>CM070589.1:46726996-51726996 GCA_036346355.1 Rhipidocladum racemiflorum
ATTTTACTTTTTTTCCGCTGCTATTATTTCTCTTTTAATAAGTTTCGCCCTGCGTGGCATATATTTGTAACTTGACCCTAAGGTCTAGCAACCAGTTTGATTATCTAATTAAAGTACTTTATTCGTGTCGAGTGGTATGATTGTGATATTTACCAATGTTGAGACTGTGTGCACTAGCGCGTTCCTGGACTAGTGCTGAATACACAGAGGGTCCGGATTTGCAAATTCGGGTCCCGACAGAGGTGGTATCAGAGCCATACTGACTGTAGGCTCACCCATAGTTAGATTGGTCATAGTGAGGATAAAACTTTTTTTCTAAATATAAAATTTGTCAAGATAATGAATGAATTCTCGACTTACCCCTTTCTTCCTTGTTCATACCCTTGCTGAGTTCTTTTGTCTTACACATTGATTTTAAAATGCTGCGTTCTTACGCGAGCGTCTTTTGACAGATGATGGTGAAGAACAACTACGCCGTGCGTGAGGGAGGCTATGCCACCGAGTTGTGGCGTATGCTTCAGTTTCTTGGAGGTTTTGAGAGACCACTCTACCGAGGGACTACACTCGTGCAAGCAAGAATGGTCATAGGATGGGACGTCCGGATCACGGTGTATGCCCGAGAGAAGATAAAGTTCAGCCGCCCATTCCACTTCACCGCTAGGAGGTCTACCTTTGAGATTGGAATCCAGGAGGTGTCGCGTCGAGCAATGCAGCAGATCGCTCACACTTACTCCAGGGAGCTGGATGGCACGGTGTTCCGTCACCACCCCCGCCGAGACAGCAGAGTTCAACGGAAGCCGATAGAGTATGAGGATGCTACCGTCACTCACTTAGCTAGATTCGTCGCCGCCCAGGAAGAGCTGATCGACGACACAGTTCAGGAGTTGAAGAAGGCTCGCGAGCAGGTTGAGGAGGAGAAGAAGCACTTGGAGAATGCCCGTGAGTACGTCGCTTATGCTGCGGAAAGGATCGCAGAGCTGGAGACCGCACTGTATGGACAGGGCCCCGATCCAGTGTTGGAGTTGGAAGCCCCAGAGCCAGAGGAGGAACCAGAAGAGGCGCCACCTGCACCCGCGCCACAGCCACAGCACCAGCCAGATCCAGAGCCAGAGGAAGACGCCGCGTCGTCAACCACAGCTGCAGTTGCAGGGCATGGCGATTGCTTCGCGCCTATGCCGCCGCACCCGCCGCGAGGAGGCAGTGGAGGTTTTCTCGATGAGTGAGCGTAGGCATTGAGGTTGAGACTCCTTCGTCGAGTCGCGTTATAGAATAAAGATTCACCTTAGAGTCGATTTGGATTTTCATTGTTTGCTGAGTGTGCAGTATGTGTTGCAAGGCCCTTAGGCATTGTAAGCGACCATACCAAGTTATTATTATTAATAATAAAGTTGGATTTTGAGTTACACTTTTCCCCCGCATAAGTTTCCCTACTACTTGTCTATTCTTGTTCCCTCTCATCCCTAAAACTTGGAGCAATCGACAGATGGTGAACACCCGCGGAAACCTTGGAGGCAATGGAAGTGGTTCTCGCCCAGCTGGGAACCTCAATGATGGAGCACCTGCACCCCAGCCAGCACCGCCAGTGGACATGCAGAATTTCCGAGCTTTTCTTGCCGCCCAGACCCAGTTGATGCATGCAATGATGCAGCAGATGCAACAGATCACCGCTCACGCCACTGCTAATCAGAATAATCAAGTCAATCAGGGACAACGCCAGAATTCAAGACTGTCAGAGTTCATGAGGACTCATCCACCCACTTTCTCCGGGAATGCCAATCCGTTGGAGGCCGATGATTGGTTAAGGTCAATTGAGAGGAAGCTACACATTGCTCAATGCATGGGAAATGAGAAGGTACTCTACGCTTCTCATCAGCTGGAAGGGACCGCCGCAGAATGGTGGGAGAATTTCTGCGCCACGCGGGAGAACCCTCAGGACATCACTTGGGAGGAGTTTACCGCCGCATTTCGTCAGTATCACGTGCCGGAAGGAATTATGGACCTCAAGAAGGAGGAGTTCAGAGCACTGAAGCAAGGTAACCAGCCGGTGGCCGAATACCTGAATAAGTTCACACAGCTTGCACGCTACGCACCTGAGGATGTAGCGACAGATAAGGCCAGACAGTCTCGCTTTATGAAGGGACTTAACTCAGGACTGCAGGTGGGACTGATCACCCACACCTTTCCAGATTTCCAGGAGCTTGTGAACAAGGCGCTCATTCTTGAAGATAAGCGCAAGGAACTGGACGAGAACCGGAAGCGAAGGATGCAACAGCAGGGATCGCGTCAGGGAGCACAGCAACGCTTGAGGGTTGCGCCAAATCAGTTTTTCAGATTCCAGCCGCAGAATGCAATGAGGACGCCGTCACCAGCACCCAGACCCGTCAATCAGAATTATCAGACCCCAGCTCCAGCCAGAAACGCCGCTTCAGGCAGTCAACAGGGGACAGTGAGACGCTGCTACACATGCAACGAGCCAGGGCACTTCTCCAACAGTTGCCCTAAGAAGACAGCAGGAGTGACCCCAGTCCGCTTCAATCTGGGATCCACACCAGCCAGGACGCCAGCACCAGGAGCAAACCGCGGGACAGCACAGCCAGGAGCAGCACCCCAGACCGTGGTGAGAGGCCGAGTCAACCATGTCACCGCAGAGGCACTCCAGAATGCCACGGACGTCGTACTGGGTAAGTTACTTGTCAACTCAGTACCTGCAACAGTTTTGTTTGACTCTGGAGCTTCGCATTCGTTTGTTTCTCAAGGTTTTGCTGCTAAAAATGATTTGGAGATTGCAAGACTTAAATGCATGCTTTTAGTTCAAACCCCTGGTTCCGAACTCCGAACTAAAGTAGGATGTTCCGGGGTAAGAATATTAATAGATGGGATAGAGTTCCTAGCGAACCTTATTATGTTGGAAACCCAGACCTTAGATGTTATTTTGGGGATGGACTGGTTATCCAAGCACAAGGCCGTGCTAGATTGTGGGAGAAGGATTATCTCAGTTGAAAGCCTGTGTGGGAGGAAAGTGGAATTTCAAGCTACCGCCGTTAGAGATGGACAGCTGATGGTTAACAGCGCCAAGGCAGTCAGCATAGAAGATGTCTTAGTAGTGAATGAGTACCCAGATGTTTTTCCTGAAGATCTACCTGGTATGCCTCCAGACAAAGACATAGAGTTGTGATAGAGCTTGTACCTGGTACAACGCCAATAGCAAAGAGACCTTATCGGATGTCCAACGAGGAATTAGTAGAGATGAAGAAGCAGCTTGAAGAGTTGATGGAGAAAGGATTTATCAGACCGAGTTCATCACCGTGGGGAGCGCCAGTTTTGTTTGTCAAGAAGAAGGACGGAAGTTTCAGGATGTGCATTGACTACCGTGCACTCAATGAAGTAACTGTGAAGAACAAGTACCCATTACCCAGGATCGATGATTTGTTTGATCAGCTGAGAGGAGCCGGAGTTTTCTCCAAGATTGATCTGAGATCGGGATACCACCAGTTGAAGATCCGATCGGAGGATATTCCGAAGACCACATTCTCGTCAAGCTATGGACATTACGTGTTTACAGTTATGTCATTCGGTTTGACGAATGCGCCAGCATATTTCATGAATATGATGAACAAGGTGTGCATGGAATACCTGGACAAGTTTGTCGTCGTGTTCATAGATGACATTCTCATCTACTCCAAGACGAAGGAAGAACATGCAGAGCACTTGAGGCGAGTGTTGGAGAAGCTGAGGGAACAGCAACTCTTCGCTAAATTTAGTAAGTGTGACTTTTGGAAGGACAAGGTGGAATTCCTCGGACATGTAATGACCGCAGAAGGAGTCGCCGTCGACCCAAGCAAGGTAGAAGCTATGCTACACTGGGAGCAGCCGAAGACCGTGACCCAGATCCGGAGTTTCCTTGGAATGGCAGGTTACTACCGCCGTTTCATTGAAGGCTTTTCGACAATTGCGAAACCTCTTACGCAATTGTTGAAAAAGGAGAAGAAGTTTGCATGGACGCCGGAGTGCGAGAAAGGTTTCCAAGAACTAAAGAAGCAATTGACATCAGCACCGGTGTTGGTCCTACCGGATGTTAATCAGAGCTTCGATATCTATTGTGACGCATCGCGCCAAGGAATTGGATATTACTCCATATGGGTTATAGTAGACCGCTTGACTAAGGTCGCCCATTTTATTCCAGTAAAGACAACCTACTCGGGAGATAAGTTAGCCGAGTTGTACATGACCAGGATCGTCTGTCTGCACGGAGTGCCGAAGAAGATTGTATCAGACAGAGGTACCCAGTTTACCTCGAGATTCTGGAATAAGCTGCATGAAGCCATGGGAACCCGTTTGAACTTCAGTACAGCTTATCATCCGCAGACAGATGGGCAAACCGAAAGAGTTAATCAGATTTTGGAGGATATGTTAAGAGCGTGTGCATTGGCTTATGCTACCTCTTGGGATAAAAGTCTGCCGTATGCGGAGTTCAGTTACAACAACAGCTACCAAGCCAGTTTGCAAATGTCGCCATTTGAAGCACTATACGGTCGACCCTGTCGGACACCGTTGAACTGGAATGAGACAGGTGAACGCCGTGTCTTTGGACCAGATATTCTTCAAGAAGCCGAAGAACAGATTGCCATGATCCGAGAAAGACTGAAGATAGCACAGTCAAGACAGAAGAGCTACGCCGATAACCGTCGCCGAGACCTGAGTTTTGAACCGGAAGATTTTGTGTATCTCAGAGTTACACCGCTCAGAGGAGTTAAGAGATTCCATGCCAAAGGAAAACTCGCGCCGCGATATGTTGGACCATTCAAGGTTCTCGGTCGCAGAGGAGAAGTTGCGTACCAGCTGGAGCTACCGCAATCACTAGCCGGAGTACATGACGTGTTTCACGTGTCCCAGTTGAAGAAGTGTCTCCGAGTACCCGAGGAACAGACACCGCTTGAGTCAATCGAGTTACAAGAGGATCTGACTTACAAGGAGCACCCCGTGAAGATTTTGGACACCATGGATCGAGAGACGAGAAACAAGTCAACCCGCTTCTGCAGAGTTCAATGGAGCAACCACGCGGAGAGTGAAGCAACTTGGGAGCGCGAAGAGGATTTGAAGAAAGAGTTTCCGAACCTATTCTTTAGTAAGCCCTGAATCTCGGGGACGAGATTCTGTTAAGGGGGGAGGTTTGTAACACCCCAAAATTTTGCTTTTCTTAAATTTATGTGTGATTTGACACCTTGGTGAATTTTTGGAATTTTCTGGAATTTATTTGGATTTATTTGGAATTTATTTGAATTTATCCCCTTTTGAAATAATTAAAGAATTTAACTTTGCAAATAAAAATTTGTTGGAAATATTTTATTTGAGTCCAAAATGATCCAAAATATTTTCTAGCATTTTTCTGGAATTTTTCTGAGTCTTTTGCTATTTTTAATGAATTAAATGAATTTCTGGAAAATTAATTGGATTATTTAATCGCTGGAAAAACCTAACCGGTTTGTACTGTTCATCCGACCGGACTCGAGTCCTAGTCAGACTCGAGTCCGACCCGAGCCAGACGTTCCGGTCGAACCCGCTCGGCCGAACCCTAACCCGCGTGACCGTTGGATCTTAATCCAACGGCCACGATTGAGCCACATCGACCAAACCCGAGCCCGACCGAGCCAGCCAGCTCGCCCGAGCCAGACCCGCGCCCAAACTCCCGCACCGTTGGATCTTGATCCAACGGTTGACGTTGAGGCACGTCACCCAATCCGAATCCCTTTCGGATTCCGCCGCTGCAACGGAGTGGGCATCGGTTTCCGCGCGTTTCACGGACGTCGAGAGCCCTATTTAATGCACCACCGCCGCTGTCGTGTTGCCGACTTCCGTGCGCACCCGTAGCCCTAGCCCACGCCGCCTGAGCCGCCGCCGTTTGCCCACGCGAGCTCGCCATAGTTGGCTTAGCGCTCCGCCGTGTTCGTTTGCAGATTCCGCCGCCGTCCGCCGTCCTCCGCCGCCGTTGAGCCCAGATCCGGAACCATGAGGACAAGCCGTGTCGGTGATCACCTCTCACTTCGCCGGAGGAGCCCCGCAGCACCGTTGGGAGTGTCGCCTTCCCCGTCTCCGGTGACCTTGCTCCGCCGCAAGCCATCGCCGTCGATCGAGCTCCACCAGCTGTCCGATCCAGATCCAAGGGCCCAGATCGCGCCACATCACCCCTCGGTGAGTTCCACGTTGAAATCCCCAGATCTATTTCCAACCGTTGGATTTAGATCCAACGGCGTAGATTGTGCCACGTAGCCTTAATCGCACAGTACTAGATCCATTCTCAGCCGTTAGATCTAGATCAAACGGTTAGGGTTAGCCGCGTTGTAATCCTTAGATTGGATCTTGACCGTCCGATCAAGATCGAACGGTCCAGATCAGCCGAGTAGTTTCCATACGCGTTAAGCCAGATCCAATCTGGGCCGTTGATTTTCAAATCAACGGCCAAGATCAAGCCACGTGGCCGGGAGGTCGACCGTGGCGCCAAGACGCTGCGCGCGACGCTAACACGCCGCTCAGGTCGGGCACGGGCCGTCCCAGCCGTGTGGTGACGTCACCCATGACGTCACCGGTGGGGCCCGCCTGTCAGCGCTGTGGCCAAGCCACGCTGACGTCACCCGATGGGTCCCACCTGTCAATGAGACATTGGAGCCGTGGACCGAGTCCACGGTGGACCGAGTCCACGGTGGACCGAGTCCACGGTGGACCGAGCCAAACCATGCGCCGGGTCCATGGACCCGAGGTGACATGGCGGCTCCCGATTGGTCCACGTGTCACTGCTGACGCAATAATTCAATTTCCGAAAAAGGAAATGATTTATTAATTCGAAATATTGATTTCAGAATTTGTTTCAAACTTCAAACGCTTATAACTTTTGCATTTTAACTCCGATTTGAGTGATTCAAATTTCTAAATTTGTATAAAATTGAGATGTACCTAATGATGAATTTTATTTAATTTTTGGACCAAAGTTTTTCTCTGTAATATTATTTAATTGATTATTTAAACTTTAAATGCTTTTAACTTTTGCATTTAAACTCCGAATTTGACGATTCCAGTTTCTAAAAATTCACAAAATTATGCTCTCTCTGTTTATTAACTTTATTTGGATGTTTGGACACTTTTTGTCTACTGTTTATTTATTATTTTCTATTTGCACGCTTTACGAGTAGACGTTGAAGTGCCCGAAGGCTTCGAAGGAGAAGTGTTGACCCAGGAACCAGCTCAGGACCAAGAACAAGTACTTTTTGAAGGCAAGTTGTGCTTTGACCATGTTGATCCCATTTTCAAACTAATTTGGTTTAAATTATTGCATGCTAGTTTGATTAGAAAATGCTTTACTTAATTATGGGAAATTAGATAAATGCCAAATTGCTGTATGACACCTTGGTTAATTAAATATGTGCCATGACCCCCTTGTCACCCTAGTTGTGGATTACTAGTTGGACATTATTAAATTGCCAACATGGGAATTTAGATCGTTGTAGTAGATTGCTTAGACCTGCTACGCGCTTATGACGTGATTTTGGACAATCAAATGTTAATATTGACTTAATGATATATTGAACCTTTTTTGGAAAGGTATCATGTGTTGTGATATTGATGGCACGTGGTGCGTGGTAAACAACTGGGGGTTTGATAAATAGATTTTGACCGGGGCATGCAGCAAGAATGATCGGGTGGGCTAGTTGTGGCACCAGGGAACGATGTTTTGGTTCTTCGGGTAGTCTTGCCCTGGTCACCCTAAGAACTTAACCTTGCAAGCCTTTGAACTGAGTCAGACGTGCAACCACATGTCTGTAATGGGACGGACCTAGTTGATTAAGTTGCTAATAACGTACCTGTGGGACCTCAGGATGTCAACTACAGCCTTTGTGTAGTTGTACGGGGGAGCGTACCGGTCTAACGGTAAATTGGCCTAAACTTCACCTTCGCTAAGGGAAGGGTTAGTGTGCAATCACCGGGGAGGACCACTTGTACTGTTAGAAGTTTCTGAAAGACTCTGTTAGGGACACTCACCTTTGTGGTGTTTGGCTGTATCTTGTGGGTAAAGTGCATAACCTCTGCAGAGTGTAAAATCTATTCGAATAGCCGTGTCCGCGGTAATGGACATCGCTCGGGAATTACAGTCAAGGGTTAGACTTTCTTGAAAATAACTTGTTCTTGAAGGGTAGGGTTTGGTTTAATAATGATGTTGATGGAAATGTGGATTAGAATCGGGAAAGATGTTTATTTAACTCCTGGAAAAGTTATTAATGATATACTTGTTTCTACTACTTTCGAATCTACTTATGATATTTGTTAAATGCTCCTTACTGCAAATATACCTTGAGCCACTTCTTTGTATTAAGCCATGCATGTAGTATATTAGCTGCATTCTGTGCATGACTTGCTGAGTACGAAGTACTCACCCTTGCCGCAGTACAACACCAGTTGAAGAAGAATCTACACCAGCTTTGGAGGAGGAGCTCCCAGAGGAACCGTCTAACTAGGGAGCGAGCCCAGTCAGTTGCCTGTGGTATACTGGATGGCGCCACGGTGTTATTTTACTTTTTTTTCCGCTGCTATTATTTCTGTTTTAATAAGTTTCGCCCTGCGTGGCGTATATTTGTAACTTGACCCTAAGGTCAAGCAACCAGTTTGATTATCTAATTAAAGCACTTTATTCGTGTCGAGTGGTATGATTGTGATATTTACCAATGTTGAGACTGTGTGCACTAGCGCGTTCCTGGACTAGTGCTGAATACACAGAGGGTCCAGATTTGCAAATTCGGGTCCCGACAGGGTCTCCAGGACATCTTTTTGATGAGATCGGGATCGCTGACACCCTTTTGGAAGGCCGCGACGATGACCGCATCTGAGACGTCTCAAACAGTATTCTTCTTCTATGTGAACCGCCGAATAAACTCTCTCAATGATTCATTTTTCTTCTGATGGAGCTGGTAGAGTTCCCAAGGGGTTCCAGGATTCTCAAAAGTGCCCTAAAAATTCGTGATGAACTGGTCACAAAGGTCTCCCAGGAGTCAATGGAATCTCTTGGAAGCCCTGTGAGCCATGCTTGAGCCGAGGGGGCCAACATCACTGGAAGATAATTAGCCATCACACTCTTGTCTCCTCCGGCTACTTTGACTGCAAGGGAGTAGATCTGTAGCCAAGCTTTCGGATCTCTCTCTCCGTCAAATTTGGTAATGCCTTTCGGATTAAAACCGTTTGGCCATTGCACTCGGCGGAGACGAGCATTGAATTCCCTGATCCCGTCGATAGGGCCTTCGTCACATTGAGCGTGGCGACAATGCGGGGGAATACCCACTCGGCGATCTTTGTCCTGGTGTGGACTGCACTGGCCTTTGCGATGGCTGTGGTCGGAGGCCCGATCATGAGGATGCCGATTGCTATACTCATGGTTGATGCCAAAGCGTTCGCGGTCATCATCCCGGTGGCGCTGCTCGTCATCCTCCCACTCTCGCCTTCTATCATTGAGGTCTTAGCGAAGGTCACAGTGGATGGTGGAGGGGATGTCCCTTTTGCAGGGGGACTTGCGCCGACTGCTTCTTGTCCGACTGCGACCCGTCCGACTGCTAGCCGTGTGAGTTTCTTCTCTTGTATGCGGAGGCTTCGTCGTTTTGCCCAGCTGGTTGTGTTGGATCACCGCGGCTGTCACCATAGCTTTGACCTGTGCCATGATCAGCGCGACTGGGCTGTCGGATTCGATCATGGGTTCCAAGGTATCCAGGAGTGTCTTGGTAGCCATGATGTTTTACTGCGGAGTTTGGAAAACGACTGGTTCCCCACTCTATCATGCAAGATGTTGTCGTTGACATTGCATGCTCGATTTTGAAGTGACTGGACACGATCGTCCGGGTCTTCATGCTGAGCAGGCTCTGTCTCGGTCTCCCCAGGTCCCCGTCGATTCTGTGATTCGGGAAGACTGCTTCTGATCACAAATACCGAACAGAAACTGGAAAAGCTCTCGGACCTGATCTGATCTAAGTTCGAGAGGATGAGGGTGTCGTGTTTGTTGGCGATGAAGTGCAGACTTTCGAAGCAAAAACCCTGGCCTGGAGTAACGGTGATGCCATCTTCGAACGTCATTGAAATCACTCGTGCTACCCCTACCGGCGCGCCAACTGTCGACGTTTGGTGTCGGTAATAATCTTAGGGGGTGTGAATTTGTGGGGCAAGGCACTGGATCAGGAGCTCGATGATAACACAAGATAAAAGATTATACAGGTTCAGGCCCTCGACGCAGGAGGTAATACCCTAGTCCTGTGTTCTGGGATTATGTGTTCTCTCTCTCGTCTCCTCTTCCCTCCCCTTATATATAGGAAGGAGGGGTGGAATCCAGCTCGGTTACTATGAGTCCGAGTTGGTTACAAGTAAAGGGGTCATATCCTCCCTTATCTAGGATAGCTTCCTTTACGGTTACAATCTTTCCGTTCTAGTTACAACACAATCGGATCTACACGTGCATCCTTCTCTTGATCGGACATCTAGAATCCACACGCGTGCATACCCAGTCCTTGTCTCCTCCACAGATGCTTTAACTCCTGTTAGTGCTATTTTTAGATATCATCTATTATGCTTTTATAATGTGATAATATTTTTGTTGTTTCAAACCATGGAAAAAATAAAGGACATGCTGCTAAAATTTCGGTTAAGCATTTAGCGTAGTTGCTGAATTTTAATATAAAATATGTGATTTGGTTGTTGCTAGTGACATTTGTGGTGACATTCGGGGCACACTAGGTGCCGAGGTGTTACAGTTAGGTTTTAGTTTGGCTTTGTAGATGGTAGAAAGATAAGTCTAGACTCACATGGGATGGGGTTAGATCACACCACAGCAATAGAAAATATAATGACATCGCGCTAAGACTTTTCCTGGAATGAGCGCATGCGATGACAGCGAAACGATGAGAGCAAAGAGAAGCGTTAATAGAAAATTGTTAATGGCAAAGCGATGACAGGACACTTATGGAATAAGAAGGTGTCGACCATCGATGAATGATATGGCAGCGAGGTTATGACATGGCTCAAGAATGGTTTGCGGACTATAGGGTTCACATGTCATGACGCAACATCAAAGCCAGATTGGTCCAAGTGTTAGGTTAGGGTTTGAGTGAAACGACTCATAGATGGATCAACTTGGCATAGGGATAGGAGGGTTAGGGTTGGCTCTGCGATAAAGCATTACCAAGGATGGCAAACCGATAACAAAGGACTAGGTTGAGAGACGAAGGTTATAAACCGGAAAAAGGCTTTGACAGCAAGCAGGGACAAATTGAACTCCAAATATGGGCAAAAAAGAGGAACATGGACCTACAAGACAAGATGACACGGCCACGACGGTCTAGGATGGTTAGCGGCAAAAGACGGCGCGCTACGGCGACAAAAGGCGGCTACGAATATTAAAATTTTCGGTAGATGCAACAGCAAAGGGGAAGTTAGGACCACGTAGAATGTGGTAATACGAACTCAACGGTATAGGCGGATTTGGCGATGACCCACCAGATTGATCACAAACTACAGATGAACGGCTTCGAAAGCTAATAGATCAAACGGTCATAACTATTAAAAAAATGCATGAAACCTAACCAAATTTTACAGAGAGCTATTTGGGGACCTAAGACACAAAGTGACATGAATGGATCTGAGTTTTACCTTTTGGATCAACGAGGAACGCGCGAGGAAGTTTTCAGCTATTTGCAACGCAGTCTGATTTGGGATAATTGATTTTTATGCGAAAATCCCTTGGTAAAACCTTGAGTTAGGGTGAGCACCGTGTAGATGACATCAAGATGAGTCTACAGTAAACATTTCATGGTCAAATTCGCAAAAATGAGGGAGAATGGGCGACGGCAAGATTTGAGATAGGAATGGCCATAACTTTTGATTTCGTGGATGAAATTGCACCAAATTTGGAGGATAGATATATGGGGACCATGAGGCACAAAGTGACGTGAAAGGATTTCAGAAAAACTCACCGGATTGATGAGGAACACGGTGCCAAAATCGGCCGATGTGGGGCAACGCGAGGGAGGAAGATGGATGAGTTTCTAGGGTTTGGGTGATGTCCTGGAGGTTGGTTATGCATCGGAGAGGGTCATGGCATGTGTAAAAGGGTTTGGGAAGTCAATCCATGCAAGGGGATGCGAGCAAACCTAGTTTGGGTTGAATTGGACTCGGATCGAGCAGTTGGCATGCGTTAAACAGCGATCGGGCGATGTGGCGCAACTTGGGCCGTCGGATCGGCCTCAGACGGCTAGGATAGAAGGGTGACATGTGGCCCAGGCGCCCTGCGGCTTGACCCAGGTGAGGCGCGGCCCAGCATGCGTGCTCGCGTGGGAGGGGAAACAGGCCGGCTAGTGCGGCTGGGCCGGAGCACGCGTGGGAGAAAAGGCCGGGGCGAGCAGCGAGCTTGCGCTGGAAGGCGGCCCGGTTGGCAGGGTGGGCCGGCAAAAAAAGAAAGGAGATTTGGCCCAAGGGGTTTTCTGGATTTTTCGAATAAAAATAATTCTAGGAAATCAATTAATTCATTTGAGGCAATAAAAATACCAGAAAAATTCTAGAAAATATTTTGAGACATTTCAAACTCAAATAAAATATTTACAATAAAACTTGATATAAACTTTCCAAATATTTAATTAATTCGATAAAGGACTTAATTCAAATTAATTCCAAATAAATCTAATAAATCGCAAACGAGCTTCGAAAAATCTAAGAAAAAATACAGAAAAATTCCTTTAAGCACAAGGTACCCAACTAAAACTGAATTTCTAATATTTGAGGTATAAAATAGTCAACTTAAATTTTTTTAGCTTTAGAAAATCCCAGGTTAAGCTTTATTAAGGTGAGAAAATTTGCAGGAACTTTTGGGAAATTAAACTAAACAAAATATTTTTGAAAACCCAAATTTTGGGATGTTACACACACACACACAGAGAGAGAGAGAGAGGAGGAGGAGGAGGAGGAGGAGGACGAGGAGGAGAGAAAGAAAAAAGAGGGAAAGAAGAAAAGGAAAAGGGAAAAAGAGAGAAAAAAAAGGAAAAAGGAGAGAGATTTGCTACTTGGCTAGGTGCGCACGCTTGTGTATGAGAGGTGTGGGTGCTACATTTGTACTTTGTGTTGACATCGATGCTTGAAGGGTTGTTGTGATTTGTGAAAAAAACGTGCATCATAGTTTGCAAGCATAGTTGGTGATTAGGGTGTGTTGATTGAAATTAAAGAGGAATTATTACTGTGTAATTGTTGGGTCTCGTGTTTCTAGAGTTACGAAATTTAGTGTGGCTGATTTGGTGTGGCTTGAGCATATCGAAGGAAGGATGTGTATGCATGACATGTTACTACATGTAGGAGTAGAGACAAGAAAAAATTCACATGGGTGCTGCATTTGTTATTGTGAAATGCAAAGGAATTCCATGTAGGCTTCAAGTGTGAGAGAGAGGGAAGATTGCTTGCTTCTTGAGAGAGAGAGAGAGAGAGAGAGAGAGGATTGATTGCTGCTTGTGACTAGTTGGATGGTAGAAGATTAGTTGGAAAGAGAGACGAAAAGAGTTTGGAGTTGCTGCTATCTACTGCAAAGAGAGAAGGGGAGAAGTCATGAGAAGAAGGATGATCTAATGTTGCTTGGGATTGGATTGCGATTGTGTGGTTGATGTTGTTGCTATTACTTTCTTGGAGAGATGGAAGAGTCTGCAGAAGAGTAGAAAGTTGAAGTTTTGGGTTGATTATGTTTGATGTGAGGTTGCATGTGCTCTATAGGTGGGAGAGATTGGAAAGTATTTTTGGATGATGCTGATGGTAGAGGTTTCAGAGCAAGGTAGAAAGACCTTGAAACAGGCGGAGAAGATTGCTCAGGATGTGGCTTTGGTGGTGTTGACGGTGCTGGTGTGACTGGAGCAATGTGGTTGTTGGTTAGGATAGAGGTTTTAGAGCAAGGTAGAGATGCCTTAAAATAGGAGAATATTTCTTAGGATGTGGCTTTGGTGCTGCTAATGTTAGAGTTGGTAGTGAAGGTACTCATTGGAGTTAATGTTGGTATTAATACTAGATAGGCTTGCGAAGTAATGGATGTGACAGGCAATGGCAAGATGGACCATGAATAAGCTAGAGAGGAGTCGAGGTTCAGAACGGTTAGGGAAACTGCGTGCGGTCATTGTGCATAGTAAGTCATGTGGTGTGCTAAGGGACCTAGGGCCTTTTGCAAGTGAGGATGGTTCACTAGGATCTGGACCCCGTGAGAGGCTTGGCGGCAAGACATTGGGGCCACATGGAAGATGACGAAGCATAGGCGATGCTTCAAGACTTGATGATGAGCTTGATAGGTGATGAGTTCAACAACGAGGAGTAGGAGCTGGTGGTAGCTCTGGTGGAGGTTATGGCAAGTCAAGAGGTGATATTGGACATGTACTGATGATGGTATTGGTAGTGAGAGTAGGAGTTGGTGCTAGCTCTGATGGAGGCTATGGCTAAGGTTATGGCATCGGTGGCGGTTATCGATTATCGACAAGTTGGTGATGCTGCAAGAGGCAGCAAGGTGGTAGTTATTGAACTGTTGGTGGTGGTATGAAAGGCCGCGTTAGTGGAGTGGTGTGACAGATGTGTTGATGGAAGATGAAAGCCGAAGTGGTCGAGGCCATGTTGGGAGAGATAGTGGAGGCCATGGTAGCTGGAGCTAGAGATAGAGATGGTGGAAACAAAAGCTTAGCTGAGATGGTTGGGGACATATTTGGAGAGATAATCGAGGCTAGGGTGCCTGGAGGCTAGAGGAGGAGATGGTGGAGCCAAGGCTTGAAGCAAGTAGGTAGAGATAGAGAACACCATGACTGTAGGTATGACGAAGAAGGTGAATTATTTGATATTGGTTGAGCTGACGATCATGGTGGTTACTGTAACATCCCAAAATTTGGCTTTTCAAAATTTTTGGTTTTAGTTCAGCTTCCCAAAAATCTTCGTTAATTTTCTCGCGTTTATAAAGTGTGATCTGGATTTTCTAAAAGCTAAAACAATTTAATTTGATTATTTTATATTTTAAATAAAATAAATTTAGTTTATTTGGGTTCCTTGTGCTCCAAGGTATTTTGCTGTAATTATTGAGATTTTTTGGAGCTAGTTTGCTATTTATCGAATTTATTTGGAATTGAATCGTATTAAACCCTTTTATGGAAATTAATTAATTATTTGAAAAATTTTATATAAAGTTTTGCTGAAATATTTTATTTGAGTTTGAAATGTCTCAAAATATTTTCTAGAATTTTTCTAGAATTTTTTTCGGTATTTTTGTTGCCCTAAATAATTAGTTTTATTTTTCTACATTTATTTTAATTCGAAAATTGTGGAAAATCTGGTTTTTAGCATTGGGCCTAATCTCCCTTCCTGTCTCCCGCCGGCCTCACTCCGTGTCTGGCCCGTCCCGTCAAACCAGGCCGCACTCGCGCCTGGGCCGCGTGCGCGCATGGGCTAGTGCTCTGCTGGGCCGCCTCCACGTGCCAGTGCGCTGAGCTGGCTGCGTCACCCTCACGCCTCAGCCGCCGGATGGAGATCCAATGCTCCACGTCACGCCACGTCACCCCGATCCGAGTCACGCACGCGAGGTGTTTGTTTAAATGCTGAATCCGATCAAACTCCTCCAAAATTTATTTATCTTGACCTAGCTGCCACCCCAACCTATGGTAGACCTCCCATGACCTCTCCCACATGTCCTCAACCTCAGATTAATTTTTCCAAACACTAAAACACAGCCGAGATCCTCCACAGCACCGCCTAACATCGGCTGAACAAACATTACATTCCCCATCAGCTCATCTACTCTTTTCAAGATCCGTCTTTAACACAGTGAGCCAAGATGTCCCCTCTGTCTACCCTCCAAATTTCGTACAATTTGGTTCAGGGAATCAAAAGTTATGCCTATTTTAATCTCAAATCTTACTAAGGCCCGTTCTCTCTCGTTTTTTCGAGTTTGACCTTGAAAATTTTTTTGTTGACTCCTGCTGATGTCCCCTACGTGGTGCTCACCCTAACCCATAGTTTTGCCCTCTTGATTTTGAGCAAAAAATTCTTTTCCCCGATCAGACTGCGTTGCAAATAGCTGAAAACTTCCTCGCACGTTCCCCATTGATCCAAAAGGTAACACTCAAATCTGTTTGTGTCACTTTGTGCATTATGGTCCCAAATAGCTCTGTGCAAAACTTGGTTATGTTTCGTGCATTATTCTAAAAGGTATGGCCGTCTGAAGTTTAGCTCCGAAAGCTGTTTGTCAGCAGTTTGTGATCAATCTGTTGGGTCGCCGCGAAATCCACCTATACTGTTGAGATCATCTCGCCGCGTTCTATGTGGTGGACATTCCCCTTTTGCTGTCACATCTACCGAAAATTTTAATATTAATTAGCATCGTTTTTTCGCCGTTACCGCGTGCCGCCTTTTGCCGCCAACCATCTTAGCTCGCTTTGGCCGTGTTGTCGTGTCTGGTGGGTCATCATGTAATATTTTGGTCCATACCTAGAGTTCATTTGGTCTACGGTTCCCGGCAAAGCCACAATCCGACATTTAACCGTCATCTTTCGACCTAATTTTTCATTCCCGGTTCACGTTTCGGTTAGCCATCCTTGGTAGCGTTTTATCACGGCCATGTCGTTGCACCGACGGTCGATACCTTGTTTCATGAGCGTCCCGTCATCACTTCACTTTTGCCGTTAAAGTTTCGCCGTTAAAGTTCCACCGTTAACGCTCCACCGTTAACGTTCCGCCGTTAACATTTTGCCGTTAACGTTTGTCATTAACATTTTGCCGTTAACGTTCCACCGTTAACATTTCGCCGTGAATATTCTGCCGTCAAAGTTTCGCCGTCAACGTTCCGCCGTTAATGCTACACCATTAACGCTTTGCCCTCATTGTATCGCTGTCATCACATGCGTGCTTACAAGCAACAGCTCTAGTGCGATGTCATCATCTGCTCCATCGCCTTGATGCGATCTAGCCCTATCACATTGAGTTCAGCCTCGTCTTTTTATCATCGCCGCCTTGTCATCGTCAAGCCTCTTCTTCGACGTATGACTGAACCCCAGATCGGATCGCAGTGGATGTCGATCCCATCCGTCTTTGTCTTATCTCTGAGCATCCAATCCGCCATTAACCTAGAATTCATTCGTGAACTTGGTCGATAGATCATTTGCCATGTGTCATATAGTTGTGCCATATCTAAACCATCAGTCTATCCCTCTTTTGTTTGACTGTGTATCTGTTTAGTCAACAAAAGTCAACATCTAGAATCAGCTTAGTTCATTGTGAACTAACATATCCTTATGGACCCAGTCTATAGATCGAGAGCCCATATGTCATTGTCCATTCGATCAAGATAATAACTTCAGAGGAAATATTCTTTGGAATATTATTCTTTTTTTCTCAGTCATTAGTCTTTCCCTCTTCGGTGTATTTTCTGAAAGCTCATTCCCTTTTGTCTAAACTTTGATCTAATCCGTTCGAGTTCCTAAACTCTTCCAAGCCGTTGTGCCCAATGCTATTTGTTCTTAATTTGGAGTTTTACTTGTTTTGTCTTTTGAATTGGTTTGTATTTGCTTCTGCCTTAATCGTTAGACGCGTCGTCCGGAAGTCGTTCTAAAGGGCTGAAGATCAAGGAAGTGAAGATTGAAGATCGAGGATCAACAATAGAAGATAAAGAGTAAAGAACAGTAAAAATTGCAAGGGCCAGACAAGTTGTGCTTTGACCATATTGATCCCATGTTTCAAAATTATGTTGTTTCAAATTATTTCATGCTAGTTTAAGTTAAACTGTTTTTAATTAATTTGGGATTAGATAATCAATCTACTTGTTATTGCCACCTTGTCTATAATAATTGTATGCCATGATTCATTCGTCGCCCTAGGTTTGTTGATTAATAGTTGGTAGCTAATAAATTGCCAACATGGGTTAGATAGAACGCATTAGTTTGCTTAGACCTGCAACAGGTCAGTGCCATTATTTTGGAAATACAAAGGTCAGTATTGATTAATGAAATATGCAATGCATTTTGAATTGGTGTGACGTGTTGCCAACACGATGATGTTGATATGCGGAGGCCTTCGTGGTTCTTCAAGGATGTTGAGTTGTTGTTGGCATTGTGTTGCGCAATAATCAACTGGGTGGTAAAATGATTTGGACTGGGGCAACTGGCAAGGATTGTGGTGGGTCAGATTGGCAGTTGGAATTGTTTGAAACATGGTATATATATGAGTGATGGTGAGATGGATTTTTTTGAGAGTACTGATGTACGTCTTGCCCTGGTCACCCTAAGGACTTAACCTTGCAAGTCTTTGAACTGAGGTCATCATGCAACCACATGTCTGAAATGGGACAAACCCATTTGAGTAGGTTGCTAATAACTTGCATGTGGTACCTCAGGGTGTCAACTATACTTAAGTGTAGTTGTACGGGGGGCGTACCTGTGCTGCCGCTAGGTACCTGTCCAATGGTTCGTTGTCCTAAACTTCACCATTGCTAAGGGAAGGGTTAGTGTTCGACAACCGGGGAGGTTCACTTGTGGAGTTAGAAGCTTCTAAAAGGCTTTGTTATGATCGCTCATTCGCATACTCTTGTATGGCGATTCACGGCTACGTGGTGAGTTGATTATATCTTGTGGGTAAAGTGTATAACCTCTGCAGAGTGTCAAAACTATGCGAATAGCCGTGTCCGCGGTATTGGACAATGCTCAAGGATTACAGTCAAGGGTTAGCTTTTCATAAAAATGAACTTCGGATTGGAGGCATTTTGCCTGTAGAAAAGTTAGAATTGGTTAAGGATGTGGAATGGTTTATTTGTGAAACAACTGTGAAATTTATTACTACTGTTATTTATTTTACTGCTTTACAATATCTATTATGAATATTTGTGAATGTTGTTTATTGCAAAATAACCACTTAGCCAGTCATTTGGAATAAACCATGCATATAGTTATTAGACTTGCATTCTGTGTATGACTTGCTGAGTGCTTTATGTACTCACCCTTTGCAACAAACAATCACCAATTGAGGAGAAGTCTACATCTTCAAAGGAGAAGTTCCGTGAGAAGGCGAATATCTAGGAGTCGAACCCTGTCAGTTGCCTGTGGTATATTGATGGGATTCACCGATGTTCTTTGTTCCGCAACTGCTTATTAAATTGGAGTTGAAGCCATCAAGGCCTCACAAGTGTAAGGTTGACCTTAAGGTCGTTCAATAGTTTATATTCTATAATTGTGTTATTTTTATTATTCTGTTGTGTATGATTGTGATATTTCATCTATGTTAAGACTGTGTGCACTAGCGTGATCCTGGACTAGTGCTGAATACACAAAGGATCCGGATTTGCATATTCGGGCCCCGACAGTTACTATGGTTAATAGCGGTGTAGGTGAAGGCACTTGGTGGTTGCATTTGTGTGACAGGTGTTGGACATGGAGTTGGTGGTACAAATGGCAAGGACAATGGTCATGGAGGTGGTGTCGATCATGACGTTCGAGGTAGCTTCGGATAGATGGACATGCAAGAATGATGGTTATGGAGATGGTTGCGATCATGATGTTGGAGGTAGCTTTGGACGTCGAGGTGGTCACAGGTGGACATCATGGTGGTTGTATTTGTCATCATGTTGGCGGTTCAATAAAAGTAGTTTTCTTGAGGGGAAGTGTTGCATTATATGACAAGATGGCAATGGTTTTATCTTATGTCCATCTTGAGGAGTGTTGGAGATAGAGTCCAAGTCATGTGGAACATGGATTCATGTTAGAATAGGATTCATAGTTAAATTAGGAAATTAGATAGAGTTTGATTCTAATACGATTGTAATTATCGCTATAAATAAAGGGTGTAGAGATTCAATGGACAAAAATCGAAGTAGAAAGCATTCTATGTATAGATATTTTGGCTAGACCTCCCTTACTCTGCACTCTACAGCCAGCCAACATTGTTACTCCCCATCAGTGCTACTGAGTTGTGGGATGCACTTGACCAGAAGTATGCAGAGGCTGAAGCCGGTCGCTGGCTGTACGTGTGCGAGCAATTCTTCGATTTTAGCATTGATGATGCTAAGTCGATTGTTGCACAAGCACACGACCTCCAGCTACTAGTTGGCGAGATTGCGCACTTGGGTTGTGCATTACCTCCTAAGTTTGTCGCAGTGGGCATTGTTGCCAAACTCCCCTCATCTTAGCGGGATTTTGCCACTAGCTTAAAGCACAAGAGGGAAGAGATTTCTATTGAGGATCTCATTGCAGCCCTCGATGTGGAAGAAAAGGCAAGAGCAAAAGATGCACCAAGCAGAACTATTTAGGATGATGCCAATGTTGTCGAGAAGAAATCATATGGCAAGAACTTCAAAGTTCCTAAACCAAACAAGACAACTAGCTTTAAAAAGAAGAAAATTGAGAAAAAGGACATGAAGAACATCACCTATTTCGTGTGCGGAAAGGACGATCATATGGCAAAAGATTATCACTATCACAAAAACAGGACAAATGAACAAGGCAAGAAAAATGCCAACGTGGCCATAGGCGAGGCCTCGACTTCAGGAGGGTATGGTAATTCTCCTATTGTTTTTTCAACATGTCAAACCACTGAGTGGTGGGTTGATACTGGTGCTCATGTTCACGTGTGTTCTGATGTTTCCTTGTTTTCTTCTTACCAGGCAGCCGGGGCTTCCTCTGTCCTAATGGGGAACGGGTCGCATGCTTCTGTTCTTGGTGTTGGCATGGTGGATTTGAAGCTTACTTCAGGGAAGATTGTCCACTTGAAGAACGTGCAACATGCGCCAATAATAAAAAAGAACCTCATTAGTGGTTCTCTCCTATGCAGGGATGGTTACAAGCTAGTATTTGAGTCAAATAAAGTTGTATTGTCTAAGTTTGGTAACTTTGTTGGTAAAGGCTATGAGAGCGGAGGCTTGTTCCGCTTAAGTACTCTAGAGTCTTGCTATAATATGAATATTGCAACTGCTTTGAATAAATGTGATGCCGATATTTGGCATTCTCGATTCTGTCATATTGGTTTTGGTAGCATTGCTCCAATGTCCAAATTAGAGTTAATTCCGAAATGTGATATTGTCAAAGGATCAAAGTGTCAATCTTGTGTGCAAGCAAAACAGCCTAGAAAACCCTTTAAAGGATTAGAGGAAGAAAAGAAATTGGCACCATTAGATCTTGTCCATTCTGACCTTTGTGAGATGAATGGATTGTTGACAAAAGGAGGCAAAAGATATTTTCTAACTCTTATAGATGATGCAACACGTTATTGTTATGTGTATTTACTGAAAACAAAGGATGAAGTTTTAAACTACTGCAAAATCTATAAAGCTAAGGTTGAGAACCAACTAGAAAAGAAAATTAAAAGACTAAGGTCTGATCGTGGAGGAGAGTATATCTCTCATGAATTCTCCCAGTTCTGTTTTGAGCATGGTATAATCCATGAGGTTACACCACCATATTCTCCCCAATCAAATGGGGTAGCTAAGAGGAAAAATCGAATACTCACAGACTTGGTGAATGCCATGTTAGAGAGTGCCAGTATGCCTAAAATATGGTGGGGAGAAGCTCTATTGACAATAACATTTGTCCTAAACAGAGTAATCACAAAAAAGTGTGAGATTACTCCGTATGAGGGATGGAAGGGGAGAAATCCCAATGTCAATTTTCTGCGAACATAGGGGGCTGTTTGGCAAAAGTCAATATACCATTGCAGAAAAAGAGAAAGCTTGAACCTAAAACAGTAGATTGCATTTTTCTGGGATATGCACATAACAGCACGGCCTATAGATTTTTAGTAGTAAAGTCAGAAACTCTTGAGATTATTGCTAACATAATAATGGAGTCTATAGATGCTACATTCTTTGAGGATATTTATCCTATGAGACCAGCAGGTAGTACTTCACGAACTGAGAATACTCAAACTGAAAATAATAAGAATAATGTTGAACCTACCATTATTTCTGAACCAATAAGTGATACACTACCAGTAGAAGATATTACTGAGGAGGATAACAATTTAGTCACAGAAGCTCCTCATAGAAGAAAGAGACAAAGGGTTGAGAAAACCTTTGGCGATGACTTTATTGTATACCTCGTGGATGATGTGCCAAAAACTCTTTCAGAGGCTTATGCACTGCCTGATGCTGAGTATTGGAAAGAGGTCGTCCATAGCGAGATGAATTCCTTCATGGCTAATGGGACTTGGGAGATCACTGATCGCCCTAGTGGGTGCAAACCTGTTGGATACAAGTGGGTTTTCAAAAAGAAAATGAGGCCTGATGGTACTATTGATAAGTACAAGGCAAGACTTGTGGCCAAGGGCTATACCCAAAAAGAAGGAGAGGATTATTTCGATAATTATTCTCCTGTTGCCAGGTTAACCACTATTAGAGTGCTCATTGCATTAGCTGCTTCCTATGGTCTACACATTCATCAAATGGATGTAAAGACAGCTTTCCTTAATGGAGAGTTGGAGGAAAAAATCTATATGGAGCAACCAGATGGTTATGTGATTACTGGACAGGAAAATAAAGTGTGCAAATTATTAAAAATCCTTGTATGGCCTAAAGCAAGCACCTAAGAAATGGCACGAAAAGTTTGATAAAACTTTTACATCTGCTTGTTTTGCTGTTAATGAGGCAGATAAGTGTGTATATTATCGTTATGGTGGGGGTCAAGGTGTGATTTTGTGTTTGTATGTTGATTGCATATTTATATTTGGGACAAACACTGCTGTAATTGATGAGGTCAAAACTTTCTTATCTCAATGCTTTGATATGAAAGATTTGGGAGAGGCAGATGTTATTCTGAATATTAAATTGATCAAGAATGATGATGGGATCGTTTTGCACCAATCCCATTATGTTGAGAAAATATTGAGCATGTTCGGCTTTGAGAATTGCAGAATTTCCCCAACACCATATGATCCGAGTGTTAAGCTTCAGAAAAATCAAGGGGTAGGGAAAGATAAATTGAGATATTCACAAATTATTGGGTCCCTTATGTATCTAGCTGGTGCCACAAGACCTGATATCTCATTTGCTGTGAGCAAATTAAGCCAGTTTGCATCTAATCCGGGGGATGATCATTGGGAGGCACTTGAAAGAGTGTTGCGCTACTTGAGAGGCACAACATCTTACGGAATTCACTACACTAGATATCCATCTGTATTAGAAGGATACAGTGATTCCAATTGGATCTCTGATGCGGATGAGATCAAAGCTACAAGTAGTTATGTTTTTACATTAGCTGGTGTTGCAGTTTCATGGAAGTATTGCAAACAGACCATATTAATGAGATCAACCATGGAAGCAGAACTTGTAGCACTTCATACAGCCACTGTTGAGGCTGAATGGCTTAGAGAGCTACTGTTGGACTTGCCATTGGTTGAGAAACCAGTACCGCCGATCCTAATGTACTGCGATAACCAAACAGTGTTGACTAATGTTATGAGTACTAAGGATAACATGAAGTCCTCCAGACATGTGAAGCGCAGGCTTAAATCTGTCAAAAAATTGAGAAACTTTGGAGTAATTGCTGTAAAATATATTCGTACTGAGAACAATCTGGCAGATCCTTTTACAAAAGGACTTGCGATCTCTGATGCGGATGAGATCAAAGCTACAAGTGGTTATGTTTTTTACATTAGCTGGTGCTGCAGTTTCATGGAGGTCTTGCAAACAGACCATATTAACGAGATCAACCATGGAAGCAGAACTTGTAGCACTTCATACAGCCATTGTTGAGGCTGAATGGCTTAGAGAGCTACTGTTGGACTTGCAATTGGTTGAGAAACCAGTACTGCCGATCCTAATGTACTGCGATAACCAAACAGTGTTAACTAAGGTTATGAGTACTAAGGATAACATGAAGTCCTCCAGACATGTGAAGCGTAGGCTTAAATCTGTCAGAAAATTGAGAAACTTCAGAGTAATTGCTATAAATTATATTCGTACTGAGAAAAATCTGGCAGATCCTTTTACAAAAGGACTTGCAAGGAAAACGATTTCCGTTGCGTCTTTGCACATGGGTATGAGGCCCATTTGAGTTACAACACAATGGTAACCCATACCTTCCTGATCGGAGATCCGGTGAATTAGGTAATGGGAAAAACAAGTTGATGTTGTAACAAGAGAGTACATATTATTAAATTGTACCTGTGTCTTAATAGACAAAGTATTCTCGACTGTATGGAAGGTTAGATTAAAGCCTTAATGTATTCTAGTGTCAAGTGAGAAAAAAAGTATTGGCCTACATGATACCTATAATGAATACACCTACTTGAGAAGAACTGTGGGGTCGTAGTTCACGAGGATAGGGCATTCTCTAGAAAACTCATGAGCAGATACGGGAGCATGACCATGTAACACCCCGGCATCGAGTATGCCTGAATGTTACCAAACATAGACTAAACAACATCTAAATACCACAAACTAGGATAAATTACAACAAAGGTGCGAATGCTAAAACCAAAAAATTCGGCAGCATCTCCTTTGTTTTCCCATGAATTGAAGCAACAATAATAATAAGGCATGATATAGCATGATAAGGGACATCTAAAACAACAATAACAATTGGTATAGCATCACTTATGTCTAAAATAGTGAATTCAACCATTCCACAAATTATAAAGAATCAAACAATGAACTTAAGCTCAAACCAAGCCATACACCAAGTTTCATGGCACTCATCATTAATATCATGACTCCAAATGATTAAACTATTTATAAGTGTGAAGCTACGTGTAGAAGTGTAGCTAATGCCCTTTCCCGCATGCCGGTTTCATGGTACCTAAAAACAACATAAAATAAAAGTGTGAGTTCATCACTCAGCAAGTATATTGCAATGATACCAAAACAATAACAAGTCATATACATACTTAATGCCATTCACATAACCTGAGAATCAACTCATGAACTTCATTTATGCTCTCATATAACATCATCATAAACATCTCAAATAACATCTTCATATGCATCTCATAGAACATCATAATCATCTCATAAACCACTTCATTCATGCAATGCAATGCAATGCACATATCCCTTTGAAGCACATACCGGTATTGCCGAGTGCACACCCGTCGGTGTGCACCCCCTTTCCCCTTCCATCCCGTAGATGGAGGGTGCCTACTCTTATTGACTCGCTCCCATGCGCAACCGTGGATGGGACTACGAGGTAGGTCTTTCGTGTTTACTATGTGTGAACACAGAGGCCCACATCAGCATGTGACACCTCTTCCATTATGAATGCACATATGACATAAACATGTAAAGATTGGCATAAACATTTAATACAACGAAATCATGATCAATATGAAATCATGTTCATCTTGTCATAGGCAAACATCAATCATGGCAACATATCATAAAACATGTGTACACCATCTCATATTCAAACATTACGGCTCCCTAAGCCGCAACCACTACAATACACTTGCCTTAACCGCGGGCGACGGGTTGGCGAGAGGATGAGGGCACTTCCGAAGTCACACCACCTGCACATAGATACCACACACTCAAATTGTGCCCACAAAACAGTACACAATCGCTCATCTACCCCGACTTCGCAAACTACTCCCAAAGCCGACAAACAGAGAATCTGTCCCCCAGGACAGCAGGCTTTAAACTAGCATAACTTAAGTTCTAGGTCTCCAAATTAAGTAACCGAGTACATCATCGCGAAGGGTAGGAAATTTCCTAGCTTTCTCTAAGTATTGTGAAAAGCTGATTCGGCTTCTAAAATTGGTTAATCTACAAAACACTACGCGTTGTCCCAGTTACGTCACAGATTTGAACACGTTCGGTAAAATGATCATAACTTTCAAACGGATGAGCGGAATTGGACATTCTTGGTATCCAATTAAAGGTATTGAAGTTATATACAACTTCTTAAACAGGCGGACGACCAAAATCCCACTCTAAAATTGTGAAAACTCGAACCCTAGGTCGTGTGCCCAATCTGCCCGAAACAGAGAACTATGCAATCTCTAGTTTTCATCCAATCTACCCAATCACAGCACCTCCTCTTGATCTAAAAGCATCAAATCAACCTCTAGAACAGCACCTAGACCAACCCCAAGGGTCACCCATGCCATACCTTTGCCCGATGAACGCCGAATCCTCTCCTCTCGATTTCCCCGATCGTCTTCCTCGCGCCGGAACCGCCGGATCTCCTCGTCGCGGAGCTTCCCGATGGAGAAATAAATGGGATGGCGAGGTGGGGATATCATCTAGGGCAGCAAGGGGGGTGGAGAGGGGAGGGGAGAGGTGGTGGCGCAAGGAGGAAGGAGATGGGGGGTGCACGGCAAGGGGAGGTGGGGTGCGGTGGCTAGGAGGGGGAAAGGGTGGGGGCGCACAAGAGGCAAGGGGCGCCCAAGGCAGGGAATTCAGGTCCCCCCCTCCCACATGGGCCCAAAACCCCTCCCACTAAAGCCCATGACTCAATCCTTTGGGTCCAAACTGCCCCAGAGAGACCCAAACTCCCGAAAACGGCCCGAAGACGCGATTAAACCTCATACCGTATAGTTTTATTCTCTAATTTCACATTTTATAATGTCACACCATTCCGTAGTGTCATAGACCATATAACGCTCCGTGTAGGCGTGGTTTATTGGCAGCGTAGTATCAGTTGTGATTTTCAAATGAAGTCTGATTACGAAAAGCTATGAATTCAAGGCATAGTCCATTCACCAGTTGTGAGAGGATGAACCTTGCTAATTAAGGTGCAAGTTCAACCCGTACGGGACTTATACCAAAAGACTAGTATATTAACAACACTTCAGTACAACGATCTTTGTTATCTTTTCTGCTATTTGCTATGGAATTGTTGGGAGATTGTTAAAAATTGGCCCATGGGTGGTCTATTTCCTTTAATTCTAAAGCATGTATGATTTAGTACAATATTGCCTAGCCAAGTGAAGGAAAGACAATTTAAATGGTGGAGTCCTTGCCACCTCTTAATTAATGTGACACTTGGCATGAGGATGGCATAGGGTGAATACTGGCTAAACACACACGCGTGCGCACACGTATTCGCGTATTTACGCATGAAATTCCGTGTGACTTGTGACGAGCGACTGTGCTGCATCGTAGTGTGTCTCTAAAGGATCAAGGATGGACGCCTAGAAGGGGGTGAATAAGCGTTTTACAATTTTCTAAAACAATGCAGCGAAAAATAGATCGGAACTTCCGATATAAGGGTCGGAGGTTCCGATGTCCAATCGGAATATCCGATACTAAGTCGGATTATCCGAATAGAACGGAGTCCAGCGAATTGCAAAATGAATTACGCTTAAACACAAATTAATTCTACTCAAAGCTAGCACAAGCAAATATCAACAATATGAAGTAAAGATAGCTAGCGAGATTGTGACATTCCGGTAAGAGATTAGGTCGTATTTCTTATCGTTTCAGAGGTTTTGGGCCGTTTCAGGAGGGTTTGGGCTTCTCTGCGAGAGTTTGGGCCTTAGGGGGCTTTGTTCTGGGCCTTCAGTGGGAGGTTTCCGGCCCATGTGGCGGTGGAGAGGTAGCCAACCCTTGGCCCATGTGCCCCCTTGCCCTTGGTGCCTCCCCTTGGCCCATGAGCCCCCCTTCTCCCCTTTAGGGCGGTGCCCCTTCCCCTCCCCTAGGGTTCCACTCTTCCCCTCCCTAGCCGCCACTCTACCTCCCCCACGCAGCCACCCTCTCCTCCCCATTCCCCGGTGATCGTCGTTGCCCCGCGTGGAGGATCGTCCGTCCGGAGAACTCCGGCATTTCGCCGCGGATTCGAAGGAAGGAGCGGCTGGGAGAAGGAAGGTTTTTGTCGGTTCTTCGATTCTCCAAGAAGAGGTAAGGGTTTGTGTTTCTTTTGGGGTAGTCTAGGTGCTGTT
This sequence comes from Rhipidocladum racemiflorum, assembly GCA_036346355.1. NCBI lineage: Eukaryota > Viridiplantae > Streptophyta > Magnoliopsida > Poales > Poaceae > Rhipidocladum > Rhipidocladum racemiflorum. Next base: position 46,754,867 of record CM070589.1, read on the forward strand.
AGATGGGAGAATCCATGCCTAGAACTCTCTTTTAGGTGCTGTGATTAGATGGGTTAAGTTGGATTCCAGATCTGTCTCACGAGTGGCTCTCAGCCAGGTTTGGCAGTCGATGTTGGGACGCGTTTTTGAGGATTTTATATTTGTGATATGGTCGGCCGGCTGTTACGAAAGTTGTAGGTAAATGAAATACTTTTAATTGGGCACTGAAAACGCTAAGTTTCATTCTGCCATTCAACTGTAGATTAGAGAATTTTAGAGGCCAAATCTGTTTTCACGTATACTTAGAAAAATGTGGGAAATTTCCTAAGGTTCGAGAAAATGTACTCATTTACCTGATTTGGAGTTGTAGAACTCAAGATATGCTTGTTGGAAGCTTGCTATCCCGTTGGACAGATTCTCTGTTTTTCGGGTATTAGGAGTGGGTTGCGAAGTCGAATTAGTTGATAATTCTTATGTTATTTTATGGGCATATTTTTGAGTGTGTTGTACCTATGTGCAGGTGGTGTGACCCTGGGAGTTCCCTCAACATCTCACCACTCCGTCTTGCGTGGTTGAAGGCAAGTGTATTGTAGTGGTTGTGATGATTCGCAATGAAATAGTTTAACCATGTGTTTTGATAAGATGCCATGATTGATTCTTGCTTGTGACATGATGAGTATAATTTGTTAAATGGCTATGGAATTGTTAAATCGAGTTTATATGCAAGTTATTCATGTTTATGGCATATGTGCATGCATAAAGGAAGAGGCGACCCATTCTGATGCGGGCCTCTATGTTCACACGTAGTGAACACGAAAGTCCTACCTCGTAGTCCCATACATGCGGTTGTATGAGAGTGAGTCAGTAAGAGTAGGCACCCTCCACGGGATGGAAGGGGATGAGGGTGCACACCGATGGGTTGCACTCGGCAATACCGGTATGTGCTAAGCAAAGAGACATGACGCATTGCATTGCATAAATGAGAATGTGAATGAGGAAGTATGTGAGAATATGAATGAGAAAGTCTTCATGGATTGTTTCCATGGTTGGTGATCGGTATGACGTATGTATGTGAATTGTTTTTGTTTTGTTCCATTGCAATACACTTTGCTCAGTGTTGAACTCACGCTTGTTGTTTAATATTTTTTTAGGTACGTTGAATCCGGCTTGGGGAAAGGGAGCTAGACTCACGTCATCACTTAGCATCACACATTTAAACAATGACATGCTCCTTCTATAGTTGTGATGGTTGTCTTATCCAGTTAGACTTTGGAATAATTACCTCGTTGGTTGCCTTGAACAATCGTTTACTTCTTAATGGTTTAGGTGACTATTAAATCTATGTGTTGAGCTTGAATTGATGTTGGAACCATGGATTGTCATGTTATTGTTATCTCCTATTATGCTATCTTGTTATGCCATTATTGTTGATGTATAAAACCATGGAAAAACAGAGAATATGCTGCCAAAATTTTGTTAAAGTCATTAGTGTACTTGCTGTAATTTTACCTTTAAAGATGATATTTGGTTGTTGTTTTATCTTTTGTGGTGACATTCTGGGCATACTAGGTGCCGGGGTGTTATAGAGATAACAAACTCTAGATATATCAATCCAATACAAGATATCAAAGTAAAGCAATAAGCAAATGTAAAGGATTGAGATGATGATTTATTTACCGAAGTTCGGACTTCCTCCACGGAGGTTCCTACGTCTTCGTTGAGGAAGCTCGGTCACACTTGAGCCGGGTCTTTTCCAACCCTATTCCTCGCCAATCTCGGTCACACTTGAGATGTGGCTTCACTTCTTGATTTCTTCCCTTTCGGAGGCGAAATCAGACCTTCACAAACTTTTCACGGCACACCACAATCGTTGGTTTCTCGTGAGCGACGCCTAGCCATCTAGGAGTCTTCAAACTCCAAGAGTAACAAATCCAACAAATGGATGATCTTGAAAATGAACTCTAGTGCTCAAGATATATGTCACTCAATCTCACCCTTAGCACTAACTCTCACTTCCCACACCTCACTATGGGAGGGATCACAAAGATCAAAGGGAAGGAGCCAAGGTGGATACTCAACCCACTCCTAATTTCAACACATGTGATTAGAGCTCTCTCTAGCTAATGAGATGACCAAGGAGCAACAAATGTATCACAATGTGTTATCTCTACTCAACTAGCTCAATCTCTTGCCTATCCCTTCAACAATAACATCAACAACATCTCCCAACCGGCCAAGGGGGTATTTATACCCCCACACCCAAAAACTAGCCATTGGAGCAAGAAAACTAGCCGTTTTACACACATCGGAACTTCCGATCCCAACATCGAAACTTTCGATCAGGCAAAAAACTCCAGAACAAACTCAATCCAATATACACATCGGAACTTGATCGGAACTTCTGATCAGGCAAAAAATCAGCACACTTGCAAACTAAAAACACTGATCAGAACTTCTGATTTTCATGATCAGAACTTCCGATTTGTCCAGAGAGCACCCTTTTGAAGTTTAACATTGATCGGACTAACCGATCCAACCAATCGGAACTTTTGATTTTTCATCGGACTATCCGATCCTACAGATCAGAACTTCCGATCTTTCTAGAGAGACACCCTTACTAGAACCAGCTTGAAGAAATTCTAAGTCCTGATCGGACTATCCAATCACATAGATCGGAACTTCCAATCCTCACAGAGGAGCACCTAAGACTTAGACAACTTACCCTCGGACTTTCCGATGGATCGGACCTTTCGATCCCCTGATCGGAACTTCCGATCAACAGAGAGAGGTCCTAGACTCTCACCAAAAAACTACCAGACTTACCGATGGATCGGAACATCCGATCCAAACAGAAAGACAGACCTTTCCGGTGTACGTGATGCGATTTGTGTCTCTCATCTATTTAAGGATGGATAACACTTGAGCACAAAAACATTTCTAAATCACCAACATTGCATCCCTTTTGATAGTACGGCAGCCCTACAACTAGACACTCTATCTAGTTACCTTTGACGCCGCACGCGATCAATCCCCTTTGGGGTCTTTATGATCTTCAATCATCCTCATTTCCCTAGGATTGTCACTTTGCTCTCTCTTGAAGTCCTTATGATTTACGATCATCTTTTCTTCAAGATCGTCACCCAGCTCTACTTCTTTTTTACCGGATCATTACCCGGCTCTCACAACCTCTTGTTCATCTCCTCTTGATGAACCTTCTTTTCTTTTCTTCTCTTCTCACCGGGATCTCCTCTTGACGTTCATCACCACATGATGTCGTCCTTGTCTCGTTTTCATCATCTCAACCATCTTTGGACCTAACCTGGCTCAATCATCACTTATGAAAATAGTTAGTCCAAGATGCATGGTTGTCTCAATCATCCTTGCACTCCATTAACACATAATGGATGCCTCCATAACGATTGAGCACAACCTAAATCAATTTAATGAATAATTGTATTTGTGTCTTAAGTATATTGATGCAACTAATGCTTCATTATACTCAAGAACTATAGATTATCCTTAATCGATCACAAAAATACCATCAACACATGATGAAACGTTCTTTGATGATTAAGAGATAAATGACCTCAATTTAAATGTTCATTTAAATTGATATGAGTATATAATAACTACACAAGTTTTCATATACTCATGTTGATGGAAAGTAATGATCCATATTATGTGGAATGCATGGAAATGATCAGTACTCTAAACCATCAACTATAGAATAAACTCCACAAAGATATGTGCATACATATAATTGACCTTGAATCAATATGCACATATTCAATTTTATTGATTTGGAGCATATCCTATGACACCATGAGTATACTACAACTAGGCATGTTAAATGTATACTCAAAGATTTAGTATCAATGTCTTGATCCTTTAAATGTGGTAATGAGAAATAGATCAATACAATAAAACATTAAGTTAGAGTGTGAACTCCCCCTAAATGTGTGTCAGCGTATGAGCTAACAGACCCCTTCCGAGATGGGGTATAAGAAGTCCGAACGGGGGGCTTTCGTGGAGATTGCTCGAGAGACGGTGGAAAGAAAATAGACGAAGCACACAAGAAGACACTCGGGTTTATCCAGGTTCGGGCCCTCCTCACGAGTAATAGCCCTAGTCCTGCTTGTGTTATTCTTGCTAGTGTTCTTGGAGAAATTGAAAGAACCAGAAACAAGGAACTCTCGGCCTCTCACTCTAAAGGGGGATGAACCAATCTAAACGATCCAACTCAAAGGAATCGAACCTTCTCTCCCATGCACCCCAGCTACCTTTTATACTCGGGCTGGCTGGGGCGCACGGGATGTACAAAAGTTTTGCCCACTGAGTACACTGCCCATCGCATTTAATGCGCCTGTCACTGTTCTTGCAGCACATTTAATGCCCTGGCACAGCTGTCTTCTCCCCCACCTCGGGCCCCGCGCCTGCCGGCTCCGCCCGCTCTACTGGGGTGGGAAATTGCACCATGACGTCACTCGCCATTATGGCGTGCGTTGCGAACACACGCCGCCATACTGTGGCCTTCATTACCCCCATTTAATGCGCACGATACGCATTAAATGTCTCTGACCTTCTGTGCGGCTGCACAGGCTACCAGGTGGCCTCGGGAACTGAGTGCTAGTGGTGTGGACTGGGCGCCGCGCGTCACCAGGCGACCACCTTGCTGACCGCCAGCGGCTTGGTCCGGACACCACGTGTCCATTGGGCGATCACATAGCTGGCCACCAGCGATGTGGCCTGGTCGCCACCAGTCCGTTGGGCGGCCACATTACTGACCGCCAACAGCGTGGTCCGGACGCCACGTGTCCGCTAGGCGATCACACAGCTGACTGCCTACGGCGTGGCCTGGTCGCCACATCGCCCACTGGCGACACGCCGCCGCCGCGGCGCGTGGCTCGTCGCTAATCGCCGGCTGGCGTCCACCTTAATGATCGCCAGCGGTGTGGCCTAGACACCACCTGTCCGCTGGCAATCACTCTGCTAGCCGTCAGCACTGTGGCCTGGTTGCCACCTGTCCGCTGGGCGGCCACCTTACTGACCGCCAGCGACGTGGCCTGGACGCCTCCTGTCCGCTGGTGGCTCTTTACTAAAGTGGAGTGGGCACCCTGGTGTAGAATACACCGACAGTAGCCCCCGGAGCCACCCTGGAGCGCCCTTTATACCTTTTTTAAAACAAAAGCGGCTCAGTCTCCCGGGTGGTTCCATCATAAATGCCCACGTAACGTGGCGGCTTTAAATGCCGCCACCGTTTCAGGGGATCGAGGCGGAGCGTGCAGCCGCCCCCGCCTCGTAACCAGTGTGGGCCTTGGGAACATGCCTGCGCCTTTTTTGATTTTTTGGGTTTCCCGCCGTCGAACCATCGCGCCCCCTCGGGTCTCCCGCCGAAGCACTCCTCCACGCGCCTATATATACAAGTGGCCACCGGGGGAGCGGTTCATTTCTTCTTTTCAGTCTCGCCCAACTGCCAAGCCCTAGCTTTTGCTCCTTGCGAACCGCTCCTTCACCGTGCATCACCTCCTTCTTGCACCTTTTCTTCTTTGCTCACATGGCGCCGCCAGCACCTTTGCTCCCTCCATCGACCGTCGAGGATATCGAAGCCTCGAGGTTTTCCCGGTACGTCGCCGGCGGCACCGTCCGCACTCGCGCCGGGACCGCCGCGCCCGGCTGCCGCCCGGGGGAAGTAATCTTCTTCGGCTGGGGGATGCTGGCCGGTCTCCTCCCGCCGATCTCCGACTTCTACCTCGCCGTCCTCAACTTCTACTCCATCCACAACATTCACCTTCCTCCTAACTCCATCATCCTTCTTGCTGTCTTTGCCCACTTCTGCGAGATGTTCGTGGGAGTGGCCCCCAACCTTCCTCTCTTCCGCTTCTTCTACTCCTTGCGCGCGGCCAAGGACACCTCCACCACGTCAGGCTCCTGCCACCTCTGCCTTCAGGATGGCGCGGCTTCGCCCTACATTCCGCGGGACCTCTGTTCCAACTAGAGGACTTGGCGCAATGAGTGGTTCTACGTTGAGGACGACAGCGGCGTAGAAGTCCTGGAGTTGCCAACAGGGCCAGCCGGTCAACACCCCCACCTGGGGAGCTCACGTCGACGAGACGCCCGAGCTCCAGACGATGCTGGCTCGTGTGGACCAGCTGCGAACAGTGGGCCTGATGGGAGGCATGGTTCTCCGGGACTACATCTCTCGGAGGATCAGCCCCCTGCACCGCCGTGCTCGCCCTGCCTGGCAGTACACGGGCTCTGACGACATGACCAGGACGGCCCCCGGAGGTAGGTTACCTATTTTTCTTTCTTTTTGGTGCTTTTTTGCAACCGCCACTGAACTAACGATGGCTTCACTCCTCTCTCTCTTTTTTCTTCTTTTTTTTTCTTTTTCAGCTGCAGGAGACTTGTCCCCCGCGAAGCTCGAATCCTGGATGGGCTTGCTGGGTGCCTCCAGCAACCTCCCGCCTTTCCCAGCGGGCGCGCTCCCACTCTGCCGAGTGGAGCCCCGGGAACGGGTGGCGATCACCCGTGCCATGCCCACCATGGATGCCATGGGGCTGGTGAACACGCCCCGCCAGGGGGCGTTGACGATCCGGGACCCTCCTCCAGCTGGCGACCAGAGGAGGGGCAAGCGCCCCGCTGATGACGACGCCCCTGGTGCAACCCCTAGGAGGGTTCGCGTCGCGCCAGCAGTCGCGGCGACCACGACTGGGGCGGGAAACTCATCGGCAGCCGCAGCTGCCACTTCAACCACTTCTGTCGAGGTGATTGAAGTTGGCACCACTCCGACCATAGCCCCGCCAGCGCCGGTCCTTCTGCCGGGTACGCAGACTACCACACAGCATACTGTTAAGTTCTTTTAATCTGAGAGGCTTACCTTCTTTTTACCTTCTTCAGGGCGACTACATCGAGTGCCCCAAATTGGGCGACTGTGGGCACCGCAGCGGCCAGTAGCCGGGCCGCTGGTTTAACACCAAGGTGGCCCAGGCGACCACCCGGTGGCCGCCGCAGGGGCGGCCGTCTTACCGCTCGAAGGCGGGATGGGCTTGCCGCCCACTCCGGAGGTCCCCAGCGCCTCGATCCCCTCGGCGGACGTGGACGCTCTGCTGGCCGCCCTTGGCGAGCTGCACTCCAGCGTGAGCGGCCGCCTCGCGACGAGCAGGGAGAGGCTGAGGGAGGCCACCGTGGAGAACAACCGCCTCCTCAAGGAGGTGCAGGACTGGCGCAGCCAGGTGGAGCGGTTGGAGCGGGGCCTGCAGCAGGAGAGGGAGCAAGGAGCTCTCCGCGTCAAGGCGATCACCCGAGAGCACGACGAGGAGAAGGGCGAGCGGCTCTGCGCGGAAGCTGAGACCACCTTCATGCTGCGCCCTACCTTCGACCGGATGGTGGCCAGCTTGGCGCCATTGGGGCTGGAGCAGCCGGCCCCGGTCGAGCAGACGGCCCGGCATTATGCCTTCTGCATGAGCCGGATCACCGACTTCCTTACCCTCCTGCCCGGCGCCTTAGCCACCCGGTCCAGCCAAGAGGGGCGGGCAGTCGCGACGGCCACGACAACGTACGTGCTCGCCTGCTGCGCCAGCCGGGATGCTAACTTTGACCCCCTAGCCGCCATCCAAGGGGTGGAAGGGGACTGGGCCCGCGCAGAGGCACAGGTCAGCAACGCCGCCGAGCAGGTCGCCGACCAGCTCGAGATGGTCAACCCAGCGCTGGAAGCAGTGGCCGAGGACGTGGCACTCAGGCTGGACGTCGACCTGGTAGAGGACCAGGCAGCCGCAGAAGCTGCGGCGGACGAGAAGTGAAGACTCCAGACTTAGCTTTACTTGCTTTTTTGTTGTGCGTTATCTATAAAAGACTCCTGCAAGTCAGTTTCCTATTTATAAATGCATATACTTCCCTTCGCATGCCTTATATTTGGATGCTTGTCTGCGCCTCCACTATGCTGGTTCTGGACTAACAAAAAGGTAACCTCACGCATTAGGTGTTAGTCGGGGTGCAGGGCCCGGATCCCTCGCGCCGGAATATCGCTATCTCAGGACCTTCGGACCTTGTGAAATTAACCGCCCTCGTGGTCTCTTGGGGCCGAATACTTGGTGAGGTGTGGCAGGGTAGTAGGCTCTCGGTAGTGGTGTTTGTGTCGCCAGTTCTCACGGAGACACCCTGAGCGTCATGATTGTGTTGAAAACCGTGCCAAACTAGCCATCCGATCGCCCATCCCTGCATGCCACGCTCACCCAGTGGTCCCACTTTTACCGTTGAGAATTCAGAGAGCCTTAAGGTACTGAGGGCAATTACACAGACACGGCACATCGGGGCGCAAGCCAGAAAAAAGAGAACAAAGGTGACAACTGTTTTAAATAGAAACTGGACACTGAATTAAACAAAGGCTTCCCCCGACCAGCGTTGGAGAGGAAAGCTCAACTCGGCTGGTCGGGGCGCGCAGCTCCGCACTTACAGCCTTCTCAGGGATAGAACTTGCGCAGAAGCTCTATGTTCTGGGAGTTCGCCAACTCCTCCCCGTCCTTAGTGGCCAACCTGACCGCCCCGGGGTGAGAGACTGAGACCACCTTAAAGGGGCCCTCCCACTAGGGAGACAGCTTGTGCAACCCAGCATGCATCTGAATTCTGCACAAGACTAGGTCGCCCACTGCCAGTGTTCTCTCGCTGACCCGGGTGGCGTGGTACCGCCTGAGACTCTGCTGGTACCGGGCAGCCCGCAAGGCTGCGCGATCTCACACTTCTTCCAGGAGATTGACGTCCTCTCAACGCAGATCTTCCTGGGCTTCCTCCATGAACGCCGCGATGCGTGGTGACCCCAAGGCCAGTTCCGAAGGCAAGACAGCTTCCGCGCTGTAGACCAGGAAGAAGGGAGTCTCACCGGTGGCCCGACTGGGAGTGGTACGGAGCGACCACAACACTGCTGGGAGTTCTTCAGTCCACCGTGCTCCTCGCTTGTGGAGTCGATCAAACGCCCTGGTCTTGAGGCCCTTGAGCACCAGCGCATTGGCCCGCTCAACTTGGCCATTACTCCTCGGGTGGGCCACTAAGGCAAAACAAACCTTGGTGCCCATTTCTTCACAGAAACCCAAGAAAGCAGCGCTGGTGAACTGCGTGCCATTGTCGGTGATGATGCAGTTGGTGACCCCAAAGCGGGCGAAGATTCCTTGCATGAACTTGATCGCAGCGGCGGCGGTAATCGCCCTTACTGCTTCGGCTTCCACCCATTTGGTAAACTTGTCGATGGCGACGAACAGATGGGTGTAGCCCCCTGTGACCCGCGGGAACGGGCCAAGGATATCCAGCCCCCAGACTGCGAAGGCCACGAGAGCGGGATGATTTGCAGGGCTTGGGCTGGTCGGTGGATTTGCTTGGCGTGGAACTGGCACGCCTCGCATTTCCTCACCAGCTCGCAAGCATCCTGGAGGGCGGTTGGCCAATAGAACCCTTGGCGAAAAGCTTTCCCCACCATCGTTCGACTGGACATATGGCTCCCGCACACGCCTCCATGGATATCAGAGAGCAAACTGCTCCCCTCTTCCGGAGTGATGCACTTCAGAAGAACTCCGTTTCTACCCTAGTGGTAAAGGTCCCCGCCCACCAGGGTATAGCACTTGGCCTTTTGTGCTATCTTCTCTGCTGACGCATCATCGTCGGGGCACACTTGATCCCGTAGGTAGTCCAGGATCGAATCCATCCATGTGCCCTCCCGGTCAAGTGTGGCGACCACCGGGTGATCGCCCGGGTACTCCGCCTGGCCGGGCGTTTCTGCCGGTACTGCTCTTCCTTCTGGAATGAGGACTGGAGCAGCGTCACCATCGTCCCCACCAGAAACGGGGGCTGCGATCGATGGTCACGGAAGCCTTTCTTTAAAGACTCCGACCGGAACAGGGGATCTTGTCGAGGCGAGCTGTGCGAGCTCGTCCGCCAAGTAGTTGTCGCGCCGGGGGATATGAGTATACCCCAGCCCGTCGAAATGTCGCTCCATCTTTCTGACCTGTGCCAAGTACTCCGCCATGACAGGGTCAGAGCAGGAGAACTGCTTTCTCACTTGGTTGACGACCAGCAGGGAGTCGCCCTTGACTTGCAGGTGCCGAACACCGATGGCTGCGGCGGCGCGAAGTCCCGCCAGCAAGCCTTCGTATGCAGCAATGTTGTTGGTGGCCTTGAAGTCCAGGATGACCACGTACTTGAGGAGGTCCTCGGTTGGGGAAACCAGGAGGACCCCATCCCCCGCGCCTTCGAGCCTGAAGGAGCCGTCGAAGTAGAGTGCCCACGGGGAGGGCGTGGGGGTTTCCTCAGTTTCAGACTCGGCAGGAGTCCATTTGACAACGAACTCTGCCAGCCTTTGACTCTTGATCGCAGTACGGGGGGCGAATTTGAGGCTGAACTCCCCCAGCTCCACAGACCACTTGGCAATGCGGCCTTCAGCTTCGCGGTTGTGAAGGATCTCGCGCAAGGGGTAGGCCAAAACCACTGTGATCTCCCTTCCTTGGAAATAATGCCGCAACTTCCTAGATGCCACCAGCACGGCGTACACCATCTTTTGGGCTTGCAGATACCTTGTTTCCGCATCATGTAGCACCTTGCTGACGTAGTAAACTGGCCGCTGGACGCCTTCACACTCTGCCACCAGTGCCGCGCTCACAACCGCAGGGCTGGCCGCCACATATAACAGTAGCGGCTCGCCTGGCTCGGGAGCGACCAGCACCGGAGGGGAGGAGAGGTACTTCTTTAATTCTTCGAGTGCTTGTTGCGCTTCTGTAGTCCACTCAAAGGAGTTGGTCTGCTTCAATAGCTTGAAAAAGGGGAGACTCTTCTCCCCAAGCCGGGCTATGAACTGGCCAAGAGAGGCCAGGCAACCAGCCAGGCACTGGACTTGCTTGAGCTGTGCGGGCGGTTGCATGCGCTCGATGGCCGCGATCTTTTCCCGGTTGACCTCGATTCCACGATTGAAAACGAGGAACCAAAGCAGCTTTCCAGACAACACACCAAACACACACTTCTCAGGATTTAGCTTCAAACAATACTACCGGAGGTGGGAGAAAGTTTCCTCTAGATCTTCGACAAGCCTAGCAGTCTTTTTGGTCTTCACTACCAAATCATCAACATACACTTCAATATTTCTTCCAATTTGCGACCGAAATACAGCGTGCGTAGCGCGCTGGTAGGTTGAACCAACGTTCTTCAACACAAAAGGCATTCAGACATAACAGTACAAGCCTAGAGGGGTCACACAAGCGGTCTTCTCCTCGTCTTCCCGCGCCATGCTGATCTAGTGGTAGCCGGAGTAGGCGTCTAGGAAGCACAAGACCTCGCACCCTGCTGTGGAATTGACGACGATGTCTATCCGCGGCAGGGGGTACGGGTCCTTGGGGCAGGCTTTGTTGAGGTCGGTGAAGTCGATGCACATCTGCCACTTCCCGTTCGACTTCTTGACGAGCACAGGGTTGGCCAGCCACTCGGGGTAGGCGGTCTCCCGTATAATCCTTGCATGCAGCAGTTTCTCTACCTCATCCCGAATGGCATCCTACCACTCTGGTGCCTACCTCCGGACTTTCTGCCGGACTGGGTGCACTCTAGGGAGCGTTGCCAATCGGTGCTCAATCACCTCCCTAGGGACCCCGGTCATCTCAGATGGTTCCCAGGCGAACACATCCAAGTTAGACCGGAGGAAGGTGACTAGCGCGTCTTTCTATTTGGTGCTGAGGTTGGCACCAATCTTCACGACCTTCCCAGAGCCATCCCCGCCCACGGGGACCACCTTCACCTCACCCGAGGAGCCAGGTGAGGCGCGGGCCTTGACCGGGGGGAGCTCTGGGCGGTCGTCCTCGCCTCGCGCCGAGCAGGTAGTGCCGACCAGGTCTTGCACCTGCTTGCTGAGGCGTAGGGCTTCCAGCCGATCCACCTTCACAGTAATCGGGCCCCCAGGCCCTGGGATCTTCATCATCATGTAGGCGTAATGCGTGGCCACCATGAACTTGACCAGAGCTGGTCGGCCAAGCAAAGCATTGTAGGGGAGGTCGAAATCTGCGATCTCGAAGTTGATTTTCTCTGTCCAGAAGTTCTCCACGCTTCCGAACGTGACGTGTAGCCGGACTTGTCCCAGGGGCGTCAAGCCCACCCCAGGGGAAACTCGTTGAAGAGAGGGGCCGGGCGCAACTCCTCATAAGGAATTTGTAGTGCCTTGAACGCCCCAACATACATAAGGTTGATGGAGCTCCCTCCATCGACGAACACTCACCCGAGTCTCGCATTCAGGACCGTGGGAGAAACCACGATTGGGAGATGGCCCGGGCCTGAGGTGCTCTCCGGGTGGTTGGCCTGACTGAAGGTGATCGGCTCCTCCGACCACTTCAGTAGCCTGCTCGCCCCGGGAGTTGGTACGGTGGCGCACACTTCCCTCAACTCTCGCTTGTACTGTGAGTTTGAAGAGTAGGTGGCGGAGCCACCATGAATGAACGCCACCGTATGCTCCGCTTGCTGAAAGGCCAGCGGAGCAGGGTCTTCACCCGCATCATCGCGATCATCTTCGCGGCGCTCCTTAAGCCGCCGCTCCACCAGCTTGGACATGACCTGGCAATCCGCCAGATCATGCCCGTTGGTCCTGTGGATGGGGCAGTAAGGTCTGCCCCGTCGTCTTCTCGGCGGGGCGAATGGCGATCCCCGCGGTCGCGGCGTGGGTCTCGACGATCACCCCTCCTGTCCCCGCGGTCACGCTTCTGGGGCTTGTCTTCCGGCTCGGCGACTAGGACCTCTCCGGCACCAATCTCTTTGTGCTTCTTCTTCTTGTTGTGAGCAGAAGCCTTTGAGGTTCTCGCCTCGCTGTGGCCGGACGGCCCCGCCGTGCGCTCCCGGACCTCCACCACCCTGGTGCACTTATGCGCTAGGGAGAATAGCTCGGAGGTGGTCGAAATGGTGCAGGTAGCCATCTTCTCCCGCATCTTTTGATCTCGGACCCCCTTCGGAAGGCGATAATCACTGATTGCTCGGAAATCTGGGGGATCGTGTTTCGGTAGTGGCTGAACCACCGGATAAACTACCTCAGGGACTCCCCCTTTGTCTGTTCCAGGGCATGGAGGTCATCCTCCACACCCGACTGAGTGTAGGAGCCCTGAAAGTTGGCGACAAAGATGTCGCACAGCCCCTCCCACGAGTGCACGGAGCCTCGCGGGAGGTTCAACAACCAGGAACGGGCAGAGCCCATTAGCGATGTCGGGAGGTAGTTGGCCATGATCTTCTCGGACCCTCCCGCGACACGCACCACCGTGGTGTAGATCTGCAGGAACTCCTCCGGGTTGGTGGTGCCGTCGTACTTCTCGATGGACGTGGGGCGGAACCTTTCTGGCCACGCAACCTGGCGTAGTCGGAGGGAAAACGCCTGGCATACAACGTTGTAGGGGGAGCAGCGTCGCTCGCCCACCCCTCGGCCCCGAGATGGGGTCGAGGAGTGCGAGTCTACACTCTCCCTGGAGTCAGGGAGCGATGTCTCCCCCCGACCGCTAGACATCGGGCGGCCCACGCGACGCTGCACGTGCACACGACGCCCCCGAAGGACATCGCGCAAGTCACCATCGCGCTGGGAGCTCCTCTCGCCTAGGCGGGCCCTCAGATCCCTGTGGCCCCCCGTCGACTTGGGGGAACCATGGGAAGAAGTGGGAGCATGTGCACGTGTAGGATCGAAGTATACGAATATAGCAATCAGAGGGGGGTGAATGATTGTGTGGAAGCTAAAACTAAATTCTTGATCTATTAAAAGTTCACCCCAAAACAGAACCAAATAGTTGCCTTGTTTTCGACAAAAACAGAATGATAGAGGTTCGGTAAAACGCGAATTCCCAGAGATCCAACTGTTAGATTGATCTGAAATTTGGACACGAGAAACTAGATTCCAATACGAATCGAACCCAAAACGAATCAGCTCGATCGGACTTACGGATCAAAAGTTATGAACCTCGCAAGCTTGCTGTGACAGAAGATGACGAGAATTAATCTAACCAAAACTTCAAGATTAAACAAGAACGACAAAAGTTTAATCAACTAAACTTAGAGAAACCCTAAATCAATTCTCTAGAAAGGTTTTGATGGATCAAATCAAGATAAAACTAAAAGAACAAAAACCAATCTAGAAAAGAACAAGCATGCAAACAAGAACCAAAACAGGAAACACTGTAGCAACGCGGTTACTGTAGCACGCAAGGATCTAGAAGAATTGATCTTTATTTCTTTTGTCTAAAGTACTCTCATCAAAAGAGTACAAACCCTAAAACTGAGCTTGAGGCTCTCAATGCGCTCAGCTCTGCTTGATGCGATTGATGCCCTTCAACAGGAGACACCCCTCCTATTTAAAGGAGCAAAACACAAGGAGTTCTGAATACAATTCCTAATCTAGAAGGAGTATGTATACAACTCCTCTTGGCCCAACCTGGCCGAGTACAACTCTTGCACGCGTATGGCAACCCTACCATACTCACGTGACTAACACTTTGCACGCGTATGGCCACCTGCCATACTCACGTGACTAACACTTTGCACGCGAATGACCTCCTGCCATTCTCACGTGACTAACCATTCTTCATGTGCACCATTCTCTTAGCCCGAACGTCCCGCATGACATCCTTGACCACCAAGACCTCAGTTCCTCCCTGAACCTAGTCTCGAACCTTAGCTCCTCCATGAACTTAGTTCCGGTCTCGTCATCGACCACGTTTGTCTTCGAGCAATACCTGCACATGAACAAACCACAAAACAATTCCGAGCACAAGTCCACGACTTGACTCACATCAATCCATGCAAATACTCACACGAGCATTGCATAAAGTCCACTTCAAGCATCATGAAATTCTCACAAATTTCATAATCTCAAAAACAAATCAAACACAATTCCAATTTTGCTCAAAACCCTAATCGAGCAAAAATGTATTCACGACGGACCAAAAAATATGGTCCGGCGTACACATGAAAAATCACTCAAAAAACCATTCACAACGGACCAACAAAATCGGTCCGGTGTACAAGTGAAAGTCTCGGTTTCAAGAAAAAATCATTCCGGCGAAAACACGTTCACGACAGACTAAAAAAAATCAGTCCGTCGTACATGCGAAATCAATCCTCAAAAAGCCGTTCACGACTGACCAAAGAAATTGGTCCGACGTACATGCAAAACTTACTGGTTTCTTGGAAAATTGTCAAAACACATGAACAAACACATTTTGCAAATTCAATTCTAAGCCAATTTTTCAGCACATGATTTCACAATCTCCCCCTTGATGAAAACATTGGCAACAGCACTAAGAATTGAACATTTGGCATTCACTTTACAAAAGAATTTTGAAATCCAAAGGATCAAAGACCAAAGTAAGAAAACACAGAATTCCCCCTTTGACCAAAAAGTAAAACAAAAACTCCCCCTGAGAAGGAAAATGTGTGTGAATGTGCAATGTGCCCAAAAATTTCAAAATTCTCCAAACTTCTCCCAAAATTCTCAAACAACTCCCCCTTTTTCTTCTCCCCCTTTTTCTTAAACTTTTCAACGATTCCCAAATTTCTCCCCTTTTGACAATGGATTCATCAAGAGTACAAAAGAGAGAACAGGTTCAAAATTTTTCCTGTAGCAAAGATTTCACAAGAAGAAACAAGGGAGTGCCAAGATAGGAAAAGATGAGCTCATTCGATCATATAACCTTATATATCACATAATATGCAAAATACATGATCTTGATGTGATTTTAACAAGTTATGGAATGACATGCATCTCAACCTCAATTCAGTCAACTATAGCCAAGTACTAAGCAAAACCTTTAGTAGAAAAACAAAGGCTCAAAGTTGAAGCAAATAACAAATCAGGTCGAGCAAGTAGTTTCAACTCCAATCTAGTGGACCAATTTAATCTTTAAACAGTAAACTGCATGTGGCATGCTTGAAGCATACTTCTTTTATTTCCTTGGAGTGGCATGCTTGAAGCATACATCTTGTCTTTTGAGGGAATGGCATGCTTGAAGCATACATCTTATCTTTTAGGGAAAGCATTCCTGAAGCTCATAACTTGAGGCTTTTGCTTTTAACAACCCTTTTTTATTGATTCCCTTTTCTTTTCATTTTTCTTTGATTATAAACATGCAAAAGTGATTAAAAGGTCTTATGAAAGAGTAAAGCTAAAACACACTTGCTTCATAGCCCAAATTTGTCAAGAAGATTCAATATCAAGCCTAGAAGAGTAAGATATCACAGAGTATTTAGCTATAGGCAATCAGTCAAGGGAATTTTGCAATGTCATTTTTAGTTCAAGTGAGACAATTAGATTATCATATATTAGCTCAATTACATAACATATAAAGAAATATGATAAAGTGAGCTCATCAAGTGAAAGAACTTGGCAAGGAAATTCCCCCTCAAAACAAACCCATTGGATGAACAATCCCAAGTTCTCCCCGAATAAAAGCAAAACGAGAAGAAGACAAAGGTTTTGTGAAAATGTCTGCCAATTGATGTTCAGTATCCACATGATGAAGCACAATGTTGCCTTTTTCAACATGATCTCTAAGAAAGTGAAATCTGATGTCAATGTGTTTTGTTCTAGAGTGTTGCACGGGGTTCTTAGCAATGCAAATTGCACTAGTGTTATCACACAAAAGAGGAACACTATCCAAATTAACCCCATAATCTTTAAGTGTAGCTACTATCCAAAGAATTTGAGAACAACAACTAGCAGCAGCCACATATTCAGATTCAGCAGTTGATTGTGCAACAGAAGATTGTTTTCTAGATGACCATGCAATAAGAGAATTGCCCAAGAAATGACATGTACCAGATGTACTTTTTCTATCAATTCTACATCCTCCAAAATCAGCATCAGAAAAGGCTCTTAAACTAATGCATGAGGAAGCAGAAAGCCAAATACCAAAATCTTGAGTTCCATGAAGATACCTGAAAATTCGCTTGACAGCTTGTCGATGTGAAGCACGTGGGAAGCTTGAAAACGAGCACACACGCACACAGCAAATTGTATATCTGGCCTTGATGCAGTGAGGTACAAAAATGAACCTATCATGCTTCTATATTCCTTTTGATCAACCGGCTCACCATCTTCATCCGGATCAAGTGTGCAAGCGCTCTCCATGGGTGTCATGATCGGTTTGCTGTTTTCCATCCCAAATCTATGCAACAAGTCTTTTGTGTATTTGCTTTGATGCACAAAAGTACCATCCTTTGTTTGCTTGATTTGAAATCCCAAAAAGTATGTCAACTCACCCATCATACTCATCTCAAACTCCTTCCTCATTGTTTCTGAAAACTCAGACACTAAAACATGAGAGGAACCACCAAAGATAATATCATCAACATAAATCTGAACGAATAGTTGATCATTGCCTTGCTTGAGTAAAAAGAGAGTTTTGTCAACCTTTCCCATTGAAAACCCCCTTTCAAGTAAAAAGGTTTTTAGCCTATCATACCATGCTCTAGGGGCTTGTTTCAAACCATACAAAGCTTTTGATAGTTTGAACACATGATTTGGAAACTTTGGATTTTCAAAACCAGGTGGTTGCTTGACAAAAACCTCCTCATTTATGTAGCCATTAAGAAAAGCACTTTTCACATCCATTTGATACAATTTGAAACATTTGGATGCAGCAAATGCTAAAAGGATTCTAATGGCTTCAATTCTAGCAACAGGAGCAAAGGTTTCATCAAAATCTAAGCCTTCAATTTGAGTGTAACCTTGAGCAACCAATCTAGCCTTGTTTCTAACAACAACACCATCCTCACTTTGTTTATTTTTGAAAACCCATCTAGTTCCAATAACATTAAGATCAGGAGGTGGTGAGACAAGTTTCCAAACTTTATTTCGTTCAAAATTCTCTAATTCTTCATGCATGGCATTGATCCAAGATTCGTTAGATAATGCATGAGATATATCTTTGGGTTCAAAAGAAGCAACTAAAGCAGAATGAGCATGAGTGTCAGAATGAATAAACCTAGATCGAGTGACTCTCTCATTTAGGTCTCCAATCATTTGTTCAAATGGATGCATTTTTTGAATCTGCAAGGGAGCATTGACTTTTGAGACTTCTCGTTCTCCTTCTTCATTTTCAGCATGTACAGATGATGTTGTAGCTTGAGGATGGTTAGCTGTAGGTGATGTAGTAGTAGGTGCCAAAGGTGCTACAGCTTGTTGTGCATTAGGAAGAGTCAAGACCTCATCTTCAACATCATCATTATCTTCAAAGATTTTCTCCCCCTGAACATATGCGTCTGTACCTGCATCACTTAGACTAGTGCCTGGACTAGACTCATCAAAAGTAACTTCACAAGTTTCCACAATTTTGTTAGTCTCCGAAACAAGCACACGATAGCCTCGAGTATGAGCAGGATATCCAAGAAAAATGCCATCAGTTGATCTAGCTTCAAATTTATCAAGATTTCCAGATTTCAAGACAAAACATTTGCATCCAAAAACTCGAAAGTGAGAAACAGAAGGTCTATGTCCAAACCGAAGCTCATATGGAGTCTTACCCAATTTTGATCTCAGAAACACACGGTTTGAAACATAACAAGCAGTTGAAATCGCTTCAGCCCAAAAATTTCTAGGAGTGTGATGCTCATCTAGCATAGTTCTAGCCATTTCAACTAATGTTCTATTTTTTCTTTCAACTACACCATTTTGTTGAGGCACTCTAGGAGATGAAAATTGATGATCAATTCCTTTTTCAGCACAAAAGAGATCAAAGGAAGCATTTTTGAATTCAGTTCCATTATCACTTCTAATAGCTTTGAGAGCTCCTGGATGGTCAATAGAAAGCCTAAGAACAAGACTTCTAAAATGACTAAAAGCCTCATCCTTAGATGCCATAAAATACACCCAAGAGTATCTAGAAAAATCATCAACAATCACAAGCACATACCATTTGCCTCCAAAGGATTGAACTCGAGATGGTCCAACTGTATCAAGATGTAGAAGCTGTCCTGGAGCGTTTGTCATCACCATGGTAAGAGGTGGATGTGAACCTGCAATCATCTTACCATGTCTACAAGAAGAACATACTAGATTGCTATCACCCTTAAGCTTAGGCAAGCCACGTATGAGATCTAAACCACTTACACGAGTAAGATGATCAAAACCAACATGACCAAGTCTTCGATGCCAAAAGAATAAATCTTTAGAAACATTGGCAATTAGACACCTATGTTTAGAAGAAGGTGATGCATCAAAATCAGCTTTAAATACTCTTCCAAAACGAGAAATTTTGAACACAAGATCACCTGAAGCATCTAGCACTTTGCATTCATTTTTCTTAAAGCTTATCTCAAGATCTTCATCAAGCATTTGTGAGACAGAAAGCAAGTTATATTTCAAATTTTCAACAAGAGCCACATCTTTGAACATAAATTTGTCACTTACCTTTATTGTACCTTTTGCCATAACAGAAGAGGAAGAAGCATCTCCAAAAATAACACTTTCAGCACGAGATGCACGAGTGAGGGAGGAGAACCAATTTTTATCACCGGACATGTGGCGTGAGCATCCGGAATCCACTAGCCATATGTTCTCCTTCCTCGCGCGAGAAGCCTACATAGCAAAACATGTCGAGGTCTCAAGATCTTGGGGTTAGAACTCAGATTTTTGGGAATCCAGTACTGAGACACACGACGCAACAAAGTAGGCACAACACGAGTATTCTTATGCATAAAATCAGATTTGCCCTTTCTCGTGTCTTTAGCAACAAAAGGTGTTTGCTTCACCCTAGGCACATAATGAGAAATGAAACGTGCCTGTTTGAAATTAGACCTAGCCTTAGTCCTTTCTTTCTTTTCTTGTTTGGCTAGTCTAAAGCAAAAATCTACTAGATGTCCATCTCTACCACAATGAGTGCAAGTGTACTTAACATGAGGTTTTGTTTTAACAGTAGAAGCACATTTTGCATTCATCATATTAGAAGAAAGAAAACCAGCAGATTTAAAAGCAATCTTTTTAGGCTCATTAAGAATTCCAATTTTGTCATTGCAAGGAGCATGAACAACAGTGCAAGGTTTAGTTTCAAATGACGTATGAAGATCAAAACCTAAACCTTTCCTGTTTGTGCTAACCTTAGATTGATCCAAAATCATGTTTAATCTTTTCTTGCCATTAGTGAATCGTTCCAAAGAACTTTGCAAGTAATCAACTTTCTTGGCAAGAGTTAAACAATTATTGCAAAGATTATCAACCTTCTCTTTCTGTTTACGACAAGTAGAGCATGAAAGAACCTCATGTGTAAGCAGATTATCAGTTATTTGAGAAACCCTAGCATTTGCATCTTTTAACTTCAATTCAAGAGTTGAGCATTTAGAACAAGAAGTTGAACCATGCAATTCATCAGTGGAACAGCTAGCATTTTTAACACGTTTCTCATTTTTCTCATTTAGATGTAACAGAAGAGCATGTTCTTTCCTAAGCAAGGTGAGCTCATTGTAAATTAAGTCACATGATTTGCAAGTATCATCATCAGGAATCAAGGTCTTAAGTCTAGCAATTTCAGCATTCAATGACTCCACAAGAATATCATGTTTCTTAATTTTTCTATCACGTTTGTCAAGCAATTTTCCAAGACGAGCAACAGCAATAGCTAATTCATCATAAGAAGGATCTACCTCATTGAAGTCGCTGTCTTGATCGTCCTCGGTGAAGCTATCCTTGCTGCTTGCCATGAGACACAACCCTGTCAAGTCATGTTTGCTTGGAGTTGCATCGTCCTCGCTGCTCTCCGAGTCCACATCGCTCAAATTGACTTGTTCAAGAGCGGAAAGAACTTGATGAACCACTTTGCGGTTGATGAAGATCTTCTTTTTCCTGTCGTTTGAAGAGAACCTTTTCTTCTCATATCTTCTGTCGTTGTCCTTCTCCTCCTTTGATGTTTTACCTGCAAGCTTTGGACAATTTGATCTCATGTGGTTGAGATCACCACACTCGTAACACCTTGGAGGACCACCTCTTTTTCTCATTCTCACATTCTGCAAGGCTTTGTTAAAACGAGAAGAGAGTAGTGCCAAGTCTTCTTCAGGAAATTCTTCAATTTGCTCATCTGTTAAAGAAGACACGGAGGACAGGGCAAAGCTAGAAGAAGAATTTGCATTTGACATGTTAGGGTTAGAGATCAAAGCAATTGATTTAATATTACCTTTCCTTGCAAGAACATCCAACTCATGAGTTTTCAATTTAGAATACAGAACATCTAATGTAAGTGTACTCATGACAGTAGATTCTCTAATGGATGTAACTTTTATCTCCCAAATAGACATGTCTAAAGCACCAACCAAATTGTCTAGCATTAGCAGCATCATCAAAGCTAACTCCAATAGCACGAAGATTACTAAGAATTTTATTGAAACGTGCAAAGAAGTCATCTAGCGACTCACCGGGTTTCATCTCAAATCGCATGTATTCTTTTTTGTAAAGATCTTGACGAACCTCTTTAATAGTGTTAGAACCCTCATGGTAATCACAAAGAGATTTCCATACCTCATATGCGGATTTGAGATGGATCACACGGTCAAAGTCGCTGCGTCCCAAACCTTGGATGATCAAGTTGCGCGCCTTGCTGTTTGCTTCAACATGTGTGCGATTGGTGTCGTTGACGTTGTCGTTTGCAGGGACTTCATATGGCTTGTAGACCTTCTCCCAAATTGTGAAGCCTTGTGCTTGGATGAACGCCTCCATCTTGGCCTTCCAAAACTGAAAATCAACACCATCGAACACACATGGTTTTGTCGAATAACGATCCATTAATCTAATCACCGGTTAAGATAGATTAGAAAAACCTTGCTCTGATACCACTTGTAGGATCGAAGTATACGAATATAGCAATCAGAGGGGGGTGAATGATTGTGCGGAAGCTAAAACCAAATTCTTGATCTATTAAAAGTTCACCCCAAAACAGAACCAAATAGTTTCCTCGTTTTCGACAAAAACAGAATGATAGAGGTTCGGTAAAACGTGAATTCCTGGAGATCCAACCATTATATTGATCTGAAATTTGTACACGAGAAATTAGATTCCAATACGAATCGAACCCAAAAAGAATCAGCTCGATCGGACTTATGGATCAAAAGTTATGAACCTCGCAAGCTTGCTGTGACAGAAGATGACGAGAATTAATCTAACCAAAACTTCAAGATTAAACAAGAACGACAAAAGTTTAATCAACTAAACTTAGAGAAACCCTAAATCAATTCTCTAGAAAGGTTTTGATGGATCAAATCAAGATAAAACTAAAAGAATAAAAACCAATCTAGAAAAGAACAAGCATGCAAACAAGAACCAAAACAGGAACATCAGAGCAACGATTCTTGTGAGCACGCAAGGATCTAGAAGAATTGATCTTTATTTCTTTTGTCTAAAGTACTCTCATCAAAAGAGTACAAAACCTAAAACTGAGCTTGAGGCTCTCAATGCGCTCAGCTCTGCTTGATGCGATTGATGCCCTTCAACAGGAGACACCCCTCCTATTTAAAGGAGCAAAACACAAGGAGTTCTGAATACAATTCCTAATCTAGAAGGAGTATGTATACAACTCCTCTTGGCCCAACCTGGCCGAGTACAACTCTTGCACGCGTATGGCAACCCTACCATACTCACGTGACTAACACTTTGCACGCGTATGGCCACCTGCCATACTCACGTGACTAACACTTTGCACGCGAAAAACCTCCTGCCATTCTCACGTGACTAACCATTCTTCATGTGCACCATTCTCTTAGCCCGAACGTCCCGCATGACATCCTTGACCACCAAGACCTCAGTTCCTCCCTGAACCTAGTCCCGAACCTCAGCTCCTCCATGAACTTAGTTCTGGTCCCGTCATCGACCACGTTCGTCTTCGAGCAATACCTGCACATGAACAAACCACAAAATAATTCCGAGCACAAGTCCACAACTTGACTCACATCAATCCATGCAAATACTCACACGAGCATTGCATAAAGTCCACTTCAAGCATCATGAAATTCTCACAAATTTCATAATCTCAAAAACAAATCAAACACAATTCCAATTTTGCTGAAAACCCTAATCGAGCAAAAACGCATTCACGACGGACCAAAAAATATGGTCCGGCGTACACATGAAAAAGTCACTCAAAAAACCATTCACAACGGACCAACAAAATCGGTCCGGTGTACAAGTGAAAGTCTCGGTTTCAAGAAGAAATTATTCCGGCGAAACACATTCACGACAGAGTAAAAAAATCAGTCCGTCGTACATGTGAAATCAATCCTCAAAAAGCCGTTCACGACTGACCAAAGAAATTGGTCCGACGTACATGCAAAACTTACTGGTTTCTTGGAAAATTGTCAAAACACATGAACAAACACATTTTGCAAATTCAATTCTAAGCCAATTTTTCAGCACATGATTTCACAGCACGTCCCCCTGTACCCGAGGGGGCTACAACCTATGCACCCTTTCCTTTGTCTCGGCCCTCGTGACCAGGAAAGGCTGTAGCCGGGCGCGCGGCTGGAGGCTTGCGCGTCGGTGGCGCGCATGTCTTGCCGCCCGATGCTGGAAGCCCTTGGCTGATTTGCCGCCTCCACCTGCTATTGGGCGGCATCCACTAGGCGGGCGTTGTCCCACAGCCATGGAGCGGCTGGGGTTTCGCCCCCCAGCTCAACTGGGGGGTGATCGAGGAGCAGCCGGGCCGCATGAAGATTCCGCGTTGGGGTGTCGTCTCCCATCAGGAGACGCCATCAGACGAGCTGTCTTCCTTGCACGGAAGCGCCACGCGTCCCTCCCTGGGTAGAGGGACCTGGGAGGTTTGACGCCCTGGTGGAGCACCGGGATCGGCTGCGAGCGCTACTCTCCTCGTGTTGGTCGTCGTGCTTGAAGCGTGAAGCCGCCATGCTGACGGCCGTCAAAGCTTCTAGCAAGCTTCACTAGAAGGTGGAAGAAGAAAGGGCAATACAACAACTGAGCCCCCTACCTGGCGCGCCACTGTCAGCGTATGAGCTAACAGACCCCTTCCGAGATGGGGTATAAGAAGTCCGAACGAGGGGCTTTCGTGGAGATTGCTTGAGAGACGGTGGAAAGAAAATAGACGAAGCGCACAAGAAGACACTCGGGTTTATCCAGGTTCGGGCCCTCCTCACGAGTAATAGCCCTAGTCCTGCTTGTGTTATTCTTGCTAGTGTTCTTGGAGAATTCGAAAGAACCAGAAACAAGGAACTCCCGGCCTCTCACTCTAAAGGGGGATGAACCAATCTAAACGATCCACCTCAAAGGAATCGAACCTTCTCTCCCATGCACCCCAGCTACCTTTTATACTCGGGCTGGCTAGGGCGCACGGGACGTACAAAAGTTTTGCCCACTGAGTACACTGCCCATCGCATTTAATGCGCCTGTCACTATTCTTGCAGGGCGTGTTGGGAACACACGCCGCCATACTATGGCCTTCCTTACCCCCATTTAATGTGCATGATACGCATTAAATGTCTCTGACCTTCTGTGCGGCTGCACAGGCTACCAGGTGGCCTCGGGAACTGAGTGCCAGTGGTGTGGACAGGGCACCGCGCGTCCACCAGGCGACCACCTTGCTGATCGCCAGCGGCGTGGTCCGGACGCCACGTGTCCGTTGGGCGATCACATTGCTGGCCACCAGCGATGTGACCTGGTCACCACCTGTCTGCTGGGCGGCCACATTACTGACCGCCAGCGGCGCGGTCCGGACACCACGTGTCCGCTGGGCGATCACACAGCTGACCGCCAGCGGCGTGGCCTGGTCGCCACCTGTCCGCTGGGCGATCACGCTGCCGGCCGCCAGCGGCGTGGCCTGGTCGCCAACTGTCCGCTGGGCGTCCACCTTAATGATCGCCAGCGGCGTGGCCTGGACACCACCTGTCCGCTAGCGATCACTCTGCTGGCCGTCAGCGGCATGGCCTGGTTGCCACCTGTCCGCTGGGCGGCCACCATACTGACCGCCAGCGACGTGGCCTGGACGCCACCTGTGAGGAGCCGCCCAGACCGTCCCTGGGTTATTTGAAGACTCGGTCAACCCCATCGGATTTGGAGGCTAACAACAGACCGCCGAGGGCGCTCGCAGTGTTAGCACCCAAGCCCAACTGAGCCGACAGTGAGACCCTTCGAATAACTCGACAACAATCCTGGTATTCCCCCGGTATGCGACCCAAAACTCACGCAGGATCCCCACATACCGGTTTACGACATCGTATCACATCAATTTGCATAAAGGGGGCAATGAACTCGAAGACCCCACAACCAAAATACGCGCGGAAGCAAAACTAACCAAACAAAACAAAACAACCCCGGCACAAAGACCGAACCCCCACGACCGCAACCCAACAACAACAAGGCACGAAGGCCAACAAAGGCGTAAATGACACCACAAATAGGAGGCGAGTAATAACAAGCAGCAAGTGTTCATTACAAAAGAAGCCAAGTATCCAAGATAGAAATGACATAGTTTTGAAACTAACTATACAACAGAAGGATATACAACTAATAAACTAGACCCAAAAGCAAAACATCTCCGGAAGTGTTCTGCCACTGAACACTCCCGGGCGTGTACGACGACGAAGGTAGCCTCTACTCGGCGCCCCGCCCGGTCACCGAGAGGCAGTAGGGGCAAAACTCACACCCCGCGGGATCCTCACCAGCAAAACCACAAAACAGAAGCCTGAGTACGGAAGGTACTCGCAAGTCTTACCCGTGGTCCATATATGACCGACTCGAATGGAGGATGCATTTGGAAGTAGCAAGGAAATCCGCTGGAGTTAAAAGTGCGGAAAGCTTAACTTTGTTTGTTGTTTAGTAACACTATTCTATTCGCAATTTAAAGCAGTTGTAATGGCACCTATTTCTAGAGTGGAGTTCAACTTTTAATATTAACAAAGCAATAGATCTCATAACACTTTCGAGCTCAAGCCCAAAGGCGAACTTCAGTTCAAGTATTTACTACGTGTAGTAACAGATAAGCAAGCGTGCTCATATCCAAGAGCGCGGCAATTTGAATCGCTTAATTAACCCTGCAGGGAAGCATTGACCGCACGACATGTGCCACAACGAACCTCGTGTCAACCATCCTCCTATCCATACCAATCCGTTGGGGACATCTTCATGCGGTCCGAGCACCTAGCACCCCCTCGAGCGGCCCAAGCCCGGCTTGGCCCTCGAGAGTCGGCCTAAGCCTCTCCCTCAACCACGTCCAACCACATGAGGTGTCTGCCCCATCGAACGGCATGCGATAAAAGAATAGCTTTACTGTCCCATACCGGCATGCGATCAACCAATTTGTGCTCAGCCACAGTTAAACATCGAATCGGTCCTTAGCCGACTCAGGCGGGACTACCACATTTGAGTCTCCTTACCCAAATGTCCAACTCTCCCGCCCGGTCTCCAATTTTACCTTTCTCCACAACACCGCCATAACCAAACCGTTCCATAAAATGTAAAGTGGAAGTTCTCAAGCAGTGGAACCATTCACCACTTGGCCCAAACCCGACCTCTAAGCATGCTAAGCACGACACAATTAATACCCATAGTTTAGCTCCAACGGAGGTGTTCAACAAGCAACAAGGATGGTACATGCAGCAAATAGGATCTAGTCTATCCCACATTTCAACTCCTAATGCAACACTTAATCATCCAATAGGCAGCTAATTCACAAAAGTAATTACACATATGGTTCAAGATGCTTAGGTGCTTGCCTGGTGCTTCTGCTTGCGTAGCGGCAACAACTTGCTCCTCGCTTTCCCCTTCGACCACAGCCACGTCAGTCGCTGCGGGATCGCTCTCTACACGGATACAATGCATGAATAAGATGCATGCAATGCAAATGAAACCAAACACAAGTGCACCCCCACCAAAACAGAACAGGTAAACCCGGACAGTCCGGGTTTAATACCTGGACAGTCCGGCTAAACCGGACATTCTGGGCCACCAGGCCGGACACTCCGGTTTGCCCAGGATTGGGAAGACGACGCGCAAAACGGAGATGCTCCCAAGACTTACTACTTCGCGATTGCCCGATCTATGACTTTCCTACACGTGGTTAGGCCGGAGAAGCTCCGAGCTAACTCAAGCCGCGACGAACGATGCTTACTTCTAAGAACTCCAACCAAAACCTAACCCGAGGCGTAGAATAACATCCTCACAACCCGATCTTTAACCCTAGCACCCGACATTGCCTAAACCAACCCCAAATCCAACCACCCACCAGAAACCCTAACCTTCCCCAAAGCTACCCCAACCCCAAATCTACAACCCTAACCCCAAATCCACCCCTATGGAAGCCCTAGAACCCAAGAAACTCGAATGGACTTCAAGAAGATGTCTCACCTTCAATGGGGAGGAAGGAGAGAGAGGGGGAAGCCGGGTTGAGCAAAGAGGACACTGGCTTGAAGAGGATCTTGAGGTCACCGGGATGGAGAAATCACCGGGGAGGAGCACGGGAGGTCGCCGGAGTGGAGGGTCGCCGGAGACGAGCTCGGGTGGAGGAGATGCACGGGAGAGGTGGAGAGTAAGTGGAGAGGAGGAGAGATGAGTGAAAGCCATGAAATGGGACTTTTATACAAAACCCCCACAAAGTCTGGACTCTCCGGACGTTTAACCCGGAGACTCCAGGTTGGGGTGTTCGGTAGCACTAACTCGGACACTCCGGACAATTAGTCCGGACACTCCGGGTTGGGGTGCTCGGGCGAGCCAATCCGGATACTCCGGACAATTTATTCGGACATTCTGGCCACATCCGGATATTCCGGGGATTTAATCCGGACATTCCGGATCTCCCAGAATTTTTTGAAAATGGGGCCTTGACAAACCCTCCCCGCTTAAAGGAATCTCACCCCGAGATTCAGAACCGACGCATAGGCAGCGTGGAACAGGGGTAGACAGTACAGCCACACACGGATTGGCATGCTTGGGGTTGCGAAGAGTTTGCATATCAGCAACTTACACAGTACGAAAGAACTCGGGATACTCGTTCCTCAGACGATCTTCGGGCTCCCAAGTGGCTTCGTCTTCAGTGTGATTGTTCCACTGAATCTTGTAGAACTTGAGGGTCTTCCGACGTGTCTTGCGTTCAGCTTCTTCCAAAACCCGAATGGGCCGTTCTTGGTAAGACAGATCTGGTTCAGGTTGGACTTCTAGTTCATCCACCTCCAGTGACTCAAAAGGAGTACAAAGGCACTTCTTCAACTGAGATATGTGGAAGACATCGTGGACCATTGCCAGAGAGGGAGGAAGCTCTAGCTGGTATGCCACTTGACCACGCTTTGCAAGGATCTGGAAAGGTCCTATGTAGGGAGGTGCTAATTTTCCTTTGATTCCGAAGCGACGGGTGCCCCGGAGAGGAGACACCTTCAGATAGACATGATCACCAACATCGAAGTAGAGGGGTCTCCTATGGCAGTCAACATAGCTTTCTGTCGTGATTGTGCTACCTTCAGGTTTTCTTGTACGGTCTTCACCTTTTTTTCTGCCACTTGAACCACATCAGGTCCAAAGAATGGTCGTTCTCCACTTTTGGACCAATTTAGGCGTGTCCGATAGCTACGACCATAGAGTGCTTCTAAAGGAGACATTCTGATGCTGGTTTGGTAGCTGTTGTTGTAAGCAAACTTGGCATATGGGAGGCACTCGTCCCACTTCTTCCCATAAGACAGAACACAAGCCCTCAACATATCCTCAAGGATCTGATTGATCCTCTCGGTCTGGCCGTCAGTCTGCGGGTGATACGCTGAGCTGTGAAGTAGCTTGGTGCCCAAGGCTGTATGCAAACTTCTCCAGAATTGGGAGACAAATTGAGAGCCCCGATCTGAAACTATTCGCTTAGGCACTCCATGAAGGCACACAATCCTGGAGAGGTACAGCTCCGCATACTTCCTGGTTGGATAGGTGGTGCGAACAGCTAGGAAATGTGCGGACTTCGTCAGCCGATCGACTATAACCCAGATCGAGTCATGACCTGAAGAAGTCACCGGCAGTCCGGTGATGAAATCCATGCAAATATCTTCCCACTTCCAACTCGGAATGGGCAATGGCTGAAGAGCGCCAGCTGGCTTAAGGTGCTCAGCCTTCACCCTTTTGCATACATCGCACTCAGCCACATAGCGAGCAATATCACGCTTCATGCGAGTCCACCAAAATCTCGGCTTCAAGTCTTGGTACATTTTGTTGCTGCCCGGATGGATCATGAGCAAGGAGTTGTGGGCTTCATCAAGAACCTTTCTTCGCAACTCTTGGTTCTCGGGGACGACCAAGCGCTCATCGAACCATAAGGTTCCACGATCATCAAGGTGGAAATTTGTGGCTTGGTCGGAATTCAGTTCACTGTAAATCCGGGCGACATCATTGTCCCCCTTTTGAGCTTCTCTAATCTGATCCAGCAATGTGGAATTTAACTCCAGATTAGCCAAGAACCCTTCTTCAACCATTTCTAAGCCAAGTTTCTGAAATTCGGCACAGAGGGTGGTGCTTTTGGGTTGAAGAGTGATGCAATTGCATCGTGCCTTGCGACTCAACGCATCCGCCACCACATTAGCCTTTCCCGGGTGGTAATGCACTTCCAAACTGTAGTCTTTGATCAACTCAAGCCATCTTTGCTGCCTCATATTCAGATCCGCCTGAGTGAAGATGTATTTGAGACTCTTGTGATCGGTATAGACATTGCACTTGTTCCCCAGGAGATAGTGGCGCCAAATTTTTAAGACGTGGACCACTGCAGCAAGCTCCAAGTCATGAGTCGGGTAGTGCTCTTCATGGTGCTTCAATTGCCGAGAGGCATAGGTAACAACCCGGCTTTCTTGCATGAGCACGCAGCCAAGGCCGATGCCCGATGCATCGCAGTAAACATCAAACGGTTTGTGGATGTCCGGTTGTGTGAGGACAGGAGCTGTAGTCAAGCGCTGTTTCAAAGTTTGGAATGCCCGTTCATAGCCCACAGACCAATTGAACTCAGCACCCTTCTTCAGCAGCTCCGTCATAGGCTTGGCAATCTTGGAGAAGTCTTGGATGAAGCGGCGATAATAGCCGGCAAGCCCAAGAAAACTACGAATCTCGGTGACTATCTTGGGTTTCTCCCACTTGAGGACATCATGTACCTAACTTGGGTCGACAGCGACACCTCGCTCAGAAAGGACATGTCCCAAGAAGGATGCCTCCTTCAGCCAAAACTCGCACTTACTGAATTTGGCATAAAGGCGATGTTCCCGAAGTCTCCCGAGAACAATATGAAGATGCCTGGCATGCTCTTCTTCATTAGCTGAATAGACTAAGATGTCGTCGATGAAGATAACCACAAAAGAGTCAAGCTCTTCTATGAAGATAGAGTTCATGAGGTACATGAAGTACGCCGGTGCATTCGTCAGACCGAACGACATGGCGGTGTACTCATACAACCCATATCGGGTGGAGAAGGCCGTCTTTGGGACATCCTCAGCCCGAATCTTGATCTAATGGTACCCGAGGCTCAAGTCAATCTTGGAGAACACCCGTGCACCAGCAAGTTGATCGAACAGGACATCGATCCGAGGCAGAGGGTACTTGTTCTTGACAGTGACTGCATTCAAAGGACGATAATCGATACAGAGGCGAAGAGAACCGTCCTTCTTGGTCACGAAGAGAGCCGAGCAGCCCCAAGGTGAAGAGCTCGGACGAATGAACCCTTTGTCCATCAGCTCCTTCAGTTGCTTCTTCAACTCGGCCAATTCGTTCGGCGGCATCCGATACAGCTGTTTGGAAATTGGAGCAGTCCCGGGCTGAAGCTCGACTACAAATTCTATATCCCGATCGGGTGGCATCCCTGGCAGTTCCGCTGGGAACACATCCGGGTACTCCGAAATCACGGGAATGGACTCTAATTCTTCCACTTCGATCCCATTCAAGGAGTAAAGAGTGGTCTTGCCATCATCTAGGAGTAGAGTCAGCAAGTCGCCCTTGGGTCCCTTCAGTGAGATGGAGCGATGAGAGAAATTGAGGATAGCCTGCTGCCGTGTGAGCCAGTTCATGCCCAAGATGGCATCTATTCCACGAAGATCGAGGAGCAGTTGGTTGACAAGGAAAAGAACTCCGTGGATTTGCACGGTGGCCTTCTGGACCACTTGATTTGCAACAATCTTAGAACCCAGTGCTTCAATTAGGAACGAGGTACGGCCATAGCTCACTTCCATCCGATGTTGCATAACAAAACCTTTACTAATGAAGGAATGAGAAGCCCCCGAATCAAACAACACCCTAGCAGCATGTCCCTCAATGCACAACGTACCAGTCAGCACGGTGGCGCCCTTAGGAATTGCCTCAGCATCCACATAGTTGACGCGGCCACGGGTAGGTGCAGGGAGTGGAGGCGGTGCAGTCGCGCCTTGAGGTCTCGGGGTGTTGGAGTTGTTGCCCCTCCTTGGAAATGGGCAGTCGCGGATGAAGTGCCCCGCACACCCACAGTTGTAGCACGGGCCGGGTCCAGAGCTCGCCACCACCCGCACTCCGGACTGTGGCTGGGGAGGTCGAGGAGCAGCGACAGGGGGTCGGGCCATCCCAGCTGGCAAGGAAGATGCAGGAACAGGGGCCCTCAGTGGTGGAAGAGTTCGGGCCCGCTGTGAACTGCCGCCCGCCGAGTACTGTACCGCCCTCTTCTGCTTCTTCTCATCTTGATGACTCCTCATCTTGTGCTCCACAGTAATTGCCCGACTCACCAAGGCATTGAAGTCGGCAAAGTCACAAACAGAGAGCTTATCCTGCATCTTGGCCGTCAATCCACTCATGAAGCGATCCTGCTTCTTCTGATCAGTGTCGACTTCCTCCGGCGCATATTGAGCCAAGTAGTTGAACTCCCGTGAGTAATCCATCACCGACTTGCTCAACTGTCTGAGGGCAAGGAACTGCTGCTTCTTGATATCCATAAGCCCCTTCGGGATGTGATAAGCCCAAAAGGCCTCACGGAACTCTGCCCACATCACCTGGTGACCAGCTGGCTGCATGACTAGGAAGTTGGCCCGCCAAGCACCGGCTGGACCCTGAAGCTGCTGCGCCGCGAAGAGTGCCTTCTGAGGATCCTCGCAATGAATGAGCGCAAACTTCTGCTCCATGGTGCGCAGCCAATCATCAGCCTCCAACGGGTCGCTGGCCCGAGAGAACGTCGGCGGCTGAGTGTGCAGAAAGTCCATGTAGCCATTGGGTCGGCCTCGCCCTTCACCGCGGCCACCTGGAGCGGCTTGATTCTGGACCAACATCTCCAAAATGCGGTTAGTGGTCTGCTGGTTCTGCTCCGACCGCATCAGAACATCCAAAAGGTTGGGAGGAGGAGGCGGGTCGCCACGGCCAGGCTGCGATTGCCCAGCGCCATCATCACCTCCGACAGTTCCACGGGTCCTCATGCTGTCGTCAATCAAGTCATCCAACAAGAGTTAGACCCCACGGAAAAGGACAGGTCTTCAACTCGGTAAAAACCCTAGACTAAACCCAACTAGACTGCAGCACTCCGCCATGGAGTCCCACAAGTCCAACACACCCAAAAACACAGTTCATGATGCAACATGGCATGACACATGCATGATATGACATGAAATGCGCGATTCCAACGTAACCCATACTCACTGTACACATACATAGGGCGGGGTACAAGTACTACTTCTACTTAATGCATTATGATAGTCCTAATCAATTCCTTAAGTGGTCGTCAAGTCTTGGGTTCGTCTTCATGCACCTTGCTCTGATACCAGCGCTGTGAGGAGCCACCCAGACCGTCCCCGGGTTATTTGAAGACTCGGTCAACCCCATCAGATTTGGAGGCTAACAACGGACCGCCGAGGGCGCTCGCAGTGTTAGCACCCAAGCCCAACTGAGCCGACAGTGAGACCCTTCGAATAACTCGACAACAATCCCGGTATTCCCCCTGTATGCGACCCAAAACTTGCCCAGGATCCCCACATACCGGTTTACGACTTCGTATCACATCAATTTGCATAAAGGGGGCAACGAACTCGAAGACCCCACAACCAAAATACGCGCGGAAGCAAAACTAACCAAACAAAACAAAACAACCCTGGCACAAAGACCGAACCCCCACGACCGCAACCCAACAACAACAAGGCATGAAGGCCAACAAAGACGTAAACGACACCACAAATACGAGGCGAGTAATAACAAGCAGCAAGTGTTCATTACATAAGAAGCCAAGTATCCAAGATAGAAATGACATAGTTTTGAAACTAACTATACAACAGAAGGATATACAACTAATAAACTAGACCCAAAAGCAAAATATCTCCGGAAGTGTTCTGCCACTGAACACTCCCGGGCGTGTACGACGACGAAAGTAGCCTCTACTCGGCGCCCCGCCCGGTCACCGAGAGGCAGTTGGGGCAAAACTCACACCCCGCGGGATCCTCACCTGCAAAAACCACAAAACAGAAGCCTGAGTACGGAAGGTACTCGCAAGTCTTACCCGTGGTCCATATATGACCGACTCGAATGGAGGATGCATTTGGAAGTAGCAAGGAAATCCACTGGAGTTAAAAGTGCGGAAAGCTTAACTTTGTTTGTTGTTTAGTAACACTATTCTATTCGCAATTTAAAGCAGTTGTAATGGCACCTATTTCTAGAGTGGAGTTCAACATTTAATATTAACAAAGCAATAGATATCATAACACTTTTGAGCTCAAGCCCAAAGGCGAACTTCAGTTAAAGTATTTACTACGTGTAGTAACAGATAACCAAGCGTGCTCATATCCGAGAGCGCAGCAATTCGAATCGCTTAATTAACCCTGCAGGGAAGCATTGACCGCACGACACGTACCACAACGAACCTCGTGTCAACCATCCTCCTATCCATACCAATCCGTTGGGGACATCTTCATGCGGTCCGAGCACCTAGCACCCCCTCGAGCGGCCCAAGCCCGGCTTGGCCCTCGAGAGTCGGCCTAAGCCTCGCCCTCAACCACGTCCAACCACATGAGGTGTATGCCCCATCGAACGGCATGCGATAAAAGAAAAGCTTTACCATCCCATATCGGCATGCGATCAACCAATTTGTGCTCGGCCACAGTTAAACATCGAATCGGTCCTTAGCCGACTCAGGCGGGACTACCACATTTGAGTCTCCTTACCCAAATGTCCAACTCTCCCGCCCGGTCTCCAATTTTACCTTTCTCCACAACACCGCCATAACCAAACCGTTCCATAAAATGTAAAGTGGAAGTTCTGAAGCAGCGGAACCATCCACCACTTGGCCCAAACCCGACCTCTAAGCATACTAAGCACGACACAATTAATACCCATAGTTTAGCTCCAACGGAGGTGTTCAACAAGCAACAAGGATGGTACATGCAGCAAATAGGATCTAGTCTATCCCACATTTCAACTCCTAATGCAACACTTAATCATCCAATAGGCAGCTAATTCACAAAAGTAATTACACATATGGTTCAAGATGCTTAGGTGCTTGCCTTGTGCTTCTGCTTGCGTAGCGACAACAACTTGCTCCTCGCTTTCCCCTTCGACCACGGCCACGTCAGTCGCCGTGGGATCGCTCTCTACACGGATACAATGCATGAATAAGATGCATGCAATGCAAACGAAACAAAACACAAGTGCAACCCCACCGAAACAGACCAGGTAAACCCGGACAGTCCGGGTTTAATATCCGGACAATCCAGCTAACCCGGACATTCCGGGCCACCAGGCCAGACACTCCGGTTTGCCCAGGATTGGGAAGACGGCGCGCAAAACGGAGGTGCTCCCAAGTCTTACTACTTCGTGACGGCCAGATCTATGACTTTCCTACACGTGGTTAGGCCGGAGAAGCTCCGAGCTAACTCAAGCCGCGACGAACGACGCTCACTTCTAAGAACTCCAACCAAAACCTAACCCGAGGCGTAGAATAACATCCTCACAACCCGATCTTTAACCGTAGCACCCGACATTGCCTAAACCAACCCCCAATCCAACCACCCACCAAAAACCCTAACCTTCCCCAAAGCTACCCCAACCCCAAATCTACAACCCTAACCCCAAATCCACCCCTACGGAAGCCCTAGAACCCAAGAAGCTCGAATGGACTTCAAGAAGAGGTCTCACCTTCAATGGGGAGGAAGGAGAGAGAGGGGGAAGCCGGGTTGAGTGAAGAGGACGCCGGCTTGAAGAGGATCTTGAGGTCACCGGGATGGAGAAATCACCGGGGAGGAGCACGGGAGGTCGCCGGAGTGGAGGGTCGCCGGAGACGAGCTCGGGGTGGAGGAGATGAACGGGAGAGGTGGAGAGTAAGTGGAGAGGAGGAGAGATGAGTGAAAGCCACGAAATGGGACTTTTATACAAAACCCCCGCAAAGTCCGGACTCTCCGGACGTTTAACCCAGAGACTCCGGGTTGGGGTGTTCGGTAGCACTAACTCGAACACTCCGGACAATTTGTCCGGACACTCCGGGTTAGGGTGCTCGGGCGAGCCAATCCGAATACTCCAGACAATTTATTCGAACATTCCGGCTACATCCGGATATTCCGGGGATTTAATCCGGACATTCCGGATCTCCCAGAATTTTTTGAAAATGGGCCTTGACACCACCTGTCCGCTGGTGGCTCTTTACTAAAGTGGAGTGGGCACCCTGGTGTAGAATACACCGATAATGTGCATTCATGTAGTATGTGGATTGGGAAATATGATACACAATTTTTGGCTAAAACAGTGGAGAGATTCATACTTCAACTTAAATCCTAAGTATGCAATAAAATAATAACATTGATACAGTGCATACTTTGGGTTTTCCATTTTCCATCCAAATATGAGGCTACTAAACATAAGCTCAATAAATATATTAGTCTCATTAAAAATTGGATTTGTCATAAACAATGATTAAGCATTAATTATAAACCGATCATCAAAACCAACGGAGGTTGAACTTACAATCTCCTGGCACTTTAAATTCACCTTTTATTTTTCTGAATCTTGCAATTATCTCTCTACTCATTCTGTTTAAATGCGATTTAAACATTCTAGTAATTGATGACATTATGCGATCGATTACTAATCGCTATCGACATTACGTGATCGATTACTAATGCGTCACATTACTCACATCGATTCTTGGTGCGTGTATATAAACACCAGGAGACGTCCAGGCTTGACACGCTGAATTCCTCCATTCTTCTTGCTCCTCTCTGCAAAAGCTGTACTGTTGTGTTGAGCTGTAGAACCTCACCGACCTTCCTCCTCGGCGTGCACCGTGAAGGAGGGTGAGCGGTATCTCCAAGCCTTTGCTGCAGAGTTCACCTGCACAGGGCGGCAATAAGGTTTCTGGGCAGCGCATATGCGCGACCGCTCCTACGCTGCTTCCTTGACTTCGACTTCTTCCATGACCTCTTCTGCGCATCGTTCTGTTCTTCATTAAGCTCAACTGTAAGTCATTAGTGTTCGTTCAACTTGATCATATTCTGTTTCATAAGTATATATATGTTTGGAAGTACAATATGTAGCATGCTGTTAGATTTACTGTGTGCATCACTATTTATCTATGATTTTATCTCCTGATAAAATCTAAAATTAAAATATTGCACACTTTTCCAACAGTATCTCTCTCAACCTCTCTAGCTGTTAGCACACAGTAACGAGGCAGCAACCTTTCTGCAACCTTGTAGCCTGCCGTATCTCTCTCAACCTCTCCCTTCAGCTTTGGTAATTCTCCGAGGAGAAGCTAAAGTCTTTTCACTTGTTTGCTTCACTTCACTACACATTTTACATTGCGCGTGCGTAGATGGATGGGATCATGGACGGCTCTTAATTGTGCTCATCTAACTCGCGATCCTTGCACAGGAGCGTTGCATAATGCACCGCACAGCGTCGTATGCGGCCAGATTTAATGGCAGGCTGGCTGGCTGGCCAACGCCGGCCAACTATCCATCCATATCCCCATCTACACGGAAGCAAGCAGATCTCTCTGCTGTGAAGCTAGCCGTATATATTGAGGTGTGCTGATGTGCACGTCTTATATGTTTCCTTACTGTAGGTCGTCCCGTCGCGGAATCAATGCCCCAGATCGCGTCTAGATGAGGAACTGTTAATTATTGCTGGGTTTTATTGGTCTCTACCACTAGCTGCCATCTCTGAGCATTTAAAAAACATAGATTTTAATGAAAAATGGTCATTTATAATATACTCCCTCCGTTTCTATTTATAAGGCGTATTTGGTTTCGTTAGGACAAGACTTTGACCAACGATTACTTCATTAATATATCATTTATGTAATACAAAATCATAATTATATATAAGTACTTTTGAATACAAATCTGCTAATATCAATTTTGTGTCAGAAAAATTATATGCTAATAGAGTAATTGTTGGTCAAAGCCTTGTCTTAACGAAACCAAATACACCTTATAAAAAGAAACGGAGGGAGTATATATATAGAGTGAAAAATCATTAAGTCCCTTGTTCACGTATTATGAGCTGCGGTAGTGAGATTTTGTTCTTTAAAATAGAACTGATTTAAATATCAAGGAGAGAGGATATTATTTTTCTATTGTATTCTTGATCAAACTACGCATATAGTGAGAAATAAAACTATGATATATTGCATCTTTTCGATGCTCTCGTAGGACTCAGCTAAATGTCAGTTTAAATACGTCCTAGTTTCATTTTGTTCTATTTATCGTTGAACACAAAACAACATATGTATAAAAAATAGTTCTATAAAGCCAATAGATATAGCGACGACCAACTTCACCGGCAAGTTCCATCCTATATACGCAACGGATCAACTTGTCAATCGGTTTCCTCCAAAATTTCTTACGTAGAACTTAAGAAGCTTTAGTTTCGTATAAAATAAATGTATATATGTGACCTCTAATGCATTGTATCCTCCATGAAAATGAAGCCTTCCTCTACAAAAATAAATGCACTTGATCCACAGCTTTTGCCCAACAAAACCCCCACTCTGGCTGCCACCTTCCTGCCACAAGATGGCGTTCTGTTCCTCCTCTTCACCGCCACCACCCATTCCTCTCCTCCCTCTCATCTTCCTCTTCCTCCTCGCCGCCACCTTCCTCGCTCCATCAGCTCTTGCCCAACAAGTATCGCCTCTCTCTCTCTCTCTCTCGCTTTGCCATTGCCAGCAGTAACCTCCCCTCTTGGTATGTGTGTGTAGGCTGATAGCGGCAGCGGCAGCAATGTGACGTCGTCGGCGGCGGCGGCGGAGGGGTGGACGTGGACGCCGAGGCTGAAGAAGACGTTCTTGGACGGCGGCGCGGGGATGCTTCCGCGGCGGCGGCGGCTGGTGGGTCGTTTCCAGATATGCGCGGTGTGCACGTGCTGCGGGGGGCCGAGGGGCGTTTGCATCCCGGCGCCCTGCTGCTACGCCATCAACTGCAATATTCCCAACCGCCCCTTTGGCGTCTGCTCCTTCACCCCAAGAACCTGCAACTGCCTCAATTGCCACCTCTAGCACAAGATGCGGAATTGCAGATGCAGATGCAGATGGTCTATAAATTAAAAGGCGTAATGCTGTTTTCTTTCTCCTTGGTTAAGAAATGCCGAGAAATTTATTTGGGATTGGATTGGACGCAGACATGGAGTCCATCAAATCATATCATAGTATATTAGTAAGTACCAAGTACATTGGCGGTAGCTATAAGTAGTTTGGTGATGGATGGATGTTTTTGGTTTGTTCTTGGGTGATTGGTTAATCTGGTGCTCTTGAATTGTGGATATAATTAATTAGTATCTTGATTTGAGATAATTTAATTTTATTGTGTTTTTGCGCATTACTGTCTCATAATGTAGTGCTGCTTTTAAATTTCTCAGTAGTAACTGATTAATATTGAGGGATTTGTAACTTATCTCAGGTGTGGTTCTTCTCAAGAATGTTGAGCAATTTGTGGATTTGAGTTCAGTACCAAAGGATAATATTTGTGATTTGGTTTGGTGCTCTTGAATTCTGCATAGGCAGCTGATGTTTCGTTTATGCGCGATTTGTTTGTATGTACTACCAAATTTTTGTTCCTATGCAGTATTTTTTTCTTTGGTTGTGGTTTCCATTGTTAGGTACGTGCATTGGTGAGGCAGGGGAGAATATATTGTGCTGTACAGCTGTTGGTGAGCAATTTTAGTTTCAAGAAATGCCCATTAGCTTTTATCAGCAAAGTTAATGGGATATTCGGACTTTGACAGTGGGAGATATGGAAAAATCGTCAGATGGTTTAAGGGATTATTATTATTATTATTATTATTATTATTATTATTATTATTATTTTGCCAAAGAAAACATTGTTAGCTTGATGCAATGAAAATAGATATAATGGTCCATTCCCTACCTTACTAAGTAGCTTCAGTCAACCTCAATGAGAGACAAGGAGATGGCCAGTTTGGATCCAAGGATTGTCAAATAAAATTTGAAGGATTTGTCATATGTAATGCAAAATTCTTGTGAAATTCTTGGGTTGTATACGGTTCGTAACCTGTTATTTCTAGTGTGATTATTTTCACTTTAAATTTCATATCAGAAGATTTTGACTTTTTAGATCGAAGGGTTTTTAATGCTGACTTGTTGTTCTTTAATTCCCTTGGACCCTACTTCTGTCTGTCAGTCTCATCAATGTAAGTTAATGGTATGGTTAGTCGCTGTCGGTTCTTCACTGTTTTTCTTTTTCATCTCAACCATGTTTGTTTGTTGACTCGTGCCAACGTCAGGAGGATTAAAGTTGAGGATAAGTAGAATTACGGTAGGCCTGTTCATACTCCACTTGGACCAAGTATAAATTATTTGTTGCCTTCTGCAATGTTTGTGTTGGAAATATGTGCAATATTTTTATTCCAGATTTTATATTGAGGCAAATACTACTGATAAACAGTGATGCACACAGTAAATCTAACAACAGGTTACACATTGTACTTCCAAACATATGAACTCAAGAAACAGAGTATGATTAAATCGAACGCCCACTAACTGACTTACAGTTAGGCTTGATGAAGACAGAACGATGCGCAGAAGAGGTTGTGGAAGAAGTCGAAGAAGCAGCGCAGGAGCGGTCGCGCAGATGCGCTGCCCAGAAATCTTATTGCCGCCCCGTGCAGGTAAACTCTGCGGCAATAGCTCGGAGATACCGCTCACCTTCCTTCACGGTGCACGCCGAGGAAGGCCAGCACAACACACCAGTACAGAGTTCAGAGAGAAGAAGGAAAAATGGAGGAGATATTCAGTGTATCAAGCCTGGACGTCTCCAGGTGTTTATATACACACACCAGTAACTGACAGAGCGCGTGCGTGTGTGTGTGTTTAGCCAGTATTCACCCTATACCATTCTCATGCCAAGTGTCACATTAATTAAGAGGTGGCAAAGACTCCACCTTTTAAATTGCCCTTCCTCCACTTGGCTAGGCAATATGGTACTAAATCATGCATATTATGGAATTAAGGAAGTGGGCCACTCATGGGCCAATTTCCAACAGTTTGAACTGCAAGGATAGAATTAGAGACGGTGAAGGTGTGCCGTGGCAGTCCTTGAACTGGCTCTCTTTTACCCTTGCCATTTTTTGTCACGGTGATCTCTTCAACCATGCTCACATTTCTAGCCCGTCTTCGACAGGATTTGTATCACTGGCCATTCTTGAAGAAAGCATGGTGCTACAATATCGTCTGGTTCGTGTCATCGCTTTTGGATATGATAGAAAAAACAGCCCAGGTGGAATGGGTAAACTGTTGCAAATTGATCTAAGTCGCTAAAACTAGATCCAATGCCATTGTCCGAGAGGATCGCAATCCATCTCCAATGGCATGGTACTTTCCCTCGTTGAGTTGAAACCCACTTTGAAGATGCCACATGTTTACAGAAAAAAAAAATCGAGGGGAACTTTTAAGCCTCGACCATCCGATTCAGCGTTGGATGATCCTAACGGAACGTCCGGAATGCATGTTTGAAATTGAAATATTAAAAAAAGGTTACTAAGGGTGTGTTAGGTTGGATGAAGGAGGATAGATGAGATGGGATGGTACAGATAGGATGTGATGATCCAAGATAAGATGGTACATGAAGGGTGTTTGGTTGTTTGAATGGAATGATACAAGATTTGTTTGGTTACTTGGATGGAATGGTACGGGATGGTAGTAGATGATGTTTGGTTGGAGGAATGAGATTGGTATGGTAATCTTTGTCACTAGTCGTAACTAATACAAGATGGTATGGGACGGTGCAGAATGGTTCAACCAATTTGGTGGTACGGGATGGTACAACATATTTGAAAAATATTCCTGGAATCCGTACCACTCTGTCGCATACAAGTTGGTTTCATACATTCAACCAAACGCACGTATCAAGTTCTATCCTGAACCATCCCATACAAATTACTTCTCGTTCACCCAAGCAAACGCACCCTAAATTCATCATTGAAAGATGATACTGACCATCATTTTTTTTAATCTCGAGGGCATGAGACACTAAGTGCACTCTCAATGCAAAGTTTCTCTAATCATATCTAAAACCATCCATATAATTAATAAATAGTACTTTACATTACCTCTTCAACTCTTTATATCTTAGCATAAATACATAGAGAACATTAAATAAATATCATGCAACACATAGATACAACCCTCCTATTTCCAATGCATGTTTATTGTTATATCTTCTTTTGATTTGTGTACCCAAATTGTTTCTCATGTAAGAAATAACTTTCATCTCGCTCTTCTTTTATCTTCTGTCTACGTTAGTATTAATCCAACATGGTATGTTAAGGAAATTGCTGTATAGGAATATTGGGAGTGTCCTAACAAGGAGCATTGGAATGGCACAACACACGAGGACTTAAAGCGGATTATCATTCTCCCTCAGCCATCGGCTTTTGGGTCAACAATGTCATGTCCATTTTTCTTCCCATCGAACACGATCATCCTTGTTGTAACTTTCTGCATAGAGGTGGGTATCATACCATACCGGGTTGGCCCGGCACGGGCTCATTGTGCTTCGGGCTTAAACCATGCTGGGCAGCAATGGCCCGTCATGCCGTGCTAGCTCGGCTCGACTTCGGCGAGCCCAATCATAGCCCATTCACGTTTCGTACCTACTTAGTGCCATGCTAGCGCATGTTCAGCCCATTTGCACCATTACGATGAGACGAAAGAACCTAGAGATGCACGGAGCTGAGGCGATGGACACAAATATCAGGGAAAAAGAAGTAAACTTTATTCAATCTTGAACATGTATAG
This sequence comes from Rhipidocladum racemiflorum, assembly GCA_036346355.1. Classification (NCBI taxonomy): domain Eukaryota; kingdom Viridiplantae; phylum Streptophyta; class Magnoliopsida; order Poales; family Poaceae; genus Rhipidocladum; species Rhipidocladum racemiflorum. The sequence goes on from CM070589.1 coordinate 46,797,007, forward strand.
AATTACTACCTTGTTAAAAACCTTACACCCCAGTGTGGGGTACTGTAACATTCCAATTTTTGCATTTCTTGAATTCATTATGCCTTTTAAATTTTTGAGAATTTTCTAGAATTTATTTGAATTAAGCCTTTTTTAAAAGTATTAAAGAATTTGAAAAGTTTAAATAAAATTTTATAATATTTTATTTGAGTTCAAAATGTCTCAAAATATTTTTCCAGAATATTACTAGAATTTTTCTGATACTTTTACTATTTATTTTGACTTATTTTAAAAAGTAGATTATTTAATTAGTAAAAAACAGTAAATAGTTAAACTTAATTGGGTCAAGACCCTAATGGGACCAGCACAGTCCAATCACACCGGCCCAGCCCAACCCGCCGTCGCCAACCTGTGAAGTCGCTCGCCCGCAACCCTAACCCTAGCCGCTCTAGATCTGGACCGTTGGATTAGAATCCAATGGCCAAGATGGTGCCACGTCGCTCTTGCACACAAGGCGTTGGATGGCTGCCACATGGACGGTCAGATTGCTTCGCCTTCACTGTAACCGGAACGAACTCCTTTGCTGCGTCGTTGGGATTCTCTACCTCGGACATGCCTTCCAAAGCCGCTATTTAATGATTGGACCCGTCCGAGAATCGCCATCTCGTGCACCCATAGCCCTAGCTAACGTCACCCAAGCCACCGTCGTCTGTTTGTGAGGTCTCGCTGGAGTTCGTTAAGCACCGCCGTGGATTTTCCATCGTTTTTGTCACTGTCACTTGAGCTCCACCATCTTCGAGGGCATCCTCGTGTTGTTCGTGTCAAGCCGCATTGATTTCAACCAGTTCCATCGTTGGAGAAACTTTGTGTCATCGCGCCTGTGACACCACGGAGTGTCGTAACCTTATTTAATGTGAATGTTGAGGTCAAAAACATTATGAATTATGGAATGGGAGGTTGAAACCTTACGGTATGGAGGTTAATAGCGTTTCCGGGCCGTTTCCGGGAGTTTGGGCCTTCCCGGGGCGTGTTGGTCCTTAAGGGGGACCCCTCGTGGGCCAAAAGTGGGGCTCTCTGGCCCATGAGGGGAGAGGGGGGCAGCATGTTGCCCTTGGGGCGCCCCCCTACTGCCCTAGCAGCCTCCACCTCCTCCTCTCCCTCCCATAGCCGCCACACACCCTTTTGCCCCTTGCTTGCGCCCCCTTGCTCCCCATTGCTCCTCCACCCCTCTCCTCACCTCTCCACCATCCTTGCTGCCCCTAGGGGAGTTCTCCACCTCAACACCTCAAAGATCCGTCCATTGGAGTGCTCCGCGACGAGGAGATCCGGTGAATTTGGAGCGAGGAAGGAGATCGCGCGAACCGGGAGGAGATCCATTGGGTTTTCGTGCGTCGGGCGAAGGTATGGCCATGGGAATCCTTGGGGTTGGTCTAGGATATGTTCTAAGGGTTAATATCATGTTTTTAGATCAATTGGTGGTGCTGTAGTTGGGTAGATTAGATGGAATCTTGAGTTTGCCACGTTCTCTGTTTCGGGCAACATGAGCAGTCGACCTAGGATTTGGGTTTTCGCCAATTTAGAGTCGGAATTTGGTCGTACGGCTGTTGAAGAAGTTGTAGGTAATTTCAATACCTTTTAGTGGGTATAAAGCATGTCCAATTCCACCCAGCCGTCTGAAAGTTATGCTTGTTTTACCGAACAAATTAAAATCTGTGACGTGACTGGAACAGATCACGGTATTTACTAGATTAAACAACTTTAGATTCCGAATCAGTCTTTCCGTATACTTAGAAAAAGTTAGGAAATTTCATAAGCTATGCGAGGATGTACTCGTTTATTCGATTCGGAGTTTTAGAACTCGAGTTATGCCTTTTGGAAGGCTGCTGTCCCGACGGGACAGAACCTCTGTTTTTGGGTTTTGCGAGTAGTTTGCGATGTCGGGGTAGAAGAGGGTTTGTGTACTGTTTTGTGGTCATGATTGTGAGCCTGTGGTACCTTTGTGCAGGTGGTGTGACCTCGGGAGTGCCCTCTACGTCTCGCCAATCCATCGCCGTGGTTGAGGCAAGTGTATTGGAATGGGTAGCGGGTTGTAGTTGCTAGATTGGTTGAGATTGAGATTGAATATATGATATGTTCACATGCCATGCCTTAATGATTTCCAATGATATGATGAATATGTTGATTATGTTATGATTGCTAATGATATGATGAATATGTTGATTATGTTATTATTGCCAATGATACGATGAATATGTTGATTATGTTATGATGCCATGTGTTAGTGTACAAGTTATTTATGATGTTGGCATGTTTGCATACATGGCATGTTACATGGCCCGGGCGGTGAGAAAGTCATAACTAATCCGGGGAAGGTCGGTGAGAAAGTTATGACTATTCCGGAGAGCCAATGAGTAAGTCCTACATCGTGATTCCATCCACCGCGGTGTATGGAAGCGAGGAGTAGGCACCCTCCATCTTCGGGATGGAAGGGGGGAGAGGGTTCACACCGACGGGTGTGTACTCAACCATACCGGTATGAGTTTCCAGGAGATATGTGCATCGCATTGCATTATATGAGGATGTTATATGATGATGATATATGATGATGTCAATGATATGCTTACGCTATGAATATGAGATGTGTATAATGTCGTATGTGAAAAGTGGTGATGAAGGTGTTAAAATGTATTTTCTTGTTCCATTGCAATATACTTGCTGAGTGATGAACTCACGTTTGTGGTTATGTTGTTTTTCTTAGGTACCATGAAACCGGCATGCGGGAAAGGGAGCTAGTCACACGTCATAACTTAGCATCACACTTATAAACAATGACATGTTCCTTCCTTTAAATTGTTATGGTTAATTTGTGTGCTTGGTTTCCTCGTTTACTTCGTTCGGCTCATGAGATGGTTGGAATATCTATTCTAGGCTTATACTGCTGCTAGAACCCTTATTATTGATGATTTAGATGTCATTCTTTATACTATATCCTGTGATCTTATTGTTGTTGCTTCAATTCATGGAAAAACAAAGGAGATGCTGCCGAAATTTTCGGTTTTAGCATTTACTCCTTTGCTGTAATTTATTTTAATTTATGCTATTTAGAGGTTGATTAGTCTATGTTTGGTAGCATTCGGGCATATTAAATGCCGGGGTGTTACAGTTGGTATCAGAGCGGGCTGTAGGTCCCTGGAATGTGTATTTTTAGTTTCATGCTATAGGGTACAACTAAAATGTCGTGTGGAATAACTTAGAAACATGGCTTAGGTTTTAACTAAAATTTTGCCATAGGATAGCAACATTAAAACTTACAAAAGTGGTATAACTAATCTAAAATTTGACACACATGGATGCACAGTAGGAAAGGGTATGGGTATCGTTTCTTTACGCTTAAATGTTGTATTTAAGCTTTGATGTTGAATGCTTCATTTGATAATGCATGTTGCTACGTCAATGAGATAAATGATTGAATTGTTCTTGTTGTTATGATAGAGTGGGGTTGTGATGCCGAAGGGTTTGGGTCACCTCTTTTTTGTTCATAATTAGGGTGTGGTTTGACGGTATGGCCAGTTAACGCCATCACCGAAGAATTATTAACCCCTGTAGGAGAAGAGTGCTTACCCTTTCTGTCGTAGATTGGGTAGTTGACTGGAGTCGAATAGAAGAGATTGGTGGTGGATTTCTTGGGAGCTTCCTTATCGTTCTGTGGTCGATCTTGGTTGGTTTTCTTGGTTTTAGTTGATAAAGTGTTTGGTATTGGATTTTTGCGGATCGTTCCGTATGCGTTGTGTGGTTTTGTCTTCCTTGGTTGAAGACGAAGAAGAAGAGTCTAGTGTTGCGCTTCTTTTGGTCGTCTTTCCAGCTTTGATGCCTAGTTTGTTGTTTGCTTTATGGGGGAGAAGTATTCAATATATTCCTGTGTTTTTCTTTCTCCGAGGTCAAAAGAGTTATTGCGGCGTTTTGCCAGACCTGGTTGTCAGGGCTGAAGTTCTGTGGCTTTGTAGGAGTAAGTGGTGTTTGATTTCGTCATTTTACTGGTTTGAGAAATCATTTTTGAAAACCCCTCTTGTTTCGTGAAAGTTTGGGGTCTGGTATTAAGGTTTTATTTGCAAAGAATTATTGGATCGCTTGGTTCCCTTTTAAGAAAATTGTCTTTCAACCATTTTCCTCCATGGGAGTCTTGAGAATGAAAAGTGTTTTGGAGAATTTCCTTTTGCATGACCAAGTTTGGGTTTGTCTCATTGCAAATTTGAGAGTCAAGTTTCTTTGTGAATTTTTGGTTGAGTGATAAAAAGAAAATGCTGCAAATAAAGTAAGTAGTCATTTGACTGAAAGTAGTTGTCAAAAGTGAAAACTGTTGTTTAGCATATTATGAAGTATGTAACAGTGTGGTTTATGGAAATGTTGTACTCCTAAGCTAATTTTGCGAGTTGAATCAATGTAAATTTTTTTTTAGCTTAAGATTAAATGAACTTTTAGTGCCGTAGATTTATTTCTATAGCGAGTAATGATCAAATGTGTTAATGAACATGCTTACAGTTTGTTGCTTTATTTTGAAGTGAGGTAGTACGCCCTATTTATTAAATGTGTAGCTGAACATTATTAATGTTTAAAATTTTAAACTACTGATATTGTTAAGGAAACCTTGTTGGTTAATTAAAGACGTTTTAATTTAACGTGTTAGTAGAGAAATTTAATCATGTCGGTTTGTGACCTTAATTTGGAAGTTGATTAGAGTCGTTATTGTTATGTTGCAAACTATTAGTATATTTGGAAGTATGCAGTGGTGTTCCTATATTGCTAGTATCGATGTCAATTGGAAAGATATAGGTTTTATTGTTGCTTTAAGAGCGTCGTGATGGTCTAACTTATTAAATTCATTTTAATAGTTGGAGTATGTTGAGTAGCAGCAACTTGTTATAACCTATGTATGGGGTAGCTTAAAGCAATGTTGTTGTTTATAATTATGCCGTTTATTGATATTGATGACTTAGTAGTGGTGGTAATTGTGTAGATTACTTGTTGGAAACCATTGTTAAAATGGAGATTATTGTAACATGTTGTGATGGAGTGAACCATGGATAATTAACATGATGTAGAATTTTATCCTTAATGAATGTATGTCTTAGAATCATAGTTATGAACTCTTTCTTGTAGAGATAATATTTACATGTTGAAAGTCAATGATTAATTGAATCAGTTCCGATTGTCGAAAAGTTGATGAATGGATGGTATAAAAAAAATTTATAGGTTGATCATGCTGAAAGATTTGTTGAAATACTATGTTTCAAACTTGGAATAAGATGTATTATGAGTTGGTGATCCGTGGGGATCATGTCAGTGTAGTCTTGGTTGGGTGCCATTTTAATAAGCATCATAAACCTTAATTAAAGGTGTTGGGAACGGTAACTAGAGAAAGAAATGGTTATGTAAATTTTGTTAAATCCGATTGGACTTTCTCAATGAGTAAGTAGTGAATTTTGAAGTCTTTAATGGAAAGCGTAGTGGAATACAAGAGATGATTGCATTTATGCTAAGCTGGTGTTTAAAAAACCTTCTAGGCTGGTTTGGTTGTTTGCTATCTTGGTTGAATGCTTTTGGTCAAAGTGTTCCTTATGTTGAGTTTCAGAGTTTTCCCTAAAACTCGTAGAAATTGGTGCCAATCTCTGGTTTTGGCAAATTTGTTTAGTTTGTGCTATGAGTATGGATTTTTACACCCAAAAGTTGTTGAGTGGATCGCGCTTCTTCGCGTTTGCACTGAATTATCTTTGGAATCATTATTTTAAAGGAAGCAGATGGACATAGTGGGCTGTGTTGGAAACTCTTGAGATTTAATTTGTAACTCTTTTTGACTGGAGATGGATTTATTTGCATAATGTGTGTGATGTTTGCGAGTGCTTCAAAAATGTGGATTTTATGAATGTTTTATAAAGTGATTTTGTTAGTGAGGTGTTCCCTTTTTGAAATGAGTTTCCCTCTCCTTGAGAAAATTTGTGACGGTTGTGGGAGCAGATGCTCGACTTGAAATTTTGATGTTCTCTTCCAAAATGTTGAATTTGGATGAAATGCAATGTTTTGCAAGTTCAGTTTTCAATTGATGTGGGATGTGATGCGACGTGGTGTTTTACTGTCAACTATGCTGTCGTCATAGTCCATATCAATTTCCGCAACCTTCGATGTTAATTGTGTTTCCATTATTTGATACCGAGGAAGAAGTCATTTGGTGAATGACTATTCAGTACCGTTGTTACACGATGAATGAATGGTGAAAAGGAAAACGAGACATTGTTTATGCATAATTAATCATAAAGGAGTCGATGAGCCAGGTCGGTGAGAAAGTCATATATGGATATATGACTAATCCAGAGTGCTCTTGAAAAGTGTGCATGCATGTCATGCATCGAGATGTCCATTTCTTTCTAGTATGAAAAGAAAGAATGAAGAATTTCTGGTATTTTGGTTGTGGTGTAGGGGATTTATGCTTCCTTTGTGATTTGGCTTGGATGTTGCGTAATTCATTCCCAAAAATGGTTGTTAACGCTTTGGGTTTGAGTTGTATGCGTGTGGTCTACTTGGTTCAAAAGAATTGTACTTCTCTTGCTCTATAGATGGGAGTGAGGATATAAATGTTCTTGGTTTATGGTTGAATATGCGAAATATGTGCACACTTGGGCTTGTTAACTAAGTGTTTTTGTGTGAGCGAGACCCTCTTAGAAAGGAACCAATTGTGGTTTGGTAAGGTTTTACTGATCCTTGCTTGGGGCTAGGTGTCGAACCTTAGTGGTATAAGGGTGGTTTGTGATGGAGGTTGATGGCGTATGGGTTTAACCTTTATTAAGAGTAGCGATGGGCGGAAGTGAAGTTGATTAGTTTGGTGATAATTGTCTGCGTGAGCAATTGTCTTAACTAGTTGTTTTTGGGTTTGATTCTTGCAGGAGAGGATGGAATGAAATGTTAGCATGATCGTGTATCAGAAGGGCAAGTGTGCCTTAATGAGTTATTCCCCTCGATGGAAATTTTCGAGATTGTAGAGAGGTCGTTAAAAGAATTGTGACTCGCTTTGATTGTGTCATGTTGAGTTTAATGAAGTGTGGTAGTCAGGTTGGTTGTGATAGTAGTGTGAAGTGTTTGTCGTGAGGTTTCAGGCATTTTGGGTTCATGGAGCCCTTTGTGGTTGAAACGCAGTTTCTGTTTGGGAATTGAAGTGAAGATGGACCCGTGAGAGGTTGCACTCTGTTGAGCTAAATCAACATTTTCTCGTTAGTGTTGGTTTTGAGAACTCGCTTGTCGTTTGTTCCGGTTTTAGTCTCTGTGTGAATGTTTTCTGTTGCAAAGAAGTCTTTTGTCCCTTGGGGAACTTGTTTTTGACTTTGGCGTTCTTCGGATTCGAGGTCGAATCCTGTTTAAGGGGGGGGGAGAATGTGACACCACGGAGTGTCGTAACCTTATTTAATGTGAATGTTGAGGTCAAAAACATTATTAATTATGAAATGAGAGGTTGAAACCTTACGGTATGGAGGTTAATAGCGTTTCCGGGCCGTTTTCGGGAGTTTGGGCCTTCCCGGGGCGTGTTGGGCCTTAGGGGGGACCCCTTGTGGGCCAAAAGTGGGGCTCTCTGGTCCATGAGGGGAGAGGGGGGCAGCATGTTGCCCTTGGGGCTCCCCCCTGCTGCCCTAGCAGCCTCCACGTCCTCCTCTCCCTCCCATAGCCGCCACACACCCTTTTGCCCCTTGCTCCCCATTGCTCCTCCACCCCTCTCCTCACCACTCCACCACCCTTGCTGCCCCTAGGGGAGTCCTCCACCTCAACACCTCGAAGATCCGTCCATTGGAGCGCTCCGCGACGAGGAGATCCGGGATTTGGAGCGAGGAAGGAGATCGCGCGAACCGGGAGGAGATCCATTGGGTTTTCGTGCGTCGGGCGAAGGTATGGCCATGGGAATCCTTGGGGTTGGTCTAGGATATGTTCTAAGGGTTAATATCATGTTTTTAGATCAATTGGTGGTGCTGTAGTTGGGTAGATTAGATGGAATCTTGAGTTTGCCACGTTCTCTGTTTCGGGCAGCATGAGCAGTCAACCTAGCGTTTGGGTTTTCGCCAATTTAGATTCGGAATTTGGTCGTACGACTGTTGAAGAAGTTGTAGGTAATTTCAATACCTTTCAGTGGGTATAAAGAACGTCCAATTCCGCCCAGCCGTTTGAAAGTTATGCTTGTTTTACCGAACGTATTAAAATTTGTGACATGATTGGAACAGATCACGATATTTTGTAGAATAAACAACTTTAGATTCCGAATCAGTCTTTCCGTATACTTAGAAAAAGTTAGGAAATTTCCTAAGCTACGCGAGGATGTACTCTTTTATTCGATTCGGAGTCTTAGAACCCGAGTTATGCCTTTTGGAAGGCTGCTGTTCCGACGGGATAGAACCTCTGTTTTTGGGTTTTGCGAGTAGTTTGTGATGTTGGGTTAGAAGAGGGTTTGCGTACTGTTTTGTGGTCATGATTGTGAGTGTGTGGTACCTTTGTGCAGGTGGTGTGACCCCGGAAATGCCCTCTACGTCTCGCCAATCCGTCGCCATGGTTGAGGCAAGTGTATTGGAATGGGTAGCGGGTTGTAGTTGCTAGATTGTTTGAGATTGAGATTGAATATATGATATGTTCACATGCCATGCCTTAATGATTGCCAATGATATGATGAATATGTTGATTATGTGATGATTGCCAATGATATGATGAATATGTTGATTATGTTATGATGTTATGAATATGTTAGTGTACAAGTTATTTATGATGTTGGCATGTTTGCATACATGGCCTGTTACATGGCCCGGGCGATGAGAAAGTCATAACTAATCCGGGGAAGGTCGGTGAGAAAGTTATGACTATTTCGGAGAGCCAATGAGTAAGTCCTACATCGTGATTCCATCCACCGCGGTGTATGGAAGCGAGGAGTAGGCACCCTCCATCTTCGGGATGGAAGGGGGGAGAGGGTGCACACCGACGGGTGTGTACTCAACCATACCGGTATGAGTTTCCAGGAGATATGTGCATCGCATTGCATTGCATTATATGAGGATGTTATATGATGATGATATCTGATGATGTCAATGATATGCTTGCGCTATGAATATGAGATATGTATGATGTCGTATGTGAAAAGTTGTGATGAAGGTGTTAGAATGTATTTTCTTGTTCCATCGCAATATACTTGCTGAGTGATGAACTCACGCTTGTGTTTATGTTGTTTTTCTTAGGTACCATGAAACCGGCATGCGGGAAAGGAAGCTAGTCACACGTCATCACTTAGGATCACACTTATAAACAATGACATGTTCCTTCCTTTAAATTGTGATTGTTAATTTGTGTGCTTGGTTTCCTCGTTTACTTCGTTTGGCTCATGAGATGGTTGGAATCTCTATTCTAGGCTTATACTCCTGCTAGAACCCTTATTATTGATGATTTAGATGTCATTCTTTATACTATATCCTGTGATCTTATTGTTGTTGCTTCAATTCATGGAAAAACAAAGGAGATGCTGCCGAAATTTTCGGTTTTAGCATTTACTCCTTTGCTCTAATTTATCTTAATTTATGCTATTTAGAGGTTGATTAGTCTATGTTTGGTAGCATTCGGGCATATTAAATGCTGGGGTGTTACAGCGCCCATGGTCATCTTCCCCATCACCGGTGAGTATCGTCATCGCTCCATCATCGGACCTTGCCATGGAACCACCATTGTCAGATTCGAGCGTGAGCGAACTATATTGCGCCACGTAGATGCTGCCCGGGATCTCCATGTGTCTTCATCATTGTTTCTAACGTCCTCAGCCACCACTGTTCGATCTGGCTTGGATGATCCAAATCTCACCATGTGTCATGCACCGGACCATGCCACGTCGCCCCATCAGCTGGAGCACTATTCACCGTTAGATTTATATCCGGCCTAGATTTAACTATGTGTCGCGTCTCTTGGCATCCTGTGCGTGCTACGTTAGTGCTTACATCATCGCTTGTGTCAGCTTTGACCGTCAGTTAACTTTCGTGAACCGAGTCTACGGTAGACCAACACTATTTCATGGACCCAATCTATGGACCGTTGGCCCACATGTCAGTGACTATATAAGTTTTTAGGATTTTCTTTTATTCGGTTAATTAGGTTTATGACATCAGCATGATGTCATAAATAGGATCTTGTTTAGAAAATTTATTCAACCAAAATTCCAAATTAGTCGTGAAGTCAGCATGTCATAATAAATCCTATTTTCCAGTATAAAAATAATTAAGTAATTAGGTTTTATTCTTTTTATTTTATTTTAAATTTTAGAGGGCTCATTCTCCCTCATGCTAACTCCGATTGAGGTGATTCTAGAACCTAAAAATTGGTAAAATAAAGTTCTATTTAATGGTGAATTTTATTTAATTTCTGGAGTCTTGTTCGCTCTCTATTTTTTTGTATTTATTAGTTATTTTCTCGTTACACGTAGACGTTGAAGTGCTCGAGGCATTTGAGGGTGAGTTACTACTTCAAGAACAAGGTCTAGAATAGGAGCAAAAACTTTTTCAAGGCAAGTTGTGCTTTGACCATATTGATCCCATGTTTTAAAATTTATATTGTTTTAAACTATTGCATGTTAATTCAAATTAAACTAATTTCAATTAATTTGGGCATAGCTAATCAACCTAATTGCAGTATATCTACCGTGTCATTTGTGCCTTGTTCATTTGTCACCCTAAAATATTTTAATGTTAGTTGGATGCTATTAATTGCCAACATGGGTTGCTAGACCGTGTTAATGTGCTTAGAAATGCAACAAGTCATTGATATCAATTTGGAAATGCAATTTAATATGATTAATGGAACATGGAATGTGTTTCTGAAATGGTGTGCATGTTTTGCCACATGATGATGTTGAATTGTAGAGACATGTCATTCTACATGGATATTGACTTGTTGATGGTATGTGTTGCACAATAATCATCTGGGGTGAGAAATGATTTACGCAGAGGCAAGTGACAAGACACTTTGTGCCATGGTGGGCCTTAGTGGCAATGGGTTGATGAGTGGTTGTGGGGCTGTGTGTCACTCATCATTTGAGTGATTGGTAGTCTTGCCTTAGTAATACCTCAAGCCTTTGAACTAATATTAAAATATTTTAGCCTTCCCTCGCTGCAATCGTCGTGTCGATGAAGCAGTTCATCCTCTTCACATCGCAGTCGCAGTAGCGTCACCACAATAGTCCACACGTCCGGGGATGGAACGCCGTGTGATGATGTGCAAGTACCGTGTCGCTCGATAGGGGCAACGAGAGGTGGAGGGTAGAGTTCTGGACGAAATTCTCTGTAGCACGTCCACCCTTCTCCTCTCTTTATATAGCCACGTGGTGAAACCCTAAGCCAGGGCTCATTAGCGCGTTCAGCCCATGAGGTCCATTAATTACTGATCCAATCCGAATTAATGTGTCCCAGTCCGTTAAGTGTGTGACCCTGCAGTTTCATGTACATTTGGACATGGATTCGGAAAACTCTTGTCCAATCTAATAGTTGGTAGCGGCTCCTTGCAGGGCATGCCAACTCCAAACATACCATGATCAAATCGGACATAACCTATTAAAAGTACTCATGTAATAACCCCTTTGCCAAACTATATGAAGATCGAACTCAAGGCGAGAAGCATGTCATCTTTTGACAATTCAATTGTAACACCCGTGTTTTGTAATTAAGCTTAATGAAGCTAATTAAGTGTTAATTAGTGCTCTGACTTGTTTCCTAACTTTAATTTGGAGTTATTCTCTTTCGGATTCCTTTTTGTTGTTCGTTCGGCCGTTTTTCCCGATCGGAGCCCTTGTTTCGATCTCAGGTTAAGTCTCGAATAGTCGAGCCCAAACCTAAGTTCCTAAACCTTCATTAGGATTCTCCGAACCCATTCCAAAAGTCCCCATTGCGTTTGGTTGTGAAACGTTGCGAGAGCCGCATAGGATCCAGAGCTCGCAGCCCTGGAGCGATAGTGTGACACCACGGAATGCCGAGACACCGTAAACAAATGTGAATTAGAGAATGTGACCTTATAAAGTATGAAATCGGAGATTAAAACTTTACGTTATGCGGTTTAATCAAAGGCGTTGGCCGATTCGGAAGTTTGGGCCTTCCGGGGAGTTTGGGCCTTAGGGGGTGAGTCGTGGGCCTTGGTGGGAGCAAGTTAGGGCCCATGAGGGAGGAGAAGGCAGGATTTTGGGGGCTAGGGCGTCCTCCTGCCCTAGCAGCCTCCCCCCATTCCCCATTTTCTCTTGGGCGCCTCCTCCTCTCCTCTTGGGCGCCTCCTCCCTCCCCCTTGGGTGCGCCCCAATTCCTCCTCTCCACCTCCTTTGCTGCAAAGAGGAGATCCCCACCACACAGCCTCGCTGTCCTCTCCAACGGAAGCCAGTGCAGGGAGATCCGGCGATTCCAGCGAGGAGGGCGTTCGGGAGGCTCGGGAGGATAGATCTCGGGGTCATGGTTAGTCGTCGGGAGGAGGAGTAAGGCATGGGTGATCCTTGGGTTTGGAGTCTAGGTACTGTTTTAGGGATGAATTTCATGTTTTTAGATCAAGGGAGGTGCTGCCATGGGTTAGATCTAATGAAAACTAGAGTTGTATTAGCGTTCTGGTTCGGGCAGATTGGGGACCCGAACTAGGGTAGGAGGTTTGGCCAATTTAGAGATTGAATCTGATCGTACGGACTTTTAGGAAGTTGTAGATAATTTCATTATCTTTCCGTGCATATAAAGCACGTTAAAATCCGCCCAGCCGTTTGGGAGATATGGCTGTTTTACAGCGCTGTCAAATCTGTGACGAGATTGGAGACAGTTCGTGTTCAACGTTAGATTAAACAACTTTATAGTCCGAATCAGTCTTTACCTATAACTAGAAAAAGTTGGGAAATTTCCTAAGCTACGCGAGGATGTACTCGTTTATGCAATTTGGAGTTCTAGAACTCAAGTTATGTTTTAAACCGCTGTCCAGAAGCAGGGCAGAATCTGTGATTTCGGGTTTTGGAGTTTATAGCGTATTAGGGTGTAGTGGGTACTGTTTTGAGGAGTCGAATTAAGTGTGTGGCACGTGTTTGCAGGTGGTGTGCCTCGGAGTGCCCTCAACCTCTCGTCCTCCGTTGCTTGGTTGAAGAGCAAGTGTGTTGTGGGGATTGAACATTATATGTGTTGCTAGAATTGCTTGATATTGTTTGGGATAGATAACATGTTGTCTTGCCATGAACTACATGTTATAATTGTTATGATGTCCTTATGCCATGTTTTAAATATTGTCGATGATATGATGTCTTCATGCCATGATTAAAATGTTTGATGAGGATAAGTGATTTACATGCTATGTTGTGAATGGGCACCGTCGATGGTCGAATACGGCCCTACATGTTGAGATGCCATGTGTTGCTATGCAATACTTCTATTTGTGTATACATGGCTGTCCATTTTGCATGCATGGCATATTTTCATGGCTGGCGGTGAGATAAGTCATAACTATTCGGTAGAGTCGGTGAGAACTGTTATGACTAGTCCGGGGCTAAACTTTTGAGTAAGACCTACATCGTGATTCCATCCACGCGGTGAATGGAGGCGAGTGATAGGCACCCTCCATCTTCGGGATGGAAGGGGAAAAGGGTGCATGCCGGCGGGTGTGCACTCAACCATACCGGTATGAGTATTCCAGAAGACATGTGCATTGCATTGCATGAATGAAACTTTGAATGAGAATGTTGTTGAATTGTTCATGAGTTCATGAGGCGAACACCATATTGATCAAGAGATGATTATGATGTTTTTACCATGTCGGTATGCGTGAGAATGGTAATGATGTGATATGTAATGCTTATGAAGATTGAAGTTGATGGTTTGTTGTCTTGCACTCTGTTTCCATTGTATTACACTTCGGCTGAGTTATGAACTCACGCTTGTATTTTCGTTGTTTGTTTTCTTTAGGTACCATGAAATCATTGCGGGGAAAGGGTTTTAGCTACACTACTCCACGTAGTATCATAATCTAGCAATTTCACCTGTTGTGGAGACATGACAATAAGCATTACAATAATCTTTAGTGTATGGTCTGTATGTTTGGTTGTCTCCCTCATGTGTATCATGTGGGGCTATGGAGGGAGTTGTTTTAACTTCCTAGATTTAAATTGATGCTTATTATTTTGCTATCGATGCTTATTGATGTTTTAGTTGATGATTAGTTATCCTTATCGCTGCGTATGGATATCTCGTTTGTCTTACATTTTGATATGATGCTATGTTGTTAAGTTTCATGCAAAAACAAAGGAGATGCTGACAAAATTTTCAATTATTCTAAATGATAACTTGCTGGAATTTACTTTAATTTATGGTATTAAATGTGTTATGGTCTATGTTTGGTGACATTCTGGGCTTAGTAGAAGCTGGGGTGTTCTGATTGGTATCAGAGCGGGCTGTAGGTCCCTGGAATGTGTATTTAGTGTCATACTGTAGGTTCAACTAAAATATGAAGTGGGATAACCTAGAAACATGGCTTAGGTTTTACTTAAAACTTTGCCATAGGATAGCAACATTAAAACTTGTGTAAGTGGAATAATTAATTTAAAACTTGACACACTCTGTTGCTCAGTAGGAATGGGTATGGGTATCGTTGCTTTACGCTTAAATGTTGTATTTAAGCTTTGATGTTGAATGTTACATTTGGTAATATATGTTGCTATGTTCTGAAAGAATTGATTGTGTTGATCTGATTGAGATTCGGTGGGTAGTGGTGCCGAAAGGGTTTCGGTCACCTTACATTGTTTGTAGTATTGTTGGGTTTGACGGTGTGGCGGTTAGTGCCATCACCGATGGACTTTAAACCTCCTGTTGGGAGGGTGCTTATCCTTTGTCGTAGATTGGGTAGTTGGTTGGAGTAGAGTAGTAGAGTTGTGGATTGACCCTCAGAGTTTCCTTTGCCGTTTTGATGAGCGGTTTTGGTTAGTTGAAATAAGCGAAAAAGGGTTCGGGTTTGGATACTCACCGATAGTTCTTTTGGTGGTTTTGGTTTTGTTTTCTTTGGTTGAAGACAAAAGAAGAATTTAGGAGTTCTTTGTCTTGATCGCCTTGCCAGCTTTGACGCTCGATTTGTTGTTTGCCTTATAGCGAAATTTATAGATTGATTCTTGGGATTCCCTTCTCCAATTTGAAAAGAAGTTATTGAAGTTTCGATGAAAAATCTAAGTCGCATGGATTTAGGTGTCAAGGTTTTGTCGGAAAGGATGTGGTTGATCGGTTGTTTTACGGAGAAAGTTTTCAATTTATTCTTGTGTTTGTCTTTCTCCGAGGTTTAAAAGAGTTATTGCGGTGTTGTGCCAGACCTTGTTGTCGGGGTCTAAGTGGTGTTTGATCGCAATGATGACTTGCTTGGGAATTCATCTTTGAAAAACCGTTTGTTTCGTGAAAGTTTGAAGTTTGGGGTTATGGCTTTATCTGAAAAAGAAAAAAAAAGATTTGGTTAATCGCCGGGTTTTCCCTCTTGCAACCATCTTCCTTCGCGGAAGTTGTTGATCTCGAGAGTTGTGGAGTAGTTGCGTGTCGGCATTTGGGAATTTAAGAGTTGACTTCTCTTGTGATTTAGGGTTGAGCTTTCCGGAAGGAAAGGTGTTTTGGGTGTTGTTCTTTTCTGGAGCAATTTTGGTTTCCTTAAGAGTTGGGTGCGTGATTCACGCAGATGTTTAAGAAGTTAAGTGTATGACGAGAAGTTAGAGTTTTTGGATGATATGAGCTAGTGGTTCGGTTAAAGCGAATTTGTTGTTTGTTTAAATATAAAATAATTTATTGTGTTGATAATAGATGATTAAGCGAGGCGTCGGGTGATCCAAAGTGAAAGTTGATTAGTGGTGTGTGCAAAGTGATGCGGGTTATGGAATCTAATGGATGTTTGAGATTAGTTAGCATAGAATGTCTCGGTTGATGAACTTGTTATAGCAAGAAGATGGTGTGAAATTCTGCCTATTGTAGTTGGTGGGTCGATTAATATTGTGGAGTCGACAATATGACTTAAAATACGTGTAATCAATTAATGAGGATATATGGAATGATTGTAGGAAAGGTTGAATTATTCTTGACAGATGTGCATGCAGGATCCGTATTTATGAGGATGTCTAGTGGAGATCGTGTCGGCGTGGTTAGTATTAATTATTGGTGGAATGAACTGGTGATATGGAATATGTGACTTAGGGTTTATACCCAGGGTAATTGTTGATTACGCTGGAATAATTGTAAAGAGATGTGTACTACGCTTGGGATAATAAGTTGCATGAATAATGGTTCGTCATGGTTAGTAGACAAAAAGAAGTTGTTGATATGCGACTTATGTTGGATTAACTGATAAGTTAATTGTGCTGGAGTTGTGAGAACGTGGTTCTCCTTGTTGATTGTCATACGGTAGATATGGTCTATGGTTCGTTGGTAATATAATCAATTGTGGTTATATGAACAGGGAAAAATGATTTTATTAAGAACATATGTTGTAGCTTGTGTGCAACAGTGTTGGATTTCTTGGGTTTTGGGTGATTTTGACATCCGTATTGGCTAAGAGTATTGGAATGTGAGTAATGGTGGGATTTGAGTCAAACTTTCTTTTGAAGGTTTATGGATTCAAATGAATGTATAAATTTTCTGGGAATGCCTGCCTCTTTGTTTAGGCGTCTTGATTAGTGTGCAATAAAATCTCCCCTGATTAAGTGGCATTTTGTCAAGTTATAAACTTGACTCCGATGATTGGAAATATGGATGAGAGAGTAGTATTTGAAGTAACCGGCTTATGGGTTCCAAATGTGGTGTGCTATTGAACCATGCCAATCTTTGGTTTTGGGCTAATCTGTTTAGTCTATGCTATGAGTATGGTTTAACACCCAAAGCGTTGGGGTGGGACGCTCTCTTTAGCGTTCAACTGGTTTTATCTTTAGTAACCACTGGAGTTAAGCGCTTAAATTGTAATTCTTCGTGACTAGAGTTAGATTTATTTGGGAAGCGTGTGTGGTGTTTGCGGCGTTTCAAAAGGTGAATCTTCACGATTGTTTCATAAGTGATTTTGTTGGTAAGGTGTTCCCTGCTTTGGGAATGTGTTTCCTTTCTCTTTAAGAGAATTGGTAGCGGTTATGAGGCGTAGATGTTTGATTTGAGAGTTGATGCTATCTTACGGTATTGGCTTTGGTTAAAATGCGATGTTTTGCACGCATTGCGTCTGATGGTTGTTGGGTTGTGATGCGATATGGTATTTTCGGTTAACTTGCATTAAGTAGTTTATGCGAATTTGAGCAACCATCAATGTTGTTGGGTGTCAATCATGTGACAAAGAGAATGAAGTCTCTTTGTGAATGGTTAATGGGTATCGTGGTTTCATGACTAATAAATGGTGAAAAAGATTCATGACATCGTTTTTATAAGCATAAAAGAGTTGTTGAGCCAGGACGGTGAGGAAGTCATATAGAGATATATGACTAATCCGGAGTGCTCTTGAAGAATTCGCATTCGTGTTATGAATCGAGATTTCCATTGCTCTCTAGCATGAAAAGGAATGAATGGATAAATGCTGGTTTTTTGGTTGTTATGCAAGGGATTTGAGTTTCCCTTTCTCTTCGAGAGTTTTTGTGGCAGTTCTCTTCCAAGATGTTGATTTTGGTTAAAATGAAAAGTTTGGCTGTGGTGAAATTGAGTCGAGTTGTCTTTAGTTGTTGAGAACTTATGTCAAGAGAATTGTGTGGAGTCTCTATTTGTTTGAGAGCTCCCGATCACGGGTGTATCGCGTTGATTGGAGATTTGAGTTTTCCTTTGCGGCTTGACTTAGGAAAAGCAAAAGGGTGGTCTTTCAATGTTATCGGGTTCTTCCCAAAGTGTTATGTGGCGCTTTGAGGTTCGAGTTGTTGTATGTGGTCTACTTGGATTCAAAAGAATCGTACTTCTTTTGCACTATTGATAGGAGTGAGAATAAGAAGGGTCTCGAGTTATTGTTGAGTATAATCTAAGAGCTAAACTCGTGGGTTTCGTTGTTTGTGTGAATTGTTTGTGAGGACGACATCCTCTTGGGAAAAGTGCTAATTGAGTTTTGGTAGTGAGTTACGGTCCTAGCTTGGGCTAGGTGCTGGACATTAGTGGTATGAGGGTGGATGATGATGGAGGTTGATGATGTCGTGGTTTGTATTTGGTTGAAGGTATCGTTGGGTGGAAGCAAATGTTATAGAAATTGTGATGTAAAATGCTTTGTCGTGGACATTGTCTTAGCTAGATGTCCCTGGGTGTGCGTTTTGCCTGGGAGAGTATAGAATGAAAAGTGTAACGTGGTTGGCAGTCGAAAAGAAAGTATGGTCGATATAGGCTATGAGCGAAGATGACATTAGTAAATTTTGATTCCTTGTGAAAAGGGGTCAAATAATTGGAAGAGATGGGGTTTTGCGTAAATGGTCTTTTTGGGGGGTTCAAGTTTGGAACCTCGGTTGACCGTTTTAATACTAATGGTGAAAAAGGGATGTGTTTCATGATGATTGTGTCATTCTGAGTTTATGAATCATGATAGGAGATCGAAGTAAATGAGGAATCATGTCAAGTGGTGCTTAGTTAAGCTAAGTCAGGTCACTCTTGTTAATAGATGGATTTCGAAATTTGGGCTGTCGTTGCTACTGTTTGAGTCTTTGCGTGGGTGTGTTGAGTTCGCAAAGAAGATGAGACCCTAGTGGACATTGTTTTAGAGTTGACGTGTAAGATTCGAGGTCGAATCCTGTTAAGGGGGAGAGAATGTGACACCACGGAATGCCGAGACACCGTAAACAAATGTGAATTAGAGAATGTGACCTTATAAAGTATGA
Organism: Rhipidocladum racemiflorum; assembly: GCA_036346355.1. Taxonomy (NCBI): domain Eukaryota; kingdom Viridiplantae; phylum Streptophyta; class Magnoliopsida; order Poales; family Poaceae; genus Rhipidocladum; species Rhipidocladum racemiflorum. The sequence goes on from CM070589.1 coordinate 46,815,833, forward strand.
AATCGGAGATTAAAACTTTACGTTATGCGGTTTAATCGCGTTTCCGGGCCGATTTCGGAAGTTTGGGCCTTCCCGGGGGAGTTTGGGCCTTAGGGGGGGTGAGTCGTGGGCCTTGGTGGGAGCAAGTTAGGGCCCATGAGGGAGGAGAGGCAGGATTTTGGGGGCTAGGGGCGTCCCTCCCTGCCCTAGCCGCCCCTCCCCCATTCCCCATTTTCTCTTGGGCGCCTCCTCCTCTCCCTCTTGGGCGCCTCCTCCCCTCCCCCCTTGGGTGCGCCCCCAATTCCTCCTCTCCACCTCCTTTGCTGCAAAGAGGAGATCCCCCACCACACAACCTCGCTGTCCTCTCCAACGGGAAGCCCCGTGACGAGGAGATCCGGCGATTCCAGCGAGAGGGCGTTCGGGAGGCTCGGGAGGATAGATCTCGGCGTTAAATCGATTAGTCGGGAGGAGGTAAGGCATGGGTGATCCTTGGGTTTGGGTCTAGGTACTGTTTTAGGGATGAATTTCATGTTTTTAGATCAAGGGAGGTGCTGCCATGGGTTAGATCTAATGAAAACTAGAGTTGTATTCGCGTTCTGGTTCGGGCAGATTGGGGACCCGAACTAGGGTAGGAAGATTTGGCCAATTTAGAGATTGAATCTGATCGTACGGACTTTTAGGAAGTTGTAGATAATTTCATTATCTTTCCGTGCATATAAAGCACGTTAAAATCCGCCCAGCCGTTTGGGAGATATGGCTGTTTTACCGAGCGCTGTCAAATCTGTGACGAGATTGAGACAGTTCGTGTTCAACGTTAGATTAAACAACTTTATAGTCCGAATCAGTCTTTACCTATAACTAGAAAAAGTTGGGAAATTTCTAAGCTACGCGAGGATGTACTCGTTTATGCAATTTGGAGTTCTAGAACTCAAGTTATGTTTTGAAGCCGCTGTCCAGAACGGGCAGAATCTGTGATTTCGGGGTTTTGGAGTTTATAAGCGTATTAGGTGTAGTGGGTACTGTTTTGAGGAGTCGAATTAAGTGTGTGGCACGTGTTTGCAGGTGGTGTGCCTCCGGGAGTGCCCTCAACCTCTCGTCACTCCGTTGCCCGCGGTTGAAGGCAAGTGTGTTGTGGGGATTGAACATTATATGTGTTGCTAGAATTGCTTGATATTGTTTGGGATAGATAACATGTTGTCTTGCCATGAACTACATGTTATAATTGTTATGATGTCCTTATGCCATGTTTTAAATATTGTCGATGATATGATGTCTTCATGCCATGATTAAAATGTTTGATGAGGATAAGTGATTTACATGCTATGTTGTGAATGGGCACCGTCGATGGTCGAATAAGGCCCTACATGTTGAGATGCCATGTGTTGCTATGCAATACTTCTATTTGTGTATACATGGCTGTCCATTTTGCATGCATGGCATATTTTCATGGCTGGCCGGTGAGATAAGTCATAACTATTCCGGTAGGGTCGGTGAGAACTGTTATGACTAGTCCGGGGCTAAACTTTTGAGTAAGACCTACATCGTGATTCCATCCACCGCGGTGAATGGAAGCGAGTGATAGGCACCCTCCATCTTCGGGATGGAAGGGGGAAAAGGGTGCATGCCGACGGGTGTGCACTCAACCATACCGGTATGAGTATTCCAGAAGACATGTGCATTGCATTGCATGAATGAAACTTTGAATGAGAATGTTGTTGAATTGTTCATGAGTTCATGAGACGAACACCATATTGATCAAGAGATGATTATGATGTTTTTACCATGTCGGTATGCGTGAGAATGGTAATGATGTGATATGTAATGCTTATGAAGATTGAAGTTGATGGTTTGTTGTCTTGCACTCTGTTTCCATTGTATTACACTTCGCTGAGTTATGAACTCACGCTTGTATTTTCGTTGTTTGTTTTCTTTAGGTACCATGAAATCGGCGCGCGGGAAAGGGTTTAGCTACACTACTCCACGTAGTATCATAATCTAGCAATTTCACCTGTTGTGGAGACATGACAATAAGCATTACAATAATCTTTAGTGTATGGTCTGTATGTTTGGTTGTCTCCCTCATGTGTATCATGTGGGGCTATGGAGGGAGTTGTTTTAACTTCCTAGATTTAAATTGATGCTTATTATTTTGCTATCGATGCTTATTGATGTTTTAGTTGATGATTAGTTATCCTTATCGCTGCGTATGGATATCTCGTTTGTCTTACATTTTGATATGATGCTATGTTGTTAAGTTTCATGCAAAAACAAAGGAGATGCTGACAAAATTTTCAATTATTCTAAATGATAACTTGCTGGAATTTACTTTAATTTATGGTATTAAATGTGTTATGGTCTATGTTTGGTGACATTCTGGGCTTAGTAGAAGCTGGGGTGTTACAGATAGTGCCGCAGGTGTAAGCCCGGTACTGCCGGCCAGAGCGGCAGTACCGGCCTACCCGGGCCGTACTGCCGGCCGAAGTGTCGAGCATGGGGGACAAAGCCCCTGTTTTGCACGTCGCCGGCCACCTCTCCCCTTTTCTCGATTTTCGCGCCCCACGTTGCCATTAAACCCCAGTGGAGGGCCTCCTTCTTCTCCCCCTTCCCTCATTTGCCCCTCCTCCCTCTCTCTCTTGTTTTTTATCTCACCCTTCCCTGTTCTCCCGAGCTCCACCTCTCCTCCTCAAATCCGGCCGGGTGGAGGTCGTTTGGAGCAAGAGGGAGCAAGGACAAGGTGTGGTGAAGCATCCTCAAGCCTCCAAGAAGCTTCTTGCTTGGTGGATTGAATGTTTGAGCTCAATCCCTATGTTTAATCTCAAACCCTAGCTTTATCTCTTTTGTTTCTTTTCTTTTCCCTTTGGTCAAACCCTAGGAAACCTAGTTCTCGTAATAGATCATTGACTCTTTGAGTTGCTAGATCTAGATTAGGGTTAGAAAGATTATTTTGCACAATCGATCCGTTCCGAAAACCTGATCTACCTCTCGTTGGGTTCATTCACCTCAGGATGTCGTTTCTCGAATTTTGGAGACTTCCCTTTTGAAACCCTAGCTCCGGGAAGCGAAGAAAATGACTCGTGAATATACTCCACACCTTGAAGGTTGATTCTTGCTGAAAAATCAAGTTTGAACTCGATTCGGGTCCAGAATCGAATTCGGAATTAATTAAGGTTTTTGAGTTTCAGGAGTTCGATCATCGTGCACCGAGATTGTAGTCGAGCTCTCGGTCACAAAGGGTCTTAGTGCACTAATGGAACCATTACGTGAGTTGCAAATCCGCGGAGTCGGTCGATTTGCAAAAAGTTGCATTTTGGGCATTCGGAGCAATTTTGCATTCCAAAGTTCCAAAATCTACGAGTTCGGTGCGTATGGGTCCTTGGTGCTGTAGATGTCCTATTGCCATGAAGGAAATCGAATTTGGACTCATTTTGGGTCGAAACTCGATTTTCCATCATTTCCGTCCTCTGTTAGGTCAAAAAGAGGAAATTCGGGCAAATGAGCTCGAAACTCATCGTGGCCAACGTGAATGGGTCCCTGGCATCGCTAAGAACATATCCGCGACCTTGCCGCGAAGTTTTGAACTCAACCGTGCACTTTTTCCTTTTTGCAATTTTTGGGACTCTCCGTAGGCCGGTACTACCGACGTGTGAGGCCGGTACTGCCGCCCTCGCCGGCAATACCGCTCGCATAACGTCAGCTGTAAAATTCCAGAGAAGCACCCGTTTTGATCTCTGGAGACTGGCACTACCGGCGGGTAGGACCGGTACTGCCGCCCAATCGGCAGTACCATGAATATCGTTGGCGGTTTTTTTTCCAAAGAGCATCCATTTTGGGTTCCCGGCCAGCGGCACTACCGGATTTTGTGGACGGCACTGCCGGCCTAGGGCGGCACTACTGCCCAACCAACAGCAGTCGATACTGCCGGGCTCTGGAAGAAATCCTGATTCCTTTTTCCGTTTGAGTTCTCGTTTTTCGTTTTCGGATTTTGTTAGTATTTGATCTCTTCTTTCCCTGTTTTGATCGATGTTGTTGGCTTTGTTGCTTTTCGTGTAGACGTTGTTGTGTCGAACACCGCAAACGACCCCGACTTCGTTCCGGAGTCTGATTTCCTTGAAGAGCAAACAAGCAAGCACCTCTTTTTGACCATTTTGACTCCTATATTTGCAAATTCTACTTTCATTTGTCAAAACTATTATGCATGTGTGTACGTTCACTATAATGCTAGTTTGTGGGAATTGGTAGTTAATCCCAGAATTGGTGGACTTCCTTAATCAGAATTGAGCTGAGAACCTTGTTAATCTGTAGACTAGTGTTAGACATAGCAATAAATGTCAATAGGGTAATAAAGTGTAGTATTTGCATACGCTTAGCCCTGCCGTAGTAATTGTTATAGGAGATCGTGACATACTCAATTACATATCTCCTGGGACTAAAATGGTGGTTGGTTGGGTTATTGTTGGGATTTGGATCCTGGGTTGGAAATTCAAATGGTGCTTTGGTTTGGTTGAAAAAGGAATGGTTGCGTGAGTAAAATGGAAAACACGGAGAATTTAGACCCCGGCGAGATGTGTGGAGTTGGTGGTTTGGAAATTGGTTTGGTGTGGTCAAGTTGGTTTGGATCGGTTGGATGGAATAGTATGATTTCACAAGGAGAAACAAAGGAGTGCCAAGATAAGAAAAGATGAGCTCATTCGATCTATAACCTTATATATCACATAATACGCAAAATATATGATCTTAATGTGATTTTAACAAGTTAGGGAATGACATGCATCTCAACCTCATTTTAGTCAACTATAGCCAAGTACTAAGCAAGATCTCAGCAGAAAAGCAAGGCCCAAACTTGAAGCAACTAACAACTCTAGGCGAGCAAGTAGTGTAATACCCCGGCATCTAGTATTCCCTGGATGTCACCAAACATGATAGAAGCAGCATGTAAAAACCATAAATAAAGATAAATTACAGCAAGGGCGCAAATGCTAAAACCGAAAATTTCGGCAGCATCTCCTTTGTTTTTCCATGATTTGAAGCAATAGCAATATCATGGCAAGATATATCAATATAAAAGACATCTAAAACAGCAATAACAGTCGCTATAGCAACATCTTAGGACTAAAATTCTGAATCCAACCACTCCACAAACTATAATGTAGCAAATGATGAAATCAAGCACACAATCAAACCATACTCCAAGTTTCATCGCACTAATCTTATTATCATAACTCCAAATGATTAAACAACTTCCTAATGTGTGGGGCTACGTGAAGAAGTGTAGCTAAACCCCTTTCCCGCATGCCGGTTGAAAGGTACCTAAAACATCATAAAACACAAGCTTGAGTTCATCACTCAGCAAGTATATTGCAATGGAACAAAGATAAAACAACTTTCAATGCTAACATCACTACATCTCATGCTTAACATCATAATCATGGCATAATTTCATATTCATCATCATAACCATGTCATAATCTCATTGTACACACGTCATTAACATCAACATATATGCAATGCAATGCACATGTCTCCTCGAAGCACATACCGGTATTACCGAGTGCACACCCATTGGCGTGCACCCTCTTTCCCCTTCCATCCTGTAGATCTCTTACTGACTCGCTTCCATACACAATCGTGGATGGGACTACGAGGTAGGTCTTTCGCGTTCACTACATGTGAGCACAGAGGCCCGCATCAGAATGGGATGCCTCTTCCATTATGAATGCACATATGACATGAACATGTAAAGATTTGCATAAACATTTAATACCACGAATTCATAACCAATATGTAAACAGGTTCATCATGTCATAGGCAAACATCAATCATGACAAGTTAGCATGTCATGTAATCATATTGCACCTAAACAAGTATAGCAATCAAACAACATCCAACCCATTCCAATACACTTGCCTTCAACCGTGGGCGATGGATTGGCGAGAGGTTGAGGGTACTCCCGGGGTCACACCACCTGCACATAGGTACCACACACTCAAAACGTGCCCACAAAACAGTACATGAACGATCCTCTACCCCGACTTCGCAAACGGTAGGGTTGCCATACGCGTGCAAGAGTTGTACTCGGCTAGGTTGGGCCAAGAGGAGTTGTGTTGAATACATACTCTTTCTAGGATTAGGAGTGGAACTCCTTCTAGGATTAGGAGTGGGACTCCTTCTAGGATTAGGAGTAGGAATTGTATTCATGACTCCTTGTGTTTTGCTCCTTTAAATAGGAGGGGTTGTCTCCTGTTGAAGGGCATCAAGCTTTGAGCAAGCTTTACGGTTGTACTCTTTTGTTTGGAGTACTTTAGACAAAAGAAAGGAGAAATAAAGATGTAACACCCCATAAAACTCAACTGTTGTACAAGAACAATTCGACAGCATCTCACCTAAAACAGGATAATACAGAAGCAATTCGAATAGGAAAAATATCACGACAACAATACTAGAGACAACGAGTCTAATTCAACCAGGTATCAACCATAAATATAACACATCTCTAATGGGACAACCATAAACGAGAACAAGTTTAAAGGGAACAACAATGGGTCTATATGTAATAAAATTTCAGCAAGCTAATGAATTATTTAAAGCACTAGTTCATGTGAGTCGTGATGACACCAGAAGGTTTATTGTGCTGCTAGCCCACCCTTCATGCTTACGTCTCACGTGCGCTACCTGAAAACATCAAAACAGCAAGTAGTGAGATTGGGTAATCTCAGCAAGCGGAACAACTAATACAAATAACACATCCACCATAAATCTAGCATACCACATTCCTCACATCCAATACCACATCATAGAGTCCACACAACCTCCGTAAAATGCATATGATTGTGCACATGCTTATGCCATGATCCTCCTCACCGTGCCCTTTCTCAGGAACACACGGTGTTGTACCGGTACGGTCGCGCACGCTGGCGTCGACAAACTTCCAATGCATGATTATGCAGTTAATGCTTCATGCATGAATTCATTCATAACCCCCCCACTGAGTCCACATGTTTGCATATCATCATATAGCATGGATAGAAAGCAAATATCATTGAGATGAAATGTTTAGACAATTCATCAGGTAAACAACATCATTCTTCACCTTACTCATGATTCATAGCCAAACCACAACATCACAATGCCAGTCAAGATATTGCAATCCTCAAAGCAAGTGATTAAACCATGTATGATTGCTGTAATTGGAGTTTATAATGAAGGCGAAGCAAACAACGATGTATAGCTTAACAATACAACTACTTCCACTTGCCTTTACCGACGTAGATGACGTATCTAGTTACGTCCAGCAGTGGCACCACCTGAACAAACAATATTTCAATAGATAGCGACATCACAATTGATCACACAATTCGAACACACGCTGCCTACTCCCCGTTCCCATTTAAACGTCAAAAAACCCCGATCTGTCCGGATCGAACAGCAGCACCCTCTCTTCCCAATTTCGTATCTTTTTTCCTACTATTCATAAAAATACAAAAAAATTACAGTAGCTAGATATTAACTAGATATACAACTTTCATGAAGGTCAAAAATTTCAATTCCGCTGTTAAATATGCCTAAACAACCATCCAACACAGTGGACGAAATCTGTTTCCAGATTCTGTTCGTCATCTTCCAACAGATATTACTCTCAGACCGACGCCCCAAAAATTCTGAAAAAATTACAGAAGCTAGGTCGCAACGTTATCTACAACTTTCTAGTTATAGGTTTCTGCAGGAAAAATCGTCTAGGTCACGTAAAACGTGAAACAAGCCGTGCTGCACAATCTGCCACCACAGAAACAGCACCACGTGAACGACTACACTTCTACCCCTTCAAATCCCATCCAACCCGATCACCACCAGATCTAAAACACTCCCAAACCTAGGTAGAAACAGGGGGAAAAATTCTGGAAATTTACCTAGAGTCCTTCCTCGAGAATCCACGGAAAGCACGCGACGAATCCCGAATCTGAAATCTGCTCGTCCTCCACGCCTCCACGGATCCCTTCTCGCTCTCTCCTTCACGTTTCATGGTGGATCTTGAGCCACCACGCAAGGGAGGAAGAGGAGGGGGTGCGGCTGCTAGGGGGAAGAAGGGGAGGCGCCTTAGGGTTTGGGGAGGGGTGCGCCACCTAATGGGGAGGTGGGCCGGCCCACCAAGGCATGGGGAGGAGAAGGAGGGAAGGGAATTCCCGGCCCAGGCCCAGGTTGCCTCAGCCCAGCTAAATCTAGCCCAAAACTCCAATTTTTTTAATGTTAAATTGCAGCATATTCTTCAATTATTTCATTCCCCGACAAAACCCTCCTTCTTTCCGGAACATCCAAGAAAGAAAACCCTAGGATCGCTCTCAAGTTCTAGGGCATCACAATCTCCCCTCCTTAAAAGGATTCGTCCCCGAATCTTCTCCTTTTAGCTACGGACCTAAAAGGAAAAAGGAAGGCAAAAGGTAAACCACGACTTACCCCCAGCGTCCTCAAAGAGTGTAGGATACTTCTTCCGCATCTGGTCCTCAAGTTCCCAAGTTGCCTCCCGCTTAGACTGATTGGTCCACAAAACTTTCACAAATCTGATGGTTCTCCTCCTCATGACTCGCTCTGAAGAGTCTAAAATTCGAAGTGGATGGCACTCCAAAGTCAAATCTTGCTCAACTGTAATCGGCTCCAAGTCAATCTTATGCTCTGGGTCATGGAGATACTTCCGTAACATAGAGACATGGAAGACATCATGCACTCCCTTCAAAGAGTCTGGCAACTCCAGACGGTATGCCAAACTGCCCACCCGGGCCACCACTGGGAATGGACCAATGTACCTCGGGCTAAGCTTGCCGGTAGTACCAAAACGGACTATACCCTTTGATGGAGATACCTTGATAAGGACTTGATCACCCACTACAAACTCCAAATCTCGTCTTCTGTTATCGGCATAACTCTTCTGACGGCTCTGGGCAGCCAGGAGGTTCCGCCGTATCTCTTGCACCTTCTCGAAGGTCTGTTGAACACAATCCGGACCCTACAATGATTTTTCACCGGCTGGATCCCAGCAAAGCGGAGAAACACATTTTTGACCATAAAGCGCCTCGAATGGAGCCATCCGAATACTATCCTGGTAACTGTTATTGTAGGCAAACTCTACCAAGGCCAAGTGATCCTCCCAACTTCCCTTCCAAGAAAGAACACACGCTCGAAGCATGTCCTCTAGAGTCTGGATGGTCCGCTCAGACTGGCCATCTGTCTGAGGATGAAAAGATGTGCTGAGAGAGAGTTTTGTTCCCAAAGCACTATGCAAGCTCTGCCAAAACAGGGACACAAATCTAGTGTCTCGATCGGAGACAATCGATTTAGGCACACCATGGAGTCTAAGCACTTCCTTCATGTACAAGGGAACTAGATCTGGTGCCGAATTGGTCGTCTTCATTGGAATAAAATGTGCGGACTTAGTGAGTCTATCCACAACCAACCAAATGGCATCTCTACCTCGCGGTGAGCGGGGTAACCCAATCACAAAGTCCATAGTGATGTGTTCCCACTTCCATTCCGGAATTTCCAATGGCTGTAACAGACCAGCAGGTCTCTTATGCTCAGCTTTTACCTGTTGGCACACTCCACAAGAAGCCACATACTTGGCAATATCCACCCTCATCCTCTTCCACCAGAAACTCTGTTTCAGATCCCGATACATCTTGGTCTCGCCAGGATGAACGGAATACGGAGTCCTATGGGCTTCCCTTAGAATGTCCATCTTCACATCCGATTTCTGAGGCACACAAAGACGGCCTCTAAACCGAATAGAACCATGCTCGTCTATACTGAATTCCCGAGGTTTCCCCTCTGAAATCCTCCGCCGAACCTCCTGAAGCAAACGATCCTGCAACTGAGCCTCATGCACTCGCTCGGGTATGCAAGACTGAATGATCATCTGAGTCTCATCTTGCGCAACCCCAGCAAAACAGTAAGTGACCTGTCCTCTTTCCAACTCTGCAACCAAGGGCAAAGCAGTCTTGGGGACACCCGTTCTACTCAAGGCATCCGCCACGACATTAGCCTTGCCGGGATGATACTGGATCGACACATCAAAGTCCTTTATCAATTCCAACCAACTACGCTACCGCAGATTCAGCTCCCGCTGGGTGAATATATATTTGAGTCTCTTATGATCAGTGAAAATATCACAAGACTTCCCATAAAGATAGTGCCTCCACAATTTCAAGGCAAAAACCACTGCGGCTAACTCGAGGTCATGGGTGGGATAATTCTGTTCATGAGTCTTCAACTGTCTTGAAGCATAAGCAATGACACAGCCTTCTTGCATGAGCACACAACCCAAACCAATCCTGGAGGCATCTGCATACACTGTATAACGCTTGCCACTCACAGGTAAGGATAAAATAGGTGCATTGACCAGTTTGCTCTTTAGCGTCTGGAAACTAGCCTCACATTCCCCTGACCAGATGAAAGGAACCCCTTTCTGCGTGAGCCTTGACATCGGTTTAGCAATGATAAAAAAATTGTGCACGAAGCGCCGATAATAACCTGCCAACCCAAGGAAACTCCTGATTTCCGTCACACTAGATGGTCTTCGCCATCCAACCACAGCAGCAACCTTCTTTGGGTCAACTGTGATACCACTTTGGTTGATGACATGCCCAAGGAAACTCACCTTCGACAACCAGAAGGCGCACTTCTTGAGTTTGGCATAGAATTGATTTCTACGAAGAGCTTCCAAAACTAGACCGAGATGTACGGCGTGCTCCTCCTCGGACTTCAAGTAGACAAGAATGTCGTCAATGAAGACGACGATAAAGACATCAAGATATTCATGGAGCATCCTATTCATGGCTTCCATAAAGACGACAGGAGCATTCGTTAGTCCAAAAGACATGACTACGAACTCAAAATGCCCGTACCTCGTGTTGAAAGCCGTCTTTTCAATATCCTCCTCCTTAATCCGCAACTGATGATACCCAGATTGCAGATCGATCTTGGAGAATACTTTGGCACCCCTCAATTGATCAAAAAGATCATCAATACGAGGCAATGGGTACTTGTTCTTAATGGTAACTTGATTGAGCGCCCGGTAGTCCACACATAGCCGCTTGGTGCCATCTTTCTTCTCCACGAACAAGACCGGGGCCGCCCAAGGAGACGAGCTCACTCTAATAAACCCCTTAGCTAAGAGTTCATCCAATTGCCTCTTCAACTCAACTTGTTCTATTGGAGCCATCCGGTACGGGGTTTTATAGATTGGCCTCGTACCAGGAACAAGGTCAATGCGGAAAATAGTCTCCCGCTCTGGGGGCAATCCCGGAAGCTCACTGGGAAACACATCTGGATAACGGCAAACTATAGCAATGCCCTCCAAACTCTTCTCTTCCTCTCGACCCTCAACCATGGACCAGAGGACCCCTGATTTCAACATCTGGGAGCTTGGGAATAGCTGACACAAAAAGGAGAGGGAGTACCGCATAGCGCTCCCCTGGAAAATTAACTCTTGCCCAGAAGGAGCATGCAAAGTAACTGTCCTCCAAGCACAATCAATCACCGCTTGGTACTGAGATAGCCAGTCCATGCCAAGGATGACATCGAACGGCTCCAAAGAAATCACCACCAAATTCGCCATGAACTCCTCTTCAGCTAGCAGAAAGTGACAGCCTTGACAGACCCTCAAACTAGAAATCAAGCCTTGCGGTGCACTAACCACCACGGCATCACCCAAGCTCTGTACTGACAGACCAGCCCGAGAAACAAAATCCACAGAGACAAACAGTAGCTAGCGCCAGAGTCGAACAACACCTTGGCAACCACAGAATTAACAGAAATAGTACCTGTCACCACATTGCCACGATCCACTTCCCCCGAAGAGGGCAAAGCCTGGACTCCCGAGGTAATCTGAGATGGAGTAGCCCTCGCTTTTGGATAAGTCTGCGCAAGGACCCATGGCGAAGCCCCGGAAGAAGACGGCGGTGGAAACTGTGGCATCCAGTAAGTCCCTGGGGATGGTGCATGGTAGAACGAAGGAGTCGAAGTAGGCGCCGGGAGGTACTGTGGGGTAGGGGCTGATGGCAACATATGCATCACGCCTCCCTGACGTTGTCTGCCTGGTGAGGATGTCACCGGCTCCCAACGCAGCTTGCCGTTGGGGTTCTTCCTGCACACCGCATCCTTGTGATCCTCCCGACCACAGATGGTGCACCTTCCCTTCCATGACCACTCACTGCGGCGATGGGAATCGCCACAACAAAAACATACCATTCCCATGCCAGGAGTGACAATGGCACGGTATTGGGGCGCACCTCCCCCTGAGGTGTGCTGCTGAGCAGGACGGCCACCATAGGGCTGGTGACGATAGTTCTTCCCCTTCTTGCTCCAAGTACCAGAGGATTGGCCCTTCTTTTCTGGAGGGCCCCTAACATGCTCTCCCATGGCAGGTTTGCGATGCTCTTCGGTGTAGTTCAGCTGCAGCTCTACACCAAGAGCTTGTTCAACCATTATCCGAAAATCAACAATGGGAAAAGCGCCCAGCATATGACGAATGGCAGGACGGAGTCCCTGCCTGAACCGCCTGGCCTTCTCCACCTCATCACGTGCCACATGGGGCACAAAACGTACGATCTGGTTGAAGCCAACCTCGTACTCCGCCACAGTCTTCTTGTCTTGGGTGTACCGTCCCAAGTCAATCTGCATCTTGTCGAGGAAGGTGGCGGAAAAGAACCGCCTCTCAAATTGCCGGACAAACTCCTCCCAAGAGGAGTCCCCCGGCGCACCCCTCGAGGACAGCACACCCCTCCACCAGATTTGGGCTTCTCCCTTCAAGAGCTGTGCTACAAAGCGGACACGATCTTGCGCCGCCACCTCAAAAGCGTCCAGCTGCAACTCCATAAAGGACAGCCAATCCGCCGCCTGGATCGGAGTGCCCGCACCATCAAAGCTGTCCAGCCTCAGTCCAACCCACTCTCGCAGCTTGATGCCACCGCCTGCCGCGCCCACAACTGGCACAGGTGCTACAGCCGCGCCCACAGCAGGGGCGGCCTGTGCGCCCTGCCTCAGCACCCGCAACTCCTCCTGCATCGCTCTCATGGCGGCCACTAATTCCGCCGAAACACCACCCTCAGCCTGGGTAGGTTCGGCTGCCTCCGACGGCTCGGGAGCGTCCCCTCCCGAACGATCTGTCGCGCGCGTCCTTGGCGGCATACTGTACCCAAACAAGCCGCAAACAAACAATCACGCCAACAAAAACATAATCAAAATCACCAACAATCAAACCATAATATAGTCGAACATACGCATGCCATGCAATGCAGCCCATCCCATCCTAATAGTGCAAGTGTGTCAATTTTAAAGTTTATTAGCCTATGGCAATTTTAAAACTTAACCCTAAGCAATGTTACTAATTTCACACAGCAAAATTTTAGTTCATGCTAGAATCTTTTCCTAAATTCATACACCAAGGACCTAAAGCCCGCTCTGATACCAACTGTAACACCCCATAAATCTCAACTGTTGTACAAGAACAATTCGACAGCATCTCCCCTAAAACAGGATAATACGGAAGCAATTCGAATAGGAATAATATTACGACAACAATACTAGAGACAACGAGTCTAATTCAACCAGGTATCAACCATAAATATAACACATCTCTAATGGGACAACCATAAACGAGAACAAGTTTAAAGGGAACAACAATGGGTCTATATGTAATAAAATTTCAGCAAGCTAATGAATTATTTAAAGCACTAGTTCATGTGAGTCGTGATGACACCAGAAGGTTTATTGTGCTGCTAGCCCACCCTTCATGCTTACGTCTCACGTGCGCTACCTGAAAACATCAAAACAGCAAGTAGTGAGATTGGGTAATCTCAGCAAGCGGAACAACTAATACAAATAACACATCCACCATAAATCTAGCATACCACATTCCTCACATCCAATACCACATCAAAGAGTCCACACAACCTCTGTAAAATGCATATGATTGTGCACATGCTTATGCCATGATCCTCCTCACCGTGCCCTTTCTCAGGAACACACGGTGTTGTACCGGTACGGTCGCGCACGCTGGCGTCGACAAACTTCCAATGCATGATTATGCAGTTAATGCTTCATGCATGAATTCATTCATAACCCCCCCCACTGAGTCCACATGTTTGCATATCATCATATAGCATGGATAGAAAGCAAATATCATTGAGATGAAATGTTTAGACAATTCATCAGGTAAACAACATCATTCTTCACCTTACTCATGATTCATAGCCAAACCACAACATCACAATGCCAGTCAAGATATTGCAATCCTCAAAGCAAGTGATTAAACCATGTATGATTGCTGTAATTGGAGTTTATAATGAAGGCGAAGCAAACAACGATGTATAGCTTAACAATACAACTACTTCCACTTGCCTTTACCGACGTAGATGACGGATCTAGTTGCGTCCAGCAGTGGCACCACCTGAACAAACAATATTTCAGTAGATAGCGACATCACAATTGATCACACAATTCGAACACACGCTGCCTACTCCCCGTTCCCATTTAAACGTCAAAAAACCCCGATCTGTCCGGATCGAACAGCAGCACCCTCTCTTCCCAATTTCGTATCTTTTTTCCTACTGTTCATAAAAATACAAAAAAATTACAGTAGCTAGATATTGACTAGATCTACAACTTTCATGAAGGTCAAAAATTTCAATTCCGCTGTTAAATATGTCTAAACAACCGTCCAACACAGTGGACGAAATCTGTTTCCAGATTCTGTTCGTCATCTTCTAACAGCGATAACTCTTAGACCGATGCCCCAAAAATTCTGAAAAAATTACATAAGCTAGTTCGCGACGTTATCTACAACTTTCAAGTTATAGGTTTCTTCAGGAAAAATCGTCTAGGTCATGTAAAATGCGAAACAAGCCGCGCTGCACAATCTGCCACCACAGAAACAGCACCACGTGAACGACTACACTTCTACCCCTTCAAATCCCGTCCAACCCGATCACCACTAGATCTAAAACACTCCCAAACCTAGGTAGAAACAGGGGGAAAAATTCTGGAAATTTACCTAGAGTCCTTCCTCGAGAATCCACGGAAAGCACGCGACGAACCCCGAATCTGAAATCTGCTCGTCCTCCACGCCTCCACGGATCCCTTCTCGCTCTCTCCTTCGCGTTTCGTGGTGGATCTTGAGCCACCACGCAGGGGAGGAAGAGGAGGGGGTGCGGCTGCTAGGCGGAGGAAGGGGAGGCGCCTTAGGGTTTGGGGAGGGGTGGCGCCACCTAATGGGGAGGTGGGCCGGCCCACCAAGGCATGGGGAGGAGAAGGTGGGAAGGGAATTCCCGGCCCAGGCCCAGGTTGCCTCAGCCCAGTTAAATCTAGCCCCAAACTCCAATTTTTTTAATATTAAATTGCAGCATATTCTTCAATTATTTCATTCCCCGACAAAACCCTCCTTCTTTCCGGAACATCCAAGAAAGAAAACCCTAGGATCGCTCTCAAGTTCTAGGGCATCACAAAAGATCAAGTTCTTCAAATCTTTCGGCGAGCTGCAATTCTAGTTAGATCTATTCTCGTCATCTTTTGTCACAGCAAGCTTGCAAGGTTCATAACTTTTGATCCGTAAGTCCGATCGAGCTGATTCTTTTTTAGTTCGATTTGTATTGGAATCTAGTTTCTTGTGTCCAAATTTCAGATCGTTCCGACGGTTGGATCTCCAAGAATTCGAGTTTTACCCAACCTCTGTCATTCTGTTTTTGTCGAATACGAGGCAATTATTTGGTTCTGTTTTGGGGTGAACTTTTAGTAGATCAAGAATTTGGTTTTAGCTTCCGCACAATCATTAAGGGTGCGTTTGGTTGGAGGTACGAGGGTGAACGGAACAGGATGGTACAGGATGGATGGAATGATCCTGGATGATCCTGGATGAGATGGTTCAGGGAAGGTGTTTGGTTGTCTGAATGGGATAGTACAAGTTTTTGTTTGGTTGCCTGAATGGGATGATTCTAGATCGTTCAAGATGCTGTTTGGTTTGAAGGATGAGGTAGGTATGAAATAGTGTTGTATTATCTGCAGATAGAATACCCTTGAGTGATCAAAAAGCCAGATTAACCACGTGCTTATCAAAGAAAAACAATGGCAACCTAAGTAGCTAGCAGCAACAACTATGCAATGTACATGATATGCATGATATACAACTATGCAATGGCGTGCGACGAAGACGGCGCGGGAGCGGCGGAGTGAGGCCGCCCGTGAGGAAGACCGCGGGGAGTGGCCCCGAGAGGAAGAACGCGTCCGGGACGAGTTGGTTCGGCCAAATTGGGTGAACGGGATGGTACAGGATATCTGAGGAATATTCCCAGAATCTGTACCACTTCATCCTGGAGGAGATGGTTCCATACACCCAACCAAACGCATGTACCAAAACTTATCCTGTACCGTCCCGTTCCGTTCACCCTCATACCTCCAACCAAACGCACCCTAACACCCCCCCTCTGATTGCTATATTCATGTCTTTCGATCCTACAAGTGGTATTAGAGCTTGGCTCTACTAATCCATCTTAACAGGTGATTAGTAAACGGTAAGTTATGGCAACAGAGATATACTCAAACAAGCCGCCAATCTTCAATGGCACAGACTTTCCCCACTGGCAGATTTGGATGACTGCATACCTTCAAGCTCAAGGTAACGCTATTTGGCGCAAGGTAAAGATTCTATACGAGCTTCCTTCAAATGATGATATTGATAAAATCGAGTTTGAAAAAGATGTTGAAAATAATAATAGAGCTAGAAACACATTGCTTCAAGGACTTGCTAGAAAAGAATTCGATAGAGTCTGTCATTTACTAACTGCTCATGAAATTTGGAAATCTCTACAAGATTATCATGAAGGCACTGACTCTGTCAAAGAGGCTAGGCAAGATCAATTTAAAAAGGAATACACTAGATTTGAGATGAACTCTGGAGAATCTCTAGATGATTGTTTTGCTTGCTTTAACAGAATCTTAAACAATCTTAGAGTTGTAGATGTAAAATACACTGATTCTGAAAATGCTAGACATTTCCTATCATCTCTTGATCTAAAAATCTGGCAAATGAAAGTGACTGCATTTCGGGAGGCTCACAAGATGAGTGAAATGACATTGGATAAATTATATTCTAGTCTCAAGACTTTTGAGATAGACATTGTTTCAAGAACATCCAATGATAGCTCTATGGCTCTCAATGCTAATTCTTCTTCAAATGATAATGCTACTAGCTCTTCATCATATTCCATTACTGCTTTGAGTGCTCTTAGTGATGAACAGCTAGATCAAATATCAGAAGATACACTTGCTCTTCTTTCCAAGCGTGTCAATGCAGCTTACATGAGATCAAGGGAAAGAAGAGGAGCCTCCATCACCGGCTACAACTGCGGCAAGGCAGGGCACATCCGTGCTAACTGCTTCAAAAACAGGGATAGAGAAGACAAGGACCAAAACAACTCATCCAAGTCCTTCCGGCCAAGAGAGAGCAAGGATAAAAATAAGCAACGGACGAAGAAGATGCTCAACAAAGTCTTCGCGGCAATTGGTCGCTTAGACTTAAGCGACATTGATGACTCAACTGAAGATGAGAAGGAAGCGAAGCAAACGAAGCTGAATGAGAAGGATTTCACCGGACTGTGCTTCATGGCAAAAGGGAACACTAGTGATTCTAGTGACAACGACAGCACCTCCAGCGACGGTGATGAGGTAATGCCTTCGTATGATGAGCTTTGTGAAGTTTTAGTCATATTGAGAAAATCTTCACTCAAAAATAAAAACTTAGAAAAAGATCTATCCATGCTAAAATCTGAAAACTTTGATCTTAGAAATTCAAATTCTGAAAATATTTGTGATACTTGCTTAGATCTCAAATTTGAAATTAAGTCTCTAAAAGAGGAACATGTGATTAAACTAGAACAAGTTTATGCCGAACAATTGAAAAATGAAAAACTTGTGAAAAATATTGGTTGCTCTACTGATAGTTTACATGATCAAATTGCTTGCTCTAAATGTTCAATTCTTGAGTTGAAATTAAAAGATGCAAATTGTAGAGTTACCCAATTAACAAAAGACATGTTCACTCATGAAATTAACTCGTGTTCAAATTGCCAGAAACAAAAAGCTAAAATTGACACTCCTTGTGATAATTGTTTAAATCTTGCTAAAAAGGTTGACTACTTGCAAGATTCTCTTTCTAGGTTCACTAAAGGGAAGAAAAATTTGAACATGATTTTAGATCAATCTAAAGTGTACTCCAACAAACAAGGTTTAGGTTTTAACTCTTATGCTTCTACTATCATTAAACCTGTTGAGAGCAAAAATGTGAAAATTGATAATGAGCCTAAAAGAACTTTGTTTAAATCTGCCGGCACTCTATCTCCCACTATTTCATGTGCAAAAGTTACTTCTAATGCCAAACCATATGTTAAGTACAATTGCACTCATTGTGGGAAAGATGGTCATTTGGTGAATTTCTGCTTTAGACTAGCCAAACAACAAAAGAAAGAAAGAACTAAGGCTAGGTCTAATTTCGGCACGCTTTGTTTCTCATTATGTGCCTAGGGTGATGCAAACACCTTTTGTTGGTAAGAACACGGGAAAAGACAAATCTATCTTTGTGCATAAGAATGCTCGTATTGTGCCTACTGTTGTGCGTCGTGTGTCTCAGTACTGGATTTCTAAACATCTTATTTCTAACCCTAATACCGAGACCTCGACACTTTCTGCTTCTATGTAGGCTTCTCACGCGAGGAAGGAGAACATATGGCTAGTGGATTCCGGATGCTCACGCCACATGTCCGATGATAAGAATTGGTTCTCCTCCTTCACTCGTGCATCTCGTGCTAAAAGTGTTATTTTTCAAGATGCTTCTTCCACCTCTGTTTTCGCAAAAGGCACTAGTCCAAATAGTGCAGGTACAGGTGCATATGTTCAGGGGGAGAGTATCTTTGTTGATGAAGATGATGATGATGCTGTTGAGGATGAGATAATTGGAGTTTGCTGTGTGCTTGTGTGCTCGTTTTCAAGCTTCCCCGCGTGCTTCACATCGACAAGCTATCAAGAGGATTTTAAGGTATCTCCGTGGTACTCAAGATTTTGGCATTTGGCTTTCTGCTTCCTCATGCATTAGTTTAAGAGCTTTCTCTGATGCTGAATTTGGAGGATGTAGAATTGATAGAAAAAGTACATCTGGTTCATGCTACTTCTTGAGTAATTATCTTTCTTGGACACATTGACATCAGATTTCACTTTCTTAGAGATCATGTTGAAAAAGGCAACATTGTGCATCACCATGTGGATACTGAACATCAATTGGCAGACATTTTCACAAAACCTTTGTCTTCTTCTCGTTTTGCTTTCTTACGCGGTGAATTTGGGATCATTCATCCCCATGGGTTGATTTGAGGGGGAGTCTTGAGTTTATCTCTTTTTGGGTTACTTGACTTTGGTTCCTACAAGTGATTTTTTTTATAAGTGGTATTTTGACTGTGACACTACGGAATGCCGAGACTTTATAAAATGTGGAATTAGAGATTGTGGCATTACAAAATGTGAATGTTAAGGTCAAAAACATTATAAAATAAGGAATTGGAGGTTGAAACCATACGTTATGAGGTTAATTTATGCTTAGGCCGTTTCCGGGAGTTTGGGCCTTTCCGGGGGAGTTTGGGCTTAAAGGAAAGGGTCGTGGGCTTTGGTGGGATGGAGTTTGAGTCCTAATAGGAGTAGGAGACCTGGTTGGGGGCCTCCCCCAGCCCCTATAAGCGTCCACCCCCCTGCCCTTGCGCCCCCGCAAGTCCTAGCCGCCCCCCCACACCTCCCCACCTCCTCCTTGTGGTGCCTCCACCTCCCCCATTGCTCCCCATTGCTCCACCACCTCTCCACCACCTATCCTCCTCCCTAGCTGCCCCTAGGGGAGTTCTCCACCTCCACACCTCAAAGATCCATCCGTTGGAGCGCTCCGCGATGAGGAGAACCGGCGGGATTGGAGCGAGGAAGGAGATCGCGCGAACCGGGAGGAGATCTATTGGGTTTTCGTGCGTCGGGCGAAGTATGGCCATGGGAATCCTTGGGGTTGGGCTAGGTACTGTTCTAAGGGTGTTTATCAAGTTTTTAGATCAATTGGTGGTGCTGGATTTGAGTAGATTGGATTAGATCTAGAAGTTGCCACGTTCTCTGTTTCGGGCAGCATGAGCAGTCGACCTAGGTTCGGTTTTTCGCCAAATTAGATTCGGAATCTGGTCGTACGGACGTTGAAGAAGTTGTAGATAATTTCATTATCTTTCCGTGGATATAAAGAACTTTAAATTCCGCCCAGCCGTTTGAAAGTTATGGCTGTTTTACCGAGCGTGTTAAAATCTGTGACGTGATTGGAACAGATCACGGTATTTTGTACATTAAACAACTTTAGATTCCGAATCAGTCTTTCCCAATACCTAGAAAAAGTTGGGAAATTTCCTAAGCTACGCGAGGATGTACTTGTTTAATTGATTCGGAGTCTTAGAACCCGAGTTATGCCTTTTGGAATGTGTATTTTTAGTGACATGCTATAGGGTACAACTAAAATGTGATGTGGAATAACTTAGAAACATGGCTTAGGTCCTAACTAAAATTTTGTCATAGGATAGCAATATTAAAACTTGCAAAAGTGGTATAACTAATCTAAAATTTGACACACACTGGATGCACTGTAGGAAAGGGTATGGGTATCGTCTCTTTAAGCTTAAATGTTGTATTTAAGCTTTGATGTTGAATGCTTCATTTGATAATGTATGTTGCTATGTCTATGAGGTATATGATTGAATTGATCTTGTTGTTGTGATAAAGTGGGGTTTTGGTGCCGAAGGGTTTCGGTCACCTCTTTTTGGCTCATAGTAAGGGTGAGGTTTGACGGTGTGGCCGGTTAGCGCCATCATCGAAGAACTATTAACCCCTGTAGGAGAAGAGTGCTTACCCTTTTCTATCGTAGATCGGGTAGTTGACTAGAGACAAATAGAAGAGTTGATGGTGGATTCCTTCGGATGTTCTTCATCGTTCTGTGATCGGTTTTGGTTGGTTTCCTTGGTTTCAGTTGATGGAAACCAAAAGAAAAGTGTTTGGTATTGGATTTTCGCGGATCGTTCCGTATGTGGTGTGTGGTTTTGTCTTCCTTGGTTGAAGACGAAGAAGAGGAGTCTAGTGTTGCGTTTCTTTTGTGCGCCTTTCCAGTTTTGATGCCTAGTTTGTTGATTGCTTTATGGGGAAGAAGCATTCAATTTATTCCTGTGTTTGTCTTTCTCCGAGGTTAAAGGAGTTTTTGCGGAGTTGTGCCAGACCTGGCTGTCAGGGCTGAAGTTCTGTGGCTTTGTAGGAGTAAATGATGTTTGATTTCGTCATTTTACTGGTTTGAGAAATCATCTTTGAAAGCCCTTCTTGTTTCGTGAAAGTTTGGGGTTTGAGGTTAAGGTTGTATTTGAAATGGATTACTTGATCGCTTGGTTTCCTTTAAGAAAATTGTCTTTCAACCATTTTCCTTTATGGGAGTCTTTGAGATTGAAAAGTGTTTTGGAAAATTCCTTTTGCATGACTAAGTTTGGGGGTTGGTCTCATTGCAATTTTGAGAGTCAAGTTTCCTTATGAATTTGGGATGAGCTTTAAAACTAAAATGCTGCAAACAAAGTAAGAAGTATTTTGACTGAAATCGTTTATCCCTAGTAAGAATTGTTGTTTAGCATGTTATGTAGCATGTACCAATGTGGTTTATGGGATGACGTACTGTTAAGTTAATCTGTGAGTTGAAACAATTCAATGCGGTTGTTATCTCTAGCTTGAGAATAAATAGACTACTAGTGTTGTAGTTTACTCTTAGCGGGAATGATTGAATGGGTTAATGTACATGCTTAGAATCTGTTGCTTTGCTTTAAAAGTGCTTATGACCCTTGATAATGTTTAAAGTTTTAAACCCGTTGCATAGTTGAAACATTAAGATGATGTAGACTGCTGTTATTGTTAAAGAAACTTTGCTGGTTGTTTAAAGATGCTCTAATCTAATGGATTAATAGAGAAATTTAATCGTGTTGCCTAGTGACTTTAATTTGGAAGTTGATTAGAGTTGTTATTTATGTTGTTGCAAACTACTAGTATATTCGGAAGTATGCAGTTGTGTCCCTTCAATGCTAGTATTGATATCAATTGAGAAGACATAAGACTTATTGTTAATGATGTTGTTAAGGGCAGTGTTAATGCTAGTATTTAATCTATTTTTTTTTAAATAACTGGAGTATGTTGTGTGATGGTAATTTTGTTATCACCTACGTATAGGGTAGCTAAAAGTAATGTCGTTGGTTGATGATTATGCCGTTTGTTGTTATTAATAACCTAGTAGTGGTGGTAATTGTTTAGATTACATGTTGAAAACCTTGGTTAAATAGAGGAAAATTTTAACATGTTGCGATGGAGTGAGCTTTGGATAATTAACATGATAAATGATCTTATCCTCAATAAAAGTATAACTTAGAGTATCACTTATGAATTCTTCCCTGTGGAGATAATATTTACATGTTGAAGTCGTTGTTTAACTGAATAAGGTTCGGTTGTCGAGACGTGAATATATAGGAGGTATGAAATTTATATGTTTAATCTTGCTGAAAGATTTGTTAAAGTACTATGTTTCAAATTTAGAATAAGAAGTATTATGATTCGGTGATCCGTGGGGATCATGTCAATATAGTCTTGGTTGGGTACCTTTTTGATAAGCATCATAAAGCCTAATTAAAAGTGTTGGGATTGGTAACTAGAGGAAGAATTTGTTGTGAAGCTTTTGGTTGATTTGTGTTGGGGCTCCTCAAGGAGTAAATAGTGATTATTGAAGTCTTTAATGGAAAGCGTAGTGGAGTACTAGAAATGGTTCTTTTTTGCTGAGCTTGTGTTCAAAAGCTTTTGGACTGGTTTGGTTGTTTGCCATTTTGGTTGAAGGGTTTTCGGTTAGGGTGTTCCATAGGCTGTGTTTCAGAGTTTCCCTAAAACTCGTAGAAATTGGTGCAAATATTTGGTTTTGGCTAATTTGTTTAGTTGGTGCTATGAGTATGGATTTACACCCCAAAAGTTTTTGAGTCGATCGCGCCCTTTCGCGTTCGCACTGAATTATCTTTGGAATTAATTTTAAAAGGAAGCATATGGTCATAAAGGGTTGTGTAGGAAACTTTTGAGTTAAGCCCTTGATGTGTAACTCTGTTTGGCTAGAGTTAGAGTCATTTGGAAAATGTGTCTGGTGTGCGGATGTTTCACAAGTTTGGTTTTTTATGAATGTTTCATAAGTGAATTTGGTTAGTGAAGAGTTTTCTTTTGGGATTGAGTTTCCCTCTCTTTTGATAAAATTTATGGCGGTTGTGTGTGCAGATGTTTGACTTTGGAGTCGATGTTCTGTTCCAAAGGGTTGAGTTTGATTTTGCGAGGTGTTGCAAGGTTAGTTTTAAATGGATGATGGGTTTTCACACGATGTGGTGTTTTGTTGTTAACGTTGTTGCCGTCATAGTCTATATGATTTAGCGCAACCGTTAGTGTTATGTATATTTCAATCATGTGATACCAAGGAAGAAGTCTTTTGGTGAATGACTTTTCGGTATTGTTGTTATATGATGAATGAATGGTGAAAAGTAAACAAGACATCGTGTATAGATGTTAAATGATAAAAGAGTCGTTGAGCTAGGTCGGTGAGAAAGTCATATATGGGAGATATGACTATTCCGGAGTGCTCTTGAAGAATGTGCATTCATGTCATGAAACGAGATTTCCCTTGCTTTCTAGTATGAAAAGAAAAGAATGAAGAATTACGGGTGTTGGTTGTGGTGAAGGGATTTGTGTTTCCTTTGCGTTTTGGCTTAGGAAATTAAAATGAATACTCTCTGGTTGTTGTCGAATCCTTTCCAAAGTGGTTTTAACGCTTTGGGGTTTGAGTGTTGGATGAGGGCCACTTGGGTTCATGTTATGGTTGAGCTCACTCAATGATTGTGCTCTTTATCGTGGTCCTTTGTGTGGAAGGTTGTGTATGACTCAATGCAAACCTTCGTGGAGAATTGTGTCGTTGAGGTGTTCCTCGGTAGGGTTGATTACATTTTGAGTGGACCACTTGGTGGTTGCTAGTGATCGTTTTTCCTTTTGAAGTGTATTGGTGCTTTTGTCGTTGGGCAAGAAGCGAGTTGTGTCAAACCGCAGAGGAATGTTCGGTCGTTTCTGTTACGCGAGTCTTACGGATGCTGGTTAAAGTAGGTTGTTCGTTCTGGTGGTAATCTTAGAGCGTTGTGTCTCTCCTGCTTCGCGTCGTTTTGAGTACAAGGAACCACAGAAGGGAGGTTGGTACCATGTTTTTCTGGAGAGTAGCCTGAGTTAAAGGGATCGGACACTTCAGTGCCAAGGAATGCTTAGAACGAGGAGTATGAGACCATTTTCTTTCATGGTCTATTTGGG
The DNA here is from genome assembly GCA_036346355.1 of Rhipidocladum racemiflorum. Taxonomy (NCBI): domain Eukaryota; kingdom Viridiplantae; phylum Streptophyta; class Magnoliopsida; order Poales; family Poaceae; genus Rhipidocladum; species Rhipidocladum racemiflorum. Next base: position 46,840,253 of record CM070589.1, read on the forward strand.
ATTTTATCCTATCGCTTGGGTCATGCCGAGGCCTTGTTTGAGTGCTTTGTGTTTCAATGTTGAGTAAAGTTCTCGTAAGTTTTTGATTGTGAGTTATCGTTAGAGCTGTCAGTCTTTGATCCTTAGCTCCTTGCCTCTGAGTGCTGGCTGGTGCAAATCGTAGGGGCTTCTAAGCGGGTTCTGAGGCATGAACCATAATTCCCTTTGATTTGGTTGTTTGCGAAGTGGCGTGTCTCGGATTCGGGGTCGAATCCTGTTGAAGGGGGGGAGAATGTGACACTACGGAATGCCGATACTTTATAAAATGTGGAATTAGAGATTGTGGCATTACAAAATGTGAATGTTAAGGTCAAAAACATTATAAAATATGGAATTGGAGGTTGAAACCATACGTTATGAGGTTAATTTGCGTTTTCGGGCCGTTTCCGGGAGTTTGGGCCTTTCCGGGGGAGTTTTGGCCTAAAGGAAAGGGTCGTGGGCTTTGGTGGGATGGAGTTTGAGTCCTAATAGAGGTTGGAGACCTGGTTGGGGGCCTCCCCCAGCCCCTATAGGCGTCCACCCCCCTGCCCTTGCGCCCCCGCAAGTCCTAGCCGCCCCCCACACCTCCCCACCTCCTCCTTGTGGCGCATCCACCTCCCTCATTGCTCCCCATTGCTCCACCACCTCTCCACCACCTATCCTCCTCACTTGCTGCCCCTAGGGGAGTTCTCCACCTTCACACCTCAAAGATCCATCCGTTGGAGCACTCCGCGACGAGGAGAACCGGCGGGATTGGAGCGAGGAAGGAGATCGCGCGAACCGGGAGGAGATCTATTGGGTTTTCGTGCGTCGGGCGAAGGTATGGCCATGGGAATCCTTGGGGTTGGGCTAGGTACTTTTCTAAGGGTGTTTATCAAGTTTTTAGATCAATTGGTTGTGCTGGATTTGAGTAGATTGGATTAGATCTAGAAGTTGCCACGTTCTCTGTTTCGGGCAGCATGAGCAGTCGACCTAGGGTTCGGTTTTTCTCCAAATTAGATTCGGAATATGGTCGTACGGACGTTGAAGAAGTTGTAGATAATTTCATTATATTTCCGTGGATATAAAGACTTTAAATTCCGCCCAGCCGTTTAAAAGTTATGGCTGTTTTACCGAGCGTGTTAAAATCTGTGACGTGATTGGAACAGATCACTGTATTTTGTAGATTAAACAACTTTAGATTCTGAATCAGTCTTTCCCTATACCTAGAAAAAGTTGGGAAATTTCCTAAGCTACGCGAGGCTGTACTCGTTTAATTGATTCGGAGTCTTAGAACCCAAGTTATGCCTTTTGGAAGGCTGCTGTCCCGACGGGACAGAACCGCTGTTTTCGGGTTTTGCGAGTAGTTGGTAATGTCGGGGTAGATGAGGGTTTGCGTACTGTTTTATGGACACGATTGTCGGGACCCGAATCTGCAAATCCGGACCCTCTGTGTATTCTGTACTAGTCCAGGATCACGCTAGTACACACAGTTAAACAGGGATGAAGTACCACAATCATACACAGCGGAAATAATTAATAAAGTACTTCAAACATTAAATAAACTGGTTACAAGACCTTAAGGTCAACTTAGAAATAGTCTGCCACGCAGGGCGGTTACAATAACAAAAGTAAATGAACAGCAGCGGAATGAAGAACGTTGGTGACTCCCATCAGTATGCCACAGGCAACTGACAAGGTTCAACTCCTAGATAACTGCCTCCTCGTGGAACTTCTCCTTCTTCGAAGTTGTAGTCTTCTCCTCAACTGATGATTGTGTTGAAAGCAAGGGTGAGTATACAACATACTCAGCAAGTCATGCACAGAGATGCAATCCTATTACTATATGCATGGCTTCTTCCAAAGGAAGGGATTAAGTGGTTAATTTGCATCAAACAGCGTTTTGCTTTGATTAAATAATCTTAATAGATTCAAAAGCTGTAAAACCTTATTATATAATAAGTCATCAATCTCTTTTCAAATAGTTTGGCACAAAGCCTTAAATCACTTTAGCAATTATCTCTGGCATACAGCCACCCATTCCACATTTTATTTTAAAAGATCTAACCCTTGACTGTAATCCCCGAGCTTTGTCCAGTACCGTGGACTCGGCTATTCGAATAGTTTGTACACTCTGCAGAGGTTATACACTTTACCCACACGATATAGTTAAACACCACATGGGCGAGTAACCATAACAAAGTCTTTCCGAAACCTCTATCCTCGCATGCGTACCTCCCGGTATAGTTCCCGCTGTCCCTTCCCTTTTGCGGAGCGGAAGTACAGGGCCAACGTATACCGTTGAAGAGATGTAAGACCAATCGGTAAACACTACACCCTTCTTTCCACATTTACAGATACAAAACCCACCTGAGGTCTCACATGCTAAGACTTCGGAATCATACTCAACTAGGTCCGTCCCACTCCAGACATGTGGTTGTATGTTAGGCCCAGTTCAAAGGCTTGCAAGGTTAAGTCCTTAGGTTGACCGTGACAAGACTACCCAAAGTTCACAAAACCAAATTCAACAGCATCACTCCCATGTGCCACATCGGGCCCCCCATTAATCACTTGCCACTTGCCACAGTCTAAATATTTTCCCACCCCAGTTTGATTATTGTGCAATACATGCCAACAATAATACCAGTTACCATGTAGAACCAAAAAGGTACCTACACTTCACATCATCATGTGACAAGATTACACTGATTCCAAAATTCATTCCGTATATCATTAGTCAATATTATTTTACCATTTGAAACACATTTCACGTAAGCATGGCTAAGCAACTATTCACGATCTAGCCTCCCGTGTTGGCACAATATTAACATCCAACTAAATAAACCAACTTAAGGTGACAATGGATACATGGCATACAAATATTATCATCAAGGGTGGAATTAACAATTAGGTTATCTAACTACTTAGCCCAAATTAAATTATTCATTTTAATCAACATAGTATGCATAATTTAAATCAAAATACATTTCAAAAGCTAGGAACAATATGGTCAAAGCACGACTTGCCTTCAAAGATTAGCTGGTGTTGGTCTAGATCCTGATCTTGAGCTGGCTCCTCGAAATCGACACCCTCACACAGTTCGACGTCTACGCGCAACAGTTAAAGAACCAAACAAACACGCAAATCAACATACGATACACATGCAGAAAAATACTACAAATCAAACTAGGTTATAATTTCATGAAAACTTCTAGATAATCAGTTTAGTATTTTCTAAGATTTATAAAATTTATTTGGACATTTTTGGACGTATAGTTTACGAGCTACAAAATTCATAAATTTGGACGTTCCGCAAATAATTTAACAGTATAGATTTGATTATAAAATTTCATAAAAATTACTGTAGAAAGGTATTAGTTTTTACTAATTAACAAAATTTGTTACAAGCGATTTGGACATAAAACGAATTTGTAGTGAAAAAGACAAATTTTGCAAATTCTAGAAATGTGCATGTACAACTAGCTTTTTCTTGCATGGCACAATTCATTGTGTATATGTATGTTCGGCTAGAACACATGAGGAACCGAAACCAAATTATAATTTGCGTATTTAAACATGTATTCTTCCTAATATAACCGTATAAACGCATATAGAAAATTTATACTTGCGAATCGGCTGAATATACCTATGCAGATCCGACGAATATATCCACACGTATACATACTGCTAGCGTTTAATAACAGAGAGTACCGAATCAATATGCTACGATATATATTTTTACATGCGTAGCAACCGAGTATCTCTACGCGCGACTATATCCACAGGTGAATCGACCAAGTATACCAAATGTAGACATGTATAGGCGCAGGCTACAGAATACATCCGCCTAACCTATACGTATATATACTAACATATATATATACACTATTACGTGTCGACAGGATCAATCGATCAATAGAGGTAGAGTGCGCGCAAAAGAAATAAAAGAGTACCGATCGACGACGGGCAGTAGCGCGGATCGTCGACGCGGAAGAAGGCGAGGCCGGAGAGTGCGCCGACGGCGACGGCGTAAACGGGGCGGCAACGACGGCAGCGGCGACGACGTACACGGCGGCGACGGCGACGGTGATGACGGCGGTGGCGACGACGACTGCGGCGGCGACGACGCAGGGAAAGGCGACGTCGACGAGACGGCAGAGCAGCAACAACTGCATCGAGATGGCAGAGCAGCAACAACGGCGTCGAGACGGCAGAGCGGCAAGGGATATGGCAAGAAATTTGCTGGAGATCAAGTGCACAGGAAAATGGCGTTGCTAGTCCCACGTTTAAGGGAGTCAATTGGTGAAACGGCTGGATCGTGACTAATTAAGTACCGTAACGATCGGATAGTGGAGAAGCGAAATGGAAACCGGCTCCGTTACTAGCGTACGCGTGCAACGGCTGGAAGGAAAGCACACTCGTGAGTACCTGCTGAGCGTATACTCCTACATGCATACACGCATGCATACACCAGGGAGCATATACACATATAGGTATGGACCATGCACGTAGTGCATGTATATGCATGGCGTCTCATTGAATCACCCCCCATGCAACCATTTGTTGGGATACTAGCCGTATGAGCACAACATAGTATAAAACCATATACGTGACTATTCATATATATGCAAACCTAAAATGGTTAAAAAGAAATAACAAAAAGGTTTCAAAAATCACAGAAAATTCCTGTAAAATATTAGGAACTATTTGGAACTTAACAAAGTTGGTTTCGTGATTTTTCGACGTGTAGATTTTCCACGAAAATTATTTTCGTGAATCAGACACCTGTACCGATTTTTATAAAATCAACGACGTACGTTATATAACATATTTTTCGAAAATATTTGAAGCGAACACTCTCGTCTACCAATTATCTTAATTATAAACGAATTTTTAGATTTTATGCTTATGCAAAAATGCATGATCTTTATTTAATTCAAATAGTTCAAGCAGGCTTATGTTCAAAATAAATTCCAAAATTTCCAATTAAATTCCAGAAAATTCTCAAAAATTCAAATAACTTAATAAATGTAAATAAACCAAATTTTGGGATGTTACAACGATTGTGAGTGTGTGGTACCTATGTGCAGGTGTTATGACCCCGGGAGTGCCCTCTACGTCTCGCCAATCCGTCGCCGTGGTTGAGGCAAGTGTATTGGAATGGGTAGCGGATTGTAGGTTGTTGATTGATTGAGATTGAAGTTTGAATATATGATATGTTCACATGCCATGCTTTAATGTTTGCCATTGATATGATGAATATGTTTATTATGTGATGATGCCATGTGTTAATGTACAAGTTATCCATGATGATGCCATGTGTTATCGTACAAGTTAATTATGATGTTGGCATATTTGCATACATGGCATAATTACATGGCCCGGGTGGTGAGAAAGTCATAACTAGTCCAGGAAGGTCGGTGAGAAAGTTATGACTAATCCGGAGAGCCAATGAGTAAGTCCTACATCGTGATTCCATTCACCGCGGTGAACGGAAGCGAGGAGTAGGCACCCTCCATCTTCGGGATGGAAGGGGGGAGAGGGTGCACACCGACGGGTGTGTACTCAACCATACCGGTATGAGTTTCCAAGGAGACATGAGCATCGCATTGCACTGCATACATATTGATGATGATGATGATATGTGACCATGAATGAGATGGTTTACATGATGTGAGATATTATTGCTATGTAATTGTTTATGTTTGTACCATTGCAATATACTTGCTGAGTGATGAACTCACGCTTGTGTTTTTGTTGTTTTCTTTTAGGTACCATGAATCCGACATGCGGGAAAGGGAGCTAGTCACACGTCATCACTTAGCATCACCCATTTAAACAATGACATGATAATGAAAGTATTGCCATGAAACTTGGAGTATTGCTTAACCGTGTGCTCGGTCTTATTATTTAATTCATTTAGCTCATGAAGTGGTTGAATGCTTTATCCTGGACTTATATTGTTGCTATGTCACATGTTATTCCAGTTTTAGATGCTTTCCATTATGATATAAATTGTGATACTGTTGTTGCTCCTTCAATTCATGTTAAAACAAAGGAGATGCTGCCGAAATCTCGGTTTTTAGCATATGCGCCTTTGCTGGAATTTTTATTTAATTGTGGTATTTAGATGTTGTTTAGCTTATGTTTGGTAGCATTCAGGCATATTAAATGCCGGGGTGTTACATTGACTTTACACCTCAAGTAAAATCCCCTGTTTATATTGCATCATATAGTACAAAGCTTTGGTGATTATTCTTGTGTATATAGCCAAGTTAATGCTCAATGCTTTACTTATCACTAAAAGGCTAAAATAATTCAATTTGAGATGCTTTTCGAGAATATTTTGGCTCTTGCTGTAACACCCCGGCATTTAATATGCCTGAATGCTACCAAACATAAGCTAAACAACATCTAAATACCACATTTAACATAAAATTCCAGCAAAGGTGCATAGGCTAAAAATCGAGATTTCGGCAGCACCTCCTTTGTTTTAACATAAATTTAAGGAGCAACAACAATATAGCATTATAAGGCAATATGAGATACATCTAAAACAGCAATAAATAGAGTCTTAGCGACAATATAAGACTATCATCAAGCACTCAAAGTCTCCAAGTGTCAAACGAACAATAAAACTCTCATAAACCAAGCTAAGCCTTAAATCAATGATCATCACACGCAATTTATTATAAAACTAATGGAATGACTTGTGGAATCAAAATAAGTGAAGCTACGTGTAGGTGTGTGACTATTCCCCTTTCCCGCATGCCGTTCTCATGGTACCTAAAACAACAAGAAAACACAAGCGTGAGTTCGAAACTCAGCAAGCATATTGTAATGGACAACAAGAACAATATCATGGCAATAACATCACCCATCATGTATATCATCTCATTCATGAACACTTAACAGTATCATCATCATTATGTATGCAATGTAATGCAATGCTCATGTCTCCTTGGAAACTCATACCGGTATGGTTGAGTACACACCCGTCGGTGTGCACCCTCTCCCCCCTTCCATCCCGAAGATGGAGGGTGCCTACTCCTCGCTTCCGTTCACCACGGTGAATGGAATCACGATGTAGGACTTACTCATTGGCTTTCCGGATTAGTCATAACTTTCTCACCGACCTTCCCGGACTAGTTATGACTTTCTCACCGCCCGAGCCATGTAACATGTCATGTATGCAAATATGCCATCATCATCATAAACTTGTATATTTAACACATGGCATCATAGCATACTAATCATATCATAGGAAAACATTAAAGCATGGAAATTGATCATATCATGAAATCCATCTTTCATCTAGTCTCAACAAGCAACATAACATTCGTTATTCATTACAACACACTTGCCTCAACCACGGGCAACGGAAAGGCGGGAAGTAGAAGGCACTCCCGGGGTCGCACCACCTACACACAGGTATCACACACTCACAATCATGCCCACAAAACAGTACGCAAACCCCCATCTAACCCGACATTGCCAACTACTCGCAAAACCTAAAAACAGAGGTTCTGTCCCGGCAGGACAGCAGCCTTGCAAAAGGCATAACTTGAGTTCTGGGACTCCGAATCAATTAAACGAGTACATCCTCGCGTAGCTTAGGAAATTTCCCAACTTTCTCTAGGTATAAGGAAAGACTTATTCGGACTCTAAAGTCGTCTAATCTACAGATTACCGAGATCTGTTCCAATCGCGTCACAGATTTTAATACGCTCGGTAAAACAGTCATAACTTTCAAACGGCTGGGCGGAATTTAACGTTCTTTATATGAACGGAAATATAATAAAATTATCTACAACTTCTTAAAAGTCCGTACAGTCAGAATCGAAGTCTAAATTGGCGAAAACAGTAACCCTAGGTCGACTGCTCATGCTGTCCCAAAACAGAAACGTGGCAACGTCTAGATCTAACCCAAATTACTCCAATCCAGCACCACCAATTGATCTAAAAACTTGATAATCACCCTAAGAACAGTACCTAGATCAATTCCAAGGATCCCCATGATCATACCTTTGCCCGACGAACGAAAACTCCAATCGATCTCCTCGCTCCTCGCTCCTCGCTCCTCGCTCCTCGGATGGATCCATGAGGATGCAGGGGTGGGGAGGCCACCCTAGGGCAGCAATGGGGTGGAGGAGAGGTGGTGTGCAATAGGGAGCAATGGGGAGCAATGGGGGAGGTGGAGGCGCAAGGAAGGGAGAGGGGAAGGTGGGGGTGGCGGCTAGGGCTTGGAGGGAGAGGTGGGGGCGCCCAAGGGCAGGGGGAGCACGCCCAAAAGGCTGGTGGGGAGCTCTTTTACCAGCCCCCACACCCAATCCTAGTCCGTTACGGAGACCTACTCCATCCCACCAAAGCCCACCAAGGCCCAAACTCCCCCGGGAAGGCCCAAAACCCCGGAAACGCCCCGGAAAAGCTATTAACCTCCATATCCTATAGTTTTAACCTTAATTCCACATCTCATAATGTTATTAACCTTATCATGCACGTTAAATAAGGTTACGACACTCCGTGGTGTCACAACGCTTCAAATGGCCCAAAAATGCGAGTAAACTTCAAGCCGAAAGGTTTTATTCTCTAATTTCACCTTCTATAACGTCACACCAAACCGTAGTGTCACACTTGCTCATTATGGTATTGCATTTGTGAAATAGGCTTAAAAGTTTCTTGTCATCTGTTGAAAGGCTAGAGCTGATTAGAAACTATGTGTGAGCTTTTTGTTGGACTTCAAATGATCATTATGAGTCTCAAGCAAAATCAGTGTTTTAATGTTAAAAGCAAGTTGAAAAAGATGCAAGCAAAAGCTACTTGGCTAAACACAAGTTTAGTACAATGTGCAGCTTCCTTGCCAGGGATTTAAATGCAAAAGATGCAAGAAAAGGCTACTTGTCTAAACAAAAGTTCAGAACAATGTGAAGCCACTTGCTAATTTAAACTGAGAAAGATACAAGAAAGAACTACCTACTCATACACAAGTATGGGCTAGTGTGCAGTTACTTGTCATCCCTGTTGATTACAAAGCAAAATTGTCAAACTTGCTAAAAGAGAAAAAGGAAATTCAAATGGTTGAAAAAGGCTTGAGACAAATATTAGTGAATTTGAAAGTCTCTCTATGCTCATGATAGATTTATTTTTCGCTTTGGCAAAATCAGTTTATGACATTTTACTTGTTTGCTCTAATTTGCTTATGCAATAACTATTCTATGTGTTAGAGCCTCCATATTCTCACAATTTGCTTTCTCATTGGATAAATTGATACAAAATGAGAAAGTTCTCCTAAAAACTCTCCAAATGCTTTACTTTGATTATATACCTTGAATATACTTCAAAGCTTGAGATACTGCATTCATTAAGGGGGAGTTTTGAGATCTTGATGACTATTTTGTCAAAAAGGGGGAGAACAAGTCAAGGAGGTTTTTGAATTGGGATTTTTTGGTCTTTTGGTTCTTGCTCAATCTCTTGTCAAATCTTATATTGTGTTTTGTCAAATTACTCATCAAGGGGGAGATTGAAGGATCGTTATTTTTGATCCATTTGATTTTGATGATGAGTATTTGAAAAAGATTTGAAACCAGTTTGATATTTCGACAAGATTTATTTTTTGGTTTCTTTATTTGAAAAGATCTGAAATAAGTTTGATTATTTGAAAAGCTTTTTGATTTTTGCAAAGGTTTTGGTTCGTGTTTTGAAATCGTGTTCTTAGAATATTTAATGCAATGCACTCCTGTGAGTGGTTGCATGGTTTAATGTGAGTCAAGTCGCGGACTTGTGCTCGGAATCGTTTTGTGGTTTGTTCATGTGCAGGTATTGCTCGAGGGCGAATGTGGTCGATGACGGGACCGGAACTAGGTTCATGGAGGAACTGAGGTTCGGGACTAGGTTCAGGGGGAACTGAGGTCTTGGTGGTCAAGGATGTCATGCGGGACGTTCGGGCTAAGAGAATGGTGCACATGAAGAATGGTTAGTCACGTGAGAATGGCAGGAGGTCATTCGCGTGCAAAGTGTTAGTCACGTGAGTATGGTAGGGTTGCCATACGCGTGCAAGAGTTGTACTCGGCCAGGTTGGGCCAAGAGGAGTTGTGTTGAATACATACTCTTTCTAGGATTAGGAGTGGGACTCCTTCTAGGATTAGGAGTGGGACTCCTTCTAGGATTAGGAGTGGGACTCCTTCTAGGATTAGGAGTAGGAATTGTATTGATGACTCCTTGTGTTTTGCTCCTTTAAATAGGAGGGGTTGTCTCCTGTTGAAGGGCATCAAGCTTTGAGCAAGCTTTAGGGTTGTACTCTTTTGTTTGGAGTACTTTAGACAAAAGAAAGGAGAAATAAAGATCAAGTTCTTCAAATCTTTCGGCGAGCTACAATTCTAGTTAGATCTATTCTCGTCATCTTCTATCACAGCAAGCTTGCGAGGTTCATAACTTTTGATCCGTAAGTCCGATCGAGCTGATTCTATTTTGGTTCGATTCGTATTGGAATCTAGTTTCTTGTGTCCAATTTTCAGATCATTCCGACAGATGGATCTCCAGGAATTCACGTTTTACCGAACCTCTATCATTCTGTTTTTGTCGAATACGAGGCAATTATTTGGTTCTGTTTTGGGGTGAACTTTTAGTAGATCAAGAATTTGGTTTTAGCTTCCGCACAATCATTCACCCCCCCTCTGATTGCTATATTCGTGTCTTTCGATCCTACAACTGTTGCACTGGTCTGGTTAATCGCGCAACCAGTATAGTTACTGATCACGGCATCATGACCGACTCAGATTGAAACCACTTGGTCGGCACGACACTCGACTCATGAGGTCATATGCCACCCAATTGGTTCCAACCCGAGCTTCCCGCAGATATGTGATTGTCACTAGTCTCTCGATCAGTAGGCTAGTGTCATGTATTGTGATAGCTAGTATCGTTCCATGCAACCACAAGTTAAGAGTAGAAGTAATATATTACAACGATAGATAATATTACACTTGTTCTTGTTTACAAACGGCCGACTGGCTTAAAGTAAACTAAAGAAAAGAACATAAGAGAAAACAAAAGCAAAGCGGCCACGGTGTGCCTCCATTCCCACAGGCAACCGGCAAGCGTAACACCCCGCTAGCTGTCAAGCGCACCACCTGCGTCGGGATCACTGAACTCCTGGTCATCCTCATCTTCACCTGCATCTTCTGCTCCTCACGCAGGTTTTCAGAGCAAACGGTGAGTACACATATGTACTCGCAAGACTTTATTGTTTGCATGTAAATTAATAATGCAGGCTAATCAATGAAGATGGTTGCTATTCTAGTTCAAATGTGCGTGAAGCAGAATTTATTTGCAATAGGCTAATAGATTCGAAATGCTGCACAGTTTATAAAGCATTTATTAAAAGAAAGTAATTCAACATATAAAGTACATTTCATATCATATTAAATTTCCTCCACCATATCCAACTTAACCATCCAACAACATCAAGAATCACCACCAGCACGATTGAATCACTAGTCTAATCAGTCCCTGAGTCCAATGACTCAACATTTCGCTTAATTCAACCCAACATTTAAAAGATCTACCGTTTGCAAATCATTTTCCGAAAACAAAACCCAAATTGCTATACTTGACATCAGATACCCAAGTTGCTCGTGACCGTGAGCACGGCTAATCGATTAGTTTAATTAATCTTGCAGAGAATGCACACTTTACCCACATGACACATTCTAGCAAACATGTCAACCATGCCACGCGATACATATAGTACCCGTTTTGCTAGCTTGTGACGAAACTTTTCCAATTGTCGGTTTCTAGTCCTGCGTCAGCCACGGTGATGTGCGCTCTTTGTTATGGGTGGGGGTTCACACACACACACACATAGTATACCCCTGGGCCGGGCGAGAATGCCGCAATTGCTTGCAGTTAGGCACCAAGACTCCAAACCCGCTTCACCCACACGGATCCGACGATGGCTAGCGCTCCATCGTACCTTTTACCCACAACAAAGTATCCACCGTTGTAACGAAAGTCTCCAACACCTGCGCGAGGTGCCGGAGTATTCTGAACATCACCACCACGTCAGTGACTGTCCCAGTACTTCGACCTACTACGGCGCAAGACCAAATCCCAACTCCTGTACTGGGTTTAGGCTATCCCATACTAGCACATGTGGTTGTACGGAAAGACTCAGTTAAAAGCGTCAAGTTCAGTCCTTAGGATTGCACAGACGAGACCTCCCATCATCCGTCCGACATAAAACCACTTTTCACCTTTTTCCTTTTTCACCTTTTTATCAACATAACCTTTTCCATTAAATCACCGATTTAGAAATTCCTATAATAATTCATGAAAGTTTTGATTGACTGAGTCCACCGATCAATATTCAATCAGTCTAATGCTGGGCTAAGCATATGCAACTATTATACTTATATTCCCAAATGACACTTAGTATAGCGCCTAACCTTATCCTAAGGTCTTGCAAGGTTCGCATATCAATATCGCAATTGCGGTAAACCATCCAGATTTGGATCTAACTACCACTTACCACAAGTTAAATATTTGTATCACTTTCATATGCATGCATAATAGTTTGGAAGAAAACAAAGTACATTTGCAATTATAGGTGCAATATGTTCAAAGGGGGTGCTTGCCTGTTTGCTCTGCTTCTACGTTACACGAAATCTCGGGGTTGTAGTTTGGATCCTCGTCAACTGCTCCCGAGGTGTCAACGTCTAATCGAACACGCAACAAAAGAAACAACGAGAAGTCGAATAAGATCCATTGAAAACCAAATCATTAAGCTCTTAGAATCAGACAACAACCAGTAAACGAACACGAGAGGGAATAATTAAACTAAAACCAAATTTTAAACAGAGCCCGGCAGTACCGGCATTTAAAGCCCGGTAGTAGCGCCCTACAGTCGGCAGTACCGGCCTTGAAAATCGGTAGTGCCGGAACCCAATGACCGAAGAGGACAACGCATTGGAAAAATAGCTACCGACGTTGTGGGAGCTGTAGTGCCGGACAAGGCGGCAGTACCGGCCTCACCACGGCGTTACTGCCTGCCAGAGAGAAACTAGGGTTCCAAAAATTGGGTTTTTGCGCAAACGACTTCGAAACTTCGCGGCGATTGCATGGATGGGCTCTCGGCGATGGTAAGGCCCTATTCACGTGAACCACATGAGGTTTCAACCATGTTTGACCTAATTTCACACCTGAGAAACTCGAGAAACCTAATTTACGCAAAATTTCGACTTTCGACCCGAATCGAATTCAAACACGATTCTCTTCGCGAAACTCGAACTTCAACGGTAACGAATACATTCTAGTATCATTTTCACAGCTTTTGGAACTAGGGTTTCAAGGTTCTTTTCCAAAAGTTACAAAAATGACATTTAACCGAATATTCCGACGAAATAGGAATCTAGGGTTTCGAGCTCAGCTTTCACACTAACTAAAACTCTAACACCTGGAATAACTTAACCTAGGTCTAAGGATTCAACTAACTAAGATTTGAGCATCACCACTAGGTTTCCTAGGGTTCCAACTAAAGGAAAAGAAAAACAATGAAAGGATGAGCTCAAACACGAAGATTTGCATCTAACTTGCTTCGACTCACCTCCAAAAGCTGCGAGGGTTTTAGGACGATGATCTCCACCGTGGCTTGCTTCTCCTCGAGCTCCAGAACACCGAAGAGAGTAGTTTAGATGGAGGGGATCCTTGAGGGAGAGGGAAAGACCTCCATGCGAGAGAGAGAAGGAGATGGCGTGAGAGAGCTAGAGGGAGGAAGAGAGGAAGAGGGAGTGAGGGAGAGGAGTCGGTTGGGGAAGGTAATGGAGAGGTGAAACCTCTAGAAAACGCTGAGGTGGCCAGGGCAGCCGGTCAGCAACGGGCGCCCTGCCCCCCTGCCCGAACCCCTCGGCCGGCAGTACCGGCCTAGAGCCGGCGGTACTGCCGCCCAGGCTGAAAAACTCCGCCAAACTTTGCAAAACCTTCCGACATTTGGAAATTCTTCCCGGGGTCTTTTGGGATGGGTTCTAAGATAGCTAGAGAAGGTTTGGAAACTACGGTTGCTTGAAAATTTCTAACCGCAACACGAAATAAGATTTTTGAGCAAAAACTAAAATGAAGCAGCTCGAACAAACAAATCCAAACACAATTAACTCCAAATCGAAATCCAAATGACTCTCAAGGTAATAAAGAACAATTAAAAAGGCAATTACAAACTCAGGATGTTACAGTTCTACCCCCCTTACAATAATCTCGTTCTCGAGATTACAAGGATTCAGAAAAGAAGGTTGGATACTCGGATCGAAGACGATCTTCACGTTCCTAGGTTGCTTCTTCTTCTGTGTGATTACTCCACTGAACTCGAAGCATCTTGACAACGTGATTACGAGTAAGATGTTCAGCTTCATCCAAAACGCAAATAGGATATTCACGATAAGTCAGATCTGGTTGAATATCAATTGTGCCTAGGGGAGTGAGTTTAGCAGGAACTCGAAGACACTTTTTCAATTGAGAAACATGGAATACGTCGTGCACATCTGCAAGTTGTGGTGGAAGCTCCAACTGATAAGCTACCTCACCTTTCTTTGCAAGAATGTGATACGGACCGACGTATCTTGGCGCTAATTTCCCATGAATTTGAAATCGCTTCGTGCCACGCAAAGGAGAGGCTTTGAGATAAACAAAGTCATCAACCTCGAAGCTCAGGTCACGACGGCGATTATCGGCATAGCTCTTTTGTCTGGATTGAGCCTCTTTCAGCCGATCGCGGATTAGCTTTACTTGCGTCTCAGCTTCTTGAATCACTGTTGGTCCAAAGAACTCTCTATCACCAACTTCAGACCAGAAAAGAGGTGTTTGGCACTTTCTACCATACAGTGCTTCAAACGGGGACATTCGAAGGCTTGCTTGATAACTGTTATTGTAGGAAAACTCAGCAAATGCTAAGCACTTTTCCCATTTCGAGTTATACAAAGGAATACAAGCTCTGAGCATGTCTTCCAGGACTTGATTTGTCCTCTCGGTCTGTCCATCCGTCTGGGGATGGTAAGTTGTGCTGAAGAACAGCTTAGTCCCGAGAAGGTCATGCAGATTCCTCCAGAACCATGAAGTGAACTGGGATCCACGGTCAGACACAATAACTTTAGGAACACCATGCAATCAAACAATATGGTTCAGGTAGAGCTCTGCAAGCTTAGCTCCATTATAGGTAACGCGTACCGGTATAAAATGAGCCACTTTGGTTAACCGGTCGACAATCACCCAAATAGAGTCATGGCCATTGGTCGATCTTGGCAGGCCAGTGATGAAGTCCATTCCGACCTCATCCCACTTCCACTCCGGAATTTTCAAAGGTTGAAGCATTCCGGCTGGTCGTTGGTGCTCTGCCTTAACTCGCTGACACACGTCACAAATGGCAACATATGCGGCGACATCTCTTTTCATACCAGGCCACCAAAACTTCTTTCGGATATCCTGGTACATTTTAGTGCTTCTAGGGTGGATCGACAATGGTGTCTCGTGAGCTTCTTTCAACATCAAATCTTTGATCTCCTGATCGTGTGGGACATAGATTTGATGTCCACGCATGATCAGACCATCGGCTCATTCTGAAAACTCTGATAATATGTTTCCTCCTAGCTTGCGCTTAATCTCAGCTACTTCTTCATCCTTAAGCTGAGCAGTTGATGTAACACTGGGTGTCCCGATCTTTCGATGAGAATGATAACCTTCGATTTGGGTGGAGACGACTTTGACGATCCGACTACAACGTACAACGACGATGCGCCTTAGCAATCGCTAAACCAACTCCAGAGGGTTATTGACCTTGCGTGAGCGCGATCAACCTGATCACGAAGATCAATTCCTGCAAGCAATCGAAGAACTAGCAAGAACAAGGCAAAAGCAATCTAAAATTGCAAATTTAGATGAAGTATTGAAAAGTTGGGGTTCCGATACAAGGAGCTTGTTAGGCGGCTGTTGAGCACGTCTAAAAGACTCAAATAGTAGCAAAAGGCTAAACTATCAAATAACCAAAACCCAAGTTATTTGGGGGGACTCCCTAGCGATTGATAGGAGAAATAGGAGGCCAAAACCAGGCTTAGGGCGTCCAAACACTTCCATGGCCAGAATAGGACTCTTATTCCTAGTTTGACTCGGATTTGGAAAGATGACCAAACTTGTTTTGCAGATTCCCGTTGACTCGTAAGGAATTTGGAGATGGGGCCGGATCCGTTGGAAAGAGGACGTCGAAACCTTTCAAACCAGTACTCATAGACCTCAAACACCCTTGTGGATCAAAAGTTATGGTCGTTTGAAGTTGGTGCTGTCCCGGAGGCCGAATCCGAGTTGAACTTGTTTTGCAAATTCCTGTTGAGTCGTAAGAATTTGGAGGTGGGCCGGATCCGTTGGAAAGAGGACGTCAAAACCTTTCAAACTAGTACTCATGACCTCAAACACCCTTGTGGATCAAAGTTATGGCCGTTTGAAGTTGGTGCTGTCCCGGAGGGCCGAATCTGAAGTTGAACTTGTGCACCGGAAGAATTGGCTTCATGCTTGACGTTTGGGAGTCCTTCTCCTTGGTTCCTAAGGACAATAAAATCATCACAAGGATTAAATAGCATTCCATTCATTAAATTATTTGTATGCAACCCGAGGCATATTCACTGGTAATTGAATTGGCGTGCTGTGAGCTCGAGTAATTGGCCCTTGTATTACATTGTTGGCTTCAATTGGGTTTGTAGGCATGGCGTATGCATGGTAGTGATGTCCTCATCATCCTCCCTTCTTGCATTTGAGTCGTCCTCGACTCAAGTTCATCATCTTCTCCCAAGTTTGTCTTTAGATCTGATAATTCATTTGACGGGATCGAGCTGAGTCAATGGTCCTTGAACCGGCCAGAAGATGTAGAAGGATGGCCAAGGTGAAGTCGATAAAGCCATGCAGATGGATCCATCGTGTAGTTGTATCACAGTAGAGGATGTGAAGTGTCGCCAACTTAATGGTCCTGGCCAAGGTGGGGTCGATGAAACCATGCAGTTGATATAACTGTAGCAATACTTGGTGATGACCATATGTATGCAGTGTTAGTTCTGTCCATGATGAGCATGGTCTCATCATCTCCCTTTCTTGAAGTGGAGTCGTCCTCGACTCCATCATATTAATCCTGGAAAATGTTAGGAGTGACAGGAAACAAAGTAGCATGCACATTTGCAATCAAATCAATGGATTGAGAATCTCTATCATCCATATACTCCCTTTCTTGAAAATTATCATGTGACTTGTAAGTTGAATCAAAAGTACTTGATATGACATGATTAGTGATATGGCACTTATCAAATTGATGACATTGTTGCATGGCATGCAGAGGTTCAAAATCTGAACAAATGTAAACTTCGATCGGCTTTATACTCTCCTTTCTCACTATTTTTGCAAATAACATGGAAAATATTTAGATAACCTGGACAAATCAGAATGTACAAAAAGTCTCTCCTCTAAATAATTCCAGAACACATGGAACATCAAATTCAATGTAGCCTAATGTATCTAAAGAAGACATCAATTTCAACTCATCATTTTCGCTTGCAATGTGAATGACAGGTTTATTTTCAGCACAAGTGTCTATTGTGTTAACAAAAGTTACATGTCCACTCACTAGTTGTGTGGATATAAGTGAAGTATTATCACACAACTCTTCTTTATTACAAGAAATAGCAAGCAAATCATCTTGTAACAAAGCAAAATCAGCAATCGGTTCCACTAATAGTTGCTCAACGATAGCATGATTTGTGGATAGTTTTAGCTCTTCAAAATTATTTTCTCCATGTGTAGAGTCCATACCTGTTACATTACCTTGTAAGAAGTTCTCGTCAGCTGTTGTAGGTGTTACTTCTACTATTATCTCTTCACTTACACATGGGGTAGTACTGATCGTTTCTTTCTCCATATGCTCTTCATCATTCTCGATGGTGCTCACTTTTCTGCAAAATGTTAGCTAAAAAAGAAGGTGCAACAATGGGCGCCTTAATTGAAGCTAATGATTCTTTCAAGGATTCAACAAGCATTTTCTCAACTCTATAAGCACATTTAACCAATTCTGAAATAGAACTATATGTTTCATCAATAAGAGCATCCTGAATTTCTTGATTAAGTCCACGTATGAACCTAAGCTCTGTTGCTTCTTCACCTTCAACTAAACCACAACGCAACAAATGATTTTGCAATCGTTCATAGTATTCCTTAACGCACTTATTTCCTTGTTTCAAGCATTGGAGTCTAGTATACAAAAATTCAGAATGATATTCAGGAACATAATCAATTCTCATAAGTCTTTTCATGGCCTTCCAATTTTCAGGTTTTCTCTCTTTTCTACAAATATGTTTCCACCATGTTAATGCATATTCATTTAGCACACTAGCAGCAATCCTAATCTTTTCATTTTCAGACAAATCATACTTGCCAAATTCTTTGTCTACTGCTATCTCCCAATTAATATAGGCATCAGGATCATAATGACCATTAAAAGGAGGAATGGCGAATTTAACCTTATGTAGGGAATCATCATCAACATGTACCTGAGCATGTAGTAGACCATTTTTGTTGCTTAGAAGATGAGGTGGAGGACTGGAAGTTCCGGGGGCAGTACCTGCAAGCTTATCAAGTCTAGACAAAATAGTAGCAAGATTAGTGTTAGCAACTCCCTGAGCGGTTTGAGTAGACCAGAGGCGGTCTTCTTGCAGTGACATTCTAGCAACAATTCCCTTTGCGTGGAGAGTGATGCATCGAATCCTCATCACCTAACATTGTTAGTAGAAGACAAGAAAACAATATAACAAGTATAATGTTCCTATCAACTACAAGGAGGTGTTGGCAATTCTCTCAACATTCAAGCCTATAACCAAAGCTCTTACAAGTTCTTACATGCAGCAGGTGTTGGCGGCGTTAGGCGTGGTCAAAAGTTCTCCAGAGCTTGGATAAAGCGATTGCCAAGGGACCGAACAAATGTCACGAGGTTGGGTGTGGAGCTTGGATAGGCAAGATTTATTTTCTATGCAATCTAATAATTCTAGTTATTGTAATGATAAGTAATGATCCATACTAGAATTCACAAGCCCTGATTGCCGATCTCAAAGATATAAGTGAATTTGAAGGCAACACACACGCATAAAGATAATGGCACTTGTGCAATCAAGGGAATGAGCTATAAAATATAAGTGGTGCACCAAAAGCTCTATTGCATAAGTCGAGAGACGCTAACTTATTGCTTTGAGAAAGTAAAAAGGGCACAAGATTGCTCACTAATTAATAAATTGCACAATATAAAAGGTAACAAACACAAATTAGGGTTTTGCTCAATGTAGTGTGACCGGCCACAATTTTCTTTTTTTCCTTTTGTTTTAGCCTTTTGGCTCTTTCTCTTTTCTTTCTTTTGGTGACTTTCGGCCCAACACTAGTATGAACAAAGTTTTGGAATCCCTAACTTGGTGTCACAAGATAATATGATATGATAACTGAAGATTGTGCAATGTATCAAGTAGAGCAGCCCTAAGCAATATCAACAAGCTAGTCTCAAATAGGATCAAAGTATTCACAAAGGATGAATTGGTTCCCAAAGGTAGGTGTACTGATGTTTTTCTAGGGCAGCAAACTTGTCGCCTAGATTAATGTTTGAAGATCACAGAATTTGATTGGTTGACTATGGAAGGAATTGAAGCTTATATCCTCAGCTTTCAATAGAGTGCAAGAACACAAAAATCCGAGTTCGTATGTGAAAGTTATGCTTGAAATACCAAACTGGACAGAATTGAAGGATTGAAGCTACGTGAAGGAAAGGAAAGATCAGCAACTAAAACATGGACTCTAATGGATAAAAACCTAACAAAACTCACTAAAATAACAGATTGAAACTAAAGGTTGAATTTTTGTGGAGTAGTTTTCAATTTAGGACAGAAATCAAAAACTAACCTAAGGCACTGATATTCTCACCGATCAACTGAAGCTCTGATACCACTTGATGTAACACTGGGTGTCCCGATCTTTCGATGAGAATGATAACCTTCGATTTGGGTGGAGACGACTTTGACGATCCGACTACAACGTACAACGACGATGCGCCTTAGCAATCGCTAAACCAACTCCAGAGGGTTATTGACCTTGCCGTGGGCACGATCAACCTGATCACGAAGATCAATTCCTGCAAGCAATCGAAGAACTAGCAAGAACAAGGCAAAAGCAATCTAAAATTGCAAATTTAGATGAAGTATTGAAAAGTTGGGGTTCCGATACAAGGAGCTTGTTAGGCGGCTGTTGAGCACGTCTAAAAGACTCAAATAGTAGCAAAAGGCTAAACTATCAAATAACCAAAACCCAAGTTATTTTGGGGGACTCCCTAGCTATTTATAGGAGAAATAGGAGGCCAAAACCAGGCTTGGGGCGTCCAAAACACTTCCATGGCCGAATAGGACTCTTATTCCTAGTTTGACTCGGATTTGGAAAGATGACCAAACTTGTTTTGCAGATTCCCGTTGACTCGTAAGGAATTTGGAGATGGGGCCAGATCCGTTGGAAAGAGGACGTCGAAACCTTTCAAACCAGTACTCATAGACCTCAAACACCCTTGTGGATCAAAAGTTATGGTCGTTTGAAGTTGGTGCTGTCCCGGAGGCCGAATCCGAGTTGAACTTGTTTTGCAGATTCCTGTTGAGTCGTAAGGAATTTGGAGGTGGGGCCGGATCCGTTGGAAAGAGGACGTCGAAACCTTTCAAACCAGTACTCATAGACCTCAAACACCCTTGTGGATCAAAAGTTATGGCCGTTTGAAGTTGGTGCTGTCCCGGAGGCCGAATCCGAGTTGAACTTGTGCACCGGAAGAATTGGCTTCATGCTTGACGTTTGGGAGTCCTTCTCCTTGGTTCCTAAGGACAATAAAATCATCACAAGGATTAAATAGCATTCCATTCATTAAATTATTTGTATGCAACCCGAGGAACGCATTCACCTGGTAATTGAATTGACGTGCGCGAGCTCGAGTAATTGGCCCTTGTATTACATTGTTGGCTTCAATTGGGTTTGTAGGCATGGCCGTATGCATGGTAGTGATGTCCTCATCAGCAGTCGGGATCTAAAACTCAAGAGTAGGTTGTAGGGTCAATGCAGCCACAAATCCTTCTTCAACCACCTCCAAAATGAGTCTACGAAACTCTTCCAGTAACTGGGGTTGACAGACGGCTGTCAAGGCATTAACAGCATGTAGCTTGCGACTGAGGGCATCAGCTACTACGTTAGCCTTTCCTGGATGATAATGAATTCCCAAATCATAATCCTTGATCAGCTCCAACCATCGACGCTGTCTTAGATTTAGATCTGGTTGAGTGAAAAAGTACTTCAGGCTCTTATGGTCGGTATATATCTCAGTTCGATTTTCGATGAGATAATGATGCCACAACTTAAGAGCATGAATTACTAAAGCCAATTCTAGATCGTGAGTTGGATAATTGGCTTCATGAGGTTTCAATTGTCGTGAAGCATACGCCATGACTTTTTCTTCTTGCATCAGTACACAACCAAGACCCTGGCGTGAAGCGTCACAGAATATGTCAAAGTTTTTGTGCACATGAGGCAAGACAAGAATCAGAGTTGTCATGAGTCTTTGCTTCAATTCTTGGAAACAAGCCTCACAAGCTGATGACCACTCAAACTTCTTCTCCTTTTTTAGTAGCTCAGTCATCGGCTTGGAAATTTTAGAGAAGTTTTCAATGAATCGCCGATAGTACCCGGCTAAACCAAGAAAACTTCGAACTTCAGGAACAGTCTGTGGCTGTTCCCAGGCGAGTACATCTCTCACCTTACTGGGATCAACTGCAACTACTCCTTTGGCGAGAACATGTCCTAAGAAGGAAACTTCTTTAAGTCAGAACTCACATTTGCTGAATTTGGCGTACAGCTGATGTTCACAAAGCTTGTCAAGCACCAAATGCAGATGGAGTTTATGTTCTTGTTCGCTCCGAGAATAGATAAGAATGTCGTCAATGAACACTACCACAAATTTATCCAAGTATTCCATGAATACTTTATTCATGAGATTCATGAATGTGGCGGGTGCATTGGTGAGTCCGAAAGAAACCACTGTGTACTCGTACAGACCATACCGAGTAGTAAAACAAGTCTTTTGGATATCTTCCGGTCGAATCTTGAGTTGAAAATACCCAAGCCTCAAGTCGATCTTGGAAAAGACTCGAGCCCCACTTATTTGATCAAACAAGTCATCAATCCGGGGGAGAGGATACTCATTCTTAATGGTGACTTCGTTCAAGGATCGATAATCCACGCACATGCGTAAGCTACCGTCTTTCTTCTTGACGAAAAGCACCGGACTACCCCAAGGAGATGAACTAGGGCAAACAAAACCCTTAGCTAATTGCTCCTTGAGTTGTTTCTTCAACTCCAGCAACTCATTAGAGGGCATTCGATAAGGTCGTTTGGATAATGGTGCTGTTCCGGGGAACAGATCTATGACAAACTCCAGGTCTCGATCTGGAGGCAATCCCGACAACTCTTCAGGGAAGGCATCGTGATACTCACAGACCACTAGCACCTGACTTATCTCCGTGTGACACCTCGGAGTGTCGTAACCTTATTATTGAGCATGATAAGGTTAAATACAGTATGAGATGTGGAAATAAGGTTAAGATCATAAGGATCGGGGGTTAATAACGTTTCCGGGCCGTTTCCGGGCCGTTTTCGGGGTTTTGGGCCTTCCCGGGGGAGTTTTGGGCCTTGGTGGGCTTTGGTGGGATGGATTAGGACTCCGTAACGGACTAGGATTGGGTTGAGGGCTGTTAAAAGGGGCTCCCCTGCCCCCTTGCGCCCCCACCTCAGCCCCTTGCGCCCCCCACCTCCCCCTCTTGCGCCCCTCTCCTCCCTCCCCCTCCCCTAAGCCCTAGCCCCCATAACCGTGCGCATCCCCCTCCCTTTCCTCCACCTCCACACCACCTCCCCTCCACCCCTTGCTGCCCTAGGGTGGTCTCCCCACCCCTGCACCTCGCGGAGTCATCCCGTGGAGCGAGGAGCGAGGAGCAAGGAGCGAGGAGCGAGGAACGTGGAGCGAGGAGCGATTCGCGAGGAGATTCGCGGAGATTGATTGGAGTTTTGCGCTTCGGGCAAAGGTATGATCTTGAGGATCCTTGGATTTGATCTAGGTACTGTTATTAGGGTGTTTATCAAGTTTTTAGATCAATTGGAGGCGCTGGTTTGAAGTAATTTGGGTTAGATCTAAACTTGTCCACGTTTCTGTTTTCGGGCAGATTGAGCAGTCGAACTAGGGTTCGAGTTTCCGTCGATTTAGAATCCGAATCAGACCATACGGACTTCTAGGAAGTTGTAGATAATTTAATTATCTTTCCGTGGACGTAAAGCACGTTAATTTCCGATCAGCCGTTTGAAAGTTATGGCTGTTTTACCGAGCGCCTAAAAATCTGTGACGTAACTGGAACAGATTGTGGTAATCTGTAGATTAAACAATTTTAGAGTCCGAATCAGTCTTTCCTATAACTAGAAAAAGTTGGGAAATTTCTAAGCTTCGCGACGGTGTACTCGTTTATTCGATTTGGAGTCCCAGAACTCAAGTTATGCCTTTTGCAAGGCTGCTGTCCCTTGAGGACAGAACCTCTGTTTTTAGGTTTTGCGAGTAGTTGGCAATGTCGGGTTAGATGGGGCGTGTGTACTGTTTTGAGGTTATGATTGTGAGTGTGTGATGCCTATGTGCAGGTGGTGTGACCCGGGAGTTCCCTCTTCTTCCCGCCAATCCGTTGCACGTGGTTGAGGCAAGTGTGTTGTGATGGATAGCAAGTTGTAGGTTGCATGTTGAAATTAGATGGAATTGCCTACATGATATATGTCCACTTGCCATGTTTTAATGATTGATATGATATGATGAGCATGTTTAACATATTATGATGCCATGAGTTAATATGTGAATTGAATATGATATTTGGCATGGTTGCATGCATGTCATGAGCTAGGCGAGGCGGTGAGAAAGTCTTAACTAGTCCGGCAAGGTCGGTGAGAAAGTTATGACTAATCCGAACGCCATTGAGTAAGTCCTATGTCGTGATTCCATCCACGTGGTGTTTGGAGGCGAGTAGGCACCCTCCATCTTCGGGATGGAAGGGGAAAGGGTGCACACCGGCGGGTGTGTACTTCCCATACCGGTATGAGGTTCGGAGGGTCAGGAGCAATGCATTACATCGCATACAAATTGATGATGATATTGATAAGTATTCATGAATGAGATGTTATACATGATGAAAGATGTTATTGACTTGTTGTTATGCTTGTTGTCCATTGCAGTATGCTTGCTGAGTTTTCGAACTCACCCTTGTGTTTTCTTGTTGTTTTAGGTACCATGAGAACGGCATGCGGGAAAGGGGAATAGTCACACTCTCACACGTTGCTTCACCTTAATGTTTACCCAAGTCAATTCATTTAGTTTGATAATAAATTGCGTGTGATGGCCTTTAAATTAAGTCTTATCTTTGTTAATGAGAGTTCCATTGTTTGTTTGACACTTGGAACTTTAAGAGCTTGATGTTAGTCTTTTATTGTCGTTAAGACTCTATTTATTGCTGTTTTAGATGTTTCTCTTATTGCCATATAATGCTATATTGTTGTTGTTCCTTAAATTCATGATAAAACAAAGGAGGTGCTGCCGAAATCTCGGTTTTTAGCCTTTGCACCTTTGCTGGAATTTGATGTTAAATGTGGTATTTAGATGTTGTTTAGCTTATGTTTGGTAACATTCAGGCATAGTAAATGCCGGGGTGTTACAGTTGGTATCAGAGCGGGCTGTAGGTCCTTGGAATATGTATTTTTTAGTGTCATACCTTAAGTTGCAACTAAAATATGATGTGGAATAACTTAGAAACATGGCTTAGGTCCTAACTAAAATTTTGTTATAGGATAGCAACATTATAACTTGCAAAAGTGGTATAACTAATCTAAAATTTGACACACTTGGTTGCACAGTAGGATGGGTTTTGGTTCATCAATGCATCGCGCTTGATTATGTGATAAGGAATATGCTTATGATGATGTTTGATCTATGATCTTGATTGTGTGCTTTGGTGTTTGGGTGGTTGTCTGTCTAAGCAGCCATGCCGAGGGGTAGAGGCCGTGGACACCGTGGCCGTGGAGGCCAGGGGCGAGGCTCCCAGGGAGTTGAGGAGTCTGTTCTTTGAGGGTAGCGTTTGGCAATGCTCGTGGGCCAGCTCGGGAGGAGCTTCCAGCTGTGCGGTCGAGGCAGGGTGCCCGCCGCCAATGAAGATTTAGTCCAGGCTCTGCAGAGGAGATTCAGGAGCTGCGCCCGGCGGTGCGGGCAGCCCCTGCTGTTGTGCCTCCCCTGCGATGGCCCCTGTTGTTGCCCCCGCTGCACCGGAGCCGAGGATGAGTCTCGGGAGTGGATGTCCCTCCGTCTTGACACTTTCGACGAGCGAGCACGCCGATCCAGTCCATGAATTGGCTGCGGTACATGGAGAGGCAGTTTGAGGTCCTAGAGTTGACCTCGGTTGAGAGGACTCGCTTTGTGGCTTTTCAATTTGAAGGGCCAAGCTGATATCTGGTGGGAGGGTTACGGCTGCTAGAACCCCGATCTGAATCGATCACACTGGGAGGAGGACTTTGTGGCTCGTTTCGAGCCAAGTTCCACCAGTCTTTCCTTGAGAGGATGGAGCTTACTCGACCACTCTTTCCCGAGGAAAGAGGTCGGTGTGAGTATGAGAAGGAGTTCAACAGGCGTGGTGCGCCGTGCATTTGTGGCAGCCGACGATCGGGAGAAAGCTAGGAGGTTCCGTAGGGGCCTCAACCAGGAGTTCAGAGTTGTCATGGGGCGGCTGTCCTCGTGACTTCTGCTCTGTGGTGGAGCAAGCGAAGGGCATGGAGCTCGAGTTGGAGCTCTCCGGGACAAGCAGAACCCGGGAGGTTCAGGGTTCCTGTGGCCCAAGGGGCGAGAAGAGGACCTTTGGTGGAGGAGGTGGGTCCTCTCAGCGTCCCACCTTCAAGAAGTTCAAGGAGGACAGGGCTCCTCCTCGGGGGCTAAGATGGGGTCGCCCGATCGTCTTCTTCGCGGCTGTTTGTTCGTCCTGTGCCGGGCAGGGCATGAAGTGCTTCAAGTGCGGTGGCGAGCACCGTGCTTGAGTGTGGTTGGGTAGGAATTGCAACCACTGTGGCAAGCCCGGCCATATGGGGCGAGTCTGCCGGATGAATCCCGGTAGCATCATCAAGAGGGAGACGGTGCCTTCTCCTCCCACTCCAGCGGCGTCTTCTAGAGGATCGGTGCACATGATGGCTGCTCCTGTTTCTCAGCCACCCTTTGCGTGGGCGCCACCAGCGGTGTACTGGTGCCCGCAGTCGTCTGCTCCTCCTCAGTTGCCTCCTCCGGCCCCAGCCTTGATGGGGCATCGGCTGGAGTCGGGGCTCCTTACGTCGGCGCCACCAGGAGTGTGCGCTTTGCCGACCGCCGAGTCGGTAGGGCATCGAGAGGTGGTCTCGGTACTCTGCTCGTGGATTCCGTTGATGCCTTTGTTCTATTTGATTCGGAGCATCCTATTCTTTTGTGTCGTCGGAGTTTGCTAGTAGAGCTAAGTTGGGAGTTCAGCGGATTTACGAGTCCGTGTTAGTCGATTCTCCTGGGGTTTGATTGCTAGTTCTTTGGTTTGCCCTGGTTGCACCATTGCCATTGATGATGAGGTTTTCTTTGCCAATCTCATGGTGATCCAGTTGGCTCCTTTTGATGTCATTTTGGGCATGGACTGGCTGCATCGATGCCGTGCTAAGATCTGTTGTTTACGGAAGACAGTTTCCTTGCGAGGCCCGTCCGTGAAGAGTTGACCTTTCAGGGTGGTATACCCTCGATTCCGTCTTTGCTTTGACTAGTTTGTTTTCTGGACGGCGTTTGAGGCTGTTGGGTTTCCTCATGACTTTGTCTGAGAAACCATCTTCCTCAGTTCCCATTGAGGAGATTTCTGTAGTGAAGGAGTTCGTTGATGTGTTCCCTGACGAGTTGCCTGGTCTACCTCCTGTGAGGAATGTGGAGTTTCGTATTGATCTTGCTCCGGGCACTCGACCTATTTCTATCTCTCCATACCGCTTGGCTCGACCTTTTCAAGGCGAGTTGAAGAAGCGATTGGAGGATCTGTTGGCCAAAGGCTTCATTCGGCGTAGCGTATCGCCATGGGGAGCACCCGTCCTCTTCGTCTCGAAGAAGGATGGAAGTTGGCGTATGTGCATTGATTATCGTGCTCTTAACCAAGTGACAGTCAAAAACAAGTATCCTTTGCCTCGCATCGAGGATCTGTTTGACCAAGCTGAAGGAGCAAAGGTGTTCTCCAAAATTGATCTTGATCGGGTATAATCAGATCCGTGTAAGGGAGCAGGACATTGAGAAGACTGCTTTCTCCACTAGGTATGGGCATTATGAATTTAAAGTTATGTCTTTTGGACTAACTAATGCTCCTGCTGTCTTTATGGAGGCGATGAACAGTATGCTACACAAGTACCTTGATGAGTTTGTGGTAGTGTTCATCGATGACATTCTGATTTACTCTAAATCAGAAGAGGAGCATGAGCGACACTTGAGGTTTGTGCTGAGTACCCTGAGGGAGAATCAATTCTTTGCTAAGCTGAAAAAGTGCGAGTTCTGGATTTCAGAAGTGGGTTTTCTTGGCCACATCATCAATCCAGAGGGCATATCTGTAGATCCTAGCAAAGTCTCAGCAGTTTTGGATTGGAAGAGGCCTTCCAATGTCAAAGAGGGGCCCGCGTGTCAGCGGCTCAGTCGAACCGCACCATGACATCATCACTGACATCACGGTGGGGCCCAACTGTCAGCCGTCCTCAGCTGAGCGCGATGACGTCATCCGAGGGGTCCCACACGTCAGTGACACGTGCCCCCGTGAGCCGGGTCCACGGTGGACCCGAGCCGAACCATGGACCAAGTCCATGCGCCCACTGACGTCATGCTGGCGCAATAATTCGATTTTTCAATAGAAAAATAATTCGGTGGAAAATCAAATTCCGTGCTGACGTTATTAATCGATTTTTCAATATAAAAATAAATGGAATAATTTGGTTTAATGTTTTATTTGAATTTTGAAACTTCAAATGCTTATAACTTTTGCATTTTAACTCCGATTTGGGTGATTCAAATTTCTAAATTTTTATAAAATTGAGATCTACCTAATGATGAATTTTATTAATTTTTTGGACCAAAGTTTTTCTCAATAATATTATTTAATTGATTATTTAAACTTTAAACGCTTGTAACTTTTGCATTTTAACTCCGATTTTGACGATTCAAATTCCAAAAAATTCATAAAATTATGCTCTCTCTCTGTTTATGAATTTTATTTGAACTTTTGAATACTTTTTGTGTACTATTTTATTTATTATTTGCTATTTGTACGCGTTACGAGTAGACGTTGAAGTACCCGAAGGCTTCGAAGGTGAAATTTTGACCCAGGAGCCAGTTCAGGATGAAGGACAAGTACTGTTTGAAGGCAAGTTATGCTTTGACCATATTAATCCCACTTTTGAAATTAATTTAATTTAAATTATTGGATGCTATGATAACTAGAAAATGCTTTAATTAATTTCGGGAAATTAGATAACTGCCAGCTTGCAATATGACACCTTGGTTATTTAATTATGTGCCATGACCCCTTGTCACCCTAGATGTGGATTAAATAGTTGGACATTACTAAATTGCCAACATGGGTTTTTAGACCGTTGTAGTTTAATGCTTAGACCTGCCACGTATTTATGACATGATTTTGGATAACTACATGTTAATATTGACTTCATGAGATATGGAACATATTTTGGAAAGTATCATGTGTTATTGATGTTGATGTTGATAGCACGTGGTGCATGGTAATCAACTGGGGTTTGATAACTAGTTTTCGACCGGGGCATGTGGCAAGAATGATCGGGTGGGCCAGTTGTGGTACCGGGGAAGTTGATTTGGTTCTTCGGGTAGTCTTGCCCTGGTCACCCTAAGGACTTAACCTTGCAAGCCTTTGAACTGAGTCAAACGTGCAACCACATGTCTGTAATGGGACAGACCTAGTTGATTAAGTGATGAGGACATCACTACCATGGATACGGCCATACTTACAAACCCAATGGAAACCAACAATATCATACAAGGGCCAATTACTCGAGCTCGGGCACGACAATTCAATTACCAGGTGAATGCGTTCCTCGGGTTGCATACAAATAATTTAATGAATGGAATGCTATTTAATCCTTGTGATGATTTTATTGTCCTTAGGAACCAAGGAGAAGGACTCCCAAACGTCAAGCATGAAGCCAATTCTTCCGGTGCACAAGTTCAACTCGGATTCGGCCTCCGGGACAGCACCAACTTCAAACGACCATAACTTTTGATCCACAAGGGTGTTTGAGGTCTATGAGTACTGGTTGGAAAGGTTTCGACGTCCTCTTTCCAACGGATCCGACCCCATCCCCAAATTCCGTCCGAGTCAACGGGAATCTGCAAAACAATTGGCGTCACTTTTCCAAATCGAGAAGACTTGGGCTTTGGGCCTTGTAATAGAGTTGTAGTTGGTATCCTACTGCTTTGGACGTGTTTCCCACGCCCCTACCTCTTATAAATAGCCAGACATCGGCTCCTTAGGGTTTTGGGTTTTATTTGATTAGTTTAGCCAAGTGCAAACTTGATCCTGCGAGTTGTGCTAGACAGCCACCTTGTCAAGATCGTCAATAAGACTCCACTTTGTTTCGCTTCCAGTTTTATCCGCAATTTCAGATTGTTTATCCTATTGTTCTTGCTTGTTCTTCGGTTGCTTGCAGGAATTGAACTTCGTGTTCAGGTTGATCGTGCCCACGGCAAGATCAATAACCCGCTGGAGTTGGTTTAGCGATTGCTAAGGCGCATCGTCGTCGTACGGTGTAGTCGGATTGTCAAAGTCGACTCTAACAAATCGATCGTGTGTTTCTCATCGAAAGATCGGGACACCCATAGTGCCATCACGGCGCCATCATTAAGTTGCTAATAACGTACCTGTGGTACATCGGGGTGTCAACTATACCTTTTGTATAGCTGTACGGGGGAGCGTAACGGGGCTGCGGCCAGGTACCCATCTAACGGTTGATTGGCCTAGACTTCGCCTTTGCTAAGGGAAGGGTTAGTGTGCAACAACCGGGGAGGCCCACTTGTGCTGTTAGAAGTTTCCGAAAGACTTTGTTATGGACACTCGCCTTTGTGGTGTTTGGCTGTATCTTGTGGGTAAAGTGCATAACCTCTGCATAGTGTAAAATCTATTCGAATAGCCGTGTCCGCGGCATTGGACATTGCTCGGGAATTACAGTCAAGGGTTAGACTTCCATGAAAACAACTTGGACTTGGAAAGTTTGGGTGGGTTTAATAATGACGTTGATGGAAATGTGGATTAGGAGAAGGGAAAGTGTTTATTTAACTCATGGAAAAGTTATTGATAATACATTGTTTCTATTGCTTTCGAATCTACTTATGTTACTTGTTAAATGCTGTTTATTGCAAATGAACCCTGAAAGATCCCTTGTACTAAGCCCTGCATGTAGAACAATAGTTTGCATTCTGTGCATGACTTGCTAAGTACCAAGTACTCACCCTTACCGTAATACAACACCAGTTGAAGATGAGGCAACGCCAGCTTTGGAGGAAGAATTTCATGAGGAGCTGTCTACTTAGGGAGCGAGCCCAGTCAGTTGCCTGTGGTATACTGAATGGCGCCGCTTTTATTCCGCTGTAATTTATTTTCTTAATAAGTTTTTGCCATGTGTGGCGTACTTTTGTAACTTGACCATAAGATCGAGCAACCAGCTATATTTCCTTTCAGTAAAGTACTCTAATATTTCGTTGAGTATGATTGTGATATTTCCAATGTTGAGACTATGTGCACTAGCGTGATCCTTGACTAGTGCTGATTACATAGAGGGTCCGGATTTGCAAATTCGGGTCCCGACAGAGGTGGTATTAGAGCCATACTGACTGTAGGACTACCCTTAGTTAGAATGGTCGTAGTGAGGATAAAACCTATTTTCTAAAGATAAAATTTGACAAGATAATGATTGAACTCTCGACTCATCCCCTTTCTTGTTCATACCCCTTGCTGAGTTCTTTTGTCTTCTACTTTGATTTTAAAATGTTGCGCTCTTACGTGAGTGTCTTTGACAGATGATGATGAAGAACAACTATGCTGAGCGTGAGGGAGGCTACGCTGCCGAGTTGTGGCGTATGCTTCAGTTTCTTGGAGGTTTTGAGAGACCGCTCTACCGAGGGACTACACTCGTGCAGGCAGGACAGGTCCTTTGATGGGACGTGAAGATCACGGTGTATGCTCGAGAGAAGACGAAGTTCAGCTGCCCTTTTCACTTCACCGCTAGGAGGTCAACATTTGAGATGAGAATCCAGGAGGTGTCTCGTCGAGCGATGCAGCAAATTGCTCGCACTTACTCTAGGGAACTGGAAGGCACAGTATTCCGCCACCACTCACGTCGAGACGGTAGAGCTCAGCGGAAGCCGATAGAAGAGGAGGATGCTACCATCACACACTTAGCCAGATTCGTCGTCGCCTAGGAGGAGCTTATCGATGACACAGTTCAGGAGTTGATGAAGGCTCACGTGCAGGTCGAGGAAGGGAAAAAGCACTGTAACACCCCGGCATTTAATATGCCTGAATGCTACCAAACATAAGCTAAACAACATCTAAATACCGCATTTAAACATAAATTCCAGCAAAGGCGCACATGCTAAAAACCGAGATTTCGGCAGCATCTTCTTTGTTTTAACATGATTCGAATGAGCAACAACAGTATAGCATTATATGGAATATGAGAGACAACTAAAAACAGCAATAATTAACGACTTAGCAACAATGTAAGTCTAGTTCCAAACATATAATGTCTCCAAGAGTCAAACGAACGAAAAGATTCTCATTTAGCAAAGCTAAGCCTTAAAGCAATGATCATCACACGCAATTTATTATCGACACTAATTGAATGACTTGTGAAATCAAAGAGTGAAGCTACGTGTGGGAGTGTGACTAATTCCCTTACCCGCATGCCGATCTCATGGTACCTAAAACAACAAGAAAACACAAGCGTGAGTTCGAAACTCAGCAAGCATATTGCAAGGGACAGCAAGAACAATAACATGGCAATAAAATCTCACATCATGTATATCATTTCATTCATGAACACTTAACATTATCATCATCATTATGTATGCCATGCAATGCAATGCAATGCTCATGTCTTCTTGGAAACTCATACCGGTATGGTTGAGTACACACCCGTCGGTGTGCACCCTCTCCCCCCGTCCATCCCGAAGATGGAGGGTGCCTACTCCTCGCTTCCGTTCACCGCGGTGAATGGAATCACGATGTAGGACTTACTCATTGGCTCTCCGGATTAGTCATAACATTCTCATCGACCTTCCCGGATTAGTTATGACTTTCTCACCGCCCGGGCCATGTAACATGTCATGTATGCAATTATGCCAACATCATATTTAACTCACATATTAACACATGGCATCATAACATAATAAACATGCTCATCATATCATTGGCAATCATTAAAGCATGGCAGGTGATCATATATCATGAAGTCAATCTCATCTATTCTCAACAAGCAACCTACAAATCGCTATCCATTACAACACACTTGCCTCAACCACGGGCAACGGATTGGCGGGAAGTAGAAGGCACTCCCGGGGTCGCACCACCTGCACATAGGTATCACACACTCACAATCATGTCCACAAAATAGTACGCAAACCCTCATCTACCCCGACATTGCCAACTACTCGCAAAACCTAAAAACAGAGGTTCTGTCCCGTCGGGACAGCAGCCTTGCAAAAGGCATAAATTGAGTTCTGGGACTCCGAATCAATTAAACGAGTACATCCTCGCGTAGCTTAGGAAATTTTCCAACTTTTTCTAGGTATAGGGAAAGACTGATTCGGACTCTAAAATTGTTTAATCTACAAAATACCGTGATCTGTTCCAATCACGTCACAGATTTTAACACGCTCGGTAAAACAACAATAACTTTCAAACGGCTAGGCGGAATTTAAAGTTCTTTACATCCACGGAAAGATAATGAAATTATCTACAAATTCTTCAACATCCATACGACCAGATTCCGAATCTAAATTGGCGAAAAACCGAACCCTAGGTCGACTGCTCATGCTGCCCGAAACAGAGAACGTGGCAACTTCTAGATCTAATCCAATCTACTCAAATCCAGCACTACCAATTGATCTAAAAACTTGATAAACACCCTTATAACAGTACCTAGACCAACCCCAAGGATTCCCATGGCCATACCTTTGCCCAACGCACGAAAACCCAATAGATCTCCTCCCGGTTCGCGCGATCTCCTTCCTCGCTCCAATCCCGCCGGATCTCCTCGTCGTGGAGCGCTCCAACGGATAGATCTTTGAGGTGTGGAGGTGGAGAACTACCCTAGGGGCAGCAAGGGAGGAGGAGAGGTGGTGGAGCAATGGGGGAGGTGGAGGCGCCACAAGGAGGAGGTGGGGAGGTGTGGGGGGCGGCTAGGACTTGTGGGGGCGCAAGGGCAGGGGGTGGACGCCTAAAGGGGCTGGGGGAGGCCCCCAACCAGGTCTCCTACTCCTATTAGGACTCAAACTCCATCCCACCAAAGCCCACGACCCTTTCCTTTAGGCCCAAACTCCCCCGGAAAGGCCCAAAACCCCGGAAACGGCCCGAAAACGGCCCGGAAACGCTATTAAGCCTCCTATCATATGGTTTTAACCTCCAATACCATATTTCATAAAGTTTTTGACCTTATCATTCACATTAAATAATGTCACACCATTCCGTAGTGTCACATTCTTCCCCCCTTCAACAGGATTCGACCCCGAATCCGAGACACGCCACTTTGCAAACAACCAAATCAAAGGGAGTTATGGTTCACGCCTCAGAACCTGCTTGGAAGCCCCTACGCTTTGCACCAGCCAGCACTCAGAGGCAAGGAGCTAAGGATCAAAGACTGACAGCTCTAATGATAACTCACAATCAAAAAAACTTGCGAGAACTTTACTCAACATTGAAACACAAAGCACTGAAACAAGGTGATGGCGCCGTGATGGCACTATGGGTGTCCCGATCTTTCGATGAGAAACACACGATCGATTTGTTAGAGTCGACTTTGACAATCCGACTACACCGTACGACGACGATGCGCCTTAGCAATCGCTAAACCAACTCCAGCGGGTTATTGATCTTGCGTGGGGCACGATCAACCTCGAACAGTTCAATTCCTGCAAGCAACGAAGAACAAGCAAGAACAATAGGATAAGCAATCTGAAATTGCGGATAAAACTGGAAGGCGAAACAAAGTGGAGTCTTATTGTGATCTTGACAAGGTGGCTGTCAGCACAACTTCGCAGGATCAAGTTTGCACTTGGCTAAACTAATCAAATAAAACCCAAAACCTAAGGAGCCGATGTCTGGCTATTTATAAGAGGTAGGGATGTGGAAACACGTCCAAAGCAGTAGGATACCAACTACAACTCTATTACAAGGCCCAAAGCCCGTCTTCTCGATTTGGAAAAGTAGCGCCAATTGTTTTGCAGATTCCCGTTGACTCGGACGGAATTTGGGGGATGAGGTCGGATCCGTTGGAAAGAGGACGTCGAAACCTTTCCAACAGTACTCATAGACCTCAAACACCCTTGTGGATCAAAAGAGATTATGGTCGTTTGAAGTTGGTGCTGTCCCGGAGGCCGAATCCGAGTTGAACTTGTGCACGGAAGAATTGGCTTCATGCTTGGCGTTTGAGTCCTTCTCCTTGGTTCCTAAGGACAATAAAATCATCACAAGGATTAAATAGCATTCCATTCATTAAATTATTTGTATGCAACCGAGAGCATATTCACTGGTAATTGAATTGATGCGCGCGAGCTTGTAATTGGCCCTTGTATGACATTGTTGGTTTCCATTGGGTTTGTAGGTATGGCGTATCCATGGTAGTGATGTCCTCATCATCCTCCTTCTTGCATTTGAGTCGTCCTCGACTCAAGTTCATCATCTTCTCCCAAGTTTGTCTTTAGATCTGATAATTCATTTGGCGGGCTCCAGCTTTCAAGGTCAATGGTCCTTGAACCGACGAAGATGTAGAAGGATGGCCAAGGTGAAGTCGATAAAGCCATGCAGATGGAGCCATCGTAGTAGATTGTATCGGCAGAGGATGCTGTGAAGTGTCGCCAACTTAATGGTCCTGGCCAAGGTGGGGGTCGATGAAACCATGCAGTTGATATAACTGTAGCAATACTTGGTGATGACCATATGTATGCAGTGTTAGTTCTGTCCATGATGAGCATGGTCTCATCATCCTCCCTCTTGAAGTGGAGTCGTCCCCGACTCCATCATAGTAATCCTGTGAAATGTTAGTAATGACGGGGAAACAAAGCAATATGCACATTTGCAATGAAATCAATGGATCGAGAAATTTCTATCAACCGTATTCTCCCTTTCTTGAAAACTATCATGTGACTTGTGAATGGAACCAAATGTACTTGGTCTGACATGATTAGTGATATGGCAATTATTAAATTGATGCCATTGTTGCATTGCAAACGGAGGTTTAAAATATGAACAAATGTAAACTCGATGTGCTTTATACTCTCCTTTCTCACTATTTTTGCCAATAACATAAAAGATGTTTCGTGATAACCATGACAAATCAGAATGTACAAAAAGGCTCTCCTCTAAATAATTCAGATCACATGGAACATCAAATTTAATGTAGCCTAATATATATAAAGAAGACATCAATTTCAACTCATCATTTTAAACATGATGTGAATGACATGTTTGTTTTCAGCATAAGTGTCTAGTGTGTTAACAAAAGTGACATGTCCATTTGCTAGTTGTGTCATGGATATAAGTGAAGTATTATCACACAACTCTTCTTTATCACAAGAAATAGCAAGCAAATCATCTTGTAACAAAGCAAAATCAGCAATTGGTTCCATTATTAGTTGCTCTATGATAGCATGATTTGTGGATAGTTTTAGCTCTTCAAAATTATTTTCTCCATGTGTAAAGTCCATACCCTGTTATATTACCTTGTAAGTTCTCATCATGTATTTGTAGGTGTTTCTTCAACTATTATCTCTTCACTTACACATGGGGTAGTACTGAGTTCTTTCTCCATATGCACTTCTACATCATTCTCTCGATGGTGCTCACTTTTACGCAAAATGTTAGCTACAAAAGAAGGTGCAACAATGGGCGCCTCAAATGAAGCTAATGATTCTTTCAAAGGATTCAGCAAACACATATTTTCAACTCTACAAGCACATACAACCAATTCTGAAGAGAACTATATGTTTCATCAATAAGAGCATCCTGAATTTCTTGATTAAGTCCACGTATGAACCTAAGCTCTGTTTTCTTCACCTTCAACTAAACCACAACGCATAACAAATGATTTTGCAATCGTTCATAGTATTCATACTTGCACTTATTTCCTTGTTTCAAGCATTGGAGTCTAGTATACAAATATTGAGAATGATATTCCGGAACATAATCAATTCTCATAAGTCTTTTCATGGCCTTCCAATTTTTTGAGTTTTCTCTCTTTCCTACAAATATGTTTCCACCATGTTAATGCATATTCATTTAGCACACTAGCAGAGCAATCCTAATCTTTTCATTTTCAGACAAATCATACTTGCCAAATTCTTTGTCTCTGCTATCTCCCAATTAATATAGGCATCAGGATCATAATGACCATTAAAAGGTGGAATGGCGAATTTAACCTTATCTAGGAATCATCATCAACATGTACTGAGCATGTAGTATGCCATTTTTGTTGCTTAGAAGATGAGGTGGAGGACTGGAAGTTCGAGCGAGTACACAAGCTTATCAAGTCTAGACAAAATAGTAGCAAGATTAGCGTTAGCTTAACTCCTGGCTTGATCTCGATAGACCGAAGGCGGTCTTCTTGCATCAACATTCTAGCAACAATTCCCTTTGCTTGTAGAGTGATGCATCGAATCCTCATCACCTAACATGGTTAGTAGAAGAAAAGAAAACAATATAACAAGTATAATGTTCCTATCAACTACAAGGAGGTGGTGGCAATTCTCTCAAGCGCTCAAGCCTATGACCCAAGTTCTTACAAGTTCTTACAATGCCAGCAGCGTTGTCGGCCGCTGGCGTTGTCAAGAGTTCTCGAAGTTTGTGTAGAGCGATTGCCAAGGGATCGGCCTTTGTCACGGAGTAGAAAGTGGAGCTTGGACAGAGCTTAATTTAGTAGCAAAAGGTTAGCAATAATCCAATCAGTGAATGCAAAATTGAAGAATTGTTCAACGTCTAGTCACTAATTCTTGGCCGACTCGAGGCTAGCAATTTGTGACTCAAAAGCGTAGTGGCGGCAGTCATGACAGTTCCTGAGATGAAGAACAGCGAAAAAAAAAAATTCGCGAAAGAAGGGAACTAACTCAAGGCCCAGGAATCTTGTGAAAATAGGTTTGGCACATAAAATTTTGGATGATTCCGGACTCTTTTTTGCAGGCGGTCAACGGTCCGATTTTTCTTTCAAGTGCTATGGCGGAAGGCGAGTCGTGTGACGACGACCAGGTGAAGCGATGATCGTGGCAAACCCGATCGAGGCGGCTTGATGGCGACACAGTCAGGCAGCGACGATCGACAAGGTGAAGCGACCCGATCAGGTGGCGACGATCGGTAGCGACCAGTCGGGGCGACGATCGAGAGCAACGATCGGCTAACGGTGGGTGACCGGTCGAGCGACGATCGGGAGAGCAACGATCGGCTAACGGTAGGTGACGATCAGCGGCGACCCGATCGGGGAAGCGACGATCGGAAGGTAACGATCGGCTGACGGATGGGCGACGCGGGTCAGCGACGATCGGCTAACGAGGAGCAGCCGGTCGGACGACCAAGTGGGCGACGATCGACGATTGGATGAGAAGAAAGTTTAGTCGAACTCCTTTTCTTTTTTTTTTTTTCAGCAGATTGGACCGACACGGAACACAACTGACTCGTGGAACACAACTTCGAGCCGAACACAACTCGAAACCGCTATGCCGACCTGGACTCCAACTAGACTAGAATTCAGCAACTCGACACGACGATGCAACCAAAAATTCAATAACGCGATTACCTTTGGAAAGGAAAATGCGAGGCTCAAATTGTTTTGGTATGGAGAGATCCAATCGATGGCGTTTCTACGGACTATAGGAAAGATATCAATCTACTAATCTAGGTAAAGAATTCTCACCGAGCAACCTGGTTTGCTCGATACCACTTGATGGCGCCGTGATGGCACTATGGGTGTCGATCTTTCGATGAGAAACACCACGATCGATTTGTTAGAGTCGACTTTGACAATCCGACTACACCGTCACGACGATGCGCCTTGCAATCGCTAAACCAACTCCGGGGTTATTGATCTTGCCGTGAGCACGATCAACCTGAACAAGTTCAATTCCTGCAAGCAACCGAAGAACAAGCAAGAACAATAGGATAAGCAATCTGAAATTGCGGATAAAACTGGAAGCGAAACAAAGTGAGTCTTATTGGCTTGATCTTGACAAGGTGGCTGTCCAGCACAACTTCGCAGGATCAAGTTTGCACTTGGCTAAACTAATCAAATAAAACCCAAAACCCTAAGGAGCGATGTACGGCTATTTATAAGAGGTAGGGACGTGGGAAACACGTCCAAAGCAGTAGGATACCAACTACAACTCTATTACAAGGCCCAAAGCCCACGTCTTCTCGATTTGGAAAAGTGACGCCAATTGTTTTGCAGATTCCGTTGACTCGGACGGAATTTGGGGATGGGGTCGGATCCGTTGGAAAGAGGACGTCGAAACCTTTCCAACCAGTACTCATAGACCTCAAACACCCTTGTGGATCAAAAAGTTATAGTCGTTTGAAGTTGGTGCTGTCCCGGAGGCGAATCCAAGTTGAACTTGTGCACGGAAGAATTGGCTTCATGCTTGACGCGTTTGGGAGTCCTTCCTTGGTTCCTAAGGACAATAAAATCATCACAAGGATTAAATAGCATTCCATTCATTAAATTATTTGTATGCAACCCGAGAACATTCACACAGTAATTGAATTGTCGTGCGCTTGAAGCTCGAGTAATTGGCCCTTGTATGACATTGTTGGTTTCCATTGGGTTTGTAGGTATGGCCGTATCCATGGTAGTGATGTCCTCATCATCCTCCCTTCTTGCATTTGAGTCGTCCTCGACTCAAGTTCATCATCTTCTCCCAAGTTTGTCTTTAGATCTGATAATTCATTTGACGGGCTCCAGCTCGAGTCAATGGTCCTTGAAAGCGATTAAGATGTAGAAGGATGGCCAAGGTGGGGGTCGATAAAGCCATGTAGATGGAGCCATCGTGAGTAGTTGTATCTGAAGTAGAGGATCTTGTGAAGTGTCGCCAACTTAATGGTCTGGCCAAGGTGAAATGGGTCGATGAAACCATGCAGTTGATATAACTGTAGCAATACTTGGTGATGACCATATGTATGCAGTGTTAGTTCTGTCCATGATGAGCATGGTCTCATCACAAGGCCTCGGCATGACCCAAGTGATAGGATAAAATCCCAAACAGACCACGCAGGAAAACGGTCTCATACTCCTCGTTCTAAGCATTCCTTGGCACTAAAGTGCCCGATCCCTTTAACTCAGGCTACTCTCCAGAAAAACACGGTACCAACCTCCCTTCTGTGTTTCCTTGTACTCAAGACGACGCGAAGCAGGAGAGACACAACGCTCTAAGATTACCACCAGAACGAACAACCTACTTTAACCAGGATCCGTAAGACTCGCGTAACAGAAACGACCGAACGTTCCTCTGCAGTTGACACAACTCGCTTCTTGCCCAACGACAAAAGCACCAATACACTTCAAAAGGAAAAGCGATCACTAGCAACCACCAAGTGGTCCACTAATAATGTAATCAACCCTACCGAGGAACACCTCAACGACACAATTCTCCACGAAGGTTTGCATTGAGTCATACACAACCTTCCACTCAAAGGACCATGATAAAGAGCACAATCATTGAGTGAGCTCAACCATAACATGAACCCAAGTGGCCCTCATCCAACATTCAAACCCCAAAGCGTTAAAACCACTTTGGAAAGGATTCGACAACAACCAGAGAGTATTCATTTTAATTTCCTAAGCCAAAACGCAAAGGAAACACAAATCCTTCACCACAACCAACACCAGAAATTCTTCATTGTTTCTTTTCATACTAGAAAGCAAGGGAAATCTCGTTTCATGACATGAATGCACATTCTTCAAGAGCACTCCGGAATAGTCATATCTTCATATATGACTTTCTCACCGACCCGGCTCAACGACCCTTTTATCATTTAACATCTAAAAACGATGTCCTGTTTACTTTTCATCATTCATTCATCATGGAACAACAATACCGAAAAGTCATTCACCAAAAGACTTCTTCCTCGGTATCACATGATTGAAATACACATAACATTGACGGTTGCGCTAAATCATATAGACTATGACGGCAACATCGTTAATCAACAAAACACCACATCGTGTGAAAACCCAACATCCATTTAAAACTAACCTTGCAAAACCTCGCAAAATCAAAATCAACCCTTTGGAACAGAACATCAACTCCAAAGTCAAACATCTGCACACACAACCGCCATAAATTTTATCAAAAGAGAGGGAAACTCAATCCCAAAAGAAAACTCTTCACTAACCAAATTCACTTATGAAACATTCATAAAGACCAGACTTGTGAAACATCCGCACACCAGACACATTTTCCAAATGACTCCAACTCTAGCCAAACAGAGTTACACATCAAGGGCTTAACTCAAAAGTTTCCAACACAACCCTTTATGACCATCTGCTTCCTTTTAAAATTAATTCCAAAGATAATTCAGTGCGAACGCGAAAGGGCGCGATCGACTCAAAAACTTTTGGGGGTAAATCCATACTCATAGCACCAACTAAACAAATTAGCCAAAACCAAATATTTGCACCAATTTCTACGAGTTTTAGGGAAACTCTGAAACACAGCATATGGAACACCTTGACCGAAAACCCTTCAACCAAAATGGCAAACAACCAAACCAGTCCAAAAGCTTTTGAACACAAGCTCAGCAAAAAGAACCATCTCTAGTACTCCACTACGCTTTCCATTAAAGACTTCAATAATCACTATTTACTCCCTGAGAAGCCCCAACACAATTAAACCAAAAGCTTCACAACAAATTCTTCCTCTAGTTACCATTCCCAACACTTTTAATTAGGGTTTATGTTGCTTATCAAAAAGGCACCCAACCAAGACTATATTGACATGATCCCCACGGATCACCGAATCATAATACTTCTTATTCTAAATTTGAAACATAGTACTTCAACAAATCTTTCAGCAAGATCAACATATAAATTTCATACCTTCTATATATCCACGTCTCGACAACCGAACCTTATTCAGTTAAACAACGACTTCAACATGTTAATATTATTTCTACAGGGAAGAATTCATAAGTGAGACTCCAAGTTATACTTTCATTAAGGATAAGATCATTTATCGTATTAATTATCCAAAGCTCACTCCATCGCAACATGTTAAAATTTTCGTCTATTTTAACCATGGTTTTCCAACGAGTAATCTAAATAGTTACCACCACTACTTAGTCATTAATAACAGCAAATGGGCATAATCATCAACCAACAACGTTACTTTTAGCTACCCTATACATAAGTGATAACAAATTACCACCACACAACATACTCCCATTATTTAAAATAGATTGAATACTAGCATTAACACAGCCCTTAACAACATCATTAACATCATGTCTTATGTCTTCTCAATTTATATCAATACTAGCATTGAAGGGACACGACTGCATACTTCCAAATATACTAGTAGTTTGCAACAACGTAAATAGCAACTCTAATCAACTTCCAAATTAAAGTCACTAGGCAACACGATTAAATTCCTCTTTTACTCCATTAGATTAGAACATCTTTAAACAACCAGCAAAGTTTCTTTAACGGTAACAGCAGTCTACATCATCTTAATGTTTTTAACTAGGCATCAGGGTTTAAAACTTTTAAACATTATCGGGGGTCATAAGCACTTTTATAACAAAGCAACAGATTCTAAGCATGTACATTAACACATTTAATCATTCTCGCTAAGAGTAAACTACAACACTAGTAGTCTATTTATTCTCAAGCTAGAGATATTAATCACATTGAATTGTTTCAACTCACAAATTAACTTAACAATTCGTCATCCCAAAAACCATATTGGTACATGCTACAAAACATGCTAAACAACAATTTTTACTAGGGACAAACGATTTCAGTCAAAAGACAACTTACTTAGTTTGCAGCATTTTAGCTTTAAAACTCATCCCAAATTCATAAGGAAAC
Source organism: Rhipidocladum racemiflorum (assembly GCA_036346355.1). Taxonomy (NCBI): domain Eukaryota; kingdom Viridiplantae; phylum Streptophyta; class Magnoliopsida; order Poales; family Poaceae; genus Rhipidocladum; species Rhipidocladum racemiflorum. The sequence goes on from CM070589.1 coordinate 46,882,733, forward strand.
TTGACTCTCAAAATTGCAATGAGGCAAACCCAAACTTGGTCATGCAAAGGAATTCTCCAAAACACTTTTCAATCTCAAAGACTCCCACAGGAGGGAACCAACCGATCAAATAAACCTTTGCAAATAAAACCTTAACACCAAACCCCAATCTTTCACAAAACAAGAAGGGTTTTTCAAGGATGATTTCTTAAACCAGTAAAATAACAAAATCAAACACCACTTACTCCTACAAAGCCACTGAACTTCAGCCCCGACCAGTGTCGGCACAACTCATAATAACTCCTTTAACCTCGGAGAAAGGCAAACCCAGGAATAAATTGAATGCTTCTTCCCTATAAAGCAATCCACAAAGTAGGCATCAAAACTGGAAAGGCAACCAAAGGAAGCGCAACACTAGACTCTTCTTCTTTGTCTTCACCCAAGGAAGACAAAACCACAAACCGCCTGTGGATCAAACCATGAAAAACCAATACCAAACACTTTTCTTTTGGTTTCCATCAACTAAAACCAAGAAAACCAACCAAGACCGACCACAGAACGATAAAGAACATCCGAAGAAAACCACCATCAACTCTTCTATTTGTCTCCAGTCAACTACCCGATCTACGATAGAAAAGGTGAGCACTCTTCTCCTACAGGGGTTAATAGTTCTTCGGTGATGGCGCTAACCGGCCACACCGTCAAACCTCACCCTTACTATGAACGAAAAGAGAGGTGACCGAAACCCTTCGGCACCACAACCCCACTTTTATCACCACAACAGGAACAATTCAATCATTTATCTCATAGACATAGCAACATGCTTATCAAATGAAGCGTTCAACATCATAACTTAAATACAACATTTAAGCGTAAAGGAACGATACCCATACCCTTTCCTACTGTGCATCCAGTGTGTGTCAAATTTTAGATTAGTTATACCACTTTTGCAAGTTTTAATGTTGCTATCCTATGACAAAATTTTAGTTAAGACCTAGGCCATGTTTCTAAGTTATTCCACATCATATTTTAGTTGTACCCTATAGCATGACACTAAAAATACACATTCCAAGGACCTACAGCCCGCTCTGATACCAACTGTAACACTCCGGCATTTAATATGCCTGAATGCTACCAAACATAAGCTAAACAACATCTAAATACCGCATTTAAACATAAATTCCAGCAAAGGCGCACATGCTAAAAACCGAGATTTCGGCAGTATCTCCTTTGTTTTAACATGATTCGAATGAGCAACAACAGTATAGCATTATATGGAATATGAGAGACAACTAAAAATAGCAATAATTAACGACTTAGCAACAATGTAAGTCTAGTTCCAAACATATAATGTCTCCAAGAGTCAAATGAACGAAAAGATTCTCATTTAGCAAAGCTAAGCCTTAAAACCCCAAGTTATATCATAATCCAACCCCAACCCCAGCATCTAGTATGCCTGAATGCTACCAAACATAGACTAAACAACATCTAGATCTAATCCAATCTACTCAAGTCCAGCACCACCAATTGATCTAAAATCATGATAAACACCCTTAGAATAGTACCTAGACCAACCCCAAGGAGTCCCATGGCCATACCTTCGCCCGACGACCGAAATCCCAACGAAACTCCTCCCGGATCGCTCCTCGCTCCAACGGATGGATTCATAAGGTGCAGGGGTGGGGAGGCCACCCTATGGCAGCAAGGGGGTGGAGGAGAGGTGGTGGAGAGGTGGGGAGCAAAGGGGAGCAATGGGGGAGGTGGAGGCGCCACAAGGAGGAGATGGAGATGTGTGGGGGCGGCTAGGGCATCATGGGGGCGCAAGGGGCAGTATGGGGGTGCAATAGGGACTGGTGGTGGCCTCCAACCAGGACTCCTCCCCTCATTTGGACTCAAACTCCATCCCACCAAAGCCCACGACCCCCCCTCTTAGGCCCAAACTCCCCCGGAAAGGCCCAAAACACCGGAAACGCTATTAACCTCCATACCCTATGGTTTTAACCTTAATTCCACATCTCATAATGTTTTTGACCTCATCATGCACCATTTATAAGGTTACGACACTTCGTGGGGTCACATCACTTCATAAGGCCCAAAAACGCAAGTAAACCTCAAGCCGCAAGGTTTTATTCTCTAATTTCACATTAAATTTTAGTTGTACCCTATAGCATGATACTAAAAATACACATTCCAAGGACCTACAGCCCGCTCTGATACCAACTGTAACACCCTGACATTTAATATGCCTGAATGCTACCAAAAATAAGCTAAACAACATCTATACACGATGTCTTGTTTACTTTTCACCATTCATTCATCATATAACAACAATACTGAAAAGTCATTCACAAAAAGACTTCTTCCTCGGTATCACATGATTGAAATACACATAACATTGACGGCAACACCATTAACCGCAAAACACCACGTCGGGTTAGAACCCACCAACGATAGATAGCTAAACTTGCAAAACATCGCATTTTAACCAAAATCAACATTTTGGAAAAGAACATCAAAATTTCAAGTCGAGCATCTGCTCCCACAACCGTCACAATTTTTTTTCCTCAAGGAGAGGGAAACTCATTTCAAAAAGGGAACACCTCACTAACAAAATCACTTTATAAAAAATTCATAAAATCCACCTTTTTGAAGCACTCGCAAACATCACACACATTTTCCAAATAACTCCAACTTTAGCAAAAAAAGAGTTACAAATTAAACCTCAAGAGTATCCAACACAAACCACTATGTCCATCTGCTTCCTTAAAAACTTATTCCAAAGATAATTCAGGGTGAACACGAAGGAGCGCGATCCACTCAAAAACTTTTGGATGTGAACTCAAACTCACAACACGAACTAAACAACTTCACCAAAACCAAAGGTCGACACCAAACACTACGAGTTTTGGGGAACATTGAAACTCAACGTAAGGAACACCTCCACCGAAAGCATTCAACCGAGATGGCAAACAACCAAACCAGTCCAGAAGGTTTTAAACACAAGCTCAGCATGAAACCCTATTCTTATCTTTTTAAACATTCAAATTACACTTTTTTTTACTCATCGAGAAACCCATCATAATTCAACCAAAAGCTACATAACCAATATTCCTCTAGTTACCTTTCCCATCACTTATAAATAAAGTTCATGACGATTATCAAAAGACAACTAACCAATACTACCTCATAAAGATCCCCACAGACCAACACATCATATAACAACGTATTCTCTATTTCAAACATGGCACTTCAACAGGTACTTGAGCATGATCAACCTACCAATTTTATACAATCCATACGTCAATTTCTCGACAACAAAACTTACTCAATTCAATAAATGACTTAAACACATACATGTTATCTCTACAAGACAAAATTCGTGAGTATGATTCTAGGATATACATTCAGCAAGAATAAAATCCTACATCATGTTAATTATCCATGGTCCACTCCATTACAACATGTTACAATAACCTCCATTTTTAACAAGGATTTTCAACAATTAATCTAAGCAATTACCACCACTATTAAGTCATCAATATCAATAAGTTGCATAATCATCAATCAACAACATTACCTTTAGCTACCCTATACATAGGTTATAACAAAATTACCACCACACAACATACTCCAACTATTTAAAATAGATTGAATACTAGCATTAACACTGCTCTTAACAACATCATGAACAATAAGTCTTATGTCTTCTCAATTGATATCAATACTAGCATTGTAGAGACACAACTGCATACTTTCAAATATACTAGTATTTTGCAACAACGTAAATATCAACTCTAATCAACTTCCAAATTAAAGTCACTATGCAACACGATTAAATTTCTCTATTAATCCATTAGATTAGAGCATCTTTAAACAACCAGCAAAATTTCTTTAACAAAAACAGCAGTCTACATCATCTTAATGTTTCAACTATGCAACAGGGTTTAAAACTTTAAACATTATCAAGGGTCATAAGCGCTTTTAAAGCAAAGCAACAGATTCTAAGCATGTACTTTAGCACATTCAATCATTCTCGCTAAGAGTAAACTACAACACTAGTAGTCTATTTATTCTCAAGCTAGAGATAACAACCGCATTGAATTGTTTCAACTCAAAAATTAACTTAACAATGCATCATCCCATAAACCGCATTGGTACATGCTACATAACATGCTAAACAGCAATTCTTACTAGGGACAAACGATTTCGGTCAAAAGATTACTTACTTTGTTTGCAACATTTTAGTTTTAAAGCTCATCCCGAGTTCATAAGGAAACTTGACTCTCAAAATTGCAATGAGACAAACCCAAACTTGGTCATGCAAAAGGAATTCTCCAAAACACTTTTCATTCTCAAAGACTCCCATAAAGGAAAATGGTTGAAAGACAATTTTCTTAACGGAAACCAAGCGACCAAGTAATCCATTTCAAATAAAACCTTAATCTCAAACCCCAAACTTTCACGAAACAAGAAAGATTTTTCAAAGATGATTTCTCAAACCAGTAAAATGACGAAATCAAACCGTGTTTTTCTGGAGAGTAGCTTGAGTTAAAGGGATCGGGCACTTCAGTGCCAAGGAATGCTTAGAACGAGGAGACCGTTTTCCTGCGTGGTCTGTTTGGCATTTTATCCTATCACTTGGGTCATGCCGAGGCCTTATTTCAGTGCTTTATGTTTCAATGTTGAGTAAAGTTCTCGCAAGTTTTTTTGATTGTGAGTTATCATTAGAGCTGTCAGTCTTTGATCCTTAGCTCCTTGCCTCTGAGTGCTGGCTGGTGCAAAGCGTAGGGGCTTCCAAGCAGGTTCTGAGGCGTGAACCATAACTCCCTTTGATTTGGTTGTTTGCAAAGTGGCTTGTCTCGGATTCGGGGTCGAATCCTGTTGAAGGGGGGAAGAATGTGACACTACGGAATGGTGTGACATTATTTAATTTGAATGATAAGGTCAAAAAAATTATGAAATATGGTATTGGAGGTTAAAACCATATGATAGGAGGCTTAATAGCGTTTCCGGGCCGTTTCCGGGGTTTTGGGCCTTTCCGGGGGAGTTTGTGCCTAAATGAAAGGGTCGTGGGCTTTGGTGGGATGGAGTTTGAGTCCTAATAGGAGTAGGAGACCTGGTTGGGGGCCTCCCCCAGCCCCTTTAGGCGTCCACCCCCCTGCCCTTGCGCCCCCACAAGTCCTAGCCGCCTCCCACACCTCCCCACCTCCTTCTTGTGGCGCCTCCACCTCCCCCATTGCTCCCCATTGCTCCCCATTGCTCCACCACCTCTCCTCCCTTGCTGCCCCTAGGGTAGTTCCCCACCTCCACACCTCAAAGATCCATCAGTTGGAGCGCTCCGCGACGAGGAGATCCGGCGGGATTGGAGCGAGGAAGGAGATCGCGCGAACCAGGAGGAAATCTATTGGGTTTTCGTGCGTTGGGCAAAGGTATGGCCATGGGAATCCTTGGGGTTGGTCTAGGTATTGTTATAAGGGTGTTTATCAAGTTTTTAGATCAATTGGTGGTGCTGGATTTGAGTAGATTGGATTAGATCTAGAAGTTGCCACGTTCTCTGTTTCGGGCAGCATGAGTAGTAGACCTAGGGTTCGGTTTTTCGCCAATTTATATTCGTAATATGGTCATACGCATGTTGAAGAAGTTGTAGATAATTTTATTATATTTCCGTGGATATAAAGAACTTTAAATTCCGCCCAGTAGTTTAAAAGTTATGGTTGTTTTACCGAGCATGTTAAAATCTGTGACGTGATTGGAACAGATCACGGTATTTTGTAGATTAAACAACTTTAGATTCCGAATCAGTCTTTCCCTATACCTAGAAAAAGTTGGGAAATTTCCTAAGCTATGCGAGGATGTACTCGTTTAATTGATTCGGAGTCCCAGAACTCAAGTTATGCCTTTTGCAATGCTGCTGTCCCGACGGGACAGAACCTCTGTTTTTAGGTTTTGCGAGTAGTTGGCAATGTCGGGGTAGATGAGGGTTTGCGTACTATTTTGTGGACATGATTGTGAGTGTGTGATACCTATGTGCAGGTGGTGCGACCCCGGGCGTGCCTTCTACTTCGCGCCAATCCGTTGCCCGTGGTTGAGGCAAGTGTGTTGTAATGGATAGCGATTTGTAGGTTGCTTGTTGAGAATAGATGGGATTGGCTTCATGATATATGATCACCTGCCATGCTTTAATGATTGCCAATGATATGATGAGCATGTTTATTATGTTATGATGCCATGTGTTAATATGTGAGTTAAATATGATGTTGGCATAATTGCATACATGACATGTTACATGGCCCGGGTGGTGAGAAAGTCATAACTAATCCGGGAAGGTCGGTGAGAAAGTTATGACTAATCCAGAGAGCCAATGAGTAAGTCCTACATCATGATTCCATTCACCGCGGTGAACGGAAGCGAGGAGTAGGCACCCTCCATCTTCGGGATGGACAGGGGGAGAGGGTGCACACCGACGGGTGTGTACTCAACCATACCGGTATGAGTTTCCAAGGAGACATGAGCATTGCATTGCATTGCATTGCATTGTATACAAAATGATGATGATAATGTTAAGTGTTCATGAATGAGATGATATACATGATGTGAGATTTTATTGCCATGTTATTGTTCTTGCTGTCCCTTGCAATATGCTTGCTGAGTTTCGAACTCACGCTTGTGTTTTCTTGTTGTTTTAGGTACCATGAGATCGGCATGTGGGGAAGGGAATTAGTCACACTCTCACACGTAGCTTCAGTCTTTGATTTCACAAGTCATTCAATTAGTGTCGATAATAAATTGCGTGTGATGATCATTGCTTTAAGGCTTAGCTTTGCTAAATGAGAATCTTTTCGTTCGTTTGACTCTTGGAGACATTATATGTTTGGAACTAGACTTACATTGTTGCTAAGTCGTTAATTATTACTGTTTTTAGTTGTCTCTCATATTCCATATAATGCTATACTATTGTTGCTCATTCGAATCATGTTAAAACAAAGGAGATGTTGCCGAAATCTCGGTTTTTAGCATGTGCTCCTTTGCTGGAATTTATGTTTAAATGCGGTATTTAGATGTTGTTTAGCTTATGTTTGGTAGCATTCAGGCATATTAAATGCCGGGGTGTTACAGTGCTTTTTCCCTTCCTCGACCTGCCCGTGAGCCTTCATCAACTCCTGAACTGTGTCATCGATAAGCTCCTCCTAGGCGACGACGAATCTGGCTAAGTGTGTGATGGTAGCATCCTCCTCTTCTATCTGCTTCCGTTGAGCTCTACCGTCTCGACGTGAGTGGTGGCGGAATACTGTGCCTTCCAGTTCCCTGGAGTAAGTGCGAGCAATTTGCTGCATCGCTCAACGAGACACCTCCTAGATTCTCATCTCAAATGTTGACCTCCTAGCGGTGAAGTGAAAAGGGCAGCTGAACTTCGTCTTCTCTCGGGCATACACCGTGATCTTCACGTCCCAGCAAAGGACCAGTCCTGCCTGCACGAGTGTAGTCCCTCGGTAGAGCGGTCTCTCAAAACCTCCAAGAAACTGAAGCATACGCCACAACTCGGCAGCGTAGCCTCCCTCACGCTCAGCGTAGTTGTTCTTCATCATCATCTGTCAAAGACACTCACGTAAGAGCGCAACATTTTAAAATCAAAGTAGAAGACAAAAGAACTCAGCAAGGGGTATGAACAAGAAAGGGGATGAGTCGAGAGTTCAATTATTATCTTGTCAAATTTTATCTTTAGAAAATAGGTTTTATCCTCACTACGACCATTCTAACTAAGGGTAGTCCTACAGTCAGTTTGGCTCTGATACCACCTCTGTCGGGACCCGAATTTGCAAATCTGGACCCTCTGTGTAATCAGCACTAGTCAAGGATCACGCTAGTGCACATAGTCTCAACATTGGAAATATCACAATCATACTCAACGAAATATTAGAGTACTTTACTGAAAGGAAATATAGCTGGTTGCTCGACCTTATGGTCAAGTTACAAAAGTACGCCACACATGGCGAAAACTTATTAAGAAAATAAATTGCAGCGGAATAAAAGCATCAACGTGGCGCCATCCAGTATACCACAGGCAACTGACTGGGCTCGCTCCCTAAGTAGACGGCTCCTCCTGAAATTCTTCCTCCAAAGCTGGCGTTGCCTCATCTTCAACTGGTGTTGTATTACGGTAAGGGTGAGTACTTGGTACTCAGCAAGTCATGCACAGAATGCAGACTAATGTTCTACATGCAGGGCTTAGTACAAGGGATGTATCAGGGTTCATTTGCAATAAATAGCATTTAACAAGTAACATAAGTAAGTTTTGAAGTTGAGACTCCTTCGTCGAGTCGCGTTATAGAATAAGAGTCACCCTTAGTCGGCCTCCTGCTCCAAACTCCTGAACTGGCTGCAGACCATCCCGACCTAGAAGCGGGGAAAAAGGCGGTACGGGGAGTCCTCAAGCCGATCGCGGTAGCTTTCCCCCAACTGAAGGATAGCCTTTCTGGTAGCGTCCTGAAGCGCATACGCCAGAATCGACCTCTCGGCCGTAAAGTAGAATAGTCGGTGCTCCGCGCGGACTCGGCTCCTCGCGAAAACCAGCAACCGGACCTGCCACAAGTCCTGGCCAAGACCGGGAACAAACTAGTAGCGATACTCAGGACGATGGGGAAACCCCAACTCCTGCAGCATCAGTGACAGCTCCTCACAGAAACCTCCAGCCTGAGTGGCGAAAGTGGTGACAGCCGGCATCTACAAATTTTGAACCAAGGTGGGATTAGTAACCAATTTTAAATAAAGGATAGGATAAGCACAAGACACTAAGATAGGGGAGATAGAAGCAAAGAAACTTAAACTTTTATAAGTATGTTTTTATAAAAATATCAGTCCTTAAGGCTTTGCCGTTCTAACTAGGCCACGTCCTACAGTCGTCCAGGCTCTGATACCACCGCTGTGAGACCCCGGATCGGCTATCCGAAATCTCCTGTGTATTTCTGTACTAGTCCTAGATCGGTAGCTAGTACACACAGTCAACAGTGATACGTCATTGCCGAACATAGCGAAATTGTAACATAATTCATAAAGTACGGGCCACATGGCCACTTATTACAATACTCGGTCACGAGACCGGAGACGCGACAGCGGAAACAAAAGCGACAACAAGCGAACACCCAAAAAACGCCACAGGCGACGACAAGAAGCGCGACTAGATATCCTGGCACTCTTCCTCGAAGTCTTCAGTGTAGAACTCACCGTCTTCGGCTGCGTCTTGATAGTTTTCTGATGATGACAAGATTGTAGCACGTGAGTACAAAAGTACTCAACAAGTCGGGAAAAGTATGTGTATGTGGGGCTTTCCAAAGGAAGCTTAATAGGGTTCTTTTGCACAAAGCCAAATTTTATTAAACCATATTTAAGTAATAAGTTTCATAAAGCATCTTTCTAACAATTCTTTTTAACAATTGAATTATTGAATATTGTAGTGAAGGTTCTATCCACCCTCACTAATATAAAGGCTCTAACCGCCAACTTTTAAAAGATCAAGTTTAATCACACATGACTCTTTCCGTCAAGGCATAAAACAGGTTCTTTCCACCTGGATGGCTCTATCCGCCGTTACACGTTCGAGAGTTCTAACCACTCTCGAACCCCAAAACCAACACCATTTTATTTTAAAACTAAAACCAAAGTCTACCAATATGAAAGCATTCTTTGCTTTGCCCTTGACCGAAGGCACGGCTATTCGAATAGTTTTAACTCTGGAGAGGTGTACAACTTTACCCACAAGACATGATCGTCTCTTGATGCCAAGCTATTAACACACTTCCTTTGGTGTGCCGGCAGAGAGATCATGACAAGGCCTTTACAATGTATACACCTAACCCGACCCACCCGCTGAGGTTTCACCGCTGTTAGGGTTCTAGCCACCCAGTACAGAAGCCCCCTCTTGCGCCGTGTGAGAAAAACAACATTGCCTCTATCCGGCACTCACATTCCACCATTTGGTGAGTCTAAGTTAGGTTTCTACAAATTAGTTAGCCAGGTCGTACCATTATAAACATGTGGTAGTATGGTTATGCTTAGAATGGACAATCATAAGCGTCGGTCCTTATTTGACTTGGGGCGGCACTTGCACAAGACAACTAGTGCTCCATCCGCACCCACCCGACATTCCATTCCGCCCAAGTCCAAGCCATTTTTCCTTTTCTTTTTATTTTAGAAAAACAGTACCAAAATCATATAGTAATTTCCAAATCACACTTTAAATCATCATTTTTGAATAATCCCACCCATGGGTTGTTTTTATCAATATTGGTCCTAAGCAATGCTACCGTACTATTGCACAAAGGGTACCATATAAGTGTAAACATGGCCTAGCAAATGTCCTAGGGTTACAAGTAACATGGATGTCAATATCAAAGGAGGTATTCACAATTCGGATTAACTACTCACTTATATTTGACATACGATGATAAACATAGCATGCAAGTTTATAAAACATTAAAAACACATTTATAACCATCGGTTCAACATGCGTCAAGGAGACTTGTCTTCGATCGCGGCGAGGTCGTCGAACGCTTGAAGTCCGGCGGCGGGGTCTGCGGACTCGGTCGGCTCCTCGGCTACGCGCAAAACGAGACAATAAATAAAAACAAGAAAATAAATAAAATCCAAAAATTACAAAAGTAGTACTGGCAGGTAGGTATTGATTTTAGATGAATTTAGGAATTTGAACGGGGTCAATCGGAGCTTAGACGGAAAAGTTATGAGCTTTCGAAGTTTGAAAATTGGAAAATTGGAAAACGAGGGAATATTCATCGGAATATTCCATTTTCAATTTTCCTGGTTTTTGGGATGGGAATGGGTCTCTTGCATGTGGGCCCATGGTGTCATAGACCCATGGCTTCTTCTTGCTTTGGCTCAAGCCATGGCCGTGGGAGGGGAAGCTTGGAGGGCTTGGTGGGGGGGTGGCGTGCGGGGCGTGGCCGGCGGGCGGCGTGGCGTCTTGGCGTCTTGACGGCGTCTGGACTCATCTGGCCCGGGCAGCGTGTGGGCGGGGCCGGCCGACGGCGGTGCCGATGGCAAGGCGGCGCCGACCGGCCGGCAAGCACGAAGAACCCCAAAAAAACAGAGAACATGATTTTGGAAAAATGGTCTAAAAATTACAAAAAAATTCCTAGAACCATTTTGGAATATTTGGAACCCAATAAAATTTATTTCGCGGAATTTGGATGTAATGTGGATTTGAATATTCAGGTGCAAATAGCGGGCATTAAACAAAAGCCGCACGAGATAAAATAGGCGCGAAGGTCCAAAAATCCGGAGAATTATTCCAAAAATCAATTTTGGAATATTTGGGACCTACTTGAAGTTATTTTGGGATTTTTGGGGCATTTTTGGACTCGAGTGAAATTTCGGGTACCTACGGGAACCTGAAAATTCGATTTTTCGAACGAAAGGGAATTAAATTCCGATTTTGGATGGGAAAGGATGCCAGGTTAATATAAACACCAAGGAACTCCAATTTTTGAATTTAATTAATTTAAATTAGATTTTTCCCAGGAAGTGAAACTGAGGATGTTACATCTGCCAGGTATGCCTCCAGACAGAGACATAGAGTTTGTGATCGAGTTAGTACCCGGAACAGCACCAATAGCAAAGAGACCCTATCGGATGTCAACCGAAGAATTGGTAGAGATGAAGAAATAGCTTGAAGAGTTGATGGAGAAAGGATTCATTAGACCGAGTTCGTCGCCGTGGGGAGCGCCAATTCTGTTCGTCAAGAAAAAGGACGGGAGTTTCAGGATGTGCATTGATTACCGTGCACTCAATGAAGTCACCGTGAAGAACAAGTACCCGCTACCTAGGATCGATGACCTGTTCGACCAGTTGAGAGGAGCCGAAGTTTTCTCCAAGATTGATCTAAGATCAGGATATCACTAGTTGAAGATCCGATCAGAAGATATCCCGAAGACCGCATTCTCGTCAAGATACGGACATTACGAGTTTACTGTTATGTCCTTTGGTATGACGAATGCGCCAGCTTATTTCATGAATATGATGAATAAAGTTTTCATGGAGTACCTGGACAAGTTTGTCGTTGTGTTCATCGATGACATTCTCATTTATTCCAAGTCAAGAGAAGAGCACGCAGAACATCTGAGGCTAGTTTTGGAGAAGCTGAGAGAACAGCAACTCTTTGCCAAGTTCAGCAAGTGTGATTTTTGGAAAGACAAAGTGGAATTCCTTGGACATGTAATGACTGCAGAAGGAGTCGTCGTTGATCCGAGAAAGGTAGAAGCTGTGTTACATTGGGGGCAGCCGAAGACCGTGACCAGATCCGTAGTTTCCTTGGTATGGCAGGTTACTACCGCCGTTTCATTGAAGGCTTTTCGACGATTGCGAGACCCCTTACGCAATTGTTGAAAAAGGAGAAGAAGTTCAACTGGACGCCGGAGTGCGAGAAAAGTTTTCAAGAGCTAAAGAAGCAATTGACATTAGCGCCGGTGCTGGTTCTACCGGACGTCAATCAAAGCTTTGATATTTATTGTGATGCATAGCGCCAAGGACTTGGGTGTGTGCTGATGCAGAACAGGAAGGTCGTCGCATATGCACCAAGGCAGTTGAGGCCGCATGAGGAGAATTATCCGACGCATGACCTAGAGTTAGCTGCCGTAGTGCATGCTTTGAAGTTGTGGCGTCATTATTTGATCGGGAACAGATGTGAAGTATACACGGACCATAAGAGTCTTAAGTACATCTTCACCCAATCGGACTTGAACATGAGGCAGAGGAGATGGTTAGAGTTGATCAAGGATTACAATGTCGAAATCCATTACCATCCCGGAAAGGCCAATGTGGTGGCCGATGATCTGAGTCGGAAAAGCCATACCGTGAACATGTTGATAGCCACGAGTCAGGACGAACTATGCAAGGATTTTCAGAGAATGCAGATTGAAGTGGTGCCAGAAAGATTCTTGGCCGCACTGGAGATAAAGCCTACCCTGGAAGACCAGATCCGAGAAGGACAGAAGGATGATGAAAAGGTCCAGCGAATCAATTCCAAGATGGAGGAAGGCAAGGCAAAAGACTTCAAGCTAGATGAGCAAGGCACGTTGTGGATGAAGGATCGAATCTGTGTGCCGAATAAAAAGGAGCTAAAGTAGCTGATTCTGGAGGAAGCCCATGACTCCAAGTATTCAATTCACCCAGGAAGTGCCAAGATGTATCAAGACTTGAAGGAAAGATTCTGGTGGCCAAGCATGAAGCGTGAAGTTGTGGAGCATGTTGCATTGTGCGACATATGTCAAAGAGTCAAGGCAATGCATCAGAGGCCAGCGGGACTATTGCAGCCGCTAAAAATACCTGAGTGGATGTGGGAAGAAATCGGAATGGACTTCATCACCGGTTTGCCTAAAACTCAAGGAGGATATGATTCCATATGGGTTATTGTGGATCGCCTAACCAAAGTCGCCCATTTTATCCCTTTAAAGACCACTTACTCGGGAGATAAGTTAGCAGAGTTGTACATGTTGGGGAACGCGGTATGCTACACTAGCATAAATTAAAATTTCTACCGCAAACCAGAAAAGCTACTCGCAAGAAGGGGATCATAGACCTATTACCACTAGACGCGCAGTTGCAGAATCCTTCGCACGTCGTTGTAGTGGATCGTTCTCGGCGTGGATCGTCCTTGCCGCAGATCGGATCGTCCTCGCCACGGATCGTCCTCGCTGCGAATTGTCCTCTCCACGCCGCAGTAGCAGCAGCGTCACCACAGCAGTCCACACGTCCGGAGATGGAACGCCGTGCGTCCGTGTGCAATCACCGGGTCGCTCGGCAGGGGCAACGAGAGGAGGTGGCTAGGGTTTCTGGTGAAACACCTCTAAACCGCACGAAAGTGTGTCCTGCGTCCAGCCTCCTCCCCTCCTTATATAGCCATGAGGTGAAACCCTAGGCAGTCAGGGCCCATCTACGTGCTAAGCCCACGAGGTCCATTAATTACGGATCCAATCCGAATTAATGCATCCCAGCCCGTTAAGTGTGTGACCCTGTAGGTTCATGCGCATTTGAACATGGATTCGGAAAACCCTTTTCTAATCCAATAGTCGGTAGTGCAGAGCATGCCAACTCCCAAACGCATATGATTAAAGTTCTGATGTAATAATTCCTTTGCCAAACTATATGAAGATCGAACTCAAGGCGAGAAGCATGTCATCCTTTGACAGTTCAATCCATCTCTCGTATCCGTGATATATTAATAAGTTGTGATTGACTTCTCAATCACGGCATGGCCATGCACTTCCTTAATCATATCACACGAGTGGCCTAGACATATATCTCCGTTACATTGGAGTGGCAAATTCCATCTTGACTGCTCACTTCCCTCTACATGTTTCATAGTAAACATGAAAGCTACCTTTATAACTATCCGGTTAGGAAATAGTGTTTGGTAACCCCAAGGTAAACTATTACACATGTAGGGAATATGACAATCTCAGGTCTAAGGATCATACATCTACTATGTATGAGATACACTGATGACACATAAGAATGTAACATTCTCGCAGTGTCCCATTGTGGGTCTATCTAACACATGTTCTTCAACATGCGTCCACAATGTATTGATGATATCTCCATATCCCATGATCTATGAAACATGATCATCGAACAATACATGTGGTGATCTATTCATCGTTGTCCTATACGATGATATCCGATCAGAGATATTTATCCAATTATATCAATAAGGAAAGAGCTTCATAAACAAGTCACACACTTGTTGATCAAAACAATGATATACATTCATTGGACCAAAAATCATATTATTATTCATAAACATAGTCATGTTACAATTATCCATATGATTGCCTCAAGGTCATAACACTAACAATATCCCACTTGCACTTGAGTCAATCAATTAAGTATCTAATACCAATAGACCTCGTGTGCGCCTCATGCTTAGGCTGTGGTAGTGGCTTTGTCAACGGATCAGCCACATTGGCTTCCGTATGTACTTTGCATATCTTCACGTCACCTCTATCCACAATTTCGCGAATAAGGTGAAAGCGTCGGAGTATATGTTTGGACTTCTGATGTGATCTAGGCTCTTTTGCTTGTGCAATGGCACCACTATTATCGCAATAGATGTCCATTGGACTAGAGGCACTAGCGACCACACCAAGCTCTGAGATAAACTTCTTTATCCATACAGCTTTTATTACGGCATCTGAAGCCACAATGTACTCCGCTTCTATCATAGAGTCAGCCACCGTGCTTTGCTTGGAACTCTTCCAGCTTACTGCTCCTCCATTTAGTGTAAACACAAAACTGGATTGTCATCGAAAATCATCTTTGTCAGTTTGGAAGCTTGCATCGATGTAACCTTTTACAACCAGTTCTTCCTCACCTCCAAAGACTAGGAACATACCCTTAGTTCTTCTCAAGTACTTTAGGATGTTTTTCACGGCTATCCAATGACCATCACCGGGATCCGCTTGGTATCTACTTGTGACAGTTAGAGCATATGAGACATCTGGGCGCGTACAGATCATGGCATACATGATAGATCCAATAGCCGAAGCATATGGAATCTTGCTCATCCTGTCTCACTCATCAGTTGTTGAAGGACACTGATTTTTGCTTAGACTGATGCCATGTGACATTGGCATGAAACCTCTCTTAGATTCATGCATATTGAACCTTTTCAATACTTTGTCAATGTACGTTTCCTGGCTTAATCCAATCAACCTTTTTGATCTATCTCTATAGATCTTTATGCCCAAGATATAACATGCTTCTCCCAAGTCCTTCATTGAGAAACTCCTTTTCAACGAAGTCTTAACATCTTCAAGCATAGGAATATCATTCCCGATCAATAATATGTCATACACATACAAGATCAGAAACACAAGTGCGCTCCCACTAGCCTTCTTGTAAACACAAGGCTCTTCTTTGTTTTTGATAAAGCCAAATCCTTTAACTACTTCATCAAAACGAATGTTCCAACTCCGAGATGCTTGCTTTAACCCATAAATGGATCTCTGAAGCTTGCATATCTTTTTAGCATTTTTAGGATCAACAAAACCCTCAGGTTGTATCATGTATACATCCTCAGATAGATTCCCATTAAGGAAAGCTGTCTTGACGTCCATCTGCCATATTTCATAATCGAAATATGCAGCAATTGCTAAAATGATCCGGACAGACTTGAGCATGGCTACCGGTGAAAAAGTTTTATCATAGTCAATTCCTTGAACTTGTTTGAAACCCTTTGCCACCAATCGTGCCTTATAGATCTGAACATTTCCATCTACGTTTGTCTTCTTCTTGAAAATCCATTTGCATTCTATGGTTTTTACACCATCAGGAGGATCGACCAAGTTCCAAACTTGATTGTCATGCATGGATTGAATTTTGGATCTCATGGCTCCAAGCCATTTTTCAGAGTTTGGGTCCATCATCACTTCTTTGTAAGTCGTGGGCTCATCTTTGTCCAACAATAATATGTCATGTCCATATCTTATGGGTTCATGAGGCGGCCTCCCCGACCTACGTAGGGCTGGTGTCTCTTCCACAGGTTGTACAACACTTTGTACATCTTGTGAAGGTTCAGTGGTAGCTTGAACATATTCATGCGATTCTCGAATTTCATTGAGATGCACATCACTCCCACTGATTTCTTTGGAAAGAAACTCTTTCTCCAAAAAGACACCATTTCGAGCAACAAAAACTTTTTTCTCGTTTCTTTTATAAAAGTAATATCCTTTTGTTTCTTTAGGATACCCCACAAAGAAGCATTTTTCTGATTTAAGTGCGAGTTTATCTGATTGCAAACATTTTACATAAGCCTCGCATCCCCATATCTTGAGAAATGACAATATGGGAACTCTCCCGGTCCATATCTCATATGGTGTCTTCTCAATGGATTTTGACGGGACCCTATTTAATGTGAACGCAGCTGTCTCTAGAGCGAACCCCCAGAAGGATAATGGCAGATCTGTTTGGCTCATCATTGACCGAACCATATCTAATAAAGTTCGATTTCGTCGTTCGGATACGCCATTCCATTGAGGCGTTCTTATGTAACATTGGGTGTCCCGATCTTTCGATGAGAATGATAACCTTCGATTTGGGTGGAGACGAGTTTGACGATCCGACTACAACGTACAAAGACGATGCGCCTTAGCAATCACTAAACCAACTCCAGAGGGTTATTGACCTTGCCGTGGGCACGATCAACCTGATCACGAAGATCAATTCCTGCAAGCAATCGAAAAACAAGCAAGAACAAGGCAAAAGCAATCTAAAATTGCAAATATAGATGAAGTATTGAAAAGTTGGGGTTCCGATACAAGGAGCTTGTTAGGCGGCCGTTGAGCACGTCTAAAAGACTCAAATAGTAGCAAAAGGCTAAACTATCAAATAACCAAAATCCAAGTTATTTTGGGGGACTCCCTGGCTATATATAGGAGAAATAGGAGGCCAAGACCAGGCTAGGGGCGTCCAAACCACATCCATGGCCGAGTAGGACTCCTATTCCTAGTTTGACTCGGATTTAGAAAGATGACCGAACTTGTTTTGCAGATTCCCGTTGACTCGTACGGAATTTGGAGGTGGGGATGGATCCGTTGGAAAGAGGACGTCGAAACCTTTCAAACCAGTACTCATAGACCTCAAACACCCTTCTGGATCAAAAGTTATGGTCATTTGAAGTTGGTGCTGTCCCGAAGGCCGTATCCGAGTTGAAGTTGTGCACCGAAAGAATTGACTTCATACTTGACTTTCGGGAGTCCTTCTGCTTGGTTCCTAAGGACAATAAAATCATCACAAGGATTAAATAGCATTCCATTCATTAAATTATTTGTATGCAACCCGAGGAACGCATTCACCTGGCAATTGAATTGACGTGCGCGAGCTCGAGTAATTGGCCCTTGTATTACATTGTTGGTTTCAATTGGGTTTGTAGACATGGCCATATCCATGGTAGTGATGTCCTCATCATCCTCCCCTTCTTGCATTTGAGTCGTCCTCGACTCAAGCTCATCATCTTCTCCGAAGTATGGTTTCAAATCGGCAATGTTGAATGTGGGACTAACCCCAAAATCTGCAGGCAATTCAAGCTTATATGCATTATCATTAATGTTTACCAATACTTTGAAAGGACCATCAGCTCGTGGCATAAACTTAGATTTTCTTAATTCTGGGAATCGATCTTTTCGCAAATGCAACCAAACTAAATCCCCTGGTTCAAAAGTTACATGCTTCCTTCCCTTACTACCAGCAAGTTTATATTTAACATTCATGCGCTCTATGTTTTCTTTAGTTGTCTCATGCATTTTCATAATCAAATCAACATGTTGTTTAGCATCAAGATTCAATTTCTCCGAAGATGGAAGAGGTAACAAATCAATTGGAGCATGAGGTACAAATCCATATACAATCTCAAAAGGACACATCTTAGTAGTAGAATGCATAGAACGATTATAAGCAAACTCAATATGAGGCAAGCATTCTTCCCATAATTTAATGTTCTTTTTCAAAACAGCCCTAAGCATGGTAGATAAAGTTCGATTAACGACCTCAGTTTGTCCATCAGTTTGGGGATGACAAGTAGTAGAAAATAAAAGTTTAGTCCCCAATTTAGCCCACAAAGTTCTCCAAAAGTGGCTTAAAAATTTTGTGTCTCGATCCGAAACTATTGTGTTTGGCACACCATGCAAGCGAACAATTTCACGAAAGAATAAATCGGCAATGTTGGTAGCATCATCGCTTTTGTGACAAGGAATAAAGTGTGCCATCTTAGAAAATCTATCCACAACAACAAAGATACTATCCCTCCCCTTCTTTGTCCTAGGAAGTCCTAAAACAAAATCCATAGAAATATCTTCCCAAGGCACGCTAGGAACAGGCATAGGCATGTATAAACCATGTGGATTAAGTCGTGACTTAGCTTTTTGACATGTAGAGCTGCGAGCGACGAAACGTTCCACGTCTCGTCTCATCTTGGGCCAAAAGAAATGGCTAGTGAGTATGTCCTCCGTCTTCTTCACACCAAAGTGTCCCATCAACCCTCCTCCATGCGCTTCCTGTAGCAATAACAAACGAACAGAACTAGCTGGAATGCATAGTTTGTTTGCTCTAAACACAAACCCATTACTGAGGACAAATTTGTTCCATGTTTTTCCCTCTTTACAATTGAGCAACACATCTTTAAAATCATTATCATGCACATATTGCTCTTTAATCGTTTCCAAACCAAAAATTTTGAAGTCAAGTTGTGAGAGCATGGTATATCTCCTAGACAAGGCATCAGCAATGACATTATCCTTTCCCCTTTTGTGTTTGATGACATAAGGAAATGACTCAATGAATTCAACCCACTTTGCATGTCTACGGTTCAGTTTAGCTTGACTTCTAATATGTTTTAACGATTCATGATCAGAATGTATAACAAATTCCTTAGGCCATAAATAATGTTGCCATGTTTCTAAAGTTCGAACTAGCGCATATAACTCTTTATCATACATAGAATAGTTCAAACTAGGCCCACTCAACTTCTCACTAAAATAAGCAACAGGTTTTCCTTCTTGTAACAGAACACCACCCAAACCAATTCCACTAGCATCACATTGTAGTTCAAAAGTCTTAGAAAAGTTTGGAAGTTGGAGTAAGGGTGCATGTGTTAACTTAGCTTTCAGAACATTGAAGGCATCTTCCTGTGACTTGCCCCAAACAAAAGGCACACCCTTCTTGGTGAGTTCATTCAAAGGTGCGGCGATTATGCTGAAGTCCTTCACAAAACGACGATAGAATCCAGCAAGTCCTAGGAAACTCCGCACCTGTGTGACCGTGTTAGGAGTCGGCCAACTCTGTATCGCTTCAACCTTGGCTTGATCAAGTTCAATTCCCTGTGGAGTAACAACATAGCCAAGAAAAGAGACTCGATCCGTGCAAAAGGTGCACTTATCAAGGTTACCAAATAAACGTGCATCGCGTAAAGCATTAAAAACAGCACGTAAATGTTCAAGATGGTCTTCTAAAGATTTGTTGTAGATCAAGATATCATCAAAGTAAACCACCACAAATTTTCCAATGAAAGCACATAAAACCTCATTCATCAATCGCATAAAAGTGCTAGGTGCATTAGTTAATCCAAACGGCATAACTAACCACTCATATAAACCGAACTTAGTTTTAAATGCTGTTTTCCATTCATCTCCTAACTTCATGCGAATCTGGTGGTACCCACTACGCAAATCAACTTTAGAGAACATAGTAGAGCCACTTAACTCATCAAGCATATCGTCTAACCTAGGAATAGGATGGCGATATATAATGGTGATATTATTAATTGCTCTACAATCCACACACATGCGCCATGTTCCATCTTTCTTAGGTACTAAAATGACTAGAACAACACAAGGACTAAGAGATTCACGTACGTACCCTTTATCAAGCAATTCTTGAACATGGCGTTGTATCTCTTTAGTCTCTTCAGGGTTGGTTCTGTATGGCGCTCGGTTGGGCAAGGATGCCCCTGGAATGAGGTCAATTTGGTGCTCAATCCCTCTAATTGACGGCAGCCCTGAGGGGATGTCCTTTGAAAAGATGTCAGCGTAATCCTGCAAAAGGTTAGCGATGAAAGGAGGCAAAGAAAGAGACATCTCCTCTAGTGAAAACAAAGTTTGTTTGCAAACCAGAGCATAGCAAGAATAACTACTTGTATCCAACTCATTCACATCAGATTTTGTTGCAAGAAAACATGCACCTTTCAATTTAATCTCATTTTTCTTATCACCATCCGAGTTAGATTCTTTCTTTTGATGTTGTTCAAACTCCTTTGCGACAATCTGATTTTCACTCTTAGTTCTCTCTCGATTTTTCTCTTTGCTAGCTCTAGCGATCTCATCTTTTACAATGGCATCAGGCGACATTGGATGTAACACAATCTTCTTTTCTTTATGCATGAAAGAGTATTGATTGGTTCTACTGTGATGTAAACAATTCTTATCATATTGCCAAGGTCTACCTAATAACATAGAGCATGCTTGCATAGGTACGACATCGCAGTCAACATAATCATGATAAGAACCTAAAGCGAAATGTACTCTTACCTGGCGTGTTACCTTGAGCTTGCCGCTATTGTTGAACCATTGAATGTAGTAGGGCTGAGGGTGTGGTCTAGTGGATAGTTCTAGCTTCTCCACCATGTCGATGCTTGCTAGATTATTGCAACTCCCACCATCAATGATTATTCGAATGGATCTTTCTCTGACGACGCCTTTAGTGTAAAACAAATTGTGGCGTTGATTTGGCTCGGTACGGGCAATCTGAGCACTAAGCACACGGTGCGCAATAATACTCAAATATTGATCAGCATCAGCAGCGCTCACGTGCTCTTCTTCATGTTTTGAGTTTGGATCACCGTTTTCACGTTCCGCAAGCAAAGCATATGTTTCTTCGTCAAGATCACTTGCAGAATCATACTCGCCATCTTCGCAGGTTATTAGCACGCGCTTGTTTGGACACTCCTTCATCATATGGCCAAAACCCTTGCAGCGATGGCACTGAATATCTTTTGTGCATCCCGTTGAGGTGACAGATGCTGACGAGCTTTTGGTAGGGGCTTGTGTGGCACTCCTCGTCGGCGTTGATCAGGGTGCTAAATTTGAATTGGAGTGCGTCATTTTGTTGTTGGAGGGGGTCGGGGTAGTGGTACGACTGGATGGGGCAGCAGGGGCGTGCGGTGCCCATGTAGTAGCTCGACCTGTTGAAAAGTTAGCTTTTGCCCTCGATTGTCGACCCTGCACATCACGTTCAGCTTTACAAGCAAAATGGAATAAACGAGTCATCGAATTATAATCCTTATAATCTAGAATGTCCTGGATTTCTCGATTTAACCCACCTAGAAAACGAGCCATAGAAGCTTCCTCATTATCAATTAAGCCACAATGCAACATGCCAATTTGTAATTCTTGGTAATATTCTTCCACTGAATTCTTACCTTGGTGTAGGCGCTGCAATTTATTCAATAAATCTCTTGCATAGTATGAAGGAACAAATCTGTGCCTCATTAGCAATTTTAATGCTTCCCAAGTGGTGGGTATATTATTTGGATGAGCGCGACAATGTTCTCTCCACCAAATAGACGCAAAATCAGAGAATTCACTAGTGGCAGCCCTAACTCTTCTATTCTCAGGAAAATCATGGCATGCAAATTTTTGATCAACAAGTAATTCCCAACTAAGGTAACCATCAGGATCATATTTACCTTCGAAAGGTGGCATATTGAAATTTACCTTATGGAAAACATCATCTCGTTCTCGTTCCCTGGGTCGTGGAGGATCACGTCGCATACCTTGCTGATTGAAGCGTAGCCGACGATGGTCACGGTTATTGTCGTAATTGATGGTGTTGTCTTCCTCCAAATAAGTGGTGTCGTCATATTGGTTCTCTTCGTTTTGTTCTTCTAAGTCTTCTGGATGCCTCTCCCGTGGAGCTGAAGTGTTGTTTGGATGACGCGGTGGCGGATTGGAAGCCCTAGATGCAGCAGCTGCAAAAGAATCAAGTCTAGCCAAAATAGTAGCAAGAGTAGTGTTAGCAATCCCTTGTGCGGTCTCGATGGATCTGAGACGGTCCTCTTGCATCGACATACGCTCATTAGTGAGTCGTACATCCTCGCTAAGACCCTCGGTGGTCTCCCTCGTCATCCTCTCAAAGTGAGCAATGATGCCCTTTGTTCGTGGAGAGTGGTGCAGCGATCTCTCGTCACCTGACATGGTTAGTAGAAGACAAGGAAACAAAAATCACAATTAAAATGTTCCTATCAACTACTAGGAGGTGGTGGCAAGTCTCTCAACACTCAAGCCTATGACCAAAGCTCTTACAAGTTCTTACCATGCAGCAGGTGTTGCCGGCCGTTGGCGTGGTCAAAAGTTCTCCGAAGCTTGGATAAAGCGATTGCCAAGGGACCGAACAAAAGTACGCGGTTGGATGTGGAGCTTGGATAGGCTATATTTATTTCCTATGCAATCTGATAATTCTAGTTATTGTAATGATAAGTAATGATCCAACTACAATTCACAAGCCCTAGTTGCCGATCTCAAAGATATAAGTGAATTTGAAGGCAACACACACGCAAAGATAATGGCACTTATGCAATCAAGGAATGAGCTATAAAATATAAGTGATGCACCAAAAGCTCTATTGCACAAGTCGTAGAGAGACGCTAACTTATTGCTTTGAGAAAGTAAAAAGGGCACAAGATTGCTCACTAATTAATAAATTGCACAATATAAAAAGTAACAAACACAAATTAGGGTTTTGCTCAATGTAGTGTGACCGGCCACAATTTTCTTTTTCTTTTCCTTTTTTTAGCCTTTTTTGGCTCTTTCTCTTTTCTTTCTTTTGGTGACTTTCGGCCAACACTAGTGTGAACAAAGTTTTGGAATCCCTAACTCGGTGTCACAAGATAATATGATATGATAACTAAAGATTGTGCAATGTATCAAGTAGAGCAGCCCTAAGCAATATCAACAAGCTAGTCTCAAATAGGATCAAAGTGTTCACAAAGGATGAATTGGTTCCCAAAGGTAGGTGTACTGATGTTTTTCTAGGGCAGCAAACTTGTCGCCTAGATTAATGTTTGAAGATCACCGAATTTGATTGGTTGACTATGGAAGGAATTGAAGCTTATATCCTCAGCTTTCAATAGAGTGCAAGAACACAAAAATCCGAGTTCGTATGTGAAATTTATGCTTGAAATGCCAAACTGGACAGAATTGAAGAATTGAAGCTACGCGAAGGAAAGGAAAGATCAGCAACTAAAACATGGACTCTAATGGATCAAAACCTAACAAAACTCACTAAAATAACAGATTGAAACTAAAGGTTGAATTTTTGTGGAGTAGTTTTCAATTTAGGACAGAAATAAAAAAACTAACCTAAGGCATTGATATTCTCACCGATCAACTGAAGCTCTGATACCACTTGATGTAACACTGGGTGTCCCAATCTTTCGATGAGAATGATAACCTTCGATTTGGGTGGAGACGACTTTGACGATCCGACTACAACGTACAAAGACGATGCGCCTTAGCAATCGCTAAACCAACTCCAGAGGGTTATTGACCTTGCTGTGGGCACGATCAACTTGATCACGAAGATCAATTCCTGCAAGCAATCGAAGAACAAGCAAGAACAAGGCAAAAGCAATCTAAAATTGCAAATATAGATGAAGTATTGAAAAGTTGGGGTTCCGATACAAGGAGCTTGTTAGGCGGCCGTTGAGCACGTCTAAAAGACTCAAATAGTAGCAAAAGGCTAAACTATCAAATAACCAAAACCCAAGTTATTTTGGGGACTCCCTAGCTATATATAGGAGAAATAGGAGGCCAAGACCAGGCTAGGGGCGTCCAAACCACATCCATGGCCAAGTAGGACTCCTATTCCTAGTTTGACTCGGATTTGGAAAGATGACCGAACTTGTTTTGCAGATTCCCGTTGACTCGTAAGGAATTTGGAGGTGAGGCTGGATCCGTTGGAAAGAGGACGTCGAAAACTTTCAAACCAGTACTCATAGACCTCAAACACCCTAGTGGATCAAAAGTTATGGTCATTTGAAGTTGGTGCTGTCCCGGAGGCCGAATCCGAGTTGAAGTTGTGCACCGGAAGAATTGGCTTCATGCTTGACTTTTGGGAGTCCTTCTCCTTGGTTCCTAAGGACAATAAAATCATCACAAGGATTAAATAGCATTCCATTCATTAAATTATTTGTATGCAACCCGAGGAACGCATTCACCTAGCAATTGAATTGACGTGCGCGAGCTCGAGTAATTGGCCCTTGTATTACATTGTTGGTTTCAATTGGGTTTGTAGACATGGCCATATCCATGGTAGTGATGTCCTCATCACATTCCTGGTGGAGTAAGTTGTGGAACGATTCCACATTGCTTTAGATGATCACCAAACTCTTGGCTCAAGTATTCGCCACCACGATCTGATCGTAAGTGTTTTATTGATTTGCCAAGTTGATTTTGTACTTCGTTCTGAAACTCTTTGAACCTTTCAAAGGTTTCAGAATTATGCCTCATTAAATAAATATATCCATATCTACTAAAGTTATCAGTAAAAGTTACAAAGTACTGAAACCCACCTCTGGCAATCGAGCTCATTGGTCCACATACATCTGTATGTACTAGGGCCAACAATTCACTTGCCCTCTCACTAAAACCTGTCAAAGGGGTTTTTGTCATCTTGCCAAGTAAACAAGACTCACATGTTTCAAATGATTCAAAATCAAATGAGGTGAGAAATCCATCACCATGGAGCTTCTTCATGCGCTTCTCATTTATGTGACCCAAGCGACAATGCCATAAAAAGGTAGGGTTCAAATCATTTGGTCGAGGCCTTTTGACATTAATGTTATAGACATGTTTTTCTTTGAGTTCAAGGACGTATAACCCATCCACCATGGGACAACGACCATAATACATATCATTCAAAAATATTGAACAAACAAAGTTCTTTATTCTGAATTCATAACCTTCATGTTCCAAACAGGAAGATGAAATAATGTTTCTACTCATAGATGGAACAAAATAACAATTATTAAGTTCTAAAACTAATCCTGAAGGCAAATGCAATGGGTAGGTGCCAACGGCAAGACCAGCAACTCTTGCTTTATTCCCCACGCGAATATCCACTTCTCCCTTTGCCAAGTCTCTACTCTTTGTCAGCCCCTGCATCGAATTGCAAATGTGAGCAACCGATCCGGTATCATATACCCAAGAGCTGGAATAAGAAGTAGCAAGATTAATTTCTATAACATTAATACCTGAAGTGGAAGTCACACTCCCATTCCTTTTATCTGCCAGGTACTTCTCGCAGTTCCGTTTCCAATGTCCTGACTTCTTGCAATAGAAGCACTGGGTTTTGGGTTGAGGGCCGACTTTGAGCTTCTGAAGCTTAGTTTTGAGGCTCGTGATCTCATCTTGAGCCTTGCCCTTGCCCTTTCCCTTTCCCCAAGCCTTTGCTTTCTTCTTTTTGAAGGCAGTTGTCTTCTGAACCATCATCACATGATTGGGTTTCTTCTTAATGCTTTTCTCGGTAGCCTTGAGCATCCCATGTAGCTCGATCAGGCTCTTCTCCATGCTATTCATGTGAAAATTCATAATGAATGGCTCAAAGCTCTGAGGCAGAGACTGGAGAATTACGTCTGTAGCCAGACCAATGCTAAGGGGAAACTCAAGCTTTTCCAATCTCCGAATGTAGCCAATCATCTTGATTACATGTGGGCTGACTGGACTGCCTTCAGCCAGCTTACAAGCAAACAAAAGCTTTGAGATACCATACCTCTCAGCCCTTGCTTGATTCCCAAACATGCCCTTCAAGCCCACAATCATATTGTAAGCATCCTGGTCCTCATATTGCTTTTGCAGCTCAGAGTCCATGATGACAAGCATGAGACAGCTGACCTCTACAAAGGCATTAACATGTTTTTCATAGTCAGCCTTCAAATTCTTAGGAGCATTTTCGGCTAGTTCATCAGGAATCGGACTCTCTAGAACATATTCTTTCTTTTCATGTTTGAGAACAATTCTCAAGTTGCGATACCAATCCACAAAATTTGTTCCATTCAGTTTTTCTCTTTCCAAAACCGATCTCAAAGCAAAACCAGGTGCAACAGTAGGAGCAGCAGGAGGTGCCATTGAACACTACAACAAAAACATGCAAAGTTTCTAAGCACTATGTTTATGTAATACTTTTATTAAACATTTTAACAAAAGAAACTCCTATCATGTGCCCCTTTTATGGACACATGGTAAGTATTCAAGATCCATATTCATTAACACTAGTGAGCTTTGGCATCACTGCTAGAAATCTAATAACATAGGTAAGCAACATCTTTGCTAATTACATCTTATGTAACTTTTGTTGGTTGAGCATGAAAACAAGTAATGAATGCCTCCGTCAACTTGAGTCATGGCCAGGTCAACTCGCCCCTAGGGCTTACATGAGGAAGGGAGCACTTCCCGTTTCCGGGTGCCAATTAAGAAACCTAGCCTCATGTGTGTTTTCCTAGACACCAATCGTCTTGTATCCGTTCCTTCATTACTGAAATCATATTCCAACCACTTATGTCCTTAAGCCCAAAACCGTTTTGATAGCTTAGTTAAATCAACCATTGTTATGCGCGATGTGTCCAACACATCCCTATCATCTATTAAGATAGTCATTGATATACTACTTTGGCAGTCATATCAATAATGATCTAAATTCTTGATAGGTGCAACAATTGGATGGAAAAGTGTGATTTAAATTTTTAACTATAGGGATGAACAATATCTACTATGAACATGGCATCACATGCAATGAGCATAAAGAAAATAGCAAGGATTAAATACACATCCACACATAATCAAATTAAGATGTGAAATAGTATGGCCCTTAGCATTAGGATCTCCATCATCATGCTTGATTGTTCACCTTGCCATCATGCTTGATGCCACCATCTTCATCATTGTAGATGCAACTCCTTACAACTTTAATAATGAATATTACATGAGGGTTTGAAACATCACAAGTCGACACGTAGGTCGTTATACATTTTAGATTGAAATAGCCTTATGGCTTAACACGGCACGCAAGCCATGTAAATATTACATGCATCACATACACATAGGACATACTATTTCACACAACATCCTAAAAAAACGAGTTAAACGCCCCTGGCGGGGTCCAAGGGGCAGCGCCCTTGGAAAATTTTTTTAGAGGCATGTCTCCTATCAAAGGAAAATGCACTGAAAATTGCAACGGATCAATCAGATTGACCCAATCTGATTCAATCTGATTGGCTTGGTCCCATATGGTTGCGATTCGTGAACCCTGATGGCGGTAACCCGACCGGTAAGGGCAACGTTGTACCATGAACGGACTCACCCAAATCAAGATTGATTCGGTTTGCACTTTCCTCAAACGCTAAACTGATCGATCTCATCGACGGCTGCCTCCACCAATTCATCACATGAATCGATTGAACATGTAATAGATCCAATCTACTATCCTCACATACCATATCTGCAACATCCAGATCACAAATCTACGCGAGATGGCTCTGATACCACTGTTGGGGAACGCGGTATGCTACACTAGCACAAATTAAAATTTCTACCGCAAACCAGAAAAGCTACTCGCAAGAAGGGGATCATAGATCTATTACCACTAGACGCGCAGTTGCGGAATCCTTCGCACGTAGTTGTAGTGGATCGTTCTCGGCGTGGATCGTCCTCGCTGCGGATCGTCCTCGCCACGGATCGTCCTTGCCGCGGATCGTCCTCGCCACGGATCATCCTCGCCGCGGATCATCATCGCCACGGATCGTCCTCACTGCGAATCGTCCTCTCCACGCCGCAGTAGCAGCAGCGTCACCACAGCAGTCCACACGTCCGGGGATGGAACGCCGTGCGTCGGTGTGCAAGCATCGGGTTGCTCGGCAGGGGCAACAAGAGGAGGTGGCTAGGGTTTCTGGTGAAACACCTCTAAACCGCACGAAAGTGTGTCCTGCGTCCAGCCTCCTCCCCTCCTTATATAGCCACGAGGTGAAACCCTAGGCAGTCAGGGCCCATCAACGTGCTAAGCCCACGAGGTCCATTAATTATGGATCCAATCTGAATTAATGCGACCCAGCCCGTTAAGTGTGTGACCCTGTAGGTTCATGCGCATTTGGACATGGATTCGGAAAACCCTTTTCTAATCCAATAGTCGGTAGTGGCTCCTTACAGAGCATGCCAACTCCCAAACGCATATGATTAAAGTTCTGATGTATTAATCCCTTTGCCAAACTATATGAAGATCGAACTCAAGGCGAGAATGTCGGGACCCCGAATTTGCAAATCCGGACCCTCTGTGTATTCAGCACTAGTCCAGGAACGCGCTAGTGCACACAGTCTTAACATCGGTATATATCACAATCATACCAAACGATACTATCAAAGTACTTTATTTAAATAATCAAAGGGTTACTCGACCTTATGGCCAAGTTACAAATATATGCCTCGCAAGGCGAAACTTATTAAAAGAGAAATAACAGAATGAAAATCAAATAACCCGTGGCGCCATCCAAAGATACCACGAGCAACCGATCGGGCTCGCATCCCTAAGTAGACGGGTCTTCTTGGAAATCCTCCTCCGAATGGCGTAATCTCCTCTTCAACTGGTATTGTGTTGAGGCAAGGGTGAGTACTTGGTACTCAACAAGTCATGCCTGAGAATGCAAGCTAATATACTATATGCATGGCTTGGTACAAAGGAATAGCTCAAGGTATATTTGCAAAGAAACAGCTTTTGACAAGTAATAAAAGTAGATTCAAAGCGGTAGAAATAAGTAAAGCATAAATAACTTCTCAAGAAATTTAATAAACATTTTCCCCATCCTAAACCACATTTCCATCAACTTCTTTACTAAACCAACCCAACTTTTCAAATCCAAGTTATTTTCAGAAAGTCTAACCCTTGACTGTAATTCCGAGCATTGTCCAAAGATCAGTGGACTCGGCTATTCAAATAGATTCTACACTCTGCAGAGGTTATGCACTTTACCCACAAGATACAGTCAAACACCACAAAGGCGAGTTCTCAGAATAAAGCCTTTGGAAGCCTCAAACAACACAGGTGGTCCTCTCCGGTTCGTGCTCTACACCATCCCTTCCCTTAGCCAAGGCGAAGTATGGGACCAACACACCGTTAGATGGGTATCTGGCCACAGCCACGATACGCTCCCCCGTACAATCACACAAACGGTGTAACTGACACCCTGAGGCTCCACAAGTGAGTCCTTAGCGACTTAATCAACTAGGGCCGTCCCATTCCAGCCATGTGGTTGCAAGTATGACCTGGTTCAAAGGCTTGCAATTTTAAGTCCTTAGTGTGACCAGGGCATGACTAAACGAAAAACCAAATCAACATCCCCAATGCCACAACTGGCCCACCTGATTACTCTTGCCACATGCCCCAGTCGAAATCTGTTTATCAAACCCCAGTTGATTACCATGCACCACGTGCCATCAACATCACATGATACTTTTCCAAAACAGGTTCAATATATCATTAAGTCAATATTAGCATTTGATTATCCAAAATCATGTCATGAGCACGAAAGGTCTAAGCAGCATACTACAACGATCTAAACCCATGTTGGCAATTTAATAATGTCCAACTAGTAAACCACAACTAGGGTGACAAAGGGTCATGGCACATACTTAAGTAATCAAGGTGTCATATAGCAAATTGGTATTTATCTAACCCCCATGTTTAAACAAAGTATCTTTCTAATTGAACTAGCATGCAATAGTTTAAATCAAAATAGATTTCAAAATAGGATCAACATGGTCAAAGCACAACTTGCCTTCAAAAAGTACTTGCTCTTGGTCTTGAGTTGGATCCCGAGTCAACACTTCTCCTCGAATCCTTCCAAGCACTTCAACGTCTACTCGTAAAGCGTGCAAATATAAAAAACAAAATAAACAATAGGCAAAAAAATCCAAAAAATCAAAATAAAAAAAATAAAAAGATAGAACTTAATTATCTGGATTTTTAGAAACTGGAATCATCAAATTTGGAGTTAAAATGCAAAAGTTATGATTTATTAAAGTTTAAATAATCAATTAAATAATATTACAGAGAAAAACTTTAGTCCAAAAATTAAATAAAATTCATATTTGAGTAGATCTGAATTTTATACAAATTTAGAAATTTGAATCACTCAAATCGGAGTTGAAACGCAAAAGTTATAAGCGTTTGAAGTTTGAATCTAAATTTGAATCAATATTTCGAATTAATAAATCATTTTCTTTTTCGGAAATTAATTATTGCGTCAAGAAGGACACGTGGCAGCCTCGATTGGGCGGTGGCGTCGGCTGGTCCATGGACTTGGTCCACGCTTTCGGCTCGGGTCCGGTGGACTCGATCCCACGACTCCACGTGAGGCCCGACATGTGGGCTCACTCGGTGACGTCATCGGCGACGTGGGGGCTCGGCCACGGTCGGCGGCAGTGGGACCTTTGTGGCGTCATGGGTGACGTCGGCGCTTGGCGGGTCAGCCAGCGACATGCGGGCCTCCGACACGCGGGCCTCGCGTGTCAATCTACACGCACGCGTGGGCCAGCGGCGCCGACCGCGTCGGTCGACTTCCCGACACGTGGCGCCAATCACGACCGTTGATTTGAAATTCAACGGCGGATTAGATCCAGGGTTAACACGTTGAAACTACTCGTTGATCGTGGGCCGTTCGATTTAGATCGGACGGTCCAGATCTAATCCTATAATCGCACTGCTACAGCACGTGGCGATTGTGAACCGTTGGATCTTGATCCAACGGTCCAGATCTACTCGGGTTTATAACACGTGAACTCACCTCAACCGTCCGATCTGGATCTGACGGTCCACAGAGCTCGCGGAGTCCGGCGATGGCACGGCGAAGCTTGGGCACCGGAGACGGGAACGATGACGAGCCCGACGGCGCTACGGGGCTCCTCCGGCGACGTGCGGGGTCACGTTCGAGTCGCCTTGGCTCGGGGATCCCGGTTCTGACCTCCTTCTCCTCGGGCGACGGCGGACGGCGGCGGAAGGTGAGAAAAACCACCACGATACCCTAGCTACTACGGCGAGCAATCCCGAGCAAGCGGCGGCTGCTAGGGCTTAGCAAGCTAGGGCAAAAAGTAGCGCAAGGTCACGGCGATACTCGGGGTGCGGTCCGGGCATTAAATAGCCTCGAGGCGTGCTCGGCGAGCCCTAGTCGATCACGGCACAAGACTCGGCGGAGTCGGCTCGGTCTCGGCGAAGACGACGACTCGGCCGTCCCACGTGGCGCGATCAACGGCCACGATCGCGACGGCAGCGATCGGATCCGGCGGATACGGCTCGAACCGTGCAGGCGGATCTCAGCCGTTGGATCTTGATCCAACGGTTGGGATTGATTAGGGTTAGGAGTGGGTTCGGTCGAGTCACGTGGCTCGGGTCGGACTCGAGTCCGACTCGGGTTCCGACTCGGTCGGATGAACGATTTGACCCGAGTTTGAATTTCCAGCGATTTAATATTTAAAATAATTCCAGTAATTCATTTAATTCATTAAAAATAGCAAATGACTCGAAAAATTCGAAAAATTCTGGAAAATACTTTGGATCATTTTGGACTCAAATAAAATATTTCCAACAAAATTTTATTTGCAAAATTAAATTCTTTAATTATTTCAAAATGGAATAAATTCAAATAAATTCCAATTAAATCCAAATAAATTCCAGAAAATTCCAAAAATTCACCAAAGTGCCAAATCACACATGAATTTAGGACAAGTACAATTTTGGGGTGTTACAAACCTCCCCCCCTTAATAGAATCTCGTCTCGAGATTCAGGGCTTACTAAAGGAATAGGTTTGGAAATTCTTTCTTCAAATCCTCTTCGCTCCCAAGTCGCTTCGCTTTCTTCATGGTTGCTCCAATCGAACTCTACAGAACGGGTTGACTTGTTTCTAGTTTCTCGATCCATTGTGTCTAGAATCCTCACGGGATACTCCTTATAAGTCAAATCCTCTTGCAACTCAATTGATTCTAATCTGTCTGCTCCTCGGGAACTCTGAGACACTTCTTTAATCGGGACACATGGAACACATCATGTACTCCTCGCCAACGATCGTGGCAACTCCGGTGATAAGCAACTTCGCCTCATGCGGCTCAAAATCTTAAATGGTCCAACATAACGGGTGCAAGTTTCCTTTGGCATGGAACCTCTTAACTCCCTGAGAGGCGAACTCGAGGTATACAAAGTCTTCTCGTTCAAAACTCAAATCTCGGCGACGATTGTCAAGATAACTCTTACAGCCGAGATTGGGCTATCTTCAACCTTTCCTAATCATGGCGACTGTTCTTCACTTCTTGAAGAATATCAGCCCAAAGACACGGCGCCACGGTCTCATTCCAATTCAATGGCGTCCGACAGTGGTCGACCATACAAAGGCCTCAAAAGGTGACATCGTAAACTAGCCTGATAACTATTGTTGTAATCGAACTCGGCATACGGCAAACTTTTATCCCAAGAGGTAGCATAAGCCAATGCACAAGCTCTCAACATATCCTCCAGACGGTTGACTCTTTCTGTCTGGCTCCATCCGTCTGCGTGGATGATAAGGCATCTTGAAGTTTAAACGGGTTCCCATGGCTTCATGCAACTTATTCCGTAATCTTGAGGTAAATTGGGTACCTCTGTCCGATACAATCCTCTTTGGCACTCCGTGCAAACAAACAATCCCGATCATGTACAACTCGCTAACTTATCTCCCGAGTAGGTGGTCTTCACGGATAAAATGGGCTACTTTGGTCAAGCGATCCACTATAACCCATATGGAGTCATAACCCCTTGAGTCTTGGCAAACCGGTAATGAAATCCATTCCGATTTCCTCCCACTTCCACTCGTATCTTCGGTACCGTGAGCAATCCTCGGTCTCTCGATGCATTGCCTTGACTCTCCGGCATACGTCGCACAATGCAACATGCTCGGCAACTTCACGTTTCATACTCGCCACGAGAATCTCTCCTTGAGATCCCGATACATCTTGGCGCTTCTAGGGTGAATTGAGTACTTGGAGTCATGGGCTTCTTCCAAAATCAGTCGCTTTAACTCCTCCTTGTTAGGCACACAAATCCGACCCTTCATCCATAACGTGCCTCGCTTCATCCAATTTGAAGTCCTCTGCCTTGCCTTCCTCCTTGATGGACTTAATCCTGCGGATCTTGTCATCATCCTTCCGTCCTTCTCGGATCCGGTCCTCTAAGGTAGGCTTTACTTCCAAGTATGCCAAGAATCCGCTTAGGTACAACCTCAATCTTCATTTTCTGAAAATCCTTACATAACTCATCCTGGCTTGTGGCTAGCAACGTACTCACGGTATGGCTTTTCCGACTGAGCATCGGCTACTACGTTGGCCTTCAGGGATGGTAATGGATTCCAACATTGTAGTCCTTGATCAACTCTAACCATCTCCTCTCGCCTCATATTGAGATCCGATTGGGTGAATATGTACTTAAGGCTCTTATGATCCGTGATACACTTCACATCTGCTTTCCAATCGATAGTGACGCCATATCTTCAAAGCATGCACTACGGCAGACTAACTCCAAGTCATGTGTCGGATAATTTTCCTCATGCGGCCTCAATCGCCTTGATGCATAAGCGACAACCTTTCCATTCTCAGACAAAGACACATCCAAGTCCTTAGCGCGTCGTCACAATAAACATCGAAGCTTTGAGCAACATCCTAGAGAACTAACATCGGTGCCGACGTCAATCGCTTCTTCAGCTCCTGAAATCCTTTCTCACATTCTCGCGTCCATGCAAACTTCTTTTCCTTCTTCCACAATTGCGTAAGAGGTTTCGCAATTGTCGAGAAGCCTTCAATGAAACGGCGGTAGTATCCTGCCATTCCAAGGAAACTCGAATCTGGTCACAGCCTTGTTGCTCCCAATGTAACAGCCTTCTACTTTGCTTGGATCTACGGCGACTCTTCTTCAGTCATTACATGTCCAAGAAACTCCACCTTGTCCTTCCAAAAATCACACTTGTGAACTTGGCGAAAAGTTCTTTGTTCTCGCCTTTTCCAAAACTCGCCTTAAGTGTTCGGCATGTTCATCCTCTGCCTTGGAGTAGATTAGGATATCGTCTATGAACACGACGACAAACTTGTCCAAATATTCCATGAACACTTTATTCATCATATTCATGAAATAGGTTGGCGCATTCGTCACCAAAGGACATCTTGTGAACTCGTAATGTCCATATCTTGACGAGAATGCGATCTTGAATATCTTCTCGATCGGATCTTCAATCGATGGTATCCCGATCTCGAGATCAATCTTGGAGAAAACTCCGGCTCCTCTTAACTGATCAAACAAATCATCAATCCCGGTAGCGGATACTTATTCTTCACGGTGACTTCATTGAGTGCACGGTAGTCAATGCACATCCCGAAACTCCCGTCCTTCTTGACAAACAAAACGGGTGCTCCCCACGGCACTAACTCTGGTCCGATAAATCCTTTCTCCATTAACTCTTCTAGCTGTTTCTTCATCTCTACCAACTCCTCGGTAGACATCCGATAGGGTCTCTTTGCTATCGGTCTTTGTACGTACAAGCTCTATCACAAACTCTATGTCCCCTGTCTGGCGGCATACCGTAGATCTTCGGAAAGACATCTGGGTACTCATTCACTACCGAGACATCCTCTATGCCGATTGCCTTGGTAATCGTTAATCATCACCGTCCATCTCTAATCGCAGTGGGCTTGAAATTCCACTTTCTTCCCACACGGGCTCTCAATCGAGATAGTCCTTCGTCCACAATCCAATACGGCCTTGTGCTTGGATAACCAATCCATTCCCAATATGACGTCTAAGGTCCGGGTCTCCAAAATTAAAAGGTTTGCTAGGAATTCTATTCCACCTATTAGTATTCTCACCTAACATCCTACTTTCGCTCGGAGTTCGGAACTGTGGGTTTGAACTAAAAGCATGCACTTAAGTCTTGCAATCCTTAAATCATTTCTAGTAGCAAAGCCTTGAAACAAACGAATGCGAAGCTCGTAGTCAAACAAAGGTGTGCAGTCTTGAGTTAACAAGTAACTTACCCAAGACGACGTCCGTAGCATTTTGCAAAGGCATCCGCGGTGACATGGTTGACCCGGCCTCTCACCACGGCCTGGGTGTGGCTCTGATCTTTGGCGTCCTAGCTGGGTGGTTCCTAGATTGAAGCGGCCGGGTCGCTCTCGCTTTGTCTTCTTCGGACAAGCTGTTGGCAAAGTGTCCTGGCTCGTTGCAGTTGTAACAGCCTCACTTCCTTCGCCGATTTGCACAGGTAAGCGTTTCTAAGCGGGGTGGGGTTTGGTAGTTACGATTGGCAGGTCTTGGTGCTGAGGATGGTGTCCTTGTTGCATTCTCGTGGTTGGAATCAAGAATTGATTTGGTGCAACTCTCAAGCGCCATTGCGTTCCCTGGCATGATCCTTCTTTGTTGCATCCGCGCTTCTGTTCTCATCCAGTTCCTTGCGCTTGTCCTCAAGAATAAGTGCCTTATTCACCAACTCTTGGAAATCTGGAAAGGTGTGGGTGATCAACCCTACTTGCAATCTGAGTTAAGTCCCTTCATAAAACGAGACTGCCTGGATTTATCTCGTCGCTACATCCTCAAAAAGCGTAGCGTGCTAGGCTGTGGTGAACTTGTTCGGTAGTCGACCACCGGCTGATTACCTTGCTTGGTGCTCTGAACTCCTCCTTCTTAAGGTCCATGATTCCTTCAGGCACGTGATACCGCTTCTAATGCAAATTGTGAACTCTTCCCAAGTGATATCTTGAGGGTTCTCTCAAGGGCACGAAAGTTCTCCCACCATTCGGCCAATTGTTCCTTCCAAGCGATGAGAAGCGTAAAGTACCTTCTCATTCCCTATGCATTGAGCTATGTGTAGCTTCCTCTCGATTGATCTTAACCAATCATCGGCCTCCAATGGATTGGCATTCCCGAGAGAAAGTGGGTGGGTGAGTCCTCATGAACTCGGCTGACCTTGAATTCCGGCGTGGTCCCCGATTAACTTGATTAGCAAAGTGGCATGAGCAATGACGTGCTGCATTTGTTGCATCATAGCATGCATCAATCGAGTCTGAGCAGCAAGAAATGCTCCAAAATTCTGCATATCAAGCTGGCGGTCTTTGGTGCTCTATCATTGGGGTTTTCTTTGGCGAGAACCACTCCCATTGCTTCCAAAGTTCCCACGGTGTTCACCATCTGGCCGATTTGCTCTAGGTTTAGAGATGAGAGGGAAACAAGAATAGACAAGTAGTATGGAACTTATGCGGGCTTAAAGGGGTAACTTTAAGGTCCAACTTTATTATTAATAACTTGGTATGGCTGCTTACAATGCCTAAGGGCCTTGCAACACATAATGCACACTCAAAGAAACAAAGCAAATCCAAATCGAACTAACTCGAGTCTAACGCCTAAAGGGTGACTCTTTATTCTATGACTCGACTCGGCCGAAGGAGTCTCACTATAGAACCTATGCTCACTCATCGAGAAAACCTCCACGGCCTGGAGTGCGGATCTGCGGCATAGGCGCGAAACGATTGCCATGTCCGGCAAGAATCGTGTCATCTGTGGTAGTCGAAGAAGCGATGTCCTCATCGAGATCCGACTCCTCTGGATCTCGCTCGTGTAGCTCGGAAATCGGCTCGGGTCTGGTCCGCATAAAGTCATCTCCAACTCGTCAATCCTTCGCAAAAGGTGTGCCACATACTCTTGAGCTTCTCGCCATCTGTTCTTCTCTGTCGTGATCTCCTTGCGGGCCTTCAGAGCTCCTTGCTTGTATTATCTAGTACATCCTCCTGGCGACGACAAATCGTGCCAAGCTGTGTCACCGTGGCATCCTCATCCCGAATCTCCTTCGGTCAAGAAGGTTATTGCTGGCGCGGATGGTAACGGAACACCGTACTCTCAATTCTCGGCGTAGATACGGGTAATGTGCCGCATTGCTCGTCGTGATACTTCTTGGATACCCATCTCGCATTGTGGATCTCTGGCGGTCAGTTGTATCGAGCGATTGCCTGGGCCCTTTTTCCTAGGTACTTCAATCCTCACGTCACAAGCCTTGATCAATCTCGCTTGCACGATCACTTCCACTTGGTATTGGGGCTTCTCAAAATCTCCGAGAGTGCAGAGCATGTGCCAAAGCTCATGGGCGTGACCAACTCCCAGATCAACGTAGTTGAACTCTTCCTCCATCTGTCACAAGCGTGCTTTACGTAAGAACTCGGAATTTTTCTATTGTGACAAGGTAAGGGAAAATTTCAGCAAGAGACAAGAAAAGAGAGAAGGGTAAGTCGAGATGTCATTTCTTGTCTTCACAAATTTTTAGCTTTAGAAAATAGGTTTTATCCTCACTACGACCATTCTAACTTAGGGTTGAGCCTACAGTCAAGTATGGCTCTGATACCACCTCTGTCGGGACCCCGAATTTGCAAATCCGACCCTCTGTGTATTCACACTAGTCCAGAACGCGCTAGTGCACACAGTCTTAACATCGGTATATATCACAATCATACCAAACGATACTATCAAAGTACTTTATTTAAATAATCAAAGGGTTACTCGACCTTATGGCCAAGTTACAAATATATGCCTCGCAAGGCGAAACTTATTAAAAGAGAAATAACAGCGGAAAATCAAATAACTCGTGGCGCCATCCAAGTATACCACAGGCAACCGATCGGGCTCGCATCCCTAAGTAGACGGGTCTTCTTGGAAATCCTCCTCCAAATGGCGTAATCTCCTCTTCAACTGGTATTGTGTTGAGGCAAGGGTGAGTACTTGGTACTCGACAAGTCATGCAGAATGCAAGCTAATATACTATATGCATGGCTTGGTACAAAGGAATAGCTCAAGGTATATTTGCAAGAAATGACTTTTGACAAGTAATAAAAGTAGATTCAAAGCAGTAGAAATAAGTAAAGCATAAATAACTTCTCAAGAAATTTAATAAACATTTTCCATCCTAAACCACATTTCCATCAACTTCTTTACTAAACCAACCCAACTTTTCAAATCCAAGTTATTTTCGTAAAGTCTAACCCTTGATTGTAATTCCCGAGCATTGTCCAAGACCGTGGACTCGGCTATTCAAATAGATTCTACACTCTGCAGAGGTTATGCACTTTACCCACAAGATACAGTCAAACACCACAAAGGCGAGTTCCGTAACAAAGCCTTTCTAAGCCTCAAACAACACAGTGGTCCTCTCAGGTCAGTGCTCTACACCATCCCTTCCCTTAGCCAAGGCGAAGTATGGGACCAACACACCGTTAGATGGGTATCTGGCCACAGCCACGATACGCTCCCCGCACAATCACACAAGCGGTGTAATTGACACCTGAGGCTCCACAAGTGAGTCCTTAGCGACTTAATCAACTAGGGCCGTCCCATTCGACCCATGTGGTTGCAAGTATGACCAGTTCAAAGGCTTGCAAGGTTAAGTCCTTAGATTGACCAGGGCAAGACTACCCGAAAAACCAAATCAACATCCCCAATGCCACAATGGCCCACTGATTACTCTTGCCACATGCCCCGATCGAAATCATTTATCAAACCCCGCTTGATTACCATGCACCACGTGCCATCAACATCACATGATACTTTTCCAAAACAGGTTCAATATATCATTAAGTCAATATTAGCATTTGATTATCCAAAATCATGTCATGAGCACGTAGTGTGTCTAAGCAAAGATACTACAACGATCTAAACCCATGTTGGCAATTTAATAATGTCCAACTAGTAAACCACAACTAGGGTGACAAAGGGTCATGGCACATACTTAAGTAATCAAGGTGTCATATAGCAAATTGGTATTTATCTAACCCCCATGTTTAAACAAAGTATCTTTCTAATTGAACTAGCATGCAATAGTTTAAATCAAAATAGATTTCGAAATAGGATCAACATGGTCAAAGCACAACTTGCCTTCAAAAAGTACTTGCTCTTGGTCTTGAGTTGGATCCTGAGTCAACACTTCTCCTCGAATCCTTCCTAAGACTTCAACGTCTACTCGTAAAGCGTGCAAATAGCAAATACCCAATAAACAATAGGCAAAAACATCCCAAAACTCCAAATAAAATCCATAAACATAGAGAACGAAAAATTCTGGATATTTAGAAAATGGAAGAGACAAATTTGGAGTTAAAATGCAAAAGTTATGATTTATTAAAGTTTAAATAATCAATTAAATAATATTACAGAGAAAAACTTTAGTCCAAAAATTAAATAAAATTCATATTTGAGTAGATCTGAATTTTATACAAATTTAGAAATTTGAATCACTCAAATCGGAGTTGAAACGCAAAAGTTATAAGCGTTTGAAGTTTGAATCTAAATTTGAATCAATATTTCGAATTAATAAATCATTTTCTTTTTTCGAAATTAATTATTGCGCCAAGAAGGACACGTGGCAGCCTCTCGATTGGGCGGCCGACGTCACCGGTCCATGGACTTGGTCCACGCTCGGCTCGGGTCCACCGTGGACTCCTGGCCCACGACTCCACGTGAGATCGACATGTGGGCCCACTCGGTGACGTCATCGCCGACGTCACGGGCTCACCACGGCCGACAGTGGGACTCCACCGTGACGTCATGGGTGACGTCGGCGCTTGGCGGGTCGACCAGCGACATGCGGGCCCTTCGACACGCGGGCCTCGCGCGTGTCGGGCCGGCTACACGCACGCTGCGCGGATTTGCGCCGATCGCTGGCCGGGCCTTCCCGACACGTGGCGCAATCACGCACCGCTGATTTGAAATTCAACGGCGCGGATTAGATCCAGGGTTAACACGTTGAAACTACTCGTTGATCGTGTGCCGTTCGATTTAGATCGGACGGTCCAGATCTAATCCTATAATCGCATCAAGCATAAAGACGTGGCGATTGTGAACCGCTGGATCTTGATCCAACGGTCCCGCATCTACTCGGGTTTATAACACGTGAACTCACCTCAACCGTCCGTCTGGATCTCGACGGTCCACGAGCTCGCGGAGTCCGGCGAAGGCCCGGCGAAGCTTGGGCACCGGAGACGGGAACGCTGACGAGCCCGACGGCGCTTACGGGCTCCTCCGCGACGCATGGGTCACGCTCGAGTCGCCTTTGGCTCGGGGATCCTGCTCGACCTCCTTCTCTCTGGCGACGGCGACGGCGGCGGAAGGTGAGAAAAACCACCACGATACCTAGCTACTACGGCGAGCAATCCCGAGCAAGCGGCGCCGCTAGGGCTTAGCAAGCTAGGGCAAAAAGTAGCGCAAGGTCACGGCGATACTGGTGCGGTCCGGCATTAAATAGCCGGAGGCGTGCTTAGGCGGAGCCCTAGTCGATCCACGGCACAAGACTCGGCGGCGGAGTCCGGCTCGGTCTCGGCGAAGACGACGACTTCACCGCCCACGTGGCGCGATTAACGGCCACGATCGCGACGGCGCGATCGGATCCGGCCGGATACGGCTCGAACCGCAGACGGGCGGATCTCGGCCGTTGGATCTTGATCCAACGGTTGGGATTGATTAGGTTAGGAGTGGGTTGGCCGAGTCACGTGGCTCGGTCGGACTCGAGTCCGACTTCGGTTCGACTTCGGTCGGATGAACAAGATTTGACCCGAGTTTGAATTTCCAGCGATTTAATATTTAAAATAATTCCCAAGAATTCATTTAATTCATTAAAAATAGCAAATGACTCAGAAAAATTCCAGAAAAATTCTGGAAAATACTTTGGATCATTTTGGACTCAAATAAAATATTTCCAACAAAATTTTATTTGCAAAATTAAATTCTTTAATTATTTCAAAATGGAATAAATTCAAATAAATTCCAATTAAATCCAAATAAATTCCAGAAAATTCCAAAAATTCACCAAAGTGCCAAATCACACATGAATTTAGGACAAGTACAATTTTGGGGTGTTACAGAGAAGCATGTCATCCTTTGACAGTTCAATCCATCTCTCGTATCCGTGATATATTAATAAGTTGTGATTGACTTCTCAATCACGGCATGGCCATGCACTTCCTTAATCATATCACACGAGTGGCCTAGACATATATCTCCGTTACATTGGAGTGGCAAATTCCATCTTGACTGCTCACTTCCCTCTGCATGTTTCATAGTAAACATGAATACTACCTTTATAACTATCTGGTTAGAAAATAGTGTTTGGTAACCCCAAGGTAAACTATTACGCATGTAGGGAATATGACAATCTCAAGTCTAACGATCATACATCTACTATGTATGAGATACACTGATGACACATAAGAATGTAACATTCTTGCAGTGTCCCATTGTGGGTCTATCTAACACATGTTCTTCAACATGCGTCCACAATGTATTGATGATATCTCCATATCCCATGATCTATGAAACATGATCATCGAACAATACATGTGCTGATCTATTCATCGTTGTCCTATACGATGATATCCGATCAGAGATATTTATCCAACTATATCAATAAGTAAAGAGCTTCATAAACAAGTCACACACTTGTTGATCAAAACAATGATATACATTCATTGGACCAAAAATCATATTATTATTCATAAACATAGTCATGTTACAATCATCCATATGATTGCCTCAAGGGCATAACACTAACAGTACATGACCAGGATCGTCTTTTTGCACGGAGTGCCGAAGAAAATTGTATCGGACAGAGGTACGCAATTTACCTCAAGATTCTGGAATAAGCTGCATGAAGCCATGGGGACCCGTTTGAACTTCAGTACAGCCTATCATCCCCAGATGGATGGACAGACTGAAAGAGTTAATAAGATCCTGGAGGATATGTTAAGAGCTTGTGCATTAGCTTATGCTACCTCTTGGGATAAGAGTCTGCCGTATGCCGAGTTCAGCTACAATAACAGTTATCAAGCAAGTCTACAGATGTCATCTTTCGAGGCACTATATGGTCGACCCTGTCAGATGCTGTTGAACTGGAATGAGACAGGTGAACGCCATGTCTTTGGGCCAAACATTCTTCAAGAAGCCGAAGAGCAGATTGCCATGATCAGGGAAAGATTGAGGATAGCCCAATCGAGACAAAAGAGTTATGCCGATAATCGTCGCCGGGATCTGAGCTTTGAGCCGAAAAATTTTGTTTACCTCAGAGTTACACCACTCAAGGGAGTTAAGAGATTCCATGCCAAAGGAAAACTCGCGTCGCGATATGTTGGACCATTCAAGGTTCTCAGCCATAGAGGTGAAGTTGCGTACCAGCTGGAGTTGCCACAGTCGTTGGCAGGAGTACATGACGTATTCCACGTGTCCCAGCTGAAGAAGTGTCTTCGAGTACCAGATGAGCAAACACCGCTGGAGTCAATTGATCTACAGGAGGATCTGACTTACAAGGAGCACCCCGTGAAGATTCTGGACACCATGGATCGAGAGACGAGAAATAGATCAACCCGTTTCTGCAGAGTCCAGTGGAGCAACCATACAGAGAGCGAAGCAACTTGGGAGCGCGAAGAGGATCTGAAGAAGGAGTTTCCAAACCTATTCCTTAGTTAGCCCTGAATCTCGGGGACGAGATTCTGTTAAGGGGGAGGTTTGTAACACCCCAATTTTTGCTTTTCATGAATTTAAATGTTATTTTGCACTTTTGTGAATTTTGGGAATTTTCTGGAATTTATTTGGATTTATTTGGATTTAATATGGATTTATTCCCTTTTGAAATAATTAAAGAATTAAAAGTTTCAAATAAATTTTTTTGGAAATATTTATTTGAGTCCAAAATGTCTCAAAGTATTTTCCAGAATTTTTCTGAGTATTTTGCTATTTTTCTTGAATTAAATGAATTTCTAGAAATTAATTTAAATATTTAATCGCTGGGAAATCCAACTCGGGTCTAGTACTGTTCCTCCGACCCGAGCCGGACCCGAGTCCGACTCGAACCCGACCCGAGCCGCGTTCGAGTCCAACCCGAGTCCAATCTAACCCTAACCGCGTGACCGTTGGATCAAGATCCAACGGCCACAATTGCACCACGTCACTCGAACCCGAGTTCGACCGAGCCAGCCAAGTCACCCGAGCCCAAACCCCCACGACCGTTGGATCTTGATCCAATGGTCCACGTTGAGCCACGTCACCCAATCCGAATTGGATTCGGATTCCGCCGCCGCAGCCGGGTGGACCTCGGTCTCCGCAAGAATCACGGAAGCCGAGGCCCCTATTTATTGCGCCACCACCGCCATCGGGTTGCCCGTTTCCATGCTCACCCGTAGCCCTAGACCATCACGCCTGAGCCATTGCTGTTCGCCCGCTAGAGCTCGC
The DNA here is from genome assembly GCA_036346355.1 of Rhipidocladum racemiflorum. Classification (NCBI taxonomy): domain Eukaryota; kingdom Viridiplantae; phylum Streptophyta; class Magnoliopsida; order Poales; family Poaceae; genus Rhipidocladum; species Rhipidocladum racemiflorum. The sequence goes on from CM070589.1 coordinate 46,926,573, forward strand.
CGTAGTTGGTTGTGCATTCCGTCGCGGTTTCTTGCAATTTCCTCCGCCATCCGATGTCCTCTGCCGTCACCGAGCCCAGATCTAGAGTCCCCGCGTTGAGGCACACCTGGAGGCACCACTCACCTCGCAGAGCGCACCCCAAACGACGTTCCCTGTGTCGTCTTCCTCGGCGCCGGCAACCTCCGCTCCGCCGCGCCATCGCCGGAACCCCGAACTCCCTTAGCCGTCGGATCCTCATCGTGCGGTCCAGATTCGGCCACGTCGCCTGAAGGTAATCCCCGTTGCGATTTATAGATCTATTTCCAACTGTTGGATCTAGATCCAACGGCTTAGCTTGAGTCGCGTAGCACCACGTTGCAACGTGCTAGATCCAATCTGGGCCGTCCGATTAGAATCGTATGGCCCAGATCCACCGCGTTATTCCAACGCGTGAAACCCAGATCCAATTTGAACCGTTGATTTTCAAATCAACGACCCAGATAGTGCCACGTACATGGGAGCCGAATTGACGCGCCGTGGCGTGGCGTGGCGCGGTCGCGGCCGGGCGCGTGTCGGCGCGGTCACGGCCAATCGCACCATGACGTCATCGCTGACGTCACGGTGGGGCCCAACTGTCTGCCGTCCTCAGCCGAGCGCGATAATGTCAGCGTTGACATCATCCGAGGGGTCCCACGCGTCAGTGACAAGTGCGCCCGTGAGCCGAGTCCACGGTGGACCCGAGCCGAACCATGGACTAAGTCCATGCGCCCGCTGACGTCATGCTGGCGCAATAATTCGATTTTTCAATAGAAAAATAATTCGGTGGAAAATCAAATTCCATGCTGACGTCATGCTGGCGTCATTAATCGATTTTTCAATATAAAAATAAATGGAATAATTCGGTTTAATGTTTTATTTGAAGCTTTAAACTTCAAACGCTTATAACTTTTGCATTTTAACTCCGATTTGGGTGATTCAAATTTATAAATTTTTATAAAATTGAGATCTACCTAATGATGAATTTTATTAAATTTTTGGACCAAATTTTTTCTCAGTAATATTATTTAATTGATTATTTCAACTTTAAACGCTTGTAACTTTTGCGTTTTAACTCTGATTTTGACGATTCAAATTCCTAAAAATTCATAAAATTATACTCTCTCTGTTTATGAATTTTATTTGAACTTTTGAATACTTTTGTGCACTGTTTTATTTATTATTTGCTATTTGTATGCATTACGAGTAGACGTTGAAGTACCCGAAGGCTTCGAAGGTGAAATTTTGACCCAGGAGCCAGTTCAGGATCAAGGACAAGTACTGTTTGAAGGCAAGTTATGCTTTGACCATATTGATCCCACTTTTGAAATTAATTTAATTTAAATTATTGCATGCTATGTTAATTAGAAAATGCTTTAATTAATTTTGGGAAATTAGATAACTGCCAGCTTGCAATATGACACCTTGGTTATTTAATTATGTGCCATGACCCCTTGTCACCCTAGATGTGGATTAAATAGTTGGACATTACTAAATTGCCAACATGGGATTTTAGACTGTTGTAGTTTAATGCTTAGACCTGCCACGTATTTATGACATGATTTTGGATAACTACATGTTAATATTGACTTAATGAGATATGGAACATATTTTGGAAAGTATCATGTGTTATTGATGTTGATGTTGATAGCACGTGGTGCATGGTAATCAACTGGGGTTTGATAACTAGTTTTCGACCGGGGCATGTGGCAAGAATGATCGAGTGGGCCAGTTGTGGTACCGGGGAAGTTGATTTGGTTCTTCGGGTAGTCTTGCCCTGGTCACCATAAGGACTTAACCTTGCAGCCTTGGAACTGAGTCAAACGTGCAACCACATGTCTGTAATGGGACAGACCTAGTTGATTAAGTTGCTAATAATGTACCTGTGGGACCTCGGGTGTCAACTATACCTTTTGTATAGCTGTACGGGGGAGTGTACCGGGGCTGCGGCCTGGTACCCATCTAACGGTTGATTGGCCTAGACTTCGCCTTTGCTAAGGGAAGGGTTAGTGTGCAACAACCGGGGAGGCCCACTTGTGCTGTTAGAAGTTTCCGAAAGACTTTGTTATGGACACTCGCCTTTGTGGTGTTTGGCTGTATCTTGTGGGTAAAGTGCATAACCTCTGCAGAGTGTAAAATCTATTCGAATAGCCATGTCCGCGGCATTGGACATTGCTCGGGAATTACAGTCAAGGGTTAGACTTCCATGAAAACAACTTGGACTTGGAAAGTTTGGGTGGGTTTAATGATGACGTTGATGGAAATGTGGATTAGGAGAAGGGAAAGTGTTTATTTAACTCCTGGAAAAGTTATTGATAATATATTGTTTCTATTGCTTTCGAATCTACTTATGTTACTTGTTAAATGCTATTTATTGCAAATGAACCCTGAAACATCCCTTGTACTAAGCCCTGCATGTAGAACATTAGTTTGCATTCTGTGCATGACTTGCTGAGTACCAAGTACTCACCCTTGCCGTAATACAACACCAGTTGAAGAAGAGGCAACGCCAGCTTTGGAGGAAGAATTTCAGGAGGAGTCGTCTACTTAGGGAGCGAGCCCAGTCAGTTGCCTGTGGTATACTGGATGGCGCCACGTTGAAGCTTTTATTCCGCTGCAATTTATTTTCTTAATAAGTTTTCGCCATGTGTGGCGTACTTTTGTAACTTGACCATAAGGTCGAGCAACCAGCTATATTTCCTTTTAGTAAAGTACTCTAATATTTCATTGAGTATGATTATGATATTTACCAATGTTGAGACTGTGTGCACTAGCGTGACCCTGGACTAGTGCTGATTACATAGAGGGTCAGGATTTGCAAATTCGGGTCCCGACAGTGCACAACCTCTGCAGAGTGTAAAATCTATTTGAATAGCTGTGTCCGCGGCACTGGACATTGCTCGGGGATTACAGTCAAGGGTTAGATTTTCATGAAAAATAACTTGGACTTGGAAAGTTTGGTTGGGTTAAATGATGACGTTGATGGAAATGTGGATTAGGAAAGGAAAAGTGTTTACTTAACTCCTGGAAAAGTTATTTATATAATCTTTACCTTTGCTGCTTTCGAATCTACTTATGCTACTTGTTAACTACTTTTTTACTGTAAATGTACCTATTTGCCTATTTTTTGTAATAAGCCATGCATATAGAATACTAGCTGCATTCTGTGCATGACTTGCTGAGTACCAAGTACTCACCCTTGCCACAATACAACATCAGTTGAAGGAGAAGCGACGCCAGCTTTGGAAGAAGAACTTCAGGAGGAGCCGTATACTTAGGGAGCGAGCCCAGTCAGTTGCCTGTGGTATACTGGATGGCGCCACGTTGATGCTTTTATTCCGCTGCAATTTATTTCCTTAATAAGTTTTCGTCCTGTGTGGCGTACTCTTGTAAGTTGACCATAAGGTCGAGCAACCAGTTTGGATATCTTAATTAAAGTACTTTATTACTATCGATGTGTATGATTGTGATATTTGCCGATGTTGAGACTGTGTGCACTAGCGTGATCCTGGACTAGTGCTGAATACACAGAGGGTCCGGATTTGCAAATTCGGGTCCCGACAAAGGTGGTATTAGAGCCATACTGACTGTAGGCTCACCCATAGTTAGAATGGTCGTAGTGAGGATAAAACCTATTTTCTAAAGTTAAAATTTGACAAGACAATGAATGAAATCTCGACTTATCCCCTTCTCTCCTTTCATACCCCTTTTTGCTGAATTTCCCTTGCTACCCTATGGTTTTTAAAAACTTTTTGAGTTCTTACGTGTCTTTTGGCAGATGTTGATGAAGAACAACTATGCCGAGCATGAGGGAGGCTACGCTGCCGAGTTGTGGCATATGCTGCAGTTGCTTGGAGGATTTGAGAGACCGCTCTACCGGGGGACCACCCTCGAGCAGGCAGGACTGGTCATAGGATGGGACTCAAGATCACAGTGTATGCTCGAGAGAAGACGAAGTTCAGTCGTCCATTTCACTTCACCACTAGGAGGTCAACATTTGAGATGAGAATCCAGGAGGTGTCTCGTCGAGCGATGCAGCAGATTGCTCGCACTTACCCTAGAGAGCTGGAAGGCACAATACTCCGTCACCACCCACGCCGAGACAGCAGAGCTCTGCGGAAGCTGATAGAAGATGAGGATGCTACCGTCACCCACTTGGCCAGATTCATCGTCGCCCAGGAGGAGCTTATTGACGACACAGTCCAGGAGTTGATGAAGGCTCGCGAGCAGGTTGAGGAAGGGAAAAAGCATCTGGAGAATGCTCATGAGTACGTTGCCCATGCTGCAGAGAGGATCGCAGAGCTGGAGACCGCATTGTATGGGCAGGGCCCGGAGCCAGTGTTGGAATTGGACGCCTGCACTCCAGAGGAACCAAAGACTGGCAGAGCACCAGCCAAAGACCACACCAAGCCTAAACCTGAGGATGATGCCGCTACTTCGACTACTACCGTAGTGGGGCATGGCGATCGCTTCACGCCTATGTCGCCGCACCCGCCGCAAGGGGGCAGTGGAGGTTTTCTCGACGAGTGAGCGTAGGTTTTGCAGTTGAGACTCCTTCGTCGAGTCGCGTTATAGAATAAGGGTCACCCTTAGAGGCGTTAGACTCCAGTGTGTTAGTCGATTTGGGTTTTCATTGCTTGCTGAGTGTGCAGTATGTGTTGCAAGGCCCTTAGGCATTGTAAACAACCATACCAAGTTATTACTGAATAAATAATAAAGTTGGATTTTGAGTTACACCTTTCCCCCGCATAAGTTTCTCTACTACTTGTCTATTCTTGTTCCCTCTCATCTCTAAACCTTGGAGCAATCGACAGATGGTGAACACCCGCGGAAACCTTGGAGGCAACGGAAGTGGTTCTCGCCCAGCTGGGAACCCTAATGACGAAGCACCTGCACCCCAACCAGCACCGCCAGTAGACATGCAGAACTTTGGAGCTTTCCTTGCTGCACAGACCCAGCTGATGCATGCCATGATGCAACAGATGCAGCAAGTCACTGCCCAGGCCGTCGCTAATCAAGTCAATCAGGGACAGTGTCAGGGCTCAAGGTTGTCAGAGTTCATGAGGACTCATCCACCCACATTCTCTGGGAACGCCAATCCATTGGAGGCGGATGATTGGCTAAGGTCAATTGAGAGGAAGCTGCATATTACCCAATGTGTAGGAAATGAGAGGGTGCTTTACGCCTCTCATCAGTTGGAAGGGACCGCAATAGAGTGGTGGGAGAACTTCTGCGCCACACGAGAGAACCCACAGGATATCACGTGGGAGGAATATACCGCCGCATTTCGCCAGTATCACGTACCAGAAGGAATAATGGACTTAAAGAAGGAAGAGTTTAGGGCGCTGAAGCAAGGTAATCAACCGGTGTCCGAGTATCTGAACAAGTTCACACAGCTTGCACGCTACGCACCTGAAGACGTAGCAATGTACAAGGCCAGACAGTCTCGCTTCATGAAGGGACTAAACTCAGGACTACATGTGGGACTGATCACCCACACCTTCCCCGACTTTCAAGAGCTGGTAAACAAAGCACTCATCCTTGAGGACAAGTGCAAGGAGCTGAATGAGAACCGAAAGCGTAGGATGCAACAGCAGGGATCACGTTAGGGAGCGCAGCAACGTCTGAGGGTTGCGCCGAATCAGTTTTTCAGGTTCCAGCCGTAGAACGCAGCAAGAACACCGTCGCCAGCACCGAGACCCGTCAATCAAAATTTCCAGACCCCAGCTCCAGCCAGAAATGCCGCTACGGGCAGCCAGCAGGGTACAGTGAGGCGCTGCTATACATGTAACGAGCTAGGGCACTTCTCCAACAATTGCCCTAAGAAGACTGCAGGAGTGACCCCAGTTCGCTTCAACTTGGGATCCACATCAGCCAAGACACCTGCACTAGGAGCAAATCATGGAGCAGCATAGCCAGGAGCCACGCCCCATACCGTGGTGAGAGGCCGAGTCAATCACATGACCGCAGATGCACTTTAGAATGCCACGGATGTCATACTGGGTAAGATACTTGTCAACTCAGTACCTGCAACAGTTTTGTTTGACTCTGGAGCTTCGTACTCGTTTGTTTCTCTAGATTTTGTTTCTAAGAATGATTTGGAGATTGTGAATCTTAAATGCATGCTTCTAGTTCAAACCCCTGGGTCAGAACTCCGATCTCAAGTAGGATGTTCTGGGGTGAGAATACTAATAGATAGGGTAGAGTTCTGAGCGAACCTTATCATATTGGGAACCCAGACTCTAGATGTTATCTTGGGAATGGATTGGTTATCCAAGCATAAGACCGTATTGGACTGTGGACGAAGGGTCATATCAATTGAGAGCCCGTGTGGAAGAAAAGTGGAGTTTCAAGCGACCGCCGTTCGAAATGGACAGTTGATGGTCAACAGTGTAAAGACAGTCAGCATAGAAGATGTTCTAGTGGTAAGTGAGTATCCTGATGTTTTTCCTGAAGATTTGCTGGGTATGCCGCCAGACCGGGATATAGAATTTGTGATTGAGTTAGTACCAGGAACAACACCGATAGCAAAGAGACCCTATCGGATGTCAACTGAAGAATTGGTGGAGATGAAGAAACAGCTTGAAGAGTTGATGGAGAAAGGATTCATTAGGCCGAGTTCATCGCCATGGGGAGCGCCAGTTCTGTTCGTCAAGAAGAAGGACGGGAGTTTCAGGATGTGCATTGACTACCGTGCACTCAATGAAGTCACCGTGAAGAATAAGTACCCGCTACCCAGGATCGATGATCTGTTTGACCAGTTGAGAGGAGCCGGAGTTTTCTCCAAGATTGATCTAAGATCAGGATATCACCAGTTGAAGATCCGATAAGAAGATATTCCGAAGACCGCATTTTCGTCAAGATACGGACATTACGAGTTTACAGTTATGTCCTTTGGTCTGACGAATGCGCCAGCTTATTTCATGAATATGATGAATAAGGTATTCATGGCATATTTAGACAAGTTCGTTGTTGTGTTCATAGATGATATCTTAGTCTACTCCAAGACGAGGGATGAACATGCAGAACACTTGAGGCTAGTTTTGGAGAAGCTGAGGGAACAGTAGCTCTTCGCCAAATTCAGCAAGTGTGATTTTCGGAAAGACAAGGTGGAGTTTCTTGGAAATGTGATGACCGCAGAAGGAGTCGCTGTTGATCCAAGCAAAGTTGAGGCCGTGTTACATTGGGAACCGCCGAAGATAGTGACCCAGATTCAGAGTTTCCTTGGGATGGCCGGTTACTACCGCCGTTTTATCGAAGGCTTTTCGACAATTGCGAGACCTCTTACGCAATTATTGAAGAAAGAAAAGAAGTTTAACTGGACGCCGTAGTGTGAGAAAGGTTTCCAGGAGCTGAAAAAGCGATTGACATCAGTGCCGGTGTTAGTCCTACCAGATGTTAATCAAAGCTTTGATATATATTGTGATGCATCGCACCAAGGACTTGGATGCGTGCTAATGTAGAACCGGAAAGTTGTTGCGTATGCATCAAGGCAGCTAAGGCCGCATGAATAGAATTACCAGACGCATGACCTAGAGTTAGCAGCTGTAGTGCATACCTTGAAGTTGTGGCGACACTACTTGATTGGGAATAGATGCGAAGTGTACACGGACCATAAGAGTCTTAAATACATCTTCACCCAATCGGATATGAACATGAGGCAAAGAAGATGGTTGGAGTTGATCAAGGATTACAATGTCAGAATCCATTACCATCCCGGAAAGGCTAATGTGGTGGCCGATGCCCTGAGTCAGAAAAGTCATACCATGAATATGATGATAGCCACAAGTCAGGATGAGCTATGCAAGGAGTTCCAGAAGCTGAAGCTAGAAGTAGTACAGGAAGGATTCTTGGCCGTGTTGGAGGTGAAGCCTACCTTAGAAGATCAGATCCGAGAAGGACAGAAGGATGATGACAAGATCCGCAGAATTAAGTCCAAGATGGATGAGAGTAAGGCTAAGGATTTCAGACTGGATGAGCAAGGCACGTTGTGGATTAAGGATCGCATCTGTGTGCCGAATAAGTAGGAACTTGTCGGCGTAAGAGCCAACAGACACCTCCGGATCGGGTGTATATGAAGTTCGAAGAGGGGGCTTTCATGGAGATCGCTCAAAGGACGGAGAAAAGAAATCGATGGCGAAGCTTGCAAGGGGACACTTAGGTTTATCCAGGTTCGGGCCCTCCTAACGAGTAATAGCCCTAGTCCTGTTTATCTGTTTTTGCTTGTGTTCTTGGGGGAAACTGAGACAATCCCAACAGACAGAATGGCTCTTCAGAGGTTGAAGAACCAAACCGAATGCATCGAACCTTTTCTCCCATGCACCCCGGCTTCCTTTTATACTTGGGCTGGCTGGGGTGCATGGGATCTTACATCAGTGTATCACACTCATTACACTGCCATACTGCATTTAATGCACCTGTCACTAGTCTTGTGTCACACTTAATGCTCTGACATAGCCGACTTCACCCCGGCCTCGAGCCCCACGAGCCTGTCGGCTCCGCCCGCCTCGCCAGGGGGAGGGGATTTCGCTGTGACGTCACCCGTAATAAATGCGCATGTTGGGAACATGCGCCGTCACACTGTGGCCTTCATTACCCCCATTTAATGCTCACGATACGCATTAAATGCTTTTGATCCTCTGTGTGGTGGCATAGACCACTAGATGGCCTCGGGAGCAGAGCGCCAGCGGTGTAGCCTGGATGCCACCTGTCCGCTGGGCAACCATCTTGCTGACCGCCAGCGGCGTGGCCTGGACGCCACCTGTCCGCTGGGCGACCACCCTGCACCCTTACTGCGGTGAAGTGGGCACCCTGGTGTAGAATACACCGACAGTAGCCCCCGGGCCCACCCTGGAGCGCCTTTGTCCCTTTTTGGAAAACGGCTCAGCCTCCTGGGTGGGTCCATTATAAGTGCCCACATAACGTCGCAGCTTTAAATGCCCGCCGCCGTTTCTAGGCACCGAAGCGGAACAGGCAGCCGCCCCCGCCTCGTAACCGATGAAGGATCCTTGGGAACGTGCCCACGTTTTGACAGCTCTTTGGGCTTCCCGCCTTTGAACCGCCTCGCCCCTTCGGGTTTCCCGCCAGATCATCCCTTCGTGTGCCTATATATAAGTCGCCACGAGGGGAGCGGTTCTTTCTTTCAGTCTCACTCATCCGCTAAGTCCTCAGCCGTGCTTCTTGCGAACTATCTCCTTTCTACACATCGCCTCCTTCGCCCAGATGGCACCTCCAGCACCTTTGCTCCTGCCGTCGACCGTCGAGGAAGAAGACGCCGCAAGGTTTTCTCGGCATATTACCGGCGGCAACCTCCGCGTCCGCGCCGGGACTACTCCCGCCGGTTTTCGACTTCTACCTCTCCGTCCTCAACTTCTACTCCATCCACCATATTCATCTTCCTCCCAACTCCATCGTCCTCCTTGCTGTCTTCTCCTACTTCTGCGAAATGTTCCTGGGAGTGGCTCCCAACCTTCCTCTCTTTCACTTTTTCTACGCCTTGCGCGCGGCCAGGGATCCTTCCACCCCGTCGGGGTGCTGCCACCTTCGCCTCCGAGACAGCGCGGCTTCACGCTACATCCTGTTGGACTCCAGGTCCAACTGGAAGACCAGGCACAACGGCATTGAAGCCCTGGAGTTGCCGACCGGGCCGGCAGTCAGCAACCCCACCTGGGGAGCACACGTCGACGAGATGCCCGAGCTCCGGACAATGCTGGCCCACATGGACCAGCTGCGGACAGCGGGCCTGACAGGAAGCATGGTTCTCCGAGACTTCATATCTCAGAGAATCAGCCCCCTGCGCTGCCGTGCCCCCCAGCCTGGCAGTACACGGGCCTTGATGACGTGACCCGGACGATTCTCGGAGGTAGGCTACTTGTCTTTCTTTTTTTTCTTTTTTTTGGTGCTTTTGGTGACTGTCGCCAAGCTGACGGCGCTCTTCTTCCTCTCTTTTTTTTTGTTTTCCAACAGCTGCAGGGGACTTAACCTCCGCAAAAGTCGACGCCTGGATGGTGCTGCTGGGCGCCCCCGGCGTCATCCCGCCTTTCCCGACGGGCGCACTCCCGCTTTGCCTCGTGGAGCCCCGGGAACGCGTGGCAATCACCCGTGCAATGCCTGCCATGGACGTCACGGGACTGGTGAACACGCCACGCCAAGGGGTCCTAACGATCCGGGACCCTCCTCCAGCCGGCGACCAGGGAAGGGGCAAACGCCCCGTTGATGACGACGCCCCTGGTGCCAGCCCCAAGAGGCTTCGCGTCTCGGCAGGGGACACGACGACCTCAACCGTGCCGCTGGGCTCGACCGGGGCGGGGAGCTGTACGGCAACCGTGGCTACGACTTCAACTGCTCCCGTCGGGGTGGTTGAAGTAGACGTTGCCCCGACCATAGCTTCGTCGGCACCGACCCTTCCGCCGCCATCGGCCAAGAAGGTCACCCGGCGCACCGACTTCCGCCGCCATCGGCCAAGAGTCGCTCCGCCGCCTCGGCTTTTTCGCCACGCCACGCGCGTAGGGTCGTATCGCCATCGCCACCGCCGCGAGGGGGCCGAATTCACCAGTCGTGCCTCGCTTCAGGAGATCTCCTGCCGGGTACTTAAAGCAAAGCACGAAAAACCGTTAAGTTCTTTTAATCTGAGAGGCTTACCCCCTTTTTACCTTCTTCAGGGCGACCACTTCAAGCGCCCCAGCCGAAGGCGACCAGGAATCGCAGCCGCCGCGGATTACGGCTATGTGGACGAGCATCGGGGCGACGCGAGTGACCACCAAGTGGCCGCCACAGGGGCGACCACCGTGCCGACCGAAGGCGAGTTGGGCGTGCAGTCCACTCCGGAGGCCTCCAATGCTTCAGTTCCCTCGGCGAACGCGGACGCTCTGCTAGCCGCCCTTGGCGAGCTGCACTCCAGCATGAGCAATCGCCTTGCGACGAGCAAGGAGAGGCTGAAGGAGGCCGCCGTGGAGATCAAACGCCTCCACAAGGAGGCCCAGGACTGGCGCGGCCAAGCGGAGCGGCTGGAGTGGGAGCTGCAGTAGGAGAGGACGCAAGGAGCCCTCCGTGTCGAGGCGCTCACCAAGGAGCGCAGCGCGGAGAGGAGTGACACGCATGCTGCACCCCGCCTCCATGCTGCACCCCGCCTTCAACCAGATGGTGGCCAGCCTGGTGCCGCTGTGGCTGGAGCAGCCGCCCCCCTTGAGCAGAGGGCACGGCAATATGCTTTCTGCATGGGCCGTGTCACCGATTTCCTCACTCTTATGCCCGCCGCCTTAGCCACCCGGTCCAGTCAAGAAGGGCGCGCAGTCGCGGCAGCCACAGCAAAGTACGTGCTAGCGTGCTGCGCTAGCCGGGATGCAAACTTCGACCCCCTGGCCAACATCCAGGGGGTGGAAGGGGACTGGGCCCATGTAGAGGCGCAGGTCCACGACGCCACCGAATAGGTCGCCGGGTAGCTCGAGATGGTCAACCCGGCGCTGGAAGCGGTGGTTGAGGACGTGGCTCTTGGGCTGGACGGTGGTCCGGCAGAGGACCAGGGGGCCGCGAAAGCCGCGGCGAACGAGGAGTGAAGACCGTGCCAAACCAACCACCCGATCGCCCATCCCTGCTCGCCCCGCTCACCCAATGGTTCCACTTTTACCTTCGAGGTTTTAGAGAGTCGCAAGGTACTGGGGGCGGCTACGCGGATGCGGCCCACCAGGGCACAAACCCGAAAAGAGAACGAAGATGATAACTGCTTTGAATAAAAATCGAACGCTTGATTAAACAGAGGCTTCCCCCGACCAGCCAAGGAGAGGAAAACTCAGTCTGGCTGGTCGGGGCACACAGCTCTGCACTTACGGCAATTTTAGGTATAGAACTTGCGCAGAAGCTCTATGTTTTGGGAGTTCGCCAACTCCTCCCCGTCTTCAGTGGCCAACCTGACCGCCCTGGGGCGAGAGACTGAGACCACCTTGAAGGGGCCCTCCCACTTGGGAGATAGTTTGTGCAACCCAGCATGCGTCTGAATTCTGCGCAAGACTAGGTCGCCCACTGCCAGTGTTCTCTCGCTGACTCGGGCGGCGTGGTACCGCCTGAGACTTTGCTGGTACCGGGCAGCATGCAAGGCCGCCCAATCTCGCATTTCTTCCAGGAGAATGGATTCCTCTCGATGCAGACCTTCCTGGCCTTCCTCCGTGGACGCCGCGACGCGCGCTGACCCTAAGGCCAGCTTCGAAGGCAAGACAGCTTCCGCGCCGTAGACCAGGAAGAAAGGAGTTTCTTCGGTGGCCCGGCTGGGGGTAGTACGAAGCGACCACAATATTGCCGGGAGCTCTTCAGTCCATTGGGCTCCGCGCTTATGGAGTCAATCAAATGCCCTGGTTTTGAGGCCCTTCAGCACCAGCGCATTGGCCCGCTCAACTTGGCCATTACTCCTTGGGTGGGACACCGAAGCAAAAGAAACCTCGGTGCCCATTTCTTCACAGAATCCCAAGAAGACAGCGCTGGTGAACTGTGTGCCATTATCGATGATGATGCGGCTGGCGACTCCAAAGCGGATGAAGATTCCTTGCATGAACTTGACTGCGGCGGCGGCGGTAATGGCCCTCACCGCTTCGGCTTCCACCCATTTGGTAAACTTGTCGATGGCGATGAACAGATGGGTGTAGCCCCCTATGGCCCGCGGGAACGGGCCCAGGATATCCAGCCCCCAGATCGCGAAGGGCCATGAGAGCGGGATGTTTTATAGAGCCTGGGCTGGTCGGTGGATTTGCTTGGCGTGGAACTGGCACGCCTCGCACTTTCTCACCAGCTCACAAGCATCCTGGAGGGCGGTTGGCCAATAGAACCCTTGGTGGAAAGCTTTCCCAACCATCGTTCGACTGGACATATGGCTCCCGCACACGCCTCCATGGATATCAGAGAGCAGACTGCTCCCCTCTTCCCGAGTGATGCACTTCAAAAGAATTCTGTTTCTACCCCGGCGGTACAGGTCCCCGCCCACCAGGGTATAGCACTTGGCCTTTCGTGCTATCTTCTCCACTGACGCATCATCGTCGGGGCACACTTGATCCCGCAGGTAGGCCAAGATAGGATCCATCCATGTGCCTTCCCGGTCAAGTGTGGCGACCACTCGGTGATCGCCCAGGTACTTCGTCTGGCCAGACGTTTCCGCTGGTACTACTCTCCCTTCCGGAACAAGGGCTGTAGTAGCATCACCATCGTCCCCACCAGAAACGGGGGCTGCGATAGACGGTCGCGGAAGACTTTCTTCAAAGACTCCGACCGGAATAGGGGATCTTGTCGAGGCGAGCTACGCGAGCCTGGCCGCCAAGTAGTTGTCGCGCCGGGGGATATGAGTATACCCCAGCCCGTCGAAGTGTCGCTCCATTTTTCTGATCTCTACTAGGTACACCGCCAGGACAGGATCAGAGCAAGAGAACTCCTTTCTCGCTTGGTTGACGACCAGCAGGGAGTCACCCTTGACATGCAGACACCGAACACCGATGGCTGCGGCGGCGCGAAGTCCCGCCAGCAAGCCTTCATACTCAGCAATGTTGTTGGTGGCCTTGAAGTCCAGGACGACCACGTACTTAAGGAGGTCTCCGGTTGGGGAAACCAGGAGGACCCCAGCCCCCACACCTTCGAGCATGAAGGTGCCGTCGAAGTAAATTGTCCAGGGGGAGGGCGCGGGGATTTCTTTAGTCTCAGACTTGGCAGGAGTCCATTCGACAACAAACTCTGCCAACCTTTGACTCTTGATTGCAGTGCGGGGGGCAAATTTGAGGGCGAACTCCCCCAGCTGCACGGACCACTTGGCAATGTGGCCCTTTGCTTCACGATTGTGAAGGATCTCACGCAGGGGATAGGCAGAAACCACTGTTGTCGGTGTATTCTACACCAGGGTGCCCACTTCACCTCAGTAAAGGTGATCGCCAAATGGACGGTGGCGCCTGTGCCACGCTACCGGGCGGTCAGTAAAGGTGATCGCCAAATGGATGTGGCGTCGAGCCACGCCGGGCGGTCGATAAGGTGATCGCCAGCCAGACGAGTGGCGTCCAGGCCACGCCACTGGCGGTCAGTAAGGGTGATCGCCCAGCGGACAGGTGGCGTCCAAGCCTCACCGCTGGCGGTCAGTAAGGGTGATCGCCCAACGGACAGGTGGCGTCCAGGCCACGTTGCTGGCGGTCAGGAAGGGTGATTGCCCAGCAGACAAGTGGCGTCCAGGCCATGCCGCTGGCGCTCAGTTCCCGAGGCCACCTAGTGGTCCGTGCCACCACTCAGGGTCAAGGGCATTTAATGCGTATCGTGCGCATTAAATGGAGGTAATGAAGGCCACAGTGTGACGGCGCGTGTTCCCAACACGCGCATTTATTGCGTGTGACGTCATAGTGGAATCCCCCTTGGCAAGACGTGTGGAGCCGACAGCCACACGGATCCCGAGGCCGGGGCAAAGTCGGCTATGTCGGAGCATTAAGTGTGGCGTAAGAACAGTGACATGCGCATTAAATGTTGTATGGCAGGGTAATGAGTATGGTACACAAATGTAAACCCCATGCGGCCCAGCCAGCCCAAGTATAAAAGGGAGCCGGGGTGCATGGGAGAAAGCGCTCGAAAGCATTCGGTTCTGGTTTTTCAACCTCTGAAGAACCATTCGGTCTGTAAAGAGTGTCTTAGTTTCCCCCAAGAACACAGGCAAGAACACACAGACAGGACTAGGGCTATTACTCTCAGGAGGGCCCGAACCTGGATAAACCTCAGTGTCCCCTTGCAAGCTTCGTCATCATTTTCTTTCCTCCATCTTTTGAACGATCTCCACGAAAGCCCCCTGTTTGAACTTCATACACACCCGATCCGGAGGTGTTTGTTGGCTCATACGCTGACAGTGGCGCGCCAGGTAGGGGGCTCAGTGGCTGGATCGCCCCTCCTTCTTCAACCTTCTCGCGGGACTTGCAAGAAGCTTGGCCGGCCGCCGACATGGCGGACTCACGTTCCAAGCACGACGACCTACATGAAGAGAGTAGCGCTCGTAGCCGATCCCGATGCTCGGCCAGGGCGTCGGACCTCCCGAGTCCCTCCGTCCTGGGAGGGATAAGTGTTGGTTCTGCGCTTGGAGGACAGATCGTCCGACAGCGCCTGCTGATGGGAGACGACACCCCGGCGCGGAACCTTCATGCGGCCCGGTTGCTCCTCGATCACCCTCCAGTCACGCTAGTGGGAGAAACCCCTGCCGCTCCATGGCTGCGGGACATCGCCCGCCTAGTGGAGGCCGCCCAGCAGCAGGTAGAGGCGGCAAACCAGCCGGGGGATTTTGGCGTTGGGCAGCAGGACATGCGCGCGACCGATGCGCAGGCTTCCAGCCGCCCCGTCAAAGTTTTTTCTGGCCACGAGGGCCGGGACAAAGGGAAGGGTGCGCAGGTTGCAGCCCCCTCGGACACCAGGGGACATGCACACGCTCCCACCCCTTCTCGCGGTCCCCCCAAGCCGGTGGGGGGCCACGAGGATCTGAGGACCCGTCTAGATGAAAGGCGGCTCCAGCGCGATGATGACTTGTGCCATGTCCTTAGGGGGCATCGCGAGCATGCGAGACATCACGCTGGCCGCCCGACGCCTAGTGGTCGGGGGGAAATCTCGCCCCTGACTCTGGGGAGAGCATAGACTCGCACTCCTCGACCCCCTCTCGGGGCCGAGGAGCGAGCGAGCGACGCTGCTCCCCCTACAACATTGGATGCCAGGCATTTTCCCTCCGCCTACGCCAAGCTACGTGGCCGGAGAGATTCCGCCCTGTGTCCATCGAAAAATACGATGGCACCACCAACCCGGAGGAGTTCCTGCAGATCTGCACTACGGTGATGCGCGCCGCGGGAGGATCCGAAAAGGTCATGGACAACTACCTCCCGACGTCGCTGACGGGCTCTGCCCGCTCCTGGCTGCTAAACCTCCCGCGAGGCTCCGTGCACTCGTGGGAGGAACTGTGCTACCTCTTTGTCGCCAACTTCCAGGGCTCCTACACTCAGCCAGGCGTGGAGGACGACCTCCACGCCCTAGAACAGACGAAGGGGGAGTATCTGAGGGAATTTATCCGGCGGTTCAGCCACTACCGTAACACAATCCCCCGGATCTCCGAGCAATCGGTCATCATCGCGTTCCGGAGGGGGGTCCGGGATTAGAAGATGCGGGAGAAGATGGATACCCGCACTATATCGACCACTTCTGAGCTGTTTTCCTTGGCGCATAAGTGCGCCAGGGCGGTGGAGGCCCGAGAGGCCGCGGCAAGGCCTTCCGGCCACAGCGAGGCGGGAACCTCAAAAGCCTCCGATCACAAGAATAAGAAGAAGCGCAAGGAGGCCAGCGCCAGAGAGATCCTAGTGGTTGAGCCAAAAGCCAAGCCCCAGAGGCGCGATCGCTGGGACAGGAGGGGTGATCGTAGGGATCGCCGCTCACCCCGCCGAGAAGAAGACGGGGGTAAATCCTACTGCCCCATCCATAGGACCAGCGGACATGATCTGGCAGATTGCCAAGTCGTGTCCAAATTAGTGGAACAGTGGCTCAAGGAACGCCGCAAAGACGACCGCGACGACGCGGGTGAAGACCGTGCCCCGCTGGCCTTTCAGCAAGCGAAGCACACAGTGGTGTTCATTCATGGTGGCTCCGCCACCTACTCTTCGAACTCGCAGTACAAGCGAGAGTTGAGGGAGGTGTGCGCCACTGTACCAACCCCCGGGGCGAGCAGGCCACTGAAGTGGTCGGAGGTGCCGATCACTTTCAGTCGGGCCGACCACCCGGAGAGCACTTCCGGCCCGAGCCATCGTCCGATTGTGGTTTCTCCCACGGTCCGAAATGCGAGACTCGGGCGAGTGCTTGTTGATGGAGGGAGCTCCATCAACCTCATGTCAGTTGGGGCATTCAGGGCACTCCAAATCCCCTATGAGGAGTTGCGCCCGGCCCCTCTCTTCTACGGAGTTGCCCCCGGGTTAGGCTTGACGCCCCTGGGACAAGTCCGGCTGCCTGTCACGTTCGGAAGTGTGGAGAACTTCCGAACAGAGAGAGTCAATTTGGAGGTCGTTGACTTCGACCTCCCTTACAACGCTTTGCTTGGTCGTCCAGCTTTGGTCAAGTTCATGGCGGCCACGCATTATGCCTACATGATGGTGAAGATCCCTGGGCCTGGAGGCCAAATTACTGTGAAGGTGGATCGGTTGGAAGCCCTGCGCCTCAGTAAGCAGGTGTAGGACCTAGCCGGCGCCACCTGTTCGGCCCGAGGCTAGGACGATTGCCTAGGGGCTCCCCCGGTCAAGACCCGCGCTTCACCCGGTCCCTCGGGTGAGGTGAAGGTGGTCCCGTGGGTGAAGCCAGCTCTAGGAAGGTCGTGAAGATCAGCGCCAACCTCAGCACCAAATAGGAAGATGCGCTCGTCACCTTCCTCCGGTCTAACTTGGATGTGTTTGCCTGGGAACCATCTGAAATGACCGGGGTCCCTAGGGAGTGTTAGTGTTATGCCCTTGAGGCAATCATATGAATGATTGTAACATGACTATGTTTATGAATAATAATATGATTATTGCTCCAATGAATGTATATCATTGTTTTGATCAACAAGTGTGTGACTTGTTTATGAAGCTCTTTACTTATTGATATAATTCGATAAATATCTCTGATCGGATATCATCGTATAGGACAACGATGAATAGACCAGCACATGTATTGTTCGCTGATCATGTTTCATAGATCATGGGATATGGAGATATCATCAATACATTGTGGACGCATGTTGAAGAACATGGGTTAGATAGACCCACAATGGGACACTGCGAGAATGTTACGTTCTTATGTGTCATCAGTGTATCTCATACATAGTAGATGTATGATCCTTAGACCTAAGATTGTCGCATTCCCTACATGTGTAAAAGTTTACCTTGGGGTTACCAAACACTATTTCCTAACTGGATAGTTATAAAGGTAGCTTTCATGTTTCCTATGAAACATGCAGAGGGAAGTGAGCAGTCGAGATGGAATTTGCCACTCCAATGTAACGGAGATATATGTCTAGGCCACTCGTGTGATATGATTAAGGAAGTGCATGGCCATGCTGTGATTGAGAAGTCAATCACAACTTATTAATATATCACGAATACGAGAGATGGATTGAACTGTCAAAGGATGACATGCTTCTCGCCTTGAGTTCGATCTTCATATAGTTTGGCAAAGGGATTATTACATCAGTACTTTAATCATATGCGTTTGGGAGTTGGCATGCTCTGCAAGGAGCCGCTACCGACTATTGGATTAGAAAAGGGTTTTCCGAATCCATGTCCAAATGCGCATGAACCTCTGTGGTCACACACTTAATCTGGCCGACGCATCAATTCGGATTGGATCCGTAATTAATGGACCTCGTGGGCTTAGCGCGTAGATGGGCCCTGACTGCCTAGGGTTTCACCTCGTGGCTATATAAGGAGGGGAGGAGGCTGGACGCAGTACAGACTTTAGTGCATTTAGAGGTGTTTCGCCAGAAACCCTAACCACCTCTTCTCATTGCCCCTGCCGAGCGACCCGGTGCTTGCACACCGACGCACGACGTTCCATCCCCGGACGTGTGGACTGCTGTGGTGACGTTGCTGCTACTGCGGCGTGGAGAGGACGATCCACAGCAAGGACGATCCGCGGCGACGATCCGCAGCGAGGACGATCCGCGGCGACGATCCGCAGCGAGGACGATCCACGGCGAGGATGATCCACGACGAGGACGATCCATAGCGAGGACGATCCACTACAACGACGTGCGAAGGATTCCGCAACTACGCGTCTAGTGGTAATAGATCTATGATCCCCTTCTTGCGAGTAGCTTTTCTGGTTTGCGGTAGAAATTTTAATTTGTGCTAGAGTATCATACCGCGTTCCCCAACAGGGAGGTGATTGAGCACCAATTGGCAACGCTCCCTAGAGTGCACCCAGTCCGGCAGAAAGTCCGAAGGCAGGCACCAGAGCGGCAAGACGCCATACGAGATGAGGTGGAGAAACTGCTGCACGCAAGGATCGTACGGGAGGCCCTGAGTGGCTGGCCAACCCCGTGCTTATCAAGAAATCAAATGGGAAGTGGCGGATGTGCATTGACTTCACCGACCTTAACAAAGCTGCCCCAAGGACCCATACACTCTGCCACGAATAGACATCGTCGTCGACTCCACAGCAGGGTGCGAGGCCTTGTGCTTCCTGGACGCTTACTCCGGCTACCACCAAATCAGCATGGCGCGGGAAGACGAGGAGAAGACTGCTTTTGTGACCCCTCTCAGCGTGTACTGTTATGTCCGAATGCCCTTCGGGCTGAAGAACGCTGGCTCAACCTACCAGCGAGTTATGCATACTGTATTTCGGTCGCAGTTTGGAAGAAACCTTGAAGTACATGTTGATGATTTGGTAGTGAAGACCAAAAAGACTGTTGGGCTTGTTGAAGATTTGGAGGAGACTTTCTCCCACCTCCGGCAGTATTGTTTGAAACTGAATCCTGAGAAGTGTGTGTTCGGTGTGTCATCCGAAAAACTGTTCAGGTTCCTCGTTTCCAGTCGTGGAATCGAGGCCAACCCGAATAAGATCGCGGCCATCGAGCGCATGCAGCCCACCCACACGGCTCAAGCAAGTACAGTGTTTAGCTGGTCGCCTGGCCTCTCTCGGCCAGTTCATAGCCCGGCTGGGAGATAGGAGTCTCCCCTTTTTCAAGCTGTTAAAGAAAACCAACTTCTTCGAATGGACTACAGAAGCACAACAAGCACTCAAAGATCTGAAGAGGTACCTCTCATCCCCGCCGGTGCTAGTCGCCCCCGAGCCGGGCGAGCCGCTACTGTTATATGTGGCGGCCAGTCCTGCTGTTGTGAGCGCGACACTGGTGGTGGAGCGGGAGGGAGTCCAGCGGCCAATTTACTACATCAGTAAGGTGTTGCACGATGCGGAAACAAGGTATCTGCAAGCCTAGAAGATGGTGTACGCCGTGTTGGTGGCATCCAGGAAGTTGCGGCATTATTTCCAAGGAAGGGAGATCACAGTGGTTTCTGCCTATCCCCTGCGTGAGATCCTTCACAATCGTGAAGCGGAGGGCCGCATTGCCAAGTGGTCCATGGAGCTGGGGGAGTTCGGCCTCAAATTCGCCCCCGCACTGCCAAGTGGTCCGTGGAGCTGGGGGAGTTCGGCCTCAAATTCGCCTCAAGAGTCAAAGATTGGCGGAGTTCGTCGTCGAATGGACTCCTGCCGAGTCTGAAACTGAAGAGGTCCCCGCGCCTTCCCCCTGGAAACTTTACTTCAATGGCTCTTTCAGGCTCGAAGGCGCGGGGGCTGGGGTTCTCCTAGTTTCTCCAACCGGAGACCTCCTCAAGTATGTGGTCATCCTGGACTTCAAGGCCACCAACAACATTACTGAGTACGAAGGCTTGCTGGCAGGACTTCGCGCCGCCGCAGCCATCGGTGTTCGGCGTCTGCAAGTCAAGGGCGACTCCTTGCTGGTCGTCAACCAGGCGAGAAAGGAGTTCTCCTGCTCTGATCCTGTCATGGTGGAGTACTTGGCAGAGGTCAGAAAGATGGAGCAACACTTCGACGGGCTGGGATATACCCATATCCCCTGGCGTGACAACTACTTGGCGGACGGGCTCGCATAGCTCGCCTCGATAAGATCCCCTGTTCTGGTCGGAGTCTTTGAAGAAAGACTTCCACGACCGTCCATCACAGCCCCCGTCTCTGGTGGGGACGATGGTGACGCTACTTCAACGCTCGTTCCGTTGGGAAGAGTAGTACCAGCGGAAACGTCTGGCCAGACGAAGTACCCGGGCGACCACCGAGTGATCGCCACACTTGACCGGGAAGGCACATGGATGGATCCGATCCTGGCCTACCTGCGGGATCAAGTGTGCCCCGACGATAATGCGTCAGCAGAGAAGATAGCACGAAAGGCCAAGTGCTATACCCTGGTGGGCGGGGACCTGTACCCCTGGGGTAGGAACGGAATTCTTCTGAAGTGCATCACTCGGGAAGAGGGGAGCAGTCTGCTCTCAGATAAACATGGAGGCGTGTGCGGGAGCCATATGTCCAGTCGAACGATGGTTGGAAAAGCTTTCCGCCAAGGGTTCTATTGGCCAACTGCCCTCCAGGATGCTTGCGAGCTGGTGAGGAAGTGCGAGGCGTGCCAGTTCCACACCAAGCAAATCCACCAACCAGCCCAGGCTCTGCAAAACATCCCGCTCTCGTGGCCCTTCGCGGTCTGGGGGTTGGATATCCTAGGCCCGTTCCCGCGGGCCACAGGGGTCTACACCCATCTGTTCGTCACCGTTGTAGGACCGAGTAGGCAACTAGAGGGGGGGTGAATAGATGCCGAATAAAATTCAACTATTTCTTTCAGAAAATTAAAGACCCCTAAATAGCGGAAGAATATTTAATATCGTAGAGATCAAAACCCTAGATTAATTAGCGAGACAAATCGAACAAAAATCAAAACTAGTTTTATCAAAACTCGAACAAACCTTCTAATCAAGAATCATAGCAAAAGAGTATGTAAAGAATTGCATAACCTTTTCTTTATTCCAAAGCCACTCCTTCCGGGAGGACACCAAAATCTCTAATCTCACAAGATTAGAAAAACCACCAAAATCTCTAATCTCAAAAGATTAGAAAACTCTACTATAAACCAACTAGATAGAGCACACAAGCTCTTCTTTGTTGTAGGCACCTTTTGCTTCTTGCCCTTTGCATTGGATGAATCTCTAAGCCCCTAGAACCCCCTATTTAAAGGGCTCCATAGCAGTTGATTCCTTCTTGTATACGGCAAACCGGACAGCAACCGCACCTGCCAAACTCGGATTCGGAATTTATCCACTCGGATTGACCTGCCGACCGAACTCCTCTCGGACACAGCAAGCCGTCGCTGCGCTCTTACCTTCCTGCGTGTACACACACACACGTGATGCAACACACGCACACACACAGCAATGCACTCACGCCAACACATATGCATGACACACACACACATACACATGCATGCAGCACATGCACACACACTTGCATGCTCACTCACGCACACTTGCATGCACACACACTCACATGCATACACACACTTGCATGCACACACACACACACTCAATTGTATGTGTGAAAAATTCGTATACACGCGTACGACCACCTGCCGCTACGCTGCAACGATCTCGACCTCACGTGCACTGTCATCTAGTCCGAAACATCTCGCATGACACCCTCGACCCTCACGACCTCAGTTCCTCCCTGAACCTAGTCTCGGTCCCGTCATCGACCACGTTCGACCTCGAGCAACACCTGCACGTGAACAAAAATACAAAAACAATTTCCGAGCCCAAGTCCACGACTTGACTCAAATTAATCCATACAACCAACTGGTTTCAGATCTTTTTCAAATAAAGAAACCAAAAATAAATCGGTTCAAATTGGTTTCAAATCTTTTTCAAATACTGAGCCAAAATCAAATCAACTCAAATCTTTTCAAATCTCTTCGAAAATTCAAATACTCATCATCAAAAACACATGGATCAAAAAACAATGATCCTTCAATCTCCCCCTTGATGAGTAATTTGACAAAACACAATAAGATTTGACAAGAGTAAAAAAAAATTTGAGACCCAAAAGATTCCAAGACCAAGTAAAGACCAAGAAAATCCAAATTCGAGTTTTTATGAGAGTTTTCACATTTTGTATCAATTTATCCAATGAGAAAGCAAATTGTGAGAATATGGAGGCTCTAACACATAGAATAGTTGTTGCATAAGCAAATTAGAGCAAACAAGTAAAATGTCATAAACTGATTTTGCCAAAGCTAAAAAGAAATCTATCATGAGCAAAGAGAGACTTTCAAATTCACTAATGTTTGTCTCAAGCCTTTTCAAAAATTTGAATTTCCTTTTTCTCTTTTAGCAAGTTTGACAATTTTGCTTTGTGATCAACAGGGATGACAAGTAACTGCACACTAGCCCATACTTGTGTATGAGTAGGTAGTTCTTTCTTGTATCTTTCTCAGTTTAAATTGGCAAGTGGCTTCACATTGTTCTGAACTTTTGTTTAGACAAGTAGCCTTTTCTTGCATCTTTTGAATTTAAATCCCTGGCAAGGAAGCTGCACATTGTACTAAACTTGTGTTTAGCCAAGTAGCTTTTGCTTGCATCTTTTTCAACTTGCTTTTATCATTTAAAACACTGATTTTGCTTGAGACTCATAATGATCATTTGAAGTCCAACAAAAAGCTCACCCATAGTTTCTAATCAGCTCTAGCCTTTCAACAGATGACAAGAAACTTTTAACCCTATTTCACAAATGCAATACCATAATGAACAAGAGCCAAAATATTCTTGAAAAGCATCTCAAATTGAATTATTTTAGTCTTTTAGTCTTTTAGTGAGAAGTGAAGCAATGTAGCATTAATTTGACTATATACACAAGAATAGTCAACAAAGCTTTGTACTACATGATGCAATGAAAACAGGGGAGTTTTCTTTAAGTGTAACGCCCACTTGTAGTAACCAAAGTCAAGTAACACAAATGAAAGAGTTAAAATCAAGACTCCCCCTCAAATCAACCCATGGGGATGAATGATCCCAAGTTCGCCGCGTAAGAAAGCAAAGCGAGAAGAATCAAGCGGCTTAGTGAAAATATCAGCAATTTGAGCATCCGAATCAACAAATTTCAGTTCAATAGCTCCTTTTTCAACATGATCTCTAAGAAAATGATATCGAACATCAATGTGTTTAGTCCTTGAATGTTGAACAGGATTTTTAGCGATGTGAATTGCACTAGTATTATCACAAAGAAGTGGAACACTATTAAAGTTAATGCCGTAATCTTTAAGAGTTGAAGTGATCCAAAGAATTTGTGAACAACAACTAGCGGCTGCAACGTATTCAGCTTCAGCAGTAGATTGAGCAACTGAGGACTGTTTCTTAGAAGACCAAGAAACAAGTGAAGTGCCAAGAAAATGACATGTGCCAGAAGTACTCTTTCTATCTAATCTACACCCCGCAAAATCAGCATCAGAATATCCTATGAGTGTAAGCGAAGAAGAACAAGAATACCAAATGCCAAATTCAGAAGTGGAGCGAAGATACCTGAAAATTTTTAATTGCTTGTCGATGTGATTCTCGAGGAGAGGCTTGAAATCGAGCGCACAAACATACTGCAAACTCCAATTATCTCATCCTCAACAGCATCATCATCATCTTCATCAACAAAGATACTCTCCCCCTGAACATATGCACATGTACCTGCACTATTTTGACTAGTGCCTTTTTGCGAAAACAGAGGTGGAAGAAGCATCTTGAAAAATAACACTTTTAGCACGAGATGCACGAGTGAAGGAGGAGAACCAATTCTTATCATCGGACAAGTGATGTGAGCATCCGGAATCCACTAGCCATATGTTCTCCTTCCTTGCGTGAGAAGCCTACATAGAAGCAGAAAGTGTCGAGGTCTCGGTACTGGGGTTAGAAATAAGATGTTTAGGAATCGATCTTGAGACACACGACGCTGCTTGATTGGCACAACACGAGCATTCTTATGCATAAAAGCAGATTTGTCTTTTCTCGTGTTCTTAGCAACAAGAGGTGTTTGCATCACCCTAGGCACATAATGAGAAATGAAACGTGCCTGTCGAAATTAGACCTAGCCTTAGTTCTTTCTTTCTTTTGTTGTTTGGCTAGTCTAAAGCAGAAATTCACCAAATGACCATCTTTCCCACAATGAGTGCAATTGTACTTAACATATGGTTTGGCATTAGAAGTAACTTTTGCACTTGAAATAGTGGGAGATAGAGTGCCGCCAGATTTAATCAAAGTTCTTTTAGACTCATTATCAATTTTCACATTTTTGCTCTCAACAGGTTTAGTAGAAGCATGAGAGTTAAAACCTAAACCCTGTTTGTTGAAGCTCACTTTAGATTGATCTAAAATCATGTTCAAATTTTTCTTCCCTTTAGTGAACCTAGAAAGAGAATCTTGCAAGTAGTCAACCTTTTAGCAAGATTTAAACAATTATCACAAGGAGTGTCAATTTTAGCTTTCTGTTTCTGGCAATTTGAACACGAGTTAATTTCATGAGTGAATATGTCATTTGTTAATTGGGTAACTCTACAATTTGCATCTTTTAATTTCAACTCAAGAATAGAACATTTAGAGCAATCAATTTGATCATGTAAACTATCAGTAGAGCAACCAATATTTTTCACAAGTTTTTCATTTTTCAATTGTTCGGTATAAACTTGTTCTAGTTTAATCACATGTTCCTCTTTTAGTGACTTAATTTCAAATTTGAGATCTAAGCAAGTATCACAAATATTTTCAGAATTTGAATTTTTAAGATCAAAGTTTTCAGATTTTAGCATGGATAGATCTTTTTCTAAGCTTTTATTTTTGAGTGAAGATTTTCTTAAAGATTTTCTCAATATGACTAAAACTTCACAAAGCTCATCATACGAGGGCATTACCTCATCACCGTCGCTGGAGGTGCTGTCGTTGTCACTAGAATCACTAGTGTTCCCTTTTGCCATGAAGCATAGTCCGGTGAGATCCTTCTCATTCAGCTTCGTTTGCTTTGCTTCCTTCTCATCTTCAGTTGAGTCATCAATGTCGCTTAAGTCTAAGCGACCAATTGCCTCGAAGACTTTGTTGAGCATCTTCTTTGTCCGTTGTTTATTTTTATCCTTGCTTTCTCTTGGCCGGTAGGACTTGGAGGAGTTGCTTTGCTCCTTCTCCTCTTTATCTTTGTTCTTGAAACAGTTAGCACGGATGTGCCCGGCCTTGCCGCAGTTGTAGCAGTGGATGGAGGCTCCTCTTCTCTCCCTTGATCTCATGTAAGCTGCATTGACACGCTTGGAAAGAAGAGCAAGTGTATCTTCTGGTATTTGATCTAGCTGTTCATCACTAAGAGCACTCAAAGCAGTAATGGAATATGATGATGAAGAACTAGTAGCATTATCATATGAAGAATTAGCATTAAGAGCCATAGAGTTATCATTGGAAGTTCTTGAAACAATATCTATCTCAAAAGTCTTGAGACTAGAATATAGTTTATCCAAAGTCATTTCACTCATCTTATGAGCTTCTCTAAAAGCAGTCACTTTCATTTGCCAGATTTTAAGATCAAGAGATGATAGGAAATGTCTAGCATTTTCAGAGTCAGTGTACTTTACATCTACAGCTCTAAGATTGTTTAAGATTCTGTTAAAGCGAGCAAAACAATCATCTAGAGATTCTCCAGAGTTCATTTCAAATCTAGTGTATTCCTTTTTAAATTGATCTTGCCTAGCTTCTTTTACAGAGTCAGTGCCCTCATGATAATCTTGAAGAGATTTCCAAATTTCATGAGCAGTGAGTAAATGACAGACTCTATCGAATTCTTTTCTAGCAAGTCCTTGAAGCAATATGTTTCTAGCTCTATTATTGTTTTCAACATCTTTCTCAAACTCGATTTTATCAATATCATCATTTGAAGGAAGCTTGTATGGAATCTTTACCTTGCGCCAAATAGCATTACCTTGAGCTTGAAGATATGCAGTCATCCGGATCCGCCAGTGGGGGAAGTCTGTGCCATCGAAGATCGGCGGTTTGTTCGAGTATTTCTCTGTTGCCATAACTTACCGTTTTACTAATCACCTGTTAAGATGGATTAGTAGAGCCTCGCTCTGATACCACTTGTAGGACCGAGTAGGCAACTAGAGGGGGGGTGAATAGATGCCGAATAAAATTCAACTATTTCTTTCAGAAAATTAAAGACCCCTAAATAGCGGAAGAATATTTAATATCGTAGAGATCAAAACCCTAGATTAATTAGCGAGACAAATCGAACAAAAATCAAAACTAGTTTTATCAAAACTCGAACAAACCTTCTAATCAAGAATCATAGCAAAAGAGTATGTAAAGAATTGCATAACCTTTTCTTTATTCCAAAGCCACTCCTTCCGGGAGGACACCAAAATCTCTAATCTCACAAGATTAGAAAAACCACCAAAATCTCTAATCTCAAAAGATTAGAAAACTCTACTATAAACCAACTAGATAGAGCACACAAGCTCTTCTTCGTTGTAGGCACCTTTTGCTTCTTGCCCTTTGCATTGGATGAATCTCTAAGCCCCTAGAACCCCCTATTTAAAGGGCTCCATAGCAGTTGATTCCTTCTTGTATACGGCAAACCGGACAGCAACCGCACCTGCCAAACTCGGATTCGGAATTTATCCACTCGGATTGACTCGCCGACCGAACTCCTCTCGGACACAGCAAGCCGTCGCTGCGCTCTTACCTTCCTGCGTGTACACACACACACGTGATGCAACACACGCACACACACAGCAATGCACTCACGCCAACACATATGCATGACACACACACACATACACATGCATGCAGCACATGCACACACACTTGCATGCTCACTCACGCACACTTGCATGCACACACACTCACATGCATACACACACTTGCATGCACACACACACACACTCAATTGTATGTGTGAAAAATTCGTATACACGCGTACGACCACCTGCCGCTACGCTGCAACGATCTCGACCTCACGTGCACTGTCATCTAGTCCGAAACATCTCGCATGACACCCTCGACCCTCACGACCTCAGTTCCTCCCTGAACCTAGTCTCGGTCCCGTCATCGACCACGTTCGACCTCGAGCAACACCTGCACGTGAACAAAAATACAAAAACAATTTCCGAGCCCAAGTCCACGACTTGACTCAAATTAATCCATACAACCAACTGGTTTCAGATCTTTTTCAAATAAAGAAACCAAAAAATAAATCGGTTCAAATTGGTTTCAAATCTTTTTCAAATACTGAGCCAAAATCAAATCAACTCAAATCTTTTCAAATCTCTTCGAAAATTCAAATACTCATCATCAAAAACACATGGATCAAAAAACAATGATCCTTCAACCGTCGACAAGTTCACCAAATGGGGGAGGCTGAAGCGGTGAGGGCCATTACCGCAAACACCTCGACTTAGCCCTAGCATGAAATTTTCTTAACTTACAAAAAGCATTATTAAGCTCGTCGTAGGTGGGTACCTCATAAGCGTTGCTATAGAGGTCATCATCACTGATGCCATTGGCGTATGCCATGAAGCACATGCTAGAGAAGCCATCGCCGCTGCTCTTCTCTCGCAGATCATCCTCACCCTCATCGCTCCATGTCTCCGTGTCGAAGAGATCAATGTCGTTGAGTGCAGCTAGGACGCGGTAGAAGAGCTTCTTGTTCTTTGCGAAGTTGTGGTACTTCTTCACTGGCTCATGAGCTAGGGCCTTTTTGTTGTTGTTCTTGTCGATGTAGTCGTTCTTGCTCGAATCACCAGAGTAGTTCTTGCCCTTCTCTAGTTTGGGGCAGTGTGCCCGAATGTGGCTGGGGCCACCACACTCGAAGCTTGTGATCATGCCCCCTCTCTTCCTTTCCCTTACCCTCTTGTATGCGTGAGAAATTTTTTGGGCCAAGAGAGCTAGCTCATTTTCTGGAAACTTGTCCAGTTGATCATCACTAAACTCACAAAGAGCGAAGAGGAAAAAAACCAAAAGAAGGCTCATAAATGGATCCAGTGGTATCGGTGACCAAGGCCATTGACTGCGACTTCGTCTTGTGAGAGACGATGTTGATTTCATGAGTCTTGAGTCTAGAATAAAGCCCATGAAGAGTCGAAGTCGATAAGTCTATGGTGTCCTTGATGGTGGTCACCTTTATTTTCCAAACCCTAAGATCGAGTGCTATTAAGAAGTGATGAGCATTCTCCGAGTCAGAGTATGTGCAACCAACCACACGAAGATCACTCAAAATCTTTGTAAAGTGGCCAAAACACTCATCCAGGGTCTCACCAGCATGCTTTTCAAACTTGTTATAGTCACGCTTGTACTGATCCTGCTTCACCATCTTGATCTAGGTGGTGCCCTCATGATAAACATCGAGGGTCACCCAAATCTGGTAAGCAAATCATAGGTGAGAATGTTCTTGGCTTAGCATTTGCCTCAACGTCAGCCATATTTGCAGCATTGACATTCTCATCAGCGAGAAGCTCATACGGTAGTTTTACCATCTGCCATATTAGGAAGCCCTAGGCAGTGATGTACGACTCCATTAGAGACTTCCAAAATAGAAAATCAACTCATGAGAAAATGGGAGGCTTGGTGGAATACTTGTAGGTCGCCATGGCTCTCGAGACCGATCAAGATCTATGGAAGAGCAGAACCGGCTCTGATACCAATTGAAAGATCAATATGGCGATCAGAGAGGGGGTGAATAATCCCAATTTCAAAATTCCCACCTCTTGGACAAGAATGATGCTTTCTCCAATAACAAACATAAAGAACCAAGTTAAATTATCAAACCAATCAAGGGACTCTCAAGAATCAAGAACAACCATGGATCATCTTAAACACAATAGCACATCCTCCAAATAAAATTGCTATGAATAAAAATTCATGGCTCATATGGTCATGGCGATTTTTTCTTTGGTACTACAGGATGTTGAGAGTCCAGCAAACAAGAAATCAATTCAAAATCACCATTAGAAAAAGAGGGATAAATAAGAAAAGATATGCTGCTTCTGAAAAGCAAAAGTGAATTTCCAGCACAAAAGAAACATAGTCAAAAGGTGATCTCTCCAAATATGTGACTCATTTGAATTTCAAAAATTTTATCTAATGAGATAATGGAGTCATGAAATTACCCGTTAAAAATTAGATCCATATCAAGCATAGTAAACAAGCTCTACCACACAAAGAACTCAGACAGAACATTTGAAGCTCGGTAAAAACCTCCTGGCTCAAAAACCATGATTCATATGAACTTCCTACTTGGAGTGTAATAGGTATGAAAGTCATGCAACTTATCCAACAAGAATCACTCCAATATCATATCATATGAATTTTCTATAAAATAAAAAAGGACTACTACATAGAGAGAACAAACATGAGCAAGAAAGAAACTTCAAGAACACAACCTTCATAGATTTCTCAAAGATTGAACATAGAACCCGTTTGAGAGAGAAATCAAAAGAAGTGAAGCCTAGATGATTGGGTATGATCTAAGAAGATTCATCCATTAATCAATCATCCTTGGCATGAGAACCACAAGCATTTAGAAACAGAGGAGGCAAATATACAGAATTTAAATTCTTAAAAGTAAATACTGAATTTAAATTGCGTGAAGTAAAACATAATTTAAATGTGGAATTTAAATTCACAAGTAAAGAAATTCTTTGTATTTCTGGAGAGAAGGTTTATAAAGCCTCACAACAAGAGGGCAAAGCTCAAAGGAGCAGAGGAAACCTTCAAGTGGGGAGCCTACCCCCACCCCTCTATTTATAGTGTCCATCGGTCAAC
This sequence comes from Rhipidocladum racemiflorum, assembly GCA_036346355.1. Classification (NCBI taxonomy): domain Eukaryota; kingdom Viridiplantae; phylum Streptophyta; class Magnoliopsida; order Poales; family Poaceae; genus Rhipidocladum; species Rhipidocladum racemiflorum. The sequence goes on from CM070589.1 coordinate 46,956,920, forward strand.
CTCCAAACTTGGATGAGTTGCTTCTATCCTAAGCTACCCTCCAAAGGCCAAGATTTGATCCCACACACACCCATTGGGCTAACCCGAAACCCAATAACATAATAGGTTTTGTACACTTCTCAAAGCAAACTAGACTTAACCACTACTCTATCCTCTAGAATCGTGATTCAACGGTTCTCCTTGATCCGAGCAGTGTCAAGCTAGCATCTGCACCATTCCCTTGCTTCCATGACATGCTCCGGCTTCATCTCTGGCCATCTTTCGGCGATCCCTGGCCATCCGGACCGCTTTCCTTGCCTAGTCCTGGCCATTCTTCACCTCGCCATGACCTCGATTTGAAGCCCTACAACCATCAAAGACAAGAAAACCCATCACATAGCATGCCCAACTAGTTATGCATAATAATCAATCATCCGAGAAAATTTGCATTCAAATCAGGATGCTTCGCAGTCGAGGCCGGCAATACTGCTCCAACCACATCAGTAGTGCCGCATTTGACTAACAAAATTCAAATTGCTTTATTTTGAAATCCAAATCAAATCCAAATTCAAACTGAGCAAACCTAGCTCAAAAATAGTCAAATACTCATCACAAACATGGATGAGCCTCCACATGGTCCTTCACTTGTTTTTCTGTTTCTGAGGTTTGTCTATTATACATTTGAATTAATTATCATGTTATGTACCTTACTACTTTTCTGAGGATCATTGCTAGCTTAGTGCTGGTAAAAACTGAAATTTGAGCTTTAATGAAAACTTATAGCTTTTACTTGCTATAGTTCCTCACTAGGTACTTATGCCATGTTTTGTGGAATCTTGGGTTTCTACTAGAGTCCCTAAAATAACTTGGGTTAAGCTAAGTTGTTTCATACTAGAATCCTCTTTCTGCTCATGAATCGAAGTACTAAAATATTTTAGAATTGACTTATGAGTGCTCAAATTAATATCAACACTATACATTCACGAGACTACTTCCCATTGCACTTGGAATGAACTTGGGATGTATTGTGTATGACCAATGTAACACCCCAGCATCTAGTATGCTTGAATGTTACCAAACATGGACTAGTCAACATCTAAAAACCACAAATAAAGATAAATTACAGCAAATGAGCAAATGCTAAAACTAGAAATTTTGGTAGCATCTCCTTTGTTTTTCCATGATTCGGAGCAATAACAAAATACCACATGATATATCATAATGGAAATCATCCAAAGCATCAATAACAGGTAATAATGCGGCAATTTAAGTCTAGCATAATGAATTTAACCACTCCATGAACCAATACGAAGTAAAGGATGTAATCAAGCACATGAACAACTCATAATCCTAGTTTCGTCACACTAGACGCATGATCACAACTCCAAAAGGTAAATATTGTCTAATTGTGTGGAAATTATGTGATGAAGTGCCGCTAAGCCCCTTTCCCTCATGTCGGTGTCAAAGTACCTAAGAAAAACAACATAAACACAAGTGTGAGTTCATCACTCAGCAAGTATATTGAAATGGAGTGAAAAGAACAATTCAATGCCAATGTCATTACATACCATGCTTAACATCATGATCAAGTCACAAATCCATATACAACATCATATCCATGTCTCAATCTCATTGTACTCAACTCATTAACATCATCATGTATGCATTGCAATGCAATGCACATGTCTCCACGAAGCACATACCGGTATTGCCGACTGCACACCGGTCAGCGTGCACCCTCTTCCCCCTTCCATCCTGAAGATGGAGGGTGCCTACTCCTTGCTTCCATTCACCGCGGTGGATGGAATCACGAGGTAGGTCTTACTCAATGGCGCTCCGGATTAGTCATAACTTTCTCACCGGCCATACCGGACTAGTTATGACGTTCTCACCGACCAGGCCAGATTTCATGCCATGAATGCAATTATGCCATATACATAACCAACTTGCATATAACTGAATTGAGCATTAAATAGCATCGTAATAACCACTTTCATCATGTCATGGGAAATCACTCAACATGGCAAAACATCATATCATGTAATCCATTTGCATCGAGTCAAGACTAGCAACAAACAACCCGATACACATTTCGATACACTTGCCTTAACCGGGGGCGACGGATTGGCGAGATGATGAGGGCACTCCCGGGTTCACACCACCTGCACATAGGTACCACATACTAAAAATGTGCCCACAAAATAGTACGCAATCGCTCATCTACCCCGACTTCGCAAACTACTCCCAAAACCGAAAAACAGAGAATCTGTTCCGATGGGACAGCAGGCTTCAAACAAGCATAACTTGAGTTATAGGTCTCCAAATCAAGTAAACGAGTACATCATCGCGAAGCTTAGGAAATTTCCTATCTTTTTCTAAGTATTTGGAAAAGCTGATTCGGCATCTAAAATTGCTTAATCTACAGAACGACGTGATCTGTCCCAGTCACATCACAGATTTGAACACGTTCGGTAAAATAGATATAACTTTCAAACGGCTGAACGGAATTAAGCATTCTTTATTTCCAATTAAAGGTATTTCAATTACCTACAACTTCTTCAACAGGCGGACGACCCAATTCCGAATCTACAATTGCGAAAACTCAAACCCTAGGTCGTGTGCCCAATCTGCCCGAGATAGAACGTGGGACAACAATTGCAAACTCCCTAATCTCATCTAGGAACAACACCTATACATCAAATTTAATCATTAATTTACCCATCTAACAGCACCTAGACCACACTGAACAAGACCCCAAATCCTTACCTCTTCTTGACGGATCACCCGGTCGACGAACGTCTCCTCCTCGCGACCCAATCTCTCCTCCAATCGCCAGGAACGCCGAAAACGCCGGGAACGCCGGATCTTCTTGGACGGAGAGCTCCCGGACAGCGAGATCGCAAGGAGGTGGAGGATCTAGGGCCGGCTAGGGGAGAAGGAGAGGTGCAAGGGGATGGTGGCGCATGGGGGGGAGAGGAGAGGAGGAGGTGGCAGCTAGGTGGGAGGGGAGGGGCGCATAGAGGGGAGGAGAGGGGGTGGGGCGCATGGGGGGCTAGGGTTAGGATGCATGGGCTGAAATTTAAGCCCCTCCACTCCCCCACATAGGCCAAGAGCCTCCACCAAAGGCCCAAATACATCCCCCAAGGCCCACACTAGCTCCCGCAAGGCCCAAACTCCCCGAGGAGGCCCAAACACCCCGAAAAGCCCAAAAACTTGGTATAAAGTCGTACCATATTGCCAAAATCTATAATGTCACAATCTGGGGTGTCACATTCTCCCCCCCTTCAATAGGATTCAACCTCGAATCCAAGACGAGCTACTACACAAAAACAAACAACACAAGAGAACTAAACTGTAATATCCCGAGTATTTTTATACTCGAAGCACTGTACCATTGTACACAAGCATTGTTCAATAATACATCAAGTTTGTGTATTTCTGTATTTTGAGCTGAGTAGACTCGACTGGGATCCAAAAGAACCCTTCAACTTAATTAAACTCACTCAAAATCAAATTGAGTTGATTCTGATTTGTAATTGTCCTTTTGGACAAATTGGAAATTTAGGAAATTAAATGTCTAAAAGTCCTCAAAAACTATCCAAAATATCTTAGAAGTATTCAAAATCAGCTTTAGATGTTTGAATCTTCAAGTTTTGGCATTGGACCAAAATGCCCTTCATAAGTGCATAGTGTCTATACATGTGCCAACTCATTTCCAAGCCTCCCCAAACCAGCCATTCCTCTCCCCAAACCGTGAGAGCTCAAGAGAAGGAGGCCCCAAGCCCTAGAGCACCAAATCCAGTCATTCGGAGGCGATTCGACCGTGAAGCTGATTTGGAGGCAAGATTCGACGTCCTCATCGCGATCTCCACCTCCTGCACCCTCTCAAGTGAGTATTTCGTCGAGGTTCATCGACGTTTCTTGAGCTCCCGTGGTGCTTTTGCAATCGACTTGATTTCTGGCTCCGGGACTTCCCTCTTGCTATAGCTACGACTCTCCCCTTCGTAGCTTCACGTTTCGTCAAGTTCCCTCAAGCCCTAGCCTAGGTCATATCTAGGTGCCATGCATTCGACACATGGCATGGTAATTCTGCTTTAAAATCTAGACTCAGGTCGTCGTTAGGCTCATTTAACCCTATAGTCGACCTAGCTTTTGATCACCTTCATGTTCGCTCAAACCTATCGCTAGGTCTTCGATTTGTCAGAATTCTAGTGGTGCATAGCATGTATAGACTGTTCCAATAGCAATTCTGGTGGCTAGAGTCGCCACCGGGGGAATCAGAATTCAATTTCACAAAGCCGAAATTTATTTTATTCGTCTAGGTGTTAATTATTTTTACAAAATACCAAAGGTCCGTAGCATGTAACGATAGCTCCGTTAGCCCTTCTGATAGCCCTGATCGCGATCAGAAGAGTCAGAATTCCATTTTGTCAAATCCTGCTGCAAGTTGTCAGCTCTAGGTCACTTTGTTTTTGGAAATTTGTAGAAGTCCGGTGAACAAATGGATAGTCTAATAGCCTCCTTGCGAGGTGAAACCTCGATTAGCAAAGTCGAAATTCAGTTTCGGCTATTTCTCAATGCACTTTGCAGCTCTAGGTCTCTTTTATTTTTATAAAATCCTAGAGCTCCGAGGCATGTAATGACTGCGCCATTAGTTCTCTTAGAGGCTAGAAAAGCAGTTAGAATCGCTAGATTTGCATTTTGCTAGCCCGCATTTTATTTTGTTCCTCGAGATCCAGTTATTTTTATAAAATTCCAAGGGCCTGTAGCACGCATGGTCAGCACTATCAGCTCTCCCGGTGCTTGTAAACGAGCTCAGAAGGGTTGGTTTTGCATTTTCCTAGCTCCCATTTTATTTTAGTGATCATAGTAACCAAAGCCATTTAATGAGTTTTTGCTTCGTTTAGCTTCGTTTAAGGTCACTAAGGTCGATAGCATGCTTCACGTATGCTTTAGATCGCATTCAAGCCGCTTTTCGGACTTTTCCCGTTTCTCGGGTGTTTGCCGAGTTTAAGCGGGCAATTGAGCAAAAGTCCAACTAAATTAAGTCAACTATGTTGGGGAATAGCTCCGACAGGTCGTAAGTATCCCTAAGCAACTAGCCGAGGGCTTAAAACAAGGCTTGCGGCATTCTTAGTCAAAATGGCCCTTTTGGGTGATTTGACTCGATTTCAAGCCATTTGGCCATTTTGGCCATTTTCCACATTTTAGTGCTTCTTTGCCGCTTAGCTATCGTAATAAGTCATTTAGGATCATTTAAGCCTAGTGAAGTCGAAAACGTGCTTCTCGGCGCCAAGTGGAATCGCGTTTGAGCCGCTGACTTTATGCGATCGAAGGCGCATTTATCGAGCCAAATTACGCTTTTGATCCGAATTCAATGTAGGTTAAGTGAATTTCAGTGGGGTAAGGCCTAGATAGGTCCTAAATATCCTAAACTACCTATTAGTAAGCCTAAGAAAAGTCGCCGTTTCATTCATTGCATTTTGCACCTTTTTGCCATTTTGGGCGAAAACGGCCGTTTTTAGCCGTTTTGGTCATTATGGCCGTTTTTGAAGATTTAAAGCAAATTGCGTTTCTACCGAGCGTTTTAGTTAGGTAATGAGTGTTTGAATCCGTATCGGGAACCCAAGCGCGGATTCGATCGCGTTTGGACTCAATACGGACTCAAAACGATTTTTGTCGGTAATTACTCCGCGGTTTTGTGTTTTGATTCAATTTTTGTCAATTTCATTAGGAATTGCTTTGCAACCGATCCAACTAAGTCCTAAATATCTTGCTTTAGCTTTTTGCGAAGTCGGAAAATCATTTCGCGCAAAAATCCGCAAAAGTGGTCATTTGGCGGATTTCCGTCGAAACAATCGTTTTCGGCCGTTTCGGAAAATTTGTCGTTTTAGGTCCCGGTTGATCGTTTTAGTACCAAACGAGTTCCATTAAGTTCCTTTAGGTCTATTATAACTATTTCTAGGTATTTAACCAAATTTTGTTGTATTTTTCTTCAGTTTATATATTTTCGTTCGCGTAGGGTAGAAACCGTCGTATTTGTCGCAATTTCGCCGTTTTTCTCGTTTTGCTCTTTTCTTTTCTCTCTGAGCACTTGTTTGAGTCTTATTTGATGTTAAGTTGATGTTTATGCACTTAATTCTCTTTTTCGCTAATTTATTTCGCTTTCGTCGTTTTTCCTGTTTTTGCTCGTTTAGAGGCTAGCGAGTCAGGATTCGCATCAAGCACTCCTGAAATCATCCCGGACATCACCGAAGAGCAACAACAAGGCAAGCACCTCCTTTGAACATATTGATCCAATATTTCACGATGTTTACTTTGATTTCTCAAACTATATGCATTGTTTAAATTCAATAAAGTGCTAGATTGTGGGAATGGTAGTTATACCCTGATTTGGTGGATTTCCTCAATTTAATTCCCTCGAATCCATTGGCAACCTTAAGTAGGGTTAGGCAATTAAATAAAATGTCAATTGGGTATAAACGAATCTAGTAACTGCACATGCTTAGACAATGCAATAGGAATGAGTCTGAAAATCAGTCATTTACCAAACACTCAAAACTATGGATTATGGTAATTGGTTTTGAAAATGTGACTTGTGAAAGTACTTTGGTAAATGTGGAATGTCTAGTCGATAATTAGACTTGGCGGGAGGTATATTATGTGCTAGTTACATTGGTGGCGAGTGGTTGGCTAGTTAAGTGGAGTTCCCCGCTTGAGTCACTAGGCAAAAACTATAAGGACTGAACTTGAGACGCTTTCTGAATGAACGCAGCGCAACCACGCAAGCTAGTATGGGATAGTCTATTCTAGTACCTAAAGTGTGAGGGGTTAGCTGTGCCTGTTGGTAGGCCGAAGAGTGGACGATCTCCCACGTAGAGCAGGCCAGCGCGGTGTATGTTTTCAAAAAACCACCGGTTGTACCTTTGTGTGCATAGCTGGTAGATGCGGCGTGGTAGATCCTCCAGTTCATAAAATGATACAACGGCGTACGCCATGCTATGGGAAATGCCGCGGTACGTATTTTGGCCACCGTCACAAGGTTTCTTCTCCAGTGGCTCCCTTCGTGTGGAGTTGGCCTCTTTCGCCATAGTAGGGGGTTTTCGTCGCCGGTGCTGGGGTGTGGCTAAACCCTTAACGATGGGAACGAATAGTTCATTCTTGCATATCGGGTACCTCTCGGTATCGCGTGTATCCTGGCTGACAGGAGTGCAATTATGAATTGTGTTTGGGTAAAGTGTGCAAACTCTGCAGAGTCTTAAAACAAATCTAATCGATTAGCCGTGTTCACGGTTAAGAGCAACTCTTCAGTTAATGGATCGAGTATAGTATTTGTTTTGGTTTCAAAAATAAAAAGTTACTTCGGAGTCTAGCTAAAGGTATTTGGTTCGATATGGTACTTGGTGGATTTATGCATATATGGATGTCGTTTCGTATCCCAGCTGCGATCATGGATGATGGCAGCCGAGAAGCTCAAATGTTACATATGCTGTAAATATGTTTTATTCAAACTGTTGTCTTTTACATTATGTACTACTTTTCGATGAACTGTTTCAACTGCCGCTTTTCGCAACAGACCTAGTGTAGCAGCCATTTTATTTGTATCGGCCTGCATTTAATTATATTTCCATACACTAAAGTCTTGCGAGTACATACGTGTACTTACCGTGCTGTTGCTAACCTTTTTCCCCCAGAGGAAGGTATTGCTGATGTCCTGGATGATGGCGAGCCTCACTTCTGTGAGCTTTGTGGCTTCGTGGGCCCTTCCTCCAGTCAGTAGCGTTAGGGTTGGTGGGCCAGCTGCGCTGGTTGTGTTTCTTTTGGGTTTCCGCTGTCGTACTTCTTCTTTTGGCCTGTATTATATTTCTGCAAGTTATACACCCAGTTATGTAAATTAAATTAGCTTCTGTGCTTTGATATTTACGATGTTGGTATGCGATACTGGGCTACTGATCCAGGGAACCAGTATCTAGTGCGTACTGGTACCGGGTTTGAAGCTAGGATTTCGATTGCGGTGATCGAAATTTTTAGGTTCAGATTTCCGGTACCGAGAACCCTGTTGCTATACCGTGCCGTACACTACAGTAGACGGTGTACAGTACGGTATAGGAAGAGGGGCTCTCACATAAACTTCACGGTTCATACTTGATGAGAATAGTTTTGAGTATTCCTCGCGCATGCAAGACTCCAACTCCTAGACCGTTTCTCTCTGGCTAAAGCCACTGGCACTAGACAAATCATGACTCGATGGCAAGACACTTAGGTTCAAAGACCAACGGCTCTGACGATAACTCACATTCAAAGCTTGAAAGAACCTTACCCAACATTGAAACACAAAGCACTTACACAAGGCCTCAGAATGACCCAAGCAACAGGATAGATTCCCAAACAGCCAACGAAGAAAAACGATCTCACACTCCTCATTCTATGCATTCCTTGGCACTAAAGTGCTCGATCCCTTTTTAACCAATGCTACCCTCCAGAAGAACACGGTACCAACCTCTCTATTGTGGTTCATCGTAATCCAGACGAGGCGAACCAAGAGAGACAACACTCCAAGATTACCAACGGCTTGAACAAACAGGGGTATAACCTTGAGGAAGATTGATCTTTCACAAAAAGACCAATACCCACCACTACCACCGAAAGGGAAAGCTTACTTTAAAACCAGGGTTCTTAAAACCTGCAAGAACAGTAACAACCGAACAATCTGCTTCGATTGACACAACTCGCGCAATAGCCCAGCGACAAAAAGATCCAATACTATTCGAAAATAGAAAGCAATTACTAGCAACCACCAAGTGGTCCACTAATAATTTGATCAACCCTACCGAGAAACACCTCAATGACAATTCTCCAAGAAAGTTTGAATTGGGTCATACCCAACCTTCCTTTACTCTTCACTTCCAAACTAGTTACGATCAACCACTAGCGACGCCTAATATCTTAGGTCATTACCAACCCACACTAAATTCCTCTTTCTTAGAAGGTCTCGCCCTCGCATTCTTCCTTTCAAAGAATCAGAACAAAGGGTACAATCATTGAGTAAGCTCAACCAAAACCCATGAACCCAAAATGATGCACATACAACAACTCGAACTCCAAAGCGCTAAAAGCCCCTTTGGAATGAATTCAACAACAACCAAAGAGTACTCATTTTATTTTTCCTAAGCCAAGATGCAAAGAAAGCTCACATCTCTTACACCATAGCCAACATACTAGAAGATATTCATTCTTACTTTTCGTACTAGAAAGCAATTGAAATCTCGATTCAGGACATGCATGCAGCTTTCCAAGAGCACTCCGGATTAGTCATACATCCATATATGTCTTTCTCACCGACCTGGCTCAACGTCTCTTTTATCATTTAACATCTACAAACGATGTCATGTTTACTTTTCACCATTCATTCATCATGTAACAACACTACCGAATAGTCATTCACAAGATGACTTCTTCCTCTGTATCACATGAATAAAACTCGAATAACATCGAGGATTGCGCTAATTCATATAAACTATGATAGCAGCATAGTTAACAGTAAGGCACCACATCGTATCAGAACCCACCAATGATAGAAAGCTAAACTTGCAAAACATCGCATTTTAACCAAAATCAACATTTTGGAAAAGAACATCGACTCCAAAGTCAAACATCTGCAAACACAACCACCACAAATTTTCTCAAAAGAAAGGGAAACTCATTCCCAAAAGAGAACTCTTCACTAACCAAATTCACTTATGAAACATTCATAAAATCCACCTTTTTGAAGCACTCGCAAACATCACACACATTATGCAAATAAATCCAATTCTAGTCAAAAAGAGTTACAAATTAAATATCAAGAGTTTCCAACACAACCCACTATGTCCATCTGCTTCCTTTAAAATAATGATTCCAAAGATAATTCGGTGAGAACGCGAAGGAGCGCCATCCACTAAAAACTTTTGGATGTAAATCCATACTCATAGCATAAACGAAACAAATTAGCCAAAACCAAAGATTGGCACCAATCTCTACGAGTTTTAGGGAAACTCTGAAACACAACATAAGGAACACCTTGACCGAAACCCTTTAACCAAAATAGCAAACAACCAAACCAATCCAAAAGGTTTTAGACACAAGCTCAGCATTGATGCAACCACCTCTAGTGTTCCACTATGCTTTCCATTAACGACTTCAATATTCACTATTTACCTCTTGAAGCCCCATCATAATTCAACCAAAAAAAACTTACATAACAAATTCTTTCTCTAGTTACCATTCCCAACACTTATAAATAAAGTTTATGACGACTAGTTATATGCCCGTGCGTTGCTACGAAAAACAAAATTGATAACGAAAAATAAAGATTAAAAAATAAAAAAATACTATTTCATAAGATCAAACATCTATCTTTAACGTTTCGTTTCTTGCAAAAGCTGGCTAATTAAAGCAACGCTTCGTTTCTTGCGTAGGGCAATTAAGCAGGGCAATTAAGTAGGGCAATTAAGCAGGGCAATTAATGTGATGTGGGAAGAAACTCTCACTTTATATAGTAGAGATTATCAAAAAGACATCCAACCAACACTACCTCATCATGATCCCCACAGACCAACACATCATATAACAATGTATTCTATATTTCAAACATAGTACTTCAACAGATACTTAAGCATTGTCAACCTATCAATTTTATACCATCCATACGTCAACATCTTGACAATTGAAACTTGTTCAATCAATAAATAACTTCAACAAGTGAATATTATCTCTACAAGACAAAGTTCGTAACTATGATTCTAAGATATACATTCACTAAGGATAAAATTCTACATCGTATTAATTATCCATGGTTCACTCCATCACAACATGTTACAATAACCTCCATTTTTTTTAACAATGGTTTCCAACAGATAATCTACACAATTACCACCACTACTAAGTCATCAAAATCAATAAATGGGTGTCGGCGTAAGAGCCAATAGACACCTCCGGGTCGGGGTCGGGTGTATATGAAGTTCGTACAGGGGGCTTTCGTGGAATCGCTCGAGGTCAGAGATGGAAGAAAGGGATCAATGGCGAAGCTTGCAAGCAGACACTTAGGTTTATCCAGGTTCGGGCCCTCCTAACGAGTAATAGCCCTAGTCCTGTTCTTCTGTTTTAGCTGGTGTTCTTGGGGGAAACTCAAACAATCCTTACGGACCGAATGGTTCTTCAGAGGTTTAAGAACCAAAACCAAATGCCTCGAACCCTTCCTCCCATGCACCCTGGTTCCCTTTTATACTTGGGCTTGTAGGGGCGCATGGGAGTTTACATCAGTGTACCATACTTATTACACTGCCATACATCATTTAATGCACCTGTCACTATTCTTACGCCACACTTAATGCTCTGACACAGCCGACTTCTCCCCAGCCTCGGGCTTCGTGTGCCTGCCGACTTCGCCCGCCTCGCCTTGGGGGAGGGGTTTCATCATGACGTCACCAGCAATAAATGCGCAGGTTAGGAACATGCGTCATCACACTGTGGCCTTCATTACCCTCATTTAATGCGCACGATATGCATTAAATGCTCTTGATCCTTTGTGTGGCAGCACAGACCACTAGGTGGCCTCGAGGGCTGAGCGCCAACGGTGTAGCCTGGACGCCACCGGTCCGCCAGTGACCACCTTATTGACCGCCAGTGGCGTGGCTTGGACGCCACCTGTCCGCTGGGTGATCACCACACTGACCGCCAGCGGCGTGGCCTGGACGCCACCTGTCCACTAGCGACCACCTTGCTGACCGCCATCGGCGTGGCCTGGACGCCACCTGTCCGCTGGCGACCACCTTGCTGACAGCCATCGGCGTGGCCTGGATGCCACCTATCCGCTGGCGACCACCTTGCTGACCGCCAGCGGCGTGGCCTGGACGCGCGCCACCTGTCCGCTGGCGACCACCTTGCTCTTCAACATGCGTCCCATTGTGGGTCTATCTAACCCATGTTCTTCAACATGCGTCCACAATGTATTGATGATATCTCCATATCCCATGATCTATGAAACATGATCATCGAACAATACATGTGCTGATTTATTCATCGTTGTCCTATACGATGACATCCGATCAGAGATATTTATCGAATTTATCAATAAGTAAAGAGCTTCATAAACAAGTCACACACTTGTTGATCAAAACAATGATATACATTCATTGGACCAATAATCATACTATTATTCATAAACATAGTCATGTTACAATCATCCATATGATTGCCTCAAGGGCATAACACTAACATACAGACCGTTGGATCTTGACGCGTGGACGGCCGTGCGTCGTCGTCCCCGAGCCGGAAACCTCCCGCGAGGCCGTTAATGTCCGCCGCCGAGTCGGACTCGGTCCTTGCGCTATTTAAGCCGTGGACCCCTACCGAAGTTCGCCTTTGAACGCCGCGCCCTTTGCCCTAGAACCCGTAGCCTGTGCCACCGCCGTTAGCCGCCGATTCCTCGTCGAAGTCTGGAGCAACCGCCGCGGATCTTCATCTTCTCCGGTTCCGTCGTGCGGCAATCCGCCGCACCGAGCACAGATTCGTGCTCACGCAAACGAGGCGCACCCGTGGGGCCCCTTCTTCTCGCCGGAACCTCGTTGAAAAGTCGTTCCATGCGTCGTCTTCCCCATTTCTGGCAACCAGCGCCGCCGCACGCCATCGAGTCCTCGCGAAGCTCCGCAACCGTCCGATCTCAGGTAAACGCCCTAGATCTCGCCACGTAGTCCAAATCCAAGCCCTAGGATAGATCAAATCAACACGTTAGATGCAATCAATCTAGACCGTAGGATCTGGATCGTGCAGTCTAGAGTAGATCTAGTAGTTTCCTTTAGATCTAGTGGCAGTCATTGGATCTAAATTCTACGGTATGGATTGGGCCACATAGGTCAGTGCAGTCGCGCATTAGATTGGATCTCAGCCGTTGGATTTAGATCGTACAGGTTAGATTGGATCGGATTTTACCATGTAAATCTTTTCTTAGCCATCGGATCGGGATTGCACGGCTTAGATCTTGCCATGCGTCACCGCCCGGGACTATCCACGTAGCCCTTCACTACGGAAAAGCTAGATCCAATCGCAACCTCCCGATTCGAATCGAATGATCCAGATCGATCGCGTTAATCCAAAACGCGTGAGATCGCCGCGGAAATAACTGGTTTATTCTTTTATTTGATTTTTTCAAACTTCAAACGCTTATAACTTTTGCATTTTAACTCCGATTTGGGCGATTCCAGTTCCTAAATTTTTATAAAATTGAGCTCTAATTAATGGTTGATTTTATTTAATTTTTGTACATGAGTTTTTCTCTATTTTTATTTATTTGGTGTTTATTTATCCGTTACGAGTAGACGTTGAAGTGCCCAAAGGCTTCGAAGGTGAAGTTTTGACCCAAGAGCCAACTCAAGACCAAGAACATGTACTTTTTGAAGGCAAGTTATGCTTTGACCATATTGTTCCCACTTTGAAAATTATTTTGATTTAAATTATTGCATGTTAATTTAATTAGAAAATGCTTGATTAATTCTAGAAATTAGTTAAATGCCAATGTGCTGTATTCCACCTTGACATAAATAATTGTATGCCATGACCCCTTGTCACCCTAGTCTGGTTTAAGTAGTTGAACATTATTAAATCGCCAACATGGGTATTTAGACTGTTGTAGTATAATGCTTAGACCTGCCACGTAGTCATGACATGATTTTGGTTAATTAAATGTTAATGTTGACTTAATGAGATATGGAACATGTTTTGGAGAAGTGTCATGTGTTATTAATGATGATGTTGATGGCACGTGGTGCATGGTAATCAACTGGGGTTTGATAAATAAATTTAGACCAGGGCAAGTGGCAAGAATGATCTGGTGGGCCATGAGAGGCATCGGGAATGTCGTTTTGGTTCTTCGGCAGTCTTGCTTTGGTCACCCTAAGGACTTAACCTTGCAAGCCTTTGAACTGAGTCAAACGTGCAACCACATGTTAGTAATGGGACGGAGCTAGTTGAATAAGTTGCTAATAACTTGCTTGTGGAACCTCAGGGTGTCAACTACACCTTTTGTGTAGTTGTACGGGGGAGCGTACCGGGGCGATGGCTAGGTACCCATCTAACGGTTGGTTGGTCTAGACTTCACCTTTGTCAAGGGAGGGGTTAGTGCGCAACAACCGGGGAGGTCTACTAGTGTAGTTAGAGGCTTCCGAAAGACTTTATTACGGACACTCGCCTTTGTGGTGTTTGACTGTATCTTGTGGGTAAAGTGCATAACCTTTGCAGAGTGTACAACCTATTCGAATAGCCGAGTCCACGGTATTGGACACTGCTCTGGGATTACAGTCAAGGGTTAGACTTTCATGAAAATAACTTGGTCTTTGGAAAATGTTTGGGTTGAAATGATGAATTGGACTTAGGATTGGGAAATGCTCTACATGTGACATCCTTGTGAAAGTACCCCATTTATTATTGTTTTACTGCTTTGCAATCTATTACTGTATTTACACATGCTGCTTTTCTGCAAATATACTTGTTAGCCTATCCTTTGTAATAAGCCATGCATATAGAATATTAGCTTGCATTCTGTGCATGACTTGCTGAGTACCAAGTACTCACCCTTGCCACAATACAAACACCAGTTGAAGAAGAATCGACGCCAGCTTTGGAGGAGGAGTTCCAGTAGGAGCCTACGAACTAGGGGCGAGCCCAGTCAGTTGTCTGTTGCATATTGGTTGGCGCTAAGCGTTTTCTTTATATTCCGCTGCAAATTTATTCGAGTAAGACTTTAGCCCTGTGATGTGTAATTTTGTAACTTGACCATAAGGTCGAGCAACCAGTTATATTCCCATTTTAATAAAGCACTTTACTTTTTCGTTGTGTATGATTGTGATATATACCGATGTTGAGACTGTGTGCACTAGCATGATCCTGGACTAGTGCCGAATACACAGAGGGTCCGGATTTGCAAATTCGGGTCCCGATAATATTGCAGCTACTTTCTTTACAAATTGCTCTTCTAAATGGCTGTAAGTTGGCTTTCTTTACAAATTGCAGCTACTTTACTTTCTTTACAAATTACAGAGGACGGGGAGGAGTTGGTAAACTCACAAAACATAGAGCTTCTGCGCAAGTTCTATACCTAAAATGGTTGTAAGTGCAGAGATGTGTGCCCCGACCAGCCGGACTGAGTTTTCCTCTCCTTGGCTGGTCGGGGGAAGTCTCTGTTTAATCAAGAGCTCGGTTTTTATTCAAAGTAGTTATCATCTTCGTTCTCTTTTTCTGGTTTGCACCCTGGTGGGCCGCATCCGCGTAGCCGCCCCAATTACCTTGCGACTCTCTGAAACCTCGACGGTAAAAGTGGAACCACTGGGTGAGCGCGGCGAGCAGGGATGGGCGATCGGGCAGTTGGTTTGGCATGGTTCTCAACACGGTCATGATGCTCCGGGTGTCCCCGTGAGAACTGACGACTCAAACACCGCTACCGAGAGCCTACTACCCTACCACGCCTCACCAAGTGTTCGGTCCCAAGAGACCGCGAGAGTAGTTAATTTCACAAGGTCTTAAGGTCCTGAGATGGCGGTGTTCCGGTGCGAGGGTCTCAAACCCTGCATCCCGACTAACCATTAAAGCGTGCGGCTGCCTGTTCGCTCGTGCAGAACCAGCAAAGTCAGGCGCGCAGACAAACATTCAAGCATAAGACATGTAATGGGAAGCACGAGCATTCATGAGTAAGGGCTAACTTGCAGGTGTTTTTTTATAGACGAAGACAAAACAAAAGACAAGAAAAACTAAGTCGAGGATCTTCACTCCTCATCCACCACGGCTGCCGCGACCCCCTGGTCCTCTGCCGGACCGACGTCCAGCCCAAGAGCCATGTCCTCGGCCACCGCTTCCAGCGCCGGGTTGACCATGTCGAGCTACCCGGCAACCTGTTCGGCGGCGTCGTGGACCTGCGCCTCTGCACGGGCCCAGTCCCCTTCCACCCCCTGGATGACGGCCAGGGGGTTGAAGTCCGCATCTCGGCTGGTGCAGCACACTAGCACGTACTTCGCCGTGGCTGTTGCGACTGCGCGCCCTTCTTGACTGGACCGGGTGGCTAAGGCGGCGGGCATAAGGGTGAGGAAGTCAGCGACACGACCCATGCAGAAAGCATAGTGCCGTGCCCTCTGCTCAAGGGGGGCGGCTGCTCCAGCCCCAGCGGCGCCAGGCTGGCCACCATCTGGTCGAAGGCGAGGCGCAGCATGGAGGTGGTCTCGAACTCTGCGCGGAGCCGGTCACTCCTCTCCGCGTCGCGCTCCCTAGTGAGCACCTCGACACGGAGGGCTCCTTGCGTCCTCTCCTACTGCAGCTCCCGCTCCAGCCGCTCTGCCTGGCCGCGACAGTCCTGCACCTCCTTTGTGGAGGCGGTTGATCTCCACAGCGGCCTCCTTTAGCCTCTCCTTGCTCGTCGCAAGGCGATTGCTCATGCTGGAGTGCATCTCGCCAAGGGCGGCCACCAGAGCGTCCGCGTCCGCCGAGGGAACTGAAGCATTGGAGGCCTCCGGAGTGGGCTACACGCCCTACTCACCTTCGGTCGGCACGGTGGTCGCCCCTGTGGCGGCCACTTGGTGGTCACTGCCGCTTCGATGCTCGCCCACCGCGAATCGGCCGCCACGGCCGCGTTCCCTGGTCGCCCGATCGGGCGCGAAGTGGTCGCCCTGAACAAGGTAAAAGGGGTAAGCCTCTCAGATTAAAAGAACTTTGATTTTCGTGCTTTGCTTTAAGTACCGGCAGAGGTCTCTGAAGCGGCGCGATCGGAGTGAGATTTGGCCCCCTCGCGCGCCGATGGCAGCGGCGAGACGACCTTGGCCGGCGCGGAAGTGAAGAGCCGGGGCCGGCGGAGGGACCTGCGCCAGTGGCGGCGGAAGGGTTGGTGCCGGTGGAGCGACCTGCGCCGGTGGCGGCAGAAGGGTCGGTGCCAGGGAGCTATGGTCGGGGCAATGTCTATTTCAACCACCCTGACAGGAGCAGTTGAAGTCGTAGCTGCGGCCACCATAGAGCTCCCCGCCCCGGTCGAGCCCAGCGGCGCGGTCGAGGTCGTCGTGTCCCCTGCCAGGAAGCAAAGCCTCTTGGGGCTGGCACCAGGGTCATCGTCATCAACGGGGCGTTTGCCCCTTCCCTGGTCGCCGGCTGGAGGAGGGTCCCGAATCATTAGGACCCCTTAGCATGGCATGTTCACCAGTCCCGTTGCATCCATGGCAGGCAGTGCACGGGTGAACGCCACGCGTTCCTAGGGCTCCATGAGGCAAAGCGGGAGTGCGCCCGCCGGGAAAGGCGGGATGATGCCGGGGGCGCCCAGCAGCACCATCCAGGTGTCGACTTTTGAGGAGTTTAAGTCCCCTGCAGCTATTAAAAAAAGGGGGGAAGAAGAATGCCGTCAGCTAAGCGGCAGTCGCCAAAAGCGCCAAAAAAAGAGAGAAAGAAAGACAAGTAGCCTACCTCCGGGAACCGTCTGGGTCACGTCATCAAGGCAGTGTCTTGCCGGTAGGCGGGCCTGTGGCAGAGGGACTGATTCTCCGAGATATGAAGTCTCGGAGAACCATGCTTCCCGTTAGGCCCGCTGTCCGCAGCTGGTCCACGCGGGCCAGCATTGTCCGGAGCTCGGGCGTCTCGTCGACGTGTGCTCCCCAGGTGGGGTTGCTGACCGCCGGCCCGGTCAGCAACTCCAGGGCTTCAATGCTGGTGTCATTCGCGACGTAGAGCCACTCGTTGCGCCAGGTCTTCCAGTTGGACCTAGAGTCCAACAGGATGTAGCGCGAAGCCGCGCCGTCTCGGAGGCGAAGGTGGCAGCACCTCGACGGGGTGGAGGGATCCCTGGCCGCGCGCAAGGCATAGAAAAAGCGAAAGAGAGGAAGGTTGGGAGCCACTCCCATGAACATTTCGCAGAAGTAGGAGAAGACAGCAAGGAGGACGATGGAGTTGGGAGGAAGATGAATATTGTGGATGAAATAGAAGTTGAGGACGGAGAGGTAGAAGTCGGAAACTGGCGGGAGTAGGCCCGCCAGCATCGCCCAGCCGAAGAAGATCACTTCTCCTAGGCGGCAGCCGGGCGCGGTAGTCCCAGCGCGGACGCGGAGGGTGCCACCGGTAATATGCCAGGAAAACCTTGCGGCGTCTTCTTCCTCGACGATCGACGACAGGAGCAAAGGTGCTGGAGGTGCCATTTTGGCGAAGGAGGCGATGTGCAAGAAGGAGGCGATGTGCAAGAAGGTGGCGATGTGCAAGGAGGCAGTTCGCAAGAAGCACGGCTGAGGACTTAGCGGATGAGTGAGGCTAAAATAAAGAACCGCTCCCCCCATGGTGACTTATATGTAGGCACACGAAGGGATGATCTGGCGGGAAACACGAAGGGGCGCGGCGGTTCAAAGGCGGGAAGCTGAAAAAGCTGTCAAAGCATGGGCATGTTCCCAAGGACCCTGCGTCGGTTATGGGGCAGGGGCAGCTACACGTTTTGCCTCGTTGTCTGGAAACGGCGGCGGGCATTTAAAAGCTGCGGCGTTACATGGGCATTTATAATGGACCCACCCGGGAGACTGAGCTGTTTTCCAAAACGGGACAAAGGCACTCCAGGGTCGGCCCGGGGGGCTACTATCGGTGTATTCTACACCACTACGCCAGGCCACGCCGCTGGCGGTCAGTATGGTGGTTGCCCAGCTGACAGGTGGCGTCTAGGCCACGCCGCTGGCGGTCAGCAAGATGGTCCCCCAGCGGACAGGTGGTGTCTAGGCCACTCCGCTGGCGGTCAGTATGGTGGTCGCCTAGCGGACAGGTGGCGTCCAGGCCACGCCGCTGGCGGTCAGTATGGTGGTCGCCCAGCGGACAGGTGGTGTCCAGGCCACGCCGCTGGCGGTCAGCAAGATGGTCGCCCAGCGGACAGGTGGCGACCAGGCCATGCCGCTGGCGGTCAGTATGGTGGTCGCCTAGCGGACAGGTGTCATCCAAGCTACACCGCTGGCGCTCAGCTCCCAAGGCCACCTAGTGGTCTGTGCCACCACATAGAGGATCAAAAGCATTTAATGCATATCGTGCGCATTAAATGGGGGTAATGAAGGCCATAGTGTGACGGCGCATGTTCCCAACATGCGCATTTATTACTGGTGACGTCACGGCGAAACCCCCCTAGGCGAGGCACACGAGGCCCGAGGCCAGGGTGAAGTCGGTTGTGTCAGAGCATTAAGTGCGACGCAAGAATAATGACAGGTGCATTAAATGCTGTAGGCAGTGTAATGAGTATGGTACACTGATGTAAGCTCCCATGCGCCCCAGCCAGCCCAAGTATAAAAGGAAACCGGGGTGCATGGGAGAAGGGGTTGGAAAATTGGGTTCGGTTCTTCAACCTCTGAAGAGCCGTTCCATCGGTTGGGATTGTCTTAGTTTCCCCAAGAACACAAGCAAGAACAGACAAACAGGACTAGAGCTATTACTCGTTGTGAGGGCCCGAACCTCAGTAAACCCAAGCGTCCCCTTGCAAGCTTCGCCTTTGATTCCTTTCCTCCATCTTTCGAGTGATCTCCACGAAAGCCCCCTGTTCAAACTTCATATACACCCGATCCGGAGGTGTCTGTTGGCTCTTACGCCGATAGACGTAATAGTAAGAATCCATATCGCTAATCTAAGACCGGAGCCCCCATAGTTGTAAAGCTTTGTAAACTTTCCTCTCAATGCAATGAAAGTATAATTTCATTCTATATTCTATAATTTACATTATGTATTAAATTCTTGCACTTTACTGTATTGCAAGTTGGATTTTCCTTCCCTCGTTCTACTTGCTTGTGTTTCTTGTTACCAAGAATGAATGATTGATGGATGAATCTTATTCAGATCATATTTGAATCATCTAGGCAAATTTTGTCTCAATCTATACAAGAAACCAATTTTGCTTGAGAATAAAGAATTTTTGTAGATCATGTTCTAGACCATTACCTTTTGTTTTTTTATTTCTATGACAAGTGGGAGGGCATCGAAGATTATCTTAATCATCAAAATCCCACGAGCAATCTTGAAAAATAGATTTTGGTTTTTGCTCCTTCCTGGTGCACTCTTCCCTCAATTTATAAAAGATCAGAACTTTAACATCAATCCTTGTGATTGAAGGTTGGAGTAAGTTCCTAACATCCCTAAGGAGGTGCATACCAAGTTTCATGAGGTTGGGATCCATAGATCAAAAGATTTGTCAATTCTTGGTTTTGACCTTGTTTTGATACCACCTTCACTAAACTTGGAAAAGATTGAATTTTGACAACAATCCTTGCAATTGAAGGCTGGAATAGGTTCCTAACATCTATAGGAAGGTGCATGCCATGTTTCATGGGTTTTCAATAAGCCAATCAAAACATACAACTATTTTCGTTTTTGAAGTCATGTTGATCTACTGTTCATGTGCCTGATTTTTACTGTTCACTACGGTAGTACCACCCTTGGGGAGTGGTAGTGCCAATGTTTTGACACTACCTTCTTGGATTTGCGGTAGTACCACCCCCCGGATAAATATCTGAAGTTGTGTAACTTTTCTACCTCTTTTTTACTCCTCGAGGCTGTTAGTTGGCTCTTCTTGTATAGTAGGGTTGGAAAAAAAATTCAATCATTCACACCCGCTTTTATCACCATTTTTGGTCCTTCAGAGGACAAAAGTGTAAGTGATCTACTATGCAAGGTGGGCTAGGATTTGAGTGAAATTTGGGCCAGGATGTTACCAATTGTATCAGATGGATGCATGTGGGACAGGGGTGTGGGCATGTGGTGCATGGCGTGTGTGGACCCAGAGTAGCTGCACTACATGGCATATGCTTCTGCACTGGATGCAAATATGTGTACCAAGGGGTGGTTCTTGGTTTTTGCTGCGTATGTGGTGTGTTGCAGAGGGCGTCAACCCTTGAGAGGGGTGAAAATAATACACCGGCTTGTTAATGTGAAGACTCATACGGCCCATGTGGAATGCTAGTGGGGTTATTCCCACATTTCTTTTCTAAAGTGAGTTGTAGTAATATATAATATCTATTGGGTCTAAACATAGCACCTCCGATTAACTCTTTTACGTGAAGAGGGGACGAAAGTGTAAGCAGGGTGCGTGGGGAGGAAGGGAGCACTGAGAAGGGATGAGAGAGATGCAGGGAAGAAGGTGGCACCTGTGGACAGGGCAGAAAGCAACGAGGTCATCGAACGTAATCAAGAAGATGACACCACAGACGATTCATGTGGGAAGAGGCAGGGGCTTGAAAGTTGTAGGTGAAACTAACGGCACCAGCGTGACAAAGGGCGTGGTGCATCGGCAGCGGACAACAACAGAGGAGGATTGGTGTAGACATGCTAGGGAGTTGATGGCTCCAACATGAAAGATCTAATGGTCCATATTTATCATTACAAGCGGCCGAGGAATGAATAGTTCACACAAGAGCATGGGGTAGACGACCTCAAAGGCACCTGCAGGAGGTGGAGCACAGGGGGTGAGGCAATGCTATTGGGGGCAAGAGAAGTGGGTGAGATAGTAGCGATTGGGGCAAGAGTGGTGGGGGTGATGTTGGGGGCTGGTTCTTCTTTTCACACGCGGTGGGAAATCATCCAAGGGAGTGTGTGGAATAAACTCCTTTTTATAAGTTAAATGAATGCCAAAGCAACTCATGTGCAAAGATGATGAAACATGATGCAACGAAAGGAATAAGCTATACAAATGATATGAAAAGTACCAAAATCTCTTATTGGACAAGCTATAGAGAGACGCTAGCTATTTGCTCAAATCAATGAAATAGGGCACTAGATTGCTCAAATCAACACACCAGCACAAGATGAGGTTAAACACTAGCTAGGTTGTGTTCTCAATCAATGTTTGATATTCACACTTTATTTCATTCTTTTTATCACTTTTGCCAATCCTAAATTTTATTTCTTTTTTGTTCTTTTGTGTATGGTTATTCTTTTTTTGATTTTTTTTGAAGTGTGGTAAAAAACCCTAGGTACTACAAGTATATTTTACAAATAATGGATAAGTATGAAATATGGGCAGCCCTAGAACACTATCAAGTAGCTAGTCTCGACAGTATCAAGGTGTTTGCTAATGAGTGGAAGTCTCATAAAGGATTTATTTTAACTCACGCGACACAATTTTGTATTTGACTCATGAACTTCAGCTCTAGAAACAAAAACTTGAGCTCAAAATGAGATTCTAGAATCAATAGATTGGTATCTAAAATAGGCTTATGAAGAGGACTCTGAGGTTTCCAAAAAGTCTAAGAACACTAAATTTGGTGTTTGGTTGTAGAAGTTATGACTGAAAGTATGATCGGGGGAAACTAATCCAAATCAAATTCGGTTTCTACGAATCTTAATCACATTTTGACCCAAAAAAAGTTTTGTTGAGGACTCTCTCATGATTATAGAAAATCAAATTTTATCTTTAGATGTGAGAATTATGATGAAAATACCGAACTGGTGTAGATTAGATCTGCAACTTTAGGTGCCAACTTTGTCAGTGAAATTAATCTTATCTACATTAGGTTTGTGTAGAGCTTGTTCTACGGTTGCCAAAAAGCACAAGAAAACAAAAATGGGAGTTCATATGCGGAAGTTATGAATAGAACACCGTACTAGGCAGAAACAAGAATTAAAGCTATGTGAAGGAAACTCGACCAGCAACTAAAACAAGGAGTCCATTGGATCAAAACCTAACAAAACTAACTAAAATACCATATTGAAACTAAAGGTTTATTTTTGTGGAGCAATTTTCAATTTAGGACAAGAAAACAAATCTAAACTATGGATTGAAATACGTCTCCACTCAAATATGCTCTGATACCAAGATGATACACATGATGATGATGATAACTTGACGGCAACAACATGATTAGAAAACATCAACCTTGTGTCAAGCTGTAACACCCCAATTTTTGCTTTTCTTGAAATTAAATGATATTTTGCACTTTTGAGAATTTTTGGAATTTTCTAGGATTTATTTGGATTTAATTTGAATTTATTTCCATTTGAGATAATTAAATAATTAATAGTTTTAAATAAATTTTGTTAGAAATATTTTATTTGAGTCAAAAATGTCTTAAAGTATTTTTCTAGAATTTTTCTGGAATTTTTCTAATTATTTTGCTATTTTTCTTGAATTATTTTAAATATTAAATCGCTGAAAAAACCTAACGGGTTTCACTGTTCCTCCTACCCGAGTCTGACTCGAGTCCGACCGAGCCGCGTTCGAGCCAGACCCGAGCCCAACCAAACCCTAACCCACGCGACCGCTGGATCGAGATCCAACGGCCGAGATTGCGCCACATCACCCGAGCCCGTGCCCGTGCGGACCCGTTCGTGCCTGACGCGATTGTGGCCATTGATCGTGTATATCTGTACGGCTAGGATGCAGCCACGTCACCATGTCCGAGTCCTCGCCGGATTCCGCCTCCGCGCCCGTGTGGGCCTCGTTTTCCACGGATTTCACGGACGCCGAGTGCTGTATTTAATGCGCTGCCACCCATGTCGTGTTCTCCGTTTCCATGCGCACCCGTAGCCCTAGGTCACCGAGCTCTAGTTGCCGCCGCCCGCCTGCAATCGATCATCGAAGTTGGAAGTGTGTGCCGCCGTAGTTTTCCGCCATTTCCCGTCGTGTCTGCCCTCCCCCGCCGCGTTGGTGCCCAGATCCAGAACCGTCGCAACGAGATGCATCTGGGAGTACCATTCATCTCACCGGATTTGCGCCCAAACATCGCGGTTGTGGTCGTCGTCCCCAGCTCTGGCAACCCTAGCTCCGCCGTGCCATCACCGACCCCGCGAGCTCTGTCAGCCGTCCGATCAAGATCCAAGGGTCCAGGTTCATCCACGTCACCCCGTACGAAATCTACGTTACGGTTTCTAGATCTAATATAACCATTGAATCTAGATCCAATGCACAAGATTGAGCCACATAGCCCTTTGACCGCACCGTGTTAGATCCAATCGTAGCCGTTAGATCTAGATCGTACGGTTAGATTTAACCCACGTGATAGCACAAGATTAGATCTTGGTCATCCGATCGAGATCGGACGGTGTAGATTGTGCCACGTGTCGAGCAACGGGACATGCCACGTCACCCCCATGATGCGCTGAAAATCCCATCGGATCTGAACCGTCCGATTCGAATCGTACGGTCCAGATCAACCGCGTTGACCGCAACGTGCGAGACCCAGATCTAATCTGGACTGTTAGATTACAAACCAACGGCCCAAATTGCGCCACATGGTCGGGAGACAAACCGGCGCGGTCAGCTGAGCCACGCCTGGTCGTCGCTGAGTAGGGATGCAATCGGCTCGGATTCGGTCGGATATCGCTCTTTCCATATCCTAAACCATATTTTTTGTCGGATTCGAAATCGGATACGGATAGTTCCGGATATGGATACGGCGCGGATAATATCGGTCACGGATTCGAAACGAATACGGAGCGGAATCGAAACGGTACCGAATATTTTTTTTATCGGATATCGCACGAGAATAGATACCTCATATAGCACACATATCGTAACAAAACTATAACAATTTAATAAATTATTTTATCAGTTAGTCTAAATATCCCTTTTCAATTAGTAAATTTGATTTTGGCTCAAAAATATCTCATAAATTCGTTTTTTTTTTTTTGGGAAAAAATGTGTTGTAATATATCACAAAGCTATTAATTCTAATTTTACAGAATTTTTGGATTTTTTTCTCTGTCCAAATTTTACGAATTTTTTTAATACGAATTTGATTTTGAACAATACACCGAACGATATTTGATTCCATATCACCTCTGTGAGCGTGATAATCATGATAATCGCCCGATTATTGTCGATAATTACAACCCTAGCTAGGAGGATAGCAGCAGCATCGAGAATTTGAGATTTTCCCTAAAAATTAACTAGGCCTCGAATGTCTGGCGAGAGAGCTGCAGTGCAGACTGTGCCCTAGAAGAATCAATCACTGGCGGCGGCGAAACGAAGCCAAGTGCATGAATCTCGAAACAAAGCCCCAACGCTTCTCCTCTCCTGCTGCTGTCTTCTTCTCCCACTCCGTCAAGCCTAGGTTTAGCGTTCTCCATCCTCCCCATCTATTCTCCCTACATGGACGCCGTCGCCCACAAGCACAATTGTCTGGATGAAGATGCCAGCGCCGTGGAGGTCGATCTCTCGGCCCTCAAGGCTTCGAGCAGCGCCGACACCCTCGAGGTGCTCGACCTTCGGGCGACGAAGCGCCTGCTGCTGGGCTTCGAGCGCCGCCTGCGCGACAACCTCGAGGCGCGCATGAAGCAACCCGATGACCCCGGTCCCCGCCCGCTTTGCCGACTCCGAGATCGCCCTCCACGCCAAGACCGACCGCCTCCACCTCCTCGCCGGCGCCCGCCGAGCTCTTCCCCTACCTCGTCGCACTCGGCCTTGCCTCCTCCCTCTCTTCCCTCCTCACCCACGACCGCCGCCGCCTCCCACCTTGCCGACCTCACCGACTCTGACGACGCCTTCGACCTCGCTGGGGTCCATTCCCTTGTCGATGCACTCGTCGATTGCAACCAGAAGCGCCTGGGCTAGATGAACGGGGCTTGTACTGGGTCGGCCCACAGGCCATTACAGTATTTTCGGATATCCGAATAATTTTATCCGGATATATCCGACAATAATCTCGGAATATACCGATCCGACGGATAGTGATTTCCCGAATCCGAATCCGAATCCGAAAGAAAATATCCGAATCCGAATCCGAATCCGAAAACTATCCGAAAAAAATATCCGAATCCGATCCGAAGCTGTCCGGTTGGTCGGTCGGTCGAAAATTATCCGATCCGATTGCATCCCTATCGCTGACGTCACGCGTGACGTCAGTGTGGGGCCCGCGTGTCAGCGACTCAACCCACCGCACGATGACGTCATCCGTGACGTCATGCTGACATCACGGTGGGGTCCAACTGTTAGGGCCGTTCGGCCGAGCTGTGATGATGTTAGTGATGACGTCATCCAGTGGGTCCCACGTGTCAGCGACACGGCATGCGTGGACTGGGTCCACGGTGGACCGAGACCGAACTGTGGACCAGGTCTGTAGACCGGATGACGCAAGCATTACATCATAATTCGATTTTCCTTTAGAAAAATAATTCGGTTGAAATTCAAAATCCACGCTAACGTCGTAATCCAGATTTTTCAATAGAAAAATAAATGAATTAATTTGGTTTATTCTTTCAATTGATTTTTCAAACTTCAAATGGCTATAACTTTTGCGTTTTAACTCCGATTTGAGCGATTCCAATTTCTAATTTTTTATAAAATTGAGATCTATTTAATAGTGAATTTTATTTAATTTTTGGACATGATTTTTTCTCTATTTTTATTTATTTGGTGTTTATTTATCCGTTACGAGTAGACGTTGAAGTGCCCGAAGGCTTCGAAGGTGAAGTTTTGACCCAGGAGCCAGGTCAATACCAAGAACAAGTACTTTTTGAAGGCAAGTTATGCTTTGATCATATTGTTCCCACTTTTGAAAATTAATTTGATTCAAATTATTGCATGCTAATTTTATTAGAAAAAGCTTTGTTTAATTATGGGAATTAGTTAAATGCCAATTTGATGTATGCCACCTTGACATAAATAATTGTATGCCATGAACCCTTATCACCGTAGCTTGGTTTAAGTAGTTGGACATTATTAAACTGCCACATGGGTTAATTAGAACGTTTGTAGTATGCTTAGCCCTACCACGTTTACATGTCATGATTTTGGATAATTAAATGTTAATATTGACTTAATGAGATATGGAACATATTTGGGAGAGTGTCATGTGTTATTGATGATGATGTTGATGGCACGTGATGCACGGAAATCAACTAGGTGTTTTAACTGATTTAGATTGGGGCATGTGGCAAGATTGTTCTGGTGGGCCAAGAATGGCACCACGAATGTCGATTTGGTTTTGTTACTTGGGTAGTCTTGCCCTGGTCAACCTAAGGACTTAACCTTGCAAGCCTTTGAACTGAGCTCATCATGCAACCGCATGTCTATAATGGGACGGACCTAGTTGAGTAGGTTGCTGATAACTTGCATGTGATACCTCGGGGTGTCAACTATACTAGGTATAGTTGTGCGGGGGAGTGTACCAGGTGCTGCGGCATGGTACCCGTCCAACGGTATGTCGGTCCTATACTTCTACTCTGTTGAGGGAAGGGATAGTGTATGGCAACCGGGGAGGTTCACTTGTGGAGCTAAAAGCTTTCAAAAGACTTTATTACGGACACTCGCCTATGTGGTGTTTGACTGTATCTTGTGGGTAAAGTGCATAACCTCTACAGAGTGTAAAATCTATTCGAATAGCCGAGTTCGCGGTATTGGACACTACTCAGGAATTACAATCAAGGGTTAAACTTTCATGAAAATAACTTTGTTTGGAAAATGGTTGGGTCGGAACTGAGAATTGGACTTAGGTTGTGAAATGCTTTACTTGTGCATTGTTTGCGAAACTTATTATCTTTAATTATTGTTTTTTTGCTTTGCAATCTATTACTGTATTTACACTTACTGCTTTACTGCAAATGAACCATGAAACTATCCTTTGTAATTAGCCATGCATGTAGAATATTAGCTCTTCATCCTATGCATGACTTGCTGAGTACCAAGTAGTCACCCCTTGCAAAATACAACATCAGTTGAAGAAGAAGCGACGCCAGCTTTGGAGGAAGAACTTCAGGAGGAGCCGTCTACTTAGGGAGCAAGCCTTGTCAGTTGCCTGTGGTAAACTGAGTGGCACCACGATGATACTTTTTCGCTGCAGTTATTCTTTCAATAAGACTTGCCCTGCGAAGCGTACTTTTGTAACTTGACCATAAGGTCAAGCAACCAGTTTGGCTATTTAAATAAAGTACTCTACTATTTCGTTGAGTATGATTGTGATACTTACCAATGTTGAGACTGTGCGCACTAGTGTGATCCTGGACTAGTGCTGAATACACAAAGGGTCCGGATTTGCAAATTCGGGTCCCGACACAAGCACACAATCACACCAGTGGTAATTGCACTAAGACTCTCACAATGATCCAATCCACACAACCAGCACGATGGCAAGCGCACAGAAAGGTTGATCACAACCAATCAATCCAGGAAATCTTGAAGGGTCGCAAGAATAATGAAGAGGATATCCCTTGGTTTCTACAAAGAACACTACAAAAGCAAGCTCAATTCATGATAATATTTGTCCTACTGAATGCAATACACCCTAATACTTATAGTGCTGGTGGGCCACCTAATTCCATCCCAAGAGGTGGAAATGCACCAAACACAAACCCTAACTCCTATTTCGTGTAGCACACATGCCCACATGCACACACATGGTTTAGCATGGCCCAACACTTGAATTCTATCTCAAGATTTAAATGTGTAAGCAAAAGGAAATCCTGATTTTACAGTTATCAGATTGTTTTGAATATTGTGACGCACACACACATCAAATTTGGAGCTTGCACCTTACACATTGTGTGAGCATATGATTAAGCTTTGCAACAAGGCCAAGAACACTTAATTTGGACTCATTTTGTGGAAGTCATGAGCATTTAAAAACCATGCTCGTGCGAGCTCTCGGCCCATGTAGACCCCATACGGTGCAACTTCCTTGGCCCATGCAGCCATGAGGTTTGGACCATGTAGTGGTTTTTGGCCCAAGTGCTAGCCATGCATGCACTTTATATTGTTCCTTGTATTGGTGGAAATGTACATGTGTTGTATTCACTTCCTTGATGTCCCCATCCTCCCATATCTTCTGTTGGGCAGACTGATTTTGGTAGGCTTTGTATGAATGTCCTCGCCATAACAGAGGACCAGTGGTGACCGCAGAGGCGTTAGTGGATTGACAATGCCAAGATGGGGTGGATTCGTAGAGGAGATGGTAGCGCGGCACCACTAACTATGACGATGACTTCACTGTGTTACCCGGACTTAGAGAAGATGGGCTCTTTAATTGTCCTAGCTAGTGTAGTGATGCTCGTCGATGCCGGTGTTGGAGCGGCAGGCCATGGGCGGTTCAGTGAGGGAGGATGACATGGTGGGTAGAGGTACTTCGTGCCTAAACCATGACGGGTTGCGATCGCCCATCGTGCCTACTGTGCCATTCTATGCCGGCTCAGCTAGCCTTCGGTGAGCCCATGCACGACCCATTTGTGTTTCATGCCCGCTTTGTGCCGTGTCGGCCCAGGCCCGGCCCATTTGCACTATTGCAACGAGAGAAAAAGAGCCGAAGATGCCGGATGCTACTTAGTACAAAGACTTCTACATTGAAGAAGCTAAACTCTCTCGCCCATTTCTCTCAATCTCTCTCAGCTCTCCTTCTCTCTCGTCTATCTCTCTCAATCTCTCTCAACTCCTCTCTCTCTCTCTCTCTCGTCTCTCTCTCACCCGTTGCTCCCTCTCTCAGCTCTCCCTCTTTCTCACTCTCTCTCAGCTCTCCCTCTTTCTCACTCTCTCTCAATCTCCATCGGGGAAAACTAATCCCTGACGTTTAGCTATCCTGGCATTTCTTTTGTGCCAACTTTGATGAAAATACGGCGCATATTAGGCGCCCCTATTTCAGTAGTATCGGCACATGTTAAACACCCTAGTTAACTAACACTGGCATATGTTAAATGCCGTGTAATTTGCTTTAGCTTTGCATTTAGTATGTGTCAGGGTTGTGCAAGTTCGGCATATTTGAAGTGCCATAATTGGATAACATAGCATACATCAAACACCGTGTTTGCTTTAGTATGCCATATCATAAACACCATGGTTGTGCATATCTAGCATATGTGCAACGTCGTGGTTGATCAATATGTCCTGACATAAGTTAAATGCCATGTTTGGTCCTCCCCGTCGTTTGCCAAATGCCATAATAAGTCTTCCCCTCACATGCACATTTCCTATATAAGTGCCACATGTTGGGTATGAAGAGGCATATGCATAATCTTTCCTATATAATATGCAATCATTTATGCATGCATCAATAGTGACATATTGTCGGGACCCGAATATGCAAATCCGAACTCTCTGTGTATTCAGCACTAGTCTAGGATCACGCTAGTGCACACAGTCTCAACATCGGTAATTACCACAATCATACTCAACGAAATAATAAAGTACTTTATTGAATGGAAATATAACCGGTTTCTCGACCTTATGATAAAGTTACAAAAGTACGCCTCGCAGGGCTTAAGTCTTATTCAAATAAACTTGCAGCGGAAAATAAAGAAACGCGTGGCACCAACTAATATGCCATAGGCAACTGACTGGGCTCCCCCCCCTAGTTCGTCTGCTCCTCCTGGAACTCCTCCTCCAATGTTGGAGTTGGTTCTTCTTCAACTGATGTTTTGTTGTTGCAAGGGTGAGTACTTAAAGCACTCAGCAAGTCATGCACAGAATGCAGTCTAATATTCTACATGCATGGCTTATTACAAAGGATAGGCTAAGATGGTTCTTTTGCAGTAAAGCACATCCAAAGATAACAATAGTAGATTGAAGGCAGTAAAATAGTAATAGCAATAATAACTTCATAAATAATTTCAGAAGTAAAGCATTTATCGGCCTAAAGCAAGTTCATCATTTCCAACACCCAGTATCCATAAACCAAGTTCATTTTCATAAAGTCTAACCCTTGACTGTAATCCCCGAGCAGTGTCCAATACCGTGGACTCGGCTATTCGAATAGGTTATACACTCTACAGAGGTTATACACTTTACCCAAAAGATACAGTCAAAGCCCACTCAGACGAGTCACCGTGACAAAGCCTTTCGGAAACTTCTACCTTAACAAGTTAACCTCCCCGGTTGCCATACACTATCCCTTCCCTCAGCAGAGGCGAAGTATAGGACCGACATACCGTTGGGTGGGTACCATGCCGCAGCACCTGGTACGCTCCCCCGTACAACTACACCTAGGTATAGCTGACACCCTGAGGTACCACATGAAAGTTATCAGTAACCTACTCAACTACGTCTGTCCCATTCCAGACATGTGGTTGTACGATGAACTCAGTTTAAAGGCTTGCAAGGTTATGTCCTTAGGCTGACCAGGGCAAGACTACCCAAGTAACAAAACCAAATCTACATTCCCAGTGCCACTCTTGGCCCACCAGAACAATCTTACCACATGCCCCGGTCTAAATCAGTTAAACACCCAGTTGATTACAATGCACCACGTGTCGTCAACATCATCAATAGCACACGACACTTCTCAAAAACATGTTTCATATCTCATTAAGTCAACAATAATATTTGATACTCCAAAATCACGTCATAACACGGGGTAGGGCTAAGCATACTACAAACGTGTTAATTAACCCATATTTGCAGCTTAATAATGTCCAACTACTCAAACCAAGCTAGGGTGACAAGGGTTCATGGCACACAATTATTTATATCAAGGTGGCATACAACAAAATTGGCATTTAACTAATTCCCAGAATTAATCAAAGCATTTTCCAAATAAATTAGCATGCAATAATTTGAATCAGAATAATTTTCAAAAGTGGGAACAATATGATCAAAGCATAAATTGCCATCAAAAAGTACTTGTTCTTAGTCTTGAGCTGGCTCCTGGGTCAAAACTTCACCTACACAACCTTCGGGCACCTCAACGTCTACTCGTAACGGGTACAAATAGCAATAAAATAAATAAACAGAGAGCAACTCAAGTCCAAAAATCAAATAAAATCCAAAATCAAATAGATCTTGATTTTACAAAATTTTAGAAATTGGAATCACTCAAATCAAAGCAGGGTGCAAGGCCTTGTGCTTCCTAGACACCTACTCCGGCTACCACCAGATCAGCATGGCGCGGGAAGACGAGGAGAAGACTGCTTTTGTGACCCCTCTCAGCGTGTACTGTTATGTCCGAATGCCCTTCGGGCTGAAAAACGCTGGCTCAACCTATCAGCGAGCTATGCATAGTGTATTTCGGTCACAGATCGGAAGAAACCTTGAAGTGTATGTTGATGACTTGGTAGTGAAGACCAAAAAGACTGCTGGGCTTGTTGAGGATCTAGAGGAGACTTTCTCCCACCTCCGGCAGTATTGTTTGAAGCTGAATCCTGAGAAGTGTGTGTTCGGTGTGTTCTCCGGGAAGCTGCTCAGGTTCCTCGTTTCCAGTCGTGGAATCGAGGTCAACCCGGACAAGATCGCAGCCATCGAGCGCATGCAGCCACCCACACGGCTCAAACATGTACATTGTTTAGCTGGTCGCCTGGCATCTCTCGGCCGGTTCATAGCCCGGCTGGGAGATAGGAGCCTCCCCTTTTTCAAGCTGTTAAAGAAAACCAACTTCTTCGAATGGACTACAGAAGCACAACAAGCACTCGAAGATCTGAAGAAGTACCTCTCCTCTCCCCCGATGCTAGTCACACCCGAGCCGGGCGAGCCGCTACTGTTATATGTGGCGGCCAGTCCTGCGGTTGTGAACGCGGCACTGGTGGAAGAGCGGGAAGGCGTCCAGCGGCCAGTTTACTACGTCAACCAGGTGTTACATGATGCGAAAACAAGGTACCCGCAAGCCCAAAAGATGGTGTACGCCGTGCTGGTGGCATCCAGAAAGCTGCGGCATTATTTCTAAGGAAGGGAGATCACAGTGGTTTCCACCTATCCCCTGCGTGAAAATCTTCACAATCGTGAAGCGGAGGGTCGCATTGCCAAGTGGTCCGTGGAGCTGGGGGAGTTCGGCCTCAAGTTCGCCCCCCGCGCCACAATCAAGAGTCAAAGACTGGCAGAGTTCGTCGTCGAATGGACTCTTGCCGAGCCTGATACTGAAGAAATCCCCGCACCCTCTCCCTGGACACTCTACTTCGACGGCTCCTTCAGGCTCGAAGGCGCGGGGGCTGGGGTTCTCCTGGTTTCTCCAACCAGAGACCTCCTCAAGTATGTGGTCGTCCTGGACTTCAAGGCCACCAACAACTGTGACACTACGGAATGGTGTGACATTATTTAATGTGAATGTTAAGGTCAAAAAACTTTATGAAATATGGTATTGGAGGTTAAAACCATATGATAGGAGGCTTAATAGCGTTTCCGGGCCGTTTCCGGGGTTTTGGGCCTTTCTGGGGGAGTTTGGGCCTAAAGGAAAGGGTCGTGGGCTTTGGTGGGATGGAGTTTGAGTCCTAATAGGAGTAGGAGACCTGGTTGGGGGCCTCCCCTAGCCCCTTTAGGCGTTCACCCCCTGCCCTTGCACCCCCACAAGTCCTAGCCGCCCCCCCCCACACACACACCTCCCCACCTCCTCCTTGTGGCGCCTCCACCTCCCCCATTGCTCCACCACCTCTCCTCCTCCCTTGCTTCCCCTAGGGGAGTTCTCCACCTCCACACCTCAAAGATCCATCTGTTGGAGCGCTCCGCGATGAGGAGATCCGGCGGGATTGGAGCGAGGAAGGAGATCGCGCGAACCGGGAGGAGATCTATTGGGTTTTCGTGCGTTGGGCAAAGGTATGGCCATGGGAATCCTTGGGGTTGGTCTAGGTACTGTTCTAAGGGTGTTTATCAAGTTTTTAGATCAATTTGTGGTACTGGAATTGAGTAGATTGGATTAGATCTAGAAGTTGCCACGTTCTCTGTTTCGGGCAACATGAGCAGTCGACCTAGGGTTCGGTTTTTTGCCAAATTAGAGTCGGAATCTGGTAGTACGGACGTTGAAGAAGTTGTATATAATTTCGTTATCTTTCCGTGGATATAAAGAACGTTAAATTCCGCCCAGCCGTTTGAAAGCTATGGCTGTTTTACCGAGCGTGTTCAAATCTGTGACGTGATTGGAACAGATCACGGTATTTTGTAGATTAAACAACTTTAGAGTCCGAATAAGTCTTTCCCTATACCTAGAAAAAGTTTGGAAATTTCCTAAACTACGCGAGGATGTACTCTCTTAATTGATTCGGAGTCTTAGAACCCGAGTTATGCCTTTTGGAAGGCTGCTGTCCCGACGGGACAGAACCTCTGTTTTTAGGTTTTGCGAGTAGTTGGCAATGTCGGGGTAGATGAGGGTTTGCGTACTGTTTTGTGGACATGATTCTGAGTGTGTGATACCTATGTGCAGGTGGTGCGACCCCGGGAGTGCCTTCTACTTCCTGCCAATCCGTTGCCCGTGGTTGAGGCAAGTGTGTTGTAATGGATAGCAATTTGTAGGTTGCTTGTTGAGAATAGATGAGATTGACTACATGATATATGATCACTTGCCATGTTTTAATGATTGCCAAGGATATGATGAGCATGTTTATTATGTTATGATGCCATGTTTTAATGTACGAGTTAAATATGATGTTGGCATAATTGCATACATGGCATGTTACATGGCCCGGGCGGTGAGAAAGTCATAACTAGTCCGGGAAGGTCGGTGAGAAAGTTATGACTAATCAGGAGAGCCAATGAGTAAGTCCTACATCGTGATTCCATTCACCGCGGTGAACGAAAGTGAGGAGTAGGCACCGTCCATCTTCGGGATGGAAGGGGGGAGAGGGTGCACACCGACGGGTGTGTACTCAACCATACCGGTATGAGTTTCCAAGGAGACATGAGCATTGCATTGCATTGCATACGTAATGATGATGATAATGTTATGTGTTCATGAATGAGATGATATACATGATGTGAGACATTATTGCCATGTTATTGTTCTTGTTGTCCATTGCAATATGCTTGCTGAGTGATGAACTCACGCTTGTGTTTATGTTGTTTTCTTTTAGGTACCATGAATCCGGCATGCGGGGAAGGGAAATAGTCACACTTCCACACGTAGCTTCACTCTTTTGATTTCACAAGTTATTCAATTAGTGTTGATAATAAATTGCGTGTGATGATCATTGCTTTAAGGCTTAGCTTTGCTAAATGAGAATCTTTTCGTTCGTTTGACTCTTGGAGACATTATATGTTTAGAACTAGACTTACATTGTTGCTAAGTCATTAATTATTGCTGTTTTAGATGCTTTCCATTATGATATAACTTGTATTACTGTTGTTGGTCCTTCAATTCATGTTAAAACGAAGGAGATGCTGCCGAAATCTCGGTTTTTAGCATGTGCGCCTTTGCTGGAATTTATGTTTAATTGTGGTATTTAGATGTTGTTTAGCTTATGTTTGGTAAGCATTCAGGCATATTAAATGTCGGGGTGTTACAACAACATTGCTGAGTACGAAGGCTTGCTGGCGGGACTTCGCGCCGCCGCAGCCATCGATGTTCGGCGTCTGCAAGTCAAGGGTGACTCCTTGCTGGTCGTCAACCAGGCGGGAAAGGAGTTCTCCTGCTCTGATCCTGTCATGGTGGAGTACTTGGCAGAGGTTAGAAAGATGGAGCGACACTTCGACGGGCTGGGGTATACTCATATCCCCCGGCGCGACAACTACATGGCGGACGGGCTCGCACAGCTCGCCTTGACAAGATCCCCTATTCCGATCAAAGCCTTTGAAGAAAGGCTTCCGCGACCATCCATCGCAGCCCCCGTCTCTGGTGGGGACGATGGTGACGCTACTTCAGCCCTCGTTCCGGAGGGGAGAGTAGTACCGGCGGAAACGTCTGGCCAAACGAAGTACACGGGCGACCACCGAGTGATCGCCACACTTGACCAGGAAGGCACATGGATGGATCCGATCCTGGCCTACCTGCGGGACCAAGTGTGCCCCGACGATAATGCGTTAGCAGAGAAGATAGCACGAAAGTCCAAGTGCTATACCCTGGTGGGCGGGTACCTATTCCGCCGGGGTAGGAACGGAATTCTTCTGAAGTGCATCACTCGGGAAGAGGGGAGCAGTCTGCTCTCAGATATCCATGGAGGCGTGTGCGGGAGCCATATGCCCATACGAACGATGGTTGGGAAAGCTTTCCGCCAAGGGTTCTATTGGCCAATCGCCCTCCAGGATGCTTACGAGCTGGTGTGGAAGTGCGAGGCGTGCCAGTTCCACGCCAAGCAAATCCACCGACCAGCCCAGGCTCTACAAGACATCCCGCTCTTGTGGCCCTTCGCGGTCTGGGGGCTGGATATCCTGGGCCTGTTCCCGCGGGCCATAGGGGGCTACACCCATCTGTTCGTCGCTGTCGACAAGTTCACCAAATGGGTGGAAGCTGAAGCGGTGAGGGCCATTACTGCCGCCGCCACAGTCAAGTTCATGCGAGGAATCTTCATCCGCTTTGGGGTCGTCCGCTTTAGTTTAAAGTGCCCATGACCATGGATAATGCTTAAAGCTTTAAACCTTGATGCGTAGTTAGAACATTAAGATGATGTAAACTACTGTTAATATAATAGTAAATTGGTTGGTTATCTAAAGACATTTTAATATAAGGTCGGTACAACAATTTAATGGTGATGGTGATCGACCCTAGCACATGTTAGTTGACTAGAATTATTATGTTTGCTATTACGAACTATTGAAATAATTGGAAGGATGTAATTGTGTTCTTGAAATGCCAATACAGATGTAAATTGAGAAGGTATAGGATTTGTTGTTTGATGATGTTGTTAAAAGCATTGGGATGGCCTAACTGATTAAGTTATCTTAAATAGCTGGAGTATGTTGTGTAGTGGCAATTTATTATAATATATGGATAGGGTAACTAAAAACAATGTGGTTGTTTTTATGATTATGCAAATTATTGATATTGATTACTTAGTAGTGTTGTTAATCGTTGGAAGCCATTGTTAAAATGGAGGAAATTGTAACATGTTGTGATGGAGTGAACCATGGATAATTAACATGATGTAGGACTTTATCCTTAATGAATGTATACCTTAGAGTCTTATTTACAAATTCTATTTTGTGGAGATAATATTTACTTGTTGAAGTCATTTATTGATTGAATAAGTTTCGATTGTCAAGTTGTTGATGTATGGGTGGTATGAAATCTATAGGTTGATCATGCTGAAAGATTTGTTGAAGTAGTATGTTTTAAATTTAGAATATGATGTTATATGTTATGATGGTCCGTGGGGATCATGATGAGGTTGTCTTGGTTGGGAATTTATATTTAAAAGATTTGTTGATCATGCTGAAAGATTTGTTGAAGTAGTATGTTTTAAATTTAGAATATGATGTTATATGTTATGATGGTCCGTGGGGATCATGATGAGGTTGTCTTGGTTGGAAATTTATAGGTTGATCATGCTGAAAGATTTGTTGATCATGCGGAACTTATGTTTAAAATTTATATGGGTTGGTTTGTTTGTTTGATATTTTGGTTGAATGCTTTCGGTCAAGGTATTCTTTATATTATGTTTCAGAGCTTCCCTAAACTTAGAGTGATTGTTGCCAAATATGGGTTAATTTTGAGGTTTGAAAATGAGGATAAAAGAATGATTAACCTTGAAGTAATTTGTGGATGTTTTGGAATGATTTATTCTATTAAATAACGTCATTCATTCACCTTTGTTAAGAAAATTTGCTTAAGTTATGAATGCGAAATTTAAGCTCAAGGATATATGATTGGATTGCATCCATTAGCTTTCAAGGAGGAGTTACAATCGGTTGCATTGTTGGTTAAAAGAAGTAGCTAAATCTAATGTAATGTTTCATAAGTTTTTGATTTGGAGATTTGTATATCACTAGTTTGTCTAGAGATAAATTTGATTAAAATGGGTGAGGTTTTGTGGATGCTTCTTGTGACACTATGGTTTGGTGTGACGTTATAGAAGGTGAAACTAGAGAATAAAACCTTTCGGCTTAGGGTTTTCTCTCGTTTTTGGGCCGGTTGAAGTGTTATGTCGCCACGGAGTGTCGTAACCTTATTTAACGTGCATGATAAGGTTAATAACATTATGAGATGTGGAATTAATGTTAAAACTATAGGATATGGAGGTTAATAGCTTTTCCGGGCCGTTTCCGGGCCGTTTTCGGGGTTTTGGGCCTTCCCGAGGGAGTTTTGGGCCTTGGTGGGCTTTGGTGGGATGGATTAGGTCTCCGTAACGAACTAGAATTCGGTGTGGGGGCTGGTAAAAGGGGTTTCCCTGCCCCTTTGGGGCGTCCACCCTGCTGCCTTTGCGCCCCTTGAGGCCTTGGTGCGCCCCCCTCACCTCCCCCCACTTGCCAAGCCCTAGCCGCCCCTTCCCTTTGAGCCTTGCGCCTCCCCCTTGCTCTCCTCCATTGCCCCACCTCTCCACCACCTCTCCTCCACCCCCTTGCTGCCCTAGGGTGGTCTCCACACCTCTGCACCTTGTGGATCCATCCGTTGGAGCAAGGAGCGAGGAGCGAGGAGCGTGGAGCGAGGAGCGATCCGCGAGGAGATCTATTGGAGATTCGTTCGTTGGGCAAAGGTATGATCATGGGGATCCTTGGAATTGATCTAGGTACTGTTCTTAGGGTGATTATCAAGTTTTTAGATCAATTGGTGGTGCTGGATTGGAGTTCTTTGGGTTAGATCTAGACGTTGCCACGTTTCTGTTTTCGGGCAGATTGAGCAGTCGGGCTAGGGTTCGAGTTTTTGTCGATTTAGAATCCTAATATGTCCATACGGACTTAAAAGAAGTTGTAGATAATTTAATTATATTTCCTTGGACATAAAGCACGTTAAAATCCGATCAGCCGTTTGAAAGTTATGGCCGTTTTACCGAGCGTGTTAAAATCTGTGACGCAATTAGAACAGATCGTAGTAATCTGTAGATTAAACAATTTTAGTGTCCGAATCAGTCTTTCCGTATAACTAGAAAAAGGTAGGAAATTTCCTAAGCTTCGCGATGGTGTACTCGTTTAATCGATTTGGAGTCCCAGAACTCAAGTTATGGCCTTTGCAAGGATGCTGTCCCGCCGGGACAGAACCTCTGTTTTAGGTTTTGCGAGTAGCGGGCAATGTCGGTTTAGATGGGGATTTGTGTACTGTTTTGTGGGCATTATTGAGAGTATGTGATGCCGTTGTGCAGGTGGTGTGACCCCGGGGGTGCCCTCTACTTCCCACAATCCCGTCGCCCACGGTTGAGGCAAGTGTGTTGTGATGGATAGCGATTTGTAGGTTGCTTGTTGAGAATAGATGGAATTGACTACATGATATATGATCACTTGCCATGCTTTTATGATTGCCAATGATATGATGAGCATGTTTAATATGTTATGATGCCATGTGTTAATATGTGAGTTAAATATGATGTTGGCATAAATGCATACATGGCATGTTACATGGCTCGGGCGGTGAGAAAGTCATAACTAGTCCGGGAAGGTCGGTGAGAAAGTTATGACTAATCCGGAAAGCCATTGAGTAAGTCCTACATCGTGATTCCATTCACGTGGTGTTTGGAAGCGAGGAGTAGGCACCCTCCATCTTCAGGATGGAAGGGGGGAGAGGGTGCACACCGACGGGTGTGTACTCAACCATACCGGTATGAGTTTCCAAGGAGATATGAGCATAGCATTGCATTGCATTACAATACATATTAAATGATGAGGATGTTGTTATGTGTTCAAGTATGAGATGTTATATGTGACGTGAGGTATTATTGTCTTGTAAATGATCTTGTTGTCCATTGCAATATGCTTGCTGAGTTTTCGAACTCACGCTTGTGTTTTATGTTGTTTTTTTTAGGTACTTGAGATCGGCATGCGGGAAAAAGGGGTTTAGCTACACTTCTACACGTAGCTCCACCATCATAATCCCTAAATACACACTTGGAGACATGATATTAAGAGTTGTGCCTTAAACTTAATGTATGGTTTAATTTAGCATGCTTGTGATTCCTTTTTTGCTTCGTTATAGATTATGAAGTGGTTGAGCGTGGTATTAATGGCGTAATTCGATGATATGTCCATTTATGTTGATGTTTTAGATGTCATGTGCTATGATATATCTTGCCATGATTTCGATATTGTGTTAATTCATGGAAAAACAAAGGAGATGCTGCCGAAATATCGATTTTTAGCATATATCCCTTTGCTGGAATTTATGTTTAAATGTGGCATTTAGATGTTGTTTAGCTTATGTTTGGTAGCATTCGGGCATTTTAAATGCCGGGGTGTTACACTTCTTAAAGATGATTCTTATGATTGTTTCATAAGTGACTTCTTTCGGTAAAGCAGTTTTCTGTTGGGAAATGAGTTTTCCCTTTCCCTTAAAAAATAAATAGTTGTTGTGTGGAGGTGTTTGATTCCTTGATCGGTTTCTTATTTCAGAAATGTTTAGCTTTGGACAAAAGTGAGATGATTTGTTCTAGTAAAAGTGAAATGCATTTGTAGAAGACTTATGAGGTGTTTCTGTTTTAAAATGGAGTTTCTCCCCGAGGTAAATTTTGGTGCTTTTGTTTATGGAGTTCCTCTTTCAAGTTGAGTTCTCATGTATGTGAATTTTAGCGTCTTGGTTTAAAGGTGGTGATTGTCGTTCGTTGTGTTAAAGAGAATTAAGATTTCTTTTGCGTTCAAGCCTGGGATAAGAAAATGAATGTTTATGTTATATGGTTGTGTAGGATCGAAGTATACGAATATAGCAATCAGAGGGGTGTGAATGATTGTGCGGAAGCTAAAACTAAATTCTTGATCTACTAAAAGTTCACCCCAAAACAGAACCAAATAATTGCCTCATATTCGACAAAAATAGAATGATAGAGGTTCGGTAAAATGCGAACTCTTAGAGATCCAACCGTTAGATCGATTTAAAATTTATACATAAGAAACTAGATTCCGATACAAATCAAACCCAAAAAGAATAAGCTCGATCGGACCTACAGATCAAAAGTTATGAGCTTCACAAGCTTGCTGTTCCAGAACTTGACGAAAATCAATCTAATCAAAACTTCAAGATTAAACAAGATCTTCAAAAGATTAATCAACTAGACTTTGAGGAACTCTAAATCAATACCCTAGAAAGGTTTTTGATGGATCAAATAAAGATGAAACTCAAGGATCAAAAACCAATCTAGAATTAGAACAAGCATGCAAACAAGAACCAAAACAGAATACACTGTAGCAACGAGGTTACTGTACCACGCAAGAATCTTGGAAGAATTGGTCTTTATTTCTTTTTTCTAAAGTATTCCCACCAAAATAGTTTAAACCCTAAAACTAAGCTTGAGGCTCTCAATGCGCTCAGCTCGAATTGATGCCCTTCAACAGGAGACACCCCTCCTATTTAAAGGAGTAAAACACAAGGAGTCCTGAATACAATTCCTAATCCTATAGGAGTCCCACTCCTAATCCTAGAAGGAGTATGTATTCAACACAACTCCACTTGGCCCAATCTGGCCAAGTACAACTCTTGCACATGTATGGCAGCCCCACCATACTCACGTGACTAACACTTTGCACGCGTATGGCCACCTGCCATACTCACGTGACTAACCATTCTTCATGTGCACCATTCTCTTAGCTCGAACGTCCCGCATGACATCCTTGACCACCAAGACCTCAGTTCCTCCTGAACCTCAGTTCCTCCATGAACCTAGTTCCAGTCCCGTCATCGACCACATTCGCCCTCGAGCAATACCTGCACATGAACAAACCACAAAACAATTCCGAGCACAAGTCCACGACTTGACTCAATGTTAGTCCATGCAAATACTCACACAAGCATTGCATAAAGTCCACTTTAAAACAAGCATCATGAAATTCTCACAAATTTCATAATCTCAAATTCAAACCAAAATTCAATTCCAAATTTGCTCAAAACCCTAATCGAGCAAAAACCATTCACGCCGGACCAAAAATCCGGTCCGGCGCAAACGTGAAAACAGCCGTCAAAAATCCAGTTCACGACGGACCAAAAATTTGGTCCGGCATACACGTGAAACTTACTAGTTTTTGGAAGTTTCAGTCCGGCTCAAAAACGTTTGAAAACACGTTCACGGCGGACCAAAAGAAACTTCAAAAACACGTTCACGCCAGACTAAAGGTTTAGTCCGGCGCAGTAGCGAAAACCGGTCCACCGCTCAAGAGAAACTTAGGGTGTGTTTGGTTGCCTGCATGGTGTCTGAATCGCATGAGTGGATGCAACTGTATTTGTTAGACACATGTTTGGTTTTCCATTCATCCTGGCCAGGTGGATGCAATTGCATCCACTCATACAGGATGGAGAAAACACAGAAATTGGATTTCTCTCTAATGCAGGCCCATGATATGCACAAACAAGCAACCAAACAACTTAATTTGCATCCACTTAGTCAGGCCAAGGCTAGTCTGGATGGCTCATACGAAACAAGCTAGAATAGTGCAGGTAACCAAACACACCCTTACTGTTTCTTGAGAATTTGGTCCGGCACAAAGGAGAACTTCACTGTTTCTTGTTAAATTGTCGAACTCATGCACAAAACACATTTTTCAAGTTCAAATCTTAGCCAATTTTTCAGCACATGATTTCACAGGTTGAGTATTTTCAAGGATTGTACTCCTTGTCCTGGTCCTTTGAGTGGAAGAATGTGAGGGCGAGACCTTCTTAGAAAGAGAAATCTAGTGTGGGTTGTTAATGATCTAAGTTAGTAGGTGTTAATAGTGGTTGATCATAATTAGTTTAAAAGTGAAGAGTAAAGGAAGGCTGTGTATGACTCAATTCAAACCTTCTTGGAGAATTGTTTCGTTGATGTGTTCCTTGGTAGGGTTAATTAATTTAGTAGTGGACCACTTGAAAGTTGCTGGTAATTGCATTACTTTTTTGAAGGGTATCGGATCTTTCTGTCGCTGGGTTATGAGCGAGTTGGTGTCAACCGAAGTGAATGGTTCGGTTGTTATTGTTTTTGCAGGTTTAAGGACCCTGGTTATAAAGTAGGATATTCCTTTCGATGGTATTGGTCAGTATTGGTCCATTTGTAAAAGATCAATCTTTTGCAAGGGATAGGAGCCTGTGTTTTGGTTCCTATGTTTACAAGGTTATAACCTCGATTGTTCAAGCAGATGATATTGGTGTTTTGGACAGAAATGATTTAGAGACTCGAAAGAGTTTCGCGATTGGGTTGAAGAGAGAAGTGGGAGTTGCAATTTCAGATTGATACCAGACTCACCTATAAAGCGTGTCTTTGGTTTAAAAAGGGGATTGTTCGTGTTAGTGCCCAACGAAAGTTTAGTCTGATCTACGTCATACCGTTTACGATAGTGGTGTGTTTTGGTTTTTGTTGGCCTATCTCTCGGATCTTTCTAAGTTTTTGCCTTGGGTGCGAGGTGATTGCTAGAAGAGAAAAGTTCTGTGGGATTTCAATTGCGAGCTATCGTTAGAGCCATTGGTCTTCAAACCAAAGCATCTTGCCATCGAGTCTCAATCAGTGTAGTTCTAGTGGCTTTAGTAAGAGAGAGAAGCAAGTTCTAGTGGCTTTAGTAAGAGAGAGAAGCAACCTGGGAGATTGAAGTCTCGCATGCACGAGCAATACCAAGAATTATTCTTATCAGGTATGAAAAGTGAAACTTAGCTTCTTTCGTTTTGGTTGTTGCGTAGTGGTGTGTCTAGGATTCGGGGTCGAATCCTGTTAAGGGGGAGAGAATGTGACATTACGGTAACAATTTATGTCACGTTTTTGGGCTTTTCAAGGTGTTTGGGCTTTTTCCAGGAGTTTGGGCCTTGGGGGATTGAGTTTTGGGCTTTCTGGGGAAGTTTGGGCCTTTGGTGGGGGGTTTTTGGCCCATGTGGGGGATGAAAATTCTGCCTAACCCTAGTTCCCCACTAATGCATCCCTCCCAGGTGCGCATCGTGCCCTTCGCGGCCCAGCCGTATGGCGCATGTGCCTCGCCCGGCGAGCGGACTGCCCAACTGGCCCAGGGGTGTGGGCCTTGGACCACGAGAGAAATACACACCTTGGCTGCCAAAGCCAGGCCATAAGAGTCCCATGTGGCCCCCAAAAGACTAGCCTGATGGGGGGAGGGTTGCTCTCCCTTTTAAGGTGGTATTCTCTCCCCTCCACAAGCAAGGTGGTACTATCACCCGCCTCCCCCCATGCGCCCCCCCTTTAGCACTCTAGCCGTGCGCCCACCTCCCCCTAGCCGCCGCCCCTCCCCTCCCATCTCCTCCCACCCGTGCAACCCTCCTCCTCCACCCTAGCTGGCCCTAGCTAGTGGTCTTCCCCCCATTGCTGCCACACCTTCCCCTCCGTTGATCTCTCTGTTGGTAAGCCCTACAACCGAGAGGATCCGGCGTTTGGAGGGAGTTCATAGACGGGAGAAGGAGCATTTTCGTCGGTTCATCAATTCGTCAAGAAGAGGTATTTTGTTGGGGTGTTTTTAGGGTGGATTAGGTACTATTCTAGTGGGGAATTTTGGTGCTATTAGCCTCTATTGGTGTGCTGTAACTAGTTAGATTGGAAGAAAACTAGATTTGAGATGGCGTTCCTCTCTCGGGCAGATTAGAGGTCAGACTTTGGGCGTGATTTTGAAAATGTTAGATGCATTTTCTGGGGGTCTGGTTTTTGCGAAAGTTGTAGATAATTGAATTACCTTTAATTGGGCACTCAAATCACTAAGTTTTGTTCAGCCGTTTAAAAGTTATGGCCTTTTTACCAAGCGTTGTCCAATCTATGTCGTGATTGGTACAGTTTGTGTTCATATGCAGATTAGATGATCTTAGAGGCCGAATTAGACTTTTTGAATACTTAGAAAAAGATGGAAAATTTCCTGTAGTTTGAGAAAATGTATTCGTTTACTTGATTTGGAGTCGTTCAACTCAAGTTATGGTCATTAGAAGCTTGCTGTCCCGTTTGGACAGATTTCCATTTTTCAGGTTTTAGGAGTGGGTTGCGAAGCCGATGTAGTTAGTAGTCTTGTGATGCTTTGTTAGTAGGTTTTTTGAGTGGAATGTATCTATTTGTAGGTGGTGTGACCCCGGGAGTAGCATCAACGTCCCGCCACACCGTTTCGAAAGGTTAAAGGCAAGTGTATTGTGATACATAATGTGTGAAAATGAATGAATG
Source organism: Rhipidocladum racemiflorum (assembly GCA_036346355.1). Lineage (NCBI taxonomy): Eukaryota > Viridiplantae > Streptophyta > Magnoliopsida > Poales > Poaceae > Rhipidocladum > Rhipidocladum racemiflorum. The sequence goes on from CM070589.1 coordinate 47,001,698, forward strand.
TGCATTGTTTTGTTTCTTCCGCTTGGTAGAAATCCTTCTGTCGGGTTACTACCTCTCTTATTCATGAGCTGATTAGTTATATATGAATGTGAAGTTATGGATGTGAGCATGGTTGAGGATCATGTGTTTAAATATGGTTATGCAAGTTGTTAAAAATGAGTATATATGCAAGTTATTCATGTTTATGGCATATATGCATTCATAGCATGAGGACAGGCCAGGTCGGTGAGAAAGTCATAACTAATCCGGTAAGGTCGGTGAGATCCGGAACACCACTGAGAAAGACCTACCTCATAGTTCCATCCACAGTTGTGAATGGGAACGAGTCAGTAAGAGTAGGCACCCCCCACGGGATGGAAGGGAAAGAGGGTGCACACCGACGGGTTTGCACTCGGCAATACCGGTATGTGCTAAGCAAAGAGTGAGCATGCATGATGCATTGCATTGTATAACTGATTATATGAATGAAGAAGTTTTTATGAATGGTTCACCATGGTTTGTGACCTGAAGAATGTATGTATGTTAATTGTTATTACTTGTTTCCATTGAAATACACTTTGCTGAGTGATGAACTCACGCTTGTTGTTTAATTGTTTTTTAGGTACCTTGAATCCAGCATGTGGGAAAGGGAGCTAGATTCACATCTTCACTTAGCATCACTGAAATAAACAACTTCAAACCTTTCCCTTAGTTGTGATGGTTACCACATTGAATTATATTATGGTTTAATTGCCTCGTTGGTTGTCATGAATAAATGTTTATTCCTTATTGGTTTATGTGATGGTTAAATTATGTATTGGACTTGAATTGTTGCTGAAATCCTTAGTTGCCATGTTAAAATTGTCTTCAATTATGCTATCTTGCTATGCCTCTATTATTGATGCTGAAAACCATGGATAAACAAAATGCATGCTGCCAAAATTTTGTTTAAGTTATTAGCGTAGTTGCTGTAATCTAATGTTAAATATGTGATTTGGTTGTTGCTCATATCCTTTGTGGTGAGATTCGCGGCATACTAGGTGCCAGGGTGTAACATGGAATGACTCTGAGTTCTCATCCGGCGACGTCTCCAGAAGATGGTACACCCAGCTATAAAAGCAGAGGGAAGCGCACGGAAGAGAGAGAGAGAGCAATTGGAGCACATGTGAAAAGAAGCTAGAGGAAAGCACCTGCTAGGCCATAGCCGATAGATTAGATCTAGCTATAGTTTTGCCATTTTCATTGTAATCAGAGATTAGACAACCCCCAGATTTGTATTCCGTGTTCAGCGATCTGATAGTACAAAACCACAAGAGTAGGGTATTACTCTTCCCAGAAGCCCGAACCTCTCTAAAATCTTGCTTCGTTTGTGTCTTTTGATCCTGCGAACCCCGAAGGTACCCATTACAAATTTACCGTCGATTTCTTAACCTTCGACAGAGAGCAACTCCAGTATGTTGTTCAATTGCACTTTGCCACAACTAACAACGCGACAGAATACAAAGGCATCTTGGCAGGGCTACAAGCATGCAAAGCGCTCGGAGGCCTGGCTCACTATGAAAGGAGATTCACAGTTGGTCGTCAATTAGACTAACAAGGAGTATCAATATTCCGATAACTCAATGGCGCTTTATCTGGTTGAAGTGAGGAAATGGAGAAGTACTTCAAGAATTTTGAGGTACTCTACATCCCCAGGAAAGACAATTCCCTGGCTGACCAACTCTCAAAGATTGGTTCCTCTCAAACTTCCACTCCGGCAAGAGTGCTCGTCAAGCACTTATACAAGCCCTCCATTCCCTCTGTAGAGGAGGCACCAGAGGCGTGTGGTAACATCTCTCTCCTCGAGCATGGTGCGAATTGGATGACACCATTCATTCAATATCTCGCCCATGGGACACTGCCTGAGGAAGAATCCAAGCGTTCTTGGCTTATAAGGCGATCCTCTCCTTACAAATTGGTCAAAGACGCCTTATACCGCAAAGGAGCATTAGCAGTTCTCTCCAAGTGCATCTCTCAAGAAGAAGGCAAATACCTTCTCAGAGATATCCATGAAGGAATGTGTGGTGCTCACTCATCTTTCAAAACGCTAGTGAGTAAGGCCTTCCGATTGGGTTATTATTGGCCAACGGCCTTAGCCGACGTTCGCTCAATCGTGACAACTTGTAGAGCATGCCAATTTCATGCTCGCAGGGTCCATCAGCCGCATATGTGCTTCAAACCATTCCTTTATCGTGGCCATTCTCGGTTTGGAGGGTCGATATAGTCGGACCTTTTCCCCAAAGCCAGAAAGGCTGCAAGTACTTGCTCGTGGCTATCGACACTTTCACTAAGTGGATCAAGGCCGAACCCGTGTCGACCATTTTGACCCAGGTGGCCAGGAAATTTTTTCGCAATAACGCAATGACGCGCTTTGGCATTCCCAATCGCCTCATCATGGACAATAGCACTCACAACTACATAAGTTCTTTGTCTAGTTTTTCATTATTGCTTGTTCTACGCAAGATCAACGAGTTTTTTCTACAAAATTTGGTTCTTTCGCCCTGTGATTTCCATTCTTCCCAAGATTTTTTGAATGTCTTTGAAGTCCCTCCCCGTTGGTAAGCCGACTCAGCCTCGCACAAGGGCACACTCCTCCTCACGATCTTGATGATGTGATGGGCACGCGTGGGCAAGAACATTCGCTCCAATCATATTATCCTAAGGTTTGGCTAGCATGCGCAAGAATGACAAAGATGCAACGACTAGCGCTGGACCACTAAACTCACCTCCAGAGGCCTCAGTCTACATAAGCTAATTATTGTTCATAGTAGTACTTCGCTACAAGTTATGATCACATACAGACACCCTCTTGGTTGGTCCAGAGTTCAAGTTCGATCCACGCGTGCCCGGTCGTTGTGCACGTTGTTGAGCAACCGCATGTCTTTCCTGTCCTCGTCAAAACCATGCTCGCAATTTAGGGACATGGGTCATGACGATCGGGGGGATGAAGCCGCATGCGTATTTCTTTCTCTCGACCTAACCCATGCTCGCAACTCAGAGAAATGGTATTGGATCGATAAGTGAAAGGCATGCGCGATTTTTTCTAACTCTCCTATGAACGAGCTCATGCTTGCAACTTAGGCACATGACCTTCGTTTACAGCGGGGGCTTAGTAGGGACGAACTACCATGTTTTTCTTAAAGAACGTGCACTCATGTCTTTGTCCTTTACTATTTGTATACTATCTTTTTCGTTCTGCTCATTTCGCTTTGTCTGTTTTCACAGGCCATTCATCAGTAATTGGCAAGAAACAATACAAGCAAAACAAAAAAAGAAGACAAGTCATTCTCAATTTGAAGGCTTTTCTTCATTCATTAAAGTCAATTACATATGAAACTTTACAAATGGATGCACAATAGGGGCTACGCTCTTCCAAGCTTTGCCTCGTTGATGGTCGAGAGTTCTACCCTCACCTCATCAAGCTTGGTCTCGAGCTCGAGGAGCCACCGCTGGGCATCGCACCCCTCACGAGCTTATTGGCAGAGTCGCTTCGCTTCTTCTCTGAGCTGGGCGACCAACTCGGTGGCCTCTCGTGCAGATCGGCTTAGCTCCTCCACCTTCTCCTCTAGGGCCATCTTAGCCATCTCGCCCTAGAAGATTCGCTCTTTGCAGTCCATGGCGAGCTCTTCGGCTTTGCACCGCGTCTCCTCATCCAAAGCCTTTAACTTGGCTAGTGCTTGCTCGAGCTCCGCTATTTTAGCGTATTGCATGGCGCTGTGCTTGGCCACGGTCTCGGGGGGACGGTTGCTGCCTCAAAGTCCGCCATGGTCACGTCTAGCACATGCAAGGTGGAAAACTTTAGCTCTTGCTCATAGCAAAAGAAAAAAAAATGTCTTACCCAATGGAGATGATCGTGCAAGTTGTCCCGAACTTGCTGGATAATCTCCTCCGACCGAAGGTCAGCGAGACCTTCCGCGGCGACCTTCGGCTGGGAGAGCTCACCTTCCTCCCGGGCAGGCCCTTCGCTCTGGGGAACCTTGACCTCTTCTTGACACCAAGCATCTGCCATGCTTAGGGGCTCAAGTTATTGCCCCGGCAGAGCAGGTATTGCTGGGGTAAGTTCCTCCTGGGGACGCACTTCCTCCAGGACAGGGACATCAGGACTCAGCTCATGAGCAGCCTTCATGCTCAGCGATCAATCTTGGTCCTCAGCCATGCTCAGTTTCAAAGCCTCGAGCTGCTGGCCTTCCTGGAGTGTTTGTTCCCCAAGGGCATGAGGCACCTCAGGAATTTGACGATCGCGGGGAGCCTCGGCAGCAATCTCCTCAACCGTCATGAGGTCAGCATACCCCTACTAGCTATTTTTCCCACGACAGCAGTGTGTGGTTAGCCTGATATTCAAAAGGAGGAAAATGGAAAGGAAGAACAGTGAAGTTACCTTCGCTGAGCTTCTCGCCTTCGTCCTCCGAGTATTCGGCCTTTGCCACAGAAGCTTGGGCTCCAACCACAAGCTTGGACATCTCCGCATATGTGTGGCTGGCCCTCGCCATTTTTGGGTCGACCTCGTCCAAGTTGATCGCCTTTAAGGTCCCGGGCGTGTCGATGTTGCACTCGGCGACCTCCGGTGCCTCACGACCAATGGTGCCGGATCTTCCTCCTCTTCCTAGGGCTCTTACGCTATAGAGCCCGAGGTCACACGTGGCAGCTTGGCCTGGAGGGCGGAGATCTTCCCCTCCAGATGCTCCTTGCGTGCGGAGCCCCCCATCGTTGCCTTTGCCTGCTTCGCCTCCTCCATGAGCTGGTACAGGTCAACCATCAAATCTGGATTGCTCTTGGTGTATTCCTTCAACCACAATTTCAACTCGCTTACCTTCATCCTGTCGGCATACTCTAAATGCCACCGAGGACTCTTGCTCGAAGTTGCTCGCCTCTTGGGATGCTTGGCAGGGGACGATGTAGGTGGTGGCACTCGCTGCTTGCGCGTCACCACCTTCTTGATTCTGTCGGTGGGGATGACATCCCCTTGGTCATGCGTTAGTGGCTTGATCTTGGCCACCGCAGCTGCAAGGGCGGTTTTCTCCTGACAAAAGGAACATGGAACATTAGAGATGCTCGGGATGTTTTTTCCTCGAGCATAGTTCACGAGTTTACTTACCGCGTCGCCCCGCTCGAGCAAGTTGCTCGGAACTTGCCGCCCAACCTCGAGCTCCTTGCCTTTAGGGGTGCCAAACATTTCGGGAACCCGCTTCTCAACCCAGGCCTTGCTCAGGGTTGTAACCCGACCAACACAAGCATTAGCACGAGAAAACTAATTCTAAAGGACAAAGGATATTTGCGCAATTTCGGAGACTTACCAGACTCTGCCTCACGGGTGAGGTCTTGTCATCCCGTGATCTCGAAGAAGGGATGCTCCCTCCTCAGTGGCACCACCCGGTTCTTGAGGAAGTCCCGGGTGATGTCCCAACCAGTGAGCCCCAGGTGCCAAAGCTCGTTGATCATCATTAGCACCCGCTCCTCCTCAGCTTGCACACGAGGGTGCGGCGTCTCGACCTCTAGAGCCGCCGCTCCGGTGTAGCGAAGAGTGCTTCCCTCCGCCATCTTCAGGTAGAACCAATGGTCGGTTCAGCCCGACACTGAGTCCTTGAGCGTGAAGCTCGGATACTCGTATGGTCGGTTGGACCGAAGACGAAAGTAGATGAAGTCGGTGGGAGAGGTCCCTTCGGTGCAGAACAAGGAATAGAAGTGAAAAAAAGGCTCGCCGTGGGCATAGTGCCCACGTATCCCTCGCAAAGATGCGAGAACATCGCCAATATGAGAATGGAGTTAGGGTTAAGATTGGAGATGTCGCACTCGCATTGGGCTAGTACGGATTCATGAAACTCACTCTCAGGCGTCCGCAGCCCGTTGATGGAGTAGAGTTCGCAGGAGACGACCTCTCCCTCCTGCAACACCGAAGCTTCCTCGTCGCTGGGAGCACGCCATGACTCCTCGTCGAGGTAGCCAAATTCCACGAGCACTCGGAGCTTCTCCTTGCTCAACTTGCTTACACCGATCTTCACCATGGATTCAAAGGAAGAGGAAAATGTGAGCATAGAAAAGCACGGGACTTAAGAATTTCTAAAGGCTTAGATGCAGGGTACAGGTGAAGAGTTTCTCAACAATGCTTAAATACAGGGCCTGAGAATTCCTAAAGGCCCATGTGTGAAATGCAGGTGAAGAGTTTCTCGCCACCGGACTTGAGAATCCCTAAGGGCTAGGGTACAGGTGAAGAGTTTCTCACCATTCGCGAGTCGACGCATGGACACGCAACTTTTGAAACCGTCTAATAAAGGCGCGATTCTCAAAAAACTGTCCGGACCATTACCACGAGGCTTTGAGGAGAAGGAACTGGTATGACCTTTTATATTATCTTGCTTGAGCTTCCCTTGGTCGGAGACCGAGCTGGTAGCTCTGCTCTTATCGACCATGCTCGTCCGCGAGTGGGACCCGCTCGGATGCTGCAGTAGTGCTTCGTTGCAAGATTCCAATCCCTCTGTTGAGTCTGTAGGCTTAAGGGGAAGGCCCCGCCAAGTAGTTTTCCACTTGAGCCTCGGGGGCTAGCTGTCGGGGATTGGATAATCTCCATAAGGACTGTTGTACCCCAGCAGCCAGTTTTGGCCGACCATGTATGCCCTTGGATGATGTCCCCAAGGAGGACACTCGAATAGTCTAGCCAGCTAGTCTGCCCTACCAGACTAGGCCTAATGCTCGCCCACGAGCACCCATGCTCGGCCACAAGCACCGAAGCTCGCCCATGAGCGCGTAAGCTCGGGAATATCGGGCAAAGCTAGGGATATCTTTGAGCATGATCAAAAGATCGTGTTCGCCCCACAACGTATAAATAGCGATAATTACGCCACGATCTAGGCCGTTACGCCCAAAACGGAACGTGGCGTGAATCAAAGCTTCAGTTGTAGCCACAGTTAATGCAGTAAAATGTGCATTATTCGGTGGCAATTATCCCAGGTATCATGTAAGCTATAAGATCCCCCTAGGTAAATTGGGGAGGGGGCGACGAATATAGACAAACGCACACACAAACCATATCTCCACCGTGAGAGGCCCGAACTAGTATAAACCCCTAGTCCATTTTTCGTGTATCCTATTCCATACGGGCATTCTCCAGACGTAACTCCTTCATCGAAAAAGGGGCCAATGTTGATCCATCATTCAATAAGTAAGCTTGGCGGGAACCTGTTTCCCAAACGTCGACAAGAAACCACTATTAAACTAATACCGATCTCTCCTAAACTCCATCCTAGTGCTTTGCAACTTCCCCATCTACCATCCATAAGACTATAGCATTGTTCCACTATAGCACCAACACGATGAACAATAATCAAGGGTTTATACCTAGGTTCCGAAGATCCACTAGAAATGTTGAAATTGGCGACCTTCAATGATGCCCTCACGTTCCCCACTTCTTTAGGCTCCTCGAAACTCCTACACAATGTCCTCCAAGATCCTCGACACCTCCTATACATGGTAATGTGAACGAACCTCAAATCGGACACATGGTTTGACGAGGAACACGAAAAGACAAAGGGAGAGAATGCCGAGACATGGCCTAGACGCGGTCGGCCACGCGCTTTGACGCGACATGGCTAGCTTGGCAGCATGACGGCGGTAGCCCAATGGCTGGCGCTACGTGGCATGTGGCAAAGGCCGGGCAGCATGACGCGCACACGCGGCGAGGGTTGGGGGAGTGGCACGGCAGCTGGAAGGGGAGGTGACGGTTAGAGTTTGCCCAAGCCTCCCCTGCAGCGCTTTAATGGTTGGCTGGACGAAGCCCGACTCGGCACACATGCTAAGACCGACTTGGCCAGCTCAGCCTATAGTGTTTTCCCCTCTTTTTTCGGATTATTACATAGGGATCTGAATTTGTATATTCGGATCCCAATGTGCTATTATAAACTCTCTCTACTATCAATTAAAAATGTAAGATAGTTTCAATTAAATAATTATGTATACTGGGGCCATCCAATCTGCGCTGCTTATTGAACGAAGCAAATTTTTGGATTTTTTGAAACAATTTCCTAGTAACCACCATACGTACTTTTTAGCTCTTCACACTTCAAACTTTAAAAATAATCAATTGAGTAATTTCTGGTGTCCAAACAGAAAGATGACAGTTTCTTAACTGGTTATATACCTTTTCACACAAAATTTTCCACTCTGCATGACGCTAAACATCATCTAGTGCTTACATCAAGTGTTATAGGAAAAATTCGTATTTGATACAAGTTGCAACCCATAATTTCAAAATGATACAACATTTCGGCGTATTTGCCAAAAAACCAGTCATGACCGGTTTCTGGGAAACCATACATGCATGGCCGGTTTCTGGAGTTCCATAGAAGGCCATGGCCGGTTCCCCGTGTCCCATACAAGCCTTGGCCGGTTCCCCGTGTACCATACATGCCCATGGCCGGTTCCCCATTTCCCATACATGCCATGGCCGGTTCCCCATTTTCCATACATGCAATAAAAAAAGGAAAAATAATGTTTGATCGTTTTTTTCTGAAATTTGAAACCGAGGGAATTGGGAAAAAAATCGTATTTCATACAAGTTTGAACCCCTAATTTCAAAACGATACAACTTTTGCGCGTATTTACCAAAAGGGAAATTTTTTATTGTTTTTTTTGTGAAATTTGAAACCGAGGTGATTCGAAATGGCAAAAAAAAATGTATTTGATACAAGTTTGAACTCGTAATTAAAAGATGATGCAAAAGTTTTGCGCACTGCAATCGTATTTTTTTGTTTTTGCTTTCCATTATTTCTTTGTTTAATTTTTTAAACTCGATCGGATTATAAGTTTCGATGTACAACTTGAAATTAAAGGAAAAAATCGTATTTGAGGGCACTGAGTTTGCAGGTTTTGCATATTTACAATATGATATAACAGTTCTCGGTTACTATTTTTTATGTTTTCGGTTTGAGAAAAATGATATAATAGTTTCACGTTGTAAAAAAAAAGCAGTGATGAATTATCTGGAAAATCGCTTCTCAAGAAACCAAACTTTGGAAATTTTTGGTATTCGAAACCTGGATTTTCGGGTTACCCTATACCTGTATGGCATACCCAAAACCCCAAAACATCGTTTAAGGATTTTTTTTCTTTCATTTTTTGATGTTTTTTTTTCCTGATTTTTCAACCGGAGCTGATTCAAATGGAAATGACCGATTTAGTTATATTTCTCTCTGTAAAATTTAGAAATCGTTTGCTGATTCAAATGCAAATAATTAACCGCTCGATATCGCATGATTGAAATCGTTTCCCCGTGTCCCATACAAGTCTTGGCCGGTTCCCCGTGTACCATACATGTATGGGAAATGGGGAACCGGCCATGGGCATGTATGGGAAATGGGGAACCGGCCATGGGCATGTATGGTACACGGGGAACCGGCCAAGGTTTGTATGGGACACGGGGAACTGGCCAAGGAGCTGCTCCGGTTATATGCATTTCAATCATGCGATATCGAGCGGTTATTTGCATTTGAATCAGCAAACGATTTCTAAATTTTACAGAGAGAAATATAACTAAATCGGTCATTTCCATTTGAATCAGCTCCGGTTGAAAAATCAAGAAAAAAAACATCAAAAAATGAAAAAAAAAATCCTTAACCGATGTTTTGGGGTTTTGGGTATGCCATACAGGTATAGGGTAACCCGAAAATCCAGGTTTCGAATACTAAAAATTTCCAAAGTTTGGTTTCTTGAGAAGCGATTTTCCAGATAATTCATCACTGCTTTTTTTTTACAACGTGAAACTATTATATCATTTTTCTCAAACCGAAAACATAAAAAAATAGTAGCAGAAGCTGTTATATCATATTGTAGATATGCAAAACACGCAAACTCGGTGCCCTCAAATACGATTTTTCCTTTAATTTCAAGTTGTACATCGAAACTTATAATCCGATCGAGTTTAAAAATTAAGCGACAAATAATGGAAAGCAAAAACAAAAAATACGATTGCGGTCATAAAACTTTTGCATCATATTTTAATTATGAGTTCAAACTTGTATCAAATACATTTTTGCCATTTCGAATCACCTCGGTTTCAAATTTCACCAAAAAAAAACAATAAAAAATTTTCCTTTTGGTAAATACGCGCAAAAGTTGTATCGTTTTGAAATTAGGGGTTCAAACTTGTATGAAATACGATTTTTTCCCAATTCCCTTGGTTTCAAATTTCAGAAAAAAACGATCAAACATTATTTTTCCTTTTTTTATTGCATGTATGGGAAATGGGGAACCGGCCATGGCATGTATGGGAAATGGGGAACCGGCCATGGGCATGTATGGTACACAGGGAACCGGCCAAGGCTTGTATGGGACACGGGGAACCGGCCATGGCCTTCTATGGAACTCCAGAAACCGGCCATGCATGTATAGTTTCCCAGAAACCGGTCATGACTGGTTTTTTGGCAAATACACCGAAATGTTGTATCATTTTGAAATTATGGGTTGCAACTTGTATCAAATACGAATTTTTCCAGTGTTATATTAATGATATCAACTGCATGGACAGAATGCTAGATAAAACAAAGAATATTGCTTCCATGCTCTCCTAATAATTAAATTGTAAAAGTCGAAAAGCAACATATGTACTGGTGGAATAGTGGGTAGCTAAAACTTAAGCTCTAATTTTGCTTTCAAAATTGTGACCTCTTTTAAGGATACCAATGAGCCCTTCCCACGCAACAAGAAGTTACACGACTTTCAATACCTTTCCCCACACCACCTACCAAAGCGGAAAAACGCCCTCGATCTCAGTCCGGACCACAAAGGCCGAACAGTCTCCCACTGAAAAGCATTACGAATCACAGCTAAACTATAGTCAGAGAAAGACATATATGGACTTCCAGCATGTTAGCACTGCACAAATGTAATTGCTCTTCACAATGCATGTATATCGATTTAAACATGAACAAAACGAAGACAAGACCTAAACAGGTATGAATCCTTACTACCCTGTAGCTAGTTTTACTGTTTACAATAGCAGCAAAAAATGATACTCCAAGCTGTGCTACACGAGTAGAAATCTTCGGAAAATTCTCAAGGTTGAAGCGAAACCAAAGAAACAAACTCGGTGCTCTGCCTCCCTGCTTTCCTTATGTTGATCACAAAGTGCTCAGGATACTTTCTTAGTAGCACTGAAAGTCCATGCCATGGTCTACCATCAGTTTCACTCTCGGGCCAGTCTTCCAAAGTCAAATATTTTCGCACCCTGTTGTGGTGCCATAAGTTGCCATACTTCTCAAACATCTACATCAAGAATACGATTGTCAGAATGCCCTGAAATGGATACAATGTATATGAACAAGTATAAAAAGTTTGGAGATTATAAACAGATAAATATTACAGGAAATTGAATATGACAAACTCATCCAAGTGGAAGCATGAAACAACAACTAGTAGTTCAAAACATGCCTAAACAATTTATTGGGCCAATCTGATTTGCACAGATATCGGCACTCGGCAGAGCCCAAAATTCAACAAAGAAACAAACCTTGGCTACCCGAATTGAACAATCAGTGTACAATCCCACCCTGGGATTAACAAATAAAAGGCATTCCAGGCTTCATAAGACCAGTATGAAGCAGTTACTGCTCGTAGCAAGTACCAGCTTCTAGCAGATTACTTGTAGTCAGCACTAAACATATCATAGTAATTGTCTGTCAGTTGCCAATTTGGCAGGTTAGATGTTGCCATGCAATCTAGTCATTTATCAGCATACATATAGTTGTTTACGTCAAACTACTAAGAGCTAATCAAGTGTCCAGTTTCCAGCAGAACCCAATCTATTTTTTCTTTCTTTTCCCCCAAAGGATACAGTGAAACAGAGTTCCAAACAGGAACAATGTATTGAATATTTATCAGATAAAAACCCAGTCAGACTCCTACAGTGGTCGACCAGCTGATTAACCAAAAAAAAAAAGGCAAAGTCAAGGTTTTAGGATTCCACATGTTGGACATGTTTGCCTGATTTATACAGCTAGGAACCTTAATAATGCTACAAAAGATTTTGTTCCTAAATAATACTTTGAGCTTAAAAGAACTGCAAATAAAAGTTTTTGTTCCTAAATAATACTTTGAGCTTAAAAGAACTGCAAATATTCCATTGTTTCAGGGGATGATTGTAGGTAATTGTCACATTGATTCTGGTCTGCCGCTAAGAACCTACTTCATGGGGTGGGTGGACCAACCTTTGATAATTCATTCTGTCGTGCATTGACAGAATAAAATAGGGGATGAGGTCAAAGCAGTACTTCCAAGAAAAATTTGACACCATAAGTTTCAAGTCTAATCCAAGGTTATTAAGACGTAAAGTCGAGTCAAGTCGCCATGGTACCTAGTCGATCTACCACCTGCTGCTACTATTCTCCTACTATTATGTGTAGATGTAAAACAGAGCAGCAAAACAGAGAGAAGGAATGAGCGAAAGGGAGAAGATTTAGACTTCAGAGAGGAAATAGAAGAGAGGGCACCGACTAGGAGGTGAGGAACCCCTCCACAGCTTGCTATCGCCTTTGAGCGGAGGCGGACCGGGGCAGGTGGCTATGGCAGAGGTGGTTGCTGCGGAGGCGGATGGGCGCAGACGATTGCGGCAACGCAGGGGCGGAAATCGATCAGAACTATAGGCGTCTAGGGTTCAACCACCCCATTCCTCGTATATATGTCTCATCGAATCATCTCTCTGACCGTCAGTCGCCCGGCTAGGCAAGCGCAATTAGTCGTGGCTAGTCGCCCGGCTAGTTGTCTAGCCGCCCGACTACTCGCTCCGGTCAAGTCGAGTAGCCTAGTCATCCTCCATGTACCGACTGGACGACTAATAATGGATTAGTCGACGATATATAACATTGGTCTCTAATATCATCAGCTGTAGCAAGGATGTTTGTTGCCACATGTCTAGTCAAAGATATATCCGATTCCACATAGTGCACCATACCGCCAAATACAACTTAGCCGAAACCTAGCTAGTTAGACTTTGCTCGGTTCACTTAAAGACGGTACTCTCATTGTTCTAGGATGCACATAGAACACCAAATATATAGAGAGAGGTATCTAGAATGGCCAAATATAAATATTTGTGATGAAAAGTACTTTAGTAAATATTATATAGCGAGATTTGATGATTTGCCCATTTTAGTTGGTGCAATTGATGATTTGCTCTGCATGTCTCGCTAACATGTGGCCCCAGGGTCTACATGTCAGTGAGATAACACAGGGCAAATCATCAATGGCACAAGTAAATAAGGATAAATCATCAATTTTTCCTATTATATAAGAAATAATGGTCAACCTTGTACCTCAGAATGAAGAGCATAAAAAAAATTAAAACATCATTTGTTGAGAACAGAGGGAGTATAAGTCAAGCCGACTCAATTCAATTGCAGGCACAAGCTAAGAATGTAGAGTTGTAGCTACTGGGCTAGTACAGTGGAAAGGAAAAGGGGGTGGACCAGCCAGCATCAGATCAAAATAAAGTGACTGAAATAAAACCCACCAAGAGAGGGAACAGAGCAGGGTTAAGAGAATGTATCCTATTTTACTTAAAAGTTGGGATCAATAGCTTGCAAGGAAATATTATATGCCTTCTACTAAACTTTTTTTTATTAATTAGCAAAAAAAAAAATAAAGGGCTGTGGGCTAGATGAGCTCACGTTATAAATTAAAACAAGCTGAACATTACGACTCAAAGTGCTTATCATTTCCTTTTTGAGCCGAGTCTAAGAAACATCATGAGTAACAAGCTTATTGATCACCCAGGTTTGCTACCAATGGTGATCAATATACAGGTTGGTGTTGCTTTATGCGGCCTCAAAATAAAGAGTAATCTAAAGACAGCTGATGGCTACAATATTTTCATATGATTATCTGACAGTGAAATGAATTATCAGGTTAAGATTTGTAGATATCTGATGCATACTCTCCTTTTTTATGAGAACAACTGCAAAAACATAACAGAGAAAATTACCACTTCATGAAGCTCATTCATAGACACCCATTCCTGAGGTCCACAGAGATCAGATAAAACAGTAGCAGTTGATGAGATAACATCTTTCTCCTCCAACTGCAATAGTTGTTTGTTATCTGCTTCCCTGTAACCCTTTGATCCTGCCTCAGACCTTCTCGCTGCACAAAATTATAAACAGCAGACTTGTCATTAACATGCTCAAAGTAATTTGAGTATAATTAAGGAAAAAATGAAAAAATATATTTGCATATTATGTCATGAAATGAAGTAAACAAATGCAATTCCACTAAAATTGGTGAATAAATGAAAATGGGAAAGATATATATATAGTACCTACTACCTACAGCCAAGAAAAAAAAAACTAACATGTTTCGATTTTGTAAATAATATAATAAATTTAGATCTTGATTCTCTTTAGTGAAAACAAGAAAAAAGGGCATGATTATTTCATTGATACTGCAAATTGTAATGATATTGCCAATGGTGACTAAGCCACTTCATGTTCCATCAATTGCATTGTTGCTCTCCTTGATTCACAATTGACTTTTCAACAGTACATCACACATGACAGCAGCTATCATCGATTGATAGCTACAGGCCTCCAGCAATAAAAAAAGCTAGTAATGTTCATGGTTGTCATGGCATCCTTGAATGGACGCCTAAGCGACGCTTTAGCGTCATGGCGGTCCGGAGCGGACGCCACGGCGGACGCCTTTCCGAGGTCGCGTATGGCGTCCGAGGCGTCTCCGTGGCGTCGCCGTGGTCTATGGCGGCCGCCATAGATGTAACCCTAGCCCACAAAATAGAGAAACAAAGAGGTAAGTTGAGGGACCTCCAGCCGCAGAGTTGAGGAGAAGGGGACCAGCTCCAGCCCGTGCGCCGCGCGCCGCCGACCTCCAGCCCGTGCGCCGTGCGCCGTGCGCCGCTCCGCCGACCTCCAGCCCATGCGCCGCCGACCTCCAGCCCGTGCGCCGCCGCTCTGCTCGACCTCCAGCCCGTGCCGCCGACTCTGCTCGACCTCCGCCCGTGCCACCGACTCTGCTCGACCTCCAGCCCGACCTCCTTCTCCTTCCGCTCCAAATAAGACCGAAAGGTGTCGATCTCCTTCTCCTCGTGGCAAAGCCGAGCTAATAAGACCGAGCTTTGCTCTCCAGGTCGATCTCCTTCTCCTCTGCTTTTTAACTCTCTGCCTCTGCTCTTTTAACTCTCCAGGTCGATCTCCAGGCGTCCGAGCAGCAAGCAGATTGCTCTTTTAAATTGCTCTTTTAACTCTCTGCTGGCTAGGTGGACATGGCAGACGAGCACGCAACCACCGAAACCAACTCCTCTTGGGCAGATGCATATGACCCATTGACAGATCCAAAACGAAGGCCAAAAAGCAACGATTCGGGTTGGAAGTATGGGTATTGGGACGAGATTGGCAACCAGGATGTTGTGCGATGCTCTTTATGTCAAAGGAGGATAACAGGGGGGATTAAGAGATACAAGGAGCATCTTGCGGGAGGATTTGGTGATGTGCAAAAATGTGTGAACACCACCATAGCCATCATGAAGGAGATGAGAGATGCTTTGTTGAAGAACAAGAGGGCTCGACCTATCTTTCTAGATGATGATCATGAGAACGAAGAAGTCAATGAATGTGACAAGGAAAGCGAACCTTCTTCACAGTCCATTGCGCAACCAAGTTCGGGACCGACCAAGAGAAGGCAAAGTACTTTAGCGTTCAAGGTTCCAGCTCCAAAGAAGCCAATTAGTGCCATGCTTCGACTGACACCACGTGAAGTGGTAGAGCAAAGGCATTCCAAGGGACATTCTCAAACAAGCATCCAGTCGTCTATGAGGACTAAGGAAGAAAGAGAAGCTGTTAATCTTGAGATAGCCAAGATGTTCTATGAGTGTGGCATTCCTTTTAATGTTGCACGCTCACGACAATTTGAGATAGCTGTGGAGGCCATTGCACAGTACGGTTCTGGGTACAAGCCTCCTAGCTACCATGAGTTGCGTGAGCCATTGCTCCAGAAGGTTGTCAAGAAGATCGACAACATGAGGGAGAAGCATGAGGAAGCTTGGAAGGTATATGATTGCAGCCTCATGTCAGATGGATGGACGGATAGGAGGGGGCACCATTTGATCAACTTCCTTGTCAATAGTCCCAAGGGGACTTTCTTCTTGGAGTCTGTTAATGCTTCCAGTGAGGTTCATGATGCACAAATGCTTGCCGGCCTTCTGGAGAAAGAAATTGAGAAAATTGGCAAAGAATATGTTGTTCAAGTGGTCACTGATAATGGTGCTAACTACAAGGTCAGCAGTGTGCTTCTAATGGAGAAAATCCCCACTATGTTTTGGACTCCTTGTGCTGCGCATTGCTTGGACCTTATGTTGGAAGACATAGGGAAGTTGAAGGAATTCAAGAAGCCTATTGCACAAGCCCACCATCTCACCACATTCATCTATAGGCATTCAAGACTTCTTAGTGCAATGAGGGAGAAGACAAGCGGGATGGATATTGTGAGACCAGCGACTACTAGGTTTGCTACCGCATTTCTAACATTGTCAAGTTTGAACAAGCATAGAGAAGCATTGAAAAGCCTATTTGCAACCACGGACTAGACTTCAACCAAGTTAGCCAAGACGGAGGCGGGAAAGAAGGCATATGATGTGGTGTTTGGCAAATCCTTTTGGCACCAAGTGGAGGATTGCATTAGAGCTTCACTACCACTACTTAAGGTGCTAAGGGTGGTTGATGCTGATGAGATGCCCACCATGCCGGAGGTCCAATGCTTGATGTCTATTGCGAAACATAAGATCATGGCATCTTTCTCCACTCAAAACAAGGTCTTTGCTCACTCGCATCTTGAGCATCATGGATGGGCGTTGGGACAACCAAATGGTCACCCCATTGTATGGTGCCGCTCTCTTCTTAAACCCCGGAAAGTTCTATGCTCTCCTAAAGAAGAGTAGTGAGAATGAAGATGCCATTGCGCAAATGAGGGGTGATTTGAATGAATGTCTTTCAAAGATGGTGGAAGATCCAATCCTTCTAGACAAGATTGATAGCCAAGTGATTCTCTACGAGAATCAAAGAGGAGTGTTTGCAAATAAAATGGCAATCCAACACGCGGAGACAAGGAATCCTAGTAAGTGTTTGTAAATTTCAGCATGTTTCTTTTTGTTTATAGCATGCAAACTTCAACTTGTTTATCATTTCTAGTTGATTGGTGGCGTGCATATGGTGGCAAATGCATAGAGCTTCATAGGTTTGCAAGGCGAATAGTTAGTCTATGTGCTTCGTCATCCGGTTGTGAGCGTAATTGGAGCACTTTTGAATTTGTAAGTTTACTAGAAAATTATATAAATCATTAGGTTTAACCTCTTATTTTTATTGACCTCGTGTATCTTGGATGTTTTCTAGATGCATACCAAGAAAAGAAACCAGTTGGAGCACAAGAGGTTAAATGATTTGGTCTATGTTTCATACAATAGCAAAATGACCTCTAGGTTTCAAAAGAGGCGTGAGGAGGGGGCCAAAGGCTATGACCCATTGATTTCGGAGGAGTTTGATTGGGACAATGAATGGGTTACCGCATCGTCCAAACAGTCCAATGCAATTGCAGGTCATGATGGCCTTACATGGGATGATGTTGATGAAGCTATTGGTGCATCAGCCAATCTTCGAGGTCGCAATTTTCCTAGGAGAGCTCATGGTCGACCTATCTGCTACACGAGGCGTAAGAGGGGGCAGCAAGTAGAGGAAGGGCACCAAGTAGAAGAAGACTTAGAAGAGGGACATTCTGATCCAAGCACGGAAGGGGAAGATGAGATGGAGGTCGATGATGAGGGGGATGAGGAGATAGTGGTCGATGATGATGATGTTGATGACTATGGTGAAGATCCCACGGATCTTGAAGAGGGTGGAGGAGGAGGAGAAGATGACACTACTAATACCGATAACGATTTGATGGATGATTATTGATTATGCAGTTATGCCTAGATGAGAGAGGATTTGAGATGCAAAACTATGTTATTTTATTAACTATGTTATGTCATTGTGGTCATGTGGCGCCAAACTACATTATTTTGTGAACTATGTTATGTATTAGACTTGGTGGTGTCAACTTGTCAACTATTTTAATGTCTTATTATGTTGCAATTTGGTTGTTTTTATTCGCCTTACATATATATCTAAAAAGGCGCCTCGCCTCGCACCTTAACCTCTTAAAAGGTGAAAAGGTCCTGGCACGCCGCGGACGCCTTACCGCCGTGACAACCATGGTAATGTTTGGGTTCTGCAAATTTATTTTGGGCAAACTTAGTTCTCAATTCTACAATTGAAAAAAAGATAATGGGGGAAATTATTTCATTAGCACTGCAAATTACAATGACAGTTGCCAATGATGACTGCCATTTCGTCAATTGCATTCTTGCTCTCATTGGTCCATACTTAACTTTTCAAAACTCCAGCTATCATCTATTGAGTGTACGATATGACAGGATAACTTTGCATAAAGCATGTATACAATCACTTTCAGTAAAACAGAGTGATTCAAGTACATACCAAAGAAACAATCACCCAATGAACCATCCTGATGTATATTTTATTGTCACAATTCAAATCACATAACATTGCTCTAATTAATTGTAATCTTCCTTTACTCAGAACCCACAGCAATGATTTACACTTCATAAAAACACGATGTAAATAGTAATACTGATAATTTTACTCGGAGTTCTTTCATTGTAAAGAATTAGCACATAAAGAAAAATGCAATCATATGTTGGATTGACATGTCCACTTGCCACAAGCATATTTATTTGTTAGCAAAATTATAAGCTAGTATCTTCAATAATAGGAGAAAGGATCACTGTTCCAGCACTACTGGACAGAAGCAGCTAGACATTTCATAAGTGCTAAATTGATAACATTAGCTTCTGTTCTGACACTAATATACAGCTTCATGAGCCAGCCACCTTGCTACCATTTCGGGATTCGGGAATTTAAAAATACGAATGAGCCTGTGAACTATGTCTCCTCCACAGATCTACCAGGACTACTGTGCTAATCAGACAAATTAACAACCTACGATGGATTTGGAAACTTACAAAGATACATCCACTGCTTTTTAGTAAATTGGAATCCAAAAACTAATAGAAGTATAAAGATTTACAGGCACTGAAATGTCTCAAGAACCTACATGTCATGTGGGGACGGCATTATCAGCGGCATCCTCACAAGACGCGACGCCGCTGAAGCACGGTGGCCGACGCGCCCGGAAGGCGCAACCTCGGCTGACCAGCTAGGCTGCAATTCAGGGAGCAGAGCATGCGGATCAGCATGCAGGGAAGGCTAGAATCAGGGGATTTAGAGAGTTTGTTTCCTTTTAATAAGTAAGCATGCAGGAAAGGCTAGAATCAGGGGATTTAGAGAAGTTTGTTTCCTTTTAATAAGTAAGCATGCAGGGAAGGCTAAAATCAAGGGATTTTAGGGAGTTGGTTTCCTTTTAATTAGCAGGTCAAGTGCCTATATAATGGATGTATCCAGCACTCACTAGGGGCAAGCAATAACAATCCATTTTTCTAATCCCCCTTCCTCTCTTAATCTCTCCCCTTCACCATTGCGCGCTCAAGGGAAGCTATTGGCGCCTCTACCAGTTCAGGCTACAAACTCCGTAGCCGTGGACCTGCAACCTTGGGCACTGGTGCCCTTAACAACCTGGTATCAGCTTCCAGGCGTTCCTCATCCGATCCCAGCCAACCACCAAAACCCACCGCGCCACCATTCACCTCCGCCATGGCCGAACCATCCCTGGCTGAGCTCGCCACTCCTCAGGACGTTGACAATAACAGTCGACAGCCTCCAGGCCAAGGTCGACAAGCTCCAGCATGAGCATTTCCTGTCTGGCTCCGCGTTGGGCCCCAAGGCTCCAGCCACTGGCGAGCACCACAACGATCGACCTCCTCGCTTCCAAAAGATGGACTTCCCCAAGTATGACGGCAAATCCGATCCCCTGGCGTTCACCAATCGCTGTGAGTCATATTTTCATCAGCAGCGCATCGCGGAGGAGGAGAAGGTGTGGATGGCTTCCTACAACCTGCAAGATGGCGCCCAGATGTGGTTCATCCAAGTCCAGCAGGAAGAGGGCATTCCACCATGGCGTCGTTTCACTGAACTCCTACACCTACGTTTCGGACCACCCCTGCGCTCCAACCCCCTCGGCGAGCTGATGGCATGCAAACGGACGGGCTCCATCGTCGAGTACCAGGAGCGCCTCGAAGAGGCGCTCCTTCCTCGAGCGGGCCACCTCACGGAGACGTAAAAGGTCCAGATCTTCACAGCTGGTCTGCAGCCGCCCCTCAGCCTCGATGTCGAGATCCACAACCCGCAGTCCCTCGCCGTCGCCATGAGCCTCGCCCGCAAGCCGAGTCGCGCGATCGGTGTGTGTGAACAAAGACCGCCTCCACCGCAGCATCGCCATCAACAGAAGGGCCTCCTGCCGACGCCCACGCCGCGTTTGGCGCTACCGTGCCAACCACACCCGCCTTGACGCCGACATCGGTAACCGTCGATGGGCGGCAGGTGAAGCGGTTATCCTAGGCAGAGATGGAGGAGCGGCGCCGCCTTGGGCTCTGCTTTAACTTCAACGAGAAATTTGGGTGCGGCCACAACCGCGTCTATCAGCGCATCTTCCTCCTCGACCTGGCGACGGGGGACGACGAGGACGACCCCGAGCCGGAAGGGGCCGCGGCCGACGAACCGCTGATTTCACTCCACGCAATCGCCAGCGTCCACACCAACGAAACCATGCAGATGCGCATCCATGTAGGCGGCGCCTCCCTCCTCGCGCTCCTCGACTCCGGCTCCACCCACAACTTCATCTCCGAGGATGCGGCCAGCCGCACCAACCTCCACCTTCTTTCTCGGGGCAAAATGCAGGTCACGGTGGCCAACGGCGAGCGCGTACCCTGCTCAGGCATGTACCGTGCTACGGCATTCACCATCGGTGCCGAGCACTTCACCACCAACTTCTTCGCTCTCCCCCTGGCCGGCTACGACGTCGTCTTGGGCACACAATGGCTGGCATCTCTCGGACCGATCCTCTGGGATTTCGGCGCCCTCAACATGTCCTTTTGGCGCCACGATCACAGGGTGTGTTGGCAAGGCATAGCGGGGCCATCCAATCCATCCCTCAAGACGTGCACCGGCGACGACCTCCTGACGGCCGTCCTGGATGAGTTCGCCACCATCTTCGCCGAGCCTGATGGAATAAGTCTGGTCCTTGTGGTCTTTGTCCTTGTGGGCAGCTTTGTGCTTTGTCCTTGTGGTCTTTGTCCTTGTGGGCAGCTTTGTCCTTGTGGTCTTTGTCCTTGTGGGCAGCTTTTAGACTAGCTTTAGGACTAGCTTTTAGACTAAGACTAGCAGCTTTAGGACAACATCTCTAGCAGCTTTTAGACTAGCTTTAGGACAGCATTTCTAGCAGCTTTTAGACTAGCTTTAGGACTAGCTTGACTGCCCTAGATACGTATAAATATGTAACCCCAACCCCTTAGGTTAGCATGGCATTGTGTGAGAAATAAACCAGAAAAAATTGCCCCAACTCCTATTGTCATCCTATCTCAATGATAGTAAGAAATGTGCTACTACGTCGAGTGGGCTGCGGTGATGCGGTGCGGCCGGTCGCGGCACATGTGGGAAGCGATTCAAGATCTGGCGGCGTCGATTATTACGAGGATCGGCCAGCGCTGGATGCACTCATAGCCGCTGATCCGCCGAGATGCGCTTCTCGCTTTCCAAAAAGCGAACTGCCAAGGAGGCCTGGGATGCCATCGCTGCGGCACGCATCAGCAGCGACCGCGCCCGCAAGACCACCCTGCAGGCACTTCGCAAGGAGTGGGAAAACCTGGCCTTCAAGCCAGGTGAGGATGTTGATGACTTTGCTCTCCGTCTCAACACTCTGCTGCAAAAGTTGGTGCAGTTCGGCGACGACACCTACGACGAGGAGAGAGCCGTCCAGAAGCTTTTCCGTTGCATCCCCAAGAAGTACAAGCAGATCGCTCGTTCGATCGAGTCTCTGCTGGATCTCTCCACGATGTCGATCGAGGAGGCGATAGGTCGTCTCAAGGTCGTCGACAGCGACGAACCTGATCCCCCCGGCCTGGCTCACCATCGGCGGGAAGCTGTATCTCACTCGGGAACAGTGGGAGGCCTGCCAGGGTGTCGGGAAGAAGGGGGAGTTCTCTTCCACAACAGGCAGCCGCAAGCGCGCCATGCCGCGGGTCCAGGCTAGGCACGCGTGGTCGTGCGCGGTGTTCTCATGAGGCGCTGTGGCGGCGCCACCGGCAACCAAAAGCCGGCACGAGACGACTCCTGCCACAACTGTGGCAAGCTTGGCCATTGGGCCAAGGAGTGTCGCCAGCCACGACGTGGCCAGGTCCACGTCGCGCAGTGGAGGAAGAAGAGCGGCTCGCTTCCTGGCACACGCAAACATCGAGCTATCTCCAGCAGCATCGGCCGCAGCAAATCTCCTCCACCTTGATGAGCCGAGAGCACACGCCTTTCTTGGCGACAACTCAAGCA
Source organism: Rhipidocladum racemiflorum (assembly GCA_036346355.1). Lineage (NCBI taxonomy): Eukaryota > Viridiplantae > Streptophyta > Magnoliopsida > Poales > Poaceae > Rhipidocladum > Rhipidocladum racemiflorum. Next base: position 47,024,254 of record CM070589.1, read on the forward strand.
GCGACAAGATTGACGGGTGGTGCCTCGACACTGGTGCTACCCATCACATGACTGGTCGACGAGAGTTCTTCACCGAGCTTGACTCCAACGTCCGAGGCTCCGTCAAGTTTGGGGACGCCTCCAGCGTGGAGATCAAGGGCGTCGGCTCTGTCCTCTTCACCGCCAAGTCTGGAGAGCACAGGCTGCTCACCGGAGTCTACTACATCCCCGCGTTAAGGAACTCTATCATCAGCTTGGGACAGCTGGATGAGAACGGATCGCACGTGGCGATCAAGAGCGGAGTCATGAAGATTTGGGATCACCGTCGTCGCCTTCTTGCCAAAGTGACCAAAGGCACCAATCGGCTTTACGTCCTCAATGGGCAGATGGCACAACCTCTCTGCCTTGCTGCTCATCGGGACGACGAGGCGTGGCAGTGGCATGAGCGCTTCGGGCACCTTTCCTTTGAGGCCCTGAAGAGGCTCAGTACCACCGAGATGGTGCGCGGCCTCCCGTGCCTCGACCACGTGGAGCAGTTCTGCGACGTCTGCGTTCTGACAAAGCAGAGACGGCTCCCCTTTCCCCAGCAGTCGAGCTTCCGAGCCAAGGAGAGGCTCGAGCTCGTGCACGGGGACTTGTGTGGCCCGGTGACACCAGCCACACCAGGAGGACGACGCTACTTTCTGCTACTCGTCGACGACCTCTCCCGCTACATGTGGGTGATGGTTCTCGGTAGCAAGGGAGAGGCTGCGGATGCCATCAGGCGCGCGCAGGCCGCTGCGGAGGCGGAATGCGACCGCAAGTCGCGCTGCGGTCGCAGACCGACAACGGGCGACCCACGATACCGAAGTTCGCGTCAGATCGCGGATGAAGGCATTCAGCGCCACTACTCCGCTACCAGACCGCAGCAGAACGGCGTTGCCGAGCGGCGCAACCAGACGGTTGTGGGAATGGCTCGGCCCTCCTCGCGAGAGGGATGCCGGCCGTCTTCTGGGGAGAGGCGGTGGTGACGGCCGTCTACATCCTCAACCGCTCGCCCACCAAGGTCCTCAATGGCAGGACGCCGTACGAGGCTTGGCATGGGCGCAAGCCGGCGGTCTCTCACCTACGGGTCTTCGGCTGCCTCACGTTCGTCAAAGAGCTTAGCCACATCGGCAAGCTCGACGATAGAAGCACTCCAGGGGTGTTCCTCGGCTACGCGGAGGGCTCGAAGGCCTACCGCATTCTTGACCCAGGGACACAGCGTGTGCGCACGGCGCGCGACGTAGTGTTCGACGAAGGGCGAGGTTGGGCATGGGACAAGGTGGTGGACGACGGCTCGACTCCGACGTACAACGACTTCACTGTCGAGTACGTCCGTTTCAAGGAGCCGGGAGTAGGCGCTTCTCTTCATCAAGCATGCCTACCCTGGCCTCCCGAGCTTCCACCAACTCCAAAGATCATGTTCTCCTCGCCACAACCGACCGCGGCAAGTTCCTCGTCAACACCACCACACCGGCAACTCCACGCACTCCAAAGACCAACGCCCACTCCGACATCGCCTAGTGTCGACCACGACCCTGGAGTTCGCTACTCCGCCTCCCACGATGAGGAGCGCATCGACGATGCCATGACGGCGAGCCGCTATGTATCGCACGATGGGGAATCTTCGGCGACCACCGGCCAGGATCGGTGCCTCGCGATCTAGAGGCGCAGCTTGCATCTTACGTGGTGACGACGGCGAGCCTCGTTCTTTCGCAGAGGCCGCGAGACACGCGGCATGGTGTGCCGCTATGCAGTCGGAGATGGATGCGGTTGAGGAGAACCGCACCTGGGAGCTTGCTGATCTCCCTCGTGGTCACCGCGCGATCACTCTTAAGTGGGTGTTCAAGCTGAAGAGGGATGAAGCCGGTGCCATCGTCAAGCACAAGGCTCGCTGGGTGGCACGCGGTTTCGTGCGGCGAGGAGGATCGACCGACGATGCCTTCGCCCCGTGTACGCGGATGGAATCCGTGCGACTTCTCCTTGCGCTGGCTGCCCAGGAAGGCTGGCATGTTCATCACATGGACGTTAAATCGGCGTTCCTTAACGGCGATTTGAAGGAGGAGGTCTATGTGCACCAGCCGCCGGGCTTTGAGATTCCCGGCAAGGAGGGTAAGGTGCTACGCCTGCGTAAGGCCCTCTATGGCTTGCGACAGGCACCAAGGGCGTGGAATGCCAAGTTGGATTCCACGCCAAAAGGATGGAGTTTCGAGCAAAGCCCGCACGAGGCGGCCATCTACGGCGGGGCAATGGTGGAAACACCTGGCGGTGGGTGTCTACGTCGATGACTTGGTGATCACCGCACCAAGGACGTGGAGGTGGCGGTATTCAAGGAGGAGATGAAGGCCACCTTCCGGATGAGTGACACAGGGCCTCTCTCCTTCTACACGGGGATCGAGGTGCACCAGGGCGACTCAGGAATCACGCCGGCTGCATCGCCACGCCAAGCGTGTCGTTGAGCCGGGCCGGGCTCACCGATTGCAACCAAAGACTCACTCCGATGGAGGAGCGGTTGGCCGAGCCGCCGACGACACGACGGAAGAGGTGGGCGCCACGCAGATTTCGGCGTCTTGTGGGGAGCCTCCGTTACCTCGTCCACACACGGCCGGATTTGGCTTTCTCCGTCGGCTCGTTAGTCGGTTCATGCAAATGACCGACGACGGAGCACCAACAGCCGTGAAGAGGATCATCCGCTATGTTGCGGGGACTCTCGACCACGGCCTCCACTACCCGAGGTGCCCTGGAGAGGCACACCTCGCTCGGCCAGACAATGACCACGGGCGGCGACATCGACCACGGCGGCGACATCGACACCAAAGAAGAGCACGCAGCGGACTCTCTTCTTCCTCGGCAAGTGCCTCGTTGGTGGCGATCGGTTAAGCGACAAGTGGTGGCCCTGTCTACCGCGAGGCCGAGTACATAGCGGCTTCCACCGCTTCGACTCAGGCACTTTGGCTTGCTCGACTGCTTGGTGATCTCCTCGGCAGAGATACTGAGGCGGTGGAACTCAGGATGGACAGCAAGTCCGCTCTGGCCCTGGCAAAGAACCCCATTTTCATGAACGGAGCAAGCACATCCGGGTGAGGTACCATTTCATCCGGGATTGCTTGGACGAAGGAAGCATCAAGGCGCGTTACATCAACACGAAGGACCAGCTGGCGGACCTGCTCACCAAGCCCCTTGGGAGGATCAAGTTTCTTCAGCTACGCTTCAGGATCGGGATGGTCCAATTTTCCCACAAGACGACGGACAAGACTTAGGTGGAGAATGATGGAATAAGTCTGGTCCTTGTGGTCTTTGTCCTTGTGGGCAGCTTTGTCCTTATGGTCTTTGTCCTTGTGGGCAACTTTGTCCTTGTGGTCTTTGTGGGCAGCTTTTAGACTAGCTTTAGGACTAGCTTTTAGACTAAGACTAGCAGCTTTAGGACAGCATCTCTAGCAGCTTTTAGACTAGCTTTAGGACAGCATTTCTAGCAGCTTTTAGACTAGCTTTAGGACTAGCTTGACTGCCCTAGACACGTATAAATATGTAACCCCAACCCCTCAGGTTGGCATGGCATTGTGTGAGAAATAAACCAGAAAAAATTGCCCCAACTCCTATTGTCATCCTATCTCAGTGATAGTAAGAATTGTGCTACTAACAGAGCCGACGGGCTTGCCACCTCCTCGTTCCCGGGACCACTGCATCAACTTGGTAACGGGGTCGGCACCGGTGGCTGTACGCCCCTACCGCTACCCAGCATCCCACAAAGACGAACTGGAACGCCAGTGCGCCACCATGCTCGCCCAGGGCCTCATCCGGCGCAGCGCATCGGCATTCTCCTCACCAGTCTTACTGGTCAAGAAGGCCGACGGCACATGGCGCTTCTGCATCAACTACCGCGCCCTGAACGCCATCACCGTCAAGGACGCGTATCCCATCCCGGTGGTGGACGAGCTCCTCGACAAGTTGCACGGTGCTCGCTTCTTCACCAAGCTGGACCTCCGTTCCGGCTACCACCAGGTGCGGATGAAGGCCGAGGATGTCGCCAAGACCGCATTCCGCACCCATGACGGCCTCTACGAGTTCCTGGTCATGCCGTTCGGGCTGTGCAACGCCCCGGCCACGTTCCAGGCGCTCATAAATGACGTGCTACGCCCGTTCCTACGCCGCTTCGTCCTCGTCTTCTTCGACGACATCCTCATCATCAGCGCCTCGTGGGCAGATCACCTCCGGCACGTCCGCACCGTCCTCCACCAACACCGCCTCTTCGTTAAGAAGTCCAAGTGCGCTTTCGGCGTCAACTCCATCTACTACCTCGGCCACATCATCTCCGCCGCCGGCGTGGCCATGGATCCGACCAAGGTGCAGGCCATCGCCGACTGGCCATAGCCACGCTCGGCGCGCGCGGTGTGCGGCTTCCTCGGCCTCGCCGGGTACTACCGCAAGTTCGTCAAGGACTACGGCACTATCGCCGCGCCTCTCACAGCCCTTCTCCGCAAGGAGGGGTTCTCATGGACGGAAGAGCCGGGGCGGCCTTCACAGCCCTCAAGAACGCCGTCACATCGGCGCCCGTCCTCACCATGCCAGACTTCACCCAACCCTTCATGGTCGAGTGCGACTCGTCCACCTATGGGTTCGGGGCCGTCCTCTGACAGGGCCAACACCCCGTGGCCTTCTTCACCGCGGCGTGGCACCAAGATCGCTTCTCTGGCGGCATTTAACGGAGGCGATTGGGTGAAGTCCGTCTCTACATTCCACCGGCCTCGCCACTCCACGAGCTGCTCACCGCCGTGCACGACGACGGCCATGAGGGCGTCCAGCGCACCCTCCACCGCCTGCGCCCCGACTTCCACTCGCCCAATCTCCGCACGGTGGTCCAGGACTACATCCGCGCGTGCGCCACCTGCCAACGCTACAAGTCCGAGCACCTGCACCCAGCAATTCCTGCCACTGCCTGTACCCACGTCAGTATGGACTTCATCGAGGCGCTACCGCGCGTTGGCGGGAAGTCGGTCATCCTCACGGTGGTCGACCGTTTCAGTAAGTACTGTCATTTCATTCCGCTCGCCCATCCGTACTCGGCAGAATCAGTGGCACAGGTCTTCTTCACCGAGATTGTGCGTCTCCACGGCGTTCCCCAGTCCATGGTCTCGGACAGGGACCCTGTCTTCACTTCCATCTTCTGGACGGAGCTCATGCGCCTCACCGGCGCCAAGCTGCACATGACGACGGCCTTCCACCCTCAATCTGATGGCCAGACGGAGGCCGCCAACAAGATCATCGTCATGTGCCTCCGCTACCTCACGGGAGATCGTCCTCGCCAGTGGCTACGCTGGCTTCCGTGGGCGGAGTACACCTACAACACCGCTTTCCAGACGGCCCTCAAGGACACGCCGTTTCGGATCGTCTACGGCCGTGATCCTCCGTCCATCCGCTCCTACGAACCGGGCGAGACGCGTGTGGCGGCCATGGCCAAAAGCATGGCGGACAGGGATGAATTCCTCGCCGACGTCCGCTATCGCCTCGAGCAGGCACAGGCGATATACAAGCGCCACTACGACAAGAACCACCGTGAGGTTCGTTATGCAGTGGGTGACTAGGTCTGGCTCCGCCTTCGCCAGCGCCCCGCAGCCTCCCTCCAGGCTCCAACCACAGGGAAGCTCAAGCCGCGTTTCTACGGGCCTTTCCGCATCGCCGCCATCATAAATGACGTCGCCTACCGCCTCGAGCTTCCTCCCCGCGCTCGCCTCCACGACGTTTTCCATGTGGGGCTCCTGAAGAAATTCATCGGCACTCCCCGACTGCACCGCCAGCTTTGCCGCCTATTCACCACGGCGCCGCCGTTCCAGAACCAGAGAAGGTGGCCCGCTCCCGCCTCGCACGGGGGGTCCGCCAGGTCCTTGTCCATTGGAAGGGCGAACCAGCCGCTTCGGCCACTTGGGAGGACGTCGACAGCTTCATCGACCGCTACCCAGCTTTCCAGCTCGAGGACGAGCTGCTCGTCGAGGGGGGGAGAGATGTCATGTGGGGACGGCATTATCACGCGCCACAAGACGCGACGCCGCTGAAGCACGGCCGGGCGCGCTGAAGGGGGCGCAACCTCAGCAGCCAGCGGCTAGGCTGCAATGCAGGGAGCAGAGCATGCGGATTAGCATGCAGGGAAGGCTAGAATCAGGAGATTTACAGAGTTTGTTTCCTTTTAATAAGTAAGCATGTAGGGAAGGCTAGAATCAGGGGATTTAGAGAGTTTGTTTCCTTTTAATAAGTAAGCATGCAGGGAAGGCTAAAATCAAGGGATTTTAGGGAGTTGGTTTCCTTTTAATTAGCAGGCCAAGTGCCTATATAATGGATGTATCCAGCACTCACTAGGGGCAAGCAATAACAATCCATTTTCCTAATCCCCCTTCCTCTCTTAATCTCTCCCCTTCACCATTGCGCGCTCAAGGGAAGCTCTTGGCGCCTCTACCAGTTTAGGCTACGAACACCGTAGTCGTGGACCTGCAACCTTGGGCACTGGTGCCCTTGACACTACACTTGTGAAATTACACCACCTGCTGTTGCATATTCACACTTAGAAAGTATCTTAACATAACTTGCAACCTAAGAAACTAAAAATAAGACCAATTATAATCCTAAGCATAAAAGAGTCCAATAGTTACTGAAGATCAGATTATATCTTCTCAATGAAAATAGATACTTTGAAATCTATTTTATATATGAATTCCAATTTCCTTGATATATTATACACGAGTAATCTGGCACAATTGACACAATAGGTTCAAGAAAAGTCTCACAGAAAGGAATGCGTCAATCCAAGAGTTCGAATGTAGGGTAATTCAAAGAAGAAAACAGAAATATGAGAGCAACATGTTGAAACCCACCCATAAATAGCCATGTCCTCCAAGCTACCCATTCTAACATCATAAAAGAAATGATTTAGAAGAAAGAACTGCCAAAAGCACATATAACGATCACCAAAACAATTCCTCATAAAATGGAGATTTCACGAATAACATATAATGTTATAAGTTCATTCTCCAGTCATCACTTTGCAGCCATCATAGTCAATATCTCTTCTATGTGCCCACAAAGCAAAAGACAGAAAAAGAAACTAATATAGACCAACACATAATATAAATTGCTAATGAGATGTATACCACATTTCAGTCACCAACTCACCATGCATAAGTTACAGATTTCCATTACATTCAAGCTCTCCTAATCCTTGACTCGTCATGATGAACTTGCTAGCAACAAAAGATACTTTCCCAACACAAAACTAATGCATGGGCAAACAAATAGCAACCACAGAATACTATCAGAAAAACTCAATTTCCATCCCAATTCGTTTTTCGTTGCCACCCATTCAAAATCATGACCAATAACCTCATTTGGACAAGAAACCAAACAAAGTCATTCCTATAATCCTATCCAATCCCTTCACATAAATTCATGTGCACAGGAACAGCAATTCGACCCAACAATCACCGAGTCGCCGCATCAACTGTGCCTATCCCAATAGAAACCAATACATAACAACGCAAAAAAAACATCACACCATGCAGCCCCATTACTACCAATTTTTCCATCCAATTCACCACTTGTCACATGCAGGAAGATCTCCACCTAAAGGGTTTCCTATCAATTATACCGATGGTTGCAAAGACAATCTTCAGCCGCTATCCAATATTAATCAGAAAAGGAGAGATTCTGCAGTCCAATTGAAATCAAGAAACGCAAGATGCCGATACCAACCTGCGAGTTCCCCGCCGTCTCCGTTCCTCGTCCACTTCGCCACCACCTCCGCCTTTTCATGTTCTTCCGCACCATGCCCCTCCTCCTCCTCATCGTCAGATGCAGGCGGTGGGAGCACGCGCGGGACAGCAGCGCGGCGGGCGGCGTCCGTGTCGAAGACGGAACGGGAGGGGAGGAGGAAGTAGAACTGCGCGTCGCCCATCTGGAGGAGGTCCTGGGAGTCCAGTTTGACGGGGGGCGAGCCGGGCACGTGGAGAACGCCCTCGACGAGGCAGCCGTTCTTGCCTACCACCTCGAGCGCGAAGCGGCGGCGTGCGAAGTCGTAATAGATGCGCGCGTGGCGGCGGGAGACATTCATACCGCCGCCGAGGATGCCGAGGTCCACATCCACGTCGTCCGGCGCGGCGTCCCCGTGCTGGTGCTTCTTGCGGCTGTGGCGGCCGAGGGTGATGGAGTAGGTCTGCATGTAGTACTCGAAGTCCTCGCCCTGCAGCTTCGCGAAGCCCACCTCCAGGTCCGACGGCGGCGCCGGGGCGGCGGCGGCGTCAGCCCGGCGCCGGGAGCTCCCCATTGGTTGGAGGAATTGATGGGTAAACTTCGGACCGTTTGATTGTACTAGGGCATGCGTATTGATCTATGTTTTTGTTTGTTACATTCCTTACAGTTTATTTTATGTTTTCTTTACAAATTGTCATAGTATTTTTTATACAATTTAATTTATATGAAACTAGTACATAATTGATATAAAAAAAGCTATGCAAAAAAGAATAATATTTTTTATAAAATATCATAGTATTTCTTACGTAATTTAATTTGTATAAAACTAGTATATAATTAATGTAAAAAGGTCGTGCAGAAAAAAAAGAGAGGTGGTTCTATGCTCTCCCTTTTTTAAGTTGTACAAATATTAAAATATGAATGAAGAGAAATTGAGGATTACTTACCCCTTCGTTTGCTTCAAGATTTGTACAACTTGTATTAGGAGGGAAAGCATAGAAACACCTTTCAAAAAATAATGCTCCTTACCCAATACCTAAAAATGGAGTACTACTTAATAACATAGTATTCGAATAGGAGGAAATGAAGCAAATTAATTTTATCAATTGAATCGAGATATGAAGGCTCAAAATTTAAATGCTATTTAGACGAAAACACTCGAATTATCTCTAAACACTCCTATCTTTTTAATTGGGCTTTCTTAAAAGCCATAAGTCGTAATATAATTTGTCGACGATTGGAGAGCAGGCCCCCGCCGAGCTTACTTGGTTGATAAAGGGACCAACCACAATCCCTTCTTACGTGCGGGGTTGCTCGGAGGTATGACTCACCAGACCGGACTAAGCAGTGACACAGTGTTTTACCCTGGTTCGGGCCCCTCAAGAGGGAGATAATAGCCCTACTCCAGCTCGTTTATATTCAGTCTGCCTCCCCCCCTCATGGTGGGGATGCTTTTATAGTTTACAAAGGACCGTACTCGTTGAGATCCACTATCCACACGTTTGATCACGTCCAACGTGGCAACTAACAGATCCTACAACTCCGCCACGCTCCCGTGGAGGACGCAACGAACTGATGGAGGTTACGCCGCCGGTGGTTACTTCTACCGACCTCGAGATCACGACAGGTCGGCTAATAGCCAGCTCCGAGCTCGGTTGTCTTACGCGAGCGCGAGCTCGCAATCGGCCAGACTACGCGACCTTCCTAGGCCCCGACTAGGTCGTCCTTGGGAACGACCTCCTGGTGGCTCGGGCGGGAGCGAGCTCGGCTGTTCGTGGCACTTGGGGTAATTTATGGGAACTACCCAACCCCCGACAGCAAGCCCCCGAGGTTCAAGTGGAAAAAGGCCTAAGGAAGGCCTTCCCCTTGAGCCTACCGTCCTACGAGCACATCGGATTTGCTGCGGCGAACAGCTGCCGTGACCACCAAGCTATTTACCACCTCCGGGAACGAACTTTTGGTCCAGTTCGTCGCGCTTCGGGCGGATGGATGTGGGCCCCCCCCCCCACAACGGTTCCTTCTCCCGGAAGCTTTTACTCGGGCAGTTCAAACCGCCCTTCCTGGGGAACTGTCTCTTGGCAGTACAGTTTCGATTTGCGTGCCCACGTGTCGTCCCCTGGGTGGCGAACGCTTCAACTGCCCTCTGCGCCTCTAGGGCTTCCTCGACCATAACGGCGGGAAGTCCCTTCGCTTTCCTGCTTTTCGGAGGGATTTTAAACACCGGAGGGAACCCTAGATCCGTACGATCTTCCAGCAAAAAACGCCTCCAGTACTCCCCGCTCCAGCGCTCGCTCCACCAGATCTCGTGCGCTCATCTCTCCCCTCGATCGCCTTCCTCCCCCCAATGGCAAGGTTCGGCGCCAGCAAACTCGATAGGCAAAAGCTAGAGATCCTTCAACGGGCGAAGTATCTCAATGCCGGCACATGGAGAGCCCCTGGTGCAGAGGAGAGCCCGCAGCCGGAGGAAGGGGAGATCGTCTCCATTGAGCTTTACGCCATAAACGAGCTCCGGATGCCCGAAAGCGAGTTCGTCGAGTCCGTTCTCGCCTTCTGTGAGTGCGAGATCACTCACCTCCATCCCAATTCCATCCTCGTAATGGCCATCTTTGCCCATCTCTGTGAAGGGTATGTGGGCATCGAGCCCACTCCCAGACTCTTCTTCCATTTCTACTGCCTCTCGCGCACCGGCACGCCCTCGTCGGCCGGCTGCCTTTATTTCCGTCTCTGACCAACCCGTCCGTACGAGTACCCGAGCTTTACGCTCAAGGATTCAGTGTCGGGGTGGGCTGACTCCTGGTTCTACCTGAGGAAGGTAGAAGGTAGCTCGCTTACCTACACTGGCGCCAGAGCCCGTGCTGTCGAGACACCCCGACCGTCCGTGCAGCCCGAGGAGGAGAAGGTGCTCATGCTGATCAACGAGCTCACATGTTCGGGGCTGACCGGACGGGACGTCGCCTGGGACTACATCAGGAACCGGGTGTCACCCCTCAGGAGGAGGGTGCACCCCTTCTTCAAGGTCGAGGGGTGGCAGGACATTACCCGGGAGTAGCGCTCAGGTATACCATCGCCCTCGATTTTCATCTCAAAACAGAAGATACCCATTCTTATCGCCTCCTCTTGGTTGGTACGCAGCTCCGCCAGAGGACTGGGTGGACGTGAGGGTGTCCGAGATGTTCGGCACCCCCAAGGGCAAGGAGATCATAGAGGGCCGCCAGATCCCAAACAACATCCTTAACCGGACCGAGGCGGTAAGCCTTCGACTCGGACCCTTTTTGTCATTTTTATCTGGACCAGGTCTCTCCGGGGTTTCCCGACCTCATTCGAGCTCTTCTTGGCAGGAGAAAGTTGCCCTTGAGGTCGCCGTGGCCCAACTGGCACCGCAGCTGGGAGGAGCGGGCGCCGGAGCACGAGGTCGTAAGACCAAGAAGCTGGCGAGCCGCAAGCGTCGCGACCGACCCCCCTCAGCCACGCCGTCTCCGCCTAGGCGTTCGAGTAGGCGCCCTAGCTCGGGCGACCGTTCACCTCGCCAACATCTGGAGTACGCCGACCGGAGGGAGGTGAGCGAGTTAAAATTGTGGACAGATGAATACACTAGAAAAAACCCCGAGCTGATGGCTCGTTTGCGCCAGCTCGCCGAGCGGGCGAAGAAGGAGGCCGCAGCCAAGGCCAGCCCTGTGCGGAAGAAGGAGCTAGAAGGCCAAATCGCGGCCCTCCAGGCGGAGCTCGCGCAGGTGAGCTCGAGCTTGGCCCCACGGGCTGAGACCGAGGAGGAGGAGGAGGAACTGGACCCCGCCCCGCTAGCCCCGAGGCACCGCAGATCGCCCGCCGTGCCCCAGCAGCGTCCAATGCCGACCGTTTCCGAAGTTGGCCTGGAGGAGGTTGATCCTGCGGTCGCACGGGCCGACAAGGCGCGCGAAGATATGGCCGCCCTCATCGTCCGCGCCCGCGCCCAAATGGAAAACGCCGCGTGAGGTTAGCTTCTCATCAAGACCTTGTTCATCTCCCTCCTCCCCCGGTGCCACACTAACCCACATCGTCTATAGTGGGTGTGGCAGCCGGTACGGAGGCATGGGATTTCGAAGCTATGGCTGACAACATTCTTGACCTCGCGTTAGAGAGGGAGCTCGCCCGAGCTGCCGAGGCCGTAGTGGGTGACGAGGTCGAGGAGGAGGTGGCTACGGCCGCGGAGGTCCAAGCCCCCGGGATCGTGTCTCCTGAAGAGGAAATGCGAAGGAAGATCACTGCCGCCGATGCTCGGGCTACCAGGGACGGTGTTCCCCACATCATAATCGAGCTGAACGACGACGCAGCGGAGCCTGGTTGTGTCGAGCGTGTTGCCGAGGATCCCCGCGAAGACTCCGCCGACGCCAGCGACATCATCGCTGAGACGCTTCAGGAGATCGCGGAGGAGCCCCACCGAGCTCGCGACACTCTGTCGGAGACCAACGCCGGCTCGGCGCTGGGAGACCCCAACCCGGACGGAGCTCGTCCTGGCGAGGGTGAACCGGTAGCTCCGCTTCCCGTGGAGCCGACCTTGACCGAGGCTGGCGGGGCGGACCAGCTCCCAAGCGGGGGGAACCGCCGAGCACCGAGGTCCTCTCGGTTGGCGCTGATCTCCCGGCCGCCGACTCCGCGCCCCGGCCCGAAGATCCTGCATCCTTGGATGCCGAAGGGGCCTGAGCCCAAGAGGAGGTGAAGTCTCCGGGCGCAAGTCCTGCCCGGGGAGAAGAAACGCAGGTGAGGGTCCTTGCCCTTGAGGCCGTCGTCCCCCAGGAGATGGAGGTCGACCCCCAAGACCAGGGCCACGACTCCACGCCCCGTGCCGAAGACCCCGCGTCCTCAGACGCCGAAGGGGCCCGAGCTCATGAGGCGGCGGAGTCCTCGGGCGCAACTCCTGCCCGGGGGGAAGAGGCGCAGGCGGAGGTACTTGCCCTTGCGGCTGTCGTCCCCCAGGTGATGGAGGTTGACCCCCCAAACCAGGATCTTCCACTCCCGGATGACGAGGGAGTTCGGGCCGAAGGGGAGGTGGAAGGACTCCCGGGCCCCGTGCCCGTCCAAGGAGGAGAGAACGGCGTGGAGGACCTTGCCGAGTTATTCCGGGAAGGGCTGGAGGCCCGGCTTCATTGGGTAAGTTTCCTTGACACCGTCTCTTGTCCTATAAGATCGACAGTAACCCGAGATACCCTGTCGTGCAGGTGCTAGAGACCACCATGGAGGACTTCCGGGCCGTGACCGTCCCACCAGAAGTCGTTGCCAAGCACCACGCCGAGCAAGATGCGAGGATGGCAGAGCTCGAGCGTCTGGTTGCCGAGCTTGAAGGCTTCTAAGGCGAAGATCCGGCACAAGATGGAGGAGTCCTCGCTGGTCCTCAAGGAGCGCCTCGATCAGAGCGATCATGCGAGGTCGGGCCTTGAGGCGACGGTGGTGAAGCTGCGAGACTCCCTTCAGAGCGCCGAGAAGACAATTGATCAGCATAGGGAGGAGTCCAGACGGCTTCGCCAGGCGGCGAGCGATGGTCGGGAAGCTCGTCGGCAGGTGCTCGACCTCGAGTCTAAGCTCGACTCCGTACGGGAGGAGCTCGCCACTCTCCAGGACGAGAACCGCGCCGGCCGCTTTTAGCCATGTCGTTTCCTGCGGGTTTACCTGCAAAACTCGAATCTCATGTAAAAATGATTTGTGCATATTACCTGTCCTTCTGTTTCGGTCAAAATGCTAACGTGCTTCCAGCGCCTGCTTCGTCCTGTTGTTCCTTACACATTGATTGTCGATGATTACGTGAACAACGAACGATAGGGTAGGGAGAATAGCCTTAAGTGCAGATCGTTCTAGGTCGTAGTCGCACGGTGCCCCTACAGCCCCCCGCCGTCAACGGAGGTCGTGGACGTAGGTTGCGAGCGCGACCTCGTTGGCGGGAGAGGCCCGGGAGACTAAGGACGAAGTAACGCGCCACGGAGATCGTGTGGCCTTCGGATATGGAATACCTATGCCGTACGTCGGCCGACCTGTGCTCGGAGCCATCGAGGGGGTGTCTGTGCGATTCATTGCCCGCGACGGAGACTTGCCATGGAAAGGTGATCGTCTTACAAGGACGGGGGCCCCTGAGGTCGAGCTTGGCGGCACGGCGTTAGCCGGTCGTATTTCCATCCGCTGATGCCACGACAACCGAGCTCGCTTTTGACTTTTGGTCGAGATCGGGTTGGGCCACGGGATCTCTCCCCAGGGTGAAAAGAGACGGGGGCGATCCAAGGTGTCGAATTTTATTAACCGAAGAGGTGAGGCGGACAGTCGTGATCGCAGAAAATAGCAAAGTAGGGTGAATTAAATATAGAACTTACGTAGTTGGTCGATGTTCCAAGTGCTGGCGAGTTCTCGACCATCTTCCATCGCGAGGCGGACAGCCCCCGGGTGTGCTGTTGAGACGACCGTGTAAGGACCCTCCCATCTTGGAGTTAATTTGTTGGCTTTTGACAAGTCCTGAACTCGCCGCAGGACGAGATCGCCGACGTGTAAGGTCCTTGGTCGTACTGATTTGGCGGCGTGCCTGCGGAGAGTTTGCAGGTAAACCGCGGATCGCAGCAGAACCCGTTCGTGTGTCGCTTCCGCGAGGTCGAGGTCGAGGAGGCGCTCGCCTTCTTGGTCGATGTCCTTGGCCAGATTCACCCTTGGAGATCCCAGCACGACCTCGGCGGGCAGGACGGCTTCTGCACCATACACGAGCTGAAAAGGGGTCTCCCCTGTAGCTCGACTCGTCGTGGTGCGGACCAACCAGAGGACGGGGGGCAGCTCGTCCACCCAAGCCTGTCCGTACTGGTCGAGATTCCTGAAGACTCTCTTTTTGATTCCTTGGATAATCTGCCTGTTCGCGCGCTCTGCCGCCCCATTGCTCTGCGGGTGGGCAACGGACGCGAAGCATATCTTGGTCCCGATCTCCTCGCAATAAGCCTGAAATAGCTCGCTTCTGAACTGAGTGCCGTTGTCTATGATGAGGCGACTTGGTATGCCGAAGCGAGTCACTATGTTATTGCGGAAGAACCTCTTAGCCGCTTGGGCCGAGATGGTCGACACAGGCTCGCCCTCAATCCATTTGGTAAAGGTATCGATCGCGACAAACAGGTGTTTGCAACCCTTCCTTCCCTGGGGGAATAGACCGAGTATGTCGATGCCCCAAACCGAGAATGGCCAAGTCAGGGGCATAGTGCAGAGCGTATATCTTGTGGTGGATTTTGCGGCGTGGGCGGCAAGACCGGCAGGAGGTCACTATGGAGCGCGCGTCGGCCAAGGCTGTCGGCCAGTAGTAACCCAATCGGAAGGCTTTGCTTACCAAGGTCCTAAAGGACGAGTGAGCTCCACACATCCCATCGTGGATATCCTTGAGGAGGTATTTGCCTTCCTCCTGAGTGATGCATTTGGAGAGGACCCCAAGCGCACCCTTGCGGTACAAGAAGCCCTCGACCATTTTATATGGAGAGGAGCGTCTTACAAGCCGGGACTTCTCGGCCTCTTCCTCGGGCAGTGTCCCGTGTGCTAGGTACTGGATGAATGGCATTATCCAACTCGCACCATGCTCGAGGAAGGAGACGATACCACCCGTCTCGGATGCCTCCCCTTCGGCAGGGATGGAGGGCTTATAAAGGTGCTCGACGAGCACCCCCGTCGGAGCGGGAAGTTGGGTGGAACCGACCTTTGATAGATGGTCGGCCAGGGCATTGTCCTTCCTGGGATGTACTGATGCCAAATTTCAAATACTTTTCCATCTTCCTTACTTCAGCCAGGTAAAGCGCCATTGAGTCATCGGAACACTGATACTCCTTGTTGACCTGGTTGACCACTAGCTGCGAGTCACCCTTCGCAGTTAGTCGTTGGACCCCGAGCGCTTTGCATGCCCGAAGCCCGGCCAGCAGCCCTTCATATTTTGCCGCGTTGTTTGTTGCGGCGAAATGCAATTGGAGGGCGTACTGGATACGCTCCCCCCGAGGGGATTCCAGGACCACTCCAGCCCCTGAGCAATCGTAAGCTCGGGACCCATCGAAGTGCATGACCCAGCGACCTTGCTTGGCCTGGTCGGGCTCTGGTTGGGATGGGGCGGGATTTGTCCATTCGGCTAGGAAGTCCGCTAGGACCTGAGACTTGATTGCGGTTCTAGCCGAGAATTCGATCTCGAATTCGGCGAGCTCCATGGCCCACTTCGCGATCCGCCTGCTTGTGTCCTGATTCCCTAAGATTTCCCTGAGCGGGAAGTTGGTCAGGACTCGGATTTTATGAACCTGAAAGTAATGTCGTAGTTTCTTGGAGGCCACGAGCAGCGTGTACAGGAGCTTCTGGACCTCGGGGTAACGCTCCTTGGGCCCATGCAAGACTTCGCTGATGTAGTAGATCGGACGCTGCGCCCCGTCCCTTTCCACTGTTATCACGGCGCTTACCGCCTGGGGCGTGGCGGCCAAGTATAACAACAGGACCTCCCCCGGTCTCGGTGTGGTCAGGATCGGGGGGCTCGACAAGTATCGCTTCAGTTCTGCGAATGAGTTGTCCGCCTCTTCTGTCCAGGCAAAACTGTCGTGCTTACGGAGTGCCTTGAAAAAAGGTAGGCCGCGCTCCCCGAGCCGCGAGATGAAACGACTTAGAGCCGCCATCCTCCCGGTCAGAGACTGCACCTCCCGCATGCAAGTGGGTGGTCGCATGTTTTCGATGGCCTCTATCTTTTCAGGATTGGCCCCGATTCCTTGCGGGCCGATCATGTAGCCGAGAACCTTACCAGCTTTGACTCCGAACATGCATTTTTCAGGGTTCAGCTTTATTCGGTGCTTATTGAGGTTACAGAAAGTTTCCTTCAGGTCGAACACATGAACCGAGGCTATCTTGCTCTTGACCACGATGTCGTCTACGTACACCTCCAAGTTCCGGCCTATTTGGTCCGAGAAGGTTTTCTGCATGAGGCGCTGGAAGGTTGCTCCAGCGTTTCTTAGACCAAAGGACATGGTCGTGTAGCAGAAAGTGCCGAAGGGCGTGATGAAGGAAGTTTTTTCCTCATCGTCAGGTGATATACCGATCTGGTGATAACCTGAATAGGCGTCCAAAAAGCTCATTACCTCGGAGCCGACCGTTGCGTCGACCAACTGGTCTATCCGAGGCAGTGGGAAATTGTCTTTAGGGCACGCGGCGTTTAGGCCCGTGTGGTCGACACACATGCGCCACTTGCCCCCCTTTTTCCTCATGATGACCGGGTTGGCCAACCAATCGGAATGGTCGACTTCCCGTATGAAACCAGCCTTGAGGAGCTGTAGGATCGAAGTATACGAATATAGCAATCAGAGGGGGGGTGAATGATTGTGCGGAAGCTAAAACCAAATTCTTGACCTATTAAAAGTTCACCCAAAAACAGAACCAAATAATTGCCTCGTTTTCGACAAAAACAGAATGACAGAGGTTTGGTAAAACAAGAATTCCCGGAGATCCAACCGTCGAAACGATCTGAAATTTGGACACAAGAAACTAGATTCCAATACGAATCGAACCCAAAAAGAATCAGCTCGATCGGACTTTCGGATCAAAAGATATGAGCTTCGCAAGCTTGCTGATCCAGAACTTGACGAGAATCAATCTAATCAAAACTTCAAGATTAAACAAGAACGACAAAAGATTGATCAACTAGACTTTGAGAAACACTAGATCAATACCCTAGAGAGGTTTTTGATGGATCAAATCAAGATAAAACTTGAAGAACAAAAACCAATCTAGAACTAGAACAAGCATGCAAACAAGAACCAAAACAGAAAATATCGTGAGCGACGTGGTTATCAGAGTACGCAAAAATCTTGGAAGAATTGATCTTTATTTCTTGTCTAAAATACTCTCATCAAAAGAGTACAAACCCTAAAACCAAGCTCAAAGCTTGATGCGCTCAGCTCTCCTTGGTGCCTTTCAACAGGAGACCCCCCACCTATTTAAAGCACCAACCCACAAAGAGTTACGAATACGATTCCTATTCCCTAGAAGGAACTGTATCCAACTCAACTCTACTTGGCCCAACCAGGCCGAGTACAACTCTTGCACGCGTATGGCAACCCTACCATACTCACGTGACTAACACTTTGCACGCCGTATGGCCACCGCCATACTCACGTGACTAACACTGTGCACGCGAACGACCTCCCGCCATTCTCACGTGACTAACCATTCTTCATGTGCACCATTCTCTTAGCCCGAACGTCCCGCATGACATCCTTGACCACCAAGACCTCGGTTCCTCCTGAACCTAGTCCCGAACCTCAGTTCCTCCATGAACCTAGTTCCGGTCCCGTCATCGACCACATTCGTCTTCGAGCAATACCTGCACATGAACAAACCACAAAACAAATCCGAGCACAAGTCCACGACTTGACTCAATGTCAATCCATGCAACTACTCACATGAGTATTGCATAAAGTCCACTTCAAAAGAAGCATCATGAAATCATTACAAATTTCAAATTCACATTCAAAATTCAAATCCAAATCGTTCAAAACCCTAATTGAGCGAAAACGCATTCACGACGGACAAACAAAGTTGGTCCGTTGTATAAGGAAAAGTTTCTGTTCCAAGAAGCCAACCAAAACGGAAAAACACGTTCACAACGGACAAACAAAGTTGGTCCGTTGTAAATGCAAAAATGGCTTCGGTCATGAGCTCAAAACAAGTTCACAACGGACCCCAGAAGCTTGTCCGGCGCAAACGTGCCACGCTCGGTTTCACAAAAGTAAAACCCTAGAAAAAGTCCATTCACGACGGACAAAAAGAATTAGTCCGTTGTACATGTGAAAATCTTGGTTCCAAGAAATTATCCAAACCGAAAAAGCTTGTTCACAACGGACCAAGAAAATCATCCGTTGTACATGTGAAAATGACTTCGGTCATGGGCTCAAAAACATGTTCACAACAGACCCAAAAACACCGTCTGGTCGCGGATGGGAAACTTACTGCTTCTTGAGAACTTTGTCCGGCGCTAATGCGTAACTCATCAAGCTTTCTTGTCAAATTGTCAAAACACATGAACAAACACATTTTGCAAATTCAAATCTAAGTTAATTTTTCAGTTCAAAGCCAATTTTTCAGCACATGATTTCACAATCTCCCCCTTGATGAAAACATTGGCAACAACATGATCATTTGGCATTCACTTTACCAAAGATTTTGAAATCCAAAGGATCAAAGACCAAAGTAAGAAAACACAGAAATCCCTCTTTGACCAAAATGCAAAACAAAATCTCCCCCTGAGAATAAAAATGTGTGTGAATGTGCAATGCGCCCAAAAATTTCAAAAATTCTCCAAACTTCTCCCAAAATTCTCAAATTTCCAAATACAACTCTCCCTTTTTCTTTAAACTTTTCAAAGAAAGATTTCCAAATTTCTCCCCCTTTGACAATGGATTCATCAAGAGTAAAAGAGAGAACAGGTTCAAAATTTTTCCTGAAACAAAGATTTCACCAAGAGAAACAAGGGAGTGCCAAGATAGGAAAAGATGAGCTCATTCGATCATATAACCTTATATATCACATAATATGCAAAATACATGATCTTGATGTGATTTTAACAAGTTAGGGAATGACATGCATCTCAACCTCAATTTAGTCAACTATAGCCAAGTACTAAGCTAGATCTTAGCAGAAAAAGCAAGACTTTAAAAATTGAAGCAACTAACAACTTAGGGCGAGCAAGTAGTTTCAACTCCAATCTAGTAGACCAATTTAATCTTTAAACAATAAGTTGCATGTGGCATGCTTGAAGCATACTTCTTTTATTTTCTAGGAGTGGCATGCTTGAAGCATACATCTTATCTTTGAGGGAATGGCATGCTTGAAGCATACATCTTATGTTTTTAGGAAAAGCACCTCAAGCACATAACTTGAGGTTTTTGCTTTTAACAACCCCTTTTATTGATTCCCTTTTCTTTTCATTTTTCTTTGATTATAAACATGCAAAAGTGATTAAAAGGTCTTATGAAAGAGTAAAGTTGAAACCACACTTGCTTCATAGCCCAAATTTGTCAAGAGGATTCAATATCAAGCCTAGAAGAGTAAGATATCACAGAGTATTTAGCTATAGGTAATCACCCAGTGGAATTCCACAATGTCATTTTTAGTTCAAGTGAGACAATTAGATTATCATATATTAGCTCAATTACATAACATATAAAGAAATATGATAAAGTGAGCTCATCAAGTGAAAGAACTTGGCAAAGAAACTCCCTCAAAACAATCCCATTGGATGAACAATTCCAAGTTCTCCCGAATAAAAGCAAAACGAGAAGAAGACAAAGGTTTTGTGAAAATGTCTCGCCAATTGATGTTCAAGATATCCACATGATGAAGCACAATGTTGCCTTTTTCAACATGATCTCTAAGAAAGTGAAATCTGATGTCAATGTGTTTTGTTCTAGAGTGTTGCACGGGTTCTTAGCAATGCAAATTGCACTAGTGTTATCACACAAAAGAGGAACACTATCCAAATTAACCCCATAATCTTTTAGTGTAGCTTCTATCCAAAGAATTTGAGAACAACAACTAGCAAAGACCACATATTCAGATTCATAGCTTGATTGTGCAACAGAAGATTGTTTTCTAGATGACCATGCAATGAGAGAATTTCCCAAGAAGTGACATGAACCAGAAGTGCTCTTCCTATCAATTCTACATCCTCCAAAATCAGCATCGTAAAAGATCTCAAACTAATGCATGAGGAAGCAGAAAGCCAAATGCCAAAATCTTGAGTTCTATGAAGATACCTGAAAATCCTTTTGATAGCTTGTCGATGTGACGACGTGGGAAGCTTGAAAACAAGCACACACAAGCACGTAGGAAGAGTCTCTCATGTAAACCTCTAATTATCTCGCCCTCAACAAAGATTATCATCATCTTTATGAACAAAGACACTCTCCCCTGAACATATGCACTGTACACGCACTATTTGGACTAGTGCCTTTTTAAAATGTAAGTGGAAGAAGTATCTTCAAAGGCAACACTTTTAGCATGAGATGCACGAGTGAAGAAGAACCAAAACTTATCACTTGAACATATGAAGTGAGCATCCGAAATTCACTAGCCACATGTTCTCCTTCCTCGCGTGAGAGGCCTACATAGAAGCGAGAAATTGTCGAGGCCTCGTGCTGGGGTTAGAAATAAGATGTTTAGGAATCGATCTTGAGACACACGACGCACAACAAAGAGGCACAACACGAGTATTCTTATGTACAAAAACAGATTTGCCTTTTTCCGTGTTTTTAGAAACAAAAGGTGTTTGTTTCACCCTAGGCACATAATGAGAAGTAGAGTGTGCCTTTCTCAAATTAGACCTAGCATTAAACCTTTCTCTCTTTTGTTGTTTAGCTAGTCTAAAGCAAAAGTCTACTAAATGTCCATCTCTACCACAATGAGTGCAAGTGTACTTAACATGATGTTTTGCTTTAACAAGAGAAGCACATTTTGCATTCATCATAGTAGAAGATAAAAGACCAGCAGATTTAAAGACGCTTTTCTTAGGCTCATTGACAATTTCAAATTTTCCACTTTCAAGTGTTTTGACAACAAGTGGGAGCATGTGATTTATGATGAGCATAAGAATCAAAACCTAAACCTTTGTTTTGAGTGCTGACTTTTGATTGATCCAAAATCATGTTTAGGTTTTTCTTGCCATCGGTGAAACGTTCCAAAGAATTTTGCAAGTAATCAACTTTCTTAGCAAGAGTTAAACAATTATCACAAGGAGTGTCAATTTTAGCTTTGTTTACGGCAATTTGAACACGAGTTAATTTCATGAGTGAACATGTCATTTGTTAATTGGGTAACTCTACAATTTGCATCTTTTAATTTCAACTCAAGAATAGAACATTTAGAGCAAGCAATTTGATCGGAGTAAACTATCAAGAGAGCAACCAATATTTTTCACAAGTTTTTCATTTTTCAATTGTTCTAAGATAAACTTGTTCTAGTTTAATCACATGTTCCTCTTTTAGTGACTTAATTTCAAATTTGAGATCTAAGCAAGTATCGCAAATATTTTCAGAATTTGAATTTCTAAGATCAAAGTTTTCAGATTTTAGCATGGATAGATCTTTTTCTAAGCTTTTATTTTTGAGTGAAGATTTTCTTAAAGATTTTCTCAATATGACTAAAACTTCACAAAGCTCATCATACGAAGGCATTACCTCATCACCGTCATTTGGAGGTCTTTGTCGTTGTTACTAGAATCACTAGTGTTCCCTTTTGCCATGAAGCATAGTCGGTGAGATCCTTCTCATTCAACCGTTTGCTTCGCTTCCTTCTCATCTTGATTGAGTCATCAATGTCGCTTAAGTCTAAGCGACCAATTGCCTCAAGACTTTGTTGAGCATCTTCTTTGTTCGTTGTTTATTTTTATCCTTGCTCTCTCTTGGTGGAAGGACTTGGAGGAGTTGCTTTGCTCCTTCTCCTCTCTATCTTTGTTCTTGAAACAGCTTAGCACGGATGTGCCCCGCCTTGCCGCAGCTTGTAGCAAGTGGATGGAGGCTCCTCTTCTCTCCCTTGATCTCATGTACGCTGCATTGACACGCTTGGAAAGAAGAGCAAGTGTATCTTACGGTATTTGATCTATTTGTTCATCACTAAGAGCACTCAAGGCAAGAATGGAATATGATGATGAAGAACTAGTAGCATTATCATATGAAGAATTAGCATTAAGAGCCATAGGGTTATCATTGGAAGTTCTTGAAACAATGTCTATTTCAAAAGTCTTGAGACTAGAATAAAGTTTATCCAAAGTCATTTCACTCATCTTGTGAGCTTCCCTAAAAGCGATCACTTTCATTTGCCAGATTTTAAGATCAAGAGATGATAGGAAATGTCTAGCATTTTCAGAGTCAGTGTACTTTACATCTACTGATCTAAGATTGTTTAAGATTCTGTTAAAGCGAGCAAAACAATCATCTAGAGATTCTCAGAGTTCATTTCAAATCTAGTATATTCCTTTTAAATTGATCTTGCCTAGCTTCTTTTACAGAGTCAAGACCCTCATGATAATCTTGAAGAGATTTCCAAATTTCATGAGCAAGTGAGTAAATGACAGACTCTATCGAATTCTTTTCTAGCAAGTCCTTGAAGCAATATGTTTCTAGCTCTATTATTGTTTTCAACATCTTTTTCAAACTCGATTTTATCAATATCATCATTAGAAGGAAGCTCGTACGAAATTTTTACCTTGCGCCAAATCGCGTTACCTTGAGCTTGAAGATATGCAGTCATCCGGATCCGCCAGTGGGGGAAGTCTGTGCCATCGAAGATTGGCGGTTTGTTCGAGTATTTCTCTGTTGCCATAACTTACCGTTTACTAATCACCTGTTAAGATGGATTAGTAGAGCCTTGCTCTGATACCACTTGTAGGATCGAAGTATACGAATATAGCAATCAGAGGGGGGTGAATGATTGTGCGGAAGCTAAAACCAAATTCTTGACCTATTAAAAGTTCACCCAAAAACAGAACCAAATAATTGCCTCGTTTTCGACAAAAACAGAATGACAGAGGTTTGGTAAAACAAGAATTCCCGGAGATCCAACCATCGAAACGATCTGAAATTTGGACACAAGAAACTAGATTCCAATACGAATCGAACCCAAAAAGAATCAGCTCGATCGGACTTTCGGATCAAAAGATATGAGCTTCGCAAGCTTGCTGATCCAGAACTTGACGAGAATCAATCTAATCAAAACTTCAAGATTAAACAAGAACGACAAAAGATTGATCAACTAGACTTTGAGAAACACTAGATCAATACCCTAGAGAGGTTTTTGATGGATCAAATCAAGATAAAACTTTAATAAAAAAAAAAAATCTAGAACTAGAACAAGCATGAAAACAAGAACCAAAACAAAAATATCAGTAGCAACATGGTTCTTTGTAGCACGCAAAAATCTTGGAAGAATTGATCTTTATTTCTTGTCTAAAATACTCTCATCAAAAGAGTACAAACCCTAAAACCAAGCTCAAAGCTTGATGCGCTCAGCTCTCCTTGGTGCCTTTCAACAGGAGACCCCCCACCTATTTAAAGCACCAACCCACAAAGAGTTCTTAATACGATTCCTATTCCCTAGAAGGAATCCGTATCCAACTCAACTCTACTTGGCCCAACCAGGCCGAGTACAACTCTTGCACGCGTATGGCAACCCTACCATACTCACGTGACTAACACTTTGCACGCGTATGGCCACCTGCCATACTCACGTGACTAACACTTTGCACGCGAATGACCTCCTGCCATTCTCACGTGACTAACCATTCTTCATGTGCACCATTCTCTTAGCCCGAACGTCCCGCATGACATCCTTGACCACCAAGACCTCGGTTCCTCCTGAACCTAGTCCCGAACCTCAGTTCCTCCATGAACCTAGTTCCGGTCCCGTCATCGACCACATTCGTCTTCGAGCAATACCGCACATGAACAAACCACAAAACAAATCCGAGCACAAGTCCACGACTTGACTCAATGTCAATCCATGCAACTACTCACATGAGTATTGCATAAAGTCCACTTCAAAAGAAGCATCATGAAATCATTACAAATTTCAAATTCACATTCAAAATTCAAATCCAAATCGTTCAAAACCCTCATTGAGCTTAAAACGATTCACGACGGACAAACAAAGTTGGTCCGTTGTATAAGGAAAAGTTTCTGTTCCAAGAAGCCAACCAAACGCGGAAAAACACGTTCACAGCGGACAAACAAAGTTGGTCCGTTGTACATCTAAAAATGGCTGGTCATGAGCTCAAAACAAGTTCACAACGGACCCCGGAAGCTTGTCCTACAAGCGTGCCACGCTCGGTTTCACAAAAGTAAAACCCTAGAAAAAGTCCATTCACGACGGACAAAAAGAATTAGTCCGTTGTACATGTGAAAATCTTGGTTCCAAGAAATTATCCAAACCGAAAAAGCTTGTTCACAACGGACCAAGAAAAACTGTCCGTTGTACATGTGAAAATGACTTCGGTCATGGGCTCAAAAACATGTTCACAACAGACCCAAAAACACTGTCCGTCGCAGATGGGAAACTTACTGTTTCTTGAGAACTTTGTCCGGCGCTAATGCGTAACTTACTGTTTCTTGTCAAATTGTCAAAACACATGAACAAACACATTTTGCAAATTCAAATCTAAGTTAATTTTTCAGTTCAAAGCCAATTTTTCAGCACATGATTTCACAGGAGCTTATCTAGTTCCTCTCTAATGATAGCTTGCTTCTCCGGGGAGAAGCACCTGAACTTCTGTCGCACAGGTCTTTTTTCAGGCCGAACTGCTAGCCTGTGCTCGACGACCTCCCTTGGGACTCCGGGCATGTCGGACGGTTCCCAAGCGAACGTGTCCGCGCTCTTCCGGAGGAAGGTCACGAGCTCGAGTTCCTATTTAGGATCCAGGGAAGCCCCCACGTGTACGACCTTGTCTGGCTCTGCGTCGCACAGTGGAACGGCTTTAGTTTCCCCTCCGGCCTGGAGGGTAGCCTTGGGCCGGGAACTCCTCGGCTCTTGCTCGGGCCCACGCTGGGGCAGCTGCCCGACCATGTCCAACGCCCTCTCGTCGCAGTTCAGGGCCGCTTTCGGGCTCCCCTTCACCGAGATCGCGCCGCTGGGGCCGGGGACCTTCAGGCATTGGTACCCGTGGTGCGTGGCGGCCATGAATTTGGCGAGTGCCGGACGGCCCAGGATAGCGTTGTAGGCCGACTCGAAATCGACCACCTCGAACGTGATCAACTCCGTTCGGAAGTTGCTCGGGCTGCCGAAGGTCACGGGTAGGACGATCTGCCCGAGTGGCTTGACCGAGGTGCCGGGGACTATCCCGTAGAAAGGGACTATGACACTCTTGACCTTGGCCCGAGGAATCTACATCTCGTCCAGGACTCTAGCGGATATCAGGTCCAGGGAACTCCCGCAATCTACGAGCACTCGTCCTACCACGGTGTTGCAGATCGTTGGACCTTCACTGGAAGTTATTAATAATTTCAATGATACAAATAATTGTAAAAATGGCTTTATGAAAATATTACATGTAAAGTTTCTGAAAGTGTTGCTTTGTGCAAAAGAACCATAATATGCCAATCTTGGATAGCCTGCATTATGCATTTTCCCCAGACTTGCTAAGTACTTTATGTACTCACGTGCTACATTCTAAACATATCTCAGAAGTGAAAGAAGCTATCAAAGGAGATTCCAAGGACTAGGACGCGCTCCCCACTCGATTGCCTGTGGGCATTTGGATGGGTTCCCTTGATGTTTTCGTCTTCCGCTGCGGTTGTTTTAGTTGTTCTGCCTGTTCAGGCAGTAATGGTAAACCTTGACCATAAGGTCTTTGCTTTTATTTGGTGTTATTCTTATTTAGTTATATGTATTCGTGATATGGTTGTTGATTCATCACAGTTTGACTGTGTGTACTAGCTACTGATCTGGGACTAGTACAGAAATATACAGGGGATTTCGGATAGTCGATCCGGGGGTCTACACTTCTTCTTCAGCTTAAAATCCAAAAATCAAACCCTAGATTCCTGTTTGTTTGGGTTCTTCTCTAAGATAAAGCCTAACTAAAGGGGCAACTTTTTAAGTAAGCTTTTTCAAAAGCAATAAACTTGCATATAACTAAAAGTCAAAAAAACCATCGGAGATGTATTTTTTTTGGATTATTGAGAATTGGTTTTAGACTAATGATACTAAAATTAAGATAAAATTACTCATCCCTATCACGTATAAATATGGACTCCTTTTAACCTACTAAGCCAAAAAGGTATGGCTATTAATAGTAGGGTGAACGAGAGCTTACATTTTGCATCAAAATATTTTAGTATTCTTCACTCCAGCAGCCAATCATAGCTACAAGGATTAAACTTAGACACATATATCGAAAACCATGACAAAAATTTTTTTGATAAACATCATCCAAATATTTTTGTTTGCTGAAATCATCCAAATCTGAGAGCATTGGACATTGTTGAGATTCGAGAGTATCGATTACATCCGATCCTATGATTTAATCTAACGATTGAATTTTTAAACCTACGGTCCAAAATTTAAATGTTATTTAAAACAAAAACATCCAAGAGATGACTATGCACTCCTACCAAAAATAAAGAAAAGAAGTAGAGAATTTCTATAGTCCAAACGTCCAATACATCAGATGCCCACTCGACCACTCAAAACACTACATTCCATCAAAGTAATGAATGTTTTTTATCCCCACATGATGATCTCCGCACCTTTTTAAATTTCTACTGCTTGTAGTCCCTTCTCCAATTAGCGAGACATAATATCATATTCTCTCTTTTCAGTAATTCCCTCTCTCTCACCATGCCGCATTTGATAGAGAGCCCATATAAGATCCCAATTTTTTATCTAGTTTAGAAACTTTTGTGTAGTTTAGTCCTCCAAAAAATTTCACCAATTTTATTGCTAATGAAAGCTTAATATGGGATTTTTCCTAAATCACAAATAATTTAATATGATTAAATTCCAAGTCACCAATTATGAAAATTATTTTCTTTGGGTTAGTTTTGCTTGGAAATATTTTTCAAATTTTTCTAGGAATAGTGCATTTACTATTCTATTTGTGCTCGTTTTCTTTTTTTGGTATTTTCTAGATAAAAAATAATAATTAAAATACCTAAGATTCCCTTTAGGCCAAAATCCAACACACCAACTCGTTTTCTCTCCCTTGGCCTAGCCCACCAGCCCATCTCGTCGTTCCTTGGATCCCGACCTAGTCCACGTCACTGTCGGGATCCGAATGTGCAAATCTGGACACTCTGTGTATCCAACACTAGTTCAGAATCACGCTAATGCACACAGTCTCAACATAGATGAAATATCACAATTATACACAGCGAAATAATAAATAAAGATAATTTATAAAGACTTGTAGTAACATATTAAGTTGTTAATAGGTTACTACAACACTTCATCTATTAATATAACATGTTTGGTCAACCTTATGGTCAACTTACAATAATATGCCAAGCAGAGCAAGACTCAGAATAAAGATAATTGCAACAAAAATAGACTTGTAGTAACCTATTAAGTTGCCACAAGAAACTGACAAGGCTCGCACCCTAATTATTCGACTCCTCTTGGAACTCCTCCTCAAGAGCTAGCGTAGACTCCTCCTCAACTGGTATTTAAATTGTTGCAAGGGGGTAAGTACATAAAGCACTCAGCAAATCATGCACAGAATGCAGGTCTATTAATTACATGCATGGCTTATTCCAAATGAATGACTGAAGTGGATATTTTGCACAAAGCAACATTTCCAAGATTAACATGTATAAATTGAAATGATTGCAAATCAAATATTATTGCTAAGTAACTTTTTTATTTATTTTCTAAGACTCATTGGCACACAGCCTAAACCAAATTCATCATTATTTCCCATAGGCACAGAGCCTCCCATTCCCAAGTATATTTTTCAAGATCTAACCCTTGATTGTAATTCCCAAACATTGTCCAATACCGCTAACACAACTATTTGAATTGATTTGACACACTCTGCAAAGGTTATAAATTTTACCCACAAGATATAATCAACTCACCACGTCTGTCGTGACTCGCCACACAAAAGTATGCAAATGAGTGATCATAACAAAGCCTTTTAGAAACTTCAATCCTAACATATGAACCACTGCAGTATTGCCTTCACTATCCATTCCCTCACACAGAACCGAAGTATATGATCGACATATCGTTCGAACGATGTCAGGCATACTCATCGACATCCCCCCCATAAGCACCCTTGTGTGACTACCACCCTGAGATATTACATGCCAAGGCATAGGTAACTTAATTAACTAGATCTGTCCCATTCTAGACATGTGGTTATATGTTTTGCCAAGTTCAAAGGCTTGCAAGGTTAAGTTTGTAATTAACCTAGGCAAGACTTCCAAACTCTCAACATTGGGTACACAACTCTCACATCGCTTATCAACCTATTGCCACACAGGCCCGTCGTGACACACAGTCTCTTTCCACTTGCCCTAGTTTAAATTATTTCCCACCCCAGTTGATTATTGTGCAACATATACCAGCAACAATTCAACATTCATGTAGAACAGCACATACCTCTACATATCAACATCATCGTGTGGCAACACATGACATACTATTTTATAAACACATTGTATATTACATTAATCAATATTAAATTTGTATTTCCAAAATGATATCAATAACACGTTGCATGTCTAAGCATACTAGTCATAATCAAGCAACCCATGTTGACAATTTAATAACATCCAACTAACATTAAATCAAGTTAAAGTGACAAATAAAATGGCATACAAATGACAAGGTGGATATACAACAATTACGATGATTAACTAACTCAAATTAATTGAAATCATTTTTAATTTGAATTAGCATGCAATAATTTTAAATAATATAAATTTTATGTAACACCCCGGCATCTAGTATGCCTGAATGTTACCAAACATAGACTAAACAACATCTAAATACCACAAATAAAGAAATTACAGCGAAGGTGCAAATTCTAAACCGAAAATTTCGGCAGCATCTCCTTTGTTTTTCCATGAATTGAAGCAACAGTAATAATAAGGCAAGATATAACATGATAAGAGACATCTAAAACATCAATAACAATTGATATAGCATCACTTATGTCTAAAATAGGGAATTCAACCATTCCACAAATTATAACGAATCAAACGATGAACTTAAGCTCAAACCAAGCCATACACCAAGTTTCATGGCACTAATCATTATTATCATGACTCCAAATGATTAAATTGTCTATAAGTGTGAAGCTACGTGTAGAAGTGTAGCTAATGCCCTTTCCCGCATGCCAGTTTCATGGTACCTAAAAACAACATAAAACACAAGCGTGAGTTCATCACTCAGCAAGTATATTGCAATGATACCAAAACAATAACAACTCACATACATACTTAATGCCATTCACATATCCTGAGAATCAACTCATGAACTTTATTTATGCTCTCATATAACATCATCATAAACATCTCAAATAAAAATCTTCATATGCATCTCATAGAACATCATAATCATCTCATAAACCACTTCATTCATGCAATGCACATATCTCTTTGAAGCACATACCAGTATTGTCGAGTGCACACCCGTCGGCTTGCACCCCCTTTCCCCTTCCATCCCGTAGATGGAGGGTGCCTACTCTTACTTACTCGCTCCCATGCACAACTGTGGATGGGACTACGAAGTAGGACTTTCTTGTTCACTACGTGTCAACAGAGAGGCCCGCATCAGCATGGAACGTCTCTTCCATTATGAATGCACATATGACATAAACATGTAGAGATTGGCATAAACATTTAATACAACGAATTCATGATCAATATGAAATCATGTTCATCATGTCATAGGCAAACATCAATCATGGCAAGTTAGATATCATGTAATCACATTGCACCTAAGCAAGTCTAGCAATTCATACAACACCCAACCCATTCCAATACACTTGCCTTCAACTGCGGCGACGGATTGGCGAGAGGTTGAGGGCACTCCTGGGGTCACACCACCTGCACATAGGTACCACACACTCAAAATGTGCCCACAAAACAGTACAAGATCGAACCTCTAACTCGACTCCGCAAACTACCCCTAAAACCCGAAAACAGAGAATCTGTCATAACGGGACAGTGGGCTTCCAACAAACATAACTTGAGTTCTATTTATCCAAATTAAGTAAATGAGTACATCATCGCAAAGCTTAAGAAATTTCCTAGCTTTCTCTAAGTATTGGTAAAAGCTGATTCTGCCTCTAAAATTGCCTAATCTACAGATCAACCCGATCTGTCCTAATCACGTCACAGATTTGAACACGTTCGGTAAAACGATCATAACTTTCAAACGGCTGGGCATAATTGGACGTTCTTGGTGTCCAATTAAAGGTATTGAAGTTATCTATAACTTTCTCAACAGGCAGCCAACCAAATTCCAAATCTAAAATTGTGAGAACTCAAACCCTAGGTTGGGTGCCCAATCTGCCCGAGACAGAACGCTATGCAATCTCTAGTTTTCATCCATTCTATCCAATCGCAGCACCACCTTTCGATCTAAAAGAACCAAAACACCCTCTAGCATAGCACCTAGTCCATCCCCAAGGATTACCCATAGCCATACCTTTGCCCGACGAACAACGAACGTCGAAAACTCCTCCCGGTCGCCCAATCTTCCTCCACACGCCAATCCCGCTGGATTCTCTCGTCGCGGGGCTTTCCAACGGCGAGGACAGCGAGGAGGGGTGTGGCAGCGAGGGAATATGGTGGAACTCACCTAGGGCCGGCTAGAGGTGGTGGGGAGGGAGGTGGCGGCTAGGGGAAGCAAGGGGGCGCACCACAATGGGGGCGGCGGCTATGGGAGGGGAGAGGGGGTAGGGGGCGCACAAGGCTAGGGTTGGGCGCATGGGGGGGGTTGGCAGAATTCTCCCCCTCATGGGCCAAGAAACTCCCCCACCAACGGCCCACATCCTCCCCTTAAAGCCCAAAATAGCTCCCGCTAGGCCCAAACTCCCCCGGATAGGCCCAAACACTCCAAAAAGCCCAAAAACATGGTAATAAAGTTGTACCGGAAGCTGGATTCTATAAAGTCGCATCTCATAACGTCACATTCTCTATTGTCACATCCTATGATGTCACATTTTAAAATATAGGATCAACATGGTCAAAGCACAACTTGCTATGAAAAAGCTCTTGCTACTACTCTGGACCTTGTTCTTGGTGTAACACCCCGGCACCTCACGTGCCCTGAATGTTACTACTACAAGCTCAAATGCCAACAGATACTAAAATTATACCACAAAATTAGCAAGTGTTCTACATATCAAATCACTTCTAACAATAAACTATTAATCACAAACATAAGCATAATTAAATAAACAACCTAAAGATCAAGATTCGCATGCATAAAAACAACTAGAATGAGATTCTAATAAATAAATTCAGCGACAACAACAACATACACAAAACCAAATATCCCAACACAAGGACAGTTCTAATAAACATAATCCAAACTTTGGAGTACCTAAAGTTAAACCAGCGAACTAATCAAGATTAAGTACTAGAGAAAAGAATGAAGGGTGGGGATTATCATGTGACGTGATTAAGCTACTTTCCCTTCCCATATGCCGCTCTCAAGCTACCTAAAATATTTAAATAAACAAGCGTGAGTCCAAAACTTAGCAAAGTGCATAATAAAATAATAACATGACCAAATATCACATTTAAAACCAGCAAGGGTGAGTCCACAACTCTTCCAATACATAAGAAACAACATCATGCTAGTTTTCGCCTTTATCACAATCATCACATTAACAACCATTCATCATTACCAATGCTCTGCAATGCGAATATGCTTGCAAGAAACAAAATCATGCCAGTTTTCATCTTTATCACAATCAACACATTAACAACCATTCAACATTACCAACGCTATGCAATACGAATATGCTTGCATGCTCATATACACATTTCATAGCTTATACCAGTATAGCTGAGTGCACACCCGTTGGCGTGTACCCTCTCATTCCCTTCCATTGCATGGAGGGGGGCTACCTAAGTAGGACTTAATCAAGAGCACTAAGGTCGAGTCATATACCTTTCTCACCGACCTGACACATGCACTTCGGATTAGTTATATGACTCACTTACCGACCTGGCTCTTATGCACTATCCATGATATGAATGCAAGTGATGCAACATATTCCAAAAACCATTCGCCATGAAATAACATCACCAAATTGTCCTTCTCAACATGCATTCACCACAACAATTTCAAGATCTCCAACATAAATAATAATCATATAAATCAGCGAGGTAATATTAATCAATTTAAACAACAATCCTTCATAACCAAATTATCATTCTACCATGCACTTGCCTTTACCCACGAGTAGCATAGTGGCGTGAGGTTGAAGGCACTTCTGGAGTACACCACCTGAAATAAATTGCATACAACCCAAAACCATGCCTCCATAGCAAGCACAATATGCATAATAACATCGAACCTATGCCCAACACCAAACTTCCCTCTTTTCAATGCTGGTCCTGAACCTAGTTTGCTGCCACCCGGGACAACAGGCTTCAAATGATCGTAACTTAAATTATACAACTCCAAATAAAGTAAACTAGGATATTTCTAGAAACTATAGAAAATTATCTAACTTTCTCTAGTTATTGAAATAATTTAATTCTACCTCTAAACAACTCTAATCTGCACAATACCAAGACTAAATCCAGCAGCCAATGGATTCTGCACAGTCAGCTTTCATAGATCATAACTTTTGATCCATTTAACCAAATTTTATGTTCTTGATCTCTAATGAAACTTAAGATAATATTCTATGTTTTTTACAACATACAACCCTTCTAGAACTAATAAAAAGGCCCCAAAACTTGACCTGAACTTTAGATACAGAACTGCCCGAAGTTTGATCTTCAAGCTGTGATCCAATTCTGAGCAGCACAATTCAAAAATTCATAACTAATTATATTCCACTCCAAATTGAGCAAACTATGATCGTTCTGTAATCTACAGGAAATTCCCTAGATTTTCCTAGGTACATAGAAATTTTGATCCGGCATCTAACTAGCCCTAAAACACCAATTTCTGCAGGCTCTGTCATCCATGATAGATTCTGGACAGTAGCCAGACAAACGGCCATAACTTTCAAACCATCCATCCAAAAATCGTGATCTTGGTCTCTAATTAAAGGTAAGACAATTAATTCTCTACAATTTTCTCAACAACCGACCCTACAGGAAATACCCCTAGTTTTCACTAAATCGCGCCCTAACCAAGGAAACAAATCTGCCAAAGAGTGCCAAAAACAGCCACAAACTAGAATCCCCTAAACAATTCTATTCCCTAACTCTAAAACTAAAAAAAACTCATCTAATCCCTCCTAATCCTAGCATCGAACCCCCCTAAAGAAACCCTTACTATACCTTATCTAGAGGATGACAAGCACGCTAGAGGAAGGTGCAAGGATGAAGGAGAGGAAGATCGGTGGCTGCTACAGGGAGGAGAGGAGGGGCACAAGGAGGAAGAGGGATGGCTGCTACTATCAGGGAGGAGAGGAGGGGCGCAATGGGGAGGGGAAGGGTGTGGTGTGGCTAGGGAGAGGAGGGAGGGGTGGGATTAGGGTTAGGGGGAAATCCCCCTCCCCATGGGCCCAAACACCTCAAAAAACTACAAATAGGCCCCCACAGGCCCACAAACACATCCTAAGGACCAAATAACCCCCTACCGGCCCAAACCCTTAACTAGTTCTTCCTTCAACCTAGAGATCAAACCGCGATATTACACTTGGAGTACCAACTCTCCTACGAAATCCTCAGGCACTTCAACATCTACGCGTACATATCTCCTCTATTTGGGCGCTACACAATTTCTAGATAAAAGAAAGATAATTCTTATCAGATAGTGGCAAAGTAATTCAAACATTATTTGAAAATATAGAATACTGGAATAAAGAATAAACTGCAATTCTTATTCATGAGAAAATGTATGCTCTTCTAAAGCTTACAATTCATTATTCAAAATTAACTAACAACCACTGTTCTGTAGTCCACAAACTTCAAGCGAACCCAATCTTGCTGTGCTTGGAGCAAGATGGTGGACTTGAGCTTCTCGAAACGCCTCTGAAGCGCAGTCCATAACTCAAGTGTACTTACCTCAGCCATGTATTCATTCTTCACAGTGGCTGAAAGGTGATGCCTGAGAAAAGGGCAAAGTTTGACTGTTTTGCTCGACAGTAGGTTGCGCGTCCTTCGAGGACCCTAATCTGACACTACGGAAGGTCGAAACATTATAAAATATGAAATCGGAGATTAAAACTTTACGTTATGAGGTTTAATCGCGTTTCCGGGAGTTTTGGCCTTTCCGGGGCGATTTGGGCCTTAGGGGGACCCCACATGGGCCAAAAGTGGAGTTTTCCAGCCCATGTGGGGGG
The DNA here is from genome assembly GCA_036346355.1 of Rhipidocladum racemiflorum. Lineage (NCBI taxonomy): Eukaryota > Viridiplantae > Streptophyta > Magnoliopsida > Poales > Poaceae > Rhipidocladum > Rhipidocladum racemiflorum. The sequence continues at coordinate 47,058,962 of CM070589.1, forward strand.
GGGAGGGCAGCATGACCCTGCCCCATGCGCCCCCTTGCCCTAGTTGCGTCCCTCCCCTCCCCTCCCCTCTCCCTCCCCAAGCCGCCACCCCCTCCTCCACTCACCTCCCCTCTAGCCGCCCCCCATGCGCCACCCCTCCTCCCTCTCCTCTCCACCCTCCTTGCTGGCCTAGGAGGGCTCCTCGCCTCGCCACCCCACTGTTCTCTCCATTAGGAAGCTCCACGACGAGGAGATCCGGCGGATTCGGAGCGAGGAAGGAGATCGGGAGAACTGGGAGGAGATTCATCGCCGTTCGTCGGTTCATCGTTCGTCGGGCGAAGGTATGGTTAGGGGTAATCCTTGGGGATGGTCTATGTGCTGTGCTAGAGGTTGTTTTGGTGTCGTTAGATTGAAAGGTGGTGCTGCGATAGGATAGATTTGATGAAAACTAGAGTTTGCATAGTGTTTTGCTTCGGGCAGATTGGGCACAACACCTAGGGTTTGAGTTTTTATAATTTTAGAGTCGGATTTTGGTCGGCCGCCTGTTGAGAAAGTTGTAGATAACTTCAATACCTATAATTGGATACCAAGAACGTCCAATTTCGCCCAGCCGTTTGAAAGATATGATCGTTTTACCGAGCGTGTTCAAATCTGTGATGTAATTGGGACATAACGTAATGTTTTGTAGATTAGACAATTTTAGAGGCCGAATCAGCTTTTCCAATACTTAGAAAAAGCTAGAAAATTTCCTAAGCTTCGCGATGATGTGCTCATTTACTTGATTTGGTGTCCTAGAACTCAAGTTATGCTAGTTTGAAGCCTGCTGTCCCGGGGGACAGATTCTCTGTTTTTCGGCTTTGGGAGTAGTTTGCGAAGTCGGGGTAGATGAGCGATGGTGTACTGTTTTGTGGGCACATTTTGAGTGTGTGGTATCTATGTGCAGGTGGTGTGACCCCGGGAGTGCCCTCATCCTCTCGCCAATCCGTCGCCCGCGGTTAAGGCAAGTGTATTGGAATGGGTAGTGTGTTGTATGTTGCTTGTCTTGATTAGATGCAAATTGTTTTCATGATATGCTATCTTGCCATGACTAGTGTTTGCCCATGATATGATGAAAATGGTATGTTATGATGCTATGCAATGAATAATTGTTTATGTTTATGGCATATGTTACATACATGACATGAAAACTGGCCCGGTCGGTGATAACGTCATAACTAGTCCGGTAAGGTTGGTGAGAATGTTATGACTAATCCGGAGCGCCATTGAGTAAGACCTACCTCGTGATTCCATCTACGTGGTGAGTGGAAGCGAGGAGTACTCTCCATCTACGGGATGGAAGGGGAAAGAGGGTGGACGCCGACGGGTGTGCACTCGGCAATACCAGTATGTGCTTCGAGGAGACATGCGCATTGCATTGCATACATGATGATGATAATGAAATGTGTACAATGAGATTGGGACATGGTTATGATGTTATATATGAAATTATGACTTGATCATGATGTTAAGCATGTATCGATGTTGGCATTGATTTGTTATTATGATCCATTGCAATATGCTTGCTGAGTGATGAACTCACGCTTGTGTTTCATGTTGTTTTTAGGTACCATGAAACCGGCATGCGAGAGAGGGCATTAGCTACATTTCCACACGTAGCTCCACACTTATAGACAATTTAATCGTTTGAAATCATGATAATAAGAATAGTGCCATGAATCTTGCTGTATGGTTAAATTATGTGCTTGATTTCCTCAATTGCTTCGTTTTAGTTTGAGGAGTGGTTGGACTTGGTATTATTGATTTAAGATGTTGCTATATCCATTGTTAATGCTGTTTTAGATGTCTCATATCTTGCTATATCTTGTCATAGTATTGTTGTTGCTTCGATCATGGAAAAACAAAGGAGATGCTGCCGAAATTTTCGGTTTTAGCATTTGCACATTTGCTGTAATTTATCTTTATTTGTGGTATTTAGATATTGTTTAGTCTATGTTTGGTAAAATTCAGGCATACTAGATGCTGGGGTGTTACACCTAAGCCGGTGGCAACTTTGAGCTTCTTGCTCACAAGCATGATCTTCGCATTTGATGCCCATGTGAGATAGTTCTGACCATGCGGGGCCAGTTCTTTAAACTCACGATTCACAATTTCAGACATTTACATGTCTACAAAATTCTGTCATTGGATTATTGTGTGTAATCTAATAAAAGAGTGGTTGCAAAATTCATAAAATGCATAATTAAATTCTCATGAATTTCCAGCAAACTAAAAGAAAGCAATAATTGGAAGATTCATAAAATACAAGATTCACAAATACACAATTCATAAAGATACATAAATACAGCTTCATGCATGTATGTGATCGGCTTCGTGCATGCGATCAGATTCATGCGCGCGATTTGCTTCGTGTGATCGGCTTCGTGCATGCGATCGGATTCATGCGCACGATCCACTTTGTGTGATCGGTTTCATGTGCACGATCGACTTCGTGAGATCAGTTTCATGCATGCGGTGCGGTCAGTTACATGCACAGCGGCCTTCTTAGCACGGCGGTGGCGCTTCGTGCGGCTTGCTTCAATTCCCAGTGAACTAGATTAAAGCAATAAATACAAATGCATGGAAAATATACATAAATGTCGCAAGAGAATACTAGGAAAATTAAAACCGGATCCAAATAATTTCTAGAATTTTTCTAGCAATTTTCCATATTTTCTGGCAATTTTCAGAATTTTTCTGTTATTTTCTAATCAATTTTCCGAATTTTCAACGCTTTTAAAAAATTACTTAAAAAGAAACCAAAAAAGGAAAAGAAAAAAAAGGAGGGGCAAAAGTGGAATTTCACCCCTACCACCACAACAACCGGAACTGAAACGGTTTTGAGCTCCTTCGTATTCACGGGAGATGTCCGATCGGGATAGGGATGCCGACGTGCGGAGGAGGCGGCGTCGTGCGGAGGCCGAGGCGCATGGCGGGTCGGTGAGACCAGGGTGCGCGGTGGGTCGGGGGAAGCCGGAGGGGATCGCGCAGGGCCAGGGGAGGCGTGTGGCGGGCCGATAGAGGCCGGAGAGGCGTGCAGCGGCGCTGCGTCGTCCGAGGGCGCTCGACGGCGTGGCGGGAGGCGAGACGTCGCCGGAGCGCGGAGCTTCGTGCGCTATGCCCAGATTACATTTGGTTCCAGATCCGGTTCAGGCCCGTTTCTTCTCCGATGCACGAGGGACAAGAATGGCCAGTCGGGCGCGGCGACGGGGGCCGGCGGCCGGACACGGTGACGTCATCGACCGCCGGGCGTGGTGGGATGCCAGCGGCATGGCGCGGAGGTGGCTCGATCGGGTCAGCGACTTCGAACCGGCGGTCTGTGGGGCTAGCGCACACGCGGCTTCGACCCGGGTGTCGGCGGCAGAGCACCAGCAGGCGGGGATGCGAGGTGTCGGCCGGCTAACGGCAGCTTTGAGCCAGTGAACGGCACGGTGGCTTCAAGCCTTGCGGTGATGCTTCAGGCAGCAGTGGCATCGGTGCTTCGTGGGCAGCGCTGCGGGCAAGGTGCTTGGCGAGTTCGACGGAGGCTAGCGTCACGACAGGAGTTCGTCCGGTCGATGGTGGCCTTCGAGGCCAGGAGCTCCTTGTGGTCTGGCGGTGGCCTTTGAGGCTAGGGACGGCGACAACTGTGGCGGCGGTTGGGGGAACACGTTGTGTGCATGGTGGATGATGACCGGCAAATTCATCCCGCTGGAAGGCTAGCGCTTCTTGGCCGAAAATTTGGCTTCATGTCATTGTAGCTTCGATGGCTTCGTGCCATTATTGTCTACTATAGATTCATTGTTGTAACGCAGCTTCATGCCACGATTTGCAAAAACATTGAGTACTGTATTTGTAGCTTCGTGCCACGGACAGTAAAAGTTGTTGCGTATTGTAACTTCGTGCCACAACTTGTATCCGTAGCTTCTTGCCATGTAGCGTAGAATAGATGCATGCAAAATACAAACGAGTGATTAGATTCTCAATCCCTCGAGTCTTACTGTTTCTCACCTTTTCAATCTATTCTCCGGTAGAACATCGTGCTAATAATGTGTTAGACAACCTCGCTATCGAATAGTCTGGGGTTGCTTAATAGATCTAAAGTGGAGAATAGATAGGGAGAGACACAGAATATGAGGAGGAACTGGTTTGCTTTATTATGCTTCCACATGTACAATGGGGTGGACCCTTGCTTCCTATTTATAACCTACAGTCAGGGTTTCGGTAAGAGTCCACATGGGCCTTCCTGGACCGAGTTTCTCAATAGACACAATTTCTCTCACAACACCGAGTTTCACCTTACAATGGTAAAGCTCAACCAACAGAATTTCTTGTTGATATTTGGCATTGGAAAAACCTTGCTGTAACAACTACGTTGCACTCTATCATATTCTATAGCCCGACATCCGATAGGAATGTTATGATAATCTGAAGTGAAATTTTCTGTTGTGGACATTTATTTTTTGGAGTTGTCCCTTGATGCGAGTAGGCCTGGAAGAAGATTGTGTAAAGAAAAAAATTGTGGAAACAATGGAAAAAATTGCCTTAGTGGGCTATTCCTTTCAATGGTAATGGTCCATTTATTAATAGATCAATCGGATTCAAAAGGTGAGAATTGAGTACAACAAACTGTCGTAGAAATGTTGGGAGATAAAAGTAGAGTTGTGCGATTGAGTCGAAGAGGGAAAATGGGTTGAGGTTGGAGGTTGGTATCATTTACTATAGATTAGTTTAATCGTATAAAAAAGGGCGTACGCTTTAGTGCCTAGGGAAAGTTTAGTCTGAGGGTTGTCAAACTGTTTCCATCTATGGCTCAGATTGGGGAGATTGGCTTTTCGCCTAGATCTTCCTGAGTCCTTGCATGGGGTGTATTATGTTTCCTTGTTGAGGAAGTAGTTGTAGAATTTCGAATGCTACATATTTAGGAGCTATTGGTCTTTGAGCCTAATCACCTTGCCTTTGAGACTTACCCAGTGTGAATATTGGGGTAGCCATAGAGGACAGTGAAGCATAGGACCTTAAAGTATGTTATGTGCTTGTTCTCTTTATCGAAGCAAGAGACGACCTGCGAGTTTGAGTCTCGCAGGCGTGAGAATTATCATGAGTTGTTTGTTTCAAGTATGCATCTTGTTTTGTTTCCCTTGAGGTTTGAGTTGTTTTCTAGTTATCGCACTATGAATTTGGGGTCGAATTCTATTAAGGGGAGGAGAATGTAATATCCCAGTTAAACTTTAGGGAGAACGTAGGATTACCGAAGAGCATTGGAGAAGGAAAATCTGAATTTTTCTAGAAGGTTTATTGGTTTTGGGCCAATTTTGGGCCTTCAGACTAGTCTTATTGGGCTTAAAGGGGAGGATTCCTCCCACCAAACCCTAGGGCACCCACTTTGCCTCCCCATGCGCCTCCCCCACCATATTGGCTCCCTCCCCCTTCCTATTTTGCAAAAATTACAGCAGCCACCATTTGTCCCTTGCGCTCCCTCTCCCATCCAACCGCCTCCTCTCCCCCTCGTCCCTCTCCCTCCCATGCCTCCCCTACCAACCAAGGTGCCCCCTCCTTGCCAAGGATCCCGTTTTCCATGGCCTTGGAGTGCCCGAAGGTCGCCGCCGGTGTGGATCGCGTTGGAGGGTGTCTGAGAGGTGGTTCGTCCCCGATCTTTTCTTCCATTCGGGTAGGTGCTATTTTTCTTTGTTTGTGGTTGATCTTGGGTTCCTTGGGGGCTTGCTAGGTTGCTATTAGGAGTGTTTAGCAGAGGTTTGATGGTTGTAGAGTTGGGGATAAAAGTGGATTAGGCGAGTTTTACTTCGTGCTGTTTTTCTGTGTACTGGAACAGATTATTTCCCTATGCTAGAACACGATTTAGAAAATTTTATATTTGTTTCTTGGGCGTCTCATGCTGATGTGAGCCTATGTGCTCACATGTAATGAACATGAAAGTCCTACCTCGTAGTCCCATCCACAGAGGTGAATGGGAGCGAGTCAGTCAGAGTAGCCCCCTCCGCGGGATAGAAGGGAATAAGAGGGTGCACACCGATGAGTGTGTGTTCGGCAATACCGGTATGTGCTAAGAAAGGTGCATTTTATGAGCATGCATGGTGCATCATATGAATGAGAATGCGAATGAAGATTTAATGTGATTCTTTTTTCCTCGTATGGTTAAAGTGATGAAGTATATTATATATATATATATATATGATAAATTTTTATGCCTTTTGTTCATGTTGCAATACACTTTGCTGAGTGATGAACTCACACTTGTTGTTTATTGTATTTTTAGGTACCATGAATTCGGTATATGGGAAAGGGGGATAGAACCACCACTTCACTTAGCATCACTCCACTAGAAAAATTTATATAAGATCCACCTTGGTGTTGGTTTGCTTTATTGAACTATATTGTGGTTTATGTCGTGTTGGTTGCTATGTTTATTTGTTCATTCCGTAATCGTTCGTGTGTGGATTAAATTTATGTTCTTGTCATGAGATGGTTCTGAAATCCTTGATTTACAACATTGTTGTTATCTTGCATTATTCTGTTATGCTACGAAACTATTGTTGATGCATTAAACCTTGATAAAGAAATTACATGCTGCCGAAATTTTGTTTAAACAACTAATGTACTGCTGTAATTTACTTATATTATTGCTATTTGGTGGTTAGTATTTCTCTTTATGGTGACATTTTGGGCACATTAGGTGCGGAGGTGTTACATAAGTGCCTTCGAAATAATCTATTTCTTCACCTAAAGCAGCGTTCAAAGCAAGGTAGAGTACATTGTGTACTTAGCAAGACTTGAAGTATTTGCAAATCCTAATTACATGCAATCTAATACAAAAGAGGCTACTATAATTATTTGCATAAAGCTGAATTGAATATAGATTTTGGGTAATAATTTGAAAGCATAACTTGTAAAGAAAGTTGACGAGTAAAATAATAAGCATAAGTAACAACATAACTCAAATGATCATAAACGTCTATCGCATCATTTTTTAACCAACGCATTACATAACAGTTGAATACAATTTTATCAACACATGACAATAATTGAATCATTTGCAAGGTAACTTGTCTAATTCCAATTTCACTAGTTCTACCTTATTTTTAGGAAAAATTATCAAAATGCTAACTATGTGATGACATTACCAAGTTGTAATGCGCGCTAGCATGGCTAATCGATTAATTTTAACTCTGTAGATGTGTACAGATTAACCCACACGGAATATTATCTCGTTTTGCAATGCGTATTTAACACACTTCCTTTGGTGTGTCGCAGAGAAATCATATATCTTTTACATTACTTAATCCTAACTTTGCACCAACCCAGTACCGACAAACCCTTATTGCGGGATGTTTGAGAAAGGGGTCCCGCAAGTGGGGCCTACACCCGACTGGGCTAGACGGGCGGAGTAGTAGGCCCAAAGCCCAGAAGCACCATGACGGGCCCGGAGGAGGTTTTCGACTTGTTCCCCAAGGCAACTCCCGATCCTTCGGGGAAGCTTCGCGCCACGCCCAAACAACCCGCCAAAAACGAAGCATGCAGCCTGACACTCGCAGAGTGCAGATCTTTGGAACTCGACGAGCGGCAGGCGTGGGTCGGGGAAAGCACAACCACCTCTCCAAGACGTAGTGCGCCATAGCCGAAGAAGACAAAATATGTGTTGGTGAGACCACCATGTGGAGGGCCCGGTGGCGCCCATCCGTCATGTACCCTTCCCCCAGTATATAAGGGGAGGAGGGAGAAACAAGAAAAGGAGAGGAAGCTCATATATATCCAAGAACACAGGACTAGGGTATTATCTCCTTCGAGAGAGCCCGAACCTGTCAAAAATAGATCGCCCTCGCATCCTGTGTTGCCATCAAGCTCAGATCCCGCACAAATCCCCTAGAATCACAAATCTTATTGCCGACGAAACCGATCGTCGACAGTTGGCGCGCCAGGTAGGGGCTTGTGTCAAGATCTTCGTCAAGCTTGATGGCTACGACGAGCGGAGCCTCCACAGTCTTCTTCCCGGGTCAGGTCTTCCGTTTCGGAAGCCTGACCTTCATCTCCAACGACCTCGGGAGCCTTTCCCTCTCTAAGGGAACCGTGCTGCAGCACGGTGAGGTTTCTGGTGGGCCATCGCCACGACTTCCACGCCGATCGGGGGGTCCCCCTGTCTCGCGCTCTAAAGTGCCGAGTAGGGGACCGAAGGCCCATTCCGGCCTGGGAGTCGGACTCGAGGACGCCGAGGTACGAATGGTGGGGGTTCTCGCTGCCAAACCACTCGGCACCTCCGAGCACATGGAGTTATCTTCTTCAGGCTCACCCAGCTCAGCGGCCGAGTCAGAAGAAAGCCTAGAGAGCTGCTGGAATTTCCGTAGAGTCTGCGTAATCGAGGGCTCGCGGGCGGATTCGCAGCAGCGCCTCGACACCTCGGCCGCCGACTTGGAAGGTGGCCGAGCAATCGAACTCGACGCGAGCGCGTACTCGAGACGCGCCGGGCTATCAATGAAGACATTCGCAAGCTAAGATGGGGGACCAAGCTGTTTTTCGTAGCCTACGGCAGAATATTGTCGCCTCCAAGACACTCCTGGATACCACGACCCCTATCTTTGAGGCGGGTGATCCAGCTTGCCCGATCGTGGCCCAAGTAAAGGCCATGGTGACGGGCGGCAGCTATCCAAGAGCCTGCATCGACCAGCCGGCAAAGGAGGCATCACGTGGTCCGTGAGGACCAGACGGCCAGCGGCCGGTCAGGTCGGAAGCCCGCCAGACACATCATGTTCCACCTCGCGGAGACGACTTGCGACACAAAGATCAACCGCGACTGCTCAGACCTCGACGCCAGCGCCGCGATCGAAAGGAGGAACAACGCCGTCATGCCGACGAGTATGAACGCTACGGCATCCTTCCGCGAGATCGCAAAGTCGCCAAGCGCGATCCCCTCGCGTCGATCACCACCGGAGGGTGTCGCGGGTCATTGAAGGGTTCGGCGCATTTACCCCTCACCTACGCCGAGTGGTTTGGCACGATGGGTTTAATCCTAAAGGCATCACTAGGTTTGACGGTGAGAGGGACCCGGAGGCTTGGCTACAGTATATGCTCTGGCAATGTGGCCACGGGGATCAGAAAGTAATGGCAAACTACTTACCGGTTACCCTCTCGCCCTTGGCCCAAGCATGGCTCACTGGACTCCCAGCGAACTCTATAGATTCCTGGGGAGATCTGTGTGAGCAGTTCATTTCAATTTTCCAAGGCACTTACGAGCGCCCAGGCACCCCTTGGGACCTATATCAGCTACACCAAAGGAGGAACAAACCCCTCCGGGAGTTCGTCAAGCGCTTCATGCATAGAAAAAGCACCGTTCGGGATGTCACGGATGCGATTGTGATAGCTGCCTTCCAGAAGGGAGTCAGCGACCCCGATCTCATCAAGAAGATGTCCCGGAAGCCACCAACGTCGGTCCGGGAGCTGTTCGCCCTAGCGGACCGTTACGCTTCAGCCTCCGAGGCTTTGGCGGAACGTCGTGACGAGGGGAAGGATCAGGCTGAACCCCCCCGGCGGAAGGAAAAGAAGCGCAAGGGTGAAGAGCTGGTGGCAGTCGCTGCACCAACTCACCCTCGCGCCCTCAAGGAGGATGGATATGATAAGGTTATGAACTCGCTTTGCCCCTTCCATCCGAAGGGGAGACATGCCGCCAAGGACTGCTTCACCCTAAAGAGATTCGCCCGCGAGAGCAAGAAGCAGGCTGGACAAGGTCCGAGTGGACACGCCGCCAACAAGCCACCTCCCCCCGAAGCCGAGGAGGACTATCAGGAAGCCGATCTCGAGCTCAACTACATATTCGGGGGCTCGGCTGCATATGAGTCCAAGCGGAAGCAAAAGCTCACCGCCCGGGACATCTACGCAGTGCAGCCGGAGACGCCCCAATATGTACGCTGGTCCGAGGTCGCGATAACCTACGACCGCTCGGATCACCCAGATCATGTCCCATTCCCCGGCAGGTATCCTCTTGTCTTGGCGCCCGTCGTCCGCGGCATCAAGCTCAAGAGGGTATTGATCGACGGTGGGAGCGGGCTCAATGTCCTCTTTGTCAAAACCCTTGACGATATGGGGATTCCACGGTCGGAGCTAAAGCGCGAATCGTCGCCTTTCCACGGTGTCATACACCGGAACCTCGCGACAACACTCGGACAAATCACTCTGGCCGGTCACTTTGGCGCAAAGGGAGAATTACCGGACAGAGAACCTTGGCTTCGAAGTGGCCGATTTCTCAACGACATATCATGCCATCTTGGGAGACCAGCTGGCCAAGTTCATGGCAAGACTTACCACGCATACCGACATTGAAGATCTGGGGCCGATCGTATCATCGCTTCACGCGGTGACATAAGGCGATCTTTTTCTGTGACAAGGAAAGGCGTGAGATGGCCGAGTCCCTGGAGGCGCAAGCGGTCGGGAGGATTCGACAAGAAGCGGATTCCGACAAGCGGAAGGCGGCGTCCCTACCATAAGCGCGAAACCCCGGGATCGGCCCCGAGGAAGGTACCAAAAGAATCCTCCTTGACCCGTCCGATCCGTCGCGAACCGCCTTGATCGGGACAGGGCTCGGAGACAAATAGGAGGACGTGCACGTCACTTTCCTGCGGGCAAATAGAGACGTCTTTGCCTGGAAGCCGTCGGACATGCCCGGAGTCCCCAGGGAGGTGATCGAGCACGCATTAAATGTAAACCAATCAGCCAGGCCAGTCAAGCAAAGGCTGCGACGATTCGCCCAAGACCGTCGACAAGCCATCAGGGAGGAGATTACAAAGCTGCTAGCCGCAGGCTTCATCAAAGAAGTGTATCATCCCGACTGGTTGGCAAACCCTGTACTTGTCCAGAAGAAGAATAAAAGCTGGCGCATGTGTGTTGATTACACCGACCTCAACAAGGCTTGCCCGAAAGATCCCTTCGGTCTCCCCCGTATTGATCAGGTGGTAGACTCCTTCTTTGGATCCCAACTACTTAGTTTTACGGGCGCCTACTCAGGCTATCATCAAATCCGGCTTCGAGAGGAGGATTGCGAGAAGACCTCGTTGATCACCCCGTTCGGAGCCTAGTGCTACATCACCATGCCGTTTGGGCTGAAGAATGCTGGCGCAACTTATCGGTAGCGATCTGGCGGTGTTTTCACCATCAGCTCGGACGCAATGTGGAAGCATATGTGGATGATATAGTGGTTAAAACCAAGATAGAAGACAGCCTCACCTCTGATCTAGCCGAGACGTTCGCAAGTCTGAGGGCGTTCCAGATGAGGCTAAACCCTGAGAAGTGCGTTTGGAGTTTCCTCAGGAAACTACTCGGGTTCATTGTCTCTCATCGCGGGATCGAGCCAAACCGGAGAAAATCAGGGCCATGATAAGGATGGCCCTTTGCCCGACCAAAAAGGTGTCCAAAAGCTTACTGGGTGCATGGTAGCGCTTGGCAGGTTTATCTCCCGGTTGGGAGTTCGGGGGATGCCTTTCTTCAAGCTCCTCAAGAAACAAGATCGCTTTGAATGGACGGCAGAGGCACAACAAGCCTTTGAAGAACTCAAGGTGTTCCTCTCCACCCCTCCAATTCTGGTCTCGCCGGTGCCAGGTGAACCTCTCCTGCTCTACATAGCGGCAACAACTCATGTAGTCAGTGCCGTGATAGTTGTGGAGCGGGAAGAATCTGGACACCGCTTCGGCGTGCAACGCCCGGTTTATTTTATCAGCGAAGTGCTGGGCGAATCCAAGGCGCGATACCCTCAAATCCAGAAGCTGCTGTACGCAATTTTGATCTCGTCACGGAAGCTGAAGCATTATTTCCAAGGACACTCGATTTCGGTAGTGACTTCTTTCCCCGTGGGAGAGGTCCTCCATAATCGAAGCAAGCTGGAAGAATTTCAAAGTGGGCAGCCGAGCTTGGAGCTTTGACGTCTCGTTCAAGCCGTGCACCGCCGTCAAGTCCCAGGTTTTGGCCGACTTTACGGCCGAATGGACCGAATCGAGTGCTCCCCGCGGAAGAAGGGCGAATATTGGACCATGCACTTCGATGGATCTCTCATGCTTGGCGGGCGGCGGGAATTCTCCTTGTCTCGCCTAAGGGCGACAGGTTGAAGTATGTCCTTCGATTCACTTCCGGCCTCGAACAATGCCGCAGAGTACAAGGCTCTCATCCATGGGCTCCGCATCGCCACATCACTCGAATCCGACGGTGGCGGTTCGGGTGACTCGATTGGTGGTGAGCCAAGTCTGAAGGACTGGTCGTCGCGTGGATCAGACTATGACGACATCTTGCCCGGCAAGTCCGAGAATTGGAAGGCAAGTTTGTGATGCAGGCTGGTTCATGTCCTCCGCCGCAATAATGAGGCAGCCGACGAGTTGGCTAAAATGGGAGCCACTCGGGCAGTTGTCCTGAGTGGTATCTTCGTCCAGGATCTTTACGAGCCAACCGTTACAAAACGACAGGAGCCAAGTAAAGAGCCTGGGACCGGAGTCCTGCTCATTGATCCCAACTGGACGGCCCTGTACCTTGATTATCTCCTGAAGGACAAACTGCCAGAAGCAGCCGCTCTGGCAGAGCGCGTCTCCCGACAAGCCAAATCCTATGTGGTGGTGGGCGATGAGCTCTTTCGGAAGAGTGCCTCAGGTGTCCTCAGGCGGTGCATTTCGGGACAAGTGGGAAGAGAGCTGCTCCAAGAAATCCACTCGGGGATGTGTGGCCATCACGCGGCGTCAAGCGCCTTGGTTGGGAAAGCCTACCGACAGGGCTTCTTCTGGCCAACGGCAGTAACGGATGCCAAGGAGATCGTTCGAACTTGCGAGGGCTGCCAGTTCTATGCAAGGCAGACACACTTGCCGGCGCAGGAGCTGCAAACTATCCCCATCTCTTGGCCCTTCGCGGTCTGGGGGCTCGATTTAGTGGGCCCGCTCAAGAAGGCTCAAGGTAGCTTCGCCTACCTTTTCGTAGCTATTGACAAGTTCACCAAGTGGATCGAAGCCAAACCAGTCGCCACTATCACCTCGGTTTTGGCCTTGGAGTTATTCCAGGTTATAGTGGTCTGATTCGGAGTGCCCAACCGGATCATCACGGACAATGGCACCCAATTCAGGAGTGAAGAATTTCAAGAATGGTGCGAAGGCGTCGGGATCAAGATGCCTTCGCCTCGGTGGCTCATCCACGAAGCAATGGGCAGGTCGAGTGGGCTAACGGTCTGGTCCTCCAAGGCCTCAAGGCCAGGATCTTCGATCGCCTCAAACCATACGCTGCCCGATGGGTGAAGGAGTTACCGTCGGTACTCTGGGGACTCAGAACCACTCCCGGTAGCAACCGGCCAAACACCCTTTTCCTGGTCTATGGCACAGAGGCGGTTCTGCCGACCGAACTAGAATTCGAATCCACGAGGGTTCGGAACTACAACGAAGCCGAGTCCGAGGGAAGCCGAATGGTGGAGCTTGATCAACTCGAGGAGGCTCGGAACGTTGCAGCCATCCACTCGGCTAAGTACCTCCAGGGACTTCGGCGTTACCACTCTCGCAATGTCAGAAGTAGAACCTTTTCAGAAGGAGATCTGGTCCTGAGGAGGAACCAGAAAAGCGAGCACAAGCTCTCTCCAATTTGGGAAGGTCCGTACATTGTGGAGAAGATGGTCCGGCCGGGTGCTTATCGACTTAGACGTGAAGATGGCGAGATTTTGGCTAATACTTGGAACGCCGAACAGCTCCGTCGCTTCTACGCATAAGTTATGTACCCGACTCTCACATACTGAATAAAATGGTGATCCATTTTATTTTCTGAAGCCCTACTGTGTAATGCTAGTCCCGAGTGGTTATTACCCGACTGGTGTAGCACCTAATCCTGGACGCGCCGGTACAAAACGCACGGAAATAAAAACCGCGATGAGCACAAAACTCCGGCGGTTTATACCAGCGCGCATAACGGAAAGGGTAGAGCCTGAAAGCACTAACCACTCGGGGACTACAATTTGCAGCGCCAGAATTTAACCGAGATTCGCCTGATCGTGAGTTTCTAGCCGTCAAAAGCTCGAGCCCCAACGCCTCGTTGCTGGCGCTGGAGCAACTGACTAGAACGGTTGATCAGGCGGAACCCTAAACTCGGAATAAATATGACGGCATAGATTGGGCAAGATTTCACATTTTGTTCCTTAGTATTAGTAATTTACATTACTGACTTTCTTTTTCATTTTCTCGCGCTAAAAAAAAGGGGGGGCGGCTCCTCGCCGTAATCCCGCCGCTATCTTCTTCGCTACCGGCCCAGGAGGCCCGGGAGAGGGGTCGTCGAGGTCAGACGCGACGCGCGCGACGCAGCGCCGCCAGGACCTCGTCCTCAACCACCCAAAGGGGTGGTATAAGGTGGACGAGAGTCCTGATGGCTAGGTCGTCGCGGCGCTCGCGCCCGATCATCTCCGTGATGATCTCGGCCACCTCGTGGAGCCCTGGAGCCACCTCCAGCAAGGCGGCCACTACGGCGGCGTCGCTGGCGGCTCCTTCCTCCTCCTCCGCCTCTAGAGTGGCGAAGTCGAGCTCCTCCCAAAACTTCACCTCCTCCCAGCTATGGAGCAGCCCGAAGAATCGCTGGTGGAAGAATGCCGCGTAGGGGCCAACGAATCTTCTCATGTTAGCCATGGAGGAAGGCTGGGAGGGAAGAAGAGGAAGAAGAGGAAGAAGAAAGGGACGATCGCTCAAGGGCGGTGACGTCCCATTTATAAACTGTACATGGCTCCGGAATCGAGGTGACGCCATTCAAAAACGTAAAAGACGAAGCAACGCCGCAAGACTGACAATTTGTTCGGAGTGCCAAAGAAGATCAGCACATTGAACAAAATTAAGAGACGTTTCGCCAGACACCTGTCACGAGCAGTTCAAGCTCATTCGGCCTTCCCGCTTACTTCGCTCAATTAAGCGAAAAGTCCGGGGGCTGTGAGCTAGGAAGCGACGACGCAAGCCTGGGGGCTAAACCACTCAGCCAGGTGGCCACAACGTAAGTCCCGACGCTCGAGAGCTGCACGCCAGCCTCTCGGAAAAGCGTGTCTGGGGCAAGAAGGCCACGGGCCAAGACCCTGGCGCTTGGGAGCCATACCAGTCGGCTGAAAGCCACCCAGAAAGGCGCAACGGGGGCCAAAAGGCCGTGGGCCTATATTCTAGCAACTCAGACAAAGGGGAAAGAGTGAAAGAGGTCTGGAGCCCACTTAGCAGAGGACAATACAGACAAATTATATTCAAGTGAGAAAACACAATATTTCAAACAAGGAGGGGAGGGCCAGCACTCGGCATTAAGGTTCACATCGAAGTCAGAATTCAAGATTCTCTAACAAGGCTTGCGATGTACCGGAGACCTCTTCGAGGAGCGCGTTGGCTTTGTCTTCATCACAGGCAAAACCTTCTTTCACAGCTTCAAGGTCAACTCTCGGATAATGAGACTTGACCACTGCCAATGCCTGGTTCGCACTCATGGTCGCGGACTCCTTGGCATAAGCTCTGATTCTATCGGCTCCTCCAGAGAGAAGCGGAACAGCGTCGTCCCCCTGGCCCGGCTCAACTCCTTCAATACGCAGAAGGTGCAGAACTGGCTCGCAGGCGACGCGCAGCTCAGTCTGGCCCCGTTCGGCAGCGGCCATCTTCTCCTTGCATTCTGCAACAAAGCCGAACTGCCATCAAAAACACACCCGACGCCAAGTACGTTCAATCCAAGTCAAAGAAATTTACCCTTCAGCTCCCGCTGCATCCTCTCCAAACCGACTCGAGCTTCGAGGCCAGAACTCTCTGAAGCCTCCAATCGAGCTCTTAGCTCAGCAATGGTCGAATCGCGCTCTGAAACACAAGAGCGTCATCATCCTTTCCAACTGTCCAAAAAGATGTCCAAACCGAGTCCAGGGGAGGATCTCACCTTCGAGCACATACTCAAGCTTCGCTTTCTCCTCCCGGATCGCCATACATTGGTCCTCAAGCCCGTGAACCTCCTTCCATCTGCCATTTCTTGATCTCACGAGCTTGTCACGATACTTCTGGTGCTCCTTGAGCTTCGGGAGCACCTTCCGAAAAAATTGCGACCGCTGCTCTGAGCGCTCCCCCATGTCCTAGGTAACAGGGCAGAATCTCAGGGAGAAGCCAGCAGGCAACAGATTGAAGACAAGAAACTCACCCTGACGAGCGTGCTACACCTGACGGTGAGCTCATAAAGCTCCGTCCGAGCCGCTCTCTCCATCTCATCGTCCTCTTCCATCCCGTTCCAGTCGGAACCCCCCTCCCACCATACGGTCCGATTCGGGGGCTTCGGCAGAGGACCGAGCGGCGGTGGCTCTCGAGGCACCTCCTCCACTTCGGGAGACGGTGCCGGGTCAATCTCGTCGGCGGACGGACCACCTGATGGTTCAACGGTCGGGCCGCCGGCACCAGGTGGCGACGCCCCGGCAGTCGACGGCGAGGGTGACCTGGCCGACGCGGGGGGGCTCCCCTTGGAGAAGCCTGTGCTTGGGGCTCCTTTTCAGGAGACCCCTCCACCGGGACGTCCATAGTAGGAGTCCTGAATCGGCAAAAAGGGAAGACACCTCAGCACAGGCAATAACAAAAAGACAAGGATCGCCCAAAAGAATACCTCCTGGATTTCTTGAATTTCATCCCTGGTCTCATCCGAGACCCAGCACCACTCGGAGGGGAGCTGACTCAAGACCAAAGCCGGGATCGCCTGCGATAGAAGGTCGTGGCTCATAGCCGTGATCCGGCACGCCAGAGGTCGGCGCCCCGACGAAAGGCCAGCGGCTTCTTCCGCTGATTCCCGGCGCAGCTCATCGGCCGAGGTGTCAGCCGCTCGCTTGGCCTGAGCATTCCTTAGCCGAGAGAGGCCGACGACTGGAGCGTTAGAGAAGAAGGACGCGCGTTCCTGAAAAAGGAACGATCGCACCCTGTTTGAATCACACATCAGGCAAAAGATCATGGGACAGTTTTTCGAGTGAGTGGTGCACTCACGGGAGGGGGAGGCCTCGCCGCCGAAAATTTGTGAGGGCAGCCCCTGTTGGTGATCACAGTGCCAGGCACGAAGAGGTCAACTACCCGCGCCGCCAATGCATCCTTCGACAAGGACGTGTCCGTCTCCCGAGTGGGATCCTGAGACCCGCCGTACTGGAACCCCAAATGGATTCTCTCCTTTAAGGGCTGCACCTGGCGCTTCACAAAGCTGATCGCGATCCCGGGGCCCGTTAGCCCTCGGTTCTTCAGATCGTTAATCCATGCCAGAAGCTTGGAGACTTGGTCCAAACCGCCGCCATCCGGGGCGTCGCTCCAGCATCGGGAAGCTTTAGGGGCGCGCCAAATAAAGGGGCGAGAAAAGGGTCAACATTGGCACAATAGAACCACTCCCGCCTCCAACCTTTGAGGGAGGTCTTGAGGGGGATGACGAAATACTGTTTCTTCAAGCCCTCTCGCAGCTGGAGCCCAGCGCCCCCAATGACGCTGGGAGCGGCCCAGTTCGGATGAGGCTTGAGCAAGAAGAGGGAGCGGAACAAGTCAAAATGAGGACGTATCCCAAGATACGCCTCGCAAAGCTGAACGAAGATAGTAATGTGAAGAATGGAGTTGGGGTTCAAATTGATCAGCTCGATTTCGTAAAAGTGGAGGAGCCCCCGGAAGAAGGCGCTTCCAGGAACGCTAAATCCTCGCCAGAAGAAGAACTCGAACACCACAATCTCGTTTTCTAGAGGTGTGGGGTAAGGGTCACCTGCGGCGGGACGGGCGGAGATCAACTCCAGCGGAGGAAGGACGCCGGCGGCGACCAGCTCCTCCAAGCGGGACGTCGTGGTGATGGAGGTCTCCCACCCCACGGTCGCAGGGTCGGTGTTACCCTCCGACGCTGATGAGGATCCCGAAGAAGATGACATCTCGGTGAAGGAGACCTAGTGGGAGGAACCGCCGAGGGTCTTGGGCGCGAAACTAGAAACCCTAGGTCGCCCAAATCGCCAAAAGAGACTTAAAGATTTCTCAACTGTGGTGGGGGAAGGGCAAAGGTATCTTCGCCTAGCAAGTTTTTCCTCATTTATAAGGAATGAGCCTTAATTTTCGCCTTACGGCGGGGAAAGCAAGGGCCTCCGCGCTCGATTCTGAGCCAGATCTAGGGCATGCCCCATGACGGGCCGAAAGCTGAGTTGCGCAAAACGCGACCAGGTGTCAAGTCTGGTTCGAAGTTTGGGATAAAGTGCGCCCCATGATGGGCTTGAACGCCGGCCGCCACGGAAGCTTGGGGCCGGGCACTTTCCGAACATCCTCAAGCGGTATGCCCCATAATTTGGGGTCAATTGCTGGTCACTGCTTCTTAGTGTGATTGGGTATCGTGGGAGGATTTTCATTAAACCGGTCTTGAGAATGCGCCCCATGAGGGTGCGAAGCGGTCTTGGCGCTGTAGCGAGCACAGGCATTACTCTGAATGACCAAGGTATGCCCCATGAGGGTCGGTTGGGCCTCACAAGCCAATCGCCGCGCACCGTAAACGGGTGCGGGTACCGCTCGGCCCCGAGCCAAAAAGACTACGGTATGCCCCATGAGGGCCAGCTGAGCGACAAGCCAGTTGCCGCGCACCGTGAACGGGCGCGGGTACCACTCGGCCACGAGCCAAAAGACTACGGTACGCCCCACGAGGGCCACCGGTGGCGACAAGCCGGTTGCAGCAAGACCGTGAGCGAGCGCGGGTACCACTCGGCCCGAGCCAAAAGACTACTGACGCCCCACGAGGGCCGCAGAGCGACAAGGCTGGTTGTCGCGCAAGACCGTGAGCGAGCGAGTACCACTCGCCACGAGCCAAAGGACTCTGATCGCCCCACGAGGGCGGTGGCGACAAGCCGGTTGCCGCGCACCGTGAATGGGCGCGGGTACCACTCGGCCCCGGGCCAAAGGACTACGGTATTCCCCACGAGGGCCAGCTGAGCGACAAGCCGGTTGCCGCGCACCGTGAACGGGCGCGGGTACCACTCGGCCCCGGGCCAAAGGACTACGGTATGCCCCACGAGGGCCAGCTGAGCGACAAGCCGGTTGCCGCGCACCGTGAACGGGCGCGGGTACCACGCGGCCACGAGCCAACCAACCACGGTGGCGTCACATTACAAGTTCTTTACGATCTCTTTTCCCGTATAATCTTTATGACAGGATAAGAGACGGAAATCCGATCCTAAAGCACTTGGGGGCTGCTGTGGGATGTCTGAGACAGGGGTCCCGCAAGTAGGGCCTACACCCGACTAGGCTAGACGGGCGGAATAGTAGGCCCAAAGCCTAGAAGCACCATGACGGGCCCGGAGGAGGTTTTCGACTTGTTCCCCAAGGCAACTCCCGATCCTTCGGGGAAGCTTCGCGCCACGCCCAAACAACCCGCCAAAAACGAAGCATGCAGCCTGACACTCGCAGAGTCTGCAGATCTTTGGAACTCGACAGTGGCGGCAGCGTGGGTCGGGGAAAGCACAACCACCTCTCCAAGACGTAGTGCGCCATAGCCGAAGAAGACAAAATATGTGTTGGTGAGACCACCATGTGGAGGGCCCGGTGGCGCCCATCCGTCATGTACCCTTCCCCCAGTATATAAGGGGAGGAGGGAGAAACAAGAAAAGGAGAGGAAGCTCATATATATCCAAGAACACAGGACTAGGGTATTATCTCCTTCGAGAGAGCCCGAACCTGTCTAAAATAGATCGCCCTCGCATCCTGTGTTGCCATCAAGCTCAGATCCTGCACAAATCCCCTAGAATCACAAATCTTATTGCCGGCGAAACCGATCGTCGACACTTACTATGGTGGTAGACCCGATGTCCCACTTCTCCCCATAGTAAGGTGTATACTGTTGCATTGGTATGTGTTTAACCCACACCTCAATGTGGACAACCCTACGAGCAATTCAACCGGAACAGCCCGTGCTACTACAGCCTTCCAATGTGCAAAGCTAGTTTTAAGTAACTCATTTAGTTATAGCCGTCCCATAATAGCTCTTGTGGTTGCATGATTATCTTGTGCCTACCGTGCCATACCGTGCCAGCCCAGATCGTCTTCGGCGAGCCCAAGCATGGCCCATTTGCGCTTCGTGTCTGCTTCATGCCGTGACGACCCTGGCCCGACCCATTTACGCTATTGCAACGAGAGGAAAGGAGACGGAGACACACAATGATCAATCTCTTTCAGTTCTCTCTCGCCCGTTGCTCCCTCTCGCAGCTCTCTCTCTCTCTCTCATCCATCTCTCTCAATCTCTCTCGCTAGTTGCTCCCACTCTCAGCTCTCTCCCTCCCTCTCGACTGTCTCTCTCAATCTCTCTCTCGCCTGTTGCCTCCCCCTCTCTCGCTCATTGGCCAACAAGAGAACGAGAGATGGTCATCTGTAGAAAGCCCAATAGTACTTTTTCTCTCCAAAAAGATCATGGGTGCGCAAGGACACGGTGGTTGTGGGAGAAGTGCGCTACGCGGCGGTTGTGGGAGGCCACTACTACAGGAATGTACATCAGAGTCGGTTCTTTTTCGTCATCACAATCAGTTCTGGTAGCGATAGAAAGTTCAACGACAGTGATGAGGAGGCTCTATCACAGTCGGTTTTCACGCGATAGTAATAATACGGTCATCACAATCGGTTCTTTATAAGAAGCGATAGTGATGAGGGCTGCATCACAATCGATTCTTTATAGTGATGAGGGGGTATCATCACAATTGGTTCTTATAATGAACCGATTGTGATGAGGGGTGTGCTATTTCTCATTTGTCCACCCTCCCAAAAATAACATATATTACACACAATATGCACACATATTATATTCACATAGCACAGATTACACACAGTATGCCCATATCATATTCACATAACACAAACACTTTCTTACAACACGCATATCACATTCGTTCACAATATAGAACATAAATATGCTCAACTACTCTAGGCGAAGATTTAGAGCTCAATATCACCTTATTTATTAACATACATCATCAGAGGGCAGTTCTAAAATCTGAATTCTATGTAACAAGATATGATTCTGAAATGCTAAGAGACTGAGACGTGGAACAGTTTACTGTGTGACTACTGAAGAAATAAATGGGACCAAAAAATATGGTTTTGGCCAAACAGTATATGTCAGTTCCTGGAGAGTTCATCTTAACATAATACTTGCCAAACAGAGTGACTTAAATTATTCAAGAATGGATGAATTGATGAACATTCCATATATCAGGTTGGTTGGCAAGTGTCAATGACCAGGTCATAGTTACTTATATATGTTTCAGAATATCAAATATATGTTCCCTGTTAATGGCGTTATAAGCCGACTCGAAGTCGACCACCTCAAAGGTGATCAATTCTGTACGGAAGTTGCTTGGACTGCCGAAGGTGATGGGCAAAATGACCTGGCCCAAAGGCTTGATCGAGGTGCCCGGGACTATCCCAAAGAAGGAAACCGCTATTCTTTTGATCTTGGAGCGAGGGATCTGCATCTCGTCCAAAACCTTAGCGGAAATTAAATTCAAGGAGCTTCCGGAATCTATAAGGACCCGCCCAACGACAGTGTTGCTGATGGTCGGGCTTACGACCATCGGAAGCTTCTGTGGTTTGATCATTCCAAGGGGACAATCGTCCTTGGAGAAGGTAAGAGATAGCTCGGACCACTTGAGCTCTTGCACTGGAGGCTTTCCCTGGGTGATATGGTGTACCTCTCGTGCAGCGTCCTTCAAATCTCGTCGAGATTTGTAGGCGGAGGAACCCCCGAAGATAACCGCGATGTGGTTCTGGGGTTCTTGATATTCCATGTCCGCCTCATTATCCTCGATGGGTTGTTTGCCTTTGCTATTTTCGCCCTGTTCTGGGAGCGACGGCATGGGACCCTTGCCGCTGTAAAATTGCTCCAAGTGATAGGTCCATGTTCGGCAATTCCGTAAATCATGCTCGTACGTCTGATGGAGTGGACAGTAGAGGCCGCCCCGTTGTTCTGCTTGGTGCCTCGATCGCGGGGCCGGTTCTGTTGTCCTCTCCCCCGAGCATTGAACCCCCGGCGCTGTGGCTGGGATGCTCGGGGCTGTTGCTATTCTACCACAGTGACTATTCCCAACGAGGGTTTTTTCTTCTTCTTCTTGATCTTCTTGTCCACAGAGTTCGATCCCTTTTTACTGGCGGAGGTTTCAAATCCGGACTGAGGTGGTAGATTTCCTTCGTCTAGCATTTTCTTCCACTGGACGGCCTCGTCGGCATTGGCATACTTGTCGGCCATGCGGAAGAGCTCGTTGGCCGTTAGGTCTGGATGGATTTCCAGGTCCTGCGTGAAACGCACGTCTCGCACGTCGAACTTGAAAGCCTGGACGACGACCTCATCCGATATGTTCGGGATCGAATTTCGGACTTGGATGAACCTTTGGACAAACTGTCGCAAGGTCTCACCCTTCGTCTGAATCAGGCGCTCGAGGTCGCGCTCCCTTCCCGGGCGAGTGTAGCAGCTCTGGAAATTTGCTCGGAGCGCAGCGCTGAGCTGACCCCAAGACCGTATAGATCCTTCTTTTTGGTTGAAGAGCAAAGTGCGAGCGGCACCATCCAGGACCGTTGGAAGATAGTTTGCCATCACCCCCTCATCGCCCCCGGCAGCCAGAATGGCGGTGGTATAGATCGAGAGAAATTCGTCCGGGTTC
This sequence comes from Rhipidocladum racemiflorum, assembly GCA_036346355.1. Lineage (NCBI taxonomy): Eukaryota > Viridiplantae > Streptophyta > Magnoliopsida > Poales > Poaceae > Rhipidocladum > Rhipidocladum racemiflorum. The sequence goes on from CM070589.1 coordinate 47,081,586, forward strand.
TGGGTCCCGTTGAATCTCTCAATGTGCCCGGGCTTGAACTTGTTCGGCCACGTGACATTCCGAAGAGAGCTCATGAAGGCCTGGCAACTAAAGCTCGAGGTCTCACGGTGGTGTCCTTGGCCATAATGGTCATTGCGGGCGTCCCTCGTCCATCGCCCCACGCGTGGGCCAAGCCGAGAGAAGACTTCGCGAGGACGGTGTGCTGACAACCGCTCGGTCGTGGAGCGTTCGGAATGCTCGTAATCCGGGTGGATGTAAGCATGTCGCTCTGAGGTTGCTTGGGAGTCGCTCCGAGGCTTCTCGCAGACCGGATTAGTAGTCTGGGGCATCCTCCGACCATGGCTTCGGGATTCATCTCTATGTGAGTGGACGAATGCGACGGTCCCGGAAAACACTCCGGGCATTCTGGTCGCGAGGAGGATTCGGGACCTTCAGATCGGCGGCAAGCTTCTCTAGATCCTCGGCTACGACCATGCCTACGGCCTCTAAGTCCAGTTGATCGGGGAAGCTGCGAAGGTCGCGCACGACCGCCGCCAAAGCCTGCAACCGTTCTCGATTTTGGCGAACGGGTGGCGGAGAGCTCCGACGGGGACGTGGTCGGGGGTACGATGCTCGCGAGAGTCTCCTTGGGAGGAATTCCTTTCCCTGGAAACCCGCCTCTCTCTTGCTTGGCGGCGTATGCTCGCCAGGGTGTTACCCAAAGATGCCTCCAGGTGGTGCCTAGCCGCTTCATAGCGATCCCGCTTAGCACCCCCTGAGGATTGCACCTCGGGCTCGATATGGCTTCCAGCCATATTGACATGGCGAGAATGAGACGAGCGTGACAGGGACATCATCGTATCTCCTTGGGATGCCGTCTCGCGGTCGAACTCGAGATGGTCCGGTATGTCCAAACCATCATAGAGTCCGTCATAGTCATCCTCGTCGTCAGCGAGGGCAATGCACGGGGAACGGGGAACTCGTCCTCGCGCTCCAGATTCTGGGGAAAATCTCCCGGACTCGGTGTGGCCTGCGAGATCGGTCACACCGACTACACCGTCGCCGACGTAGTACATGTCATCATCATCAACGTCGTTGAAGGCACAAAGACTCCTGGTATCTCCCAAATTCGACATTCTCGAGGACCCCAATTCGTACGGGAATCACACTGTCGTATCCCCACGGACGGCGCCAGCTGTCGACAATTGGAGAACGAGCTCCCGCCGAGCTTACTTGTTGAATGAGGGATCAACAGGGCCCTCCTCGTATGAGCAGGGGGGAACGTTCGAGCAGTACCAAGACGGGGGGAACGCGATGTGTTTATCCTGGTTCGGGCCTCTCACTACCGAGATAACAGCCCTACTCCAGTGTATTGTGTTTATGATTGGTCAAGAATGGGGTGTCCCCCTTACAGGTGTTTTCGGGGGGATTTAAATACAGAACCTTATGCTGTACACAAGGTAACTACCCCCTAGATTGGCGCCACACTTCCATAACCGTAGCGCCCACGATCTGGGGCCCTTGATCCGCGCAATTAACTTGAATTTCCGCTGCACCTGCCCTTGATTTCCGGCGGATTAATTGCCAACTTCCTTTCTGGTATCACGACCGGGTCCCCCGACCATTCACCCGGGTAACGGTGTGGCCTTCGCGAGCATGGTTGCTCGTGTTCGTCCGGTATGGTCGTAGGTGGATGGGTAGATACGCATGCTCGGGAGTTATGTTGCCCAGATGGTCTCCCGAGCATCTTCTGCTGGTGTTGTATGGTCGGTAGCTTCAAGACTTCCGGGGGTACAACAGTCTTCTGTCAAATAGTCAATCCCCAACAGAAATCAAAGCCATTTAGGGACAACTCTCCTAGTTCATCATGAATCAAATCATCAACAAGAATGGCGAGTTTCATGACCCTGACAACAGCGACCCAATCTTCTGTACTAATTTGGAACCTATCCTGTCTCCATCCCACTCCGATTGGTATATGTAAAATGATGTACAGAGTGTGAAATGATGTTTCATTGAAGTATTCAATATGTATTGGAATATTTTGATGATAAATTATTGTGAAAGTACTTTTCACTAATCCATTGATCTGTGTCATCATACTTTTCCCTGAAACTGTAATTAGTTGTAATGCCACGTAGTATGGTCCACTTAAGGACATATTGGAACATTTACTTTGAAGTCTCCATTCTTTAATTCAGTTTGCTCATGCTTATGCCGATTGCTAGCTATTTTGTTCTGGATATTGCACACTTAACTTGCCATGGCCTTATTCTAGCATAGTTTTCTTTCTTTCATAGAAGCAAAGTGTCTATACTCTTGTAAGCACATTTTGTTTGTGCTAAAGGTTTCTAAAAAAATGCAAAGGTTTACGTTGATGTATGATATGTGTGTATGCTTTGTGTATATTAGAATTTTGGGTTAGCATCACGTCTCATGTGTGTATGCTGTTTTAGAGGGCATGGCTAGCAGTTTCTGAGGTTAGGCAAAATGCTGATTTTTTATTTTTTGGTCTGTCAGTATTTGTGTTGGTTCTTGGTATGAACCAACACTGATAGGTGAACTATGTGTGTCGGTTCTTTATGGGAACCAACACTGATATGTTGATTATTTGTGTCAGTATTTGTGGTAATAGACACTGATATGTTGATTATTTGTGTCGGTTCTTTTTGGGAACCGACACTGGCAGGTGAACTATGTGTATTGGTTTAATAGGAACCGACACGGATAGTAAAACTATTTATGTTGGTTCGTGTTTAGAATCGACACTAATAATGTTATTTGTGTCGGTTTGTAAACCAATACTGATAATCTCCGATTATCATGGTTCCGAACCAATACGATGAACTTGTGTGTAGTATTGTTTTTTCAGTTTGTGTGTGACTGTGAGAGAGAAGTACATGCACTACTGCAAAAAGGTTTATATTAGACGTCTCATTACAGACGGTTTTGATAAACCGTCTATGATGAGGAACATCACAAACAGTTCTATAGTGCAACCGTCAGTGAGAATATCACAGACGGTTATATTTAGAAACCGTTTGTGATATACAACAATATCAAAGACGGTTTTCGTATAAAACCGTCTGTGATGACTCTTGTAGCCATCACAGACGGTTCACAAACCTTATGTGATATGCAATAATTATCATTGACACATGGTTACAGACGGTTTAAAAAACCGTCTGTGATGACGGTTTTCGAACCGTCTATGATATCCTTTTTCTGTAGTAGTAATGGCAACTCCGTTGTGCCAAGCGAGTGCACGGAGAAAAAAGGTTGGCATTACAACTTGTAAACATGATCTTCACTGAATTTGCAGTTGCATAACGCTAACGTTTATGATTCAGAAAAATGCCACCCATTGTATATCGTCCGACATAAACTGATGAATTCCAACGAAAATTTTTGTATTTGATATAATATATGACTCGTATTCATGAAACGATACAATACTTTTGCGTATTTACAGAAAACATAGTCATATCGGTTTTTGAGATCTCATTTTTGAATACCGGGAATTTCAAAATCCGGTTTAACTATACCAGTAATTTGAAATCTTGGTAAATATGTATACCAGATTTTGAAAATCCGGTTATACCATAACCGGACTTTCAAATCCCAGTTATGACATGAACTTGCAAGCATGTAAATGATTAGTAGGTGTTGGATGCATGTGTTGGAGGCATAACCATACGCATGCATGTAAATGGAATAATCGGATTTTCGAAATCCAAATACGCAAAGAAAAGAGTTTTTAAATTCTGGGTATGGCTAAACCAGATTTTAAAATTCCGAGTATTCAAAAACGAGATCTCAAAACCGGGTATGACTGTGTTTTCTATAAATGCGTAAAAGTATTGTATCGTTTTGTGAATACGAGTTATATATTGTATCAAATACAAAAATCACCGAATTCCAACATGAAATCAGTTTTTTTTTTTTTTAAAAAAAAAATTGATTCCAACTTGAAATCTGGTTAGGGGTAGAGTAAATGAGAAGCACGCTAAAACAAACTACGTTCTAGGTGAGCTAGCAAGCCTACTATACTAGGTCCAGGTGCCGGATGACAGGCTCTGCACCGGAGGCAAAGGTGGGAGACGGTGGTTCTGCTGGTTGTTTGCTCTTTCTGTAGCAAACGTAGCCACTCTGTAATACTGCAGCAGTAAGAGATACGAACGTTTTGTTCTCGTCAGCGTTCCAAAAACCGGCAAAATAGGTTGGGTCCAGAGTTTGATATCCTAAATAGGTTTCGGTTCACGTACCCTCCCAAAACTCTATTTAAGTTCGTCTTATAAACAAATAGGCTTATGGTTGCGTTTACGTTGTATCCCAAAACTCAAATATGATAAAACAAAAAAATCAAGATTCTAAATTTCTAAAAAAGAAAAGTGGCCCGGTAACCGGTATTTGACTGATTTTGGCGAGAAACCTGGACATTTGTCTGCAATACCGGTATCCCATACCTGCTAGGGTCTCATGCAAGAGGTAAGAGGTATACCCCAGCTATTTACTCTTTAAAGTCAGGGAAAAAATCTGGGCCAGTCAAATATCTGTAAGCCTCGGTTACTTTGCGAAACGGCAAACAAATGAAACAAAATACGGCTTTCTGAAAAATTCTGGGCTTTTTCTGAATTTTAATTAAAAATTTGGATTCCAAATTTTGGTTTTTTTTTCTGAGATTTTAAATGTCTGGCTTTCCCCCCCTGGATCTGGTTACTTTTATACTGCCCTGCTGCCTGCTAGAGTGCTAGCATGAACAAGTCAAAAGAATGTACATTACTAATCTTGGAATAGTACATCTGCTTGCGGCTCTACCGGGCCTACCTGGCTCTACCGGCTTTGCCCAAGCTGGCCCTGCAGCATGGTAACTTGGTAACCACTCATGGCAGTTAGTAGTAAAAATATGTGTATCATAGATTGCACCAATATCTGAGAACACTGGTACATAAAAGTTTTGAATATTTTTAGGTTAATAAGCAAACATTAATCTTGACGAGTCACGATATGATGTTCGTTGCATGTATGTGCTTGCAGCAAAGTGGAAAGTGTTAGAGTGTGTTTGGTTGCTTGTATCAAGTGGTATATGTGAAGATCATTTAAGAAAAAAAAGTTATTCATGTGTTTGGTTGTTTGAATGGAACTATACTATTCTTGATCAAGTGATACAAATTTGAGAAATATTCTCTATAGATGCTGAACTATTTCATTCACCCAAAATAATAAAACCAATCAGTACAGGACAATCTCATCTCATTTAACCTCATCCCATCAACCAAACACACCCTTAATCGTCGACTATTGCATGGAAACGCCACGAATGACTACACATGATTGTGGTGTGGTGGTTTTTCATTGTGTAATTTTGTCATTCTGCTTTTGTTTCCCACGCTTATTTTTCATCGCCATGTAATGCTTTGCCACAAATCATGTGGACAGGTTCAAATAACGACGAAACGCTTCCAAGTTGTAAACTCTCTCTGTATCGAGTTCGTGGTATATTTAGAATGCAAATTAGGCATGATGCATCGTGGGATTATTTTTCTAAATAATATCTTTTTAAAAAAATTACAAAAATAATATACTGATCAAAAAATTGTAAAAATACCTATCTGTAGTCATTTGAATTGGCGACGGATCTCTGTCGCCATTTCAATTGGCGACAGAGACTTGCATCCGTTGACGACAAACCATTGTAACCATCCATTTGAAATGGCGACAGAGACCTGTCGCCAATTCAAATGACTACAATAGGTAGTTTTGCAATTTTTTGATTCGGCATATTATTTTTGTAAAATATTTTTAAAAATGTATTATTTTTTTTAAAAAAATCCATGCATCGTGTGTAGATACTATTCTGCGCCTGACACTCCAGCCAAATCCCCTATCCGCTTGTCGCAGTTACGGTTCATGAACGCACGATCCGCCGATCCCCACCTGTTCAGGGTTCATCTGGTGGTAAATTGATATGTATCTTAGGGTCTCTTTGTTTTTGTTTTTGATTCTGGATTTTAGCCCCAAAAGCTAAATAAAAAACAAACAATCTAATTCTAGAATCTGATTCTCACAATCTAGCTCATCCATATATACTAGAATCCACAATCCACTTCATATGTGCTTTTGAATTTCAGTTTTTGGAGAATCAGCATCTCTGTAATCACAAACTAGAATAAGCTTTTAGAGAATCGAAAGCAAAAATAGACAGACCCTTAATGTAAATGTTGTATTTTTTTCACTTCCTCTATCACATGGCCAGCATGTGCCATAGTACTTGTGTGAGTTTCATCTTGACCTTAAGTTGATATGTATCTAGACATAAATCTGGTTTTCCTTTTATACCGCTGCCGTAACATTGTCAACATGCGTCACGGCTAGGTATGGTAGTAAATTCTAATAACGCGCCTAGTAAATTTTATTCCAATGATATAATCAAGATTAAGTACTAGAAAACATAGAAGGGTCGTAGATTATCAAATGACATGATTGTGCTACTTTCCCTTCCCATATGCTGCTCTCATTGTACCTAAAATATTAAATATACAAGCGAGAGTCTAAGACTCAGCGAAGATACGCCATGTAACAATAACGTAACCATTTATCACATTTAAACTAAACAAGGGTAAGTCCTCGACTCAACAAGTACATAATAAAACAATATCATGCCCTTTATCACCTTTGTCTCTTTAAACATTTTTGGATGAGTCCACGACTCAATAATATAATCAATTATCTATCTTGTCATCATTCAAATAATTATCTATCTTGCCATCATTCATCATTAGCAAGGCAATGCAAATATCAATGCATGCTCATAATGCATATCACATAGCTTATACTGGTATAGCTAAGTGCACATCAGTCGGTGTACACTCTCTCATTCCTTTCCATCCTGTGGAGGGGCCTACCGAAGTAGGTCTTTCATGCTCACCACAAGTGAGACATGGAGGCTCACACGGGTCACCTCTTACATCATGAATGTACATATGCAAAATGATATGAATTATTTGCATGTTGTATCCTTTTCATCATTATTATAAACATAACATAACATGCATGTAAACAATGGTAATAAGGTATCTCAAACATCTAGAACAACAACTACCTATGTCATCTAGATTAAACACCCATTGGCTTCACACCCATCACCATTATACAATGCACATGCCTCTTTACCCATAAAGAGTGGAGTGGCATGAGGTCAAAGCTACTCCCGAAGTCACACCTCCTGTAATATATACCGTCATTAAACATAACAACATCTTATCTATTAAAAGATCAAGATGGAGATCAGAGAGGGGGGATGAATGATCCAAAATTAAAATTTTCCACTACTGGACAAGTAAAGATCAACTAAACACCTCACTTAAAGCAAATAAACTTAAATCCTTGATCTTGAACTTGCTCGTGGTGTTTAGATGATCAAGATGATCTTGGGTACTGCCCAACACGTCAAAGCAAGTAAGAAATCAAGATAGAAACACGATCTTCCAAAGATTTTACATTTTAAACAAAAAAGATTGATTTCTCACAAAGATTGAATCAAGATTTGCCTAGAGGATTGGAATATGATCTGAAAAAATATTCATCTAATCAATCACTCATCTTTGACAAAAAAGAATCAAAAGCAGGTAGAAGGATGGGAGGCAAAACCAACTTGCGAAAATTAAATTGCAAGAATGTAAATACGTAAAGTAAATACTAAATTTAAATTGCATAAAATAAAGACATAATTTAAATACGAAAAGTAAATCCAAAATAGAGAATGAAATTAAACTTTCATTGCTTTGAGTGGAATGGTTTACAAAGCCTCACAACAAGGTGGGCAAAGCTCAAAGGAGCACAACCAAAATCCTTCTCCAAAGACTTCAGAGAAGAGGCATATCCCTACCCCTCTATTTATAGCAAACATGAATCATCCTACACCCTTGGTATAAGCTGCTTCAATCCTAAGCAACCCTTTCAAGGGCTAGGATTGATTCAACCAATGTCCACCCTTGAATGACCTTCTTGGCCCTCAACAAACCTCATCAAGGGTTGAGATTCACCCACTCACACATGGGCTAACCCGAAACCCACTAACAAATGGGTTTTATCCACTAAGCTAACTTGAACACTACTCCATCCTCTAAACCGCGATCCAACGGCTCTCCTTGATCCAAGTAGCTCCAAGTTAGCATCTCAGTCATTCCCTTGTCTTCTCGACACGCAGCGACTCCGTCTTCGGTTATCCTTTGGCGATCCTCGACCATCTAGACCTCTGGCACACCTCACCTAATCCCGATCATCCTCCGCCTCATCATGACCTCACACCAACATCCTGCTACCATCAAAAACAAAGAAACACATCACGTAGCAATGTCTAAAATTATATGCAATAATAATCCAATTTCTCAAATCCAATTCAAATCAAACTCAAACCTGAGCACACATAGCTCAAATAAATTCATTTACTCATTACAAAATATGGATAGACCTCCACATGATCTTTCAATGCACAACCCCCGATTCTAACCATCTCACTCACCGGAGAGTTCACCCCCTTTGTTGTCCCGGCGATTAGACGACCATAAGTTCTACCTCAAAAGCCCAAACATAGAAAACCATAAACTTTATAAAATATATAGGAAATTACCTATATTTTTTGAGTTATCTATTTTTTTTTCAATTAATTCATTTAAAATCTCGAATTCAACTTCGAAGGTCGATCCGTCAACTCACTGGACATTAGACTTCAAAACCTCATAACTATTTTTATACAACTTCAAATATAGCAAACCATGATATTTCTGAAATTTACAGAAATTTATATATCTTTATCTAGTTAATAGGATAATTTAATTCGGCCACTAACTACAAATTACCACAACTGCTTCCAGTACAAACCAAATTATGGACAACACAGTTCTACATATCATAACTTTTATGTTCTTGTACTCTAACGAAACTTTAGACAAAAATCTACAATTTTCTCAACGTTCGTGGCCTCTGAAACTGACGACATGTACCTCGAATCATAGCCCTAAGAACACATCTAATGCTGCTCGAGTACAGAAACTCCCCCATCCAGAATTTTCCCCAAACAAACCCAATTCCAGCACTAACACAGAATAAACTACTATGGCAACTCTCCAAACTCTGGACCAAACATCAAAAATAGCCTAAATTATACCTTCCCCCGAAGAGTTGCTGGATCAACGATGGTTGTAAAACTCTACTCTCGGAGCACCCGATCTACGCCACTCTTGGTAGCCTAACTCCTCCATGACAGCACCAAGGGAAAGGCTGTAGAGGGAGGTAGGAGGCGTGCTGGGGAGGCAGTGAGGACCAGAGGTGCAAGGGCGTGCTAGGGAGGCGGCAAGGGACGAACTGGGGAGGTAGGGAGGAGCAGGGGCGTGCTGGGAAGGCAAGGCAATTGGAGGCTAACAGGGGGTGTGGTGAGGGGGGGGGGGGGGGTTAAGCTAGGATTTGGTAAAAAAAAAAAACCTCTTACTTATGAGTCAAAACCAACCTCTCATAGCCCACAAACAATCCTTCGGAGCTCAAAAACAGCCGGTCGGTCCGGCCCAACCCATGACAGGTAAGTAAAACACCAACAATTCTCGCCAAACTCTCTGTAGTATTACAATGGGGATGAACAGATTATTCATGATCCTCGGACGCAGATGAAAAAAATTTGGTAGGACAATAAAATTTCATTTTACCATGTGTAGCTAGTTGGATCGGATGCATGCTCGCTAATTTTTCTTTTGCCATTGGCATTGAGGTACATAAAGCAAAAGAGCAAACCATAGCTAGGAAAACACCAGAGAGAATTAACATAGCAAGATTGATCTTGTAAAATAGGTGGAGTGTGGGGTGCACAAGTACGAAAGTTTTGGGTTTGATTCCCACCAATTAATGTAAGGGGGTGAAAACACATCAGTCAAAAAAATCTGACGTCGAAGGAAACTGGAATTTAGTTAGTAATACTAAAATTATAATATTATGAAAAAAAATTCATATAAATCTGCACATATGATTTTCATGTATCTAATTTATATATTTATTAAAAAGATAACGATGGTCAAAGTTTGACTGCATATACAATCTACACATATGATTTTCATATATCCAATGCATATATTTATTAAAAAGATATCGATGGTCAAAGTTTGACTGCATATATCTCTATAATAATAACTGTTTGTGACGGATAGGAGTATATAATTAGGGAACTAGTAGCCCAACTCATGCAAGAGGCTACGCACGTAACTTTGGAACTAAGAGAAGGTTCTCTTTTCGGCGCATCGTTAGGCCGAATGAAATAACCTCAAATTTTAAATTTTTGATTTATTTTGGCTTTTAAATAAGTTTCTTTAAAGTCTTTTGAATTTTTGGATTTTTTCCTGATTTATTTGGATTTGTTTTGGATTTATTTGAGTAAGTTTTCGGGTTTTTGCCGTTTTCGGAAAATTTCAGCGCCGGTGCGCTTTCCTCTCTCGGCCTTTGCGCCTTCCGCTCTCCCCCGCGCCCACCCCCGCTCATTTGCCTCAAGACGCGCGCCATGGCGTTGCAGCTCAGCCTTCGCCGCGCCCAGCAAAACCCGCCACGCCCTGTGCATCTTCCCGTGGGGCGGTGCCCACGGCGGCTTTTCCGTCTTTGCCGCGCCAGCCGCCGTCCCATCGTCGCCGCCCTAGCCAGTGAGGCACTCCGCCTCCGCTTGCTCACGCTGCGCCGCCCCGAGCCCCACGCCGCCCGTCCCGTCGCCGCTACCCCGCGCAAGTCCTCCTCGCCATCATTTGGGCCGAAGACCTCGCGCCTCCCAGTCGGCTATGTAAGCCCGAATCGGCCGCCATTCTTGGTTCACTGAGCCCGCAGCCCACTCCTCTCTCTATTCCCCTCTCCCTCACCCACTCCCGTGCCTTCCTGTGGCTGCTCCGCAGCTTCTTCCTCACCTCCGGCAATTCCCCCGCCGCCGGCTCGCACCGCCGCCGCTCGCCCTCTCCCACGCCGCGCATTAGGTTTGGGGTGAGACCCTCTCCCTTTCCCCCAAGTCCCGTGCGCTCCCGTGCCCTAATTCGCGGAAAACCCCTTCTTCTTCCCCGCCTCCGGCGCCCAGCACCGCCGGCTCCGCCACTCGGCCCCCACTCGCCTCGCCACTGGTCCCACTGCGCCTCGCCCGGCCCCTCTCTCCCTCTCATCGCTGCTTTCGGGCCAAGACGTCGATCTTGGCCGCATGTTGGGCCGTCCCAGTGGCCATTCCCCACGCGCGCGAAACCAGGCCGAGTTTGGTCCAGCGCGGCCCAAAGTGAACAGTGCCCCTTTTTCATTTTCCATTCGGATTTTAATTTCTAAAATTCATTTTAATTCGTTTTAATATCCAAAAATACCCCAAAAATACCCAAAAATCCCAAAAAATCCAAAAATAGCCCAAAATACATATTCCGAGCCCTTTCGAGCCACTGAGTTCAAAAATGACCTCCGTTTCGCCAAACTAAGTTTCCAAAATTCCGAAAACACCCCTCCGACCCATTTCCGGCTATTTTCTCTCTCGGTTTTCTCTTTTCTTTTCTCTTCTTTCTTTTGTATTATTTATTGTTTATCTTATAGTGTTTGTTTACGCTAGAGCCGACGTCCGAGCAGTACCAACTTCCGGAACAAACGCAGGAGTAGGAGTAGTACTTGGAACAGGAGCCGGACCAGCGTGAAGCCGAGTACGACTACACCAACTCTGAACTAGGGAACCCCTCCACCTCGCAAGGCAAGCCATACTTCATTGATCATGTTGAACCTAATATTCCCTAGAATAATTCATAGTTATTTTCTACCGCATTATTTCCGAACTATATGTTGAAATATCACAAAGTTGGTATGTTTGAATGACATGATAGCTAGTTAATGCCAAAAAGGCTCATGGAACTTCCTTGAAAAATATTGAACCCCAATAATCCTTTGTAACCCTAGAAAATCACTATTGTCAGTATTTGGCTAGATATTTCTAGTATAGTTAATTAGTCCATTTTAAAGAAAACATGAAATGTTGATGGTATGTTGGTTTGGAATGTTTGTGAAACGTTGCGGTCTGGGGGACAGTATTGGGCTAATCACTGCGTGGGTGTTAGTCTGATCCCCGGCCGAGGACTATTACCAAGGTATGAATGGATGGTGGTATGTTGGATACCAGGGGCTGTGGAACGTAATGGTTTGGTCTATGACGAAGTAAGGACTTACAACCTTGGGCAAAGTAAATAACTTAAGAAATCGTTCAACCACAGGTTGGGCCGGTCAACTTCGTTGGCTTGACTCAACGTAGCTCGGTACATTATACTTTCTCCGGAATACCTATAGGAGCAGGGTTACCTTCCCGGTATGGGAGATAGTCCGCGGATTTGGGGGTGGAACGGGAATGTGCACAAGAAAAAGTGTGGCATTACGGGTTCACAACGGTAGGTGTCCACAGTAAGCGGGATCGCGAACTCCACTCTGGCCAGTGGGGACCCCGGGTTAGTGTGGACCAAAACTCTACCGGATAGGGGCTAAAGGGGAAAGATCCAACGAAAAGCTATGATAACCTCGATCCGGCCGCATGCATAAAAGTTGCATGTTAATCGCGTGGCATTAACGATCGTGGAATCTTGTGGGTAAAGCTGAACACCTCTGCAGAGTGTATTAAATGGTATTCAAATACGCCGTGCTTCCGGTAAATGAAGCTGAATTAAAATGGGGTGACTCCCGAACCTAAGCTCAAGTAGTTTTTGAGTAACAAGTATGGAAGTAGATAACTTTGGAAACCCCTTATTCATATTACTATGGTTTGTGTTTTAAAATGAAATGTCAAATATTACGAAAACTTGCATACACCAAATGAGACATACAGCTATTTCTTGTTATCCTTCACATGTGGTATTTAAGTTTCACTGTGTGGCTTATTGAGTACGTTGTAGTACTCACTCTTGCTTAATTAACCCATTTTAGAGTATCAAGATGCTGGAGAGTTCCAAGAAGTCGTAGATGGCGACACTGTGTGGTTCTAGTCTCGATCTTCGCTCAAACTGCCTGTGGAGTGCTTCTGTGATGTAAAACACTATAATTTGTGCTTACCGCGCTATTGTAAACTCTGGTCGTTAGGCCTTACTTTACTTAAAACTGTTGCATTTGGATGTTAACCTGGTGATGTACATTTGGTTCCCTACGGTTAATCTCCCTGGATAACCGTAGTGGTAATTAAGCGGCCTCCCTGAAAAGTGCGGTCTGTCACACCGAAAACCTCCGACATATCAATCTCCATCCCCGGTGGCGGCTCCCAGTCAAAACGGTACATCAGGTTTGCCAGCATCACCTCGACAGTAGCGATCCCAAGGTTCATCCCAGGGCACATCCTTCGTCCAGCCCCGAATGGCAAGTACTGAAAATCATTCCCCTTGAAGTTCACAGACGTAGCACTACCGTCGTCGAGAAACCTTTCAGGGATGAACTCCTCTGCGTCCTCCCAAAAGCGTCTGTCCCTGCAAATGGCCCAATTGTTGACGAAGACTCGCGTCCCAGCAGGAATCATGTATCCATCGATGCTGCAATTAGTCATGGAGAGGTGTGGCGCAAGGAGAGGTGCCAAGGGATGTAGACGGAGCACCTCTTTTATAACTGCTCTCAAGTAAGTCATTTTGGTCATGTTGACTTCACCGACAATTTCTTGTTCCTCAGGCATGCTTCTCCTCACCTCTGCTTGTACTTTCATCATCACGTGTGGCCACAGCATGAGCTCGGCAATGGTGAATTCGAGGAGCTGAGATGACGTGTGTATTGACCCAAAAAAAACATCCTGTGCATATAATTATGAAATGATCAGATCTAAGATAAATCTGCCTATATTTCTCTATATTTAGGCCTCGTTGCTGTGAGTTTAAATTCACAATCTACTACGTACCTTTATTTCCCTGCTAATTTTAAACTTTTATGTCAGCGGTTATATGAGACTTAGATTAATCAGCTTTACAATAAATCACAGATTATTGTCAGGTCATGGGATCTCACAAATTATTTCGTGGCATGTAAGATCGTCATTTGGAAATATGATTCATTCAAATCTCAACACTGAATGGCTCACATATGCGATGATCATACCATGTCAACACCCCGCTAGCCGAAGATGGTATAATTTGCACTAGGTACTTCCTCGTTAATTAATGGGAGCCTCTATCCAATAAACATTGAACACTTACTTCCTGTGAGGACCCCCTCTTCCTATACCGTACTGTACGCCGTCTACTGTAGCGTATAGCACCGTATAGCAACAGGAAGCCTCGACACCGAAGATCTGAACCTAAAAATTCGATCGACGGGATCGAACCCTAACCGGACCGGTGCAGACGCATCTCGACATCTGGATCCCTGGATCAGTAGCCCAGTATCGCGTACCCACAACCCGAGTATCAATGCACGAAAAGATAAACTAAGGTAATTACATAACTGGGTGTAAACCTTACACGAGTACATTACAGAAACCAAAAGAAGTAAAGCGACAGCGGAAACAAAAGAAAGACAACCAGCGGCCTGACCACCCACATCGTGGATCGAGGAGGGACTACGGCCGCAACACTTTCGCGAGAAAGGGGCTCGCCATCATCCGGGACATCATCATTACCTTCCTCTGTGGAAAAAGGGTTAGCAAGAAGCGGTGAGTACACGTATGTACTCGCAAGACTTTAGTGTATGGAAATATAAATAAATGCAGGCTGATTCAACAGGATAAAGCTTCTACACTGGGTTAATTGCAGAAAGCTGGATTTAAAATAGTTCATCGAAAAGTAATACATAATTTGAAAGACAGCAGTTTGAATAAAACATATTTACAGTATACGTAACAACTGAGCTCCACAGCTGCCACCATCCATGGTCGCAACTGGGATACGAATCGACATCCATACATAATCCCATCGAGAAACATATACACATATCCACAATCCCATCAAGTACCATTCCACCACATACTTTATACCGACTCCGAAATAGATTTTCGTTTTCAAAACCAAACCAAATCTCTATACTTGATATGATTAGAGAAGATTGCTCATAACCGTGAGCACGGCTAATCGATTAGAATTATTTGATACTCTGCAGAGTTTGCGCACTTTACCCAAACACAACTCAGACTTGCATCCCTGTCATCCAGGGTACACGCGATACACGAGGTATCCGATATACAAGAATGATCTATTCTTTCCCATCGTTGAGGTTATAGCCACACCCCAAAGACCGGTGACGACAAATCCACTACTATGGCGATAAGAGGCCAACCACCACTCAGCGGCCACGGAATACTCATCGTGACGACGGTGTTGGCCGCGGCATTACCCCATAGCAAGGCGTACACCGTTGTATCAACAAACATGAATCGGAGCGATTCCTGCTGCAAAAGTACAAGCGCACACACGAAGGCGCATACGGCGGTCGTGAGGACACACACACCGCGCTTGACTGCTCAACACAGGGAAAAGGTCCACTCTTCGGCCTACCAACAGGCATGGCTATCCCCTCACACTTCAAGTACTAGAATAGGCCGCCCCATCCCAGCATTGCGCGGTTGCACGGTGTTCAATTCAAAAACCGTCACAAGTTCGGTCCTTATATTTTTGCCTAGTGACTCAAGCGGGGAACTCCACTTAACTCGCCAACCAATCACCACCATGTTTAACTAGCACATATTATACCTCCCGCCAAGTCTAATTACCAACTAGACACTTCACATTTTTACCAATATACCTTTACGATTCACATTTCCAAAATTTTTCCAAAACCAATTACATTTATCATAATTTTGAGCATTTGGTAAGGACTGACTTTGCTCACCTCTATTGCAGTGTCTAAGCGTATGCAATTACTAAATCGTTTATACCCAAGTGACATTTTATTAAATTGTCTAACCCTACTAAGGTTATCAATGATCTCGGGAATTAAATTGAGGGAAACCACCAAATCAGGTATATCTACCATTCCCACAAACTAGCAATTCTTGAATATAAACAATGCATATGGTTTGAGAAATCAAAGTAGACATCGTGAAATATAGGTTTCAAGATGGTCAAAGGAGGTGCTTGCCTTGTTGTTGCACTTCGGTGATGTCCGGGATGATGCTCGGGTTGTTCGAGGCGCCCGACTCGCTAGCCTCTAATCGGTCAAAGCAACAAAAGCAGCGAAAGAAATACAACTTAGCAAAAGAAAGTTTTAAATGCACCATGAAGTGCATGCAATACACAAGAATGAAGTACAACCAAGAAACCCTCAAGAAGCGACTCGGACAACACAACACGACGACGAGCCTAACCGGACGATCCGGGTTTTGCATCCAGACGATCCGGATAGGCGGACACTCGGACCGTTTCGTCCGGATACTCGGACAATCCGGACACTCCGGACCATATGCGGATACTCGGTCCTAGGGCATTTGGTCCAACTCGGCGAGGAGGCGGAGACCTTACCACTCCCTACAACTTCACCGCGACCCGATCTACGACTTTCAGACACCTAGCGAACCGGAAGGAGCTCCGAGCTAGCCGATTCTACGAGCGCCGCTAACCCGCCAAACCTCTAACTCACACCAACAACTTCTTAAATCAACATTACTACTACCCGATCTACCACTCTAGCATACCACACTCACTAATCCAAATCCATTTTCAACCCTAGAACCACTACACCCAAAACTCTAGAATCCAAGTTCAACCCTAGCCTCCCAAATCCAAACCTAAGTCCTAATCCCACCATGAACGACTCTAGAACCCAAGAATCCCGCGAATCAAACCCTAAGAGAAAAGCTTACCTCCAAGGAAGATGGAGGAGGAGCAACGCCGGGTGGAGGATGGGGAATGACGGCTTGGGGAGGAGCACACCGAGATGGAGGAGTCACCGGCCGGTGGCTCGCTGGAGAGGAGCTCGGGGTGGTGGAGAGAACACCAAGGAAGTGGGGAAACCAAAGTAGAAGAAGAACGAATGGAAGGAGCCACGAAATGGGACTTTTATACAAAACCCCACGCCAATACGGACTCTCGGACTCAACCCGGAGACTCGGGTTGGGGTCTTGATAACACTAACCCGGACACTCGGACATTGGTCCGGACACTCGGTTGGACCGCTTCGGCCAGCCCAATCCGGACACTCGGACTTTGTCGGACATTCCGGTTGGATCCGGATACTCGAGTGTGGATCCGGATACTCGGACATTCGAACTTTTGAACTTGGGCCTTGACGGCTAAAGCTTCCAGGGTTGATTACTAATTATCCCAAAGTATTTTGGAAGTTAATAGGTCACAGGCACTTGCCCAACCTAATTCGAATTTACTTATGGCGAAATTACTTAAGTTGAAGGGTTCTTTCGATCCCAAGCAAGTATGTTCACTCAAGACACGAAAATACACAAGCAGTGTATTATTGAACAGCGTTTGAGTACAAATGTACAGTGGCTTGAGTATAGAAATACTCGGGATATTACAGTCTACCCCCCTTACAAAAATCTCGTCCTCGAGATTGCTAATCCTCTCGAAGAAAGTCGGGGTATTCTGCCTGAATATGGTCTTCACGCTCCCACGTGGCTTCATCTTACGAATGGTTGCTCCTTTGGACCTTGAGCATCTTGATAACATTTGCGAGTGTGACGCCAGTCCTCGAGAATACGGACTGGATACTCTCGATACGAAAGATCAGGCTGCAAATCAAGATGGTCCAATTGGGTAACTTCCGATGGAACCCGAAGACTCTTCTTCAATTGGGACACGTGGAACACATCGTGAATGCCTGAAAGATGTGGCGGTAGCTCAAGCCGATAAGCCACAACACCAACCTTCTCAAAAATCCGGAACGGACCGATGTATCGCGGGGCTAGCTTCCCGCGGACTTGAAATCTGCGAGTACCGCGGAGTGGTGAGACCTTGAGATAAACAAAGTCACCCACCTCAAAACTCAACTCGCGGCGTCGGCGATCAAGCATAGCTCTTCGACGAGACCGAGCTTCTCTCGGTCTCGAATCAAGCTAACTTGCCTTTCAAATTTCTTCAATCATGGCTGGCCCGAAGAATTGCCTCTCACCAACCTCGGACCAAAACAAAGTGGTGTTCGCACTTCTTGCCATAAAGAGCCTCGAAGCGACATCTCAAGACCCGACTTGATGATCGTTGTTGTAGGAGAACTTCGAAATGGCAAGCATTTCTCCCACGACTTCTTTGTCAGAGCAAAGACACAAGCCCTTAGCATGTCTTCAAGGATTTGGTTTGCCCTTTCCGTCTGTCCGTCGGTTTGGGGATGGTAAGTCATCTTGAAGGATAGCTTAGTGCCAAGAATGGACTGCAAACTCTCCCAAAATCTGGAGGTGAACTGAACCACGGTCGAGAGATTATGACTTTTGGAACTCCATGGAGCCGAACAACATTGCAAATAGAGTTCCGCTAGCTTGGCTCGAGAATAGGTGGTATGAATCGATGAAATGAGCTACCTTGGTCGACGGTCAATGATCACCCAAATAGAGTCGTGACTGTGGAGGACCTCGGTAGACCGGTAATAAAATCCATCCCAATCTCTTCCCACTTCCACTCGAGGGATCCGCAATGGCTGAAGTAATCCGGTGGCCTTTGATGTTCAGCCTTGACACGCGGCACACATCACAATGCGCCACATGAGCCGCGATCTCCTTCTTCATACCTGGCCACTTAATTGCTGCGAAGGTCTGGTACATCTTGGTGCTGCCAGGATGGACAGAGAGAGGAGTATCATGAGCTTCGACAGGATCAACCCCTTGATCTCAACATTATCGAGGACATACACTGCTGCCCATGCAAGATCAGCCCATTGGACTTCACGAAAAACACGGAGATGCGCCATTTTCGATCAAGCTGGCGTCTAATCTCAATCACAGATCATCTTGTAGTTGAGTGCTGAATCTGAGACTCTAGAGTGGGTTGTGCGGCTAAAGCAAACGTAACCATACTCAACCACTTCTAGATTGAGCTTCAAAACTCTTCAACCCGGTGAGGCGGCCAATGACACCCAAGGCATTCACGTGTGCAGCTTGCATCGAGGGCATCTGCAACCACATTTGCCTTGCCAGGATGGTAATGAATACCCAGATCATAGTCTTTGATCAGCTCTAGCCATCGACGCTCTCAAATTTAGATCTGTTTGCGAAAAGAAGTACTTTAAGCTTTTGTGGTCGGTGTAGATCTCACATCTGCTTTCCTATGAGATAATGTCGCCACGGCTTGAGAGCATGAACAACGGTGAAGCTCCAAATCATGCGTCGGGTAATTGGCTTCATGAGGCTTTAGTCGAGAAGCATAAGCAACCACTTTTCCCTCCTGCATCAACACACAACCAAGTCCAAGACGGGATGCATCACAATAGACATCGAAGTTCTTGTGAATGTCGGGAAGGACCAACATCGTGCGATGGTGAGTCTATTCTTGACTCCTGGCTGGACTCACAACCAGGTGACCACTCATATTTCTTCTCCTTCTTGAGTAAGCCGACAATGGTTTAGCAATTTTGGAGAAATTCTCGATAAACCGGCGATAGTATCCGGCAAGACCGAGAAAACTCCGAATCTCAGGGACATTGCGGGGCTGCTCCCAATTGAGTACGTCTTGTACCTTGCGTGGATCAACTGCTACCCCACCTTCTGACAGGACATGCCCCAGAAACTCCACTTGCTTGAGCCAGAACTCGCACTTACTGAACTTGGCATACAACTGATGCTCGCGAAGCTTGCTAAGCACCATATGCAAGTGAAGTGCGTGCTCATCATCATCCTTAGAGTATATGAGGATGTCATCAATGAACACCACCACAAATCTATCAAGGAACTCCATGAAGACTTTGTTCATCAGATTCATGAAGGTGGCTGGTGCATTGGTGAGGCCGAATGAAACAACTGTGTACTCGTACAGACCGTAGCGAGTAGTGAATGCGGTCTTCACGATATCCTCCGGGCGGATCTTGAGCTGAAAATAGCCGGATCTCAGGTCTATCTTGGAGAAGACTCGAGCTCCGCCTAATTGGTCAAACAAATCATCGATCCGAGGGAGAGGATACTTGTTCTTGACAGTGACCTCATTCAAAGACCGGTAATCAACGCACATGCGAAGAGTGCCGTCTTTCTTCTTCACAAACAAAACTGGACTGCCCCAGGGAGAAGAACTGGGACGAATGAACCCCTTCTCTAACTGCTCCTTGAGCTGAATCTTCAACTCGATCAGCTCATCAGCAGGCATCCTGTACGGACGCTTAGAAATGGGAGAAGTGCCAGGCAAGAGATCGATGATGAACTCCAAGTCACGATCAGGTGGCAGACCTGGCAACTCATCAGGGAACACATCGGGGTACTCACATACCACCGGTACCGATCGTCCCCGAACAGAAAGAGCACCGAGCGAGGTCGCCGCGACCGTGGAACAGAAGAAAAGGTAACAGCAATGCCATCAGGGTTGACTAATGAAACGGATCTCCTGGCACAATCAATATGCCCCTGATGCTTGGACAACCAGTCCATACCCAGAATCACATCAAGACCTGACGTCTCAATGTTGATAAGATCACCCCGAAATTCTACCCCATTGATCTCAATTCTAACCCCTGGACTCACGAGCTCGGCAGTCAAAACGGATCCAGGCGAACGGATCAACAAGTACTTCTCGAGGTACAAAGAACAGACCTCATCTTTGAACAACAAACTGTGAAGAAATAAAGGAATGCGACGCTCGAGTCAAATAATACTAAGGCGTGCGGAATGAGCAGATAACGTACCCAACACCACATCTGAGCCGCTGCCTTCCTCTGCGTGGCTACATTCAGCGGCCATGGCCCGAGCCGGCCGACGGAACCGGCGTCTGTTGCCCACTCCCACGCCCACCGGTCGACCACGGGGGACGGGCTGGTGCACCTGTCCGCCGCTGCTCGGACAGCATCGAAGTGGCCCTTCGCCGCAGCGGCAAGTGATATGGTCAAATGGATTAGGACCCCAATCGCTGATCTTGGGCGCTAGGTGATCGCACCGAACTCTGGCAGGGCGAGGAGGTAAGCCCGAGACCTCTCAACTGGCGCGAAAGGCTGGAAGCAGGCCCGAGTGAAGGTGCGGTCTGGAAGGTCCGCTGGCCCGCCGAGCTGCCCACTTGCGCTGCGGCTCTCCATAAGCGCCTTGGCGCCATCTCAATGCTAATGGCCTTGCCCACCAAGACTGCAGGCTAGGAATGTCATGACCGCCGTGGTGAAGCGGATCTCCTCGGTGAGGTGCTCCTTGAACAATGTCACTCTCCTAGCCTCGGTGGTCACCTCATCGGCAACATAGCGTGACAAATGGTTGAAGCGGTGGAGGTAGTCCATCAACGCCATAGACCCTGGCGAAGGTCGTAGAACTCCCGCTTCTTGATCTCGATCAAGCCATTTGGAACATGGAAGGAGCGAAGGCGTCTTGAACTCTGCCCATGTGGTGACTGATCTGCAGTGGCGAACAGCTCGGCCGCTTCCACCACGGCTGCCGGTCCCTGGAGGTAGTAGGCGGTGTCTTCGAACCTTCTCCGCAACAGAGCAACCGACTAACTCCAACTTCCCCTCCAAGTCGCAAAGCCAATCCTCTGCATCCATCGGAACAGTAGCTGAAGAAAAGCTCGGCGGTCGAGTTAGCTGGAACTACGACAACCGAGAGCCGCTGCCGCTTCTTGCTGCCCTCGACAGCTGGACCATCAGCTCCATGAGCTGAGTCTGCCGCAACATGAGTGCAGCCATGTCGGGAGCAGGAGGAGGAGGAGGGAGCTCCTCACTCTGGGCATGTAGCTGAGACTGAACCCCAGCTGACCCACCAGTAGGGACCCGCGACTGTTGGGCCTCCCCATCAGCATCGCCACGCTCCCGACATCATCATCACCTGGAAGCGCACTGGCTATTCTCTTCGGGAGGCATCTGAAATGCACGATTGAGTCAACTAATCGTGCAAATCAAGTGCGAATGATTGATCCCAAAGGATGCACTCATAAACACAAACACACTACAAGCATTCATTCAAAGAAGCATAAGAACCAATTCAAAACCAACTCGTGGAAACGACAAATAACCCCTAATTACAACCACAAACATCTATCCTTAACCCATTCTTAGCTAATACCGCATTCCTCTTAATCCTTTTGAACAAGATAGAAGAAGGAAACAAATTTTTGAAATTTGGATTAAGATCAGATTCATTTTGAAGAGTAGATAAGCGAAAAGCTATAGAATGGACAAGAATATTATTCTACACTTTGAAAATAGAGTTTTGTACTTCAAAATAAATTTTGAGAAGAAAAATCTGTCCCTAAGTCTAACGTCCAGGCTAACTAAGTCCTCCTCAGTCAATGGCTCGATACTGTGAGGACCCCCTCTTCCTATACTGCATCAGACGCTCATTGTAGCGTATAGCACCGTATAGCAACAGGAAGCCTCGACATCAAGATCTGAACCTAAAATTCGATCGACGGGATCGAACCCTTAACCGGACCGGTGCTCAGACGCATCGACATCTTGGATCCTGGATCAAGGTAGCTCAAGATCGCGTACCCACAACCCGAGTATCAATGCACGAAAAGATAAACTAAGGTAATTACATAACGGGTGTAAACCTTACACGCAGTACATTACGTAAAACCAAAAGAAGTAAAGCGACAATGAAACAAAAGAAAGACAACCAGCGGTGGCCCGACCACCCCACGGCTCGATCGGAGGGAGGGACTACGGCCGCAACACTCGCAGAAAAGGGGCTCGCCATCATCAGGACATCATCATTACCTTCCTCTGTGGAAAAAGGGTTAGCAAAGAACGGGTGAGTACACGTATGTACTCGCAAGACTTTAGTGTATGGAAATATAAATAAATGCAGGCTGATTCAACAGATAAAGCTTCTACAATCAAGTTAATTGCGTAAAGTCGATTTAAAATAGTTCATCGAAAGTAATACATAATTTGAAAGACAAAGCAGCTTTGAATAAAACATATTTACAAGATATCGAATAACCGAAGCTCCACACCGCCACCATCCATGGTCGAATCGATACGAATCGACATCCATACATAATCCCATCGAAACATATACACATATCCACAATCCCATCAAGTACCATTCCACCACATACTTTATACCGACTCGAAATAGATTTTCGTTTTCAAAACCAAACCAAATCTCTATACTTGATATGATTAGAGAAGATTGCTCATAACCGTGAGCACGGCTAATCGATTAGAATTATTTGATACTCTGCAGAGTTTGCGACTTTACCCAAACACAACTCAGGACTTGCATCCCTGTCATCCAGGGTACACGCGATACACGAGGTATCCGATATACAAGAATGATCTATTCTTTCCCATCGCTGAGGTTATAGCCACCCTCAAAGACCGGTGATTTACAAATCCACTACTATGGCGATAAGAGGCCAACCACCACCAGGCGGCCACGGAATACTCATCGTGACGACGCGAATTGTTGGCCGCGCAGATTACCCCATAGCAAGGCGTACAATCGCTGTATCAACAAACATGAATCGGAGCGATTCCTGCCGCAAAAGTACAAGCGCACACACGAGCGCATACGGCGGGTCGTGAGGACACACACCGCGCTTTGATCAAGCCAACACAGGAAAAGGTCCACTCTTCGCCTACCAACAGGCATGGCTATCCCCTCACACTTCAAGTACTAGAATAGCCGCCACCCATCCCAAAGATTGCGCGGTTGCACGTGTTCAATTCAAAACCGTCACAAGTTCGGTCCTTATATTTTTGCCTAGTGACTGCGGGAACTCCACTTAACTCGCCAACCAATCACCACCATGTTTAACTAGCACATATTATACTCTCCCGCCAAGTCTAATTACCAACTAGACACTTCACATTTTTACCAATATACCTTTACGATTCACATTTCCAAAATTTTTCCAAAACCAATTACATTTATCATAATTTTGAGCATTTGGTAAGGATCGACTTTGCTCACCTCTATTGCGTTGTCTAAGCGTATGCAATTACTAAATCGCTTTATACCCAAGTGACATTTTATTAAATTGTCTAACCCTACTAAGGTTATCAATGATCTCAGGGAATTAAATTGAGGGAAACCACCAAATCGTGGTATATCTACCATTCCCACAAACTAGCAATTTAATTGAATATAAACAATGCATATGGTTTGAGAAATCAAAGTAGACATCGTGAAATATAGGTTTCAAGATGGTCAAAGGAGGTGCTTGCCTTGTTGTTGCACTCCGGTGATGTCCGGATGATGCTCGGGTTGTTCGATGAAGCCCGACTCGCTTAGCCTCTAATCGGTCAAAGCAACAAAACGTGAAAGAAATACAACTTAGCAAAAGAAAGTTTTAAATGCACCATGAAGTGCATGCAATACACAAGAATGAAGTACAACCAAGAAACCTCAAGAAACGACGACTCGGACAACACAACACGACCGGACAGACAGCCTTAACCCGGACAATCCGGGTTTTAGATCCGGACCGGTCCGGATAGGTCGGACACTCCGGACTGCTTTCGTCTGGATACTCCGGACAATCCGGACACTCCGGACCATATGCCCTGGATACTTGGCCCTAGGGCATTTGGTCCAACTCGACGAGAGACGGAGACCTTACCACTCCCTACAACTTCACCGCGACCCGATCTACGACTTTCGTACACCTAGCGAACCGGAAGGAGTTCCGAACTAGCCGATTCTACGAGAAAACGTCGCTAACCCGCCAAACCTCTAACTCACACCAACAACTTCTTAAATCAACATTACTACTACCCGATCTACCACTCTAGCATACCACATTCACTAATCCAAATCCCATTTTCAACCCTAGAACCACTACACCCAAAACCCTAGAATCCAAGTAAAACCCTCGCCCCCCAAACCCAACCCTACGTCCTAACCCCACCATCAACGACTCTAGAACCCAAGAATCCCGCGAATCAAACCCTAAGAGAAAAGCTTACCTCCAAGGAAGATGGAGGAGGAGCAACGCCGGGTGGAGGATGGGGAATGACGGCTTGGCAGGAGGAGCACACCGAGATGGAGGAGTCACCGGGAGGGTCATCGGGTGGCTCGGAGAGGAGCCTGGGTGGTGGAGAGAACACCAAGGAAGTGGGGAAACCAAAGTAGAAGAAGAAAGAATGGAAGGGAGCCACGAAATGGGACTTTTATACAAAACCCCACGCTAATACGGACTCTGACTCAACCCGAGACTCCGGTTGGGGTCTTCATAACACTAACCGGACACTCCGGACATTGGTCCGACACTCGGTTGGACTGGCTGCCAGCCCAATCGGACACTCCGGACTTTGTCCTGACATTCCGGTTGGATCCGATATCTGAGTGTGGATCCTGATACTCTTCGGACATTCAGTAACTTTGAACTTGGGCCTTGACGGCTAAAGCTTCCAGGGTTGATTACTAATTATCCCAAAGTATTTTGGAAGTTAATAGGGTCACAGGCACTTGCCCAACCTAATTCGAATTTACTTATGAGCGAAATTACTTAAGTTGAAGGGTTCTTTCTGATCCCAAGCAAGTATGTTCACTCAAGACACGAAAATACACAAGCACAGTGTATTATTGAACAGCGTTTGAGTACAAATGTACAGTGGCTTGAGTATAGAAATACTCGGGATATTACACTTCCAAAATTCAAATTATTACTCGAAAAGTTTAACATTCAACTCAAATTATAAAACAGACCTCACAAATGTGAACTTTCAACCCAATAATTGGAATCAGTGAACACTTTCTAACTGGTGAAACTTTTAATTCAAAATTTTATCTAAAACATTAGCAAATTTAACGTAAATTCTACATTTTCAACGCAGAAATTCAAATTTTCAACTCAAAATGTGAACTTCACTACAACACAAAAATCATGTAGATACCTTTTTTTTAAAAAATAGTAGAGCCTTTCTTTTTCAAAAATCATGTAGATATGTTTCATAAAGTGCCAGATAAGCGCCTTCCTATATATGTATGTCACTGTGAATACAGGACTCGTTATGAAATGCCTCCAGATCCTTTACGGTATTTTGTAGAGACGCTTTACTGTGTCTCTAAGGGAATAGAGGCATTCCATAATGAAGTTAAATTGTGTTACTAGCATAGTGCACCGTAGATTGTGTTTCTAAGGGAATAGAGTCATTTCATAATGGCGTTAAATTGTGGTACTAGCATAGTGCACCATAGAAAAAAAAATCTAAAAAATGCGTGAAGGGTACTTAAAGCATGACGAACAGCATCTCTCTTAGAATCCTCGCACTAGCCACCACAACCTCACCACTTCACATGTTTAGTTAAGACTGGCAATATTTATATGTAATGAATTAAATACATATATTCACCATCGAAAAACGCACACCATCGAAAAACGCCTCTAGATAGTTAAAAGTCTCAAAAAATGTCTTTACCCAACAAAAAACTTTAGGTGAATTAGAGATAAAATTTTGCATATGGTTCTGAAATGTCTCAAAATCATCTCCAACATTACATAATTTTGGGGTGGTTTTTAAAGTGTCTCTAGCTAAGAAGCGTCTCTAAACTATATAACTCCTATGTTAGAAATAAGTTGGAAAATGCTTCTAGAAAAGTGCTAGTAGTGTTTTTCTTGCGGTGCTTTCATCTTAACAATACAATAAAGGAGTGGTTTTCACTAGCTAATTAAACAGTGAATGTTCACTAGCATTCTCCTTAATAAAATATGCTTAGAATGCTTACTATTAGGATAGCTTTCATGTGCTCTCTGGCCAGACCGTACTCCTGTTTCACAGACAGCAAAACATTTATGAAATCAACGTCCTTCTCATCACACGCTGAGTTGTATTCGCTCTCATGGTCATCGATCACCCTGTCCAGCAGCTCGTCCCATCTCTTCTTCACTCTCTCGGCACTTGCGCAAACTGCCTTCCTCAGCACGCCAATCTGAGGTGTAATTTCAGAATTTGACACTCAATTCGCAGGCCTTTCGGCTTATTTGGATGACATATGGGACCGTCTGTGTGTATGACAGTGGGCCAGAGTGTCAAATTCCGAAATGCGAATTTTAAAGTGTGTCAAATTCTGAAAACTCTCCCAATCTGAGCTAAAATCGGGAAGAACTCCTCGATGTTGAAACTACCTAGCAGCTGCGAGGTGTCGTGAACAAGCTCCCGGAAGAGCTTGTTCCGGCCTTTGTTCCGAAAGAACTTCCCCGACACGGCGCGGCATACCATGTCATTGGTGATTGACATGAGCAACTCGCTCATGTTCACCGCTGCACCCGCGGCGGCTGCCTCGCGGATCTTGCCCATCATCATGCTCACCTAGCACATATTACAGTATCAAAACTAGGAAACTTTTGAGCAAGTATTTGCTGGTTCAAAATAAAAGTAACCTTTACATTTTTTTTTAATATCAACAAGCAACATAATTTGACTAGTAATCTTGGTCACATTATTTATAACTGTGCTATGGAAGTACGTTACGAGCAATCTGCTCACATCACTTTTATATGACCAATGAAATTACTTCCAAATATATATCGGTAGTCAAAAGTTGAGGATAATTTTGTTAGAACAGAACACCAAAAATTTTTACAATAATTTTCTTTTGTATTACTTCTTGCTTTTTTGCTTATAAAACTCATGATTGTTACTGAATTTATATCCAAACTATAATCCTAAGAAACGGAACAGGATTCAACGATCCAAATAGAAAAATGATACTTTTCTGTTAGGATTCAACGATCCAAATAGAAAAATGATACTTTTCTGTTAGGATTCAGACTCCTCTTAGTACAAGATTAACAAATTTACTTTGGACATACCATGCGAATATCAATCTTGAACTCGATGTAGTATAATATATAGTCTATAAACAGCTAGCCATCGATTACCTCCTCCTCGCGGGCGATGCGGAAAGACTGCACCAGGGTTCACAAAACCGACGAAAATCGCTCGAAAATCGCTCGAAAATCGCGGTTTTCGACCGTATCGAGCCGGTTCGAAATCCTAAACCGGTCGGTAAACCGATTCAATTAAAAAAATAATTCAAAAAAATCAAAAAATTTGAAAAAATTTATGCGATGTAAACCGATCGAAAACCGGTGAAAACCGAGCGATTTTTCGAAAAAACCGACGAAAATCGCTCCAAAAATCGATCGCCCAAAACGTTCAACTCGCTGATCGGTTTTTCGAGAAAACCGATGGGTTTTCGAGAAAACCGATGGGTTTTCGTTTTTTTAAATTTGTTTTGAATGTTTTTTGTTCAAATGCTCGGTTTTGAAACTCTTCGGTTTCTAACGATTTTCCAGCGATTTTTGGCTCGATATTTTCGAATTTCCAATTTCGGTTTTCCATCGGTTTTTTCGGTTTCGGTTTTATTAACCCTGGACTGCACCTTCTTGACGCTAAGCAGGTGCGTGGTGATGAGCTTCCTGTTCTGCCGCCAGTACTCGCCGTGCGGGGCGAAACCGACGTCGCACGCGCCGTACATAATGATGTCGGTGAGCACGGAATGCGGCCGTGAGGCCAACACGTGGTCGTGCGTACGCAGCACCGCCTCGGCAGCACGTGGGGACGACGCGACAAGCGTCGGAAGGGCGCCAAGGCGGAGGAGCATGAGGTCGGGGCCGTGCTTCCTGGCGAGGGCGCGGAGGGAGACATGAGGGAGAGAGCCGACGAGGTGCAGGTGCCCGATGATGGGCAGTGCCGGAGGCGATGGCCGGAGACGGTGGTCCGGCTGTTGGTTGTTGATTGCTCTCTTGTTAGCCAACCTGTAGTGTACATGTAAGATGAAGAGAGGGAGGAGAAACAGAAACCATGCTTGCCAAGGTGTCTCACGAATGATTTGGTGTACTAGGTCTGCCATCGCAACTAGTCGCCCGCAACGTAACAGGTTTATGGAGCTCTGCAAGAGATATATAGAAGGATCGTGGAGTATCACGAGGAGAGTGAATCGATGTAAACTAATATTTAAATCTTTTTTTATTTTATTAATTGTAGAAATTAATAAAATAATTATCAAACTGAAAGAACGAGTTTACAATAATTGATTTAAGGTCATAAAAAAATAGATTAAACACGCAAACAAGAAAATAATTGTATGTAAATTTGAAAAACAAGAATTAATATATTAGAGTCCATATGCACTGATTTATTCCTATAATAGGAATTCAGGACCAAGGTTCAAAATTTCGACGAAATTTTAAAAATTTTGGTCAAGAATTTGGATTTTGGCCAGTGACAAGATTCTAAATTCTGGTGGGATAAAAAAAATTGAAAACAATTCAAATTGCTATAGCACACAGTGAATTTCAACGAAATTTCGTCCAATTTCACTGAGATTTCACCCGCTCAGATCGAAATTGGTACATAACCGATCAGAATAAATATTTTTAAGGAGCTCATTTTAATGAAATGCATGTCAGCTAGCTGGTTACTAGTGGTAGATCTCAGCCAAGAGACCCAAGTTCGAGTCATGCAATGTAATTTTTTAATACTGTAATGAATGATATGCTTATTAGACCACATACATAATATTGCAATATGTGATGTAGCTCAGGTGGTAGCGGCCTTCCTTTGTACGTGGGAGCAAGATTAGCAAGGTTCCAAATCTCGTTTTGAGTCAAATCTCGGAGGTTCCCGAAATCCGAAATTTCGGCGAGATTCGGAAATTTCGGACAAAATCCGGACGAATTGCAAAAACCAAATTTCAAATCCGGTTTTTTTTTCTACCGGGAAATCCGAGATCTCGGACGAAATCACCGAGATCTCGGCCAAATTGAACCGGCTCAAAAATGGTTCAAAATACGTCAAAAAATTTTGAAATTTTTTTTTGGATAGTCCTAACACATCAGTAATGTTTCCATAAAAATTTGAGATGATGATCAATCATGAAGAATTTTTAAAAAATCTAACAATGGTAAAGTTGTGATAAAAATCGTATATAAAATCAGTTTTTGATTTTTCAAATGTAACAAATGAACTTCAAGTTATTTGAAAAGTTTTATATATGTTCCTATGTATTAAGAGAGGTTCTTTCTTTGAAACCACCTGCAGTTCTGAGGGAGATTCTTTCTTTGAAACCACCTGTAATTTTGAATTTTGACCAGTAAGAAAAGATCAATGCCATAAATATGAGCGCTGATCATGTATATGTGAATCCCCGCCCATATATACATAGGTGAGTTAGTACTGTACCCATTTATAAATACATGTTATCTTAGGTTTTAAATTTTGTTTTTCAATATATGTCATTCAATAATTTTGAAGTGGGTTTTGTACCACTGTTTCCACTCCACTATTCTCTCATAGTCATACACAGATTGATTCCAACTATCAATGTCAGTATCAGATATCATTTCTCTCCGCTGTTTCAATGCATTAGAAAAGTTCCTATGTATTAAAAAAGTTCAAACCACTTTAGAAAATTTTAAAATTTTTTGTGAATGGTCCTAACACATCCATAATATTCCCATAAAATTTTCAAAAGATAATCAATATTGAAAAATTTTAAAAAATTCGAAAAGTCCTAACCGACATATTGAACCGACCAAAAAATGGTCAAAAACATGTTAAAATTTTTTGAAATTTTTTGTGGATGATATTGATCCTAAACCCAAGCAAATACAATGCACAAAAATCAAAATCCGGCAAAAAAACATCAAATCTCACCCGAGATTGCCGAGATTTCGCCCGAAATTGCCGAGATCTCGCCGAGAAATCCGAGATTTGAATTTTTTAAATTTTTTTGAATTTTTTCGGGATTTTGAATCTCGGAGGGGTCCGAAATCCGAGATTTCGCCGGGATTTCGCCGAATTTTGAACCCTTGCGTGGCAGGTCCAGGTTCGATAAAAAAAAATGTTAAGGCATACGAGATAAAAAAAAAATGAGGCTGAGTGCATGGTTTGAATCAGCATACCAAAACCACCAAAATTTCAGTGATTTCGTCCGAAATCTCTTTTTTCCGGTGTGAAAAAAATTGAATTTGAATTCCGTTGTATTTCGTTCAAAATACCGAGATTTTACCAAAATTGTGGATTTCGATCACCTTCAAGATATGATCTGAATACGAAATTTCAAACCTTGCACAGTACATATAAGGAACACAACCCTCAATTAATTTCTCAAAAATTTCTCAAATTTTCACTTTTCCCTTCTTTTCTTATTTTTTTGTCTCTGTTTTGCTCTGCCTCTTTTTTTTTTCTTGTTGCCACTGCTGTCTTCATGTTGCTTGCGCTGCGCACTGCCAACAGGAGTACTTGCACAGTTGCGCTGCTGCTACTTGATCGTGTCACTTTCTCTTGCGCTGCTAGTGGTGGGCGTCGCGCCTTGCCGGGTCGGTCCGACATGGGCCCATTGTGCTTCGGGCCAGATTCGTGCCGGACCACGATGGCCCGTCGTGCTAGGCCATGCTGGCCCAGTTCACTTTTGGCAAGCCTAGGTACGGCCCATTTGCGCTTCATACCGTGCCGGCCCAGGCCCAGGCCCAGCCCATTTGCACTATTGCGATGAGAGAAAAAAAACCAAAGACGCACAGAGCTGAGGCAATAAAGATAAATATGGGGGGGGGAATATTAAATTTTATTCAATCATGAACATGTAGAAAGTTACTACCTCGTTAAAAACCTTACACCCCGGTGTGGGGTACCCCCGGTAAGGAAAAGAGTGCAGTAACTACGTATATATACATTAATACAAAAACTACCCGATGTTGAGATTGTCAAAGTCAGCAGTCGCCTCTGTAATCTCTGGATCCTCGAGCTCATGTTGTGTCCTGTCTTCTGCACGCTCCTAATCCTTTAGGCATGTAATTGCCTCAACCATCTCAGACCTAAGAGACGACCTCCTTGGCTCAAGTACCCTCTCCACCAAACTGAAAGTGGCTTCCGACGAGATAGTGGACACCGAAACCGTAAGTACGTCCCGTGCAAAATGGATAACACGGGGTAAATATGTTCGTTATTCTTCCACCACAAGAGCAAGTTGAGTTGATTTTCCTCGTTCGCGTTAAGATCGGTCTCTACGAAAGGCGTGTCGAGGTAGTGGTTGAGCCCTACTCGTGGATTCCATGCCGACCTGCTCGGCGATTGGGAAGAGCTAGACGTCTTGTCTTTTAGCTTCTTCCATATGTTTGAAGCGGTCGAATGACTTGTGCTTGTTGTGTTGTTGAGGTAGATCTTCTTGCTTCACTTCTAGTGCCACACTTGTCATAATATTTGTCGAAAACTCTGAAAAACTTATTATAAACATGACTATAGGCATCGGAGAAATCAAGATCGAATGCCTCACCTATTCCATGGAAGGCGCCCTGGAAGTCAGATTATTTTCTTCGAGGATCCAAAATAGTAGCAAAGCAGTAAAGATGCGGAATAGCTTGAAAATATTTTAAATATTTTCCTCCATTGGTTCTATAATGGGATGTAAAATATAATTATCTCTATTTTCTTTAAAAGAATTAGCAATAGTCCAAAGCCACTCGATGACTAAGGAAGAAGTTGGGTAATACACACCGGATAAATCTTTTGCTGCATTGTAAAAAGTTTGTAAAAAATCACGAAAATGACCGGCAATTTGCCAATCCACTTCAGTAACCAAAGACTCACCATTATTACAGTTAACGAAGACAATGACAATATGCTCGTAGCCCTTGCACTGATCCAGTATAATATACGTCGAGTTCCACCTAACCTTTATATCAAAGTTGAATTTTCTTAGGTCCTTAATGTTGGCCCTGCAATACTCTAAGAACTGTGCAAACCTTACGAGTGAATCATTAATAAATTAGATAGCTTTGCGTATATTTTCCAAACTAGTTCTTATTACAGTCAAACATGCCTGCACAATGAGATTAATAATATGGCATACGCATCTTTGGTGGAGTACAAATCCTCCAACATAAGTTTCTAGATGCAGTGAGAGATAATCCATAGCCATCATGTTAGCTGATGCATTATTAAGAGTGATAGAAATAATTCTACTTTCTATTTTAAAGTCGGTAATAACCTCAAGTATATGGTAGCGATAGCCTCTCCAGTGTGTGACTCGGAGATTGGCCTAAACCCTATGACTCTTTTATTTAGTACGTAGTTCTCGTCTAAGTAATGTGCAACAACACTAATATAGGCTGTTCTTTAATGTTGGGAAGTCCATATATCCGATGTTAAGGCAAAAAAAAACTAGTTGCCAAGAAAATTTGTTTTAACATTTTTAGTTTTTTTATAAATATTTTATAAATATCACGTGTAGTTGTTCTTCTACTAACATGTTGGTATTGTGGACAAAAACCACGTTGCACCATTCTTTCAAAACTAGAGCTCTCGCCCATTCTAAGTGGAAGATCCTCTATAACTATGTACTGTGAAATTTCGTCTCTAGCTACATCGGTGTTATATACCCATGTACTTACCGAACCGTCGGTGTTAAAGTTGAGCTGCGTCTGGACGCCCTAGCCCGGCCTCCGTCCTGCCGATATCTTCTTCAAGCATGCCTCCACGTGTCTCTTCAGATGACCTATTCCTCCACATGCACGTGCAAATAATTTAGTTTGACAGTATTTGCAAATAGCATACACTACTTCACATTCATCAACAATTTCGACGGTTCTTTCCATGTGTTTCCAGCACCACACCCGTCGAGTGCCGGATATGGACATCCGTCCCAGTTGTGTTGATGTCGCGGCATCCGAGCTCGGTGCCGATACCGACACCCGTCCTGGATACACCGATGCGGTGGCATCGGAGCTCGGTGCATCCGGAATGTACAAGGCATCCTCGATGCCGTGCGTACCGTCCAGATGACGGTCATCCATGCCATAGTTCCCCATGTTGGGGGAGAGTTGGTGCGGATCGATCTCATCATCCCAGTGAAAGGGATTTGGAGAATGAGGATGTGCTCTCCTGCTTTTGCTCTTGCGAAATATTTTGTTTCGTGGCGAAAGAGCAAAAATAGAGAATGAGCGGGATGTTTTGAGTAAAAACAGAAAGCAAGTGGGATGTTGAAATGAGAGCGCGTGGGCAGATTTTGTAGCGATTAAGAAGCTAATAACCATTGAATTAAACATTCAAAATTTGAAATGCAGGTGTTGCACGGGAATCGTGCATCTTTACGTTGTGTCCAGTCATTTTATGACAAATCATGTCACTTTACGTCGCGCCCAGTCATTTTATATCAAATTGTGTCACTTTGCTGCATGAGCGAGAGAATAAAATAAAAAATTTAGGCGCGCGTTCTTACTACCTCTCTCCCTCTCTGCCTCTCTTTTTCTACTTTTGCTCACGCCCAGACGCCCCCCACAGTCCCCTAGGCCCCCCACTACCGTCCCTCGACTCCTGTGCCCCCTCCCCCTCTCGACCCCCACTAATGCGGCCTGTGCGCCCGTGCCCCCTGCCCCCCAGTGCCCCGCTACCCCCGCATAGGCTCGTGGCCTCGAGCCCTCGATCGAACCCCCCTAGGCCCCCACTGGCTCCCTTCTTCGTTCTCCCTGCTGTCCTCGACCCCGGCTCGGCGCCCCCTCCCCCCTGCCCCGCGCCGACTCACCTCCTCTATGCCTCCCCACGCGTCGCCTCCCTCCTCCCCTATGGCCCCGCCGCCTCCCTGCGCCCCACGGGCTGCCTCGCACCCCCACCGCCTACAGGCTCCATAGCGCCCCTGCCCTCCGGTCTCCGGTCTCCCGCGGCAAGGAGGTGCCCCCACCGCCTCAGGCTCCCCATGCACCGCCCCGCGCCCCCGCTGCCTCAGGCTCCCCGTGCCCCCGCCGCCTCAGGCTCCCCCGCACCCCCGCTGCCGCCTCCGGTCTCCCCCGTGCTGCCGCCTCTCCTCGGCCTGCTGCCGTGCCGCCCATGCCGCCCGTGCCGCCTCTGTGCCAGGCCGGCACGGGCACAGCCCAAACCGCCGGGCCATGCCGTGCCGTGCCGCCCACTGTGCCAGGTTCTCTGGCCCGACCCAGCCCGATGAACAATGACGTGTCGACCCAGCACGGCCCACTTTGTGTCGGGCCGGGCTATGGACCGGACCATGCGACTTCAGGCCGGCCCATCTAAGCACGGTCTAGACGCCCAGCTCTAGTCCAGCGTTGCACACCGGCTCTTATCTTACTGCAGCACGTCGTTTTTTGCTGGCCCACGTCGTGTATCAGGGGCGCTTCACCTTTTTTTTCAGCCGTCACTCTTAGCTTTTCTTTGTTTCTTCGGTTCTTCCACCGCCGGAAGGCACAACCATCGCGTACTCTTTCATTCCGAATGATTTAATTAAATCATTTTTTTTCATTTCAGCTTCATACACAATTAAACGTTTGAAAAAAGAAACATACATGTTTAAAATACAGTAGTATTTTCATATTCTACTTGTAGACTTGTAGAATAGCATATTTAACCCAGTCATTTAACTACTTGTAGAATAGCATATTTCTACTTGCCAGTCATTTAACCCAGTCCGACTAAACCATGTAACTCACTAATCAATGTATCTGACTGCTCGAATTGATCGAGCCATACATCCAACTAACCAACTAATAAATATGGTTTATTGTTTGTACATGAATATTTTTTCTTTGTTTTAGTCACAACTTTTTATTCATACCCCTGATTTACGAACGATTTTCACCAGTAGTTTACAGACGGCGAGCAGAATACAATGATATAAGTCTCTCTAATAAATAGTTATTTTGCTGTCAAGTGACATATTTTACAATTTATACAGATAGATTTTACTATCCTTACACATATATTTTACTATCGTGTAGAGAGCTCAAAAACCTATGTAGTTTGTATAGTAAATTCTTACCGTGTATAGATAGTAAACTAGTATACGCGGTTAAGCAAAAGGTCGACACAGCAAAAGATCGGTCCATTTGCTTCAGAATATACAAATGCATGCAAACAAACATGTCAACATGTTGTGTATGAACTGCACTTGTACATGATGAAACTTTCGGTGCTCACGGCTAGAAACAAGAGAGATAGAAGCGATTAAGTCAAATCATGGCAGACGGATAATTAATCAACTAAATGTTTGCCACCTGTAAA
Source organism: Rhipidocladum racemiflorum (assembly GCA_036346355.1). Lineage (NCBI taxonomy): Eukaryota > Viridiplantae > Streptophyta > Magnoliopsida > Poales > Poaceae > Rhipidocladum > Rhipidocladum racemiflorum. Next base: position 47,117,583 of record CM070589.1, read on the forward strand.
CTTGATATTGCACCCAATTTGTCGCATGTCTCGTTTTTGAATGTCTAAGCTTTGTCACGTCTCATTTCTGAATGTCTGAGCTTTGTCTGTATGTGCTACCAGCCATCCAGTGATCGTCGAGCACCTATACGTGGAGGAGGTAGAGCACCACAATGGTAGGCTTAAGCTCGAGGAGCTCAAGGCCGGCCTCAAGAAAGTTGGCTCCAAGCATAGGTAGAAAAGCATAGCGAATCATATATATATAGCAATACCTATATATTCGGATAGCAATATCTATATATTATGAAATTTGCAGACTCTATAGGTTGCTGAAGTGAAGTCTATGTGGTTGTAAAATCTTACAATGCATTAAGTAATTCAATGTTCATTTCGTACTAAAATCAGATTCATTCGATATTTATTGACGAGACTTATATCATTTTGTATTAATATATATATATATATATATATATATATATATATATATATATATATATCTATATAGATGAATAATAAAATCTATATCAGAATTGAAAAATCTATCTCAGCCAAGTTTTCTTTTGTTCTCCCATAGCTCACGAGACTAGCAAATATGCATGCAGTGTGACACTCATATATATTGTACCCATTTGAGTATTGCGGATAGCTCAGTAATTTACATGACGACGAAGTCTTTATAATGGATCTGTAGGAATAATGGATTTGTAGGAAAGAGATGAATTACAAGATGCGTTAAATTAAGCGGATGGAGTATATGCGTAATAATTTTGGTAGAGGTCGGAGTATATGTGTCAAATTACAAGATGCCCGATTATATATGGATCTCTATAGATATAGACCAGGTTCGAATGACGTGATGCTTGACTAGATGTAAGGTTAGAGGCCAAGCATACATCCATTAGTTGCACCGCCCTATTAGCAGTGGGCTGATAGTAAAATGTATGTATATTGATTGTGAACTCAATGTATACGGATAGTAAAATCTGATTCATGCGGTGAAATTTATATCGTCATGTTGCTCTCATCGTCAGTAAGCGAGTGGTAAAAACTGTTCATGAATCGAAGCTGTCAATAAAAAATTATGATTAAATAAAAAATAATAGATTATAGTTCAAATAAGGAAACACGTTACTAGTTACATCACATGCGTTTCTTGTTTGTACATGAATATGATTTTTCTTTGTTTTAGTCATAACTTTTTATTGGTAGTTCAGATTCACGAACGGTTTTCACCAGTAGCTTATTGATGGCAAGAGCAACACATTGATATAAGTCTACCGCATGAATCAAATGTTACTATCCGTAGACATAGATTTCACTATGGCATACATAGATTTTATTATTGATACACACAGCGTTTAATAGTGAAACTAATATCATTATGTTGCTCTCATAGTCAGTAAGCTACTAGTGAAAACCTTTTGTGAATCGGAGCTGTTAATACAAAGTTATGGCTAAAACAAAGAAATTAGATTCATGTACAAACTAGGAACACAACTTACTAACGGTTTAGATGATACGATGCATTAACTCATGAATTATCCTGTTCGATGTGTAAAGACCAAGTGGAGGTCTACCCATGTGTGCGATAAGTAATTGACTGTGTTTGAGCTTGTGGTGCTCATATTTGAGTTGCTGTGAGTTGTTCATGACCAGAGGTTGGGCCTTGACAAGTTGGAGTCTTGAGAGGTCGGTCCTTAGCAGGTTGAAGCTTTATTGGTCGGAACACCCTTAAGTGATTTTGAGCTAAGGTGGGATCTTTAGATGGTTGGTTCCTTAAGTTGATTACTGTTTGCATATCATTTTGAGCAATGCTATGTGATGTGTTTCCCTTGTCTTTGATAGTTGCAGGACATTGGAGCTAGGTCATAGTGAAGCGGAGGAGATCAGGACTACGCTGGGAGAACTAAGATCTACGGTCAAGATGTCACAGGAGGATGACTGAGGCTAGGAGTGGCCGCAAGTTGAGAGGATAATTGGATGGTTGAGATGCTAACTTGAGCCCTACTTAAGCGAAGGAGAATCGTTGGATCAAGGGTTCGCGGGTGGAGTAGTGGCTAAGTTAGTGTGTGTGCGTGTGTGTGTGTGTGTGTGTGTGTGGATAAAACCCATTATATTGTAAGGTTGTAGGTTATCCCATGTACGTGTGAGTGAGTGAATCTAAACCCTTGATAAGATTTCTTCATGGTCAAGAAGGTCATCTAAGGTTGGAGATTGCTCCTAGTGTGCTATAAGTAGAGGGTTGGAGGATTTTTGGTTGTCCTTGTGCTCTTGTGAACTTTGCCCACCTTATAGTGTGGCTTTGTAAACCTTTCTCTCAAAGCAATGCAAGATTAAATCTCTTCTATATTCTGAAATTTCTGTTACTTCTTGCATTTTCTCTTATTACACTTTGGAGTTGACTTCCATCCTTCTAAGTGCTTTTTGGATCTTATAGCAAGGATGAAAGATTGCTGGATGAATTTTCTATAGATCATATCCCAGTCATCTAGGCAATTTACAACCTCTTCTTTTTGGTTTTTGCAAGAAAGCGATCTTTTTGCTTGAAAGAAGAAAGATTCTTATAGATTGTGTTCTTGTTTATTTGAATGGTTGTTATTTGGTGTTTTTGCTTACTGTGACATGTGGGAGGTCATCTAAGATCATTTTGATCATAAATTCCTGTTAGAAATTGGCCCAAGGGTGGCCCATTTCCTATAATTCCATAGCATGCATGATTTAGTACCATATTGCCTAGCCAAGTGGAGGAAGGGCAATTTAAAAGGTGGAGTCTTTCCCACCTCTTAATTAATGTGACACTTGGCATGATGATGGCATAGGGTGAATACTGGCTAAACACACGCACGCGACACACACACGCGCGCGCGCGTATTCGTGTATTTTCGCGTGAAAATTCGTGTGACTTGTGACTTGCGACGAGCGACCGCGCCGCGTCGTTGTGTGTCTCCTGGCACTTTGAATTCACCTTTTATTTTGCTGAATCTTGTAATTATCTCTCTGTTCATTTTGTTTAAATGCGATTTAAACATTCTAGTAATTCTTGACATTATCTGATCGATTAGTAATCACGACATTACGCGATGGCCATTACTAGTCACATTACTCTATCAGTTACTGGTGTGAGTGTATATAAACACCTGGAGACGTCCAGGCTTGATACATTGAATATCTCCTCCATTTTTCTTTCTTCTCTCTGAACTCTGTACTGGTGTGTTGTGCTGTTGAACCACGCCGGCCTTCCTCCTCGGCGTGCACCGTGAAGGAAGGTGAGCGGTATCTCCGAGCCATTGCCGCAGAGTTTACCTACACGGGGCGGCAATAATGTTTCTGGGCAGCGCATCTGCGCGACCGCTCCTGCGCTGCTTCATCGACTTCGACTTCTTCCACAACCTCTTCTGCGCATCGTTCTGTCTTCATCAAGCCTAACTGTAAGTCAGTTAGTGGACGTTCGCTTTAATCATACTCTGTTTCTTGAGTTCATATGTTTGGAAGTACAATGTGTAGCCTGCTGTTAGATTTACTGTGTGCATCACTGTTTATCAGTAGTATTTGCCTCAATATAAAATCTGGAATAAGAATATTGTGCATGTTTCCAACAATCCAGAAACCTTATTTGCGATATTTTTGTGATTCAGCAATGGCTAATCCTTCGGATGCTATGAAACCTGAGAGGTTTTCTGGTGCAAATTTCCGTAGATGGCAGACAAGAGCTAAGTTTTGGCTCATGTCATTGGGGTTGTGGTGGGTGATCCACCCGCAGTATCCATTTACGGTTGAGCAGTACATGCAGTTTGATAGTGCGAACAACACTGCACTATGCTACCTTCTAACCATTTTGGTAGATCTGCTCTATGATGTGTATATGAACTACACATCCGCCACTGAGTTGTGGGATGCACTTGACCAAAAGTACGCAGAGGCTGAAGCCGATCGCTGGCTGTACGTGTGCGAGCAATTCTTTGATTTTAGCATGGATGATGCTAAATCGATTGTTGCACAAGCACACGACCTCCAGCTACTGGTTGGCGAGATTGCGCACTTGGGTTGTGCATTGCCTCCTAAGTTTGTGGCAGCGGGCATTGTTGCCAAACTCCCCTCATCTTGACGGGATTTTGCCACTAGCTTAAAGCACAAGAGGGAAGAGATTTCTGTTGAGGATCTCATTGCAGCCCTCGATGTGGAAGAAAAGGCAAGAGCAAAAGATGCACCAAGCATAACTAATCAGAAAAATGCCAATATCGTCGAGAAGAAATCATATGGCAAGAACTTCAAAGTTTCTAAACCAAACAAGACAACTAGCTTTAAAAAGAAGAAAATTGAGAAAAAGGACATGAAGAACATCACCTGTTTCGTGTGCGGAAAGGACGGTCATATGGCAAAAGACTGTCGCTATCGCAAAAACAGGACAAATGAACAAGGCAAGAAAAATGCCAACGTGACCATAGGTGAGGCCTCGACTTCAGGAGGGTATGGTAATTCTCCTGTTGTTTTTTCAGCATGTCAAACCACTGATTGATGGGTTGATACTGGGGCTAATGTTCACGTGTGTTCTGATGTTTCCTTGTTTTCTTCTTACCAGGCAGCCGGGGCTTCCTCCGTCCTAATAGGGAACGGGTCGCATGCTTCTGTTCTTGGTGTTGGCACGGTAGATCTGAAGCTTACTTCAGGGAAGATTGTCCACTTGAAGAACGTGCAGCATGCGCCAACAATAAAAAAGAACCTTGTTAGTGGTTCTCTTTTATGCAGGGATGGTTACAAGCTAGTATTTGAGTCAAATAAAGTTGTATTGTCTAAGTTTGGGAACTTTGTTGGTAAAGGCTATGAGAGCGGAGGCTTGTTCCGCTTAAGTACTCTAGAGTCTTGCTATAATATGAATATTGCAACTGGTTTGAATAAATGTGATGCCGATATTTGGCATTCTCGATTCTGTCATATTGGTTTTGATAGCATTGCTCGAATGTCCAGATTAGAGTTAATTCCAAAATGTGATATTGTCAAAGGATCAAAGTGTCAATCTTGTGTGCAAGCAAAACAGCCTAGAAAACCCTTTAAAGGATTAGAGGAAGAAAAGAACTTGGCACCATTAGATCTTGTCCATTCTGACTTATGTGAAATGAATGGATTGTTGACAAAAGGAGGCAAAAGATACTTTCTAACTCTTATAGATGATGCAACACGTTATTGTTATATGTATTTGCTGAAAACAAAGGATGAAGTTTTAAACTACTTCAAAATCTATAAGGCCGAGGTTGAGAACCAACTAGAAAAGAAAATTAAAAGACTAAGGTCTGATCGTGGAGGAGAGTATATCTCTCATGAATTCTCCTAGTTCTGTTCTGAGCATGGTATAATCCATGAAGTTACACCACCATATTCTCCCCAATCAAATGGGGTAGCTGAGAGGAAAAACCGAACACTCACAGACTTGGTGAATGCCATGTTAGAGAGTGCCGGTATGCCTAAGATGTGGTGGGGGGAAGCTATATTGACATCAACTTTTGTCTTAAATAGAGTAATCACTAAAAAGCGTGAGATTACTCCATATGAGGGATGGAAGGGGAGAAAGCCCAATGTCAATTTTCTGCGAACATGGGGGTGTTTGGCAAAAGTCAATATACCATTGCAGAAAAAGAGAAAACTTGGACCTAAAACAGTCGATTGCATTTTTCTGGGATATGCACATAACAGTACGGCCTATAGATTTTTAGTAGTAAAATCAGAAACTCATGAGATTGTTGCTAACACAATAATGGAGTCCAGAGATGCTTTATTCTTTGAGGATGTTTATCCTATGAGACCAGCAGGTAGTTCCTCACAAACTGAAAATATTAATGTTCAACCTACCACTATTTTTGAATCAATGAGTGATACACTACCAGTAGAAGATATTACTGAGGAGGATAACAATTTAGTCGCAGAGGCTCCTCGTAGGAGCAAGAGACAAAGGGTTGAGAAAACCTTTGGCGATGACTTCATTGTATACCTCGTAGATGATGTGCCAAAAACTCTTTCAGAGGCTTATGCATTACCTGATGCTGAGTATTGGAAAGAGGCAGTCCGTAGCGAGATGGATTCCATCATGGCTAATGGGACTTGGGAGATCACTGATCGTCCTACTGGGTGCAAACCTGTTGGATGCAAGTGGGTTTTCAAAAACAAAATGAGGCCTGATGGTACTGTTGATAAGTACAAGGCAAGACTTGTAGCCAAGGGTTATACTCAGAAAGAAGGAGAGGATTATTTTGATACTTATTCTCCTGTTGCCAGATTAACCACCATTAGAGTGCTCATTGCTTTAGCTGCTTCCCATGGTCTACACGTCCATCAAATGGATGTAAAGACAGCTTTCCTTAATGGAGAGTTGGAGGAAGAAATCTATATGGAGCAACCAGATGGTTATGTGATTACTGGACAGGAAAATAAAGTGTGTAAATTATTAAAATCCTTATATGGACTAAAGAAAGCACCTAAGCAATGGCACGAAAAGTTTGATAAAACTTTGACATCTGCTGGTTTTGCTGTTAATGAGGCAGATAAGTGTGTATATTATCGTTATGGTGGGGGTCACGTTGTGATTTTGTGTTTGTATGTTGATGACATACTTATATTTGGGACTAACACTGCTGTAATTGACGAGGTCAAAACTTTCTTATCTCGATGCTTTGATATGAAAGACTTGGGAGAGGCAGATGTTATTCTGAATATTAAATTGATCAAGAATGAGGATGAGATCATTTTGCACCAATCCCATTATGTTGAGAAAATATTAAGCCTGTTCGGCTTTGAGAATTGCAGAATTTCCCCAACACCATATGATCCGAGTGTTAAGCTTCGGAAAAATCAAGGGTTAGGGAAAGATCAATTGAGATATTCACAAATTATTGGGTCCCTTATGTATCTAGCTGGTGCCACAAGACCTGATATCTCATTTGCTGTGAGCAAATTAAGTCGGTTTACATCTAACCCGGGAGATGATCATTGGGAGGCACTTGAAAGAGTGTTGCGCTATTTGAGAGGCACAACATCTTACGGAATTCGCTACACTGGATATCCATCTGTATTAGAAGGATATAGTGATTCCAATTGGATCTCTGATGCGGATGAGATCAAAGCTACAAGTGGTTATGTTTTTACCTTAGCTGGTGCTGCAGTTTCATGGAGGTCTTGCAAACAGACCATATTAACAAGGTCAACCATGGAAGTTGAACTTGTAGCACTTGATACAGCCACTGTTGAGGCTGAATGGCTTAGAGAGCTATTGTTGGACTTGCCATTGATTGAGAAACCAGTACCACCAATTCTTATGTACTGCGATAACCAAACAGTGTTAACTAAGGTTATGAGTACTAAGGATAACATGAAGTCCTCCAGACATGTGAAGCGCAGGCTTAAATCTGTCAGAAAATTGAGAAACTCCGGAGTAATTGCTGTGAATTATGTTCGTACTAAGAAAAATCTGGCAGATCCTTTTACAAAAGGACTTGCAAGGAAAACAATTTCCATTGCGTCTATGGACATGGGTATGATGCCCATTTGAGTTACAACACAATGGTAACCCATACCTTCCTGATCAGAGATCCCGTGAATTAGGTAGTGGGAAAAACAAGTTGATGTTGTAACAAGAGAGTACATATTATTAAAATTGTACCTGTGTCCTCATAGACAAAGTACTCCTGACTGTATGGAAGGTTGGCTTAAAGCCTTAATGTATTCTAGTGTCAAAATTGGACAAAAAGGTATTGACCTACAGGATACCTATAATGAATACACCTACTTGAGCATAACTGTGAGGTCGCAGTTCACGAGAATGGGGCATTCTCTAGAAAGCTCATGAGCAGATACGGGAGCATGACCATATAACGCTCTGTGTAGGCGTGGTTTATTTGCAGCCTAGTATCAGTTGTGATTTTCAAGTAAAGTCTGATCACAAAAAGCTATGAATTCAAGGCATAGTCCATTCACTAGCTGTGAGAGGATGAACCTTGCTAATCTAGGTGCAAGTTCAACCCGTACGGGACTTACACCAAAAGACTGGTATATAAACAACACTTCAGTACAGCGATCTTTGTTATCTTTTTTGCTGTTTGCTATGGAATTGGTGGGGGATTGTTAGAAATTGGCCCAAGGGTGGCCCATTTCCTTTAATTCCATAGCATGCATGATTTAGTACCATATTGCCTAGCCAAGTGGAGGAAGGGCAATTTAAAAGGTGGAGTCTTTCCCACCTCTTAATTAATGTGACACTTGGCATGAGGATGGCATAGGGTGAATACTGGCTAAACACACACACACACGCACGCGACACACGCACGCGCGCGCGTATTCGCGTATTTTCGCGTGAAAATTCGTGTGACTTGTGACTTGCGACGAGCGACCGCGCCGCGTCGTTGTGTGTCTCCTGGCACTTTGAATTCACCTTTTATTTTGCTGAATCTTGCAATTATCTCTCTGTTCATTCTGTTTAAATGCGATTTAAACATTCTAGTAACTGCTGACATTATACAGTCAGTTACTAGTAACTGCTGACATTACGCAGTCAGTTACTAGTCACATTACTCTATCAGTTACTGGTGTGAGTGTATATAAACACCTGGAGACGTCTAGGCTTGATACACTGAATATCTCCTCCATTTTTCTTTCTTCTCTCTGAACTCTGTACTGGTGTGTTGTGCTGTTGAACCACGCCGGCCTTCCTCCTCGGCGTGCACCGTGAAGGAAGGTGAGCGGTATCTCCGAGCCATTGCCGCAGAGTTTACCTGCACGGGGCGGCAATAATGTTTCTGGGCAGCGCATCTGCGCGACCGCTCCTGCGCTGCTTCATCGACTTCGACTTCTTCCACAACCTCTTCTGCGCATCGTTCTGTCTTCATCAAGCCTAACTGTAAGTCAGTTAGTGGACGTTCGCTTTAATCATACTCTGTTTCTTGAGTTCATATGTTTGAAAGTACAATGTGCAGCCTGCTGTTAGATTTACTGTGTGCATCACTGTTTATCAGTAGTATTTGCCTCAATATAAAATCTAGAATAAGAATATTGCGCATATTTCCAACAATTCCCCCATGAACAAGTTAATGGTGAAGTTTCTGTGCTTGACCCGATTTTGGTGCAACCTTCACTAAACTAGAAAAAGGTCAGAACTTTGACATCAATCCTTGTGATTGAAGATTGGAATATGTTCCTAACATCCATAGGAAGATGCATACAAAGTTTTACGAGTTTTAGATCAGCCGATCAAAAGTTACATCATTCGACCAATTCGGAGTATTGTTCATCCGAACACTGTTCATACAAAACAATGTTCATCCGACTAGTTCGGGTACTGTTCATCTGAGCACTATTCATCCAACCTCTTGGTGGGTGTACTATTCGTCCGACTACTTGTTCGGATTGTACAGTTCTTTTAATATGTTCTTTTGGTGGTTTAAATTTTACAGAGAAATTTTATTTGGCTCCTATTCACCCCCTCTAGTCGCTTTTTTCGATCCTACAATGTGTATATCCAAATTTGATCAAACTGTCGGGACCTGAATATGCAAATTTGGACCCTTTGTGTATTTTGCATTAGTCCAGGATCACGCTAGTGCACACAGTCTCAATATAGATGAGTATCACAATCATACACATCGAAAATATAATAAAAGACTCATTTATTAAATATAAACTTGTTGCATGACCTTAAGGTCAACCTTACACTTGTGAGGACTTGATGGCTTCAACTCAAAATAAATAAACAACAGCGGAGCGAAGAACATCGATGAATCCTATCAACATGCCACAGACATGTGACAAGGTTCAACTCCTAAATATTCGCCTTCTTGTGGAACTCCTCCTCCATCAAAGGTGTAGACACATCCTCAACTGGTGATTGGGTTATTGCAAGGTGGTGACTACATAAATCACTTAACAAGTTGTACATAGAATGCAAGTATATTAACTACATGCATGGCTTATTCCAAATAAATGGTTGAATTGGCTATTTTGCAATAAAGCAACATTTACAAATGAGTAACATAAATAGATTGAAAAACAGTAAAACAAATAATAACGATAATAAATTTCTCAGTTATTTCTCAAATAAAATGACGCACAACCTTAATTTAGTTTCCATACTTCCATAGGCACACTGCCTCCAATCTCAAGTTTTACATTAAAATCAAATCCTTGACTGTAATTCCTAAGCATTGTCCAATACCGCGAACACGACTATTCGAATAGATTTGACACACTCTGCAGAGGTTATACATTTTACCCATAAGACATGATCATCTCTTTTTGCCTCTGGATTAGCATACTTCCTTAGGTGTGCAACAGAGAGATCATGACAAAACCTTTTAGAAACTTCTATCTTAACACATTAACCTCTCTGTAATACCTTCACTATCCATTCCTTCACACAGAGCCGAGGTATAGGATTGATATAACGTTGGATCAATGTGAGACCGTAGTACACCACATCCTCTCGTATAACCACGGTGAACACGGTAGCTCGACATAGAGTCCATCTTAGAGATGGCTTGGGGAAGATGACGCACAAACCGTACATGTGGTGCAGTGAACGACCACGATTCACGGTGACACAAATCAATCCAAATCATACAAAAAACTAACGACCAGATTCTAACAGAGCTTTAATGAATCCCAAATGATCCTATCATTTTATTCCAATCCGACGGATGGCTGAGATGCTACCGAGAAAACAGGCCAAGTGCGCCGGTGCACACACACTACTAGGCCAGGTCCATCGCTGTTTATAGGATTTTTTTCCAAGGTTTTTCTATTTAAAATAATTCTAATAATTAAGTAATTCGATTAAAGCAAATAAAAATGTCAGAAAAATTCTGTGAAAATTCTTAAAAAATACTTTGAGACATTTGGAACTCAAATAGAATATTTCCAACAAAACTTTATTTGAAAATTTTCAAATTCTTTAATGTTTTAACAAAATGCTTAATTCAAATAAATTCAAAATAATTCCATAAAATTCTCAAAAATTGAAAAAGTCACAATAAATTCAAGAAACAACAAAAATTGTGTTGTTACACAAACTTGCCTTTGAGATTTTTCTGGGAGTTCAGTTTTTCTTGATACATTAAGGCCCTGTTTGGCAGAGCTCCAGATCCCAGCTCCACCTCAGAGCTGAAACTTGTAGACTGAAATAAAGTTACTTAAGTTTACAATTTTATTCTAAAATATAAACAAGATGACTTACCTAAACATTCTTAATATACCCACAGCTCCAGCTCCACGAATTTAGTGGAGCTAGGAATACCTAGCTCCACCAACACCAAGAATTTGGTGGAGCTGGAGCTCTGCCAAACACCCCCTAAACTAACTAGGAAGCGATACGCTAGTAGTTTCTCCGAATTGAATCCACAATTCCAACACGCTGCCACCGTGATCTGGCCTTATTTCCTTCTATGCTCATGAAATGGACTAGATGAATGAAATCAAGATACTGCATACTAAGTCATTTGAGAATCTCGCCGATTTATTTACCAAGTCACTCCCAGCATCTAATTATGTAAGGTGCGTTAAAGGAATTGGGATGATGAGACTTAGAGAAGTGCATATCTCAGGGGGAGAATATTCGCATACTCCTAAATAATTCTTAAACATGAAGTTTGAGTACCCAACATGGATCTCGAAAATTGACATTGAAACTTGGGTGAATTGTACTTTTTTTTCCTTAGTAAGTTTTTCACAGAAGTTTTCTTTCTTAAGGTTTTAATGAGGCAATTCGTGCAACACAACAAAGCATATGTTATGTACTCTTTCTCCAAGTATTTTTTCCACTGGGTTTTTTCTGGAGTTTTGATGAGACGTATGCATCTCGCGGCAAAAAGCCCAAGGGGGGAGTGTTGGAAAACCAGATCTGTTAGGTATATTCGGATCTGACGTATAGCTTCTTTGGAAATAGGATACGCACTAATAATGCTAGGCATATTAGTTGATCTGTTATTTGATTTGAAAAGCCTTATAATTTTCCATTTGTGTTATCAATTAACTTATACTTGATACTACCTGTAACATCCCAAATTTGTGCTTTCATTAAATTTATTGAGTTATTTGAATTTTTGGAAATTTCTGGAATTTATTTGGATTTAATTTTAATTATATCCTTTATTGAATTATTTAAATATTTAAAATTTTTAAATAAAGTTTTGTTGAAAATATTTTATTTAAGTCCAAAATATCTCAAAGTATTTTTCTGAAATTTTTTTGATCATTTTGCTATTTTCCTGGATTTAATTGAATTTCTGGGATTATTTTAAGTATTAAAAACGAAAAAGAAAATCGGAAACCCAAAACGGGTCTCTACCCGTTGGATCGGACCTGTTAACCTGCGTTGCCCGACCCGTTAGCTCGCAAACCCGTTAACCGCGCCGCTTGACCCAAACCCTAACTCTGGACGCACCCACAGTTGGATCGAGATCCAACGGTCGTTACTCGTCCATGTTGCACTGCTGTGTGAGCCGTTGGATGCTGATCGTGTGGCCAGGATCTTTCTGCATGTGCATGCACGCTCGAGATTGGGCCACGTCGTCTCCATCGTCGACACGGAGAGCGCCGTCGTGTAACCGCTGGGTGGGCCTAGGGTTCCGATTTGAGCGCGCAAGCCGATGCTATTTAATGCGTGACTTAGCTCTCGAGTTTCGCCGTTTGCATGTGCTTCGTTTGCACCAACTCACAGCGACCAAGCCGCCGCCGTCCGTGCCTGATTGCTCGTCGGAGTTCAAGAAGAAGCCGCCGCGGTTTTTGGTCATTTGCGCCGCTGTGGGGACGCCTTCGCTGCTCCTGTGACCAGATCCGGGTTCGCGGTGTCGAGACGCATCGGAGCAGAGCACTCACGTCTCTGGGAACTCGCTGGAACGCCATCAGTTCGGTCGTTGTCTTCCTCTCCGGTGAACTGCGCCGTCGCGCCATCGCCGAGTTCGCGAGCTTGCTCCGCCGTCCAATCCAGATCCGACGCACGAGGTAGATCCACGTAGTCGTCTCAGTGTATCCTTCGGATTGGATCTTGACGGTAGGATTTGGATCGTATGATGTAGATTGGATCAAGCAGTACCGTGTAGATCTGTTTCCAACTGTTGGATCGTAGATATATGGTGTAGATTGGTCCATGTAGATCTGCTGTGTGGCATATTGGACTAGATCTTGACCATTGAATCAAGATCGTGCAGTTTAGAGTGATCCGCGTAGATTTGAATTGTTGCATACCAGAGTAGATCTCAGCCGTTAGATCTAGATCGTACGGTTTGATTGGATTCTCGTAATAGTGCCTAGATTGAATCTGCACCATTCAAACCTAAGCCAATGGTCTAGATGTGGCCACGTGGCGAGCACCGGGTCATGCTACGTGGCATCCCACCCGCGTGAGTGAGGATTGATCCGGGCCGTCCATTTTGGATCGTGCGGATCAGATCAGTCTGCGTGGATTAGGTCTGTAAGAATCTCGATGGCTAGATTTGAATTGAACGGATTAGATCTTATCGAAGCTGAGCCAATCCGTGCGTGCCGCGTGTCCGCACAAGGACCGAGGCGACGCAGCTGAGCCGCGGTCACCGCTGATGTCACCCGTGATGTCAGCGTAGGGCCCGCATGTTGGCCACCGTACCAGAGCGCGTGTGACACAAGCGTAACGTCAGTAGTGACGTCACGGTGGGGCCCACCTGTCAGTCCGCTCCGCCGAGTAGTGATGATGTCAGCGATGACATCATCTAGTGGGTCCCATGTGTTAGTGACACGTGTCCCAGTGGACCGAGTCCACCGTAGACCTGACCCAAGCTGTGGACCCAGTCCATGGGCCGGCTGACGTCATGTTGATGCAATAAATGGATTTTCCGTTAGAAAAATAATTCGACAGAAAATCAAATTCAATGTTGACGTCAACTGACGTCATAATTTCGATTTTTCAATAGAAAATAAATCAGATAATTCAGTTTATTCTTTTTAATTGATTTTTAACCTTCAAACGGCTATAAATTTTGCGTTTTAACTCTGATTGAGGTGATTCCAGTTTCTAAATTTTTGTCGAATTGAGCTCTATTTAATGTTGAATTTTATTTAATTTTTGGACTTAAGTTCTTCTCTATTTTTATTTATTTGTTGTTTATTTATCCATTTTGCGTAGACAATGAATTGCCCAAAGGCTTCGAAGGAGTGGTTTTGACCCAGGAACAAATCCAAGACCAGGAACAGTACATTTTCCAAGGCAAGTTGTGCTTTTGACCATATTGATCCCACTTTTTTAAACTATGTTGATTTAATTATTGCATGCTAGTTTATTTAAAATGCTTTTAAATAATTCGGGGATTAGCTATGTGACCTACTTGTTGTATGCCACTTTGTCTATAATAATTGTATGCCATGAATTATTTGTCACCCTAGTTATGGAATATTAGTTGGACATTAATAATTTGCCAACATTGGTTAAATAGATCGTATGTAGCATGCTTAGCCCTGCCACATGTTGATAACACCATTTTGGATTACTAAATGTTAAATTTGACCTAATGAGATATGGAACATGTTTATGAAAGATGTGACATGTGTTATCAATGATGTTGATGGCACGTGGTGCATGGTAATCAATGGGGTGATAAAATGATTTAGAATTTGAACTGAACCTGACATACAACCACAAGTCTGGAATGGGACAAACCTAGCTGATTAATTTGTGACGTCTAGATTTTGGTACTGTCATGGCGGTGTGAGTCCCGGGTGTACGGGTGGACTCACATGGCGCAAGAGGGGGGCCCTGAGTGTGGTAACCAGTCCCTTCAATGTTGAAACCTTAGTGGGCAGTACTAGGTCTCGAAGGAACATTGTAAAGGCTTTGTTACTGTCACTCGCCTTGGTGGTGTTTGATTGTATCTTGTGGGTAAAGTGTATAACGTCTGCAGAGTGTACAACCTATTCGAATAGCCGAGTCCACGATATCGGACAATGCTCGGGGATTACAGTCAAGGGTTAGACTTCCATAAAAATGAACTTTGGATACTGAATTTTTTGCTCTTATTTTGTTTTAAAATGTTGCGTTCTTACGAGAGTGTCTTTCGGCAGATGAAGAGGATTCACATCTATGGTGAGCGTGAGGGAGGCTACGTCGCAGAACTATGGAGGATGCTACAGGTATTGGGAGGCTTTGAGAGGACGATCTTCAGAGCCAACACTTGGATCGTGAACGGGAAGGCCCGGGGAATGGTCACCAAGATCACTATGTACGTGTCAAGGCCCCACTTTCAAAAATTCTGGGAAATCCGGAGTATCCGGATTAATCATCCGGAATGTCCGGATATAACCCAGAGTATCCGGATTAGCTTGACCGAACGCTCCAACCCGGAGTGTCCGGACTAATTGTCCGGAGTGTCCGGGTTAGTGCTACCGAAGACCCCAACCCAGAGTCTCTGGGTTGAATGTCCAGAGAGTCCGGATTTTTCGGGGGTTTTGTATAAAAGTCCCATTTCATGGCTTTCACTCATTTCTCCTCATCTCCACTTGCTCTCCACCCTTGTGCGTGCTCTCCTCCACCAAAGCTTGTCTCCGGCGACTCTCCACTCCGGCGACCTCCCGTGCTCCTTCCCGGTGACTCCTCCACTCCGGTGTCCTCAAGCTCTTCCCCAAGCTGGCGTCCTCCTTCCCCTACCCGGTTTCCCCTCCGTCTTCTTCGTCCTCCTTGAAGGTGAGGCCTCTTCTTGGAGTTGATTCGTGGTTCTTGGGTTCTAGGGCGTCCATGGGAGTAGAATTGGGCTTGGTTTTGGTAGATTGGAGTTGGGGGTAAGCTTTGGGAATGTTAGGGTTTTGGTGGGTGGTTGGACTTTTGGGGTGGTTTAAACAATGTTGGGTATTAGGGTTGTAGATCGGGGTTAGATGATGCCTTTCTAAGCGTCGGATTGAGTTTTGGCCATGAGCTACCCAAATGTGCCTCATTCCGTCAAGGTTTAGGCTAGCTCGGAGCTTCTCCAGCTTAGCCATGTGTAGGAAAGTGGTAGATCGGGTTCTCGCGGTGTCGTGTAGCTTGGCGGCACTTCAATCCACTGTGTCAGCTGGGCTAGTTGAGCCATGTCCGGACTGTCCGAGTTATCTGGACTATCCGGATTAAATATCCGGACTGTCCGGGTTTACCTGGTCTGTTCGGTGGGGGTTTGCAATTGTGTTTCATTTCATTTGCATTGCATGCATCTCATTCATGCATTATGTTCGTGTAGAGAACGAGACCGCGGTGACCGACATGACCATGGTTGAGGGGATTGCCGATGAGCAACTTGTCGTCTATCCGCAAGCAGAAGCATCAGGCAAGCACCTAAGCATATTCAACCCTAATAGTAATTCTACTTTGGTGAATTAATTGTCTATTGGTTGGCTAAGTTTTTGCATTTAGAAGTTGAATTGTGGTAATGGTATTAGATCCAAATTGTTGCATATACACCCTTGCTAATTGTTGAATACTTCCTTGGAGCTAGATTACGGGTAAATAAATCTTATCCACGCTTAGTTTTGCCTAGAAGTCGGGTATTGGCCAAGTGATGGATGGTTTCATTGCTTGAGATTGTTCCACTTTACAAACATTTGGTTGCAATGGCAACGGTTGTGGTTATGTGTATAAATGGAATATGAAATGGGACCAGGCGAGAGAGTTGGGGCACTTGGGTGTGGAGACCCAAGTGTGGTAGTCTTGCCTGTGTCAGTTGAGGACCGATCCATTGTTTGCCCTTTGATCGAGCACCACTTTGTTGATCGCATGCCGGAATGGGACGGTAAAGCTTTTATTTCATCGCATGTCGTTCGATGGGCCATGACCTCATGCGGTTGGACGTGGTTGAGGGCGAGGCTTAGGCCGACTCTCGAGGGCCAAGCTGGGCTTGGGCCGCTCGAGGGGGTGCTATGTTTTTGGACCGCATGAAGATGCCCCAACGGATTGGTATGGGTGGGAGGAGGGTTGACATGAGGTCCTTGTGGCCCATGTTGTGCGGTCAATGTTTCCCTGCAGGGTTAATTAAGCGATTCGAATTGCCGCGCTTTCGAATATGAGCACGCTTGATCTTAGCACACTTCAACGTAGTAACAACTTGAGCTGAAGTTCGCCTTTGGGTTTGAGCTAAAAAATGTTAAGAAGTCAATTGTTTTGTTATCGTTAAATGTTGAACTCCACTCTAGAAGTAGGTACCGTTAAAATTGCTTAAATTTGTGCATTGAGTAGTGATACTAAATAATCAACAAAGTTAAGCTTTATGCACTCTTAACTTCAACTGATTTCCTCGCTACTGCCGAATGCATACTCCTTTCGAGTCGGTCATATATGGACCACGGGTAAGTCTTGCGAGTACCTTTCGTACTCATGCTTCTGCTGTTGAGGTTTTCAGGTGAGGATCAGGGCGGATGTGAGTTCTGTCCATACTGCCTCTCGGTGACCGGGCGGGGCGCCGAGTAGAGGCTACTGCCGTCGTGCACGCCCGGGTGTGTTCAGAGGCAGAACACTTCCGGAGATGTTTTACTTTTGGGTCTAGTCTAATAGTTGTGTACTCTTTTGTTGTATAGTTAGTTTATGCATGAAGCACTTGGTTTCTCTTGTAGTTGACTCTGGTTGTATGTCGTTGCCCACCTTTTAATTATGTTTCACTCCCGCTTTTGTTGGCCTCCGTGCCTTGTTATTGCTTGGTCGTGGTCGTGGGGTTTTGTCTTTGTGCCGGGGTGTGTTTGGTTGGTTCGTTGGTTTTGCTTCCGCGCGTGTCTGATTGTGGGGTCTTCGAGTTTGTTGCCCCCTTTATGCAAATTGTTGTGATACAACGTTGTAAACCGGTATGCGGGGATCCTGGGCGAGTTTCGGGTCGCATACCGGGGGAATACCGTGATTGTTGATGAGTTATTCGTAGAGTCTCTCTGTTGTCTCAATTGGGCTTGGGTGCTAACACTGCGAGCGCCCTCGGCGATCTGTTGTTAGCCGCCAAATCCGATTTGGATAACTGGACCTCCTAATAGCTCGGGGACGGTCTGGGCGGCTCCCCTCACAGGGCTGGTACCAGAGCAAGGTGCATGAAGACGAACCCGAAACTTGACGACCACTTAAGGAATTGATTAGGACTGTCATAAATGCATTAGGTAGAAGTTGGTACTTGTACCCCGCCCTAGTTATATAAATAGTGAGTGTGGGTTGTGTTGGAAATCATGCATTTCATGTCATATCATGCATGTGCCATGCCATCTTGCATCGTGAGTTGTGTTTTTGGGTGTGTTAGACTTGTTGGACTCCAATACGGAGTGCTATAGTCTGACTTGGGGGTAGCTTGCGGGTTTATTAAGTTTAAGACCTATCCCTTCCGTGTGGAATTTAACTTCTGTTGTCTAACTTTGATTGGCGACAGAATGAGGACCCGCGACGGTATGGGAGGTGATGATGGCGCTGGGCGATTGCAGCCTGGCGGTAGCGATCCGCCGCCTCCTCCTAATCTGCTGGATGTGTTGCTGCGGTCAGAGCAAAACCAGCAGACCACCAACTAGATTTTGGAGATGCTTGTCCAGAACCAAGCCGCTCCAGGTGGCCATGGTGAATGGCGAGGCCGACCCAATGGCTATCTGGATTTCTTACACACCCAGCCGCCGATTTTCTCCAGGGCCAGTGATTCGTTGGAGGCTGATGATTGGTTGTGCACGATGGAGCAGAAGTTTGCGCTCATCCATTGCGAGGATCTTCAGAAGGCGCCTTTCGTTGCGCAGCAGCTTCAGGGTTCCGCTGGGGCATGTGTAACACCCTACAAATCTAAACTGTCGTACAAGAAAAATTCGACAGCATCTCCCCTAAAATTAGGACAAAACGGAAGCGACAACAAGATGCATAATAAACATTACAAACAAGAATAACATAAAAGCATCAATACTAGAGATAACAAGTCTAAATCAACCAGAAAACAAACATAAACGTAAAACAGCTCCAAAGAGGACATCAACAGGTCTATGATTAATAAAATTTCAGCAAGCTAATGAATTATTAAATGCACTAGTCCATGTGATTCGTGATGACCCCGGAGGGTTGATTGTGCTACTAAGCCCACCCTTCAAGCTTACGACTCGCGAGAACTACCTGAAAACAACAAAATAACAAGGGGTGAGATTGGGTAATCTCAGCAAGCAGAACAACTAATACAAATAACACATCCACCATAAAACTAGCATACCACATTCCTCATATCCAATACCACATCATAGAGTCCACACAACCTCAGTAAAATGCATATGATTGTGCACATGCTTATGCCATGATCCTCCTCACCGTGCCCTTTCTCAGAACACACGGTGTTGTACGATTTGCCGCCACGCAAGGCGTCGACAAAACTTCCAATGCATGATTATGCAGTTAATGCTTCATGCATGAATTCATTCATAACCTTCCCCACTGAGTCCACATGTTTGCATATCATCATATAGCATGGATAGAAAGCAAATATCATTGAGATGAAATGTTTAGACAATTCATCGTAAACAACATCATTCTTCACCTTACTCATGATTCATAGCCAAACCACAACATCACAATGCCAGTCAAGATATTGCAATCCTCAAAGCAAGTGATTAAACCATGTATGATTGCTGTAATTGGAGTTTATAATGAAGGCGAAGCAAACAACGATGTATAGCTTAACAATACAACTACTTCCACTTGCCTTTACCGACGTAGACGACGGATCTAGTTGCGTCCAGAAGGGGCACCACCTGTACAAGCATATTTTCAGTATGTAATAACACCAGAATTGATCACACAACTCAAACACGCAATTCCTACAACCCGTTCCCCTTTTCCAACACCGAAACCCCGATCTGTCCGGATCGAACAGCAGCAACCCCCATTCTCTTTTTCGTATCTTTTTTTCTACAGAACATAAAAATATGAAAAAATTACAGGAGCTAGATATTGACGAGATCTACAACTTTCCAGAAGATCATAAATTCTAATTCCTCTGTTAAATATGCCTAAACAGTCGTCCAACACAGTGGATGAAATCTGTTCCCAGATTCTGTTCGTCGGTTTGTAACAGCGATAACTCTCAGAGAACTTCCCCAAAAATTCTGAAAAAAATACAGAAGCTAGGTCTCGACGTTATATACAACTTTCTAGTTATAGGTTTTGGCAGGAAAAATCATCTATGCCACGTAAAACGCGAAACAATCCGCGCTGCACAATCCCCCCTTCCAGAAACAGCACCACGTGAACATCTACCCTTCTCCCCCAACAAGATCCATCCAAAACCCTCACCACCAGATCTAATACACTCTTAATCCCTAGGTAAAATAGAGGTAAAAGTTTGGGAATTTTACCTAGTGTTCTCCCTTGCGAACCCACGAAGAACATGCGATGAACCCCGAATCGGCGATCTGCTCGTCCTCCACGCCTCCACGGAGTCGCTCCTCGCCTTCTCCTTCACGATTCGCGGCGGATCCTGAGCCACCACGTAGGGGAAGGAAGGGGAGGGAGAGGTGGCTGCTAGGGGAGGGAGAGGGAGAGGGAGGAGGCGCCTAGGGTTAGGGGGAAAAGGGGTGGCGTCCCCCCTTGCCCTGGGGGCGGGCCCACTTCGGGTACGGGGTTGGGTGAGGTGGGTTGGGAAATCCCGGCCTCGGCCCAGGTTGTCCTCGACCCACTGATTCTAGCCCGACGCTCCAAAAAAAATATTAAAACGTCGCATGAACTTTAGTTAATCAATTCCCGACCAAACTTCTCTCTTCAAACAACCACGACTTTAAAAGAACTAGGATCGCTCTCAGGACCTAGGGCATCACATTCTCCTCCTTAAAAGGATTAGTCCCGAATCTACTCCTCTTTGCTACGGAACCTTAAAAAAAAGGAAGGCAAAATGGTAATTAACACTTTACCTTCAGCATCCTCAAAGAGTGTAGGATACTTCTTCCGCATCTGGTCCTCAAGTTCCCAAGTTGCATCCCGCTCAGACTAATTGGTCCACAAATCTTTCATTGGACACTAACACGAACTATTCCCCTATTAAATAAAGGACACCTATTAGGTGAATCTGGTATCGATCTGGAATCTCAACTCCCACTTCTCTCTTCAACCCGATCGCGAAACTCCGCATTCCAATCTCAACTCCTCTACCACAGTTCGTCGCATTCTGGATGACGCGAACCATGTGAGACACAATGCTCTAGGTAAGTCTCTAAATCATCCCAAACACAAACTCCTATCTCCTACAAGTGATTGATCTTTTACAAAAGAACGAATATCCACCCTTACCAACGACAGAGATAGCCTACTTTACAACCAGGGTCCGTAAATGCTAAACAATAACAACCGAACACAATCACTACGGTTGACACAAACTCGCTCGAACCCAGCGACAAAAGTTCCAAAAAAATTAATGTAATTACCTGCAACTTCCAAGTTGTCCACTACTAAATTAAGCAACCCCACCGAGGAACACATCAATGAAAACAATTCCCAAAAAAGGTTTGAATTGAGTCATACACAACCTTCCTTTACTCTTCACTTTTAAACTACTTACGATCAGCGACCCACACTAGTTTTCCCTTGTAAGAAGGTTTCGCCTTCACAATCTTCCACCCAAGGACCAGGGCAAGGAATACAATCCTTGAATAAACTCAACCATAACATAAACATTCATTTTCTTACCCCCAAGCTTGAACGTAAAAGAAATCTTAATTCTCACTAACACAACGAACGGCAATCACCACCTTTAAACCAAAGGGCTGAAATTCACATACACGGGAACTCAACTTGGAAGAGGAACTCCATAGAACCAAAACCACCAAAAAAAAAAAAATTCTTCGGGGAGAAGCTCTATTCAAAAGAGAAACACCGCGAAAGTCTTCTGCAAATGCATTTCACTTTTTCCAAAACAAATCATCTCACTTTTATCCAAGGCCGAGCCATTCAGAAAAAGAAACCGATCAAGGAATTTAAATGCTTCTACACAACCACCATCTCTTTTTCCTTAAAAAGGAACCAAACTCACTTCCCAACGAGAAAAATTGTTTCAACCACGAATATCATTCATGTCACAACGGAAGAATCGTCTCTTAAACAAAGCTGTCACAAACACCTCACACCACAACACAACTCTAGCCCAAAATAGAAATACAAATATTTCCAGATCATGAAGTTCCAAATCTTACATTGGATTAGCTACTTCTTTTGATCAACAATGCAACCGATAACTCGACCTTGAAAACTACGGACACAGTCAAAGCATACATCCTTGAGCATAAATGTCGATTCATAACTTAAGCTAGTTTTCTTATCAAAGATGAATGAATGACGATATTTAATAGAATAACATTCCAAAATCTCCACAAATTACTTCAAGGTTAATCATTCTTTTATCCTTGTTTTAAGCCTCGAAATTAACCCACATTTGGCGTAATCATTCTAAGTTTAGGAAACTCAAACACAAAGACAAAGAATATTTTGACCGAAAGTATTCAACCCAAATATCAAACAAACAAACCAATCCATATGAATTTTTAAACATAAGTTCAACATAACTCCCGCCATCTATAGCATTCCACTACCCTTACCATTTAGATTTCAATATTCCCTATTTACTCATTGAGAAGGCCCATCAGGATTTAACAACAACTACACAACAAATTCTTACTCTTATTACCTTTTCCACAATTATAAATAAAGTTCACAGTGCTTATAAAAACACATCCAACCAACACTACCTCATCAAGATCCCCACTGAGCAGACCTAACCTATATCATCATATTCTAAATTTGAAAGGCGGTGCTTCAACAAGTCTTTCAAAGATGATGAACCTATAAATTCCATACCACATACGCTGGCCAACATCTCGACAATGGAAATTTATTCACCTAAAAGATGACTCAACAAGTAAATATTATCTCAACAAGGCACCAATCATAAATAGAAGTTTAAAACATACATTTATTAAGGACAAAATCACGCGTCATGCTAACTATCCCTGGTTCACTCCATCACAACATGTTACAATTTCCACCATTTTAACAAAGGTTTTCAACAATTAATCTAATCAGTTACCACCACTACTAAGTCATCAATATCAATAATTGGCATAATTGTAAAACAACAACATTGCTTTTAGTTACCCTATCCATAGGCTATGACAAACTGTCACTACACAACATACTCCAACTATGTAAAATAGATTGAATAATTTAAGCCATCCAAAGCTCTTATAACAACAACGCTAAATTAAATTTAAATTTAAATTTTTAATTTTTTTTTTAGCTACCCTATACACGGGTTATAGCAAAATTGCCACTCCAAGACATACTCCAGCCTTTTTTTTAAAGTGAACTGAATAGGTGAAATCATCACAAAGCTCTTACGGCAATGGCAAAACTTATGTCTTCCCAATTGATATCGATACTAGCATTATTGGAACGCATATCGCATACTTCCGAATCTACTAATAGTTTGCAACGTCATAAATATCAACTCTAATCAATTTCCAAGTTAAAGTCACTAGCCAACACGATTAAATTAGAACATCTTTAAACAACCAAAGATGGTTTCTTTAACAATATCGGTAGTCCACCATTACAATTAAATTGTTCTACCGACCTTATATTAAAATGTCTCTAAATAACCCACTAATTTTCTATTACCTTCACAGTAGTTTACATCATCGTAATGTTCTTACTACGCATCAAGATTTAAAGCTTTAAACATTGTCCATGGTCAAGGGCACATTAAAATAATGCAATAAATCCTAAGCATGCACATTAACACATTCAATCATTATCGCTATAGAGCAATCTACAATACTAGAAGTTTATTTAATCTCAAGCTAAAGATAACAATTACATTTTAATTGATTCAACTCACAAATTAACTTAGAAGTACATCATTCCATAAACCACATTGTTACATACTACGTAACACAGACATAAAATTTCTAAACACCGTCGTGGGTCACCTACCCTTGACAAACAGGAGGCAATCCAAAACATTAAAAACAAACACAGTTCTAGATCAAGAACAAACACCTAAAAAAATTCTTCTTTTCAGGCAAGGAAGAAAAGCAAAATCCAAACATAAATGCAAGAGAGCTCGACCCTCAAATGTCCAATCATAGTAGCCAAAACTCTTCAAGAAATCCAAAACCTACACTTTCCACAAAGGAAGACGGATGCAAAAGGGAAGACCAAATGTCCAACTAAAATTTTCCGATAAAGATTCAAACTTAGCTCCATCCAGCTTGATCTGCAACAGGAGAAACTCCAACCCCCTTCTTTTTTTAAAAAAAAACAAAAAAATCGGGGAAACAACAACCACAGAAATTTCCTCCCAATGACAGTCCATCACAATAAATCAGGTGCCAAAGCAAAATTGTGACCAAAAGACGCGCAACGTAGGACTCTTCTTCTGTGTCTTCACTCAAAGGAGACAAAACCACAAACCGCCAAAAGGACAAATCAGCGAGTGCTCAAAACTAAGCATTTTCCTCGGTTTCGAACCAACCACATACCCAGAAAACCAACCAAAACCGACCGTCAGCACGGTAAAGAACATCCGAAGGAATCCATCACCAACCTCTTCTATTTGACTCCAGTCACTACCCGATCTACGACAGACACGGATAAGTACTCTTTCCCTACAGGGGTATAATAGTTCTTCGGTGGTGACTCTACCCGGCCACACCGTCAAACCATAGCCTCACTACAAACAAAAGGTGACCGAAACCCTTCGGCACCACAACCACACTTTATCACAAATGAAGCAACTCAATCAAATCTATCATAAATATAGCATTATACATCATCAAAAGTAGCATTCAACAACAAAGCTTAAATTCAACCTTTAAGCATAAGGCAACGATACCCATACCCTTTCCTACTGTGCATCCATGTGTGTCAAATTTTAAATTAGTGATTCCACTTACACAAGTTTTAATGTTGCTATCCTATGACAAAATTTTAGTTAAAACCTAGGCCATGTTTCTAAGTTATTCCACATCACATTTTAGTTGTATCCTATAGTATGACACTAAAAATAGACATTCCAAGGACCTACTGACCGCTCGATACCAATCTGTAACACCCTACAAATCTAAACTCGTCAGACAAGAAAAATTGACAAAGATCTCCCTAAAATTAGGACAAAACGGAAGCGACAACAAGATGCATAATAAACATTACAAACAAGAATAACATAAAAGCATCAATACTAGAGATAACAAGTCTAAATCAACCAGAAAACAAACATAAACGTAAAACAGCTCCAAAGAGGACATCAACAGGTCTATGATTAATAAAATTTCAGCAAGCTAATGAATTATTAAATGCACTAGTCCATGTGATTCGTGATGACCCCGGAGGGTTGATTGTGCTACTAAGCCCACCCTTCAAGCTTACGACTCGCGAGAACTACCTGAAAACAACAAAATAACAAGGGGTGAGATTGGGTAATCTCAGCAAGCAGAACAACTAATACAAATAACACATCCACCATAAAACTAGCATACCACATTCCTCATATCCAATACCACATCATAGAGTCCACACAACCTCAGTAAAATGCATATGATTGTGCACATGCTTATGCCATGATCCTCCTCACCGTGCCCTTTCTCAGGAACACACGGTGTTGTACCGGTACGGTCGCGCACGCTGGCGTCGACAAAACTTCCAATGCATGATTATGCAGTTAATGCTTCATGCATGAATTCATTCATAACCTTCCCCACTGAGTCCACATGTTTGCATATCATCATATAGCATGGATAGAAAGCAAATATCATTGAGATGAAATGTTTAGACAATTCATCAGGTAAACAACATCATTCTTCACCTTACTCATGATTCATAGCCAAACCACAACATCACAATGCCAGTCAAGATATTGCAATCCTCAAAGCAAGTGATTAAACCATGTATGATTGCTGTAATTGGAGTTTATAATGAAGGCGAAGCAAACAACGATGTATAGCTTAACAATACAACTACTTCCACTTGCCTTTACCGACGTAGACGACGGATCTAGTTGCGTCCAGAAGGGGCACCACCTGTACAAGCATATTTTCAGTATGTAATAACACCAGAATTGATCACACAACTCAAACACGCAATTACTACAACCCGTTCCCCTTTTCCAACACCGAAACCCCGATCTGTCCGGATCGAACAGCAGCAACCCCCATTCTCTTTTTCGTATCTTTTTTTCTACAGAACATAAAAATATGAAAAAATTACAAGAGCTAGATATTGACGAGATCTACAACTTTCCAGAAGATCATAAATTCTAATTCCTCTGTTAAATATGCCTAAACAGTCGTCCAACACAGTGGATGAAATCTGTTCCCAGATTCTGTTCGTCGGTTTGCAACAGCGATAACTCTCAGAGAACTTCCCCAAAAATTCTGAAAAAAATAAAGAAGCTAGGTCTCGACGTTATCTACAACTTTCTAGTTATAGGTTTTGGCAGGAAAAATCATCTATGCCACGTAAAACGCGAAACAATCCGCGCTGCACAATCCCCCCTTCCAGAAACAGCACCACGTGAACATCTACCCTTCTCCCCCAACAAGATCCATCCAAAACCCTCACCACCAGATCTAATACACTCCTAATCCCTAGGTAAAACAGAGGTAAAAGTTTGGGAATTTTACCTAGTGTTCTCCCTTGCGAACCCACGAAGAACATGCGATGAACCCCGAATCGGCGATCTGCTTGTCCTCCACGCCTCCACGGAGTCGCTCCTCGCCTTCTCCTTCGCGATTCGCGGCGGATCCTGAGCCACCACGTAGGGGAAGGAAGGGGAGGGAGAGGTGGCTGCTAGGGGAGGGAGAGGGAGAGGGAG
Organism: Rhipidocladum racemiflorum; assembly: GCA_036346355.1. Taxonomy (NCBI): domain Eukaryota; kingdom Viridiplantae; phylum Streptophyta; class Magnoliopsida; order Poales; family Poaceae; genus Rhipidocladum; species Rhipidocladum racemiflorum. The sequence goes on from CM070589.1 coordinate 47,144,372, forward strand.
GAGGCGCCTAGGGTTAGGGGGAAAAGGGGTGGCGTCCCCCCTTGGCTAGTGGGCCGGCCCACTTAGGGGAAGGGGGAGGGAGAGGTGGGGAGGGAAATCCCGGCCTCGGCCCAGGTTGTCCTCGACCCACTGATTCTAGCCCGACGCTCCAAAAAAAATATTAAAACGTCGCATGAACTTTAGTTAATCAATTCCCGACCAAACTTCTCTCTTTTCGAAACAACCACGACGGAAAAGAACTAGGATCGCTCTCAGACCTAGGGCATCACAGCATGGTGGGCCAATTTCTTGGTGATGCAGCCTGCTGGTCACCAGGTGACATGGGCAGAGTTCCGTGAGGCTTTTCGGGCTTATCACATGCCGAAAGGACTCATGGACATCAAGAAGCAGCAGTTTCTTGCCCTCAAGCAGTTGAGCAAGTCGGTTATGGACTACTCACGGGAGTTCAATTACTTGGCTCAATATGCGCTGGAGGAGGTCGACACCGATCAGAAGAAGCAGAGTCGGTTCATGAATGGGCTGACCGCCAAAATGCAAGATAAGCTCTCCGTCTGTGACTTCGCCAACTTCAATGCCTTGGTGAGTCGGGCGATCATCATAGAGCACAAGATGAGGAATCATCAAGATGAGAATAAGCGGAAGAGGGCGGTACTGTGACACCACGGAGTGTCGTAATCTTATAAAATGTGGATGTTGAGGTCAAAACATTATAAAATATGTAAATGGAGGTTAAAACTTTACGTTATGCCGTTTATAGCGTGTTTTTCGGCCGTTTTCGGGTGTTTTGGGCCTCTCCGGGGGACTTTGGGCCTTGGGGGTTGAGTTGGGCCTCCGGTGGAAGGGTTTGGGCCCAAGGGGGGACTTTTGGGCAGCCAAATCTGGCCCCCACCCCTTGGTGCGCCCCAAACTCCCTCTCCCAACCCTAGCCGCTACCCCCTAGCCCCCCCATGCGCCTCCACCCTTCCCCTTCCTCTCCATCTTCCCCCATGGCGCCACCACCCCTCTCCTCCCCTCTCCACCTCCCTTGCTGCCCCTAGGGGAGATCCTCACGTCAGCACCTCGAAGATCCATCCATTGGAGAGCCCCACGATGAGGAGATCCGGTGGATTTGGAGAGAGGAAAAGGATCGCGCGAACCGGGAGGAGATCTATTGGGTTTTCGTGCGTCGGGTGAAGGTATGGCCATGGGACTCCATGGGATTGGTCTAGGTCCTGTTCTTAGGGTCATTATCATGTTTTTAGATCAATTGGTGGTGCTGGAATTGAGTAGATTAGATTAGATCTAGAAGTTGCCACGTTCTCTGTTTTGAACAGCATGAGCAGTCGACCTACGGTTTGGTTTTTCGCCAATTTACAGTCCGAATTTGGATGGCCGCCTGTTGAAGAAGTTGTAGGTAATTTCAAAATCTTTCCGTGGGTATAAAGAACGCGAAAGTCTGATCAGCCGTTTGAAAGTTATGGCTGTTTTACCGAGCATGTTAAAATCTGTGACGTGATTGGAACAGATCACGGTATTTTGTAGATTAAACAACTTTAGATTCCGAATCAACATTTCCTTATACCTAGAAAAAGTTAGGAAATTTCCTAAGCTATGCGAGGATGTACTCGTTTAATTGATTCGGAGTCTTAGAATCCGAGTTATGCCTTTTGGAAGGCTGCTGTCCCGACGGGACAGAACCTCTATTTTCGGGTTTTGCGAGTAGTTGGCAATGTCGGGGTAGATGAGGGTTTGCATACTGTTTTGAGGAAATGATTGTGAGTGTGTGGTACCTATGTGCAGGTGGTGTGCCCCCGGGAGTGCCTTCTACTTCTCGCCAATCCGTCGCCCGTGGTGGAGGCAAGTGTATTGGAATGGGTAGCGGGTTGTAGTTTGTTTGATTGATTGAGATTGAAATTTGAATATATGATATGTTCACATGCCATGCTTTAATGTTTGCCATTGATATGATGAATATGTTTATTATGTGATGATGCCATGTGTTAATGTACAAGTTATCCATGATGATGCCATATGTTAATGTACAAGTTATTCATGATGTTGGCATATTTGCATACATGGTAAGATACATGGCTCGAGCGGTGAGAAAGTCATAACTCGTCCGGGGAAGGTCGGTGAGAAAGTTATGACTATTCCGGAGAGCCAATGAGTAAGTCCTACATCGTGATTCCATCCACCGCGGTGTGGGGAAGCGAGGAGTAGGCACCCTCCATCTTCGGGATGGAAGGGGGGAGAGGGTGCACACCGACGGGTGTGTACTCAACCATACCGGTATGAGTTTCCAAGGAGATATGAGCATCGCATCACATCGCATCGCATTGCATACATAATGATGATGATAATGATTTGTGAACATGAATGAGATGATATACATGATGTGAGTTGTTGTAGCCATGTAATTGTTTTTGTTTGTACCATTGCAATATACTTGCTGAGTGATGAACTCACGCTTGTGTTTATGTTGTTTTTTTAGGTACCATGACACCGGCATGTGGGAAAGGGCATTAGCTACACATCTTCACGTAGTTCCAGTCACATTTACCAACCTTGAGTCATGATCATAATAATAGTGCCCTGAACTAGGTGTATGGATTAATTTTAATGTGCTGTTGATCCTCTTTGCTTAGCTATAGATGTTTGTGTGGTTGGTTTTGGTTTAATTGTTTATGATGATGTTTTATCCATTATATATTGCTGCTTTAGATGTCTTATGTTATGAAATATTTTGCTATGATATTGCTATTGTTCAAGTCATGATAAAACAAAGGAGATGCTGCCGAAATTTCGGTGTTTAGCATTTGTGCCTTTGCTGAAATTTGTCTTCATGTATGGTATTTAGTTGATGTTTAGTCTATGTTTGGTAGCATTCGGGCATACTCGATGCCGGGGTGTTACAGGTACAGTACTCAGCGGGTGACAGTTCACAGCGGGTCCGGACTGTCCCTATTCCACCACCAAGGGCCCCTGTTCCTGCACCTCCCCTGCCGGCTGGAATGGTCCGGCTTCCTGTCGCTGCTCCTCGACCTCCGCAGCCACAGCCTGGGGTGCGTGTGGTGACTGGCTCTGGACCGGGTCCGTGTTACAACTGTGGGCGTGCGGGGCATTTCATCCACGACTGTCCCTTCCCAAGGAGGGGCAACACTCCCAACGGCCCAAGACCTCAAGGCGCGACTGCACCACCTCCACTTCCTGTGTTGAGCCATGGCTGTGTCAACTATGTGGATGCTGAGGCGATTCCTAAGGGCGCCACCGTGATGACTGGTACGTTATGCCTTGAGGGACACGCTGCTAGGGTGTTATTTGACTCGGGGGCTTCCCATTCCTTCATTAGCAAGGATTTCGTCGTGCAACATCAAGTGAAAGCGAGTTGCAGCCACACCTCCTTCCTAATTGAAGCGCCGGGTTCCAGGATCGTTGTTAATCAAATGGTCCCAAAAGCCGTTGTGTTAGTCCAAGGGGTTCCGTTCCTTGTCAACCTACTGCTCCTTGACCTTCGTGGAATGGACATCATCTTGGGCATGAATTGGCTCACACGGCAGCGGGCCATTATAGATTGTTCTCGCCGTTCCATCTCGCTCAAGGGACCGAAGGGCGACTTGCTGACTCTACTCCTTGATGATGGCAAGACCGCGCTTTACTCCTTGAATGGCACTGAAGTTGGGGAGCTAGAGTCCATTTCCGTGGTTTCGGAGTACCCGGATGTGTTCCCAGCGGATCTGCCTGGGATGCTGCCCGATAGGGATGTTGAGTTCGTAGTGGAGCTTCAGCCTGGAACTGCTCCCGTGTCTAAATGGCCGTATAGGATGCCATCAAATGAATTGGCCGAACTGAAGACTCAGCTGAAGGAACTGATGGACAAGTGATTCATTCGCCCGAGCTCCTCACCTTGGGGCTGCTCGGCTCTCTTCGTGACCAAGAAAGACGGTTCCCTCCGACTCTGTGTTGATTATCGACTGCTGAACGAAGTCACTGTCAAGAACAAGTACCCTCTGCCTCGGATTGACATCCTGTTCGATCAGCTTGCTGGTGCGCGGGTGTTCTCCAAGATTGACCTGAGGCTCGGGTACCATCAGATCAAGATTCGGGCTGAGGATATTCCAAAGACAGCCTTCTCCACCCGATATGGACTGTATGAGTACACCGTTATGTCGTTCGGTCTAACGAATGCGCCGGCGTACTTCATGTACCTCATGAATTCCATCTTTATGGAGGAGCTGGATTCTTTTGTGGTCATCTTCATTGATGACATCCTAGTCTATTCAGCCAATGAGGAAGAACATGCAAAACACCTTCGTATCGTTCTTGGGCGACTCCGGGAACATCGCCTTTATGCCAAGTTCAGCAAGTGCGAATTTTGGCTGAAGGAGGTATCTTTCTTGGGGCATGTCCTCTCTGAGCAAGGTGTTGCTGCCGACCCCAGTAAAGTACATGATGTCCTCAAGTGGGAGCAACCCAAGACAGTTACGGAGGTCCGCAGTTTTCTTGGGCTTACGGGCTATTACCGCCGATTCATTCAAGACTTCTCGAAGATTTGCTAAACCCCTGACTGAACTGCTGAAGAAAGGCGCTGAGTTCAAATGGTCAGCGGGCTGTGAGCAAGCATTTCAGACCTTGAAATAGCGCCTCACTATGGCTCCTGTCCTTACGCAACCTGACATCCACAAGCCATTTGATTTCTATTGCGACGCGTCGGGTATCGGCCTTGGCTATGTGCTTATGCAAGAAAGCCGGGTCGTCGCCTATGCGGCTCGAAAGTTGAAGCATCATGCAGAGCATTACCCAACCCAGGATTTGGAGCTTGCTGCAGTGGTCCATGCTTTAAAAATTTGGCGCCACTATCTTCTTGGGAACAAGTGCAACATCTATACCGACCACAAGAGTCTCAAGTACATCTTCACTCAGGCAGATCTAAATATGAGGCAACGAAGGTGGCTTGAGTTAATCAAAGATTACAGCCTGGAAGTGCATTACCACCTGGGGAAAGCCAATGTGGTGGCTGACGCGTTGAGTCGCAAGGCTCGATGCAACTGTCTCACTCATCAACCCCAGAGTGCCACTCTCTGTGAGGAATTTCAGAAGCTCAGCCTGAAAATGGTTGAAGAAGGTTCCTTGGCGAATCTGGAGTTGAATTCCACGTTGTTGGATCACATTAGGGAAGCTCAAAAGGGGGACAGTGACGTTGCCCAAATATGCAGCAGACTGAGCTCCGGCCAAGCCACTGACTTCCATCTTGATGACCGTGGAACTTTGTGGTTCGGTGAGGGCTTGGTCGTCCCCGAAAACCAAGAATTGCGAAGAAAGGTTCTTGATGAAGCCCACAACTCTTTGCTCACAATCCACCCGGGTAGCAACAAAATGTACCAAGACCTGAAGCAACGGTTTTGGTGGACTAGCATGAAGCGTGAAATTGCTCGCTATGTGGCCGAGTGCGATGTCTGCAAAAGGGTGAAGGCGGAACATCTTAAGCCAGCCGGTGCTCTTCAGCCGCTACCCATTCCCAGCTGGAAGTGGGAAGATATTGGTATGGATTTCATCATCGGCCTACCGACGACTTCTTCGGGTCACAACTCGATATGGGTTATAGTTGACCGGTTGACGAAGTCCGCACATTTCCTAGCCGTTCACACCACCTATCGGGCCATGAATTATGCGGAATTGTACATCTCCCGAATTGTATGCCTTCATGGGGTGCCCAAGCGCATAGTTTTAGATAGAGGCTCACAGTTTGTCTCTCAATTCTGGAGAAGTTTGCATAAGGCATTGGTCACCAAGCTACTCCACAGCTCAGCGTATCATCCGCAAACTGACGGTCAAACCGAGAGGGTCAATCAGATCCTTGAGGATATGTTGAGGACTTGTGTTCTATCTTTCGGGAAGAAATGGAACGAGTGCCTCCCATATGCTGAGTTTGCTTACAACAACAGTTACCAGACCAGCATCAAAATGTCTCCTTTCGAAGCACTTTATGGTCGTAGCTGTCGGACACCCCTGAATTGGTCCGAGAGTGGAGAACGACCATTCTTTGGGCCTGATGTGGTTTAAGCTGCAGAAGAAAAGGTGAAGACCATTCGAGAGAACTTGAAGGCAGCACAATCATGGCAAAAGAGCTATGCTGACCACCGTAGGAGACCCCTCTCCTTCGACGTCGGTGATTATGTCTACCTGAAGGTGTCTCCTCTCCGGGGCTCCCATCGTTTTGGAGTTAAGGGAAAGCTGGCACCTCGCTATATAGGACCTTTCTAGATCCTTGCGAAGTGTGGTCAAGTGGCGTATCAGCTGGAGCTTCCTCTCTCTCTAGCAATGGTCCACGATGTCTTTCACATATCTCAGTTGAAGAAGTGCCTCCGTACCCCTTTCGAGTCATTGGAGGTGGATGAACTCGGAGTTCAACCTAAACCTGATCTGTCCTACCAAGAGCATCCTATTCGGGTTTTGGATGAAGCTGAACGCAAGACCTGTCAACGGACTCTCAAGTTATAAAAAGTTCAGTGGAGCAATCACACTGAAGACGAAGCCACTTGGGAGCCCGGAGATCGTTTAAGAACCGAGTATCCCAAGTTCTTCCATACCATGTAAGCACCAGTGTACAATTCTTCGCAATTCCAGGCATAACGATTAGTGCGCAACCGTACTGTCCATCTGTGTTCTATTCTGTCTGTACATTTGTCTTGAATCTCGGGGCGAGATTCCCTAAAGGGGGGAGGGTTTGTCAAGGCCCCACTTTCAAAAATTCTTGGAAATCCGGAGTATCCGAATTAATCATCCAGAATATCCGGATATAACCCGGAGTATCCGGATTAGCTCAACCGAACGTTCCAACCCGGAGTGTCCAGACTAATTGTCCAGAGTGTCCGGGTTAGTGCTACCGAAGACTCCAACCCGGAGTCTCCGGGTTGAACGTCCAGAGAGTCCGGATTTTTTGGTGGTTTTGTATAAAAGTCCCATTTCGTGGCTTTCACTCATTTCTCCTCATCTCCACTTGCTCTCCACCCTTGTGCGTGCTCCCCTCCACCCAAGCTTGTCTCTGGCGACTCTCCACTCCGGCGACCTCCTGTGCTCCTCCCCGGTGACTCCTCCACTCCGGTGTCCTCAAGCTCTTCGCCAAGCCGGCGTCCTCCTTCCCCTACCTGGTTTCCCCTCCGTCTTCTTCGTCCTCCTTGAAAGTGAGGCCTCTTCTTGGAGTTGATTCGTGGTTCTTGGGTTCTAGGGCGTCCATGGGAGTAGAATTGGGGCTTGGTTTCGGTAGATTGGAGTTGGGGGTAAGCTTTGGGAATGTTAGGGTTTTGGTGGGTGGTTGGACTTTTGGGATGATTTAAGCAATGTTGGGTGTTAGGGTTGTAGATCGGGGTTAGATGATGCCTTTCTAAGCGTCGGATTGAGTTTTGGCCATGAGCTACCCAAATGTGCCACATTCCGTCGAGGTTTGGGCTAGCTCGGAGCTTCTCCGGCTTAGCCATGTGTAGGAAACTGGTAGATCAGGTTCTCGCGGTGTCGTGAAGCTTGGCGGCACTTCAATCCACCGTGTCAGCTGGGCTAGTTGCGCCATGTTCGGACTGTCCAAACAAATGGTCCGGACTGTCCGAGTTATCCGGACTATCCGGATTAAATATCCGGACTGTCTGGGTTTACCTGGTCTGTTCGGTGGGGGTTTGCAATTGTGTTTCATTTCATTTGCATTGCATTCATCTCATTCACGCATTATGTTCGTGTAGAGAACGAGACTGCGGTGACCGACGCGACCGTGGTTGAGGGGATTGCCGATGAGCAACTTGTCGTCGATCCGCAAGCAGAAGCATCAGGCAAGCACCTAAGCATGTTCAACCCTAATAGTAATTCTACTTTGGTGAATTAATTGTCTATTGGTTGGCTAAGTTTTTGCATTTAGGAGTTCAATTGTGGTAATGGTATTAGATCCCAATTGTTGCATATACACCCTTGCTAATTGTTGAATACTTCCTTGGAGCTAGATTACGGGTAAATAAATCTTATCCACGCTTAGTTTTGCCTAGAAGTCGGGTATTGGCCAAGTGATGGATGGTTCCATTGCTTGAGATTGTTCCACTTTACAAACATTTGGTTGCAATGGTAACGGTTGTGGTTATGTGTATAAATGGAATATGAAATGGGACCGGGCGAGAGAGTTGGGGCACTTGGGTGTGGCGACCCAAGTGTGGTAGTCTCGCCTGTGTCAGTTGAGGACCGATCTGTTGTTTGCCCTTTGATCGAGCACCACTTTGTTGATCGCATGCTGGAATGGGACGGTAAAGATTTTCTTTCATCGCATGCCGTTCGATGGGCCATGACCTCATGCGGTTGGACGTGGTTGAGGGCGAGGCTTAGGCCGACTCTCGAGGGCCAAGCTGGGCTTGGGCCGCTCGAGGGGGTGCTAGGTTTTCGGACCGCGTGAAGATGCCCCAACGGATTGGTATGGGTGGGAGGAGGGTTGACATGAGGTCCTTGTGGCCCATGTCGTGCGGTCAATGTTTCCCTGCAGGGTTAATTAAGCGATTCGAATTGCCGCGCTCTCGGATATGAGCACGCTTGATCTTAGCACACTTCAACGTAGTAACAACTTGAACTGAAGTTCGCCTTTGGGCTTGAGCTCGAAAATGTTAAGAAGTCACTTGTTTTGTTATTGTTAAATGTTGAACTCCACTCTAGAAGTAAGTGCCGTTACAACTGCTTAAATTTGTGCATTGAGTAGTGATACTAAATAATCAACAAAGTTAAGCTTTCCGCACTTTTAACTTCGACTGATTTCCTCGCTACTGCCGAATGCATACTCCTTTCGAGTCGGTCATATATGGACCACGAGTAAGTCTTGCGAGTACATTTTGTACTCATGCTTCTGCTGTTGTGGTTTTCAGGTGAGGATCAGGGTGGTTGTGAGTTCTGTCCATACTGCCTCTCGGTGACCGGGCGGGGCGCCGAGTAGAGGCTACTGCTGTTGTGCACGCCCGGGAGTGTTCAGAGGTAGAACACTTCCGGAGATGTTTTACTTTTGGGTCTAGTCTAATAGTTGTGTACTCTTTTGTTGTATAGTTAGTTTAAACGATGTCTTTTGCATGAAGCACTTGGTTTCTCTTGTAGTTGACTCTGGTTGTATGTCGTTGCCTACCTTTTAATTATGTTTCACTCCCGCTTTTGTTGGCCTCCGTGCCTTGTTGTTGCTTGGTCGTGGTCGTGGGGTTTTGTCTTTGTGCCGGGGTGTGTTTGGTTGGTTCGTTGGTCTTGCTTCCGTGCGTGTCTGGTTGTGGGGTCTTCGAGTTCGTTGCCCCCTTTATGCAAATTGTTGTGATACAATGTTGTAAACCGGTATGCGGGGATCCTGGGTGAGTTTCGGGTCGCATACTGGGGGAATACCGGGATTGTTGTCGAGTTATTCGTAGAGTCTCTCTGTTGTCTCAATTGGGCTTGGGTGCTAACACTGCGAGCGACCTCGGCGATCCGTTGTTAGCCTCCAAATACGATTTGGATAACTGGACCTCCTAATAGCTCGGGGACGGTTTGGGCGGCTCCCCTCACAGTACGCCTGGGAGAAGACCAAAGCGAGTCGCCCCGTCAACATCACCGTTTGAAGGGCCATATTTGAAGCGGGTGTGACACTGCGGTATGGTGTGACATTATAGAATGTGAAATTAGAGAATAAAACCTTTCGGCTTGAGGTTTACTCGCGTTTTTGGGCCTTTTGAAGTGATGCGTCACCACGGAGTGTCGGAACCTTATAAATAGTGCATGATGAGGTCAAAAACATTATGAGATGTGGAATTAAGGTTAAAACCATAGGGTATGGAGGTTAATAGCGTTTCCGGGCCGTTTCTGGGGTTTTGGGCCTTCCCGGGGGAGTTTGGGCCTAAAAGGGGGGGGTTGTGGGCTTTGGTGGGATGGAGTGGGAATCCATTTAGGATTAGGAACAGGTGTGGGAGCTGGTAAAAGGCCTCCCCGTGCCCCCTTGCGCCCCACACCCTGCCCCTTGGGCGCCCCCACCTCTCCCTCCTTGCCCTAGCCGCCACCCCCACCTCTCCCTCTCCGTTGCATGCGCCTCCACCTCCCCCATTGCTCCCCTTTGCTCCCCACCTCTCCACCACCTCTCCTCCACCCCCTTGCTGCCCTAGGGTGGCCTCCCCACCCCTGCAGCTCGTGGATACATCCGTTGGAGCGAGGCGCGAGGAGCGATCCGGGAGGAGTTTCGGTGGGATTTCGGTCGTCGGGCGAAGGTATGGCCATGGGAATCCTTGGGGTTGGGATAGGTACTGTTCTAAGGGTGTTTATCATGATTTTAGATCAATTGGTGGTGCTGGACATGAGTAGATTGGATTAGATCTGGATGTTGCCACGTTTCTGTTTTGGGACAGCATGAGCAGTCGACCTAGGGTTCAGTTTTTCGCCAATTTAGAGTTGGAATTTGGTCGGCCGCCTGTTGAAGAAGTTGTAGGTAATTTAATTATATTTTAGTGGACATAAAGAACGTTAAATTCTGATAAGCCGTTTGAAAGTTATGAATGTTTTACCGAGCGTGTTAAAATCTGTGACATGATTGGAACAGATCACGGTATTTTGTAGATTAAACAACTTTAGATTCCGAATCAGTGTTTCCATATAACTAGAAAAATTTGGGAAATTTCCTAAGCTACCCGAGGATGTACTCGTTTAATTGATTCGGTGTCCCAGAACTCAAGTTATGCCTGTTGGAAGGCTGCTGTCCCGACGGGACAGAACCTCTGTTTTTAGGTTTTGCGAGTAGTTGGCAATGTCGGGGTAGATGAGGGTTTGCGTACTATTTTGTGGACTTGATTGTGAGTATGTGATTCCTATGTGTAGGTGGTGTGACCCCGGGAGTGCCTTCTACTTCCCGCCAATCCGTTGCCCATGGTTGAGGCAAGTGTGTTGTAATGGATAGCGATTTGTAGGTTGTTTGTTGAGAATAGATGAAGTTGACTACATGATATATGATCACTTGCCATGCTTTAATGATTGCCAATGATATGATGAGCATGTTTATTATGTTATGATGCCATGTGTTAATATACGAGTTAAATATGATGTTGGCATAATTGCATACATGGCATGTTACATGGCCCGGGCGGTGAGAAAGTCATAACTAGTCCGGGGAAGGTCGGTGAGAAAATTATGACTAATCCGGAGAGCCATTGAGTAAGTCCTACATCGTGATTCCATACACGTGGTGTTTGGAAGCGAGGAGTAGGCACCCTCCATCTTCGGGATGGAAGGGGGGAGAGGGTGCACACCGACGGGTGTGTACTCAACCATACCGGTATGAGTTTCGAAGGAGACATGAGCATTGCATTGCATTGCATTGCATACATAATGATGATGATAATGTTATGTGTTCATGAATGAGATGATATACATGATGTGAGACATTATTGCCATGTTATTGTTCTTGTTGTCCATTGCAATATACTTGCTGAGTGATGAACTCACGCTTGTGTTTTATGTTGTTTTTAGGTATGTTGACACCGGCATGCGGGAAAAGGGCTTAGCGGCACTTCATCACATAATTTCCCACCCATTTAGACTATAATTACCCTTCAGAGTTGAGATCATGATTCTAGTGGGATGAAACTAGGGTTATAATTGTTCATATGCTTGATTACATCCTTCACTTCGTATTAGATTATGAGATGGTTAATTCCATTTTGGTAGACTTAAATTGCTTCTATATTACCCATTGATGCTGCCTTGGATGTTTTCCGTTATGATATATCATGTGATATTTTGCTATTGTTCAAATCATGATTAAACAAAGGAGATGCTACCGAAATCTCGGTTTTTAGCATATGCGCCTTTGCTGGAATTTATGATTAATTGTGGTATTTAGATGTTATTTAGCTTAGGTTTGGTAGCATTCAGGCATATTAAATGCCGGGGTGTTACAGTTGGTATCAGAGCGGGCTGTAGGTCCTTGGAATATGTATTATTAGTATCATACCTTAGGTTACAACTAAAATATGATGTGGAATAACTTAGAAACATGGCTTAGGTCTTAACTAAAATTTTGTTATAGGATAGCAACATTAAAACTTGCAAAAGTGGTATAACTAATCTAAAATTTGACACACATGGATGTACAGTAGGAAAGGGTATGGGTATCGTTTCTTTACGCTTAAACATTGTAATTAAGCTATGATGTTGAATGCTTCATTTGATAATGCATGCTGCTATGTCTATGAGATAAATGATTGAATTGTTCCTGTTGTGGTGAATAAAGTGGGGTTCTGGTGCCGAAGGGTTTCGGCCACCTTTCTTATTTCATATTAAGGGTGAGGTTTGACGGTGTGGCCGGTTAGTGCCATCACCGAAGAACTATTAACCCCTGTAGGAGAAGAGTGCTTATCCTTTCTGCCGTAGATCGGGTAGTTGACTTGAGTCAAATAGAAGAGTTGATGGTGGTTTCCTTCAGATAATTTTTCACCGTTCTGACGGTCGGCTTTGGTTGGTCTTCTTTGTTTTTAGTCGATTGAAATCAAAAGAAAAGTGTTTGGTCTTGGATTTTCGCGGATTGATCCACAGGCGGTTTGTGGTTTTGTCTTCCTTGGGTGAAGACGAAGAAGAAGAGTCTAGTGTTGTGCTTCCTTTGGTTGCCTTTCCAGTTTTGATGCCTAGTTTGTTGGTTGCTTTATGGGAAAGAAGCATTCAATTTATTCATGTGTTTGTCTTTCTCCGAGGTTAAAGGAGTATTGCAGAGTTGTGCCAGACCTGGCTGTCAGGGCTAAAGTTCTGTGGCTTTGTAGTAGTACGTGGTGTTTGATTTCGTTATTTTACTGGTTTAAGAAATCATCTTTGAAAAACCCTTCTTGTTTCGTGAAAGATTGGTGTTTGGTGCTAAGGTTTTATTTGCAAAGGTTTATTTGATCGGTTGGTTCCCTCCTGTGGGAGTCTTTGAGATTGAAAAGTGTTTTGGAGAATTCCTTTGCATGACCAAGTTTGGGTTTGTCTCATTGCAATTTTGAGAGTCAAGTTTCCTTATGAATTTGGGATGAGTTTTAAAACTAAAATGCTGCAAACAAAGTAAGTAGTCTTTTGACTGAAATCGTTTGTCCCTAGTAAGAATTGATGTTTAGCATGTTATGTAGTAGGTAACAATGTGGTTTATAGATTGATGTGTTGCTAAGTTAAATTTTGAGTTGAATCAATTCAATGTGATTAATATCTCTAGTTTGAGAATAAATAGACTACTAGTGTTGTAGTTTACTCTTAGCGAGAATGATTGAATGGGTTAATGTACATGCTTAGAATCTGTTGCCTTGCTTTAAAAGTGCTTATGATCCTCGTTAATGTTAAAAGTTTAAACCTTGATGCATAGTTAGAACATTAAGATGATGTAAATTAATGATACTGTTAAAGAAACCTTGCCGGTTATTTAAAGATGTTCTAATCTAACGGGTTAATAGAGAAACTTAATCAGGTTGACTAGTGGCTTTAATTTGGAAGTTGATTAGAGTTGCTATTTATGTTGTTGCAAAATATTAGCATGGTTGGAAGTATGCAGTCGTGTTCCTTAAATGCTAGTGTCGAGGCCAATTGGAAAGATATGGGTTTTGTAGTTTGATGATATTGCAAGAACTTTGTGCTGGTCTAACTTATTAAATTTAATTTGATAGTTGGAGTATGTTGTGTAGTGACAATTTTGTTGTAACCTATCTATAGGGTAGCTAAAAGTAATGTTCTCGTTTGATGATTATGCTCGTTGGTTGTTATTAATAATCTAGTAGTGGTGGTAATTGTTTAGATTACTTGTTGAAAACCATGGTTAAAATAGAGGAAAATTTCAACATGTTGCGTTGGAGTGAGCTTTGGATAATTAACATGATGTACAATTTCATCCTTAATGAATGTATGTCGTAGAATCATATGTACGAACCTTGTCTTGTGGAGATAATATTTACATGTTAAAGTCGTTTGCTAACTGAATAAGTTTCGATTGTCGAGACGTTTACATATAGGTGGTATGAAATTTATTGGTTGGTCACGCTGAAAGTTTTGTTGGAGCACTTGTTCCAAATCTAGAATATGATGTTATTTGTTATGGTGGTCAGTGGGGATCTTGTTGACTTAGTCTTCGTGGGATGTCTTTTCGTAAGCATCATAAACGTTATTTATAAGTATTGGGGAAGATAATAAGAGAAAGAATTTGTTTTGACGCTCTTGTTGTAACCTGAGGGGTTTTTCGATGAGAAAAAAAGTGAATATTGAATGTTTAAAAGGATAAGTATAGGGTTTCATGCTGAGCTTGTGTTTAAAACCTTCTGGACAGGTTTGGTTGTTTGCCATCTTGGTTGAATGCTTTCGGTTGAGGTGTTCCTTATGTTGAGTTTCAGAGTTTCCCCAAAACTCGTAGTGTTTGTTGTCGACCTTTGGTTTTGGCGAAATTGTTTAGTTCGTGTTGTGAGTTTGAGTTCACATCCAAAAGTTTTTGAGTGGATCGCGCTCCTTCGCGTCCACACTGAATTATCTTTGGAATAAATTTTAAAGGAAACAACTGGACATAGTGGGTTGTGTTGGAAACTCTTGAGATTTAATTTTTAACTCTTTTTGGCTAGAGTTGGAGTTGTTTTGAAAATGTGTGTGAAGTTTGCGAGTGCTTCAAAAAGGTGGATTTTATGAATGTTTTACAAAGTGAATTTGTTAGTGAGGTGTTTCCCTTTTGGGAATGAGTTTCCCTCTCCTTGAGGAAGTTTGTGATGGTTGTGGGAGCAGATGCTCAACTTGAAATTTTGATGCTCTCTTTCAAAATGTTGAATTTGGATGAAATGCAATGTTTTGCAAGTTCAGTTTTCAATTGATGTGGGTTCTGTTACGACGTGGTGTTTTACTGTCAACTATGCTGCCGTCATAGTCTATATTAATTTTCGCAACCTTCGATGTTAATTGTGTTTCCATCATTTGATACCGAGGAAGAAGTCATTTGGTGAATGACTATTCGGTACCGTTGTTACGTGATGAATGAAGGGTGAAAAACGAAAACGAAACATTGTTTATGCATAATTAATCATAAAGGAGTCGACGAGCCAGGTCGGTGAGAAAGTCATATAAGGATATATGACTAATCCGGAGTGCTCTTGAAAAGTGTGCATGCATGTCAAGAATCGAGATGTCCATTTCTTTCTAGTATGAAAAGAAAGAATGAAGAAATTATGTTATCTTGGTTGTGGTGTAGGGGATTTATGCTTCCTTTGTGATTTGACTTGGTTGTTGCCAAATTCTTTCCAAAATGGTTGTTAACGCTTTGGGTTTGAGTTGTTGTGTGTACACTTGGGCTTGATAGCTAAGTGTTTTTGTGTGAGGGCGAGACCCTCTTAAGAAAGGAACCAGTTGTGGTTTGGTAAGGTTTTACGACCCTAGCTTGGGGCTAGGTGTCGAACCATAGTGGTATAAGGGTGGTTTGCGATGGAGGTCGATGATGCAGGCGTTTAACCTTTATTAAGAGTAGCGATGGGTGGAAGTGAAGTTGACGGTAGTTCGGTGATATTTGTCCTGTCATGAGCAATTGTCGTCACTAGTTATTTTTTTTTTGATTTGAGTCTTGCCTGGGAGAGGATGGAATGAAATGTTAATATGATCGTGTATCGGAAGGGCAAGTGTGCCTTAATGAGTTATTCCCCTCGATGGAAATTTTTGGGAATGTAGAGAGGTCGTTAAAGGAATTGTGACTTGCTTTGATTATGTCATGTTGAAGTTTAATGGAGTGTAGTAGTCAGGTTGGTTGTGATAGAAGTGTGAAGTGTTTGCCGTGAGGATTCGAGCGTTTTGGGTTGATGGAGCCCTTTGTGGTTGAAACACAGATTCTGTTTGGGAATTGTAGTGAAGGTCGATCTGTGAGCGGTTGCCCTTAGTTGAGCTATATCAACACTTTTTCGCTAAGTGTTGGTTTTTGGAACTCGTTTGACGTTTGTTCCGGTTTTAGTCGTTGTGCGAATGTTTTGTGCTGCAGAGAAGCCTTTTTGTCCCTTGTGGACTTTGTAGTTGATTTTGGTGTCCTTCGGATTCGAGGTCGAATCCTGTTGAAGGGGGGAAGAATGTGACACTATGGTATGGTGTGACATTATAGAATGTGAAATTAGAGAATAAAACCTTTCGGCTTGAGGTTTACTCGCGTTTTTGGGCCTTTTGAAGTGATGTGTCACCACGGAGTGTCGGAACCTTATAAATGGTGCATGATGAGGTCAAAAACATTATGAGATGTGGAATTAAGGTTAAAACCATAGGGTATGGAGGTTAATAGCGTTTCCGGGGGTTTGGGCCTTCCCGGGGGAGTTTGGGCCTAAAAGGGGGGGTTGTGGGCTTTGGTGGGATGGAGTAGGAATCCATTTAGGATTAGTAACAGGTGTGGGGGCTGGTAAAAGTCCTCCCCCCTGCCCCCTTGTGCCCAACACCCTGCCCCTTGGGCGCCCCCACCTCTCCCTCCTTGCCCTAGCCGCCACCGCCACCTCCCCCTCTCCCTTGCATGCGCCTCCACCTCCCCCATTGCTCCCCTTTGCTCCCCACCTCTCCACCACCTCTCCTCCACCCCCTTGCTGCCCTAGGGTGGCCTCCCCACCCTTGCACCTCGTGGATCCATCCGTTGGAGCGAGGAGCGAGGAGCGAGGAGCGATCCGGGAGGAGTTTCGATGGGATTTCGGTCGTCGGGCGAAGGTATGGCCATGGGACTCCTTAGGGTTGGGCTAGGTACTGTTCTAAGGGTGTTTATCATGATTTTAGATCAATTGGTGGTGCTGGACATGAGTAGATTGGATTAGATCTAGATGTTGCCACGTTTCTGTTTTGGGACAGCATGAGCAGTCGACCTAGGGATCAGTTTTTCGCCAATTTAGATTTGGAATTTGGTCAGACGCCTGTTGAAGAAGTTGTAGGTAATTTAATTATATTTCAGTGGACATAAAGAACGTTAACTTCCGATCAGCCGTTTGAAAGTTATGAATGTTTTACCGAGCGTGTTAAAATCTGTGACGTGATTGGAACATATCACGGTATTTTGTAGATTAAACAACTTTAGATTCCGAATCAGTCTTTTCCTATAACTAAAAAAAGTTGGGAAATTTCCTAAGCTATGCGAGGATGTATTCGTTTAATTGATTCGGAGTCCCAGAACTCAAGTTATGCCTTTTGGAAGGCTGCTGTCCCGACGGGATAGAAACTCTGTTTTTAGGTTTTGCGAGTAGTTGGCAATGTCGGGGTAGATGAGGGTTTGCGTACTGTTTTGTGGACTTGATTGTGAGTATGTGATGCCTATGTGCAGGTGGTGCGACCCCGGGACTGCCTTCTACTTCCCGCCAATCCGTTGCCCGTGGTTGAGGCAAGTGTGTTGTAATGGATAGCGATTTGTAGGTTGTTTGTTGAGAATAGATGAAGTTAACTACGTGATATATGATCACTTGCCATGCTTTAATGATTGCCAATGATATGATGAGCATGTTTATTATGTTATGATGCCATGTGTTAATATACGAGTTAAATATGATGTTGGCATAATTGCATACATGGCATGTTACATGGCCCAGGCGGTGAGAAAGTCATAACTAGTCCGAGGAAGGTTGGTGAGAAAGTTATGACTAATCCGGAGAGCCATTGAGTAAGTCCTACATCGTGATTCCATACACGTGGTGTTTGGAAGTGAGGAGCAGGCACCCTCCATCTTCGGGATGGAAGGGGGGAGAGGGTGCACACCGACAGGTGTGTACTCAACCATACCGGTATGAGTTTCGAAGGAGACATGAGCATTGCATTGCATTGCATACATAATGATGATGATAATGTTTTGTGTTCATGATTGAGATGATATACATGATGTGAGACATTATTGCCATGTTATTGTTCTTGTTGTCCATTGCAATATACTTGCTGAGTGATGAACTCACGCTTGTGTTTTATGTTGTTTTTAGGTACGTTGACACCGGCATGCGGGAAAAGGGTTTAGCGGCACTTCATCACATAATTTCCCACACATTTAGACTATAATTACCCTTCAGAGTTGAGATCATGATTCTAGTGGGATGAAACTAGGATTATAATTGTTCGTATGCTTGATTACATCCTTCACTTCGTATTAGATTATGAGATGGTTAATTCCATTTTGGTAGACTTAAATTGCTGCTATATTACCCATTGATGCTGCCTTGGATGTTTTCCGTTATGATATATCATGTGATATTTTGCTATTGTTCAAATCATGATTAAACAAAGGAGATGCTGCCGAAATCTCGGTTTTTAGCATATGCGCCTTTGCTGGAATTTATGATTAATTGTGGTATTTAGATGTTGTTTAGCTTAGGTTTGGTAGCATTCAGGCATATTAAATGCCAGGGTGTTACAGCGGGCATCCAGGAGACATCGCGTCTTGCTCTGAGGAAGATCTCCGCCACCTACCACTACTGCAAAATGATACATCACTATCGCTTCATCTGTGTCGGTTCCAAACTTTTGACTAAAAAACCGATTGTGATACGTGTATGTCATTCGTAAATTTTGGTAATAGGTTATCACAATCGGTTCTGAGAAAGAACCGATTGTGATGAGGAAACGGGTTATCACAATCGAACCGATTGTGATAACCCGTTTCCTCATCTGTCGATTACAAAAAGAACCGATTGTAATGAGGGGCTCATTACAATCGGTTCTTTTTCAGAACCGATTGTTATGATATACCACTTATCACAATCGGTTCTAAGAAAGAACCGATTGTGATGACCCCCTCATCACAATCGGTTCTTTCTCAGAACCGATTGTGATAACCCGTTTCCTCATCACAATCGGTTCTTTCTAGGAACCGATTGTAATGAGGGACCCCTTATCACAATCGGTTCTTTTTCAGAACCGATTGTGATGAGACTCGCAAGGTTTATATCCTCTCGGGATGAACTCTCCTCTGTTGTTGGTGTTCTAGAGCAAAAAATAACCGTCGCCACCCCGAAAAATAGAACATACTCTTGTTGAAACTTAGACTTGTGGGAGAAAAATCTGAAATCCTTAAGGATGTGTGTTAAGAGGGTAAGTTGAAGCCCCAGCTTGAGAAGATTTCCCCTCTATTTTCTCTCAGTTGAGGTTTTTATCATATTTATAAGCAAGCACTTAGTGGTGACGACGACACACATGGAACAAATTACATGCGTGTAGATCATTAAAGAGGGTTGTATTGTAAATAAAGTTGTAAGATTGCCATGTCTAATTGAGACAAGCTAATGCCATTTCAAGGGTAAAGTACCAGCAAAGTAAAAGTACAAACTTGCCAACTTGTTAACTTGCTGTTGAACCTATTTTAGTTAAAATATACAGGACAATACTTCCATAAGGAAGGAAAGGGAAGAATTTTTCCACTCAACGCATAATTATTAGTAATTACTTGCACATTCTTTCCACTCCATCCAAGAACAACACATAATTCCAAACAATTATTAAAACAGTACCAAGAATAATACCGGCACTACTAGTCCTTACATATTGCAGTCGGTTTCAATTAAAACTGACACTACTAATCAAACCTATTGCTTTTTGTGAAGGCAAAGAAAGGAATGCATTTCAATAGCATATATACAGAAAGTTTAGCAAAGTGGACACCGACTCGGCTTGAACTTAAATTAGATGGAAAATAGAATTAAAGGTGTGGTGGACACCACATCACAATCGGTTCTAGCTGAGAACCGATTGTGATGAGGTGTGATCTGTCGGTTCTATCTCAGAACCGATTGTGATGATACCCTCATCACAATCGGTTCTAGCTGAGAACCGATTGTGATGAGGGGTGTGATCACAATCGGTTCTATCTCAGAACCGATTGTGATGAGGGGTGTGATCACAATCGGTTCTATCTCAGAACCGATTGTGATGAGGGTGGTCATCACAATCGGTTCCTACTCAGAACCGATTGTGATAAGGGGCCCCTCATCACAATCGGTTCTCAACTTGAACCGATTGTGATAACGGTGTCATTACAATCGGTTCTTGTTCAGAACCGATTGTGATGTGCTCGTGACCGCCAAAGTGAAAATTGGGCGCCAAAGTGAAAATTGGGCGTCATAGTAAAATTGGACACTTCGTTAAATTTTGGAGCACCCAAGTCAGAGTAAATTCGAAGTATAAGAGTACTAACGTTAGTGTTTGGGTGCTTGCTTTGTGGGGTTAAGGGGAGGGAGACGCGTTATATTTTCAAATGCTATCATACTAACACTACGGTACTAAATTGGACACTTAGTTAAATTTTGTAGCACCCAAGTCAGAGTAAATTCGAAGTATAAGAATACTAATATTAGTGTTCGGGTGCTTGCTTTGTGGGGTTAAGGGGAGGGAGACGCGTTATATTTTCAAATGCTATCATACCAACACTACGGTACTAAGTTGGACACTTAGTTAAATTTTGTAGCACCCAAGTCAGAGTAATTTCGAAGTATAAGAATACTAACATTAGTGTTCGGGTGCTTTGTGGGGTTAAGGGGAGGGAGACGCGTTATATTTTCAAATGCTATCATAACAACACTACAGTACTAGATCATATAAGAACTCTGAAGTTAAGCGTGCTTGGGTGAGAGTAGTACTAGGATGGGTGACCTCTCGGGAAGTGCTCGCATTTGTATTAAAATTGGCGGCAAAACTCATTAGTTAAGCGTGCTTAGGCGAGGGTAGTACTAACTAGGATGGGTGAGGGTGACCTCCTGGGGAAATCTCTTCGTTTTGTGTTAAAACCGTCATAACAATGTTTAATAGTGAAAATGGCTCATCACAATCGGTTCTTCGCAAGAACCGATTGTGATGAGGGGACCCCTCATCACAATCGGTTCTTGCGAAGAACCGATTGTGATGACCCCCTCATCACAATCGGTTCTTGCGAAGAACCGATTGTAATAAGCCCCTCATCACAATCGGTTCTTTGCTAGAACCGATTGTGATGAGGGGCTTATCACAATCGGTTCTAGCAAAGAACCGATTGTGATGACCCCCTCATCACAATCGGGGAGAAAACCGACTGTGATAGCTATTCCTCATTACAATCGTTGGACTTTCTATCGCCACCAAAACCGATTGTGATGACGAAAAAGAACCGATTCTAATGTGTATTATTGTAGTAGTGTACGCCAAGGAGCTGCATGAGTCTGTCTTCCGCCTTCACCCGCAGAAAGGAGGAGTCACTAGTGCATCGATCAACCTGGAGAGCGACGTCGCTGTTATGCACTTGGCCAGGTTTGCCACTGCTTAGGATGTGGTGATGGACAACACTATGCAGGAGTTGGACGCCGCTTACACTGCTTTGGAGGCCACCGAGAAGAATCTGTGGGACGTCAGGATGTGGGCCGTGTAGAGGATCGGAGAATTGGAGGAAGCTCTGTATGGAGGACAGCCTGAGACAGAGGCAGTGCTAGAGTTACACGAGGAGGACCCCGAGGAGGTGCAGCCAGAGCCAGAGCCTGAGCCAGAGTAGCACCAGGCGCCCGAGGAGGACGCAGCTTCATCGACCATGGCAGTTCAGGGTCATGGCGATCGGTTTGCGCCGATGCCACCACACCCGCCTGTGTATCCACCGGGAGGTCCTCATCCTGGATGGGTAGACGAGTGAGCGATAAGTCTAGTAGTTGAGACTCAAGTGTTGAGTCGTGTCTTAGAATAATAAGAGTCGCCCTTTAGGTGTTAGACTCTAGTGTGTTAGTTTAAATTGGATTTCCTTGCTTGCTGAGTGTGCAGTATGTGTTCCAAAGCCCTTCGATATTGGGAGCAACCATACCAAGTTATTATTAATTAATAAAGTTTGGACTTTGAGTTACACCTCTTTATCCCCACATAAGTTTCTCTTTTACTTGTCTATTCATGTTCCCTCTCATCTCTAAACCTCGGAGTAATCAACAGATGGTGAACACTCGTTGCAACAATAGTGCGAGTGGAAGTGGTTCTCGTCCCACTGGGAACCCCAGTGATGGAAGACCTGCACCCTAGCCAGCACCCCCAGTTGACATGCAAAATGTCGGGACCCGAATTTACAAATCCGGACCCTCTATGTATTCAGCACTAGTCCAGGATCACGCTAGTGCACACAGTCTGAATATCGGTAAAATATCACAATCATACTTAACGAAATAATAAAGTACTTTAATTAGTTAACCAAACTGGTTGCTCGACCTTAAGGTCAAGTTACAAATATACGCCTCGCAGGGCGAAAACTTATTGAAAGAGAAATAACAGCAGCGGAAAAATAAGATAACTTTGTGGCGCCATCCAGTATACCACAGGCAACTGACTGGGCTTCTCCCCTAGTTTGTCGGCTCTTCCTGTAACTCCTTCTCCAGTGCTGGCATTGATTCTTCCTCAACTGAGGTTGTATTGTGGCAAGGGTGAGTACTTGGTACTCAGCAAGTCATGCACAGAATGCAAACTAATGTTCTACATGCAGGGCTTAGTATAAGGGATGTTTCATGGTTCATTTGCAATAAACAGCATTTAACAAGTAACATAAGTAGATTCGAAAGCAATAGAAACAATATATTATCAATAACTTTTCTAGGAGTTAAATAAACTCTTTCCCTTCTCCTAATCCACATTTCCATCAACGTCATCATTAAACCCAACCAAACTTTTCAAGTCCGAGTTGTTTTCATGAAAGTCTAACCCTTGACTGTAATTCCCGAGTAATGTCCAATGCCGCGGACACGGCTATTCGAATAGATTTTACACTGCAGAGGTTATACACTTTACCCACAAGATACAGCCAAACACCACAAGGGCGAGTGATTGTAACAAAGCCTTTCGGCAACTGCTAACTACACAAGTGAACCTTTCCGGTTTTTGCCATACAGCATCCCTTCCCTTAACAGAGGTGAAGTATGGGACCGACATACCGTTGGACGGGTACCATGCTGTAGCCTTGGTACGCTCCCCATTCAAGCTACACAAAAGGTGTAGTTGACACCCGAGGTATCACATGCAAGTTATTAGTAACTTACTCAACTAGGACCGTCCCACTCCGGTCATATGGTTGCACGATTGACCCAGTTCAAAGGCTTGCAAGGTTAAGTCCTTAGGTTGACCAGGGCAAGACTACCATAAGAACCAAATCATCCTTCCCGATGCCATAACTGGCCCACCCGATCATTCTTGCCACATGCCCTGGTCGAAAACTATTTATCAAACCCCAGTTGATTACCATGCACCACGTGCCATCAACATCATCATCAATAACACATGACACATCTCAAAATAGGTTCCATATCTCATTAAGTCAATGTTATCACGTAATTGTCAAAAACATGTCACGTGGCAAGGCTAAGCATACTACATCGGTCTAACTACCCATGTTGGCCATTTAATAATGTCCAACTAATAATCCATAGCTAGGGTGACAAGGGGTCATGGCACATAAATAATAATCAAGGTGTCATAGTCCAAAGTTGGCATTTAACTAATTTCCCAAAATTAATTAAAGTATTTTCTAATTAAACTAGCATGCAATAACTTAAATCAAATTAATTTCAAAATGGGATCAACATGGTCAAAGCACAACTTGCCTTCAAAGAGTACTTGTTCCTGGTCTTGAGCTGGCTCCTGGGTCCACACTTCTCCTTCGAAGCCTTCGGGCACCTCAACGTCTACTCGTAACGTGTGCAAATAGCAATAAATAAATAAATGGCAGGTAAAAAGTATTCAAAAATTCAAATAAATTTCGTAAACAGAGAGAGCACATTTTTATAAATTTTTAGAAACTGGAATCGTCTAAATCGGAGTTAAAATGCAAAAGTTATAATCGTTTAAAGTTCAAAGAAACTATTAATTAAATAAAAAAGAGAAAAATTCATAATAAAAAATTAATTAAAATTCATATTTGAGTAGGTTTCAATTTTATGAAAATTTAGAAATTTGAATCACTCAAATCGGAGTTGAAATGCAAAAGTTATAAGCGTTTGAAGTTTGAAACTATATTTAAAGTCAATAAACCGAATTAAATAAATAATTTATTTTTCGAAAAAAGATTTATTGCGTCAGCATGACACGTGGACCAATCAGAAGCTGCCACGTCGCCTCGGGTCCATGGACCCGGCGCACGGCTCGGCTCGGTCCACCGTGGACCCGGTCCACAGGCACGTGTGCCTCTGACATGTGGGACCCCCCTGCTGACGTCAGCACTGACGTCATCGTGGCTCGGCCGAGGGCGCCTGACACGTGGGCCCCACCATGACATCAACATGACGTCACGGATGACGTCATGGTGCCGTTGGGCAGCCATTGACACGCATGCCCCACGCTGACGTCTGCGGTGACCGGGCGCGACCGCGCTGACCGCGCCAGTCCAACTCCCGGACACGTGGCTTGATCCGGACTGTTGATTTGAAAATCAACGGTCCAGACTGGATCTAGGCCGCGCACGTTGTGGACAATGTGGCTGATCTGGGCCGTTCGATTTGGATCGGACGGTCCAGATCCGATCGGGTTTCGCCTCACCGTGGGTGGCGTGGCATGTCCCGGTGGCCGACGCATGGCTCAATCTACGCCGTTCGATTTTGATCGAACGGCTGGGATCTATCCGTGCACGGTGCGGCTATAGCTACGTGGCTCAATCTCGTGCGTTGGATCTAAATCCAACGGCTGAGATTGGATCTAAATGCCGCAATGTGGATTTCGTTGCGGTGACGTGGACGAACGTGGGTCGTCGGATCTAGATCTAACGGCTGAGAATAGATCCAAAACCGAAACGTGTAAAATTACCTCCGACGACGTGGACGAATCTGGGCCCTCGGATCTTGATCGGAAGGTGGAGCGATCTCGCGGTTCCGGTGATGTCGCGGCGGAGCTGCGGTGGCCAGAGTTGAAGGCGACGACACGCCCGACGGCGTTTGGGCTCGATTCCAGTGATGTGAAAGGTCCCCCCGACGCGTCTCGCCAGAACTAGGCTCGGTGATGGCGGAGGACGGCGGAGTCGGCGGCAATCAACGGAAAACCGCGGCGGAACGGGGCTCGAACTTCGGCGACCTAGCGCGGGCTGGCGGCAGCGGCTTGACCGGCGTGGGTTGGGGCAAACGACGTGCACGGAAGAGGGCTACAAGCTGGCGGCGATGGTGCAATAAATAGGGGCCTCGGCTTCTGTGAATCTCGCGGAGACAGAGGTCCACCTGGCTGCGGCGGCGGAATCCGAATCCAATTCGGATTGGGTGACGTGGCTCAACGTGGACCGTTGGATCAAGATCCAACGGTCGTGGGAGTTTGGGCTCGGGTGACTTGGCTGGCTCGGTCGGACTCGAGTTCGGGTGACGTGGCACAATCGTGGCCGTTGGATCTCGATCCAACGGTCACGCGGTTAGGGTTAGGTTGGACTCGTGTCCGGTTCGACCGTGGTTCGGGTCGGGCTCAAGTCTGACTCGGACTCGGACTCGGTCGGAGGAACAGTAAAACCGATTCAATTTTCCAGCGATTAAATATTCCAATTAATTTCTAGAAATTCATTTAATTCATGAAAAATAGCAAAATACTCAAACAAATTCCAAAAAAATTCTAGAAAATAGTTTAGGGCATTTGGGACTCAAATAAAATATTTCCAACAAAATTTTATTTGTAAAATTAAATTCTTTAATTATTTCAAAAGGGAATAAATTCAAATAAATCCAAATGATTTCCAGAAAATTCCAAAAATTCACAAAAGTGCAAAATAACATTAAAATTCATGAAAAACAAAAGTTGGGGTGTTACACAAAACTTTGGAGCTTTTCTTGCTGCACAGATGCAGCTAATGCATGCAATGATGCAGCAAATGCAGTAATTTACTGCTCAAGCCGCTGCTAACTAGAACAACCAAGCCAACCAGGGACAGCGTCCGTATTCAAGGTTGTTAGAGTTTATGAGGACTCACCCGCCCACTTTCTCTGGGAATGCCAATCCACTAGAGGCGGATGATTGGCTGAGGTCCATTGAAAGGAAACTGCACATCACTCAGTGCATTGGGAATGAAAGAGTACTTTATGCCTCTCATCAGCTGGAAGGAACTACAGCTGAATGGTGGGAGAATTTCTGTGCTTCGCAAGAAAATCCCTAGGAGACACTTGGGTGGAGTTTACTATTGCTTTTCGTCAGTACCATGTGACCGAGGGAATTATGGACTTAAAGAAGGAGGAATTTCGAGCTTTGAAGCAAGGCAACCAGTCCGTGGTTGATTATCTGAACAAGTTCACCCAGTTGGCTCACTATGCACCTGAAGATGTGGTGACAGACAAGGCCAGACAGTCTCGCTTTATAAAGGGACTGAACTCAGGACTGCAAGTGGGGCTGATCACCCACACATTTCCTGATTTCCAGGAGCTGGTGAATAAAGCCCTTATACTGGAAGACAAGCGCAAAGAGTTGGATGACAACCGGAAGTGCAGAATGGCACAGCAGGGAGCTCGGCCAGGAGCATAGAGGATGAGGGTTGCACCCAACCAATTTTTCAGGTTCAAGCCCAGGAATGTGGTCAAGACACCGTCGCTAGCACCGAGACATGCCGGTCAGAGTTATCAGACACCAGCACCAGCCGGCAATGCAACTGCAGGGAGCCAGCAAGCAATCGTGAGGCATTGCTATAGCTGCAATGAGCCAGGGCACATCGCCAATCAATGTCTGAAGCGAGGATCAGGTGTTATGCCAGTTCGCTTCAACCTTGGTACCACGCCTGCGAGGACACCTGCACTAGTGACCAACCGTGGAGCTGAACAATCTGGAGCTACATCCCAAGCTACGGTGAGAGGTTGAATCAACCATATCACCGCCGACACAGTCCAGAATAGAACAGATGTTGTACTGGGTAAGTTACTGGTTAACTTAGTATCTGCAATAGTTTTGTTTGACTCTGGAGCTTCGCATTCTTTTATCTCGGAATTTTGCTGTTTAAAATGGGTTAAGAATGTTGAACCTTTGACATGTGTTGCTAGTCCAATCCCCTGGGTTAGAACTCCGATCTAATGTAGGATGTTCTGGGGTAAAATTAATAATAAATGTGGTAGAGTTCCTAGTGAACCTTATTATATTCGATATCCAGACTCTAGATGTTATACTAGGAAAGGATTGGTTGGCCAAGCACAAGGCTATGTTAGATTGTGGATGAAGAGTCATATCAGTCGTGAGCCCGGATGGTAGGAAAGTGGAGTTTCAAGCAACCGTCGTTCGAGATGGACAGCTGATGGTCAATAGCATGAAGGCAGTCAACATTGAAGATGTACTAGTTGTTAGTTAGTACCCGGATGTTTTTCCTGAAGATTTGCCCGGTATGCCGCCGGATAGAGACATTGAGTTTGTGATCGAGTTAGTACCCGGTACAGCCCCAATAGCTAAGAGACCTTATCGGATGTCTATCGATGAGCTGGAGGAGATGAAGAAGCAAATCGGGGAGCTGTTGGAGAAAGGATTTATAAGACCTAGTTCATCGCCGTGGGGAGCGCCAGTCCTATTCATCAAGAAAAAAGATGGAAGTTTTCGGATGTGTATTGATTATCGTGCACTCAATGATGTGACGATAAAGAATAAGTATCTGCTACCCAGGAACGATGATTTATTTGATCAGCTGAGAGGAGTCGGAGTTTTCTCCAAGATTGACTTGCGATCGGGATATCATCAACTGAAGATCTGGTTAGAAGATGTGCCAAAGATTGCATTTTTGTCGAGATACGAACATTATGAGTTTACAGTTATGTCCTTTGGTCTGACGAATGCACCGGCATGTTTCATGAACATGATGAATAAAGTTTTCATGGAGTAATTAGATAAGTTTGTCGTCATGTTCATTGATGACATTCTGGTCTACTCCAAGACAAGGGAGGAACATGCAGAACATCTGAGGTTAGTTCTGGAAAAGTTAAGGGAACAATAGTTGTTTGCCAAGTTTAGTAAATGTCACTTTTGGAAGAGTAAGGTGGAGTTTCTTGGACATGTAATGACTGTCGAGGGAGTCGCAGTTGACCCAAGTAAAGTGGAAGCAGTATTGCATTGGGAGCAACCAAAAACAATGACCCAGATCCATAGTTTTCTTGGAATGGTGGGATATTACCATCGATTCATCGAGGGATTCTCAACGATTGCTAAACCCCTTACGCAATTTTTGAAGAAAGAGAAGAAGTTCGCATGGACGCCGGAGTGCGAGAAGAGCTTTCAGGAGCTGAAGAAGCGTTTGACATTCGCGCAAGTGTTAGTCTTACCTGATGTGCATTAGAGTTTTGACATTTACTGTGATGCATCACGTCAAGGACTTGGATTTGTGTTGATGCAGAATAGAAAAGTAGTTGCTTATGCATCGAGGCAGTTAAGGCCGCATGAAGAGAACTACCCGACGCATGATCTAGAGTTAGCTGTGTTAGTGTTATGCCCTTGAGGAAGTCATATAGGTGATTCTAGCATGACTATGTTTATGAATAATAATATGATTATTGGTCCAATGAATGTATATCATTATATTGATCAACAAGTATGTGACTTGCTTATTAAACTCTTTACTTATTGATATAATTCTGTAAGTATCTCTGATCGGATATCATCGTAGTGGACAATGATGAATAGATCAGCACATGTACTAATCGATGATCATGTTTCATAGATCATGGGATATGGAGATATCATCAATACATTGTGAACACATGTTAAAGAACATGGGTAGATAGACCCACAATGAGACACTGTGAGAATGTTACATTCTTATGTGTCATCAGTGTATCTCATACATAGTAGATGTATGATCCTTAGACCTGAGATTGTCACATTCCTTACATATGTAATAGTTTACCTTGGGGTTACCAAACACTATTTCCTAACCGGATAGTTATAAAGGCAGCTTTCATAGTTACTATGCAACATGCAGAGGGAAGTGAGCAGTCAAGATGGAATTTGCCACTCGAGTGTAATGGAGATATATGTCTAGGCCACTCGTGTGATATGATTAAGGAAGTGCATGGCCATGCCGTGATTGAGAAGTCAATCACAACTTATTAATATATCACGGATATGAGAGATGGATTGAACTGTCAAAGGATGACATGCTTCTCGCCTTGAGTTCGATCTTGATATAGTTTGGCAAAGGGATTATTACATCAGTACTTTGATCATATGCATCTGGGAGTTGGCATGCTCTGCAAGGAGTCGCTACCAACTATTGGATTAGAAAAGGGTTTTCCGAATCTATGTCCAAATGCGCATGAACCTACAGGGTCACACACTTAATGGGCTGGGATGCATTAATTTAGATTGGATCCGTAATTAATGGACCTCATGAGCTTAATGTGCTGATGGGCCCTAGCTTAGGGTTTCGTTGTCTGGCTATAATAGGAGAGGAGAAGGGTGGGCGTCACACACATCTTTTGTCCAGAACCCTAGCCTCCACCTCTCGTTGCCCCTGCCAAGTGACACGGTGCTTGCATGCCGACGCACGACGTTCCATCCCTGGACGTGTAGACTGTTGTGGCGACGCTGCTGCTACTACTGCGTGGAGAAGATGATCCGCAATGAGGATGATCCACGGTGAGGACGATCTTCATCGAGGACGATCCGTGGTGAGGACAATCCACGCTGAGAATGATCCACGCTGAGAACGATCCACTACATCAACACGCAAAGTATTTCGCAACAGCGCGTTTAGTGGTAATTGATCTATGATCACCTTTTTGCGAGTAGCTTTTCTGGTTTTGCAGTAGAAATTTTATTTTGTGCTAGAGTAGCATACTGCGTTTCTCTACAGTGGTATCAGAGCCATCTTGCATAGATTCATGATCTAGATATTGCATATATGGTATGTGTGGATAGTAGATTGGATCTATTACATGTTGAACCGATTCATGTGATGAATTGGTGGAGGCAGCCGTCGATGAGATCGATCGGTTTAGGGCTTGAGGAAAGTACAAACCGAATCAATCTTGATTTGGCTGAGTTCATTCATGGTACGATGTTGCCCTTATCGGTCGGGTTACTGCCATCAGTGTTCACGAATCGTGACCATATGGGACCAAGCCAATCAGATTGAATCGGTCAATCTGATTGATCCGCCGCCAGGGGCGCTGGCCCTTGGACCCCGCCTGGGGCTCTACCCCCGGACCCCGCCAGGGGCACTACCCCTAGGACCCCGCCACCATAGAATCTATTTTGTTTAATTCATTTTTACAGGATGTTTTGTGAAATAGTATGGCCTATGTGTATGTTATGCATGTAATTATTACATGGCCTGTGTGCCATGTCAAGCCATAAGGCTATTCAATTGTATAACGATCTGCGTGTCGACTTGTGATGTTTGAAACCCTCATGTAAAATTCATTATCAAAGTTGTAAGAAGTTGCATCAACAGCGATGAAGATGGTGGCATCAAGCATGTCGCCAAGGTGAACAATCAAGCATGATGGCAAGGTGAAAGTGCATCTAGGCACTTATGTTGTTTTGGTGATTAATGATAAACGATTAATGACAAACGCATGTAATGTCAATCAATGTAATTGTACAAATGCTTAACTTAGTTCTTAACAAATAACAAACCTCTAATATGTTTATATTGTTATGAGACTAACATGTTTATTGCCTAGTTGAGTATTAGTCTCATCTATTTTAGAGGAAAATCAATTGGGATGGTTAAGCAAAAATGAGGTATGCAATCTCGGTATTCCTTCCATATTTGTCATTGCATTCCTCTTTAGCAAATGCATATTGAACTCTAAGTAACTTGTTGATTTCATATGTGCACATTGATTCATGTCATAATTGCTTGTGCATATATATATTCATTTGAGTTCATTATGTGCTTTGTTTTTAATATGCTTGTGTTAACTAGAGTTAAACTTCATTGCTTCATATTGACTTGGTGCATACATGTCTTAGTTGTGTATCTTCTAATGCATCTCTCTTGGAGAAGTTTAATCTAGAATTGGATCACGTTATTTACTCTCATTCCAAATATTGTTTGCACATATGTAATTCGTGCATATTCTATCATGTGCTTCATTTAAGCAAAGTATGTGGTCATTGCCATGATTTAATTGATTCTTCATATTGGCAATTATCTCTCTAGTGCAGTTAGATCAATCATATATTCATCATGATGCACTTAGTAGAGAATATTTCTATTGTCAAGTGTTTCCATTCATATTGTGCTTCTTGATATGAAACACTTGTTATTATCAATTTATTCAATATATCTTTTAAGCTTGTGGGACTAATATGTTTGCTGAGTGCTTTGATAAGAGTTAGGTCCCAAAGCTGTGTGTATGATGACCAAGATGGTTTGAAGGATGACAATCGAGTCAAAGTCAAATAAGACGGCGGTGTCACCAAAAGCTGAGGACTAAGTCAAGAATGACTTAGCGTGAGGACCGTCTTGGTGATGATCGAGGTCAAGGTCGGAGAGGACGAGAGTCTCATGAGGTGAATCGCGTCGAGGTTGACAAGACAAAGGGCGTCATCAATCTTTGTGGAAGCGTCATCATACACCGTGCATCCAAGAAGTCGGCATGCAAGCTAAGTGTAAGACTTAGATTTTGTGTTAAATTTGAGTCTAAGGATTGCCGTACTATTAAGAGGGATGCAATCGTTGAAATTACTTAGACATGTCTCAAGTGCTCAAAAGTG
Organism: Rhipidocladum racemiflorum; assembly: GCA_036346355.1. Lineage (NCBI taxonomy): Eukaryota > Viridiplantae > Streptophyta > Magnoliopsida > Poales > Poaceae > Rhipidocladum > Rhipidocladum racemiflorum. The sequence goes on from CM070589.1 coordinate 47,175,920, forward strand.
GTCTATCCTTGTCTAATATTGAGAAACCTAGTCACACTTTGTTCACCTAGGTGTAGGTGGGTTGGTGTGAGGGTTAGAAGTGTTGTTAGTATCGGAAAGTGAGAATTTGAGGTCTCCTTGTGGATTCTTTGTGCAATCTGATTTTATCCTTTGGGATTTGGGTAGTGAGACCTTGTTAGTTGTGTAGCCCTCGTTCTTAGCTTTCCGAAAAGTCTGAATTCGTCGAAATCGGAGTCCGGGATCAAAAGTTATGCCCGTTTTCGTCCGGCTGCTGCGTGCTGCCTGGGAGATCCGGAGTATCCGGATTAATTGTCCGGAGACTACGGATGATCTGGAGTATCCGGATGATCCGGAGTGTCCGGGTTAAATATCCGGAGTCTCCAGGTTGCCCAGTTCGGTCCAAACGGCTAGTTTTTTGGGTTCCTCTATTTTAAGCCCCCTTCTTGCCCACTTCAAAGGAGCTATTGGGGGATGTTTTACTGGGTATTAGAGGTGTTCTTTGTGAGTTTTTGAGTCCCCAATACTCCTCCCTACTCCTTAGACCTTAGTGATCCCCTTTTGTGAAGGGTTGGGTAGTGGAGAGAGGTGTTTGGATTGAGGATTGATTTGAGGAGTGGAGCTGGTTCCTTGGTGCTTTGAGGTGTATTCTTAGTGGTCTTGAGCTCCCAAAAGCACCTCTAACCCTAGATCTTAGTGATCCCTTTTGAGTGAAGGTTTGGGTGTGAGAGTGGGTGGTGATCGGATTGAGTGTGGTTAGTGTGTTGAGCACTTAAGGTGGACTCTAAGTGAGTTCTTCGGGAGCATTTGTTGCTCTTGGAGGTTGAGGTCTCCTAGACGGCTAGGAGTTGCCGGTTAGCTTCCAAGCTTTGTGTGGAAGGCCACCGAAGGTTTGTGAAGGTCCGATTCCGCCTCCGCAAGGAAAGGAATCACAGAAGTGAAGACAAGCGAGTGCATTGTGCAACAATGGGAGGAAGAGGGTTGAAAGAGATGCCGGCTCAAGTGTGACCGAGCCGCCTCAACGGAGACGTAGGATCCCCTCAAGGATCCGAACTTCGGGATAAAATCTTCGTGTCTCCTTCCTTATTTCGGTTTCCTCTTTTGCTCATCCGCTTAATTTGCTTTGGATTCTTGTGATTAGATCAATTAGATTGTGTCTACTGCATCTATTCTTGCTTGTATCCTTACTTTGTTGCAGTAGAGTAATTTTTATCTCTTGAATCGAAGGAGTAATTAATTTTGTTGCACTCTCTCTATTCTGACCGAAACAGGCAACCCAGAGTATCCGGTATATTGATCCGGAGTATCCGGACATACCGGAGTATCCGGACTAAATATTCGGAGTCTCCGAGTTGACTGTCTCGGGCTGAATTGTCTAAGTTGCAAAACTTAATTATCCCAATTGCTTCCGCATTATCTCTGATAGATTAATTTAAATTGGGTATAATTTTGTAATCGCCTATTCACCCCCCCTCTAGGCCGACCTCCCGGTCTTTTCAATTGGTATCAGAGCCAAGGTCTCTCATTTTATTAGACTTAACCGTCTAGAGAGTAAGGGATGGCGACTAGAGGTTTAGTGCACTCACATGATCCACTCATGCTAGATGGCTCTAATTATGCTTCATGGAAATTATTCATGATTTCTCATTTTAAATCCATGAGCCCCCAAATTTGGTGGATCGTAGATGTCGGCTTTTCATCTCCATTGAATGAAGTTGATCCAACTAACGGAGAGATGAAATGCCTACATCTCGATGCTCAAGCTACTAATGCTTTATTTAATGTTGTGAGCGAAGATATATTTGATGAAATATGCAATCTCAAGAGCGCTCATGATATGTGGACAATGCTTCAAGACAAATATGATGTGTCCACATCATCAAGTGAGGATTGCATTGAGGAATGGATGTCGGTTGATGATTCTTCAAGCTCTACATCAAGTGATGATGAACCGACATCACCATCTACCTCCTCTTCCGCCTCAAGCAATGACGACACTCCTATTTGCCTTATGGTAAAGGAGAAGAAGGTATCACACTCATCCAAATCTAAAAATGTAGATGATTTAGGTAAAAGTGATGATGATAGTGATACCGATTATGATGGTAGGTATGGTGATATTAGAAAAATATCACCATCTAAATTGCTTGTTTTGCTTGAAACGGTAGAAAAGCAAGAGGACACTCTCGAGAAGCAAGAGGATTTGCTAATCTTTGAAAAAGAAAGAAATCTTAAACTTGAGAGTGCTCTTGCTAAAGAAAAGGCGAAAAATGAATCTCTTGAGAAGGAGAAAACTAGATACAAAATTTTGAAAGATGAGTATGACTCACTTCAAAAGAATTATGATGTTCTTAAGGAAAATCATGAAAGTATCCTTCTCAAGGAATTCATTAAGCCTAGAGTAGACATTAGCATTCAATGTGATTTAATTGATGAAATGCTTTGCTCAAATATCATTCCTTGCATTTCATCTAAAATTGATATGTCTACGTCTAGCATTGCTTTGCCTTGTTGCTCTAACATTGCTTCTAGTTCCTCTAGTTGTTTAGATGCAAATCTTGTAGAGTAAAACAATAAGCTCAAGGCCCAAGTCATTAGATTGGAAAATGACTTGGAGAAGTGCTACAAGGGCAAATCCGTCCTCGACAAGATCTTGAGCGAGCCTCGGGCACCTCAAGATAGAAGAGGACTTGGCTACATCTCCAAGAGGGAGAAGAGCAAGAAGAAGCACAATGCAAGAATGAAGACGATTATGTGCTTCGGATGCAATAAGAAGGGCCACTTCGCCTCCGTGTGCCTCAATAAAGAGGATAACAAGGCCACAATTCCAACCTTGAGGCAAGCTGGCAAGAAGCAAGACAAGAGGAAGAGACGCTCAAAGCCTACTTGCTTCAATTGTTGGGAAAAAGGGCACATTGGTAAGAATTGCCCTAAAGGTTTAATCCCTAAGCCTACTCATCACTCTAGTGATTACTTGCTTAGGAAGGACAAGAATGGCAATGTAATTGCCAAGCTTGTCAAGTCCCCTATGCCTGCTAAAAATGATAATATTCATTTGCATAGGAAGAGTAAGTTTAGAAATGAATTTGCTAAAATTGTTAGGACTCCTAAGCCCACTCAAAGCAATTCCAACAAATTTCTTAGGAGAAATAACAATAGCAATCAATTTGCTAGACTTGCTAGATCCTCTAAGCTTTTCTATTATGATGATCATCATATGCTTAGAAGGGAGCAAACTAGAAATAGTTTTGCAAAGTATCATTGTCCTCCTAAGCCTTGTTATAAAAATGCCAATCAATTGCTTAGGAGGAACAATTATCGCAAACCTATTGCTAGTTATGTTAGTCAAGTCAATAATGCAAATATTAGGACCATTTGGGTTCCTAAGTCTATTGTGACTAACATTGTTGGACCCAACAAAGATTGGGTACCAAAGAGTGCCTAAAAGAATTATTAGGTACTAAGAGATGGATTGGATGCTTGATCTCCACAAGAAGAAAAATGAACTATCAATTGCAATCGGAGCCAAGCATGAAGATAATCAAGTCTATCTTAAGCCAATGCCATCTCGGTAACAAGTATTTAAATTGATTACATTATTGCTTCTAGCCTTGTGTAGGTTTAGACGCTTTAGTATCATGCAAATTCAATTTAATTGCTTGTTATGTATAGCTTGCTCTTGCTTCTTAGTTGTGCTTTAATTGTAATCTTGAGCAAGTTTAAAGTGGCACATTTAGGGGGAGTGCTAATTCATATTCATGTGTATCACATCCCTACATGTGCCCATATGTATATAAGTGCATAATATATATTTTCAAAATCAATCTTTTAGCCAAAACTCAAAACTTGTGTACTTTCTAGTATTCTTGTGAAAAGCTAGTTGAAATTGGTATACAAATGTCTTTGAAATGTTTTCCAAAGGTTTTGGCTTCTCAAAATCTATTTTGAAAAGAAAATGAGTTTCAAGCTCAAAATCTAGATAGTAGTATCTTGTTTTGGATTTAAACTTATAATTTTCATAGAATTAAAAGTAAAAGGATTTTGAAAATAATCTTAAAGCAAAACTCCTAGAGTTGGTCATTCTTAATATCTTTTGTGTTCAAAAGTTTTTCAAAAGACCAACCAAACAAAAGCTATCTGCTTTCGAAATTCCCCGAAAATCTTAGTTTGACCTATATCGGTCAAAATATTGCACTTAATGAGTATTGCCATTTGGACCGGATCCTTTGCTATATCTAAGTCCAAAATGGTATTTCAAACTCATACATAAAGTTTCAAATCTCTAACTCTTATCCCATTCTCTTAAGATGGATTTGATTCTTTGTGTTAATTGAATTTGACTTTGTTGGTTTTCATTTGGTTCTTCAAAAGGACCGTCTTTGGACAAAAGTCAAAATCTTGTTTAAAAAAGGCCTAAATTTGCAAAAAGGTTTGTAAAACTATCCTACTTTGTATTTGAAAGGTTTTACAAGCTTTGAAAATAAAAATTCCTATTCTAGAAAATATTTTGGCCTAAAACAATTTGTGCTTTAACTCAAACATACCTAATATAGGATTTTGGCTTTCAAATCGGATTCTATTGTTTTTATAAGTGGTCATGGCTTCAAAAATGTATTTCAAATCCTTCAAGCTATGAGGGTTCAATTGTGGATGAAATCCGAGTTGAAATTGCACTTTGAGGACTTTTCGAGTTTCGATTTCATTTTTATGCCTCAAAGCGCATTTCGCCAAAATTGAGTTAAAAGAAAATTCTTTTAAAGCAAAACTTGTTTCAAAACCTTCAAAATGCCCAAAGTTAGTTCCCTAAAATTTTAAATCATTTGGACTTCATTTGAATCAAATTTGACAATTTGCAAAAAGTTTCAGTTCAGTCGTGCCAAAGTCGGCACTACCGCACCTGACAGGCGCTAGTACCGGAGGTTGGCACTACCGCACCTAAACGGCGGTAGTACCGGATCCCCTGGCACTACCAGCATTGTGTCTTGTAGTGCCGTCTGCAGAACAAGACTGAAAATTCTGAAAATTTCGGATTTTCGGATTTGGTTTTGGGATATCTTTAATTTGGTACTTCCTTTTTCAAGAATTCTTTTTGGAAAAAGATTCTTGCAATCCCAAAGCATCTTTTTGCACAAATTCAAATGTTTTTAAAATATTTGAAGGAGTTTACTAGTGGTATCAGTTTTGACGAGTTATTTGGTTGCAAGGGGATTTGTTCTTTTCAAGTGATTTCCTTGTACCCCTTTGCTTGTTCTCAAAAATTTTCAGCTCTGACACCTTTCTAAATCTTTGTGATTTAGATTTTCTTGTATTTGCATTTGCCCTGTTACTTGTCAGTGTTTATTGCTCTGATACCCTTCAAGCTTATCGATTTTCTTTCAAGTGGTATCATTGGCTAGACAAAACTTGAGCAATTTAAATGCAAAATAGCTCCATGATTCTTTTATTGAATATCTTGTGGAGCGTATTTATGTCAAGTTTTGGGCATTTGCATGTTTTCAAGTGGTATCCTCATTTGTTTGACTCTAAAGCTTTCAAGTTGCTCTTTGATACCCTTAAATGGTTAATTGCTCTGATACTCATCGATTCAATCGAATATCTTTTTTCTTTTGGTATCAATATCTTTGTGATTTGATCCAATAAGAAGTATCAAAAGAGCATTATTCATTTATCGTGTTTCCAAGGGGTTTCATCTTATTTGATCTATCCAATTGGTATCAATGAACTTCAAGTTTCCTACAAGTGGTATATGTTGCCTCTTTGTAGCATTGTTTTGATACCCAAAGTCTTTTGAGTTGGATTCTCCATAAGCTTAAATTGTAAGTTCAATCGCTTAAGAACTCTCTATGTGTCGGGACCCCGAATTTGCAAATCCGGACCCTCTGTGTATTCAGCACTAGTCCAGGAACGCGCTAGTGCACACAGTCTTAACATCGGTGAATATCACAATCATACCAATCGATATTATCAAAGTACTTTATTTAAATAACCAAACTGGTTACTTGACCTTATGGTCAAGTTACAAATGTATGCCTCGTAAGGCGAAACTTATTCAGAGAGAAATAATAGCAGCGGAAAATCAAATAACTTCGTGGCGCCATCCAGTATACCACAGGCAACTGACTGGGCTCGCTTCCCTAAGTAGACGGGTCCTCTTGGAATTCCTCCTCCAAAGCTGGTGCAGTCTCTTCTTCAACTGATATTGTGTTGAGGCAAGGGTGAGTACTTGGTACTCAGCAAGTCATGCACAGAATGCAAGCTAATATACTATATGCATGGCTTGGTACAAAGGAATAGCTCAAGGTATATTTGCGAAATGACTTTTGACAAGTAATAAGAGTAGATTCGAAAGCAGTAGAAATAAGTAAAGCATAAATAACTTTCAAGAAGTTTAACAAACATTTTTCCCCATCCTAAACCACATTTCCATCATCTTCATTGTTAACCCAACCCAACTTTTCAAATCCAAGTTATTTTCAGAAAGTCTAACCCTTGACTGTAATTCCCGAGCATTGTCCAAAGACTGGACTCGGCTATTCAAATAGATTCTACACTCTGCAGAGGTTATGCACTTTACCCACAAGATACAGTCAAACACCACAAAGGCGAGTTCAGTAACAAAGCCTTTCTAAGCTTTAAACAACACAGGTGGTCCTCTCAGGTTCGTGCTCTACACCATCCCTTCCCTTAGCCAAGGCGAAGTATGGGACCAACACACCGTTAGATGGGTATCTGGCCACAGCCACGATACGCCCCCGCACAATCACACAAACGGTGTAATCGACACCTGAGGCTCCACAAGTGAGTCCTTAGCGACTTAGTCAACTAGGGCCGTCCCATTCCAGCCATGTGGTTGCAAGTATGACCAGTTCAAAGGCTTGCAAGGTTAAGTCCTTAGAGTGACCAGGCAAGACTACCCGAAAAACCAAATCAACACTCCCAATGCCACAATGGCCCACTGATTACTCTTGCCACATGCCCCGATCGAAATCATTTATCAAACCCCGCTTGATTACCATGCACCACGTGCCATCAACATCACATGATACTTTTCCAAAACAGGTTCAAGATAACATTAAGTCCATATTAACATTTGATTGTCCAAAATCATGTCATGAGCACGAAAGTGTGTCTAAGCAAAGATACTACAACGGTCTAAACCCATGTTGGCAATTTAATAATGTCCAACTAGTAAACCACAACTAGGGTGACAAGGGATCATGGCACGTACTTAAATAATCAAGGTGTCATACAAACAAATTGGTATTTATCTAACCCCATGTTTAAACAAAGTATCTTTCTAATTGATCTAGCATGCAATAGTTTAAATCAAAATAGATTTGAAATAGGATCAACATGGTCAAAGCACAACTTGCCTTCAAAAAGTACTTGCTCTTGGTCTTGAGTTGGATCTGAGTCAATACTTCTCCTCGAATCCTTAGGCACTTCAACGTCTACTCGTAAAGCGTGCAAATAGCAAATACACAAATAAACAATAGGCAAAAACATCCCAAAACTCCAAATAAAATCCATAAACAGAGAGAACATAATTTTCTGGATTTTTAGAAACTGGAATAAATCAAATTCGGAGTTAAAACGCAAAAGTTATGATTTATTAAAGTTTAAATAATCAATTAAATAATATTACAGAGAAAAACTTTAGTCCAAAAATTAAATAAAATTCATATTTAGGTAGATCTCAATTTTATACAAATTTAGAAATTTGAATCACTCAAATCGGAGTTGAAACGCAAAAGTTATAAGCGTTTGAAGTTTGAATCTAAATTTGAATCAATATTTCGAATTAATAAATCATTTTCTTTTTCGGAAATTAATTATTGCGTCATCATGGACACGTGTCAGCCTCTGATTGGTTGGCTGACGTCAGCCGGCTCATGGGCTCAGCTCACGGCGCGGTTTGGTCCACGGTGGACTCGGTCCACAGCTCGGGTGAGGCTGACAGGTGGGACCCACCTGTCAGTGCGGGGTCTCACGCAAACGCGGCTGACGTGTGGGCCCTCTGACATGCGGGGCCCGCGTGTCAGGGACACGCGCTCACACGCGTACGACGCTGACCGCGTCGGTCCACCTTCCCAACACGTGGCGCAATCTCGGCCGTTGGTTTGAAAATCAACGGCGCGGATTAGATCCAGGGTTTAACACGTTGAAACTACTCGATGCTCGTGGACCGTTCGATCTAGATCGGACGGTCCAGATCTAACGCTATATTAAAATAGCTACTGCACGTGGTGATCGTGGGCCGTTTGATCTGGATCGGACGGTCCAAATCTAATTGGGTTTGGAAGCATGTGAACTCACCTCAACCGCACGATCAAGATCGGACGGCGCACAGAGCTCGCGAGGGCTGATGGCTTCGCGGTGGCGCACGGCTGCCGGAGTTGAAGACGACGACGAGCCCAACGGCGTTCCAGAGGTTCTCCGACGGGGTGAGTTGGCTCCACGGGTGCGTCTCGACGCGGGGTCCTCGGATCTGGCCTTGGATGCGGCGGAGCAGCTCCGGTGACGGCGGAGCGGCCGGAAAACCAAGACGCAACCCTAACCAACTACGGCGAGCGATTGCTGAAAGCTGGCGGCGGCTTAAGCTCGGAGACTTGAGCAAACGAGGCGCATGGAGGAGGGCAACCTCGGGGGCCGATCCGGGCCTTAAATACGGCCTCGACGTGCGCGCAAAACGGAACCCTAGCCGTGTCCCGCTCGGTCACGGCGGAGCTTTCCGGCTCGGAGTCGGAGCGGAGACGATGGCTGGGAACCGTCCACGTGTCCAGATGGATGGCTGGAATCGCACGGCGTGAACGGTTCGACCCGGTCTCGACTAGGGCGACGTGGCGCAATCACAACCGTTGGATCTTGATCCAACGGTCGCGTGGCTAGGGTTCGGGCGAACGGGTTCGGCTCGACCACGTGGCTCGGGTCGGGCTCGGGTCCGACTCGGGTTCCGACTCGGACCCGATGAACAGTACTTGACCCGAGTTTGATTTTCCAGCGATTTAATATTTAAAATAATTCCCAGTAATTCATTTAATTCATTAAAAATAGCAAACGACTCAGAAAAATTCCAGAAAAATTCTGGAAAATATTTTAGGGTATTTGGGACTCAAATAAAATATTTCCAACAAAATTTTATTTGCAAAATTAAATTCTTTAATTATTTCAAAATGGAATAAATTCAAATAAATTCCAAATAAATCCAAATATATTCCAGAAAATTCCAAAAATTCACCAAAGTGCCAAACCACACATGAATTTAAGAAAAGCAAAATTTTGGGGTGTTACAAACCTCCCCCCCTTAATAGAATCTCGTCCAGAGATTCAGTGGCTCACTGAGAATAGGTTTGGAAATTCTTTCTTCAAATCCTCTTCGCGCTCCCAAGTCGCTTCGCTTTCTTCGTGATTGCTCCACTGAACTCTACAAAAACGGGTTGACTTGTTTCTAGTTTCTCGATCCATTGTGTCCAGAATCCTCACGGGATACTCCTTATAAGTCAAATCCTCTTGCAACTCAATTGACTCCAGCGGTGTCTGTTCCTCAGGAACTCGGAGACACTTCTTCAACTGGGACACATGGAATACGTCGTGTACTCCTGCTAACGACTGTGGCAACTCCAGCTGATAAGCAACTTCGCCTCTGCGACTCAAAACCTTAAATGGTCCAACATAACGGGGTGCGAGTTTCCCTTTGGCATGGAACCTCTTAACTCCCCTGAGAGGCGTACTCTGAGGTATACAAAGTCTTCTGGTTCAAAACTCAAATCTCGGCGACGATTGTCAGCATAACTCTTACTCCGAGATTGGGCTATCTTCAACCTTTCCTAATCATAGTGATCTGCTCTTGACTTCTTGAAGAATATCAGGCCCAAAGACACGGGCGCCGGTCTCATTCCAATTCAATGGCGTCCGACAGAGTCGACCATACGATGCCTCAAAGGTGACATCTCAGAACTAGCCTCGATAACTATTGTTGTAATCGAACTCGGCATACGGCAAACTCTTATCCCAAGAGGTAGCATAAGCCAATGTACAAGCTCTTAACATATCCTCGAATCTGGTTGACTCTTTCGGTCTGTCCATCCGATGCGTGGATGATAAGTCATCTTGAAGTTCAAACGGGTTCCCATGGCTTCATGCAACTTATTCCGTAACCTTGAGGTAAATTGGGTACCTCGTCCGATACAATCCTCTTTGGCACTCCGTGCAAACAGACAATCCTGATCATGTACAATTACGCTAATTTATCTCCCGAATAAGTGGTCTTCACGGGGATAAAATGGGCTACTTTAGTCAAACGATCCACTATAACCCATATGGAGTCATAACCTCCTTGAGTCCTCGGCAAACCGGTAATGAAATCCATTCCGATTTCCTCCCACTTCCACTCGGTATTTTCAGCGGTTGTAGCAATCCTGCTGGTCTCGATGCATTGCCTTGACTCTACGGCATACATCGCACAAGGCAACATGCTCGGCAACTTCACGTTTCATACTCGGCCACGAATCTCTCCTTTAGATCTGATACATCTTGGCGCTTCGGGATGAATTGAGTACTTGGAGTCATGGGCTTCTTCGAATCGATTGCTTTAACTCCTTTTGTTAGGCACACAAATGCGATCCTTCATCCACAACGTGCCTTGCTCATCCAACTTGAAGTCCTCTGCCTTGCCTTCCTCCTTTTTGGACTTAATCCTACGGATCCTGTCATCATCCTTCTGTCCTTCTCGGATCTGGTCCTCTAAAGTAGGCTTTACTTCCAATGCGGCCAAGAATCCGCTAGGTACAACCTCAATCTTCATCTTTTGAAAATCCTCACATAACTCATCCTGACTTGTGGCTAGCAACGCACTCACGGTATGGCTTTTCCGACTCAGAGCATCGGCTACTACGTTGGCCTTCCCGGGATGGTAATGGATTCCGACATTGTAGTCCTTGATCAACTCTAGCCACCTCCTTTGCCTCATATTCAGGTCCGACTGGGTGAATATGTACTTAAGGCTCTTATGATCCGTACACACTTCACATCTGTTTCCAATCAGATAGTGACGCCATATCTTCAAGGCATGCACTACGGCAGCTAACTCTAGGTCATGTGTCGGATAATTTTCCTCATGCGGCCTCAACTGCCTTGATGCATAAGCGACGACCTTTCCGTTACGCATCGGCACACATCCAAGTCCTTGGCGCGATCGTCACAATAAATATCGAAGCTTTGAGCAACATCAGGTAGAACTAACACGGTCTTGGCGTCAATCGCTTCTTCAGCTCTGAAATCCTTTCTCACATTCTGGCGCCCATGCAAACTTCTTTTCCTTCTTCGGCAATTGCGTAAGAGGTTTCGCAATTGTCGAAAAGCCTTCGATGAAACGGGCGGTAGTATCCTGCCATTCCAAGGAAACTCGAATCTGGGTCACGATCTTGGTGTTCCCAATGTAACACGCCTTCTACTTTGCTTGGATCTACTGGCGACTCCTTCTGCAGTCATTACATGTCCAAGAAACTCCACCTTGTCCTTCCAAAAATCACACTTGCTGAACTTGGCGAAAAGTTCTTTGTCCCTCGACTTTTCCAAAACTCGCCTTAAGTGTTCGGCATGTTCATCCTCTGTCTTGGAGTAGATTAGGATATCATCTATGAACACGACAACAAACTTGTCCAAATATTCCATGAACACCTTATTCATCATATTCATGAAATAAGCCGGGCGCATTCGTCACCCAAAGGACATAATCGTAAACTCGTAATGTCCATATCTTGACGAGAATGCGATCTTGAATATCTTACGATCGGATCTTCAATCGATGGTATCCCGATCTCGAGATCAATCTTGGAGAAAACTCGGCTCCTCTTAACTGATCAAACAAATCATCAATCCTGGGTAGCGGATACTTATTCTTCACGGTGACCTCATTGAGTGCACGGTAGTCAATGCACATCCTGAAACTCCCGTCCTTTTTCTTGACAAACAAAACTGGTGCTCCCCACGGCATTTAACTCGTCGATAAATCCTTTCTCCATTAACTCTTCCAATTTGTTTCTTCATTTCTACCAACTCCTCGGTGGACATCCGATAGGGTCTCTTTGCTATCGGTCTTTGTGCAGTACCAGCTCTATCACAAACTCTATGTCCTCGTCTGGGCGGCATACAGGTAGATCCTCGGGAAAAACATCGGGTACTCATTCACTCTTGGGACATCCTCTATGCTGATTGCCTTGGTACTGTTAACCATCAACTCGCCCATCTCTAATCTGCAGTGGCTTGAAATTCTACTTTCTTCCCACACTGCTCTCAATCGAGATGGTCCTTCGTCCACAATCCAATACGGCCTTGTGCTTGGATAACCAATCCATTCCCAATATAACATCTAAGGTGCAGGTCTCCAAAATTATAAGGTTTGCTAGGAACTCTATTCCATCTATTAGTATTCTCACCGGAACATCCTACTTCCGTTCGGAGTTCGGAACCAGGGGTTTGAACTAAAAGCATGCACTTAAGTCTTGCAATTCTCAAGTCATTTCTAGTAGCAAAGCCTTGCGAAACAAACGAATGCGAAGCTCGAGTCAAACAAAGCTGTGCAGTCTTGAGTTAACAAGTAACTTACCCGACTGACGTCCGTAGCATTTTGCGGTGCATCCGCGGTGACATGGTTGACTCGGCCTCTCACCACGGCCTGGGTGTGGCTCTGTCTTTGGCGTCCTAGCTGGGTGGTTCCTAGATTGAAGCGAATCGGGTCGCTCTGCTGTCTTCTTTGGACAATTGTTGGCAAAGTGTCTGGCTCGTTGCGATTGTAATGGCGTCTCACTTCCTTCTTGTTGCCTGGAGTAGCGTTTCTAGCGGGGGCTGGGGTCTGATAGTTCTGATTGGCAGGTCTTGGTGCTGGGGATGGTGCCCTTGTTGCATTCTGTGGTTGAAATCTGAAGAATTGATTTGGTGCAACTCTCAGGCGATGTTGCGTTCCCTGGCGTGATCCTTGCTGTTGCATCCTGCGCTTCCTGTTCTCATCCAGTTCCTTGCGCTTGTCCTCAAGAATAAGTGCCTTATTCACCAACTCTTGGAAATCTGGAAAGGTGTGGGTGATCAACCCAACTTGCAATCCTGAGTTAAGTCCCTTCGTGAAACGAGACTGTCTGGATTTATCCGTCGCTACATCCTCAGGTGCGTAGCGTGCTAGCTGTGTGAACTTGTTTAGGTAGTCGGCCACTGGCTGATTACCTTGCTTCAGTGCTCTGAACTCCTCCTTCTTAAGGTCCATGATTCCTTCAGGCACATGATACTGTCGGAATGCAGCTGTGAACTCTTCCCAAGTGATATCTTGAGGGTTCTCTTGCGTGGCACAGAAGTTCTCCCACCATTCGGCGGCTGTTCCTTCCAGCTGATGAGAAGCGTAGAGTACCTTCTCATTTCCTATGCATTGAGCTATGTGTAGCTTCCTCTCGATTGATCTTAACCAATCATCGGCCTCCAATGGATTGGTATTCCCAGAGAAAGTGGGTGGGTGAGTCCTCATGAACTCTGACAGCCTTTGTGATACGGCGTGGTCCCCGATTAACTTGATTAGCGGTGGCCTGGCAAAGGACGTGCTGCATTTGTTGCATCATAGCATGCATCAACTGAGTCTGAGCAGCAAGAAAGGCTCCAAAATTCTGCATATCAACTGGCGGTGCTGGTGCTCTATCATTGGGGTTTTCTGCTGGGCGAGAACCACTCCCATTGCTTCCAAAGTTTCCACGGGTGTTCACCATCTGTCGATTTGCTCTAGGTTTAGAGATGAGAGGGAAACAAGAATGGACAAGTAATATGGAACTTATGCGGGGCGAAAAGGTGTAGCCTTAAGGTCCAACTTTATTATTAATAACTTGGTATGGCTGCTTACAATGCCTAAGGGCCTTGCAACACATACTGCACACTCAGCAAACAAAGCAAATCCAAATCGAACTAACTCTGGAGTCTAACGCCTAAAGGGTGACTCTTTATTCTATGACTCGACTCGGCGAAGGAGTCTCACTATAGAACCTATGCTCACTCATCGAGAAAACCTCCACGGCCTGGGTGCGGATCTTTGCGGCATAGGCGCGAAACGATTGCCATGTCCAAAGAATCGTGTCCTCTATGGTAGTCGAAGAAGCGGTGTCCTCATCGAGATCGACTCCTCTGGATCGGGCTCGTGTAGCTCAAATCTTGGCTCGGAGTGCAGTCCGTACAAAGCCATCTCCAACTCGTCAATCCTTCGTAGAAGGTGTGCCACATACTCTTGAGCTTCCCGCCATCTGTTCTTCTCCGTCGTGATCTCCTTGCGGGCCTTCTGTAGCTCCTTGCTTGTATTATCTAGTACATCCTCCTGGGCGACGACAAATCGTGCCAACTGTGTAACCGTGGCATCCTCATCCTGAATCTCCTTCGGGTCAAGAAGGTTATCGCTGCGCGGATGATAACGGAACACCGTGCTCTCCAATTCTCTGGCGTAGATACGGGTAATGTGCCGCATTGCTCGTCGTGATACTTCTTGGATACCCATCTGCATTGTAGATCTCCTGGCAGTGCAGTGTATCGGGCGATTGCCTGGGCCCTTCTTCCTAGCAGGTACCTCAATCCTCACGTCACAAGCCTTGATCAATCCCGCTTGTCTGATCACTTCCACTTGGTATTGGGGCTTCTCAAAATCTCCGAGAGTCTGTAGCATATGCCAAAGTTCTGCAGCGTGACCAACTCCCAGATCAACGTAGTTGAACTCTTCCTCCATCTGTCACAAGGGTGCTTTACGTAAGAACTCGGAATTTTTAAATTGTGACAAGGTAAGGGAAAATTTCAGCAAGAGACAAGAAAAGAGAGAAGGGGATAAGTCGAGATGTCATTTCTTGTCTTCACAACTTTTTAGCTTTTAGAAAATAGGTTTTATCCTCACTAAGACCATTCTAGCTAGGGTTGAGCCTACAGTCAAGTATGGCTCTGATACCACCTCTGTCGGGACCCCGAATTTGCAAATCCGGACCCTCTGTGTATTCAGCACTAGTCCAGGAACGCGCTAGTGCACACAGTCTTAACATCGGTGAATATCACAATCATACCAATCGATATTATCAAAGTACTTTATTTAAATAACCAAACTGGTTACTTGACCTTATGGTCAAGTTACAAATGTATGCCTCGTAAGGCGAAACTTATTCAGAGAGAAATAATAGCAGCGGAAAATCAAATAACTTCGTGGCGCCATCCAGTATACCACAGGCAACTGACTGGGCTCGCTTCCCTAAGTAGACGGGTCCTCTTGGAATTCCTCCTCCAAAGTCAGTGCGATCTCTTCTTCAAGCGATATTGTGTTGAGGCAAGGGTGAGTACTTGGTACTCAAAGAAGTCATGCCTGAGAATGCAAGCTAATATACTATATGCATGGCTTGGTACAAAGGAATAGCTCAAGGTATATTTGCGATGTGACTTTTGACAAGTAGTAAGAGTAGATTCGAAAGCAGTAGAAATAAGTAAAGCATAAATAACTTTCAAGAAGTTTAACAAACATTTTTCCCCATCCTAAACCACATTTCCATCATCTTCATTGTTAACCCAACCCAACTTTTCAAATCCAAGTTATTTTCAGAAAGTCTAACCCTTGACTGTAATTCCCGAGCATTGTCCAGTACCGTGGACTCGGCTATTCAAATAGATTCTACACTCTGCAGAGGTTATGCACTTTACCCACAAGATACAGTCAAACACCACAAAGGCGAGTTCCCGTAACAAAGCCTTTCGGAAGCTTTAAACAACACAGGTGGTCCTCTCCGGTTCGTGCTCTACACCATCCCTTCCCTTAGCCAAGGCGAAGTATGGGACCAACACACCGTTAGATGGGTATCTGGCCACAGCCACGATACGCTCCCCCGTACAATCACACAAACGGTGTAATTGACACCCTGAGGCTCCACAAGTGAGTCCTTAGCGACTTAGTCAACTAGGGCCGTCCCATTCCAGCCATGTGGTTGCAAGTATGACCCAGTTCAAAGGCTTGCAAGGTTAAGTCCTTAGAGTGACCAGGGCAAGACTACCCGAAAAACCAAATCAACACTCCCAATGCCACAACTGGCCCACCTGATTACTCTTGCCACATGCCCCAGTCGAAATCTGTTTATCAAACCCCAGTTGATTACCATGCACCACGTGCCATCAACATCACATGATACTTTTCCAAAACAGGTTCAGTATAACATTAAGTCCATATTAACATTTGATTGTCCAAAATCATGTCATGAGCACGTAGCAGGTCTAAGCAGTATACTACAACGGTCTAAACCCATGTTGGCAATTTAATAATGTCCAACTAGTAAACCACAACTAGGGTGACAAGGGATCATGGCACGTACTTAAATAATCAAGGTGTCATACAGCAAATTGGTATTTATCTAACCCCCATGTTTAAACAAAGTATCTTTCTAATTGATCTAGCATGCAATAGTTTAAATCAAAATAGATTTCGAAATAGGATCAACATGGTCAAAGCACAACTTGCCTTCAAAAAGTACTTGCTCTTGGTCTTGAGTTGGATCCTGAGTCAATACTTCTCCCTCGAATCCTTCCGGCACTTCAACGTCTACTCGTAAAGCGTGCAAATAGCAAATACACAAATAAACAATAGGCAAAAACATCCCAAAACTCCAAATAAAATCCATAAACAGAGAGAACATAATTTTCTGGATTTTTAGAAACTGGAATAAATCAAATTCGGAGTTAAAACGCATAAAAGTTATGATTTATTAAAGTTTAAATAATCAATTAAATAATATTACAGAGAAAAACTTTAGTCCAAAAATTAAATAAAATTCATATTTAGGTAGATCTCAATTTTATACAAATTTAGAAATTTGAATCACTCAAATCGGAGTTGAAGCATAAAAGTTATAAGCGTTTGAAGTTTGAATCTAAATTTGAATCAATATTTCGAATTAATAAATCATTTTCTTTTTCGGAAATTAATTATTGCGTCATCATGGACACGTGTCAGCCTCTGATTGGTTGGCTGACGTCAGCCGGCTCATGGGCTCAGCTCACGGCGCGGTTTGGTCCACGGTGGACTCGGTCCACAGCTCGGGTGAGGCTGACAGGTGGGACCCACCTGTCGGTCGCGGGGTCTCACGCAAGCGGTGGCGTGTGGGCCCTCGACATGCGGGGCCCGCGTGTCGAGGACAGCGCTCACAGCGTACGACGCTGACCGCGTCGGTCCACCTTCCCAACACGTGGCGCAATCTCGGCCGCTGGTTTGAAAATCAACGGCGCGGATTAGATCCAGGGTTTAACACGTTGAAACTACTCGATGCTCGTGGACCGTTCGATCTAGATCGGACGGTCCAGATCTAACGCTATATTAAAATAGCTACTGCACGTGGTGATCGTGGGCCGTTTGATCTGGATCGGACGGTCCAAATCTAATTGGGTTTGGAAGCATGTGAACTCACCTCAACCGCACGATCAAGATCGGACGGCGCACAGAGCTCGCGAGGGATGATGGCCAGCGGTGGCGCACTGCCGGAGTTGAAGACGGCAGCGAGCCCAATGGCGTTCCAGAGGTTCTCCGACGGGGTGAGTTGGCTCCACGGGTGCGTCTCGACGCGGGGTCCTCGGATCTGGCCTTGGATGCGGCGGAGCAGCTCCGGTGACGGCGGCGCGGCCGGAAAACCAAGACGCAACCCTAACCAACTACGGCGAGCGATTGCTGAAAGCTGGCGGCGGCTTAAGCTCGGAGACTTGAGCAAACGAGGCGCATGGAGGAGGGCAACCTCGGGGGCCGATCCGGGCCTTAAATACGGCCTCGACGTGCGCGCAAAACGGAACCCTAGCCGTGTCCCGCTCGGTCACGGCGGAGCTTTCCGGCTCGGAGTCGGAGCGGAGACGATGGCTGGGAACCGTCCACGTGTCCAGATGGATGGCTGGAATCGCACGGCGTGAACGGTTCGACCCGGTCTCGACTAGGGCGACGTGGCGCAATCTGGCCGTTGGATCTTGATCCAGCCGCCGCGTGGCTAGGAGTTCGAGGCGAGCGGGTTCGGCTCGACCACGTGGCTCGGTCGGGCTCGGTCCGACTCGGGTTCGACTTCGGTCGGATGAACAGTACTTGACCCGAGTTTGATTTTCCAGCGATTTAATATTTAAAATAATTCCCAGTAATTCATTTAATTCATTAAAAATAGCAAACGACTCAGAAAAATTCCAGAAAAATTCTGGAAAATATTTTAGGGTATTTGGGACTCAAATAAAATATTTCCAACAAAATTTTATTTGCAAAATTAAATTCTTTAATTATTTCAAAATGGAATAAATTCAAATAAATTCCAAATAAATCCAAATATATTCCAGAAAATTCCAAAAATTCACCAAAGTGCCAAACCACACATGAATTTAAGAAAAGCAAAATTTTGGGGTGTTACACTATGTGAGGTTCTTTATGAATTGAAATGCATAAAGAGGAGAAATTCCATTTGAGCATTGTTCGTTAATGAAAATTTCTTTATGCTCTTTCTCGAAAGAAGTTCTTCAAGCATCTCCCTTGAGATAGTTTTTTTTAATTGGTATCTAATTTTTCAAGTGGTATTTGCGTTGGGTTTCTCGCTTAACCCTATTAGGCAAGAGTTTGGATTCTGCAAGAGAATCACGATGTTTGTCGTAAAGCCTAATAAAATGAAGTGAGTTATTTGAATTAGTTTCAAATAACCTTGAGATACCTTCCTTTGCTTTGAGCTTTAGTTCTTTCATATGGTATCTTGGCAAGCCTTTCAAGGATGAAAACTAAGCGAGCTTTTTCATTGCTCCAAGCTTCTAAGTGGAGCTTATCTAGCTAAGCCTTCATTTCATTGAAAGTGCATCCTTTGGCTAAGTTCTTTTAGAGACTGGACTTAATTGTATCTTAGCCTCAAAGTGTTTCCTCTTTTGAATGAATTGAAGTTTTATTGCTAAAAGAGGATTTCAAAATTGAATGTGTTTCAATCCTTCTTGTAAGTTAATCTTACAAGATCTTCCTTTGGGTTCTTAAATTTGAAAAATTGCATGCAAAAGGTACTATCATGCTTATCATCTTTATCTTGCATAGTGCATTTAGACATTATCAAACTAACTTGGGTCAAGTTGAAAGATATTTGTTCCCGGAAATCGTGTGCTTGTCTATTGATGTTCAAGGTTTCGGAAAAGGTGTCAACTTCGACGGTGAGATGAAGGAAAGGAGTGTAGCTCCAAAGTCCGAGGGATCCCAGGCCGTGCGACTTGACCATGACCGATTCGAACATGCAATAGACAAGAACCGACTGAAGGGACGTATTTCTTTCTGACCATATTTAATAATGTCTTTGTACACCATTATGCTAATTGTCTTAAATTTTAAATGGTGTAATGTTTATCATGTTAAGTTTTCCAATTGATATCAATTCTTTCAATCATTATGTATTTCAATTGGTAATTAGATTGCTTTGATACTACTTCAATTGCTTATCAATTGGTATCCTCTCATTGTAAATTGCATTTTCTCTCTATTTAAGTGTCATCTAACTTTTTGCCATATTAGTATGATTGGTATGGATGACACCATGCTTAAGGAGGAGGAAATGTAAGTTCAAGAACACATTAGTAAGAGGAATACCTTACTCTTTAAATTGATCATAAGCATATAATTAACTTCCATACAGTGGCTATATGATATTGATAGTTATTATGCTCTGATACACATATTTGCTATATGATCTTTGTCATGATTTAAGCATCTCTTACATTCTTGTGAATCATGACTTCTTTTTAATTGGTATCATCGATTGGTATCTTATTCAATTGTCATGTTTGAGCTTCACATATATCTTGTTAATCATGACAACTTTAAATTTGTTCAATTGGAAATATCAATCACCTAAATCTTGGATATAATTGATATCATATCTTGCCTAGATTTAGGGGGAGCTTAATATCATTGATATCATTGTCTTATTACTAGCTCCTTTGTTTTATTTTGTTCTTCCTAATCCTTTTATTGAGTGTTCAATCTAGAGGGAAAAAATGTTATTCTTTTTGGGATTAATGACAAAGGGGGAGAATTTATGGATTTATCAATTGCCCCCTAATCGATTGACAAAAAAAGGGAGAATATTTGGGGAGAATTTATGGACTTATCAAATGCCCAATAATCGATTGACAAAAAGGGACAATGAAAAAGAGGGAGAATATTTGTAAGTATGATGTCTTACTCATTCCCCGTGTTCATTTCAATGCTAAATATCTTTATATTGTCCTTTGGTGCATTTGTTAAATCGTTTGTCATAAATCACCAAAAAGAGGGAGATTGAAAGTGCATCTAGGCACTTATGTTGTTTTGGTGATTAATGATAAACGATTAATGACAAACGCATGTAATGTCAATCAATGTAATTGTACAAATGCTTAACTTAGTTCTTAACAAATAACAAACCTCTAATATGTTTATATTGTTATGAGACTAACATGTTTATTGCCTAGTTGAGTATTAGTCTCATCTATTTTAGAGGAAAATCAATTGGGATGGTTAAGCAAAAATGAGGTATGCAATCTCGGTATTCCTTCCATATTTGTCATTGCATTCCTCTTTAGCAAATGCATATTGAACTCTAAGTAACTTGTTGATTTCATATGTGCACATTGATTCATGTCATAATTGCTTGTGCATATATATATTCATTTGAGTTCATTATGTGCTTTGTTTTTAATATGCTTGTGTTAACTAGAGTTAAACTTTATTGCTTCATATTGACTTGGTGCATACATGTCTTAGTTGTGTATCTTCTAACGCATCTCTCTTGGAGAAGTTTAATCTTGAATTGGATCACATTATTTACTCTCATTCCAAATATTGTTTGCACATATGTAATTCGTGCATATTCTATCACGTGCTTCATTTAAGCAAAGTATGTGGTCATTGCCATGATTTAATTGATTCTTCATATTGGCAATTATCTCTCTAGTGCAGTTAGATCAATCATATATTCATCATGATGCACTTAGTAGAGAATATTTCTATTGTCAAGTGTTTCCATTCATATTGTGCTTCTTGATATGAAACACTTGTTATTATCAATTTATTCAATATATCTTTTAAGCTTGTGGGACTAATATGTTTGCTGAGTGCTTTGATAAGAGTTAGGTCCCAAAGCTGTGTGTATGATGACCAAGATGGTTTGAAGGATGACAATCGAGTCAAAGTCAAATAAGACGGCGGTGTCACCAAAAGCTGAGGACTAAGTCAAGAACGACTTGGCGTGAGGACCGTCTTGGTGATGATCGAGGTCAAGGTCGGAGAGGACGAGAGTCTCATGAGGTGAATCGCGTCGAGGTTGACAAGACAAAGGGCGTCATCAATCTTTGTGGAAGCATCATCATACACCATGCATCCAAGAAGTCGGCATGCAAGCTAAGTGTAAGACTAAGATTTTGTGTTAAATTTGAGTCTAAGGATTGCCGTACTATTAAGAGGGATGCAATTGTTGAAATTACTTAGACATGTCTCAAGTGCTCAAAAGTGGTCTATCCTTGTCTAAGATTGAGAAACCTAGTCACACTTTGTTCACCTAGGTGTAAGTGGGTTGGTGTGAGGGTTAGAAGTGTTGTTAGTATCGGAAAGTGAGAATTTGAGGTCTCCTTGTGGATTCTTTGTGCAATCTGATTTTATCCTTTGGGATTTGGGTAGTGAGACCTTGTTAGTTGTGTAGCCCTCTTTCTTAGCTTTCCGAAAAGTCCGAATTCGTCGAAATCGGAGTCCGGGATCAAAAGTTATGCCCGTTTTCATCCGGCTGCTGCGTGCTGCCTGGGAGATCCGGAGTATCCGGATTAATTGTCCGGAGACTCCAGATGATCCAGAGTATCCGGACAATCCGGAGTATCCGGATGATCCGGAGTGTCCGGGTTAAATATCCGGAGTCTCCGGGTTGCCCAGTTCGGTCCAAACGGCTAGTTTTTTGGGTTCCTCTATTTAAAACCCCCTTCTTGCCCCCTTCAAAGGAACTATTGGGGGATGTTTTGCTGGGTATTAGAGGGGTTCTCTGTGAGTTTTTGAGCCCCCAATACTCCTCCCTACTCCTTAGATCTTAGTGATCCCCTTTTGTGAAGGGTTGGGTAGTGGAGAGAGGTGTTTGGATTGAGGATTGATTTGAGGAGTGGAGCTGGTTCCTTAGTGCTTTGAGGTGTATTCTTAGTGGTCTTGAGCTCCCAAAAGCCTCTCTAACCCTAGATCTTAGTGATCCCTTTTGAGTGAAGGTTTGGGTGTGAGAGTGGGTGGTGGTCGGATTGAGTGTGGTTAGTGTGTTGAGCACTTGAGGTGGACTCTAAGTGAGTTCTTCGGGAGCATTTGTTGCTCTTGGAGGTTGAGGTCTCCTAGACGGCTAGGAGTTGCCGGTGAGTTTCCAAGTTTTGTGTGGAAGGCCACCGAAGGTTTGTGAAGGTCCAATTCCGCCTCCGCAAGGAAAGGAATCAAAGAAGTGAAGACCGGCGAGTGCATTGTGCAACACCGGGAGGAAGAGGGTTGAAAGAGACCCCGGCTCAAGTGTGACCGAGCCGCCTCGAAGGAGACGTAGGATCCCCTCAAGGATCCCCTCAAGTGTGACATTACAGATTGTGAAATTAGAGAAGAAAATCTTACGGCTAGAGGTTTACTCGCGTTTTTGGGCCTTTTGAAGTGTTGTGACACCACGAAGTGTCGTAACCTTATTTAACGTGCATGATAAGGTTAATAACATTATGAGATGTGGAATTAAGGTTAAAACTATAGGATATGGAGGTTAATAGCTTTTCCGGGCCGTTTCCGGGGTTTTGGGCCTTCCCGGGGGAGTTTGGGCCTTGGTGGGCTTTGGTGGGATGGAGTAGGTCTCCGTAACGGACTAGGTTTGGGTGTGGGGGCTGGTAAAAGGGCTCCCCACCAGCCCTTGGGGCGTCCACCCCTGCCCCATGCGCCCCTAACCCTAGCCACCACCCTTCCTCCTCCCTCCACCTCCTAGCCGCCCCATCTCTTGCCCCCATGGCGCCCCCATTGCTCCCCATTGCACACCACCTCTCCTCCACCCCCCTTGCTGCCCTAGGGTGACCTACCCACCCCTGCATCCTCATGGATCCATCCGAGGAGCGAGGAGCGAGGAGCGAGGAGATCGATTGGAGTTTTCGTGCGTCGGGCAAAGGTATGATCATGGGGCTCCTCGGGGATGAGATAGGTACTGTTATTAGGGAGTTTATCAAGTTTTTTGATCAATTGGAGGCACTGGATTTGAGTAATTTGGGTTAGATCTAGATGTTGCCACGTTTCTGTTTTCGGGCAGATTGAGCAGTCGAGCTACGGTTCGCGATTTCGCCAATTTAGATTTCGAATCTGACTGTACAGACTTTTAAGAAGTTGTAGATAATTTCATTATCTTTCCGTGCATATAAAGAACGTTAAATTCTGCCCAGCCGTGTGAAAGTTATGACTGTTTTACCGAGCGTAATAAAATCTGTGACGCGATTGAAACAGATCTCGGTAATCTGTAGATTAAACAACTTTAAAGGCCGAATCAGTCTTTCCATATACCTAGAGAAAGTTGGGAAATTTCCTAAACTACGCGAGGATGTACTCGTTTAATTGATTCGGAGTCCCAGAACTCAAGTTATCCTTTTTGCAAGGCTGCTGTCCCGTCGGGACAGAACCTCTGTTTTTAGGTTTTTGCGAGTAGTGGGCAATGTCGGGTTAGATGGGGTTTTGCATACTGTTTTGTGGGCATGATTGTGAGTGTGTAATGCCTATGTGCAGGTGGTGTGACACCGGGAGTGCCCTCGACTTCCCACAAATCCGTCGCCCGCGGTTGAGGCAAGTGTGTTGTAATGTATAGCGGAATCGTAGGTTGCTTGTGGAGATTAGATGAAAGATTGAATACTTGTTATGATCACTTGCCATGCTTGCTGTTTTCCAATGATATATTGAGTATGATTATCATGATATGATGCTATGTGTCTATACTTATCATGATTCGATGCCATGTGTTTATGTGTACTATGACATGATGCCATATGTTTATGTACAAATGAGATATGATAATTGGCATAGTTGCATGCATGTCATGAGATGGGGCGAGGGCGGTGAGAAAGTCATAACTAGTCCGGGGAAGGTCGGTGAGAAAGTTATGACTAGTCCGGAACGCCATTGAGTAAGACCTACATCGTGATTCCATCCACGTGGTGAATGGAAGAGAGGAGTAGGCACCCTCCATCTTCGGGATGGAAGGGGGAAAAGGGTGCACACCGACGGGTGTGTACTCAACCATACCGGTATGAGTTTCCAAGGAGATATGAGCATAACATTGCATTGCATTGCATTGCAATACATATTTAATGATGATGATGTTGTTATGTGCTCAAGTATGAGATGTTATATGTGATGTAAGGTATTATTGTCTTGTAAATGATCTTGTTGTCCATTACAATATGCTTGCTGAGTTTTCGAACTCACGCTTGTGTTTTATGTTATTTTTAGGTACTTTGAGATCGGCATGCGGGAAAAAGGGGTCTAGCTACACTTCTACACGTAGCTCCACCATCATAGTCCATAATTAATCACTTGGAGACATGATATTAAGAGTTGTGCCTTAAACTTAATGTATGGTTTAATTTAGCATGCTATTGATTCCTTATTTGCTTCGTTATAGTTTATGAAGTAGTTGAGCGTAGTATTTTTGGCGTAATTTGATGTTATGTCCATTTATGTTGATGTTATAGATGTCGTGTGCCATGTTATATCTTGCCATGATTGTGTTATTGTGTTAACTCATGGAAAAGCAAAGGAGATGCTGCCGAGATATCGGTTTTTAGCATATGTACCTTTGCTCGAATTTATGTTTAAATGTGGTATTTAGACGTTGTTTAGCTTATGTTTGGTAGCATTCGGGCATATTAAATGCTGGGGTGTTACACTACGCCGGACTAAACTTTAGTCCACCGTGAATGTGCTTTTGAGGCCTGATTTGGCATCTACACTGGACCAAATTTTTGGTCCATCGTGAACGGTATTTTGAAGCTTCATTTAGCATGTACGCCGGACCGCTTTTCTTTAGTCCGCCGTGAACATGTTTTTAAAGCTTTTGTGCTGAACCAAATTTGTTGAAAAACTGTAAGCTTTTACGCCAGACCTTGCACGCCGGACCAAATTCTTAGTCCATCGTGAACGCATTTTTGAGCATTGTTTTTGCATGTACACCGGACCAAAAATTTGGTCTGTCGTGAACGTGTTTTTGAACATGTTTGCTTTGAATTGAACCGAGACTTTCGCATGTATGCCGGACGAAATATTTGGTCCGGCGTGAGCTGCGCCGGACCGATGTTTGGTCCGGCGTGAATGGTTTTTTGCTCGAGGTTGATTTTTGTGATTTTGAAAATTGTTTGGTGATTGATCTGTGGTTATGAAATTTGGTTGAATTTCATAATGCATGTTTTGAATTTATGCAATGCTCGTATGAGTATTTGCATGACTAATGTTGAGTCAAGTCACAGACTTGTGCTCGAAATAGTTTTGTGGTTTGTTCATGTGCAGGTGTTGCTCGAGGGCGAACGTGGTCGATGACAGGACCGGAACTAGGTTCATGGAGGAACTGAGGTTTGAGGCTAGATTCAGGGAGGAATCGAGGTCTTGGTGGTCAAGGATGTCATGCGGGACGTTCGGGCTAGAGGACGGTGCACATGAAGAATGGTTAGTCACGTGAGTATGGCATGGTGATCGTACGCATGCAAGAGTTGTTAGTCACGTGAGTATGGCTGGGTTGCCAAACGCGTGCAAGAGTTGTTAGTCACGTGAGTATGGCTGGGTTGCCAAACGCGTGCAAGAGCTGTATTTGGCCAGGTTGGGCCAAGTGGAGTTGTGTTGAATACATACTCCTTCTAGGATTAGGAGTAAGAATTGTATTCAGGACTCTATATGTTTGCTCTGTACAAATAGGTGGAGGCACCTCCTGTTTATGCAATCAAGCATAGAGCAAAGCTTTAGGCTTTGTACTCTTTCGTTTGGAGTACTTTAGACAAAAAGAAATAAAGATCAATTCTTCCAGATTCTTTGCATGCTACAGTAACCTCGTAGCTACAGTGCATGCATGCTACATTATCTCTGTTTTGGGGTTTTTTTTCTTGCACATCTTCTGGTTCTAGATTGGATCTTTAATTCTTTGAGTTTCTCTTTGTAATCCATCTAAAAGCTTTCTAGGGCATCAATTTTGTGTTCCTCAAAGTTTTGTTGATTAATCTTTTGTCGTTCTTGATTAATCTACAAGTTTTGATTAGATTGATTCTCATCATCTTTTGTCACATGAAGCTTGCGAGGTTCATAACTTTTGATCCGTAAGTCTGATCGAGTTGATTCTTTTTGCGTTCGATTCGTACTGGAATCTAGTTTCTTGTGATTAGATTTTAGATTGATCCGACGGTTGTATCTCTAGGCATTTGCATTTTACCAAACATCTATCAATCTGTTTTTGTCTAATACGAGGTAATTGTTTGGTTTTGGTTTGAGGTGAACTTTTAATAGATCAAAGATTTGGTTTTAGTTTCCGCACAATCATTTACCCCCCTCTAATTGCTATATCCGTGTATATCGATCCTACAATTGGTAATAGAGCAAGGTTTTTCTAATCTATCTTAATGGCCAAGATGGAGGCATTCATCCAGGCGCAGGCCCTTGCAATTTGGGAGAAGGTCTACAAGCCATATGAAGTCCCTAGAAATGACAACGTCAACGACTCCAATCGCGCACATGTTGAAGCAAACAGTAAGGTGCGCAACTTGATCATCCAAGGTTGGGACGCAGCGACTTTGATCGAGTGGTTCATCTTCGATCCGCATATGAGGTATGGAAATCTCTTTGTGATTACCATGAAGGATCCAACAATGTCAAAGAGGTTCGCCAGGATATACATAAGAAAGAATACATGCGATTTGAGATGAAGCCTGTTGAGTCACTAGATGATTTCTTTGCACGCTTTAATAAAATTCTTAGCAATTTGCGTGCTGTTGTAGTTAGCTTTGATGCTGCTGCTAATGCTAGACAATTGCTTGGTGCATTAGATATGTCTATTTGGGAGATGAAAGTAACATCCATTAGAGAATTAACTGTCATGAGTACCCTTACTTTAGATGTTCTTTATTCTAAGTTGAAAACTCATGAGTTGGATGTTCTTGCTAGGAAGAATGATCATAAATCAATTGCATTGACCTCCCAATGGATGTTACTTTATTCTAAGTTGAAAACTCATGATGTGGATTCGGAGAGAAGCGAGAACAGTGCAACTTCAAGCAAGCATGATTTGACGGGGTTGTGTCTCATAGCAAGCAGTAAGGATAGCTTCACCGAGGATAACCACGACAACGACTTCAATGAGGTAGATCCTTCTTATGATGAATTAGCTATTGCTGTTGCTCGTCTTGGAAAATTGCTTGACAAACGTGATGGATCCTTCTTATGATGAATTAGCTATTACTGTTGCTCGTCTTGGAAAATTGCTTGACAAACGTGATAGAAAAATTAAGAAACATGATATTCTTGTGGAATCATTGAATGCTGAAATTGTTAGACTTAAAACTTTGATTCCTGATGATGATGCTTGTAAAACATGTGACTTAATTTTCAATGAGCTCACCTTGCTTAGAAAAGAACAAGCTCTTTTGTTACATCAAAATGAAGAAAATGAGAAACATGTCAAACATGCTAGCTGTTCTACCATTGATTTGCATGATACAACTCCATGTTCTAAATGCTCCATACTGGAATTGAAGTTGAATGATGCAAATGCTAGGGTTTCTCAAATGACAGATGCTTTGCTTACACATGAGGTTCTTTCATGCTCAACTTGTCGCAAGCAAAAAGGAAAAGTGGATGTTCCCTGCAATAATTGTTTAACTCTTGCTAAGAAAGTTGATTACTTGTAAAATTCTTTGGAATGGTTCACTAATGGCAAGAAAAATGTGAACATGATTTTGGATAAATCAAAACTTAGCCCAAATAAAAAAGGTTTAGGCTTTGATCTTCATGCTTCATTTGAATCTAAACCTCGCACTGTTGTTCATGCTCCTTGCAATGACAAAATTGATATTCTTAATGAGCCTAAAAAGATTATTTTTGAGTCTGCTGGTTTTCTTTCTTCTACTGTGATGAATGCAAAATGTGCTTCTCCTATTAAATCCATGTTAAGTATACTTGCACTCATTGTGGTAGAGATGGACATCTAGTAGATTTTTGCTTTAGACTGGCCAAACAACAAAAGAGAGAAAAAGCTAAGGCTAGGTCTAATTTCAGACAGGCACGCTTTGTTTCTTATTATGTGCCTTGGGTGATGCAAACACCTTTTGTTGCTATTGTAACACCCCGGCATTTAATATGCCTGAATGCTACCAAACATAAGCTAAACAACCTCTAAACACCACAATTAAACATAAATTCCAGCAAAGGCGCACATGCTAAAAACCGAGATTTCGGCAGCATCTCCTTTGTCTTAACATGATTTGAAGGAGCAACAACAGTTTAGCAATATATGGAATAGAAGAGACAACTAAAAACAGCAATGATTAACGACTTAGCAACAATATAAGTCTAGTTCCAAACATATGATGTCTCCAAGAGTCAAACGAACCAAAAGACTCTTATTTACCAAAGCTAAACCTTAAAGCAATGATCATCACACGCAATTTATTCTCAACACTAATTGAATGTCTTGTGAAATCAAAGGAGTGATGCTACAAGTGGAAGTGTGTCTATTTCCCTTCCCCGCATGCCGGTCTCATGGTACCTAAAACAACAAGAAAACACAAGCGTAAGTTCGAAACTCAGCAAGCATATTGCAATGGACAACAAGAACAATAACATGGTAATAATGTCACACATCATGTATATCATCTCATTCATGAACACATAACATTATCATCATCAATATGTATGCAATGCAATGCTCATGTCTCCTTGGAAACTCATACCGGTATGGTTGAGTACACACCCGTCGGTGTGCACCCTCTCCCCCCTTCCATCTCGAAGATGGAGGGTGCCTACTCCTCGCTTCCAAACACCACGTGGATGGAATCACGATGTAGGACTTACTCAATGGCTCTCCGAATTATTCATAACTTTCTCACCGACCTTACCCGGACTAGTTATGACTTTCTCACCGCCCGGGCCATGTAACATGCCATGTACGCAATTATGCCAACATCATATTTAACTCGTACATTAACACATGGCATCATAACATAATAAACATTCTCATAATATCATTGGAAATCATTAAAGCATGGCAAGTGATCATATATCATGTAATCAATTTCATCTATTCTCAACAAGACCCTACAAATCGATATCCATTACAACACACTTGCCTCAACCACGGGCAACGGATTGGCGGGAAGTAGAAGGCACTCCCGGGGTCGCACCACCTGCACATAGGCATCACACGCTCACAATCATGTCCACAAAACAGTAGGCAAACTCTCATCTACCCCGACATTGCCAACTACTCGCAAATCCTAAAAACAGAGGTTCTGTCCCGACGGGACAGCAGCCTTCCAAAAGGCATAACTTGAGTTTTGGGACTCCGAATCAATTAAACGAGTACATCCACGCGTAGCTTAGGAAATTTCCCAACTTTTTCTAGTTATAGGGAAAGACTGATTAGGAAACTAAAGTTGTTTAATCTACAAAATACCGTGATATGTTCCAATCACGTCACAGATTTTAACACGCTCGGTAAAACAGTAATAACTTTCAAACGGCTGACCGGAATTTAACGTTCTTTATGTACATGGAAAGATAATGAAATTATCTACAACTTCTTCAACATCCGTATGACCAGATTCCAATTCTAAATTGGCGAAAAACTAAACCCTAGGTCGACTGCTCATGCTGTCCCAAAACAGTAACGTAGCAACATCTAGATCTAATCAAATCTACTCAAGTCCAGCACCACTAATTGATCTTAAATCATGATAAACACCCTTAGAATAGTACCTAGACCAACCCTAAGGAGTCCCATGGCCATACCTTCTCCCGACGATCGAAATCCCAACGAAACTCCTCCCGGATCGCTCCTCGCTCCTCGCTCCAATGGATGGATCCTCGAGGTGCAGGGGGTGGGGAGGCTACCCTAGGGCAGTAAGGGGGTGGAGGAGAGGTGGTGGAGAGGTGGGGATGCAAAGGGGGACAAGGGGAAGGGCGCACGGCCACAATGGAGAGGGAGAGGGAGGTGGGGAGGCTAGGGCACAAGAGGAGATGGGGGGGGGGCGCACAAGCCATGGTGGGGGCGCACAAAGGGGCAGGGAGAGCCCCTTTTTACCAGCCCAAGCATGAATCCTAGTCCTAAATGGATTCCTACTCCATCCCACCAAAGCCCATAACCCCCTCTTTTAGGCCCAAACTCCCCCGGAAAGGCCCAAAACCCCGGAAACGGCCCGGAAGCGCTATAAACCTCCATACCCTATGGTTTTAACCTTAATTCCACATTTCATAAAGTTTTTGACCTCATCATGCTCAACATTCACTTTTTATAAGGTTACGACACTCCGTGGTGTCACATCACTTCATAAGGCCCGAAAACGCGAGTAAACCTCAAGCCGTAAGATTTCATTCTCTAATTTCACATTTCATAATGTCACACCATTCCGTAGTGTCACATTCTTGCCCCCTTCAACAGGATTCGACCTCGAATCCGAAGGACGCCAAAATCAACAACAAAATCCCCAAGGGACAAAAGACTTCTCTGCAGCACAAAACATCCGCACGAAAACTCAAACCGGAACAAACGACAAGCGAGTTCTCAAAACCAACACTTGGCGAGAAAAGTAATGATCTGGCTCAACTAAGGGCAACCTCTCATAGATCGACCTTCACTTCAATTCCCAAACAGAATCTGCGTTTCAACCACAAAGTGCTCCATCAACCCAAAACGCTCGAATCCTTACGACAAACACTTCACACTTCTATCACAACCAACCTGACTACCACACTCCATTAAACTCAATATGACATAATCAAAGCAAGTCACAATTCCTTTAACGACCTCTCTACATTCCCAAAAATTTCCATCGAGGGGAATAAATCATTAAGGCACACTTGCCCTTCCGATACACGATCATATTAACATTTTATTCCATCCTCTCCCAGGCAAGACTCAAATCCAAGGACAACTAGCTAAGACAATTGCTCACGGCAGGACAATTATCACCGATCTACCGTCAACTTCACTTCCACCCATCGCTACTTTTAATAAAGGTTAAACCCTTACATCATCAACCTCCATCACAAACCACCCTTATACCACTATGGTTCGACACCTAGCCCCAAGCTAGGATCGTAAAACCTTACCAAACCACAATTGGTTCCTTTCTTAAGAGGGTCTCGCCCTCACACAAAAACACTTGGCTATCAAGCCCAAGTGGACCACACACAACCACTCAAACCCAAAGCGTTAACAACCTTTTTTGGAAGTAATTCGGCAACATCCAATCCAAGTCACAAAGGAAGCATAAATCCCCTACACCACAACCAAAATACCAGAATTTCTTCACTCCTTTCTTTTCATACTAGAAAGCAAGGGAAAACTCGTTTCAAGACATAAATGCACACTCTTCAAGAGCACTCCGGATTAGTCATATATCTATATATGACTTTCTCACCGACCTGGCTCAACGACTCTTTTATTATTTAACAACTAAAAACGATGTCATGTCTACTTTTCACCATTCATTCTTCATGTAACAACAATACCGAATAATCATTCAACAAACGACTACTTCCTCGGTATCACAAGTTTGAAACACACATAACATTTAACGGTTGCGCTAAATCATATAACTATGACGGCAACACCACTAACCGCAAAACACCACGACGGGTCAGAACCCACCAACGAGAGAGAGCTAAACTTGCAAAACATCGCATTTTAACCGAAATCAACATTTTGCAAAAGAACATCGACCCCAAAGTCAAACATCTGCACTGACCACCGCCATAAGTTTTCTCAAAGAGAAAGGGAAACTCATTTTCAAAAGAGAACACTTCACTAACAGCATCGCCGATGATACATCCACAAAAAACCACCTATTGAAATACTTGCAAACTCTACACAGATTTTTTTTCAAATGACTCCAACTCTATCAAAGAAAAGATTACAAATTAAACCTCGTGAGTTTTCCAACATAACCCTCTATGTCCATTTGTTTCCTTTCAGTGCGAACGCGAAAGGGCGCGATCGACTCAAAAACTTTTGGGGTGTAAATCCATACTCATAGCACCAACTAAACACATAGCCAAAACCAAATATTTGCTCCAATTTCTACGAGTTTTAGTGAAACTCTGAAACACAGCATATGGAACACCTTGACCGAAAACCCTTCAACCAAAATGGCAAACAACCAAACCAGTCCAAAAGCTTTTAAACACAAGCTCAGCATAAAAAGAACCATCTCTAGTACTCCACTACGCTTTCCATTAAAAGACTTCAATGATCACTATCTACTCCCTGAGGAGCCCCAATACAATTCAACCAAACACTTCACAACAAATTCTTCCTCTAGTTACCATTCCCAACACTTTTAATTAGGGTCTATGATGCTTATCAAAATGGTACCCAACCAAGACTACATTGACATGATCCCCACGGATCACCGAATCATAATACTTCTTATTCTAAATTTGAAACATAGTACTTCAACAAATCTTTCAGCAAGATCAACAAATAAATTTCATACCTCATATATATTCACGTCTCGACAACCGAACCTTATTGAGTTAAACAACGACTTCAACATGTAAATATTATCTCCACAGGGAAGAATTCGTAAGTGAGACTCTAAGTTATACTTTCATTAAGGATAAGATCATTTATCATGTTAATTATCCAAAGCTCACTCCATCACAACATGTTAAAATTTTCCTCTATTTTAACTAGGGTTTTCCAACGAGTAATCTAAACAGTTACCACCCCTACTTAGTCATCAATAACAACAAATGGCATAATCATCAACCAACAACATTACTTTTAGCTACCCCATAGATAGGTGATAACAAAATTACCACCACACAACATACTCCCACTATTTAAAATAGATTGAATACTAGCATTAACACTGCCTTTAACAACATCATTAAGAATAAGTCTTATGTGTTCTCAATTGATATCGATACTAGCATTGTAGAGACACAACTGCATACTTCCAAATATACTAGTATTTTGCAACAACATGAATAGCAACTCTAATCAACTTCCAAGTTAAGGTCACTGTCGGGACCCCGAATTTGCAAATCCGGACCCTCTGTGTATTCAGCACTAGTCCAGGAACGCGCTAGTGCACACAGTCTTAACATCGGTAAATATCACAATCATACCAATCGATACTATCAAAGTACTTTATTTAAATAATCAAAGGGTTACTTGACCTTATGGCCAAGGTACAAATATATGCCTTGCAAGGCGAAACTTATTAAAAGAGAAATTATAGCAGCGGAAAATCAAATAACTTCGTGGCGCCATCCAGTATACCACAGGCAACTGACTGGGCTCGCATCCCTAAGTAGACGGGTCCTCTTGGAGTTCCTCCTCCGAAACTGGCGTAGTCTCCTCTTCAACTGGTATTGTGTTGGGGCAAGGGTGAGTACTTGGTACTCAGCAAGTCATGCACAGAATGCAAGCTAATATACTATATGCATGGCTTGGTACAAAGGAATAGCTCAAGGTATATTTGCAGTAAACAGCTCTTGATAAGTAATAAAAGTAGATTCGAAAGCAGTAGAAGTAAGTAAAGCATAAATAACTTTTCAAGAAGTTTAACAAACATTTTTTCCCCATCCTAAACCACATTTCCATCATCTTCATTATTAAACCAACCCAACTTTTCAAACCAAAGTTATTTTCAGAAAGTCTAACCCTTGACTGTAATTCCCGAGCATTGTCGATCAGTGGACTCGGCTATTTAAATAGATTCTACACTCTGCAGAGGTTATGCACTTTACCCACAAGATCTGAGTCAAACACCACAAAGGCGAGTTCAGTAACAAAGCCTTTGGAAGCCTCAAACAACACAGGTGGTCCTCTCAGGTTCGTGCTCTACACCATCCCTTCCCTTAGCCAAGGCGAAGTATGGGACCAACACACCGTTAGATGGGTATCGGCCACGACCACGACACGCTCCCCGCACAATCACACAAACGGTGTAATCGACACCCTGAGGCTCCACAAGTGAGTCCTTAGCGACTTAGTCAACTAGGGCCGTCCCATTCGACCATGTGGTTGCAAGTATGACCAGTTCAAAGGCTTGCAAGGTTAAGTCCTTAGAGTGACCAGGGCAAGACTACCCGAAAAACCAAATCAACATCCCCAATGCCACAACCGGCCCACTGATTACTCTTGCCACATGCCCTGGTCGAAAACCGTTTATCAAACCCAGTTGATTACCATGCACCACGTGCCATCAACATCACATGATACTTTCCAAAACAGGTTCAATATATCATTAAGTCCATATTAGCATTTGATTGTCCAAAATCATGTCATGAGCACGTAGTGTGTCTAAGCGATTGTACTACGTCGGTCTAAACCCATGTTGGCAATTTAATAATGTCCAACTAGTAATCCACAACTAGGGTGACAAGGGTCATGGCACATACTTAGATAATCAAGGTGTCATACAGCAAATTGGTATTTATCTAACCCCCATGTTTAAACAAAGTATTTTTCTAATTGAACTAGCATGCAATAGTTTAAATCAAAATAGATTTCGAAATAGGATCAACATGGTCAAAGCACAACTTGCCTTCAAAAAGTACTTGCTCTTGGTCTTGGGTCGGATCCTGAGTCAATACTTCTCCTTGAATCCTTAAGACTTCAACGTCTACTCGTAAAGCGTGCAAATAGCAAATACGCAAATAAACAATAGGCAAAAACATCCCAAAACTCCAAATAAAATCCATAAACAGAGAGAACATAATTTTCTGGATTTTTAGGAACTGGAATCGTTCAAATCGGAGTTAAAATGCAAAAGTTATGATTTATTAAAGTTTAAATAATCAATTAAATAATATTACAGAGAAAAACTTTAGTCCAAAAATTAAATAAAATTCATATTTAGGTAGATCTCAATTTTATACAAATTTAGAAATTTGAATCACTCAAATCGGAGTTGAAACGCAAAAGTTATAAGCGTTTGAAGTTTGAATCTAAATTTGAAATCATTATTCGAATTAATAAATCATTTTCTTTTGCGGAAAGTAATTATTGCGTCAGCATGGACACGTGGCAGCCTCTGATTGGTTGGCTGACGTCAGCCGGTCCATGGGCTCGGTCCACGCTCGGCTCGGGTCCACCGTGGACTCGGTCCACGACTCCACGTGAGACAGACATGTGGGCCCACTAGGGTGACGCGTCATCGCCGACGTCGGCGGGCTCACCCACTGTGCGACAAGTGGGTTCACCGATGACGTCATGGGTGACGTCATGGTGCGATTTGGTTGTCCGGCCGACACGCGGGCCGGCGTGTCGAGACACGCGCGCTCACGCTGCGTGGCGTGGCTAAGCACACGTGGCTCGATCGTGCCGTTGATTTGAAAATCAACGGCGCGATTAGATCTAGAATTTACGCATTCCACAACAGCACCGTCGATCGGGGCCGTTCGATCGAGCTCGGACGGTCCAGCTCTCACCCTAAAGCGCCAACGCACCTCACCTCAACCGTCCGATCGACATCTAACGGTGGAAACCTAATCGAGGCGAAACGATAGCAGGCGGCGTGGCCTCACCTGCGTGCGTTGGATCTTGATCCAACGGTTCATCGAGCTTCATGACGACGATGGCACGCTGGCGGCGTTGGGCTGCCGGCGCCGAGGACGGCGACCACACCAACGGCGCCGGGCGTCTCCGGCCAAGTGAGTGCACCCAATAGGTGCGCCTTGACGCAAGGTTCTCGTGACCGGCTTGAACGCGCGAGGATGACGAACGGCGCCGAAACGAAGAAACCGCGCGGCACACCCCAAACTTCGCGAGAAATCGTGAGGCGACGGCGCGGCGGCTTGGGCGTTGGAAACTAGGGCAACCGGTGCGCATCTGACGGCGGTCCTCGGCGATAACCACGCCTTAAATGGCCTCGGCATGCGCGCTCAAGGCGGAAACCTAACCGGCCAGCGCGGCTCTACGGCGGTGGAAGTCCGGCTTCGATCACGGAAGACGACGCCAATCACGGCCGTCCACGCGTCCCGCTCAACGGCCCAGATTTCCCGGGCGCAACGGATCCGGACCGGATCCGGTTGGATCAGTGCGGCCAAATTCCGACCGTTGGATTTCGATCCAACGGTTCGGATCGATCAAGGTTCGACCGGATCACGTGGCTCGGGTCGGACTCGAACTCGAGTCTGACTCGGGCTCGGTCGGATGAACAGTAACCGACTCGGTTTGGATTTCCAGCGATTTAATATTTAAAATAATTCCCAGTAATTCATTTAATTCATTAAAAATAGCAAATGACTCAGAAAAATTCCAGAAAAATTCTGGAAAATATTTTGGATCATTTTGGACTCAAATAAAATATTTCCAACAAAATTTTATTTGCAAAATTAAATTCTTTAATTATTTCAAAATGGAATAAATTCAAATAAATTCCAAATAAATCCAAATAAATTCCAGAAAATTCCAAAAATTCATCAAAGTGCCAAATCACACATGAATTCAAGGAAAGCAAAATTTTGGGGTGTTACAGTCACAAGCTAGCATGATCAAATTTGTCTACTAACATGTTTAAATTAGAACATCTTTAACAACCAGCAAAGTTTCTTTAATAATAACAGCAGTCTACATCATTTTAATGTTTTAACTATGCATCAAGGTTTAAAACTTTAAACATTATCGAGGGGTCATAAGCACTTTTATAACAAAGCAACAGATTCTAAGCATGCACATTAACACATTTATTCATTCTCGCTAAGAGTAAACTACAACACTAATAGTCTATTTATTCTCAAGCTAGAGATGACAACCGCATTGAACTGTTTCAACTCACAAATTAACTTAACAGTACGTCATCCCAAAAACCACATTAGTACATGCTACATAACATGCTAAACAACAATTCTTACTAGGGACAAACGATTTCAGTCAAAAGACTACTTACTTTGTTTGCAGCATTTTAATTTTAACACTCATCCCAAATTCATAAGGAAACTTGACTCTCAAAATTGCAATGAGACAAACCCAAACTTGGTCATGCAAAAGGAATTTTCCAAAACACTTTTCAATCTCAAAGACTCCCACAGGAGGGAACCAAGCGATCGAATAAACCTTTGTAATTAAAACCTTAACACCAAACCCTAAACTTTCACGAAACAAGAAGGGTTCTTCAAAGATGATTTCTTAAACCAACAAAATAACGAAATCAAACACCACTTACTCCTACAAAGCCACAGAACTTCAGCCCTGACAGCCAGGTCTGGCACAACTCCGCAATAACTCCTTTAACCTTGGAGAAAGACAAACACATGAATAAATTGAATGCTTCTTCCCCATAAGGCAATCAACAAACTAGACATCAAAACTGGAAAGGCGCCCAAAAGAAGCGCAACACTAGACTCCTCTTCTTCGTCTTCAACCAAGGAAGACAAAACCACACACCGCATACGGAACGATCCGCAAAAAACCAATACCAAACACTTTTCTTTTGGTTTTCATCAACTAAAACCGAGAAAACCAACCAAGACCGACCACAGAACGATAAAGAACATCGAAAGGAAACCACCACCA
The DNA here is from genome assembly GCA_036346355.1 of Rhipidocladum racemiflorum. Classification (NCBI taxonomy): domain Eukaryota; kingdom Viridiplantae; phylum Streptophyta; class Magnoliopsida; order Poales; family Poaceae; genus Rhipidocladum; species Rhipidocladum racemiflorum. The sequence continues at coordinate 47,213,677 of CM070589.1, forward strand.
ACCTCTTCTATTTGACTCCAGTCAACTACCCGATTCACGACAGAAAGGGTAAGCACTCTTCTCCTACATGGGTTAATAGTTCTTCGGTGATGGCGCTAACCGGCCACACTGTCAAACCTCACCCTTACTATGAACAAAAAGAGGTGACCGAAACCCTTCGGCACCACCACCCCACTCTATCACAACAACAAGAGCAATTCAATCATTTATCTTATTGACATAGCAACATGCATCATCAAATGAAGCATTCAACATCATAGCTTAAATACAACATTTAAGCGTAAAGAAACGATACCCATACCCTTTCCTACTGTGCATCCATTGTGTGTCAAATTTTAGATTAGTTATACCACTTTTGCAAGTTTTAATGTTGCTATCCTATGACAAAATTTTAGTAAAAACCTAAGCCATGTTTCTAAGTTAATCCACATCACATTTTTTAGTTGTAACCTAAGGTATGACACTAAAAAAACATATTCCAAGGACCTATAGCCCGCTCTGATACCAACTGTAACACCCCGGCATTTAATATGCCTGAATGCTACCAAACATAAGCTAAACAACCTCTAAACACCACAATTAAACATAAATTCCAGCAAAGGCGCACATGCTAAAAACCGAGATTTCGGCAACATCTCCATTGTTTTAACATGATTTGAAGGAGCAACAACAGTTTAGCAATATATGGAATAGAAGAGACAACTAAAAATAGCAATGATTAACGACTTAGCAACAATATAAGTCTAGTTCCAAACATATGATGTCTCCAAGAGTCAAACGAACCAAAAGACTCTCATTTAGCAAAGCTAAACCTTAAAGCAATGATCATCACACGCAATTTATTCTCAACACTAATTGAATGTCTTGTCAAATCAAAGGAGTGAAGCTACGTGTGGAAGTGTGTCTATTTCCCTTCCCCGCATGCCGGTCTCATGGTACCTAAAACAACAAGAAAACACAAGCGTGAGTTCGAAACTCAGCAAGCATATTGCAATGGACAACAAGAACAATAACATGGCAATAATGTCACACATCATGTATATCATCTCATTCATGAACAAATAACATTATCATCATCACTATGTATGCAATGCAATGCTCATGTCTCCTTGGAAACTCATACCGGTATGGTTGAGTACACACTCGTCGGTGTGCACCCTCTTCCCCCTTCCATCCCGAAGATGGAGGGTGCCTACTCCTCGCTTCCAAACACCACGTGGATGGAATCACGATGTAGGACTTACTCAATGGCTCTCCGGATTAGTCATAACTTTCTCACCGACCTTCCCCGGACTAGTTATGACTTTCTCACCGCCCGGGCCTTGTAACATGCCATGTATGCAATTATGCCAACATCATATTTAACTCGTACATTAACACATGGCATCATAACATAATAAACATGCTCATCATATCATTGGCAATCCTTAAAGCATGGCAGGTGATCATATATCATGTAATCAATTTCATCTATTCTCAACAAGCAACCTACAAATCGCTATCCATTACAACACACTTGCCTCAACCACGGGCAACGGATTGGCGGGAAGTAGAAGGCACTCCCGGGGTCGCACCACCTGCACATAGCCATCACACGCTCAAAATCATGTCCACAAAACAGTACGCAAACCCTCATCTACCCCGACATTGCCAACAACTCGCAAATCCTAAAAACAGAGGTTCTGTCCCTACGGGACAGCAGCCTTCCAAAAGGAATAACTTGAGTTCTGGGACTCCGAATCAATTAAACGAGTACATCCTCACATAGCTTAGGAAATTTTCCAACTTTTTCTAGTTATAGGGAAAGACTGATTCGGATTCTAAAGTTGTTTAATCTACAAAATACCGTGATCTGTTCCAATCACGTCACAGATTTTAACACGCTCGGTAAAACAGTCATAACTTTCAAACGACTCATCAGAATTTAACGTTCTTTATGTCCATGGAAAGATAATGAAATTAGCTACACCTTCTTCAACATCCGTATGATAAGATTCCAATTCTAAATTGGCGAAAAACTGAACCCTAGGTCAACTGCTCATGCTGTCCCAAAACAGAAACGTGGCAACATCTAGATCTAATCAAATCTACTCAAGTCCAGCACCAGTAATTGATCTAAAATCATTATAAACACCCTTAGAATAGTACCTAGCCCAACCCCAAGGAATCCCATGGCCATACCTTCGCCCGACGACCGAAATCCCAATGAAACTCCTCCCGGATCGCTCCTTGCTCCACGCTCCTCGCTCCTCGCTCCAATGGATGGATCCTCGAGGTGCAGGGGGTGGGGAGGCTACCCTAGGGCAGTAAGGGGGTGGAGGAGAGGTGGTGGAGAGGTGGGGAGGCAAAGGGGGACAAGGGGAGGGGCGCACGACCACAAGGGAGAGGGAGAGGGAGGTGGGGAGGCTAGGGCACAAGAGGAGATGGGGGGGGCGTACAAGCCATGGTGGGGGCGCACAAAGGGGCAGGGAGAGCCCCTTTTTACCAGCCCAAGCATTAATCCTAGTGCTAAATGGATTCCTACTCCATCCCACCAAAGCCCACAACCCCCTCTTTTAGGCCCAAACTCCCCCGGAAAGGCCCAAAACCCCGGAAACGGCCCGGAAGCGCTATAAACCTCCATACCCTATGGTTTTAACATTAATTCCACATTTCATAAATTTTTTGACCTCATCATGCTCAACATTCACTTTTTATAAGGTTACGACACTCCGTGGTGTCACATCACTTCATAAGGCCCAAAAACGCGAGTAAACCTCAAGCCGTAAGATTTTATTCTCTAATTTCACATTTCATAATGTCACACCATTCCGTAGTGGCACAGCTATGAACACAGGAAAAGACAAATATGTTTTATGCATAAGAATGCTCGTGTTGTGCTTACTGTTGTGCGTGTGTCTCAGTACTGGATTCCTAAACATCTTATTTCTAACCCCAGTACCGAGACCTCGACACTTTATGCTTCTATGTAGGCTTCTCACGCGAGGAAGGAGAACATATGGCTAGTGAATTTCGAATGCTCACGTCACATGTTCGGTGATAAGATTTGGTTCTCCTTTACTCGTGCATCTCGTGCTGAAAGTGTTATTTTTGAAGATGCCTCTTCCACCTCTATTTTCGCAAAAGGCACTAGTCCAAATGGTGCAGGTATAGGTGCATATGTTCAGGGGGAGAGTATCTTTGTTCATGAAGATAATGATGATGCTGTTGAGGATGAGATAATTGGAGTTTGCTATGTGCTTGTGTGCTCGTTTTCAAGCTTCCCCGTGTGCTTCACATCGAAAAGCTATCAGGCGAATTTTCAAGTATCTCCATGGTACTCAAGATTTTGGCATTTGGTTTTCTGCTTCCTCATGCATTAGTTTAAGAGCTTTCTCTGATGTAGAATTTGGATGATGTAGGAGTGGGGCTCCTTCTTGGATTAGGAGTAGGAATTGTATTCAGGACTCTATGTGTTTGCTCTGTACAAATAGGGGGAGACGTCTCCTGTTTATGCAATCAAGCAGATAGTAGAGCTTTAGGGTTTGTACTCTTTTGTTTGGAGTACTTTAGACAAAAAGAAATAAAGATCAATTCTACCAGATTCTTTGCGTGCTACAGTAACCTCGTAGCTACAGTACATGCGTGCTACAGTAATCTCTATTTTGGGGTTCTTTTCTTGCACATCTTCTGGTTCTAGATTGGATCTTTGATTCCTTGAGTTTCTCTTTCTTTTGATCCATACAAAAGCTTTCTAGGGCATCAATTTAGTGTTCCTCAAAGTTTTGTTGATTAATCTTTTATCGTTCTTGATTAATCTACAAGTTTTGATTAGATTGATTCTCGTCATCTTGTGTCATTGCAAGATTACAAGATTCATAGCTTTTAGTCCATCAGTCCGATCGAGCTGATTCTTCTTGGGTTCGATTCATATTGGAATCTAGTTTCTTATGTCCAAATTTCAGATCGATCCGATGGTTGGATCTGTGGTAATTTGCGTTTTACCCAATGTCTATCAATCTATTTTTGTCGAATACGATGCAATTGTTTGGTTTTGGTATGGGGTCTTTTAATAGATCAAAGATTTAGTTTTAGCTTCCGCACAATCATTCACCCCCCCTTTGATTGCTATATCCGTGTATATCGATCCTACAGACTTTCACTTCAGGTATTAATGTTATAGAAATTAATCTTGCTACTTCTTCTCTCAGCTCATGGGTATATGATACCTGTTCGGTTGCTCATATTTGCAATTCGATGCAGGGGCTGATAAGGAGTAGAGACTTGGCAAAAGGAGAAGTTGATCTCTGCATGGGGAATAAAGCAAGAGTTGCTGGTCTTGCCGTTGGCACCTACCCATTGCATTTGCCTTCAGGATTAGTTTTAGAACTTAATAATTGTTATTTTGTTCCAGCTTTGAGTAGAAACATTATTTCATCTTCTTGTTTGGAACATGAAGGTTATGAATTCAAAATAAAGGACTTTGTTTGTTCAATATTTTTGAATGATATCTATTATGGTCGTTGCCCCATGGTGGATGGGTTGTACGTCCTTGAACTCAAAGAAAAACCTGTCTATAACATTAATGTCAAATGGCCTGGGCCAAATGATTTGAACCCTACCTTTTTATAGCATTGTCGCTTAGGTCACATAAATGAGAAGCGTATGAAGAAGCTTCATAGTGATGGACTTCTAACCTCATTTGATTTTAAATCATTTGAAACATGTGAGTCTTGTTTACTTGGCAAGATGACAAAAACCCCTTTCATAGGTTTTAGTGAAAGAGTGAGTGAATTGTTGACCCTAGTACATACAGATGTATGTGGACCAATGAGCTCGAGTGCTAGAGATGGGTTTCTGTACTTTGTATCATTTACCGATGAATTTAGTAGATATGGATATATCTACTTAATGAGGCATAAATTTTGAAAAGTTCATAGAGTTTCAGAACGAAGTACAAAATCAACTTGGCAAATCAATGAAACACTTACGATCAGATCATGGTGGCGAATACTTGAGCCAAGAGTTTGGTGATTATCTAAAGCAATGTGGAATCGTTCCGCAACTTACTCCGCCAGGAATGCCACAATGGAATGGCGTGTTCGAACGACGAAGCCGAACTTTGTTAGATATGGTTCGGTCAATGATGAGCCAAACAGATATTTCATTATCCTTCTGGGGTTTCGCTCTAGAAACAACTACGTTCACATTGAATAGGGTCCCATCAAATTCCGTTGACAAGACGCCATATGAGATATGGACTAGGAGAAATCCCATGTTGTCATTTCTCAAAATATGGGGATGTGAGGCTTATGTAAAATGTTTGCAATCAGATAAACCCGCACCTAAATCGGAAAAATGCTTCTTTGTGGGTACCCTAAAGAAACAAAAGGATATTACTTTTACAAAAGAAACGAGAACAAAGTTTTTGTTGCTCAAAATGTTGTCTTTTTGGAGAAAGAGTTTCTTTCCAAAGAAATCAGTGAGAGTGATGTGCATCTCGATGAAATTTGAGAATCGCATGAATATGTTCAAGCTACCACTGAACCTTCACAAGATGTACAAAAGTGTTGTACAACCTGTGGAAGAGACACCAGCCCTACGTAGGTCGGGGAGGCCGCATCATGAACCCATAAGATATGGACATGACATATTATTGTTGGACAATGATGAGCCCACGACTTATAAAGAAGCAATGATGGACCCAAACTCCGAAAAATAGCTTGGAGCCATAAGATCCGAAATTCAATCCATGCATGACAATCAAGTTTGGAACTTGGTTAATCCTCCTCATGGTGTAAAAACCAAAGAATGCAAATGGATTTTCAAGAAGAAGATAGACGTGGATGGATATGTTCAGATCTATAAGGCATGGTTGGTGGCAAAGGGTTTCAAACAAGTTCAAGGAGTTGACTATGATTAAACTTTCTCACCGGTAGCCATGCTTAAGTCTGTCCGGATCATTTTAGCTATTGCTGCATATTTTGATTATGAAAATGGCAGATGGATATCAAAACAACTTTCCTTAATGGGAATCTATCTAAGGATGTATACATGATACAACCTGAAGGTTTTGTTGATCCTAAATATGCTAAAAAGGTATGCAAGCTTCAAAGACCCATTTATGTGTTGAAGCAAGCATCTCGGAGTTAGAACATTCGTTTTGACGAAGTAGTCAAAGGATTTGACTTCATCAAAAATGAAGAAGAGCCTTGTGTTTACAAGAAGGCTAGTGGGAGTGCACTTGTGTTTCTGATCTTGTATGTTGATGACATATTATCAATTGGGAATGATATTCCTATGCTTGAATATGTTAAGACTTTGTTGAAAAGGAGTTTTTCAATGAAGGACTTAGGAGAAGCATGTTATATCTTGGGCATAAAGATCTATAGAGATAAATCAAAAAGGTTGATTGGATGAAGCCAGGAAACGTACATTGACAAGGTATTGAAGAGGTTCAATATGCATGAATCCAAAAGAGGTTTCATGCCAATGTCACATGGCATCAGTCTTAGCAAGAATCAGTGTCCCTCGACAACTGATGAGCGAGACAGGATGAGCAAGATTCCATACGCTTCGGCTATTGGGTCTATTATGTATGCCATGATCTGTACGCTCCCAGATGTCTCATATGCTATAAGTGTCACGAGCAGATACCAAGCGGATCCCGGTGATGGTCATTGGATAGCCGTGAAAAATATTTTGAAGTACTTGAGAAGAAAAAACGATATGTTCCTAGTTTTTGGAGGTGATGAAGAACTGGTTGTAAAGGGTTACACTGATGCAAGCTTCCAAACTGACAAAGATGATTTCCGATCGCAATCTGGGTTTGTATTTACACTAAATGGAGGAGCAGTAAGCTGGAAGAGTTCAAAGCAAAGCACGGTGGCTGACTCTACAACAGAAGCGGAGTACATTGCGGCTTCATAGGCCGCAAAAGATGCTGTTTGGATAAAGAAGTTCGTCTTAGAGCTTGGTGTGGTTCCTAGTGCCTCTAGTCCAATGGATCTCCATTGTGATAATAGTGGTGCCAATGCACAAGCAAAAGAGCCTAGATCACATCAGAAGTCCAAACACATACTCCAACGCTTTCACCTTATTCGCGAGATTGTGAATAGAGGTGACGTGAAGATATGCACAGTAGATACGGAAACTAATGTGGCTGATCCGTTGACAAAGCCACTGCCACAGCCTAAACATGAGGTGCACATGAGGTCTATTAGTATTAGATACTTAAATTGACTAACTCAAGTGCAAGTGGGAGATTGTTAGTGTTATGCCCTTGAGGCAGTCATATAGATGATTCTAGCATGACTATGTTTATGAATAAAAATATGATTATTGGTCCAATGAATGTATATCATTATATTGATCAACAAGTATGTGACCTGCTTTTGAAACTCTTTACTTGTTGATATAATTCTGTAAGTATCTCTGATCGGATATCATCGTAGTGGACAACGATGAATAGATCAGCACATGTACTGATGGATGATCATGTTTCATAGATCATGGGATATGGAGATATCATCAGTACATTGTGAACACATGTTGAAGAACATGGGTTAGATAGACCCACAATGAGATACTGCGAGAATGTTACATTCTTATGTGTCATTAGTGTATCTCATACATAGTAGAAGTATGATCCTTAGACCTGAGATTGTCACATTTCTTACATATGTAATAGTTTACCTTGGGGTTACCAAACAATATTTCCTAACCGGATAGTTATAAAGGTAGCTTTCATGTTTACTATGAAACATGCAGAGGGAAGTGAGCAGTTGAGATGGAATTTGCCACTCCAGTGTAATGGAGATATATGTCTACGCCACTTGTGTGATATGATTAAGGAAGTGCATGGCCATGTCGTGATTGAGAAGTCATTCACAACTTATTAATATATCACGAATACAAGAGATAGATTGAACTGTCAAAGGATGACATGCTTCTCGCCTTGAGTTCGATCTTCATATAGTTTAGCAAAGGGATTATTACATCAGTACTTTAATCATATGCGTTTGGGAGTTGGCATGCTCTGCAAGGAGCCGCTACCAACTATTGGATTAGAAAAGGGTTTTCCAAATCTATGTCCAAATGCGCATGAACCTACAGGGTCACACACTTAACGGGCTGGGACACATTAATTCAGATTGGATCTGTAATTAATGGACATTGTGGGCTTAACGCGCTGATGGGCCCTGGCTTAGGGTTTCATCACTTGGCTATATAATGAGAGAAGGGTGGGCATCACACACATCTTTCGTCCAGAACCCTACCCTCCACCTCTCGTTGCCCCTGCGGAGCGACACGGTGCTTGCATGCTGACGCATGACGTTCCATCCCCGGACGTGTGGACTGCTGTGTTGACGCTGCTACTATGGCGTGGAGAAGACGATCCGCAGTGAGGACGATCCGCGATGGGGATGATCCGCGGTGAGGATGATCCACACCGAGAACGATCCACTACATCAACGCGCGAAGGATTCCGCAATTGCGCATCTAGTGGTAATTGATCTATGATCACCTTCTTGTGAGTAGCTTTTCTGGTTTTGCGGTAGAAATTTTAATTTGTGCTAGAGTAGCCTACCACGTTTCTCTACAAGCTGCTGTAGTGAATGCTTTGAAGTTGTGGCGTCATTACCTTATTGGAAATAGATGTGAAGTTTATACGGACCGTAAGAGTCTTAAATGTATATTCACTCAATCGGATATAAATATGAGGCAAAGAAGATGGTTGGAATTACTCAAGGACTACAACGTTGGAATCCATTACCATCCCAGCAAGGCTAATGTAGTAGCTGATGCCTTGAGTCGGAAGAGGCATAGTGTGAATATGCTAATGGCAGAAAGTCAGGCTGAGCTATGCAAGGATTTTCAGAAAATGAAGCTGGAAATGGTACCTAAAGGATTTCTGGCTGCATTAGAAGTGAAGACCAGATCAGGGGAAGGACAGAAGGATGACGACAAGATTAGTAGAATCAAGTTCAAGTTGGAGGAAGGCGGAGCTAAGGATTTTATGCTGGATGAGCAAGGTATGTTGTGGATTAAAGATCGCATCTGTGTGCCGAACAAGAAGGAGCTGAAGCAGTTGATTCTAGAAGAAGCTCATGATTCCAAATACTCAATTCATCTGGGAAGTGCCAAGATGTATCAAGACCTGAAAGAGAGATTTTGGTGGCCAAGCATGAAGCGTGAAGTCGCCAAACATGCTGCACTATGCGACATATGCCAACGAGTAAAGGCAATGCATTAGAGACCAGCTAGTTTGTTGCAGCCATTGAAGATACCTAATTGAAAGTGGGAGGAAATTGGTATGGACTTCGTTATCGGTTTGCCAAGGACTCAGAGCAGATATGATTCTATATGGGTCATAGTGGATCGTTTGACCAAAGTTGCTCATTTCATACCTATGAAGACTATGTAATCAGGGGACCGTTTAGCAGAGCTATACAACATGTCAAGGATTGTATGTTTACATGGAGTGTCAAGGAAAATAGTGGGATCGAGGTACCCAATTTACCTCAAGGTTTTGGAATAAGTTGCATGAAGCCATGGGGACCCGTCTGAATTTTAGTACAACTTATCATTCGCAAACCGATGTGAAACATAAAGAGTCAACCAGATTTTGGAAGACATGTTAAGAGCTTGTGATCTAGCCTATGCTACTTCATGGGACAAGTGTTTGCCGTATGCCGAATTCAGCTATAACAATAGTTATCAAGCCAGTTTACAGATGTCACCATTTGAAGCATTGTATGGTTGACCCTATCGAACACCATTGAATTGGAATGAGACAAGTGAACGCCATGTTTTTGGACCAGACATTCTTCAAGAAGCCGAAGAGCAGATTGCCATGATCAGGGAAAGATTGAAGATAGCTCAATCAAGACAGAAAAGTTATGCCGATAACCATCGCCGAGAGCTGAGTTTTGAACCGGAGGATTTCGTATACCTCAAAGTTACATCTCTCAAGGGAGTTAAAAGATTTCATGCCAAAGGGAAACTTGTGCCAAGATATGTTGGACCATTCAAGATATTGTGTCGGGACCCAAATCTGCAAATCCAGACCCTCTGTGTATTCTGTACTAGTCCAGGATCACGCTAGTACACACAGTCGTACAGTGGTTGAGTATCACAATCATACACAACGGAAATATAATAAAGTACTTCAAACATTAAATAAACTGGTTACAAGACCTTAAGGTCACCTTACAAACAGTCTGCCACGCACGGCTTACAATAACAAAAGTAAATAAACAGCAGCGGAATGAAGAACGTTGGTGACTCCCATCAATATGCCACAAGCAACTGACAAGGTTCAACTCCTAGATAACTGCCTCCTCGTGGAACTTCTCCTTCTTCGAAGTGGTAGTCTTCTCCTCAACTGATGATTGTGTTGAAAGCAAGAGTGAGTATACAACATACTCAGCAAGTCATGCACAGACGTGCAATCCTATTACTATATGCATGGCTTCTTCCAAAGGAATGGCTTAAGTGGTTGTTTTGCCTCAAACAACATTTTGCTTTAATTAAATAACCTTAATAGATTCAAAAGTACTAAAACCATATTATATAGTAAGTTATCAATCTCTTTTTAAACAATTTGGCTCAAAGCCCTAATTTACTTTAGCAATTGTCTCTGGCACTCGGCCACCCATTCCCACATTTTATTTTAGAAAAACTAACCCTTGACTGTAATCCCCGAGCGTTGTCCAGTTCCGTGGACTCGGCTATTCGAATAGATTTTTTACACACTCTGCAGAGGTTATGCACTTTACCCACACGATACAGTCAAACACCACGAAGGCGAGTGACAGTAACAAAGCCTTTCGGAAACTGCTAACTATACAAGTGGACCTCTTCGGTTTTTGCCATACACCATCCCTTCCCTTAGCAGAGGCAAAGTATGGCCGACATACCGTTGGATAGGGTGCCTAGCCGTAGCACCGGTACGCTCCCCCATACAACTACACAAAAGGTGTAGTTGACACCCTGAGGTACCAAATGCAAGTTATTAGCAACCTACTCAACTAGGTCCGCCCCATTACAGACATGTGGTTGCATGATTGGCCCAGTTCAAAGGCTTGCAAGGTTAAGTCCTTAGGGTGACCAGGGCAAGACTACCCGAAGAACCAAAACGACTTTCCCAGTGCCACTCATGGCCCACCCTATCATTCTTGCCACTTGCCCCGGTCTAAATCTATTAATCACCCCAGTTTGATTATTGTGCAACGCATGCCAACAATAATATCAATTACCATGTAGAACCACAAAGGTACCTACACTTCACATCATCACGTGGCAAGATTACACTAATTCCAAAACTCATTCCATATAACATTAGTCAATATTATTTTGCCATTTGAAGCACATTTCACATAAGCATAGCTAAGCAACTAATCACGGTCTAGCCTCCCGTGTTGGCACAGTATAACATCCAACTATTTAAAGCCAACTTATGGTGACAATGGATACATGTCATACAAATATTAATCATCAAAGGTGGAATTAACAAATTGGTTGATTAGCTATTTTACCCAAATTAAATTATTCACTTTAATCAATATAGCATGCATAGTTTAAATCAGAATACATTTCAAAAACTAGGAGCAATATGGCCAAAGCACAACTTGCCTTTGTAAAGCAGCGAGTCTTGGTCTGGATCTTGATCTTGGTCCTGACCTTCACTTTCGACAGCGTCACACAACTCGACTTCTACGCGTAGCAAATAAAGAACCAAATAAACACTCGAAACAACGTATAAACACACATTCAGAGAAACGTTGCAAATTAAACTAATTCATAATTTTACGAAAACTTCCAGATAATTAGTTTAGCATTTTCTAAGATTTATACAATTTATTTCGCTATTTTTGAACGTATAGTTTAAGAGCTACAAAATTCATAAGTTTAGACTTTCTTGAATAATTTAACAGTATAAATTTAGTTATAAGATTTCATAAAAATTACTGTAGAAAGGTATTAATTTCCACTAATTAACAAAATTTGTTGCAAGCAATTCGGACTTAAAACGAATTTGTAGCGAAAAAGACAAAATGCGCAATTTGGAGAAAAATGAATTACGTAACTCTTTTTGGATGGCACTATTCACTGTGTATATGTGTATACTCCTTGGTTGCATATGAGTTTGGTTTGGGCATTTGCGACGTGAGAAAAAATAACAGAGACCGGCCAGACGACCAGAGCGGGACAACGAGTGCGGTCGGCTGGAGACAGCGACGGCGGCGGCGAACGCAGTCAGCCGGAATCAGTCGGTGGCGACGGCAAATACGGCGCGCAGGCGGCTACAGCGACGGTGCGCTTGTGCATGCAGACTAGCGAGGAGTCGTGATCGGCGATGCCAATTACAGTAGGGTACTAAGATTACAGTATATATGTACACATATGGAAAATTGTACTAGCGAATCGGCCGAGTATAACCGCAGGTATACATATATATATATATATAAATATATATATATATATTCACAAACAGTTATGCTAACAAATATACGTGCAATCGCATACATCGATTATATATATATTTATACATGCGCAAATACATAGACGAGATAAACCGATCAGTAAAGGTAGCACGCACACGAAGGAAAATAAAAACAGGTATACCGTCCGGTGTAGGGGATGCGAGATCGGAGAGTGCGTCGATGGCGAGGTAAGTGGCGATGACAACAGCGACGGCGGCAACGTAGCCGACGGCGTCAGCGGCGGTAGCGACGGCGGTGGCGGTGGCGGCGATGTACACAACGGTGGAAGCGACGGCGATGGCGAAGACCAACGGCGACGGCGAAGAGACGGTGACGACAGCGGCTGCGGCGCACGACGGCAACTGCGGTGGCGGTCGATCGGTCGAACGCCGGAGTACAGTTGGCGGTAGCAGCGCAAGTCGACGAGCGCGGAGGAAGGCGACCATGCGGCGTTCGTCCGGGCAACAGCCAAGTCAGGGAAATAGCTAGAAGTTCATGCGTACAAAGAAAAGAAGCGGAGAAGAGACGGAAGGAAAACTCATGCCCATTAGAAGTGAGGGATATATATAACAGATGAAAGAAAAACTCATGCGGGGAGGGCTCACACATGGAAATTAAGGCTCAATATTCCCTTAATAACACACACGTGAAGGAGCAAGGTCGTGACCAACCCATGCATGCAGGATTAATGAAGGAAATGGCAACTTCATGCATGCATGCAGGAAAACGCATGAAGGAGAAAATAAACGACTAGTCTTCTTGCATGCAAGAAAATGGAATAGGCATTAGTTCATGAAGTGGTTCACTAAGGAATGGAAAAGGCCATTACGTGAGAGTATAAATGGATGGAGGAGTTTAGTGGGACAAGTAACTGATGGAGTGATGGATAGCAAGGAACAGCTGGAATGAATGGGATCGGCTGGAAACTGAGCATTCATGTGTGGCAAAAAAAAACAAAACAAAAAAAATGGAAACGGCAAGGAGTAGAAGCACTTGGCTGTGGTCCTCCTGGTGTTTATTCGTGCGTGAAACGGCTAGCAATGAGAAGGCACGAATGGCTGGGAACTCCAACGTCCAATTACTCAGCATATACGTATATACACATACACATTCTCAAAACGGTTTAGAAAAAAAATTACAGAGAGGTTTTAAAAATCCGAAAAATTCCTCCAAAATGCTAGGCACTATTTGGAACCTAACAAAGTTGGTTTCGTGATGTTTCGACGTATAGATTTCCCGCAAAAAATTCTTTTAGTAAAATCAGACACCTGTACAGATTTTTGTAAAATCAACGACTTACATTATAAAACATGTTTTTCGAAAATATTTGAGAAGAACACTCTCGCCTTCCAATTAACTTTATTTTAACTAAAGTTTTGAATTTATGCTTATGCAAAAACGCACTATCTTCATTTGACGCGATTATTTTAGTAGACTTGAATCCGAATTACTCGTGAGGCTTCCAAATAAATTTCAAAAAATTACAAATAATCCCAGAAACACACAAAATATATTAAAAGCAAATTTTGGGATGTTACATATTGAGCCACAGAGGTGAAGTGCTTATCAGTTGGAGTTGCCGCTGTCATTAGTGGGAGTGCATGACGTATTCCATGTGTCGCAACTGAAGAAGCGTTTACGAGTGCCAGATGAACAAACTCCTTTAGAGTCGATTAAGCTGCAAGAAGATCTGACTTACAAAGAGCATCCTGTGAAGATTTTGGATACAATGGATCGAGAGACAAGGAACAAGTTGACCCGCTCCTGCAGAGTCCAGTGGAGCAACCATTCAGAGAGTGAAGCGACTTGGGAACGTGAAGAAGATTTGAAGGAGTTCCCAAACCTATTCGGTAGTTAGCCCTAAATCTCGGGGTCAAGATTTTGTTGAGGGGGGAGGTTTGTAACATCCCAAATTTATGCTTTTATCCAATTTATTGAGTTATTTTAGATTTTGGAAATTTCTGGAATTTATTTGGATTAATTTGAATTAAGTCCTTTAGTGAATTATTTAAATATTTAAAAGTTTTATGTAAAGTTTTGTTGGAAATATTTTATTTGAGTCCAAAATGCCTCAAAGTATTTTCTAAAATTTTTCTGGAATTTTTTCGAGCATTTTGCTATTTTTCCCGATTTAATTGATTTCTGGGATTATTTTAAGTATTAAAAACGAAAAAGAAAATCGGAAACCCTAAATGGGTCTGTATCCATTGGACCAAAACCGTTAACTTGCGTTGCCCGACTTGTTAGCCCGCGAACCTGTTAACCGCGCCGCTTGACCCAAACCCTAACTCTGGACGCACCCACCGTTGGATCGAGATCCAACGGTCGTTACTCATCCACATTGCGCTGCCGTGTGGGCCGTTGGATGCTAATCATGTGTCTAGGATATCTCCATGTGTGCGTGCATGCTGGACCATTGGATTGATCGCGCTTGGACGCTCGAGATTGGGCCACGTCGTCTCTGTCCTCGACATAGAGAGCGCCGCCGCGTAACCGCCAGGTAGGCCTAGGGTTCCGATTTGAGCGTGGAAGCCGATGCTATTTAATGCGTGACTTAGGTCCTGAGTTTCACCGTTTGCCTGCGCTTCGTTTGCCCCAACTCACAGTTCCAAGCCACCGCCGTCCATGACCGATTGCTCGTCGAAGTTCAAGAAGAAGCCACCACGGTTTTTGATTGCTTGCACCGCCGTGAGGACGCCTCCGCCGCTTTTGTGACCAGATCCAGGTTCACGGTGTCGAGATGCATCGGAGTAGAGCACTCACGTCACTGGGAACTCGCTGGAACGCTGTCGGTTGGGTCATCGTCTTCCTCTCCGGTGAACTGCGCCATCGCGCCATCACTGAGTTCGCGAGCTCGCTCCGCTGTCCGATCTATTTCCAACCGTTGGATCGTAGATATACGGTGTAGATTGGTCCATGTAGATCTGCCGTGTGGCATATTAGACTAGATCTTGACCATTGGATCATGATCATGCGGTTTAGAGTGATCCGCGTAGATTTGAACTGTTGCGTACCAGAGTAGATCTCAGGCGTTAGATCTAGATTGTACAGTTCAATTGAATTCACGTAATAGCGCTTAGTGTGACACCACGGAGTGTCGTAATCTTATAAAATGTGGATGTTGAGGTCAAAACATTATAAAATATGTAAATGGAGGTTAAAACATTACGTTATGCCGTTTATAGCGTGTTTTTGGGCCGTTTTCGGGTGTTTGGGCCTCTCCAGGGGACTTTGGGCCTTGGGGGTTGAGTTGGGCCTCCGGTGGAAGGGTTTGGGCCCAAGGGGGGGACTTTTGGGCAACCAAATCTGGCCCCCACCCCTTGGTGCGCCCCAAACTCCCTCTCCCAACCCTAGCCGCCACCCCCTAGCCCCCCCATGCGCCTCCACCATTCCCCTTCCTCTCCATCTTCCCCCATGGCGCCACCACCCCTCTCCTCCCCTCTCCACCTCCCTTGCTGCCCCTAGGGGAGATCCTCACCTCAGCACCTCAAAGATTCATCCATTGGAGGGCTCCGCGACGAGGAGATCCGGTGGATTTGGAGCGAGGAAAAGGATCGCGCGAACCGGGAGGAGATCTATTGGGTTTTCGTGCGTCGGGCGAAGGTATGGCCAAGGTACTCCTTGGGATTGGTCTAGGTACTGTTCTTAGGGTCATTATCATGTTTTTAGATCAATTGGTGGTGCTGGAATTGAGTAGATTAGATTAGATCTAGAAGTTGCCACGTTCTCTGTTTTGGACAGCATGAGCAGTCGACCTAGGGTTCAATTTTTTGCTAATTTAGATTCCGAATTTGGTCGTACTGATGTTGAAGAAGTTGTAGATAATTTCATTATCTTTCCGTGGATATAAAGAACGTTAAATTCTGCCCAGCCTTTTGAAAGTTATGGCTGTTTTACCGAGCGTGTTAAAATCTGTGACATGATTGGCACAGATCACGGTATTTTATAGATTAAACAACTTTAGATTCCGAATCAGTCTTTCCCTATACCTAGAAAAAGTTGAAAATTTCCTAAGCTACGTGAGGATGTACTCGTTTAATTGATTCGGAGTCTTAGAACCCGAGATATGCCTTTTGGAAGGCTGCTGTCCCGACGGGACAGAACCGTTGTTTTCGGGTTTTGCGAGTATTTGGCAATGTCGGGGTAGATTAGGGTTTGCGTACTATTTTGTGGGCTTGATTGTGAGTGTGTTGTCCCTATGTGCAGGTGGTGTGACCCTGGGAGGGCCTACCACTTCTCGCCAATCCGTCGCCCGTGGTTGAGGCAAGTGTATTGTAATGGTAGCAATTTGTAGGCTGCTAGTTGAGACTAGATGAGATTGATTATATGTGATGATCACTTGCCATGCTTTAATGATTGCCAATGATATGATGAGTATGTTTATCATGTTATGATGCCATGTGTTAATATACAAGTTAATTATGATGTTGGCATATTTGCATACATGGCATGATTACATGGCCCGGGCGGTGAGAAAGTCATAACTAGTCCGGGAAGGTCGGTGAGAAAGTTATGACTAATCCGGAGAGCCAATGAGTAAGTCCTACATCGTGATTTCATTCACCGCGGTGAACGGAAGCGAGGAGTAGGCACCCTCCATCTTCGGGATGGAAGGGGGGAGAGGGTGCACACCGACAGGTGTGTACTCAACCATACCGATATGAGTTTCCAAGGAGACATGAGCATCGCATTGCACTTCATACATATTGATGATGATGATAATATGTGACCATGAATGAGATGGTTTTTACATGATGTGAGATATTATTGCTATGTAATTGTTCCTATTGGTGCTTTTCCCAAGAGGGTGTCGCCCTCACAATCTTTTCACGCAACCAACCAAGCCCAAGAGTATACATCCTTAGCATACTCAACCATAAACCATGAACCCCATTGATTCACATACAACAACTCGAACCCCAAAGCGCTACAAACCACTTTGGAAAGAATTCGGCAACATCCAATGAGCACTCATTTATTTTCCTAAGCCAAATTGCAAAGGAAACACAAATCTCCTATACCACAGCCAAAATACCAGAAATTATTCATTTCATATTTCCATATATGACTTTCTCACCGACCTGGCTCATCGACTCTTTTATGATTGAATATCTATAAGCAATGACGTGGTTCCTTTTCACCATTCATTCATCATGTAACAACAATACCGAATAGTCATTCACCAAAAGGCTTCTTCCTCAGCATCACATGATTGAAACACAAATGATATCGACGATTGCGATAATCCATATCGACTATGACGGCAACATAGTTAACAGTAAAACACCGCGTCGCATCACATCCCAACATCAATTGAAAACTGAACTTGCAAAACATTGCATTTCAACCAAAATCAACATTTTGGAAGAGAACATCAAAATCTCAAGTCAAGCATCTGCACCTACAACCGCCACAAATTATCTCAAAGATAAAAGAAAACTCATTCCCAAAAGAGAACACTTCACTAACAAAATCACTGATGAAACATTCATGAAATCCACCTTTTAAAGCACACGCAAACACCCGACACATTTTCCAAATAAATCCAACTCTAGTCAAATAGAATTACAAATTAAGTGCTTAACTTAAGAGTTTCCAACACAACCCACTATGACCATTTGCTTCCTTTAAATATTGATTCCAAAGATAATTCAGTGTGAACGTGAAAGAGCGTGATCCACTCAAAAAGTTTTGGGTGCAAATCCATACTCATAGCATAAATTAAACAAATTGGCAAAAACCGAAGATTGGCACAAATCACTACAAGTTTAGGGAAACTCTGAAACACAGCATAAGGAATACCTTGACCGAAAGCATTAAACCAAACTAGCAATCAACCAAGCCAGTCCAAAAAGGTTTTAAACACTGGCTCAGCATAGATACAACCATCTCTAGTGTTCCACTACGCTTTCCATTTAAGACTTTAATATTCACTATTTACTCCTTTAGAAGCCCCATCATAATTCAACCAAAAAATACATAACAAATCCTTTCTCTAGTTACCTTTCCCAACACTTATAAACAAAGTTTATGATGCTTATCAAAAAGACATCCAACCAAGACTACCTCAACATGATCCCCACGGACCAACATATCATAATACATCATGTTCTAAGTTTGAAACATAGTATTTCATCAAATCTTTCAGCATGATCAACCGATCAATTTTATACCATCCCTACGTCAACTTTTTGACAATCGAAACTTATTCAACTAATCACTGACTTCAACAAGTAAATATTATCTCCACAAGACAAAGTTCATAAATATGATTCTAAGATATACATTCATTAAGGATAGAGTCCTACATCATATTAATTATCCAAGGTTCACTCCATCAAAGTATGTTGCAATGTCCTCCATTTTAATAATGGTTTTCAACAATTAATCTAAACAATTACCACCACTGCTAAGTCATCAATATCAATAATTTGCATAATCCTAAAAACAACCGCATTACTTTTAGTTACCCTATCCATATCTTATAACAAATTACCACTACACTACATACTCCAACTATTTAAAATAAATTGAATAAGTTGAACCAACATAAAGCTCTTAAAACAACCACAAAAACCTATGCCTTCCCAATTGACATCGATACTAGCATTATAGGAACACAACTGCATACTTCCAAATATACTAATAGTTTGCAACAACAACATAAATAGCAACTCTAATCAACTCCCAAGTTAAAGTCACTAGCCAACACGATTAAATTTCTTCATTAACACGTTAAATTAGAACATCTTTAAACAACCAGCAAAGTTTCTTTAACAATATCAGTAGTTTACATCCTCTTAATGTTCTCACTACTCATCAAGGTTTAACAAAAAAAACTTTAAACACTATCAATGGTCATCTTCTCATTAAGTAAAAGCAGCATGCTACCACTTTTTTTAACATAAAGCTACAAATTCTAAGCGTGTACATTAACACATTTAATCATTCTCGCTATAAAATAAACTACAACATTAGTAGTCTATTTATGCTCAAGCTAAAGATAACGATCACATTGAATCGATTCAACTCACAGATTAACTTAGCAATACGTCATTCTGTCAACCACATTGTTACATACTACATACCACGAAAAAAAACATTTCTAAAAACCTTCATAGGCCACCTACTCTTGATGAACAGGATGCAACCCATCTTTAAAGATAACCACAACTCATAACAAGAACGAACACTGATAAACAATTTCTCCTTTCCAGGCACGGAAGAAAAACAAAACTCCAATAGAAATGTAGGAGAGCTCAACTCTCGAATTTCCAACTTTGACAGCCAAAATTCTTCAAGAAATCTCAAGATTTATACTTCCAAGATGGAAGATGGATGCACCAGGGAAAACCAAATATTCAACTAAACCTTTTCCGATAAAGATTCAAACTTAGTTCCTACGCAACTCAAGGTCTGCACAAGGGGAAACTCCAACACTTTTCTTAGATAGGGAGAACAACAACCACATATGTTTCCTCCCCAAGACAGTCCACAATAACCCACAAATCCGAGCGTTAAAGCAAAAATAGCGACAAAAAGACGCGCAACGCAAAACTCTTCTTCTTTGTCTTCACCCAAAGAAGACAAAACCACAAATCGCCAAAAGAACAATCAACGGGTACTCAAAACCAAACACTTTTCCTTGGATTTCAATCAACTAGAACCAAGAAAACCAACCAAAAACCGACGTCAGAACGGTAAAGAAAAATATGAAAGAATCCATCACCAAACTCTTCTATTTGACTCTAGTCACTTCCCGATCTACGACATAAAAGGGTAAGCACTCTTTCCCCACAGGGGTTAACAGTTCTTCGGTGATGGCTTTAACCGGCCACACCGTCAAACTACAACCTTACTATGAACAAAAAATAACCGAAACCCTTCAGCACCACAACCCCACTTTATCACAATAACAAGAACAACTCAAGCAATTCTCTCATAAACATAATTAAACATAGCAACATACATTATCAAATATAGCATTCAACATCAAGGCTTAAATACTGTAACACCCCGGCATTTAATATGCCCGAATGCTACCAAACATAAGCTAAACAACATCCAAATATCATATTTAACATAAAATTCCAGCAAAGGCGCATAGGCTAAAAACCGAGATTTCGGCAGCACCTCCTTTGTTTTATCATGAATTTAAGGAGCAACAACGATATAGCATTATATGGCAATAAGGGAAACATCTAAAACAGCAATAAATAGAGTCTTAATGACAATATAAGACTAACATCAAGCACTTAATGTCTCCAAGTGTCAAAAGAACAAATAAGCTCTCAAATAGTAAAGCTAAACACTAAAGCAATGATCATCACACGCAATTTATTATCAAACTAATAGAATGACTTGTGGAATCATTAAGGTGAAGCTACGTGTGGGCATGTGACTATTTCCCTTCCCCGCATGCCGATCTCAAAGTACCTAAAAAAGAAACAACATAAAACACAAGCGTGAGTTCGAAACTCAGCAAGTATATTGTAATGGACAACAAGAACAATATCATGGCAATAACATCACCCATCATGTATATCATCTCATTCATGAACACTTAACAGTATCATCATCATTATGTATGCAATGTAATGCAATGCTCATGTCTCCTTGGAAACTCATACCGGTATGGTTGAGTACACACCCGTCGGTGTGCACCCTCTCCCCCCTTCCATCCCGAAGATGGAGGGTGCCTACTCCTCGCTTCCGTTCACCACGGTGAATGGAATCACGATGTAGGACTTACTCATTGGCTTTCCGGATTAGTCATAACTTTCTCACCGATCTTCAGGACTAGTTATGACTTTCTCACCGCCCGAGCCATGTAACATGTCATGTATGCAAATATGCCATCATCATCATAAACTTGTATATTTAACACATGGCATCATAGCATACTCATCATATCATAGGAAAACATTAAAGCATGGCAATTGATCATATCATGAAATCCATCTTTCATCTAGTCTCAACAAGCAACATAACATTCGTTATTCATTACAACAAACTTGCCTCAACCACGGGCAACGGAAAGGCGGGAAGTAGAAGGCACTCCCGGGGTCGCACAACCTGCACATAGGTATCACACACTCACAATCATGCCCACAAAACAGTACGCAAACCCCCATCTAACCCGACATTGCCCACTACTCGCAAAACCTAAAAACAGAGGTTCTGTCCCGACGGGACAGCAGCCTTGCAAAAAGCATAACTTGAGTTCTGGGACTCCGAATCAATTAAACGAGTACATCCTCGCGTAGCTTAGGAAATTTCCCAACTTTCTCTAGGTATATGGAAAGACTGATTCGGACTCTAAAGTCGTCTAATCTACAGATTACCGTGATCTGTTCCAATTACGTCACAGATTTTAACACGCTCGCTAAAACAGACATAACTTTCAAACGGCTGATCGGATTTTTAACGTGCTTTATGTCCACGGAAAGATAATTAAATTATCTACAACTTCTTTTAAGTCCGTACGGACAGATCCGGACTCTAAATCGACGAAAAGTCGAACCCTAGCCCGACTGCTCAATCTGCCCGAAAACAGAAACGTGGCAACGTCTAGATCTAACCCAAAGAACTCCAACCCAGCACCACCAATTGATCTAAAAACTTCATAAACACCCTAAGAACAGTACCTAGATCAAACCCAAGGATCCCCATGATCATACCTATGCCCGACGAACGAAAACTCCAATCGATCTCCTCGCGGATCGCTCCTCGCTCCACGCTCCTCGCTCCTCGCTCCAACGGATGGATCCACAAGGTGCAGAGGTGTGGAGACCACCCTAGGGCAGCAAGGGGGTGGAGGAGAGGTGGTGGAGAGGTGGGGCAATGGAGGAGAGTAAGTGGGAGGCGCAAGGCTCAAAGGGAAGGGGCGGCTAGGGCTTGGCAAGTGGGGGGAGGTGAGGGGGGCGCACCAAGGCCTCAAGGGGCGCAAAGGCAGCAGGGTGGACGCCCCAAAGGGGTAGGGAAACCCCTTTTACCAGCCCCCACACCCAATTCTAGTCCATTACGGAGACCTAATCCATCCCACCAAAGCCCACCAAGGCCCAAAACTCCCCCGGGAAGGCCCAAAACCCCGAAAACGGCCCGGAAACAGCCCGGAAAAGCTATTAACCTCCATACCTTATGGTTTTAACCTGCCATACCATATTTCATAAAGTTTTTGACCTTAACATGCACCATTTAAAAGGTTACGACACTCCGTGGTGACACATCACTTCAAACGGCCCAAAAACGCGAGTAAACCTCAAGCCGAAAGGTTTTATTCTCTAATTTCACATTCTATAATGTCACACCATACCGTAGTGTCACATTCTTCCCCCCTTCAACAGGATTCGACCTCGAATCCGAAGGACGCCATAATCAACAACAAAGTCCCCAAGGGACAAAAGGCTTCTCTGCAGCTCAAAACATTCACACAACGACTAAAACCGGAACAAACAACAAACGAGTTCCCAAAACCAACACATAGAGAAAAAGTGTTGATCAAGCTCAACTAAGGGCAACCCCTCACAAATCGACCTTCACTTCAATTCCCCAACAGAATCTGCGTTTCAACCACAAAGGGCTCCATCAACCCAAAACGCTCGAATCCTCACGGCAAACACTTCATACTTCTATCACAACCACCACCGACTACCATACTCCATTAAACTCAACATGACATAATCAAAGGAAGTCACAATTCCTTTAACGACCTCTCTTCATTCCCGAAAGTTTCCATCGAGGGGAATAACTCATTAAGGCACACTAGCCCTTCCGATACATGATCATACTAACATTTTATTCCATCCTTTCCTGTGCAAGACTCAAACCCAAAAACAACTAGTGAAGACAACTGCTCACGGCAGGGCAATTATCACCGATCTACCGTCAACTTCACTTCCACCCATCGCTACTCTTAGTAAAGGTTAAACCCATACATCATCAACCTCCATCACAAACCACCCTTATACCACTAAGGTTCGACACCTAGCCCAAGCTAGGATCGAAAACCTTACCAAACCACAATTGGTTCCTTTCTTAAGAGGGTCTCGCCCTCACACAAAAATACTTAGCTATCAAGCCCAAGTGTACACACAACAACTCAAACCCAAAGCGTTAACAACCATTTTGGAAAGAATTCGGCAACATCCAAGCCAAAACACAAAGGAAGCATAAATTCCCTACATCACAACCAACATACCAGAAATTTTTCATTGCTTCTTTTCATACTAGAAAGCAAGGGAAATCTCGTTTCATGACATAAATGCACACTCTTCAGGAGCACTCCGGATTAGTCATATCTCCATATATGACTTTCTCACCGACCTGGCTCAACAACTCCTTTATCATTTAACATGTAAAAACGATGTCATGTTTACTTTTCACCATTCATTCATCATGGAACAACGGTACCGAATAGTCATTCACCAAATAACTTCTTCCTCGGTATCAAATGATTGAAATACCCATAACAATCGACGGCAGTTGCGCTTAAATCATATAGACTATGACGGCAACATAATTAACAGTAAGGCACCACATCAAATCAGAACCCACCAACGATAGATAGCTAAACTTTGCAAAACATCGCATTTTAACCAAGATCAACATTTTGGAAAAGAACATTGACTCCAAAGTTAGACATCTGCACAAACAACTGCCATAAATTTTATCAAAAGAGAGGGAAACTCAATCCCAGAAGAAAACTCTTCTCAAACCAAATTCACTTATGAAACATTCATAAAAATCCAGACTTGTGAAACATATGCACACCAGACACATTTTCCAAATGACTCCAACTCTAGCCAAACAGAGTTACACATCAAGGGCTTAACTCAAAAGTTTCCAACACAACCCTTTATGACCATCTGCTTCCTTTTAAAATTAATTTCAAAGATAAATCAGTGCGAACGCGAAAGGGCGCGATCCACTCAAAAACTTTTGGATGTAAACTCAAACTCACAACACGAACTAAACAAATTTGCCAAAATCAAAGGTCGACACCAACCACTACGAGTTTTGGGGAAACTCTGAAACTCAACATAAGGAACACCTCAACCGAAAGCATTCAACCGAGATGGCAAACAACCAAACCAGTTTCAAAGGTTTTTAGACAACAGCTCAGCATGAAAGGAACCATCTCTAGTACTCCACTACGCTTTCCATTAAAGACTTCAATAATCACTATTTACTCTCTGAGGAGCCCCAACACAATTCAACCGAAAGTTTCACAATAAATTCTTCCTCTAGTTACCATTCCCAACATTTCTTAATAAGGGTTTATGATGCTTATCAAAAAGGCACCCAACCAAAACTATAATGACATGATCCCCACGGATCACCGAATCATAATACATCTTATTCTAAATTTGAAACATAGTACTTCCACAAATCTTTCAGCAAGATCAACATATAAATTTCATACCTCCTATCTATTCACGTCTCGACAACCGAACCTTATTGTGACACCTCGGAGTGTCGTATCCTTAATTTTTGAACATGATATGGTTAAATACAGTATGAGATGTGGAAATAAGGTTAAAATCATAAGGATCGGGGGTTAATAACGTTTCCGGGCCGTTTCCGGGCCGTTTTCGGGGTTTTGGGCCTTCCCGGGGGAGTTTTGGGCCTTGGTGGGCTTTGGTGGGATGGATTAGGACTCCGTAACGGACTAGGATTGGGTTGAGGGCTGTTAAAAGGGGCTCCCCCTGCCCCCTTGCGCCCCCACCTCAGCCCCTTGCGCCCCCCCACCTCCCCCTCTTGCGCCCCTCTCCTCCCTTCCCCTCCCCCTAAGCCCTAGCCCCCATAACCGTGCGCTTCCCCCTCCACCTCTCCACCTCCACACCATCTCCCCTCCACCCCTTGCTGCCCTAGGGTGGCCACCCCACCCCTGCACCTCGTGGATACATCCCGTGGAGCGAGGAGCGAGGAGCGAGGAGCGAGGAGCGAGGAACGTGGAGCGAGGAGCGATTCGCGAGGAGATTCGCGGAGATTGATTGGAGTTTTGCGCTTCGGGCAAAGGTATGATCTTGGGGATCCTTGGGGATGATCTAGGTACTGTTATTAGGGTGTTTATCAAGTTTTTAGATCAATTGGAGGCGCTGGTTTGAAGTAATTTGGGTTAGATCTAAACTTGTCCACGTTTCTGTTTTCGGGCAGATTGAGCAGTCGAACTAGGGTTCGAGTTTCCGTCGATTTAGAATCCGAATCAGACCGTACGGACTTCTAGGAAGTTGTAGATAATTTAATTATCTTTCCGTGGACGTAAAGCACGTTAATTTCCGATCAGCCGTTTGAAAGTTATGGCTGTTTTACCGAGCGCCTAAAAATCTGTGACGTAACTGGAACAGATTGTGGTAATCTGTAGATTAAACAATTTTAGAGTCCGAATCAGTCTTTCCCTATAACTAGAAAAAGTTGGGAAATTTCCTAAGCTTCGCGACGGTGTACTCGTTTATTCGATTTGGAGTCCCAGAACTCAAGTTATGCCTTTTGCAAGGCTGCTGTTCCGCCGACAGAACCTCTGTTTTTAGGTTTTGCGAGAGTAGTTGGCAATGTCGGGTTAGATGGGGCGTGTGTACTGTTTTGAGGTTATGATTGTGAGTGTGTGATGCCTATGTGCAGGTGGTGTGACCCGGAGTTCCCTCTTCTTCCCGCCAATCCGTTGCACGTGGTTGAGGCAAGTGTGTTGTGATGGATAGCAAGTTGTAGGTTGCATGTTGAAATTAGATGGAATTGCCTACATGATATATGTCCACTTGCCATGTGTTAATGAATGATATGATATGATGAGCATGTTTAACATATTATGATGCCATGTGTTAATATGTGAATTAAATATGATAATTGGCATGGTTGCATGCATGTCATGAGATAGGGCGAGGGCGGTGAGAAAGTCTTAACTAGTCCGGCAAGGTCGGTGAGAAAGTTATGACTAATCCGGAACGCCATTGAGTAAGTCCTATGTCGTGATTCCATCCACGTGGTGTTTGGAAGCGAGTAGGCACCCTCCATCTTCGGGATGGAAGGGAGGAAAGGGTGCACACCGACGGGTGTGTACTTCCCATACCGGTATGAGGTTCCAGAGGGTCAGGAGCAATGCATTACATCGCATACAAATTGATGATGATATTGATAAGTATTCATGAATGAGATGTTATACATGCTGAAAGATGTTATTGACTTGTTGTTATGCTTGTTGTCCATTGCGGTATGCTTGCTGAGTTTTCGAACTCACCCTTGTGTTTTCTTGTTGTTTTAGGTACCATGAGAACGGCATGCGGAAAGGGGAATAGTCACACTCTCACACGTTGCTTCACCTTAATGTTTCCCCAAGTCAATTCATTTAGTTGGATAATAAATTGCGTGTGATGGCCTTTAAATTAAGTCTTAGCTTGGTTAATGAGAGTTCTATTGTTTGTTTGACACTTGGAACTTTAAGAGCTTGATGTTAGTCTTTTATTGTCGTTAAGACTCTATTTATTGCTGTTTTAGATGTTTCTCTTATTGCCATATAATGCCATATTATTGCTGCTCCTTAAATCCATGATAAAACAAAGGAGGTCTTTGCCGAAATCTCGGTTTTAGCCTATGCACCTTTGCTGGAATTTTATGTTAAATATGGTATTTAGTTGTTGTTTAGCTCATGTTTGGTAGCATTCGGGCATATTAAATGCCTGGGTGTTCTGATTGGTATCGAGCGGGGTGTAGGTCCTTGGAATGTGAATTTTCAGTGTCATGCTATAGGGTACAACTAAAATGTGATGTGTAATAACTTAGAAACATGGCTTAGGTTCTAACTAAAACATTGTTATAGGATAGCAACGTTAAAACTTGTAAAAGTGGTATAACTAATCTAAAATCGACACACTTGGTTGCACAAGAGGATGGGTTTTGGTTCATCAATGCATCGCGCTTGATTATGTGATAAGGAATATGCTTATGATGATGTTTGATCTATGATCTTGATTGTGTGCTTTGGTGTTTGGGTGGTTGTCTGCCTAAGCCATGCCGAGGGGTAGAGGCCGTGGACGCCGTGGCGTGGAGGCCAGGGGCGAGGCTCCCAGGAGTTGAGGAGTGCATTCTTGAGGTAGCGTTCGCTTAATGCTCGTGGGCCAGCTCGAGGAGCTTCCAGCTGTGCTTGATCGGGGCGGGGTGCCCGCCGCCAATGAAGATTTAGTCCAGGCTCTGCAGAGGAGATTCGGGAGCTGCGCCCGGCGGTGCGGGCAGCCCTGTTGTTGTGCCTCCCCTGCAGTGGCCCTGTTGTTGCCCATTGCACCGGAGCCGAGGATGAGTCTCGGGAGTGGATGTCCCTCCGTCTTGACACTTTCGACGGAGCAGCACGCCGATCCGATCCGCAGATTGGCTGCGGTACATGGAGAGGCGCTTTGAGGTCCTAGAGTTGACCTCGGTTCGAGGACTCGCTTTGTGGCTTTTCAATTTGAAGGGCCAAGTCGATATCACGGTGGGAGGGGTAGGCCGCTAGAACCCCGATCTGGGTCGATCACCTGGGAGGACTTTGTGGCTCGCTTCGAGCCAAGTTCCACCTGAGTCTTTCCTTGAGAGGATGGAGCTTACTTCACCACTCTTTCCCAGGAAAGAGGTCGGTGGCAGAGTATGAGAAGGAGTTCAACGGCGTGGTGCGCCAGTCTGCTGTGGCGGTAAACGATCGGGAGAAAGCTAGGAGGTTCCGTAGGGGCCTCAACCAGGAGTTCAGAGTTGTCATGGGGCGATCGTCCCTCGTGACTTTTGCTCTGTGGTGGAGCAAGCGAAGGGCATGGAGCTCGAGTTGGAGCTCTCCCGGGACAAGCGTAACCCGGAGGTTCAGGGGTTCTCGCGGACAGCGGGGGCCGAAGAGGACCTTTGGTGGAGGAGGTGGGTCCTCTCGGCGTCCCACCTTCAAGAAGTTCAAGGGAGGACAGGGCTCCTCCTCGGGGGCTAAGATGGGGTCGCGCCGCCGTCTTCGCGAGCGGCTGTTCGTCCGGTGCCCGGGCAGGGCATGAAGTGCTTCAAGTGCGGTGGCGAGCACCGTGCTTCAGAGTGTGGTTGGACCGGGAATTGCAACCACTG
Source organism: Rhipidocladum racemiflorum (assembly GCA_036346355.1). Lineage (NCBI taxonomy): Eukaryota > Viridiplantae > Streptophyta > Magnoliopsida > Poales > Poaceae > Rhipidocladum > Rhipidocladum racemiflorum. Next base: position 47,242,212 of record CM070589.1, read on the forward strand.
TGGCAAGCCCGGCCATATGGGGCGAGTCTGGCCGGATGAACCCGGTAGCATCATCAAGTGGGAGACGGTGCCTTCTCCTCCCACTCCAGCGGCGTCTTCCAGAGGATCGGTGCACATGATGGCTGCTCCTGTTTCTCGGCCACCCTTTGCGTGGCGCCACCGGGCGTCTTGGTGCCCGCGGCCGTCTGCTCCTCCTCGATTGCCTCCTCCGCCCCAGCCTTGATGGGGCATCACCTGAGTCGGGGCTCTTCTCGTCGGCGCCACCAGAGTGTACGCTTTGCCGACCGCCGAGTCACCGGGCATCCAGAGGTGGTTTCGGTACTCTGCTCGTGGATTCCGTTGATGCCTTTGTTCTATTTGATTCCGAGCATCCTACTCTTTTGTGTCGTCGGAGTTTGCTAGTAGAGCTAAGTTGGGAGTTCAGCGGATTTACGAGTCCGTGTTAGTCGATTCTCCTGGGGTTGATTGCTAGTTCTTTGGTTTGCCCTGGTTGCACCATTGCCATTGATGATGAGGTTTTCTTTGCCAATCTCATGGTGATCGGTTGGCTCCTTTTGATGTCATTTTGGGCATGGGTGGCTGCATCGACCGTGCTAAGATCTGTTGTTTACGGAAGACAGTTTCCTTGCAGGCCCGTCCGGGAAGAGTTGACCTTTCAGGGTGGTATACCCTCCAGCCTGTCTTTGCTTTGACTAGTTTGTTTTCCGGTCGACGTTTGAGGCTGTTGGGTTTCCTCATGACTTTGTCTCGAGAAGCCATCTTCCTCGATTCCCATTGAGGAGATTTACGTAGTGAAGGAGTTCGTTGATGTGTTCCCTGACGAGTTGCCTGGTCTACCTCCCGTGAGGAATGTGGAGTTTCGTATTGACCTTGTTCCTGGCACTCGACCTATTTCTATCTCTCCATACCGCTTGGCTCGACCTTTTCAAGACGAGTTGAAGAAGCGATTGGAGGATCTGTTGGCCAAAGGCTTCATTCGGCGTAGCGTTCGCCATGGGGAGCACCCGTCCTCTTCGTCTCGAAGAAGGATGGAAGTTGGCGTATGTGCATTGATTATCGTGCTCTTAATCAAGTGATCCAAGAACAAGTATCCTTTGCCTCGCATCGAGGATCTGTTTGACCAATCAAGGGAGCAAAGGTGTTCTCCAAAATTGATCTTCGATCGGGTATAATCAGATCCGTGTGAGGGAGCAGGACATTGAGAAGACCGCTTTCTCCACTAGGTATGGGCATTATGAATTTAAAGTTATGTCTTTTGGACTAACTAATGCCCCTTTGTCTTTATGGAGGCGATGAACAAGATGCTACACAAGTACCTTGATGAGTTTGTGGTAGTGTTCATCGATGACATTCGATTTACTCTAAATCGGAAGAGGAGCATGAGCGACACTTGAGGCTTGTCCGAGTACCCTGAGGGAGAATCAATTCTTTGCTAAGGTGAAAAAGTCACGAGTTACGGATTTGAAGTGGGTTTTCTTGGCCACATCATCAATCCAGAGGGCATATCGGTAGATCCTAGCAAAGTCTCAAGATTTTGGATTGGAAGAGGCCTTCCAATGTCAAAGAGGTGCGTAGTTTCCTTGGGTTGGCTGGATACTATCGGCGTTTTGTGCAGGATTTCTCTATCATTGCCAAGCCACTTTCACGGTGACTCGAGAAAGGGATGAAGTTCCAGTGGATCGCAGAGTGTGAACACGGCTTACGCACTTTGAAGGAGAAGTTAGTGATTGCTCTGTTCTTACCCTTCCCGAGCCGGGAAGCGCTTCACTGTTTATTCGATGCTTCTCGGTTGGGACTTGGTTGTGTGCTCATGCAAAATGGCAAGGTGATTGCTTATGCTTCGAGGCAGCTGAAAAAGCATGAGCGTAACTATCCCACCCATGACCTTGAGCTAGCCGCCGTGGTGTTTGCATTGAAGATATGGAGGCATTATTTGTAATGGCGAATCTTGTGATATTTTTACTGATCACAAGAGCCTCAAGTACATCTTTACTCGAAAGATTTGAACTTGAGGCGGAGGAGGTGGCTAGAATTGATAAAGGATTATGACCTCACTATCGGTATCATCAGGGAAGGCAAATGTGGTGGCCAGCGCTCTCGATCGCAAGACAATGCCCCTGTTGTTGATTGTCTTGTTGCTGATTTTGAGCGTTTGGGAGTCTCCTCTTGCTGCTGCGGGGACCGTGCAAGCTGAAACTCGATTGATTCTTGAGTCACGATTCTGGCGTGTCAGCGAGAGGCAATGACATGATCGTTTGCTCCAGCAGTGAGGAACGCCTTGAGGATGGCAACCGTCGGGAGACTTTACCGTTGATGATGCGGGAGTTTTGAGGTTTCAGGGCCGTGCATGCGTGCCCTAAATCTCAAGTGAAAGAAGACATTACGAGAGAAGCTCATCGCACCCGTACACGGTCCATCTGGAGAGACCAAGATGTACAGGGACTTGAAGAAGAATTTCTGGTGGAAAAGGATGAGAGTGGATATTGCCAAGTATGTGGCGTCTTGTGGGATCTGTCGAGGAAGATCAAAGCTGAGCATAAGCGTCCGCCGGTCTGTTGCAGCCATTGGAGGTTCTGTGTGGCCATGGGATAACATCTCCATGGATTTTGTGGTTGGTTTACCTCGTTCTCCACGAGGAAGGATCTTGTTTGGGTTGTGGTGGACCGTCTCGGCAAGTCTGCGCATTTCATTCCCATCCGCACGACCAATTCAATGGCGAGTTGGCTCCCATCTATGTGCGGGAGATTGTGAGATTGCATGGTGTACCCAAGACCATTATCTCTCGATCGGGATCGAAGTTCGTCTCCAAGTTCTGGGAGAGTTTGCGAGTGCTTTGGAGTACGCAGCCTTTGCCTTAGTACCGCTTTTCACCCTCAGACAGATGGGCAATCTGAGCGTACCATCAAACTTTGGAGGACATGCTCGGGGCCTGTGTGATGGCTTGGAAGGGTAGCTGGGAAGACCATTTGCCCCTTGCAGAGTTTGCTTACAATAACAGCTATCATTCCAAAGATCCGTCTGCTCCTTATGAGGTCTTTGTATGGCCGGAAGTGCAGATCGCCACTTTGTTGGGATGTGGGCGAGAGAGAGCTATTCTTGGGCCGGATTGGGTTCAGCAGATCGTTGATCGCGTGTCGGAGGTTCGGCGAGAACCTTCTCGCAGCACGAGCGCAGAAGAGCTATGCTGATGTGAGGCGGCGAGACTTGGAGTTTGAGGTGGGTGATAGCGTACTCTTGCGAGTATCTCCCACCAAGGGTGTGGTGCGTTTGGCACCAAAGGAAAGCTTCGATCCAAGGTATGTTGGGCCTTTTCCTATCCTCGCCGAGTTGGCAGGTTGGCCTATCGCCTAGAGCTACCGGAATCCATGCAAGGTGTGCATGATGTGTTCCATGTCTCGATGTTGAGGAAATACTTGCACGATCCGGAGTTGGTGGTTCCATTGGAACCATTAGTGCTTCAGCAGGACCTCACCTTCGAGTCCCGTCACGTGGAAATGCAGGGGACGTCGAGCGAGTGATGAAGAACAGGGCGCTTAAGTTTGTCAAGGTCTGTGGACACATCGCACCGAGAGAAGCGACTTGGGAGCTGGAATCTCGCATGCGCGAGAGGTATCCCGAGCTGTTCGCCTCGGTATGTGATGTGAAAATTCGACCTTTTGGTTTCTTTGGGTTTCATGTTGGTGCGTTTAGATTCGAGGTCGAATCCTGTTGAAGGGGGGAAGAATGTGACACCTCGGAGTGTCGTATCCTTAATTTTTGAACATGATATGGTTAAATACAGTATGAGATGTGGAAATAAGGTTAAAATCATAAGGATCGGGGGTTAATAACGTTTCCGGGCCGTTTAGGGCCGTTGGGTTTTGGGCCTTCAGAGTTTTGGGCCTTGGTGGGCTTTGGTGGGATGGATTAGGACTCAGAACGGACTAGGATTGGGTTGAGGGCTGTTAAAAGGGGCTCCCCTGCCCCTCGCGCCCCCACCTCAGCCCCTTGCGCCCCCCCACCTCCCCCTCTTGCGCCCCTCTCCTCCCTTCCCCTCCCCCTAAGCCCTAGCCCCCATAACCGTGCGCTTCCCCCTCCACCTCTCCACCTCCACACCATCTCCCCTCCACCCCTTGCTGCCCTAGGGTGGCCACTCCCACCCCTGCACCTCGTGGATACATCCCGTGGAGCGAGGAGCGAGGAGCGAGGAGCGAGGAGCGAGGAACGTGGAGCGAGGAGCGATTCGCGAGGAGATTCGCGGAGATTGATTGGAGTTTTGCGCCGGGCAAAGGTATGATCTTGGGGATCCTTGGGGATGATCTAGGTACTGTTATTAGGGTGTTTATCAAGTTTTTAGATCAATTGGAGGCGCTGGTTTGAAGTAATTTGGGTTAGATCTAAACTTGTCCACGTTTCTGTTTTCGGGCAGATTGAGCAGTCGAACTAGGGTTCGAGTTTCCGTCGATTTAGAATCCGAATCAGACCGTACGGACTTCTAGGAAGTTGTAGATAATTTAATTATCTTTCCGTGGACGTAAAGCACGTTAATTTCCGATCAGCCGTTTGAAAGTTATGGCTGTTTTACCGAGCGCCTAAAAATCTGTGACGTAACTGGAACAGATTGTGGTAATCTGTAGATTAAACAATTTTAGAGTCCGAATCAGTCTTTCCCTATAACTAGAAAAAGTTGGGAAATTTCCTAAGCTTCGCGACGGTGTACTCGTTTATTCTATTTGGAGTCCCAGAACTCAAGTTATGCCTTTTGCAAGGCTGCTGTTCCGCCGGGACAGAACCTCGGTTTTTAGGTTTTGCGAGTAGTTGGCAATGTCGGGTTAGATGGGGGCGTGTGTACTGTTTTGAGGTTATGATTGTGAGTGTGTGATGCCTATGTGCAGGTGGTGTGACCCCGGGAGTTCCCTCTTCTTCCCGCCAATCCGTTGCACGTGGTTGAGGCAAGTGTGTTGTGATGGATAGCAAGTTGTAGGTTGCATGTTGAAATTAGATGGAATTGCCTACATGATATATGTCCACTTGCCATGTGTTAATGAATGATATGATATGATGAGCATGTTTAACATATTATGATGCCATGTGTTAATATGTGAATTAAATATGATAATTGGCATGGTTGCATGCATGTCATGAGATAGAGGCGAGGCGGTGAGAAAGTCTTAACTAGTCCGGCAAGGTCGGTGAGAAAGTTATGACTAATCCGAACGCCATTGAGTAAGTCCTATGTCGTGATTCCATCCACGTGGTGTTTGGAAGCGAGTAGGCACCCTCCATCTTCGGGATGGAAGGGAGGAAAGGGTGCACACCGACGGGTGTGTACTTCCCATACCGGTATGAGGTTCCAGAGGGTCAGGAGCAATGCATTACATCGCATACAAATTGATGATGATATTGATAAGTATTCATGAATGAGATGTTATACATGCTGAAAGATGTTATTGACTTGTTGTTATGCTTGTTGTCCATTGCGGTATGCTTGCTGAGTTTTCGAACTCACCCTTGTGTTTTCTTGTTGTTTTAGGTACCATGAGAACGGCATGCGGGAAAGGGGAATAGTCACACTCTCACACGTTGCTTCACCTTAATGTTTCCCCAAGTCAATTCATTTAGTTGGATAATAAATTGCGTGTGATGGCCTTTAAATTAAGTCTTAGCTTGGTTAATGAGAGTTCTATTGTTTGTTTGACACTTGGAACTTTAAGAGCTTGATGTTAGTCTTTTATTGTCGTTAAGACTCTATTTATTGCTGTTTTAGATGTTTCTCTTATTGCCATATAATGCCATATTATTGCTGCTCCTTAAATCCATGATAAAACAAAGGAGGTGCTGCCGAAATCTCGGTTTTTAGCCTATGCACCTTTGCTGGAATTTTATGTTAAATATGGTATTTATGTCGATTCATGGGCATCGTCGACTACTAGGTCTTCCTCTTTGCCCCTATTCCAAGCTGCGGGCACCTGTACAGACGTATTTCCATCCTCGTCCGAGGAAGATTCATCGTGTTCGTTCATAACAACTGCCTCTTCTTCCTCCGTCTCTTGCTGATCATCTTGCTCTAACACATCAACTAACCCTTCCAACTCCTCCCATTCATCTGCTTGTCCCGTCGGTGCAGCACATAACCGAAGATTTTCATGAACTTCTGCCACACTTTCTGCCTGCACAGCGATAGGGGTTTCGTTACTTGGCAAGTCTCTTTTGACCGTCGCCTGCACATAGATGACGAAACCTCAACCACGTCGTCTTCAAGAATTGACGTAGTTCCTCCAAGACTAAGTCCGCTACAACGGTCTGAGCACCCATACCGAGTCCTTTGTACCTCTCGACCACAAGCTTTTAATGTTCACATCACCACAAGATTCAATGAAAGACTGTAACAAAGCTACCCGCACAGATCTTCAAAACTCATGTCATCCGGATTCTGATGGTACAAAACACACTGCTGAAAACTACTCATATCACACTACACCACAACACCTTTGTTGCAACAAACGGTCTGTTGGCAAAAGCTACATGTAGTGTCACATAGTCTGTTAGTAATACATTTGGCGACAGACATCCTCTGTAGGTTAAAGTCCAGTCGGTAAAAACTTTTGCCGACCGACTAGGTATTACCGACAGATTAGCTGACTCCACATATAGCCTTATTGCTGACAAACATAATTTTGCTGACAGACATATAATTATTGATAGACATATAATTACCGATAGATTGTGTGGTGGCAATCCACAGTTTTATCGACAGATAGTTCGATGGGATGCTTTATCTCGATTTAAAAAAAATAAAATTCAATAATTTGCTTGATCACTATTAGGACAATCATGGTACTTTTATACTTCCATTCACAAAAATATAGTAGCCTCAACCATGATGACATTATACAACATTATAACCAGGACAACAAAAGAGTAGCCTGAACAACACATTCAACATTACATTCATTAGCAGTATATTTAGGGCCACAATAAAAACATCTAAGACATCAAAATAGAGTAGCCACATCCATAGTGATAGCTTGCAACAGTACAGCCATTGGCAGTATATTTAGGGCCACGATAAAAACATCAAAACAGCTAGCCATCTTTGTCCAAAAGTTTAAATAAGTATGTGAATTGATATAACCCAAAATGACCACTTGTAATACATCAAACTTAATTCTTAAAACAAATAACATCTTTGAAAGATTTCTTCCAACTTTGTAACACCCCGGCACCTATTATGCCCTGGATGTTACCAAACATAATAGAAATAGCAACTAAATACCACAATTAAAGACAAATTACAGCAAGGGCGCAAATGCTTTAACCGAAATTTTGGCAGCATCTCCTTTGTTTTTCCATGGTTTGAAGCAACAGCAATAATATCACAAGACATAACATAATGAATGACATCTAAAACAACAATAACGGGAGGTATAGAAACAATTTAAGTCCAGAATAATGAATTCAACCATTTCATGAACTAAAACGAAGTGAACGATAGAACCAAGCACACATTAAGGCGTACTCCAAGCTTTAGTGCAATAAACTTATTATTACAACTACGAATGGTAAAGTGTAGTTGTCTAAGTGAATGAAGCTATGTGAAGATGTGCCGCTAATCCCTTTTCCCACATGCTGGTTTCATGGTACCTAAAAACATCATAAAACACAAGCGTGAGTTCATCACTCAGCAAATTGTATTGCAATGGAATAGAGCATCAACATTAATCAATAGCATCATTATTACATATCATAGCACATCATCAAAAGCATCTCATAGTACAACTTCATAAACATCAATCTTCATTCATGCAATGCAATGCAATGCACATGTCCCTTTTCTTAGCACATACCGGTATTGCCGAGTGCACACCTGTCGGTGTGTACCCTCTTTCCCCTTCCATCCCGTAGATGGAGGGTGCTTACTCTTACTGACTCGCTCCCATACACAACCGTGGATGGGACTACGAGGTAGGTCTTTCTCAGTGACGCACTAGATTAGTCATAACTTTCTCACCGACCTTACCGGATTAGTTATGACTTTCTCACCGTCCTGGCCAATCCTCATGCCATGAATGCAAGGAATACACGTTTACCTTTCAGCATTTAGGTGTCAAGCACAATATCCTTTTACTCACCATTATCACTTTATCATTCTCATCATCACTACATACTCACCAATTTACCATAAGCATGAATAAACTTTGCAACCATTCGTAATTCAGCAAATGCATAACCATCTAACAATTCATGTTCACTTATCTCATTCCAAGAATCAAACATGGCAAGCAAACATATCAACGGTTAACTCGCATCATAACGAAAACATAACGCCATTCAAGTCACAAACATTACAATACACTTGCCTTCAACCGTGAGCGACGGAGTGGCGAGAGGTTGAAGGCACTCCCAGGATCACACCACTTGCACATAGGTACAATACAATCAAAAACTTGCCCACAAAATAGTACTGTTCAACCAGGACAGCCGCGCTCCAACAACCATAACTTAAGTTCTACAACTCCAAATCAAGTAAAAGAATACATTTTATCGAAGCTTAGTAAATTTCCCAACTTTTTCTAGGTATTCGTGAAGACTGAATCAGCCTCTAAAATTGTCTAATCTACAGTTGAACACGATCTGTTCCAATCACGTCACAGATTTGATAGTGCTTGGTAAAATAGACATAACTTTCAAACGGCTAGACGGAATTTAGCGTTATTGGTGTCTAATTAAATATAATTTAATTACCTATAACTTTTGTAACATCCAGACGATCAGGAAATGCATCTAAAATCCTCAAAAATGTGTCCCAACACTGACTGTCAAACATGGCCGAAAGCTACTCGCGAGACAGATCTAGAATCCAATTCAACCCCTCTACTCGCAGCACCAAAGCATGAGTTCTAGGCATGGAATATCCCATATAGCAGCACCTAGACTACCCGAAAAGAACCACGGTTCGTTACCTCTTCTTGAAGAACCGACGATGACGAAAAAACTTCCCCTCCCGGTCTCGATCTCCCTCCAAACGCCGGATCCGCCAATTCCTCCTGGTTGCGGGGCTTCCCAATGGCAAAAACAACAGAGGGGAAGGGTGTGGCAGCAAAGGAGGGGATGAAACCGGTGGAGAGGTGGAGGCGCAAGGTGGGGGAAAGGTGGAGGCGCAAGGAGGGGGCAAGGGGGGGCGGCTAGGGTTAGAGGGGCTTGGGGGGTGCAAGAGGGGTGGTAGCGCAGGGGCTGCAGGGCTGCTGCCCAAATCCTCCTCCACATGGGCCAATGATTCCCCACCTTCGGCCCAAAAAGATCCCTCCAAGGCCCAAGCTTCCCCGGAAAGGCCCAAACGCCCGAAAACGGCCCAAAAATGCGATATAAAGTCGTGTCGTAATGCCGTATTCTAAAAAGTCACATTCTGAGATGTCACAAACTTACCATGGTCTTCCAACTTGCTATGGTCTTCCAACTTTATCTGCAAAAAGGAAATATGATCTTTAATCATAGGACACCAAAGTATAATATTTTATCTAGAATTATGCAAGCTTGAAAGTTTCAACATAATAAAATACAACAAGGCAATAGTAAACTATGTGACACCTCTACATGATGTAGTACAAGAACAATAGAAAAATTAGAGCTCATTATTACGCTGAACAATAGCAGGGCCACACCACAGAAGAACAATATCAACAAAGACATTATGATGCATGGAAAAGTACTTATTTATATACCTACTATCTCAGAGGAAGATCGACTCCTGGTATGCTTCATCTACAAAAAAATATCATTAGTTAGTAATTATATTTAATCATTCAAAACATATGAATACAAACAATGTTCAATATAGATTCTTACTTTATTGCATGGCCATGCAATGCACATGTTACGAGCATGAGCCATAATTTCCATATCATCTTATGGACGAGGCAAAATAGCATCCACTTTCAAGACACATAAAATTCCTTCCCAAGAGGTACACCTCCCACCTCGGTGTTTGGATTAGTTGATGAAATTGTTGCCTTAGCCACAGGATTTGTTGGTCTCACAACAGCATATATTATGACATCTCTACCAACCTAAGCAACATATTGCATTTCAAAATATGAGTCAACAATTGAGTTCATATTTTGGGGGGAAAACATGTATGAGGAGGTGAGTGAATTACTAGGTTATCATCCTCATTATGAATAGCTTCACGACTTCTTTTAGTGGTGTTGTTCCTTGGAGGTACCTTTGGAGCCAACTCAGGCGTGTCATCTTCTAGAATATTTTCCATAGATGCAAACTCATTTGTACCATAATGATGATCTTCTTCCTCATTAATAGGTGGTTCAAGGATCCTTGAATTCTGTGGAGAAAAAACACAAGTACAGACAAGCAATGAAAAAATTACTCATATATGCTGCTATGAAATAAAAGAACTAAAATCGTATACCATGTGGTGAGAAGTTGAGCCATGTTGTGAACTACTTTCCACATTTGGAATTCCAAGATTAGATAACATCAACTTCTTCATTTTATTTATCTGTTCTTGCATTTTTGCCATTGTTGCTCCATCTCTACGACCTCTTGGTCAGATTGCGCACGAGCATGTAGTGCCATTTGAAGCTTGGTTGAGATTTTACTTTGTGTTCCAGGGGTTCCCACTTCTTGGGGTGTTGGTCCTAAACCTAGAACTCGAACACGCCCTCTTGGCTCCTTCACTCCAAAAACATGCGCATACAAATCACCATCATGAATGCTTCTTTCCTTCAATTCCAGTTGGTTTGTAGCTACTTCTTTAAGTTTTTTCTACAAAATGAAGAACATATCACCAAGGAGCAGCCGAGAACCAGGAGGGGGAAGGAGATCAGACTACCAGCCGCACAATCATCCATCTCCCTCTCACCTATATTCCATACCACAAGCAAGTAAGTGCTCTAACCATTCTAGTTTAATCATCACAATCACACCAGGAGAAAACAAACTAGAAATGGATATGAGCAGAAATGATTTAGATAGAAGAAAGGATACTTGGTCTCAGTACTTTAGGGTAGAAACATTGCAAGGGTTGCACCATGATTGTCCCTAGCCAAACATGCTCCCCCGGCACACTAACAGTAGGAAAACACACTGATATCATCCAACTTGCATGTAACATAGATAAATTTTGCATCACAGACCAAAGGAGTAGCTCACCCATAAGACATGGCATCAAAAGTTCAATATTTACCATGTAAATATGTAACACCCCGGCATTTAATATGCCCGAATGCTACCAAACATAAGCTACACAACGTCTAAAGACCACATTTAAACATAAATTCCAGCAAAGGTACATATGCTAAAAACCGATATTTCGGCAGCATCTCCTTTGTTTTTCCATGAATTAACACAATATCAAAAACATGGCAAGATATATCATAGCACACGACATCTAAAACATCAACATAAATGGACATATCATCAAATTACGCCAATACTACCACGCTCAACCACTTCATAAGCTATAACGAAGCAAATAAGGGATCACGAGCATGCTAAATTAAACCATACATTAAGTTTATGGCACAACTCTTAATATCATGTCTCCAAGTGATTAAGTATAGACTATGATGGTGGAGCTACGTGTAGAAGTGTAGCTAAACCCCTTTGTCCCGCATGCTGATCTCAAAGTACCTAAAAACAACATAAAACACAAGCGTGAGTTCGAAACTCAGCAAGCATATTGTAATGGACAACAAGAACAATAACATGGCAAAAACATCTCCCATCATGTATATCATCTCAATCATGAACACTTAATAATATCATCATCAATATGCATGTAATGCAATGCAATGCAATGCTCATATGCTCATATCTCCTTGGAAACTCATACCGGTATGGTTGAGTACACACCCGTCGGTATGCACCCTTTTCCCCCTTCCATCCCGAAGATGGAGGGTGCCTACTCCTCGCTTCCATTCACCACGTGGATGGAATCACGATGTAGGTCTTACTCAATGGCGTTCCGGACTAGTCATAATTTTCTCACCGACCTTCCCCGGACTAGTTATGACTTTCTCACCGCCCTCGCCCCATCTCATGACATGCATGCAACTAAGCCAATTATCATATCTCATTTGTGCATAAACATTTGGCATCATGTCATAGTACACATAAACACATGGCATCGAATCATGATAAATAAAGACACATAGCATCATATCATGATATTCACACTCATTATATCATTGGAAAACAGCAAGCATGGCAAGTGATCATAGCAAGTATTCAATCTTTCATCTAATCTCCACAAGCAACCTACAATTCCGCTATTCATTACAACACACTTGCCTCAACCGCGGCGACGGATTGGCGGGAAGTCGAGGGCACTCCCGGTGTCACACCACCTGCACATAGGCACCACACACTCACAATCATGCCCACAAAACAGTACGCAAAACCCCATCTAACCCGACATTGCCCACTACTCGCAAAACCTAAAAACAGAGGTTCTGTCCGGACGGGACAGCAGCCTTGCAAAAAGCATAACTTGAGTTCTGGGACTCCGAATCAATTAAACGAGTACATCCTCGCGTAGCTTAGGAAATTTCCCAACTTTCTCTAGGTATAAGGAAAGACTGATTCGGACTCTAAAGTTGTCTAATCTACAGATTACCGTGATCTGTTCCAATTACGTCACAGATTTTAACACGCTCGGTAAAACAGCCATAACTTTCAAACGCCTGATCGGAATTTAACGTGCTTTATGTCCACGGAAAGATAATTAAATTATCTACAACTTCTTCAACATCCGTACGGACAGATTCGGATTCTAAATTGGCGAAAACAGGAACCCTAGATCGACTGCTCATTCTGTCCCAAAACAGAGACGTGGCAACGTCTAGATCTAACCCAAATTACTCCAATCCAGCACCTCCAATTGATCTAAAAACTTGATAAACACCCTAATAACAGTACCTAGATCAATTCCAAGGATCCCCATGATCATACCTTTGCCCGACGAATGAAAACTCCAATCGATCTCCTCGCTCCTCGCTCCTCGCTCCTCGTTCCTCGCTCCTCGCTCCTCGCTCCTCGCTCCTCGGATGGATCCATGAGGATGAAGGGGTGGGGAGGCCACCCTAGGGCAGCAAGGGGGTGGAGGAGAGGTGGTGTGCAATAGGGAGCAATGGGGAGCAATGGGGGAGGCGGAGGCGCAAGGAAGGGAGAGGGGAAGGTGGGGGTGGCGGCTTGGGCTTGGAGGGAGAGGTGGGGGCGCCCAAGGGCAGGGGGAGCACGCCCAAAAGGCTGGTGGGGAGCCCTTTTACCAGCCCCCACACCCAATCCTAGTCCGTTACGGAGACCTACTCCATCCCACCAAAGGCCACCAAGGCCCAAACTCCCCCGGGAAGGCCCAAAACCCCGGAAACGGCCCGGAAACGCCCCGGAAAAGCTATTAACCTCCATATCCTATAGTTTTAAACTTAATTCCACATCTCATAATGTTATTAGCCTTATCATGCACGTTAAATAAGGTTACAACACTCCGTGGTGTCACAACGCTTCAAAAGGCCCAAAAACGCGAGTAAACCTCAAGCCGAAAGGTTTTATTCTCTAATTTCAGCTTCTATAACGTCACACCCAACCGTAGTGTCACATTCTTCCCCCCTTCAACAGGATTCGACCTCGAATCCGAAGGACGCCAAAAACAACAACAAAGTCCCCAAGGGACAAAAGGCTTCTCTGCAGCACAAAACATTCGCACAACGACTAGAACCGGAAACAAACGACAAACGAGTTCCCAAAACCAACACTTAAAGAAAAAGTGTTGATCTAGCTCAACTAAGGGCAACCGCTCACAGTTCGACTTTCAATTCAAATCCCAAACAGAATCTGCGTTTTCATCCTCGAAGGGCTTCAACAACCCAAAACGCTCGAATCCTCACGACAAACACCTCACACTTCTATCACAACCTACCTGACTACACACTGCAATAAACTCAACATGACATAATCAAAGGAAGTCACAATTCCTTTAACGACCTCTCTTCATTCCCGAAAGTTTCCATCGAGGGGAATAACTCATTAAGGCACACTAGCCCTTCCGATACACGATCATACTAACATTTTATTCCATCCTTTCCCAGGCAAGACTCAAACCCAAAAACAACTAGTGAAGACAACTGCTCACGGCAGGGCAATTATCACCGATCTACCGTCAACTTCACTTCCACCCATCGCTACTCTTAGTAAAGGTTAAACCCATACATCATCAACCTCCATCACAAACCACCCTTATACCACTAAGGTTCGACACCTAGCCCAAGCTAGGATCGAAAACCTTACCAAACCACAATTGGTTCCTTTCTTAAGAGGGTCTCGCCCTCACACAAAAACACTTAGCTATCAAGCCCAAGTGTACACACAACAACTCAAACCCAAAGCGTTAACAACCATTTTGGAAAGAATTCGGCAACATCCAAGCCAAAACACAAAGGAATCATAAATCCCCTACATCACAACCAACATACCAGAAATTGTTCATTGCTTCTTTTCATACTAGAAAGCAAGGGAAATCTCGTTTCATGACATAAATGCACACTCTTCAGGAGCACTCCGGATTAGTCATATCTCCATATATGACTTTCTCACCGACCTGGCTCAACGACTCTTTTATCATTTAACATGTAAAAACGATGTCATGTTTACTTTTCACCATTCCCTCATCATGTAACCACACTACCGAATAGTCATTCACATGATGACTTATGCCTCGGTATCATATGAATAAATCTCGAATAACATCAAGAGTTGCGCTAATTCATATAAACTATGACGGCAACATCGTTAATCAACAAAACACCACATCGTGTGAAAACCCATCTTTGATTTAACACTAGCTTTGCAACACCTCGCAAAATCAAACTCAACCCTTTGGAACAGAACATCGACTCCAAAGTCAAACATCTGCAGACACAAGCGCCATAAATTTTTATCAAAAGAGAGGGAAACTCAATCCAAAAAGAAAACTCTTCACTAACCAAATTCACTTATGAAACATTCATAAAAATCCAGACTTGTAAAACACCCGCACACCAGACACATTTTCCAAATGACTCCAACTCTAGTCAAATAGAGTTACACATCAAGGGCTTAACTCAAAAGTTTCCAACACAACCCTTTATGACCATCTGCTTCCTTTTAAAATTTATTCCAAAGATAACCCAATGTGGACGCGAAGGAGCGCGATCCACTCAAAACTTTTGGATGTAAACTCAACCGACAACACGAACTAAACAAATTCGCCATAACCAAAGGTCGAGACCAAACACTACGAGTTTTGGGGAAACTCTGAAACTCAACATAAGAAGCACCTCAACCGAAAGCATTCAACCAAGATGGCAACCCACCAAACCAGTCCAGAAGGTTTTAAACATGAGCTCAACATGAAACCCTATTCTTATCCTTTTTAAACATTCAAATTACACCTTTCTACTCATCGGGAAACCCCTCAGGTTGCAACAAGATCTTTAAAACAAATTCTTTCTCCCATTATCTTCCCCAATAAATAAAGTTTATGATGCTTACGAAAAGACATCCCACGAAGGCTAAGTCAAGATGTTGACCACTGACCAACATAACAAATAACATCATATTTTAGATTTGAAACAAGTGCTCCAACAAAACTTTCAGCGTGACCAACCAATAACTTTCATACCACCTATATGAAAACGTCTCGACAATCGAAACTTATTCAGTTAACAAGCGACTTCAACAGATTCTTAAGCAGGATCAACGTATCAGTTATATACCATCCTTATATCAAAATCTTGACAATTGAAACTTGTTCAATCTATAAAATGATTTCAACCATTAAGTAATATCTCTACAAGATAAAATTCGCAAATAGGATTCTAAGATATGCAATCATTAAGATTAAAATCTTGCATCATGATTATTATCCATCGTTCATCCCATCACAACATACTCCAACTATTAAATTGGATTTAATAAATTAGATTAGCACAATATTCTTAACAACCTCATTAACAAATAGTCTTATGTCTTCTCAATTGATATCAAAACTACCATTGAAGGGACACAACTGCATACTTCCAAATATACTAGTAGTTTGCAACAACGTAAATAGCAACTCTAATCAACTTCCAAATTAAAGTCACTAGGCAACACGATTAAATTTCTCTATTAATCCATTAGATTAGAACATCTTTAACAACCAAAGAAAGTTTCTTTTACAATAACAGCAGTCTACATCATCTTAATGTTTTAACTATGCATCAAAGTTTAAACTTTTAACATTAACAAGGATCATAAGCACTTTTAAAGCAAGGCAACAGATTCTAAGCATGTACATTAACACATTTAATCATTCTCGCTAAGAGTAAACTGCAACACTAGTAGTCTATTTATTCTCAAGCTAGAGATATTAATCACATTGAATTGATTCAACTCAAAATTTTAACTTAGCAACACATCAATCCATAAACCACATTGTTACCTTATACATAACATGCTAAACAAAGAATTCTTACTAGGGACAAATGATTTTTGTCAAAAGACTACTTACTTTGTTTACAACATTTTAGTTTTAAAACTCATCCCAAATTCATAAGGAAATTTGACTCTCAAAATTGCAACGAGGTAAACCCAAACTTGGTCATGCAAAGGAATTCTCCAAAACACTTTTATATCTCAAGGACTCCCATAAGGAAAAAGGTTGAAAGACAGTTTTGTCGAAAGGGAACCAAGTGCTCCATTAACCTTTTCAATTAAAACCTTAACACCAAACTCCTAACTTTCACGACTCAAGAGGGGCTTTCAAAGATGATTTCTTAAACCAGTAAAATGAAGAAATCAAACACCACTTACTCCTACAAAGCCACTGAACTTCAGCCCTGATACCAGTGTCGGCACAACTCCATAAAACTCCTTTAACCTCAGAGAAAGACAAACACAGGAATAAATCGAATGCTTCTTCCCCATAAAGAAATCAACGAACTAAGCATTAAAACTGGAAAGGCGCCCGAAAGGAGCGCAACCCTAGACTCCTCTTCTTCGTCTTTAACCAAGAAAGACAAACCCACACACCGCATACGGAACGATCCGCGGAAATCCAATACAAAACACTTTTCTTTTGGTTCAACTCAACTAAAGCCAAGAAAAGCAACGAACACCGACCGTCAGAACGGCAAAGAACATACGAAAGAAACCACCATTAACTCTTCCTTTTTGTCTCCAATCAACTACCCGATCTACAACAGAAAGGGTAAGCGCTCTTCTCCTACAGGGGTTAACCGTTCTTCGGTGATGGCGCTAACCGGCCACACCGTCAAACCTCACCCTTACTATAAACAAAAAGAGGTGACCGAAACCCTTCGGTACCACAACCCCACAACATATAACATTGACATAGCAACAAGCATTGTCGAAAGAAGCATCCAACATCATAGCTTAAATACAATATTTAAGCGTAAAGAAAACGATACCCATACCCTTTCCTCTTTGTGCATCCAGTGTGTGTCAAATTTTAGGTTAGTTATACCACTTTTGCAAGTTTTAATGTTGCTATCCTATAACAAAGTTTTAGTTGAAACCTAAGCCATGTTTCTAAGTTATTCCACATCATATTTTAGTTGTACCCTATGGCATGACACTAAAATACACATTCCAAGGACCTACAGCCCGCTCTGATACCAACTGTAACACCCCGGCATTTAATATGCCCGAATGCTACCAAACATAAGCTACACAACGTCTAAAGACCACATTTAAACATAAATTCCAGCAAAGGTACATATGCTACCAAACATAAGCTTCACGACTTCTTTTAGTGGTGTTGTTCCTTGGAGGTACCTTTGGAGCCAACTCAGGCGTGTCATCTTCTAGAATATTTTCCATAGATGCAAACTCATTTGTACCATAATGATGATCTTCTTCCTCATTAATAGGTGGTTCAAGGATCCTTGAATTCTGTGGAGAAAAAACACAAGTACAGACAAGCAATGAAAAAATTACTCATATATGCTGCTATAAAATAAAAGAACTAAAATCGTATACCATGTGGTGAGAAGTTGAGCCATGTTGTGAACTACTTTCCACATTTGGAATTCCAAGATTAGATAACATCAACTTCTTCATTTCATTTATCTGTTCTTGCATTTTTGCCATTGTTGCTCCATCTCTACGACCTCTTGGTCAGATTGCGCACGAGCATGTAGTGCCATTTGAAGCTTGGTTGAGATTTTACTTTGTGTTCCAGGGGTTCCCACTTCTTGGGGTGTTGGTCCTAAACCTAGAACTCGAACACGCCCTCTTGGCTCCTTCACTCCAAAAACATGCGCATACAAATCACCATCATGAATGCTTCTTTCCTTCAATTCCAGTTGGTTTGTAGCTACTTCTTTAAGTTTTTTCTACAAAATGAAGAACATATCACCAAGGAGCAGCCGAGAACCAGGAGGGGGAAGGAGATCAGACTACCAGCCGCACAATCATCCATCTCCCTCTCACCTATATTCCATACCACAAGCAAGTAAGTGCTCTAACCATTCTAGTTTAATCATCACAATCACACCAGGAGAAAACAAACTAGAAATGGATATGAGCAGAAATGATTTAGATAGAAGAAAGGATACTTGGTCTCAGTACTTTAGGGTAGAAACATTGCAAGGGTTGCACCATGATTGTCCCTAGCCAAACATGCTCCCCCGGCACACTAACAGTAGGAAAACACACTGATATCATCCAACTTGCATGTAACATAGATAAATTTTGCATCACAGACCAAAGGAGTAGCTCACCCATAAGACATGGCATCAAAAGTTCAATATTTACCATGTAAATATGTAACACCCCGGCATTTAATATGCCCGAATGCTACCAAACATAAGCTACACAACGTCTAAAGACCACATTTAAACATAAATTCCAGCAAAGGTACATATGCTAAAAACCGATATTTCGGCAGTATCTCCTTTGTTTTTCCATGAATTAACACAATATCAAAAACATGGCAAGATATATCATAGCACACGACATCTAAAACATCAACATAAATGGACATATCATCAAATTACGCCAATACTACCACGCTCAACCATAAGCTATAACGAAGCAAATAAGGGATCACGAGCATGCTAAATTAAACCATACATTAAGTTTATGGCACAACTCTTAATATCATGTCTCCAAGTGATTAAGTATAGACTATGATGGTGGAGCTACGTGTAGAAGTGTAGCTAAACCCCTTTGTCCCGCATGCTGATCTCAAAGTACCTAAAAACAACATAAAACACAAGCGTGAGTTCGAAACTCAGCAAGCATATTGTAATGGACAACAAGAACAATAACATGGCAAAAACATCTCCCATCATGTATATCATCTCAATCATGAACACTTAATAATATCATCATCAATATGCATGTAATGCAATGCAATGCTCATATGCTCATATCTCCTTGGAAACTCATCTCAGGTATGGTTGAGTACACACCGTCGGTGTGCACCCTTTTCCCCTTCCATCCCGAAGATGGAGGGTGCCTACTCCTCGCTTCCATTCACCACGTGGATGGAATCACGATGTAGGTCTTACTCAATGGCGTTCGGACTAGTCATAACTTTCTCACCGACCTTCCCGGACTAGTTATGACTTTCTCACCGCCTCGCCCCATCTCATGACATGCATGCAACTATGCCAATTATCATATCTCATTTGTACATAAACATTTGGCATCATGTCATAGTACACATAAACACATGGCATCGAATCATGATAAATAAAGACACATAGCATCATATCATGATATTCACACTCATTATATCATTGGAAAACAGAAAGCATGGCAAGTGATCATAGCAAGTATTCAATCTTTCATCTAATCTCCACAAGCAACCTACAATTCCGCTATTCATTACAACACACTTGCCTCAACCGCGGCGACGGATTGGCGGGAAGTCGAGGGCACTCCCGGTGTCACACCACCTGCACATAGGCACCACACACTCACAATCATGCCCACAAAACAGTACGCAAAACCCCATCTAACCCGACATTGCCCACTACTCGCAAAACCTAAAAACAGAGGTTCTGTCCGGACGGGGCAGCAGCCTTGCAAAAAGCATAACTTGAGTTCTGGGACTCCGAATCAATTAAACGAGTACATCCTCGCGTAGCTTAGGAAATTTCCCAACTTTCTCTAGGTATAAGGAAAGACTGATTCGGACTCTAAAGTCGTCTAATCTACAGATTACCGTGATCTGTTCCAATTACGTCACAGATTTTAACACGCTCGGTAAAACAGCCATAACTTTCAATTATCTACGGAATTTAACGTGCTTTATGTCCACGGAAAGATAATTAAATTATCTACAACTTCTTCAACATCCGTACGGACAGATTCGGATTCTAAATTGGCTAAAACAGGAACCCTAGGTCGACTGCTCATTCTGTCCCAAAACAGAGACGTGGCAACGTCTAGATCTAACCCAAATTACTCCAATCCAGCACCTCCAATTGATCTAAAAACTTGATAAACACCCTAATAACAGTACCTAGATCAATTCCAAGGATCCCCATGATCATACCTTTGCCCGACGAACGAAAACTCCAATCGATCTCCTCGCTCCTCGCTCATCGCTCCTCGCTCCTCGCTCCTCGTTCCTCGCTCCTCGCTCCTCGCTCCTCGCTCCTCGGATGGATCCATGAGGATGAAGGGGTGGGGAGGCCACCCTAGGGCAGCAAGGGGGTGGAGGA
This sequence comes from Rhipidocladum racemiflorum, assembly GCA_036346355.1. Taxonomy (NCBI): domain Eukaryota; kingdom Viridiplantae; phylum Streptophyta; class Magnoliopsida; order Poales; family Poaceae; genus Rhipidocladum; species Rhipidocladum racemiflorum. The sequence continues at coordinate 47,262,923 of CM070589.1, forward strand.
GAGGTGGTGTGCAATAGGGAGCAATGGGGAGCAATGGGGGAGGCGGAGGCGCAAGGAAGGGAGAGGGGAAGGTGGGGGTGGCGGCTAGGGCTTGGAGGGAGAGGTGGGGGCGCCCAAGGGCAGGGGGAGCACGCCCAAAAGGCTGGTGGGGAGCCCTTTTACCAGCCCCCACACCCAATCCTAGTCCGTTACGGAGACCTACTCCATCCCACCAAAGCCCACCAAGGCCCAAACTCAAGGCCCAAAACCCTGGAAACGGCCCGGAAACGCCCCGGAAAAGCTATTAACCTCCATATCCTATAGTTTTAACCTTAATTCCACATCTCATAATGTTATTAACCTTATCATGCACGTTAAATAAGGTTACGACACTCCGTGGTGTCACAACGCTTCAAAAGGCCCAAAAACGCGAGTAAACCTCAAGCCGAAAGGTTTTATTCTCTAATTTCACCTTCTATAACGTCACACCAAACCGTAGTGTCACACTAACACTACTCTTGCTACTATTTTATCTAGACTTGATATGCTTGCAGGAACTTCCCCAGGAACTTCCAGTCCCCCGCCTCGTCTTCCAAGCAACAAAAATGGCATACTACATGCTCAGGTACATGTTGATGATGATTCCCTAGATAAGGTTAAATTCGCCATTCCACCTTTTAATGGTCATTATGATCCTGATGCCTATATTAATTGGGAGATAACAGTAGACAAAGAATTTGGCAAGTATGATTTGTCTGAAAATGAAAAGATTAGGATTGCTGCTAGTGTGCTAAATGAATATGCATTAACATGGTGGAAACATATTGGTAGAAAAGAGAGAAAACCTGAAAATTGGAAGTCCATCAAAAGACTTATGAGAATTGATTATGTTCTTCAATATATACTGAATTTTTATATACTAGACTCCAATGCTTGAAACAAGGAAATAAGTGCGTTAAGGAATACTATAAATGATTGCAAAATCATTTATTGCGTTGTGGTTTAAATGAAGGTGAAGAAGCAACAGAGCTTAGGTTCATACGTGGACTTAATCAAGAAATTCAAGATGCTCTTATTGATGAACATATAGTTCTCTTTCAGAATTGGTTGTATGTGCTTATAGAGTTGAAAATATGCTTGCTGAATCCTTGAAAAAATCATTAGCTTCATTTGAGGTGCCCATTGTTGCACCTTCTTTTGTAGCTAACATTTTGCAGAAAAGTGAGCACCATCGAGAGAATGATGTAGAAGAGCATATGGAGAAAGAAACGATCAGTACTACCCCATGTATATGTGAAGAGATAATAGTTGAAGAAACACCTACAACAGCTGATGAGAACTTACAAGGTAATATAACTGGTATGGACTTTACACATGGAGAAAATAATTTTGAAGAGCTAAAACTATCCACAAATCATGCTATCGTAGAGCAACTAATAATGGAACCAATTGCTGATTTTGCTTTGTTACAAGATGATTTGCTTGCTATTTCTTGTGATAAAGAAGAGTTGTGTGATAATACTTCACTTATATCCATGACACAACTAGCAAATGGACATGTCACTTTTGTTAACACACTAGACACTTGTGCTGAAAATAAACATGTCATTCACATCACAAGCGAAAATGATGAGTTGAAATTGATGTCTTCTTTATATACATTAGGCTACATTGAATTTGATGTTCCGTGTGATCTGAATTATTTAGAGGAGAGCCTTTTTGTACATTCTGATTTGTCATGGTTTTCGCGAATTATCTTTTATGTTATTGGCAAAAATAGTGAGAAAGTAGAGTATAAAGCACATCGAGTTTACATTTGTTCAGATTATAAACCTCCGTTTGCAATGCAACAATGTCATCAATTTAATAATTGCAGTATCACTAATCATGTCAGACCAAGTACATTTGGTTCCATTCACAAGTCACAAGATAGTTTTCAAGAAAGGGAGGATACGGTTGATAGAAATTCTCGATCCATTGATTTCATTGCAAATGTGCATATTGCTTTGTTTCCTGTCATTACTAACATTTCGCAGGACAATATGATGGAGTCGAGGATGACTCCACTTCAAGAAAGGGAGGATGATGAGACCATGCTCATCATGGACAGAACTAACACTGCATACAAATGGTCATCACCAAGTGTTGCTGCAATTATATCAACCGCATGGTTTCAACGACCCCCACCTTGGCCAGGACCATTAAGTTGGCGACACTTCACGGCATCCTCTACTTCGTATACATCTACTACGATGGCTCCATCTGCATGGATTTATCGACCCCCACCTTGGCCATCCTTCTACATCTTCGTCGGTTCAAGGACCATTGACTCGAGCTCGAGCCCGTCAACTCAATTATCAGATCTAAAGCCATACTTGGGAGAAGATGATGAACTTGAGTCGAGGACGACTCAAATGCAAGATGGGGAGGATGATGAGGACATCACTACCATGGATACGGCCATGTCTACAAACCCAATTGAAACCATCAATGTAATACAAGGGCCAATTACTCGAGCTCGCGCACGTCAATTCAATTGCCAAGTGAATGCGTTCCTTGGGCTGCATACAAATAATTTAATGAATGGAATGCTATTTAATCCTTGTGATGATTTTATTGTCCTTAGGAACCAAGGAGAAGGACTCCCAAAAGTCAAGCATGAAGCCAATTCTTTCGGTGCACAACATCAACTCGGATTCGGCCTCCGGGACAGCACCAACTTAAAACGACCATAAGTTTTGATCTACAAGGATGTTTGAGGTCTATCAGTACTGGTTTGAAATTTATCGACGTCCTCTTTCCAACAGATCTGGCCCCACCTCTAAATTCCTTACGAGTCAACGGGAATCTGCAAAACAAGTTCGGTCATCTTTCCAAATCCGAGTCAAACTAGGAATAGGAGTCCTACTCGGCCATGGATGTAGTTTGGAAGCCCCAAGCCTGGTTTTCGCCTCCTATTTCTCCTATATATAGCTAAGGAGTCCCCCAAAATAACTTGTGTTTTGGTTATTTGATAGTTTAGCCTTTTGCTACTATTTGAGTCTTTTAGACGTGCTCAACAGCCGCCTAACAAGCTCCTTGTATCGAAACCCCAACTTTTTCTATACTTCATCTATATTTGCAATTTTAGATTGCTTTTGCCTTGTTCTTGCTTGTTCTTCGATTGCTTGCAGGAATTGATCTTCATGATCTAGTTGATCGTGCCCACGGCAAGGTCAATAACCATCTGGAGTTGGTTTAGCAATTGCTAAGGCGCATCGTCGTTGTACATTGTAGTCGGATCGTCAAAGTCGTCTCCACCCAAATCGAAGGTTATCATTCTCATCGAAAGATTGGGACACCCAGTGTTACATCACACGGCTATTCGAATAGTTTTAACTCTACGGAGGTGTACAGCTTTACCCACAAGACATGATCATCTCTTAATGCCATGCAATTAACACACTTCCTTTGGTGTGTCGGCAGGGATATCATGACAAGGCCTTTACAATGTATATGCCTAACCCGACTCACCCACCGAGGTTTCACCGCTGTTAGGGTTCTATCTACCCAATACAGAAGCCCCCTCTTGCGCCGTGTGGGGAGTACAACTTGCCTCTATCTGGCACCCACATTCCACCAACTGGCGAGTCTAAGTTAGGTTTCTACAAGTTATTTAGCCAGGTCATACCATTATAGACATGTGGTAGTACGGTAATGCTCAGAATGGACAGTCATAAGCGTCGGTCCTTAATTGACTTGGGACGGTACTTGCACATTGGAAACTAGTGCTCAATCCGCACCCACCCGACATTCCACTCCGCCCAAGTCCAAATCCTTTTCCTTTTTGTTTTATTTTACAAAAACATTACCAAATATTTTACCATAATTCTTAAATCACATCTTAAATCACCATTTTGATATAATCCCACCCATGGGTCATTTTCATCAATTCGGGTAGTAAGCATATCTACCGTTCTAGTCAACAAATGTCACAATATAAGGTAGACATGACATAGCAAACAGTCCTAGGGTTACAATTAAGCATGGATAACAATAATCAAGGAGGTGATCACAATTCAGAATAACTAGTAGTCTGTATTTGACATACGATGATAAAAAAATAGCAATGCATGTTTATAAAATATTGTAAACACATTTGCAATCATGGGATCAAAATGCGTCAAGGGACTTGCCTTCAGTCGCAGCGGGGATGTCAAATTCTTGAAGCCCAGCGGCGGGGTCGGCGGACTCGGCAGGATCCTCGGCTACGCGCAAAACGGTACAACAAATAAATGACAACAAAATAAATAAAATCTAAAAATTATAAAAGTTATACTGGCAGGCAGATCTTGATTTTAGATGAATTTAGGAATTTGAACGGAGTCAATCAGAGTTCGGACAGAAAAGTTATGAGCCTCCGAAGTTTCAAAATCATGGAAAATGGAAAATTGGGAATATTCCCGGAATCTTTTCTTTTTGGCTGATTTCTAATTTTTGCTTGTCTCTACGGAGGGTGGGACCCCCTTGTCATTGAGAAAAGCCTTCTTCCTCATAGTCATGGAAATAGGGGAGCCAAGCTCCCATGGCAAGGTTTCAAATCTCATTTTGAGACAAATCTCGGAGGTTCCCGAAATCTGAAATCTCGACGATATTTGGAAATTTCGGACAAAATTCGGAGGAATTGCAAAGACCAAATTTCAAATCCGTTTTTTTTTCAACCAGGAAATCCGAGATCTCGGCCGAGATTTCGGATTTCGGTCTGAAATTTCAATCCTTATCCCATGGGGCGCCGAGGGGTTACTGCTGGCCGGCAAGGCGGCGATCGACGGCGGGAGCCGCGGCATGCGCGCAGCGTGGAGGCCATGGTGGAGTTAGGCAGCGGCCGGGCCGAGGACCGAGCGGCTGGGAAGCCGGCGATGGCGGCGGGTTGGCCGGAGGGGGACCGAGGCGGCGGCGGCCTGGCGCAGGCGGCACATGGCGCGGCTCACGGAGGGGTGGCATGGTAACGGCGGTGCCGGAGGGCGGCGACAAGCCGGCCGGCGGGGTGGCGACGGCACCGGATGGCCGACGGCCATGCGCATGGGCGGAGCAAGAGCACAGCATGCCCCAAACTCTGAAAAATCCAAAAATTCCAAGAACATTCGGAATAAAATTTTAAATTGGATGATGGACTAACTAGAGGACATCTAGAGGTGTTTAGGGTTGCAAGGAATCGAACAAAAGCTCACCGGAGAAGATGAATTTGGCGACGAACGGCGGTTCGGCCGAAGCGACTAAAACTCAAAACCTAAAATTGATTGAGGGGTTATGATCTTGACATCCATACGAACACGAGGAAGCAACCGGAATTCCAAATGTCTCACCGGAGAAGAAGATGTGATGATAAAACCGAAGAACACGAAGAACGACGTTCGGCATCGGTTTTCGCGAGCTCCCGGATGATTGGTTAAGAGAGGCCAAAGAAGGGTGCTACCACCGGGAAGAGCACTTCAATACGAAGAAAAGAGAGGTGGAAGTGTGTGATTTGGTGAAGAAACGGCCGAGTTTTGACTATTAATGCAATATTCGGTTTTTGCTTGATTGTTCAAATTCCGGCAAGGTTGAAGATGAAAGGACACCGGGGATGGAAAGGTCTTGCCGTTAAGAATTCAACGGATCCGGCCCTACGCGAATTGATGCTTTAATGGAGGAGTTAGGGAGATTTGAATTGGATAGAGAGCACTAGAGGAGCTTCTGTTCTTCCAGGCAAGAAATCCTTCATGACGTAGAAGAAGCTTCAATAGTGCTGCCACGTGGCGACGTTCCATTGGCCAGGAGTAAGTGAATGGTTTAGCACGAGAGAAAAATTAGCAAAAATGGTCTCAAAATTCTGGAAAAATTTCTAGAACCATTAGGGAATATTTGGAACCCAATAAAATTGGTTTTGCGGAATTTGGATGAAATTTGTAGTTTAGAATATTCTGGAGCGAATAGCGGGCTTTAACGAAAGTCGCGCGAGATAAAATACCGGAGAGCTTTCAAAAATCTTGGGAAAATTCCCAAAATGTTTTTAGAATATTTGGTACCTAATGCAATAGGTCCGGGATTTTTGGAGTATTTTCGAACTCGGATGGAATTTCGGGTACGGACTAGAATCTGGAAATTTGATTTTTCGGGCGAAGGAGAACTGAATTCCGATTTTGGACGGATAAGGATGCCAGGTTAAATTAAACACCAAGGAAAATCTAAATTTTGAATTTAATTAATTTAAATTAAATTTTGGCAGCAGACCGAAATTGAGGATGTTACAAACCTACCCCCTTAGAGAGAATCTCGTCCCCGAGATTCGGAAGGAGAAAGAAAAAGATCGGGAAACTCTGATCGAAGATCCTCTTCTCGCTCCCAGGTGGCTTCCTTCTCGGAGTGCTTGCTCCACTGAACCTTACAAAACTTGATCAACGGCTTTGGGTTCGACGCTTAGCTTCATCCAAGATTTTGACTGGGTACTCCGGATATGATATGTCTTCTTAATTCCATCTCTTCATACAGAATTTGATGCTCGGGTATTCTGAGACATTTCTTCAACTGAGAAACATGAAAGACATCATGTACTCCTGATAGTTGTGGAGGCAATTCTAATTTGTAAGCAACTTCTCCCCTTCTGGCAACCACTGGGAATGGACCAATGTAGCGGGGTGCTAACTTCCCACTAACTTTGAACCGACGCATTCCCTTGAGAGGCGAAACCTTCAGGTACACATGATCACCAGGTGCAAAACTTAAATCCCGGTGACGATTGTCAGCATAACTTTTCTATCTTGGTGAAATTTGTTCTCAAATTTTCACGAATCACTTTAACTTGCTCTTCGGCTTCCTCTGAATATCAAGTCCAATGATTTGTCCACTTTCGGTATCTTTCCAATACAACGACGTTCGCATTTTCTTCCATCTGAGCTTCAAAAGGTGCCATCTTCAGACTTGACTGATAGCTATTATTGTAGGAGAATTCGTGCATAGGGTAAATTCGACCCCAAGAACCTTTGTATGTTAACGCACAAGCTCTCAACATATCTTCCAATATTTGATTTATTCTTTCCGTCTGACCGTCGGTCTGGGGATGGTAAGCAGTACTGAAAAACAGACTCGTACCCAAAACCTCATGCAATTTCTACCAAAACTGCGAGGTAAACTGAGAACCTCAATCGGACACGATCTTCTTTGGCACACCATGTAAACGCACAATTTTGACCATATATAGCTCTGCGAGCTTATCACCAGAATAAGTTGTCTTCACAGGAATAAACTGTGCTACTTTTGTTAATCTGTCCACAATGACCCAAATGGAATCATAATCGAACTTAGTCCTGGGAAGTCCAGTGATGAAATGCATTCCAATTTCTTCCCATTTCCAAACAGGGTGCAAAGGTTGCAATAGACCGGCTGGTCTCTGATGTTCGGCTTTTACCAACTGACATACATCACAACGAGCCACGAAGTCAGCAACCTCTTTCTTCATATTGGACCACCAATATTTTTCTTTCAAATTCGAGTACATCTTTGTACTTCTCGGGTGAATAGAATACACAGAATCATGAGCCTCTTTCAAAATTACACCCTTGATTTCCTGTTGATTAGGGACCACTATTCTTTTACCAAACCAAACAGTACCTTTCTCATCTTCCGAAAATTCATAAAACTTTCATTTCTTCATGCCCTCCTTTAGGTCCGCAATACCCTTATCATTCTTTTGAGCCTCTCTGATCTGATCTTCCAAGGTCGATTACACTTCTATATTGAAAATGCAGCCTTCATGCACCAATTCCAAGTTAAGGCGTTGGAATTCTTCATAAAGTGCTGGTTGGCTTTCCTGTACCATAACCATGTTACAGTAGCTCTTCCTGCTTAAGGCATCTGCGACCACATTAGCCTTTCCAGGATGGTAATGGATTCCGACGTTATAATCTTTTACCAACTCCAACCACCTTCTCTGCCTCAAGTTGAGATCGGATTGGGTGAAAATGTACTTCAAACTCTTATGATCCGTATATATTTCGCATCTATTTCCAATCAGATAATGCCTCCAAATCTTTAGTGCGTGTACAACTGCAGCTAGTTCCAAATCATGGGTTTGATAGTTTTCTTCATGGGGTCGCAGTTGTCTTGAGGCATAAGCTATTACTCTCCCTTCTTGCATCAAAACACATCCAAGACCCTGTTTTGAAGCATCGCAGTAAACTTCAAAATCCTTATGAATATCCGGCAAGACCAGAACTGGGGCCGAAGTTAACCTTTTCTTCAGTTCTTGAAAACTCTGTTCACATGATTTTGTCCATTCAAACTTCTTCTCTTTCTTCAAAAGCTGGGTGAGAGGTCTTGCAATCCTCGAGAAACCTTCGATGAATCGCCGATAGTATCCTGCTAATCCAAGGAAGTTTCTGATATCCGAAACTGACTTGGGTTGCTTCCAATCTAAAACATCCTTCACTTTCGCCGGATCCACTGCTAATACTCCAGCAGAAAGGACATTACCCAGGAAAGAAACTTCCTTTAACCAAAAATCACACTTTCTGAATTTGGCACACAGCTGATGTTCTCTTAACCTTTCCAAAACTATCCTCAAATGCTCTTCGTGTTCTTTTCTGCTCTTGGAATAGATAAGAATGTCGTCAATGAAGACTATAACGAACTTGTCCAAATACTCCATGAACATCCTATTCATCAAATTCATGAAATAAGAAGGGGCATTTGTCAATCCGAATGACATCACTGTAAACTCGTACAGTCCATATCTGGTAGTGAAGGCTGTCTTCGGGATATCTTCTTTCCTTATCTTAAGCTAATGATATCCTGATCTCAAATCTATTTTTGAGAAAACTTGGGCTCCTTTCAACGGATCGAACAGATCATCTATCCGAGGCAAGGGGTACTTATTCTTGATGGTGACCTCATTCAAGGAGCGGTAATCTATGCAAATCCTCAAACTACCATCCTTTTTCGTGACGAAGATTACTAGTGATCCCCATGGTGACGAACTTGGTCTAATAAACCCTTTCTCCTGCAATTCTGCAACCTGTTTCTTCATTTCTACTAATTCATTGGCAGGTAGCCGGTAAGGCCTTTTCGAGATCGGAGCTGTACCCGGTACAAGCTCAATTATGAACTCAACATCCCGATATGGTGGCATACCAGGCAGATCCTCTGGAAACACATCTGGGTATTCATTCACTATAGGCACATTTTCCAACGATGTCCCTTTCAAACGGTTCAGGGTGCTACCCCCTTAGAGGAAAGATTAGACAAGAATTCCACTCGAATTCCCTCAGGGCTGGTAAGAGAGATAGTTCTACTAGCACAATCTATCTGAACCTTGTATTTGGTTAACCAATCCATTCCAAGGATTACTTCTTGTAACACCCCAAAATTTTGCTTTTCTTAAATTCATGTGTGATTTGGCACTTTGGTGAATTTTTGGAATTTTCTGGAATTTATTTGGATTTATTTGGAATTTATTTGAATTTATTCCATTTTGAAATAATTAAAGAATTAAACTTTGCAAATAAAATTTTGTTGGAAATATTTTATTTGAGTCCCAAATACCCTAAAATATTTTCGAATTTTTACGAATTTTTACGAGTCTTTTGCTATTTTTAATGAATTAAATGAATTTCGGAAATATTTTAATTATTAAATCGCTGGAAAATGCGAGTGGGTTTGTCTTGTTCATCCGATCGAGCCCGAGTCGGACTTCGAGTTCGAGTCCGACCCGAGCCACGTGACTCGACCGAACCAACTCCAAAACCTAATCGATCCCAACCGTTGGATCAAGATCCAACGGTCAGGATTTCCCCGTACCGCTTCGGTCGAATCCGGCCCGGATCCGATCACGCCCACGCGATCGTGGCCGTTGATCGTGCCACGTGGACGGCTGTGCGTCATCGTCTCCGCCCGAGTCCGAGCCGAACTCCGCCGCCGCGCCCGCCGTCGTGGAGAACTAGGTTTCCGTGTCCCGCGCGGAAGCCGAGGCTATTTAATGCCCGGATCACACCCCGAGGATCGCCTGGACCTTGCGCAGCCACTGCCCTATCTCACCGAGCCTCAGCCGCCGTAGATCCGCCGGAATCGCTCGCCGGAGTCATAGCACCTCCGCGGTTCGCTTGATTCCGCCGCCGCCCGCCCCGCCGCCATTGACCCAGATCCGAACCCGGCCAGGCGCACCGAAGAGACCTTTCACCTCGCCGAGCACGCCCCAAACGCTGCTTCGTGTGGTCGCTGCCTCGCCGGCAGCCACAACTCCGCCGTGAAGCCATCGCGACCCCGAGCTCCACCAACCGTCCGATCAAGATCCAAGGGCTCGAGATCGCGCCACGTTACCCTCGGTGAGTTCCGTTGAAAATCCTAGATCTAATCTCAACCGTTGGATCTAGATCCAACGGCTTAGGTCGTGCCACGTAGCGGAATCGCACCAGGTTAGATTGGATGCGGACCGTTAGATCAAGATCCAACGGCCAGATCAACCCGCGCCCCAAGCACTTGAGGCCCAAATCAATCCTAGCCGTCGGTTTTCAAACCAACGGCCACGATCGCCCACGTGTCCAGGGAGCCGAACCGCGCCACGCGGGCAAGGCAGCGTGGAGTCAGCGACACGCGGGGGCCCGCGTGTCGGCGATCGCGACCGCGGACGTCACCCATGACGTCATCGGAGGGACCCACCTGTCAGCACCGTGGGCTGAGCCCCGCTGACGTCAGCAGTGACGTCACCCGAGTGGTCCCACATGTCAGTCTCACGTGAGCCGTGGAACCACCGGGTCTCTCTCTCTTCTTACTCGTCAGACTGCTTCTTGTTTTTCGGGGAACCTCCTTCTACTCTGTCTTCTTTTCCGCTTTATAGGGCGGGCTTGGATATGCCCGTATTGTTTGGCTTTCTTTTTCTTTATTATTTCTTGCCAGGGGCTAATCTGAATTTTTTTATTGACTCACGTCTCTAATACGTTGGGTTTTTTACCCTATGTTCGTACACCTTTTATAGGGGTTCGACGGGAATTTCACTTGTGTAGGGGTCTCAGATTGCCTGGACACGTCACCATGTATTTGGGAGGAGTTGTTGGAGGGTGTCAGACATTGGTGATTTAGCATTAGGTTCACGTCGGAGGAAGGCACGACTGGGAGTGATTCCCTCCGGTTTCCTCCTTCGCCACGGAAGGGTACTTCCCCTCATTGCGGGGGGAGAGGGGGTGATCCTTATCCATCTCCTCCTCTTACCGGGGGTTGACCCCCTAGTGTATGGACTCATGGCTTTGTCGAAGGGAAAGGTTGGCGTTCATAAAACCGTTCATATGGGTCACTAGACGCGTGGTGTTTTCGCTTAGTTGGCCGAGGGGAGGGCTGAGCCTGGCCGGCCCACCACACTAGCCCCTCATGTCAGCGGGTAGAAGTCGTTCTGCTCGCTGGGATGCAACTTTAAACGTCCGGGAGTTTTTTTTTTTTTTATAGAGATAGGGTTTTCCGATGGTGGCGAAGTTCATCTTCTTTGGCTCCGCATTTCGTCCGTTTTCTTTTCTCGTTCGCATTCTCCTCTGGTGCATGTCTCCCTGATCTCCTACCCACCTAGATCTCCATGGGTCCTAGGCGCCCCCCTAAGATAAAACCAGTTCTGAGCGAAGAGGATGCCGCGGGATTATCCCCCATTTTGGGGCGGTCGGCGTTGAGCTCACGAGCCTCGATGCACTAGCGGCTGATTTTGGGGTAATACGCCCTTCCATGCGCCTCCGGTGGTGAAGAAACCCCTCACCTCAGTGCAAATGAAGCGATGGTGTTCGCGGCATTTCTCGAGGCAGGACTTCGTTTTCCCGTCTGCCCCTCTACTATCATCAGTACTCCGGGTTTTCCATGCGGAGCTGTCACAGCTTACCCCTAATGCCATCGTGCGATTGGCGGTGTTGGAATGGGCTTTCCGCCTACTGAATCCACCGACAGGCGCTTGTTTTCTCTCATAGAAGACGCGCTTTTGGCAACGAAGCAACAGTAAAGCAGGAACGAAGGCCGTAAGTCATGTTTAGGTTCTCTGAATTTCCAGACGAAGAGATCTCTTATAAAGGAAATCCCTGTAGCGGCCGCCAAGGGGAAATGGGACTCAGGATGGATGTCCCGGTGGTATTATCAAATTCTCGTGGGCACGGACTCTCCTCTTCATACTTCAATGGGTCCAGTCCGCGCGATTCGATCTCCTAACTGGAGCGCGACCGCGGAAGAAATTAGACATCTTGACTATCTGAAGGCCCTTCGTGCCCAGAGTACAATGCGAGATTTGGTGGAAGAATACTGCCTATGTCGTATCGACCCTTTGGCCAGGAGTTCCCCCGTTACTCTGGAGCGGTCGCTGGGAGGTACGGTGTCCGTGATTCGTCCTGAAGGGGTACAAGACCGGGGGCGTGGGGCGGCCGAGAGATTGGCTCGCAAGCTTCTGGGCCCTTGCCAGGCAACGGAGTATGAGGCCGCTATGGGCGCCGTAGGGGCCACCCGATGTTCTCGTTTTACTGACTGGGGACGCCGCGCGCCCCCTCATCCCCGAGGATCAGTTGGCTCTCCCCGCCCTGCTAAACGAGCAAGGTTAGCTCGTGTTGCGCTGCCCCAAGCCGCTGCTACTTCGGATGGGAGCGAGGATTCGGGGGATGATGACGACAAGGAGGCGGATTGGGATTCGGAGGAATCCAGCGACGAGGGTGATTCCTCCGGCTCTGTGGCGGTTACGTCTCTCTCCCGCTCCGCCTCCGGATTACGTGGGGTGCGGGGGTCCCTCCAAAACGATTCCCTTGGCTGTTAGGGCGAACCCTCGCATGTGCCATCTGCCCCAGACATCTGAGCTTTCTGAGGCAACATCAAGTCCGGCCGCTGTGGGGAGGTTCCTCGGCCCTCCCACTTGACCCTTACGTTAATGTGCCTGTTGGCGGGTCACCCCGGTATTCATTTCTCAGGGATTCCTGAGTGGAGACTATCGACATATATGACGAGGATGATGGTGATTCTCCTGGTGGAGTGCGCACAAGGGCAACTTGAAGATGGGACTACCCCGCGACAGGGAGACTCGGGTTTGCGGTTGAACATTTCCACTCTCGACACCCCCACTGGGAAGAAGGTCTTACTCCCGATACTTTTCCCGCCACTCGTTAGGGTGTGATATTCTTTCAGTCTTGATGAGGTTAATGCAGGAGGTAATAATGCGGAGGAGGCGGAGGAGTTAACACCGCTGAAACGAGTCCAAATCGGGCGCTTGCCGATCCCTTGCTGCCGCGGAGGAGGAGGGTCGAGAACCTCCGATTCCAAGTACTAAAACGCCCCTCCGGATGAGGGATTTTACCTTCGGCCCACCAGCCCCTGCGGGTGGTGTGGGCTCTTCCTTTGTTCGCTTTGATTTGTCGGATTTTTCAGCCTCAGATTTTGAAAGGGCGGCGGTTTCTCGATCCTTAAGAAAGATGCGCGGCCTTTTCTCCTTACAATAAATCTGGCTTTATTTGAGGAAGTTAATGACCTTTCTCTGCGAGATCTCGATGGACCATCATTTAAAGGTACCCTTCCTTTTGAGCTTATCCTACGGGTATCAATGTCTTTCAATATCTGCTTCATATCTTCTCCATTTTTAGGGGTCGTACTGCTTCAGAGATATCACGTCGATTTCGGACGTGCTTGGAGTCGATTCAACAAGGGGGCCCAGGATTGTGAGGCCGCGAAGGAACGAGCAGCGGAACTAGAGGCGGAGAAGGCTAATCTTTCAAGGGCGCTTCAGGACTCTGAGGACTCGTTGGCCAAGGTGCAGGCTGAAGCGTCCCAGAGTCGGGACTTGGCTGCGAAAAATGCAGAACTGGAGGGGGTAATTTCTCTGATGAGGGACCGTCTCGCTGAGGAGGAGCGAGCCCGCATGGCGGCGGAGCGAAACGAAAAGAAGAAAGATGATCGAATAGAGGAGTTGAAAAACCTATTAGTGGTTGCTGAAGAGGGCAAGAACATGTTGAAGAAGCAAGTGGAGGAATTCCCCTCTCAACTCGCAACGGCGCGGAGCGAAGCTCAAATGCATCTTCGTAACGCTCAACGAGCGGAGGAGCGTCACGACATGGTTCAGAAGGAATTGGAATCAGTTGTCTCGGGGATTCACGGGGCTACAGAGGCCTTCCTTCAGCAGCTCCCTCGGTTCGGTATTGATGCGGCTCCGAGTCGTATTCCTTCCTCCAGCCTGGAAGCTGTCTCCTTCCTTGAGAAATCTACTAAGATTTTTGGGGATTCAAAGATCGACCTTCGGCGACATCGCGCGAGATTGGGCTCCGTAAAAACGGCTCAGCTATTGGAGGCAAAAGGATGTACTCATATACGCGAGCACTTCGGTTTTTCTTCTGCAGCTCCGTCGTTACCGGGGTTCGGAGATATCCCTTCGTCGATGAAGCCTTCCTCCGCCGCATCTAGACTATCGTCAAGTTTTATGTCAGATTTCTGGAAGCAAAGACGGGAGCCCACTGCAAGGGAGTCAGTCCGTCGAGCTCGTGCTGTGATGCGTGACTCGGGGAAAAGCAAAGAGAAGCCGCCTCCTCCTTAGTTGGTGTATCTTCGTGTGAGGGGATTTTTGTAGATACTTGGGTTAAATCACTCATTTTATCAAATGACCATGTATGTTCGTTCGCTCTACGGGTCCCTTCGTCCGAAAAAGCGTTTAGCTTCTCCCAATGGAGACCGAACGTCAGTGACGAGTATTAGCGGGACTTAATGATCCGGCGAACTTCTCGGGGGACGTGTAGACGCTTGGGCTTCTCGCGTTATTATTTAACTCTGGCCCTTTTCACCTTCCTCGCCCACCTTGTTAGTATCGAGTAGACGATCGCTCTCTTCCCCTGCCTTCCTTTGCTTTTTCAATGGCTGACCTCCCCGGGGAAATTATGGAAGAAGACCCCATTTTTGCCAACCTGGATGAGGGGCCGCCTGTGGCAGAGATCCCGCCACTGCTGGAGGAGGAGGGAGCCCCTATCATGGTTCCTGATCCTCTGGGTGACGCTCGCTCCCGGGGGTCTTCCAGCCGCCGACGATTTCGAGGCCTTCATTGAAGGTCTATGGGCGGATTTCGACATGATAATGGCCGCAGAGGAGGCCCTCGCCCGAGACCTCGCCAACCTCGACATATTGATTGGGATGGTGCCGCGTCGCTAGAAGCCAAGGACGCCCTCGCTGAAGCCGTGGCGCGTGCTAATCGCATCTAAGTCCGCCGCTTCGCATACAAAAGCTTTTGTTGGATTACTGTTCTATGTATGCTTGGGACGATGTTATGTAATTCCCAGTCGGGGATTGGTACTTATATCTGTTCTTTGTCTTCTCTGTTTGAATTCCTTCTGATCTTACATTCTTAGCCTCCTATCGTGCCTTGAGTAGTAGTCGTGAAATGGTCTCGTATGGTCGCATAATGCGTAAGCACCCCCTCCTTCCTTGCCGAGGGAAAGACGGGATACCGGCTTGGGTGTATTTTCTCAATGACTTGGCGAGGGTAGTACGACGTGTTCTCCGGTCCTTCGGAGCGAAGGTGAGGTTGGTACCTTAACCCGGACGGCTATTTCGTGAATAGATGAACGGGGACAGCGAACGAATTGTAGTGTCGGTGCGACTAACTACCCATGAATTCTTACCCCGCGAGGCAGCGGGACTCAGAGCGAGGATGGGTGGGACTTATGCCCGACCAAGCATCCACAAATCCTACCCTAAGACGAGGCAACGGGTCTCCTGAGCGAGGATGGGTGGGACTTATGCCCGACCAAGCATCCGCGAAATCCTACCCGGCACGAGGCAACGGGTCTCCGGAGCGAGGGATGGGTGGGACTTATGCCCGACCAAGCATCCGCAAATCCTACCCTAAGACGAGGCAACGGGTCTCCTGAGCGAGGATGGGTGGGACTTATGCCCGACCAAGCATCCGCGAAATCCTACCCTAAGCACGAGGTAACGGGTCTCCTGAGCGAGGATGGGTGGGACTTATGCCCGACCAAGCATCCGCGAAATCCTACCCAAGACGAGGCAACGGGTCACCGGAGCGAGGATGGGTGGGACTTATGCCCGACCAAGCATCCGCAAATCCTACCCGACGAGGCAACGGGTCTCCGGAGCGAGGGATGGGTGGGACTTATGCCCGACCAAGCATCCGCGAAATCCTACACGGCACGAGGCAACGGGTCTCCGGAGCGAGGGATGGGTGGGACTTATGCCCGACCAAGCATCCGCGAAATCCTACCCTAAGACGAGGCAACGGGTCTCCTGAGCGAGGATGGGTGGGACTTATGCCCTACCAAGCATCCACAAAATCCTACCCTAAGCACGAGGCAACGGGTCTCCGGAGCGAGGGATGGGTGGGACTTATGCCCGACCAAGCATCCGCGAAATCCTACCCGGCACGAGGCAACGGGTCTCCGGAGCGAGGGATGGGTGGGACTTATGCCCGACCAAGCATCCGCGAAATCCTAATAGGTTTCTTGATTTGAATCTTGGAGAACATGAAGATGGCTCAAACTCGCGATGTCTTTCCATTATTTTATTGATAAGGATCGGTACATTTCTTTCCTTCGGATTCGACCACCTACGGAAAAAATTTTTTGAGCGCGTCGGTGTTCCAGGTCCGTGGTATCTCTTCTCCGCAGGGGGTAATGAGCTTGTGGGCACCCTTCGCTGTTGACTCTTGGATGATGTATGGTCCTTCCTGTGTCGCTTCCAGGCCAAGGCCGGAGCGGCCCGCTTGAGCACCATGTCTCCAGGGTGTAGTTCACGTTTCTTCACCTTCTTGTTGAAGCTTCGGGTGGACGCCTCCGCGTAGGCTTTCATGGTCTTTAAGGCTTGAAGCTTGTGTTCTTCCTTTAGATCACACGTGACGTCAATTGCCTCATGGGTCGGGGTTTTGATTACTCGTAAGGATTTTGCACAGATCTCCGCAGGAGAAACGGCTTCTTCCCCGAAAAGGAGACGGAAGGGGGAGAACCCGGTCGCTCTTGAGGCCGGCGCGTGTTGCCCATAAGACGTGATCCAGCTCGTCGGGCCAAAGCCCCTTCTTAGAGCCGTAAAGCCTTTTTTTATGCCATCAAGAAGTAACCCGTTCGCCCGTTCCACCGCCCCGTTCGACTGAGGATGACCCACTGAGGCGAAGCAGATCTTTATCCCGAGATTATCACAGTAATCGCGGAATTTCCAGGAGTCGAATTGAGTCCCATTGTCGGTTACGATCTGGTAAGGGACCCCGTATCGGCAGATAATTGTTTTCCATAGGAATTTGACGTGGCGGTCTCTGCGGTTATCTTCATGAATCGCTCGCCTCGATCCAATGGGAGAAGTAATCGATGGCGACGATTAAAAATCGAAGGTTTGCTCGAGCTTTAGGAAGCGCCCCAACAATGTCTATTCCCCACTTGGCGAAGGGCTGCATCGGGTACCGTGATGCAGTTCGTTGGGCGGGGCCCTCGCTTGCTTGGTCATCCATTGGCACGCATGACGTTGTCGGACCATGTGCTCGCATCTTGCAACGCTGAAGGCCAGAGAGCCCCATCCGAATAGCTTTCTCACGAGATTCCTAGGGGCCTGGTGCGCCCGCAATCTCCTCGTGTGCTTCAAGTAAGGCTTGAACTCCTTCTTCTCGCGAGATGCAACAGAGCTACGGAGCGCAGAGGCCGCTACGGAACAAGAGGCCATTGATGATGGCGCATTTCTTTGCTCGTCTCTCGACGCGCCGCCTGTGTATCTTCGCTCGCAAAACTCCTCCAGGAGGTAGTTGTATATCTCATCCCTCCGCCTTCACCTACGCCCGAACGATGAGGTTTATCTCGGGAAGGAATGGAGGGGTGCGAAGTATCTCAAGAAGATTGTCGAAGGTAGGCTTCCTCCGGTGGCTGCGATCTTGGCTAGCTCGTCCAGCTGCTCGCTTTGAGACCTGGGAATTGCATTAACGGTGAACCCGGTGAAGCCCTTCTCCATTGTCCTGATCATCTCGACGATTTACGAGCTGCTCATCCTCACTTGATATTCTTTGGTGATGTGCCTCGAATGAGTTTCGAGTCTGTATATTATCGCCTTTCTTGCTCCCATGATCTTTGCTTTTCTCGATACCCAATAATAGCGCTTCATACTCGGCTATATTGTTAGTTGAAGGAAATTCCAGCCTTGCTGCAAACTCCACTTTTTCTCCTACTGGGTGTGTGTATCACCGCCGCTATTCCCGCCCCACTCGCCCCAAGACCCGGCCAGAGTGGATGGACCACATGGTTGGAGTTTGGTTGTTCTCCTGGCCGGGAGGTCCATTCTACCATGAAATCGACGAGGGCTTGGCTTTTGATTGCCGTGCGAGGAATTATGGTTAATTCAAAGGGAGCTAGCTCGACAGCCCACTTGCCGATGCGCCTGCGGCTTTCCTCGCTGAAGAGCATAGACCCTAGGGGATATGTAGTTGGCACCTTGATGCGGTTGGCTTGAAAATAATGCCGAGCTGAGATGCCATTAACAGAGCATATGCCGCTTTTTCCATTTCCGAGTATCGTAGCTTCGCTCCTTGGAGGGCTTCAGAGACAAAGTAGACCGGCCGTTGTTTGGCGCCTTGAGGTGCACTAACACGGGCGCTACTACGAGGGGCTAGTCGCTAGATATAATGTAAGCTCCTCACCTTGCTTCGGGCTTTGTAGGACAGGGATTTCCATGAGGCTCGCTTCAAGTTATCGAAGGCGCGTTGGCATTCCTCGTCTGCATTTAAACTATCGCTTGTGCGCAAGGCTTTAAAGACCGGCAGATTTCGCCCGCTGGATTTTGGCAAGAACCGATCGAGCCGCTTATCCGCCCCGCCAACCGTTGTACTTCTTTCAGGTTTCTTGGTGGGGCCATGTCTTGGACAGCTCTTATCTTTTCTCGATTCGCTTCTATGCCCTGCTGGGAGACCAGGAAGCCTAGCAGCTTTCCTGGCCCACGCTAAACGCATTTTGACGGGTTAAGCTTCACCTTTCCTTTTATCAAATTTCTGAAAGTTTCCCGGAGGTCCCCGATGTGATCTTCTTTCTTCTCACTTTTGACAATGATATCGTCAACGTAGGCTTCCACATTTCTTCCCAACTGATCGGCGAAGATCTTCGTGATGAGTCGAGCGAAGGTAGCACCTGCGTTTTTGAGCCCGAAAGGCATCCGCACGAAGCAATAGGTACCGAAGGGAGTAACGAATGCTGTCTTGTCTTCGCTCTCCTTCTTGCATATAGATTTGGTGATAACCAGAGCACGCATCAAGGAAGCTCATCCTTTCGACCGGAGGTTGAATCAACCACCGGTCGATGCGGGCGTGGGGAAGTCATCTTTCGGGCATGCTTTGTTTAAATCGCTGAAGCCGATGCACATCCTCCATGCCCCGCTAGCCTTCTTGACTAAGACGATGTTGGCCACCAATCCGGCATCGAAGTTCATGGATGATTCCTTACCGAGCAGCTTTAGCCACTTCCACCTTCGCAGCCTTCTTGTCTTTCTGCTGCAAGTTTTCTCAATTTTTGCTTCCTAGGCTTCACGCTTGGATTAACAATGAGAGCATGTTCAATAGTTTCTCTCGACGCCAGGAAGGTCTTCGTGCCCCTGCGAACACGGTTTCATATTCCTGGAGGAGCAGCAGCAAGTGTTTTTCCTCCTCCGGAGACAACATGGCGCCGATACTTACCGCCTTGCCGCTTCGGCCCGAGCGGTATCCGCTGGGTTTCTCCTGGGGTTGTGGTTTAGGAGCCACCGGCCGCGATTCGCAGTACGACGGGATCTAGCTCAAGAGCTGACGTGTTTGACTTGAGGGGTTCTCCATATCTATCTTCCTTGCCAAGGCTTGGTCTCTCGCACCGTGATGACACCATCTGCGGTAGGGATTTTCATGCATAGGAAACCGTGATGAATTATGGCCCCCATGGTTGTCAACGAGCCCCCGCCTAGGATCGCATTGTATTGGAATGGCATGTCTACCACATCGAATGTGACGCGACTTGTGACGCTGGTTTGAGGCGTCGCGAATGTGACTTCAAGCTCCAATTGCCCCAGGTGGTGTCGACCGTGCTTCCTCCAAAACCCATCGCGGCACCTCCGATTTTTTCAACCGATCTTGTGGAATCATCATTTGTCGGAAAGCCTCCATGGATAGTATGTCCGCGCGCTCCCTCCATCTACCAATATTCGACGACTTCGCAATGGGCGATAATGGCGGTTACTACCAAGGAATCTTGGTGCGGGAAGTGTACCCCCGTGGCATCCTCCTGTGTGAATGTGATTGGTTCGCATTTTACCGGAGGAAGGGTGGTGGGGGTAATTGCAACGTGGTTAATTTGCCGGGCGTACGCCTTCCTCTGTCTTTTTGACGAGAGATGTGATGAGGAGCCCCCCGCAATGACGTTGATAATGCGATGAAGATGATTCATTCCTACACGAGGGGGGTGTTGTCGTCCAACAGGAGGCGCTTCCGGCGGCGCAGGATGCATCTTGACTTCCCTTTGTTTCGCCTCGAACCGCCTATATCCGTTGATCACTTTGCATTGGATGGTGTCGTGAGTGATATTTTCCCCGTGATATTCACAGAAGTATTGCCGGGGCTCTGTCCCTTCTTTCTTGTTAACTCGGCTTCCCTCGTCTTGTTTTCCTCGGCCCGGGGGTGGTCCTCGTCTTTGCTGCTCCGCGGGCCTGTCGCCCGTGGCTTGCCGATCTCTTGGCTTTTCAATGTGGTGGATTCTCCTCCTCTCGTCTCTTCTTCCTGGCTCGGGTATCGTTCCCTCATTTTTGGGTTGGGCGGAGGTCCTTCCCTCGCCCTCTCTTGCGTGGAGCGAATTCTTGCTTCTCTGTTGGGGCCCGCCTTCCCTTCGGAAGTTGTCTTCCTCCGCCTGCGTACTCCCTCATCTTCGCAAAGAGTTCTTCCACCGCGGCGCACCTCTTACGAGCGAGCCTTTCCGCTAACGGTCCCCTACGCAGCCGCAACGCGTCGCATTGATGATAGTAGTGTCGCTTACTCCTCGCACTGCACTTAATCCGGAGAAACGCTGAAGTAACTTTTAAGGGTTTCCCCTTCGCGTTGTCGTACTGCAAATAGGTCACTTTCCTCTTTCATTCCGCCGGTTACCCTGAAAGTTGCCTTCAAGCTTGGAGCGGAGTTGTGGCCAACAGTGATCGATCGGGGCTCGTGAAGAGTACCAGACAGGGCTATGCCTTCAAGGGCTAGAAGGAGCCCTTCGCCTTGATGTCATCATCTCCTCCCGCCGCTTCAATCGCCAGATCATAAACGGAGGAACTCCCTTGGGTCCGTCCGACCAGTCATATGGCTTAACAAAGGGGAAATTTGAAGCTTCCCGGGAGGGCCATTTTTGGCCCGTAGAGCGTGGCCGAGGGGTTTGGATCGTGATCTTCCTGTGCGCCATCGCAATCAGCTGGAGATAGCACCTCGCGGCTCGGGCTTTCATCTTGTGATTCGTATTGACCCCGCCGATTGTCCTTGTAGACGCCTCAACTCTGCCATGAGTTGCTCGTTGGCTTCCATCGCCGCATGACGTTGGGGTCAATCTCTCCCGAGCTCCGGCCTCCTCCGTGGGTTTCTTCATTTCCGTGGGTCTCTCGGCGATGAGTTGGATGTGTCGACGCTCCGCCACATCTCCTCCTGGTGTCGAAACTGCTCGCCCGCTGCCGAGGCCGCTGCTTGGGGCTCGCTTGCGCACGGCCACCGGAGTCTGTGGATGTAAAGTTCCCGCCATGTTTCGGCTTCATGGCCGGCATCCGCGTCTCGTCATACGTAAGTCGAGGGGATCTCAGATTGGCTTCGTGACGCCGCTTGGTTCTTCGTTTCCTGCCGTTGTCGCCCCTTGATACTGCCTCCTTTCCTTTCTTTGGTGGCATGGTTGCAGGAAACTTACCCTTGGGCTTGGTCGGCAGGTGGTGGTTTCACCTTGCGGTTGGGTTCCCCACGGACGGCGCCAGTGTGGTTGTGTGGAACCACCGGGTCTCTCTCTCTTCTTACTCGTCGATCGCTTCTTGTTTTTCGGGAACCTCCTTCTACTGCCTCTTCTTTTCCGCTTTATAGGGCGGGCTTGGATATGCCCGTATTGTTTGGCTTTCTTTTTCTTTATTATTTCTTGCCAGGGCTAATCTGAATTTTTTTATTGACTCACGCCTCTAATACGTTGGGTTTTTTACCCTATGTTCGTACACCTTTTATAGGGGTTCGACGGGAATTTCACTTGTGTAGGGGTCTCAGATTGCCTGGACACGTCACCATGTATTTGGGAGGAGTTGTTGGAGGGTGTCAGACATTGGTGATTTAGCATTAGGTTCACGTCGGAGGAAGGCACGACTGGGAGTGATTCCCTCTGGTTTCCTCCTTCGCCACGGAAGGGTACTTCCCCTCATTGCGGGGGGAGAGGGGGTGATCCTTATCCATCTCCTCCTCTTACCGGGGGTTGACCCCCTAGTGTATGGACTCATGGCTTTGTCGAAGGGAAAGGTTGGCGTTCATAAAACCGTTCATATGGGTCACTAGACGCGTGGTGTTTTCGCTTAGTTGGCCGAGGGGAGGGCTGAGCCTGGCCGGCCCACCACAACTGGGTACTCCGGATATGATATGTCTTCTTAATTCCATCTCTTCATACAGAATTTGATGCTCGGGTATTCTGAGACATTTCTTCAACTGAGAAACATGAAAGACATCATGTACTCCTGATAGTTGTGGAGGCAATTCTAATTTGTAAGCAACTTCTCCCCTTCTGGCAACCACTGGGAATGGACCAATGTAGCGGGGTGCTAACTTCCCACTAACTTTGAACCGACGCATTCCCTTGAGAGGCGAAACCTTCAGGTACACATGATCACCAGGTGCAAAACTTAAATCCCGGTGACGATTGTCAGCATAACTTTTCTATCTTGACTGGGCTGTTCTCAAATTTTCACGAATCACTTTAACTTGCTCTTCGGCTTCCTTCAGAATATCAAGTCCAATGATTTGTCCACTTTCGGTATCTTTCCAATACAACGACGTTCTGCATTTTCTTCCATACAGAGCTTCAAAAGGTGCCATCTTCAGACTTGACTGATAGCTATTATTGTAGGAGAATTCTGCATAGGGTAAATTCTGATCCCAAGAACCTTTGTATGTTAACGCACAAGCTCTCAACATATCTTCCAATATTTGATTTATTCTTTCCGTCTGACCGTCGGTCTGGGGATGGTAAGCAGTACTGAAAAACAGACTCGTACCCAAAACCTCATGCAATTTCTACCAAAACTGCGAGGTAAACTGAGAACCTCAATCGGACACGATCTTCTTTGGCACACCATGTAAACGCACAATTTTGACCATATATAGCTCTGCGAGCTTATCACCAGAATAAGTTGTCTTCACAGGAATAAACTGTGCTACTTTTGTTAATCTGTCCACAATGACCCAAATGGAATCATAATCGAACTTAGTCCTGGGAAGTCCAGTGATGAAATGCATTCCAATTTCTTCCCATTTCCAAACAGGGTGCAAAGGTTGCAATAGACCGGCTGGTCTCTGATGTTCGGCTTTTACCAACTGACATACATCACAACGAGCCACGAAGTCAGCAACCTCTTTCTTCATATTGGACCACCAATATTTTTCTTTCAAATTCGAGTACATCTTTGTACTTCTCGGGTGAATAGAATACACAGAATCATGAGCCTCTTTCAAAATTACACCCTTGATTTCCTGTTGATTAGGGACCACTATTCTTTTACCAAACCAAATAAAGACCTTTCTCATCTTCCGAAAATTCATAAAACTTTCATTTCTTCATGCCCTCCTTTAGGTCCGCAATACCCTTATCATTCTTTTGAGCCTCTCTGATCTGATCTTCCAAGGTCGATTACACTTCTATATTGAAAATGCAGCCTTCATGCACCAATTCCAAGTTAAGGCGTTGGAATTCTTCATAAAGTGCTGGTTGGCTTTCCTGTACCATAACCATGTTACAGTAGCTCTTCCTGCTTAAGGCATCTGCGACCACATTAGCCTTTCCAGGATGGTAATGGATTCCGACGTTATAATCTTTTACCAACTCCAACCACCTTCTCTGCCTCAAGTTGAGATCGGATTGGGTGAAAATGTACTTCAAACTCTTATGATCCGTATATATTTCGCATCTATTTCCAATCAGATAATGCCTCCAAATCTTTAGTGCGTGTACAACTGCAGCTAGTTCCAAATCATGGGTTTGATAGTTTTCTTCATGGGGTCGCAGTTGTCTTGAGGCATAAGCCATTACTCTCCCTTCTTGCATCAAAACACATACAAGACCCTGTTTTGAAGCATCGCAGTAAACTTCAAAATCCTTATGAATATCCGGCAAGACCAGAATGGGGCTGAAGTTAACCTTTTCTTCAGTTCTTGAAAACTCTGTTCACATGATTTTGTCCATTCAAACTTCTTCTCTTTCTTCAAAAGCTGGGTGAGAGGTCTTGCAATCCTCGAGAAACCTTCGATGAATCGCCGATAGTATCCTGCTAATCCAAGGAAGTTTCTGATATCCGAAACTGACTTGGGTTGCTTCCAATCTAAAACATCCTTCACTTTCGCCGGATCCACTGCTAATACTCCAGCAGAAAGGACATTACCCAGGAAAGAAACTTCCTTTAACCAAAAATCACACTTTCTGAATTTGGCACACAGCTGATGTTCTCTTAACCTTTCCAAAACTATCCTCAAATGCTCTTCGTGTTCTTTTCTGCTCTTGGAATAGATAAGAATGTCGTCAATGAAGACTATAACGAACTTGTCCAAATACTCCATGAACATCCTATTCATCAAATTCATGAAATAAGAAGGGGCATTTGTCAATCCGAATGACATCACTGTAAACTCGTACAGTCCATATCTGGTA
Organism: Rhipidocladum racemiflorum; assembly: GCA_036346355.1. NCBI lineage: Eukaryota > Viridiplantae > Streptophyta > Magnoliopsida > Poales > Poaceae > Rhipidocladum > Rhipidocladum racemiflorum. The sequence continues at coordinate 47,287,747 of CM070589.1, forward strand.
GTGAAGGCTGTCTTCGGGATATCTTCTTTCCTTATCTTAAGCTAATGATATCCTGATCTCAAATCTATTTTTGAGAAAACTTGGGCTCCTTTCAACGGATCGAACAGATCATCTATCCGAGGCAAGGGGTACTTATTCTTGATGGTGACCTCATTCAAGGAGCGGTAATCTATGCAAATCCTCAAACTACCATCCTTTTTCGTGACGAAGATTACTAGTGATCCCCATGGTGACGAACTTGGTCTAATAAACCCTTTCTCCTGCAATTCTGCAACCTGTTTCTTCATTTCTACTAATTCATTGGCAGGTAGCCGGTAAGGCCTTTTCGAGATCGGAGTGTGCAGGTACAAGCTCAATTATGAACTCAACATCCCGATATGGTGGCATACCAGGCAGATCCTCTGGAAACACATCTGGGTATTCATTCACTATAGGCACATTTTCCAACGATGTCCCTTTCAAACGGTTCAGGGTGCTACCCCCTTAGAGGAAAGATTAGACAAGAATTCCACTCGAATTCCCTCAGGGCTGGTAAGAGAGATAGTTCTACTAGCACAATCTATCTGAACCTTGTATTTGGTTAACCAATCCATTCCAAGGATTACTTCTTGTAACACCCCAAAATTTTGCTTTTCTTAAATTCATGTGTGATTTGGCACTTTGGTGAATTTTTGGAATTTTCTGGAATTTATTTGGATTTATTTGGAATTTATTTGAATTTATTCCATTTTGAAATAATTAAAGAATTAAACTTTGCAAATAAAATTTTGTTGGAAATATTTTATTTGAGTCCCAAATACCCTAAAATATTTTCCAGAATTTTTCTGGAATTTTTCTGAGTCTTTTGCTATTTTTAATGAATTAAATGAATTTCTGGGAAATATTTTAATTATTAAATCGCTGGAAAATGCGAGTGGGTTTGTACTGTTCATCCGACCGAGCCCGAGTCAGACTCGAGTTCGAGTCCGACCCGAGCCACGTGACTCGACCGAACCAACTCCAAAACCTAATCGATCCCAACCGTTGGATCAAGATCCAACGGTCGAATCCGGCCCGGATCCGATCACGCCCACGCGATCGTGGCCGTTGATCGTGCCACGTGGACGGCTGTGCGTCATCGTCTCCGCCCGAGTCCGAGCCGAACTCCGCCGCCGCGCCCGCCGCCGTGGAGAACTAGGTTTCCGTGTCCCGCGCGAAGCCGAGGCTATTTAATGCCCGGATCACACCGAGGATCGCTCGACCTTGCGCAGCCATCGCCCTATCTCACCGAGCCTCACCGCCGTAGATCCGCCGGACCGCTCGGAGTCATAGCACCCCTCCGCGGTTCGCTTGATTCCGCCGCCCGCCGCCCCCCGCCGCCATTGACCCAGATCCGAACCCCGGCCAGCGCACCAAGAGACCTTTCACCTCGCCGAGCACGCCCCAAACGCTGCCGTTCGTGGTCGCTGCCGTCCTCGGCCAGCCACAACTCCGCCGTGAAGCCATCGCCGACCCCGAGCTCCACCAACCGTCCGATCAAGATCCAAGGGCTCAGATCGCGCCACGTTACCCTCGGTGAGTTCCCCGTTGAAAATCCTAGATCTAATCTCAACCGTTGGATCTAGATCCAACGGCGTAGGTCGTGCCAATGAGCGGAATCGCACCAGTTAGATTGGATCTGGACCGTTAGATCAAGATCCAACGGCCCAGATCAACCCGTGCGCCCCAAGCACTTGAGGCCCAAATCCAATCCTAGCCGTCGGTTTTCAAACCAACGGCTACGATCGTGCCACGTGTCCAGGGAGCCGAACCGCCGCGCCACGCGCGCGTGCGAGGTCACTGACACGCTGGGCCCGCGTGTCGGGCCGATCGCGACCGTGGACGTCACCCATGACGTCATCGGAGGGACTCCACTGTCGACCGCGTGGCCGAGCCCCGCCGACGCCGCCAGCGACGCCACCCGAGTGGTCCCACATGTCGGGCCTCACGTGAGCCGTGGACCCGGTCCACGGTAGACCCGAGCCGGCGTGGACCGAGTCCATGGACCGGTGACGTCGGCAGACCAATCCAGTGCTGCCACGTGTCCATGCCGACGCAATAATTAATTTCGAAAAGAAAATGATTTATTAATTCGAAATAATGATTTGATTTTGTTTCAAACTTCAAACGCTTATAACTTTTATGCGTTTCAACTCCGATTTGAGTGATTCAAATTTCTAAATTTGTATAAAATTGAGATCTACCTAAATATGAATTTTAATTAATTTTTGGACTAAAGTTTTTCTCTGTAAAATTATTTAATTGATTATTTAAACTTTAAATAATCATAACTTTTGCATTTTAACTCCAAATTTGTGATTCCAGTTTCTAAAAACTCATAAAATTATGTTCTCTCTGTTTATGGATTTTATTTGGATGTTTGGACACTTTTTGCCTATTGTTTATTCGTGTATTTGCTATTTGCACGCTTTACGAGTAGACGTTGAAGTGCTTGGGAAGGATTCAAGGAGAAGTATTGACTCAGGATCCAACTCAAGACCAAGAACAAGTACTTTTTGAAGGCAAGTTGTGCTTTGACCATGTTGATCCTATTTTGAAATCTATTTTGATTTAACCTATTGCATGCTAAGTTCAAATAGAAAAATACTTTATTTAAAAATGGGGAATTAGATAAGTACTAATTTCTTTGTATGACACCTTGATTATTTAAGTATGTGCCATGACCCTTGTCACCCTAGTTGTGGATTACTAGTTGGACATTATTAAATTGCCAACATGGGTTTAGACCAGTTGTAGTATCTTTGCTTAGACTCGCTACGTGCTCATGACATGATTTTGGATAATCAAATGTTAATATTGACTTAATGACATATTGAACCTGTTTTGGAAAAGTATCATGTGATGTTGATGGCACGTGGTGCATGGTAATCAAGCGGGGTTTGATAAATGATTTCGGCCGGGCATGTGGCAAGAGTAATCAGGTGGGCCATTGTGGCATTGGGAGTGTTGATTTGGTTCTTGGGTAGTCTTGCCCTGGTCACCCTAAGGACTTAACCTTGCAAGCCTTTGAACTGGGTCTAACGTGCAACCACATGTCAGTAATGGGAAGGACCTAGTTGACTAAGTTGCTAATAACGTGCACTGTGGGACCTCGGGAGGTCAACTACACCCTTTGTGTAAGTTGTGCGGGGAGCCGCATCGGCTGAGGCCAGGTACCCATCTAACGGTTGATTGGCCTAGACTTCGCCTTAGCGAAGGGAAGGGTTAGTGCGCAATAACCGGGGAGGACCACTTGTATTGTTAGAAGTCTCCGAAAGACTTTGTTACGGAAACTCGCCTTTGTGGTGTTTGACTGTATCTTGTGGGTAAAGTGCATAACCTCTGCAGAGTTTAGAATCTATTCGAATAGCCGTGTCCGCGGTATTGGACATCGCTCGAGAATTACAGTCAAGGGTTAGATTTTCTCAAAAATAACTTTGGTTTGAAAGGTTGGGTTGGATTAATAATGAAGTTGATGGAAATGTGGTTTAGGATGGGAAAGATGTTTACTAAACTTCTTGAAAAGTTAATTATGCTTTACTTATTTCTACTGCTTTCGAATCTACTTATATTACTTGTCCAATGCTATTTACTGCAAATATACCTTGAGTTATTCCTTTGTACCAAGCCATGCATATAGTATATTAGCTTTGCATTACATGCATGACTTGCTGAGTACCAAGTACTCACCCTTGCCTCAATACAACACCAGTTGAAGAGGAGACTACACCAGCTTTGGAGGAGTTCCAAGAGGATCCGTCTACGTAGGGAGCGAGCCCAGTCAGTTCCCTGTGGTATACTGGATGGCGCCACGAGCTTATTTGATTTTCCGCTGCTACTATTTCTCTCTTAGTAAGTTTCGCCCTGTGAGGCGTATATTGTAACTTGACCATAAGGTCGAGTAACCAGTTGGTTATTTAAATAAAGTACTTTGATAGTATCGAATGGTATGATTGTGATATTTACCGATGTTAAGACTGTGTGCACTAGCGCGTTCCTGGACTAGTGTTGAATACACAGAGGGTCCGGATTTGCAAATTCGGGGTCCCGACAGAGGTGGTATCAGAGCCATACTTGACTGTAGGCTCAACCCTAGTTAGAATGGTCGTAATGAGGATAAAACCTATTTTCTAAAAGCTAAAAATTTGTCAAGATAAGAAATGACATCTCGACTTATCCCCTTCTCTCTTATCTTGTCTCTTGCTGAAATTTTTCCTTACCTTGTCACAATTTAAAAATTCCGAGTTCTTACGTAAGCACTCTTGTGACAGATGGATGAAGAGTTCAACTACGTTGATCTGGGGGTTGGTCACGCCGCAGAACTTTGGCAGATGCTACAGACTCTCGGAGATTTTGAGAAGCCGCAATACCAAGTGGAAGTGATCAGACAAGCGGGATTGATCAAGGCTTGTGACGTGAAGATTGAGGTACCTGCTAGGAAGAAGGGCCCAGGCAATCGCCCGATACACTGCACTGCCAGGAGATCTACAATGCAGATGGGTATCCAAGAGGTATCACGACGAGCAATGCGGCACATTACCCGTATCTACGCCAGAGAGTTGGAGAGCACGGTGTTCCGTTATCACCCGCGCAGCGATAACCTTCTTGACCCGAAGGCGATTCAGGATGAGGATGCCATGGTTACACAGTTGGCACGATTTGTTGTCGCCCAGGAGGATGTACTAGACGATACGAGCAAGGAGCTACAGAAGGCCCGCAAGGAGATCACGACAGAGAAGAACAGATGGCGGGAAGCTCAAGAGTATGTGGCACACCTTCTGCGAAGGATTGACGAGTTGGAGATGACTTTGTACGGACTGCACTCCAGAGCCAAGATTGAGCTACACGAGCCGATCCAGAGGAGTCGATCTCGATGAGGACACCGCTTCTTCGACTACCACAGAGGACACGATTCTTTGGACATGGCAATCGTTTCGCGCCTATGCCGCAAAGACCCGTACTGTGCCATGGAGGTTTTCTAGATGAGTGAGCATAGGTTCTATAGTGAGACTCCTTCGCCGAGTCGCGTCATAGAATAAAGAGTCACCCTTTAGGCGTTAGACTCCAGAGTTAGTTTGATTTGGATTTTTATTGTTTGTTGAGTGTGCAGTATGTGTTACAAGGCCCTTAGGCATTGTAAGCAGCCATACCAAGTTATTAATAATAAAGTTGGACCTTAAAGTTACACCTTTCGCCCCGCATAAGTTCCATATTACTTGTCTATTCTTGTTTCCCTCTCATCTCTAAAACTTAGAGCAAATCGACAGATGGTGAACACCCGCAGAAACTTTGGAAGCAATGGGAGTGGTTCTCGCCCAGCAGAAAACCCCAACGATGGAGCACCAGCACCGCCACTGGATATGCAGAATTTCGGAGCTTTTCTTGCTGCTCAGACTCAGTTGATGCATGCTATGATGCAACAAATGCAACACGTCACCGCTCAGGCCACTACTAATCAAGTTAATCAGGGACCACGCCAGAATACAAGACTGTCGGAGTTCATGAGGACTCACCCACCCACTTTCTCTGGGAATGCCAATCCATTGGAGGCCGATGATTGGTTAAAGTCAATTGAGAGGAAGCTACACATAGCTCAATGCATAGGAAATGAGAAGGTACTCTATGCTTCTCATCAGTTGGAAGGAACAGCCGCCGAATGGTGGGAGAATTTCTGTGCCACGCAAGAGAACCCTCAAGATATCACTTGGGAAGAGTTCACGGCTGCATTCCGTCAGTATCACGTGCCTGAAGGAATCATGGACCTTAAGAAGGAAGAGTTCAGAGCACTGAAGCAAGGTAATCACCGGTGGTCGACTACTGAACAAGTTCACACAGCTAGCACGCTACGCACCTGAGGATGTAGCGACCGATAAATCCAGACAGTCTCGTTTTATGAAGGGACTTAACTCAGGATTGCAAGTAGGATTGATCACCCACACCTTTCCAGATTTCCAAGAGTTGGTGAATAAGGCGCTTATTCTTGAGGACAAGCGCAAGGAACTAGATGAGAACAGAAGCGCAGGATGCAACAAAGAAGGATCACGCCAGTGAACGCAATAGCGGCGCTGAGAGTTGCACCAAATCAATTCTTCGATTCCAACCACGAGAATGCAACAAGGGCACCGTCACCAAAGACCGAGACACATCAATCGTAACCACTGCACTCACTTCGCTAGAAACGCTTACTCTGTGCAATAAAGAAGGAACAGTGAGACGCCGCTACAATCCGCAACGAGCCAGACACTTTGCCAATGATTGTCCAAAGAAGACAGCAGGAGTGACCCCGATTCGCTTCAATCTAGGAACCACCCAGCTAGGACGCCAAAGATCAGGAGCCACACCAGGCATCGTGGTGAGAGGCCGAGTCAACCATGTCACCGCAGATGCACTGCAGAATGCTACGGACGTCGTACTGGGTAAGTTACTTGTTAACTCAGTACCTACAACAGTTTTGTTTGACTCTGGAGCTTCGCATTCGTTTGTTTCGCAAGGCTTTGCTGCTAAAAATGATTTGGGAATTTCAAGACTTAAGTGCATGCTTTTAGTTCAAACCCCTGGTTCCGAACTCCGAACGAAAGTAGGATGTTCCGGGGTGAGAATACTAATTGATGGAATAGAGTTCCTAGCAAACCTTATTATTTTGGAAACCCAGACCTTAGACGTTATATTGGGAATGGATTGGTTATCCAAGCACAAGGCCGTATTGGATTGTGGACGAAGGACTATCTCAGTTGAGAGCCCGTGTGGAAAGAAAGTGGAATTTCAAGCCACCGCAGTTAGAGATGGACAATTGATGGTTAACAGTGCCAAGACAATCAGCATAGAGGATGTCTCAGTAGTGAATGAGTACCCAGATGTTTTTCCTGAAGATCTACCTGGTATGCCGCCAGACAGGGACATAGAGTTTGTGATAGAGCTTGTACAGTACAAAGACCGATAGCAAAGAGACCCTATCGGATGTCCACCGAGGAGTTGGTTGAGATGAAGAAACAGCTAGAAGAGTTAATGGAGAAAGGATTTATCGAGGCCGAGTTCGCTGCCGTGGGGAGCACCAGTTTTGTTTGTCAAGAAAAAGGACGGAAGTTTCAGGATGTGCATTGACTACCGTGCACTCAATGAAGTCACCGTGAAGAATAAGTACCGCTACCCAGGATTGATGATTTGTTTGATCACCGAGAGGAGCCGGAGTTTTCTCCAAGATTGATCTCGAGATCGGGATACCATCGATTGAAGATCCGATCGGAAGATATCCCAAGGCGCATTCTCGTCAAGATATGGACATTACGAGTTCTGATTATGTCTTTTGGATCGATTTAATGCGCCAAAGATATTTCATGAATATGATGAATAAGGTGTTCATGGAATACTTGGACAAGTTTGTCGTCGTGTTCATAGATGATATTCTAATATACTCCAAAACGGAGGATGAACATGCTGGACACTTAATTCGAGTTTTGTAAAAGCTGAGGGAACAGCAACTCTTCGCAAAGTTCAGTAAGTGTGATTTTTGGAATGACAAGGTTGAGTTTCTTGGACATGTAATGACCGCATGAAGGAGTCACCGTGGACCCAAGCAAAGTAGAAGTCGTGTTACATTGGGAGCGTAGAAGATCGTGACCCATTCGGAGTTTCCTTGGAATGGCAGGATACTACCGCCGTTTCATCGAAGGCTTCTCGACAATTGCGAAACCTCTTACGCAATTGTCTGAAGAAGGAAAAGAAGTTTGCATGGACGCGAATGTGAGAAAGGATTTCAGAGTGAAGAAGCGATTGACATCAAGATCGTGTTAGTTCTACCGGATGTTGCTCAAAGCTTTGATATTTATTGTGACGCATCGCGCCAAGGACTCGGATGTGTGCCGATGCACGAGCGAAAAGGTCGCCGCTTATGCATCAAGGCGCTTGAGGCCGCATGAGGAAAATTATCCGACACATGACCTAGAGTTAGGCTAGTAGTGCATGCCTTGAAGATATGGCGTCACTATCTGATTGGAAACAGATGTGAAGTATATACGGATCATAAGAGCCTTAAGTACATATTCACCCAGTCGGATCTGAATATGAGGCAAAGGAGATGGTTAGAGTTGATCAAGGACTACAATGTTGGAATCCATTACCATCCCGGGAAGGCCAACGTAGTAGCCGATGCTCTGAGTCGGAAAAGCCATACCATGAGTGCGTTGCTAGCCACAAGTCAGGATGAGTTATGTGAGGATTTTCAGAAAATGAAGATTGAGGTTGTACCTAGCGGATTCTTGGCCGCATTGGAAGTAAAGCCTACTTTAGAGGACCAGATCCGAGAAGGACAGAAGGATGATGACAAGATCCGCAGGATTAAGTCCATCAAGGAAGAAGGCAAGGCAGAGGAATTCAAGTTGGATGAGCAAGGCACGTTATGGATGAAGGATCGGATTTGTGTGCCTAACAAGAAGGAGTTAAAGCAACTGATTTTGGAAGAAACCCATGACTCCAAGTATTCAATTCATCCTGGAAGCGCCAAGATGTATCAGGATCTGAAGGAAAGATTCTGGTGGCCAAGCCTGAAGCGTGAAGTTGCCGAGCATGTTGCATTGTGCGACGTATGCCAAAGAGTCAAGGCAATGCATCAGAGACCAGCAGGATTGCTACAGCCGCTGAAAATACCTGAGTGGAAGTGGGAGGAAATCGGAATGGATTTCATTACCGGTTTGCCTAAGACACAAGGAGGTTATGACTCCATATGGGTTATAGTAGATCGCTTGACTAAAGTAGCCCATTTTATCCCCGTGAAGACCACTTACTCGGGAGATAAATTAGCAGAATTGTACATGATCAGGATTGTCTGTTTGCACGGAGTGCCAAAAAGGATTGTATCGGACAGAGGTACCCAATTTACCTCAAGGTTCTGGAATAAGTTGCATGAAGCCATGGGAACCCGCTTTGAACTTCAAAGATAGCCTTATCATCCGCAGCGGATGGACAGATCGAAAGAGTCAACCAGATTCTGGAGGATATGTTAAGAGCTTGTGCATTGGCTTATGCTACCTCTTGGAATAAGAGTTTGCCGTATGCCGAGTTCGATTACAACAATAGTTATCGAGGCTAGTTCTGAGATATCACCTTTTGAGGCATCAGATGGTCGACCTGCTGACGCCATTGAATTGGAATGAGACCGTGGCGCCGTGTCTTGAACTGATATTCTTCAGAGGTCAAGAGAAGATTGCCATGATTAGGGAAAGGTTGAAGATCGCCAAATCACGACAGAAGAGTTATGCTGACAACCGTTGCCGGGACTTGAGTTTTGAACCAGAAGACTTTGTATACCTCAGAGTTACGCCTCTCAGGGGAGTTAAGAGGTTCCATGCTAAAGGGAAACTCGCACCCCGTTATGTTGGACCATTTAAGATTTTGAGCCGCAGAGGCGAAGTTGCTTATCAGCTGGAGTTGCCACCGTCGTTGGCAGGAGTACATGACGTATTCCATGTGTCCTGGCTTGAAGAAGTGTCTCCGAGTTCACGAGGAATGCACACCGCTAGAGTTAATTGAGTTGCAAGAGGATTTGACTTATAAGGAGCATCCCGTGAGGATTCTGGACACAATGGATCGAGAAACTAGAAACAAGTCAACCCGTTTCAGAGAGTTCGATTGGAGCAACCATGCAGAGAGCGAAGCGACTTAGGGAGCGAAGAGGATTTGAAGAAAGAGTTTCCAAACCTATTCTGTAGTGAGCCCTGAATCTCGGGGACGAGATTCTATTAAGGGGGGGAGGTTTGTAACACCCCAAAATTTTGCTTTTCTTAAATTCATGTGTGATTTGGCACTTTGGTGAATTTTTGGAATTTTCTGGAATTTATTTAGATTTATTTGGAATTTATTTGAATTTATTCCATTTTCAAATAATTAAAGAATTAAACTTTGCAAATAAAATTTTGTTGGAAATATTTTATTTGAGTCCCAAATACCCTAAAATATTTTCCAGAATTTTTCTAGAATTTTTCTGAGTCTTTTGCTATTTTTAATGAATTAAATGAATTTCTGGAAAATATTTTAATTATTAAATCGCTGGAAAATGCGAGTGGGTTTGTACTGTTCATCCGACCGAGCCCGAGTCAGACTCGAGTTCGAGTCCGACCCGAGCCACGTGACTCGACCGAACCAACTCCAAAACCTAATCGATCCCAACCGTTGGATCAAGATCCAACGGTCTGGATTTCCGTCGCGCCGGCCGAATCCGGCCGGATCCGATCGCGACGCGATCGTGGCCGTTGATCGTGCCACGTGGACGGTATGCGTCGTCGTCTCCGCCGAGTCCGAAGCCGGACTCGCCGCGCCGGCCGTGGAGAACTAGGTTTCCGTGTCCCGCGCGGAAGCCGAGGCTATTTAATGCCCGGATCACACCCCGAGGATCGCCTGGACCTTGCGCAGCCACTGCCCTATCTCACCGAGCCTCAGCCACCGTAGATCCGCCGGAATCGCTCGCCGGAGTCATAGCACCCCTCCGCCGCGGTTCTGCTTGATTCCGCCGCCGTCCGCCGTCCCCCGCCGCCATTGACCCCAGATCCGGAACCCTCGAAGCCAGGCGCACCCGAAGAGACCTTTCACCTCGCCGGAGCACGCCCCAAACGCCGTTCGTGTGGTCGCCGTCCTCAGCGCCGGCAGCCACAACTCCGCCGTGAAGCCATCGCCGACCCCGAGCTCCACCAACCGTCCGATCAAGATCCAAGGGCTCAGATCGCGCCACGTCACCCTTGGTGAGTTCCCCGTTGAAAATCCTAGATCTAATCTCAACCGTTGGATCTAGATCCAACGGCTTAGGTCGTGCCACGTAGCGGGAACTGCACCAGGCTAGATTGGATCTGGACCGTTAGATCAAGATCCAACGGCCCGAATCAACCGTGCGCCCCAAGCACTTGAGGCCCAAATCAATCCTGGCCGTCGGTTTTCAAACCAACGGCTACGATCGTGCCACGCGTGTCCAGTGGAGCCGAACCGCCGCGCTTACGCGGGCGTAAGGCGTGGAGGTCATCGACACGCTGGCCCGTGATGTCGGCCGATCAGACCGCGGACGTCACCCATGACGTCATCGGAGGGACCCACTGCCAAGACCGTGGCCGAGCTCGCCGACGCCGCAGCGACGTCACCCGAGTGGTCCCACATGTCGATCTCACGTGAGCCGTGGACCGGGTCCACTGTAGACCCGAGCCGAGCGTGACCGAGTCCATGGACCGGTGGCGTCGCAGACCAATCCAGTGCTGCCACGTGTCCATGCCGACGCAATAATTAATTTCGAAAAAGAAAATGATTTATTAATTCGAAATAATGATTTCAGATTTTGTTTCAAACTTCAAACGCTTATAACTTTTGCGTTTCAACTCCGATTTGAGTGATTCAAATTTCTAAATTTGTATAAAATTGAGATCTACCTAAATATGAATTTTAATTAATTTTTGGACTAAAGTTTTTCTCTATAAAATTATTTAATTGATTATTTAAACTTTAAATAATCATAACTTTTGCATTTTAACTCCAAATTTGACGATTCCAGTTTCTAAAAACTCATAAAATTATGTTCTCTCTGTTTATGGATTTTATTTGGATGTTTGGACACTTTTTGCCTATTGTTTATTCGTGTATTTGCTATTTGCACGCTTTACGAGTAGACGTTGAAGTGCCGGAAGGATTCGAAGGAGAAGTATTGACTCAGGATCCAACTCAAGACCAAGAACAAGTACTTTTTGAAGGCAAGTTGTGCCTTGACCATGTTGATACTATTTTGAAATCTATTTTGATTTAACCTATTGCATGCTAAGTTCAAATAGAAAAATACTTTATTTAAAAATGGGGAATTAGATAAGTACCAATTTGCTGTATGACACCTTGATTATTTAAGTATGTGCCATGACCCTGGTCACCCTAGTTGTGGATTACTAGTTGGACATTATTAAATTGCCAACATGGGTTTAGACCGTTGTAGTATCGCTTAGACACGCTCGTGCTCATGACATGATTTTGGATAATCAAATGTTAATATTGACTTAATGACATATTGAACCTGTTTTGGAAAAGTATCATGTGATGTTGATGGCACGTGGTGCATGGTAATCAAGCGGGGTTTGATAAACGATTTTCGGCCAGGGGCATGTGGCAAGAGTAATCAGTGGGCCGATTGTGGCATTGGGAGTGTTGATTTGGTTCTTGGGTAGTCTTGCCCTGGTCACCCTAAGGACTTAACCTTGCAAGCCTTTGAACTGGGTCTAACGTGCAACCACATGTCTCAGTAATGGGAAGGACCTAGTTGACTAAGTTGCTAATAACGCACTGTGGGACCTCGGGAGGTCAACTACACCCTTTGTGTAAGTTATGCGGGAGCGTCGGAAGTGAGGCCAGTACCCATCTAACGGTTGATTGGCCTAGACTTCGCCTTAGCGAAGGGAAGGGTTAGTGCGCAATAGCAGGGAGGACCACTTGTATTGTTAGAAGTCTCCGAAAGACTTTGTTACGGGAACTCGCCTTTGTGGTGTTTGACTGTATCTTGTGGGTAAAGTGCATAACCTCTGCAGAGTTTAGAATCTATTCGAATAGCCGTGTCCGCGGTATTGGACATCGCTCGGGAATTACAGTCAAGGGTTAGATTTTCTCAAAAATAACTTTGGTTTGAAAGGTTGGGTTGGATTAATAATGAAGTTGATGGAAATGTGGTTTAGGATGGGAAAGATGTTTACTAAACTTCTTGAAAAGTTAATTATGCTTTACTTATTTCTACTGCTTTCGAATCTACTTATATTACTTGTCCAATGCTATTTACTGCAAATATACCTTGAGTTATTCCTTTGTACCAAGCCATGCATATAGTATATTAGCCTGCATTCTGTGCATGACTTGCTGAGTACCAAGTACTCACCCTTGCCTCAATACAACACCAGTTGAAGAGGAGACTACACCAGCTTTGGAGGAGGAGTTCCAAGAGGATCCGTCTACGTAGGGAGCGAGCCCAGTCAGTTGCCTGTGGTATACTGGATGGCGCCACGAGCTTATTTGATTTTCCGCTGCTACTATTTCTCTCTTAGTAAGTTTCGCCCTGTGAGGCGTATATTGTAACTTGACCATAAGGTCGAGTAACCAGTTGGTTATTTAAATAAAGTACTTTGATAGTATCGAATGGTATGATTGTGATATTTACCGATGTTAAGACTGTGTGCACTAGCGCGTTCCTGGACTAGTGTTGAATACACAGAGGGTCCGGATTTGCAAATTCGGGGTCCCGACACTTCTATACCCTTAGTATCCAATAGGATTAAGTTCGCTAGGAACTTTACCCCTTTATTATTATATCCATTTTTGTCTCAAGAGTGCCCAACATAATCCATTCTATAGGTTTGCTTCTTTTAAATACGGATTTTCAAGGATACTCCAATTTGCACGCTAAAAGCGCGATCCACTCATATACTTTTAAGTGTAAATCTCATATTCATACCATAAGCTAACACTTAGTCAAAACCAAAGGTTGGCCTGATTCAATGTAATACACTATTTCGTACTCCATCAACCGATTACTTCCCAAAACTACTCTTTCATCCTCATTTCCAATCATCAAAGCTAAGTCCACAACTTGACAAAATGAGAACTAGTCAGGGGAGTTCTATTGCAAACTAATCAGAACACCTTAACAAAGAGGCATGTATTCCCAAAAGAACACACGATCAATTGAATCTGTAAACCTTTTCAAGTAAGGTTTAATTCGATTCCCATCATTTCCAGTATTCCAATACTTTTAGCAATTAAAGATTCCATATTCACCAAATCCTGAAAAGTTCAACAGGTCTCAACGGTAGTTACAAAAACCCAATCTTCTTTTAATTTCCTTCTCATGTTCATATAACCACCACTGGTCATACTATCATCAAACCATAACCCAAATCTATGTTATGACAATCAGCAAGGAGAACCATGTTCTCCCTTCTTCAACACAAACAACTTAGCAGTTAATTCAACAAAAGACGTGTCAACATCTTCTTTTGGTCTACTAACCATGATGAACCATCATTCATACAACGTGTTATTCCAAGCTTAAAACACATCACTTCACAATCATTCCGGCGTAATCAACAAATACCTTTCGTACAATCCCTAAGTTATATAATCAATATCCCTAGTCCATTCAACCAATAAATACTCCTAACGACAAGGTACGATCTCCGCTTAGTCATATTTCCATTACGGATCCCAGGCAGACATTTGTCAAGGACAATTTCAACCATTCATACGATCACTCCATATACTCCCATTCCCTGACTACACATCAATTAAGTCATTGGGTAAATTTACAAATTAATTGACCCCTAAGCAATAAAACCAACAATCCTCATGTTTTTATTCCGTCATATTCCGGTACTTTACACCATCATCTTGCTATATTAATTCATCAACAAACGATTCTAGATCCTCTCACTCGGGATCAATGCTTACAAATCTCGAACTTCCAATTAATTCCATGACTCACAACACTTTACGTACAACACTAATCCACCTTCACTTTAGATCATTTACAATCTAGATTAATCATCTCTATCACACAATAAATGAGGTTGTCCTTAAACAACCAACAAATCCACTTTAACTGAAGTGGTAATTTACTTCACATCAATATTACAACTTCCCATCACCGACTTAACATCTCGAACATCCTCGTGGGTCACGTACCCAACCTTTAAGGAAGCCACAGCGCTTAGACACAAACAACACCAAGAAGCACCAGAAAGACCCAACTACCAAGCTTAAGAAAATTCCTAAACTCAACATGCAACAACTCCTCAACCAAACTTCAAGATTTACAACTTCCACGAAGGAAGGCAATTGCAAGGAAATTTCCACGAAAAAGGAAAAACCAAGAGATCAACAACATCTTTTCCGGTAAAACCGTAACACCAAAATCCACATGATTTGGGTTTTACACCAAGAAAACTTCAATATTTTTCTTAAATGGGGAGAACAATATAATACTTGTCTCTGCAAAACCGTCAACCAAACTAAACATCAAAATGGTAGTAATAGAAATTCAGAAGGGTTCATCACCAACCTCTTTCTCTTGGTTCCCGACCAACAAAGACCCAAGAACCAACCAACCCGATCGCAAGAATAGAAAAAGAAATCCGAAAGGATCCATCACTCAAATTCTTCTCTTTGACTCCAACCAACGAAGCCAAAAGAAACCAACAAATTCCATCCACTCTCTAAACTTTATCACGAAAAGTCGATGACTCTTACCTACGAGAGACTCCAAACTTCTGGTTGTGGCTTTACCCAACCACAACCACTACCACGGTCTCTACCGTGGCCACACCAAAACCGAAGAAGGTAACCGAAACCCTTCGGCACCACAACTCCCTTAACCACAATTACTCAAATAGCTCTCACAAAACAATAACGATAACATCATGCATAATCAAAGCAATAAGCATCTTCAAATTTAGCATTCGATATCAAAACTTAAGTACAACATTTAAGCGCAAAGCAATAATACCCATACCCCTTCCTACTGTGCATCAGAGTGTGTCAAGTTTTAAATTAGTTAACCACACTATTTCAGATTTTAAGGTTATTGCCCTAAGGCCAAGTTTTCAAGAGTAGAAACCTAAGCCATGTTTCTACTTTTCCAAGTCACATCTTAGTTTACTCTAGAGTAAATTACTACATTCATATTCCACGGACCTAAAGCCCGCTCTGATACCAACTGTAACACCCCGGCACACCATGTGCCCGAAGTGCTACCAAAACCTATCTAAATTTTTCCATACAAATTTTGGCATGACCTCCCCTGCTAAATGGACATCACTCAGCAGGCAAAGGGATCACAAGCAACAATAATAGCGATAATAACATGTCATGGAATCAATCAACCATCATGACATGTAAGCATAATCAACATCAATGACAAGTATTAAGGCAATTACTACGCAACATAAGAAAACTAAGGGCACAAACACATACATAACCATACAAGAATAACTTAACCATAATCCTACTATTTCAAGATCCAACTCTAATTATCAACAAGATACAGTCTTCCAAGCTATGAATTTAATGTGGGTCCTGAAGGGAGTGAAGGTGCACTAAGTCCCAACCCGACGAGTCGTCCTCAGAGTACCTAAAAATAATTAAACAACAAGCATGAGTTCGAAAACTCAGCAAAGTGCATCCAATCAACATGATTAACCAATTAACATTCTCAATTCAACAAAAAGATCATAAAACAATTATATCACTACCATTTACCTCATTGCGTATTTCACGCACATACCTCATTCGATCTCCTTTGGATGAGTCCATGACTCTATCCCAACACTTTACTTTACCAATTAACACACAAACTGATCATTAGCGATGCAATGCATATGAATGTCCTTTTAGATGCACGCACAGATCGCCGAGTGCACACCCGTCGGTGTGCACCCTCACGTCCCTTCCATCCCATGGAAGGTGCCTACTCTTACTGTCTCGCTCCCATTCACCTCGATGGATGGGACTACGAGGTAGGACTTTCGTGTTCACTACGTGTGAACACAGAGGCCCGCATCAGAATGGGTCGCCTCTTCCATTATGAATGCACAAATGAAATGAATGGAAGAATAGCAAATACATTCCATTTCCACATTCACCTCTCCATCAACATAAACATACTATAATCACCATCATCAACTCAGCCAATAGCATTAAATGAACTTTACATGCATAACCATTTAACATTTCTCATTTATCCATATAATGCAACATGAACCATGTAATTCATTTCAACATAAACATATTCATAATGATTAGCAACAATCCAAATCCTTGCATCATACTAGGGATACACTTGCATCATTGTCACACAATCCATACATATACTCATAAGTGCTAGCATAACCATTTTATAGCACAACAAACAATCAATACTCATTTAACCTTCTAGTTTGATACACTTGCGTTTTCGCCTCACAAAGCGATGTGGCGCGGAGTTGAAGCCACCACCAAAGCCACATCTCCTGAAATAAGCATCGCATAATCGATTTCATACAAGCTATAGCCAATAACAACAACAACCAACTCCTTTCACTCACTACAACAACCTTTTGCCCCAAAACAGCCCAAATCTGAAAATTCAGACAAAACGGTTTGGGTAGCCTACTTAGCCAATGCATAACTATTGCTATACAACTTCAAATTGAGCAAACGAAGACATTTTCATCATCTTCAGAAAAATTTCTACATATCTCCAGGCAAATGGAAATTCCAAATCGGCCTCCAACTTACTCTAAATCACAACTCAAAATTGAATGTACTAATAGTTGCAATTTGGACAGCAAGAAGTAAAACTTGCATAACTTTCAATTAGCTTATCCAAAGTTCATGTTCTTAGACTCTAAATGGCCATAGGAGACCAACCTATTGATACCCCACAGCCCCCCCCAAACAGAAATTGAAGATAAAGCCCTCACATTACCCTCTAAGTTTCACATCCAAAATCTGGACTTCCAGAAAAACAGTTTTCTGGACTGCATGTTCAAAGCAACATAACTTTTGATTAGAGAGTCCAAATCATGCAAACGAATACATTTTATTCATCTACACGAAATTTCCTACATTTCTTTAGGCAAGTGGAAAAGCTAACTCGGTCTGCAACAAGCTCAAATCTGAAGCTCAACTTTTCAGCTCACAGATCCACTTACTCGGGACAGTCTGTAGTAAAATCGACATAACTTTCAAATGGCTTAATGGATTTTTGATTTCTTGTGCTCTACTTAAAGATGAAAGGAATATCTACAACATCCTCTACATCCGGCCAAGCATTTGACCATCCTAGGTTCCCCAAAAACGAGTTGCAACACACACCAGAAATCTGCTCGAAAAATAGTAGGAGGTTCCCTCCAACAAAATTGAGTTTCCCTCCAAAACTTTCAAGGCTAGAACCCTAGAACACCTAGAAACCAGGAAAGGGTACTAGATCTGAGTTCTAAGCAACAAAATCAAGAAATGGAGCACTCACCTAGAGGAGGAAGAAGGGGACCAAGGCTGCTGCTCGGGTGGGAGCTTCAACTTGGGGCAGTCATGGAGAGCTTGGGGAACTTGAGGAGGAAGGAGAGGTGCTGCCAAGAGGGAGCCATGGGCGTGGAGGAGGATCCCCTGCCTTGTTTTTCACGGGTGGGAGGAAGGAAAATGAGTGGAAGGGAGAAGAAACACATGGAGGGGGTGCTGTTCAGTTTGGGATGTTGCTACCGAGTGGGCCAAAAGAGAGAGAGAAAAGTAAGGGAAGGGTTAGGTGGAGGAGTGGGTGAATAAGTGGATGACTAAACTATTTTATTCCACACCAAATAAAGTATTCATCCTCCCACAAAACAACAGGCGGTCCACCGGATAACCGGATGAGAACTTTCAAAAGTTGGAATGAAGATAAGCGATGTTACAGCAAAGCACATAACATCGCAAAGACTAAACCTTAAACCAATTAAGGAATACTCCGAAGCAACATTAAATAATGATGGGTAATAAAATGTCTAATTGTGTGCTGTTTGGTGACGACGTGATGCTAACTGCCATTCCCGTATGTCGAGGTCAAGGTACCTGAAAACAACATCAAACAACAAGCGTGAGTTCATCACTCAGCAAAGTGTATTGTAATGGAATAAACAACAACATTACTCATTAACACTTTCATCAACGTCTCACAGACGTCATCAGAAATTTCATAACATGTTCATCAATATTTCACAACCATCATCATTAAACTTTTGTCTCATCAACATCTCATAAACTCATGCATATATGCAATGCAATGCACATGTCTCCTCGAAGCACATACCGGTATTGCCGAGTGCACACTCGTCAGCGTGCACCCTTTTTCCCCTTCCATCCCGTAGATGGAGGGTGCCTACTCCTCGCTTTCATTCACAACTATGGATGGAATCATGAGGTAGGTCTTATTCAATGGCGCTCCGGATTAGTCATAACTTTCTCACCGACCTTACCGGACTAGTTATGACTTTCTCACCGACCTGGCCAGTTCTCATGCCATGTATGCAAATATGACATAAACATAAACAACTTGCACATAAACTCAACTAATCATTGCATAGCCTCATAATAAATCATTTTCATCATATCGCAAGCAAGAGTCAATCATGGCATCATATAATAAAAACATGTGTAAACCATCTCATAATCAAACATTACGGCTCCCTAAGCCGCAACCACTACAATACACTTGCCTTCCCCCTCGTGAAACGGTGTGGCGAGACGACGATGGCACTCCCGGGGTCACACCACCTGCACAAAGGTTCAATACACTCAACCACATGCACACAAGACCACACAAGAACACTTAGCTAAGCCAACTTCGCGATCTACTCCCAATACCAAAAAACATAGATTCTGTCCAACGGGACAGCAGCCTTCGGAAGGCCATAACTCGGGCTTAACAACTCCAAATCAGATGAACGAGTACATTTTCTTGAAGCTTAGGAAATTTTCTAGCTTTTTATAAGTATTGGGAAAAACTGATTCGGCCTCTAAAATTGTCTAGTCTACAGATCAACCTAATCTGTCCCAATCGCGTCACAGTTTTGAACACGTTCGGTAAAACATCCATAAATTTCAAACGGATGATCGGAATTATACGTTCTTGGTGTCCACTGAAAGGTATTGAAATTATCTACAACTTTCTCAATATACAGTGGACCATAAAACACATCTAAAATTACGAAAACTGAAACCCTAGGTCGGACGTCCAATCTGCCCGAAATAGAACACCATGCAAATCTCTAATTTTCATCAATTCTATCTAATGGCAGCACCAACTTTCATTCTAAAAGCACCAAAACCTTCTCAAGATCAGAACCTAATCCAACCCAAAAGATCTCCTCATTGCCACACCTTTGTCCGACGAACAACGAACCGACGAACGCCGAATCTTCTCCTCCCGGTTCTCCCGATCTCTTTCCTCGCTTCGAATCCGCCGGATCTCCTCGTCGTGGAGCTTCTCAATGGAGAGAATAGTAGGATGGAGGGTTGAGGGTCTTCCCTAAGCTGGCTAGGGAGGTGGAGAGGAGAGGGAGGGAGAGGAGGCGCAAAGGGAAAGGCGGCTAGGGGGAGGCATGGAGGAGAGGGGGACAGCGGCTTGGGAGGGGTGGAGAGGAGGGAGGGGGCGCCCTAGGGCATGGGGGAGGTTCAAGGGGCAGGGCCTTGCAGCCCTCCTCCCCCACATGGGCCGGAAAACTCCACCCTTGGCCCATGTGGGCTCCCCCTTAAGGCCCAAATCGCCCCGAAAAAGCCCAAACTCCCGAAATCACGATTTAACCTCATACCGTAAGGTTTTTATTCTCTAATTTTCACAATTTATAATGTGACACCATTCCGTAGTGTCACAACTATATCCCACCCATGCTTTTTAACCAAGTATTCTGATATAAAGGAATGCGTTGCACCAGAATCAAACAGAACTGAAGTATGCACTGAGTTGACGAAGCACTTACCATAGACCACATCCGGTGCGTCCTGAACTTCCTCAGCGGTGATGTGATTCACACGTCCTCTTCCAACGATACGATCGGATAAATAAACATCAAATAAATAAAAACAAAGAAAAATTTTTGTCCAAAAATTAAATAAAATTCACCATTAAATAGAGCTCAATTTTATAAAAATTTAGAAATTGGAATCACCTCAATGGGAGTTAAAACGCAAAAGTTATAGCCGTTTGAAGTTTGAAAAATCAATTAAAAGACTAAATTGAATTAAATTATTTATTTTTTATTGAAAAATCTGAAATATGACATCAGCTGATGTCAGCACGCATTTTGAATTTCCACCGAATTATTTTTCTAAAGGAAAATCGATTTATTGCGTCATGCTTGCGTCATCCGGTCCATGGGCCTGGTCCACGGTTCGGTTTCGGTCCACCGTGGACCCGGTCCACGAGGACACATGTCACTGACAAGTGGGCCCGGCTCGATGACGTCATTGCTGACGTTAGCATGGCTCGGCCGAGCAGCGTTGACAGCTGGACCCCACCGTGACGTTAGCATGACGTCACGGACGACGTCATCATGCGGGTGGCTGCGCAATGACACGCGGGCCCCACGTTGACGTCACGCGTGATGTCAGCGGTGACCGGGCGACGCCTGCGCTGACCGCGTCGCTTTGGCTCCCGGCCACGTTGCGTAATCTGGGCCGTTGATTTGAAATCCAACGGTCCAGATTAGATCTAATCTTACGCATTTTGGTTTAACGCGGTTGTTCTGGACTGTACGATTTGAATCGGATGGATGAGATCCGATCGGATTTTCACCACATCATGGGGGTGACATGGCGTGACCTGGCAGTTGACACATGGCACAATGCACACTGTTTGATCTTGATCGAACGGCTGAGATTACATCTAGCGCTTCATCGCGGGTTGAATCTAACCGTACGATCTAGATCTAATGGCTGAGATCTAACTTAGTACGGTGCGATTAAGGGGCTACATGGCTCAATCTGGTGCGTTAGATATAGATCTAATGGCTGCTAATAGATCTAAACAGTAGCATGAGATCAAACCCTAACCCTACGATCTAGATCTAACGGTTGAGATCTAATATAGGTTTTACACAGGGGTGGTTATGTGGACGAACCTGGTGTGTTGGATCTTGATTGGACGGTTGTTAGAGCTCGCGGGGTCAGCGATGTCACGACGGAGCAGTGGTGGCTAGAGCTGGGGACGATGACCTACGCGATTGCATTTCGGGGCAGTTCTGGCGAGGTGAGTGGTCGCATTCGACGCGTCTTGACTTGGGGATCTCGAATCTGGGCTCGGGCGAGGCGGCGACGGCGGCGGAATTGAGCAAAAACCGTGGCGGCGCTCTTCTCCAACTTCGGCGAGCTATTGCGGGCGAACGGTGGTGGCTTGAGCGAGATGACCTAGGGTAATGTGGGCGCATAGAAATGGAGAACACGTTGGTGGCAATAGCGCATTAACAAGGGCCCTCGGCGTCCGTGAAATCCGTGGAAAATGAGGCCGGCTCGGTTACGGCGGCGGAGTCCGGCGCGGACTCTGACAGGCGACGTGGCACCATCATGGCCGTCCACGTGGCTCAATCCAATGGTTCGCGTTATGCGCATACGCGGCACCAGCACAACCATCGGATCTCGATCCAACGGTTCAACGTGCTTGTACACGTGGCTCAATCCTGACCGTTGGATCTCGATCCGACGGTCGGCGCAAATGTGGTTCGGTCCGGTTTGGTCGGGCTCGAGTCGGACTCAAGTCCGACTTGGGTCGGTGCTATAGTACAAACCTGTTAGGGTTTTCCCGCGATTTAATTTTTAAAATAATCCCTAGGAATTCAATTAAATTGAGAAAAATAGCAAATTGCTCAGAAAAATTCTGGAAACTACTTTGAGACATTTTGGACTCAAATAAAATATTGCCAAAATTTTTTTATTTTAAACTTGTAAATATTTAAATAACTCAAAAAGGAACTAATTCCAGTTAAATCCAAAAAAATCCAAATAAATTCCAGAAATTTCCAAAAAATTTAGATAACTCAATAAATTAAATAAAAGCATAAATTTGGGATGTTACAAACTTCCCCCCTTAATGGAATCTTGACCCCGAGATTCAGGGCTGACTAAGGAATAGGTTTGGAAACTCTTTCCTCAAGTCTTCTTCGTGCTCCCAAGTCGCTTTACTTTTGGCATTGTTGCTCCACTGGACTCTGCAGAAATGTGTTGAATTGTTTCTCATTTCTCCATCCATTGTGTCCAAAATCTTACAGGGTGCTCCTTGTAGGTCAAATCTTCTTGTAGCTCGATCGACTCCGAAGGCGTCTGTTCCTTTAGCACTCTCATACACTTGTTTAGTTGTGACACATGGAACACATCATGCACTCCTGCCAATGACTGCGGCAACTACAACTGATAAGCAACTTCACCTCTACGGCTCATTTTGAACGGTCCAACATATCGCGGTGCGAGTTTCCCTTTGGCATGGAACCTTTTAACTCCCTTGAGAGGTGTAACTCTGAGGTATACGAACTCTTCCGGTTCAAAGCTCAAGTCTCTACGACGATTATCAGCATAACTCTTCTGTCTTGATTGTGCAATCCTCAACCTTTCCCGGATCATGGCAATCTGCTCTTCGGCTTCTTGAAGAATATCTGGTCCAAAAACGTGGTGCTCACCTGTCTCATTCCAATTCAATGGCGTTCGATAGGGTCGACCATACAAGATTTCAAATGGTGACATCTGTAAACTGGCTTGGTAATTATTATTATAGCTGAACTCAGCATACGGCAAACACTTGTCCCATGAGGTAGCATATGCAAGGGCACAAGCTCGCAGCATGTCCTCCAGAATTTGATTAACTCTTTCAGTCTGTCCATCCGTCTGCGGATGATATGCTGTACTGAAGTTCGAACGGGTCCCCATGGCTTCATGCAACTTATTCCAGAATCTTGAGGTAAACTGGGTACCTCTGTCCGACACTATTTTCTTCGGCACTCCATGCAAACATACAATCCTTGACATATATAACTCTGCTAAGCGGTCTCCTGAGTTGTAGTCTTCACGGGTATGAAGTGAGCGACCTTGGTCAAACGATCCACTATCACCCATATGGAATCGTATCCACCTTGAGTTTTAGGTAAACAGGTAATGAAGTCCATTCCAATTTCCTCCCACTTCCACTCAGGTATCTTCAGCGGCTGCAGCAATCCAGCTGGCCTCTGATGCATTGCTTTAACTCTTTGGCATATGTCACATAAAGCAACATGCTCGGCGACCTCACGTTTCATACTTGGCCACCAAAATCTCTCTTTCAGGTCTTGATACATCTTGGCACTTCCTGGGTGAATTGAGTACTTGGAGTCATGGGCTTCTTTCAAAATCAACTGCTCCAGCTTTTTGTTGTTTGGCACACAGATGCGGTCTTTGAATGTGACATTATGGAATGTGACAATATAGAATTCAGCATTATGGTATGACTTTATACTGAGTTTTTGGGCTTTTTCGGGTGTTTGGACCTCTTCGGGGAAGTTTGGGCCTTGGGGGAAGTAATTGGGCCTTTGGTGGAGGCTCTTGGCCCATGTGGGGGAGTGGGGGCAGCAAATTCTGCCCCATGCGCCCAAACCCTAACCCTATTGCACCCCCACCTAGCAGCCCCTCACCTCTCCTTCCCCGGTGTTCTTCGTTTCCTTGCTCGGTGGATCGTCGGTCCGGAGATCTCCGGCGATTCGCTGCGGTTCCGGAGGAAGGAGCGGCCGGAAGAAGAAATGATTTCGTCGTCGTTAGATTCTCCAAGAAGAGGTAACGAATTGCGGTTCTTTTGTGGTGGTCTAGGTGCTGCTATATGGGAGAATCCATGCCTAGAACTCTCTTTTGGCTGCTGTGATTAGATGGGTTAAGATGGATTCTAGATCTGTCTCGCGAGTGGCTCTCGGCCACGTTTGACAATCGACATTGGGACGCATTTTTGAGGATTTTAGATTCATGATATGGTCAACCGGATGTTACAAAAGTTGTAGGTAATCGAAATACCTTTAATTGGGCACTGAAAACGCTAAGTTTCGTTTAGCCTTTTAAAAGTTATGATCGATTTACCGAGCGCTGTCCAATCTGTGACGTGATTGGGACAAATTGTGTTCAACTGTAGATTTGAGGATTTTAGAAGCCGAATCAATTTTCGCGTATACTTAGAAAAAAGTGGGAAATTTCCCAAGGTTCACAAAAATGTACTCTTTTACCAAATTTGGAGTTTTAGAACTTAAGATATGCTTGTTGGAAGACTGCTGTCCCGTTGGACAGATTCTTTGTTTTTCGGGTTTTAGGAGTGGGTTGCGAAGTCGATGTAGCCGATAGTTCTTGTGTTGTTTTGTGGGCATGTTGTTGAGTGTATTATACCTTTGTGCAGGTGGTGTGACCCCGGGAGTGCCTTCCACATCTCGCCACTCCGTTGCACACGGTTGAAGGCAAGTGTATTGGGATGGTTTTGGGTTTGGGTGACCAACTAGAATTGTAGCTTTGCTATAATACTATATGATGCACTAATTTGCCATGTTGATCCTTGTATGTGATAGGATGATCATGATTAGTTTAGTGCTTATGCCATTATTATATTGAGTTTTATGCAAGTTATATCATGATATGGCATATGTGCATTCATAATGGAAGATGCAACCCATTCTGATGCGGGCCTCTGTATTCACATGTAGTGCACACGAAAGATCTACCTCGTAGTCCCATCCATGGTTGTGAATGGGAGCGAGTCAGTAAGAGTAGGCACCCTCCACGGGATAGAAGGGAAAGAGGTGCACACCGACGGGTGTGCACTCGGCAATACTCGGCAATACTTGGATTATGCTATTTTGTGTGCTTGGTTTTATTGTCACTTCGTATTGGTTCATGAAACGTTTGAAGTTATATTCTGGGCTTGAAATAATGCTATAACTCCTGTTATTCTTGTTTTAGGTGTCATCCGTTATATTATTGTGTTTTGATATTATTATTGCTGCTTCAATCCATGGAAAAACAAAGGATATGCTGTCGAATTTTCCATTTAAACATTTAGCATAGTTGCTGTAATTTATGTGTAAAGCTCCTAGTATCGTTTGTGTGGCATTCGCGGCATACTAGGTGCCAGGGTGTTACATTGATCCACAGCATACCATGTTCATCCAACTTGAAGTCTTTAACCTTGCCTTCGTCCATTTTGGACTTAATTTGGCGGATCTTGTCATCATCCTTCTGGCCTTCTCTAATCTGGTCTGCTAAAGTAGGTTTCACTTCCAGGGCTGCCAGAAATCCTTCTGGTATGACCTCCAGCTTTATCTTCTGAAATATTTACATATCTCAGCTTGACTCTCTTCTACTAGCATATTCACAGTGTGGCACTTCTGACTCAGAGCATCGGCTACTACATTAACCTTTCGGGATGGTAATGAATTCCGACATTATAGTCATTGATCAATTCCAACCATCTCCTTTGCCTCATATTCAGATCCGACTGGGTGAATATATACTCAAGGCTCTTATGATCCGTATACACTTCACATCTGTTTCCAATAAGGTAATGACGCCACAACTTCAGAGCATGCACTACGGCAGCTAAATCCAAGTCATGTGTTGGGTAATTCTCTTCGTGCGGCCTTAACTGTCTTGATGCATAAGCGATTACCTTCTGATTTTGCATCAACACACATCCAAGTCTTTGGCACGATGCATCACAGTAAATATCGAAACTCTGATGCACGTCCGGTAAAACCAATACTGGTGACATTGTCAAATGCTTCTTCAACTCTTGGAAGCTCTTCTCGCGCTCTGACGTCCATGCAAACTTCTTCTTCTTCTTCAACAATTGCATAAGAGGTATAGCAATCATCGAGAATCCTTCAATGAATCGACGGTAGTATCCTGCCATTCCAAGAAAACTACGGATCAGGGTCATCGACTTCGGCTACTCCCAATGCAATACTGCTTCTACCTTGCTCGGGTCAACTGCGACTCCTTCTGCGGTCATCACATGTCCAAGAAATTCCAACTTACTCTTCCAAAAATCACATTTGCTAAACTTAGCAAATAACTGTTGCTCTCGCAACTTCTCAAGAACTAGCCTCAGATGCTCAGCTTGTTCTTCTCTCGTGATGCGCACGGTGGCTCGATCTTCCGATAGGTGGACGTAAGTCAATTAGTGGGGGCTCGACGTTGACGATCCGGCTTCCGACCAGAACCGATCCGAACCCTGCAATCGCTACATCACGGCTCTGTTGGTTATCAACCACGCACAAACACGGTTGACCTCGCCAAGAAGTCTTATCCCTGCATGTGAATCGAGAACACAAGCAAGAACGTAGAAGAAGCAATCTGAAATTGCGAATTATATTAAGCACACGAGTTGGGGTTCCACAAACCGATGATCGGCGAAAACTGATAGAGTGTCTAGTCGAAATCTAAGCAAAACCCACCACCTAGAGCAGCGGCTACAAGATATATGGCAGTAGGGGGTGTGAGGGGGGAAGCCCTAGGGTTGTGTGCGGCTGGAAGGGGGGCACACAACCTGGGCTTGGCCCTCCACGCTTACAAGGCCCAAAAACAGCCCAAAACAGGAATTTCGTGCATTGTTTTGATGATTCCCGTCAACTCGTGATGAATCTGAAGATGAGACTAGAACCATTGGAAATATCTCGTTGTTATCTTTCTAACAAGCACTAGAAATCCTCCATTGGACTCCGTATGAGAAAGTTATGCCCGTTTTAGTGAAGTGCTTTCCCCTGACTCCGAACTGAACTCGGTGGCTGAATTGTGGATGACTTGCACTTCGGATTGACTTGGCGTTTCTTATCCCATGTTCCTAAGTAGTAAGACATCACAAATATTTAGTAGCATCCCATCCTCAATAATGTTATTATGATGAATAGCGAGAAACGAGCTCACCTCATGATTTAATTGACGTGCACGAGCTCGTGTTATAGGACCATGATGTATGCGTGTTATGACACTACGGAATGCCGAAACTTTAAAAAATGTGAAATTAGAGATTGTGGCATTAAAAAATGTGAATGTTGAGGGCAAAAACATTATAAAATGTGGAATTAAGGTTAAAACCCTACGATATGAGGTTTATTTGCGTTTCCGGGCCGTTTCCGGGGATTTGGGCCTTTCCGGGGGAGTTTGGGCTTAAAAGAAGGGGTTGTGGGCTTTGGTGGGATGGAGTATGAGTCCATTTAGGATTAGGAATCCTGTTTGGGCTGGTAAAAAAGGGCTCCCCCTGCTGCCATGCACCCCACCCCCCTCCTATGTGTGCCCACTTCCCCTCCCTCCTTGCCCTGGCCGCCACCCCCCACCTCCCCCTCTCCCTTGAGGCCGTGCGCCCCCTCCCCATGCCCCCTTTGCTCCCCACCTCTCCACCACCTCTCCTCCACCCCCTTGCTGCCCTAGGGTAGCCTCCCCACCCTTGCACCTCGAAGATCCATCCGTTGGAGCGAGGAGCGATCCGGGAGGAGATCTATTGGGTTTTTGTGCGTCGGGCCAAGGTATTGCCATGGGACTCCTTGGGGTTGGGCTAGGTACTGTTCTAAGGATCAATATCATGTATCGAAGGAGGAGTAGGAGACCGTTTCCTTTCGTGGTCTGTTTGGGATTTTATCCTATCGCTTGGGTCATGCCGAGGCCTTGTATGGGTGCTTTGGGTTTCAATGTTGAGTAAAGTTCTTGCAAGAGGTTGATCGTGGGTTATCGTTAGAACTGTGGGTCTTCGAGCCTAAGCATCTTGACATCGGGTCTCGACCAGTGTAGATCTAGTGGCTTTAGTCAGAGAGAGAAGCGGTTTGGGAACTGGAGTCTCGCATGCACGAGAAGTACCCCGAGCTTTTCGCCTCAGGTATGAGATGTGAAACCTAGCTATCTTTTGCTTTGCTGGGTTGCGTATTGGTGTGTCTTGGATTCGAGGTCGAATCCTGTTGAAGGGGGGGAGAATGTGACACCACAGAGTGTTGTATCTTATAAAATGTGAATGTTGAGGTCAAAAACTTTATAAAATATGAAAATGGAGGTTAAAACTTTACGTTATGCCGTTTATAGCGTGTTTTTGGGCCGTTTTCGTGTGTTTGGGCCTCTCCGGGGGACTTTGTGCCTTGGGGGTTGAGTTGGGCCTCCGGTGGAGGGGTTTGGCCCCAAGTGGGGGGACTTTTGGGCAGCCAAATCTGGCCCCCACCCCTTGGTGCGCCCCAAACTCCCTCTCCCAACCCTAGCCGCCATCCCCTAGCCCCCCCATGCGCCTCCACCCTTCCCATTCCTCTCCATCTTCCCCCATGGTGCCACCACGCCTCTCCTCCCCTCTCCACCTCCCTTGCTGCCCCTAGGGGAGTTCTCCACCTCAACACCTCGAAGATCCGTCCATTGGAGCGCTCCGCGACGAGGAGATCCGGTGGATTTGGAGCGAGGAAGGAGATCGCGCGAACCGGGAGGAGATCCGTTGGGTTTTCGGTCGTCGGGCGAAGGTATGGCCATGGGAATCCTTGGGGTTGGGCTAGGTACTGTTCTAAGGATGATTATCAAGTTTTTAGATCAATTGGTGGTGCTGGATTTGATTAGAGTAGATGGATTCTTGAGTTGGTCACGTCCTCTGTTTTGGGCAGCATGAGCAGTCAACATAGGGCTTAGGTTTTCGCCAATTTAGATTCGGAATCTGGTCATACGGATGTCGAAGAAGTTGTAGATAATTTCATTATCTTTCAGTGGATATAAAGAACGTCCAATTCCGCCCAGCCGTTTGAAAGTTATGGCTGTTTTACCGAGCGTGTTAAAATCTGTGACGTGATTGGAACAGATCACGGTATTTTGTAGATTAAACAACTTTAGATTCCGAATCAGTCTTTGCATATACCTAGAGAAAGTTGGGAAATTTCCTAAGCTATGCGAGGATGTACTCGTTTAATTGATTCGGAGTCTTAGAACCCGAGTTATGCCTTTTGGAAGGCTGCTGTCCCGGCGGGACAGAACCTCTGTTTTTGGTTATTGCGAGTAGATGGCAATGTCGGGGTAGATGAGGGTTTGCGTACTGTTTTTTGGACATGATTGTGAGTGTGTGGTACCTATGTGCAGGTGGTGTGACCCCGGGAGTGCCCTCTTCATCTCGCCAATCCGTCGCCCGTGGTTGATGCAAGTGTATTGGAATGGGTAGCGGATTGTGGGTTGTTTCATTGATTGAGATTGAAATTTGAATATATGATATGTTCACATGCCATGCTTTAATGTTTGCCATTGATATGATGAATATGTTTATTATGTGATGATGCCATGTGTTAATGTACAAGTTATCCATGATGATGCCATATGTTAATGTACAAGTTATTCATGATGTTGGCATATTTGCATACATGGCATGATACATGGCCCGGGCGGTGAGAAAGTCTAGTCCGGGGAAGGTCGGTGAGAAAGTTATGACTATTCCGGAGAGCCAATGAGTATGTCCTACATCGTGATTCCATTCACCGTGGTGAACGGAAGTGAGGAGTAGGCACCCTCCATCTTCGGGATGGAAGGGGGGAGAGGGTGCACACCGACGGGTGTGTACTCAACCATACCGGTATGAGTTTCCAAGGAGACATGAGCATCGCATTGCATTGCATACATAATGATGATGATAATGTTATGTGTTCATGAATGAGATGATATACATGATGTGAGATATTATTGCCATGTAATTGTTCTTGTTGTCCATTGCAATATGCTTGCTGAGTTTCAAACTCACGCTTGTGTTGATGTTGTTTTTCTTAGGTACCATGAAACCGGCATGCAGGTAAAAGGGTTTAGCTACACATCTACACGTAGCTCCACACAAATTAGACAGTGTTATCATTTGGAGACATGATAATGAAATATTGCCATGAAACTTGGAGAATTGCTTAACTGTGTGCTCGGTCTTACTATTTGATTCGTTTAGCTCATGAAGTGGTTGAATGCCTTATCCTGAACTTATTTTGTTGCTATGACACATGTTATTGCTGTTTTAGATGCTTTCCGTTATGATATAACTTGTGATACTTTGTTGTTGCTCCGAATCATGGAAAAACAAAGGAGATGCTGCCGAAATTTTTGGTATTAGCATTTGTTCCTTTGCTGTAATTTACTTGTAATTGTGGTATTTAGAGGTTGCTTAGTCTATGTTTGGTAGCATTCGGGCATATTAAATGCCGGGGTGTTCTGATTGGTATCGAGCGGTTGTAGGTCCCTGGAATGTGTATTTTTAGTGTCATGCTATAGGGTACACTAAAATGTGATGTGGAATAACTTAGAAACATGGCTTAGGTGTTAACTAAAATTTTGTCATAGGATAGCAACATTAAAACTTGCAAAAGTGGTATAACTAATCTAAAAATTTGACACACAATGGATGCACAGTAGGAAAGGGTATGGGTATCGTTTCTTTACGCTTAAATGTTGTATTTAAGCTTCAATGTTGAATGCTTCATTTGATAATGCATGTTGCTATGTTTATGAGATAAAAGATTGAATTGTGCTTGTTGTGGTGATAAAGTGGGGTTGTGGTGCCGAAGGGTTTCGGTCACCACTTTTGTTCATAATAAGGGTGTGGTTTGATGGTATAGCCGGTTAAAGCCATCACCGAAGAACTATTAACCCCTTGTGGGGAAAGAGTGCTTACCTTTTTCTATCGTAGATCGGGTAGTTGACTGGAGGCAAATAGAAGAGTTTGGTGGTGGATTCCTTCGGATCTTCTTTATCGTTCTGTGGTCGATCTTGGTTGGTTTTCTTGGTTTTAGTTGATTGAAACCAAAAGAAAAGTGTTTGGCATTGGATTTTTCGCAGATTGTTCCGTATGCGGTGTGTGGTTTTGTCTTCCTCGGTTGAAGGCGAAGAAGAAGAGTCTAGTGTTGCGCTTCTTTTGGTCGCCTTTCCAGTTTTGATGCTTAGGTTGTTGATTGCTTTATGGGGAAGAAGCATTCAATTTATTTCTGTGTTTGTCTTTCTCCGAGGTTAAAGGAGTTATTGCGGCATTATACCAGACCTATTGCCAGGGCTGAAGTCCTGTGGCTTTGTAGGAGTAGGTGGTGTTTGATTTTGTCATTTTACTGGTTTAAGAAATCATCTTTGAAAACCCTTCTTGTTTCGTAAAAGGTTGGGGTTTGGTGTTAAGGTTTTATTTGAAAAGGATTACTTGATCGCTTGGTTCCCTTTCAAGAAAATTGTCTTTCAACTATTCTCCTCTATGGGAGTCCTTGAGATTGAAAGGTGTTTTGGAGAATTCCTTTTGCATGACCAAGTGTGGGTTTGTCTCATTGCAATTTTGAGAGTCAAGTTTCCTTATGAATTTGGGATGAGTTTTAAAACTAAAATGCTGCAAACAAAGTAAGTAGTCTTTTGACTGAAATCGTTTGTCCCTAGTAAGAATTGTTGTTTAGCATGTTATGTAGCATGTACCAATGTGGTTTATGGAATGACGTATTGTTAAGTTAATTTGCGAGTTGAAACAATTAAATGTAATTGTTACCTTTAGCTTAAGATTAGGTGAACCTCTAGTGATGTAGAGTACCCCATAGTGGGAATGATTAAATGGGTTAATGTACATGCTTAGAATCTGTTGCTTTGTTATAAAAAAAATGCTTATGACCCCCGATTATGTTTAAAGTTTTAAACCTTGATGCATAGTTAAAACATTAAGATGATGTAGACTGCTGTTATTGTTAAAGAAACTTTGCTGGTTGTTTAAAGATGTTCTAATCTAACGGGTTAATAGAGAAATTTAATCATGTTGACTAGTGGCTTTAGTTTGGAAGTTGATTAGAGTTGCTATTTACGTTGTTGCAAACTACTAGTATATTTGGAAGTATGCAGTTGTGTCTCTACAATGCTAGTATTGATATCAATTGAGAAGGCATAAGACTTATTCTTAATGATGTTGTTAAAGGCAGTGTTAATGCTAGTATTCAATTTTTTTTAAATAGTTGGAGTATGTTGTGTGGTGGTAATTTTGTTATCACCTTTGTATAGGGTAGCTAAAAGTAATGTTGTTGGTTGATGAACATGCCCATTTGTTGTTATTGATGACTAAGTAGTGGTGGTAACTGTTTAGATTACTCGTTGGAAAACCATGGT
Organism: Rhipidocladum racemiflorum; assembly: GCA_036346355.1. Classification (NCBI taxonomy): domain Eukaryota; kingdom Viridiplantae; phylum Streptophyta; class Magnoliopsida; order Poales; family Poaceae; genus Rhipidocladum; species Rhipidocladum racemiflorum. Next base: position 47,320,363 of record CM070589.1, read on the forward strand.
TAAATAAAGAAAAATTTTAACATGTTGCGATGGAATGAGCTTTGGATAATTAACATGATAAATGATCTTATCCTTAATGAAAGTATAACTTAGAGTCTCACTTACGAATTCTTCCCTGTGGAGATAATATTTACATGTTGAAGTCGTTGTTTAACTGAATAAGGTTCGGTTGTCGAGACGTGAATATATAGGAGGTATGAAATTTATATGTTGATCTTGCTGAAAGATTTGTTGAAGTATTATGTTTCAAATTTAGAATAAGAAGTATTATGATTCGGTGATCCGTGGGGATCATGTCAATATAGTCTTGGTTGGGTGCCTTTTTGATAAGCATCTTAAACCCTAATTAAAAGTGTTGGGAATGGTAACTAGAGGAAGAATTTGTTGTGAAGCTTTGGGTTTAATTGTGTTGGGGCTTCTCAGGGAGTAAATGGTGATTATTGAAGTCTTTAATGGAAAGCGTAGTGGAGTACTAGAGATGGTTCTTTTTATGCTGAGCTTGTGTTCAAAAGCTTTTGGACTGGTTTGGTTGTTTGTCATTTTGGTTGAAGGGTTTTCGATCAAGGTGTTCCATATGCTATTTTTCAGAGTTTCCCTAAAACTCGTAGAAATTGGTGCAAATACTTGGTTTTGGCTAATTTGTTTTGTTGGTGCTATGAGTATGGATTTACACCCCAAAAGTTTTTTTGAGTCGATCGCGCCCTTTCGCGTTCGCACTGAATTATCTTTGGAATTAATTTTAAAAGGAAGCAGATGGTCATAAAGGGTTGTGTTGGAAACTTTGGAGTTAAGCCCTTGATGTGTAACTCTGTTTGGCTAGAGTTGGAGTCATTTGGAAAATGTGTCTAGTGTGCGGATGTTTCACAAGTCTGGATTTTTATGAATGTTTCATAAGTGAATTTGGTTAGTGAAGAGTTTTCTTTTGGGATTGAGTTTCCCTCTCTTTTAATAAAATTTATGGCGGTTGTGTATGCAGATGTTTGACTTTGGAGTCGATGTTCTGTTCCAAAGGGGTTGAGTTTGATTTTGCGAGGTGTTGCAAGGTTAGTTTTAAATGGATGATGGGTTTTCACACGATGTGGTGTTTTGCTGTTAACTATGCTGCCGCCATAGTTTATATGAATTAGCGCAATCCTCGATGTTATTCGAGTTTTATTCATGTGATACAGAGGAAGAAGTCGTCTTGTGAATGACTATTCGGTAGTGTTGTTACATGATGAATGAATGGTGAAAAGTAATCATGACATCGTTTATAGATGTTAAATGATAAAAGAGTCGTTGAGCCAGGTCGGTGAGAACGTCATATATGGATATATGACTAATCCGGAGTACTCTTGGAAAGCTGCATGCATGTCCTGAATCGAGATTTCAATTGCCTTCTAGTACGAGAAGTAAGAATGAATATCTTCTGGTATGTTGGTTGTGGTGTAAGAGATCTGAGCTTTCTTTGCATCTTGGCTTAGGAAAAATAAAATGAGTACTCTTTGGTTGTTGCCGAACTCTTTCCAATGTGGCTTTTAGCGCTTTGGAGTTCGAGTTGTTGTATGTGGACCAATTGGGTTCATGTTACGGTTGGGCTGACTCATCAATGGTACTGTTTGTCTTGGTCCTTCAAGTGGAAGGATGTGAGGGCAAGACTTTCTTAGTAAGAGAAATCTGGTGTGGCTAGTAGTTGATCGTAAATGGTGTAGAAGTGAAGAGTAAAGGAAGGTTGCCTATGTCCCAATTCAAACCTTCTTGGAGAATTGTTTCCGTTTATGTGTCCCTCGGTAGGGTTGATCAAATTATTAGTGGACCACTTGGTGGTTGCTAGTAATTGCTTTCGGTTTTCGAAGAGTATTGGATCTTTTTGTCGCCGGGCTATTGAGCGTGTTGTGCCAACCAAAGTGGAATGTTCGGCTGTTATTGATTTTGCAGGTTTTCAGAACCCTGGCCATAAAGTAGGCTTCTCCTTTCGGTGGTAATGGGGTGGGTGTTGGTCTTGTTGTAAAAGATCAGAATGTAACCCCGATGGTTCAAGCAGTTAGTAATCTTAGAGTGTTGTGTCTCACTTGGTTTGCGTCATCGCGAATACGACGAACCACAGTTGAGAGGTTGAGACGTGAACCACTGTTGTGCATGGGAGCGGAAGATGGATCTAGAAGTTGGTACCATGTCCTTCTGGAGAGTGGCTTTGGTTAAAGGGATCGGGCACTTTAGTGCCAAGGGATGTATCGAAGGAGGAGTGTGAGACCGTTTCCTTTCATGGTCTGTTTGGGATTTTATCCTATCGCTTGGGTCATGCCGAGGCCTTGTATGGGTGCTTTGGGTTTCAATGTTGACTAAAGTTCTTGCAAGAGGTTGATCGTGGGTTATCGTTAGAACTGTGGGTCTTCGAGCCTAAGCATCTTGACATCGGGTCTCGACCAGTGTAGTTCTAGTGGCTTTAGTCAGAGAGAGAAGCGGTTTGGGAACTGGAGTCTCGCATGCGCGAGAAGTACCCCGAGCTTTTCGCCTCAGGTATGAGATGTGAAACATAGCTATCTTTTGCTTTGCTGGGTTGCGTATTGGTGTGTCTTCGATTCGAGGTCGAATCCTGTTGAAGGGGGGGAGAATGTGACACCACGGAGTGTCGTATCTTATAAAATGTGAATGTTGAGGTCAAAAACTTTATAAAATATGAAAATAGAGGTTAAAAATTTACGTTATGCCGTTTATAGCGTGTTTTTGGGCCATTTTCGGGTGTTTGGGCCTCTCCGAGGGACTTTGGGCCTTGGGGGTTGAGTTGGGCCTCCGGTGGAGAGGTTTGGGCCCAAGGGGGGGACTTTTGGGCAGCCAAATCTGGCCCCCACCCCTTGGTGCGCCCCAAACTCCCTCTCCCAACCCTAGCCGCCACCCCCTAGCCCCCCATGGGCCTCCACCCTTCCCCTTCCTCTCCATCTTCCCCCATGGCGCCACCACCCCTCTCCTCCCCTCTCCACCTCCCTTGCTGCCCCTAGGGGAGTTCTCCACCTCAACACCTCGAAGATCCGTCCATTGGAGTGCTCCGCGACGAGGAGATCCGGTGGATTTGGAGCGAGGAAGGAGATCGCGCGAACCGGGAGGAGATCCGTTGGGTTTTCGGTCGTCGGGCGAAGGTATGGCCATGGGAATCCTTGGGGTTGGGCTAGGTACTATTCTAAGGATGATTATCAAGTTTTTAGATCAATTGGTGGTGCTGGATTTGATTAGAGTAGATGGATTCTTGAGTTGGTCACGTCCTCTGTTTCGGGCAGCATGAGCAGTCAACCTAGTGCTTAGGTTTTCGCCAATTTAGATTCAGAATCTGGTCGTACGGATGTTGAAGAAGTTGTAGATAATTTCATTATCTTTCAGTGGATATAAAGAACGTCCAATTCCGCCCAGCCGTTTGAAAGTTATAGCTGTTTTACCGAGCGTGTTAAAATCTGTGACGTGATTGGAACAGATCACGGTATTTTGTAGATTAAACAACTTTAGATTCCGAATCAGTCTTTCCATATACCTAGAGAAAGTTGGGAAATTTCCTAAGCTACGCGAGGATGTACTCGTTTAATTGATTCGGAGTCTTAGAACCCGAGTTATGCCTTTTGGAAGGCTGCTGTCCCGGAGGGACAGAACCTCTGTTTTTGGTTATTGCGAGTAGATGGCAATGTCGGGGTAGATGAGGGTTTGCGTACTGTTTTTTGGACATGATTGTGAGTGTGTGGTACCTATGTGCAGGTGGTGTGATCCTGGGAGTGCCCTCTTCATCTCGCCAATCCGTCGCCCGTGGTTGAGGCAAGTGTATTGGAATGGGTAGCGGATTGTGGGTTGTTTCATTGATTGAGATTGAAATTTGAATATATGATATGTTCACATGCCATGCTTTAATGTTTGCCATTGATATGATGAATATGTTTATTATGTGATGATGCCATGTGTTAATGTACAAGTTATCCATGATGATGCCATATGTTAATGTACAAGTTATTCATGATGTTGGCATATTTCCATACATGGCATGATACATGGCCCGGGCGGTGAGAAAGTCATAACTAGTCTGGGGAAGGTCGGTGAGAAAGTTATGACTATTCCGGAGAGCCAATGAGTAAGTCCTACATCGTGATTCCATTCACCGTGGTGAACGGAAGCGAGGAGTAGGCACCCTCCATCTTCGGGATGGAAGGGGGGAGAGGGTGCACACCGACGGGTGTGTACTCAACCATACCGGTATGAGTTTCCAAGGAGACATGAGCATCGCATTGCATTGCATACATAATGATGATGATAATGTTATGTGTTCATGAATGAGATGATATACATGATGTGAGATATTATTGCCATGTAATTGTTCTTGTTGTCCATTGCAATATGCTTGCTGAGTTTCGAACTCACGCTTGTGTTGATGTTGTTTTTCTTAGGTACCATGAAACCGGCATGCAGGTAAAAGGGTTTAGCTACACATCTACACGTAGCTCCACACAAATTAGACAGTGTTATCATTTGGAGACATGATAATGAAAGTATTGCCATGAAACTTGGAGAATTGCTTAACTGTGTGCTCGGTCTTACTATTTGATTCGTTTAGCTCATGAAGTGGTTGAATGCCTTATCCTGGACTTATTTTGTTGCTATGACACATGTTATTGCTGTTTTAGATGCTTTCCGTTATGATATAACTTGTGATACTTTGTTGTTGCTCCGAATCATGTAAAAACAAAGGAGATGCTGTCGAAATTTTCGGTATTAGCATTTGTTCCTTTGCTATAATTTAATTGTAATTGTGGTATTTAGAGGTTTCTTAGTCTATGTTTGGTAGCATTCGGGCATATTAAATGCCGGGGTGTTACATTCGGAGTCCCAGAACTCAAATTATGCCTTTTGGAAGGCTGTTGTCCCGATGGGACAGAACCTCTGTTTTTGGGTGTTGCGAGTAGTTGGCAATGTCGGGGTAGATGAGGGTTTGCATACTGTTTTGTGGACATGATTGTGAGTGTGCGGTACCTTTGTGCAGGTGGTGTGACCCCGGGAGTGCCTTCTACTTCCCGCCAATCCGTTGCCCTTGGTTGAGGCAAGTGTATTGTAATGGATAGCGATTTGTAGGTTGCTTGTTGAGAATAGATGAAATTGACTATATGATATGATCACTTGCCATGCTTTAATGATTGCCAATGATATGATGAGCATGTTTATTATGTTATGATGCCATGAGTTAATGTACAAGTTAAATATGATGTTGGCATAATTGCATACATGGCATGTTACATGGCCCGGGCGGTGAGAAAGTCATAACTAGTCCGGGGAAGGTCGGTGAGAAAGTTATGACTATTCCAGAGAGCCAATGAGTAAGTCCTACATCGTGATTCCATTCACCGTGGTGAATGGAAGCGAGGAGTAGGCACCCTCCATCTTCGGGATGGAAGGGGGGAGAGGGTGCACACCGACGGGTGTGTACTCAACCATACCAGTATGAGTTTCCAAGGAGACATGAGCATAGCATCGCATTGCATACATAATGATGATGATAATGATATGTGATCATGAATGAGATGGTTTACATGATGTGAGATATTATTGCCATGTACTTGTTCTTGTTGTACCATTGCAATATGCTTGCTGAGTTTTGAACTCACACTTGTGTTTTCTTGTTGTTTTAGGTACCATGAGACCAGCATACGGGGAAGGGAAATAGACACACTTCCGCACGTAGCTTCACTCATTTTATTTCACAAGTCATTCAATTAGTTTTTGATAATAAATTACGTGTGATGATTATTGCTTTAAGGTTTAGCTTTGCTAAATTAGAGTCTTATTGTTTGTTTGACTCTTGGAGACATTAAATGTTTGAAACTAGACTTATATTGTTGCTAAGTCGTTAATTATTGCTGTTTTTAGTTGTCTATCATATTCCATATATTGCTATACTGTTGTTGCTCCTTCAAATCATGTTAAAACAAAGGAGATGCTTCTGAAATCTCGGGTTTTAGCATTTACTCCTTTGCTGTAATTTACCTTACTTCATGGTATTTAGATGTTGTTTAGCTTATGTTTGGTAGCATTCAGGCATATTAGATGCCGGGGTGTTACACGTGTATCCAAAGGAGTGATGTCCTCATCATCCTCCCCCTCTTGAATTGGAGTCGTCCTCGACTCAAGCTCATCCTCTTCTCCCACGTACGGCTTTAAATCTGAAACGTTAAAAGTGGGACTAACCCCAAAGTTTGCAAGCAACTCAAGTTTATAGGCATTATCATTAATCATTTCAAGTATTTTAAATGGACCATCAGCTCGAGGCATTAATTTGGACTTTATCAAATCTGGAAATCTATCTTTTCTCAAATGCAACCAAACAAGATCACCTGGTTCAAAGGATAAATGTTTCCTACCCTGGCTACCAGCAAGTCTATACTTTTCAGTTATCTTTTCTATGTTTTCCTTAGTTGTTTCATGCATTTTCAAAATGAATTCAGCATGCTTCTTTGCATCTAAATTTACCATTTCAGAAGTAGGCAAGGGCAAAAGGTCAATTGGAGCACGAGGATTAAACCCATACACTACCTGAAATGGACTTACCTTGGTGGTGGAGTGTACCGATTGATTGTAAGCAAACTCAACGTGTGGTAGACACTCTTCCCACAGCTTCAAATTCTTCTTTAAAATAGCCCGCAACATGGTGGATAAAGTGCGATTAACGACCTCTATTTGGCCGTCAGTTTGGGGATGACATGTAGTAGAAAATAGCAACTTTGTCCTCAATTTGTTCCAAAGTGATCTCCAAAAATGGCTCAAAAACTTTGCATCACGATCTGAGACAATAGTATTAGGCACTCCATGAAGACGAACGATTTCCCTGAAAAATAAACCAGCTATGTTTGTAGCATCATTGCTCTTGTGACAAGGTATAAAATGTGCCATTTTAGAAAAACGATCCACAACTACAAATATGCTATCCCTCCCCCACTTTGTCCTAGGTAACCCTAAAACAAAATCCATAGAAATATCCTCCCAAGGTATACTAGGAATAGGAAGAGGTATATAAAGACCATGTGGATTTAAACGAGACTTAGCTTTATTGCATGTAGTGCAGCGTGACACATAGCGCTCGACATCGCGTCTCATCTTTGGCCAAAAGAAGTGGCCAGCCAGCACATCTTCAGTCTTCTTTGCTCCAAAATGTGCCATCAAACCTCCTCCATGCGCCTCCTGCAACAACAAAAGATGAACGGAGCTAGCTGGAATGCATAGCTTGTTAGCACGATAGAGCAAACCATCATTCAAGATGTATTTGTTCCATGTTTTCCCTTCTTTACAATGTTCATGCACTTCCTTAAAGTCGAAATCAGTAGCATATAAATCCTTAATCGTCTCTAAACCAAAAATCTTGTGATCAAGTTGAGATAACATGGTGTAACGTCTAGAAAGTGCAGCAGCAATCACATTGTCCTTTCCTTTCTTATGTTTTATGATGTATGGAAATGACTCAATATATTCTACCCATTTAGCATGTCATTTATTCAATTTAGCTTGACTTCTAATATGTTTCAATGATTCATGATCAGAATGTATAACAAATTCTTTATGCTATAGATAATGTTGCCAAGTTTCAAGCACACGCACTACAGCATACAATTCTTTATCATAAGTACAATAATTCAGATGTGGACCACTCAATTTCTCACTGAAATAAGCAACTAGCTTACCTTCTTGAATTAGCACGCCTCCTACTCCAATCCCACTAGCATCACATTCTATCTCAAAAGTCTTACCGAAGTCGGGGAGTTGGAGCAGTGGAGCGTGGGTGAGCTTTTCCTTTAGCAACTTAAATGCTTTTTCTTGTGTCGGTCCCCATGTGAAAGCTACTCCTTTCTTTGTCAACTCATTCAGCGAGGCGGCAATGGTGCTGTAATCTCGAACAAAACACCGATAGAATCCTGCAATGGCTTCAATTTTTGCTTCGTCCACTTCAATTCCCTGTAAGGTAACAACATAGCCAAGAAAAGGGACTCGATCGGTGCAAAAGGTGCACTTCTCAAGGTTACCAAATAGACGTGCATCTCTTAAAGCATTAAAACAGCACACAGTTGTTCCACATGTTCTTCATGATACTTGCTATATATCAAGATATCATCAAAGTAGACCACCACAAATTTACCAATGAAAGCACGTAAAACTTCATTCATCAATCGCATGAAAGTGCTAGGTGCGTTAGTTAATCCAAAAGGCATGACTAACCACTCATATAAGTAGAACTTAGTCTTAAATGCTGTTTTCCACTCGTCGCCCAATTTCATTCTAATTTGGTGGTATCCACTACGCAAGTCAACCTTTGAGAAAATAATAGAACCACTCAATTCATCAAGCATGTCGTCTAACCTAGGGATAGGATGACGATACCTTATTGTAATATTATTAATGGCTCTACAATCCACACACATACGCCAACTACCGTCTTTCTTAGGAACTAAAAGAACAGGAACGGCACATGGACTAAGGCTTTGTCGTACGTACCCTCGGTCCAAAAGCTCTTGGACTTGTCGCTGAATTTCCTTAGTCTCCTCCAGATTTGTCCTATATGCAGTATGGTTTGGCAAAGTCGCTCCCGGGATCAAGTCGATTTGGTGCTCAATGCCTCGAATAGGTGGCAGCCCCGGGGGTATCTCAGCTGGGAACACATCCTCATACTCCTGCAAAAGGTTAGTGACAGCAGGAGGCAAAGAGCTAGACATATCATGAAATGAAAATAGAGCTTCTTTGCATATCAAAGCATAGCATGGTGCATCATTCTCATTAATTTCAGCAAGATCAGATTTTGTAGCAAGCATAACACCACCCTTCAATTTAATTCCCTCGGACCTATAACTAGGTTCTTTCTTGTCTTTCTTAGGTGGGAAAATATTTTTGGCCACTTGCTGATTTTCAGATTCTAGCACTCTCTTTTCTCTCATTTTCAGCTCTCTGTTTATCACATTGCACAATTTCAGCAGGGGTCATAGGGAGCAAAGTGATTTTGTTCCCTTTGTGCATAAGAGTGTATTTGTTACTTCTACCATGATGAATTGCATCAGTATCAAATTCCCATGGACGGCCTAACAAAAGTGAACATGCTGGCATAGGCACTACATCAAAATCAGCAAAATCATGGTATGTTCCAATGGAAAATTGCACTCTCGCAGTTTGTGTTACCTTCTCGTTACCGCTGTTATTGAACCATTGAATATGGTAGGGATGAGGGTGTGCACGTGTGGGCAAACAAAGCTTCTCAACCAAATTTGAACTCACCAAGTTATTGCAGCTTCCACATCAATTATGACACGAACACGACGGTCCTTAATGATGAGGTACATCTGAAACAAATTATGGCGTTGTAGCTTGTCCGTTTGCTCCATTTGAGCGCTCAACACTCGTTACACAATGATTGTCCTATAATTCTCGGTGGCAGCAGTCCCTAAAATCTCCTCATCATCGTCGTTCGTCTCATGGTCATCCTCATTATCTGCAAGGTTAGCTGCAAGAGCATTTTCATCCTCAACATCACTAGTACTAATTTACCCACCTTCTTTTGTTGCAATGTACGCTCGATGACTTGGGCAATCCTTCATGACATGGCCCATCCCCTTGCATCGGTGGCACATAATTCCCGTTGTACGACCTGTGGAAGCAACCAATGAAGAACTCTTTGTTGGTGCCTGCACATGGTTAGCTTTGCTCACCTCGGGTGCACGTGATGGTGATGGTGCTGGTGCTGCTGAACGCGCCCTACTCGTGGAGGGGGCAGCAGGCCGAGTGGTGGAAGGTAGGGTTGTATGGGCTTGTCCCGGCGTCGATCTTGGCACCGATACACCACCAAAGTTGCTCCGTGTCCTTTGTTGTCTTCCCTGCAATAACTCTTTTGACCTTGGAGAAAGACAAACACAGGAATAAATTGAATGCTTCTCCCCATAAAGCAATCAACAAACTGAGCATCAAAGCTGGAAAGGCGATAAAAAGAAGCGCAACACTAGACTCTTCTTCTTCTTCTTCAACCAAGGAAGACAAAACCACACACCGCATACGGAACAATCCGCAAAAATCCAATACCAAACACTTTTTTTTTTCTTTTGGTTTCAATCAACTAAAACCAAGAAAACCAACCAAGACCGACCGTTAGAACGGTAAAGAGCAATTGAAAGAATCCACCACAAACTCTTATATTCGACTCCAGCCAACTACCCAGTCTACGACAGAAAGGATAAGCACTCTTCTCCCACAGGGATTAATAGTTCTTCAGTGGTGGCGCTAACTGATGAGACCATGCTCATCATGGACAGAACTAACAATGCAAACATATGGTCATCACCAAGATGGTCACAACCAAGTGTTGATGCAATTATATCAACTACATGGCTTCATCGTCCCCCACCTTGGCCAGGACCATTAAGTTGGCGACACTTCACAACATCCTCTACTTCGTTTACATCTACTACGATGGCTCCATCTACATGGTTTTATCGACCCCCACCTTGGCCAGATTTAAAGACATACTTGAGAAAAGATGATGAGCTTGAGTTGAGGACGACTCAAATGCAAGAAGGGGAGGATGATGAGGACATCACTACCATGGATGCGGCCATGCCTACAAACCCAATTGAAGCCAACAATGTAATACGAGGGCCAATTACTCGAGCTTGCGCACGACATTTCAATTGCCAGGTGAATGCGTTCCTCGGGTTGCATACAAATAATTTAATGAATGGAATGCTATTTAATTCTTGTGATGATTTTATTGTCCTTAGGAACTAAGTAGAAGGACTCCCAAACATCAAGCATGAAGCTAATTCTTCCGGTGCACAAGTTCAACTCAGATTTGGCCTCCGAGACAACACCAATTTAAAATGACCATAACTTTTTATCCACAAGGGTGTTTGGGGTCTATGAGTACTGGTTTGAAAGGTTTCGACGTCCTCTTTCCAACGGATCTAGCCCCACCTCCAAATTCCTTACGAGTCAACGGGAATCTGCAAAACAAGTTCTGTCATCTTTCCAAATCCGAGTCAAACTAGGAATTGGAGTCCTACTCGGCCATGGATGTGGTTTGGACGCCCCTAGCCTGGTTTTGGCCTCCTATTTCTCCTATATATAGCTAGGGAGTCCCCCAAAATAACTTGGGTTTTGGTTATTTGTTAGTTTAGTCTTTTTGCTACTATTTTGAGTCTTTTAGACGTGCTCAACGGCCGCCTAACAAGCTCCTTATATCGGAACCCCAACTTTTCAATACTTCATCTATATTTGCAATTTTAGATTGCTTGTGCCTTGTTCTTGCTTGTTCTTCGATTGCATGCAGGAATTGATCTTCGTGATCAGGTTGATCATGCCCACAGCAAGGTCAGTAACCATCTGGGGTTGGTTTAGCGATTGCTAAGGCGCATCGTCGTTGTACATTGTAGTCGGATTGTCATAGTCATCTCCGCCCAAATCGAAGGTTATCATTCTCATCGAAAGATCGGGACACCCAGTGTTACATCAAGTGGTATCAAAGCTTTAGTTGATCGGTGAGAATATCAGTGCCTTAGGTTAGTTTTTTATTTCTGTCCTAAATTGAAAACTATTCCACAAAAATTCAACCTTTAGTTTCAATCTGTTATTTTAGTGAGTTTTGGTAGGTTTTGATCCATTAGATTCCATGTTTTAGTTGCTGATCTTTCTTTTCCTTCGCGTAGCTTCAATCCTTTAATTCTGTCCAGTTTGGAATTTCGAGCATTACTTTCACATACGAACTCGGATTTTTGTGTTCTAGCACTCTATTGAAAGCTGAGGATATAAGCTTCAATTCCTGCCACAGTCAACCAATCAAATTTGGTGATCTTCAAACATTAATCTAGGCAACAAGTTTGCTGCCCTAGAAAAACATCAGTACACCTACCTTTGGGAACCAATTCATCCTTTGTGAACATTTTGATCCTATTTGAGACTAGCTTGTTGATATTGCTTAGGGCTGCTCTACTTGATACATTGCACAAACTTCAGTTATCATATCATATTATCTTGTGACACCGAGTTAGGGTTTCCGAAACTTTGTTCATACTAGTGTTGGCCGAAAGTCACCAAAAGAAAGAAAAGAGAAAGAGCCAAAAGGCTAAAAAAAGGAAAAGAAAAAGAAAATTGTGGCCAGTTGCACTACATTGAGCAAAACCCTAATTTGTGTTCGTTACTTTTTATATTGTGCAATTTATTTGTAACACCCCGGCATTTAATATGCCTGAATGCTACCAAACATAAGCTAAACAACATCTAAATACCACATTTAACATAAAAATTCCAGCAAAGGTTTATAGGCTAAAAACCGAGATTTCGGCAGCACCTCCTTTGTTTTAACATGGATTTAAGGAGCAACAACAGTATAGCATTATAAGGCAATATGAGAGACATCTAAAACAGCAATAAATAGAGTCTTAACGACAATATAAGACTAACATCAAGCACTTAATGTCTCCAAGTGTCAAAAGAACAAATAAGCTCTCAAATAGTAAAGCTAAACACTAAAGCAATGATCATCACACGCAATTTATTATCAAACTAATAGAATGACTTGTGGAATCATTAAGGTGAAGCTACGTGTGGGCGTGTGACTATTTCCCTTCCCCGCATGCCGATCTCATGGTACCTAAAACAACAAGAAAACACAAGCGTGAGTTCGAAACTCAGCAAGTATATTGCAATGGACAACAAGAACAACAATATGGCAATAGCATCTACCTTCATGTAAATCATCTTATTCATAAACACTTAACATTGTCATCATCAATATGTATGAGATGTAATGCAATGCTCATGTCTCCTTGGAAACTCATACCGGTATGGTTGAGTACACACCCGTCGGTGTGCACCCTTTTCCCCCCTTCCATCCCGAAGATGGAGGGTGCCTACTCATCGCTTCCATTCACCACGTGGATGGAATCACGATGTAGGTCTTACTCAATGGCGTTCCGGACTAGTCATAACTTTCTCACCGACCTTGCCGGACTAGTTATGACTTTCTCACCGCCCTCGCCCTATCTCATGTCATGCATGCAACTATGCCAATTATCATATTTCACATGTACATAAACATATGGCATCTCATCATGACAAATATTAACACATGGCATCGAATCATGATAATCATACTCAATATATCATTGGAAAACAGCAAGCATGGCAAGTGATCATAGCAAGTATTCAATCTTTCATCTAATCTCCACAAGCAACCTACAATTCCGCTATTCATTACAACACACTTGCCTCAACCGTGGGCGACGGGATTGTGGGAAGTAGAGGGCACCCCCGGGGTCACACCACCTGCACAACGGCATCACATACTCTCAATAATGCCCACAAAACAGAACACAAATCCCCATCTCACCCGACATTGCCCGCTACTCGCAAAACCTAAAACAGAGGTTCTGTCCCGGCGGGACAGTAGCCTTTCAAAGGCCATAACTTGAGTTCTGGGACTCCAAATCGATTAAACGAGTACACCATCGCGAATCTTAGGAAATTTTCTACCTTTTTCTAGTTATACGGAAAGACTGATTCGGACTCTAAAATTGTTTAATCTACAGATTACTACGATCTGTTCTAATTGCGTCACAGATTTTAACACGCTCGGTAAAACGGCCATAACTTTCAAACGGCTGATCGGATTTTAACGTGCTTTATGTATACGGAAAGATAATTAAATTATCTACAACTTCTTTTAAGTCCGTACGGACAGATTCGGATTCTAAATCGACGAAAACTCAAACCCTAGCCAGACTGCTCAATCTGCCCGAAAACAGAAACGTGGCAACGTCTAGATCTAACCCAAAGAACTCCAATCCAGCACCACCAATTGATCTAAAAACTTGAAAATCACCCTAAGAACAGTACCTAGATCAATTCCAAGGATCCCCATGATCATACCTTTGCCCAACAAACGAATCTCCAATAGATCTCCTCGCGGATCGCTCCTCGCTCCACGCTCCTCGCTCCTCGCTCCTCGCTCCAACGGATGGATCCACAAGGTGCAGAGGTGTGGAGACCACCCTAGGGCAGCAAGGGGGTCGAGGAGAGGTGGTGGAGAGGTGGGGCAATGGAGGAGAGCAAGGGGGAGGCGCAAGGCTCAAAGGGAAGGGGCGGCTAGGGCTTGGCAAGTGGGGGGAGGTGAGGGGGCGCACCAAGGCCTCAAGGGGCACAAAGGCAGCAGGGTGGACGCCCCAAAGGGGCAGGGAAACCCTTTTACCAGCCCCCACACCCAATTCTAGTCCGTTACGGAGACCTAATCCATCCCACCAAAGCCCACCAAGGCCCAAAACTCCCCCGGGAAGGCCCAAAACCTAAACGGCCCTAAACGGCCCGGAAAAGCTATTAACCTCCATAACCTATAGTTTTAACCTTAATTCCACATTTCATACTGTTATTAACCTTATCATGCACGTTAAATAAGGTTACGACACTCCGTGGCGACATAACACTTCAACCGGCCCAAAAACGCGAGAAAACCCTAAGCCGAAAGGTTTTATTCTCTAGTTTCACCTTCTATAACGTCACACCAAACCATAGTGTCACATTATTAATTAGTGAGCAATCTTGTGCCCTTTTTACATTCTCAAAGCAATAAGTTAGCGTCTCTCTACGACTTGTGCAATAGAGCTTTTGGTGCATCACTTATATTTTATAGCCCATTCCTTGATTGCATAAGTGCCATTATCTTTACGTGTGTGTTGCCTTCAAATTCACTTATATCTTTGAGATCGGCAACTAGGGCTTGTGAATTCTAGTTTGGATCATTACTTATCATTACAATAAGTAGAATTATCAGATTGCATAGGAAATAAATATTGCCTATCCAAGTTCCACATCCAACCTCGTACTTTTGTTCGGTCCCTTGGCAATCGTTTTATCCAAGTTTCGGAGAACTTTTGACCACGCCAACGGCCGTCAACACCTGCTGCATGTAAGAACTTGTAAGAGCTTTGGTATAGGCTTGAATGTTGAGAGAATTGCCACCACCTCCTTGTAGTTGATTGGAACATTATACTTGTTATATTGTTTTCTTGTCTTCTACTAACCATGTCAGGTGATGAGGATTCACTGCATCACTCTCCACGCGCAAAGGGAATTGTTGCTAGAATGTTGATGCAAGAAGACCACCTCCGGTCTATCGAGACCGCTCAGGGAGTTGCTAACACTAATCTTGCTACTATTTTGTCTAGACTTGATACGCTTGCAGGAACTTTCAATCCTCCACCTCATCTTCTAAGTAACAAAAATGGCATACTACATGCTCAGGTACATGTTGATGATGATTCTCTAGGTAAGGTTAAATTCGCAATTCCACCTTTTAATGGTCAATATGATCCTGATGCCTATATTAATTGGGAGATAACAGTAGACAAAGAATTTGGCAAGTATGATTTGTCTGAAAATGAAAAGATTAGAATTGCTGCTAGTGTGCTAAATGAATATGCATTAACATGGTGGAAACATATTTGTAGAAAAGAGAGAAAACCTGAAAATTGGAAGGCCATGAAAAGACTTATGAGAATTGACTATGTCCTTGAATATCATACTGAATTTTTGTATACTAGACTCTAATGCTTGAAACAAGGAAGTAAGTGCGTTAAGGAATACTATGAACGATTGCAAAATCGTTTGTTGCGTTGTGGTTTAGTTGAAGGTGAAGAAGCAACAGAGCTAAGGTTCATACATGGACTCAATCAGGAAATTCAGGATGCTCTTGTTGATGAAACATATAGTTCTCTTTCGGAATTGGTTGTATATGCTTGTAAAGTTGAAAAAATGCTTGCTGAATCCATGAAAGAATCATTAGCTTCATTTCAGGCGCCCATTGTTGCACCTTCTTTTGTAGCTAACATTTTGCAGAAAAGTGAGCACCATCGAGGGAATGATGCAGAAGAGCATATGGAGAAAGAAACGATCAGTACTACCCCATGTGTAAGTGAAGAGATAATAGTTGAAGAAACGCCTACAACAGCTGATGAGAACTTACAAGGTAATGTAACAGGTATGGACTCTACACATGGAGAAAATAATTTTGAAGAGCTAAAACTGTCCACAAATCATGCTATCGTTGAGAAACTATTAGTGGAACCGATTGCTGATTTTGCTTTGTTACAAGATGATTTGCTTGCTATTTCTTGTGATAAAGAAGAGTTGTGTGATAATACTTCACTTATATCCATGACACAACTAGTGAGTGGACATGTTACTTTTGTTAACACACTAGACACTTGTACTGAAAATAAACATGTCATTCACATTGCAAGCGAAAATGATGAGTTGAAATTGATGTATTCTTTAGATACATTAGGCTACATTGAATTTGATGTTCCGTGTGATCTGAATTATTTAGAGGAGAGACTTTTTGTACATTCTGATTTGTCCAGGTTATCACGAAATATTTTCCATGTTATTTGCAAAAATAGTGAGAAAGGAGAGTATAAAGCCGATCGAGTTTACATTTGTTCAGATTTTGAATGTCTGCTTGCCATGCAACAATGTCATCAATTTGATAAGTGCCATATCACTAATCATGTCATATCAAGTACTTTTGATTCAACTTACAAGTCACATGATAGTTTTCAAGAAAGGGAGTATATGGTTGATAGAGATTCTCGATCCATTGATTTGATTGCAAATGTGCATGCTGCTTTGTTTCCTGTCACTCCTAACATTTTCCAAGACAATATAATGGAGTCGAGGACGACTCCACTTCAAGAAAGGGAGGATGATGAGACCATGCTCATCATGGACAGAACTAACAATGCAAACATATGGTCATCACCAAGATGGTCACAACCAAGTGTTGCTGCAATTATATCAACTACATGGCTTCATCGTCCCCCACCTTGGCCAGGACCATTAAGTTGGCGACACTTCACAGCATCCTCTACTTCATTTACATCTACTACGATGGCTCCATCTACATGGTTTTATCGACCCCCACCTTAGCCAGATTTAAAGACATACTTGAGAAAAGATGATGAGCTTGAGTCGAGGACGACTCAAATGCAAGAAGGGGAGGATGATGAGGACATCACTACCATGGATGCGGCCATGCCTACAAACCCAATTGAAGCCAACAATGTAATACAAGGGCCAATTACTCGAGCTCGCGCACGACATTTCAATTGCAAGGTGAATGCGTTCCTCGGGTTGCATACAAATAATTTAATGAATGGAATGCTATTTAATCCTTGTGATGATTTTATTATCCTTAGGAACCAAGGAGGACTCCCAAACATCAAGCATGAAGCCAATTCTTCCGGTGCACAAGTTCAACTCGGATTCGGCCTCCGAGACAACACCAACTTAAAACGACCATAACTTTTGATCCACAAGGGTGTTTGGGGTCTATGAGTACTGGTTTGAAAGGTTTTGTCGTCCTCTTTCCAACGGATCTGGCCCCACCTCCAAATTCCTTACGAGTCAACGGGAATCTGCAAAACAAGTTCGGTCATCTTTACAAATCCGAGTTAAACTAGGAATAGGAGTCCTACTCGGCCATGGATGTGGTTTGGACGCCCCTAGCCTGGTTTTGGCCTCCTATTTCTCCTATATATAGCTAGGGAGTCCCCCAAAATAATTTGGGTTTTGGTTATTTCATAGTTTAGCCTTTTTGCTACTATTTTGAGTCTTTTAGACGTGCTCAACGGCCGCCTAACAAGCTCCTTATATCGGAACCCCAACTTTTTAATACTTCATCTATATTTGCAATTTTAGATTGCTTGTGCCTTGTTCATGCTTGTTCTTCGATTGCTTGCAGGAATTGATCTTCATGATCAGGTTGATCGTGCCCACGGCAAGGTCAATAACCATCTGGAGTTGGTTTAGCGATTGCTAAGATGCATCGTCGTTGTACGTTGTAGTCAGATCGTCAAAGTCGTCTCCACCCAAATCGAAAGTTATCAATCTCATCGAAAGATCGGGACACCTAGTGTTACATCACTAACCAGCCACACCGTCAAACCACACCCTTGCTATGAACAAAAAGTGGTGACCGAAACCCTTCGACACCACAACCTCTCTTAATCATTATCACAGGAACAACTCAATCAATTATCTCATAAACATAGCAGCTTACATTATCAAATATAGCATTCAACAACAAGGCTTAAATACAACATTTAAGCGTAAGTAACGATACCCATTCCCCTTTCCTACTGTGCATCAGAGTGTGTCAAGTTTTAAATTAATTAACCAAACTATTTCAGATTTTAAGGTTATTGCCCTAAGGTCAAATTTTAACAAGTAATCCTATGCCATGTTTCTACTTTTCCAAGTCAATATTTTAGTTTACTCTAGAGTAAATTACTACATTCACATTCCACGGACCTAAAGCCCGCTCTGATACCAACTGTAACACACCGGCATCTAGTGTGCCTGAATGTTACCAAACATAGATTAAACAGCATCTAAAAACCTCAAATAAAGATAAATTACAGCAAAGGAGCGAATGCTAGAACCGAAAATTTCGGCAGCATCTCCTTTGTTTATCCATGATTCGGAGCAACAACAAAATATCACATGATATATCATAATGGAAAAACATCCAAAGCAGCAATAACAGATAATATAGCGGTAATTTAAGTCTAACATAATGAATTTAACCACTTCATTAACCAAATCGATGTAAAGGATGTAAACAGGCACATGAACAAATCATAATCCTAGTTTCATCACCCTAGATTCATGATCACAAATCTGAAAGGTAAATATTGTATAATTGTGTGGAAATTATGTGATGTCGTGCCGCTAAGCCCCTTTCCCACATGTCGGTGTCAAGGTACCTAAGAAAAACAACATAAACACAAGCGTGAGTTCATCACTCAGCAAGCATATTGCAATGGATCATAAAGAATAGATCAACGCCAACAGCAATACATACCATACTTTAACATCATGATCAAACCATACCCTCATCTACAACATCATAGCCATGACAAAGCACCTTGTACACAACTCATAATCATCATCATGTATGCAATGTAATCCAATGCACATGTCTCCTAGAAGCATATACTGGTATTGCTGAGTGCACACCCGTCGGTGTGCACCCTCTTCCCCCTTCCATCCTGTAGATGGAGGGTGCCTACTCCTCGCTTCCATTCACCACGGTGGATGGAATCATGAGGTAGGACTTACTCATTGGCTGTCCGAATTAGTCATAACTTTCTCACCGACTGCCGGACTAGTTATGACTTTCTCACCGACCGGGCCAGATCACATGCCATGTATGCGATTATACCATAAACATAAACAACTTGTACCAAACTGATCTAAACATGGCATAACATCATAATAATCTTTTTTCATCATAACATGGCAAGCACTAATCATGGCAAGATATCACAACATGTAATCATGACAAGATAGCACATCATGTAAACAAAGTTACACCTAGTCACAATTAACAACATACAACGCTACCCATTACAATACACTTGCCTTAACCTCGGGCGACGGATTGGCGAGAGGATGAGGGCACTCCCGGGGTTACACCACCTGCACATACATACCACACACTCAAAACGTGCCCCCAAAATAGTACGCAAAAGCTCGTCTACCCCAACTTCACAAACTACTCCCAAAATCGAAAAACAGAGAATCTGTCCTCCCGGGAAAGCAGACTTCAATCTAGCATAACTTTAGTTCTAGGACTCTGAATCGATTAAAAGAGTACATCCTCGCGTAGATTAGGAAATTTCCTAACTTTTTCTAAGTATTGGGAAAATCTGATTCGGCCTATAAAGTTGTCTAATCTACAAAACACTACGTTCTATCCTAGCTACGTCACAGATTTGAACACGCTCGGTAAATCGAGCATAACTTTCGAACGGCTGGGCGGAATTGGATGTTCTTTATGTCCACTGAAAGGTATTGAAGTAACTACAACTTTCTCAACAGGCGACCGACCAAATTCTGACTCTAAGGTCGTGAAAAATCAAACCCTAGGTCGACTGCACAATCTGGCCGAAGCAGAGAATGTGGCAAACTCTAGTTTTCATCTAATCTACCCAATCACAGCACCACCACTTGATCTAAAAGCATCCAAATACCCTCTAGCACAGCACCTAGACCAACCCCAAGGATTCCCCTAGCCATACCTTCGCCCGACGAATGATGAACCGACGAATCTCCTCCCGGTTCACGCGATCTCCTTCCTCGCTCCAAATCCACCAGATCTCCTCATCGCGGGGCTTCCCGAAGGATGGATCAATGGGATGGCGAGGTGGGGATCTCCTCTAGGGCAGCAAGGGGGTGTGGAGAGGGGAGGGGAGAGGTGGTGGCGCCATGGGGGAAGATGGAGAGGAAGGGGAAGGGTGGAGGCGCATGGGGGGGCTAGGGGGTGGCGGCTAGGGTTGGGAAAGGGAGTGGGGGGCGCACCAAGGGGTGGGGGCCAGATTTGGCTGCCCAAAAGTCCCCCCCTTGGGCCCAAACCCTTCCACCGGAGGCCCAACTCAACCCCCAAGGCCCAAAGTCCCCGGGAGAGGCCCAAACACCCGAAAACGGCCCAAAAACACGCTATAAAGTCGTACCAAAATGCTGAATTCTAAAATGTCATATTCTGGGGTGTCACAAGGCGCAACACCAAACTCTTCTTCTTTGTCTTCACCCAAAGACAACAAAACCACAAACTGCCAAAATAATAATCAGCGAGTACTCAAAACCAAACACTTTTCCTTGGTTCCCAACCACACAAAAACCATGGAAACCAACCAAAACTGATCGTCAGAACGGAAAAGAAAATTCGGAAAGGTTTACCACCAAGTCTTCTATTTATCTCCAACCAACTTCCTGATATATGACAGAAAAGTCAAGCACTCTCCCCCACGGGAGGTTATTAGTCCTTCGGTGATGGCTCCAACCGGCCACACCGACAAACCCCAACCTCACTATGAACAAAAGGTGAACGAAACCCTTTGGCACCACAATTCACTTAATCACAAATATAGCAACTCAATCAATTCTTTCACAAACATAGCAACATACATTATCAAATGTAGCATTCAACATCAAGGCTTAAATATAACATTTAAGCGTAAAGCAAAGATACCCATACCCTTTCCTACTGTGCGTCCTCGTGTGTCAAATTTTAAATTAATTATTCCACTTATACAAGTTTTAATGTTGCTATCCTATGGCAAAATTTTAAGTTTAACCTAAGCCATGTTTCTAGGTTATATCACATCACATTTTAGTTGAACCTATGGTAAGACACTACATACATGTTCCACGGACCGAAAGCCCGCTCTGATACCAACTGTAACACCCCGGCACCTAGTATGCCGCGAATGCCACCTAAACGATACTAGAAGCAACCAAATCATATATTTAACCATAAATTACAGCAACTACGCTAATTGCTTAAATAAAAAATTCAGCAGCATATCCTTTGTTTTTCCATGGTTCGAAGCAACAATATTAATATCATAATATAATGGCAAACTAGAGGACTTCTATAGCATGAATAACAGTAATTTCAGCATCAGTTCAAGCCAAGACAATAACCTCAAACGTTTCATGTACCAATACGGAAGGAACAATTAATCATAGCAAATGATACGTCATAAACCAGATCTAGTTCAATAAAGTAACTCATCACAACTATCGAATGGGTATGAGGTTTTCTATTCAGGTGATGCCAAGTGAAGGCATGTGTCTAGCTCCCTTTCCCAAAAGCCGAACTCAAGGTACCTAAAAAAAACATTAAACAACAAGCATGAGTTTATCACTCAACAAAGTGTATTGCAATGAAATTAAACAATAATAGTATTCATTGACATCATCATTACATCTCATAAAACATCATCATAAGTGTAACACCCCGACACCTCGTGCCCTGAATGTTACACCCTCAAACATCCACTAGCACAAGACACTAGAATAGTTCAGCAATGCAAGTTAACATACTAGTAGCTTACTGAAATTATTAGAAATTTCGGCAGCACATCCCCTAAAACTAGGATATCCACTCAACAGACAAGAGACATCATATGATAACAACAATAATAAGCAACTTAGGATAACCAATCAAGCACAAATATGGGTCATGGTAACAACTAACCATCATGACCCAACTAAGCATATACAAATACCACAATTTAATTACAAGGCATGAACCCATTAAGATGAGAAACAACAATGTAAATTGAAAATGCGGTGATGCAAAATGTGTTCGTGCCCCTACTCCCACAATGCATGTCGGCTTCAAGGTACCTACAAACACCAAATAACAAGCGTGAGTCGAAGACTCAACAAGTACATCAAAGGAATAAAACATAGCCAAATAGAATTTTGTAAGCAGTAGCATACTCACAACTCTTAATTGAATTCAGCAAGTAGAAATGGAAAAGAAAACTGGAAATATCATGATCCTTACTCATCCTTAATTGAGACTACAATTCAACATCTTAACCCCATTTTTTTCTTTCTTTTTTTTTCCACATCACTTTGTAGACTTTCATTAGCAATGCAATGCAATGAAATGATGAATGCATTCATGCTCATGCACCTTTTCATCAATTATACTGGTATAATGAGTGCGCGCCCATCGACGTGCACCCTCTCATTCCCTTCCATCCCGTGGAGGGGCCTACTCTTAATGACTCGCTCCCATCCCCCACGATAGATGGGACTACGAGGTAGGACTTCCTAGTGGCGCTTCGGATTAGTCATAACTTTCTCACCGACCTCACCGGATTAGTTAAGACTTTCTCACCGACCTGGCCTTTGTCTCATTCAGGACAGGAATGCAACCGATGCAATCGATAGACTATGAGGTAGGACTTCCTAAGCGCTTCGGATTAGTCATAACTTTATCACCGACCACACCGGATTAGTAATGACTTTCTCACCGACCTGGCCTTTGTCTCATGCAGGATAGGGATGCAATTGATGTAACACCCCGGCATCTATATGCCCTGGATGTCACCAAACATAGCAATAACAGCAACTAAATACCACAATTAAGATTAAATTACTGCAAGGGCGTAAATGCTTTAACCGAAATTTTCGGCAGCACTTACTTTTTTGCATGGTTTGGGGCAATAATAACATTATCACATCATAATAGCATAATAGATGACATCTAACACAGCACTAGCAGGAGATAAAGTATCATTTCAAGCCCATAAATAAACTGCAATGTTCATGAATGAATATGAAGAGAACATTAAAACCAAGCACATACGATAGCCTAATCCAAGTTTAGCACATTAAGATAATCATTACAACTACAAATGAGAGTGTGTAGTTGTCTAGGTGGATAAAGCTACGTGAAGAAGTGCCGCTATTCCCCTTTCCCGCATGACGGTTTCATGGTACCTAAAAACGACATAAAACACAAGCATGAGTTCATCACTTAGCAAAGTGTATTGCAATGGAATAAAACAACAACATTATTCAGTAGCATCAATATCACATACCATAACACATCATCATAAGCATCTCATAGTTCATCTTCATAAACATCTCATAATCATCCTCATTCATGCAATGCAATGGAATGCACATGTCTCCTTGAAGCACATACCGGTATTGCCGAGTGCACACCTGTCGGTGTGCACCCTCTTTCCCCTTCCATCCCGTAGATGGAGGGTGCCTATTCTTACTGACTCGCTCCCATACACAACCGTGGATGGGACTACGAGGTAGGTCTTTCATGTTCACTACGTGTGAACATAGAGGTCCGCATCAGAATGGGATGCCTCTTCCATTATGAATGCACATATGCCACATCATGATAAAACTTGCATAAAGGAAACACAATATAACAATGGCATATCTTAAACTAAACATGATCATCATAACACATGCAAGGAACAACATGGAAACATAGAGCATCATTTAGAAACATAGCAAAACTACACAACTCGTTGGTCACCCAAAACCCCAAATCCATCCTAATACGCTTGCCTTCAACCGTGAGCGATGGAGTGGCGAGAGGATGAGGGCACTCCCGGGGTCACACCACCTGCACATAGGTACAATACACTCAAAATGTGCCCACAAAATAGTACAAGAGCGATTATCTTCATCGACTTTGCAACCCACTCCAAAAACCCAAAAACAGAGAATCTGTCCCGTCGTGGCAGCGGGCTTCCAACTAGCATAACTTGAGTTCTAATACTCCAAATCAAGTAAACGAGTACATTTTCTCGAAGCTTAGGAAATTTCCTAGCTTTTTCTAAGTATTCGCGAAGACTGAATCGGCCTCTAAAATTGTCTAATCTACAGATGAACCCGATCTGTCCCAATCACGTCACAAATTTGATAACATTCGGTAAAACAGCCATAGCTTTTAAACGATTGGAAGGAATTTAACGTTCTTGGTGTACAATTAAAGGTAATTGAATTACCTAAAACTTTCGTAACATCCGGCCGATCAAAAAATGCCTCTAAAATTGCGAAAACTCAAGCCCTAGGTCGGGGTGCAAATCTGCCCGAGGAAAGAACGTGGGACAGCATTGCAATTTCCCTAATCTCATCTAGGAACAGCACCTAATCATAGATCTTAGGCATCGAATCTCCCTTCTAACCAGCACCTAGACTACCCCAAAAGAACCATGGTTCGTTATCTCTTCTTGAAGAACCGACGACGACGAAAACCTTCTCCTCCCGGTCCCGATCTCCCTCCCGGCGCCGAATCCGCTGGTTCCTCCCGGTTGCGGAGCTTCCCAATGGAGAAATCAATGGAGGGGAAGGGTGTGGCAGCAAGGGAGGGGATGAAACCCTTCTAGGGCTGGCTAGGAGAGGGGTGGAGAGGTGGAGGCGCAAGGTGGGGTCAAGGGGCGGCTAGGGTTAGAGAGGGGAAGGGGGAGGATCATGGGGGGTTTGGGGGTGGCAGCTAGGGAGTGGAGGGTGAGAGCGAGCGCACCAAGGGGTGGGGGCTAGGGTTGGCTGCCCAAAAGCTCCTCCCCTTTGTCCCAAACCCTTCCACTGGAGGCCCAACTCAACCCCCAAGGACCAAAATCCCCCGGAAAGGCCCTAACACCGGGAAACGGCCCAAAAACACGCTATAAAGTCGTACCGAAAGCCGTATTCTATTGTGACACCACGGAGTGTCGAAAACTTATAAAATGTGAATGATGAGGTCAAACACAGTATAAAATATGGTATGGGAGGTTAAAATCTTATAGTTTGAGGTTTTAACGCGTTTCGGGCCGTTTTCGGGCTTTTTGGGCCGCTCCGGGGATGTGTTGGGCTTGGGGGAACCTTCATGGGCTGGTTGGTGGGGTTTGTTTGGCCCATGTGGGGGTGAGGAGGGGGAGTTTTCCTGCTGCCCTAGCCCCTCCCCCTCCCCTTTTGCGCCGCACCCCCTTCCCCCACCTCCTTGTCCTCTCTCCTCTCTAGCCCTCCCTCTCCCTCACCTCCACTTCTCCCCAAGCCTCCTCTTCCCCATCCCGTGCCCTTGCTGCGTCGTCTCCACTGCCACACCTTGCCGTGGTGCTGTCCTCGCTGGTGGGAGGATCCGCGACGAGGAGAGCCGGTGGGAGGAGGAGATCGGGTGGAGATCGCGTGAGGAGAAGCGGTTGTTTTGCGATTCTTCAAGAAGGTAATGGGGGAACCCTGTGGGGTAGATCTTATGCTGCTGTAGAGGGGGATTACCATGTTTTTGGATCATGGGAGGTGCTGCCATGGGGTAGAATTGATGAAAAACTAGAGTTGTACTCACGTTTTGGTTCGGGCAGATTGGGAACCCGAACTAGGGCAGGCGTTTTCGCCAATTTAGAGTTTGAATCTGACCGTACGGACTTTTAGGAAGTTTTAGATAATTTCATTATATTTCCGTGCATATAAAGAATGTTAAAATACGCCCAGCCGTTTGGGAGATATGGCCATTTTACCGAGCGCTGTCTAATCTGTGACGAGATTGGGACAGTTCGTGTTCAACGTTAGATTAAACAACATTAGAGTTCGAATTAGTCTTTCTCTATAACTATAAAAAGTTGGGAAATTTCCTAAGCTACGCGGGGATGTACTTGTTTATTCAATTTGGAGTCCTAGAACCGAAGTTATGCCCTTTGGAAGGCTGCTGTCCCGAAGGGACAGATTAACTGTTTTCTGATTTTAGGAGTTGTATGCGAAGTCGGGTAGTGGGATTTATTTGTGTACTGTTTTGTGGACTCGTTTTGAGTGTGTGGCACGTGTTTGCAGGTGGTGTGCCTCCGGGAGTGCCCTCAACCTCTTGTCACTCCATTGCCCGTGGTTGAAGGCAAGTGTGTTGCGTGGATTGTATGTTATAAGTGTTGCTAGAATTGCTTGATAGTATTTGGGCTAGATAACATGATGTCTTGCCATGAATTACATGTTACCATGGATAGGATGTCCTCATGCCATGATTAAAAATGCTTGTTGTTGATAAATGATTCACATGCCATGTTTTGAATGGTAACCGTCAATTGTTGAATACGGTCCTACATGTTGAGATGCCATGTGTTGATATGCAATATTTCGATTTATGTATACGATGCTGTCCATTTTGCATACATGGCATATTTTCGTGGCCGTCCGGTGAGATAAGTCATAACTATTCCGGTAGGGTCGGTGAGAACAGTTATGACTAGTCCGGGGCTATTCTTTTGAGTAAGTCCTACATCGTGATTCCATCACCGAGGTGAATGGAAGCGAGTGATAGGCACCCTCCATCTTCGGGATGGAAGGGGGAAAAGGGTGCATGCCGACGGGTGTGCACTCAACCATACCGGTATGAGAATTCCAGGAGACATGTGCATTGCATTTCATGAATGATATACATAAATGAAGAAGTTTATGAATTAATGATGAGAGTACTCATGAGATGCTCATGAAATGATTATCATGTTGTTTTAAAGAGTGTATATAATGTCAAATATGATGTGTTGTGGTATAACTGTTTAGACTGGGATGATGGTTTGTTGTCTTGATCCTTGTTGATTCATTACAATACACTTTGCTGAGTTTTGAACTCACGCTTGTGTTTTTCGTTGTTTGTTTCTTTGGGTACCATGAAATCGGCGCGCGGGAAAGGGATTTAGCTACACTCCTCCACGTAGTATCATAATCTAGCTAATTCACTTGTTTTGGAGACATTGCAATAATCATTAGTTTATGGTCTTTATGTTTGGTTGTTTCCCTCATGTGTATCATGTGGGGCTATGGAGTGAATTGTTATATCTTCCTAGACTTAAATTGATGCTTACTCTTTTGCTAGCGATGCTTATTGATGTTTTAGTTGATGATTAGTTATCATTATCGCTGCGTGTGAAGATCTTGTTTATCCTACTTATTGATATGATGTTATGTTGTTAAGTTTCATGCATAAACAAAGTAAATGCTGTCAAAATTTTTAATTCTTCTAAATGATTACTTGCTGTAATTTACCTTAAACGTTGGTATTAAGTGTGTTATGGTCTATGTTTGGTGACATTCTGGGCTTAGTAGAAGCTGGGGTGTTACATCTATATTGTCACATTTTATAATCTCACACTCTCTATTGTCACATCCTATGATGTCACAATCGATGCAATTGACATGAATGAAATGCAACCTTCATTCATTTCCAACAATAGCACAGCCATAATTAAATGCATTATGGTGAATGAATTGGATAAATTGCAAGTAGCATTGAACTTAGCATTCGCTTCGTCATAATCAACTTATAATATAAAACACAAGTAGAGCATGTCACAAATCCTTTTAGCATTTAATTTTACGTGATATACTTGCCTTTACCCGTAGGAAGTGAAGTGGTGCGCGAAGAAGAGGCCACTTCCCCTGAACACAGAAGTCATAATAAATAAAACTTACTGACCAAACGATTAATCACAACTTTAATTAATACAATCACAATTAAACCCTGAAACAACTCTATTACTTTTCAACTAATGCAACTCCGGGCGGTACTGAAATGTAGAATCGGAGGTGCACATCTATCTAACCACACCATGCCATATTATCTTCATAATAGAGGGTCTTAAAGCAAACTATCTAACACCAATTTCAAAATGTAAACAAGGCAAATCCTTTATGGAAGCCAGAAAGTATTGGTTAAGCCCATTTGCCACCAAAGCAGTGGTGCTAAATCTTGGTATATATTTATTTGTTAGCAAAATTATAAGCTAGTGTCTTCACTAATAGGGGAAAAGGTCACTGTTCCAACACTATTGGTTAGAAGCAACTAGACATTTCATAAGTGCTAAATTGATAACATTTGCTTCTATTCTGACACTAATATACACTTTCATGAGCCAGCCACCTTGCTTCCATTTTGGGAGTTTTTTTTAAAAAAAACGAATGAGACAGTGAACTATGTCTCCTCCACATATCTATAAGGACTAGTGTGCTAATCAGACAAATTAACAACCTAGGATGGATTTGGGAAATTTACAAAGATACATCCACTGTTTTTTTAGTAATTCGGAATCCAAAAACTAATAGAAGTATAAAGATTTACAGGCACTGCAATGCCTCAAGAACCTACACTTCTGAAATTACGCCAACTGTTGTTGCATATTCACAGTTAGAAAGTATCTAACATAACTTGCAACCTAAGAAACTAAAAAAAATACCAATAATTATCATAAGCATAAAAGAGTCCAATAACTACTGAAGATTAGATTATATCTTCTCAATGGAAATAGATAGTTTGAAATCTATTTTATAATGTCTGGACATAACAACAAACAAAAGCTCTAATTCTAAAAGAAATCCAGATTTGACCATGCTAACAAATAACAGTACACAAGAATCCAGATCTTACATGGCCTCTAGTTAAAAGTTGCATAAGCTTGATAGATGATTCATCCAAACTGATTTCCAAGAATCAGGTTGTTCAAATCTTGAGTTATTTCTATTGATTCATTCAAGAGCACAATAACATTAGTTCAAATGAGGTTTTACACTGCATAGACAAAACAGACACAACTTGCAACACATTCCAACATGATATTATACCAATTGTAACCAACACAGTTTAAGCGCACTATGATAACAACTATTTATAAATACACTTAGCCTTGTCCAGTTAGCAAACATCATCCATCCAATCATCCATCTTTTCATATCCAAGACAAATTTCCCATGGGTGACCAACACCATAACATAAATTGCTAATGAGATTTATACCCCATTTCACTCACCAGCTCAGCATGCATATATTACAGATTCCATTACATTCAAGCGCTCCTAATCCTTGACTCGGCATGATGAACTTGCTAGCAACAAAAGATACTTTCCCAACACAAAACCAATGCATGGGCAAACAAATAGCAACCATAGAATACTATCAGAAAACTCAATTTCCACACATATTGCACCAATTACACAACTACTTCAATTGCCATTGAAACTTGAGATGAGGAACTAAAAATCTTGCAAACATTTCATCGAACACATAGCATGCGCGTTGAACCAAAAAAACCTAACTTTAATTTGCACTTGAGTGCTCACCACAAGAAGGCAAGGGGGAGGGGCTGCCGACCGAAGGAGCTCGCTGGGGATGGCGTCGGGGCGACGCCGGCCGCAGGGAGGCGCTGGGGAGCTCAGCCAGCTGGGGCCCTGGGGGCGGCGTCGCAAGACAGCAGGAGGGAGGAGCAGGGCGGCGTCGGTTAGGGCGGCACGTGGGCGTGCCGGCCTGGGCGGTCGAGGCCGAGCCTAGAGGAGGCGGAGCCAGGCCGGGGCGGCGTCGGCCAGGGCGGCGCGGGGCTGAGCCAAGAGGAAGCGGTATAGGGGGAAGCGCCGCCGGCCAGAGGGGAGCAGGAGGAGACGTCACTGGCCGGAGAGGAGCAAGGGGAGATGTCGCCAGCCGAAGGAGAGCAAAGGGGAGACGCCATCGGGTCTAAGGCTGGGGAGGGCGCTCGGTCCTGGGGAGGGCACTCAGTTCATTCTAGCTTAACAGATGGGGAGCGAGTGAGGAGAGAGAAATTAGATAGGTGTGGGGATTTTATAAGGAAAAAGGAAGATATTTCCCCACCTACTCCGGTGCATTACATCAATACTCCGCTATAATAAATCCATCCACAGAAGATTCTAGACCCTCTTAATTATGATCAACACTAGACTTATCGGAACACAAAGCTTGAACTTCCAATCAATTCCATGACTCACAACAAAACACCAATACATTCAAGTACACCTTACACCATACTTTTATTACGGCCATCCATTCAAAGCAGTTTCAAGGAAAGCTCAACCCAAAACTCACAAGAGAACTCAATTCCCAAATCACAATTAAACAAGATCCAAACTCTAGCATACAAGAGTTCCCCAAAACAATTCAAACTTGAGAACTTCCACGTGGGAAGACAAGGAAAGGAAATTTCCACAAACAGGAAGAATCAAGTGATTCTCCAAACCCTTCTTAGTAAAGCTTAACACCAAAAGTTCCACATGACTTAAGTTTGGCACCAAGAAAATTTCAATAAATTTCTTCAATGGAGAGAACAACAACTATAATGGTTTTCCCCACAAGGCAACCCATGATAACCACAAAAACCAAGAAACCAATAAAACAAAACACTAGAATGGTGAAAGCGATCCGAAAGAATTCATCGCTTAACTTCTCCCTTTGTCTCCAAGCAATGAAGCCAAAAGAAACCGAACATCTCCACTCACTCTCTAAATTATGCCATGAAAGATAAGGGCGGCTTTAACTGGCCACCCCCACAACCAAGGACCTTAACACGACTAGAAGAACAAGGCTGAAAACCCTTCGGCACCTCTTAGACACAATAACATAGTGATTAAAATAATTCTCTCATCAACATAGCAACATAAATCATTAATTATAGCATTCAACGTCAAAGCTTAAATACAGAAGTCAAGCATAATGCAATGATACCCAATACCCTTCCTACTGTGCATCTGTGTGTCAAGTTTTTTGTTAATTAACCAATCTATTCCATATTTTAGAGTTATTCCCTTGGGGCCAAATTTTAAAAGAGTAGATACCTATGCCATGTTTCTAATTCACCCAAATCAAAATTTTAGTTAACCCTAAGGGAAATTACTAAGTTCATAGACCACGGACCTAATGCCTGCTCTGATACCAACTATAACACCCCGGCACCCCGTGCCCCGAATGTTACACCCTCAAACATCCACTAGCACAAGACACTAGAATAGTTCAGCAAAGCAAGCTAACATACTAGTAGCTTACTGAAATTATTAGAAATTTCGGCAGCACATCCCCTAAAACTAGGACATCCACTCAGCAGACAAGAGACAACATATGATAACAACAATAATAAGCAACTTAGGATAACCAATCAAGCACAAATATGGGTCATGGTAACAACTAACCATCATGACCCAACTAAGCACAGTCAAATACCACAATTAAATTACAAGGCATGAACCCATTAAGATGAGAAACAAGAATGTAAATTGAAACTGCGGTGATGCAAAACGTGTTCGTGCCCCTACTCCCGTAATGCATGTCGGCCAACCATATCTGTAGGATCGATATATACTAATATAGCAATCAGAGGGGGGTGAATGATTGCGCGGAAGCTAAAATAAAATTTTTGTGATTATAAGAACACCCCCAAACAAAATAGAAAGAATTACTTTGGTTTAAAGCAAAAATAGATTGACAATCATCCACCAAATTGCAAATATCTAAAAATCTAACCGTCAAATTGATGTCAGATTGTTGCTGCAGAAACTAGATTAAATTTAGAAACTAACCCAACAAGAATCACCTCAATCGGATCTTTGGATCAAAAGTTATAAGCTTAGCATGTTGACTGTTTTGAAATCGACTAGTTCAGACCAGTCCGATCTTGGTAGTCAAGTTCGGACCACTCCGATGTAGGTTCGGACCGCTCCGATCAGAGTCATCAAGTTCGGACCAGTCCGAACTTGATGATATCACCTTTTTCAGGTGCGTTTGGTAAAACGCGAATTCCTAGAGATCCAGCCGTCGGATTGACCTGAAATTTTAACACAAGAAACTAGATTCCAATATGAATTTAACAAAAGAAGAATCAACCCGATCGGCCTTACGGATCAAAAGATATAAACCTAGCAAGCTTACTAAGATAGAATATGATGAGAATTGATCTAACAAGGCATGTAGCTTGCAGAAAGACATTAAGAAATTAATATTTATTTATCTTTGTCTAAAGTACTCCAAAACAAAAGACTACAAACCCTAAAACTTGGCTCTCAGCCAATTCTCTAAAACCAATCTCTAAAAACCGTACATAAATAGGAGGCACCTCCCATCTATTTATACAGAGCAAACTCAAAGAGTCCTCAATACAACTCCAACTCTGAACATGGAAGGAGTCTATATTCATCACAACTCAACTTGGCCCAACCTTGCCAAATACAATTCTTGCACGCGTATGGCCACCCTGTCATACTCACGTGACTGACAAAACTTCATGTGCACCGTTCTCTAGCCCGTACGTCCCGCATGACATCCTTGACCACTAGGACCCCGGCATCTAGTATGCCTGAATGCTACAAAACATAGACTAAACATCACCTAAATACCATAAATAAAGACAAATTACAGCAAAGGCACAAATGCTAAAAACCGAAATTTCGGCAGCATCTCCTTTGTTTTAACATGAATTGAAACAATAACAATATCATGGCAAGATATATCATAACATAAGACATCTAAAGCAGCAATATATAATGGATAAAGAATCATCATAAGCCAATAAAACCAAATCCAACCACTCCATTATCTATAGCTAAGCAAATAAGGATCACAAGCACACTAAACTATTCCGTACACCAAGTTCATGGCACTTATTATGATCACGCTTGTGTTTTATGTTTCACAGGACGGGACTTGAAGACAACAGTGGCTTGGAGGTCCTGGAGATGCCGACTAGGCCAGCGGTCGGCATCCCCACCTGGGGAGCTCACGTCGACGAGACGCCCGAGCTCCAGATGATGCTGGCCGGTGTGGACCAGCTGCGAGCGACGGGCCTGACGGGGGCCATGGTTCTTCGGGACTACATAACCCGGAGAATCAGTCCCCTGCGCCGTCGCGCTCGCCTCGCCTGGCAGTACACGGGCCCTGATGACATGACCCGGACACTTCCCGGAGGTGGGTTGCTTTTCGTTTTGCTCTCTTTGTTTTCTTCTTCTTTTTTTCTTCTTTTTTTTCAACTGCTATCAGACTGACGGCGCCTTCACTCCTTTTTCTTATCATTTCTTATTTTTCAGCCGTGGAAAACTTATCCTTTGCCAAGATCAACGTGTGGTAGGCACAGCTGGGCGTCTTTGGCCCCGTCCTGCCCTTTCCAGCGGGTGCACTCCCACTCTGCCAAGTGGAGCCCCGGGAGCGTGTGGTAATCACCCGGGCCATGCCCATCATGGATGCCATGGGCCCAGTGACCACGCCTCGCCAGACTACGCTAACCATCCAGGGTCCTCCTCCAGTGAGTGGGGGGAGGGACAAGCGCCTCGCCGACGACGCCGCCTCGGTAGCAGCCCAGCGGGTCCGCGCGCTACGGAAGCGGCGACCTAACCGGACCGGGCAGCTCCACCAGCTCCTGTTCCATCTCCGCCGTCGCTTCTACCTCAGTTCACTTCCTCAGCAGCCGCTTCTACCTTAGCCGAAGTCGCCCCGCCAGCAGATCCGCCAGCTCCTGTTCCATCTCCGCCGCCGCCGATGCAGGCCGATCCGCCCCTGCAGCCGCCATCGCAGTGGCGATCTTCCTCACCGTCGGCGCGGCGAATCCGCCCCGCCGCTGCACAGCGAGGTGATCCACCACCGCCGCTGCACGGCGCGTGATGATCCGCTCCGCCGCTGCACGGCGAGGTGATCCACCACCGCCACCGCCACCGGCGCGTGATGATCCGCTCCCGCCGCCTGCACCAGCGCAGGGTGATCCACCACCGCCGCCAGCACCTATTGTTCCCCGCCGCCGCCGGCGAGGGTCGCCCCGCCAGGGCCGACGTCGCGCGAGGGAATAACCCTAGTCCCGGGCGTGCCCCGATTCAGGGGGCCTTCTGCTGGGTACACACAAAAAGACATGCAGCAAGCTTGTCAGGTTTATACAACTTCGGGAGACTTACCCCTTCTTTGTTGTTTCCTCAGGGTATCTTCTTCGAGGGCTCCTATAGGGGTCGACCAGGGCACTGCTGCAGCCGCGACCGCGCCGGCTGCGGTGGTCGAACCCCAAGGTGGCCCTGGCGTCCACCCGGTGCCCGCCGCTGGGCCAGACGTCTTACCGCCCAACGGCGGGCTGGGCCTGCCGGCCACTCCGGAGGCCCCCGGCGCCCCGATCCCCTCGGCGGACACGGACGCTTTGCTGGCCGCCCTTGGAGAGCTACACTCCAATGTGAGCGGTCGGCTTGCGGCGAGCAGGGAGAGGTTGAGGGAGGCTGTTACGGAGATCGGCCGCCTCTGGGCAGAGGTGCAGGACTGGTGCAGCAGGTCGGAGAGGCTGGAGTTGGACCTGTAGCAGGAGAGGGAGCAAGGCGCCCTTTGTGTCGAGGCGATCACCCGGGAGCGCGACGAGGAGAAAGGCGAGCGGCTCCGCGCAGAAGCCGAGGCCACCTCCATGCTGCACCCGGCCTTCGACCAGATGGTGGCCAGCCTGGCACCACTAGGGTTGGAGCAGCCGAACCCGGTGGAGCAGACGACCCGGCACTATGCCTTCTGCATGGGCCGGATCGCTGACTTCCTCACCTTCCTTCCTGGCTCCCTAGCAGCCTGGTCCAGCTAAGAAGGGCGGGCTGTCGCGGCGGACACGGCGTCGTACGTGCTTGCCTGTTGCGCCAGCCGGGACCCTAACTTCGACCCCCTGGTCGCCATCCAGGGGGTGGAAGGGGAATGGGCCCGCGCAGAGGCACGGGTCAGCAGTGCCGCCGAAAGGGTAGCTGATCAGCTGGAGATGGTCAATCCGTCGCTGGAAGCGATGGCCGAAGACGTGGCCCTTGAGCTAGACGTTCCCCCGGCGGAGGACCAGGAGGCAGCGGAGGCCGCGGCGGACGGAGACTGAGGGACTTCTTTTTCTTCTTCTTTTTTGCCGTTAATGTGCCTTCCCTTGTAGCAGACTACCGCAAGTTTAGGATATACATTTATAAAAAATGTGCACTTCCCTTCCGCATGCCTTGTACTCGGATGTCCGTTCGCGCAGCTAACATGCTAGTTAGCCTTTTAAGGGATAGAACTTGCGCAAGAGTTCTATGTTCTGGGAGTTCACCAACTCCTCTCCGTCCTCAGTGGCCAACCTGACCGCCCTGGGACGAGAGACTGAGACCACCTTAAAGGGTCCCTCCAACTGGGGAGACAGTTTATGCAACCCGGCATGCGTCTGGACTCTGCGCAAGACCAGGCCACCCACTGCCAACGTCCTCTCGCTGACCCGGGTGGCGTGGTACCGCCTGAGACTTTGCTGGTATCGGGCGGCGCGCACGGCTGCGCGATCTCGCACTTCTTCCAGGAGGTTGACGTCTTCTCGACGCTGTTCTTCCTGGGCTTCCTCGGTAAACGCTACCACGCGCGGTGACCCTAAGGCCAACTCTGATGGTAGAACTGCCTCTGCACCGTAGACCAGGAAGAAGGGAGTCTCTCCCGTGGCCCGACTGGGAGTGGTACGAAGCGACCACAACACTGCAGGGAGCTCTTCGGTCCAACGGGCTCCACGCTTGTGGAGTCGATCAAACGCGCTGGTTTTGAGGCCCTTCAGCACCATCGC
Source organism: Rhipidocladum racemiflorum (assembly GCA_036346355.1). Classification (NCBI taxonomy): domain Eukaryota; kingdom Viridiplantae; phylum Streptophyta; class Magnoliopsida; order Poales; family Poaceae; genus Rhipidocladum; species Rhipidocladum racemiflorum. The sequence continues at coordinate 47,356,011 of CM070589.1, forward strand.
ATTGGCCCGCTCAACTTGGCCATTGCTTCTTGGGTGAGCCACCGAAGCAAAACAAACTTTGGTGCCCATCTCTTCGCAGAATCCCAAGAAGGCGGCGCCGGGCGAATCATGGGCCGTTGTCGGTGATGATGCGGTTGGCGACCCCAAAGCGGGCGAAGATACCTTGTATGAACTTGATCGCAGCGGCGGCGGTGATGTTCTTACCGCTTCGGCTTCCACCCACTTAGTAAATTTGTCAATGGCGACAAACAGATGGGTGTAGCCCCCTGTGGCCCGCGGGAACGGGCCCAGGATATCCAGCCCCCAGACCGCGAAGGGCCACGAGAGCGGGATAGTTTGCAGAGCTTGGGCTGGTTGGTGGATTTGCTTGGCGTGGAACTGACACGCCTCGCACTTCCTCACCAGCTCGCAAGCATCCTGGAGGGCGGTTGGCCAATAGAACCCTTGGCGGAAAGCTTTCCCGACCATCGTTCAACTTGAAACATGGCTCCCGCACACGCCTCCATGAATATCAGAGAGCAGAATGCTCCCCTCTTCCCGAGTGATGCACTTCAGAAGAATTCCGTTTTTACCCCGGCGGTAAAGGTCCCCGCCCACCAGGGTATAGCACTTGGCCTTTCGCGCTATCTTCTCTGCTGACGCATCATCGTCGGGGCACACTTGATCCCGCAGGTAGGCCAGGATCGGATCCATTCATGTGCCTTCCCGGTCAAGTGTAGCGACCATGGGGTGGCCGCCCGGGTATTCCGCCTGGCCGGGCGTTTCCACCGGTGCCGCTTCCCCTTCTGGAGAAAGGGCGGGAGCAGCATCACCATCGTCCCCACCTGAGACGGGGGCCGCGACGGACGGTCGCGGAAGCCTTTCCTCAAAGATCTTGTCGAAGAGAGCTGAGCGAGCTCGTCCGCCAAGTAGTTGTCGCGCCGGGGGATATGGGTATACCCTAGCCCCTCGAAATGTCGCTCCATCTTTTTGACCTCCGCCAAGTACTCGGCCATGACAGGATCAGAGCAGGAGAACTCCTTCCTTGCCTGGTTGACGACAAGCAAAGAGTCGCCTTTGACTTGCAGACGCTGGACTCCAATGGCCGTGGCGGCACGGAGTCCCGCCAGCAAGCCTTCGTACTTAGCAACGTTGTTGGTGGCTTGAAAGTCCAGGACGACCACGTACTTGAGGAGGTCCCCAGTTGGGGAAACCCGGAGGACCCCAGCCCCAGTGCCCTCGTACCTGAAGGAGCCGTCGAAGTAGAGTGTCCAGGGGGAGGGCGCGGGGGTCTCTTCAACTTCCGGCTCGGCAGGAGTCCACTCGACAATGAACTCCGCCAGCCTTTGACTTTTGATTGCTATGCGGGGGGCAAACTTAAGACCGAACTCCCCCAGCTCTACGGACCACTTGGCGATGCGGCCTTCTGCTTCGCGGTTGTGGAGAATCTCGCGTAGGGGGTAGGAGGACACCACCGTGATCTCTCTTCCTTGGAAATAATGCCTCGGCTTCCTGGACGCCACAAGTACAGCATACACCATCTTCTGAGCCTACGGGTATCTAATTTCGGCGTCGTGCAGCACCTTGCTAATATAGTAAACTGGCCGCTGGACCCCTTCACGCTCCGCCACCAGTGCTGCGCTAACGACCGCCGGGCTGGCCGCTACGTACAGCAGTAGCGGCTCACCCGGCTCGGGGGCGACTAGCACCGGAGGGGAGGAGAGGTATTGCTTCAGTTCTTCGAATGCCTGCTGCGCTTCCGCGGTCCATTCGAAGGAGTTAGTCTTCTTCAGCAGCTTGAAGAAGGGGAGACTTTTTTCTCCTAGCCTAGCGATAAACTGGTCGAGAGAGGCCAGGCGGCCAGCCAGGCACTGGACTTGCTTGAGCCTTGTGGGCGGTTGCATGTGCTCGATGGCCGTAATTTTTTCCAGGTTAACTTCGATCCCACGATGGGAAACAAGGAACCCGAGAAGCTTTCCGGATGACACACCAAACACACACTTCTCTGGATTCAACTTCAGACAATACTGTCGGAGGTTGTAGAAAGTTTCTTCCAGATCTTCAATGAGCCCAACAGACTTTTTCGTCTTTACTACCAGATCATCGACATATACCTCGAGATTTCTCCCAATCTGCAATCGGAATACAGAATGCATGGCGCGCTGGTAGGTTGAGCCCGCATTCTTCAACCCAAAAGGCATGTGGACATAGCAGTACACGCCCAAGGGTGTCACAAAAGCGGTCTTCTCTTTGTCTTCCTGCGCCATGCTGATCTGGTGGTAGCCGGAGTAGGCGTCCAGGAAACACAAGGTCTCGCACCCTGCGATGGAGTCGACGACAAGGTCTATCCACGGCAGGGGATACGGATCCTTGGGGCAGGCTTTGTTGAGGTCGGTGAAGTCGACGCACATCCGCCACGTTTCGTTCGATTTCTTGACAAGCACAGGGTTGGCCAGCCACTCGGGATAGGCGGCCTCCCGCACAATCTTCGCCTGCAGCAGCTTTTCTACCTCAATCCGAATGGCGTCTTGTCGCTCTGGTGCCTGCCTCCGAACCTTCTGCCGGACTGGGTGCACTCCAGGGAGCGTTGCCAATCGGTGCTCGATCACCTCCCTAGGGACCCCGGTCATTTCTGATGGTTCCCAGGCGAACACATCCAGGTTAGACCGGAGGAAGGTGACGAGCGCGTCTTCCTATTTGGTGCTGAGGTTGGCACCGATCTTCACGACCTTCCCGGAACCGTCCTTGCCCACGGGGGCCGCCTTCACCTCACTCGAGGAACCGGGTGAGGCGCGGGCCTTGACCGGGGGGCGCTCCAGATAGTCTTCTTCACCTTGAGCCATGCAGGTGGTGCCGGCCAGGTCCTGCACCTGCTTACTAAGGCGTAGGGCTTCCAGCCGGTCCACTTTCACAGTGATCGGGCCCCCGGGCCCGGGGATCTTCATTATCATGTAGGCGTAATGCATGGCGGCCATGAACTTGACCAGGGCTGGCTGACCAAGCAACGCATTGTAGGGGAGGTCAAAGTCCGCGATCTCAAAGTCGATATTTTCTGTTCAGAAGTTCTCCACACTTCCGAACGTGACATGCAGTTGGACCTGACCCAGGGGTGTCAAACCCACCCCAGGGGCAACTCCGTAGAATAGAGGGGCTGGACGCAGCTCCTCGTAAGGGATCTGGAGTGCCTTGAATGCCCCCACGGACATGAGGTTGATGGAGCTCCCTCCATCAACGAGTACCCACCCGAGTCTCGCATTCCGTACCGTTGGAGAAACCACGATCGGGAGATGGCCCGGGCCGGCGGTGCTCTCCGGGTAGTCGGCCTGGCTGAAAGTGATCGGCTCCTCCGACCATTTCAGCAGCTTGCTCGCCCCGAAAGTTGGCACGGTGGCGCATACTTCTCTTACCTCTCGCTTGTACTGCGAGTTCGAAGAGTAGGTGGCGGAGCCACCATGGATGAAGGCCACCGTGTGCTCTGCTTGCTGGAAAGCCAGCGAAGCAGGGTCCTCATCGACGTCATCGTGGTCGTCTCCATGACGCTTCTTCAGCCGCTGCTCGACCAGCTTGGACACGACCTAGCAATCCGCCAAGTCATGTCCGTTGGTCCTGTGGATGGGGCAGTAAGGCCTGCCTCTGTCGTCTTCTTTACGGGGGGACCGACGATCCCCATGATCACCCCGCTTGCCCCGGCGGTCGCGCTTCTGGGGCTTATCCTCCGGTTCGGTGCCGAGGACCTCTCCGGCGCCGACCTCCTTGCGCTTCTTCTTCTTCTTCTTCTTGCGGTCGGAAGCTTTCGAGGTCCCCGCCTCGTCATGACCAAACGGCCCCGCCGGGCACTCCCGGGCCTCCGCCGCCCGGGCGCACTTGTGCGCCAGGGAGAACAGCTCGGAGGTAGTGGAAACGGTGCGGGTAGCCATCTTTTCCCACATCTTTTGATCCCGGACCCCCCTCCGGAAGGCAATAATCACCGATTGCTCGGAGATCCGGGGGATAGTGTTCTGGCAGTGGCTGAACCGCCGAATGAACTCCCTCAGGGACTCCCCCTTCGTCTGCTCCAGGGTGTGAAGGTCATCCTCCACGCCTGGTTGAGCGTAGGAACCCTGAAAGTTGGCGACAAAGATATCGCACAACACCTCCCACGAGTGCACAGAGCCTTGGGGGAGGTTCAACAGCCAGGAACGGGTAGAGCCCGTTAGCGATGTCGGGAGGTAGTTGGCCATGACCTTCTCAGACCCTCCCGTGGCGCGCACCACCGTGGTGTAAATCTGTAGGAACTCCTCCGAGTTGGTGGTGCCGTCATACTTCTCGATGGACACGGGGCAGAATCTCTCCGGCCACGCGGCTTGACGTAGGTGGAGGGAGAACGCCTGGCATCCAACGTTGTAGGGGGAGCAGCGCCGCTCATCCGCCCCTCGGCCCCTAGATGGGGTTGAGGAGTGCGAGTCTGCGCTCTCCCTGGAGTCAGGGGGAGAGGTTTCCCCCCGGCCGCTAAACGGCGGGTGGCCCATACGGTGTGGCACATTGGCACGGCGCCCCCTAAGGACGTCGCGCAAGTCACCACCGTGCTAGGACCTCCTTTCGTCTAGGCGAGCCCTTAGGTCCCCATGGCACCCCGCCGCCTTGGGGGAACCACGGGAAGAAGCGGGGGCGCGTGCCCGTCCCCCTGTGCTTGAGGGGGACGCAATAGGTGCACCCTTCCCTTTGTTCTGGCCCCAACGGCCGGAACAAACTGTAGCCGTGTGACTAGAGGCTTGCGCGTCGGCCAAGCGCACGCTCTATCGCCCGACATCGGAAGCCCCCGGCCGATTTGCCGCCTCCACTTGCTGTTGGGCGGCACCCACCAGGCGGGCGATGTCCCGCAACCATGGAGCGGCTGGGGTTTTGCCCTCTAGCACAACCGGGGGATGATCGAGGAGCAGCCGGGCCGCCTGAAGATTCCGCGCCGGGGTGTCGTCTCCCATCAGGAGGCGTCACTGGACGGGCTGGGCCCCTAGCGCTGAAGCGCCGCGCGCCCCTGTGTGGGCAGACGGACCCGGGGGGGTCCAACGCTCTGGGCGAGCGTCGGGACCGGCCACGAGCGCTGCTCTCCTCGGCAGACCATCATGCTTGGAGCCGAAAGTTGCCATACTTGTAACCGTCGAAGCTTCTTGCAAACTTCGCAAGGAGATGGAATAAGGGAGAATAATCCAACCACTAAGCCCCCTACCTGGCGAGCCACTGTCAGCGTATGAGCCAACAGACCCCTTCCGGCAAGGGGTATACTAAGTTCTAACCGGGGCTTTCGTGGAGATCGCTCGAGAAATGGAGACTGGGGGCGAAGCATGCAAGGAGACCGGCGGTTTGTCAGGTTCGGGCCCTCCTTAGAGTAATGTAATATCCCGAGTATTTCTATACTCAAGCCACTGTACATTTGTACTCAAACGCTGTTCAATAATACACTGTGCTTGTGTATTTTCGTGTCTTGAGTGAACATACTTGCTTGGGATCAGAAAGAACCCTTCAACTTAAGTAATTTCGCTCATAAGTAAATTCGAATTAGGTTGGGCAAGTTACGTGACCCTATTAACTTCCAAAATACTTTGGGACAATTAGTAATCAACCCTGGAAGCTTTGGCCGTCAAGGCCCAAGTTCAAAGTTGGAATGTCGGAGTATCGGATCCACACTCAGTATCGGATCCAACCCGGAATGTCCGGATTGGGCTGGCGGCGGTCCAACCGGAGTGTCGGACCAATGTCCGGAGTGTCGGGTTAGTGTTACCGAAGACCCCAACCCGAGTCTCCGGTTGAGTCGAGAGTCGTATTGGCGTGGGGTTTTGTATAAAGTCCCATTTCGTAGGCTCCTTCCATTCTTTCTTCTTCTACTTTGGTTTCCCCACTTCCTTGGTGTTCTCTCCACCACCCCGAGCTCCTCTCCAGCGAGCCACCGGCCGGTGACCCTCCCGGTGACTCCTCCATCTCTGTGCTACTCCCGTAGTCATTCCCCATCCTCCACCCGGGCGTTGCTCCTCCTCCATCTTCCTTGGAGGTAAGCTTTCTCTTAGGGTTTGATTCAGCGGGATTCTTGGGTTCTAGTCGTTCATGGTGGGATTAGGACTTAGGTTTGGATTTGGGAGGCTAGAGGTTGAACTTGGATTCTAGGGTTTTGGGTGTAGTGGTTCTAGGGTTGAAAATGGGATTTGGATTAGTGAGTGTGGTATGCTAGAGTGGTAGATCGAATTAGTAGTAATGTTGATTTAAGAAGTTGTTGGTGTGAGTTAGAGGTTTGGCGGGTTAGCGGCGTTTTCTCGTAGAATCGGCTAGCTCGGAGCTCCTTCCGGTTCGCTAGGTGTGAAAGTCGTAGATCGGTCGCGGTGAAGTTGTAGGGAGTGGTAAGGTCTCCGTCTCCTGCGTCGAGTTGGACCAAATGCCCTAGGACCGGAGTATCGGGCATATGGTCCGGAGTGTCCGGATTGTCGGAGTATCCGGAACCAAGCAGTCCGGAGTGTCCGGCCTATCCGAATTTGTCCAGGATGCTAAAACGATTTGTCGGGTTAGGCTGTTTGTCGGTCGTGTTGTGTTGTCCGAGTCGTCGTTTCTTGGGGTTTCTTGGTTGTACTTCATTCTTGTGTGTGCATGCACTTCATGGTGCATTTAAAACTTTCTTTTGCTAAGTTGTATTTCTTTACATCGTTTTTGTTGCTTTGACCGATTAGAGGCTAGCGAGTGAACCGCCTTTCGAACAACTTGAGCATCATCCCGGACATCACGAAGTGCAACAACAAGGCAAGCACCTCCTTTGACCATCTTGAAACCTATATTTCACGATGTCTACTTTGATTTCTCAAACCATATGCATTGTTTATATTCATAAATTGCTAGGTTTGTGGGAATGGTAGATATACCTGATTTGGTGGTTTCCCTCAATTTAATTCCCTGAGATCATTGATAACCCTAGTAGGGTTAGACAATTTAATAAAATGTCACTTGGGTATAAGCGATTTAGTAATTGCACGCTTAGACAACTTTGCAATAGAGGTGAGCAAAGTCGATCCTTACCAAATGCTCAAAATTATGATAAATGTAATTGGTTTTGGAAAAGTTTTGGAAATGTGAATAAAAGGTATATTGGTAAAAATGTGAAGTGTCTAGTTGGTAATTAGACTTGGCGGGAGGTATAATATGTGCTAGTTAAACATGGTGGTGATTGGTTGGCGAGTTAAGTGGAGTTCCCGCTTGAGTCACTAGGCAAAAATATAAGGACCGAACTTGTGGCGGTTTTTGAATTGAACACCGTGGCACAAGCAATCTTGGGATGGGGCGGCCTATTCTAGTACTTGAAGTGTGAGGGGATAGCCATGCCTGTTGGTAGGCGAAGAGTGGACCTTTTCCTGTGTTGAAGCGATCCAAGCGCGGTGTGTGTCCTCCACGACCGCGTATGCGCCTTCGTGTGTCGCGCTTGTACTTTTGCAGGGGAATCGCTCGATTCATGTTTGTTGATACAGCGGTGTGCGCCTTGCTATGGGTAATGCGCGGCCAACAATTCGCCGTAAATCGTCGATGAGTATTCGTGGCGCCTGAGTGGTGGTTGGCCTCTTATCGCCATAGTAGTGGATTTGTCGTCACGGTCTTTGGGGGTGTGGCTATAACCTCAGCGATGGGGAAAGAATAGATCATTCTTGTATATCGGATACCTCGTGTATCGCGTGTACCCTGGATGACAGGGATGCAAGTCTGAGTTGTGTTTGGGTAAAGTCGCAAACTCTGCGAGTATCAAATAATTCTAATCGATTAGCCGTGCTCACGGTTATGAGCAATCTTCTCTAATCATATCAAGTATAGAGATTTGGTTTGGTTTTGAACGAAAATCTATTTCGGTCGGTATAAAGTATGTGGTGGAATGGTACTTGATGGAATTGTGGATATGTGTATATGTTTCTCGATGGGATTATGTATGGATGTCGATTATTATCGATTCCCGCGACCATGGATGGTGGCAACAGTGGAGCTCGATTATTACGCATACTGTAAATATGTTTTATTCAAACTCTTTGTCTTTCAAATTAAGTATTACTTTTGATGAACTATTTTAAATCCGACTACGCAATTAACCCAGTGTAGAAGCTTTATCCTTATTGAATCAGCTTTGCATTTATTTATATTTCCATACACTAAAGTCTTGCAGTACATACGTGTACTCACCGTTGCTGCTAACCCCTTTTTCCTTAGAGGAAGGTAATGATGATGTCCCGGATGATGGCGAGCCCCTTTTCTTCGAGTGTTGCGGCTTCGTAGTTCCCTCCTCCGATCGGTGGCTTTGTGCAGGGTGGTCGGGCTGCGGTTGTCTTTCTTTTGTTTCATTTGTAAGCTTTACTTCTTTTGGTTTACGTATTGTACTGGGTGTAAGGTTTACACCCGATTATGTAAATTATCGTAGTTTATCCTTCCGTGCCTTGGTACTCGTGTTGTTGATGCGATCTTGGAGCTACCGATCCAGGGATCGATGTCGGATCGTCTGGCACGGTCCGGCTAAGGTTCGATCCGTCGATCGAATTTTTAGGTTCAGATCTTAGGTGTCGAGGCTTCCTGTTGCTATCACGGTGCTATACTCTGATGGGCAGCGTCTGATGCGGTATAGGAAGAGGGGGTCCTCACAAGTAATAACCCTAATCCTGTGTTCTTGTATTCTGGTGTGCCTGGGGGGAGCTGGAAGATGAACAGCTGCCCAGAGCAACCAAGATCAGCTCACCCATAATGGAGAGACTAGTCTGAGAGAAATGATTTAACCCCTTCCCCCATGCACCCCGGCTCCCTTTTAGACTCGGGCTGGCGGGGGCGCATGGGAGGCTTACACCACAAGCCATCTCATTACTCTACTCTTTAGCATTTAATGCCCTTGCAATACATTAAATGCCCTGGTGCAGACATCCTCTCCCGCCGCCCTTGAGCGTCGCGCCTGCCGGCTTCGCCCGCTCCATCGGGGTGGAGAAGTGCACCCTGACGTCACACACCATTATGGCGCACGTTGGGAACACGCGCCGCCATCCTGTGGCCTTCATTAGCCTCATTTAATGCGCACGATACGCATTAACTGTCTTTGACCTCTCGAATGGCCGCGCGGGCCATTAAATGTCCTCGAGAATTGGTTGCCAGCGGCGTGGCCTGGTCGCCATCCTCCCGGTGGCGATCACTCAGCTGACCGCCAGGGGCGTGGCCTGGTCGCCACCCTCCCGCGGGCGATCACTCAGCTGACCGCCAGGGGCGTGGCCTGGTCGCCACCCTCCCGCTGGCGATCACTCAGCTGACCGCCGGGGACATGGCCTGGTCGCCACCCTCCCGCTGGCGATCACTCAGCTGACCGCCGGGGACGTGGCCTGGTCGCCACCCTCCCCCAGCGACCACTCAGCTGGCCGCCGGGGGCGTGGCCTGGATGCCACGTGTCCAGCTGCGGCTGCTTTTACTAAAGTGCAGTGGGCACCCTGGTGTGGAATACACCGACAAAGTGCGTTAAGGAATACTATGAACGATTGCAAAATCATTTGTTGCGTTGTGGTTTAGATGAAGGTGAAGAAGCAACAGAGCTTAGGTTCATACGTGGACTTAATCAAGAAATTCAAGATGCTCTTATTGATGAAACATATAGTTCTCTTTCAGAATTGGTTGTATGTGCTTATAGAGTTGAAAATATGCCTGCTGAATCCTTGAAAGAATCATTAGCTTCATTTGAGGCGCCCATTGTTGCACCTTCTTTTGTAGCTAACATTTTGTAGAAAAGTGAGCACCATCGAGAGAATGATGTAGAAGAGCATATGGAGAAAGAAACGATCAGTACTACCATGTATATGTGAAGAGATCGTAGTTGAAGAAACACCTACAACAGCTGATGAGAACTTACAAGGTAATGTAACAAGTTTGGACTTTACACATGGAGAAAATAATTTTGAAGAGCTAAAACTATCCACAAATCATGCTATCGTAGAGCAACTAATAGTGGAACCAATTGCTGATTTTGCTTTGTTACAAGATGATTTGCATGCTATTTCTTGTGATAAAGAAGAGTTGTGTGATAATACTTCACTTATATCCATGATACAACTAGCAAATGGACATGTCACTTTTGTTAACACACTAGACACTTATGCTGAAAATAAACATATCATTCACATCACAAGCGAAAATGATGAGTTGAAATTGATGTCTTCTTTATATACATTAGGCTACATTGAATTTGATGTTCCGTGTGATCTGAATTATTTAGAGGACAGCCTTTTTGTACATTCTGATTTGTCATGGTTATCGCGAAATATCTTTTATGTTATTGGCAAAAATAGTGAGAAAGGAGAGTATAAAACACATCGAGTTTACATTTGTTCAGATTTTAAACCTACGTTTGCAATGCAACATTGTCATCAATTTAATAATTGCCATATCACTAATCATGTCAGACCAAGTACATTTGGTTCCATTCACAAGTCACATGATAGTTTTCAACAAAGGGAGGATACGGTTGATAGAAATTCTCGATCCATTGATTTCATTGCAAATGTGAATATTGCTTTGTTTCCTGTCATTACTAACATTTCGCAGGACAATATGATGGAGTCAAGGATGACTCCACTTCAAGAAAGGGAGGATGATGAGACCATGCTCATCATGGATAGAACTAACACTGCATACATATGGTCATCACCAAGTGTTGTTGCAATTATATCAACCGCATGGTTTCATCGACCCCCACCTTGGCCAGGACCATTAAGTTCGCGACACTTCACGGCATCCTCTACTTCGTATACATCTACTACGATGGCTCCATCTACATGGCTTTATACACCCCCCACCTTGGCCATCCTTCTACATCTTCGTCGGTTCAAGGACCATTAACTCGAGCTCGAGCCCGTCAACTCAATTATCAGATCTAAAGCCATACTTGGGAGAAGATGATGAACTTGAGTCGAGGACAACTCAAATGCAAGAAGGGGAGGATGATGAGGACATCACTACCATGGATACTGCCATGCCTACAAACCCAATTGAAACCAACAATGTAATACAAGGGCCAATTACTCAAGCTCGCGCACGTCAATTCAATTGCTAGGTGAATGCGTTCCTTGGGTTGCATGCAAATAATTTAATGAATGGAATGCTATTTAATACTTATGATGATTTTATTGTCCTTAGGAACCAAGGAGAAGAACTCCCAAACATCAAGCATGAAGCCAATTCTTCCGGTGCACAAGTTCAACTCGGATTCGGCCTCCAGAACAGCACCAACTTAAAACGACCATAACTTTTGATTCACAAGTGTGTTTGGGTTCTATGAGTACTGGTTTGAAAGGTTTCGTCGTCCTCTTTCAAACGGATCTGGCCCCATGTCCAAATTCCTTACGAGTCAATGGGAAGTTGCAAAACAAGTTCGGTCATCTTTCCAAATCCGAGTCAAACTAGGAATAGGAGTCCTACTCGGCCATGGATGTGTTTTGGACGCCCCTAGCACTGTTTTGGCCTCCTATTTCTCCTATATATAGCTAGGTAGTCCCCCAAAATAATGGGGGTTTTGGTTATTTGATAGTTTATCCTTTTGCTACTAAGACAATGGGGCAAAGAATCGAGCCGTCATAGGGGAGGCACAACAAAGGGTTGCCCGCAATCGCCGGGCGCAGCTCCTGAACCTCCCTCTGTAGAGCCTGCACTATGTCCGCAGTGGAGGCGAGTACCTCAGTCCCTGACTGTGCCGCCGGGAGCTCCTCCGGCGCTAGCCCATGAGCATTGAGCGAAGCGCTACCCTTAGCTACAGACTCAGCAACTCCCTGAGAACCTCGCCCCTAGCCTCCACGGCCACGGCGACCATGGCCACTACCTTTCGGCGTGGCTGCTACGGGCAGACAACCAAAATCACACAAACATAAACACATCATCACATAAGCAAGATCACGGATCAACCATTATAATAAACATAGTCTTCATCAAATAATCAAGCGCAATGCAATGATGAACCAAAACCCCATCCTACTGTGCAACCAAGTGTGTCAAATTTTAAATTACTTATTCCACTTTTGCAAGTTTTAATGTTGCTATCCTATAACAAAATTTTAGTTAAAAACTAGGCCATGTTTCTAAGTTATTCCACATCACATTTTAGTTATACCCTAAGGTATGACACTAAAAATACACATTCCAAGGACCTACAACCCCGCTCTAATACCAACTGTAACACCCCGGCATCTACTATGCCTGAATGCTACCAAACATAGACTAAACATCACCTAAAAACCATAAATAAAGACAAATTACAGCAAAGGCACAAATGCTAAAAACCAGAATTTCGGCAGCATCTCCTTTGTTTTAACATGAATTGAAACAATAACAATATCATGGCAAGATATATCATAACATAAGACATCTAAAGCAGCAATATATAATGGATAAAGCAGCATCATAAGCCAATAAAACCAAATCCAACCACTCCATAATCTATAGCTAAGCAAATAAGGATCACAAGCACACTAAACTATTCCGTACACCAAGTTCATGGCACTTATTATGATCATGACAGAAAAATGGTAATTGTGGCTGGAACTATGTGAAGATATGTATAGCTATTGCCCCTTCCCACATGCCGGTGTCATGGTACCTAAAAACAACATAAAACAAAAGCGTGAGTTCATCACTCAGCAAGTATATTGCAATGGACCATAAAGACAATTTAATGTTATCATCACTGAATACCATGATCAATACCATGAATACCATATCATTCTCATGTCTCATCATCATTGTACTCAATTCATCATCATCATGTATGCAATGCAAATGCTCATATCTCCACGAAGCACATACCGGTATTGCCGAGTGCACACCCGTCGGCGTGCACCCCCTTCCCCTTCCATCCCGTAGATGGAGGGTGCCTACTCTTACTGACTCGCTCCCATGCACACCCGTGGATGGGACTACGAGGTAGGTCTTTCATGTTCACTACGTGTGAACACAGAGGCCAGCATCAGCATGGGACGCCTCTTCCATTATGAATGCACATATGACATAAATATGTAAATATTGGCATAAACATTAAATACCACACAATCATAATCAATATGAAATCATGTTCATCATGTCATAGGCAAACATCAATCTTAGCATCATATCATAAAGCAAGTTGTATCTAATCAAGTCTAGAAACAATCTAAACGATACCCATTCCAATACACTTGTCTTAACCTCGGGTGACGGATTGGCGAGAGGATGAGGGCACTCCCGGGGTCACACCACCTGCACATACATACCACGCACTCAAAACATGCCCCCAAAACAGTATGCAAACAATCTTCTACCCCGACATCGCAAACTACTCGCAAAACCCAAAAACAGAGGTTCTGTCCCGTCGGGACAGCAGACTTCCAACGAACATAACTTGAGTTCTAAGACTCCAAATTGATTAAACATGTACATCCTTGCGTAGCTTATGAAATTTCCTAACTTTTTCTAAGTATACGGAAAAACTGATTCGGCATCTAAAGTGGTTTATTCTGCACAATACCGTTATCTGTTCCAATCTCGTCACAGTTTTTAACATGTTTGGTAAAACGAGCATAATTTTGAAATGGCTGGGCAGAATTGGACGTTCTTTATGTCCACTGAAAGGTATTGAAATTACCTACAACTTCCTCAACAGGCGGTGGACCAAATTCCGACTCTAAATTGGCGAATTCTCAAACCCTAGGTCGACTGCTCATTCTGCCCGAAACAGAGAACATAGCAAACTCTAGATTTCATCTAATCTACCCAATTACAGCACCACCATTTGACCTAAAAACATGATATCAACCCTTAGAACAGTACCTAGACCAACCCCAAGGATTCCCGTGGCCATACCTTCGCCCGACGAACGAAGAACCAACGGATCTCCTCCCGGTTCGCGCGATCTCCTTCCTCGCTCTAAATCCACCGGATCTCCTCATCGTGGAGCGCTCCAATGGACGGATCTGCAAGGTGGTGAGGTGGAGAACTCCCCTAGGGGCAGCAAGGGTGGCGGAGAGGAGAGGAGAGGGGTGGTGGTGCAATGGGGAGGAGGGAGGAGGGGTGGCGCACAAGGGGGGCGGGTGGTTTGGGGAGGAGAAGAGGAGGTGGGGGCGGCTAGGGTTGGTTTGGGGCGCACAAGAGGGCAGGAGGAGGTGCCCCAACCAGGAATCCCACTCACACTTGGACTCAAACTCCTTCCCACCAAAGCCCACTACCCTTTCTCTTAGGCCCAAACTTCCCCGAAAAGGCCCAAACTCCCGGAATCGGCCCAAAAATGCGAATAAACCTCATACCGTATGGTTTCAACCTCTGATTTCACATTTTATAATGTTTTTGACCTCAACATTCACATTTTATAAGATTACGACACTTCGTGGTGTCACATTGATTCCTCCAGAACCTAGTCCCGAACCTCAGTTCCGCCATGAACCTAGTTCTGGTCCCATCATCGACCATGTTCGCCCTCGAGCAACACCTGCAAATGAACAAACCACAAAACAATTCCAAGCACAAGTCCATGACTTGACTCAACATTAGTCCATGCAACTAGTCACATGAGCATTGCATACAACTCAACCCAATTTCAAATTTGCAAAAACCTAATCCGAGCACATCAAGTTCCCGCCGAATCAAAAACCTTGGTCCAGTGCACACAGGGACTAAACCCTAGAAAATACCGTTCACGACGGACCGAAGAAAACGGTCCGGCGCACACAAGAAACCCTCAGTTTGCACCACCACTCGGTCCGGCGTAAACACCTCAAAGATCATGTTTGTCCGGCGTACATGTGTTACGCTCAGTTGGCGTGCTATTTCCCTTGCACAAGCGTGCTATTTTTCTTTCGCAAGCGTGCTATTTGCCTTTTACAAAAGTGCTAGCAAGCGTGCTATTTTCCTCTAGGAGGCATGCTATTTCCCTTCAGCAAGCGTGCTTTTTCCTTCCAAGAGAGATACTTAGCCATACCAAAAGAACAAGACAACACATCCAGAAGTAGCACACATGCCATGAACACAAACATTTTGCAATGCCAAAAGCATCATTAAGCTAATTTTTCAGCACATGATTTCACAATATCACAACTCTAAAATCCTCAAAAATGAGTCCAAACGCCGGCTGTCAAACCTGGCCAAGAGCCACTCGCGAGACAGATCTAGAATCCAACTTGTCCCATCTGACAACAGCACCTAAACACCAATTTTAAGTATGGTCTCCCCCATATAACCAGCACCTAAACTCTACAAACAAATTCCCCATAGCATACCTCTTCTTGGTGAACAACCCGATCGACAAACGCCTCCTCCTCATGATCCAATCTGCTCGCCGAAAAAGCCGGGATCACCGGAATCGCTGGTTCCCCGTGGATGGAGAGCTCCCGGACAGCGAGATGGAGGGCTACAAGAGGTGGTGCTAGGGCCGGCTAGAGGTGGGGAGGAGAGGGAGGGGGTGGCGCATGAGGGGAAAGGGGTACGGCTAGGTGGGAGGGGAGGCCGACGGCTACGGGAGGGAAGAAGTGGGGGGCGCATGGAGGTAGGGTTTGCTGCCCCCCTCCTCCCCCACATGGGCCAGGAACCTCCACCATCGGCCCAAACTATTTCCCCCAAAGCCCAAACTCCCCCGGAAAGGCCCAAAAACATGATATAACCTCATACTGTAATGCCACAAACTATATTGTCATGTTCCATAGTGTTACATTCCCAGAATTATTCAAAACAATTTTTAAATAAACTAGCATGCAATAATTTAAATGAACATAGTTTCAAAGGTGGGATCAATATGGTCAAAGCACAACTTACCTTCAAAAACTACTGGTTCCTGTTCTTGAACTTGCTCCTGGGTCAAAACTTCTCCTTTGAAGCCTTCGAGCACTTCAATGTCTACGCGAATCGGATAAATAAACACCATATAAATAAAAATAGAGAAAAACTCATGAGCAAAAATTAAATAAAATTCACCATTAAATAGAGCTCAATTTTATAAAAATTTAGAAATTGGAATCACCTCAATCGGAGTTCAAACGCAAAAGTTATAGTCGTTTGAAGTTTCAAAAATCAATTAAAAGAATAAATCAAATTAATTTATTTATTTTTCTATTGAAAAATCTGAAATATGATGTTAGCTGACATCAGCACACATTTTGAATTTCCACCGAATTATTTTTCTAAAGGAAAATCGATTTATTGTGTCATGCTTGCGTCATCCGGTCCATGGGCCTAGTCCACGGTTCGGTTTCGGTCCACCGTGGACCCGGTCCACGAGGACACGTGTCACTGACATGTGTGCCCAGCTCGATGACATCATTGCTGACGTTAGCATGGCTCGGCCGAGCAGCGCTGGCAGCTGGACCCCACAGTGACGTCAGCATGACATCACGGATGACGTCATCGTGCAGGTGGCCGCGCCACTGACATGCGGGCCCCACGCTAACGTCAGCGGCGACTGGGCAATGCCCGCGCTGAGCACGTCGCTTCGGCTCCCAGCCACGTGGAGTAATCTGGGCCGTTGATTTGAAATCCAACTGTCCAGATTAGATCTAATCTCACGCGTTTTGGTCTAACTAGGTTGATCTGGACCGTACGATTCGAATTGGACGGCTGAGATCCGATCGGATTTTCAGGCCGAGTAGGACTCCTATTCCTAGTCAAACTAGGAATAGGAGTCCTACTCTGCCATGGATGTAGTTTGGATGCCCCTAGCACGGTTTTGGCCTCCTATTTCTCCTATATATAGCTAGGGAGTCCCCCAAAATAACTTGGGTTTTGTTTATTTGATAGTTTAGCCTTTTGCTACTATTTGAGTCTTTTAGACGTGCTCAACGACCGCCTAACAAGCTCCTTGTATCGGAACCCCAACTTTTTCTATATTTCATCTATATTTGCAATTTTAGATTGCTTTTGCCTTGTTCTTGCTTGTTCTTCGATTGCTTGCAGGAATTGATCTTTGTGATCGGGTTGATCATGCCCACGGCAAGGTCAATAACCCTCTGGAGTTGGTTTAGCGATTTCTAAGGCGCATTGTCGTTGTACGTTGTAGTCGGATCGTCAAAGTCGTCTCCACCCAAAATCAAAGGTTATCATTCAATTAAATCGAGAAAAATAGCAAACTACTTAGAAAAATTCCAGAAAAAATCTAAAAAAAAAATACTTTGAGACATTTTCGACTAAAATAAAATATTTCTAATAAAATTTTATTTGAAACTTTTAATATTTAAATAACTCAAAAAGGAATAAATTCCAGTTAAATCCAAATAAATTCCAGAAAATTCCAAAAAAATCTGATAACTCAATAAATTAAATAAAAGCACAAATTTTGGATGTTACACCATCGATCATAAGTTATCTGTACTCGTTAGCCGATAAACTATTTTGTTCAGCCACCCTCAGGGAATCGATTTTTATTTCCATGGGTAGTACGGCTTCTTGTCCATATACCAATTGAAATGGGGATAACTTGGTCGACCCATGGTATGATAGCCTATACGCCCATAATGCCTCTAATAACGTTAAGTGCAAATTCCTCGGTTTTTCGTCGATCTTCCTTTTTATCAGCTTGATTAGAGTTTTATTAGATGACTCGGTTTGTCCATTAGCCTGAGCATAATAGGGTGAAGAATTAAGCAACTTGATGCCCATACTTTTCGCGAAGGTCTGGAATTCATTGGACATGAACACGGTCCCTTGATCGGTCGTGATGGTCTGTGGAATACCAAACCGATGTATGATGTGTTTGTTAACGAAGCCGATTACCTCGGTACTGGTAACCTTTTTGAGGGGTATGGCTTCCACCCATTTTGAAAAATAGTCCATTGCCACGAGGATAAATTTGTGTCCTTTACTTGACGCCGGGAATATTTGGCCGATTTCATCTATCCCCCATCCGCGGAACGGCCATGGCTTAGTAATCGAGTGTAAAGCCGATGCTGGTGCAAGTTGCACATTTCCAAATTTCTGACATGTTTGGCACCCTTTGTATCTAAAAAAAATCTTCTAGCATTGTCAGCCAGTAATATCCTATTCGTCTCAACATCCATTTCATCTTGTGAGCCGATTGGTGAGATCCACGAATCCCTTCGTGGACTTCGCCCATTGCTACTTTCGCCTCATCGGCTCCTAGGCATCTTAGAAGCAATCCTTCCATTGTCCGGAAATATAGTATTCCTTCCAACACGACGTATCTTAGAGCTTGCTGCCTGACCTTTCTTGCGATCGGCTTAGATGGATCTTCCAGGTAACTTTTAATCTCCGTCCTCCAGTCGGCGAGGTCAGCACACATTACCGCCTTATCAACCGATTCGATCATATTGTATCGGCTATAATTTTTATATCTCGATGCCTGTTGTGCCAACAAGTTGGCCCTATCATTCAATTCTCTAGGGATGTGCTCGATGGAGAACATCGTGAATGACCCGATAGACTGAAGGCATTATAATTTTTATAATGTTTCATGGTTGCATCAGAATTCCCCTTTGACTTGCTGTACAATGTGACTTGCTTCGATGCTCTCCAGCAATTGCAGACCCTTGAGCAAGGCTTCATATTCGGCCTGATTGTTGGAACATCAGCTATTGAGCCGATATGCAAAATTGAAGTTGTGCCCTTTTGGCGAGATTAGCACCATACCAATGCCATTGCCTTCTCGGCATACTGACCTATAAAAATACAACTGCCAGGGAACCACATCGACTAGTCCTGCTGTCGTCGCGCTGCCTGTGATGAAATCGGCTATAACTTGTCCTTTGACGGCTTTAGCCGATTCATAGGCCAGGTCGAACTCGGTTAAGGCATATGTCCATTTACCAAGTCATCCTCGTAAAATTGGCATGGACAAAATGTATTTGACAATATCGGGTTCTGCACACTATCATGCAAGTTGACGTCAATATATAATGTCTCAGCTTCGTGCAGGAGAAATAGAGAGATAAGCATAGCTTTTCCACAAAAGGATACCTCCTTTCGGTATCCAAAAGTTGTCGACTAAGATAAAAAATCACCCGTTCTTTGCCATCGACTTCTTGTGCTAATATGGCCCTGATTGTCTCTTCTTCGGCCGATATGTATAATCTAAATGGTATTCCCTTCTTTAGCGCAGATAAAATTGGAGGTTTTGTCAAATATTCTTTGATATCGTCAAAGGCTTTCTGCTGTTCTTTTCCCCATATGAAATTCTGGTTTTCTTTTAATTTTAGTAATGGGGTGAAGGCTTTGATTCACCCGGACAAGTTTGAAATAAAGCACCGTAGATAATTGATCTTGCCGATCAATTTCTGCAGCTCATTTTTGTTTGTCGGTGGCTTAGTATCGGCTATGGCTTTTACCCTTTGCTGGCTAACTTCGATCCCTCTTTCGTGCACCATGAATCCGAGGAATTGCCCAGCCGATACTTCGAATGCACATTTTAGGGGGTTCATCTTTAACCCATGAACCCTTGTACTCTGAAACACCTTTTCTAAATCGGCCAAATGTTGCCAATTGTCCTTTGACTTTACAACGACATCGTCAATGTAAATTTCGACAACATGGCCGATTAGATCATGAAAGATTAAATTCATGGCGCGTTGGTATGTGGCACCGGTATTTTTTAAGCCAAATGTCATGACCATCCATTTGTACAACCCTAGGGCTCCAGGTCATCTAAAAGCCGTTTTGGGCACGTCGGCTTCTGCCATGAATATCTGGTTATATCTGGCATTTCCATCAAGGAAACTGATGATGTTATTACCCGATGCAGTATCGATAAGCATATCGGCTACCGGCATTGGATATTCGTCTTTTGGTGTTGCTTTATTTAGATCTCTAAAGTCCACGCATACCCTAAGTTTACCATTTTTCTTTATGACAGGAACGATGTTCGAAACCCACTCAGCATATCGGCAAGGCCTGATAAACTTGGCTTCTAATAACCGTTCTATTTCTTCCTTGATGGCATTGTACAGGGTTGGATTAAATCGTCGGGGAAATTGTTTAAATAGCTGATACCCTGGCTTTATAGGCAGCCGATGTTCAACTAGCTGTCGGCTAAGACCAGGCATCTCGTAATATTCCCATGCAAATCAATCTTTATAATTTTTTAGTATTTCGACCAACTTGGCTCTATAATCTGTGCTTAATTTTGCGCTTATAAAAGTTGGTCTTTTCCTATCGCCTTCCCCTATGTCTATTTCTTCAGGCAAATCGGCTGAAGTAAAACATTGCCCTAATCTTTCTTCCTGAAAATCTTCAATGGCCTCACCGTTGTCCAATGTTTGCCAATAGCTTTGAAGTTCATTTTGAAGGGCATTCTTTATTCCCGATTCCATCTTCTTAACACTTTTTTTGCCCGATCAAATGTACCCGGCCCGACATTGATCGGCATTAGACCTGACTTTTCGATGCAAATAAAATCGCAGTCATCCAAGACTTTACCGGATATGCACTCGGCTTCTTGGTGCGGCCAATTCATGTCGGGACTGGCCAATGCTATATGAGCCTATGTATCGGCTGGTATTACTTAGACTTTGTCTCCGTTCCATTGCACCAAGAGCTGGTGCATTATCGACGGGATGCAACAGTTGGCATGGATTCAATAATGCCCCAGGAGCACACTGTAATTCCCCTTGGCCTCAATCACAAAAAATGCGGTCGGCAAGGTTTTACTACCGACTGTTAGTTCTGTGCCCAGCACTCCTTTTGCCTCGGTGGGGTCGCCCGTGAAGTCATTTAACACCATGTTCGTCTTGATTAAATCCTCATCGGCTTTACCCAATTTCTTGAAAGTGCTTAGAGGCATGAGGTTCACTGTAGCCCCACCATCGACTAGCATCCTTGATATGGGTCGGCCATTGATGTGACCTTTCGGTACAATGGCTTTAAATGCCGATGCATGTCTTGGGGTTTTTCAAACACGATGTCTTGCGCGCCAAGGTGCAACTGGGCCAAGGCTTTTTTGGCCGATTTGGTCTCGGTTCTAAACTCCGCCGGTAGAGTGAAGACCATGTTGATGTCCATTGGGGGAGTGTCGTCTCGGATCACCAGCGAACCAGAATCGACTGACTGATCCGAGTCTTCGTCGATTGAGTTTTTCCTCCTCCATTCTTGTTTTACAACTTGTATTTGTCGCAATTTGTTGAATATCTGATCTCGCTCTTTTTCTTGTTCAGCTTCTCTCATCTCTTGTGTTCTCAATCTTTGTAGTCGTCTGCGTTGAGATCGGCTGAGCCCAGATGGACACCACCTTGGTTTTGGCTCAATTGGCTTACGGATTTGTCCGGCCAAATTATTGATTTCGTCATCTGATCCAGATGATTTGGCCTCTTCTATCTTGCCCTGGTCCGCGGGCGTATCCTCTTGAATCGGCTTTTGCACTCGCGGCCCTAGCCTGCTATGGACTGGTCTCGTCAGCCTCTCCCTGACCGGTCGCCATGGCCGATCCTGAGGGAGATGTTCCATTGGGCACGACTGTACCGAAGGTAGCGGCATTCTTCGTTCCCAGCAAAACTTCCAGAAAGGACATCGCTGGTGGGCTCTCTCTTCGTCTTCCACCCAGTACAGGTTATCGGGCCAATGAGTACGCTTTTCGTACCGACGGCTGGCCTTCTTGTATTTCTCCAAGAGTGTTTGGACTTTGTAATTCTTCGCTTCGGTGGGGTTCTTTTGGCCCTATACCACTGTCCGACCCGTGGCTCTCCTTTCAGTATGACGGTTCTCGAGTTCCTACCATCCCGATCAGCTTCTATCTGTACTGAACCGATTGTTATCTTCAACGTTTCACTACCACAGGAGCTTGTTTAGACGTTAACTCGTCGGATCGGCTCATCACTTACATCCGTTGGCTCTTTTCCCTTCCGTGAGCACTGGACCATGTTGATGGAAAAAGGGTCCACGTCTACTTGCATGGTTGGCTCTTCGGCAAACTTTAGTCGTCCGTCCTCGATGGCCGACTGTATATCCTGATGAAAAATATTGCAATCGTTAGTGTTATGTGAAAAAGAGTGGTGCCACTTACAATATCTTTGTTTTTTTGATTTCATCGGCAGATGGAATGACATGCCCTTCTGGCAATCGTATTACTCTCTCCTACAATAGCAAATCAAAAATCCGATCGCATTTGGACACATCAAAGGCATATTTGACTTCTGACTTATTTTTGGTCGCCTTGAGCCACGAGTAAACAAGTGATTTTTTTTAGGACCCTTTGCCCACTCGGCTATGTTTACATCGACCTCATTATCATCGGAGGTCTCACTAGAACTGCAATCGACCATATTTATCTGGGTTTTTTCATTCCCATTTGCTTTAAACCTGTATTTAAACCCTTTACTATCAGAATATCAGCTTTCTTGTGCCGATACACGATGAAGAAGATGGCCTAAATCGGAGAATTCTTGTCCCGCAAATTTCTCCCTAAGTGGGGGAATCAAGCCTTGGAATGCCAAATCGGCTAATTGATCGTCTGGTAATGTGACACTAAAGCACCGATTTCGTAAGTCCCGGAATCTCCAGATGTAGTCCGAGACTGGCTCGCTAAACTTTTGTCGGACTGAGCTAAGATCTGAAATCCTAAGTTCAGGGCTACCCGAGAAGAAATATTCGTGGAATCAGCTTTCCAAATCGTTCCAAAAATGGATCGAATTTTGGGGCAAATTTGTGAACCATGTGAAAGCGGTGCCGAATAGAGACAAAGGAAACAGCCTGATTTTTAACCCGTCAGACTGAGCAGCTTCGCCACATTGGGCAATGAACCATCCGACGTATTCAAGGGGTGTAACAAAATCATCTCCTGAAAACATGGCGAAATCAGGGATTTTGTAGTTGTGTGGGTAGGCCATTCGATCTATGTAATCTGGATACGGTTTTTTATAGCCGATGGTCTTGCCCTTTGGCTGTAGGCCGAACTGCTCTCTTAGCACGGGAGTGATTTGATCGGCCCAATTAACGCCGCCAGCCAGTATGGTGTTGGGGTTCTACCAATTAGAGTAACTAGCATCCTGCCCCCCGCCCCCCGAGTGCTAGCTTGGGTTGCTGGTTAAATTGGGCCGACGAGGGATTAGGGTTGTGCCAATTGTGTAGATTGGTTCCCTACCCCATGAGTGCAAGCTTAGGCGGTCGGCTAGGCCGAATCTGCTGTTGTAGAGGCGAGCGATCGAACTCATCGGGTATAGGCACAAAAGGTTCTCCATAGGTGACTACCTTGTGTGGGATCAGATTCTTTGGTAGAATCGATCCTTGGAATTGGGGATTCTGCTCTGATCCAATCGGTCGAGGGGCCGATTGTTTGAGAATGTTTGCTGGGGTCACGTCTGTCATGGTGAATAATTTTGCGGCATCGGTGTACGCGTGGTAGTGGGTTACCCTACCTATGTGTGTGCTTGGTGCCAACACGGTAGGTTGGGTCGGTATTAGCGAAGGGATTGGGGCCGACCCTTTTACGGTGGTGGCATTCTGTGCTACTGAGTATACGGGATACATTGGGAGCGGTTGTAAGGGGTCTAGTAAACTCCCAGTCGAAGCCAGCTCCTGAGCAATCGCCTTGACGCTATTCTCAATCATTGGCTTTAATGTTGTAACCAAAGCCGATGATTGGTTGATAATGCATGATGCACGGATTGCTCGATCATGACGGACAACTCGGCTTGAGCCGGTGCATATCGGCTTACCGAGTTCAATGGGGCGCCATCATTGCCGATGGGGTTGAGCGTTGGGAGTGCTATCTTCTGCGTGACCCCCCGTCGAGTTTTCTGATAGCACCCTAGCATCATCTCTTCCAGCGTAGCCTTCTGATCTTCAATCTCCTTGCGTTGCCCTGGGGTCAAAAAGTACATCTTCGGGACGATGATAGCTTCAGGGTTGACGTCGGCTGGAGGGATTGACTTTCCTGAGGCCATCTTTTTTGATTGGGTCCCACCAGGCGTGCCAAAATATGTTTACGCTAAGAGCTTAAGGTAGGGTTCTTAGCCTTAAACACACAAGACAAATGCCGGGTTTGAGTGTGCTAGTCAATTTGACCTGAAATTGACAAGGTAAAGATCACAAAATCAATCGAAGCCGATAACGAGTAATTATCGGTGTAACTCTAGTCAGCCAGAAGCCGATTAGGGGATAACTAGACTAGCTGATTAAGGCTAATCCAAGGGTAAAGGCAAATTGGCTTTGAGAGGCGATGCGCAACAAAACAAAGCGAACCAAACCTGTGGTGAAATGGGCAAAAATCAACAAATTGGCGATGCGCAGCTCTTTATTGATCTCGTCGACTTACAGAGGAAAGATTACAAAACTAAAAAGGAACGAAAAAGACTGTAAACGTATTGTTTGTGGTTGTGTTGGATTGATGCCTGATGCTCCTAGCTTGTTCCTCTTTTATAAGCCTCGGCTGATCCGAGTCCTCTGTGGATACGGCAACCGAGTCCGTGTCGGCTACGATCCGATCTCTGGTTTCCAAAATCGGTTTTGGTAACGGAATTCGTGTTGATTACGATTTATTCTTTGTTTTTCAAATCCCAGCCGTCGTATGCTCACCAAACTTTCCATATCTCGTATTAGGCCGATACTTTCCATACATGCCGAATTTTGGTCCAAACAGTTATCATTTAACTCATACTAGATACTACCATTGCAGGTCATGGATAAATCGAAGAAAGTGATGAAGCTATCTGGTGGCAGTCGCTCCAAATCGGCTTTTACCAGGGCTCTTTCTATGGTGCTCACCAAAAAGGGGTATGAACAATGGAACAGCAGAGGTGCCAATGATTCCCAGTCCAAGAACAGATTCTCAGTATGATTGGTAAGTTAATATACTTGCAACTTCTATTCGATCCGTATTTTCAATTTACCCACGATTGGAAAAGATGGGTTCTAATTCCATGCAGCGGCAGGATACTCTGCATTGTAGTGCTTACATGATGATTTTGCCATTTACTTGGTTATGTTGTCGCCAGATGCAATCCCTGCAACTTTTCTCCGCAACCACTGTTATATGCATATTTCAATATATATACTACTTTTTTATACATAATTCATACTGCGTTTCATAGGCACACTTCATTTTGAGAAGTACATTCTTTTTTCAAATATATACTGTTTTTTCCATTACATCATACACCTTTTGATGTACATACTTCATTCTGAGATACGCAGTTCATGTCTATGAAAATTAACGACTTTTCTTGGATTTATATTCTATATCTGACCGTTCGTTTTCTTTCAGGCACAGTGCATCAGCGTAACAGTGTACTTTCCCAAAAGTGTATTAGCTGCCTTTGTGAGAGATCGACAGGAGAGACACGTTGTGCTTTGGCCACGCTCTGCTTTGGCCAGAGATGACCGCCGTGTATAGAAGTGATTACTATAATAAAAAATTTTACAAACAAGTAGACAACTTGATCCCAGTTCCAGATTTTGAGATGCCTTTGGTAGAATAAAGTTCGGCTCCATATCTGTTAAAGAACAATATAAGAATGAGGCGTGGAAGGCATGTTCCGTACATACCTATCATTTTTTCTAAGGAGCATATAATGCATGATTTTGTGAGGAGTATGTAGAATGAGAATATTTAAGTTGTTGGCTGTCACTACTATAGAATATCACAACACTATTGCTTCATCGGTACCTGTTTCTAACTTTTGAGATAAAACCGTTTGTGATATGTCACAAAATTTCATGACATAGTCATCACAATCGGTTGTATACAAGAACCGATTGTGATGAAACACCTTATCATAGTCGGTTCTAACTAGAACTGACTGTGGTGAGGGAGCATACTCGTCACTGTCGGTTTATTTATAAAACCAACATAGAAAATACCATATTATCTGTGATACCCCAGAATATGACATTTTAGAATTCGGTATTTTGGTACGACTTTATAGCGTGTTTTTGGGCCGTTTTCGGGTGTTTGGGCCTCTTCGGGGGACTTTGGGCCTTGGGGGTTGAGTTGGGCCTCCGGTGGAAGGGTTTGGGCCCAAGGGGGGGACTTTTGGGCAGCCAAATCTGGCCCCCACCCCTTGGTGCGCCCCCTACTCCCTTTCCCAACCCAAGCCGCCACCCCCTAGCCCCCCCATGCGCCTCCACCCTTCCCCTTCCTCTCCATCTTCCCCCATGGCGCCTCCACCTCTCCCCTCCCCTCTCCACCTTCCTTGCTGCCCTAGGGGAGCCCCTCACCTCGCCAACCCGCTGTTTTCACCATTGGAGCACTCCGCGATGAGGAGATCCGGTAGATTTGGAGTGAGGAAGGAGATCGCGTGAACCGGGAGGAGATTCGTCGGTTCATCGTTCGTCGGGCGAAGGTATGGCTAGGGAAATCCTTGGGGTTGGTCTAGGTGCTGTGCTAGAGGGTATTTGGATGCTTTTAGATCAAGTGGTGGTGCTGTGATTGGGTAGATTAGATGAAAACTAGAGTTTGCCACGTTCTCTGCTTCGGGCAGGTTGTGCAGTGGACATAGGGTTTGAGTTTTCGCGGCCTTAGATTCGGATTTTGGTCGGCCGCCTATTGAGAAAGTTGTAGGTAACTTCAACACCTTTCAGTGGACAAAAAGAACGTCAAATTCCACCCAGCCGTTTGAAAGTTATGGTCGTTTTATCAAACGTGTTCAAAACTGTGACGAGATTGGAACAGATTACGTTGTTCTATAGATTAAACAATTTTAGAGGCCGAATCAGCTTTTCCCAATACTTAGAAAAGGCTAGGAAATTTCCTAAGCTTTGCGATAATGTACTCGTTTACTTGATTTGGAGTCCTATAACCCAT
The DNA here is from genome assembly GCA_036346355.1 of Rhipidocladum racemiflorum. NCBI lineage: Eukaryota > Viridiplantae > Streptophyta > Magnoliopsida > Poales > Poaceae > Rhipidocladum > Rhipidocladum racemiflorum. The sequence goes on from CM070589.1 coordinate 47,382,697, forward strand.
GTTATGCTAGTTTGAAGCCTGCTGTCCCGGCGGGACAGATTCTCTATTTTTCAATTTTGGGAGTAGTTTGCGAAGTCGGGGTAGATGAGTGAGTGGGTACTGTTTTGTGGACACGTTTTGAGTGTGCGGTCTCTATGTGCAGGTGGTGTGACCCTTGGAGTGCCCTCAACCTCTCGCCAATCCGTCGCCCGAGGTTAAGGCAAGTGTATTGTAATGGGTAGCGTGTTGAATGTTGATAATTGAGACTAGGTGCAAATTATTTACATGATATGCTATCTTGTCATGATTACATGTTGTGATATCTTGCTATGATTAGTGCTTGCCCATGTCATGATGAAAATGTATTAATATGATGCTATGCCATGTTTAGTTCTATTTGATGCAAGTTGTTTATGTTTATGGCATATGTTGCATACATGGCATGAAAGCTGGCCCGGTCGGTGAGAACGTCATAACTAGTCTGGTAAGGTCGGTGAGAAAGTTATGACTAATCCGGAGCGCCATGGTTGTAAGACCTACCTCATGATTCCACCCACGTGGTGAGTGGAAGCGATGCGCAGGCACCCTCCATCTACGGGATGGAAGGGGGAAGAGGGTGCACGCCGACGGGTATGCACTCAGCAATACTGGTATATGCTTCCAGGAGACATGTGCATCGCATTGCATTGCATACATGATGATGAAAATGAGTTGTGAACAATGTGCTTAGTCATGGCTATGTTGTTGTGGATGAAATTATGATTTGATCATGATGTTAAAGTATGGTATGTATTGTTGTTGGCCTTGATTTATTCTTTATGACCTATTGCGATATACTTGCTGAGTGATGAACTCACGCTTGTGTTTTATGTTGTTTTTAGGTACCATGAAAATAACATGCGGGAAAGGGGCTTAGTGGCATATCATCACAAAGTTTCACTCATTAAGATATATACAATTTTGCCATTTGTAGTTATGATTATAAGTTAATGCGTTGAGAACTTGGAGTATGACTTATTTGTGTGCTTGGTCATATTATTTACTTCGTTTTAGATCATGGAGTGGTTAAATTCATTATGCTAGACTTAAATAGTTGCTATGTTACCTGTTATTGCTGCTTTAGATGCTTCCCATTATAATATAACTTGTGATATTATTGTTGATGCTCCGTACCATGGAAAAACAAAGGACATGCTGCCGAAATTTTCAGTTTTTGCATGTACTCCTTTGCTGTAATTTACCTTTAGATGTGGTATTTAAATGTTGTTTAGTCTATATTTGGTGACATCCAGTGCATACTAGATGCCGGGGTGTTACAGTATTTAAGTCAGTTGTAGATAAAAACCGACTGTGATTAGGGGAGTAGGACTACAGTCGGTTTTTATCTAAAACCGACACAGATACTATGGTATTTTCTGTGTAGGATATAGAAAGGAATCGACAGCAATGAGTGTACTCGCTCATCATAGTCGACTCTATATTGTAACCGTTAGTGATGCAAATTCAAAAAGAATCAGGCTTTTGATGGAAGGCTTCTGCATATATCTCTTTAATTCATGCACGGCTTTTGATGAAAGGTTTTTGATGCTAATTCAAGACGACATAATTAACATAAACATGCCATATATATACAAATGGTTAATAACATTAATTGTTTATAATTATAACATATACACACATTATAATTATTACAATGCGCGATGTACATACGTGCTATCACTACCACTCGCGGCTCTTGCCCGAGGGTAAGGAGTCGCTAGAGTCACCGGAGTCGCTGGAGGCGACGCCACGTGGCTCACCCTCCGATGACGACCCAGAATACGCGTCGGTACCCAGATGGGTGATGATGACCTCGTCCTCCTCGTCCTCGTCCTCACGCGCGCGCTTCTTAGTGGCGGCACGATGGGCGGCTACGGTGGCGGTGGAGGGGCTCGGCCGGGCTGAGGCAACGGGAGAGTCAACTTGACACGGTGGTGGGCAATGCAACGTCGCCGGGAGCTGAGGCGGCGCCTACGGTGATGGTAGTGAATGTTGCGCTTGTAAGTTGACTCCACAGAGGACTCAGAGCTGGAGGGAGAAGGAGGCGCTGCCATAGCCGATCGAAGACTAGCTAGACAGAGAGAGAGAGAGAAGATGATGATCGATCAAAGAGAGTACATTAGAAAGGTAGTTCTTATATACAAGTGCTTCCTGAAGACGAAGAGACGCATGGGGAAGATGTATAGTCGACGCGCGTTTTGATGTTTTGTTTGAACAGTTTAATTGGTGGGGAAGACGAAGGGATGGAATATCTGTGTCGGTTCTATTTAAAAACTGATTGTGATGAGGGGTTTTATATTATTACAGTCGGTTTTTGTCTAAAACTGACACTACTAATGTGTTATTATCGGTGTTGGTTCTAGAAAGAAACCGACAGTGATGAGTGAGTATTATCAAAGTCGGTTCTAGTTAGAACCGATGGTGATAGTCATTTCATCACAAATGGTTCTTGTATAGAACCGATTGTGATGACCCCTCGCTAGGTTTTATACCCTTGGGATGAACTCTCCTCTGTTGGTGTTCTAGAGCCAGAAAATACCGCCGTCGCCCCAAAAAGCACATACTATTGATTTGGTGAATGTGTTGTCAATCTGTTAGTAGTGATATGGTTGAAACCAATATGGGTGATGAAATCATGGAGGAGGTAGTGGTTTGAGGGTATAGTTAATTGCAACCCTAGCTACCTGAGGAGCTAGATTTCCCCTCATTTGTGGTTTTCTTCAAAAGGTGAGCATTCCTACAAATCCGTTCAATATTGCACTAGGAATTAAATTAATTTTTATTTGGTGAATGTGTTACATGTCATTATTGTTTCTATAATTAATATGATTAATGCTAGAGTTTAGGTTGCATAACCTATGCATCTCTCGTTCGAGGTTGTTCACTTATAAATATGCTGAAATGGCATATATTTATAAATAAGCAGTCTCGAATTGTCCACATTTTTTGGACAGTTCGAGGATTTTTGGTTTGGGCAAGACGACGACGAGAAGGAGAAAGACGGCACGAACGAGAGTTTTGGCTAAGACTAACAAAGACCTCAGACAGGACGTAGGGCTATTACCCGCCTAGGGGGCCCGAACCTGGAAAAATCAAGTGTGTCTACTATTTATCTTCTCCGGGACGGCGAGGAGAGACTGACTGGATTACTTCTCCGCTAAGCACACCCCCAAACCGAACTAAAACCTCCCTCGCGGGAGGATCCTGTCGTAAAAAACGCCGACAGAAAGAATCACCCGATCCAGGTTTATTCATTCTGATACTCATGCTCATTCTGCTTTAGTTGCTTCTTTTGAACCCAAAGATATATCTCATGCATTATCTGACGAATCTTGGATTAATGCCATGCATGAAGAATTAGAGAATTTTGAATGAAATAAAGTTTAGAAACTAGTCTCACCACTTCCTGATTTTAATGTTATTGGAACTAGATGGGTTTTCAAAAATAAACAAAGTGAGGATGGTGGTGTTGTTAGAAACAAGGCTAGATTGGTTGCTCAAGGTTTTACTCAAGTTGAAGGCTTAGATTTTAATGAAACCTTTGTTCCTGTTGTTAGAATTGAAGCCATTAGAATTCTTTTAGCATTTGCTGCATCTAAAGGTTTTAGATTGTATCAAATGGATGTGAAAAGTGCTTTTCTTAATGGCTACTTAAATGAGGAGATTTATGTTAAGCAACCACCTAGTTTTGAAAATCCAAAGTTTCCAGATCATGTGTACAGAATGTCAAAAGCTTTGTATGGTTTGAAACAAGCCCCTAGAGCATGGTATGATAGACTAAAAACCTTTTTACTTGAAAAGGGGTTTTCAATCAGAAAAGTTGATAAAACTCACTTTTTACTCAAGCAAGGCAATGATCAACTGTTCGTTCAGATTTATGTTGATGATATTATCTTTGGTGGTTCCTCTCATGTTTTAGTAACCAAGTTTTCATAAACCATGAAAAGAAATTTGAGATGAGTATGATGTGTTGTACCGGAATTTTCTAAGAGTTCTTCATCTGTGGCATCAACTGGACAGACTCGAGATGTGCTGTAACACCCCAGCACCTAGTACACCGCTAATGTCACCACAACCGATACTAGCAACGACCAAATCCCATAGTTAACATTAAATTACAGCAACTACGCTAGTCACTTAAAGGAAAATTCGGCAGCATAACCTTTGTTTTCCCATGATTTGAAGCAACAACAATAACAGCATAACACGATAGCATGATAGAGGACATCTAAAACAGGTATTCAACAACAGTTCAAGCCAAGAATATAAACTTAAGCGTCTCAAGAATCAATAGGGGTGAACAATTAATCATAGCCAATAATACGACATATACTAAGTCTAGATTAGTAAAGTAAACCACCACAACTATAGAATGGTATGAATTGTCTGTTCAAGTGATGCCAAGTGAAGGTGTGTATCTAACTCTGTTTCCCATAAGCCGCATTTAACGTACCTAAAAAAAACATTAAACAACAAGCGTGAGTTCATCACTCAGCAAAGTGTATTGCAATGGAACAAAACAATAACAATTCACATTTATACATCATACCGATCACCAATCATGGCAAATAATTCTTGAAGACTTCTTTGTTCACAATCTCATATACTTTCTCATTCGCATTCTCATATGCTTTCTCATTCACATTCTCATATGCTTCCACATTCACATTCTCATTCATGCGATGCATTGCAATGCAATGCACCTGTTTAGCACATACCGGTATTGCCGAGTGCACACCTGTCGGTGTGCACCCTCTTTCCCCTTTCATCCCGTAGATGGAGGGTGCCTACTCTTACTGAGTCGCTCCCATACACAACCGTGGATGGGACTACGAGGTAGTTCTTTCGTGTTCACTATGTGTGAACACAGAGGCCCGCATCAGAATGGGTCGCCTCTTCTATTATGAATGCACATATGCAAATTTAACATGAATAAATCACACAATGCACTCTTTTCCATCATGCACATCTCCACCAATTATGAACCTAAAACACATTCACATTATCATTTTCATCATTACAACATACTCACAATTTACCATTATGATTAACATAAACATAATTGTAAAGGTTAACAAGAAATTGACATCCTATCAGTCATACTAGTGGATACACTTGCATACATACTCAATTTAACAACTGCATAGCCATTTAATCATTCATAATCATCATATCGCTTGCCCAAGTCAAACATAACAATCCAACATCTATCCATCTTATAACATGCAAGAATCAAACATGGCAATTCAACATAGCACATGGACACAACCATCCCAATACACTTGCCTTCAACCGTGAGTGACGGAGTGGCGAGAGGTTGAGGGCACTCCCGGGGTCACACCACCTGCACAAAGGTACATTACACTCAAAACAAGCCCCCAAAAATAGAACAAGAACGATATTCTACACCGACCTCGCAACCCACTCCTAAAACCCGAAAACAGAGAATCTGTCCCGCTGGGACAGCGGGTTTCCAACTAGCATAACTTGAGTTCTAAAACTCCAAATTAAGTAAACAAGTACATTTTCTCAAAGCTTAGGAAATTTTTCAACTTTTTCTAAGTATTCGCAAAGACTGAATCGGCCTCTAAAGTTGTCTAATCTACAGTTGAACACGATCTGTCCCAATCTCGTCACAGATTTGACAGCGTTCGGTAAAATAGCCCTAACTTTTAAACGGTTGATTAGAATTTTGCGTTCTTAGTGTCCACTGAAAGGTAATTAAATTATGTACAACTTCCGTAACATCTGGCCAATCAGAAAACGCATCTAAAATTCTTAAAACTCAAGCCCTATCTCATGGATCAAATTTGCCCGAGGACATAACGTGGGACATAATTGAAATCTTCCTAAACCCATATAACAACAGCACCTACACCAGGATTTTAGGCATGGATTCCCCCTTCTAATCACCATCACAACCCTACACAAGGATCTACCAACACTTACCTTCCTTGAAGAACAGCCGAACGACGAAACTCCCGGCATCGATCTCCCTCCAATTGCCAAATCCATCGGATCTTCTCGGCTTGCGAAGCTTTCCAATGAAAGGATCAATGGAGAGGGATGTGTGGCAGCAAGGTAGGGTGAGGGACCCCTGCTAGGGTCGGCTAGAGGGAGGGGGAGGCGCTAGGGAGGAGGGAGAAGGCTCAAGGGAGGAGGAGAGGGGGACGGTGGCGGCTAGGGTTGAGGGCGAGGGAGGGGCGGCTAGAGGGGGAGGGGGCACCCAAGGGGGCTAGGGTTGGGTGCATGGGCAGGGTTGGTATGAAATCCCCCCATGGGCCGCAAAACCCTCCACTAAAGGCCCAAGATTCATCGCCCTAAGCCCAAATCCTCCCGGAAAGGCCCGAAACCCCTGAAATCACCAAAAACACAACAAAAATTCATACCGTAGCCTCACATGTGCAATGTCATCAATGCAAAAGCTAAAGACATATCAGGAGCCAATGTCCAAATAAGCGCGTTTTAATCATACGCGATAACAGTGAGTATTCTTCTGCTAGTGATATTAATGAAGATACACATGCTTTGCTAGCTAATCCTATAGAAGACAAGGAGGAACATATTGCGGCTGACCATGCCGATTGCTACGAAAGCCTCAACGTACAACGGGTCCTGAGTGTCCAAATGGAACAAGCGGAACACAATCAACGACACAATTTATTCCAAACTAAGTGTGTAGTGAAAGAGCGTTCGTGCCGAGTGATCATTGATGGTGGCAGTTGCAACAACTTGGCTAGCTCCGACATGGTGGACAAGCTCTCTTTGAACACTCGACCTCATCCTCATCCATACTATGTTCAATGGTTCAACAACTCTGGTAAAATCAAGGTAACATGCTTAGTTAGAGTTCCTTTGTCTATTAGTTCATACAATGATTCTGTTGATTGCGATGTTGTGCCGATGCAAGCATGTTCTATATTGTTAGGTAGACCATGGCAATATGATAACAATACTACTCATCATGGTCAATCCAATCAATATTCCTTTGTGCATATTGAAAAGAAAATGGTTTTGCATCCAATGTTGCCAACTGCTATTCTGAAAGATGAAAATACTAGAGCTAACAAATTGAGAGAAACTGAAAATGCAAGTCAAATTGTGGCTAAATCTAAAAATGAGATCAAACTGAAAGGTACTTGTTTCTTGACTACGAAATCAGATTTGCATGAGCTCATCGATGACAATTCTACCTGCTATGCATTGGTTTGCACAGATGCTTTGTTTGCTCTAGAAGATCTGCCTATTACTTTGCCTCCTGTTGTCACTAACCTTTTGCAGGAGTATAATGATGTATTTCCAAAGGAGATGCCTCCAGGTTTACCACCAGTCTGAGGGATTGAGCATCAGACTGACCTCATTCCTGGAGCATCTTTACCAAACCATGCACCATACCGAACGCCTAAAGAAACAAAGGAGATACAATGCCAAGTTCAAGAATTGCTCAACAAAGGGTATGTACATGAATCACTTAGCCCTTGTGCTGTTCCTGTCATCCTAGTACCTAAAAAGAATGGATCATGGCGTATGTGTGTTGACTGTAGAGCAATCAATAATATCACCATTAGATATCGTCATCCTATTCCTAGGTTAGATGATATGCTAGATGAATTAAGTGGCTCAATGTGTTTTCAAAAGTAGATTTGCGAAGTGGGTACCATCAGATTAGAATGAAATTGGGCGATGAATGGAAAACTGCTTTTAAAACCAAGTTCGGCTTATATGAATGGTTAACTATGCCTCTTGGGTTAACTAATGCACCTAGCACTTTCATAAGACTAATGAACGAGGTTTTCAGAAAATTCATTGGTAAATTTGTGGTGGTCTACTTTGATGATATTTTGATCTATATCAAATCACTTGAGGAACACTTAGATCACTTGCGTGCTGTTATTGATGTTTTACGTGATGCACGTTTGTTTGGTAACATCGAGAAGTGCACCTTTTGCACCATACCTAGTGGAGAAAGCAGTCTTCTCAAAGTCCTGCTCCCTCACACGAATCTGATTGTACCCCAACTGAAGATCAATCTTTGAGAACACCGTTGCTCCCTTTAGTTGGTCAAACAGATCCTCAATGCGAGGCAAAGGATACTTGTTCTTGACTATCACTTGGTTAAGAGCACGATAATCAATGCACATACGCCAACTTCCATCCTTCTTCGAAACGAAGAGGACGGGTGCTCCCCAAGGTGACACACTGCGCCGAATAAAACCCTTGGCCAACAGATCCTCCAACTGCTTTTTCAACTCGTCTTGAAAAGGACGAGCCAAGTGGTATGGAGAGATAGAAACAGGTCGACTGCTAGGAACAAGATCAATACGAAACTCCACATTCCTCACAGGAGGCAAACCAGGCAACTCGTTAGGGAACACATCAACAAACTCCTTTACTACAGGAATCTCCTCAATGGATACTGATGAAGATGGCTTTTCTGACATAGCCATGAGGAAACCCAACTGCCTCAAATGGCGACCAGAAAACAGACTAGCCAAAGCAAAGATGGAACTGGAAGGTATACCACCATGAAAGGTCAACTCTACCCCTGGCGGGGCCTGCAACATCACCGTCTTCCAGAAACAACAGATCATGACACGGTACTGATGCAACCAGTCCATGCCCAAAATGACATCGAAAGAAGCCAACTGAATCACTATAAGATTGGCAAAGAAAACCTCATCATCAAAGGCAATGGTGCAACCCGGGCAAACCAAAGAACTAGCAATCAAACCCCCAGGAGAACTGACTATCACAGACTCAGAAATCCGCTGAACTCCCAACTTAGCTCTACTAGCAAACTCAGACGACACAAAAGAATAAGATGCTCCGGAATCAAACAGAACAAAGGCATCAACTGAATCCACAAGCAAAGTACCTGAAACCACCTCTGGATGCCCGGCTGACTCGGTGGTCAGTAAGGCGTACACTCCTGGTGGCACCGGGACAGCGGGAGTCCCGACACCCGGCTGATGCCCCAACAAAGCTGGGGGCAGATGAGGCAACTAAGGAGGGGCCGACGGTTGCGGGCACCAGTAGGCTGCTGGTGGCGCCCACGCATAGGGCGGCTGAGGAGCAGGAGCCGCCAACATGTGCACCGACCCTCTAGAAGACGCCGCTGGAGTGGGAGGAGAAGGCACCGTGTCCCACTTGATGATGCTATCGGGATTCATCCGGCAGACTCGCCCCATGTGGCCGGGCTTGCCACAATAGTTGCAACTCCCAGTCCAACCACACTCCGAACCACAGTGCTCACCACCGCACTTGAAACAAATCATGCCCTAACCAGGCACAGGACGAACAGCCGCTCGCGAGGAAGACGACTGGGGAGGTCTCATCTTAGCCCCTGAGGAGGAGCCCTGTCCCCCTTGAACTTCTTGAAGGTGGGTCGCTGAGAAGACCTACCTCCTCCACCAAAGGTCCTCTTCTGGCCCCCGCCTAGGGCCGCTGGAACCCCTGAACCACCAGGGTTTTGCTTATCCCGGGAGAGCTCCAACTCGAGCTCCAAGCCCTTCGCTTGCTCTACCACGGAGTAGAAGTCACGAGGGACAGTCGCCCCCATGATAACTCTGAACTCCTGGTTGAGGCCCCTACGGAACCTCCTCGCCTTCTCCCTGTCGTCGGCTGCCACAGCAGGCACAAAGCGCACCACATTATTGAACTCAGCCTCATACTCTGCCACCGACCTCTTTCCCTGGGAAAGAGTCGTCAGAGTATGCTCCATCCTCTCAAGGAAGGACTCCCAACTTAGCTCTACTAGCAAACTCAGACGACACAAACGAATAGGACACTCCGGAATCAAACAAAACAAAGGCATCAACTGAATCCACAAGCAAAGTACCTGAAACCACCTCTGGATGCCCAGCTGACTCGGCGGTCGGCAAGGCGTACACTCCCGGTGGTGCTGGGGCAGCGGGAGCCCCGACACTCGGCTGGTGCCCCAACACAGCTAGGGGCAGAGGGGGTAACTGAGGAGGTGCCGACAGCTGCGGGCACCAGTAGGCCGCCGGCGGCGCCCAAACAGAGGGCGGTGGGGGAGCAGGGGCCACAACAGGGGCTACCTGCATCTGCACCGTCCCCCTGGAAGACGCCACTGGAGTGGGAGGAGAAGGCATCATCTCCCACTTGATGATACTACCGGGATTCATCCGGCAGACTCGCCCCATATGGCTGGGTTTGCCACAGTGGTTGCAAACCCCGTACCAACCACACTCCGTAGCACGGTGTCCACCACCGCACTTGAAACAGATCATGCCCTGCCCTAGCGCAGGACGAACAGTCCCCCGCGAGGCAGCTGGCTGGGGTGGCTTCATCTTAGCCCCTGAGGAGGAACCCTGTCCCCCTTTGAACTTCTTGAAGGTGGGTCGTTGAGAAAACCCACCTCCTCCACCAAATGTCCTTTTCTAGCCCCCTCCCGGGGCCGCTAGAACCCCTGAACCTCTAGGGCTTTGCTTATCCCTAGAGAGCTCCAACTCGAGCTCCATGCCCTTTGCCTGCTCCACCACGGAGCAGAAGTCACGAGGGACAGTCGCCCCCATGACAACTCTGAACTCTTGGTTGAGGTCCCTACGGAACCTCCTCGCCTTCTCCCTGTCATCAGCTGCCACAGTAGGCACGTAGCGCACCACATTATTAAATTCTGCCTCATACTCTGCTACCGACTTCTTCCCCTGGGAAATAGTCGTCAGAGTATGCTCCGTCCTCTCCAGAAAGGACTCCGGGTAGAACTTGGCTCGGAAGTGAGCCACAAAGTCCTCCCAGGTGACCAGTCCAAGAGCGGTAGCTCTAGCGGCAAGAACCCCCTCCCACCAGATATCCGCTTGGCCCTCTAGCTGAAAGGCCACAAAGCGAGCTCTCTGGACCGAGGTCAACTCCAGAACCTCAAACTGACTCCTCTCCATGTAACGCAACCAATCAGCAGACTGGACCGGCGTGCCCGCTCCTTCAAAAGTATCCAGGCTGAGGGACATCCGCTCACGGAGACTCATCTGCGGCTACGGCACAGCGGGGGCGACTACTGGGGCCGCTGCAAGGGGAGGCACAACAGCAGGGCTGCCTGCACCTGCTGATGCAGCTCCTGGACCTCACTCTGTAGTGCCTGCAACAAGGCCGCAATGGCGGCTGGCACGTCAGCCCCTGACTGTGCCACCGGGTTCTCCTCCGGCGCTAGCCCATGAGTGTTGAGCAAAGCACTTCCCTGAGCAACAGACTCAGCAACTCCCTGAAATGGGTGACTCCCACCTCGACCTTGGCCTCCACGACCATGGTAACCATGGCCTCTACCCCTCGGCATGGCTGCTACAGTCACACAACCATATAATCACACAATCATAAGCACAACATCATTATAAATAAGAGCAAGGATCAAACATCAACATATACATAGTCTCCATCGAGTAATCAAACGCGATGCAATGATGAACCAAAACCCCATCCTACTGTGCAACCAAGTGTGTCAAATTTTAAATTAATTATTCCACTTACGCAAATTTTAATGTTGCTATCCTGTGGCACAATTTTAAGTATAACCTAAGCCATGTTTCTAATTGTAGGATAGAAGTATACGAATATAGCAATAAGAGGGGGGTGAATGATTGTGTAGAAGCTAAAACCAAAACATTGATCTAATAAAAATTCACCCCAAAATGGAACCAAATAATTACCTCGTATTCGATAAAAAACAGATTGATAGAGGTTCGGTAAAATGCGAATTACCGGATATCCAACCGTCGGATCGATCTGAAAGTTGGACACAAGAAACTAGATTCAGGTACAAATCGAACCCAAAAATAATCAGCTCAATCGGACTTACCGATCAAAAATTATAAACCTCGCAAGCTTTCCATGGCAGAATATGACGAGAATTGATCTAATCAAAACTTCAAGATTAAACAAGATCTTCAAAATATTAATCAACTAGACTTTGAGGAACTCTAAATCAATACCCTAGAAAAGGTTTTTGATGGATCAAATCAAGATAAAACTCAAAGAACAAAAACCAATCTAGAATTAGAACAAGCTGCAAACAAGAACCAAAATAGGAAACACTGTAGCAACGTGGTTACTGTAGCACGCAAGGATCTTGAAGAATTGATCTTTATTTCTTTTTGTCTAAAGTACTCCCATCAAAAGAGTACAAACCCTAAACAAGGCTCTCAATGCGCCCAGCTCTAATTGATCGATGCTCTTCAACAGGAGACAACCCCTCCTATTTAAAGGAGCAAAACACAAGGAATCCTGAATACAATTCCTACTCCTAATCCTAGAAGAAGTCCCACTCCTAATCCTAGAAGGAGTATGTATTCAACACAAGTCCACTTGGCCCAACCTGGCCGAGTACAAACCTTGCACGCGTATGGCGACCCTGCCATACTCACGTGACTAACAACTCTACATGCGTATGGCCCACCTGCCATACTCACGTGACTAACCATTCTTCATGTGCACCATTCTCTTAGCCCAAACGTCCCGCATGACATCCTTGACCACTAAGACCTCAGTTCCTCCTGAACCTAGTTCCGAACCTCAGTTCCTCCATGAACCTAGTTCCGGTCCCGTCAATGACCACGTTCGCCCTTGAGCAATACCTGCACATGAACAACAAGAAACGAATCCGAGCACAACTCCACGACTTGACTCAAAGTCAATCCAAGCAACTACTCACACGAGCATTGCATAAAGTCCACTTCAAAACAAGCATCAATAAATTCTCACGAATTTCATAATCTCAAATTCAAACCAAAATTCAATTTCAAAATTGCTCAAAACCCTAATCGAGCAAGAGACCATTCACGCCGGACCGAACACCGGTCCGATGCAACTCACGAAGGACCAAATATTTGGTCCGACGTACATGCGAAAGTCTCGGTTCAATTTAGAGAAAACATGTTCAAAAACACGTTCACGACGGACCAAATTTTTGGTCCGGTGTACATGCAAAAACAACGCTCAAAAATGCGTTCACGACGGACCAAGAGTTTGGTCCGGCGTGCATGGTCCGACGTAACATAGAAGCTTACTGTTTTTTCAAAAACTTAGTCCGGCTAAGGAACTCAAGATCAAGTTCACGACGGACCAAATTTTTGGTCCGGCGTGCACATCAAAACAAGCTTTCAAAATAAGGTTAACCACGGACGAAAAAACTTGTCCGGCGTGGATGCAAAAATAAGCACTAGTTTGGTGTGGCGCCAAAGCGAGTGCAACATCCAAAAACACGTTCACGGCAGACTAAAGTTTGGTCCGGCGCAATGGTCCAGCGTAAGAGTAAAATCTTACTGTTTCTTGGAACTTCAGTCCGGCGCAAAAGAGACACTGTTTATTATCCATTTGTCAAACACATGCACAGACACATTTTTCAAAAGCAATTCTTTAAGCCAATTTTTCAGCACATGATTTCACAATCTCCCCCTTGATGAAAACATTGGAAACACTACTTAGAATTGAGCAGATGGCATTTAATTCACAAAAAGATTTTTGAACAGACCAAGGAATCTCCCCCTTTGACCAATATGCAAAGTAAAAACTCTCCTTGAGTGAAAATACGAAAAATCTCCCCCTAAGAAGGAAAAATATGTGTGAATGTGCAATGTGCCCAAAAATTTAAAAATTCTCCAAACTTCTCCCTCTTTTTCTTTAAACTTCTCCCCTTTTGACAATGGATTCATCAAGAGTACAAAAGAGAGAAAAACAAGTTCAGAATTTTCCATTTAGCAATGATTTCACAAAAGAGAAACAAAGGGGTGCCAAGATAGAAAAAGATGAGCTCATTCGATCATATAACCTTATATATCACATAATATGCAAAATACATAAACTTGATGTGATTTTAACAAGTTAGGGAATGACATGCATCTCAACCTCAATTCAGTCAACTATAGCTAAGTACAAAGCAAGACTCAAAATTGAAGCAACTAATAACTTAGGGTGAGCAAGTAGTTTCGACTCCAATCTAGTAGACCAGTTTAATCTTTGAACAATAAACTGCATGTGGCATGCTCGAAGCATACATCTTGTCTTTGAGGGAATGGCATGCTTGAAGCATACATCTTAACTTTTTATGGAAAGCATGCCTGAAGCACACAACTTGAAGCTTTTCCTTTTAACACCCCCTTGTTTTTACTGATTCCCTTTTCTTTTCTTTTCTTTTTTTTGATTGTAAACATGCAAAAGTGACTAAAAGGTCTTATTGAAGATTAAAGATGAAAACACACTTGCTTCATAGCCCAAATTTGTCAAGAAGATTCAATATCAAGCCTAGAAGAGTAAGATATCACAAAGTATTTAGCTATAGGCAATCAGACCAAGGAATTCCGCAATATCAGTTTTAGTTTAAGTAGAACAATTTAGATTATTATATATCAGCTCATTTACATAATATATAAAGAAATATGATAAAGTAAGCTCATCAAGTGAAATAATTTGGCAAGGAAACTCCCCCTCAAAACAAACCCATTGGATGAACAATCCCAAGTTCTAAAAACAAAACGAAAAGAAGACAAAGGTTTTGTGAAAATGTCTGCCAATTGATGTTCAGTATCCACATGATGAAGCACAATGTTCCCTTTTTCAACATGATCTCTTAGAAAGTGAAATCTGATATCAATGTGTTTTGTTCTAGAATGTTGCAGGGCGCATGTGGGCAGGGGGAGGACGCCCCCAAGGCAGGTTATCCTGCCTCCCCCTCCCTCATGGGCCCAAAAATCCTCCCACCAAGGCCCACGACACATCCCCCTTGGGCCCGAACTCCCCTAGAGAGGCCCAAACTCCCGAAAACAGCCCGGAAAAGCGAATAAACCTCACAGCGTATAGTTTTTAACCTCCGATTTCAATTTTATAATGTTTTGACCTCAACATTCACATTTTATAAGATTACGACACTCCGTAGTGTCACATTCTCCCCCCCTTAAACAGGATTCGACCTCGAATCCGAAGAACGCCAAAATCAACAACAAGTTCCCCAAGGGACAAAAGACTTCTTTGCAACACAAAACATTCACATAGAGACTAAAACCGAAACAAACGACAAACCGGTTCTCAAAACCAACACTTAGTGAGAAAGTGTTGATTTAGCTCGACAAAGTGCAACCTCTCACGGTTCCACCTTCACTTCAATTCCCAAATAGACCACGAAAGAAAACGATCTCACACTCCTCATTCCATACATTCCTTGGCACCAACGTGCCCGATCCCTTTAATTGAAACTACTCTACAGAAGAGCACGGTACCAGCCTCTAGAACCCTCTTCATCTCCCACGCACAAACATGTTTTCACACCTCAACCTCTCTACTGTGGTTCGCCATATTCAAGACAACGACGAACCAGTTGAGACGTACGCTCCAAGACCACCAACTATTTGAACAAACGAGGTTAAGACCTTGCAAAAGATTGATCTTTTACAAAAGACCAATACCCAACACTACCACCGAAAGGAAAAGCCTACTTTACAATCAGGGTCCTTAAACCCGCAATAAACAGTAACAACCAAACAAAATCTCTACGGTTGACACAACCTCGCTCAACCTCAGCGACAGAAAGATCCCATACACTCTGAAAAGGAAAGCAATTACTAGCAACAACTAATAGCTCAGGTCATTTACAACCCGCACTAGATTCCTCTTTCTAAGAAGGCCTCGCCCTTACAATCTTCCACTCAAAGGACCAAAACAAGAGCAAAATCCTTGAGTGAGCTCAACTTCGAACCATGAATGTCGGGACCCCGAATTTGCAAATCCGGACCCTCTGTGTATTCAACACTAGTCCAGGAACGCGCTAGTGCACACAGTCTTAACATCGGTAAATATCACAATCATACCATTCGATGCTAATAAAGTACTTTTATTTAAATAACTAAATCGTTACTCGACCTTATGGTCAAGTCACAAATGTACGCCTCGCAGGCGATACTTATTAAAAGAGAAATAGTAGCGGCGGAAAATCAAATAAGGTAACATCGTGGCGCCATCCAAGATACCACAGGCAAATCGATCGGGCTCGCTCCTACGTGAGCGGATCCTCTTGGAGCTCCTCCTCCAAAGTGGCGTAGTCTCCTCTTCAAGCGGTGTTGTGTTGAGGCAAGGGTGAGTACTTGGTACTCGCAAGTCATGCACAGAATGCAGGCTAATATACTATATGCATGGCTTGGTACAAAGGAATAACTCAAGGTATATTTGCAGTAAATAGCATTGGACAAGTAATATAAGTAGATTCAAAGCGGTAGAAATAAGTAAAGCATAAATAACTTTTCAAGAAGTTTGGTAAACATCTTTCCCATCCTAAACCACATTTCCATCAACTTCATTATTAATCCAGCCCAACCTTTCAAACCAAAGTTATTTTTGAGAAAATCTAACCCTTATTTGTAATTCCCGGCGATGTCCAATACCGCGGACACGGCTATTCGAATAGATTCTAAACTCTGCAGAGGTTATGCACTTTACCCACAAGATACTGATCAAACACCACAAAGGCGAGTTCAGTAACAAAGTCTTTCGGAGACTTCTAACAATACAAGTGGTCCTCCCGGTTATTGCGCACTAACCCTTCCCTTTGCTAAGGCGAAGTCTAGGCCAATCAACCAGTTAGATGGGTACCTGGCCTCACCCGATGCGCTCCCCGTACAACTTACACAAAGGGTGTAGTTGACCTCCCGAGGTCCCACAGTGCGTTATTAGCAACTTAGTCAACTAGGTCCGTCCCATTACAGACATGTGGTTGCACGTTAGACCCAGTTCAAAGGCTTGCAAGGTTAAGTCCTTAGGGTGACCAGGGCAAGACTACCCGAAGAACCAAATCAACATCCCCAATGCCACAACTGGCCCACCTGATTACTCTTGCCACATGCCCCGGTCGAAAACTGTTTATCAAACCCCAGTTGATTACCATGCACCACGTGCCATCAACATCACATGATACTTTTCCAAAACAGGTTCAATATGTCATTAAGTCAATATTAACATTTGATTGTCCAAAATCATGTCATGAGCACGTAGCAGGTCTAAGCAGTATACTACAACTGTATAAACCCATGTTGGCAATTTAATAATGTCCAACTAGTAATCCACAACTAGGGTGACAAGGGTCATGGCACATACTTAAATAATCAAGGTGTCATACAGCAAATTGGTACTTATCTAATTCCCCATTTTTAAATAAAGTATTTTTCTATTTGAACTTAGCATGCAATAGGTTAAATCAAAATAGATTTCAAAATAGGATCAACATGGTCAAAGCACAACTTGCCTTCAAAAAGTACTTGTTCTTGGTCTTGAGTTGGATCCTGAGTCAATACTTCTCCTTCGAATCCTTCCGGCACTTCAACGTCTACTCGTAAAGCGTGCAAATAGCAATACACGAATAAACAATAGGCAAAAAGTGTCCAAACATCCAAATAAAATCCATAAACAGAGAGAACATAATTTTATGAATTTTTAGAAATTGGAATAGTCAAATTTGGAGTTAAAATGCAAAAGTTAAATAATCAATTAAATAATTTTACAGAGAGAAACTTTAGTCCAAAAATTAAATAAAATTCATATTTAGCTAGATCTCAATTTTATACAAATTTATAAATTTGAATCACTCAAATCGGAGTTGAAACGCAAAAGTTATAAGCGTTTGAAGTTTGAATCAAAATCTGAAATCATTATTTCGAATCAATAAATCATTTTCTTTTTCAGAAATTAATTATTGCGTCAGCAAGGACACGTGTCGACCTACGATTGGCCTCGTTGACGCCACCGATCCATGGACGTGGTCCACGCTCGGCTCGGGTCTACCGTGGACTCGGTCCACGAATCCACGTGTCGCTGACATGTGGGCCCTCTGACACGCGGGTCCCGCGTGTCAGAGACACGCTCCCCACGCGCGTGGGCGCGGCTAAGCACACGTGGCACAATCTCGGCCGTTGATTTGAAAATCAACGGTCCAGATTGGATCTGGATACCACGCGTTTGGGTTAACGCGGTCAATCCACGCCGTTGGATCCAGATCTAACGGTTAGGATCTAACCTAGCTCTAACGGCGTTAGGGCGCACGTGGAACTCACCGTAGCAGTCGGATCCGGATCGGACGGCGGAGAAAGCTTGAAGTCGGCGATGGCGGCGCGGCGGAGCTGGTTCACCGAGGTCGGAGAAGGAGACCAACGCGGCGGCGTTCTGGGGCTGCTCCGACGAAGTGAAAGACCACCTCGGGTGCGCCTTGGCCGACGGTTCCGAGCAGGGCTCGACGCGGCGGAGGGCGGACGGGCGGCGAGGCAGACAAAACCGTGGCGGCGCTTCACGCAACTACGGCGAGCGATTCCGGCAAACCTACGGCGGCTAGAGCTCGGTGGGTTAGGGCAAAGAGTGCGCGGGGTCACGGCGGTCCTCGGGGTACCACCCGGTACTTAAATGCCCTCGGCATGCGCGCACGGGACGGAGCCCTAATCCCACACGGCGGGCGACGGCGGAGGAGTCGGCTCGGACTCGGCGGGACGACGACGACGGCCGCCCACGTGGCACGATCGACGGCCGATCGCGACGGCGTGAACGGGTCTGGATCGGATCTGATCGGATCGGTGCGGCGCGAGTTCAGCCGTTGGATCTCGATCCAACGGTTCACAGGCTTAGGGTTTGGACTTGGTCCGGTCGAGTCACGTGGCTCGGGTCGGGTTCGGGTCGGACTCGAACTCGAGTCTGACTCAGGCTCGGTCGGATGAACAGTACAAACCCACTCGCATTTTCCAGCGATTTAATAATTAAAATAATTCCCAGTAATTCATTTAATTCATTAAAAATAGCAAAAGACTCAGAAAAATTCCAGAAAAATTCTGGAAAATATTTTGGATCATTTTGGACTCAAATAAAATATTTCCAACAAAATTTTATTTGCAAAGTTTAATTCTTTAATTAATTCAAAATGGAATAAATTCAAATAAATTCCAAATAAATCCAAATAAATTCCAGAAAATTCCAAAAATTCACCAAAGTGCCAAATCACACATGAATTTAAGGAAAGCAAAATTTTGGGGTGTTACAAACCTCCCCCCCTTAATAGAATCTCGTCCCCGAGATTCAGGGCTCACTCTGAGAATAGGTTTGGAAACTCTTTCTTCAAATCCTCTTAGCGGCTCCCAAGTCGCTTCGCTCTCTGCATGGTTGCTCCTTTGAACTCTACTGAAACGGGTTGACTTGTTTCTAGTTTCTCGATCCATTGTGTCGAGAATCCTCACGGGATGCTCCTTATAAGTCAAATCCTCTTGCAACTCAATTAACTCTAGCGGTGTGCATTTCTCGGGAACTCGGAGACACTTCTTCAACTGGGACACATGGAATACGTCATGCACTCCTGCTAACGACTGCGGCAACTCCAGCTGATAAGCAACTTCGCCTCTGCGGCTCAAAATCTTAAATGGTCCAACATAACAGGGTGCGAGTTTCCCTTTGGCATGGAACCTCTTAACTCCCCTGAGAGGCGTAACTCTGAGGTATACAAAGTCTTAGGTTCAAAACTCAAATCCTGCGACGATTGTCAAGATAACTCTTACATCGAGATTGGGCGATCTTCAACCTTTCCCTAATCATGGCGATCTGCTCTTGACCTCTTGAAGAATATCAGGCCCAAAGACACGGCGCTCGCCGGTCTCATTCCAATTCAATGGCGTCCGACAGTGGTCGACCATGCTGATGCCTCAAAAGGTGACATCGTAAACTAGCCTGATAACTATTGTTGTAATGGCGAACTCGGCATACGGCAAACTCTTATCCCAAGAGGTAGCATAAGCTAATGCACAAGCTCTCAACATATCCTCGAGAATCTGGTTGACTCTTTCGGTCTGTCCCATCCGTGCGTGGATGATAGGTATCTTGAAGTTCAAACGGGTTCCCATGGCTTCATGCAACTTATTCCAGAACCTTGAGGTAAATTGGGTACCTCAGTCCGATACAATCCTCTTTGGCACTCCGTGCAAACAGACAATCCTGATCATGTACAATTCTGCTAATTTATTGTCAAGGCCCCAAACTTCAAGAACTCCTGGGACATTCGGAGTATCCGGATAAACATCCGGAGTGTCCGAATCCAACCCGGAATGTCCGGATAAAAGTCCGGAGTATCCGGATTGGGCTGACCGAACACCCCAACCCGGAGTGTCCGGACTGAATGTCCGGAGTGTCCGGGTTGAGCGTCCGGAGAGTCCGGATTGTCCAGAGAGTCCGGACCGGGCGTGGGATGTGTATAAAGGTCTGATTTTTGTGGTCCCCTCCTCATTTCCTTTCTTCCACCTTGCTCCCTACTCCCGTGCTCTCCACCCTAGCTCCTCTCCGGCGAGCTCCCACCGGCCGGCGACCCCCGTGGCTCCTCCCCGGCATCCTCTAGTTCGTCCTCAAGCCGGCATCCTCCTTCCTCCACCCGGCGTTGCTTCTCCTCCATCTTCCTTGGAGGTAGGCTTTTCTCTTGGGGGTTGATTCGTGGGTTTCTTGGGTTCTAGGGTCATCAATGGTGGGAGTTAGAGCTTAGGTTTAGATTTGGGGTTTTGGAGTTGGGTCTTGAGCTTTAGGGTTTTTGGTTGTGGTGATTCTAGGGTTAGTGTGGAGCTTGGGTTGGCAAATGTGGGTGCTAGTGTGGTAGATCGGGTAGTAGTGATGCCGATCCAAGGGTGGATTAGGGTTGGTTAGTGGTTCTTTGGACTAGTGTCTTTTCTCGTGGAATAAGCTAGTTAGGAGCTTCTCCGGCTTAGCCACGTGTGGGAAAGTCGTAGATCGGGGTCTCGTGGTGCCGTAGAGCTTGGTGGTACCTCGATCCCTCGTGTTAGTTAGGCGAGATGCGCCTGGGCCGGAGTGTCCGGACCCCAGTCCGGAGTGTCCGCCCCAGTCCGGGGTATCCGGCGCATACGGCCGGAGTGTCCGGGTTAGCCGGACTGTCCGGATGAAAAACCCGGACTGTCCGGGTTCACCTGGTCTGTCCGGTTGAGTCGAGTTGTCCGGTCGCGTTGTTTCTTCGGGGTTTCCAGTGTACTTCATTCATATGCATTGCATGCATTTTAATTATGCATTGTACTCGTGTAGAGAGCGATCCCGCGGGGCTTGACGCCGCGGTGACTGAGGGTACTGCCGGAGAGCCGACTGTTGCCGACCCACCAGCAGAAGAACAAGGCAAGCACCTATGCATCTTGAACCTTTATCTGATTCTATTTTTGAGAATGAACTGCTAATTGATGAGTACGTATTGCATTAGGAATTGAATTGTGGGTTAAGGCTAGATCCTAACTGTTGCATATAGACTCCTTGATTCTTGATGATTTCATCCTTCGGAGCTAGAATATGGGTAATATATTGAGTCCATGCTTAGTCTTGCTTAGAGGTCGGGGTTTGGGCCAAGTGACGGAGGGTTCTGTCACTTGCGGTTGTTATTGTCACACATACTACACTACGTTGGACTTGGAATTGGGAAAGGTTTTGAAAAGAAAATGAATTGTGGACCGGGCGGGGAGTTGGTTCATTTGGGTATGGAGACTCAAATGGGTAGCCCCGTCTGAGTCGATTAAGGACCGATTCGATGGTTGCCCTTTGATTGAGCACACCCCGGTTGGTCGCATGCCCGATTATGGTACGGTAAGCCACTCTTTCTCTCATACGGAATCGATGGACCGTAACTTCCTGTGGTTGGACGTGGTTGAGGGCGAGGCTTAGGCCGACTCTCGAGCGCCAAGCCGGGCTTGGGGCTGCTCGAGGGGGTGCTAGGTTTTCGGGCCACAGGAGGACGCTTCAGCGATTGGGTATGATTGGGAGGGGGTTGACACTAGGCCCTTGTGGTAAGTGTCGTGCGATCAATGCTTCCCTGCAGGGTTAATAAAGCGATTCGAATTGCCGCGCTCTCGGATATGAGCAAGCTCTTTCATCGCCGCGATCCACGTAGTAAGAACTTGAACCGAGGTTCGCCATCGAGCTTGAGCCCACATAAATTGGTGTTGAGATTAATTGTTGTGAATTAATGATTGTAACTTCATGTTCAGAAGTAGGTGCCGTTGCAACTGCTTAATTATGATTTGAGTAGTTAGGTAATTAATATAACAAATGTTAAGCTTTCTGCACTTTTACCTTCAGCCTGATTCTTGCTACATCCCAATGCATGTCCTTTGGAGTCGGTCATATATGGACCACGGGTAAGACTTGCGAGTACCTTCCGTACTCAGGCTTCTGCTTTGTGGTTTTGCAGGTGAGGATCCAGAGGGGTGTGAGTTCTGCCCCTACTGCCTATCGGTGACCGGGCGGGGCACCGAGTAGAGGCCGTCGCGCTCGTGCGCCCGGGAGTGTTCAGGGCATGACACTTCCGGGGTGTTTTACTTTTGGTATATAGGGTAGATGGCTTTGCTTTTGTAAACTGTTACACTTTTATCTCTGCAATGGATTTGTCTACCTTTCGCTTGGTCGTTTCGTTGGTTGTTTTCGTTGGGCTTCCGTGTGCCGTGTGTGTTTTGTTGCTTCCGCGTTCGTGCGCCTCTGGTAGTAAGTTTGGGCTCGATGCCCCTTTGTGCGAATTGAACGTTGATATGGCATTGGGAACCGGTATGTGGGGATCCTGGGCGAGTTTCAGATCGCATACCGGGGGAATACCGGGGTTGTTGTCGAGTCGTTTGGATGTTTGTTGAGTTGGCTCGCTTGGGCTTGGGTATTAGCATCGGGATCACCTCCGGTGGTCTGTTGCTAGAACCCAAATCCGACGGGAGCGACTGTTCATCCAACAACTCGAGGACGATCTGGGCGGCTCTCTCACAAGTTGGTATCAGAGCAAGGCGCACAAAGACGGACCCCAACTTGACGACCAGTTAGGAAATTGTTTAGGACGGTCATTATGCATTAGGTAGAAGGTAGTGCTATCCCGCCTAAGTTATAGGGATGAATGTGAGTTGCGTTGGAAATCGTGCATCTCATGTTATTCATGCATGTGTCATGCCATCTGCATTGGGAGTTGTGTTTTGCCTTTGGGTGTAGTAGACTTGTTGGACTCCAATGTGGAGTGTTACAGTCTGACTTGGGGTTGTCTTGCGGGTTTTGTTCGGTTTAGGACGTGTTCCTTCCTGTGGTTCTAACTCTTGCTGTCCGGCCTTGGTTGACTACAGTATGAGGACCCGTGGAGGAATGGGCGATGATGATGGTGCTGGGCGATCGCAACCTGGCCGTGGTGATCCGCCTCCTCCTCCCAATGTGCTGGATATCATGATGCGGTCGGAGCAGAACCAGGAGGCCACCAACCGGATCCTTGAGATCTTTGGTCGGGATCGGGTCCAGCAGGGTGGCCGCGGCGATGGGCGAGGTCGGCCCGCCAGCTACCTCGACTTCCTGCACACGCAGCCACCGGTCTTCTCACGGGCCACCGATCCGTTGGAGGCCGATGATTGGCTGCGCACGATGGAGCAGAAGTTTGCTCTCATCGACTGTGGGGAGCTCCAGAAGGCCCACTTTGCGGCGCAGCAGCTCCAGGGCCCTGCCGGTGCTTGGTGGGCCAACCACCGGGTGATGCAGCCTGCCGGTCACCAGGTGACATGGGCGGAGTTCCGTGAGGCCTTCCGGGCATACCACATCCCGAAAGGACTCATGGACCTCAAGAAGCAGCAGTTTCTTGCCCTCAAGCAATTGGGCAAGACAGTGGTGGATTACTCAAGTGAATTCAACTACTTGGCACAGTACGCTCCAGAAGAGGTCGACACCGACCAGAAGAAGTAGGGTCGGTTTGTGAGTGGGCTGACGGCGAAG
This sequence comes from Rhipidocladum racemiflorum, assembly GCA_036346355.1. Classification (NCBI taxonomy): domain Eukaryota; kingdom Viridiplantae; phylum Streptophyta; class Magnoliopsida; order Poales; family Poaceae; genus Rhipidocladum; species Rhipidocladum racemiflorum. The sequence continues at coordinate 47,406,442 of CM070589.1, forward strand.
ATGCAGGATAAGCTGTCCGTCTGCGACTTCGTCGATTTCAATGACCTGGTGAGCCGGGCGATCACGGTTGAGCACAAGATGCGGGCTCATCAGGAGGAGAAGAAGAGGAAGCGGGCGACGCCGTACTCGGCGGGCGGCAGCCGAGCTTCAGGCGGTTCAGACGCCCACCGAGGCCGTTTAGCGCTGCCTTCGGGCCGGCCGCGATAGCTTTCTGCCGTTGCCACATCGCCACCACGATTACCACTACCGCCGCCGGCAGCCAGAGCAATAGCCGGGTTCCGGTCCCGATCCGTTACATAATTGCGCGCGTAAGGGCCACTTCATCCGGATCGCCATTCCCACGCCAGGGCAGCATACCGGGCGCTTCCACGGCCAGGGCGCGACGGGCACCACCGCCGCTGCTGTTTCACGCCGAAGCCGAGGCAGCGGCTACCTTCGCCGACGCCGAGGCGGTCCTCGAGGCTCCGCCGCGCTAGCCGGGTACGTTCCCTGTTGAAGGTCATGAGGCTAGGGTGTTGTTCGATTCGGGGGCTTCCCATTCCTTTATTCGCAAGGGGTTTGCGGAGCAGCATCAGATGAGGGTCAGTAGCAGTGTCACCTCTTTTCTGATTGAGGCGCCAGGGTCGAAGATCACGGTTAGGCAGATGGTTCAGAAGGCAGTAGTTCAGATTCAGGGGATTTCGTTCACTGTCAGCTTACTGCTTCTAGACCTTCGGGGGATAGATGTCATCCTAGGGATGAGTTGGCTGTCACGACAGCAGGCTGTTTTGGATTGCTGCAGTCGTACCCTGTCACTCCGGAATCCGAAGGGCGGCCGACTCACTCTACTTCTTAATGAGAACAAGGCCACCTTATGTTCACTGAATGGGACAGAAGTCGAAGAGCTGGACTCGATTCCTGTGGTGACCGAGTTTTCCGATGTGTTCCCAGCGGAACTACCGGGGATGCCACCTGATCGGGATATCGAGTTTGTCGTTGAGCTTCAGCCAGGGACTGCTCCGGTATCCAAGCGGCCGTACCGGATGCCGCCAAATGAATTGGCCGAGCTGAAGATCCAGCTGAAAGGGTTGATGGACAAGGGTTTCATTCGCCCGAGCTCCTCACCTTGGGGTTGCTCGGCTCTCTTTGTGACCAAGAAGGATGGTTCTCTGCGTCTCTGTGTGGATTACCGTCCCTTGAATGTTACATTATCAAGAACAAGTACCCGCCTCGGATTGATATACTGTTCGATCAGCTTGCTGGTGCGCGGGTATTCTCTAAGATTGACTTGAGGCTTGGGTACCATCAGATTAAGATCCGAGCTGAGGACATCCCGAAGACGGCTTTCTCCACCAGATACGGGCTCTACGAGTATACCGTGATGTCGTTCGGCCTCACGAACGCGCCGGCATACTTCATGTACCTCATGAACTCCATCTTCATGGAGGAGCTGGATTCCTTTGTCGTCATCTTCATTGATGACATCCTCATCTATTCAGCCAGTGAAGAAGAGCACGCCAGGCACCTTCGAGTTGTTCTCGGAAGACTTCGGGAGCACCGCTTGTATGCAAAGTTCAGCAAATGCGAGTTCTGGCTGAAGGAAGTGTCATTCTTGGGACACGTCCTTTCTGAGCGAGGCGTGGCAGTTGACCCGAGCAAGGTACATGATGTACTCAAATGGGAGCAGCCCAAGACTGTCACGGACATCCGCAGTTTTCTTGGACTGGCTGGGTATTATCGCCGTTTCATCCAAGACTTCTCAAAGATTGCGAAGCCGATGACTGAGCTACTCAAGAAGGGAGTTGAGTTCAGATGGTCAGGATCGCGAGAGCGCCTTCAGACATTGAAGCAACGTCGACTACGGCTCTGTCCTCACTCGGTAGGATATCCACAGTCCTTCCGATGTGTATTGCGATCGTCGAGGCATTGGGCTTGGTTGTGTGCTTATGCAAGAAGGCCGAGTCGTTGCCTACGCATCTCGGCAGTTGAAGCATCATGAGGAGCACTACCCCACCCACGATTTGGAGCTTGCAGCAGTGGTGCATGCCTTGAAAATCTGGCGCCACTATCTCTTGGGGAACAAGTGCAATATTTATACGGATCATAAAAGTCTCAAGTACATCTTCACTCAGGCAGATCTGAACATGAGGCAGCGGAGATGGCCTGAGCTGATCAAAGATTACAGTTTGGAGGTGCATTACCACCCGGGGAAGGCGAATGTGGTAGCTGACGCGTTGAGTCGCAAGGCTCAATGCAACTGCCTTACTCTCCAGTCCCCGAGTGCTTCCCTCTGTGCCGAATTCCAGAGACTCGGCTTGGAGATGGGCGAGCAGGGATTCATAGCTAATCTCGAGTTGAGATCTACCTTGCTCGAGCAGATTCGAGAGGCACAGACGAAGGATGAAGAAGTTGCCCAAATCCGGGATAAAGTGAATTTGGGGCAAGCTGCTGAGTTTCGCCTAGATGATCAGGGAACCTTGTGGTTCGGAGAACGCATAGTTGTCCCTGATGACCAGGAGTTGAAGAGAAGGATTCTCGATGAGGCGCATAACTCCTTACTTACCATTCACCCGGGCAGCAACAAAATGTATCAAGACCTGAGGCGGCAGTTTTGGTGGACTCGCATGAAGCGCGAAGTCGCTCGCTATGTGTCGGAATGCGACGTCTGCAAGCGGGTGAAGGCCGAACACCTCAAGCCAGCTGGTACCCTTCAGCCTCTCCCTATTCCAGTTTGGAAGTGGGAGGATGTCGCCATGGATTTCATTACCGGCCTGCCGACCACTTCCTCAGGCCATGACTCGATTTGGGTAATCATCGATCGACTGACGAAGTCTGCGCACTTCTTGGCTGTTTGCACCAAGTATCGAGTTAAGAAGTATGCGGACTTGTTTATCTCCCGGATCGTAAGTCTGCATGGAGTGCCCAAGCGGATAGTTTCGCATGAGGTTCTCGATTCACTTCTCAGTCGAGAAGCCTGCATGAGGCCTTGGGCACGAAATCGCTTACGCTCAAAGCATACCACCCTCGGTGGCCAGTCGAGGCCAGAGAGGGTCAATCAGATCCTCGAAGATATGTTGAGGGCTTGTATCTTGTCCTACGGGAAGAAGTGGGAAGAGTGTCTCCCGTACGCCGAGTTTGCGTACAACAACAGCTACCAAACCAGCATCAAGATGTCTCCATTCGAAGCACTCTATGGTCGTAGCTGTCGGGCACCGTTGAACTGGTCCGAGAGTGGCGAGCGTTCATTCCTCGGGCCTGAACTAGTTATGGAAGCAGAAGAAAAAGTGAGCACCATTCGGGAGAACCTGAGGGTAGCACAGTCGCGACAGAAGAGCTATGCCGATCGTCGTAGGAGACCCCTCTCCTTCGATATTGGCGACTTCGTCTATCTGAAGGTATCTCCTCTTCGAGGCACTCGTCGGTTTGGAATCAAAGGGAAACTGGCACCTCGATACATCGGACCGTTCCGAGTCCTTGAGAAGCGGGGCCAGGTTGCATATCAGCTAGAGCTTCCTCCGTCGCTCGAGATGGTCCACAATGTCTTCCACATCTCCCAGTTGAAGAAGTGTCTCCATACTCCTTTTGAGTCACTTGAAGTGGATGACCTCGGGGTTGCGCCTGAACCGGATCTATCCTATCGAGAGCATCCAATTCGGGTTTTAGAAGAAGCGGAGCGTAAGACTCAGAGAAGGACGCTTAAGTTCTACAAAGTTCAGTGGAGTAATCACACTGAGGATGAGGCTACTTGGGAATCCGAAGATCGCCTCAAGACTGAGTATCCTGAGTTCTTCGGTACCATGTAAGTACTCGTGTGTCATTTTCGCAAATTGAAGCGTGTCGATCAGTGTGCGGTTGTACCGTCTCCCAATGTTTCCTTTCGATCTGTGCGTTTGTTCGGAATCTCGGGGCGAGATTCCCTTAAGGGGGGAGGATTTGTCAAGGCCCCAAACTTCAAGAACTCCTGGGACATTCGGAGTATCCGGATAAACATCCGGAGTGTCCGAATCCAACCCGGAATGTCCGGATAAAAGTCCGGAGTATCCGGATTGGGCTGACCGAACACCCCAACCCGGAGTGTCCGGACTGAATGTCCGGAGTGTCCGGGTTGAGCGTCCGGAGAGTCCGGACCGGGCGTGGGTTGTGTATAAAAGTCTGATTTTGTGGTCCCCTCCTCATTTCATTCTTCCACCTTGCTCCCTACTCCCGTGCTCTCCACCCTAGCTCCTCTCCGGCGAGCTCCCACCGGTCGGCGACCTCCGTGGCTCCTCCCCGGCATCCTGTAGTTCGTCCTCAAGCCGGCATCCTCCTTCCTCCACCCGGCGTTGCTTCTCCTCCATCTTCCTTGGAGGTAGGCTTTTCTCTTGGGGGTTGATTCGTGGGTTTCTTGGGTTCTAGGGTCATCAATGGTGGGAGTTAGAGCTTAGGTTTATATTTGGGGTTTTGGAGTTGGGTCTTGAGCTTTAGGGTTTTTGGTTGTGGTGATTCTAGGGTTAGTGTGGAGCTTGGGTTGGCAAATGTGGGTGCTAGTGTGGTAGATCGGGTAGTAGTGATGCCGATCCAAGGGTGGATTAGGGTTGGTTAGTGGTTCTTTGGACTAGTGTCTTTTCTCGTGGAATAAGCTAGTTAGGAGCTTCTCCGGCTTAGCCACGTGTGGGAAAGTCGTAGATCGGGGTCTCGTGGTGCCGTAGAGCTTGGTGGTACCTCGATCCCTCGTGTTAGTTAGGCGAGATGCGCCTGGGCCGGAGTGTCCGGACCCCAGTCCGGAGTGTCCGCCCCAGTCCGGGGTATCCGGCGCATACGGCCGGAGTGTCCGGGTTAGCCGGACTATCCGGATGAAAAACCCGACTGTCCCGGTTCACCTGGTCTGTCCGGTTGAGTCGAGTTGTCCGGTCGCGTTGTTTCTTCGGGGTTTCCAGTGTACTTCATTCATATGCATTGCATGCATTTTAATTATGCATTGTACTCGTGTAGAGAGCGATCCCGCGGGGCTTGACGCCGCGGTGACTGAGGGTACTGCCGGAGAGCCGACTGTTGCCGACCCACCAGCAGAAGAACAAGGCAAGCACCTATGCATCTTGAACCTTTATCTGATTCTATTTTTGAGAATGAACTGCTAATTGATGAGTACGTATTGCATTAGGAATTGAATTGTGGGTTAAGGCTAGATCCTAACTGTTGCATATAGACTCCTTGATTCTTGATGATTTCATCCTTCGGAGCTAGAATATGGGTAATATATTGAGTCCATGCTTAGTCTTGCTTAGAGGTCGGGGTTTGGGCCAAGTGACGGAGGGTTCTGTCACTTGCGGTTGTTATTGTCACACATACTACACTACGTTGGACTTGGAATTGGGAAAGGTTTTGAAAAGAAAATGAATTGTGGACTGGGCGGGGAGTTGGTTCATTTGGGTATGGAGACTCAAATGGGTAGCCCCGTCTGAGTCGATTAAGGACCGATTCGATGGTTGCCCTTTGATTGAGCACACCCCGGTTGGTCGCATGCCCGATTATGGTACGGTAAGCCACTCTTTCTCTCATACGGAATCGATGGACCGTAACTTCGTGGTTGGACGTGGTTGAGGCGAGGCTTAGGCCGACTCTCGAGCGCCAAGCCGGGCTTGGGGCTGCTCGAGGGGTGCTAGGTTTTCGGCCACAGGAGGACGCCAACGATTGGGTATGATTGGGAGGGGTTGACACTAGGCCCTTGTGGTAAGTGTCGTATGCGATCAATGCTTCCCTGCAGGGTTAATAAAGCGATTCGAATTGCCGCGCTCTCGGATATGAGCAAGCTCTTTCATCGCACAGTCACGTAGTAAGAACTTGAACCGAGGTTCGCCATCGAGCTTGAGCCCACATAAATTGGTGTTGAGATTAATTGTTGTGAATTAATGATTGTAACTTCATGTTCAGAAGTAGGTGCCGTTGCAACTGCTTAATTATGATTTGAGTAGTTAGGTAATTAATATAACAAATGTTAAGCTTTCTGCACTTTTACCTTCAGCCTGATTCTTGCTACATCCCAATGCATGTCCTTTGGAGTCGGTCATATATGGACCACGGGTAAGACTTGCGAGTACCTTCCGTACTCAGGCTTCTGCTTTGTGGTTTTGCAGGTGAGGATCCAGAGGGGTGTGAGTTCTGCCCCTCATCGCTTATCGGTGACTCCAAGGGCACCGAGTAGAGGCCGTCGCGCTCGTGCGCCCGGGAGTGTTCAGGGCATGACACTTCCGGGGTGTTTTACTTTTGGTATATAGGGTAGATGGCTTTGCTTTTGTAAACTGTTACACTTTTATCTCTGCAATGGATTTGTCTACCTTTCGCTTGGTCGTTTCGTTGGTTGTTTTCGTTGGGCTTCCGTGTGCCGTGTGTGTTTTGTTGCTTCCGCGTTCGTGCGCCTCTGGTAGTAAGTTTGGGCTCGATGCCCCTTTGTGCGAATTGAACGTTGATATGGCATTGGGAACCGGTATGTGGGGATCCTGGGCGAGTTTCAGATCGCATACCGGGGGAATACCGGGGTTGTTGTCGAGTCGTTTGGATGTTTGTTGAGTTGGCTCGCTTGGGCTTGGGTATTAGCATCGGGATCACCTCCGGTGGTCTGTTGCTAGAACCCAAATCCGACGGGAGCGACTGTTCATCCAACAACTCGAGGACGATCTGGGCGGCTCTCTCACAAGTTGGTATCAGAGCAAGGCGCACAAAGACGGACCCCAACTTGACGACCAGTTAGGAAATTGTTTAGGACGGTCATTATGCATTAGGTAGAAGGTAGTGCTATCCCCGCCCTAAGTTATAGGGATGAATGTGAGTTGCGTTGGAAATCGTGCATCTCATGTTATTCATGCATGTGTCATGCCATCTGCATTGGGAGTTGTGTTTTGCCTTTGGGTGTAGTAGACTTGTTGGACTCCAATGTGGAGTGTTACAGTCTGACTTGGGGTTGTCTTGCGGGTTTTGTTCGGTTTAGGACGTGTTCCTTCCTGTGGTTCTAACTCTTGCTGTCCGGCCTTGGTTGACTACAGTATGAGGACCCGTGGAGGAATGGGCGATGATGATGGTGCTGGGCGATCGCAACCTGGCCGTGGTGATCCGCCTCCTCCTCCCAATGTGCTGGATATCATGATGCGGTCGGAGCAGAACCAGGAGGCCACCAACCGGATCCTTGAGATGCTGGTCCAGGATCGGGTCCAGCAGGGTGGCCGCGGCGATGGGCGAGGTCGGCCCGCCAGCTACCTCGACTTCCTGCACACGCAGCCACCGGTCTTCTCACGGGCCACCGATCCGTTGGAGGCCGATGATTGGCTGCGCACGATGGAGCAGAAGTTTGCTCTCATCGACTGTGGGGAGCTCCAGAAGGCCCACTTTGCGGCGCAGCAGCTCCAGGGCCCTGCCGGTGCTTGGTGGGCCAACCACCGGGTGATGCAGCCTGCCGGTCACCAGGTGACATGGGCGGAGTTCCGTGAGGCCTTCCGGGCATACCACATCCCGAAAGGACTCATGGACCTCAAGAAGCAGCAGTTTCTTGCCCTCAAGCAATTGGGCAAGACAGTGGTGGATTACTCAAGTGAATTCAACTACTTGGCACAGTACGCTCCAGAAGAGGTCGACACCGACCAGAAGAAGTAGGGTCGGTTTGTGAGTGGGCTGACGGCGAAGATGCAGGATAAGCTGTCCGTCTGCGACTTCGTCGATTTCAATGACCTGGTGAGCCGGGCGATCACGGTTGAGCACAAGATGCGGGCTCATCAGGAGGAGAAGAAGAGGAAGCGGGCGACGCCGTACTCGGCGGGCGGCAGCTCGCAGCGAGCTCGGGCGGTCTCGTATCAGCCACCGAGGCCGTCTGCTCTAGCGCCGTCTCAGTCGGTCGCGACAGCCCGGTCGTCGGTTGCCACTGCCCAGCCACGACCACCACTACCGCCGCCGGCAGCCAGAGCAGCAGCGGGTTCCGGTCCCGATCCGTGCTACAATTGCGGGCGTGCGGGCCACTTCATCCGGGACTGCCCATTCCCACGCCAGGGCAGCACTGCCGGCGCTCCACGGCTTCAGGGCGCGACGGCACCACCGCCGTTGCCTACGTCGAGCCGAGGCAGCGTCACCTTCGTCGACGCCGAGGCGGTTCCTGAGGGCTCCGCCGTGCTAGCTGGTACGTTCCCTGTTGAAGGTCATGAGGCTAGGGTGTTGTTCGATTCGGGGGCTTCCCATTCCTTTATTCGCAAGGGGTTTGCGGAGCAGCATCAGATGAGGGTCAGTAGCAGTGTCACCTCTTTTCTGATTGAGGCGCCAGGGTCGAAGATCACGGTTAGGCAGATGGTTCAGAAAGCGAGTTCGATTCGAGAGGATTTCGTTCACTTTGTCGACCATCGCTTCTAGACCTTCTGGGGATAGATGTCATCCTAGGGATGAGTTGGTACATCCTGACGCAGGTCGCTTTTAGTTCTGCGATCGTAGCCGCACTGTCACTCCGGAATCCGAAGGGCGGCCGACTCACTCTACTTCTTAATGAGAACAAGGCCACCTTATGTTCACTGAATGGGACAGAAGTCGAAGAGCTGGACTCGATTCCTGTGGTGACCGAGTTTTCCGATGTGTTCCCAGCGGAACTACCGGGGATGCCACCTGATCGGGATATCGAGTTTGTCGTTGAGCTTCAGCCAGGGACTGCTCCGGTATCCAAGCGGCCGTACCGGATGCCGCCAAATGAATTGGCCGAGCTGAAGATCCAGCTGAAAGGGTTGATGGACAAGGGTTTCATTCGCCCGAGCTCCTCACCTTGGGGTTGCTCGGCTCTCTTTGTGACCAAGAAGGATGGTTCCCTGCGCCTCTGTGTGGATTACCGTCCCTTGAATGCTGTTACTATCAAGAACAAGTACCCTCTGCCTCGGATTGATATCCTGTTCGATCAGCTTGCTGGTGCGCGGGTATTCTCTAAGATTGACTTGAGGCTTGGGTACCATCAGATTAAGATCCGAGCTGAGGACATCCCGAAGACGGCTTTCTCCACCAGATACGGGCTCTACGAGTATACCGTGATGTCGTTCGGCCTCACGAACGCGCCGGCATACTTCATGTACCTCATGAACTCCATCTTCATGGAGGAGCTGGATTCCTTTGTCGTCATCTTCATTGATGACATCCTCATCTATTCAGCCAGTGAAGAAGAGCACGCCAGGCACCTTCGAGTTGTTCTCGGAAGACTTCGGGAGCACCGCTTGTATGCAAAGTTCAGCAAATGCGAAGTTCGCTGAAGGAAGTGTCATTCTTGGGACACGCCCTTTCTCGCGTAGGCGTGGCAGTTGACCCGAGCAAGGTACATGATGTACTCAAATGGGAGCAGCCCAAGACTGTCACGGACATCCGCAGTTTTCTTGGACTGGCTGGGTATTATCGCCGTTTCATCCAAGACTTCTCAAAGATTGCGAAGCCGATGACTGAGCTACTCAAGAAGGGAGTTGAGTTCAGATGGTCAGCGGACTGCGAGAGCGCCTTTCAGACATTGAAGCAACGTCTGACTACGGCTCCTGTCCTCACTCAGCCGGATATCCACAGTCCCTTCGATGTGTATTGCGATGCGTCAGGCATTGGGCTTGGTTGTGTGCTTATGCAAGAAGGCCGAGTCGTTGCCTACGCATCTCGGCAGTTGAAGCATCATGAGGAGCACTACCCCACCCACGATTTGGAGCTTGCAGCAGTGGTGCATGCCTTGAAAATCTGGCGCCACTATCTCTTGGGGAACAAGTGCAATATTTATACGGATCATAAAAGTCTCAAGTACATCTTCACTCAGGCAGATCTGAACATGAGGCAGCGGAGATGGCCTGAGCTGATCAAAGATTACAGTTTGGAGGTGCATTACCACCCGGGGAAGGCGAATGTGGTAGCTGACGCGTTGAGTCGCAAGGCTCAATGCAACTGCCTTACTCTCCAGTCCCCGAGTGCTTCCCTCTGTGCCGAATTCCAGAGACTCGGCTTGGAGATGGGCGGCAGGATTCATAGCTAATCTCGAGTTGAGATCTACCTTGCTCGAGCAGATTCGAGAGGCACTGCATTTAAGGATGAAGAAGTTGCCCAAATCCGGGATAAAGTGAATTTGGGGCAAGCTGCTGAGTTTCGCCTAGATGATCAGGGAACCTTGTGGTTCGGAGAACGCATAGTTGTCCCTGATGACCAGGAGTTGAAGAGAAGGATTCTCGATGAGGCGCATAACTCCTTACTTACCATTCACCCGGGCAGCAACAAAATGTATCAAGACCTGAGGCGGCAGTTTTGGTGGACTCGCATGAAGCGCGAAGTCGCTCGCTATGTGTCGGAATGCGACGTCTGCAAGCGGGTGAAGGCCGAACACCTCAAGCCACCGGTACCCTTCACCTCTCTCCCTATTCCAGCTTTGGAAGTGGGAGGATGTCGCCATGGATTTCATTACCGCCCTGCCGACCACTTCCTCGTGCCATGACTCGATTTGGGTAATCATCGATCGATCGACGGTTCTGCACTTCTTGGTCGCTTTGCACCAAGTATCGAGTTAAGAAGTATGCGGACTTGTTTATCTCCGGATCGTAAGTCCGCATGGAGTGCCCAAGCGGATAGTTTCGCATGAGGTTCTCGATTCACTTCACTCGAGAAGCCTCGCATGAGGCCTTGGGCACTAAATCGCTCTGATTCAGCATACCACCCTCAGATCGACGGTCGATCGAGAGGGTCAATCAGATCCTCGAAGATATGTTGAGGGCTTGTATCTTGTCCTACGGGAAGAAGTGGGAAGAGTGTCTCCGTGACGCCGAGTTTATGACAACAACAGCTACCAAACCAGCATCAAGATGTCTCCATTCGAAGCACTCTATGGTCGTAGCTGTCGGGCACCGTTGAACTGGTCCGAGAGTGGCGAGCGTTCATTCCTCGGGCCTGAACTAGTTATGGAAGCAGAAGAAAAAGTGAGCACCATTCGAGAACTCGAGGGTAGCACGATCGCGACAGAAGAGCTTATGCCGATCGTCGTAGGAGACCCTCTCCTTCGATATTGGCGACTTCGTCTATCTCAAGGTATCTCTCTTCGAGGCACTCGTCGGTTTGGAATCAAAGGGAAACTGGCACCTCGATACATCGGACCGTTCCGAGTCCTTGAGAAGCGGGGCCAGGTTGCATATCAGCTAGAGCTTCCTCCGTCGCTCGAGATGGTCCACAATGTCTTCCACATCTCCCAGTTGAAGAAGTGTCTCCATACTCCTTTTGAGTCACTTGAAGTGGATGACCTCGGGGTTGCGCCTGAACCGGATCTATCCTATCGAGAGCATCCAATTCGGGTTTTAGAAGAAGCGGAGCGTAAGACTCAGAGAAGGACGCTTAAGTTCTACAAAGTTCAGTGGAGTAATCACACTGAGGATGAGGCTACTTGGGAATCCGAAGATCGCCTCAAGACTGAGTATCCTGAGTTCTTCGGTACCATGTAAGTACTCGTGTGTCATTTTCGCAAATTGAAGCGTGTCGATCAGTGTGCGGTTGTACCGAATCTCCCAATGTTTCCTTCGACCTGTGCGTTTGTTCGGAATCTCGGGGCGAGATTCCCTTAAGGGGGGAGGATTTGTCAAGGCCCCAAACTTCAAGAACTCCTGGGACATTCGGAGTATCCGGATAAACATCCGGAGTGTCCGAATCCAACCCGGAATGTCCGGATAAAAGTCCGGAGTATCCGGATTGGGCTGACCGAACACCCCAACCCGGAGTGTCCGGACTGAATGTCCGGAGTGTCCGGGTTGAGCGTCCGGAGAGTCCGGACCGGGCGTGGGTTGTGTATAAAAGTCTGATTTTGTGGTCCCCTCCTCATTTCATTCTTCCACCTTGCTCCCTACTCCCGTGCTCTCCACCCTAGCTCCTCTCCGGCGAGCTCCCACCGGTCGGCGACCTCCGTGGCTCCTCCCCGGCATCCTGTAGTTCGTCCTCAAGCCGGCATCCTCCTTCCTCCACCCGGCGTTGCTTCTCCTCCATCTTCCTTGGAGGTAGGCTTTTCTCTTGGGGGTTGATTCGTGGGTTTCTTGGGTTCTAGGGTCATCAATGGTGGGAGTTAGAGCTTAGGTTTATATTTGGGGTTTTGGAGTTGGGTCTTGAGCTTTAGGGTTTTTGGTTGTGGTGATTCTAGGGTTAGTGTGGAGCTTGGGTTGGCAAATGTGGGTGCTAGTGTGGTAGATCGGGTAGTAGTGATGCCGATCCAAGGGTGGATTAGGGTTGGTTAGTGGTTCTTTGGACTAGTGTCTTTTCTCGTGGAATAAGCTGGTTAGGAGCTTCTGGCTTAGCCACGTGTGGGAAAGTCGTAGATCGGGTCTCGTGGTGCCGTAGAGCTTGGTGGTACCTCGATCCTCGTGTTAGTTAGGCGAGATGCGCTGGGCGGAGTGTCGGACCCCACCCGAGTGTCCGCCTGGCCGGTATCCGGCAGATACTGGCCGGAGTGTCGGGTTAGCCGGACTGTCCGGATGAAAACCCGACTGTCCGGGTTCACCTGGTCTGTCCGGTTGAGTCGAGTTGTCCGGTCGCGTTGTTTCTTCGGGGTTTCCAGTGTACTTCATTCATATGCATTGCATGCATTTTAATTATGCATTGTACTCGTGTAGAGAGCGATCCGCGGGCTTGACGCCATGTGATCGAGGGTACCGCCGGAGAGCCGATCAAGGTGCCGACCCACCAGCAGAAGAACAAGGCAAGCACCTATGCATCTTGAACCTTTATCTGATTCTATTTTTGAGAATGAACTGCTAATTGATGAGTACGTATTGCATTAGGAATTGAATTGTGGGTTAAGGCTAGATCCTAACTGTTGCATATAGACTCCTTGATTCTTGATGATTTCATCCTTCGGAGCTAGAATATGGGTAATATATTGAGTCCATGCTTAGTCTTGCTTAGAGGTCGGGGTTTGGGCCAAGTGACGGAGGGTTCTGTCACTTGCGGTTGTTATTGTCACACATACTACACTACGTTGAACTTGGAATTGGGAAAGGTTTTGAAAAGAAAATGAATTGTGGACTGGGCGGGGAGTTGGTTCATTTGGGTATGGAGACTCAAATGGGTAGCCCCGTCTGAGTCGATTAAGGACCGATTCGATGGTTGCCCTTTGATTGAGCACACCCCGGTTGGTCGCATGCCCGATTATGGTACGGTAAGCCACTCTTTCTCTCATACGGAATCGATGGACCGTAACTTCCTGTGGTTGGACGTGGTTGAGGGCGAGGCTTAGGCCGACTCTCGAGCGCCAAGCCGGGCTTGGGGCTGCTCGAGGGGGTGCTAGGTTTTCGGGCCACAGGAGGACGCTTCAGCGATTGGGTATGATTGGGAGGGGGTTGACACTAGGCCCTTGTGGTAAGTGTCGTGCGATCAATGCTTCCCTGCAGGGTTAATAAAGCGATTCGAATTGCCGCGCTCTCGGATATGAGCAAGCTCTTTCATCGCACAGTCACGTAGTAAGAACTTGAACCGAGGTTCGCCATCGAGCTTGAGCCCACATAAATTGGTGTTGAGATTAATTGTTGTGAATTAATGATTGTAACTTCATGTTCAGAAGTAGGTGCCGTTGCAACTGCTTAATTATGATTTGAGTAGTTAGGTAATTAATATAACAAATGTTAAGCTTTCTGCACTTTTACCTTCAGCCTGATTCTTGCTACATCCCAATGCATGTCCTTTGGAGTCGGTCATATATGGACCACGGGTAAGACTTGCGAGTACCTTCCGTACTAAGGCTTCTGCTTTGTGGTTTTGCAGGTGAGGATCCAGAGGGGTGTGAGTTCTGCCCCTACTGCCTATCGGTGACCGGGCGGGGCACCGAGTAGAGGCCGTCGCGCTCGTGCGCCCGGGAGTGTTCAGGGCATGACACTTCCGGGGTGTTTTACTTTTGGTATATAGGGTAGATGGCTTTGCTTTTGTAAACTGTTACACTTTTATCTCTGCAATGGATTTGTCTACCTTTCGCTTGGTCGTTTCGTTGGTTGTTTTCGTTGGGCTTCCGTGTGCCGTGTGTGTTTTGTTGCTTCCGCGTTCGTGCGCCTCTGGTAGTAAGTTTGGGCTCGATGCCCCTTTGTGCGAATTGAACGTTGATATGGCATTGGGAACCGGTATGTGGGGATCCTGGGCGAGTTTCAGATCGCATACCGGGGGAATACCGGGGTTGTTGTCGAGTCGTTTGGATGTTTGTTGAGTTGGCTCGCTTGGGCTTGGGTATTAGCATCGGGATCACCTCCGGTGGTCTGTTGCTAGAACCCAAATCCGACGGGAGCGACTGTTCATCCAACAACTCGAGGACGATCTGGGCGGCTCTCTCACATTTATCTCCCGAGTAAGTGGTCTTCACGGGGATAAAATGGGCTACTTTAGTCAAGCGATCCACTATAACCCATATGGAGTCATAACCTCCTTGAGTCTTCGGCAAACCGGTAATGAAATTCATTCCGATTTCCTCCCACTTCCACTCAGGTATTTTCCGTAGCAATCCTCGCTGGTCTCGATGCATTGCCTTGACTCTCGGCATACGTCGCACAATGCAACATGCTCGGCAACTTCACGTTTCATACTCGGCCACGAGAATCTCTCCTTCAGATCTGATACATCTTGGCGCTTAGGATGAATTGAGTACTTGGAGTCATGGGCTTCTTCCAAAATCAGTTGCTTTAACTCCTTCTTGTTAGGCACACAAATGCGATCCTTCATCCACAACGTGCCTTGCTCATCCAACTTGAAGTCCTCTGCCTTGCCTTCCTCCTTGATAAACTTAATCCTGTGGATCTTGTCATCATCCTTCTGTCCTTCTCGGATCTGGTCCTCTAAAGTAGGCTTTACTTCCAATGCGGCCAAGAATCCGCTAGGTACAACCTCAATCTTCATTTTCTGAAAATCCTCACATAACTCATCCTGACTTGTGGCTAGCAACGCACTCACGGTATGGCTTTTCCAACTCAGAGCATCGGCTACTACGTTGGCCTTCCCGGGATGGTAATGGATTCCAACATTGTAGTCCTTGATTAACTCTAACCATCTCCTCGCCTCATGTTCAGATCCGACTGGGTGAATATGTATTTAAGGCTCTTATGATCCGTATACACTTCACATCTGTTCCCGATCAGATAGTGACGCCATATCTTCAAGGCATGCACTACGGCAGCTAACTCTAGGTCATGTGTCGGATAATTTTCCTCATGCGGCCTCAACTGCCTTGATGCATAAGCGACGACCTTTCCATTCTCAGACAAGACACATCCAAGTCCTTGGCGCGTCGTCACAATAAATATCGAAGCTTTGATTAACATCCGGTAGAACTAACACTGGCGCTGATGTCAATTGCTTCTTCAGCTCCTGAAATCCTTTCTCACATTCTGGCGTCCATGCAAACTTTTTTTCCTTCTTCAGCAATTGCGTAAGAGGTTTCGCAATTGTCGAAAAGCCTTCAATGAAACGGTGGTAGTATCCTCGCCATTCCAAGGAAACTCCGAACTGGTCACGGTCTTTCTTGCTCCCAATGTAACACAGCTTCTACTTTGCTTGGATCTACTGGCGACCCTTCTGCGGTCATTACATGTCCAAGAAACTCCACCTTGTCCTTCCAAAAATCACACTTGCTGAACTTGGCGAAAAGTTGCTGTTCCCTCAGCTTTTCCAAAACTCGCCTTAAGTGTTCGGCATGTTCATCCTCTATCTTGGAGTAGATTAGGATATCATCTATGAACACGACGACAAACTTGTCCAAATATTCCATGAACACCTTATTCATCATATTCATGAAATAAGCTGGCGCATTAAATCGTACCCAAAGGACATAATCAGAAACTCGTAATGTCCATATCTTGACGAGAATGCGATCTTGAATATCTTCGATCGGATCTTCAACTGATGGTATCCCGATCTCAGATCAATCTTGGAGAAAACTCCGGCTCCTCTCAGCTGATCGAACAAATCATCAATCCTGGGTAGCGGATACTTATTCTTCACGGTGACTTCATTGAGTGCACGGTAGTCGATGCACATCCTGAAACTCCCGTCCTTCTTCTTGAAAAACAAAACTGGTGCTCCCCACGGCGACGAACTCGGTCTGATAAATCCTTTCTCCATTAACTCCTCTAGCTGTTTCTTCATCTCTACCAACTCCTCGGTGGACATCCGATAGGGTCTCTTTGCTATCGGTCTTTGTGCAGGTACAAGCTCTATCACAAACTCTATGTCCCTGTCTGGCGGCATACCAGGTAGATCTTCGGGAAAAACATCTGGGTACTCATTCACTACTGGGACATCCTCTATGCTGATTGTCTTGGTACTGTTAACCATCAACTGTCCATCTCTAACTGCAGTGGCTTGAAATTCCACTTTCTTCCCACACGGGCTCTCAACTGAGATAGTCCTTCGTCCACAATCCAATACGGCCTTGTGCTTGGATAACCAATCCATTCCTAATATAACGTCTAAGGTCTGGGTTTCCAAAATAATAAGGTTTGCTAGGAACTCTATTCCATCTATTAGTATTCTCACCCCGGAACATCCTACTTTCGTTCGGAGTTCGGAACCAGGGGTTTGAACTAAAAGCATGCATCTAAGTCTTGCAATCCTCAAATCATTTCTAGTAGCAAAGCCTTGCGAAACAAACGAATCTGAAGCTCGAGTCAAACAAAGCTCATTTGCAGTCTTGAGTTAACAAGTAACTTACCCAAGACGACGTCCGTAGCATTCTGCAGGTGCATCTGCGGTGACATGGTTGACTCGGCCTCTCACCACGATGCAGGGTGTGGCTCTGAGTCTTTGGCGTCCTAGCTGGGGTGGTTCCTAGATTGAAGCGAATCGGGTCACTCTCGCTTGTCTTCTTTGGACAGCTGTTGGCAAAGTGTCTGGCTCGTTGCGGTTGTAGCAGCGTCTCACTGTTCCTTCTTGCCGATCGCTCGGTAGTTACGATTGATGTGTCTTGGTGCCGAGGATGGTGTCCTTGTTGCATTCGTGGTTGGAATCGAAGAATTGATTTGGTGCAACTCTCGGTATTTGTGCGTTCCCTGGCGTGATCCTTGTTGTTGCATCCTGCGCTTCTGTTCTCATCCAGTTCCTTGCGCTTGTCCTCAAGAATAAGCGCCTTATTCACCACTCTTGGAAATCTGGAAAGGTGTGGGTGATCAATCCTACTTGCAATCTGAGTTAAGTCCCTTCATAAAATGAGACTGCCTGGATTTATCTGTCGCTACATCCTCAGTGCGTAGCGTGCTAGGCTGTGTGAACTTGTTCAGTAGTCGCCACCGGCTGATTACCACCTTCAGTGCTCTGAACTCCTCCTTCTTAAGGTCCATGATTCCTTCCAGGCACGTGATCTTTGTCGGAATGTAGTGTGAATTCTTCCCAAGTGATATCTTGAGGGTTCTCTTGCGTGTACGAAGTTCTCCCACCATTCGGTAATTTGTTCCTTCCGGTGATGAGAAGCGAGAGTACCTTCTCATTTCCTATGCATTGAGCTATGTGTAGCTTCCTCTCGATTGATCTTAACCAATCATCGGCCTCCAATGGATTGGCATTCCCAGAGAAAGTGGGTGGGTGAGTTCTCATGAACTCGACAGTCTTGTATTCTGGCGTGGTCACGATTAACTTGATTAGCAGTGGCCTGAGCGGTGACGTGTTGCATTTGTTGCATCATAGCATGCATCAACCGAGTCTGAGCGGCAAGAAAAGCTCGAAATTCTGCATATCCAGTGGCGGTCGGTGCTCCATCATTGGGGTTTTCTGGCTGGCGGGAACCACTCCCATTGCTTCCAAAGTTTCGCGGTGTTCACCATCCGCCGATTTGCTCTAAGTTTTAGAGATGAGAGGGAAACAAGAATAGACAAGTAATATGGAACTTATGCGGGCGAAAGGTGTAACTTTAAGGTCCAACTTTATTATTAATAACTTGGTATGGCTGCTTACAATGCCTAAGGGCCTTGCAACACATCTTGCACACTCGACAAACAATGAAAATCCAAATCGAACTAACTCGAATCTAACGCCTAAAGGGTGACTCTTTATTCTATGACGCGACTCGGCGAAGGAGTCTCACTATAGAACCTATGCTCACTCATCGAAAACCTCCACGGCCTGGTACGGGTCTTTGCGGCATAGGCGCGAAACGATTGCCATGTCCAAAGAATCGTGTCCTCTGTGGTAGTCGAAGAAGCGGTGTCCTCATCGAGATCGACTCCTCTGGATCGGCTCGTGTAGCTCGAAATCTTGGCTCTGGGCACAGGTCAGTACAAAGTCATCTCCAACTCGTCAATCCTTCGCAGAAGGTGTGCCACATACTCTTGAGCTTCCCGCCATCTGTTCTTCTCTCGCCGTGATCTCCTTGTGGGCCTTCAGAGCTCCTTGCTTGTATCATCTAGTACATCCTCCTGGCGACAACAAATCGTGCCAAGCTGTGTAAGTGGCATCCTCATCCTGAATCGCCTTCGGGTCAAGAAGGTTATTGCTGCTGGTGATAACGAACACCGTGCTCTCCAACTCTCTGGCGTGAATACGGGTAATGTGCCGCATTGCTCGTCGTGATACCTCTTGGATACCCATCCGCATTGTAGATCTCCTGGCGGTGCGGTGTATCGAGCGATTGCCTGGGCCCTTCTTCCTAGCAGTACCTCAATCTTCACGTCACATGCCTTGATCAATCCCGCTTGTCGATCACTTCCACTTGGTATTGCGGCTTCTCAAAATCTCCGAGAGTTTGTAGCATATGCCAAAGTTCCGCGGCGTGACTAACTCCCGAGATCAACGTAGTTGAACTCTTCCTCCATCTGTCACAAGAGTGCTTTACGTAAGAACTCGGAATTTTTAAATTGTGACAAGGTAAGGGAAAATTTCAGCAAGAGACAAGAAAAGAGAGAAGGGGATAAGTCGAGATGTCATTTCTTGTCTTCACAAATTTTTAGCTTTAGAAAATAGGTTTTATCCTCACTACGACCATTCTAGCTAGGGTTGAGCCTACGGTCGGTATGGCTCGATACCACCTCTGTCGGGACCCGAATTTGCAAATCCGGACCCTCTGTGTATTCAACACTAGTCCAGAACGCGCTAGTGCACACGCAGTCTTAACATCGGTAAATATCACAATCATACCATTCGATGCTAATAAAGTACTTTTATTTAAATAACTAAGCGGTTACTCGACCTTATGGTCAAGTCACAAATGTACGCCTCGCGAGCGATACTTATTAAAAGAGAAATAGTAGCAAATGAAAATCAAATAAGGTAACATCGTGGGCGCCATCCAAGTATACCACAGGCAATCGACCGGGCTCGCTCCCTACGTGACGGATCCTCTTGGAGCTCCTCCTCCAAAGTGGCGTAGTCTCCTCTTCAACTGGTGTTGTGTTGAGGCAAGGGTGAGTACTTGGTACTCAAGCAAGTCATGCAGAATGCAGGCTAATATACTATATGCATGGCTTGGTACAAAGGAATAACTCAAGGTATATTTGCATTAAATAGCATTGGACAAGTAATATAAGTAGATTCGAAGCGGTAGAAATAAGTAAAGCATAAATAACTTTTCAAGAAGTTTGGTAAACATCTTTCCCATCCTAAACCACATTTCCATCAACTTCATTATTAATCCAGCCCAACCTTTCAAACCAAAGTTATTTTTGAGAAAATCTAACCCTTGACTGTAATTCCCGAGCGATGTCCAATACCGCGGACACGGCTATTCGAATAGATTCTAAACTCTGCAGAGGTTATGCACTTTACCCACAAGATACAATCAAACACCACAAAGGCGAGTTCAGTAACAAAGTCTTTCTGAGACTTCTAACAATACAAGTGGTCCTCCCGGTTATTGCACTAACCCTTCCCTTAGCTAAGGCGAAGTCTAGGCCAATCAACCGTTAGATGGGTACCTGGCCTCAGCCCCGGTACGCTCCCCCGTACAACTTACACAAAGGGTGTAGTTGACCTCCTGAGGTCCCACAGGTACGTTATTAGCAACTTAGTCAACTAGGTCCGTCCCATTACAGACATGTGGTTGCACGTTAGACCCAGTTCAAAGGCTTGCAAGGTTAAGTCCTTAGGGTGACCAGGGCAAGACTACCCGAAGAACCAAATCAACATCCCCAATGCCACAACTGGCCCACTTGATTACTCTTGCCACATGCCCCTGGCCGAAAATCGCTTATCAAACCCCGCTTGATTACCATGCACCACGTGCCATCAACATCACATGATACTTTTCCAAAACAGGTTCAATATGTCATTAAGTCAATATTAACATTTGATTGTCCAAAATCATGTCATGAGCACGTAAGCTTGAGTCTAAGCAAAGATACTACAACGGTCTAAACCCATGGTGGCAATTTAATAATGTCCAACTAGTAATCCACAACTAGGGTGACAAGGGGTCATGGCATATACTTAAATAATCAAGGTGTCATACAGCAAATTGGTACTTATCTAATTCCCCATTTTTAAATAAAGTATTTTTCTATTTGAACTTAGCATGCAATAGGTTAAATCAAAATAGATTTCAAAATAGGATCAACATGGTCAAAGCACAACTTGCCTTCAAAAAGTACTTGTTCTTGGTCTTGAGTTGGATCCTGAGTCAATACTTCTCCTTCGAATCCTTCCGGCACTTCAACGTCTACTCGTAAAGCGTGCAAATAGCAATACACGAATAAACAATAGGCAAAAAGTGTCCAAACATCCAAATAAAATCCATAAACAGAGAGAACATAATTTTATGAATTTTTAGAAACTGGAATAGTCAAATTTGGAGTTAAAATGCAAAAGTTATGATTATTTAAAGTTTAAATAATCAATTAAATAATTTTACAGAGAAAAACTTTAGTCCAAAAATTAAATAAAATTCATATTTAGGTAGATCTCAATTTTATACAAATTTAGAAATTTGAATCACTCAAATCGGAGTTGAAACGCAAAAGTTATAAGCGTTTGAAGTTTGAATCAAAATCTGAAATCATTATATCGAATCAATAAATCATTTTCTTTTTCGGAAATTAATTATTGCGTCAGCAAGGACACGTGTCAGCCTCTGTTTGGCCTGCTGTCGTCTGACGATCCATGGACGTGGTCCACGCTCGGCTCGGGTCTACCGTGGACTCGGTCCACGAATCCACGTGTCGCTGACATGTGGGCCCTCTGACACGTGGGTCCCGCGTGTCAGAGACACGCTCCCCACGCGCGTGGGCGCGGCTAAGCACACGTGGCACAATCTCGGCCGTTGATTTGAAAATCAACGGTCGGATTGGATCTGGATACCACGCGTTTGGGTTAACGCGGTCAATCCACGCCGTTGGATCCAGATCTAACGGTTAGGATCTAACCTAGCTCTAACGGCGTTAGGGCGCACGTGGAACTCACCGTAGCTTGATCGGATCCGGATCGGACGCGGAGAAAGCTTGAAGTCGGCGATGGCGGCGCGGCGGAGCTGGTTCACCGAGGTCGGAGAAGGAGACCAACGCGGCGGCGTTCTGGGGCTGCTCCGACGAAGTGAAAGACCACCTCGGGTGCGCCTTGGCCGGACGGTTCCGGAACCGGGCTCAGACGCGGCGGAGGACGGCGGACGGCGGCGAGACGAGACAAAACCCGTGGCGGCGCTTCACGCAACTACGGCGAGCGATTCCGGCAAACCTACGGCGGCTAGAGCTCGGTGGGTTAGGGCAAAGAGTGCGCGGGGTCACGGCGGTCCTCGGGGTACCACCCGGTACTTAAATGCCCTCGGCATGCGCGCACGGGACGGAGCCCTAATCCCACACGGCGGCGGCGGAGGAGTCCGGCTCGGACTTCGGCGGGACGACGACGGCCGTCCCACGTGGCACGATCGACGGCTGGGATCGCACGGCGTGAACGGAACGGATCGGATCCGATCGGATCGGTCGCGGCTGAGTTCACCGTTGGATCTCGATCCAATCGGTTCACAGGCTTAGGGTTTGGACTTGGTCCTGGCCGAGTCACGTGGCTCGGTCGGGTTCGGTCGGACTCGAACTCGAGTCGACTCAGGCTCGGTCGGATGAACAGTACAAACCCACTCGCATTTTCCAGCGATTTAATAATTAAAATAATTCCCAGTAATTCATTTAATTCATTAAAAATAGCAAAAGACTCAGAAAAATTCCAGAAAAATTCTGGAAAATATTTTGGATCATTTTGGACTCAAATAAAATATTTCCAACAAAATTTTATTTGCAAAGTTTAATTCTTTAATTAATTCAAAATGGAATAAATTCAAATAAATTCCAAATAAATCCAAATAAATTCCAGAAAATTCCAAAAATTCACCAAAGTGCTAAATCACACATGAATTTAAGGAAAGCAAAATTTTGGGGTGTTACAATGAACCCCATTGATCCACATACAACAACTTGAATCCCCAAAGCACTAAAAACGACTTTGGAAAAAAAATTCGGCAACAACCAAAGACTACTCATGTTAATTTCCTATGCCAAGACGCAAAGGAAAGTCAAATCTCCTACACCACAACCAACATACCAGAAATTCTTCATTGTTTCTTTTCCATACTAAAGGAAATGGACACCTCGATTCATGACATGAATGCAAACTTTTTCAAGAGCACTCCGGATTAGTCATATATTCATATATGACTTTCTCACCGTCATGGCTCATCGACTCCTTTATGACTAATTATGCATAAACAATGTGTCGTTTTCCTTTTCACCATTCATTCATCATGTAAGAACGGTACCGAATAGTCATTCACCAAATGACTTCTTCCTCGGTATCAAATAATGGAAACACAATTAACATCGAAGATTGCGGAAATTCATATAGACTATGACGGCAGCATAGTTGACAGTAAAACACCACGTCGCATCACATCCCACATCAATTGAAAACTGAACTTGCAAAACATTGCATTTCATCTAAATTCAACTTTTTGGAAGAGAACATCAAAATTTCAAGTCGAGCATCTACTCTGTGACACTACGGTATGGTGTGACATTATAGAATGTGAAATTAGAGAATAAAACCTTTCGGCTTGAGGTTTACTCGCGTTTTTGGGCCGTTTGAAGTGATGTGTCACCACGGAGTGTCGTAACCTTTTAAATGGTGCATGTTATGGTCAAAAACTTTATGAAATATGGTATGGCAGGTTAAAACCATAAGGTATGGAGGTTAATAACGTTTAGGGCCGTTGGGGTTTTGGGCCTTCCCGGGGGAGTTTGGGCCTTAAGTGGGCTTTGGTGGGATGGAGTAGGTCTCCGTAACGGACTAGGATTGGGTGTGGGGGCTGGTAAAAGGGCTCCCCACCAGACGTTGGACGTTCACCCCTGCCCCTTGTGCGCCCTTCCCCCCACTTGCCCTTTTCCTAGCCGCCTCCCTCCTCCCTTAGCCGTGCGCCTCCCCCTCCCTTTGCCCCATTGCTCCCCAACTCTCCACCACCTCTCCTCCACCCCCTTGCTGCCCTAGGGTGGTCTCCACACCTCTGCACCTTGTGGATCCATCCGTTGGAGCAAGGAGCGAGGAGCGAGGAGCGTGGAGCGAGGAGCAATCCGCGAGGAGATCTATTGGAGATTCGTTCGTTGGGCAAAGGTATGATCATGGGGATCCTTGGGTTTGATCTAGGTACTGTTCTTAGGGTGTTTATGAAGTTTTTAGATCAATTGGTGGTGCTGGGTTGGAGTTCTTTGGGTTAGATCTAGACGTTGCCACGTTTCTGTTTTCGGGCAGATTGAGCAATCGGGCTAGGTTTCGAGTTTTCATCGATTTAGAATCCGAATCTGTCCGTACGGACTTAAAAGAAGTTGTAGATAATTTAATTATCTTTCCGTGGACATAAAGCACGTTAAAATCCGATGAGCCGTTTGAAAGTTATGGCCGTTTTACCGAGCGTGTTAAAATCTGTGACGCGATTGGAACAGATCGTAGTAATCTGTAGATTAAACAATTTTAGACTCCGAATCAGTCTTTCCGTATAACTAGAAAAATGTAGGACATTTCCTAAGCTTCGCGATGGTGTACTCGTTTAATCGATTTGGAGTCCCAGAACTCAAGTTATGGCCTTTGCAAGGCTGCTTTCCCGCCGGGACAGAACCTCTGTTTTTAGGTTTGCAAGTAGTGGGCAATGTCGGGTTAGATGGGGATTTGTGTACTGTTTTGCGGGCATTTTGTGAGTGTGTGATGCCTATGTGCAGGTGGTGTGACACCGGGAGTGCCCTCGACTTCCCACAAATCCGTCGCCCGCGGTTGAGGCAAGTGTGTTGTAATGTATAGCGGATTGTAGGTTGCTTGTTGTTATTGGATGAAAGATTGAATACTTGCTATGATCACTTGCCTTGCTTGCTGTTTTCCAATGATATATTGAGTATGATTATCATGATATGATGCTATGTGTCTATACTTATCATGATTCGATGCCATGTGTAATATTTGTCATGATGAGATGCCATATGTTTATGTACATGTGAAATATGATAATTGGCATAGTTGTATGCATGACATGAGATAGGGCGAGGGCGGTGAGAAAGTCATAACTAGTCCGGCAAGGTCGGTGAGAAAGTTATGACTAGTCCGGAACGCCATTGAGTAAGACCTACATCGTGATTCCATCCACGTGGTGAATGGAAGCGAGGAGTAGGCACCCTCCATCTTCGGGATGGAAGGGGGGAAAAGGGTGCACACCGACGGGTGTGTGCTCAACCATACCGGTATGAGTTTCCAAGGAGATATGAGCATAACATTGCATTGCATTGCATTGCAATACATATTTAATGATGATGACGTTGTTATGTGCTCAAGTATGAGATGTTATATGTGATGTAAGGTATTATTGTCTTGTAAATGATCTTGTTGTCCATTACAATATGCTTGCTGAGTTTTGAACTCACGCTTGTGTTTTATGTTGTTTTTAGGTACTTTGAGATCGGCATGCGGGAAAAAGGGGTCTAGCTACACTTCTACACGTAGCTCCACCATCATAGTCCATAATTAATCACTTGGAGACATGATATTAAGAGTTGTGCCTTAAACTTAATGTATGGTTTAATTTAGCATGCTAGTGATTCCTTATTTGCTTCGTTTTAGTTTATGAAGTGGTTGAGCGTGGTATTATTGGCGTAATTTGATGATATATCCATTTATGTTGATGTTTTAGATGTCGTGTGCTATGATATATCTTGCCATGATACTGATATGGTGTTAATTCATGGAAAAACAAAGGAGATGCTGCCGAAATATCGGTTTTTAGCATATGAACCTTTGCTGGAATTTATGTTTAATTGTGGTACTTAGATGTTGCTTAGCTTATGTTTGGTAGCATTCGGGCATGTTAAATGCCGGGGTGTTATAGTTGGTATCAGAGTTGGTATCAGAGCCAGGTTGTAGGTCCTTGGAATGTGAATTTTTAGTATCATGCTATAGGGTACAACTAAAATGTGATGTGGAATAACTTAGAAACATGGCTTAGGTCTTAACTAAAACTTTGTTATAGGATAGCAACATTAAAACTTGCAAAAGTGGTATAACTAATTTAAAATTTGACACACATGGAGGCACAGTAGGAAAGGGTATGGGTATCATTTCTTTACGCTTAAATGTTGTATTTAAGCTTTGATGTTGAATGCTTCTTTTGACAATGCATGTTGCTATGTCAATGATATATGTTGTGGTGATAAGAGTGGGGTTGTGGTACCGAAGGGTTTCGGTCACCTCTTGTTGTTTATAGTTAGGGTGAGGTTTGACGGTGTGGCGGTTAGCGCCATCCCGAAGAAGCTATTAACCCTGTAGGAGAAAAGCGCTTACCCTTTACGTCAGAATCGGGTAGTTGATTGGAGGCGAAAAGGAAGAGTTAATGGTGGTTTCCTTCGGATGTTCTTTGTCGTTACGACGGTCAGTGTTTGTTGCTTTTCTTGGCTTTAGCTGTTTTGAACCAAATGAAAAGGTGATGGGCTTTCGCGGATCGTTCCGTATGCGGTGTGTGGTTTTGTCTTCCTTGGGTGAAGACGAAGAAGAGGAGTCTAGTGTTGCGCTTCTTTTGGGCGCCTTTCCGCTTTTGATGCACATTAATTGCTTTATGAAGAACAAGCATTCGATTTATTCTGTGGTTGTCTGTCTCCAAGGCTAAAGGAGTTTTGTTCGAGTTGTGCGGACACTGGTGTGGCTGAAGTTCTCGTGGCTTCAGAGTAGTAATGCGGTGTTTGATTTCATCATTTCTTGGTTTGAGAAATCATCTTTGAAAGCCCTCTTGAGTCGTGAAAGTTAGGGGTTTGGTGTTAAGGTTTTATTTGAAAAGGTTAATGGAGCACTTGGTTCCCTTCGAGAAAAGTTGTCTTCCAACCAGTTTCCTCTATGGAAGTCTTTGAGATTGAAAAGTGTTTTGGAGAATTCCTTTGCATAACCAAGTTTGGGTTTGTCTCATTGCAATTTTGAGAGTCAAGTTTCCTTATGAATTTGGGATGAGTTTTAAAACTAAAATGCTGTAAACAAAGTAAGTAGTCTTTTGACTGAAATCGTTTGTCCCTTGTAAGAATTGATGTTTAGCATGTTATGTAGTAGGTAACAATGTGGTTTATGGATTGATGTGTTGCTAAGTTAAATTTTGAGTTGAATCAATTCAATGTGAGTAAAATCTCTAAGTTTGAGAATAAATAGACTACTAGTGTTGTAGTTCACTCTTAGCGAGAATGATTGAAAGTGTTAATATTCATGCTTAGAATCTGTTGCCTTGCTTTAAAAGTGCTTATGATCCTCGTTAATGTTAAAAGTTTAAACCTTGATGCATAGTTAAAACATTAAGATGATGTAAAGGCTGATATTGTTAAGAAGCTTTGCTTGGTGTTTAAAGATGTGCTAATCTAACGGATTAGTAGAGACTAGTGACTTTAATTTGGAAGTTGATTGGAGTGGTTATTTATGTTGTTGCAAACTACTAGTATATTTGGAAGTATGCAGTTGTGACCCTTCAATGCTAGTTTTCAATCTATTTTAAATAGTTGGAGTATGTTGTAATTTTGTTATCACCTATGTATAGGGTAGCTAAAAGTAATGTTGATCGGTTGATGATTATGCCCATTTGTTTTTATTGATGACTTAGTAGTGGTGGTAGTTGTGTAGAATACTTGTTGGAAACCATTGACTAAATGGAGGGTGTTGTACCCTGTGGTGATGGAGTGAACCATGGATAATTAACCTGATATAGAGTTTTATCTTTAATGAATGTATGCCTTGGAATCCTAGCTATGAACTTTGTATTGTAGAGATAATATTTACATGTTGAAGTCGTTGTTTAACTGAATAAGGTTCGGTTATCGAGACGTGAATAGATAGGAGGTATGAAATTTATATGTTGATCTTGCTGAAAGATTTGTGGAAGTACTATGTTTCAAATTTAGAATAAGAAGTATTATGATTCGGTGATCCGTGGGGATCATATCATTATAGTCTTGGTTGGGTGCCTTCTTGATAAGCATCATAAACCCTTATTAAAAGTTTTGGGAATGGTAACTAGAGGAAGAATTTGTTGTGAAGCTTTTGGTTGAATTGTGTTGGGGCTCCTCAGGGAGTAAAAAGTGATTTTGTTAGTGAGGTGTTCCCCTTTTGAGAAGGAGTTTCCCTCTCCTTGAGGAAGTTCGTGATGGTTGTGGGAGCAGATGCTCGACTTGAAATTTTGATGTTCTTTTCCAAAATGTTGAATTTGGATGAAATGCAATGTTGTGCAAGTTCAGTTTTCAACTGATGTGGGGTCTTTTACGACGTGGTGTTTTACTGTCAACTATGCTGCCGTTATAGTCTATATGAATTTCCGCAACCTTCGATGTTAATTGTGTTTTCATCATTTGATACCGAGGAAGAAGTCATTTGGTGAATGACTATTCGGTGCCGTTGTTACATGATGAATGAAGGGTGAAAAAGGAAAACGAGACATTGTTTATGCATAATTAATCATAAAGGAGTCGACGAGCCAGGTCGGTGAGAAAGTCATATAAGGATATATGACTAATCCGGAGTGCTCTTGAAAAGTGTGCATGCATGTCAAGAATCGAGATGTCCATTTCTTTCTAGTATGAAAAGAAAGAATGAAGGATTTATGCTTCCTTTGTGATTTGGCTTGGATGTTGCCGAATTCTTTCCAAAATGGTTGTTAACGCTTTGGGTTTGAGTTGTCGTGTGTACACTTGGGGATGATACCTAAGTGTTTTTGTGTGAGGGCGAGACCCTCTTAAGAAAGGAACCAATTGTGGTTTGGTAAGGTTTTTCGATCCTAGCTTGGGGCTAGGTGTTGAACCCTAGTGGTATAAGGGTGGTTTGTGATGGAGGTTGATGATGTATGGGTCTAACCATTATTAAGTGTAGCGATGGGTGGAAGTGAAGTTGACGGTAGTTCGGTGATATTTGTCCTACCGTGAGCATTTGTCGTCACTAGTTGTTCTTGGATTTGAGTCTTGTTTGGGAAAGGATGGAATAAAATGTTAGTATGATGGTGTATCGAAAGGGCAAGTGTGCCTTAATGAGTTTTCCCCTCGATGGAAATTTTCGGGATTGTAGAAAGGTCGTTAAAGGAATTGTGACTTCCTTTGATTATGTCATGTTGAGTTTAATGGAGTATGGTAGTCAGGTTGGTTGTGATAGAAGTATGAAGTGTTTGCCGTGAGGATTCGAGCGTTTTGGGTTGATGGAGCCCTTTGTGGTTGAAACGCAGATTCTGTTGGGGAATTGAAGTGAAGGTCGATTTGTGAGGGGTTGCCCTTAGTTGAGCTAGATCAACACTTTTTCTCTATGTGTTGGTTTTGGGAACTCGTTTGTTGTTTGTTCCGGTTTTAGTCGTTGTGTGAATGTTTTGTGCTGCAGAGAAGCCGTTTGTCCCTTGGGGATTTTGTCATTGATTTTGGCGTCCTTCGGATTCGAGGTCGAATCCTGTTGAAGGGGGGGAGAATGTGACACTACGGTATGGTGTGACATTATAGAATGTGAAATTAGAGAATAAAACCTTTCATCTTGAGGTTTACTCGCGTTTTTGGTCCTTTTGAAGTGATGTGTCACCAATGAGTGTCGTAACCTTTTTAATGGTGCATGTTATGGTCAAAAACTTTATGAAATATGGTATGGCAGGTTAAAACCATAAGGTATGGAGGTTAATAACGTTTAGGGCGTTAGGGGTTTTGGGCCTTCAGGGAGTTTGGGCCTTAAGTGGGCTTTGGTGGGATGGAGTAGGTCTCCGTGAACGGACTAGGATTGGGTGTGGGGGCTGGTAAAGGGCTCCCCACCAGCCCTTGGACGTTCACCCCTGCCCCTTGTGCGCCCTTCCCCACTTGCCCTTTTCCTAGCCGCCCTCCTCCCTTGGCCGTGGCGCCTCCTCCCTTTGCCCCATTGCTCCCCAACTCTCCACCACCTCTCCTCCACCCCCTTGCTGCCCTAGGGTGGTCTCCACACCTCTGCACCTTGTGGATCCATCCGTTGGAGCGAGGAGCGAGGAGCGAGGAGCGTGGAGCGAGGAGCGATCCGCGAGGAGATCTATTGGAGATTCGTTCGTTGGGCAAAGGTATGATCATGGGGATCCTTGGGTTTGATCTAGGTACTGTTCTTAGGGTGTTTATGAAGTTTTTAGATCAATTGGTGGTGCTGGTTGGAGTTCTTTGGGTTAGATCTAGACGTTGCCACGTTTCTGTTTTCGGGCAGATTGAGCAATCGGGCTAGGGTTTGAGTTTTCATCGATTTATAATCTGAATCTGTCCGTACGTACTTAAAAGAAGTTGTAGATAATTTAATTATCTTTCCGTGGACATAAAGCACGTTAAAATCCGATCAGTCGTTTGAAAGTTATGGCCGTTTTACCGAGCGTGTTAAAATCTATGATGCGATTGGAACAGATCGTAGTAATCTGTAGATTAAACAATTTTAACGTCCGAATCAGTCTTTCCGTATAACTAGAAAAATGTAGGAAATTTCCTAAGCTTCGCGATGGTGTACTCGTTTAATCGATTTGGAGTCCCAGAACTCAAGTTATGGCCTTTGCAAGGCTGCTGTCCCGCCGGGACAGAACCTCTGTTTTTAGGTTTGCAAGTAGTGGGCAATGTCGGGTTAGATGGGGATTTGTGTACTGTTTTGCAGGCATTTTGTGAGTGTGTGATGCCTATGTGCAGGTGGTGTGACACCGGGAGTGCCCTCGACTTCCCACAAATCCGTCGCCCGCGGTTGAGGCAAGTGTGTTGTAATGTATAGCGGATTGTAGGTTGCTTGTTGATATTGGATGAAAGATTGAATACTTGCTATGATCACTTGCCTTGCTTGCTGTTTTCCAATGATATCACTACTAGAAATCCGTGCTTTTGCCACGAAACGTTTTACAACATCATAAATTTTGTTGCATTAGAGTGGTGTTATTGCCTCGATTTGGAAAATTGTGGTGATACGTCCAATATATTACCACAAATTAGTGTGTGTTGCGATATTGTTAACTGTCGTGGCAAAAGGTTGGTCGTATTGCAACAAAAAATGAAATTGTTGCGTTAAATAAGATTTTATTGCCATGGGAAAATTTTGTTGCTATAATATTTTATTTCGTGGCGATTTTTAATTTTATAGCCATGATTTCTTTTTATGTGGCAACAAGTCTACCTATGGGCCGACATGTATCATGTGAGTATGATTATCATGATATGATGCTATGTGTCTATACTTATCATGATTCGATGCCATGTGTAATATTTGTCATGATGAGATGCCATATGTTTATGTACATGTGAAATATGATAATTGGCATAGTTGCATGCATGACATGAGATAGGGCGAGGGCGGTGAGAAAGTCATAACTAGTCCGGCAAGGTCGGTGAGAAAGTTATGACTAGTCTGGAACGCCATTGAGTAAGACCTACATCGTGATTCCATCCACGTGGTGAATGGAAGCGAGGAGTAGGCACCCTCCATCTTCGGGATGGAAGGGGGGAAAAGGGTGCACACCGACGGGTGTGTACTCAACCATACCGGTATGAGTTTCCAAGGAGATATGAGCATAACATTGCATTGCATTGCATTGCAATACATATTTAATGATGATGACGTTGTTATGTGCTCAAGTATGAGATGTTATATGTGATGTAAGGTATTATTGTCTTGTAAATGATCTTGTTGTCCATTAGAATATGCTTGCTGAGTTTTCGAACTCACGCTTGTGTTTTATGTTGTTTTTAGGTACTTTGAGATCGGCATGCGGAAAAAAGGGGTCTAGCTACACTTCTACACGTAGCTCCACCATCATAGTCCATAATTAATCACTTGGAGACATGATATTAAGAGTTGTGCCTTAAACTTAATGTATGGTTTAATTTAGCATGCTAGTGATTCCTTATTTGCTTCGTTTTAGTTTATGAAGTGGTTGAGCGTGGTATTATTGGCGTAATTTGATGATATATCCATTTATGTTGATGTTTTAGATGTCGTGTGCTATGATATATCTTGCCATGATACTGATATGGTGTTAATTCATGGAAAAACAAAGGAGATGCTGCCGAAATATCGGTTTTTAGCATATGAACCTTTGCTGGAATTTATGTTTAATTGTGGTACTTAGATGTTGCTTAGCTTATGTTTGGTAGCATTCGGGCATATTAAATGCCGGGGTGTTACATACTCCCACAACCGTCACAAATTTTTCTCAAGGAGAGGGAAACTCATTTTCAAAAGGGAACACCTCACTAACAAAATAACTTTATAAAACATTCAGAAAATCCACCTTTTTGAAGCACTCGCAAACATCACACACATTATGAAAATAAATCCATCTCCAGTCAAAAAGAGTTACAAATTAAATCTCAAGAGTTTCCAACACAACCCACTATGTCCATCTGCTTCCGTTAAAATTTATTCCAAACATAATTCAGGGTGAATGCGAAGGAGCGCGATCCACTGAAAAACTTTTGGTTGCAAATCCATACTCATAGCACAAATTAAATAAAATAGCCAAAACCAAATATTGGCACCAATAGCTACGGGTTTTAGGGAAACTCGGAAACACAACACAAGGAATACTTTGACCGAAGGCATTCAACCAAAATGGCAAACAACCACATCAGTTCAAAAGGTTTTAAACACCAGCTCAGCATGAATCCCACCATAACTTGTATTCCACTACACTTACCATTTAAGCATTCAATAATCACTATTTACTCAACAAGAGAGTCCAACCAGATTTAACAAGATTTACATAACAATTTCTTTATCTAGTTACCATTGCGAACACTTTTAATTAAGGTTTAAGATGCTTATCACAAAGGCACCCATCCAAGACTACATTGACATGACCCCCACGGATCAGCAAATCATATAACAACGTATTCTATAATTCAAACATAGTACTTTAACAGCTACTTGAGCATGGTCAACCTATCAATTTTATACTATCCATATGTCAAAATCTTGACAATTGAAACTTGTTCAATCAATAAAATGACTTCAACAAATAAGTAATATCTCTACAAGATAAAATTCGTAAATAGGATTCTAATATATGCGTTCATTAAGGTTAAAATCTTGCATCATGATCATTAACCATTGTTCATCCCATCACAACATGTACTCGACATAATACCACAGTTTTACACTTTCCTTCTATTGGATCAATGGTTTCCAACAATTAACAACACTACCAAGGCATCAATATCAATTCTTTGCATAATCATCAATCAACAACATTGCTTTTAGCTACCTTACACATAGGTTGCAACAAAATTGTCACTACACAACATACTTCAACTATTAAATTAGATTTAATAAGTTAGATCAGCACAATGTTCTTAAAACAACAACCAGACCTATGTTTTTTCCCAATTGACATCGGTACTAGCATTAACACTACCCTTAACAACATCATTAACAATAAGTCTTATGTCTTCTCAATTGATATCAATACTAGCATTGTAGAGACACAACTGCATACTTCCAAATATACTAGTAGTTTACAACAACATAAATAGCAACTCTAATCAACTTCCAAATTAAAGCCACTAATCATCATGATTAAATTTCTCTATTAACCCGTTAGATTAGGACATCTTTAAACAACCGGCAAGGTTTCTTTAACAGTATCATTAATTTACATCATCTTAATGTTCTAACTATGCATCAAGGTTTAAACTTTTAACATTAACGAGGATCATAAGCACTTTTAAAGCAAGACAACCGATTCTAAGCATGTACATTAACACATTTAATCATTCCCACTATGGGGTACTCTACATCACTAGAGGTTCACCTAATCTTAAGCTAAAGGTAACAATTACATTTAATTGGTTCAACTCGCAAATTAACTTAACAATACGTCATTCCATAAACCACATTGGTACATACTACATAACATGCTAAACAACAATTCTCACTATTGACAAACGATTTCAGTCAAAAGACTACTTACTTTGTTTGCAGCATTTTTTTAAAAACTCAACCCAAATTCATACGGAAACTTGACTCTCAAATTTGCATGAGATAAACCCAAACTTGGTCATGCAAAAGGAATTCTCCAAAACACTTTTCAATCTCAAGGACTCCTGTAGAGGAAAATGGTTGAAAGATAATTTTCTCGAAAGGGAACCAAGCGATCAAGTAATCCTTTTCAAATAAAACCTTAACACCAAACCCCCAACCTTTCACGAAACAAGAAGGGTTTTCAAAGATGATTTCTCAAACCAGTAAAATAACGAAATCACACACCACTTACTCCTACAAAGCCACAGAACTTCAGCCCTGACAACCAGGTCTGGCATAACGCTGCAATAACTCTTTTGACCTTGGAGAAAGACAAACACATGAATAAATTGAATGCTTCTCCCCATAAAGCAATCAACAAACTGAGCATCAAAGCTGGAAATGCGACCAAAAGAAGCGCAACACTAGACTCTTCTTCTTCGTCTTCAACCAAGGAAGACAAAACCACACACCGCATACGGAACAATCCGCGAAAATCCAATACCAAACACTTTTTTTCTTTTGGTTTCAATCAACTAAAACCAAGAAAACCAACCAAGACCGACCGTTAGAACGGTAAAGAGCAATTGAAAGAATTCACCACAAATTCTTCTATTCGACTCCAGCCAACTACCCGGTCTTCGACAGAAAGGATAAGCACTCTTCTCCCACAGGGGTGAATAGTTCTTCGGTGATGGCGCTAACCGGCCACACCGTCAAACCACACCCTTACTATGAACAAAAAGAGGTGACCGAAACCCTTCGGCACCACAACCCCACTCTATCACAGCAACAAGAACAATTCAATCATTTATCGCATTGACATAGCAACATGCATTATCAAATGAAGCATTCAACATCAAAGCTTAAATACAACATTTAAGCGTAAAGAAACGATACCCATACCCTTTTCCTACTATGCATCCATGTGTGTCAAATTTTAGATTAGTTATACCACTTTTGCAAGTTTTAATGTTGCTATCCTATGACAAAATTTTAGTTAAAACCTAAGCCATGTTTCAAGTTATTCCACATCACATTTTAGTTGTACCCTATAGCATGACACTAAAAATACACATTCCAGGGACCTACAACCTGGCTATGATACCAACTGTATCACCCTGGCATCTAGCATGCCTGAATGCTACCAAACATAGGATAAACAACATCTAAATACCATAAACTAAGATAAATTACAGCAAAGGAGTAAATGCTAAAACTAAAAATTTCGGCAGCATCTCCTTTGTTTTTCCATGAATTGAAGCAACAACAATATGATCACAGGATATAGTATAAAGAATGACATCTAAATCATCAATAACAAGGGTTCTAGCAGTAGTATAAGCCTAGAATAAAGATTCCAACCATCTCATGAGCCAAACGAAGTAAATGAGGAAACCAAGCACACAAATTAACCATTGCACCAAGTTGCATGGCACTACTCTTATTATCATGACCAAGATGAATAAATTGTCTATAAGTGTGGAGCTACGTGTAGATGTGTAGCTAATGCCCTTCCCCGTATGCCGGTTTCATGGTACCTAAAACAACAAGAAAGCACAAGCGTGAGTTCAACACTCAACAAGTATATTGCAATGGTACAAAAGAACAATTACATAGCTACAACAACTCACATCATGTCTATCATCTCATTCATGATCACATATCATTATCATCATCATCATGTATGCAATGCGATGCGATGCACATGTCTCCTGGAAACTCATACCGGTATGGTTGAGTACACACCCGTCGGCGTGCACCCTCTCCCCCCTTCCATCCCGAAGATGGAGGGTGCCTACTCCTCGCTTCCATACACCACGGTGGATGGAATCACGATGTAGGACTTACTCATTGGCTCTCCGGAATAGTCATAACTTTCTCACCGACCTTCCCCAGACTAGTTATAACTTTCTCACCGCCCGGGCCATGTATCATGCAATGTATGCAAACATGCCAACATCATAAATAACTTGTACATTAACACATGGCATCATAACATAATAAGCATATTCATCATATCAATGGAAAACATTAAAGCATGGAATGTGAACATATCATATATTCAATTTCAATCTCAACCAAACAAGCAAACTACAACCCGCTACCCATTTCAATAAACTTGCCTCAACCACGGGCGACGGATTGGCGAGAAGTAGAGGGCACC
The DNA here is from genome assembly GCA_036346355.1 of Rhipidocladum racemiflorum. Lineage (NCBI taxonomy): Eukaryota > Viridiplantae > Streptophyta > Magnoliopsida > Poales > Poaceae > Rhipidocladum > Rhipidocladum racemiflorum. Next base: position 47,441,978 of record CM070589.1, read on the forward strand.
TCTGGGGTCACACCACCTGCACATAGGAACCACACACTCAAAATCATGCCCACAAAACAATACGCAAACACTCTTCTACCCCGACTTCGCAAACTACTCGCACAACCCAAAACAGAGGTTCTGTCCCGTCGGGACAGCAGACTTGCAACGAGCATAACTCGGGTTCTAAAACCCCGAATCGATTAAACGAGTACATACTCGCATAGCTTAGGAAATTTCCTAACTTTTTTTAAGTATATGGAAAGACTGATTCAGAGTCTAAAGTGGTTTAATCTACATAATACCGTGATATATTCCAATCACGTAACAGTTTTTAATACGTTCGGTAAAACGAGCATAACTTCCAAACGGCTGGGCAGAATTGGACGTTCTTTATACCCACTGAAAGGTATTGAAGTTACCTACAACTTCTTCAACAGGCGGACGACCAAATTCCAAGTCTAAATTGGCGAAAAGCCAAACCCTAGGTCGACTGCTCATGCTGCCCGAAACAGAGAACGTGGCAAACTCTAGATTTGATCTAATCTACCCAATTACAGCACCACCAATTGATCTAAAAACATTATATTAACCCTTAGAACAGTACCTAGACCAACCCCAAGGATCCCCGTGGTCATACCTTTGCCCGACGAATGAAAAACCCAACGGATCTCCTCCCGGTTCGCGCGATCTCCTTCCTCGCTCCAAATCCACCGGATCTCCTCGTCGCGGATCGCTCCAATGGACGGGTCTTCGGGGTGGTGAGGTGGAGAGGCTTCCCTAGGGTAGAAAGGGGTGGTGGAGAGGGGAGGGGATGGCGCAAGCGGGAGAGGAGGCGCCCAAAGTGGGGGGTGGTGGCTTGGGTGGTGGGAGGAGGAGGTGGAGTGGCGCCCAGGGTTGTGGGGGCATGTGGGCAGGGGGAGGATGCCCCCAAGGCAGGTTATCCTACCTTCTCCTCCCTCATGGTCCCAAAAATCCTCCCACCAAGGCCCACGACACATCCCCCTTGGGCCCGAACTCACCCGGAGAGGCCCAAACTCCCGAAAACAACCCGGAAAAGCGAATAAACCTCACAGCGTATAGTTTTTAACCTCTGATTTCATATTTTATAATGTTTTAACCTCAACATTCACATTTTATAAGATTACGACACTCCGTAGTGTCACAATATGATTCTAAGATATACATTCAATAAGGATAAAATTCTACATCATGTTAATTATCCATGGTCCACTCCATCACAACATGTTACAATAACTCCATTTTAACAATGGTTTCCAACAAGTAATCTATACAATTATCACCACTACTAAGTCATTAATATCAATAAATGAGCAAAATCATAAAAACAACTGCATTGTTTTTAATTACTCTATCCATATATCATAACAAATTGTCACTACACAACATACTCCAGCTATAAAATAAATTTAATAAGTTAGACCAGCACAAGGTTCTTACAACAACAACAAAACCTATATTTTCCCAATTGACATCGGTACTAGCATTACAGGAACACAGCTGCGTACTTCCAATTATACTAATGATTTGCAACATCATAAGTAACAGCTCTAATCAACTTCCAAGTTAAGGTCACAAACCAACACGATTAAGTTTCTGTACTAACATATTAAATTAGAACATCTTTAAACAATCAACCTAGTTTCTTTAAGAACATCAGTAGTGTAACACCCCGGCATTTAATATGCCCGAATGCTACCAAACATAGACTAAGCAACCTCTAAATACCACAATTACAAGTAAATTACAGCAAAGGAGCAAAAGCTAATACCGAAAATTTCGGCAGCATCTCCTTTGTTTTTCCCTGGATTGAACAACAACAATCTTCACATATCAAGATAGCATAAAGAACGATAGTAATAACTTGAGAAAACAGGAATTACAGCCATCATACAGCTAAGGATATAAGCCTATCCGTCTCATGTCAAATATGGACTAATCATTTACTCATGGCAACCAACAAAGCATCAATACCACAGTTTAGTTCAGTGAATTAACATCACAATTATACGAACGAACATGTCATTGTTTATATGTGTGATGCTAAGTGATGACGTGTGACTAGCTCCCTTTCCCGCATGCCGGTTTCATGGTACCTAAGAAAAACAACATAAACACAAGCGTGAGTTCATCACTCAGCAAGTATATTGCAATGGAACAAGAAAATACATTCCAATACCTTCATCACCACTTTTCACATACGACATCATACACATCTCATATTCATAGTGTAAGCATATTATTGACATCATCATATATCATCCTCATATAATGCAATGCAATGCGATGCACATATCTCCTGGAAACTCATACCGGTATGGTTGAGTACACACCCGTCGGTGTGCACCCTCTCCCCCCTTCCATCCCGAAGATGGAGGGTGCCTACTCCTCGCTTCCATACACCGCGGTGGATGGAATCACGATGTAGGACTTACTCATTGGATCTCCGGAATAGTCATAACTTTCTCACCGACCTTCCCCGGACTAGTTTTGACTTTCTCACCGCCCGGGCCATGTATCATGCCATGTATGCAAACATGCCAACATCATAAATAACTTGCACATTAACACATGGCATCATAAAATAATAAGCATATTCATCATATCAATGGCAAACATTAAAGCATGGCATGTGAACATATCATATATTCAATTTCAATCAACCAATCTAGCACACTACAACCCGCTACCCATTCCAATACACTTGCCTCAACCACAGCGACGGATTGGCGAGACATAGAGGGCACTCCCGGGGTCACACCACCTGCACATAGGTACCACACACTCACAATCATGTCCACAAAACAGTACGCAAACACTCTTCTACCCCGACATCACAAACTACTCGCAAAACCCAAAAACAGAGGTTCTGTCCCGTCGAGACAGAAGCCTTCCAAAAGGCATAACTCGGGTTCTAAAACTCCGAATCAATTAAACGAGTACATACTTGCGTAGCTTAGGCAATTTTCTAACTTTTTCTAAGTATATGGAAAGAGTAATTCGGACTCTAAAGTGGTTTAATCTACAGAATACCGTGATCTATTCCAATCACGTCATAGTTTTTAACACATTCGGTAAAACAAGCATAACTTTCAAATGGCTTGGCGGAATTGGACGTTCTTTATACCCACTGAAAGGTATTGAAGTTACCTACAACTTTTTCAACAGGCGGATGGCCAAAATCCGACTCTAAATTGGCAAAAACCCAAACCCTAGGTCGATTGCTCATGCTGCCCGAAACAGAGAACGTGGCAAACTCAAGATTCCATCTAATCTACCCGACTACAGAACCACCAATTGATCTAAAAACATGATAATAACCCTTAGAATAGTACCTAGACCAACCCCAAGGATTCCCATGGCCATACCTTCGCCCGACGCACGAAAACCCAACGGATCTCCTCCTAGTTCGCGCGATCTCCTTCCTCGCTCCAAATCCACCGGATCTCCTCGTCGCAGAGAGCTCCAATGGACGGATCTTCGAGGTGTTGAGGTGGAGAACTCCCCTAGGGGCAGCAAGGGAGGTGGAGAGGTGGTGGAGGTGTGACACCACGGAGTGTCGTATCCTTATTTATTGAGCATGATGAGGTCAAAAACATTATGAGATGTGGATTTAAGGTTAAAACCATAGGGTATGGAGGTTATTAGCATTTCCGAGCCGTTTCCGGGAGTTTGGGCCTTTCCGGGGAGTTTGGGCCTTTCCGGGGAGTTTTGGGCCTAGGCGAATGGGTGGTGGGCTTTGGTGGGATGGAGTATGAGTCCATTTAGGATTAGGAATTCTATTTGGGGCTGGTAAGAGGGCTTCCCCTGCCCTTATTTGCGCCCCCACTCCCCTTTGGGCGCCCCCACTCCCCTTTGGGCGCCCCCACACCTCCCCTTGGCCCTAGCTGCACCACCCCCTCTCCCCTTGTGGCCGTGCGCCCCTCCCCTTTGCCCCCTTGCCTCTCCACCTCTACACCACCTCTCCTCCACCCCCCTTGCTGCCCTAGGGTAGCCTCCCCACCCCTGCACCTCGAGGATCCATCCATTGGAGCGAGGAGCGAACCGGGAGGAGATCCATTCATTTTTCGTGCGTCGGGCGAAGGTATGGCCATGGGAATCCTTGGGGTTGGTCTAGGTACTGTTCTAAGGGTGTTTATTATGTTTTTAGATCAATTGGTGGTGCTGGAATTGAGTAGATTCGGTTCGGTTAGATCTAGATGTTGCCACGTTCTCTGTTTTGGACAGCATGAGCAGTCGACCTAGGGTTTAGTTTTTTGCCAATTTTGATTCCGAATTTGGTCATCTGCCTGTTGATGAAGTTGTAGATAATTTCAATATCTTTCAGTGGGTATAAAGAACGTTAAATTCCGATCAGCCGTTTGAAAGTTATGGCTGTTTTACCGAGCATGTTAAAATCTGTGACGTGATTGGAATAGATCACGGTATTTTGTAGATTAAACAACTTTAGAGTCCGAATCAGCCTTTCCCTATACCTAGAAAAAGTTGGGAAATTTCGTAAGCTACGCGAGGATGTACTCGTTTAATTGATTCGGAGTTTTAGAACCCGAGTTATGCCTTTTGGAAGGCTGCTGTCCCGATGGGACAGAACCGCTGTTTTCGGGTTTTGCGAGTAGTTGGCCATGTCGGGGTAGTTGAGGGTTTGCGTACTGTTTTGTGGGCTTGATTGTGAGTGTGAGGTCCCTATGTGCTGGTGGTGTGACCCTGGGAGGGCCTTCTACTTCTCGCCAATCCGTCGCCCGTGGTTGAGGCAAGTGTATTGTAATGGATAGCGGTTTGTAGGTTGCAAGTTGAGACTAGATGAGATTGATTATATGAGATGATCACTTGCCATGCTTTAATGATTTCCAATGATATGATGAGTATGTTTATCATGTTATGATGCCATGTGTTAATGTACGAGTTAATTATGATGTTGGCATAATTGCATACATGGCAAGATTACATGGCCTGGGCGGTGAGAAAGTCATAACTAGTCCGGGAAGGTCGGTGAGAAAGTTATGACTAATCCGGAGAGCCAATGAGTAAGTCCTACATCGTGATTCCATTCACCACGGTGAACGGAAGCGAGGAGTAGGCACCCTCCATCTTCGGGATGGAAGGGGGGAGAGGGTGCACACCGATGGGTGTGTACTCAACCATACCGGTATGAGTTTCCAAGGAGACATGAGCATAGCATCGCATTGCATACATAATGATGATGATAATGATATGTGATTATGAATGAGATGATTTACATGATGTGAGATATTATTGCCATGTAATTGTTCTTGTTGTACCATTGCGATATGCTTGCTGAGTTTTGAACTCACGCTTGTATTTTCTTGTTGTTTTAGGTACCATGAGATCGGCATGCGGGGAAGGGAAATAGTCACACGTCCGCACGTAGCTTCACTCATTTTGATTCCACAAGTCATTCAATTAGCTTTGATAATAAACTGCGTGTGATGATTATTGCTTTAAGGTTTAGCTTCGCTATATGAGAGTTTAATTGTTCGTTTGACTCTTGGAGACATTAAGTGCTTGAAAATAGACTTATATTGTCGTTAAGTCTTTAATTATTGCTGTTTTAGCTGTCTCTCATATTGCCTTATATTGCTTTACTGTGTTGCTCCTTCAAATCATGTTAAAACAAAGGAGATGTTGCCGAAATCTCGGTTTTTAGCATGTGCGCCTTTGCTGGAATTTATGTTTAATTGTGGTATTTAGATGTTGTTTAGCTTATGTTTGGTAGCATTCAGGCATATTAAATGCCGGGGTGTTACAGGAGGGGTGGTGGCGCAATGGGGAGAGGTGGTGAGGGGTGCGGCTAGGAGGAGGATTGGGGGGCGGCTAGGGCACACAAGGGGAGGTGGGGGGCGCACCAAGCAGGGGTGGGGCGCCCATAAGGGCAGGAGGAGGCCCCCAAACAGGACTCCTACTCCTAAATGGACTCAAACTCCTCCCCACCAAGGCCCATGACCCTTTCCCTTATGCCCAAACTCCCCCGGAAAGGCCCAAACTCCCGAAAACGGCCCGGAAACGCAAATAAACCTCATACTGTATGGTTTCAACCTCCAATTCCATATTTCATAATGTTTTTGACCTCAACATTCACATTATATAAGGTTACGACACTCCGTGGTGTCACATTCCCCCCTTCAACAGGATTCGACCTCGAATCCAAGACACACCAATACGCAACCCAGCAAAGCAAAGGATAGCTAGGTTTCACATCTCATACCTGAGGCGAAAAGCTCGAGGTACTTCTCGCGCATGCAAGACTCCAGTTCCCAAACCGCTTCTCTCTCTGACTAAAGCCACTAGAACTACACTGATCGAGACTCGATGGTAAGATGCTTAGGCTCGAAGACCCACAGCTCTAACGATAACCCACGATCAACCTCTTGCAAGAACTTTACTCAACATTGAAACCCAAAGCACTCGAACAAGGCCTCGGCAAGACCCAAGCGATAGGATAAAATCCCAAACAGACCACGAAATAATACGATCTCACACTCCTCATTCCATGCATTCCTTGGCACTAAAGTGCCCGATCCCTTTAACCAAAGCCACTCTCCAGAAGGACATGGTACCAACTTCTAGATCCATCTTCCGCTCCCACGCACAAAAGTGAATCACGTCCCAACGTCTCAATTGTGGTTCGTCATATTCGAGACGACGCAAACCAAGTGAGACACAACACTCTAAGATTACTACCACCGCAAGGAGAAGCCTACTTTATGACCAGGGTTCTGAAAAACCCGCAAAATCAAAAAACAACAACCGAACATTCCACTTCGGTTGGCACAACACGCTCAAGCCCGGCGACAAAAAGATCCAATACACTTCAAAAGGAAAAGCGATTACTAGCAACCACCAAGTGGTCCACTAATAATTTAATCAACCCTACCGAGGAACACCTCAACGACTCAATTCTCCAAGAAGGTTTGCATTCAGTCATACACAACCTTCCACTCAAAGGATCACGACAAAGAGTACAATCATTGAGTCAGCTCAACCATAAGCATAAACCCAATTGGTCCACATACAACAACTCAAACCCCAAAGCGCTAAAACCACTTTGGAAAGGATCCGGCAACATCCAAAGAGCACAAATTTCATTTTTTTCTAAGCCAAATCGCAAAGAAAACTCAAACTTCTAACACCACAGCCAAAATACCACAAATTATTCATTCTTTCGTTTCATACTAGGAAGAAATGGAAATCTCGATACATGACAAGAATGCACACTTTTCAAGAGCATTCCAGATTAGTCATATATCCATATATGACTTTCTCACCGACCTGGCTCATCGACTCCTTTATGATTAATTATGCATAAACAATGTCTCGTTTTCCTTTTCACCATTCATTCATCATGTAACAACGGTACCGAATAGTCATTCACCAAATGACTTCTTCCTCGGTATCAAATAATGGAAACACAATTAACATCGAAGGTTGCGGAAATTCATATAGACTATGACAGCAGCATAGTTGACAGTAAAACACCATGTCGCATCACATCCCACATCAATTGAAAACTGAACTTGCAAAACATTGCATTTCATCCAAATTCAACATTTTGGAAGAGAACATCAAAATTTCAAGTCGAGCATCTGCTCCCACAACCGTCACAAATTTTCTCAAGGAGAGGGAAACTCATTTTCCAAAAGGGAACACCTCACTAACAAAATCCCTTTATAAAACATTCATAAAATCCACCTTTTTGAAGCACTCGCAAACATCACACACATTATGCAAATAAATCCAACTCCAGTCAAAAAGAGTTACAAATTAAATCTCAAGAGTTTCCAACACAACCCACTATATCCATCTGCTTCCGTTAAAATTTATTCCAAAGATAATTCAGGGTGAACGCGAAGGAGCGCGATCCACTCAAAAACTTTTGGGTGTAAATCCATACTCATAACACAAATTAAACAAAATAGCCAAAACCAAAGATTGGCACCAATAGCTACGGGTTTTAGGGAAACTCGGAAACACAACACAAGGAATACCTTGACCGAAGGCATTCAACCAAAATGGCAAACAACCACACCAGTCCAGAAGGTTTTAAACACCAGCTTAGCATAAATACAATCATCTCTAGTGTTCCACTATGCTTTCCATTAAAGACTTCAAAATTCACTACTTACTCATTGAGGAAGTCCAACCGGACTTAACAAAATTTACATAACCGTTTCTTTCTCTAGTTACCATTCCCAACACTTACACATAAAGTTTACGATGCTTATCAAAAAGGCAACTATCCAATACTACCTCATAAAGATCCCCACAGACCAACACATCATATAACAACGTATTCTCTATTTCAAACATAGTACTTCAACAGATACTTGAGCATGATCAACCTACCAATTTTATACAATCCATACGTCAATTTCTCGACAACAAAACTTACTCAATCAATAAATGACTTCAACACATAAATGTTATCTCTACAAGACAAAATTCGTGAGTATGATTCTAGGATATACATTCATCAAGAATAAAATCCTACATCATGTTAATTATCCATGGTCCACTCCATAACAACATGTTACAATAACCTCCATTTTTAACAAGGATTTTCAACAATTAATCTAAGCAAATACCACCACTACTAAGTCGTCAATATCAATAATTTGCATAATCATCAATCAACAACATTACCTTTAGCTACCCTATACATCGGTTATAACAAAATTACCACCACACAACATACTCCAACTATTTAAAAATAGATTGAATACTAGCATTAACACTGCCCTTAACAACATCATTAACAATAAGTCTTATGTCTTCTCAATTGATATCAATACTAGCATTGTAGAGACACAACTGCATACTTCCAAATATACTAGTAGTTTGCAACAACATAAATAGCAACTCTAATCAACTTCCAAATTAAAGCCACTAGCCAACATAATTAAATTTCTCTATTAACCCGTTAGATTAGAACATCTTTAAACAACCGGCAAGGTTTCTTTAACAGTATCATTAATTTACATCATCTTAATGTTCTAACTATGCATCAAGGTTTAAACTTTTAACATTAACGAGGATCATAAGCATTTTTAAAGCAGGGCAACAGATTCTAAGCATGTACATTAACCCATTTAATCATTCTCGCTACAGAGTAAACTACAACACTAGTAGTCTATTTATTCTCCAGCTAGAGATGATAATCACATTGAATTGATTCAACTCAAAATTTATCTTAGCAACATATCATTCCATAAACCACATTGTTACCTACTACATAGCATGGACATAAACTTTTCTAAACACCTTCATGGGGCACGAACTCATGACAAACAGGATGCAACTCAACTTTTAAAGATAACCACAACTCAAGAACTAGAACGAACACCGATAGAAAATTTCTCCTTTCTAAGCAAGTAAGAAAAACAAAACTCCAATAGAAATGCAGGAGAGCTCAACTCTCAAATACCCAAATTTTCCCACAAAACTCTTCAAGAAATCTCAAGATCTATACTTCCAAGAAGGAAGAAGGATGCACCAGGGAAAATCAAATGTTCATTAAAACTTTTCCGATAAAAGATTCAAACTTAGCTCCACCAACTCAAGACCTGCACAAGGGGAAACTCCAACACTTTTTCTTAGATAGGGAGAACAACAACCACAAAAGTTTTCTCCTCAAGACAGCCCGTAATGACCAACAAAACCGGTGTCAAAGCAAAAATAGCGACCAACAGAAGCGCAACACTAGACTCTTCTTCTTCGTCTTCAACCAAGGAAGACAAAACCACATACCGCATACGGAACAATCCACGAAAATACAAGACCAAACACGTTTCTTTGGATTTCAATCGACTAAAAAAAACAAGAAGACCAACCAAAACCGACCGTCGGAACGGTGAAAAGCATCCGAAGGATACCACCATCAACTCTTCTATTTGTCTCCAGCCAACTACCCGATCTACGATAGAAAAGGTAAGCACTCTTTCCCCATAAGGGATTCATAGTTCTTCGGTGATGGCTTTAACTGGCCATACTGTCAAACCACACCCTTACTATTAACAAAAGTGGTGACCGAAACCCTTCGACACCACAACCCCACTTTATCACCACAACAAGCACAATTCAATCATTTATCTCATTATCAAATGAAGCATTCAACATCAAAGCTTAAATACAACATTTAAGCATAAAGGAACAATACCCATACCCTTTCCTACTGTGCATCCATGTGCGTCAAATTTTAGATTAGTTATACCACTTTTGCAAGTTTTAATGTTGCTATCCTATGACAAAATTTTAGTTAAAACCTAAGCCATGTTTCTAAGTTATCCCACATCACATTTTAGTTGTAACCTAAGGTATGACACTAAAAATACACATTCCAAGGACCTACAGCCCGCTCTGATACCAACTGTAACACCCCGGCATTTAATATGCCCGAATGCTACCAAACATAGACTAAGCAACCTCTAAATACCACAATTACAAGTAAATTACAGCAAAGGAGCAAAAGCTAATACCAAAAATTTCGGTAGCATCTCCTTTGTTTTTCCCTGGATTGAACAACAACAATCTTCACATATCAAGATAGCATAAAGAACGATAGTAATAACTTGAGAAAACAGGAATTTCAGCCATCATACAGCTAAGGATATAAGCCTATCCGTCTCATGTCAAATATGGACTAATCATTTACTCATGGCAACCAACAAAGCATCAATACCACAGTTTAGTTCAGTGAATTAACCATCACAATTATAGGAAGGAACATGTTATTGTTTATATGTGTGATGCTAAGTGATGACGTGTGACTAGCTACCTTTCCCGCATGCCGGTTTCATGGTACCTAAGAAAAACAACATAAACACAAGCGTGAGTACATCACTCAGCAAGTATATTGCAATGGAACAAGAAAATACATTCCAATACCTTCATCACACTACAGGAATCCGTTACTTTTTCGTCGGCCTAAATTATTTTTGTCGGCATTTTCCAAGCCGACGATTATAGTCAGTATTTTCGTCGGTTTAAATGGAGCCGACGAAAATAGTATTATTTTCGTCGGCCTGGGTATAAGCCAACGGAAATATAAAGTTTATTTTCGTCGGTTAGATTGGCCGGCGAAACTATGACTCTATTTTCGTCGGCTTGGGTAGAAGCCGACGAAAACTAATGGATATTTTGCCCTATCCCGCCGTCTGCGTCAAAAACTTTCCAACCCTCGCGCGCGACTACGCCTCAGCCCCCGCCGCCACGTCCGCGCCTGACCGCCGCCCCTCCGGTCCACCGGCACGCTGTCCGTGCTCGCCCCCTGCCGCCTCATCCACCCCCGCCTACCCCGTGCCCGCCCGCTAGCCAGCCCGCACCCGCCTCCCCCGCCCCCACCACGTTTGCCGCCGCCTCCGGCCCGCCAACACGTCGCCGGAGGTCCGCCCCCGCCTCCCCCGCGCTTGACCCCCAGCCGCCGGGTCCGCCCCTGCCTCCCCCGCGCTCGACCCCGGCCGTCGGGTCCGCCCCCGCCTCCTGCGCACCCACCCCCTGTTCGCCAGCTACCAACACTTGGGAAAAAAAAGGGGGTGGAGAAGAGAAGCGAAGCGACTTCGTGGAGATCGAAGACAGCGGCGGGGACCGAGCCGGTGGAGAAGCTGAGCTTGAAGTCGTTCAAGCGCTCCCTTGACCTCTTCGCGCCCACCCACCCCCTCCTCTTCGCCCCCGACCTGGAGAGGTAAACGGCTTGCCCTCTTCCTTAACCCCAAAAACCTAACCCGTACTGACCGCTATGCTGCTTGCTCTCTTTCTCATGGCGGCGGGATGCAGCAAGAGGATCCGCATCGGCTGTAAGGTTCGTGCCCTCGTCTCGGCTCTCTGTTTGTTGGATTCATTTGATCGAGTGATAAACCCTGAAAATTGGTGGTGGAATGGTTTCTCGCAGGTGAATGCGGAGTACGGTGCTATCAAGAACCTACCGACTATCGATCAGGGATGAGGGCAGGCGAAGGGGGCTGTTGCTCTTTCCACCACGTTCCCGCTTCCAGGTAAATTTTGCTGTCCGTTTTTGTTAGATGAAAACATCTGTCGCTTTTTGCAAGTAAATATCTTGGTATTTGGGAAGAATTGGTGAGCTAGAGTGGGCTTTCATGCCAGCAAGTGATGAACCCTAGGAAAAAGGAAGATTTAAGGTGCAATAGCTGGAATGCTAGCGCAATTGCAATTGCTCTTACATTGCTAGCACCATGATTGACGTGAACTCCCATGTAACCTTACTATCGGATTTCATTTTATTTGAGCTCACAACTATCTTGTTAGGTGCTCAAGACACAAAAGATCATAGGGAAGGGACTGGTAATGCTATCATCCCTGCACCTCTTATGCTACCAAAAGCACCGTAAGTGCATTCATACTCTTTTGCCTTTTGTTAACTTGCTGACTCTGTTCTTTTTTATTGGCACTGAATTTTCCCCTTTTTATTTTTCAGTGACTCTATAGTACCTGGGAAAAACACAATTATATTATCAATTCCCGGGTCATCTGACAGGTTTGCTCACTTGTCTTTGTTTCTATGGCCGATTGGTCATTGTACTGCACTGTATGATACAAGTATTGTTTGTGTTATTGTATTTATTGCAGTATACCAGCTACTTCTGAATTGTTGATGTCATGATAATAACTCTCTCAGATTCTCCACATCTGCACTAATGGAAAGGATACCAAGTAGATGGCCACGGCCTACATGGCATGCTCCCTGGAAGAACTATCGGGTATATTTTTCATTCAGTTTCTGTCTTTCATATTGTTTATTACATTAAGAGGTTTGGCACATCAGGGAAAAGTTTATGGAAAATTGGTGGTCTTGTGGTTCAGGAAGAAAGGTTTTATCTTGTTCATGCATGATTGCATGTAGTTTTAACATGTGTGCTTTGAAGTAGACTGGTTTATAAGAGCATCTTGGTTCTCAATGAATAACAACAAAATGCATTTTCCGTTTGTTCTCAAGAATTTGTATTAATGGTTTCTCTAAATATATGCAGGTTATCAGTGGTCACTTGGGGTGGGTGCAGTCTATAGCATTTCAACCAGGGAATGAATGGTTCTGTACTGGTTCTGCTGATCGAACAATAAAGGTGAGCTCCACAGACTCAAGTCCTGCAATTAAAAACTGAAATTAAATGTATATATGCTTCTCAACTTCCACACTACTGTTACTGAATTATTGAATGTTGTGGGTAACTTGTACAACGCTTCTTAGTTTTCGCTGTGCTGTTTCTCTAATATCATATCATATACTGTGACACCACGGAGTGTCGTAACCTTAATTAATGTGCATGATTTGGTCAAAAATAGTATGAGATGTGGAAATAAGGTTAAAACCATAGGATTTGGAGGTTATTAACGTTTCTGGGCCGTTTTCGGGCCGTTTCCGGGGTTTTGGGCCTTTCCGGGGGTTTTTGGGCCTTAAAGAGGGGTTGTGGGCTTTGGTGGGATGGTTTAGGAAACCTTCTCGGACATGGAGTCCGTGTTGTGGGCTGGTGGGGGGCTCCCCCTGCCCTTTATGTGCGCCCCCACCCCCTCCTTGCGCCCCCACCTCCCCTCTTGCGCCCCCTCTCCACCCCCTAGCCCTAGCCGCCCCCTCTAGCCGTGCGCCCCCTTGCCCCTCCACCTCCCCACCTCTCCTCCATACCCTTGCTGCCCTAGGGTGGTCTCCCCACCCCTGCAACCTCGTGGATCCATCCATTGGAGCGAGGAGCGAGGAGCGAGGAGCGTGGAGCGAGGAGCGTGGAGCGAGGAGATCTTTTGGAATTTCGTTCGTCGGGCAAAGGTATGATCATGGGGTTCCCTAGGATTGATCTAGGTACTGTTCTTAAGGTGATTATCAAGTTTTTAGATCAATTGGTGGTGCTGGATTGGAGTAATTTGGGTTAGATCTAGACGTTGCCACGTTTCTGTTTTGGGACAGCATGAGCAGTCGACCTAGGGTTCCTGTTTTCGCCAATTTATATTTCGAATCTGACTGTACGGACTTTTAAGAAGTTGTAGATAATTTTATTATCTTTCCGTGCATATAAAGAACGTTAAATTCCGCCCAGCCGTTTGAAAGTTATGACTGTTTTACCGAGCGTATTAAAATCTGTGATGCGATTGGAACAGATCTCGGTAATCTGTAGATTAAACAACTTTAGAGGCCGAATAAGTCTTTCCTTATACCTAGAGAAAGTTGGGAAATTTCCTAAGCTACACGAGGATGTACTCGTTTAATTGATTCGGAGTCCCAGAGCCCAAGTTATGCCTTTTGCAAGGCTGCTGTCCCGCCGGGACAGAACCTCTGTTTTTAGGTTTTGCGAGTCGTTGGCAATGTCGGGGTAGATGAGGGTTTGCGTACTGTTCTGTGGTTATGATTGTGAGTGTGTGATACCCATGTGCAGGTGGTGCGACCCCGGGAGTGCCCTCTACTTCCCGCCAATCCGTTGCACGTGGTTGAGGCAAGTGTGTTGTGATGGATAGCGAGTTGTAGGTTGCATGTTGAGATTAGATGGAATTGTCTACATAATATATGTCCACTTGCCATGTTCTAATGATTGCTATGATATGATGAGCATGTTTAAGATGTTATGATGCCATGTGTTAATATATGAGTTTTATATGATGTTGGCATGCTTGCATACATGACATGTTACATGGCCCGGGCGGTGAGAAAGTCATTAACTAATCCGGGAAGGTCGGTGAGCAAGTTATGACTAATCCGGAGAGCCAATAGAGTAAGTCCTACATCGTGATTCCATCTACCGTGGGTTGTCGAAGCGAGGAGTAGGCACCCTCCATCTTCGGGATGGAAGGGGGGAGAGGGTGCACACCGACGGGTGTGTACTCAACCATACCGGTATGAGTTTCCAAGGAGACATGAGCATTGCATTACATCGCATACATATTGATGATGACAATGTTAAGTGTTTACGAATAAGATGATTTACATGATGGGAGATGTTATTGCCATGTTAAATGTGGTTTTTAGATGTTGTTTAGCTTATGTTTGGTAGCATTCAGGCATATTAAATGCCGGGGTGTTACATATACTGCAATAGCTTTTTGCATACATCTGAAATCTTGATAGATCATCTTTTTTTCTTTGGATTGTTTTATTACCACTCAAAACATTCAAGTTCAACTAAATACTGCTTGCTATGACAATTGCATGTGGGGTTTGGCCACATGCCATAGAAACAGTCAAGTGTGTAAGGAGCTACCAACTACACGTAAGATTTTCCAATTCAACAAAATTCTTGGGATGTTGGGGATTTAGTGCAGATTATGGCAGATGAAGCTTACCAACAAGAAACTATAGTTTGTATTTTTAAACTATTCCCAAAATTCTTCTTGTTTATAGTTTGTATTTTTCGTCGACATGTTACTATGAAACCTAATAGTCGGATGTGTATATTGGAGCCGTATCAATGTTGAACTCTACGGACATACTGAAATGAAGGTAGTAATAGTTGATATATCTAATCTCTGATTGCGTAGTATCTGCCAAGAAATGGAAGGATGCCTGGTTGATGTACTGTGGATTGAAACTCCAGTTGGCCTTTTTTAACTTTCTCTTGCCTTTGATTACGCAACAAAGTCTCTCTCTCTCTCTCTCTCCCTCCAGAGGTACAATGTTTGTCCTAATGGCCACATTGCCTAAATGTCTTTTCTTGATATACAGCTATGGGAATCCTTTATAAGCCTGATGGCTATGATCAATGAGCCTCTGTATCCTGTTGCTGTACTTATAGATGAGCTTAAAAATGAAGATATTCAATTGCATCCGAACTCCATCAGAAGGCTTTCCACAATTGCACGAGCACTTGGGAAAGAAAGAACTAGGAACTGATTCCTTTTCTCAGTAAAAACAATAACGATGAAGATGAGGTGCTTCTGGCAATCGCTGAAGAATTGGGTGTGTTTATTCCTTATGTTGTGGGTGTAGCTCAGGTTTTGCTCCCACCATTGGAGACATCGTGTACCGTAGAGGAAACTTGTGTCTGAGACAAGACAGTTGAGTCACTGTCCCGAATTGGAGCACAAATGATGGAAAGTGACATTGTTGACTGCTTCATCCCTGTAGTAAAGGTAAGAGATTTATTAATAGTGAAATATTCTGTTTTTTTTGTTCTAAATGATGCAAAATTTAACAATTATGGTGCCAATATTATTGTATCTAATTTTTTGTGGGTGCTTTCATTGGCTTCAGCATTATATTTCTTCGTAATATATATTTGCACGGTGTTTGTTCTTACGCTTGCCCGTCAACTGCACGTGTCATATTTTTCTCCATAGTCCAGCATAATACATTTGTCAACTAGAAATACTGCCATGATCAAATGAATATCAGTATAACTTCATTTTCCATTGTATTGTTCCTTTTAGAATCACCAGTCATGAATTTTTAATTGTGTTTCTGCAGATTATTTTCTGCTGATATCCTTATGTCCATTCAGCTAACCACACTTTAATCTTTTTAGAGGCTAGAAGCAGTGTTATTAGAACGTCATTTAAATGACGTTGAAACGTCGTTTAAACGACAGAATCCACTCGCATTTAAGAACGCCCGCTACGTTTCTAGCGTAACCACGTAGAACGTCCTAGAACGTCGTTCCAACGACGATTAAACGAGGAGAACGTCCGATTCGGACGAAACGCCCGTTCTAGAGCATTTTAGGAAGAGAAATTAGTGAGGACCGAGGGTCCCGACATTTAGCAGCACGGCAGCACCGACGGAAAGGGATCGGGATCGGGAGGAAGCAAGCGAGAGGAAACGGAGGAAGCACCTAACCCTAGAGCCGAACCGAGCCGCCGCCTGCAGATCCGCCGCCGTCGGCGGCCAGCGTCGCGCTGCCGCCCGCTGATCGTCGTCGTCCCCGCAGCGCCGCGTCTTCACCCGGCAGCAGATCCGGATCTGCCGTCTCCGTGGCCGCGCCGTCGCCAGGTCAGGAACCCCCTCTCTCTCTGTCTCTACGACGCCCGGTCGCCCCCTCTCGCCCTCGCCCCTCTATCTCTATTTCGGCTGAGGGGGTGAATCGGGGCCAGGGGGCTCGTCGGCTGAATGGGGGCTCCCCCCTCTCTGTCTCTCTTGACTTCAAATCCAACCGAGCCGGTCCTCTGTCCCCTCTGTCTCTTGACTCTCTTCGGCTGAATTGAATTGAATTACTGATTGTAGCCTATTGAATGATTGAATGTTGATTGTAGTATTTTGAATTGATTGTCGAATTGCAGCCGAAATCGAAATGGCAAGTGCAAATGGCAGTGCACCTCCCCCTCCCACAAATTATAACCCATTGGATGATCCTAGTCGAAAGCCGAAGTCCGATGATCCGGGATGGAAGTATGCATATTATGTAGAGCCTAAAAAGCGAGAGTTGATCCAATGCAATCTTAGTTAGAGGAAGATAAAAGGAGGAATCAAGAGGGTGAAACAACATCTCGCGGGTGGGTTTGGAGATGTGACGAAGTGTCCCAAAACAACCTCATCCATCATGAAAGAGATGCAAGAGGCTTTAGAGAAGGGCAAGAGGGGTAGACCACTGTTTCTAGATGATGAACAAGATGATAATGTGGCAATAGAGGCATCTAGCAAGGAGTCGGAAGCCTCTAATAGCAATGTGAGTGTCCATCCAAGTTCTGGGACATCCTCCAAAAAAATGAAGTCGGCAGCATTTCAGTTCAAGGTGCCAGCACCAAAAAAACCTGTTACTGCTATGCTTCGACGAACGCCCAGAGAGGTTGTAGAGCAAAGACATGCAAAGGGGCCGCAACAAACTTCCATAGAAGTATGACACTACGGATTGGTGTGACATTATAAAGTGTGAGTTTAGAGGATAAAACCTTACGGCTCGAGGTTTACTTGCGTTTTCGGGTCTTGGGGGGATTAAGTGATATGACACCACGGAGTGTCGTAACCTTATTTAATTTGCTTGGTGAGGTCAAAAACTTTATAAAATATGAAATTGGAGGTTAAAACTTTACGTTATGCCGTTTAATCGCGTTTCCGGGCCGATTTTAGGAGATTGGGCCTTTCCGGGGGAGTTTGGGCCCAAGGGGGGAAGAACCGTGGGCTTTTGTGGAGAGAGATTGGCCCATGGAGGGGGGAGAACGTGGGTAAAGGGGCTAGGGGCACCTCCTCCCTGCCCTAGCCGCCTCCCCACACGCCTCCACCTCCCCTTTGCGCCTCCACCAATTCCCTCCTCCCTCTAGTCCTCTTCCTCCACCTCCACCTCAAGCCGCGCCACCCCCCCTCCTCCTTGCGCCCCCAAGGACGCCCCCTCGCTGCCACGACACGTCTACGTGCTGCCCTCGCTGTTTGGAAGAACCGCGACGAGGGATCCCGAAGGATTTGGCGCGTGGGAGCGAGATCGGGTGATCGAGAGACATTCTTCATGTTCGTTAAATCGGACTAAGGTATGTCCATGGGGAAACCTTGGGGAAGGTCTAGGTGCTGTTCTCATGGTAGATTTGGAGTTTTTAGATCAAGAGGACGTGCTGCCATGGAGTAGATCTGAAAAGAACTAGAGTTCGTATTGTACTCAGTTTCGGGCAGATTTGGAGTCCGTTTTAGGGGGTGCGATTTTGCAATTTTAGCTTCAGAATTTGGCCGACCGCCTGTTGAAGAAGTTGTAGGTATCGTCAAGATCTATGTTTTGTATTTTTTTTGAGAATTTTTGGAGTTACGGTCTGAAAGTTATGGCCGTTTTGGTGGGCGCTGTCCAATCTGTGCCGAGGTTGGGACAGTCTGTGTTCAACATTAGATTAAACTAATTTAGAGTCCGAATTTGGACGGCCGCCTGTTGAGAAAGTTGTAGATAATTGAATTATCTTTAATTGGAGTACAAGGAGTCGAAATTCCACCCAGCCGTTTGGTAGATATGGCCGTTTTACCGAGCGCTGTCAAATCTGTGACGAGATTGAGACAGTTCGTGTTCAACGTTAGATTAAACAATTTTAGAGGCCGATCTGGCTTTTCTCAATACTTAGGAAAAGATAGGAAATTTCCTAAGCTTCGCGATGGTGTACTCGTTTAATCAATTTGGAGTCTTAGAACAGAAGTTATGCCCTTTGGAAGGCTGCTGTCCCGAAGGGACAGATTTGCTGTGTTCTGATTTTAGGAGTTGTAAGCGAAGTCGGGGTAGTGGGATGTATGTGTACTGTTTTATGGGCTTGATTTGAGTGTGTGGCACGTGTTTGCAGGTGGTGTGCCTCCGGGAGTGCCCTCAACCTCTCGTCACTCCGTTGCCCGCAATTAAAGGCAAGTGTGTTGTGTGGATTGTATGCTATATGTGTTGCTAGTTGTGCTTCATAGTATTTGGAATAGATAACATGTTGTCTTGCCATGAATTACATGTATTGCTTGATATGAAGCCATTATGCCATGATTTAAGTGTACTTATTGTTGATAAGTGGATTACATGCCATGTGATGATATGCAATACTCCTATATATGTGTACGTTGTTGTCCATTTTGCATACATGGCATATTTTCATGGCCGGCCGGTGAGATAAGTCATAACTATTCCGGGAGGGTCGGTGAGAACCGTTATGACTAGTCCGGGGCTATTCTTGAGTAAGACCTACATCGTGATTCCATCCACCGTGGTGATTGGAAGCGAGTGATAGGCACCCTCCATCTTCGGGATAGAAGGGGGAAAAGGGTTCATGCCGACGGGTGTGCACTCAACCATACCGGTATGAGTTTCCAAGGAGACATGTGCATTGCATTGCATTAATGAAATATGTATATGATGATGTTTATGAGATGACGATGTGAATTCTTATTAGTTGCTCACGAGATGAATACATGGATGCTTAAAAGATGTTTGGAATGCTAACCATGTTGTGTTATGATGTGCTTTTGGAGATTGGTGATGATGGTTTGTTGACTTGATCTTTGTTTTTCCATTACAATACACTTTGCTGAGTTTTGAACTCACGCTTGTGTTTTATGTTGTTTTTAGGTACCTTGAGATCGGCATGAGGGGAAAGAGGGAATAGTCACACATCTCCACGTAGTTCACGCAATTGATTCCACAATGGAATCATTTGGAGTCATGACAATAAACTTAATGTGATACATTTGATGTTTATGGTTTAGATGTGTGCTAGGATTGCCTTATTCGTTTCATTTGGCTAATGATGACTTTATGATGCTTAAAGTGGACTTATATTGCTTCCGTGTCGCTTATTATTGCTATTTTAGATGTTTCATATTATGTCATATTCTGCTATGCTATTATGGTTGCTCGAGAACATAATTAAACAAAGGAGATGCTGCCGAAATTTTCGGTTCTAGTATTTGTTCCTTTGCTGAATTTTTCTGTTATTTGTAGTATTTAGATGATACATAATCTATGTTTGGTAGCATTCAGGCATATTTGATGCCGGGGTGTTACAGTTGGTATCAGAGCGGGCTGTAGGTCCTTGGAATGTGTATTTTAGTGTCATGCCATAGGGTACAACTAAAATATGATGTGGAATAACTTAGAAACATGGCTTAGGTTTCAACTAAAACTTTGTCATAGGATAGCAACATTAAAACTTGCAAAAGTGGTATAACTAATCTAAAACTTGACACACACTGGATGCACAGTAGGAAAGGGAATGGGTATCGTTTCTTTACGCTTAAAAGTTGTATTTAAGCTTTGATGTTGAATGCTTCTCTTGGCAATGCATGATGCTATGTCAATGAGATAAATGGTTGAATTGTTCTTGTTGTTGTGATAAAAGTGGGGTTGTGGTGCCGAAAGGTTTCGGTCACCTCTCTTTTGTTCATAGCAAGGGTGAGGTTTGACGGTGTGGCCGGTTAGCTCCATCACCGAAGAACTGTTAACCCCCGTAGGAGAAGAGTGCTTACCCTTTCTGTCGTAGATCGGGTAGTTGATTGGAGTCAAAAAGAAGAGCCAATGGTGGATTCCTTCGTATGTTTTTTTTCACCGTTCGGACTGTAACACCTCAGCTTTTACTAAGCCCAGAATGTCACCAAACATAGACCCTAACACATTTAATACCATAATTTAAGGTAAATTACAGCAAGTAATCATTTGGAATAATTGGAAATTTTGGTAGCATCTCCTTTGTTTTTGCATGAAACTTAACAGCATAGCATCATATCAATATGTAAGACAAACGAGATATCCATACGCAGCGATAAGGATAGCTAAACATCAACTAAAACATCAATAAGCATCGATAGCAAAATAATAAGCATCAATTTAAATCTAGGAAGTTAAAACAACTCCCTCCATAGCCCCACATGATACACATGAGGGAGACAACCAAACATACAGACCATACACTAAAGATTATTGTAATGCTTATTGTCATGTCTCCACAACAGGTGAATTTGCTAGATTATGATACTACATGGAGTAGTGTAGCTAAAACCCTTTCCCGCGCGCCGATTTCATGGTACCTAAAGAAAACAAACAACGAAAATACAAGCGTGAGTTCATAACTCAGCGAAGTGTAACACAATGGAAAACAGAGTGCAAGACAACAAACCATCAACTTCAATCTTCATAAGCATTACATATCACATCATTACCATTCTCACGCATTACGACATGGTAAAAACATCATAATCATCTCTTGATCAATATGGTGTTCGTCTCATGAACTCATGAACAATTCAACAACATTCTCATTCATAGTTTCATTCATGCAATGCAATGCACATGTCTTCTGGAATACTCATACCGGTATGGTTGAGTGCACACCCGTCGGCATGCACCCTTTTCCCCTTCCATCCCGAAGATGGAGGGTGCCTATCACTCGCTTCCAATCACCTCGGTGATGGAATCACGAGGTAGGACTTACTCAAACGAATGGCCGGACTAGTCATAACGGTTCTCACCGCCCCTACCGGAATAGTTATGACTTAACTCACCGGCCAGCCATGAAAATATGCCATGCATGCAAAATGGACAGTAACGTATTCATAAATAGAATATTGCATATCAACGTATGGCCTCTCAACATGTAAGACCGTGATCAACAATCAACGGTAACCTTTCAAAGACATGGCATGAATCCTTTATCAACAACAAGCATTTTAATCATAGCATGAGGACCCCATATCATCGACATTATTTCAATCATGGCCTAAGGACATCCTATCCATTATAACATGTAATTCCATGGCATGGCAAGACAACATGTTAACTATTCCAAATACCATCAATCAATTCTAGCAAAGACGTATAACATAAAAACCACGCAAAACACTTGCCTTCACCCACGAGTAACGGAGTGACGAGAGGTTGAGGGCACTCCCGGAGGCACACCACCTCCTCCCGACGAACGACGAACGCCGAGATCTATCCTCCCGAGCCTCCCGAACGTCCTCCTCGCGCTAGAATCGCCGGATCTCGTCGTCGCGGGGCTTCCCGTTGGAGGGGACAGCGAGGTTGTGTGGTGGGGGATCTCCTCTTTGCAGCAAAGGAGGTGGAGAGGAGGAATTGGGGGCGCACCCAAGGGGAGGAGGCGGCGCCCAAGAGGGAGAGGAGGAGGCACCCAAGAGAGATGGGGATTGGGGGAGGGGCGGCTAGGGCAGGGAGGGACGCCCCTAGCCCCCAAAATTCTGCCTCTTCTCCCTCATGGGCCCTAACTCTCTCCCACCAAGGCCCACGACTCACCCCCCTAAGGCCCAAACTCCTCCGGGAAGGCCCAAACTTCCGAAATCGGCCGAACGCGATTAAACTGCATAACGTAAAGTTTTAATCTCCGATTTCATACTTTATAAGGTCACATTCTCTAATTCACATTTGTTTACGGTGTCTCGGCATTCCGTGGTGTCACATTCTCCCCCCCTTAAACAGGATTCGACCTCGAATCCGAACGAACGCTAAGAACCACAACAAAGCCCCTACAGGACAAAACTTCTGTGCAACAGAAGGCAACCACACAACACTCAAACCGAATCATCGACAAGCAACCTACCAAACCAACACTTAACGAGAAAGAGTTGACTTAGCCCAGCTAAGTACAACCTCTCACGGTTCCACCTTTCCTTCCAATTATTTGACCCCTTTTTCGCAAGGAATCAAAATTTACTAATGTCATCTTCGCTCATAGCCTACATCGACCATACTTTCCTTTCGACTGCCAACCACATTACACTTTTCATTCTATCCTCTCCCAGGCATAACGCACACCCAGGGACGTCTAGCTAAGACAATAACCACGAGAAAGCATTTTACATCACAATTTCTATAACATTTGCTTCCACCCAATGATACTTTCAACCAAATTCAAACCACGACGCCAACAACCTCCATCATCATCCACCCTCATACCACTAATGTCCATCACCTAGCCCCAGCTAGGATCGTAACTCACTACTAACTCTCAATTGGCACTTTTCCCCAAGAAGATGTCGCCCTCACAACCAAATCACACAAACAACGAGGACCACGAGTATAGCTCTTAGATTATGCTCAACAATAATCCGAGGCCCTTCTTATTCTCGCTCCTATCAATAGTGCAAAAGAAGTACAATTCTTTTGAATCCAAGTAGACCACATACAACAACTCGAACCTCAAAGCGCCACAAATTACTTTGGAAATAACCCGATAACATTGAAAGACCACCCTTTTTGCTTTTCCTAAATCAAGCAGCAAAGAAAAACTCAAATCTCCAATCAACGCGATACAATTCGCATTGGGGAGCACTCAAACAAATAGAGACTCCACACAATTCTCTTGTGAAGTTCTCAACAACTAGAGACAACTCGACTCGCTTTCACCACAGCCAAACTTTTCACTTTAACCAAAATCAACATCTTGGAAGAGAACTGCCACAAAAACTCTCGAAGAGAAAGAGAAACTCAAATCCCTTGCATAACATAGCCAAAATGCCAGCATTTATCCATTCATTCCTTTTCATGCTAGAGAGCAATGAAAATCTCGATTCATAACACGAATGCGAATTCTTCAAGAGCACTCCGGATTAGTCATATATCTCTATATGACTTTCTCACCGTCCTGGCTCAACAACTCTTTTATGCTTATAAAAACGATGTCATGAATCTTTTTCACCATTTATTCGTCATGTAGCCACGATACCCATTAACCATTCACAAAGAGACTTCATTCTCTTTGTCACATGATTGACACCCAACAACATCGATGGTTGCTCAAATTCGCATAAACTACGACGGCGTTAGCGAAAAAAATACCATATCGCATCACAACCCAACAACCATCAGACGCATAAGCGTGCAAAACATCGCATTTTAACCCAAGCCAATAATGAAGATAGCATCAACTCTCAAATCAAACGCGTCACGCCTAATAACCGCTACCAATTCTCTTAAAGAGAAAGGAAACACATTCCCGAGGAACACCTTACCAACAAAATCACTTATGAAACAATCATAAGATTCACCTTTTTGAAACGCTCGCAAACACCACACACGTTTCCCAAATAAATGCAACTCTAGTCACGATAGAATTACAATTTAAGCACTTAACACCAGGGTTACCAAAGATAAATCAGTTGAACGCTAAAGAGAGCGTCCCACCCCAACGCTTTGGGTGTTAAACCATACTCATAGCATAGACTAAACAGATTAGCCCAAAACCAAAGATTGGCATGGTTCAATACCACACCACATTTGGAACCCATAAGCCGGTTACTTCAAATACTACTCTTTCATCCATATTTCCAATCATCGGAGTCAAGTTTGTAACTTGACAAAATGCCACTTAATCAGGGGAGATTTTATTGCACCCTAATCAAGACGCCTAAACAAAGAGGCAGGCACTCGCAGACAATGTATACATTCATTTGAATCTGTAAACCTTCAAAAGAAAGTTCGACTCAAATCCCACCATTACTCGCATTCCAATACTCTTAGCCAATACGGATGTCATAATCACCCAAATCCCGAGAAGTCAAACACTGTTGCACACAAGCTACAACATCTGCTCTTAATAAAATCACTTTTCACTGTTCATATAAGCACAATTGATTATATTACCAACGAACCATAGACCATATCTACCGTATGACAATCAACAAGGAGAACCACGTTCTCACAACTCCACACAATTATCTTATCGATTAATCCAACATAAGACGCATATCAACAACTTCTTTTGGTCTACTAACCATGACGAACCATTATTCATGCAACTTATTATCCCCAAGCGTAGCACACATCTCTTTACAATTATTCGGCGTAATCAACAATTACCACAGGTATAACCCCTAAGTCACATATTCCATATCACGATTCATTCCACCAATAATTAATACTAACCACGCGACCACGATCTCCACTAGACATCCCTCATAAATACGGATCCTGCAGGACATCTGTCAAGAATAATTCAACCTTTCCTACAATCATTCCATATATCCTCATTAATTGATTACACGCAATTTTAAGTCATATTGTCGACCCACAATACTAACTGACCCACCAGCTACAATAGGCAGACTTTCACACCCTCTTCTTGCTATAACAAGTTCATCAACCGAGACATTCTATGCTAACTAATCTCAAACATCCATTAGATTCCATAACCCGCATCACTTTGCACACACCACTAATCAACTGTCACTTTGGATCACCTGACGTCTCGTTTAATCATCTCTTATCAACACAATATTTTAGTTTATCTTTAAACAAACAACAAGTTTACTTTAACCGGACCACTAGCTCATATCAACCGAAAACTCTAACTTCTCGTCATACACTTAACTTCTTAAACATCCGCGTGAATCACGCACCCAACTCTTAAGGAAACCATAATTGCTCCAGAAAAGAACAACACCCAAAACACCTTTCCTTCCGGAAAGCTCAACCATAAATCACAAGAGAAGTCAACTCTTAAATTCCCAAATGCCGACACGCAACTACTTCACAACTCTCGACACTACTACAAAATATGTTTTCTGTAACACATTTCTGTAACATATTGAACAATGTGTTACAAAGAGATATTGTAGTAACATATAATTTGTGTTACAAAGGCATGTTGTAACACATACTCAATGAGATGTGAAAAGTGTTACAGGAAACTACAGCAGCAACACATAATATATGTTACAGAGGAACATTGTAACACATGGTAGTAAGGTGTGAATAAAATACTACAGTAACACATTTAGAGGCAGATTGTAACACATGACTAAATTGTAATACATCTCTACTATTCTAAAGCAGCACTTGGTGGCAGTGGTCCGTTCTTCCCATGTCATTAATTGTCGCTTAATTGCCCTACGCAAGAAACGAAGCGTTGTTTTAATTAGCCAGCTTTCGCAAGAAACGAAGCGTTAAAGATAGATGTTTGATCTTGTGAAATAATTTTTTTTATTTTTTAATCTTTATTTTTCATTATCAATTTTGTTTTTCGTAGCAACGCACGGGCATGTAAATAGTTAAAACACATATATGACCTAACAACCTCTCTATTCGTAACCAATTTTATTTGACACCTACGCTATACTTCAATTATATAAAAAGTAAACATATATATGCTAGTTGTCCTAAATAAAATGACATATGAATTTATCATATATATATATATATATATACATACTATATACTATTTTTATTTTATATTAAACTCGGGATTTACACGCGCGCTGAGCCCCTCCACGTCGACAGCTGTGCAGGGAGACGCTCGGGAGTTCCGGTTTTGTGTTCGCCTCCACACGCGCTCGCCCTGATGGACGCGTGCGCTCATTCGCTCTGCTGCTTTCCCACCTTGTTTTCTTGCGAGAGTTTTCAGAATTTGACACACTTTAAAATTCGCATTTCGGAATTTGACACTCTGGCCCACTGTCATACACACAGACGGTCCCATATGTCATCCAAATAAGCCGAAAGGCCTGCGAATTGAGTGTCAAATTCTGAAATTACACGTTTTCTTGCCGGTCCTTCTGTTTCCTTATCGTTCTTTCCTTTCCAGAACTCACCCTCCCATCCAACACTCGCCCTCCTCTTCCTCCTCTTCGCGCACTCCGCATCGCCGCCGCCGCCGCGGCTCCTGCCGGCGCTCGCTCTACAAGGTTGGTGGCCTCCCCGCCAGATCGGTATATCTATTTCCCCCATCGCCATCGCGCTACCCTCCTCTGTCCTCGCTCCCCTTCTCCACTCCGGCCAGGTGGGGCACCGCGACCCCTTTAGGCCCGCCGGCTTGTGCGCTGCCTGCCTCTGCGACCGCCTCGCTGGCCTCCGCTTTCATGCATCCCACCAAAATTCCACGGACCTCCCGCCGCTGCAAGCCCTTCCCCTACGACCAATCTCTGCCGCCTACTGCCTCATGGCCAGCCGCTTTGCCTCCGCTCTCCGCTTGGCCCGGCATCCGCTTTCCCACCTTCCACCAAAACTCCACGGATCTACGCTGCTGCAAGTCCTCCTCCTACGGCCGCTCCGGCTTCTGCCTCGCCGGCCTCCGCACGCGAGCGCCTCGTCGGCCTCTGCTCTCCCGCCTTTGCCTTTAATAAAAGTTTCAACGAATGCTTTAACCAGGTCAAAGCTGCTGCAGTGCTTCGTTTGATTTTCCATTATGCAGAAACTTCTGATGTTGGTGACATATCAGGTCAAATCGTATTTGTCTTCGTTTATATAGTTTTGGTAATAATTTCGGAGCAAAGATTGCATGTGTGCAGAAGACAAATGATAGAAATCTTATTTATCTTCGTTTATATAGTTTTAGTAATAATTTTTTGATATTTAGCTATACAATGTTATTTTCATCATTTTCCTGATAGCCTGAGACTGAAATAGAACGCATATTCTCTAGTACTATGTGCCCTTTCTGCCCTTTTCTTACAAATAGATGATATATAGCATGCAATTCAGCTAGAATTTATTTTCAGCGTGCTTTCTCTTTTCAGCAGGGAAGAGTACTTTGTCGAACTAGCTCATCGGTGCTAATTTTAAGGAGGTGATTACATTCAGGAAAAAGTATTACCGCTTCACCCCCCCCCCAAAACATACACACATGAATATAAATTGGGATTTCTTGAGCTGAGCGGTTCAATGGGAGTAGCCTATGCTATTGCATATTGTTTCGTGGCTACTGATCGCTATCTACATTGCCCATATGCAAAGACTTGCAATCCCGTTGAATCTATACAAATCAATGCATGGTTCGCAGCTTTATGAGCCGTTAGGATACACAAAAGAGGTATAACTATCTGTTTCCGATAGCAACATGTTTGTTAGCTTATTCCTACATGCTATTTGTCTCACTATGTGTTATGTACGTGCGAAAATAGATATGGCTTTCTTGTATTTTGTGTCCTAAGAACATTTTACACATGCAATCAATTCATTTCTAGGTGCATCTCTCGCCTAATCAGAGTATTTTAATTGACGCTAGAAAGCAGTAAATATCTCGACATTTTACACTGCAATCAATTCATTTCTAGGTGTGCATCTACTACCTAATCAGAGTATTTTAATTGACGCTAGAAAAGGTAAATATACTGAATAAATATAGCTAGATGCGCCTCCTGCTTATCTTGTTTGCGTACAAATGCAAAATTGCATTGAAAGGGTTTTTTTGATGCATGCTTTACATTTAAATTGCACTCAGTATATCAAATGTCGTTTCTCTTCCGTTATTGTAGGCCAGCTTCAGAGACCGCTCTCCCTCTGATGTGGCCCTTGGTTTTCCTGACAAGGATGTATGGTTCCATCCTTTTTTTTTACCGTAGATGTAGTGTTTAGTGTATTTTGATAAGAATAAAAAATATACATTGAAAGGACCTTCCAATAGATGCTTCGCATTTAAATGAACTTCAATATCTGAAATGTTGCTTTCTCTGTTATTGCAAAGTAGCTTGGTGACTTTGTACAACAAAGCGTAGTAACTGTTGGGGCATTAACATCATGCCAGCTAATTATTGTGCACTGTTCAAATCATGCATCAGAATCACAGAACTTTTGAATTAATGCTTACCTAATCCTTTTCGATATGTGTCAAGGACTGAGTCAGGTTGTTTGTTTATTTAACTTTTCTCGAGGTGTGAAAAATATGGTTTGTGATTGATTGCTTTGTTTCCAGACCATCATGTTAACTACCACTGATATACTGCTGACGTTTACGAAGTGAACAGAAGGATATGCGACCTTGATCATGAACCAACCTCATCCTAAAGGCCTTGATTGCATTAAGGTAAACTAAAATATTTTCTTCTTCCATACTGTCTGAAAAGTGATACAAATTGGTGCACAATAATTAGTTCCATTATCCCCTCTGCCATCCCATCGATATTCGTTGATGTTTTCCCCGGAAAATACTATTCATTGATATTATACGTTTGGTTCATAGGAGGCATTCCAGCTGAATAATTGTTTTGAACTACGTTAGCTACTAATAGATTCCTGTTTATGTAAAATATTAACTCAAAACATCTAGGAAGTTTTTGTTGAGATTTTTCCATACAAAATCTATTGTACTTCTTCTCACAGAATTCACTCTTTTTATCTAGAATAGACAATATGCATCCAGTTAAGTAGAATCAAACAGTGTCTGCGCCCTTTAGTGTAGCATTGCTGCCGTCACTAATTGTGGTTTATTATATTTTTAATGCATCTGCTTTGCGCTAATATCTGATGTATCTTCTGCTCATTATTATTATTATTATTATTATTATTATTATTATTATTATTATTATAGCAATGCTTTTAGTATGCAAAGTTAATATATTAAAAAGTCTATTAGTATTATTGATTCTTCGTCTTATATGCACCAATGCCTTACTATCCAACGGCTGACTGGGAGGAATAGGCATATAGTCCTGCTATTTCACTTACAGATCTTTGGCCATTTATGAGGTAACATTTGATTTTGTCCTATTTTTCGTCCATCCAACAAAGCTGAGCTATTGTTATTACTGTTGGAGTATTATTGTTGCTACTAAAATGGTTTTTTTTGCTGGAAAATTTCTTCATGCATTGTGCGTAATTAAAAACTTAATTGTATTGTTTAAATGCTCTGGGTAAAGCGGTTAACAATCTCAAAACAAAGGCTTATACAATTGACATCGGAGGCGATCAACCAGGTAAGCACCACATATGCTAGCCGTGTAAGCTTTCTTACGTTTTATCATTCCCATACAAAATATCTAATTACCCCCTATACATGAATATTCTTGATTGTTTGATTAACTTCGATTTTATTGCTCTACTGATTTTGCTTCCTACGCCTCAGAGCAATTCGGTTGATTAAGGCAACTTATCTGGGGGTCATGGTCAGGTAGTAAAGTCAACACAAGGACTTCGACTATGATTGTTTTGACTGCATCCTACTTAGGTGATTCAATTTCTACCCTTCCAATAGATTTTTGTCGTGCAAAACAGTATGCTCATCCACATATTTTTCCAAATTGCCTACAAATGGCTCTTAGTTCTACAAAATGACTCTCAAATGCTTAAGCTCCTAATTTTTTGTCTTCAAAATTGTATTGTGCCTTTTGTGTATGTTAATTGTTTTTTACTTCAATTGTGATGAGAAATGCATATCTCATATGTTGTAATTGCAATCATAAAGCTTAATACTTTCTTTTGTGCAGGTTGAAAAAATTAATGGTTGAAATTCATACATTTGGTTGCTTACCACATGAAGGGATCTAGAAGGATCTAGAAGCAAAGAATTTCACGAAGATTAGGCAATATTAGATATATTTTATATTCTTCTTATTTAGAACAATGTATTTCAGACTCTTAGACTAAAGACTTGCCATTTCTAGAAATCAAATCGTTATGTATTCTATTGAATGGTGTGAAATATTTTTTTGTTTGTTGCAATGCAATATGTTATGATTGTTGCACTTATGGTCATTTGTGTTTTATATTGTACAATGTGTTATTCTTATCAAAAGATATTGTATGAAACAATTTTAATTTGTACATTCGCAAAAAATAAGAAAATAATAAAGATATTTAAATTTATTTTAGAGCTCAACATTGTGTTGTTGTCGTTCAAAAAGGTTGTTACTAAGTTCAATTATTGTATCTAAAAATGTGTTACTAGGGTCTATGGAAACACATGCTACTATGTTGCTATAGCAAAAATAAGGTGTTACTAAGGGTCTATAGCAACACATGCTACTATGTTACTCTTGCTAAGAAAAGGTGTTATTGCAGTCTATAGCAACACATTTGATGCATGTTGCTGTAGCATGGTTGCAACATCTTTTCTTACATACAAGAACACTTGTTACATGTTACAATAGACCCTTCTATAGCAACATAGGCTATAGTAACACTAAACAAATATGTTGCAATAGGACTCAGTAACACTTTTTTTGAGCTATAGTAGCACATAAGCGTGTTACTATATGCCCATCCTGACGTAGTGCGAGATCAACAACTTCCGCGAAGGAAAATGGTTGCAAGAGGGAAAACCAAGCGATTAACCAAATCTTTTTTTTTTAGATAAGGCCATAACCCCAAACTTCAAACTTTCACGAAACAAACGGTTTTTTTTTTTTTTCAAAGATGAATTCCCAAGCAAGTCATCATTGCAATCAAACACCACTTAGGCCCCAACAACAAGATCTGGCACAACACCGCAATAACTCTTTTAAACCTCGGAGAAAGACAAACACAAAAATAAATTGAAACCACATCCCTTCCGACAAAACCTTGACACCTAAATCCATGCGACTTAGATTTTTTTTTTCCATCGAAACTTCAATAACTTCCTTTCAAATTGGAGAATGGTAACCCAAGAATCAATCTATAAGTTTCTCTATAAGGCAAACAACAAATCGGGCGTCAAAGCTGGCAAGGCGACCAAAAGAGGCGCAACCCTAAATTCTTCTCTTGTCTTCAACAAAAGAAGACAAAACCAAAACCACCAAAAGAACTATTGGTGAGTATCCAAAACCGAACACTTTTTCTTTTATTTCAACCAACCAAAACCGTTCGTCAAAACGGCAAAGGAAATTCGGAGGGTCAATCCACAACTCTACTACTCGACTCCAACCAACTACCCAATCTACGACAGAAAGGATAAGCACTCTCCCAACAGGAGGTTAAAAGTCCATCAGTGATGGCACTAACCGGCCACACCGTCAAACCCAACAATACTACAAACAACAGAAGGTGACCGAAACCCCTTTCGGCACCACAACCCACAAAATCTCAAATGTATCAACACAATCGATTCTTTCATAAACATAGCAACATATATTACCAAATGTAACATTTCACATAAAAGCTTAAATACAATATTTAAGCGTAAAGCAACGGTACCCATACCCACTCCTACTGTGCAACAGAGTGTGTCAAGTTTTAAATTAGTTATTCCACTTACACAAGTTTTAATGTTGCTATCCTATGGCAAAGTTTTAAGTAAAACCTAAGCCATGTTTCTAGGTTATACCAC
The DNA here is from genome assembly GCA_036346355.1 of Rhipidocladum racemiflorum. Lineage (NCBI taxonomy): Eukaryota > Viridiplantae > Streptophyta > Magnoliopsida > Poales > Poaceae > Rhipidocladum > Rhipidocladum racemiflorum. The sequence goes on from CM070589.1 coordinate 47,474,327, forward strand.
TTCATATTTTAGTTGAACCTATAGTATGACACTAAATACACATTCCAGGGACCTACAGCCGCTACGATACCAAGCTGTAACACCCACTTTTACTAAGCCCGAGAATGTCACCAAACATAGACCCTAACACATTTAATACCATAATTTAAGGTAAATTACAGCAAGTAATCATTTGGAATAATTGGAAATTTTGGTAGCATCTCCTTTGTTTTTGCATGAAACTTAACAAAGATAGCATCATATCAATATGTAAGACAAACGAGATATCCATACGCAGCGATAAGGATAGCTAAACATCAACTAAAACATCAATAAGCATCGATAGCAAAATAATAAGCATCAATTTAAATCTAGGAAGTTAAAACAACTCCCTCCATAGCCCCACATGATACACATGAGGGAGACAACCAAACATACAGACCATACACTAAAGATTATTGTAATGCTTATTGTCATGTCTCCACAATCGGTGAATTTGCTAGATTATGATACTACGTGGAGTAGTGTAGCTAAAACCCTTTCCGCGGCGCCCGATTTCATGGTACCTAAAGAAAACAAACAACGAAAATACAAGCGTGAGTTCATAACTCAGCGAAGTGTAACACAATGGAAAGCAGAGTGCAAGACAACAAACCATCAACTTCAATCTTCATAAGCATTACATATCACATCATTACCATTCTCACGCATTACCGCGACATGGTAAAAACATCATAATCATCTCTTGATCAATATGGTGTTCGTCTCATGAACTCATGAACAATTCAACAACATTCTCATTCATAGTTTCATTCATGCAATGCAATGCACATGTCTTACGGAATACTCATACCGGTATGGTTGAGTGCACACCCGTCGGCATGCACCCTTTTCCCCTTCCATCCCGAAGATGGAGGGTGCCTATCACTGCTTCCAGTCACCTCGGTGATGGAATCACGAGGTAGGACTTACTCAAACGAATGGCCCGGACTAGTCATAACGGTTCTCACCGCCCCTACCGGAATAGTTATGACTTAACTCACCGACGACCATGAAAATATGCCATGCATGCAAAATGGACGATAACGTATTCATAAATAGAATATTGCATATCAACGTATGGCCTCTCAACATGTAAGACCGTGATCAACAATCAACGGTAACCTTTCAAAGACATGGCATGAATCCTTTATCAACAACAAGCATTTTAATCATAGCATGAGGACCCCATATCATCGACATTATTTCAATCATGGCCTAAGGACATCCTATCCATTATAACATGTAATTCCATGGCATGGCAAGACAACATGTTAACTATTCCAAATACCATCAATCAATTCTAGCAGCACGTATAACATAAAAACCACGCAAAACACTTGCCTTCACCCACGAGTAACGGAGTGACGAGAGGTTGAGGGCACTCCCGGAGGCACACCACCTCCTCCCGACGAACGACGAACGCCGAGATCTATCCTCCCGAGCCTCCCGAACGTCCTCCTCGCGCTAGAATCGCCGGATCTCGTCGTCGCGGGGCTTCCCGTTGGAGGGGACAGCGAGGTTGTGTGGTGGGGGATCTCCTCTTTGCAGCAAAGGAGGTGGAGAGGAGGAATTGGGGGCGCACCCAAGGGGGAGGGGAGGAGGCGCCCAAGAGGGAGAGGAGGAGGCACCCAAGAGAGATGGGGATTGGGGGAGGGGCGGCTAGGGCAGGGAGGGACGCCCCTAGCCCCCAAAATTCTGCCTCTTCTCCCTCATGGGCCCTAACTCTCTCCCACCAAGGCCCACGACTCACCCCCCTAAGGCCCAAACTCCTCCGGGAAGGCCCAAACTTCCGAAATCGGCCCGGAAACGCGATTAAACTGCATAACGTAAAGTTTTAATCTCCGATTTCATACTTTATAAGGTCACATTCTCTAATTCACATTTGTTTACGGTGTCTCGGCATTCCGTGGTGTCACACGGACGGTCAGTGTTGGTTGGTCTTCTTTGTGTTTAGTCGATTGAAATCAAAAGAAAAGTGTTTGGTCTTGGATTTTCGCGGATCGATTCACAGGCAGTTTGTGGTTTTGTCTTCCTTGGGTGAAGACGAAGAAGAAGAGTCTAGTGTTGCGCTTCTTTTGGTTGCCTTTCCAGTTTTAATGTTTAGTTTGTTGATTTCTTTATGGGGAAGAAGCATTCAAATTTATTCCTGTGTTTGTCTTTCTCCGAGGTTAAAGGAGTTATTGCGGAGTTATGCGGACTGGTTGTCGGATCAAGTTACGTGGCTTTGTAGGAGTAAGTGGTGTTTGATTTCGTTATTTTGCTGGTTTAAGAAAATCATCCTTGAAGAACCCTTCCTGTATTGTGAAAGTTTGGTGTTAAGGTTTTATTTGCAAAGGTTTATTTGATCGGTTGGTTCCTTCCTGTGAGAGTCTTTGAGATTGAAGAGTGTTTTGGAAAATTCCTTTGCATGACCAAGTTTGGGTTTGTCTCATTGTAATTTTGAGAGTTATGTTTCCTTATGAATTTGGGATGAGTTTTAAAACTAAAATGCTGCAAACAAAGTGAGTAGTCTTTTGACTGAAGTCGTTTGTCCCTAGTAAGAATTGATGTTTAGCATGTTATGTAGTAGGTAACAATGTGGTTTATGGATTGATGTGTTGCTAAGTTACATTTTGAGTTGATATCATTTGAGAAGACATAAGACTTATTCTTAATGATATTGTTAAGGGCAGTGTTAATGCTAGTATTCAATCTATTTTAAATAGTTGGGGTATGTTGTGTGGTGGTAATTTGGTTATCACCTATGTATAGGATAGCTAAAAGTAATGTGTTGATTGATGATAATCAAATTTTTTTTGATATTGATGACTTAGTAGTGGTGGTAGTTGTGTAGAATAGTTGTTCGAAACCATTGATTAAATGGAGGGTATTGTAACCTGTGGTGATGGAGTGAACCATGGATAATTAACCTGATGTAGAGTTTTATCCTTAATGAATGTATGCCTTGGAATCCTAGTTATGAACTTTGTCTTATAGAAATAATATTTACATGTTGAAGTCGTTGTTTAACTGAATAAGGTTCGGTTGTCGAGACGTGAATATATACGAGATATGAAATTTATATGTTGATCTTGCTGAAAGAATTGTGGGAGTACTATGTTTCAAATTTAAAATAAGAGGTATTATGATTCGGTGATCCGTGGGGATCGTGTCATTATAGTCTTGGTTGGGTGCCTTTTTGATAAGAATCATAAACCCTAATTAAAAGTGTTGGGAATGGTAGCTAGAGGAAGAATTTGTTGTGAAGCTTTTGGTTGAATTGTGTTGGGGCTCCTCAGGGAGTAGATAGTGATTATTGAAGTCTTTTATGGAAAGCGTAGTGGAGTACTAGAGATGGTTCTTTTTATGCTGAGTTGGTGTTTAAAACCTTCTGGACTGGTTTGGTTGTTTGCCATTTTGGTTGAATGCTTTCGGTTGAGGTGTTCCTTATGTTGAGTTTCAGAGTTTCCCCAAAACTCGTAGCGTTTGTTGTCGGCCTTTGGTTTTGGCAAAATTGTTTAGTTCGTGTTGTGAGTTTGAATTCGCATTCCAAAATTTTTGAGTGGATCGCGCTCCTTCGCGTCCACGCTGAATTATCTTTGGAATGAATTTTAAAGGAAACCGATGGCATAGAGGGCTATGTTGGAAAACTCACGAGATTTAGTTTGTAATCTTTTCTTTGCTAGAGTTGGAGTTATTTGGAAAAGTCTGTGTAGAGTTTGCAAGTGTTTCAAAAAAGTGGTTTTTGTGGATGTTTCATTGGCGATGCCGTTAGTGAGGTGTTCTCTTTTGAAAATAAGTTTCCCCTTCTCTTTGATAAAACTTATGGCGGTTGCTTGCGCAGATATTTGACTTTGGAGTCGATGTTCTTTTCCAAAATGGTGATTTTGGTTAAAATACGATGTTTGCAAGTTTAGTTATCTATCGTTGGTGGGTTACGATATGATGTGGTGCCTTAGCTGTTAACTATGTTGCCGACATAGTGTATATGAATTAAGCGCAACTCTCGATGTTATTCGAGATTTATTCATGTGATACAGAAAGAAGTCGTTATGTGAATGATTATTCGGTATTGTGTTACATGAAGAATGAATGGTGAAAAGTAAACATGACATCGCTTTTTAGATGTTAATTAATAAAAGAGTCGTTGAGCCAGGTCGGTGAGAAAGTCATATATGGAGATATGACTAATCCGGAGTGCTCTTGAAGAATATGCATTTATGTCTTGAAACGAGTTTTCCCTTGCTTTCTAATATGAAAAGAAACGAATGAAGAAATTATGGTATGTTGGTTGTGGTGTAGGAGATTTGTGATTCCTTTGCGTCTTGGCTTAGGAAGTTAAAATGAATGCTCTTTGGCTGTTGACAAATCCTTTCCAAAGTGATTGTGGTGCATGGGATTCAAAGTTGTGCATGGGGATCATTTGGGTTCATGGTTTGTGGCGTTGCTAGTGGTTGATCGTGACTAGTTTGGAAGTGAAGAGTTAAGGAAGGTTGGGTATGGCCCAATTCCAACTTTCTTGGAGAATTGTGTTGTTGAGATGTTCCTCGTTTGGGTTGATTAAATTATTAGTTTACCACTTGGTGGTTGCTTGTTATCGCTTTTCCTTTTGAATTTTTTTGGATCTTTTGTCGTTGGGCAAGTATCGAGTTGTGTCAGCCAACCGCAGAGGAACATTCGGTCTTTTACGTTGAGCGAGTCTTAAGGATCCTGGATATAAAGTAGGTTGTTCCTTACGGTGGTAATCTTAGAGCGTTATGTCTCCCTGTTTAGCGTCGTCTTGAGTACAAGGAACCTCGGAAGGAGGTTGGTACCGTGTTCTTACGGAGAGTAGCATTAGTTAAAGGGATCGGGCACTTTAGTGCCAAGTAATGCATGGGATGAGGAGTGTGAGATTGTTTTATTTAGTGTTACGATTGGGACTTTACCCTACCACTTGGGTCATCTTGAGGCCGTATGTGAGTGCAATTGTGTTTCAATGATTGAGTAAGAATTACGGCAAGTTTTGAATGTGAAGTTGTCTTTAGAGCCGTCGGTCTTGAGCCTTAGCTCCTTGTTCTAAGCGTTATGCGGTGCAAATCGTAGGGGCTTTTATGCGGGTTTTTGAGGCGTGAACCATAGCTCCCTTTGATTTGGTTGTTTGCGAAATGGCGTGTCTCAGATTCGAGGTCGAATCCTGTTGAAGGGGGGAAGAATATGACACTACGGATTGGTGTGACATTATAAAGTGTGAGTTTAGAGGATAAAACCTTACGGCTCGAGGTTTACTTGCGTTTTCGGGTCTTGGGGGGGATTAAGTGATATGACACCACGGAGTGTCGTAACCTTATTTAATTTGCTTGGTGAGGTCAAAAACTTTATAAAATATGAAATTGGAGGTTAAAACTTTACGTTATGCCGTTTAATCGCGTTTCCGGGCCGATTTTAGGAGATTGGGCCTTTCCGGGGGAGTTTGGGCCCAAGGGGGGAAGAACCGTGGGCTTTTGTGGAGAGAGATTGGCCCATGGAGGGGGGAGAACGTGGGTAAAGGGGCTAGGGGCACCTCCTCCCTGCCCTAGCCGCCTCCCCACACGCCTCCACCTCCCCCTTGCGCCTCCACCAATTCCCTCCTCCCTCTAGTCCTCTTCCTCCACCTCCACCTCAAGCCGCGCCACCCCCCCTCCTCCTTGCGCCCCCAAGGACGCCCCCTCGCTGCCACGACACGTCTACGTGCTGCCCTCGCTGTTTGGAAGAACCGCGACGAGGGATCCCGAAGGATTTGGCGCGTGGGAGCGAGATCGGGTGATCGAGAGACATTCTTCATGTTCGTCGTTCGTCGGACTAAGGTATGTCCATGGGGAAACCTTGGGGAAGGTCTAGGTGCTGTTCTCATGGTAGATTTGGAGTTTTTAGATCAAGAGGACGTGCTGCCATGGAGTAGATCTGAAAAGAACTAGAGTTCGTATTGTACTCAGTTTCGGGCAGATTTGGAGTCCATTTTAGGGGGTGCGATTTTGCAATTTTAGCTTCGGAATTTGGCCGACCGCCTGTTGAAGAAGTTGTAGGTATCGTCAAGATCTATGTTTTGTATTTTTTTGAGAATTTTTGGAGTTACGGTCTGAAAGTTATGGCCGTTTTGGTGGGCGCTGTCCAATCTGTGCCGAGGTTGGGACAGTCTGTGTTCAACATTAGATTAAACTAATTTAGAGTCCGAATTTGGACGGCCGCCTGTTGAGAAAGTTGTAGATAATTGAATTATCTTTAATTGGAGTACAAGGAGTCGAAATTCCACCCAGCCGTTTGGTAGATATGGCCGTTTTACCGAGCGCTGTCAAATCTGTGACGAGATTGAGACAGTTCGTGTTCAACGTTAGATTAAACAATTTTAGAGGCCGATCTGGCTTTTCTCAATACTTAGGAAAAGATAGGAAATTTCCTAAGCTTAGCGATGGTGTACTCGTTTAATCAATTTGGAGTCTTAGAACAGAAGTTATGCCCTTTGGAAGGCTGCTGTCGAAGGGACAGATTTGCTGTGTTCTGATTTTAGGAGTTGTAAGCGAAGTCGGGGTAGTGGGATGTATGTGTACTGTTTTATGGGCTTGATTTGAGTGTGTGGCACGTGTTTGCAGGTGGTGTGCCTCCGGGAGTGCCCTCAACCTCTAAATCACTCCGTTGCCCATAATTAAAGGCAAGTGTGTTGTGTGGATTGTATGCTATATGTGTTGCTAGTTGTGCTTCATAGTATTTGGAATAGATAACATGTTGTCTTGCCATGAATTACATGTATTGCTTGATATGAAGCCATTATGCCATGATTTAAGTGTACTTATTGTTGATAAGTGGATTACATGCCATGTGATGATATGCAATACTCCTATATATGTGTACGTTGTTGTCCATTTTGCATACATGGCATATTTTCATGGCCGGCCGGTGAGATAAGTCATAACTATTCCGGGAGGGTCGGTGAGAACCGTTATGACTAGTCCGGGGCTATTCTTGAGTAAGACCTACATCGTGATTCCATCCACCGTGGTGATTGGAAGCGAGTGATAGGCACCCTCCATCTTCGGGATGGAAGGGGGAAAAGGGTGCATGCCGATGGGTGTGCACTCAACCATACCGGTATGAGTTTCCAAGGAGACATGTGCATTGCATTGCATTAATGAAATATGTATATGATGATGTTTATGAGATGACGATGTGAATTCTTATTAGTTGCTCACGAGATGAATACATGGATGCTTAAAAGATGTTTGGAATGCTAACCATGTTGTGTTATGATGTGCTTTTGGAGATTGGTGATGATGGTTTGTTGACTTGATCTTTGTTTTTCCATTACAATACACTTTGCTGAGTTTTGAACTCACGCTTGTGTTTTATGTTGTTTTTAGGTACCTTGAGATCGGCATGAGGGGAAAGAGGGAATAGTCACACATCTCCACGTAGTTCACGCAATTGATTCCACAATGGAATCATTTGGAGTCATGACAATAAACTTAATGTGATACATTTGATGTTTATGGTTTAGATGTGTGCTAGGATTGCCTTATTCGTTTCATTTGGCTAATGATGACTTTATGATGCTTAAAGTGGACTTATATTGCTTCCGTGTCGCTTATTATTGCTATTTTAGATGTTTCATATTATGTCATATTCTGCTATGCTATTATGGTTGCTCGAGAACATAATTAAACAAAGGAGATGCTGCCGAAATTTTCGGTTCTAGTATTTGTTCCTTTGCTGAATTTTTCTGTTATTTGTAGTATTTAGATGATACATAATCTATGTTTGGTAGCATTCAGGCATATTTGATGCCGGGGTGTTACAAGAAGCTGGCATGAGGACCAAGGAAGAAAGAGAAGCTGTCTGTATAGAGATAGCCAAGTTTTTCTATGAGCGTGGTGTACCATTCAATGTTGCAAATTCAAGACAATTTGAGATAGCAGTAGAGGCCATTGCACAGTATGGTTCTGGTTTCAAGTCTCCTAGTTTCCATGAACTACGAGAGCCATTGCTTCAGAAGGTAGTTAAGGATACAGATGGTGAGAAGAAGAAGCATGAAGAGGCATGGAAGCAATATGGTTGCTCTCTCATGTCAGATGGATGGACTGATAGGAGGGGTCGTCAGTTGATCAACTTCCTGGTTAATAGTCCTGAAGGGACTTTCTTCTTGGAGTCAGTTGATGCATCTAGTGAATCACATGATGCCATGATGCTTGCTAACTTGCAAGAGAGAATTATTGAGATGATTGGCAGAGACAAAGTTGTTCAGGTTGTCACAGACAATGGTGCTAACTACAAGGCAGCTGGCAGGCTGCTAATGGAGAGGATCCCTACCTTGTTCTGGACCCCTTGCGCTGCACACTGCCTGGATCTTATGTTGGAAGACATAGGGAAGCTAAAGGATTTCAAGAAACCAATTTCACGTGCTCGACAAATCACTACCTTTATTTATAGACATGGGAGGATTCTTAGTGAAATGAGGGAGAAAACAGGTGGGATGGATCTTGTGAGGCCCGCAGCGACTAGGTTTGCCACTGCATTCCTTACGTTGCGTAGTTTGCACAAGCACAAAGAAGCATTGAAGCTTCTAGTGACAGGTGATGTCTTCACTAGGAGCAAGTTGTCTAAGACTGAGGCAGGAAGAGCAGTGTATGACATTGTTATTTCGGGACAGTTCTGGAATTCAGTTGAGGATTGTTTAAGAGCTTCGCTTCCACTCCTTGTTGTGCTGAGGTTGGTTGATGGTGATGAAAAGCCAGCTATGCCGGAGGTTGCATCGGCCATGAACTTAGCAAAGGAAAAGATCACCTCATCGTTCTGCACTCAAAACAAACAACCTTTGCTTAATCGCCTCATGAGGATTATTGATGGACGTTGGATGAGGCAAATGGACACCCCACTATATGGAGCGGCTCTCTACTTGAACCCTGGAAAGTTCTATAACATCAAGAAGGGTGATGATGAAGGACGTGTTGGAGAGCTAAGAGCTTGCTTCAATGACGTGCTTGTAAAAATGGTACAAGATGAGGCTCTTCGAGATAAGATTGATAGCCAAGCTGTTCTATATGAGAATCAAAGAGATGTATTTGCAAACCAAATGGCAATAAAGCACGCACACACAAGAAATCCAAGTAAGTAATCTAAATTTTAGCAAGTAATTGTTTACTTTTCGCCATGTAAAATTCATTGTATTTGTTCTTTTAGTTGATTGGTGGCTTGCATATGGTGGTCTAACCGTTGAGCTTCACAAGTTTGCAAGAAGAATAGTTAGTCTTTGCGCTTCATCATCCGGTTGTGAGCGCAATTGGAGTGCATTTGAATTTGTAAGTGAATTTAACCATCTAATTATGTAAATTGTAATTCCTTTATTTTGGTTCTAATTAATTGCTTTTATTTCACTTGTATTCCACTTGTAGATTCATACAAAGAAAAGAAACCAGTTGGAGCACCAAAAATTGAATGACTTGGTCTATGTCTCATACAATAGAAAGATGGCTAGTAGGTTCCAAAGAATACGTGAGGATGGTAAAAACTTTGATCCTTTGGTTTTAGAAGACTTTGATTGGGATAATGAATGGGTCAATCCATCGGTCAATCCAACTCAAAGTGGGTGTATAAGGGGTGAAGGTGACTTGACATGGGACCAAGTTGACGAAGCTATTGGTGCATCAAGCAACCTTCGAGGCCGCAATCTTCCTAGGAGAGCTCATTTGGAGCATTGCTATACACGTCGTGTGAGAAGAGAAGAGGAAGTCATAGAGGAGGCATCGCATTCGGACTCAAGCAATGGAGAGGAAGAAGATGAGCTCATACTTGATGATCTTGATGTGGATGACGATGACAGCTCAAGCAACCACGAAGATGGCGATGATCAAGATGAGAATGCTACTAATAGTTTGGATGATTTGAATGATGGATATTGAGAGATGAGAGTTGGACCTATGCTATTATGTGGATTTATGCTTTTGTGTGGAGTGTGGACTTATTTAGTTAATTTTTTAACTATCGTCTATGTTATTGTATGAACTTATGTTATTGTCTGGATGTGAACTCATGTCATAATGTATCTTGTCTTTAATTTTAGTTTTCAATTAATTCATTTCATCTATGTGCAATTGTCTTTTAGTTTGTGAATTGGAAGGAGAGAAGAGGGGGATCATCAAAAGGGTATGTGATACAAAGCTACAAACCATATTTACTTATTAAATTGAATTATAATTTCTTGTTATAGTAATTCATATGTTGCAATGTGCAAGGAAATGGATACATCATACATGGGAGAAAGATGCATGGCATATGGCCTCAAATTATATGGAAAAAGACTACAAAATCAAGGTACATAGTGATATATCTTTGCTCTCATATTCGTTTTACAACAGTGCCTAAAACTACGTTTCAACGTTCGTTTAAACGTTTAAAAGTTAAAAAGGTAGTGGGTCGTTTCGTTCTCGTTTTACGTTTTAATAACCTTGGCTAGAAGCTGGTGAGTGGTTTACAGCTCGAGTATCATCCTGTGGTCTTTTCCATATAGCCTGTCCAAGTGTAGCCGATCAATTCAAAGCAGAATTATTGAGGATCATTTATGGCCAGTTATGCCAAGATGACATGCCTATGGTCAGAAGGGCAGTTGCATCAAATCTTGGGGAGTTTGCTGCCACAGTTGACCAGAGCCATTTGAAGACTTTCGATGATTTAGCGCAAGATGGTACTTTCTTATACATGTTTGACATATTATTGTGTTATTTCATGCTTCTTTTGCATCGGTAATGGAATAGTTGTTGGCTATCGATCCATGCAATAGCTATTCCAACAAGGAAATAAAAAACATATACTGTAACTGCTGATCTTGCTATCATAATTGCTTTGTTGCTTCAATGAGTTCGTCTGTGAGCATTCAGGAGGTCATTTGTCCTTTTTTTTCCTTTGGTTGGGATTCATTTATGTCATACATTCTTTTACCTCTATTTGTCTTGTTCTGAGGCAAAGCTTCGGTAAAATTTCGGTGGTGTTGTGGTTTATAAAAGGGCACTACAATGTCATTCAATTTTTATCTATGTATTTAGCCGTATGCTTAAATGTTTAATGTATAAGAAGTGACTACAATTTTGTGGAAGTGAAATACTGAATAGGTGCTAATAGTAAGGTGAAGTAGGATATAAATTATAGGTACTCTTTTTTAATTGTAGGCTTTTTTTAATACGAATATAATGCTTCAACCACAATTTTCTCATGTGTGTTGTAGATTAAGCGCTCTTGATAAGCAGATTTGTTTAGATCTTCAAAACTGCGAACACCTAAAAATGAAGGCTCTTGGCCTAGAATCGTAATATTGTATACTTGAATTGTTGGTCATCTCTAGACAATATTTCAAAAAATCTATGCCATTGTTGTAGTGTTTTTAGAATGTTGCACTCTTAGTCATCAATTCACAAACTTCACTATGCCTATTTGAGATTACCAGCGATTGGATGCAAATCTTATAATCTGTATTTCACTTCATATTACCTCTGTATTAACTGTACTCTTGTGCCATTTTACATGTCATTTCATTCAATTATTCACAAAGATAGCTGTTTTTATAACCGGCGCAGCGTAGCGCGCTGCTCTTACTAGTATCTTACATTTCTAACCAACACAAGTGCTTAGTGACTAGTGAATAGTGATAGAGCTTTGAAAACTTACACTGTTAAGCATCTCAACTTTGGAGAAACTCAGTGCCTTACATACACTACTGCGTTGGGAATTCTTCCTGGAAAACCATATGCAGACAGCATAGATTGTGATTGAAGCTAATTTGATTTTATGTTTGGTACGAATTTCTGTTACTTTTCAGGGATTTTTATATTTTCCCGTTTTTTTTAAATTTAAAATCGTATTTTCGTCGGCCTTGGCCGACGAAAATAATAGCATTTTATTAGCGAAAATAAAGCGAGCCACGTCGGCTCTTATTTTAAATCGACCTAGGCCGATTTAAAATATATTTGCCACGTCGTGGCGGGTTAAGGGCTATTATTTTCAGTCGACTCAGGTAAGCGAAAAATACCTATATTTTAAATCGACAGCGGAAAATACTTGTATTTTCGTCAACAGAATTTCGACGGTGTATTTTCGTCGGCAAACCAACGAAAATAGCTATTTTCGTCAGTTTTGCCCTTAATTTCGTCGGTTCTTGGCCGACGAAAATAATCCAGATTCCTGTAGTGTCACCACTTTTCACATACGACATCATACACACCTCATATTCATAGTGTAAGCATATCATTGACATCATCATATATCATCATCATATATCATCCTCATATAATGCAATGCAATGCGATGCGATGCACATATCTCCTGGAAACTCATACCGGTATGGTTGAGTACACACCCGTCGGTGTGCACCCTCTCCCCCCTTCCATCCCGAAGATGGAGGGTGCCTAATCCTCGCTTCCATACACCACGGTGGATGGAATCACGATGTAGGACTTACTCATTGGCTCTCCGGAATAGTCATAACTTTCTCACCGACCTTCCCCGGACTAGTTTTGACTTTCTCACCGCCTGGGCCATGTATCATGCCATGTATGCAAACATGCCAACATCATAAATAACTTGCACATTAACACATGGCATCATAAAATAATAAGCATATTCATCATATCAATGGCAAACATTAAAGCATGGCATGTGAACATATCATATATTCAATTTCAATCAACCAATCTAGCACACTACAACCCGCTACCCATTCCAATACACTTGCCTCAACCACAGCGACAGATTGGCGAGACGTAGAGGGCACTCCCGGGGTCACACCACCTATACATAGGTTCCACACACTCACAATCATGTCCACAAAATAGTACGCAAACACTCTTCTACCCCGACATCACAAACTACTCGCAAAACCCAAAAACAGAGGTTCTGTCCCGTCGGGACAGCAGCCTTCCAAAAGGCATAACTCGGGTTCTAAAACTCCGAATCAATGAAACGAGTACATCCTTGCGTAGCTTAGGAAATTTTATAACTTTTTCTAAGTATATGGAAAGACTGATTCGGACTCTAAAGTGGTTTAATCTACAGAATACCGTGATCTATTCCAATCACGTCACAGTTTTTAACACGTTCGGTAAAACGAGCATAACTTTCAAACGGCTAGGAAGAATTGGACTTTCTTTATAGCCACTGAAAGGTATTGAAGTTACCTACAACTTCTTCAATAGGCGGATGACCAAAATCCGAATATAAATTGGCGAAAACCCAAACCCTAGGTCGACTGCTCATGCTGCCCGAAACAGAGAACGTGGCAAACTCAAGATTCCATCTAATCTACCCAACTACATGTGATACTACGGAATGTCGAGACTTTATAATTTGTGATAATAGGTTATAAAATGTGGTAAAATGGGATAAGTTGGGGTTTTTGCAAATAAAACCCTGAGATTTCACGTTTTAACGCGTTTCGGGCCTTTTTCGGGCGTTTGGGCCGCTCCGGGGAGGTGTTGGGCTTGAGGGAAACTTCGTGGGCCGGATGGTGGGACTCCATTGGCCCATGTGGGGGTGAGGGGGGCAGAAAACCCTGCTGCCCTAGCTCTCCCCACCCCCATACGCAGCCCCCCTTTCCCCATCTCCTCCTCCCTCTCTAGCCCCTCCTCTTCCTCCACACCCCCAAGCCGCACCACCCCTCCTCTGTGAAATCATGTGCTGAAAAATTGGCTTTGAACTGAAAAATTAACTTAGATTTGAATTTGCAAAATGTGTTTGTTCATGTGTTTTGACAATTTGACAAGAAAGCGATGAGATTACGCATTAGCGTGGGACAAAGTTCTCAAGAAACAGTAAGTTTCCCATCTGCGACAGACGGTGTTTTTGGAGTGCATTGTGAACATGTTTTTGAGCCCATGACCGAAGTCATTTTCACATGTACAACGGACAGTTTTTCTTGGTACGTTGTGAACAAGCTTTTTCGGTTTGGATAATTCCTTGGAACCAAGATTTTCACATGTACAACGGACTAATTCTTTTTGTCCGTCATGAATGGACTTTTTCTAGGGTTTTACTTTTGTGAAACCCGGCGCACGCGTTGCGCGGACAAGCTTGGGGTCCGTTGTGAACTTGTTTTGAGCTCATGACCGAAGCCATTTTGCATGTACAGCGGACCAACTTTGTTTGTCCGTTGTGAGCGTGTTTTCGCGTTTGGTTGGCTTCTTGGAACAGAAACTTTTCCTTATACAGCGGACCAACTTTGTTTGTCCGTCGTGAATGCGTTTCGCTCAATTAGGGTTTTGAAGCGATTTGGATTTGAATTCGAATGTGAAATTGAAATTTGTTATGATTTCATGATGCTTCTTTTGAAGTGGACTTTATGCAATACTCATGTCAGTAGATGCATGGATTGACATTGAGGCAACTCGTGGACTAGTGCTCGGATTTGTTTGTGGTTTGTTCATGTGCAGGTATTGCTCGAAGACGAATGTGGTCGATGACGGGACCGGAACTAGGTTCATGGAGGAACTGAGGTTCGGGACTAGGTTCAGGAGGAACCGAGGTCTTGGTGGTCAAGGATGTCATGCGGGACGTTCGGGCTAAGAGAATGGTGCACATGAAGAATGGTTAGTCACGTGAGAATGGCAGGAGGTCATTCGCGTGCAAAGTGTTAGTCACGTGAGTATGGCAGGTGGCCATACGCGTGCAAAGTGTTAGACACGTGAGTATGGTAGGGTTGCCATACGCGTGCAAGAGTTGTACTCGGCCATGGAGAGTTGTGTTGGATACGGATTCCTTCTAGGGAATAGGAATCGTATTCAGAACTCCTTGTGGGTTGGTGCTTTAAATAGGTGGGGGGTCCCCTGTTGAAACGCATCAAGTAGAGCTGAGCGCATCAAGCTTTAAGCTTGGTTTTAGGGTTTGTACTCTTTTGATGAGAGTATTTTAGACAAGAAATAAAGATCAATTCTTCCAAGTTTTTTGCGTGCTACAGTAACCACGTCGCTACAGTGTTTTCTGTTTTGGTTCTTGTTTGCATGCTTGTTCTAGTTCTAGATTGGTTTTTGTTCTTTAAGTTTTATCTTGATTTGATCCATCAAAAACCTCTCTAGGGTATTGATCTAGTGTTTCTCAAAGTCTAGTTGATCAATCTTTTGTCGTTCTTGTTTAATCTTGAAGTTTTGATTAGATTGATTCTCGTCAAGTTCTGGATCAGCAAGCTTACGAAGCTTATAACTTTTGATCCGTAAGTCCGATCGAGCTGATTCTTTTTGGGTTCGATTCGTATTGGAATCTAGTTTCTTGTGTCCAAATTTCAGATCGTTTCGACGGTTGGATCTCCGGGAATTCTCGTTTTACCAAACCTCTGTCATTCTGTTTTTGTCGAAAACGAGGCAATTATTTGGTTCTGTTTTGGGGTGAACTTTTAATAGGTCAAGAATTTGGTTTTAGCTTCCGCACAATCATTCACCCCTCTGATTGCTATATTCGTATACTTCGATCCTACAAGTGGTATCGAGCCAGGTTTCTCTAATCTATCTTAACAGGTGATTAGATCAATGGATCGTTATTCGACAAAACCATGTGTGTTCGATGGTGTTGATTTTCAGTTTTGGAAGGCCAAGATGGAGGCGTTCATCCAAGCACAGGGCTTCACAATTTGGGAGAAAGTCTACAAGCCATATGAAGTCCACAAGCGACAACGTCAACGACACCAATCGCACACATGTTGAAGCAAATAGCAAGGCGCGCAACTTGATCATCCAAGGCTTGGGACGCATAGCGACTTTGATCGTGTGGTTCATCTTCGATCCGCATATGAGGTATGGAAATCTCTTTGTGATTACCATGAGGGTTCTAACACTTGTCAAAGAGGTTCGTTAAGATATTTACAAAAAAAAAGAATACATGCGTTTTGAGATGAAACCTAGTGAATCAGTAGATGACTTCTTTGCACGTTTCAATAAAATTCTTAGCAATCTACGTCTTTGTTGGAGTTAGCTACACTGATGCTGAAAATGCTCGACAATTGCTTAGTGCTTTGGACATGTCAGTGTGGGAGATGAAAGTAACATCTATACAAGAATCTACTACCATGAGCACACTCACATTAGATGTTCTTTACTCTAAGTTGAAAACTCATGAGTTGGATGTTCTAGCCAGGAAGGGTAACATTAGATCAATTGCTTTGATCTCTAACCTTAACATGTCAAATGCAAATTCTTCTTCTAGCTTTGCCTTGTCTTCCATGTCTTCTTTAACAGATGAGCAACTTGAAGAGTTTCCTGAAGAAGATCTGGCACTACTCTCTTCTCGCTTTAACAAAGCTTTGCAGAATATAAGAATGAGAAAGAGAGGTGGTCCTCCAAGATGCTATGAGTGTGGTGACCTCAACCATATTCGCACAAATTGTCCTAAGCTTGCAGGAAAAACATTAAAGGAGGAGAAGGACAACGACAGAAGGAATGAGAAGAAAAGGTTCTCGTCAAATGATAGAAAGAAGAAGAGCTTCATCAACCGCAAGGTGGTTCACCGAGTTCTTTCCGCTCTTGAACAAGTCAATTTGAGCGATGTGGACTCGGAGAGCAGCGAAGATGATGCAACTCCAAGCAAGCATGATTTGATAGGATTATGTCTCATGGCAAGCAGCAAGGATAGCTTCACCGAGGACGACCACGCAGCGACTTCAATGAGGTAGATCCCTCTTATGATGAATTAGCTATTGCTGTTGCTCGTCTTGGAAAATTGCTTGACAAACGTGATAAGAAAATTAAGAAACATGATTTCATTATTGAATCATTGAATGCTGAAATTGCTAGACTTAAGACTTTGATTCCTAGTGATGATACTTGCAAATCATGTGACTTAATTTACAATGAGCTCACCTTGCTTAGGAAAGAACATTGTAACACCCCAAAATTGTACTTGTCCTAAATTCATGTGTGATTTGGCACTTTGGTGAATTTTTGGAATTTTCTGGAATTTATTTGGATTTAATTGGAATTTATTTGAATTTATTCCATTTTGAAATAATTAAAGAATTTAATTTTGCAAATAAAATTTTGTTGGAAATATTTTATTTGAGTCCAAAATGATCCAAAGTATTTTCCAGAATTTTTAGAATTTTCTGAGTCATTTGCTATTTTTAATGAATTAAATGAATTCTTGGGAATTATTTTAAATATTAAATCGCTGGAAATTCAAACTCGGGTCAAATCTTGTTCATCCGATCGAAGTCGGAACCCGAGTCGGACTCGAGTCCGACCGAGCCACGTGACTCGGCCGAACCCACTCCTAACCCTAATCAATCCCAACCGTTGGATCAAGATCCAACGGTGAGATCCGCCGTCACGGTTCGAGCCGTATCCGCCCGGATCCGATCGCGCCCGTCGCGATCGTGGCCGTTGATCGCGCCACGTGGGCGGCTGAGAGTCGTCGTCTTCGCCGAGACCGAGCCGGACTCACTTGAAAGTCTTGTGCCGTGTGGAAACTAGGGCTCATACGAAACCACGCCTCCAGGGGCTATTTAATGCCGGACCGCACCAGTATCGCCGTGACCTTGCGCTACTTTTTGCCCTAGCTTGCTAAGCCCTAGCACCGCCGCTTGCTCGGGATTGCTCGTAGTAATGGCTAGGGTATCGTGGTGGTTTTTCTCACCTTCCGCCGCCCGTCGCCTCGAGGAGAAGGAGAGTCGAAGCAGGATCCGAGCCAAAGCGACTCGAGCGTGACCCGCGCGTCGCCGGAGGAGCCAGTAGCGCCGTCGGGCTCGTCATCGTTCCGTCTCTCGGTGCCCAAGCCCGTAGTGCCATCGCCCGGACTCGCGAAGCTACGTGGACCGCCGAGATCCAGATCGGACGGTTGAGGTGAGTTCACGTGTTATAAACCCGAGTAGATGGGACCGTTGGATCAAGATCCAGCGGTTCACAATCGCCACGCGTCTTTGTAGCAAAGGCGATTATAGGATTAGATCTCGACCGTCCGATCTAAATCGAGCGGCCCACGATCAACGAGTAGTTTCAACGTGTTAACCCTGGATCTAATCCGCCGTTGAATTTCAAATCAGCGGTCGTGATTGCGCCACGTGTCGGGAAGTTGGACCGACGCGGTAGATCCGCCCAGCGTGCGTGTGCAGCGTGACGCCGACACGCCGGGGCCCGCGCGTGTCGGAAGGCCCGCATGTCGATGGTGACCTCGCCAGCGCCAGCGTCACCCATGACGTCACGATGGGTCCCACTGTCACAAGACCGTGGTGAGCCCGGCCGACGTCGGCGATAGCGTCACGAGAGGGCCCACATGTCGATCTCACGTGGAGTCGTGGGCCGAGTCCACGGTGGACCCGAGCCGGCGTGGACCAAGTCCATGGACCGGTGGCGTCACCGCCCAATCAGAGGCTGCCACGTGTCGCTTGCTAACGCCAATAATTAATTTCAGAAAAGAAAATGATTTATTAATTCGAAATATTGATTCAAATTTAGATTCAAACTTCAAGCGCTTATAACTTTTGCGTTTCAACTCCGATTTGAGTGATTCAAATTTCTAAATTTGTATAAAATTCAGATCTACTCAAATATGAATTTTATTTAATTTTTGGACTAAAGTTTTTCTCTGTAATATTATTTAATTGATTATTTAAACTTTAATAAATCATAACTTTTGCATTTTAACTCCAAATTTGATGATTCCAGTTTCTAAAAATCCAGAAAATTACGTTCTCTCTGTTTATGGATTTTATTTGGAGTTTTGGGATGTTTTTGCCTATTGTTTATTGGGTATTTGCTATTTGCACGCTCTACGAGTAGACGTTGAAGTGCTGGAAGGATTCGAGGGAGAAGTGTTGACTCAGGATCCAACTCAAGACCAAGAGCAAGTACTTTTTGAAGGCAAGTTGTGCTTTGACCATATTGATCCTATTTCGAAATCTATTTTGATTTAAACTATTGCATGCTAGTTCAAGTAGAAAGATACTTTGATTAAACATGGGGTTAGATAAATACCAATTTGCTATATGACACCTTGATTACTTAAGTATGTGCCATGACCCTTTGTCACCCTAGTTGTGGTTTACTAGTTGGACATTATTAAATTGCCAACATGGGTTTAGATCGTTGTAGTATCTTTGCTTAGACACACTTTCGTGCTCATGACATGATTTTGGATAATCAAATGCTAATATTGACTTAATGATATATTGAACCTGTTTTGGAAAAGTATCATGTGATGTTGATGGCACGTGGTGCATGGTAATCAAGCGGGGTTTGATAAACGATTTCGGCCAGGGGCATGTGGCAAGAGTAATGTCAGGTGGGCGGTTGTGGCATTGGGGATGTTGATTTGGTTTTCGGGTAGTCTTGCCCTGGTCACTCTAAGGACTTAACCTTGCAAGCCTTTGAACTGGTCATACTTGCAACCACATGGGTGGAATGGGGCGGCCCTAGTTGATTAAGTCGCTAAGGACTCACTTGTGGAGCCTCGGGGTGTCAATTACACCGTTTGTGTGATTGTGCGGGGAGCGTATCGTGGCTGTGGCCGAGATACCCATCTAACGGTGTGTTGGTCCCATACTTCGCCTTGGCTAAGGGAAGGGATGGTGTAGAAACCTGAGCAGGAGAGGACCACCTGTGTTGTTTGAGGCTTAGAAAGGCTTTGTTACTGAGGAACTTCGCCTTTGTGGTGTTTGGTATCTTGTGGGTAAAGTGCATAACCTCTGCAGAGTGTAGAATCTATTTGAATAGCCGAGTCCACGGTACTGGACAATGCTCGGGAATTACAGTCAAGGGTTAGACTTTCTGAAAATAACTTGGATTTGAAAAGTTGGGTTGGTTTAGTAAAGAAGTTGATGGAAATGTGGTTTAGGATGGGGAAAATGTTTATTAAATTTCTTGAGAAGTTATTTATGCTTTACTTATTTCTACTGCTTTCGAATCTACTTTTATTACTTGTCAAAAGTCATTTCTTGCAAATATACCTTGAGCTATTCCTTTGTACCAAGCCATGCATATAGTATATTAGCTTGCATTCCGTGCATGACTTCTCGAGTACCAAGTACTCACCCTTGCCTCAACACAATACAGTTGAAGAGGAGATTACGCCGATTTAGGAGGAGGATTTCCAAGAAGACCCGTCTACTTAGGGATGCGAGCCGATCGGTCCACTGTGGTATCTTGGATGGCGCCACGAGTTATTTGATTTTCATTTCTGTTATTTCTCTTTTAATAAGTTTCGCCTTGCGAGGCATATATTTGGAACTTGGCCATAAGGTCGAGTAACCCTTTGATTATTTAAATAAAGTACTTTGATAGTATCGTTTGGTATGATTGTGATATATACCGATGTTAAGACTGTGTGCACTAGCGCGTTCTGGACTAGTCTTGTGAATACACAGAGGGTCCGGATTTGCAAATTCGGGTCCCGACAGAGGTGGTATCGAGCCATACTTGATTTGTAGGCTCAACCCTAGCTAGAATGGTCGTAGTGAGGATAAAACCTATTTTCTAAAGCTAAAAATTTGTGAAGACAAGAAATGACATCTCGACTTATCCCTTCTCTCTTTTCTTGTCTCTTGCTGAAATTTTCCCTTACCTTGTCACAATTGAAAAATTCCGAGTTCTTACGTAAAGCACTCTTGTGACAGGATGAAGGTTTTCGATGAGTGAGTATAGGTTCTATAGTGAGACTCCTTCACGAGTCGAGTCATAGAATAAAGAGTCACCCTTTAGACGTTAGACTCCAGAGTTAGTTCGATTTGGATTTGCTTTGTTTGCTGAGTGTGCAGTATGTGTTGCAAGGCCCTTAGGCATTGTAAGCAGCCATACCAAGTTACTAATAATAAAGTTGGACCTTAAGGCTACACCTTTTCGCCCCGCATAAGTTCCATATTACTTGTCTATTCTTGTTTCCCTCTCATCTCTAAACCTAGAGCAAATCGACAGATGGTGAACACCCGTGGAAACTTTAGAAGCAATGGGAGTGGTTCTCGCCCAGCAGAAAACCCCAATGATGGAGCACCAGCACCGCCACTGGATATGCAGAATTTTGGAGCCTTTCTTGCTGCTCAGACTCAGTTGATGCATGCTATGATGCAACAAATGCAGCACGTCCTTTGCCAGGCCGCGCTAATCAAGTTAATCAGGGACCACGCCAGAATACAAGGCTGTGCAGAGTTCATGAGGACTCACCCACCCACTTTCTCTGGGAATGCCAATCCATTGGAGGCCGATGATTGGTTAAGATCAATCGAGAGGAAGCTACACATAGCTCAATGCATAGGGAATGAGAAGGTACTTTACGCTTCTCATCAGTTGGAAGGAACAATGGCCGAATGGTGGGAGAACTGTGCCACGCAGAGAACCCTCAAGATATCACTTGGGAAGAGTTCACAAATTGCATTCCGAGCGATTATCACGTGGCTGAAGGAATCATGGACCTTAAGAAGGAGGAGTTCAGAGCATCAAGCAAGGTAATCGGCCGGTGGCCGACTACCTGAACAAGTTCACACAGCTAGCACGCCACGCACCTGAGGATGTAGCGACAGATAAATCCGCATAGCCTCGCTTTTATGAAGGGACTTAACTCGGGATTGCAAGTAGGGTTGATCACCCACACCTTTCCAGATTTCCAAGAGTTGGTGAATAAGGCACTTATTCTTGAGGACAAGCGCAAGGAAGCCCGGATGAGAACAGAAGCGCAGGATGCAGCGGCAAGGATCATGCCAGGGAACGCAATAGCGCTTGAGAGTTGCACCAAATCAATTCTTGATTCCAACCACGAGAATGCAACAAGGACACCATCCTCGGCACCAAGACCTGCCAATCGAACTACCAAACCCCAGCCCCCGCTAGAAACGCTTACTCCAGGCGTCGGCAAGGAACAGTGGCGCTGTTACAATCGCAGAACGAGCCAGGACACTTTGCCATGAGCTTGTCAGAAGAAGAGCGCAGAGCGACCCGATTCGCTTCAATCTAGGAACCACCTCAGCTAGGACGCCACACCAGGAGCCACACCCCAGGCCGTGGTGAGAGGCCGGGTCAACCATGTCACCGCAGATACTGCGCAAAATGCTACGGACGTCGTCTTGGGTAAGTTACTTGTTAACTCAAGACTGCTTGATTTTGTTTGACTCGAGCTTCGCATTCGTTTGTTTCGCAAGGCTTTGCTACTAGAAATGATTTAAGGATTGCAAGACTTAAGTGCATGCTTTTAGTTCAAACCCACAGTTCCGAACTCCGAGCGAAAGTAGGATGTTCGGGGTGAGAATACTAATAGGTGGAATAGAATTCCTAGCAAACCTTTTAATTTTGGAGACCCGGACCTTAGGCGTCATATTGGGAATGGATTGGTTATCCAAGCACAAGGCCGTATTGGATTGTGGACGAAGGACTATCTCGATTGAGAGCCCGTGTGGGAAGAAAGTGGAATTTCAAGCCTTTGCAGATTAGAGATGGACGATTGATGATTAGCAGTACCAAGGCAATCAGCATAGAGGATGTCTCGAGTGAATGAGTACCCGGATGTCTTTCCGAAGATCGACCTGGTATGCCGCCAGACAGGGACATAGAGTTTGTGATAGAACTTATACCGGGTACAGCGCCGATAGCAAAGAGACCCTATCGGATGTCTACCGAGGAGTTGGTAGAGATGAAGAAACAGCTAGAAGAGTTAACGGAGAAAGGATTTATCGGCCGAGTTAGTCGCCGTGGGGAGCACCGAGTTTTGTTTGTCAAGAAGAAGGATGGGAGTTTCAGGATGTGCATTGACTACCGTGCACTCAATGAAGTCACCGTGAAGAATAAGTATCCGCTACCCAGGATTGATGATTTGTTTGATCGATTAAGAGGAGCGGAGTTTTCTCCAAGATTGATCTGAGATCGGGATACCATCGATTGAAGATCCGATCGAGAAGATATTCAAGATCGCATTCTCGTCAAGATATGGACATTACGAGTTCTGAGTTATGTCCTTTGGGGTGACGAATGCGCTTGACCTATTTCATGAATATGATGAATAAAGTGTTCATGGAATATTTGGACAAGTTTGTCGTCGTGTTCATAGACGATATCCTAATCTACTCCAAGACAGGAGGATGAACATGCCGAACACTTAAGGTGAGTTTTGGAAAGGCGAGGAACAGCAACTTTTCGCCAAGTTCAGCAAGTGTGATTTTTGGAAGGACAAGGTGGAGTTTCTTGGACATGTAATGACTGCAGAAGGAGTCACCGTAGATCCAAGCAAAGTAGAAGCTGTGTTACATTGGGAGCACCAAGGCGTGACCCAGATTCGGAGTTTCCTTGGAATGGCAGGATACTACCGCCGTTTCATTGAAGGCTTCTCGACAATTGCGAAACCTCTTACGCAATTGCTGAAGAAGGAAAAGAAGTTTGCATGGACGCTTGAGAATGTGAGAAAGGATTTCAGAGCTGAAGAAGCGATTGACGTCGGCACCGGTGTTAGTTCTACCGGATGTTGCTCAAAGCTTCGATGTTTATTGTGACGCATCGCGCCAAGGACTTGGATGTGTCTTGTCTGAGAATGGAAAGGTTGTCGCTTATGCATCAAGGCGATTGAGGCCGCATGAGGAAAATTATCCGACACATGACTTGGAGTTAGGCTGCCGTAGTGCATGCTTTGAAGATATGGCGTCACTATCGATTGGAAACAGATGTGAAGTGTATACGGATCATAAGAGCCTTAAGTACATATTCACCCGATCGGATCTGAATATGAGGCGGAGGAGATGGTTAGAGTTGATCAAGGACTACAATGTTGGAATCCATTACCATCCCGGGAAGGCCAACGTAGTAGCCGATGCTCGAGTCGGAAAAGCCATACCGTGAGTACGTTGCTAGCCACAAGCCAGGATGAGTTATGTAAGGATTTTCGAAAATGAAGATTGAGGTTGTACCTAGCGGATTCTTGGCGCCTTGGAAGTAAAGCCTACCTTAGAGGACCAGATCCGAGAAGGACGGAAGGATGATGACAAGATCCGCAGGATTAAGTCCATCAAGGAGGAAGGCAAGGCGGAGGACTTCAAATTGGATGAAGCAGGCACGTTATGGATGAAGGGTCGGATTTGTGTGCCTAACAAGGAGGAGTTAAAGCGACTGATTTTGGAAGAAGCCCATGACTCCAAGTACTCAATTCACCACAGAGCGCCAAGATGTATCGGGATCTGAAGGAGAGATTACGGTGGCCGAGTATGAAACGTGAAGTTGCCGAGCATGTTGCATTGTGCGACGTATGCCGAGAGTCAAGGCAATGCATCGAGAGACCCGGCAGGATTGCTACACCGCTGAAGATACCCGAGTGGAAGTGGGAGGAAATCGGAATGGATTTCATTACCGGTTTGCCGAAGACTCAAGGGGTTATGACTCCATATGGGTTATAGTGGATCGCTTGACCAAAGTAGCCCATTTTATCCCGTGAAGACCACCTACTCGGGAGATAAGTTAGCAGAGTTGTACATGATCGGGATTGTTTGTTTGCACGGAGTGCCAAAGAGGATTATGTCGGACAGAGGTACCCAATTTACCTCAAGATTACGGAATAAGTTGCATGAAGCCATGGGAACCCGTTTAAACTTCAAGATCTGACTTATCATCCTGCAGGCGGATGGACAGACCGAAAGAGTCAACCAGATTCGGAGGATATGTTGAGAGCTTGTGCATTGGCTTATGCTACCTCTTGGGATAAAAGTTTGCCGTATGCCGAGTTCGATTACAACAATAGTTATCAGGCTAGTTCTGAGATGTCACCTTTTGAGGCCTTTGTATGGTCGACCTGTCGGACGCCATTGAATTGGAATGAGACCGTGGCGCCGTGTCTTTGGGCCTGATATTCTTCAAGAAGCTGAAGAACAGTCGCCATGATTAGGGAAAGGTTGAAGATAGCCCAATCTCGACGAGAAGAGTTATCCGACAATCGTCGCCGAGATTTGAGTTTTGAACGAGAAGACTTTGTATACCTCGAGTTACGCCTCTCGGGGAGTTAAGAGGTTCCATGCCAAAGGGAAACTTGCACCTGCTATGTTGGACCATTTAAGATTTTGAGCCATGAGGCGAAGTTGCTTATCACCGGAGTTGCCACGGTCGTTGGCGAGGAGTACATGATGTGTTCCATGTGTCCCGATTAAAGAAGTGTCTCAGAGTTCTGAGGAGCAGACACCGTTAGAATCAATTGAGTTGCAAGAGGATTTGACTTATAAGGAGTATCCCGTGAGGATTCTAGACACAATGGATCGAGAAACTAGAAACAAGTCAACCCGTTTCAGAGTTCAGTGGAGCAACCGTGAAGAAAGCGAAGCGACTTGGGAGTGAAGAGGATTTGAAGAAATAATTTCCAAACATATTCCTTAAGTAAAACCTGAAACTCGGTTACGAGATTCTATTAAGTTGGGAGGTTTGTAACACCCCAAAATTGTACTTTTCATAAATTAATGTGTGATATGTCAATTTGGTGAATATTTGGAATTTTCTGGAATTTATTTGGATTTAATTGGAATTTATTTGAATTTATTCCATTTTGAAATAATTAAAGAATTTAATTTTGCAAATAAAATTTTGTTGGAAATATTTTATTTGAGTCCAAAATGATCCAAAGTATTTTCCAGAATTTTTCTCGAATTTTTCTCGAGTCATTTGCTATTTTTAATGAATTAAATGAATTAGGGAATTATTTTAAATATTAAATCGCTGGAAATTCAAACTCGGGTCAAGTATCGTTCATCCGACCGAAGTCGGAACTCGAAGTCGGACTCGAGTCCGACCGAGCCACGTGACTCGACCGAACCCACTCCTAACCCTAATCAATCCCAACCGCTGGATCAAGATCCAACGGCCGAGATCCGCCGCACGGCTTCGAGCCGTGATCCGGCCCGGATCCGATCGCACCGTGTGATCGTGGCCGTTGATCGCGCCACGTGGGCCGAGAGTCGTCGTCTTCGCTGAGACCGAGCCGGACTCCGCCGCCGAAGTCTTGCCGCCAGTGATCGACTAGGGCTCCGCCGAGCACGCCTCCGGCTATTTAATGCCCGGACCGCACCGAGTATCGCCGTGACCTTGCGCTACTTTTTGCCCTAGCTTGCTAAGCCCTAGCAACGCCGCTTGCTCGGGATTGCTCGCCGTAGTAGCTAGGGTATCGTGGTGGTTTTTTCACCTTCCGCCGCCGTCGCCGTCGCCGAGGAGAAGGAGGTCGAGCAGGATCCTGAGCCAAGGCGACTCGAGCGTGACCCCGCGTCGCCGGGAGGAGCCTCGTAGCGCCGTCGGGCTCGTCATCGTTCCTCGCCTCCGGTGCCCAAGCTTCGCCGTGCCATCGCCGGACTCGCGAAGCTGCGTGGACCGCCGGATCCAGATCGGACGGTTGAGGTGAGTTCACGTGTTATAAACCCGAGTAGATCCGGACCGTTGGATCAAGATCCAGCGGTTCACAATCGCCACGTCTTTGTAGCAAAGGCGATTATAGGATTAGATCCGGACCGTCCGATCTAAATCGAGCGGCCCACGATCAACGAGTAGTTTCAACGTGTTAACCCTGGATCTAATCCGCGCCGCTGAATTTCAAATCAACGGTCGTGATTGGCGCCACATGTCGGGAAGTTGGACCGACGCGTCGGGCGGCCCACGCAGCGCTGGCAGTGCAGGACCCGACACGCGGGGCCCGCGCGTGTCGAGGCCCGCATGTCGCTGGTCGACCGCCAAGCGCCGACGCCACCCATGACGTCACAGTGGGTCCCACTACAAAGACCGTGGCCGAGCCCACGACGCCGGGCCGATGACGCGTCACCCGAGAGGGCCCACATGTCGATCTCCACGTGGAGTCGTGGACCGAGTCCACGGTGGACCCGAGCCGAGCGTGGACCAAGTCCATGGACCACCGACGCCACCGCCCAATCGAGGCTGCCACGTGTCCTTCTTGACGCAATAATTAATTTCCGAAAAAGAAAATGATTTATTAATTCGAAATATTGATTCAAATTTAGATTCAAACTTCAAACGCTTATAACTTTTGCGTTTCAACTCCGATTTGAGTGATTCAAATTTCTAAATTTGTATAAAATTCAGATCTACTCAAATATGAATTTTATTTAATTTTTGGACTAAAGTTTTTCTCTGTAATATTATTTAATTGATTATTTAAACTTTAATAAATCATAACTTTTGCATTTTAACTCCAAATTTGACGATTCCAGTTTCTAAAAATCCAGAAAATTACGTTCTCTCTGTTTATGGATTTTATTTGGAGTTTTGGGATGTTTTTGCCTATTGTTTATTGGGTATTTGCTATTTGCACGCTTTACGAGTAGACGTTGAAGTGCCGGAAGGATTCGAGGGAGAAGTGTTGACTCAGGATCCAACTCAAGACCAAGAGCAAGTACTTTTTGAAGGCAAGTTGTGCTTTGACCATATTGATCCTATTTCGAAATCTATTTTGATTTAAACTATTGCATGCTAGTTCAAGTAGAAAGATACTTTGATTAAACATGGGGGTTAGATAAATACCAATTTGCTATATGACACCTTGATTACTTAAGTATGTGCCATGACCCTTTGTCACCCTAGTTGTGGTTTACTAGTTGGACATTATTAAATTGCCAACATGGGTTTAGATCGTTGTAGTATGTCGCTTAGACTCGCTACGTGCTCATGACATGATTTTGGATAATCAAATGCTAATATTGACTTAATGATATATTGAACCTGTTTTGGAAAAGTATCATGTGATGTTGATGGCACGTGGTGCATGGTAATCAAGCGGGGTTTGATAAACGATTTCGGCCAGGGGCATGTGGCAAGAGTAATCAGTGGGCGGTTGTGGCATTGGGGATGTTGATTTGGTTTTTCGGGTAGTCTTGCCCTGGTCACTCTAAGGACTTAACCTTGCAAGCCTTTGAACTGGGTCATACTTGCAACCACATGGCTGGAATGGGACGGCCCTAGTTGATTAAGTCGCTAAGGACTCACTTGTGGAGCCTCAGGGTGTCAATTACACCGTTTGTGTGATTGTGCGGGAGCGATCGTGGCTGTGGCGGATACCCATCTAACGGTGTGTTGGTCCCATACTTCGCCTTGGCTAAGGGAAGGGATGGTGTAGAGCACGAACCGGAGAGGACCACCTGTGTTGTTTGAGGCTTCCGAAAGGCTTTGTTACGGGAACTCGCCTTTGTGGTGTTTGACTGTATCTTGTGGGTAAAGTGCATAACCTCTGCAGAGTGTAGAATCTATTTGAATAGCCGAGTCCACTGTGATCGACAATGCTCGGAATTACAGTCAAGGGTTAGACTTTCTGAAAATAACTTGGATTTGAAAAGTTGGGTTGGTTTAGTAAAGAAGTTGATGGAAATGTGGTTTAGGATGGGGAAAATGTTTATTAAATTTCTTGAGAAGTTATTTATGCTTTACTTATTTCTACTGCTTTCGAATCTACTTTTATTACTTGTCAAAAGTCACATCGCAAATATACCTTGAGCTATTCCTTTGTACCAAGCCATGCATATAGTATATTAGCTTGCATTCTGTGCATGACTTGTCGAGTACCAAGTACTCACCCTTGCCTCAACACAATACCAGTTGAAGAGGAGATTACGCCGATTCGGAGGAGGATTTCAAGAAGACCCGTCTACTTAGGGGATGCGAGCCCGATCGATTGCCTGTGGTATCTTGGATGGCGCCACGGTTATTTGATTTTCATTTCTTGTTATTTCTCTTTTAATAAGTTTCGCCTTGCGAGGCATATATTTGTAACTTGGCCATAAGGTCGAGTAACCCTTTGATTATTTAAATAAAGTACTTTGATAGTATCGTTTGGTATGATTGTGATATATACCGATGTTAAGACTGTGTGCACTAGCGCGTTCCTGGACTAGTGCTGAATACACAGAGGGTCCGGATTTGCAAATTCGGGGTCCCGACAAACATGCTCTTTTGTTGCATCTAAATGAGAAAAATGAGAAATATGTTGTACATGCTAGCTGTTCCACTGATGATTTGCATAGTTCAACTTCTTGTTCTAAATGCTCAACTCTTGAATTAAAATTGAAAGATGCAAATGCTAGGGTTTCTCAATTAACTGATAATCTGCTTTCACATGAAATTCTCTCATGCTCAACTTGTCGCAAGCAAAAAGGAAAAGTAGATGTTCCCTACAATAATTGTTTAACTCTTGCTAAGAAAGTTGATTACTTGCAAAATTCTTTGGAACGTTTCACTAATGGCAAGAAGAAGTTGAACATGATTTTGGATCAATCTAAGGTTAGCACAAACAAGAGAGGTTTAGGTTTTGATCCTTATGCCACATATGAAACTAAACCTCAGACCGTTGTTCGTGCTCCTTGCAAAATTGAGTTATCTAATGAGCCTAAGAAAATTGCTTTTCAATCTGTGGTTTTTATCTTCTACTATGATGAATGCAAAATGTGCTTTTACTGTTAAAGCTAAACATCATGTCAAGTACACTTGCACTCATTGTGGTAGAGATGGACACTTAATAGATTTTTGCTTTAGACTAGCCAAACAGCAAAAGAAGGAAAGAACTAAGGCTAGGTCAAATTTCAGCAAAGCACATTTTTATGCGCCTAGAGTGATGAAAACACCTTCTGTTCCTACAAACATGGGAAAAGGCAAATCTGATTTTGTGCATAAAAATTATCGTGTTGTGCCTACTGTTGTGCGTCGTGTGTCTCAGTACTGGATTCCTAAACATCTTATTTCTAACCCCAGTACCGAGACCTCGACACTTTTTGCTTCTATGTAGGCTTCTCACGCGAGGAAGGAGAACATATGGCTAGTGGATTCCGGATGCTCACGCCACATGTCCGATGATAAGAATTGGTTCTCCTCCCTCACTCGTGCATCTCGTGCTGAAAGTGTTACTTTTGGAGATGCTTCTTCCTCTTTTGTTGTGGCAAAAGGTACAGTAAAGGTAAGTGACAAGTTTATGTTCAAGGATGTGGCTCTTGTTGAAAACTTGAAATATAACTTGCTTTCTGTCTCTCAAATGCTTGATGAAGATCTT
The DNA here is from genome assembly GCA_036346355.1 of Rhipidocladum racemiflorum. Taxonomy (NCBI): domain Eukaryota; kingdom Viridiplantae; phylum Streptophyta; class Magnoliopsida; order Poales; family Poaceae; genus Rhipidocladum; species Rhipidocladum racemiflorum. Next base: position 47,504,282 of record CM070589.1, read on the forward strand.
GAGATAAGCTTTAAGAAAAATGAATGCAAAGTGCTAGATGCTTCAGGTGATCTTGTGTTCAAAATTTCTCGTTTTGGAAGAGTCTTTAAAGCTGATTTTGATGCATCACCTTCTTCTAAGCATAGGTGTCTAATTGCCAATATTTCTAAAGATTTATTCTTTTGGCATCGTAGACTTGGTCATGTTGGTTTTGATCATCTTACTCGTGTAAGTGGTTTAGATCTTATACGTGGCCTGCCTAAGCTTAAGGGTGGTAGCAATCTAGTATGTTCTTCTTGTAGACATGGTAAGATGATTGCAGGTTCACATCCACCTCTTACCATGGTAATGACAAACGCTCCAGGACAGCTTCTACATCTTGATACAGTTGGACCATCTCGAGTTCAATCCTTTGGAGGCAAATGGCACTAGTCCAAGTGATGCAGGTACAGACGCATACATTCAGGGGGAGAAAATCTTTGAAGATGATGATGATGTTGAAGATGAGGTCTTGATTTTTCCTAATGCACAACAAGATGTAGCACCTTTGGCACCTACTACTACATCACCTACAGCTAACCATCCTCAAGCTACAACATCATCTGTACATGCTGAAAATGAAGAAGGAGAAGGAGAAGTCTCAAAAGCCAATGCTCCCTTGTACATTCAAAAAATGCATCCATCTGAACAAATTATTGGAGACCTAAATGAGAGAGTCACTCGATCCAGGTTTATTCATTCTGACACTCATGCTCATTCTGCTTTAGTTGCCTCTTTTGAACCCAAAGATATATCTCATGCATTATCTGACGAATCTTGGATCAATGCCATGCATGAAGAATTAGAGAATTTTGAACGAAATAAAGTTTGGAAACTTGTCTCACCACCTCCAGATTTTAATGTTATTGGAACTAGATGGGTTTTCAAAAATAAACAAAGTGAGGATGGTGTTGTTGTTAGAAACAAGGCTAGATTGGTTGCTCAAGGTTACACTCAAATTGAAGGCTTAGATTTTGATGAAACCTTTGCTCCTGTTGCTAGAATTGAAGCCATTAGAATCCTTTTAGCATTTACTGCATCCAAAGGTTTTAAATTGTATCAAATGGATGTGAAAAGTGCTTTTCTTAATGGCTACATAAATGAGGAAATTTATGTCAAGCAACCACCTGGTTTTGAAAATTCGAAGTTTCCAAATCATATGTTCAAACTATCAAAAGCTTTGTATGGTCTGAAACAAGCCCCTAGAGCATGGTATGATAGGCAAAAAACCTTTTTACTTGAAAAGGGCTTTTCAATGGGAAAGGTTGACAAAACTCTGTTTTTACTCAAGCAAGGTAATGATCAACTATTCGTTCAAATTTATGCTGATGATATTATGTTTGGTGGTTGATCTCATGTTTTATTGTCTAAGTTTTCAGAAACTATGAGGGACGAATTTGAGATGAGTATGATGGGTGAGTTGACATACTTTTTGGGACTGCAAATCAAGCAAACAAAGGATGGTACTTTTGTGCATCAAAGCAAATACACAAAAGACTTGCTACATCGCTTTGGAATGGAAAGCGACAAGCCGATCATGACAACCATGGAGAGCACTTGCGCACTTGACCCGATGAAGATGGTGAGCAGGTTGATCAAAAGGAATATAGAAGCATGATAGGTTCACTTTTGTACCTCAACGCATCAAGGCCGGATATACAATTTGCTTTGTATGCTTGTGTGCTCGTTTTCAAGCTTCCCCACGTGCTTCACATCGACAAGCTATCAAAAGGATTTTCAGGTATCTTCATGGAACTCAAGATTTTGGCATTTGGCTTTCTGCTTCCTCATGCATTAGTTTGAGATCTTTTTCTGATGCTGATTTTGGAGGATGTAGAATTGATAGGAAAAGCACTTCTGGTTCATGTCACTTCTTGGGAAATTCTCTTATTGCATGGTCATCTAGAAAGCAATCTTCATTTGCACAATCAACTTGAATCTGAATATGTGGCTGCTTTGCTAGTTGTTGTTCTCAAATTCTTTGGATAGTAGCTACACTTAAAGATTATGGGGTTAATTTGGATAGTGTTCCTCTTTTGTGTGATAACACTAGTGCAATTTGCATTGCTAAGAACCCCGTGCAACACTCTAGAACAAAACACATTGACATCGATTTCACTTTCTTAGAGATCATGTTGAAAAAGGCAACATTGTGCTTCATCATGTGGATACCGAACATCAATTGTGAGACATTTTCACAAAACCTTTGTCTTCTTCGCTTTTGCTTTTATTCGGGAGAACTTGGAATTGTTCATCCAATGGGTTTGTTTTGAGGGGGAGTTTCTTTGCCAAGTTCTTTCACTTGATGAGCTCACTTTATCATATTTCTTTATATACTATATAATTGAGCTAATATATGATAATCTAAATTGTCTCACTTGAACTAAGAATGACATTGCGGAATTCCCTGATCTGATTGCCTATAGCTAAATACTCTGTGATATCTTACTCTTCTAGGCTTGATATTGAATCCTCTTGACAAGTTTGGGCTATGAAGCAAGTGTGTTTTCAACTTTACTCTTTCATAAGACCTTTTAATCATTTTTGCATGTTTACAATCAAAGAAAAAGAAAAGCAAAAGGGAATCAATAAAAAGGGTTGTTAAAAGAAAAAGCTTCAAGTTGTATGCTTCAGGCATGCTTTCCTTTAAAAAAAAAGATGTATGCTTCAAGCATGCCATTCCCTCAAAGATAAGATGTATGCTTCAAGCATGCCACTCCTAGAAAATAAAAGAAGTATGCTTCAAGCATGCCACATGCGATTTATTGTTTAAAGATTAAATTGGTCTACTAGATTGGAGTTGAAACTACTTGCTCGCCCTGATTTGTTATTTGTTTCAACTTTGAGCCTTTGTTTTTCTACTAAAGGTTTTGCTTAGTACTTGGCTATAGTTGACTAAATTGAGGTTGAGATGCATGTCATTCCATAACTTGTTAAAATCACTTCAAGATCATGTATTTTGCATATTATGTGATATATAAGGTTATATGATCGAATGAGCTCATTTTCTCCTATCTTGGCACTCCCTTGTTTCTTATTGTGAATCATTGTTTCAGAAAAATTTTGAACATGTTCTCTCTTTTGTACTCTTGATGAATCCATTGTCAAAGGGGGAGAAATTTGGAAATCGTTGAAAAGTTTAAAGAAAAAGGGAGAGTTGTTAAATTTGAGAATTTTGGGAGAAGTTTGGAGAATTTTTGAAATTTTTGGGCGCATTGCACATTCACACACATTTTCATTCTCAGGGGGAGATTTTGTTTTGCATTTTGGTCAAAGAGGGATTTCTGTGTTTTCTTACTTTGGTCTTTGATCCTTTGGATTTCAAAATCTTTGGTAAAGTGAATGCCAAATGATCAATTCTAAGTGGTGTTGCCAATGTTTTCATCAAGGGGGAGATTGTGAAATCATGTGCTGAAAAATTGGCTTTGAACTGAAAAATTAACTTAGATTTGAATTTGCAAAATGTGTTTGTTCATGTGTTTTGACAATTTGACAAGAAACAGTAAGTTACGCATTAGCGCCGGACAAAGTTCTCAAGAAACAAGAAGTTTCCCATCCGCGACAGACGGTGTTTTTGGGTCTGTTGTGAACATGTTTTTGAGCCCATGACCGAAGTCATTTTCACATGTACAACGGACAGTTTTTCTTGGTCCGTTGTGAACAAGCTTTTTCGGTTTGGATAATTCCTTGGAACCAAGATTTTCACATGTACAACGGACTAATTCTTTTTGTCCGTCATGAATGGACTTTTTCTAGGGTTTTACTTTTGTGAAACCGAAAGCGTGGCACGCTTGGCGCCTGGACAAGCTTCTGGGGTCCGTTGTGAACTTGTTTTGAGCTCATGACCGAAGCCATTTTTGCATGTACAACGGACCAACTTTGTTTGTCCGTTGTGAACGTGTTTTTCCGCGTTTGGTTGGCTTCTTGGAACAGAAACTTTTCCTTATACAACGGACCAACTTTGTTTGTCCGTCGTGAATGCGTTTTCGCTCAATTAGGGTTTTGAGCGATTTGGATTTGAATTCTGAATGTGAATTTGAAATTTGTATACTTCGATCCTACATCCTCCTTGCGCCTCCTCCCCCAGCACCACGTGCCCTTGCTGCGTCCTCCTCGCTGCCACGCCTTGCCACGGTGCTGCCTTCACCGGTGGGAGGATCCGCGACGAGGAGATCCGGTGGGAAGAAGAGATCGAGTGGAGATTCGCGCGAAGAGAAGCGGTTGATTCGTGGATCGTCAAGAAGGTAATGGGGGGATCCTGTGGGGTAGATCTCTTGCTGTTGTAGAGGGGGATTACCATGTTTTTAGATCAAGGGAGGTGCCGCCATGGGGTAGAATTGATGAAAAACTAGAGTTGTACTCACGTTTTGGTTCGGGCAGATTGGGAACCCAAACTAGGCAGGCGTTTTCGCCAATTTCGAGTTTGAATGTGACCGTACGGAATTTTAGGAAGTTGTATATAATTTCCTTATCTTTCCGTGCATATAAAGAACGTTAAAATCCGCCCAGCCGTTTAGGAGATATGGCCGTTTTACCGAGCGCTGTCAAATCTGTGACGAGATTGGGACAGTTCGTGTTCAACGTTAGATTAAACAACATTAGATTCCGAATTAGTCTTTCTCTATAACTAGAAAAAGTTGGGAAATTTCCTAAGCTACGCGGGGATGTACTCGTTTAATCAATTTGGAGTCCTAGAACAGAAGTTATGCCCATTGGAAGGCTGCTGTCCCGAAGGGACAGATTTGCTGTTTTCTGATTTTAGGAGTTGTAAGCGAAGTCGGGGTAGTGGGATATATGTGTGCTATTTTATGGACTCGATTTGAGTGTGTGGCACGTGTTGGCAGGTGGTGTGCCTCCGGGAGTGCCCTCAACCTCTCGTCACTCCGTTACCCGTGGTTGAAGGCAAGTGTGTTGCGTGGATTGTATGTTATAAGGGTTGATAGAATTGCTTGGTATTGTTTGGACTAGATAACATGGTGTCTTGCCATGAATTACATGTTACAATTGATAGGGTGTCCTTAGGCCATGATTTAAATGTTGTCGATGCTATGGTGTCCTCATGCCATGATTAAAAATGCTTGTTGTTGATAAATGATTCACATGCCATGTTTTGAACGGTACCCGTCAATTGTTGAATACGGTGCTACATGTTGAGATGCCATGTGTTGATATGAAATATTTCGATTTATGTATATGATGCTGTCCATTTTGCATACATGGCATATTTTCGTGGTCGTCCGGTGAGATAAGTCATAACTATTCCGGTAGGGTCGGTGAGAACCGTTATGACTAGTCCGGGGCTATTCTTTTGAGTAAGTCCTACATCGTGATTCCATCACCGAGGTGAATGGAAGCTAGTGATAGGCACCCTCCATCTTCGGGATGGAAGGGGGAAAAGGGTGCATGCCGACGGGTGTGCACTCAACCATACCGGTATGAGAATTCCAGGAGACATGTGCATTGCATTGCATGAATGATATTCATAAATGAAGAAGTTTATGAGATGAGATGATGATGAGAGTACTCATGAGATGCTCATGAGATGATTAACATGTTGTTTTAAAGGGTGTATATAATGTTACATATGATGTGTTGTGATGTAACTGTGGAGACTGGGATGATGGTTTGTTGTCTTGATCCTTGTTGATCCATTACAATACACTTTGCTGAGTTATGAACTCACGCTTGTGTTTTCGTTGTTTGTTTCTTTAGGTTCCATGAAATCGGCGCGCGGGAAAGGGATTTAGCTACACTTCCTCACGTAGCACTCATAATCTAGATAATTCACCCATTTCTATGGAAACATGGCAATAAGTTATGTTGATTTTGGTGTATGGATATTATGTGTTGGTTTCCCTCATGTGTGTCATGTGGGTCTTTGGAGCGATTTGTTTTATCATCCTAGTCTTAGTAGACGCTTATTCCATGATTATCATTGCTTATTGTTATTCTAGTTGATGCTTACTATTATTGTCGATGCATATTGATATCTTGATTGACACATATATTGATATGATATTGTGATGTTCAAATTTATGCATAAACAAAGGAGATGCTGTCAAAATTTTCAATTATTCTAAATGATTACTTGCTGTAATTTACCTTAAACTATGGTATTAAATGTGTTATGGTCTATGTTTGGTGACATTATGGGCTTAGTAAAATCCGGGGTGTTACAGTTGGTATCAGAGCGGGCTGTAGTTCCCTGGAATGTGTATTTAGTGTCATACGATTGGTTCAACTAAAATATGAAGTGGGATAACCTAGAAACATGGCTTAGGTTTTACTTAAAACTTTGCCATAGGATAGCAACATTAAAACTTGTGTAAGTGGAATAATTAATTTAAAACTTTACACACTCTGTTGCACAGTAGGAATGGGTATGGGTACCGTTGCTTTACGCTTAAATATTGTATTTAAGCTTTGATGTTGAATGTTATATTTGGTAATATATGTTGCTATGTTTATGAAAGAATTGATTGTGTTGATACATTTGAGATTATGTGGGTTGTGGTGCCGAAAGGGTTTCGGTCACCTTCTGTTGTTTGTAGTAATGTTGGGTTTGACGGTGTGGCCGGTTAGTGCCATCACCGATGGACTTTTAACCTCCTGTTGGGAGAGTGCTTATCCTTTCTGTCGTAGATTGGGTAGTTGGTTGGAGTCGAGTAGTAGAGTTGTGGATTGACACTCCGAATTTCCTTTGCCGTTTTGACGAACGGTTTTGGTTGGTTTTTGGTTGGTTGAAATAAAAGAAAAAGTGTTCGGTTTTGGATGCTCACCAATAGTTCTTTTGGTGGTTTTGGTTTTGTCTTCTTTTGTTGAAGACAAAAGAAGAATTTAGGGTTGCGCCTCTTTTGGTCGCCTTGCCAGCTTTGACGCCCGATTTGTTGTTTGCCTTATAGAGAAATTTATAGATTGATTCTTGGGTTACCATTCTCCAATTTGAAAGGAAGTTATTGAAGTTTCGATGAAGAATCTAAGTCGCATGGATTTAGGTGTCAAGGTTTTGTCGGAAAGGATGTGGTTGATCGGTTGCTTTACGGAGAAAGTTTTCAATTTATTCTTGTGTTTGTCTTTCTCCGAGGTTTAAAAGAGTTATTGCGGTGTTGTGCCAGACCTTGTTGTCGGGGTCTAAGTGGTGTTTGATCGCAATGATGACTTGCTTGGGAATTCATCTTTGAAAAAACCGTTTGTTTCGTGAAAGTTTGAAGTTTGGGGTTATGGCCTTATCTAAAAAAAAAGATTTGGTTAATCGCTTGGTTTCCCCTCTTGCAACCATCTTCCTTTGCGGAAGTTGTTGATCTCGAGAGCTGTGGAATAGTTGCGTGTCTGCATTTGGGAATTTAAGAGTTGACTTCTCTTGTGATTTATGGTTGAGCTTTCCGGAAGGAAAGGTGTTTTGGGTGTTGTTCTTTTCTGGAGCAATTATGGTTTCCTTAAGAGTTGAGTGCGTGATTCACGCGGATGTTTAAGAAGTTAAGTGTATGACGAGAAGTTAGAGTTTTCGGATGATATGAGCTGGTGGTTCGGTTAAAGTGAATTTGTTGTTTGTTTAAAGATAAACTAAAATATTGTGTTGATAAGAGATGATTAAACGAGACATCAGGTGATCCAAGGTGAAAGTTGATTAGTGGTGTGTGCAAAGTGATGCAGGTTATGGAATCTAATGGATGGTTGAGATTAGTTAGCATATAATGTCTCGGTTGATGAACTTGTTATAGCAAGAAGATGGTGTGAAATTATGCCTATTGTAGCTGGTGGGTCAATTAATATTGTGGGTTGACAATGTGACTTAAAATTACGTGTAATCAATTAATGAGGATATATGGAATGATTGTAGGAAAGGTTGAATTATTCTTGACAGATGTCTGTTTGGGATCCGTATTTATGAGGGATGTCTAGTGGAGATCGTGTCGCGTGGTTAGTATTAATTATTGGTGGAATGAACAGGTGATATGGAATATGTGACTTAGGGATTATACCCAGGGTAATTGTTGATTACGCCGGAATAATTGTAAAGAGATGTGTGCTACGCTTGGGATAATAAGTTGCATGAATAATGGTTCATCATGGTTAGTAGACCAAAAGAAGTGGTTGATATGCGTCTTATGTTGGATTAACTGATAAGATAATTGTGCTGGAGTTGTGAGAACGTGGTTCTCCTTGTTGATTGTCATACGGTAGATATGGTCTATGGTTCGTTGGTAATATAATCAATTGTGGTTATATGAACAGTGAAAAGTGATTTTATTAAGAGCAGATGTTGTAGCTTGTGTGCAACAGTGTTGGATTTCTCGGGTTTTGGGTGATTATGACATCCATATTGGCTAAGAGTATTGGAATGCGAGTAATGGTGGGATTTGAGTCGAACTTTCTTTTGAAGGTTTATGGATTCAAATGAATGTATAAATTTTCTGGGAGTGCCTGCCTCTTTGTTTAGGCGTCTTGATTAGTGTGCAATAAAATCTTCCCCGATTAAGTGGCATTTTCTCAAGTTACAAACTTGACTCCGATGATTGGAAATATGGATGAAAGAGTAGTATTTGAAGTAACCAGCTTATGGGTTCCAAATGTGGTGTGGTATTGAACCATGCCAATCTTTGGATTTGGGCTAATCTGTTTAGTCTATGCTATGAGTATGGTTTAACACCCAAAGCGTTGGGGTGGGACGCTCTCTTTAGCGTTAAACTGATTTATCTTTGGTAACCCTGGAGTTAAGCGCTTAAATTGTAATTCTTTCGTGACTAGAGTTGGATTTATTTGGGAAACGTGTGTGGTGTTTGCGAGCGTTTCAAAAAAGTGAATCTTACAATTGTTTCATAAGTGATTTTGTTGGTAAGGTGTTCCCTGCTGGGAATGTGTTTCCTTTCTCTTTAAGAGAATTGGTAGCGGTTATTAGGCGTAGATGTTTGATTTGAGAGCTGATGTTATCTTCTGTTATTGGCTTTGGTTAAAATGCGATGTTTTGCACGCATTGCGTGCAGTGGTTGTTGGGTTGTGATGCGATATGGTATTTTTCGGTTAACGCCGTCGTAGTTTATGCGAATTTGAGCAACCATCGATGTTGTTGGGTGTCAATCATGTGACAAAGAGAATGAAGTCTCTTTGTGAATGGTTAATGGGTATCGTGGTTTCATGACTAATAAATGGTGAAAAAGATTCATGACATCGTTTTTATAAGCATAAAAGAGTTGTTGAGCCAGGACGGTGAGGAAGTCATATAGAGATATATGACTAATCCGGAGTGCTCTTGAAGAATTAACATTCGTGTTATGAATCGAGATTCCATTGCTCTCTAGCATGAAAAGGAATGAATGGATAAATGCTGGTATTTTGGTTATGTTATGCAAGGGATTTGAGTTTCCCTTTCTCTTCGAGAGTTTTTGTGGCAGTTCTCTTCCAAGATGTTGATTTTGGTTAAAATGAAAAGTTTGGCTGTGGTGAAAGCGAGTCGAGTTGTCTTTAGTTGTTGAGAACTTCCGTCAAGAGAATTGTGTGGAGTCTTTATTTGTTTGAGTGCTCCCCGATGCGAATTGTATCGCGTTGATTGGAGATTTGAGTTTTCCTTTGCGGCTTGACTTAGGAAAAGCAAAAGGGTGGTCTTTCAATGTTATCAGGGTTCTTTCCAAAGTGATTTGTGGCGCTTTGAGGTTCTAGTTGTTGTATGTGGTCTACTTGGATTCAAAAGAATCGTACTTCTTTGCACTATTGATAGGAGCGAGAATAAGAAGGGCCTCGGGTTATTCTTGAGTATAATCTAAGAGCTATACTCGTGGGCTTCGTTGTTTGTGTGAATGGTTTGTGAGGGCGACATCCTCTTTGGAAAAGTGCCAATTGAGATTTGGTAGTGAGTTACGGTCCTAACTTGGGCTAGGTGCTGGACATTAGTGAGGGTGGATGATGATGGAGGTTGTTGATGTCGTGGTTTGAATTTGGTTGAAAGTATCGTGGGGTGGAAGCAAATGTTATAGAAATTGTGATGTAAAATGCTTTGTCGTGGACATTGTCTTAGCTAGACGTCCCTGGGTGTGCGTTATGCCTGGGAGAGGATAGAATGAAAAGTGTAATGTGGTTGGCAGTTGAAAGGAAAGTATGGTCGATGTAGGCTATGAGCGAAGATGACTTTAGTAAATTTTGATTCATTGCGAAAAGGGGTCAAATAATTGGAAGAGAAGGTGTTTTGCGTAAATGGTCTTTTTCGGGGGGGTTCAAGTTTGGAACCTCGGTTGACCGTTTTAATAATAATGGTGAAAAAGGGATGTGTTTCATGATGATTGTGTCATTCTGAGTTTATGAATCATGATAGAGATTGAAGTAAATGAGGAATCATGTCAAGTTGTGCTTAGTTAAGCTAAGTCAAGTCACTCTTGTTAATAGATGCATTTGGAGAATTGAGTTGTCGTTGCTACTGTTTGAGTCTTAGCATGGGTGTGTTGAGTTCGCAAAGAAGATGAGTCCCTAGTGGGCATTGTTTTAGACTTGACGTGTAAGATTCGAGGTCGAATCCAGTTAAGGGGGGTAGAATGTGATACTACGGAATGTCGAGACTTTATAATTTGTGATAATAGGTTATAAAATGTGGTAAAATGGGATAAGTTGGGGTTTTTGCAAATAAAACCCTGAGATTTCACGTTTTAACGCTGCGTTCGGCCTTTTAGGCGTTTGGGCCGCTCCGGGGAGGTGTTGGGCTTGAGGGAAACTTCGTGGGCCGGATGGTGGGACTCCATTGGCCCATGTGGGGGTGAGGGGGGGGGCAGAAAACCCTGCTGCCCTAGATCTCCCCACCCCCATACGCAGCCCCCCTTTCCCCATCTCCTCCTCCCTCTCTAGCCCCTCCTCTTCCTCCACACCCCCAAGCCGCACCACCCCTCCTCCTTCCGCCTCCTCCCCCACCACCACGTGCCCTTGCTGCATCCTCCTCGCTGCCACGCCTTGCCACGGTGCTGCCTTCACCGGTGGGAGGATCCGCGACGAGGAGATCCGGTGGGAAGAAGAGATCGGGTGGAGATTCGCGCGAAGAGAAGCGGTTGATTCGTGGATCGTCAAGAAGGTAATGGGGGGATCCTGTGGGGTAGATCTCTTGCTGTTGTAGAGGGGGATTACCATGTTTTTAGATCAAGGGAGGTGCTGCCATGGGGTAGAATTGATGAAAAACTAGAGTTGTACTCACGTTTTGGTTCGGGCAGATTGGGAACCCGAACTAGGGCAGGCGTTTTCGCCAATTTCGAGTTTGAATCTGACCGTACGGACTTTTAGGAAGTTGTATATAATTTCCTTATCTTTCCGTGCATATAAAGAACGTTAAAATCCGCCCAGCCGTTTGGAAGATATGGCCGTTTTACCGAGCGCTGTCAAATCTGTGACGAGATTGGGACAGTTCGTGTTCAACGTTAGATTAAGCAACATTAGAGTCCTAATTAGTCTTTATCTATAACTAGAAAAAGTTGGGAAATTTCCTAAGCTACGCGGGGATGTACTCATTTAATCAATTTGGAGTCCTAGAACAGAAGTTATGCCCATTGGAAGGCTGCTGTCCCGAAGGGACAGATTTGCTGTTTTCTGATTTTAGGAGTTGTAAGCGAAGTCGGGGTAGTGGGATATATGTGTGCTATTTTGTGGACTCGATTTGAGTGTGTGGCACGTGTTTGCAGGTGGTGTGCCTCCGGGAGTGCCCTCAACCTCTCGTCACTCCGTTACCCGTGGTTGAAGGCAAGTGTGTTGCGTGGATTGTATGTTATAAGGGTTGCTAGAATTGCTTGGTAGTGTTTGGACTAGATAACATGGTGTCTTGCCATGAATTACATGTTACAATTGATAGGGTGTCCTTAGGCCATGATTTAAATGTTGTTGATGCTATGGTGTCCTCATGCCATGATTAAAAATGCTTGTTGTTGATAAATGATTCACATGCCATGTTTTGAACGGTACCCGTCAATTGTTGAATACGGTCCTACATGTTGAGATGCCATGTGTTGATATGAAATATTTCGATTTATGTATATGATGCTGTCCATTTTGCATACATGGCATATTTTCGTGGTCGTCCGGTGAGATAAGTCATAACTATTCCGGTAGGGTCGGTGAGAACCGTTATGACTAGTCCGGGGCTATTCTTTTGAGTAAGTCCTACATCGTGATTCCATCACCGAGGTGAATGGAAGCGAGTGATAGGCACCCTCCATCTTCAGGATGGAAGGGGGAAAAGGGTGCATGCCGACGGGTGTGCACTCAACCATACCGGTATGAGAATTCCAGGAGACATGTGCATTGCATTGCATGAATGATATTCATAAATGAAGAAGTTTATGAGATGAGATGATGATGAGAGTACTCATGAGATGCTCATGAGATGATTAACATGTTGTTTTAAAGGGTGTATATAATGTTACATATGATGTGTTGTGATGTAACTGTGGAGACTGGGATGATGGTTTGTTGTCTTGATCCTTGTTGATCCATTACAATACACTTTGCTGAGTTATGAACTCACGCTTGTGTTTTCGTTGTTTGTTTCTTTAGGTTCCATGAAATCGGCGCGCGGGAAAGGGATTTAGCTACACTTCCTCACGTAGCACTCATAATCTAGATAATTCACCCATTTCTATGGAAACATGGCAATAAGTTATGTTGATTTTGGTGTATGGATATTATGTGTTGGTTTCCCTCATGTGTGTCATGTGGGTCTTTGGAGCGATTTGTTTTATCATCCTAGTCTTAGTAGACGCTTATTCCATGATTATCATTGCTTATTGTTATTCTAGTTGATGCTTACTATTATTGTCGATGCATATTGATATCTTGATTGACACATATATTGATATGATATTGTGATGTTCAAATTTATGCATAAACAAAGGAGATGCTGTCAAAATTTTCAATTATTCTAAATGATTACTTGCTGTAATTTACCTTAAACTATGGTATTAAATGTGTTATGGTCTATGTTTGGTGACATTCTGGGCTTAGTAAAAGCCGGGGTGTTACACTACAGCACCACCAATTGATCTAAAAACATGATAATAACCCTTGGAACAGTACTTAGACCAACCCCAAGGATTCCAATGGCCATACCTTCGCCCGACGCACGAAAACCCAACCGATCTCCTCCTGGTTCGCGCGATCTCCTTCCTCGCTCCAAATCCACCGGATCTCCTCATCGCGGAGCGCTCCAAAGGACGGATCTTGGAGGTGTTAAGGTGGAGAACTCCCCTAGGGGCAGCAAGGGAGGTGGAGAGGTGGTGGAGGGGTGGTGGCGCAATGGGGAGAGGTGGTGAGGGGTGCGGCTAGGAGGAGGATTGGGGGGCGGCTAAGGCACACAAGGGGAGGTGGGGGGCGCACCAAGCATGGGTGGGGCGCCCATAAGGGCAGGAGGAGGCCCCTGTCGGGACCCGAATTTGCAAATCCGGACCCTCTGTGTATTCAACACTAGTCCAGGAACGCGCTAGTGCACACAGTCTTAACATCGGTAAATATCACAATCATACCACTCGATACTATTAAAGTACTTTAATTAAATAGTCAAACTGGTTACTCGACCTTATGGTCAAGTTACAATTATACGCCTCGCAGGGCAAAACTTATTAAGAGAGAAATAGTAGCAGCGGAAAAATAAGATAACATCGTGGCGCCATCCAGTATACCACAGGCAACTGACTGGGCTCGCTCCCTAAGTAGACGGTTCCTCGTGGAGCTCCTCCTCCAAAGCTGGTGTAGTCTTCTCTTCAACTGGTGTTGTATTGTGGCAAGGGTGAGTACTTGGTACTCAGCAAGTCATGCACAGAATGCAGCTAATATACTACATGCATGGCTTAATACAAAGGAGTGGCTCAAGGTATTTTTGGCAAAGAAATGACATTTAACAAGTATCATAAGTAGATTCGAAAACAGTAGTAACAAGTAAAGCATAGATAACTTTTCAAGGAGTTTAATAAACATCTTTCCCATCCTAGTCCACATTTCCATTAACGTCATTTGTAAACCAAACCCAACCTTTCAAGTCCAAGTTATTTTCATGAAAATCTAACCCTTGACTGTAATTCCCGAGCGATGTCCAATACCGCGGACACGGCTATTCGAATAGATTCTACACTCTGCAGAGGTTATGCACTTTACCCACAAGATACAGTCAAACACCACAAAGGCGAGTTCAGTAACAAAGTCTTTCGGAAACTTCTAACAATACCAGTGGTCATGCCCGGTTATTGCACACTAACCATTACCTTAGCTAATGCGTAGTTTAGGCCAATCAACCGTTAGATGGGTACTGGCCTCGGCCCTGTATGCTCCCAGTACAACTTACACAAAGGGTGTAGTTGACCTCCTGAGGTCCCACAGGTACATTATTAGCAACTTAGTCAACTAGGTCCGTCCCATTACAGACATGTGGTTGCACGTTAGACCCAGTTCAAAGGCTTGCAAGGTGAAGTCCTTAGGGTGACCAGGGCAAGACTACCCGAAGAACCAAACCAACATTCCCAATGCCACAACTGGCCCACCTGATTATTCTTGCCACATGCCCCGGTCGAAAACTATTTATCAAACCCCAGTTGATTACCATGCACCACGTGCCATCAACATCACATGATACCTTTCCAAAACAGGTTCAATATATCATTATGTCAATATTAACTTTTGATTGTCCAAAATCATGTCATGAGCACGTAGCAGGTCTAAGCAGTATACTACAACGGTCTAAAACCCATGTTGGCAATTTAATAATGTCCAACTAGTAATCCACAACTAGGGTGACAAGGGTCATGGCACATATTTAAATAATCAAGGTGTCATACAGCAAACTGGTGTTTATCTAATCCCCCATATTTAAATAAAGTATTTTCTAATTGAACTAGCATGCAATAGGTTAAATCAAAATAGGTTTCAAAATAGGATCAACATGGTCAAAGCACAACTTGCCTTCAAAAAGTATTTGTTCTTGGTCTTGAGTTGGCTCCTGAGTCAATACTTCTCCTTCGAATCCTTCCGGCACTTCAACGTCTACTCGTAAAGCGTGCAAATAGCAACCAATGAATAAAACAGTAGATAAAAACATCCAAACATCCAAATAAAGTCCATAAATAGAGAGAACATAATTTTATGAATTTTTAGAAACTGGAATCGTCAAATTCGGAGTTAAAATGCAAATGTTATAGCATTTTGAAGTTTAAATAATCAATTAAATAATTTTACAGAGAAAAAATTTAGACCAAAAATTAAATAAAATTCATATTTAGGTAGATCTCAATTTTATACAAATTTAGAAATTTGAATCACTCAAATCGGAGTTGAAACGCAAAAGTTATAAGCGTTTGAAGTTTGAATCAAAATCTGAAATCATTATTTCGAATTAATAAATCATTTTCTTTTTCGGAAATTAATTATTGCGTCAGCGAGGACACGTGTCAGCCTCTGATTGGTTTGCTGACGTCAGCCGGTCCATGGACTTGGTCCACGCTCGGCTCGGGTCTACCGTGGACTCGGTCCACGACTACACGTGTCGCTGACAGGTGGGACCACTCGGGTAGCGTCGCTGGCGGCGTCGGTGGGGCTCGGCCACGGTGGCGGCAGTGGGACCCATCGTGGCGTCATTCTTGGCGTCGGCGCTCGGCTGGGGCGACGGCCGACATGCAGCCCGCCATGACGTCAGTGTGACGTCATAGTGCAGGTGGCTGGGCCGCTGACATGCGGGCCCCGCGTGTCAGCGTCACACGCTGCTGCGTGGGCCAGCCCGACGCGGCGGTAAGCCTTCCCGGACGCGTGGCGCAATCTCGGCCGTTGATTTGAAAATCAACGGCCCAGATTAGATCTGGCTCTCACGCGTTTGGGTTAACGCGTTTGATCTGGACCGTTGGATCTAGATCGGACGGTCAGGATTGGATCTGGTGGTTTTGGACGGAATCTCACCGTGAGATGACGTGGCGCAATCTGAGACGTTGGATCTGGATCGGACGGCTGAGGGAGTTCGAAGTCCGGCGATGGCTCACGGCGGCGCTGGCTTGCCGGGATTGGGGACGACGACCACGGCAACGGCGCTTCGGGCGTGCTCCGGCGAGGTGAGAGGTCCCTTCCGACGCGGCTTGACCTCCCGGTTCCGGATCTGACCTCAACGGCGGCGGAGGACGACGGAGACGGCGGCAATCGGCGAAAAACTACGGCGGAACGCTACGGCAACTCCGGCGAGCGATTGCGGCTAGACGGCGGCGGCTCAGGCGACGTTGTCTAGGGCTACGGGTGCGCACGGAAGTCGGCGTCACGGCACGGGTGGCGACGCATTAAATAGGGCCCTCGGCGTCGGTAGAGAAAATTCCAAAAATTCACCAAAGTGCCAAATCACTCAATAATTTAAGAAAAGCAAAATTTTGGGGTGTTACAAACCTCCCCCCTTAATAGAATCTCGTCCCCGAGATTCAGGGCTTACTACAGAATAGGTTTGGAAACTCTTTCTTCAAATCCTCTTCGCGCTCCCAAGTTGCTTCACTCTCCGCGTGGTTGCTCCACTGAACTCTACAGAAGCGGGTTGACTTATTTCTAGTTTCTTGATCCATAGTGTCCAAAATCTTCACGGGATGCTCCTTGTAAGCCAAATCTTCTTGCAACTCAATTGATTCTAGCGGTGTCTGTTCCTCAGGAACTCGGAGACACTTCTTCAACTGGGACACGTGGAATACGTCATGCACTCCTGCTAATGACTGCGGTAACTCTAGCTGGTAGGCAACTTCGCCTCTGCGGCTCAAAATCTTAAATGGTCCAACATAACGGGGTGCGAGTTTCCCTTTGGCATGGAACCTCTTAACTCCTCTGAGCGGCGTGACTCTGAGATACACGAAATCTTCTAGTTCGAAATTCAGGTCTCGGTGACGGTTGTCAGCATAACTCTTCTGTCGTGATTGGGCTATCTTCAATCTCTCCCTGATCATGGCAATCTGTTCTTCAGCTTCTTGAAGAATATCTGGCCCAAAGACACGGCGTTCACCTGTCTCATTCCAGTTCAATGGCGTCCGACAGGGTCGACCATACAGTGCCTCAAAAGGTGACATTTGCAAACTTGCTTGGTAACTATTGTTGTAACTGAACTCGGCATACGGCAAACTCTTATCCCAAGAGGTAGCATAAGCCAATGCACACGCTCTTAGCATATCCTCCAGAATCTGATTGACTCTTTCGGTCTGGCCATCCGTCTGTGGATGATAAGTCAGATCTTGAAGTTCAAACGGGTTCCCATGGCTTCATGCAACTTATTCCAGAACCTTGAGGTAAATTGGGTACCTCTGTCCGATACAATCCTCTTTGGCACTCCATGCAAACAGATGATCCTGGTCATATACAACTCTGCTAACTTATCCCCCGAGTAAGTGGTCTTCACGGGGATAAAATGGGCTACTTTGGTCAAGCGATCCACTATAACCCATATGGAGTCATAACCTCCTTGAGTCTTAGGCAAACCGGTAATGAAATCCATTCCGATTTCCTCCCACTTCCACTCGAGGTATTTTCGGTAATTGTAGTAATCCTGCTGGCCTCTGATGCATTGCCTTGACTCTCTGGCATACGTCGCACAATGCAACATGCTCGGCAACTTCACGCTTCATGCTCGGCCACCAGAATCTTTCCTTCAAATCCTGATACATCTTGGCGCTTCCAGGATGAATTGAATACTTGGAATCATGGGCTTCTTCTAGAATCAATCGCTTGACTCCTTTTGTTCGGCACACAAATGTGATCCTTCATCCATAACGTGCCTTGCTCATCCAACTTGAAGTCCTCTGCCTTGCGTTCCTCCTTGATGGACTTGATCCTGCGGATCTTGTCATCATCCTTCTGTCCTTCTCGGATCTGATCCTCTAGGGTAGGCTTTACTTCTAATACGGCCAAGAATCCGCTAGGTACCACCTCAATCTTCATTCTCTGGAAATCCTCACATAACTCATCCTGACTTGTGGCTAGCAACATACTCACGGTATGGCTTTTCCGACTCAAGGCATCGGCAACTACGTTGGCCTTCCCGGGATGGTAATGGATTCCAACATTGTAGTCCTTGATCAACTCCAACCATCTCCTCTGCCTCATGTTCAGGTCTGATTGGGTGAAGATGTACTTAAGACTCTTATGGTCCGTGTACACTTCACATCTGTTCCCGATCAGATAGTGACGCCATATCTTCAAGGCATGCACTACGGCAGCTAGCTCTAGGTCATGCGTCGGATAATTCTCCTCATGCGGCCTCAACTGCCTTGATGCATAAGCGACGACCTTTCCGTTCTGCATCAACACACATCCAAGTCCTTGACGCGATGCATCACAATAGATATCAAAGCTTTGATTAACATCCGGTAGAACCAACACCGGTGCTGATGTCAATCGCTTCTTCAGCTCTTGAAATCCTTTCTCGCACTATGGCGTCCATGCAAACTTCTTCTCCTTTTTTAGCAATTGCGTAAGAGGTTTCGCAATTGTCGAAAAGCCTTCAATGAAACGGCGATAGTATCCTGCCATTCCAAGGAAACTTCTGATCTGGGTCACGGTCTTTGGCTGCTCCCAATGTAACACAGCTTCTACCTTGCTTGGATCAATGGCGACTCCTTCTGCGGTCATTACATGTCCGAGGAATTCCACCTTGTCCTTCCAAAAATCACACTTGCTGAACTTGGTGAAGAGTTGCTGTTCCCTCAGCTTTTCCAAAACTCGCCTCAAGTGTTCGGCATGTTCATCCTCTGTCTTGGAGTAGATTAGGATATCATCTATGAACACGACAACAAACTTGTCCAAATATTCCATGAACACCTTATTCATCATATTCATGAAATATGTTTGATGAGGACATCACTACCATGGATACGGCCATACTTACAAACCCAATGGAAACCAACAATGTCATACAAGGGCCAATTACTCGAGCTCGGGCACGACAATTCAATTACCAGGTGAATGCGTTCCTCGGGTTGCATACAGATAATTTAATGAATGGAATGCTATTTAATCCTCGTGATGATTTTATTGTCCTTAGGAACCAAGGAGAAGGACTCCCAAACGTCAGGCATGAAGCCAATTCTTCCGGTGCACAAGTTATACTCGGATTCGGCCTCCGGGACAGCACCAACGTAAAATGACCATAACTTTTGATCCACAAGGGTGTTTGGGGTTTATGAGTATTGGTTTGAAAGGTTTCGACGCCCTCTTTCCAACGGATCCGACCGCATCCCCAAATTCCGTCCGAGTCAACGGGAATCTGCAAAACAATTGGCGTCACTTTTCCAAATCGAGAAGACTTGGGCTTTGGGCCTTGTAATAGAGTTGTAGTTGGTATCCTACCGCTTTGGACGTGATTCCCACATAAATAGCCAGACATCGGCTCCTTAGGGTTTTGGGTTTTATTTGATTAGTTTAGCCAAGTGCAAACTTGATCGTGCGAGTTGTGCTGGACAGCCACCTTGTCAAGATCGTCAATAAGACTCCACTTTGTTTTTCGCTTCCAGTTTTATCCGCAATTTCAGATTGCTTATCCTATTGTTCTTGCTTGTTCTTCGGTTGCTTGCAGGAAGTGAACCTCGTGTTCAGGTTGATCGTGCCTACGGCAAGATCAATAACCCGCTGAAGTTGGTTTAGCGATTGCTAAGGCGCATCGTCATCGTACGGTGTAGTCGGATCGTCAAGGTCGACTCCAACAAATCGATCGTGTGTTTCTCATCGAAAGATCGGGACACCCATAGTGCCATCACGGCTCCATCAAGTGGTATCAGAGCAAACCAGGTTGCTCGGTGAGAATTCTTTACCCTAGATTAGTAGATTGATATCTTTCCTATAGTCCAGAGAAGCGCCATCAGATTGGATCTCCCCATACCAAAACAATTTGAGCCTCGCAATTTCCTTTCCAAAGATAATCGCATTATTGAATTTTTGGTTGCATCGTCGTGTCGAGTTGCTGAATTCTAGTCTAGTTGGAGTCCAGGTCAGAAGAAATTTTTGTCTCCCACAGCGGTTTCGAGTTGTGTTCGGTTTCGAGTTGTTTTCCGTTTCGGTCTCGAACTGTTGAAAAAAAAAAAAAGAAAAGGTGTTCGGACCGAAGTTTTCTTTTCATCCGACTGGTCGCCGCTTGACTGGTCGCCCACTTGTTCGTCCGACCGGTTGCCCTCCTGTTAGCCGACTGGTCGCCTCCCGATCGTCGACGCTCGATCGTCACCTCCCGATCGTCGCCTTTGATCGTCGCCACTGATAGCCCATCGTCGCCCGCCGTCGCCGCCTGATCGTCGCCTGATCGTCGCCGCCGATCGTCGCCCACCGATAGCCCATGGTCACACGATCGGTCTTCCGCTTTGCATAGCACTTGAAAGAAAAAGGAGTCGGATCGTTCTGCAAAAAAAAAAAAAAAAAGTCTGGAGCAGAATCAGAAAATTTTTATGTGCTAAACCTGTTTTCACAAGATCCCGAGTCTTTTGAGATAGTTCCTTCGCGAATTTTTTTTTCGCTGATTTTTTTCTTTCATCTCGTGGAATCAGCATCGTCGCCGACCGATCAGCTTTTGAGTCACGATCCTTGCTAGTCTAGAGTCGGCAACTAGTGACTAGGCGTTGAACAATTCTTCAATTTTGCATTCACCGATTGGATTATTGCTCACCTTTTGCTACTAAATTAAGCCTGTCCAAGCTCCACTTTCTACCCGTGCAGGCGTTCGATCCCTTGGCAATCGCTCTACACAAACTTCGGAGAACCTTTGACAACGCTAACGGCCGACAACGCTTCTTTGCATTGTAAGAACTTGTAAGAACTTGGGTCATAGGCTTGAGCGCTTGAGAGACTTGCCACCTAGTAGTTGATAGGAACATTATACTTGTGGTTTTTGTTTCCTTGTCATCAACTAACCATGTCGGTGACGAGTTCACTTCATCACTCTCCACGAACCAAGGGCATCATTGCTCACTTCCAAAAGATGACGAGGGAAACCACCGATGGTCTTAGCGAGGATGTACGGCTCACTAATGAGCGTATGTCAATGCAAGAAGACCGTCTCAGATCCATCGAGGCCGCACAAGGGATTGCTAACACTACTCTTGCTACTATTTTGGCTAGACTTGATACTTTTGGTGCTTGCATCTGGTGCTTCAATCCACCACCCCGTCGTCCAAGCAACAATTCAGCTCCACAGAGAGGCCCTCAGCAGATTTAGAAGAAACGAGCGAAGATCACGAATATGATGACACCACTGATGTGGAGGAGGTCAACCCCGTCCATTACGACAATGATCGTGACCATCATCGGCTACGCTTCAATCAGCAAGGTATGCGACGTGATCCTCCACGACCAAGGGAACGAGAACGAGATGATGTTTTCCCTAAGGTAAATTTCAATATGCCACCTTTTGAAGGTAAATACGACCCTGATGGTTACCTTAGTTGGGAATTACTTGTTGATCAAAAATTTGCGTGCCATGATTTCCCTGAGAATAGAAGAGTTAGGGCTGCCACAAGTGAGTTCACTGATTTTGCTTCTGTTTGGTGGAGAGAACATTGCCGTGCTCATCCAAATAATATACCCACCACTTGGGAAGCTTTGAAATTGCTAATGAGGCATAGATTTGTTCCTTCATACTATTCTAGAGATTTATTGAATAAATTGCAGCGCCTACACCAAGGTAAGAATTCGGTGGAAGAATATTACCAAGAATTGCAAATTGGCATGTTGCGTTGTGGATTAGTTGAGAATGAGGAAGCTTCTATGGCTCGTTTCTTAGGTGGTTTAACTCGAGAAATCCAGGATATTCTAGACTATAAGGATTATAATTCGATGACTCGGTTGTTCCATCTTGCTTGCAAAGCTGAACGTGAAGTGCAGGGTCGTCAATCGAGGGCAAAGACTAATTTTTACGCAGTCGAACTACTTCGTGGATACCGCGCACCCCTGCAGCCCCTGCCGGCCGTACTACCACGCCGACCTCTTCCATCAACAGAACGACGTCCGCCACTGCAAATTCGGCCCCACGACCAACGCCGACGAAAAATGCCACACAAGCTACTACAAATAGTTCATCGTCATCGGTCGCATCAACGGGACGCACCAAAGATGTTCAGTGCCATCGCTGCAAGGGTTTCGGTCACATGATGAGGGAGTATCCGAACAAGCGTGTGCTAATAATCCGTGAAGACGGCGAGTATGACTCAGCAAGTGATCTTGATGAAGAAACATATGCTTTGCTCGTTGAACATGAAGACGGCGATCCAAATGCCGAGCACGACGAGGTGCACGTGAGCGCTGGTGATGCTGACCAATATTTGAGTATTATTGCACAACGTGTGCTTAGTGCTCAGATTGCTCGCGCCGATCCAAATCAACGCCACAACTTGTTTTACACAAAAGGCGTCATCAAGGAGCGATCCATTCGAATAATCATTGATGGTGGGAGTTGCAATAAGCTAGCCAGCATGGACATGGTGGAGAAGCTAGCACTCTCCACTAAACCACACCCTCAGCCCTACCACATTCAATGGTTCAACAACAGCGGCAAACTCAAGGTAACTCGCATGGTAAGAGTACATTTCGCTTTAGGTTCCTATCATGATTATGTTGATTGCGATGTCGTACCTATGCAAGCATGTTCTATGTTATTAGGTAGACCGTGGCAATATGATAAGGATTGTTTACATCATGGTAGAACAAATCAATACTCTTTTGTGCATAAAGAAAAGAAAATTGTGCTACACCCAATGTCGCCATTGTAAAGGATGAAATTGCTAGATCTAGCAAAGAGAAAAATCGAGAGAATTCTAAGAGTGAAAATCAGATTGTCACCAAAGGACTTGAACAACATAAACAGAGAGAATCTAACCTTGATTGTGCTAAGCCGAATGAGATTAAATTGAAAGGTGCTTGTTTTCTTGCAACAAAATCTGATTTGAATGAGTTGGCTGTTTGTAGGTATACATGCTATGCTTTGGTCTGCAAAGAAACTTTGTTTTCTCTAGAGGAGATGTCCCTCTCTTTGCCTCCTGTTGTCACTAACCTTTGCAGGAATACACCGACATCTTTCCAAAGGACATCCTCAGGGCTGCCGCCAATTAGAGGGATTGAGCATCAAATTGATCTCATTCCAGGGGCATCCTTGCCCAACCGAGCACATTACAGAACCAACCCTGAAGAGACACAAGAGATACAACGCCAAGTTCACGAATTGCTTGATAAAGGGTACGTACGTGAATCTCTTAGTCCTTGTGCTGTACTATCATTTTAGTACCTAAGAAAGATGGAACATGGCGCATGTGTGTGGATTGTAAAGCAATTAATAATATCACCATTAGATATCGCCATCCTATTCCTCGGTTAGACGATATGCTTGATGAACTAAGTGGCTCTACTATGTTCTCTAAAGTGGATTTGCGTAGTGGGTATCACCAGATTCGCATGAAGTTAGGAGATGAATGGAAAACAGCATTTAAAACTAAGTTCGGATTATATGAGTGGTTAGTAATGCCTTTCGGGTTGACTAATGCTCCTAGTACTTTCATGAGACTGATGAACGAGGTTTTACGTGCTTTCATTGGAAAGTTTGTGGTAGTTTACTTTGATGATATCTTGATCTACAGCAAATCCTTAGAAGACCATCTTGGATATTTACGTGCTGTTTTTAATGCTTTACGCGATGCACGTTTATTTGGTAACCTTGATAAGTGCACCTTTTGCACAGATCGAGTCTCTTTTCTTGGCTATGTTGTTACTCCACAGGGAATTGAAGTTGATCAAGCCAAGGTTGAAGCAATACAGAGTTGGCCGACTCCTAACACGGTCACACAGGTGCGGAGTTTCCTAGGACTTGCTGGATTCTATCGTCGTTTTGTGAAGGACTTCAAAGACAATCGCCGCACCTTTGAATGAACTCACCAAAAGGGTGTACCTTTTGCTTGGGGCAAGCCGCAGGAAGATGCCTTCAACATTGGAAAGCTAAGTTAACCCATGCACCCTTACTCCGACTTCAGGACTTTTCTAAGACTTTTGAACTAGAATGTGATGCTAGTGGAATTGGTTTGGGTGGTGTTCTGTTGCAAGAAGGAAAACACATTGCTTATTTTAGTGAGAAATTGAGTGGGCCAAGTTTGACTTATTCTACTTATGATAAGGAGTTATATGCGCTAGTTCGAACTTTAGAAACATGGCAACATTATTTATGGCCCAAGGAATTTGTTATACATTCTGATCATGAATCGTTAAAACATATTAGAAGTCAAGCTAAACTTAACCGTAGACATGCAAAGTGGGTTGAATTCATTGAGTCATTTCCTTATGTCATCAAACACAAAAAGGGAAAGGATAATGTCATTCTTGATGCCTTGTCTAGGAGATATACCATGCTCTCACAACTTGACTTCAAAATTTTTGGTTTGGAAACGATTAAAGAGCAATATGTGCATGATAATGATTTTAACAATGTGTTGCTCAATTGTAAAGAGGGAAAAACTTGGAACAAATTTGTCCTCAACAATGGGTTTGTGTTTAGGGCAAACAAACTATGCATTCCAGCTAGTTACATTCGTTTGTTATTGCTACAGAAGCGCATGGAGGAGGATTGATGGGACACTTTGGTGTGAAGAGGACGGAGGACATACTCGCTAGCCATTTCTTTTGGCCCAGGATGAGACGAGGCGTGGAACGTTTCATCGCCGCTGTTCTACATGTCAAAAAGCTAAGTCACGACTTAATCCCCATGGTTTATACATGCCTCTGCTGTTCCTAACGTGCCTTGGGAGGATATTTCTATGGACTTTGTTTTAGGACTCCTAGAACAAAGAAGGGAGGGATAGTATCTTTGTCGTTGTGGATAGATTTTCTAAAATGGCACACTTCATACCTTGTCACAAAAGCGATGACGCTACCAACATTGTTGACTTATTCTTTCGTGAAATTGTTCGCTTACATGGTGTACCTAACACAATAGTTTCAGATCGTGACACTAAATTCTTAAGCCACTTTTGGAGAACTTTGTGGGCTAAATTGGGGACTAAACTTTTATTTTCTACTACTTGTCATCCCCAAACTGATGGACAAACCGAGGTCGTTAATCGAACTTTATCTACTATGCTTAGGGCTGTTTTGAAAAAGAACATTAAATTGTGGGAAGAATGTTTGCCTCATATTGAGTTTGCTTATAATCGGTCTATGCATTCTACTACTAAGATGTGCCCTTTTGAGATTGTATATGGATTTGTACCTCATGCTCCAATTGATTTGTTACCTCTACCATATTCGGAGAAATTGAATCTTGATGCTAAACAACGTCTTGATTTGATTATGTATATGCATGAGTAAAATAAAGAAAACATAGTTCGGATGAATGCTATATATATACTTGCTGGTAGTATGGGAAGTAAACATGTAACTTTTGAACCAGGAGATTTAGTTTGGTTGCATTTATAAAAGATCGATTCGAATTAAGAAAATCTAAGTTGATGCCGCGAGCTGATGGTCCTTTCAAAGTATTGGCAAAGATTAATGATAATGCATACAAGCTTGAATTGCCTGCAGATTTTGGGGTTAGTCCCACATTCAACATTGCCGATTTGAAACCATACTTGGGAGAGGATGATGAACTTGAGTCGAGGACGACTCAAATGCAAGAAGGGGAGGATGATGAGGACATCACTACCATGGATACGGCCATACTTACAAACCCAATGGAAACCAACAATGTCATACAAGGGCCAATTACTCGAGCTCGGGCACGACAATTCAATTACCAGGTGAATGCGTTCCTCGGGTTGCATACAGATAATTTAATGAATGGAATGCTATTTAATCCTCGTGATGATTTTATTGTCCTTAGGAACCAAGGAGAAGGACTCCCAAACGTCAGGCATGAAGCCAATTCTTCCGGTGCACAAGTTATACTCGGATTCGGCCTCCGGGATAGCACCAACGTAAAATGACCATAACTTTTGATCCACAAGGGTGTTTGGGGTTTATGAGTATTGGTTTGAAAGGTTTCGACGCCCTCTTTCCAACGGATCCGACCGCATCCCCAAATTCCGTCCGAGTCAACGGGAATCTGCAAAACAATTGGCGTCACTTTTCCAAATCGAGAAGACTTGGGCTTTGGGCCTTGTAATAGAGTTGTAGTTGGTATCCTACCGCTTTGGACGTGATTCCCACGCCCCTAGCTTTCATAAATAGCCAGACATCGGCTCCTTAGGGTTTTGGGTTTTATTTGATTAGTTTAGCCAAGTGCAAACTTGATCGTGCGAGTTGTCTTTGGATGACCACCTTGTCAAGATCGTCAATAAGACTCCACTTTGTTTTTCGCTTCCAGTTTTATCCGCAATTTCAGATTGCTTATCCTATTGTTCTTGCTTGTTCTTCGGTTGCTTGCAGGAAGTGAACCTCGTGTTCAGGTTGATCGTGCCTACGGCAAGATCAATAACCCGCTGAAGTTGGTTTAGCGATTGCTAAGGCGCATCGTCGTCGTACGGTGTAGTCGGATCGTCAAGGTCGACTCCAACAAATCGATCGTGTGTTTCTCATCGAAAGATCGGGACACCCATAGTGCCATCACGGCTCCATCAATGTTGGCGCATTCGTCAGACCAAAGGACATAACTGTAAACTCGTAATGTCCACATCTTGACGAGAATGCAGTCTTCGGAATATCTTCTGATCGGATCTTCAACTGATGGTATCCTGATCTCAGATCAATCTTGGAGAAAACTCCGGCTCCTCCCAATTGGTCAAACAAATCATCAATCCTGGGTAGCGGATACTTATTCTTCACGGTGACTTCATTGAGTGCACGGTAGTCAATGCACATCCTGAAACTCCCGTCCTTCTTCTTGACAAACAAAACTGGCACTCCCCACGGCGATGAACTCGGTCTGATAAATCCTTTCTCCATTAACTCTTCAAGTTGTTTCTTCATCTCTACCAATTCCTCGGTGGACATCTGATAGGGTCTCTTTGCTATCGGTGCTGTACCAGGTACAAGCTCTATCACAAACTCTATGTCCCTGTCCGGCGGCATACCAGGTAGATCTTCAGGAAAAACATCTGGGTACTCATTCACTACTGAGACATCCTCTATGCCGATTGTCTTGGTACTGTTAACCATCAACTATCCATCTCTAACGGCAGTAGCTTGAAATTCCACTTTCTTTGTACTCCTGCTGTCTTCTTTGGACAACTGTTGGCAAAGTGTCCTGGCTCGTTGCAGTTGTAGCAGCGTCTCACTGTTCCTTGCTGACTGCCTGGAGTGGCGTTTCTAAGCGGTGGGTGCAGTAGTTCGATTGACGGGTCTTGGCCGGTGACGGTGTCCTTGTTGCATTTGTGGCTGGAATCAAGAATTGATTTGGTGCAACTCTCGACGCCATTGCGTTCCTGGCGTGATCCTATTTGTTGCATCCTGCGCTTCCTATTCTCATCCAGTTCCTTGCGCTTGTCCTCAAGAATGAGCGCCTTATTCACCAACTCTTGGAAATCCGGAAAGGTGTGGGTGATCAGTCCCACCTGTAGTCCTGAGTTAAGTCCCTTCATAAAGCGAGACTGTCTAGCTTTATCTGTCGCTACATCCTCAGTGCGTAGCGAGCAAGGCTGTGTAAACTTGTTCGGTATTCGGCCACCGGGCTGATTACCTTGCTTGATGCTATGAACTCCTCCTTCTTGAGGTCCATGATTCCTTCAGGCACGTGATACCGACGGAATGCGTTGTGAACTCCTCCCAAGTGATGTCACGAGGGTTCACTTGCGTGGCCTGAAGTTCTCCCACCATTCGGCAATGTTCCTTCCAACTGATGAGAAGCGTAGAGTACCTTCTCATTTCCTATGCATTGAGCTATGTGTAGCTTCCTCTCAATTGACCTTAACCAATCATCGGCCTCCAATGGATTGGCATTCCCAGAGAAAGTGGGTGGGTGAGTTCTCATAAACTCTGACAGTCTTGTGTTCTGGCGTTGTCCCTGATTGACTTGATTAGCTGTGGCCTGAGCAGTGATGTTTTGCATTTGTTGCATCATAGCATGCATCAACTGAGTCTGAGCAGCAAGAAAAGCTCCGAAATTCTGCATATCCAGTGGCGGTGCTAGTGCTCCATCATTGGGGTTTTCTGTTGGGCGAGAACCACTCCCATTGCCTCCAAAGTTTCCGCGGGTTTTCACCATCTGTCGATTTGCTCTAGGTTTTAGAGACGAGAGGGAAACAAGAATAGACAAGTAATATGGAACTTATGCGGGGCGAAAGGTGTAGCTTTAAGGTCCAACTTTATTAACTAATGATATCAATAACTTGGTATGGTTGCTTACAATGCCTAAAGGCCTGCAACACATACTGCACACTCAGCAAACAATGAAAATCCAAATCGAACTAACACTGGAGTCTAACGCCAAAAGGGTGACTCTTTATTCTATGACGCGACTCGGCGAAGGAGTCTCACTATAGAACCTACTCTCACTCATCGAGAAAACCTCCACGGCCTGGGTACGGATGCTGCGGCATAGGCGCGAAATGATTGCCATGTCCAGCGACTGTGTCATCTGTGGTAGTCGAAGAAGCAGTGTCCTCCTCAAGCTCCGGCTCCTCCGGGTCTGGCTCGTGCAGCTCGAGCATTGGTTCCGGCTCTGGCGCGTACAATGCCGTCTCTAACTCTCCAATCCTTTGCAGAAGGTGTGACACATACTCTTGAGCTTCCCGCCATCTGTTCTTCTCTGTCGTGATCTCCTTGCGGGCCTTCTGTAGCTCTTTGCTTGTATCATCGAGTACATCCTCCTGGGCGACAACAAGTCGTGCCAACTGTGTGACCATGGCATCCTCATCCTGAATCGCCTTCGGGTCAAGAAGGTTATTGCTGCGCGGATGATAACGGAACACCGTGCTCTCCAACTCTCTGGCGTAGATGCGGGTAATGTGCCGCATTGCTCGTCGTGATACTTCTTGGATACCCATCTGCATTGTAGACCTCCTTGCAGTGCAGTGTATCGGGCGATTCCCTGGGCCCTTCTTCCTAGCAGGTACCACAATCTTCACGTCACAAGGCTTGATCAATCCTGCTTGTCTGATCACTTCCACTTGGTATTATGGCTTCTCAAAATCTCCGAGAGTCTGTAACATACGCCAAAGTTCCGCGGCGTGACCAACCTCCAGATCGACGTAGTTGAACTATCCCTCCATCTGTCACAAGAGTGCTCACGTAAGAACTCGAAAATTTTAAATCGTGACAAGGTAAGAAAAAATTCAGCAAGAGACAAGAAAAGAAAGAATGGGATAAGTCGAGATGTCATTTCTTGTCTTGACAAACTTTTAGCTTTAGAAAATAGGTTTTATCCTCTCTACGACCTTTCTAGCTAGGGTTGAGCCTACGGTCAGTATGGCTCTGATACCACCTCTGTCGGGACCCGAATTTGCAAATCCGGACCCTCTGTGTATTCAGCACTAGTCCAGGAACGCGCTAGTGCACACAGTCTTAACATCGATAAATATCACAATCATACCACTCGATACTATTAAAGTACTTTAATTAAATAGTCAAACTGGTTACTCGACCTTATGGTCAAGTTACAATTATACGCCTCGCAGGGCAAAACTTATTAAGAGAGAAATAGTAGCAGCGGAAAAATAAGATAACATCGTGGCGCCATCCAGTATACCACAGGCAACTGACTGGGCTCGCTCCCTAAGTAGACGGTTCCTCGTGGAGCTCCTCCTCCAAAACTGGTGTAGTCTCCTCTTCAACTGGTGTTGTATTGTGGCAAGGGTGAGTACTTGGTACTCAGCAAGTCATGCACAGAATGCAGTTAATATACTACAGGCATGGCTTAATACAAAGGAGTGGCTCAAGGTATTTTTGGCAAGAAACAAAGATTTAACAAGTATCATAAGTAGATTCGAAAGCAGTAGTAACAAGTAAAGCATAGATAACTTTTCAAGGAGTTTAATAAACATCTTTCCCATCCTAGTCCACATTTCCATTAACGTCATTTGTAAACCAAACCCAACCTTTCAAGTCCAAGTTATTTTCATGAAAATCTAACCCTTGACTGTAATTCCCGAGCGATGTCCAATACCGCGGACACGGCTATTCGAATAGATTCTACACTCTGCAGAGGTTATGCACTTTACCCAAAAGATACAGTCAAACACCACAAAGGCGAGTTCCCGTAACAAAGTCTTTCGGAAACTTCTAACAATACAAGTGGTCCTCCCCGGTTATTGCACACTAACCCTTCCCTTAGCTAAGGCGAAGTTTAGGCCAATCAACCGTTAGATGGGTACCTGGCTTCAGCCCCGGTACGCTCCCCCGTACAACTTACACAAAGGGTGTAGTTGACCTCCTAAGGTCCCACAGGTACGTTATTAGCAACTTAGTCAACTAGGTCCGTCCCATTACAGACTTGTGGTTGCACGTTAGACCCAGTTCAAAGGCTTGCAAGGTGAAGTCCTTAGGGTGACCAGGGCAAGACTACCCGAAGAACCAAACCAACATTCCCAATGCCACAACTGGCCCACCTGATTATTCTTGCCACATGCCCCGGTCGAAAACTATTTATCAAACCCCAGTTGATTACCATACACCACGTGCCATTAACATCACATGATACCTTTCCAAAACAGGTTCAATATATCATTAAGTCAATATTAACTTTTGATTGTCCAAAATCATGTCATGAGCACGAAAGGTGTCTAAGCAAAGATACTACAACGGTCTAAAACCCATGTTGGCAATTTAATAATGTCCAACTAGTAATCCACAACTAGGGTGACAAGGGTCATGGCACATATTTAAATAATCAAGGTGTCATACAGCAAACTGGTGTTTATCTAATCCCCCATATTTAAATAAAGTATTTTCTAATTGAACTAGCATGCAATAGGTTAAATCAAAATAGGTTTCAAAATAGGATCAACATGGTCAAAGCACAACTTGCCTTCAAAAAGTACTTGTTCTTGGTCTTGAGTTGGCTCCTGAGTCAATACTTCTCCTTCAAATCCTTCCGGCACTTCAACGTCTACTCGTAAAGCGTGCAAATAGCAACCAATGAATAAAACAGTAGACAAAAACATCCAAACATCCAAATAAAGTCCATAAACAGAGAGAACATAATTTTATGAATTTTTAGAAACTGGAATCGTCAAATTCGGAGTTAAAATGCAAAAGTTATAGCATTTTGAAGTTTAAATAATCAATTAAATAATTTTATAGAGAAAAACTTTAGTCCAAAAATTAAATAAAATTCATATTTAGGTAGATCTTAATTTTATACAAATTTAGAAATTTGAATCACTCAAATCGGAGTTAAAACGCAAAAGTTATAAGCGTTTGAAGTTTGAATCAAAATCTGAAATCATTATTTCGAATTAATAAATCATTTTCTTTTTCAGAAATTAATTATTGCGTCAGCGAGGACACGTGTCAGCCTCTGATTGGTCTGCTGACGTCAGCCGGTCCATGGACTTGGTCCACGCTCGGCTCGGGTCTACCGTGGACTCGGTCCACGACTCCACGTGTCGCTAACAGGTGGGACCACTTTCGGGTAGCGCCACTGCGGCGTCGGCCGAGGCTCGGCCACCAGTGGCGGCAGGTGGGACCTTGTGGCGTCATTCTTGGCGTCGGCGCTCGGTTGGGACGGCCCGTGACATGCGGAGCCGCCATGACGTCGATGTGGCGTCATAGTGCAGGTGGTTGGGCGTGACATGCGGGCCCCGCGTGTCGGCGTCCTGCGCACGCCAGCGTGGGCCAGCGGCCGACGTGGCGGTAAGCCTTCCCGCCACGTGGCGCAATCTCGGCCGTTGATTTGAAAATCAACGGCCCAGATTAGATCTGGCTCTCACGCGTTTGGGTTAACGCGTTTGATCTGGACCGTTGGATCTAGATCGGACGGTCAGGATTGGATCTGGTGGTTTTGGACGGAATCTCACCGTGAGATGACGTGGCGCAATCTGAGACGTTGGATCTGGATCGGACGGCTGAGGGAGTTCGAAGTCCGGCGATGGCTCACGGCGCGGCTTGCGGGATTGGGGCGGCGACCATGGCAACGGCGCGCCGGGCGTGCTCGAGGTGAGAGGTCCTTCCGACGCGGCTTGACCTGATTCGGATCGACCTCAACGGCGGAGGACGACGGAGACGGCGGCAATCGGCGAAAAACTACGGCGGAACACTACGGCAACTCCGGCGAGCGATTGCGGCTAGACGGCGGCGGCTCAGGTGACGTTGTCTAGGGCTACGGGTGCGCACGGAAGTCGGCATCACGGCACGGGTGGCGGCGCATTAAATAGGGCCCTCGGCGTCCGTGAAACGCACGAAAACCGAGGTCCTCTCCGTTGCGGCGGCGGAGTCCGGCGGCGTCTCGGATTGGGTGACGTGTACGCGCGCGCGGCCGTTGGATCGAGATCCAGCGGTGCGTGGGTTTGGGTTGGTCGGACTTCGGGTGAGCTGTTTGGCTCGGTCGGGCTCGGTCGGTGGCGTGGCCCAATCGTGGCCGTTGGATCTTGATCCAGCGGTCACACGAGTTTGGGTTCGGAAGCGGGTTCGGTTGGACCAACTGGCGAAGTCGGACTCGAGTCCGACTCGGACTTCGGTCGATCGGATGAACAAGAAACCCACTCGCATTTAAATAATCCAATTAAATTCCCAGAAATTCAATTAAATCATTAAAAATAGCAAAAGACTCAGAAAAATTCCAGAAAAATTCTGGAAAATATTTTGGAACATTTTGGACTCAAATAAAATATTTCCAACAAAATTTTATTTGCAAAGTTTAATTCTTTAATTATTTCAAAATGGAATAAATTCAAATAAATTCCAAATAAATCCAAATAAATTCCAGAAAATTCCAAAAATTCACCAAAGTGCCAAATCACTCAATAATTTAAGAAAAGCAAAATTTTGGGGTGTTACAGCCCCCAAACATGACTCCTACTCCTAGATGGAGTCAAACTCCTCCCCACCAAGGCCCATGACCCTTTCCCTTAGGCCCAAACTCCCCCGGAAAAGCCCAAACTCCCGAAAACGGCCCGAAAACGCAAATAAACCTTATACCATATGGTTTCAACCTCCAATTCCATATTTCATAATGTTTTTGACCTCAACATTCACATTATATAAGGTTACGACACTCCGTGGTGTCACAAGTAGGCTACATCATCTATGAAGATGTATATGAGATGTTTATGAAGATGAATTATGATATGCTTAAGATGATGTTTTTGAGATGTAGTGATGATGTTATTGAAAATTGTTTTGCTTTATTCCATTGCGATACACTTTACTGAGTGATGAACTCACGCTTGTTGTTTTATGATGTTTTTAGGCACCATGAGTTCGGCATACGGAAAAGGGAGTTAGCGGCGCATCTCCATATAGTTTAATTCATCTAGACAACTACACTCTTATTCGTAGTTCTAATGATTATTATATTGCTCTAAACTTGGATTATGCTATCTTGTGTGCTTGGTTTTTATTGTTCACTTTGTATTGGTTCATGAAACGTTAGAGTTTATATTCTGGGCTTGAAATGCTGCTATAACTCATATTATTCATGTTTTAGATGTCAACTGTTATGTTATTATGTCATGATATTATCATTGCTGTTTCAAACCATGGAAAAATAAAGGTTATGCTGCCGAATTTTCCATTTAAGCAATTAGCGTAGTTGCTGTAATTTATGGTTAAATATGTGTTTTTGGTTTCTTCTGGTATCATTTGGTGGCATTCATGGTATACTAGGTACCGGGGTGTTACACAGGCTTCTGGTGTATTGCCTTTACTCTCTAACATATATCACACAAGGCAACATACTCATCAACTTTACGCTTCAAATTAGTCCACCAGAACCTTTCTTAAAGATCTTGATACATCTTTGCGCTTCCTGGATGAATGAAATACTTTAAATCATGAGCTTCTTCAAGAATCAACTGCTTTAACTCCTTTTTGTTCAGTACACAGATTAGACCTTTGATCCACAAGGTACCTTGATCATCCAAAGTAAAATCGTTGGCCTTGCCTTTATCCATCTTAGACTTAATTCTTTTGATCTTGGTATCCATTTTCTGACCTTCTCTAATATGATTATCTAAAGTAGGCTTTATCTTCAAAGTAGCTAGAAATCCTTTCTGTACAACTTCCAATTTTAGCTTCTGAAACTCTTGAACTAGCATATTAACGGTGTCTTTTTTGACTCAAGGCAATAGTAACCACATTAGCTTTTCCAGGGTGATAATGGATTCACACAATATAATCCTTAATTAACATCAGCCATCTTCTTTTTCTCATATTGAGATCTGACTGAGTGAACATATACTTCAAACTCTTGTGTAGGATCGAAGTATACGAATATAGCAATCAGAGGGGGGTGAATGATTGTGCGGAAGCTAAAACCAAATTCTTGATCTATTAAAAGTTCACCCCAAAACAGAACCAAATAATTGCCTCGTTTTTGACAAAAACAGAATGATAGAGGTTCGGTAAAATGCGAATTCCTGGAGATCCAACCGTCATAACGATCTGAAATTTGGACACAAGAAACTAGATTCCAATACGAATCTAACTCAAAAAGAATCAGCTCGATCGGACTTACGGATCAAAAGTTATGAACACCACAAGCTTGCTGTAACAGAAGATGACGAGAATTGATCTAACGTAAACTTGAAGGTTTAACAGAAACGACAAAAGTTTATTCAACTAAACTTAGAGAAACCCTAAATCAATTCTCTAGAAAGGTTTTGATGGATCAAATCAAGATAAAACTCAAAGAACAAAAACCAATCTAGAAAAGAACAAGCATGCAAACAAGAACCAAAACAGGAAACACTGTAGCAACGCGCGATTCTTGTAGCACGCAAGGATCTAGAAGAATTGATCTTTATTTCTTTTGTCTAAAGTACTCTCATAAAAAGAGTACAAACCCTAAAACTGAGCTTGAGGCTCTCAATGCGCTCAGCTCCAATTGATGCCCTTCAACAGGAGACACCCCTCCTATTTAAAGGAGCAAAACACAAGGAGTTCTGAATACAATTCCTAATCTAGAAGGAGTATGTATACAACTCCTCTTGGCCCAACCTGGCCGAGTACAACTCTTGCACGCGTATGGAAACCCTACCATACTCACGTGACTAACACTTTGCACGCGTATGGCCACCTGCCATATTCACGTGACTAACACTTTGCACGCGAATGACCTCCTGCCATTCTCACGTGACTAACCATTCTTCATGTGCACCATTCTCTTAGCCCGAACGTCCCGCATGACATCCTTGACCACCAAGACCTCAGTTCCTCCCTGAACCTAGTCCCGAACCTCAGCTCCTCCATGAACCTAGTTCCGGTCCCGTCATCGACCACGTTCGTCTTCGAGCAATACCTACACATGAACAAACCACAAAACAATTCCGAGCACAAGTCCACGACTTGACTCACATCAATCCATGCAAATACTCACACGAGCATTGCATAAAGTCCACTTCAAGCATCATGAAATTCTCACAAATTTCATAATCTCAAAAACAAATCAAACACAATTCCAATTTTGCTCAAAACCCTAATCGAGCAAAAACGCATTTACGACGGACCAAAAAATATGGTCCGGCGTACACATGAAAAAATCACTCAAAAAAACATTCACAACGGACCAACAAAATCGGTCCGGTGTACAAGTGAAAGTATCGGTTTCAAGAAGAAATCATTCCGGCGAAAACACGTTCACGACAGACTAAAGAAATCAGTCCGTCGTACATGCGAAATCAATCCTCAAAAAGCCGTTCACGACTGGCCAAAGAAATTGGTCCGACGTACATGCAAAACTTACTGGTTTCTTGGAAAATTGAGTCCGGCTCATGATCTCAAAAGCACGTTCACGACAGACCCAAAAACTTTGTCTGTCGTACATGGAAAAATGAGGTTGCCAAAACATGTTTACGACAGACCAACAAATTTGGTCCGTCGTAGATGGGAAACTTACTGTTTTCTTTAAGTTTGGTCCGGCGCCAAAGCGAAACTTACTGTTTCTTGTCAAATTGTCAAAACACATGAACAAACACATTTTGCAAATTCAATTCTAAGCCAATTTTTCAACACATGATTTCACATCTTGTGATCCTTATATATCTCACATCTATTCCCGATGAGATAATGACACCAAAACTGTAACACCCCGGCATCTAGTATGCCCGAATGCTACCAAACATAGACTAAACATCATCTAAATACCATAAATAAAGATAAATTACAACAAAGGCACAAATTCTAAAACCGAAATTTCGGCAGCATCTCCTTTGTTTTAACATGAATTGAAGCAATAGCAATCACATAGCAAGTTATATCATAGCATAAGACATCTAAAACATCAATATCCATGGATAAAGCATCAACATAAACCAATAAAACCGAATCCAACCACTCCATAATCTATAGCTAAGCAAATAAGGATCACAAGCACACTAAACTATTCCATACACCAAGTTCATGGCACTTATTATGATCATGACTCAAATTGGTAAATGTGACTGGAACTACATGAAGATGTGTAGCTATTGCCCCTTCCCACATGCCGGTGTCATGGTACCTAAAACAACATAAAACACAAGCATGAGTTCATCACTCAGCAAATATATTGCAATGGGTCATACAGAACAATTCAATATCATCATCACTACATAACAAACTTAACATCATGATTAAGTCATACTTCATATGCAACATCATAATCATAACTCAACCTCATTGAAATCATTTCATCATCATCATCATGTATGCAATACAATGCACATGTCTCCTCGACGCAAATACCGGTATTGCCAAGTGCACACCCGTCGGCGTGCACCCACGTCCCCCTTCCATCCCGTAGATGGAGGGTGCCTACTCCTCGCTTCCACTCACCGCGTGGGTGGAATCACGAGGTAGGTCTTACATCCATGGCACTCCAGATTACTCATAACTTTCTCACCGACCTTACCGGAATAGTTATGATGTTCTCACCGACCGGGCAAAGTTTCATGCCATGTATGCAACATATGCCATAATCATTAACCATAAACCATTGCATAGCATCTTAACATACCCTTTTTATCATATCATGGCAAATACTAAGCATGGCAAGATAGCATAACATGGAAACAATTGCATCTAGTCAAGACAAGCAAATAAACCACATGCTACCCATCCCAATACACTTGCCTTAATCTCGGGCGACGGATTGGCGGGATGAGGAGGGTACTCCTGGGGTCACACCACCTGCACATAGATGCCACACAATCACAACATGCCCACAAAATAGTACGCCATTGCCATCTACCCCCATATCGCAAACTACTCCCGAAAACAAAAACAGAGAATTTGTCCCCCCCCCCGGGACAGCAGACTTCAAATTATCATAACTTTATATCTAGGACTCCGAATCGATTAAAAGAGTACATCCTCGCGTAGCTTAGGAAATTTCCTAACTTTTACTAAGTATATGGAAAAGCTGATTCAGAATCTAAAGTTGTTTAATCTACAAAACACTACGTTCTGTCCCAGCTACGTCACATGTTTGAACACGTTCGGTAAATCGAGCATAACTTTCAAACGGCTGGGTGGAATTGGACGTTCTTTATGTCCACTGAAAGGTATTGAAGTTACCTACAACTTTCCCAACAGGCGGCCGACAAAAATCTGATTCTAAGGTCACGAAAACTCAAACCCTAGGTTGACTGCACAATTTGCCAGAAGCAGAGAACGTGGCAAACTCCAGTTTTCATCTAATCTACCCAATCACAGCACCACCACACGATCTAAAAGCATCCAAATACCCTCTATCATAGACCCTAGACCAACCCCAAGGATTCCCCATGCCATACCTTCGCCTGACGAACGATGAACGCCGAAATCCTTTCTCCTGGGCTCCCCGATCGTCCTCCTCGCGCCGGAACCGCCGGATCTCCTCGTCGTGGGGCTTTCCGATGGAGGGGACAGCGAGGTGGGGAGCCCTCCTAGGCAAGCAAGGAGGGTGGAGAGGGGAAGGGAGGGGTGATGGCGCAAGGGGGTGGGGGAGAGGCGCATGGGGGTGGCGGCTAGGAGGTGGAAGGGAGGGGAAAGGGTGTGGGACGGCTAGGGTTAGGGTGGGGGCGCATGGGGCTGGTTTGCTGCCCCCCTTCCTCTCCCAAGTGGGCCAAAGTTCTCCACCTAGGGCCCAAATAGATCCCCCAAGGCCCAAACAACCCCGGAAGGGCCCAAATACCCAGAAACAGCCCGAAAACGCGATATAAAATCGTACCGTAATGTTTTTGTAACACCCCGGCATTTAATATGCCCGAATGCTACCAAACATAAGCTAAACAACATCTAAATACCACATTTAAACATAAATTCCAGCAAAGGTACATATGCTAAAAACCGATATTTCGGCAGCATCTCCTTTGCTTTTCCATGAATTAACACCATATCAATATCATGGCAAGATATATCATAGCACACGACATCTAAAACATCAACATAAATGGATATATCATCAAATTACGCCAATAATACCACGCTCAACCACTTCATAAACTAAAACGAAGCAAATAAGGAATCACTAGCATGCTAAATTAAACCATACATTAAGTTTAAGGCACAACTCTTAATATCATGTCTCCAAGTGATTAATTATGGACTATGATGGTGGAGCTACGTGTAGAAGTGTAGCTAAACCCCTTTTTCCCGCATGCCGATCTCAAAGTACCTAAAAACAACATAAAACACAAGCGTGAGTTCGAAAACTCAGCAAGCATATTGTAATGGACAACAAGATCATTTACAAGACAATAATACCTTACATCACATATAACATCTCATACTTGAGCACATAACAACATCATCATCATTAAATATGTATTGCAATGCAATGCAATGCAATGTTATGCTCATATCTCCTTGGAAACTCATACCGGTATGGTTGAGTACACACCCGTCGGTGTGCAACCTTTTCCCCCACTTCCATCCCGAAGATGGAGGGTGCCTACTCCTCGCTTCCATTCACCACGTGGATGGAATCACGATGTAGGTCTTACTCAATGGCGTTCCGGACTAGTCATAACTTTCTCACCGACCTTGCCGGACTAGTTATGACTTTCTCACCGCCCTCGCCCTGTCTCATGTCATGCATGCAACTATGCCAATTATCATATTTCACATGTACATAAACATATGGCATCTCATCATGACAAATATTACACATGGCATCGAATCATGATAAGTATAGACACATAGCATCATATCATGATAATCATACTCAATATATCATTGGAAAACAGCAAGCAAGGCAAGTGATCATAGCAAGTATTCAATCTTTCATCCAATATCAACAAGCAACCTACAATCCGCTATACATTACAACACACTTGCCTCAACCGCGGGCGACGGATTTGTGGGAAGTCGAGGGCACTCCCGGTGTCACACCACCTGCACATAGGCATCACACACTCACAATCATGCCCACAAAACAGTACACAAATCCCCATCTAACCCGACATTGCCCACTACTTGCAAACCTAAAAACAGAGGTTCTGTCCCGGCGGGACAGCAGCCTTGCAAAGGCCATAACTTGAGTTCTGGGACTCCAAATCGATTAAACGAGTACACCATCGCGAAGCTTAGGAAATTTCCTACCTTTTTCTAGTTATACGGAAAGACTGATTCGGACTCTAAAATTGTTTAATCTACAGATTACTACGATCTGTTCCAATCGCGTCACAGATTTTAACACGCTCGGTAAAATGGCCATAACTTTCAAACGGCTGATCAGATTTTAACTTGCTTTATGTCCACGGAAAGATAATTAAATTATCTACAACTTCTTTTAAGTCCGTATGGACAGATTCGGATTCGAAATCGACGAAAACTCGAACCCTAGCCCGATTGCTCAATCTGCCCGAAAACAGAAACGTGGCAACGTCTAGATCTAACCCAAAGAACTCCAACCCAGCACCACCAATTGATCTAAAAACTTCATAAACACCCTAAGAACAGTACCTAGATCAAACCCAAGGATCCCCATGATCGTACCTTTGCCCAACGAACGAATCTTCAATAGATCTCCTCGCGGATCGCTCCTCGCTCCAACGGATGGATCCACAAGGTGCAGAGGTGTGGAGACCACCCTAGGGCAGCAAGGGGGTGGAGGAGAGGTGGTGGAGAGGTGGGGCAATGGAGGAGAGCAAGGGGGAGGCGCAAGGCTCAAAGGGAAGGGGCGGCTAGGGCTTGGCAAGTGGGGGGAGGTGAGGGGGGCGCACCAAGGCCTCAAGGGGCGCAAAGGCAGCAGGGTGAACGCCCCAAAGGGGCAGGGAAACTCCTTTTACCAGCCCCCACACCCAATTCTAGTCCGTTACGGAGACCTAATCCATCCCACCAAAGCCCACCAAGGCCCAAAACTCCCCCGGGAAGGCCCAAAACCCCGGAAACGGCCTGGAAACGGCCCGGAAAAGCTATTAACCTCCATAACCTATAGTTTTAACCTTAATTCCACATTTCATACTGTTTTTAACCATATCAAGCACGTAAAATAAAGTTACGACACTCCGTGGCGACATAACACTTCAACCGGCCCAAAAACGCGAGAAAACCCTAAGCCGAAAGGTTTTATTCTCTAGTTTCACCTTCTATAACGTCACACCAAACCATAGTGTCACAGTTTTAATCTCTGATTTCACATTTTATAATGTTACTACAATCCGTAGTGTCACAAAAACTTAAAGCATGCACTACAGCAGCTAACTCTAAATCATGCGTTGGATAATTCTCTTCATGTGGTCTTAATTGCCTTGAAGCATACGTGATGACCTTGCCATTCTACATCAACACACATCCAAGTCCTTTACACGAAGCATCACAATAGATATCTAAGCTACCTTGAACATCTGGCAACACTAACATTGGTGCTGATGTCAACTGCATCTTTAACTCTTGATAACTCTGTTCATACTTTGGCATCCATGCAAACTTCTTCTCCCTTTTCAATAACTATGTAAGTGGTCTAGCAATTGTTGAGAATCCTTCAATAAATCAGCGATAATATCCTGCCATCCCTAGAAAACTATGAATATGGGTAACTGACTTTGGTTACTCCCAATGCAACACTACTTCCACTTTGCTTTGGTCAATAGCAATTCCCTTAGCAGTCATTACATGACCAAGTAATTCAACCTTATTTTTCTAAAAGTCTGAAGGACCATGTGGAGCTCCATTCATGTTTGTGATGAGTATTTGACTTTATTTGAGCAAGGTGTGCTCAGATTTGAGTTTGGTTTGAATTGGAATTCATAACGAAGCAATTTGAGTTGTGTTTGCTTCTTGAAATACTACCGACTTATGGTTGGCGGTAGTACCGACATATTGAACGAGACATGATTAATTGTGAGCATTGGTGATGATTATTGGACAATGCTATGTGATGGTTTTCCTTGTCTTTGATGGTTGTAGAACAACGGTGCTAGGTCATGGTGAGGCGAAGGATGACCGGGACCAGGCGAGGTGAGTCGGAGGTCCAAACGGTCGAAGATAGCCGGAAGATGATCAGAGACGGATTTTGGGTAAGTCAAGAAGACAAGGAAATGCGATGATACTAGCTAGATGCCGCGAGGATCGATGAGGGCCATTGGATCGCGGTCTAGTTGATAGGTTAGCAGGTCTAGATAGTATGCTTTGAAAACTGTGCAAGAAAACCCATTATGTGTGTGGGTTTTGGGTTACCCTTGAATGGCTGTGTGAGTGGGTTAATCCTAGCCCTTGGTGGAGTGCTCTATGGTTGAGGGACTCATCCAATGGTGGTAGGTGGCCCAAGAGTAGTATAAATAGATGGGGCGGGGTACCCTCCCTCACTTGAAGGTTTGAGTTGCTCTTTTGTGCTTTGCCCACATGAAGTGAGGCTTTGTAAACCTTCCATCCAGAGAATACAAAAATTTTAATTACTATTCTTGTGAATTTAAATTGCGCATTTACATTATGTCTTTACTTTACACAATTTAAATTCAGCATTTACTTTCTCGCACTTAAATTCTCACAATTTACTTTCTCGCAATTTGGATTTGCCCCCTCTCCTAAATG
Source organism: Rhipidocladum racemiflorum (assembly GCA_036346355.1). NCBI lineage: Eukaryota > Viridiplantae > Streptophyta > Magnoliopsida > Poales > Poaceae > Rhipidocladum > Rhipidocladum racemiflorum. The sequence goes on from CM070589.1 coordinate 47,546,303, forward strand.
TTGTTGATCAAATATGTCTTGAGGGTGCTCATTTGGTTTTACATCTCTCTTCCACCCTAGGATACACTAGAGATCAAGTTTATATCAAGATTACAAATCTGTCCAGAAGTTGTTCTTCGCGCAGCAGTTAGTCTTCGATTTTTAGCAAAATCTAGAAAAATGTTTTTTGGGCGATTCTTATTAAGAGAAGGTGCATGACTCATATATACATCTGTGGAAAAATTTTAGAGTCCACTGGTTGCACCATTTGGGCATTATGACGTGAAAACTGAGCCCCAAACTTTCTGGTCGAAGTTCCTGACTGTCTATTGTTCTTGATTTGTACTGATTTTTCTACAAGGTTTTTTGAGGTGGTTTTTGGTGGAGTGTTTCCAAAGTCAGTTTATCATAGGAAGAAAAATTCCCAAAAATTTTAGAGCAATATAAGACACTAACCACCTGCTCCAAATGTGGACAATTCCTGAAAAACCTTCTTTTACTTTTCTAAAAGAGACTTTTGTGATTTGGCTTAATCTCTTTTAGAAAAGAAGTATTTGAATTTATTTATTTTTGTTTGGACACTTGACAACCAGGATTGTGATTGAAAAATCCCTCGCATGTTTAATGGCTCTCATCCATGCAAGCTAGGGGTACACATAGTTGTCTAGTCGTTCCGGCTTTTGCAGGTTTTGCGAATATGAGGAGCACCAGTTTGGAGAAAATTCTTTGGGTGTTTTAGATTTTCGTTGCAGGATTGTTTGGAGTACTTTGAGTGGGGGAAAATTTTATTTGGGATCATTCACCCCCCCCTCTGATCGTCATCTCGATCCTTCCAAGTAACACTTGCTAAATTTTGCATACAATTGCTGCTCTCGATGCATTTCAAGAACCAACTTAAAATGTTTTGCATGTTCTTATGTCTTGGAATAGACAAGAATTTCATCTATGAATACGACAACAAACTTGTCTAGATATTCCATAAAACCTTATTCATTATGTTCATGAAATAGGTGGGCGCATTAGTCAATTCAAATGACATGACTGTAAACTCATAGTATCCATACCGTGTAGAGAATGCACTCTTGGGTACATCCTCAGTGTGAATGTTCAATTGATGATATCGTAATCGAGGATCTATTTTGGAAAAAAGAACTCTAGCTCCTGTTAATTGATCAAATGAATCATCAATCCTAGGCAGCAGATACTTATTCTTTATCATCACTTCATTAATCGTGTGATAATCAATTTACATCCTTAAACTTACAACTTCCTTTCTAACAAACAGAAAAGATGCTCTCACAAAACCTTTCTCTAGCAACTCTTTGACCTGCTTCTTCATCTCTACCAACTCATCGGTAGGCATGCGATATGGTATCTTGGCTATTAGGGCTGTACCAGGCACCAATTCAATCACAAACTCAATATCCCCGTCTGACGGCATACCAGGCAAATCCTTAGAAAAAAATATCTAGATAATCACTAACAATTGGTACATCATCTAGACTGATAGCTTTAACATTGTTAACCATTAATTGACCATCACAAACTACGGTCGCTTGAAACTCCACTCTTTTGCCTTTTAGGCTTTCAGTCTTGTGTTTGGACAACCAATCCATTCCAAGTACGACATCTAGGGTCTGGGTATCCAACATAATAAGGTTCGCTACGAAATCTATTTCATCAATAAGCAATTTTACTCCAGTGCATCTCAAATTAGATCGGAGTTCTGATCCAGCAAATTGGACTAATAGCATGCACTTAAGATTCATAATATTCAACCTATTCCCAATAGAAAAATCTTTAGAAACAAAAGAATGCGAAGCTATGGAATCAAACAAAACTATTGCAGGTATTGAGTTAACTAGAAACTTATCCAGCACGACGCCTGATGCTCCTTGAACTCCATCAACAGTGATGTGGTTGATTCAACCTCTCAATATGGCTTGGGGTATAGCTCTAGATTGACGTGGTCCATGGTTCACTCCTGGTGCAGGTGCCCTTGCAAGTGTGGACCCAATTTTGAAGCGAACAGGTGTAATACCTCATCTCTTGGGACAGTTATTGGCAAAGTGTCTTGACTCATGGCAACTATAGCAGCACTTTCCTACCATCTGTTGGTTTTCTCCTAACGCCTTATTTGCCTTTGTGGGTGTCTGAAAGTTCTGGCAAGATGGACATGGTGCAAGGGACGACGTCTTGAACATAGCTTTTGATTGGATCCTGACAAACTGATGAGGAGAAAACCTCACTCTCTACTGACCTTGACAACCTCCTTATTGTACCATCTTGTGCTTGCGATTTTATTCCAACTCCTTGCCCTTGTCTTCCATAACAAGGGCCTTGTTGACCAATTCCTTAAAATCAGATAAGCTATGGGTAATCAACCCAACTTGGAGTCTAGAATTCAGTCCCTTCATGAAATGAGAATTTCTTGTTTTGTCTGTTGCAACGTCTTTCGGGGCATAGTAAGCCAACTGAGTAAAGTTGTTCAAATATTCTACCACAGACTGGCTTCCATGCTTTATGGCCCTGAACTCATCCTTCTTTAGATCCATTATACCTTATGGTACATGATACTGATGAAAAACAGTAAGAACCGCATCTAATGGGATATTTCACGGGTCTTCATGAGTAGTGAAGTAATTCTCCAACCATTCAGCAGTGATGCCTTCTAGCTGATTAGAGGTTTAGAGCATCTTCTCATTTCCCACACACTTGGTAATATGCAGCTTCCTCTCAATTGTTATGAGTCAATCATATGCTTCTAAAGGAGACACATTGTAACACCCCAGCACCTCTCGTGCCCTGAATGTCACAACAATAAGCATAATTATCAACTAAAAAGCCTTTCTAATAAAATTTTCAGCAAGAACACCAACAACTTAGAATAACGTTCAAAACACGAAACATCTCATTAATCAATATGCAACATCTAGAACATAAATTGCATGGTAGGATAAAGATAAATGAACAAGGTTTGTCATGATAACAATACGACCTCAAAGTAATTTCACGAACAAGGTTTGTCATGACATGACCATAAACATAAGCCATAAACTCTCATAAGAATTTACAAGACATATACTTGGCGAATGATAACCAAAATGACAGCTATAAACTCCACACAATAATTAGCTAGACAAAAGCAAAGTATAATCAATGACACAATCCACTAGACATAATCTATTACATTAGAACTTAAATATCCAGTTGTCTAAATGGAGTGACAACAAGTGAAATGGTTGTGCTAAATCCCTTTTCCATATGCCGATCTCAAGGTACCTAATAAAAAACAATAAATAAACAAGCATGAGTTCAAAACTTAGCAAAGTGCATCATACCATGAAAGTAATACATAATAATAAATCATAGAAATTTGTATCATAATATGTTAACCGTACAAGAGAGCAAGCACACTAACTTAACATTATTTTCTCTTTATCCATGCAATGCATCATGTATGCTCATAATGCACATCACATAGTATATACTGGTATAGCTGAGTGCACACCAGTCGGTGTGCACGCTCTCATTCCCATCCATCCCGTGGAGGGGCATACTAAAGTAGGTCTTTCATGATCACTACATGTGACACATAGAGGCCCACATGGGTCACCTCTTCCATCATGAATGAACATATCCAAATGACATGAACCAATTGCAAGTTGCATCCTAATCACATTCTCATAGCCATAAACATAACACCAACATAACTATCATAAACATCGCAAATCATGTATGTATCAGTGGTAATATGGCATTTCAAATATTTAGGATAGCATGATACAATTATCAAAATGATCATCGAACCACACTATACATCAACATTTACGATAAACTTTCCTTTAACCTCGAGGAGCAGAGTGGCGACTTCAAAGTTACATAACTAATTTTATACAACTACAATTCAGTAAACAAGGATATTTTTGAAATATACCAAAAATTTTGCAGCTTTCTATAGTTATTGAGAAATTTTAATTCGGCCTCAAGCTAGCCCAAAAAAGCAAATTACCGCAGCTACTGCCAGTAGCGACAGATTCTAGACAACAGGCAATCAAACAACCATAACATTTAAACGGCTAAACCAAAATTTGTGTTCTTGGTCTCTAATGAAAGTTAAGATGATGATTTACAACTTTTACAAAAGCCAACCCCTCTAGAAAAGACCTTAGGGTTCATGAATTAACACCCTAAAACCATGATATGTTCTGCTCGAATTCATAGAATACCCTCAAACTTTAGATCCTCAAATCAAACATAATTCCCCTCATTAGAACTAGTAAAACAAACATAGAAACTCCTAATCACAGCCTCCAAACCTGCTGAAATATGAATACATTGAGATAGAGGGAGAGGGAGGAGGCATCGGGAGGAAAACCGCAGGGGAGGGGACGCCTAGAGGAGGAAGCGCGGCTGGGAGTTGCTGCGCTAGGAAGGAAAGAGGGGGGTTGCTGCTGGGAGGAGCATGGGAGAGGTGGGATAAGTGGGTTAGAGTTGGGGGAACCCTCCCCACATGGGCCAAAACCCTCCACCTAAGGCCCACGGACAGCCCAGATCAGCCCAAATATCCCCCAACGGTCCAAAGATAGTCCAAAAGACCCACAACTAGCCCACTAAGCCTAGAAATAGCCCATACCGCTCACAAAAACAGCCCATATTGGTTCAATTATAAAAGAGATACTACACACATTCCCAGAAAATGTCGGTGGATGGGTCCTCATGAACTCTAACAGGTTGGTGTAGGGATGAGGTCCATTGTTAGTAGCTTGATCATGGTATGCATCAGTTGGGTCTGAATAGTAAGAAAAGCTCCAAAGTTCTGCATGTCAACTTATGGCGCTAGTTGAGGGATTGGTACGTCATTGGGGTTCCCATTGGGCCGAGAACATTCTCATTGGCTCCATTATTTCCACGTGTTTGAACCATCTGTTGAACCCTCCACTAGGTTAGGGAAAGAGGGAAAAAGCATAGATGAGTAACAATGAAACCTACGTGGGGGATAACAAGTTTAACCCAAAACTCCAAATCATAACAACCTTTATTAATAACTTGCTATGGTTACATACAAAAGCCTGAGGGTCATGCAACACATATTACATACTCAGCAATCATAAAAGAATCACATCAACCTAAGCACATAATATTCTAACGCCTAAAGGGCAACACTCCTAAATTAAACTGACGCAACTCTCACACTTGAGTTGTTGGGACCTGAATGTGCAAATTTGGACCCTCTATGTATTATGCGCTAGTTGAGGACCACACTAGTGCACATAGTGTCAACATAGATGAAATATCATAATCATACATAGCGGAATAATAAATAGAGACTTCATCTATTAATATAACCTGTTGGGTCAACCTTATGGTCAACTTACAATAATATGCCACGTAAGTCAAAAACTCAAATATAAATAAAACTGCAGCAGAAATAAAGACTTGTAGTAACCTGTCAAGATGCCATAGGCAACTGACAAGGCTTGCAAATGCCCCTAAAGAATTGGTTGTTAGCTTCGCCAAGTCTTTTGTCTCTTGCTGTGGTTGCTTCATCACCGTTACTTTGGTTCTCTACAAGATTCATATTCTTTGTTCTTGAGATCATGCATGTTCGTGCCGTATCTCAAAAAACTTTAAACCAATCTGGAGACCGGTGCGTATAAGAAAGTGTATCAAAGTGTAACAATATATTTCGCACTTTAGTTCTAGAATTTAATTCTGTTTGTGAAATTACCAGTTAATTTACATGAATGAAATCAACAAGACTTGTGATGTCTCGTAGTTGTAGCAAAGTCATGAATGTACACTAAAATTGCACTTGCCAAATTCTGTTACAAAACTTTATCAATCTTTTACCGGTGAAAACACATGGGCCACAAAAGCATTGGTACACTGTAGAGAATCCTTGCGTTTTGACATGGCAGATTTACAGTGAAACGCCATGAGAGCTTTGAATTTGCATGTGCTCAGTTATCGAGAAGAACTACATTGATTCATGTTAAAAAGTAAAATGACCCTTTCTCAAACAAAATAAAGGAGGTAAAATGGCACGCTCATGCTAGGTAGGAGATGTATATGACCAATCATGCATATCACAATTCACAAGTTGTGACTTAGTATTCTTTTCTAGTTGTGACTAGATGTGGGCACTTGGGGCGTGCCTATGTGGGCCGACCGTAGGCATGGCGACCCAGTCTGGTCTAAAAACTAGCACGGCACGGGTTGCGTTGTGCCGTTCTGGCCTGTCATTATGCATCAGGTCGTGCTGGGCTGAGAAACCCGGCACGGTGGGCGGCACGGCTCAGCACGACCATTTGGGTGGTGCCCGTGCCGGCACGGCATGCCGATGGCACGTAGGCATGACCAGGCACGACGGCATGGAGGATGATCATGAGCCGCGGCAGTGCACAGCGCACTGCCGCGGGCCATGACAGGGCACACCGCGATAGTGCGCCATGCCCTAGCATAGCCTACGGTAGTGGAGGAGCGGGGTTCGAGGGAGAGGGAGAGCGCGTACTTGCGCTGTGCCATGCCCGTTGCCGTCGCCTCGCACTGCCTTGCCTATTGTCATCGTGCTCCGTTGCTGCCACCCGCACCACTGTCGCTCCTTAGCCCATGCCGCACTGCTACAACCGCTCACAGGGGAGGGTGCTCCTCGGCCCACACCTCAGCCGTGCTCGCCGTGCCACTTCGCCTCCTGTGACCGCCACATCACACGCCCTCCCACGATCGTCGTGTCCCCACACTCCCATGCTCCCCGCCTCCTCCACCGTGGCCGTGGGCCAGCGCACCCGCACCCTCTGCCTCCTTGGTCATGGCCATGGGCCCGTGTGCCTGTTCCCTCCATCGTGTCCCCACGTGCCCACGCTCACCGCCTCCTCCACTGTGTCCTTGCACCCGTGTCGTGTCGCCGTGGAGGGGGTTGTGAAGAAGCGGTGGAGGGGCAGGTGTAGGTGGTGAAGGGGGTCGTGCCGCTGTGGTTAAAGAGGGGAGCCAAGGCTGACGGGGAAGGAGAGGCCGAGGCCAACACAGTGCCATCGCTGGGAAAGGGTGGGTAGCTGAGGTCGGCGAGGAAGGTGATAGGAAGCCGAGGTCGGTGGGGAAGGCGAAGGGAGGTGAGACGCCGAGGAAGGGGAGGGGAGGCTGTCGGGACCCGATTGTGCAAACCCAGACCCCGGTGTATTCCACACTATTCTAGAATCACGCTGTGCACACCGTCTCAACATAGATGAATATCACAAACATACATAGCGGAATAAAAAATAAACTTCAACTATTACTATAACCTGTTGAGTTAACCTTCTGGTTGACTTACAAAAGTACGCCTCATAGGGCAAAGTCTCAAATAAAAAAAAACTGCAGCGGAAAGTAAATAAGACTCGTGATGACCAATCAATATACCATAGGCAACTGACTAGGCTCCCACCCTAGTTCGTCGGCTCCTCCTGGTACTCTTCCGAAGCTGGCGTTCATTCCTCCTCGGCTGATGTTTGTATTGTTGCAAGGGGTGAGTACTTAAAACAGTCAACAAGTTGTGCACAGATTGCAAGCTATTACTACATGCATGGCATATTCCAATTGACGGGCTGAATGGTAGTTTTGCAATAAGCGACACTCACAAATAATCATAATAGATTAAAAAGCAGTAAAACAGGTATTAACAATAGTAACTTTCATAATTATTTCTCGAGTAAAGCATTTATCATCCTTAACCAGTTTTCGCAATTTCAAACCACAATGTCCACCATCCCAAATTCATTTTTTTGAAAGTCTAACCCTTGACTGCAATCCTCGAGCATTGTCCAATCCCACGAACATGGCTATTCGAATAGTTTTTACACTCTGCAGAGGTTATTAACTTTACTCATAAGATACAATCAAACACACCCAAGGAGAGTGACCGTAACAAAGCCTTTACTATTGTTTCAACACTAAAGGGACTAGTTACCACACTCAGGGCCCCCCTCTTGCGCCATGTGAGACTACCCGTACACTCGGAACTCACACCACCACGACAGTATGGAAATCTAGACATCGCTAATTAATCATCTAGGTCTGTCCCATTCCAGACTTGTGGTTGTATGCTAGACTCAGTTCAAATTCTTGCAAGATTAAGTCCTTATATGAACAAGGCAAAACTTCAAGAAGAATTCACAAATATTCAAACCAACAAACCAAATACGACTGCCCAAGAGCCACATCTGGCCCACCAATAAACATCTCTTGCCACTTGCCCCGGTCTAAACCATCTTATCACCCAGTTGATTACCATGCACCACATGCCATCAACAACATCAATGACACATGTCACATTTTCATAAACATGCTACATATCTCATTAAGTCAAGTTCAACATTTAATAATCCAAAATGAGTCACTAACACGTTGCAAGGCTAAGCACACTATAAACGATCTAGTTAATCCATGTTGGCAAATTATTAGTGTCCAACTATTTATTCTATAATCTAGGGTGACAAATGAATTAGGGCATACAATTAATAAAGATAAGGTGGCATAATTCAAGTAGGTATGTAGCTATTCCCAAATTAATTCAAAACATTTAAAATTAATCTAGCATGCAATAATTTGAAACAACATAAATTTTAAAAGTGGGATCAACATGGTCAAAGCACAACTTGTCTTGGAAAAGGCCCTGATCTTGATCAGAACCTACTTCTTGGGTCAGCACTTCACCCTCATACCCTTCTAGCACTTCGACGTCTACACGAAACGAGCAAAGAAGCGATAAATAGACAAAAATAGAGACCAACGTAACTCCAAAAATTACATAAAATTCACCATTAAATATAGCACAATTTTACAAATTTTTAGCCTCTAGAATCACATCAATCGGAGTTCGTATGAGCAAGAATAAGCAATTTGAAGTTTGAAAATATATTAAAAAGATTAAACTGAATTTACTCATTTATTCTCCTACTGGAAATTCGTAGTTATGACATCATCCTGACGTCAGCATCAATTTTCTTTTTGGGGGAATTATTTTCCTAAAGAAAAATCGAAGTTATGATGTCACCATGACATTAGCGCTATTTTCCAATTTCGGCTGAATTATTTTCCTAAGAAAAAACCGACTAATGATGTCAGGCTGACGTCAGCACCTAATCACTTTGACTGTTGGGTGGAACCCCACCGTGACATCACTGATGATGTCACACTGACGTCACTCGCACGTAGGTACAACGGCCAACATGTGGGCCCGCCGCTAACATCATCGCGACCACTAGCTCGGCTGGCGACTCCTCGAATTCCACGCTACACATGTCCAGTTCTGATTTGCCCCACCATGGCGCGATCCAAATCATGCGTTCAAACTTGGACGGCTCAGATCGCATCCTACCCTCGCGATTACCCAAAGATGTGGATAGTCCCTAACTATGGAGAGTTATTGCGGCGGCTAGGGCATGGCTCAGCGACGACTCCTAGGGCAAAACATGCGCGAGGAAAAGGAGAACACGAGGCACACGATGGCGCAATAAATAAGGCCTTAGCGTTCGAGTTAGGTGCGAAAAATGAGGGTCCCGATCCGGTGGTCACGCGCGCGCGCACACGCAGACAGATCCCAACCGTTGGATCCCGATCCAACGGTGGATGGAACTAGGGTTAGGGTTTTGACATGGGTTTGGGCTGTGCTGGCCGTCGGCACAGCCCAGGCCCATTGGGCTTTGACCCAAATGGCTTTTAGCATTTCCAGTTGTAACACCCCGGTACCTATTATGCCTGAATGTCACCAAACAAAGACTAAACAACATCTAAATACCACAACTTAAGATAAATTACAGCAAATGCACAAATGCTAAAACCAAAAATTTCGGTAGCATCTCCTTTGTTTTATCATGAATTGAAGCAATAGCAATATCAAGGCAAGTCATATCATAACATAAGACATCTAAAGCAGCAATATAAATGGATATATCATCAACATAAGTCAATAATACCAAATCCAATCACTCTATAAACTATAGCGAAGCAAATAAGTAACACAAGCACACAATTTAATCCATATACCAAGTTTCATGGCACTTATTATGATCATGACTCAAGTTGATAAATCTGCATATAGGTGTGGAGCTACGTGAAGATGTGTAGCTAATGCCCCTTCCTACATGCCGGTGTCATGGTACCTAAAAAAACATAAAACACAAGCGTGAGTTCATCACTCAACAAGTATATTGCAATGGATCATAAAGAACAATTCAATGTTAACATCACTACATACCATGCTCAACATCATGAACAAGTCATAATTTCATATACAACATCATACTCATGTCTCAATATCATTGTACTCATTTCATCATCATCATCATGTATGCAATGCAAAGCAATGCACATGTCTCCTCGAAGCACATACCGGTATTGCCGAGTGCACACCCGTCGGCGTGCACCCTCGTTCCCCTTCCATCCCGTAGATGGAGGGTGCCTACTCCTCGCTTCCACTCACCATGTGTGTGGAATCATGAGGTAGGTCTTACATCCATGGCGCTCCGGATTAGTCATAACTTTCTCACTGACCTTACCGGACTAGTTATGACGTTCTCACCGACCGGGCCAGTTTTCATGCCATGTATGCAACATATGCCATAATCATAAACAATTAATCATTGTATAGCATCATATCACACCATTTTCCATCATATCATGGGCAAACACTAAACATGGCAAGATAGCATAACATGAAAACAAATTGCATCTAATCAAGTCAAGCAAGCAAACAACATGCTACCCATTCCAATACACTTGCTGTGGTTGTGTGGAACCACCGGGTCTCTCTCTCTTCTTACTCGTCAGACTGCTTCTTGTTTTTCGGGGAACCTCCTTCTACTCTGTCTTCTTTTCCGCTTTATAGGGCGGGCTTGGATATGCCCGTATTGTTTGGCTTTCTTTTTCTTTATTATTTCTTGCCAGGGGCTAATCTGAATTTTTTTATTGACTCACGTCTCTAATACGTTGGGTTTTTTACCCTATGTTCGTACACCTTTTATAGGGGTTCGACGGGAATTTCACTTGTGTAGGGGTCTCAGATTGCCTGGACACGTCACCATGTATTTGGGAGGAGTTGTTGGAGGGTGTCAGACATTGGTGATTTAGCATTAGGTTCACGTCGGAGGAAGGCACGACTGGGAGTGATTCCCTCCGGTTTCCTCCTTCGCCACGGAAGGGTACTTCCCCTCATTGCGGGGAGAGGGGTGATCCTTATCCATCTCCTCCTCTTACCGGGGTTGACCCCTAGTGTATGGACTCATGGCTTTGTCGAAGGGAAAGGTTGGCGCTCATAAAACCGTTCATATGGGTCACTAGGCAGCGTGGTGTTTTCGCTTAGTTGGCCGAGGGGAGGGCTGAGCCTGGCCGGCCCACCACACTAGCCCCTCATGTCAGCGGGTAGAAGTCGTTCTGCTCGCTGGGATGCAACATTAAACGTCCGGGAGTTTTTTTTTTTTTTATAGAGATAGGGTTTTCCGATGGTGGCGAAGTTCATCTTCTTTGGCTCCGCATTTCGTCCGTTTTCTTTTCTCGTTCGCATTCTCCTCTGGTGCCTGTCTCCCTGATCTCCTACCCACCTAGATCTCCATGGGTCCTAGGCGCCCCCCTAAGATAAAACCAGTTCTGAGCGAAGAGGATGCCGCGGGATTATCCCCCATTTTGGGGCGGTCGGCGTTGAGCTCTGCCGACCTCGATGCACTAGCGGCTGATTTTGGGGTAATACGCCCTTCCATGCGCCTCCCGGGTGGTGAAGAAACCCCTCAGCCTCAGGCAAATGAAGCAGTGGTGTTCGCGGCATTTCTCGAGGCAGGACTTCGCTTCCCGCCGCCTCTACTATCATCGGTACTCCGGGTTTTCCATGCGAGCTGTCACGGCTACCCTAATGCCATCGTGGCGATTGGCGGTGTTGGAATGGGCTTTCCGCCTACTGGAATCCACCGACAGGCGCTTTGTTTTCTCTCATAGAAGACGCGCTTTTGGCAAATCAAGCAGTAAAGCAGGAACGAAGGCCGTAAGTCATGTTTCGGTTCTCTGAATTTCCAGACGAAGAGATCTCTTATAAAGGAAATCCCAGTAGCGGCCGCCAAGGGGAAATGGGACTCAGGATGGATGTCCCGGTGGTATTATCAAATTCTCGTGGGCACGGACTCTCCTCTTCATACTTCAATGGGTCGATCCGCGATTCGATCTCCTAACCGGAGCGACCGCGAAGAAATTAGACATCTTGACTATCTCAAGGCCCTTCGTGCCTGCAGTACAATGCGAGATTTGGTGGAAGAATACTGCCTATGTCGTATCGACCCTTTGGCCAGGAGTTCCCCCGTTACTCTGGAGCGGTCGCCGGGAGGTACGGTGTCCGTGATTCGTCCTGAAGGGGTACAAGACCGGGGGCGTGGGGCGGCCGAGAGATTGGCTCGCAAGCTTCTGGGCCCTTGCCAGGCAACGGAGTATGAGGCCGCTATGGGCGCCGTAGGGGCCACCCGATGTTCTCGTTTTACTGACTGGGGACGCCGCGCGCCCCCTCATCCCCGAGGATCAGTTGGCTCTCCCGCCGCTAAACGAGCAAGGTTAGCTCGTGGTTGCGCCGCCTGCCGCTGCTACTTCGGATGGGAGCGAGGATTCGGGGGATGATGACGACAAGGAGGCGGATTGGGATTCGGAGGAATCCAGCGACGAGGGTGATTCCTCCGGCTCTGTGGCGGTTACGTCTCTCCTACCTCCGCCCCCTCCGGATTCTGTGGGTGCGGGGGGTCCCTCCAAAACGATTCCCTTGGCTGTTGTGGGCGAACCCTCGCATGTGCCATCTGCCCCAGATACGAGCTTTCCTGAGGCAACATCAAGTCCGGCTGCTGTGGGGGAGGTTCCCTCGGCCCTCCCACTTGACCCTTACATTAATGTGCTCATGGCGGGGTCACCCCGGTATTCATTTCTGGGATTCCTGAGTGGAGACTATCGACATATATGACGAGGATGATGGTGATTCTCCGGCCATGAGTGCGCACAAGGGCAACTTGAAGATGGGATCGCTTCATGTGGGGAGACTCGGGGTTTGCGGTTGAACATTTCCACTCCTGACACCCCCACTGGGGAAGAAGGTCTTACTCCTGATACTTTTCCCGCCAGCTCGTTAGGGTGTGATATTCTTTCAGGTCTTGATGAGGTTAATGCAGGAGGTAATAATGCGGAGGAGGCGGAGGAGTTAACACCGTTGAAACAGGTCCAAACTGGGGCGCTTGCCAGTCCCTTGCCTGCCGCGGAGGAGGAGGGTCGAGAACCTCCGATTCCAAGTACTCAAAACGTCCCCCTCCCGGATGAGGGGATTTTACCTTCGGGCCCACCAGCCCCTGCGGGTGGTGTGGGCTCTTCCTTTGTTCGCTTTGATTTGTCGGATTTTTCAGCCTCAGATTTTGAAAGGGGGGCGGCAGTTTCTCCGTCCTTAAGAAAGATGCGCGCGGCCTTTTCTCCTTACAATAAATCTGTGGCTTTATTTGAGGAAGTTAATGACCTTTCTCTCTGCGAGATCTCGATGGACCATCATTTAAAGGTACCCTTCCTTTTGAGCTTATCCTACGGGTATCAATGTCTTTCAATATCCTGCTTCATATCTTCTCCATTTTTAGGGGTCAGATTTCGCTGAGAGATATCACGTCGATTTCGGACGTACTTGGGTCAGTTCAACAAGGGGGCCCAGGATTGTGAGGCCGCGAAGGAACGAGCAGCGGAACTAGAGGCGGAGAAGGCTAATCTTTCAAGGGCGCTTCAGGACTCTGAGGACTCGTTGGCCAAGGTGCAGGCTGAAGCGTCCCAGAGTCGGGACTTGGCTGCGAAAAATGCAGAACTGGAGGGGGTAATTTCTCTGATGAGGGACCGTCTCGCTGAGGAGGAGCGAGCCCGCATGGCGGCGGAGCGAAACGAAAAGAAGAAAGATGATCGAATAGAGGAGTTGAAAAACCTATTAGTGGTTGCTGAAGAGGGCAAGAACATGTTGAAGAAGCAAGTGGAGGAATTCCCCTCTCAACTCGCAACGGCGCGGAGCGAAGCTCAAATGCATCTTCGTAACGCTCAACGAGCGGAGGAGCGTCACGACATGGTTCAGAAGGAATTGGAATCCGTTGTCTCGGGGATTCACGGGGCTACAGAGGCCTTCCTTCAGCAGCTCCCTCGGTTCGGTATTGATGCGGCTCCGAGCCGTATTCCTTCCTCCAGCCTGGAAGCTGTCTCCTTCCTTGAGAAATCTACTAAGATTTTTGGGGATTCAGCACTGACCTTCGGCGATTACTGCGCGAGATTGGGCTCCGTAAAAACGGCTCAGCTATTGGAGGCAAAAGGATGTACTCATATACGCGAGCACTTCGGTTTTTCTTCTGCAGCTCCGTCGTTACCGGGGTTCGGAGATATCCCTTCGTCGATGAAGCCTTCCTCCGCCGCATCTAGACTATCGTCAAGTTTTATGTCAGATTTCTGGAAGCAGCACGGGGAGCCCACTGCAAGGGAGTCAGTCCGTCGAGCTCGTGCTGTGATGCGTGACTCGGGGAAAAGCAAATAGAAGCCGCCTCCTCCTTAGTTGGTGTATCTTCGTGTGAGGGGATTTTTGTAGATACTTGGGTTAAATCACTCATTTTATCAAATGACCATGTATGTTCGTTCGCTCTACGGGTCCCTTCGTCCGAAAAAGCGTTTAGCTTCTCCCAATGGAGACCGAACGTCAGTGACGAGTATTAGCGGGACTTAATGATCCGGCGAACTTCTCGGGGGACGTGTAGACGCTTGGGCTTCTCGCGTTATTATTTAACTCTGGCCCTTTTCACCTTCCTCGCCCACCTTGTTAGTATCAGAGTAGACGATCGCTCTCTTCCCCTGCCTTCCTTTGCTTTTTCAATGGCTGACCTCCCCGGGGAAATTATGGAAGAAGACCCCATTTTTGCCAACCTGGATGAGGGGCCGCCTGTGGCAGAGATCCCGCCACTGCTGGAGGAGGAGGGAGCCCCTATCATGGTTCCTGATCCTCTGGGTGACGCTCTCGCTCCCGGGGGTCTTCCAGCCGCCGACGATTTCGAGGCCTTCATTGAAGGTCTATGGGCGGATTTCGACATGATAATGGCCGCAGAGGAGGCCCTCGCCCGAGACCTCGCCAACCTCGACATATTGATCGGGATGGTGCCGCGGCTGCTAGAAGCCAAGGACGCCCTCGCGGAAGCCGTGGCGCGTGCTAATCGCATCTAAGTCCGCTTCGTTTCGTACAAAAGCTTTTGTTGGATTACTGTTCTATGTATGCTTGGGACGATGTTATGTAATTCCCAGTCGGGGATTGGTACTTATATCTGTTCTTTGTCTTCTCTGTTTGAATTCCTTCTGATCTTACATTCTTAGCCTCCTATCGTGCCTTGAGTAGTAGTCGTGAAATGGTCTCGTATGGTCGCATAATGCGTAAGCACCCCCTCCTTCCTTGCCGAGGGAAAGACGGGATACCGGCTTGGGTGTATTTTCTCAATGACTTGGCGAGGGTAGTACGACGTGTTCTCCGGTCCTTCGGAGCGAAGGTGAGGTTGGTACCTTAACCCGGACGGCTATTTCGTGAATAGATGAACGGGGACAGCGAACGAATTGTAGTGTCGGTGCGACTAACTACCCATGAATTCTTACCCCGCGCGAGGCAACGGGACTCTGTAGCGAGGGATGGGTGGGACTTATGCCCGACCAAGCATCCGCGAAATCCTACCCGGCACGAGGCAACGGGTCTCCGGAGCGAGGGATGGGTGGGACTTATGCCCGACCAAGCATCCGCGAAATCCTACCCGGCACGAGGCAACGGGTCTCCGGAGCGAGGGATGGGTGGGACTTATGCCCGACCAAGCATCCACAAATCCTACCCGGACGAGGCAACGGGTCTCCTGAGCGAGGAGGGGTGGGACTTATGCCCGACCAAGCACCCGCGAAATCCTACCCCGCCCGAGGCAACGGGTCTCCGGAGCGAGGGATGGGTGGGACTTATGCCCGACCAAGCATCCGCGAAATCCTACCCGGCACGAGGCAACGGGTCTCCGGAGCGAGGGATGGGTGGGACTTATGCCCGACCAAGCATCCGCGAAATCCTACCCTAAGACGAGGCAACGGGTCTCCTGAGCGAGGATGGGTGGGACTTATGCCCGACCAAGCATCCGCGAAATCCTAATAGGTTTCTTGATTTGAATCTTGGAGAACATGAAGATGGCTCAAACTCGCGATGTCTTTCCATTATTTTATTGATAAGGATCGGTACATTTCTTTCCTTCTGATTCGACCACCTACGGAAAAATTTTTTGAGCGTCGGTGTTCCAGTCCGTGGTATCTCTTCTCCGCAGGGGTAATGAGCTTGTGGGCACCCTTCGCTGTTGACTCTTGGATGATGTATGGTCCTTCCTGGTCGCTTTCCAGCCACAAGGCGGAGCGGCCCGCTTGAGCACCATGTCTCCGTGGTGTAGTTCACGCTTTCTTCACCTTCTTGTTGAAGCTTGGGTGGGCGCCTCGCGTAGGCTTTCATGGTCTTTAAGGCTTGAAGCTTGTGTTCTTCCTTTAGATCACACGTGGCGTCAATTGCCTCATGGGTCGGGTTTTGATTACTCGTATGATTTTGCACAGATCTCCGCAGGAGAAAGCGGCTTCTTCCTAAAAGGAGACGGAAGGGGAGAACCCGGTCGCTCTTGAGGCCGAAGTGCGTGTTGCCCATAAGACGTGATCCACTCGTCGGGCCAAAGCCCCTTCTTAGAGCCGTAAAGCCTTTTTTATGCCATCAAGAAGTAACCTGCTCGCCTGCCTCCACCGCCTGCTCGACCGAGGATGACCCACCGAGGCGGCAGATCTTTATCCCGAGATTATCACGATGTCGCGGAATTTCCAGGAGTCGAATTGAGTCCCATTGTCGGTTACGATCCGGTAAGGGACCTCGATCGGCAGATAATTGTTTTCCATAGGAATTTGACGGCGGCCTCTGCGGTTATCTTCGCGAATCGGCTCGCCTCGATCCAGCGGGAGAAGTAATCGATGGCGACGATTAAAAACTGAAGGTTTGCTCGAGCTTTAGGAAGCGCCTAACAATGTCTATTCCCCACTTGGCGAAGGGCCAGGCCGGGTACCGCATGCGATTCGTTGGCGGGGCCCTCGCTTGCTTGGTCATCCATTGGCACGCATGGCGAGTGTCGGACCATGTGCTCGCATCTTGCCTTGGCGAAGGCGATGAGAGCCCCATCCGGAATAGCTTTCTCACGAGATTCCTAGGGGCCTGGTGCGCTCCGCAATCTCCCTCGTGTGCTTCAAGTAAGGCTTGAACTCCTTCTTCTCGCGAGATGCAGCGTAGCCACGGAGCGCAGAGGCCGCTACGGAACAAGAGGCCGTTGATGATGGCGTACTTCTTTGCTCGTCTTTCGACGCGCCTCGCCCGTGTATCCTCGTCTGGCAAAACTCCCTCCAGGAGGTAGTTGTATATCTCATCCCTCCAGTCTTCACCGGCTGCCCGAACGATGAGGTTTATCTGGGAAGGAATGGAGGGGGTGCGAAGTATCTCGAAGAAGATTGTCGAAGGTAGGCTTCCTCCGGTGGCTGCGATCTTGGCTAGCTCGTCAGCGCGTTCGTTTTGAGACCTGGGAATTGCATTAACGGTGAACCCGGTGAAGCCCTTCTCCATTGTCCGGATCATCTCGACGTACTTCTGGAGCTGCTCATCCCTCACTTGATATTCTTTGGTGATGTGCCCCTGAATGAGTTTCGAGTCGGTGTATATTATCGCCTTTCTTGCTCCCATGATCTTTGCTTTTCTGATACCCAATAATAGCGCTTCATACTCAGCTATATTGTTAGTTGAAGGAAATTCCAGCCTTGCTGCAAACTCCACTTTTTCTCCGCTGGGTGTGTGTATCACCGCCGCTATTCCCGCCCCACTCGCCCCCCAAGACCCGTCAGAGTGGATGGACCACATTGTTGGAGTTTGGTTGTTCTCCGGGGCTGGGGAGGTCCATTCTACCATGAAATCGACGAGGGCTTGGCTTTTGATTGCCGTGCGAGGAATTATGGTTAATTCAAAGGGAGCTAGCTCGACAGCCCACTTGCTGATGCGCCCCGTGCTTTCCTCGAAGAGCATAGACCCTAGGGGATATGTAGTTGGCACCTTGATGCGGTTGGCTTGAAAATAATGCCGAGCTTTCGAGATGCCATTAACAGAGCATATGCCAGTTTTTCCATTTCCGAGTATCGTAGCTTCGCTCCTTGGAGGGCTTCAGAGACAAAGTAGACCGGCTGTTGTTTGGCGCCTTGAGGCCGCACTAACACGGCGCTTACGGCCGAGGGGCTAGCTGCTAGATATAACAGAAGCTCCTCACCTTGCTTCGGGCTTTGTAGGACAGGGATTTCCATGAGGCTCTGCTTCAAGTTATCGAAGGCGCGTTGGCATTCCCCTGTCCAGACGAAACTATCGTTTGTGCGCAAGGCTTTAAAGACCGGCAGACTTCGCTCCGCGGATTTTGGCAAGAACCGACTGAGCGCTGCTATCCGCCCTGCCAACCGTTGTACTTCTTTCAGGTTTCTTGGTGGGGCCATGTCTTGGACAGCTCTTATCTTTTCTGGATTCGCTTCTATGCCCCGTTGGGAGACCAGGAAGCCTAGCAGCTTTCCCGCGTCCACGCCGAAAACGCATTTTGACGGGTTAAGCTTCACCTTTCCTTTTATCAAATTTCTGAAAGTTTCCCGGAGGTCCCCGATGTGATCTTCTTTCTTCTCACTTTTGACAATGATATCGTCAACGTAGGCTTCCACATTTCTTCCCAACTGATCGGCGAAGATCTTCGTGATGAGTCGAGCGAAGGTAGCACCTGCGTTTTTGAGCCCGAAAGGCATCCGCACGAAGCAATAGGTACCGAAGGGAGTAACGAATGCTGTCTTGTCTTCGTCTCCTTCTTGCATATAGATTTGGTGATAACCAGAGTACGCGTCAAGGAAGCTCATCCTTTCTGACCCGGAGGTTGAATCAACCAGCTGGTCGATGCGGGGCAGGGGGAAGTCATCTTTCGGGCATGCTTTGTTTAAATCAGTGAAGTCGATGCACATCCTCCATGCCCCGCTAGCCTTCTTGACTAAGACGATGTTGGCCAGCCAATCCGGGTATCGAGTTTCGCGGATGATTCCCGCCTGGAGCAGTTTAGCCACTTCCACCTTCGCAGCTTCTTGTCTTTCTGCTGCAAGTTTTCTCAATTTTTGCTTCCTAGGCTTCACGTTTGGATTAACAGCGAGAGCATGTTCAATAGTTTCTCTCGGGACGCCAGGAAGGTCTTCGTGCCCCAAGCGAACACGGTTTCATATTCCTGGAGGAGCAAAGCAAGTGTTTTTCCTCCTCTGGAGACAACATGGCGCCGATACTTCTTGTCTTGTCGCTTCCTGGCCCGAGCGGTATCCGTTGGGTTTCTCCTGGGGTTGTGGTTTAGGAGCCACCGGCTGCGATTCGCAGTACGACGGGATCTAGCTCGATGGCGCGGACGTGTTTGACTTGAGGGGTTCTCCATATCTATCTTCCTTGCCAAGGCTTGGTCTCTCGCACCGTGATGACACCATCTGCGGTAGGGATTTTCATGCATAGGAAACCGTGATGAATTATGGCCCCCATGGTTGTCAACGAGCCCCTGCCTAGGATCGCATTGTATTGGAATGGCATGTCTACCACATCGAATGTGACGCGACTTGTGACGCTGGTTTGAGGCGTCGCGAATGTGACTTCAAGCTCCAATTGCCCCAGGGTGCTGACCGTGCTTCCTCCAAAACCCATCAGCGGCACCTCCGATTTTTTCAACCGATCTTGTGGAATCATCATTTGTCGGAAAGCCTCCATGGATAGTATGTCCTCGGCGCTCCTCCATCTACCAATATTCGACGTGCCAGCGATCGGCGATAATGGCGGTTACTACCAAGGAATCTTGGTGCGGGAAGTGTACCCCCGTGGCATCCTCCTGTGTGAATGTGATTGGTTCGCATTTTACCGGAGGAAGGGTGGTGGGAGTAATTGCAACGTGGTTAATTTGCCGGGCGTACGCCTTCCTCTGTCTTTTTGACGAGAGATGTGATGAGGAGCCCCCCGCAATGACGTTGATAATGCGACGAAGATGATTCATTCCTACACGAGGGGGGTGTTGTCGTCCAACAGGAGGCGCTTCCGGCGGCGCAGGATGCATCTTGACTTCCCTTTGTTTCGCCTCGAACCGCCTATATCCGTTGATCACTTTGCATTGGATGGTGTCGTGAGTGATATTTTCCCCGTGATATTCACAGAAGTACTGCCGGGGCTCTGTCCCTTCTTTCTTGTTAACTCGGCTTCCCTCGTCTTGTTTTCCTCGGCCCGGGGGTGGTCCTCGTCTTTGCTGCTCCGCGGGCCTGTCGCCCGTGGCTTGCCGATCTCTTGGCTTTTCAATGTGGTGGATTCTCCTCCTCTCGTCTCTTCTTCCTGGCTCTGGGTATCGTTCCCTCATTTTTGGGTTGGGCGGGAGGTCCTTCCCTCGCCCTCTCTTGCGTGGAGCGAATTCTTGCTTCTCTTGTTGGGGCCCGTCTTCCCTTCGGAAGTTGTCTTCCTCCGCCCGCGCGTACTCCCTCATCTTCGCAAAGAGTTCTTCCACCGTGCGCACCTCTTTACGAGCGAGCCTTTCCGCCAACGGTCCCCTACGCAGGCCGCAACGTGCCGCATTGATGATAGTAGTGTCGCTTACTCCTCGTACCTGGCACTTAATCCGGGAGAAACGCTGGAAGTAACTTTTAAGGGTTTCCCCTTCGCGTTGTCTGACTGCAAATAGGTCACTTTCCTCTTTCATTCCGTCGAAGTTACCCTGAAAGTTGCCTTCAAGCTTGGAGCGGAGTTGTGGCCAACAGTGATCGATCGGGCTCCAAAGAAAGAGTACCGGAGACAGGGCTATGCCTTCAAGGGCTAGAAGGAGCCCCTTCACCTTGATGTCATCATCTCCTCCCGCCGCTTCAATCGCCAGTATCATAAACGGAGGAACTCCCTTGGGTCCGTCCGACCGTCATATGGCTTAACAGTGGGAAATTTGAAGCTTCCCGGGGAGGGCCATTTTTTGGCCCGTAGACGGGTGCTGAGGGGGTTTGGATCGTGATCTTCCCTGTGCGCCATCGCAACCGCTGGAGATAGCACCTCGCGGCTCGGGCTTTCATCTTGTGATTCGTATTGACCCCCGTCAGATTGTCCTTGTAGACGCCTCAACTCTGCCATGAGTTGCTCGTTGGCTTCCATCAGCGCCCGCACGTTGGGGTCAATCTCCTCCCGAGCTCCGGTTCCTCCTCCGTGGGTTTCTTCATTTCCGTGGGTCTCTCGGCGATGAGTCGGATGTGTCGACGCTTCCGCCACATCTCCTCCTGGTGTCGAAACCGTTCGTCCTGTCGTCGGAGGCCGCCGTTTGGGGGCTCGCTTGCGCACGGCCACCGGAGTCTGTGGATGTAAAGTTCCCGCCATGTTTCGGGCTTCTGTTGCGGCTGGCATCCGCGTCTCGTCATGCAGAAGTCGAGGGGGATCTCCAGATTGGCTTCTCGTACGCCGCCTTGGTTCTTACATTCTGCCGTCGTTGCCGCCCCTTGATATCTGCCTCCTTTCCTTTCTTTGGTGGCATGGTTGCAGGAAACTTACCCTTGGGCTTGGTCGGCAGGTGGTGGTTTCACCTTGCGGTTGGGTTCCCCACGGACGGCGCCAGTGTGGTTGTGTGGAACCACCGGGTCTCTCTCTCTTCTTACTCGTCAGACTGCTTCTTGTTTTTCGGGGAACCTCCTTCTACTCTGTCTTCTTTTCCGCTTTATAGGGCGGGCTTGGATATGCCCGTATTGTTTGGCTTTCTTTTTCTTTATTATTTCTTGCCAGGGGCTAATCTGAATTTTTTTATTGACTCACGTCTCTAATACGTTGGGTTTTTTACCCTATGTTCGTACACCTTTTATAGGGGTTCGACGGGAATTTCACTTGTGTAGGGGTCTCAGATTGCCTGGACACGTCACCATGTATTTGGGAGGAGTTGTTGGAGGGTGTCAGACATTGGTGATTTAGCATTAGGTTCACGTCGGAGGAAGGCACGACTGGGAGTGATTCCCTCCGGTTTCCTCCTTCGCCACGGAAGGGTACTTCCCCTCATTGCGGGGGGAGAGGGGGTGATCCTTATCCATCTCCTCCTCTTACCGGGGGTTGACCCCCTAGTGTATGGACTCATGGCTTTGTCGAAGGGAAAGGTTGGCGTTCATAAAACCGTTCATATGGGTCACTAGACGCGTGGTGTTTTCGCTTAGTTGGCCGAGGGGAGGGCTGAGCCTGGCCGGCCCACCACACTTGCCTTAACCACGGGCAACAGATTGGCGAGAGGATGAGGGCACTCCCGGGGTCACACCACATGCACATAGATACCACACACTCAAAACGTGCTCACAAAATAGTACCCACTCGCTCATCTACCCCGATTTCGCAAACTACTCCCAAAATTGAAAAAACAGAGAATCTGTCCCCGGGGACAGCAGACTTCAATCTAGCATAACTTGAGTTCTAGGTCTCCAAATCTAGTAAAATAGTACATCATCGCGAAGCTTAGGAAATTTCCTAGCTTTCTCTAAGTATTGGGAAAAGCTTATTCGGCCCCTAAAATTGTTTAATCTACAAAACATTACGTTCTATCCCATTTACGACACAGATTTGAACACGTTCGGTAAAACGGTCATAACTTTCAAACGGCTGGGTGGAATTGGATATTCTTGGTGTCCAATTAAATATATTGAAGTTATCTACAACTTCTTCAACAGGCGGACGACCAAATTCTGACTCTAAAATTGCGAAAACTCGAACCCTAGGTTTTCGGTATTAGCATTTGTTCCTTTGCTGTAATTTACTTGTAATTGTGGTATTTAGAGGTTGCTTAGTCTATGTTCGGTAGCATTTCGGCATATTAAATGCCGGGGTGTTACAGTTGGTATCAGAGCGGGCTGTAGGTCCTTGGAATGTGTATTTTTTGTGTCATGCCATAGGGTACAACTAAAATGTGATGTGGAATAACTTAGAAACATGGCTTAGGTTTTAACTAAAATTTTATCATAGGATAGCAACATTAAAACTTGCAAAAGTGGAATAACTAATCTAAAATGTGACATACATGGATGCACAGTAGGAAAGGGTATGGGTATCGTTTCTTTATGCTTAAATGTTGTATTTAAGCTTTGATGTTGAATGCTTCATTTGATAATGCATGTTTAGGGATGTGATCGGATCGGATACGGTCGAATATCGTCCTATTCATATCCGTATCCGTATTTTTTATCGAATACAAAATCGAATACGAATAGTGTCGAATACAGAATCGAATACGAATTATACAGGATAATATCGGTTACGAATACAGATCGAATACGGATCGGAATCAACATGGATACGAATAATATTAGTCGGATATTTTAAAATCCAATTTCAGTTTTTTTTTTCCAAAATCGGTCCAAATTTAAATTCAAAATTCCAAAAGAAATATATTTGTATGTCTTTTTTTTGCCTTTTTATCCCTAGCTTGTCATACATGTGACTCTGTGAGTAACAATGTACCCCATTGTAATAATTGAACCAAATGATTTGCAGCTGGCATATGCTGCTGAATCCTAAGTAGCCCTCCTGAAACGCCACTTGCCAATTTCTGTACCACCTTTACCCAAATATCTCCAAATTAGCATCTAGCACACATGAACACATTGTATCTTGTCATCAAATGCAGACCCCATTCTCTGAAACAGTGAAACATGTTAAATTGTTAATGTGTTATTCTGAAACGTGTTATTCGGATAATATCCGTATGTCATATTCGGATATTATCCGAACAAAAACTCGGATATTCCGTATCCTTCGGATAATCAGTGTTTCATATTCGTATCCGTATCCATGTAAATTATCTGTATCCATATCCTTATCCGAGAAATCAACTGGATATCTATGAAACTATCTAAATCATCATCCAAATCAATTCGGTCGGTCGGAAAATATCCGTACCAGTTCCATTCCTACTCATGGCAGGAAGCTTCTCAGCCTCTTCCTGCCCATCCACTGCATGTCTCCTGCGCCCAATGCATTCCAACTGCAGGCTGAGAGACACGCCTGCGAAGATAAACTATTGGAGCTGTCTATTTCGTCTCTTTTGACGAACGAAACTAAACAAAAGAGTCGTGGTGGCGCACTTACATCATGATATCAGGGGTTTATTTTTTGCGAGCTAGGCTGTCAAAACGCGTGTGTGGCCACGAGGAGACGCAAACCGGCGGCGGCTGATTCCACTCGCTCGCTAGCTGATGTCTTGATTTGTTACTACGCGAGCGTTTTTCCTTCTCTCGTTGCGAACACGCACTGACACTGTTGACACGCACCTGTCAAATCGTCTCCCCAAAAAACACCTTTCAATACCAGATTCATGTGCAGTTTCTTTTTTAAAACCCGTATTTATGGGTAGTACATCGTCCGCATAGTTATCGGAAAATTTGGTATTCTAGACAACATGTGTCCCGTATTTACAATTGTACACAACAAGTTTGGAAATTTACAGAAATATCAACTATACCCGAAAACAGGAATTTCGTGTACCCATTCCCGAAAACAGGAATTTCGGGTATACTGTAAACGAAAATGGCATTTTCGGGTATAGGCTATAGCCGAAAATGGGGATTTCGGGTATGAGGTGGCAGCTCATACCCGAAAATGGTGATTTCGGGTATGAGGTGGCACCTCATACCCGAAAATGCTGATTTCGGTTATGATTTTTTTTTTTTTTTTTTTTCGCATGCTGAATTCGGTTATGAATTTTTTTTTTTTATTTTTAGCTTTTAAGGAGACGGGGGAGTTTATTGCCTGCAGTCGGAAAAATTGGTATTGTATACAACTTGTAAATTCGTTTACCCTTTCCCGAAATCTCAACTATACCCGAAATTTGTAAATTCGTTTACCCTTTCCCGAAATTACCAAATTCGATTTCGGTGCATTTGAAAATCCAAATTTCGGCTATGGCTTTTATTTATTTTTTGCTTTTCGCTGCTTGCTTGGTCTTTTGCCCGGAAACGACGTGCCCAAATGGTGATTTCGGTTATGAGCTCCTGTTTTTCTGTGCTACAAAACCCGAGCTGACCAAAAGGAAAAAACCAAGCATGCATGCATGTCGTTTGCAGACGAAGCAAGCAGGTTGAAGGGGCGTTTCCGCAATAACCCTAACTATTATTTTGAACGATAACTTTTAACCCTTTTTAGTAGCCCGTAAAATATCACCGTACCTTAAATATGTATAGTCGTTTTATATTTGGGACAAGACCATTATAAGTAATATATAAGTTATTTTTCACCGTACCCTTTTAAGTTTTACCATAACGTCAATCTTTAATCCAAAAGCAAAATACATCTCATATTTATATTTATAGGAGGAGAGAACCTCTTTTAAAAAGAAATAAGCCATTTAGGCGGGAAACTGGCACGTCTGGCCGTGTCCAGCCTCAGTCGCAGCCTCGGGGTTGCAAAAGCAGATATTTCTTATTTTTCTATAGGTCATATAAATTATCACTTTTTAATAATTTTTCCGAGACTTCGTGTAGTTATCCTCAAAGATGTGAAATATATGTACGCTACACTGTATCGATAGATGGGCAGAAATAAGAATCTACTGAATTGCATATGGCTTACAAATGCTAAACAGCAATGGCATGTACGGCACACTCTACCGAGTATACCGGACTAAACCTAACATGCTTTAGGAAAGGGAAGAACCACAAGGGCCCGTCTCGTACCCTCTACCGAGTGCACCGAGGATATTTCCCCTTGCGCAGCCCATCGGTGCCTGCCTTGCCCGCCCTGGCCGTAGCAGCCCTCGCGCTTCTGTCCGCTCGGCCTCGGCCTCATCGGCCGCCGAGGCGCTGCGTTCGGCCTCCCTCTCTGCGCATTTGTTCGGCAAACTTCATGCGCTTCTCCTCTTCCTCGCTCACGGCACCGCAGCTCTACCATAGCTCTGCGATGCGAGTACTCCCAATTCCTCATCCTCTCCATCTCAGGAGTTCGCTCCGCGTCAGAGAATTTGATGAACTCGCATAATGGAGGCTGCAATTGGTGACAACAGATGGTATAACAGTTGTTAAGGTTTGGATGGTTTGATGCAACATCAAATGCGAGTCTGAACATACCGGGCTCCTCCGCAAAGATCCGCATCCTCAAAGATTGGCTCGGAGTCGTGGTTGCGGCAACTCCAATACCTCATACCGTATGTGTATGAGTTGTCTACAGATTGCCGAAGCGGCAAGGATCCCCGTGATAGGCACATGGGGACCTCCGTGCCGTCGGGACGGATTGACAACGCTGTGCCTTGGGGCGAGGAACTCCATTGGCACCGGTTGGTTGGCCGCCAAACTTGTGCTTCGTGGTTTGGATTGCTTGCTTCGTGTGAGTATTCTGAGGCGAGCACTGGGTTTAAATAGCCCGCCACCACCAAACGAGAGAATCGGAGCAAAGAGACAAGGTCAGCTAGAATGCTTTGTACTGATTTATCGATGACAAAAGTGAAAAAGTTAACAGCGTGCTTTTGATATGACATGGCAGGCATCTTGTTACATCTTTGACAAAGAATGCTTTTACACCTTTGACAAAGAATGCTTTTTCAGCTTTGACAAAGAATGCTTTTACTGACTTTACATATGACATCGACGAGTCATGGCAAGGAGTACACAGCTTTGACATTCAATGCTTTTACGACTTTGACGGCATTGCTTTTACAAATTTCTGAGATGACATCGACCTTCATTTGGACTATTTGCCATTGTTGTTTTCAGCGTGTTGTCATATCGGCCTTCTCAGCCTTTTGGCATATCACCATTGTCAGCCATTTGTCATATCATCATTTGGACTATTTGCCATTGTTGTTTATTTTTAATATGTTCATTGGACATATCGCTTTTTCATCCTTACGTCATATCATCATATTCACTTTGTCGCATATCGGCTAATATACGAAAAGAACACAAGGTTGAATGATCGTTGTCGGTGAATATGATATTACATACATGTAATAAAAAAATATGCTCCATTCAACGAAAAAATAATTTGAATAACTTGGTGAACATAATGTAAAGCTTCATAATAGTACAAAGCGCATTACGATACAACAGAAACACATAATAGCATTAGAACAAAGTACAATACAGAGAACAACTACAACAGCATTTCTTGTGAACAAGAACTAACATACAAATGGATGCAGGGTAGAGCGGCTTTAGAACTTTCCAGAATCATCACTATCATAGAATTCCACACCCTCTTCTTCGAAAAACTCCCAACGGTCACGTTTGTAGAGTTCAGCGCTGGGGCCGTCAAGAGGAACAACCAAATCAGGACTTACAGCTTCGTTGTTATCTTCTACGGCCTGCGCAAGGAAGCGATCATACGCTTCACGGTTTTGTTCTTGTTCAGGCCGAACTCCCTCTCTCTGCGGTAATTCTCGTACCGTTAGCCTGTTAAGTTCCCGCGCGAGATCCGTCCTCTGCTCTACCATTGGAACCGTCCTGTTTAAAGATGTCGGTGTATTTATATCGTCTGCCCACTGCTGATATTGGCATCCCGTGGGCTACACGACAGTGTTAACATGGTTATACCAAACTCGAGCAGGAGAGTATTCATGAAAACATGAAGAAATCGAAAAATCGTAGAGACGTACAGAGAAATTAGGGCATCTATAATACGCCCGTTCGTTATTTTCTGTAGTGGTGGAGTACCAGGTGTGGACTTCCACATGACAGTTAGGGCACATTACCCGCCCTGCATTGGCAACCACTGAGCTCGACGCCGTCGACATGGCTTGGACAGAACCGACGAACACTTAAGTCCGTATCTACACGAAGCAAAAACATCAATAAGAAGCATAATAAGTACAAAATAATGTGTACTGAACCAAGAACACAACAATGTGACTCACCGTACAAAATAACTTTTGTAAATAATACCTGTGGAACAAGACGCCGAAATAATATATTGGAAAAAAGGAAAGCTAAACTACCAGTTCTCCTCTTTGCACTCTGGGTTTTCTCAACTCAATCCAAACTTTATGAACTCGGAGCAATGTATCGCGTTTGCCTGATAGAAGTGCAGGCGGCCTTGCAATTTATAGGCAGGGAGCGAGGGAGAAACGAGACAGCTGGCGGCACATCACCGTGCGGGGCGAGGGGCCAAGACCAAAAATCGGCACGTGGCAGCGTTTGCAGTGCGCTCAAGGGGGGGTCTGGCTGCAGCTGGCAGTGGCTTGGGAGTGGCCACCAGTTGGCGGAGCATTAGCGCGCGAGGTGGGGGCCGGGCTGAACAGTAACATTGCAAAACCGCAGCTTCTCGTCGCGGTATTTTGATTTCATTTTGAAATTCGAATATCCGCGGTCCCCGACAGGAAAGAAAGAATCCAGGAGCATCGGATTCCCTTGCAGCTGTGGCTGTGTTTGATATCGACAGATGCATGCAGCTTTGTAGCTGGTAGGGAGGTGCCAGTCAGGCTTTGGCAGCTAAGCTTTAACCAGACGACTCAGGCAGTGTCTGCCACGCATGCATTTGGGGTTGTGCGCGGCTGCACGGTAGTGTCTTCGGACATGCTTATATCGATGAGCAAGTCCGCTCAGTGGCAGCGTTTGCAGTGCGCTTCGATGGGAAGTGCCGCTGCGGTGGCGATGGCTTGGGAGTGGCCACCACTTGCCGGAGCATTACCGCGCGAGGTGGGGGCCTGGCTGAACAGTAACATTGCAAAACCGCGGCTTCCCGTGGCGGTATTTAGGCGGGAAACTGGCACGCCCGGCCCAGTCCAACCTGGACAGGAAAGCTACACGTGGCAGCATCGGATTCCTTTGCATCTGTGCCTATGCTTGATACCGACATATGCATACAGTTTTCTAGCTGGTAGAGAGGTGCCAGTCAGGCTTTGGCAGCTATGCTTCGACGAGACGACTGGCGATCTGTACCACACATGCATTTGGCATGACATTTCGGACAGTTATGGCGACCATGCTTACGACATGATATGTCCCGCAGGTATCCACGGTCCCGACCGAATTCGATTATAAGCGGCTAAGTTCGCATCAATTAAGTTTTAGCTGCTCTTAAGGTAAATTCCCGGCTTCAGTTAATGTCCTAAACTGGCACTTAGGAGTATCCCAAGCTTAACCAAAAGTTTAGAGCCAAAAATTTCAGTCCGCACTTGTGACTTTCAACCAACTTTGGAGCCTTGTAACTGGCAATCTATAATGACCTAGAGTGCGCGGGTTACATGGTTGCGAAGTAAAAACATTTCTCTATATAGTGGTGGAGTCATATCGCCAATCCGGTGTCAAACACTGACTTTAAACTTGGCTCAAAAAGTGAATCTAGCGCTGTTTTCTGTTGGAGGACTTAGCCAATTTGGTTGGTTTGCTTGGGGGTTTTTTTGGGGAGATGAAAGTGTGGGTTATGTGGTGTGGGTGGCAGCCACTTCATTCCCAAACCGTGAGCTGCTCCCTCTTCTTCCTCCCTCCACCACACAACCGCGAGGTGAAAGTTTGCTTGGTCGGGCAGATTTTTGGCTCTCAGTTTTCTGCGGTCGAGCTACTTAGAGGCCGAATTGGAGTTTACATTTGCTTAGGAAGTTGTAGAGGGTGAAATTATCTAGCATCTCCAACTGGAATCAATCCATTTGGACATTCCATTAGAAAGTTTTGCCATTTTTAGTTTCGACTGTCCGAAATGGACGAAATTGGTGAATTGGATATTGAGCTGCGAATTTGAATTAATTGGAGGCCGAATTTGGAAAAAATTTTGCCTGAGAACTTGTAGGGAATTTCGAGTAGATTTCAAAAATGTATTTGTTTGCTTATTTTGGATTAATTTGGAGTAAGTTATGCCGGTTTGAAGTGCCCAGATTTAAAAAAAAAAGAGAAGCAAGTCCGCTCCGTCCGATGTATGGACTACCTTTCTTTGCTACACAAATATACTGCCACAATAACCCTAAGTGCTATTGCCAACGCTAACTTTTACTAGAAATTTCACAGCACCTCCTGAAACTAGGACATCCACTCCACGGACCAAAGACAACATTTAATACGACAATAAGATTTAAACTTAAGAAAACCAACCAATCACAAGCGTGGGTCATGGTGCGAACTAACCATCATGGCCCAACTTATTACATGCAAGCACCACAGAATAATTACAAGATATAAACTCAATAACATTACAAGCAATTAGTTAGTATGAAACTGTGCTAATGCAAAAGCGTGACCGTGCCACACCACTCCCATCCATTCATGTCGACTTCAAGGTTCCTACAAAGAATAGACAAACAAACGGAGCACAAACTGTCATATATTAAAACATTAGAGTGAAACATTAGTGTAACACCCCATAAATCTAAACTGTCATGCATGAATTCATTCAAAATGTCCTACACTGAGTTCACATGTTTGCCTCTCATCTTATAGCATGGATAGAAAGCAAATAACATTGAGATGAAGTAATTAGACAATTCATCAGGTAAACAACATCATTCTTCACCATACTCATGATTCATAGCCAAACCACAATATCACAATGGTAGTCAGAATATAGCAATCCTATAAGCAAGCAATTAAACCATGTATGATTGCTGTAATTGGAGATTATAATGAAGGCGAAGCAAACAACGATGCATAGCTTAACAATACATCTACTTCCACTTGCCTTTACCGACGTGGACGATGAACATAGTTGCGCCCAGCAGTGGCACCACCTGAATAAACATTATTTCAGTACATAGCGACATCACAATTGATCACACAATTCAAACACACGCTTCCTACTCCCCGTTCCCATTTAAAAGCCAAAAAACCCCGATCTGTCCGCATCGAACAGCAGCACCGTCTCTTCCCAATTTCATATCTTCCGAGTACTGTTCATAAAAATACAAAAAAATTACAACAGCTAGATATTGACGAGATCTACAACTTTCATGAAGGCCAAAAATTTCAATTCCGCTGTTAAATATGCCTAAACAACCGTCCAACACAGTGGACCAAATCTGTTTCCAGATTTTGTTCGTCATCTTCCAACAGCGATAACTCTCAGATCGACGCCCCAAAAATTCTGAAAAAATTACAGAAGCTAGGTAGAGACGTTATCTACAACTTTTTAGTTATAGGTTTTTGCAGTAAAAATCATCTATGTCATGTAAAACGCGAAACAATCCGCACTGCACAATCTCCCTTTCAGAAACAGCACCACGTGAACAACTACCCTTCTACCCCATCAAACTCCATCCAAACCAAACACCACCACATGTAAAACACTCCCAACCCTAAGTAGAACAGGGGAAAAAAATTTGGAAATTTACCTAGAGTCCTTCCTTGAGAATCCACGAAAAACACGCGACGAACACCAAATCTGAAAATCTGCTCGTCCTCCACACCTTCTCGGATCCTCTTCTCGATTGCGAACTAACCGATAAGCTTCAAGCGTCACTGTCTCCCTCTCCGCCGTTGAGCCTGCCTTCTGATCAAATCCTCAGGGCTAAACACCACTGGCCGATGTCTCTCCCTTTGTCCCGCGGCTTGGGACGGACCCAACCTCCCCGTGGCTGCTGGTACATCCAAATCCTCGTCTTGGGGAGGGGGCCCCGTTGCGATGGAGTATCCTCCTCCGCTCGCGGAGATCGCGTTGAACCAGTCACGTGGATCAACAGGCCCTATGGGAGCTGTATGGTGTACATATGTGGATGTTTGTGAGGTCCCCGCCTGGTGCGGAGGCCCCTGTGGCTGCATGCCTAATAGGGCAGTGAAGGTAGGCGCATTGAAGAAGTCCTCGTCAAAAACTTCGGGACCGCTCCATTGTGGTGTGGAAGTGACCTCTGCCCCAAAGGCCTCTGATACATGGGGCATACCTGTGGGAGGGTGACGACTGGAAGGACCGGGAATATCTTCATGATGTGAAGGACCCGGTCTTTCGTCAGCCGGTACTTCAGCAGGTGGGGTGGCATGACGTCGCGATGAATGGCTCGGTGCATGGGACATGGATGCACGTCGAGCGACATCGGCTCCCTCAGCAGTGGCCGGACGGACGGTGCAGGATCGCCTCGGCTGTGAGCTAGCGCCAGGTTCCATGGGATATGAGCTGGAGCTGCGGCCGTGTGTCCGTGACCATCCTCCAAGGCCACGGATAGCGGACATGATGCGTGCCCCCCTGGATGCGAGGAACCTTCTCATTGGATTTCTTGCTGATGAGGAGCCAGAGGTGCCTTCACTTTGCCCCGCAAGTCGATCCGCTTGATTATGCATTTCGGATGCCTCTCGCCTGCATAGCATTACTGGGGTATTAGAATGAGAGGGTTAAGAAATTTACTGAGGACATTATTTAGGGGTATATTTAGTACCAAAATGTGGACTTGTCGAGATCGGTCCTCAGGATAGGCCATTGCTCGTTCGTCGACCTCGTTGCTGAGCAATGTGGCGCGGGTGCGCGGACGATACCATGTCAGGTAGTTGTCATATTCCTGGGGGTCGTATGGCACAGAGGGTAAGACAACCTCCTGAAATGCACTGTCGTTCCACCGCGTAATGTGGGTGGCATGGACGTTGCTCCAGTCCACTGCGGCCGCACTGCCCTTCGCGCTTCTCCTACAAATGCACAGACGTTACATTGTCAAATTTGCATAGATAGGGCACATATTGAAAAGAGGTAAATGCATACCCGTGAGATCTCCCGGCGTCCCGCGGTGGTGGAACGGGGACTATCTGGCGGAAACCGAACTGCCTCTGGATCCGTTCAGGCGAGTACACCTCTACGGCGTTCATGTACAGCAGGAAGCATGTGGTCATCCACAGGGGGTAGTCCATCATGCACCAGCTGGATATCTGGGCGCCCGCCGCAATCTCTGCGGCTCTTTGCGGAGACCAAGGATCCCAGTTCACATGTGCCGCGGTCAGCAGGTCTAGATCGGCGACAACACGCGTGTAGCACCAATGGTCACCGTTCGGCGACCATTTGAAGTCGTGCGTGCATCCAACGGTACCCCATTGTAGGCCGATTGGTATCTGGCATGGCATCGTTGACGGAAACAGGGTAATATTGCATACGGATCCCTGGCCGAGAGATCGGAAGGTACTCCCAACTCCACATCTGAAGGAGTTGCAGGCATCCAGTAATAGTGCCCCTGTGTGTCAGGCGATGGCATGCATCGCACAATCCACGATAAGTGTCCGCCAGGACCGCAGATCCCCAGCTGTAGGCCGGGATGTCATCAAGCTCACCGGCCAACTGACGAGCAATGGACACAATGTGCGGGAAGATGAGGTCTCCTGCGGTGGACGTGAACATCACACCACCCAACAAGTAGTAAAGGTAGACCTCGTAGTGCCGCAGCACTGTATCTTCGTCGGCATCAGGTGGGCAGGGGTTGTACTCCTGCAATGTGCGCAGCCAGGTCATGGACACCCCATTTTCCTTCGCCTCGTACGGGACACCAAACCTGCGTGAACTCCGGATTAAGAGATTTCATAATAGCATGCACATTACGAACATAAAACAACTAGTGATTGTAATACCTTCCCGTTATGTAGTGCTGCCAGTTCTGCCTGCTGGGGCGACGAAGAACCAACGGCTGTCCCCTGATGGGCAGGCCGGTTAGCATGGCCACATCCCTCAACGTAATGGACATCTCACCAAACGGTAGGTGAAATGTGTGTGTCTCCGGCCGCCATCGGTCCACGAGACCAGTAAGAAGCGCACGATCGATGATAGGCATGGGTGTGGTCTCCCCTCCTCCGAGCTGAGCCCCATCCATGAGAAGTGCAAACGGTAGTAGACCCGCACGACCCAGTCGATAGTGGAATCGATAGTCCAACTTCTTCAACTTGTGCAACGACCGACAGAACAGAGGAGGCAACTGAAAGATTAATAACAAGTTGGTTAGCTATATCCGAACAAATTAATTGCGGGTAATATTGTAATGCATCTTACCATAGCTCCAGCAGAAATGGCCCTCGCACGATGTGGGGCATCTACTGACTCACGGAGAAGCTCTGGAAGTGCATTGTCCGCCATCACGAACTGTTGAAACAAATGATACATGACATCAAAGTACATTTACACAAGCTTGAAGAATCAGACGTGCATTCCCGACAAATACAGATACATTTCGATAGCTCCAAATTACAAATACAAGTTCAAAAGCAACATAACATAGCAGGGAATTACAAGTTCAAAAGATACATTTCGATAGCTCCAAATTACAAATGACATCAAAGATACATTTCGATAGCTCCAAATTGCACATAATCCAGTGGAGACGACTACGTACTGGGTGCATTGGGGCACCTCCTACGGTCGTGTCGGGTTATGCATATTTTACACTTTCGCAAACCGTCCACCGCATCAGCCGCGTCCATGTCACCTTGCAATCTGGCCCTTGGCCTACCTTGCTGTGTGCGCCTACTCGCGGGATGTGGTTTCCAGGTTGGGCCTTCCATGAGCTTGTAGTTCTCTCCAATTGAGAACGAACTCATCTTCGGACGCCACGTGTTCTTCAAAGCATGCGCGGTGTAGTAAGGCGAGATGTACTGTGATGCATCGTTTCCACCCATATCGCGACATGCCGCCAACACATGGGAGCACGGAATGTGCTGAAGCTTTGGCTTGTTGCACGTGCACGAGACTTCCTCGGCCCCTAGCTGACATTGCTGCACGGTGTCCCCCGCGAGATACCCGGATGCATGTCTGCGCTTGCACATGACCTCAAATTTATTCATCCCCAGGTCATAAATCCTTGTGCGGTGGAAGTGCGCCTTCCCCCGCCTCTCCGCGAGCATCTTCTCCACTCTGGGTGCGTACGTGGTGACGCACGCCTCGGCCACATTTGCGCGATCTCGGAAGTAATCAGCCGCCCGGTAGAACGTGAGCTCAATGATTGAACACAACGGGAGGGCGCGCACACCCTTGAGTACGTTGTTGAACGCCTCCGCTATGTTCGTTGTCATGACGTTGTACCTGTCATGGTGTACGTTAGCTTCTATGGAAGTTAAAACAAGGAGGTGAGATGATCTGCGCTGATCTATGGTTCGTCTATACCTCGCTCCGTTCGTGTCGTGGAGTAGCGCCCACCGCTCCGCTGGCTTCCCCGCGATCCACTGGCTGAAGCTGGGCCGAGTTCTAGAAGACACGGTCTGCCCTCCCACCATTTGCGAAAGGAGTTGATGTTCTGGGATTGGTCGTCCTCCATCATCTTACGTGTGGTCTCGTTAATTGCGTCCATATCGCGTTGAACTTGTGTTGTTGGTTCTGCAGGCACATAGCTTTGAATCTCTTCACCAACGCCTTGTTCTTGTACCTTGTGTACAGGTTCGCGCCAAGGTGGCGCATGCACCATCTTCTCTCGACATCGGGCCAGCTCGTCGCGGAGGTAGTGCTATCGTGCAGGACATCCAACGTGTGGAGAAGGCCTTTGTTCCGGTCCGAGACAACGCACACGCGCTCCCGGGGACCGACGACCCGGCCCTTCAGTAGAGTCAGAAACCACAACCAACTATCATTGTTCTCGCTCTCCACGAGAGCGAACGCCACCGGGAGGATCTGGTTATTTGCATCCGCAGCGAGAAGCGATTAGCGGCGTCGTGGAACTTCCCACTCAGGAATGTCCCGTCCACGCATAGCACTGGCCTGCAGTGCCTAAAAGCTTCTATGCATTGCCCGAATGACCAGAATACCCTGAAGAGGTACCGGTCCATCGGGCTGAAGGACCCGTCTTCCAGCATGACGGGCTCATCAGCCACTGCGAACTGTGTGCCCGGGTTCGTCATGGCTATCTTCCGTAGCAACCTAGGGGCATAGTTGAAAGACTCCTCGAAACCCCCGAACAGCATCTTCAATGCCTTCTGCTTCGCTCTCCAGGCCGTATGGTACGTGATGACCATCCCATTTCTACTCTGCACCTCCTCCATAATTTTACGGGGAGTCATCTCTATGTCGCTTCCAACGACGGTCAGCAGGAGTTGGGCTATGAACCTCGCGTCTGCAAGTCCGCTCATGTTCCTTATGGACTCCTCTGTGCACGTATGAGGCATGTATGTACGTATCTCAAAGTGGTCTTCGTGCTTGCGCTCCAGAGCTCGCACAAAGAAGGGACAATCCGAAAACTTCTTGCACCTAACCTCATACTGCGTCCTGTCCGAACGGAGAAGAGTGTGCTCCCGTCTTGTCACGATGGCATAGTTGCTAAGAAAGTGAATGACCTCCAACTTGTTAGCGAACACTTGTCCAGTTTGGACATGGTTGCAGGCGTCTTCGCGACGCGGATATCTTCTTGTAATCCGCCATGGTACAATTCAGCGAGACCCATGCCCTGGAAGTACTGTCTGGCCGGTCTTGGGTCATCATTCTCCGCCGCTTCTTCATCCCTTCCGCTCGCCGTCTTCATTATCCATGCATTCCCCATCAACCTCCCCCGCCTCGGCTTCTTCTTCCACTCCCCCTGATGTCCCCTCCTCCACAATGTCTGGTTCGGGTGGTGTCTCAGGGATCCCCAGATGTCCCCTATCCGCCGCTTCTTCATCCCCGCGCGATATCCCATGTTCTACTGCTTCGGAGGTAGATGCCACCGCTCCGGCATCGTGCCGTGGCAATATCTCCACGTACACTCCTACCTCGAAATTCTCTTCACCCGCTTTGTGGACATACAAAGCCCACGCGCTTTCGCTCCGTAACGGGAAGAGCGTGTGCACAACCGTCGAGTGTTGGGGACCAATCGTGGCGAACCCCTTCTAGGCGAACTCTGTGCGTCTCGGGTTCGCCCGAATAGAGCGAGGACATGTGATTTCAGCTCCACGATTCATTCGGGGTGGCTATATTGCTATCTACGTGCGGCGATTGTCAATGCTCACGAATCTCCCATGCAACACTGCGGGACGTTCCCCGAAATAAATTTTGAAAGTCATGTCCGTCTGTCGCACACACATAATATTGAAAGTTACTAAACACAAAATATTTCTCCGATAACATTTCACGAAATATCATTCGAACTTTTCATGGAAGTCATATTTCATATTTCGTGTTAATGCACATGATCTCGTATTATGAGCTGTGAAAAGCTTATACTTCAGTGAAAAGTAATTTACAAAGTTACACAAAGTAAATTTCTTTAAAAAGATGTGAAAAGACAGCAATGCCAGAATTTATTCCAAAATTTGCTACCTTGTCCAGAGCTAAAGATTTTACCTACCTAACACTGTCTACCTTTGGTAAAAATTTCAGCAAAAAAAATGTGTTTAATACCCTTAGAGATTTGTACTAAAGATTAAAAGAAACGTTTTCGAAAAATCTGAGATTTGTACTAAAATAATTTCTACAAGAAAAATACTTATCCTTCTGACTTCAAAATTTTATTGGAACTTAGTATTGTCTTGATAACCTCTCTCAAAAATTTCCAATAATTATTAAGACCTTTTTACCCCTCTGATAAATCGAAAACCGGAAATATGAAATTGGACCTTGTGCTGTTGTCAGAATTTTATTACAAAAAATATACGCTAACTTCACTTCTAATTTGTACAGAACCAGGCTAACTCAGTTGGAAAGTTGTACTGAAAATCTGAAAAAATCTACGCTACATTTCATAGCTCTTTTGACCTTGTTCCCACCGCTGTTTTAACATTTCATACGAGTGAGGGGAGGGAAAATGTACTAATCTTATATTTCATGCTAATACACGTAAAAGAACAAACATTTTATGCAACATTACCATACCAACAACATTTCATAATTGTTCAACAACACTTAATTAAATATCATTATAACATCTCATACTAAAATATGGAAGAACAAGACCCTATTCCTACCTAAAATTTTCCATCTCATTTCAAAAAATTTCGACATACTAATTATTGCTATTATGGTTTCACTTTATTTTCCTAATACCGTGCTACTCATTATATTTTATCTACCACTTTGCTAATATCGATGTACTAATTAATGCTACTATGGTGCCACCAAATTTTGATATTATCACGGTGCTCATTTTAGCTAACATTGCTCTAATATTTCCTAATAGCATGGTACTAATGTTTCCTATTACCGTCCGAACATTTAACCCTAAACTACAGTACAGTGTCCACATCAATGGTAAATAGCACAAATTTACCACAGAAATTATATTTCATGCTACTGCCCTTAAGAAAACATACCTTTTATGGTAGTACAAACGCAGCACAAGAAGACGTTTCTTCCCACAAGTTATTTTTGCAGCGGACTATCTTCTCGCCACATGTAGTACAAAAACATACACAGCATTACTAATTATTGATAATCCCGTCCTACTCATTATTGCAAACACCATCATAATAATTTTGCTAATTATTGCTAACACCATCGTACTAATTTTGCTAATCATGGTAGAAAGAATTGAGCTTTGGTTGAAACGGCTAGATCAATGATACATGAACATAACACTCCTCTAAAATTCTGGGCTAAAGCTGTTAATACTGTTTATAATGACCAACACAATCAACATTATAACATTTTTCATCTAATTTCTGAAATTTTCGACGTACTAATTATTGCTATTATGGTGTCACTTTATTTTGCTGATACCGTGCTACTCATTTTCTAGACTAACACTACACTACACTACACTGTCCACACCAATGGTAAATAGCACAAATGTAAAATTTAATAGGCATGTTGCACATATCGTCAAAGCCATTACACACAAAATATTTCTTCAAGAACACTACATTTAATAACAGTATATCATTTCGTGCTAACACCATTTAATAACAGTATATCATTTCGTGCTAACAGGGTGCTACTCATTTCATGCTACTGCCCTTAAGAAAACATACCTTTTATGGTAGTACAAACGCAGCACAAGAAGATGTTTCTTCCCACAAGTTATTTCTGCAGCGGACTATCTCCACGCCACATGTAATACAAGAACATATACAGTATTACTAATTATTGCTAATCCCATACTACTAATTATTGCAAACACCATCATACTAATTTTGCTAATTACTGCTAACACCATCGTACTATTTTTGCTAATCATGGAAGTAAGGTTTTCTACTACTGTCATCGTAACTAACCCTAACCTAAAACTAAAATGCACTGTATGCAACATTAATATATTGCACAAATATGAATTCTTAACTCTAACCTAACACTACATTGTCCATAATCATAATATAATCTGCTCACAAAGATTTGTAACTAACCTTCTCGATGCTACCAAAGGTCAATGAAGCTCAAGCACCATTAAATATACCCACAAAATACCTGCAAAATAAAAAACACGAATGAAAGAAGTGACTAAAATTTCATTTACAAAAAAAATCAACAAAATATTATGACAACAAACAGATCTTTCGTGCATGCGCTCTACTATCTCGGGGCTGAGCAGACCACGGAAGAGCTTCTTCTCTCGAGAACGAACTAAGTTTGAAGAGCTCTCTTCTCTCGGGAACGAATGAAGCATGGACTGGACGAAGCACCCAAATGCGTAGCAAGCTGAGCTTATAAGCTCAAGTGATCAAGACAAAAGCCGTAATTTATGGAGTCATTCATTGACGTTGTCAGGGAATCAAATGCATGTGAAGCAAAGCACCGACATCCCTCCAAAACTCGAGTGGCAAAAGGAAAAAGCAGCGCATGCATGTCTTTGCGTCTGAAGTAAGCAAGCGAGCAAGCGACCAAAAAGCAAAAAAATTAAAAAATCATAGCCGAAATCCTAATTTGGTATGAAGTGCCAACTCATACCCGAAATTCCCATTTTCAGTATGAGGTGCCACCTCATGCAGAAAATCCCATTTTCGACTATAAACATACGAAATTCCTAATTTAGTTTACGATATACCGAAATTCCAGATTTCAAATACACCATAAACGAAATTCCTAATTTCGGGAATGGAAAAACGAAATTCCTAATTTCGGGTATGGTTGAGATTTCTGTAAATATCTCAAAAAGTTGTGTAGAATTGTTAATACGGGTCAACAGTTGTCTAGAATACCAATTTTTCCCCATAGTTATCAATACCACTACATACCGGTCCGATACAAACTGGTTTGATCGGTATATATTATTTTAGCACATAATCCAGTACGAAGTAGTCCTATGTATCGGACCGATAGGATTGATAATATGGTCTATTAAACTATATGTTACATTTCATAATACTGCTATGTATTTAGAGTAATATTATAAGTGAACTTTGTTGTTTATATAATTAAATATATGTATACTTATAAATGTATATTATTATATTAAACCTGAAACAGTACATGGTATAGATCGGGAGAAAAATGTATCATTAGACAAATCGGTATATCATCCGGTACAGTATCGACAAGTTTGCTCTCCATGCGTTTAATTTTTAGACATCGGGGTAAACAACAAGGCGTCGATGGATGTTCTGTTGCGTAGGTAACTAATCGTGAATTACCCATTAGTCAAACAGTTCGTCAGCTATGCAATCCCAAACAGGCAGAAAATAAGACACAATTGCTTGAAGCAAGTGGAGTGAACAACACAATACTGCACAAAGTACTCCATGGACAGCGTATTATATATATCACGGGGTAACCATCGTCGGCAGGTACGTACCTACGTCAGGCAGTTCGATCAGTGTGAGTAGGGATGTGATCGGATCGGATACGGTCGAATATCGTTCTATTTATATCCGTATCTGTATTTTTTATCGAATACAAAATCGAATACGAATAGTATCGAATACAGAATCGAATACGAATTATACAGGATAATATCGATTCTGAATCTGGATCGAATACGGATCGGAATCAACATGGATACGAATAATATTAGTCGGATATTTTAAAATCCAATT
This sequence comes from Rhipidocladum racemiflorum, assembly GCA_036346355.1. NCBI lineage: Eukaryota > Viridiplantae > Streptophyta > Magnoliopsida > Poales > Poaceae > Rhipidocladum > Rhipidocladum racemiflorum. The sequence goes on from CM070589.1 coordinate 47,587,139, forward strand.
TCAGTTTTTTTTTCAAAATCGGTCTAAATTTAAATTCAAAATTCCAAAAGAAATATATTTGTATGTCTTTTTTTTTGACTTTTTATCCCTAGCTTGTCATACATGTGACTCTGTGAGTAACAATGTACCCCATTGCAATAATTGAACCAAATGATTTGCAGCTGGCATATGCTGCTGGATCCTAAGTAGCCCTCCTGAAACGCCACTTGCCAATTTCTGTACTACCTTTACCTAAATATCTCCAAATTATCATCTAGCACATATGAACACATTATATCTTGTCATCCAATGCAGACCCCAATCTCTGAAACAGTGAAACATGTTAAATTGTTAATGTGTTATTCTGAAACGTGTTATTCGGATAATATCCGTATGTCATATTCGGATATTATCCGAACAAAAACTCGGATATTCCGTATCCATCGGATAATCAATGTTCCATATCCGTATCCGTATCCGTATCCATGTAAATTATCTGTATCCATATCCTTATCCGAGAAATCAACTGGATATCTGTGAAACTATCCAAATCATCATCCAAATCAATTCGGTTGGTCGGTCGGTCGGAAAATATCCGTACCAGTTCCATCCCTATGCATGTTGCTATGTCTATGAGATAAATGATTGAATTGTGCTTGTTATGGTGATAAAGTGGGGTTGTGGTGCCGAAGGGTTTCGGTCACCACTTTTTTTCATAGTAAGGGTGTGGTTTGACGATATGGCCGGTTAAAGCCATCACCGAAGAACTATTAACCCCTTGTGGGGAAAGAGTGCTTACCTTTTATATCGTAGATCGGGTAGTTGACTGGAGACAAATAGAAGAGTTGATGGTGGTTTCCTTCGGATGCTTTTCACCGTTCTGACGGTCGGTTTTGGTTGGTCTTCTTGTTTTTTTTTTAGTCGATTGAAATCAAAAGAAAAGTTTTTGGTATTGGATTTTCGCGGATTGTTCCATATGCGGTGTGTGGTTTTGTCTTCCTTCGTTGAAGACGAAAAAGATGAGTCTAGTGTTGTGTTTCTTTTGGTCGCCTTTCTAGCTTTGATGCTCAATTTGTAGATTGCTTTATGGGGAGAAGCATTCAATTTATTCCTGTGTTTGTCTTTCTTTAAGGTCAAAAGAGTTATTGCGGCGTTATGCCAGACCTGGTTGTCAGGGCTGAAGTCCTGTGGCTTTGTAGGAGTAAGTGGTGTTTGATTTCATCATTTTACTGGTTTAACAAATCATCTTTGAAAACCCTTCTTGTTTCGTGAAAGTTTGGAGTTTGATGTTAAGGTTTATTTGAAAAGGGTTACTTGATCACTTGGTTCCCTTTTAAGAAAATTGTCTTTCAACCATTTTCCTCTATGGGAGTCTTTGAGATTGAAAAGTGTTTTGGAGAATTTCCTTTTGCATAACCAAGTTTGGGTCTGTCTCATTGCAATTTTGAGAGTCAAGTTTCCTTGTGAATTTGGGTTGAGTTTTAAAAATAAAATGCTGCAAACATAGTAGGCACTCTTTTGACTGAAATCATTTGTCACTAGTGAGAATTGTTGTTTAGCATGTTATGTAGTATGTACCAATGTGGTTTATGGAAGGATGTATTGTTAAGTTAATTTGTGGGTTGAAATAATTCAATGCGGTTGTTATCTTTAGCTTGAGAATAAATAGGCTACTAGTGTTGTAGTTTACTCTGTAGCGAGAATGATTAAATGGGTTAACATGCATGCTTAGAATCTGTTGCTTTGCTTTAAAAGTACTTATGATCCTCGTTAATGTTAAAAGTTTAAACCTTGATGCCTAGTTAGAACATTAAGATGATGTAAATTAATGATACTGTTAAAGAAACCTTGCCGGTTGTTTAAAGATGTTCTAATCTAACAGGTTAATAGAGAAATTTAATCATGTTGATTAGTGGCTTTAATTTGGAAGTTGATTAGAGTTGCTAATTATGTTGTTGCAAACTACTAGTATATTTGGAAGCACGCAGTTGTGTCTCTACAATGCTAGTATTGATATCAATTGAGAAGACATAAGACTTATTGTTAATGATGTTGTTAAGGGCAGTGTTAATGCTAGTACCGATGTCAATTGGGAAAAAAAACATAGGTCTAGTTGTTGTTTTAAGAACATTGTGCTGATCTAACTTATTAAATCTAATTTAATAGTTGGAGTATGTTGTGTAGTGACAATTTTGTTGCAACCTATGTGTAAGGTAGCTAAAAGCAATGTTGTGATGCTTTGGTAGTGTTGTTAATTGTTGGAAACCATTGATCCAATAGAAGAAAAGTGTAAAACTGTGGTATTATGTCGAGTACATGTTGTGATGGGATGAACAATGGATAATAATCATGATGCAAGATTTTAATCTTAATGAATGCATATCTTAGAATCCTATTTACGAATTTTATCTTGTAGAGATATTACTTATTTGTTGAAGTCATTTTATTTATTGAACAAGTTTCAATTGTCAAGATTTTGACGTATGGATAGTACAAATTTGATAGGTTGACCATGCTCAAGTAGCTGTTGAAGTACTATGTTTGAAATATAGAATACGTTGCTATATGATTTGGTGATCCGTGGGGATCATGTCAATGTAGTCTTGGTTGGGTGCCTTTGTGATAAGCATCTTAAACCTTAATTAAAAGTGTTGGGAATGGTAACTAGAGAAAGAAATTGTTATGTAAATTTTGTTAAATCCGGTTGGACTCTCTTGATGAGTAAATAGTGATTTTTGAATGCTTAAATGATAAGTGTAGTGGAATACAAGTTATGGTGGGATTCATGCTGAGCTGGTGTTTAAAACCCTTTCAACAGGTGTGGTTGTTTGCCATTTTGGTTGAATGTCTTCGGTCAAGGTATTCCTTGTGTTGTGTTTCCGAGTTTCCCTAAAACCCGTAGCTATTGGTGCCAATCTTTGGTTTTGGCTATTTTGTTTAATTTGTGTTATGAGTATGGATTTACACCCAAAAGTTTTTGAGTGGATCGCGCTCCTTCGCGTTCACCCTGAATTATATTTGGAATAGATTTTAACTGAAGCAGATGGACATAGTGGGTTGTGTTGGAAACTCTTGAGATTTAATTTGTAACTCTTTTCGACTGGAGTTGGATTTATTTGCATAACTTGTGTGGTGTTTGCAAGTGCTCCAAAAGGTGGTTTTTATGGATGTTTCATCGGTGATGTTGTTAGCAAAGTGTTCTCCTTTGGGATATGAGTTTCCCTTTCTTTTGTGGAAAATATGTGGCAGTTGTGTGTACAGATGTTTGACTTTGGAGTCAATGTTCTTTTCCAAAATGTTGATTTTCGTTAAAATGCGATGTTTTGCAAGTTAGTTTTCAAATTGACGTGGCTTCCTATACGATGTGGTGCTCCTATTAATGGTGTTGTCGTCATAGTTTATATGAATTTCGTAGCCATCGATGTTAATTGTGTTTCAGTCATGTGATACCGAAGAAGAAGTCTTTTGGTGGATGACTATTCGGTATTGTTGTTACATGAAGAATGAATGGTGAAAAGGAAGCATGACATTGTTATAGATGTTTAATGATGAAAGAGTCGATGAGCCAGGTCGGTGAGAAAGTCATATATGGATATATGACTAATCCGGAGTTAGGGCTGGAAAATAAGCTCGTGGCTCGTGGCTCAGCTCGGGCTCGCCCGAGCCTGGCTCGGCTCGCACAGGTTCGTGGCTCGGACCGAGCTCGAGCCGAGCCTACTTTTCAGGCTCGCAAAAACACCGAGCCGGCTCGGCTCGGCTCGCGAGCCAGCTCGCGAGCCAAATTGGCTCGGTGGCCCAGCCCATGCAGGGAATTTAGTATGATTAATGACTTATATTTTTAGGAAAAAGATGATGTTGAGACAATTTCATTTCCTACAAGTGTGATATAGAGCAACTAATCAACTAGTATTATTTAGTAGTAACTAGTAAGTTAATATTATTCACTGCAAATATATGAATTATTGTATAAATACATAATTTCCTGATAAAATGGTCTGGCTCGGCGAGCCGACCCCGAGCCGAGCCGAGCCGGTTTTTTGGGCTCGCCTCAGGGCCGAGCCGAGCCTGGCTCGGCTCACCACTAGACCGAGCCGCACCGAGCCGAGCCGGGCTCGGCTCGGCTCATTTCTAGCCCTATCCGGAGTGCTCTTGAAAAGTGTGCATGCATGTCATAAATCGAGACTTCTATTTCTTTCTGGTGTGTTGGTTGTGGTGTGGGATATTTGTGTTTCCTTTGCATCTTAGCTTAGGGAAAAAAATAAGATGAGTACTCTTTGGTTGTTGCCGGATTCTTTCCAAAGTGGCTTTTAGCGCTTTGGAGTTCGAGTTGTTGTATGTGGATCATTTTGGGTTCATGGGTTTAGGTTGAGCTTACTCAATGATTGTACCCTTTGTTCTGATTCTTGGAAAGGAAGAATGCGAGAGCGAGACCTTCTAAGAAAGGAAAATTTAGTGTGGGTTGGTAATGACCTAAGATATTAGGCGTTGCTAGTGGTTGATCGTAACTAGTTTGGAAGTGAAGAGTAAAGGAAGGTTGGGTATGACCCAATTCAAATTTTCTTGGAGAATTGTCATTGAGGTGTTCCTCGATAGGGTTGATTAAATTATTAGTGGACCACTTGGTGGTTGCTAGTAATTGCTTTCGGTTTTCGAAGAGTATTGGATCTTTTTGTCGCCGGGCTATTGAGCGTGTTGTGCCAACCAAAGTGGAATGTTCGGCTGTTATTGATTTTGCGGGTTTTCAGAACCCTGGCCATAAAGTAGGCTTCTCCTTTCAGTGGTAATGGGGTGGGTGTTGGTCTTGTTGTAAAAGATCATAATGTAACCCCGATGGTTCAAGCAGTTAGTAATCTTAGAGTGTTGTGTCTCACTTGGTTTGCGTCGTCGCGAATACGACGAACCACAGTTGAGAGGTTGAGACGTGAATCACTGTTGTGCGTGGGAGCGGAAGATGGATCTAGAAGTTGGTACCATGTCCTTCTAGAGAGTGGCTTTGGTTAAAGGGATCGAGCACTTTAATGCTAAGGGATGTATCGAAGGAGGAGTGTGAGACCGTTTCCATTCGTAGTCTGTTTGGGATTTTATCCTATCGCTTGGGTCATGCCAAGGCCTTGTATGGGTGCTTTGGGTTTCAATGTTGAGTAAAGTTCTTGCAAGAGGTTGATCGTGGGTTATCGTTAGAACTGTGGGTCTTCGAGCCTAAGCATCTTACCATTGGGTCTCGATCAGTGTAGTTCTAGTGGCTTTAGTCAGAGAGAGAAGCGGTTTGGGAACTGGAGTCTCGCATGCGCGAGAAGTACCCCGAGCTTTTCGCCTCAGGTATGAGATGTGAAACCTAGCTATCTTTTGCTTTGCTGGGTTGCGTATTGGTGTGTCTTGGATTCAAGGTCGAATCCTGTTGAAGGGGGGGAGAATGTGACACCACGGAGTGTCGTATCTTATAAAATGTGAATGTTGAGGTCAAAAACTTTATAAAATATGAAAATGGAGGTTAAAACTTTACGTTATGCCGTTTATAGCGTGTTTTTGGGCCGTTTTCGGGTGTTTGGGCCTCTCCGGGGGACTTTGGGCCTTGGGGGTTGAGTTGGGCCTCCGGTGGAGGGGTTTGGGCCCAAGGGGGGGACTTTTGGGCAGCCAAATCTGGCCCCCACCCCTTGGTGTGCCCCAAACTCCCTCTCTCAACCCTAGCCGCCACCCCCTAGCCCCCCCCTATGCGCCTCCACCCTTCCCCTTCCTCTCCATCTTCCCCCATGGCGCCACCAACCCTCTCCTCCCCTCTCCACCTCCCTTGCTGCCCCTAGGGGAGTTCTCCACCTCAACACCTCGAAGATCCGTCCATTGGAGCGTTCCGCGATGAGGAGATCCGGTGGATTTGGAGCGAGGAAGGAGATCGCGCGAACCGGGAGGAGATCCGTTGGGTTTTCGGTCGTCAGGCGAAGGTATGGCCATGGGAATCCTTAGGGTTGGGCTAGGTACTGTTCAAAGGATGATTATCAAGTTTTTAGATCAATTGGTGGTGCTGGATTTGATTAGAGTAGATGGATTCTTGAGTTGGTCACGTCCTCTGTTTCGGGCAGCATGAGCAGTCGACCTAGGGCTTAGGTTTTCGCCAATTTAGATTCGGAATATGGTCCTACGGATGTTGAAGAAGTTGTATATAATTTCATTATCTTTCAGTGGATATAAAGAACGTCCAATTCCGCCCAGCCGTTTGAAAGTTATGGCTGTCTTACCGAGCATGTTAAAATCTGTGACGTGATTGGAACAGATCACGGTATTTTGTAGATTAAACAACTTTAGATTCCGAATCAGTCTTTCCATATACCTAGAGAAAGTTGGGAAATTTCCTAACCTACGCGAGGATGTACACTTTTAATTGATTCGGAGTCTTAGAACCCGAGTTATGCCTTTTGGAAGGCTGCTGTCCCGGCGGGACAGAACCTCTGTTTTTGGTTATTGCGAGTAGATGGCAATGTCGGGGTAGATGAGGGTTTGCGTACTGTTTTGTGGACATGATTGTGAGTGTGTGGTACCTATGTGCAGGTGGTGTGACCCCGGGAGTGCCCTCTTCATCTCGCCAATCCGTCGCCCGTGGTTGAGGCAAGTGTATTGGAATGGGTAGTGGATTGTGGGTTGTTTGATTGATTGAGATTGAAATTTGAATATACGATATGTTCACATGCCATGCTTTAATGTTTGCCATTGATATGATGAATATGTTTATTACGTGATGATGCCATGTGTTAATGTACAAGTTATCCATGATGATGCCATATGTTAATGTACAAGTTATTCATGATGTTGGCATATTTGCATACATGGCATGATACATGGCCCGGGCGGTGAGAAAGTCATAACTAGTCTGGGGAAGGTCGGTGAGAAAGTTATGACTATTCCGGAGAGCCAATGAGTAAGTCTTACATCGTGATTCCATTCACCGCGGTGAACGGAAGCGAGGAGTAGGCACCCTCCATCTTCGGGATGGAAGGGGGGAGAGGGTGCACACCGATGGGTGTGTACTCAACCATACCGGTATGAGTTTCCAAGGAGACATGAGCATCGCATTGCATTGCATACATAATAATGATGATAATGTTATGTGTTCATGAATGAGATGATATACATAATGTGAGATATTATTGCCATGTAATTGTTCTTGTTGTCCATTGCAATATGCTTGCTGAGTTTCGAACTCACGCTTGTGTTTATGTTATTTTTTCTTAGGTACCATGAAACCGGCATGCGGGTAAAAGGATTTAGCTACACATCTACACGTAGCTCCACACAAATTAGACAGTGTTATCATTTGGAGACATGATAATGAAAGTATTGCCATGAAACTTGGAGAATTGCTTAACTGTGTGCTCGGTCTTACTATTTGATTCGTTTATCTCATGAGGTGGTTGAATGCCTTATCCTGGACTTATTTTGTTGCTATGACACATGTTATTGCTATTTTAGATGCTTTCCGTTATGATATAACTTGTGATACTTTGTTGTTGCTCCGAATCATGGAAAAACAAAGGAGATCTTTAAAATTTTCGGTATTAGCATTTGTTCCTTTGCTGTAATTTACTTGTAATTGTCGTATTTAGAGGTTGCTTAGTCTATGTTTGGTAGCATTTCGGCATATTAAATGCCGGGGTGTTACAGTGCCCAATCTACCCGAAACAGAGAACTATGCAATATCTAGTTTTCATCCAATCTACCCAATCACAGCACCTCCTCTTGATATAAAAGCATCAAATCAACCTATAGATCAGCACCTAGACCAACCCTAAGGATCACCCATACCATACCTTTGCCCGACGAACAACGAACGTCGAATCCTCTCCTCCCGATTTCCCCGATCGTCTTCCACGCGCCGAAACCGCCGGATCTCCTCGTCGTGGGGCTTCCCGATGGAGAGATCAACGGGATGGCGTGGTGGGGATCTCCTCTAGGGCAGCAAGGGTGGTGGAGAGGGGAGGGGAGAGGTGGTGGCGCAAGGAGGAAGGAGATGGGGGGCGCACAAGGAGGTGGAGAGGGGGAGGGGCGGCTAGGGTTAGGTGGGGGCGCACAAGGGCAGGGGAAGGGCACCCCAAGGGCAGAATTTCAGGTCTCCCCCTCCCACAAGGGCCCAAATCCCCTCCCACTAAAGCCCAAGACTCAATCCCTTGGGCCCAAACTCCCCCAGAGAGGCCCAAACTCCCGAAAACAGCCGGAAAACGCGATTAAACCTCATACTGTATAGTTTTATTCTCTAATTTACCACTTCATTCATGCAATGCGCATACTCATAGCACAAATTAAACAAATGGGCCAAAACCAAAAAAAAATCGACACCAATCACTACGAGTTTTGGGGAAACTCTGAAACTCAACAAAAGGAACACCTCAACCGAAAGCATTAAACCTAAATAGCCAACAACCAAATCAGTCCAAAGGTTTTAACGAAGTAAATGAGGAAACCAAGAACACAGTTTAACCATGCACCAAGATTTATGGCACTATTCTTATTAACATGACCGAAATGAATAAATAGTCTATAAGTGTGGAGCTACGTGTAGATGTGTAGCTAATGCCCTTTCCCGCATGACGGATTCATGGTACCTAAAAACAACATAAAACACAAGCGCAACACAAGGACTCAGAACGTCCCAAGCAATAGGATAAATTCCCAAACAGACAACGAGGGAAAATGGTCTCACACTCCTCATTCTATGCATTCTGTGACACTACGGTATGGTGTGACATTATAGAATGTGAAATTAGAGAATAAAACCTTTCGGCTTGAGGTTTACTCGCGTTTTTGGGCCGTTTGAAGTGATATGTCACCACGAAGTGTCGTAACCTTTTAAATGGTGCTTGTTAAGGTCAAAAACTTTATGAAATATGGTATGGCAGGTTAAAACCATAAGGTATGGAGGTTAATAACGTTTCCGGGCCGTTTCCGGGCCGTTTTCGGGGTTTTGGGCCTTCCCGGGGGAGTTTTGGGCCTTGGTGGGCTTTGGTGGGATGGATTAGGTCTCCGTAACGGACTAGAATTGGGTGTGGGGGCTGGTAAAAGGGGTTTCCCTGCCCCTTTGGGGCGTCCACCCTGCTGCCTTTGCGCCCCTTGAGACCTTGGTGCGCCCCTCTCACCTCCCCCCCACTTGCCAAGCCCTAGCCGCCCCTTCCCTTTGAGCCTTGCGCCTCCCCCTTGCTCTCCTCCATTGCCCCACCTCTCCACCACCTCTCCTCCACCCCCTTGCTGCCCTAGGGTGGTCTCCACACCTCTGCACCTTGTGGATCCATCCGTTGGAGCGAGGAGCGAGGAGCGAGGAGCGAGGAGCGAGGAGCGAGGAGCGATCCGCGAGGAGATCTATTGGAGATTCGTTCGTTGGGCAAAGGTATGATCATGGGGATCCTTGGGTTTGATCTAGGTACTGTTCTTAGGGTGTTTATGAAGTTTTTAGATCAATTGGTGGTGCTGGGTTGGAGTTCTTTGGGTTAGATCTAGACGTTGCCACGTTTCTGTTTTCGGGCAGATTGAGCAGTCGGGCTAGGGTTCGAGTTTTCGTCGATTTAGAATCCGAATCTGTCCATACGGACTTAAAATAAGTTGTAGATAATTTAATTATCTTTCCGTGGACATAAAGCACGTTAAAATTCGATCAGCCGTTTGAAAGTTATGGCCGTTTTACCGAGCGTGTTAAAATCTGTGACGCGATTGGAACAGATCGTAGTAATCTGTAGATTAAATAATTTTAGAGTCCGAATCAGTCTTTCCGTATAACTAGAAAAAGGTAGGAAATTTCCTAAGCTTCACGATGGTGTACTCGTTTAATCGATTTGGAGTACCAGAACTAAAGTTATGGCCTTTGCAAGGCTGCTGTCCCGCCGGGACAGAACCTCTGTTTTTAGGTTTGCAAGTAGTGGGCAATGTCGGGTTAGATTGGGATTTGTGTACTGTTTTGTGGGCATGATTGTGAGTGTGTGATGCCTATGTGCAGGTGGTGTGACACCGGGAGTGCCCTCGACTTCCCACAAATCCGTCGCCCGCGGTTGAGGCAAGTGTGTTGTAATGTATAGCGGATTGTAGGTTGCTTGTTGATATTGGATGAAAGATTGAATACTTGCTATGATCACTTGCCTTGCTTGCTGTTTTCCAATGATATATTGAGTATGATTATCATGATATGATGCTATGTGTCTATACTTATCATGATTCGATGCCATGTGTAATATTTGTCATGATGAGATGCCATATGTTTATGTACATGTGAAATATGATAATTGGCATAGTTGCATGCATGACATGAGACAGGCGAGGCGGTGAGAAAGTCATAACTAGTCCGGCAAGGTCGGTGAGAAAGTTATGACTAGTCCGGAACGCCATTGAGTAAGACCTACATCGTGATTCCATCCACGTGGTGAATGGAAGCGAGGAGTAGGCACCCTCCATCTTCGGGATGGAAGTGGGGGAAAAGGTTGCACACCGACGGGTGTGTACTCAACCATACCGGTATGAGTTTCCAAGGAGATATGAGCATAACATTGCATTGCATTGCATTGCAATACATATTTAATGATGATGATGTTGTTATGTGCTCAAGTATGAGATGTTATATGTGATGTAAGGTATTATTGTCTTGTAAATGATCTTGTTGTCCATTACAATATGCTTGCTGAGTTTTCGAACTCACGCTTGTGTTTTATGTTGTTTTTAGGTACTTTGAGATCGGCATGCGGGAAAAAGGGGTTTAGCTACACTTCTACACGTAGCTCCACCATCATAGTCCATAATTAATCACTTGGAGACATGATATTAAGAGTTGTGCCTTAAACTTAATGTATGGTTTAATTTAGCATGCTAGTGATTCCTTATTTGCTTCGTTTTAGTTTATGAAGTGGTTGAGCGTGGTATTATTGGCGTAATTTGATGATATATCCATTTATGTTGATGTTTTAGATGTCGTGTGCTATGATATATCTTGCCATGATATTGATATGGTGTTAATTCATTGAAAAACAAAGGAGATGCTGCCGAAATATCGGTTTTTAGCATATGTACCTTTGCTGGAATTTATGTTAAATATGATATTTAGATGTTGTTTAGCTTATGTTTGGTAGCATTCGGGCATATTAAATGCCGGGGTGTTACAGTTGGTATCAGAGCGGGCTGTAGGTCCTTGTAATGCGTATTTTTAGTGTCATGCCATAGGGTACAACTAAAATATGATGTGGAATAACTTAGAAACATGGCTTAGGTTTCAACTAAAACTTTGTCATAGGATAGCAACATTAAAACTTGCAAAAAATGGTATAACTAATCTAAAATTTGACACACACTGGATGCACAGTATGAAAGGGTATGGGTATCGTTTCTTTACGCTTAAATGTTGTATTTAAGCTTTGATGTTGAATGCTTCTTTTGACAATGCATGTTGCTATGTCAATGATATATGTTGTGGTGATAAGAGTGGGGTTGTGGTGGTACCGAAGGGTTTCGGTCACCTCTTGTTGTTTATAGTTAGGGTGAGGTTTGACGGTGTGGCCGGTTAGCGCCATCACCGAAGAACTGTTAACCCCTGTAGGAGAAAAGCGCTTACCCTTTCTGTCGTAAATCGGGTAGTTGATTGGAGTCGAAAAGGAAGAGTTAATGGTGGTTTCCTTGGATGTTCTTTGTCGTTCTGACGGTCGGTGTTTGTTGCTTTTCTTGGCTTTAGTTGTTTTGAACCAAATGAAAAGGTGATGGGCTTTCGCGGATCGTTCCGTATGCGGTGTGCGGTTTTGTCTTCCTTGGGTGAAGACGTAGAAGAGGAGTCTAGTGTTGCGCTTCTTTTGGGCGCCTTTCCGATTTTGATGCCTGTTAATTGCTTTATGAAGAACAAGCATTCGATTTATTCTGTGGTTGTCTGTCTCTAAGGCTAAAGGAGTTTTGTTCGAGTTGTGCCGGACCTAGGTATCAGGGCTGAAGTTACGTGGCTTCAGTAGTAATGCGGTGTTTGATTTCATCATTTTACTGGTTTGAGAAATCATCTTTGAAAGCCCCTCTTGAGTCGTGAAAGTTAGGGGTTTGGTGTTAAGGTTTTATTTGAAAAGGTTAATGGAGCACTTGGTTCCCTTTCGAGAAAAGTTGTCTTCCAACCAGTTTCCTCTATGGAAGTCTTTGAGATTGAAAAGTGTTTTGGAGAATTCCTTTGCATTACCAAGTTTGGGTTTGTCTCATTGCAATTTTGAGAGTCAAGTTTCCTTATGAATTTGGGATGAGTTTTAAAACTAAAATCTTGTAAACAAAGTAAGTAGTCTTTTTTGAAATCGTTTGTCCCTAGTAAGAATTGATGTTTAGCATGTTATGTAGTAGGTAACAATGTGGTTTATGGATTGATGTGTTGCTAAGTTAAATTTTGAGTTGAATCAATTCAATGTGAGTAAAATCTCTAAGTTTGAGAATAAATAGACTACTAGTGTTGTAGTTCACTCTTAGCGAGAATGATTGAAAGTGTTAATGTTCATGCTTAGAATCTGTTGCCTTGCTTTAAAAGTGCTTATGATCCTCGTTAATGTTAAAAGTTTAAACCTTGATGCATAGTTAAAACATTAAGATGATGTAAAGCTGATATTGTTAAGAAGCTTTGCTTGGTGTTTAAAGATGTGCTAATCTAACGGATTAGTAGAGACTAGTGACTTTAATTTGGAAGTTGATTGGAGTGGTTATTTATGTTGTTGCAAACTACTAGTATATTTGGAAGTATGCGATTGTGACCCTTCAATGCTAGTTTTCAATCTATTTTAAATAGTTGGAGTATGTTGTAATTTTGTTATCACCTATGTATAGGGTAGCTAAAAGTAATGTTGATCGGTTGATGATTATGCCCATTTGTTTTTATTGATGACTTAGTAGTGGTGGTAGTTGTGTAGAATACTTGTTGGAAACCATTGACTAAATGGAGGGTGTTGTAACCTGTGGTGATGGAGTGAACCATGGATAATTAACCTGATATAGAGTTTTATCCTTAATGAATGTATGCCTTGGAATCCTAGCTATGAACTTTGTCTTGTAGAGATAATATTTACATGTTGAAGTCGTTGTTTAAGCTGAATAAGGTTCGGTTATCGAGGCGTGAATAGATAGGAGGTATGAAATTTATATGTTGATCTTCTGAAAGATTTGTTGAAGTACTATGTTTCAAATTTAGAATAAGAAGTATTATGATTCGGTGATCCGTGGGGATCATATCATTATAGTCTTGGTTGGGTGCCTTCTTGATAAGCATCATAAACCCTTATTAAAAGTTTTGGGAATGGTAACTAGAGGAAGAATTTGTTGTGAAGCTTTTGGTTGAATTGAGTTGGGGCTCCTCAGGGAGTAAAGTGATTATTAAAGTCTTTTAATGGAAAGCGTAGTGGAGTTCTAGAGATGGTTCTTTTTACGCTGAGCTTGTGTTTAAAAGCTTTTGGACTGGTTTGGTTGTTTGCCATTTTGGTTGAAGGGTTTTCGGTCAAGGTGTTCCTTATCTTTGTGTTTGAGTTTCACCAAAACTCGTAATGTTTGGGGTCGACCTTTGGTTTTGGCGACTTTGGTTAGTTCGTGTGGTGAGTTTGGAGTTACATCCAAAAGTTTTGAGGCGAGCGCGCCCTGTGGCGTTCGCACTGGATTATCTTTGGAATTAATTTTAAAAGGAAGCAGATGGTCTTAAAGGGTTGTGTTGGAAACTTTTGAGTTGAGCCCTTAATGTGTAACTCTTTTTGGCTAGAGTTGGAGTTGTTTTGAAAATGTGTGTGATGTTGCGAGTGCTTCAAAAAGGTGGACTTTATGAAAGTTTTACAAAGTGATTTTGTTAGTGAGGTGTTCCCCTTTTGGGAATGAGTTTCCCTCTCCTTGAGGAAGTTCGTGATGGTTGTGGGAGCAGATGCTCGACTTGAAATTTTGATGTTCTTTTCCAAAATGTTGAATTTGGATGAAATGCAATGTTGTGCAAGTTCAGTTTTCAACTGATGTGGGGTCTTTACGACGTGGTGTTTCTTATCAACTATGCTTGCCGTCATAGTCTATATGAATTTCCGCAACCTTCGATGTTAATTGTGTTTCCATCATTTGATACCGAGGAAGAAGTCATTTGGTGAATGACTATTCGGTGCCGTTGTTACATGATGAATGAAGGGTGAAAAAGGAAAATGAGACATTGTTTATGCACAATTAATCATAAAGGAGTCGACGAGCCAGGTCGGTGAGAAAGTCATATAAGGATATATGACTAATCCGGAGTGCTCTTGAAAAGTGTGCATGCATGTCAAGAATCGAGATGTCCATTTCTTTCTAGTATGAAAAGAAAGAATGAAGAAATTATGGTATTTTGGTTGTAGTGTAGGGGATTTATGCTTCCTTTGTGATTTGGCTTGGATGTTGCCGAATTCTTTCCAAAATGGTTGTTAACGCTTTGGGTTTGAGTTGTCGTGTGTACACTTGGGGTTGATACCTAAGTGTTTTTGTGTGAGGGCGAGACCATCTTAAGAAAGGAACCAATTGTGGTTTGGTAAGGTTTTTCGATCCTAGCTTGGGGCTAGGTGTTGAACCCTAGTGGTATAAGGCTGGTTTGTGATGGAGGTTGATGATGTATGGGTTTAACCATTATTAAGTGTAGCGATGGGTGGAAGTGAAGTTGACGGTAGTTCGGTGATATTTGTCCTGCCGTGAGCATTTGTCGTCACTAGTTGTTCTTGGATTTGAGTCTTGTCTAGGAAAGGATGGAATAAAATGTTAGTATGATGGTGTATCGGAAGGGCAACTGTGCCTTAATGAGTTTTCCCCTCGATGGAAATTTTCGGGAATGTAGAAAGGTCGTTAAAGGAATTGTGACTTCCTTTGATTATGTCATGTTGAGTTTAGTGGAGTATGGTAGTTAGGTTGGTTGTGATAGAAGTATGAAGTGTTTGCCGTGAGGATTCGAGCGTTTTGGGTTGATGGAGCCCTTTGTGGTTGAAACGCAGATTCTGTTGGGGAATTGAAGTGAAGGTCGATTTGTGAGGGGTTGCCCTTAGTTGAGCTAGATCAACACTTTTTCTCTATGTGTTGGTTTTGGGAACTCGTTTGTTGTTTGTTCCGGTTTTAGTCGTTGTGTGAATGTTTTGTGCTGCAGAGAAGCCGTTTGTCCCTTGGAGATTTTGTCATTGACTTTGGCGTCCTTCGGATTCGAGGTCGAATCCTGTTGAAGGGGGGGAGAATGTGACACTACGGTATGGTGTGACATTATAGAATGTGAAATTAGAGAATAAAACCTTTCGGCTTGAGGTTAACTCGTGTTTTTGGGCCGTTTGAAGTGATGTGTCACCACGGAGTATCGTAACCTTTTAAATGGTGCTTGTTAAGGTCAAAAACTTTATGAAATATGGTATGGCAGGTTAAAACCATAAGGTATGGAGGTTAATAATGTTTCCGGGCCGTTTCCGGGCCGTTTTCGGGGTTTTGGGCCTTCCCGGGGGAGTTTTGGGCCTTGGTGGGCTTTGGTGGGATGGATTAGGTCTCCGTAACGGACTAGAATTGGGTGTGGGGGCTGGTAAAAGGGGTTTCCCTGCCCCTATGGGGCGTCCACCCTGCTGCCTTTGCGCCCCTTGAGGCCTTGGTGCGCCCCTCTCACCTCCCCCCCACTTGCCAAGCCCTAGCCGCCCCTTCCCTTTGAGCCTTGCGCCTCCCCCTTGCTCTCCTCCATTGCCCCACCTCTCCACCACCTCTCCTCCACCCCCTTGCTGCCCTAGGGTGGTCTCCACACCTCTGCACCTTGTGGATCCATCCGTTGGAGCGAGGAGCGAGGAGCGAGGAGCGAGGAGCGTGGAGCGAGGAGCGATCCGCGAGGAGATCTATTGGAGATTCGTTCGTTGGGCAAAGGTATGATCATGGGGATCCTTGGGTTTGATCTAGGTACTGTTCTTAGGGTGTTTATGAAGTTTTTAGATCAATTGGTGGTGCTGGGTTGGAGTTCTTTGGGTTAGATCTAGACGTTGCCACGTTTCTGTTTTCGGGCAGATTGAGCAGTCGGGCTAGGGTTCGAGTTTTCGTCGATTTAGAATCCGAATCTGTCCGTACGGACTTAAAATAAGTTGTAGATAATTTAATTATATTTCCGTGGACATAAAGCATGTTAAAATTCGATCAGCCGTTTGAATGTTATGGCCGTTTTACCGAGCGTGTTAAAATCTGTGACGCGATTGGAACAGATCGTAGTAATCTGTAGATTAAACAATTTTAGAGTCCGAATAAGTCTTTCCGTATAACTAGAAAAAGGTAGGAAATTTCCTAATCTTCGCGATGGTGTACTCGTTTAATCGATTTGGAGTACCAGAACTCAAGTTATGGCCTTTGCAAGGCTGCTGTCCCGCCGGGACAGAACCTCTGTTTTTAGGTTTGCAAGTAGTGGGCAATGTCGGGTTAGATGGGGATTTGTGTACTGTTTTGTGGGCATGATTGTGAGTGTGTGATGCCTATGTGCAGGTGGTGTGACACCGGGAGTGCCCTCGACTTCCCACAAATCCGTCGCCCGCGGTTGAGGCAAGTGTGTTGTAATGTATAGCGGATTGTAGGTTGCTTGTTGATATTGGATGAAAGATTGAATACTTGCTATGATCACTTGCCTTGCTTGCTGTTTTCCAATGATATATTGAGTATGATTATCATGATATGATGCTATGTGTCTATACTTATCATGATTCGATGCCATGTGTAATATTTGTCATGATGAGATGCCATATGTTTATGTACATGTGAAATATGATAATTGGCATAGTTGCATGCATGACATGAGACAGGGCGAGGCGGTGAGAAAGTCATAACTAGTCCGGCAAGGTCGGTGAGAAAGTTATGACTAGTCCGGAACGCCATTGAGTAAGACCTACATCGTGATTCCATCCACGTGGTGAATGGAAGCGAGGAGTAGGCACCCTCCATCTTCGGGATGGAAGTGGGGGAAAAGGTTGCACACCGACGGGTGTGTACTCAACCATACCGGTATGAGTTTCCAAGGAGATATGAGCATAACATTGCATTGCATTGCATTGCAATACATATTTAATGATGATGATGTTGTTATGTGCTCAAGTATGAGATGTTATATGTGATGTAAGGTATTATTGTCTTGTAAATGATCTTGTTGTCCATTACAATATGCTTGCTGAGTTTTCGAACTCACGCTTGTGTTTTATGTTGTTTTTAGGTACTTTGAGATCGGCATGCGGGAAAAAGGGGTTTAGCTACACTTCTACACGTAGCTCCACCATCATAGTCCATAATTAATCACTTGGAAACATGATATTAAGAGTTGTGCCTTAAACTTAATGTATGGTTTAATTTAGCATGCTAGTGATTCCTTATTTGCTTCGTTTTAGTTTATGAAGTGGTTGAGCGTGGTATTATTGGTGTAATTTGATGATATATCCATTTATGTTGATGTTTTAGATGTCGTGTGCTATGATATATCTTGCCATGATATTGATATGGTGTTAATTCATTGAAAAACAAAGGAGATGCTGCCGAAATATCGGTTTTTAGCATATGTACCTTTGCTGGAATTTATGTTAAATATGATATTTAGATGTTGTTTAGCTTATGTTTGGTAGCATTCGGGCATATTAAATGCCGGGGTGTTACAGTTGGTATCAGAGCGGGCTGTAGGTCCTTGTAATGCGTATTTTTAATGTCATGCCATAGGGTACAACTAAAATATGATGTGGAATAACTTAGAAACATGGCTTAGGTTTCAACTAAAACTTTGTCATAGGATAGCAACATTAAAACTTGCAAAAAATGGTATAACTAATCTAAAATTTGACACACACTGGATGCACAGTATGAAAGGGTATGGGTATCGTTTCTTTACGCTTAAATGTTGTATTTAAGCTTTGATGTTGAATGCTTCTTTTGACAATGCATGTTGCTATGTCAATGATATATGTTGTGGTGATAAGAGTGGGGTTGTGGTACCGAAGGGTTTCGGTCACCTCTTGTTGTTTATAGTTAGGGTGAGGTTTGTGGTGTGGCGGTTAGCGCCATCACCGAAGAAGCTGTTAACCCCTCGTAGGAGAAAAGCGCTTACCCTTTACGTCGTAAATCGGGTAGTTGATTGGAGGCGAAAGGAAGAGTTAATGGTGGTTTCCTTCGGATGTTCTTTGTCGCTCGACGGTCGGTGTTTGTTGCTTTTCTTGGCTTTAGTTGTTTTGAACCAAATGAAAAGGTGATGGGCTTTCGCGGATCGTTCCGTATGCGGTGTGTGGTTTTGTCTTCCTTGGGTGAAGACGTAGAAGAGGAGTCTAGTGTTGCGCTTCTTTTGGGCGCCTTTCCAGTTTTTGATGCCTGTTAATTGCTTTATGAAGAACAAGCATTCGATTTATTCCTGTGGTTGTCTGTCTCCAAGGCTAAAGGAGTTTTGTTCGGAGTTGTGCTAGACCTAGCTATCAGGGCTGAAGTTCTGTGGGCTTAGTAGTAACGGTGTTTGATTTCATCATTTCTTGGTTTGAGAAATCATCTTTGAAAGCCCTCTTGAGTCGTGAAAGTTAGGGGTTTGGTGTTAAGGTTTTATTTGAAAAGGTTAATGGAGCACTTGGTTCCCTTTCGAGAAAAGTTGTCTTCCAACCAGTTTCCTCTATGGAAGTCTTTGAGATTGAAAAGTGTTTTGGAGAATTCCTTTGCATTACCAAGTTTGGGTTTGTCTCATTGCAATTTTGAGAGTCAAGTTTCCTTATGAATTTGGGATGAGTTTTAAAACTAAAATGCTGTAAACAAAGTAAGTAGTCTTTTGACTGAAATCGTTTGTCCCTAGTAAGAATTGATGTTTAGCATGTTATGTAGTAGGTAACAATGTGGTTTATGGATTGATGTGTTGCTAAGTTAAATTTTGAGTTGAATCAATTCAATGTGAGTAAAATCTCTAAGTTTGAGAATAAATAGACTACTAGTGTTGTAGTTCACTCTTAAGCGAGAATGATTGAAAGTGTTAATGTTCATGCTTAGAATCTGTTGCCTTGCTTTAAAAGTGCTTATGATCCTCGTTAATGTTAAAAGTTTAAACCTTGATGCATAGTTAAAACATTAAGATGATGTAAACTGCTGATATTGTTAAGAAGCTTTGCTTGGTGTTTAAAGATGTGCTAATCTAACAGATTAGTAGAGACTAGTGACTTTAATTTGGAAGTTGATTGGAGTGGTTATTTATGTTGTTGCAAACTACTAGTATATTTGGAAGTATGCAGTTGTGACCCTTCAATGCTAGTTTTCAATCTATTTTAAATAGTTGGAGTATGTTGTAATTTTGTTATCACCTATGTATAGGGTAGCTAAAAGTAATGTTGATCGGTTGATGATTATGCCCATTTGTTTTTATTGATGACTTAGTAGTGGTGGTAGTTGTGTAGAATACTTGTTGGAAACCATTGACTAAATGGAGGGTGTTGTAACCTGTGGTGATGGAGTGAACCATGGATAATTAACCTGATATAGAGTTTTATCCTTAATGAATGTATGCCTTGGAATCCTAGCTATGAACTTTGTCTTGTAGAGATAATATTTACATGTTGAAGTCGTTGTTTAACTGAATAAGGTTCGGTTATCGAGACGTGAATAGATAGGAGGTATGAAATTTATATGTTGATCTTCTTTGAAAGATTTGTTGAAGTACTATGTTTCAAATTTAGAATAAGAAGTATTATGATTCGGTGATCCGTGGGGATCATATCATTATAGTCTTGGTTGGGTGCCTTCTTGATAAGCATCATAAACCCTTATTAAAAGTTTTGGGAATGGTAACTAGAGGAAGAATTTGTTGTGAAGCTTTTGGTTGAATTGAGTTGGGGCTGCTCAGGGAGTTAAAAGTGTTTATTATAGTCTTTTAATGGAAAGCGTAGTGGAGTTCTAGATATGGTTCTTTTACGCTGAGCTTGTGTTTAAAAGTTTTTGGACTGGTTTGGTTGTTTGCCATTTTGGTTGAAGGGTTTTCGGTCAAGGTGTTCCTTATCTTTGTGTTTGAGAGTTTCCCAAAACTCGTAATGTTTGGTGTCGACCTTTGGTTTTGGCGAATTTGGTTAGTTCGTGTTGTGAGTTTGGATTTACATCCAAAAGTTTTGAGTCGATCGCGCCCTTTCGGCGTTCAGACTGGATTATCTTTGGAATTAATTTTAAAAGGAAGCAGATGGTCTTAAAGGGTTGTGTTGGAAACTTTTGAGTTGAGCCCTTAATGTGTAACTCTTTTGGCTAGAGTTGGAGTTGTTTTGAAAATGTGTGTGATGTTGCGAGTGCTTCAAAAGGTGGACTTTATGAAAGTTTTACAAAGTGATTTTGTTAGTGAGGTGTTCCCCTTTTGGGAATGAGTTTCCCTCTCCTTGAGGAAGTTCGTGATGGTTGTGGGAGCAGATGCTCGACTTGAAATTTTGATGTTCTTTTCCAAAATGTTGAATTTGGATGAAATGCAATGTTGTGCAAGTTCAGTTTTCAAGCGATGTGGGGTCTTTACGACGTGGTGTTTCTTGTCAACTATGCTGCCGTCATAGTCTATATGAATTTCCGCAACCTTCGATGTTAATTGTGTTTCCATCATTTGATAATGAGGAAGAAGTCATTTGGTGAATGACTATTCGGTGCCCGTTGTTACATGATGAATGAAGATTGAAAAAGGAAAATGATACATTGTTTAAGCAAAATTAATCATAAAGGAGTCGACGAGCCAGGTCGGTGAGAAAGTCATATAAGGATATATGACTAATCCGAGTGCTCTTGAAAAGTGTGCATGCATGTCAAGAATCGAGATGTCCATTTCTTTCTAGTATGAAAAGAAAGAATGAAGAAATTATGGTATTTTGGTTGTAGTGTAGGGGATTTATGCTTCCTTTGTGATTTGGCTTGGATGTTGCCGAATTCTTTCCAAAATGGTTGTTAACGCTTTGGGTTTGAGTTGTCGTGTGTACACTTGGGGTTGATACCTAAGTGTTTTTGTGTGAGGGCGAGACCATCTTAAGAAAGGAACCAATTGTGGTTTGGTAAGGTTTTTCGATCCTAGCTTGGGGCTAGGTGTTGAACCCTAGTGGTATAAGGCTGGTTTGTGATGGAGGTTGATGATGTATGGGTTTAACCATTATTAAGTGTAGCGATGGGTGGAAGTGAAGTTGACGGTAGTTCGGTGATATTTGTCCTGCCGTGAGCATTTGTCGTCACTAGTTGTTCTTGGATTTGAGTCTTGTCTAGGAAAGGATGGAATAAAATGTTAGTATGATGGTGTATCGGAAGGGCAACTGTGCCTTAATGAGTTTTCCCCTCGATGGAAATTTTCGGGAATGTAGAAAGGTCGTTAAAGGAATTGTGACTTCCTTTGATTATGTCATGTTGAGTTTAGTGGAGTATGGTAGTTAGGTTGGTTGTGATAGAAGTATGAAGTGTTTGCCGTGAGGATTCGAGCGTTTTGGGTTGATGGAGCCCTTTGTGGTTGAAACGCAGATTCTGTTGGGGAATTGAAGTGAAGGTCGATTTGTGAGGGGTTGCCCTTAGTTGAGCTAGATCAACACTTTTTCTCTATGTGTTGGTTTTGGGAACTCGTTTGTTGTTTGTTCCGGTTTTAGTCGTTGTGTGAATGTTTTGTGCTGCAGAGAAGCCGTTTGTCCCTTGGAGATTTTGTCATTGACTTTGGCGTCCTTCGGATTCGAGGTCGAATCCTGTTGAAGGGGGGGAGAATGTGACACTACGGTATGGTGTGACATTATAGAATGTGAAATTAGAGAATAAAACCTTTCGGCTTGAGGTTTACTCGTGTTTTTGGGCCGTTTGAAGTGATGTGTCACCACGGAGTATCGTAACCTTTTAAATGGTGCTTGTTAAGGTCAAAAACTTTATGAAATATGGTATGGCAGGTTAAAACCATAAGGTATGGAGGTTAATAACGTTTCCGGGCCGTTTCCGGGCCGTTTTCGGGGTTTTGGGCCTTCCCGGGGGAGTTTTGGGCCTTGGTGGGCTTTGGTGGGATGGATTAGGTCTCCGTAACGGACTAGAATTGGGTGTGGGGGCTGGTAAAAGGGGTTTCCCTGCCCCTTTGGGGCGTCCACCCTGCTGCCTTTGCGCCCCTTGAGGCCTTGGTGCGCCCCTCTCACCTCCCCCCCACTTGCCAAGCCCTAGCCGCCCCTTCCCTTTGAGCCTTGCGCCTCCCCCTTGCTCTCCTCCATTGCCCCACCTCTCCACCACCTCTCCTCCACCCCCTTGCTGCCCTAGGGTGGTCTCCACACCTCTGCACCTTGTGGATCCATCCGTTGGAGCGAGGAGCGAGGAGCGAGGAGCGAGGAGCGAGGAGCGAGGAGCGTGGAGCGAGGAGTGATCCGCGAGGAGATCTATTGGAGATTCGTTCGTTGGGCAAAGGTATGATCATGGGGATCCTTGGGTTTGATCTAGGTACTGTTCTTAGGGTGTTTATGAAGTTTTTAGATCAATTGGTGGTGCTGGGTTGGAGTTCTTTGGGTTAGATCTAGACGTTGCCACGTTTCTGTTTTCGGGCAGATTGAGCAGTCGGGCTAGGGTTCGAGTTTTCGTCGATTTAGAATCCGAATCTGTCCGTACGGACTTAAAATAAGTTGTAGATAATTTAATTATATTTCCGTGGACATAAAGCATGTTAAAATTCGATCAGCCGTTTGAATGTTATGGCCGTTTTACCGAGCGTGTTAAAATCTGTGACGCGATTGGAACAGATCGTAGTAATCTGTAGATTAAACAATTTTAGAGTCCGAATCAGTCTTTCCGTATAACTAGAAAAAGGTAGGAAATTTCCTAATCTTCGCGATGGTGTACTCGTTTAATCGATTTGGAGTACCAGAACTCAAGTTATGGCCTTTGCAAGGCTGCTGTCCCGCCGGGACAGAACCTCTGTTTTTAGGTTTGCAAGTAGTGGGCAATGTCGGGTTAGATGGGGATTTGTGTACTGTTTTGTGGGCATGATTGTGAGTGTGTGATGCCTATGTGCAGGTGTTGTGACACCGGGAGTGCCCTCGACTTCCCACAAATCCGTCGCCCGCGGTTGAGGCAAGTGTGTTGTAATGTATAGCGGATTGTAGGTTGCTTGTTGATATTGGATGAAAGATTGAATACTTGCTATGATCACTTGCCTTGCTTGCTGTTTTCCAATGATATATTGAGTATGATTATCATGATATGATGCTATGTGTCTATACTTATCATGATTCGATGCCATGTGTAATATTTGTCATGATGAGATGCCATATGTTTATGTACATGTGAAATATGATAATTGGCATAGTTGCATGCATGACATGAGATAGGGCGAGGCGGTGAGAAAGTCATAACTAGTCCGGCAAGGTCGGTGAGAAAGTTATGACTAGTCCGAACGCCATTGAGTAAGACCTACATCGTGATTCCATCCACGTGGTGAATGGAAGCGAGGAGTAGGCACCCTCCATCTTCGGGATGGAAGGGGAAAAGGGTGCACACCGACGGTGTGTACTCAACCATACCGGTATGAGTTTCCAAGGAGATATGAGCATAACATTGCATTGCATTGCATTGCAATACATATTTAATGATGATGATGTTGTTATGTGCTCAAGTATGAGATGTTATATGTGATGTAAGGTATTATTGTCTTGTAAATGATCTTGTTGTCCATTACAATATGCTTGCTGAGTTTTCGAACTCACGCTTGTGTTTTATGTTGTTTTTAGGTACTTTGAGATCGGCATGCGGGAAAAAGGGGTCTAGCTACACTTCTACACGTAGCTCCACCATCATAGTCCATAATTAATCACTTGGAGACATGATATTAAGAGTTGTGCCTTAAACTTAATGTATGGTTTAATTTAGCATGCTAGTGATTCCTTATTTGCTTCGTTTTAGTTTATGAAGTGGTTGAGCGTGGTATTATTGGCGTAATTTGATGATATATCCATTTATGTTGATGTTTTAGATGTCGTGTGCTATGATATATCTTGCCATGATATTGATATGGTGTTAATTCATGGAAAAACAAAGGAGATAATGCCGAAATATCGGTTTTTAGCATATGTACCTTTGCTGGAATTTATGTTAAATATGATATTTAGATGTTGTTTAGCTTATGTTTGGTAGCATTCGGGCATATTAAATGCCGGGGTGTTACACATTCCTTGGCACTAAAGTGCCCGATCCCTTTAATCGAAACTACTCTCCAGAAGCACACGGTACCAACCTCTCTACTATGGTTTATCGTAATCAAGAATGACGTGAACCAAGAGAGACACAACACTCCCAGACTACTGACTGCTTGATCAATCGGGGTTATAACCTTGAGACAGGTTGATCTTTCACAGAAAGACCAATACCCACCATTACCACCGAAAGGGAAAGCTTACTTAAAACTAGGGTTCTTAAAACTCGCAAGAACAGTAACAACTGAACAATTTGCTTCGATTGACACAACTCGCGCATAGCCCAGCATAAAAAAGATCCAATACACCTCGAAAAGGAAAAGCAACTGCTAGCAACCACCAAGTGGTCCACTAATAATTTGATCAACCCTACCGACGGACACATAAATGGAAACAATTCTCCAGGAGGGTTTTAATCGAGTCATACACAACCTTCCTTTACTCCTCACTTTTAAACTATTTACGATCCACTACTAGCAACACCTAATAACTTAGGTCATTAACAACCCACACTGGATTTCTCTTTTCTAAGAAGGTCTCACCGTCATGCTCTTCCACTCAAAGGGCTAGAACAAAGTGCACCACCATTGGGTAAGCTCAACCAAAAACCATCAACCCAATTGATCCCCATGCATAACTTTGAGTCCAATGCACTACAATCACATTGTTTAAGGATTCGACAACAACCAAAGAGTATTCATTTTACTTTCCTAAGCCAAGACGCAAAGGAAACACAAATCTCCTACTCCACCACCAACATACCAAAAATTCTTCATTGTTTCTTTTCATACCAGAAAGAAATGGAAATCTCGATTTATGACATGAATGCACACTTTTCAAGAGCACTCCGGATTAGTCATATATCTATATATGACTTCCTCACCGACCTGGCTCATCGATTCTTTCATCATTAAACATCTATAAACAATGTCATGCTTCCTTTTCACCATTCATTCTTCATGTAACAACAATACCGAATAGTCATTCACCAAAAGACTTCTTCCTCGGTATCACATGATTGAAACATAGTTAACATCGATGGCTGTGAAATTCATATAAACTTATGACGGCAACACCATTAACAGGAAAACACCACATCGTATAAGAACCCACGTCAATTGAAAAACTAAACTTGCAAAACCTCGCGCTTTAACCACAATCAACATTTGGAAAAGAACATCGTCTCCAAAGTTAAACATCTGCACATACAACCACCACAAATTTTCTCAAAGAGAAAGGGAAACTCATTTCCAAAAGAGAACACTTCGCTAACGGCATCACCGATGAAACATCCATAAAAACCCCCTTTTGAAGCACTTGCAAACACCACACACATTTTCCAAATAACTCCAACTCTAGCCAAAAAGAGTTACAAATTAAACCTCGTGAGTTTTCCAACACAACCCTCTATGTCCATCTGCTTCCTTTAAAAATTTATTCCAAGGATAACTCAGTGTGAACGCGAAGGAGCGCGAACCACTCAAAAACTTTTGGGTGTAAATCCATACTCACAACACAAACTAAACAAATTAGCCAAAACCAAATATTGGCACCAAATTCTACGAGTTTTAGGGAAATTCTGAAACACAACATAAGGAACACCTTGACCGAAACCCTTCAACCAAAATGGCAAACAACCAGACCAGTCTGAAAGGTTTTAGACACAAGCTCAGCATGAAACCAACCATATCTAGTATTCCACTATACTTACCACTTAAACGTTCAATATTCACTATTTACTCATCGAGAAGCCCAACATAATTCAACCAAAAGCTACATAACCAATTCTTTCTCTAGTTACCTTTCCCAACACTTTTAATTAAGGTTTATGATGCTTATCAGAAAGGCACCCAACCAAGACTACATTGACATGATCCCCACGGATCACCAAATCATAAAACAATGTATTCTATATTTCAAACATAGCACTTCAACAGATACTTAAGCATGATCAACCTATAAATTTCATACCACCTACATATCCACGTCTCGACAATCGGAACTTATTCAGTTAACCAACGACTTCAACATGGAAATGTTATCTCTACAAGACAAAGTTCAATGTTGAGTAAGCTTCTAGCAAGATTTGATTGCGAGTTATCATTAGAGCCATCAGACTTCGAGCCTTAACACCTTGCGTTTGAGTTCTGGCTAGTGCAAATCGTAGGGGTTTCTGAGCGGGTTCAGAGAAGTGAACCTTAGCTCCCTTCGAATTGGTTGTTCTGCATAGTGTGTTAGGAACGCGGTATGCTACACTAGCACAAATTAAAATTTCTACCGCAAACCAGAAAAGCTACTCGCAAGAAGGGGATCATAGATCTATTACCACTAGACGCGCAGTTACGGAATCCTTCGCACGTCATTGTAGTGGATCGTCCTCGTCGCGGATCGTCCTCTCCACGCCACAGTAGCAGCAGCGTCACCACAGCAGTCCACACATCCGGGGATAGAACGCCGTGCATCGGTGTGCAAGCATCGGGTCGCTCGGCAGGGGCAACGAGAGAAGGTGGCTAGGGTTTCGGGCGAAACACCTCTAAACCACACGAAAGTGTATTCTGCGTCTAGCCTCCTTCCCTCCTTATATAGCCATGAGGTGAAACCCTAGACAGTCAGGGCCCATCACACGCTAAGCCCACGAGGTCCATTAATTACGGATCCAATCCGAATTAATGCGTCCCAGCCCGTTAAGTGTGTGACCCTGTAGGTTCATGCGCATTTGGACATGGATTCGGAAAACCCCTTTTCTAATCCAATAGTCGGTAGCGGCTCCTTGCAGAGCATGCCAACTCCCAAACGCATATGATTAAAGTACTGCTGTAATAATCCCTTTGCCAAACTATATGAAGATCGAACTCAAGGCGAGAAGCATGTCAACCTTTGACAGTTCAATCCATCTCTCGTATCCGTGATATATTAATAAGTTGTGATTGACTTCTCAATCACGGCATGGCCATGCACTTCCTTAATCATATCACAAGAGTGGCCTAGACATATATCTCCGTTACATTGGAGTGGCAAATTCCATCTTGACTGCTCACTTCCCTCTGCATGTTTCATAATAAACATGAAAGCTACCTTTATAACTATCCGGTTAGGAAATAGTGTTTGGTAACCCCAAGGTAAACTATTACACATGTAGGGAATATGACAATCTCAGGTCTAAGGATCATACATCTACTATGTATGAGATACACTGATGACACATAAGAATGTAACATTCTCGCAGTGTCCCATTGTGGGTCTATCTAACCCATGTTCTTCAACAAGCGTCCACAATGTATTGATGATATCTCCATATCCCATGATCTATGAAACATGATCATCGAACAATACATGTGATGATCTATTCATCGTTTCCCTATACGATGATATCCGATCAGAGATATTTATCGAATTATATCAATAGGTAAAGAGCTTCATAAACAAGTCACACACTTGTTGATCAAAACAATGATATACATTCATTGGACCAATAATCATATTATTATTCATAAACATAGTCATGTTACAATCATCCATATGATTGCCTCAAGGGCATAACACTAACAATCTCCCACTTGCATTTGAGTCAATCAATTAAGAATCTAATACCAATAGACCTCGTGTGCACCTCATGCTTAGGCTGTGGTAGTGGCTTTGTCAACGGATCAGCCACATTGGCTTCCGTATGTACTTTGCATATCTTCACGTCACCTCTATCCACAATTTCACGAATAAGGTGAAAGCGTCGGAGTATATGTTTGGACTTCTGATGTGATCTAGGCTCTTTTGCTTGTGCAATGGCACCACTATTATCGCAATAGATGTCCATTGGACTATAGGCACTAGCGACCACACCAAGCTCTTTATCCATACAGCTTCTTTTGCGACATCCGAAGCCGCAATGTACTCCGCTTCTGTCGTAGAGTTAGCCACCATGTTTTTCTTGGAACTCTTCCAGCTTACTGCTCCTCCATTTAGTGTAAACACAAAACTGGATTGTGATCGAAAATCATCTTTGTCAGTTTGGAAGCTTGCATCGGTGTAATCTTTTACAACCAGTTCTTCCTCACCTCCAAAGACTAGGAACATACCCTTAGTTCTTCTCAAGTACTTTAGGATTTTTTTCACGGCTATCCAATGAAATCACCAGGATCCGCTTGGTATCTACTTGTGACACTTAGAGCATATGAGACATCTGGGCGCGTACAGATCATGGCATACATGATAGATCCAATAGCCGAAGCATATGGAATCTTGCTGTAACACCCCGGCATCAAATATGCCTGAATGCTACCAAACATAGATTATGTATCATCTAAATACTACAAATAACAGAAAAATTCAGCAAAGGAACAAATACTAGAACCGAAAATTTAAAGACATCTCCTTTGTTTAATTATGTTCTCGAGCAACCATAATAGCATAGCAGAATATGACATAATATGAAACATCTAAAATAGCAATAATAAGCGACACGGAAGCAATATAAGTCCACTTTAAGCATCATAAAGTCATCATTAGCCAAATGAAACGAATAAGGCAATCCTAGCACACATCTAAACCATAAACATCAAATGTATCACATTAAGTTTATTGTCATGACTCCAAATGATTCCATTGTGGAATCAATTGCGTGAACTACGTGGAGATGTGTGACTATTCCCTCTTTCCCCTCATGCCGATCTCAAGGTACCTAAAAACAACATAAAACACAAGCGTGAGTTCAAAACTCAGCAAAGTGTATTGTAATGGAAAAACAAAGATCAAGTCAACAAACCATCATCACCAATCTCCAAAAGCACATCATAACACAACATGGTTAGCATTCCAAACATCTTTTAAGCATCCATGTATTCATCTCGTGAGCAACTAATAAGAATTCACATCGTCATCTCATAAACATCATCATATACATATTTCATTAATGCAATGCAATGCACATGTCTCCTTGGAAACTCATACGGTATGGTTGAGTGCACACCGTCGGCATGCACCCTTTTCCCCTTCCATCCCGAAGATGGAGGGTGCCTATCACTCGCTTCCAATCACCACGGTGGATGGAATCACGATGTAGGTCTTACTCAAGAATAGCCCCGGACTAGTCATAACGGTTCTCACCGACCCTCCCGGAATAGTTATGACTTATCTCACCGGCCGGCCATGAAAATATGCCATGTATGCAAAATGGACAACAACGTACACATATATAGGAGTATTGCATATCATCACATGGCATGTAATCCACTTATCAACAATAAGTACACTTAAATCATGGCATAATGGCTTCATATCAAGCAATACATGTAATTCATGGCAAGACAACATGTTATCTATTCCAAATACTATGAAGCACAACTAGCAACACATATAGCATACAATCCACACAACACACTTGCCTTTAATTGCGGGCAACGGAGTGACGAGAGGTTGAGGGCACTCCCGGAGGCACACCACCTGCAAACACGTGCCACACACTCAAATCAAGCCCATAAAACAGTACACATACATCCCACTACCCCGACTTCGCTTACAACTCCTAAAATCAGAACACAGCAAATCTGTCCCTTCGGGACAGCAGCCTTCCAAAGGGCATAACTTCTGTTCTAAGACTCCAAATTGATTAAACGAGTACACCATCGCGAAGCTTAGGAAATTTCCTATCTTTTCCTAAGTATTGAGAAAAGCCAGATCGGCCTCTAAAATTGTTTAATCTAACGTTGAACACGAACTGTCTCAATCTCGTCACAGATTTGACAGCGCTCGGTAAAACGGCCATATCTACCAAACGGCTGGGTGGAATTTCGACTCCTTGTACTCCAATTAAAGATAATTCAATTATCTACAACTTTCTCAACAGGCGGCCGTCCAAATTCGGACTCTAAATTAGTTTAATCTAATGTTGAACATAGACTGTCCCAACCTCGGCACAGATTGGACAGCGCCCACCAAAACGGCCATAACTTTCAGACCGTAACTCCAAAAATTCTCAAAAAAATACAAAACATAGATCTTGACGATACCTACAACTTCTTCAACAGGCGGTCGGCCAAATTCCGAAGCTAAAATTGCAAAATCGCACCCCCTAAAACGGACTCCAAATCTGCCCGAAACTGAGTACAATACGAACTCTAGTTCTTTTCAGATCTACTCCATGGCAGCACGTCCTCTTGATCTAAAAACTCCAAATCTACCATGAGAACAGCACCTAGACCTTCCCCAAGGTTTCCCCATGGACATACCTTAGTCCGACGAACGACGAACATGAAGAATGTCTCTCGATCACCCGATCTCGCTCCCACGCGCCAAATCCTTCGGGATCCCTCGTCGCGGTTCTTCCAAACAGCGAGGGCAGCACGTAGACGTGTCGTGGCAGCGAGGGGGCGTCCTTGGGGGCGCAAGGAGGAGGGGGGGTGGCGCGGCTTGAGGTGGAGGTGGAGGAAGAGGACTAGAGGGAGGAGGGAATTGGTGGAGGCGCAAAGGGGAGGTGGAGGCGTGTGGGGAGGCGGCTAGGGCAGGGAGGAGGTGCCCCTAGCCCCTTTACCCACGTTCTCCCCCCTCCATGGGCCAATCTCTCTCCACAAAAGCCCACGGTTCTTCCCCCCTTGGGCCCAAACTCCCCCGGAAAGGCCCAATCTCCTAAAATCGGCCCGGAAACGCGATTAAACGGCATAACGTAAAGTTTTAACCTCCAATTTCATATTTTATAAAGTTTTTGACCTCACCAAGCAAATTAAATAAGGTTACAACACTCCGTGGTGTCATATCACTTAATCCCCCCCAAGACCCGAAAACGCAAGTAAACCTCGAGCCGTAAGGTTTTATCCTCTAAACTCACACTTTATAATGTCACACCAATCCGTAGTGTCATACTTGCTCATCCTGTCTCGCTCATCACTTGTCAAAAGACACTGATTCTTGCTTAGACTGATGCCATGTGACATTGGCATGAAACCTCTCTTAGATTCATGCATATTGAACCTTTTCAATACTTTGTCAATGTATGTTTCCTGGCTTAATACTATCAACCTTTTTGATCTCTCTCTATAGATCTTTATGCCCAAGATATAACGTGCTTCTCCCAAGTCCTTCATTGAGAAACTCTTTTTCAACGAAGTCTTAACGTCTTCAAGCATAGGAATATCATTCCCGATCAATAATATGTCATCCACATACAAGATCAGAAACACAAGTGCGCTCCCACTAGCCTTCTTGTAAACACAAGGCTCTTTTTCGTTTTTGATAAAGCCAAATCATTTGACCACTTCATCAAAATGAATGTTCCAACTCCGAGATGCTTGCTTTAACCCATAAATGGATCTCTGAAGCTTGCATATCTTTTTAGCATTTTTAGGATCAACAAAACCCTCAGGTTGTATCATGTATACATCCTCAAATAGATTCCCATTAAGGAAAGTTGTCTTGACGTCCATCTGCCATATTTCATAATTTCATAATTGAAATATGCAGCAATTACTAAAATGATCTGGACAGACTTGAGCATGGCTACCTGTGAAAAAGTTTCATCATAGTCAACTCCTTGAACTTGTTTGAAACCCTTTGCCACCAACTGTGCCTTATAGATCTGAACATTTCCATCTAAGTCTGTCTTCTTCTTGAAAATCCATTTGCATTCTATGGTTTTTACACCATCAGGAGGATCGACCAAGTTCCAAACTTGATTGTCATGCATGGATTGAATTTCGGATCTCATGGCTCCAAGCAATTTTTTGGAGTTTGGGTCCATCATCGCTTCTTTGTAAGTCCTAGGCTCATCTTTGTCCAATAATAATATGTCATGTCCATATCTTATGGGTTCATGATGCGGCCTCCCCGACCTACGTAGGGCCGGTGTCTCTTCCACAGGTTGTACAACACTTTGTACATCTTGTGAAGGTTCAGTGGTAGCTTGAACATATTCATGCGATTCTCGAATTTCATCAAGATGCACATCACTCGCACTGATTTCTTTGGAAAGAAACTCTTTCTCCAAAAAGACACCATTTCGAGCAACAAAAACTTTGTTCTCGTTTCTTTTATAAAAGTAATATCCTTTTGTTTCTTTAGGATACCCCACAAAGAAGCATTTTTCTGATTTAGGTGCGAGTTTATCTGATTGCAAACGTTTTACATAAGCCTCGCATCCCCATATCTTCAGAAATGACAATATGGGACTTCTCCCGGTCCATATCTCATATGGTGTCTTCTCAATGGATTTTGATGGGATCCTATTTAATGTGAACGCAGCTGTCTCTAGAGCGAACCCTAGAAGGATAATGGCAGATCTGTTTGCCTCATCATTGACCGAACCATATCCAATAAAGTTCGATTTCGTCATTCGGATACGCCATTCCATTGAGGCGTTCCTGGCGGAGTAAGTTGTGGAACGATTCCACATTGCTTTAGATGATCACCAAACTCTTGGCTCAAGTATTCGCCACCACGATCTGATCGTAAGTGTTTTATTGATTTGCCAAGTTGATTTTGTACTTCGTTCTAAAACTCTTTGAACCTATCAAAGGTTTCAGACTTATGCCTTATTAAATAGATATATCCATATCTACTAAAGTCATCAGTAAAAGTTACAAAGTACTGAAACCCAACTCTAGCAATCAAGCTCATTGGTCCAAATACATCTGTATGTACTAGGGCCAATAATTCACTCGCCCTCTCACTAAAACCTGTGAAAGGGGTTTTTGTCATCTTGCCAAGTAAACAAGACTCACATGTTTCAAATGATTCAAAATCAAATGAGGTGAGAAGTCCATCACCATGGAGCTTCTTCATGAGCTTCTCATTTACGTGACCCAAGCGACAATGCCATAAAAAGGTAGGGTTCAAATCATTTGGTCAAGGCCTTTTGAAATTAATGTTATAGACATGTTTTTCTTTTGAGTTCAAGAACGTATAACCCATCCACCATGGGACAACGACCATAATACATATCATTCAAAAATATTGAACAAACAAAGTTCTTTATTCTGAATTCATAACCTTTATGTTCCAAACAGGAAGATGAAATAATGTTTCTACTCATAGATGGAACAAAATAACAATTATTAAGTTCTAAAACTAATCCTGAAGGCAAATGCAATGGGTAGGTGCCAACGGCAAGACCAGCAACTCTTACTTTATTCCCCACGCGAATATCCACTTCTCCCTTTGCCAAGTCTCTACTCCTTGTCAGCCCCTGCATCGAATTGCAAATGTGAGCAACCGATCCGGTATCATATACCCAAGAGCTGGAATAAGAAGTAGCAACATTAATTTCTATAACATTAATATCTGAAGTGGAAGTCACACTCCCATTCCTTTTATCTGCCATGTACTTCTCGCAGTTCCGTTTCCAATGTCCTGACTTCTTGCAATAGAAGCACTGGGTTTCGGGTTGAGGGCTGACTTTGAGCTTCTGAAGCTTAGTTTTGAGGCTCGTGATCTCATCTTGAGCCTTGCCCTTACCCTTTACCTTTCCCCAAGCCTTGGCTTTCTTCTTTTTGAAGGCAGTTGTCTTCTGAACCATCATCACATGATTGGGTTTCTTCTTAATGCTTTCCTCAGCAGCCTTGAGCATCCCATGTAGCTCGGTCAGGTTCTTCTCCATGCTATTCATATGAAAATTCATAATGAATGGCTCAAAGCTCGAGGCGTAGATCGAGAATTACGCTCGTAGCCAGACCAATGCTAAGGGGAAACTCAAGCTTTTCCAATCTCCCAATGTAGCCAATCATCTTGATTACATGTGGGCTGACCGAACTGCCTTCAGCCAGCTTACAAGCAAATAGAAGCTTTGAGATACCATACCTCTCAGCCCTTGCTTGATTCCCAAACATGCCCTTCAAGCCCACAATCATATTGTAAGCATCCTGGTCCTCATATTGCTTTTGCAGCTCAGAGTCCATGGTGACAAGCAAGAGACAGCTGACCTCTACAGAGGCATTAACATGTTTTTCATAGTCAGCCTTCAAATTCTGAGGAGCATTTTCGGCTGGTTCATCAGGAATCGGACTCTCTAGAACATATTCTTTCTTTTCATGTTTGAGAACAATACTCAAGTTGTGATACCAATCCACAAAATTTGTTCCATTTAGTTTTTCTCTTTCCAAAACCGATCTCAAAGCAAAACCAGGTGCAGCAGCAGGAGGTGCCATTGAACTACAACAAAAGCATGCAAAGTTCTTAAGCACTATGTTTCTGTAATACTTTTATTAAACATTTTAACAAAAGAAACTCCTATCATGTGCCCCATTTATGGACACATGGTGAGTATTCAAGATCCATATTCATCAAACACTAGTGAGCTTTGGCATCACTGCTAGAAATCTAATGACATAGGTAAGCAACATCTTTGCTAATTACATCTTATGTAACTCTTGTTGGTTGAGCATGAAAACAAGTAATAAATGCCTCCGTCAACTTGAGTCATAGCCAGGTCAACTCGCCCCTAGGGCTCACATGAGGGAGGGAGCACTTCCCGTTTCCGGGTGCCAATTAAGAAACCTAGCCTCATGTGTGTTTTCCTAGACACCAATCGTCTTGTATCCGTTCCTTCATTACTGAAATCATATTCCAACCACTTATGTCCTTAAGCCCAAAACCGTTTTGATAGCTTAGTTAAATCAACCATTGTTATGCGCGATGTGTCCAACACATCCCTATCATCTATTAAGATAGTCATTGATATACTACTTTGGCAGTCATATCAATAATAATCTAAATTCTTGATAGGTGCAACAATTGGATGGACAAGTGTGATTTAAAATTTTAACTATAGTGATGAACAATATCTACTATGAACATGGCATCACATACAATGAGCATAAAGAAAATAGCAAGGAGTAAACACACATCCACATATAATCAAATTAAGATGTGAAATAGTATGGCCTTTAGCATTAGGATCTCCATCATGATGCTTGATTGTTCACCTAGCCATTATCTTGATTGTCCTCATAGCCACCATGCTTGATGCCACCAACTTCATAATCGTAGATGCAACTCCTTACAACTTTGATAATGAATTTTACATGAGTGTTTGAAACATCACAAGTCGACACACAGGTCGTTATACACTTTAGATTGAAATAGCCTTATGGCTTGACACGGCACGCAGGCCATGTAAATATTACATGCATCACATACACATAGGCCATACTATTTCACACAACCTGAAAACGAGTTAAACAAAATAGATTCTACGGCAGCGGGGTTCCAAGGGGCAACGCCCCTAGCGGGGTTCCAAGGGGCAGCGCCATTGGCGGGGTCCAGGGGCAGCGCCCAAGGCGGGGTCCAGGGGCAGCACCCAAGGCGGGGGTGCAAGGGGCAGCGCCCCTGGCGGTGATTGTGTTCTGCTAAAAGAAAACGCCCTCAAAATCTCCACGGATCAATCAGATTGACCCAATCCGATTCAATCTGATTGGCTTGGTCCCAAATGATTGCGATTCGTGAACCCTTGATGAGGACATCACTCCTATGCATACGACCGAGCCTCCTCCAGTTGTGATGCAAGGACCCATCACAAGAGCACGAGCACGGCAATTGAATCAACAGGTGAGCTCGTTCCTAAGTGCTTGTGCAGATACTTGTGAGGATGGTATGCTACCTAATGATATTATTGATTATCTTGTACTTAGGAACTTTGGAGAGGACCATGAAGGCCTTGGAAACCAGCAAGGACCAAGAGGGAGGCAAGGAGGGTGTCCAAGTCAAGTTGGAGGTTCAATTCATCTCGGAGTCGACTACCTCGGCCACCAGGAGCAGCGTTCACTAAAATCGTCGCCTAGGCCACAAACGGGCTCCGATTTTGATGATCCACATATGCATAGAAAGGTAAGGAGATAAGCTTTCCAATGGCACCAGTTTCAGGTCATTTGGACTTCGGAGTCGACGGGAATTTACGTTGCAAGCTGGCGGACAGAATCTGTCGCAGGGTGCTACGTCACCAATTTGGGCCGTTGGCCCATGTATCGTGTAGGAGTCCATCACGGACACGTCTAGGGTTTCTAGGACATCGCTTAGCCTTTATATCCAGTAGCCGCTGCTAGGGTTTGCCTTGGGTTTTGCTTAGATTAATTCTGTCTTTGAACAGTGTTGCCGTTCATCGGTTTGTGAGACCCCAACTCGTGAGCTTCATCCTCAATTTCAAATTCAGTTGCATCTTTCTTGTTCTTGCTTGTGTTCTCGATTCATTGGCAGGGATTAGCCTTTGTGGCGAGGTCAACCGGGCAGCGCACGGTTGATAACCAGAGGATGCGTGGTGCAGCGATTGCAGGGGTTTTTTATCGTGTCGATCAAGAAGCTGGATCGTGTGTGTCTCGCGCCGCCTAATCGACTTATCCTCCACCTGACGGAAGTTCGGGCATCCCCCTACACCCCATCAAGTGGTATCAGAGCAAGGTTTACCGTCAGGTTCGCCTTCTCCCCGTAGTTTGATTTAGTTTTGCGTTCGTCCTATAGTCCACGAAAAAGCCAAAAAAAATGCAGTTCATAGTCTACCATACCTAGAACCACGCCTAGCCTTTGCACAATTTCGGTTTCAGAGTCCGTAGTACTGAGTTTGTATCCAGAATCGAGTCGTGTTGCTGTTTTAGATCGTGGTCTTAATTTAGTCGTTTCTCACCCCCGCTGCATCCCATATCCTACACCGATCCAATCGTATTTTGAGTCCTTGTTGGAATCGGTTTGTTTTGTGGTTCTCCTCAGTTTTGGAGTCCTAGTTGTGTTAGGGATTCTCCTTCATAAACCTTAACCCTCCCTCCTGTTAGCCATATCGCCACCCCTCATCACAGAACCTGCCACCACAGATCATCGCGTTCATATCCACTCCATACGCCCTTGAGTTTGGAGAGGTACCGCCTAAAAAAAACCCTGATTCGGAGTCCTTCCGTAAAACGGCCATAACTTTCGCATACGGACTGGAATTAGGCGATTTTTTTTCACGGACATCTACAGAAAATTTTACATCCGATTCTCCCCAATTTCGTCGGGTTTGCCGAAATTTTTTTTGCGAAATTCGCTCGGGAAGATTGAGTTTTCGGCCGCCGAAGTTTGAGCACGCTTTTCGGAAAACACTTCTTATTTCATATCAGTTTCATGTTACGTCTGTTCAGGCTAAAAATTTGTGTACTATCTACCTTTGTGCTCCTGAGCCTAGGAAAATTATCAGAAAAATCAAAGAAAAAAAAATTTGGTGAAAGAGGCATAGAGGCAGAGCCTAAAAAAAAAAAAGGCAGGAGCAAAGGTAGGTGTTTTTACCGTGCCTGATAGAAGTGTTTGATGCGGTTCTGATATCTGTTCATATACTCTGATGCCTTGTTGCTTGTCTCTACTTATTCCTTATTTTCTGCCGCAGCTAGACTAAGGCCACATTTAGACCAGCAACTAGGGCAAGTACTTTGGACATTTATTCAGCATTACTATACATTCTTGCATTGTGTGCCACCCATCCATATAACCTTCCTACTGACTCCACATATAAATCCTTCCGATCAGACAGGTTATTGACCCTTGCAATCGCTTCATCACACCCTCACGGTGTCACGAACCCGACCACCGGTTGCACCGTCCTCATTGTGTTGGTTAGAACCGGTTTAGTATTTGGTAAGATTGCTTGAGTGCGTGAGATCCCAGCTAGTAGTTCATAGGGCTCATAACACTTGTGTTTGTGTTTCCTTCGTCCCTTTTCTCAGCGCTAACCATGGCGGTGGCAAGAAGGGCAGAACGAGGATGACGATGTTACCATCGAAGACTGTGGTCCTTCATTCGTAATTGTCGACCATGATGGACGAGGTAAAAATGATGTTCAAGGAGCATGCCATGACGCATTTAACAAGACCCTTGAGAGCATCGATCGATGAGTTTCCACCCTCATCGAGAGGATGGATGTCGCCGAAAACGCCTCCGACCATTGATGGAGGTGCAACCGTCAACAATGGCGCCAACCACGACAACAACGACCACGATGAGGATGGTGATTTTGAGGAAGATGAAGATGAGCGACAAAGTGCCGCCAGGGAGCGTCTTGCTCAACGGACGTCCGTCTGCTTGACCGTCTTCGCCGCAACCGTCACGGTATGGGAGGTAATAACCAGAACCGCAATGATGATCCTTTCGCTAAGGTAAAATTCACCATCCCTTCCTTTCTCGGAGCTTATGATGCTAATGCTTACTTAGATTGGGAGATGACGGTTGAGCAGAAATTTAACTCCCATCTAGTTCCCGAGATTCATAGGGTTAGACAAGCCACTAGTGAATTTAAAGATTTTGCTATAATCTGGTGGAATGAACTAGTAAATGCCCGCTACAACCTGATTCTTGGGCGAGATTAAAAGATGCTATGCGTAATAGATTTGTTCCTCCTTCCTACCAACGTGGTATGCGCAAGAGATTGCAACGATTAGATCAAGGTAGTATGACTCAGACAGAATATTACCAAGAGCTTCAAAAGGGTATGTTACGTTGTGGGGTAGTAGAGGAACACGAGGATAAAATTGCTCGTTTTTATGGTGGGTTGCGTCCAGAAATTCAGGATATTGTTGATTATAAAGAATATACCACTGTCAATCGCTTGTTTCAACTCGCTATGTTAGCAGAGAAGGAATTGCAGGGACGCCATTCCAAGAGCAGGAGCAATGCCGGTAGCACCTTCACGCCCCGAACGACTATGGGACAAGCAAAGACAGTGCCTTCTTCCACCTTTCGACCAGCGGCAACGCCACCTTTGCCGAACACACGACCGGCAGCGACGGCACCACCCACCTGCGCTACTGCATAAAGAAGCAAGTCGACCCGCCAACACCGCCAATAGCTCCTCCGTCGCTTCCATAGGCCGTACATCGACGGAATTCATCGCCACAAGTGCCAAGGGATTGGCCACGTCAAGAGAGAATGCCCGACCAGCGGGCATACATCGCCACCGATGACGGAGGTTACATCAGCGCCTCCGATGTTGAGGACGAAATCGACGACACCAGGGTGGACAACGACGAGGTTGATGATGAAGCCACCTTTGGCGCCGAGGATCTCGCTGCGTCAGGTCCATCATTGTCCAGCGTGTCCTTAAGCGCGCAGATGGAGCAATCCGAGCAGCGGCGCCACAACTTGTTCCAGATTTTCTTCGTCATCAACGGTAACGAGCGGCGTGATCATTGACTCGGCGGTGCAACAACTTGGTGAGTACAGATTTGGTCAAGAAGCTTGGCTTGACCACACGCCCGCACCCACATCCATACCACATTCGATGGCTGAATGATTCTGCAAAGCTAAGGTAACACAAACAGTTCGGGTTCATTTTTCCATTGGTTCCTATTCTGATTTTGCTGATTGTGATGTGGTGCCGATGCAAGCTTGTTCTCTTTTATTGGGTCGCCCATGGGAATATGACACTGATGCACTTCACCATGGTAGAAGTAATAAATACACTTTTATGCATAAGGGAAAGAAAATTACACTTCTACCTTTGACCCCCGCTGAAATTGTTAAATCTGATAGGGAGCGGATTTCTAATGACAAGAAACCCATTGATGAAAAATCTGAAATTCAGCATGTAGCCAACCAGATAAAATTGAGGAATCCCGTCTTGCTTGCTACAAAATCTGATCTTGCTGCAATTAGTGATGATGCTTTGTGCTATCTTTGTGCTATGCAAAGATGCTTTGTTTTCATTGGATGATCTGCCCAGTACTTTGCCTCCTGCTGTCACTAACCTTTTGCAGGAGTATGCGGATGTTTTTCCTACCAAGATACCTCCAGGACTCCCACCCCTACGAGGGATTGAGCACCAAATTGATTTGATACCTGGAGCGAGTTTGCCAAACCGAGCTGCTTATAGGACCAACCCCGAGGAGACTAAGGAGATTCAGCGCCAAGTCCAAGATCTTTTGGACCGCGGGTATATACGCGAGAGCCTTAGTCCTTGTGTTGTTCCTGTTATTTTGGTTCCTAAGAAAGATGGCAGTTGGCGCATGTGCGTAGATTGTAGAGCCATTAACAATATCACAATAAGGTACCGTCATCCTATTCCTAGGCTAGACGACATGCTTGATGAGTTAAGTGGTTCTATAATTTTCTCTAAGGTTGACTTGCGTAGTGGATACCACCAAATAAGAATGAAATTGGGAGATGAATGGAAAACAGCTTTTAAAACCAAGTTTGGATCGTATGAGTGGTTAGTCATGCCTTTTGGTTTAACTAATGCACCGAGCACCTTCATGCGCTTAATGAACGAGGTTTTACGAGTTTTCATTGGAAAATTTTTCGTGGTTTATTTCGATGATATATTGATTTACAGCAAGTCATTACATGAACATCTTGATCATCTACGTGCTGTTTTTGATGCTTTGCGTACTGCACGTTTATTTGATAACCTCGAGAAGTGCACTTTTTGCACCGAACGAGTGTCGTTTCTTGGCTATGTTGTGACTCCGCAGGGAATTGAGGTTGATGAAGCCAAGGTGCACGCGATTAAGAGTTGGCCAACACCCACGACAATTTCACAAGTGCGGAGCTTCCATGGACTTGCCGGATTTTACCACCGCTTTGTGAAGGATTTCAGCACCATTGCAGCTCCATTGAATGAATTGACGAAGAAGGGAGTTGTGTTCCATTGGGGGCAAGCACAGGAGAATGCCTTCAACCTTTTGAAAGATAAGCTTACTAATGCACCTTTACTCCAACTTCCTGACTTTAATAAGACCTTTGAGCTTGAATGTGATGCTAGTGGGATTGGAATTGGTGGTGTTTTGATGCAAGATAGAAAACACATTTGCTTATTTTAGCGAAAAATTGAGTGGTCCTGTTTTGAATTATTCCACGTATGATAAAGAATTGTATGCTCTTGTGCGATCTTTAGAAACGTGGCAACATTATCTTTGGCCCAAAGAATTTGTTATTCATTCTGATCATGAGTCGCTAAAACATATTCGCAGTCAAGTGAAACTGAATCGTAGACATGCTGAATGGGTTGAATTTATTGAACCTTTTCCTTATGTTATCAAACACAAGAAAGGGAAGGATAATGTGATTGCTGATGCATTGTCTCGGAGATATACCATGTTGTCCCAACTTGATTGTCGTATATTTGGATTGGAATCAATTAAAGAACAATATGCTCATGATGATGACTTTAAAGATATCTTGCTGCATTGCAAAGAGGGAAGAACATGGGACAAATATGTGATAAACGATGGATTTGTGTTTAGAGCTAACCGCCTATGAATTCCAGTTGGATCCGTTCGTTTTCTTTTGATACAGGAGGCCCATGGAGGAGGGTTGATGGGTCATTTTGGTGCCAAGAAGACGGAGGCCGTGCTGTCTGCCCACTTCTTTTGGCCGAAGATGAGGCGAGACATTGAGAGGTTTGTCTCCCGCTGCACTACATGTCAAAAGGCTAAGTCACGATTGAATCCACATGGTTTATATATGCCTCTTCCTGTTCCTAGCACTCCATGGGAGGATATATCTATGGACTTTGTTTTAGGACTGCCTAGGACCAAGAGGGGGAGGGATAGTATTTTTGTGGTGGTTGATAGATTTTCTAAGATGGCTCACTTTATTCCTTGTCATAAGAGCGACGATGCTGTTAATATTGCTAACCTTTTCTTTCAAGAAATCGTTCGCTTGCATGGTGTGCCTTCTACTATTGTTTCAGATCGTGACGCCAAGTTTTTGAGCCACTTTTGGAGAACTCTATGGAATACATTGGGGACCAAGCTGCTGTTTTCAACAACATGTCATCCCCAAACCGACGGCCAAACCGAGGTAGTAAATCGTACATTATCCACTATGTTGAGGGATGTTTTGAAGAAGAATTTGAAGATGTGGGAAGAATGTTTGCCGCATGTTGAATTCGCTTATAATAGGGCGGTACATTCCACCACCAAGGTAAGTCCTTTTCAGGTAGTGTATGGCTTCAATCCCCATGCTCCTATTGATCTATTACCTTTACCTACTAGTGAACGAGTTAATCTTGATGCTAAGGAACGTGCTGAATTTATTCTGAAATTGCATGAAAAGACTAAAGAAAATATTGAAATGATGAATGAAAGGTATAGGACTGCGGGAAGTAAAGGTAGAAAGGAAGTAAAACTTGAACCGGGTGATTTAGTATGATTACACTTGCGAAAGGATCGTTTTCCAGAATTGAGAAAGTCTAAAATAATGCCTAGAGCTGATGGTCCTTTCAAGATACTTGAGAAAATAAATGATAATGCATATAAACTTGAGTTGCCGCCCGAATTTGGGATTAGTTCCATATTTAACATTGCAGATTTGAAACCATTCATGGGAGAAGAAGATGAGCTTGAGTCGAGGACGACTCCACTTCAAGAGGGGGAGGATGATGAGGACATCACTCCTATGCATACGACCGAGCCTCCTCCAGTTGTGATGCAAGGACCCATCACAAGAGCACGAGCACGGCAATTGAATCAACAGGTGAGCTCGTTCCTAAGTGCTCGTGCAGATACTTGTGAGGATGGTATGCTACCTAATGATATTATTGATTATCTTGTACTTAGGAACTTTGGAGAGGACCATGAAGGCCTTGGAAACCAGCAAGGACCAAGAGGGAGGCAAGGAGGGTGTCCAAGTCAAGTTGGAGGTTCAATTCATCTCGGAGTCGACTACCTCGGCCACCAGGAGCAGCGTTCACTAAAATCGTCGCCTAGGCCACAAACGGGCTCCGATTTTGATGATCCACATATGCATAGAAAGCTAAGGAGATAAGCTTTCCAATGGCACCGGTTTTAGGTCATTTGGACTTCGGAGTCGACGGGAATTTACGTTGCAAGCTGGCGGACAGAATCTGTCCCAGGGTGCTGCGTCACCAATTTGGGCCGTTGGCCCATGTATCGTGTTGGAGTCCATCACGGACACGTCTAGGGTTTCTAGGACGTCCCCTAGCCTTTATATCCAGTAGCCACCGCTAGGGTTTGCCTTGGGTTTTGCTTAGATTAATTCTGTCTTTGAACAGTGTTGCCGTTCATCGGTTTGTGAGACCCCAACTCGTGAGCTTCATCCTCAATTTCAAATTCAGTTGCATCTTTCTTGTTCTTGCTTGTGTTCTCGATTCATTGGCAGGGATTAGCCTTTGTGGCGAGGTCAACCGGGCAGCGCACGGTTGATAACCAGAGGACGCGTGGTGCTGCGATTGCAGGGGTTTTTGATCGTGTCGATCAAGAAGCCGGATCGTGTGTGT
This sequence comes from Rhipidocladum racemiflorum, assembly GCA_036346355.1. Lineage (NCBI taxonomy): Eukaryota > Viridiplantae > Streptophyta > Magnoliopsida > Poales > Poaceae > Rhipidocladum > Rhipidocladum racemiflorum. Next base: position 47,630,411 of record CM070589.1, read on the forward strand.
CTCGCGCCGCCTAATCGACTTATCCTCCACCTGACGGAAGTTCGGGCATCCCCCTACACCCCATCAACCCTGATGGCGGTAACCCGACCGGTAAGGGAAACGTTGTACCATGAACGGACTCACCCAAATCAAGATTGATTCGGTTTGCACTTTCCTCAAACCCTAAACCGATCGATCTCATCGACGGCTGCCTCCACCAATTCATCACACGAATAGGTTGAACATGTAAAAGATCCAATCTACTATCCACGCATACCATATGTGCAACATCTAGATCACGAATCTACACAAGATGGCTCTAATACCACTGTTGGGAACGCGGTATGCTACACTAGCACAAATTAAAATTTCTACCGCAAACCAGAAAAGCTACTTGCAAGAAGGGGATAATAGATCTATTACCACTAGACGCGCAGTTGCGGAATCCTTCACACGTCGTTGTAGTGGATCGTTCTCAGCGTGGATCGTCCTCGCCGTGGATCATCCTCGCCGCGGATCGTCCTCTCCACGCCGCAGTAGTAGCAGCGTCACCACAGTAGTCCACACGTCCGGGGATGGAACGTCGTGCATCGGTGTGCAAGCACCTGGTCGCTCGGCAGGGGCAACGAGTGGAGGTGGCTAGGGTTTCTGGCGATACACCTCTAAACCGCACGAAAGTGTATTCTGTGTCTAGCCTCCTCCCGTCCTTATATAGTCACGTGGTGAAACCCGAGGCAGTCAAGGCCCATCTACGCGCTAAGCCCACGAGGTCCATTAATAACGGATCCAATCCGAATTAATGCGTCCCAGCCCATTAAGTGTGTGACCCTATAGGTTCATTCGCATTTGGACATGGATTCGAAAAACCCTTTTTCTAATTCAATAGTCGGTAGCAGCTCCTTGCAGAGCATGCCAACTCACAAACGCATATGATTAAAGTATTGATGTAATAATCCCTTTGCCAAACTATATGAAGATCGAACTCAAGGCGAGAAGCATGTCATCCTTTGACAGTTCAATCCATCTCTCGTATCTGTGATATATTAATAAGTTGTGATTGACTTCTCAATCACGGCATGGCCATGCACTTCCTTAATCATATCACACGAGTGGCCTAGACATATATCTCCATTACATTGGAGTGGCAAATTCCATCTTGACTGCTCACTTCCCTCTGCATGTTTCATAGTAAACATGAAAGCTACCTTTATAACTATCCGGTTAGGAAATAGTGTTTGGTAACCCCAAGGTAAACTATTACACATGTAGGGAATATGACAATCTCAGGTCTAAGGATCATACATCTACTATTTATGAGATACACTGATGACACATAAGAATGTAATATTCTCGCAGTGTCCCATTGTGGGTCTATCTAACCCATGTTCTTCAACATGCGTCCACAATGTATTGATGATATCTCCATATCCCATGATCTATGAAACATGATCATCGAACAATACATGTGATGATCTATTCATTGTTGTCCTATACGATGATATCCGATCAGAGATATTTATCGAATTATATCAATAGGTAAAGAGCTTCATAAACAAGTCACACACTTGTTGATCAAAACAATGATATACATTCATTGGACCAATAATCATATTATTATTCATAAACATAGTCATGTTACAATCATCCATATGATTGCCTCAAGGGCATAACACTAACAATCTCCCACTTGCACTTGAGTCAATCAATTAAGTATCTAATACCAATAGACCTCGTGTGCGCCTCATGCTTTGGCTGTGGTAGTGGCTTTGTCAACGGATCAGCCACATTAGCTTCCGTATGTACTTTGCATATCTTCACGTCACCTCTATCCACAATTTCACGAATAAGGTGAAAGCGTCGGAGTATATGTTTGGACTTCTGATGTGATCTAGGCTCTTTTGCTTATGCAATGGCACCACTATTATCGCAATAGATGTCCATTGGACTATAGGCACTAGTGACCACACAAAGCTCTGAGATAAACTTCTTTATCCATACAGCTTCTTTTGCGGCATCTGAAGCCGCAATGTACTCCGCTTCTGTCGTAGAGTCAGCCACCATGCTTTACTTGGAACTCTTCCAGTTTACTGCTCCTCCATTTAGTGTAAACACAAAACTGGATTGTGATCGAAAATCATCTTTGTCAGTTTGGAAGCTTGCATCAGTGTAACCTTTTACAACCAGTTCTTCCTCACCTCCAAAGACTAGGAACATACCCTTAGTTCTTCTCAAGTACTTTAGGATTTTTTTCACGGCTATCCGATGACATCACTAGGATCCGCTTGGTATCTACTTGTGACACTTAGGGCATATGAGACATCTGGGCACGTACAGATCATGGCATACATGATAGATCCTATAGCCGAAGCATATGGAATCTTGCTCATCCTGTCTCGCTCATCACTTGTCGAAGGACACTGATTCTTGCTTAGACTGATGCCATGTGACATTGGCATGAAACCTCTCTTAGATTCATGCATATTGAACCTTTTCAATACTTTGTCAATGTATGTTTCCTGGCTTAATACTATCAACCTTTTTTATCTATCTCTATAGATCTTTATGCCCAATTTATAACATGCTTCTCCCAAGTCCTTCATTGAGAAACTCTTTTTCAACAAAGTCTTAACGTCTTCAAGCATAGGAATATCATTCCTGATCAATAATATGTCATCCACATACAAGATCAGAAACACAAGTGTGCTCCCACTAGCCTTCTTGTAAACACAAGGCTCTTCTTCGTTTTTGATAAAGCCAAATCATTTGACCACTTCATCAAAACGAATGTTCCAACTCCGAGATGCTTTCTTTAACCCATAAATGGATCTCTGAAGCTTGCATATCTTTTTAGCATTTTTAGGATCAACAAAACCCTCAGGTTGTATCATGTATACATCCTCAGATAGATTCCCATTAAGGTTGTATCATGTTATCGTGATAAAGTGGGGTTGTGGTGCCGAAGGGTTTCGGTCACCTTTTTGGTCATAGTAAGGTTGTGGTTTGACGGTATGGCCGATTAAATCCATCACCGAAGAACTATTAACCCTTGTGGGGAAGGAGTGCTTACCTTTTCTGCCGCAGTTTGGGTAGTTGATTGGAGTCAAAAAGAAGAGTTAGTGGTGGATTCCTTCGTATGTTCTTTACCGTTCTGACGGTCGGTTTTGGTTGTTTTTCTTGGCTTTAGTTGATTGAAATCAAATGAAAAGTGTTGGGTTTACGCGGATTGTTCTGTAGGCGGTTCATGATTTTGTCTTCCTTGGTTGAAGACAAAGAAGAAGAGTTTTGTGTTGCGCGTCTTTTGGTCGTAATTTGTTTGCTTTGACACCCGGTTTTGTTGGTCATTGTGGACTGTCTTGGGGAGGAAACTTATGTGGTTGTTGTTCTCCCTATCTAAGAAAAAGTGTTGGAGTTTCCCCATGTGCAGGCCTTGAGTTGGTGGAGCTAAGTTTGAATCTTTTATCAGAAAAGATTTAATGAACATTTGATTTTCCCTGGTGCATCCTTCTTCCTTCTTGGAAGTATAGATCTTGAGACTTCTTAAAGAGTTTTGGGCTATCAAAGTTGGGAATTTGAGAGTTGAGCTCTCCTGCATTTCTGTTAGAGCTTTGTTTTTCTTCCTTGCCTGGAAAGGAGAAATTGTCTATCGGTGTTCGTTCTGGTTCTTGAGTTGTGGTTATCTTTAAAAGTTGAGTTGCATCCTGATTGTCAAAAAGTTGAAATGGTTGTTTAGTAGTATGTAACAATGTGTTTATGGAAATGATTTACTCCTAAGTTAATTGGTGAGTTGAATTAGTTAAATGTAATATTTATCTTTTTCTTAAGATTAAATGAACTTCTAGTGTTGTAGATTACTCTATAGCGAGAATGATTAAAGGTGTTAATGTACATGCTTAGATTCTGTTGTTTACTTTAAAAGTGCTTATGACCCCCGATAATGTTTAAAGTATTAAACCCTGAAGCATAATTAGAACATTAAGATGATGTAGACTGCTGATATTGTTAAAGAAACTTTGCTGGTTGTTAAAGATGTTCTAATTTTACATGTTAATAGAGAGATTTAATCGTGTTGGTGACCTTAAATTGGAAGTTGATTAGAGTTGTTATTTATGATGTTGCGAACTGTTAGTATATTTGGAAGCTTGCATATGTGTTCCTATAATGCTAGTACCGATGTCAGTTGGGAAGACATAGGTTTAGTGGTTGTGGTAAGAGCTTTGTGATGATCCAACTCATTCAATTTGTTTTAAATAGTTGGAGCATGTTGAGTAGTGACAATTTGCTATAGCCTTTGGATAGGGTGACTAAAAGTAATGTTGCAGTTTTTAAAATTATGCAAATAATTGATATTGATGACTTGGTAGTGTTGTTAATTGTTGGAAACCATTGATCCAATAGAGAAAAGTGTAAAACGGTGGAATTATATCGAGTACATGTTGTGATGGGATGAACAATGGATAACAATCATGATGTAACTGTGATACTTCGGGATGTTGAGACACCGTAAAAGGTGAAATTAGAGAATGTGACTTCATAAAATGTGAAAATAAAGGTTAAAACTTTACGTTATGCCGTTTAATCGCGTTTCCGGGCCGATTTCCGGGGTTTGGGCCTTTCCGGGGAAACTTGAGCCTTGGGGGGATCTTTTTGGGTCTTAGGTGGAGCCTCCTTGGCCCATGTGGGGGGAGGGGGCTGCCAACCTGCCCTAAGGCGCCCCCATACCCTCCCCCATGCGCCCCACCTCCTCCTCTCCCTCCCATAGCCGCCACACCCCTTTTGCCCCTTGCCGTGCGCCTCCCCTCCCCTCCCCTTGCGCCACCACCCCCTCCACCACCTCCCCACCCTCCTTGCTTCCCTTGGGGAGTTCTCCACCTCACCACCCCGCAGATCCATCCATTGGAGTGCTCCGCGACGAGGAGATCCGGTGGATTTGGAGCCAAGAAGGAGATCGCGCGAACCGGGAGGAGATCCGTTGGTTCTTCGTTCGTCGAGCGAAGGTATGGCCAAGGGAATCCTTGGGGTTGTTCTAGGTACTATTTTAGGGGTTTATATCATGTTTTTAGATCAATTGGTGGTGCTGTAATTGGGTAGATTAGATAAAATCTAGAGTTTGCCACGTTCTCTATTTCGGGCAGAATGAGCAGTCGACCTAGGGTTTGAGATTTCGCCAATTTAGAGTCGGAATATGGTCGGCCACCTGTTGAGGAAGATGTAGGTAATTTCAATACCTTTCAGTTGGTGGATGAGTCCTCATGAACTCTGACATCCTTGAATTTTGGCGTTGTCCCTGATTGACTTGATTATTCTGATTAGCAGCGGCGTGAGCGGTGATCTGTTGCATCTGCTGCATCATTGCATGCATAACCTGGGTCTGGGCGGCAAGAAAAGCTCCAAAATTCTGCATGTCAACTAGCAGTGCTGGCTGGGGTGCAGGTGCTCCATCATTGAGGTTCCCAGCTGGGCGAGAACCACTTCCATTGCCTCCAAGGTTTCCGCGGGTGTTCACCATCTGTCGATTGCTCCAAGGTTTCAAAGATGAGAGGGAACAAGAATAGACAAGTAGTAGGGAAACTTATGCGGGGGAAAAGTGTAACTCCAGATCCAACTTTATTATTAATAAAAATAACTTGGTATGGTCGCTTACAATGCCTAACTTGCTATGATCACTTGCCATGCTTGCTGTTTTCCAATGATATATTGAGTATGATTATCATGATTCGATGCCATGTGTTAATATTTGTCATGATGAGATGCCATATGGTTATGTACATGTGAAATATGATAATTGGCATAGTTGCATGCATGACATGAGATAGGGCGAGGGCGGTGAGAAAGTCATAACTAGTCCGGCAAGGTCGGTGAGAAAGTTATGACTAGTCCGGAACGCCATTGAGTAAGACCTACATCGTGATTCCATCCACGTGGTGAATGGAAGCGATGAGTAGGCACCCTCCATCTTCGGGATGGAAGGGGGGAAAAGGGTGCACACCGACGGGTGTGTACTCAACCATACCGGTATGAGTTTCCAAGGAGACATGAGCATTGCATTACATCTCATACATATTGATGATGACAATGTTAAGTGTTTATGAATAAGATGATTTACATGAAGGGAGATGCTATTGCCATATTGTTGTTCTTGTTTTCCATTGCAATATGCTTGCTTGAGTTTCGAACTCACGCTTGTGTTTTTTCTTATTGTTTTAGGTACCATGAGAACGGCATGCGGGAAAAGGGAATAGACACACGCCCACACGTTGCTTCACCTTAATGTTTCCCCAAGTCAATTCTTTTAGATTGATAATAAATTGCGTGTGATGGTCATTAAATTAAGGCTTAGCTTGGTTAATGAGAGTTTTATTGTTCGTTTGACACTTGGAACTTTAAGTGCTAAATGTTAGTCTTTTATTGTCGTTAAGACTCTATTTATTGCTGTTTTAGATGTTTCCCTTATTGCCATATAATGCTATATCGTTGTTGCTCCTTAAATTCATGATAAAACAAAGGAGGTGCTGCCGAAATCTCGGTTTTTAGCCTATGCGCCTTTGCTGGAATTTTATGTTAAATATGATATTTGGATGTTGTTTAGCTTATGTTTGGTAGCATTCGGGCATATTAAATGTCGGGGTGTTACAGTTGGTATCAGAGCGGGCTGTAGGTCCTTGGAATGTGAATTTTAGTGTCATGCCATAGGGTACAACTAAAATAGGATGTGGAATAACTTAGAAACATGGCTTAGGTTTCAACTAAAACTTTGTCATAGGATAGCAACATTAAAACTTGAAAAAAATGGTATAACTAATCTAAAATTTGACACACCTTTGGATGCACAGTAGGAAAGGGTATGGGTATCGTTTCTTTACGCTTAAATCCGTATTTAAGCTTTGATGTTGAATGCTTCTTTTGACAATGCATGTTGCTATGTCAATGATATATGTTGTGGTGATAAGAGTGGGGTTGTGGTACCGAAGGGTTTCGGTCACCTCTTGTTGTTTATAGTTAGGATGAGGTTTGACGGTGTGGCCGGTTAGCGCCATCACCGAAGAACTGTTAACCCCTGTAGGAGAAAAGCGCTTACCCTTTCTGTCGTAAATCGGGTAGTTGATTGGAGACAAAAAGGAAGAGTTAATGGTGGTTTCCTTCGGATGTTCTTTGTCGTTCCGACGGTCGGTGTTTGTTGCTTTTCTTGGCTTTAGCTGTTTTGAACCAAATGAAAAGGTGATGGGCTTTCGCGGATCGTTCCGTATGCGATGTGTGGTTTTGTCTTCCTTGGGTGAAGACGAAGAAGAGGAGTCTAGTGTTGCGCTTCTTTTGGGCGCCTTTCCAGTTTTTGATGCTTGTTAATTGCTTTATGAAGAACAAGCATTCGATTTATTCCTTTGGTTGACTGTCTCCAAGGCTAAAGGAGTTTTGTTCGAGTTGTGCCGGACACTGGTTTGTCAGGCTGAAGTTACGTGGCTCGTAGTAGTAAGTGGTGTTTGATTTCGTCATTTCTTGGTTTGAGAAATCATCTTTGAAAGCCCCTCTTGAGTCGTGAAAGTTAGGGGTTTGGTGTTAAGGTTTTATTTGAAAAGGTTAATGGAGCACTTGGTTCCCTTTCGAGAAAAGTTGTCTTCCAACCAGTTTCCTCTATGGAAGTCTTTGGGATTTAAAGTGTTTTGGAGAATTCCTTTGCATGACCAAGTTTGGGTTTGTCTCGTTGCAATTTTGAGAGTCAAGTTTCCTTATGAATTTGGGATGAGTTTTAAAACTAAATTGTTGCAAACAAAGTAAGTAGTCTTTTGACTGAAATCGTTTGTCCCCAGTAAGAATTGATGTTTAAGCATGTTATGTAGTAGGTAATAATCAATTACGGCGAGCGATTGCGGCGTAACCATGGCGACTCAGGCGACGTGGTCTAGAGCTACGGGTGCGCACGGAAATCGGCAACACGACAGCGGCGGCGGCCCATTAAATAGGGCCCTCGGCGTCCGTGAAACGCGCAGAAACCGAGGCCCACTTCGTTGCGGCGGCGGAATCCGAATTGGATTCGGATTGGCTGACGTGGCTCAACGTCAGCCGTTGGATCAAGATCCAACGGTGCAGGGGTTTCTTGGCGTGGAGTGCAGCTCGGCGGTAGCTGGCTCGGTCGGCTCGGGTTCGGGCGACGTGGCTCAATCTCGGCCGTTCGATCTTGATCGGACGGTCGAGATGGTTAGGGTTAGGCGACTGGGTTCGACCGAATCAGCTGGCTCGGGTCGGATTCGAGTCTGATTCGGACTCGGGTTCGGTCGGATGAACAGTACAAACCAACTCGCATTTCCCAATGATTAAATAATCCAATTAATTCTCAGAAATTCATTTAATTCATTAAAAATAGCAACAAACTCAGAAAAATTCCAGAAAAATTCTGGAAAATATTTTGGAACATTTTGGACTCAAATAAAATATTTCCAACAAAATTTTATTTGCAAAGTTAAATTCTTTAATTATTTCAAAAGGGAATAAATTCAAATAAATTCCAAATAAATTCCAGAAAATTCCAAAAATTCACCAAAGTGCCAAATCACACATGAATTTAAGAAAAGCAAAATTTTGGGGTGTTACAAACCTCCCCCCTTAACAGAATCTCATCCCCGAGATTCAGGGCTTACTAAAGAATAGGTTTGGAAACTCTTTCTTCAAATCCTCTTCGCGCTCCCAAGTTGTTTCACTCACCGCGTGGTTTCTCCATTGAACTCTGCAGAAGCGGGTTGACTTGTTTCTCGTCTCTCGATCCATGGTGTCCAAAATCTTCACGGGGTGCTCCTTGTAAGTCAGATCCTCTTGTAACTCGATTGACTCAAGCGGTGTCTGTTCCTCGGGTACTCGGAGACACTTCTTCAACTGGGACACGTGAAACACGTCATGTACTCCGGCTAGTGATTGCGATAGCTCCAGCTGGTACGCAAGTTCTCCTCAGCGACCAAGAACCTTGAATGGTCCAACATATCGTGGCGCGAGTTTTCCTTTGGCACGGAATCTCTTAACTCCTCTGAGCGGTGTAACTCTGAGATACACAAAATCTTCCGGTTCAAAACTCAGGTCTCGGCGATGGTTATCGGCGTAGCTCTTCTGTCTTGACTGTGCTATCTTCAGTCTTTCTCGGATCATGGCAATCTGTTCTTCGGCTTCTTGAAGAATATCTGGTCCAAAGACACAGCGTTCACCTGTCTCATTCCAGTTCAAGGGTGTCCGATAGGGTCGACCGTATAGTGCTTCAAATGGCGACATTTGCAAACTGGCTTGGTAGCTGTTGTTGTAACTGAACTCCGCATACGGCAGACTTTTATCCCAAGAGGTAGCATAAGCCAATGCACACGCTCTTAACATATCCTCTAAAATCTGATTAACTCTTTCGGTTTGCCCATCTGTCTGCGGATGATAAGTTGTACTGAAGTTCAAACGGGTTCCCATGGCTTCATGCAGCTTATTCCAGAATATCAAGGTAAACTGGGTACCTATGTCTGATACAATCTTCTTCGGCACTCCGTGCAGACAAACGATCCTGGTCATGTACAACTCGGCTAACTTATCTCCCGAGTAGGTTGTCTTTACGGGAATAAAGTGAGCGACCTTGGTCAAGCGGTCAACTATGACCCATATGGAATCATATCCACCCTGGGTTTTCGGCAAACCGGTAATGAAGTCCATTCCGATTTCCTCCCATTTCCACTCAGGTATTTTCAAAGGCTGTAGCAATCCTGCTGGTCTCTGATGCATTGCCTTGACTCTCTGGCATATGTCGCACAGCGCAACATGTTCGGCAACTTCATGCTTCATGCTCGGCCACCAGAATCTTTCTTTTAAATCCTGATACATCTTGGCACTTCCCGGATGAATTGAATACTTGGAGTCATGGGCTTCTTCTAGAATCAGCTGCTTCAGCTCCTTCCTGTTTGGCACACAGATTCTATCCTGCATCCATAACGTGCCTTGCTCATCCAGTCTGAAGTCTTTTGCCTTGCCTTCATCCATCTTGGACTTGATCCTGCGGATCTTGCCATCTTCCTTCTGTCCTTCTTGAATCTGATCCTCCAGGGTAGGCTTCACTTCTAATGCGGCCAAAAATCCTTCTGGTACTACTTCAATCTTCATTCTGTGAAATTCCTCACATAGCTCATCCTGACTCATGGCTATCAACATGTTCACAGTATGGCTTTTCCGACTCAGGGCATCGGCCACCACGTTAGCCTTCCCTGGATGATAGTGGATCCCGACATTATAATCCTTGATCAACTCTAACCATCTCCTCTGCCTCATGTTCAAGTCTGATTGGGTGAAGATGTACTTAAGACTCCTATGGTCCGTGTATACTTCACATCTGTTTCCAATCAAATAGTGACGCCACAACTTCAAAGCATGCACTACGGCAGCTAACTCTAGGTCATGCGTCGGATAATTCTCCTCATGCGGCCTCAACTGCCTAGATGCATAAGCGACGACCTTTCCATTCTGCATCAGCACACATCCAAGTCCTTGGCGCGATGCGTCACAATAAATATCAAAGCTTTGATTGACGTCCGGAAGGACCAACACCGGTGATGATGTCAATCGCTTCTTCAGTTCTTGAAAACCTTTCTCGCACTCCGGCGTCCATGCAAACTTCTTCTCCTTTTTCAACAATTGCATAAGAGGTCTCGCAATTGTCGAAAAGCCTTCAATAAAACGGCTGTAGTAACCTGCCATACCAAGGAAACTACGAATCTGGGTCACGGTCTTCGGCTGCTCCCAATGTAACACAGCTTCTACCTTGCTTGAATATACGGCGACTCCTTCCGCGGTCATTACATGTCCGAGGAACTCCACCTTGTCCTTCCAAAAGTCGCACTTGCTGAACTTGGCGAAGAGTTGATGTTCTCTCAGCTTTTCCAACACTCGCCTCAAGTGCTCTGCATCTTCTTCCTTTGTCTTGGAGTAGACTAAGATATCATCTATAAACACAACAACAAACTTGTCCAAGTATTCCATGAACACCTTATTCATCATATTCATGAAATATGCTGGCGCATTCGTCAGACCAAAGGACATAACAGTAAACTCGTAATGTCCATATCTTGACGAGAATGCGGTCTTCGGAATATCTTCCGATCGGATCTTCAACTGGTGGTATCCCGATCTCAGATCAATCTTGGAGAAAACTCCGGCTCCTCTCAGCTGATCAAACAGGTCATCGATCCTGGGTAGCGGGTATTTATTCTTCACGGTGACTTCATTGAGTGCACGGTAGTCAATGCACATCCTGAAACTTCCGTCCTTCTTCTTGACGAACAGAACTGGCGCTCCCCACGGCGACGAACTCGATCTGATAAATCCTTTCTCCATTAACTCTTCAAGCTGCTTCTTCATCTCTACCAATTCTTCGGTGGACATCCGATAGGGTCTCTTTGCTATTGGCGCTGTACCAGATACAAGTTCTATTACAAACTCTATGTCTCTATCTGGAGGCATTCCAGGTAGATCTTCAGGAAAAACATCTGGGTACTCATTCACTACTGTGACATCCTCTATGCTGATCTCCTTTGCGCTGTTAACCATCAATTATCCATCTCTAACAGCGGTAGCTTGAAATTCCACTTTCCTCCCACACGGGCTTTCAACTGAGATAATCCTTCTCCCACAATCTAGCACGGCCTTGTGCTTGGATAGCCAGTCCATTCCCAAAATAACATCTAAGGTCTGGGTTTCCAACATAATAAGGTTCGCTAGGAACTCTATCCCATCTATTAATATTCTTACCCCGGAACATCCTACTTTAGTTCGGAGTTTGAAACCAGGGGTTTGAACTAAAAGCATGCATTTAAGTCTCGCAATCTCCAAATCATTTTTAGCAGCAAAACCTTGAGAAACAAACGAATGCGAAGCTCCAGAGTCAAATAAAACTGTTGCAGGTACTGAGTTGACAAGTAACTTACCCAGTACGACGTCTGTGGCATTATGGAGTGCCTCTGCGGTGACATGGTTGACTCGGCCTCTCACCATGGTCTGGGGTGCTACTCCTGTTTGTCTTTGTCGCGGTTTGCTCCTGGTCTTTGGCGTCTGGTGGTGTGGATCCCAGTTGAAGCGATCGGGTCACTCCTGCTGTCTTCTTAGGGCAATCTGTTGGAAAAGTGCCCTGGCTCGTTGCATGTGTAGCGGCGTCTCACTGCCCCTCGTTGATCGCTCAAGCGGCGTTTACGGCTAGAGCTGGGTGCGATAATTTCGATTGACGGGTGCAGGTCTTTGGTGACGGCGTCCTCATTGCATTCTGTGGTTGGAATCTGAAAAACTGATTTGGCGCAACCCTAAAGCGTTGCTGTGCTCCCTGGCGTGATCCCTGTTGTTGCATCCTTCTCTTCTAGTTCTCGTCCAGTTCCTTCCGCTTATCTTCAAGAATGAGCGCCTTGTTCACAAGTTCCTGGAAATCTGGAAAGGTGTGGGTGATCAGTCCCACCTGCAGTCCTGAGTTAAGTCCCTTCATAAAGCGAGACTGTCTGGCTTTATCTGTCGCTACATCCTCAGGTGCGTAGCGTGCAAGCTATGTGAACTTATTCAGGTATTCGGCCACCAGCTGGTTACCTTGCTTCAGTGCTCTGAACTCTTCCTTCTTGAGGTCCATGATTCCTTCCAGCACGTGATACTGACGAAATGCGGCGGTAAACTCCTCCCAAGTGATGTCCTGAGGGTTCTCCCGCGTGTCGCAGAAATTCTCCCACCATTCTGCGGCGGTCCCTTCCAGCTGATGAGAAGCGTAGAGTATTTCCCATGCATTGAGCAATGTGTAGCTTCCTCTCAATTGACCTTAACCAATCATCGGCCTCCAACGGATTGGCATTCCCAGAGAAAGTGGGTGGATGAGTCCTCATGAACTCTGACAGCCTTGAATTCTTGCGTTGTCCCTGATTGACTTGATTATTCTGATTAGCAACGGCGTGAGCGGTGATCTGTTGCATCTGCTGCATCATTGCATGCATCAACTGGGTCTGGGCGGCAATAAAAGCTCCAAAATTCTGCATGTCAACTAGCAGTGCTGGCTGGGGTGCAGGTGCTCCATCATTGAGGTTCCCAGCTGGGTGAGAACCACTTCCATTGCCTCTAAGGTTTCCGCGGGTGTTCACCATCTGTCGATTGCTCCAAGGTTTCAGAGATGAGAGGGAACAAGAATAGACAAGTAGTAGGGAAACTTATGCGGGGGAAAAGTGTAACTCCAGATCCAACTTTATTATTAATAAAAATAACTTGGTATGGTCGCTTACAATGCCTAAAGGCCTTGCAACACATACTGCACACTCAGCAAGCAATGAAATCCAAATCGACTCTAATGGTGAATCTTTATTCTATAACACGACTCGACGAAGGAGTCTCAACCTAACGCCTACGCTCACTCGTCGAGAAAACCACCACTGCCTCCTCGCGGCGGGTGCGGCGGCATAGGCGCGAAGCAATCGCCATGCCCTGCAACTGCAGCTGTGGTTGACGACGCGGCGTCCTCTTCTGGTTCTGGATCTGGCTGGTGTTGTGGCTGTGGCGCGGGTGCAAGTGGCGCCTCTTCTGGTTCTTCCTTTGGCTCTAGGGCTTCCAACTCCAACACTGGATCGGGACCCTGGCCATACAGTGCGGTCTCCAGCTCTGCGATCCTTTCTGCAACATAGGCGACGTACTCACGAGCATTCTCTAAGTGCTTCTCCTCCTAGACCTGTTCGCGAGCCTTCTTCAACTCCTGAACTGTGTCATCGATCAGCTCCTCCTGAGCGGCGATGAATCTGGCTAAGTGAGTGATGGCTGCATCCTCATCCTCTATCGGCTTCCGCTGAGCTCTGCTGTCTCGGCGTGGGTGGTGACGAAATACAGTGCCCTCCAGCTCCCTGGAGTAAGTGCGAGCGATCTGTTGCATCGCTCGACGCGACACCTCCTAGATTCCCATCTCAAAGGTAGACCTCCTGGCGGTGAAGTGGAAAGGGCGGCTGAACTTTGTCTTCTCTCGGGCATACACCGTGATCCGGACGTCCCATCCTATGACCACTCCTGCTGTCATGCAGTGTAGTCCCTCGGTAGAGCGGCCTCTCGAAACCTCCAAGAAACTGAAGCATACGCCACAACTCGGCGGCATAGCCTCCCTCACGCTCGGCGTAGTTGTTCTTCATCATCATCTGTCAAAAGACGCTCGTGTAAGAACGCAACATTTTAAAATCAATGTGGAAGACAAAAGAACTCAGGAAGGGCATGAACAAGGAAGAAAGGGGTAAGTCGAGAATTCATTCATTATCTTGACAAATTTTATCTTTAGAAAATAAGTTTTATCCTCACTACGACCAATCTAACTATGGGTGAGCCTACAGTCAGTATGGCTCTGATACCACCTCTGTCGGGACCCGAATTTGCAAATCCGGACCCTCTGTGTATTCAGCACTAGTCCAGGAACGCGCTAGTGCACACAGTCTCAACGTTGGTAAATATCACAATCATACTCAACGAAATAATAAAGTACATTAAATAGTTAACCAAACGGGTTGCTCCATCTTATGGTCAAGTTACAAATATACGCCTCGCAGGGCGAAACTTATTAAAGAGAAATAACGGCAGCGGAAAATAAGATAACATCGTGGCGCCATCCAGTATACCACAGGCAACTGACTGGGCTCGCTCCCTAGTTAGACGGTTCCTCTGGGAGCTCCTCCTCCAAAGCTGGTGTAGATTCTTCTTCAACTGGTGTTGTATTGCGGCAAGGGTGAGTACTTGGTACTCAGCAAGTCATGCACAGAATGCAGCTAATATACTACATGCATGGCTTAATACAAAGGAGTGGCTCAAGGTATATTTGCAGTAAAGAGCATTTAACAAGTATCGTAAGTAGTTTCGAAAGCAGTAAAAACAAGTATAGCATCAATAACTTTTCCAGGAGTTAAATAAACATCTTTCCCGATTCTAATCCACATTTCCATCAACATCATTATTAAATCAAACCCAACTTTTCAAGACCAAGTTATTTTCAAGAAAGTCTAACCCTTAACTGTAATTCCCGAGCGATGTCCAATACCACGGACACGGCTATTCGAATAGATTTTACACTCTGCAGAGATTATGCACTTTACCCACAAGATACAGCCAAACACCACAAAGGTGAGTGTCCGTAACAGAGTCTTTCGGAAACTTCTAACATTACAAGTGGTCCTCCCCGGTGATTGCACACTAACCCTTCCCTTAGCGAAGGCGAAGTTTAGGCCAATCCACCGTTAGATGGGTACCTGGCCGCAGCCCCGGTACGCTCCCCCGTACAACTACACAAAGGGTGTAGTTGACAACCTGAGGTCCCACAGGTACGTTATTAGCAACTTAATCAACTAGGTCCGTCCCATTACAGACATGTGGTTGCACATTTGACTCAGTTCAAAGGCTTGCAAGGTTAAGTCCTTAGGGCGACCAGGGCAAGACTACCTGAAGAACCAAAACATCATTCCCGGTGCCACAACTGGCCCACCCGATCATTCTTGCCACATGCCCCGGTCGAAAACTATTTATCAAACCCCAGTTGATTACCATGCACCACGTGCCATCAACATCCCATTATACCTTTCCAAAATAGGTTCAATATATCATTAAGTCAATATTAACATTTGATTGTCCAAAAATCATGTCATGAGCACGTAGCACGTCTAAGCAATATACTACAACGATTTAATTCCCATGCTGGCAATTTAGTAATGTCCAACTATTTAATCCTCAACTAGGGTGACAAGGGGTCATGGCACATATTTAATTAACCAAGGTGTCATACAGCAATTTGGCATTTATCTAATTTCCCATAATTAAATAAAGTATTTTCTAATTAAACTATCATGCATTAGTTTAAATCGAATTAATTTGAAATTGGGATCAACCTGGTCAAAGCACAACTTGCCTTCAAAAAGTACTTGTTCTTGGTCCTGAGCTGGCTCCTGCGTCAACACTTCACCTTCCAAGCCTTCGGGCACTTCAACGTCTACTCGTAAAGCGTGTAAATAGTAAATAATAAATAAACAGTAGAAAAAAAGTTCCCAAAAATCCAAATAAAGTTCATAAACAGAGAGAACATAATTTTATAAATTTTTAGGAACTGGAATCGTCAAAATCGGAGTTAAAACGTAAAAGTTATCGCATTTCGAAGTTTAAATAATCAATTAAATAATTTTACAGAGAAAAACTTTGGTCCAAAAATTAAATAAAATTCACCATTGTGAAGATCTCATTTTTATGAATTTTTAGAAATTTGAACCACTCGATTTGGAGTTGAAATGCAAAAGTTATGAATTTTCAAAGTTTGAATCAGATTTAAAAATCATAAACCGAATTATTAAATCATTTTCTTTTTCGGAAAAATATTTATTGCGTCAGCAGTGACACGTGTCAACTTCTGATTGGTCCACGTCAGCCTGGGCGACGCCAAGATCGGCCGAACCCCACGATGACGCTCGTATGGCGTCATCATGCCACGTGGCGCTCTGGAGCGCGCCACGTCGGCTTCCGATGCATGGACGGCCCACGACGCGTGGCGTGTTGTCTTGACAGCGGGCCCGCCCTGTCAGCGGCTCGCGTTCACGCCCGCGTGGGCGCGGCTGACGTGTGGGCCCTCTGACACGCGGGTCCCGCGTGTCAGAGACACGCTCCCACGCGCGGGCGCTGACCGCGACGGTCGGCCTCCCGGCCACGTGGCTAGATCTCGGCCGTTGATTTGAAAATCAACGGCCTGGATTGGATCTGGGTTCACGTGTAGGAAAACTACTCGGCTGATCTGGACCGTTCGATCTTGATCGGACGGTCAAGATCCAATCTAAGGTTTACAACGCAGCTAACCATAACCGTTCGATCTAGATCTAACGGCTGAGATCTATCCTAGCTCAGTTCGGTTTAGGCTACGTGGCACAATCTAAACCGTTGGATCTAGATCCAACGGTTGGAAATAGATCTGAGGATTTCAACGTGAAAACTCACCGAGGGTGACGTGGCGCGATCTGGGCCCTTGGATCTGGATCGGACGGTGGAGAGAGTTCGATCGACGTCGATGGCGCGCGACGGAGCAAGGTCACCGGAGACGGGGACGACGACACGCCCGACGGCGTTGCGGGGCCTCTCCAGCGAAGTGAGTGGTACTCACCGACGCGGCGTGACCTCGCAGTTCCAGATCTGGGCTCAACGGCAGCGGAGGACGGCGGACGGCGGCGGAAACGGCGCAAAACCGCGGCGGAACGCACGGCCAACTACGGCGAGCGATTGCGGCGCAACCACGGCGACTCAGGCGATGTGGTCTAGGGCTACGGGTGCGCACGGAAATGGGCAACACGACAGCGGCGGCGGCGCATTAAATAGGGCCCTCGGCGTCCGTGAAACGCGCGGAAACCGAGGCCCACTCCGTTGCGGCGGCGGAATTCGAATTGGATTCAGATTGGCTGACGTGGCTCAACGTCAGCCGTTGGATCATGATCCAACGGTGCGGGGGTTTGGGCGCGGGTCTGGCTCGGGCGAGCTGGCTGGCTCGGTCGGCTCGGGTTCGGGCGACGTGGCTCAATCTCGGCCGTTCGATCTAATCGGACGGTCGAGATGGTTAGGGTTAGGCGACTGGGTTCGACCGAATCAGCTGGCTCGGGTCGGACTCGAGTCTGACTCGGACTCGGGTCCGGTCGGGTCCAGCGATTAAATAATCCAATTAATTCTTAGAAATTCATTTAATTCATTAAAAATAGCAACAGACTCAGAAAAATTCCAGAAAAATTCTGGAAAATATTTTGGAACATTTTGGACTCAAATAAAATATTTCCAACAAAATTTTATTTGCAAAGTTAAATTCTTTAATTATTTCAAAAGGGAATAAATTCCAAATAAACTCCAGAAAAATCCAAAAATTCACCAAAGTGCCAAATCACACATGAATTTAAGAAAAGCAAAATTTTGGGGTGTTACAGTGGGCCTTTCCTTTCGGCGGTAGTGTTGGGTATTTGATGCATCCCTCCCGAGTGCGCACTGTGCCCTTCGCGGCCCAGCCGTATGGCGCATGTGCCTCGCCCAACGAGCAAACTGCCCAACTGGCCCAGGGGTGTGGGCCTTGGACCACGAGAGAAATACACACCTTAGCTGCCATAGCCACACCATAAGAGTCCCATGTGGCCCCCAAAAGACTACCCTGATGGGGGGAGGGTTGCTCTCCCTTTTAAGGTGGTATTCTCTCCCCTCCACAATCAAGGTGGTACTATCATTCTCACCCTCTTGTTTCGGGACCTAGCTCTGATACCAACTAATGCATCCCTCCCGAAGACTGCGTGCCCTTCGCGCCCACCAGTATAACGACGTGCCTCGCTTGATGAGCGGACTGCCCAACTGGCCCAGGGGTGTGGGCCTTGGACCATGAGAGAAATACACACCTTGGCTACCATAGTCAGGCCATAAGAGTCCCATGTGGCCCCCAAAAGACTAACCTGATGGGGGGAGGGTTGCTCTCCCTTTTAATGTGGTATTCTCTTCTCTCCACAGGCAAGGTGGTACTATCATTCTCACCCTCTTGTTTCAGGACCTAGCTTTGATACCAACTGATGCATCCCTCCCGGGTGCGCACTGCGTTCTTCGCGGCCCGGTAGTATGGCGACGTGCCTCGCCTTGAGTGGATCGCCTAACTGGTCTAAGGGCATGGGCATTGGCCCAACGATGGAAATACACACCTTGGCTACCATAGCCAGGCCATAAGAGTCCCATGTGGCCCCCAAAAGACTAGCCTGATAGGGGGGAGGGTTGCTCTCCCTTTTAAGGTGGTATTCTCTCCCCTCCACAAGCAAGGTGGTACTATCATTCTCACCCTCTTGTTTCGGGACCTAGCTCTGATACCAACTGATGTAACATTGGGTGTCCCAATCTTTCGATGAGAATGATAACCTTCGATTTGGGTGGAGACGACTTTGACAATCCGACTACAACGTACAACGACGATGCGCCTTAGCAATCACTAAACCAACTCCAGAGGGTTATTGACCTTGCCGTGGGCACGATCAACTTGATCACAAAGATCAATTCCTGCAAGCAATCGAAGAACAAGAAAGAACAAAGCAAAAGCAATCCAAAATTGCAAATATAGATGAAGTATAGAAAAAATTGGGGTTCCGATACAAGGAGCTTGTTAGGCGGCCATTGAGAACGTCTAAAAGACTCAAATAGTAGCAAAAGGCTAAACTATCAAATAACCAAAACCCAAGTTATTTTGGAGGACTCCCTAGCTATATATAGGAGAAATAGGAGGCCAAAACCAGGCTAGGGGCGTCCAAACCACATCCATGGCCGAGTAGGACTCCTATTCCTAGTTGGACTCGGATTTGGAAAGATGACCGAACTTGTTTTGCAGATTCCCATTGACTCGTAAGGAATTTGGAGGTGGGGACGGATCCGTTGGAAAGAGAACGATGAAACCTTTCAAACCAGTACTCATAGACCCCAAACACCCTTGTGGATCAAAAGTTATGGTCGTTTTAAGTTGGTGCTATCCCGGAGGCCGAATTCGAGTTGAACTTGTGCACCGGAAGAATTGGCTTCATGCTTGACGTTTGGGAGTCCTTCTCCTTGGTTCCTAAGGACAATAAAATAATCACAAGGATTAAATAGCATTCCATTCATTAAATTATTTGTATGCAACCCGAGGAACGCATTCACCTGGTAATTGAATTGACGTGCGCGAGCTTGAGTAATTGTCCCTTGTATTACATTGTTGGTTTCAATTGGATTTGTAGGCATGGTCGTATCCATGGTAGTGATGTCCTCATCATCCTCCCCTTCTTGCATTTGAGTCGTCCTCGACTCAAGTTCATCATCTTCTCCCAAGTATGGCTTTAGATCTGATAATTGAGTTGACGGGCTCGAGCTCGAGTCAGTGGTCATTGAACCGA
Organism: Rhipidocladum racemiflorum; assembly: GCA_036346355.1. Taxonomy (NCBI): domain Eukaryota; kingdom Viridiplantae; phylum Streptophyta; class Magnoliopsida; order Poales; family Poaceae; genus Rhipidocladum; species Rhipidocladum racemiflorum. The sequence continues at coordinate 47,650,282 of CM070589.1, forward strand.
CGAAGATGTAGAAGGATAGCCAAGGTGGGGGTTGATAAAGCCATGCAGATAGAGCCATCGTAGTAGATGTATACGAAGTAGTGGATGCCGTGAAGTGTCGCCAACTTAATGGTCCTGGCCAAGGTGGGGGTCGATGAAACCATGCAGTTGATATAATTGCAGCAACACTTGGTGATGACCATATGATGGAGCCGTGATGGCACTATGGGTGTCCCGATCTTTCGATGAGAAACGCACGATCGATTTGTTGGAGTCGACCTTGACGATCCGACTACACCGTACGACGACGATGCGCCTTAGCAATCGCTAAACCAACTTCAGCGGGTTATTGATCTTGCCGTAGGCACGATCAACCTGAACACGAGGTTCACTTCCTGCAAGCAACCGAAGAACAAGCAAGAACAATAGGATAAGCAATCTGAAATTGCGGATAAAACTGGAAGCGAAAAACAAAGTGGAGTCTTATTGACGATCTTGACAAGGTGGTCATCCAAAGACAACTCGCACGATCAAGTTTGCACTTGGCTAAACTAATCAAATAAAACCCAAAACCCTAAGGAGCCGATGTCTGGCTATTTATGAAAGCTAGGGGCGTGGGAATCACGTCCAAAGCGGTAGGATACCAACTACAACTCTATTACAAGGCCCAAAGCCCAAGTCTTCTCGATTTTGGAAAAGTGACGCCAATTGTTTTGCAGATTCCCGTTGACTCGGACGGAATTTGGGGATGCGGTCGGATCCGTTGGAAAGAGGGCGTCGAAACCTTTCAAACCAATACTCATAAACCCCAAACACCCTTGTGGATCAAAAGTTATGGTCATTTTACGTTGGTGCTGTCCCGGAGGCCGAATCCGAGTATAACTTGTGCACCGGAAGAATTGGCTTCATGCCTGACGTTTGGGAGTCCTTCTCCTTGGTTCCTAAGGACAATAAAATCATCACGAGGATTAAATAGCATTCCATTCATTAAATTATCTGTATGCAACCCGAGGAACGCATTCACCTGGTAATTGAATTGTCGTGCCCGAGCTCGAGTAATTGGCCCTTGTATGACATTGTTGGTTTCCATTGGGTTTGTAAGTATGGCCGTATCCATGGTAGTGATGTCCTCATCATCCTCCCCTTCTTGCATTTGAGTCGTCCTCGACTCAAGTTCATCATCCTCTCCCAAGTATGGTTTCAAATCGGCAATGTTGAATGTGGGACTAACCCCAAAATCTGCAGGCAATTCAAGCTTGTATGCATTATCATTAATCTTTGCCAATACTTTGAAAGGACCATCAGCTCGCGGCATCAACTTAGATTTTCTTAATGCAGGAATCGATCTTTTCGCAAATGCAACCAAACGAAATCTCCTGGTTCAAAAGTTACATGTTTCCTTCCCTTACTACCAGCAAGTTTATATTTAGCATTCATGCGTTCTATGTTTTCTTTAGTTGTCTCATGCATTTTTATAATCAAATCAAAGACGTTGTTTAGCATCAAGATTCAATTTCTCCGAATATGGTAGAGGTAACAAATCAATTGGAGCATGAGGTACAAATCCATATACAATCTCAAAAGGGCACATCTTAGTAGTAGAATGCATAGACCGATTATAAGCAAACTCAATATGAGGCAAACATTCTTCCCACAATTTAATGTTCTTTTTCAAAACAGCCCTAAGCATAGTAGATAAAGTTCGATTAACGACCTCGGTTTGTCCATCAGTTTGGGGATGACAAGTAGTAGAAAATAAAAGTTTAGTCCCCAATTTAGCCCACAAAGTTCTCCAAAAGTGGCTTAAGAATTTAGTGTCACGATCTGAAACTATTGTGTTAGGTACACCATGTAAGCGAACAATTTCACGAAAGAATAAGTCGGCAATGTTGGTAGCGTCATCGCTTTTGTGACAAGGTATGAAGTGTGCCATTTTAGAAAATCTATCCACAACGACAAAGATACTATCCCTCCCTTCTTTGTTCTAGGGAGTCCTAAAACAAAGTCCATAGAAATATCCTCCCAAGGCACGTTAGGAACAGCAGAGGCATGTATAAACCATGGGGATTAAGTCGTGACTTAGCTTTTTGACATGTAGAACAGCGGCGATGAAACGCGTTCCACGTCTCGTCTCATCCTGGGCCAAAAGAAATGGCTAGCGAGTATGTCCTCCGTCCTCTTCACACCAAAGTGTCCCATCAATCCTCCTCCATGCGCTTCCTGTAGCAATAACAAACGAACAGAACTAGCTAGAATGCATAGTTTGTTTGCCCTAAACACAAACCCATTGTTGAGGACAAATTTGTTCCAAGTTTTTCCCTCTTTACAATTGAGCAACACATTGTTAAAATCATTATCATGCACATATTGCTCTTTAATCGTTTCCAAACCAAAAATTTTGAAGTCAAGTTGTGAGAGCATGGTATATCTCCTAGACAAGGCATCAGCAATGACATTATCCTTTCCTTTTGTGTTTGATGACATAAGGAAATGACTCAATGAATTCAACCCACTTTGCATGTCTACGGTTAAGTTTAGCTTGACTTCTAATATGTTTTAACGATTCATGATCAGAATGTATAACAAATTCCTTGGGCCATAAATAATGTTGCCATGTTTCTAAAGTTCGAACTAGCGCATATAACTCCTTATCATAAGTAGAATAAGTCAAACTTGGCCCACTCAATTTCTCACTAAAATAAGCAATGTGTTTTCCTTCTTGCTTGAACACCACCCAAACCAATTCCACTAGCATCACATTCTAGTTCAAAAGTCTTAGAAAAGTCTGGAAGTCGGAGTAAGGGTGCATGGGTTAACTTAGCTTTCAGAATGTTGAAGGCATCTTCCTGCGGCTTGCCCCAAGCAAAAGGTACACCCTTTTGGTGAGTTCATTCAAAGGTGCGGCGATTGTCTTGAAGTCCTTCACAAAACGACGATAGAATCCCAGCAAGTCCTAGGAAACTCCGCTTTGTGTGACCGTGTTAGGAGTCGGCCAACTCTGTATTGCTTCAACCTTGGCTTGATCAACTTCAATTCCTCGTGGAGTAACAACATAGCCAAGAAAAGAGACTCGATCCGTGCAAAAGGTGCACTTATCAAGGTTACCAAATAAGCGTGCATCGCGTAAAGCATTAAAAACAGCACGTAAATGTCCAAGATGGTCTTCTAAGGATTTGGCTGTAGATCAAGATATCATCAAAGTAAACTACCACAAACTTTCCAATGAAAGCACGTAAAACCTCGTTCATCGAGTCTCATGAAAGTACTAGGAGCATTAGTCAACCCGAAAGGCATTACTAACCACTCATATAATCCGAACTTAGTTTTAAATGCTGTTTTCAATTCATCTCCTAACTTCAAGCGAATCTGGTGATACCCACTCATAAATCCACTTTAGAGAACATAGTAGAGCCACTTAGTTCATCAAGCATATCGTCTAACCGAGGAATAGGATGGCGATATCTAATGGTGATATTATTAATTGCTCTACAATCCACACACATGCGCCATGTTCCATCTTTCTTAGGTACTAAAATGACTGGTACAGCACAAGGACTAAGAGATTCACGTACGTACCCTTTATCAAGCAATTCGTGAACTTGGCGTTGTATCTCTTGTGTCTCTTCAGGGTTGGTTCTGTAATGTGCTCGGTTGGGCAAGGATGCCCCTGGAATGAGATCAATTTGATGCTCAATCCCTCTAATTGGCGGCAGCCCTGAGGGGATGTCCTTTGGAAAGATGTCAGTGTATTCCTGCAGAAGGTTAGTGACAACAGGAGGCAAAGAGAGGGACATCTCCTCTAGAGAAAACAAAGTTTCTTTGCAGACCAAAGCATAGCATGTATACCTACAAACAGCCAACTCATTCAAATCAGATTTTGTTGCAAGAAAACAAGCACCTTTCAATTTAATCTCATTCGGCTTAGCACAATCAAGGTTAGATTCTCTCTGTTTATGTTGTTCAAGTCCTTTGGTGACAATCTGATTTTCACTCTTAGAATTCTCTCGATTTTTCTCTTTGCTAGATCTAGCAATTTAATCCTTTACAATGGCATCAAAGCGACATTGGGTGTAGCACAATTTTCTTTTCTTTATGCACAAAAGAGTATTGATTTGTTCTACCATGATGTAAACAATCCTTATCATATTGCCACGGTCTACCTAATAACATAGAACATGCTTGCATAGGTACGACATCGCAATCAACATAATCATGATAGGAACCTAAAGCGAAATGTACTCTTACCATGCGAGTTACCTTGAGTTTGCATGTTGTTGAACCATTGAATGTGGTAGGGCTGAGGGTGTGGTTTAGTGGAGAGTGCTAGCTTCTCCACCATGTCCATGCTGGCTAGATTATTGCAACTCCCCCCATCAATGATTATTCGAATGGATCGCTCCTTGATGACGCCTTTTGTGTAAAACAAGTTGTGGCGTTGATTTGGATCGGCGCGAGCAATCTGAGCACTAAGCACACGTTGTGCAATAATACTCAAATATTGGTCAGCATCACCAGCGCTCACGTGCACCTCGTCGTGCTCGGCATTTGGATCGCCGTCTTCATGTTCAGCGAGCAAAGCATATGTTTCTTCATCAAGATCACTTGCTGAGTCATACTCGCCGTCTTCACGGATTATTAGCACACGCTTGTTCGGACACTCCCTCGTCATGTGACCGAAACCCTTGCAGCGATGGCACTGAACATCTTTGGTGCATCCCGTTGATGCGACCGACGACGATGAACTATTTGTAGTAGCTTGTGTGGCATTTTTCGTCGGCGTTGGTCGTGGGGCCGAATTTGCAGTGGCGGACGTCGTTCTGTTGATGGAAGAGGTCGGCGTGGTAGTACGGCCGGCAGGGGCTGCAGGGGTGCGCGGTATCCACGAAGTAGTTCGACCTGCAGAAAAATTAGTCTTTGCCCTCGATTGACGACCCTGCACTTCACGTTCAGCTTTGCAAGCAAGATGGAACAACCGAGTCATCGAATTATAATCCTTATAGTCTAGAATATCCTGGATTTCTCGAGTTAAACCACCTAAGAAAAGAGCCATAGAAGCTTCCTCATTCTCAACTAATCCACAACGCAACATGCCAATTTGCAATTCTTGGTAATATTCTTCCACCGAATTCTTACCTTGGTGTAGGCGCTGCAATTTATTCAATAAATCTCTAGCATAGTATGAAGGAACAAATCTATGCCTCATTAGCAATTTCAAAGCTTCCCAAGTGGTGGGTATATTATTTGGATGAGCACGGCAATGTTCTCTCCACCAAGCGAAGCAAAATCGGTGAACTCACTTGTGGCGACCCTAACTCTTCTATTCTCAGGGAAATCATGGCACGCAAATTTTTGATCAACAAGTAATTCCCAACTAAGGTAACCATCGTGGTCGATTTACCTTCAAAAGGTGGCATATTGAAATTTACCTTAGGGAAAACATCATCTCGTTCGTTCCTTGGTCGTGGAGGATCACGTCGCATACCTTGCTTGATTGAAGCGTGGCCGATGATGGTCACGATCATTGTCGTAATGGACGGGTTGACCTCCTCCACATCGCTGGTGTCATCATATTCGTGCTCTTCGCTCTGTTCTTCTAAATCTGTGGGGGCCTCTCTGTGGAGCTGAATTGTTGCTTGGACGACGGGGTGGTGGATTGGAAGCACCAGATGCAAAGAAATGCAAAAAGTATCAAGTCTAGCCAAAATAGTAGCAAGAGTAGTGTTAGCAATCCCTTGTGCGGCCTCGATGGATCTCGAGACGGTCTTCTTGCATTGACATACGCTCATTAGTGAGCCGTACATCCTCGCTAAGACCATCGGTGGTTTCCCTCGTCATCTTTTGGAAGTGAGCAATGATGCCCTTGGTTCGTGGAGAGTGATGAAGTGAACTCGTCACCGACATGGTTAGTTGATGACAAGGAAACAAAAACCACAAGTATAATGTTCCTATCAACTACTAGGTGGCAAGTCTCTCAAGCGCTCAAGCCTATGACCCAAGTTCTTACAAGTTCTTACAATGCACGGCGTTGTCGGCCGTTAGCGTTGTCAAAGGTTCTCCGAAGTTTGTGTAGAGCGATTGCCAAGGGATCGAACGCCAGACGGGTAGAAAGTGGAGCTTGGACAGGCTTAATTTAGTAGCAAAAGGTGAGCAATAATCCAATCGGTGAATGCAAAATTGAAGAATTGTTCAACGTCTAGTCACTAGTTCTTGACTCTAGGCTAGCAAGGATCGTGACTCAAAGCTATGATCGGCGATAGTGCAGTTCCACAGATGAAAGAAAAAAATCAGCGCGAAAAAAATTCGCGAAAGAAGGGAACTATCTCAAAAGGCGGGGATCTTGTGAAAACAGGTTTAGCACATAAAAATTTTGGATCTGTTCCAGACTTCTTTTTTTTTTTTTTTTTTTTATGGAACGATCCGACTCCTTTTTCTTTCAAGTGCTATGCAGCGGAAGACGATCGTGTGACGATCGGACGGCGGTGGGCGACGATCGGCTATCGTGAGGGCGACGATCGGCGGCTACGATCAGGCGACGATGGGCTATCAGTGGGCGACGATCGGCGGCGACGATCGGGCGACGATGGGCTATCAGGTGGGCGACGATCGGCGGCGACGATCGAAGCGACGATGGGCTATCAGTGGGCGACGATCGGCGGCGACGATCGGGAGGCGACGATCAGCGGCGACGATCGGGGCGACCGATCGGCTAACAGAGGGCAACCTGGTCGGACGACCAAGTGGCGACGATCGGATGAAAGGAAAACCGGTCCGAACACCTTTTTCAACGATTCGAGACCGAAGCGGAAAACAACTTCGAAACCGAACACAACTCGAAACCGCTGTGGGAGACAAAAATTTCTTCCGACCTGGACTCCAACTAGACTAGAATTCGGCAACTCGACACGACGATGCAACCAAAAATTCAATAATGCAAGTCTTTGGAAAGGAAATTGCGAGGCTCAAATTGTTTTGGTATGGGGAGATCCAATCGATGGCGCTTCTCACGGACTATAGGAAAGATATCAATCTACTAATCTAGGGTAAAGAATTCTCACCGAGCAACCTGGTTTGCTCGATACCACTTGATGGAGCCGTGATGGCACTATGGGTGTCCCGATCTTTCGATGAGAAACACACGATCGATTTGTTGGAGTCGACCTTAACGATCCGACTACACCGTACGACGACAATGCGCCTTAGCAATCGCTAAACCAACTTCAGCGGGTTATTGATCTTGCCGTAGGCACGATCAACCTGAACACGAGGTTCACTTCCTGCAAGCAACCGAAGAACAAGCAAGAACAATAGGATAAGCAATCTGAAATTGCGGATAAAGCTGAAGCGAAAAACAAAGTGGAGTCTTATTGACGATCTTGACAAGGTGGTCGGCCCAAAGACAACTCGCACGATCAAGTTTGCACTTGGCTAAACTAATCAAATAAAACCCAAAACCCTAAGGAGCCGATGTCTGGCTATTTATGAAAGCTAGGGGCGTGGGAATCACGTCCAAAGCGGTAGGATACGAACTACAACTCTATTACAAGGCCCAAAGCCCAAGTCTTCTCGATTTGGAAAAGTGACGCCAATTGTTTTGCAGATTCCCGTTGACTCGGACGGAATTTGGGGATGCGGTCGGATCCGTTGGAAAGAGGGCGTCGAAACCTTTCAAACCAATACTCATAAACCCCAAACACCCTTGTGGATCAAAAGTTATGGTCATTTTACGTTGGTGCTGTCCCGGAGGCCGAATCCGAGTATAACTTGTGCACCGGAAGAATTGGCTTCATGCCTGACGTTTGGGAGTCCTTCTCCTTGGTTCCTAAGGACAATAAAATCATCACGAGGATTAAATAGCATTCCATTCATTAAATTATCTGTATGCAACCCGAGGAACGCATTCACCTGGTAATTGAATTGTCGTGCCCGAGCTCGAGTAATTGGCCCTTGTATGACATTGTTGGTTTCCATTGGGTTTGTAAGTATGGCCGTATCCATGGTAGTGATGTCCTCATCACCATATGTATTCAGTGTTATTTCTGTCCATGATGAGCATGGTCTCATTAGTATTGGTCTTTTGTAGAATATCAATCTTTTGCAAGGTTTTAACCTCGTTTGTTCAAATAGTTGGTGGTCTTGGAGTGTACGTCTCACCTGGTTCGTCATTGTCTTGAATACGGCGAACCACAGTAGAGAGGTTGAGGTGTGAAAACACGTTTGTGCGTGGGAGATGAAGAGGGTTCTAGAGGCTGGTACCGTGTTCTTCTGGAGAGTAGTTTCGATTAAAGGGATCGGGCACGTTAGTGCCAAGGAATGTATGGAATGAGGAGTGTGAGACCGTTTTCTTTCGTAGTTTATTTGGGAATTGAAGTGAAGGTGGAACCGTGAGAGGTTGCACTCTGTTGAGCTAAATCAACATTTTCACGCTAGTGTTGGTTTTGAGAACTCGCTTGTCGTTTGTTCCGGTTTGAGTCTTTGTGTGAATGTTTTGTGTTGCAAAGAAGTCTTTTGTCCCTTGGGGACTTTGTTGTTGATTTTGGTGTGTCTTGGATTCGAGGTCGAATCCTATTGAAGGGGGGAAGAATGTGACACTACGGGATGTCAAAATATTATAAAAATATGAAATCGGAGTTTAAAACTTTACGTTATGAAGTTTAATCGCGTTTTCGGGCCGATTTTGGGAGTTTGGGCCTTTCCGGGGAAGTTTGGGCCAAAGGAAAAGAGTCGTGGGCTTTAGTGGGAAGGTGTCTGGGCCCATGTGGGAGTTAGAGGCCAGCTTGTACTGGTTGGGGGCGCCTCCCCCTGCCCTAGAGGGTGCCCACCCCTAACGTAGCCGCCCCCCACTCCCTCCTCTCCCCCAAACCAGCCGCCACCTCTCCCCTTGCCCTTGCCGTGCGCCTCCCCTCCCCTCCATTGCGCCACCACCCCCTCCACTCCCTCCTCACCTTCCTAGCTGCCCTTGGGGAGCCCCTCATCTCGCCACCCCGCTGTTCTTCCCCTCGAGAAGCTCCGCGACGAGGAGATCCGGTGGTTCCGGCGCGAGGAGGACGATCGGGGAACCCGGGAGGAAGGATTTCGGCGTTCGTTGTTTGTCGGGCAGAGGTATGGTATGGGTGTTCCTTGGGGATGGTCTAGGTGCTGTTCTAGAGGTTGTTATGATGTTTTTATATCAAGTGGTGGTGCTGTGATTGGGTAGATTGGATGAAAACTAGAGTTTGCCACGTTCTCTGTTTCGGGTAGATTGTGCAGTCGACCTAGGGTTTGAGTTTTCACGATTTTAGATTCGGCATTTGGTCGGATTCCTGTTGAGGAAGTTGTAGGTAACTTCAATACCTTTAATTGGACACCAAGAACGTCCAATTCCACCCAGCCGTTTGAAAGTTATGGTCGTTTTACCGAGTGTGTTCAAATCTGTGATGTAATTGGGACAGAACGTAGTGTTTTGTAGATTAAAAAATTTTAGATGCCGAATAAGCTTTTCCCAATACTTAGAAAAAACTAGAAAACTTCCTAAGCTTCACGATGATGTACTCGTTTAATCGATTTGGAGTCCTAGAACTAAAGTTATGCTAGATTGAAGCCTGCTGTCCCGGAGGGACAGATTCTCTGTTTTTCGGTTTTTGGAGTAGTTTGTGAAGTCGGAGTAGACGAGCTTTTGCGTACTGTTTTGGGGGCACGCTTTGAGTGTGTGGTATGTTTGTGCAGGTGGTGTGACCCAGGGAGTGCCATCAACCTCTCGCCAATCTGTCGCCTGAGGTTAAGGCAAGTGTATTGTAATGGGTAGCGTATTGTATGATGCTAATTGTGACTAGGTGCAAATTGCTTTCATGATGTGCTATCTTGTCATGATTACATGTTGTGATATCTTACCATGATTAGTGCTTGCCCATGTTACGATGAAATTGGAGTATTATGATGCTATGCCATGTTTAGTTCAGTTTGATGCAATTTGTTATATTTATGGCATAATCGCATACATGGCATGTGATCTGGCCCGGTCGGTGAGAAAGTCATAACTAGTCCGATAAGGTCGGTGAGAAAGTTATGACTAATCCAGAGAGCCACTGAGTAAGTCCTACCTCGTGATTCCATCCACCGTGGTGATTGGAAGCGAGGAGTAGGCATCCTCCATCTACGGGATGGAAGGGGGAAGAGGGTGCATGCCGACGGGTGTGCACTCAGCAATACCGGTATATGCTTCCAGGAGACATGTGCATTGCATTGCATTGCATACATGATAATGATAATGTGTTGTGTACGATGTGCTTTGTCATGGCTATGATGTTGTAGATGAGATTATGATTTGAACATGATGTTAAAGTATGGTATATATTGATGTTGGCATTGAATTATTCTTTATGACCCATTGCAATATGCTTGCTGAGTGATGAACTCACGCTTGTGTTTATGTTGTTTTTAGGTACCATGAAACCGGCATGCGGGAAAAGGGCATTAGCTACACTTCTACACGTAGCTTCACATTCTTATACAGTTTTTAATCATTGGGAGTCATGATAATAATGATTAGTGCCATGAAACTTGGTGTATGGGCTTGAGTTCATCGTTTGGTTTGTTATATTTGGTGGAATGGTTGAATTCCTTATTTTAGACATAAGTGATGCTTTATTCATTGATATTGCTATTTTAGATGTCTTATGCTATGATATAACTTGCCATGTTATTGATATTGCTCCAATTCATGTCAAAACAAAGGAGATGCTGCATTTACACCTTTGCTGTAATTTATCTTTATTTGTGATATTTAGATGTTGTTTAGTCTATGTTTGGTAGCATTCGGGCATACTAGATGCCGGGGTGTTACAGCTAAGGAAGGGGAGGGGAGGCGTTGTGGGGACCCGTCCCTGGGACTCCATTGATTCACTCAATTGCAACATACAAATCAAGTAAATCAAGGGAACCTCGGGTGTCCCGCATATATGCCCGTGTTGGCCCCAGGACTGTTCACCAACACGTGCGACAATGCATAACAGTTTGTATCACAGTGCATGCACAATGACGAAAACATAAACATCAATACATACCAAAAGTAGGACTGCTGTCCAAAATGACATATTTAGAATTATTACATAAACATGGCAGCGGAAAACATAAAACAATAATAAAAGGCCAGCATGGTATGCCCCAAACCCTCAAGCAACCAACTGAAGGCAAGAACGCTCATCTAGATGTTAGTGTCGCCGAAATCTGCCCGATAAAAGTCTACGGGCAGCGCCTCATCCTCACCTGCAGCAAGTGGACAATCCGATTGAGTACAAAGAATGTACTCGCATAATAATATATATACAAAATGCTAAATTCTAGCTATATGTGGTTGCTACAACAAAGGAAGGCAAAAGGGTAACTTTAGCATAAAGCAATATTTGGAATGAAAACGTAGACATGTATAGATTGAAGTTTTGCATTTCGTAAACCTTTTCAAAGTCTAATATATAATATAACATCATCATAAGCATAACCATCATATATTCATTTCATGCCTTCAAGCATTCTCCGAACCACGAGTCCAACGCTCGTGTTCACATACACACACGCGTACTGCAATACCCGTGTCAATCTTTCACATCCATCCCATTCTTACCAAGTCCTTAAAACTCGCCCAGTGACTGACAAATTAAGCGATCGTCCTTAACCATGGACGCGACTATTCGAATAGTTTAAACTCTGCAGAGGTACGACTTTACCCACACGACACACCACACTCGTAAGCCAAGCTATGAGCACATTTCCTTTGATGTGCCGGCCGGGGTAAACATGACAAAACCATTTTCCAGTATGCATGGTAGTGCATCTAAACCACCCGGGTGACTATGGCCCTTGATCTCGCGTGCTCAGTGCTCTGTGTGTGTGGACCAAGGAGTACACCCGTTGTCACACATCCCCAACTCTCACAAAGTTCGAGGGACTCTGAGGACGTTCCTTGACACTCTAACGGGCTCAAGGAACTCCGGCGGACATTCCTTGACACTCTAACGGGCTCAAGGAATTCCGTAGTGCACATGATTTAAACACCCCTAGTCATACATAAGTACTTGGTTAAGCCGACCCCATAAACGGCGTGTGGTTCGCACGATAGTTACTCAAAGAGACGTCACCAGGATTCAATCCTTAAGGTCCTTAGCCAACATTGCAACATAGAAACCACAATTTAAGCCATCATCATCATAATCATCTTTGATCATTGCGACCAATGGACTAAGTCCATCTATCGCGTTTTCTAACGGTGTTCTAAGCATGGCTAAGCAATTCATACGAACCCATATATAATAATTAAACCAACCACCTAGGGCGACAATGGATCACAAAGGAAACATGGTAAAAGGGATATCACATCAACATGGCATTAGCTAGTCATTCTACCCAAAACATAGTTGTAATTGAAAGTACGCATGCAATTGATAAAATAACTTCAACATAATTTTCAATTAATAGGATCAAGTATGTTCAAGGAGTAAGGTAGTGCCTTGCTGCTCGTTCCTGATATCGTAAGCGTAGTCGTACTCGGGAGTGTCCTCCGAAGCGTCAACACCTATCGAGAGGATTCAATTCAAATAACTCCAATCAAGAACACAAATGAAACAATAAATCATAATTGAAATATGCACAATCGTGCATGAAATGCTCATGATTTTAGAGTAATAGTCATAATATGAACATACGATTTGACTTTGTGAAGTTTGGACTTGTGTGTCAAAAGTTATCACGAAAACAATATCATTTGGGTGAGGGTCAACAATACTACAACTTGTTAAAGATCCTATGATAGATCCTCATATATGCAACCCATGTCTTGTTTTTCTATTGGAAATGATAGAGGACGACCCTATGAAAGCATAGGAATTGGTTTCACCCAATTTGGATTTACGATGCAAAAGTTATGGTCATTTGAAGTTGGTTCAGTCGGAAGTTCCGAACTTAGTATCGGAAGTTCCAATCCAGACTTAGAAAATTTTTAGTTGGAATTCACAAAGGTGCTTCATTGGACACATCGGAAGTTTCGATCCGACATCGGAAGTTCCGATCCGGACTTAGAAAATTTTCCCGTTAGAATACACGAAAGGTGCTTCTCTGGAAACTTCGGAAGTTCCGATGTGAACATCAGATGTTCCGATATGTGTAAATTTCCAGCGTAGACAGGGTTAGGATTTAAACATTTTTTGGAGTTTTAGCCACATCGGATGTTCCGATTTGGGGCCGGAAGTTCCAATGTGTGTCGAACTATACAATCCAACAAGATTTTTGTTCAAGTCTTTGAATGGCTATTGCACATTGTGCTCCTACACTTCAAAAAAATGAAGTAGGGTAGAACCTTACCACTACAAGGATGTTCTTGCTCTTGGTGGAAGGTTGGTTTGATGAAGAGATCAAGAATGACGCCGTGAAGGTGATCTTCGGTGTTCTTCCCAGTATCAACTCCTTCTCCTAGCTCTTGGAGATGACACCTTCTCCTCCTAGAGCTTGCAATGGCTTCTCCTCCTCCTCCTTAAGGTAGCAACATGACATGCACAACCCGATTCAAGGTTTGATGATGTAACCCATGGAGAAGAAATGAAATGAGTCTCAAGTGACAAAAATTTCAGAACATGGAGAGAAGGAAATCGATTAGAACTCACCCAATACTTGGTGCATCCATTTGTATGGAATTGAAGCTTGAAATGATGGGAATACAATGGTATAGCATGCACAAGCTTGTTCTTGATTTTTGGAGGAATGGTGTGGAGGACAATGAAGGATGGGGAGGTGTTCTTGCAATGCTCTCTTTGCTGTTTTTTCTGGTTGTGGGAGCAGGAAATGAGGTGATGGGAGGAGAAAAAGAGGTGAAGAGCTCTTATATATGGTTGCCACTTCATCCCTTAAATGTGGGGCAAGGTCCCACATGTCATTTGGTGGGTGAAAAGTGAGTATGAAGTAGGTAAGGTGGGAAAAGTGGAGGTAGGTGTGTGCAGAATTTTTCTTCCTCTCACTTAGAAGTGGGGTCCATATGTCATTGAGTGGGTAGAAGTGAAAGAAGTGAGAAAAGGCAAAGTGGTTAGGTGCAGCCCACTTCTCTCTCTCTCATGCAAGCATGACCCACATGTCATTGACCATGGGTAAAGAAGTGTTGGTGTAATTGGAAATGATTTTTAGGTTTCATGAAATTAACCTCCCTTCAAATTAATGACTCATTACTTGTAAAATTTTAAACAAGTGAAGGTTCCAATGCAAATACGAATGACATGAATATGATATGCATGATTTACCAACTCAAGAAATTTGAAATATTTGGGACTACATTAAAATACTTTTGGCCACTGTTAATAATTAAACAAAAATCCAAGAGTTAATTTAACAACAGCTAGTGACCAATCATATAATTTATTTTTGAATTGCAAGAGTTTTAAAATCCATCGAAACTCCAGAAAAACTCATTTTATTTATTTAAATAAAATTTATCACTACTGCCCTTTCTGGGCTGTTACAGGCGTCGTGCAGTGAAAAAGAGAGGAGGGGGATAGAAAGAGACAGAGAGAAGAGGGGGATAGAGAGAGATGGAGTCATTACTCATTACAGGGAAAAGAGGGGCAGGTCGAGCGGCTCATGCATTCAGCAAGAAAAAGGAGAGAGGAAAAAGGAGGGGGAAAAGAGGGGGGAAGAGAGAGAGTGAGGAAAATAAAGGGAAAAGAGGGGGAGAGAGAGGGAAAGAGGAAGAGAGAGAAAAATAGAGGGAAAAGAGGGGGGAGAACCACTTACTGGTCCTAATTCGTCTGATCTTCCTGTTGGTTTCCAGATGGGAGATGTCACTACTGTTCTAATCAGTAATTTGGCAGGAAAATCCTATGTTGTCGATCGGGAACCTCACCCAAGTCCTGGAAGGGGAATTGACAGACCAACATCTCGCGGTGATCGGCGTGGTGCCGCTATGGATGATGATAGGTGGACAAAATCAGGTGTTCCTTTCAGTCCTGGTCGTGATGCCCACATGAACTTGACAAATGGCCCAGCAATTATTAATTACCAGACCCGCGGGGGGTCAAATACCTCTGCCTTTTCATACAATATCAGCTTCTCTTCATCTGCATCCATGCTAAAGGTGAGGTCCAAAACATCACTTATGTCATTCTGTACACACAAAAAAAAAGAGAATACGTCACATCTGGACAGTCAACTGTAAATGAGATTACCTGAAAGAAGCAAGAAACTAAAAAACACTTGTGCACACTACACAGAAAAGCATACCTCAAGCATCCATTTCAGGTTCCTGTAGTACGCAGGATCAATGGCTTCAATATCATGGTAAGTAACCTTGACACCAAGTATTGAATTGACTCACGCTGAATATGTTACAATTTCTACTCTCCTTTTCGGGAGCAAGCTCACACTCTATACAAAGCTAATGCCTGGAAATTAGTATATCTTTTTTCCCAATTGTGATTACACTAAATGGTGTACATACTCTTTGATCTGTAGTGCCCTGTTCTGGGACCTAACCATGTATTTACAGACAAACCAAAACAGCTACTACCAAAAGTACAACACATGACATCAAACATAAGATATAACAGAGCATGGTAACTACGGTTCATTGCTAACAGTTGGTTGCTACTTACGGTGTGTGTTGACTCAGGCCCGTCCTGTTTTGGCTCAGTATCTCTTCCTGAACGCATAAAGTAACCACCAAATTAGCAATATTGCGGGTTAATATGCCAAGCTCAATATTTTCATTAGACAATTACAAGCAGAGCTTCAATAGCCAACACAAACAAAATGGAAATGGGAAGGACGTCTCCTATATTGCATCCTTCCAACCCAAACACATTGTTCCAATAGGCCAGACGATTTTCCTATACAAAACTTAACACCACTTAAGTAGCTTAAAAACATTAATCACAATGCACCAGTTGTTTTATCCCAAAGTTGTCCAACCTTACCAACTTCAAGCACCAGATCCTTGTGTCATTATTTAGAACGTACAATAAAGTATTATTAATGCTGAAAAAATGGAACGCTTCACGGCTCCAGTAAACACCCATTGCAAATTGTTGCTATGTAACAGCAGCAGCCCTGCTAGAGCTAAAATTGCGCAAAGCAGAAGCAGGTGTTGGCTAATCTGAACTAAACCCTAGCATGCCCGGCAAACCTGAAACCCTAGCCCAAGCCCACAACCACGAAAAGCAGGAGCATACACCGATCTCAGAAGAGCATACAGGAAGCTTAGGCTCACCGGGAGGCGTAGACAGAGACGGCTGCGCCGCCCGCGATGAGGCGGGACGCGGGGTCAACAAGCCGGGACACCCACCCGCCGGCCTCGCCGCCCGGCCCCGAGTAGGCCGCAGCGGCAGCGTCCTACGCAGTAGCACTCAAGAACTACCATTCTAATGCTAAAGAAATGGGGATGCTGAGAATGAAATCCAAGAAAGGGGAACAGACATTGAGATTTTGAGTAACAACAACGATCATAGCAGCTATCCACTGATGGTGGGAGGGTTTACCTTGCCCATGCACTTCTCGAGGTGCGGCGCGAAGCGGCCGGCAACGACGGGACGGTCGCCGTTCATGCAGTCGATGATGTTGGCGGCGATGGCGGGATGCGTCTGCCCGAAGACGTCGGCCGCCCCCTTGTTCCCCACAGGCGACGCGCATGGCCCAGATGCGGAGCTCCTCCTCCTCGGCGTCGACGCTGCGGTCAAGGCCGAGGGGAGCGATGCAGTGGCACTCCGAGGCCGCATCCGCCACTACGGAATCGAGGAGCTCCTCGAAGTATCTCAGTGCGAGCTACGCGCACAAGGAAAAGAAATCTGGGATTGGGGCGAGCGAGGCAGCGTGCGAGGAGGCAAGCGAGGGCGCGGCGCAGGTGGCGGCGGGTGTTTGGCGACGCGCACACGGGCGATTGGGACGCGGCGCACACGGGCGATGATTGGGGCGCAGCGCGATGGGCAGCGTCGGGTTAGGCGCGATAGGCGTGATTGGGGCATGGGCAGGGAGGAAAGTTTGATGGGATGAACCGGGTGATTTGATCCATCAGATTTGATGAAATGGTATGATAAAACATCTTAGCGCTTGATTATGAGAAAATAGGATTTCTGTGTGCACATGTTAGGGTGAACAAAAGAAAAGTATCCTCTGTGGGGGCAGAACCGTGTGTGCATGTAGAAAAGAATTAACTGGTGAATTATAAAAGGGTAAAGAAAAGAAAAGATTACCATACTACATCCCCCGAAGACATTCCTCAATTACGCGCAACAGCATGCCTTTGCAAGAATTTACTCACATAACCACCAATACAGGTTATATAGCGCATGCACGAGCAAAATTTGCCAAGTAAAACGCAAACGAACTAAGCCGGCACCACCAGGGTGAAATTGATCTCTCTTATACAACAAATATCAGAGTTTAAATATGTAGGATTTTACAATGCTTATGACGGCAGCCTATTATTTCCGCATCTTCAACATGCACACTTTCAGAAGCGGGGTTGCCCTTATGGAATTGGTGAAGGAAAATAAAGAAAGAAGAGAGGAGATTGAGAATCCCCAGTCTGTCAGTTTGGCATTTGGCAAAAGCTTTGTCCATTGCAAGGCACCTGTATAACTACAACAAACGGATCAAAGCACATCACTCAAATGGAATCAAATGTCCTGATGTGAGTTTGTTCCATATATAAGTTTAAATACGGTTGTCCCGTTTTCGCGGGGCAAATGAGCATCCCGACAAGCAAGAACTTTTTCCTGCCTGATTGCAATACATGTTGAAGCAAGCTCCGGTATGTAAAGCTCAAAGGTGAGGCTAAAGGGCAGGACCTGTACAGCTTCAACTCCTTAAATTTGTTCCGGATAATTACTCGAGAGTCAAGAATGGGAAGCAGCATGAACTCAACACTGAGGATGGCTTAGGATACCTCTCTCTCGGTGCTTCTATCACCAGAGGGTATTTGCTGGGAATCTGAATGGGTAATCCTCCGAGACCTTCCGGAGCCATTGTCAGGTGATACTTCTGAATGTGCTGGTACAGGTGCCAGCATACGTCGAGCAGTTGGGACCTCGCCAGTTGGTGATGTCACAAGGCCATACATAACGGTTCCCATTGGATGATCGAATTTGCAATTAGGACCAAACTTGCAAATGCCATAGCGAGAATAAAACGTGCATATAGGCTCTCCCTGTAAGCATAAAAAACAGAATTTTAAGTAACATTTTCAATCATGTAGTGTGTATTTATATTTTATCACCAGTGTTAAACATTTCATGATGCCAACCTAGATATTACTTAAACGAGCATTATTTGGTAGGTTCCACAGCTATTAAGAAATCAACAATACAGAAAATCACCACAAATCCAATTACACCATATATTACAACCATTGGCAGGGTGTACTGTACATAACCCAAATGTACTGCTATTTTCCTAATGAATTAATTTTCTTTACTGAATGTAACAGAAATTAATGGAGGTTAATGACAAACCAAGGTATATTGTAATTTCTTTACTAAGAACCCATCACATACAGAACAGAATAACTATTGTACAACAAAACATAGAATTTGCCCCATATTGGTATTCAAATTTATCATCCAACTCATTTTGACAGCATTCTATTTGATTTTAGTCCAATTAACATGCAGATTCTGAATCAAGGTTTACTCTTGCAACAGCTATTAGCCCTATTAGTCCAATTAACATGCATATTCTGAATCAAGGTTTACTCTTGCAACAGCTCTTAGCCCCGTGGAAGAACCCTGGTTAGCCATCACTAGTTCCTTTACAAATAAAGATAGACAAAACACGCAGGAGGATGACAATTGGAAAATAACACTCCAGGTCTTCAGGGCAAACAAGGTTATTTTGACATTACTACCATAACGAGTATACCTTCCTCACAGACAAAATGACAATTGGAAAATACCACGCACTATGACCAAGGTGTTTCTAGCAGTATACCTTCCTCACAGACAAAATGAGCAGAAAGCCAGGCCGCATATACCAGAAAACTTGCATAAACACCTTACTGAGCAAACATAAACTTAGGGCATGTAATGTTATAAAAGACAAACTTACCGGGCGCAGTGGTAGACCTAATGGACTCAGCGCACAGTTTGGAGTAGGAGTTATTCGTTCCTTAGGATGATGAAACTTGCATACAACACCAAACTTACAGTCTCCTGTCTTCATATAGAACTGACATTCAGGTTGGTCAGGTCTCTCTGGAAATATGTTCTCCCTCTGTACTGCATAAAGTCCAACAGGAACAGAACCAGCTTGGTATGATGAAAACATTCCCTGATCACCCATGCCATGTGTTTCACTTTGACGTGAACCAGTATAGTATTGGACAGCTCCAGATGTCCGTTGTTGGTCATCTGAGGATGAAGAACCAAGTTGTGCCTAAGAAAACATAAAAATAAATAATCATCCACAGATTCTACTTGAAAGATACAGAAATGACAGAACACAAATTAATTCTAGAGCAACCGATTAATCCCAAGTCTCAAAAGTAATTGATTTTTCTATGTAGATAATCTGAGCTCATACCAGCATGAAGATCAGCAAGGACACAGGGAAGAAAGTAAACTGAAATTTCACACAAAAAGCCAAAAGAATTCTTATCAAGATACTAAGTTTTATCAACCTCTAATGGATGACAGTCATGAACAAGGCAGTATAGGTTTATGGGTTTCTAGCAGAGAAATTCAGAAGCTCTTTGGGTTAGGTTTTCAACCGGAATTTAGGAAACCCCCTGCATAAAGATTTGATTTGCAGTCTGGTGGACCTAGGCGTACCGGTATTGGATACCGTATCGGATACACCCCGATACGTATCGGACATGTACCGGGAGGAATTTCAGTTTTCAAATAAAGAAAATAATTCTGATACTTCCCAAACCCTACCCCTCAAACAATAGAACTGGAAGCACTCGTTCCAGTCCGGCAGTTTTATTCTCTCTTTTCTCCTTTTTTTCCCTTCTGAGATTTGTAATCCCACTTCCCAGAGTATCGCGATATTGGCTTATTGTGTATCCGTATCTGTATACACATATCAGGGCAACCTAGTGGTGAACGGTAATGACGCCTACGATGAGTATGCTCTCAACTAGTCAGCCCCAACCTCAACAGCACCAAAGAAGGATAACTACACGACTGTGATGATCACTATAGAAATGCTGGATCATGCTTGATCCCAATGCCCATCATAGACTGGGTATGATTTCTATCGTTGAAGCAACGAAGATTTCTATTATTGAAGCAATTTATGTATGGATCACTACGAATGTATCAGCTGGCCCTTCAATTATGGTTAGGATAAAAGAAAAGCCAAGCTTGAACAAAAGGCAGCAACTCAGCCTAGTTGATTTTGAATAGACCATCAGGTAATGTCATCTTGGTATTTATCATCATGTATCAGTATGAATGCACCAGATTTATTATTTGACTCAATTTTATCTGTTCTTTTCTCACAAAAAAGATACTGCTTTTTTAAAAGTGAAACAAATGCGTACAAAAAATAGCCCTTAAACCTTTTGATAGTTAATTGCAACGCAGGAACTTTCACATAGATCAAAAACCTTCAGATAGTTCATTGTAACACTGGAGCCTTCACATAGATCAAAATAACCTTCCAACTATTTAATTTAAATCAAACAGATGAAACAAATTTCCCTTTAAACTTCTACATCTAAAGGATGATAAAGGGGGCTACCAAAAAAAGAAACTGGAAGCCAAGAACTAGACAGGTCATACTAATAGTAGGGAGTGTCCTTGGGCTCATAGCTGTGACAGAACTAGCAAGCCTGGATTTCTCTTTTCCTTCTAAAAACGCTATATCTAAATTATTTGTATCCAATGGGATGAAGATCATAATCAGCATCTAACACAATATGTACAATCATTTTTTGAGAGGTGCTTCTATGCTCTTCCTTCTAGTACAAGTTGCACAAATCTTGAAACAAGCGAAGGGGTAAGTAATCACCATCTACCGTTCATTCATGCTTTAATAGTTGTGCAACTTTTAAAAGGAAGAGCATAGAAGCACCTCTCTCATTTTTTAATATGTGGTCAACTTATTTGAGCCAAGGTCAAGCAAGCCAACCTCAACACAGGATCATATTGTTTGTCACATGATCCCGGAACTATCTCCAGCTAGGATTACTTTTAGCTTAATCCTAGCTTGTACTATGGCTCTGTTTGGCAGAGCTCCAGCTTCACCAGATTCATGGATCTAGTGAAGCTAAGTATTCCTAACTCTACCAGATCCGTGAAGCTGAAGCTGTGAGTATATTAAGAGTGTTTAGATGAGTCATTTTGTTTACATTTTAGAATAAAAATATAAACTTATTCACTTTATTTTAACATACAAGTTTCAGATCTAAGGTTGAGCTAGGATCTAGAGTTCTACCAAACAGAGCCTTTATATTGGTGTGGAGACTACAAATGCTTTTTGTAGCCCTAAATGTAATACTCAAGCTTTCCAACACAATGCAATATGATCCCCCTACTAATAAGATAAAAATCACATAGCACATGATCATAGTTAAGAGAGCGGAAAGGTGTATTCAACCATACATATTGGAAGATCTATTAGCAGAGCCGAAAGAGAGAACTGAAACAAAATAAAGCATATATATACTCCTTACGGGAAAAAAGGCATATATCCTCATCACCCACTAGGCAGTAATGCATAAGAAAAAGCATATATCCCATTCTTTTTCATGCAGAAAGGTGTCAATTAGGAAACAAGGTATGGATTATGTAAAAGATAAAGTGGTAGTCATGGAACATACAGCATAAGGATTCCACCCTGGAACTTGAACAAGCCCCGGAGGAACAATAACTTGTGCATAGTTTGAATGGCCTGGCCACCTAGGACTTGCAATAAAAGAAGCAGATCTTGACAAGGGCCAATTTGTTAGAGTCCCTGGGTAACTATGATGGCCAGGAGAAGTTGCAGGCTGTCCAGGTGAATAAACAGAGCCACGTAATGCAACCATCGTATTAGATGGTTGTGGATGATGAAACTTACATGAGCTTCCAAATTTGCACTGCCCTGTTCTTAAATAATAAGCACATTCCTTCTCATTCTGCAGTCATAAAATTCAGGTAAACAAAACGAATCTTGCAATGAAGTTGACAGATAATTAAAAGGGCTATCATATGATCTACTAGACATATCGTGAATAATCGTAAATAATAATGGAAACTCAGAACAAACCGGCCGTAATGGATAGCCTAAAACGTTCGACTGTACTCGGGTTGCCATTGCAGCCTTTTCTCGGGGGTGATGAAACTTGCATGTTGCTCCAAATTTGCAAGTTCCAGTCTTTAGATAGTACTGGAAAAGAATGCGGAATGTGATGAGTGCAACAACAAAAAATAATATTAAGTCATTGAAGAATTAATATGTACAATTAACACACAAAAGAAAGCTGTAAGCAGCTAGGTTATGAATGAATTAGGTCGTCCACACAATCAAAACAGTACATATCAAAGTAAGTTTCATAAAACAAAATTAAATCACAGCTGGATAAAAGTTCATTCTAAGCTAGTTTATTTGGAAACATAAAACCAATCTCTCTAGAATAAAAAAAAACGTAATCAGCCAAGGATATGACTTGCAATAAAAAAAAGGTGTCCACATTTCATTCAAGGGAATGCTCTGAGCCTGGGATGCCCGGATACGCCAATACCAATACGGATACACGATATGTCCGCGATATGCTACTTCCCCAAAAACACCGATACGGTGATACGTGTGTGTATATAATAATAATAATAATAAAATAATAGAGAAACATACATGAGATATGGTATATCATACATAAAATAGACATAAAAGCAATAATAACAAAGAAAATAAAGAAGCAAATGAGTTAGATCATCTCGAAAGCTCATCAGCCCATAGCAAGCGGCTTAGGCATCAAGTCTATTGCTGCCCTAAACATCTCCATAATTGTGCACTTCTATTCCTGCCAGCCGCAACCATATCTTGCCTCCTAGCCACTGTTGCCCTCACCAGCTCCTAGCTACCACTGGATGCCTAAAGTATACCACACTACCACGGTCAAGAGGGAAGAAGAGTACTAGTGGGATGACTCACCGTGCGAGGACCAGTGGCGCCATTGCGCCGATAGGGAGGGGTGCCACACACCACTGTCTACAGGGGGAGAGGTATGTTGGCATGAGAGCCTGGGGAAGAGAGGAGCAGGGGCAGTGTAGGGAACAAGATGGGAGAGAGGGACTGTGGGTTGGGAATAAACGATTCCAGCGCCTCCTTCTGAGTTGGTAGAGGTATTATGTTTGAGAGTATAGTTGTCACGGCGGTCCGGCTAGGCGCGGCGAGCTCAGAGCGCCAGGACGCCTAGGTGGTCATTACATAATGAATACATGGCACGATAGCCACAGAAGATCATTTATCAATAACATAAAAGAAATAAAAAGAGAGAGCATGAGACCATGGGCTGGATGAGGCCTAGTGCGGCCCAAATAGATGGGCTAATCCAAAACATTTGGCTCAGGGGTAACCGGGTAATTTCGTCCGCAAAATATACTCCCTCTCGAACTAAACCCTAGCGAGCCGAGCCCTTACACATCCACTCACCTCCCTTAGCGCCGCCGCCCGCTCACCTACCTTCCGTGCCCACTCACCTCCCTTCCGCGCCCGCCACCCCCAAAGCCCACCCCCGAAGCCACCCGCTCGCTTCCCTTGATTGTCGCCTCCCGCAGTTGCTCGGTGGAGATGGCAGCGACAGAGACAGCGGCGATGGCTACGATAGAGATGTCGGGCCGCGAGTCCGGTAACCTATCTAACACCCTCCAGTCGAGGCGAGCTGTCTTGGTGTCTCCCTCCGGCCGCCGCGACGATTAGGCGACGCCGTGACAACTATGGTTGAGAGGTATTGGGGAAGTATCAGGCAAGTATCGGAGAAGTATCGGGATTTTTTTTTTTTTTTTGAAAAATAGGAAATTCACCGATACGAGCAGGATACGTATCCGACCATATCAGATACTAAATATCCGATACGTTATCCAATACAGATACACCAGTTTTCTGTAGTATCTGAGTATCCTTGTTGTGAGCTCATTTAAGATGCTACAACCGCAAGGACTAGAAACATTAGGTAAAAACATTGAAAAGTACAATAACAAGAGTTATGTTAACTTCACTAAGACCAAACAACAACCGTTGTTCTTACAATAAAAAAAATGATGCCAAGCATCATGTCTTCATCGAAGAAACACTAGGACACACCATTCATTTAATTTTTGTTATGTCATATATCTGTTGGACTGAAGGAAGAACTCCAGCAAACACCTACCTGCCACACACAAAATGCTTGAAGCACAAGAATAGAACAATTTGAAGCACCAGCGCTTAAAACAGCTAAAATAGAGGTCTAATATGCACCTAGTTCAAAACATCTTAATTACCAATTCGTGCCAAGCTTTTGAGGGGTGGGGGGAGTAGTAGAAAGGAAAATCTCACTTGACATTCAGGTTGACCAATTCTTTGAGGATATTCTCCCTTCATTCTTGCAGCAGCAACAGCCTGATAATCAAAACAACTATATCAAGAACACCGTTCATATAAAGTGCAGGGATGAATTTATGCGAAGAACTGGCACAAAGAAGCACGTTTCAAAATCAAAATATAAAGCCATAAGTTATAATTTGTTTTGGCTTACAAGTCTAAAAGATAGACAGTAGAAGGGCATTTACAATTAATTAGCAGGTAGCGAAACAGTTATATTCCTGCAACGTAGGAGCCAAATTACTATCAGCTTTTTTCTATGTTTTGTTATAGCTCTCACAGATGAACCCGAAAAGGAATACTCCAGACTAATTCTAAATCGTGGGAAAGGAACCAGTACAGAAATGAACTAGTACTCCCTGTAAAAAATTCTTGACGTTTCTCCAAGACATAACTTTCAGCAATAGTGAAGTAAAAAATTATTGACGTTTCTCCAAGACAACTTTCAGCAATAGTTTTATCACCATATATTTGTGAAAATTCTAAAAATATAAGATTGCGAAACTGTTTTACATTATGAATCTAACCATACAATTTTCATGAGACCATTTCAAATATTCAAAAAGTATTATTTGTCAAAAAGGAAAAAAAAAATATGACCACAAACATCCCAAGGCACAAAAATTTCTGGCTGGAGGTACATTTTTGAAAAGGGAAAGGCCTGAACTAGCATAAACAAATGGATCCCATCAGAACAACTACATGATGTTGAATACAAGATTTGTATTTTAGCAAAATGCCCAGCTCACAGATTACTGAGTCTCAATGGCAGCTACATGACTATGTTGGTCCAGTAAAAAAGTTAGACCTAAGTACCTAACTAAGTCTCAACGGTGGCTACATAACTTGCATGTTGCTACATGACTAGTATTAGATCTACTCACACTGTCACAGCCAACTTACGTTGTGTTACACCCGAGCCCGTATACGACCAAGTATACGTTCGAAGACGCAGGCATGCTACGGCAAGGAACGCAGCACAGGGAGCGGCACCAAACGAGACGGAGTCGGAAAACAAGTTGCAAGGCGAGTAGGAGGGCTAGTTGCAATTCTATCTATATTAGTAGAGTTTGTTACGGACAGGACGTCATCATGGAGTCCGAGTCAGGGGTTGGTGTGCGTTGTATCCTAGTATAAGTAAGGGGATAATAAAGAGGACACGTTCTGAATTATTGCAAACAAGATTTCCAAGCAGTGGCATCGACAACCGCCAAACTATCCACGGCGTGAGCTACCGCAATGCACTCTTCGTCGAGTAACTTACGTCCCGGTCTTCGACCGGGGACTCGGGCGTATCAACTAGCTCATCCGAAATCCAATCGTAACAATTTGGTATCAGAGCCAAACGATTCGGGAGCAATGGCTACACCAGTTGAGGATCGGGTGGCGACCTTGGAGACTGAGGTGAAAGAGATAAAGAACATGATGACAGAGATGATGAAGAAGCTGTTGAAGGGGAAGAGCGGGACCGCCCTAGAGCCAGATGCGCAGGGGGGGCTGCCAATTGCGCATGTTGATGGCAGAGACAGTGGACAATCCAGAAAAGAGGAAACAGCGCCGAGTAGAAGTTATCAAGCGAGGGGGCGCAATAGACCGGTCATGGAGCGTCAACGCGACGCCGATCACGATGAAGAGGAGGGGTATCGAAGGTGGACTCCTCGCCCACCACGGTTCGATCTCCCCGATTAGGATGGTCAGGGTGATCCGTTGGGATGGCTAAGGAGATGTGAGAGATTCTTCCGGGTACATCGCATTCCCGAGGAGGACTATGTAGAGATCGCCGGCCTCCATTTGACGGGGGAGGCACAGGAAGTTCTGGATAATTGGCAGCAAGAAGAATTACGGATCGCATGGGAAGATTTCTCGGAAGCCTTCGCCCAGCGTTTCTCTCGCCACTCCACGGTTGGACCATTGGGCGATCTGGTGAATCTCAAGCAGGGCAGCAGTCTGGTAGATGAATACGCACGGGAATTTCAGAGGTTGTTGGCTCGCGCCCCACGCATAAAACGCATGGATCAGATCGACATGTTTATCACCGGATTGTCGGTAGCATTGGGCATGGATGTAAGGCGCGAACGACCCTGCGACCTCGCCGAAGCCATGGCGTTTGCCAGAGAGGCTGAGGCGTGCAAGACAGCCTGGATCGGTGAGGCGCTGGAGGGCCTCGTCAGCAACGGAAGGGGTCAAGGAATCCTCCACCGAAGCGTACCAACCATGGGCAAGGGCGCGCCGACCAGACGCAACACATGGAATCCTGTTGCCGGCGGAGCTACAACGGGACGCAGCACAAGCACCAATTCCATGAACGGAAGGGTCGCATCACTCACAGGGGCCCTAGGCTCGAAAAAGGGTAGACCAGCTGCACCGACTGCTAGTGCTCAGGGAAGCAGCACTTCAATCCTGAGCAGACTACGCCTTACGGCCGACCAGCTCGCAGAGCGCAGAGCAAAAGGTCTTTGCTACAACTGTGACGAGACGTACACTCGCGGCCATCGTTGCAAACGCTTGTTCCATTTGGAAGTAGCAGACTCCGAGAGTGAGCAAGACGAACCGTTCACGGAGACGAACGGCGAAGCATCCTTGTCCATGCTCGCGGTCTTAGGACCAAAGCATGGCAGCACCATGCAACTTGAGGTGTGTCGCAGAGCGATGCTGGTTGGGGCTCATCGACAGTGGAAGCACGCACAACGGATGGAAAGCGATCGGCGATTCTCAGAAACAGGTGCGGGTGGCCGGCAGAGCCTATCTACCTTGCTTGGAAACAGTGGTGGCCGACTTAATGATTCAAGGACAGAACTTCACAGGTCAATTCCTTATACTTCCCATTATTACCTTTGATGTCATATTGGGAGTACAGTGGCTTAGTACACTCGGCGACATCAGCTGGAACTTCTCAGCATTATCCATGGAGTTTAACCAGGATGGCTCAGTGGTGCGTCTCCAGGGAAGACAGCGCGCGCCCAAGATCACTACAATGCAGATAACCGTGAAGGACACCGCAGCCATTCCAAATCTCTTGGATACTTTTCAGGACGTCTTCGCTGAGCCCCAAGGACTACCTCCAACCCGACATTGCAATCATCGCATAACATTGATGGGAGGCACGGATCCGGTGGTCGTCAAACCCTATCGGTATCCTTACCACCAAAAAGATGAGATTGAATAGCAATGTGACGCAATGCTCCAACAGGGTATTATCCGCCCCAGTCGCTCGCCGTTTTCCTCATTTGTCTTGTTGGTCAAAAAGGCTGATGGGAACTGGCGATTCTGTGTCGACTATCGGGAGCTCAATGCTCGGACAATCAAGGACAAATTTCCTATCCCAGTGGTGGAAGAACTCTTCGATGAGTTGGGTGGTGCGCACTTCTTCACCAAGCTGGACCTTCGATCCAGTTATCATCAAGTACGGATGTGACCCGACGACGTCGAGAAAGCCGCCTTCCGAACTCACCATGGGCATTATGAATTTCGCTTGATGCCTTTTGGCCTCTCCAACGCACCGTCGACCTTTCAAGCACTCATGAATGACGTTTTGCAGGACTTCCTCCGCAAATTTGTCCTTGTTTTTTTTGATGACATACTAATCTACAGCCACACGGAAGAGGAGCACCTCGAGCATCTTCGCTTGGTGCTCGGTCGCCTTCGACAACACCACCTACCTGAAGAAGTCGAAATGTACCTTCGCCCAAGGGCGTGTAAGGTATTTAGGCCACATCATATCTCCAAACGGAGTGGCAGCGGATCCAGAGAAGCTTCAGGCCGTGACGCAATGGCCCCGACCTTCATCAATGTCAGCATTGCGTGGCTTCCTTGCCTCACGGGCTATTACAGGCGATTCATCCAGGACTACGCCAGCATCGCAAATCCCCTCACAGCACGTCTTCGCCGCAACAACTTTGTTTGGTCGGATTTGGCTGAGAACGCATTTCAACGCGTGAAGGCAGTATTGATGTCGGCACCGGTGCTCCAAATGCCGGACTTCACGGCTCCATTTGTTGTGGAATGTGACGCTTCAGGTACCGGTATTGGGGCGGTATTACAGCAAAATGGCCACCCCATTGCTTATTTCAGCCGGCAATTGGCGGACCGACATCGGAAATTGGCAGCATATGAACGGGAGCTCATTGGCCTGTCAAAAGCAGTACGCCACTGGCGACCGTACCTATGGGGACATTCTTTCTTAGTATGCACGGATCACGGAAGCCTCAAATTCCTCCTCGACCAGACCCTCATCACCCCTCCCCAACAACACTGGCTTAGTAAGTTAATGGGTTTTGACTTTCAGGTCAAATACAAGCAGGGCGCCACAATGCTGCAGCCGATGCACTTTCTCGTGTGCCGCAAGAGCAAATCGGCGAAACCTTTTGCACGTCCATTTCCCAGCCCCAGGAAGTAACACGAGCTCAGTGGCTCAACTTCATCAGGAGTGACCCTGACGTTCAGCGTCTGGCCGCGACACACGCCAGCAGGACCGCTTCGCACATTGCTGCTCCCTCCAGTGACACGCTGAGTTCTACCACACCGGACGGGGAGTGGCAGGTACGAGATGGCTTAGTCTACAGAAAAGGGCGGCTATTTGTGCCGAGAACATCACCTTTGGTGGATAACATCATTGCATCGGTTCATGATCTCACACACAAAGGGGTCCAGAAAACTTTGGTGCGTTTGCAGGGAACTTATTATTGGGAGCGCCAATGCTCCACGATTGAAGCTTATGTGGGCCGATGCATTGTTTGCCAGCAAAACAAGTCCAGTACGACCTCCCCGGCAGGACTTCTACAGCCTCTCCCAATACCTCAGCAGATCTGGGCCGACGTCTCGATGGATTTTATCACAGATTTGCCAAAGTCCCACGGGAAATCAGCTCTCTTAGTCGTGGTCGATCGGCTGTCCAAGTATTGCCCACTTTATTCCCATGTCCCGCCAAGCCACAGCACCGACGGTCGCCAAACTTTTCTTTGATCACGTCGTGCGGCTGCATGGAATACCTGAATCGATCGTCTCCGATCGCGACCCTGTTTTTCTCAGTGCTTTTTGGCAGGATTTACTGAAGCGAAGCGGTACCACTTTGTTGCTCTCCACAGCTTACCATCCTCAGACGGACGGTCAGACAGAGGTAGTGAACCGCACCATTGAGATGTACCTACGGTGCCTCACGGGATCAAACCCGACAAGCTGGGCGCAGTGGGTGCCATGGGCAGAATTTTGTTACAACACCTCGTTCCATTCAGCCCTCAGGATGACTCCCTTTGAACTTGTATATGGGCGCTCTCCGCCTGCTCTTACACCATACCAGCGGTATAAGTAAGGGGATAATAAAGAGGACACGTTCTGAATTATTGCACGAGCTACCGCGACGCACTCTTCATCGAGTAGCTTGCGTCCCGGTCTTCAACCGGGGACTCGAGCGTATCAACGAGCTCATCCGAAATCCGATCGTAACACGTTGTGAAATAACTGTCTCCCAAGGCTCTTGTTTCCAGTTAAAATATGCCATTTTGATACAAAAATTACCAGTTAGAAGGAACCATCAAGCATCTACGACACTAGTCGGGCAAAGTTATGAGAAGTTTAGTGGGTGTGGCATCTACAACAGTAGTCAGGCAAAGTTATGAGAAGTTTAATGGGTGTGCAGGATCCATATAAGTGTGCATAGCCCATATAAATGTCAAAAAAAAAAAAAGCAAACTTCCCGATTGAAGAATTTGTAAAACACATAGAAATTGTCTGGTCTAACTTGTGCTACTGCTAGAAGTTATTGTTAGCGCTTCTAGACCCAGTAGCCGACAAGCTCTCTCACAATCTAGTCCACAAAGAAATTCAATAAACTATTCAGCGCTTCCAAATATAACATCTAGAGCTTCTCAAATAGTATATGATATCAGCAAATAAACCACTCCAAATTAACGCCAACCAAAAATTTATTTAGTTTACTTTTACAATTAGGTGGACAATAATGCAACTTTGAAGTAAGCATTCCTCCAAGGGAGCAACCTTATGTACAACCAGAATTGGGAACAGCATAGAAATGCCTCAGAAATTGAGAAACCCGAAACTAGGTCAAACAAGGGCAGACACAAGAAACATTTAAGAATTTGTAGACTATACAAAATGAAAAATATATATATACTCTGATTCCGTAAAAAAGGGATAGAGGAATAGCTTGATGTTACCAGCTTTCGATCTGCTGGGTGATTAAATTTACAGGTCATCCCAAACCTGCACAGGCCAGTCCTCATGTAATAACTACAATCTGGCTCTCCAACACGCTCTGGGTATGGCCCAGCTTCCATGGCTTCTCCTAAATTCATCTGCCACATCGCCTCTGAAAATTATAACAATATCAATCACTCATAAAAAATGTTGCAAATGCAAAAGTTAATATTAAAGGCATTCAGATGATTTTCACCGAAAGAGAGAAGGTAGCATTCAGTTTATGCTACTATATGTAACATAGATCAGCTTTCTAGTTGAACCATGCACCTATAAACTAGTAACAAAAACAAAAGAGGAAATAAAACAGCAAAGGTCAAGATTTTGTCCTTTCTGCAAAAATAGCCCCTATATGTTGGCTTCTATGTCCCAAAAAAAAAGGCATAACTCAAATTTAATTCATCACACAATCACTTGGAACACATCAAACAAATTCAAAATGCACTAAAAACTAACTGAACCATCCAGGCAGTACAACACAATGGTTATCCCAATTCTTATAAGAAGCAAAGTTACACCAAGAAGAGAGGAAAAAGGCACCAAGAGTTGCTTGCAGCAGCAGTGAACAGAAAACTAATCAATACCACTAAAGATATTAAAGATATTCAGTTCACTACCTATCCATACTATTCCTTCCAAAACCAAAAAAATCGCACAAAAAATGTGCCTACCTTCCAAAAATATTCATCTTTCCTTATTCAGATATTCACCATTAAACAACCCCTAGCATGAACTATGCCTCTATGCCTAACTTCTTTCTGCACCCAAATCAAAACTTTCCAAGACCGAGACCACATATGACTTGAACACCGATCTCAAAAAAATTAACCAAAACCCCAGCGCACAACCAACACTATATTTCCAGCAAGATTGCTTCATACAAAGCGTACTTGCAAGCACGAATAGGATCCAAACACTAATAACACTGAAACTTTAAGGATTCCACCAACCAGAATTGAAAACTTTCCCCAAATGAAATCACGATACCAGTTCACTGATCAACATCCAGGCCTAGCACACTATAAAACAAACCCAAAGATCTAAGGGGGGCAGCAAACCTTCATCAGCCCCATGGGGGCCCATCACGGCTGCTTCAACAGCAACTGCAACTGCAGCAGCTGAGGAGGAGCGATCCTTGGCAGCACTAGAGCCACCCCTGGAAATCAATGGTGTCGCCTTCACAACCACCAGAGGCATCACAGCAGCAACACAATCTCAGGTGATCTAATGCTTGGGTCAAAGTGTTTAGAAACAACTTTGTACCCATATATATAATCACGAAACAACAGAAATGGCAATAAAAAATGTAAGTTTTTCCATTCTGGAAAAGCCCCTTCATCTTTTCCGTTACAGCGTTACCAAAATAAAAGGCAAAATTGAATTTCCTCACAACACATCAAGTACTAAAATTGCATCAAGAAAAAGTTGTGCTAATCATAACAGTGCAAAACAATGGAAAGTATAACTTATAAGAAAGTATGGCCTGTCACATTGATAAACAGCTTTTGAAATAATCTTTTGTGTGCCAGCTATATCTGGAAACTAAAAGTTAAGCAAAGCTACTTCAAATAATAAAGAGGTCATGCATCAGAAGTAACAACAGACAAATAAACAATCGCACTCAGGATTTTCAGGACTTCTATTGCACCAAACGCTGTGTGAGAACAGACAAAGCACGTGGAACTGACTAACTTTAACTGATAAAACAAACCAAAATATTGCAAATCTCAGCATTATCCCTGAAATACGACATGTAGAAATTTATTCTGGAAAAAAAACATAATTCAACTTTGTTCATCAATTGATCAAGTCCTGATCCTCAAAGCACAAGTAGAGTATGATCACCGTCTTCAGAGACAGAACTACAGAACAAATGCAAGTTGCAGCAAAAATACTAGAAAACAAGTTATCCCACCAATATTTTCACCTATCTTCCAAAATTGAAGTACACATATCGCTCCTGCATTGTCTCATAACTCAAACTGCATTCAGTTCATCACATCACCCATCATTCTTTTTTTACAGGAATACCAGTAAATCTTTTCAAACAAAAGAATCTCGCTAAAAAGAATATCTTATCCTCCAAAGGCCTTTATATACTGCAATTCTGAAATTTGCATCATAATTACCTACACAAGATCCATCTATCTAAAGATATACAACTAAAGATAAGAATACCCATTCTCAAACCCTTCGCTAACAATTGCAAGGTTGACACAGAAAAGAAAAAAAAAAAAAAAAAAGCCCAAAATCAAGGCAAACCAGGAGCTCCTCTTCACAATAAGACCTTCCTAGTTGATAAATAAGTCCAATGTGTTGCCCCTATTGGAAATATTCCCAAACCACAACCCCACCCAACTTGAAAACCATAGGCAAAACAAATTAAAACGACACACAACTCTCCGGTACCATCTCTTACTAGAACCACACGGCACAACTTGGTCCACAATTGCAGCAGCATTGCCTGGCTTGAAGATGAACTGTATTACTGTAATCAACTCGCCACCTCCCCACATGATTCTTTCTGAAACCAAACAATCCCACGGAAACACTTTCCCTATCTTCCAAAGAGCATGTCTTTCCCAATTGAGATTCTCACTGTCCACACAGAACCGCCCCCGATAAACCCATCAAGGATCGAAGACACAAAAACAAAACCCACATAGAAGTACTCATCACATCCAAATCCTTGGCACAAAACATACCAGCATTGCAAAAGGAACTCAATCGAAGGAATCCTGAAGGCTCAAGTATATAGCACCACTCAAAGGACTTGCCTTTCCCACCGGACGCAGCGCTCCAATCCCGCATGACCAAAGTATTCAATCTGCTATAAGAGCCCAAGCGCCTAGATTCTCATTGAATCGCTGCCTAATTGGACACGCACCAACAAGGAGACCCCTCTGGGCTCGAACGCTGCCCCACACGGCGACCGATGTTGGAGCTAATTTTGTATACGTCGCCGTATACGTATTCTATACGGAGTTAGAGTCCAGGAGGTTGCCGTGTCCGCGTTGATCGAAGTTTCCAACCGAGTCGGTAATGGAAAAATAGTCTTTATAAGGTTCTGTTGAGCCATGTAAACAAGCACCAGAACATCAAGCCTACGTGCACAGCAATGCAACGTGAGACAATAAAGCAATAGAGTTGATTGCTATCTTGTGCGCATACATGCATGAAGGATAAATTGCTATTGTTGCCAGTTCGTCGTCTGGAGCGTCTCGACCTTGTAATTGAGTCTTGAGCCGATCCAACATTTGGTATCAGAGCTTCAAGGTTGGTGATGGCAGGGAGGGCAAGGTCGTTGTCTCCGTCGTCGTCAAAGCGTGTTGCTAGTGGCCTAGAGGAGGCGGCCAACAGCAATATTCGTAATACCAGCGGCAACGAGCAGGTGGCTCGCAGTAGGCCAATGGTACGAGACGAGAAGGAGGGAAGCGTCACGCTCCAGTATCCATTGTTGACTAGTAGCAACTATGCTGCATGGTCGATGAAGATGCAAGTGTACATGGATGCCCAAGGAGTGTGGGATGCCGTTGAAGATGACAACGTCGACAGGCGCCAGGATAGGAAGGCACTCGCGGCCATCTATCATGGTGTGAGCGAGGAGACTCTTCTTGCTCTCAACGGCAAGAGAACGGCCAAGGAGGCATGGGCGACTCTCAAGTCTATGTACGTTGGAGTTGAGCGTGTGACAAGGGCCAAGCTCCAAACCGCCAAGAAAGAATTTGATAACCTTCATATGCGTGAAGGGGAGTCAATTGATGCATTCGCCATAAGGGTCACCCTTGCTCTCAGCAAGATGCGAACGTTGGGAGAGAGGGTTGAAGACTGTTGTGGTGGATAAGGTGCTTCGGGTTTTGACGCCAAAGTTTTTGCCAATCGTCTGCACCTTGGAGAATCTTGAGGATTTGGATGTGATGTCAGTCGAAGAGATGTTTGGGCGGCTGAAGGCGTTCGAGGAGCGGCACGTGGTAAGAGAGGTGGAAGGCGAGAACCTGTTGCTCACTCGAGCCCAATGGGAGTCCAGGGCCAAGAACAAGGTAGGTGGCTCCAACTATGGCAAGAAGAAGAACATCTTTGACAAAGCGAAGGTGCGCTGCTACAACTGTCAAGAGTACGGACATTTTGCTAGGGAGTGTGATGAGCAGAAGAAAGCGGTGAAGGCTGAGGCATTACTTGCTACAGCAAATGCGAATAACGAGATAGTATTGATTTGAAGCTCGGCGGGGAGGTGCTCAAGTAAAGTTTTTGTGTCTTAGTGAGTCAGCATATACATGCACGTAGGAAGAGTCCGTGCATGATGCATGTGTAGTGGATGAACGTTCTTGTAGGTGTGTCCAAGTTGTCTCTTGCAGGAAAGTTCCGATGCGAGTCTGCGTCACCGTCAAGTTGTGTTAACGGTGAAAAGACAATTGGAGCTGCGTTAAAGGGTCATGATTGCCGGCGAGGTGCGTCACCGGTGATATGGCTAGCAAGAAGAAAAGAGGAACTCCTTGAAGAAGTGTTCATCGTCGTGTGTCGAATAAAAGTTGGGCAAATCGTAGTTGTGACCGATTGCCTCAACAAGTTAGAAATTAGGCGTTACAAAATTAAGGGGGTGATTGTTGGAGCTAATTTTGTATACGTCGCCGTATACGTATTCTATACGGAGTTAGAGTCCAGGAGGTTGCCGTGTCCGCGTTGATCGAAGTTTCCAACCGAGTCGGTAATGGAAAAATAGTCTTTATAAGGTTCTGTTGAGCCATGTAAACAAGCACCAGAACATCAAGCCTACGTGCACAGCAATGCAACGTGAGACAATAAAGCAATAGAGTTGATTGCTATCTTGTGCGCATACATGCATGAAGGATAAATTGCTATTGTTGCCAGTTCGTCGTCTGGAGCGTCTCGACCTTGTAATTGAGTCTTGAGCCGATCCAACAACCGACACCACAGTGCCGTCAGCATTGCCCGATTATTTCAAGCGCGCTCGCGCACGCGATCCGAACCCCATTACCGCAGCTGCGAAACCCGTTTCCCCCAATCGAAACCTTAAACCGCACCACGACTACACCAAATGAAACCTAGCCCGCCCCACACCCCGACAGCACACAAGCACGCGCACGCGCGCGCGAACAAACCCTAATCGCAAGGAGGACGAGCGAACGGGGGAGGAGGAAGGGGAGTGACTGCTCACCTTCGTCGACCCCGTGGGGCCCGATCGTAACGGCAGCGGCGGCGGCCGAGGAGGACGACCCCTCCGCGCCGACGCCGGCGGCGGACGGCGCCGCCATCACGGCCGCACCAGCATCAGGTTGCCCCACCCCCGCCGGCGATAGGTCGGCCGGCGTCGCGCGCTCTCGTGCAGGAGGCGTCACGCGCACGCGCGAGAGAGGGGGGAAGAGAGAGAGGAGGAAGGGGAATGAAAGGAACGAGGCGTCCTCGTTCGGACAGCCAGTCGTTTGGTTCCTCCTCCCACTCCCCCCGCTTTCTTTCACCGCCCCGCCCCCCGCGCGCACCCCCTGCGCCAACTACCGAGTCAACCGGGCCTACTCCTACGCGCACCCCGTGCGTGTACACGCACCGGGCTGCCGTACCTCTGACACGTGGCGTTGCGTCGTGGAACGGGCGGCCGAGATCAGGCGGCGCGTGGTGGTGATGCGGCATAGTGACTTTGAGTAGCATACATACCTGACATGGCAGGTGTATAGTAGATACAAATGTAGGGATGAAGTTGTTGAGAATTCGCTAAAAGAGAGATGGATTTGTTAGTTCAAAAAACGATGCTAAAGGTGCATTACTGCATAAATCTTCATCATAGACGATTTACAAATCTTATTATAGATGGTTTTGTGAACTGTCTATAACAAAATAACAGTGATATAAGGGTACAATACAGACGGTTCACAAAACTCATCACAAACGGTTTGCGAGCTGGGTCATGGCCTTGTTGCAGCAAGCTCCCCTGTGAGAGAGGGATGGGAGGTCCTAGGGCTCGAGGCGGTAGAGGTCGACCTCGGCGATGGCGGCGATCCGGAGGCGACGACCGAGGACGTGGCGGCGAGGTAGTAGGAGACGAGCTCCTCGTCAGTGGGGTGGAAGCGGAAGTCCGACGCGAGTGGCATAACCACCGCAGGCTAGGGTTCGAGTGGGTGGGTGAAAGAGGAAGCTTGACTTGGTGGTTTCATCGGGAAGTGCCACGGAGGTGAAAGGGTAGGACACCATATCATAGACAATTTTTTATTAAAAAAACTGTCTATAATAAAGTTATATCACTGACGATTGGTGGATAAAATCGTTTATGATGACACTATGCTTATCATAGACTGTTTTATCAAAAAAAAAAAGTATGTGATAAAGTCCCTCATCACAGACGTTTTAGCAAAAAAAAAACGTCTGTAATGAATATAGAATTCATTACTGACTATTTTTAAAAAAAAAATCGTTAGTGATGACCCTTCATCACTGACGGTTTTTAAAGCCGTCCATGATAAATGGTCTAATATGAGTCACTTTGTAGTAGTGATGACTTTGTAGTAGGAGATGGGCAACTGGCCGTGGTTTTACAACTGTGCATCGCCATCTTTTTATTTGGCAATTTAAAGGTTCCATGGAACATTACCAGTATTAAACAGTGGGCACAAATCTAGGAGATGTTTATCTCCGGAAAAAGAAAGGTATGTGAGATTGTGAGATCGTTGGATCGAAAAAGATGATAGAGTGATTGAGGTGACAGTTAGTGTGTTGTGGCACTGAACATACTGGTTGTTTGGAGTGTCACGTTTTTGTCATCACTGCTTTTCCTATCTCAATTATGGCTAACGAGAGGAGAGCTTCTCGATCGATGTTACAATTGTGCACCTATCTTTTTGCTAGAAAGCTCGTGCGGCGGCGCGTCAACGTTTGATCGATGAAAGGACGTACAATTTTTCTCTAGTTTTTTTTAACGTAATTTTGAGTATTTTGATGAGTTTTCCGTAAAAGTGGAGGGATATTTTCATTAAAGATAGAACTTTTTAACGTAATTTTGGGTATTTTAATGTTTTTTCTGTAAAAGCGGAGGGACCTTTTCATTAAAGATAGGACCTCTTTGTAATTTTGAGCATTCTTAGCATTTTTTCGTAAAAAAAACGGCGCTCTTAAGGGTCCTTTTCGTAAAAAGGAGGATCTCTTTGTAATTTCGAGTTTTTTTTAGGCTTTTTCGGAAAGAAGCCGGCGCCCCGCGACGCCATCACAAGACGCCACGCGTCAGCGTGAAAAATCGCAAGCGCGCGAGAGGGCGTCGGGGCTCGAACCTGGGTTGCGCACGTGGGAGCGAAGCGCTCTCCCACCGCGCCACCCGGCCCGCTCGGGCGAGAGGAAGGGCGACGGGTCCCTTTTATGCTTAAGTTTGGCGGAAGGCGACGTGGCGCAATCTCATCCGTCCGTGCGCGCGATCGGACTGCCGAGAATCCGAGGCGACGTGGCCACGGTGAGGGAGCCGAAAACCTTCGGCTAATGTTTTATTGAGTATTTGGGGAGGTAGAGAATTCTCAACAGCGCATAAAGCAGGCTGCATGAAATGTTAGTGGTGTTAAATAATGGGCACAAATCTAAGATAACTGCTCAGAAATCTCCTAAAATAGCTAGATGGAGATATCAACAATATGTGTTGTCCAATTCTCGAACTGTATAGTAGTGCATTGTCGGGACTCGAAAATGCAAATCCGGACCCTCTGTGTATTCAGCACTAGTCCAGGATCACGCTAGTGCACACAGTCTTAATATAAATAAATACCACAATTATACATAGCGGAATAATAAAAATAACTCAATTATAAAATATAGACTAGTGTACAACCTTAAGATCAACCTTACACTTGTGAGGCCTTGACGGCTTCAACTCCAAATAAGCAGCAGCGGCACGAAGAACACCGGTGAATCCCATCAATATATCACAGGCAACTGACAGAGTTCGACTCCTAGATATTCGCCTTCTCATAGAACTTCTTATTCTTCGACGTTGTAGACTTCTGCTCACTAGTGATTGTTTGTTGCAAGGGGTGAGTACATACAACACTCAGCAAGTCATGCACAGAATGCAAGTCTAATAACTATATGCATGGCTTATTCCAAGTGACAGGCTGAAAGGTTATTTTGCGATAAACAGCATTCACAAATAAACATAATAGATTGTAAAGCAGTAAAACAGATAATAGCAGTAGTAGATTTCACAGTTACTTCACAAGTAAAACATTCCACATCTTTAACCAGTTATCACTTTTCCACAAGCAAACTGCCTCCAAACCCAAGTTCAATTTTATGAAAAGCTAACCCTTGACTGTAATCCCCGAGCACTGTGGACACGGCTATTCGAATAGATTTTACACTCTGCAGAGGTTATACACTTTACTCACAAGATATAATCAACTCACCACGTCAGCCGTGAATCGCCATACAAGAGTATGCGAATGAGCGATCATAGCAGAGCCTTTACAATGATCTGTTTAAACCCAGCACTGCCCGCTAAGGTTTCAACACTGAAGAGACTGGTTACCACACTCAGGGCCCCCCTCTTGTGCCATGTGATCCAACCCGCAAACCCGGGCCTCACACTCCCACGACTGTACTAGAATAAAGACTTCACAAATTAGTCAGCTAGGTTTGTCCCATTCCAGACTTATGGTTGTATGATTAGCCTAGTTCAAAGACTTGCAAGGTTAAGTCCTTAGAGTTACCAGAGCAAGACTTACATCAATACTTTCAAAGAAATCCATCTCACCATCACTCATACATATATCATGTTTCATACAATCCCAACCGCCAATCTGGCCCACCATAAATCTTGCCACTTGCCCCAGTCTAAATCATTTTATCACCCCAGTTGATTATTGCGCAACACAATGCCAACAACAACTCAACATCCTTGAAGAAGCACGAAGGCCTCCGCATATCGACATCATCGTGTCGGCAACACGTCACACTATTTTAAAATACATTGCATATTCCATTAATCAATATTGACATTTGTAATTCCAAAATGATGGCACTGACTCATTGCAGGTCTAAGCAAACTAATACGTTCTATCTAACCCATGTTAGCAATTTATTAGCTACCAACTATTAATCAACAAACCTAGGGTAACAAATGAATCATGACATACAAATAGTGACAAGGTGGCTGTCGGGACTGGAATTCCCTGTCCGATCAACGGCACGGACAATGGGCTCCAGCTCGCACCCCGACCTGGAGGGCTATGCTTGGCCCCAAGGTTCTTGCCCAACAACGTGGTCGAAGCCTGCGCGATCCCGATCGAGGGGGTTGAAGGTCGACACACGACTGGGACCTAGAGCTCGGGGAGGCCGAGTCAAAGGCTTCGACGTGGGCATGTTCTCTAGGGAATGATTGAGATCCGGCTAGAACGGAAGTAGGCCCACCCCATCCATAAAACACTCCGGGCCGTTCTTCAGTAAACGGGAGGAGAGACTTTGTAATCTCTATATATACGTAGGAAAATCTCAGATAAGGGGGAATATTCAATCACTTGTACTCACACTTAGTCGAATCCACTGCCTCAGGGCAAGACTGGAGTAGAGCTATTACCCTGCTCGGGGGCTTGAACCAGTATAATTCCTGGTGTCCTCTACCCGTTTCTCGACAAAATCATAGCAAGCAGCGCCATCGATCTCCCGGGGAACAAACTCAAGTTCTTGGGTCCCTCACACGCATATCCACGTAACCCCATTTCTGCGATTGACGATCCCCGATCGCCGACAGCTGGCGCTGTAGGATCGAAGTATACGAATATAGCAATCAGAGGGGGTGAATGATTGTGCGGAAGCTAAAACCAAATTCTTGATCTATTAAAAGTTCACCCCAAAACAGAACCAAATAATTGCCTCGTTTTCGACAAAAACAGAATGACAGAGGTTCAGTAAAACGCAAATTCCCGGAGATCCAACCGTTAGATTGATCTGAAATTTGGACACAAGAAACTAGATTCCAATACGAATCAAACCCAAAAAGAATCAGCTCGATCGGACTTACGGATCAAAAGTTATGAGCTTCGCAAGCTTGCTGATCCAGAACTTGACGAGAATCAATCTAATCAAAACTTCAAGATTAAACAAGAACGACAAAAGATTGATCAACTAGACTTTGAGAAACACTAGATCAATACCCTAGAGAGGTTTTTGATGGATCAAATTAAGATAAAACTTAAAAAACAAAAACCAACCTAGAACTAGAACAAGCATGCAAACAAGAACCAAAAAGAGAACGTTGAAGCAATGCGGGAACTAGAAGAATTGATCTTTATTTCTTTTGTCTAAAATACTCCCATCAAAAGAGTACAAACCCTAAAACCAAGCTCAAGGCTTGATGCGCTTAGCTCTGCTTGGTGCCTTTCAACAGGAGACCCCCCACCTATTTAAAGCACCAACCCACAAGGAGTTCTGAATACGATTCCTATTCCCTAGAAGGAATCCGTATCCTACACAACTCTACTTGGCCCAACCTGGCCGAGTACAACTCTTGCACGCGTATGGAAACCCTACCATACTCACGTGACTAACACTTTGCACGCGTATGGCCACCTGCCATACTCACGTGACTAACACTTTGCACGCGAATGACCTCCTGCCATTCTCACGTGACTAACCATTCTTCATGTGCACCATTCTCTTAGCCCGAACGTCCCGCATGACATCCTTGACCACCAAGACCTCAGTTCCTCCTGAACCTAGTCCCGAACCTCAGTTCCTCCATGAACCTAGTTCCGGTCCCGTCATCGACCACATTCCACAAACCACAAAACAATTTCGAGCACAAGTCCGCGACTTGACTCAACATTAGTTCATGCAACTACTCACATGAGCATTGCATAAATTTCACTTCAAGCATCATGAAATTCTCACAAATTTCATAATCTCAAAAACAGATCAAAAATCAATTTCAAATCGCTCAAAAACCTAATTGAGCAAACACCATTCACGCCGGACAGATCGCCAAAAGCATGTGTATGGCGGACCAAAAAATTGGTCCGTCATGCATGGGAAAAACGAGATCGCCAAAAAGCATGTGTATGGCGGACCAAAAAATTTGGTCCGTCATGCATGGGAAAAACGAGATCGCCAAAAAGCATGTGTATGGCGGACCAAAAATTTGGTCCGTCATGCGTGGGAAAAACGAGTTCGCCAAAAGCATGTGTATGATGAGACCAAAAATTTGGTTTGTCATACATGGGAAAAACGCGATTTCTTGAACAAGCGTAAAAGCATCAAAATCACGTTTATGACAGACCAAAGACTTTGGTCCGTCATACATGCGAAACTCACTGTTTTTTGGATGTTTGGTCTGGCGCAAATGCAAAGTCTCTGTTTTTTGGATGTTTGAATGTTTGGTCCTTTATGCAAGCAATTTTGCAAGATTAAACCTAATCAATTTTTCAGCACATTATCAAGCCAATTTTTCATCACATGATCAAGCCAATTTTTCATCACATGATTCACAGGCGCCCACTATGGGGCCCGAAGACATCGAACCTCTGGAGAAACATCGCTGCTTCAGCAAGAGCATGCGCGCGGCTCGGGGAGACCTTCATTGGGCTCGGGGGCGATCCCTACCCCCAAGCATGGGAAATATGCATCCTCATTCTCTCCACCACCGCCGCCTCACGACCGGTTCGTCTTCATGGCTGACAGTCATGGGGCGAACGCGGAGTCAGGAGACCGCGAGCCGAAGACCCCCGATGATGCGCGTCGGATGGCTCAGGTCGTCATCAACCAAGCCGTAACAACCCTCTGAAGGGAGGAGCGAGGCGAGATCGGCGCCTCCTCTGGACTCTCCAGGCTCCCTCGCTCCTCCGAAAGGCTGCGCGCTATCGCCAGGGTCATGACCGACCCCACCCAGGCAAGGTCGGATCTCTTCGGCTGAGCATTGGCTGAGGAACTGGACAAGGCGGCCGACGAGGCAACCCTCCCCGTGCGGGGCCGGAGCCAGCGTTCTGGGTCCCGCTCTCCCGCGAGCAACGGCAGCTCTTCCCGCAAGCGCCAACGTTCCCGC
Organism: Rhipidocladum racemiflorum; assembly: GCA_036346355.1. Classification (NCBI taxonomy): domain Eukaryota; kingdom Viridiplantae; phylum Streptophyta; class Magnoliopsida; order Poales; family Poaceae; genus Rhipidocladum; species Rhipidocladum racemiflorum. Next base: position 47,693,006 of record CM070589.1, read on the forward strand.
CGCTCGCCTCCACGACGCCGGGCTCAGGATGCGTCCCGTACACCGTCGCGCCGCCGCTCCCCAATCATAACCTGGCGAGACGACCGGTGCCTGTCGAGCCACAGCAGCACTCATTCGGACATTGTGGCGTCCGGGAGTCCATCTCCGAACAACCCGCCTAGACGCCGTAGGGTTCACGATCGCCTGCGTTACCACCCAGGCGATGTTCGCGCCCGTCATCACGACCGACGTGACCGCGCGCCAGCTATCCCCGCCAGCGATAGTTCCAGGTCTAGCGATGAGGACCATTCCCCACCAGACACCGCACCAGCCTACGGCTGCTCGGCGTACACCAACGACCTCTGCCGGGTGCGCTAGCCAGCCAGGTTCAAACCCGCCATGACCGAGCGATTCGATGGGACCCAGAACCCCGACGAGTTCCTGTCGATCTATTCGACGGCGGTCTTGGCGGCTGGGGGGGAAGAGGTCATCATGGCTAATTACCTCCCAACCGTGTTGGATGCTGCCGCCCGCACCTGGCTTTTCAATCAGAAGCCCGGTTCCTTTTGATCATGGCACCAAGTCTAGAGCGCCCTCCGATCCAACTTTCAGAGCTGCTACGAGCGACCCAGGTGGGAGAAGGACCTGGATCGGGTTATCCAGGGCAGGAATGAACCACTCCGCGACTTCGTGCGATGGTTCATCCACATCCGAAACTCGATTCTCAGCGTCTTCGATGAAGCCATGATCAAGGCTTTCAAGTTCGGCGTCCGTGATCGGCGCCTCACTAAGGACCTCGAGATCGCCCCCAGGCTCAGTGTCAACAAGCTGTTCCGCATGGCGGAGCGATACGCGAACGCAGACGACGCGGTGCGCTGGAAACGCGACTACGACCAAGGCAAGCTCGCCACGAGCCACGTCGAGTCCGGCCCCTCCGGCGTCAAAGATGTCGATCATGTAACAACCTCCAACAAGCGAAAATAGGATCGCAAGAAGAATGGCAGACCGCGGGTGCTCGCAACGTCGAACGACGAGCGCAAGGTCATGGAGGCTCGGGGGCTGGTCCAAGGAGAACCTCGGCCTCAACAAGGTCGAGCGCGAACACATCAGGTCACGCGGGCCCCCTAGCTAGGGAACCGCCAGCCTGGGCCCCAGCGCGGCAACACCTGACCACAGGGGGGTAAGGAGCGGCCAAAATACGACGACAACAGGTACTGCTCCTTCCACAGGGCCCATGGCCATGACTTGCGCAACTGCAGGGCTTGGTTGGGCAAGTTGGACGCCTTTTACGATGGGCGCGGTGAGATGCCCACGCTCCCAAAAGAGGGCGAGCAGCTCGACCGGGTCAATGCAGGCGAAGACTTGGACGCCCTCTACCTGGAGTTCCAACAGGGCGAGCGGCGGATAGACGTGATCTTTGGCGGCTCGTCCGCCTACCAGCCCCGGCGCGAGCTCAATACCGCTGCCCGGACGGTCTACCACGCCACCGCCGGAAAGCCCGCCGACCAGCCCTGCAGGTGGGACGGTGCGACGATTGCCTTCACCGGAGAAGACGCCCCCTAGGGCATGTCCAAAGACCTCAAGACCGCCCTGGTCATGACCCCGACCATCAGCAACACCATGGTCGCCCGGGTCATGCTCGATGGAGGCAGCTCCCTCAGCCTACTCCTGGCTGACACACTCGATCGGATGCAAATCCCCCGGTTGAAAATCAAGGATATAGCGGTGCCTTTCTTCGGAATCGTCCTGGGCAGCTCGACCACACCCCTCGGGCAAGTGGTCATGCCCGTCACTTTCAGCAACACGAAGAACTTCCACACCGAGCTGATCACCTTTGAGGTGGTCGATGCGGACCTCCCATACAACGCCATCCTTGGGCGCCCGGCCTTGATCAAGTTCATGGCGGCTAACCACTATGGCCATCGTTGCATGAAACTTCCAGGACCTAATGGCGTCATCACAATGCAGGGCGACCACAAGGCAGCGCACGGCTGCGAGAGTAAGTCCCTGGCCCTCGCCGGCTTACTACCCCAGCTAGGCCTAGAGATGACCATGAAGAACGCATGTCAGAAGGTAGTGATCCAGCCCAGCGGCGTGACGAAGGTTGTGCAGCTCGAGGAGACCGACCCGAGCAAGTGCACCTACATCGCGGCCGAGCTGGACCCCAAATAAGAACTCGAGCTCGTCACCTTTTTTCGAGCCAACAAGGACATATTTGCCTAGGAACCGGCGGACATGCCAGGCATCTCGAGGGAGGTGATCGAGAACAAACTACAGGTGCGGCCCGGCTCACGGCCCGTGCGGCAGAAACTGCACTGCTTCTCGAGCGAGAAAGTGACCGTAATAAAGGAAAACCTGGACAAACTCCTGAGGGCTGGCTTTATTTGGGAAATCAACTATTCCGAATAGTTAGCCAACACCGTGATCGTCCAGAAGAAAAGGGGGAAGTGGAGGATGTGCGTTGACCACACAGGCTTGAACTCGGCATGCCCGAAGGACAACTGTCCCCTCCCGCAGATAAACCAGATCGTCGACTCCATAGCGAATGCCAAGGTGCTAAGTTTCCTGGACGCTTACTCCAGTTATCACCAGATCAAGCTCGCGGACTACGACGAGAGCAAGACGACCTTCATCATGTCGTTTGGAACGTACTGCTACACGACTGTGTCGTTCGGCCTACGCAATGTGGGCGCGACGTTTCAGCGCCTCATGGCCAAAACTTTCGCCCCTCAGATTGGCCGCAACCTCGAGGTCTATGTGGACGACATCATCGTGAAGAGTTCCTCCGAACCCGACCACGCACGGGATCTCGCCGAGACCTTCGCCAACCTGAACAGGCACAGGGTCAAACTTAATCCCGAAAAATGTGTGTTCGGTGCCGCCTTGGGGAAGGTGCTCGGTTTCATGATCGGGGGTCGGGGGTCGGCCCGAACCTAGAAAAGATCGAAGCTATAGAAAAGATGGCTCCCCCGACCTCAGTGAAATAGGTACAAAGCCTCACCAGCCATATGGCCACGCTTAGTCAGTTCATCTCGAGGCTCAGTAAACGCGGTTTGCCGTTCTTCAAGACATTGCGCAAACACGGGGGCTTCGAATGGACGCCCGAGGCACAACGGTCCTTCGACGAGCTGAAGGCTTACCTCTCGAGCCCGCCCCTACTCACGACTCCACGACCAAACGAAGAATTGCTGCTATACCTCACGACAACGGCTCAGGCCGTGAGTGCCGTCCTGGCTGCCGAGCGAGATGGTCAGTAACAGCCGATCTATTACGTTAACGAGGTGCTCCACGGGCCCAAGGAACGATACCCCCAGGTCCAGAAGCTGTTGTATGCCCTCCTCATGGCTTCACGCAAACTCCGGCACTACTTCCAGGCACACTCGATGGTCATCCCGAGTGGATTCCCACTCGGCAAAATCTTGAGGAACCCGGAGGTCGGATAGCCAAATGGGCCATGGAGCTAGCCGAGTTCGATGTCAAGTTCGTGGCACGCACGGCCATCAAGTCACAAGCACTGGCAGATTTACTGGTCGAGCAAACACCACAACCGACCCACGAACCCGAGGTCGATAAGGAAGAGCCCTAGGTCATGCACTTCGATGGCTCAAGGTCCTTCGAGCACTCAGGGCCTGGGATCCTCATCATCACACCAAAGGGGGATAAGCTGAGGTACGTGATTCGCTTTGTCTTCGCGGCCACCAACAACGGGGCGGAGTACGAAGCTCTTCTCGCCGGCCTCCGGACCTGCAAAGCGTTGGGCGTACGCCGTCTGATCGTGAAGGGCGACTCCCAACTCGTCGTCAACCAATACAACAAAGACTACCAGTGCATGAAGGACTCGATGGCCAAATACCTCGCGGAGGTACGCAAGGCGGAGAAATGGTTTCGGAACTTGGAGGTTAGGCACGCGCCCCGAAAAGACAACACCAGCGCTGACCTCCTAGCCAAACTCGGGTCCTCCGATGATGAAATACCGCCGGATGTCATCCTCGAGACCTTGGCATCCCCCTCGATCTCGGAATCAGAACCCTTGGCCGCCCTTCTCGAAGGGGGCCCGACCTGGACGAAGCCGATCTACGACTACCTCGAGCAAGGATGGTTGCCGGACGACCCTATAGAGAGGAGCAGAGTCAAGCGCCGAGCATGCTCATACAAAGTCATCAACGGGCAATTGTATCATTGGGGCGTGTCAGGCGTCCTGTCAAAGTGCGTCTCCCCAGAGGAGGGTAGGTATCTGCTAAATGACATCCACTCTGGCCTCTGCGGTGTACACTCCTCCTACAGGACGATGGTCGGGAAGGCCTTCCGCATGGGATTTTACTGGCCAACGGCACTCCAAGACGCGCGGGACATAGTCTGCACCTGCCAGACCTGTCAATTCCATGCTCGGAAGTCGCACCAGCCAGCTTACGCCCTCCAGACCATCCCGCTCGCTTGGCCTTTCTCGACCTGGGGTTGGATATTCTGGGTCCTTTCCCACAGGCAGTCGGCGGGAAAAGGTTCCTGTTCGTTGCCATCGACACCTTCACCAAATGGGTTGAGGCCGAGTGTAACACCCCAATTTTTGCTTTTCATGAATTTAAATAAGATTTGGCACTTTTGTGAATTTTTGGAATTTTCTGGAATTTATTTGGATTTATTCCCTTTTGAAAATAATTAAAGAATTTAATTTTTCAAATAAAATTTTGTTAGAAATATTTTATTTGAGTCCCAAATGCCCTAAAATATTTTCTAGAATTTTTCTGAGTATTTTGCTATTTTTCATGAATTAATTGGAATTTCTGGGAATTATTTTGAATATTTAATCGCTTCGGGTTAGTACTATTCCTCGGGTCCGAGTCGGACTCGAGTCCGACCCGAACCCGACCACGCCAGCCGTCTCAGTCGAGCCACGTCACCCGAACCCAACCCCAACACTAATCGCGTGACCGTTGGATCGAGATCCAACAGCCACGAACGCGCCACGTCGCCCAAGCCAGGCACCGACCAAGCCAGACCCGGTCACGCCCGTGCGATCCCCACCGTTGGTCGTGCCACGTGGACGGCAGGGATTGCGCCACATCACTCGGCCGTGTCCGAGCCGGACTCCGCCGCCCGTACCGGCTCCGCCGCGATTTCCGCGTTGATCTCGACGTTGGGGCCGGCATTTAAAGCCCAGATGCGTGCCCGAGGTTCGCTTTTCCCTCGTGCGCCATTTGCCCCGCTTGCCCTAGCCCTAGCCGCCGCTGTCTGCCCGCTATTGCTCGCCGTAGTTGCCTAGGGCTTTGCTTCGGTTTTCCTGACCTTCCGCCGCCATCCGCCATCGCCCGAGGAGAAGGAGGTCAGATCTGGGATCCCCAAGCCAGGGCGATTCGAACGTGACCACGCACGTCACAGGAGGAGCCCCGTAGCGTCGCACCCTTGGTCGTCGTCTCCGTCTCCGGTGCCCTCTGCTCTGCCGCGTCGCCATCGTCGCCTCGAACTCGGACAACCGTCCGATCAAGATCAGACGGCTACGGTGAGTTCACGTGTTCCCGAAACCGTAGAACCCAGATTAGATCTGGACCGTTGGATTAAGATCCAACGGCCCACGTTAGTCCACGTCACCGCAACGAAATCCACGTTGCGGCTTTTAGATGCAATCTCAACCGTTGGATCTAGATCCAACGGTTTAGATCGTGCCACGTAGCCGTAACTGCACCGTGCTAGGATAGATCTCAGCCGTTAGATCTAGATCGTACGACTAGCGTTAACCCACGTTATAGCGTTAGATTAGATCTTGACCGTCCGATCAAGATCGAACGGTCCAGATCAGCCGAGTAGTTTTCCTACTACGTTAGCTAGATCCGATCTGGGTCGTTGATTTTCAAATCAACGACCGAGATCTAGCCACGTGGCTAGGAGGCTGACCGTCGCGGTCAGCGCGGTCACGCTGGTCGCCGCTGACGTCAGCCGTGACGTCACGTGGGGCCCGCGTGTCAGCGGCTCAGCTGAACCACACCGTGACGTCACTGCTGACGTCACGGTGGGGCCCAGCTGTCAGCCGTCCCTCAGCCGAGCGTGATGACGTCACCGCTGACGTCATCCGATGGGGGCCCACATGTTAGTGAGACACGTACTCGTGGACCGGGTCCACGGTGGACCCAAACCGAACCGTGGACCACGTCCATGGACCGGCTGACGCAATAAATCGATTTTTCAATAGAAAAATAATTCGGTGGAAAATCAAAATCCACGCTGACGTCATGCAGACGTCATTATTCGGTTTTTCAGTATAAAAATAAATGAATTAATTCGGATTATTGATTTATTTGAATTTTGAAACTTCAAACGCTTATAACTTTTGCAATTTAACTCCGATTTGAGTGATTCAAATTTCTAAATTTTTATAAAATTGAGATCTACCTAATGGTGAATTTTATTTAATTTTTGGACCAAATTTTTTCTCTGTAATATTATTTAATTGAATATTTAAACTTTAAACGCTTGTAACTTTTGCGTTTTAACTCCGATTTTGCCGATTCAAATTCCTAAAAATTCATAAAATTATGCTCTCTCTATTTATGGACTTCATTTGGATGTTTGGACACTTTTTGTCTACTGTTTATTTATTTATTGCTATTTGCACGCTTTACGAGTAGACGTTGAAGTGCCCGAAGGCTTCGAAGGTGAGTGTTGACCCAGGAGCCAGCTCAAGACCAAGAACAAGTACTCTTTGAAGGCAAGTTGTGCTTTGACCATGTTGATCCCATTTTCAAATTTATTTGGTTTAAATTATTGCATGCTAGATTAATTAGAAAATGCTTTATTTAATTATGGGAAATTAGATAAATGCCAAATTGCTGTATGACACCTTGGTTAATTAAATATGTGCCATGACCCCTTGTCACCCTAGTTGTGGATTATTAGTTGGACATTATTAAATTGCCAACATGGGTAGTTAGACCGACGTAGTATGCTTAGCCTCTCCACGTGAAATGTTTTGGACAATCAAATGCTAATATTTACTTAATGAGATATTGCACTGTTTTCGAGAGAAGTATCATGTGTTATGATTGCCGATGGCACGTGGTGCATGGTAATCAACTGGGGGCTTTGATAAATAGATTTCGACCGGGGCATGTGGCAAGAATGATCGGGCGGGCCAGTTCTGGCACCGGGAACGTTGATTTGGTTCTTCGAGTAGTCTTGCCCTGGTCACCCTAAGGACTTAACCTTGCAAGCCTTTGAACTGAGTCAAACGTGCAACCACATGTCTGTAATGGGACGGACCTAGTTGATTAAGTTGCTAATAACGTACCTGTGGGACCTCGGGGTGTCAACTATACCTTTTGTGTAGTTATGCGGGAGGCGCACTGCGTCTTTGCGGCAGTACCCATCTAACGGTTGATTGGCCTAAACTTCGCCTTCGCAAAGGGAAGGGTTGGTGTGCAATAACCGGGGAGGCCCACTTGTGCTGTTAGAAGTTTTCAAAAGACTTTGTTACGGACACTCGCCTTTGTGGTGTTTGGCTGTATCTTGTGGGTAAAGTGCATAACCTCTGCAGAGTGTAAAATCTATTCGAATAGCCGTGTTCGCGGTATTGGACATCGCTCAGGAATTATAGTCAAGGGTTAGACTTTCTTGAAAATAACTCGGACTTGAAAAGGTTGGGTTTGGTTTAATAAGGATGTTGATGGAAATGTGGATTAGGATTGGAAAAGATGTTTATTTAATTCCTGAAAAAGTTACTGTTCTCATACTTGTTTCTACTGCTTTTGAATCTAATTATGTTACTTGTCAAATGCCGTTTTACTGCAATTATACCCTAAGCTATTCCTTTGTACTAAGCCATGCATGTAGTATATTAGTTGCATTCTGTGCATGACTTGCTGAGTACTAAGTACTCACCCTTGCCACAATACAATACTAGTTGAAGAAGAGTCTACACCAGCTTTGGAGGAGGAGCTCCAAGAGGAACCGTCTAACTAGGGAGCGAGCCCAGTCAGTTGCCTGTGGTATACTGGATGGCGCCACGAAGTTATCTTATTTTCCGCTACTGTTATTTCTCTTTTATTAAGTTTTCGCCCTGCGTGGCGTATATTTGTAACTTGACCTTAAGGTCGAGAACCAGCTTGGTTAACTAATTAAAGTATCTTATTATTTCGTTGAGTATGATTGTGATATTTACCAATATTGAGACTGTGTGCACTAGTGTGTTCCTGGACTAGTACTGAATACACAGAGGGTCCGGATTTGCAATTTCGGGTCCCGACAGAGGTGGTATCAGAGCCATACTGACTGTAGGCTCACCCATAGTTAGATTGGTCGTAGTGAGGATAAAACCTATTTTCTAAAGATAAAAATTGTCAAGATAATGAATGAATTCTCGACTTACCCCTTTCTTTCTTGTTCATACCCCTTGCTGAGTTCTTTTTGTCTTCCACTTCGATTTTAAAAATGTTGCGTTCTTACGTGAGCGCTTTTTGACAAATGATGATGAAGAACAACTACACCGAGCGTGAAGGTGGCTACGCTGCTGAGTTGTGGCGTATGCTTCAGTTTCTTGGAGGTTTTGAGAGACCGCTCTACCGAGGGACTACACTCGTGCAGGCAGGACTGGTCATAGGATGGGACGTCAAGATCACGGTGTATGCCCGAGAGAAGACGAAGTTCAGCCGCCCTTTCCACTTCACCGCCAGGAGGTCTACCTTTGAGATGGGAATACAGGAAGTGTCGCGTCGAGCAATGCAGCAGATCGCTCGCACATACTCCAGGAGCTGGAAGGCACAATATTCCGTCACCACCCACGCCGAGATAACAGAGCTCAGCAAAGGCTGATAGAGAACGAGGATGCCACCGTCACTCACTTAGCCAGATTCGTCGCCGCCTAGGAGGAGCTTATCGGTGACACAGTTCAGGAGTTGATGAAGGCTCGCGAGCAGGTTGAGGAAGAGAAAAAGCATTTAGAGAATGCTCGTGAGTACGTCGCCTATGCTGCGGAAAGGATCGCAGAGCTGGAGACTGCACTGTATGGACAGGGCCCCGACCCAGTGTTACAGTTGGACGCCCCAGAGCCAGAGGAGGACCCAGAAGAGGCACCACCTGCACCCACGCCGCAGCCACAGCAACAACCAGATCCAGAGACAGAGGAGGACGTCGCGTCATCAACCACAGCTACAGTTACCGGGCATGGCAATTGCTTCGCGCCTATGCTACCGCACCCACCTCGAGGAGGCAGTGGAGGTTTTCTCAACGAGTGAGTTAGGCATTGAAGTTGAGACTCCTTCGTCGAGTCGCGTTATAGAATAAGAGTCACCCCTTTAGGTGTTAGACTTAAGTGTGAGACGATTTGGATTTTCATTGCTTGCTGAGTGTGCAGTATGTGTTGCAAGGCCCTTAGGCATTGTGAGCGACCATACCAAGTTATTATTATTAAATAATAAAGTTGGATTTTTGAGTTACACTTTCCCCCGCATAAGTTTCCCTACCACTTGTCTATTCTTGTTCCCTCTCATCTCTGAAACCTTGGAGTAATCGACAGATGGTGAACACCCGCGGAAACCTTGAAGGCAATGGAAGTGGTTCTCGCCCAGCTGGGAACCCAATGATGGAGCACCTACATCCCAGCCAGCACCGCTAGTTGACATGCAGAATTTTGGAGCTTTTCTTGCTGCACAGACCCAGCTGATGCACGCCATGATGCAGCAGATGCGAGGTCATCGCCAGCCGCCGCTAACCAAGAAAATCGAGGGAATGACGAGGAGCAAAGTTGTCGGAGTTCATGAGGACTTATCCACCCACATTTTCTGGAAATGCCAATCCACTGGAGGCGGACGATTGGCTAAGGTCAATAGAAAGGAAGCTACACATTGCCCAATGCATGGGAAATGAGAAGGTACTCTACGCTTCTCATCAGTTGGAAGGGACTGCCGCAGAATGGTGGGAGAACTTCTGCGCCACGCGGGAGAACCCTCATGACATCACTTGGGAGGAGTTTACAGCTGCATTTCGTCAGTATCACGTGCCTGAGGGAATAATGGACTTAAAGAAGGAAGAATTCAGGGCATTGAAGCAAGGTAATCAACCGGTGTCAGATTATCTGAATAAGTTCACACAGCTTGCACGCTACGCACCTGAAGACGTAGCGACAGATAAGGCCAGACAGTTTCGCTTTATGAAGGGACTTAACTCAGATTGCAGTGGGGTGATCACCCACACCTTTCCAGATTTCCAGGAGCTTGTGAACAAGGCGCTCATTCTTGAAGACAAGCGCAAGGAACTGGATGAGAACCGGAAGCGCATGATGCAACAGCAGGGATCGCGTCAGGGAGCGCAGCAATGCTTGAGGGTTGCGCCAAATCAGTTTTTCAGATTCCAGCCGCAGAATGCAACAAGGACACCGTCACCAGCATCGAGGCCCGTCAACCAGAATTATTAGACCCCAGCTCCAGCCAAAAACGCCGCTTCAGGCAGTCAACAGGGGATAGTGAGACGCTACTATACATGCAATGAGCCAGGGCACTTCTCCAACAGTTGCCCCAAGAAGACAGCAGGAGTGACCCCGGTCCGCTTCAATCTGGGATCCACACCAGCCAGGACGCCTGCACCCGGAGCAAACCGCGGGACAGCACAACCGGGAGCCACGCCCCAAACCGTGGTGAGAGGCCGAGTCAACCATGTCACCGCAGAGGCACTCCAAAATGCCACGGACGTCGTGCTGGGTAAGTTACTTGTCAACTCGATCAAAGAACAGTTTTGTTTGACTCTGGAGCTTCGCATTCGTTTGTTTCTCAAGGCTTTGCTGCTAAAAACGATTTGGAGATTGCAAGACTTAAATGCATGCTTCTAGTTCAAACCCTGGTTCCGAACTCCGAACTAAAGTAGGATGTTCTGGGGTGAAAATATTAATAGATGGGGTAGAATTCCTAGCGAACCTTATTATACTGGAAACCCAGACCTTAGATATTATTTTAGGAATGGATTGGTTATCCAAGCGGCTGTGCTGGATTGTGGACGAAGGATTATCTCAGTTGAGAGCCCATGTGGAAGGAAAGTGGAATTTCGTGCGACAGCCGTTCGTGAAGGACAGCTAATGGTTAACAGTGCAAAGGCAATCAACATAGAGGATGTCTCAGTGGTGAACGAGTATTCGGATGTTTTTCCTGAAGATTTACCTGGTATGCCGCCAGACAGAGACATAGAGTTTGTGATAGAGCTTGTACCTGGTACCGCGCCGATAGCAAAGAGACCCTATCGGATGTCCACCGAAGAATTGGTAGAGATGAAGAAGCAGCTTGAAGAGCTGATGGAGAAATGATTCATCAGACCAAGTTCGTCGTCGTGGGGAGCGCCAGTTCTGTTCGTCAAGAAGAAGGACGGGAGCTTCAGGATGTGCATTGATTACCGTGCACTCAATAAAGTCACCGTGAAGAATAAGTACCCGCTACCTAGGATCGATGATCTGTTTGACCAGCTGAGAGGAGCCGGAGTCTTCTCCAAGATTGATCTGAGATCGAGATACCGCCAGTTGAAGATCCGATCAAAGGATATTCCGAAGACCGCGTTCTCGTCCAGATACGGACATTATGAATTCTGATTATGTCCTTCTACCGATTTAATGCGCCAAAGATATTTCATGAATATGATGAATAAGGTGTTCATGGAATATTTGGACAAGTTTGTTGTTGTGTTCATAGATGATATCTTAGTATACTCCAAGACAAAGGATGAACATGCAGAGCACTTGAGGCGAGTTTTGGTAAAGCTGAGGGAACAGCAACTCTTCGCTAAGTTCAGCAAGTGCGACTTTTGGAAGGACAAGGTGGAGTTCCTCGGACATGTAATGACCGCAGAAGGAGTCGCCGTTGACCCGAGCAAGGTAGAAGCTGTGCTACATTGGGAACAGCCGAAGATCGTGACCCAGATCCGGAGTTTCCTTGGAATGGTAGGTTACTACCGCCGCTTCATTGAAGGCTTTTCGACCATTGCGAGACCTCTCACGCAATTGTTGAAAAAGGAGAAGAAGTTTGCATGGATGCCGGAGTGTGAGAAAGGTTTTTAAGAGTTGAAAAGGCGATTGACATCAGCACCGGTGTTAGTTCTACCGGTTGTTAATCAAAGCTTTGATATTTATTGTGATGCATCGCGCCAAGGACTTGGATGTGTGCTGATGAAGAACGGAAAGGTCGTCGCTTATGCATCAAGGCAGTTGAGACCGTGAGGAGAATTATCCAACGCATGACCTAGAGCTAGTGCCGTAGTGCATGCTTTGAAGTTGTGGCGTCATTATTTGATCGGGAACAGATGTGAAGTATATACGGATCATAAGAGCCTTAAGTACATTTTCACCCAATCAGACCTGAACATGAGGCAGAGGAGATGGTTAGAGTTGATCAAGGATTATAATGTTGGAATCCATTACCACCCCGGGAAGGCTAACGTGGTAGCTGATGCCTTGAGTAGGAAGAGCCATACTGTGAATGTGCTGCTAGCCACAAGTTAGGACGAGCTATGCAGGGATTTTCGGAGAATGCAAATTGAGGTGGTGCCGAAAGGATTCTTGGTCGCATTGGAAGTGAAGCCGACCCTGGAGGATCAGATCCGAGAAGGACAGAAGGATGATGACAAGATTCGCAGGATTAAGTCCAAGATGGATTAAGGCAAGGCAAAAGACTTCAAGCTGGATGAGCAAGGCACGTTGTGGATGGAGGATCACTTCTATGTGCCGAACAAGAGCGAGCTGAAGCAGCTGATTCTGGAAGAAGCCTATGACTCTAAGTATTCAATCCATCCGGGAAGTGCCAAGATGTACAAGACTTGAAGGAAAGATTCTGGTGGCCGAGCATGAAGCGTGAAGTTGCCGAGCATGAAGAAGAGGATCGACGATGACAAGACGACGATGAAAAGAAGACTAGGCTGAACTCAATGTGATAGGGCTAGATCACATCAAAGCGATAAGGAAGATAAGGATATCGCATTATGGCTTTCACTTGTATGCACACATGCGATGACAGCGATACGATAAGGGCAAAGCGTTAACGGCGAAACGTTAACGGCGGAACGTTAACGACGAAACGTTAACGACAGAACATTAACGGGGAAACGTTAACGATGGAACATTAACGGTGGAGCGTTAATGGCGAAACGTTAACGACGGAACGTTAACGGCACACGTTGACGGCGAAGGCGAAGCGACGGTAGGACACTCACGAAACAAGGTATCGACCGTAAGTACAACAACATGGCCGTGGTAAAACGCTACTAATGATGGCTAACCAAAACGCGAACCGGTAACAAAGGGTTAGGTCGAAAGACGACGGCTACAAACCGGAACCAAGTTTTGTCGACGAACGGAAACCAAAAGAACTCTAAGGATGGACCAAAACAGTACATGATGACCCAAAGGACAGAACAATATAGTCAAAGTGATCATATTTAACAAGTGATTTATAAATTTATTAGTCTTGTGAGCTATTCGAATTTAGCTCAGTGCAGCTCACGAGCTCAAGATCAAACTCAAATTTATCATGTTTAAAACTCGAATCAAATCTACAACAAACCAAATTCGAGCGTGTCGCAAGCCAGATCTTTTTAAGGGCCCATCTAAGCAGAGCACGAAGCCATGGAATACGAAAACAATAACGACCCGGTGCCGCGAGGAAACCAACACCGTTGCACGCCCACGCATCCCGTACCGTCGCGTTCCCGTTTCTGTGGGCTCTCCTGATCCGTCCGGTCAGCAATGAACGTCCAGCAAACACCCAATGAGCAGCCTGCTCCACACGTGCGCCCCTCTCCCACCTGCGACCGAGGTGGGAACGCGGCGACCTGGCGCGTCAAAGACCAAGTGGGTACCCACCCACCCCCTCCTCCTCCTCGCGCGTGCCAGACGGGGCCCACCCGCTTCATGCCCTCTCCACCGACGGTAGCGCTTCCATCGGACTGACCACCCAGTCCCGCCAAAACGCGGCGCACATGTTAATGAGAATCTGTTGAGAGCGCAGCGGAGGCGCAGGCGCGCGGCAGTACAGAGGACGGCGGTGCGCTGGCCATGTGTCGGGACACAATAGGTGTCCGCTTGCCGACGGGAACATGCCACCGAGGCACTCGCTTACCCTCGCCGCGAGGGGACGAGGACAGGTGGGGCCCGGGGGCGACTAGCCGCGTGGTAGAGCGTGCGAGTAAATGCAGGTCGGTGTGAGTTTAGCTGCGGGGCGGCGGTTCGGGGTCTTTATTGCGGGAGTTTAATAATGACCGGTGGGCCCCAGAGTACAATGGTGTGGGCTTCGCTTTGTTGAAATTTGAAGGGGTTTGACTCGTGGTTGGAACGGAATCGCACGAGAAATACAAGCCAGAAAGAGCAGTATTTGGTTTGCCTTTGCTTGGATCCTGTCCAATCTAACGAAATACTCTCTTCATTCTCAATACATGTAATTCCTTCCTTTTTTTTTCCACTTTTATCAAGTTACATATACAAAATAATGTATTACTCATCTTTATTGTATTTTTAGATAGTATATCTCATTCTAATTTATGGTAATAAATACCATTAGAAATAACTAAAAGAGAGGGTATAGAAAAAAATGGTAAAAGGTTGTCTCGAAATTGTAGAATAACATGTACTCCCTCTATCTAAGTTTATAAGATGTATATTTTAAATGATCATGTGTACAAATATAAGACGTATTTCATATTCCAATGTACAATTAGTGTGATATTCTCTCTATACCCCTAATAAATATTGAACTCTACTTTATATTCTCTACATACATGTATTGAATATTGCTTAGAGATAATAATTAAGGATATCTAGTCATTATCAATATCTCGTCGGTATCTTAACTATTATAAGAATGAGTTGGTGGTGATGGTAAGTCTGCCATGTTTTTTTTGGGCCAGAACTGTAGAGGCCCAAGGCCCAGTAGGCAAGTCTCTATTGCTTTGCGTACCTATAGTTGTAAATCTGCAGGACAACTCAATATAGATTATTTGATTTATTTACTAGCTTACAAAGATATGTTTCTTAACTATTATAAGAATGAGTTGATGGTGATGGTAAGTCTGCCATGCTTTTTTTGGGCCAGAACTGTAGAGGCCCAAGGCCCAGTAGGCAAGTCTCTATTGCTTTGCGTACCTATAGTTGTAAATCTGCAGGACAACTCAATATAGATGATTTGATTTATTTACTAGCTTACAAAGATATGTTTTGTTTGACATGTGTATTACAGAAAATTGATTTATTGTATGATTTAGGATCCTGCATTATAATTATGTATTATTTTCTTTTGGAATTCCGTTGCAACGCACGTGCATCTTACTGGTATGTATAAAGAGAAAATACACCCTAATAAACTTAGACAGAGAGAGTATTAAGGGACAAAATTTAAAAACTAGAATGGAATGTATTTGGAAACGGGTGTAGTACTCGTTTCGTTGTAAATTGTTTTTATGATGCTAGCTGAATAGAGTGTGGGCCTCTCATGTTTAAGATAAGGAAATTTGATTTGTTAAATAGTTTTCATCCGCCTTAATTTGCCTACTTTGAGTCTAAAGATCAGAATTTTAATTTAAATTCTTAATCTATGCATGTGGATCATAAGAATATGCATGGATCATAAGAATATGCCTCCTAAACAAAGCTACAATGCTAAATACGGCCCTAGGTGATGTTATTTTCTATATAAAGTTCACATGGTATTTTGTGGGCGAAAGCATTAGCATATTGCTAGCAGTGGCGGAACCAGAAAACTTGCAAGCCCCGGGCTAAACTTTTAAGCATATAACTAATAGCAATTTCTAAACCAAAATATTATGGGCTAAAGATGACTTTGATGACCCGGGCTGGACTAGATATACTTGGGCTATACACTATACTAATTTCTAAGCCTAGGGCTCAAGCCCGGCCTGCCATGGGCCTGTTTCCGCCACTGATTGCTAGGCATATCTTGTTTCAGTTGTTGAAGTGCTATGCTACCGTGATATACCGATCTGGTACAGGTCTTTACATTAGAGTGTTTAAATTTACTATGGGCCATTTAATATAAAGAGTAAATTGCAGGAAACCTCATGTTTCGGGGCTAAGCGGCACCAGAGAGCTCCAAAGCCCATCTATGTGTGTACATACTCGAAATTACAAGTATTTTTTATTATATACTAGTATTCTGCACAAATTTTTATTATATACTAGTATCCTGCGTAAATCTCAAAGCAAAATGGACGATAGGTGTTTTATCCATGGTTTTGTGAAACTTTTGCCAAAAACATAGGGCTCGTTGTAAAGAATTATAAAACCTAGGGTTCTATGTTACCTTTTATTTCGAAATACGATGTTTTACAAAATTTACTTAATAGTAAACGAACTGTCAAGGAAAGCCCATCGAGCAAATTGGGCCCATTTAAGAAAGAAGTTCCTAAGAAAATACGGCCTGATGTAGAGAACTTATCTCGTATGCAGTCTTTCTGGCCGTCTGTCCACATGCCGTTTCGTATCTTCGAGCTCTCTTGGAGGGAAATAAATAAATAAATCAAACTCTGCTAACTTCAACCTGAGCTACCGAGCACAAATATACCAATAGGATTTTACAATGGCATATGAGAATTTATCCCTTTATATTATCTACGATTCAGGAACCACGCCCTTCACTGCAGCAAAGATTTGTAGCAGTTGTATCGTGTCCAGAATTTTCACCCGCTAAGTTTTTTGGGAAAATGTTTTACATGCTATTGTAAATGTCCTGGATCTCAGATTTGCTATTACAAAGTGACCTCTTATTTGCCTGCATCACATTTCCGAAACCTTCCATTCTTTGCTATTACGAAATTCCATCGGTCAATCCGTAACGAGTCTACGAAAAGACTATTTTCCCCTTGCACTCGAACTACAGTGGCAGTGAGAGAACAGAGAAAGAAAAGGCATGGCGCGCAGCTCTGGACAGTAGTGGCACAGGCGAATGGATGCTCAGGAGGCACGGGTGACGGCCAAAACAGGTCGGTGCCACCTCAGGAAGGTGATGGGCGGTGATGTTGCTAGTGGTTGCGCATGGTAGCGGAGATGGAGATGACAGAGGCGTTCGTGGGAGATGGGGACGACAACGGCGGCAAAGAAACCAATGGTGTTCCATGAGAATAGGTATGTGCATCAGTAACAGACATCAATGCGAGCTCATCGGTGCAGGTGGCATAGCTGGAGATGGTTAGTGGCAGTGGCCGGCTTCGGAGTCAATTGAGTTGCAAGAAGATTTAACCTATAAGGAGTATCTAGTTAAGATTTTGGATATAGCTGATCGAAGGACCAGGAACAAGTCAGTTCGCTTTTGTAGAGTTCAGTAGAGTAATCATTGAGAAAGTGAAACAACTTGGGAATGTAAAGAAGATTTGAAGTTAGAATTTTCTAACCTATTCCTTAGTTAACCCTGAATCTCGGGGTCGAGATTTGTTAAGGAGAAATGTTAGTAATATCTCAATTTATTGCTTTTCTTACATTTATTTTGTCTTTTCAATTTTTGAAAATTTTTTGGAATTTATTTGGATTTAATTGAAGTTAATTTGAATTAAGCCTTTTATTGAATTATTTACATATTTTAAAAAGTTTTTATAAAGTTTTTTTGGAAATATTTTATTCGAATTCAAAATATCTTAATTTTTTTTAAATTTTTTTAATGATATTTTTGTTATTTTTCTCGATTATTCGAATTATTGGAATTATTTTAAATAGAAAATTAGAAAAAATACTTTAACAGTACTGGGCCGAAAGCCCAAGTCCAGCCCAAACCAGTTCTAGCCCACACTCGCTGCAACCCACATGAATCCTAACCCTAATCCGGCGGACCATTGGATCATGATCATACGGTCAAGATTGCTCCGTGTAGTCGTTTGACGGGGGCCGTCGGATCAGCGTCTCGTGGTCGGACCGGATCGCGCCATGTCATCATCGTCTTCACGTATACGAGCCGGATTCTTCTGCCGCGTCACCGCCATGTCTATTCGTCTCCTCCACTGTCTCGAACATGGACACTTGGGGTATTTAATGCGCGGACCTGTCCCGAGAATCGCCATACCTGAAAGATCGATATGGCGATCAAAGGAGGGGGTGAATGATCCCAATTTCAACATTTTCACCTCTTGGACAAGATTGATGCGTTTTCCAACAACAAGTCGAAAGAACCAAGTTAACTATCACACTAAGCAAAGGAACCCTCAAAAATCAAGATCAACCATGAATCAGCAGGACATCCCCCTAATAAAATTGCCATGAATAAAAATTCGTGGCTCATATGGTCATAGGGATTTTTCCTCTGGCACTCCTGATTGTTGAGAGTCCACTACAAAATGAATCAATTCAAAATCTCTTTTAAGGAAAAAGAGATAAATAAAACAAGATCTACTGCTTTTGAAAAGCAAAAGTGAATTTCTAACAGAAAAGAACCTCAATCAAAAGGTGATCTCTCCAAATCTGTGACTCATTTGAATTTTAACATTTTTTCTGATGATATCAGGGAGTCATGAAACTACCCACCAAAACTCAAATCAAGATCAAGCAAGGTAAAATTCTGGTGAAAATAATAACCTCTATTGCACGAAGAACTCAAACAGAACGTTTAGGGCTTGGGAAAACTTCCATAGCTCTTAAATCGTGGCTTTTGGGCCTATGAAATTTTTATCACAAGAACCTATGGAATTAACAATCCAACCCCTGAAGAATAACTTTAAAATCATATGGGATGATTTTTCCAGAAAAATAATAAATTCTGCTGCACAGAGAGAGCAGACTTGAAAATAAAAGAACAATCTTGAGCAAGCGAAGAGATTGGTTTCTAACAAAATGGAATTAAGACTTGCCTAAAGGATTGAGATATGATCTAAGAGAAGACTTATCCATCAATCACTTATCTTCGGCAAGAAGAAGCAAAAACAAGTAGAAGGAGGGGAGTCAAATCAAACTTGCATGAATTTAAATTGCAGGAAAGTAAATGCGTAATGTAAATATGGAATTTATATTGCGTAAAATAAAGACATAATGCAAATGCTGAATTTAAATTCACAAGAATGTAAAGAAAATCTTTGTATTCTCTGGATGGAAGGTTTACAAAGCCTCACTTCATGTGGGCAAAGCTCAAAGGAGCAACTCAAACCTTCAAGAGGAAAGGCTACCCATACCCCACTATTTATATGGGTCATCCTACACCCTTGGATGAGTTGCTTCTATCATAAGTTACCCTCCAAGGGCTAGAATTTGATCCCACACACTTACCCATTGGGTTAACCCGAAACCCAATAACATAACAGGTTTTGCATATTTATCAAAGCAAACTAGACTTAACCACTACTCTATATTTTAGACATGCGATCCAACGACTCTCCTTGATCCGAGCAGAGTTAAGCTAGCATCTCCACTGTTCCCTTTCCTCAATGACTTGCTATGACTTCATCTTCGGCCATCTTTCGGCGATCCCTGGCCATCTGGACCTCTGACGCATCTCGTCTAGTCCCAACCATTCTTCGCCTCACCATGACCACAATTTGAAGCCATGCAATCATCAAAGACAAGGAAACCATCACATAGTATTGTACAACATTAATATGTAATAATCATCACAAAATCTTATATAGTGCATATAGTCGTTACTACTGCCTCCACAAGGCCGGTAGTGCCGCCTGAAGCTGACACAACTCAAATTGCTTCCTTATGAATTCCAATTCAAATCAAACTCAAATCTGAGCACACCTTGCCCAAATAAAGTCTAATATTCATCACAAATATGGATGGACCTCCACATGGTCCTTCATCTCCCCCTTGATGAGTACATTGATAAATCACATAAAAGGCATAAATTTGAGTTTGAAAATCAAAGAAGAAAAGCAATTTGATTGCAAAAATTATATTTGGTCCAAATAGATGAGAAGTTTTTCAGAGCTCAACACAAGAAAGGACAATTTTTCAACAAGAGCTCCAAAACCAAGAAATCTCTCAAAAAACTCAATATTACTCATGATCCAAATACAAGGACAATTGTTTAACATGATCATGAGAAAGCATTTTTTAAAAAAATTTTCTTCCCTCTAAGATGCCTTTTCTACGTTTTCCCCCCTTTTGACAATATAGGCATCAAGAGAGCAATTTTTGGATGAAATGCAACCTAGAAGAGCTTTGAAGATTATGCAAGTGACCACTTAGATAAAGTATGACACCAAGCTACTCAAATTCAGATTATGTCATCCTAAGTCATATCCAAAGGCATATTTCAATTTTTGCTAATTAGCTCAAAAGAAGTTATGTTACTTTTGCATGATTTCAACAATAACAACACTTATCATAATTTCAAGACTCAAAGCAAAGCCAACCTAAAGAGCAAATGAATATACTAGAGTTCAACCTAGTCAAAACTTTGGGAAGCTACAAGACCATTAGAGAACCCTCACGCTCAAACATCACTTTTAATGCAAAATTTTGAGAATAATGCGCGCAAAACGGTATAGAGAGTTAGGCATAGTGAAGTACATCCTCGAATAGGAGCCATCGACAAAAGCTTCCTAAGCTTCACTCTCTTTCACAAACCTTTGAGTCTTAGAGAGTTTATCATAGCGAAACACCACCTCGACTAGGAGCTATCAACATAGGTCTCCTATGCTTCACTCTCTTCCTCTAGTTTATTTTGCATTTTTCAATTTATTGACTCAATCCCTATTTGACCATCTCAAGCACGACGCTTAAAAGAGTCGTCTTGGTTATACACGATACACTCCAAGTTCATCCTAAGTGCAATAGGAAGCAATCTCGGGAGTGTAGAGTGTTGAGATCAATTTTAGCGATAACAATTCAGTTTTTAGCATTGTAGCACATTGATTCATGAGCATATTGAGGATTCTAAAATGAAACAATATAGCTCAAGTTGCTCTAGGGACACTAGTAGAAACCCACTATTTCACTAAATATAGCATAAGCATCTAGTAAAGAAATATAGCAAGTAAAAGCCAAGTTTCATTAAGTTTTCAAGAATGTTTAATTTTAAATGTTGGCTAGTTTAACATGATGCACCGGATTAGATATGATCTAGACTAGCAATAACCTTCATGAAAGTAGCTAGGTGCAACATATCTCAAATTTATCAATTGCATAAAAGACAAAGCTCAGAAATTAAAAACGAGTCTATATGTGTCGATGATTGGGGAGCAGGCCCCCGCCGAGCTTACTTGGTTGATGAAGGGACCAACCACAATCCCTTCTCACGTGCAGGGTTACTCGGAGGTATGACTCACCCGACCGGACTGGACAATGACACAGTGTTTTACCCTTGTTCGGGCCTCTCAAGAGGGAGATAATAGCCCTACTCCAGCTCGTGTATATTTAGTGTCTCTCCCCTCTTCATGGTGGGGATGCTTTTATAGTTTACAAAGGAACGTACTCGTTTGAGATCCACTATCCTCACGTTCGACCACGTCTAACGTGGCAACTAACAGATCCTACAATTCCGCCACGCTCCCGTGGAGGACGCAACGAACTGGCGGAGATTACACCGCCGGTGGTTACTTCTACCGACCTCGAGATCACGTCAGGTCGGCTAATAGCTAGCTCCGAGCTCGGCTGTCTTACGCGAGCTCGCAATCGGCCAGACTACGCGACCTTCCTAGGCCCCGACTAGGTCGTCCTTGGGAACGACCTCCTAGTGGCTCGGGCGGGAGCGAGCTCGGCTGTTCGTGACACCCGAGGTAATTTATGGGAATTACCCAACCCCCGACAGCTAGACCCCGAGGTTCAAGTGGAAAAAGGCCTAAGAAAGGCCTTCCCCTTGGGCCTACCGTCCTACGAGCACGTCGGTTTTGCTGCGGCGAACAGCTGCCGCGACCACCGAGCTATCAACCATCTCCAGGAACGAGCTTTTGGCCCAGTTCATCGCGCTTCGGGCGGATGGACGTGGGCCCCCCTCAACGATTCCTTCTCCCGGAAGCTTTTACTCGGGCAGTTCGAACCGCCCTTCCTGGGGAACTGTCTTTTGGCAGGACAGTTTCGATTCGCGTGCCCACGTGTCGTTCCATGGGTGGCGAACGCCTCAACTGCCCCCTGTGCCTTTAGGGCTTCCTCGACCGTGACGACGGGGAGTCCCTTCACTTTCCTGCTTTTCGGAGGGATTTCAAAAGCCGGAGGGGACCCTTGATCCATACGATCCTCCAGCAAAAACGCCTCCAACATTTCTTGCTCCAGTGCTCGCTCCATCCGACCTTGTGCGCTCGTCTCTCCCCTTGAGTGCCTTCCTCATCCCAATGGCAAGGTTTGGCGCCAGCAAACTTGATAGGCAAAAGCTAGAGATCCTTCAACGGGCGAAGTATCTTGATGCCGGCACATGGAGAGCCCCTGGTGCTGAGGAGAGCCCGCAGCCGGAGGAAGGGGAGATCGTCTCCACCGAGCTTTATGCCATGAACGGGCTCCGAACGCCCGAAAGCGAGTTCGTCGAGTCCGTTCTCGCCTTCTGTGAGTGCGAGATCGCTCACCTCCATCCCAATTCCATCCTCATTATGGCCATCTTCGCCCATCTCTGTGAGGGGTTCGTGGGCGTCGAGCCCACTCCCAGCCTCTTCTTCCACTTCTACTGCCTCTCGCGCACCGGCACACCCTCGTCGGTCGGCTGCCTCTATTTCCGTCTCCGTCCTACCCGTCCGTACGAATACCCGAGCTTCACGCTCAAGGATTCGGTGTCTGGGTGGGTCGACTCCTGGTTCTACCTGAGGAAGGTAGAAGGCAGCTCGCTTTCCTACACTGGCGCCAGAGCCCGCGCTGTCGAGACACCCCGACCGTCCGTGCAGCCTGAGGAGGAGAAGGTGCTCCTGCTGATCAACGAGCTCACCTGCTCGGGACTGACCGGGCGGGACGTCGCCCGGGATTATGTCAGGAATCGGGTGTCACCCCTCAGGAGGAGGGTGCACCCCTTCTTCAAGGTCGAGGGGTGGCAGGACATTACACGGGAGTCGCGCTCAGGTATACCATCGCCCTCGATTCTCCTCTCAAGACAGAAGATACCCGCTCTTACTGCCTCCTTTTGGTTGGTACGCAGCTCCGCCAGAAGACTGGGTGGACGCGAGGGTGTCCAAGATGTTCGGCACCCCCAAGGGCAAGGAGATCATAGAGGGCCGCCAGATCCCAAACAACGTCCTTAACCGGACCGAGGCGGTAAGCCTTCGACCTGGACTCTTCTTGGAAGTTCTATCTGGACCAGGTCTCCCTGGGGTTTCCCGACCTCATTCGAGCTCTTCTTGTCAGGAGAAGGTTGCCCTTGAGGTCACCGTGGCCCAACTGGCGTCGCAGCTGGGACGAGCGGGCGCCGGAGGACGAGGTCGTAAGACCAAGAAACTGGCGAGCCGCAAGCGTCACGACCGATCTCCCTCAGCTACGCCGTCTCCGCCAAGGCGTTCGAGCAGGCGCCCTAGCTCGGGCGATCGCTCACCTCGCCAACATCTGGAGTACGCCGACCAGTGGGAGGTGAGCGAGTTAAAATTGTGGATGGATGAATACACCAAAAAAAACCCCAAGCTGATGGCTCGTTTGCGCCAGCTCGCCAAACGAGCGAAGAAGGAGGCCGCGGCCGCGGCCAGCGTTGCGCGGAAGAAGGAGCTAGAGGGCCAAATTGCGGCCCTCCAGGCGGAGCTCGCGCAGGTGAGCTCGAGCTTGGCTCCAGGGGCCGAGGCAGAGGAGGAGGAGGAAGAACTGGACCCCGCCCCGCTAGCCCCGAGGCCCCGCAAGTCGCCCGCCGTGCCCCAACCGCGTCCAATGCCGACCGTTTCTGAGGTCGGCCTGGAGGAGGTCGACCCAGCGATCGCAAGGGCCGACAAGGCGCGCGAAGACATGGCCGCCCTCATCGTCCGCGCCCGCGCCCATATGGAAGACGCCGCGCGAGGTTAGCTTCTCATTTCAACCTTGTTCGTCTCCTTCCTCCCCCGGTGCCACACTAACCCCTCATCGTCTATAGTGGGTGTGGCAGCCGGTACGGAGGTATGGGATTTCGAAGCTATGGTTGATGATATTCTTGACCTCGCCTTAGAGAGAGAGCTCGCCCGAGCTTCCGATGCCGTGGTGGGCATCGAGGTCAAGGGGGGGGGGGTCGCCGAGGCCGCGGAGGCCCAAGCCCCCGAGATCGTGTCTCCTGAAGAGGAAACGTGAAGGAAGATCGCTGCCGCCGATGCTCGGGCTGCGAGGGACGGCATCCCCCACATCATAATCGAGCTGGACAACGACACAGCGGAGCTCGGTGGCGATGAGCATGCTACCGAGGATCTCCGCGAAGACTCCGCCGGTGCCAGCGATATCATCACCGAGACGCTTCAGGAGATCGCGGAGGACCCCCACTGAGCTCGCGACACCCCGTCGGACACCCACGCCGGCTCGGCATTGGGAGACTCCAACCCGGATGGGGGTCGTTCCGGCGAGGGTGAGCCGGTAGCTCCGCTCGCCACGGAGCCGAGCCTGACCGAGACTGGCGGGCTGGACTAGCTCCCGAGCAGGGGGGAACCGCCGAGAACCGAGGGTATCTCGGCTGGCGCCAATCTCCCGGCCGCCGACTCCGCGCCCCGAGACAAAGACCCCGCGTCCTCAAACGCCGAAGAGGTCCAAGCCCGGGAGGAGGTGGGGCCTCCGGGCGCATCTCCTGCCCGGGGAGAGGAAGCGCAGGCTGGGGCCCTCGCCCTTGTGGCCGTCGTCCCCCAGGTGATGGAGGTCGACCTCCAAGGCCAAGATCTTCCCCTCCCAGACGGCGACCCCGCGCCCCGGGCCGAAGACCCCGCACCCTCGGACGCCGAAGGGGCCCGAGCCCAGGAGGAAGTGGAGCCCCCGGGCGCAACTCCTACCCGGGGAGAAGAAGCTCAGACAGGAGTCCTCGCCCTTGAGGCCGTCGTCCCTCAGGAGATGGAGGTCGACCCCCAAAACCATGGTCTTCCCCTCCCGGCTGACGAGGGAGTTCGGGCCCAAGGGGAGGTGGAAAAACTCCCAGGCCCCGTGCCCGCCCAAGGAGAAGAAACCGGCGCGAAGGACCCCGCCGAGTTGTTCCAGGAAGGGTTGGAGGCCCGGCTTCATTGGGTAAGTTTTCTTGACTCTCCGTCTCTTGTCCTGTAAGATCAGCAGTAACCCGAGATACCCTGCCATGCAGGTGCTAGAGACCACCATGCAGGACTTCCGGGCTGTGACCGTCCCACCAGAAGTCGTTGCCAAGCACCACGCCGAGCAAGATGCGAGGATCGCAGAGCTCGAGCGTTTGGTTGCCGAGCTGAAGGCTTCTGAGGCAGAGGTCCGGCACAAGTTGGAGGAGTCCTCGCTGGTCCTCAAGGAGCGCCTCGAACAGAGCGAGCATGCGAGGTCGGGTCTTGAGGCAACGGTGGTGAAGCTGCGAGACTCCCTTCAGAGCGCCGAGAAGACGATTGATCAGCACAGGGAGGAGTCCAGACGGCTTCGCCAGGCGGCGAGCGATGGTCGGGAAGCTCGTCGGCAGGTGCTCGACCTTGAGTCCGAGCTCTACTCTGTACGGGAGGAGCTCGCCACTCTTTAGGACGAGAGCCGTTTTTAGCTATGTCGCTTCCTGCGGGTTTACCTGGAAAACTCCAATCTCATGTAAAAACGATTTGTACATATTAGATGTCCTTCTGTTTCGGTTGAAATGCTAACGTATTTCTAGCACCTGCTTCGTCCTGTTGTTCCTTACACATTGTCGATGGTTTATGCAAACGACGAACGATAGAGTAGGGAGAATAACCTTGAGCACAGACGTTCTAGGTCGTAGTCGCATGGTGCCCGTACAGCCCCCGCCGCCAACGGAGGTCGTGGGCGTAGGTTGCGAGCGCGACCTCATTGGCGGGAGAGACCTGGGAGATCAAAAGACGAAGTAGCGCACTACAGAGATCGTGGGGCCTCTGGATACAGGATACTTATACTGTACGTCGCCCGACCTGTGCTCGGAACCAACCGAGGGGGTGTCCGTGCGATTCGTTGCATGTGGCGGAGAATTGCCATGAAAAGGTGATCGTCTTACAAGGACGGGAGCCCCTGAGGTCGAGCTTGGTGGCCCGGCGTTAGCCGGTCGTATTTCCGTCCGTTGGTGTCATGACAACCGAGCTCGCTCTTGACTTTCGGTCGAGATCAGGCTGGGCCGCGAGATCTCGCGGGAGGGTGCAAAGAAAAGGGAGCGATCCAAGGTGCCGAACTTTATTAACCGAAGAGGCAAGGGGGATAGTCGTGATCGCAGAAAATAGTAAAGTAGAGTGAATTAAATATGGAACTTACGCAGTAGGTCGATGTTCCAGGTGCTGGCGAGTTCTCGACCATCTTCCATCGCGAGGCGGACAGCCCCCGGGCGTGCTGTTGAGACGACCGTGTAAGGACCCTCCCATCTTGGTGTTAATTTGTTGGCTTTTGACAAGTCTTGAACTCGTCGCAGAACGAGATCGCCAACATGTAAGGTCCTTGGTCGTACTGATTTAGCGGCGTGCCTGCGGAGAGCTTGCAGGTAAACCGCGGATCGCAGCAGAACTCGTTCGCGTGTCGCTTCCGCGAGGTCGAGGTCGAGGAGGCGCTCGCCTTCTTGGTCGATGTCCTCGGCCAGATTCACCCTTGGAGATCCCAGCACGACCTCGGCGGGCAGGACGGCTTCTGCGCCATACACGAGCTGGAAAGGGGTCTCCCCTGTAGCTCGGCTCGTCGTGGTGCGGACCGACTAGAGGACGGGAGGTAGCTCGTCCACCCAAGCCTGTCCGTGCTGGTCGAGATTCCTGAAGACTCTCTTTTTGATTCCTTGGATAATCTGCCCGTTCGCGCGCTCGGCCGCCCCATTGCTCTGCGGGTGGGCAACGGACGCGAAGCATATCTTGGTCCCGATCTCCTCGCAATAAGCTTGAAATAGCTCGCTTGTGAACTGAGTGACGTTGTCTGTGATGAGGCGACTTGGAACACCGAAGCGAGTCACTACGTTATTGCGGAAGAACCTTTTAGCAGCTTGTGCTGAGATGGTCGACACGGGCTCGGCCTCGATCCATTTGGTAAAGGTGTCGATTGCGACAAACAGGTGTTTGCAACCCTTTCTTCCCCGGGGAAATGGTCCGAGTATGTCGATGCCCCAAACCGAGAACGGCCAAGTCAGGGGCATGGTCTATAGCGCATACGCCGGCTGATGGATTTTCCGAGCAAGGAATTGGCAAGACCGGCAGGATGCCACCATTGAGCGCGCGTCGGCCAAGGCCGTCGGCCAGTAGTAACCTAATCGAAAAGCTTTGCTGACCAATGTCCTAAAGGATGAGTGAGCTCCGCACATCCCATCGTGGATATCTTTGAGGAGGTATTTGCCTTCCTCCTGAGTGATGCACTTGGAGAGGACTCCGAGCGCACCCTTGCGGTACAAGATGCCCTCAACCATATATGGAGAGGAGCGTCTTACAAGCCGGTACCTCTCGGCCTCTTCCTCGGGTAGTGTCCCGTGTGCTAGGTACTGGATGAATGGCGTCATCCAACTCGCACCATGCTCGAGGAAGGAGACGATACCACCCTTCTCGGATGCCTCCCCTTCGGCAGGGATGGAGGGCTTATAAAGGTGCTCGATGAGCACCCCCGCCGGAACGGGAAGTTGGGCGGAACCGACCTTTGATAGATGGTCGGCCAGGGCATTGTCCTTCCTGGGGATGTACAATACCTCGAAATTTCTGAAATACTTTTCCATCTTCCGTACTTCAGCCAGGTAAAGCGCCATTGAGTCATCGGAACACTGATACTCCTTGTTGACCTGGTTGACCACTAGCTGCGAGTCTCCCTTCGCAGTTAGTCGTTGGACCCCGAGCGCCTTGCACGCCCGAAGCCCGGCCAGCAGCCCTTCATATTCTGTCGCGTTGTTTGTTGCGGCGAAATGCAATTGGAGGGCGTACTGGATACACTCCCCCGAGGGGATTCCAGGACCACTCCAGCCCCCAAGCAATCGTAAGCTCGGGACCCATCGAAGTGCATGACCCAGCGACCTTGCCTGGCCTGGTCGGGCTCTGGCTGGGATGGGGCGGGATTTGTCCATTCGGCTAGGAAGTCCGCTAGGACCTGAGATTTGATTGCGGTTCTAGCCGAGAATTCGATCTCGAATTCGGCGAGCTCCATGGCCCACTTCGCGATCCGCCCGCTTGCGTCCTGATTCCCTAAGATTTCCCTGAGCGGGAAGTTGGTCGGGACTCAGATTTTATGAGCCTGAAAGTAATGTCGTAGTTTCCTGGAGGCCACGAGCAGCGCGTACAGGAGCTTCTGGACCTCGGGGTAACGCTCCTTGGGCCCATGCAAGACTTCGCTGATGTAGTAGATCGGACGCTGCGCCCCGTCCCTTTCCACTGTTATCACAATGCTTACCGCCTGGGGCGTGGCGGCTAAGTATAACAACAGGACCTCCCCCAATCTCGGTGTGGTCAGGATCGGGGGGCTCGACAAGTATCGCTTCAGTTCCGCGAATGAGTTGTCCGCCTCTTCTATCCAGGCGAAACCGTCATGCTTACGGAGTGCCTTGAAAAAAGGTAGGCCACGTTCCCCGAGCCGCGAGATGAAATGACTTAGAGCCGCCATCCTCCCGGTCAGAGACTGCACCTCCCGCATGCAAGTGGGTGGTCGCATGTTTTTGATGGCCTCTATCTTTTCAGGATTGGCCCCAATTCCTTGTGGGCCGATCATGTAGCCGAGAACCTTACCAGCTTTTGACTCCGAATACGCATTTTTCAGGGTTCAGCTTTATTTGGTGCTTATTGAGGTTGCAGAAAGTTTCCTCAAGGTCGAACACATGAACCGAGGCTATCTTGCTCTTGACCACGATGTCGTCCACGTACACCTTCAAGTTCCGGCCTATTTGGTCCGAGAAGGTTTTCTGCATGAGGCGCTGGAAGGTTGCTCCGGCGTTTCTTAGACCGAAGGACATGGTCGTGTAGCAGAAAGTGCCGAACGGCGTGATGAAGGAAGTTTTCTCCTCATCGTCAGGTGATATACCGATCTGGTGATAACCTGAATAGGCGTCCAAAAGGCTCATTACCTCGGAGCCGGCTGTTGCGTCGACCAACTGGTCTATTCGAGGCAGCGGGAAATTGTCTTTAGGGCACGCGGCATTTAGGCCCGTGTGGTCGACACACATGCGCCACTTGCCCCCTTTTTCTTTACGATGACCGGGTTGGCCAACCAATCGGAATGGTCGACTTCCCGTATGAAACCAGCCTTGAGGACCTTATCTAGTTCCTCTCTGATGATAGCCTGCTTCTCCGGGGAGAAGCGCTGGCTTTCTGCCGCCGCAGGCCTTTTGTCGAGCCGAGCGCTGCTTTGTGCTCGATGACCTCCCTTGGGACTCCGGGCATGTCGGACGGTTCCCAAGCGAACGTGTCCGCGCTCCTCCGGAGGAAGGTCACGAGCTCGAGTTCCTATTTAGGATCCAGGGAAGCCCCCACATGTACGACCTTGTCCGGCTCTGCGTCGCACAGTGGGTTGGTTTTAGTTTCCCCTCTGGCCTGGAGGGTAGCCTTGGGCCGGGAACTCCTCGGCTCTTGCTTGGGCCCGCGCTGGGGCAGCTGGCCGACCATGTCTAATGCCCTCTCATCGCAGTTCAGAGCCGCTTTCGGGCTCCCCTTCACCGAGATCGCGCCGCCCGGGCCGGGAACCTTCAGGCATTGGTACCCGTGGTGCGTGGCGGCCATGAATTTGGCGAGTGCCGGTCGGCCCAGGATGGCGTTGTAGGCCGACTCGAAATCGACCACCTCGAACGTGATCAACTCCGTTCGGAAGTTGCTCGGGCTGCCGAAGGTCACGGGTAGGACGATCTGCCCGAGTGGCTTGACCGAAGTGCCCGGGACTATCCCGTAGAAAGGGACTATGACGCTCTTGACCTTGGACCGAGGAATCTGCATCTCGTCCAGGACTTTGGCGGATATCAGGTCCAGGGAACTCCCGCAATCTACAAGCACTCGTCCTACCACGGTGTTGCAGATCGTTGGACTAACGACCATTGGGAGCCTCTGGGGCTTCGTCATCCCCAGGGGGCAGTCGTCCTTGGAGAAGGTGATGGGTAGCTCGGACCACTTGAGCTGCTGGACAGGAGGCTTCCCCTGGGTAACGCGGAGTACCTCGCGCGTGGCTTCCTTCAACTCCCGACGTGACCCATAAGCGGCGGAGCCCCCGAATATTACGGCGATGTGGTTTTTTAGCTCCTGGTATTCCATGTCTGCGTTCTCGTCGGCATGCTTCTTGCCCTTGACATCTTCTTCTTGCTCTGGAAGCGTGGGCATGGGGCCCTTGCCGTTGTAGAATTGTTCCAGGCGGGAGGTCCATGTTCGGCAATTGCGCAGGTCATGCCCGTACGCCTGGTGGAGCGGGCAAAAGTAGGTGCTTGCTCATCCACGTTGATCGCCACGGCCCTGGTCGTCCTGGCCTTGTTCGCCGTTGCGATGAGCCGGTCGCCCCTTTCCTTTTGCGGCTCCCCCTCTGTATGCTTGTGAGGTCAGCCGCTGCCGTCCCTTGATGGCCGCCACCATGTCGGAGACGGAGGGTCTTTTCTTCTTCGAGCTCACGCTCTTCCGACTAGATGCCCCTTCGAGTCCGGGCTGAGGGGGCAGTTTTCCCTCGTCTAGCAGCTTTTTCCATTGCACCGCTTCATCGGCGTTGGCATATCGGTCGGCCATGCGGAACAGCTCGTTGGCCGTGATGTCCGGGTGAATCTCGAGGTCCTGTGTAAAACGGACGTCTCGGACCCCGAACTTGAAAGCCCGGACGACCGCCTCATCCGAGATGCTTGGGATGGAGTTCCGCACCTGCATGAAACGCTGGACGAATTGGCGTAAAGTCTCGTCGTCTGTCTGTATCAGACGCTCGAGGTCGCGCTCCCTTCCCGGGCGAACATAACAGCTCTGGAAGTTTGCTCGAAGGGTGTGACTTAGTTGCGCCTAGGATCGGATAGAGCCCTCCTTCTGATTAAAGAGCCACGTCCGAGCCGGTCCATCTAGCACTGTGGGCAAGAAGTTTGCCATGACCCCTTCATCCCTGCCGGCGGCCAGGATGGCCGTGGTGTAGATCGAGAGGAACTCGTCCGGGTTCTGTGTCCTATCGAATCTCTCGATGTGGCCCAGTTTGAACCTGATTGGCCAGGTCACGCGCCGCAGGGACGCCGCGAACGCCCTACACCCGAAAATGGGATTATCGTGACGGTCGTTGCGAGCACGGTTGTTGGGACGATCGCCGCTGGCCAAGCCCGAGGCTCGTGGGCCTAGGCGAGAGAACACCTCCCTAGGCCGGTAAGATGGAGAATGGCCTGAGGAGGAAAGTTCAGCCCGGCTCTGCCCGCGGTTTGTATCCCGTCGATCTCGAGGGAGCGCCCGGGAATTGCTCCGGGTGTCCTCTCGGGCCTGATCGCGTTCCCGCCGGTCACTCCAGGTGCGGCTGCGCGAGTCGCCGTGATGGAGGCGCACGGACGTCCGGTGGCGGCATTCCCGGGAAGCACTCCGGGCACCTTTTCCTTGAAAGGATTCCGCCGCTTTTATGTCTGTGGCGATTTTTTCGAGGTCGTCGGCCACGGCTGCTCCCATGGCCTCCAGATCGACTTGCTCAGGAAATTCTCTAAGGTTGCGCACCACTGCGGCCAGGGCTTGAAAGCGTTCTCCGCTTGGGGGAATGAGGGGCGACGAGCTCGTGCGCCTGCGTATGGGTTCTGGCGTCCCGTACGCGTGGAAGTTCTCACGGGCTCTAGCCCCGATCCTATCGTTCGCGCCACCACGAATCTGCCGGCGTAAGCTGGCCAATGTCCGGTTTAGGGACGCCTCCAGGTGGTCCTTAGCCGCTTCGTACCGTCGGAGGCGCTCCTCGCTCGGGGATCTACCCTCAAGGTTTCCATCTTCTTCCGCGACCATGATGTTGCGGGATTGGGTGGACCGCGAGGGCGACATCACAGTGTCTCCCCGCGATGCGGTCCCCTGGTCAGGCTCGAGATGGTCAAGGATGTCCAGGCCATCATAGAGTCCGTCGTACTCGTCGTCTGAAAGGGCGTCGAGCTGAGAGCGGAAGAACCGTTCCCATGCGGCGGCTTCCAGGGAAAAGCTCCTGGAGTTGTCATGACTTCCGGGGCTAGCGACGCCAGCTGCCTCGTTGTCGAAGAACCGCTTCTCGTCCTCATCGATCCCGGGAGCGTAGAGGCCCCGGCGATCCTGGGAGTCTGACGTCCTCCGGGATTCCTCACAAAAGGGAAAGTTGGTCCCCACGGACGGCGCCAGCTGTCGACGATTGGGGAGCAGGCCTCCGCCGAGCTTACTTGGTTGATGAAGGGATCAACCACAATCCCTTCTCACGTGCAGGGTTACTCGGAGGTATGACTTACCCGACCGGACTGGACAATGACACAGTGTTTTACCCTGGTTTGGGCCTCTCAAGAGGGAGATAATAGCCCTACTCCAGCTCGTGTATATTTAGTGTCTCTCCCCTCTTCCTGGTGGGGATGCTTTTATAGTTTACAAAGGACCGTACTCGTTTGAGATCCACTATCCGCACATTCGACCACGTCTAACGTGGCAACTGACAGATCCTACAATTCCGCCACGCTCCCGTGGAGGACGCAACGAACCGGCGGAGGTTACGCCGCCGGTGGTTACTTCTACCGACCTCGAGATCACGTCAGGTCGGCTAATAGCTAGCTCCGAGCTCGGCTGTCTTACGCGAGCTCGCAATCGGCCAGACTACGCGACCTTCCTAGGCCCCGACTAGGTCGTCCATGGGAACGACCTCCTGGTGGCTCGGGCGGGAGCAAGCTCGGCTGTTCGTGGCACCCGAGGTAATTTATGGGAATTACCCAACCCCCGTGGTTGATGAAGATACACTACAGCTCAAACTCGCTCTCACCTTCCCCATATGACTTACAGAGGAAAACTAGCTCTCAAACTCCAGCCTAGGAGCAAACACAGACCTTGCCTACCCAGGGGGCTCAACACCTACTAGACCTACAAGACTGTGAGTGAGCTCAACTGAGAAGAAGAAGAGAATAGCATCCTAAAGCATAAGATGAGAGGTCCATGCCGAAGCATGCCAAAAGTGTAGGTGAAGTGGACTCAACAAAATGAAAAATAGCTCAACAATACCAATAAGAAATAGAAAGAAAATGCTGAATATACACATATAAACATATAATACAAATCAGCTCCACCTCAAGATATGCCATATAGGCTCATAATCCCAAGGTCCCCTCTCAAGGCAACGCACCTAGAGCTATCCAAAGGCTTGGTGAAGATATCAGTCAACTGGTGGTCACTCTCCACAAACTGGAGCACTATGTCACCCTTCTCTACTTGGCCTCTAAGGAAGTAAAATCGAATATCAATGTGCTTGGTCCGAGAATGCCGCACTGGGTTTTTAGCAATGTGAATGACAGATGTGTGTATCACAGAAAAGTGGAACACACTCTGCTGCTAACTCATAGTCCCGTAGGTTTAATCTCATCTAGAGCACCTGGCTATAACAAGTGGCTGCAGCAACATACTCGGCCTCTGCGGTGGACTGAGTAACTCCAGACTGCTTCCTAGAAGACCAAGAAATAAGAGAAGTACCAATGAATTGTCAAGTGCCATATGTGCTCTTCCTATCTATCCTACAACCAGCAAAGTCTGTATCCGAAAAGGCTCTAAGGGACAGATAGGAGGAGGAAGAGGACCAGATACCATAATCAATGGTAGCTCGAAGGTACTTAAAGAAGCGCTTTATCGCCTGGCGGTGAGAGGTGCGAGGGGAAGACTGAAATCAAGCACAAAGACATATAGAGAAGTGTATGTCAAGTTTTGAAGTAGTGAGATATAAGAGAGAGCCAATCATACTTCGATACTCCTTTTGATCAACTGGCTCACCATCCTCGTCAGGCTCGAGGACAGCAGTGGTGGTCATAGGAGTCATGACTGGCTTCCCGTTAGACATATCAAAGCACTTTAGGAGGTCTCTTGTGTACTTGCCTTGATTCAAGAATGTATCCTCCCCGAATCTGCTTGATCTGGAAGCCAAGGAAGTAGCTCAACTCACCCATCATGCTCATCTAGAATTCAATACTCATCACATCTGAGAATTGAGTAATGAGCGAGTGCGAGGAATCACCAAAAGATGTCATCGACATATATTTGGACTAGGAAAAAGTCCGAATTGGAATGTCTGACAAATAGAGTCTTGTCTGTTTGACCCATATGAAAACCATGACTCAAGAGGTAGGACTTAAGCCTCTCATACCAAGCTTGTGGAGCTTGCTTAAGATCATACAAAGCCTGGGAAAGCTTGAATACATGGTTAGGGTACTTGGGGTTCTCAAATCCCGGAGACTGTCTGAAATACACCTCTTCCTCAATGAAGTCATTAAGGAATGCACTCTTGACATCCATTTGATAAAACTTGAAGCCTTTAGATGCCGCATATGCGAGCAGGATCCTGATGGCTTCTAGTCTATCTACAGGGGCAAAAGTCTCCTCGTAGTCGAGACCCTCGACCTAAGTGAAACCCTTAGCGACTAGCCTAGCCTTGTTTCGAACTACAACCCCATCCTCACTCTGCTTGTTTTTGAACACCCATTTGGTCCTAATGATGTTGTGACCAGAAGGGGGCTCGATAAGCTTCCAAACTTTATTCCTCTCGAAGTTTTCAAGTTCCTCATGCATAGCGTTAATCCAAGATTCATCGGATAATACATGAGAAACATCCTTCGGCTTAAAAGAGGCAACAAGGGCAGAGTGAAGGAAGAAAGTGGACAGACATGACTTAGAGTGAGTAACTCGCTCAAACAGATCTTCAATGATCTGGTCAGGTGGATGAGCCTGCTAAATGTGGCGGGGAGGTCTAGAAGCAGAAGCGACCTCTACTCCTCATGTGGGAGAAGTAGGAACAAATTCACTAGCCGCTGAAGAATCTGAGGGTAAGGGCTGATCTCCTTGAGGTGCAGAGATGGAAACTGGAGTCACCTCAGGTGTAGGGATGTAGACTAGATCAGGCAAAATGCCTTCATCTCCGTCATCATCATCCTCTATGAAAAATAGACTGGAAAAGAGGAGAAGAGCCTGAAATGTCTGGTCTAGTACTGGGACTAGCCTCATCAAAGGTCACCTCATAGGTCTCTATCATCCTACCCAAGTCTACAACCCAAATCTTATAGCTACGGGAAGAAGTCGAGTAACCCAGAAAGATCCCATCAGTAGAGCGTGACTTGAGCTTGTCTAGGTTCCTAGACTTCAAGAAGAAGCACTTGCAACCAAAAACACGAAAATTAGACACACTGGGCTTTCGCCCATATCTCAACTCATAAGAAGTGCGGTGCAAGTGTGCCCTGAGAAAAACTCCATTGGCAATATGGCATGTCGTAGCTACAGTCTCAGCCCAAAACTTCCTAGGAGTATTGTACTTATCTAGCATCGTCCTGTTCATTTCAACCAGGGTCCTGTTCTTCCTCTCCACTATGACATTCTGCTGAGGGATGTATGGAGAAGAGAACTGATGCTCTATACTTAACTCATCACAAAAGCTGTTAAAGTAGGAGTTCTTGAACTCTGTGCCATTGTCACTGTGGATCGCTCGCAAGGCACCTAGGAGCTCAATGGACAACCTATGGGCCAAACCCCTAAATAAAGAAAAGGACTCATCCTTCGAGGCCATGAAAAACACTCAAGAATACCTCAAAAAATCATTGACTATAACAAGAATGTACCACTTCCCTCCCGCTGACTGCACTCTAGCCGGACCAATCGTGTTTATGTGCAAGAGCATTCCTGGTACATCAGTCATTAATCAGGTGACTGGGGGATGAGAAGAAGCAACCATCTTTCCATGCCGGTAAGGAGAACACACGACATCTTTGATCATCTTGAGTTTTGGCAGACCACGAATGAGATCATGGCTGCTAACTCGAGTCAAATGATCAAAGCCAATGTGACCAAGTCTCCTATGCCAAAAGGAGAGATCACGGGACTCTGAAGCAATAAGGCAACGGAGAGAGTCTCCAGAAGAGGAGGAAAAATCTGTACGAAAGACTCTCCCAAACCGAGAAATCTTGCAAACCAACTCCCTAGAAGAATCGAGGATCCTACAAGTGCTGCTCTTAAAGCTTACCTCAAATTCATCATCGATAAGCTGTGAGACTAATAGCAAGTTGTATTGTAGCTTACTGACTAAGGCAACGTCCTTATGAATGAAATGATCATTAATGCAAATGGTACCTTTAGCGATGAGTCTACCTGACGAAGCATCCCCAAAGATGATTACCTCATCATCGGGAGCTTAGACTAGGGAAGAGAACCAACGGGAGATTTCGATCATATGGCATGAACAGTCGGAGTCTACGATCCAAACCTCCCCCTTCCTTGTCCTACAGGCCTAAATCAATGAATAGCTCCATGAGTGGCAGATGGCTGATGAGGCCTACTGGCCATAACAGAACAAACGGCCCAATGACTAAAATTATTTTCGGCCAAAGTAATTTTGCATTTTAACCCATGAAGTTTTGGTGGTTAATTGTGTAATATTTTGTGTCTACGTCAATTTTGCAAAAAACCCCTACAGTTTCCAGTAATCTCAAAAAATAGTTAATAAATTTTAAATTTTTTAAAATCCTACAAATTGAGTTTTTAGGTATATACGCTTCAATAAGTTTGTTGAAACTTAGACTTAGGATACATTTGAAGCTTCATATCGCTTTGTTTATTTTTCCTAGCATAATTCCATGCTTATTCATGCTGATTTTTTTTTGTTACTCAGTAATTATGAAAATTGCTTAATAATTAGGAATAAATTACGAAAAATTCTAGAAAAATTCAAGAAAATTATACATAATTATCTACTAAATAGATATAAACAAAACTTTACTGATTCAAGAGTGAGCATACATTATATTGATTTTATCAATAGTAAAATTTATTTATGCCTGGATATAAATAAGATGTCAGACATCACAAAGATGGAATTTGTGAAGCTTGCCCTAAATGGGAGCAATTACTTGACTTGGGAAATATACCAAGATTAACATGGTAGTTTGATCGTCTTGGAGCTGTTATTACCCAGCATAAAGCGGGTACCCCTGCTCTTCCTAAAGCCACCAAGTGTGCAGCTTTGTACTTCCTAAGGCACCATCTCCATGTGGACTTGAAGGCAGAGTATTTGATGGAGGAGGACTTGTAGGCATTTTGGAATTCCCTGAAGGAACGCTATAACTAGTAAAGATCCGTCTTGCTGCCAGAAGCACAGTGCGAAAGGACCCTCCTACGCTTTCAGGACTATACACAGTGGCAACATACAACTCCGCCATACACAAACTTGTCTCCAAACCGCACTTCTGCAACTTGAAAGTTATAGACACTGAAATGATAGATAGAATGTTGTGTACCTTCCACCCCAACATGACGATACTGCAGCAACAGTACCATCGTGCCAAATACCAGAAGTATTTTGAGCTTATCTACACTTTGCTAGAAGCAAAGAAGCATGATGAACTTTTGATGATGAATTATTATATTTTTTCCAATAGGACACAAACAATGCCTGAAGTGCATGCCATGCTCGACAGGCTAAGCAATAGCTAAGGCCGCGAAAAAGGCCAAAGGCATAAAAGGGGAAATGGAAGAATGGTGGAATGTTGGGACCCAAACATGCAAATCTGGACCTTTATGTATTCTGCACTAGTCCAGGATCACGCTAGTGCACACAGTAGCAACATAGATATAATATCACAATCATATGTAGCGAAAACATAATAAAAGACTATAAGAGATAGTTAAACGAACTTAAGGTTAACCTTACCCTTATTAGACCTCCATGGCTCTAAATGAATGTAAATAAATAGCAGCACCACAAAAAAACTTTGATGAATCCCATTAACATGCCACATGCATCTAACAAGGTTCTACTTCTAGACACTTGCCTCCTCATAAAGCCCCTCCTCCAATGAAGGTGTAGACTCCTCCTCAACTGATGAATTTGTTGTGGCAAGGGTGAGTACATAAAGCACTCAACAAGTAGTGCACAACATGGAAGTCTAATATAACTACATGCAAGACTTATTCCAAATGAATGACTAATATGGCTATTTTGCATAAAGTAGTATTTTCAATTGAATACAATAAATAGATTGGAAGTCCGTGAATCAAAAAACAGTAATAATAAGTTTCTCATGTATTTTTCAAAGTAAACTGGCACACAGTCTTATACCAGTTCCATTGTTTCCATCGGCACATAGTCTCCCTTCCTAAGTTTTGTTCATAAAATTTAACCCTTGACTTAAATTCCCGAGCATTGTCCTATGCCGAGGACATGTCTATTCGAATAGGTTTGACACACTGTAGATATTATAGACTTTACCCACGAGATATGATCAATCTCATACTGCCATGCAATGATACGTACCCATCGATGTGCAGCTAAGAAGATCATAACAAAACCTTTCAAAAACTTTATCCAAACATAGAACATCCTGATAAGCTTGAACTCGCTATTCCTTCCCTCACATAGAGCAAAAGAATAGTAGGGACTTACCATTGGACAGGCTGTCTGGCTACGGCTACACACCTCTTGATAAGGATATCACTCCTTTGGATACACGCATACATCATGGTCCTATGACAAGAGCCCGTGCACGTCAATTAAATCATGAGGTGAGCTCGTTTCTCGCTATTCATCATAATAATATTATTGAGGATGGGATGCCACTAAATATTTGTGATGTTTTACTTCTTAGGAACATGGGAGAAGCATGCCAAGTCAATCCGAAGTCCAACTCATCCACAATTCGGTCTCCGAGTTCAGTTCAGAGTCAACGGATAGCACCTCACTAAAACGGGCATAACTTTCTCATACGAAGTCCTATGGAGGAGTTCTTGTGATTTTTAGAAAGATAACGACGAGATCTTTCCAATGGATCTAGTCTCAGGTCCAGATTCATCATGAGTCATCCGGAATCATCAAAACAATGCACAAAATTACTGTTTTGGGCCTTTTTGGGCCTTGTAAGCGCGTGGGGGGCCAAGCTCGGGTTGTGTGCGCCCCTCCTAGCCGCACACAACCCTAGACCTTCCCCCTCACGCCCCTCCCTACCATATATCCAGTATCCGCTACTTTAGGCCACGTGTTTTGCTTAGATTTGAACTAGACACATTGTTAGTTTTTCGCCGATCATTGATTTGTAGAACCCCAACTTCGTGTGCTTAATTCAATTCACAATTTCTGATTGCTCTTCTGCGTTCTTGCTCGTGTTCTCGATTTGCTTGCAGGGATAAGCCTTCTTGGCAAGGTCAACCATGTTTGTGCGTGGTTGATAACCTACGGAGCCATGGTGTAGCGATTGCAGGGTTCAGTCTGTTCTGATCGGAAGCCGGATCGTCAGTGTTGAGTTTTCCACCAATCGATATACCTCTACCTGTCGGAAGATCGGGCCACCGTTTGCATCAAGTGGTATCAGAGCCACGGCTTCCCGATATGTAACCCTAGTTTTCCCCATCTTTATCACTATTTTCATCATCCTAGAGTCCAAAAAATTAGCCCTACAAAAAAATTGATCATCTGTTCATCATCGTTCCACTGTCCTACAACCCTTTGTGCCATTGCAATTTTCGTTTTCAGTTTGCTTTGTTGAATTTGTGTCCATAGTCATCGTCTTGTTGCTGGTTGTAGTCATGAACCTAATCCCTAGTTGACACTGTTCCGCTGTCCTAGTTCATCCCACCACGACCAATAACCGACACCAAACCGAGTCTTACTCGGTTTGCCCCTACGAGCCACCTTGAGATATATATCTCACACCGCAAGCCCTAGATAGGACGCGAGCTGCCTTGTGTCAATTGCCCTGCATCGCTGGCCTTTAATCTTCAGCCGCAGTCCTATCAATCGCTTAACCCGAACTGGAACCAAAAGAAAGAAGTGAAGCCGAGATAGACCGAATCTGCGTAGTGTTCAGTAAAACGGGCATAACTTTTGCATACGAACTCCGATTTGGGTCTACTTTTTTTTGTTTCGAGAGAAAGAGAAGAAGAAAATCAGAATTGCTTGCATCCTTTGAGTCCTTTGTACTTCAATATATCCCTAGCTTGGTGGAACTAGTTCTAGGAACATAGTTACGCCAGCAATTGTGACAAGTACTTTGGACATTTATTCAGCATTGCTATTCTGTTTTCGATATTGCTTATTCCTTTGCTACCTAATATTGCCTTCCGAGCTGTACATACTTCTTATCAGTTCAAGTCCAACTTTGCAATCGCCTTGCTCACGCTCTACTCACGGTATCACGAACCAGCCACTGGTTGCACCTTCCTGCAGCATCGGTAAGAACATTTGTAAGAGCGTGGTAAGACGCTTGAGAGTGAGTGAATCCACCTTCCGCCACCTAGTAGTTGATAGGGATAACACTACTGTGTTATCTTTATTTTCTTTTTCTTTCTAATAACAATGGTAGGTGTGGAAGGAGATGAGTGTGTTACTTGGCACGAACTTAACAACACGCTAAATGACATCAATGCAAACATCGCAAGGATCGGTCAAGATAATGACCAAAGATTGGAGAGGATAGAGCGAAGCATCGCCAATCTTCTTACCAGATTGGAGAATTTTGAGAGACAACCACCTCTCAATGGAACTCGCAGAGTGGAAGATCAAGAAGAGTCTGTTGTGGAAGAAGATGTGGATGGAGAAGACTACAATGCCCTCGCCGCTCGCGCCGCTGCACAAGATGTACGACAACAACGACGCCTCAATCACAATTGTCAAGGTATGGGAGGTAATAACTTTAATCACCGCAATGGTCATGGAAATGATGATCCTTTCTCTAAAGTTAAATTTACCATACCATCTTTTTTTGTTACATATGATGCTGAAGCTTATTTTAATTGGGAAATAACTGTTGAGAAAAAATTTAACTCCCATTTAGTTCCTGAAGTGCATAGAGTCAGACAAGCTACTAGTGAGTTCAAAGACTTTGCTATCATTTGATGGAATGAAGTAGTAAATTCTGGCTTACAACCTGATACATGGGATAGATTAAAGTGTGCTATGCGTAGTAGATTGGTTCCTCCTTCTTACAAACGTGATTTACGTAAAAAAATTGCAACGCTTGAATCAAGGTAATAGATCTGTAGAGGAATACTATCAAGAGCTACAAATAGGCATGTTGCGTTGTGAGGTGCTTGAGGATGGAGAAGATAAGATGGCTCGTTTTTATGGTGGTTTACGACATGAAATTCAGGACATAATTGATTACAAAGAATATAATGATATCAATATGTTGTTCCAGCTTGCTATGTTGGCAGAAAAAGAATTGCAGAGAAGACAGCAAAGGACAAGGAGCAGTTTTGGTGGTGTATCATCGCCAAGATTGACGTCAGGTCAAGCCCAAACAACCGTACCTTTTGGCACTCGGCCTGCTACCCCCTCCATGAGTAGGGCGCGTTCAGCAGCACCATCACCGTCATGTGCACCCGAGGTGAGTAAATCTAACCATGTGCAGGCACCAATAAAGAGCTTTTCATCTGTTGCTTCCACGGGTCATACAACTGGAATTGTGTGCCATCGAATTTTTGCATTCATGATGGAAGAGGTGTCCCATGCTGATGCAGGCCTTTGTGCTCACACGTAGTGAGCACGAAAGTCCTACCTCGTAGTCCCATCCACAGAGATGAATGGGAGCGAGTCAGTAAGAGTAGGCCCCTCCATGGGATGGAAGGGAATGAGAGGGTGCACACCGACGGGTGTGCACTCGGCAATACCGATATGTGATAAGAAAATATGCATTTTATGAGCATGCATGATGCATTATATAAATGAGAATGCGACTGAAGAATTAATGTGTTATTTTTCCTTTCATGATCAAAGTCATGAAGTAAGTATGTATATGTTACATGTTTATGCCTTGTTTCATGTTGCAATACACTTTGCTGAGTTTTGAACTCACACTTTTGTTTATTGTTTTTTTAGGTACCATGAATTCGGCATATGGGAAAGGGAGATAGAAATACCACTTCACTTAGCATCACTTCATTAGACAATTTCATACTTGATCCACCTTTGTGTTGGCTTACTTTATTGAACTATATTGTGGCTTATGTCGTGTTGGTTGCTATGGTTAATTGTTCATTCCGTAATCATTCATGTGAGGATTAAATTTATGTTCTTGTCGTGAGATGGTTCTGAAATCCTTGCTTTACAATATTATTGTTACCTATCATTATTCCGTTGTGCTATGAAACTATTGTTGATGCTTTAAACCTTATTAAAGAAATTACATGCTGCCGAAATTTTGTTTAAACAACTGATGTAGTTGCTGTAATTTACTTATATTATTGCTATTTGGTTGTTAGTATTTCTCTTTGTGGTGACATTCTGGGCACATTAGGTGCCGGGGTGTTACACTAGATTCACGAAGTGACACAAGTCTACAATAGATAGGGCTTACGGGTTATTGTAGTTGACAAGTGGGATCAGCATGGCTAGCACTAGGGTTGATGTGGCACGATGATGTGGTGTTTATGTGGCGATAGCATGGTGGCCATGTTAGCACAATTGAATGTCTTCAATTTAGGAAGCGCATCTCATCGGACTTGGAGAAGACAACAAGGATCACAGTGTTTCTGGCACAGATTGAGCTTGGGTCTTCACGGATC
Source organism: Rhipidocladum racemiflorum (assembly GCA_036346355.1). Classification (NCBI taxonomy): domain Eukaryota; kingdom Viridiplantae; phylum Streptophyta; class Magnoliopsida; order Poales; family Poaceae; genus Rhipidocladum; species Rhipidocladum racemiflorum. The sequence continues at coordinate 47,735,552 of CM070589.1, forward strand.
TGGGCAAGAAGGACTCGGCAAACTCGATGGTGACCTTAGCGACGGTGGAGATCAAGCGGCGTTGGAGGTCTGAGCGCTTGAACCCTAGAATTTTGGCTAGTGATTGCAGCAGAATAGAGCATCTCAGGAGAGGCTAGCTAAGGTAAAAACAACAGCGCAAGGTAGGGAACACGATGTGGGGGTCCTCGGGCTTTTATAGGACCTTGGCTTCCATGTAGGGCATCGGAACCGTAGTGAATTCGATAGCAATGCGGGCTAGGCCAGGCTGGAACAGACTAGGTTGATGCGCGAGCAGGCCAGGCTAGCGGCTGGGCTGCGAAAAGACTGGGCCGACATGGTTTTGGCCCACCAAAACCGGATTTTCAAGGATTTGCGAATAAAAATAATTCCAGAAATTCGTTTAGCTTCAAATAAATAGCAAAATACATAGAAAAATCCAAAAATATTCTATAAAATATTTTGAGACATGGAGCTCAAATAAAATATTTTGACCAAAGTTCATATAAACTTTGCACATATTTTTAATATTATTAATGTTAGGACATGGATTTACAAATCCAAAAACCTTTATGTATACCATACTAGTCCAGGATCACGCTAGTGCACATAGTGATAATAAAGATGCAATACCATTCCATTCAACAAATTAACTAAGAAAGTAGTAAATAGTAACAACAGACCTTACAGTCAAAGTTTATATAATTGTGCCTTCAGGGCTTAAGAAACAAATAAACTCTTGTAGCGGAAATAAAATAACTTGGGCCATCTGACATACCATAGGAAATCGTATGGGGAAACACCTTCCTAGTTCTCGTAGTCTTTATAGTACTCCTCCTTGTAGAACTCAGTATTTCCCTGTTTCCTCAGCATCTGATCAACAAAGGCATAAAGCCATGAATACAAAAAAATTACTCAGCAAGCCGTAGGGAATGATGCAAATAATGCATGGCTTGACAAAGGATAGTCATATGTTCTTTTGCAAAAAGCAATAACTTGAATGTAAATAAAATAAATAGATTCAAAGCATAATTGACAAAAGATAATAAATAACTATTAAACCAATGGTAGACAACAACAAAAGATTAGTGAGGCATCACCCTTCGCCAACTAAAACCATCATCAACCACTGAAATCAAACTGTATTAACTTTAGACATCAAAACAACAGCGAACTCCTCGTTCACTTCCAATAATTCCATCTTCCAACATTTTATGAAAACTCTATACCTCATGTGAAATTCCCAAGCACGTCCATGATCGTGAACACGGCTATTCTAATAGTTTTAACACACTCTGCGGAGGTTGTACAACTTTACTGTAACACCCCGGCATATATTATGCCCGAATGCTACCAAACATAGACTAAACATCACCTAAATACCATAAATTAAGATAAATTACAGCAAAGGCGCAAATGCTAAAACCGAAATTTCAGCAGCATCTCCTTTGTTTTATCATGAATTGGAGCAATAGCAATCACATAGCAAGTTATATCATAGCATAAGACATCTAAAACATCAATATCAATGGATAAAACATCAACATAAACCAATAAAACCGAATCCAACCACTCCATAATCTATAGCTAAGCAAATAAGAATCACAAGCACACTAAACTATTCCATACACCAAGTTCATGGCACTTATTATGATCATGACTCAAATTGGTAAATGTGACTGGAACTACGTGAAGATGTGTAGCTAATGCCCCTTCCCACATGCCGGTGTCATGGTACCTAAAACAACATAAAACACAAGCGTGAGTTCATCATCACTCAACAAGTATATTGCAATGGGTCATACAGAACAATTCAATGTTATCATCACTACATAACAAACTTAACATCATGATTAAGTCATACTTCATATGCAACATCATATTCATATCTCAACCTCTTTGAAATCATTTCATCATCATCATCATCATGTATATAATGCAATGCACATATCTCCTCGACGCAAATACCGATATTGCCGAGTGCACACCCGTCGGCGTGCACCAACGTCCCCCTTCCATCCCGTAGATGGAGGGTGCCTACTCCTCGCTTCCACTCACCACGTGGGTGGAATCACGAGGTAGGTCTTACATCCATGGTGCTCCGGATTAGTCATAACTTTCTCACCGACCTTACCGGAATAGTTATGACGTTCTCATCGACCGGGCCAAGTTTCATGCCATGTATGCAACATATGCCATAATCATTAACCCTAAACCATTGCATAGCATCTTAACATACCCTTTTTCATTATATCATGGCAAATACTAAGCATGGAAAGATAGCATAACATGGAAACAATTGCATCTAGTCAAGACAAGCAAATAAACCACATGTTACCCATCCCAATACACTTGCCTTAACCTCGGGCGACGGATTGGCGGGATGTGGAGGGCACTCCCGGGGTCACACCACCTGCACATAGATGCCACACAATGACAACGTGCCCTCAAAACAGTACGCCCTTGCCCATCTACCCCAATATCGCAAACTACTCCCGAAAACGAAAAACAGAGAATCTGTCCCCCCCCCCGGGACAGCAGACTTCAAACTATCAAAACTTTAGATCTAGGACTCCGAATCGATTAAATGAGTACATCCTTGCGTAGCTTAGGAAATTTCATAACTTCTTCTAAGTATATGGAAAAGCTTATTCGGAATCTAAAGTTGTTTAATCTACAAAACACTACGTTCTGTCCCAGCTACGTCACAGATTTGAACACGTTCGGTAAATCGAGCATAACTTTCAAATGGCTGGGAAGAATTGGACGTTCTTTATGTCCACTGAAAGGTATTGAAGTTACCTACAACTTTCTCAGCAGGCGGCTGACCAAATTCTGAATCTAAGGTCGCGAAAACTCAAACCCTCGGTCGACTGCACAATCTGCCCGAAGCAGAGAACGTGGCAAACTCTAGTTTTCATCTAATCTACCCAATCACAGCACCACCACTTGATCTAAAAGCATCCAAATACCCTCTAGCACAGCCCCTAGACCAACCCCAAGGATTCCCCTAGCCATACCTTAGCCCGACGAACGATGAACCGACGAATGTCCTCCCGGTTCACACGATCTCCTTCCTCGCTCCAAATCCACCGGATCTCCTCGTCACGGAGCACTCCAATGGATGGATCAGCGGGGTGGCGAGGTAGAGAACTCCCCTAGAGGCATCAAGGATGGTGGAGAGGGATGGGGAGGAGAGGGGCGCAAGGGGGGCGGCTAGGGGAGGTGGAGGCGCAAGGGGATGGAGGGGGTGGCGGCTAGGGTAGTGTGGGAGGTGGGGGTGCATGGGAGGGGGAGGGGTTAGGGTTTAGGGCGCATGGGGGCAGGCTATGCTGCCCCCCAACTCCCCCACATGGGCCGGGGACTCCCACCTACGGCCCAAGTTAGTCCCCCAAGGCCCAAACTCCCCCGGAAGCCCAAATTCTCGCCCGGAAAGCCCAAATTCTCCCCCGGAAAGTCGTACCTTAATGCCGACATCGAAAATGACTCATACGGTCATTCCTTAGTGTCACATTCTCCCCTCCTTAAACACGATTCGACCCCGAATCCGAGACACGCCGCTTCGCAAACAACCAAATCGAAGGGAGCTAAGGTTCACTTCTCAAAACCCGCATAGAAGCTCCTACGATTTGCCCTAACCAGAACTCAGAAGCAAGGAGCTAAGGCTCGAAGACTGACGGCTTGAATGATAACTCACATTCAAAACTTGCAAGAACTTTACTCAACATTGAAACACAAGGCACTCATACAAGGCCTCGGCATGACCCAAGCGATAGGATAAAATCCCAAACAGACCACGAAATAAAACGGTCTCACACTCCTCATTCCATGCATTCCTTGGCACTAAAGTGCCCGATCCCTCTAACCAAAGCCACTCTCCAGAAGGATATGGTACCAACTTCTAGATCCATCTTCCGCTCCCACGCACAAAAGTGATTCACGTCTCAACCTCTCAACTGTGGTTCGTCGTATTCGAGACGACGCAAATCAAGTGAGACACAACACTCTAAGATTACTAACCGCTTGAACCATCGGGGTTACATTATGATCTTTTACAACAAGACCAACACCCACCCCACTACCACCGAAAGGAGAAGCCTACTTTATGACCAGGGTTCTGAAAACCCGCAAAATCAATAACAACTGAACATTCCACTTCGGTTGGCACAACACGCTCAAAGATTGGCGACAAAAGATCCAATACACTTCCAAAAGGAAAAGCAATTACTAGCAACCACCAAGTGGTCCACTCAAAATTTAATCAGCCCCACCGAGGAACACATCGATGACACAATTCTCCAAGAAGGTTTGAATTGGGACATAGACAACCTTCCTTTACTCTTCACTTCTACACCATTTACGATCAACTACTAGCCACACTAGGTTTCTCTTACTAAGAAAGTCTCGCCCTCACATCCTTCCACTTAAAGGACCAGGACAAAGAGTACCATTATTGAGTAAGCTCAACCGTAAAACATGAACCCAATTGGTCCACATACAACAACTCAAACCCCAAAGCGCTAAAAACCACTTTGGAAAGGATCCGGCAACATCCAAAGAGCACACATTTTATTTTTCTAAGCCAAATCGCAAAGAAAACTCAAATCTCTAACACCACAGCCAAAATACCATAATTTATTCATTCTTTCTTTTCATACTAGGAAGAAATGGAAATCTCGATACATGACAAGAATGCACACTTTTCAATAGCACTCCGGATTAGTCATATATCCATATATGACTTTCTCACCGACCTGGCTCACCGACTCATTTATCATTGAACATTTATAAACGATGCCATGCTTCGTTTTCACCATTCGCTCATTATGTAACAACAATACCGAAAAGTCATTCACCAAAAGACTTCTTCCTCGGTATCACATGATTGAAACACATATAAAATTGACGGTTGCACTAAATCATATAGACTATTACTGCAACACCGTTAGCAGGAACACACCACGTCATGTCAGAACCCACCATTTCTCGAAAGCTAAACTTGCAAAACATCGCATTTTAACCAAAATCAGCATTTTAGAAAAGAACATCGACTCCAAAGTCAAACATCTGCACACACAACCGCTACAAATTTTCTCAACGAGAAAGGGAAACTCATTTCCAAAAAGGGAACGCTTCACTAACAAAATCACTGATGAAACATTCATAAAATCCACCTTTTGAAGCACTTGCAATCACCACACACATTTCCCAAATAAATCCAACTCTAGCCAAAAAGTGTTACAAATTAAATCTCAAGAGTTTCCAACACAACCCACTATGTCCATCTGCTTCCTTTAAAATTAATTCCAAAGATAATTCAGTGCGAACGCGAAGGGGCGCGATCCACTCAAAAACTTTTGGGTTGTAAATCCATACTCATAGCACCAACTAAACAAATTAGCCAAAACCAAATATTTGCACCAATTTCTACGAGTTTTAGGGAAACTCTGAAACATAGCATATGGAACACCTTGACCAAAAACCCCTCAACCAAAATGGCAAACAACCAACCCAGTCCGAAAGGTTTTAGACACAAGCTCAGCATGAAACCCTATACTTACCTTTTAAACATTCAATATTCGCTATTTACTCATCGAGAAAGCCCTCGGGTTACAACAAGAACTACAAAACAAATTCTTTCTCTTATTACCTTTCCCAATACTTATAAATAAAGTTTATGATGCTTATCAAAAGACGTCCAACGAAGACTACGTCAACAAGATCCCCACGGACCAACATATCGTAATACATCATTTTCTATATTTAGAACACAGTACTTCAATAAATACCCGAGCATGATCAACCTATCCATTTTATACCACCCATACGTCAATATCTTGACAATTGAAACTTGTTCAATCAGTAAATGACTTCAACAAGTAAAAATTATCTCCACAAGACAAAGTTTGTAGATATGATTCTAAGATATACATTCATTAAGGATAAAACTCTACATCATGTTAATTGTCCAAGGTTCACTCTTATCACCACATTGTTACATACTACATAACATTGTTTTCAGCATGGTTTTCAGCTCCAATGGATGGATCAGCGGGGTGGCGAGGTAGAGAACTCCCCTAGAGGCAGCAAGGATGGTGGAGAGGGATGGGGAGGAGAGGGGCGCAAGGGGGGCGGCTAGGGGAGGTGGAGGCGCAAGGGGATGGAGGGGATGGCGGCTAGGGTAGTGTGGGAGGTGGGGGCGCATGGGAGGGGGAGGGGCTAGGGTTTGGGGCGCATGGGGGCAGGCTATGCTGCCCCCCAACTCCCCCACATGGGCCGGGGACTCCCACCTACGACCCAAGTTAGTCCCCCAAGGCCCAAACTCCCCCGGAAGCCCAAATTCTCCCCCGGAAAGGCCCAAACTCACAGAAAAGGCCCAAAAACATGACACCAAAGTCGTACCTTAATGCTGACATCAAAAATGACTCATACGGTCATTCCATAGTGTCACATTTACCCACAAGATATGATCTTTCTTATAATGTCGATCATTACACACTTCTTTAGGTGTGCGACTAAGAAGATCAAAACAAAGCCTTGACAATGCTATCTAAACTCAGTACTGTCTGCTAAGGTTTCACCCCTCAGGGCCCCCTCTTGCTCCATGTGAGTCTACCCGTCCATCCTGGAACACACACCACCACAACAATACTCAAATTTAGACATTGCAAATTAATCAGCTAGGTCTGTCCCATACCAGACATTGCAAATTAATCAGCTAGGTTTAGTTTCAAATGAAGCATGAAGATCAAAACCTAAACCCTTTTTATTTGAGCTAACCTTTGATTTATCCAAAATCATGTTCAAATTTTTCTTGCCATTAGTGAACTGTTCCAAAGAATTTTGCAAGTAATCAACTTTCTTAGCAAGAGTTAAACAATTATTGCAAGGAATATCAACTTTTCCTTTTTGGTTGCGACAAGTTGAGCATGAAAGAACCTCATGTGTAAGCAAAGCATCTGTCATTTGAGAAACCCTAGCATTTGCATCATTCAACTTCAATTCTAGTGTGGAGCATTTGGAATATGGAGTTGTATCATGGAAATCAATGGTAGAACATCTAGCATGTTTAACAAGTTTCTCATTTTTCTAATTTTCAGCATTAATTTGCTATAACAAGGTAACATGTTCTTTCCTAAGCAAAGTAAGCTCATTATAAATTAAGTCGCATGATTTACAGGCATCATCATCAGGAATCAAGGTCTTAAGTCTAGTAATTTCAGCATTCAATGATTCCCCAAGAATAGCATGTTTCTTAATTTTTCTATCACGTTTGTCAAGCAATTTTCCAAGACGAGCAACAGCAATAGCCAATTCATCGTAAGAAGGATCTACCTCATTGAAATCGCTGTCGTGATCGTCCTCGATGAAGCTGTTGCTGCTTTTGGCCATGAGACACAACCCCGTCAAATCATGCTTGCTTAGAGTTGTACTGTCCTCGCTGCTCTCTGAATCCACATCGCTCAAATTGACTTGTTCAAGAGCGGAAAGAACTCGGTGAATAACTTTACTATTGATGAAGCTCTTTTTCTTTTTTTTATCATTTGATGAGAACTTCTTCTTCTCTTTTCTTTTATCATTGTCCTTATCCTCCTTTGACGTTTTACCTGCAAGTTTAGGACAATTTGGACGAATATGGTCGAGATCTCCACACTCATAACATCTTGGAGGACCACCACCACCTCTTTTCCTCATTCTCACATTCTACAAAGCTTTGTTAAAGCGAGAAAAGAGTAGTGACAAGTCTTCTTCTAGGAATTGCTCAATCTGTTCATCAGTTAGTGAAGACAAGAATCAATATGTTCATCTAATGTCTAATGCACCAAGCAATTGTTTAGCCTTAGCAGTATCATCAAAGCTAACTCCAACAGCACGCAAATTGCTAAGAATTTTATTAAAGCGTGCAAAGAAATCATCTAGTGACTCACCAGGCTTCATCTCAAATCGCATGTATTCCTTTTTGTAAAGATCTTGATGAACCTCTTTGATAGTGTTAGAACCCTCATGGTAATCATAAAGAGATTTCCATACCTCATATGCGGATTTGAGATGGATCACACGTTCAAAGTCGCTGCGTCCCAAGCCTTGGATGATCAAGTTGTGTGCTTTGCTGTTTGCTTCAACATGTGCGCGATTGGCGTCATTGACGTTGTCGTTTGCAGGGATTTCGTATGGCTTGTAGACCTTCTCCCAAAGTGAGAAGCCCTGCGCCTGGATGAATGCCTCCATCTTGGATTTCCAAAACTGAAAATCAACACCATCGAACACGCACGGTTTTGTCGAATAACGATCCATTAATCTAATCACCGGTTAAGATAGATTAGAAAAACCTTGCTTTGATAACACTTGTAGGATCGAAGTATAAGAATATAGCAATCAAAGGGGGGTGAATGATTGTGTGCAAGCTAAAACCAAATTTTTTATCTATTAAAAATTCACCCCAAAACGGAATCAAATAATTGCCTCGTATTCGACAAAAACAGATTGATAGACATTTAGGAAAACAGGAATTCCTGGTGATCTAACCGTCGGATCAATCTGAAATTTGGACACAAGAAACTAAATTCCAATACGAATCGAACCCAAAAAGAATCATCTCAATCGGACTTACAGATCAAAAGTTATGAACCTCACAAGCTTGCTTTGACAGAATATGACGAGAATTGATCTAACGAAAACTTCAAGATTAAACAAGATCTTCAAAAGATTAATCAACTAAATTTTGAGGAACTCTATAACAATACCCTATAAAGGTTTTGGATGGATCAAATCTAGATGAAACTCAAAGGACAAAAACCAACCTAGAACAAGAACAAGCATGCAAACAAGAACCAAAACGGGAAACATTGTAGCAACACGGTTACTGTAGCACGCAAGGATGTTGAAGAATTGATCTTTATTTCTTTTGTCTAAAGTACTCCCATCAAAAGAGTACAAACCCTAAAACAAAGCTCTAAGCTCTCAATGTCTGGATTGCATAAACAGGAGGCGCCTCCCCCTATTTATACAGAGTAAACACATAGAGTCCTGAATACAATTCCTATTCTTAGAAGGAGTCCCACTCCTAATCCTAGAAAGAGTATGTATTCAACACAACTCCACTTGGCCCAACCTAGCCAAATACAGCTCTTGCACGCGTATGGCAACCCAGCTATATTCACGTGACTAACAACTCTTGCACGCGTATGGCCACCATGCCATACTCACGTGACTAACCATTCTTCATGTGCACCATTCTCTTAGCCCAAATGTCCTGCATGACATCCTTGACCACCAAGACCTCAGTTCCTCCCTGAACCTAGTCCCGAACCTCAGTTCCTCCATGAACCTAGTTCCGGTCCCGTCATCGACCACGTTCGCCCTCGAGCAACACCTGCATATGAACAAACTACAAAACGATTCTGAGCACAAGTTCGCGACTTGACTCAACATTAGTCCATGCAAATACTCACACGAGCATTGCATAAGTTCAAAACATGCATTATGAAATTCAAATAAATTTCATAACCATAGATCAATCACCAAACAATTTTCAAAATCACAAAAATCAACCACGAGCAAAAAACCATTCACGTCGGACCAAACATCGGTCCGGCGCAGCTCACGACGGACCAAATATTTGGTCTAGCGTACATGCAAAAGTCTCAGTTCAAATCAGAGAAAACATGTTCAAAAACACGTTTACGATGGACCAAATTTTTGGTCCGGAGTACATGTAAAAACAACGCTCAAAAATGCGTTCACGACGGACCAAGAATTTGGTCCGACGTGCATGGTCCGGCGTAACATAAAAGCTTACTTTTTTTCAACAAGTTTGGTCCGGCACAAAACATGTTTACGACAGACTAAACAAAAATAAGTTCGGCGTACGCATAAAAAATAAACTTCAAATCGCCATTCACGATGGACCAAAACTTTGGTCCGGCGTGCATGTAAAAATAGCCGTCAAAAGCTCATTCACGGTGGACCAAAAGTTTGGTCCGGCGTAGCCTCGAGAAACGGTCCGACGTAGATGGGAAACTTACTATTTTTTCAGGTTTGGTCTGGCGCCAATACGAAACTTACTGTTTTTGTGAAATTCAATCCGGCGCTAAAAGAACCACATGCACACACATTTGCAAATTCAATTCTAAGCCAATTTTTCAGCACATGATTTCACATGTATCAAGATCTGAAGGAAAGATTCTGGTGGCCGAGTATGAAGTGTGAAGTTGCCGAGCACGTCGCATTGTGCAACATATGCCAAAGAGTCAAGGCAATGCATCAGAGGCCAGCAGGATTACTACAATAGTTGAAGATACCTGAGTGGAAGTGGGAGGAAATCGGTATGGACTTCATTACCGGTTTGCCGAGAACTTAGGGTGGATACGATTCCATATGGGTTATAGTAGACCTATTAACAAAGGCCGCCCACTTTATTCTTGTGAAGACCACCTACTCAGGGGATAAATTGGCAGAGTTGTACATGTCAGGGATTGTACATGTGCCGAAGAAGATTGTATAAGACAGAGGTACCCAATTTACCTCAAGGTTTTGTAATAAGTTGTACGAAGCCATGGGAACCCGTTTAAACATCAGTACAACATATCATCCGCAGACATATGGACAGACGGAGAGAGTAAATCAGATTTTGGAGGACATGTTGAGAGATTGTGCATTGGCTTATGCTACTTCATGGGACAAGTGTTTGCCGTATGCTGAGTTTAGCTACAATAATTGTTATCAGGCAAGTCTGCTGATGTCACCACTTGAGGCATTGTATGGTTGACCCTGTCGAACTCCATTGAATTGGAATGAGACAGGTGAGCGCCATGTCTTCGGACCGGACATCCTTCAGGAAGTCGAAGAGCAGATCGCCATGATCCGGGAAAGATTGAAGATAGCTCAGTCAAGACAAAAGAGTTATGCTGATAACCGTCGTCAGGACTTGAGCTTTGAACCGGAAGATTTCGTATATCTTAGAGTTACACCTCTCAAGGGAGTTAAGAGGTTTCACGCCAAAGGGAAGCTTGCGCCAAGATATGTTGGTCCGTTCAAGATCCTAAATCGCAGAGGAGAGGTTGCTTATCAACTGGAGTTGCTGCAGTCTTTAGCGGGAGTGCATGATGTGTTTCATTTGTCCCAACTGAAGAAGTGTCTCCGAGTGCCAGATGAGCAAACGCCCTTAGAGGCGATCGAGCTACAAGAAGATATGACCTACAAGGAGCACCTGGTGAAGATTCTGGACACAATGGATCGAGAGACGAGAAACAAGTCAACTCGTTTCTGCAGAGTTCAGCGGAACAATCATTTGGAAAGTGAAGCGACTTAGGAGTGCGAAGAGGATTTGAGAAAAGAATTCCCTAACCTATTCCTTAGTTAGCCCTAAATCTCGAGGTCGAGATTCCGTTAAGGGGGAGGTTTGTAACACCCCAATTTTTGCTTTTCATGTATTTAAATGGTATTTTTCACTTTTGAGAATTTTTGGGAATTTTTGGAATTTATCTGGATTTAATTTGAATTAAGTCTTTTATCTTATTATTTAAATATTTAGAAGTTACAAATAAATTTTTCTTGGAAATATTTTATTTGAGTCAAAATGTCTCAAAGTATTTTGCTATTTTTCCCAAATTAAATGAATTTATAGAATTATTTTTAAAATTTTAAAACGCTGGAAACCCTAGCGGGTTAGTACTGTTCATTCGACTTGAGTCAGACTCGAGTCAGACACAAGCCCGACCGAGCCACGTTCGAGCCAGACCCGAGCCGGACCTAAACCCTAATTCCCATGACCGTTGGATCTTGATCCAACGGTCGATAGTGCGCCACGTCACCCTCTCCGTATCGCCGCCGGATTCCGTAGCCGCCTGCTGGTGGACCTCGTTTTCCACAGATTTCACGGACACTGACGGGCTATTTAATGCGCCGCCACCCGTGTTGTGACCCCCGTTTCCGTGCACACCCGTTGCCCTAGGTCATCTAGCTCTAGCCACTGTAGCCTCGCCGCAATCGCTCGCCGAAGTTGCGCTAGGGTTCCACCACGGTTTTCTACCATTTCCCGCCGTTGTCGCCGTCCTCCGCCGCGTTGGTGCCCAGATCCGAGACCGTCGCGTCGAGACGCGCCCGAGGGGACCATCCACGTCGCGAGAACGCTCCTGAAACGCCGCGAGCTTGGTCGTCGTCTTCTTCCCCGGTCAAATAGCTCTGCCGCGCCACCATCATCGCCCACGAAGCTTCTCCACCATCCGATCTCCATCCTGCCACCACAGTGAGTCCACATCGCCCTAATCCCTGTATAGATTAGATGCAATCTGGACCGTTGGATCCAGATCCAATGCATCAGATTAGGCCACATAGGCTCGATAAGTTCGGACTGGTCCGATCCTAGTTTGATCTAGACCGTTGGATCTAAGTTGAATGGTTTAGATTGAATAGCACGCCGCGGCTAGCAAAATGCATGCCATAGCACATTTGTTTTGACCGTCGGATCAAGATCGTACGATTAGTTTAAATCGCGTACTTTTGTTATTTCACGAGATTAAATCTATTACCAACCATCGGATCTAGATTGGACACCTAGATTGGGCCACGTCACAAATAGCACGTCGCGCGTTGAAGGTTAGCACGCCGTAGCACGTTCATTCTTGTTTGTCGGATTTAGATCGAACAGCTCAGATCAAGCGTTGAGTTCGGACCGCTCCAAATTCGGTGAAACCGTAGCTGTTGGATCCTAGATCAATGGCTCAGATTGCACCACGTATGCCTATGGAGTTCGGACCGTCCGAACATTGCGTTAAGTTCGGACCAGTCCGTTCTTGATTCGATTGTGACCGTTAGATCTGGATTTAACAGATCATATTAAACCAAGCGGTTCTGCCGTACGTGTGTGATGTCAGCGATGACGTCATGATGACATCATTGGTGGGTCCACTTGTCAGCGACACATTATTTTTCGAAAAATATATTTTTACTTTTATCGTTTCGTTGCCGACGTCATAATACAAATTTTCCATTAGAAAATAATTCGGCCAGAAAAGAAATTGCGCGCTGATGTCATGCTGATGTCATAATCCGGATTTTTCAATAGAAAAATAAATGAATTGATTCGGTTTATTCTTTTATTTAATTTTCAAACTTGAAACGTCTATAACTTTTACGTTTTAACTCCGATTTGAGTGATTTCAATTTATAAAATTTTGTCAAATCAAGCTCTATTTGATTCTGAATTTTATTTGATTTTTGGACTTGAGTTTCTCCATGTTTTATTTATTTGTTTCTATTTTCATCCATTACGAGTATATGTTGAAGTACCCGAAGGTTTCGAAGGAGAGATTTTGACCCAGGAGCAAGTTCAAGATCAAGAACCAGTACTCTTTGAAGGCAAGTTATGCTTTGATCATGTTGTTTCTATTTTTTGAAAATTAGTTGGATTCAAGTTATTGCATGCTAATTTAATTTGAAAATGCTTTAATTATTCCTGGGAATTAGTTAAATGCCAATTTTGCTTTATGCCACCTTGTCATAAATAATTGTATGCCATGAACCCTTTTGTCACCCTAGTTGTGGATTAGTTGGACATTATTAGATTGCCAACATGGGTAATTAGACCACTGTAGTATAATGCTTAGCCCTGCCACGTAGATGACAAGATTTTGGACAATCAACTATTAACGCTGACTTAATGAGATATGGAACATGTTTTGGAAAGTGTCATGTGTTATTGATGAATGATGTTGATGGCACGTGGTGCATGGTACAGATCTGGGGTGATAAAATGATTTGGACTGGGGCAAGTGGCAAGATTGATCTGGTGGGCCAGGATTGGTACAAGGAGAGATGTTTTGGTTCTTCGGGTAGTCTTGCCTTGGTCACCCTAAGGACTTAACCTTGCAAGCCTTTGAATTGAGTCAAACATGCAACCACAAGTTTGGAATGGGATAGACCTAGTGGAGTAGGTTGCTAATAACTTGCATGTGATGCCTTGGGGTGTCAACTATACCTTTTGTGTAGTTGTAGGGGGAGTGTACCAGGTGCTACGGCATGGTACCTGTCAGCGTATGAGCTAACAGACCCCTTCCGAAATGGGGTGTAAGAAGTTCGAATGAGGGGCTTTTGTGGCGGATCGCTCGAAACGCAGTGGGAAGAGAACCAACGGAGCTCACAAGAGGGAGACACTTGGTTTATCCAGGTTTGGGCCCTCCTCATGAGTAATAGCCCTAGTCCTTCTTGTGTTGCTCTTGATTATGTTTTTGGTGGAAATCACTCGAACAATGGCTCTGGGGCTCCAAAGCCCTCACCCAAAGGGGAATGAACTGGTCTCAAGAGATGGACTAGTAGAGAAGAGGAAGAAGAACCAGCCGAACCCCCTCTCCCATGCACCCCAGCTACCTTTTATATTCAGGTTGGCTGGGGTGCACGGGGCTAAATAAATTCCAGAAGATTCCAAAAATTCACCAAAGTGCAAAATGACATTCAAATTCATGAAAAGCAAAAATTGGGGTGTTACAATGCCCATTTCGTAGTTAATACCAGTATAACTGAGTGCACACCCATCGGCGTGTACCCTCTCATTCACATCCATCCCGTGGAGGGGCCTACCGAAGTAGTACTTTCATGTCTCACTACGTGTGAGACAAGGAGTGCTTAGGTCACCTCTTTTGTTATGAATGCACAATTGTAATGAAATGAATGAATGAATGGCAAATGCATTCTATTTCAACATTCACATCTCCATCAACGTGAACATAAATATAATCATCATCAAGTCGACATAACCTTTAAATTCATAATCATTTAGCATTTCTCTTTTACCCATATAATGCAACATGCATTCACCACAACCATTTCAACCATTTCAAAATCTTTCAACATAAACATACTCATAAATATACCATTATGATTAGCATAAACATACTAGCATCATACTAGTAATACACTTGCCTCTAACGGCGAGGAGCGGAGTGGTGTGAGGATGATGCCACTCCTCCTGAAAATAGCAATTGCACACAATATACATCAAACACCATTCGCAACACAACATTAATACAACAAATCTATGCCTTAACTCAAAACAACCCTTCATACCAAACTATTTCAATTATGGACAACCCTTACTAAATCTTGGATAACTTTTGAATGGCTAAACCAAATTGAGCAAACTCAGCCTCTAATCAATCACAAGACCAACATCTACAACTTTCTCAACATTCAGCTATTCAGGAAATGCTTCAATAATTCCCAGAATTGAGATGAACAAAGATCAATTGCATCTTCTCTAGTTCTGAACAGACATTGGACAGACATTGGTAAAATTAGCATAACTTTTAATCGGCTAAACCAAAAATTACGTTCTTGTACTCTAAATGACCACAAGAGGATAATATATAACTTCTTCTACAGTCGGCCAATCAAGAAATGCCTCACTAATTCCTAGAATTACAATGAATAGAGATCAATTGCATCTTCTCTAGTTCTGGATAAACTTTAGTAAAAATAGCATAACTTTTAATCAGCTACACTAAAAATTAAGTTATTGTGCTCTAAATAACCACAAGAGGATAATCTAGAACTTATTCTACAGTTGACCAATTAAGAAATGCCTCACTAATTCCCAGAATTGCGATGAATAGAGATCAATTGCATCTCTTGTTCTAGATAGACTTTAGTAAAACTAGCATAACGTTTAATCGGTTAAACCAAAAAATGAGTTCATGTGCTCTAAATGACCACAAGAGGATAATTTACAACTTCTTATACAGTCGGCCAATCAAGAAATGCCTCACTAATTTCCAGAATTGCGATGAACATAAATCAAATGGATCTTCTCTAGTTCTGGACAGACTTTAGTAAAAATAGCATAACTTTTAATCGGCTCAACCAAAAATTGAGTTCTTATGCTCTAACGAAACTTAAGAACACGAGGTACAACTTTCTCTACAGTCAAAGATTCAAGAGATGCTTCTAAATATCTTAAATCGCAGCTCTAAAATCAGCCTTTGCACAGCACAAAAATTTCATAATTGCCCTCTAAGCTAGAGCCACCATTTCCCTCTAAAAACCTCAAAACCCAAGCCCTAGAGCACCCAAACCAGGAAAATCTCTCACTTCGAACAACAAGCAACCCATCCCCAACCACAAACCATACCATCACTCACCACAAGGAGGAAGATAAAGATGGAGGAGGGGATGGTTCAGCTGGGGGAGTAGCAGCCACCATGGGAGGGAGAGGGGGCGCCAAAGGAAGAGAAGGAGTTGCTGTGGGGGAGAAGGACGCCATGGGAGGAGGTCCAAGGGTGTCATGGCCCCGAAATTTAATTCGACTCGCACGGCAAACTTAAGCCCTAACCAGCCTGTAGCTGCAAATTGAATTGAATAGTAACTCCCTGGAGTATCCTAAACCATTCTTTAGTAGTGTCCAAACAAAGCTCAACCGAAAGTTGGGGCTTGAACACTCCAATCTACAAATGTGCTTTCATCCAAGTTTGGAGCCATGTAACTTGTGATCCGGGATGATCCAAGATGCGCATGTCGCTTGGTTGCAAACTAGGAACTTTTCTCTCCGACATGGGAGATATGCACCAAGATCCAACGTTGAACCCTAGATTAAACCTAGCACCAAAAATCGAACCTTATGCTGGATTTTCTGGGCAATGCGGAGTGTCCGAACAAAAGGTCCAGAGTGTCCGGATTGGCCTGACCGAAGGACTCAACCCGGAGTATCCGGATTGAATGTTCGGAGTATCCGGATTGGGTTGACCGAAGGCCCTAACCCGGAGTATCCGGATTAAACATCCGGAGTGTCCGGACTTTGCGGGGTTGGGTATAAAAACTCCGGTTTTCTTAGCTCCTCACTCATTTCTCCTTCTCCCATTTGCCCTCCACCTCTCCCGTGTGCTCACCTCCGCCTTAAGCTCGTCTCCGGCGACCCCCCACCGGCCGGTGACCTCCCGTGGATCCTCCCCAGCGACTCCCTACTCTGGTGACCTCTAGCTCCTCCCCAAGCCGGCGTCTTCCTTCTCCTACCCGGCTTCCCCTTCTTCCTCTTCATCCTCCTTAAAGGTAGGACCTCTTCTTGGAGCTTGATTCGTGGGTTCTTGGGTTCTAGGGCGTCCATGGGGGTGGATTTGGGGCTTGGTGTGTAGATCTGGGGGTTGGGGGTAAACCTTGGGAGTGATAGGGTTTTGGTGGTTGGTTGGATTTGGGGTGGATTAGGCAATGTAGGGTGTAGAGTGAGAGATCGGGAGTAAATGATGCCATTCTTGGGTTGGATTCAGTTTTGGCCATGGGCTACCCAAATGATCCTCGTTTCGTCGTGTTTTGGGCTAGCTCGGAGCTTCTCCTGCTTGGCCACGTGTAGAAACATTATAGATCGGGTCCTCGCGGTGTCGTAGAACTTGGCGGCACCTTGATCCCTCGTGTCATTTGGGCGGGTTGCGCGGTGTCCGGAGTGTCCGAACAAGTTGCCCGAAATGTCCGGCTTATCTGGACTGTCCGGATGAAACATCCGGACTATCCAGGTTTGCCTGGTCTATTTCGGTGGGGAATGCATTGTATTTCGTTTCTTTTGCATTGCATGCATCTTATTCATGCATGATATTCGTGTAAAGAACGAGACCGCGGTGACCGACATGACCGTGGTTGAGGGGATTGCCAAAGAGCAACTTGTGGTCGATACTCAAGTAGAAGCATCAGGCAAGCACTTAAGCATATTCAACCCTATATGAAATGTTATTCTTGTGAATTAATTATCTATTGGTTGGCTAAGTTATGCATTAGGAGTTGAATTGTGGTAGTGGTATTAGAACCGAATTGTTGCACAAACACCCTTGATAATTGTTGAACACCTCCTTTGGAGCTAGGATATGGGTAGTTAAATTGTGTCCATGCTTAGTTTGCTTAGAGGTCGGGTACGAGCCAAGTGGTGGATGGTTCCATCACTTGAGGTCAGTTACTTCACGAATATTGGGCTGCAGCGGGTAGGTCTATTTTTGAAAATGTGAAATGGGGACCGGGCGAGAGAGTTGGATCATTTGGGTGTGGAGACCAAAGTGTTGTAGTCTTGCTTGTGTCAGTTGAGGACCGATCCGTTGTTTCCCCTTTGATCGAGCACACTTTGTTGGTCGCTTGCCGGACAATGGGACGGTAAGCTATTCTTTCATCGCATACTGCCCGATGGGTCATGCCCTCGTGCGGTTGGACGTGCTTGAGGGTGAGGCTTAGGCCGACTCTCGAGGGCCAAGCCGGGCTTGGGCCGCTCGAGGGGGTGCTTGGTGCTCGGACTGCATGAAGATGGCCCAACGAGTAGGTATGGATGGGAGGAGGGTTGACATGAGGTTCCTTGTGGCACATGTCGTGCGATTAATGATCCCCTGTAGGGTGAATAAGCGATTCGAATTGCCGCGCTCTCGGATATGAGCACGCTTGGTCATCGCACATTCAATGTAGTAAAAACTTGAACTTGATGATAGTTGGATGCGGTGGTGATACTTGTTTATGTTGACACTTGCTTTACTTTAATTGTAAAGTTTCAGAATTCACTCTAGTAATAGGTGCTGTCCACAAGTGCTATAAAACCTGTGAAATTGAGTAGGGGAATGTAAATAAACAACAAAGTTAAGCTTTTTCCGCACTCTTTACCGTAAGCTTGATTCCTTACTACATCCAAATGCATATTCTTTCGAGTCGGTCGTATATGGACACGGGTAAGTCTTGTGAGTACCTTTTGTACTCATGCTTCTGCTTTGTGGTTTTCAGGTGAGGACTCGAGCGGGTGTGAGTTCTGTCCGTACTGCCTCTCGGTGACCGGGTGGGGCACCGAGTAGAGGCTACCGGTGACGTTGCTTACGCCCGGGAGTGTTCAGGGGCAGGACACTTCGGAGATGCCTTACTTTTGTTTTAGTTATTAGTCGTGTGTCCATTTTTGTTGTACAGCTAGTTTTTAAGTTGTGTCATGTTTATGTTGTATACTTGTTTACTTCGTTGCAACTCCTTAATTTACTGTGGTACTCTCTTTCTCTTCGGATTGTGTTGCTTGGTGGCTGTCGGGTTGTTGTTGGTGTTGTTCGTGTTCCTTGTCGGGTTTTGTCTTCGTGCGTGTGTGAGTTTGTTGTTGTGCTTCCGCGTTGCGTACCTTGGTTGTGGGGTTTCAAGTTCGTTGCTCCCTTTATGCAAATTGAGCTGATATAGCAATAGAAACCGATATGCGGGGCGATCCTGGGCGAGCTTTGGATCGCATACTGGGGGAATACTGGGATTGTTGTCGAGTTATTCGAAGGGTCTCACTGTTGTCTCAATTGGGCTTGGGTGCTAACACTGCGAGCGCCCTCGGCGATCCGTTGTTAGCCTCCAAATTCGATTAGGATAACTGAGCACTCAAATAACCCGAGAACGGTCTGTGCGGCTCCTGTCAAAGCTGGTATCAGAGCAAGGTGCATGAAGACGAACCCAAACTTGATAACCACTTAGGAATTTATTAGGACTTGCATAATGCATTAGGTAGAAGGTAATACCTATTCCCGCCCTATGTTTATATATGGTGAGTGTGGGGAAAGGGGTTACGTTGGAATCATGCATTTCATGTCATATCATGCATGTGCCATGCCATCTTGCATCATGAGTTGTGTTTTGGGGTATGTTGGACTTGTGGCACCCCACAATGGAGTTAGTTTGAAGTGCTGCAGTCTAACTTAGGTTTAGTTCGTAGTTTGCCAAGTCTAAGACCTATCCCTTCCATGTGGGTCTAACTCTCGTTGTCTGGCCTTGGTTGACGAAAGAATGAGGACCCGCGGGACTTCGGGAGATGATGGGGGTGCTGGGCGATCGCAGCCTGGCGGTAGCGATCCGCCTCCTCCTCTCAACTTGCTGGATGTATTGTTGCGATCGGAGCAGAACCAGCAGACTACCAACCGGATCTTGGAGATGCTTGTCCAGAATCAGGCCGCTCCAGGTGGCCGCGGTGAAGGGCGAGGCTGACCGAATGGCTACCTGGATTTCTTGCACACTCAGCTGCCGACTTTCTCCCGGGCCAGCGATCCATTGGAGGCTGATGATTGGCTGCGCACCATGGAGCAGAAGTTTGCTCTCATCCATTGTGAGGATCTTTAGAAGGCACCCTTTGCTGCGCAGTAGCTTCAAGGTCCTGCTGGTGCTTGGTGGGCTAACTTCCTGGTTATGCAGCCTGCCGGTCACCAGGTGACTTGGGAGGAGTTCCGTGAGGCTTTCCGGGCGTATCATATCCCGAAGGGACTCATGGATATTAAGAAACAGCAGTTCCTTGCCCTCAAATAGTTGAGCAAGTCCGTGATGGACTACTCGTGGGAGTTTAATTATTTGGCCCAGTATGCGCCGGAGGAAGTCGATACCAATTAGAAGGAGCAAAGTCGGTTCATGAATGGGCTACCCGCCAAGATGCAGGACAAACTCTCGGTGTGCGACTTCACCGACTTCAATGCCTTGGTGAGTCGGGCGATCACTGTAGAGCACAAGATGAGGAACCATCAAGAGGAGAAGAAGCGGAAAAGGGCGGTACAGTACTCGGCGGGTGGCAGTTCGTAACGGGCCCGAACTGTTCCTCTTCCACCACTGAGGGCCCCGGCTCTTGTACCTTCCCTACCGGCTGGGATGGCCTGTCCTCCTGTTGTTGCTCCCCGGGCTCCACCGCCACCGCCGGGAGTGAGAGCGGGGGCGAGTTCTGGACCGGGCCCGTGCTACAACTGTGGGTGTGCGGGGCATTTCATCCGCGACTGTCCCTTTCCAAGGAGGGGCAACAATTCCAACGCCCCAAGACCTCAAGGCGCGACTGCACCGCCACCACTACCTGCTCCGAACCGTGGCCGAGTCAACTACGTTGATGCTGAGGCGATTCCCGAGGGCGCCACTGTGCTAACTGGTACGTTGTGCATTGAGGGACATGATGCCAGGGTTTTGTTTGATTCGGGGACTTCCCATTATTTTATTAGTAAGGAATTCGCCATGCAACATCAAATGAGGGTGAGCTGCAGCCGCACCTCTTTCCTAATTGAAGCACCGGGCTCTAAGATAGTTGCGAGTCAAGTAGTCCAAGAAGCGACTGTGATAATCCAAGGGGTTCCTTCCTTGTCAACCTGCTACTCCTTGATATTCGTGGAATAGATGTCATATTGGGCATGAATTGGCTCACACGACAGCAGGCTGTTCTAGATTGCTCTCATCACTCCATCTCGCTCAAGGGACCGAAGGGCGACTGGCTAACTCTGCTCCTCGATGGCGAGGCCACTCTTTATTCCCTGAATGGTATTGAAATTGGGGAGTTAGAGTCCATTCTCGTGGTTTCTGAGTACCCGGATGTGTTCCCAGCGGAATTACCAGGGATGCCGCCCGATCGGGTCATTGAGTTCGTAGTTGAGCTTCAGCCCGGGACTACCCCAGTTTCTAAGCGGCCATATAGGATGCCACCGAATGAATTGGCCGAACTGAAGACCCAGCTGAAGGAACTGATGGACAAGGGATTCATTCATCCTAGATCCTCACCTTGGGGTTGCTCGGCTCTCTTCGTGACCAAGAAGGATGGCTCCCTCCGACTCTGTGTTGATTATCGACTGCTGAATGCAGTCACTGTTAAGAACAAGTACCCTCTGCCTCGGATCGACATCCTCTTTGATCAGCTTGCTGGTGCACGGGTGTTCTCCAAGATTTACTTGAGGCTCGGGTACCATCAAATTAAGATTCGAGCCGAGGATATCCCAAAGACAGCATTCTCCACCCGATATGGCTTGTATGAGTACACCGTCATGTCGTTCGGTCTCACGAATGCACCGGCGTACTTCATGTACCTCATGAACTCCATCTTTATGGAGGAGCTTGATTCTTTTGTGGTCATCTTCATTGATGACATCCTAGTCTATTCGGCCAATGAGGAAGAGCATGCAAAACACCTTCGCATTGTTCTCGGGCGACTCCAGGAACATCGCCTGTATGCCAAATTCAGCAAGTATGAGTTTTGGCTGAAGGAGGTATCTTTCTTGGGACATGTCCTCTCCAAGCAATGTGTTGCTATTGATCCCAGTAAGGTACAAGATGTTCTCAAGTGGGAGCAACCCAACACTGTCACATAGGTCTGTAGTTTTCTTGGGCTGGCTGGCTACTATCGCCATTTCATTCAGAATTTCTCAAAGATCGCCAAGCCCATGACTGAGCTACTGAAAAAGGGTGCCGAGTTCAAATGGTCAGTGGGCTGTGAGCAAGCATTCCAAAGTTTGAAGCAGCGCCTGACTACAGCTCCTGTCCTCACACAACCTGATATTCACAAGCCGTTCGATGTGTATTGCGATGCATCAGGTATCGGCCTTGGCTGCATGCTCATGCAAGAAAGCCGGGTTGTTGCCTATGCATCTCAGCAATTGAAACATCATGAAGAGCACTACCCAACTCATGACTTGGACCTTGCTGCAGTGGTCCATGCTTTAAAAATTTGGCGCCACTATCTCCTTGGGAACAAGTGCAATGTCTATACCGATCACAAGAGTCTCAAATACATCTTCACTCAGGCAGATTTGAATATGAGGCAAAGAAGATGGCTTGAGTTGATCAAAGATTACAGCCTGGAAGTGCATTACCATCCGGGAAAAGCCAATGTGGTGGCTGACGCGTTGAGTCGCAAGGCTCGATGCAATTGCCTCACTCTTCAATCCCGGAGTGCCACCCTCTGTGCCGAATTCTAGAAACTTGGCTTAAAGATGGTCGAAGAAGGGTTCTTGGCTAATCAGGAGTTGAATTCCACGCTGTTGGATCAGATTAGAGAAGCTCAACAAAAAGACGAGGGCGTTGCCCGAATCGGTAGCAAACTGAGTTCCGACCAAGCCTTGGGATTCCATCTTGATGACCATGGAATTTTGTGGTTCGGCAAGCGCCTGGTCGTTCCCAAAGACCAAGAATTGAGAAGAGAGATTCTCGATGAGGCCCACAACTCCTTGCTCACAATTCATCCGGACAGCAACAAATGTATCAAGACTTGAAGCAACGGTTTTGGTGGACTTGCATGAAGCGCGAAATTGCCCGCTATGTGTCTGAATGCGATGTCTGCAAAAGGGTGAAGGCCGAGCATCTTAAGCCAGCTGGCACTCTTTAGTCGCTGCCCATTCCAAGTTGGAAGTGGGAAGATATTGGGATGGATTTTATCACCGGCCTGCCAATGACTTCTGCGGGTCATGACTCGATATGGGTTATAGTTGACCGGTTAACAAAGTCTGCCCATTTCTTAGCTATTCGCACCACCTATTGAGCCATGAGGTATGCGGAGTTGTACATCTCTCGGATCGTATGTCTTCATGGAGTGCCAAAGCGCATAGTTTCAGATCGAGGCTCTCAGTTTGTTTCTCGATTCTGGAAAAGTTTGCATGAGGCATTGGGCACCAAAATGTTACACAGCTCAGCATATCATCCGCAAACTGACGGCCAAACCGAAAGGGTCAATCAGGTCCTTGAGGATATGTTGAGGGCTTGTGTTCTATCTTATGGGAAGAAATGGGACGAATTTCTTCCATATGCCGAGTTTGCTTACAACAACAGCTACCAAACCAGCATCAAAATGTCCCCTTTTGAAGCACTCTATGGTCGTAGCTATCGGACACCCCTGAACTGGTCCGAGAGTGGAGAACGTCCCTTCTTTGGACCTGATGTGGTCAAGATGGCAGAGGAGAAGGTGAAGACCATTCAAGAGAATCTTAGGGTAGCACAATCACAGCAGAAGAGCTATGCTGATCGCCGTAGGAGACCTCTCTCCTTCGACGTTGGTGATTATGTCTACCTGAAGGTGTCTCCTCTCCGGGACACCCATCGTTTCGGAGTTAAGGGGAAATTGGCACCTCGCTACATAGGACCTTTTCAGATCCTTGCAAGGCGCAGTCAAGTGGCATATCAGCTGGAGCTTCCTCCTTCTCTAGCAATGGTCCACGACGTCTTCCATGTATCTCAGTTGAAAAAGTGTCTCCGTACTCCAAAAATCGAACCTTGTGCTGGATCGGGTCCTCGCGGTGTCGTAGAACTTGGCGGCACCTCGATCCCTCATGTCATTTGGGCGGGTTGCGCGGTGTCCGGAGTGTCCGGATAAGTTGCCTGGAATGTCCGGCTTATCCGGAATGTCCGGCTTATCCGGACTGTCCGGATGAAATATCCGGACTATCCGGTTTGCCTGGTCTGTTTCGGTGGGGAATGTATTGTATTTCATTTCTTTTGCATTGCATGCATTTTATTCATGCATGATATTCGTGTAGAGAATGAGACCACGGTGACTGACGTGACCGTGGTTGAGGGGATTGCCAAAGAGCAACTTGTGGTCGATACTCAAGCAGAAGCATCAGGCAAGTACCTAAGCATATTCAACCCTATATGAAATGTTATTTTTGTGAATTAATTATCTATTGGTTGGCTAAGTTATGCATTAGGAGTTGAATTGTGGTAGTGGTATTAGAACCCAATTGTTGCACATACACCCTTGATAATTGTTGAACACCTCCTTTGGAGCTAGGCTATGGGTAATTAAATTGTGTCCATGCTTAGTTTGCTTAGAGGTCGGGTACGGGCCAAGTGGTGGATGGTTTTATCGCTTGAGGTCAGTTACTTCACGAATATTGGGCTGCAGCGGGTAGGTCTATGTTTGAAAATGTGAAATGGGGACTGGGCGAGAGAGTTGGATCATTTGGGTGTGGAGACCCAAGTGTTGTAGTCTCGCCTGTGTCAATTGAGGACCGATCCGTTGTTTGCCCTTTGATGGAGCACAGGTCGCATGCCGGAGAATGGGACGGTGTCGGGACCCGAATTTGCAAATTCGGACCCTCTGTGTATTCAGCACTAGTCCAGGATCACGCTAGTGCACACAGTCTCAACATTGGTAAATATCACAATCATACACATCGATAATAATAAAGTACTTTAATTATGATAACCAAACTGGTTGCTCGACCTTATGGTCAAGTTACAAGAGTATGCCTCGCAGGGCTAAAACTTATTCAAATAAAATCTGTAGCGGAATATATAAAGAAAATGTGTGGTGTCAACCAATATGCCACAGGCAACTGACTGGACTCGATCCCTAGTTAGACGGCTCTTCTTGAAACTCCTCCTCCAAAGCCGGCGTCGCCTCTTCTTCAACTGGTGTTGTTTTGTGGCAAGGGTGAGTACTTGGTACTCAGCAAGTCATGCACAGAATGCAAGCTAATATACTACATGCATGGCTTAATACAAAGGAATAGCTCAAGGTATAATTGCAGTAAACAGCATTTGACAAGTATCATAAGTAGATTCAAAAGCAGTAAAAACAAGTATAATGTCAATAACTTTTCCAGGAGTTAAATAAACATCTTTCCCATTCCTTGTCCACATTTCCATCAACATCATCTATTAACCAAACCAAACCTTCCAAGTCCAAGTTGTTTTCACGAAAGTCTAACCCTTGACTGTAATCCCCGAGCAATGTCCAATACCGCGGACACGGCTATTCGAATAGATTTTACACTCTGCAGAGGTTATGCACTTTACCCACAAGATACAGCCAAACACCACAAAGGCGAGTGATCGTAACAAAGCCTTTCGGAAACGGCTAACTACGCAAGTGAACCTTTCCGATTTTTGCCATACACCATCCCTTCCCTTAACAAAGGCGAAGTATGGGACCGACATACCGTTGGATGTACCATGCCATCGCGACCGTACGCCCCTTTCAAGCTACACAAAGGGTGTAGTTGACACCCGAGGTATCACATGCAAGTTATTAGTAACTTACTCAACTAGGTCCGTCCCATTACCGACATGTGGTTGCACGATTAACTCAGTTCAAAGGTTTGCAAGGTTAAGTCCTTATGTTGACCAGGGCAAGACTACCCGAAGAACCAAACCATCACTCCCGATGCCACAACTGGCCCACCCGATCATTTCTTGCCACATGCCCCGGTCCAAATCTATTTATCAAACCCCCAGTTGATTACCATGCACCATGTAACACCCCAAAATTTTGCTTTTCTTAAATTCATGTGTGATTTGGCACTTTGGTGAATTTTTGGAATTTTCTGGAATTTATTTGGATTTATTTGGAATTTATTTGAATTTATTCCATTTTGAAATAATTAAAGAATTTAAATTTGCAAATAAATTTTTGTTGGAAATATTTTATTTAAGTCCAAAATGATCCAAAATATTTTCCAGAATTTTTCTGGAATTTTTCTGAGTCATTTGCTATTTTTAATGAATTAAATGAATTACTGGGAATTATTTTAAATATTAATTCGCTGGAAAATCCAACTCGGGTCAAATCGTTCATCCGACCGAAGTCGGACTCGAGTCCGACCGAGCGATTGACTCGACCGAACCCACTCCTAACTCCTAATCGATCCCAACCGTTGGATCAAGATCCAACGGCCGAGATCCGCCGACTCGACCGAAAGCGATGTCCGACCGGACCGATCGCGCCGTCGCGATCGTGGCCGTTGAGCGCGACACGTGGACGGCCACGATTTCGTCGTCTTCCCAGAATCGAAGCCGACTCCGCCGCCAGAGCCGCCGCGTCCGATTAGGTTTCAGCGGTGCACGCCGCCGAGGCTATTTAAGGCGTGGGTTATCGCCGAGGATCGCTGCTCGGTGGCGCGCTTATTGCCCTAGTTTCCAACGCCCAAGCCGCGCCGTCGCCTCGCGATTTCGCCAAGTTTGGGGAGTGCCGCCACGGGTTTTCTTCGTTTCGCGCGTTCGTCATCCTCCGCCGCCTTCAAGCCGGATTCGAGAACCTTGCGCCGAGGCGCACTCGGGTGCACTCACTTGGCCGAGACGCCCGGCGCCGTTAGGGTGGTCGCCGCCTCGGCGGCAGCCGCAACGCCGCCGCAAGCCATCGCCGCTCATGAAGCTCGGTGCACCGTTGGATCAAGATCCAACGACGAGGCGAGGCCACGCCGCCTGCTATCAAGCTTCCCGTTCTTGATTAGGTTTCAACCGTTAGATTTAGATAAATGCGGTTGTGGTTAGTTGCGTTGTAGCGATAGGGTTAGATCTGGACCGTCCGATCTAGATCGAACGGCCGGATCAACCGTGTAGTTTTGAACGTGAGGTCTAGATCCAACCGACCGCTGATTTTCAAATCAACGCCGAGATTGTGCCACGTGTTTCACCGCGCCCACGCCGCGTGGGGAGCGTGTCTCGACACGCGGGACCCGCGAGTCGAGGGCCCACGTGTCGCCCGCAGCCACGCTGCGGCGTGAAACCCAATGGGCAGTGGGGCCCACATGTCGATCCACGTGAGCCGTGGACCGAGTCCACCGTGGACCCGAGCCGAGCGTGGACCGAGCCCATGGACGTGGCCGACGCCGCAGGCCAATCAGGAGCTGCCACGTGTCCATGCCGACGCAATAATTAATTTCGAAAAGAAAATGATTTATTAATTCAAATAATGATTTCAAATTTAGATTCAAACTTCAAACGCTTATAACTTTTGCGTTTCAACTCCGATTTGAGCGATTCAAATTTCTAAATTTGTATAAAATTGAGATCTACCTAAATATGAATTTTATTTAATTTTTGGACTAAAGTTTTTCTCTGTAAAATTATTTAATTGATTATTTAAACTTTAAATAATCATAACTTTTATGCTTTAACTCCAAATTTGGCGATTCCAGTTTCTAAAAATCCAGAAAATTATGTTCTCTCTGTTTATGGATTTTATTTGGAGTTTTAGGATCTTTTGCATAGTGTTTATTTGTGTATTTGCTATTTGCACGCTTTTACGAGTAGACGTTGAAGTGCCTGAGGGATTCGAAGGAGAAGTATTGACTCAGGATCCAACTCAAGACCAAGAGCAAGTGCTTTTGAAGGCAAGTTGTGCTTTGACCATATTGATCCTATTTGAAATCTATTTAGATTTAAACTATTGCATGCTAGTTCAAGTAGAGAAATAATTAGGTTAAACCTGAGGGTTAGATAAATACCAATTTGCTATATGACACCTTGATTACTTAAGTATGTGCCATGACCCTTTGTCACCCTAGTTGTGGATTACTAGTTGGACATTATTAAATTGCCAACATGGGTTTAGACCGTTGTAGTATACTGCTTAGACCTGCTACGTGCTCATGACATGGTTTTGGACAATCAAATGTTAATATTGACTTAATGATATATTGAACCTGTTTTGGAAAAGTATCATGTGAGGTTGATGGCACGTGGTGCATGGTAATCAACTGGGGTTTGATAAACGATTTCGGCCAGGGCATGTGGCAAGAGTAATCAGGTGGGCAGTTGTGGCATTGGGAGAGTTGATTTGGTTTTTCGGTAGTCTTGCCCTGGTCACTCTAAGGACTTAACCTTGCAAGCCTTTGAACTGGTCATACTTGCAACCACATGGTCGGAATGGGACGGCCCTAGTTGACTAAGTCGCTAAGGACTCACTTGTGGAGCCTCAGGGTGTCGATTACACCGCTTGTGTGATTATGCGGGGGAGCGTATCGTGGGCGTGGCCAGGTACCCATCTAACGGTGTGTTGGTCCCATACTTCGCCTTGGCTAAGGGAAGGGATGGTGTAGAGCACGCATCGGAGAGGACCACTGTGTTGTTTGAGGCTTCCGAAAGGCTTTGTTATGATCGCTCATTCGCATACTCTTGTATGGCGATTCACTACCGACGTGGTGAGTGGATTGTATCTTGTGGGTAAAGTGCATAACCTCTGCAGAGTGTAGAATCTATTTGAATAGCCGAGTCCACTGTGATGGACAATGCTCGGGAATTACAATCCAAGGGTTAGACTTTACGAAAATAACTTGGATTTGAAAAGTTGGGTTGGTTTAACAAAGAAGATGATGGAAATATGGTTTAGGATGGGGAAAAATGTTATTTAAACTTCTTGAAAAGTTATTTATGCTTTACTTGTTTTTACCGCTTTCGAATCTACTTATATTACTTGTCAAATGTCATTTACCGCAAATATACCTTAAGCTATTCCTTTGTACTAAGCCATGCATATAGTATATTAGCTTGCATTACGTGCATGACTTGTCGAGTACCAAGTACTCACCCTTGCCTCAACACAATACCAGTTGAAGAGGAGATTACGCCGGCATTGGAGGAGGAACTCCAAGAGGACCCGACTACTTAGGGATGCGAGCCGATCGGTTGCTGTGGTATCTTGGATGGCGCCACTAAGTTTATTTGATTTTTCCGCTGCAGCTTATTTCTCTTTTAATAAGTTCCGCTTGCAAGGCATATATTTGTAACTTGGCCATAAGGTCAAGTAACCACTTTGGTTATTTAAATAAAGTACTTTGATAATATCGATTGGTATGATTGTGATATTTACCGATGTTAAGACTGCGGTGCACTAAGCGCGTCCTGGACTAGTGCTGAATACAACGAGGGTCCGGTTTTGCAAATTCGGGTCCCGACAGAGGTGGTATCAGAGCCATACTTGACTGTAGGCTCAACCCTAAGCTAGAATGGTCGTAGTGAGGATAAAACCTATTTTCTAAAGCTAAAAATTTGTGAAGACAAGAAATGACATCTCGACTTATCCCTTCTCTCTTTTCTCGCCTCTTGCTGAAATTTTCCCTTACCTTGTCACAATTTGAAAATTCCGAGTTCTTACGTAAAGCACTCTTGTGACAGATGGAGGAAGAGTTCAACTACGTTGATCTGGGAGTTGGTCACGCCGCGGAACTTTGGCATATGCTACTGAGACTCTCGGAGATTTTGAGAAGCCCCAATACCAAGTGGAAGTGATCGGACAAGCAGGATTGATCAAGGCTTGTGACGTGAGGATTGAGGTACCGCTAGGAAGAAGGGCCAGGCAATCGTCCGATACGACCTTTGCCAGGAGATCTACAATGCAGATGGGTATCCAAGAAGTATCACGACGAGCAATGCGGCACATTACCCGTGTCTACGCCAGAGAGTTGGAGAGTACGGTGTTCCGTTACCATCCGCTAGCCGATAACCTTCGACCGAAGGCGATTCAGGATGAGGATGCCACGGTTACATACAGCTTGGCACGATTTGTCGTCGCCAGGAGGATGTACTAGATAATACAAGCAAGGAGCTACGTAAGGCCCGCAAGGAAATCACGACAGAGAAGAACAGATGGCGGGAAGCTCAGAGTATGTGGCACACCTTCTACGAAGGATTGACGAGTTGGAAATGACTTTGTACGGACTGCACCCAGAGCCAAGATTGAGCTACACGAGCCGATCCAGAGGAGTCGATCTCGATGAGGACACCGCTTCTTCGACTACCACAGATGACATAGTCATTTGGACATGGCGATCGTTTCGCGCCTATGCCGCAAAGACCTGCACCAGGCCGTGGAGGTTTTCTCGATGAGTGAGCTTAGGTTCTATAGTGAGACTCCTTCGCGAGTCGCGTCATGAAATAAAGAGTCACCCTTTAGGCGTTAGACTCGAGTTAGTTCGATTTGGATTTGCTTTGTTTCTGAGTGTGCATTATGTGTTGCAAGGCCCTTAGGCATTGTAAGCAGCCATACCAAGTTATTAATAATAAAGATGGACCTTAAAGTTACCCCTTTCGCCCGCATAAGTTCCATATTACTTGTCTATTCTTGTTTCCCTCTCATCTCTAAACCTAGAGCAAATCAACAGATGGTGAACACCCGTGGGAACTTTGGAAGCAATGGGAGTGGATCTCGCCAATGTAAAACCCCAATGATGGAGCACCAAAGACCGCCACTTTGGATGTGCAGAATTTTGGAGCATTTCTTGTCGCTCGCACTGGCTTGATGCATGCTATGATGCAACAAATGCAGCACGTCCTTTGCTCAGGCCTTTGCTAATCAAGTTAATCGGGGACCACGCTTGAGAATACAAGGTCGCCGAGTTCATGAGGACTCACCCACCCACTTTCTCTCGGGAATGCCAATCCGTTGGAGGCCGACGATTGGTTAAGATCAATCGAGAGGAAGCTGCACATAGCCCAATGCATAGGGAATGAGAAGGTACTCTACGCTTCTCATCGCTTGGAAGGAACAGCCGAATGGTGGGAGAACTTCGTGCCACGCAGAGAACCCTCAAGATATCACTTGGGAAGAGTTCACACCGCATTCCGACAAAGATCACGTGCCTCGAAGGAATTATGGACCTTAAGAAGGAGGAGTTCAGAGCACCGAGGCAAGGTAATCAGCCCTGGTCGACTACGAACAAGTTCACACAGCTTAGCACGCTACGCTTTGAGGATGTAGCGACAGATAAATCCGCATAGCCTCGTTTCATGAAGGGACTTAACTCGGGATTGCAAGTAGGGTTGATCACCCACACCTTTCCAGATTTCCAAGAGTTGGTGAATAAGGCGCTTATTCTTGAGGACAAGCGCAAGGAACCGGATGAGAACAGAAGCGCAGGATGCAACGGCAAGGATCACGTCGAGGAACGCAATGCGGCGCTTGAGAGTTGCACCAAATCAATTCTTGATTCCAACCGCGAGAATGCAACAAGGACACCCTCCCGGCACCAAGACCTGCCAATCAAAACTACTGCACCCACCCCGCTAGAAACGCTACCCCGGCAACAAGAAGGAACAGTGAGACGTCATTACAACCGCAACGAGCCAGGACACTTTGCCAACAGCTTGTCCGAAGAAGACAGCAGAGCGACCCGGGCCGCTTCAATCTAGGAACCACCCAGCTAGGACGCCAAAGACCAGGAGCCACACCCTGACCGTGGTGAGAGGCCGAGTCAACCATGTCACCGCGGATGCACTTTGCAAAATGCTACTGACGTCAGATCGGGTAAGTTACTTGTTAACTCGATACACTGTTGATTTTGTTTGACTGAGCTTCGCATTCGTTTGTTTCGCAAGGCTTTGCTACTAGAAATGATTTAAGGATTGCAAGACTTAAGTGCATGCTTTTAGTTCAAACCCCTGGTTCCGAACTCCGAGCGGAAGTAGGATGTTCCGGGTGAGAATACTAATAGATGGAATAGAGTTCCTAGCAAACCTTATAATTTTGGAGACCGGACCTTAGATGTTATATTGGGAATGGATTGGTTATCCAAGCACAAGGTCGTATTGGATTGTGGACGAAGAACTATCTCGCTTGAGAGCCCGTGTGGGAAGAAAGTGGAATTTCAAGCCACTGCGATTAGGGGATGGGCGATTGATGGTTAACAGTACCAAGGCAATCAGCATAGAGGATGTCCCGTAGTGAGTGAGTACCCGATGTTTTCCCGAAGATCTACAGTATGCCGCCAGACAGGGGACATAGAGTTTGTGATAGAACTTGTACTGGTACAAGACCGATAGCAAAGAGACCCTATCGGATGTCTACCGAGGAGTTGGTAGAGATGAAGAAACAATTGGAAGAGTTAATGGAGAAAGGATTTATCGAGGCCGAGTTAGTCGCCGTGGGGAGCACCGGTTTTGTTTGACAAGAAGAAGGACGGGAGTTTCGGGATGTGCATTGACTACCGTGCACTCAATGAAGTCACCGTGAAAAATAAGTATCCGCTACCCAGGATTGATGATTTGTTTGATCAGTTAAGAGGAGCCGGAGTTTTCTCCAAGATTGATCTCGAGATCGGGATACCATCGATTGAAGATCCGATCGAGAAGATATTCAAGATCGCATTCTCGTCAAGATATGGACATTACGAGTTCTGATTATGTCCTTTGGGCCGATTTAACGCGCCACTTATTTCATGAATATGATGAATAAGGTGTTCATGGAATATTTGGACAAGTTTGTCGTCGTGTTCATAGACGATATCCTAATCTACTCCAAGACAGAGGATGAACATGCCGAACACTTAAGGCGAGTTTTGGAAAAGGCGAGGAACAAAGACAACTTTTCGCCAAGTTCAAGTGTGATTTTTGGAAGGACAAGGTGGAGTTTCTTGGACATGTGATGACCGCAGAATGAGTCGCCAGTAGATCCAAGCAAAGTAGAAGCTGTGTTACATTGGGAACAACCAAAGACTGTGACCCAGATTCGGAGTTTCCTTGGAATGGCGAGGATATTACCGCCGTTTCATCGAAGGTTTTTCGACAATTGCGAAACCTCTTACGCAATTCTTGAAGAAGGAAAAGAAGTTTGCATGGACGCTTGAGAATGTGAGGAAGGATTTCAGAGTGAAGAAGCGATTGACATCGGCAGGTGTTAGTTCTACCGGATGTTGCTCAAAGCTTCGATATTTATTGTGACGCATCGCGCCAAGGACTTGGATGTGTCGATGCAGAATGGAAAGTTCGTCGCTTATGCATCAAGGCGATTGAGGCCGCATGAGGAAAATTATCCGACACATGACCTAGAGTTAGCCGCCGTAGTGCATGCTTTGAAGATATGGCGTCACTATCGATTGGAAACAGATGTGAAGTATATACGGATCATAAGAGCCTTAAGTACATATTCACCCGATCGGATCTGAATATGAGGCAAAGGAGATGGCTAGAGTTGATCAAGGACTATAATGTTGGAATCCATTACCATCCGGAAGGCCAACGTAGTAGCCGATGCTCGAGTCGGAAGAGCCATACCGTGAGTACGTTGCTAGCCACAAGTCGGGATGAGTTATGTGAGGATTTTCAGAAAATGAAGATTGAGGTTGTACCTAGCGGATTCTTGGCCGCATTGGAAGTAAAGCCTACCCTAGAGGATCAGATCCGAGAAGGACGAAGGATGATGACAGGATCCGCAGGATTAAGTCCATCAAGGAGGAAGGCGAAGCGAGAGGACTTCAAATTGGATGAGCAAGGCACGTTGTGGATGAAGGATCGCATTTGTGTGCCTAACAAAAAGGAGTTAAAGCAACTGATTTTGGAAGAAGCCCATGACTCTAAGTACTCGATTCACCCCGAAGCGCCAAGATGTATCGAGGATCTCAAGGAGAGATTCGGTGGCCGAGTATGAAACGTGAAGTTGCCGAGCATGTTGCATTGTGCGGCGTATGCCGAGAGTCAAGGCAATGCATCGAGACCAGCAGGATTGCTACACTGAAAATACCTGAGTGGAAGTGGGAGGAAATCGGAATGGATTTCATTACCGGTTTGTCGAAGACTCAAGGAGGTTATGACTCCATATGGGTTATAGTGGATCGCTTGACTAAAGTAGCCCATTTTATCCCGTGAAGACCACCTACTCGGGAGATAAATTAGCGGAATTGTACATGATCGGATTGTCTGCTTGCACGGAGTGCCAAAGAGGATTGTATCGGACCGAGGTACCCAATTTACCTCAAGGTTACGGAATAAGTTGCATGAAGCCATGGGAACCCGTTTGAACTTGATCTGACTTATCATCCACAGACGGATGGGCAAACCGAAAGAGTCAACCAGATTACGGAGGATATGTTAAGAGCTTGTGCATTGGCTTATGCTACCTCTTGGGATAAGAGTTTGCCGTATGCCGAGTTTAGTTACAACAATAGTTATCGAGGCTAGTTCTGAGATGTCACCTTTTGAGGCCTTTGTATGGTCGACCCTGTCGGACGCCATTGAATTGGAATGAGACCGTGAGCGCCGTGTCTTTGGGCCTGATATTCTTCAAGAGGTGAAGAAGCGGATCGCCATAATTAGGGAAAGGTTGAAGATAGCCCAATCTCGGCCAGAAGAGTTATCTTGACAATCGTCGCCGAGATTTGAGTTTTGAACCAGAAGACTTTGTATACCTCAGAGTTACGCCTCTCAGGGGAGTTAAGAGGTTCCATGCCAAAGGGAAACTCGCACCCCGTTATGTTGGACCATTTAAGATTTTGAGTCGCAGAGGTGAAGTTGCTTACCAGCTGGAGTTGCCACAGTCGTTGGCAGGAGTGCATGACGTATTCCATGTGTCCCGATTAAAGAAGTGTCTCCGAGTTCACGAGGAGCAGACACCGCTAGAGTCAATTGAGTTGCATGAGGACTTGACTTATAAGGAGCACCTGTGAGGATTCTAGACACAATGGGTCGAGAAACTAGAAACAAGTCAACCCGTTTCAGAGAGTTCGATGGAGCAACCATGAAGAAAGTGAAGCGACTTGGGAGCGCGAAGAGGATTTGAAGAAAGAATTTCCAAACCTATTCCTTTAGTAAGCCCTGAATCTCAGGGACGAGATTCTATTAAGGGGGGGAGGTTTGTAACACCCCAAAATTTTGCTTTTCTTAAATTCATGTGTGATTTGGCACTTTGGTGAATTTTTGGAATTTTCTGGAATTTATTTGGATTTATTTGGAATTTATTTGAATTTATTCCATTTTGAAATAATTAAAGAATTTAAATTTGCAAATAAATTTTTGTTGGAAATATTTTATTTAAGTCCAAAATGATCCAAAATATTTTCCAGAATTTTTCTGGAATTTTTAGTCATTTGCTATTTTTAATGAATTAAATGAATTATCGGGAATTATTTTAAATATTAATTCGCTGGAAAATCCAACTCGGGTCAGAATCTTGTTCATCCGACCGAAGTCGGACTCGAGTCCGACCGAGCGATTGACTCGACCGAACCCACTCCTAACCCTAATCGATCCCAGCCGTTGGATCAAGATCCAACGGTGAGATCCGCGACCCGACCGAAGCCAAGCGTGTCGGACCGGACCAGATCGCGCCAGGCGATCGTGGCGTTGAGCGACACGTGGGCGGCCACGATTTCGTCGTCTTCCGTAGAATCGAAGTGGACTCGCGCCGCTGCGTAGCCGCGTCCGATTAGGTTTCCGCCAGGTGCACGCCTGCGAGGCTATTTAAGGCGTGGAGTTATCGCCGAGATCGCCGTTCGTGTCGCGCCTATTGCCCTAGTTTCCAACGCCCAAGCCGCCGCCGTCGCCTCGCGATTTCGCCGGTTTGGGGAGTGCCGCCACGGGTTTTCTTCGTTTCGGCGCCGTTCGTCATCCTCCGCCGCCTTCAAGCCGGATCGAGAACCTTGCGTCGGCGCACTGTGGTGCACTCACTTGGCGGAGAGACGCCCGGCGCCGTTAGGGTGGTCGCCGTCCTCGGCGCCGGCAGCCGCCGCCCGCAAGCCATCGTCGCCGCGAAGCTTCGGTGCACCGTTGGATCAAGATCCAACGCACGAGGTGAGGCCACGTCGCCCGTTCTTGCTTTCCGTTCTTGATTAGGTTTCAACCGTTAGATTTAGATAAATGCGGTTGTGGTTAGTTGCGTTGTAGCGATAGGGTTAGATCTGGACCGTCCGATCTAGATCGAACGGCCGGATCAACCGTGTAGTTTTGAACGTGAGGTCTAGATCCAATCCGGACCGCTGATTTTCAAATCAGCGGCCGAGATTGTGCCACGCGGTGCTCGGCCGCGCCACGCGCGTGGAGCGTGTCTCGACACGCGGGACCCGCGAAGTCGAGGGCCCACGTGCGGTATGATCCGCAGCGTCGCGTGAAACCCGGGCCGCGGTGGGGGCCCACATGTCAGTCACGTGAGCCGTGGACCGAGTCCACCGTGGACCCGAGCCGAGCGTGGACCGAGCCCATGGACCGGCTGACGTCAGCAGGCCAATCAGGAGCTGCCACGTGTCCATGCTGACGCAATAATTAATTTCCGAAAAAAGAAAATGATTTATTAATTCAAATAATGATTTCAAATTTAGATTCAAACTTCAAACGCTTATAACTTTTGCGTTTCAACTCCGATTTGAGCGATTCAAATTTCTAAATTTGTATAAAATTGAGATCTACCTAAATATGAATTTTATTTAATTTTTGGACTAAAGTTTTTCTCTGTAAAATTATTTAATTGATTATTTAAACTTTAAATAATCATAACTCTTATGCTTTAACTCCAAATTTGTGATTCCAGTTTCTAAAAATCCAGAAAATTATGTTCTCTCTGTTTATGGATTTTATTTGGAGTTTTGGGATCTTTTTGCATAGTGTTTATTTGTGTATTTGCTATTTGCACGCTTTACGAGTAGACGTTGAAGTACCGGAGGGATTCGAAGGAGAAGTATTGACTCAGGATCCAACTCAAGACCAAGAGCAAGTGCTTTTTGAAGGCAAGTTGTGCTTTGACCATATTGATCCTATTTCGAAATCTATTTTGATTTAAACTATTGCATGCTAGTTCAATTAGAAAGATACTTTGTTTAAACCTGGGGGTTAGATAAATACCAATTTGCTATATGACACCTTGATTACTTAAGTATGTGCCATGACCCTTTGTCACCCTAGTTGTGGTTTACTAGTTGGACATTATTAAATTGCCAACATGGGTTTAGACCGTTGTAGTATGCTGCTTAGACCTGCTACGTGCTCATGACATGGTTTTGGACAATCAAATGTTAATATTGACTTAATGATATATTGAACCTGTTTTGGAAAAGTATCATGTGATGTTGATGGCACGTGGTGCATGGTAATCAACTGGGGTTTGATAAACAGTTTTCGACCGGGGCATGTGGCAAGAGTAATCAGGTGGGCCAGTTGTGGCATTGGGAGAGTTGATTTGGTTTTTCGGGTAGTCTTGCCCTGGTCACTCTAAGGACTTAACCTTGCAAGCCTTTGAACTGGGTCATACTTGCAACCACATGGCTGGAATGGGACGGCCCTAGTTGACTAAGTCGCTAAGGACTCACTTGTGGAGCCTCGAGTGTCGATTACACCGTTTGTGTGATTGTGCGGGGAGCGTATCGTGGCGTGGCCAGGTACCCATCTAACGGTGTGTTGGTCCCATACTTCGCCTTGGCTAAGGGAAGGGATGGTGTAGAGCACGTCTGGAGAGGACCACTGTGTTGTTTGAGGCTTCCGAAGGCTTTGTTATGATCGCTCATTCGCATACTCTTGTATGGCGATTCACTACCGACGTGGTGAGTGGATTGTATCTTGTGGGTAAAGTGCATAACCTCTGCAGAGTGTAGAATCTATTTGAATAGCCGAGTCCACGGTCTTTGGACAATGCTCGGGAATTACAGTCAAGGGTTAGACTTTCTGAAAATAACTTGGATTTGAAAAGTTGGGTTGGTTTAACAAAGAAGATGATGGAAATATGGTTTAGGATGGGGAAAAATGTTATTTAAACTTCTTGAAAAGTTATTTATGCTTTACTTGTTTTCTTGCTTTGAATCTACTTATATTACTTGTCAAATGCTGTTTTACATAAATATACCTTAAGCTATTCCTTTGTACTAAGCCATGCATATAGTATATTAGCTTGCATTCTGTGCATGACTTGCTGAGTACCAAGTACTCACCCTTGCCTCAACACAATACCAGTTGAAGAGGAGATTACGCCAGCATTGGAGGAGGAACTCCAAGAGGACCCGACTACTTAGGGATGCGAGCCCGATCGGTTGCACGTGGTATCTTGGATGGCGCCACGAAGTTTATTTGATTTTTCCGCTGCAGTTATTTCTCTTTTAATAAGTTCCGCCTTGCAAGGCATATATTTGTAACTTGGCCATAAGGTCAAGTAACCACTTTGGTTATTTAAATAAAGTACTTTGATAATATCGATTGGTATGATTGTGATATTTACCGATGTTAAGACTGTGTGCACTAGCGCGTTCCTGGACTAGTGCTGAATACACAGAGGGTCCGGATTTGCAAATTCGGGGTCCCGACACACCACGTGCCATCAACATCACAACACATGATACCTTTCCAAAACAGGTTCAATATATCATTAAATCAATATTAACATTTGATTGTCCAAAATCATGTCATGAGCACGTGGCAGGTCTAAGCAATATACTACAACGATCTAAATCCCCATGTTGGCAATGTAATAATGTCCAACTATTTAGTCCTCAACTAGGGTGACAAGGGGTTCATGGCATTCAATCTTCTATATCAAGGTGGCATACAACAATTAGGTAATTAACTAGTCTCCCAAAATTAATTAAAGCATTTTATAGTTGAACTAGCATGCAATAATTAAATCAAATTAATTTCAAAATGGGATCATCATGGTCAAAGCATAACTTGCTTTCAAAAAGCACTTGATCTTGGTCCTGAGCTGGCTCCTGGGTCAACACTTCACCTTCGAAGCCTTCGGGCACTTCAACATCTACTCGTAACGCGTGCAAATAGCAATAAATGAATAAAACAGTAGACAAAAAGTGTCTAAACATCCAAATGAAGTCCATAAACAGATAGAGCATAATTTTATGAATTTTTAGGAATTTGAATCGGCGAAATCAGAGTTAAAACGCAAAAGTTATAAGCGTTTAAAGTTTAAATAATCAATCAAACAATATTACAGAGAAAAAATTTGGTCTAAAAATTAAATAAAATTCACCATTAGGTAGATCTCAATTTTATACAAATTTAGAAATTTGAATCACTCAAATCGGAGTTAAATTGCAAAAGTTATAAGCGTTTGAAGTTTGAATCTAAATTTGAAATCAATAAACCGAATTAAATAAATAATTTCTTTTTCGAAAAATGATTTATTGCGTCAGCATGACACGTGGACCAATCAGAGGCCGCCACGTCGCCTCGGG
This sequence comes from Rhipidocladum racemiflorum, assembly GCA_036346355.1. Taxonomy (NCBI): domain Eukaryota; kingdom Viridiplantae; phylum Streptophyta; class Magnoliopsida; order Poales; family Poaceae; genus Rhipidocladum; species Rhipidocladum racemiflorum. The sequence continues at coordinate 47,774,896 of CM070589.1, forward strand.
TCCATGGACCTGTGCGGTTTGGCTCGGTCCACCGTGGACCGGCCCAGGCGCATGTGTCTCATCGACAGCGGGTTCGCCGGATGGCGTCGGCGATGGCGTCATCACGCCTGGCGAGACAGTTGACAGCTGGGCCCCACTGTGACATCAGCATGACGTCATGGTGCGGTTGGCTGGGCCGCTGACACGCGGGCCCCACGCTGACGTCACACGTGACGTCAGCGGTGACCGGGAGGCGACCGCGCTAACCACGGCGGTCAGACTTCCGCCCATGTGGCTAGATCTCGGCCGTTGATTTGAAAATCAACGGCCCAGATTTGATCTGGCTCAACTCAAAAGGAAAACTACTCGGCTGACCAGGACCGTTCGATCTTGATCGGACGATCAAGATCTAATCTAACGCTATCACGTGGGTTAACGCTAGCTGTACGATCTAGATCTAACGGCTGAGATCTATCCTAACACGGTGCAATTATGGCTACGTGGCACGATCTAAACCGTTGGATCCAGATCCAACGGTTGGAAATGGATCTAGAGATTAACACATGAGGTTTTACTGGCGATGACGTGGACGAGTCTGGGCCCTCGGATCTTGATCGGACGGCTGATGGAGCTCGCGAGGCGACGATGGCGTGCGGCGGCGCTTGCTGACCGGAGACGAAGACGACGACCATGGCAACGGCGTTGCGGGGCTCCTTCGGCGAAGTGAATGGTGCTCTCCGACGCGTCTCTTCCTTGCGGTTCCGGATCTGGGCTCAACGGCGGCGGAGGACGGCGGACGACGACGGAATCGATGAATAACCGCGGCGGAGACCTAGCGCAACTACGGTGAGCTCTAGCGGGCAGACGGCGGCGGCTCAGGTGACGTGGGCTAGGGCTACGGGTGCGCAAGGAAGTCGGCTACCCGGTGGCGGCGGCGGCGCCTTAAATAGGGGCCTCGGCTTCCGTGAAAAGCACGGAGATCGAGGCCCACACGCGGGCGGCGGCGGGGTCCGACGAGGACTCGGAGAGGGTGGCGTGGACGCACGGGAGCGTCCACGTGGCGCGATCGATTGCCCAGATCGTACGGGCGCGATCAGGACCGCACGAGGAACGGGCTCGGGTGACGTGGCGCGCGCACAGCCGTTGGATCGTGATCCAACGGTCGCGATCCTAGGGTTCGGCTGGACCGGGTCTGGCTCAGACGCGGCGCGGGTTGGGTTCGGGTCGAACTCGGACTCGAGTCCGACTCGGGCTCGGTCGCATGAACAGTAAAACCCGTTCGGCATTTTCCAGCGATTAAATATTCAATTTAATTCCCAGAAATTCTTTTAATTAATTAAAAATAGCAAAATACTCAAAAAAATTCCAGAAAAATTCTAGAAAATATTTTAGAACATTTTGGACTCAAATAAAATATTTCTAGCAAAATTTTATTTGTAAAATTAAATTCTTTAATTATTTTAAAATGGAATAAATTCAAATAAATTCCAAATAAATCCAAATAAATTTCAGAAAATTCCAAAAATTCACAAAAGTGCCAAATTCTATTTAAATTCATGAAAAGCAAAAAATTGAGGTGTTACAGATGGTAAGCTATTCTTTCATCGCATACTGCCCGATGGGTGAGGCTTAGGTCGACTCTCGAGGGCCAAGCCGGGCTTGGGCCGCTCGAGGCGGTGCTAGGTGCTCGGACCGCATGAAGATGGCCCAACGAGTAGGTATGGATGGGAGGAGGGTTGACATGAGGTTCCTTGTGGCACATGTCGTGCGATTAATGATCCCCTACAGGGTGAATAAGCGATTCGAATTGCCGCGCTCTCGGATATGAGCACGCTTGGTCATCGCACATTCAACGTAGTAAAAACTTGAACTTGATGATAGTTGGATGCGTTGGTGATACTTGTTTATGTTGACACTTGCTTTACTTTAATTGTAAAGTTTCAGAATTCACTCTAGTAATAGGTGATGTCCACAAGTGCTATAAAACCTGTGAAATTGAGTAGGGGAATGTAAATAAACATCAAAGTTAAGCTTTTTCCGCACTCTTTACCGTAAGCTTGATTCCTTGCTACATCCAAATGCATATTCTTTCGAGTCGGTCATATATGGACCGCGGGTAAGTCTTGTGAGTACCTTCTGTACTCATGCTTCTGCTTTGTGGTTTTCAGGTGAGGACTCGGGCGGGTGTGAGTTCTGTCCGTACTGCCTCTCGGTGACCGGGCGGGGCACCGAGTAGAAGCTACCGGCGACGTTGCTTACGCCCGAGAGTGTTCAGGGGCAGGACACTTCCGGAGATGCCTTACTTTTGTTTTAGTTTAGTAGTCGTGTGTCCATTTTTGCTGTATAGCTAGTTTTTAAGTTGTGTCATGTTTATGTTGTATACTTGTTTACTTCGTTGCAACTCCTTAATTTACTATGGTACTCTCTTTCTCTTCGGATCGTGTTGCTTGGTGGTTGTCGTGTTGTTGTTGGTGTTGTTCGTGTTCCTTGTCGGGTTTTGTCTTCGTGCGTGTGTGAGTTTGTTGTTGTGCTTCCGCGTTGCGTACCTTGGTTGTGGGGTTTCGAGTTCGTTGCCCCCTTTATGCAAATTGAGCTGATATAGCAATAGAAACTGGTATGCGGGGTGATCCTGGGCGAGCTTCGGATCGCATACCGGGGGAAACCGGGATTGTTGTCGAGTTATTCGAAGGGTCTCACTGTTGTCTCAATTGGGCTTGGGTGCTAACACTGTGAGCGCCCTCGGCGATCCGTTGTTAGCCTCCAAATCCGATTAGGATAACTGAGCACTCAAATAACCCGAGAACGGTTTGGGCGGCTCCTGTCAAAGGGAGAGGGAGCCATGACAGGGGGAGGATGAGCTCTTGCTCTCCCTCTCATTCGGTTGGGAGGGGAGAACACGAGAGGGGAAAAATGCAGGGAGGAGGAGGAATTGGGTGGGGGAAAAGAGGGGAAAATTAGGTGGAGAGAAAAAGTTAAGAATTTTTCTCCCACACAACTTAAATTTCAACCCTGCAGCTCTCAAATGAGTCCAACAGCTTCCCGAGACTATCTGCAAGAGGGACCCACACCCTGACTGGAGATTCCAACATTTAGAAAGATCTGCGATATTACACCGATGATGAACTTGAATATCCCTTGAATCGTGCAGTAGGGAGAAGAAGGGGGATTTGCGGTTTGGAAGGAGGAAGGGCACTAGGGAGAGAGTAGGAGGTGGCTGCTGCCTGGGAGGGAGAGGAGGCACAATGGGAGATGAGGGGGCACAAGTGGAGATGAGGGAACATAAGGGGGGATGAGGGGGAGGTGGGGATAGCTCCCCATTGAAGGGCCCAAACTCACCTCAAAAACCCCACAAATAGGCCCCCACCTACCCAATCCCCCATCTACAACTTCCTTTAATCCTAGACAAAGATCTATGATGTTACAATATATCAACTCTTACCGAGCTCGAGCTTCAACATTTTTTATTGTTGAAAAATAGTGCATATTAAATTGTGTATTATTACCGAGCTTATTTTATTCGAACTTTAGCCTGGGACGCTATGCTCGCTCGAGCTTGGCACACTAAAGATTCTAAACTTGAAGTTCGAAGGATTATAAATTTGCAACAAATAACAAATAATTTACTAGATGCCTTCACTTATTATAAAGGAGTGATAAAATCTCATATACCTACAATAAATACCCTAGAATGAGTAGAAATACCCTAGAAGGATGTTGAATCCACTCTTAACCCTCATGATAACAAGAGGAAAAGACATTTGGGCGAATGGGACTCAATTCTGTGAGACATCCACAAAAACAAAACCAAATAAGTGAGAACACTACCCAAGAAAGTGAAAGTAGTTTAACCTGATGTTGAGAAAATTTCTTAAGTGAGCCATCCTAAAAATGGTAATCCTAGAGAATATTTACATGCACAATCTGACCATAGGAAGTCGAAACACCCAAACTCCATCGTTGTGGGAAATCACCATGAACTAGAAGAAATTAATGAAGAGAATTCCATTAATTATGTAGATTCAGGAGAGTTGTATAAAAGAAATACTACAACTATCGACATATATTTAACCTCAAAATTTGCTAAAACTCTTGATCTGAATCTAGAACCAAAGTCCAAGGTCGAGTGCGAGAAGGATCAAATTGGGTCAAATGAAAAAAAGCAATTGATGTATAATTGCGCCCACTTAACAAAAGAAAAATATTTGGTCATGTTGACCGAACACCCCTAAAGTATTTCCTGTAGGATCAAAATAGAGTTTCATCGGAAAGAGAAACGAAAACAACCATGTGGTGAGATATAATGTAACACCCCGGCATTTACTATGCCTGAATGTTACCAAACATAAGCTAAACAACAACTAAAAACCACATTTAACATAAAATTCCAGCAAAGGCGCATAGACTAAAAACCAGAAATTTTAAAGACCTCCTTTGTTTTATCATGAAATTAAGGAACAGCAACAATATAGCATTATATGGCAATAAGAGAAACATCTAAAACAACAATAAATAAAGTCTTAACGACAATAAGAGACTAACATTAAGCTCTTAAGGTTCCAAGTGTCAAACAAACAATAGAACTCTCATTAACCAAGCTAAGACTTAGTTTTAAAGACCATCACACGCAATTTATTATCAAACTAAATGAATTGACGTGGGGAAACATTAAGGTGAAGCAACGTGTGAGCGTGTGACTATTCCCCTTTCCCGCATGCCGTTCTCATGGTACCTAAAAACAACAAGAAAACACAAGGGTGAGTTCGAAAACTCAAGAAGCATACCGTGAATGGACAACAAGCATAACAACATGGCAATAACATCTTTCATCATGTATAACATCTCATTCATGAATACTTATCAATATCATCATCAATTTGTATGCGATGTAATGCATTGCTCTCGACCCTCTGGAACCTCATACCGGTATGGAAGTACACACCGCCTGTGCGGTAATTCTTTCCTCCCTTCCATACCTAAGATGGAGGGTGCCTACTAGCATCCAAACACCACGTGGATGCAATCACCACATAGAACGTACTCAATGGAGTTCCGGACTAGTCATAACTTTCTCACCGACCTTGCCGGACTAGCTATGACTTTCTCACCGCCCTCGCCTCTATCTCATGACATGCATGCAACCATGCCAAATATCATATTCAATTCACATATTAACACATGGCATCATAATATGTTAAACATGCTCATCATATCATATCAATCATTAAAACATGGCAAGTGGACATATATCATGTAGGCAATTCCATCTAATTTCAACATGCAACCTACAACTTGCTATCCATCACAACACACTTGCCTCAACCACGTGCAACGGATTACGGGAAGAAGAGGGAACTCCCGGGTCACACCACCTGCACATAGGCATCACACACTCACAATCATAACCTCAAACAGTACACACGCCCATCTAACCCGACATTGCCAACTACTCGCAAAACCTAAAAACAGAGGTCTCATCCCAAGGGACAGCAACCTTGCAAAAAGCATAACTTGAGTTCTGGGACTCCAAATCGAATAAACGAGTACACCGTCGCGAAGCTTAGGAAATTTCCCAACTTTCTCTAGGTATAAGGAAAGTCTGATTCTGCCTCTAAAGTTGTTTAATCTACAGATTACCGAGATCTGTTCCAATTACGTCACAGATTTTTAGGCGCTCGGTAAAACAGCCATAACTTTCAAACGGCTGATTGGAAATTAACGTGCTTTACGTCCACGGAAAGATAATTAAATTATCTACAACTTCCTAGAAGTCCGTACGGTCTGATTCGGATTCTAAATCGACGGAAACTCGAACCCTAGTTCGACTGCTCAATCTGCCCGAAAACAGAAACGTGGACAAGTTTAGATCTAACCCAAATTACTTCAAACCAGCGCCTCCAATTGATCTAAAAACTTGATAAACACCTCTAAAAACAGTACCTAGATCATCCCTAAGGATCCCCAAGATCATACCTCTTGCCTGATGCACAAAACTCCAATGAATCTCCTCGCGAATCGCTTCCTCGCTCCACGTTACTCGCTTCCTCGCTCCTCGCTCCCGCTTCCTCGCCTCCACGGGATGACTCCACAAGGTGCAGGGTGGGGAGGCCACCCTAGGGCAGCAAGGGGTGGAGGGGAGGTGGTGTGGAGGTGGAGGAAAGGAGGGGGTGCGACCGGTTTTTGGGGGGGCTAGGTGGCTTAGGGGAGGGAGGAGGGGAGGCGCAAGAGGGGAGGCGGGGCGCACAAGGAGGTGGGGCGCAAGGGGGCTGGGGAAGCCCTTTATCAGCCCTCAACCCAATCCTAGTCCGCTACAGAGTCCTAATCCATCCCACCAAAGCCCACCAAGGCCCAAAACTCTCCGGAAGGCCCAAAACCCCAAACGCCTAAACGCCCGAAATGTTATTAACCCCGATCCTTATGATTTTAACCTTATTTCCACATCTCATACTGTATTTTAACCTTATCATGTTCAAAAATTAAGGATACGACACTCCGAGGTGTCACATTCTTCCCCTTCAACGTGGGATTCGACCTCTAATCTAAACGCACTCAATCACAAACCCAAAGAAACTAAAGATTACAAATGTGATTTCACATCACATACCGAGGTGAAAAGCTCGGGATACTTTCGCATGAGATTCCAGCTCCCAAGTCGCTTCTCTCTCTGATGTGACCACAAGACCTTGACAAACTTAAGCGCCCCTGTTTCTTCATCACTCGCTTCAAGTCCCTGCACTTCCACAGGACGGGACTCGGCGTGAGGTCCTGCTCAAGCACTAATGGTTCCAATGGAACCACCAACTCCGGATCGTGCAAGTATTTCCTCAACATCGGTGACATGGAACACACTATGCACACCTTGCATGGATTCCTAGCTCTAGGCGATAGGGCCAACCTCGCTAATCCCTGGGCGAGGATAGGAAAAGGCCCAACATACCTTGGACTGAAGCTTTCCCTTCGTGCCAAAACGCACCACACCCTTGGCGGGAGATACTCGCAAGAGTACGTTATCACCCACCTCAAACTCCAAGTCTCGCGCCTCACATCAAGATAGCTCTTCGTCGCTGCTACAAGCGAGAAGGTTCTCTGCACTTCCACGCTGGACAACAAATCTGGGCTGAACCTAACTGCCCAAGAATAGCTCTCGCCACAAAGATCCCAACAAAGTGGCGATCTGCACTTCCGACCATACAAGACTCTCATAAGGAGCCTTGGGATGGCCGGAATGGTAGCCATATTGTAAGCAAACTCGCAAAGGGGCAAATGGTCTTCCCGGCTACCCTTCCAAGCCATCACACAGCCTCGAGCATGTCCTCCAAAGTTTGGATGGTACGCCTGATCGCCCATCCTGAGGGTGAAAAGCGGTACTAAGGCAAAGTCACAGACTCCAAGGCACTCGCAAACTCTCCTAACTTGAGACGAATCTCAGATCCCGATCGGAGATAATGGTCTTGGGTACACCATGCAATCTCACAATCTCCCGCACATAGATGGAGCCAACTCGCCGCCGAATTGGTCGTATGATGGGAATGAAATGCGCAGACTTCTGCCGAGACGGCCCACCACAACCCAAACAAGATCCTTCCTCGTGGAGAACGAGGTAGACCAACCACTAAAATCCATGGAGATGTCATCCCATGGCCACACAGAACCTCCAATGGCTTCCAACATCACTGGGACGCTTTATGCTCGCCTTGATCTTCCGACAGATCCCACAAGACGCCACATACTTGGCAATATCCACTCTCATCCTTTTCCACCGTAAATTCTTCTTCAAGTCCCCGCACATCTTGGTCTCTCAGATGGACCGTGTACGTGGTAAAGCGATGAGCTTTCTCTCGCAATGTCTTCTTCACTTGAGATTTCGGGCACGCACGGCCCAAAACCTCAAAACTCCCGCATCATCAACAAGAAAGTCTCCAGACTTGCCTTCCTCCAGCGTTTCCTCACTGGCCGAGCAAACGATCACGCTGTGCCTCTCGTGACACGCCAGAATCGACTCAAGAATCAATTGAGTTTCAGCTTGCACGGTCCCCCAAAGCGAGGAGACTCCCAAACGCCAAAATCAGCAACAAGACAATCAACAACAGGGGGCATTGTCTTGCATCGAGAGCGCCTGGGCCACCACATTTTCCTTCCCTGATGATCTGATAGTGAGGTCATAATCCTTTATCAATTCTAGCCACCTCCTCCGCCTCAAGTTCAAATCTTTCGAGTAAAGATGTACTTGAGGCTCTTGTGATCAGAAAATATCACAAGATTCGCATACAATAATGCCTCCATATCTTCAATGCAAACACCACTACGCTTAGCTCAAGATCATGGGTGGGATAGTTCTCGCTCATGCTTTTTCAACCGCCTCGAAGCATAAGCAATCACCTTGCCCTCTTGCATGAGCACACTCCAAGTCCCAACCGAAGCACTGAATAAACAAGTGAAGCGCTCTCTACGGAAGGGTAAGAACAGGAGCAAATACTAACTTCTCCTTCAAAGTGCGTAAGCCGTGCTCACACTCGCAAATTAATCGAACTTCATCCCTTTCTCGAGTCACCAGGAAAGTGGCTTGGCAATGATAGAGAAATCTCGCACAAAACGCCCGATAGTAGCCACCAACCCAAAGGAAACTACGCACCTCTTTGACATTGGAAGGCCTCTTCCAATCCAAAATTGCCGAGACTTTGCTAGATCTACAGATATGCCCTCCGGATTGATGATGTGGCCAAGAAAACCCACTTCGAAATCCGTAACTCGACTTTTTCACTTAGCAAAGAATTGATTCCCTCGTGGTACTCAAAGACAAGCCTCAAGTGTCGCCATGCTCCTCTTCTCGATTTAGAGTAAATCAGAATGTCATCGATGAACACTACCACAAACTCATCAAGGTACTTGTGTAGCATACCGTTCATCGCTTCCATAAAGACAAATAGGAGCATTAGTTAGTCCAAAAGACATAACTTTAAATTCATAATGCCCATACTCTAGTGGAGAAAGCTTGGCCTTCTCAATGTCCTGCCCCTCACACGGATCTCGATTATACCGATCAAGATCAATTTTGAGAACACCTTTGTTCCCTTCGCTTGGTCAAACAGATCCGATGCAGGCAAAGGATACTTGTTTTTGACTCGCCACTTGGTTAAGAGCACGATAATCAATGCACATACGCCAACTTCCATCCTTCTTCGAGACGAAGAGGACGGGTGCTCCCATGGCGATACGCTTACGCCGAATGAAGCCTTTGGCCAACAGATCCTCCAATCGCTTCTTCAACTCGCCTTGAAAAGGTCGGTGCTAAGCTGCATGGAGAGATAGAAATAGGTCGAGTGCCCTGAGCAAGATCAATACTAAAACTCCACATTCCTCACAGAGGTAGACCAGCAACTCGTCCAGTGGAACACATCAACGAACTCCTTCACTACGTAAATCTCTCAATGGGAATCGAGGAAGATGGCTTCGCACAAAGTCATGAGGAAACCCAATAGCCTCAAACGACTAAAAACAAACTAGTCAAAGCAAAGATCGAATCGAGGGTATACCACCCCGAAGGTCAACTCTTCTGACGGACGGGGCAACCGCCTTCCAGAAACAACAGATCTTAGCACGGTACTCGATGCAGCACCCATGCCCAAAATGACATCAAAAGGAGCCAATCGATCACCATGAGATTGGCAAAGAAAACTCATCATCAATGGCAATGGTGCAACCAGGGCAAACCAAAGAACTAGCAATCAAACCCCCAGGAGAATCGACTAACACGACTCGTAAATCCGAACTCCCAACTTAGCTCTACTAGCAAACTCCGACGACACAAAAAGAATAGGATGCTCTGAATCAAATAGAACAAAGGCATCAACGGAATCCACGAAAGCAGCAGTACCAAACCACCTCTCGATGCCCTACGACTCGGCTGGTCGCAAAGCGCACTCTGGTGGCGCGACGTATGAGCCCCGACTCAGCCGATGCCCCATCAAGGTCAAGTGAGGAGGCAATCGAGGAGGAGCAGCTCGGCCAAGGCACCAAGTGGCCGTGGCGCCCACGCAAAGGCGGCTGAAACAAAGGGGGCACCATCATGTGCACCGATCCTCGGAAGACGCCGGCCGGAGTGGGAGGAGAAGACACCGCCTCCCACTTGATGATGCTACCGGGACTCATCCGCACTCGTCCCGTATGGCCAGCTTGCTACAGTTGGTTGCAACTCTCGGTCCCAACCACACTCAAGCACGGTGCTCACCACCGCACTCGTAACGATCCGCTTAAAATCCAATACAAAACACTTTTCTTTTGGTTCAGCTCAACTAAAGCCAAGAAAAACAAATAAACCGATCGCATTAACTACAGAGAACATCCGAAGGGAACCACCATCAACTCTTCTATTTGACTCCAATAACTACCCGATCAAGGACGTAAAGGATAAGCATTCTTCTCCTCATGTGGGTTAATAGTTCTTCTGATGGCGCTAACCGCCACACCGCCAAACCTCACCGTTACTATGAACCAAAAAAGAGGTGACCGAAACCCTTGGCACCACAACCCCACTTTTATCACCACAACAGAACAATCCAATCATTTATACATGCATCCGCAACTCTCTCGGGAGCTCGCCGCCTCCACGCCCACGGCCTCTACCTCTTGGCATGGTCGCTAGACAGACAACCATCCAAACACCAAAGCACACAATCAAGATCATAGATCAAACATCATCATAAGCATATTCCTTATCACATAATCAAGCGATGTATCGATGAACCAAAACCCATCCTATCAGTGCAACCAAGTGTGTCGATTTAGATTAGTTATACCACTTTTACAAGTTTTAACGTTAAGCTATCCTATAACAAGGTTTTAGTTAGAACTCAAGCCATGTTTCTAAGTTATTCCACATCACATTTTAGTTGTACCCTATAGCATGACACTAAAAATTCACATTCCAAGGACCTACATACCCGCTCGATACCAATCAGAATACCCTAAGCATTTACTATGCCCGAATGTTACCAAACATAAGCTAAACAACAACTAAAAACCACATTTAACATAAAATTCCAGCAAAGGCGCATAGACTAAAAACCGAAATTTCGCAGCACCTCCTTTTGTTTTATCATGAAATTAAGGAACAAGAACAATATAGCATTATATGGCAATAAGAGAAACATCTAAAACAACAATAAATAAAGTCTTAACGACAATAAGAGACTAACATTAAGCTCTTAAGGTTCCAAGTGTCAAACAAACAATAGAACTCTCATTAACCAAGCTAAGACTTAGTTTTAAAGACCATCACACGCAATTTATTATCAAACTAAATGAATTGACGGGGAAACATTAAGGTGAAGCAACGGTGAGCGCAGACTATTCCCTTTCCCGCATGCCGTTTCTCATGGTACCTAAAACAACAAGAAAAACACAAGGGTGAGTTCAAAACTCGCAAGCATACCGCAATGGACAACAAGCATAATAACATGGCAATAACATCATCTTTCATCATGTATAACATCTCATTCATGAATACTTATCAATATCATCATCAATTTGTATGCGATGTAATGCATTGCTCCTAATTCTCCGAACCTCATACCGGTATGGAAGTACACACCCGCCGGTGTGCACTCCTTTCCTCCTTCCATCCCGAAGATGGAGGGTGCCTACCGCTTCCAAACACCACGTGGATGGAATCACGACATAGGACTTACTCAATGATGCCCTGACTAGTCATAACTTTCTCACCGACCTTGCCGGACTAGCTATGACTTTCTCACCGCCCCGCCCTATCTCATGACATGCATGCAACCATGCCAAATATCATATTCAATTCACATATTAACACATGGCATCATAATATGTTAAACATGCTCATCATATCATATCAATCATTAAAACATGGCAAGTGGACATATATCATGTAGGCAATTCCATCTAATTTCAACATGCAACCTACAACTTGCTATCCATCACAACACACTTGCCTCAACCACGGCAACGGATTGGGAAGAAGAGGGAACTCCCGGGGTCACACCACCTGCACATAGGCATCACACACTCACAATCATAACCTCAAAACAGTACACACGCCCCCATCTAACCCGACATTGCCAACTACTCGCAAAACCTAAAAACAGAGGTTCTGTCCCGGCGGGACAGCAACCTTGCAAAAAGCATAACTTGAGTTCTGGGACTCCAAATCGAATAAACGAGTACACCGTCGCGAAGCTTAGGAAATTTCCCAACTTTCTCTAGGTATAAGGAAAGTCTGATTCTGCCTCTAAAGTTGTTTAATCTACAGATTACCGAGATCTGTTCCAATTACGTCACAGATTTTTAGGCGCTCGGTAAAACAGCCATAACTTTCAAACGGCTGATTGGAAATTAACGTGCTTTACGTCCACGGAAAGATAATTAAATTATCTACAACTTCCTAGAAGTCCGTACGGTCTGATTCGGATTCTAAATCGACGGAAACTCGAACCCTAGTTCGACTGCTCAATCTGCCCGAAAACAGAAACGTGGACAAGTTTAGATCTAACCCAAATTACTTCAAACCAGCGCTCCAATTGATCTAAAAATCTTGATAAACACCCCTAAAAACAGTACCTAGATCATCCCCAAGGATCCCCAAGATCATACCTTTGCCTGATGCACAAAACTCCAATGAATCTCTCGCGAATCGCTCCTCGCCTCCACGTTACTCGCCTCGCTCCTCGCTCCGCTCCTCGCTCCACGGGATGACTCCACAAGGTGCAGGGGTGGGGAGGCCACCTAGGGCAGCAAGGGGGTGGAGGGGAGGTGGTGGAGGTGGAGGAAAGGGAGGGGGTGCGCACGGTTTTGGGGGGGGCTAGGGCTTGGGGGAGGGGGAGGGAGGAGGCGCAAGAGGAGGCGGGGCGCAATGTGGAGGTGGGCGCAAGGGGCTGGGGAAGCCCCTTTATCAGCCCTCAACCCAATCCTAGTCCGTTACAGTAGTCCTAATCCATCCCACCAAAGCCCACCAAGGCCCAAAATCCCTCCTGAAGGCTGAAAACGGCCCGGAAACGTTATTAACCCCCGATCCTTATGATTTTAACCTTATTTCCACATCTCATACTGTATTTAACCTTATCATGTTCAAAAATTAAGGATACGACACTCCGAGGTGTCACATATAAAGCGAGGTGTATAGTACAAGGGCTCATGTAGTGACCCACCATCGATTACGATGAAATTTACTCTCCAGTACTGAGTGAATAACGTGGTGAATAGCATTTCGATATTTAATATCAATGGCAGCTAGCTTGAACTTATCAATGCAGTTGATGGATGTATTGATCACCCATTTATATGGGTCACTGTATACAGATATTTATATCAGTGCCTAACTGAGTCAACATTCTAGATCCTAATAAAATAATCGCAACATGTATAGTGTCAAATAGAGGTCGCTATATGGATTAAAACAGTCGAAGAAAATATGGTACAACCAACTTTGTGAGTTCTTCCTAAAGAAGGGATACTCCAATAATGATAATTGTCTTTGTGTGTTCATAAAGGAGTCCCATAATAGATTTTGTATCATCTCAATTTATGCCGATGATCTAAATATCATTGGAAGCACAAAGGACATAAAGGAAGCAAGTTCTTACCTTATGACAGAGTTTGAGATGAAAGATTTCGGTAAAACCAAATATTGCTTAGGCCTGCAGCTAGAGCATTTCCTAGAAGGAATTTTGGTACACCAGTGTACATATACCAAGAAGGTATTAGAAAACTTTAATATGGATAAATCTCGTCTGTTGAAGACCCCATGGTAGTAAGACCCCTTGAAGTTGATAAAAACCCTTTCAAGCTGAGGATGGAAAATAAGGAAATCTTAAGACTTGAAGTCCTATACTTAAGCTTCATTGGAGCAATTATGTATCTTGCATATTGCATAAGATATGATATTACATTCACAGTAAATTTGCTAGTTAGAAATAGTACAACTCTAACAATAAGATATTGGGTAAGTTTCAAGACTTGACTCAGATACCTCCAAAGTACTAAAAATCTTGGGTTATTTTACCAAAAGGACAAATACTTGACCATGGTGGGATATACGGATGTTGGCTATGTGACACTACGTTTTGGTGTGACATTACAAATTGCGAAATTAGAGAAGAAAATCTTACGGCTCGAGGTTTACTCGCGTTTTTGGGCCTTTTGAAGCGTTGTGACACCACGGAGTGTCGTAACCTTATTTAACGTGCATGATAAGGTTAATAACATTATGATATGTGGAATTAAGGTTAAAACTATAGGATATGGAGGTTAATAGCTTTTAGGGCCGCTTTCGGGTTTTGGGCCTTCCCGGGGGAGTTTGGGCCTTGGTGGGCTTTGGTGGGATGGAGTAGGTCTCCGTAACGGACTAGGTTTGGGTGTGGGGGCTGGTAAAAGGGCTCCCCACCAGCCCTTGGGGCGTCCACCCCTGCCCTAGGTGCGCCCCCACCTCTTCCCCTTGTGCCCTAGCCGCCACACCTCTCCCTCCCCTCTTGTGCCATGCGCCTTCACCTCCCCCTTTGCCCCCATTGCTCCCCACCTCTCCACCACCTCTCCTCCACCCCCTTGCTGCCCTAGGGTGACCTCCCCACCCCTGCATCCTCATGGATCCATCCGAGGAGCGAGGAGCGAGGAGCGAGGAGCAAGGAGCGAGGTGCGAGGAGCGAGGAGCGAGGAGCGAGGAGCGAGGAGCGAGGAGATCGATTGGAGTTTTCGTGCGTCGGGCAAAGGTATGATCATGGGGATCCTCGGGGATGAGCTAGGTACTGTTATTAGGGAGTTTATCAAGTTTTTTGATCAATTGGAGGCGCTGGATTTGAGTAATTTGGGTTAGATCTAGATGTTGCCACGTTTCTGTTTTCGGGCAGATTGAGCAGTCGAGCTAGGGTTCGCGTTTTCGCCAATTTAGACTTCGAATATGACTGTACGGACTTTTAAGAAGTTGTAGATAATTTCATTATCTTTCCGTGGATATAAAGAAAGTTAAATTCCGTCTAGCCGTTTAAAAGTTATGGCTGTTTTACTGAGCGTGTTAAAATCTGTGACGTAATTGGAACAGATCACGGTAATCTGTAGATTAGACGACATTAGAGTCCGAATCAGTCTTTCCCTATACCTAGAGAAAGTTGGGAAATTTCCTAAGCTACGCGAGGATGTACTCGTTTAATTGATTCGGAGTCCCAGAACTCAAGTTATGCTTTTTGCAAGGCTGCTATCCCGTCGGGACAGAACCTCTGTTTTTAGGTTTTGCGAGTAGTGGGCAATGTCGGGTTAGATGGGGTTTTGCGTACTGTTTTGTGGGCATGATTGTGAGTGTGTGATGCCTATGTGCAGGTGGTGTGACACCGGGAGTGCCCTCGACTTCCCACAAATCCGTCGCCCGCGGTTGAGGCAAGTGTGTTGTAATGTATAGCGGATTGTAGGTTGCTTGTTGATATTGGATGAAAGATTGAATACTTGCTATGATCACTTGCCTTGCTTGCTGTTTTCCAATGATATATTGAGTATGATTATCATGATATGAT
The DNA here is from genome assembly GCA_036346355.1 of Rhipidocladum racemiflorum. Classification (NCBI taxonomy): domain Eukaryota; kingdom Viridiplantae; phylum Streptophyta; class Magnoliopsida; order Poales; family Poaceae; genus Rhipidocladum; species Rhipidocladum racemiflorum. The sequence continues at coordinate 47,790,396 of CM070589.1, forward strand.
GCTATGCGTCTATACTTATCATGATTCGATGCCATGTGTAATATTTGTCATGATGAGATGCCATATGTTTATGTACATGTGAAATATGATAATTGGCATAGTTGCATGCATGACATGAGATGGGGCGAGGGCGGTGAGAAAGTCATTAACTAATCCGGGAAAGGCCGTGAGAAAGTTATGACTAGTCCTAACGCCATTGAGTAAGACCTACATCGTGATTCCATTCACGTGGTGAATGGAAGCGAGGAGTAGGCACCCTACATCTTCGGGATGGAAGGGGGGAGAGGGTGCACACCGACGGGTGTGTACTCAACCATACCGGTATGAGTTTCCAAGGAGATATGAGCATAACATTGCATTGCAATACATATTTAATGATGATGATGTTGTTATGTGCTCAAGTATGAGATGTTATATGTGATGTAAGGTATTATTGTCTTGTAAATGATCTTGTTGTCCATTACAATATGCTTGCTGAGTTTTCGAACTCACGCTTGTGTTTTATGTTGTTTTTAGGTACTTTGAGATCGGCATGCGGGAAAAAGGGGTCTAGCTACACTTCTACACGTAGCTCCACCATCATAGTCCATAATTAATCACTTGGAGACATGATATTAAGAGTTGTGTCATAAATTTAATGTAGGGTTTAATTTAGCATGCTTGTGATTCCTTATTTGCTTGGTTATAGCTTATGAAGTGGTTATAACTTAATGTATGGTCTCGAAACCGTCATAGGAAACCACTATGAAAAAAGTTGGACATTTATTTGGCAAATAAAATTTAGTGTTAACAATTTCTATTTGAGCGGTGCTTTTATTCTTTCTTTTTCAATGCACGTTACAGAATTTTTAAAGCAAATGAAGAGCTAAGTAATCATCTACTATTCATTCATACTTTAATATTTGTGTAACTTTCAAAAAGAAAAGATACTTCCTCTGTTCATTTTTATAAGGTGTATTTTGGTTTTGCACAAAGATTAAGGTTGCGTTGAAATTGGAAAGGGTATGAGAGAAATGACTTATATATCCCTACTTAATTGTCTTCGAAGATGAAAGAAATACTTTGTGTGTGTGGTAATGAATAAATGCATATAGTTGAGAGAGAATAAATAGGAGTATAGAAGGAAAGACCTCATTGAATCTATATATAAGCTTTATATTGTGAACAAAATTATGTAAAAAATAAGCCTTATAAAAATAAACGGAGATAATATTTCTTTTTGAAACAACTCGTGTCTTCCCTTGCTATTTGGAACATAATAATATATTTTTTTGCGAGGGAACATAATAATATCTATTTGCATCGTGGTTTAGAATTAGGAAAATCATGTAGGAAGCAAAACAAAATTACCATAATTCGTTGCAATGTCAAATGGAGCCCAAATGTTAGTGTTTCATTGCCTTGCATGTATTTTCTTACCCATATATGTATTTTTTATGTAATGATAGTGGGGCAATAGCACAGTAATTAATGCCATGGCCGATGGAACCTAACAGTCTTAAAAAGAAGAAGAGGAAGAAAATTGGAGCAAACAAAAGACAGAAAAAAGCTAGGAAAAATTACTCTCGCAAACGGTCATTATTGTTCTTCGAGTCTTTTCCTCCACAGCCCGATCTCCCCCATGCCTCGTTAATCCCTATTGCGCGGCTTTTAAATCTCCACGCCAAGAAAAGAAAAAGAACAATTCGAGGAAGGAAATCCCATCTCCACACCATCTCATCTTCCCGAATCTATCAGCCCCTAGGGTTCGCGAGATCTCCAAATGGATCCGATCCCTAGATATCTCCTCATTCTCTTCGCCCTCCTCGCGTTCGCCTCGGCCGTGGTAAGAGCCTGACACAATTCCGATCTTTGAGCAGAGGTCTGGTTAAATCCAGTTATTTATTGGAGAATTTCGTCGAAGTTGTTAAAGATTCTGCTGTTTCTTTAGGCGGGCGCCGCGGACAACGAGTCGACGGAATCGGGGATCTCGCTGGGACGCCGCGCGGGGGTGAGAAACCTGGCTCAATTAGCGCGTATTTTTGCTCAAAGGTGTGATTTTGGTTCCAGTCTTTGATGGTTGTTGGTGCGATTGTTAGGGCTTCTTGCACGGCCTGAAGAAGGACACGGTTGTGGACGGAGACCATGGGGTGGCCCTCGATGAGGTCGGCCCCGGGCCGTTCGACGCGCTCTTCGCGAGCCTGTCGATGATCTTAGTCAGTGAGGTATTGCTTAGTACTTGGAACTAGGGGGTTTGGGGTTGGAAATGGCGTTGGTGCAGCTGCGGCCGTGGAGCTGTTCGTGTGCCTTGTCATTGACAGCTGAGCTTTAGATATGTGACCATATCGTGACCAATTGACCGGTGATGATGTCCGACAGGGCACAAGCGCACCCAAGCAGTTTCCACTTGTGCATTTGCTACACTGAAGCAGGGTCCACTTGGGCGGCAATGCATTAATTGCAATTTCCGTGAGAGTGGAATTGATGTTTGGATTTATTTTTTTGGTGGTATAGATTGGAGATGAGACCTTTATAATTGCGGCGCTAATGGCGATGCGACACCCCAAGTCAATTGTGCTGTTTGGTGCACTCTCGGCACTCTATGTGATGACGGTGAGCTGGAAATTGATGCATGTCTTTGTCTAATGCAATTTGCATGTATCTTGCACAACGGAAATTCAACTAGGAAGACCTCATGCAACTATGCAAGGAAAAGAGTGAATTTTGCGACTCTGCTGATCTCTTAATTTGTCTGGTCCAGTTGTTTGAATTTTATCCTTACAAGTGAATTATATGGTGTTACATTGTTTATGTTGAGGTTTGCACTGTCCATATTTTTAATATGTGCTATGTTCAGGGCCCATTTAGTTGTGGTGATGCTATTCGTGTTTAGTTTCCTGTATGTTAGCTATTTAGTTTTTGTAGTCTAGCAGATGCTACAAAGGCTTGTCTATGTTGCTAATGTATGTATTTGTTCTCAAGGTACTGTCAACTGGACTCGGTAGAATAGTGCCCAACTTGATATCAAGGAAGCACACTAATAGTGCTGCTACAGGTAATTAATTTTTTATATCTTGAATTTCTGTTGTTTGTTTTAGAAGTGTGCTAATTGTGCATGTTTTTCATATCTACAGTTCTCATGCTGACAGTTTTGCAATCACTTTTGCTGATAGCAAAATTAAAATAAGTTACAAAATAGGCTATTATATATCTGGTTATAATCATTATGCAAATGTCCTACGTCATCCGCAGTAAGAAAAATCGGGTATATTTTCTTGAATACTATTGGGAAATGAGGAATATAGTCTTGCATTACACTACACAACTCAAATTATTATATATTCATCACATTTTTTACCATTGTTGCTCAGATATATATATACATGATAATGCACAATTGGGATACTCTGCATATGAAATAATTTACCACATTGATATTTCCCTTTCATTGCACATAATCTCTCTACTCCTTTGTTTTCCTGCTAGTTTTGTACTTGTTCTTTGGACTACGGTTGTTGTACATTGCATGGAAGTCTGACCCAAATGGATCTCAGAAGAAAGAAATGGAAGAAGTATGTGCTTTTTTATATACCCTTCGCTTGGTTTCCGTGTGCAGCTTATTTTGTAGTGTTTGATACCTTGACCTCTTGATAAAAATGGTGTTCTAGGCAGAAAAAGTGTAACTTGACCGTCATTTTTGGTGTTTGTTCCTACTTTCTAGTCTGTAATGTACTAACTGTAGATGACATCGTTGTTTACCTTTCGGAATTTTTAATTACAAGTGCTCTTTTTGTTAAAAAAAGAAAGGAAAAAATTACAATTGTACATTTTTATTAAGGCGTCGCTTAAGCGGTATGGATGCCTTGGGGGGTGGGGCGCGCCATGCTGTCGCCTTGCTTGTGTATGGCGCCAGCCCAAGGGCATGGTGTTGGTTGTCATTGTGGGAGCATGAGGCGGGCGCCATAGATGAGATGAGGGAGGGATATGGTAACGTACCGGCCATGCCACGTCACCACCTCCTTTGCTCTGGGCTCCTCCAGGAGTGAAAGTGGGAGAGCTAGGGCAGATGGTGAGGAGAGGCATGGGCTGGGTGGGATGGCCCATGGCCTGTTTTTTTTTTTATAATTTCTTATATGTTACTGGGCTAGGATCTTCTGTGGTTTAACTCTGGTATATGCAATACCATGTGTGATGTGTGTATAGCGTTGCCTCGCCACGCTCCTTAAGCGCTTTGACGGTAAAAAGGTGGTGAGCAGTCTCGCCTAACCTTATCGCTTTAATAACTATGCAACTGTACGGCTGATTGGCATGACACATGGACTCCTTCAAAGCTGGCTTTGTTGATAAGCTAACATGTCAAATAGTAATACATGCCTTTGCACGAACTGAACTGTTTTTTTTTTTGAAGAGAGCTGAACTGGTAATGAAAAGTTATTGACAAAAATGAGCACATGAAAAATAGTTTTATTTAATTGCATGATTGCATAAGTGTATGGTTTATTGAAGTGCATATTGACTAGTTGAGTGCTATTAAACTACATGCTTTGAAAAAGACTAGATCTTTTGGAGCCTTGTTGAGTAATGATGTACATACATTTCTGAGCAGGTGGAAGAGAAGCTTGAGTCCGGTCAAGGAAAATCAACCATTCGCCGGTTCTTTGCAAGATTTTGTACGCCAATCTTTTTGGAGGTCAGATTTTGTTACCTTATGAAAACATGTCAAATTATTTGCACTGCGTATGTGACAGTCTGTCAGTACTTATGCTGTATTTGAGTGTTTTCGCCTCAACTCTTGAAATCATTTCTGCATTATCCTGTTCAGTTATGGTTCCTTTTTCAATAAGTCGATGCCCATTACACCTTGTCAATGTTGTCCTGTTATATTTGTTTCAAGTATCGATTTTTCTTATGTCGATTAATTATCTGTAATATGTAACTCTCATGAGACACTCATTGAAATGCAACTCTTTGTTCTGGTTGCAGGCTTTCATCTTAACCTTTTTAGCTGAATGGGGTGACCGAAGCCAAATAGCAACGATCGCGGTAGCTACTGCGCTAGCACTATACTTTTCTGTTTGCAATATAATATGCTTATAGAAGTACCCAAATATCTTGTTGATATATCTAGGCTTCTGTTTTGTTGGCCATCATATCATATATTCCATTTTCCACTCAGAGCTCTGATATTATACAAAAAGTTGCATGTGCCTATCTTACTAGTTCTCACTAGTCACTTCCTCTGCTGTGACCATGCAGCTTGCAACCCACAAGAATGCAATTGGAGTAGCAGTTGGAGCATCCTTGGGGCACACTGTCTGCACATCTCTGGCAGTTGTAGGAGGGAGCATGTTGGCGTCAAAGATTTCACAGCGGACAGTTGCAACAATTGGAGGCGTTCTCTTCCTGGGGTTTTCACTGTCGTCATACTTCTATCCGCCACTATGATGAAAGGCATAGCTCCTTCCTCTGGAATGATTGCTTGATTGTCTCACCTCTTGTTGAACAAGGAGTAAACGAAGGAAATCAATTCCTGGAGCACCTCTAGAGCTACGACATGCAATTCATGTACAGTCCAGTCCTTACAGAATGAAATTCTTGGAGCTGCTTTACTTCGGTCTATGTGTAGAAGCTACGTCGTTCAAAGCATTGCTGACATTTTTGTTGGTTGTATCAGAAATATAATTTATGCGCTGTGCTGTTCATGGTTCTTCGCGTAGAAAAGATCATTCTGTTACCATTCTTCTATCGCTTGTAATCTTTCCCCCCTTCTACTACGGCAGTAACAAAATTGAGAAACGTTGAAACCATCAATGTACCGTTTGTAACTTTTAAGTTAAGATTGGCCACGTTCAAACCAAAGATGGGCCTTATATTTTCTTTGGCTCTTAATGTAGATGTTACTAGTAGTACTATATTTTGTACCCCCGGACATTTTGTACGGATGTAATAGAATCTGATGTCAATTGAATGCGAAATTTGTCTTGGGAGTAATGATCACCGCATTCTCATGCATATTTGTACTAGCGGTCGCCGTGGTCCCATGTTTGTGAGGTTATAATAAAGTCCTTTCATCATGGTTTCTTGGTGAATTAATGTTGGTAACTTCACTTTCGACGAACATCAACGAAGTGGTATGATCTTGCGATGTGGCAAAGCTCAAATTTCGAGTTTTTGGCTTGATTGGTCCCTGTTGCTTTTTTTTAATGTCATCTATCATACTCTCGTAAACACCTCGCCGACTCACAAAAGTATAATCCATCGTTGTAGATTGGGTGGACCCACCAAAGCAAAAGATGCCAAGGAGCAGTAGCTCGGCAGGCTTTGATAGGAACCACTGCATTAACCGAAGACCTTGCCGATCAAGTCCATTAATTAATTAATTAATCAATTTCTTGCCGATGAATCCTTAGGGCACTCTTAATGCTTCTACTAGTTACATGCCCGTGCGTTGCTACGAAAAATAAAATTGATAACGAAAAATAAAGATTAAAAAATAAAAAAAATATTTCACAAAATCAAACATCTATCTTTAACGCCGCTTTGCGAAAATTTGGCTAATTAAAGCAACGTTTCGTTTCTTGCGTAGGGCAATTAAGCAGGGCAATTAAGCGGCAATTAATGACGTGGGAAGAACGGACCACTGCCACCAAGTGCTGCTTTAGAATAGTAGAGATATCGGTAGTTTCTTAACTATGTCATATGAGATTAATGCTGACGTGAAGAGAGGATTAAAGAAGAGAGATGGAAGCTATTTATTGCATGAGAAACAACTTAGACACATAAACCAAGGGAAGATACACCAAAACCATGTCTTGGAAAGAGGAGGATTGTATCTATGTGTTGCATGATATTTATTTGATGTTCTTTATGTATTTGTGCTAAGATAAAGGGTTGAATGTGTTGTGTCTAGTAATAATATGGATGATTTTAGATATGACTAGAGAAACTTTTCATTAGAAGTGTCCCTAGTCACTTAATTATTCTCTTAATTAAATACTACTCTTAATTAGTCACTGAATTAACCAATTAATTAAGTACCGCTTTTAATTAGTCACTGAATTAATCAATTATATAAGTATTGTCGAGGAAGGGGTGCTTCGTAGGACCTATTGAACTACTGGTCCATAACACCTACTGTCTTCTCGGAGTACGCAGTAGCTCTTCTGGTGCAGTATGACTACCCTACGTACCGCAACAAACTGTGCGGCCATGGCAATTGTGAACTGCGCTACCAGAGTATAGTAGATGGCAGATTTTTTTTAATATTATATTTTTTATTCAAATTGTAAAAATATTCCTCGAATAATTTTTTTTTCAAAAATATACCTCTATCGCTCGAGAAACGGGCGAGAGCAATACATCGCACATTCAAATGGCGACTCTTAGCTCTGTCGCGATTTGAACGGGCGACAGGAGCCCATGTGACGCCACGTTGGCAGTTTGAATGGCGCTACCCAGATGTCGCTTTACAGTTTGGCGACATAAGCTAAATCGACCCTTGGTTTGGCGACAGAGGGACGTGTGGGTCTCTGTCGCCAAACCAATTGGCGACAGAAGCGCCCTTATAAACCGTGCGCGAGCGCTATTGTACCCTCACAGTTCATTCAGCCGGCCGACAAAGAAAGAAAGAGGGAGAGGGAGGAAAAAAGAAAGAGGGAGTTTAGAGTGCAGTGCAGGTAATTCTTTTGTATCTTTATATTATTCAGTTGCATTAGTGGTATGATAGATAGAAAAAACTTTAGATCTAGGTTAATTTAGATGTAACTTCTAGATTTCGTATAGTTTTAGTAATTTAGTTTTAGTACTTTAGTTTTAGTAATTTAGTTATTTAGTTTTAGTTATTTAGTTTCAATAATTTAGTGATCATACATATTCTTCTGTGTTGAACTGGTTATATTATACTTTTCGGATGGCACCAGATCAGTGGCAGTTGAAGTTATTTTGCCTTTGTAGTATGCGGAATGATTCTGTTTATTGAAAGTTAGTTCAAGTGAGGGGAACTGCATTGCGGAGGTCATATGTGAGGGGGGCGGAGCGGTGAGGATGGCATCGGGTGCTTTTAGTACAAGCATATGAAAGGGGTGTTGCCCCGCAGCAGCAGCAGTTGGACGTGGGAGAGTGCAGTAGAGGTCAAAATGAGTTCAGTTATGCTGACACAGAAATTGGGGAATGCAGCCGTCAGCAACATGTTCAGAAATACAACGAGGACATAGTTCGGAAGAGTGGTGATCAAGTTCAGGATTGGGAGGACGATGACGATGCTAACATTGGACAAGAAGCGCAGGGAGAAGTAGACGAAGGTGAGAAAATCGAGGAAATAACAGCAACGATGGAAGAGGAAGATCGAGAATATACCAGAGAAGAACTGGAAGTCAACGATGAATCGGAAGAGGAAGATGAATGTGTGGAGCCGCTAGTGCCAAAATATTGGAGAACGTATCAATTTATTAATATGGTTGTGAACGAAAGCAGCGATACACCTTGGCAGTACAGTGAGAATGAGGTTAGGACTAACAGTATGTACACAACTAAAGAAGCAGTTCAGGATGCTGTGAAAGATTGGGCATTATCAGTAACAAGAACTTTTAGGGTTAAGAAGTCCACCCCAACCTGCTACGACATGGTGTGCGAGGTCCATGGGTGCTCGTGGAGAGTGCATGCATACAAGCTCAAATGGGGCACCCACTGGCTATGTTCGAAGGTTGAGCAGCATAGCTGTATGACTGATGAAACCCTTATGGCTCACAGGAACCTGTCATCCGGGTATGTTCCTAATATCATGTATTCAGAGATAGTGGACAACCTTAATTTTGAGCCATGTGCTATTATCCGAGCAATCGAGAATATATATCAGTACACAATTAACTATGAAAGGCATGGAGGGCGAAGCAGAAGGCGTTAGAAAATGATATTTGGAAAATTTGAAGACTCATACCATAATCTGCGAGAATCTGCTCGCACTGCTCAGTTGCATCAAGGAAAAAATCCTAGCACTTATTATGATTATCAGGACTATCCGTCTAGAAAGTGGCCGAACAAGAGGTATTTGAAGAGAGTTTTCTTAGCATTCGGAGCTTGTATTAGGGCGTTCTATCACTGTCGTGCATTGTTATGTGTTTATGGCACATTCTTGACTGGGAAATACAAGCGGCAAATAATGACAGCTATGAGAGTAGATGCAAACAACCAGATTCTGCCTGTTGCTTTTGCCTTTGTAGAAAGCGAGAACTACGAGAGTTGGTTATGGTTCTTACGGAGCTTGAAGATCTGGGTGGTCAAAGCTCATCAAGATGTGTGCATTCTATATGACAGGCATGCTGGTCTGCTTAGTGCTATCAAACAGTTGCAAATAGGAGAAGATGAGCAAATTCCCTGGCCTGACTTGCAGAGCCGATGGTGCATGAGGCATTTGGGTACGAACTTCTTTAAGCAATTCAGGAACAAGGAACTGATGAACATGTTTAAGAGACTATGTAAGCAGAACCAAGTGAGTAAGTTCCGTACTCTATCGAAGAATCTTGACGACCTAACAAGAAAATACAAAGAGGATCAGACGAACAATATTGGTAGCAATGCGGAGCCTCTATTACCTCTGCCAATAGAAGATGAGGCGACGACTAGCCGTCGAAGGCAAAGGCCAATTAAATGTTTCTCGGACTGGATAAAGCACGAACCATTAGAGAAGTGGTCACTATTACATGACACGCATGGTGCTAGATATGGTGTCATGACAACTAACTTGGCGGAGGTGTACAACTGGGTAATGAGAGGGATGAGGTGTCTCCCGTTGGTAGGAATTGTTGAGGGAGTGCTGCGGGGCACAACCAAATACTTCGCGGATAGGCATCAGGCTGCTAAGATAGTAATGAGGGATGAGAATCTATTGTACTCAACCATGATAACTAAATACATGGATGAGAAGTGTAAGAAGGCGGCAATCAAAGTAGGTGCAAGAACACTGTGTTTCAAGGTGATATGCAGGGATAAAGGATGACGTGGAACCAACCAGAAGGTCATCACCCAGGAGTGTGCCTTGCAGGCTGACTGCAGATGCTCGTGTAACAAACCCCACCTTTTGCGTAAGCCATGTTCTCATGTCATAGCTGCTTGTGCGTTATTTGGAATGCGACCAGGTATATATCTATCAGAATATTTTACGAAGGAAAAGGTGATGGCAACTTGGAGCGAGGAGCTTTATGGTTAATGGCGAGCGAGTGCTCGATTGTGCTCCGTCGTACACTGGGGATATCTCCGGGTGCCCATGCGAAGACACCTTCGTATTCTTGGAGGAGTTGTAATAAAGCTGTTTCTTCCTCCCAGGCTAAGGTGGTGTTGAGGGTTACCATCTTGTCTCCATTAGGTTGCAAAGCCACCCGCTTTGTTTCTCCCTGGGGGCACGGTTTCGGGAGCCATTTTCTGCGCTGGTCGGGTAGGGGATCTCCTTCTACCGTGTAAACGTGCTTGACCTAAGGGGCCCCTTCTAGATATATCTTTCTTGCTAGTGCTTCGTCTCCCCGCACCGTGATGGTGCCGTTGGGCAAAGACATCTTGATGCATAGAAAGCCATGGTGCAGGACAGCTCTGAACACGGTTAACAATCCTCATCCCATTATGGTGTTGTACTAGAAAGGCATATCAACAACGTCGAACATGACGTTGCGAGTGACGCTGGCGTGTTGTGCCTCGAAGGTGACTTCCAACTGAATTTTCCCTATGGTGCTGATGGCATTCTCGCCGAAACTGTCGTGGGGGCTCCTGTCCTGGTACAGTGATACTCCATTACTGTTGCGCGGGCCTGGTTAATCACGCAACCGGTAACGTAACGATCACGGCATCACGACAGACTCAGATTGAAACCACTTGGTCAGCACGATACTCGAGTAATGAGGTCACATGCCAGCCAATTGGATCCAATTTGAGCTTCCTGCAACCATGTGATAACCACTAGTCCCTGGATCAGTAGGCTAGTGTCACATGTTGAGAAGGTAGAGTCTCATCCAAGCGAACGCAATATAAGGGCAGAGGTATTATATTATAGCGATAGATAATAATATTACAACTTGTTTCTGTTTACAAAATGCCGATTGGCTTAAAGTAAACTGAAGAGAAAAACATCAGAGAAACAAAAGTAAAGCGGCCGCGGTGTGCCTCCATTCCCTCAGGCAACCGGCGAGCAACTAACTCCGCTAGCCGTCAAACGCACCACCCGCGTCTGGGTCACTGAACTCCTGGTCACCTTCTTCCTCACCTGCATCTTCTGCTCCTCACGCAAATTTTCAGAGCAAACGGTGAGTACACGTATGTACTCGCAAGACTTTATTGTTTGCAAGTATAATAATAATGCAGGCTAAACAATGAAGATGGTTGCTATTCTAGTTCAGATTTGCATGAAGCTGAAGTTATTTGCAATAGACTAATAGATTGGAATATTGCACAGTTTATAAAACATTTGGTAAATGAGAGTACAACAATACATAATGTAATTGTACATTTCATTCAACATCCAAATTTTCTCCAACATATCCAACACCACCATCACATGGCAACAGGAATCATTTTCTTCAACATAACCAACACCACCATCACATGGCATCAAGAATCACCACCAGCTTGATCAAATCACCAAACCAACCGATCTTTGAGTTCAACAACTCAACATTTGCATGAAACAGCCCAACATTTAAAAGATCTACCAATTTCAAATCCTTTTCAAAAATCTAAACCAAAATACTATACTTGACAGTAGATACCCAAGATGCTCGTGACCATGAGCACGGCTAATCGATTAGTTTGATTAATCTCTACAGAGAATGCACACTTTACCCACACGACACGCTCTAGCAATCATGTCAACCATGCCACGCGATACATACCGTATCCGTTTTGCTAGATTGTGAAAAAACTCTTCCAATTGTCGGCATCTAGTCTTGCATCAGCCCCGGCGATGTGCGCTCTTTGCTTTGGGTGGGGACTCCACACACCCACACAGAGTACCCCCGGGCCAGGCGAGAGTACCCCCCATTTAAGGTGTTTGGGTACCTTAAACTCCAAACCTGATTCACCCACACGGATCCAACGATGGCTAACAGCCCATCGTGCCTTTTACCCTCAGCAAAGCATCCACCGTTGTTTCACGAAAGTCTCCAACACCTGCGCGTGGTGAGGGAGTATTCTAAGCAACACCAGCACATCGGTATTGCCCAACTACTTCGACCTACCACGGCGCAAGATCAAATTCCAACTCATGTACTGGGTTTAGGCTATCCCATACTTGCACATGTGGTTGTACGAAAGGACTTGGTTAAAAACGTCAAGTTCGGTCCTTAGGATTGCACAGACGAGACCTCCCATCATCCGTCCGGCATAAATCACTGTACACCTTTTCCTTTTTCATCTTTTACCAACATAGCCTTTGTTTTTCCGAAATCACCATTTCCGAAATCCTAATAACGTATCGAAAATCTTTGATTGACTGAGTCCACCGATCATTATTCAATCAGTCTAAAGCTGGGCTAAGCGTATGCAACTATTAGACTTATAACCCCTGACGACACTTATTATAGCGTCTACCCTTAAACTAGGGTTACTCAAGGATTTTAGGGTAACAACGATATTAAGATAAGCCATCCAACCATTAGGGTATCTATCTATTCCCACCATTTAAATACTTGTAATAATCATATGCATGCGTAATCATTTTGCAAAACATCAAATACTTTTGCAATTATAGGAGCAATATGTTCAAAGAGGGTGCTTGCCTGCTTGCTCTTGGTTTTGCGTGTCCTCTGGGTCGAAGTCCGAATCCTCGCCTACTGCTCCCGAGGTGTCCACGTCTAAACGAAAGCGCGATAAAAGAAATAACGAGGAAACGATTAAGATCCAACGAGAAACACAGCAAAAAGCTCAAAGAAGCGGAAACAACCAATAAGCGAACGCGAGAGGGAAAACTTAAATGAAAACCAAAATTTGAATTGGAGACCGGTAGTACCGGCGTACAAACCCCGGTAGTGCCGCTTTACAGTCGGCAGTACCGGCCTTAAGGGTCGGTAGTACCGGCGGCTGCGAAACCTAAACGAGGACCTCTCTGGAAAATAACTGCCGGCGTTGCGGGAGCGGTAGTGCCGGCCTAAGCCCGGCAGTACCGGACTTACCACGTCGGTAGTGCCGGCCACAGGTCGACTGAATTTTTCCAGAAAAAGGATTTTCGCACAAACGACTTCGGAATTTCGCGGCGATTGCATGGATGGGTTCTTGGAGATGACAAGGACCCATTTACGCAAACCACCCGAGGTTCCGACCTCATTTGGCCTAATTTCTAAACCGAAAAACTCTAAAGTCCTAATCCATGCTAAATTCCGACTTTCTCCCCGAATCGGATTCTAACTCGATTCTTTTCGCGAAACTCGGACTTTAACGACGTCGAATACATTCTAGTGTCCTTTTCCTAGCTTTTGGAACTAGGGTTTCAAGGTTTAATTCCAAAAGCTACGAAAACGACATTTAACCAAATATATCCGATAAAAACGTATTTAGGGTTTCCAATATCAGTTTTCGCACTAACGAGAACTCTAGCACCAAAAGTTGAGTACTACCACTAGGTTTTCTAGGGTTTTGGCTAAAAGAAAAGTTGATAGAAATGGAGAAAAGTACAAGATCAAGCTCAAGTCATCACAGATCTGGCTGAAACTTGCTCGACTCACCACAGTGCTCGTCTAGGATTTAGGAAGCGACATCCTCCTCCTTGACCAGCTGCTCCACGAGCTCCAGAACACCGGAGGGAGAGGTTTAGCTGGAGGGAAAACTCGAGAGAGAGGGAGAGAGCTCCATGGGAGAGAGAGCTAGAGAGGGAGAGCTAGAGGGTGAGGGTGAGGGTGAGAGTGAGAGGGAGTGAAGGAGAGTGAGCTGGGGGAGGGAGAGAGTGAGAAGAACTCTCTAGTAGAAAAGGAGGTGGCCAGGGCAACGAGCAGCAGAGAGGGCTCGCCGCCTCGCCGCCTCGGCCAAGAAGACGGCCAGTGGCGGCAGATCGCCGCCAGGCGTAAAAACCCCAAAACCCCGAAACTCACGAATCCTTCCCGTAAACTTTTAGGATAGACTCTAGGATAGCTAAAGAAGGTTTGGAAATTACGGTTGCTCGGAAATTCTAATCGCAACACGAAACGAGATTTTGGAGCAAAAACTAAAACGAAACAGATCGAGCAAACAAATCCAAAAACAATTAACTCCAAATTAAATTCCAAATAACTCTCAAAGGATAATTAACATTAAAAAGGCAAGTACAAACTCAGGATGTTACAGAAACCGACCAGGGGCACCTCCTATTTCCGTAGCCTATCATAAGGGATCATCATCTGCTGGAAAGCCCCGGCGAAGATTATGTCTGCAGCGCTTCCTCCATCTACCAGGATCCTGCGCACCTCGCAGTCGGCGATTATGGCGGTGACCACCAGGGAGTCTTGGTGCGGGAAATGCACTCCTTTCACGTCTTCTTCTTTGAATACTATAGGTTCATGTTTCTGCTGGGGGAAATGGCGGATTGGTTCCAACATGGTTGACTTGTCTCGCGTATGCCTTTCGTTGTCATTTTGACGATAGGTGTAGGGAGGATCCTCCAACGATGGTGTTGATGATGTAGTGCATGTGATTTACCTCCGCGTGATGCGGTGGTCTTGGGTGTTTCGGGGGCGGAGGAGGAGGCGGGGGTGGTGTTGGGAACGCTCCCGCTTCCCTTCTCTTGGTTTCGAACCGCTGGTAGCTTTCGATCACCTTGAAATGGATCGAATCGAGGGTTCTGTTCTCGCCATGGTATTCACAGTGGTATCTCCCTCGCGTTGCTTCCTCCCCTCTGGGCACGGGCCGATCGCCCTCTCGTTTATCCTGCCAACGGGATGGGCTCCACCCTCACCGCTCCGGCCGGCGTCCCTTATCGTTGTGACGATAGGGCCATTCGTGAACGTAATGAACCCTTTTTCTTTTGTCCTTTCCATCGTGCTCTTGGCTACGGGTCCTCGCCTTTGTTTTGGGAGCGGGTTCCTTCTCTTGGTCACTCTTGTGCGGGGACCACCTCGATGGCTCACACCACAGCTTGTCTTCCCTCCGACGATTGTCCTCCTCCGCGTGGGCGTACTCCTTCAATTTCGCAAATAGCTCCTCCACGGTGTGGGCTTCTTTGTGGGCTAGTCTTTCCACCAACGGCCCTCTCCACAACCGGCAACATGTCACATTGATGATTGTGGTGTCGTTGACCCCTCGAATTGGCACTTGATTTGGAGAAGCACTGGAAGTAGCTTTTGAGGGACTCTCTTTCGCACTGCTTTATGGTGAATAAGTCGCTCTCCTCCTTTATCCGATCGAAATTCCCCTGAAAGTTGCTCTCCATTTTCGAGCGGAGCTATGGTGACGGACCATGTGGAGGCCCATCTTTGTTTGTGATGATATTTGACTTGTTTTGAGCTTGGGTTGCTCAAGTTTGAGTTTGATTTGATTTGGATTTGAAATGGATTTTGAATTGAAAGTATTTCGTTTTGCGTCGAACCAAGGGAATCAAGAAACAAAGAGTTTCCCATTTGCGCCGAACCAAGTTTAGAAATGACCTATGTTTGCGCCATACCAAGTTAGAAATGACTTTTCATATTTGCGCCTGACCAATTTTTCAGTCCGCCGTGAACGTGAAATTGAAGCTTTTGCGCCGGACTGAGTTTTTCAATTAACCGAGAGTTCGACGTGTATACCAGACCAATTGTTCGGTCCGTTATGAGTTACGCCGGACCAAAGTTTCGGTCCAGCGTGAACTGCAAATTCCAGGGTTTAGTCCCTAGGTACGTAGGACCAATTGTTCGGTCCGTCGTGAGTGACACCGGACCAAAAAGAGGTTTGTCGTAGATGCTTTGTGCTCTGTTGAGCTTTGATGAAAATTGCATATTATTCTTGAACAATGCTATGTGATGTGTTTTCGTTGTCTGTGATGGATGCAGGGCTCTCTTTGGTGGTCATGGTGAGGCGAAGGGAGGTCGGAACTAGGCAAGGGTCGCCGGAGGTTCAAGATGGCCGGAGATGGAACCAGTGCAGTCCAAGGAGGCAAAGAGACAAAGTGTCTGCTAAGCTTGAGGCTTTTTAGGTCTAGTAGACTAGAGAGTTGTTGGTCTTTAGAGCTAATGTAGTGGTCAAGTTAGCTTTTGTGAGAGGGTTGTTGGACTGATCATTTAAAGATGCTTTGAGAAAGCATGTGTAAGATAGGATCAGTGTAACCCATGTGTGAGGAAGTGTGGGATCAAATCTTGGCCCTTGGAAGTTAGCTTAGGATTGAAGCAAGACATCCAAGGGTGGGAATTGATCCTAGAACACAATAAATAGAGGGGTAGGGGTAGCCTCCCCTTCAGAGAGTTTTAGAGAAGTTTTTGGTGCTCCTTTGAGCTTTGCCCACATGAAGTGAGGCTTTGTAAAACTTCAAAGAAAAGAAAATACAAAAATATTTTCCTCTTTTCTGAATTTAAATTCCGCATTTACATTATGTCTTTACATTCCGCAATTTAAATTCAGTCTTTACTTTCTCGCAATTTAAATTCCGCAAGTTAATTTTTGCCTCCCCTCCTTCTACTTGCTCTTGGTTCTTCATGCCTATGATGAGTGATTGATCGGATGAGTCTTCTTTGAGATCATATCCCAATCCTTTAGGTAACTCCTCAAGTTTTTGCGAGAAACCGATCTCTTGAGCTTTCATGGAGAAATCTTCGTAGATCGAGTTTTTGAGTTGATTCTTGCATACTCTAGGTTGCTATGACTAGTGGGAGTATATCCAAGGCCATCTTGATCGCAAAGTTGCATTTTCTTGAGTTCTTGGTGTCTTCTCTCTTCAAATGGTTAAAGGTCGGAACTTTGACGTCAATCCTTGCGATTGATTATTGGAATAAGTTCTTGACATCCTTTAGAGGGTATCTACATAGTTTCATGAGGTCTTGACTACTGGATCAATTGTTTCATCAATTTTGGTCTTGGCCTCGGGCTGTTTTTCTGCGTCCTGTTCTTGAGCCTGACAGTACCGCCCTTAAAGAGCAGTAGTGCCAGCCAAGTGGCAGTACCTCATTTTGCACTGCGGTAGTGCCGGCCTCAGGAATTTTTGCTGATCTATTTGCTCCAGAGGTCACAAATTCTGTTGGAGGAGTTCTTCTTGGTTGTTATTTGTCCAAACAGAGTGGGAAGTTTTATTTTGGCCAAGTCGGGATCATTCACCCCCCCTCTGATCACCATTCCGATCTTTCAATTGGTATCAGAGCCGGCTTTGCTCTTTTATAGATCATGATCGGTCTCAAGAGCCATGGCGACGGACAAATACTCTTCTAAGCCTCCAATTTTTGCTGGAGTTAATTATCCGTTCTGGAAGGTTCGAATGGAGACATACATCACTGCCCAGGGCTTTTCTATATGGCAGAAGGTGAAGCTCCCGTATGAGGTTTCAGCCGATGAGAACGTCGACGCCGCAAACTTGGCTGAAGTTGAGGCAAACGCTAAGGCCAAGAACCTCCTCATACAGGGACTTAGCTGTAGTGAGTATGATCGCGTCTCTCACCTACGATCGGCTCACGACATCTAGGTGACCCTCGATGCTTACCATGAGGGCACTACTCAGATCAAGTCCATGATACAGGATCAATTCAAATGTGACTACAACAAGTTTGAGTAGCACGCTGGTGAGAGCCTCGACGAGTGCTTTGCTCGTTTTGCAAAGATCCTCAGCAATATTTGGTCAGTTGGTTGCTCATACACTGATTCGGAGAATGCGAGGCATTTTCTTAGAGCACTCGATATGAGGATTTGGGAGATGAAGGTAACCACCATCACAGACCACACGGATTTGTCGACTTTGACTCTTGATGGGTTGTATTCCTGTCTCAAGACTCATGAGCTCGATATTGTCGCTCGTAGGACGAAATCCCAATCGATGGCCATGGTTACTAATCCCATCGGGTCTTCCTCTTCAGGACCCTCACTTGACTTCTGTTCTGGTTTTTCCCTCTCCGCTCTTTGTGACGTAAGCGATGACGTTCTGGAACAATTTCCAGAAAATGAGCTTGCTCTTGTCGCTCGAAAATTTTCGAACATTTACAAGAGGGTGAGAGATAGGAAGAGGAGCGGCAAGATCATTTGCTTTGAGTGTGGTGGCCCCAACCATATTTGGGCAAACTGCCCAATGCTGGAGATGGGCAAAAACGAACAAGGCGGTCCGAGCAAGAACAACTATATCGACAAGAACCGCAACAAGAAGCCTCCAGCTCGCGATCCAGCGCGAGAGAAGAAGCACCGCAAGTTCGCCAAGAGCAAGAAGCTCTTTCACAACGTACTCGCCGCTCTGGACGATCTGGACCTCTCCGACACGGAGACATGGAGCGACGAGGACGAGGATGAACCGCAAGAGAAGGCGAAGAATGGCGACGACTTCTCCGGCATGTGCTTCATGGCCTCCAATGCCATAGAAGTAGACGACTCCGAGCTGTACAGTGACACGGAGGAGGTACCTTCCTATGACCAGCTCAATGATGCTTTTGTCAAGCTAGGAAAATTTCATTCCAAGTCTAGAGCTAAGTGTGCATAATTAGAGAAGGAAGTAGGTACCTTGTCTCGGGAGTTAGCTTCACTTAGATCATGTTCCTCCTGAGACTCTGATGGCTGTACTCTTTGTGATGCTTTGCTCGTGGAGTTGGAGAACCTAAGGACCTTACATGATAGTGTGGTTTCTGATCTTGAGGCTCTTAGGTCAAAGGATGCTAGCACATGTTCTGTTGATTCTATTCCTGCTGATGCTAGTTTTCTTCATGCTCACACGACTGCTTCTTATGAAAATTGCCCTAAATTGCTTGTTGAAATTGATGCCATGAGCTCACACCTTAGGAAGCGTTCTGCTAGAAATGATGAACTTGAATCATATGCTTCTAAGGACCCAGTCAGCTCATGTGAGGGCTGTAAGCAACTAAAATTTGACAATGATGCTTTGACTGTCAAGTGTGCTAAATTTGCTAAGGATTTACTAGTTAAGTCACCAACTGGTTGCTTGCTGTGTGTTGGGGTTAAGGATGATGTGGACAACGTCCACACTGAGCTTAGGAAGAAGCTAGAGGCCCAGATTGGAAGAATTAGAGATGCTCCCTTTGTGTCTTGGGAGTCCCTCAAGATTGAGGCCGCTGTTTACAGGGAGAGATTTACTCATGCTATTCGCTCTTCTCCATCTGGCTCTTCTTCTTCAACTCCTTCCCCCTACTCTTCGTGTGCCTCACTTTTTCGAGAGTGCCAGTACCTTATGAGTACCCTCGAGAAATTTGTTGGCGGCAAGAAGAAGCTCAATCTCATGTTAGACCAATCCAAAATTAGTCGATTCAATCAAGGTCTAGGATATGATTCCTTGGAGCACGCACGATCGCATCTGCCTACTGTTGTGCATGCGTCCAAGAGTGGAGAGATTATGGTTGCTCCTCAGATGAGCACCACTGTGTTCAGGTCAACAGGTCTGGTCCACGGGATCTTTGATGGGAAGGATGTTGCTCCTGCTACTTCAGCCTCCAAGGCGAAATATACATGCACCTTCTATCAAAAGGATGGACACCTCGTTGACTTTTGTTTTAGACGTGCCAAGATCACTCGACGTGAGCGTGTTAGTGCCCTTGGGGGTATTCAGGGTTATCCCCAGACTCTGAGTGCTTCTAAGGCACACACGGCTTCTAGAAAGGTTTCATAGTTGCCTATCTTTGGACAGCGTATGGGGCTTGGTTTTAAGGCTTCTTCTTCTGGTTTTCACCCCAGAGCTGTTCCGAGTCAGTCTTTCTGCCATCCTTATGATATTCCTCGTGTTTCCCATCGAGGTGGATATCAGCAGCATGAGCTTGCTTCCTCCAGTAGGAGGTCTGAGCAGCGTGTTGTGGATGGTCTGGCCTTTGCACGCCGGTAGACCAACCCGGCACCTGCTCCCAGATGTTCTACTGGAGCTATCTCTGAGTTCGTGAGAGTTGATTCTAGGACAGGCGCTAGATTGCATTCTACTGCTCCTTTGGCTACTTCTACTTCTGCTCAGGTGACTCAGTATTGGGTTCCTAGATCAGCCTTGATCTGTCCTGGTACTTAGACATCTGCCTTTCGCTCTCATTGATTCTGGATTGAGGGACAGGGAAGGGGGAGGTTTGGATCGTAGACTCCGGCTGTTCACGTCATATGATCGGAGACTCCCATTGGTTTTCTTCCCTAGTCCAAGCTCCCAGTGATGAGGTGATCACTTTTGGGGATGCTTCTTCAGGTAGAGTCATCGCTAAAGGTACCGTCTGCATTAATGATCAGTTTGTCCTTATGGACGTTGCCTTAGTAAGTAAGCTGCATTTCAATTTGCTTTCTGTTACTCAGCTTATCGATGACCATATGGAGGTAACCTTCAAGTTTAGTGGCTGTAGAATCCTCGATTCTCATGGGGAGTTGATTTGCTGGATTTCTTGTTTTGGGAGTCTTTTGTGCTGATTTTTCTTCTTCTTCTCGAGACTCTACATAGTCTTATTGCTTCAGAGTCCCATGATCTCTCGTTTTGGCATAGGAGGCTTGGTCACATTGGCTTTGATCATTTGACCTGAGTTAGCAGCCATGATCTCATTCGTGGTTTGCCCAAACTCAAGATGGTCAAAGATGTAGTATGCCCTCCTTGCCGACATGGCAAGATGGTTGCTGCTTCTCATCCCCCAGTCACTCGAGTGATGACTAATGCACCAGGACAACTTTTGCATATGGACACCGTTGGTCCAGCTAGAGTGCAGTCAGCAGGAGGGAAGTGGTACATTCTTGTCATTGTCGATGACTTTTCGAGGTATTCTTGGGTCTTCTTCATGGCCTTGAAGGATGAGTCATTTTCTCATTTTAGGGGTTTGGTTCGTAGGTTGTCTCTTGTGCTCCCAAGTGCCTTACGAGCGATCCGCAGTGACAATGGCATAGAGTTCAAGAACTCCTATTTTAGTAACTTCTATGAGGAGTGAGGCATAGAGCATCAGTTCTCTTCTCCATATGTCCGTCAGCAAAATGGTGTAGTGGAGAGGAAGAACATGACCCTGGTTGAGATGGCCAGGACGATGCTAGATGAGTACAATACTCCTAGGAAGTTTTGGGCTGAGGCTGTAGCTACAGCATGCCATGTTGCAAAAAGTGTCTTTCTTAGGGCACACTTGCACCGCACTTCTTATGAGTTGAGATATGGGCGGAAACCTAGTGTATCTCATTTTCGTGTTTTTGGTTGCAAGTGCTTCTTCTTGAAGTCTGGGAACCTAGATAAGTTCGAGTCACGCTCTGCTGATGGGATCTTTCTGGGCTACTCGACTTCTGCCTGTAGCTATAGGATTTGGGCTATAGACTTGGGTAGGATCATAGAAACCTGTGAGGTGACCTTTGATGAGGCTAGCCCTGGTGATAGACCAGACATTTCAGGCTCTTCTCCTCTTTCCCAGTATATTTTCTCTGAAGAAGTTGATGACAGAGATGAAGGCGCCTTGCCTGATCTAGTCACCATTCCTGCTCCCGAGGTGCCTCCCACTTCCATTTATGCATCTCAGGGAGCTCAGCCCGTACCCTCAGACTCTTCGGCCACTAGTGACTCTGTTCCTACTTCTCCCAAGCGAGGAGTATAGGTCACTTCCGCTTCTGGACCTCCCCGCCACATTCAGTAAGCTCATCCATCTGACCAGATTATTGGAGATCTGTTTGAGCGAGTCACTCGCTCTAAATCTGGTTTGTCCACTTTCTGCCTCCACTCTGCCTTTGTTGCCTCTTTTGAGCCGAAGGATGTTTCTCATGCATTATATAATGAATCTTAGATCAATGCTATACATGAGGAACTAGAAAACTTCGAGAGGAACAAAGTTTGGAAGCTTGTCGAGCCCCCCTCTTATCACAACATCACTGGGACTAAGTTGTGACACCTCGGAGTGTCGTATCCTTAATTTTTGAGCATGATAAGGTTAAATACAGTATGAGATGTGGAAATAAGGTTAAGATCATAAGGATCGGGGGTTAATAACGTTTCCGGGCCGTTTCCGGGCCGTTGGTTTTGGGCCTTCCAGGGAGTTTTGGGCCTTGGTGGGCTTTGGTGGGATGGATTAGGACTCCGTAACGGACTAGGATTGGGTTGAGGGCTGTTAAAAGGGGCTCCCCCGGCCCCCGTGCGCCCCACCTCAGCCCCGTGCGCCCCACCTCCCTCTTGCGCCCCTCTCCTCCCTCCCCCTCCCCTAAGCCCCCCCCCCCAAAACCGTGCGCACCCCCCTCCCTTTCCTCCACCTCCACACCACCTCCCCTCCACCCCTTGCTGCCCTAGGGTGGCCTCCCCACCCCTGCACCTTGTGGAGTCATCCCGTGGAGCGAGGAGCGAGGAGCAAGGAGCGAGGAGCGAGGAACGTGGAGCGAGGAGCGAGGAGCGATTCGCGAGGAGATTCGCGGAGATTGATTGGAGTTTTGCGCTTCGGGCAAAGGTATGATCTTGGGGATCCTTGGGGATGATCTAGGTACTGTTATTAGGGTGTTTATCAAGTTTTTAGATCAATTGGAGGCGCTGGTTTGAAGTAATTTGGGTTAGATCTAAACTTGTCCACGTTTCTGTTTTCGGGCAGATTGAGCAGTCGAACTAGGGTTCGAGTTTCCGTCGATTTAGAATCCGAATCAGACCTTACGGACTTCTAGGAAGTTGTAGATAATTTAATTATCTTTCCGTGGACGTAAAGCACGTTAATTTCCGATCAGCCGTTTGAAAGTTATGGCTGTTTTACCGAGCGCCTAAAAATCTGTGACGTAACCGGAACAGATTGTGGTAATCTGTAGATTAAACAATTTTAGAGTCCGAATCAGTCTTTCCCTATAACTAGAAAAAGTTGGGAAATTTCCTAAGCTTCGCGACGGTGTACTCGTTTATTCGATTTGGAGTCTCAGAACTCAAGTTATGCCTTTTGCAAGGCTGCTGTCCCGCCGGGACAGAACCTCTGTTTTTAGGTTTTGCGAGTAGTTGGCAATGTCGGGTTAGATGGGGGCGTGTGTACTGTTTTGAGGTTATGATTGTGAGTGTGTGATGCCTATGTGCAGGTGGTGTGACCCCGGGAGTTCCCTCTTCTTCCCGCCAATCCGTTGCACGTGGTTGAGGCAAGTGTGTTGTGATGGATAGCAAGTTGTAGGTTGCATGTTGAAATTAGATGGAATTGCCTACATGATATATGTCCACTTGCCATGTTTTAATGATTGATATGATATGATGAGCATGTTTAACATATTATGATGCCATGTGTTAATATGTGAATTGAATATGATATTTGGCATGGTTGCATGCATGTCATGAGATAGGGCGAGGCGGTGAGAAAGTCTTAACTAGTCCGGCAAGGTCGGTGAGAAAGTTATGACTAATCCGAACGCCATTGAGTAAGTCCTATGTCGTGATTCCATCCACGTGGTGTTTGGAAGCGAGTAGGCACCCTCCATCTTCGGGATGGAAGGGAGGAAAGGGTGCACACCGACGGGTGTGTACTTCCCATACCGGTATGAGGTTCCAGAGGGTCGAGGAGCAATGCATTACATCGCATACAAATTGATGATGATATTGATAAGTATTCATGAATGAGATGTTATACATGCTGAAAGATGTTATTGACTTGTTGTTATGCTTGTTGTCCATTGCAGTATGCTTGCTGAGTTTTCGAACTCACCCTTGTGTTTTCTTGTTGTTTTAGGTACCATGAGAACGGCATGCGGGAAAGGGGAATAGTCACACTCTCACACGTTGCTTCACATTAATGTTTACCCAAGTCAATTCATTTAGTTGGATAATAAATTGCGTGTGATGGCCTTTAAATTAAGTCTTAGCTTGGTTAATGAGAGTTCTATTGTTTGTTTGACACTTGGAACTTTAAGAGCTTGATGTTAGTCTTTTGTTGTCGTTAAGACTTTATTTATTGCTGTTTAGATGTTTCTCTTATTGCCATATAATGCTATATTGTTGCTGTTTCTTAAATTCATGATAAAACAAAGGAGGTGCTGCCGAAATCTCGGTTTTTAGTCTATGCACCTTTGCTGGAATTTGATGTTAAATGTGGTATTTAGATGTTGTTTAGCTTATGTTTGGTAACATTCAGGCATAGTAAATGCCGGGGTGTTCTGATTGGTATCAGAGCGGGCTGTAGGTCCTTGGAATGTGAATTTTTAGTGTCATGCTATAGGGTACAACTAAAATGTGATGTGGAATAACTTAGAAACATGGCTTAGGTCTTAACTAAAACTTTGTTATAGGATAGCAACATTAAAACTTGTAAAAGTGGTATAACTAATCTAAAATTTGACACACCTGGTTGCACAGTAGGATGGGGTTTTGGTTCATCATTGCATTGCGCTTAATTATTTAATGAAGGATATGCTTATGATGATGTTTGATCTATGATCTTGATTGTGTGATTTTGTGTTTATGTTTTTGTGTTTGGATGGTTGTCTGTCTAGCAGCCATGCCAAGGGTAGAGGCCGTGGGCGCCATGGCCGTGGAGGCCAGTGGTCGAGGCTCCCGAGAGTTGCGGAGTCTGTCTGTATAAATGATTGGATTGTTCCTGTTGTGGTGATAAAAGTGGGGTTGTGGTGCCGAAGGGTTTGATTTACCTCTTTTGGTTCATAGTAATGGTGAGGTTTGTGGCGTGGCCGGTTAGCGCCATCACCGAAGAACTATTAACCCCTGTAGGAGAAGAATGCTTATCCTTTCTGTCCTTGATCGGGTAGTTGACTGGAGTCAAATAGAAGAGTTGATGGTGGTTCCCTTCGGATGTTCTCTGCCGTTCTGTCGATCGGTTTATTGTTTTTCTTGGCTTTAGTTGAGCTGAACCAAAAGAAAAGTGTTTTGTATTGGATTTTCGCGGATCGTTCTGAGTGCGGTGGTGAGCACCGTGCTTCAGAGTGTGGTTGGACCGAGAGTTGCAACCACTGTGGCAAGCCTGGCCATATGGGGCGAGTCTGCCGGATGAACCCCGGTAGCATCATCAAGTGGGAGACGGTGCCTTCTCCTCCCACTCGGTAGCGTCTTCCGGAGGATCGGTGCACACGATGGCTGCCCCTGCTTCTCACCCACCCTTTGCGTGGGCGCCACCGGTAGCGTCTTGGTGCCCGCAGCCGTCTGCTCCTCCTCGATTGCCTCCTCCGCCCCAGCCTTGATGGGGCATCACCGAGTCGGGGCTCATTCGTCCCGGCGCCACCAGAGTGTACGCTTTGCCGACCGCCGAGTCAGCCGGGCATCCAGAGGTGGTTTCAGGTACTCTGCTCGTGGATTCCGTTGATGCCTTTGTTCTATTTGATTCCGAAGCATCCTATTCTTTTGTGTCGTCGGAGTTTGCTAGTAGAGCTAAGTTGGGAGTTCAGCGGATTTACGAGTCCGTGTTAGTCGGCTCTCTGGGGTTTGATTGCTAGTTCTTTGGTTTGCCCTGGTTGCACCATTGCCATTGATGATGAGGTTTTCTTTGCCAATCTCATGGTGATCCGATTGGCTCCTTTTGATGTCATTTTGGGCATGGGTGGCTGCATCGATGCCGTGCTAAGATCTGTTGTTTCGGAAGACAGTTGCCTTGCAGGCCCGTCCGGGGAAGAGTTGACCTTTCAGGGTGGTATACCCTCGATTCCGTCTTTGCTTTGACTAGTTTGCTTTACGGTCGGCGTTTGAGGCTCATGGGTTTCCTCATGACTTTGTCTCGAGAAACCATCTTCCTCGATTCCCATTGAGGAGATTTCTGTAGTGAAGGAGTTCGTTGATGTGTTCCCCGACGAGTTGCCTGGTCTACCTCCCGTGAGGAATGTGGAGTTTCGTATTGACCTTGTTCCTGGCACTCGACCTATTTCTATCTCTCCATACCGCTTGGCTCGACCTTTTCAAGACGAGTTGAAGAAGCGATTGGAGGATCTGTTGGCCAAAGGCTTCATTCGGCGTAGCGTTCGCCATGGGGAGCACCGTCCTCTTCGTCTCGAAGAAGGATGGAAGTTGGCGTATGTGCATTGATTATCGTGCTCTTAACCAAGTGAGTCAAAAACAAGTATCCTTTGCCTCGCATCGAGGATCTGTTTGACCAACCGAAGGGAGCAAAGGTGTTCTCCAAAATTGATCTTGATCGGGGTATAATCAGATCCGTTTGAGGGAGCAGGACATTGAGAAGATAGCTTTCTCCACTAGGTATGGGCATTATGAATTTAAAGTTATGTCTTTTGGACTAACTAATGCTCCTATTGTCTTTATGGAGGCGATGAACAGCATGCTACACAAGTACCTTGATGAATTTGTGGTAGTGTTCATCGATGACATTCTGATTTACTCTAAATCAAAAGAGGAGCATGAGCGACACTTGAGGCTTGTCTTTGAGTACCACGAGGAGAATCAATTCTTTGCTAAGCTGAAAAGTGCGAGTTACGGATTTGAAGTGGGTTTTCTTGGCCACATCATCACTCCAGAGGGCACATCTGGAGATCCTAGCAAAGTCTCAGCAGTTTTGGATTGGAAGAGGCCTTCCAATGTCAAAGAGGTGCGTAGTTTCCTTGGGTTGGTTGGATACTATCGTCGTTTTGTGCAGGATTTCTCTAACATTGCCAAGCCACTTTCTGGCCCGACTCGAAGGGGATGAAGTTCCGGTGGACTGCAGAGTGTGAGCACGGCTTACGCACTTTGAAGGAGAAGTTAGTGGCTGCTCCTGTTCTTACCCTTCCCGAGCAGGAAGCGCTTCACTTGTTTATACGATGCTTCTCGGTTGGGACTTGGTTGTGTGCTCATGCAAAATGGCAAGGTGATTGCTTATGCTTCGAGGCGGCTGAAAAAGCATGAGCAGAACTATCCCACCCATGATCTTGAGCTAGCCGCCGTGGTGTTTGCATTGAAGATATGGAGGCATTATTTGTACTGGCGAATCTTGTGATATTTTTATCGATCACAAGAGCCTCAAGTACATCTTTACTCAGAAAGATTTGAACTTGAGGCAGAGGAGGTGGCTAGAATTGATAAAGGATTATGACCTCACTATCGGTATCATCCGGGAAGGCAAATGTGGTGGCCGACGCTCTCGATCGCAAGACAATGCCCCTGTTGTTGATTGTCTTGTTGCTGATTTTGAGCGGTTGGGAGTCTCCCTCGCTTTGCCGGGACCGTGCAAGCTGAAACTCAATTGATTCTTGAGTCGGGCCGATTCCCGGCGTGTCGCGGGAGGCACAAAGAAGATGATCGCTTGCTCCAAAGCAGTGAGGAAACGCTTTGAGGATGGCAAGTCTGGAGACTTTCTTGTTGATGATGCGGGAGCCTTGAGGTTTCAGGGCCGGTATGCGTGCCCCAAAAATCTCAAGTGAAAGAAGACATCTGAAAGAAGCTCATCGCACCCGTACACGGTCCATCCTGGAGAGACCAAGATGTACAGGGGACTTGAAGAAGAATTTACGGTGGAAAAGGATGAGAGTGGATATTGCCAAGTATGTGGCGTCTTGTGGGATCTGTCGGAAGATCAAAGGCGAGCATAAGCGTCCCGCCGATCTGTTGCAGCCATTGGAGGTTCTGTGTGGCCATGGGATGACATCTCCATGGATTTTGTGGTTGGTTTACCTCGTTCTCCACGAGGAAGGATCTTGTTTGGGTTGTGGTGGACCGTCTCGGCAAGTCTGCGCATTTCATTCCCATCCGCACGACCAATTCAATGAGCGAGTTGGCTCCCATCTATGTGCGGGAGATTGTGAGATTGCATGGTGTACCCAAGACCATTATCTCTGATCGGGATGCGAAGTTCGTCTCCAAGTTCTGGGAGAGTTTGCCGAGTGCTTTGGAGTGCAGCTTTGCCTTAGTACCGCTTTTCACCCTCAGACAGATGGGCGATCTGGCGTACCATCCAAACTTTGGAGGATATGCTCGGGGCCTGTGTGATGGCTTGGAAGGGTAGCTGGGAAGACCATTTGCCCCTTGCAGAGTTTGCTTACAATAACAGCTACCATTCCAAAGATCCTGGCTGCTCCTTATGAGGTCTTGTATGGTCGGAAGTGCAGATCGCCACTTTGTTGGGATCTTTGTGGGCGAGAGAGCTATTCTTGGGCCGGATTGGGTTCAGCAGATCGTTGATCGCGTGTCGGAGGTTGGCGAACCTTCTCGCAGCCTGAAGCGCATGAAGAGCTATCTTGATGTGAGGCGGCGAGACTTGGAGTTTGAGGTGGGTGATAGCGTACTCTTGCGAGTATCTCCCACCAAGGGTGTGGTGCGTTTTGGCACCAAAGGAAAGCTCAGTCCAAGGTATGTTGGGCCTTTTCCTATCCTCGCCTGAGTTGGCAGGTTGGCCTATCGCCTAGAGCTACCGGAATCCATGCAAGGTGTGCATGATGTGTTCCATGTCTCGATGTTGAGGAAATACTTGCATGATCCGGAGTTGGTGGTTCCATTGGAACCATTAGTGCTTCAGCAGGACCTCACCTTCGAGTCCCGTCCTGTGGAAATTGCAGGGACTTCGTGAGCGAGTGATGAAGAACAGGGCGCTTAAGTTTGTCAAGGTCTGTGGTCACATCAGACCGAGAGAAGCGACTTGGGAGCTGGAATCTCGCATGCGCGAGAGGTATCGAGCTATTCGCCTCAGGTATGTGATGTGAAAATTCGACCTTTTGGTTTCTTTGGGTTTCATGTTGGTGCGTTTAGATTCGAGGTCGAATCCTGTTGAAGGGGGGAAGAATGTGACACCTCGGAGTGTCGTATCCTTAATTTTTGAGCATGATAAGGTTAAATACAGTATGAGATGTGGAAATAAGGTTAAGATCATAAGGATCGGGGGTTAATAACGTTTCCGGGCCGTTTCCGGGCCGTTTTCGGGGTTTTGGGCCTTCCCGGGGGAGTTTTGGGCCTTGGTGGGCTTTGGTGGGATGGATTAGGACTCCGTAACGGACTAGGATTGGGTTGAGGGCTGTTAAAAGGGGCTCCCCCTGCCCCCCTTGCGCCCCCACCTCCCCCTCTTGCGCCCCTCTCCTCCCTCCCCCTCCCCTAAGCCCTAGCCCCCCCAAAACCGTGCGCACCCCCCTCCCTTTCCTCCACCTCCACACCACCTCCCCTCCACCCCTTGCTGCCCTAGGGTGGCCTCCCCACCCCTGCACCTTGTGGAGTCATCCCGTGGAGCGAGGAGCGAGGAGCAAGGAGCGAGGAGCGAGGAACGTGGAGCGAGGAGCGAGGAGCGATTCGCGAGGAGATTCGCGGAGATTGATTGGAGTTTTGCGCTTCGGGCAAAGGTATGATCTTGGGGATCCTTGGGGATGATCTAGGTACTGTTATTAGGGTGTTTATCAAGTTTTAGATCAATTGGAGGCGCTGGTTTGAAGTAATTTGGGTTAGATCTAAACTTGTCCACGTTTCTGTTTTCGGGCAGATTGAGCAGTCGAACTAGGGTTCGAGTTTCCGTCGATTTAGAATCCGAATCAGACCGTACGGACTTCTAGGAAGTTGTAGATAATTTAATTATCTTTCCGTGGACGTAAAGCACGTTAATTTCCGATCAGCCGTTTGAAAGTTATGGCTGTTTTACCGAGCGCCTAAAAATCTGTGACGTAACTGGAACAGATTGTGGTAATCTGTAGATTAAACAATTTTAGAGTCCGAATCAGTCTTTCCCTATAACTAGAAAAAGTTGGGAAATTTCCTAAGCTTCGCGACGGTGTACTCGTTTATTCGATTTGGAGTCTCAGAACTCAAGTTATGCCTTTTGCAAGGCTGCTGTCCCGCCGGGACAGAACCTCTGTTTTTAGGTTTTGCGAGTAGTTGGCAATGTCGGGTTAGATGGGGCGTGTGTACTGTTTTGAGGTTATGATTGTGAGTGTGTGATGCCTATGTGCAGGTGGTGTGACCCCGGGAGTTCCCTCTTCTTCCCGCCAATCCGTTGCACGTGGTTGAGGCAAGTGTGTTGTGATGGATAGCAAGTTGTAGGTTGCATGTTGAAATTAGATGGAATTGCCTACATGATATATGTCCACTTGCCATGTTTTAATGATTGATATGATATGATGAGCATGTTTAACATATTATGATGCCATGTGTTAATATGTGAATTGAATATGATATTTGGCATGGTTGCATGCATGTCATGAGATAGGGCGAGGGCGGTGAGAAAGTCTTAACTAGTCCGGCAAGGTCGGTGAGAAAGTTATGACTAATCCGGAACGCCATTGAGTAAGTCCTATGTCGTGATTCCATCCACGTGGTGTTTGGAAGCGAGTAGGCACCCTCCATCTTCGGGATGGAAGGGAGGAAAGGGTGCACACCGACGGGTGTGTACTTCCCATACCGGTATGAGGTTCGGAGGGTCGAGAGCAATGCATTACATCGCATACAAATTGATGATGATATTGATAAGTATTCATGAATGAGATGTTATACATGCTGAAAGATGTTATTGACTTGTTGTTATGCTTGTTGTCCATTGCAGTATGCTTGCTGAGTTTTCGAACTCACCCTTGTGTTTTCTTGTTGTTTTAGGTACCATGAGAACGGCATGCGGGAAAGGGGAATAGTCACACTCTCACACGTTGCTTCACCTTAATGTTTCCCCAAGTCAATTCATTTAGTTGGATAATAAATTGCGTGTGATGGCCTTTAAATTAAGTCTTAGCTTGGTTAATGAGAGTTCTATTGTTTGTTTGACACTTGGAACTTTAAGAGCTTGATGTTAGTCTTTTGTTGTCGTTAAGACTTTATTTATTGCTGTTTAGATGTTTCTCTTATTGCCATATAATGCTATATTGTTGCTGTTTCTTAAATTCATGATAAAACAAAGGAGGTGCTGCCGAAATCTCGGTTTTTAGTCTATGCACCTTTGCTGGAATTTGATGTTAAATGTGGTATTTAGATGTTGTTTAACTTATGTTTGGTAACATTCGGGCATAGTAAATGCCGGGGTGTTACATAAGTAAGTGTTCAAAAATAAACAGAGTAAGGATGGGGTTGTAATTCAAAACAAGGCTAGACTAGTCGCTCATAGTTTCACTCAGGTCGAGGGCCTCGACTTTGAGGAGACTTTTGCCCCTGTAGCCAGACTAGAGGCCATCAGGATCCTGCTCGCATGCGCGGCGTCCAAAGGCTTCAAGCTTTATCAAATGGATGTCAAGAGTGCATTTCTCAATGGGTTCATTGAGGAAGAGGTGTATGTCAGACAACCTCAAGGATTTGAGAACCCCAAGTACTCAAACCATGTCTTCAAGCTTTCCAAAGCTTTGTTTGGACTTAAGCAAGCTCCACGAGCTTGGTATGAGAGACTTAAGTCCTACCTCTTGAGTCATGGTTTTCGTACGGGTCAAGTGGACAAGACTCTGTTCGTTAGACATTCTGATTCGGACTTTCTCCTAGTCTAGATCTATGTTGACGACATCATTTTCGGTGGTTCCTCGCATTCGCTCATTACTCAGTTCTCAGATGTGATGAGTACTGAGTTCGAGATGAGAATGATGGGCGAGTTGAGCTACTTCCTTGGCTTCCAGATTAAGCAGACTCGGGAGGGTACATTCTTGCATCAAGGCAAGTACACTCGAGACCTCCTGAAGCGCTTTGATATGTCTGATGGGAAGCCAGTTATGACTCCTATGGCCACCACTACTGTCCTTGAGCCTGACGTGGATGGTGAGCAAGTTGATCAGAAGGAGTTTCGGAGCATGATCGACTCCCTCTTGTATCTCACTGCCTCTAGACCTGACATACATTTCTCTGTATGTCGTTGTGCTCGGTTTCAGGCTTCTCCCTGCGTCTCTCACCGTTAGGCGGTGAAGCGCATCTTCAGGTACCTTCGAGCTACCACTGACTATGGTATCTGGTACTCTTCTTCCTCTTGTCTATCCCTTAGACCCTTTTTAGATGCAGACTTTGCTGGCTGTAGGATAGATAGGAAGAGCACATCTGGCACTTGTCAATTCATTGACACTTCTCTTGTATCATGGTCCTCTAGGAAGTAGTCCGGAGTTGCTCAGTCCACCACAGAGGCTGAGTATGTTGCTGCAGCCAGTTGCTGTAGCCGAGTACTATGGATGAGATCGACCCTGCGGGACTACGAGTTAGCCGCAGAGTGTGTTCCACTTTTCTGTGATAACACCTCTGCCATTCACATTGCCAACAACCCAGTGCAACATTCTCGGACCAAGCACATTGATATCAGATATCACTTCCTTAGAGACCATGTGGAGAAGGGTGATATAGTGCTTCAGTTTGTGGAGAGTGACCAGCAGTTGGCTGACATTTTCACCAAGCCTTTGGATAGCTCTAGGTTTGTTACCCTGAGAGGAGATCTTGGGATTTTGAGCCCATTGGCATATATTGAGGGGGAGCTGGTGTGTATTATATGTTTATATGTATATTCAACATTGCCTTCTTCTTCTGGGTATATATGGGATAGCTTTCACCTTGTTGAGTCCACTTCACCTAGACTTCTAGCATGCCAAGGCATGGACCTCTCACCTTGCTTTAGGGTGCTATTCTTCTCTTCTTCTAGGTTGAGCTCACTCACAGTCTTTTAGGTCTAGCAGGTGTTGAGCCCCCTGGGTAGACAGGGTCTATGATTGCTCATGGGTTGGAATTGGAGGTGTAGCTTTCCTATATAAGTCATATGGGGAAGGTGAGAGCGAGTCTGAGTGTTAGTGTTTCTCTTCATCTTATCTATGCTCATAGATTATCCATTTGTCAGGTTCTTGATTCCTTCTCCTCATTTCTGTCTTTCTGGTTTCAGTTGAGTCCAATTCATCTTTTTGGAATCTAAAATTGCTAATAACTCAACTTGAATCAGATTTTGTGCTTAATCGACTCATTTGTTGAGGGGGAGTTTGTGAAACTGACTTTCTTGCATTGCATATAGACTTGTTTCTCATTTCCGAGCTTTGTCCATTATGCAAATGATAAAATTGTGATATGTTGCACCTAGCTACTTTTCTTAGGATAATTGCTAGTCTAAGTCATATCCAATTTGGTATATCATGTAAAGCTAGCCGATATTTAAAGTTGAACTTTCCAGAAAACTTGATGAAACCTAGCTTTTACTTGCTAGATTTCTTTACTAGATGCTTATGCCATGATTAAGTGAAATAATGGGTTTCTACTAGAGTCCCTAGAGCAACTTGGGCTAGCTACATTGTTTCATTCTAGAATCCTCAATAATGCTCATGAATTTAAGTGCGAAAAATACAAATTGACTCATTTATGCAAAAATTGACCTCAACACACTTCATTCACGAGACTGCTTCCCATTGCACTTGGGATGAACTTGGAATGAAGTGTGTATGACCAAAACCACTCTTTTAAGATTCTTGCTTGAGATGGTTGCTAATGGCTTGAGTCAGTACACTGAAAATGCAAAATGAACTAGAGGTTTGCGAAGGAGAGTGAAGCTTAGCTAGCCTTTGTCGATGGCGCCTAGTCTAGGATGTGCTTTACTAGGCCTAACTCTCTATACCGCCTCATAAGCTTTAATCAAAAATTTGCATTTAAAAAAGATGTTTGAGCATGAGGATTCTCTAATAGTCTTCTAGCTTCCCAAAGTGTTGCCTAGGTTGAACTCTAGTATATCCATATGATCCTTTGGATTGGCTTTGTTTCTATTCTAGAAATTGCGCAAAGTTATTATAATTTCTATTGAGCTAGTCAGCAAAAAATGAAATATGCCATTGGATATGACTTAGGATGGCATAATCTGAACTTGAGTAGTTTGGTGTCAAACTTTGTCTAGATGATCACTTGCATAATCCTCAAAGCTCCTTAAGGTTGCATTTCATCCATATTTGCTCTCTTGATGCCTATATTGCCAAAAGGGGGAGAAAACGTAGAAAAGGCATCGTAGGGTACTAAAAAAAATGCTTACTCATGATCATGTTGACCAATTGTTCTTGCATTCGGGTCATGAGCAAATTTGATTGAAATTTGGAGCTTTGGAAGGTTTTCAAAGAATTTTAGAGCCTTTTGTGGAAAAATTGTTTTTTTCTTGGTTGAGCTCTAAATTTTGTTCATGTACTTGGTCATGAACTTGCTTTCTCTTTCTAATGGACCAAGAAAGATTTTTGGCAATCAAATTGCTTTCTTTCGTTAATTTCAAACTCAAATTATGCCTTTTGTGTGATTTGTCAATATACTCATCAAGAGGGAGATTGAAGGACCATGTGGAGGCCCATCTTTGTTTGTGATGAGTATTTGACTTGTTTTGAGCTTGGGTTGCTCAAGTTTGACTTTGATTTGATTTGAATTTGAAATGGATTTTGAATTGAAATTATTTTGTTTTGCGTCGGACCAAGGGAATCAAGAAACAAAGAGTTTCCCATTTGCGCTGGACCAAGTTTAGAAATGACCTATGTTTGCGCCGGACCAAGTTAGAAATGACTTTTCGCATTTGCGACGGACCAATTTCTTTAGTCCGCCATGAACGTGAAATTGAGGCTTTTGCGCCGAATCGAGTTTTTCAATTAACTGAGAATTCGACGTGTATGCCAGACCAATTGTTCGGTCCATCGTGAGATACGCCAGACCAAAGTTTCGGTCCAGCGTGAACTGCAAATTCCAGGGTATAGTCCCCATGTACGCTTGACCAATTGTTCGGTCCGTCGTGAGTGATGCCGGACCAAAAAGAGGTTTGTCGTAGATGCTTTGTGCTCTGTTGAGCTTTGACGAAAATTGCATATTATTCTTGAGCAATGCTATGTGATGTGTTTTCCTTGTCTGTGATGGATGCAGGGCTCTGTTTGGTGGTCATGGTGAGGCGAAGGGAGGTCGAAACTAGGCAAGGGTCGCCGAAGGTTCAAGATGGCCGGAGATCGCCGGAAGATGGCCGGAGATGGAACCAGTGCAGTCCAAGGAGGCAAGGAGATAAAGTGTCTTCTAAGCTTGAGGCTTTTCAGGTCTAGTAGACCAGAGAGTTGTTTGTCTTTAGAGCTAAAGTAGTGGTCAAGTTAGCTTTTGTGAGAGGGTTGTTGGATTGATCACTTAAAGATGCTTTGAGAAAGCATGTGTAAGACAGGATCAGTGTAACCCATTTGTGAGGAAGTGTGGGATCAAATCTTGGCCCTTGGAAGTTAGCTTATGATTGAAGCAAGACATCCAAGGGTGGGAATTGATCCTAGAGCACTATAAATAGAGGGGTAGGGGTAGCCTCCCCTTCAAAGAGTTTTAGAGAAGTTTTTGGTGCTCCTTTGAGCTTTGCCCACATGAAGTGAGGCTTTGTAAAAACTTCAAAGAAAAGAAAATACAAAAATATTTTCCTCTTTTCTGAATTTAAATTCCGCATTTACTTATATCTTTACATACCGCAATTTAAATTCAGTCTTTACTTTCTCGCAATTTAAATTCCACAAGTTAATTTTTGCCTCCCCTCCTTCTGCTTGCTCTTGGTTCTTCATGCCTGTGATGAGTGATTGATCAGATGAGTCTTCTTTGAGATCATATCCCAATCCTCTAGGCAACTCCTCAAGTTTTTGCGAGAAACCGATCTCTTGAGCTTTTATGGAGAAATCTTTGTAGATCGAGTTTTTGGGTTGATTCTTGCATACTCTAGGTTGCTGTGACTAGTGGGAGTATATCCAAGTCTATCTTGATCATTGAATCCCCACGAGCAATGCTAGATCGCAAAGTTGCGTTTTCTTGAGTTGTTGGTGTCTTCCCTCTTCAAATGGTTAAAGGTCGGAACTTTGACATCAATCCTTGCGATTGATTGTTAGAATAAGTTCCTGACATCCTTTAGAGGGTATCTACCAAGTTTCATGAGGTCTTGATGACTGGATCAATTGTTTCATCAATTTTGGTCTTGGCCTTGGGCTGTTTTATGAGTCATGTTCTTGAGCCCAGCAGTACCGCCCCTAAAGAGCGGTAGTGTTGTCCAAGCGACAATACCGCATTTTGCACTGCGGTAGTGCCAGCCTCAGGATTTTTTGCTGATCTATTTGCTCCAGAGTTCACGAATTCTGTTGGAGGAGTTCTTTCTGGTTGTTATTTGTCAAAACAGAGGGGGAAGTTTTATTTTGGCCAAGTTGGGATCTTTCAAATTTCAACCCTGCAGCTGTCAAATGAGTC
Source organism: Rhipidocladum racemiflorum (assembly GCA_036346355.1). NCBI lineage: Eukaryota > Viridiplantae > Streptophyta > Magnoliopsida > Poales > Poaceae > Rhipidocladum > Rhipidocladum racemiflorum. The sequence goes on from CM070589.1 coordinate 47,826,412, forward strand.
CAACAGCTTCCCGAGACTATCTGCAAGAGGGACCCACACCCCGACTGGAGATTCCAACACTTTAGAAAGATCTGCGATATTACACCGACGACGAACTTGAATATTCCTCGAATCGCGCAATAGGGAGAAGAAGGGGGATTTGCGGTTTGGAAGGAGGAAGGGCACTAGGGAGAGAGCAAGAGGTGGCTGCTGCCTGGGAGGGAGAGGAGGCACAAGGGGAGATGAGGGGGCGCAAGGGGAGATGATGGGACATAAGGGGGGATGAGGGGGAGGTGGTGCTAGTTCCCCTTAGAAGGGCCCAAACTCACCTCAAAAACCCCACAAATAGGCCCCCACGTACCCAATCCACCATCTACGACTTCCTTCAATCCTAGACAAAGATCTATGATGTTACAATATATCAACTCCTACCGAGCTCGAGCTTCCACATTTTTTATTGTTGAAAAATAGTGCATATTGAATTGTGTATTATTACCGAGCTTACTTGAGTCGAACTTGAGCCTGGGAGGCTATGCTCGCTCGAGCTCGGCACACTAAAGATTCTAAACCTGAAGTTCGAAGGATTATAAATTTGCAACAAATAACAAATAATTTACTAGATGCCTTCACTTATTATAAAGGAGTGATAAAATCTCATACACCTACAATAAATGCCCTATAATGAGTAGAAATACCCTAGAAGAATGTTGAATTCACTCTTACCCCTAATGATAAGAAGAGGACAAGACATTTGGGTGAATGGGACACAATTCTGTGAGACATCCACAAAAACAAAACAAAATAAGTGAGAACACTACCCAAGAAAGTGAGTAGTTTAACTTGATGTTGAGAAAATTTCTTAAGTGAGCCATTCTAAAAATGGTAATCCTATAGAATATTTACATGCACAATCTGACCATAGGAAGTCGAAACACCCAAACTCCATCGTTGTGGGAAATCACCATGAGCTAGAAGAAATTAATGAAGAGAAATCCATTAATTATGTAGATTGAGGAGAGTTATATAAAAGAAATACTACAATTATCAATCTATATTTCACCTCAAAATTTGCTAAAACTCTTGATTTGAATCTAGAACCAAAGTCCAAGGTCGAGTGCGAGAAGGATCAAATTGGGTCAAATGAAAAACAAGGCTGTGAAGAAATGTTCATTATGCGGCTGAAGAGGACATATGTTTAAGAACTGCCAGCCGCAAATTGAAGCAGATGAAGGATGAGAAGCTATATGAATTATTGTTGATGTAATCTGTGTTGTATGAACTATGTTTATTGTTGATGTAATATGTGTTGTATGAACTATGTTTTTGACCTAGTTGTAAGAAGGTTGCACGTAGGTGTGAGTGAAGTGGCTTATGTCAAATTCAATATATTGTTATGATGATTGTTTATTTTTTTTGTACGCATTTGTTTCAACATATTGTTATGATGCTTGTATAGTTTTTCCTACGCATTTCATTCTATATGCATTTTTATTATAACTTTCATTATTGTAATTTGCAGGTATGGCTCACCAGGGTGGAGATGACGACTAGCCATTTGAGTTGTTAGATCCTGTCGTTGATCGTCATCACCGTACCCACTTCGCGACTACTGTAACACACCGGCACCTCACGTGCCCGAAGTGCTACCAACACCTATCTAAATTTTTCCATAAAATTTTGGCATGACCTCCCCTGCTAAATGGACATCCACTCAGCAGGCAAAGAGATCACAAACATCAATAATAGCAATAATATCAACATGTCATGGAATCAATCAACCATCATGACATGTTAAACATACAACTACACTAAGCATCCAAAAGTAACCTTCTAGTAGATATCAAACACAACCTTATGAAGATTACAATAACCACAAATATAAACATACTACCACAAAGCATTCTTCCTAACTATTAATTGAATGTGATGAAGGGAGTGATGTGATGCTATGTCCCATTCCGTACGGATGTCCTCAGAGTACCTAAAACAATTAACAAACAAGCGTGAGTTTGAAAACTCTTTAAAGTGTATCAAATCAACAAGATTAAGCAATTCACATTTTTTTTCAAATCAACAAGATCATAACTCTTATATGACTTAGCCAATACATGAGACAATTATATCACTACCATTTACCTCTTTGCTTATTTCTCACACATACCTCAGCCAACACATGAATGCATTTCCTTCTAACTGACAAGTAGCATAGGGAACTTTCTCTTCATCTTCACATTGCACCAAGGCTAGCTTCTCTTCCATGATGCGAAGCCAAATTTTTGCATCTCTGGAAGTGGCTGATCCATCAAACGTAGGTGGTTTAGTCTTCATGAACAAGGAGAACTTTGATTGCGGACACGCTATTGTGTCTGTAGTTGTAGGGGTATTGGTTTTAGTCCCGGTAGCGTTCATCTGTTGCATCACCATCTGCAATAGCTGGGTTTGAGCGGTAATAAACTGATTCAGGTTTTGATTAGTTACTGTAGGTATGGTGGATAGCTGCTTGTTTGCCTCTGCTTTATCATTGGCAACGGTAGCAACAACTGAATTGACTTGAATTGCTTCATAACCACTGGTGTGATCGGTCCCTTCCATCTGTTGACACAACAAGGTTTAGCTAAGAGGGAAAAGCAAAGGTAAGGTTCAAGAATCCTAGTGCAGGGAAGGAGGCTTAACCCAAAACTTATACACAAATTAGTAATAACTTGGTATGGTTGCTTATCCAAGCCTAAAGGCTATGCAACACATACTGCACACTCAGCAATCAAGGAAGATCCAAATTCCTAAGCACACAAAATTCTAACGGCTAAGAGGGTAACTGTCCTATCTTAAAAGACGCGACTCTCACACATGAGTCTCAACTGACGACTAAAGCACTGGTTCTTCAAGCTTCGGGAACACTTCATCGATCTACTTCTCTTCAGGCTTGATGATCCCTCGCTTCATGATCTTCAGGGTTGACAGCGGCACCCAGTACTTACTTCTTAAGTGTGAAACAGAGTTAACTATTCGGAACGACTCAGGTAAGATTTCCATTTAAACCGAAGGAAAGGATAGAAATTTCAGCAAAGGGGAAAAGAATAGAAGAATAAGATAAGTCAAGAACTCATTATTCTTTCAAGTTAAATTTTCTCTTTAGAAAATAATTTTGAAGCTCCTAAAGATGGCCAATCTCTCTAGGGTCAAGACCTACAGTCAGTATGGCTCTGATACCACCTCTGTCGGGACCCGAATCTGCAAATCCGGACCCTCTGTGTATTCTGTACTAGTCCAGGATCACGCTAGTACACACAGTTAAACAGGGATGAAGTACCACAATCATACACAGCGGAATTAATAATAAAGTACTTCAAACATTTAATAAACTGGTTACAAGACCTTAAGGTCAACTTACATATAGTCTGCCACGCAGGGCTTACAACAACAAATGTGAATAATCAGCAGCGGAACAAATAACGTCGGTGACTCCCATAAATATGCCACAGGCAACTGACAAGGTTCAACTCCTAGATAACTGCCATCTCTCGGAACTTCTCCTCCTTTGAAGTTGTAGTCTTCTCCTCAGCTGATGATTTTGTTGGAAGCAAGGGTGAGTATACAACATACTCAGCAAGTCATGCACAGAGGTGCAGTTCTATTACTATATGCATGGCTTCTTCCAAAGGAATGTCTTAAGTGGTTATTTTGCATCAAGCAGCATTTTGCTTTGATTAAATAATCTTAATAGATTCAAAAGCGGTAAAACCATATTATACAATAAGTTATCAATATCTTTTCCAAACAGTTTGGCACAAAGCCTTAAATCACTTTAGCGATTATCTACGGCATACGACCACCCATTCCCACATTTTTGTTTTAGAAAATCTAACCCTTGATGTAATCCCGGCGTTGTCGATCACAGTGGACTCGGCTATTCGAATAGTTTTGACACACTCTGCAGAGGTTATGCACTTTACCCACACGATACAGTCAACTCACCACGTCTGCCGTGAATCGCCATACAAGAGTATGCGAATGAGTGATCATAACAAAGCATTTCAGAAGCCTCTAACTATACAAGTGGACCTCTCCGGTTGTTGCACACTATCCCTTCCCTTAGTACAGGCGAAGTATAGGTCAACCAACCGTTGGATAGGGTACCTAGCCGTAGCACCGGTACGCTCCCCCGTTCAACTACACAAAAGGTATAGTTGACACCCTGAGGTACCAAATGCAAGTTATTAGCAACCTACTCAACTAGGTCCGCCCCATTACAGACATGTGGTTGCATGATTGACCCAGTTCAAAGGCTTGCAAGGTTAAGTCCTTAGGGTGACCAGGGCAAGACTACCCGAAGAACCAAAACGACTTTCCCAGTGCCACTCATGGCCCACCCTATCATTCTTGCCACTTGCCCCGGTCTAAATCTATTTATCACCCCAGTTTGATTATTGTGCAACGCATGCCAACAATAATATCAATTATCATGTAGAACCACAAGGGTACCTACACTTCACATCATCACGTGGCAAGATCACACTGATTCCAAAATTCATTCCATATATCCTTAGTCAATATTATTTTGCCATTTGAAACATATTTCACGTAAGCATAGCTAAGCAACTATTCACGGTCTAGCCTCCCGTGTTGGCACAATCATAACATCCAACTATTTTAACCCCAACTTAAGGTGACAATGGAATATATAGCATACAAATGTTATTAACAAGGATGGAATTAATAATTAGGTTGATTAACTAGTTATCCCAAACTAAACTATTTATTTTAATCAACATAACATGCATAACTTAAACAAAATATATTTTCAAAAGCTAGGAGAAATATGGTCAAAGCACAACTTGCCTTCAAAAAACTGATGATCTTGATCTAGGGCTTGAGCTTGGTCTTCAACTTCCGCACTTTCGCACAGTTCAACGTCTACGCGTAGAAAACAACCAAATAAACAAACATCCGGAAAATACTACAAATCAAACTAGCGCGTAACTTCATGAAAATTTCCAGATAATTAGTCTAGCATTTTCTAAGATTTATAAAATTTATTTTGGAATTTTTTGACGTATAGTTTGCGAGTTACAAAGTTCGTAAGTTTGGACTTTCCACGAATACTTTAATATTATAGATTTGATTATAAAATTTCAGAAAAATTAGCGTAGCTAGGTATTAATATTTACTAATTAACAAAATTTGTTGCAAGCGATTCGGACTTAGAATGAATTTGTAGTGAAAAAGACAAATTTCGCAAATTCTAGAAATGTGCATGTACAACTAGCTTTTTCTTGCATGGCACTATTCATTGTGTATATGTATATACTTCTGTTCGGCTAGAACACGTGAGGAACCGAAACCAAATTATAATTTGCGTATTTAAACACGTATTCTTCCTAATATAACCGTATAAACGCATATAGAAAATTTATACTTGCGAATCGGCCGAATTAATATACCTATGCAGATCCGACGAATAAATCCACACGTATACATACTGCTAGCGTCAAATTACAGAGAGTACTGAATCAATATGCTACAATATATATTTTTACATGCATAGCAACCAAATATATCTACGCGCGACTATATCTACACGTAAATCGACCAAGTACCTACATGTAGACAGGTATATGCGCATGCTACAGAATACATCCGCCTAACCTATACGTATATATACTAACATATATATATATATACACACGATTACGCGCGACAGGATCAATCAATCGGTATAAATAGAACGCGTGCAAAAGAAAGGTGAGAGAGTACCGATCGACGATAGGCAGTAGCGCGGATCGATGAGACTGGAGAGTGCGCCGGCGGCGGCGATGCATGGGAAGGCGAGGGCGACGACAGCAGCGGCGACGACCAACGACGACGGTAACAGCGGCGACGACGATAGCGACGGCGGCGGCAACGACGTAGACGACGGCGGAAGCGACGGCGACGGCGGCCAAAGGCGACGGCGACAACGCGACGACTGCGACGGTGACGACGACAGCGGCGGCGAGACGGGACCGAGCACTAGTTCGACTGCTCACATGGGAAGGGCGCTCCTACATGTGGTCTTCTAGCTTTGTTACTACCTGTCATTGGTGTGGGTCTTTTCTCTGGAATAAGGATAGAGAGAAAAATGAGTGGAGAGATTGACGTGAAGACTAAATGGAAACAACTGGGAATGGAGAAGCGTACAGGAAGAAGCAGAGAAATGGTACGGGCTACAAAGTTTGGAAACGGCTGGCGTTACGGGTTTAAGCATTGGAATTGGAACGGCTGGGAGGATTAATGGAATGACTACGACGCTTCAGTGGAAAAAAAAGAAACCGGCCTGCACGTTTCATGCATGGGAAAGCTCGTAATGCTTCATGCAAACAATAAAAAAAAACTTCATGAAGAAGCTAAGCAAACTCTCGAAGGACCAACTGGGAGAAGCTCACGTACCTTACCCACTAAGCCAGTAGTACTTCTTTTCGTGTAAGTGGGTGGCTTCATGCATGCAAGATTAATGAAGGAAACAACAGCGCCATGCAATAAGGAATGGAAGTAACGGCTCTCAGAAGAAACGACTAGGAATGGACTACTAATTCATGCATGCGGCTGCGTTACCACTTCACACATGCATGTATATATGCATACACCTACCTACATGCTGTACAAATACACACGAGCAGCTAGAAAATCAATCGTCCATTCTATATGCATATAAGTTCCAAACCGTGTTTTAGGAAGAAAAAAAATAACAGAGGTGTTCCAAAAATCTGGAAAATTGCTCTAAAATACTAGAAACTATTTGGGAATCAACAAAGTTGGTTTCGCAATTTTTCGACGTGTAGATTTTTCGTAAAAATCCTTTTAGTGAATCAGACGCCTGTTCAGATTTTTGTAAAATCAACGACTTGAATTATATAACATATTTTTCGAAAATATTTGAAGCGAACACTCTCGTCTACCAATTATCTTAATTATAAACGAATTTTTATTACCTTTTCCACAATTATAAATAAAGTTCACAGTGCTTATAAAAAACACATCCAACCAACACTACCTCATCAAGATCCCCACGGAGCAGCCTAACCTATATCATCATATTCTAAATTTGAAAGGCAGTGCTTCAACAAGTCTTTCAGCATGATGAACCTATAAATTCCATACCACATACGCGTCAACATCTCGACAATGGAAATTTATTCACCTAAAAGATGACTCAACAAGTAAATATTATCTCAACAAGGCACCAATCATAAATAGAAGTTTAAAACATACATTTATTAAGGACAAAATCACGCGTCATGCTAACTATCCCTGGTTCACTCCATCACAACATGTTACAATTTCCACCATTTTAACAAAGGTTTTCAACAATTAATCTAATCAGTTACCACCACTATTAAGTCATCAATATCAATAATTGGCATAATTGTAAAACAACAACATTGCTTTTAGTTACCCTATCCATAGGCTATGACAAACTGTCACTACACAACATACTCCAACTATGTAAAATAGATTGAATAATTTAAGCCATCCAAAGCTCTTATAACAACAACGCTAAATTAAATTTAATTTTTTTTTAGCTACCCTATACACGGGTTATAGCAAAATTGCCACTCCAAGACATACTCCAGCCTTTTTTTTTTAAAGTGAACTGAATAGGTGAAATCATCACAAAGCTCTTACGGCAATGGCAAAAACTTATGTCTTCCCAATTGATATCGATACTAGCATTATTGGAACGCAACTGCATACTTCCGAATCTACTAATAGTTTGCAACGTCATAAATATCAACTCTAATCAATTTCCAAGTTAAAGTCACTAGCCAACGCGATTAAATTAGAACATCTTTAAACAACCAAAGATGGTTTCTTTAACAATATCGGTAGTCCACCATTACAATTAAATTGTTCTACCGACCTTATATTAAAATGTCTCTAAATAACCCACTAATTTTCTATTACCTTCACAGTTGTTTACATCATCGTAATGTTCTAACTACGCATCAAGATTTAAAGCTTTAAACATTGTCCATGGTCAAGGGCACATTAAAATAATGCAATAAATCCTAAGCATGCACATTAACACATTCAATCATTATCGCTTATAGAGCAATCTACAATACTAGAAGTTTATTTAATCTCAAGCTAAAGATAACAATTACATTTTAATTGATTCAACTCACAAATTAACTTAGAAGTACATCATTCCATAAACCACATTGTTACATACTACGAATACAGACATAAAATTTCTAAACACCGTCATGGGTCACCTACCCTTGACAAACAGGAGGCAATCCCAAACATTAAAAACAAACACAGTTCTAGATCAAGAACAAACACCGATAAAAATTTCTTCTTTTCGTGCAAGGAAGAAAAGCAAAATCCAAACATAAATGCAAGAGAGCTCGACCCTCAAATGTCCAATCATAGTAGCCAAAACTCTTCAAGAAATCCAAAACCTACACTTTCCACAAAGGAAGACGGATGCAAAAGGGAAGACCAAATGTCCAACTAAAATTTTCCGATAAAGATTCAAACTTAGCTCCATCCAGCTTGATCTGCAACAGGAGAAACTCCAACCCCTTTTTTTTTTAAAAAAAAATCGGGGAAACAACAACCACAGAAATTTCCTACAAACGTCCGGCAATCACAATACATCAGGTGCCAAAGCAAAATTGTGACCAAAAGGCGTGCAACGTAGAACTCTTCTTCGTGTCTTCACTCAAAGGAGACAAAACCACAAACCGCCAAAAGGACAAATCAGCGAGTGCTCAAAACTAAGCATTTTCCTCGGTTTGAACCAACCACATACCCGTAAAACCAACCAAAACCGACCACAAGACGGCAAAGAACATCCGAAGGAATCCATCACCAACCTCTTCTATTTGACTCCAGTCACTACCCGATCTACGCATGACACGGATAAGTACTCTTTCCCTACAGGGGTTTAATAGTTCTTCGGTGGTGACTCTACCCGCCACCTTTGTCAAACCACAGCCTCACTACAAACAAAAGGTGACCGAAACCCTTCTCACCACAACCACACTTTATCACAAATGAAGCAACTCCATCAAATCTATCATAAATATAGCATTATACATCATCAAAAGTAGCATTCAACAACAAAGCTTAAATTCAACCTTTAAGCATAAGGCAACGATACCCATACCCTTTCCTACTTGCATCCATGTGTGTCAAATTTTAAATTAGTGATTCCACTTACACAAGTTTTAATGTTGCTATCCTATGACAAAATTTTAGTTAAAACCTAGGCCATGTTTCTAAGTTATTCCACATCACATTTTAGTTGTATCCTATAGTATGACACTAAAAATAGACATTCCAAGGACCTACTGACCCGCTCGATACCAAGCTGTAACACCCTACAAATCTAAACTGTCAGACAAGAAAATTTCGACAAAGATCTCTCCTAAAATTAGGACAAAACGGAAGCGACAACAAGATTCATAATAACCATTATAAACAGGAATAACATAAAAGCATCAATACTAGAGATAACAAGTCTAAATCAACCGTAAAAACAAACATAAACGTAAAACAGCTCCAAAGAGGACATCAACAGGTCTATGATTAATAAAATTTCAGCAAGCTAATGAATTATTAAATGCATTAGTCCATGTGATTCGTGATGACCCGGAGGGTTGATTGTGCTACTAAGCCCACCCTTCAAGCTTACAACTCATGAGAACTACACTGAAAACAACAAAATAACAAGGGGTGAGATTGGGTAATCTCAAAGAAGCGGAACAACTTCTAACGAATAACACAGCCACAGTAAAACTAGCATACCAAATTCCTCATGTACAATACCACATTATAGAGTCCACACAACCTCAGTAAAATGCATATGATTGTGCACATGCTTATGCCATGATCCTCCTCACCGTGCCCTTTCTCAGAACACACGGTGTTGTACCGTCTTGATCGCGCCAAGGCGTCGACAAACTTCCAATGCATGATTATGCAGTTAATGCTTCATGCATAAATACATTCATAACTTCCCACTCTGAATTCACATGCTTGCATACCATCAAATAACATGGATAGAATGCGAACATCATTGAGATAGAATATCTCCACAATTCATCTTGCAAACAACATCTTTCTTCATTCTTACTCATGATTCAAAAGCCAAACAACCACATCACAATGCAGGATAGGATATTGTAATCTCATAAACAAGTAGTTAAACCATGTAGGTGTGCTGCAATTAAGGTTTATATTGAAGACGAAACAAATAGCGAGTTATAGTTTAGCAAGACCGCTACTTCCACTTGCCTTTACCAACGTGGATGACGAACCTAGTTGCGTCCAGAAGGGGCACCACCTGTACAAGTATTATTTCAGTACATAGCGACATCACAAATGATCACACAACTCGAACACACGCTTCCTAATCCCCGTTCCCTTCTTAAGCGCCAAAAACCCCAATCTGTCCGGGTCAAACAGCAGCACCCTCTCTTCACAATTTCGTATCTTTTTTTATACAGATCATAAAAATACAAAAAAATTACAGTAGCTAGATATTGACGAGATATACAACTTTCATGAAGATCACAAATTTCAATTCCACAGTTAAATATGCCTAAACAAACGTCCAACACAGTGGACGAAATCTGTTTCCAGATTCTGTCCGTCATCTTGAAACAGAGATAACTCTCAGACCGACGCCCCAAAAATTCTGAAAAAATTACATAAGCTAGATCTCGATGTTATATACAACTTTCTAGTTATAGGTTTTTGCAGGAAAAATCGTATATGCCACATAAAACGCGAAACAATCCGTGCTGCACAATCTCCCCTTCCAAAAACAGCACCACGTGAACATCTACCCTTCTCCCCCATCAAGATCCATCTAAATCACTCACCACCAGATCTAATACACTCCTAATCCCTAGGTAGAATAGGGGTAAAAGATTGGGAATTTTACCTTGAGTTCTCCCTTGAGAACCCACTTAAAACGCGATGATTCCCGAAACGGAAATCTGCTCGTCCTCCACGCCTCCACGGATCCTCTTCTCGCTTGCTCCTTCGCGTTTCGCGGTGGATCTTGAGCCACCACGCAAGGGGAGGAAGAGGAGGGGTGGTGTGGCTGCTAGGGGAGGAAGGGGGGCGCCCTAGGGCTTTTGGGGGGGGGTGACACCCCTTGTATATGGTGGGCCGGCCCACTCGGGGAAAAGAGAGAGAGGTGGGGAGGGGATTCGCAGCCCAGGCCCAGGTTTTCCTCGGCCCACTGTTTCTAGCCCGACAACTCCAAATTTAATATTAATATGCCGGATAAACTTCAATTATTTCATCCCCCGACAAATCCTTCATTCCTCTCCCGAAACAAAACCAGGAAAAGGAACCCTAGAATCGCTCTGACGCTCTAAGGCATCACACCTAGGGTTTGGGACTCATCCAAGGGTGGTAGGTGGCCCTAGAGTAGTATAAATAGAGGGGGAAGGGTGCCCTCCCTCACTTGAAGGTTTGAGTTGCTCCTTTGAGCTTTGCCCACATGAAGTAAGGCTTTGTAAACCTTCCAACAAGAAAATACAAAGATTTTCTTTACATTTTTGTGAATTTAAATTCCGCATTTACATTATGTCTTTACTTTACACAATTTAAATTCAGCATTTACTTTCCCGCATGTAAATTCTCGCAATTTACTTTCTCGCAATTTGGATTTGCCTCCTCTCCTTCTAAATGCTGGTGATCAAGGATGTCTTGAGGGTGCTCATTTGGTTTTACATCTTTCTTGCACCCTAGGATAGACTAGAGATCAAGTTTCTATCAAGATTGCAAATCTGTCCTGAACTTGTTCTTCGCGCAGCAGTTAGTCTTCGATTTTTTAGAAAAATATAGAAAAATCCTTTTTGAGTGGTTCTTATTGGAGAAGGTGCTTGACTCATATATCCATCTGTGGAAAAAATTGGAGTCCTCTGGGTGCACCGTTTGGGAGCTGTGAGGTGAAAATCGAGCCCCAAATTTCCTGATTGAAAATTCTAACTATTTGTAGTTCTTGATTTTTCCTGCTTTTTGTAGAAGGCTTTTTGTGGTGATTGCTGGTGGAGTGCTTCACGACTCATCTGCTCACAGGGTGAAAAATTACCAAAATTTTTGGAGCAATAGAAGTCCACCATCCACCTACTCTAAATGAGGATAATTCCTAAAAAATTTGTTTTTGCTTTTCTAAAAGAGGCTTTTGTGTTTTGGCTTGATCTCTTTTAGAAAAGAAGTATTTGAATAGATTCCTCTTTGATTTGGACACTTGACAACAAGTATTGTGATTCAAAAATCCCTCACATGATTCATAGTTCTCATCCATGTAAGCTAGGGACACACATAGTTGTCTTGTCGTTCCGGTTTTGCGGGTTTTTGCGATTTTGAGGAGCACCATTTTCTTTGCGGGATTGTCTTGAGTACTTTGAGTGGGGGAAATTTTATTTGGGATCATTCACCCCCTTCTGATCACCATGTTGGTCTTTCAGAGCAACCTAAGAAATGTTACATCATCCAACCTCCTCGACGAGAAAGAACTTCTCAAAGAAACTCGGAATGAAACCCTGAGATGATTCTTTCTCGAAACTCCGTGACATTTCTTTCTCAAAACTCGGCGACGTTACAACTAATGTTCCAGAAGAGGGACAGGATCCTATGGCGCTCTTAGTACTACGACCGAGGACACCGCAGAAGCTCTGGAGGCTCGATCCTCGTTGGATCCCCAGGTAACATATTATTCTTAGAAATTTCAAATATTTTTGTTATTGTTGTAGTGGAGATATTAATCTATAGTTTTTGTTTCGCAAGCTTCGAGCGTCAGGATTACTTCCACTCGCGCGGATGGTGGAGGCGACGCAGGACGATGTGCAGGGATGGGATGTGGGTTGCCGGTTCCTGTTCGACATGTCCCTACTCACCACTCTGGTCGATAGGTGGAGGCTAGAGACGCACACCTTCCACCTACCTGTCGGGGATATGGTGATCACATTGGAGGATGTCTCTTACCTCCTGGGACTCCCGATTGCCGGGGACCCTGAGGACCCTAGGACGTCGACCCGACATGGCGCCAGGAGATAAACGCCCGGTTCGAGGGTGTGCTACCAGCTACGGTGTACCAGCCATTCACTAGTATGCATGGTCCGACACTTCGATGGCTTCGATAGTTTGTGGTATGTAACTAACCTCTAAACCTTAATTGTGCATATACTGGTGAAACTAATAAGTAGTCTTCAATTTACAGGCAGAGGAGATCGTCGAGCCTGCGGACGAGGTGAGGGTGAGCCGCCACCTAGAGGCATACCTACTGTGGCTGTTCGGCTAGTGCATGTTCACGAGCTCCCATGGGGATAGCGCGGACAGGCACCTCGTCCAATTTGCGAGGGCGATTGCGGATGCCCCCCTAATGTTGTGCCGCAATACTCGTGGGGGTCGGCTGTTCTGTGCGCCACGTATCGTGCGCTCTGCGACGGTTGTGGACGCATCGCAGACAGCTCGATCCTCACCAACTGTCCACTGCTTGTGCAGCTGTGGGCATACGAGAGGTTCCAGATTGGGTGGCCCGACATCGCCTTGCAGCTTCTTGTACACGCTGGGGATGACAATGTGGATGCTCCTACCATGGGCACCATCTGGTGCCACCGACGGGTAAGATATTGCAATCACGATCTTCAAACTTTTGCTATAACATTTCTGAGTACTAACGCTAATGCTTCCTATTGTTTTTTCTGTCATCGCTCCATCCTAGGTGGGCTCACAGGACTGTGCGTCAGGGCCACTGCAGTTCGTCGCTGCATTCGATCGCCTCACTGACGACCACATACGCTGGAGGTCGTACACAGACGAGGAGGTGCAGTTACGTGTTATGGGTGGCTTGTCCACCATATGCACATGAGACGCAGCGTACTGGTGCACACAACGCTTCCTCCTGTTCGACATCCAGGTGGAGGCCTACGCTGTCCATCGGGTGATGAGGCAGTTCGGTCTACGATAGGAGTTCCCAGTACAGGTCCACCGTCTAGTCCCAAACAGCATCCACACGTAAGTTTCCTTCACCGATGTTCTACAATTATTGTCCTGTAATGCATTCTACTAATGCTCTACATATTTCTTGTCCACAAGCAGACTAGGAAGGGCGTGCATGGGGCCACCCCTGGCACGTACGCATGGTGCCATGGGTTGAGGAGTGGGCAGGAGCCCTGGACGACGTCCATGCTGAGGAGGCGGTGTACGACCGTGAGCGCATCGCGCCTACCGGCGATGGTACACTTTTCGCACCGTCAAGGCTTGGTACGTGTCGACCCCAATCCTCCTAGACACGTTCCCAGGGTGAGGGATACGTACCCAGCACATACCGACTCTGCTCTCCATGTTGCGGTACGTTGTGTCCTATCTACGATGTCATGTATGCTCTATTGGTAACCGTGCTAACTAATTCTTAATGTATTTTCCAGACTATGTGCTGTCCCAGTACTACGAGGAGTCAGGGCGCTTCCTTTCCCATCTGAGTAGCGGGGTTGAGGTGACCAGAGAGGAGGTGACCTCTTACTTCGCGAGGTATCGGGAGAGCGCAAGACGCGCCCTCGACTTGGTAGGATGTCGGCAGCCTTCCGATGTGGATCACGACGTGCCGCTTGGAGGAGGCACGGTTGTTGCAGGTACTTCTTCACATGCTACAGCCTTTTGTGCCACCGCGACGCCGCCAGCTGCGAGAGGGCGAGGTGCTGCATACGCTGGTCACGCCGGAGGTGAGTACTTAATCGCACTTTCTATATTTTACAATAATGTTTTGAACTCACCCAACAATTCTTCATTTCTTGTAGGGTCATTGTGGTTACCGTCTACATCTGCACCTGCAGCTGATGACTACAAGGGCTAGCTTGATGATTCAGCCTACGCGGACTACGACTTAGACGATGCTAATGTGTCAAGGTACTTTGCTGATGAGCTTGGACCATCACACTCGCAGGGAGCATCACAGCTGATGCAGCCTACTCAGGAGGTGTACGCTACACCTCCGGCCAGACCACAGAGGCCCCATTGCGCGCCAACTCAGTTGATGTACTCGCTGCATAGCCCAAACAGGGCCGGCACTAGTTTCTTTTGTTTAGGATTGTTACTACTTTTGACATTATGTATTTACTTTTTGCATTCGAGATATGTTGTACAAACTAGTTTATTTTCTTATGTAATACCGTTATTTAAAATATCCCTTCCTAATGCCTATGAAATATTTAAATTAGACCAGGCGTGAACCTTTGTTAGGGCAAGTACACAAGTCACAGGTAGCAGCATCATCAGAACGATTAGACAACTCAGCTCGCAGCAGCTTTTTTAGTGTGAATAGAAAACACACCTCTGGTGTGTCATAAATGAAAGCATCCATCACCTTTCCCAGTGACAGGTCATGCAGCTTTGGCAAAGCGTGATAGCTCGTGCAGCTTTGGCAAAACGTGACAGCTCATGCAGTTTTGCCAAAGCGTGACAGCTCGTGCAGCTTTTCATAGAGGGTGACAGGTGCTGCAGCTTTGACGATAGGTGACATATCGTGCAGCTTTTCATAAAGCATCACAGATCGTGTAGCTTTTCCAAAGGGGTGACAGTCCATGCAGCTTTCATAAAGTGCGACACTCCATGCAGCTTTCATGATGGGTGATAGGCATGCAACTTTCATAAAGAGACAAGTGTTGTAGTTATGTGGAGAAACCCCTCACAAGCACTATAAAAACCGGCCAAGGGAGGGATAGATATCCACTACCGCCATACCAGCAATAAACTTCAGCTGACTTTACACAAATTAGGGCACGATGTCGTTCTATCGTCGCCTCTTCAGCAAGCGAAACTTAATCCCACCCGAATAACCAGATGCGAGTAGCGTTGACGCCCCAGCTCTGTCGGAGTTGCCCCGGCCGAAATGTTACTGTAACCTTCCAGCGGATATGATGCAGTCTATGCATAGAGATACGGCTGCCCGCGCTCACTACTATTGTGCCCACGGCTACGAGGTAAACCTATTGGTGTCCATAAAAATTATGGTAACACTACCATTTCATTCATCGTTCTTTGTTTTTTAGCACACGGACCAGTGTTGCTTCTTCCAATGGATCGACGGGCCCGAATGATGTGACTACGAATTTGTGTACAACTGCCACGACGCCTACCCCACTTCACCAGAGAACTTCACCAGGTGGGAGAGGCCACCGGGATATGTCCCCGTTCTATATCGACTAGAGTTCAAGGCCGGTGGGCAAGGGAGCAACCAATCGGTGAGTTCCATGCGATATGCTCATGTTTCACTCACAAGTAGTAATTCTAAATACAAGACTTCAAAAAGAAATTTGCAAAATTGATCAAGTCAAAGGAGTAAACTCCTCCTCAAGGGCCACCCAAAAGCCCCGAATTGTGCGAACACGGCCTGCAGGTAGTGGTTGATACTTGCCACGAGGATCTAGCAGACCGGAGATTCTACTGGTGCCCTTTGGCCGAGGATGAATGGTGCGGCTACTTCAACTGGGTGGACCCGAAGACGTACCACCCACATCTCAAACTTCCCGTCTAGGATAACTGGGGGAGCAACCCTCGCCGTGGTGCTACTACTGCCCAGAAAAGCCAGACCCCGAGTACACCTACGCTGTTATTCAATGACCACAGCGGGCATACTACATTGACTACAGGGCATGCTTCCGGTTGTGCACCATATAGTGGAGTGCGACCCAAAACAGAGCCGGCGGCTCGGCAAGGCACCAGAAGTGCAAGAGGGTTCCTCCTCTCGAAGAGCAAGGGACAAGGGAAAGAAGCCGGCCGAGGTCCGCACTACGCAGCAAATCCTTGACGAGTTACAGAAACCATCCGGGAACCCAGGTGGTATTAACATAAGGGACGCCGGGAATCAGGATGGCATGCCCATATGGGAGGGCAGAAATCCACATAAAAAAGACCAAAAAATTACGTCTTATACCCCCGAGACGTACGGCATGGGCTACCCATTCGGCAGCAGCTGGGAGCACGCTGGAAGCCCCTGGAGTTCTTTCATAAGAGAGATTGGGCAGTATCCGATGACACAACGCAAAAGATTCACGGGTGATATAATATGTAGAAAATGTTGCGCATCATTCCCACCGTATGTTCTACTAGCAATTCCGTCACTATTGTAATACCCTTATAATGCAATCTGTAACTGCGCTTATCGTAGTTGTAACTGTTATTTTCCTTGTTCGTGGTACTCCTTTCACTTTTAAGCCGTAATAAAGAGTGTGGACTACCTTGTTTTCCGTAGCAACATCTGATTTGTGAATCGCCCTTTCTCTAATCTCCCTCTCTCACTCTCGTTTTGCAATAAAGTTGTTGTCGACAATAATACTTAGGGTTATTGCACTAGTACAATTTAGATGCAAAGAAAGGTGTAAATAAAATATTTTTCCACAATTTGGTGCTTCATATATCAAAGAGCAAATTTGCTTAATTATTCCAAAAAATGACATTCAAATGTGATATTTTATGGGCTGCCGAAAGGCTTAAGCATTATCGTTTGTTGTCAACAATAATACTTAGGGTTATAGCACTAGTACAATTTAGATGTAAAGAAAAGTGTAAATACCATATTTTTTCACAATTTGGTGCTCCATATATCAAAGAGCAAATCTGCTCCATTCTTCAAAAAAATCACACTCAAACATGATATTTTACGGGCTGCCAAAAAGGCTTAAGCATTATCGTTTGTTGTCGACTATAATACTTAGGGTTTTTGCATTAGTAGAATTTATATGCAATGCAAGGTGTAAATAAAATATTTTTCTAGAATATGGTAGTCCATATATCAAAGAGCAAAACTATTCTATTTTTCCAAAAAATGACATTCAATCATGGTATTTTACGGGCTGCCGAAAAGGCCTAAGCATTTCTAAAAATTACGCAGTAGCGTCTCATTTGATTTATTCAACTAAGTTCATTCCTAATTGTTTTTGCAAAAATAGGACATCTAAGATCCTAGGAACAAGTGATATTTATTTCATGATTTTTGGAGTCATGGTTTGGAAAAAATTGTAAAAAAGCTCTCTGTCGCTGTATTATTGGGCGACATGTTTATGTCGCCGTACCATTGGGTGGCATATTCATATCGCCGTACTATTGAGTGACACATAGCTATGTCGCCAAACCATTGGGCGACAAAAACCTATTTTCATTTTATTTTGCGACAGAGAGGCCACCTCAGCACTGAGTCATCTATTCACACGGTGACAGGGTATGTCGCCGAACCATACGGCAACAAAGGTATATTTTTGAAAAAAAAATTATTCGAGGAATATTTTTGCAATTTGAATAAAAAAATGTAATATTATAAAAAATTCTTAATGGCATATTTGGACTGAGTCATCATGTAGAAAGTGATGAAGCGAAGCTAGGAAGGTGAATGAAGAGGTGAGAAGCTCACTAGAGATGACATTTGGACGGCGAAGGTCGATGGCCCAAGGTGGAGAAGAAATGCTCGATCTCCTCGCTTGTAGCTCCTCGGCCTCGATTTGGACAAGGGCGCTCGGGAATATGCCGTGATGTGGAGGGACTTGATGGAGGTGTGGTGAAGCAACGGGAATGTGAGCTCTTTCTTCGGTTTCGATGGTGTCGGCGGAGAACTCCAACTTTGGTGAGCTCACGTGGCTTGATGGTGGCATCTTTGGCGAAGGTGGCTAGGGCAACGGAGATGGCGGTTCACGAGGCATGTGGATCAAGGATCATCGAGGCCTTAAATAGCCTTGAGAGGCGTGTTGGGCATGAATGCCGCAAATGGTGTGGGCGAGCTGGGTTGTCTTGTCGTCGACCCGCTAGGGTTAGGGCGACCGGACCAAGTTAGGTTGAAGCAAGGGGGTGGTGGCCCGTAGTGGATAGAGGGGAAGGAAAACGGCCGGCCAAGATTTGGCCCACGGGAGATTGAGAAAAAGGAAAGGACTTTCGAATTTTAGAAAAGCCTATAAATTAAAAAAATCAGAGTTTATTTTGTATTTCTTAAAATAACAAAGAATACTGCCCTCTTGGCTCTTCTCTTGGTTAGTGCGACAGCTAAAAGCTTGTAAAATAAAGAAGAAAAATAGGTGGACTAACCTGAAAGGAAGAACCAACCCTTTTAATTAAAAATGAAAGTGGCCCATTTTGGGGACAAAAAGAAAACATCAATCACACGTGTGAATTGTGATGCACTCTTGATTTATCATATCTTTGTTCTATCAATAAGGCCCCGTTTGGTACGGTTTCAGATTCTAGTAGAAACGGAAACGGTTCCAGATTCTTGGTAGAAACGTTTCAGGTAGAATCAGAATCACTTTCTGCAAACTGTTTGGTA
The DNA here is from genome assembly GCA_036346355.1 of Rhipidocladum racemiflorum. Taxonomy (NCBI): domain Eukaryota; kingdom Viridiplantae; phylum Streptophyta; class Magnoliopsida; order Poales; family Poaceae; genus Rhipidocladum; species Rhipidocladum racemiflorum. The sequence goes on from CM070589.1 coordinate 47,845,706, forward strand.
CGGTTCTAGATTCTAGTAGAAACTAGTAGAAACGGGGTTGAGGGTGATTCAGCCACGGTGTGAAAAAAGAAGAAACGTTCCGAGGAGAATCGTTTCAAGTTTTAGCTCGTTTGGCTGGGTTTCTCCTAGATTCTAGTAGAAACAGCTCGGTTCCAAGATGCCAAACGGGGCCGGTTCCAAGATGCCAAACGGGGCCTAAGTTAAATGTGTTGTATTATATGTTAACAACATGTTAGAAAATTAGTAATGAAGTTATTTTCATGACATATATACTCACATAATTTTGATACAACCAAGTTAAATACTTGCATGTATATTACCATGAAAATTACAAGATTTTAAACAGAACGAATATGACTAATTTCGGTTAAAAGAATGCTTATGGTAACAGTAAAAAACTCACACATCGGAATGCGATGTGAGAATGCGTGCACTCGCTCACGGCAAAGACGTGCCAATCCTCACATGACAGACATGTGTTGACCCGTACTCGGCACCGAGCAGGCTTGCGAGGAAAGGCAAGGCCACCCCCCGTGAGGCACTTATAACTAACTCATACGTGCAACAACTACCCCACCTTTACATCCATGTAACCACCATAACTACCTCCATTCTTTGACTGCCTTCCCTTGCACTCTACACCTCTCACTCTCTCTCTCCTCTTTCTCTCTCTATACGTAACACTATGGGCGACCAAACTGAGGCACTCACAGCACTCTCCCCTTGCTTCGCCTTCTAGTTTTCCACAGCCAAGGATGACTCCAATCAGCGAGAAAGAGTCCAGGGAGCTCGAAGCACAAACTGCCACAAGCCATAATGCTCCAATTCCAAGTAAATACATCTCCTCCTTGCATATGCATCAATTCTTGTTCTCCCTCAAGAGAACCGAGCTTTGCTCAGTTGGCCAAGAGCTCGTGGTCGCTCCAGCAGGGGCGAGGTCAAGTCCGCTCAGCCGCGCATTTCTTATTTTTCCATTCGGGTTTTCGTCTCGGATGAAAATAATATTAGATACGTGAATAAGTATTTAATTATATACGTGTGTGTTCAGTGAAACAGCGTGTACCTACACTTCGGAGGCTAGCTAGGGTCTCCAAGAAAATAGACATACGCACGTATATATACATATGTTGTGTAGGTGTGTGCGTAGCGTCCATATACCTCTAAAAAAAATTATTGTTCTCATGATTCATGCATACGTACCGCGACCGAGCGTTGTCGTGTGTATGAGCGAAATTTCGTCAAGAAATATATTGTAACACTAACTAATAGATAGGTCCAAACATACTGTGAACTCGGGAGCCTATTTGTTTGTTCGTATAGTCAACTATATAAATAAAATAACCGGCAATATTTAAGACATGCCTTTCCTTCTAAGGGCAAAAAAAATCCCACAATAATTTTAAATAAGAAAAAACCTAAAAATTCTCATATTAATCGAAAGAAAAAGAAAATGACCTCCACCTGTTATTTTAGTATGGCTAAATTATAACGATGCAAATTAATCATAAATAGATATTAGAGTTATATAACAAATACAATTTTACTTCAATTATAAAAAGTAGAGTTAATGTATATCATAGACAACTATGTAGAGTTAATGTACAAGTTTGATATAATGGTTTACTTATCTTCGGACACGTGCATATATATATATAGGTGCAACACGAGATGAGGAAGCAGCCATTGGCAAGGCGAAGTGCACCGACCAAGAGAACCAGGCGGCGAGGCGTGACTTCCTTGCTGGGATCAGGAAGCTCATCAAGAGCTTCAAGAGCTTGTCCCACATCTTTGAGATGTACAAGGAGGGTGATGAAGATGTGGATGACATGGACATGAACATAGAGATCGGGTTCCCCACAGATGTGCAGCATGTGGCCCACGTTGGCTTGGATGGGTCCAGCAACATTTCAAGCCTCAGGGGGTTGGAGGGGGCAAGGGAGCTGCTCTCCCACTCCAACCTCACCCTTGAGCAGTTTGAGTTTGCAATGGCCTCACGGGCTGCTCACAAGGAGCACAATGTGGTGGTAGATAGAATTGCCCCTAATTAATTAGGCTGCCACATAGTGTTTGTGATCATGGATTTGTGATATATCTCTCTCTCTCTTCTGTTTCTTTTCCTGCTCTTCTTCCTGTACTATTTTGTTTCATGCCTTGTGCTATTTTAAATGGCGTTCAAGAGAATTTTGCTTGCTTGTTTGTGAAGTCTAGGTTCCTTTGGTTTGAGACATAATGGACTAGGCCACTACATTTTTTTTGCTTTCTATCTCATCACTGGCATTTGCTCCCAACAATTAATTGGTAAAGAAATCTGTTAGCATAAATAAGTATTTTTTATTTTTTTTGCAAGGTGATAAATAACTATTTTAGAAAATATTATAGACAAACATGCACTCAACATTAATGTTAAACTAGTAAATGAGTGCTCTGAAAAAGCATGCTACTACATAGAGCATCGTCCGACAGATAATTTGACATACAAGGGGAAAAGATAAAGAAGTCCAAAGATTGTAAGTATTTTTTACGATATATTGCGTGGATAATCGATGAACCTGATTTGAAACGAAGTTAGGAGCTCTATCTCGTTTCTCTAATAGAAAGGATAGATTGCAAGCACCATCCACTACTACACGAGGGCTCATACTAGACACCTCATCACAGACAGTTTTATATACACACCGTCTGTGATGAGTCTAAGGCACATCACAGACGGTTTTATCTACGAACAATCTGTGATGATTTCCTTATCACAGACAGTTTGAAACACGAACAGTCTGTGACAAGGGTCCTCCCCATCACAGACGGTTTTATGTACGAACCGTTTGTGACAAGGACCGACATCACAGACGGTTTGTACCTAAAACCGTCTGTGATGTGGGGGACCCTTATCACAGACTGTTCATATTTCAAACCGTCTGTGATAAGGAAATCATCATGCATCGCTCAGAGATCAAACCGCCGCTGATGTGCTCGACTCATCACAGACGGTGTGTATATAAGACCGTCTGTGATGAACAAGATGCTACATAATTACATATATACTATTAAGCTTGTTTGTCAACTTATTGTTGTTGTAAATTATCATTGCATATGTTCGTAGCGTGCTACGTACGTAGGTCGCTAGCAAGTGCTGCTCCATACATAGCACCATGCATACACAACCTTAATTAAGTCCTCTATATGTGGAGTATATATATATATATATATATCGATCTCTTGGCAAAATGCATGACAGAGGCAAACAGACGAACGAATAAACAAACTGATCGAAGCTATATATGGCATTATAATTTAACAAAAGCATAATTAATTAAGTATTTTACTGTTTTACAGTAAAACATGATACTTCTTTCAAAAACAGGTGCAATATCTTATTAAGTTAATATTAACATTTGATTGTCCAAAGTATTTCACGTGGTAAGGCTAAGCATACTACGTCGGTCTAACTACCCATGTTGGCAATGTTAATAATGTCCAACTAATAATCCACAACTAGGGTGACAAGGGGTCATGGCACATATTTAACTAACCAAGGTGTCATACAGCAATTTGGCATTTATCTAACTTCCCATAATTAAATAAAGCATTTTCTAATTAAACTAGCATGCAATAATTTAAACCAAATTAATTTGAAAATGGGATCAACATGGTCAAAGCACAACTTGCCTTCAAAGAGTACTTGTTCTTGGTCTTGAGCTGGCTCCTGGGTCAACACTTCACCTTCGAAGCCTTCGGGCACTTCAACGTCTACTCGTAAAGCGTGCAAATAGCAATAAATAAATAAACAGTATACAAAAAGTGTCTAAACTTCCAAATGAAGTCCATAAACAGAGAGAGTATAATTTTATAAATTGTTAGAAACTAGAATCGTCCAAATCGGAGTTAAAATGCAAAAGTTATAATCGTTTGAAGTTTAAAGAAAAATTAATTAAATATAAACAGAGAAATATTCATTATCAAAAATTAATTAAAATTCATATTTGAGTAGGTCTCATTTTTATGAAAATTTAGAAATTTGAACCACCCAATTCGGAATTGAAATACAAAAGTTATAAGTGTTTGAAGTTTGAATCTATATTTAAAATCAATAAACCGAATTAAATAAATAATTTCATTTTCGAAAAATGATTTATTGCGTCCGCACGACACGTGGACCAATCAGAGGCCGCCACGTCGCCTCGGGTACATGGACCCGGCGCACGGTTTGGCTCGGTCCACCGTGGACCCGGTCCACGGCACGTGTGCCTCGGCGGTGGGACTCGGTGGCGACGCCACGTTCGACCGAGAGCTCGATACCGGCCCCACCGTGACATCATCATGACATCACGGCTGACGTCATTGAGCCGTTGAAACGGTCGCTGACACGCGGGCCCCACGCTGACGTCACGCGTGACGTCAGCGGTGACCGGGCGGCGACCGCGCTGACCGCGACGGTCACGCTTCCGGCCACGTGGCTGGATCTCGGCCGTTGATTTGAAAATCAACGGCCCAGATTGGATCTGGCTTAACGCGTTAGGAAACAGCTCGGTCCATCTGGACCGTTCGATCTTGATCGGACGGTCAAGATCCAATCTAGAGTTTACAACGTGGCTAACCCTAGCCGTACGATCTAGATCTAACGGCTGAGATCTATCCAAGCATGGTGCAGTTACGGCTACGTGGCGCAATCTAAACCGTTGGATCTAGATCCAACGGTTGAAAACAGATCTAGAAATTACAACGTGAGATTTTACCGTGGTGACGTGGATGAATCTGGGCCCTCGGATCTGGATCGGACGGTGGAGGGAGCTCGAGCGACGGCGATGGCGTGCGGCGGCGCTTGCAGACTGGAGACGAGGACGACGACCATGGCAACGGCGTTGCGAGGCTCCTCCGGCGAGGTGGATGGTACTCTCCGACACGTCTCGTCCTTGCGGTTCCGGATCTGGACTCAACGGCGGCGGAATCGGCGAATAACCACGGCGGAGACCTATCCCAACTACGGCGAGCTCTAGCGGGCGAACGGCGGCGGCTCGGGCGACGTAGTCTAGGGCTACAGGTGCGCACGGAAGTCAGCTACACGGTGGCGGCGGCGGCGCCTTAAATAGGGGCCTCGGCTTCCGTGTATTGCGCGGAGACCGAGGTCCACCCGGTTGCGGCGGTGGAATCCGAATCCAATTCGGATTCGGTGACGTGGCTCAACGTGGACCGTTGGATCAAGATCCAACGGCACAGGCGTTTGGGCTCGGGTCCGGCTCGGGCGACCTGGTTGGCTCGGTCGGGCTCGGGTTCGGGCGACGTGGCTCAATCGTGGCCGTTGGATCACGATCCAACGGTCACGCGCGTTAGGGTTCGGTGACGTGGTTCGACCGAAGGCGGTGGCGCGATCGGTCAGTGGGTCGGACTCGAGTCTGACTCGGACTCGGGTTCGGTCGGATGAACAGTAAAACCCGGTTTGGGTTTTTCCAGCGATTAAATATTCAAATTAATTCCCAGAAATTCATTTAATTCATTAAAAATAGCAAAACACTTAGAAAAATTTCAGAAAAATTCTAGAAAATATTTTGGAACATTTTGGACTCAAATAAAATATTTCCAACAAAATTTTATTTGCAAAGTTAAATTCTTTAATTATTTGAAAAGGGAATAAATTCAAATAAATTCCAAAAAAATCCAAAGAAATCCCAAGAAATTCCAAAAATTCACAAAAGTGCCAAATTTCATTTAAACTCATGAAAAGCAAAAATTGGGGTGTTACAGCCATGATAAAACAAAAATAAATGTTCACCTAAAAGATACCCCCCCAAAAGAAACATGAACGAAGATATGTGCAGTCTTCTCCAACAATGGCATCACATATCTTCTCATCTTAGTGCTTCTACACCACATATGGATCAGAGGAATGGTATAGCAGTTCCGCAATTATACAGCCACTACTACAGGAATATACATTAGTATCGGTTCTTTTTCGTCATCACTGTCGGTTTTTGTGGTGATAGAAAGTCTAGCGACAGAGATGACGAAGTTTTATCACAGTTGGTTTTGGAACGATTGTGATAGTTCACTCATCACAATCGGTTTCCATAGAGAACCGATTGTAATAATTACACATCACAATCGGTTCCCATAGAGAACCGATTGTGATAGTTAACTCATCACAATCGGTTCCCATCAAGAACCGATTGTAATAATGTCCACATCATAATCGGTTCTATGTAGGAACTGATTGTGATGAGTGAATTATCACAATCGGTTCTATATGGGAACCGATTGTGATAATTAACTCAGCACAATCGGTTTCTGATATTATCATAATCGGTTACAATGCAGAACTGATTGTGATGATCTTTCCGACAAAAGTCCATCATTCATCATCCGAAAATAGCACATTCATTCACAAAACACATAACATTCATAATATGTTGTCACAGAACATACATCACAATTTGTAATACATTATCACAGAACATTCACATAAACATCCAAGCATATCGCATTCAGTACACATCACATTCACATTAATACATGGACTAGTAAATACCTGTTGAGTCTCTATATCTGCCATTCTCCGTTATAACTTCTGTCCAGTACCATTGGCATAATGGTCTCGTAATCTCTTGAGATCAATGTTGCTTAGGCACTTCCGGAGGATATCAACGTCCTGCAAAATAGAAAGTAGTGCACTAATGATGAGGACATCACTCCTATGCATACGACCGAGCCTCCTCCAGTTGTGATGCAAGGACCCATCACAAGAGCACGAGCACGGCAATTGAATCAACAGGTGAGCTCGTTCCTAAGTGCCCGTGCAGATACTTGTGAGGATGGTATGCTACCTAATGATATTATTGATTATCTTGTACTTAGGAACTTTGGAGAGGACCATGAAGGCCTTGGAAACCAGCAAGGACCAAAAGGGAGGCAAGGAGGGTGTCCAAGTCAAGTTGGAGGTTCAATTCATCTCGGAATCGACTACCTCGGCCACCAGGAGTAGCGTTCACTAAAATCATCGCCTAGGCCACAAACGGACTCCGATTTTGATGATCCACATATGCATAGAAAGCTAAGGAGATAAACTTTACAATGGCACCGGTTTCAGGTCATTTGGACTTCGGAGTCGACGGGAATTTACGTTGCAAGCTGGCGGACAGAATCTGTCCCAGGGTGCTGCGTCACCAATTTGGGCCGTTGGCCCATGTATCGTGTTGGAGTCCATCACGGACACATCTAGGGTTTCTAGGACGTCCCCTAGCCTTTATATCCAATAGCCGCCGCTAGGGTTTGCCTTGGGTTTTGCTTAGATTAATTCTGTCCTTGAACAGTGTTGCCGTTCATCGGTTTGTGAGACCCCAACTCGTGAGCTTCATCCTCAATTTCAAATTCAGTTGAATCTTTCTTGTTCTTGCTTGTGTTCTCGATTCATTGGCAGGGATTAGCCTTTGTGGCGAGGTCAACCGGGCAGCGCACGGTTGATAACCAGAGGACGCGTGGTGCTGCGATTGCAGGGGTTTTTGATCGTGTCGATCAAGAAGCCGGATCGTGTGTGTCTCGCGCCGCGTAATCGACTTATCCTCCACCTGACGGAAGTTCGGGCATCCCCCTACACCCCATCAAGTGGTATCAGAGCAAGGTTTACCGTCAGGTTCGCCTTCTCCCCGTAGTTTGATTTAGTTTTGCGTTCGTCCTATAGTCCACGAAAAAGCCAAAAAAAAATGCAGTTCATAGTCTACCATACCTAGAACCACGCCTAGCCTTTGCACAATTTCGGTTTCAGAGTCCGTAGTACTGAGTTTGTGTCCAGAATCGAGTCGTGTTGCTGGTTTAGATCGTGGTCTTAATTTAGTCGTGTCTCACCTCCGCTGCATCCCATATCCTACACCGATCCAATCGTATTTTGAGTCCTTGTTGGAATCGGTTTGTTTTGTGGTTCTCCTCAGTTTCGGAGTCCTAGTTGTGTTAGGGTTTCTCCTTCATAAACCCTAACCCCCCCACCTCCTGTTAGCCATATCGCCACCCCTCATCACAGAACCTACCACCACAGATCATCGCGTTCATATCCACTCCATACGCCCTTGAGTTTGGAGAGGTGCCGCCTAAAAAAACCCTGATTCGGAGTCCTTCAGTAAAACGGCCATAACTTTCGCATACGGACTCGGAATTAGGCGACTTTTTTTTTCACGGACATCTACAGAAAATTTTACATCCGATTCTCCCCTACTTTGTTGGGTTCGCCAAAATTATTTTTGCGAAATTCGCTCGGGAAGATTGAGTTTTCGGCCGCCGAAGTTTGAGCACGCTTTTCGGAAAACACTTCTTATTTCATATCGGTTTCATCTTACATCTGTTCAGGCTGAAAATTTGTGTACTGTCTACCTTTGTGCTCCTGAGCCTAGGAAAAATATCAGAAAAATCAAAGAAAAATAAAAAAAATTGGTGAAAGAGGCATAGAGCCTAAAAAAAAAGGCAGGAGCAAAGGTAGGTGTTTTTACCGTGCCTGATAGAAGTGTTTGATGCGGTTCTGATATCTGTTCATATACTCTGACGCCTTGTTGCTTGTCTCTACTTATTCCTTATTTTACGCAGCCTAGACTAAGGCCACATTTAGACCAAAGAACTAGGGCAAGTACTTTGGACATTTATTCAGCATTACTATACATTCTTGCATTGTGTGCCACCCATCCATATAACATTCCTACAGCTCCACATATAAATCCTTCGATCAAAGACAGGTTATTGACCCTTGCAATCGCTTCATCACACCCTCACAGTGTCACGAACCAGCCACCGGTTGCACCGTCCCTCGCTGTGTTGGTAAGAACCGGGTAAGAACTTGGTAAGATTGCTTGAGAGCGTGAGATCCCACCTAGTAGTTCATAGGGCTCATAACACTTGTGTTTGTGTTTCCTTCTGTCCTTTTCTGCGCTAACCATGGCAGGTGGCAAGAAGGGCAGGAACGAGGATGACGATGTTACCATCGAAGACTGTGTCCTTCATTCAGAATTGTCGACCATGATGGACGAGATAAAAATGATGTTCAAGGAGCATGCCATGACGACGAACAAGACCCTTGAGAGCATCGATCGACGAGTTTCCACCCTCACCGAGAGGATGGATGTCGTCGAAAAACGCCTCCAAATGACCATTGATGGAGGTGCAATCACAACAATGTGGCGCCAACCACGACAACAACGACCACGATGAGGATGGTGATTTTTAGGAAGATGAAGATGAGCAGCAAAGTGCCGCCAGGGAGCGTGCTGCTCAACGGGACGCCCGTCTGCATGACCGTCTTCGCCGCAACCGTCACGGTATGGGAGGTAATAACCAAAACCGCAATGATGATCCTTTCGTTAAGGTAAAATTCACCATCCCTTCCTTTTCTGGAGCTTATGATACTAATGCTTACTTAGATTGGGAGATGACGGTTGAGCAGAAATTTAACTCCCATCTAGTTCCCGAGATTCATAGGGTTAGACAAGCCACTAGTGAATTTAAAGATTTTGCTATAATCTGGTGGAATGAACTAGTAAATGCCCGCTTACAACCTGATTCTTGGGCGAGATTAAAAGATGCTATGCGTAATAGATTTGTTCCTCCTTCCTACCAACGTGATATGCGCAAGAGATTGCAACGATTAGATCAAGGTAGTATGGTATGCACAGAATATTACCAAGAGCTTCAAAAGGGTATTTTACGTTGTGGGGTAGTAGAGGAACCCGAGGATAAAATTGCTCGTTTTACGGTGGGTTGCGTCCGTAAATTCAGGATATTGTTGATTATAAAGAATATACCATCACAATCGCTTGTTTCAACTCGCTATGTTAGCAGAGAAGGAATTGCAGGGACGCCATTCCAAGAGCAGAGCAATGCCGGTAGCACCTTCACGCCCGAACGACTACGGGACAAGCAAAGACAGTGCCTTCTTCCACCTTTCGACCAGCGGCAACGCCACCTTTGCCGAACACACGGCCGGCAGCGACGGCACCACCCACCTGCGTTACGCAGCAAAGAAGTCGACCCGCCAACACCGGCCAATAGCTCCTCCGCCGCTTCCACAGGCCGTACATCGATGGGAATTCGCTGCCACAAGTGCCAAGGGATTGGCCACGCCAAGAGAGAATGCCCGGCCAGCGGGCATACATCGCCACCGATGACGGAGGTTACATCGGCGCCTCGATGTTGAGGACGAAATCGACGACACCAGGGTGGACAACGACGAGGTTGATGATGAAGCCACCTTTGGCGCCGAGGATCTTGCTACGCACAGGTCCATCATTGTCCGGCGTGTCCTTAGCGCCGCAGGATGGAGCAATCCGAGCAGCAGCAGCGCCACAACTTGTTCCAGATTTTCTTCGTCATCAACGGTACGACGAGCGGCGTGATCATTGACTCCGGCAATGCAACAACTTGGTGAGTACAGATTTGGTCAAGAAGCTTGGCTTGACCACACGCCCGCACTCCACATCCATACCACATTCGGTGGCTGAATGATTACGGCAAAGCTAAGGTAACACAAACAGTTCGGGTTCATTTTTCCTTTGGTTCCTATTCTGATTTTCTTGATTGTGATGTGGTGCCGATGCAAGCTTGTTCTCTTTTATTGGGTCGCCCATGGGAATATGACACTGATGCACTTCACCACGGTAGAAGTAATAAATACACTTTTATGCATAAGGGAAAGAAAATTACACTTCTACCTTTGACCCAGCTGAAATTGTTAAATCGATAGGAGCGGATTGCTAATGACAAGAAACCCATTGATGAAAAATCTGAAATTCAGCATGTAGCCAACCAAATTAAATTGAGGAATCCCGTCTTGCTTGCTACAAAATCTGATCTTGCTGCAATTAGTGATGATGCTTTGTGCTATGTTGTGCTATGCAAAGATGCTTTGTTTTCATTGGATGATCTGCCCATTACTTTGCCTCCTGCTGTCACTAACCTTTTGCAGGAGTATGCGGATGTTTTTCCTGCCAAGATACCTCCAGGACTCCCACCCCTACGAGGGATTGAGCACCAAATTGATTTGATACCTGGAGCGAGTTTGCCAAACCGATTGCTTATAGGACCAACCCCGAGGAGACTAAGGAGATTCGGCGCCAAGTCCAAGATCTTTTGGACCGCGGGTATATACGTGAGAGCCTTAGTCCTTGTCTTTGTTCTGTTATTTTGGTTCCTAAGAAAGATGGCAGTTGGCGCATGTGCGTAGATTGTAGAGCCATTAACAATATCACAATAAGGTACCGTCATCCTATTCCTAGGCTAGACGACATGCTTGATGAGTTAAGTGGTTCTATAATTTTCTCTAAGGTTGACTTGCGTAGTGGATACCACCAAATAAGAATGAAATTGGGAGATGAATGGAAAACAGCTTTTAAAACAAAGTTTGGATTGTATGAGTGGTTAGTCATGCCTTTTGGTTTAACTAATGTACCGAGCACCTTCATGCGCTTAATGAACGAGGTTTTACGAGTTTTCATTGGGAAATTTGTGGTGGTTTATTTCGATGATATATTGATTTACAGCAAGTCATTACATGAACATCTTGATCATCTACGTGTTTTTTTTATGCTTTGCGTACTGCACGTTTATTTGGTAACCTCGAGAAGTGCACTTTTTGCACCGAACGAGTGTCGTTTCTTGGCTATGTTGTGACTCCGCAGGGAATTGAGGTTGATGAAGCCAAGGTGCACGCGATTAAGAGTTGGCCAACGCCCATGACGATTTCACAAGTGCGGAGCTTCCATGGACTTGCCGGATTTTACCGCCGCTTTGTGAAGGATTTCAGCACCATTGCAGCTCCATTGAATGAATTGACGAAGAAGGGAGTTGTGTTCCATTGGGGGCAAGCACAGGAGAATGCCTTCAACCTTTTGAAAGATAAGCTTACTAATGCACCTTTACTCCAACTTCCTGATTTTAATAAGACCTTTGAGCTTGAATGTGATGCTAGTGGGATTAGAATTGGTGGTGTTTTGATGCAAGATAGAAAACACATTTGCTTATTTTAGCGAAAAATTGAGTGGTCCTGTTTTGAATTATTCCACGTATGATAAAGAATTGTATGCTCTTGTGCGATCTTTAGAAACGTGGCAACATTATCTTTGGCCCAAAGAATTTGTTATTCATTCTGATCATGAGTCGCTAAAACATATTCGCAGTCAAGTGAAACTGAATCGTAGACATGCTAAATGGGTTGAATTTATTGAACCTTTTCCTTATGTTATCAAACACAAGAAAGGGAAGGATAATGTGATTGCTGATGCATTGTCTAGGAGATATACCATGTTGTCCCAACTTGATTGTCGTATATTTGGATTGGAATCAATTAAAGAACAATATGCTCATGATGATGACTTTAAAAATGTCTTGTTGCATTGCAAAGAGGGAAGAACATGGGACAAATATGTGATAAACGATGGATTTGTGTTTAGGGCTAACCGCCTATGTATTCTAGTTGGATCCGTTCGTTTTCATTTGATACAGGAGGCCCATGGAGGAGGGTTGATGGGTCATTTTGGTGCCAAGAAGACGGAGGCCGTGCTGTCTGCCCACTTCTTTTGGCCGAAGATGAGGCGAGACATTGAGAGGTTTGTATCCCGCTGCACTACATGTCAAAAGGCTAAGTCACGATTGAATCCACATGGTTTATATATGCCTCTTCCTGTTCCTAGCACTCCATGGGAGGATATATCTATGGACTTTGTTTTAGGACTGCCTAGGACCAAGAGGGGGAGGGATAGTATTTTTGTGGTGGTTGATAGATTTTCTAAGATGGCTCACTTTATTCCTTGTCATAAGAGCGACGATGCTGTTAATATTGCTAACCTTTTCTTTCAAGAAATCGTTCGCTTGCATGGTGTGCCTTCTACTATTGTTTCAGACCGTGACGCCAAGTTTTTGAGCCACTTTTGGAGAACTCTATGGAATACATTGGGGACCAAGCTGCTGTTTTCAACAACATGTCATCCCCAAACCGACGGCCAAACCGAGGTAGTAAATCGTACATTATCCACTATGTTGAGGGCTGTTTTGAAGAAGAATTTGAAGATGTGGGAAGAATGTTTGCCGCATGTTGAATTCGCTTATAATAGGGCGGTACATTCCACCACCAAGGTAAGTCCTTTTCAGGTAGTGTCTCCTATTGATCTATTACCTTTACCTACTAGTGAACGAGTTAATCTTGATGCTAAGGAACGTGCTGAATTTATTCTGAAATTGCATGAAAAAACTAAAGAAAATATTGAAATGATGAATGAAAAGTATAGGACTGCGGGAAGTAAAGGTAGAAAGGAAGTAAAACTTGAACCGTTTGATTTAGTATGGTTACACTTGCGAAAGGATCGTTTTCCAGAATTGAGAAAGTCTAAATTAATGCCTAGAGCTGATGGTCCTTTCAAGATACTTGAGAAAATAAATGATAATGCATATAAACTTGAGTTGCCGCCTGAATTTGGGATTAGTTCCACATTTAACATTGCAGATTTGAAACCGTTCATGGGAGAAGAAGATGAGCTTGAGTCGAGGACGACTCCACTTCAAGAGGGGGAGGATGATGAGGACATCACTCCTATGCATACGACCGAGCCTCCTCCAGTTGTGATGCAAGGACCCATCACAAGAGCACTAGGACGGCAATTGAATCAACAGGTGAGCTCGTTCCTAAGTGCCCGTGCAGATACTTGTGAGGATGGTATGCTACCTAATGATATTATTGATTATCTTGTACTTAGGAACTTTGGAGAGGACCATGAAGGCCTTGGAAACCAGCAAGGACCAAGAGGGAGGCAAGGAGGGTGTCCAAGTCAAGTTGGAGGTTCAATTCATCTCGGAGTCGACTACCTCGGCCACCAGGAGCAGCGTTCACTAAAATCGTCGCCCAGGCCACAAACGGGCTCCGATTTTGATGATCCACATATGCATAGAAAGATAAGGAGATAAACTTTACAATGGCACTGGTTTCAGGTCATTTGGACTTCGGAGTCGACGGGAATTTACGTTGCAAGCTGGCGGACAGAATCTGTCCCAGGGTGCTGCGTCACCAATTTGGGCCGTTGGCCTATGTATCGTGTTGGAGTCCATCACGGACACGTCTAGGGTTTCTAGGACGTCCCCTAGCCTTTATATCCAGTAGCCGCCGCTAGGGTTTGCCTTGGGTTTTGCTTAGATTAATTCTGTCTTTGAACAGTGTTGCCGTTCATCGGTTTGTGAGACCCCAACTTGTGAGCTTCATCCTCAATTTCAAATTCAGTTGCATCTTTCTTGTTCTTGCTTGTGTTCTCGATTCATTGGCAGGGATTAGCCTTTGTGGCGAGGTCAACCGGGCAGCGCACGGTTGATAACCAGAGGACACGTGGTGCTGCGATTGCAGGGGTTTTTGATCGTGTCGATCAAGAAGCCGGATCGTGTGTGTCTCGCGCCGCCTAATCGACTTATCCTCCACCTGACGTAAGTTCGGGCATCCCCCTACACCCCATCAACTAAGATATTTAAGTTTTAAAATTTGATTGTAAAAGACTGATGGTATTATGCCTGTAAACAAAAACCACATTGGCAATATTATATTGACTGTAGTGCAATTAATCAGTTCTATACCTTAGGAAAAAGATGTGAGCCGCCGACCAGAATCAGCATGTGATGCATCACATAAAAGTTGCATAGGTCATCGCACCCCTGTTGATGACACTGTGAATAAAGAAACTTAAATTAGGAGACGAATAATAGGTGTGAGAAAGAAATCCTATGATAGACACTTGTACCTTAAAGCGCTTCCACTCCAGTTTGTTGCCTTGTTTATCCTTGTGTCGGCCACCTTCAACAATGTAAGACAAGAAAGCCCTACATACATTGGAGAGATGCCATTGAGGTGAAAAATATCTAACGTAGTTCAATAAGTAAAGTTTTAGGTTAGAGGAATGTACTTACTTCTCCAAAATAGGTTGGATTGCGTAGTCCATCGATCTATTTTTGAGTGAGTTAAATGTGTAGACTTTGTTTTCACTCGGAACAACCACAAGTAGAACCCAATGGTTGCTTATTAAACGGTACATAGTGCAAGAAAATAAGTTCATATACGATTTAAGTGCGTACAAGTAATTGAATTTTATAGTAGTACATACTCCCAGTTGTACGAGAAGAGAATGAAGTCTTTTTTCGCCTCAACATGCAATGCATGCTTGATGTATGCTACGAGGAACTCCGATTGCAACCTAGCCATGGTCGCAGACACCATCTCGGGGTCGACAAACCCGACAAGGTGTCGACCCATCGCAGCCCGCTACCTCATTATCCTACAAGTCATGTCAATTGTTAAAAAAACATAACCAAATCAATAAACAGTCATATGGATGAATATGGTGCGATACTCACAGCGTCCAACATCGTAGAGCAGAAATATCGATGGCTTTTAACCTGTACATGAAGAACAGATCCTCAAAACTTACTAGGAAGATCCCATCCTCCTGGCGGTAGAATTGTCCCCCTCGATACCTCACATTGAAATCAATACGAGGCTCCACCTCATGTGACTTGTCGATATACCATCCATGTAGCAAGCGAGTGCACAAGCCTAAAGCATTCAATTCATGGCTTGGGAGAAAGGGCTTTCCATATTTCCATGTGTACTTTCCCATGCTAAAAACTAAACTAACATCTATTTATAAAACTCTCGAAGGAATAATTTAACTTAGGACAAACTATACATTTTAGAATAGAACTTGAACCGGTGAGACAAGGCCTACCGGGGAGGAGGCGGCTCGGGGAGGATGCGGCACCGGGGAGGACGCGGCATCGGGGAGGAGGCGGCATCGGGGAGACAGTAGGCCGAGGGGAGGCGGCGCGGTGGGAGCTGAAGACTGAAGAGGAGGCGGAGCGGAAGGTTTTAGGAATGAGACCGCAGAGTCGTGGATAATATAAGGGCATGGCTATCTCTATCGGTTCCTTCAATAAACCGACACAAATATATTATTTCAGTCTGTTCTCAATAGGAACCGACATAGATAACAATTGTATTGTAGTCGGTTCTCAGTTCAAACCGATACAAATGACATAATTATTGCAGTCGGTTCCCAGTTCAAACCGATACAAATGACATAATTATTGCAGTCGGTTCTCTGTAGAAACCGACACAGATGATAATTGTATTGCAGTCAGCTCTCAATTGAAATCGATACAAATGACATATATTAGTGCAGTCGGTTCTCTGTAGGAGCTGACACAGATAATACATATTGCAATCGGTTTTTCAGTTAGAACTGATACAGATGTGTGCATACCACTGTGATATTGTTTCTTTACACCATCCGAAAACAACCAGCATAACACATTCACATAACATACATCACAATCTGTAATACATTATCACACAACATTCACATAAACATCCAAGCACATCGCATCCAGTACAAGTACATCATCTTCTTTTACGCATACAGAATAGAGCTAGCTACGAGATTATCAACAATTGTCCCTTTATTTACAATACAACCCTTCTTGATGATCTACACGCATGTAATTTGTTACATGTGTGTCATCATCACCACTAAGACATGCCCCATCTGCAAATGGAGGTATTTCATCGAATTGGTTATACTCTTCTTCATCTACGACATTTTCAACTCCAACGATTCACCTCTTGCCATGAAGGACGACGTGCAACCTTGGATTAGCCGGATCACGCACATAGAATACTTGAGTTGCTTGCTTAGCAAGGACAAACGGTTCATCTTTGTAGGCGAATCTATTGAGATCCACAAGAGTAAAACCTCTTTTGTCGACCTTCACTCCGTGAGGAAGTCTCACCCACTTACATCGGAACAATGGAACTTGGTATATTCCATAATCGAGCTCCCATATTTCTTCGATCACCCCGTAGTAGCAATTCATTGCGGTTGAGGATCCTCTTTTCGAGTGATCATCGGACAAAGCATCTATGCTCACACCACTGTTTTGAATTGTACTATTTGCATCTTGACTTTCGGTGTAAAAGGTGTAGCCATTAATATCGTAGCCCTGCCAAGTCTGTACATTAAATCTTGGTTCGTCAGCCAACCATTTGATTGCCTCAGTACTGACGGAGACCTTCGCCGTTTCTTTGAACCATGTGAGGAATCGATCGTTGTGTTCTCGTGTGATGGAAAGCTCATCCATATGTGGGTTCTCTTCCCGTAATATCAACTTGTGTTGCTAGATGTATGTATGAACTTATGCGCTATGTTGCAAGACTGTAAAATGTGCTTTATAGTACATATCAAACTGTGGACTCGTTAGATTGGACCCAATGGTTTCTTTGCCACCAAGTCAGCCCTCATGACGAGATACAGGAACACCAATCAGTTGTCTTTTACCCAGATAGTCCACGCAGAACTCAATAACCTCTTCAGTCCCATAACCTTCAATAATACTACCCTCAGGCTTCGACCCGTTCCTCACGTATGACTTCAATATACCCATGTACCTCTAGAACGGATACATATAACGCAGGAATTCGGGTTCACATATCTTAATCTCTCTAACAAGGTGAACAACGAGGTGGACCATGACGTCGAAGAACCTCGGGGGGAAATGCATCCCAAGCTGACAAAGAGTCTGCACCACCTCACTCTATAAGTTGTTTAGTATATCGGGATCAATAACCTTGCACATGATATCGCATTGAAGAAATAATATAGCTTTGTGATTGCCAACCTGACATCCTCTGGCAGAATATTTCTGATTGCAACAGGGAGCGTTTGGGTCATCAAGACATGATAGTCATGGGACTTCGTACCAAGCAACTTCAAATCATCCATAGACACAAGCGTCTTAATGTTTGCGGAGTAGCCCGATGGAACTTTAATATCATGGAGATACTTGCAGATGTCTTCATTCTCCACGGATAAGGTGTAGCATGCAGCGAAGATGTACGGTCCTTTTCCATCCTCCTCTATCACTGCAAGCTTGGGCCTGATTCCCATGTAGGTCATATCGCGGCGAGCATTCACACCATCCTTGGTCTTCCCAGGTATGTTCAGCAGGATGCCAACCAAATTATCACAGACATTTTTCTCAACATGCATGACATTAATACAATGACGGACATCTAACTCCTTCCAGTATGGTAAGTCCCAAAATATCACCCTCTTCTTCCTAATGGTCCTAGGATGAACAGATTTATGGCTTTTACTGTACTGAACATCGATATCCTCTACGCGTGAATATATTTGCCTTCCACTCATAGGCTGCAGGGTCGCACCAATTTTCCTCTCTCCATCAAATTTTTCATCCATCTTACGATATCGATGACTTCGAGGTAGAAACCTACGGTGACCCATGTACACAGTTTTCTTGGAATTCGGCAGCCACAAGCCATCAGTCTCCTCTTCACAAATTGGACAAGCTTTGGCTCCCTTTGTGCTATAGCCCGCCAAATTACCAAGGGCTGGGAAATCATTTATGGTGCAAAATATCATAGCCCGTAGGGTGAAGTTCTCTCTTTTGTATGCATCCCACACCTCAACCCCCTCATTCCACAATTTTACCAAATCCTCAATTAGTGGTGCTAGGTACACATCGGTATCATTACACGGCTGTTTGGCTCCAGAGATTAGCAACGACATCATGATATACTTCCGCTTCATGCATAACCACGGAGGGAGATTGTAGATACATAACAAAACCGACCAAGTGCTATGACGACTGCTCATATTACCAAACGGATTCATTCCATCTGTACTCAATCCAAGCCTTATGTTCCTCATCTCGGCACCAAACTCCTCATTTTGCCAATCAACGTTTCTCCATTGAGCCGAATCGACGGGGTGTCTCAACTTGCCATCTTGCTTTCGAGATTCATGATGACAACGCAAATATTTTGCCTCTTTGGGATTTGCAAAACAACCGCTCTAAACGAGGAATGATGGGCAAATACCATAATACCTTTGCTGGTACCCCTTTCTTCACATCTTCACCGTCATCGGTTCGGCTCTTACGCTTCTTGTCATTACGCTTCTCTTTTTGTTTGTACCGGGGTACACCACAAACTAGACAAATGCGTAGTTCCTTATGGACGTTGCGGTATAATATGCAATCATTTGGACATGCATGTATCCTTTCTATTTCCATTCCTATGGGACATAGTAGCTTCTTCGCTTCATAAATACTTGTTGGCAACTCGTTTCTCTTTGGAAGCATTTCCGATAGAAGAACTAAAAGTAAATTGAAACTTGTATCTGTGCAACGGTGTTTTTCCTTCAGTTCAAACAACGCAAGGATTGAACCCAACTTGCTATATTCCGCTTTGCAACCCGAAAACAACGGTTTGGCATCATCTTCTATCAAGCTTTTAAATTTTTCAAACTCCCTTTTCGTGTAATTTCCCTCCACATCTCGTAACATTTGATCTAAATTATCCTCATCAAACATATCACGCTCCAACTCGTGATTGGCTTCTAGCATGTCTTCGTTGCATATCAAAGGGGTACTACCTATCTCCCCATGATGAATCCAACATGTGTAATTCCTCACGAAGCCACATCGAATCAAGTGGCCTTCAATTTGAGCTGAGTTGTTAAATCTCCTGAGATTGGTGCAATCAATGCAAAGACAATATATGAACTTTACACCCCTCATAACCATATATCTACTTCTGCAATTCTTATAAACTCCTTAACTCCCCTCTGAAATTTGGCACTCACACGACTTTTTTGATGCATCCATTCTTCACAGTCCATCTACAATTAAACCACAAACAATAAATTAATAATGCCAACGAGCGAACTAGCCATTTCAAATTGTAGGATCGATATATACTAATATAGCAATCAGAGGAGGGGTGAATGATTGTGCGGAAGCTAAAACCAAATTCTTGATCTATTAAAAGTTCACCCCAAAACAGAACCAAATAATTGCCTCGTTTTCGACAAAAACAGAATGACAAAGGTTTGGTAAAACGCAAATTCCTGGAGATCCAACCGTTAGATTGATATGAAATTTAGACACAAGCAACTAGATTCCAATACGAATCGAACCCAAAAAGAATCAGCTCGATCGGACTTACGGATCAAAAGTTATGAGCTTCGCAAGCTTGCTGATCCAGAACTTGACGAGAATCAATCTAATCAAAACTTCAAGATTAAACAAGAACGACAAAAGATTGATCAACTAGACTTTGAGAAACACTAGATCAATACCCTAGAGAGGTTTTTGATGGATCAAATCAAGATAAAACTTAAAGAACAAAAACCAATCTAGAACTAGAACAAACATGCAAACAAGAACCAAAAAGAGAACGTTGAAGCAATGCGGGAACTAGAAGAATTGATCTTTATTTCTTTTGTCTAAAGTACTCCCATCAAAAGAGTACAAACCCTAAACTTTGAGCCCAAGGCTCTATGCGCCTAGCTCTCCTCAATTCGATGCTCTTCAACAGGAGACAACCCTCCTATTTAAAGCACCAACCCACAAGGAGTTCTCGAATACGATTCCTATTCCTAGAAGGAATCAGTATCCAACACAACTCTACTTGGCCCAACCTGGCCGAGTACAACTCTTGCACGCGTATGGCAACCCTACCATACTCACGTGACTAACACTTTGCACGCCAGATGGCCACCTGCCATACTCACGTGACTAACACTTTGCACGCGAATGACCTCCTGCCATTCTCACGTGACTAACCATTCTTCATGTGCACCATTCTCTTAGCCCGAACGTCCCGCATGACATCCTTGACCACCAAGACCTCAGTTCCTCCTGAACCTAGTCCCGAACCTCAGTTCCTCCATGAACCTAGTTCCGGTCCGTCATCGACCACATTCGTCTTCGAGCAATACCGCACATGAACAAACCTAAAACAAATCCGAGCACAAGTCCACGACTTGACTCAATGTCAATCCATGCAACTACTCACATGAGCATTGCATAAAGTCCACTTCAAGCATCATGAAATTCTCACAAATTTCATAATCTCAAAAACAAATCAAAATTCAAAGTCCAAATTTGCACAAACCCTAATCGAGCAAAAAGCCATTCACGACGGATCAAAAAATTTGGTCTGGCGTACATGTAAAACTTACTGTCTTTTAAGAACTTGGTCCCACGCGTAAAAACGAAACTTACTGTTTTTGTCAAATTGTCAAACACATGCACAAGCACATTTTGCAAAACCAATTCTAAGTTAATTTTTCAGTTCAAAGCCAATTTTTCAGCACATGATTTCACACAAATATTGATAAATTATTTAATTACCTTCGCACAATAGAGGCGACATGCATATTTAAAACATCAACAATGGTATTGAAATACGTACCTACCAACGATGACTCCTAATTTCTAATTAGGTCAGGTCCCAATCTCATTCGAGGATATGCGGATAGGACAAGTTCCTAAGCTGTTATACAACTCCAAAGAAAATTTCGGTAGCATCTCCCCACTGTTCTCCAAATACATGTCTTGACAACAGGTCAAGAGGGTGTGTATTTGGAGAACACCAGGGAGATGCATGCTGCCGAAACTTTCTCTAGAGTTGTACAACAGCTCAGCAACTTGCCCGAACCACACATCCTCGAACTATCCAAAAAGCGTGGACAATTCGAGACTGCTTATTTATACATATGCCATTTTAGCATATTTATAAACAAACCCCCTCAAACGGGAGACACATAGGTTACGCAACCTAAACTCTAGCATTGATCATATTATAGCAACAATATAATGACATGTAACCCATTCACATGCTAACCTTTTGAAGGAAATTAACCACAAATGAGGGGAAATATACTCAAGCTAGGGTTTCAACTTTAGCCTCAAACCGATCTCCTCGAGGATTTAATTTATAATTTCTGCAACAATATTGGTACGTTTCAACTATATATAATAGCATTAATGACATACAACACATGCATTTGAAAGGATTTGAAGGAATGCTCACCATTTGAAGAAAACATCAAATGAGGGAAAATAGAGGGGAAATCTCTTCAAGCTAGGGCTTCAACTTACCCTCTTAACACACAACCTCAAGGAATTCAGATTTTCTCCCCCAAGTCTATGTTTAAATAAGAATATATTCTGTTTTTCAGGGTGGCGGCGGTTTTTTTTTTTTTTGCTACAGAAGTACAACAGAGGAGAGTTCATCCTGAGGGAATATATATATAAAACCTAGCGAGGCTTATCACAATCGGTTCTGAGAAAAAACCGATTGCCATATGAGCTACTTCATCACAATCAGTTCTAAGAAAGAACCGATTGTGATAATATTTATCACCGTCAGTTTTTACTGGAACCGACACAGATAAAAATATTATCTGTGTCGGTTCTATATGAAAAACCGATTGTGATAATATAATCACAGTCGATTTTTATATAGAACCGACATAGATAATATTCAAACCCCTTCGTCTGCCCTGCCAAATAACCGATAAGAACACGACTCTTCATGTTTCCCACATTTTAAACCAATCAGTCAGTGTACGTCTCTTGCTCACACGCGGTATAAAACCGATCGATCATCCCTCAGTCTCACGCGCGATCTCTCTTATAAACTAGCTTCTCGCGCCTAGCTCTCATCCGTTATGGCATCGCCGCCTCGACCTCCTTCTCCCAGCTCTGACGCCACTGTGGAGTCAAAGTACGTTCCGTTACCTCTATCACCGCCGCCGGCAGCGCCGCCTCAGCCCCCAGAGGAGGAGCATGACCAGGATAAGGAGGAGGACGAGAAGGAGGAGGACGAGAACAAGGAGGACAATGAGGAGGAGGAGGTCAACGTCACCCGTTGGGGTACCGGTGCCTCTTTTGCGTCATCGTTGGAGGAGTGAGATGACCCATGTGCCGTCGGCATCGACGATGATCACCAGCCCTTCTTCGACGACAGCGACTCTAACGGCAGTAGTGGCAGTAGTAGTGGTGATAGCTGACAGGGAGCCACCCAGACCGTCCCCAGGTTATTAGAAGGCTCGGTCGACCCCGTCGGATTTGGAGACTAACAACGGACCGCCGAGGGCGCTCTTAGTGTTAACACCCAAGCCCAACCGAGACGACAGTGAGACCCTTCGAATAACTCAACAACAATCCCGGTATTCCCCGGTATGCGACCCGAAACTCACCCAGGATCACCGCATACCGGTTTATGACATTGTATCACATCAATTTGCATAAAGGGGGCAACGAACTCGAAGACCCCACAACCAGACACGCGCGGAAGCAAAAACCAACCAAACAACAAAACAACCCCGACACAAAGACCGAACCCCACGACCACAACCCAACAACAACAAGGCACGAAGGCCAACAAAGGTAGAAATAAGAACACAGGCACGAGGTGGGCACAAACATACATCAGAGTCGACTGCAAAAGGAACTAAGTATCTGAAGTGATTAAACATTGTTTAGAGCTAACTATGCAACAAAATAGTAAACATCTATTAAACTAGACCCAAAGGTAAAACGTCTCCGGATGTGTTCTGCCTCTGAACACTCCCGGGTGTACACGGCGTAGAGAGCCTCTACTCGGTGCCCCGCCCGATCACCGAGAGGCAGTACGGACAGAACTCGCATCCGCCCAGATCCTCACCTGAAAACCACAACAACAGAAGCTGAGTACAGAAGGTACTCGTAAGACTTACCCGTGGTCCATATATGACCGACTCAAAAGGAGTATGCATTTGGAAGTAGCAAGGAAATCAACTGAAGTTAAAAGTGCGAAAAGCTTAACTTTGTTGATTATTTAGTATCGCTATTCAATTCACAATTTAAAGCAGTTGTAACGGCATATACTTCTAGAGTGGAGTTCAACATTCAACATTAACAGAGCAAGTGATCTCATAATATTTTCGAGCTCAAGCCCAAAGGCGAACTTCAGTTCAAGTTATTACTACGTTGAATGTGCGATGACCAAGCGTGCTCATATCCGAGAGCGCGGTAATTCGAATCGCTTAATTAACTGTACAGGGAAGCATTGACCGCACGACACGTGCCACGAAGAACCTCGTGTCAACCATCCTCCCATCCATACCAATCCGTTGGGGACATCTTCATGCGGTCCGAGCACCTAGCACCCCCTCGAGCGGCCCAAGCTCGGCTTGGCCCTCGAGAGTCGGCCTAAGCCTCGCCCTCTCCCACGCCCAACTACATGAGGTGTATGCCCCATCGAACGGCATGCGATGAAAGAATAGCTTTACCGGCCCATTTCCGGCATGCGATCAACCAATTTGTGCTCGATCAAGGGGCAAACAACGGATCGGTCCTCAATCGACACAGGCAAGATTACCACACTTGAGTCTCCTTACCCAAATGTCCATCTCTCCCGCCCGGTCTCCAATTATATCTTTTCCACAACACAACCATAACCAAACCGTTCCATAGAGTGTAAAGTGAAAGATCTCAAGCAGTGGAACCATCCACCACTTGGCCCAAACCCGACATCTAAGCGAGACTAAGCATGAACACAGTATAATTACCCGTACTATCTCCAAAGGAGGTGTTCAACAATTATCAAGGGTGTAGGTGCAACAATTAGGATCTAGTCCTATTTTCCCAATTCAACTCCTAATGCATGACCTAATCAACCAATAAGCAACTTATTCGCAAAAATAAGAGTACAACTAAGGTTGAATATGCTTAGGTGCTTGCCTTGTGCTTCTGCTTGCGGATCGACGACAAGTTGTTCGTCGGCAATCCCTTCAACCACAGTCACGTTAGTCACCGCGGTCTCGTTCTCTACACGGATATAATGCACGAATAAGATGCATGCAATGCAAATGAAATGAAACACAAATTCAAATCCCACCGAATATACCAGGTAAACCCAGACAGTCCAGGTTTAATATCCAAAAAATCCAGCTAACCCGGATATTCTGGACCTAGCGCGTTTCACCCTATGACTCAACGGATCGAGGTGCCACCAAGTCCTACGACCCCGCGAGAACCCGATCTACCACTTTCCTACACACGACTAGGCCGGAGAAGCTCTTAGCTAACCCAAACCACGACGAAACGAGGCACATTTGGGTAGCTCACGGCCCAAACTCAATCCGACGCTTAGAACGGCACCATCCAACCCCGATCTACAACCCTAACACCCAACATTGTCTAAACCACCCCAAAAACCCAACCACCCACCAAACCCTAACATCCCCCAAAGTTAACTCCAACTCCCAATCTTCACCAAACCCCAAATCCAACCCCAAGGAATCCCTAGAACCCAAGAACCATAAATGGACTCCAAGATGAGGTCTCACCTTCAATGGGAATGAAGGGGAGGGAGGGGAAGCCGGGTTGAGCGAAGAGGATGCCGGCTTAGGAAGGGGCCCGAGGTCACCGGAGTGGAGGAGTTCACCGGGAGGAGCCACCGGAGGTCGCCAGCCGGAGGGGTGACGCCAGAGAGGAGCTCGAGGTGGGAGGAGAGCACACGGGCAGTGGGGAGCAAGAGGTAGGGGAGGAAATGAGGGAGAAGCCAAGGAACCCATATTTCTATCCCCAACCCCCGATAAGTCTAGATACTCCGGATGTTTAACCCAGAGACTCCGGGTTGGGGTCTTCGGTAGCATTAACCCAGACACTCCGGGTTGAGTTGTTCGGGCGAGCTAATCCGGATACTCCAGTCATTTAATCTGGACATTTCGGGTTATATCCGGACATTCTGGATGTTTAATCCAGACACTCCGGATTTCCCAGAATTTTTGAAACTGGGGCCTTGACAAACCCTCCCCCCTTAAGGGAATCTCGCCCCGAGATTCAGAACCAACGCATAGGTAGAGCAGAACGTAGACAGACAGCACGGTCGCGCACTAAGCGATATGCCTTGAATTGCGAAAACTATACACTGGTACTCACATGGCACGGAAGAACTCGGGATACTCGGTCTTCAAACGATCTTCGAGCTCCCAAGTGGCTTCATCTTCGGTGTGATTGCTCCACTGAATTTTATAGAACTTGAGAGTCCTTCGACGGATCTTGTGTTCAGCTTCATCCAAAATCCGAATAGGATGTTCTTGATAAGTTAGATCAGGTTCAGGCTGGACTTTGAGTTCATCCACATCCAGTGACTCGAAAGGAGTACGGAGGCATTTCTTCAATTGAGATATGTGGAAGACGTCGTGGACCATCGCTAGAGAAGGAGGAAGCTCCAGCTGATATGCCACTTGACCACGCTTCGTAAGGATCTGTAAAGGTCCTATGTAGCGAGGTGCCAGCTTTCCCTTAACTCCGAAACGATGGGTGCCCCGGAAAGGAGACACCTTCAGGTAGACATAATCACCAACGTCGAAGGAGAGGGGTCTCCTACGGCGGTCAGCATAGCTCTTCTATCGCAATTGCGCTACCCTTAAATTCTCTTGAATGGTCTTCACCTTTTCTTCTGCTGTCTTGACCACATCCGGTCCAAAGAAGGGACGTTCTCCACTCTCGGACCAGTTCAGGGGTGTCCGACAGCTACAACCATAGAGTGCTTCGAAAGGAGACATTTTGATGCTGGTCTGGTAGCTGTTGTTGTAAGCAAACTCAGCATAGGAAGGCACTCATCCCATTTCTTCCCATAAGACAGAACACAAGCCCACAACATATCCTCGAGGACTTGATTGACCCTCTCGGTTTGGCCATCAGTTTGCGGATGATACGCTGAGCTGTGAAGTAGCTTGGTGCCCAATGCCATATGCAAGCTTCTCCAGAATTGGGAGACAAATTGAGAGCCTCGATCCGTAACGATTTGCTTCGGCACTCCATGAAGGCACACAATCCGGGATATGTACAGCTCCGCATATTTGATGGCTCGGTAGGTGGTGCGAAGGGCTAAGAAATGCGCGGACTTCGTCAACCGGTCGACTATAACCCATATCGAGTCGTGACCTGAAGAAGTCGCCGGCAGCCCGGTGATGAAATTCATGCCAATATCTTCCCACGTACAATTTGGAATGGGTAACGGCTGAAGAGTGCCAGCTGGCTTAAGATGCTCAGCCTTCACCCTTTTGCAGACGTCACACTCAGCCACATAGCGAGCAATCTCGCGCTTCATGCGAGTCCACCAGAACCGCTGTCTCAGGTCTTGATACATTTTGTTGCTACCCGAATGGATTGTCAGCAAGGAATTGTGGGCTTCATCAAGAATCTTTATTCACCATTCTTGGTTCTCGGGGACGACCAAGCGCTCATCGAACCATAAAGTTCCACGGTCATCAAGATGGAAATCAGTGGCTTGGCCGGAACTCAGTTTGCTGCAAATTTGGGCAACATCACTGTCCCCCTCTTGAGCTTCCCTAATCTTATCCAACAGCGTGGAATTCAACTCCAGATTAGCCAAGGACCCTTTTTCAACCATCTCTAAGCCAAGTTTCTGAAATTCGGCACAGAGGATGGCACTTTGGGGTTGAAGAGTGAGGCAATTGCATCGAGCCTTGCGACTCAACGCGTCAGCCACCACATTGGCTTTTCCCGGGTGGTAATGCACTTCCAGGCTGTAGTCTTTGATCAACTCAAGCCATCTTCGTTGCCTCATATTCATACCTGCCTAAGTGAAGATGTACTTGAGACTTTTGTGATTTCTATAGATGTTGCACTTGTTCCCCAGGAGATTGTGGCGCCAGATTTTTAAAGCATGGACCACTGCTGCAAGCTCCAAATCATGAGTGGGGTAGTGCTCTTCATGATGCTTCAATTGTCGAGATGCATAGGCAACAACCCGGCTTTCTTGCATGAGCACGCAGCCAAGGCCGATGCCTGATGCATCGCAATAAACATCAAACGGTTTGTGGATGTCCGGTTGTGTGAGGACCAGGAGCTGTAGTGAGGCACTGTTTCAAGGCCTGAAATGCTTGCTCACAGCCTGCTGAGCATTTGAACTCAGCACCCTTTTTCAACAGCTCAGTCATGGGCTTGGCAATCTTCGAGAAGTCTTGAATGAATCGGCGGTAATAGCCTGCAAGCCAAAGAAAACTGCGAATCTCGGTGACTATCTTGGGTTGCTCCCACTTGAGGACATCCTGTACCTTACTTGGGTCAACAGCGACACCTTGCTCGGAAAGGACATGTCCCAAGAAGGATACCTCCTTCAGCCAAAACTCGCACTTGCTGAATTTGGCATAAAGGCGATGTTCCCGAAGTCTTCTGAGAACAATATGAAGATGCCTGGCATGCTCTTCCTCATTAGCTGAATAGACTAGAATGTCATCAATAAAGATGACCACAAAGGAATCAAGCTCTTCCATGAAGATAGAGTTCATGAGGTACATGAAGTACGCCGGTGCATTCGTCGGACCGAACGACATGACGGTGTACTCATATAACCCATATCGGGTGGAGAATGCTGTCTTTGGGACATCCTCAGCCCGAATCTTGATCTGATGGTACCCGAGCCTCAAGTCAATCTTAGAGAATACCCGTGCACCAGCAAGCTGATCGAACAGGATATCGATCCGAGGCAGAGAGTCCTTGTTCTTGACTGTGACGGCATTCAGCGGTCGATAATCAACACAGAGTCGAAGAGAGCCATCCTTCTTGGTCACAAAGAGAGCCGAGCAGCCCCAAGGTGAGGAGCTCGGGCGAATGAATCCCTTGTCCATCAGCTCCTTCAGTTGCTTCTTCAACTCGGCCAATTCATTTGGCGGCATCCGATACGGCTGCTTGGAAACTGGAACAGTCCCGGGTTGAAGTTCGACTACAAATTCTATATCCCGATCGGGTGGCATCCCTGGCAGTTCTGCTGGGAACACATCCGGGTATTCCGAAATCACTGGAATGGACTCTAACTCCTCAACTTCAGTGCCATTCAAGGAGTAAAGAGCGATCTTGCCATCATCAAGGAGTATGGTCAGCAAGTCGCCCTTCGGTCCCTTGAGCGAAATGGAGCGATGAGAGCAATCGAGGATAGCCTGCTGCCGTGTGAGCCAGTTCATGCCCAAGATGACATCTATTCCACGAAGGTCGAGGAGCAGCAGGTTGACAAGGAAAAGAACCCCTTGGATTTGCATAGTGGCTTTCTGGATCACTTGCTTTACAACAATTTTAGAACCCGGTGCTTCAATTAGAAACGAGGTACGGCCACAACTCACTTCCATCTGATGTTGTATGGAAAAATCTTTGCTAATGAAGGAATGGGAAGCCCCCGAGTCAAATAACACCCTAGCAGCATGTCGATCAATGCATAACGTACCCGTCAGCACGGTGGCGCCCTCAGGAATGGCCTCAGCATCCACATAGTTGACGCGGCCACGGGTAGGTGCAGGAAGTGGAGGTGGTGCAGTCGCGCCTTGAGGTCTTGGGGCGTTAGAAGTGTTGCCCCTCCTTGGGAAGGGACAGTCGCGGATGATGAAATGCCCCGCACGACCACAGTTGTAGCACGAGCCCGGTCCAGAGCTCGTCACCACACGCACTCCAGGTTGTGGCTGTGGAAGTCGAGGAGCGGCAACAGGAGGACGAGCCACTCCAGCCAGTAGGGAAGGCACAGAAATAGGGGCCCTCGGTGGTGTAAGAGCAGTCCGGGCCCGCTGTGAACTGCCACCAGCTGAGTACTGTACCGCCCTCTTTCGCTTCTTCTCATCTTGATGACTCCTCATCTTGTGCTCCACAGTAATTGCCCGACTCACCAAGGCATTGAAGTCGGCGAAGTCACAAACAGAGAGCTTATCCTGCATCTTGGCCATCAGTCCACTCATGAAGCGATCCTGCTTCTTCTGATCAGTGTCGACTTCCTCCGGCGCATATTGAGCCAAGTAGTTGAACTCCCGTGAGTAATCCATCACTGACTTGCTCAACTGCTTGAGGGCAAGAAACTGCTGCTTCTTGATGTCCATGAGTCCTTTTGGGATGTGATAAGCCCGAAAAGCCTCACAGAACTCTGCCCAAGTCACCTAGTGACCGGCTGGCTGCATGACCAGGAAGTTGGCCCACCACGCTCCAGCTGGACCCTGAAGCTGCTGCGCCGCGAATGGAGCCTTCTGAAGATCCTCGCAATGAATGAGCGCAAACTTCTGCTCCATGGTGTGCAGCCAATCATCAGCCTCCAACGGGTCGCTGGCCCGAGAGAACGTCGGTGGCTGAGTGTGGAGGAAGTCCAAGTAGCCATTGGGTCAGCCTCGTCCTTCACCACAGCCACCGGGAGCGGCTTGATTCTGGACAAGCATCTCCAAAATCAGGTTGGTGGTCTGCTGGTTCTGCTCCGAACGCAGCAAGACATCTAGCAGGTTGGGAGGAGGAGGCGGATCGCTACCGCCAGGCTGCGATCGCCCAGCGCCATCGTCACCTCCCATACCACCGCGGGTCCTCATTCTGTCGTCAATCAAGTCATACGACAAGAGTTAGACTCCACACGGACAGGACATGTCTTAAACTTGATAAACCCGCAAACGAAACCCAAGTTAGACTGTAGCACTCCGCACTGGAGTCCAACAAGTCTAACACACTCAAAACACAGCTTATGAAGCAAATGGCATGGCACATGCATGACATGGCATGAAATGCACGATTTCTACGTAACCCACACTCGCTGTACATATACATAGGGCGGGGTATAAGTACTACTTCTACCTAATGCATGACGACTGTCCTAATCAATTCCTTAAGTGGTCGTCAAGTTTCGGGTTCGTCTTCATGCACTTTGCTCTGATACCAGCTTGACAAGGAGCCGCCCAGACCGTCCCCGGGTTATTAGAAGGCTCGGTCGACCCCGTCGGATTTTGATACTAACAACGAACCGCCGAGGGCGCTCTCAGTGTTAGCACCCAAGCCCAACCGAGACGACAGTGAGACCCTTCGAATAACTCGACAACAATCCCGGTATTCCCCCGGTATGCGACCCGAAACTCGCCCAGGATCCCCACATACCAGTTTATGACCTTGTATCACATCAATTTGCATAAAGGGGGCAACGAACTCGAAGACCCGACAACCAAACACGCGCGGAAGCAAAAACCAACCAAACAACCAAACAACCCCGGCACAAAGACCGAACCCCATGACCACAACCCAACAACAACAAGGCACGAAGGCCAACAAAGGTAGAAATAAGAACACAGGCACGAGGTGGGCACAAACATACATCAGAGTCGACTGCCAAAGGAACTAATTATCTGAAGTGATTAAACATTGTTTAGAGTTAACTATGCAACAAAATAGTACACATCTATTAAACTAGACCCAAAGGTAAAACGTCTCCAGAAGTGTTCTGCCTCTGAACACTCCCGGGTGTACACGGCGTAGAGAGCCTCTACTCGGTGCCCCGCCCGGTCACCGAGAGGCAGTATGGACAGAACTCGCATCCGCCCAGATCCTCACCTGAAAACCACAACAGCAGAAGCATGAGTACAGAAGGTACTCGCAAGACTTACCCGTGGTCCATATATGACCGACTCAAAAGGAGTATGCATTTGGAAGTAGCAAGGAAATCAGCTGAAGTTAAAAGTGCGAAAAGCTTAACTTTGTTGACTATTTAGTATCGCTATTCAATTCACAATTTAAAGCAGTTGTAACGGCACCTACTTCTAGAGTGGAGTTCAACATTCAACATTAACAGAGCAAGTGATCTCATAATATTTTCGAGCTAAAGCCCAAAGGCGAACTTCAGTTCAAATTATTACTACGTTGAATGTGCGATGACCAAGCGTGCTCATATCCGAGAGCGCGGCAATTCGAATCGCTTAATTAACCGTGCAGGGAAGCATTGACCGCACGACACGTGCCACGAAGAACCTCGTGTCTACCATCCTCCCATCCATACCAATCCGTTGGGGACATCTTCATGCGGTCCGAGCACCTAGCACCCCCTCGAGCGGCCCAAGCCCGGCTTGGCCCTCGAGAGTCGGCCTAAGCCTCGCCCTCTCCCACACCCAACCACATGAGGTGTATGCCCCATCGAACGGCATGCGATCAACCAATTTGTGCTCGATCAAGGGGCAAACAACGGATCGGTCCTCAATCGACACAGGCGAGACTACCACACTTGAGTCTGCTTACCCAAATGTCCATCTCTCCCGCCCGGTCTCCAATTATACCTTTTTCCACAACACAACCATAACCAAACCGTTCCATAGAGTGTAAAGTGAAAGATCTCAAGCAGTGGAACCATCCACCACTTGGCCCAAACCCGACATCTAAGCGAGACTAAGCATGAACACAATATAATTACCCGTACTAGCTCCAAAGGAGGTGTTCAACAATTATCAAGGGTGTAGGTGCAACAATTAGGATCTAGTCCTATTTTCCCAATTCAACTCCTAATGCATGACCTAATCAACCAATAAGCAACTTATTCGCAAAAATAAGAGTACAACTAAGGTTGAATATGCTTAGGTGCTTTCCTTGTGCTACTGCTTGCGGATCGACGACAAGTCGTTCGTCGGCAATCCCTTCAACCACAGTCACATCAGTCACCGCGGTCTCGTTCTCTACACGGATATAATGCACGAATAAGATGCATGCAATGCAAATGAAATGAAACACAAATTCAAATCCCACCGAACAGACCAGGTAAACCCGGACAGTCCGGGTTTAATATCCGGACAGTCCAGCTAACCCGGACATTCCGAACCGTCTGTCCGGACATTCCGGACCTGGCGTGTTTCACCCTATGACTCAACGGATCGAGGTGCCGCCAAGTCCTTCGACCCCGCGAGAACCCGATCTACCACTTTCCTACACACGACTAGGCCGGAGAAGCTCTAAGCTAACCCAAACCACGATGAAACGAGGCACATTTGGGTAGCTCACGGCCCAAACTCAATTCGACGCTTAGAACGGCACCATCCAACCCCGATCTACAACCCTAACAACCCTAACACCCAACATTGCCT
Source organism: Rhipidocladum racemiflorum (assembly GCA_036346355.1). Classification (NCBI taxonomy): domain Eukaryota; kingdom Viridiplantae; phylum Streptophyta; class Magnoliopsida; order Poales; family Poaceae; genus Rhipidocladum; species Rhipidocladum racemiflorum. The sequence continues at coordinate 47,878,432 of CM070589.1, forward strand.
AAACCACCCCAAAAACCCAACCACCCACCAAACCCTAACGTCCCCCCAAAGTTAACTCCAACTCCCAATCTACACCAAACCCCAAGGAAGCCCTAGAACCCAAGAATGACAAATGGACTCCAAGATGAGGTCTCACCTTCAATGGGAATGAAGGGGAGGAAGGGGAAGCCGGGTTGAGCGAAGAGGATGCCGGCTTAGGAAGGGGCCCGAGGTCACCGGAGTGGAGGAGTTCACCGAGGAGAAGCCACCGGAGGTCGCCGTCCGGTGGGGTGACGCCGGAGAGGAGCTCGAGGTGGGAGGAGAGCACACGGGCAGTGGGGAGCAAGAGGTAGGGGAGGAAATAAGGGAGAAGCCAAGGAACCCATATTTTTATCCCCAACCCCTGATAAGTCCGGATACTCCGGATATTTAACCCGGAGACTCCGGGTTGGGGTCTTCGGTAGCATTAACCCAGACACTCCGGACAATTTGTCCGGATACTCTGGGTTGAGGTGTTCGGGCGAGCTAATCCGGATACTCTGGTCATTTAATCCGGACATTCCGGGTTATATCCGGACATTCCGGATGTTTAATCCAGACACTCCGGATTTCCCAGAATTTTTGAAACTGGGGCCTTGACAATAGCCATGGGCTTTCATTATATTTGTAATTTATAAACAGTATAATGCATGTGTGAACAATATATGTATATTATTTAAGAGTTGAACCAAGAGTTGGGAGAGTATGTTCTGTTTTTTTATGTGGCGGCGACTTTTTTTTTCTGTAGAACCCACCAACAGAGAGGAGAGTACATTCTTAGCAAGAACTGGAGAGTACGCGCGTTCTTAGTAAGAACTAATTGCGATGAGGTCCATCATCACAATCGGTTCTGAAAAAGAACTGATTGTGATAACCCGTGTGCTCATCACAATCGGTTTCTTTCCAAAACCGATTGTGATAATACCTACTCATTACAATCGCAAAAACCGATTGTGATAACAAAATGATTATCACAATCAGTTCTCATCTAGAACCGATTGAGATTATTATTCGAATCAACCTGTTACCAAGATTTCCAAATGACATATATTTATCACAATCGATTTTTTAGTCAAAAGTTTAAAACCGACACAGATGAAGTGATAGTGATGTATCATTCTATAGTAGTGAGCAAGTCCATATCAGCTTGTCTGTCCTTTCTCCCAGCCTTACTCCAGCGGCAGCAACAAACATCCTGAAAGACAGAAAGAGTAACTGTTACAAGTTGCCGTAAAGAAATCAGTACTACACTTTTGTTGCTTACATGAGATTCTTGTCATATAAATTACATCATCCAAGAAAAGTTGCATAAATCAAGTAGTGCATTTAGTCAAACGTACTTTCCACACATTCCGAATTTCAATACAGTATATATATGAAGATGTAATTATTTGTTGAGCAATGCTATGTGTATGTAAAATTAGATACATACAATCATATAGTTTTAATGCTTGCGTTATTTTCCAACAGAATGTTTGGAGGTCTCACAAAGATATAGCCCACACCATTTATCTCGACATGTAGATTTAGATACAGATCTGGGATAACTGTTCTCATGCCCAGTACTCACTTGCTTTGCAGAGTACATGATGATGATAGACGCACATGCATCCACCGGTATCAACTCCTTGGAATGCTGAAAATATCAGTGTCAATGCCCTCATGCAAGCCAATACAATTTAGTAATGAACTTTCAGCGAAAATAGCACTACATGCTTCCACCAGACTGAATGTACGCCTGACTAATAGTCAATCCTTCCGCACAAAAAAAATGGTACCACAGAAGGAACAAATGCCGGGAACAAGTACATCGAATGGAAACAACCTCATCTGAAGATGCTTGCTTGACTCATGGACAATTTGCAGGTGTCCAAGAAAAACTTGCTCTCAGTTGTTGTAGCACCATTATAGGCTGCACAGTTCTTGTACATTATTATAACCAGTGGCTTCACTGCCTTGGATCACCATGCATCGCTAGTATACTTAGGACGCAGATACTGATGCATTTCTTAAATTGCATTGGACCTGAATCCTGATTTACCAAGTAGCATGTAATATGAAAAGCTCGAATTGGAACATGTCAGATGCTCACGCAGGCTCAGATGTACCAAGGTTCCGGTTTCTTAATATAAGCTGATAGATGAACAGCACAGATGCAAGAAATGGTGCGGGAAAACAAGCAACATTTGTGCAACAACGCCTATCTGTAAAATTACCATCAGCCGTGCTCTGATCTATAGTGACAATTAGGACCCAGGCTGGAAGATAATTGTCAATAGTACAGCCAATCAATACATAGTAAATATTGGCAGGAAGGATTGTTCAGTGACAGCCGGGACCTATGTGCCTTCTACATTTGCCATAACATGCAAACCCTCATCTGTACAAAGAAGATTAGTGATGCAACTACATTGAAAAATGTCCATATGGAGGCAATTCGAGAGAGCTTTTCTGACTTCTTGATGCATGAGGTCATAGCTTCAAAAACCACATTCCACACTGACTAATTTGTGAAACTTGAGCATTCTATTTGTTAATTTATGAAACTTGTTTGAATTTATGGATTGTAATTGCACATTCCACTGGCTAATATAATATTTGAGTTGATTTCTGAAATGTTTGTGTAATCTGTGATATATTGGTTGATATAACATTTGAGTTGATTTTTGAAGTGGTTATGTAATCTACCACAGATGATTCTAGTAAAGATTCATCTGTGATGTGAGTTTCATTGACGGTTCAAGAACCATCTATGATACATCGTTATCATCATTGGCACATGTCTACAGACAGTTCACAAAACCGTCTGAGATGACCTTTTAGAACCGTCTGTGACGACTTTGTATGTAGTTGTGTTTGGTGCCCTCAACCGACCGGGTTGCACCGATTGTACCCTAAGAGTCGGTTGCAGCTGATATGTTGCCATCATTTACAGGTTTGAAAATCAAATTGGAATTGATCCCAGAATAACAATTCAAGGGCAAGGAAAAGTTTGATTTCCACCAAGGTTTTAAGGGTTGGTCAAAGCAAAAGGCACAACGCACTAGCAAGGCACCCACAATAAGTTAATTTTCCCCAACAACTAAAACATATAGTAAATGATAATTTTTACATTTATCACTCTTATTTTCTTGTTTGATTTCAAGTTAAGATGAAAATCATCAGGAGCATGGTTGTCAATTTGAGTATAAGTATCCACACACAAAAAAAAAATAGTAGTAGTGTCCCCAAATTCTTTGGTCAGACTCAATTCTACTTAGTCCTAAGATGCTTATGATTAAACAAAAAATATTGCAGGTCCAATCTGACTCCTGATCCTAATAATTAATTATCAATAATTATTTATGATATGTCATTTTAATTCAGGAGTTTCATGCTTTATCAATACAAACAACACAATGACTAATAATCTTTCATTTGTGCTACATCTTGGCAAAAGGCTAAGAGTATAATTTAAGATATAACATTACAATTTGTAACCAAATAAATGTGTTACATAAATCTGGTAGAATGGAATATTCTACAATGCAGTCTCACAATCCAATTCTGTCATGACAATACAAACTCATTTCAGAGGCTCAATTCTGACAACCTTATCAGAAGTACGCAATAGTTGTTTCAGGATGATGAAAAAAACATTTTGCGAGAGTTTGATTGTATTTTTTAGTGCACAAACGTACCTTGCTTTGCTACCAGGGAGCTATTTGAACGGTGAGGACTTGTACATATACTAATTTAAAGGCCATGAGCTTTTCATTGTCCAGGTCAAGAGAGTTAACACTGCATGTATCTTAGATGCAAAGTTGGTTCAAAAATGGCAAAATAAATCAAGGTAGAAAAATATTTACTGGTATAATACCGTAGGAATTGAACTATTTCGAGTAAAATCTGCCTTCCCCACCGACCAAGACTGATGAAATGTATAAAGCTGTTCCAAACTTTATCTGAGTAACACGGAGCGCAGAGTACCTCTAGTTCAAGGGTCTTACAATCTTAAATTTCATGTGGTCCAGACATTCATCAAAGACAAAAACAAACAGCAACAGATTGAAGCAATAGTTCAATGAGTCCGACACGAAAGCTTATATAAAACTGAACTACAAATTTGTCTTCTCACCGTGGAAGGAAGGAAAACTTTACCACCAAAAGCTTAACCGAAACACATGATGGAATACATCTAATAAGATCTACTCTCTCCGTCTAAGTTTATTGAGCGTTTTTTTAATAATCTTGTAACTATTTCATGTTTTAATGCAAATTAGTGTGATGTTTCTTATACCCCTAATAAATATTCAGATTTATTTGATATTCTCGTATGTATTGAATACAGTGTTTAGAGATAATAATTAAGCATAGTTCAGTTATTTATAATATATTTTTAGTCTATATATCAATATACAATAAGCAATATACGCTTGGATGGAGTGAGTATAAAACAAGACACTCGAACTTCGGACCCAAACTCCATACATTTGATGAGCAACCTATGGAAAGAAGAGCTTGTCTAGCACTGCTAAATTGGTAGAATTACATAACATGCATCTATCGGTCGACTACTCCCTTCGAATCTCAAGTACAGCACAAATATTTCGTGAGCGACCTATCAAAACTATTAAGGCATATAGTACTCTCCAGATGAACAAATTAGTGACCACATGAAAAGGCTGATGAAAAATCAGTGATGAATTAGCAAGTAGTACCTCACGGAAGATCAGTCGAGAGAGAAAGCTTTATGTAGCAGAACGAATGGCCAGAACATACGGCAGTGACAACGGGAGGGAGCACGCAAGTACGCCGCCACGAGCTACCTTGCCGTGACCGTCGGACCGGCGTGCTCTCTCTCATTGTCACCGCCACAAATCAAATCTTACTCCAGTCCAGCCCGGCATCGTACAAGAAATCTACACTTATCCGGCACCAAGTGACCGGCAGAACAAAAATCGAAACCGATTAGACAAGGATGAGAGCAACAGCAAGAACAAAATCAGGCAAGAACACGACAAAAAAAAAGATGGTTTTTCCTTTGAATCAAGCAGCATGGACTATTTCTTGGAGGATATTACATGGATAGTGATGCATGGCCAGGATGCCAAGATCCAAGGTTTCTTTTGGAAGAAGAAGAAGAGCAATCAAAACAAGAAAAGGGAAGAAGCGAAAACCAGCATGCAATCTGAGAAAGATCACAGAATCCTCAAGAACAACATTCAAAAGAGCTCAGCTATCACCATAGAGGAAGAATCATTCATGATAGAGAGAGAGAGATGGAGGAGGAGGGGAGACACCTGATGAAGACCATGGAGGAAGAAGAAACAGATCCTTGAAGGGAAGCTTCCAGAGAGCACAAACCAATAAGAGTAGCAAGCCTCTAGAGAGAGATGGAGAGTCGTGTTCTGGCTGTTCTCCGCTCTCCGTCTGAAAGCTTTCTTGGGGAGTGCGTTGTGCCTTACTGTCTTGTGTGGTGGTGGCGGCTTTATGGATAGAGATAGAGAGAGAGAAATTTATTGATATAATCACAGTAACTCTTGTGCCGAATAAAATCTACAATTTGTACCACACTACCACCTAATCCTCAACAAACCTAACGTTGATATGCAAACCCTAAAATTCACACTCGAGTTGGCTGTCCATTCTAATACTGCAAGTTCTGGTTCAAAATTAAAAATGCTAGGGGGCTGTACATCGTACTAGTATTCCCTCGCAGGAAAAAAAAAAAAGCATGACATACTCTACAGTCACAACTAGTTATTATATTGAACGTCGACAAATCTCTAAAATCATCTTTCACCACTAATTTTATTATAATATATTTATAAAACTCAATAAAATTATAATATCATGATAGTACTTTCTGATACAAATCTACACATATAATTTTTATTTATCTAATTTAAATATTTGAAAAGATATCTGAAATAACAACTATTTGTAACAAGAGGGAGTAGTAATACAAGGAAAGAAGTCCATTCTTGGTCCTTTAACTCTTCGTGTGGTTTGATTTTCTTCTTTTATCAGTAAAATTGGATAAAACATGCCCTCCAACTATCAAAACTATTTAGAACCTATCATTCCCGTAAGCAAATAGCGGTTTTGACCGATTTTGACCCATGTGTATCTGAGCTGGCAAAAACTAAAATTAAAATAATAATTCAATGACTCATGGCTCTAGCCTACCAGCGAGTTGTCCATCAACTCGGTTTACCATGGAGATATGGGTCTTCACCTAGCCATCTCAAATTCAAGGTGGTGTGCCACGTGCTCAAAATCAACTTTGTTAGCGGGAGGAATGTATACGGTTTTGAGAGTTGGAGGACGTATGTTTACCCGATTTGCATATGAGAGATGAAAATTAAACCACGCGAAGAGTTGAGGCAGTGGCGTATGCATGAGAAAAATAGAGAAGGTATTTAGTGTTGCTAGGCTTTCTAACGTTCATGGTGGGTGATCGGTGCGACGCCTTGAAGACTACCGAAAAAAGGTTACGGGACTAAGAGGTACCAGGGACACGGCGATCGAAACCCGCACTCTAACCCTTCATGCTCTAGCGTACGCCACTAAGTTGAGGAACCAAAAATAAACTTTTTCTGTACCAGTATTACAAGTTATGTATGTAGAGAATATAAAGTAAATATGAATACTTATTAGGGATATAGAGAAAATATCACACTTATTTATATTGAACTACCAAATATATCCTATATTTATCAACAAAATTATTAAAAAAATTCGTTTTATAAACTTAAACCAAGAAAGTACATAAGAGTAGGCATAATGTTAGGGTGTGTTTGGTTGGATGTACCAAGCTGAATGGGATGGGATGGTACAAGATGGATGGGATGATCCTGGATGGGATGGTACCGGTCGGTCCCGTACCGATCGGTTCAACCGAATTCGCCGTATCAAACGATACAGCATCTTCAAGGAATATTCTAGGAATCTGTATCATCTCATCCCGTACCAAATGTTTCCGTTCAGTCAACCAAATGCATAAACAAGATTAAATCCTGTACGGAACGGTTCGGTTCAACCTGATACAGCGAACCAAACGCACCCTTAGAACAGAGAGATGTACCGCACACCGCATTATAAGAGATCTAGAGAAGATATGGCGTGGGTACTAGTGTATATACTACACGCTACAGCAAAGTCGAGAGGAGGGACAAGTGCTTCTGTGAACAGCAATGTCGTGGACAGCCGACATGACGGCAATGCGGTGGACGCCTATAGGCGGCGGGGACGCGACGCAAGGCCAAATCTGGTCGGCAGTGGGTTGCTTGTGGCCACCAGGCACCAGCAATATTCGTTGGATGGAGGGGAAGAAAAGGGTGGAGAACGAAGAAGGAAAGGATAGAAGATAGAAAAGATCGATAGGCTTTTGAAACTTTATCTATATACGTGTAGTTCACAGGGCTGAAAATGGCACAATCACATGTTCCGGGGATATGCTAGCATGTGCGATTGTGAGTCTAAAAAAATTACATGTTATAAACAACTACCGATAAATCAAAGATGGATGGATGACAGAAACAAACCAGGAGTAGATATCTAGTGTTAAATACCATCGTGGTGGTGTAAATTCATGTAAAATATCATGATTTTTCCTGAAAAATTGAAAAATAAAAACGATATTGTTCAACATGCATGTTCTATAACATACAAAAATCCGTAACCTAGCTCTTTACAAGGTTGAAACAAACCAAGAATTATAATAAAGCGCAGAAAAATATTCAACTTTAATAACTCTGTCCCATTTCGGTAAATTACAGAAAGCACCTGGCTGCCTAGATACCTAACTTGAGAACTGTTCGATAGACATGTATGATCGATATAATATTCGGAGTTTGGGTATGAAATGTTTTACACACTTGATATCCGTACTTTTGGCAAGTGAGGTTTTGAACTCTGTTTGAACCAATTCGAACTACTTTTTAATTTAATACCACTACAACGATTATAAACCATGAAACTAGTTAAACTGAAGATGAGTTTAATATCTCAAATACACTTTTTATGGGTATGTGAAGATACCAACATCAAATGTCACAAATCTCAAAGCACATCAACGGGTATTGATTTGGATGCCTAGGCATCATGGTGAAACACTTGTCCGTCGCGTTTCCTTCTTATTTTGTCCCCGTGTTCGCCCACATCATATAATAACAAGATCCTTCACAAGGATATAGAAATAAGCCAAACATTATGTTCCCTATTTGCTTTAAAGAATTAAAATATTTTCCGTTGCTCCATCCAATCACAAAAACAACTTGTTTTGAGATAAATAGATTTTTCGTAACTTTGGCTATTGATATATTTTTAAATAGTTAGATTGCATACATAAAATCATTTGTTTAGATTTATCTCGAAAAATATTTTTACAATATTATAATTTTATTATGTTTCATAAACATATTAAATAGTAATTGGTATTCAATATTGTACAATTTTGGACACTATTGATATCTGAACGTACTATACGGAAAAACATGCACCAGGTATCAACCCACAAACTAATATACATACGCCCATAGGATATAGCCATATACTAATGGGTAAACAAACAATTGAGGATTTTCTACAATTAAGTGAAATTTTTTAACAATTATTTCTAATTCTCTGAGAAAAATTTCCTAAGAAAAGAAAAGTGAACATGTACATAAGTACAGGTTGTACCTTAGGTCAAACAATGCCATAGGACATGTAAATGCTAAATTGGTGCCGGCCAGGCCTTGATAGAATTATAAAATGGGAAAAAGAAATATGTAGCTTTATAAACCGTAGGACAATTAAAGTGGATCCTTAATTTAAAGGTCGAATCATCTTTACTAAACATCTGACATGCCACCTGTCGAGACTCACTACTACAGAATCAGCTTCTAGAAGCGGTTCGAAACCACTTCTAGAAGCGGTTTTACAACCGTCAACCGGTTGTGATACCTCGAAGGGTATCACAAGCGGTTCTAGGAACCGCTTGTGGTGGTGCGACACCAAGCGGTAAAAGGTAGTAATAATATCGTGGGAATGAGATTCGAACCCACGACCAGCACTCCAACCTCGTGACTCGCCTCATCCATCTAGCCAACCCACCCACGCATGCTCTCTGATAGAGTAGGGCACGCATTCCTTTTATTATTTCTAAAACTGGGCTTCTACAAGCGGTTCGTGATACGAACCCTTACGAAGGGGTCTTTAGAAGCGGTTCGTGTCTCGAACCGCTTCTAAAGCCCCACCTTTAGAAGGGGTTCGTGATCTAACCCTTCTAAAGCTTTAGAAGGGGTTGGGAACACCAACCGCTTGTAAAGAGCTTTAGAAGGGGTTCGTGTCACGAACCCCTTCTAAAGGTGGGGCTTTAGAAGGGGTTCATGCCACGAACCGTTTCTAGAGATCCCCTCCGGCCTGTTGCCATAAACCGCTTCTGTTGTGAGCATTATAACCGGTTCGCACCAAACCGTTGCTAATAGGCCGCTTGTGATACCCGGTTTTGTAGCAGTGACTCCACAGATGAAGGAAAAAAAAGAGAGTGAAGCATGTAATTCTTAATAGAAAGTAGTGCATATCATTCGTCAATCGAATGACGTAAGCATGTACCAATTTGACAAAGACCGATGGTGAAAAAAGAACCTAGAAGATTTAAGCTGCAAAAATCGAAGACTATCCTTATCCTACATCAAATGGATGTACAAATAAGTTAGTTAGCTAGCTCCGATGAGCTTTACTAGAGGTTTGTGTGTTCAAGTTTTATTCTAGGATTATATTATAAAAATTTTAAAAGAGATTTTTTTTTAAAAAAACTAACCTACAAGTTAAGGAATTTATCAAAAACACACCGCATCTTGAAACCGCACTACTACAGACATGGTCATCTGTGTCGGTTCGCAACTGACATTAGTGTCGGTTTTCCAACCGACACAGACGTACCGACAGTAATAATCGTGAATTATCAGTGTCGGTTTAAAAACCGACACAAATAAAGTTATCAGTGTCGGTTCTACTCACCATCCGACACAAATAGTTACATATCAGTGTCGGTTCTGAACACGAGCCGACACAGATAGTTAAATATTCGTGTCGGTTCTACACACAAACCGACACAAATAGTCACATATCGCTGTCGGCTCAAATACAAACCGACACAAACATGGACATATCGCTGTCGGCTCAAACACAAACCGACGTAAATATTCATCTATCGGTGTCGGTTTGAGACACAACCGACACAAATATTCATATCGGTGTCGGTTTGTACTAAGAACCGACACAAATCATTCCCACCGTAAAAATAAAATCGCTTTTTGGCTAGCCTCAGAATCTTGCTAGCCATGTCCTCTGGATATCATACATTGATATAGCGAACTCGAAAAAAAAGCACTATACTAAGGCTGTGCCCTCATTAGTAACATGCTGCAATAAGAAAATTGTAATCAAAATCTCGTTGTGATACTGATTGGGACCACAACATCAGTGTGACCATCTCCATTGACATCACCAACTGTAGGTCGCTCTCATCATATGATAATGACAATCGATTGCATATAAAAACATAGCCTAGTAACAAAGAAATATACTGACTAAGAAAATCTTTGTGGTGAAAGTAAGTGGTATCTTCATTTTCACTATAACCAAGTTATAATGTTCTCAATCAATCAGCCAAAAATAGTAATAGCACAAGATGAAGCCCGAATGGTAGAATCTCTAAGTAATGGATCTAAGCAAGATTATGGATGAATGTATTCTCCTTAGCTAAACTAAGAAAGCGGCTTCAAAGACATGTAGCAATAGCTGTGTATAGATTGTCAAGAGACATGTATTACCTTTGCATGTGGATAGACAATCTATTTATATAAGCAATCTGTTAACACCATACAAAATAAATGGATGAAACTTGCCTGTGGAATAAGACTCTTGAGATGCACTTCCCATTTCTTCTCCTCCATGATCCATCTTTGCTACATTTCCATGGGCATCGGCGATAACCATCTCGATTTTCCCATCATCATTGATGTCTGCAAAGCAATGACTGGTGCATGGATCTCAGCCATCTCAAGTGGGAACTTGTTCCTAACCTTACCTAAATTGACAAAATCAACATAAGTAGACACATGGATGTTTACACATAAGTAGCGTATCGGCGCCAAAGGTACAAGTATAAAGGATGGTGGGAATTCATTGTTTTCTAGTGAGGATTTCAATGAATTACGCCTTATTTTCCAAAACTCAAAATAGCATGGTAAAACTGATTATTACTTAATTACACCCACAAATTATATTATTCTAGTCAAGAAACTTTATGCTATGGGAAAAAGCACTATGATTTTCTCCAAAGACAAGAATGAGAATCTTACTTCATTAAGGTTCCTATGGGGAAAGCGCATATGAACTCTTCTAAAGCAAAAATTCGATCAATCGAGAAACAACCATCCTCATTATAAGCATCATGTACCGGGTTCCATCGACTTTCCATGTAGCATAATAGTATCACCGTCTAAGTAGTTGCAGATTGTCAGCATTCAAAGAAAAGGAAAAAATGTTAGGTCATTAGGTCAAAAAGGAAACATAGGCCAATATGTTGTTCTAGGAAAACATAAATGAGCATGCAACCACTATGTACCATTCCCATGACCTTAGTCCAAAGAAATGGTACAGGATATAAGAATATGAAAATTTGGTATAGTCCAAAGATCCTTGAAGTTAGAAACATAATGGGCATAAAGTAGCACATAGAAAAATAGTTAATTAGTTATATGTCCATACAACACACAACTTGATAATTATCACCCGTCCAAAACAGTAGCCCAAAATTAAATAATAAGGTGCCATATAGAACCACTTGCAAAGATAAAAATGGTGCGGAACAAACAAAGGCAAATATTTTTGGGAAAAAGAAACCAAATAATATTAAGAATTCAAAGATCGTAATCCCGCTTGGACAAATAAATACTCCACCCAGAGTCAAATATGCCGCAGATGCAAATATCTGAATCCAAATATTGCCATTACCTCATAGACAAATATTTTTACATATTCATTATCGTACAACATCTCTTCCCTTGCAAGGAATCTAAAATGCAAATGTGTCAGTAATGAAATGCTCTTCAAAATTGAAGGATACATTTAAGCTTAGCTCTCTCACCTTGACATGCTTAGTACCTTGCCTTGTCCATTCAATGGTGAGTAATACCGAGTAGTATTTGTCAAATCAATCACCAAACCTATCTGAAAAAATACAAATTAAGACTGAAATAGAATGATCTGCTCACAATAAGTGACTAACTTACTTCGGCCGCCTTTTCTTTGTTTATTAACTACTTGTTTGGACGAATATCTTTTCCCAGGAGGCCTTGAGTCATTCAAAGTTTCATCAAGAGGAACTTTGGAAGGTATGATTTTGTCTATTGACAAGCATTTGGAAGTCTCGACGCCTATATAGCTTTATAAGACAAATCCACCGATGTGACAAACCATGAAACGCAGAGGAAATAGGCCAAGATAGAATTAGACAAAGGTATAGTAGTATAGTGTTTGCCATCCGCCGACTCTTCCTTGTTGATGTTTGAATGAAGTCGTCACCACTATTTAAGCTAAACCCCTACCATGTTCATCTCACATTGCCGATTCATTCATACAAGAAGCATTTGTAGAGGACAAAGAAATCGGTCTATATAGAAGCATGAAATAAGACATAACCAGCGTATGAAATAACACAAGACTCCTTTCATATCAAAGAGCGCATGAACTTCGCATTAGTACAGAAGACTCCAATGATTGAACATCATTTTACATATATCAATCGGAGTGGGATGGAGACACATTATGTTCCAGATGAGTACAGAAGACTGGGTCATTATTGTCAGGATCATGAAACTCGCCATTCTTGTTGATGATTTGACTCATGATGAACCAAGCGAGTTGTCCCTGAATGGCTCTGATTTCAGGTTGTTTTAGTTTTTCCGTAGGGATTTTGAGGTGCTACAAGGAGAAAAGAATTAATATGAGAGCTTTAGTATAAATCGTTAGGCATGAATCATTTTGGGTTGTTAGCATGACAAACCTCTACATCATTGTCTACAATTGTAGAACCTAAGAGTATCCGCATGTAATGGCAGACAAAATACCCACATAAATTTGTGCCTTGCATCGCTTGTTGTTACATCGCAAAATAAATAAACTGCAATGTCACAAAATGAGTCATTTACTACAAATTGAGATATAGGAGTAATATGTGCGTACCGGGAAAGCGGTACGTATTGAGAAGTGCTTTTGGTATGGGCGGTATCTCGTGGACTTTTGACAGTATCTTTTGAAGGCATTTTGGAATATATCTGTCACGTCCTTGTAAAGTTCTTTATCTTTGTCTAGGGGATCCAATACAACTATTTTGCTTTTCTCTAGTGTAATGGCAAAGAGTATCCAATGGAATCTACATACAAAGGTAATATGCCATATAAAATTAGTGCTAAGATTGCAATAAGAGTAAAGAACAACATCGAGTGATCTAACTAGCTAGCGAACCGCTTACTTGAAGTTGTAGGGAAAAAGTATCATGTCCTTGTCTTGAAGTTTAATGAAAACATTATAGATGTAATCCTCGACATCATTTGGTGTTCTTCGGACTTGAGGTTCGGACACTGCTCCCGGGTCAAGGAATCCCACACGAACTGCTGGGTTTTTTCTTAGTTCAATAGTCTCGTACCTACATAGTAAAGAAGTTTGACATTACAATTACCGGTATTACATTAATGTAGACAATAATTTATGAAGTTCACACTTACAAAGATTCAAAGATCTCAAAAGAGACACGTCAAGGGCATCCTGGTAGTACATGTCGTGCAAGTTATCGAATTCAACCAGGAAGTAACCACCCCCCTCATGGTGAAAATGCTCTTCTTTATAAACTCCACATATCGACTTCGGCAGCACATCCTGGTTGGACCGCTCTATGTACCACTTGTGCAATCTTCGCATCATCATTGTTAGGGTATTCAACATTTTTTCGGTCACAAGAGGCTTCCCCATCTCGAATTTCAGTCTTTCTACAATATCTTGTCCTGCAGACTTCGCCTTGCCCTTAGATTGGCTCAAGATAACCTCATATTCAGACTGGCGTCGCCTAAGCCGGCCGACTTAGCTTTCCCTCAGACGATTTCTTTTTATTATCCACGGTATGTTTTTTGGGACGATCGATCATGGAGGATCTATTGGAGGACACCGAGTGCTGGTGATGATCAAGGAAGATCTATTGGAGGACACCGAGCTGCCGGTGATGATCGAGGAAGATCTATTGGAGGACACTGAGCCGGGCCGTGACGGAGGAAGATCTACGGAGGATATGACTGCAATTGAAGGTCAAGAACAATGTCACGCTTGCGCCATCGAATGAATGTGTGCATGGCACTTCCTAAAGTTGTCACTTCATCATGTCCGGCATTTCCAACATCATGTCGGTGAATCATGAAGTACCGTGTCCACCTCGACCTTTGTGTATCCCGCGATTGAGGAGTTGTGCAAACGCCCCTTCTTGGCACGGATAAGCCATGCCTGTAGCGTACTGAATAGAGATGTTCATGACAGGAATGTTGGTGGCAAGGTGTTGGATATTGTATGTCGCCCACAGGATAATGGGCTAATAATGTATCTTCTACTAGTGGTGTGGACGCACAACTGCTGCGATGGCGCGAGGTGCCGGGGACAACGGTGTTCTCGACTTCTACATGGCTTAGGGCTGCTTGCACTTGTCTTTCCACTTGTCTTTGCACTTGTTCTTGTATGGTGTCATGTAAATCTCAAGTACCTCTTGCTTTATTGCTTCTCGTTCATTTTCGATTTGCGAGTCTTTGGCTCTCTTCCGACTCCTATAAGAGTCGGGCGTGTTCGGGAATCCCTTGCTCCAAGGTACCTTAGCCCCAACACCTCGTGGTCCGACCAGGGTGGTGCTCTTTGGTTCCTAAGGCCACCGTAAGTTCATCCTTATCCCTATCTCAAACGAAAGTGCCTTGGGTAGCCTCAGATGCACAAGTCTTGGACTTTGTTGGAGATCGCCGCCTTCCGAAGTTTTTGAATGATAATACCCCACCAGACGTGATAGCTTGTTCTTGCCAAAGACATAGTGCTTGACTCGGTCTGGTAGTTCAAACAGGGGACTTCTGCTAGTGGACTGAATGGACTCTGCTTCTTGCCTCTCCCATTGGGGGATTTTTCCCGCGTATCCACCTGTGCCTAATCTGTGGGGATGAATATTCTTTCTAGAGATTGTCGCGTGGTCCTCACTTGACTTCTTTGCCGATTCTTGTAACTTCATCGCCACGAACTCATCCCAAGTATGATTCCAATTTGGATATTTCCCAATGGGACTCGTGTTTTTCTTCACATATGTGCAATTCAACCGGTCTTGAAGTTCTTCCAACACGCACTCCATGGTCATCAATGCATCCCACAAGACGAGGTCTTCACTTCTTCTGGGAATTCAAAGCTTTGTTTTAGCTCTGTCCAAAGGTCCTCTTTGGTGGCGCTGGTACTTTATGCCAATCCCGATAGGTGATTGGAACTTTATCCCTGGCAATATATCCGCAGGTTGACCTGTACTTAGCCGCTACTTCTTTTGGTTCTTTAGGGGACCCAGAATCTGAAACATCCGAGATGGTATGTCGGCCTTCAGGTTTTTTGGTTTGCCCTCGACCACGATGCCTTGCTACTTCGACATCAATGGTAGGTGGAACCACGGCGCTGGCTTCCAGCTCGTCGAGGTTAAGGAAGCTAGTCGGGCTCCTGCTCGGGCTCCTGCTCGAGTTAGGCTCAGGGGTCCCCTCCATATGTTGTTCTGCCTTGGTTACTGCTCTGCTACCAAATCGAACCATTAATTCCATAAAAATCTCCAAGTTTCAGTTACAAGTTTCAATAGGTCATCATCATTGAAGATAGAGAGTATTATACTGGGGAAAGGAAAGGCAGAAACTCCCAGGATTCCCCGATCGACAACGTGATTGATACAATTTAAAGATCACTTGTATAAATATATAACTTTAATATTAAAGTTGAATTGATTTAGAGAAAAGAAAAGAGAAAAACAAGAAAATAAAATCTAGAATCATTTTCCACTTAATGTAATCACACCCTTCTAAACCTAACCCTAACCCTAACCTAACTCCCCTCTCTCTCCTTCACTCATCTCCTCCACTTTCTTTGCCGACCCGATCACCTCCTCCTCCTCCCATATTTACCAGAAGATATGGAGATAATATTGAAAACAACATTGTGTTTAGGTCAATTGTAAAGCAAGAGGACAAGGGTCCAAACCAAATCGTAACAGAGAATGATTTTTATTTTTTAGTACGAAGCTTAGTGTTAACAATAAAACTTAATCAAACCAGAACAGAGTAATTACTTTGCAATTACAGCTACAAGCAAAGAGCAAAAATAAACTAATAAATTGTTGATGGAAGCATTTTTAAAGATAGCTCACAAGAGGCATCTAACACTTGTAACCATACAAAGAGGCATCTAACACTTGTAACCATACAAAGAGGAATAATATAGCATTCTGAGAAGTCAAGTCATTACATTGTGAAGTTTTGATGTACTACCTAACATACAACCCAGATATTACCAAGACCAAAAGAGAAATCCATCTATGATAGAAACATACATTGTATATGCCCTTTCAGATGCAAATGGTTTTCGAATATACAAGTGCTAGCAGCATAATTAAGGCATGTTTACTAAAATCTTAATGATCTAGACAAAGATTTTAGAAACCAATCGATTCTGCAGATGGAAAAGTAGACATATTCAAGGGAAACACAAGATCATATATGTTTTTCATAGTATGATGTCAAGTCAACTCTACTGCCAAGCATCATAGTCCAAGGGAAATGAACTAGCACATGTAGAGTTTATATTAGTAGGAAATAACTCCATATTTATATCAACTTATGAAGCTGGCCTGATGTTTGGGCAATTATTGATGAATGTGTCCATAATGTAGTTGTAGCCTATATTCATCAGAAACCCAACTGCCATTAGCGTACGCAGATTATACGACACTTCACATAATTCCTCATACCTTTATGTTTTGAATCTTGGCTAACTACTGCAAATGTGCAATCAATTCTATCCAATCTACTTCGCATTTCCTAGTAAGCTAAATCTTGGTGGCGAGCAGAGCACAAGAGGCAAACTAAAAGAGCAGGAATTGACGAGGAAATGCCAAATCTTTGTGTAATTTGATCGGAAAAAACATGTAGCAAACTTCATGTGGTCTCGAGCCCGGCGGCGGGCGGGGTACTTACCTCTGCGTCGCGGGGCGGACCAGGGGGGCGGGGACAAGCCCCGTCGGGGACGGCCACCGGTGGAGACGAGCACCGGGCGGCGGGCGGGGACGGCCACGGCGGAGACGAGCACCGGGCGTGGGCGGGTCGACCATCGGGGCGAGCGGGCTCGAGCACGGCGGGCGGGTCGACCACCGGAAGAGCGGGCTCGACCACGGCGCGGCGGGTCGAGCGGAGACGAGCACCGGGCGGGTGGGATCGAGCACGGCGGGCGGGGTCGAGCGGAGAGTGGCGAGTTTAGGGTTAAGGTACGAACGGGAGATATATGTAAGGTGGGTTTTCAGTGTCGAATTCCCGTAACGAACCGGCACTGAAGTTACATTTGTGTCGGTTTAAACCATGAGCCGACACTGAACAGTGTCTCATTTGTGCCGGTTTAAGGATAAAACCGACACAAATATACGTTTTTTATGTTTGTTGATATTATAAAATTGTAATCAACTTTAGTATAATAACACAAAGGCTACATAAATATATAATAGGTATATATTTATTTACAATATAGTATTGTTAGTTTTTTGATATTATAACAATATTCCAAAAATGTAATCAACATGAGTATAATAACAAAAAGTCCACATAAATATATAATAGGTATATATTTATTTACAATATAGTATTGTTAGTTTTTTGATATTATAACAATATTCCAAAAATGTAATCAACATGAGTATAATAACAAAAAGTCCACATAAATATATAATAGGTATATATTTATTTACAATATAGTATTGAACCGTTTTTTGATATTATAACAATATTCAAAATGTAATCAACATGAGTATAATAACAAAAGTCCACATAAATATATAATAGGTATATATTTATTTACAATATAGTATTGTTAGTTTTTGATATTATAACAATATTCCAAAAATGTAATCAACATGAGTATAATAACAAAAGTCCACATAAATATATAATAGGTATATATTTATTTACAATATAGTATTGACCGTTTTTTGATATTATAACAATATTCCAAAAATGTAGTCAACATGATTATAATAACAAAAAGTCCACATAAATATATAATAGGTATATATTTATTTACAATATAGTATTGTTAGTTTTTTGATATTATAACAATATTCCAAAAATGTAATCAACATGAGAATAATAACAAAAAGTCCACATAAATGCATATTTTTGACGTCATATTTACATTAAATTTTTTTACATCACATTGACATTACTGCTAGCTATTTTTCTTTAACAATTTGCCCCTCTTCATGATCATCGTGATGATATGTAGCTTCTTCCTCAGTGGTTTCTTCATCTAGCCTGATGCTTCCATCTACGAAAGGTGGCACCTCGTCAAACTGGTTGTACTCGTCCTCATCCACGACATTCTCAACTCCGACGATTCTTCTTTTTCCGTGAAGAATAACATGACGCTTCTTATCTGCCGGATCGATTACGTAAAAGACTTGTGCTACTTGCTTCGCAAGTACGAATGGTTCATTTGTATATCCGACATGTTCAATGTTCACAATAGTGAAGCCATACTTGTCCACCTTCACACCCTTTGGGAGTTGGATCCAACGACACCGAAACAATGGGATCTTGAAAATACAATAGTCGAGCTCCCAAATCTCCTCTATGAACCCATAGAAGCTACTCTTTGTACTGCATGTGCTGTCATAAGCATCTATGCGAACACCACTGTTTTGGTAAGTGCTTTTGCTATCTTGACCTCTAGTGTAAAATGTATATCCATTTATATCGTATCCTTGCCATGTCACGATTGTACCTGATGGCCCCTTTGCCAACCACCTCAACGTAACTGTAACACCCCAGCTTCTACTAAGCCCAGAATGTCACCAAACATAGACCATAACACATTTAATACCATAAATTAAAGTAAATTCCAGCAAGTTATCATTTAGAATAATTGAAAATTTTGTCAGCATCTCCTTTGTTTTTGCATGAAACTTAACAACATAGCATCATATCAAAATGTAAGACAAACGAGATATCCATACGAAGCGATAAGGATAACTAATCATCAACTAAAACATCAATAAGCATCGATAGCAAAATAATAAGCATCAATTTAAATCTAGGAAGTTAAAACAACTCCCTCCATAGCCCCACATGATACACATGAGGGAGACAACCAAACATACAGACCATACACTAAAGATTATTGTAATGCTTATTGTCATGTCTCCACAACAGTGAAATTGCTAGATTATGATACTACGTGGAGTAGTGTAGCTAAAACCCTTTCCCCGCCCGATTTCATGGTACCTAAAGAAAACAAACAACGAAAATACAAGCGTGAGTTCATAACTCAGCGAAGTGTAATACAATGGAAACAGAGTGCAAGACAACAAACCATCAACTTCAATCTTCATAAGCATTACATATCACATCATTACCATTCTCACGCATACGACATGGTAAAAACATCATAATCATCTCTTGATCAATATGGTGTTCGTCTCATGAACTCATGAACAATTCAACAACATTCTCATTCAAAGTTTCATTCATGCAATGCAATGCACATGTCTTCCGGAATACTCATACCGGTATGGTTGAGTGCACACCCGTCGGCATGCACCCTTTTCCCCTTCCATCCCGAAGATGGAGGGTGCCTATCACTCGCTTCCATTCACCGCGGTGGATGGAATCACGATGTAGGTCTTACTCAAAAGTTTAGCCCTGACTAGTCATAACAGCTTCTCACCGACCCTACCGAATAGTTATGACTTATCTCACCGGCCAGCCATGAAAATATGCCATGCATGCAAAATGGACAGCCATGTATACACAAATAGAAGTATTGCATAGCAACACATGGCATCTCAACATGTAGGGTCAGATTCGACCATCGACGGTGCCCATTCACAACATAGCATGTAAATCACTTATCCTCATCAAACATTTTAATCATGGCATGAAGACATCATATCATCGACAATATTTAAAACATGGCATAAGGACATCATAACAATTATAACATGTAGTTCATGGCAAGACAACATGTTATCTATCCCAAACAATATCAAGCAATTCTAGCAACACATATAATGTTCAATCCCCACAACACACTTGCCTTCAAATCATGGCAACGGAGTGACGAGAGGTTGAGGGCACTCCCGAGGCACACCACCTGCAAACACGTGCCACACACTTAATTCGACTCCTCAAAACAGTACCCACTACACCTAATACGCTATAAACTCCAAAACCCCGAAATCACAGATTCTGCCCCGTTCTGGACAGCGGCTTCGAAAAACATAACTTGAGTTCTAGAACTCCAAATTGCATAAACGAGTACATCCTCGCGTAGCTTAGGAAATTTCCCAACTTTTTCTAGTTATAGGTAAAGACTGATTCGGACTATAAAGTTGTTTAATCTAACGTTGAACACGAACTGTCTCAATCTCGTCACAGATTTGACAGCGCTCGGTAAAACAGCCATATCTCCCAAACGGCTGGGCGGATTTTAACGTGCTTTATATGCACGGAAAGATAATGAAATTATCTACAACTTCCTAAAAGTCCGTACGATCAGATTCAATCTCTAAATTGGCCAAATCTCCTACCCTAGTTCGGGTCCCCAATCTGCCCGAACCAGAACGCGAATACAACTCTAGTTTTCATTAGATCTAACCCATGGCAGCACCTCCCTTGATCTAAAAACATGAAATTCATCCCTAAAACAGTACCTAGACCCAAACCCAAGGATCACCCATGCCTTACCTCCTCCCGACGAACGACGAACGCCGAGATCTATCCTCCCGAGCCTCCCGAACGTCCTCCTCGCGCTGGAATCGCCGGATCTCCTCGTCACGGGGCTTCCCGTTGGAGAGGACAGCGAGGTTGTGTGGTGGGGGATCTCCTCTTTGCAGCAAAGGAGGTGGAGAGGAGGAATTGGGGGCGCACCCAAGGGGGAGGGGAGGAGGCGCCCAAGAGGGAGAGGAGGAGGCGCCCAAGATAAATTGGGGATGGGGGGAGGGGCGGCTAGGGCAGGGAGGGACGCCCCTAGCCCCCAAAATCCTGCCTCTCCTCCCTCATGGGCCCTAACTTGCTCCCACCAAGGCCCACGACTCACCCCCCTAAGGCCCAAACTCCCCCGGGAAGGCCCAAACTTAGAAAGCGGCCCGGAAACGCGATTAAACCGCATAACGTAAAGTTTTAATCTCCGATTTCATACTTTATAAGGTCACATTCTCTAATTCACATTTGTTTACGGTGTCTCGGCATTCCGTGGTGTCACATTCTCTCCCCCTTAATAGGATTCGACCTCGAATCTTACACGTCAACTCTAAAACAATGTCCACTAGGGTCTCATCTTCTTTGTGAACTCAACACACCCACGCAAAGACTCAAACAGTAGCAACGACAGCCCAAATTTCGAAATCCATCTATTAACAAGAGTGACCTGACTTAGCTTAACTAAGCACCACTTGACATGATTCCTCATTTACTTCGATCTCCTATCATGATTCATAAACTCAGAATGACACAATCATCATGAAACACATCCCTTTTTCACCATTAGTATTAAAACGGTCAACCGAGGTTCCAAACTTGAACCCCCCAAAAAGACCATTTACGCAAAACCCCATCTCTTCCAATTATTTGACCCCTTTTCACAAGGAATCAAAATTTACTAATGTCATCTTCGCTCATAGCCTATATCGACCATACTTTCTTTTCGACTGCCAACCACGTTACACTTTTCATTCTATACTCTCCTGTGCAAAACGCACACCCGGGGACATCTAGCTAAGACAATGTCCACGACAAAGCATTTTACATCACAATTTCTATAACATTTGCTTCCACCCAACGATACCTTCAACCAAATACAAACCACGACATCATCAACCTCCATCATCATCCACCCTCATACCACTAATGTCCAAAGACACCTAGCCCAAGCTAGGACCGTGAACTCACTACCAAAACTCAATTAGCACTTTTCCCAAGAGGATGTCGCCCTCACAAACAATTCACACAAACAACGAAACCCACGAGTTTAGCTCTTAGATTATACTCAACAATAACTCGAGACCCTTCTTATTCTCACTCCTATCAATAGTGCAAAAGAAGTACGATTCTTTTGAATCCAAGTAGACCACATACAACAACTCGAACCTCAAAGCGCCACATAACACTTTGGGAAGAACCCGATAACATTGAAAGACCACCCTTTTGCTTTTCCTAAGTCAAGCCGCAAAGGAAAACTCAAATCTCCAATCAACGCGATACAATTCGCATCGGGGAGCTCTCAAACAAATAGAGACTCCACACAATTCTCTTGACATAAGTTCTCAACAACTAAAGACAACTCGACTCAATTTCACCACAGCCAAACTTTTCATTTTAACCAAAATCAACATCTTGGAAGAGAACTGCCACAAAAACTCTCGAAGAGAAAGGGAAACTCAAATCCCTTGCATAACAACCAAAAAAAAAAACCAGCATTTATCCATTCATTCCTTTTCATGCTAGAGAGCAATGGAAATCTCGATTCATAACACGAATGCGAATTCTTCAAGAGCACTCCGGATTAGTCATATATCTCTATATGACTTCCTCACCGTCCTGGCTCAACAACTCTTTTATGCTTATAAAAACGATGTCATGAATCTTTTTCACCATTTATTAGTCATGAAACCACGATACCCATTAACCATTCACAAAGAGACTTCATTCTCTTTGTCACATGATTGACACCCAACAACATTGATGGTTGCTCAAATTCGCATAAACTACGACGGCGTTAACCGAAAATACCATATCGCATCACAACCCAACAACCACTGCACGCAATGCGTGCAAAACATCGCATTTTAACCAAAGCCAATACCAGAAGATAGCATCAACTCTCAAATCAAACATCTACGCCTCATAACCGCTACCAATTCTCTTAAAGAGAAAGGAAACACATTCCCAGCAGGGAACACCTTACCAACAAAATCACTTATGAAACAATCGTAAGATTCACCTTTTTGAAACGCTCGCAAACACCACACACGTTTCCCAAATAAATCTAACTCTAGTCACGAAAGAATTACAATTTAAGCGCTTAACTCCAGTGTTACCAAAGATAAATCAGTTGAACGCTAATGATAGCGTCCCACCCCAACGCTTGGGGTGTTAAACCATACTCATAGCATAGACTAAACAGATTAGACAATACCCAAATATTGTCATGGTTCAATACCACACCACATTTGGAACCCATAAGCCGGTTACTTCAAATACTACTCTTTCATCCATATTTCCAATCATCTGAGTCAAGTTTATAACTTGACAAAATGCCACTTAATCAGGGGAGATTTTATTGCACACTAATCAAGATGCCTAAACAAAGAGGCAGGCATTCCCAGAAAATTTATACATTCATTTGAATCCATAAACCATCAAAAGAAAGTTTGACTCAAATCCCACCATTACTCACATTCCAATACTCTTAGCCAATACGGATGTCAAAATCACCCAAAACCCAAGAAATCCAACATCGCTGCACACAAGCTACAACATATGTTCTTAATAAAATCATTTTTCCCTGCTCATATAACCACAATTGATTATATTACCAACGAACCATAGACCATATCTACCGTATGACAATCAACAAGGAGAACCACGTTCTCACAACTCCAAAGACAATTAACTTATCGCTTAATCCAACATAAGTCGATATCAACAACTTCTTTTTGTCTACTAACCATGACGAACCATTATTCATGCAACTTATTATCCCAAGCGTAGTACACATCTCTTTACAATTATTCCAGCGTAATCAACAATTACCACAGGTATAAACTCCTAAGTCACATATTCCATATCACCAGTTCATTCCACCAATAATTAATACTAACCACGCGACACGATCTCCACTAGACATCCCTCATAAATACGGATCCTGCATGGACATCTGTCAAGAATAATTCAACCTTTCCTACAATCATTCCATATATCCTCATTAATTGATTACACGTATTTTAAGTCATATTGTCGACCCACAATATTAATCGACCCACCAACTACAATAGGCATAATTTCACACCATCTTCTTGCTATAACAAGTTCATCAACCGAGACATTCTATGCTAACTAATCTCAAACATCCATTAGATTCCATAACCCGCATCACTTTGCACACACCACTAATCAACTTTCACTTTGGATCACCTCGACGCCTCGCTTTAATCATCTATTATCAACACAATATTTTAGTTTATCTTTAAACAAACAACAAATTCGCTTTTAACCGAACCACTAGCTCATATCATCCGAAAACTCTAACTTCTCGTCATACACTTAACTTCTTAAACATCTGCGTGAATCACGCACCCAACTCTTAAGGAAACCAAAATTGCTCCAGAAAGAACAACACCTAAAACACCTTTCCTTAGGAAAGCTCAACCCTAAATCACAAGAGAAGTCAACTCTTAAATTCCCAAATGCCGACACGCAACTACTCCACAACTCTCGAGATCAACAACTTCCGCGAAGGAAGATGGTTGCAAGAGGGAAAACCCGGCGATTAACCAAATCTTTTTTTTTCTTTTTCAGATAAAGCCATAACCCCAAACTTCAAACTTTCACGAAACAAACGGTTTTTCAAAGATGAATTCCCAAGCAAGTCATCATTGCGATCAAACACCACTTAGACCCCGACAACAAGGTCTGGCACAACACCGCAATAACTCTTTTAAACCTCGGAGAAAGACAAACACAAGAATAAATTGAAAACTTTCTCCGTAAAACAACCGATCAACCACATCCTTTCCGACAAAACCTTGACACCTAAATCCATGCGACTTAGATTTTTCATCGAAACTTCAATAACTTCTTTTCAAATTGGAGAAGGGAATCCCAAGAATCAATCTATAAATTTCGCTATAAGGCAAACAACAAATCGAAAGGCCAAAGCCGGGTAAGGCGATCAAGACAGGCGCAACCCTAAATTCTTCTTTTGTCTTCAACCAAAGAAAACAAAACCAAAACCACCAAAAGAACTATCGGTGAGTATCCAAACCCGAACCCTTTTTCGTTTATTTCAACCAACCAAAAACCGTTCATCAAAACGGCAAAGGAAACTCGGAGGGTCAATCCACAACTCTACTACTCTACTCCAACCAACTACCCAATCTACGACAGAAAGGATAAGCACCCTCCCAACAGGAGGTTTAAAGTCCATCGGTGATGGCACTAACCGGCCACACCGTCAAACCCAACAATACTACAAACAACAGAAGGTGACCGAAACCCTTTCGGCACCACTACCCACCGAATCTCAACTGTATCAACACAATCAATTCTTTCGTAAACATAGCAACATATATTACCAAATGTAACATTCAACATCAAAGCTTAAATACAACATTTAAGCGTAAAGCAACGATACCCATACCCATTCCCATCAGGCAACAGAGTGTGTCAAGTTTTAAATTAATTATTCCACTTACACAAGTTTTAATGTTGCTATCCTATGGCAAAGTTTTAAGTAAAACCTAAGCCATGTTTCTAGGTTATCCCACTTCATATTTTAGTTGAACCTACAGTATGACACTAAATACACATTCCAGGGACCTACAGCCCGCTCGATACCAATCTGTAACACCCCAGCTTCTACTAAGCCCGAATGTCACCAAACATAGACCATAACACATTTAATACCATAAATTAAAGTAAATTCCAGCAAGTTATCATTTAGAATAATTGAAAATTTTGTCAGCATCTCCTTTGTTTTTGCATGAAACTTAACAACATAGCATCATATCAAAATGTAAGACAAACGAGATATCCATACGCAGCGATAAGGATAACTAATCATCAACTAAAACATCAATAAGCATCGATAGCAAAATAATAAGCATCAATTTAAATCTAGGAAGTTAAAACAACTCCCTCCATAGCCCCACATGATACACATGAGGGAGACAACCAAACATACAGACCATACACTAAAGATTATTGTAATGCTTATTGTCATGTCTCCACAACAGGTGAAATTGCTAGATTATGATACTACGTGGAGTAGTGTAGCTAAAACCCTTTCCCGCGCGCCGATTTCATGGTACCTAAAGAAAACAAACAACGAAAATACAAGCGTGAGTTCATAACTCAGCGAAGTGTAATACAATGGAAACAGAGTGCAAGACAACAAACCATCAACTTCAATCTTCATAAGCATTACATATCACATCATTACCATTCTCACG
Source organism: Rhipidocladum racemiflorum (assembly GCA_036346355.1). NCBI lineage: Eukaryota > Viridiplantae > Streptophyta > Magnoliopsida > Poales > Poaceae > Rhipidocladum > Rhipidocladum racemiflorum. Next base: position 47,904,962 of record CM070589.1, read on the forward strand.
TACACGACATGGTAAAAACATCATAATCATCTCTTGATCAATATGGTGTTCGTCTCATGAACTCATGAACAATTCAACAACATTCTCATTCAAAGTTTCATTCATGCAATGCAATGCACATGTCTTCTGGAATACTCATGCCGGTATGGTTGAGTGCACACCCGTCGGCATGCACCCTTTCCCCCTTCCATCCCGAAGATGGAGGGTGCCTATCACTCGCTTCCATTCACATGGTGGATGGAATCACGATGTAGGTCTTACTCAAAAGTTTAGCCCGGACTAGTCATAACAGTTCTCACCGACCCTACCGGAATAGTTATGACTTATCTCACCGCCAGCCATGAAAATATGCCATGCATGCAAAATGGACAGCCATGTATACACAAATAGAAGTATTGCATAGCAACACATGGCATCTCAACATGTAGGGCCGTATTCGACCATCGACGGTGCCCATTCACAACATAGCATGTAAATCACTTATCCTCATCAAACATTTTAATCATGGCATGAAGACATCATATCATCGACAATATTTAAAACATGGCATAAGGACATCATAACAATTATAACATGTAGTTCATGGCAAGACAACATGTTATCTATCCCAAACAATATCAAGCAATTCTAGCAACACATATAATGTTCAATCCCCACAACACACTTGCCTTCAACCGCGGGCAACGGAGTGACGAGAGGTTGAGGGCACTCCCGGAGGCACACCACCTGCAAACACGTGCCACACACTTAATTCGACTCCTCAAAACAGTACCCACTACACCTAATACGCTATAAACTCCAAAACCCCGAAATCACAGATTCTGCCCCGTTCTGGACAGCGGCTTCGAAAAAACATAACTTGAGTTCTAGAACTCCAAATTGCATAAACGAGTACATCCTCGCGTAGCTTAGGAAATTTCCCAACTTTTTCTAGTTATAGGTAAAGACTGATTCGGACTATAAAGTTGTTTAATCTAACGTTGAACACGAACTGTCTCAATCTCGTCACAGATTTGACAGCGCTCGGTAAAACAGCCATATCTCCCAAACGGCTGGGCGGATTTTAACGTGCTTTATATGCACGGAAAGATAATGAAATTATCTACAACTTCCTAAAAGTCCGTACGATCAGATTCAATCTCTAAATTGGCCAAATCTCCTACCCTAGTTCGGGTCCCCAATCTGCCCGAACCAGAACGCGAATACAACTCTAGTTTTCATTAGATCTAACCCATGGCAGCACCTCCCTTGATCTAAAAACATGAAATTCATCCCTAAAACAGTACTCTAGACCCAAACCCAAGGATCACCCATGCCTTACCTCCTCCCGACGAGCATTTAACGCCGAGATCTATCCTCCCGAGCCTCCCGAACGCCCTCCTCGCTGGAATCGCCGGATCTCCTCGTCACGGGGCTTCCGTTGGAGAGGACAGCGAGGTTGTGTGGTGGGGGATCTCCTCTTGCAGCAAAGGAGGTGGAGAGGAGGAATTGGGGCGCACCCAAGGGGGAGGGAGGAGGCGCCCAAGAGGGAGAGGAGGAGGCGCCCAAGAGAAAATGGGGAATGGGGGAGGGGCGGCTAGGGCAGGGAGGGACGCCCCTAGCCCCCAAAATCCTGCCTCTCCTCCCTCATGGGCCCTAACTTGCTCCCACCAAGGCCCACGACTCACCCCCCTAAGGCCCAAACTCCCCCGGGAAGGCCCAAACTTCCGAAATCGGCCCGGAAACGCGATTAAACCGCATAACGTAAAGTTTTAATCTCCGATTTCATACTTTATAAGGTCACATTCTCTAATTCACATTTGTTTACGGTGTCTCGGCATTCCGTGGTGTCACAGTAACACTCGTTTCTCTCCCAGTCATGTGTTCCTTAAACCAGTGATTGAACAAACGGTTGTGCTCTTTTGTTATCCAAACCTCTGATCGTCCTTGGTTTTCCCTCCGTAGCTCATCCTTGTGCAAGTCCATAAACGAAGACACCTCAACTGATTGTTGCAAGACTGTGAAATGTGCTTGCTCAAACAAAACATGATCGTAAGTATTTATTGATTTCTTTCCGATGACCCCTTTTCCGGCTAGCCTACCCTCATGTCGAGATACAGGCACACCAACCGGATCGATATTGTCCATGTAATCGACGCAGAACTCGATAACCTCTTCGGTTGCATAACCTTCTACAATGCAGCCCTCACGAGATCGATTACGTACATATTTCTTCGTAAACGACCATGTACCTCTCGAACGGGTACATCTGATGCAAGAATACAGGGCCGCATATCTTTATCTCATTCACAATATGAACAATTAGATGGACCATGATATCAAAAAATGATGGGGGGAAGTACATCTCTAGTTGGCCTAGAGTCTTCACCACATCATCCTGCAGTTCACATAGTCCAACGGGATCGATGATCTTCTGTGAAATTGCGTTAAAGAAGAAACATAACCTCATTATTGTCTCTCGGACTTTGTCAGGCAAAATACCTCTAATTGCAATAGGAAGCATTTGTGTCATCATCACATGGCAATCGTGAGACTTCATGCCAATTAACTTCAAATCTTTCATCGAAACCAGTTTTTTTATGTTTGTGGAATAACCGGACGGAACTTTCACACTATGTAAGCACTTGCAAAGTTCATTCTCTCTTTCTTGGATAGAGTGTAGCAAACCGGGGGAAGATAAAGTCGGCCTGACCCGGTGTCTTGAGGATGTAGCTCGGATCTGATTTTCATATCTTCTAGGTCCTTTCGTGACTTGAGTCCATCCTTAGTTTTGCTAGGAATATTCAATAAAAGACCAATCAAACTGTCACATACATTCTTCTCTACGTGCATGACATCGATGCAGTGTCGAACTTCTAAGTCTTTCCAATAGGGCAAGTCCCAAAATACCGATCTCTTCTTCCACGTGGTCTTCTCAGTTCGGGATCTTGAAGTATTATTACTACCTTTTCCAAGTACAACATTAATATCCTTAACCATATCATATACTTCTTCCCCACGACGAGGCCTTGGAGCTAAACCGTTCTCCTTTGTTCCGTCAAATTGTTTCTTCATATTGCGGTAGGGTGCTTCCTTCAAGGAACCTCACGGTGGCATATATACAGCTTTTTCTTGAGTTATTGAGCCACACACTTTCTGTTTCATCCACGCCGTGGACATGCTTTGGCCCCTTTTATAGTACGACCGGATAGGTTACCTAGGGCAGGAAAATCATTGATGGTGCAAAACAATAATGCATGTAGAGTGAAGTACTCCCGTTTGTACTCATCCCATACACCGCACACCTTCATTCCACAAGATCGGAAGATCTTCCACCAATGGTTGCGGTATACATCAATATCGTTGCCAGGTTGTCTCGGCCCTTGAATAAGCAGCGACATCATAATGTACTTTCGTTTCATACACAACCAAGGAGGAAGGTTGTAGATACAGAGTCACGGGCCAAGTGCTATGAATGCTACTCATATTACCGAAAGGATTCATTCCATCTGTACTCAATCCAAACCTTATATTCCTAGGTTCATTTCGAAGTTGTTCTGAAGAGCCTATCGATGGTTCTCCTTTGGGCGTAATCGGCAGGTGTCTCGACTTTCCATCCCTCTTACGCTCTTCCGAGTGCCATCGCAACAATTTGGCGTGTTTTTGTTTCCAAATAAACGTTTCAACCGAGGGATTACTTGGCAAATACCATACCACTTTAGCAGGGGTCCTTTCTTCACCTCGTGACATTCTTTGTCATCACTCTTTCGCTTGTATCTTGATGCTTTGCACAGGACATACATGCATGTCGAATACTCTTTGCGATAGAGTATACAATCGTTTGGACATGCATGTATTCGTTCTACTTCCAATCCCAAGGGACATACAACCTTCTTTGCAAGATATGTGGTTTCGTGCAATACGTTTCCCTCTGGAAGCATGTCCACTAAGAGATGTAATAACGCCGTGAAACTCTTATCGGACCAACCATTGCTTGCCTTCAATTTTAGTAGTGAAAGCACGGTGTGCAATTTTGTGTATTCCGCCTTGCAACCCGGAACAAAGGTTTGTATCGTCCTCCATCAAACGCTGGAATTGATTAAACTCTCTCGACTAGTGTAGTTCCATACGCATCGCGCAACATCCGAGCAGATTATTGTCATCATCGACGAGCAGCCTATCCTCATCGGATCCAGAATCGATGTCATCTACCATGTTGCTAGCTCCGTCGTTGATGACGTTAACTCCTTCATGTATGATCTCTTCTTCACCGTGCCTTGTCCAATATGTATAGCCAGGTAAAAACCCCTTCGAATCAAGTGCAAGTGGATATGCTCTTTATCTGAAAACATCTTCTCATTCTTGCAATCAATACATGGACAATGTATGTATTCCTTTTCTTTTGCAACTTGTCCTCCTCGTGAATCTTAGAAAAGAAGAGACGCTGTCGATGTATTCTCGATCGTAACGGTCTCAGACTGCATACATCCATCTCGGTCCATCTATAATTAATTAACATAAACGATTATCAAGTTAACCTTAATTGAAATAGGTCTAAACATTAAATTACAACTAGAGTCCAGAAATTTAATTTAATATCTTAAATTTAATATATGTTTGATAATAATTAATTAACTAACAATAGTGGATGGACATAATTTTAATCTATATTATATAAAGCTAAGCAAAATTTAATGTAATGGAGCTAGGTAATAAATTCATCTTCTACAAAATGCTAGATCAATAAAAGAAACTAAATCTAAACCATCATATGCTTATTAAAATTTAATATCTTAAATTTAATATATGTTTGATAATAATTAATTAGCTAACAATAGTAAATACACATAATTTTATTCTATATTATATAAAGCTAGACAAAAGTTCCAATTCTTTTTTGTCCTATCAGGGATAAAGTTCCAATCATCTATCAGGATTGCCATAAAGTACCAATTCTTTTTAATATATGTTTGATAATAATTAATATATGTAGTGGATGGACATAATAATTAATTAGCTAACAATAGTAAATAGACATACTTTTATTCTACATTATATAAAGCTAGACAAAAGTACATCTAAAGGAGCTAGGTACGTAAATAATTCATAATCTACAAAATGCTAGATCAATAAAAACATATAAATTAAACTTAATTGAACTAGATATAAACATTAAATTTTAACTAGATGGCGTTCAAATCATTACTTACTGAAATTTGATATATGTTTGATAATAGTAAATTAGTTAACAATAGTAGATGGACATGATTTTAATCTATATTATATAAAAACTAACGAAGAGATTTTAATCTATATTAGCATCTAAAGGAGCTAGGTAAGAAATTCATCTAAAGGAGTTAGGTAATTTGAGTGTTTATACTGCGCAAAAAGTTCATCCAAAGGACCTAGGTAATAAATTCAACAACTATAAAATGTTATATAAATAAAAACAAAATAAATCTCAACCATAATTTGAGCTCATATAAATTAATCATCATTGTACTAAATCTAAACATTAAATTCCATCTACATAACCACAAATTAAGAGAGGACAACAATTTACTCACCTTGAAACACACTTAGAGGGAGTACAAGCTCAAAAATGGATGTACTGCAGTCGGCAATGGAGTAGCTAGATAATGCGCAATGGAGCAAGAGCTGCAGTCGGCAATGGAGCAGGAGCTGCGATCGATCGGGAATGCACAGGAGATGCGAAATGTAGTGGTAGGTATAGGAGGGTTTATTAGTGTCGGTTCGTAAATGGAGCCGGCACAAATAATAGGTATTAGTGTCGGTTCTATTTACAAACAGACACTAATAACCGAAAAGTATTTGTGTCGGTTTTTAAATAGAACCTAAGACAAATAAAAATTTATTAGTGTCGGTTGTAATTACAAACCGACACAAATAATATTTGTTTCGGTTTTAATAACAAACCGACACTAATAATAAACTATTAGTGTCGGTTTCAATTATAACCTGACACACTCCCCGATTTGGTTTTTAGAACCGACACAAAAAACTTTACTGTGTCGGTTCCAACAAAACCGACACTGATATACCGACTCCTATTTACTGTTCTGTAGTAGTGCCGGTCGGTCACACACCAGAAGATTTTGCGTGGTTCAAATCCCTACCCTAAGAAGGGTGGAGTAGCTTACCGTATGGATGAAAATTTGAAACCACATAAATTTGTGGGTGTGAGTGACCAATGAGACTCAAGACGTGAATGGATTATTGACAACTTCTCGACTTGTGGGTGGTGTTTTTTTTCTTCAGAAAACCCAATTAAAAATTGACACTACTACAGATTCATACATCATAATCAGTTCTTTTTTATCATCACAGTCGGTTTTAGTGGCGATAAAAAGTCTAACGACAGTGATAAGGTAGATCTATCACAGTCGGTTTTTAACCCGACAGTAATAATCACTGATCACTGTCGGTTCTTTGTCGGAACTGACTGTGATAATCATGTTATCACAATCGGTTCTCTATTCGAACCGATTGAGATGAGTAGAATATCACAATCGGTTCTTTGTTAGAACCGATTGGGATGATGATAGTATCACAATCGGTACAAATAAAGAACCGATTGGGATGAGGAGAGTATCACAATCGATTCTTTGTTCAAACCGATTGTGATACTATCATCATCCCAATCGGTTCTTTATTTGTACCAATTGTGATACTCTACCTATCCCAATCGGTTCTAACAAAGAACCGATTGTGATACTCTACCCATCCCAATCGGTTCCAACAAAGAACCGATTGTGATGATGTTATTGTCCATCGTCCGAAAGTAGCCGCGCATTCACAATATTGCACATAACATTCACAATATGACATTCATCACAACCCACAATATCACAGAACATACATCACAATCTGTAACACATCACATTCACATTAATATTATTTACAATCTGTAACAGATCACATTCACATAAACATCCAAGCATAGCATTACACATCACATTCACATTAATTTTGTTTACATTAAATGGACTAGTAAATACTTGTCGAATCTCTATATCTGCCATCCTCCGTTATAACTTCTGTCCAGTACCACTGGCATATATGGTCTCGTAATCTCTTGAGATCAATGTTGCTTAGGCTCTTCCGGAGGATATCAATGTCCTACAAAATATATAGTAGTGCACTAATATATTTAAGTCTTAAAATTTGATTGTAAAAGGCTGATAGTATTATGCTTGTAAACAAATATCACATTGACAGTAGAGCAAATAATCAGCTCTATACCTTAGGGAAAAGATGTGAGCGACCGACCAAAATCAGCATGTGCCGCATCACGTAAAAACCACACAGATCATCACACCCTTGTTGATGACACTGTGAACAAAGAAACTTAAATTAGTAGACAAATTAATAATAGGTGTCAGAAAAAAATCCTATGATAGACATTTGTACCTTGAAGCGCTTCCACTCCAGTTTGGTGCCTTGTTTATCATTGTGTCGGCCACCTTTAGCAATGTAAGACAAGAAAGCCCTACATACATTGGAGAGATGCCATTGAGGTAAAAAATATCTAACGTAGTTCAATATGTAAAGTGTTAGGTTAGAGGAATGTACTTACTTCTGCAAAACAGGCTGGATCGCGTAGTCCATCGGTCTATTTTCGAGTGAATTCAACGTGTAGACTTTGTTTTGACTCGGAATAACCACAAGTAGAACCCAATGATTGTATATTAAATGGTACACAGTGCAATAAAATAAGTTCATATACGGTTGAAGTGTGTACATGTAATTGAATTATATACTAGTACATACTCCTGGTGGTACGGGAAGAGAATGAAGTGCTTTTTCGCCTTAGCATGCAATGCCTGCTTGATGTATCCTACAAGGAACTCCGATTGCAACTGTGACACTACGGGATGGTGTGACATCATAAAATGTGAATGTTGAGGTTAAAACTATACGGTATGAAGTTTAATCGCGTTTCGGGCCGTTTTCGGGAGTTTGGGCCTCTCCGGGGCGAATTGGGCCTTAGGGAGGAACCCCCCCATGGGCCGAGGGTGGGATTTCTTGGCCCATGAGGGGGAGGAGGGCAGCAAAAAGGGGCTTCTTGCGCCAGCCCCCTCCCCCCCTTCATTGTGCGCCTCCTCCCAAGGATGCCCTAGCCGCCACCCCCTCATCCCTCCTCCTAGCCGCCCCCTCCTCCCCCCATTGCACCTCCACCTCTCCCCTCCCTTCTCCACCTTCCTTGCTGCACTAGGGGAGCCCCTCACCACGCCAACCCGCTGTTTTCACCATTGGAGCGCTCTGCGATGAGAAGATCCGGTGGATTTGGAGCGAGGAAGGAGATCGTGTGAACCGGGAGGAGATCCGTTGGTTCATCGTTCGTTGGGCGAAGGTATGGCTAGGGGTAGTTCTTGGGGTTGATCTAGGGGCTGTGTTAGAGGGAATTTGGATGCTTTTAGATCAAGTGGTAGTGCTGTGATTGGGTAGATTAGATGAAAACTAGAGTTTGTCACGTTCTCTGCTTCAGGCAGATTGTGCAGTCGACCTAGGGTCTGAGTTTTCGCAACCTTAGATTCGGAATTTGGTCGGTCGCCTGTCGAGAAAGTTGTAGGTAACTTCAATACCTTTCAGTGGACATAAAGAACGTCCAATTCCACCCAGCCGTTTGAAAATTATGCTCTATTTACCGAACATGTTCAAATCTGTGACGTAGATGCGACAGAACGTAGTGTTTTGTATATTAGACAACTTTAGAGTCCGAATCAGTTTTTCCATATACTTAGAAAAAGTTAGGAAATTTCCTAAGCTATGCGAGGATGTACTCTTTTAATCGATTCGGAGTCCTAGAACTAAAGTTGTGCTAGATTGAAGTCTGCTGTCCCGAGGGGGACAGATTCTCTGTTTTTCGTTTTCGGGAGTAGTTTGCGAAATCGGGGTAGATGGGCGAGGGCGTACTGTTTTGTGGGCACGTTGTGATTGTGTGGCATCTATGTGCAGGTGGTGTGACCTCGGGAGTGCCCTCCTCATCCCGCCAATGCATCGCCCGAGGTTAAGGCAAGTGTATTGGGATGGGTAGCATGTGGTTTATTTGCTTGTCTTGACTAGATGCAATTGTTTCCATGTTATGCTATCTTGCCATGCTTAGGGTTTGCCATGATATGATAAAAAGGTTATGTTAAGATGCTATGCAATGGTTTATGGTTAATGATTATGGCATATGTTGCATACATGGCATGAAACTTGGCGATCGGTGAAACGTCATAACTATTCCTAAGGTCGGTGAGAAAAGTTATGACTAATCCGGGAGCGCCATGGATATAAGACCTACCTCGTGATTCCACCCACGGTGAGTGGAAGCGATGAGTAGGCACCCTCCATCTACGGGATGGAAGGGGCGTGGGTGCGCCCGAGCGGGTGTGCGCTCGGCAATACCAGTATTTGCGTCGAGGAGACATGTGCATTGCATTCATGATGATGATGATGAAATGATCTCAATGAGGTTGAGACATGAATATGATGTTGCATATGAAGTATGACTTGATCATGATGTTAAGTTGTTATGTAGAGATGATAATAATTGAATTATTCTGTATGACCCATTGCAATATACGTGCTGAGTGATGAACTCACGCTTGTGTTTTATGTTGTTTTAGGTACCATGACACCGGCATGTGGGAAGGGGCAATAGCTACACATCTTCACGTAGTTCCAGTCACATCTACCAATTTGAGTCATGATCATAATAAGTGCCATGAACTTAGTGTGTGGAATAATTTTTGGTGTGCATGTGATCCTTATTTACTTAGCTATAATTTATGGAGTGGCTGGATTTGGTATTATTGGTTTATGTGGATGCTTTCTCCATTTATGTTGCTGCTCTAGATGTCTTATGTTATGATATAACTTGCCATGTTATTGCTATTGTTTCAATTCATGTTAAAACAAAGGAGATGCTGCCGAAATTCTCGGTTTTAGCATTTGGGCCTTTGCTATAATTTATCTTTATTTGTGGTATTTAGAGGTTGTTTAGTCTATGTTTGGTAGCATTCGGGCATACTAGATGTCGGGGTGTTACAGCAACCTAGCCATGGTCATAGACACCATCTCGGGGTCGACAAACCCGACAATGCGTCGACCCGTCACGGGTCGCTGCCTCATGATCCTGCGATTCATGTCAATTGTTATAAAATATAATACAAAATCAGTAAACAGTCATAGGAATGAGTATGGTGCTATACTCACAGCATTTAGGATCGTATGGTAGAAATATCGACGGCTTTCAAGCTATACATAAAGTACAGAGCCTCAAAACCAACTGGGAAGGTCCCATCCTCTTGGCGGTGGAATTGTCCCCCTCGATACTTCACATTGAAATAGTGGCGAGGCTCGGCCTCATGTGACTTATCGATGTACCATGCATGTAGCAAGCGAGTGAACAAGCCTAAAGCATTCAATTCATTGCTTGCGAGAAAGGGCTTTCCATGTATGAACCGCTTGTGATCATCAGGGTGCTTTGTGCCCTCTAACATCTTTGCCTTCTTCACGGAGGGACTCTCTGAGCTCTGTTGTGGATCTTTCGTCAGCGTGGTAGAAATCCCTTTGCGCTAAATTGTACCCGATGGTTGTAGCGATGGGCGTAGATGGGGGTGGTGCGTGCAAGGCGTAGGTGCAGGTCGTGCAGCAGGGGTAGGAGCAGGCACAACTAGAAAATTAGTCTTTAATACCGGCACATCATTACCGGTTAGATTTGAATCGGTACTGATAGTAACATCAGTACCGGTTCATTAGCTACCTGGTCGTAATGGGCTTTCAGTACCGGTTCATAACACGAAACGGTAGTGATGCACTCATCACTACCGGTTCGTAATACAAACCGGTAGTGATGCACTCTCATCACTACCGGTTCGTGTCACAAACCGGTAGTAAAGGCACGAAGCATTACTACCTGTTCGTGACACGAACCGGTAGTGATGAGAGTGCATCACTACCGATTCGTGTCACGAACCGGTAGTGATGAGGGCATCAATACCGGTTCGTGTCACGAACCGGTAGTAATGCTTCGTTTCAGGAAAGTTCAAAAGGAATGCATATTCTATGTAAAGCAGTACGCGATTGTGGGTGGTTTGGCTGGAACGGTGAGGCTAGAGTCATGAGCGAGGTTGCGGGTTCGAGTCCCGCTTCTCCCATACATGCATCCTCGATATATTTTATTATACAGCCCACCATCACTACCGGTTAGATCAACTGGTAGTGATACCACTTGGGCATCACTCCTGCATGCTTACAACCGGTTCGAAAACAGGTTCTAAAGCCGGTTTGGAACCGGTAGTGATGCCCTGTATTATAGTAGTGAAGTGCTGTAGCAGGCGTAGGAGCAGGAGCATGTACAGCAGTAGTAGGAGCAAGAGCAGCACCAGCAGCAATAGCGGTGCGAGTGCGTGACGATGGCGATAGCGAGGAAGCGAGTCTGGCGGTAATAGCGAGGAGTAGGTCGCGGCGTAAGCGATGCTTGATAGCGAGGAGGTCTGGCGGTAGTAGCAGGAGCAGGTGCAGCAGCAAGAGCATCAATAACCTGTAAAGCACATGCATATGTAATGTGATGCGTTGCAGTATTGAAATGATGAACAAGATGCAGGATTTTATACCTTTTGCACTACGACACCTGTCGTGGGCCAATTGATGAACGACATCCGTGCTTGCACGAGAGTCGTGATATCTTCGTTCGGGGGGGACTCCAGGGCATGAGACAGGAAAATATCATGGACATAGTCCACCTGCACCCTCATGTAGCCCTTCCCCAAAGGTATACCATGCACCGTGTCATCTTCCTTGCTTGGAAATGCAACCCCGTGCCCAGCCTCAATGTATAATCCATCTTCGATCGGGACTAGCTGGCACTTGGCAGGATCCTGCAAGAAGTGTGCATCTTCATCATAATCTTTGTTAATCTTACTCATGTACCTTTTAGTCCGAAACAGTTATTACCTTAAGGTGTGGAATGGGCAGATCATTTTTGGAAGCGCAGCTGCTAGTGCGCAGCATAGGCGAGGGTTCATGACTCTAACTCTAGGAGAGCATCGCCATCATCTTAGCCTTTAGGCGCTCCTCATGTGCCAGCACCTCCACCATCACCTAATGTCTCACCTCCTCCTTCACCTCGGCCCTCAGGCACGCCACACGTTCTTCCCATGATCTTGACCTGGCACTGGAAGCACTCTCCTCTACAAAGAAAGACCTCTTCGTATGCCCCGCACCTAAGGCAAGCACCCGACCCTTATGATCAGGCTTCCCGATTGCCGAAGACAGGATGTCCCTTGACCCTTGACTTTGAAACGCTCCTTGCTCTTTCTGCTGGCTTACCTCCTCATGTAGGACACAAAATATAAATTATTGCTAAAATACAATGGGAAGGGTCAGATGCAATGTACTATGTTAGATGTCGTACGATGGTGGTGACGATCTGTGCGGTCGCGGGGTTTGGAACGACAATCTGACCGTCTGAGATTTTCTTCGTCGTCACTAATACCCAGTCGCGTGCCCAGTCCTCACATATGTGGGAGTAAGGCATCGTTGTCCCAGAGGTTGCACACTCCTCGGCTAGTCGCGTCCACTCTGCCTTCTTCCCTACATACCCATCGGAATCGAGGTGGTGCGCATGTGTGTTACGCCTCTGTATAGTGATATTCTTCTCTCTCAGCTCCTCCGCATCGGGTGTATTCCTCATCCTTGTGAACTCCTCCCAAACCTCGGGAGTAACAAATGGATACCTTTGGAAGGGAGTACGGCTTTTCAACACATACTCGGCATGCATGCTAACCCTGAAAATGCCTCAAAGCCACACCTATTCTCTTCAAGGCATACCGTCTCGCATTGATTTCATCTTCCTCTAGTATAATCCATTTCCCCTTAACTTCGTCCCATAGTCGGTTCTTCTGCTCGGTGCTAACTTCCTTCCTCCAGTCCTTAACGGTGATCGACACTCTCTCCCTCACCAATTGGCCGAGAAAAGAGGAGTAGCGCCCCTTAAACTTATAGGACCCGTGCAAACCCCCGTGGCATTGAAGTGGAGCGCTTGCGGCGTTCTCCCTATGGCCCCTTTATCGGTCCTCTGCCCTTTCTGACCTTCTTCGATGGGGTAGCAGGACCTTCTTCTCTCTCCAGCGTTGAGTCGGTGCTCTCTCTTTGCGACATTTTGAATATATATATATGTCAAACCTAAACTTCGTGAGAGAAATCAATTCATATATCTAACATGATTATATTTCACATAAGAGAAAGCATATTATAGAAAATTAACAAATTAAGGGATAATTGATACTATATAATTGTACTAGCTAACAGATTAATGTGTGATCTTAAAGAAACGTCTATCTGTTGACCAACTAAGTATGTACCAACGATTACTCCTAATCTCTAATTAGGTTAGGCCCTAATCCCATTCGATGATATGTGGATCGGGCAAGTTCCTAAGTTGTTGTACAACTCCAAAGAAAATTTCGACAGCATCTCCGCTGTTCTCCAAACACACGTCTCGACAACAGGTCAAAAGGGTGTGTATTCGGAGAACACCAGGGAGATGCTGCCGAAACTTTCTCTAGAGTTGTACAATAGTTTAAGAACTTGCCCGAACCACATATCCTCGAACTATCCAAAAACGTGGATAATTCGAGACTGTTTGCTTATAAATATGCCATTTTAGCATATTTATAAACAAGCACCCTCGAACGGGAGACGCATAGGTTACGCAACTAAACTCGATATAAAGTGAGATAATATAGCAGATTACCGGAGCGTACTTGAATGAGTTAGGATTTTAGTTGTGTGGTTGATGGCAACAATAGAGTAGTGCACTAATTATAATACAATTGTGAACATTTAATATGCAAGTCTGACAGCATTTGGGTACTTAATTGAGCTCTCAGATTTTACAAGTTTCAAATTGTATTGAGAATATAATCTGGACATATTCAAACCATCATCATAATGAGTAAAACAACAGCAAGTGTAAACTTAGATTTTATTTGTAATGGATTGCTCTCAGATTGCTATAGAAGGGTTGCTAAATTAATTAGCTGTCTAACTTCTAGATGGGCAATATATCACAGGTTATTAGATCTGAAAATTTTAGGATTACAACCCTAGAACAGCGCTACTCTTGCACAGAAGGAATAAGCACAACACTATGTGATAGGAGAGTTCTTACTTGTATATAACAATGCATTAAGAGCAAGTTCCACCAAATTGTCAGCTAAGAGCAGTACTTATCTAGGTCTAGCAAGTTCCTTTAATAATTAGATTAATCAAGCCTCAATTTTAAGACATTATCATCGAGCTATTTACAACCAAAGCCCATAGTCCAAGAGTTCTTATAGTGCGCCGAACCGAGTGGGCAATGGAGGACCCGAAGGGGGGGCGCCGATGGGGGAGGAGCCGGAGGGGGAGGTGCCGATGGGGGAGGAGACGAAGGGGGAGGCACCGATGGGGGAGGCGCCGGGGGGGCACTGATGGAGGGGGAGGAGCCGATGGGGGAGGTGCCGATAGGGGAGGCGCCGATGGGGGAGGCGCCGAGGGGGGAGGCGCCGGGGGGGAGGAGCCGGAGGGGGAGGCGCCGGTGGGGGAGGGGATCAAGCTAGGGTTGTGGAATGAGGAGGAAATGAATTCAGTGCGCGCCGAAATGAATTTAGTGTGCGCGTCAAAATGAATTTAGCGCGGGCCATATGGAGTTTTATCATGGTCGGTTAACTAAAGAACCGATTGCACTAATTTCATATGTGTTAGTTCCTCCAAAAAACCGATCGTAATATATAAACTATATGTGTCGGTTCTGTAACAAAACCGATTGTGATGATACATCTATGTCGGTTTCCTAAAGGAACCGATTGTGACTATACATCTGTGTCGGTTTCCTAAAGGAACCGATTGTGACTATACATATGTGTCGGTTTTCTAAAGGAACCGATTGTGTTGACTATGATCCAATTTCTATCATTTTTTGAGACCATTGCACTAATTTTGTAGAAACATATTTTGGGATCCAATTTCTATCTTTTTTTGAAAACAGAGTCTTCATTCAAAAGAATTGAAAAGTCAAAACTTTTTCAAATTTTCTATACTATAAGATCCATTTGACATATATATTCTACAAAATGCTAGATTATCTAGCTACATGGAAATCTTACAACTTTATTTACAATACAACCCTTCTTGATGATCTACACGCATGTAATTTGTTCCATGTGTGCCGTCGTCACCGCTAAGACATGCCCCATTTGCAAACGGAGGTGTTTCATCAAATTGGTTGTACTCTTCTTCATCTACGACATTTTCAACTCCAACAATCCGCCTCTTGCTATGAAGTACGACGTGCAACCTCGGATTGGTCGAATCACGCACGTAGAAAACTTGAGTTGCTTGCTTCGTTTGGACGAATGGTTTATCTTTGTAGGCCAGTCTATTGAGATCAACAAGAGTAAAACCTCTCTTGTCGACCTCCACTCCGTGAGGAAGTCTCACCCACTTACATTGGAACAATGGAACTTGGTATATTCCGTAATCGAGCTCCCATATTTCTTCGATCATCCCATAGTAACAGTTCATTGCAGTTGAGGATCCTCTTTTCGAGTGATCATCGGACAAAGCATATATACTCACACCACTGTTTTGCACTGTACTCTTTGTATCTTAACTTTTCAGTATAAAATGTGCAGCCATTAATATCTTAACCCTGCCATGTCTGTACATTAAATCTTGGTCCGTCAGCCAACCATTTGACAGCCTTAGTACTGACGGGGACCTTCACCTTTTCTTTCAACCATGTGAGGAATCGATCATTGTGTTCTCGTGTGATGGAAAGCTCATCCATATGTGGATTCTCTTCCCGTAATATCAACTTGTGCTGCTGGATGTATGGATGAAATTCTACGCTGTGTTGCAAGACTGTAAAATACGCTTTATAGTACATATCAATCTGTGGACTCATTAGATTTGACCCAATGGTTCCTATGCCACCAAGTCTGCCCTCATGACGAGATACAGGAACACCAATCGGTTGTCTTTTACCTAGATAGTCCACGCAGAACTCAATAACCTCTTCAGTCCCATAACCTTCAATAATACTACCCTCGAGCTTGATAGGTTCCTCACGTATGACTTTAATATACCCATGTACCTCTCGAACGGATACATGTAACGCAGGAATGCGGGTCCACATATCTTAATCTCTCTAACAAGGTGAACAACAAGGTGGACCATGACGTCGAAGAACGACGGGGGGGGGGGGGGAATGCATCTCAAGCTGACAAATAGTCTGCACCACCTCACTCTGTAAGTTGTCCAGTATATCGGGATCAATAACCTTGCATGAAATCACATTGAAGAAATAACATAGCTTCATGATTGCCAACCTGACGTCATCTGGTAGAATATTTCTGATTGCAACAGGGAGCATTTGGGTCATCAAGACATGACAATCGTGGGACTTCATACCAAGCAACTTCAAATCATCCATAGATACAAGCTTCTTAATGTTTGCGGAGTAGCCCGATGGAACATTAATATCGTGGAGACACATGCAGAGGTCTTCTTTCTCATTCTTGGATAAGGTGTAGCATGCAGTAGGGATGTACGGACCTTTTCCATCCTCCTCTATCACTGCAAGCTTAGGCCTGATTCTGATGTAGGTCATATCGCGGCGAGCATTCACACCATCCTTGGTCTTCCCAGGTATGTTCAGCAGGATGCCTACCAAATTATCACTAACATTTTTCTCAACGTGCATGACATCAATACATTGACAGACATCTAACTCCTTCCAATATGGTAAGTCCCAAAATATCGACCTCTTCTTCCAAATGGTCTTGGGACGAACAGATTTATGAATCTTACCGTACTGAACATCGATATCCTCTAAGTGTGAATATACTTGCCTTCCGCTCATAGGCTGCAGGGCCGCACGAACTTTTCTCTTTCCATCAAATTTGTCATCCATCTTACGATATCGATGACTTCGAGGTAGAAACCTACGGTGACCCATGTTCATCGTTTTCTTCGAATTTGATAGCCAAAGCTATCAGTGTCCTCTTCACAAATTGGACAAGCTTTGGCTCCCTTCGTGCTGTAGCTCGCCAAATTACCAAGGGATGGGAAGTCATTTATGCTGCAAAATATCATAGCCTGTAGGGTGAAGTTCTCTCTTTTGTATGCATCCCACACCTCGACCCCCTCATTCCACAATTTTACCAAATCCTCAATTAATGGTGCTAGGTATACATTGATATCATTACCCAACTGTTTGGGTCCCAAGATTAGCAACGACATCATGATATACTTCCGCTTCATGCATAACCAAGGAGGGAGATTGTAAATACACAACAAAACTGGCCAAGTACTGTGTCGACTGCTCATATTACCAAACAGATTCATTCCATCTGTACTGAATCCAAATCTTATGTTCCTTATCTCGGCACCAAACTCCTCATGTTGCCAATCAATGTTTCTCCATTGAGCCGAATCAGCGGGGTGTCTCAAGTTGCCATCTTCCTTTCGAGATTCATAATGCCAACGCAATAATTTTGCCTCTTTAGGATTTGGAAACAACCGCTCTAAACGGGGAATGATGGGAAAATACCACAACACCTTGGCTGGTGCCCCTTTTTTCACATCTTCACCGTCGTCGGTTCAGCTCCTACACTTCTTATCATTACGCTTCTCATTTTGTTTGTACCGGGGTACACCACAAATTGGACAAATGTGCAATTCCTTATGGACGTTGCGGTATAATATACAATCATTTGGACATGCATGTATCCTTTCTATTTCCATTCCCATGGGACATAATATCTTCTTCGCTTCATAAATAGTTGTTGGCAACTCATTTCCCTTTGGAAGCATATCCGATAGCAGTACTAAAAGTGTATTGAAACTTGTATCTGTCCAACGGTGTTTTGCCTTGAGTTCAAACAATGAGAGGACCGAACCCAACTTGGTGTATTCCGCTTTGCAACCCGAAAACAACGGTTTGGCATCGTCATCCATCAAGCTTTTAAATTTTTCGAACTCTCTTTCCGTGTAATTTCCCTCCACATCCCGCAAAATTTGATCTAAGTTATTCTCATCAAACATATCGTGCTCCAACTTGTGATCGGCTTCCAGCATGTCTTTGTTGCATATCACAGGGGTACTACCTGTCTCCCCATGATGGATCCAACAAGTGTAATTCCTCACGAAGCCACGTCGAATCAAATGGCCTTCAATTTGAGCTGAGTTGTTAAATCTCCTGAGATTGATGCAATCAATACAAGGACAAGATATGAACTTTACATCCCACATAACCATGTCTACTTCTGCAATTCTTATGAACTCCTTAACTCCCCTCTGAAATTCATCACTCAAACGGCTTTTTTGATACATTCATTCTTCACGGTCCATCTACAATTAAACCATAAACAATAAATTAATAATGCCAACGAGCGACAACTACCTATTTAATTACCTACTCACAGTAGAGGAGATATGCATATTTAAATTTGACATCAACCATGATATCAAAATACGTAATGCACTAATCAATAAAATAAAAGAAGGGTTGAAGCATTAACAAAGTTGAGAAATTGAATGATCTTAAAGAAACGTCTATCTGTTGACCAACTAAGTACGTACCAACGATGACTCCTAATTTCTAATTAGGTCAGGTCCTAATTTAATGATCTTAAAGCATAACTTGAGTTCTGGGACTCCGAATCAATTAAACGAGTATATCCTCGCGTAGCTTAGGAAATTTCCCAACTTTCTCTAGGTATAGGGAAAGATTGATTCGGACTCTAATGTCGTCTAATCTACAGATTACCGTGATCTGTTCAATTAAATCCGCAGATTTTAACACGCTCAGAAACGACCATAACTTTTAAGCGGTTGGGCGTAATTTAACTTTCTTTATATCCACGGAAAGATAATTAAATTATCTACAACTTCTTCAACATCCGTGCGACAAGATTCGATTCTAAATTGGCGAAACGCGAACCCTAGCTCATTGCTCAATGCCCAAAAGCGAAGCGTGGCAACATCTAGATCTAACCTAAATTACTCAAATCCAGCACCTCCAATTGATCAAAAAACTAGATAAACTCCTAATAACTGTACCTAGCTCATCCACAGGATCCCCATGATCATACCTTTGCGGCCTTGCGAAAACTCCAATCGATCTCTCGCTCCTCGCTCCTCGCTCCTCGGATGGATCCATGAGGATGCGAGGGGTGGGAGGTCACCCTAGGGCAGCAAGGGGTGGAGGAGAGGTGGTGTGCAATGGGGAGCAATGGGGCGCCATGGGGGCAAGAGATGGGGCGGCCAGGAGGTGGAGGAGGAGGAAGGGTGGCGGCTAGGGTTAGGGCGCATGGGGCAGGGTGGACGTCCCAAGGGCTGGGTGGGGAGCCCTTTTACCAGCCCCCACACCCAAACCTAGTCAGATTCTGGGAGACCTACTCCATCCACCAAAGCCACCAAGGCCCAAACTCAGGAAGGCCCAAAACCCGGAAGCGGCAGGAAAAGCTATTAACCTCTATATCCTATAGTTTTAACCTTAATTCCACATCTCATAATGTTATTAACCTTATCATGCACGTTAAATAAGGTTCACGACACTCCGTGGTGTCTGGCAGCTTCAAAAGGCCCAAAGCGAGTAAACCTCAAGTAGTAAGATTTTCTTCTCCTAATTTACGCAATTTGTAATGTCACACCAAAGCGTAGTGTCACATTCCTCCCCTTCAACTGGATTAGGCCTCGAATCAGAAGGACACCAAAAACAACTACCAAGTCCCCAAGGGACAAAAGGCTTCTCAACCTTAAAGGCTCCATCAACCCCAAAGCGCTCGAATCCTCACGACAAACATTTAGCACTTCTATCACAACCAACTTTGACTACCACACTCCATCAAACTCAATCATGACACATAATCCCATCTCTTCCAATTATTTGACCCTTTTCACAAAGAATCAAAATTAACTAATGTCGATCACGTACATAGCTTTCATCGACAAAACTTTTCTTTTCTTCCACAAACCACGCTACACTTTCATTCTACCCCTCCCTGGCATAACACACACCGGGGACAACTAGTTACGACAAAGTTCACGACGAGATCACTATATTTCAAATTATCATCACTTTTTAACAATCCAACCATATTCTCAACAAGGTTTGGACCAACATCACCAACTTCAACATGACCACCCTTGAACCACAACCAAAGTTCTCGCCTAGCCCAAGGTAGAGCATTTGTAAATTATTACCAAACCTCAATTTGGTTCTTTTCCTATGAGGTTTCGCCTCACACTTTCTCAGCTCAAAACTACCAAACCCATGAGTATAATCCTCCATTATGCTCAACAATTCCATAGACATTTCTATTCATCTCAAGCGAGAATGCCAACAAGAGCAACTCCCTTAGTCGGATGAACCACATTCATCAACTTTCAAGACCCAAAACACAACAAATCACTTGGAACAAAGGTTTGACAACCTCAAAAGATCACTCGATCTTTTTTTCCTAGAATCCAAGTCGCAAAGGAAACACTCCAATCTCAAATCAATGCGATACATCTACGTCGGGGACCACTCAAACAAAAAAAAAAGAGACTCCACACAATTCTTTGTCGAGAAATTCTCAACAATCAATGACAACTCGACTCACTTTCACCTGCAGTAAGCATCTCATAAAAACAACATTGTGGAAGAAAGCGATTCTCAAACCAATCGAAAGAATCCTACCGCCATAATAACTCAAGGAAACAAAACCCAATCCTCTTACAACAAAGCCAAATGCCGGGAACTCTTCACTCTTTCTTTTCATGCTAAAGAGCAAATGGAAATCTAGATTCATGACATGAATCCAAGCTTAGAGCACACGGATTAGTCATATTTCCCTATATGACTTACTCAACCTGGCTCAACGACTCTTTTATCAATAGCCATCTATAAATGATGTCATGTTTCCTTTTCACCATTCATTCATCATGTACAACGCTACCAAATAGTCATTCACAAGACAACTTCTTCCTCTGCATCACAAGATTAAAACTTGGATAGCATCGATGATTGCGCCCAATCATAAAACTATGAGGGAACACCATTAGAGAAAACACCACGTCATACATAACCATTCGACAATTGAAAGCCAAATTTGTAAAGCATCGCGTTTTAACCAAAATCAACATTTTGAAAGAGAACATCAATTCTCAAAGAGAAATGGGAGACTCATTTTCCCAAAATGAGAACACTTCACCAACCCGAATCACTTATAAACATTCATAAAATCCACCCTTTTGAAACACTACTTAAACACCACATGACCTTTTCCAAATAAATCCAGTTCCAATCAAATAGACTTACAAATTAAATCTCAAGAATTTTCAACACACCCACTATGTCCATCGGCCTTTTTTTAAGATTTACTCCAAGTATGCTTCAGTGCAAACGCGAAGGAGCGCGATCCACTCAAAGGCTTTTGGGTGCAAAATCAAACTCATAGCATAAACTGAACAACTTAGCCAAAACCAAAGATGGGCACCAACCTCCACGAGTTTTAGGAAACTTCGAAAATGCAACATAAAGAACACCTTGACCAAAAAAAACATTTAACCAAGATAGCAAACCACCAACCTGCACCAAAAGGTTTTATACACAGGCTCGGCATGAGACTCACCATAACCAGTGTCCCACTATCCTTAACATTTAAGCATTCCATAATCACTATTTACTTATCGAGAAAACCCATCTTAAATCAATCCATACTACCTCCTCAAGAACCCCACAAACCAACACATCATAAAACAACGTATTCTATATTTCAAACGTAGTACTTCAACAGATACTTAAGCATGATCATCCTATCAATTTTTATACCATAAATACGTCAACATCTTGACAATCAAAACTTATTCCATTAACAAATGACTTCAACATACAAATAGTATCTCCATAAGACAAAGTCGAAAATTATGATCCTAAGATACACCTTCTTTAGGATACAATTCTATATCATGCTAAAATATCCATGGTTCACTTCATCGCCACATGTTATAATAATCTCTATTTTACAATGGCTTCCAAAAAGTAATCCAAACAATTACCACCACTACTAAATCATCAATATCCATAAATAGGCATAATCATACAAACAACTACATTGTTTTTAGTTACACTATCCATATACCATAACAAATTGTCACTACACAACATACTCCAACTATAAAAACAAATTTAATAGGTTAGACCATCCCAATGCTTTAGCAATAACATAAACAAAGAAAGCCTATGTCTTCACAATTGACATCGATACTAGCATCGTAGGAACACAACTGCATACTTCCAATTATACTAATGGTTTGCGACAATATAAATAGCAACTCTAATCAACTTCCAAATTAAAGTCACTAGTCAACACGATTAAATCTCTCTATTAATCCATTAGATTAGAACATCTTTAGACAACCAAAGAAAGTTTCTTTAACAATATCAATGAGTCTACATCATCTTAATGTTTTAACTATGCATTAGGGTTTAAAACTTTAAACATATTCGAGGGTCATAAGCACTTTCAAAGAAAGGCAACAGATTCTAAGCATGTACATTAACATATTTATTCATTCTCATTATAGGGTAATCTGCAACACTAGAAGTTCATTTAATCTTAAGCTAAGCACAAATATTACTTTTAACTGATTCAGCTCACCAATTAACTTAAGAACAAATCATTTCCAATAACCACATTATTACATACTACATGACATGCTAAACAACCATTTTCACTTTTGACAAACAGGATGCAACTCCACTTTTAAGGACAACCACAACTCAAGAACCAGAACGAACACCGATAGACAATTTCTCCTTTTCCAGGCAAGGAAGAAAACAAAACTCTAACAGAAATGCAGGAGAGTTCCACTCTCAAGTTCCCAAATTTGCCCACAAAACTCTTCAAGAAATCTCAAGATCCATACTTCCAAGAAGGAAGAAGGATGCACTAGGAAAAACAAAATGTTCAACCAAACCTTTTCCGATAAAGTTACAAAACTTAGCTCCACCCAACCTAAGGTCGGCACTAGGATAACTTCAACTCTTTTCTCAGATAGGGAGGACAACAACCACATATGTTTCCTCCCTAAGACAATCCACAATAACCAAAGAAACCGGGTGTCAAAGCAAAGGCGACTAAAAAGGCGCAACTCTAAACTCTTCTTCTTCGTTTCCAACCAAGGAAGACCAAAAACCACAAATCGCATACGGAATGATCCGCGAAAAAACCAATACCAAACATTTTTCTTTTAGTTTCCATCAACTAAAACCAAGAAAACCAACCAAAACCAACTGTCAGAACGGTGAAGAACATACGAAGGAACCCACCACCAAACTCTTCTATTTGACTCCCGTCAACTACCCGATCTACGACAGAAAGGGTAAGCACTCTTCTCCTACAGGGGTTAATAGTTCTTCGGTGATGGCGCTAACCGGCCACACCGTCACACTTCACCCTTACAATGAATAAAGAGAGGTGACCGAAACCCTTCGGCACCACAACCCCACTTTAACATAATAACATGAACAATTCAATTCAATTCTTTCATAAACATAGCAACATACATAAACAAATGTAGCATTCAACATCAAGGCTCAAATACAACATTTAAGCGTAACGCAACGATTCCCATACCCTTTCCTACTGTGCATCCATGTGTGTCAAATTTTAAATTACTTATACCACTTTTGCAAGTTATAATGTTGCTATCCTATAACAAAATTTTAGTTAAGACCTAAGCCATGTTTCTAAGTTTTTCCACATCACATTTTAGTTGTACCCTATAGCATGATACTAAAAATTCACATTCCAAGGACCTACAGCCCGCTCTGATACCAACTGTAACACCCCGGCATTTAATATGCCTGAATGCTACCAAACATAAGCTAAACAACATCTAAATACCACAATTAAACATAAATTCCAGCAAAGGCGCACATGCTAAAAACCGAGATTTCGGCAGCATCTCCTTTGTTTTAACATGAATTAACACAATATCAATATCATGGCAAGATATGTCATAGCACACGACAAATAAAACATCAACATAAATGGATATATCATCAAATTACGCCAATAAAAGCATGCTCAACCACTTCATAAGCTATAACCAAGCAAATAAGGAATCACAAGCATGCTAAATTAAACCCTACATTAAGCTTATGGCACAACTCTTAATATCATGTCTCCAAGTGATTAATTATGGATTATGATGGTGGAGCTACGTGTAGAAGTGTAGCTAGACCCCTTTTTCCCGCATGCCGATCTCAAAGTACCTAAAAACAACATAAAACACAAGCGTGAGTTCGAAAACTCAGCAAGCATATTGTAATGGACAACAAGATCATTTACAAGACAATAATACCTTACATCACATATAACATCTCATACTTGAGCACATAACAACATCATCATCATTAAATATGTATTGCAATGCAATGCAATGCAATGTTATGCTCATATCTCCTTGGAAACTCATACCGGTATGGTTGAGTACACACTCGTCGGTGTGCACCCTCTCCCCCCTTCCATCCCGAAGATGGAGGGTGCCTACTCCTCGCTTCCATTCACCACGTGAATGGAATCACGATGTAGGTCTTACTCAATGGCGTTCCGGAATAGTCATAACTTTCTCACCGGCCTTTCCCGGATTAGTTAATGACTTTCTCACCGCCCTCGCCCCATCTCATGTCATGCATGCAACTATGCCAATTATCATATTTCACATGTACATAAACATATGGCATCTCATCATGACAAATATTACACATGGCATCGAATCATGATAAGTATAGACACATAGCATCATATCATGATAATCATACTCAATATATCATTGGAAAACAGCAAGCAAGGCAAGTGATCATAGCAAGTATTCAATCTTTCATCCAATATCAACAAGCAACCTACAATCCGCTATACATTACAACACACTTGCCTCAACCGCGGGTGACGGATTTGTGGGAAGTCGAGGGCACTCCCGGTGTCACACCACCTGCACATAGGCATCACACACTCACAATCATGCCCACAAATCAGTACGCAAAACCCCATCTAACCCGACATTGCCCACTACTCGCAAAACCTAAAAACAGAGGTTCTGTCCCGACGGGACAACAGCCTTGCAAAAAGCATAACTTGAATTCTGGGACTCCGAATCAATTAAACGAGTATATCCTCGAGTAGCTTAGGAAATTTCCCAACTTTCTCTAGGTATAGGGAAAGACTGATTCGGACTCTAATGTCGTCTAATCTACAGATTACCATGATCTGTTCCAATTACGTCACAGATTTTAACACGCTCGGTAAAACAGCCATAACTTTTAAACGGCTGGGCGGAATTTAACTTTATTTATATCCACGGAAAGATAATTAAATTATCTACAACTTCTTCAACATCCGTACGACAAGATTCGGATTCTGAATTGGCGAAAACGCGAACCCTAGCTCGACTGCTCAATCTGCCCGAAAACAGAAACGTGGCAACATCTAGATCTAACCCAAATTACTCAAATCCAGCGCCTCCAATTGATCAAAAAACTTGATAAACTCCCTAATAACAGTACCTAGCTCATCCCCAAGGATCCCCATGATCATACCTTTGCCCGACGCACGAAAACTCCAATCGATCTCCTCGCTCCTCGCTCCTCGCTCCTCGCTCCTCGGATGGATCCATGAGGATTCAGGGGTGGGGAGGTCACCCTAGGGCAGCAAGGGGGGTGGAGGAGAGGTGGTGTGCAATGGGGAGCAATGGGGGCGCCATGGGGGCAAGAGATGGGGCGGCTAGGAGGTGGAGGGAGGAGGAAGGGTGGCGGCTAGGGTTAGGGGCGCATGGGGCAGGGGTGGATGTCCCAAGGGCTGGTGGGGAGCCCTTTTACCAGCCCCCACACCCAAACCTAGTCCGTTACGGAGACCTACTCCATCCCACCAAAGCCCACCAAGGCCCAAACTCCCCCGGGAAGGCCCAAAACCCCGGAAACGGCCCGGAAAAGCTATTAACCTCCATATCCTATAGTTTTAACCTTAATTCCACATCTTATAATGTTATTAACCTTATCATGCACGTTAAATAAGGTTACGACACTCCGTGGTGTCACAACGCTTCAAAAGGCCTAAAAACGCGAGTAAACCTCAAGCCGTAAGATTTTCTTCTCTAATTTCGCAATTTGTAATGTCACACCAAAACGTAGTGTCACAGTCGGCTTCTTTATAGAATCGACACAGATAATATATCACAGTCGGTTCTGAGAAAGAATCGACTGTAATAAGATCAGTCATCATAGTCGGTTCTGGATAAGAACCGACACTAATATTCATCCATCTCTTCGTCTTCCTCACCAATTAAACCGTTCAAACATAGCATTCGTACCATCGCGTTCCCCGATCAATAAACAGCCTATATATAAAAGTACGATAGGTCTCTCTGGTCATCGGTAGTCTTCCATAGCTCCTGTCTTCTCTGTCTCTTCAAGCGTATCAATGGCAGCGCCTCATTCTCCTGTAAGCTCTGGCTCCTTCGTGGAGTCACCTTTCCATCCTCCAGCATCATCACCGCCGCCGGCAGCGCCGCCTCAGCCCCCGGTGCCTCACTCCGGCCAGGCGCCATCACCGCCGCCCCCGTTGTCTCTCGACGTCTCTCCTGGCGCCTCACCCCGGCCGGGCGCCTCCAACGCCACCAGGAAGCGCCCGAGAGACGACGATGACGAAGAGGACAAGGACGAGGAGGAGGAGGAGGAGGAGGAGTGGGTCACCACCCCTTTGGGGATCGGCGCCTCATCTGGTTCATCATCGGAGGATCGCCTCCAGCGACGACGACTCTAGTGACAGCGACTCCGGCGACTCGAGTGGCTTCTTACCCTCTAGCGAGTGCCGCGAGTGGTAATGTAATATTAATTATAATGTGTTCTGTTAATATGTTTATATAATTATAAACAATTAATGTTATATATTGTAATTAAATATAATATGTGTAAAATGGTATATATAATATTATTATCCGCTGCTACTATAATGTTATATATAATATATATAATTTGCATCACTACATGTCTATATAAATTGTATGAGTTGAACCAAGAGTTGGGATTGGAGCAGAGATATTGATCCTTCTGAGGAACATTACTGTTCATCACCCGAAAAAAACAAACCTTACACAATTTGACAATACACACAAAACATTCAAAAAACCACATAACATTCGATACATCACTGTCGGTTCTTCAGAGGACCGACATAGATAGTAATATTATATGCGTCAGTTAGACATAAAAACCGATTATGAGGAGTGTATCATTATCATAGTCGGTTTTTATCCCTAACCGACACAAATAATATTGTATTATCTATGTCGGTTCTACAAATAAACCGATAGTGATTAGTGTGCTACATATCACAGTCGACTGTGATGAGAGTTTTCATCACAATCGGTTCTTGTGTGGAACCGATTGTGATAACTCTGTCATGCAAATTTGTGACATATCACAATCGGTGTTTTCGCAAAAGTTAGAAACCGACACAGATGAAGTGATAGTAATATCCTGTTCTGTAGTAGTGTGAGTTTCCATTCAATATAAACCTTAAAACACAGATATCTTATGCATATAAAATCTTTTTTACCAAAGGCTTCTTGTGAAACAAATGATTAGTTTGCATATGAGGTCTTCAAAGTAGACAGCATTCGTATATTCTAACTTTCGAGTTTTATTAGACTTGAATTTGATTTATTTTTATCCCAACTAATGATTCAGTTTAGAGACATATATACCGCCCGCATATCATTTTCCTATCACTTTAACTAACACATACAAAAAAAATCATACAATTAAGCATTTGCAATAATTTTTTAAAATACGGCTCTATTTTGGAAGATATATTGCTATATGAGTTTCATCTCATCCTATATGGATTATATATTGCTTCCTACCCTAAAATAAAAGTTTAGATACCTATAGCTGACTCAGTTAGCTGTAATCCTATAAACTCTTAACAAAAACAGAGAGAGAATCCAAATAACTAATTAATAAAATAACTGCACGTTGTGTTAGCAAAATTCTACTCAAAACATAAAGTCTGAGAATTATGGGATTTTCCTCCAAGCTGTACGTAATTCTTGTTCCCTTCCCTTTAAAGTCTGAGAATTATGAGACTTTAAAGGGAAGGGAACAAGAATTACGTACAGCTTGGAGGAAAATCCCATATTCCCTTCATTTCATTTCATTCCCTGTTCCCTTTACTCATTTTTGTTCCCTTTATTTCCCCTCATCTCCAACCGATTCCCTTTAAAGGGAATTGTATAAGGAAAGGAGAGAGAATCCCTTCATAAAGAGAATGCTGAAAGGAATCCGTTGGAGCGCTGAAGGGAATAAAAATCCCTTCGCGGAGGGAAAGGGAGTGGGGAAGGGACACGGTTGGAGATGCTCTAAGGACGGGGCTATTTCTGGGAGCCAGTACCACCTGCATATCATTGTCGTGCAAGCTTGTCCATTGCAGCAGCGATCGCTCCACGGTCTGAAAATGCTAAGGTGTACCCAAAAGGTACACCACCATTCGAAAGACCATATGTCACCGTGGTGGGGCTCGGCCAAACTAACCTGGTGCATGAGGTGGGGCGAAAAAAATATCGAGAGGGCTTTCACAAAATTAAACCAACAGGACTTAGTAAACGGGAGATTTGATGATTTATCTTTTTTTAATGGTGCAATTGATTATTTGTCTTATATGTCTCACTAGTATGTGGCTCTAGGACCCACATATCAATGAGACATTATGGAACAATTAATCAATGACACATGAAAAATAAAACAAATCATCAATTAATCCTTAGTAAACTTTGGGCACAGACAGCTTTTCTTTTAGTCCGTCTTTTATTTGTCCACTCATCAGCCAACATTGTTAAGATCCAGACAATAAATACAACAATATTTTCTAATTTGTACACCACTAGACCGACACGTCGGTCTTAACATAGCTTATTAAACTCTCTCCCTCCCTCCTCAGTCTTCCCGGTTATTGACGTCGCCGCTCTCTTCCTCAACCTCCCTCACTAGCGCTCCCTTCTGCTCTGACGAGGCGACGACCATACCATCGTTAGTCATATCTGAGCAGTTGGTGTTAAAATCCGGCCGAATCTGACGCTTGTCGCTCGGATATGAGCTATCAGCCTCTAGATCCAGCGTCTTCTTCGCGCTTCGTCATAGCCAAAGGTCGGCACTTGGGCCGGGTTTCTTTGGGCTAGTTCGAAGCACGACGGGCATGTCACAGTCTAAGCCTGGCCCGACACGTAAGAGGGCCGTGCCGTGCCGTGCAGCCCGACATTGTAGCTCGGGCCGTGCCAAGTCCGGGAAGCGGGCACGACGGGCGGCACGTTGGCACGCCAGCGGCACGTGGCCCACTGCTACTGCCCCTTTTAATTATGCATTCTTTGAAAATTCAAGCTTAAAGTTGCGGTTTGTCGGACCCAAAAACTGTATTTTCAAACCTTCTGTGTTTACTGTGCTAGTCCCACGATCAGTCTTTAGCACATTAGCGAGAGAGGGAGCAATGGGCGAGAGAGAGAGCTAAGAGAGATGGGGGAGAGAGATGAGAGAGAGAGAGAGAGAGAGAGAGAGAGAGAGAGAGAGAGAGAGAGAGGGAGAGAGATGGGCGAGAGAGAGATGAGAGAGATGGGTGAGAGAGAAGAGCTGAGAGAGTGAGAGAGAATAAGAAAGACATGCGTGAGAGAGGAGAGAGCTGAGAAAAATTGAGAGTAATGGGTGAGAGAGAGCGACTTCTTGCAATGTACAACAGTACAATTCTTTGTACTAACTACTAAGGAGTATCGTGCGTATCCGGGTCATTTTCGTTTTGTCACAATAGTTTAAATAGACCGGGCATGGGTCGGCACGGCACGAAGCGCAAATGGGTCGTGCCTGGGCTCGCCAAAGGTGAGCTGGGTCGGCACGGCACGACAGGCCGTGACAACCCGGCACGGTTCAGGCCTGAAGCACGATGGGCCCGTGTCGGGTCGGCCCGGCCCGGCACGATGCCCACCTTTAGTCCCAGCTATGGATATCGCTGTATTTTTTGCCCTACTTGCCATCATCCATGGAGGTGAGTCTCAATTGCCGCAATCTAGCTGTCGTCTATCAGCTTTTGGTCATGGGCCCCACGAACAATGCTCAAATGGAATTTCTCCTCTTTATGTATTTCAATTCATAAAGAACCTCACATAGAGAGTTCTTAAGCGATTGAACTTACAATTTAAGCTTATGGAGAATCCAACTCAAAAGACATTAGGTATCAAAACAATGCTACAAAGAGGCAACATATACCACATGTAGGAAACTTGAAGTTCATTGATACCAATTGGATAAATCAAATAAGATGAAACCCCTTGGAAACACGATAAATGAATAACGCTCTCTTGGTACTTCTTATTGGATCAAATCATAAAGATATTGATATCAATTGAAAAATTGTGACACCACGGATTGTCCTAAACTTATAAAATGAGAATTATGAGGACCAAACATTATGAAATATGTTATTCAAGGTTAAAACCATATGGTTTGGGATTTTTATTTCGTTTCGGACCGTTTTTGGGCTTTTGGGCCGCTCCGGGGATGTGTTGGCCTTAGGGGGAAACTTGGTGGGCCGAGTGGTGGGTTTTTCTTGGCCCATGAGGGGGTGAGGAGGGGGGAGAGACCTGCTGCCCTAGCCTCCCCCACCCCTTGCGCCGCACCCCCCCCCCATCCTCCTCCTCTTTCCATCTCTCCCTCCACCTCTCCTCTCCCTTCCCAAACGCCTCCTCCCCTAGGTGCTGCCGCCCCTCCCTTCTCCTCCCTTGTGGGCGCACCCCAAGGTCTCCTCCTCGCTGCCAAGGTGCTGTCCAAGCTGTTGGGAGGAGTTGCAACGAGGAGGATTGGTGGAAACGGCGCGTGGAAGGAAATCGGGGAAGGAACGCGAAGGTTTGATCGTTGATTGGTGTTTCTCCAAGAAGGTAATGGGGGAATCTTTTGGGGTAGACCTCTTGCTGCTGTAGAGGGTGAATACCATGTTTTTAGATCAAGGTTTGTGCTGCCATGGGGTAGAATCTATGAAATCTAGAGTTGTATTCACGTTTTGGTTCGGGCAGATTGGGAACCCGAACTAGGGCAGGCGTTTTCACCAATTTAGAATTTGAATCTGACCGTACGGACTTTTAGGAAGTTGTAGATAATTTCATTATGTTTCCGTGCATATAAAGAACGTTAAAATCCGCCCAGCCGTTTGGGAGATATGGCCGTTTTACCGAGCGCTGTCAAATCTGTGACGAGATTGAGACAGTTCGTGTTCAACGTTAGATTAAACAATTTTAGAGGCCGATTTGGCTTTTCTCAATACTTAGGAAAAGCTAGGAAATTTCCTAAGCTTCGCGATGGTGTACTCGTTTAATCAATTTGGAGTTTTAGAACAGAAGTTATGCCCTTTGGAAGGCTGCTGTCCCGAAGGGACAGATTTGCTGTTTTCTGATTTTAGGAGTTGTAAGCGAAGTCGGGGTAGTGGGATGTATGTGTACTATTTTATGGGCTTGATTTGAGTATGTGGCACGTGTTTGCAGGTGGTGTGCCTCCGGGAGTGCCCTCAACCTCTCGTCACTCCGTTGCCCGAAATTGAAGGCAAGTGTGTTGTGTGGATTGTATGCTATATGTGTTGCTAGTTGTACTTCATAGTATTTGGAATAGATAACATGTTGTCTTGCCATGAATTACATGTATTGCTTGATATGAAGCCATTATGCCATGATTTAAATGTACTTATTGTTGATAAGTGGATTACATGCCATGTGATGATATGCAATACTCCTATATATGTGTACGTTGTTGTCCATTTTGCATACATGGCATATTTTCATGGCCGGCCGGTGAGATAAGTCATAACTATTCCGGGAGGGTCGGTGAGAACCGTTATGACTAGTCCGGGGCTATTCTTGAGTAAGACCTACATCGTGATTCCATCCACTGTGGTGAATGGAAGCGAGTGATAGGCACCCTCCATCTTCGGGATGGAAGGGGGAAAAGGGTGCATGCCGACGGGTGTGCACTCAACCATACCGATATGAGTTTCCAAGGAGACATGAGCATTGCATTGCATTAATGAAATATGTATATGATGATGTTTATGAGATGACGATGTGAATACTTATGAGTTGCTCACGAGATGAATACATGGATGCTTAAAAGATGTTTGGAATGCTAACCATGTTGTGTTATGATGTGCTTTTGGAGATTGGTGATGATGGTTTGTTGACTTGATCTTTGTTTTTCCATTACAAAACACTTTGCTGAGTTTTGAACTCACGCTTGTGTTTTATGTTGTTTTTAGGTACCTTGAGATCGGCATGAGGGAAAAGGGGAATAGTCACACATCTCCACGTAGTTCACGCAATTGATTCCACAATGGAATCATTTGGAGTCATGACAATAAACTTAATGTGATACAATTGATGTTTATGGTTTAGATGTGTGCTAGGATTGCCTTATTCGTTTCATTTGGCTAATGATGACTTTGGGATGCTTAAAGTGGACTTATATTGCTTCCGTGTCGCTTATTATTGCTGTTTTAGATGTTTCATATTATGTCATATTCTGCTATGCTATTATGATTGCTCGAAATCATGATTAAACAAAGGAGATGCTGCCGAAATTTTCGGTTCTAGCAATTGTTCCTTTGCTGTAATTTTCTTTTATTTGTAGTATTTAGACGATACATAATCTATGTTTGGTAGCATTCAGGCGTATTAGATGCCGGGGTGTTACAAAAATAGTCGATTGAATCGATGAGTATCAGATCAATTAACCATTTAAGGGAATCAAAGAGCAACTTGAATGCTTTAGAGTAAAACAATTGAGGATACCACTTGAAAACATTTAAATGCCCAAAACTTGACATAAATAAGCTCCCCAAGATATTCAATAAATGAATCATGGAGCTATTTTGCATTTGAATTGCTCAAGTTTTGTCTATCCATAAGATCAAGTGAATATCACTTTTGAAATCAATTGAATACTCAAAACTGATTCCAACTTACAACTCTCAAAGTCTCAAAAGATGCAAATAGTAGCACAAAAAGACAAGTAAGAGTATCACACGGGTTATTTGAAACTAATTCAAATAACAAACCTCATTTTATTAGGCTTTTTCAATAAACATCATGATTCTTTCGAAGAATCCATAATTTTTCCTAATAGGGTCATATGAGAAACCCCACATACAAGTCACTTGAGAGAAAGATATCATTTTAAAATCTATCTCAAGTATTTTGCATGAAGAATCTTCTTTCAAATAAGATGCAAGATTTTTGAATTTTTGAACAAAGAAGCTTTGGGAATACAAGAATCTTTTCCAAAAAGAATTCTTGAAAAAGGAAGCACCAATCAAAAGATATCCCAAAGCTAAACTCGAAACAGATCTTGACAACAGGCTGTACACAGATTGGACATTCCGATATAAGTATCGGGTGTTCCGATGTGTGTAGACCTCCAGAAATCGGATATTCCGATATTTGATATCGGATGTTCCGATGCGCAGTAAGCTCCAGGAAACGATCGGATTTTCCGAATACAAGTCGGATGTTCCAAAGAGATGAAATATTGCAAATGAAGTCCAAATGAATTCAGATCTTCAGGGAACTAACTTTGGACTTTTTCAAACGATTTTAGAATAAGTTTTGTTTGCAAAGAATTTTCTTATAGCTCACTTTTGGCAAACATGCGCTTTTAGGCACAAAGATGAAAACAAATTTCATAAAACCCTCAAAGTGCAACTTCAACTTGGATTTCACCAACAATTGAACCCTCATGGCTTGAAGGATTTGAGATACGTTTTGAAGCCATGACCACTTAGAAAAACAGTAAAATCCACTTTGACTGCCAAAAAGCTAGAATAGATATGTTTGAATTGAAGCACAAATGTTTAGGCCAAATTACTTTCTAAAATAGGATTTTCATTTTCAAAGCTTGTAAAACCTTTCAAATGCATATCATAGTATTTTTACAAAGCTTTTAGTAAAGATGGATAATTTAAACAAGATTTTTAAATTTTGTCCAAAGAAGGTTCTTGAGAAGAACAAAAAAAATTCAACAAAGTCAAGTCCAATCAACACAAAAGATCAAATCCAAATCAAGAGAATGAGATAAGAATTAGAGATTTGAAACTTTATGTAAGAGTTTGAAATAGCATTTTGAACAAAGATATGGCACAAGGTCTAGTCCAAATGGCGAAACTCACTGAGTGCAATATTTTGACCGATATAGGTCAAACTAGGATTTTCGGGGAATTTCAAAAGCAAACAACTTTTGCTAGGTTGGTCTTTTGAAAGTCTTTTTAACACGAAAGAGGTTAAGAATGACCAACACTAGGATTTTTGCTTTAAGATTATTTTCAGAATCTTTTTACTTTTAATCTTATGAAAATTATAAGTTTAAATCCAAAACAAGATAAAACTATCTAGATTTTGGGCTTGAAACTCATTTTCTTTTCAAGATAGAATTTGAGAAGCCAAAATCTTTGGAAAACATTTTAAAGATATTTGTATATCAATTTCAACTAGTTTTTCAAAAGATTACTAGTAAGTACACAAGTTTTGAGTTTTGGCCAAAATGTTGATTTTGAAAATATATATTATGCACTTATATACATATGGGCACATGTAGGGATGTGATACACATGAATATGAATTAGCACTCCCCCTAAATGTGCCACTATAAACTTGCTCAAGATTTGCAATAAGAGAATAATACTAAAAACAAGAGCAAGTACTACTAACAAGCAATTAAATCGATTTTGATGATACTAATGCATTTATACGTACACAAGGCTAGAAGCAATAATATAATCAATTTAAATACTTATTACCGAGATGGCATTGGCTTATGATTGACTTGATTATCTTCATGCTTGACACCACTTGTTGGAGATGATATCCTTTTTCTTCTTGTAGAGATCAAGCGTCCAATCCATCTCGTTTCACCTAAAATGTTTTTAGCCAGTTTTTGGTACCCAATCCTTGTTGGGTCCAACAATGTTAGTCACAATAGTTTTAGGAACCCAAATGGCCCTAACTTTAGCATTAATGGAATGACTAACATTTCTAGGAATAGGTTTGCGATATTTATTCCTCCTAAGCATATAATTGGCATTGAGATGAGAACGCTTAGGAGGGCAAACATATTTAGCAACCCTATTTCTAGTTTGATCCTTTCTAAGCATATGATAATTGAAATTATGCATTGGCTTAGTGGATCTAGTATATCTAGCAAATGTTTTGCTATTGTTATTTCTCCTAAGCAATTTATTTGAATTGCTTTGTGTAGGCTTAGGAGTCCTAACAAATTTAGCAAATCTATTTCTAGATTTACTCTTCCTATGCAAATGAGCATTATTATTTTGAGCGGGCATAGGGAACTTGACAAGCTTGGTAAATACATTGTCATTCTTGTCCTTCCTAAGCAATAATCATTAGAATGATGAGTAGGATTAGGGGTGATACCTTTGGGACAATCCTTACCGATGTGCCCCTTTTCCCGACAATTGTAGCAAGTAAGCTTTGAGCGTGTCTTCTTCTTGACTTGCTCTTTGTCGGTTTGCCTCATTGTTGATGGTTGTGGCTTAATCTCCACTTTATTAGGGCACACGGAGGCGAAGTGGCCCATCTTGTTGCATCCAAAGCACATGATTTTGTTGGAGTGTCTTCCATTGTGCCTCGTCTTGCTATTCTCCCTCTTGGAGATGTAGCCGAGTCCTTGCTTATCTTAAGGCGCTCTAGGCTTGCTCAAGATCTTGTCGAGGATGGCTTTGCCCTTGTAGCACTTCTCCAAGTCATTTTCCAATTGAATTACTTGTGCCTTTAGCTCATTGTTTTCCTCTACAAGATTAGCATCTAAACAACTATAGGAACTAGAAGCAATGTTAGAGCAACAAGGTAAATCAGTGCTAGAAGTAGACATATCAATTTTAGATGAAATGCAAGGAATGACATTTGAGCAAATCATTTCATCAATTAAATCACATTGAATGCTAATGTCTACTCTACACTTAATGAATTCCTTGAGAATGATACTTTCATGATTTTCCTTAAGAACATCATAATTCTTTTGAAGTGAGTCATACTCATCCTTCAAAATTTTGTATCTAGTTTTCTCCTTCTCAAGGGATTCATTTTTCGCCTTTTCTTTAGCAAGAGTGCCCTCAAGTTTAAGATTTCTTTCTTTTTCAAAGATTAGCAAATCCTCTTGCTTCTCGAGAGTGTCCTCTTGCTTTTCTACCGTTTCAAGCAATGCTAGCATTTTAGGTAGTGATATTTCTCTAATATCCACCAAACCTACCATCATACTCGGTATCACTATCATCATCACTCTTACCTAAATCATCTATATATTTTAGATTTGGATGAGTGTGATACCTTCTTCTCCTTTACTATGAGGCAAATAGGAGTGTCGTCATTGCTTGAGGCGGAAGAGGAGGTAGATGGTGATGTCGGTTCATCATCACTTGATGTAGAGGTTGAAGAATCATCAACCGACATCCGTTCCTCAATGCAATTCTCACTTGATGATGTGGAAACATCATCTTTGTCTTAAAGCATTGTCCACATATCATGAGCGCTCTTGAGATTGCATATTTCATCAAATATATCTTCGCTCACAACATTAAATAAAGCATTAGTAGCTTGAGCGTCGAGATGTAGGCATTTCATCTCTCCGTTAGTTGGATCAACTTCATTCAATGGAGATGAAAAGCCGACATCTACGATCCACCAAATTTGGGAGCTCATGGATTTAAAATGAGAAATCATGATTAATTTCCATGAAGCATAATTAGAGCCATCTAGCATAAGTAGATCATGTGAGTGCACTAAACCTCTAGTCGCCATCCCTTACTCTCTAGACGGTTAAGTCTAATAAAATGAGAGACCTTGGCTCTGATACCAATTGAAAGGACAGGGGATGCGCCTAGAGGGGGGTGAATAGGCAATTACAAAATTATACCCAATTTAAATTAATCTATCAGAGATAATGCGGAAGCAATTGGGATAATTAAGTTTTGCAATGTAAACAATTCAGCCCGAGACAGGTAACCTGGACACTCCGGATACTTAGTCCGGATATTCCGAACAACTCGGATAGTCCGGACTAAAATACCGGTCTCTCCAGATTGCACTGATCGGCCTAAATAGAGAAGGACAATAAATTGAAGCGCTTCTTTGATTCTAGTGATACAAATTACTCTACTGCAATGAATCAAGTATATAATCAAGAATAGAAGCAGTAGATATAATCTAATTGATCTAATCATAAGAATCGAAAGCAAATTAAGAGGATGAGCAAAAGAGGAAACCGAAGTAAGGAAGGAAACATGAAGATTTTATCCCGAAGTTCGGATCCTTTAGGGGATCCTACGTCTCCGTTGAGGCGGCTCGGTCACACTTGAGCCGGGGTTTCTTTAAACCCTCTTCCTCCCGGTGTTGCACAATGCACTCGCCGGTCTTCACTTCTTTGATTCCTTTCCTTGCGGAGGTGGAATCGGACCTTCACAAACCTTCGGTGCCCTTCCACACAAAGCTTGGAAGTTCACCGGCAACTCCTAGCCGTCCAGGAGACCTCAGCCTCCAAGAGCAACAAATGCTCCCGAAGAACTCACTTAGAGTCCACCTCAAGTGCTCAACACACTAATCACACTCAATCCGATCACTACCCACTCTCACACCCAAACCTTCACTCAAAAGGGATCACTAAGATCTAGGGTTAGAGGGGCTTTTGGGAGCTAAAGATCACTAAGAAGAACACCTCAAAGTACCAAGGAACCAGCTCCCCCAGCCACTCCTCAAATCAATCCTCAATCCAAACACCTGTCTCCACTACCCAACCCTTCACACTAAAGGGGGTCACTAAGATCTAAGGAGTAGGGAGGAGTATTGGGGGCTCAAAAACTCACAAAGAACACCTCTAACACCCAGCAAAAACCTCCCCCAATAGCTACCTTGAAAAGGGCAAGAAGGGGGCTTTAAATAGAGGAACCCAAAAACTAGTCGTTGGGGACCGAACAGGGCAACCCGGAATGTTCGAATCAAACCCCGGAGACTCTAGATCATCCGGATACTCTGGATTAAAGTCCAGATACTTCGGAATCCGAATACTCCGGACTAAAGTCTGGATACTCCAGATCTCCCAGGCAGCACGCAGCAGCCGGACGAAAACGGGCATAACTTTTGACTCCAGACTCCGATTTCAGTAAACTTGGACTTTTCCGAAAGCTAAGAATGAGGGCTACACAACTAACAAGGTCTCACTACCCAAATCCCAAAGGATAAAATCATATTGCACAAAGAATCCTCAAGGAGACATCAAATTCTCACTTTCCGATACTAACAACACTTCTATCCCTCACACCAACCCACCTACACATAGGTGAACAAAGTGTGACTTGGGTTTCTTAACCTTAGACAAGGATATACCACTTTTGAGCACTTGAGACATGTCTAAGTAATTTCAACGATTGCATCCCTCTTAATAGTACGGCAATCCTTAGACTCAAATTTAAACACAAAAATCTAAGTCTTACACTCAGCTTGCATGCCGACTTCTTGGATGCACGGTGCATGATGACGCTTCTACAAAGATTGATGACACCCTTCGTCTTGTCAACCTCGACGTGATTCACCTCATGAGACTCTCGTCCTCTCCGACCTTGATCTCGATCATCACCAAGACGATCCTCACGCCAAGTCGTTCTTGACTTAGTCCTCAGCTCTTGGTGACACCGCTGTCTTATTTGACTTTGACTCGCTTGTCATCCTTCAAACCATCTTGGTCATCATACACACAGCTTTGGGATCTAACTCTTATCAAAGCACTCAGCAAACATATTAGTCCCACAATCTTAAAAGATATATTGAATAAATTGATAATAACAAGTGTTTCATATCAAGAAGCACAATATGAATAGAAACACTTGACAATAGAAATATTCTCTACTAAGTGCATTATGATGAATATATGATTGATCTAACTGCACTAGAGAGATAATTGTCAATATGAAGAATCAATTAAATCATGGCAAGGGACACAGGCTTTGCTTAAATGAAGCACATGATAGAATATACACGAATTACACATGTGCAAACAATATTTGGAATGAGAATAAATAATGTGATCCAATTCTAGATTAAACTTCACTAAGAGAGGTGCATTAGAAGATACACAAGTAAGACATGTATGCACCAAGTCTATATGAAGCAATGAAGTTTAACTCTAGTTAACACAAGCATATTGAAAACAAAGCACATAATGAACTCAAATGAATATATATATATTCATATATATATATATATATATGCACAAGCAATTATGACAGGAATCAATGTGCACATATGAAATCAACAAGTTACTTAGAGTTCAATATGCATTTGCTAAAGAGGAATGCAATGACAAATATGGAAGGAATACCGAGATTGCATACCTCATTTTTGCTTAACCATCCCAATTGATTTTCCTCTAAAATAGATGAGACTAATATTCAACTAGGCAATAAACATGTTAGTCTCATAACAATATAAACATATTAGAGGTTTGTCATTTGTTAAGCACGAAGTTAAGTATTTGTACAATTACATTGATTGACATTACATGTGTTTGTCATTAATCGTTTATCATTAATCACCAAAACAACATAAGTGCCTAGATGCACTTTCAAATATTGTGGCTTATTGTTTAAATGTGGCAGAAGAAATTTAAGGAACTACAGAACCCTCAACTTATTCAGAGGCTATCTCTTTTGGTGATTTAGAAAGATAGATGACTGCCATGCATGATGAGATGCAATCTCTTGAGAAAAATGGCACTTGGGAGCTGGTTAAGTTGCCAATTGAGAAGAAGGCAATATGCTGCAAGTGGATATTTAAAAAGAAGGAAGGTGTATCTCCAACTGAAGAGGTTAGATACAAGGCAAGACTCGTTGCTCAAGGATACAACAAATTTCAGGTATTGATTTCACAGATTTTTTCCCCTAGTTGTGAAGCATAGTTCTATTCGCACTTTACTCAATATCATGGCTATGCACAATTATGAACTTGAGCAATTGGACGTGAAAACTGTGTTCTTACACGGGGAATTAAAAGAAGGCATTTATATGGAGCAATTGGAAGGTTTCATTTTTTTAGGGAAGGAGAATTTTGCTTGCAAATTAAAGAAATCTCTTTATGGTTTGAAGCAATCACCTAGACAGTGGTACAAGAGATTTAACTCCTTTATGATCTATCAAATTATGATAGCTGTGTCTGTTTGAAGACTCTTAATAGTTCAGCTATTTATTTGCTCTTATATGTTGATGATATGTTGATTGCTAGAAAAGACACGGCAGAAATTTAAAGATTGAAGGCACAATTAAGTAGTGAATTTGAGATGAAGGGTCTATATGCAGCAAAGAAGATTCTTGGTATGGAAACTATCAGAGATAGATGGTTTGGAAAATTATACCTAAGTCAGAATGGGTACATTGAAAAAGTCCTTCGTTGTTTCAACATGCATAAAGCCAAACCGTTGAGTACTCCATTAGCTGTATATTTCATATTATCTTTAGCATCAGGCCCACAATCAGAAGATGAAATTGAGTACATGTCTAGAGTTCCATATGCCAGTGTAGTTGGTTCACTTATGTATGCCATAGTATGTTCTCGCCCTAACTTATCTCAATCTTTGAGTGCTATTAGTAGATAGATGGCTAATCCTGGCAAAGAGCATTGGAAAGCAGTAAAGTGGATTTTCATATATTTGTGGGGCACTAATAATGCTTGCTTACAGTTTGGAAAAAACTAGAGATGGACTAGTGGGTTATGTAGATTTAGATTTTACTGGTGATTTGGATAAGAGAAGATCTCTTATTGGTTATGTATTCACTGTTGGAGGGTGTGCCGTTAGCTGGAAAGCAAGTTTGCAAGCTACCGTTGCCTTGTCTACTACAGAAGCGAAGTATGTGGCTATTTCTGAAGCTTGCAAAGAAGCCGTTTGGCTGAGAGCCTAAGAGGTTTATTTACTAAGCTTTGTGAAAATACATCTTGCACTATAATATTATGTGACAGTCAGAGTGCTATTTACCTTATAAAGGATCAGATGTTCCATATGAGAACAAAGCACATTGAGGTCAGATATCATTACATTCGAGGTGTCATTGCTCAAGGTGACATTAAAGTCAGCAGGATAAGTACACATGATATTCCAGCATATATGTTGACAAAGCCGGTTCCAATTGTTAAGTTTGAGCTTTGCTCAAACTTAGTTGGTATCACTCAATAAGTCCTTTGGACTTGTGGCGTACAAAGTGTTCATGATGGTTTGTTTCGACGAGAGTCACATTATATTTTGGCTACAAGAGGAATTCGTCTCAAGGTGGAGATTGTTGAGTTTGAGGGTGATACGAATTCGTTTCCTACTCCGCCTCAAGTCTTTTCATATACAAAGCCTATTATGTATCACTATATATATGACCTTGTAGCTTAGGATAAAAGCAAGAACTCATTGTAAATATCTTCTCATATAGTGAAATCGTCTTCGTGTGCTCATGATTTTTTCCTGTAAAGATTTTTCACGTAAAAATTCGTGTCTCCTGTTTTCTATTTCCTGAGCATTATTTGCAACAGATTTTGGTGACGGCGACGATAACCTCAAGAAGTTTCTTCAAGCTTTAAGCTCACTCACCAAATTTATTTTCACGTGCTTTTTTTATTCACATTTATTTTGTTTGGCTTTATACAAAATTTATATAATTAGATATCCACATCACTATTGTTGTTTCGAAGGTAGTATATAGATATAATGATATTGGTATTTATGCAAACATCCCTCCGGGGCAAGCTAGTGCTAAGTAGAGAAGCTCCTAATTTTCTAATTCCTACAGGAATCGAATTGATTTATCTGAAATTCCTATGTTCCAAACAACAAGTTAGTTGATGGGTTAATTTCTTGTTTGAGTAGCTCGACTGTAACGCCCGTCTCCGCCCTTCCCGGCGCCGCCAGCGCCAACCGCTGCCCCTCCTTCCTCCGCCCCCGCGCCCTCAACCGCCGCCGCCTCCTCCTCCGCTCCCGCGCCGCGCGAATCTCGGCGCCGTTCGGCCGCCGCACCGCCTCGCCCCCTCCTATATAAACCCCCCGAGCCCCCCATTATCCCGTGCCTCTCCTCTCTCTCCCTCTGCTCCCCTTCTCCCCGAGCGCAGCACCGCCGCCGCCTTCGTCTCCTAGCCGCGCCGCGTCGCCCCGTCTCCGAGCGCGCCCTGCTCCCTCCGGCCTCCTTCCGCTCCGCTGTCCCGCCTCCGGCCTCGCCGATCACGCCGCCGCTGCGCGCCCCGCTTCGCCTGCTCCCTCCGGCGCGCTGCTAGGCCGCCTCGACCGCGCTGGCAGCGCTCATAGCGTGTGCACGTCGCGGCGCAAGACGCTGCGGCGTGGACTTGGTCCACGGGTCCACGGGCCCACCCGTCAGCCGGTTTTAAAATAAGAAAAAGGTTTTTGAAAATCCTTTATGACGTCATGCTGACGTCATAAAGCGGTTTTTCTTTTATTTTAATTCTAAAATCGGATTTTTTAGCGCTGACGTCAGCAATGCGCAATAATTCGGTTTTCTTTATAAAAATAATTCTAGAAAATTCCATTTTAATCGTTTTAAACTTCCGGGAGCCCGTTTTCGCCCGTTCGAACTCCGTTTGGCTCCGTTCGGCTACGTTCTTCCTCTTAAATTCATTAGAAACCTTAAATTTCAGTTTAGAGCTAGTTTGAAATTCAATTTGTGTTTATTTGAATTCGTTTGGACTTTATTTGAATTTGGTTGTTTTTCGCGTGTAGATTACAGAGAGTCCGAGGAGTTCCCGAACGACGATTTCGAGCAGCAACTCGTCGAACCAGGCAAGTCACACCCCCTTGACCATGTTGCTCCCAGTTTTATGAACTTGTATGTTGTATTTACAATTATTGTATGCTTATTTATTATAGACATTAATTTCCGACCTAGTTTTAAATGATAGTTATATCCAATTTCGACATGCGACCTTTGACATTTGAATTCCGATACCCTTGTATTATCACTATGGTAATAGTTAGACTTTGCTTAGCCATGCATAGAACTGAACTTAGGAAATTTTTGGAAACTTTATGCCAAAATGACATTATG
Organism: Rhipidocladum racemiflorum; assembly: GCA_036346355.1. Lineage (NCBI taxonomy): Eukaryota > Viridiplantae > Streptophyta > Magnoliopsida > Poales > Poaceae > Rhipidocladum > Rhipidocladum racemiflorum. Next base: position 47,948,161 of record CM070589.1, read on the forward strand.
ATCAATTGGAAACTTATAGTGTTCAATGTTAGTATTAATGTGGAGATTAGTAAGGTTAAAATGAAAATGACTTAGACCGGGCGAGAATTGGTTGGAAAGTGGTGAGGTCATGGTTCTGGGTTTGTGGACAGTCTCGCCTAGTCAATTAAGGACCGGTCTGAGTCTCGCTGAATGTAAAGCCTAACCGTACTACCACGAGTCTGGAATGGGACAGACTTGGCTATCCTTATTAAATCCTTTCATGGACAGTCATGCCATATGGGGGTAGTGGTGTGGTGAAAGCGAGATGCTACCACTCTGGCGCAAGAGGGGGCTTCTGAATAGAGGGAGTCTTTTCAGCGGTGAAACCTTAGCGGACATGACTACATGTATGAATTAACATAGGGGCCTTGTCATAATTTTCTCTGTCACTCACCAAAGGAAGTGTGTTGACAAAAAAGGGAAATATTATGTCTTGTGGGTAAAGTTGTACAACCTCTGCAGAGTATCAAACTAATCGATTAGCCGCGCCCGCGGTTATGGGCATGCCGAGCAAGCCATTCTCAGATTAGACTTTGGTAAATTAAAATTTGGTTTTCAGAAATGATATTGGATGGAGGGAGTCCATCATGGGTATAACTTAGCTAATTCCAAGAGAGATTCCTGAGTTAAAATTGTATAGATTTGATTTTTGGAATAAAATATGCCTTTTAAAATTATTGAAAATGTTATTAAACTGTTGCTTTATGCTTAAATAAACCATATTGCCATCCTTTGATTACCCGTACATTTATATTGCATTTCCGGTGTGGTTTGCTGAGTACGTATGTACTCACTCTTGCTTAATTTACCACTTCAGAGGAGGAGTACCACGATGGTGAGGACCAGTTGAACTAGGCTGTGCCCCCAGTCGATTGCCTGTGGCAAATTAATTGGGATCTATCTTTTGATCTTCATTTCCGCTGCTTTATTTATTCGTTTATTTATTCGTTGGCCTGCGCACCATTTCTTTTGTAACTTCGAATAATTATTATTAATAAAAGGCGTGGGATATGCTATGGTTTTATTTCTACTGTGTGTACTAGCATTTCCTAGACTAGTACAGAATACACAGAGGATTTCGGAGGCATTATTCCGGGGTCCGACATCGACGTACGTACGTTACCATCCGAATTGCATAGCATACTAGATTTTCTAAATCAAACAATATATATCACTTGATAAATCCATACGTTTAACTTTGAAAGTTAAATTAATTTTCAAAACGAATTAAAATCATTATTGTATACTCTTTAGTAGATATAATGCAACCCAAATTAATCCCTAATCCTTACTTTACAAGTTCTTAATAAGTCTCTTTCTTATTTTGAATGCAAAAACGAAAAGTAAAGTAGGAACCGATCCTCCATAAAAGGCGACATGTATATGAAAGAAAGATCGATCGATTTTTTTGGCTGTGCGAACCTAAAGGAATGGTAATTCTGGGTTGTACTAGGTCTGAATCAGAGTAGACTTATTTCCTATATATTTCTTTCGGACTCATTGTCATGCCTGGATAGCTTACAATCGTAACAAACTAATATAATTCATTTTGGTCGGAAAAATTTAAATGAAATATCCGCAATATTTGTTCAATATTTACATTAGCATCGGCCATTTTACTGTAAATATTGTAAACTTTGTAAGATTTTGTCACTGTTATCCAATTAATTGCTGAACTTTTTATTTCAAATGACCAATATATTAAAAATTAGCATGAATTATTGTAGTGAACCCAAGGTGGTGTACTCGATGATAAATTGGCAGGTGTAATAATTGTTTTGGTTATAACACTAACTTCAAAACTCAAAATATTAATTTAGCCCACAAGTTGAATTTTATAGGGGAAATTCATCATTTTCAAAATTAGAATACTAAAATTTATTTCTCATAGTATCATATTAAGGCCCCGTTTGGTACGGTTCAAAATTCTTAGTAGAAACGTTTCAGGTAGAATCAGAATCACTTTCTGCAAACCGTTTGGTACGGTTTCAGATTCTAGTTGAAACTAGTAGAAACGGGGTTGAGGGTGATTCAATCACGGTGTGGAAAAAGAAGAAACGTTCCGAGGAGAATCGTTTCGAATTTTAGCCCGGTTAGCTGAGTTTCTCCCAGATTCTAGTAAAAACACCTCGATTCCAAGTTGCTAAACAGGACCTAAGTGTTTACTAGTGGCCCATAAATCCAACACTTCTACCAGTTTCTGACGCTGTGAGAAGCATCTTTTTTTAACGTGGATCGAACGACTTTGTATATTAAAACTCGTCACCACTAAGGTACAAACCTACAACCTGAATTTCTCATTAGCATGTCCGGCATATCACTGAATACGTTGCCCCAATTCAGCCCCTCTCGAAGTATCTGGTAGTACTCTCGTCGTTCAGAAATATAAATTGTATTTTTATTTTGTATAAAAATTAAAATTATAATAAAATTGATAAATGTATAAAAAATAACTTAGATAGCTCACTTATTGATGAGAAATAATATTTTATGTGGATGATAGTGCATAACTACATATAATTATGATATGATAAATAGAAGTATAGTAAAAAAAATCATTAAGTCTGTATACAAATTTTATATTTTTAATTGAGATCCCGTTCGATTCAGCTTCTGCTTGGAAAAATGGATAATTTGCGGAACGAGAGGATTCTGGATAGCTTCTCTGAGAATCAGAAACTGCCCTCATATAGATTCAGAATCCGGCTGAAATCTGATTATCATAAATTCTTACTGATTCTCGCCGATACAGTCTGGAACCTAAAACTCGTAGTTGACTCGACCCGATTCTTTATAATCAGAAATAGCTGCTCCTATAATTTAGAATTTATAATCTACTAGTTACATGCCCGTGCGTTGCTACGAAAAACAAAATTGATAACGAAAAATAAAGATTAAAAAAAAATTATTTCACAAGATCAAACATCTATCTTTAACACTTTGTTTCTTGCGAAAGCTGGCTAATTAAAGCAACGCTTCGTTTCTTGTGTAGGGCAATTAAGCAGGGCAATTAAGCGGCAATTAATAACGTGAGAAGAATGGACCAGTGACACCAAGTACTGCTTTAGAATAGTAGAGAAAAGCTGAAATGAATTGAACCTAAAACTATTTAAGCTATAGACTTTGTAACTCCAACTGTGAATAAAAAGCTCGTAGGATTGAACAGCCAAGCCAGCCTCGCACACAGTGGACCGCGCGCAGGGACGTGTCGGTGGCCGCCCGTCCTGTTCGAATAGGAGGCCGAAACGTGTCCGCGCAGAGCGTGGTACAGCGCGGGTCCATGTCGTACCTCCCCAGTCCCCCGTGCACCGACAAATGGCAACGTGTCGTCCTTTCTGCTGCCGAGATACAGTAACTTCTTTTCTCCTTGCCCTTTTACTATCTTTTATTACTGTCGCCCGGCAGCGAGTGATTTTGGGTTTTTGACGCGACCTCGCGTGCACCACTACTGCCTACTGAGGCTTTTCTTTGTTTTCGCTGCGGTTTCATCGTACTCTTTGCCAGGCCGGTCGGGTCTTTTCCTTTCCATCCAACCTCGCGAATACTGAATAATGACGACCAGCCCGTTACTTATCCTTGTACAAGTACTCATTGTTAAAGTATAAGTGAATTGCCCGTCTTTCCTCATCAGCTTAAGCTTTTGGGTGAACTAGCTGGTGCATGCAACTCAATATGGTATCAGAGTCAAGAGGTCTCGAGTTCAAGGCCCGGTTAGTGCAATTAAAAAACAATAATTGCAGTCCACTTCTAATCCATGTCTTAGGCCTGAGGGAGCCTACACGTGAGGGGGAGTGTTAAAGTATAAGTGAATTGCCCGTCTTTCCTCATCAGCTTAAGCTTTTGGGTGAACTGGCTGGTGCATGCAACTCAATAGCGCGTCCCAGTTTATACGACATAATTTTTTATTGCATGTACTTAGTGAGCTCAAGTTTATAAGACATAATTTTTGAACGATTTTATTTATAAATATAAAATATATTTTAAATTTTAATACAAAATTAATATGATATTTTCTCTATATCTCTAATAAATATCTATCATTAATTTATATTCTCTGTATAGATATATTAAATATAATGTTTAGCGATAATAATTATGAGTAATATTATGATTTTTAATATTATTTTAATCTACAAACCAAGAAAAATACACTTGAATTTTAGACAAAGAGAGTACTTTCTTTTGCATAACGGTGTGACTATATGACAATGCGACAGAGTGTGTTCTTCTATCGGCTGACATTAAAGAAAGTTCACGGATGGCAACAAACAACCCAAAAATTGTACCGCCACACACCGTGCGTTATCCTCCCGTCGCTCTCGAGTGAATAGGAAATCAGCAGACTTTCGTGCTGCCAAACTTGAGCTACAGTGCTCCACGAAGGAGACCCTACTGGTAGAGTACCTCCACTGTAGTACCAGTGACGTGAATATGAAAATAGAGATGAAACTTAAATGACTAATCTTTATGCATACTAATTGGAGGTCTTTTTAGAAGTCAACGTATTAATTCTAGAAATTTTCAGTTAATCTAAGAAAAAAATTGCTAGAAAATCCTACGTTATTCTAAAAAAAGAGAAAATCTTGATCATCCAATTTCTTTAATCATTTTCATTCACGGCTTAGATCTATTTATCTATTCATAAGAGAAGGTAAAATTAGAGGAGCCCGATATGGAAGGGAAGCTTTGCTTTCCTTATCTACTAGCCATCTTCACGCTCCTAATAAAGGAGCAATGACTTGAAATTAGAAAGGAAGACAAGATGATATTATCGCATGCAAAACATGATCAAGGTGGATTCCTATTTGGGCATGTCCAGCTAGGAGATAATTCGGAGTATTTTCTTCCCTCTGTTTTATTTCTCTCCTAGATTTGGTGTGAGGTCCACCTAGCAGCCGTGTACATGAAGATGGTGCACCAAGTAATTGAGTCTCAACTTGAGTTATAATTGGTTCTACTCTGTTAAGAAATATATCCATTCACATGTTAATCCTAGGAGGGGAAAAGGTTAGAAATTCTCATGTTAATTTGAGAAAAATAAAAAAATATTATAAATCCTACATTATTAAAAAAAAATAGAGAAAATCTTGGTTGTCCAATCTCCTTAATTATTTTCATCCATGGCTTAGATCTATTTATAGAAATTGTTATCCGTGCATATGCACGGGTTGAATGCTAGTAAGTTAAATCAGGATAATTATAATCTTAGAGTAACTCTATTTCTGAATACTCCCTCCGTTAAAAAATTTAAAGCGTATTTTCCTTTTGCATAAGGATTAAGGTTGCGTTGAAATTGAGAAAGATACGAGAGAAAATGACCTAGATGCCCCTACTTAATTGTTTTGGAAGATGAAAGATATACTTTGTGCGGGTGGTAATAAATAAATGCATATAATTAAGAGAGAATAAATAGGGTATAGAAGGAATGGCCTCATTAAACCTACATGCAAACCTTATATTTATGGATAAGATCATTAAAAAAAAGTTTTATAAACTTGGATAAAGGGAGTAAATGTTATTCTAGGGTTTTGCACTTTCACTAAAACACATCTACGAAAGACTGTATTACTCCTCTTTATTATATTTTTAGATGGTGTGTCTTATTCTTAGTGCATGGTGGTAATTACATTGGAAATAGCTAGAGGAGAGAGGTATAGAAGGAAAAATGGTAAAAAAAAACCTTGAAATTGTACAGTGACATATATTTAGAAACAAAATTTGAATGCTAGAATTGTTGAATAATAAATTAATTGTCATAGATCAATCCCAAAGCCAATAAAAATATTGAGAGTACCCTAAGAACAATCACAAAATAGATGAACACAACATATATAAGATTTCAACTCATTTATCTTTATTGATTATAGATTCATTCTCTTGTACAATGGGGGTGCTATATTTATACCAAAAATCCTCAAAGGTAGTTTCAGAATTCGCCCACTAAAACCAAAAGTCCGATTGTACCCAGCAACTAAGAGTCCAGTTATGTAATATCATAGGTCTTTCTCTAGGTTTTGGGAATTTTTTTAGTCGGGTGTTTGGGTCCCTCTTACAGACAGTCTCAGGAATTGGTGGATCTATCTGTGAGTTCAGGGATTGGATTTTTAATTGTGTGGGAGAAAAACCTTCTCTCTCTCTCTCTCCTCCCACCTAATCTCTCCACTCTATTCCCTCCCTACCCGATCCCCCTCCTTCCCCATTCGATTTCCCCCTCTCAACTTTGCTGTGCAGCCCCTTCCTGCAGCTCTCCTCCTCCCCAAGGCGCCTTCACCTCCCTCCATGGCACCTCCTCCCTTGGAGCTCCCTCCTATGGCGCCTCCTCTCCTTCCTGCCGAGCTATAGCACACCCAGCCGCCCCCTACTTCTCTCCTTGCTGCTCCTTGTGGACAAGTGGAGGTAAGGACTTTTAGGTTTTGGGGGTGTGCTTGTGTTCTTAGGAGGGAGATTTACTGGTTTGAATGGCTCTAGGGTTCTTAGATTTGGAGTTTTGGAGGGAAATGGTGGTCTAGGGTTTGGGAGGAACTTCTAAACTTTTGGGCTGTGCATCACACGAGGTTTTAACCTGTGATTCGAGGTAGTTAAAAATATTTCCTGAATATTTAGATGTAGAGAAAGTTGTAGATCTTCATTTCCCCTTTAATCTGAGACCAAGAACACCAATTTGTTAGTGTTATGCTCTTGAGGCAATCATATGGATGATTGTAACATGACTATGTTTATGAATAATAATATGATTATTGGTCCAATGAATGTATATCATTGTTTTGATCAACAAGTGTGTGACTTGTTTATGAAGCTCTTTACTTATTAATATAATTCGATAAATATCTCTGATCGGATATCATCGTATAGGACAACGATGAATAGATCAGCTCGTGTATTGTTCGATGATCATGTTTCATAGATCATGGGATATGGAGATATCATCAATACATTGTGGACGCATGTTGAAGAACATGTGTTAGATAGACCCACAATGGGACACTGCGAGAATGTTACATTCTTATGTGTCATCAGTGTATCTCATACATAGTAGATGTATGATCCTTAGACCTGAGATTGTCATATTCCCTACATGTGTAATAGTTTACCTTGTGGTTAGCAAACACTATTTCCTAACCGGATAGTTATAAAGGTAGCTTTCATGTTTACTATGAAACATGCAGAGGGAAGTGTGCAGTCAAGATGGAATTTGCCACTCCAATGTAACAGAGATATATGTCTAGGCCACTCATGTGATATGATTAAGGAAGTGCATGGCCATGCCGTGATTGAGAAGTCAATCACAACTTATTAATATATCAAGGATACGAGAGATGGATTGAACTGTCAAAGGATGACATGGTTCTCGCCTTGAGTTCGATCTTCATATAGTTTGGCAAAGGGATTATTACACCAGTACTTTAATCATATGTGTTTGGGAGTTGGCATGCTCTGCAAGGAGCCGCTACCGACTATTGGATTAGAAAAAGGGTTTTCCGAATCCATGTCCAAATGCGCATGAACCTACAGGGTCACACACTTAATCTGGGGACGCATTAATTCGGATTGGATCCGTAATTAATGGACCTCGTGGGCTTAGCGCGTAGATGGGCCCTGACTGCCTAGGGTTTCACCTCGTGGCTATATAAGGAGGGGAGGAGGCTGGACGCAGAAGACACTTTTCGTGCGGTTTAGAGGTGTTTCGCCAGAAACCCTAGCCACCTCCTCTCGTTGCCCCTGCCGAGCAACCCGGTGCTTGCACACCGACGCACGGCGTTCCATCCCCGGACGTGTGGACTGCTGTGGTGACACTGCTGCTACTGCGGCGTGGCGAGGACGATCCGCGGCGAGGACGATCCGTGGCGAGGACGATCCACGGCGAGGACGATCCGCGCTGAGAACGATCCACTACAACGACGTGTGAAGGATTCCGCAACTGCGCGTCTAGTGGTAATAGATCTATGATCCCCTTCTTGCGAGTAGCTTTTCTGGTTTGCGGTAGAAATTTTAATTTGTGCTAGTGTAGCATACCGCGTTCCCCAACACAATTTTCGTTTAGCTAATCAAAAGTTATGCTCATTTTAGTGTGGGCAATTCTAATTGTGCTTATGTTGGTAGTTGAAATATTGAACTGCTGCTTAAGGCTAGATGCAAGCCAATTTAGAATTTATATTTGCCTAGAGAAAGATAGGAAATTTCCTGTAGATTAATAAAATATCTTTTTTTGCTTGATTTGGATTCAAGAATCAAAAGTTTTGCTATTTTGAAGTATGCTATCTTGAAATTTGAATCTGCTGGAAGTTCAGAATTTAGACTGGTTTTGGAGTTGCGATTTGAGGCATTTAGATGCATCTCCTGAATCTTTGAATGTAGAGAAAGTTGTAGCTTGTGTTATTAAGTTTCATTAGAGAACAAAAACTCAATTTTTGGCCCAGCTGTTTGGGAGATATGCTAGTTTTAGCGAAGGCTGTCCAGATTTAACCGAGTAGTTGATGGTATCTGTTCATTGCTGAGCTGGGAATTATTGAGGCATCTACCATATAAATGGCTGTAGAATAAATGTAGATTATCCTCTTGTGGTCATTTAGAGCACAAGGACTTAATTTTTGGCTTAGCCAATTGAAAGTTGCGCTCATTTTAGTAAAGTCTGTCCAAACTTAGTGTTTAAATATGCAACCTCTGTTCATTTCAATTATGGGAATGTTTGAGGCATCTGTTGAATTTTTGGCTATAGAATAAAAGGTAGCTTATCCTCTTGTGGTCATTTAGAGTACAAGAACGTAATTTTTCGATTAGCCGTTTAGGAGTTATGCCTGTTTTAGTGGTTACTGTTCAAATCATTCTCCTGTTAGCATTAGTCTTGAGTTTGTGATGTGCTTGGCTAGTTAGAGGCCAAATTAAATTGTTGATGCCGCATGTTATGATTGCAGTATTTTGATAAAGTTTAAAAGCGGGGTTAAGTATAGGAGCAAAGATGTTATTTCTTTTTTTTTTGTCGTTTGAACAGTGATTGCATTGTTTTGAGATGAATGCAATTAAATGTTTATTACAGGAAGTGTGATCTTGAGAGTAGCCTCAACCTCATGTCACTCCCTTCCTCGTGGGTAAAGAGGCAAGTGTATCATTTAGTGTGATATTACGTTGGCTTGATTCTTGCTTTATGATTATTACCTACTTGTTTTAATTATATGATGCTTTTCCCCATTTCCTATGGTTCTATGCATGAGTTTGACTATGATAATGATTATGCCTTTGATGATGAGTAAGTTTATGATAATGCAAACACGAGGTTTATGAATTTAAGACTATGTCAATGCTTATATTTAGGTGTATGGTGATGAGAATGATGAAGTAGAATGCATTTTGCAATTTATTCATATCATTTGCATTTATGCATTCATAACAGAAGAGGTGTCCCGAGTGGGCCTCTTTGTCTTACACGTTGTGAGACATGAAAATCCTATCTCGATAGGCTCCTCCACGGGATGGATGGGAATGAGAGGGTGCACACTGATGGGTGTGCACTCAGTTATACCGGTATTAACTATGAAATGGGCATTATGAGCATGTATGTTGCATTGCATCGCTAATGATGATTATTGTGTTAATGGCAATGTGTGGAATCTAGATAGAGTCATGGACTCCTCCAAAGGGGCTTAACGAGGTAAGTGTATGAAATAAGCAATGAAGTAAATGAGGTAACTGGTGATGATATTATTGTTTTATGTACTTGCTGATTTGTATAACAAATATGATCATGTTGTTGATTTAAATGTGTTAATTGTTATGATATTGTTATTTGATACACTTTGATGAGTTGTAGGAACTCACTCTTGTTTGTGATGTTTTTATTTTAGGTACCTCCAGAGACGGGCTAGCACTACTCCACTCACAATGACTATCATGTAGTTAGAGTAGTTGCAACATCTCTCTTAGAAGTGGTACTTGGTTTAAAGAACTTGCTTTTGAATGGTTAGCTTTGTAAGTAGTTTGATGGCATGATGGTTTAAATCTCTGTATCCCTGGTTATGTTGTGGCTACACCTTGTAGTTTAACTTTTTGCATCATGGTTGCTTCTTTCGGTAATTGCTCTTCCATGTTATGTGCTTAATTGGTTATGCTGATTAGTTAGATATCATGAATTGCTATATGTATGTTGTTCATATTGATTGTTGCCTTGTTTGTCTGTTGAGTGGGTGTCCGAGTTTTATGGAAGGTGTTGCCGAAATTTTTTAGTCAAGTTCGGCAACCTACTAGTATGTTAGCTTGTTTTGCTAAAATTTTCTAGTGTCTTGTGATGGTTGTTGCTTGAGGGTGTAACATTCAGGGCACGTGAGGTGCCGGGGTGTTACAAGTTATGTCTCAACAATCCACATTGGGCGGATACTATGTAATGCATATGCCTCATCAAAAATTCGTGCCAAAAACTGTAACACCCTGGCACCTAGTGTGCCCAGAATGTCACCACATAGGACAACAACAACAACCAAATAACAACATTTGCATTTAAAAAGAACAACTACACTAGAGATCTACACAAAATTTCGGCAGCACCTCCCCCTACAAGTCGGACACACACTCAGCAGACAAAAGACAATATTAAAAATATAACAATAACATTAAGGCCCTATTTGGCAGAGCTCCAGATCCCAGCTCCACCTCAGAGCTGAAACTTGTAGACTGAAATAAAGTGACTTAAGTTTATAATTTTATTCTAGAATGCAAACAAGATGATCCACCTAAACACTCTTAATATACCCACAGCTCCAGCTCCACGAATTTGGTGAAGCTAGGAATACCTAGCTCCACCAACTCCAAGAATTTGGTGGAGCTGGAGCTCTGCCAAACACCCCCTAACAGGTCATGGTATCCGTTAACCATCATGACCGACTAAGCACAAATAAAAGGGTCATGGTATCGATTAACCTTAATGACCCACTAAGCACAAACAAAAGGGTCATGGTATCAATTAACCATCATGACCACTAAGCATACTAACATAGGAGAGCAATAATATTCAAATGATAACTATGGAGCAATTAAAGAGGAACTACAAGTATCCGCATCACAACCCAAGGGAACCAACATACCACCAACTACTTATTATCTACCTATTCAAAATTCAAGTTCTTTCAACTTAGCATCACTTCTAAAAAGATATTATGACCATGCTAAACTACATAAAAACATTGTGAGTGAGTGCGTGCTAGCCCATCTCCCGAAATGCCTCTATGGAGGTACCTAAAATAAAAACAACAAAGCACAATCGTGAGTTTATAACTCAACAAAGTGTATTGCAATGGAAACAAGGTAATAACACTTAACATACATACATACTCCAGGACACAAACCATGGGGGATCAATTCATAAAATTTCTTCATTCATATTCTCATTTATGCAATGCATCATGCATGCTCATTCTTTTCTTAGCACATACCGGTATTGCCGAATGCACACCCGTCGGTGTGCACCCTCACTCCCTTCCATCCCGTGGAGGGGCCTACTCTTACTGACTCGCTCCCATTCACAACCGTGAATGGGACTACGAGGTAGGACTTTCGTGTTCACTACTTGTGAACACAGAGGCCCACATCAGAATGGGTCGCCTCTTCCATTATGAATGCACAAATACAATTAACACAATTAAATTGCAAGTACATTTATTTTTAACATTTCGCATAGACATAACTGAATGTATGCATAACAACCATCTCTCATATTCATGAATATCACATACAAGAATGAGACATGGTAACAATCATGGTAATCCCATCGGGCGAATAAATTATTAAAAACCTCCACATCACAACACACTTGCCTTTAACCTCTCGAAATGGTATGGCGAGAAGTTGATGCCACTCCCGGGGTCACACCACCTACAAATAGATACATTCCACTCAAGAACATGCCAACAAAGCAACACAAGACTTATAACTACATCGATTCCGCGACCCACTCATAAGTCCTGAAAAAAAACAGCAATCTGCCCAAACGGACAATAGCCTTCTAACTATCATAACTTGAGTTCTAAAACTCCAAATCAAGTAAACAAATACATTTTCACAAACTACAGGAAATTTCTCATCTTTTTCTAGGTATTCAAAAAATCTAATTCGGCCTCTAAGTTGCTCTAATCTGCGGATGAACACAGACACTACCATTCGCGACATCGATTATGTAGTGCTTGGTAAAAAGGGCAAAACTTTTAAACGGCTGAACAAAACTTAGTGATTTTGGTATTATTGAAATATAATTTGATTATCTACAACTTTCGCAACAACCAGTCCCCTAGAAAACGACTCTAAAATTCTCAAATTCATACAGTAAGTTCGGGGATCTAATCTGCCCGAGGACAGAACGCAGGACAGATCTACAATCACCTTAAACACATCTAGAAATAGCACCTAATTGGAGGTTTTAGGCATGGATTCCCCCATCTAAACAGTACCGAAACACTACAAAATAACATACAATGCTTACCTCTCCTTAAAGAATCAAAAGAACGACGGATCTCTCCTCCTGACCACGATCTCCCTCCAATCGCCGGAATTCAACGGATCCTCTCGATTGGATGAGATCCCCAAGAAGGAAAATAGGAGAAGGAAGGGGGAGGGGCTGCTTGGGGAGGAGACCTTGGACTAGGGCCAGCTAGAGGGGGAGTGGAGGGCGCAAGGGGGGAAAGGGGGGGGAGCCGTCGGCCACAAGGGGGGGGGAAGGCTAGGGTTTGGCTGGTTCTTCACTCCCACATGGGCCAGAACCCCACCACTAAAAGCCCAGAATGCAGTCCCTCAAGTCCCAAACTCCCCAGCACATGATTTCTTTCCCCGAATTGACAGAAAAACTACTAAATCACTACTCGTACTGTCACAAGAACCGAGTAGGAAAACAGATGGAGAAAAGAGTACATTGCATCCGCATATTATGTTACACTTGTTGCCTCGTTAAAAACCTTCATATTAGAAAACTTCAGGAAAACTTACTTAGGAAAAAAGAGTGCAACTTAGAATCTTATGGATAAAGGTTATATATTCAGGATCATCCTTAAGGGTTATGGTTCAGAGTTTACTCCACCTGAACTATAAATCATTACTCGTACTGTCACACAAACCAAGTAGGAAAACAGATGGAGAAAAGAGTACATTGCATCCGCATATTATGTTACACTTGTTGCCTCGTTAAAAACCTTCATATTAGAAAACTCCAGGAAAACTTACTTAGGAAAAAAGAGTGCAACTTAGAATCTTATGGATAAAGGTGGTATATTCAGGATCATCCTTAAGGTTATGGTTCAGAGTTTACTCCGCCTGAACTCTGCATATCTTTAAGTCATCTCATTCCAATGCCATGAACACATATTAGAAAACTGGATGTTGGCAAATATTTAGTTGATAAATTAGCGAGATTTTCATATTACTTAGTTTGCAGGATCTTTACCTCACCATTCTTTTGGAGTTCATGAGGATAGAAAAGTTTAGGGCAATATGCTTCGTGATATTACGCTTTACATAACCTATTTTCATTTGTGCAATACAAGCAACATTATCTTCGTAAATAATTGTGGGGGTATCGACGGTGTTAATGCCACATAACATCTAGATATGTTAATCACAAGTCGTAGCCAAACACATTCACGTGAGGCTTTGTATAATACTATTATCTCTAAGTGGTTGGTAGAAGTAGCTATTAAAGTTTGCTTAAAGGACCATCAAGAAATGGCTATACCACCTCAGACAAACACAAACCCACTCTGAAATTTAGCACTATGGTGATCAGACAGATAGCCAGCATCCATATATCATGGTTGAATCTTGATCCTTCCAGTAAAATGAGCCAAGACATTATGTACCTTGGAAGTATATAAGTAAAATCTTGACACTAACCCAATGCCTTCTGCTTGGGGTTGCACTTTGTGTAACTAGCAAATTTACTGCAAATACAATATCAGACCTGGTGCAATTTTCAAGATACATAAGTGCTCATGGCATGGTACCCGTCCAACGGTATGTCGGTCCCATACTTCGCCTCTGTTAAGGGAAAGGATGGTGTATGACAGAAACTGGAGAGGCTCACTTGTTTAGTTTGCGATCCCCGAAAGGCTTTTTTACGATCACTCGCCTTTGTGGTGTTTGACAGTATCTTGTGGGTAAAGTGCATAACCTCTGTAGAGTGTACAACCTATTCGAATAGCCGAGTCCACGGTATTGGACACTGCTCGGGGATTACAGTCAAGGGTTAGACTTTCATGAAAACAACTGGGACTTGAAAAGTTTGGTGGGGTTTATTGATGATGTTGATGGAAATGTGGATTAGGAAAGGGAGAATGTTTATTTAACTCCTGGAAAAGTTATTGTCACCATCTTTACTTTTACTGCCTTTGAATCTACTTATGCTACTTGTTAAATGTTGTTTTACTGCAAATGTACCTGTTAGCCTATCCTTTGGACTAAGCCATGCATGTAGAATATTCGTTTGCATTCTGTGCATGACTTGCTGAGTACCAAGTACTCACCCCTTGCAACAATACAACACCAGTTGAAGAAGAAGCGACGTCAGCCTTGGAGGAAGAATACCAGGAGGAGCCGTCTAACTAGGGAGCGAGCCTAGTCAGTTGCCTGTGGTATACTGGATGGCGCCACGTTGATGCTTTTATTTCGCTACAATTTATTTTCGTAATAAGTTCTCGCCCTGTGTGGCGTACTCTTGTAACTTAACTATAAGGTCGAGCAACCAGTTTGGTTAATTAACTAAAGTACTTATTATTTCGCTGAGTATGATTGTGATATTTACCGATGTTGAGACTGTGTGCACTAGCGTGATCCTGGACTAGTGCTGAATACACAGAGGGTCCGGATTTGCAAATTTAGGTCCCGACAGAGGTGGTATCAGAGCCATACTGACTGTAGGCTCACCCATAGTTAGAATGATCGTAGTGAGGATAAAACCTATTTTCTAATGTTAAAATTTGACAAGACAATGAATGAAATCTCGCCTTATCCCCTTCTCTCTTCTCATACCCCTTTTGCTGAATTTCTCTTGCTACCCCTTGGTTTTGAAAATTTTGAGTTCTTACGTGAGTGTCTTTTTACAGATGTTGATGAAGAACAACTACGCCGAGCGTGAGGGAGGCTACGTTGCTGAGTTATGACGTATGTTGCAGATGTTTGGAGGCTTTGAGAGACCGCTCTACCGAGGGACCACCATCGTGCAGGTAGGACTGGTCATAGGATGGGACATTAAGATCACGGTGTATGCTCGAGAGAAGAGAAGTTTAGTCGTCCTTTTCACTTCACTGCTAGGAGATCCACATTTGAGATGGGAATCCAGGAGGTGTCTCGTCGAGCGATGCAGCAGCTTGCTCGCACTTACTCTAGAGAGCTGGAGGGCACAGTATTCCGTCACCACCCATGTCGAGACAACAGAGCGCAGAGAAAGCCGATAGAAGATGAGGATGCTACCGTCACTCACTTGGCCAGATTCGTCGTCGCCTAGGAGGAGCTTATTAACGACACAGTCCAGGAGTTGATGAAGGCTCGCGAGCAGGTCGAGGAAGGGAAAAAGCACCTAGAGAATGCTCGTGAGTACATCGCTTATGCTACGGAGAGGATCGCAGAGCTGGAGACCGCACTGTATGGGTTGGGCCCGGAGCCAGTGCTGGAGTTGGACGCCCCAGACCCGGAGGAACCAGCACTTGAGCAGAGCACCAGCCAGCACCACAGCCGGAGCCTGAGCCTGAGGATGATGCCGCTTCTTCGACAACTGCTGTTGTGGGGCATGGCGATTGCTTAGCGCCTATGCCGCCGCATTCGCCGCATGGAAGCAGTGGAGGTTTTCTCGATGAATGAGCGTAGGTTTTGCAGTTAAGACTCATTCGTCGAGTCACGTTATAGAATAAAGAGTCACCCTTAGAGGCGTTAGACTCCAGTGTGTTAGTCGATTTGGATTTTAATTGCTTGCTGAGTGTGCAGTATGTGTTGCAGGGCCCTTAGGCATTGTAAGCAACCATACCAAGTTATTATTTTAATAAATAATAAAGTTGAATTTTGAGTTACACCTTCCCCCGCATAAGTTTCTCTACTACTTGCCTATTCTTGTTTCCCTTTCGTCTCTAAGCTTGGAGCAACCCACAGATGGTGAACACCCGCGGAAACCTTGGAGGCAACGGAAGTGGTTCTTGTCCAGCTCGGAACCCCAATGATGGAGCACCTGCACCCCAACCAGCACCGCCGGTAGACATGCAGAATTTTGGAGCTTTCCTTGCTGCACAGACCCAGCTGATGCATGCCATGATGCAACAGATGCAGCACATCACTGCTCAGGTTGCCGCTAATCAAGTCAATCAAGGACAGCGTCAGGGCTCAAGGTTGTCAGAGTTCATGAGGACTCATCCACCCACATTCTCTGGGAACACCAATCCACTGGAGGCGGATGATTGGCTAAGGTCAATTGAGAGGAAGCTGCATATTACCCAATGTGTAGGGAATGAGAGGGTGCTCTACGCCTCTCATCAGTTAGAAGGGACTGCAGCAGAGTGGTGGGAGAACTTCTGCGCCACGCGGGAGAACCCACAGGATATCACCTGGGAGGAATTTACTACTGCATTTCGCCAGTATCATGTACCAGAAGGAATAATGGACTTAAAGAAGTAAGAATTCAGGGCGCTGAGGCAATGTAATCAACTGGTGTATGAGTATCTGAACAAGTTCACATAGCTTGCACACTACGCACCTGAAGACGTAGCGACGGACAAGGCCAAACAGTATCGCTTCATGAAGGGACTGAACTCAGGACTACAGGTGGGACTGATCACCCACACCTTCCCCGACTTTCAAGAGCTGGTAAACAAAGCACTCATCCTTGAGGACAAGCGCAAGGAGCTGGATGAAAACCGGAAGCGTAGGATGCAACAGCAGGGATCACGTCAGGGAACGCAGCAACGTCTGAGGGTTGCGTCGAATCAGTTTTTCAGGTTCCAGCCACAGAATGCAGCAAGGACACCGTCGCCAGCACCGAGACCTGTCAATCAGAATTTCCAGACCCCAGCCCCAGCCAGGAACGCCGCTACGGGCAGCCAGCAGGGTACAGTGAGGCGCTGCTATACATGTAATGAGCCAGGGCACTTCTCCAACAATTACCCCAAGAAGACATCGGGAGTGAACCCAGTTCGCTTCAATTTGGGCTCCACACCAGCCAGGACACCCGCACTAGGAGCGAACCGCGGAGCAACACAGCCAGGAGCTGTGCCCCAGACCGTGGTGAGAGGCAGAGTCAATCACGTGACCGCAGATGCACTTCAGAATGCCACAGACGTCATACTGGGTAAGATACTTGTCAACTCAGTACTTGCAACAATTTTGTTTGACTCTGGAGCTTGGCATTCGTTTGTTTCCCAAGATTTTGTTTCTAAGAATGATTTGGAGATTGTGAACCTAAAATGCATGCTTCTAGTTCAAACCCTTGGGTCAGAACTCCGATCTCAAGTCGGATGTTCTGGGGTGAGAATACTAATAGATAGGGTAGAGTTCTTAGCGAACCTTATTATATTGGGAACCCAGACCCTAGATGTTATCTTGGGGATGGATTGGTTATCCATGCATAAGGCCGTGCTTGACTGTGGGAGAAGGATCATCTCTGTTGAGAGCCCATGTGGAAGAAAAGTGGAATTTCAAGCGACCACCATTCGAGATGGACAGTTGATGGTCAACAGTGTAAAGGCAGTCAGCATAGAAGATGTTCCAGTGGTAAATGAGTATCTTGATGTTTTTCCTGAAGATCTGCCAGGTATGCCGCCAGACAGAGACTTAGAATTTGTGATTGAGTTAGTACCAGGAACAGCACCGATAGCAAAGAGACCTTATCGGATGTCAATCGAGGAATTGGTGGAGATGAAGAAACAGCTTGAAGAATTGATGGAGAAAGGATTCATCCGACCGAGTTCGTCACAATGGGGAGTGCCAGTTCTGTTTGTCAAGAAGAAGGACGGGAGTTTCAGGATGTGCATTGACTACCATGAGCTCAATGAAGTCACCGTGACGAACAAGTACCCGCTACCTAGGATCGATGATCTGTTTGACCAATTGAGAGGAGCCGGAGTTTTCTCGAAAATTTATCTGAGATCAGGATATCACCAGTTGAAGATCCGATCAGAAGATATCCCAAAGACCGCATTCTCGTCGAGATACAGACATTACGAGTTTACAGTTATGTCCTTTGGTCTGACGAATGCACCAGCTTATTTCATGAATATGATGAATAAGGTATTCATGGAGTATTTGGACAAGTTCGTTATTGTATTCATAGACGATATCTTAGTCTACTCCAAGACGAGGGATGAACATGCAGAACACTTGAGGCTAGTTTCTGGAGAAGCTAAGAGAACAGCAACTCTTCGCCAAATTCAGCAAGTGTGATTTTTGGAAAGACAAGGTGGAGTTTCTTGGACATGTGATGACCGCAGAAGGAGTTGCTGTTGATCCACGCAAAGTTGAAGCCGTGTTACATTGGGAATCGCCGAAGACAGTGACCCAGGTTCGGAGTTTCCTTGGGATGGCCAGTTACTACCGCCGTTTTATTGAAGGCTTTTCGACAATTGCGAGGACTCTTACACAACTGTCGAAGAAAGAAAAGAAGTTTAATTGGACACCAGAATGTGAGAATGGTTTCTAGGAGTGGAAAAAACGATTGACATCAGCGCCGGTGTTAGTCCTGCCGGTTGTTAATCAAAGCATTGATATATATTGTGATGCATCACGCCTTGGACTTGGATGCGTGCTGATGCAGAACCGGAAGGTCGTCGCATATGCATCAAGGCAGCTGAGGCCGCATGAGGAGAATTACCCGACGTATGACCTAGAGTTAGCAGCCGTAGTGCATGCCTTGAAGTTGTGGCGACACTACTTGATTGGGAATAGATGCGAAGTGTATACGGACCATAAGAGTCTTAAATATATCTTCACCCAATCGGATCTGAACATGAGGCAGAGGAGGTGGCTAGAGTTGATCAAGGACTAAAATGTCGGAATCCATTACCATCCCGGGAAGGCCAATGTGGTGGCCGATGCCTTGAGTCGGAAGAGCCATACCGTGAATATGATGGCTGCAGGAAATCAAGAAGAGCTGTGTAAGGAATTTTAGAAGATGAAACTTGTAATATCCCGAGTATTTCTATACTCGAGTCACTGTACATTTGTACTCAAACACTGTTCAATAATACACTGTTCTTGTGTGTTTCTGTATCTTGAGCGATTGTACTCGTTCGGGATCTAAAAGAACCCTTCAACTTATTTAGCGTCACTCAAAATCAATTTCCCATTTGATCGCCGACAAGTGTTTTCGGTGATTGAATTCAGTTTTCGAGCTCTTGCGAAAGTATCTTGTACGTCGACTTAAATGTTCTCTTCTCCGTCCTTCTGAAGTACAAGTTGCCTAGTTTAGTGGGGAACTTAAAAATCTTCAAAAGGAGTTAAGGATCCGTTTAATCGGAGCTTGTAAACTTTGATCACGGTCACATTTAAACTACCCGACTCAATTAATTTCACTCTCATGAGTAATTGCAAATTGAGTTGAATAAGTGTCAAAGTTACCTAATAGCTTCCAAAATACTTTGGAATAATTAGTAATCAACTTTGGAAGCTTTAACCTTCAAGGTTTGTCACTTGACCAAAATACCCCTTGTAAGTGCATAGTGTTTTAAGCATGTGCTCAAGCAAACCAACAGCCAACACTCATTTCCTCCATCCCTCATGTCCCAAGCAAGGGAGAAGGAGAAAGAGAAGAAGAAGGCCACCCAAATCCATGGATTTGGGCGATTCAACCGACGGAAATCGAATCGGAGGCTGGATTTGGTGTCCTCATCGCGTTTCCCCATCTTCTCAACCCCTTCAAGTGAGTATTCCATCTAGATTCATCGATGTCTCTTGGAGTTCCCGTGGTGCTTTTACAATCGACCTGATTTCTTGACTCCGGTCGATCCTCTTGCCGTAGCTACGACTCTTTTCTCCAGTAGCTCGCATTTCATCAAGTTTTCCCAAACCCTAGCCTAGGCCATGTCTAGGTACCATGTGTTCAACGCATCGCATAGCAATTCTGCTTTAAAATCTAGACTCGGTCGTCGTTAGGTCCATTTAACTCTATAGTCGACGGCTTTTAGCCATCTTCAAAATCGAGCATGCTCTCGCTAGGTCTTCGGTTTGTCGGAGTTCTAGTGAGGTAGAGCATGTATAGATTTTTCCATAGCAGCTTACGGTGGCTAGAGTCGCTCTGGGAGGAATCGGAATTCAATTTCGCTAAGCCGAAATTTATTTTATTCATTTAGGTGTTAACTATTTTTACAATGGACCGAAGGTCCATAGCGTATAACGATAGCTCCATTAGCTCTTCTAATAGCCCTGGTTGCGATCAGAAGAGGCGAAATTAAGTTTCGTCAAAACCTGCTACAAGTTGTTAGCTCTAGGTCTCTTTTAATTTATTTTTATTTCATAAAATCCTAGAGCTCCGAGGCATGTATTGACTTTACCATTAGTCCCCTTAAAGGCTAGAAAAGCAGTTAGAATCGCTAGATTTGCATTTTAGCACTTTGCATTTTATTTTAGTAATTATAGGCCTCACAAGCCGTTTAAGGCATTTAGCTTTGTTTAGCTTCGTTTAAGGTCACTAAGGTCGATAGCATGCTTTCCGCGTGCTTTGGATCGCATTCAAGTCACTTTTCGGACTTTTGCCGTTTCTCGGGTAATTACCGGAGTTAAGCGGGCAATTGATCAAAAGTCAGAGAAGATTAAGTCATCCATGCTGGGGAATGGCTCCGATAGGTCGTAAGTATCCCTAAGCAACTAGCCGAGGGCTTAAAACAAGTCTCGCGGCATTTCAGCTCAAAACGGCCCTTTTGGGCGAGATTGCTCGTTTTCGAGCAAAATAGCCATTTTGGCCATATTCCACAATTTAGGGTTTATTCACCAGTTAGCTATCGGAATGAGTCATTTAGGGTCATATAAGCCTAGTGAAGTCGAAAACGTGCTCCTCGCGCAAGCGGAATCAAGTTTGAGCCGTTTTCGGACCTTGTGTGATCGGGAGCGTATTTAGCGACCCAAAATGCGCTTTCGATCGGAATTCGTTATAGGTTAAGTGAATTTCGGTGGGGTAAGGTCCAGATAGATCCTAAATACCCTAGACTACCTGGTGGAATAGCCTGGAGAAATCGCAAATCGATTCTGTGCGTTCTGAACAAAAATGGCTTTTGCCCTACGGTGAATAGTGCCATTTTTCCTTTTTCTGAATTTTTTAGCATTTTGTGTATTGATTTTCACTGTTTTGGCTTCCGTTTGTTCGTTTTAAATCCAAACGAGTTCCCGTAAGTTCCATTAGGTGTATTATACCTAATTCTAGGTGTTTAACAAAATTTAGTTGAATTTTAAATTATTTTGCGCATTTTGTTCAAGTTGGCGAGAAATTCGCCGAAATCGCCGTTTCGAATCGCGGTTTCGCCATTTTTCTCGCTTGTTTCGTTTCTTTGCTTTCTTAGTGTCTAGATGAGTTCTATTTGATGTTAAGTTGGTGTTTATGCTTCTAAAGTCACTCTTTGCTAAATTATTTCTCTGTTCGCTGTTTTTAATGTTTTTATTCGATTAGAGGCGAGTGAGTCCGGAGTCGCATCGAACAATCCTGAGTTCGTCCCAGATCCATCAGAGCAGCAGCAGACAGGCAAGCACCTCCTTTGACCATCTTGAAACCTATATTTCACGATGTTTACTTTGATTTCTCAAACTATATGCATTGTTTATATTCAGTAAAGTGCTAGTTTGTGGGAATGGTAGATATACCCTGATTTGGTGGTTTTTCCTCAATTAAATTCCCAGAGTTCATTGATAGCCTTAGTAGGGTTGGACAATTAATAAAATGTCACTTGGGTATAAACGACTTAGTAAATGCATATGCTTAGACACTGCAATAGAGATGAGCAAAGTCAGTCATTTACCAAATGCTCAAAACTTATGATAATTGTAACTGGTTTTGGAAATGTTTTGGAAATGTGACTTGTAAAGGTAATTTGATAAAAATGTGCAGTGTCTAGTTGGTAATTAGACTTGGCGGGAGGTATAATATGTGCTAGTTAAACATGGTGGCGATTGGTTGGCGAGTTAAGTGGAGTTCCCCGCTTGAGTCACTAGGCAAAAATATAAGGACCGAACTTGTGACGGTTTTTGAATGAACACCGTGCAACCGCGCAATGCTGGGATGGGGCAGCCTGTTTTAGTACCTGAAGTGTGAGGGGATAGCCATGCCTGTTGGTAGGCGAAGTGTGGACCTTTTCCCGTGTTGAGCAATCGGCGGTGTGTGTGTCCTCACGACCCGCCGTATGCACCTTCGTGAGTGCGCTTGTACTTATGCAGCGGGAATCGCTCGATTCATGTTTGATTGATACAACGGTGTACGCCTTGCTATGGGATAATGCCGCGGCAAAACTCGCCGTCGTCACGATGGATATTCCGTGGCCGCCGAGTGGTGGTTGGCCTCTTATCGCCATAGTAGTGGGTTTATCGTCGCCGGTCTTTGGGGTGTGGCTATAGCCTCAACGATGGGAAAGAATAGATCATTCTTGTATATCGGATACCTCGTGTATCGCGTGTACCCTGGATGACAGGAATGCAAGTCTGAGTTGTGTTTGGGTAAAGTGCGCAAACTCTGCAGAGTATCAAATAATTCTAATCGATTAGCCGTGCTCACGATTATGAGCAAATCTTCTTTAATCATATCAAGTATAGAAATTTGGTTCGGTTTTGAAAATGAAAATCTATTTTGGAGTCTATCTAAAGTATGTGGATCGATATGGTACTTGATGGATTTATGAATGAGTGAATATGGTATTTGGAGGATTTATGAATATATGGATGTCAATTCGTATCTCAACTGCGATCATGGATGGTGGCAGTTGAGAGACTCAAATGTTACATATATTGTAAATATGTTTTATTCAAAATGCTGTCTTTCAAATTATGTATTACATTTCGATGAACTGCTTTCAAATCCTCGCTTTTAATAGACTTAGTGTAGTAGCCATTTCAATCGTATCGGCTGCATATTAATTATATTTGCATACACTAAAGTCTTGCGAGTACATACGTGTACTCACCGTTCTTGCTAACCCCTTTTTCCTCGAGAGGAAGGTATTGATGATGTCGGATGATGGTGAGCCCCAATTCTGCGAGTGTTGCGGCCAGAGGTCTTCCCTCCGATCAGATGCTTTGTGGGGTGGTCGGGCCACTATTTGGTTGTCTTTCTTTTGTTTCATTGTCATTTGTACTTCTTTTGGATTACGTAATACACTTGTACAAGATTTATACCTAGTTGTGTAAATTAAATTAGTTTATCTTTCGTGCATTGATACTCGGGTTGTGGAGTACGCGATATCGGAGCTCTTGATCCAGGGATCGATGATCGGATGCGTCTGAGCACCGGTCCGAAGCTAAGTGTTCGATCCCGTCGATCGAATTTTTAGATTCGGATTTTCGATGTCGAGGCTTCCTGTTGCTATACGGTGCTATACGCTACTGAAGAGCGTCTGATGACGGTATAGGAAGAGGGGTGCTCACGGCGTTGGTATCGAGCCAATGACCGCAGGAAGACTTAGTTAGCCTGGTCGTTAGACTTAGGAACAGATTTTCCTCTCAAAATTTATTTTGAAGTTACAAATCTTAATTGGAAAATGTAGAATGCTATTCTTGTCCATTCTATAGCTTTTCTCTTATCTACTTTTCAAAATGAATCTGATCTTAATCCAAATTTCAAAATTTGTTTCTTTCTTCTATCTTGTTCAAAAGAATTAGAAGGAACACGGGTTTAGCTCAGAATGGGTTAAGGTTAGATGTCTGTGATTGTAATTAGGGATTATTTTGTCGTTTCCCTGAGTTGGTTTTTGAATTGGTTCTTATGCTTCTTTGAATGAATGCTTTTAGTATGTTTTTGTTTATGAGTGCATCCTTTGGAATCAATCATTCTGCACACAGTGAATGCCTTGGGTGTCATTGGCCAGTCTCAGCTGGTTGAAGAGTTTCAGAAGCTCAATCTAGAAGTGGTTGAGTATGGTTACATTTCTGCTTTAGCCGTACAACCCACTCTAGAGTCTCAGATTCAGGCAGCTCAACTCCAGGATGATCTTTGTGATTGAGATTAGACGCTTGATTGGTGAAGATGGCGCATCTCTAGGTTTCTCTGAGAGGTCCGATGGGCTGATCATGCATGGGCAGCAGATGTATGTCCCAGATGATATAGAGATCAAGGAGTTGATCCTGTCAGAAACCCATGATACCCCTCTCTCTGTTCATCCTGGCAGCACCAAGATGTACCAGGACCTTCGCAGGCAATTCTGGTGGCCAGGTATGAAGAAGGAGATCGCGGCTCATGTGGCACATTGTGATGTGTGCCAGCGTGTCAAGGCCGAACATCAAAGGCCAGCCGGATTACTTCAGCCATTGCAGATCCCTGAGTGGAAGTGGGAAGAGATTGGGATGGATTTCATTACCGGCCTACCGAGGTCCTCCGCCGGTCACGACTCTATTTGGGTGATCATTGACCGTCGACCAAGGTAGCTCATTTCATCGATTCGTACCACCTATTCTCGAGCCAAGCTAGCGGAACTCTATTTGCATAATATTGTTCGGCTCCATGGAGTTCCAAAAGTCATAGTCTCTCGACCGTGTGGTTCGAGTTCACCTCCAGATTTTGGGAGAGTTTGCAGTCCATTCTTGGCACTAAGCTATCCTTCAAGATCGCTTACCATCCCCAAACTGACGGACAGACGGAAAGGGCAAACCAAATCCTTGAAGACATGCTAAGGGCTTGTGTGCTGTGCTACAGCAAGTCGTGGGAGAAATGCTTGCCATTTGCTGAGTTCTCCTACAACAACAGTCATCAAGTCAGTCTTCAGATGTCGCCTTCGAGGCTCTTTATGGCAAGAAGTGCGAACGCCACTGCTTTTGGTCCGAGGTTGGTGAGAGGCAATTCTTCGAGCCACCATGATTGAAGAGGCTGAAAGGCAAGTCGCCTTGATTCGAACCGGCCGAGAGAAGCTCGCCTCGTCGAAGAGCTATGCTAATCGCCGACGCGCGAGTTGAGCTTTGAGGTGGGTGACTTTGTCTACCTCAAGGTCTCACCACTCAAGCACTCGCAGATTCCAAGTCCGCGGGAAGCTAGCCCCGCGATACATCGGTCCGTTCGGATTCTTGAGAAGGTTGGTGTTGTGGCTTATCGGCTTGAGCTACCGCCACATCTTTCTGACGTTCACGATGTGTTCCACGTGTCCCAATTGAAGAAGAGTCTTCGGGTTTCATCGAAGTTACCCAATTGGACCATCTTGATTTGCACCTGATCTTTCGTATCGAGTATCCGATCAGTATTCTCGTGACGGTGGCGTCACACTCGCAGCTAGGTTATCAAGATGCTCAAGGTCGGTGGAGCAACCATTCGTAAGATGAAGCCACGTGGGAGCGTGAAGACCATATTCAGGCGTAATACCCGACTTTCTTCGAGAGGATTAGCAATCTCGAGGACGAGATTTTTGTAAGGGGGTAGATCGTAATATCCCGAGTATTTCTATACTCGAGTCATCAGACATTTGTACTCAAACACTGCTCAATAATACACTGTTCTTGTGTGTTTACGTATCTTGAGCGATTGTACTGCTCGGGATCTAAAAGAACCCTTCAACTTATTTAGCGTCACTCAAAATCAATTTCCCATTTGATCGCCGACAAGTGTTTTCGGTGATTGAATTCAGTTTTCGAGCTCTTGCGAAAGTATCTTGTACGTCGACTTAAATGTTCTCTTCTCTGTCCTTCTGAAGTACAAGTTGCCTAGTTTAGTGGGGAACTTAAAAATCTTCAAAAGGAGTTAAGGATCCGTTTAATCGGAGCTTGTAAACTTTGATCACGGTCACATTTAAACTACCCGACTCAATTAATTTCACTCTCATGAGTAATTGCAAATTGAGTTGAATAAGTGTCAAAGTTACCCTAATAGCTTCCAAAATACTTTGGAATAATTAGTAATCAACTTTGGAAGCTTTAACCTTCAAGGTTTGTCACTTGACCAAAATACCCCTTGTAAGTGCATAGTGTTTTAAGCATGTGCTCAAGCAAACCAACAGCCAACACTCATTTCCTCCATCCCTCATGTCCCAAGCAAGGGAGAAGGAGAAAGAGAAGAAGAAGGCCACCCAAATCCGCGGATTTCGGGCGATTCAACCGACGGAAATCGAATCGGAGGCTGGATTTGGTGTCCTCATCGCGTTTCCCCATCTTCTCAACCCCTTCAAGTGAGTATTCCATCGAGATTCATCGATGTCTCTTGGAGTTCCCGTGGTGCTTTTACAATCTGACCTGATTTCTTGACTCCCGGGTCGATCCTCTTGCCGTAGCTACGACTCTTTTCTCCTGTAGCTTCGCATTTCATCAAGTTTTCCCAAACCCTAGCCTAGGCCATGTCTAGGTACCATGTGTTCAACGCATCGCATAGCAATTCTGCTTTAAAATCTAGACTCAGGTCGTCGTTTGGTCCGTTTAACTCTATAGTCGACCTGGCTTTTAGCCATCTTCAAAATCGAGCATGCTCTCGCTAGGTCTTCGGTTTGTCGGAGTTCTAGTGAGGTAGAGCATGTATAGATTTTTCCCATAGCAGTTCTGGTGGCTAGAGTCGCACGGAGGAATCGGAATTCAATTTCGCTAAGCCGAAATTTATTTTATTCATTTAGGTGTTAACTATTTTTACAATGGACCGAAGGTCCATAGCGTATAACGATAGCTCCATTAGCTCTTCTAATAGCCCTGGTTGCGATCAGAAGAGTCGAAATTAAGTTTCACAAAACCTGCTACAAGTTGTTAGCTCTAGGTCTCTTTTAATTTATTTTTATTTCATAAAATCCTAGAGCTCCGAGGCATGTATTGACTTTACCATTAGTCCCCTTAAAGGCTAGAAAAGATAGAATCGCTATATTTGCATTTTAGCACTTTGCATTTTATTTTAGTAATTATAGGCCTCACAAGCCGTTTAAGGCATTTAGCTTTGTTTAGCTTCGTTTAAGGTCACTAAGGTCGATAGCATGCTTTCCGCGTGCTTTGGATCGCATTCAAGTCACTTTTCGGACTTTTGCCGCTTTCTCGGGTAATTACCGGAGTTAAGCGGGCAATTGATCAAAAGTCGAGAAGATTAAGTCATCCATGCTTCGGGAATGGCTCCGATAGGTCGTAAGTATCCCTAAGCAACTAGCCGAGGGCTTAAAACAAGTCTCGCGGCATTTCAGCTCAAACGGCCCTTTTGGGCGAGATTGCTCGTTCGAGCAAAATAGCCATTTTGGCCATATTCCACAATTTAGGGTTTATTCACCATTAGCTATCGGAATGAGTCATTTAGGGTCATATAAGCCTAGTGAAGTCGAAAACGTGCTCCTCGCGCAAGCGAATCGAGTTTGAGCCGTTTTGGACCTTGTGCGATCGGGAGCGTATTTAGCGACCCAAAATGCGCTTCGATCGAATTCGTTATAGGTTAAGTGAATTTCGGTGGGGTAAGGTCCAGATAGGTCCTAAATACCCTAGACTACCTGGTGGAATAGCCTGGAGAAATCGCAAATCGATTACGTGCGTTACGAACAAAAATGGCTTTTGCCTACGGTGAATAGTGCCATTTTTCCTTTTCTGAATTTTTCAAAGATTTTGTGTATTGATTTTCACTTTGTTTTGGCTTCCGTTTGTTCGCTTTTAAATCCAAACGAAGTTCCGTAAGTTCCATTAGGTGTATTATACCTAATTCTAGGTGTTTAACAAAATTTAGTTGAATTTTAAATTATTTTGCGCATTTTGTTCAAGTTGGCGAGAAATTCGCGAAATCGCCGTTCGAATCGCGGTTCGCCATTTTTCTCGCTTGTTTCGCTTTCTTTGCTTTCTTAGTGTCTAGATGAGTTCTATTTGATGTTAAGTTGGTGTTTATGCTTCTAAAGTCACTCTTTGCTAAATTATTTCTCTGTTATTTGTTTTGATGTTTTTATTCGATTAGAGGCGAGTGAGTCCGAGTCGCATCGAACAATCTGAGTTCGTCCCAGATCCATCGTGAGCAGCAGCGGACAGGCAAGCACCTCCTTTGACCATCTTGAAACCTATATTTCACGATGTTTACTTTGATTTCTCAAACTATATGCATTGTTTATATTCAATAAAGTGCTAGTTTGTGGGAATGGTAGATATACCCTGATTTGGTGGTTTTTCCTCAATTAAATTCCCAGAGTTCATTGATAGCCTTAGTAGGGTTGGACAATTAATAAAATGTCACTTGGGTATAAACGACTTAGTAAATGCATATGCTTAGACACTGCAATAGAGATGAGCAAAGTCAGTCATTTACCAAATGCTCAAAACTTATGATAATTGTAACTGGTTTTGGAAATGTTTTGGAAATGTGACTTGTAAAGGTAATTTGATAAAAATGTGCAGTGTCTAGTTGGTAATTAGACTTGGCGGGAGGTATAATATGTGCTAGTTAAACATGGTGGCGATTGGTTGGCGAGTTAAGTGGAGTTCCTCGCTTGAGTCACTAGGCAAAAATATAAGGACCGAACTTGTGACGGTTTTTGAATGAACACCGTGCAACCGCGCAATGCTGGGATGGGGCAGCCTGTTTTAGTACCTGAAGTGTGAGGGGATAGCCATGCCTGTTGGTAGGCCGAAGTGTGGACCTTTTCCCCGTGTTGAGCAGTCGAGCGCGGTGTGTGTGTCCTCACGACCCGCCGTATGCACCTTCGTGAGTGCGCTTGTACTTATGCAGCGGGGAATCGCTCCAGTTCATGTTTGATTGATACAACGGTGTACGCCTTGCTATGGGATAATGCCGCGGCAAAAACTCGCCGTCGTCACGATGGATATTCCGTGGCCGCCTGAGTGGTGGTTGGCCTCTTATCGCCATAGTAGTGGGTTTATCGTCGCCGGTGCTGGGGTGTGGCTATAGCCTCAACGATGGGAAAGAATAGATCATTCTTGTATATCGGATACCTCGTGTATCGCGTGTACCCTGGATGACAAGGATGCAAGTCTGAGTTGTGTTTGGGTAAAGTGCGCAAACTCTGCAGAGTATCAAATAATTCTAATCGATTAGCCGTGCTCACGGTTATGAGCAAATCTTCTTTAATCATATCAAGTATAGAAATTTGGTTCGGTTTTGAAAATGAAAATCTATTTTGGAGTCTATCTAAAGTATGTGGATCGATATGGTACTTGATGGATTTATGAATGAGTGAATATGGTATTTGGAGGATTTATGAATATATGGATGTCAATTCGTATCTCAAGCTGCGATCATGGATGGTGGCAGTTGAGAGACTCAAATGTTACATATATTGTAAATATGTTTTATTCAAAATCTTGTCTTTCAAATTATGTATTACATTTCGATGAACTGCTTTCAAATCTGCTTTTAGCAATAGACTTAGTGTAGTAGCCATTTCAATCGTATCACTTTGCATATTAATTATATTTGCATACACTAAAGTCTTGCGAGTACATACGTGTACTCACCGTTGTCGCTAACCCCTTTTTCCTCAGAGGAAGGTATTGATGATGTCAGGGATGATGGTGAGCCCCAATTCTGCGAGTGTTGCGGCTTCAGAGGGTCTTCCCTCCGGTCGAGCTTTGTGGGGTGGTCGGGCCAGCTTATTTGGTTGTCTTTCTTTTGTTTCCGCTGTCGCTGTACTTCTTTTGGATTTTGTAATACACTTGTACAAGATTTATACCTAGTTGTGTAAATTAAATTAGTTTATCTTTTCGTGCATTGATACTCGGGTTGTGGAGTACGCTGATATCGGGCTACCGATCCAGGGATCGATGATCGATGCGTCTGTGCACCGGTCCGAAGCTAAGTGTTCGATCCCGTCGATCGAATTTTTAGATTCGGATTTTCGGTGTCGAGGCTTCCTGTTGCTATACGGTGCTATACGCTACAGTAGACGGCGTACAGTACGGTATAGGAAGAGGGGGTGCTCACAAAACTGGAGGTTGTACCGGAAGGATTTTTAGCTGCATTGGAAGTAAAGCCTATTCTGGAAGATCAGATCCGAGAAAAACAGAAGGATGACGACAAGATCCAAAGGATCAAGTCCAAGATGGATGAAGGCAAGGCTAATGATTTCAGACTAGACGTGCAAGGAACATTGTGGATTAAGGACCGCATCTGTGTGCGGAACAGGAAGGAGCTGAAGCAGTTGATTCTGGAAGAAGCCCATGATTCCAAGTATTCCATTCATCCAGGAAGTACCAAGATGTACCAAAACCTGAAAGAGAGATTCTGGTGGCCAAGCATGAAACGTGAGTGTAACACCCCGGCATTTAATATGCCCGAATGCTACCAAACATAAGCTAAACAACAACTAAATACCACAATTATCATAGAATTCCAGCAAAGGCGCACATACTAAAAACCGAGATTTCGGCAGCATCTCCTTTGTTTTAACATGAATTGAAGCAACAACAATAATAACATGTCAATGTGGCATAACGAACGATAGCAATAACATGATCAAACGAAAAAAACAGCCACCATACCACTAAGGATATAAATTCTATCCACCACATGACAAATATGGCCTAATCAATTACTCATAACGACCAACGAATCATCGAAACCATAGTTTAGTTCAATGAATTAACCATAACCATAAGGGAAGGAACATGTCATTGTTTAAATGTGTGATGCTAAGTGATGACGTGTGACTAGCTCCCTTTCCCGCATGTCGGATTCATGGTACCTAAAAGAAAACAACATAAACACAAGCGTGAGTTCATCACTCAGCAAGCATATTGCAATGGACAACAAGAACAATATCATGGCAATAACATCTCCCATCATATATATCATCTCATTCATGAACACTTAACAATATCATCATCATTATATATGCAATGTAATGCAATGCTCATGTCTCCTTGGAAACTCATACCGGTATGGTTGAGTACACACCCGTCGGTGTGCACCCTCTCCCCCCTTCCATCCCGAAGATGGAGGGTGCCTACTCCTCGCTTCCGTTCACCACGGTGAATAGAATCACGATGTAGGACTTACTCATTGGCTCTCCGGATTAGTCATATCTTTCTCACCGACCTTCCCGGATTAGATATGACTTTCTCACCGCCCGGGCCATGTAACATGTCATGTATGCAATTATGCCAACATCATATTTAACTCATATATTAACACATGGCATCATAACATCATAAACATGCTCATCATATCATTGGCAATCATTAAAGCATGGCAAGTGATCATATATCATGTAGTCAATTCCATCTATTTTCAATAAGCAACCTACAAATCGCTATCCATTACAACACACTTGCCTCAACCACGGGTAACGGATTGGCGGAAAGTACAAGGCACTCCTGGGGTCGCACCACCTACATATAGGTATCACACGCTCACAATCATGCCCACAAAACAGTACGCAAACCCTCATCTACCCCGACATTGTCAACTACTCGCAAAACCTAAAAACAGAGGTTCTGTCCCGTCGGGACAGCAGCCTTGCAAAAGGCATAACTTGAGTTCTGGGACTCCGAATCAATTAAACGAGTACATTCTCGCGTAGCTTAGGAAAATTCCCAACTTTTTCTAGTTATAGGGAAAGACTGATTCGGATTCTAAAGTGGTTTAATCTACAAAATACCGTGATCTGTTCCAATCACGTCACAGGTTTTATCATGCTCGGTAAAACAGCCATAACTTTCAAACAGCTGATCGGAATTTAACGTTCTTTATATCCACGGAAAGATAATGAAATTATATACAACTTCTTCAATGTCCGTACGATCAGATTCCAACTCTAAATTGGCGAAAACGTGAACCCTAGGTAGACTGCTCATGCTGTCCCAAAACAGAAACGTGGCAACATCTAGATCTAATCCAAATTACTCAAATCCAGCACCACCAATTGATCTAAAAGCTTGATAAACACCCTTAGAACAGTACCTAGATCAACCCCAAGGATTCCCATGATCATACCTTTGCCCAACGCACGAAAACTGAATGGATCTCCACCCGATTCGCTCCTCGCTCCTCGCTCCTCGCTCCTCGCTCCTCGCTTCCAATGGAGGGATCCTCGAGGTTCAGGGGTGGGGAGGCTACCCTAGGGCAGCAAGGGGGTGGAGGAGAGTTGGTGGAGTGGTGGAGAGGTGGAGAGGTGCAGGGGGGGCGCACGGCACAAAGGGGAGGAAGGTGGGGGGCGGCTAGGGGCCAAGGGGAGGTGGGGAGGCGCCCTAAGGGCATGTGGGGCGCATGAGGGCAGGGGGGAGGCCTTTTACCAGCCCCCACAAGGAATCCTTGTCCTAAATGGACTCTTACTCCATCCCACCAAAGCCCACAACCCCCTTTTTAAGGCCCAAAATCCCCCGGAAAGGCCCAAAACCCCGGAAACGGCCCGGAGGCATTAAAAACCTCCAAACCTTATGGTTTTAACCTTATTTCCACATCTCATACTGTTTTTGACCTTATCATGCACGTTAAATAAGGTTACGACACTCCATGGTGTCACAACACTTCAAAAGGCCCAAAAACGCGAGTAAACCTCAAACCGAAAGGTTTTAATCTCTAATTTCACATTCTAAAATGTCACACCATACCATAGTGTCACAGTGAGGTTGCCGAGCATGTTGCATTGTGTGATGTATGCCAAAGGGTTAAAGCAATGCACCAAAGGCCAGCGGGGTTGCTGCAGCCGTTGAAGATTCCTGAGTGGAAGTGGGAGGAAATCGGAATGGACTTCATTACCGGCTTGCCGAAGACTCAGGGAGGATATGACTCCATATGGGTTATAGTGGACCGCTTGACTAAGGTCGCTCATTTTATCCCTGTAAAGACCACCTACTCAGGAGATAAATTAGCAGAATTGTACATGACCAGGATCGTCTGTTTGCATGGAGTGCCGAAGAACATTGTATCAGACAGAGGTACCCAATTTACCTCTAGGTATTGGAATAAGTTGCATGAAGCCATGGGGACCCGTTTGAACTTCAGTACCGCATATCATCCGCAAACGGATGGACAAACGGAAAGAGTAAATCAGATTCTAGAGGATATGCTAAGAGTTTGTGCATTGGCTTATGCTACCTCTTGGGATAAGAGTCTGCCATATGCTGAGTTTAGCTACAATAATAGCTATCAGGCCAGTCTACAGATGTCACCTTTTGAGGCACTGTATGGTCGACCTTGTCGAACACCCTTGAATTGGAACGAGACGGGTGAACGCCATGTCTTTGGACCGGATATTCTTCAAGAGGCCGAAAGGCAGATTGCCATGATCAGGGAAAGGTTAAAGGTAGCTCAGTCGAGACAGAAGAGTTACGTCGATAACCGTCGCCGAGACTTGAGTTTTGAACCGAAAGATTTCGTGTACCTTAGGGTTACACCCCTCAAGGGAGTTAAACGATTCCACGCCAAAGGGAAACTCGCGCCATGTTATGTTGGACCATTTAAGATTTTGAGCCGCAGAGGCAAAGTTGCTTACCAGTTGGAGTTACCGCAGTCGTTGGCAGGTGTGCATGATGTGTTTCATGTGTCACAACTGAAGAAGTGTCTTCGAGTACCAGATGAGCAGACACCGTTAGAGTCAATAGAGCTGCAGGAGGATCTGACCTACAAGGAGCATCCTGTGAAGATTCTGTACACCATGGATCGAGTGACGAGAAATAAGTCAACCCATTTCTGCAGAGTCCAGTGGAGCAACCATGCAGAGAGTGAAGCGACTTGGGAGCGCGAGGAGGATTTGAAGAAAGAGTTTTCAAACCTATTCCTTAGTCAGCCCTGAATCTCGGGGACGAGATTCTGTTAAGGGGGGAGGTTTGTAACACCCTAATTTTTTCTTTTCATGAATTTAAATGAAATTTTGCATTTTTGAGAATTTTTGGAATTTTTTGAAATTTATTTGGATTTAATTTGAATTTATTTCCTTTGAAATAATTAAAGAATTAAAAGTTATAAATAAAATTTTGTTGGAAATATTTTATTTGAGTCCAAAATGTCTCAAAGTATTTTCCAAAATTTTTCTGATTATTTTGCTATTTTTCTTGAATTATTTGAATTACTAGAATTATTTTCAAATATTAAATCGCTGGAAAATACTGAGTGGGTTAGTACTGTTCATCCGATCGAGCCCGACCTGAGTCTGACTCGAGTCTG
Organism: Rhipidocladum racemiflorum; assembly: GCA_036346355.1. Classification (NCBI taxonomy): domain Eukaryota; kingdom Viridiplantae; phylum Streptophyta; class Magnoliopsida; order Poales; family Poaceae; genus Rhipidocladum; species Rhipidocladum racemiflorum. The sequence continues at coordinate 47,982,359 of CM070589.1, forward strand.
ACTCGAACCGGACTCAAACCCTACCCGAACCCAACCGAACCCTAACGCGCGTGACCGTCGGATCTTGATCCAACGGCCACGATCGCACCACGTCGCTCAATCCGAATCCCCGATGGATTCCGCCGCCGCAGCCGAGTGGGCCTCGGTTTCCGCGGATTTCACGGACGCCGATGCCACTATTTATTACGCCGCCACCCCCACCGTGTAGCCCTCTTTCGTGCGCACCTGTAGCCCTAGGTCACCGAGCTCGAGCCGCCGCCGCCCGCCCGCAATCGCTCACCGTAGTTGGTTGTGCGCGCCGCCGCGGTTTTTCGCCGTTTCCCACCGTCTCCGCCGTTCTCCGCTGGGAACAAGCCCAGACCCGGAACCGTCGCGACTAGACGTGTCGAAGGGTACCACTCACTTCGTCGTAACCGCACCGCAACGCCGTCGGGCTCGTCATCGTCTTCGTCTCTGGCCACCAAGCTCAGCCATGGACATCGCCGAACCCGCGAAGCTTCTCCGCCGCTGGATCTTCATCGCACGGCCAGGATTCGTCCACGTCACCCGTGGGTAAGTCTCACGCTTTAATCTTTAGATCTGTTTTCAGCCGTTAGATCTAGATCCAACGCCCTAGATTGAACCACGTAGCCGTAAACTGCACTGTGCCTAGATTAGATCTCAGCCGTTAGATCTAGATCATACGGTTAGGGTTCACGCGTGTTGTAGCACTAGATCGGATCTCGACCGTCCTATCTAGATCATACGGTCCAGATCAACCGCGTTGCACCGCAACGTGCGGGATTACATCTGATCTAGACCGTTGGATTTCAAACGAACGGCCCATATTGTGCCACGTGTCCGGTAGCCGAACCGGCGAGGTCAGCGCGGGCGCGCCCGGTCGTCGCTGACGTCACGCGTGACGTCAGCGTGGGGCCCGCGTGTCAGCGGCTCAGTCCACCGTGCGGTGGCGTCATCCGTGACGTCACGCTGACGTCACGGTGGGGCCCACGTGTTAGCGCTGGTGTCACCCGGGGGTCCCACATGTCAGTGAGACATGTACCCGTGGACCTGGTCTACGGTGACCGAACCCGAGCCGTGGACCAAGTCCGTGGACCCGCTGACGTCATGCTGACATCATAATTCGATTTTTCAAAAGAAAAATAATTCAGTGGAAATTCAAATTTCACGCTTACGTCATGCTGATGTCATAAATCGGATTTTTTAGTAGAAAAAGGTTTATTCTTTTATTTGAATTTTCAAACTTCAAACGCTTATAACTTTTGCATTTTAACTCCGATTTGGGTGATTCCAATTTCTAAATTTTTATAAAATTAAGTTCTATTTAATGATGAATTTTATTTAATTTTTGGACATGAGTTTTCTCTATCTATATTTATTTAAATGATTTTTCAAACTTTAAACGAGTGTAACTTTTGCGTTTTAACTCCGATTTGGACGTTTCAAATTGCTAAAAATTTATAAAAATGTACTCTCTCTGTTTATGAAGTGTATTTGAATTTTGGACACTTGTTGCCTACTGTGTATTTATGTTATTGCTATTTGCACGCGTTACGAGTAGACGTTGTGGTGCCCGAAGGCTTCGAAGGTGAAGTTTTGACCTAGGAGTCAACTCAAGACCAAGAACAAATACTTTTTGAAGGCAAGTTATGGTTTGACCATTTTAATACTATTATTGAAATTAATTCAATTTAAATTATTGCATGCTAATTTAATTAGAAATTATTTTAATTATTTCTAGGAATTAGATAAATGCCAAATTGCAGTATGACACCTTGGTTATTTAATTATGTGCCATGAACCCTTGTCACCCTAGTTGTGAATATGTAGTTGGATATTATTAATTGCCAACATTGGGTACTTAGACCGTTGTAGTTGATGCTTAGACCCGCTACGTGCTCATGACATGATTTTGGACAATCAAATGTTAATATTGACTTAATGTGATATTGAACCTGTCTTAGAGAAGTATCATGTGTTGTGATTATTGATGGCACGTGGTGCATGGTAATCAACTGGGTTTGATAAATAGATTTAGACCGGGGCAAGTGGCAAGAATGATATGGTGGGCCATGAGTGGCACCGGGAATGTTGTTTGGTTCTTCGGGTAGTCTTGCCCTGGTCACTCTAAGGACTTAACCTTTCAAGCCTTTGATCTGAGTCAAACGTGCAACCACATGTCTGTAATGGGACGGACCTAGTTGAGTAAGTTACTAATAACTTGCATGTGGAACCTCGGGGGTGTCAACTACACCTTTTCTGTAGCTTGAAAGGGAAGCGTACCAAGGCCACGGCATGGTACCCGTCCAACGGTATGTCGGTCCCATACTTCGCCTCTGTTAAGGGAAGGGATGGTGTATGATAGAAACCGGAGAGGCTCACTTGTTTAGTTTGCGGTCTCCGAAAGGCTTTGTTACGATCACTCGTGATTGTGGTGTTTGACGGTATCTTGTGGGTAAAGTGCATAACCTCTGTAGAGTGTACAACCTATTCGAATAGCCGAGTCCACGGTATTGGACACTGCTCGGGGATTACAGTCAAGGGTTAGACTTTCATGAAAACAACTGGGACTTGAAAAGTTTGGTGGGGTTTATTGATGATGTTGATGGAAATATGGGTTAGGAAAGGGAGAATTGTTTATTTAACTCCTGGAAAAGTTATTTTCATCATATTTACATTTACTGCCATTGAATCTACTTATGCTACTTGTTAAATGCTGTTTTACTGCAAATGTATCTGTTAGCCTATCCTTTGGACTAAGCCATGCATGTAGAATATTAGTTTGCATTCTGTGCATGACTTGCTGAGTACCAAGTACTCACCCCTTGCAACAATACAACACCAGCTGAAGAAGAGGCTACGCCAGCCTTGGAGGAAGAATACCAGGAGGAGCTGTCTAACTAGGGAGCGAGCCCAGTCAGTTGCCTGTGGTATACTGGATGGCGCCACGTTGATGCTTTTATTCCGTTGCAATTTATTTCCGTAATAAGTTCTTGCCCTGTGTGGCGTACTCTTGTAACTTGACCATAAGGTCGAGCAACCAGTTTGGTTAATTAACTAAAGTACTTATTATTTCGCTGAGTATGATTGTGATATTTACCGATGTTGAGATTTTGTGCACTAGCGTGATTCTAGACTAGTGCTGAATACATAGAGGGTCCAGATTTGCAAATTTAGGTCCCGACAGGCGCCCACCAAGCTGGCTGCTAGACTTGGAGGAGAGCTTCAAGGGGGAGGTAGACCACCGCCAAGGGGCTCTAATGGTGCTGCTACCGCTGCCCCACACGAAAGAAAGGAGAAACCGATGGGGGGGAAGGGCTCGTCGGCTTGGACTGAAATAGCTGAGTGAGGGAAAAAGTGGGGGGGGAGGTGGATGGGTTGGGTGGAGGGTTAAGTAAACATATGTGTGAGTTAGGCCTCCCACAAACCCAGACAAGGAATGCTAGCTCGGGAACAAAATTAAGCGATGTTACAACAGCACCTCAACTTCAAACTGGCATATCTCGGGCTCCCGAACTCTGTTTTAGATGTACAACCACTCATTTGAAAGGTTAGGAGATAAGCTTTCTGATGGATCTAGTCCCATGTCCAAATTCGCTCCAATGCAACGGAAAAACGCTGAAAAGTGTCATGGGCCAAATCTATCCGGTGTTGCGTCACCTTATTTTTGGGCCTATGGCCCATATATCTTTAGGGTTTGGTGGTGGATGCCCCTAGCTTGGGCACCCCACCCCTGGCAGCCCCTCTTTATATGGTCCGCACCCCCATACGTTATTCTTTAGGTTTTGTTGTGGTTTGGTAGACCCCATGTGTGTCCCTCCTCGTGCTTGTGCGTGTCGACTAGACCACCCGAGATGAGAAATATAACCTCAACTTTGTGTTCGTGAGTTTTATTGATATTCAATTTTCAGATTGCTTCTCACTTGTTCTTGCAAGTTTCTCGATTGCTAGTCGGGATAAAGGTCCATCACGTCTAAGCATGGTTTATCGACTCGTGTTGGTGGCGTTGTGATTGTCGATTTCCTTTCTTCGCTGGTTGGAAGCCAAGATCATGAGATCATCAACTCATCAAATCAACTTATCATTCTCATCAGAAGATCGGGCACCCCCGTGTGCGCATCATTGTCAGGGCAAACTACAAAAGGTTATTATGCATGTGTTCATTGTGACAAAGATCCATTGTCACAGGCCATAAGGAGGAAGATATGTTACATTGGCCATCGTCATTACCTCACAAGGAACAACTGTATGTAGAAAAGCTTAGCTTTTGATGGACATCATGAAAAGCTTGATAAGCCAAGAGAGTTCAATAACGAGGAGCTTTTGGAGCAACTAGAGAAGGTCAAAGATATTAGACCAGGAAAGAATCCTCGAAATAATAAAAGGAAGCATCAAGAGAAGGATGAGCCTCTGTTATTTAGCCGAAAGTCTATATTGTTTGAATTGTCATATTGGGCAGAATTGAAGCTAGGACACAATCTTGATGTGATGTACATCGAGAGAAATATATGCATGAACCTTCTTGGCACATTACTGGATATAGACGGGAATACAAAAGACATTATTAATGCTAGGCTTGATTTGCAAGATATGGGCATAAGACTTGAATTGCATTTAGAGGACAAGGGCAACTCATATAGAATTCCACCAGCAAGCTATACCTTGAAAAAGGAGCATAAGCTTGCATTTTGTGAATTTATTAGAGAAGTTAAATTTCTAGATGGTTTTGCTTCCAATTTATCTAGATGTATTAGTGCTGATGGATGCAAGTTACAAGACTTGAAAACTCAAGATTATCACATCCTCCTGCAGAGAGTTTTACCTATTGGCCTGCGGGGTATCGTGCGCAGGGATATATATGAAGCAATTGCGGAGTTGGGTAACTTCTTTAGAGAATTGTGTAGTAGAACTCTGAAGATAGATGTACTGCAGCGACTTAGAGCACAGATCCCAGTCATTCTATGCAAGCTTGAGAAAATATTTCATCCAGACTTCTTTGATGTGATGGTGCACTTGGCTGTTCATCTACCGGATGAGGCAATTCTTAGAGGTCCAGTTCAATTTGGTTGGATGTATCCAGTAGAATGTCGACTTGGCACTTTAAAAGGTTTCATGAGGAATAGGGCAAGACCAGAAGGGTCCATTGTAGAGGCATGTGTAGCTGATGACATTTTGCTCAAGATATATGGACGATGTTGACACCAGATTTAATCGGGAGGATAGAAGTGGGGATGGATATGTAGAAAACCTGGTGGATTGTGACGTCCCTGTTTTTATGCATGGTGTTAATTTAGTAGGTTCCTGTAGAGTTACATTCCTTGATGGTGAACTTGACAAGCTTATTTGGTTTGTGCTAAATAATTGTGAAGAGGTTGATCCATACAAGAAGTGAGTAATCATTTATATTAAACTTAATTTTTACAAAACTGTGAACTTAATGTAATGCCAAATAATGATATGCTTGGTTTTTCCTGTTTTGCAGAATGTTCAAAGAAGATTTAGAGGAAGAAGGGGAAAATGATATTGATACAAGGGTGATGACTGGATTTCAGAAGTGGTTCAAAAAATATTAAGCAAGCAGAAAGGTGAGATTAGTGATCCCATATGTGCATTGTCATGTGGTTCAGATCTCCGAGTTAGGATTTATTCATCCTGCACTATTAATGGTGTTCGGTACAACACCGTTGATCGTGAGAGAAACATGAAGACCCATAATAGTTCCATCGTGGCAGAGGGTACACATAATGGCATGTTCATTGAATTTTATGGTTCGTTGAAAGAGATCATTGAATTGGTATATAACTCAGATATACAAGTTCATCGATCAGTGGTTCTTTTTTGTTGTGACTGGTATGATCAAGATGGAAAGAGGAGAGGCATTACAAATGATGGATATTTCAAATCATCAATATTGAGGGGCAGTGGTACAAGACAGATCTTTTTATTTTGGCCACTCAAGCAAAAAAAGATATTTTACTTACCAGACACTCAATTGGGCAAAAAAATGGCGAGTTGTGCAGAAGTTTGAGTATAGGCATACATATGATGTGGCTGAAAATGACATGACCAATAATGTTGGTATATACCAAGAAGATGATTGTTTTGATAATGAATGTAATGTACAAGATAGTAATCCTCCATTAGAGACTCTGCACCGTGATGATGATGATGAAGATGTAGCTGTTGATGCTAGTTTAGTGGACAACATAAGCAACAGGACAGAAAATGATAATAGCGCGAGTGAATCCGAAGAATATGACACTATGGTGCAGTTCACCAGTGATAATGAGCATGATAATACTCTGACGGATGACAACAATGAAGATTAGTTAGGCATATGGATTGTTAAGAATTTTTTTCACTACTTAGTGAACTGTTACTTAGCATGGCAGTGACGAGGATTGACAGGGATGGATATGTGCCGGATTCGGGTCAGGAACAGATAAAGTTATACGTATAATGCATGCATACATAAATTAATATATATTGAATCAAAGGACATGAATGCATGACCATAATTGCAAGTTATATATATCAACCAAAGCACATCCCACAATAATAAAATATGTAATAGCCATGACATAACATATGTGGTCATGCATTAGTACATAAGTAATTAAGTACTAATGGAGTGATCTTAGCAGTAGAGTTGTTCTTATGTCGAGAAGTTAAGGAAATACAATATTGTTGTCTTACCTTCAAGAGGCCTCTTGAAAATAGTGCAAATGAGATATCTTCCCTCTGGGTGATCAATTGAAGCTTCAAGTTTCCCTTCCCAGACTTGTAATAGCCATCATTTTTTAAGTTTGCAAATTGGTACAGCAGTGAAGATATGAAAAATAATCAATGATGAAAATAAACGCATCCAAAGTCTGAATCCTGGTATTGAATTATATCTGAAGCTCAATTAATTTGAATAGGAAAGAATTTACAAATCTTGATAGGTGTTGTGCATAGAAATGAGGGATACCGCCTCTTATTTCCAGGCTCACAGATTGCAGCACCTACAGTTTCAAACAAGAAATACAAAATCAAACGTTATGCTTAACATTTTAAATGCATCTAAAAATGCCTAATTGGATCGACTCATTTGGTAATCAATTTGCCTACATGTAGATATACCAATACTATAAACTAAAATTGGTAGGAGAAAACACACACACACACACATCATGGATACGCTAGAATGACCATACAAGATGGGTGGAATTATAAAAACCATCCTGCATAGTGTTTCCAAATACCATTTTGTTGCCTCCAAACTACCTTTTCTAGCCCTTCAACAAAACTATCAAACACATCCTACACAATTTTTCACTTAACCAAATTACATAACATGGCATTCACATGCATGTTTCTAACAGATGTAAGACCTACGAGACTATGAAAAGGAGCAACCACAGGGAGCATAAAAACAATCAGACACAAGTTGCGAATGTACAGCAATTACGAGAAGAGCGACTGAAACAATCATAAAAGGAACTACAGAAAATGATGCTATATCAACATCTAGTCATCTCGCAAATGCTTTCAGGGGGTAGGGCTATGTATTATCCCTTTCTGAATCAAGTAGTAGCAATTGAGCTGCCACATCAATTTCATTTAGCCGTAATGGAAATCGACTTAGTCCAGCACCAACTATTAACTACCAATTACTAAACTCTTATGGCTAGGAAGCATACAACCTAAACAAGATTAACAAACATTAGTTTATTTGATTAGAGGGTGAAGTGGCACAAGGAACAGATCTATCATCAGAGCCATCCGCGAGGGAGATAGCTAGGCATATTACCATGAGGTTGGAGGATGTGGCCTTGGAGTCCAACGACCACCAAAGGTTCGCCGAGGCGGCGTACACAGGGGGAGCGGTGACAACGCAGATGGGCTGGAAGTCATATCTAGACATCACCTCGTCCACACCGCCATTAGCTTCATCGCCCCCGATGCCATGGTGTGCGTGGCAGTCGTGGCTCCCCGCCTCCTCCTGCAGGCTGGGGCTCATTAGATCAAACAGCTCTCCTCCTCTAGCGTCGCTTTTGGGAGGGGATGAAGATGTGGTGCTTGGCGTCGTAAGGCCGAGGATCTACTTGTCCATGAACTGCAACTGCCAACACTGTAGTACTCCAGATGAAATTTAGAGAGAAAGTAATATTTTTTAGGTGAAAGTTAGAGAGAAATCTGAATTTCTGGAGGGATTTTTAGGTGTGGACCAGAAATTTGGGCCTTTAGGCTAGGCTTTTTGGGCCAAAAGGGTGGGGATTCCCTCCCCCAAACCCTAGACATCTCCCCACTCCCACTTGGGGCGCCTCCCCCTCCCCCTTGCCCCTCCAACCAGCAGCCACCCTCCCCCATTGCGCATCCTCCCCTCCCCTATTGCGGCGCCCCTTTCTTCCTCCTTGGCGCCTCCGCTCGTCCTCCAACCGGCGCATCCTTCCCCTCATCCCTCTCCCTCCCACACCTCCCCTGCCCTCCAAGGCACCCCCTCCCTACCAAGGATCCCATTTTCCAATGCTTTTGAGTGCTCTAGGGGTGCTGCCCGGTGTGGATCGCGTTGGAGGGTGACGACGAGGCGGGTCATAGTCAATTTTCTCTTATCGGGAAGGTACTTCTTTTGGTTGTTTTTTTGGTTGATCTAGGGTTCCTTGGGGGTTGCTAGACTATGATTAGGAGTGATTAGGAGAGGTTTGATGGCTTTAGAGTTGGGGGTAAACGTGGTTTAGACGATTGTAATCTCGTGGCTGTTTTCAGTCTGTGTAGGCAGATTTGTGTGCTCTGTTAGAACGAGAATTTGAGAATTTTAGAAGCGTTTTCTGGGGGCCCAGCTGTTGCGAAAGTTGTAGATAATCGAATTATCTTTCAATGAAGACTAAAGTCACTAAGTTTAGTTCAGCCTTTTAAAAGTTATGCGATTTTTACCGAGCGTTGTCCAATCCATATCACGAATGGTAGTGTCTGTGTTCATCTGCAGATTAGAGGAATTTAGAGTCAGAATGAGAATTTTTGACTACTTAGAAAAAGTGTGACACCACGGAGTGTCGTATCTTATAAAATGTGAATATTGAGGTCAAAAACTTTATAAAATGTGAAAATGGAGGTTAAAACTTTACGTTATGCCGTTTATAGCGTGTTTTTGGGCCGTTTTCGGGTGTTTGGGCCTCTTCGGGGGACTTTGGGCCTTGGGGGTTGAGTTGGGCCTCCGGTGGAAGGGTTTGGGCCCAAGGGGGGACTTTTGGGCAGCCAAATCTGGCCCCCAACCCTTGGTGCGCCCCCCACTCCCTCTCCCAACCCTAGCCGCCACCCCCTAGGCCCCCCCATGCGCCTCCACCCTTCCCCTTCCTCTCCATCTTCCCCCATGGCGCCATCACCCCTCTCCTCCCCTCTCCACCTCCCTTGCTTCCCCTAGGGGAGTTCTCCACCTCACCACCCCGAAGATCCTTCCGTTGGAGCGCTCCGCGACAAGGAGATCCGGTGGATTTGGAGCGAGGAAGGAGATCGCGCGAACCGGGAGAAGATCCGTTGGGTTTTCGGTCGTCGGGCGAAGGTATGGCCACGGGGATCCTTGGGGTTGGTATAGGTTCTATTCTAAGGGTTAATATCATGTTTTTAGATCAATTGGTGGTGCTGTAATTGGGTAGATTAGATGGAATCTAGAGTTTGCCACTTTCTCTGTTTCGGGCAGCATGAGCAGTTGAACTAGGGTTTGGGTTTTCACCAATTTAGAGTCGGAATTTGGTCGGTCGCCTATTAAAGAAGTTGTAGGTATAAAGAACATCCAATTCCGCCCAGCCGTTTGAAAGTTATGCTCCTTTTACCGAACGTATTAAAAACTGTGACGTGATTGGAACAGATCACGGTATTCTGTTGTGACACTACGGAATGGTGTGACATTATTTAACGTGAATGATAAGGTCAAAAACTTTATGAAATATGGTATTGGAGGTTAAAACTATATGATAGGAGGCTTAATAGCGTTTCCAGGCCGTTTTCGGGCCGTTTCCAGGGTTTTGGGCCTTTCCGGGGGAGTTTGGGCCTAAAGGAAAGGGTCGTGGGCTTTGGTGGGATGGAGTTTGAGTCCTAATAGAAGTAGGAGACCTGGTTGGGGGCCTCCCCCAGCCCCTTTAGGCGTTCACCCCCTGCCCTTGCGCCCCCACAAGTCCTAGCCGCCCCCCACACCTCCCCACCTCCTCCTTGTGGTGCCTCCACCTCCCCCATTGCTCCACCACCTCTCCACCACCTCTCCTCCTCCCTTGCTGACCCTAGGGGAGTTCTCCACCTCCACACCTCAAAGATCCATCCGTTGGAGCGCTCCGCGACGAGGAGATCCGGCGGGATTGGAGCGAGGAAGGAGATCGCGCGAACCGGGAGGAAATCTATTGGGTTTTCGTGCGTTGGGCAAAGGTATGGCCATGAGAATCCTTGGGGTTGGTCTAGGTACTGTTCTAAGGGTGTTTATAAAGTTTTTAGATCAATTGGTGGTACTGGAATTGAGTAGATTGGATTAGATCTAGAAGTTGCCACGTTCTCTGTTTCGGGCAGCATGAGCAGTCGACCTAGGGTTCGGTTTTTTGCCAAATTAGATTCGGAATCTGGTCGTACGGACGTTGAAGAAGTTGTAGATAATTTCGTTATCTTTCCGTGGATATAAAGAACGTTAAATTCCGCCTAGCCGTTTGAAAGTTATGGTTGTTTTACCGAGCGTGTTGATTCGGAGTCCCAGAACTCAAGTTATGCCTTTTGATTCGGAGTCCCAGAACTCAAGTTATGCCTTTTGCAAGGCTGCTGTCCCGACGGGACAGAACCTCTGTTTTTAGGTTTTGCGAGTAGTTGGCAATGTAGGGATAGATGAGGGTTTGCGTACTGTTTTGTGGACATGATTGTGAGTGTGTGATACCTATGTGCAGGTGGTGCGACCCCGGGAGTGCCTCCTACTTCCCGCCAATCCGTTGCCCGTGGTTGAGGCAAGTGTGTTGTAATGGATACCGATTTGTAGGTTGCTTGTTGAGAATAGGGAATTGACTACATGATATATGATCACTTGCCATGCTTTAATGATTGCCAATGATATGATGAGCATGTTTATTATGTTATGATGCCATGTGTTAATGTACGAGTTAAATATGATGTTGGCATAATTGCATACATGGCATGTTACATGGCCCGGGCGGTGAGAAAGTCATAACTAGTCCGGGGAAGGTCGGTGAGAAAGTTATGACTAATCCGGAGAGCCATTGAGTAAGTCCTACATCGTGATTCCATCCACGTGGTGTTTGGAAGCGAGGAGTAGGCACCCTCCATCTTCGGGATGGAAGGGGGGAGAGAGTGCACACCGACGGGTGTGTACTCAACCATACCGGTATGAGTTTCCAAGGAGACATGAGCATTGCATTGCATTACATACGTAATGATGATGATAATGTTATGTGTTCATGAATGAGATGATATACATGATGTGAGACATTATTGCCATGTTATTGTTCTTGTTGTCCATTGCAATATGCTTGCTGAGTGATGAACTCACGCTTGTGTTTATGTTGTTTTCTTTTAGGTACCATGAGATCGGCATGCGGGGAAGGGAATTAGTCACACTCCCACACGTAGCTTCACACTTTGATTTCACAAGTCATTCAATTAGTGTCGATAATAAATTGCGTGTGATGATCATTGCTTTAAGGCTTAGCTTTGCTAAATGAGAATCTTTTCGTTCGTTTGACTCTTGGAGACATTATATGTTTGGAACTAGACTTACATTGTTGCTAAGTCGTTAATTATTGCTATTTTTAGTTGTCTCTCATATTCCATATATTGCTATACTGTTGTTGCTCCTGCGAATTATGTTAAAACAAAGGAGATGCTGCCGAAATCTGGGTTTTTAGCATGTGCGCCTTTGCTGGAATTTATGTTTAAATGCGGTATTTAGATGTTGTTTAGCTTATGTTTGGTAGCATTCAGGCATATTAAATGCCGGGGTGTTACAGTTGGTATCAGAGCCGGCTGTAGGTCCTTGGAATGTGTATTTTTAGTGTTATGCTATAGGGTAGAACTAAAATATGATGTGGAATAACTTAGAAACATGGCCTAGGTCTTAACTAAAATTTTGTCACAGGATAGCAACATTAAAACTTGCAAAAGTGGTATAACTAATCTAAAATTTGACACACACTGGATGCACAGTAGGAAAGGGTATGGGTATCGTTCCTTTACGCTTAAATGTTGTATTTAAGCTATAATGTTGAATGCTTCATTTGATAAAGCATGTTGCTATGTCTATGAGATAAATGATTGAATTGTTCTTGTTATTTGTGATATAGTGGGTTGTGGTGCCGAAGGATTTCGGTCACCTCTTTTTGTTCATAGTAAGGGTGAGGTTTGACGGTGTGGCCGGTTAGCGCCATCACCGAAGAACTATTAACCCCTGTAGGAGAAGAGTGCTTACCCTTTCTGTCGTAGATCGGGTAGTTGACTGTAGTCAAATAGAAGAGTTTGGTGGTGGATTCCTTCGTATGTTCTTTATCGTTCTATGGTCGTTCTTGGTTGGTTTTCTTGGTTTTAGTTGATGGAAACCAAAAGAAAAGTGTTTGGTATTGGATTTTCGCGGATTGTTCCGTATGTGGTGTGTGGGTTTGTCTTCCTTGGTTGAAGACGAAGAAGAGTAGTCTAGTGATGCGCTTCTTTTGGGCGCCTTTCCAGTTTTAATGCCTAGTTTGTTGATTGTTTTATAGGGAAGAAGCATTCAATTTATTCCTGTGTTTGTCTTTCTCCGAGGTTAAAAGAGTTTTTACGGAGTTGTGCCAGACCTGGCTGTCAGGGCTGAAGTTCAGTGGCTTTGTAGGAGTAAGTGGTGTTTGATTTTGTTATTTTACTGGTTTAAGAAATCATCCTTGAAAAACCCTTGTTGTTTCGTGAAAGATTGGGGTTTGGTGTTAAGGTTTTATTTGCAAAGGTTTATTTGATCGGTTGGTTCCCTCCTGTGGGAGTCTTTGAGATTGAAAAGTGTTTTGGAGAATTCCTTTTGCATGACCAAGTTTGGGTTTGTCTCATTGCAATTTTGAGAGTCAAGTTTCCTTATGAACTTGGGATGAGCTTTAAAACTAAAATGTTGCAAACAAAGTAAGTAATCTTTTGACCGAAATCGTTTGTCCCTAGTAAGAATTGCTGTTTAGCATATTATGTAGCATGTACCAATGTGGTTTATGGGATGATGCATTGTTAAGTTAATTTTTGAGTTGAAACAATTCAATGCGGTTGTTATCTCTAGCTTGAGAATAAATAGACTACTAGTGTTGTAGTTTACTCTTAGCGAGAATGATTGAATGTGCTAAAGTACATGCTTAGAATCTGTTGCTTTGCTTTAAAAGTGCTTATGACCCTTGATAATGTTTAAAGTTTTAAACCCTGTTGCATAGTTGAAACATTAAGATGATGTAGATCTTTGTTATTGTTAAAGAAACTTTGCTGGTTGTTTAAAGATGCTCTAATCTAATGGATTAATAGAGAAATTTAATCGTGTTGCCTAGTGACTTTAATTTGGAAGTTGATTAGAGTTGCTATTTACGTTGTTGCAAAATATTAGTATATTTGGAAGTATGCAGTTGTGTCTCTACAATGCTAGTATTGATAACAATTGAGAAGACATAAGACTTTTTGTTAATGATGTTGTTAAGGGCAGTGTTAATGTTAGTATTCAATCTATTTTAAATAATGGAAGTATGTTGTGTGGGGGTAGTTTTTGTTATCACCTTTGAATAGAGTAGCTAAAAGAAATGTTGTTGGTTGATGAACATGCCCATTTGTTGTTATTGATGACTAAGTAGTGGTGGTAACTGTTTAGATTACTCGTTGAAAAATCATGGTTAAATAGTGGAAAATGTTAACATGTTGCGATGCAGTGAGCTTTGGATAATTAATATGATAAATGGTCTTATCCTTAATGAAAGTATAACTTAGAGTCTCACTTACGAATTCTTCCCTGTGGAGATAATATTTACATGTTGAAGTCGTTGTTTAACTGAATAAGGTTCGGTTGTCGAGACGTGAATATATAGGAAATATGAAATTTATATGTTGATCTTGCTGAAAGATTTGTTGAAGTACTATGCTCCAATAGAGAATAAGAAGTATTATGATTCAGTGATCTGTGGGGATCATGTCAATATAGTATTGGTTGGGTGCATTTTTTTGATAAGCATCATAAACCCTAATTAAAAGTGTTAGGAATGGTAACTAGAGGAATAATTCGTTGTGAAACTTTTGGTTTAATTGTGTTGGGGCTTCTCAGGGAGTAAATAGTGACTATTGAAGTCTTAAATGGGAAGCGTAGTGGAGTACTAGAGATGGTTCTTTTTATGCCGAGCTTGTGTTCAAAAGCTTTTGGACTGGGTCGGTTGTTTGCCCTTTTGGTTGAAGGGTTTTCGGTCAAGATGTTCCATATCTTTGTGTTTGAGTTTCCCTAAAACTCGTAGAAATTGGTGCAAATATTTGGTTTTGGCTAATTTGTTTAGTTGGTGCTATGAGTATGGATTTACACCCCAAAAGTTTTTGAGTCGATCGCACCCTTTCGCGTTCGCACTGAATTATCTTTGGAATTAATTTTAAAAGGAAGCAGATGGTCATAAAGGGTTGTGTTGGAAACTTTTGAGTTAAGCCCTTGATGTGTAACTCTGTTTGGCTAGAGTTGGAGTCATTTGGAAAATGTGTCTGGTGTGCGGATGTTTCACAAGTCTGTTTTTTATGAAAGTTTCATAAGTGAATTTGGTTAGTGAGGAGTTTTCTTTTGGGATTGAGTTTCCCTCTCTTTTGATAAAATTTATGGCGGTTGTGTGTGCAGATGTTTGACTTTGGAGTCGATGTTCTGTTCCAAAAGGTTGAGTTTGTTTTTGCGAGGTGTTGCAAGGTTAGTTTTAAATGGATGATGGGTTTTCACACGATGTGGTGTTTTGTTGTTAACGTTGTTGCCGTCATAGTCTATATGATTTAGCGCAACCGTCAGTGTTATGTGTATTTCAATCATTTGATACCGAGGAAGAAGTCTTTTGGTGAATGACTTTTCGGTATTGTTGTTCCATGATGAATGAATGATGAAAAGTAAACATGACATCGTTTTTAGATGTTAAATGATAAAAGAGTCGTTGAGCCGGGTCGGTGAGAAAGTCATATATGGAGATATGACTATTCCGGAGTGCTCTTGAAGTATGTGCATTCATGTCATGAAACGAGATTTCTTTTGCTTTCTAGTATGAAAAGAAAAGAATGAATAATTTATGGTGTTGATTGTGGTGAAGGGATGTGTGTTTCCTTTGCGTTTTGGCTTAGGAAATTAAAATGAATACTCTCTGGTTGTTGTCGAATCCTTTCCAAAGTGGTTTTAACGCTTTGGGGTTTGAGTTGTTGGATGAGGGCCACTTGGGTTCATGTTATGGTTGAGCTCACTCAATGATTGTGCTCTTTATCGTGGTCCTTTGAGTGGAAGGTTGTGTATGACTCAATGCAAACCTTCGTGGAGAATTGTGTTGTTGAGGTGTTCCTCAGTAGGGTTGATTACATTTTGAGTGGACCACTTGGTGGTTGCTAGTGATCGTTTTTCCTTTTGAAGTGTATTGGTGCTTTTGTCGTTGGGCAAGAAGCGAGTTGTGTCAAACCGCAGGGGAAAGTTCGATCGTTTCTGTTACGCGAGTCTTACGGATCCTGGTTAAAGTAGGTTGTTCGTTCTGTGGTAATCTTAGAGCATTGTGTCTCTCCTTCTTCGCGTCGTCTTGAGTACAAGGAACCACAGAAGGGAGGTTGTGTAACACCCCGGCATTTAATATGCCTGAATGCTACCAAACATAAGCTAAACAACATCTAAATACCACATTTAACATAAAATTCCAGCAAAGGTGCATAGGCTAAAAACCGAGATTTCGGCAGCACTTCCTTTGTTTTAACATGGATTTAAGGAGCAACAACAGTATAGCATTATAAGGCAATATGAGAGACATCTAAAACAGCAATAAATGGAGTCTTAACGACAATATAAGACTAACATCAAGCACTTAGAGTCTCCAAGTGTCAAACGAACAATAAATCTCTCATAAACAAAGCTAAACCTTAAAGCAATAATCATCACACGCAATTTATTATCAAACTAATAGAATGACTTGTGGAATCAATATGGTGAAGCTACGTGTGGGCGTGTGACTATTTCCCTTCCCCGCATGCCGTTCTCATGGTACCTAAAATAACAAGAAAACACAAGCGTGAGTTCAAACTCAGCAAGCATATTGCAATGGACAACAAGAACAATATCATGGCAATAACATCTCCCATCATATATATCATCTCATTCATGAACACTTAACAATATCATCATCATTATGTATGCAATGTAATGCAATGCTCATGTCTCTTTGGAAACTCATACCGGTATGGTTGAGTACACACCCGTCGGTGTGCACCCTCTCCCCCCTTCCATCCCGAAGATGGAGGGTGCCTACTCCTCGCCTGCTCACCGCGGTGAATGGAATCACGATGTAGGACTTACTCATTGGCTTTCCGGATTAGTCATAACTTTCTCACCGACCTTCAGGACTAGTTATGACTTTCTCACCGCCCGAGCCATGTAACATGCCATGTATGCATTTATGCCAACATCATATTTAACTCACATATTAACACATGGCATCATAACATATTAAACATGCTCATCATATCATTGGCAATCATAAAAGCATGGCAAGTGATCATATATCATGTAGTCAATTCCATCTATTCTCAACAAGCAACCTACAAATCGCTATCCATCACAACACACTTGCCTCAACCACGGGCAACGGATTGGTGGGAAGTAGAGGGCACTCCCGGGGTTGCACCACCTGCACATAGGTACCACACGCTCACAATAATGTCCACAAAACAGTACGCAAACCCTCATCTACCCTGACATTGCCAACTACTCGCAAAACCTAAAAACAGAGGTTCTGTCCCGTCGGGACAGCAGCATTGCAAAAGGCATAACTTGAGTTCTGGGACTCCGAATCAATTAAACGAGTACATCCTCGCATAGCTTAGGAAATTTCCCAACTTTCTCTAGGTATATGGAAAGACTGATTCGGACTCTAAAGTCATCTAATCTACAGATTACCGTGATCTGTTCCAATTACGTCACAGATTTTAACACGCTCGGTAAAACAGCTATAACTTTGAAACAGCTGATCGGAATTTAACGTGCTTTATGTCCACGGAAAGATAATTAAATTATCTACAACTTCTTCAACATCCGTACGGACAGACTCGGATTCTAAATCGACAAAAACTCAAACCCTAGCCCGACTGCTCATGCTGTCCCAAAACAGAAACGTGGCAACATCTAGATCTTGATGGGTTTCGAAGCATGGAAAACAAAAATTTTCCTACGAATGCAACCAAACACCAAGATCATATCTAGGAGATGCATGCAAACGGTTTCAGAAGGACTCACCCTCGTAGACCGAAAGCGGGAATAACGTTCCCGCAAACAAACGTGGTTGAAGTAGAGGTACACGCCCGACTTCAAAGTCGCGAAGATGAGCGCCACAAACGGCAGCGCCCGCATTTGGTCACACGCACGGAACAACGGCGACCTCCAATCCCTCGATCCAGCGGGGCAGCGGAAGTAGAGGATCCACGGGAAACTCCAACAACACTACGACTTAGTGGTGGTGGTGGAGAAATCAGCTTTCAGCCGCTTAAGCTACTGCTTGAAAGGTGGAACAGCAGGAGGAAGGAGAAAAGACCAACCAAAGGGTCATGGAGATTAGTAATGAGAGAGGAGCTCCACCCTCCCTTTTATAGGAGTGAGTTGACTCTCCATTATCTCCATGTGAATGGACTCTCCATTCTCTTCATGTGAATGGACTCTCCATGTGAATGGACTTTCCATTCTCTCCATGTGAATGGACTCTCCATGTGAATGGACTCTCAATGTGAATGGACTTTCCATTCTCTCCATGTGAATGGACTCTCCATGTGAATGGACTCTCCATTCTCTCCATGTGAATGGACTCTCCATGTGAATGGACTCTCCATTCTCTTCATGTGAATGTTCTGATATCCCGAAACTATTCCGGTGCTGTCCAAACTTTTCTCCGGTGTTCCGTATCCACTCAAAAGCGTCGATGAACCTTAAGTGTGTCACCCTACGGTTCGTGAATAAAATGGACATGATCAAGACACCTCTCTGATCAATAATCATCGGCGGATCTCGAGATCCATAATGACTCCCACTTACTCAACGATGAACTAGTGATCGTGTGAACCAAAACCAACATAACCAATTCCTTTTGTCTCGCGATATATTACTTATCCGAGATCCGATCATTGGTATCAACTATACCTAGTTTGATCCGTTATCGATAAGTACTCTTTACTCGTTCCGTGATATGACATTCTTGTGACCTAGTCACGTGCTTGCAAGCGATGTCAATGTGATATCACCGAGAGGGCCCAGAGTATATCTCTCCGTCATCCGGATGGACAAATCCCACTCTTGATGCATGAGCCTCAACTAATACTTTCATAGTACCCAAATCCATCTTTATAGTCACCGTGTTACGGAGTGACGCTTGATGTCATCAAAGTACTCTTCCGGAGTTAGTGATTGACATCATCTCATGGTCTAAGGAAAAGAGCTATTTTGTATATGTTCAAGACAAAGCAACAAACTTTAATGACTTGATCGAATTTGCTATACCAACTTGGGTGTGTGTTCATCACATCATTCTTCTAATAATGTGACCCGTTATTAACAACATCCAATGTTCATGATCGTGAAACCTTGATCATCAGGTTAATCAACAAGCTAGTTTAAAAGAGAGGCTTTACTAGGAACCTTTTGTTTGTTTATTACACACACATGTATCAACGCTTTCCGGTTAATACAATTTTAGCATGAGAAATAAACATCTATTATAAACATGGAATAAGATAATAAACAATTTATTATTGCCTCTCGCATATTCCCTTGATCTCCCACTTGCACTAGAGTCAATAATCTAGATTACATTGTGATGAATCTAACACCCATTGAGTTACAGTGCTGATCATGTTTTGCCCTTGGGAGAGCTTTAGTCAACGCGTCTCGCCACATTCAGATCCGTGTGCACTTTGCAAATCTTTACATCGCCATCCTTGACATGTTCACGGATGGAGTGAAACCGCGCTTAATATGCTTGGAATTCTTGTGTGACCTTGGTTCTTTAGCATTGGCTATGGCACCATTGTTGTCACAATAGATAACCATTGGGTCCAACGCACTTCGGAACCACACCCGATTCGGATATGAACATCTTCATCCAAATCGCTTCCTCGCTACGCTCAAGCAAAGCAACATATTCCGCCTCTGTTGAAGATCCCGCCACCACAGATTGCTTGGAACTCCTCCACTCACTGCTCCTCCATTCATTTCAAAAATATACCCGGTTTGTGACTTAGAGTCATCCTGATCGTTGTCGAAACTAGCGTCGACGTAACCTTTACGACGAGCTCTTTCTTCACCACCATATATGAGAAACATATCCTTAGTTCTTCTCAAGTACTTAAAGATATTCTTGACCGCTGTCCAGTTGTTCCAAACCTGGATCAGATTGGTACCGCTAGTCAAACTAATAGCATGTGCCACATCCGGTCTTGTACACAACATAGCATACATGATAGAGCCTATGGCTGAAGCATAGGAATTTTATTCATTACTTCTCTATCTTACGCTATAGTTGGACTACGAGTCTTACTCAACGTCTTGCCTTGCAACATAGGTAAGAACCCTTTCTTACTTTCGTCCATTCTAAACTTCTTTAGAATCTTGTCAAGGTATGTACTTTGCGATAACCCAATCAAGCGCCTCGATCTATCTCTATAGATTTTGATGCCTAAAATATACGCCGCTTCACCAAGGTCCTTCATTGAAAACTTCTGCTTAAGTAATCTTTTACGCTTTTCAAAAGTTCTATATCATTTCCAATCAACAATATGTCATCCACATATAATATCGTAAATGCTATAGAGCTCCCACTCACTTTCTTGTAAATACAAGCTTCTCCGTAAGTTTGGACAAATCCAAAACCTTTGATTACCTCATCAAAACGGAGATTCCAACTTCGTGATGCTTGCTTCAGTCCATAAATGGATCGCTGAAGCTTGCATACCTTATCGACATCCTTAGGATCAACAAAACCTTTGGGTTGTATCATATACAACTCTTCCTCAATGTTTCCATTAAGGAACGCGTTTTTACATCCATCCGCCAAATTTCATAATCGAAAAATGCAGCAATTGCTAACATAATCCTAACAGACTTTAGCATCGCTACGGGTGAGAAAGTCTCATCGTAGTCAACTCCTTGAATTTGTCGAAAACCGCTTTGCGACAAGTCGAGCTTTATAGACGGTCACATTACCATCAGCGTCTATTTTCTTTTGAAAATCCATTTGTTCTCAACGGCCTTGCGGTCATTGGGTAGGTCCACCAAAGTCCATACTTGGTTTTCATACATGGATCTCATTTCGATTTCATGGCTTCTAGCCATTTGTCGGAATCTGGGCTCATCATCGCTTCATCATACGTCGCAGGTCATTATTCTCAACTACCATGACATTCATAGTAGGAACATAAAAGTCGAGCATTATGCGCTCTTGTTGACTGCGAGGTGCGGTAGTGTTCTCTTCGGAGTTTCATGATCCTTATCATTAGTTCCCTCTTCATTTGGTGAAGTCAACTCCGAAACAACTTCCGCGCTGCTGCACTTGCCATTCCATGAAGAGAAGGTTCAATAACCTCGTCCGAGTTCTACCTTCCTACTACTCACACCTTTCGAGAGAAACTCTTTTTCCAAAAGGATCCATTCTTGTCAACGAAAACCTTGCCCTCGGATCTGTGATAGAAGGTGTACCCAATTGTTTCTTTAGGGTATCCTATGAAGACGCATTTTTCCGCTTTGGGTTCGAGTTTATCAGGTTGAAGTTTCTTCACATAAACATCGCATCCCCAAACTTTTAGAAATGATGACTTAGGTTTGTTGCCAAACCATAATTCATACGGTGTCATTTCAACGGATTTAGATGGTGCCCTATTTAAAGTGAATGCAATGCTTTCTAGTGCATGACCCCAAAATGAAAGTGGCAAATCTGTAAGGGACATCATAGATCGAACCATATCCAATAAAGTACGATTACGACGCTTCGGATACACCATTCTGTTGTGGTGTTCCAGCAGGAGTGAGTTGTGAAACTATTCCACATTGTCTCATGTGTGTGCCAAACTTCGTAACTAAGATACTCTCCTCCACGATCGGATCGTAGAAATTTGATCTTTCTATTACGATGATTTTCTACTTCACTCTGAAATTCTTTGAACTTTTCAAATGTTTCAGACTTGTGTTTCATTAAGTAAATATATCCATATCTACTCAAATCATCCGTGAAAGTAACGAAGTAACGATATCCACCACGCGATGACACACTCATTGGACCACACACATCGGTATGTATGATTTCCAATAAGTCGGTTGCCCGCTCCATTGTACCGGAAAACGGGGTTCTAGTCATCTTGCCCATGAGGCATGGTTCACATGTTTCAAATGATTCATAATCAAGTGATTCTAGTAGTCCATCAGAATGGAGCTTCTTCATGCGTTTAACACCAATATGACATAAGCGGCAATGCCACATATATGCGGCAATATCATCATTCAACTTAATTCTTTTGGC
Source organism: Rhipidocladum racemiflorum (assembly GCA_036346355.1). Lineage (NCBI taxonomy): Eukaryota > Viridiplantae > Streptophyta > Magnoliopsida > Poales > Poaceae > Rhipidocladum > Rhipidocladum racemiflorum. Next base: position 48,004,072 of record CM070589.1, read on the forward strand.
ATTCACATTCCCGCCCTTCTTATCACCAGATATTTTGGGCGATTGCGCTAAAGTGCTCAAAGGTTCTTGCAAGAAAAACATTCAAGATGTCGACTTAGGGCCAGCCTTGGTCTTCTTCTCAGATGTGGCAACAGACTTGCCCTTCTTCTTGAAGTTTCCCTTAGCCTTGCCTTTCTTCTTGAAACTGATAGTCTTTTGGACCATCAACACTTGATGTTCCTTTTTGATCTCCACTTCAGCAGTTTTCAGCATTGACGTAAGCTCGGGAGAGACTTCTTCATGCCCTGCATGTTGTAGTTCATCACAAAGCTCTTGTAGCTTGGTGGCGTAGATCGAGAACACGATGAATTCCTAGCTCAATGGGGATCGTTATTCCCAAAGCTATGAGTTTATCGGCGCATCTGCACATTTTGAGTACGTGCTCACTAACGGAGCTGTTTTCCTCCATCATGCAGCTAAAGAACTTTTCTCAAGCTTCATAACTCTCATCGCGGCATGGGTGTCGAAGATCATTTTCAACTCTCTCATTGTATCAAAAGCATTCTTTGTGCTCGAAAGCGTTTTACGGCTGGGCTCAAGGCCGTACAAAATGCCGCATGATGAACTAGACTGTGGTCCTCCTTGCGAGTCAAGAAAACATTTTTCTCCTCCTCGGGCCATCATCGGGGCGGGGCACCCAGCGGCGCATCAAGCACATAGCTCCTTTGAGCGTGGCCGAGGAGAATCCTCGTGTTAAGGGCCCGATTGGTAAAGTTGCTACCGTTGGTGGCTAGTTTCTCTTTCTCCATGAACAGATTGAAATTGAAAATAGGTGGTGCCATCTACAACGTATTTGCAAAGTTAATTAGACTAAGTTCATAATAGATTAAGTTCAAGTTTAATTCAAAATTACTACGAGAACTCCCACTCAAAAACAACATCCCTCTAGTCATCTTTAGTGATTACACGAACCAAATTCACTATACCGAAACCGATCATCACGTGAGACGGCATAGTTTCAAAGGCGAACATCAATATGTTCATCATATCATCCATATGACTCATGCTTTACCTTTCGGTTCGTGTTCCGAGGCCATGTCTGTACATGCTAGGCTCGCCAAGTAGAACCAAAGTATTTGCGTTTGTAAATCTGGCTTACACCCGCTGTATGCGAACGAGAGTCTATTACACCCGATCATCACGTGGTGCTTCAAACGAGCGAAATTTCTTAACGTTGAATACTATGGAAGAACACATTATTATCTTGATATTAATTTGGAGGGATCATCTTATAGTGCTATCGACGTGATCATATCCAAGCAAAATAAGATGCATAAAAGGATTAACATCACATGCATGAATAAAGTGATATGATATGGTCCTTTCAAAGACTTGATCTCCATCTTGTGCGACATGGTATGATCTCCATCATTCCACCGGCATGGCACCAAGGTCCATGATGCTGCCATCTTGATTGTCTTCCTCCATTACAATATATCACATGGACATATACTTAGCACGCAGGCCATAAAAGAAAAAACAACCAACTGGCTCTCGCCGGTTGTTTAAATTTACAATAAATTTCATTTCATACAACAATCTTTGTATCAATGACCATATCACATCACAAGCCCTCGCAAAAACAAGTTAGACGCCTCTAATTTATTTTTGCATATTTTACGTGGTTTTGGGCTTTCTAGGAAAAACTGTTCTTACCTACGAACAAGAACCACAACGGTGATAAAAACATTATTAGCAAACCGTTGTAAATTAGATCATGACTATAGTAGGAGAAATCGACACCCGCAAAGCCACTTATGCAATACTAGTTGCATGTCGAGCGTGGAACAAGTCTCATGTGCGAGGACATGTAAGGTTAGTCCGGCCGCTTCAAATCCCACTATGCCACCATGATCCAAAATACACGAAAGTATGCAATAACATGATCATCAACACCCACATCCACATGTGTTTTAAACCGTACAAAACATCTACGCATAGACACGGCTCGATACCACCGATGGGTTTCAAGCATGGAAAACAAAAATTTTCCTACGAATGCAACCAAACACCAAGATCATATCTAGGAGATGCATGCAAACGGTTTCGAAGGACTCACCTCAGAGAGACCGAAAGCGGGAATAACGTTCCCGCAAACAAACGTGGTTGAAGTAGAGGTACACGCCCGACTTCAAAGTCGCGAAGATGAGCGCCACAAGCGGCAAATACCCGCATTTGGTCACACGTGACGAACAACGACGACCTCCAATCCCTCGATCCAATGGGCAGCGGAAGTAGAGGATCCACGGAAACTCCAACAACACTACGACTTAGTGGTGGTGGTGGAGAAACTGCTTTCAAGAAATGGCCGCTTAAGCTACTGCTTGAAAGGTGGAACAGCAGGAGGAAGGAGAAAAGACCAACCAAAGGGTCATGGAGATTAGTAATGAGAGAGGAGCTCCACCCTCCCTTTTATAGGAGTGAGTTGACTCTCCATTATCTCCATGTGAATGGACTCTCCATTCTCTCCATGTGAATGGACTCTCCATTCTCTCCATGTGAATGGACTCTCCATGTGAATGGACTTTCCATTCTCTCCATGTGAATGGACTCTCCATGTGAATGGACTCTCAATGTGAATGGACTTTCCATTCTCTCCATGTGAATGGACTCTCCATGTGAATGGACTCTCCATTCTCTCCATGTGAATGGACTCTCCATGTGAATGGACTCTCCATTCTCTTCATGTGAATGTTCTGATATCCCGAAACTATTCCGGTGCTGTCCAAACTTTTCTCCGGTGTTCCGTATCCACTCAAAGCGCCGATGAACCTTAAGTGTGTCACCCTACGGTTCGTGAATAAAATGGACATGATCAAGACACCTCTCCGATCAATAATCATCGGGATCCGGAGATCCATAATGACTCCCACTTACTCAACGATGAACTAGTGATCGTGGTGAACCAAAACCAACATAACCAATTCCTTTTGTCTCGCGATATATTACTTATCCGAGATCCGATCATTGGTATCAACTATACCTAGTTTGATCCCGCTATCGATAAGTACTCTTTACTCGTTCCGTGATATGACATTCTTGTGACCTAGTCACGTGCTTGCAAGCGATGTCAATGTGATATCACCGAGAGGGCCCAGTATATCTCTCCGTCATCCGGATGGACAAATCCCACTCTTGATGCATGAGCCTCAACTAATACTTTCATAGTACCCAAATCCATCTTTATAGTCACCGTGTTACGGAGTGACGTTTGATGTCATCAAAGTACTCTTCCGGAGTTAGTGATTGACATCATCTCATGGTCTAAGGAAAAGAGCTATTTTGTATATGTTCAAGATAAAGCAACAAACTTTAATGACTTGATCGAATTTGCTATACCAACTTGGGTGTGTGTTCATCACATCATTCTTCTAATAATGTGACCCGTTATTAACAACATCCAATGTTCATGATCAGGAAACCTTGATCATCAGTTAATCAACAAGCTAGTTTAAAAGAGAGGCTTTACTAGGAACCTTTTGTTTGTTTATTACACACACATGTATCAACGTTTCCGGTTAATACAATTTTAGCATGAGAAATAAACATCTATTATAAACATGGAATAAGATAATAAACAATTTATTATTGCCTCTCGGGCATATTCCCTTCGCCTCCCACTTGCACTAGAGTCAATAATCTAGATTACATTGTGATGAATCTAACACCCATTGAGTTCGTGTCGATCATGTTTTGCCCTTGGGAGAGCTTTAGTCAACGCTGGCCACATTCAGATCCGTGTGCACTTTGCAAATCTTTACATCGCCATCCTTGACATGTTCACGGATGGAGTGAAACCGGCGCTTAATATGCTTGGAATTCTTGTGTGACCTTGGTTCTTTAGCATTGGCTATGGCACCATTGTTGTCACAATAGATAACCATTGGGTCCAACGCACTCGGAACCACACCCAGTTCGGATATGAACATCTTCATCCAAACTGCTTCCTCATACCGCTTCAAGCAAAGAACATATTCCGCCTCTGTTGAAGATCCCGCCACCACAGATTGCTTGGAACTCCTCCAGCTCACTGCTCCTCCATTCATTTCAAAAATATACCCGGTTTGTGACTTAGAGTCATCCGGATCAGTGTCGAAACTAGCGTCGACGTAACCTTTACGACGAGCTCTTCTTCACCACCATATATGAGAAACATATCCTTAGTTCTTCTCAAGTACTTAAAGATATTCTTGACCGCTGTCCAGTTGTTCCAAACCTGGATCAGATTGGTACCTGCTAGTCAAACTAATAGCATGTGCCACATCCGGTCTTGTACACAACATAGCATACATGATAGAGCCTATGGCTGAAGCATAGGGAATTTTATTCATTACTTCTCTATCTTCTGCTATAGTTGGACTCTGAGTCTTACTCAACGTCTTGCCTTGCAACATAGGTAAGAACCCTTTCTTACTTTCGTCCATTCTAAACTTCTTTAGAATCTTGTCAAGGTATGTACTTTGCGATAACCTAATCAAGCGTCTCGATCTATCTCTATAGATTTTGATGCCTAAAATATACGCCGCTTCACCAAGGTCCTTCATTGAAAACTTACTGTTTAAGTAATCTTTTACGCTTTTCAAAAGTTCTATATCATTTCCAATCAACAATATGTCATCCACATATAATATCAGAAATGCTATAGAGCTCCCACTCACTTTCTTGTAAATACAACGCACTCGGAACCACAAGCTTCTCCGTAAGCTTCTCCTCGCTCTTCGCTCCTCGCTCCTCGCACCTCGCTCCTCGCTCCTCGCTCCTCGGATGGATCCATGAGGATGCAGGGGTGGGGAGGCCACCCTAGGGCAGCAAGGGGTGGAGGAGAGGTGGTGGAGAGGTGGGGAGCAATGGGGCAAGGGAGGGGGAGGCGCACGGCCAAGGGAGGAGGGAGGCGGCTAGGGCAAGGGCAAGTGGGGGGAAGGGCGCACAAGGGGCAGGGGTGAACGCCCAAGGGCTGGTGGGGAGCCCTTTTACCAGCCCCCACACCCAATCCTAGTCCGTTACGGAGACCTACTCCAGCCCACCAAAGCCCACTTAAGGCCCAGACTCCCCCGGGAAGGCCCAAAACCCCGAAAACGGCCCGAAAACGGCCCGAAAACGTTACTAACCTCCATACCTTATGGTTTTAACCTGCCATACCATATTTCATAAAGTTTTTGACCTTAACATGCACCATTTAAAAGGTTACGACACTCAGTGGTGACACATCACTTCAAACGGCCCAAAAACGCGAGTAAACCTCAAGCCAAAAGGTTTTATTCTCTAATTTCACATTCTCTAATGTCACACCATACCGTAGTGTCACATTCTTCCCCCCTTCAACAGGATTCGACCTCGAATCCGAAGGACGCCATAATCAACAACAAAGTCCCCAAGGGACAAAAGGCTTCTCTGCAGCTCAAAACATTCACACAACGACTAAAACCGGAACAAACAACAAACGAGTTCCCAAAACCAACACATAGAGAAAAAGTGTTGATCTAGCTCAACTAAGGGCAACCCCTCACAAATCGACCTTCACTTCAATTCCCCAACAGAATCTGCGTTTCAAACACAAAGGGCTCCATCAACCCAAAACGCTCGAATCCTCACGGCAAACACTTCATACTTCTATCACAACCAACCTGACTACCATACTCCATTAAACTCAACATGACATAATCAAAGGAAGTCACAATTCCTTTAACGACCTTTCTACATTCCTGAAAATTTTCATCGAGGGGAAAACTCATTAAGGCACACTTGCCCTTCCGATACACCATCATACTAACATTTTATTCCATCCTTTCCCAGACAAGACTCAAATCCAAGAACAACTAGTGATGACAAATGCTCACGGCAGGACAAATATCACCGAACTACCATCAACTTCACTTCCACCCATCGCTACACTTAATAATGGTTAAACCCATACATCATCAACCTCCATCACAAACCACCCTTATACCCCTAGGGTTCAACACCTAGCCCCAAGCTAGGATCGAAAAATCTTACCAAACCATAATTGGTTCCTTTCTTAAGATGGTCTCGCCCTCACACAAAAACACTTAGCTATCAAGCCCAAGTGTACTCACGACAACTCAAACCCAAAGCGTTAACAACCATTTTGGAAAGAATTCGGCAACATCCAAAGAGCACACAAAGGAAGCATAAATCCCCTACACCACAACCAAAATACCATAATTTCTTCATTCTTTCTTTTCATACTAGAAAGCAAGAGAAATCTTGTTTCATGACATAAATGCACATTCTTCAGGAGCACTCCGGATTAGTCATATCTCCATATATGACTTTCTCACCGACTGCTCAACGACTCTTTTATCATTTAACATGTAAAAACGATGTCATGTTTACTATTCACCATTCATTCATCATGGAACAACGGTACCGAATAGTCATTCACCAAATAACTTCTTCCTCGGTATCAAATGATTGAAATACCCATAACACTGACGGTTGCGCTAAATCATATAGACTATGACGGCAACATAATTAACAGTAAGGCACCACATCAAATTAGAACCCACCAACGATAGATAGCTAAACTTTGCAAAACATCGCATTTTAACCAAGATCAACGTTTTGGAAAAGAACATTGACTCCAAAGTTAGACATCTGCACAAACAACTGCCATAAATTTTATCAAAAGAGAGGGAAACTCAATCCCAAAAGAAAACTCTTCTCTAACCAAATTCACTTATGAAACATTCATAAAAATCCAGACTTGTGAAACATCCGCACACCAGACACATTTTCCAAATAAATCCAACTCTAGCCAAACAGAGTTACACATCAAGGGCTTAACTCAAAAGTTTCCAACACAACCCTTTATGACCATCTGCTTCCTTTTAAAATTAATTTCAAAGATAATTCAGTGCGAACGCGAAAGGGCGCGATCGACTCAAAAACTTTTGGGGTGTAAATCCATACTCATAGCACCAACTAAACAAATTAGCTAAAACCAAATATTTGCACCAATTTCTACGGGTTTTAGGGAAACTCCGAAACACACCTTATGGAACACCTTGACCGAAAACCCTTCAACCAAAATGGCAAACAACCAAACCAGTCCAAAAGCCTTTAAACTCAAGCTCAGCATAAAAAGAACCATTTCTAGAACTCCACTACGCTTTTCATTAAAAGACTTTAATAATCACTTTTTTTTTCTCTGAGGAGCCCCAACACAATTCAACCAAAAGCTTCACATCAAATTCTTCCTCTAGTTACCATTCCCAACACTTTTAATAAGGGTTTTTGATGCTTATCAAAAAGGCACCCAACCAAGACTATAATGATATGATCCCCACGGATCACCGAATCATAATACTTCTTATTCTAAATTTGAAACATAGTACTTCCATAAATCTTTCAGCAAGATCAACATATAAATTTCATACCTCCTATCTATTCACGTCTCGATAACCGAACCTTATTCAGTTAAACAACGACTTCAACATGTAAATATTATCTCTACAAGACAAAGTTCATAGCTAGGATTCCAAGGCATACATTCATTAAGGATAAAACTCTACATCAGGTTAATTATCCATGGTTCACTCCATCACCACAGGTTACAACACCCTCCATTTAGTCAATGGTTTCCAACAAGTATTCTACACAACTACCACCACTACTAAGTCATCAATAAAAACAAATGGGCATAATCATCAACCGATCAACATTACCTTTAGCTACCCTATACATAGGTGATAACAAAATTACAACATACTCCAACTATTTAAAAATAGATTGAAAACTAGCATTGAAGGGTCACAACCGCATACTTCCAAATATACTAGTAGTTTGCAACAACATAAATAACCACTCCAATCAACTTCCAAATTAAAGTCACTAGTCTCTACTAACTGCTAGATTAGCACATCTTTAAACACCAAGCAAAGCTTCTTAACAATATCAGCTTTACATCATCTTAATGTTTTAACTATGCAACAGGGTTTAAAACTTTAAACATTATCAAGGGTCATAAGCACTTTTAAAGCAAAGCAACAGATTCTAAGCACGTACTTTAGCACATTCAATCATCCTCGCTAAGAGTAAACTACAACACTAGTAGTCTATTTATTCTCAAACTTAGAGATTTTACTCACATTGAATTGATTCAACTCAAAATTTAACTTAGCAACACATCAATCCATAAACCACATTGTTACCTACTACATAACATGCTTAAACATCAATTCTTACTAGGGACAAACGATTTCACTAAAAGACTACTTACTTTGTTTGCAGCATTTAGTTTTAAAACTCATCCCAAATTCATAAGGAAACTTGACTCAAAATTGCAATGAGACAAACCCAAACTTGGTCATGCAAAGGAATTCTCCAAAACACTTTTAAATCTCAAGGACTGCCATAAGGAAAAAGGTTGAAAGACAATTTTCGAAAGGGAACCAAGCGCTCAATCAAACCTTTGCAAATAAAACCTTAACTCCAAACCCCTAACTTTCACGACTCAAGAGGGCTTTCAAAGATGATTTCTTAAACCAGTAGAAATGAAGAAATCAAACACCACTTACTCCTACAAAGCCACTGAACTTCAGCCCCGACAGCCAGTGTCCGCACAACTCCGAACAAAACTCCTTTAGCCTCGGAGAAAGACAACCACAGGAATAAATCGAATGCTTCTTCCCATAAAGAAATCAACAAACTAAGCATTAAAACTTGGAAAGGCGCCCAAAAGAAGCGCAACACTAGACTCCTCTTCTTCGTCTTCACCCAAGGAAGACAAAACCACACACCGCATAATGGAACGATCCGCGAAAGCCCATCACCTTTTCATTTGGTTCAAAACAGCTAAAGCCAAGAAAAGCAACAAACACCGACCGTCGTAACGACAAAGAACATCCGAAGGAAACCACCATTAACTCTTCCTTTCGCCTCCAATCAACTACCCGATTTACGACAGGGAAGGGTAAGCGCTTTTCTCCTACAGGGGTTAACAGCTTCTTCGGTGATGGCGCTTAACCGCCACACCACAAACCTCACCCTAACTATAAACAACAAGAGGTGACTGAAACCCTTCAGTACCACAACCCCACTCTTATCACCACAACATATATCATTGACATAGCAACATGCATTGTCAAAAGAAGCATTCAACATCAAAGCTTAAATACAACATTTAAGCGTAAAGAAACGATACCCATACCCTTTCCTACTGCGCATCCAGTGTGTGTCAAATTTTAGATTAGTTATACCATTTTTTGCAAGTTTTAATGTTGCTATCCTATGACAAAGTTTTAGTTGAAACCTAAGCCATGTTTCTAAGTTATTCCACATCATATTTTAGTTGTACCCTATGGCATGACACTAAAATTTACATTCCAAGGACCTACAGCCCGCTCTGATACCAACTGTAACACCCCGGCATTTAATATGCCTGAATGCTACCAAACATAAGCTAAACAACATCTAAATACCACATTTAACATAAAATTCCAGCAAAGGTGCATAGGCTAAAACCCGAGATTTCGGCAGCACCTCCTTTGTTTTAACATGGATTTAAGGAGCAACAACAGTATAGCATTATAAGGCAATATGAGAGACATCTAAAACAGCAATAAATGGAGTCTTAACGACAATATAAGACTAACATCAAGCACTTAAAGTCTCCAAGTGTCAAACGAACAATAAATCTCTCATAAACAAAGCTAAACCTTAAAGCAATAATCATCACACGCAATTTATTATCAAACTAATAGAATGACTTGTGGAATCAATATGGTGAAGCTACGTGTGGGCGTGTGACTATTTCCCTTCCCCACATGCCATTCTCATGGTACCTAAAATAACAAGAAAACACAAGCGTGAGTTCGAAACTCAGCAAGCATATTGCAATGGACAACAAGAACAATATCATGGCAATAACATCTCCCATCATATATATCATCTCATTCATGAACACTTAACAATATCATCATCATTATGTATGCAATGTAATGCAATGCTCATGTCTCCTTGGAAACTCATACCGGAATGGTTGAGTACACACCCGTCGGTGTGCACCCTCTCCCCCCTTCCATCCCGAAGATGGAGGGTGCCTACTCCTCGCTTCCGTTCACCGTGGTGAATGGAATCACGATGTAGGACTTACTCATTGGCTTTCCGGATTAGTCATAACTTTCTCACCGACCTTCCCGGACTAGTTATGACTTTCTCACCGCCCGAGCCATGTAACATGCCATGTATGCATTTATGCCAACATCATATTTAACTCACATATTAACACATGGCATCATAACATATTAAACATGCTCATCATATCATTGGCAATCATAAAAGCATGGCAAGTGATCATATATCATGTAGTCAATTCCATCTATTCTCAACAAGCAACCTACAAATCGCTATCCATCACAACACACTTGCCTCAACCACGGGCAACGGATTGGCGGGAAGTAGAGGGCACTCCCGGGGTTGCACCACCTGCACATAGGTACCACACGCTCACAATAATGTCCACAAAACAGTACGCAAACCCTCATCTACCCCGACATTGCCAACTACTCGCAAAACCTAAAAACAAAGGTTCTGTCCCGTCGGGACAGCAGCATTGCAAAAGGCATAACTTGAGTTCTGGGACACCGAATCAATTAAACGAGTACATCCTCGCGTAGCTTAGGAAATTTTCCAACTTTCTCTAGGTATATGGAAAGACTGATTCGGACTCTAAAGTCGTCTAATCTACAGATTACCGTGATCTGTTCCAATTACGTCACAGATTTTAACACGCTCGGTAAAACAGCCATAACTTTCAAACGGCTGATCGGAATTTAACGTGCTTTATGTCCACGGAAAGATAATTAAATTATATACAACTTATTCAACATCCGTACGGACAGACTCGGATTCTAAATCGACGAAAACTCAAACCCTAGCCCGACTGCTCATGCTGTCCCAAAACAGAAACGTGGCAACATCTAGATCTAACCCAAATTACTCCAATCCAGCACCTCCAATTGATCTAAAAACTTGATAAACACCTTAATAACAGTACCTAGATCAATCCCCAGGGTTCCCATGGTCATACCTTTGCCCGACGCACGAAAACTCCAATAGATCCATGAGGATGAAGGGGTGGGGAGGCCACCCTAGGGCAGCAAGGGGTGGAGGAGAGGTGGTGGAGAGGTGGGGAGCAATGGGCCAAGGGAGGGGGAGGCGCACGGCCAAGGGAGGAGGGAGGCGGCTAGGGCAAGGGCAAGTGGGGGGAAGGGCGCACAAGGGGCAGGGGTGAACGCCCAAGGGCTGGTGGGGAGCCCTTTTACCAGCCCCACACCCAATCCTAGTCCGTTACGGAGACCTACTCCATCCCACCAAAGCCCACTTAAGGCCCAGACTCCCCCGGGAAGGCCCAAAACCCCGAAAACGGCCCGGAAACGGCCCGGAAACGTTATTAACCTCCATACCTTATGGTTTTAACCTGCCATACCATATTTCATAAAGTTTTTGACCTTAACATGCACCATTTAAAAGGTTACGACACTCCGTGGTGACACATCACTTCAAACGGCCCAAAAACGCGAGTAAACCTCAAGCCGAAAGGTTTTATTCTCTAATTTCACATTCTCTAATGTCACACCATACCGTAGTGTCACAGGTTGGTACCGTGTTTTTCTGGAGAGTAGCCTGAGTTAAAGGAATCGGGCACTTCAGTGCCAGGGAATGCTTAGAACGAGGAGTATGAGACCGTTTTCCTGCGTGGACTGTTTGGGATTTTATCCTATCGCTTGGGTCATGCCGAGGCCTTGTTTGAGTGCTTTGTGTTTCAATGTTGAGTAAAGTTCTCGCAAGTTTTTGATTGTGAGTTATCTTTAGAGCTGTCAGTCTTTGATCCTTAGCTCCTTGCCTCTGAGTGCTGGCTGGTGCAAGTCGTAGGGGCTTCTAAGCGGGTTCTGAGGTGTGGACCATAACTCCCTTTGATTTGATTGTTTGCGAAGTGGCGTGTCTCGGATTCGGGGTCGAATCCTGTTGAAGGGGGGAGAATGTGACACTACGGAATGGTGTGACATTATTTAACGTGAATGATAAGGTCAAAAACTTTATGAAATATGGTATTGGAGGTTGAAACTATATGATAGGAGGCTTAATAGCGTTTCCGGGCCGTTTCCAGGGTTTTGGGCCTTTCCGGGGGAGTTTGGGCCTAAAGGAAAGGGTCGTGGGCTTTGGTGGGATGGAGTTTGAGTCCTAATAGGAGTAGGAGACCTGGTTGGGGGCCTCCCCCAGCCCCTTTAGGCGTTCACTCCCTGCCCTTGCGCCCCCACAAGTCCTAGCCGCCCCCCACACCTCCCCACCTCCTCCTTGTGGCGCCTCCACCTCCCCCATTGCTCCCCATTGCTCCACCACCTCTCCACCACCTCTCCTCCTCCCTTGCTGACCCTAGGGGAGTTCTCCACCTCCACACCTCAAAGATCCATCCGTTGGAGCGCTCCGCGACGAGGAGATCCGGCGGGATTGGAGCGAGGAAGGAGATCGCGCGAACCGGGAGGAGATCTATTGGGTTTTCGTGCGTTGGGCAAAGGTATGGCCGTGGGAATCCTTGGGGTTGGTCTAGGTACTGTTATAAGGGTGTTTATAAATTTTTTAGATCAATTGGTGGTACTGGAATTGAGTAGATTGGATTAGATCTAGAAGTTGCCACGTTCTCTGTTTCGGACAGCATGAGCAGTCGACCTAGGGTTCGATTTTTCGCCAAATTAGATTCAGAATCTGGTTGTATATAATTTCATTATCTTTCCGTGGATATAAAGAACGTTAAATTCCGCCCAGCCGTTTGAAAGTTATGGCTGTTTTACCGAGCGTGTTAAAAATCTGTGACGTGATTGGAACAGATCACGGTATTTTGTAGATTAAACAACTTTAGATTCCGAATCAGTCTTTCCCTATACCTAGAAAAAATTGGGAAATTTCCTAAGCTACGCGAGGATGTACTCGTTTAATTGATTCGGAGTCCCAGAACTCAAGTTATGCCTTTTGCAAGGCTACTGTCCCGACGGGACAGAACCTCTGTTTTTAGGTTTTGCGAGTAGTTGGCAATGTCGGGATAGATGAGGGTTTGCGTACTGTTTTGTGGACATGATTGTGAGTGTGTGATACCTATGTGCAGGTGGTGCGACCCTGGGAGTGCCTTCTACTTCCCGCCAATCCGTTGCCCGTGGTTGAGGCAAGTGTGTTGTAATGGATACCGATTTGTAGGTTGCTTGTTGAGAATAGATGGAATTGACTACATGATATATGATCACTTGCCATGCTTTAATGATTGCCAATGATATGATGAGCATGTTTATTATGTTATGATGCCATGTGTTAATGTACGAGTTAAATATGATGTTGGCATAATTGCATACATGGCATGTTACATGGCCTGGGCGGTGAGAAAGTTATGACTAATCCGGAGAGCCATTGAGTAAGTCCTACATCGTGATTCCATCCACGTGGTGTTTGGAAGCGAGGAGTAGGCACCCTCCATCTTCGGGATGGAAGGGGGGAGAGAGTGCACACCGACGGGTGTGTACTCAACCATACCGGTATGAGTTTCCAAGGAGACATGAGCATTGCATTGCATTACATACGTAATGATGATGATAATGTTATGTGTTCATGAATAAGATGATATACATGATGTGAGACATTATTGCCATGTTATTGTTCTTGTTGTCCATTGCAATATGCTTGCTGAGTGATGAACTCACGCTTGTGTTTATGTTGTTTTCTTTTAGGTACCATGAGATCGGCATGCGGGGAAGGGAATTAGTCACACTCCCACACGTAGCTTCACTCTTTGATTTCACAAGTCATTCAATTAGTGTCGATAATAAATTGCGTGTGATGATCATTGCTTTAAGGCTTAGCTTTGCTAAATGAGAATATTTTCGTTCGTTTGACTCTTGGAGACATTATATGTTTGGAACTAGACTTACATTGTTGCTAAGTCGTTAATTATTGCTGTTTTTAGTTGTCTCTCATATTCCATATATTGCTATACTGTTGTTGCTCCTGCGAATCATGTTAAAACAAAGGAGATGCTGCCGAAATCTCGGTTTTTAGCATGTGCGCCTTTGCTGGAATTTATGTTTAAATGCGGTATTTAGATGTTGTTTAGCTTATGTTTGGTAGCATTCAGGCATATTAAATGCCGGGGTGTTACATCTGTAGATTAAACCACTTTAGAATCCGAATAAGTCTTTCCATATACTTAGAAGAAGTTAGGAAATTTCTTAAGCTACGCGAGGATGTACTCATTTAATTGATTCGGAGTCTTAGAACCCAAGTTATGCCTTTTGGAAGGCTGCTGTCCTGATGGGACAGAACCTCTGATTGTGGCTTGGGTGTCCTTATGACTTTATTATGTTGCAATTTAACCGTTTGATATGTTAGGTTGCCATGTCCGGTTCTTGAATGTGATTAGATGAATATGTATTGTTTGATGGCTATGCAATTGATAAAAAGAGAATATTTGCAAATTTATTCATGTTTATGGCATATGTGCATTCATAATGGAAGAGACAATCCATTCTGATGTGGGCCTCTATGTTCACATGTAGTGAACACAAAAGACCTACCTCGTAGTCCCATCCACAGTTGTGAATGGGAGCGAGTCAGTAAGAGTCGACACCCTCCACGGGATGGATGGGAATGAGGGTGCACACCGACGGTTATGCACTCGGCTGTGACATTACGGTAAGATTTTAGATCGTATTTTGGCTTTTCGGGGTGTTTGGGCTTGTCCGGGAGAGTTTGGGCCTTAGGGTTTTGAGTTGTGGGCTTCCGGTGGGAGGTTTTCGGTCCATGAGGGGGGATAAATGCTGCCAACCGTAATCCCTCCCACCCCCATGCGCCCCCACCCCCCTTGCTGCCCCCTCTCCACCAACCCTAGCCGCCACCCCTCCCTTGGTGCGCCCCTCCCCCTCCCCTCCCCTAGACGCACCACTCCCCACCTCTTGCGCCTCCCCTGCCCACCTCTAGCCATCCCTAGTGCCCTCCCCTCGCAGCCCTCGCTAGGTTTGGGAACCTTCCACCCAAAGAGATCCGACGATTCCATCGATTGGAGGGAGATCGGGCCAAGCGAAGAAGAAATTCGGCGTTCATTTGGTTCTTCAGGGGAGGTAAGTGATTTCAGATTCTTTTGTAGGGTTATGGTGCTGGTTAGATGGACTTCATACTTAAAATTGGTGTTTAGGTGCTGTTCCTAATTGCATTTGAGGAGCTTGTAGATTTGTCCCTCGTTCTGTCCTCGGGCAGATTTGAAACCCGACTTAGGACTTGAGTTTTGGGAATTTTAGAATCGTCATATGGTCGGCCAGATGTTGTAAAAGTTGTAGGTAATTGAATTAAATTTAATTGGGCACCAAAAACGCTAAATTTCGTTAAGCCGTTTAAAAGTTATGATCGTTTTACCAAATGCTGTCCAATCTGTGATGTGAATGGTACAATCTTTGTTCTACTGTAGATTAGAGGGTTTTATACGCCGAATCAGTTTTCATGAATAGTTAGAAAAAGATGCGAAATTTCTTGAGGTTCGAAAAAATGTACTCGTTTGCATGATTTAGAGTTGTATAACTCAAGATATACTTGTTAAAAGCCTACTATCCAGTTGGATAGATTCTCTGTTTTTCGGGTTTTAGGAATATGTTACGAAGTCGATGTAGTTGATTGTTCTTATGTTATTTTGTGGGCATGTTTTTGAGTGTATTATACCTTTGTGCAGGTGGTGTGACCTTGGGAGTGCCTTCAAGATCTCGTCACTCCATTTCACGAGGTTGAAGGCAAGTGTATTGGGATGGTTTTGGAATTGGGTGACCAAAAAGATTCATAGTGTTGCAATAAAACTATATGATGTGCTAATTTGCCTAGTATGAACCTTGCATTTGATATGATGAACTTGATTAGTTTAATGGTTATTCTGTTGTTATATTGAGTATTTATGCGAGTTAAATCATGTTATGGCATATGTGCATTCATAATGGAAGAGGCGACCCATTTTGATGCGGGCCTCTGTGCTCACACGTAGAGAACACGAAAGTCCTACCTCGTAGTCCCATTCATGGTTGTTAATGGGAGCGAGTCAGTAACAGTAGGCACCCTCCATGGGATGGAAGGGAAAGAGGGTGCACACCGATGGGTGTGCACTCGGCAATACCGGTATGTGCTAAGCAAAGTGACATGTGCATTGCATTGCATTGCATGAATGAAGATGTTTTATGAGATTCTTATGATGATGTTTGATGAGATGTTAATGAATACAGTTAATGTTTATGCCATTGCAATACACTTTGCTGAGTGATGAACTCACGCTTGTTGTTTTATGTTTTTTTTAGGTACCGTGAATTCGGAATGCGGGAAATGGAGTTAGCGTCACATCTCCACCTAGTTTCACTCATCTAGACAACTATTTACTTTCATTCGTAGTTGTGATGATTATTCTATTGCGCTAAAGTTGAACTATGCTTTATTGTGGGCTTGGTTTTATTGTTCACTTCATTTTGGTTCATGAAACGTTTGATCTTATATTATGGGCTTGAACTAATGCTGTAACTCCTGTTATTCCTGTTTTAGATGTCATTTGTTATGCTATTGTGTCATGATATTATAATTGTTGCTTCAAACCATAGAAAAACAATGGATATGCTGCCGAATTTTTGGTTAAGCAATTAACCTAGTTGCTGTAATTTATTGTTAAATATGTGTTATTGGTTGCTTCTAGTATCGTTTGGGTGACATTCGCGGCATACTGGGTGCCGGGGTGTTACAGTTGGTATCAGAGGGGGCTTCAGGTCTGTGGTGCTTGAACTTAGTGAAATACCATAGGGTTAACTAAAATTTTGATTTGGGATAACCTAGAAACATGGCTTAGGTTATACTTAAAATTTTGCCATAGGATAGCAACATTAAAACTTTTGTAAGTGGAATAATTAATTTAAAACTTGACACACGTAGATGCACAGTAGGAAAAGGGTATGGGTATCGTTTATTTGCGCTTAAATGTTGTATTTAAGCTTTTATGTTGAATGCTACATTTGATAATGTATGTTGCTATGTTCATGAAAGGAATGAACTGAGTTGTTCTTGTTATTGTGATTAAGTGAGGTTGTGGTGCCGAAGGGTTTCGGTCACCTCTTGTTCTTAGTAAGGTTGTGGTTTGTCGGTGTGGCCGGTTAGAGCCATCACCTAAGGACTAATAACCTCCCATGGGGGAGAGTGTTTGTCTTTTCTGTCATAGATCGGGAAGTTGGTTGGAGTTAAATAGAAGAGTTGGTGGTAGAACCTTTAGGATTTTCTTTACCGTTCTGACGATCGGTTTGGGTTGGTTTTCTTGGTCTGAGTTGGTTGAAATCAAAGGAAAAGTGTTTAGTATTGGATTTTCGCTGATTGTTCCTTTGACATTCCTTGGTTTTGTGCTGATTGTTCCTTCGGCAGTTCTTGGTTTTGCCTTCTTTGGTTGAAGACAAAGGAGAAGAGTTTAGTGTTGCGCCTCTTTTGGTCACCATTTTGACTTTGACGCCTGGTTTTGTTGGTTGCTTTACGGAGAAAGTTATCGATTTATTCTTGTGTTTGCCTTTCTCCGAGGTTAAAAAGAGTTATAGTTGTGTTGTGCTAGACCTGGTTGTGAGGGCTGAGGTTCTCTGTCTTTGTAAGAGTAAGGGGTATTTGATATAGTCATTTTACTTGTTTGGGAAATCATCTTTGAAAAAAACCTCTTCTTTCGTGGAAGTTTGGAGTTTGGTGTTTAATTGGAAGAGCTTTTGCTACTAGAGTCTGGAAATTTGAGAGTTGATCTCTTTTGTAATTCTGTTTGGGTTTTGTTTCCTTTCTTTTCTGGAAAGGAGAAACTGTTTATCGGTGTTCGTTCTTGTTCAAGAGCTGTGGGTATCTTTAGATTGGGGCTGCATCCTGTTTATCAAGGGTAGGTGACCCGTGAGGGTGTTTAGAAATTTGTATGTCTGTGTTGTGTAGTTAGAACATCGAGATGATGTAAACAACCAATTTGGTTAGAGTGAGGTTGATGGTTGTTTGAAGACAACCTAAGAAGATTATGTTGATAAAGGAGGATTAAAGGAAATGATAATTGATCTAAAGTGAAAGTTGATTAGTGTTTTATGCAGAGTGTGGTGAGTCCTGGAATTAATTCAAAGTTCGAGAACTATAGTATAGATCCCGATTAAGAATGTCTAGAATCTTCTGATCGAGGAATTATTATAGCAAGGTGGTGGTGTAAAGCACCGGAGTATGATGGTGTAACGACATGAGGATTGTTGGTTTATGTTGGGTCAATTAAACTGTGGATTGACAAAATGATTTGATCGATGTGTAATAAAAAAAATAGGGATATGGAACGACAGTATGAAAGGTTGAGTTTGTCCTGGACGAATGTCTGTCTAGGATCCGTACTTATGAAGGATGACTAGAGGAGGTCGTGTCGCATGGTTAGGATTAATTAGTGGCGGAATGAACTGGGGATATGGAATATGTGACTTAGGGATGATACGAAAGGTCTTTGTTGATTGCGCTGGAATAAAAGTGAAGTGATGTGTTTTAAGCTTGGAATAACAAGTTGTATGAATGATGGGTCATCATGGTTAGTATACCAAAAGAAGATGTTGATATGTGTCTCATGTTGAGTTAACTGATAAGTTAATTGTGCCGAACTGGTGAGGACGTGGTTCTCCTTGTTGATTGTCATAAGATAGATATGGTTTAGAGTTCGATGTTAATTTGACCAATAGTGGTTATGTGAATGGTAGAAGGTAATTGAACAAAGATTAGATGTTGTAACTTATGTCAAAAGTGTTCGACTTTCCAGGATTTGGTGAATATGAAATCCTTAATGGCTAAGAGTATTGGAATACTAGAAATAGTGGGATTCGAGTGGAACCTTCTTTTAAGGGTTTATGGACTCAATCGATTGTATGATTTTCTGGGAGTGAATGCCAATCTTTGGTTTTGGCAAATTTGTTTAGCTTATGTTATGAGTAGGGATCTGCACCCAAGAGTATTTGAGTGGGACGCTCTCTTTCACGTTCAACTGAATTATCTTTGGAGACCATATTTAAAGGAACCAAATGGACATGGGGTTGTGTTGGAAACATTTGAGTTAAGCACTTAATTTGTAACTCTATTGTGACTAGAGTTGGATTTAATTGGAAAATGTGTGTGGTATTTGCGAGTACTTCAAAAGGTGGATCTTATGAATGTTTCATAAGTGATTTTGTTGGTGAAGTGTTTTCTTCTGGGAATGTGTTTCCCTTTCTCTTTGGGAGAATTTGTGGCGGTTGTGCGTTCAAATGTTCGACTTGAGAATTGATGCTCTCTTACAAAATGTTGGTTTTGATTGAAATGTGATGTTTTGCTAATTTAGCTTTCAATTGATGTTGGGTTGTGATGCGACGTGGTGTTTTACTGTTAACTGTGCTGCCATCATAGTTAATATGTATTATCGCAATCATCGATGTTATTTGTGTTTCAATCATGTGATAAAGAGAATGAAGTCTCTTTGTGAATGATTATTCGGTATTGTTGTTACATGATGAATGAATGAATGAATGGTGAAAAGGAAGCATGACATCGTTTATTTATATAAAACCATAAAGGAGTTGCTGAGCCAGGTCGGTAAGAAAGTCATATATGGATATATGACTAATCCGGAGTGCTCTAGAAAAGTTAGCATTCATGTCATGAGTCGAGATTTTCATTGCTTTTGTAACACCCCGGCACTTAGTATGCCGTGAATGTCACCCAACCAACACTAGAAACAACCAAAATCACATTTTGACCATAAATTACAGCAAATACTCTAATTGCTTAAATGAAAAATTCGGCAGTATAACCTTTGTTTTTCCATGGTTTGAAGCAGCAATAAAAAATATCATAGCACCATAACATATTGGTTGACATCTAAAACAGGAATAATAGGAGTTATAACATCATTTCAAGCTCAGAATATTAACTCAAAGGTTTCATGAACCAATACGAAGTGAACCATAACACCAAGCACACAATATAGCATAAACCAAGTTTAGCGCAATAAAAAAACCATTACAACTACAAATGAGGGTGTGTAGTTGTCTATATGAATGAAACTAGGTGGAGATGTGACGCTAACTCCCTTTCTCGTATGCGGAATTTATGGTACCTAAAAACATCATAAAACAACAAGCGTGAGCTCATCACTCAGCAAAGTGTATTGCAATGGACAAACAATAACAGTACTCATTAACAACATCATTAACATCTCATAATACATCATCACAAACATCTCATAAACATCTTCGTAAGCATCTTGTAAACATTTTCATTCATGCAATGCAATGCACATGTCTCATTGCTTAGCATCCCGTGGAAGGTGCCTACTCTTACTATCTCACTCCCATTCACAACTGTGGATGGAACTACGAGGTAGGTCTTTCTCAGTGGCGCTCCGGATTAGTCATAACTTTCTCACCGACCTTACCGGATTAGTTATGACTTTCTCACCGACCTAGCCTGTCCTCATGCCATGAATACATATATGCCATAAACCTGAATAACTTGCATATATACTCATTTTTAACAACTTGCATAACCATAATTAAACACATGATCATCATCAATGCTCACATCCATAACTTCACATTCACATATAGCTAATTAACTCATGAATAAGAGAGGTAGTAACCCGACAGAAGGATTTGTACCAAGCGGAAGAACAAAACAATGCACATTCATTCAATCTCACACATCATGCATCACAATACACTAGCCTTAACCTCCCGAAACGGTGTGGCGAGAAGTCGACGCCACTCCCGGGGTCACAACACCTGCAATTAAATACAATCCACTCAAAAACATGCCCGCAAAACAACACGAGAACAATCAACGACACCGACTTCGCAACCCACTTCTAAAACCCAAAAAAACAGAGAATTTGTCCAACTGGACAGCAGGCTTCCAACAAGCATATCTTTAGTTCTACAACTCCAAATCAGGTAAACAAGTACATTTTCTTGAACCTTAGGAAATTTCCCAACTTGTCCTAAGTATTCGCAAAAACTGATTCGGCCTCTAAAATCCTCTAATCTGCAGTTGAACACAGACTGTCCTAATCGCATCACAGATTTGACAACGCTCGGTAAAATAGCCATAACTTTTAAACGGCTGAACAAAATTTAACGTTTTTGGTGTACAATTAAAGATAATTGAATTAACTGCAACTTTTGTAACAGTCGGCCGACCATAACACGAATCTAAAGTCCTCAAAAATGCGTCCGAACGCCGGCTGTCAAACCTGGCCGAGAGCCACTCGCGAGACAGATCTAGAATCCAACTTAACCCATCTAATCACATCACCTAAAAGAGAGTTCTAGGCATGGATTCCCCCATATAGCAGCATCTAGACCACCACAAAAGAACCACAATTCGTTACCTCTTCTTGGAGAATCGAACGATGATGAGATCCTTTCTTCCTTCCGGCCACTCCTTCCTTCGTATTCGCAGCGAAACGCTGGATGTTTCCGGATGGACGAATCTCCATGTGGGACAGCGACGACCAGCGGAGAAGGGGAAGAAGAGGGGCTGCTATGGGGGAGGAGAGGTGGCGGCTTTTGGGGGGGACCCTAGCGGGGCGCAAGGGAAAGAGGGCGTGGCGGCTAGGTGTGGAGGGGAGAAGGGGAGAGGGTGGGGCGCCCCAAGCTAGGGTTGGTAGGTTACTCGCCCCACATGGGCCCAAAACTCCCCCACCAACGGCCCAATTAACCCCCAAGGCCCAAACTAGTTCCCCCAAGGCCCAAACTTCCCCGGAAAAGCCCAATCACCCGAAAACGGCCCAAAAACACGATATAAAATCGTACCGTAATGCCGTATTCTATAATGTCACATTTTATAATGTTACATCTTTCTAGCATGAAAAGAAGGAATGAGTAATTATGGTTTTTTTGGCTGTGGTGTTAGGGATGTGAGTTTCCTTTGTGATTCGGCTTAGGAAAATAAAATAAGTGCTTTTTGGATATTGTCAAATTTTTCCAAAGTGGTTTTTAGCGCTTTGGGGTTCGAGTTGTTGTATGTGGCCTACTTGGGTTCAAAAGAATCGTACTTCTTTTGCACTATAGATGGGAGTGAGAATATGAATGTCCACGGGATTATGGTTGAGTATAATCAAGATTTGTACTCTTGGGCTTGGTTAGTTGTGTGAAAAGATTGTGAGGGTGACACCCTTTTGGGAAAAGCACCAATTGTGATGTGGTAGTGAGTTACGGCCCTAGCTTGGGCCAAGTGTAAAACCTTGATTGGGGTTTGAAAGGTGGATCATGATGGAAGTTGTGATGTTGGTTCAAATCTTTTGAGAGTATCGCTGGTTGTGAAGAAGGTGATGGTAATTGATGTAAAGTGTCCGATCGTGAACATCTGTTTTAGCTAAAATGTCTCTGAGGATGAGATATGCTTGGGAGCGGATAGAATGAATTATAACGTGATTGCGAATTGGAAAGGCAGTTGTGCCTTAGTGAGTTATTTCTTTCGATGGCATTTCTCGGTAATGGTCCATTCGATTTAAAGGGCGATCAATTGCAAGAGTTGAGAACCAGTGTCTTCTTGGTTCTTGGGGGGTCACGTTTAGAACCCCCGTTAGAAACAAGTTACCATTGGTGATTTGGTGGTAGAGAGGATGTTAAAAGAGATGTGACTCACTTTGATTGTGTCATCTTGAGTTTAATGAAATGAGATTAAGGTTTTGTGAATTAAATTGAAAATGGAGTTTAGAGTTGAGTTTGGATATTGGTTTTATATTCTTTGGAAGAAAATTACTAATTATATGGGTCGTACCTGTAGTGCCAAAAAAAGTTGTTCTGAGTTCACGAGATTGTTTGCGATAGTAGTATGAAGTGTTTGACGTGAGGATTTGGGCGTATTAATTTGATGGACCCCTTTAGTGGGTGAAATCGAGGATTGCGGTTGTCATTTGCAAATGTTATTGCGAATTGAAATGAAAGGTGGAATCATGAGAGACTGCACTTAGTTGAGCTAAGTCAATTCTTTCTTGCCAGGTGTTGGTTTTGGGAGTTGGTTTATTGTTTGGTTCGGTTTGAGTCGTTGTGTGGGTGTTTATGTGTTGCGAAGAAGTCTTTAGTTCCTTGGGGACTTTGTTCTTGATTTTGGCGTTCTTCAGATTGGAGGTCGAATCCTGTTAAGGGGGAGAGAATGTGACATTACGGTAAGACTTTCGATCGTATTTCGGCTTTTCGGGGTGTTTGGGCCTTAGGGTTTTGAGTTGTGGGCTTCCGGTGGGAGGTTTTTGGCCCGTGAGTGGGGAGAAAAGCTGCCAAACCTAATCTCTCCCCACTCCATGCACCCCCACCCCCCTTGCTGCCCCTCTCCTCCAACCCTAGCCGCCACCTCTCCCATGGTGCGCCCCTCCCCCTCCCCTCCGCTAGCCGCACCACTCCCCACCCCTTGCGCCTCCCCTCCCCACCTCTAGCTAGCCCTAGTGCCCTCCCCTGGCATCCCTCACTCGGTTTGGGAACCTTCTACCCAAAGAGATCCGACGATTCCATCGATTGGAGGGAGATCGGGCCGGGAGAAGAAGAAATTCGGCGTTCGTTTGGTTCTTCAAGGGAGGTAAATGATTTTAGATTCTTTTGTAGGGTTATGGTGCAGGTTAGATGGGGGATTTCATGCTTAAAATTGGTGTTTATGTGATGTTCCTAATTGAGTTTGAGGAGCTTGTAGATCTATCCCTCGTTCTGTCCTCGGGCAGATTTGAACCCCGACTTAGGGCTTGAGGTTTGGCAATTTTAGAGTCGTGATATGGTCAGCCACCTGTTGCAAAAGTTGTAGGTAATTGAATTACCTTCAATTGGGCACCGAAAACGCTAAATTTTGTTTAGCCATTTAAAAGTTATGGACATTTTACCGAACGCTGCCCAATCTGTGACATGAATGGTACAATCTGTGTTAAACTGTAGATTAGAGGCTTTTAGATGCTGAATCAGTCTTCAAGAATACCTACAAAAAGATGGGAAATTTCTTGAGGTTCGAGAAAATGTACTCGTTTGCCTGATTTGGAGTTGTAGAACTCAAGATATGCTTGTTAGAAGCCTGCTGTCCCGTTGGACAGATTCTCTATTTTTCGGGTTTTGGGAATAGGTTGCGAAGTCGATGTAGTTGATTGTTCTTGTGTTGTTTTGTCAGCATGTTTTTAAGTGTATTATACCTTTGTGCAGGTGGTGTGACCTCAGGAGTGCCATCAATATCTCGTCACTTCATTTCACGAGGTTGAAGGCAAGTGTATTGGGATGGTTTTGGAATTGGGTGACCAAAAAGATTCGTAGCGTTGCAATAAAACTATATGATGTGCTAATTTGCCTAGTGTGAACCTTGCATGTGATATGATGAACATGATTAGTTTAATGGTTGTTCAGTTGTTATATTGAGTATTTATGCGAGTTAAGTCATGTTATGGCATTTGTGCATTCATAATGGAAGAGGCGACCCATTCTGATGTGGGCCTCTATGCTCACACGTAGTGAACACGAAAGTCCTACCTCGTAGTCCCATCCACGGTTGTGAATGGGAGCGAGTCAGTAACAGTAGGCACCCTCCACGGGATAGAAGGGAAAGAGGGTGCACACCGATGGGTGTGCACTCGGCAATACCGGTATATGCTAAGCAAAGAGACATGTGCATTGCATTGCATGAATGAAGATGTTTTATGATATGCTTATGATGATGTTTGATGAGATGTTAATGAAGATGTTAATGAATACTGTTAATGTTTATGCCATTGCAATACACTTTGTTGAGTGATGAACTCACGCTTGTTGTTTTATGTTGTTTTCAGGTACCGTGAATTCGGCTTGCGGGAAATGGAGTTAGCATCACATCTCCACCTAGTTTCACTCATCTAGACAACTACTCACTTTCATTCGTAGTTGTGATGATTATTCTATTGCGCTAAAGTTGAACTATGCTTTATTGTGGGCTTGGTTTTTGCTGTTCACTTCGTATTGGTTCATGAAACGTTTGATCTTATATTCTGGGCTTGAACTGATGCTGTAACTCCTGTTATTCCTGTTTTAGATGTCATCTGTTATGCCATTGTGTTATGATATTATAATTGTTGCTTCAAACCATAGAAAAACAATGGATATGCTGCTGAATTTTCGGTTAAGCAATTAACGTAGTTGCTGTAATTTATTGTTAAATATGTGTTTTTGGTTGCTTCTAGTATCGTTTGGGTGACATTCATGGCATACTGGGTGCCGGGGTGTTACATCGACAATACCGGTATGTGCTAAGAAAAAGAGCATATAATGAGCATGCATGATGCATTGCATAAATGAGAATATGAATGCATATGTTTTTATGAATTTTTCCCCATGGTTTGTGTCCTGAAGAATGTACGTATGTTAACTGTTATTATTTTGTTTCCATTGCAATACACTTTGCTGAGTGATGAACTCACGATTGTTGTTTAATGTTTTTTTTAGGTACCTTGAATCCGGCATTTGGGAAAGGGAGCTAGACTCACGTCTTCACTTAGCATCACTCAAATAGACAATTTCATACACTTTCCATAGTTGTGATGGTTTACCCTATTGAACTATATTGTGGTTTTTGTTGTGTTGGTTGTCATGATTAAATGTTCATTCCGTATTTGTTCATGTGATGTTTAAATTTATATCCTTGGCTTGAATTGTTGTTGAAATCCCTGTTTGCCATGTTATTGTTGTCTTCAATTTTGCTATTTTGCTATGACTCTATTATTGATGCTTAAAATTATGGAAAAAGAGAGTACATGATGCCGAAATTTTGTTTAAATCATTAGCGTAGTTGCAGTAATTTAATTCTAAAGATGTTATTTGGTTGTTGCTATTATCCTTTGTGGTGACATTCTGGGCACATTAGGTGTCGGGGGTGTTACAGACACGCCCCTAGATCTGCCTTTGGGAACCGGGGGGAGGAGCTTGGGCGAGGGGAGGGGCTCCAGGCGCCGAGGGGGTGGGGGGCGACTCGCATATCAGATCGCACTCGACGTCTAGCTCTCAGTGATGAGGATTGATGAATTAAGATTGAGTGGAGGGTCGACTGAGCGACAGATATCCGAATGGGTTAGAATTCGAATATCCGGTTCTCAACGAGAAAAAGAACACCATTCATTTTCTATGACGATTTGTATTATGGTTTCATGATGAAATTTTATGTTTCGTCACAAAAGTACATGGGGGCGACGACGCCTGACACAATTAATGACGAATATAAAAAAGTCATCACAGAAAATAGATTTTCCATGACAAAAGTTGACAATGTCACGACGTTTTTGTCATAGATAATCACTTTTCTTGTAGTGGGGACAGACCTAGCTGACTAATTTGTATTGTCTAGATTTTGGTACTGTTGTAGTGGTGTGGGTTCTAGGGGTACAGGTAGACTCACATGGCTCAAGAGTGGGGTCCTGAGTGTGGTTACTAGTCCCATTAATGTTGAAACCTCAGCGGGCAGTACTGGATTTAGACATAGCATTTTGAAGGCTTTGTTATGGTCATTCGCCTTTGTGGTGAGTTGATTATATCTTGTGGGTAAAGTGTATAACCTCTATAGAGTGTCAAACCTATTCGAATAGCCATATCCACGGCATTGGACAATGCTCAAGAATTATAGTCAAGGCTTAGATTTTGATAAAATGAACTTTGGAATGGAGGCAATATGCCTATGGAAATGTGGAAATTGGTTTAAGTTTGTGAGATGGTTTAATTGTGAAATAACTGAGAAAATTTTTTATTGTTATTACTTGTTTGACTGTTTTGCAATCTATTATGTTATTCGTAAATGCTGTTTTATTGCAAAACAACCACTTCAGTCATTCAATTGGAATAAGCCATGCATGTAGTTAATGGACTTGTGTTCTATGCATAACTTATTGAGTGCTTTATGTACTCACCCCTTGCAACAATTCAAACACCAGTTGAAGAGGAGTCTACACCTGCACTTAAGGAGGAGTACCGGGAGGATCTGAACAATTAGAGTGCAAGCCTAGTCAGTTGCCTGTGGCATATTGATGGGTTACCACGAGTTTTATTTTTCCGCTGCAGTTTTCTTAATATTTGAGTCTTTGTCTTGCGAGGCATATTATTGTAAGTTGACCATAAGGTTAACCAAATAGGTTGTATTAATAGATAAAATCTGCATTTATTATTCTGCTATGTATGATTGTGATATTTCATCTATGTTGAGACTATGTGCACTAACACGATTCTGGACTAGTGTTGAATACACAGAGGGTCCGGATTTGCACATTCGGGTCTTGACCCCTTCCCTAACCACGCACATAGCTTGGTTATCTTCTTGAGATATCATATGTCAAGACTCGGTTACATACTGATCTAGATCTAGCCCATAATAGACATCTGGTTGAATGATTAGCCTACTTCAATGGCTTGAAAGGTGAAGTCCTTACCTGACCGTGGCAAGACTAATAAATCTCAAAAACCGTATCAAGCAATTCATACATAATCTCCAACCAAAATGTCTCACAGACCTACCTTGCAATTTTCCTCAATCTAAATTATTTACCACCTCAGTTGATTATTGTGAAACACAAACCATCAACAACTCAACATCATTGTGTGACAACACATTTATCAAGTATAGATTTCCAGTTTTGGGTTTTGGAACTGTTTTTAGGAGAAAACTAAGTAATTTGGGTTGGTTCCAAGAAAGGTTGTGGGGTTTCGGTTCGGGAAATAAATTATGGCATATCTGTTTGGATAATGAAGCATGGCTTGGGAAATGGTGGATGGAATTGGAATTGGAATTTGGATTGGTAAATGGAACTTAGTTGGTTGGAATTATGAAATTATGAATATTTACTTGTTTATGATTTATCTGTTTTCATTTGCAATTATTTTTTAAATTCCGCAATATTTCGGAATTATTATTCTATTGCAAACAAAATTAGCTTCATGCAAATTGAGACTAGGTTAGAACCTATTCCTTCGTCGCAACCTGCATTTAATAATACTTGCAAACACTAAAGTCTTGCGAGTACATACGTGCACTCATCGTTTGCTCTAAACTGATAATATGCATAGAAGACAACGTTGAAGATAATGACGACGAGATCGACAACGAGTTCGATGCCGCAGGTCCCAACGATTTCTGAGACGGTTATCTGGGTTTATCTCCCCCCAGTCAGTTGCCTCTGGGTTTAGAGGGGCACACCGCTGCCATTGCAGTTCTTTCTTTTGTTGTAATTATTATTATAGCCAATGGGCAGAATTGTAAACATGTAATGCAATACGTTGTAATCAAACAAATTATGCTATGTCCTCAATATTTGTGTATGTGAATTTATGCATCTTGTTGGAAAAAAATATGTCGGTTCTAGGCTACTAATCCAGGGAACTAGCGCTGGACACATATCTATGGGAAGCTCGGATCGGCTTCAATCGGTTGGCGCAAAGTCATAATCGTGACATGCTGATTGATTGGACTCAATCCGAGTACGGTCTTGGGATCGGTGATCAGGTCACTGGCAGGTTGCGTTAATTCTAGTCCGACGCAACAGTGAGTACCTTAACCACTGTCGCCATGACTGGAGCCCCCACAGTATATTCCTAGCGTAGTTGAACTAGTTCTAGGAACACAGTTAGGCCACCAACTGTGACAAGAACTTTTGACATTTATTCATCTTTTCTAATCTCTTTTCGATATTTCTTATACCTTTGCTACCTAACATTGCCTTCCGAGCTCCACATACTTCTTATCAGTTCAGGTCCTCCTTGTAATCACCTCACTCACGCTGTAGTCATGGTATCACGAACCAGGCACCGGTTGCACCTTCCTGCTGTTTTGGTAAGAACATTTGTAAGAGCTTGGTAAGACGCTTGAGAGTGAGTGAATCCACCTTCCACCAACTAGTAGTTGATAGGGATAATACTACTGTATTGTCTTTCTTTTTCTACTAACAATGGTAGGTTCTCTAGCTGAAGCTGTGGATGGAGGAGTGTGTTACAAGATACGAGATTAACAACACGCTAAATGCTGTCAATGCAACTATCGCAAGGATCGATCAAGACAATGACCATAGATTGGAGAGGATAGAGCAAAACATCACCAGCCTTCTTACGAGGTTGGAGAATTTTGAGAGATAGGCGCCTCTCAATGGGGCTCGTAGAGTGGAGGACTATGAAGGGTCTATCGCGGGGATGATGTGGATCGAGAAGATCACAATGTCTTCGTTGTTCGCGCCGCTGCACAAGATGTACACCAACAACGACGCCTGAATCACAACTATCTTATAACACCCCAGCATCTAGTATGCCTGAATGCTACCAAACATAGACTAAACAACATCTAAATACCACAAATTAACATAAATTACAGCAAAGGAGCAAATGCTAAAACCAAAAATTTCGGCAGCATCTCCTTTGTTTCTCATGCTTCGAAGCAACAACAATAGTAAGACAAGATATAGCTTGGTAAATGACAACTAAAACAGCAATAACAATTGATATGGCAATACTTATATCTACAAACAGCGAATTCAACCATTTCACCAATTATAGTGAAGCAAAGGATGAACTTAAGCTCAAAACCAAGCCGAGCACCAAGTTTCATGGCACAAATCTTATTATCATGTCTCCAAGTGATTAAACATAGACTATGAATGTGGAGCTACGTGTAGAAGTGTAGCTAAACCCCTTTCCCGCATGCCAGTCTCAAAGTACCTAAAAACAACATAAAACACAAGCGTGAGTTCATCACTCAGCAAGTATATTGCAATGGGCCAAAAAAAACAATTCAATGTAACATCACTACATACCATGCTCAACTTCATGGTCAAGTCATAATCTCATATTCAACATCATATCCATGTCTCAAAATCATTGTTCACATATCATCATCATCATGTATGCAATGCGATGCAATGCAATGCTCATATCTCCTGGAAGCTTATACCGGTATAGCTGAGTGCACACCCGTCGGCGTGCACCCTCTCCCCCCTTCCATCCCGTAGATGGAGGGTGCCTACTCCTCGCTTCCATTCACCACGTGGATGGAATCACGATGTAGGTCTTACTCAATGGCGTTCCGGACTAGTCATAACTTTCTCACCGACCTTACCGGACTAGTTATGACTTTCTCACCGCCCTCGCCATGTCTCATGCCGTGAATGCAAAGATGCCAACATCATAAAATAATTTGCACATTTACTTAAACCAATCATGGCATAGAATCATAATGGATCATTTTCATCATACCAATAGCAAGCATTAAAGCATGGCATGTTATCGCATCATAAATTCAATTTCAACTCATCAAAACTAGCGATCTACAACTCGCTACCCATTCCAATACACTTGCCTTAACCTCCGGCGACGGATTGATGAGAAGTAGTGGGCACTCCCGGGGTCACACCACCTGCACATAGGCATCACACACTCACAAACATGCCCACAAAACATTACACAACATTCATATAACCCGACTTCGCACCTTACTTGCAAAACCCAAAAACAGAGGCTCTGTCCCTCCGGGACAGCAGACTTCCAACGGCTATAACTTGAGTTCTAAGACTCCAAATCAATTAAACGAGTACATCCTCGCGTAGCTTAGGAAATTTCCCAACTTTTTCTAATTATAGTGAAAGACTGATTCGGAATCTAAAGTTGTTTAATCTACAAAATACCGTGATCTGTTCCAATCACGTCACAGATTTTAACACGCTCGGTAAAACAGTCATAACTTTCAAACGGCTGATCGGAATTTAACGTTCTTTATGTCCACGGAAATATAATTAAATTACCTACAACTTCTTCAACGTCCGTACTACCAGATTCCAACTCTAAATTGGCGAAAAACTGAACCCTAGGTCGACTGCTCATGCTGTCCCAAAACAGAAACGTGGCAACATTTAGATCTAAACCAATCTACTCAAGTCCAGCACCACCAATTGATCTAAAATCATGATAAAAACCCTTAGAACAGATCCTAGACCAACCCCAAGGGTTCCCATGGCCATACCTTCGCCCGACGACTGAAAACCCAACGGATCTCCTCCCGATTCGCGTGATCTCCTTCCTCGCTCCAAATCCACCGGATCTCCTCGTCGCGGAGCGCTCCAATGGACGGATCTTCGAGGTGTTGAGGTGGAGAACTCCCCTAGGGGCAGCAAGGGAGGTGGAGAGGGGAGGAGAGGGGTGGTGGCGCCATGGGGGAAGATGGAGAGGAAGGGGAAGGGTGGAGGCGCATGGGGGGGCTAGGGGGTGGCGGCTAGGGTTGGGAGAGGGAGTTTGGGGTGCACCAAGGGGTGGGGACCAGATTTGGCTGCCCAAAAGTCCCCCCCTTGGGCCCAAACCCTTCCACCGGAGGCCCAAAGTCCCCCGGAGAGGCCCAAAACACCCGAAACGGCCCAAAAACAAGCTATAAACGGCATAACGTAAAGTTTTAACCTCCATTTACATATTTTATAATGTTTTGACCTCAACAACCATATTTTATAAGATTACGACACTCCGTGGTGTCACATATCTGTTAGTGTTATGCCCTTGAGGCAATCATACGGATGATTGTAACATGACTATGTTCATGAATAATAATATGATTATTGGTCCAATGAATGTATATCATTGTTTAGATCAACAAGTGTGTGACTTGTTTATGAAGCTCTTTATTTATTGATATAATTCGATAAATATCTCTGATCGGATATCATCGTATAGGACAACGATGAATAGATCAACACATGTATTGTTCGATGATCTTGTTTCATAGATCATGGGATATGGAGATATCATCAATACATTATGGACACATGTTGAAGAACATGTGTTAGATAGACCCACAATGGGACACTGCGAGAATGTTACATTCTTATGTGTCATCAGTCTATCTCATACATAGTAGATGTATGATCCTTAGACCTGAGATTGTCATATTCCCTACATGTGTAATAGTTTACCTTGGGGTTACCAAAAACTATTTTCTAACCGGATAGTTATAAAGGTAGGTTTCATGTTTACTATGAAACATGCAGAGAGAAGTGAGCAGTCAAGATGGAATTTGCCACTCCAATGTAACGGAATATATGTCTAGGCCACTCGTGTGATATGATTAAGGAAGTGCATGGCCATGCCGTGATTGAGAAGTCAATCACAACTTATTAATATATCACGGATACGAGAGATGGATTGAACTGTCAAAGGATGACATGCTTCTCGCCTTGAGTTCGATCTTCATATAGTTTGGCAACAGGATTATTACATTAGTACTTTAATCATATGCGTTTGGGAGTTGGCATGCTCTGCAAGGAGCCGCTACCGACTATTGGATTAGAAAAAGGGTTTTCTGAATCCATGTCCAAATGCGCATGAACCTACAGGGTCACACACTTAACGGGCTGGGACGCATTAATTCGGATTGGATCCGTAATTAATGGATCTCGTGGGCTTAGCGCGTAGATGGGCCCTAACTGCCTAAGGTTTCACCTCGTGCCTAGGGTCCACCGTCGACACGGTCCATGGGTACACGTGTCACTGACACGTGGGATCCACTCGGATGACGTCATTGATGACGTCATCGCGCTCGGCTACACGGTACTGACACGCAGGCCCCACCGTGACGTCATCATGACGTCACGGGTGACGTCATGGAGCGGTCGCTGACACGCAGGCCCGTGTTGGCATCAGCGACGACCGGGCACACCCACGTGGACCGCGACAGTTCGACTACGCTCGATGTGGCTCGATCTGGGCCGTTTGTTTGAAATTTAACTGTCCAGATCAGATCTAACCTCACGCGTTTTGGATCAACGCGATCGATCCGAACAGTTCGATTCGGATTGGGCGGTTGGGATTGGGTCTGGCTTTTTCGCAGTGAAGGGGCTACGTGGATAGTCCCGGGCGGTGATGTGTGGCAATATCTAAGCCATTCGTTCTCGATCGAACGGTTGAGATCGCATGTAATGCTACAACACGGACCAATTCTAACCGTATGATCTAGATCTAACGGCTGAGATCTAATCCTAGCACGGTGCGGTTACGGGCTACGTGGCTTAATCTAAGGCGTTGGATCTAGATCCAACGGTGGAAAATAGATCTAAAACTATAACGTGGATTTACACGAGGGTGACGTGGACTAACCTGGGCCCTTCGATCACGATCGGACGGCTGTGGGAGTTCGCGGTCCCGGCAATGTCGCGGCGGAGCTGTGGTGGCCAGAGTTGAGGATGACGACGTGGCCGACGGCACTTTGAGCACGTTACAGCGAAGTGGATGGTCCTCCCCGATGCGGCTCGATGCGAGGGTTCCGGATCTGGGCTCCCAAGCGGCGGAGGACGGCGGAGTCGACGGGAAACGGCGGAAAACAGCGGCGGCGCACGTTTCCTACTACAGCGAGTGATTGCGGCGTGGCTACGGCGGCTGGCGCTCCAAGACCTAGGGCAAAACGTGTGCACGGAAATGGCAATCACGACACAGGTGGCGGCGCATTAAATAGCGCCCTCGGCGTCCGTGAAAACCGTGGAAACCGAGGCCCACACGCGCACGGCGGCGGAGTCCGGCGAGGACTCGGACTAGGGGATGTGGCACGATCCTAGCCATCCACGTATGCATGATCGACGACTACGATCACGTCAGCGCGAGCGGGTTCGATCCGAGCCCCACGTGGGTGACGTCGCTCAACGCTGGCCGTTGGATCAAAATCCAACGGTCGCGCGGGTTAGGGTTTGGTCCGGTTCGAGTCAGGCTTGGGTATGGTTCGAGTCAGACTCGGGTTCAACTCGGTCGGATGAACAGAAAAACCGATTGGATTTTCTTGCGATTTAATAATTAAATTAATTCCTAGAAATTAAAATAAATCGAGAAAAATAGCAAAATAGTCAAAAAAATTGCAGAAAAATTATGGAAATTACTTTGAGACATTTTGGACTCAAATAAAATATTTCCAAAAAAAATTTATTTAAAACTTTTAATTATTTAATTATCTCAAAAGGGAATAAATTCAAAATAAATCCAAATAAATCCCAGAAAATTCCAAAAATTCTCAAAATTGCAAAATTTCATTTAGATTCATGAAAAGCAAAGATTGGGGTGTTGCAAACCTCCCCCCTTAACAGAATCTCGACCCTGAGATTCAAGGCTGACTAAGGAATATGTTCGAAAATTCTTTTCTCAAATCCTCTTTGCCCTCCCAAGTCGCTTCACTTTCTGCATGGTTGCTCCACTGGACTCTGCAGAAGCGGGTTGAATTATTCCTTGTCTCTCGATCCATGGTGTCCAGAATCTTCACAGGGTGTTCCTTATATGTCAGATCTTCCTGCAGCTCTATTGACTCTGGTGGCATCTGTTCATCTGGCACTTGGAGACACTTCTTCAGTTGGGATACATGGAACACAACATGCACTCCCGCCAACGACTGCAGTAACTCCAATTGGTAAGCAACTTCTCCTCGGTGACTCAGGATCTTAAACGGAACAACATATCTTGACGCAAGCTTCCCTTGGCCGTGGAACCTCTTAACTCCCTTGAGTGGTGTAACCCTGAGATATATGAAATTTTCCGGTTCAAACCCAAGTCTCGACGACGGTTATCAGCGTACCTTTTCTGTCTCGACTAAGCTATCTTCAGTCTTTCCCGGATCATGGCAATCTGTGTTAGAGTTATGCCCTTGAGGCAATCATATGGATGATTGTAACATGACTATGTTTATGAATAATAATATGATTATTGGTCCAATGAATTTATATCATTGTTTTGATCAACAAGTGTGTGACTTGTTTATGAAGCTCTTTACTTATTGATATAATTCGATAAATATCTCTGATCGAATATCATCGTATAGGACAACGATGAATAGATCAGCACATGTATTGTTCGATGATCATGTTTTATAGATCATGGGATATGGAGATATCATCAATACATTGTGGACGCATGTTGAAGAACATGTGTTAGATAGACCCACAATGGGACACTGCGAGAATGTTACATTCTTATATGTCATCAATGTATCTCATACATAGTAGATGTATGATCCTTAGACCTAAGATTGTCACATTTCCTACATATGTAATAGTTTAGCTTGGGGTTACCAAACACTATTTCCTAACCGGATAGTTATAAAGGTAGCTTTCTTGTTTACTATGAAAAATGCAGAGGGAAGTGAGCAATCAAGATGGAATTTGGCACTCCAGTGTAATGGAGATATATGTATAGGCCGCTCGTGTGATATGATTAAGAAAGTGCATGGCCATGCCGTGATTGAGAAGTCAACCACAACTTATTAATATATCACGGATACGAGAGATGGATTAAACTGTTAAAGGATGACATGCTTCTCGCCTTGAGTTCGATCATCATATAGTTTGGCAAAGGGATTATTACATCAGTACTTTACTCATATGCGTTTGGGAGTTGGCATGCTCTGCAACGAGCCAGTACTGACTATTGGATTAGAAAAGGGTTTTCTGAATCCATGTCCAAATGCGCATGAACCTACAAGGTCACACACTTAACGAGCTGGGACGCATTAATTCGGATTGGATCCGTAATTAATGGACCTCGTGGGCTCAGCGCGTAGATGGGCCCAGACTGCCTAGGGTTTCACCTCGTGGCTATATAAGGAGGGGAGGAGGCTAGGCGCAACACACACTTTCGTGCGGTTTAGAGGTGTTTCGCCAGAAACCCTAGCCACCTCCTCTCGTTGCCCCTGCTGAGCAACCCGGTGCTTGCACACTGACACACAGCGTTCCATCCCCGGACGTGTGGACTGCTGTGATGACACTGCTGTTACTGCGGCATGGAGAGGACGATCCACGGCGAGGACGATCCGTGGCGAGGACGATCCGTGGCGAGGACGATTTGCTGCGAGGACGATCCGCGGCGAGGACGATCCGCGGCGAGGACGATCCGCGGCGAGGACGATCCACGCCGAGAACGATCCACTACAATGACGTGCGAAGGATTCCGCAACTACGCGTCTAGTGGTAATAGATCTATGATCCCCTTCTTGCGAGTAGCTTTTCTGGTTTGCGGTAGAAATTTTAATTTGTGCTAGTGTAGCATACCGCGTTCCCAAACAATCTGTTCTTCAGCTTCTTGAAGAATATCCAGTCCAAAGACATGTCGTTCACCCGTCTCATTCCAATTCAATGGTGTTTGACATGGTCGGCCATACAGTGCTTCAAAAGGTGACATCTGTAGGCTGGCCTGATAGCTGTTATTGTAGCTGAACTCAGCATATGGTAGACTCTTATCCCAAGAGGTAGCATAAGCCAATGCACAAGCTCTTAGCATATCCTCCAGAATCTGATTAACTCTTTCGATTTGTCCATCCGTCTGCGGATGATATGTTGTACTGAAGTTCAAACGAGTCCCCATGGCTTCGTGCAACTTATTCCAAAACCTTGAGGTAAATTGGGTACCTTTGTCCGATACAATCTTCTTCGGCACTCCATGTAAACAGACGATCCTGGTCATGTACAGTTCCGCTAACTTATCTCCCGAGTAAGTAGTCTTTACAAGGATAAAATGAGTGACTTTAGTCAGGCGGTCCACTACAACCCATATGGAGTCATATCCTCCCTGAGTCTTCGGCAAACCAGTAATGAAGTCCATTCCGATTTCCTCCCACTTCTACTCAGGTTTCTTCAGCGGCTGCGGCAATCCTGCCGGCCTCTGATGCATTGCCTTGACTCTCTGACATACATCACACAACACAACAT
The DNA here is from genome assembly GCA_036346355.1 of Rhipidocladum racemiflorum. NCBI lineage: Eukaryota > Viridiplantae > Streptophyta > Magnoliopsida > Poales > Poaceae > Rhipidocladum > Rhipidocladum racemiflorum. The sequence continues at coordinate 48,040,817 of CM070589.1, forward strand.
GTTCAGCAACTTCATGTTTCATCCTTGGCCACCAGAATCTCTCCTTCAGGTCTTGGTACATCTTAGCACTTCTTGGATGAATGAAATACTTGGAATCATGAGCTTCCTCCAGAATCAACTACTTTAGCTCTTTGTTGTTCGATACACAGATGCGGTCCTTAATCCACAATGTACCCTGCTCATCCAGCTTGAAGTCCTTAGCCTTGCCTTCATCCATTTTGGACTTGATCCTCTGGATCTTGGCATCATCCTTCTGCCTTTCTCGGATTTGGTCCTCTAAGGTAGGCTTTACTTCCAAAGTGGCTAGGAATGAGATGAACCACCAAAGATAATATCATCAACATAAATCTGAACGAATAGTTGATCATTGCCTTGCTTGAGTAAAAAGAGAGTTTTGTCAACCTTTCCCATTAAAAAGCCTTTTTCAAGTAAAAAGGTTTTTAGCCTATCATACCATGCTCTAGGGGCTTGTTTCAAACCATACAAAGCTTTTGATAGTTTGAACACATGATTTGGAAACTTTGGATTTTCAAAACCAGGTGGTTGCTTGACAAAAACCTCGTCATTTATGTAGCCATTAAGAAAAGCACTTTTCACATCCATTTGATACAATTTGAAACCTTTGGATGCAGCAAAAGCTAAAAGGATTCTAATGGCTTCAATTCTAGCAACAGGAGCAAAGGTTTCATCAAAATCTAAGCCTTCAATTTGAGTGTAACCTTGAGCAACCAATCTAGCCTTGTTTCTAACAACAACACAATCCTCACTTTGTTTATTTTTGAAAACCCATCTAGTTCCAATAACATTAAAATCAGGAGGTGGTGAGACAAGTTTCCAAACTTTATTTCGTTCAAAATTCTCTAATTCTTCATGCATGGCATTGATCCAAGATTCACGATAATGCATGAGATATATCTTTGGGTTCAAAGGAAGCAACTAAAGCAGAATGAGTATGAGTGTCAGAATGAATAAACCTGGATCGAGTGACTCTCTCATTTAGGTCTCCAATCATTTGTTCAGATGGATGCATTTTTGAATGTGCAAGGGAGCATTGACTTTTGAGACTTCTCCTTCTCCTTCTTCATTTTCAGCATGTACAGATGATGTTGTAGCTTGAGGATGGTTAGCTGTAGGTGATGTAGTAGTAGGTGCCAAAGGTGCTACAGCTTGTTGTGCATTAGGAAGAGTCAAGACCTCATCTTCATCATCATCATTATCTTCAAAAATTTTCTCCCCCTGAACATATGCGTCTGTACCTGCATCATTTAGACTAGTGCCTGGACTAGACTCATCAAAAGTAACTTCACAGGTTTCCACAATTTTGTTAGTCTCCAAAACAAGCACACGATAGCCACGAGTATGAGCAGGATATCCAAGAAAAAAGCCATCCATTGATCTAGCTTCAAATTTATCAAGATTTCCAGATTTCAAGACAAAGCATTTGCATCCAAAAACCCTAAAGTGAGAAACAGTAGGCCTATGTCCAAACCGAAGCTCATATGGAGTCTTACCCAATTTTGATCTCAAAAACACACGGTTTGAAACATAACATGCAGTTGAAATCGCTTCAGCCCAAAAGTTTCTAGGAGTGTGATGTTCATTTAACATGGTTCTAGCCATCTCAACCAATGTTCTGTTTTTCCTTTCAACTACACCATTCTGTTGAGGCACTCTAGGTGATGAAAATTGATGATCAATTCCTTTTTCAGCACAAAAGTGATCAAAAGAAGCATTTTTGAATTCGGTTCCATTATCACTTCTAATAGCTTTGAGAGCTCCTGGATGATCAATAGAAAGCCTAAGAACAAGACTTCTAAAATGACTAAAAGCCTCATCCTTAGATGCCATAAAGTATACCCAAGAGTATCTAGAAAAATCATCAACAATTACAAGCACATACCATTTGCCTCCAAAGGATTGAACTCGAGATGGTCCAACTGTATCAAGATGTAGAAGCTGTCCTGGAGCGTTTGTCATCACCATGGTAAGAGGTGGATGTGAACCTGCAATCATCTTACCATGTCTACAAGAAGAACATACTAGATTGATATCACCCTTAAGCTTAGGTAAACCACGTATGAGATCTAAACCACTTACACGAGTAAGATGATCAAAACCAACATGACCAAGTCTACGATGCCAAAAGAAAAAATCTTTAGAAACATTGGCAATTAGACACCTATGTTTATAAGAAGGTGATGCATCAAAATCAGCTTTAAAAACTCTTCCAAAACGAGAAATCTTGAACACAAAATCACCTGAAGCATCTAGCACTTTGCATTCATTTTTCTTAAAGCTTATCTCAAGATCTTTATCAAGCATTTGTGAGATAGAAAGCAAGTTATATTTCAAGTTTTCAACAAGAGCCACATCCTTGAACATAAACTTGTCACTTACCTTTACTGTACCTTTTGCCACAACAGAAGAGGAAGAGGCATCTCCAAAAGTAACACTTTCAGCATGAGATGCACGAGTGAGGGAGGAGAACCAATTCTTATCACCGGACATGTGGCGTGAGCATCCGGAATCCACTAACCATATGTTCTTCTTCCTTGCGCGAGAAGCCTACATAGCAACAAAACATGTCGAGGTCTCGATCTTGGGGTTAGGAATGAGATTTTTGGGAATCCAAAGATCGAGACACACGACGCACAACAAGAGGCACAACACGAGAATTTTTATGCACAAAATCAGCTTTTCTTTTTCCCATGTTCATAGGAGCAGAAGGTGTTTTCAACACTCTAGGCGCATAGTGAGAAGCAAAGTGTGCTCTTCAAGTTAGACCTAGCCTTAGTCATTTCTTTCCTTTCTTTGTCTGGCTAGTCTAAAGCAAAAATCTACTAGATGTCCATCTCTACCACAATGAGTGCAAGTGTACTTAGCATGAAGTTTGGCTTTAACAAGAGAAGCACATTTTGCATTCATCATAGTAGAAGAAAGAAAACCGGCAGATTTAAAAGCAATCTTTTAGGCTCATTAAGAATCTCAATTTTGTTATTGCAAGGAGCATTAACAACGGCTGAGGTTTAGTTTCAAATGAAGCATGAAGATCAAAGCCTAAACCTCTCTTGTTTGAGCTAACCTTAGATTGATCCAAAATCATGTTCAATTTTTTCTTGCCATTAGTGAATCGTTCCAAAGAGTTTTGCAGGTAATCAACTTTCTTAGCAAGAATTAAACAATTATTGCAGGGAACATCCACTTTTCCTTTTTGCTTGCGACAAGTTGAGCATGAAAGAACCTCATGTGTAAGCAAATCTTCAGTCATTTGAGAAACCCTAGCATTTGCATCTTTCAATTTTAATTCAAGAGTTGAGCATTTAGAACAAGAAGTGGAACTATGCAAATCATCAGTGGAGCAGCTAGCATGTACAACATGTTTCTCATTTTTCTCATTTAGATGCAACAAAAGAGCATGTTCTTTCCTAAGCAAGGTGAGCTCATTGTAAATTAAGTCACATGATTTGCAAGTATCATCACTAGGAATCAAAGTCTTAAGTCTAGCAATTTCAGCATTCAATGATTCAATAATGAAATCATGTTTCTTAATTTTCTTATCACGTTTGTCAAGCAATTTTCCAAGACGAGCAACACCAATAGCTAATTCATCATAAGAGGGATCTACCTCATTGAAGTCATTTGTCGTGGTCGTCCTCGGTGAAGATATCCTTGCTGCTTGCCATGAGACACAATCCCATCAAATCATGCTTGCTTGGAGTAGCATCATCTTCGCCGCTTCGAGTCCACATCGCTCAAATTGACTTGTTCAAGAGCGGAAAGAACTCGGTGAACCACCTTGCGGTTGATGAAGTTCTTCTTCTTCCTATCATTTGTGAGAACCTTTTCTTCTCATTCCTTACATCGTTGTCCTTCTCTTCCTTTGACGTTTTTCCTGCAAGCTTAGGACAATTTGTGCGAATATGGTTGAGGTCACCACACTCATAGCATCTTGGAGGACCACCTCTCTTTCTCATTCTCACATTCTCGCAAAGCTTTGTTAAAGCGAGAAGAGAGTAGTGCCAGATCTTCTTCGGGAAACTCTTCAAGTTGCTCATCAGTTAAAGAAGACATGGAAGACAAGGCAAAGCTAGAAGAAGAATTTGCTTTTGACATGTTAGGGTTAGAGATCAAAGCAATTGATTTAATGTTACCCTTCCTGGCAAGAACATCCAACTCATGAGTTTTCAACTTAGAATAAAGAACATCTAAAGTAAGTGTACTCATGATAGTAGATTCTTGTATAGATGTTACTTTCATCTCCCACACCGACATGTCCAAAGCACTAAGCAATTGTCTAGCATTAGCAGCATCATCAAAGCTAACTCCAACAGCACGCAAATTGCTAAGAATCTTATTGAAACGTGCAAAGAAGTCATCTACAGATTCACTAGGTTTCATCTCAAAACGCATGTATTCTTTTTTGTAAATATCTTGGCGAACCTCTTTCACAGTATTAGAACCTTCATGGTAATCACAAAGAGATTTCCATACCTCATATGCGGATCGAAGATGAACCACACGATGAAAGTCGCTGCGTCCCAAGCCTTGGATGATCAAGTTGCGCGCCTTGCTGTTTGCTTCAACTTGTGTGCGATTGGTGTCATTGACGTTGTCGTTTGCAGGGACTTGGTATGGCTTGTACACCTTCTCCCAAATTGTGAAGCCTTGTGCTTGGATGAATGCCTCCATCTTGGCCTTCCAAAACTGAAAATCAACACCATCGAACACACAAGGTTTTGTCGAATAACGATCCATTGATCTAATCACCGATTAAGATAGATTAGAAAAACCTTGCTCTGATACCACTTGTAGGATCGAAGTATTCGAATATAGCAATCAGAGGGGGGGTGAATGATTATGCGAAAGCTAAAACAAAATTTTCAATCTACTGGAAGAACACCCCAACTAGGATTCAAAAGATTGCCTCGTAATCAACAAAAACAGATTGACAGACGCTTGGTAAAATGAGAATTCCCGGAGATCCAACCGTCGAAACGATCTGAAATTTGGACACCAGAAACTAGATTTCAATACGAATCAAACCCAAAAATAATTACCTCGATCGGACTTATGGATCAAAAGTTATGAGCTTCGCAAGCTTGCTGATCCAGAACTTGACGAGAATTGATCTAACGAAAACTTGAAAGTTTTAACAGAACCGACAAAAGTTTAATCAACTAGACTTGAGGAACTTAAAAAAATATCCTAGAACGGTTTTTGATGGATCAAATCAAGATGAAACTCAACGATCAAAAACCAATCAAGAATTAGAACAAGCATGCAAACAAAAACCAAAACAGAGAACACTGTAGCGACGCGGTTACTGTAGCACGCAAAAATCTTGGAAGAATTGATCTTTATTTCTTTTGTCTAAAATACTCTCATCAAAAGAGTACAAACTCTAAAACTCTTGATGCGCTCAGCTCTCCTTGGTGCCCTTTCAACAGGAGACAACCCCTCCTATTTAAAAGACCAACCCAGAATACGATTCCTATTCCCTAGAAGGAATCCGTATCCAACACAACTCTACTTGGCCCAACCTGGCCGAGTACAACTCTTGCACGCATATGGTAACCCTACCATACTCACGTGACTAACACCTTGCACGCGTATGGCCACCTGCCATACTCACGTGACTAACACTTTGCATGCGAATGACCTCCTGCCATTCTCACGTGACTAACCATTCTTCATGTGCACCATTCCCTTAGCCCGAACGTCCCGCATGACATCCTTGACCACCAAGACCTCAGTTCCTCCTGAACCTAGTCCCGAACCTCAGTTCCTCCATGAACCTAGTTCCAGTCCGTCATCGACCACATTCGTCTTCGAGCAATACCTGCACATGAACAAACCACAAAACAAATCCGAGCACAAGTCCACGACTTGACTCAAGGTCAATCCATGCAACTACTCACATGAGCATTGCATAAAGTCCACTTCAAAACACGCATCATGAAATCATCACAAATTTCATAATTTCAAATTCAAACTATTTCAATTTTGCTCAAAACCGCCAAAAGCATGTGTATGACAGACCAAAGTCTTTGGTCATCATACATGAAAAAATTGAGTTCGCTATCAACATGTGTATGACAGACCAAAGAGTTTGGTCTGTCATACATGGGCAAAATGAGTTCACTGAAAACATGTGTATGACAGACCAAAGAGTTTGGTGCATCATACATGGGTAAAATGAAATCGCCCAAAGCATGTGTATAATGAGACCAAAATCTTTGGTCTGTCATACATTGAAAACGAAGTCACTAAAGTTTGTGTATGATGAGACCAAAAAGTTTGGTCTCATCATACATGAGAAAATCGAATTCGCCAAAACACATGTATGGCGGACCAAAAACTTTGGTGCATCATACATGGGAAAAATGCGATTTTTAGTTATTTGGTTCTGCGCAAAAGCAAGGTTTCTTTTTTAATGTTCGGATGTTTGGTCCAATACAGATTAATCCTAATCTTCACCAATTTCAGCACAAGATCAAACCAATTTTTCATCACATGATTCACAATCACAATAGATATCAAAGCTTTGATTAACATCCGGTAGGACTAACACCGGTGCTGATGTCAATCGCTTCTTCAGCTCTTGGAAACCTTTCTCACATTCCGACGTCCAGTTAAACTTCTTCTCCTTTTTCAACAATTGCATAAGAGGTCTCGCAATCGTCGAAAAGCCTTCAATGAAGCAGTGGTAGTAACCTGCCATCCCAAGGAAACTTCGAATCTGGGTCACTGTCTTCGGCTGTTCCCAATGGAACACAGCTTCTACTTTGCTTGGATCAACAGCGACTCCTTCTGCGGTCATTACGTGTCCAAGGAACTCCACCTTGTCCTTCCAGAAGTCACATTTGCTGAACTTGGCGAAGAGCTGCTGTTCCCTTAGCTTCTCCAGAACTAGCCTCAAGTGTACTGCGTGCTCTTCTCTTGTCTTGGAGTAGACTAAGATATCATCTATGAATACAACTACGAACTTGTCCAGATATTCCATGAAAACCTTGTTCATCATGTTCATGAAATAAGCTGGCGCATTCGTCAAACCAAAGGACATAACTGTAAACTCGTAATGTCTGTATCTCGACGAGAATGCGGTCTTTAGAATATCCTCTGACCGGATCTTCAGCTGGTGATATCCTGATCTTAGATGAATCTTGGAGAAAACTCCGGCTCCTCTCAGCTGGTCAAACAGATCATCGATCCTGGGTAGCAGATACTTATTCTTCATAGTGACCTCATTGAGTGCACGGTAATCTATGCACATCCTGAAACTCCCGTCCTTCTTCTTGACGAACAGAACCAGTGCTCCCCCATTGCAACGAACTAGGTCTGATGAATCCTTTTTCCATCAACTCTTCAAGCTGTTTCTTCATCTCTACCAACTCTTCGGTTGACATCCAATAGGGTCTCTTCGCTATCGGTGCTGTTCCAGGTACTAACTCAATCACAAATTCTATGTCTCTGTCCGGTGGCATACCAGGTAAATCTTCAGGAAAAATATCAGGATACTCATTCACCACTGAGACATCCTCTAAGCTGATTGCCTTCGTACTGTTGACCATCAGCTGTCCATCACGAACGGTAGTCGCTTGGAATTCCACTTTTCTTCCACAAGGGCTCTCAACAGAGATGATCCTTCTTCCACAGTCAAGCACGGCCAAGTTTATGGACAACCAATTCATTCCCAAAATGACATCTAAGGTCTGGGTTCCCAATATAGTAAGGTTCGCTAGGAACTCTACCCCATCTGTTAGTACTCTCACCCCAGAACATCCTACTTGAGATCAGAGTTCTGACCCAAGGGTTTGAACTATAAGCATGCATTTAAGATCCACAATCTCCAAATCATTCTTAGAAACAAAATCTCGAGAAACAAACGAATGCGAAGCTCCAGAGTCAAACAAAACTGTTGCAGGTACTGAGTTGACAAGTAACTTACCCGGTACGATGTCCGTGGCATTCTGAAGTGCATCTGCGGTCACGTGATTGACTCGGCCTCTCAACACGGTCTAGGGCGCGGCTCCTGGCTGTGCTGTCCCATGGTTTGCTCCTGGTGCAGGTGTCCTAGCAGGTGTGGTTCCCAGATTGAAGCGAACGGGGGTCACTCCTGCTGTCTTCTTGGGGCAATTGTTGGAGAAGTGCCCTGGTTCATTGCATGTATAACAACACCTCATTGTGCCCTGCTGGCTGCTCGCAGCGGTGTTCCTGGCTGGAGCTGGTGTCTGGTAGTTCTGGTTGGTAGGTCTTGGTGCTGGCGACGACGTTCTTGCAGCATTCTACGGCTAGAATCTGAAAAAATGATTTGGTGCAACTCTCAGGCGTTGCCCTCCATGGCGTGCTCCCTGCTGTGCCATCCTGCGCTTCCGGTTGTCGTCCAATTCTTTGCGCTTGTCCTCCAGGATGAGCGCCTTATTCACAAGCTCTTGGAAGTCAGGAAAGGTGTGGGTAATCAGTCCCACCTATAGTCCAGAATTTAGTCCCTTTAAGAAGCGAGACTGCCTGGCCTTGTCTTTTGCTACGTCTTCAGGTGCGTAGCGTGCAAGCTGTGTGAAATTGTTCAGATATTCGGACACTGGTTGATTACCTTGCTTCAGTGCCCTAAACTCCTTCTTAAGGTCCATTATTCCCTCCGGCACGTGATACTAACGGAAGGCGGCAGTAAACTCCTCCCAAGTGATATCTTGTGGGTTTTCCTGTGTAGCGTAGTAATTTTCCCACCATTCTGCTGCAGTCCCTTCTAGCTGATGAGGGGCGTAAAGCACCCTCTCATTTCCCACACATGGGTAATGTGTAGCTTCCTTTCTATTTACCTTAACCAGTCATCTGCCTCCAATGGGTTGGCGTTTCCAGAGAATGTGGGTGGATGAGTCCTCATAAACTCTGACAACCTTGAGTTTTGACGCTATCCCTGATTGACTTGATTGGCAGCGGCCTGAGCAGTGACTTGCTGCATCTGTTGCATCATCGCATGCATCAACTGGGTCTGTGCAGCAAGGAAAGCTCCAAAGTTCTGCATGTCAACTGGCGGTGCTGGCTGGGTTGCCTGTCCTGCTTCAGCGGGGTTCGCTGCAAGGCGCGAACTACTCCCGTTGCCCCCAAGGTTTCCATGGGTGTTTACCATCTATCGATTCCTCCAAGGTTTAGAGACGAGAGGGAAACAAGCATAGATAAGTAATAGAGAGAACTTACGCATGGCAACAGGTGTAACTCAAAATCCAACTTTATTATTTAATAACAACTTGGTATGGTTTCTCACAATGCCTAAGGGTCTTGCAACACATACTGCACACTCAGTAATCAATGAAAATCCAATTTAAACTAACACTGGAGTCTAACGCTTCTAAGGATGACTCTTTATTCTAAACTTGACTCGACAAAGGAGTCTCAACAACTAATCTGAATGCTCACCTCGACCCAACCTCCATGACCTCCACGTGGCGGGTGCGGCGGCATCGGCGCGAAGCAGTCTCCATGCCCAACCACAACTGTGGTCGATGACACGACGTCCTCCTCTGGCTCTGGCTGCGGCTCAGGAACGGGCTATGGCTATGGCTGTGGTGCAGGCTCCTCCGGGTCTGGGGCCTCCAACTCCAACACTGGCTCCGGGCCCTGCCCGTACAGGGCTATCTCCAGCTCTGCGATCCTCTGTGTAGCGTAGGCGACATACTCGCGAGCATTCTCCAGATGTTTCTTCCCTTCCTTGACCTCCTCGCGAGCCTTCTGCAATTCCCGAACTGTGTCATCAAGAACATCCTCCTGGGCTACGACGAACCTCGCCAGGTGCGTGACAGTGGCATTCTCATCCTTTATCGGCTCCCGCTCAATCCTGTTGTCTCGGCGTGGGTGGTGACGGAACACTGTGCCCTCCAGCTCTCTAGAGTAGGTGCGAGCGATGTGCCTCATAGCTCGACGCGACACCTCCTGGATTCCCATTTCAAATGTAGACCTCATGGTCATGAAGTGAGATGGATGACTGAACTTCGTCTTCTCTCGAGCATACACTCTGATCTTGACGTCCCAAGCCTTGACCAAACCAGCCTGCACTATGGTAGTCCCTTGGTAAAGTGGCCTCTCGAAACCTCCAAGCACCTGTAGCATATGCCACAACTCAGCGGCGTAGCCTCCCTCTCGCTCGGCGTAGTTGTTGATAGGGATGGAACTGGTACTGATAGTTTTCGACCGACCGATCGACTAAATTGATTTGGATGATGATTTGGATAGTTTCACAGATATCCAGTTGATTTCTCGGATAAGGATATGGATACAGATAATTTATATGGATACGGATATGGAACACTGATTATCCGACGGATACGGAATATTCGAGTTTTTGTTCGGATAATATCCGAATATGACATACGGATATTATCCGAATAACTTGAACCATGTCCATGAGATCAGAGATGAGACCATGACAACATGTAACTGCTGCAAGGTTACATACATGTGGAATTATGGTTTGTGGAATATGGATGACCAGACGTGGATGTCATATACTCATATGTACTTATGCAATGTAGTTTTGTCTATGTGGCTAACTAGCTATGTTTTCTTCTAAAGAATGATTATGTTTGATGTTTGCCAATTGTTGAGTTCAGACAATCATTATTAATCATTCATCAATGACGAACTTGACACTGAAGGTCTATTAGACTATCACTATCCACTAGAGAGCACTACTTATAAATTTGAGTAGTTTTCATAGTAGATTAAATAAATTTGATGGTGCATTAAAAACAAAATTTAAATGTAATTTATTTTTAAATAACAGTTGGAATTTAAATGAATCTCTTAAATTTTTTATTGATCTTTCTCCTAATTTTCAATTTAAATTTAGAAATTTTGAATTTGTACTAATTTAATAATATTCATGCACAAATTTTGTAATTTTTGACATTTTCTTATTTTTTTTAAATTCCTAATTTTGAATTTAAATTTGGACCGATTTTGGAAAAAAAAAACTAAAATTGGATTTTAAAATATTCGACCAATATTATTCGTATCCATGTTGATTCCGATCCGTATTTGATTTGTATTCGTAATCGATATTATCTGTATAATTCGTATTCGATTATGTATTCAGCACTATTCGTATTCGATTCTGTATTCGATGAAAAAAAACGGATACAGATACGAATAGGACAATATTCGACCGTATCTGTGACACTACGGAAGGTCGTAACTGTGACACTACGGAATGCCGAGACTATATAAAATATGGAATTAGAGATTGTGGCATTACAAAATGTGAAAGTTAAGGTCAAAAACATTATAAAATATGGAATTGGAGGTTGAAACCATACGTTATGAGGTTAATTTGCGTTTCCGGGCCGTTTCCAGGAGTTTGGGCCTTTCCGGGGGAGTTTGGGCCTAAAGGAAAGGGTCGTGGGCTTTGGTGGGATGGAGTTTGAGTCCTAATAAGAGTAGGAGACCTGGTTGGGGGCCTCTCCCAGCCCCTATAGGCGTCCACCCCCCTGCCCTTGCGCCCCCGCAAGTCCTAGCCGCCCCCCCCACGCCTCCCCACCTCCTCCTTGTGGCGCCTCCACCTCCCCCATTGCTCCCCATTGCTCCACCACCTCTCCACCACCTATCCTCCTCCCTTGCTGACCCTAGGGGAGTTCTCCACCTCCACACCTCAAAGATCCATCCGTTGGAGCGCTCCGCGACGAGGAGAACCGGCGGGATTGGAGCGAGGAAGGAGATCGCGCGAACCGGGAGGAGATCTATTGGGTTTTCGTGCGTCGGGCGAAGGTATGGCCATGGGAATCCTTGGGGTTGGGCTAGGTACTATTCTAAGGGTGTTTATCAAGTTTTTAGATCAATTGATGGTTGTGGGTTTGAGTAGATTGGATTAGATCTAGAAGTTGCCACGTTCTCTGTTTCGGGCAGCATGAGCAGTCGACCTAGGGTTTGGTTTTTCGCCAAATTAGAATCGGAATCTGGTCGTACGGACGTTGAAGAAGTTTTAGATAATTTCATTATCTTTCCGTGGATATAAAGAACTTTAAATTCTGCCTAGCCGTTTGAAAGTTATGGCTGTTTTACCGAGCATGTTAAAATCTGTGACGTGATTGGAACAGATCACGGTATTTTGTAGATTAAACAACTTTAGAGTCCGAATCAGTCTTTCCCTATACCTAGAAAAAGTTGGGAAATTTCCTAGGCTACGCTAAGATGTACTCGTTTAATTGATTCGGAGTTTTAGAACCCTAGTTATGCCTTTTGGAAGGCTGCTGTCCCGACGGGACAGAACCGCTGTTTTCGGGTTTTGCGAGTAGTTGGTAATGTCGGGGTAGATGAGGGTTTGCGTACTGTTTTGTGGACACGATTGTGAGTGTGTGGTACCTATGTGCAGGTGGTATGACCCCGGGAGTGCCCTCTACGTCTCGCCAATCCGTCGTCGTGGTTGAGGCAAGTGTATTGGAATGGGTAGCGGATTGTAGGTTGTTGATTGATTGAGATTGAAGTTTGAATATATGATATGTTCACATGCCACGCTTTAATGTTTGCCATTGATATGATGAATATGTTTATTATGTGATGATGCCATGTGTTAATGTACAAGTTATCCATGATGATGCCGTGTGTTATCGTACAAGTTAATTATGATGTTGGCATATTTGCATACATGGCATGATTACATGGCCCGGGCGGTGAGAAAGTCATAACTAGTCCGGGAAGGTCGGTGAGAAAGTTATGACTAATCCGGAGAGCCAATGAGTAAGTCCTACATCGTGATTCCATTCACCGCGGTGAGCAGGCGAGGAGTAGGCACCCTCCATCTTCGGGATGGAAGGGGGGAGAGGGTGCACACCGACGGGTGTGTACTCAACCATACCGGTATGAGTTTCCAAGGAGACATGAGCATCGCATTGCACTGCATACATATTGATGATGATGATGATATGTGACCATGAATGAGATGGTTTACATGATGTGAGATATTATTGCTATGTAATTGTTTATGTTTTTACCATTGCAATATACTTGCTGAGTGGTGAACTCACGCTTGTGTTTATGTTGTTTTCTTTTAGGTACCATGAATCCGACATGCGGGAAAGGGAGCTAGTCACACGTCATCACTTAGCATCACCCATTTAAACAATGACATGATAATGAAAGTATTGCCATGAAACTTGGAGTATTGCTTAACCGTGTGCTCAGTCTTATTATTTAATTCGTTTAGCTCATGAAGTGGTTGAATGCTTTATCCTGGACTTATATTGTTGCTATGTCACATGTTATTCCTGTTTTAGATGCTTTCCATTATGATATAACTTGTGATACTGTTGTTGCTCCTTCAATTCATGTTAAAACAAAGGAGATGCTGCCGAAATCTCGGTTTTTAGCATCTGCGCCTTTGCTGGAATTTTTGTTTAATTGTGGTATTTAGATGTTGTTTAGCTTATGTTTGGTAGCATTCAGGCATTTTAAATGCCGGGGTGTTACAGTAACGATATAAAATATGACATATATATATTTTGGCTTTTCGGTACGACTTTATAGCGCTTTTCTGGGCCGTTTTCGGTCGTTTGGGCCTTTCCGGGGAAACTTGGGCCTTGGGGGGATCTTTTTGGGCCTGAGGTGGGGGCTTCTTGGCCCATGTGGCGAGGAGGGAGCCATGATAATAATGATTAGTGCCATGAATGTTGGTGTATGGGCTTGAGTTCATCATTTGGTTGGTTATATTTGTTGGAATGGTTGAATTCCTTATTTTAGACATAAGTGATGCTTTACTCATTGTTATTGCTGTTTTAGATGTCTTATGCTATGATATAACTTGCCTTGTTATTACACTTGCTCCAATTCATGTTAAAACAAAGGAGATACTGCCGAAATTTCGGTTTTTAGCATTTACCCCTTTGCTGTAATTTGTCTTAGTTTATGGTATTTAGATGTTGTTTAGACTATGTTTGGTAGCATTCGGGCATATTAAATGCCGGGGTGTTACAGTTGGTATCAGAGCGGGCTGTAGGTCCTTGGAATGTGTATTTTTAGTGTAATGCTATAGGGTACAACTAAAATGTGATGTGGAATAACTTAGAAACATGGCTTAGGTTTTAACTAAAATTTTGTCATAGGATAGCAACATTAAAACTTGCAAAAGTGGTATAACTAATCTAAAATTTGACACACATGGATGCACAGTAGGAAAAGGGTATGGGTATCGTTTCTTTACGCCTAAATGTTGTATTTAAGCTTTGATGTTGAATCCTTCATTTGATAATGCATGTTGCTATGTCTATGAGATAAATGATTGAATTGTTCTTGTTACTTGTGATATAGTGGGGTTGTGATGCCGAAGTGTTTCGGTCACCTCTTTTTGTTCATAATAAGGGTGCGGTTTGACGGTGTGGCCGGTTAACGCCATCACCGAAGAACTATTAACCCCTGTAGGAGAAGAGTGCTTACCCTTTCTGTGGTAGATCGGGTAGTTGACTGGAGTCAAATAGAAGAGTTCAGTGGAGGATTCCTTCGTATGTTCTTTACCGTTCTGACGGTCGGATTTGGTTGTTTTTCTTGACTTTAGTTGATTGAAATCAAAAGAAAAGTGTTTGGAATTGGATTTTCGCGGATTGTTCCGTATGCGGTGTGTGGTTTTGTCTTCCTTGGTTGAAGACGAAGAAGAAGAGTCTAGTGTTGTCTTTCTCCAAGGTCAAAAGAGTTATTGCGGCGTTATAGCGGACACTGGTTGTCATTTGAAGTTACGTGGCTTTGTAGGAGTAAGTGGTGTGTGATTTCGTCATTTTACTGGTTTGAGAAATCATCTTTGAAAAACCCTTCTTGTTTCATGAAAGGTTGGGGTTTGGTGTTAAGGTTTTATTTGGAAAGGTTTACTTGATCGCTTGGTTCCCTTTCGAGAAAATTGTCTTTCAACCATTTTCCTCTATGGGAGTCTTTGAGATTGAAAAGTGTTTTGGAGAATTCCTTTTGCATGACCAAGTTTGGGTTTGTCTCATTGCAATTTTGAGAGTCAAGTTTCCTTATGAATTTGGGATGAGTTTTAAAACTAAAATACTGCAAACAAAGTAAGTAGTCTTTTGACTGAAATCGTTTGTCCCTAGTAAGAATTGTTGTTTAGCATGTTATGTAGCATGTACCAATGTGGTTTATGGAAATGATTTGTTCTTAAGTTAATAGGTGAGTTGAATTAGTTAAATATAATATTTGTGTTTAGCTTAAGATTAAATGAACTTCTAGTGTTGTAGATTACTCTTAGCGAGAATGATTGAATGTGTTAATGTACATGCTTAGAATCTGTTGCCTTGCTTTAAAAGTGCTTATGATCCTCGTTAATGTTAAAAGTTTAAACCCTGATGCATAGTTAAAACATTAAGATGATGTGGAATACTGTTACTGTTAAAGAAACTTTGCTGGTTGTTTAAAGATGTTCTAATCTAATCGATTAATAGAAAAATTTAATCGTGTTGACTAGTGACTTTAATTTGGAAGTTGATTAGAGGTGCTATTTACGTTGTTGCAAACTACTAGTATATTTGGAAGTATGTAGTTGTGTCTCTACAATGCTAGTATTGATATCAATTGAGAAGATATAAGACTTATTGTTAATAATGTTGTTAAGCACATTGTGCTGATCTAACTTATTAAATCTAATTTAATAGTTAGAGTATGTTGTGTAGTGACAATTTTGTTGCAACCTATGTGTAAGGTAGCTAAAAGCAATGTTGTTGATTGATGATTATGCAAAGAATTGATATTGATGCCTTGGTAGTGTTGTTAATTGTTGGAAACCATTGATCCAATAGAAGAAAAGTGTAAAATTATGGTATTGTCGGGGTAGATGAGGGTTTGCGTACTGTTTTGTGGACATGATTGTGAGTGTGTGGTCCCTATGTGCAGGTGGTGTGACCTCGGGAGTGCCCTCTACATCTCACCAATCCGTCGCCCGTGATTGAGGCAAGTGTATTGGAATGGTAGCGGGTTGTGGTTTGTTTGATTGATTGAGATTGAGATTTGAATATACGATATGTTCACATGCCATGCTTTAATGTGTGCCATTATTATGATGAATATGTTTATTATGTGAATGATGCCATGTGTTAATGCACAAGTTATCAATGATGATGCCATGTGCTAATGTACAAGTTAATCATGATGTTGGCATATTTGCATACATGGCATGATTACATGGCCCGGGCGGTGAGAAAGTCATAACTAGTCCGGGAAGGTCGGTGAGAAAGTTATGACTAATCCAGAGAGCCAATGGTAAGTCCTACATCGTTATTCCATTCACCGCGGTGAACGGAAGCGAGGAGTAGGCACCCTCCATCTTCGGGATGGAAGGGGGGAGAGGGTGCACACCGATGGGTGTGTACTCAACCATACCGGTATGAGTTTCCAAGGAGACATGAGCATTGCATTGCATTGCATACATAATGATGATGATAATGTTATGTGTTCATGAATGAGATGATATACATGATGTGAGACATTATTGCCATGTTATTGTTCTTGTTGTCCATTGCAATATGCTTGCTGAGTTTCGAACTCACGCTTGTGTTTTCTTGTTGTTTTAGGTACCATGAGACCGGCATGCGGGGAAGGGAAATAGTCACACTTCCACACGTAGCTTCACTCTTTTGATTTCACAAGTCATTCAATTAGTGTTGATAATAAATTGTGTGTGATGATCATTGCTTTAAGGTTTAGCTTTGCTAAATGAGAGTCTTTTCGTTCGTTTGACTCTTGGAGACATTATATGTTTGGAACTAGACTTATATTGTGGCTAAGTCGTTAATTATTGCTGTTTTTAGGTGTCTCTCATATTCCATATTTTACTACACTGTTGTTGTTCCTTCAAATCATGTTAAAACAAAGGAGATGCTGCCGAAATCTCGGTTTTTAGCATGTGCGCCTTTGCTGGAATTTATGTTTAATTGTGGTGTTTAGATGTTGTTTAGCTTATGTTTGGTAGCATTCAGGCATATTAGATGCCGGGGTGTTACAGTTGGTATCAGAGCGGGCTGTAGGTCCTTGGAATGTGTATTCTTAGTGTCATACTATAGGGTACAATTAAAATGTGATGTGGAATAACTTAGAAACATGGCCTAGGTTTTAACTAAAATTTTGTCATAGGATAGCAACATTAAAACTTGCAAAAGTGGTATAACTAATCTAAAATTTGACACACGATGGATGCACAGTAGGAAAGGGTATGGGTATCGCTTCTTTACGCTTAAATGTTGTATTTAAGCTATGATGTTGAATGCTTCCTTTGATAATGCATGTTGCTATGTCTATGAGATAAATGATTGAATTGTTCCTATTGTGGTGATAAAAGTGGGGTTTTTGTGCCGAAGGGTTTCGGTCACCTCTCTTATTTCATAGTAAGGGTGAGGTTTGACGGTGTGGCCAGTTAGCGCCATCACCGAAGAACTATTAACCCCCGTAGGAGAAGAGTGCTTATCCTTTCTGCCGTAGATCGGGTAGTTGACTGGAGTCAAATAGAAGAGTTGATGGTGGTTTCCTTCGGATGCTTTTTCACCGTTCTGACGGTCGGTTTTGGTTGGTCTTATTTGTTTTTAGTCGATTGAAATCAAAAGAAAAGTGTTTGGTCTTGGATTTTCGTGGATTGATCCACAGGCGGTTTGTGGTTTTGACTTTCTTGGGTGAAGATGAAGAAGAAGAGTCTAGTGTTGCGCTTCCTTTGGTTGCTTTTCCAGTTTTATGCCTAGTTTGTTGGTTGCTTTATGGGAAAGAAGCATTCAATTTATTCCTGTGTTTGTTTTTTCTCCGAGGTTAAAGGAGTATTGCAGAGTTGTGCCAGACCTGGCTGTCAGGGCTGAAGTTCTGTGGCTTTGTAGTAGTACGTGGTGTTTGACTTCGTTATTTTACTGGTTTAAGAAATCATCTTTGAAAAACCCTTCTTGTTTCGTGAAAGATTGGGGTTTGGTGCTAAGGTTTTATTTGCAAAGGTTTATTTGATCGGTTGGTTCCCTCCTGTGTCTTTGAGATTGAAAAGTGTTTTGGAGAATTCCTTTGCATGACCAAGTTTGGGTTTGCCTCATTGCAATTTTGAGAGTCAAGTTTCCTTATGAATTTGGGATGAGTTTTAAAACTAAAATGCTGCAAACAAAGTAAGTAGTCCTTTGACTGAAATCGTTTGTCCCTAGTAAGAATTGATGTTTAGCATGTTATGCAGTAGGTAACAATGTGGTTTATGGATTGATGTGCCGCCCGCGTGTGGGCCTCGGTTTCTGTGATTTTCACGGACGTCGAGGGCCCTATTTAATGCGCCGCCACTGCCATCGTGCTCTCCTTTTCCATGCGCACCCGTAGGCCTAGGTAGCCGAGATCAAGTCACCGCCGTTCGCCCGCAAGAGCTCATCGAAGTTGGAGGAGAAGCCCGCCGCTGTTTTCCGCCGTTTGCCGCCGTCCTCTGCCGTGATTGAGCCCAGATCCGGAACCGTCGCGACGTGCCGCACCTGGGAGTCCCACTCACCTCGCCGGAGCATGCCCCAAACGCCGTTCGGGTGGTCGTCGTCCTCAGCGCCGGCAGCCGCAAGCCACCGCGTCGCCATCGTCGTCCCCGAGATCTGTCAGCCATCCGATCCGGATCCAGCGGCCACGGTGAGTCCACATCACCCCCGTTCGATTTCACGTTTCGGTTTTTAGATCTAATCTCAACCATTGGATCTAGATCCAACTGTAACACCCCAGCTTTTACTAAGCCCAGAATGTCACCAAACATAGACCCTAACACATTTAATACCATAATTTAAGGTAAATTACAGCAAGTAATCATTTGGAATAATTGGAAATTTTGGCAGCATCTCCTTTGTTTTTGCATGAAACTTAACAGCATAGCATCATATCAATATGTAAGACAAACGAGATATCCATACGCAGCGATAAGGATAGCTAAACATCAACTAAAACATCAATAAGCATCGATAGCAAAATAATAAGCATCAATTTAAATCTAGGAAGTTAAAACAACTCCCTCCATAGCCCCACATGATACACATGAGGGAGACAACCAAACATACAGACCATACACTAAAGATTATTGTAATGCTTATTGTCATGTCTCCACAACAGGTGAATTTGCTAGATTATGATACTACGTGGAGTAGTGTAGCTAAAACCCTTTCATGCGCCGATTTCATGGTACCTAAAGAAAACAAACAACGAAAATACAAGCGTGAGTTCATAACTCAGCGAAGTGTAATACAATGGAAAGCAGTGCAAGACAACAAACCATCAACTTCAATCTTCATAAGCATTACATATCACATCATTACCATTCTCACGTACCACGACATGGTAAAAACATCATAATCATCTCTTGATCAATATGGTGTTCGTCTCATGAACTCATGAACAATTCAACAACATTCTCATTCATAGTTTCATTCATGCAATGCAATGCACATGTCTTACTGGAATACTCATACCGGTATGGTTGAGTGCACACCCGTCGGCATGCACCCTTTTCCCCCTTCCATCCCGAAGATGGAGGGTGCCTATCACTGCTTCCAGTCACCTCGGTGATGGAATCACGAGGTAGGACTTACTCAAACGAATGGCCGGACTAGTCATAACGGTTCTCACCGCCCCTACCGGAATAGTTATGACTTAACTCACCGGCCAGCCATGAAAATATGCCATGCATGCAAAATGGACAGTAACGTATTCATAAATAGAATATTGCATATCAACGTATGGCCTCTCAACATGTAAGACCGTGATCAACAATCAACGGTAACCTTTCAAAGACATGGCATGAATCCTTTATCAACGACAAGCATTTTAATCATAGCATGAGGACCCCATATCATCGACATTATTTCAATCATGGCCTAAGGACATCCTATCCATTATAACATGTAATTCCATGGCATGGCAAGACAACATGTTAACTATTCCAAATACCATCAATCAATTCTAGCAGCACGTATAACATAAAAACCACGCAAAACACTTGCCTTCACCCACGAGTAACGGAGTGACGAGATGTTGAGGGCACTCCCGGAGGCACACCACCTGCAAACACGTGCCACTCACTCAAATTGGGTCCACAATACAGTACACAAATAAATCCCACTACCCGACTTCGCATACAACTCCTAAAATCAGAAAACAGCAAATCTGTCCCTTCGGGACAGCGGACTTCAATGGGCATAACTTCTGTTCTAGGACTCCAAATTGAATAAACAAGTACATCCCCGCATAGCTTAGGAAATTTCCCAACTTTTTCTAGTTATAGGAAAGACTAATTCGGACTCTAATGTTGTTTAATCTAACGTTGAACACGAACTGTCCCAATCTCGTCACAGATTTGACAGCGCTCGGTAAAACAGCCATAACTTCTAAACGGCTGGGCGGAATTTCAATTTCTTTATATGCACGGAAAGATAAGGAAATTATCTACAACTTCCTAAAAGTCCGTACGGTCAGATTCAAACTCGAAATTGGCGAAAACGCCTGCCCTAGTTCGGGTTCCCAATCTGCCCGAACCAGAACATGAACACAACTCTAGATTTCATCAATCCTACCCCATGGCAGCACCTCCCTTGATCTAAAAACATGAAATTCATCCCTATAACAGTACCTAGACCCAAACCCAAGGATCACCCATGCCTTACCTCCTCCCGACGAGCAGCTAACGCCGAGATCTATCCTCCCGAGCCTCCCGAACGTCCTCCTCGCGCTAGAATCGCCGGATCTCCTCGTCGCGGGGCTTCCCGTTGGAGGGACAGCGAGGTTGTGTGGTGGGGATCTCCTCTTTGCAGCAAAGGAGGTGGAGAGGAGGAATTGGGGCGCACCCAAGGGGAGGAGGCGCCCAAGAGGGGAGGAGGAGGCACCCAAGAGAGATGGGGATTGGGGAGGGGCGGCTAGGGCAGGGAGGGACGCCCCTAGCCCCCAAAATTCTGCCTCTTCTCCCTCATGGGCCCTAACTCTCTCCCACCAAGGCCCACGACTCACCCCCCTAAGGCCCAAACTCCTCCGGGAAGGCCCAAACTTCCGAAATCGGCCCGGAAACGCGATTAAACTGCATAACGTAAAGTTTTAATCTCCAATTTCATACTTTATAAGGTCACATTCTCTAATTCACATTTGTTTACGGTGTCTCGGCATTCCGTGGTGTCACACCAACGGCTTAGATTAAGCCACGTAGCCGTAGACTGCACCGTGTTAGATCCAATATCAGCCGTTAGATCTAAATCGTACGGTTAGGGTTAACTGTAGCGTTAGATGCAATCTCTGTCATTCGATCGAGATCGAACGGCGTAGATTGAGCCACGTGTCGTCACCCGGGTCATGCCACGCCACCCCACGGTGAGGCGAAACCCGATCGGATCTGGACCGTCCAATCTAAATCGTACGGCCCAGATTAACCACCTTGCCCTAGCGTACGAGATCCAGATCTGATCTGGACCGTTGATTTTCAAATCAACGGCCTAGATCGTGCCATGTGCATAGGAGCCGAACTGGCGCGGTCCACGCAGACGCCCCCGGTCGTCGCTAATGTCACGCGTGACGTCAGCGAGGGGCTCGCGTGTCAGTGGTTTGCCCAACGGCACCGTCACGTCAGCGTGACGTCACAGTGGGGCCCGCGTGTCAGCCATCCTTCGGCCGAGCCGTGCTGACGTCAGCGTTGACGTCAGCAGTGGGTCCCACATGTCAGTGAGACATGTACCTGTGGACCGGGTCCACGTGAACCGAACCCGAGCCGTGGACCGAGTACATGGGCCGGCTGACGCAATGATGACATCATAATTCGATTTTTCAATAGAAAAATAATTCGGTGGAAATTCAAATACCGTGCTGACGTCAACTGACGTCATAAATCCAGATTTTCAATAGAAAAATAAATGGGTTAATTCGGTTTATTGATTTATTTGAATTTTCAAACTTCAAACGCTTATAACTTTTGCGTTTTAACTCCGATTTGAACGATTCCAATTTCTAAATTTTTATAAAATTGATATCTACTTAAATATGAATTTTAATTAATTTTTGAATATGAAATTTTCTCTGTTTATATTTAATTAATAGATTCTTTAAACTTTAAACAATTATAACTTTTGCATTTTAACTCCAATTTGGGCGATTCAAATTTCTAAAAATTTGTAAAATTATGCTACTTCTGTTTATGAACTTTACTTGAATTTTTGAGCAATGTGCATGTAATGTTTTATTTATTTATTGCTATTTGCACGCGTTACGAGTAGACATTGAAGTACCCGAGGGCTTCGAAGGTGAAGTGTTGACCCAGGAGCCAGCTCAAGATCAAGAACAAGTACTTTTTGAAGGCAAGTTATGCTTTGACCATATTGATCCCATTTTTGAAATTAATTTAATTTAAATTATTGCATGCTAATTTAATTAGAAATTGTTTAAATTATTTCTGGGAATTAGATAAATGTCAAATTGCAGTATGACACCTTGACTATTTAATTATGAGCCATGAACCCTTGCCACCCTAGATGTGGAATATATATAGTTGGACATTAGTGAATTGCCAACATTGGGTATTTAGATCGTTGTAGTATATTGCTTAGACGTGCTACGTGCACATGACATGATTTTGGACAATCAAATGTTAATATTGACTTAATGAGATATTGAACCTGTTTTGGAGAAGTATCATGTGTTGTGATGGTGATAATGGCACGTGGTGCATGGTTATCAACTGGGTTTGATAAATAGACTTAGACCGGGGCAAGTGGCAAGAATGATGTGGTGGGCCATGAGTGGCACCGGGGATGTCGTTTTGGTTCTTCGGGTAGTCTTGCTCTGGTCACCCTAAAGACTTAACCTTGCAATCCTTTGATCTGAGTCAAACGTGCAACCACATATCCGTAATGTGACGAACCTAGTTGAGTAAGTTACTAATAACTTGCATGTGGTACCTCGGGGTTTCAACTACACCTTTTGTGTAGCTTGAAAGGGGAGCGCACCAGTGCTATGGCATGGTACCCGTCCAATAGTATGTCGGTCCCATACTTCGCCTCTGCTAAGGGGAGGGATGGTGTATGACAAAAGCCAAAGAGGTTCACTTGTATAGTTTGCGGTCTCTAAAATGCTTTGTTACGATCACTCGTCTTTGTTGTGTTTGACTGTATCTTGTGGGTAAAGTGCATAACCTCTGCAGAGTGTAAAATCTATTCGAATAGTCGTGTCCGCGGCACAGGACATTGCTCGGGGATTACAGTCAAGGGTTAGACTTTCATGAAAACAACTTAGACTTGGATAGTTTGGTTGGTTTAAATAATGACGTTGATAGAAATGTGGATTAGGAAAGGAAAAGTGTTTACTTAACTCCTGGAAAAGTTATTGATATAACATTTACTTTTACTGGTTTTGAATCTACTTATGCTACTTGCTAAATGTTGTTTTACTGCAAATGTATCCATTAGCCTATCCTTCGTATTAAGCCATGCATGTAGAATATTAGTTTGCATTCTGTGAATGACTTGCTGAGTACCGAGTACTCGCCCTTGCCACAATACAACATCAGTTGAAGGAGAAGCGACGCCAGCTTTGGAGGAAGAACTTCAGGAGGAGCCGTCTACCTAGGGAGCGAGCCCAGTCAGTTGCCTTGGTATACTGGATGGCACCACGTTGATGCTTTTATTTCACTGCAATTTATTTCCTTAATAAGTTTTCGCCCTGTGTGGCGTACTCTTGTAACTTGACCATAAGGTCGAGCAACCAGTTTGGTTATTTTAATTAAAGTACTTGATTACTATCGATGTGTATGATTGTGATATTTACTGATGTTGAGACTGTGTGCACTAGCGTGATCCTGGATTAGTGCTGAATACACAGAGGGTCCGGATTTACAAATTCGGGTCCCGACATGACTAGAGTTGGATTTAATCGGAAATTGTGTGTGGTGTTTGTGAGTGCTTAAAAAGGTGGATCTTATGAATGTTTCATCAGTGATCTCTTTTGGGAATGAGTTTCCCTTTCTCTTTGAGATAATTTGTGGTGGTGGTCGGTGCGGATGTTTGACTTGAGAGTCGATGTTCTCTTCCAAAATATTGATTTTGGTTAAAATGCGACGTTTTGCAAGTATAGCGTGCAATTGATGTTGGGTTGTGATGCGATGTGGTATTTACTGTTAACTATGCTGTCATCATAATCTATGTGAATTATCATAATCATTGATAAATTTGTGTTTCAATCATGTGATGAAGAGAATGAAGTCTCCTTGTGAATGATTATTCGGTTTTGTTGTTACATGATGAATGAATGGTGAAAAGGAATCATGACATCGTTTATATATATTTATAACTATAAAAGAGTTGATGAGCCAGGTCGGTGAGAAAGTCATATATGGATATATGACTAATCCGGAATGTTCTTGAAAAGTTTGCATTCATGTCATGAATTGAGACTTCCATTGCTTTCTAGCATGAAAAGAATGAATGAGTAATTTCTGGTATTTTGGCTGTGGTGTAAGAGATTTGAGTTTCCTTTGCGATTCGGCTTAGGAAAGTAAAATAAGTGCTTTTTGGATATTGTCGAATTCTTTTTAAAGTGGTTTTTAGCGCTTTGGGGTTCGAGTTGTTGTGTGTGGTCTACTTGGGTTCAAAAGAATCGTACTTCTTTTGCACTATAGATGGGAGTGAGAATATGAGTGACCACGGGTTATTGTTGAGTATAATCAAGATTTATACTCTTGGGCTTGGTTGTTTGCGTGAAAAGATTTTGAGGGCGACACCCTCTTGGGAAAAGCACCAATTGTGATTTGGTAAGGTTTTACGGTCCTAGCTTGGGCTAGGTGCTGGACATTACTAGTATAAGGGTGGATTATGATGGAGGTTGATGATGTCGTGGTTCAAATTTTGCTGAGAGTATCATTTGGTGGTAGTAAATGTTATAGAAATTGTGATATAAAATGTTCTGTCGTGAACATTGTCTTGGCTAGTTGTCTCTGGGTGTGAGGTATGCCTAGGATAAGATAGAATGAAAATATAATGTAGTTTGGGATTGGAAAGGAAAATTTTGCCACAAATGAGAAAATTCTTTCAAATTTGGGACCCTAGCTGACCGTTCAAATACTAAAGGTGAAAATGGTTAAATGCTTGTTAGATGGATGTGTCTCGTGATGATTGTGTCATCTTGCACTTGATGAATCATGATAGAGTGGTAGAAAGAGGAGATTAGAGTTCTGTTGAGTTTAGAAGTTAATACCCTCTTCTGTTGAGAAGAATAATCGAGAAAAATGTATAGAGTTTATTAGTGCTAAAGGAGAGTCTAGTCTGAGTATGTATAGAGTTTATTAGTGCTAAAGGAGAGTCTAGTCTGAGTATGTCAGACTAATTTGTAAGATAGTGGTATGGTATGTTGGATATAGAAGTGTGGCATATCCATTATTATGATTTAGTCCTTAAGTGAAGGTATTGAGGTTGAATGCTGAGAAAAGTCATGTGAGATTCCTGGTTTGGGAAATTCTTTGGAATCTATATTGCTAGGGAATATTGTCCCTTGCAAATTTTAGTAGAAATTGAAGTGAATGAGGAATCGTGAGAGGTTGCATTTATTTGAGCTAAGTCAAGTCACTCTTGTCAATAGTTGGATTTGGAGAGTTGGTTTATCGTTGCTACAGTTTGAGTCTTTGCGTGGGTATTTTGAGTTGCAAAGAAGTTGAGTCCCTTGTGGACTTTGTTTTAGAGTTGGCTTGCTTCGGATTCGGGGTCGAATCATGTTAAGGGGGAGAGAATGTGACATTACGGAATGAATTATGTCGTGTTTTGTTTTTTCGGGGGTTTTTGGGCCTTCCCGGGAGGGTTTGGGCCCGGGGGAGTTGATTTATGGGCTTCCAGTGGGGAGTGTTGGGCCATGAGGTGGGAAATTCTGAATTTTTCCTTGCCCACTAGCCACGTGCGCCCCCACCCTTGCCCTAGCGCCCCCCACTCCCCTCTCTAACCCTAGCCACCCCCTTGCGCCCCTCCCTTGCGCCTCCACCTCTCCACCCCCTTGCGCCTCCACCTTTCCACCCCCTAGACGGCCCTAGCAGGTATTCACCTCCTCCTTTGCTGCCACACCCTCCCTTTCTGTTGATCTCTCCATTGGGAAGCTCCGCAACCGAGAGGAACCGGCGGTTTCTGCGTTTGGAAGGAGATCAGGGGCCGGGAGGAGAAGGATTTCGTCGTTTGAGTGGTTCTTCGAGGGACGTAAGTGTTTGTAGATTATTTTGTAGGGTTGTGATGCTGGTTAGAAGGGAGAATCCATGCCTAAAATCCATGTATATGTGCTATTTCTAGATGGGATTAGGGAAATTGCAATTCTGTCCAATGTTGTGATCTCGGGCAAATTGGATGCTTGTGATTAGGGCTCATTTTTTAGGATTTTAGAGTCGCGATATGGTCGGTCAGCTGTTACAAAAGTTGTAGATAATTCAATTACCCTTAATTTGGCACCAAGAACGTTAAATTTTGTTTATCTGTTTAAAAGTTATGGCTATTTTACCGAGCGCTGTCCAATCTGTGATGTGATTGGGACAGATTGTGTTCAACTGTAGATTAGAGGATTTTAGAGGCCAAATCAGTTTTCGCGTGTACTTAGTAGAAGGTGGGAAATTTCCTAAGGTTCGAGAAAACATACTCGTTTACCTGATTTGGAGTTTTAGAACTCAAGATATGCTTATTGGAAGCCTGCTGTCCTGTTGGACAGATTCTCTGTTTTTCGGGTATTAGGAGTGGGTTGCGAAGTCGATGTAGTTGATAGAGCTTGTGTTGTTTTGTGGGCATATTTTTGAGTGTATTGTACCTATGTGGAGGTGGTGTGACCCCGGGAGTGCCCTCAACATCTCACCACTCCGTCTCGTGTGATTAAAGGCAAGTGTATTGTAGTGGTTGTGATGATTCGCAATGAGATAGTTTAACCATGTGTTTTGATAAGATACCATGAATGATTCTTGCTTGTGACATCATGAGTATAATTTGTTAAATGGCTATGCAATTGTTAAATCGAGTATATATGCAAGTTATTCATGTTTATGGCATATGTGCATGCATAAAGGAAGAGGCGACCCATTCTGATGCGGGCCTCTGTGTTCACACATAGTGAACACAAAAGTCCTACCTCGTAGTCCCATACACGCGGTTGTACGGGAGCGAGTCAGTAAGAGTAGGCACCCTCCACGGGATGGAAGGGCATGAGGGGGCACACCAATGGGTGTGCACTCGGCAATATCGGTATGTGCTAAGCAAAGAGGCATGATGCATTGCATTGCATAAACGAGAATGTGAATGAGAAAGTTTATGAGAATGTGATTGAGGAAGTCTTCATGGATTGTTTTCCATGGTTGTTGATCGGTATGTTGTATGTATATGAATTGTTATTGTTTTGTACCATTGCAATATACTTTGCTGAGTGATGAACTCACGCTTGTTGTTTAATGTTTTTTTAGGTACCTTGAATCCGGCATGTGGGAAAGGGAGCTAGATTCACGTCATCACATAGCGACACACAAATAATCAATTCATACTTTTTCTTAGATGTGTTGGTTACCATATTGAGTTACACCTTGGTTTATTGCCTCGTGGTTGGTCATGATTAAATGTTTATTCCTTATTGGAATAGGTGATGGTTAAATTATGTGTTGGACTTGAATGGTTGTTGAAAATCATGGTCGCTATGTTATAGTTGTTTCCAATTATGCTGTCTTGTCATGATTATATTATTGATGCTTAAAACCATGGAAAAACTGAGTATATGCTGCCGAAATTTTGTTAAAAACCATGGTGTAGTTGCTGTAATTTACTTCTAAATATGTTTTCTGGTTGTTGTCTTTATCTGTTGTGGTGACATTCTGGGCATACTAGGTGTCGGATTGTTACAATTGCACACTACCACCACCCTACCTAGTGAGTTTATCCCTTCAACCCTAAGATGTGACCTAGCCGGTCTACCCCTAACACACATCAAATGCCTTTAATGAGAGGTTCACCATTGTGAGAGAGAATGGAGTAACCCTCCGATCAGCACCGTACATCTGGAAATGAATAGAGTCAGAGTAACTCTCCGCTTGCACACCCACTGCAGTAACCCTCCAATTCAACCATGCAGGAGAGCACAAGTATATGATAGGTTATTTAGCCAGGTCTATTGTCGGGACCCGAATTTGCAAATCCGGACCCTCTGTGTATTCAGCACTAGTCCAGGATCACGCTAGTGCACACAGTCTCAACATAGATGAATATCACAATCATACACAGCGGAATAGTAAAAGTAACTCAATAATAGAATATAAACTATTGTACGACCTTAAGGTCAACCTTACACTTGCGAAGCCTTGACGGCTTCAACTCCAAATAAGCAGCAGCGGAACGAAGAACATCGGTGAATCCCATCAATACGCCACAAGCAACTGACAGGGTTCGACTCCTAGATAATCGCCTTCTCACGGAACTTCTTCTTCTTCGACGATGTAGACTTTTGCTCACTGGTGATTGTTTGTTTGCAAGGGGTGAGTACATAAAGCACTCAGCAAGTCATGCACAGAATGCAAGTCTAATAGCTATATGCATGGCTTATTCCAAATGACAGGCTGAAGGGGTTATTTTGCAATAAACAACATTCACAAATATTCATAATAGATTGTAAAGCGGTAAAACAGATAATAATAGTAATAATTTCACAGTTGTTTCAAAAGTAAACCATTCCACATCCTTAACCAATTATCACTTTTCCACAGGCAAACTGCCTCCAATCCCAAGATCAATTTTATGAAAAACTAACCCTTGACTGTAATCCCCGAGCATTGTCCAGTACCGTGGACTCGGCTATTCGAATAGGTTTTACACTCTGCAGAGGTTATACACTTTACCCACAAGATGCAATCCACTCACCACGTCAGCCGTGAATCGCCATACAAGAGTATGCGAATGAGCGATCATAACAAAGTCTTTCGGAAGCCTCTAACTACACAAGTGGACCTCTCCGGTTTTTGCCCTACACCATCCCTTCCCTTAGCTAAGGCGAAGTATGGGACCGACATACCGTTGGATGGGTACCATGTCGCAGCCCTGGTACGCTCCCCCTTCAATCTACACAAGCGATTGTAGTTGACACCCAGGTACCACAAGTAAGTTATTAGCGACTTAATCAACTAGGTCCGTCCCATTAGGACATGTGGTTGTCACGTTTAACTTTCAGTTCAAAGGCTTGCAAGGTGAAGTCCTTAGGGTGACCAGGGCAAGACTACGAAGAACCAAATCAACATCCCGGTGCCACAATGGCCCACTGATCATTTTTGCCACATGCCGGTCGAAAAACTATTTATCAAACCCCGCTTGATTACCATGCACCACGTGCCATCAACATCACATGATACCTTTCCAAAACAGGTTCAATATATCATTAAGTCAATATTAACATTTGATTGTCCAAAATCATGTCATGAGCACGAAAGTGAGTCTAAGCAAAGATACTACAACGGTCTAAAACCCATGTTGGCAATTTAATAATGTCCAACTAGTAATCCACAACTAGGGTGACAAGGGGTCATGGCACATACTTAAATAATCAAGGTGTCATACAGCAAATTGGTATTTATCTAATTCCCCAAATTTAAATAAAGTATTTTCTAATTGAACTAGCATGCAATAGGTTAAATCAAAATAGATTTCGAAATAGGATCAACATGGTCAAAGCACAACTTGCCTGGCCCTTGCAAACTTTACTGTCTTTTACTCTTTATCCTTGATCCTTGGTCCTCAATCTTCAACTTCCACTTTCTCGATCCTCAGCTCGCTCGAACGACTTCCGGACAACACGTCTAACGATAAAGAAACACAAATACAACAAAACTCAAAAGACGATTCAAATAAACTCCAAATTAAGAACGAAACGACATTGGGCACAAATTGGAATAAAATTAGGAACTTGAAAGGATTGGATCAAAGATTGGACAAGAGAGGGCGGGCTTTCGGAAAAACAGAAAAGGGAAAGATTAATAAGCGGGAAAGAAAGAATAATATTCGAAGAATATTTCTTCCGAGTTATTATCTTGATTGGACAGATAGCGACATATGGGCTCTCGATCTTTAGATCGGGTCCATAAGGATATGTTAGTTCACGATGAACTAAAGCGATTCTCGAAGTTGACTTTTGTTGACCAAGCGGACACGATCAAACAAAAGAGAGCGGATAGATCGGGCACAGGGGTATGACAGATGGCCAATGGCCTATCAACCAAGTCCACGAAGGAATTCTCGATTAATGGCAGATTAGGTTTTCAGGGATAAGACAAAACAAGTGTCTTACCACGATTGAAACAACGGAAAAGATTGCAAAGATAACAACGCGGCTCACGATAAACTTAGTTCATCGAACCGGTCTTAGGTTAGGTTTTGATTCGGCTTTAAAGATGATATGACGATGAGACTAGGCTCACGTCATGATGATAGAACAGGTGAAGGCATCGCACTAGGGTTTGTGCAAGAATACACGCATGCGATGACAACGAGGCGAAGAGAGCCAATCGTTAACGATGAAACGTTAACGATGGAACGTTAACGACGAAACGTTAACGGTGGAACGTTAACGACAGAGCGTTAACGGCAAAACGTTAACGGAGGAACGTTAACGACAGAGCGTTAACGGCAAAACGTTAACGGAGGAACGTTAACGACGAAACGTTAACGACGGAGCGTTAACGACGGAGCGTTAACGGGGAAACATTAACGGAGGAACGTTAACGGAGCGTTAACGACAAACGTTAACGGCAAAACGTTAACGGTGGAACGTTAACGGCGAACGTTAACGGTGGAGGTCAACAATGATAGGAGACTTCATGAAGCGAAGTAGCGACCGTCGGTGCAACGACATGGCCGCGGTAGAACGCTACCAAGGACGGTTAACCGGTGCGCGAACCGGCGGCACGGGCTAGGTTGAAAGACGACGGGTTTAGGCCGGAATCGGGCTTCTCGGCAAACGGAGACCAAAAGAACCTTAATGATGGACCAAAACAGTACAAGATGATCCTCCGGACGCGACAACACGGCCGGAGCGAACCAAAATAGCCGGCGTCAAAAGGCGACACGCGGCGACGGCAAACGGTGGCCTAAATATATAAAAAAAATTCCGGAGGATGGGATGGCAAAGGGGGAATGTCTACTGCGTAGAACGCGGCGAGACGATCTCAACGGTATAGGCGGATTTTGCGGCGCCCTTAGGATTAATCACAAATCGGCGATTAACGGGTTTCGGATCAAAACTTTGGACGGCTATAACTTCTAGAATAATGATCGGAACTTAACGAAATTTGACCGAGAGCTAGATGGGACCAAGAGGCACACCGTGGCGCAGGTGGCTCGAAGAAATACCTTCTGGAACAGCGGGAACGCAGCGAGGAATTTTGCCGCTATGCGAACGCAGTCTGAACGGAGAAATTAATTTGCTGCACCAAATCCAGAGGGCAAAACCTTGGGGCAAGATGTGCATCCTGTAGAGGACATCCCCAGGAGTCTACACAAAAAATTTCACCGTCAAACTCGAAAAATTGAGGGAGTTATGGCCTCGGCAAGATTCGAGATTGAAACGGCCATAACTTTTGATCCCGTGGACCAAATTGGCTGAATTTTGGACAGCAAGCAGATGGTACCTTGTGGCACACCACGGAGAAGACGGATCTCGAAAAGAGTCGACGAGCTGCCCGGGACGTGGCTCCAAATTTCGGCCGACGTTGGGCGACGTTCGGGCGACATTGGATGGATCTCGGAGTTTTGGAGATGATCCGGAGGTTGAAGATCCGTGGGAGAGGTCATGGGAGGTCTCCACTGGGTTGGGGTGGCGGCTAGATCAAGAAAAATCAAGTTTGGACGCGTTTGGAGCAAAAACGGGTCTTGTAGGCATTTTATCGAGCAGTTTCCGTGCATGAATCGGATCCGGGCGACATGGGCCAACGGGAGTCCGACACGTGGCGGGGTGGGGGCGCTGTGGGCTGGCCCAGCGGCTGGGCCGGCCTCTTTGGCGCGCCAGCGTGGAGAGCGAGTGGTGGCGGTGGTGGCCGGCTGGCGGGCCTTCTTGGCCAGCGGAGTGGAGGGGGTGGGCCGGCTCGGCGGGGTGGGCTGCGGGGAGGCGGGGTGGGCTGGCGCAGGAGAGAGAAGGCCCAAGCCATTTTCGGAATTTCTCAGCAATTTCCAATAAAAACAATTCCACAAATTCCAATTAAATCATTTGAGGCAATAAAAATACCCGAAAAATTCTAGAAAAATTCCAGAAAATATTTTGAGACATTTCCAACTCAAATAAAATATTTCTAACAAAACTTTATATAAACTTTTCCAAATAATTAATTAATTTCGAATGAAAGGCTTAGTTTAAATTAATTCCAAATAAATCCGATAAATAGCAAACGAGCTCCGAAAAAATCTCAAAAATTACAGAAGAACTTCTTGAAGCACAAGGAATCCAAATAAAATAAAATAAATTTTATTTGAGGTTTAGAATAATCAAATTAAATTGTTTTAGCTTTTAGAAAATTCAAATCAAGCTTTATAAATGCGAAAAAAATCAACGAAAATTTTGGAGAAGCTAAACTAAACCAAAATTTTGAAAACCCAAATTTTGGGATGTTACATCTATCCCATACTAGACATACGGTTATACGAGTATGCACAGTTCAATAGCGCACAAGATTAACTCCATAAATGCAAGACATCCACATCCCAAATGTACTAACCACACCCCTTTACTGCATGATCTCTTGTCTGAGTAAAAACTATTTGTTTAACCAAGACTAACGGCATACCCTGCCATGGCACAACAAAGTTTACAATAGTGGCTTTCCGCCATAATTTTATATCTCATTAAGTCATTTTTATCAATATTCATCATGTGATATGATCCCATCATACAACTAAGAATGTCTAAGCGTAGTTACGGTAACCCAAGTGTTGGTAGTACAATTTTGTCTAACTATTAATAACCCACCTAGGGTGACAATGGATATATGGCATTCAATAATCAATGTGGCATAATGATAAGTACATATTTAGCAACTCCAACAAAATGACATTGGTATAGAAGTAGCATGCAATCTATACGAAACAAAATACTTTTGCAAACATAGGTTCAATATGATCAAAGGTTACGACTTACCTTGGTCGTACACTATTTTTGCTGAGTCTTGCTCTTTGAATCCTTTGTTCATTACCTAGGGATCAACGTCTACCGAAAAAAGCAGTAAATACACATAAATAAGGAATAAGTTCATTTTACACCCACGAACAATGCAAAAAGTCTAGAAACCCCCTAACTATAAAACTAGTTATTTAACACCCCCCCCCCCTCATCTTCTAAAACTAGTTCAAATCACACCATAGGGTGCTTTTCCTCGTTGTTTTGCATTTTCTATATATAATTAAGGCAAAAGGTTATATAACTATGGCAAAAATTGATTCAAAAATTTTGAAACTTTTTTGCATGATCATAAGGCAATACTTATACTCTCGTAAAAATTTCATACTTGCACAATTTTATAAAATTTCGATAAGGTCACTGTCTCAATTAAGGGGTTTCTGATTTTGATTTTTCTAAGATATCAAATTATGTTCAATTCATTTGAAATTTTTTTGTGATCCTAGGAATTTAAATACGATACCATAAAATTTTCATGGAAATTAGAAAGAATTTAATATATTTAGAAAATAAAAAATAGTAGCAACTTAAAAATAGCAACAAGACTGTTAGATTTTTATTAAAAATGTACATGCTTATCATCATCTAAAATTTTATGGTGTCATCTCTAAACCCCTAGAATCATAAAGAAAAATTCCCAAATGAATTAAACATAATTTGTTATCTCAGAAAAATCAAAATATGAAAACCCTTAACTGAGATAGTGATCTTGTCAGGATTTTACAAAATTGTACAAGTGTGATTGTAAAACCCCGGCATTTAATATGCCCGAATGCTACCAAACATAAGCTAAACAACATCTAAGTACCACAATTAAACATAAATTCCAGCAAAGGTTCATATGCTAAAAACCGATATTTCGGCAGCATCTCCTTTGTTTTTCCATGAATTAACACAATCTCAATATCATGGCAAGATATATATCATAGCACACGACATCTAAAACAACAACATAAATGGACATAACATCAAGTTACGCCAATAATACCACGCTTAACCACTTCATAAACTATAACGAAGCAAATAAGGATTCACAAGCATGCTAGATTAAACCATACATTAAGTTTAGGGCACAACTCTTAATATCATGTCTCCAAGTGGTTAATTATGGACTATGATGGAGGAGCTACGGTTGGTTCACTTACAGCGACCTACGGTTGGTTGCGAAAAGCGGCTTCAGCGACCTACGGTTGGTTGCTAAAAGCGGCTTCAGCGACCTACGGTTAGTCGCTAAAAACCATTAGCGACCCATAAGGATGGTCGCTGTAAGTGCCGTCGCTAAAGGCTTTAGCGACCGACATCTTTTTAGCGACCGAGCGTAGGTCGCTGAAGTTGTATATTTAGCGACCAACTGTGGGTTGTTGTACTATAGATTTAGCGACCAACCGTGAGTCGTTATACTATACATTAGCAACCAACAGAAAGTCGCCCTCTTCTGATTGTTATTAATAATAATATACTGATTAATTATATATACAAAAGCACCACAAATCACAGATTTTTATACACATAATCACATAGACATACAAAGTATAATACCACAATCATAGATCCATCACATAAACACAAAAGCACCACAATTAGATATTCACAAAAGCACCACAGTTATATTACTCACAACTAGATCATTCACAGATAGCTAGCTAGATCATTCACAAAAGCTCCAGAGCTGATCAGTCACAAAAGCACCACAGCTACATCACTCCAGCCTTCAAGCGGTTCAAAAGCCCACAACTACATCAAGAACTTTGCCTCGTTAGTCTTGTTTAGTCTTTAGGAAATGTTTAGAGCTTTATGCCTCTCAGTACTTACGCAAATTTCTTTGTAGAGATCTGCAGAGAACGAATTCTTAGTTGTTTGGAGACTATCATTTAAAGTACATCTATATGGCGCATAGCTTAGAGCATAAGAAGATAGTAGCAATATTGAAAGGAAGAGCAATGAAAAGCGATGCAAGCAGTAAAGTAGAGGAAAACGTAAACAAACATATGTAAGAAATAGGCGCTGTAGGTATTAGAAATAAATCTACCTGATCACAAAAAGAAATAGCCAAATTATGCATGGAGGAAGAATTACTTTATCTGGAAGCTCCTCTTTGATTGGCTTCAACTTGTCACGCGATCCAACCTTTGAAAGGGAGAAGGATTTGTGAGGCTACTCAAGTGGTTGTCTTACCTCCTCACAAAACATATTCCAATCCATCTCACATCCATATCAGGCAGAATCAAGTATGTATGAAATAACCGTTTGCTCTTTTATTTGCGCTGCTCTGCGGAAATGGTAGAATACACTATCATGTCAAGCTATGAACTTCATAAAAGGTCAGAGGAAATATTAAAATGAAAACAACAACTCACTGCAATTTTCTTGAATGAGAGCTCCATTTTCTGCCACAATTCCCATTGAAGTATATTGTGCATCACCCAAGCACCTAGAAATATTATTGTGTATGTGTTTGAACAATGATTATATCTTCCACAGCTGATAGATTATCTACTGGAAGGTTCAATCTTTTTGACAATTGTGTGATACTTTGATGAAAATGCCACTGTAACACGAGATGAAGTGCTGAAAACAAGAGGTCACATGTTATTCTAGTACAAGAGGGAAATTATGATCACACATAGCATTTTTTTATTGGATGCATAGCAGAAATTCAGCAAATGCATGTCAGCGTGCTCATCATCATTACTTATCAAGCGATACTGGTTAACACTATCGATATTAGCCAGTCTAGCTCGAGGGAGGCCTCATCGTTGCAAAGTTTCTTAGTGTCTTATCACTACAGGTAGCATATCTGAACTAATGGGATCAGAGACATTCGATTCAATTATTGTTGCAATAGCTAAACAACCTAGAGCCCAAAACTTATTGTTGTCATTAGAAAAATGAGGGTCTTCCACTAAAAAGGGGTGCACTCGAGGATTTGCCACTACATTGTCTCATTGACATGTAGGCCAGGACCCACTTGTCAGTGATGTATCGCAAATATTTGCAATGGCAAATCCTTGGTTTCGTCACTTAGCATTTAATTCACGGTGCTGCTCATCCTGATGTTCAAGAGCATTTGGTAGAGTTTCAATTTATCTTGAAAGAACTTTAATTGAGACACAGGAACGACACTACAAAAATATCACGAATTAAGTATAAAAATAAGAAAAACAATATGCAGTGGAGATGGGGTACAAGGCCACATCAAGTTATTTAATAAATAAGTCCTATGAGAACCTTACCTCAGAAAATCTTTCAGATTCTAATGTGCTCAAAGGATTTAGGCCCCCTTCTTTATCTTGTGAACTGCCATGCTCCTCTTGATCGATCATCTAAGCAATTCACCAGAAACCAAATGTGTTTCATCCATGTTATTAGTGGTTGAGATAAATTGGGTACCTATTGGACTAACATTGAATATAGACAAACAGGGTTTGTGACAGTGTTGGTTTAAGCATTTGTACAGAGGTTACTAAGTCGATAAAATAGGAAAGTGCAAGTGAAAAAAGACCTGTAGAATCACTAACATAAAACAGAGAAAGAAACACACTTGAAGGTGATGTTAGGTACCTACAAAATATTGACAATATAACTACAGAAAACCCAGCTGGCAGTACTAAACAGAACATTTAGAGAAGTTTGAGATTTATCAACAGCAGATTGCCATTTCAATTCCAGTTTTGCCATCTCTTTCCTTATAGTATCAAGAAAGCCGTCTTTTGCCTGAGTTAATATCGGCTAAACTGGCAAGCTTTTACCCTATGGATGAGGATGTACATACCATTAAATGGTACGTAAACAGCATGTATCGACCAATTAGCCATTTCAGTATATAAAATTGATCAAGGAATGGAGGACCCAATAGCCAGCAGCATAAACAAAACCAATTCTTGTACTCAAAACTAAATAAGACTATGATAATGATATAAATAAGGCCATTTCTCCCTAAGAACCAATGCATAAATAAGATCACCTCCTGACAAAGAAGATCTAATTTTGTCGCATGAATCCCATTATTGTACTAAAAATTAACAAAGAAAATTAACTCTTGCATACAATCCTAGTTCGTTTTATTTTAAAAGAAATTCCAAAGAATGATTTCAAGCGGCTAGAAATAATAGATGTGAATGGTTTAATGATTAAGAAACTGCGCTTGTCAACAAAGGGAGAGATTCAGGAAACAATAAGAATGAGCAATGGAAAGCACATCTGAGTATCCGACCACAATTGCATCAGCTCAACTACCTACTCTGCTCCAACATGATTGGCAAAGCGAACAAGCACAAGATATCGAATCTTAATCTAAAGCCACCTGACCTGCGAGTACTCCGTAGTTCGTTTTATTTAAAAAAGAAATTCCAAAGAATGATTTCAAGCGGTTAGAAATAATAGATGTGAAACGTTTAATGATTAAGAAACTACGTTTGTCAACAAAGGGAGAGATTCAGGAAACAATAAGAATGAGTAATGGAAAGCACATCTGAGTATCCGACCACAACTGCATCAACTCAACTATCTACTCTGCTCCAACATGATTGGCAAAGCGAACAAGCACAAGATATCGAATGTTAATCTAAAGCCAACGACCTGCGAGTACTTAATTCACCTGCGAAGTAGACCAAAAGCTGTTATGTTAACATGAGAAAAAGCTTGAGATGCCAATCGTAATTAGAGGGGAAATGGAAGAAAATAGGTAAGCGGCCGGAGCGCAAAGCGAGCTCGCTTCATGGCCTGAGGCACCTTGGAAATGAGCCGCCGCCGTCGCCGGCAGAGGAGCCGGCATGAGAGAGGCCCCCTGCGATGTAGCCCTCCGCCTCTTGGTGCCGCTTGTTCTGAGGGACGGAGGAGGAGATGGGCCGAGCGGTGCGTCCGGGAAGGCGGCGATCTCGGAGAAGCGATCGAACGCTGAAGGCGAGTCCGTGCTTCACGCCCGTGGCGCCGAGATGAGCGCCGCCGCCGCCTCTTGGCGTCGCTTGCTCTTGTGGGGACGGAGGAGGAGATGGGCCGAGCGGAGTGCGGCCGGGGAGGCGGGGATCTCGGAGATCGAGATCGAGGAGGCAGGAGGCTGCGCGATTCGACATAGGGTTTGGAGAGCAGCGGGGCGAGAGCAGGCCGGTGGGCCTTGGCGAGGGCGGGGGACACGGCGGCGAGCGGCGAGGGCGAGGACGCGGCGAGCGGCAGGGACGGGTGGCGGCTAGGGTTGGGGAGGGCGGGGGGCACGGGGCGGGAAGCGGCTAGGGTTGGGAGGGGCGGGGGCACGGGGGCGAGCGGCGCCCTTGTGACGCTGACGGTGGGTGGGTCCAGGTCCAGGGCTCCAAGTAGTGACCCCTTCTCTATAGCGACCCACCGTTGGTCCCTAACGACATCTATAGCGACCAACCATAAATTGTTAAATTTCTAGACTTTTAGCGACCGACTAACCGTCGCTAAAAACTCATTTAGCGACCAACCGTCGGTCCATAAGTTTTAGCGACCAACCATCGGTCCCTAATAAGGGTCGCTAAAGATCAACCGTCGTATAGTAATACCACGCTTAACCACTTCATAAACTATAACGAAGCAAATAAGGATTCACAAGCATGCTAGATTAAACCATACATTAAGTTTAGAGCACAACTCTTAATATCATGTCTCCAAGTGGTTAATTATGGACTATGATGGTGGAGCTACGTGTAGAAGTGTAGCTAGATCCCTTTTTCCCGCATGCCGATCTCAAAGTACCTAAAAACAACATAAAACACAAGCGTGAATTCGAAAACTCAGCAAGCATATTGTAATGGACAACAAGATCATTTACAAGACAATAATACCTCACATCACATATAACATCTCATACTTGAGCACATAACAACATCATCATCATTAAAAAAATGTATTGCAATGCAATGCAATGTTATGCTCATATCTCCATGGAAACTCATACCGGTATGGTTGAGTACACACCCGTCGGTGTGCACCCTCTCCCCCCTTCCATCCCAAAGATGGAGGGTGCCTACTCCTCGCTTCCACAACCCACGGTAGATGGAATCACGATGTAGGACTTACTCTAATGGCTCTCCGGATTAGTCATAACTTTCTCACCGACCTTCCCGGATTAGTTAATGACTTTCTCACCGCCCGGGCCATGTAACATGTCATGCATGCAACTATGCCAATTATCATATTTCACATGTACATAAACATATGGCAACTCATCATGACAAATATAAACACATGGCATCGAACCATGATAATCATACTCAATATTTCATTGGAAAACAGCAAGCATGGCAAGTGAGCATAGCAAGTGTTCAATCTTTCACCCAATATCAACAAACAACCTACAATCCGCTATACATTACAACACACTTGCCTCAACCGCGGGCGACGGATTTGTGGGACGTAGAGGGCACTCCCGGTGTCACACCATCTGCACATAGGCATCACACACTCACAATAATGCCCGCAAAACAGTACACAAATCCCCATCTAACCCGACATTGCCCACTACTTGCAAACCTAAAAACAGAGGTTCTGTCCCGGCGGGACAGCAGCCTTGCAAAGGCCATAACTTGAGTTCTGGGACTCCAAATCGATTAAACGAGTACACCATCGCGAAGCTTAGGAAATTTCCTACCTTTTTCTAGTTATACGGAAAGACTCATTCGGACTCTAAAATTGTTTAATCTACAGATTACTACGATCTGTTCCAATCGCGTCACAGATTTTAACACGCTCGGTAAAACGGCCATAACTTTCAAACGGTTGATCGGATTTTAACGTGCTTTATTTCCACGGAAAGATAATTAAATTATCTACAACTTCTTTTAAGTCCGTACGGACAGATTCGGATTCTAAATCGACGAAAACGCGAACCCTAGCCCGACTGCTCAATCTGCCCGAAAACAGAAACGTGGCAACGTCTAGATCTAACCCAAAGAACTCCAATCCAGCACCACCAATTGATCTAAAAACTTGATAATCACCCTAAGAACAGTACCTAGATCAATTCCAAGGATCCCCATGATCATACCTTTGCCCAACGAACGAATCTCCAATAGATCTCCTCGCGGATCGCTCCTCGCTCCAACGGATGGATCCACAAGGTGCAGAGGTGTGGAGATCACCCTAGGGCAGCAAGGGGGTGGAGGAGAGGTGGTGGAGAGGTGGGGAGCAATGGGGCAAAGGGGGAGGTGGAGGCGCACACGCGGGAGAGAGGAGAGGGTGGCGGCTAGGGCTTAGGAGGGAGGTGGGGGCGCCCACGGGCAGGGGGAGCACGCCCAAAAGGCTGGTGGGGAGCCCTTTTACCAGCCCCCACACCCAATCCTAGTCCGTTACGGAGACCTACTCCATCCCACCAAAGCCCACCAAGGCCCAAACTCCCCCGGGAAGGCCCAAAACCAGGAAATGGCAGGAACGCCGGAAAAGCTATTAACCTCCATATCCTATAGTTTTAACCTTAATTCCACATCTCATAATGTTATTAACCTTATCATGCACATTAAATAAGGTTACGACACTCCGTGGCGACATAACACTTCAACCGGCCCAAAAACGCGAGAAAACCCTAAGCCGAAAGGTTTTATTCTCTAGTTTCACCTTCTATAACGTCACACCAAACCATAGTGTCACAGTGATCATGGTCTGAAATTAGTATGGGAGTATAATTATTGCCTTAGGATCATACAAAAAAGTTTCGAAATTTTTGAACAATTTTTGGATTAATTATATAAATTTGTCCCTTAATTATATATAGAAAATGCAAAATAGCTAGGAAAACCTCTCTAGGGTGTGATTTAATTGGTTTTAGAAAATGAGGGGGTTAAATAAATGATTTTATAGTTTGGAGGTTATCTAGACTTTTTGCATAGTTCGATGGTGTAAAATGGATCTATTCCAATAAATAACAAATAGAGACTCAAAAAACTCCAAATTGAAAATAATGGCTCTGAAATAAAAAACACAATTTTAAATAAATTTAGAAAATTGAATGGGTTCAATCGGTGCTCGTATGAAGGACAACAGGCTTCCGAAAGTTTGGGTGGGAGAAAAATCATGAAAATAAGAAGAGAAAGAGTATGAGTAGCTAACAGGTCCACAAATTTATGAAAATTTGGAATTAAAAGAAATTCAAGAAAAAAGGCGAGAGGCGGGCAAGTGGGGCCATGGTCTATGGACGAAGTTCAAGGAAATTCCCTTATCCACGGTTGACCGGGTTCATGGGTTTGGGTAACTGATAAATGGGGCCCGCATGTTAGTAACTGGAGGTTTGGATCTAGGGTTTCGGTTGTGCCATGAACGTTCTGATTGGGCTGGCCACGTAGAAGGCTATCGCTGGCGAGGCCGGTGGTGTGGCAGATGATGTCACGGGTGACATTAGTATGGCTCAGGCTCCAGTGGCGGTGTGATTTTAGCCAGCGGCGCAGTGCGATGCGGATTGGGGCTCGGCATCGGGGATGTGGAAGTGACGACGATGAAGGACTTCATGTGGTGGTGCACGCAACCCGATGGTCATCAAAGTCAGTGCAACTGTGAGGGAGAGCGGCTTGATGGTCGACCATTATGGTTGGCATGATGAGGACAATGGTGGGGTTGGCAAGGGCAAAGACTCGTCGACGGAGGAGATCAACGGTGAGCTTCGGGGAAGCTTCAATGGCGGCGGTGGGGATGGGCTAGCAGGCCGATGCCCTAGGAAAGAAATGGGTTGGCTGAAGATTTTGGCCCGAGAGAAAATTAGGAAATAAGAAGGATTTTGGAATTAAAGAAAATGCTAGAGAATTAAATAAGTTCAAATAAATAGTAAACAGCTCCAAAAATTCCAAAACAATACAGAAAAATTCCTTGCATTACAAGGAACCCAACTATAACTGTTTTTCTTTTAATTGATATTTAGATTAGTCAAATTAAATCTTTTTATTATAGAAAATTTTTAATTATTCTTTATTTAATTCAGGAAAATTAAAATGGTTCATTTTATTTTGTAAACTCTCAAAAGACGTAAAAATTGGGGTGTTAAAAATAAATTTTATATGTTTCCAGAAGTTTCTAGAAGACTATGAGATAGTTTCAATACCAAGTTTCAACAAGTTTCAGATTTTTGAACTCAAATTTCTCCAAAGAGTTTTTTAGGAAGTTTTAGCAAGTTTTAATAGATTTCATCAAGTTTTAAAAAGTTGCAGTAAGCTTCACTTAAAGTTTCAACAAGTTTCATAAAAAACAAACAAAAAGAGCAAAAAAAAATCCCTGGTATGCTCACTGCAGTTCCCATCTCGCCCTTGCCGCTTGATTGTAGCATCGCCTCCTCTGCTCGCCATAAGGGCGAAACCAGAGCTCAAAGCCCCCTATGACGTGTGCGCCAGTGAAGTGAAGCCATGGGACGACATGGATAGTCTGTGTTGGACCACTCTTGACTCAGATGATAAGGAAGACAACCAGATCTAGTAGATCTTGTTGTCGATGAAAACTAAGACGATCGAATACGGTAGTTTCGAGAGAATTTCACCAAAGTTTCACAACAAAACAAACAAGTTTTATAACAAAATGGACAAGTTTCAATAAAGTTCCAAAAAATCAACGAAAATTCATAAACATACATTTAGAGGGATAGCTAACATCCTGGCAGCTTCCACGGGAAGCCATTCGGAGCCATCGAGAGCTCAACCACGACGAGGGCGCCGACAGCGCTCAAGTGTCACACTTGCACGAGGGTCTGCACCCACATCGCCGCACCTTCTAATGCCACCAAGCTAGCCTGCGGCTGTCTCATCACGTCTGATCCCCGTCACTCGTCTCACCTTCACAGGTGAGCTCGTGCCCTTACATGCCATCACCATCGTCGAGCAACCAAATCGGGTGAGAAAACCAAACGGCCATTAGCAACGATGAGCTCATGGTGCAGATTAGGCCTTCTAGCAGCTTAATTCTCCGTTGCCCCTCGTAATCGACTCTGCGTTGTTGAATTTTGGGGGAGGAAATGAGGATGAGAGGGAGAAGAGTGTTATGATATGGATAGAATTCGTATCCCCGGAGAGAAGGACTCTATCCATGGTGGGTGAATCCGAATTTATCTCCAAGGGTCCTCCACTATATATATAGGGCATTGCCTTGTACAGAAATAAATCAATCTAATAAAGAGAGAGGTTTCCCCCTTGTATGGTTTGCTTCTCCTTTCTTATATTCGTGTGATTGCTTGGCGTGCCACGGATTGGTGTGGGTGAACAATCTTGTTTTACAACACGTTATCAGCACGAGTCTCTACCGCAAGAAGTGAAGGATCATCGACAAGAACGAACGACTACTACCGGCGATTGATCGCCCGATCCGATCTGCAATCAACTCGTCACCACGCTGGCATCCACTTGGATTGCCGAAAAAGTCCTACGCGACTCTATCCTACGCGATAGCCAACACTTCCGGCATCAAGAAAGTAAGTCGAAAAATCCTGCAGATTGTTTCGCTAGATTTTAGATCTAATCTACTGTTTAGATCGTACTGTTCATCATTATGTTGAAAAAAATGGCATGACGGCCAAAAGCCGCCTCTACCACCTCGGCCCTGCCGCCGGCCGCCTCGTGCGCACCCGAAGTCGCCGCCACCACCCGGCTGCCGAGGTTCCTGCCGTCTTGCCGCTTTCATTGTTGTGGCCGCCGACGAAGGAGCTGCGCCTCGGCCCATAATTTCTTTGCTGGCCGTTGCTCACGAAGCGCTGTTGGTCTGCCGCGTCGGCCCCGTCGGTCTGCATAATTTGCTAGAAAATTATGAGAATATTTTGTTCATGCTTTGAATCTGGTTTTAATTTTCCTTAGCATTATGTCATGTTGATTTTTGCCGAAAT
This sequence comes from Rhipidocladum racemiflorum, assembly GCA_036346355.1. NCBI lineage: Eukaryota > Viridiplantae > Streptophyta > Magnoliopsida > Poales > Poaceae > Rhipidocladum > Rhipidocladum racemiflorum. The sequence goes on from CM070589.1 coordinate 48,084,756, forward strand.
TTAATTCTCCTGTTGTAAAGTAATTCTAAAAATTGCTTGGAAATTAGCAGAAATCATGAAAAATGCTAGGAAAATTCCAGTATATTTAATATAGCTTTTATGAGAACTTGTGTGGTTGGGATTTGATTTCGGTAATGAATAAAAAGATATGAGACAATTGGTGTCTAGGAAAACACACATGAGGCTTGGTTCTTTAATTGCCACCCGGAAACGGGAAGTGCTCCCTCCCTCATGTGAGCCCTAGGGGTAGGTTGACCTGGCCATGAGTCGAATTGACAGAGATATTCATTACCTGTTTTCGCTCTCAACCAACAAGAATTACATAAGTTGAAAATTAACCATATGCCATGTTTAATTTATGTTGGAATTACATAATTAATAGAAAATGGCTAATTGCTAAGAAAATTCTGGGGAAATCGTAATAATTATCTACTAAATAGATATAGACCAAAACTTTATTAATTAAATGAAGATGCATGCAATATAATATTTTACCTGTAGTAAAATCTCGTATTGCTTGCATACATGATATGTCTGACATTGCAAAAAGGGAATTTGTTGTGCTTGCCCTGGATGGCAGCAATTACCTCACTTGGGCAATGGATGCCAAAATCAACCTAACTAGGGATGTGATCGGATCGGATACGGTCGAATATCGTCCTATTCATATTCGTATCCGTATTTTTTATCGAATACAGAATCGAATACGAATAGTGTCGAATACAGAATCGAATACGAATTATACAGGATAATGTCGGTTACGAATACAGATCGAATACGGATCGGAATCAACATGGATACGAATAATATTAGTCGGATATTTTAAAATCCAATTTCAGTTTTTTTCCAAAATCGGTCCAAATTTAAATTCAAAATTCCAAAAGAAATATATTTGTATGTCTTTTTTTCCCTTTTTATCCCTAGCTTGTCATAAATGTGACTCTGTGAGTAACAATGTATCCCATTGCAATAATTGAACCAAATAATTTGCAGCTGGCATATGCTACTGAATCCTAAGTAGCCCTCCTGAAACGCCAATTGCCAATTTCTGTACCACCTTTACCCAAATATCTCCAAATTAGCATCTAGCACACATGAACACATTATATCTTGTCATCCAATGCAGGACCCGATCTACGAAAGCAGTGAAACATGTTAAATTGTTAATGTGTTATTCTGAAACGTGTTATTCGGATAATATCCGTATGTCATATTCGGATATTATCCGAACAAAAACTTGGATATTCCGTATCCATCGGATAATCAGTGTTCCATATCCGTATTCGTATCCATGTAAATTATCTGTATCCATATCCTTATCCGAGAAATCAACTGGATATCTGTGAAACTATCCAAATCATCATCCAAATCAATTCGGTCGGTCGGTCGGTCGGAAAATATCCGTACCAGTTCCATCCCTAAACCTAACAGCTAGAGGACTTGGAGCTGTTATTGCTCGGCCTGAAGCCAGTGCAATCGAAGTGCCTAAACCCGCAAAATGCGCCGCTTTACATTTCCTAAGGCACCATCTTCATTCGAACCTGAAGGCCGAATACTTGATGGAAGAGAACCCGCTGGTATTGTGGAATTCCCTGAAGGAACGCTATAACCAGCAAAGATCTGTGTTGTTACTAGAAGCACAACGCGAATGGACCCTCCTACGGTTTCAGGATTTCAAATCTGTGGTAGCATACAATTCTGCAATGCACAAACTAGTCGCTAAATTGACATTTTGTAACTAGAAAGTTACTGAAGCTTAAAAGATCGACAAAACCTTGTGCACTTTCCACCCCAACATGATGATACTACAACAACAGTACCGTCATGCAAAGTACAAGAAGCACTCTGAGTTTATTAGTGTTCACCATGATGAACTCCTGATGAAGAATCATCATGCAAATACTAATAGAAGCCAAGCAGTGCCTGAAGCACATGCTACCGCTCAGCTGGTTAGTAGTAGCCATGGCCGCGGAAAGGGCCAAATGTACAAGGGGAATAAATGGAAGAGTGGCAAAAATCAAAAGGGAAAAGGCAAATCCCAATGGAAGGGAAGGGTACATGAACCTTCCGGAAGCGAGGACTAGCCAATAAGGCACCTGACTCTCAAATATGCTTTAGGTGTGGATGCGTTGGCCATTGGTCACACACTTGTCGCACCCCAAAGCATTTGACAGAATTGTACATGAAATCTACTGAGTGATTCCAGAAGAATCAAGAAAAGAAGGTTGAGGCACACTTCACCACTCTACCAGACGTTGAGCAAGATGGTGAAAAGAAAGATGACAATGTCACTGACCCAACGGTCGAGTTCAAAGAAAGCCTTCTTGGATATGGTGACTCGCCCATGGAGGAAGATGACCTACTTGGTACTGAACTTGTAGAATTCCAAAAGAATACCAATGTTTCATAGGAGATGGAACATGACTTATATGGAGATCTAGAATAGTCTCCCTACACCCCTTTTTGCTTTATGTCGCATTTTCATTAGTTGAGTCTCCTTAAGAGCCTCATCAGTTTGAATAATTATGTTCCTGAATGAACATTTGGTCTATGCTCCTGTTGAGCAATTATCAGTGATAATTAAATAAAGTGTTTTCCATAATATTTGATATTTTGTGCTATACTTGTTCTATATTCTACAATTTTTCCTGATACAATAATTGTTTGATTGTTATACTATGCAACCTGAAGTTGGTATTGCGATAAAAACCCAGAAATATTTAAAGATCTTGTAGATTGACTGGGCAATCTTGAGTTGAATATTATGAGAAAATAATTAGTAATTCTGCTGGCCATAGCATAAAAGACTTTCCTAGACCTAAAGATTTCTTATGCCTTGTTTGTGCTATAGGAAAACTTACGGTTAGATCCTCTAACTTGTAGAAGAATCACTGAATATCCTGGAGAAAATTCGAAGTGATATCTGTGGACCTTTTCGGCCGCTGTTGGGCCCTTTCAGATATTATATATCTCTTATCTACAAAGAACCTGCTTCTGCCAAAGTTAATTGCCCAAATTTTTAAGAGCCTCCTTTTCCAGAAGAAAGAATCAAGTCTATTCAAATGGACAATGCTAACGAGTTTAACCTCAAAAGCATTTAATAATTATTATGTAGCTCTGGGCATTAATGTAGAGCACTCTGTACCTCATTTCGACACATTAGAATGGCCTTGTAGAGTCATTATTAAAGGAATAAAATTTATTGCTTGACCACTTTGAAGAATAGTAGGCTACCCACCAGTTGCTAGGGCCACGCAGTGTTGCACATCGCGATACTAATTCAACTCAAATCAATTGCATATTATGGATTTTACTTATTGCAGATAGTGCATGGAAGAGAATTAAGTATTTCCCATCTGCGAAAATTTGGTTGTGTTGTATACATGCCAATCTCTCCACCATAGCGTACCACTATGGGATCTCACCAGAAGTTGGAGATCTGTACACGGTTCGGTACACTGATTGTACTAAGGACATTTCTCGGCATTAGGGGGAGATAAGTACCACATTAAAGAATGCCGAGTCCTTAGATCCACACACTCAAGAGACCGAACTTGAAGTTCGAAAAGTAATAAATCTGCAACAAATAAGATAAGAATCTGCCAAATGCCTTCACTGATCATAAGGTAGTGGAAATATCTCATACATCTGCAGTATATGCACCTGAAAGAGTGGAAATATCCTAGAAGGATATTGAACCCACTCTTGACCCTCACGATAAAATGAGGGGGAGGCCTCCAGCTGCACGAGACTCAATTCCGCGAAGACGTCCGCAGAAATAGAGAACCAAATAAATGAGAACACTGCCCATAACAGTGGAAGAAGCTCAACCAGATGTTGAGAAAATCCCTGAAGTGAGCCATCTAGAAGATGGTAACATCCCTGAAGTGATCCATCCTGAAGATGATAACCCCATCGTATATTTTGTGCGCACAATCCAACGCTGGGAAGTAGGAACACCCAGACTTCATCGTTGTGGGAAATCACGAGGAGCTGGAAGAAATTAATAAAGAGATATCCCTGGAGTGATGCAGGAGAATTATATATAAAGAAAGACTACAATTGTCGACATATTTTGCCTCTAAAAATTGCTAAAATCTGGATCCAGAACCAAAGTCCATGGCAGAGTACCAGAAGCGCTCATCTAGGGTCACCTGAAAAAGCAATTGAGGTAGCGCTCGCTTAATGAGAGGAAAGTCCTTGGTCTTGTTGACCAAAAATTTCCTAAAATGTTCCCTGTAGGATCAAATGGATTTTTTCATCCTGAAAAGATATGAAAATATCCAGGTGGTGAGCTATAAAGCGAGGCTTGTAGCACAAGGGTTTTAGCAGAGACCCATCATCGATTACGATGAAACCTATTCTCCTGAAATGAATAACGTTCTGAAATTTAATATTGATGGCAGCAAGCTTAAACTTATCAATATAGTTGATAGATGTAGTGACCGCATATTTATATGGGTCACTGAATACGGATTAAAACAATTGATAAGGATGTGGTACAATCGACTTGGTAAATTCCTCCTAAAGAAGGAATACGGTCCCTGTAGGAATATTGTCCCTGTGTGTTCGTAAAGAAATCCCAAAATGGATCTTATGTCATCTCAATATATATTTTGATGATCTTAATGTCATCAAAACCACAGAGGAATTAAAGGAGCAAGTACTTACCTTTCGACAAATTTTGAGATAGAGGATTTGGGTAAAACCAAATGTTGCTTAAGCCTGCAGCTTAAGCATTTCCCAGAAGGAATTTTAGTGCCAAACTTAAGTCTGGTTTTGTATTTTCTCTGCGGTGGTACAATCATTTCTTGGCAGTCTTTCAAACAGACTTTGGTAGCCACTTCTACCAACCGCTCAGAGATTATATCTCTGTATGAAGCCTCACGGGAATGTGTTTGGCTAAGTCATATAATCAGCCATGTCCAGAAGTCATATGGTATGAATATCGTCGATACCCCTACTATTATCTATGAAGATAATGCTGCTTGTGTTGCACAAATGCAATTGGGTTATATAAAGAGCAATATCACGAAGCATATCGCTCCTAAGTTCTTTTATCCTCACGAACTCCAGAAGAATGGTGAGATAAAAATAATGCAAACTAAGTCGTGTGAAAATGTAGTAGATTTATTCACAAAATCCTTGCCAAAGTCAACTTTCCTAAAGTATGTTAATGGCATTGGAATGAGGCGACATAGAAATTTGCAGAGTTCAGGGGGAGTAAATCCCTGAACCATAATCCCTTTTGCTCGATCCTGAAGATCGTAGTTTATATCTTGAAGATTATAAGTTGTGCTCTTTTTCCCTTCGTGAGTTTTCCTGAAGTTTTCTCACATGAAGGTTTTTAATGAGGCAACTAGTGTAACACGGAGTGCGAGTGCAATGTACTCTTTTCTCCATCCCCTTTTTTTCCCACTGGGTTTTTGGGAGGAGTTTTTAATGAGACATGTGCATTACGCGATATTCGCCCAAGGGGGAGTGTTATGATATGGATAGAATCTGTATCCCCGGAGAGAAGGACTCTATCCATGGTGGGCGAATCCGAATTTATCTCCATGGGTCCTCCACTATATATATAGGGCATTGCCTTGTACAGAAATCAATCAATCTAATAAAGAGAGAGGTTTCCCCTTGTATGGTGTGCTTCTCCTTTCTTCTGTTCGCGTGATTGATTGGCGTGCCGCGGATTGGCGTGGGTGAACGATCTTGTTTCACAACAAAGAGAACGTGAGCAACGACTTCGACTAGTAGAGATGGAAAGGAAGGAGATCACTTGCCCCTTGTGGATCTATGTGGAGAGGAAACACCAACTCAAAAAAAATCTAATGACTAAAACGTATACTGATAGGATTGGAATTTTATTTTAAAATAATATATTTTTTTAATAATTTTACAAAAATAATACATCAAAAAATTACAAAAATACATCTCTATCATCATTTGAATTGGCAACATGCGTCATTTGAAATGGTAACAGAGCATGTCGCCAATTCAAATGGCGACAGAGACCTCAATCTTGTCAACTAAATGAATTCGTCGATCAAATTCAGTCCGCGACAAAGTCTCTGTCACCAATTGAAATGGCGATAGAAATGTATTTTTGTAATTTTTTGACATTATTCTTGTAAAATTATTTTAAAAATATATATATTTTTTAAAAAAAGTCCGTTACGATTGTGTTCAACGGTATAGCATATTCTAATTTTTCTCTATTTACTAGGGTAAGTATGTTTATTTCTTATTAACTATTTTTTAGATTAAATACTTTTTAAAATTATATACGTAATGGGCTGTCGACAAATATAACTAAACAGATATACTCCATCCAGTTTGCAAATACTTATCGTTTTGGACATTGACATGGTCTCTAAAATACAATTTTGATCATTAAAAATTATTGCATTTTATTTATAAAATGCATTGAAATTATAATATTTTGAAAGCTCTTTTCATAACAAATCTATTTATGTAACTTTTATGTGTTCAATACAAATGGTTTAAAAGTTATTTATAGATAAAATTCTAGAATTTTGACTTAGGATAATTCCAAAACGAGTATTTGTAAACTGGAGGGAGCAGTACTACTGCCTGGTAATCCGCGATGTCCATGGCTGCCATTTTTCCTTCCCAAACCAACGGATTTGCCAATCCCTTAAAAAGACAAGGGTCGAAGTAGGCTGAGCGTCCTGCCGTGTTGGGCTGGATGGGTCTGACTCGACACCACTCCGGAAGCCCAAGAAGGGAAGGGCTAAGCTCGAGTAGTCGAGCCCGAGCCGAACGCGTGTGTGCATCCAATCGCGCGCCGCCACGTCAGCCTCACCACGTAGCAGTATCACGCGGAAGTGAAGGGAGCATCGATCCGACCTTGTCGCTGCCCGGTCGGCCCCGCCCACCTGCCCGGTCCCACCTGTGAGCGGACGCTTCTCCCTTAATTTGCTCCCCTCCCCCCATTCTCTCTCGTCTCCTCCACCGTCACACCGACGAGTAAAGCAGAGCTAGCCAGCAACCCACCCGCCGCCGACGAGCTGAGACCGTGCCCCGGCCGCTTGGTTCCGTGGGAGCGAAGTGGTGGCGGCTGTGTCCGCACGGAGAGGCAGCGGAGATGAACGCGTTCAGGCTAGCCGGGGACATGACCCACCTCCTCAGCGTGGTGGTGCTCCTCCTCAAGATCCACACCATCAAGTCGTGCGCAGGTAACTCGCATACGCATACCCGTTGGAACCAGAGCAAGAAAAGGAATCAAATCAGAAGCAATCTCAGGCTTCTTGGGATTTTACCTGTTGGCTTCTTGGGTCCGTGTATCGGAACATGGAGCGCTCGATCTTGGATGTGTGTGCAATGCGTGCTTCTAGTTAGCAGGTTGGCCTTGTAAGGGGGAATGTGATAAACACCGTGAGGGGTTCTTGAATGGTGGAAGCGACGTAGGGTTGGTGTGATGATGTGATCTGTGCATGGGCAAGATTTGGGGGCCTGGCCTCTTTCTATACAAGGGGAGCGAGGTTTGGTCATTTGGAGCCTTGCGATTGTCTTGGTCGAACTGGACGTGAGGGTCGAGGCTAGAGGCCCTGCTGTATTGTAGATCGCTCATCTTGTTGCGCTCTACGCGCTTTGCTAAACATCTACCAATCCAGGATAGAGTGATAGACCGTAGAAATCTTTATTTTTTTAGGATTGCAACCTTGTGGAACGAAGGGAAGAGTCAGGATTCTTTCTGGATATATAAATGCCTTTGAAATGAATGTTTTCATATAAATTCTGGATAAACTTTGAAAGACCTGAGAAGATTTGATCTGATCGAGGACAGGAGTGACATCTTTGTTGGTTAGAGAGTTCAGCGTGTTGCACAGAGCAATTCACTCCATTTAACTAGGGTGTTTATGTTTTGACCTTAATAGTTTGGTGCATGTGGCATGCCTAGCATTCAGAAGAAGAATATTTTTCGCCTTAACTTTTTTTTAAAAAAAATTCTAAAGCTAATTATTAACATTAGACATTTGGCCTCAAGTGGCTCAGGACATTGGTGGATTGTGCAAGCTAAGTTTTTATTCAAATATTAAGGTAAGAATAAATAGTGCAGATGAAGCCAAATACACAACTCATAGACAACTGTAACAACGCCACCCCAACTGTAACAACTCATAAATTTTAACTGCATAAACCAAACATCATTGTATTCTATCTGAGAATGATAACGGAACTCTTGAATCATGCCAATCTCAATCACCAATTGGGCACGTCGCACTCAGTCAGTGATAAACTTGAAGTTTATTCCTTCTCTGTATTCTAATTGTAGCCATTATATTATAGCACATTCATACAATTATCAAAAGCTTCTGTTATCAGTTCATTTGATGGACCTCTATGTGCCACATTTTACAATTTCTTGCAGGCATATCTTTGAAGACACAGGAGTTATATGCACTTGTTTTTGCAGCCCGGTACTTGGACCTGTTTATTCATTATGTATCTCTGTATAACACTGTCATGAAGCTGGTCTTCCTGGCGAGCTCTTTCTCAATAGTTTGGTACATGAGACGGCACAAGATTGTGCGTAGAACCTATGACAAGGATCATGACACCTTTCGCCATCATTTCTTAGTGTTGCCATGTCTGGTTCTGGCTCTCCTCATTAATGAGAAGTTTACTTTTAGAGAGGTCAGTTTGTTGTCTTTTGCACTCTCAGCTATACAAAACTATGATGCTATTGATAATATGTAAAACAATATAATCAACAATACCTTCCTACATTATGTACTAGCATTTGACTTGTAGTTGTTGAAGCCATTATTTGTAGATGTAATGGAAGTATATTTCCCTCTATTATTGTTGAAATTTTACCTTCTAGATTGCGCTGTTGTGATCATTTGTGCCATTATTTGGGGCAGGTGATGTGGGCATTCTCAATGTATTTGGAAGCTGTTGCAATTCTTCCTCAACTTGTGATGCTACAGTGCACAAGGAATATCGATAACTTGACTGGTCAATATGTCTTCTTTCTGGGGTAAGATTAGCTGCATCATTTAGACTGAAAACACCTAAAAAATTGTATATGCATGGGGACAAAGACGTGGACTCCACTTCTATGGATAAAACTTCCTGTACCAATCACATTTTTTTTTGATTGAATATACAGTAAGTCCTTGCTTAAGTGGGTGAATATTATTATTTCATCTTGTGGTGTTCAATTGTCATGTTAGGACCACATTTTAGTTACTGTCTTTGTTTTCTAGTTTGTGGTATAATGTCACTACATAATTGTTATCTCTCAACACATTTACTTTTGTGGTGATGCAGTGCATACCGTGTATTTTATATCCTTAACTGGATTTACCGATACTTCACCGAGCCCCATTTTGTTCATTGGATAAGTATGAACTTTATGCATCTTACTTTCCCATTTCTCATGAATATGGTGGACGTAATCATTACGCATGTTGTAACTTCGATCTTTTCAATGCAGGCTGGGTTGCTGGTATTGTGCAGACTCTGCTGTACGCTGACTTCTTCTACTATTACATTATAAGGTATTGCCTTCGCTTTACCATATATCATTGTCTCACAAATGTTCGTTTCCATTGACCGTATACGCCAAACAATTTGCAGCTGGAAGAACAATGTGAAGCTAGAGCTACCAGCCTGAGCTTGCTGTTTCCTTTCAAGATAGACTAGGGTATTACTACTTGTTAACTTAATAGATAGACAGACATGATACAGCATGACAATCGCTATCACCCGCCAGGTTATGGAATGCATTTTGGTTCCTTGGCTTATCCTCTTGTTTCTTTCTATTATTTTTCTGAGAGGAAAGTCTTGTGTATTCTAAGGTATGCAGTGTATGATCAGCACCGGAAGGTTGTGAATTGTGATATTCTTTTCGACTCAACGGCGGTGCTGATGTACTCCTTTTGGCAAGTGAATCTCAGATGATATATTTCGTACTGTACAATGTATGTTTGGAAACATTCATGTATGTTCCTTCACAGAAACAAAGTATGTGAAGTTATCTGAGTGCAGCTTGGGAAACTAAAGGCCCCATTCGAGGGACCCTCAGTTTTAGCTTGAAACCATTGGAAGTCAGCTTCCTCTAATTAGGGCGCGGCTTCTTGCATTTATCATGAAAGCTTAGAACTTATTCGTAGTAAGATGTTGAAGCCGCATTCTTTTTCCAAAAAGCCTTCTAAGAAGCTAGTGGAAAGATGCTTCGGCTTCTCAATACAAAGTGCACTTCAGGATCATGAGAAAGCCCGTGACGAAACACCTGATAAGGACTTCGGTTTCCTATGGAGAATGTGCCTAACTTTTCTGCTTCTATGATTGCAACCAGAACAATTGTGGGCCGATCTGCTTCCAAAAAATGTTCTTTTGACAAAGCCTAAATAAACTTTTAACATGGTTGTTCATATCAACTGGAGTACCAGCATTGTTAATAGGGAGAATTGATCATTTGTCCTTTTTTAGTTGGTACATTGATCATTTGTCTATATGTTACTAACACGTGGTCTTAGGGTCCGCATGTCAACGAAACATTACAGGACAAATAATCAATGACACAAGTAAATAAGGATAAATCATCAATTATATCTTATTAACGAGGCCATCCACCTTTATCAAGGGATTGTTTGGTCGGAAACCGGAGAAAGAGTTGCATGGTTGGAGTCGTGCCTGGAAGACGGGGACACGGGGTTGTGCCGGGACTTTCGCGTCCGGATGCATCGACCCATTGCCTGGCCTGACGCTCTCCTGCATCTTCATTAGCTGTAACATCCTAAAAATTTCTTTTAATATATTTAGTGTGTTTCTAGGATTAGTTGTAATTTTCCGAAATTTGCTTGGAAGCCTCGTGAGTAAGTCGAATTTAAGTTATTGGACTAATCGTATTATATAAAGATCAGGTATTTTCGAATAAGCATAAAATTTAAAATTTTGTTGATAATTAAGATAATTGGTAGACGAGAGTGTTCGCTTCAAATATTTTCGAAAAACATGCTATATAACGTAAGTCGTTGATTTTACAAAAATCTGAACAGGTGTCTGATTCACTAAAAGATTTTTTTACGAAAAATCTATACGTTGAAAAATCACGAAACCAACTTCGTTAGGTTCCAAATAGTTCCTAGTATTTTGGTGGAATTTTTCAGATTTTTAGAACCTCCCTGTTTTTTTTTTTGCAGCATGTTTCGAAAACGTATATGCATATATGTGTATTGGACGCTTGATTTTCCAGCCGACCCTTCAATTTTGCACGTGAGGACTAGTAATGCAAGGATTGGCTGGGCCAAGACTTGAACTCAGAACCTATTAACCCAGCCGTAGTACCCTTGCCACCAATGCGTTGTCATTCCTGAGTGCGTGCGTTACTAGCTAGTGTATTGCATGGCCGTTCCAAGCGCATGTACTTTGGAGGCTTTAACTCCAGCCGTTACTAGTTGTTTTATTGCAGCCGTTCTATGCATGCACGCAGTGGAGTTTCCATTCCATCCCTCAAGCCACAATTTATGTTCCAGCCATTTCTCCACACACGTGAAGTCTCTCCTTTCTTTTCAGCCGTTCCCACTCCATTTTCATCCTCTGTCGGGACCTGAATATGCAAATCCGAACCCTCCGTATATTATGTACTAGTCCAGGATCACGCTAGTACACACAGTCGTACAGGGATGAAGTACTACAATCATACACAATTGTCAAGGCCCCAAATTCAAAAATTCTGGGAAGTCCGGAGTGTCTGGATGTAACCCGGAGTATCCGAATAAAACGTCCGGAGTATTCGAACTGGGTCTAACCGAACGCCCTAACCCGGAATGTCCGGATGAAACATCTGGAGTGTCCGAGTTGATTTGGCCGAACACCCCAACCCGGAGTGTCCGGACAAATTGTCCGGAGTATCCGGACTTATCGGGGGTTTGGTATAAAATCCGGTTCTCTTGGTCCTTCACTCATTTCGTCCCCTACCTCTTGCTCCCCACCCCGTGCGTGCTCTCCTCCACCTCGAGCTCATCCCCGACGACTCCGGCGTCCTCCTGTGCTCCTCCCCGGAGACTTCATCACCCCGGTGTCCTCAAGATCCTCTTCAAGCCGACGTCCTCTTCGCTCAACCCGGCTTCCCCTCTCTCTCCTTCATCCCAATTGAAGGTGAGACCTCTTCTTGGAGTCCATTCGAGGTTCTTGGGCTCTAGGGCGACCATGGGGTTGGATTTGGGGTTTGGTGTGGTAGATTTGAGGTTTGGGGTTAACTTGGGAATATTAGGGTTTGTGGTGGGTGGTTAGATTTGGGGTGGTTGAGGCAATGTTGGATGTTAGGGTTGTAGATCGGAGGTAGATGACGCCATACCAAGTGTGGGGTTAAGTTTTGGTTGGAGCCTTTAGAAGTAAGCGTCATTTCCTCGTGTTTGGGCTAGCCCGGAGTCTCTCCGGCTTAGCCGCGTGTAGGGAAGTCGTAGATCGGGTCCCCGCGGTGTCGTAGGACTTGGCGGCACCTCGATCCGTTAAGTCATAGGATGAAACGCGCCAGGTCCGGAATGTCCAGACAAATGGTCCGGAATGTCCGGGTTGGCCGGACTGTCCGGATATTAAACCCGGACTGTCCGGGTTCACCTGATCTGTTCGGAGGGGGATTTGCATTGTATTTGTTTCTTTCGCATTGCATGCATCTCCTTATGCATTGTACTTGTGTAGAGAACGATCCCGCGGCGACTGACGTGACCGTGGTTGAGGGGATTGCCGACGAGCAACTTGTCGTCGATACGCAAGCAGAAGCATCAGGCAAGCACCTAAGCATATTCAACCTTAATTGTACTCTTATTTTTGCGAATAAGTTGCTTATTGGTTGATTAGGTCATGCATTAGGAGTTTAATTGGGAAAATAGGACTAGATCCTAATTGTTGCACCTACACCCTTGATAATTGTTGAACACCTCCTTTGGAGCTAGTACGGGTAATTATACTGTGTTCATGCTTAGTCTCGCTTAGATGTCAGGTTTGGGCCAAGTGGTGGATGGTTCCACTGCTTGAGGTCTTTCACTTTACATTCTATGGAACGGTTTGGTTATGGTTGTGTTGTGGAAAAAGGTATAATTGGAGACCGGGCGGGAGAGATGGACATTTGGGTAAGGAGACTCAAATGTGGTAGTCCCGCCTGAGTCAGCTAAGGACCGATTCGATGTTTAACTGTGGACGAGCACAAATTGGTTGATCGCATGCCCGATTATGGTACGGTAAGCCGCTCTTTCATCGCATGCCGTTTGATGGACCGTGACCTCATGTGGTTGGGCGTGGTTGAGGGCAAGGCTTAGGCCGACTCTCAAGGGCCAAGCCGGGCTTGGGTCGCTCGAGGGGGTGCTAGGTGCTCGGACCGCATGAAGACGCTCCAACAATGGGTATGGATGGGAGGGGGTTGACATGAGGTTCCTTCGTGGCACATGTCGTGCGGTCAATGCTTCCCTGCAGGGTTAATTAAGCGATTCGAATTGCCGCGCTCTCGGCCTCCAATGGATTGGCATTCCCAGAGAAAGTGGGTGGGTGAGTCCTCATGAACTCGGACAGCCTTGTATTCTGGCGTGGTCCCTGATTAACTTGATTAGCAGTGGCCTGAGCAGTGACGTGCTGCATTTGCTGCATCATAGCATGCATTAACTGAGTCTGGGCAGCAAGAAAAGCTCCGAAATTCTGCATATCAATCGGCGGTCTTTGGTGCTCCATCATTGGGGTTTTCTGGCGAGAACCACTCCCATTGCTTCCAAAGTTTCCACGGGTGTTCACCATCTCGATTTGCTCTAGGTTTAGAGATGAGAGGGAAACAAGAATAGACAAGTAATATGGAACTTATGCGGGCGAAAGGTGTAGCCTTAAGGTCCAACTTTATTATTAATAACTTGGTATGGTGCTTACAATGCCTAAGGGCCTTGCAACACATAATGCACACTCAAGAAACAAAGCAAATCCAAATCGAACTAACTCTGGAGTCTAACGCCTAAAGGGTGACTCTGTATTCTATGACTCAACTCGGCGAAGGAGTCTCACTAAAGAACCTATGCTCACTCATCGAGAAAACCTCCACGGCCAGTGCGGTCTTTGTGGCATCAAACGATTGCCATGTCCAAGCTGTGTCATCCGTGGTAGTCGAAAGCGATGTCCTCATCGAGATCCGACTCCTCCGGATCTCGGCTCGTGTAGCTCAAATCGGCTCGGTCCGGTCCGTACAAAGTCATCTCCAACTCGTCAATCCTTCGCAGAAGGTGTGCCACATACTCTTGAGCTTCCCGCCATCTGTTCTTCTCTGTCGTGATCTCCTTGCGGGCCTTCTGTAGCTCCTTGCTTGTATTATCTAGTACATCCTCCTGGGCGACGACAAATCGTGCCAACTGTGTAACCGTGGCATCCTCATCCTGAATCTCCTTCGGTCAAGAAGGTTATCGCTGCGCGGATGATAACGGAACACCGTACTCTCCAATTCTCTGGCGTAGATACGGGTAATGTGCCGCATTGCGCGTCGTGATACTTCTTGGATACCCATCTGCATTGTAGATCTCCTGGCCGTGCAGTGTATCGGGCGATTGCCTGGGCCCTTTTTCCTAGCAGGTACCTCAATCCTCACGTCACAAGCCTTGATCAATCCCGCTTGTCTGATTACTTCCACTTGGTATTGGGGCTTCTCAAAATCTCCGAGAGTCTGTAGCATATGCCAAAGTTCCGCGGCGTGACCAACTCCCAGATCAACGTAGTTGAACTCTTCCTCCATCTGTCACAAGAGTGCTTTACGTAAGAACTCGGAATTTTTAAATTGTGACAAGGTAAGGGAAAATTTCAGCAAGAGACAAGAAAAGAGAGAAGGGGATAAGTCGAGATGTCATTTCTTATCTTGACAATTTTTTTAGCTTTAGAAAATAGGTTTTATCCTCACTACGACCATTCTAGCTAGGGTTGAGCCTACAGTCAAGTATGGCTCTGATACCACCTCTGTCGGGACCCCGAATTTGCAAATCCGGACCCTCTGTGTATTCAGCACTAGTCCAGGAACGCGCTAGTGCACACAGTCTTAACATCGGTAAATATCACAATCATACCAATCGATACTATCAAAGTACTTTATTTAAATAATCAAAGGGTTACTTGACCTTATGGCCAAGGTACAAATATATGCCTTGCAAGGCGAAACTTATTCAGAGAAAAATAATAGCAGCGGAAAATCAAATAACTTCGTGGCGCCATCCAAAGATACCACAGGCAACCGATCGGGCTCGCATCCCTAAGTAGACGGGTCCTCTTGGAGTTCCTCCTCCAAACTCGGCGTAGTCTCCTCTTCAACTGGTATTGTGTTGGGGCAAGGGTGAGTACTTGGTACTCGGCAAGTCATGCATGTAATGCAAGCTAATATACTATATGCATGGCTTGGTACAAAGGAATAGCTCAAGGTATATTTGCAGAAATGACTCTTGATAAGTAATAAAAGTAGATTCGAAAGCAGTAGAAGTAAGTAAAGCATAAATAACTTTTCAAGAAGTTTAACAAACATTTTTCCCATCCTAAACCACATTTCCATCATCTTCATTGTTAAACCAACCCAACCTTTCAAACCAAAGTTATTTTCAGAAAAATCTAACCCTTGACTGTAATTCCGAGCATTGTCGATCGTGGACTCGGCTATTTAAATAGATTCTACACTCTGCAGAGGTTATGCACTTTACCCACAAGATACAACAAACACCACAAAGGCGAGTTCAGTAACAAAGCCTTTCGGAAGCCTCAAACAACACAGGTGGTCCTCTCAGGTTCGTGCTCTACACCATCCCTTCCCTTAGCCAAGGCGAAGTATGGGACCAACACACCGTTAGATGGGTATCGGCCACGACCACGATACGCTCCCCGCACAATCACACAAACGGTGTAATCCCGACACCCTGAGGCTCCACAAGTGAGTCCTTAGCGACTTAGTCAACTAGGGCCGTCCCATTCCAGACCATGTGGTTGCAAGTATGACCCAGTTCAAAGGCTTGCAAGGTTAAGTCCTTAGAGTGACCAGGGCAAGACTACCCAAAACCAAATCAACATCCCCAATGCCACAATCGGCCCACTGATTACTCTTGCCACATGCCCTGGCCGAAACCGTTTATCAAACCCCAGTTGATTACCATGCACCACGTGCCATCAACATCACATGATACTTTTCCAAAACAGGTTCAATATATCATTAAGTCCATATTAGCATTTGATTGTCCAAAATCATGTCATGAGCACGTAGAAGCTCTAAGCAGTGTAAAACGTCGGTCTAAACCCATGTTGGCAATTTAATAATGTCCAACTAGTAATCCACAACTAGGGTGACAAGGGTCATGGCACATACTTAGATAATCAAGGTGTCATACAGCAAATTGGTATTTATCTAACCCCCATGTTTAAACAAAGTATTTTTCTAATTGAACTAGCATGCAATAGTTTAAATCAAAATAGATTTCGAAATAGGATCAACATGGTCAAAGCACAACTTGCCTTCAAAAAGTACTTGCTCTTGGTCTTGGGTCGGATCCTGAGTCAATACTTCTCCCTCGAATCCTTCCGGCACTTCAACGTCTACTCGTAAAGCGTGCAAATAGCAAATACGCAAATAAACAATAGGCAAAAACATCCCAAAACTCCAAATAAAATCCATAAACAGAGAGAACATAATTTTCTGGATTTTTAGGAACTGGAATCGTCAAATTTGGAGTTAAGACGCAAAAGTTATGATTTATTAAAGTTTAAATAATCAATTAAATAATATTACAGAGAAAAACTTTAGTCCAAAAATTAAATAAAATTCATATCTAGGTAGATCTCAATTTTATACAAATTTAGAAATTTGAATCACTCAAATCGGAGTTGAAACGCAAAAGTTATAAGCGTTTGAAGTTTGAATCTAAATTTGAAATCATTATTCGAATTAATAAATCATTTTCTTTTTCGGAAATTAATTATTGCGTCAGCATGGACACGTGGCAGCCTCTGATTGGTTGGCTGACGTCAGCCGGTCCATGGGCTCGGTCCACGCTCGGCTCGGGTCCACCGTGGACTCGGTCCACGACTCCACGTGAGACTGACATGTGGGCCCACTCGGGTGACGTCATCGCTGACGTCAGCGGGCTCAGCCCATCGCGACATAAGTGGGTCCACCGATGACGTCATGGGTGACGCCATGGTGCAGTTTGGTTGTCCGGCCCGACACGCGGGCCCGCGTGTCGAGAGACGCGCTCACGCTGGCGTGGCGTGGCTAAGCACCGCGTGGCACCGATCGTGCCGTTGATTTGAAAATCAACGCCGCGATTAGATCTAGAATTTACGCATTCCAAATCAGCACCATCGATTCGGGCCGTTCGATCTAGATCGGACGGTCCAGATCTAACCCTAAAGCTACAACGCATTCAACCTCAACCGCATTTATCTAAATCTAACGGTGGAAACCTAATCGAGGACGGAACGATAGCAGGCGACGTGGCCTCACCTCGTGCGTTGGATCTTGATCCAACGGTTCACCGAGCTTCATGACGACGATGGCACGCTGGCGGCGCGGCTGCCGGCGCCGAGGACGGCGACCACACCAACGGCGCTTCGGGGCGTCTCCGGCCAAGTGAGTGCACCCAATAGGTGCGCCTTGACGCAAGGTTCTCAGACCCGGGCTTGAACGCGGCGGAGGATGACGAACGGCGCCGGACACGAAGAAAACCGCGGCACACCCCAAACTTCGCGAAATCGTGAGGCGACGGCGGCGCTTGGGCGTTGGAAACTAGGGCAACCGGTGCGCCTCTGAACGGCGGTCCTCGGCGATAACCCACGCCTTAAATGGCCTCGTGATGCGCCAAGACAAGGCGGAAACCTAACCAGGCCAGCGGCTCTGCGGCGGTGGAGTCCGGCTTCAGTCCACGGAAGACGACGCAATCACGGCCGTCCACGCGTCCGCTCAACGGCCCAGATTTCGGGCGCAGCGGATCGGACCGGATCCGATCGATGCGGCCAAATTCGGCCGTTGGATTTCGATTCCAACGGTTCGGATCGATCAAGGTTCGACCGGATCACGTGGCTCGGTCGGACTCGAACTCGAGTCTGACTCGGGCTCGGTCGGATGAACAAGAATCGACTTCGGTTTGGATTTCCAATGATTTAATATTTAAAATAATTCCCAGTAATTCATTTAATTCATTAAAAATAGCAAAAGACTCAGAAAAATTCCAGAAAAATTCTGGAAAATATTTTGGATCATTTTGGACTCAAATAAAATATTTCCAACAAAATTTTATTTGCAAAATTAAATTCTTTAATTATTTCAAAATGGAATAAATTCAAATAAATTCCAAATAAATCCAAATAAATTCCAGAAAATTCCAAAAATTCATCAAAGTGCCAAATCACACATGAATTCAAGGAAAGCAAAATTTTGGGGTGTTACAAACCTCCCCCCCTTAATAGAATCTCGTCCCCGAGATTCAGGGCTTACTAAAGGAATAGGTTTGGAAACTCCTTCTTCAAATCCTCTTCGCGCTCCCAAGTCGCTTCACTTTCTTCATGGTTGCTCCACTGAACTCTACAGAAACGGGTTGACTTGTTTCTAGTTTCTCGATCCATTGTGTCTAGAATCCTCACGGGATGCTCCTTATAAGTCAAGTCCTCTTGCAACTCAATTGACTCTAGCGGTGTCTGTTCCTCAGGAACTCGGAGACACTTCTTTAACTGGGACACATGGAATACATCATGTACTCCTGCTAACGACTGTGGCAACTCCAGCTGATAAGCAACTTCGCCTCTGCGGCTCAAAATCTTAAATGGTCCAACATAACGGGGTGCAAGTTTCCCTTTGGCATGGAACCTCTTAACTCCCCTGAGAGGCGTAACTCTGAGGTAAACAAAGCCTTCTGGTTCAAAACTCAAGTCCCGGCGACGATTGTCAGCATAACTCTTCTGTCGCGATTGGGCTATCTTCAACCTTTCCCTAATCATAGCGATCTGTTCTTCAGCCTCTTGAAGAATATCAGGTCCGAAGACACGGCGCTCGCCGGTCTCATTCCAATTCAATGGCGTCCGACAGGGTCGACCATACAGTGCCTCAAAAGGTGACATCTGTAAACTAGCCTGATAACTATTGTTGTAATCGAACTCAAGATACGGCAAACTCTTATCCCAAGAGGTAGCATAAGCTAATGCAAGCTCTCAACATATCCTCCAGAATCTGGTTGACTCTTTCGGTCTGTCCATCCGTGCATGGATGATAAGTCGATCTTGAAGTTCAAACGGGTTCCCATGGCTTCATGCAACTTATTCCAGAACCTTGAGGTAAATTGGGTACCTCTGTCCGATACAATCCTCTTTGGCACTCCGTGCACACAAACAATCCTGATCATGTACAATTCTGCTAATTTATCTCCCGAGTAAGTGGTCTTCACGGGGATAAAATGGGCTACTTTAGTCAAGCGATCCACTATAACCCATATGGAGTCATAACCTCCTTGAGTCTTCGGCAAACCGGTAATGAAATCCATTCCGATTTCCTCCCACTTCCACTCAGGTATTTTCAGCGGTTGTAGCAATCCTCGCTGGTCTCGATGCATTGCCTTGACTCTCTGGCATACATCGCACAAGGCAACATGCTCGGCAACTTCACGTTTCATACTCGGCCACCAGAATCTCTCCTTCAGATCCTGATACATCTTGGCGCTTCCAGGATGAATCGAGTACTTGGAGTCATGGGCTTCTTCCAAAATCAGTTGCTTTAACTCCTTTTTGTTAGGCACACAAATCCGATCCTTCATCCACAACGTGCCTTGCTCATCCAACTTGAAGTCCTCTGCCTTGCCTTCCTCCTTGATGGACTTAATCCTGCGGATCTTGTCATCATCCTTCTGTCCTTCTCGGATCTGGTCCTCTAAGGTAGGCTTTACTTCCAATGCGGCCAAGAATCCGCTAGGTACAACCTCAATCTTCATTTTCTGAAAATCCTCACATAACTCATCCTGACTTGTGGCTAGCAACGTACTCACGGTATGGCTTTTCCGACTCAGAGCGTCGGCTACTACGTTGGCCTTCCCGGGATGGTAATGGATTCCAACATTGTAGTCCTTGATTAACTCTAACCATCTCCTCTGTCTCATATTCAGATCCGACTGGGTGAATATGTACTTAAGGCTCTTATGGTCCGTTTATACTTCACATCTGTTTCCAATCAGATAGTGACGCCATATCTTCACGGCATGCACTACGGCAGCTAACTCTAGGTCATGTGTCGGATAATTTTCCTCATGCGGCCTCAACTGCCTTGATGCATAAGCGACGACCTTTCCATTCTGCATCAGCACACATCCAAGTCCTTGGCGCGATGCGTCACAATAAATATCGAAGCTTTGAGCAACATCCGGTAGAACTAACACCGGTGCTGACGTCAATCGCTTCTTCAGCTCCTGAAATCCTTTCTCACATTCTGGCGTCCATGCAAACTTCTTTTCCTTCTTCAGCAGTTGCGTAAGAGGTTTCGCAATTGTCGAGAAGCCTTCGATGAAACGGCGGTAGTATCCTGCCATTCCAAGGAAACTCCGAATCTGGGTCACAGTCTTCGGCTGTTCCCAATGTAACACAGCTTCTACTTTGCTTGGATCTACGGTGACTCCTTCTGCAGTCATTACATGTCCAAGAAACTCCACCTTGTCCTTCCAAAAATCACACTTGCTGAACTTGGCGAAAAGTTGCTGTTCCCTCAGCTTTTCCAAAACTCGCCTTAAGTGTTCGGCATGTTCATCCTCTGTCTTGGAGTAGACTAGGATATCGTCTATGAACACGACGACAAACTTGTCCAAATATTCCATGAACACCTTATTCATCATATTCATGAAATAAGCTGGCGATTCACCCAAAGGACATAGCGTAAACTCGTAATGTCCATATCTTGACGAGAATGCGATCTTGAATATCTTACGATCGGATCTTCAATCGATGGTATCGATCTCGAGATCAATCTTGGAGAAAACTCCGCTCCTCTTAATCGATCAAACAAATCATCAATCCTGGGTAGCGGATACTTATTCTTCACGGTGACTTCATTGAGTGCACGGTAGTCAATGCACATCCTGAAACTCCGTCCTTCTTCTTGACAAACAAAACTGGTGCTCCCTACGGCGAACTCTGGCCTGATAAATCCTTTCTCCATTAACTCTTCTATTTGTTTCTTCATTTCTATCAACTCCTCGGTGGACATCCGATAGGGTCTCTTTGCTATCGGTGCCGTACTGTACAAGCTCTATCACAAACTCTATGTCCTCGTCTGGCGGCATACTGTAAATCTTCGGGAAAAACATCGGTACTCATTCACTCTGGGACATCCTCTATGCTGATTGCCTTGGTACTGTTAACCATCAACTGTCCATCTCTAGCTGCAGTGGCTTGAAATTCCACTTTCTTCCCACACGGGCTCTCAATCGAGATAGTCCTTCGTCCACAATCCAATACGGCCTTGTGCTTGGATAACCAATCCATTCCCAATATAACGTCTAGGTGCAGGTCTCCAAAATTATAAGGTTTGCTAGGAACTCAATTCCATCTAATAGTAATCTTACCCCTGAACATCCTACTTACGTTCGGAGTTCGGAACCAGGGGTTTTAACTAAAAGCATGCAATTAAGACTAGAAATTCTCAAGTCATTTCTAGTAGCAAAGCCTTGCGAAACAAACGAATGCGAAGCTCCAGAGTCAAACAAAACTGTTGCAGGTACTGAGTTAACAAGTAACTTACCCAGTACGACGTCCGTAGCATTCTGCAGTGCATCTGCGGTGACATGATTGACTCGGCCTCTCACCACAGTCTGGGGTGTGGCTCCTGGTGCTGGCGTCCTAGCTGGGGTGGTTCCTAGATTGAAGCGAACTGGGGTCACTCCCGCTGTCTTCTTGGGACAACTGTTGGCAAAGTGTCCTGGCTCGTTGCAGTTGTAGCAGCGTCTCACTGTTCCTTCTTGTTGCCTGGGGTAAGCGTTTCTAGCGGGACTGGGTGCAGTAGTTCGATTGGCAGGTCTTGGTGCTTTGGGGATGGTGTCCTTGTTGCATTCGTGGTTGGAATCGAAGAATTGATTTGGTGCAACTCTCAGCGTATGCGTTCCCTGGCGTGATCCTTCTTTGTTGCATCCTGCGCTTCTGTTCTCATCCAGTTCCTTGCGCTTGTCCTCAAGAATAAGTGCCTTATTCACGGCTCTTGGAAATCTGGAAAGGTGTGGGTGATCAATCCTACTTGCAATCCCGAGTTGAGTCCCTTCATAAAACGAGACTGCCTGGATTTATCTGTCGCTACATCCTCAGTGCGTAGCGTGCTAGCTGTGTGAACTTGTTCAGTAGTCGGCCACCGGTGATTACCTTGCTTGATGCTCTGAACTCCTCCTTCTTAAGGTCCATGATTCCTTCAGCACGTGATCTTGTCGAATGCAGCTGTGAACTCCTCCCAAGTGATATCTTGAGGGTTCTCCTGCGTGGCACAGAAGTTCTCCCACCATTCGGCGGCTGTCCCTTCCAACTGATGAGAAGCGTAGAGTACCTTCTCATTTCCTATGTATTGAGCTATGTGTAGCTTCCTCTCGATTGATCTTAACCAATCATCGGCCTCCAATGGATTGGCATTCCCAGAGAAAGTGGGTGGGTGAGTCCTCATGAACTCGGACAGCCTTGTATTCTGGCGTGGTCCCTGATTAACTTGATTAGCAGTGGCCTGAGCAGTGACGTGCTGCATTTGCTGCATCATAGCATGCATTAACTGAGTCTGGGCAGCAAGAAAAGCTCCGAAATTCTGCATATCAACTGGCGGTGCTGGTGCTCCATCATTGGGGTTTTCTGCTGGGCGAGAACCACTCCCATTGCTTCCAAAGTTTCCACGGGTGTTCACCATCTGTCGATTTGCTCTAGGTTTAGAGATGAGAGGGAAACAAGAATAGACAAGTAATATGGAACTTATGCGGGGCGAAAAGGTGTAGCCTTAAGGTCCAACTTTATTATTAATAACTTGGTATGGCTGCTTACAATGCCTAAGGGCCTTGCAACACATACTGCACACTCAGCAAACAAAGCAAATCCAAATCGAACTAACTCTGGAGTCTAACGCCTAAAGGGTGACTCTTTATTCTATGACTCAACTCGGCGAAGGAGTCTCACTAAAGAACCTATGCTCACTCATCGAGAAAACCTCCACGGCCAGATGCACGGTCTTTGTGGCATCGGCCACAAACGATTGCCATGTCCAAAGAATCGTGGTCATCTGGTGGTAGTCGAAGAAGCAAAGGTCCTCATCGAGATCCGACTCCTCTGGATGCGGCTCGTGTAGCTCAAATCTTGGCTCGGAGTGCAGTCCGTACAAAGTCATCTCCAACTCGTCAATCCTTCGCAGAAGGTGTGCCACATACTCTTGAGCTTCCCGCCATCTGTTCTTCTCTGTCGTGATCTCCTTGCGGGCCTTCTGTAGCTCCTTGCTTGTATTATCTAGTACATCCTCCTGGGCGACGACAAATCGTGCCAAGCAGTGTAACCGTGGCATCCTCATCCCGAATCTCCTTCGGTCAAGAAGGTTATCGCTGGCGGATGATAACGGAACACCGTACTCTCAATTCTCTGGCGTAGATACGGGTAATGTGCCGCATTGCGGCGTCGTGATACTTCTTGGATACCCATCCGCATTGTAGATCTCCTGGCCGTGCGGTGTATCGAGGCGATTGCCTGGCCCTTTTTCCTAGCAGTACCTCAATCCTCACGTCACAAGCCTTGATCAATCCCGCTTGTCTGATTACTTCCACTTGGTATTGGGGCTTCTCAAAATCTCCGAGAGTCTCAGAGCATATGCCAAAGTTCCGCGGCGTGACCAACTCCCGGATCAACGTAGTTGAACTCTTCCTCCATCTGTCACAAGAGTGCTTTACGTAAGAACTTCGAATTTTTAAATTGTGACAAGGTAAGGAAAAATTTCAGCAAGAGACAAGAAAAGAGAGAAGGGGATAAGTCGAGATGTCATTTCTTATCTTGACAATTTTTTTAGCTTTAGAAAATAGGTTTTATCCTCACTACGACCATTCTAGCTAGGGTTGAGCCTACAGTCAAGTATGGCTCTGATACCACCTCTGTCGGGACCCCGAATTTGCAAATCCGGACCCTCTGTGTATTCAGCACTAGTCCAGGAACGCGCTAGTGCACACAGTCTTAACATCGGTAAATATCACAATCATACCAATCGATACTATCAAAGTACTTTATTTAAATAATCAAAGGGTTACTTGACCTTATGGCCAAGGTACAAATATATGCCTTGCAAGGCGAAACTTATTCAGAGAAAAATAATAGCAGCGGAAAATCAAATAACCGTGGCGCCATCCAGATACCACAGTGCAACTGATCGGGCTCGCATCCCTAAGTAGACGGGTCCTCTTGGAGTTCCTCCTCCGAACGGCGTAGTCTCCTCTTCAACTGGTATTGTGTTGGGGCAAGGGTGAGTACTTGGTACTCAAAGCAAGTCATGCATGTAATGCAAGCTAATATACTATATGCATGGCTTGGTACAAAGGAATAGCTCAAGGTATATTTGCAGTAAACAGCTCTTGATAAGTAATAAAAGTAGATTCGAAAGCAGTAGAAGTAAGTAAAGCATAAATAACTTTTCAAGAAGTTTAACAAACATTTTTCCCATCCTAAACCACATTTCCATCATCTTCATTGTTAAACCAACCCAACCTTTCAAACCAAAGTTATTTTCAGAAAATCTAACCCTTGACTGTAATTCAGAGCATTGTCGATCAGTGGACTCGGCTATTTAAATAGATTCTACACTCTGCAGAGGTTATGCACTTTACCCACAAGATACAGTCAAACACCACAAAGGCGAGTTCGTGTAACAAAGCCTTTGGAAGCCTCAAACAACACAGGTGGTCCTCTCCGGTTCGTGCTCTACACCATCCCTTCCCTTAGCCAAGGCGAAGTATGGGACCAACACACCGTTAGATGGGTATCTGGCCACGACCACGATACGCTCCCCGCATAATCACACAAACGGTGTAATAGACACCATGAGGCTACACAAGTGAGTCCTTAGCGACTTAGTAAACTAGGGACGTCCCATACCAGCCAAGTGTTTGCAAGTAAGACCCAGTTCAAAGGCTTGCAAGGTAAAGTCCTTAGAGTGACCAGGGCAAGACTACCCGAAAAACCAAATCAACATCCCCAATGCCACAATGGCCCACTGATTACTCTTGCCACATGCCCTGGTCGAAAACCGTTTATCAAACCCCGCTTGATTACCATGCACCACGTGCCATCAACATCACATGATACTTTTCCAAAACAGGTTCAATATATCATTAAGTCCATATTAGCATTTGATTGTCCAAAATCATGTCATGAGCACGTGCGAGTCTAAGCGGTGTACTACGCTCGGTCTAAACCCATGTTGGCAATTTAATAATGTCCAACTAGTAATCCACAACTAGGGTGACAAGGGTCATGGCACATACTTAGATAATCAAGGTGTCATACAAAGAAATTGGTATTTATCTAACCCCATGTTTAAACAAAGTATTTTTCTAATTGAACTAGCATGCAATAGTTTAAATCAAAATAGATTTCAAATAGGATCAACATGGTCAAAGCACAACTTGCCTTCAAAAGTACTTGCTCTTGGTCTTGGGTCGGATCTGAGTCAATACTTCTCCCTCGAATCCTTCCCAGGCACTTCAGCGTCTACTCGTAAAAGCGTGCAAATAGCAAATACGCAAATAAACAATAGGCAAAAACATCCCAAAACTCCAAATAAAATCCATAAACAGAGAGAACATAATTTTCTGGATTTTTAGGAACTGAATAAATCAAATTTGGAGTTAAGACGCAAAAGTTATGATTTATTAAAGTTTAAATAATCAATTAAATAATATTACAGAGAAAAACTTTAGTCCAAAAATTAAATAAAATTCATATCTAGGTAGATCTCAATTTTATACAAATTTAGAAATTTGAATCACTCAAATCGGAGTTGAAACGCAAAAGTTATAAGCGTTTGAAGTTTGAATCTAAATTTGAAATCATTATTCGAATTAATAAATCATTTTCTTTTTCGGAAATTAATTATTGCGTCAGCATGGACACGTGGCAGCCTCTGATTGGTTGGCTGACGTCAGTCGGTCCATGGGCTCGGTCCACGCTCGGCTCGGGTCCACCGTGGACTCGTTCCACGACTCCACGTGAGACTGACATGTGGGCCCACTCGGGTGACGCGTCATCGCCGACGGCGTCAATGGCTCACCCATCGTGGCGACAAGTGGGTCCACCGATGACGTCATGGGTGACGCCATGGTGCAGTTTGGTTGTCGGCCGACACGCGGGCCCCGCGTCGAGACACG
This sequence comes from Rhipidocladum racemiflorum, assembly GCA_036346355.1. Lineage (NCBI taxonomy): Eukaryota > Viridiplantae > Streptophyta > Magnoliopsida > Poales > Poaceae > Rhipidocladum > Rhipidocladum racemiflorum. The sequence goes on from CM070589.1 coordinate 48,111,119, forward strand.
CGCCACGCGCTGCGTGGCGTGGCTAAGCACCGCGTGGCTCGATCGTGCGTTGATTTGAAAATCAACGGCCGCGATTAGATCTAGAATTTACGCATTCCAAATCAGCACCATCGATGCGGGCGTTCGATCTAGATCGGACGGTCCAGATCTAACCCTAAAGCTACAACGCAACTAACCTCAACCGCATTTATCTAAATCTAACGGTGGAAACCTAATCGAGGGCGGGAACAAGCAGGCGACGTGGCCTCACCTCGTGCGTTGGATCTTGATCCAACGGTTCACCGAAGCTTCATGACGACGATGGCACGCGGCGGCGCGGCGCTGCGCCGGCGCCGAGGACGGCGACCACACCAACGGCGCCGGGCGTCTCGGCCAAGTGAGTGCACCCAATAGGTGCGCCTTGACGCAAGGTTCTCGCACCGGGCTTGAACGCGGCGTAGGATGACGAACGGCGCCGGAAACGAAGAAAACCGCGGCGGCACACCCCAAACTTCGGCGAGAAATCGTGAGGCGACGGCGGCGGCTTGGGCGTTGGAAACTAGGGCAACCGGTGCGCCTCTGACAGCGGTCCTCGGCGATAACCCACGCCTTAAATAGCCTCGGCATGCGCGCACAAGGCGGAAACCTAACGACGCGGCGGCGGCAGCGGTGGTGGAGTCCGGCTCGATCACGGAAGACGATGCAATCACGGCCGTCCGCAGCGTCCGCTCAACGGCCCAGATTTCGGGCGCAGCGGATCCGGACCGGATCCGATTTGGATCGGCGGCCAAATTCGGCCGTTGGATTTCGATCCAACGCAGTTCCGGATCGATCAAGGTTCGACCAGGATCACGTGGCTCGGTCGGACTCGAACTCGAGTCCGACTTCGGGCTCTGGTCGGATGAACAAGAATCGACTTCGGTTTGGATTTCCAGCGATTTAATATTTAAAATAATTCGATAATTCATTTAATTCATTAAAAATAGCAAATGACTCAGAAAAATTCCAGAAAAATTCTGGAAAATATTTTGGATCATTTTGGACTCAAATAAAATATTTCCAACAAAATTTTATTTGCAAAATTAAATTCTTTAATTATTTCAAAATGGAATAAATTCAAATAAATTCCAAATAAATCCAAATAAATTCCAGAAAATTCAAAAAATTCATCAAAGTGCCAAATCACACATGAATTCAAGGAAAGCAAAATTTTGGGGTGTTACACTACACGTAGTAACAACTTGAACTGAAGTTCGCCTTTGGGCTTGAGCTCGAAAATGTTATGAGATCACTTGCTTGGTTATCATTAAATGTTGAACTCCACTCTAGAAGTAGGTGCTGGTACAACTGCTTTAAAATTTGTAAACGGAGTAAACGAATGAAATCTTACAACAAAGTTGAGCTTTTCGCAAGTTTTACCTTGGGCTTGTTCCTTGATACATCCAAATGCATGCTCCTTGGAATCAATCATATATGGACCACGGGTAAGACTTGCGAGTACCTTCCGTACTCAGGCTTCTGCTTTTGTGGTTTTGCAGGTGAGGATCCAGCGGGGTGTGAGTTCTGCCCCTACTGCCTATCGGTGACCGGGCGGGGCACCGAGTAGTGGCTACCGTCGTCTTACACGCCCAGGAGTGTTCAGAGGCAGAACACTTCCGGAGATGCTTTACTTTTGGGTTTTAGTTCAATAGATGCGGTTTCTTTTGTTGTAAAGCTAGTCTTAAACTGTGGTCTTTCTGGCTTTGGATACTCGTCTCCTTCCATAGTGAACTCTTGGTGAATGCTGATGCCCACCTTACTTGTGTTTTTGTTTCATGTCCTCGTGGCCTTCGTGCCTTGTTGTTGTTGGGTTGTGGTCGTGGGGTTCGGTCTTTGTGCCGGAGTTGTTTTGTTGTTTGGTTGGTTTTGCTTCCGCGTTTGCGCTTCTGGTTGTGGGGTCTTGAGTTTGTTGCCCCCTTCCTGCAAATTGTTTCGATCTGGCATTGTAAGCCGGTATGCGGGGATCCTGGGCGAGTTTTGGGTCGCATACCGGGGGAATACCGGGATTGTTGTTGAAAGGATCGAGGATGGACGCCTAGAGGGGGGTGAATAGGCGATTTACAATTTTCTAAAATCACGCAGCGGAAAAGAGATCGGAACTTCCGATATGAAGTCGGAGGTTCCGGTGTCTAATCGGAATATCCGATATGAGGTCGGAATATCCGATTAGAACATAGTCTAGTGAATTGCAAAACTAATTACGCCTATACACAAAATGATTTCTACTTGAAGCTAGCACAAGCAAATATTAGCAACTAGTAGTAAAGCTAGCTAGAGAAATAATCAATCCTAAATAGATCAATTCAGTACAAGATAGCAAAGTAAAGCAATAAGCACATGTAAAGAATTGACACGATGATTTGTTTACCGAAGTTCGGACTTCCTCCAAGGAGGTTCCTACGTCTTCGTTGAGGAGGCTCGGTCACACTTGAGCCGGGTCTTTTCCAACCCTATTCCTCGCCAATCTCGGTCGCACTTGAGATGTGGCTTCACTTCTTGATTTCTTCCCTTTCGGAGGCGAAATCGGACCTTCAACAAACTTCTCACGGCACACCACACACTTTGGTTGCTCGTGAGCGACGCCTAGCCATCTAGGAGTCTTCAAACTCCAAGAGTAACAAATTCAACAAATGCATGATCTTGGAAATGAATTCTAGTGCTCAAGATGTATCTCAATCTAACACTCTTAGCACTAACTCTCACTTCCCACACCTCACTCAAAGAGGGATCACTAAGATCAAGGGAGAAGGAGCAAGGAGGAACACTCAATCCACTCCTAATCACAACACATGTTTTTAGAGCTCTCTCTAGCTCATGAGATGACCAAGGAGCAACAAATGCATCACAAGGTATTCTCTCTACTCCACTAGCTCAACCTCTTGTTTAGCCCTTCAAAAATATCCTCAACTATCTCTCCCAACCGGCCAAGTGGGGTATTTATACCTCACACCCAAACACTAGCCGTTGGAGCAAGAAAACTAGCCGTTTTACACACATCGGAACTTCCGATCCCAGCATCGGAACTTCCGATCAGGCAAAAACTCCAGAACAAACTCCATCCAATAAACACATCGGAACTAACATCGGAACTTACATCGGAACTTCCGATCTGGGCAGAGAGGCACCTTACAGAAACCTTTCAAAAAGTTTCTAAGTCTACATCGGAACTTCCGATCTGACATCAGAACTTCCGATCCAACATCGGAACTTACATCGGAACTTGCATCGGAACTTCCGATCAGGCAAAAAATCAGCACACTTGCAAACTAAAAACACTGATCGGAACTTCCGATTTTCACGATCGGAACATCCGATTTGACCAGAGAGCACCCTTTTTGAGTTTAACACTTATCGGAACATCCGATCCAAAGATCGGAACATCCGATCCTCACAGAGGAGCACCTGAGACTCAGACAACTTAGCACCGGACCTACCGATGGGTCGGAACATCCGATCCTCTGATCGGAACATCCGATCCAAACAAAAAGACAAACAAACCCGGTGTTCGTGAAGTGTTTTGTGTCTCTCATCTACTAAGGATAAATAACACTTGAGCACAGAGACACTTCTAAATCATCCACGTTGCATCCCTCTTAATAGTACGGCATGCCTATAATAAGACACTCTATCTAGTTACCTTTGACGCCGCACGCGATCAATCCCCTTTGGGGCCTTTATGATCTTCAATCATACCTCATTTCCCCGGGATTGTCACATTGCTCTCTCTTGAAGTCCTCATGATTTACGATCATCTTCTCTTCAAGATCGTCACACAGCTCTACTTCTCTTTTATCGGATCATCACCCGGCTCTCACAACATCTTGTTCATCTCCTCTTGATGAACATTCTTTTCTTTCCTTCTCAACGGGATCTCCTCTTGACGTTCATCACCTCATGATGCCGTCCTTGTCTCGTTTCTTTATCTTAACCATCATTGGACCAAACCTGGCTCAATCATCACTTATGAAAATAGTTAGTCCAAGATGCATAGTTGTCTCAATCATCCTTGCACTCAATTAACACATAATGAATGCCTCCATAATGATTGAGCACAACCTAAATTTAAATGAATAATTGTATTTGTGTCTTAAGTATATTGATGCAATTAATGCTTCGTTATACTCAAGAACTATCGATTATCCTTAATCGATCACAAGAACACCATCAACTCATGATGCAATGTTCTTTGATTATTAAGAGATAAACGACCTCAATTTAAATCTTCATTTAAATTGATATGAGTATACAATAACTACACAGGTTTTCATATACTCATGTTGATGGAAAGTAATGATCCATAATATGTGGAATGTATGGAAATGATCGTTACTCTAAGCCATCAACTATAAGATAAACTCCACAAAGATATGTGCATACATATAATTGATCTTGAATCAATATGCACGTATCCAATTTTATTTCTTTGGCGCATATCCTATGATATCATGAGTATACTACAACTATGCATGTTAAATGTATACTCAAAGATCTAGTTTCAATGTCTTGATCCTTTATATGTTGTAATGAGGAATAGATCAATGCAATGAAACATTAAGTTAGAGTGTGAACTCCCCCTAAATGTGTGCATCCATGTAATATATGGATTGGGAAACATGATACACAGTTTTTGGTTAAAACAGTGGAGAAATTCATACTTCAACTTAAATCCTAAGTATGCAATAAAATAATGAACATTGATACAATGCATACCTTGGGTTTTTCATTTTCTATCCAAATGTGAGGCTACTAAACATAAGCTCAATAAATATGTTAGCCTCATTAAAAAGTAGATTTGTCAATGATCACCAATCATCCTTGATGAGACGAAAACAGTAATTACTTAAACATTAGTCTCCTATTAGGATTTGTCATTAATCACCAAAACCAACTTAATGGATCAACCTAATGGAGGTTGTACTTACAATCTCCCCCTTTTTGGTGATTGATGACAAAACCTTTTTCCACAATTGCACTAATGGATATATATCAATATGGAACAAATATTAAGCATTTTATATCCATACCATGGCATGCCATGCACATGATGCATATAAAGATGCATGAGATAAACACATGTGCAAGGCAATTGAGGAAAGCTCACATAATTCTCCCCCTTTTTGTCAATAAGCACCAAAAGCAAATGAACATCCAACTTAAAATAATGTGTGGGAGAGAGACTTGAACTTCATAAGCTTGAACTTACAATCCCCCCTTTTTGGTATTGAATAAATGAAGCAAGAAGGAGGGTTTCAATAACACCGCTTGTGGCAATTTTGTGGCTTTATACCAATTAAATGTAAAATACAAATTGCAAATCCAAATAGCACACAAGCAAAGCAAGGGAATTGGAGGATTGATTCAAATAGATCAGATAAGTTTTACAAACTTTTAGATTTGATATCAATTAAAAGACAAGATGCCAAAAGAAGACGGCTTGATACCAAATGCAAGGCAAAGCGAGCAAGTTTGGCAAATTCTTGAAATATGGCCAAAAAGAATAAAGACTCGAAAGAAGGCCATATTTTGAATTTGGATACCAATTGAAACCAATTGAAGGAATTTAAGCTCAAATTGAAAGGATTTAAGCTCAAAGTGCAAATGTAGGTATCACAAGGGTTATTTGAAACTAATTCAAATAAATCACTTCATTTTATTAGGCTTTACGATAAACACCATGATTCTCTTGTGAAATCTATAATTTTGCCTAATAGGGTTTAAGCGAGAAACCCAACACAAATACCACTTGAGAAATGAGATACCACTTTAAAATCTATCTCAAGGGTTTTGTTTGGAACTCTTCATTCAAGAACGAGCATAAAGAATTATTCATAAAGAATAATGCTCAAATGAGATTTCTCCTTTTTATGTATTTCAAATCATAAAGAACCTCACACAGAGAGTTCTTAAGCGATTGAACTTACAATGCATTTAAGCTTATGGAGAATCCAACTCAAAAGAATTTGGGTATCAAGGTAGAGGCTACAAGAGGTAATCAAAATACCACTTGTAGGAGGATTTAAGATTCATTGATACCACTTTGAAAGAATTCAAATAACCGAGGATGTCATTTGTAGGAATGAACAATAACCTCAATGACATCACAAGTTGAGAATATAGGTATCCATAGATACCACTAGTAACCACAATAAATGAATAACGCTCTCTTGATACTACTTGTTGGATCAAATCACATAGATATTGATACCAATTGGAAAATAATCGATTGAATCGACGAGTATCAGAGCAATTAAGCATTTAAGGGTTTCAAAGCAATTGCAAACACAAAACTAGAGCATGAAAAAAATAAAGGTTGCAAGGTTTTGCTTTTTGAAATCCTGAACCACACAGATTTAGAGAAGACAATAGAGCTTTACAAATAAACTCAAGAGGGGTGAAGATAAACCTTCGTAAAGATCAAATCCCCTTAACTCGAGTTTGATTTTTGAAATCACCAAGATTTTATCAAAAACAAGAGATCAAAGCTGTCGGGGGGTCGGGTAATTTCCATAAATTACCTCGGATGCCACCAACGACCAAGCTCGCTCCCGCCCGAGCCACCAGGAGGTCGTTACCCTGGGTTGTCTAAATCAGAGCTTGGAAGGCTACGCATTAGGCGATTCGAGCTCGGGCTCGGGTGGGACCGAGAATGCCACGTACTCCAGTCGATTCCGAGCTCGAGCTCGGGTAAGATGTCCAAGCTCGGTGCCGTTCATCGGCCGACCTTACGAGGTCTCGGGGTCGGTAGGAATAACCACCCGAGCGTAACTTCCGTTGGCCCGTTACGTTTCCCGTGGGAGCGTGGCGGAAAGATAGGATCCACCAGTTGCCACGTTTGGACGAGGTCCAAACGTGCGGGTAGTGGGGTCATGGAGTTCGATCCTCTGTAAGCTATAAAGGGGTCCCCATCGTGAGGGGGACACACAACATAACAACAACAGTAGCAGCACACAGACTGTAAAACTCAGACACATTGCAAGAGTAAACGAGAGCTGGAGTAGGGCTATTATCTCTTTCTCGAGAGGCCCGAACCAGGGTAAACTGCTGTGTCCACATTCGTTGGAATCTGGTGAGCCATTCTTCGAGTAATCCCTCACGTAAGAAGGGGTCACAGTTGGTCCCTCCACCAACAAGTAAGCTCGGCGGGGGCCTGTTCCCCAATCGTCGACAGCTGGCGCCGTCCGTGGGGACCGACTTTCCCTTTCGTGAGGAATCCTGAGAATGTCGAATCCCGTAACCACCAGAGGCTCTACGCCCGAGATCGGGAAGAGGACAAGCGATTCTTCAACGATGGGGCGGCGACGTCGCCATTAAGAATCAAGAGCGGTTCCAGGAGCTTTTCCTGGAAGCGGCCGACTGCCGGGCGATTCTTTCGCTCCCAACTCGACGCCCTCTCGGACGACGAGTACGACGGGCTCTACGATGGTCTGGACATCCCCGACCTCTACGAGCTCGACCAGGGGACCGCTTCACGGGGAGACACCGTGATGTCCCCCTCGCGATCCGTCCAATCCCGTAACGTCTTCGTTGCGGAAGAGGATGGAAACGCCGGGAGCAAATCCGGTGACGGCGTCTTCACCGCTCTGGCGGCCAAAGAGCACCTGCAGGCATCCCTGAATCGGACGCTGACCAGCTTGCGCCGGCAAGTCCGAGGTGGCCTGACTGATAAGACCAGGGCCGAAGTTCGTGAGAATTTCCACGCGTACGGAACTCCGGAGCCCGTACGACGACGAACGAGCTCGTCGCCCCGCGTTCCCCGGCGGGAACGCCTTCAAGCTCCTGGCCCGCGGTGGTGCGCAACCTCGAGAGAGTTTCTGAGCAAGTCGACCTAGAAGCCATGGCGCGGCGTGGCCGACGACCTCGAGGAAATCGCCACGCAGACATAAGGCGGCGGAGGCCTCGGGAAAGGGACGCCAGAGCAATTCTGAACGCCACCGCCCGGCGTCAGCGCCGCCACCAGATGACTCACGCAGCCGCACTCCAGAGTGGATTGGCCTTGGCAGGGCTCGGGAGGGCACCGAGCAATTCAGAGGCTCCTCGGGACCAGCGGAATGTGAGCCACAGACGAGAACCGGGTCGAACATTCCTCATCGGGCCACTCCCCATCCTACAGGCGTAGGGAGACTTTCACTCGCCCGGGCCCACTAACCTCGGGCTCGGCTGGCGGGGATCGCCCCGACCGCCGCGCTCGTGGTGATCGCCAAACGATCCGTGTTGGTGCGGGCGTTCGCGACGTCGGCTGCGACGAGTGACCTGGCCGACAAGGTTTAAGCCGGGCCACATCGAGAGATTCGACGGGACTCGGAACCCGACGAGTTTCTCTCGATCTACACCACGGCCATTTTAGGCTGCAGGGGTGATGAAAGGGTGATGGCCAACTTTACGCCTGATCCTGGGCGGGCGGCTCGGGCGTGGCTATTCAACGAGAAGGAGAACTTCGATCCGGTCCTGGGCCCACTGAGCAAAGACTCTCCGAGCCAACTTCCAGAGCTGCTACGCCCGCCGGGGAAGGAGCGCGACCTCAGCGTCGTCTGCACGGAGGGCGAGACCTGCGCTTGATTCGTCCAGCGCTTCATGCAAGTGCGCAATTCCATCCCGAGCATCTCGGATGAGGCGGTCGTCCGGGCTTTCAAGTTCGGGGTCAGAGACGTACGCTTTACTCAGGACCTCGAAATCCTCCCGGACATCACGGCCAACTGTACATTCGCATGGCTGACCGCTATGCCAATGCGGACGAGGCCGTCGATGGAAGAAGGCTGGCGGGCGAGGAAGCTGCCCCTCGGCCGGGCTCGAAGGGCATCGGTAGGAAGAGCGTAAGCTCTATCGAGAAAAAAATCAAAAAGAAGAAAAAATCCTCTGTCTCCGGCATGGTGGCAGCTATCGAAAGACAACGACCGACCTCGCAGTCGTATAGGGGGGGGGCCCCGAAAGGAAGGGGTCGACCGGTTCAGCGGAACAACGGCGTGAGCCGGGCGACCAAGAACGCGCGACCAACGCAGGCGGGCTAGTGCCTATTCGCCCGCTCCACCAGGCTCATGGGCATGACCTTCGGAATTGCAGGACGTGGGCCTCCCGCCTGGAGCAGTTCTACAATGGTAAGGGTCCCATGCCCACGCTCCCCGAGGTGGAAGGGGACGTCAAGGGCAAGAAGCCCGCCGAAGAGCAAGACACCGACATGGAGTACCAAGAGCCGAGAAATCACATCGCCGTGATATTCGGGGGCTCCGCCGCCTATGGGTCGCGTCGGGAGTTGAAGGAGGCCGCGCGCGAAGTACTCCGTGTCACTCAGGGGAAGCCTCCTGTCCAGCAGCTCAAGTGGTCCGAGCTGCCGATCACCTTCTCCAGGGACGACTGCCCTCCGGGGATGACGAAACCCCAAAGGCTTCCGTTGGTCGTTAGCCCAACAATCTGCAACACCACAGTAGGTCGGGTCCTTGTGGATTGCGGAAGCTCCCTAGACCTGATATCTGCCAAGGTCTTGGACGAGATGCAGATCCCTCGCTCCAAGATCAAAAACATGGTGGTCCCGTTCTACGGGATAGTGCCCGGAACGTCGGTCAGGCCACTTGGCCAGATCGTCCTGCCAGTTACGTTCGGCAATCCGAGAGCAACTTCCGAACGGAGCTCATCGTTCGAAGTGTGGTCGATTTCGAGTCGGCTTATAACGCCATCCTGGGCCGACCAGCGCCGCCAAATTCATGGCCGCCACTCATCACGGCTACCGTGCTTGAAGGTCCCCGGCCCGTGGCGTGATCACGATCAAGGGAAGCCCGAGAGCAGCTCTAAACTGCGACGAGAGGGCGTTAGACATGATCGGTCAGCTGCCCCAGCGCGGGCCCGAGCAAGAGCCGAGGAGTTCCCGGCCCAAGGCTAGCCTCCAAGCCGGGGGAGAAACCAAGGCCATCCCGTTGTGCGACACAAAGCCAGACAAGGTCGTACACGTGGGGGCTTCCCTAGATCCTAAATAGGAACTCAAGCTCGTGACCTTCCTCCGGAGAAGCGCGGACACGTTCGCCTGGGAACCGTCCGACATGCCCGGAGTCCCAAGGGAGGTCGTCGAGCACAAAGCTAGCGCCTGCTCGGCGACAAAAGCCTGTGCGGCAGAAGCTCAGGCGCTTCTCCCCGGAGAAGCAAGCCATCATCAGAGAGGAACTGGACAAGCTCCTCAAAGCCGGTTTCATTCGGGAGGTTGACCATTCCGATTGGTTGGCCAACTTGATCATCGTGGATGAAGAAAGGAGGCAAGTGGCGCATGTGTGTCGATCACACGGGCTAAATGCCGCATGCCCGAAGGACAATTTCCCGCTACCTCGGATAGACCAGTTGGTCGACGCGACGGCCGGCTCCGAGGCGATGAGCTTTCTGGACGCCTACTCAGGCTATCACCAGATCGGTATATCGCCCGATGACGAGGAGAAAACTTCCTTCGTCACGCCGTTTGGCACATACGCTACACGACCATGTCCTTCGGTCTAAGGAATCTTTGGAGCAACCTTCCAGCGCCTTATGCAGAAAACCTTCTCGGGCCAAATAGGTCGGAACCTGGAAGTGTATGTAGACGACATAGTCGTCAAGAGCAAAATGGCCTCCGACCATGTATCCGATCTAGAGGAGACTTTTCATAACCTCAATAAGCATCGAATAAAGTTAAACCCTGAAAAATGTGTGTTCGGGGTCAAAGCTGGCAAGGTGCTCGGATACATGATCGGCCCACAAGGAATCGGGGCCAACCCAGAGAAGATAGAAGCCATCGAGAACATGCGACCACCGACTTGTACTCGGGAGGTCGATCCTGGATCGAGAATGGCGGCCTTAAGTCGTTTCATCTCGAGGCTCGGGAACGCGGCCTACCTTTCTTCAAGGCGCCCTAAGCACGACGGTTTCACTTGGACAGATGAAGGCATCGCTCTTTCAAAGAGCTTAAATCGTATTTGTCAAGACCCCGGTCTTGACCACGCCAGAGTAGGAGAGGTCCTCTTGCTTTACCTGGCCGCCACACCCCATGCGGTAAGCGCCGTCATCACAGTAGAACGGGACGGGGTACAGCGCCCGATCTACTACATCAGCGAGGTGCTGCACGGACCAAAGGAGCGTTACCCCGAGGTCCAGAAGCTCCTTTATGCGCTCCTCGTGGCCTCGAAGAAATTAAGACACTACTTCCAGGCACACAAAATACAAGTCCCGACCAACTTCCCGCTGAGGGAAATTCTCGGGAATCAGGACGCAAGCGGGCGGATCGCGAAATGGGCCATGGAGCTCGCCGAATTCGAGATCGAATTCTCGGCTAGAACCGCGATCAAATCCCAGGTCCTAGCGGACTTCCTAGCCGAATGGACAAACCCCGCCCCGTCCGAACCCGAACCCAACCAGGCCGAGCACGGTCGCTGGGTCATGCACTTCGACGGATCCCGAGCTTACGATTGCTCGGGGGCTGGAGTGGTCCTCGAATCCCCTCAGGGGGAGCGGATCCAGTACGCCCTCCAATTGCATTTCGGCGCAACAAACAACGCGAATCACGAAGTGCGCTAGCCGGGCCGGGCATGCAAAGCGCTCGGAGTCCAACGACTAATCGAAGGGCGACTCGCGGTGGTCATCAACCAGGTTAACAAGGAGTATCGGTGCTCGGATGACTCAATGGCGCTTTACCTGGCTGAAGTAAGGAAGATGGAAAAGTACTTGAAACTTCAAGTACTATACATCCTCAGGAAGGACAATGCCTCGGCCGACCATCTATCGAAGGTCGGTTCCACGATTTCCGCTCGGCGGGGTACTCATCGAGCACGTCTACAAGCCCTCCATACCCCGAGGAGGAGGCAACCGAGACGGGTGGTACCGTCTCCTTCCTCGAGCAGATGCGAACCGATGACGCCATTCATCCAATACGCCGTGACACGGACACCGCCCGAGGAGGAAGCCGAGAAATCCCGCTAGTGAGGCGCCTCGACCTATAAAATGATCGAGGGTCTCTTATACCGCAAAGGCGCGCTTGGCGCCCTCTCCAAGTGCATCACCCAAGAGGAAGGCAAATATCTCCTCAAGGATATCCATGACGGGATGTGTGGAGCTCACTCGCCCTTTAGGACCTTGGTGAGCAAAGCCTTCCGATTGGGTTACTATTGGCCAACGGCCTGGCCGATGCACGCTCAATAGTAACCTCTCGCCGATCTTGCAGTTCCATGCTCGGAAGGTCCATCACCAAGATACGCGCTCTGCACCATGCCGCTAACCTGGCCGTTTCTCGCTTGGGGCATAGACATACTCGGTCCATTTCCCAGGGGAAGGAGGGGTTGTAAATACCTGTTCGTCGCAATCGACACCTTCACTAAGTGGATCGAGGCCGAGCCTATATCAACCATCTCGGCACAGGCGGCTAAAAGGTTCTTCCGCAATAATGTAGTAACCCGCTTTGGCATTCCGAGTCGCCTCATTACCGACAACGGCACTCAGTTCACAAGCGAGGTGTTTCAGGCTTATTGCGAGGAGGTCGGGACCAAGATATGCTTCGCATCTGTGGCCCACCCACAGAGCAATGGGGCGGCCGAGCGTGCGAACGGGCAGATCGTCCAAGGAATCAAGAAGAGAGTCTTCAAGAGCCTTGATCGGCATGGTCAGGCCTGGGTGGACGAGCTACCCCCCGTCCTCTGGTCAGTCCGCACCACGACGAGCCGAGCCACGGGGGAGACCCCCTTTCAGCTCGTATATGGCGCGGAAGCTGTCCTACCCGCCGAGGTTGTCCTAGGATCCCCGAGGGTGAACCTGGCCGATAACATCGACGCAGAAGGCGAACGCCTTCTCGACCTCGACCTTGCGGAGGCGACTCGTGAACGGGCTCTGTTGCGATCCGCGGTTTACCTGCAAGCTCTTCGCAGGCACGCCGCCAAATCGCTATTTACCAAGGACCTTACACGTCGGCGATCTCGTTCTGCGACGGGTCCAAGACCTGTCAAAAGCCAACAAGCTAACGCCAAGATGGGAAGGTCCTTACACGGTCGTCTCAACAACACGCCCGGGGGCTGTCCGCCTTGCAATGGAAGATGGTCGGGAACTAGCTAGTACTTGGAACATTGACCAACTGCGTAAGTTCCATGTCTAACCTCGCCGCTTTTACCTCTTTAATAAACTTTATCACCTTACCCTCCCATTCTCTCTCTCCCTCTCTTTCCCCATTCTACGATTAAGCTCGACCTAGACAAAGTGTCAGGGGCAAGTCGGTCGTTGGGGCAAAACACCGTACGACAAAAGCTCGACCTCAAGGGCCTCCTTCCTCGTAAGACGACCATCTTTTTTCGCGGTAGACCTCCACCGCAAGTAAAGATTCGCACAGGACACCCTTCTGAGCGGTTCCGAGCTCAGGTCGGCTGGTGCGCGACGCCAACGTACCGTAACCCTAAGGGCCACACGGTCCCCGCAGAATTCTACTCCGCCAACGAAGTCGTGCTCGCGATTCGCCCACGACCTCCGTTGGCGGCCTATAGAGGTACCATGTGGCCACGACCTCGGCCTCGTGCAACTTTCGCGCGAAATGGTCACCTCGACCTCGTGCTACTTTCGAGCGAGATAGTCATTTCCTCGTACGATTAACCACTAAGTCGCGTAAGACCGCGGCACGAAACAAATCGTTGTCATCTCGGGGAAAAACAAAAAACGTCCATTTGAACCAACTCATTCTATATTCAACTGGATAGTTTCTCCCTAAGTTTTTTACAGGTAAAAGACAGGAAAAAGAAAATTACAGGAGCCCGGCACGTTTCTCGTCCTGCAAAGCGACGAGCTCGTCCCGCACCGAGTCAAGCTCGGACTCAAGGTCGAGCACACGCCGTGAAGCTTCCCGACCTTCGCTGCCGCGCTTGTCGAGTCGCTGGACTCCTCCCGCTGTCGGGTCGATTGTCCTTTCGGCGCCGGGCGGCGTCGCGCAAGGTCGCCACCGTGGCTTCAAGGCCCGACCTTGCACGCCGCTCCGGTCGAGGCGCTCACGGAGCTCGCGCGACGGACTCCTCCACCTTCCGCGGATCTCGGCCTCGGAAGATGTCGGCTAAGAACCGGCGCTCGAGCTCATAATCTTGGCGTCTGCTCGGCTTGGTGCTTCGCGACAACACGGCGACGGTCGCGGCATGGAAGTCCTTCATGGTGGACTCCAGCACCTGCGCAACAAGGCGTTTTCAGGTCGTAATCGAAGCTCTCGGTAAAAGTACATAAGTCAGGAGTACTTACCCAAAAAAGTCGGGTCTCCAGCCCTCGATGGAACAACTCGGCGGGGTCCTCCACCTCGCTCAGGCAGGTAAGGGATCCCCGCCTTAGTCCCTTCTCCTTGATCGGGCTCGGAGGCTTGAGCTCGAGCTCCCCGCCCCCGAAGGCGATGGACTTGCCTCGGGGACAGCCTCCGCCTCCGGAGAGGGACGGCCTCAAGAGCAAGGATTACCTCCGCTCTTCTTCCTCCCGGCAGAAGTTGCGCCGGGGCTCCGCCTCCTCGATCGGGGCTCCACCACTTCGGCGTCCACGGCCATGGGAGCAACCGGGGACCGGGCCCAGATCCGGCCCTTGGGCGCAGCGGCCCCCAGTGCGGAATCAACGGGCACGCGGGTCGACGACCGGAGGTCGGTCTCGACCGAGCGAGCCTCGGTGCCCGGCAGATCCCCTCCGCTGGAAGCTGCCCGGCCCACCTACGGTAGCGGGCTTGTCTCCCCGACCGGCCGGGTAGCCGCTCTTCCTCGTCAGACGAGCCCCCACCAGGATTAAGGTCCCCCGACGCCGGGCCGGCGCTGGGACCCGGCGTGATGTCATGAACCCGGGGGGAGACCTCGGCGATCTCCTGAAGAGTCGCGGCGATGATGTCGCTGGCACCGGAAGAATCCTCGCGGGGAGTCTCAGCGGCCTGCTCACCACCATCAGACTCCCCCGGGCTGTCATCCTCCACAACTATGATGTGGGGGATGCCCTCCGCTGCGGCCCGGGCATCGGCGGCCGCGATCTTCCTCCGTGCCTCCTCTTCGGGAGACACGACCTCCGGGTCCCGGGGCTCCGCGGCAGCAGACTCCCCCACCTCGACGTCGTCGCCACCGGCAGCCCGTGGGGACTGGGCCTCCGCGGCCTCAGCTCCCACTTCGGCCTCGTCGCCCACGACGGCCTCGGCAGCCCGGGCAAGCTCCCTCTCTAGCACGAGGTCAAGAATATCGTCAGCCATCGCTTCGAAATCCCATAACTCCGCACCAACCGCCACACCCACTATAGACGATGTGGGGTTAGTATGGTGCCGGAGGGGAAAGAGACAAACAAGAGGGGAGCAGGAGACTGACCTTGCTCGGCGTCCGCTAGCTGAGCTCGGGCGCGGGCCAGGAGGGCGGCCATGTCCTCGCGCGCCTTGTCGGCCCTGGCGACCGAAGGGTCGACCTCCTCCAAGCCGACCTCGAGGCGATCGGCGTTAGGGCGCTGATTGGCGTGGCGGGCGACTGCGGGACCTCGGGACCAAGGGCGCGGGGTCGGCTTCGTCTTTCTCCTCCTCGTGGTCCCCGGAGCCGAGCTCGAGCTCACCCGCTGAAGCTCCGCTGAAGGGCCGCGACCGCCCTCCACTCAACCTTCATGGCTGACCGCCGCGGGCCGCGCCTTCTTCGCTTCACAAGAAGAAGCCGGGCGCAACGAGCCATTAGCTCGGGATTGTTTCGGGTGTACTCGTCCATCCACACTCTCAGTTCACTCACCTCCTGCCGGTCCGCATACTCCAAGTGTTGGCGGGGTGAGTGGTCGTCTGGCCAGGGCGCTGCGTGCGCACAAGGGACGGCGTGGCCGACGGAGATCGGCGCGGCGCTTGCGACCACTTTGTCCCTTGGTCTTACGACCGCGTCCGCCACCTGGGATCCCGTGACACGGCGACCTCGAGGCAACCTTCTCTGTTGAAAAAGAGAAAGACTCAAATGAGGTCGGGAGGCCCTGGCTAAGCCTCGTCCTGACAAGGGCTTGGAAAAAGTCCGAATCGAAACTTACCGCCTCTGTCAAGTTAAGGACGTTGTTCGGGATCTGGCGGCCCTCGATGATTTCCTTGCCTTCGGGTGCCGAACATCTCGGACACCCTCGCATCCACCTGATCCTCTGCCGGAGCTGCATACCACGGCCAAGGGAGAGGTCGTGAGAAGGGCATCCTCTCGCTCGGAAAAGAAGATCGAGGGCGACGGCATACCTGAGCGTGATTCCCGGGCGATGTCCTGCCACCCCTCGACCTTGAAGAAGGGATGCTCCCTCCTCCTAAGGGGCGATATCCGGTTCCTGACGTAGTCCCGGGTAACGTCCCGGCCGGTCAGCCCCAGGCACGTGAGCTCGTTGATCGTCATGAGGATCTTCTCCTCCTCGGGCTCCACGGGCGGTCGGGGTGTCTCGACGGCGCGACCTCTGGCACCAGAGTAGGAAAGCGTGCCGCCCTCCGCTTTCCTCAAGTAGAACCATGAGTCGGCCCAACCCGACACCGAGTCCTTGAGCGTGAAGCTCGGGTACTCGTATGGTCGGGTAGGACGCAGGCGGAAATAGAGGCAGCCGGCCTGCGAAGGCGTGCCGGTGCGAGAAAGGGTGTAGAAGTGGAAGAAGAGACTGGGAGTGGGCTCGACGCCCACGAACCCTTCGCAGAGATGGGTAAAGATGGCCATGATGAGAACAGAGTTGGGGTGGAGGTGAGCGATCTCGCACTCGCAGGAGGCGAGTACGGCCTCGACGAACTCACTTTCGGGCGTACGGAGCCCGTTTATGGCGTAGAGCTCGGTGGAGACGATCTCCCCCTCCTCCGGCTGCGGGCTCTCTTCGTCGCGGGGGCTCTCCATGTACCGGCGTCGAGCTACTTCGCCCGCTCGAGGGTCTCCAGCCTGCGCCTGTCGAGCTTGCTGACGCCGAACTTCGCCATGAGGATGAGGAAGATGATCAAGGAGAATGATGAGCGCCGAGGCAGAGGAGTGTGAGACACAAATGATCGCACACGCCAAGTGAGTCTAAGGGTTTTCTCTTCGAGTGTTTAAAAAACTCCTCCAGGAGATGAGGAAGGCCTAGAGGCACAGAGGGCAGTTGAGGCGTTCGCCATCCGGAAAACGACACGTGGGCACGCAAATCGAAACCGTCCTGCCAGAAAAGACGGTTCCCCAGGAAGGACAGTTCAGGCTTCTAGGAGAAGGAACCGCTGAAGAAGGGCCCACTTCTGTTAGCTCGAAGCGCGACGAGCTGGGGGAACAAGCTCGTTCCCGAAGGAGGTTAATAGCTCGTTGGTCGCGGCAGATGTCCGCCGCGGCAAAACCGACATGCTCGTAGACCGGTAGGCCCCAGGGGACGGCCTTCCCTAGACCCTGTCCCACTTGACCCTCGGGGGCCAGCCGTCGGGGGGTCGGGTAATTTCCATAAATTACCTCGGATGCCACCAACGACCAAGCTCGCTCCCGCCCGAGCCACCAGGAGGTCGTTACCCTGGGTTGTCTAAATCAGAGCTTGGAAGGCTACGCATTCCGGCGATTCCGAGCTCGGGCTCAGTGGGACCGAGAATGCCACGTACTCCAGTCGATTCCGAGCTCGAGCTCGGGTAAGATGTCCAAGCTCGGTGCCGTTCATCGGCCGACCTTACGAGGTCTCGGGGTCGGTAGGAATAACCACCCGAGCGTAACTTCCGCTGGCGTTACGTTTCCGTGGGAGCGTGGCGGAAAGATAGGATCCACCAGTTGCCACGTTTGGACGAGGTCCAAACGTGCGGGTAGTGGGGTCATGGAGTTCGATCCTCTGTAAGCTATAAAGGGGTCCCCATCGTGAGGGGGACACACAACATAACAACAACAGTAGCAGCACACAGACTGTAAAACTCAGACACATTGCAAGAGTAAACGAGAGCTGGAGTAGGGCTATTATCTCTTTCTCGAGAGGCCCGAACCAGGGTAAACTGCTGTGTCCACATTCGTTGGAATCTGGTGAGCCATTCTTCGAGTAATCCCTCACGTAAGAAGGGGTCACAGTTGGTCCCTCCACCAACAAGTAAGCTCGGCGGGGGCCTGTTCCCCAATCGTCGACAAAAGCAAAACCAAATGTATCAGAGAACAACTTGAAAACTTAGAGTTAAACAATTGAGGATAACACTTGGAAGCATTTAAGTGCCCAAAACTTGACATAAATGAGCTCCCCAAGATATTCAATAAATGAATCATGGAGCTATTTTGCATTTGAATTGCACAAGTTTTGTCTAGCTATAAGATCAAGTGAATACCACTTTTGAAATCAATTGAATACTCAACACTGATACCATTTGAAAACATATTCATGTAAAATGCAAAACTTTTGAATTTTTGCACAAAGATACTTTGGAAACACAAGAATCTTTCTCAAAAGGAATTCTTGAAAAAGGAAGTATCAATCGAAAGATATCCCAAAGCAAAATTCGAAAGAAATTATAAAATCAAATTTTGTACGGATCGGATATTCCGATATATGGATCGGATATTCCGATGTGTACTAAATTCCAGAATATCGGATCTTCCGATTTAAAATCGGATGTTCCGATGAGTTGAATTTTTCAGCCGATTGAAACTCAAAGTTCAGTCCACCTTTTGCAAATTTATCAAGAATTTTTGCAAATGAAGTCCAAATAAATTGAAATCATTAGGGAACTAACTTTGGACGATTTGAAATGTTTTTCAGGATATCTTTTGTTTGCAAAATATTTTCTTATAGCTCACTTTTGGCAAAATGCGCTTTGAGACACAAAGATGAAAACAAATTTCATAAACCCTCAATGTGCAACTTCAACTTGGATTTCACCAACAATTGAACCCTCATGGCTTGAAGGATTTGAAATGCATTTTTGAAGCCATGACAATTTATAAAACAATGAAATCCAATTTGAATGCCAAAATTCAATAATAGGCTCTTTTTGGTTGAAAACAAGGACTTTGAGTCAAAATAGTTTTTAACATAGAATTTTCAAATTGAAAGCTTGTAAAACATTTGAAATACATAGTATAATATTTTTACAAAGCTTTTTGCAAATTTGGATCTATTAAAACATAAAATTTTGCTTTTAGTCCAAAGAGGGTTCTTTTGAAGAACCACGAGAAAATCCAATAAATCAAATACTCAACAACACAAAAGATCAAATCCAATTTAAGAGAATGAGATAAGATTTAGAGATTGAACTTTTGTGTATGAGTTTGAAATACCATTTTGAACTAGGATATGGCACAAGATCTAGTCCACATGGTGAAACTCACTAAGTGCAATATTTTGACCGATATAGGTCAAACTAGGATTTTTGGCAAATTTCAAAAGCAAACATCTTTTGCTAGGTTGGTTTTTTGAAAATCTTTTGAACACGAAAGATGTTAAGAATGACCAACTCTAGGATTTTTGTATTGAAATTATTTTAAAAATCTTTTTACTTTTAACTCTATGAAAATTATATGTTTAAATCCAAAACAAGATACTTCTATCTAGGTTTTTGGTATAAATCTCATTTTCTTTTCACAATAGATTTTCGTAGAGTCTCACTGTTGTCTAAATTGGGTTTGGGTGTTAACACTTCGAGCGCCCTCGGCGATCCGTTGTTAGCCTCCAAATCCGATTAGGGTAACTAGACCTCCAAATAGCTCGGGGACGGTCTGGGCGGCTCCTTCTCAACAACGGAATTAATAATAAAGTACTTCAAACATTAAATAAACTGGTTACAAGACCTTAAGATCACCTTACAAATAGTCTGCCACGCAAAGCTTACAACAACTCAAGTAAACAATCAGCAGCGGAACGAAGAACGTTGGTGACTCCCATCAATATGCCATAGGGAACTGACAAGGTTCAACTCCTAGATATTTGCCTCCTCGCGGAACTTCTCCTCCTTTGAAGTTGTAGTCTTCTCCTCAACTGATGATTGTGTTGGAAGCAAGGGTGAGTATACAACATACTCACCAAGTTATGCACAGAGGTGCAGTTCTATTACTATATGCATGGTTTCTTCCAAAGGAATGGCTTAAGTGGTTATTTTGCATCAAGCAGCATTTTGCTTTGATTAAATAATCTTAATAGATTCAAAATCGGTAAAACCATATTATATAATAAGTTATCAATATCTTTTCCAAACAGTTTGGCACAAAGCCCTAAATCACTTTAGCAGTTATCTCTGGCATACAGCCACCCACTCCCACATTTTATTTTGAAAAATCTACCCCTTGACTGTAATCCCCGAGCTTTGTCCAGTACCGTGGACTCGGCTATTCGAATAGTTTTAACACACTCTGCAGAGGTTGTACACTTTACCCACATGATACAGTCGCACACCACAAAGGCGATTGACCGTAACGAAGTTTTTCAGAAACCTCCATCTACACCTATGACCCTCTCCGGTGTTGCCTTCACTACCACTCCCCCCACGTAGGATCGAAGTGTAGGACCGACAATCACCGTTGGATGGGCACCAAGCCGTAGCTCTTGTACGCTCCCCCACACAGTTACCCCGATGTAACTGTCACCCTAAGGTTTCAAAGGTGAGATTTCAGAATCCTACTAAACTAAGACCGTCCCACTCCAGCCATGTGGTTGTACGTAAGGCCCAGTTCAAAGGCTTGCAAGGTGAAGTGCTTAACTGTCTAGGGCAAGACATCCTTCTCTCAGAACCCTGGCATAAAGCCCCTCACATCCCTCATCCCATTGCCATAAAGGTTGTTGCCTCGAAGGATGTTATCCCCAAAGACTGTTGCCACGAGGGCCCACCTGGCTTGAAGCCTCTTACCACTTGCCCCACACTAAATCTTTTCCCACCCCCAGTTTGATTATTGTGCAACGCATGCCAACAATAATATCAATTACCATGTAGAACCACAAAGGTACCTACACTTGACATCATCATGTGGCAAGATTACATTGATTCCAAAATTCATTCCATATAACATTAGTTAATCTTATTTGCCATTTGAAACATATTTCACGTAAGCATGGCTAAGCAACTATTCACGGTCTAGCCTCCGGTGTTGGCACAATCATATCAACCAACTATATAAACCCAACTTATGGGAACAATGGAATACATGGCATACAAATATTATCATGAAGGGTGGAATTAGCAATTAGGTTGGTTAACTACTTCACCCAAATTAAATTAATTCATTTTAACAACATAGCATGCATAATTGAACTCAAAATATATTTCAAAAATTAGGAGCAATATGGTCAAAGCATAACTTTCCTTCAAATAGCAGATGATCTTGATCTAGGGCTTGATCTTGGTCTTCAACTTCTGCACTCTCGCACAGTTCAACGTCTACGCGTAGCAAACAACCAATTAAACACATATTTGAAAAATACTACAAATCAAACTAGCTCGTAATTTCATGAAAATTTCCAGATAATTAGTCTAGCATTTTCTAAGATTTATAAAATTTATTTCAGAATTTTTGAATGTATAGTTTAAGAGCTACAAAATTCGTAAGTTTGGATCTGCCGCGAATAATTTAATAGTATAAATTTAATTATAAAATTTCATAAAAATTACTGTAGAAAGGAATTAATTTCTACTAATTAACAAAAAATTTTGTAAGTGATTCGGACTTAGAACAAATTTTTAGCGAAAAAGACAAAATTCGCAATTTGAAAAAAATGGATTACGTAACACTTTTGCATGGCACTATTCCTTCTTGTATATGTGTATACTCCTTGGTTGCATATGGGTTCGGTTTGGCCATTGCTACGTGAGAACAAAAAACAGAGACCAGCCAGACGACCAGAGCGGGACATGAGCGCGATCGGCCGGAGGCGCGGCAATGACGGCGGCGAACGCGTCACCGGAATCGGCAGCCGGCAATGAATACGGCCAGCGGTGACTACGGCGCTTCGCTTGTGCATGCAGGCTAGAGAGGAGTCGCGATCAGCTACGCAAACAAATATACATGTAAACACATACGTCTATTATATATTCGTATACTTGCATACGATCCTAGTACCAATAGACATACATGCGTACGTACTACATATACATGCAACGAGACCAACCGATCGGTAGAGATAGAGTGTATACGAAGGAAAAGAAAAACAGGTATACTGGCCGGCGCAGGGGATGCGAGATCGGAGAGTGAGTCAACGACGAGGTAACTGGCGGCGGCGACGACGGTGACGGCGTCGACGGCGGCGGTGACGGTGGCGAAGACGGCAGTACACTACGGCGGTGCGACTCCAATGGCGACGGCGACGGTGACGATGGCGGCGACGACTTCAACGGTGGCGGCGACTTCAACGGCGGCGATGGCGACTACGGCGGCGGCGACGACGTAGACGATGGCGGAAGCGACGCCGGCGTACACGGCAGTGGCGTCGTCAACGTCAAGGAAATGGAAGAGAATAGCTGGAAGGAAATGGAGAAGGCCTACGACTGGAAAAATGGGAATCGGCTGCAAAGTTTTGACGTAATGAAAATGGAGTGGGAATGGTTGAAAAGAAAGGAGAGACTTCACGTGTGTGGAGAAATGGCTGGAACATAAATTATGGCTTGAGGGATGGACTGGAAACTCCACTACGTGCATGCATGCATAGAACGGCTGCAATAAAACAACTAGTAACGGCTGGAGTTAAAGCCTCCAAAGTACATGCACTTGGAACGGCCATGCAGTTACGCACGCACTTAGGAATGGCAACGCATTGGTGGCAAGGGTACTACGGCTGGGTTAATAGGTTCCGAGTTCAAGTCTTGGCCGAGCCAATCCTTGCATTACTAGTCCTCACGTGCAAAATTGAAGGGTCGGCTGGAAAATCAAGCGTCCAATACACATATATGCATATACATTTTCGAAACATGCTGCGAAAAAAAAACAGGGAGGTTCTAAAAATCTAAAAATTCCTCTAAAATACTAGGAACTATTTGAAACCTAACGAAGTTGGTTTCGTGATTTTTTGACGTATAGATCTTTCGTAAAAAATCTTTTAGTGAATCAGACACATGTTCAGATTTTTGTAAAATCAACAACTTACGTTATATAGCATGTTTTTCGAAAATATTTGAAGCGAACACTCTCGTCTACCAATTATCTTAATTATCAACAAAATTTTAAATTTTATGCTTATTCGAAAATGCCTGACCTTTATATAATACGATTAGTCCAATAACTTAAATTCGACTTACTCGCGAGGCTTCCAAGCAAATTTCAAAAAATTACAACTAATCTCATAAACACACTAAATATATTAAATTTTTTTTTTGGGATGTTACATTAGCCAGGCCAACGAAATGGAAAACCAGAGACCCAGGCCGCAAACGGGTGAGGGGCACAGCCGTGGAAACCTGTTTGACCGAGCTTTATGACCATCTTCTGATTTGAAGCTGACATTGTTATTTCGACTTGCCTCGGCTAGATAAAGCTTACTTGAGGTTAATGACCCACATGATTGGTTGACAGTGAATGTTTTTATCAGCAGTCCATGAGGTAATGTAACAAATAACTTGATAAATAATTGAGTCAGTGGTGCACCTAACTTTGATTGAAGGTTTTAAAGTATTGTGCCATAATGCACTCAAGACTAACTGAAAATTAATTTCTTCGCTTTGTGCTGTATTGGTTATCATGCCCACCATTTGCTCCTTTTCCCTCTCTTGCGTCGAGTATGCAATGCATGCTAAAGAATGTGATATGTGCGGCAACAATTCTACACATGTGTGGTCATTCATGAAATATTCTTACTCCTGCCGGAAAAGATTCACGCATAGCTAGGCCCTTCACGTCATTTTTTTACGAACACCCCTTAAAAATCCTAAAATTACAGATAGGTCCTTCCACGGTTTTTTGCAAAAAGGACCCATGGTTCCTCAAATTCGCGAGCGGATCCTCTACAGGTTTTTTTGCAAAAATAGCTCTATGTGAAAATTTACTGACGACACTATCCAGCCCATTTTTTAAAAAATGAGAAAAACAAAATTTCAATGAGGTTCTACTGATTTTTTTTGCAAAAAGGAACCGTGGTTCCGCAAATTCACAAACAGATCCTTCACCTTTTTATACAAAAAGGATCATGGTTACGCAAATTCGCCGATGGCTCCTACTCAGCACATTTTTTAAAAAATATAAGAAAACTAAAATTACGTTTAGGTCCTTCAACCATTTTTTCAAAAGAATCCAATACTAAATTTTGCACAGTACGGTATCGCATGACTCCACCTAGTGTATATAATGCCATACGGTCTGTTTGGTTGGCTGCATGTTACCTGTATGGCATGAGTGGATGTAACTGTATCTTTTCAGTCATCTGTTTGGTTTCCTGTATACCCGGCTCAGTGCATGCAATTGCATATGCTCGTCCAGGCTGGAGGAAACGTGAAATATTTCGTTCTCTCTGATGCAAGCCCGTCAGATGTAGCCAGAACTCTCCTCATCTCAAGCTCTCCTCGTCTCTCCACCCGAGCTCTCCTCGTCTCTCTGCTCGAGCCCGACGACGGCGGCCGCCTCTCGAACACGGCGCTCCGCCTCCTTGCTTGTGGCGACGGTAGTGCGCCCGATGGACTTGTGCGCGAGCTCGAGGAGGCCGGATCCAATGAAGGCGCAGCTCGAGGAGGTCGGATCCGGCGACGGCAAAAGCAACGAGCCTTAGGAAGGCCGAATCCGACGGTGATGGAGCTCGATCTGGCAGGTTCTCCGCCGCTCGAGCTCTCGGCCCAAGCTCTCGGCTCGAGCTTTGAACTCTTCCTTCTTGAGGTCCATTATTCCCTCCGGCACGTGATATTGATGGAAGGCGCCAGTAAACTCCTCCCAAGTGATATCTTGTGGGTTTTCTTGTGTAGCGCTGTAATTCTCCTACCATTCTGCTGCAGTCCCTTCTAGCTGATGAGAGGCGTAAAGCACCCTTTTATTTCCCACACATTGGGTAATGTGCAGCTTCCTTTCAATTGACCTTAACCAGTCATCTGCCTCCAATGGATTGGTGTTTTCGGAAAAGGTGGGCGGATGGGTCCTCATGAACTCTAACAACCTCGAGTTTTGACGCTGTCCCTGATTGACTTGATTGGCAACGGCCTGAGCAGTGACTTGCTGCATCTGTTGCATCATAGCATGCATCAGCTGGGTCTGTGCAGCAAGGAAGGCTCCAAAGTTCTGCATGTCAACTAGCGGTGCTGGCTGGGGTGCCTGTCCTGCTTCAGCAGGGTTCGCTTGTAACACCCCAGCATTTAATATGCCCGAATGCTACCAAACATCGACTAAGCAACCACTATGTACCACAATTACAAGTAAATTACAGCAAAGGGATAAATGCTAATACCGAAAATTTCGGCAGCATCTCCTTTGTTTTTCCATGAATCGGAGCAACAACAAAGTATCACAAGTTATATCACAATGGAAAGCATCTAAAACAACAATAACATGTGACATAGCAACAATATAAGTCCAGGATAAAGCATTCAACCACCTCATGAGCTAAACGAATCAAATAGTAAGACCGAGCACACAGTTAAGCAATTCTCCAAGTTTCATGGCAATACTTTCATTATCATGACTCCAAATGATAACACAGTGTAATTTGTGTGGAGCTACATGTAGATGTGTAGCTAACCCCTTTTTCCCGCATGCCAATTTCATGGTACCTAAGAAAAACAACATAAGCACAAGCGTGAGTTCATCACTCAGCAAGTATATTGCAATGGAACAAGAAAACACATTCTAATACCTTCATCACCACTTTTCACATACAACATCATACACATCACATAATCATAGTGTAAGCATATCATTGACATCATCATAAATCATCCTCATATAATATCCTCATATAATGCAATGCAATGTAATGCAATGCGATGCACATATCTCCTGGAAACTCATACCGGTATGGTTGAGTACACACCCGTCGGTGTGCACCCTCTCCCCCCTTCCATCCCGAAGATGGAGGGTGTCTACTACTCGCTTCCGTTCACCGCGGTGAATGGAATCACGATGTAGGACTTACTCATTGGCTCTCTGGATTAGTCATAACTTTCTCACCGACCTTCCCGGACTAGTTATGACTTTCTCACCGCCCGGGCCATGTAATCATGCCATGTATGCAATTATGCCAACATCATAATTAACTCGTACATTAACACATGGCATCATAACATGATATACATGCTCATCATATCATTGGAAATCATTAAAGCATGGCAAGTAATCATCTCATATAATCAATCTCATCTAGTCTCAACTAGCAACCTACAAACAGCTATCCATTACAATACACTTGCCTCAACCACGGGCGACGGATTGGCGAGAAGTAGAAGGCCCTGCCGGGGTCACACCACCTGCACATAGGGACCACACACTCACAATCAAGCCCACAAAACAGTACGCAAACCCTCATCTACCCCGACATTGCCAACTACTCGCGATAACCAAAAACAGAGGTTCTGTCCCGTCGGGACAGCAGCATTCCAAAAGGCATAACTTGAGTTCTGGGACTCCGAATCAATTAAACGAGTACATCCTCGCGTAGCTTAGGAAATTTCCCAACTTTTTCTAGGTATATTGAAAGACTGATTCGGACTCTAAAGTTGTTTAATCTACAGATTACCGTGATCTGTTCCAATCGCGTCACAGATTTTAACACGCTCGGTAAAACAGCCATAACTTTCAAACGGCTAATCGGAATTTAACGTTATTTATATCCACTGAAAGATAATGAAATTATATACAACTTCTTCCACTTCCGTACGACCAAATTCCAAATCTAAATTGGCGAAAAACTGAACCCTAGGTCGACTGCTCATGCTGTCCCAAAACAGAAACGTGGCAACATCTAGATCTAATCCAATCTACTAAATTCCAGCACCACCAATTGATCTAAAATCATGATAAACACCCTTAGAACAGTACCTAGCCCAACCCCAAGGAGTCCCAACGAAACTCCTCCCGGATCGCTCCTCGCTCCACGCTCCTCGCTCCTCGCTTCCAATGGATGGATCCTCGAGGTGCAGGGGTGGGGAGGCTACCCTTGGGCAGCAAGGGGTGGAGGAGAGGTGGTGGGGAGGTGGAGAGCAAAGGGGCAAGGGGTGGAGGCGCACGGCCAAAGGGGGAGGAGGAGGAGTGGTGCGGCTAGGGCTCAAGGGAGGTAATGGGGGCGCACAAGGGTAGGGTGGGGCGCATGAAGGGCAGGGGGAAGGCCTTTTACCAGGCCCCACACCTGTTCCTAATCCTAAATGGATTCCCACTCCAACCCACCAAAGCCCACAACCCCCTCTTTTAGGCCCAAACTCCCCCGGGAAGGCCCAAAACCCCGGAAACGGCCCGGAAACGCTATTAACCTCCATACCCTATGGTTTTAACCTTAATTCCACATTTCATAAAGTTTTTGGGCTCAACATTCACTTTTTATAAGGTTTCGACACTCCGTGGTGACACATCACTTCATAAGGCCCAAAAACGCGAGTAAACCTCAAGCCGTAAGGTTTTATTCTCTAATTTCACATTTTATAATGTCACACCATACCGTAGTGTCACATTCTCCCCCCCTTCAACAGGATTCGACCTCGAATCCGAAGGACGCCAAAAATCAACAATAAAATCCCCAAGGAACAAAAGACTTCTCTGCAACACCAAACAACCGCACAAAACCTCAAACCGGAACAAACGACAAGTGAGTTCTCAAAACCAACACTTGGCGAGAAAAGTAATGATCTAACTCAACTAAGGGTAACCTCTCACAAATTGACCTTCACTTCAATTCCCAAACAGAATCTGCGTTTCAACCACAAAGGGCTCCATCAACCCAAAACGATCGAATCCTCACGACAAACACTTCACACTTCCAACACAACCAACCTGACTACCACACTCCATTAAACTCAACATGACATAATCAAAGCAAGTCACAATTCCTTTAACGACTTCTCTACATTCCCGAAAATTTCCATCGAGGGGAATAACTCATTAAGGCACACTTGCCCTTCCGATACACGATCATACTAACATTTCATTCCATCCTCTTCCAGGCAAGACTCAAACCCAAAAACAACTAGTGAAGACAATTGCTCACGGCAGGACAATTATCACCGATCTACCGTCAACTTCACTTCCACCCATCTCTACTCTTAGTAAAGGTTAAACCCATACATCATCAACCTCCATCACAAACCACCCTTATACCACTAAGGTTCGACACCTAGCCCCAAGCTAGGATCGTAAAACTTACCAAACCACATTTGGTTCCTTTCTTAAGAGGGTCTCGCCCTCACACAAAAACACTTAGCTATCAAGCCCATGTGGACCACACACGGCAACTCAACCCAAAGTGTTAACAACCATTTTGGAAAGAATTCGGTAACACCCAAGCCAAATCACAAAGGAAGCATAAATCCCCTACAACCAAAATACCATAATTTCTTCATTCTTTCTTTTCATACTAGAAAGAAATGGACATCTCGATTCATGACATGCATGCACACTTTTCAAGAGCACTCCGGATTAGTCATATATCCTTATATGACTTTCTCACCGACCTGGCTCGTCGACTCCTTTATGATTAATTATGCATAAACAATGTCTCGTTTTCCTTTTTCACCCTTCATTCATCATGTAACAACGGTACCGAATAGTCATTCACCAAATGACTTCTACCTCGGTATCAAATGATGGAAACACATTTAACATCAAAGGTTGCGGAAATTCATATAGACTATGACGGCAGCAAAGTAAAACACCACGTCGTAAAAGAACCCACATCAATTGAAAACTGAACTTGCAAAACATTGCGTTTCATCCAATTTCAACATTTTGGAAGAGAACATCAAAATTTCAAGTCGAGCATCTACTCCCACAACCATCACAAACTTCCTCAAGGAGAGGGAAATTCATTCCCAAAAGGGGAACACCTCACTAACAAAATCACTTTGTATACTTTCATAAAATCCACCTTTTTGAAACACTCGCAAACATCACCCACATTTTCAAAACAACTCCAACTCGAGCCAAAAAGAGTTACAAATTAAATCTCAAGAGTTTCCAACACAACCCACTATGTCCATCTGTTTCCTTTAAAATTTATTCCAAAGATAATTCAGTGTGGACGCGAAGGAGCGCGATCCACTCAAAAACTTTCGGATGTGGACTCAAACTCACGACACGAACTAAACAATTTCGCCAAAACCAAAGGTTGACAACAAACACTACGAGTTTTGGGGAAACTCTGAAACTCAACATAAGGAACACATCAACCGAAAGCATTCAACCAAGATGGCAAACAACCAAACCAGTCCAGAAGGTTTTAAACACAAGCTCAGCATGAAACCCTATACTTATCCTTTTAAACATTCAATATTTATTTATTTTTTCATCGAGAAACCCCTCAGGTTACAACAAGAGCTTCAAAACAAATTATTTCTCTTATTATCTTCCCCAATACTTATAAATAAAGTTTATGATGCTTACGAAAAGACATCCCACGAAGACTAAATCAACAAGATCCCCACTGACCAACAAAACAAATAACATCATATTCTAGATTTGAAACATGTGCTCCAACAAAACTTTCAGCGTGACCAACCAATAAATTTCATACCACCTATATTTAAATGTCTCGACAATCAAAATTTATTCGCGACTTCAGCATGTAAATATTATCTCCACAAGACAAGGTTCGTAAATATGATTCTACGACTTACATTCATTAAGGATGAAATTGTACATCATGTTAATTATCCAAAGCTCACTCCATCGCAACATGTTAAAATTTTCCTCTATTTTAACCATGATTTTCAACAAGTAATCTAAACAATTACCACCACTACTAGGTTATTAATAACAACCAACGAGCATAATCATCAAACGACAACATTACTTTTAGCTACCCTATAGATAGGTTACAACAAAATTTTCACTACACTACATACTCCAACTATTAAATTAAATTTAATAAGTTAGACCAGCACAAAGTTCTTGCAATATCATCAAACTACAAAACCCATATCTTTCCAATTGGCCTCGACACTAGCATTTTAGGCACACGACTGCATACTTCCAACCATGCTAATATTTTGCAACAACGTAAATAGCAACTCTAATCAACTTCCAAATTAAAGCCACTAGTCAACCTGATTAAGTTTCTCTATTAACCCGTTAGATTAGAACATCTTTAAACAACCGGCAAGGTTTCTTTACTTGATATCATTAATTTACATCATCTTAATGTTCTAACTATGCATCAAGGTTTAAACTTTTAACATCAACGAGGATCATAAGCACTTTTAAAGCAAGGCAACAGATTCTAAGCATGTACATTAACCCATTCAATCATTCTCGCTAAGAGTAAACTACAACACTAGTAGTCTATTTATTCTCAAGCTAGAGATATTAATCACATTGAATTGATTCAACTCAAAATTTAACTTAGCAACACATCAATCCATAAACCACATTGTTACCTACTACATAACATGCTAAACATCAATTCTTACTAGGGACAAACGATTTTAGTCAAAAGACTACTTACTTTGTTTGCAGCATTTTAGTTTTAAAACTCATCCCAAATTCATAAGGAAACTTGACTCTCAAAATTGCAATGAGACAAACCCAAACTCGGTCATGCAAAGGAATTCTCCAAAACACTTTTCAATCTCAAAGACTCCCACAGGAGGGAACCAACCGATCAAATAAACCTTTGCAAATAAAACCTTAGCACCAAACCCCAATCTTTCACGAAACAAGAAGGGTTTTTCAAAGATGATTTCTTAAACCAGTAAAATAACGAAATCAAACACCACATACTACTACAAAGCCACCGAACTTCAGCCCTGACAGCCAGGTCTGGCATAACTCTGCAATAACTCCTTTAACCTCGAAGAAAGACAAACACAGGAATAAATTGAATGCTTCTTCCCCATAAGGCAATCAACAAACTAAGCATCAAAACTGGAAAGGGCCCAAAAGAAGCGTAACACTAGACTCCTCTTCTTCGTCTTCAACCAAGGAAGACAAAACCACACACCGCAAACAACACAGTTCGCGCAAACCCAACACTTTTCATTTGGTTCAAATCAACTAAAGCCGAAAAAACAACGAAAAATCGACCGTCAGAACAGCAAAGAGCATACGAAGGAACCCACCACTAACTCTTCTATTTGACTCCAGTCAACTACCCGATCTACGGCAGAAAGGATAAGCACTCTTCTCCTACAGGGGTTAATAGTTCTTCGGTGATGGCGCTAACCGGCCACACCGTCAAACCTCACCCTTACTATGAAGTAAGAGAGGTGGCCGAAACCCTTCGGCACCAGAACCCCACTTTATCACCACCACAAGAACAATTCAATCATTTATCTCATAGACATAGCAACATGCTTTATCAAATGAAGCATTCAACATCAAAGCTTAAATACAACATTTAAGTATAAAGAAACGATACCCATACCCTTTCCTACTGTGCATCCATTGTGTGTCAAATTTTAGATTAGTTATACCACTTTTGCAAGTTTTAATGTTGCTATCCTACGACAAAATTTTAGTTAAGACCTAAGCCATGTTTCTAAGTTATTCCACATTACATTTTTTTAGTTGTACCCTATAGCATGACACTAAAAATACACCTTCCAAGGACCTACAGCCCGCTCTGATACCAACTGTAACACCCCGGCATTTAATATGCCCGAATGCTACCAAACATCGACTAAGCAACCTCTATGTACCACAATTACAAGTAAATTACAGCAAAGGGACAAATGCTAATACCGAAAATTTTGGCAGCAGCTCCTTTGTTTTTCCATGAATCGGAGCAACAACAAAGTATCACAAGTTATATCATAATGGAAAGCATCTAAAACAGCAATAACATGTGACGTAGCAACAATATAAGTCCAGGATAAAGCATTCAACCACCTCATGAGCTAAATGAATCAAATAGTAAGACCGAGCACACAGTTAAGCAATTCTCCAAGTTTCATGGCAATACTTTCATTATCATGACTCCAAATGATAACACAGTGTAATTTGTGTGGAGCTACGTGTAGATGTGTAGCTAACCCCTTTTTCCCGCATGCCGATTTCATGGTACCTAAGAAAAACAACATAAGCATAAGCGTGAGTTCATCACTCAGCAAGTATATTGCAATGGAACAAGAAAACACATTCCAATACCTTCATCACCACTTTTCACATACAACATCATACACATCTCATAATCATAGTGTAAGCATATCATTGACATCATCATAAATCATCCTCATATAACATCCTCATATAATGCAATGCAATGTAATGCAATGCGATGCACATATCTCCTGGAAACTCATACCGGTATGGTTGAGCACACACCCGTCGGTGTGCACCCTCCCCCCCTTCCATCCCGAAGATGGAGGGTGCCTACTCCTCGCTTCCGTTCACCGCGGTGAATGGAATCACGATGTAGTACTTACTCATTGGCTCTCCGGATTAGTCATAACTTTCTCACCGACCTTCCCGGACTAGTTATGACTTTCTCACCGCCCGGGCCATGTAATCATGCCATGTATGCAATTATGCCAACATCATAATTAACTCGTACATTAACACATGGCATCATAACATGATAAACATGCTCATCATATCATTGGAAATCATTAAAGCATGGCAAGTGATCATCTCATAGAATCAATCTCATCTAGTCTCAACTAGCAACCTACAAACAGCTATCCATTACAATACACTTGCCTCAACCACGGGCGACGGATTGGCGAGAAGTAGAAGGCCCTGCCGGGGTCACACCACCTGCACATAGGGACCACACACTCACAATCAAGCCCACAAAACAGTACGCAAACCCTCATCTACCCCGACATTGCCAACTACTCGCGATAACCAAAAACAGAGGTTCTGTCCCGTCGGGACAGCAGCCTTCCAAAAGACATAACTTGAGTTCTGGGACTCCGAATCAATTAAACGAGTACATTCTCGCGTAGCTTAGGAAATTTTCCAACTTTTTCTAGGTATATGGAAAGACTGATTCGGACTCTAAAGTTGTTTAATCTACAGATTACCGTGATCTGTTCCAATCTCATCACAGATTTTAACACGCTCGGTAAAACAGCCATAACTTTCAAACGGCTGATCGGAATTTAACGTTCTTTATATCCACTGAAAGATAATGAAATTATCTACAACTTCTTCAACTTCCGTATGACCAAATTCCAAATCTAAATTGGCGAAAAACTGAACCCTAGGTCGACTGCTCATGCTGTCCCAAAACAGAAACGTGGCAACATCTAGATCTAATCCAATCTACTAAATTCCAGCACCACCAATTGATCTAAAATCATGATAAACACCCTTATAATAGTACCTAGCCCAACCCCAAGGAGTCCCATGGCCATACCTTCGCCCGACGACCGAAATCCCAACGAAACTCCTCCCGGATCGCTCCTCGCTCCACGCTCCTCGCTCCTCACTTCCAATGGATGGATCCTCAAGGTGCAGGGGTGGGGAGGCTACCCTAGGGAAGCAAGGGGTGGAGGAGAGGTGGTGGGGAGGTGGAGAGCAAAGGAGCAAATGGTGGAGGCGCACGGCCAAAGGGGGAGGAGGAGGAGTGGTGCGGCTAGGGCTCAAGGGAGGCAATGGGGGCGCACAAGGGCAGGGTGGGGCGCACGAAGGGCAGGGGGAAGGCATTTTACCAACCCCCACACCTGTTCCTAATCCTAAATGGATTCCCACTCCAACCCACCAAAGCCCACAATCCCCTCTTTTAGGCCCAAACTCCCTTGAGAAGGCCCAAAACCCCGGAAACGGCCTGAAAATGCTATTAACCTCCATACCCTATGGTTTTAACCTTAATTCCACATTTCATAAAGTTTTTGGGCTCAACATTCACTTTTTATAAGGTTTCGACACTCCGTGGTGACACATCACTTCATAAGGCCCAAAAACGCGAGTAAACCTCAAGCCGAAAGGTTTTATTCTCTAATTTCATATTTTATAATGTCACACCATACCGTAGTGTCACATCGCTGCAGGGCGAGAACCACTTCCGTTGCCCATAAGGTTTCCGCGAGTGTTCACCATCTGCTGGTTACTCCAAGGTTTAGAGATGAGAGGGAAACAAGCATAAATAAGTAACAGAGAAAACTTATGTGGGGAGGTAAGTGTAACTCAAAATCCAACTTATTTATTCAATAATAACTTGGTATGGTTGCTTATAATGCCTAAGGGCCTTGCAACACATACTGCACACTCAACAAGCAATGAAAATCCAAATCGACTAACACGTTGGAGTCTAATGACTTTAAAGGTGACTCTTTATTCTATAACGTGACTCGACGAAGGAGTCTCAACCACTAATCTGAACGTTCACTCCTCGACCCAACCTCCATTGCCTCCTTTTGGTGGGTGCGACGGCATCGACGCAAAGCAATCTCCATGCCCTACCACAACTGTGGTCGATGACGCGACATCCTCCTCTGACTCTGGCTGCGGCTCAAGCACGGGATGTGGCTGTGGTGCAGGCTCCTGCTCCTGTTCAGGTGCTTGCTCCTCCAGGTCTGGGGCCTCCAACTCCAACAATGGCTCTGGGCCCTGCCCGTAAAGTGTTGTCTCTAGCTCTACGATCCTCTGTGTAGCGTAGGCGACATACTCGCGAGCATTCTCCAGGTGTTTCTTCCCTTCCTTGACCTCCTCACGAGTCTTCTGCAATTCCCGAACTATGTTGTCAAGAACATCCTCCTGGGCTACGACGAACCTCGCCAAGTGCGTGACAGTGGCATCCCCAGCTTCTATTGGCTCCCGCTCAACCCTGTTGTCTCGACGTGGGTGGTGACGAAACACTGTGCCCTCCAGCTCTCTGGAGTAGGTGCGAGCGATGTGTCACATTGCTCGGCGTGACGCCTCCTGGATTCCCATCTCAAATGTAGACCTCCTGGCCGTGAAGTAGCATGGGCGACTGAACTTTGTCTTCTCTCGAGCATACACTGTGATCTTGATGTCCCATGCCTTGACCAAACCAGCCTGCACTACGGTGGCCCCCTGGTAAAGTGGCCTCTCAAAACCTCCAAGTACCTGCAGCATACGCAATAACTCAGCGGCGTAGCCTTCCTCACGCTCGGCGTAGTTGTTGATCATCTTCATCTGCCAAAAGGTACTCGCGTGAGAACGCAACATTTTAAACCCAAAGTAGGAACAAAAAGAATTCAGCAAGGGATATGAACAAGAGAGAAGGGGATAAGTCGAGAATTCATTCATTATTTTGGCAACTTTTAATTTTAGAAAATAGTTTTGAACCTCACTACGACCATTCTAACTAAGGGGTAGTCCTACAGTCAGTATGGCTCTGATACCACCTCTATGGGGACCCAAATTTGCAAATCCGGACCCTCTGTGTATCCAGCACTAGTCCAGGATCATGCTAGTGCACACAGTCTCAACATCGGTAAATATCACAATCATACACATCGAAGTAGTAAAGTACTTTAATTAAAATAATCAAACTGGTTGCTCGACCTTATGGTCAACTTACAAGAGTACGCCACATAGGGCGAAAACTTATTAAAGGAAATAAATTGCAGCAGAATAAAAGCATCAACGTGGCGCCCTCCAGTATACCACAGGCAACTGGCTAGGCTCGCACCTTGTTCGTCGGCTCCTCCTGGAAATCCTCCTCCAAGGCTGGCGTAGATTCTTCTTCGACTGATGATTGTATTGCGGCAAGGGTGAGTACTTGGTACTCAGCAAGTCATGCATAGAATGCAGCTAATATTCTATATGCATGGCTTATTACAAAAGGATAGGCTAACAGGTACATTTGCAGTAAAACAGCATTTAACAGGTAACATAAGTAGATTCGAAAGCGGTAAAGGCTAGTATAATATCAATAACTTTTCCAGGAGTTAAGTAAAGACTTTCCCTTTCCTAATCCACATTTCCATCAACGTCATCAATAAACCTAACAAAACTTTTCAAGTCCAAGCTATTTTCAAGAAAGTCTAACCCTTGATTGTAATCCCCGAGCAGTGTCCAGTGCCGTGGAGTCGGCTATTTGAATAGGTTGTACACTCTGTAGAGGTTATGCACTTTACCCACAAGATATAGTCAAACACCACAAATGCGAGTGATCGTAACAAAGCATTTCAGAGACCGCAAACTATACAAGTGAACCTCTCCGGTTTTTGCCATACACCATCCCTTCCCTTAACAGAGGCGAAGTATGGGACCAATATATCGTTAGATGGGTACCATGCCATAGCACTGGTACACTCCCCTTTCAAGCTACACAAAAGATGTAGTTGACACCCCGAGGTACCACATGCAAGTTATTAGTAACTTACTCAACTAGGTCCGTCCCATTACGGACATGTGGTTGCACGTTTGACTCAGATCAAAGGCTTGCATTGTTAAGTCCTTAGGATGACCAGGGCAAGACTACCCGAAGAACCAAAACGACATCCCCGGTGCCACTCATGGCCCACCATATCATTCTTGCCACTTGCCCCGGTCTAAATCTATTTATCAAACCCGGTTGATTACCATGCACCACGTGCCATCATCAACATCACAACACATGATACTTCTCCAAAACAGGTTCAATATCTCATTAAGTCAATATTAACATTTGATTGTCCAAAATCATGTCATGTGCACGTAGCAGGTCTAAGCAATATACTACGATGGTCTAAGTACCCAATGTTGACAATTTACTAATGTCCAACTAAATATCCACCACTAGGACGACAAGGTTTCCTGGCACATAACTTAATAGTCAAGGTGTCATACTGCAATTTGGCATTTATCTAATTCCTAGAAATAATTAAAACAATTTATAACTAAACTAGCATGCAATAATTTAAATCAGACTAATTTCCAAAAATAGGAGCAATATGATCAAAGCATAACTTGCCTTCAAAAAGTACTTGCTTCTTGTCCTAAGCTGGCTCCTTGGTCAAAACTTCACCTCCGAAGCCTTCGGGCACTTCAACGTCTACTCGTAACGCGTGGATCGCGACCGATCGTCTCCCGGACACGTGGCTTGATCCGGGCCGTTGATTTGAAAATAAACGGTCCAGATTGGATCTAACCTCACGCGTTTTGGATCTACGCGGTTGATCTGGACCGTTCGATTTGGATCGGACGGTCGAGATCTGATCGAGTTTATGCGTCACCGATGGGCGACGCGGCATGACCCGGTGCTCGACACGTGGCTCAATCTATGCCGTTCGATCTCGATCGAACGGTTGAGGTCGCATCTAACGCTACAACGCGGATTAATCCTAACCGTACGATCTAGATCTAACGGCTGAGATTAGATCTAACACGGTGCAGTCTACGGCTATGTGGCTCAATCTAAAGCGTTGGATCTAGGTCCAACGGTTGAAAATAGATCTAAAAACATAACGAGGAATCGCACGGGGGTGACATGGACTTACCGTGGTCGTTAGATCTTGATCGGACGGTGGAGAAGCTTCGCGAAGTCGACGATGTCTGCGGCGGAGCTGGCTGGCCGGAGCTGGGGATGATGACCTAGCCAACGGTGTTTCCGTGCGTCTCCGATGAGGTGAGTGGTCCTCTCCGACGCGGCTTGACGCGACGGTTCCGGATCTGGGCTTGGTTGCGATGGGGAACGGCGGACGCGACGAGAAATGGTGGAAAACCACAGCGGGTCGCAAATCCAACTACGGCGAGCGATTGTGGGCTAGCGGTAGCAGCTTGGTTGGCATGAGTTGGGGCAAACTATGCGCGCGGAAGAGGGCAACATGGGGAAGGTGGCGGCGCATTAAATAGCGACCTCGGCGTCCGTGAAATCCACGAAAAACGAGGTCCACCCACGTGTGACGGCGGAATCCGGCGAGCACTCGGACTGGGTGACGTGGCACGATCCTAGCTGTCCACGATCAATGGCCACGATTCAACCGGCGCGAACGGGTTCGAACGGGACTCGGGCTCGGGTGATGTGGCGCAACGCTGGCCGTTGGATCTCGATCCAACGGTCGCGTGGATTAGGGTTGGGTCCGGTTCAGGTCTGGCTCGAACGTGGCTTTGTCGGACTCTAGTCAAACTCGAGTCTGACCCGGGTCGGATGAACAGTGAAACCCTAAAGGATTTTCCAGCGATTTAATTTTTAAACAATTTCTAGAAATTCAATTAA
Organism: Rhipidocladum racemiflorum; assembly: GCA_036346355.1. Classification (NCBI taxonomy): domain Eukaryota; kingdom Viridiplantae; phylum Streptophyta; class Magnoliopsida; order Poales; family Poaceae; genus Rhipidocladum; species Rhipidocladum racemiflorum. The sequence goes on from CM070589.1 coordinate 48,149,168, forward strand.
ATCGGGAAAAATAGCAAAATAATCAGAAAAATTATGGGAAATACTTTGAGACATTTTGAACTCAAATAAAATATTACAAACAAAATTTTATTTAAAACTTTTAATTATTTAATTGTCTCAAAAGAGAATAAAATCAAATTAAATCCAAATAAATTCCAGAAAATTCCAAAAATGTCAAAAGTGAAAAATTCCATTGAAATTCATGAAAAGAAAAAATTTTGGGTGTTACAGCTAGTGACTCTGTTCCTACTCCCACGAGAGGAGTAGAGGTCACTTCTGCTTCTGGACCTGCCCACCACATTCAGCAGGTTCATCCACCTGACCAGATCATTGGAGATCTGTTTGAGCGAGTCACTCGCTCTAAGTCAAGTCTGTCCACATTCTTCATCCACTCTGCCTTTGTTGCCTCTTTTGAGCCGAAGAATGTCTCATGCATTATCTAGTGAATCTTGGATTAATGCTATGCATGAGGAACTTGAAAACTTCGAGAGGAACAAAGTTTGGAAGCTTGTCGAGCCCCCTTCTTGTCACAACATCATTGGGACCAAATGGGTGTTCAAAAACATGCAGAGTGAGGATGGGGTTGTAGTTCGAACCACGGCTAGGCTAGTCGCTCAGTGTTTTTATCAGGTCGAGGGCCTCGACTTCGAGGAGACTTTTGCCCCTGTAGCCAGACTAGAGGCCATCAAGATCCTGCTCGCATTCGCGGTGTCCAAGGGCTTCAAGCTTTATCAAATGGATGTCAAGAGTGCATTTCTCAATGGCTTCATTGAGGAAGATGTGTATGTCAGACAGCCTCAAGGATTTGAGAACCCCAAGTACCCAAACCATGTCTTCAAGCTTTCCAAAGCTTTGTATGGACTTAAGCAAGCTCAACGAGCTTGGTATGAGAGGCTTAAGTCCTACCTCTTGAGTCATGGTTTTCATATGGGTCAAGTGGACAAGACTCTGTTCGTCAGACATTCTGATTCGGACTTTCTCCTAGTCCAAATCTATGTCGACGACATAATTTTCGGTGGTTCCTCGCATTCGCTCATTACTCAGTTCTCAGATGTGATGAGTACTGAGTTCGAGATGAGAATGATGGGCGAGTTGAGCTACTTCCTTGGCTTCCAGATTAAGCAGACTCGGGAGGGTACATTCTTGCATCAAGGCAAGTATACTCGAGACCTCCTGAAGCGCTTTGACATGTCTGATGGAAAGCCAGTCATGACTCCTATGGCCACCACTGCTGTCCTCGAGCCTGACGAGGATGGTGAGCCAGTTGATCAGAAGGAGTTTCAGAGCATGATCGGCTCCCTCTTGTATCTCACTGCCTCGAGACCTGACATACATTTCTCTGTATGTCTTTGTGCTCGGTTTCAGGCTTCTCCCCGCGTCTCTCACCGTCAGGCGGTGAAGCGCATTTTCAGGTACCTTCAAGCTACCACTGACTATGGTATCTGGTACTCTTCTTCCTCTTGTCTATCCCTTAGAGCCTTTTCAGATGCAGACTTTGCTGGCTATAGGATAGATAGGAAGAGCACATCTGGTACTTGCCAATTCATTGGCACTTCTCTTGTTTCTTGGTCCTCTAGGAAGCAGTCCAGAGTTGCTCAGTCCACCACAGAGGCCGAGTATGTTGCTGCAGACAGTTGCTGTAGCCCAGTGCTCTGGATGAGATCGATCCTGCGAGACTATGGGTTACCAGCAGATTGTGTTCCACTTTTTTGTGATAATACATCTACCATTCTCGGACCAAGCATATTGATATCAGATATCACTTCCTTAGAGACCATGTGGAGGGTGATATAGTGCTTCAGTTTGTGGAGAGTGACCACCAATTGGCTGACATTTTCACCAAGCCTTTGGATAGCTCTAGGTTTGTTGCCCTGAGAGGAGAGCTTGGGATTATGAGTCCATATGGCATATCTTGAGGGGGATCTGGTTTGTATTATGTGTTCATATGTATATTCAGATTTCCTTTCTCTTTCTAGGTATCTTTGAGATGGTTTTCATTTGGTTGAGTCCACTTCACCTAGACTTCTAGCATGCCTCGGCATGGACCTCTCACCTTATGCTTTAAGGTGTTATTCCTTTCTTCTTCTCGGTTGAGCTCCCTCATAGTCTTTTAGGTCTAGCAGGTGTTGGGCCCCCTGGGTAGACAGGGTCTATGTTTGCTCTTGGGTTGGAGTTGGAGATGTAGCTTTCCTATATAAGTCATATGGGGAAGGTGAGAGCGAATCTGAGGGTTAGTGTTTCTCTTCATGTTATCTATGCTCCTAGACTACCCATTTGTCAGTTTCTTGATTTCTTCTCCTCATTTATGTCTTTCTGGTTTCAGTTGAGTTCAATTCGTCTTTTTGAATCTAAAATTGCTAATAATTCAACTTGAATCAGATTTTGTGCTTAATCAACTCACTTGTTAAGGGGGAGCTTGGAATTGATTCTCTTGCATTGCATATAGATTTGTTTTTCATTTACGAGCTTTGTCTATTATGCAATTGATAAAATTGAGATATGTTGCACCTAGCTACTTTTCTGAAGATATTTGCTAATCTAGGTCATATCCAATTTGGTATATCATGTGAAACTAGCCAACATTTTAAAATTGAGTTTTCCTGAAAACTTGATGAAACTTGGCTTTTACTTGCTATACTTCTTCACTAGATGCTTATACCATGCTTATTAAAATAGTGGGTTTCTACTAGAGTTCCTAGAGCAACTTGGGTTAACTACATTGTTTCATTCTAGAATCCTCAACAATGCTCATGAATCTAAGTGCTGAAAATACAAATTGACTCTTTTGTGCTAAAATTGAACTCAACACTCTTCATTCACGAGACTGCTTCCCATTGCACTTGGGATGAACTTGGAATGAAGTGTGTATGACCAAAACCACTCTTTTAAGCTTTTTGCTTGAGATGGTTGCTAATGGCTTGAGTCAATACACCGAAAAATGCAAAAAAAACTAGAGGAAGAGAGTGATGCCTAGGAGACCTATGTCGATGGCTCCTAGTCGAGGTTGTGTTTCTCTAGGATAAACTCTCTAAACCTTCAAAGGTTTGTGAAGGAGAGTGAAGCTTAGGAGGCCTTTGTCGATGGCTCCTAGTCAAGGATGTGCTTCACTAAGCCTAACTCTCTCATACCGCTTTATGAGCATTAATCTAAAATTTTGCATTTAAAGAGATGATTGAGCATGAGGCTTCTCTTATGGACTTGTAATTTCCCAAAGTGTTGACTAGGTTGAACTCTAGTATATCCATTTGCTCGTTTGGTTGGCTTTGCTTCTAGTTTTGAAGTTATGCTAAGTGTTGCTATTGTTGAAATCATGCCAAAGTAATATAACTTCTTTTGAGCTAGTTAGCAAAAATTGAAATATGCCATTGGATATGACTTAGGATGACATAATCTGAACTTGAGTAGCTTGGTGTCATACTTTGTCTAAGTGGTCACTTGCATAATCCTCAAAGCTCTTCTAGGTTGCATTTCATCCAAAAATTGTTCTCTTGATGCCTATATTGCCAAAAGGGGGAGCAAACATAGAAAAGGCATCTTAGAGAATTAAAAAAAATGCTTTCTCAAGATCATGTTGAACAATTGTCCTTGCATTTGGATCATGAGTAATATTGAGCTTTTTGAGAAATTTCTTGGTTTTTGGAGCTCTTGTCAAAAAATTGTCCTTTCAAGTGTTGAGCTCTAAAAATCTTGTCATCTATTTGGTCATGAGCTTTCTTTCTCTTTCAATTGGACCAAATATGATTTGTGCAATCAAATTGCTTTCTTCCTTTGTTTTCAAACTCAAATTTATGCCTTTTGTGTGGTTTGTCAATATACTCATCAAGGGGGAGATTGAAGGACCATGTGGAGATCCATCCATGTTTGTGATGAGTATTTGACTTTATTTGAGCAAGGTGTGCTCAGGGTTGAGTTTGATTTGACTCGGTATTGCATGTTTGAATTAATGATAATTGTGGACTAACATGCAGGAAGAAAAAGGAAAGTGTATTGTGGTATGTGCAAAATGGTTTGGTCCTTGTGGTACAGGTTCCTGAGGCAGCTATGGTCGTTGGTGAGTCCCGGGACTAGGTTGGGAGAACCGAGGTCTGGAGCGGTCGAGGATGCCGACGAGATGGTTGGGCTCAAACCAGGATCACTTGGACGTCATGGAAATGGACTTGAGGTGGCTCAAGGTTTTCGGTTCGGGTTGGAGGCTCGAAGAGGCGAAAACTGAGCGGTCAAGTCCGGCAGATGAAGGCCCTGTCGGGACCCGAATCTGCAAATCTGGACCCTCTGTGTATTCTGTACTAGTCCAGGATCACGCTAGTACACACAGTCAAGCAGGGTTAAATATCACATCCATACACAGCGAAAATAATAATAAAGTACTTCAAACATTAAATAAACTGGTTACAAGACCTTAAGGTCACCTTACAAAATTCAGCCACGCAGGGCTTATTATAACAAACATTAGCAGCGAAAAACAAAAAGTCTTGATGGCTCCATCTCATTCCACAGGCAACTGATGTGGCTTGCACCCTAGCTCTCCCGTTCCTCGATATACTTCTCCTCCCAAGCGAGTGTTGACTCTCCTTCTGATGTTTTGTTGATGGCAAGGGTGAGTATACAACATACTCAGCAAGTCATGCACAGAGGTGCAATCCTACTACTATATGCATGGCTTCTTCCAAAGGAATGGTTTAGTGGTTATTTTGCACTAAACAGCATTTTGCTTTTGTTAAATACTCTTAATAGATTCAAAAACAATTAAATCATATTGTATAATAAGTTATCAGTCTCTTTTCAAACAGTTTGGCACAAAGCCCTATACCACTTTGGCAATTATCTCTGGCCTATAGCCACCCATTCTCACATTGTTATTTTGGAAAATCTAACCCTTACTGTAATCCCTGAGTTTTGTCCAGTACCGTGGACTAGGCTATTCGAATAGTTTCAACAAACTCTACAGAGGTTGTACACTTTTCCCACAAGACATAATCAACTCACCACATGAGCCGTGAATCGCCATACAAGAGTATGCGAATATGTGATCATAACAAAGCTTTTTGGAAACCTCGATCTCCACCTATGACCCTCTCCGGTACTACCTTCACTAACACTTCCCCCACGAAGGATCGAAGTGTAGGACCAACAATCACCGTTGGATAGGGTACCAAGCCGTAGCTCCGGTACGCTCCCCAACACAGTTACCCCCATGTAACTGTCACCCTGAGGTATCAAAGGTAAGATTTCAGAATCCTACTAAACTAAGACTGTCCCACTCCAGTCATGTGGTTGTACGAAAGGCCCAGTTCAAAGGCTTGCAAGGTGAAGTCCTTAACTGTCCAGGGTAAGACATCCTTCTCTCAGAACCCTGGCACAAGGCCCCTCACATCACTCATCCCATTGCCATGAAGGCTGTTGCCGTGAAGGCTGTTATCCCAAAGACTGTTGCCATGAAGGCCCACCTGGCATGAAGCCTCTTACCACTTGCCCCAGACCAAATATTTTCCCACCCCAGTTTGATTATTGTGCAACACATGCCAACAATAATATCAATTACCATGTAGAATCACAAAGGTACCTACACTTCACATCATCACGTGGCAAGATTACACTATTTCCAAAATTCATTCCGTATATCATTAGTTAATATTATTTTGCCATTTGAAACACCTTTCAAGTAAGCATAGCTAAGCGACTATTCACGGTCTAGTCTCCCGTGTTGGCACAATCATATCATCCAACTATTTTAACCCAACTTAAGGTGACAATGGATACATGGCATGCAAATACTATCATCAAGGGTGGAATTAACGATTAGGTTGATTATCTACTTAACCCAAATTAATTTAATCCATTTTTAACAACATAGCATGCATAATTTAAATCAAAATACATTTCAAAAATTAGGAGCAATATTGTCAAAGTACAACTTGCCTTCGAAAAATAGCAGGTCTTGGTCCTAAGCCTGATCATGGTCCTGATCTTCACTTCCGACAGTGTCACACAACTCGACGTCTACGCATAGCAAATAAAGAACCAAATAAACACTCGGAACAGCGTATAAACACACATTCGAAAACAATGCTAAAAACGAAACTAGCTTATAATCCCCATGCAAATTTCTAGATAATTATTTTAGCATTTTCTAAAATTTATAAAATTTATTTTGGAATTTTTGAACATATAGTTTAAGAGATACAAAATTCGTAAGTTTGCACTTTCCGCGAATAATTTAACAATCTAAATTATTTTATAAAATTTCATAAAAATTACTGTAGAAAGGTATTAAATTTCACTAATTAACAAAATTTGTTGCATGCAGTTTGGAGCAAGAACGAATTTGTAGCAAAACAGACAAAATACACAATTTTCCTGAAAAGTTACGTACAAACTTCTCATCTTCTATGCATGGCACTATTCAAAGTGTATACACATATTCTCTTTGGCTGCATGAGTTCGGTTCTAATTTTTTGTCGTGGGGGCACCGGTCCGGATACAGTGATTCCACCTCTACTGTCGCGCTGGCCTGGTTAATTACGCAACCAGTATAGTTACTGATCACGGCATCACGACCGACTCAGATTGAAACCACTTGGTCGGCACGACACTCGACTCATGAGGTCGTATGCCATCTAGTTGGTTCCAATCCGAGCTTCCCGCAGATATGTGATTGTCACTAGTCCCTGGATCAGTAGGCTAGTGTCACATATTATGTTAGGTAGTATCGTTCCATGCAACACAAATTAAGAGTAGAAGTAATATATTACATCGATAGATAATATTACAACTTGTTTCTGTTTACAAAAGGTCGATTGGCTTAAAATAAACTAAAGAGAAGAGCATAAGAGAAACAAAAGCAAAGCGGCCATGGTGTGCCTTCATTCCCAAAGGCAATCGGCGAGCATGTCACTCCGCTAGCCGTCAAACGTACCACCCGCGTCTGAACCACTGAACTCCTGGTCATCTCCGTCTTCACCTGCATCCTCTGCTCCTCACACAGGTTTTCAGAGCAAACGATGAGTACACGTATGTACTCGCAAGACTTTATTGTTTGCAAGTATATTGATAATGCAGGCTAAACAAGGAAGATGGTTGATATTCTGGTTCAGAATTGCGTGGAGCTGAATTTATTTGCAATAAGCTAATAGATTTGAAATGCTGCACATTTCACAAAGCACTTAGTAAGAGAAGGTAATTCAATACATATTTGTACATTTCATACCATATTCAATTTCCTCCAACAAAATCCAACTTAATCATCAATTGACGTCACGAATCATTACCACAGACGATTGATTTCGCCATTCCAACAGCTCCTTGAGCCCAACGGCTCAACATCACGCTTATTCCAACCCAACCTTTTACAAGATCTACCATTTCCAAATCATTTTTCAAAAACAAAATCGAAATAATATACTTGACAGCAAATACCCAAGTTGCTCGTGACCGTGAGCACGGCTAATCGATTCGTTTAAGTAATCTCTGTAGAGAATGCACACTTTACCCATATGACACATTCTAGCAATCATGTCATCCATGCCACGCGATACATACATTACCCGTTTTGCTAGATTGTGACAAAACTTTTCCAATTGTCGGTTTTCAGTCCTGCGTCAGCCCCAGTAATGTGCGCTCTTTGCTATGGGTGGGGGTTTCACACACACACACACACACACACACACACACAGTATACCCCCAGGCCGGGCGAGAATGCCGCAATTACTTGCAGTTAGGCACCAAAGCTCCAAACCCGCTTTACCCACACGGATCCGACGATGGCTAGCGCTCCATCATGCCTTTTACCCACAACAAAGCATCCATCGTTGTAACGAAAATCTCCAACACCTGCGCGAGGTGAGGGAGTATTCTGAACAACACCAGTATGTCGGTGACTGTCGGGACCCGAATTTGCAAATCCGGACCCTCTGTGTATTCAGCACTAGTCCAGGATCACGCTAGTGCACACAGTCTCAACATTGGTAAATATCACAATCATACTCAACGAAATAATAAAGTACTTTAACTAGTTAGCCAAACTGGTTGCTTAACCTTAAGGTCAAGTTACAAATATACGCCACACAGGGCGAAAACTTATTAAAAGAGAAATAACAACAGCGGAAAATAAGATAACTTCGTGGCGCCATCCAGTATACCACAGGCAACTGACTGGGCTCGCTCCTTAGTTAGACGGCTCCTCCAGGAACTCCTCCTCCAAAGCTGGCGTCACCTCTTCTTCAACTGATGTTGTAGTGTGGCAAGGGTGAGTACTTGGTACTCAGCAAGTCATGCACATAATGCAAACTAATATTCTACATGCATGGCTTAGTACAAGGAATGTTTCAGGGTTCATTTGCAATAATCAGCATTTAACAAGTAACATAAGTAGGTTCGTAAGCAATAGAAACATTATATTATTAATAACTTTTCCAGGAGTTAAATAAACATCTTCCCCATTCCTAGTCCACATTTCCATCAATGTCAGCAATAAACCCAACCAAACTTTTCAAGTCCAAGCTGTTTTCAGGAAAGTCTAACCCTTGACTGTAATTCCCGAGCAATGTCCAATACCGCGGACACGGCTATTCGAATAGATTTTACACTCTGCAGAGGTTATGCACTTTGCCCACAAGATACAGCCAAACACCACAAAGGCGAGTGATTGTAACAAAGCCTTTTGGCAACTGCTAACTACACAAGTGAACCTTTCCGGTTTTTGCCATACACCATCCCTTCCCTTACCAGAGGCGAAGTATGGGACCGACATACCATTGGACGGGTACCATGCCGTAGCCTTGGTACGCTCCCCATTCAAGCTACACAAAAGGTGTAGTTGACACCCGAGGTATCACATGCAAGTCATTAGTAACTTACTCAACTAGGACCGTCCCACTCCGGTCATGTGGTTGCACGATTGACTCAGTTCAAAGGCTTGCAAGGTTAAGTCCTTAGGTTGACCAGGGCAAGATTACCCGAAGAACCAAATCATCCTTCCCGATGCCACAACTGGCCCACCCGATCATTCTTGCCACATGCCCCGGTCGAAAACTATTTATCAAACCCCAGTTGATTACCAAGCACCACATGCCATCAATACCATCATTAATAACACATGACACTTCTCAAAACAGGTTCCATATCTGATTAAGTCAATGTTATCATGTAATTGTCATAAACATGTCACGTGGCAAGGCTAAGCATACTACATCAGTCTAACTACCCATGTTGGCAATTTAATAATGTCCAACTAATAATCCACAATTAGGGTGACAAGGGGTCATGGCACATAATTAATAATCAAGGTGTCATAGTGCAAAGCTGGCATTTAACTAATTTCCCAAAATTAATTAAAGCATTTTCTAATTAAACTAGCATGGAATAACTTAAATCAACTTAATTTCAAAATGGGATCAACATGGTCAAGCACAACTTGCCTTCAAAAAGTACTTGTTCTTGGTCTTGAGCTGGCTCCTGGGTCAACACTTCACCTTCGAAGCCTTCGGGCACTTCAACATCTACTCGTAACGCGTGCAAATAGCAATCAATAAATAAAAATGTACATAATAGTGTGCAAAAGTTCAAATAAACTTCATAAACAGAGAGAGCACATTTTTATGAATTATTAGAAATTGGAATCGTACAAATCAGAGTTAAAATGCAAAAGTTATAATCGTTTAAAGTTTAAAGAAACCATTAATTAAATATAAATAGAGAAATATTCATAATAAAAAAATATTTAAAATTCATATTTGAGTAGGTCTCAATTTTATGAAAATTTAGAAATTTGAATCACTCAAATCGGAGTTGAAACGCAAAAGTTATAAGCGTTTGAAGTTTGAAACTATATTTAAAATCAATAAAACGAATTAAATAAATAATTTCTTTTTCGAAAAATGATTTATTGCATCAGCATGACACGTGGACCAATCGGGAGCCGCCACGTCGCCTCGGGTCCATGGACCCGGCGCACGGCTCGGCTCGGTCCACCGTGGACCCGGTCCACAGGCACGTGTGCCTCTGACATGTGGGACCCCCTGCTGACGTCAGCATGACGTCAGCACAGCTCGGCCGCACGGTTCTGACACGCGGGGCCCCACCGTGATGTCAGCATGACATCACGGATGACGTCATGGTGCGGTTCGGCAGTCACTAACACGCGGGTCCCACGCAGCGGCGTCACGTCTTGGCGTCGGCGGCACGGCTGACCGTGGCGGACAGCGCCGGTCGGGCTCCCGCGCACGTGGCGCGATCTGGGCCGTTGATTTGAAAATCAACAGTCCAGATTGCATCGGGCTGACGCGCGTTTGGGGTGAACGCGGTCAATCTGGACCGTTTGATCTCGATTGGACAGTCAAGATCCAATCTAATGCTGACTACGCAGCTAACCCAAACCGTACGATCTAGATCTAACGGCTGAGATTACGCCTAGCACGGTGCGGTTCGCGGCTACGTGGTTCAATCTAAGCCATTGGATCTAGATCCAACGGCTGGGATTAGATCTGGAAATCGCCACGTGGTCTTACCGCGGGTGACATGGACAAATCTGGACCCTTGGATCTTGATCGGACGGTGGAGCAAGCTTGGCGACGGCAATGGCTTCGCAGCGGAGCTGGTTCACCGGAGACGGAGATGACGACACGCCCGACGACGTTTGGGCGCGATTCCGGCGAGGTGGATGGTGCCCTCCGACGCGGCTCGACGCGACGAACCTGGATCTGACCTCGAACACGGCAGAGGAGGACGGAGTCGGCAGCAAACAGCGAAGAAACGTGGCGGAACCCTAAACCAACTACGGCGAGCTCTAGCGGGCAAACGGCGGCGACTCAAGCTCGGTGGGTTAGGGTTTCGGGTGTAACACCCCAGCATTTAATATGCCCGAATGCTACCAAACATAGACTAAGCAACCTCTATATACCACAAATACAAGTAAATTACAGCAAAGGCACGAATGCTAAAACCCGAAATTTCGGCAGCATCTCCTTTGTTTTAACATGAATTGAAGAAACAACAACAGCATAGCAGTATATGACAATATAAGAGGCATCTAAAATAGCAATAATTAACGGCATGACAATATAAGTCTAATTCCAAGCATTCAATGTCTCCATGAGCCAAACGAACGATAAGACTCTCAGATCGCAAAACTAAACCATAAATCAATAAGCATCACACTTAATTTATTATCAAGACTCCAATTGAATGACTGTAGGAACAAATAAGTGAAGCTACGTGTAGAAGTGTGACTATTTCCCTTCCCCGCATGCCGGTCTCATGTTACCTAAAACAACAAGAAAGCACAAGCGTGAGTTCAACACTCAGCAAGTATATTGCAATGGTACAAAAGAACAATTACATGGCTACAACAACTCACATCATGTCTATCATCTCATTCATGATCACATATCATTATCATCATCATTATGTATGCAATGCGATGCGATGTTCATGTCTCCTGGAAACTCATACCGGTATGGTTGAGTACACACCCGTCGGTGTGCACCCTCTCCACCCTTCCATCCCGAAGATGGAGGGTGCCTACTCCTCGCTTCCATACACCGCAGTGGATGGAATCACGATGTAGGAATTACTCATTGGCTCTCCGGAATAGTCATAACTTTCTCACCGACCTTCCCCGGACTAGTTATGACTTTCTCACCGCCCGGGCCATGTATCATGCCATGTATGCAAACATGCCAACATCATAAATAACTTGTACATTAACACATGGCATCATAACATAATAAGCATATTCATCATATCAATGGAAATCATTAAAGCATGGCATGTGAACATATCATATATTCAATTTCAATCTCAACCAATCTAGCAAACTACAACCCGCTACCCATTCCAATACACTTGCCTCAACCACGGGCGACGGATTGGCGAGAAGTAGAAGGCACTCCCGGGGTCACACCACCTGCACATAGGTACCACACAGTCACAATCATGTCCACAAAACAGTACGCAAACACTCTTCTACCCCGACATCGCAAAACTACTCGCAAAACCCAAAAACAGAGGTTCTGTCCCGTCGGGACACCAGCCTTCCAAAAGGCATAAATCGGGTTCTAAAACTCCGAATCAATTAAACGAGTACATCCTCGCATAGCTTAGGAAATTTCCTAACTTTTTCTAAGTATATGGAAAGACTGATTCGGACTCTAAAGTAGTTTAATCTACAAAATACCGTGATCTGTTCCAATCACGTCACAGTTTTTAATATGTTCGGTAAAACAAGCATAACTTTCAAACGGCTAGGCGGAATTGGACGTTCTTTATACCCACTGAAAGGTACTGAAGTTACCTACAACTTCTTCAACAGGCGGACGACCAAATTCCGACTCTAAATTGGCGAAAACCCAAACCCTAGGCCCAAAAAAGAGAACGTGGCAAACTCTAGATTTCATCTAATCTACCCAATTACAGCACCACCAATTGATCTAAAAACATGATATTAACCCTTAGAACAGATTCTAGACCAACCCCAAGGATCCCCGTGGTCATACCTTTGCCCGACGAACGGAAACCCAACGGATCTCCTCCCGGTTCGCGCGATCTCCTTCCTCGCTCCAAATCCACCGGATCTCCTCGTCGCGGAGCGCTCCAATGGACAGATCTGCGGGGTGGTGAGGTGGAGAGACTTCCCTAGGGCAGCAAGGGTGGTGGAGAGGGGAGGGGATAGGTGGTGGCGCCATGGGGGGAAGATGGAGAGGAAGGGGAAGGGTGGAGGCGCATGGGGGGGCTAGGGGGTGGCGGCTAGGGTTGGGAAAGGGAGTGGGGGCGCACCAAGGGGTGGGGGCTAGATTTGGCTGCCCAAAAGTCCCCCCCTTGGGCCCAAACCCTTCCACCGGAGGCCCAACTCAACCCCCAAGGCCCAAAGTCCCCCGGAGAGGCCCAATCACCCGAAAACGGCCCAAAAACACGCTATAAACGGCATAACGTAAAGTTTAACCTCCATTTTCACATTTTATAAAGTTTTGACCTTCCGTAGTGTCACATCGGGTGCGCACGGCAGAGGGAGTCCCGACACGGGTGGCGGTGCATTAAATAACCCCTCGACGTCCGTGATACGTGCGGAAAATGAGGCCCCACGCGCGGGCGGCGGCGGAGTTCAGCGGCAACACGGAGAGGGTGACGTGGCACAATCTCGGCCGTTGGATCAAGATCCAACGGTCGCGGGGTTTGGGCTCAGGTCTAGCTCGGTGACTTGGCTGGCTCGATCGGAGTCGAGCTCGGGCGACGCGGCTCGATCTCGGCCGTTGGATCGAGATCCAACGGTCGAGCGGTTTAGGGTTCGGCCGACTTGGTTCGGCTCGACCGCAGTTCGGGTCGGACTCGGGCTCGGTCGGAGGAATAGTACTAACCCGTTAGGGTTTTCCAGCGATTAAATAATTAATTTAATTCGTAGAAATTCATTTTAATTCGAAAAAATAGCAAAATACTCGGAAAAATTCCAGAAAAATTCTAGAAAATATTTTAGGGCATTTGCTACTCAAATAAAATATTTTCAACAAAAATTTATTTGAAACTTTTAGTTCTTTAATTATTTCAAAAGGGAATAAATTCAAACTAAATACAAATAAATTCCAGAAAATTTCAAAAATTCTCAAAAGTGCCAAATAACATTTGAATTTATGAAAAACAAAAATTGGGGTGTTACAGTGACTGTACAACTACTTCGACCTACCACGGAGCAAGACCAAATCCCAACTCTTGTACTGGGTTCAGGCTATCCCATACTAGCACATGTGGTTGTACGAAAAGACTAAGTTAAGAGCATCAAGTTCAGTCCTTAGAATTGCACAGACGAGACCACCCATCATCCGTCTGGCTTAAAACCTCTTTTAACCTTTTTCTCTTTCACTTTCTATCAACATAACCTTTTCCATTAAATCACCAATTTAGAAATTTCGATAATAATCCCAGAAGGTTTTGATTGACTGAGTCCACCGATCAATAATCAATTAATCTAGCGTTGGGCTAAGCATATGCAACTATTAGACTTATAATCCCAAGTGACACTTAATATAGTGCCTAGCCCTATCCTAAGGTTAAACAAGGCTCGCATAACCATATTGCAATCGGGGTAAACCATCTAGATTCGGATCTAACTACCATTTTCCACAATTTAAATACTTGTACCACTTTCATATGCATGCATAATAGTTTGGAAGAAAACAAAGTACATTTTCAATTATAGGTTCAATATGTTCAAAGGGGGTGCTTGCCTGTTTGCTCTGCTTCTGCGTCACACGTGTTCTCGGGGGATAGCTAAAGAGAGTTTAGGAGGTACGGTTGCTAGGAAATTCTAGCCGCAACATGAAATAAGGTTTTGGGGCAAAAACTAAAAATGAAACGGCTTGAACAATTAAATCCAAACACAATTAACTCCAAATTGGAATCCAAATGACTCTCAAGGCAATAATTTACAATTAAAAAGGCAGCAACAACTCAGGATGTTACAGTTCTACCCCCTTACAATAATCTCATCCCCGAGATTACAAGGATTCGACGAAGAAAGATGGAAACTCGGATCGAAGACGATCTTCACATTCACAAGTTGCTTCTTCCTCGGTGTGATTACTCCATTGCACTTGAAGCATCTTGACAACGTGATTACGAGTAAGACGTTCAGCTTCATCCAGAATGCGAATTGGATATTCACGATAAGTAAGATCTGGTTGAAGATCAATTGTGTCTAGATAAGTGAGTTCAACAAGAATTCGAAGACACTTCTTCAGTTGAGAAACATGAAATACGTCGTGCACATCCGCAAGTTGAGGTGGAAGCTCCAGCTGATAAGCTACTTCACCTTTCCTTGCAAAAATGCGATACGGTCCAACGTATCTCGGCGCCAACTTCCCGCGAACATGGAATCGCTTCGTGCCACGCAAAGGTGAGACCTTGAGATAAACAAAGTCATCAACCTTGAAGCTTAGATTGCGGCGGCGATTATCAGCATGGCTCTTTTGCCTGGATTGAGCCTCTTTTAGTCGATCGCGAATCAACCTGACTTGCGTCTCAGCTTCTTGAATCACTGTTGGTCCAAAGAATTCTCTTTCGCCGACTTAGGACCAAAAGAGAGGAGTTTGACACTTTCTCCCATACAGTGCTTCAAATGGAGACATTTGAAGGCTTGCTTGATAACTGTTATTGTAGGAAAATTCGGCAAAAGCTAAGCACTTTTCCCACTTCGAGTTATACGAAAGAATACAAGCTCTGAGCATATCTTCCAAGACTTGATTTGTCCTTTCCGTCTGCCCATCCGTCTGGGGATGGTAAGCTGTACTGAAGAGCAGCTTAGTCCCGAGAAGTTCATGCAGATTCTTCCAAAATCGCGAAGTGAACTGGGATCCACAGTCAGACACAATGACCTTAGGAACCCCATGCAATCGAACAATGTGGTTCAGGTAGAGCTCTGCAAGCTTAGCTCCATCGTAGGTAACGCGTACCGGTATGAAATGAGCCACTTTAGTTAACCGGTCGACAATCACCCAAATAGAGTCATGGCCATTGGCCGATCTTGGTAGGCCAGTGATGAAGTCCATTCTGTCCTCATCCTACTTCCACTCTGGAATCTTCAAAGGTTGGAGCATTCCAGCCGGTCGCTGGTGCTCTGCCTTAACTCGCTGACACACATCACAAACGGCAACGTATGCGGCGATATCCCTTTTCATACCAGGCCACCAAAACTTTTTCCGGATATCCTGGTACATCTTAGTACTTCCAGGGTGAATCGACAATGGAGTCTCGTGACCTTCCTTCAAGATCAAACCCTTGATCTCCTGATCATTCGGGACATAAATTTGATGTCCACGCATGATCAGACCATCAACTCGTCCTGAAAACTCCGATGATGCGCTTTCTCCCAACTTGCACTTAATCTCAGCTACTCCATCATTAAGCTGAGCAGACAAAATTTGAGACTCAAGAGTAGGTTGTAGGGTCAATGCAGCCACAAATCCTTCCTCAACCACCTCCAAATTGAGTCTACGAAATTCATCCAGTAACGGGGGTTGATTGACGACTGTCAAGGCATTAACAGTGTGTAGCTTGCGACTGAGGGCATCAGCTACTACGTTAGCCTTTCCTGGATGATAATGAATTCCCAAATCATAATCCTTGATCAGCTCCAACCACCGACGCTGCCTCAAGTTTTGATCTGGTTGAGTGAAAAAGTATTTCAGGCTCTTATGGTCGGTATATATCTCAGTTCGATTTCCGATGAGATAATGACGCCACAACTTAAGAGCGTGGATTACAGCAGCCAATTCTAGATCGTGAGTTGAATAATTGGCTTCATGAGGCTTCAATTGGCGTGAAGCATACGCCACGACTTTTCCTTCTTGCATCAGTACACAACCAAGGCCTTGACGTGAAGCATCACAGAATACGTCAAAGTTCTTGTGCACATCAGGCAAGACAAGGATCGAAGCTGTGGTGAGTCTTCGCTTCAACTCTTGGAAACTAGCCTCACAAGCTGACGACCACTCAAACTTCTTTTTGAGTAGCTCAGTCATCGGCTTGGAAATTTTAGGGAAGTTTTCAATGAATCGCCGATAGTACCCGGCTAAACCATGAAAACTTCAAACTTCGGGAACAGTCCATGGCTATTCCCAGGTGAGTACATCTCTCACCTTGCTGGGATCAACTGCAACTCCTCCTTCGGAGAGAACGTGCCCTAAGAAGGCAACTTCTTTGAGCCAGAACTCACATTTACTGAACTTGGCATACAGCTGATGTTCACGAAGCTTGTCAAGCACCAAATGCAGATGAAGTTCATGTTCTTGTTCATTCCGAGAATAGATAAGAATGTCATCAATGAACACCACCACAAATTTATCCAAGTATTCCATGAACACTTTATTCATGAGATTCATGAATGTGGCTGGCGCATTGGTGAGTCCAAAAAAACCACCGTGTACTCGTACAGACCATACCGAGTAGTAAAAGCAGTCTTTTGGATATCTTCCGGTCGAATCTTGAGTTGAAAGTACCCAATTCTCAAGTCAATCTTAGAAAAGACTCGAGCCCCACTTAATTGATCAAACAAGTCATCAATCCGAGGGAGAGGATATTTATTCTTGATGGTGACTTCGTTCAAGGATCGTTAGTCCACGCACATGCGTAAGGTACCGTCTTTCTTCTTGATGAAAAGCACCGGACTACCCCAACGAGATGAACTAGGGCGAACAAAACCCTTAGCCAACTGCTCCTTGAGTTGTTTCTTCAACTCCAACAACTCGTCAGAGGGCATCCGATAAGGTCGTTTGGATAACGGTGCTTTTCCGGGCAACGGATCTATGACAAACTCCAAATCTTGATCTGGAGGCAATCCCGGCAACTCTTCAGGAAAGACATCGGGATACTCATAGATCACTGGCACTTGACTTATCTCCATCACAGAAAGAGAGTGAAGAGATGCGTTAGGCGCAATTAATCGACTGGAGTGGTACTCAATCTGAATTCCGTCCTGATTCACCAAAGAAATGGAACGGTTAGCACAATCAATGCATCCTTGATTCTGGTACAACCAATCCATCCTAAGGATGACATCAAGTTCAGGGGTATCGATCTGAATCAGATCACCCAAAAATAGGACCTCATTGATCACAATGGGCACATTAAAACAAATGCGCTCAACTCGCAAAACCGAACCAGGAGAATAGACTAACATCTGACTTCGCAATTGGTTAGTCTCAATTTTCTGCCTCTCAACAAACTTCGAAGAAATAAAGGAATGTGAAGCGCCTGAATCGAACAAAACCATTGTGGGCACTGAGTATACAAGAAACATACCAAGTACCACATCCGGCGCATTGATGGCTTCTTCCGCAGTCACCAAATTAAGACTACCACGGACTTGACTGTGAGCTGACTTCTGATCAGAACGTCCTCCTTGGTGTCCACCACGCCCGGTTGCAGAACCTTGAGGGCGAACGAGACCACTCGGATCTTGAGGTCGAGTAGCAACAAGACATCTATTCGGACAAACAGTTGAGATATGTCCTTTCTCACCGCAGGCATAGCAGGTGAGTGCGGCCATCCTATCCTGCCCTCCACGAATCTATCCTCCGCGGCCAGAAGGCTGAGCCGTAGATGGAGCAGGTTGGGAAACACTCCTCTGGAATCGTGGAGGCGGTGATGCCACGGTTTGGGCACTGGCAGCCTGCCCAGGACGCGGCCTCGAAGAATTGGCACCAGCATATTTCCAAGCCATCCACTTACGTTTTTGGCTCTCTAAAAGTGCTTTGCCACTGTCTTCAATGCAAATGGCCTTGTCCACCAGTACTTGCATATTGGGAATGTCAAGTGGTGCGAGCGAATGACGAATATCCTCGTTGAGATGCTGCCGAAACAAGGAAACTCTTCGAGCTTCGCTCGGGACCTCTTCCGCAACATAGCGGGCTAGATAGTTGAACTTATGAAGATAGTCCATCACTGACATGGACCCCTGATGAAGACTATAGAACTCCTATTTCTTTATCTCCATCAGACTAGCAGGAATGTGCGCTGCGTTAAACGCTCCCTTGAAATCCTCCCAAGTCATGACCTGACCGTGTGGACGAATCGCCTTAACACTATCCCACCAAGCTGCTGCGGCACCTTGGAGATAGTAAGCAGTGTACTGAACCTTCTCCTCATCAATACACCTCACGAGGTCGAGTTTGCCCTCGACATCACAAACCCAATCATCTGCATCTAAAGGATTGGTCGCTGATGAGAAGTTTGGCGGGCGAGTTCGCTGGAACTCGGCCAACCTTGATTGAGGTTGCATTGCTGCCAATCCACCGTGAGCAGCGGCTCCAAGGTTCTCGAAATTCTGCACCAGCCGCTCCAGCAAGTGGGTCTGCATAACAAGAACCTGGGCCATCAACGGAGGAGGAGGTAATTCTTCACTTTGGGCGTCGTGATGGCTAAGCTACGCTTCCTGATTACCTACTGGCACATTGGAGTGATGTGATCCTTGGCTACGGGATCTTGGCAAAGGTGGATCATGATGTTCCAGATTCAGCACTACTATAGCTGGGTCCTGGCCATCCTGAGCAGCACCCCGGGTCATAACTGAACGGACAGCACATCTCTTCGGCGGCATCCTGCTGTCATAAGGTTTTAGTAACAAGTAAAACATGAGCAATCGAGAACGAGACGACTGGAGCAATGATTGCGGAAATTCATGCATCTCCAACACGCAGTAATACAAGACATAAAGCATGCATCACGGCGAAAGGATAGCAAGTGCGATAGATTTACAGATGGTAACTTAGCACGTCTTTTCGCGCTACAAGAGGGTTAATTACAACACCACCATCAACTACCACATGTTCCACGAAGATAAATACAACAAAAGGTTCCTTCAACCAGCTCGTATCTACAACAAAAGCGACCTGGAGATCCAACCACCTACTACCTTAAATATCTAAACCTAGGCACGACCACCATTCACGGCGGGGACATTAGAGGTGCCTGGGGCTACAGAGGAAGCAGTCGACTCTGCAGGAAACAGCAACTCGTACTCGCGTCCACCAAACAGGAGATTCCGCCCTAGCATAGCAGTCACAGAAGCACTAGGGCGTGCAGCCATGGTACGACGACGGTTACTACCTCGAACTGACATCCTAGCGCTGCGGGAAACCCGGCGATAGGATCCATAAGGGCGAGGTAACTCCTCAGAAGGCTCTAAGTCATCATGCTCTCCATATACCATCCCAGTAGTGAAGAAACCGTAATTAACGAAGGGTGCCATATTGCTCTCTAACTCAGAGATATGGCGTCAAGCAATTAACAGTTCTTCCAGGAGACGGAGCAGATAGCGATCAAGGGACCTCACAAACCCAGTCTGCTAGGCCTGCACAGGATCCAACAGCAGATAAACTGGCACATACAAGTTCTCCTTGCCGTCCGGCTCACGAGAGGGACAATCAGGGAACAACTGAGTCATCTCCGGTACATTGAAACGAAGCCTCAGGATTGCAACATATGCCCCATCAAGTAGAGTTGCAAGAGGACTTGGTGCTGTACCGTGATACTGACGGGTTTTCTCCCCTTCGTGGCGTCCACGAATGGAAACCTCTGCCATGTACAGGGAGGAAGCAGGACTAAGCCTAGCACGTGAGATTAAGTACCCTGGCAGCTCGGGAAAGCCAACACGCTGCATCATCTCCCAGAGGGTAGCCTAAACTGAGCCCTCCAGAATCACAGACGTAAAATAACAGGGTTCCCAATGTCCAGACATCTAAGATCAAGAAGGGAAACAGATTAGTAACAACCTCCACAAGCAGAAATCCGAAATAAACACGAACCAAAATAAACGGAAGACACAACAATAAGCCAACAAACGGAAATCCACCACTTAAACCTTAACCCTACCATTACTCGTTTCTTAACTAAATCTTGAAGTAGATAAGCTTCCCAGAAATTCTAACTCAAATTTTGAATGAGATAGGGTAAATAGATTAAACCAGAAGAGATGCTATAGAAGAGGAATGAACAGCATTCTACGTTTTCACAAATAAGAAATGTATAACCAAAATAAATAAGTTTTTAAGGAAAAAGACCCTTCCTTAGTCCTATCGATTACTACCTAAAATTTTCTTCAACCGTGCATAGCTCTGATACAACTTGTCGTGGGGGCACCGGTCCTGATACAGTGATTCCACCTCTACTATCGCGCTGGCCTGGTTAATTATGCAACCAGTATAGTTACTGATCACGGCATCACGACCGACTCAGATTGAGACCACTTGGTCGGCACGACACTCGACTCATGAGGTCGTATGCCATCCAATTGGTTCCAATCCGAGCTTCCCGCAGATATGTGATTGTCACTAGTCCCTGGATCAGTGGGCTAGTGTCACATATTATGTTAGGTAGTATCGTTCCATGCCACACAAATTAAGAGTAGAAGTAATATATTACATCGATAGATAATATTACAACTTGTTTCTCTTCACAAAAGGCTGATTGGCTTAAAGTAAACTGAAGAGAAGAGCATAAGAGAAACAAAAGCAAAGCGGCCACGGTGTGCCTCCATTCCCACAGGCAACCGGAGAGCATGTCACTCCGCTAGCCGTCAAACGTACCACCCGCGTCTGAACAACTGAACTCCTGGTCATCTCCGTCTTCACCTACATCCTCTGCTCCTCACGCAAGTTTTCAGAGCAAACGATGAGTACACGTATGTACTCGCAAGATTTTATTATTTGCAAGTATATTGATAATGCAGGCTAAACAAGGAAGATGGTTACTATTCTGGTTCAAAATTGCGTGAAGCATAATTTATTTGCAATAAGCTAATAGATTTGAAATGTTGCACATTTCACAAAGCATTTAATAAGAGAAGGTAATTCAATACATATTTGTACATTTCATACCATATTCAATTTCCTCCAACAAAATCCAACTTAATCATCAATTGACATCACGAATCATTACCACAGACGATTGATTTCGCCATTCCAACTGCTCCTTGAGCCCAACGGCTCAACATCACGCTTATTCCAACCCAACCTTTTACAAGATCTACCATTTCCAAATCATTTTTCAAAAACAAAATCGAAATACTATACTTGACAGCAAATACCCAAGTTGCTCGTGACCGTGAGCACGGCTAATCGATTAGTTTAAGTAATCTCTGCAGAGAATGCACACTTTACCCACATGACACTTTCTCGCAATCATGTCATCCATGCCACGCGATACATACAGTACCCATTTTGCTAGATTGTGACGAAATTTTTCCAATTGTCGGTTTTCAATCCTGCGTCAGCCCCGGTAATGTGCGCTCTTTTCTATGGGTGGGGGTTTCACACACACACACACAGTATACCCCCGAGCCGGGCGAGAATGCCGCAATTACTTGCAGTTAGGCACCAAAGCTCCAAACCCGCTTTACCCACACGGATCCGACGATGGCTAGCGCTCCATCGTGCCTTTTACCCACAGCAAAGCATCCACCATTGTAACGAAAGTCTCCAACACCTGCGCGAGGTGAGGGAGTATTCTGAACAACACCCGTACGTCAGTGACTGTCCAACTACTTCGACCTACCACGGCGTAAGACCAAATCCCAACTCCTGTACTGGGTTCAGTCTATCCCATACTAGCACATGTCGTTGTACGAAAAGACTCAGCTAAGAGCATCAAGTTCAGTCCTTAGGATTGCACAGACGAGACCTCCCATCATCCGTCCGGCTTAAAACCTCTTTTAACCTTTTTTCTCTTTCATCTTTTTATCAACATAACCTTTTCCATTAAATCACCAATTTAGAAATTTCGATAATAATCCCTGAGGTTTTGATTGACTGAGTGCACCGATCAATAATCAATCAATCTAGCGCTGGGCTAAGCATATGCAACTATTAGACTTATAATCCCAAGTGACACTTAATATAGTGCCTAGCCCTATCCTAAGGTTAAACAAGGCTCGCACAACCATATTGCAATCGGGGTAAACCATCCAGATTCGGATCTAACTACCATTTTCCACAATTTAAATACTTGTACCACTTTCATATACATGCATAATAGTTTGGAAGAAAACAAAGTACATTTTCAATTATAGGTTCAATATGTTCAAAGGGGGTGCTTGCCTGTTTGCTCTGCTTCTGCGTCACACGTGTTCTCGGGGTCGTAGTCTGGATCCTCATCAACTGCTCCTGAGGCATCAACGTCTAATCGAACGCACAACAACAGAAACAACGAGAGAATGAATAAGATCCACCGAAAACAAGGCATTAAGCACTTAGAACTAGTCAACACCAAATAAACGAACACGATGAAGAACAATCGAACAAAAACAAATTTTCAGACTGGACTCGGCAGTACCGGCGGCTTCAGCCCGGTAGTTCCGCCCTACGGGCGGCAGTACCGGCCAAAAGAATTGGTAGTGCTGGAAACTAAAAAATCAAAATGGATTTCTTTTGGAAAATAACTACCGGCGGTGTAATCCCGGTAGTACCGATGGAGCGGCAGTACCGGAGGTTACACGGCGGTAGTGCCGAAGGTTAACGGCTGAAGAGGATAACCTACTGGATTTTTGCTACTGGCGGTGTGGGAGCGGTAGTGCCGGCCAAGGCGGCAGTACCAGCCTCACCACGTCGGTAGTGCCGGCCAGAGATAGAAACTAGGGTTCGAAATGGGTTTTTGCGCAAACGACTCCGGAACTTCGCAGCGATTGCATGGATGGGTTCTCGACGACGATAAGGACCCATCCACGTGGATCACTCGAGGTTTCGACCATGTTTGACCTAATTTCTTACCCGAGGAACTCGAGAGTCCTAATTCACGCTAAATTTTGACTTTCGACCCGAATCGAATTCAAACTCGATTCTTTTCGCGAAACTCGAACTTCAATGGCATCGAATACATTCTAGTGTCATTTTCCCAGCTTTTGGAACTAGGGTTTCAAGGATCTTTTCCAAAAGTTACGAAAATGACTTTTAACCGAATAATCCGACGAAATAAGAAATTAGGATTTCGAAATCGGTTGTCGCACTAACTAAAACTCTAACACCTGGAACAACTTAACCTAGGTCTAGGGATTCAACTAGCTAAAAGTTGAGAATCACCACTAGGTTTTCTAGGTTTCAACTAATGGAAAGAAGAGCAGAAGAAGAATGAAACAAAGGAGAGAACTCATATCGTAACAGATTTGGTTAGAACTCATTCCACTCACCACAAATCGTCGCTACGGTTTGAAGGAGACGTCCACCACATTCACTTGCTTCTCCACGAGCTCAAGAACATCGGAAGGAGATGTTTAGCTGAAGGGAATGCTTGAGAGAGAGAGGGAGTGCTCCATGAAAGAGAGAGGGAGTGAGTGAGCTAGAGAGGGAGAGTGAGGGCGTGTGAGGGAGTGAGGGAGAAAGGGGAGTGTTTGGCTGGGGGAGGAGGCGTAGAGGAGAAGCCTCTAGATAAATATGAGGTGGCAGGGCAACGGGCAGCAGTGAGGGCTTCTGCCCCCTGCCCGGTCGCCATGGCCGGCAGTACCGGCCTAGGGCCGGCGGTACTACCGCCCGTGCAGAAAAATCAGCAAAACTTTCCGAAAAGCTCCGAAACTTGGAAATCCTTCCCGGGAACTTTTGGCACGGGTTCTAGGATAGCTAAAGAGAGTTTAGGAGGTACGGTTGCTAGGAAATTCTAGCCGCAACTTGAAATAAGGTTTTGGGGCCAAAACTAAAAATGAAACAGCTCGAACAATTAAATCCAAACACAATTAACTCCAAATTGGAATCCAAATGACTCTCAAGGCAATAATTTACAATTAAAAAGGCAGTAACAACTCAGGATGTTACATTTTGGCTACGCGAGAGTAATAGAAGCTTGGCTACGGAACGAGAGCAACCGGACGGCGCACTGCGAAGCGGCCGAGCCGGCGAGGCCAGAAGGCGGCAACGGCACGACGGCGGCAGTGCGGCCAGAACGAGCAAACTCAGGAGAACCGAGAAAAACATCGTTGCCGCAATATATATATACTCGCATGCGGCCTAATATACATATGCAGATCCGACGAATATATCCACATGTATACATATATATATTAACTACGGCTATATATAAAAAAGTGCATAGTGTATAAATATGGATGCATGCTAGTATAAGTACATGCGTGCGAGCGTTCGTTCATCAAGTATATATATATATTTCTACATACTTACATGTCTATACGGCATGCGTACGGCACGATCAAGTATATATATTTACACATATACTTGTGTACGATCCTAATATATACATATATATACGTTCTAACCTCTAGTATAAATATATATACCGGCGTGCGGCCTAACAAAAACGTGGGCATGCTTACATATTAATATATATATATATACACGCATAAATACACACGACAAGATCCACCGAACCGTAGAGATAGAGCGCGCGCGAATGGAAAAAGAAAACGAGAATACCGTTCGGTGCAGGCAGTAGCGCAGACCGTCGACGCAGGGAACGCAAGATCAGAGAGTGCGCCGGCGGTGACGTAGATGGTGGCAGCGACGGTGTACACGGTGGTGGCGACGGCTCCAATGGCTGCGGCAACGTAGACTGCGGCGTCAACGGCGGTACACGGCGGCGGCAGTGCACGACGGCAACGGCGACGAGAAGGCAGCAGTGGCGACGACGACGACGGTGGCAAAGACGGCGACGGCGACGACGTCAAGGGAAATGGCAGGGAGGTGTGGATGTAACAGAGGGGATAGCCAAGATCTTGAGGAGTGGAAGGAATAGCTGGGAATTAAAAAATGAAATGGAACAAAGCTGGAAGAAGGAATTTCATGCATAGGAAATGAAAAGGTAGGAACATGCACGTGCGTGGCTTAGTAATGAAGAAACATGCATGCGTTGGAGATGGGAACGGCTGGAAACTGAAGAAGCACTCATTTGTGGCTAAAAGAAAATAGAAACGGCCAGGAGTAGAAGCGTCTGGAATGAATGTCCTCCTGGTGTTTATTCATGCATGAGATGGCTAGAGATGAGAAGATACGAACGGCTGGGAAATCCAACGTCCACTTACTCATGCATATACGTATATACACATACACATTCTCAAAACGGGTTTAGGGGAAAAAATAGAAAAAAGATTCTAAAAATCTTGAAAAATTCCTCTAAAATACTAGGAACTCTTTAGAACTCAACAAAGTTGGTTTCACGATTTTTCAACGTATAGATTTTCCGCAAAATTCTTTTAGTGAATCAGACACATGTACATATTTTTGTAAAATCAACGACTTAAGTTATATAACATGTTTTTCAAAAATATTTGAAGAGAACACTCTTACCTTCTAATTATCTTTATTTTAAACAAATTTTAGATTTTATGCTTATGCAAAAATGTGTGATCTTTATTTAGTGCGAATAGTTCAATAAGCTTGAATTCAAATTAACCTCGAGGATTCCAAATAAATTTTGGAAAATTACAAATAATCTCAGAAACACACTAAATTTATTAAAAGAAATTTTTGGGATGTTACAGGCCTGTTGCATCGGGTTGACCGGGTTTTGTTTAAAACCTATGTATGGCCAATGTGGCCCATGTAAAGCCCATGTGTGGAGAGCCCTAGGGTTTGGGACTCATCCAAGGGTGGTAGGTGGCCCTAGAGTAGTATAAATAGAGTGGGAGGGGTGCCCTCCCTCATTTGACGGTTTGAGTTGCTCCTTTGAGCTTTACCCACATGAAGTGAGGCTTTGTAAACCTTCCAACCAGAAAATACAAAGATTTTCTTTACACTCTTGTGA
Source organism: Rhipidocladum racemiflorum (assembly GCA_036346355.1). Taxonomy (NCBI): domain Eukaryota; kingdom Viridiplantae; phylum Streptophyta; class Magnoliopsida; order Poales; family Poaceae; genus Rhipidocladum; species Rhipidocladum racemiflorum. Next base: position 48,175,391 of record CM070589.1, read on the forward strand.
ATTTAAATTCCTCATTTACATTATGTCTTTACTTTACGCAATTTAAATTCAACATTTACCTTCCCGCATGCAAATTCTCGCAATTTACTTTCTCGCAATTTGTATTTGCCTCCTCTCCTTCTAAATGCTGTTGATCAAGGATACCTTGAGGGTGCTCATTTGATTTTACATCTTTCTTGCACCCTAGGATAGACTAAAGATCAAGTTTCTATCAAGATTGCAAATCTGTCCTGAACTTGTTCTTCGCACAGCAGTTAGTTTTCGATTTTTAGAAAAATCTAGAAAAATCCTTTTTGAGTGATTCTTCTTGGAGAAGGTGATTGACTCATATATTCATCTGTGAAAAATTTTTGGAGTCCACTGGGTGCACCGTTTGGGAGCTGTGAGGTGAAAACTGAGCCCTAAATTTCCTGATTGAAGATCCTGACTGTTCATAGTTCTTGATTTTTCCTGATTTTTGTATAGGCTTTTTGTTTTTATTTTTGGTGGAGTGCTTCACGAAGCATCTGCTCATAGGGTGAAAAATTCCCAAAAATGTTGGAGCAACAGAAATCCACCATCCACCTGCTCCAAGTGAGGACAATTCCTGAAAAATCTATTTTTGCTTTTCTAAAAGAGGCTTTTGTGTTTTGGCTTGATCTCTTTTAGAAAAGAAGTATTTGAATTGATCCCTCTTTGCTTTGGACACTTGAAAACCAGGATTGTGATTTAAAAATCCCTCACATGATTCATGGTTCTCATCCATGTAAGCTAGGGATACACATAGTTGTCTAGTCGTTCCCGATTTTGCGGGTTTTGCGATTTTGAGGAGCACCATTTTCTTTGCAGGATTGTCTTGAGTACTTTGAGTGGGGGAAATTTTATTTGGGATCATTCACCGCCCCCTCTGATCGCCATCTCGGTCTTTCAATTGCAAATAATCATGTCCAACACTCTCGCACCAAACATATCGATATTCGCCGTCACTTTTTTAGAGATCATTCCACAAAAGGCGATAACGAAATCCAACATGTGAGGACCGAACACCAACTAGCCGATATATCTACCAAGCCACTATATGAGAGAAGATTTTGTGAGTTGAGAAGTGGGCTAAATGTTTTAGATTCTCGTAACTTGGCTTGAAATTAACACACAATTGCTTGGTGATTGCAAAATGCTTTTTGAAAAACTTATTTGATCTATTTCTCTGACCTTGTGCATGTTATTTGGTTCTTGATTGTTTGATCGTGTCGAACATCTGGTGATCATAGTTTGCTTGGTTGATTGACTCTCTGATCACCTGATGCTTAGACTCCTAGATCATCCTCTCTTATCTTTTTGGAGTGTCTCCCTTCAAATTCCAGCATACATGAGATGGGCAGTTCGGAGTGTTCGAAGCTTTATTCGAACTGTCTGACTTGTTCGGACTATCCAAACTGGGTGGCTCGGGTTCTTTACCCCTGAGACCTCTTCCTCCTCTCTCATTCCCCATTTCATTCCCATCCGTCCGTTCTCTCTCTTCCTCTCCTTCTTGCCACAAGGATCTCCCAATCCAACCAAGGAATCCTTCTTTCGAAGTCTCCGAAGTATTTCCCCGGGGCAAGGGCTTCATCCTCCTGCGACATTGCCTTTGAATCAACTAGGAATCTCCGTGGTTGATTCTCAAAGGTAACGTTTGAATGCTCCCTTGAACCGGTCATTTCTTGGTTTCCCTTCAAATTCCTTGTGGTTAGAATTGTTCTAGACCTTTCTAGGATGGTTCTCTTTGATTAGCTCTAAGTGTACTTTAGATTGAATGATTTAGGGCTTATGAACTCGCAACCTTCGGAGTGTCTGAGTCCCCATTCGGACTGTTCGAGTAGTTTGGACTATTCGAAAGTTTTTGGAGTATCCGAAGTGCTCTGACTATTTGAAGTATACTTCGGACTAACCAAAGATCGTGTTTTCATTTTTTCCTAATAACATTCATCTAGATTTTCAATTAGAGGCTAATCTTGATCCTACCATTCCATTATCTTTAGATGGATCCCTCTCAGGGCAATGTTCCATATCCTAAGAACATTTCAATCACCATGGCACGGAAGAAGAAGGCCAAGCACGATCATCCAACTGGAAGCTCCTCATCACCTCCTCCTTCTTCGCCTCCTTCGGACCCTACTCTTGCACGGTCTACGAGGCGTCCAAAGCATGTAGCTATCAGGAAAGTGAAGAAAGTACCCTTTGCTGGGACCTTTGGACAAGGTCCTGATGACAGTTCGAGTCAAGATCCTTGAGAGACAATGACCAATCTGAGAGAAGCTAAGAAGGCTGAGCAGCGTCTTTCTGGGCCATTGATTGGACCTCTGCAAGTTCATCCCTCAGTGCGCTTGACTCCTTCCGGGATTACCCCTAAGAAGAGGGTGGACTACAGCTCAGCTCAGGGAAAAGGCAAAGAAGTTCGAAGGCTTAGAAGTGAGGATCCAATGACATATCTCCAGGAAGAGTATGTTGATAAGAGGTTCTGGAATCACTTCCAACAAGATTTCTATGACTCAGTCATTGCGGAGAAGAAAAATCCTATTATCATGATGCAATGGATTGACTGGGACTACTGGGACTACATGGAAGAGCAACAAGACGCTACGTTTAATCAAGTGATGGAAGCTTGTACATGTCACGGTATCAAGGACATCATGTCTTTTCAGTTCGCTTAGAACAATGAGGTTGTGGCTCAATATTCGCCACACTCTATGTTGATACCGAGGAAGATTGCACAATGTTGTTCATGACCGATGGCATTTACTATTCAGAGACAAAGGCTAAATTTGCTGAGTGTATGGGCTTCTCCACTAAAGGATGGCACAATCTAGACAAGTTGCATACTCCTGAGTCCTCAGGTATAAATGACTTAGTGCCTCTATATGATGACTCTCAGCCTTTCAAGTTGGGCACAATCAATGGACTCATACCCTTCTATGCCATCATCAACAAACTTCTGAGAAAGACTCTGTGGCCTAAGGAAGGAGATGCCACTAACATCAGTTCCTATTGTAGGAACCTGCTACTTAGGATTGGTGAGGGAACACGTCCCTTCGATGTGTTTGACTTTATTTGGCAAGAGATCCGCTTAAACTCACTTAGTCCTCGCAGCAGCTGTGGTTTTGCACCATATGTGATGTGCATGCTTGAGAGTATCTCTGGTTTGAGGTTTGATAGAGATGTGAGCACTCTGTCTACAGAGTTAGGTCCATCAAAGTTCCTACCCAACCTGCTCCGTCTCGGCATGGTAGAACTCGATCTTCTCCCAGGACTTCTGCTCCAGGTCCCTCCTCCTCTGCCAGGGAAAGATCATCCTCTCCAACCTCCTCCGGTGGCTCAGTTAAGAAAATGCTCCGTGCTATCTTTTGCTTGGGTATGAAAACTCATCGCAAGGTTCAGGAGACAAACCGTAAGCTTGCCGATACCCATCGTCAGCTCAAGGGCATTCAAAGGAAGCTCAGCATGCCATGTTCTCCAGATGCCTCTGACTTCGAGTCTTCTACCACCGTGGATACTCAAACGAGGCAGCTTTTTGGCATTGAGTATGCTCAAGACAGTGAGGCAGAAGATGATGCTGCTTATGCTCCTACCGCTGGTGATGATGAAGAAGATAGCGAGGAGTGATCGTGTTCTCTAGGTTCTCTTTCCTTTTTTGGTGCCTTGATGCCAAAGGGGGAGAGAATGTCCTAGTGCTATCTGTCGTGTTACTTTTGTTATGAGCTATCTTGTCTTGTTATCTATCTCGTGCGTACTTGTTGAACGCTTGTTTTAAGTGCCTGTTGAACACTTGTGGTATCTTGTTATCGTCATCTACTTATTATTCATGTATCTCTTATGTATGTCATGATTCTATCTTTGTGTGCCCCATGCCATGTCATAACGCATATTTATCATATCTCTTATTATGTATCCCTTGAATGCAAACATATAGGGGGAGTTTTTCCAATAATTTCCGCAAATATGTGCATTTGAGGTTTCACTCAAATTTTTCTAATGCACACATTTAGGGGGAGCTCCACAATATGTTTGAGATTCAAAAGACAATTCTATTTAAGATTATCCTCTCTTTTTTTCTCGTGTTGTCATCAATTCACCAAAAAGGGGGAGATTGAAAGTGCATCTAGGCCCTTTAAGGATTTTGGTGAATAATGACAATGCGTTTAATGGACTAACGATTTTTTTTGTGAGCATTATGAACAGATTATTGTGCTCTTTGAGACATTTAAAAAGCGATGAAGCAACATTGAAGCAAAGAAGAAAAGACGGGTGTTAAGACACATTTCTATGTGTGTATTTTAATTTTTGATTGAATCTAAGGAAAGCCGTACTATAATGAGGGATTTGACAAGAAATAGCTTGGATACGACTCTATGTGCTCAAAGATGAATCCTTGTTGTCAAAAGTAACAAAGGTTCAAGTTTTAGAAGTCCTTTTACCCAATTCCCTTCGGAGTATCCGAGTTCTAACTCGGAGTGTCCGAGAAGGGCTTCTCGGTTTTGCTAGAAAATCCTTTGGTCCAAGTCCTGTTCGGAATGTCCGAATGTTTCCTCAGAGTATCCGAGTCATTCGGACTGTCCAAATGTACTCTGGATTGTCCGAAGTGAGGCCTTCGGTCACAAATCCAAAAGCATTGTTGCTACCCTCTCGGAGTATCCGAACTCATGTTCGGACTGTCCGAACAGAGTCGAGGCCGAGTCAAAAATGGCTAGTTTTGGGACACAGACACACACACACATATATATATATATATATCACTTTTCCTCACCTACCAACGGTAACAGCATTCACTCTAGCTCATTTGCTGCATCTTGGTCATCCTCTTGAGCCCTAGCTTCTCCCCCTTTGAAGTGTTAGTGAGTTGATTCATTAGATAGAGTGAGAAGTGAGATTTGAAAGATTGAAGTAACAAAGATTCATCTTGAGCACCGGATTTCGTCTCCTTGCGGATTTCTTGCCACTCTTTTACTCTTGGAGGTTGAGGTCTCCTAAACGGCTAGGAGTCACCGGTGAGCTCCCAAATCCTTTGTGTGGTGAGTCTCCGGAGTTTGTGAAGGTTGAATCCACCTCCGAAAGGAAAGGATTCAAGAAAGTGAAATCGGTGAGTTCTTGGTGCAACACCGCGAGGTTTTGGGTTGAAAGGAACCCCGGCTTAGTGTAGCCTCAACGGAGATGTAGGATTCCCTCAAGAATCCGAACTTCGGGTTAAAAATCTTTGAGTCTTCATCTCCGTTTATTGGATCTATTTTTCATCCTTGTGGTGGTTGATTCAAAGGTAACTTGTTGTGTGGTGCTTGGATTGTTGATTATTCATTCTCTTCAGGCACTCTCACTCAACAAACTTTACTTTGCTCAAATAGACCTCTCGAAAGTAATCTAGATTTGTTCTTGCGTTCACTGCTCTGTAGTCCTTGGACTATCCGAATTAACCTCAGACAGTCCGAACCACTCGAACTATCCGAAGTTCAACTCGGATAATCCGAAAAGACTGCTCAGCTGCGAATTATTTAGGGTTAAATTTTATTACGCCTATTCAACCCCCTCTAGGCGACATCCCGATCCTTTCAATACATGTACTCACCGTTTGCTCTCACAAATTTTGGCTAGAAGAAGTTAATGAAGATCCGCTCGATGAGTCGCAGTACACTTCAGAGTTCGACGACTTCACTGATGGTTAATTGGGTCTTTCCCCAGTCGATTGCCTATGGGTTGTGGAAGGCACACCGCCGTGTTGCTTTTGATTTGTAACTGATTTCCGCTGCACTTGTTTTTCTTTTGTGTTGTATTTGGCTGGTCGGCCGTAAGCTGTAAAGTTTAAGTCAGTTGTAATAGTCCTACCCTTAAAACTATGTCAATAGTTGTGTATGTGGTTGTGATACATCTCAATTGAGGAATATGTGGGTGCTATGCTACTGATCCAGGGAACTAGCACTAGACACATATGTAGGAAGCTCGGATTGGTATCAACTAGTCGGTAGACGATCGCGTGCGACGTGTGACTTGCCGCTTGATTAGCCTCAATCTGGGTACGGTCTTTAGTCATGTCAGCGTATGAGCTAACAGACCCCTTCCGAAGCAGGGTGTATGAAGTTCGAACGGGGGGCTTTCGTGGAGATTGCTCGAGAGACGATGGAAAGGAAACAGAGGCGAAGCTCACAAGAAGACGCTAGGGTTTACCCAGGTTTGGGCCTTCTCTGCGAGTAATAGCCCTAGTCCTGCTTGTCTTTTTCTTGCTTGTGTTCTTAGGGAAACTGAAAAAGCAAGGGACCTAGAACTCCAGGACTCTAGCCCAAAGGAGAATGAACCAACCTAAAAGATCGAACCCCCTCTCCCATGCACCCCAGTTGCCTTTTATATCCGGGCTGGCTGGGGCGCATGGGGCTTACAAAAGCGCAGCACATTAAGTACACTGCCATGCCGCATTCAATGCACCTATCACTGTTCTTGCAGCACACTTAATGCCTTGGCGCAGCCATCCTCTCCCCTGCTTCGGGCCCCGCGCCTGCCGACTCCACCCGCTCTGCCGGGTTGTAAATTGCATCGTGACGCCATTCGCAATAATGGCGCGCGTTGGGAACACGCGCCGCCATACTGTGGCCTTCATTACCCCCATTTAATGCGCACGATACGCATTAAATGTCTTTGACCTTCTGTGTGGCGGCACGGGTTACTAGGTGGCCTCGGGAGCTGAGCGGCCGTGGTGTGGGCTGGGCGCCTTGCGTCCGCCTGGTGACCACCTTGCTGACCGCCAGCGGCGTGGCCTGGACGCCACGTGTCCGCTGGGCGATCACCCTGCTGACCGCCAGCGGCGTGGCCTGGTCGCCACCTGTCCGCTGGGCGGCCACCTTGCTGACCGCCAGCGGCGTGGCCTGGTCGCCACCTGTCCACTGGGCGATCGCCTTACTGACCCCCAGCGGCGTGGCCTGGACGCCACGTGTCCGCCGGGCGACCACCTTGCTGACCGCCAGCGGCGTGGCCTGGGCGCCACCTGTCCGCTGGGCGGTCAACTTCCTAACCGCCAACGGTGTGGCCTGGACGCCACTTGTCCGCTCGGCGGCTTTTACTCAAGTGTAGTGGGCACCCTGGTGTAGAATACGCCGACAAGTCAAGTGATTGGATTTCTTGCGGGTTGCATTAATTACCAGTCCAACGCAATAGTAAGGATTCTAATCGCTAAACTAAGATCGGAGTCCACACAGTTGTGGTATTAGGGCACATACGACTGCAGGAAAACCCTAGATAGAATGGTTGATAGAATTAAGGATGAGTCTTTTCATGCAAAAGCTATTTTTGTTTTTAAAATTCTTATTTGTGAAATGTAGAATGCTACTCTAACCACTCTATACCATCTTCCCTGGCTTTAAATCTTCAAAGCTACTTTGATCTTACCTGGGACATCAAAAGTAGACTTCCGAGAAAATGATGAAATGTGGAAAATGGATTTAATTCTATTTCTCTTATTATTCAAAAATTGGGAATAGAGTTTTGAGAACCTAAGGTATTTTGAAGAAAAACAAAACTTGAAAATGGATAGGGACAGTCTTGAGAATCTCGCTTCTGATCTTAATCTGAACCATCTCCTTGTGAGATGAATTTTGGACTTACCTAATTGAAAAGTTAGATAGCTATATAGTATTTGTAGGGATAAGGTAGCTAGGTTGAGACCAGTTGTTTGGTTTGACTGTTGCTTCCCCTTGCCTAATTGGTTCCCGTCCAAATAATGTTTTGCTAACCAGTGCCTTTTCTTACTCTTAGATGTCATGACGCTAGGAGCTGTGTTACTTTACCTGCATGATCTTGGAGGGCACCGTGCAGGCAGCCCTATGGGATATGATACGCCGTGCCGGTTTCACGGAACAACCGGAGTATCTGATCTCGTGCACCGGAACCAACCCAGCCTCCTCATTGTTTGTTGAGAGGTATCCATCCATGGTCGCCATGGTGGGGAGCCAACTCACCGTTATCACGGGATGGCCCCGAGTCCGCTCGCGGTAGTGCTCGATGGAGCATATGTAGCCATTCTTCGTCTCCGCCACGATCTTCCGGAGATGGCTCAGTTTTTCCCCAACTGTCCCTCACGTGAGCCGAATAGCCAAGATACCATTTATGTGATGGAGAACGCATCAATGGATCCCGTGTTTGCCTGGCAAATTAGGCTAGTGTGATATCTTGACCGGTACCTTCTGCATCTTTGTGACGAGTTGCTACTTGCCCGTTGCTACATCTTTGAGTTAGAGAGCCATATGGCGCCCCTCCTCAACCATGGCTTTTCACGACGGAGATCGTGTATGGGGAGCATGATGCTCTTGAGGCAGTAGAGGAGCTTCCACATCCATATGGTTCCTACCACCGAATTATTCGTCGTACCTAGACGCCGGAGGAATGCAGTGGGCCTCGCACCGCGACAGCTTACCCTAGCACTTCCATGAGCATGGATAGCGGGCAGAGCATCATCTTCGGTGGCCGCAAGTACATGTTGATGATACCAGTTGAATCATCCTCACCGCTTGTTCCTCCTCATCCTTCTCCGCAAGCGACTCGGTCGCTTAGTGAAGGACCATGTGGAGGTCCATCCATATTTGTAATGAGTCTTTGACTTTATTTGAGCAAGGTGTGCTCAGGTTTGAGTTTCATTTAACTTGGAATTGCATGGATATATGTTTGAATTTATGATAAATCTGGACTAACATGCAGGAAGAAAAAGTTAAGAGTGTATTTGGAATGTGCAAAATGGTTTGGTCCTTATGGTACAGGTTATTGAGGCAGCTGTGGTCATTGGTGAGTACCGGGACTAGGTTGGGAGAACTGATGTCCAGAACGGTCGAGGATGCTGACGAGATGGTTGGGGTCAAACCGGGATCACTTGGACGTCATGGGAATGGACTTGACATGGCTCAAGGTTTCCGGTTCGGGTTGGAGGCTCGAAGAGGAGGAAACGGGGTGGTCAAGTCCGACGGATGAATGCCCGTTGCATCGGGTTGACCGGGTTTTGTTTAAACCCATGTATGGCCTATGTGGCCCATGTAAAGCCCATGTGTGGGGGTGGAGTGAGTGGGTTAATCCTAGCCCTTGTTGGAGTGCTCAAGGGTTTGGGACTCATCCAAGGGTGGTAGGTGGTCCAAGTGTAGTATAAATAGAGGGGGGTGCCCTCTCTCACTTGAAGGTTTGAGTTGCACCTTTGAGCTTTGCCCACATGAAGTGAGGCTTTGTAAACCTTCTAACCAGAAAATACAAAGATTTTCTTTACATTCTTGTGAATTTAAATTCCGCATTTGCATTATGTCTTTACTTTATGCAATTTAAATTCAGCATTTACTTTCCCGCATATAAATTCTCGCAATTTGGATTTGCCTCCTCTCCTTCTAAATGCTATTGATCAAGGATGTCTTAAGGGTGCTAATTTGGTTTTACATCTTTCTTGCACCATAGGATAGAATAGAGATCAAGTTTCTATCAAGATTGCAAATATGTCCTGAACTTGTTCTTCGCGCAGCAGTCAGTCTCCGATTTATAGAAATATATAGAAAAATCCTTTTTAAGTGATTCTTACTGGAGAAGGTGTGTGACTCATATATTCATCTGTGGGAAAAATTTTGGAGTCCACTGGTGTCAGCATATTCTACACTGGGGTACTCTCCCCGCCCTTAACAAGAGGTATAAAGGGCCCCAGGTGGCTATGTGGCGAGCAGCGTCCCTAAGCCCTCCTCGTGGGGCGAGGACGCCCACGTGGCAATGTGGCGAGCAGTGCTCTTAAGCCCTCCTCGCGGGGCGAGGAGGCCCACGTGGCAACGTGGCGAGCAGTGCACCATTCTCTTAGCCCGAACGTCCCGCATGACATCCTTGACCACCAAGACCTCAGTTCCTCCCTGAACCTAGTCCCGAACCTCAGTTCCTCCATGAACCTAGTTCCGGTCCCGTCATCGACCACATTCGCACTCGAGCAATACCTGCACATGAACAAACCACAAAACGAATCCGAGCACAAGTCCACGACTTGACTCAATGTCAATCCATGCAATTACTCACATGAGCATTGCATAAAGTCCACTTCAAAAGAAGCATCATGAAATTCTCACAAATTTCATAATCTCAAAAACAAATCAAACACAATTCCAATTTTGCTCAAAACCCTAATCGAGCAAAAACGCATTCACGGCGGACAAACAAATATGGTCCGGCGTACACATGAAAAATCACTCAAAAAACCATTCACAACGGACAAACAAAATCGGTCCGGTGTACAAGTGAAAGTATCGGTTTCAAGAAGAATCATTCCGGCGAAAACACGTTCACGATAGACTAAAAGAAATCAGTCCGTTGTACATGCGAAATCAATCCTCAAAAAGCCGTTCACGACTGACCAAAGAAATTGGTCCGACATACATGCAAAACTTACTGGTTTGAGAGTTTGGTCCGGCACAAAAGATGACTTCACTGTTTGCTGTCAAATTGTCAGACACAAGCACAAACACATTTTGCAAATTCAATTCTAAGCCAATTTTTCAGCACATGATTTCACAATCTCCCCCTTGATGAAAACATTGGCAACACCACTTAGAATTGAACATTTGGCATTCACTTTACAAAAGATTTTGAAATCCAAAGGATCAAAGACCAAAGTAAGAAAACACAGAATTCCCCCTTTGACCAAAAAGCAAAACAAAATCTCCCCCTGAGAAGGAACATGTGTGTGAATGTGCAATGTGCCCAAAAATTCCAAAATTCTCCAAACTTCTCCCAAAATTCTCAAATTTCCAAACACAACTCCCCCTTTTTCTTCTCCCCCTTTTTCCTTGAACTTTTCAATGATTCCCAAATTTCTCCCCCTTTGACAATGGATTCATCAAGAGTACAAAAGAGAGAATTTGTTCAAAATTTTTCTTGTAGCAATGATTTCACAAGAAGAAACAAGGGAGTGCCAAGATAGGAAAAGATGAGCTCATTCGATCATATAACCTTATATATCACATAATATACAAAATACATGATCTTGATGTGATTTTAACAAGTTAGGGAATGACATGCATCTCAACCTCAATTTAGTCAACTATAGCCAAGTACTAAGCAAGATCTTAGCAGAAAAAGAAAGGCTTTAAAAATTGAAGCAACTAACAACTTAGGGCGAGCAAGTAGTTTCAACTCCAATCTAGTAGACCAATTTAATCTTTAAACAATAAGCTGCATGTGGCATGCTTGAAGCATACTTCTTTTATTTCCTTGGAGTGGCATGCTTGAAGCATACATCTTGTCTTTTGAGGGAATGGCATGCTTGAAGCATACATCTTATCTTTTAGGGAAAGCATCCGGAAGCTCATAACTTGAGGCTTTTGCTTTTAACAACCCTTTTTTATTGATTCCCTTTTTTTTCTTTTTCTTTGATTGTAAACATGCAAAAACGATTAAAAGGTCTTATGAAAGAGTAAAGCTGAAAATACACTTGCTCCATAGCCCAAATTTGTCCAAAAAAAAATTCAATAACAAGCCTAGAAGAGTAAGATATCACAGAGTATTTAGCTATAGACAATCAGTCCAAGGAATTCCACAATGTCATTTTTAGTTCAAGTGAGACAATTAGATTATCATATATTAGCTCAATTACATAACATATAAAGAAATATGATAAAGTGAGCTCATCAAGTGAAAGAACTTGGCAAGGAAACTCCCTCTCAAAACAAACCCATTGGATGAACAATCCCAAGTTCTCCCCGAATAAAAGCAAAATGAGAAGAAGACAAAGGTTTTGTAAAAATGTCTGCCAATTGATGTTCAGTATCCACATGGTGAAGCACAATATTTTCTTTTTCAACATGATCTCTAAGAAAGTGAAATCCAATATCAATATGCTCAAGAAAGGGGATTATTCAAGAGGTGGCATGAACCAAATCAATTCAACATCCTCCAAAGTCAACATCAGAATAAGCTCTTAAGCTAATGCATAAGGAAGCAGAAAGCCAAATGCCAAAATCTTGAGTACCATGGAGATACCTGAAAGTTCACTTGAACGCTTGTCGATGTGAAGCACGTGGGAAGCTTGAAAACAAGCACACATAAGCACGTGGGAAGAGTCTCTCATGTAAACCTCCAATTATCTCATCCTCAACAAAGATCATCATCATCTTTTATGAACAAAGACACTCTCCCTGAACAAATGCACTGCACTGCATCATTTGGACTAGTGCCTTTATAAAACAGAGGTGGAAGAAGCATCTTCAAAAGATAACACTTTTAGCACGAGATGCATGAGTAAAGGAGAACCAAATCTTATCACTAAACATATGAAGTGAGCATCCGAAATTCACTAGCCACATGTTCTCCCTCCTCGCGTGAGAAGCCTACATAGAAGCAGAAAGTGTCGAGGTCTCGGCATCAAGTTAGAAATAAGGTGTTTAGGAATCCAAAGATCGAGACACCCGACGCACAACAAGAGGCACAACACGAGTATTCTTATGCACAAAATCAGATTTGCCTTTTCCGTGTTTTTAGCATCAAAAGGTGTTTGTTTCACCCTAGGCACATAATGAGAAGTGGAGTGTGCCTTTCTGAAATTAGACCTAGCATTAAACCTTTCTCTCTTTTGTTGTTTAGCTAGTCTAAAGCAAAAGTCTACTAAATGTCCATCTGTACCACAATGAGTGCAAGTGTACTTAACATTATGTTTAGCTTTGGAAGTAGAAGCAACATTTGCATTCATCATAGTAGAAGATAAAAGACCAGCAGATTTAAAGACAGTTTTCTTAGGCTCATTGACAATTTCAAATTTTCCACTTTCAAGTGTTTTGACAACAGTGGGAGCATGTGATTTATGATGAGCATAAGAATCAAAACCTAAACCTTTGTTATGAGTGCTGACTTTTGATTGATCCAAGATCATGTTTAGGTTTTTCTTTCCTTTAGTGAAACATTCTAATGACTTTTCCAAGTAATCAATTTTTCGAGAAAGAGTTAAACAATTATTACAGGGAATGTCCACTTTTCCTTTTTGCTTGCGACAAGTTGAGCATGAAAGAACCTCATGTGTAAGCAAATCTTCTGTCATTTGAGAAACCCTAACATTTGCATCATGCAACTTCAATTCTAGTATGGAGCATATAGAACATGGAGTTGTATCATGTAAATCAATGGTAGAACAACTAGCATGTTTAACAAGTTTCTCATTTTTCTCATTTTCAGCATTGATTTGCTCTAACAAGGTAACATGTTCTTTCCTAAGCAAAGTAAGCTCATTGTAGATTAAGTCACATGATTTGCAAGCATCATCATCAGGAATCAAGGTTTTAAGTCTAGCAATTTCAGCATTCAATGACTCAATAACAAAATCATGTTTCTTAATTTTCTTGTCACGTTTATCAAGCAATTTACCAAGTCGAGCAACAAAGAATAGCTAATTCATCGTAAGAAGGATCTACCTCATTGAAGTCATTGTCATGATCGCCCTCGGTGAAGCTGTCATTGCTTTTAGCCATGAGACACAACCCCGCCAACTCATGCTTGCTTGGAGTTGCATCGCCCTCATCGCTCCTCGAATCCACATCGCTCAAATTGACTTGTTCAAGAGCGGAAAGAACTCGGTGGATAACTTTGCTGTTGATGAAGCTCTTCTTCTTTCTATTACTTGAAGAGAACTTCTTCTCTTTTCTTCATCGTTGTCCTTCTCCTCCCTTGATGCTTTACCTGCAAGTTTAGGACAGTTTGGACGAATATGGTCGAGATCACCACACTCATAGCATCTTGGAGGGCCACCACCACCTCTCTTTCTCATTCTCACATTTTGTAAAGCTTTGTTAAAGCGAGAAGAGAGTAGTGACAAGTCTTCTTCTGGGAATTGCTCAATCTGTTCATCGGTTAGTGAAGACAAGAAAGATAGGGCAAAGCTTGAAGCAGCACCATTATGAGATATGCTAGATTGAGATGTCAAAGCAATTGATTTATGATCATTCTTTCTAGCAAGAATATCTAATTCATGAGTTTTAAACTTGGAATAAAGAACATCTAAGGTAAGTGTACTCATGACAGTAGATTCTCTAATGGATGTAACTTTCATCTCCCAAATAGACATGTCTAAAGCACCAAGCAATTGTCTAGCATTAGCAGCATCATCAAAGCTAATTCCAACAGCACGAAGATTATTGAGAATTTTATTGAAACGTGCAAAGAAGTCATCTAGCGACTCACCGGGTTTCATCTCAAATCGCATGTATTCTTTTTTGTAAAGATCTTGACGAACCTCTTTAATAGTGTTAGAACCCTCATGATAATCACAAAGAGATTTCCATACCTCATATGCAGATTTGAGATGGATCACACGGTCAAAGTCGCTGCGTCCCAAACCTTGGATGATCAAGTTGCGCGCCTTGCTGTTTGCTTCAACATGTGTGCGATTGGTGTCGTTGACGTTGTCGTTTGCAGGGACTTCGTATGGCTTGTACACCTTCTCCCAAATTGTGAAGCCTTGTGCTTGGATGAATGCCTCCATCTTGGCCTTCCAAAACTGAAAATCAACACCATCGAACACACACGGTTTTGTCGAATAGCGATCCATTGATCTAATCACCGATTAAGATAGATTAGAAAAACCTTGCTCTGATACCACTTGTAGGATCGAAGTGTACGAATATAGCAATCAGAGGGGGGGTGAATGATTGTGTGGAATCTAAAACCAAATTCTTGATCTACTAAAATTTCACCCCAAAACAGAACCAAATAATTGCCTCGTATTCGACAAAAACAGAATGATAAAGGTTCGGTAAAACGCGAATTTCCAGAGATCCAACCGTCGGATCGATCTGAAATTTGGACACAAGAAACTATATTCCAGTACGAATCGAACCCAAAAAGAATCAGCTCGATCGGACTTACGGATCAAAAGTTATAAGCTTCGCAAGCTTGCTGTTCCAGAACTTGACGAAAATCAATCTAATCGAAACTTGTAGATTGATCAAGAACAACAAAAGATTTATCAACAAAACTTTGAGGAACACTAGATCAATACCCTAAAGAGGTTTTTGATGGATCAAATCAAGATGAAAATCAAAAATCAAAAAACAAAAACCAATCTAGAACTAGAACAAGTATGCAAACAAGAACCAAAAGAGAATATTGTAGCACACAAGGAACTAGAATAATTGATCTTTATTTCTTTTGTCTAAAGTACTCCCATCAAAAGAGTACAAACCCTAAAACCAAGCTCAAGCTCCCTTGCGCCTGTTCTGCTACTTGGTTCGATTGATGCCCTTTAACAGGAGACACCCCTCCTATTTAAAGGACCAACCCACAAGGAGTTCTGAATACGATTCCTATTCCCTAGAAGGAATCTATATCCAACACAACTCTACTTGGCCGAATACAACTCTTGCACGCGTATGGCAACCCTACCATACTCACGTGACTAACACTTTGCACGCGTATGGCCACCTGCCATTAGGGGTGAAAACGGGTCGGATACGGTCGGGTAGTAGGTGATCCCGTATCCTACTCTAATTATTTTTTTTCGGATACGGGTACGGATACGGATAGTTAAAAATCGGGTAGGATATGGGTACGGATACGGATATTTCGGAACGGGTAGAAAATGGGTATCGGATACTATACGAACGGTTACTATACGGGTAGCGGGTACTTGGTCGGATAGTACGCGTATTGCCTAAAAATCGAAACATTCGATGAAAATAATCATATTATCTGTAACACATGCATGTAAGCAAGCTTGTTAGTCATATTATCTGGGACACATGCACCATCATATCGATCAACAATCTCAACAACCTACAACAAACAAAACAATAAACATGAACAAAAAACAAGTTATGTACTTAGCCGAACATATCTTTGAATCAAGGCATCAAGCATACACATATTCAGCATACCTTTCGTGAAGCTAGCAGCGAAGCAACACCGATCGGGATAAAAATGGTGCCAACAAGAACAAATACAGAAATGACCTGTATAACATAAGAACGATCATTTTTGAGGTACTCCAACATATGATCTATCTCAAGCTAAAGCCAATTAACACCAGGGGGAAAAAACTTTAATGTCAACCTACCCATTTTGGAGTAAGAATTGGTTTGCAAGCTAGGAGCTCCTGCTGCGTAAACTTGGAGATCTACTCAGCTAAATATTTCCACATCTAGTTGAGTTTACAAACTTATTCAAGATTAAGATCAACTATCAAGCAAGACTCAGAATGCATATGAATGAACCAAAAAAAAGCTTTACATAAAGCAAATAGAACGCTGCTGCTCTTCCCGATTTTCTATGATTTTTTTGTTGCTCAAATGAAAAACTTATCAATATGAAAAAGATGCTCCTCAAAATTCTCTACAACTTTCATGTAGACCACAAAATTTTTCGAGCACGGGAAGACCTCCAAAAATGTGAATTACTATTGTCCTGTATCCGGGTACCCGATTTTAAAAATTATCCGGTACTCAGATCCGACCCGAAAATCCGGGTATTTACCGGGTATCTGCTGTCCTGTATCCGACCCGTATCCGAAAGAAAAGTATCCGGGTAATTACCCGTATCCTACCCGACAAAAAAATACCCGTATCCGTATCCGAATTTTCGGATAGAATTTTGCCGGGTACGGATACGGGTCGGGTATTACCCGACCCATTTTCACCCCTACCTGCCATACTCACGTGACTAACACTTTGCACGCGAATGACCTCCTGCCATTCTCACGTGACTAACCATTCTTCATGTGCACCATTCTCTTAGCCCGAACGTCCCGCATGACATCCTTGACCACCAAGACCTCAGTTCCTCCCTGAACCTAGTCCCGAACCTCAGTTCCTCCATGAACCTAGTTCCGGTCCCGTCATCGACCACATTCGCACTCGAGCAATACCTGCACATGAATAAACCACAAAACGAATCCGAGCACAAGTCCACGAATTGACTCAATGTCAATCCATGCAACTACTCACATGAGCATTGCATAAAGTCCACTTCAAAAGAAGCATCATGAAATTCTCACAAATTTCATAATCTCAAAAACAAATCAAACACAATTCCAATTTTGCTCAAAACCCTAATCGAGCAAAAACGCATTCACGGCGGACAAACAAATATGGTCCGGCGTACACATGAAAAATCACTCAAAAAACCATTCACAATGGACAAACAAAATCGGTCCGGTGTACAAGTGAAAGTATCGGTTTCAAGAAGAAATCATTCCGGCGAAAACACGTTCACGACAGACTAAAAGAAATCAGTCCGTCGTACATGCGAAATCAATCCTCAAAAAGCCGTTCACGACTGACCAAAGAAATTGGTCCGACGTACATGCAAAACTTACTGGTTTGAGAGTTTGGTCCGGCACAAAAGATGACTTCACTGTTTGCTATCAAATTGTCAGACACAAGCACAAACACATTTTGCAAATTCAATTCTAAGCCAATTTTTCAGCACATGATTTCACAGCGACTCCGTGCCACTACCAACCGGGGGCGCCGAGGCCTCTCGAGGGGCCGTCGGGCCGCCGGCTCAGCGTCGACTAGTGTGGGAAGAAGCCCCCTGGCCCAGAACCTGTGCGCGGCATGTCTCCTACTGAGTCATCCACCTCTGGAGCTCGCAGGGGACAACCCCACCGCACCCTGGCTCCGGGATGTGGTCCGCCTTGTGGAGGCGGCCCAACTTCGAATGGGAACTTTCGATCGGTCTCCGACCAATGGGACTCCTCCCTCGAAGGGGCACGCTCACTCTTCCCACACCTCGAGCCGCCCGGGCGGGAGACGTATCAGCCAGGAGGGCCCAAGCAGGCACCCCGGCCCCGTTTGTGGCCGCAGGGTTACGGGGGATCATCACAGGGAGCTCTGGCGACGGCGCAGCAGCGATTCTCCCAGCCGCTCGCGTGGTCATCATTCCCAAGATTCTGAATGCACTCTGCATACAGTTTCCAGGAGCCGGACCCCCTCCCGAGATTCCCCCGTCTGGAGTTCGGAGGAAGTTCATTCCTCTCGCTCCCCGGGGACTCGTCTTCAGCAGACCTCCGCGCATTCTACGTGTCGAGATGCCAGAGCTAAGGATGACTCCCCTTACAGCGCGGGATGTCAGGATTTTACCCGACAGCTACGCCGCGTTGCGTGGCCCAACAGGTTCCGCCCGGCGTCCCTTAAGAAGTATGACGGCACCACCAATCCAGAGGAGTTCCTGCAAATTTATACCACGGTGGTGCGTGCCGCGGGTGGGTCCGGCAGGGTGATGGTGAATTACTTTCTCACGGCCCTAACCGGATCCGCCCGATCCTGGTTGTTGAACCTTCTACGAGGATCAATCTCCTCGTGGGAAGGACTGCCCGACGTTTTTATCGCCAACTTCCAGGGGTCCTACATACAGCCGGGCGTGGAAGACGACCTCCACGCCCTCGAGCAAAAGAAGGGGGAATCGTTGCGAGACTTTGTCCAGCGCTTTAGCCATTGTCGCAACACGATTCCCCGAATTTTGGAACAATCGGTCGTCATCGCCTTTTGAAGGGGCATGCGGGACACCAAGATGCGGGAATAGTTGGCTACCCATGACATCACCACTACCTCGGAGCTCTTCTCTCTCGCACACCGGTGTGCGAGGGCAGCAGAGGCTAGAGGACCCGCATCAACCCCCGTGGTGCCCCGAGGCAAGGATGAAGCCGGCCCTTCGCGGGACCCCAGCCCCACAACCAAGAAGAAGAAGAAGCGCGACGCGGATGAGACCAGGCGGGTCTTGGTCGCCGAACGCCCCCATCGGGACAATCGGTCCAAAAGATGCGACTGCCCTTCCCAGCGGGATGACCGTCCTGGACAGAGGCATGACCGCCCCGACCGGCGGGATGACCGCCATGCTCGCCGCCCCGACGGCCGCGAAAGCGACGGGGGCAAATCCTTCTGCCCCATCCACCAAACCCATTCGCACGACTTGGCGCGTTGTCCAGTCGTGAGCGAGATTGTAGAGCAGTGGTTGAAGGATCATTGCCCCCGACGAGACAAAGACGAAGACTCCGCTCCGTTGGGATTCCAGCGGGCGGATCGAACAGTGGCGTACATCAATGGTGGGTCCGCCACCTATCCCTCCAACACGGCATTCAAACAGCAGTGGAGGGAGGTGTACACCGCGGGAACAAGCTCAGGAACGTGCCGAATGCTGAAGTGGTCGAAGGAGCCGATCACCTTCAGTCAAGCCGATCATCCTGAGAGTACTGCCGGCCTAGGTAGCCTTCCGCTCGTGGTCTCACCCATGGTCTGGAATGTAAAGTTGGGTCTGGTACTGCTGGACGGAGGGAGTTCAATTAACCTCCTGTCTGAGCGGGCCTTTGTCAAGATCCAGATCCCCCTCCAGGAGATGGAACCTGCTTTGCTTGTTTTCGGCATCGCCCCGGGGACTGGCTAGATGCCCCTGGGATGAGTGCGCCTTCCCATCACTTTTTGGAAGGAAAGCAACTACCGCACGGAGATGGTAGATCTTGAGGTCGTCTCCTTCGACCTCCCGTTCAACGCCTTGCTTGGTCGACCTGCTTTGGCCAAGTTCATGGCGGTAACCCATTACGGCTATATGGTGGTGAAGATTCTGGGACCCGCTGGTCCCATCACCATCCAGGTGGATAGGACGGAAGCCCTACGCTGCCACAAGGATGCGATGGATGTGGTTGGCGCCACCTGCTCTGGCCGTAATGAGGTAGTGTAACACCTCAGTTTCGCCATTTGGAGAAAAATCTAATTTAAATTAATTAAATTCAAAACTTGGAGTTTCCTTGGTGTTTATATTAACCTGACATCCATTCCCATCCAAAATCGGGATTCAATTCCCTTCCGTTCGAAAAATCGAATTTCCAGATTCCCGCTGGTACCCGAAATTTCACCCGAGTCCAAACATGCTCCAAAAATCCCGAAACCACTTCAATTATGTCCCAAATATTCCAAAATGATTTTTGGAATGATTCCCCGGATTTTTGGACCTTCGCTCCTATTTTATCTCGCGCGCCTTTTGTTTAATGCCCGCTATTCGCGCCTGAATATTCAATTCCACAAATTTCATCCAAATTCCGCGAAACCAATTTTATTGGGTTTCAAATATTCCAAAATGGCTCTTGGAATTTTTTCGGAATTTTTAGACCATTTTTCCTAATTTTTCTCTAGGACGGTTCATTTACATAATTCTCAGCCAATCACGAGTCACCACGTGGCGTGAACAGTGCTTTCTTCAACCTCTTGCCATGGAAGAACAGAGAAGGAGCTCAAGCTCTCTCCCATGGCTAAGGCTCTCTTTAAATCTTCATATCTCGCTCAATGCAACTCCAAATCGTGAACCGTCAAGTCCGTTGAATCCGTAGCGACGTCCTCTCTCCATTCCCCACCATCAAGAGCTCGGGGTCTCGCCGGAATTTGCACGAATGACCAAAAACCGAAATTGCTTTAAATGTCATTTACTCGGCCGTTTCAACTCCGTTCCACGCGATTCCACTTCCATTCTCTTCGTTTAAGAGTCCCCTTCCCGGTAGTATGATCCTCCTTTAGCTTCTCCCACTCGTTCATCCGCTAGAACACGAAAATCGACGCCGGGTCGCCATTTTCGGAGTTCTTCGAGTTCATCCTTGTTCCTCTCTCTCCGGTGGGTCTTTATCAACTCCGGTGGGTTCTTTGTGACCGTGAGGAAGTCTAGCATCTAACCTTTCAATCAATTTTAGGATCCCGCAAGATTTGGAGACGAATTTCGCGTTTTGGTCATTTCGGCTGGAGCTCCGTTCGTCACAAAATTCGTCTTCTCCGGTGAGTTTGGATCCAATTCCTTGCTCCTATAGATCCCTAAGGATGTCATCTAAAGGATTCATGAATTTGTTTGGTCTAGTTTCATGCGAAAATGGGGCAAAATTCGGGATTTTTGGAGTGGTTCCAAGCCTCTGTTTTTTTTGGAGCTTACTGTGTTCGTGCATGCGTGTGTGCCCGCCGACCTGCCGGCCGCCGGCCGTCGCCCCCCCCCCCACGCGCCGGAGCAGCCCCCCCCTCCAAGCCCCAAGCTTCATCCTCCCATGCCCATGGCTTTGGCCCAAGCAAGAAGAAGGCCACTAAAGAATGACATGTGGGACCCACTTGCAAGAGACACAAAGTAAATCCAAAAATCAGAAAAATGAAAAAGGAATATTCCGCGGAATATTCCCTCGTTTTCCAATTTTCCAAATTTCAAACTTCAGAAGCTCATATCTTCTCCGTCCGAACTCCGATTGACTCCGTTAAAATTCCTAAATTCATCTAAAATCAAGATCTACCTGCCAGTACTACTTTTCTAATTTTTGAATTTTATTTATTTTCTTGT
Source organism: Rhipidocladum racemiflorum (assembly GCA_036346355.1). Taxonomy (NCBI): domain Eukaryota; kingdom Viridiplantae; phylum Streptophyta; class Magnoliopsida; order Poales; family Poaceae; genus Rhipidocladum; species Rhipidocladum racemiflorum. Next base: position 48,196,670 of record CM070589.1, read on the forward strand.
ATTTATTTATTGTCTCGTTTTGCGCGTAGCCGATGACCCCGCCGCCGGACTTTCCTCGTTCGACGACCTCACCGCGACTGAAGGCAAGTCTCCTTGACGCATATTGACCCTACGTTTATAAATATCTTTTAAATGTTTTATAAACTTGCATGCTATGTTTATCATCGTATGTCAAATATAAGTGAGTAGTTAATCCGATTTGTGAATACCTCCTTTGTTATCGGCATCCATGTTACTTGTAACCCTAGGACATTTGCTAAACCATGTTTATGCTTACATGGTACCCATCGTGCAATAGTACGGTAGAATTGCTTAAGACCAATATTGATGAAAACAACCCATGGGTGGGATTACTCAAAAAGAATGATTTCAAGTATGATTTGGAAATGATTATTATGATTTTGGTACTGTTTTTATAAAATAAAAAGAAAAGGAAAAATGGTTTAGACTTGGGCGGAATGGAATGTCGGGTGGGTGCGGATGGAGCACTAGTTGCATTGTGCAAGTGCCGCCCCAAGTCAATTATGGACCGACGCTTATGATTGTCCATTCTAAGCATAACCGTACTACCACATGTCTATAATGGTACGACCTGGCTAACTAATTTGTAGAAACTTAACTTAGACTCACCAAATGGTGGAATGTGAGTGCCGGATAGAGGCAATGTTGTTTTTCTCACACGGCGCAAGAGGGGGCTTCTGTACTGGGTGGCTAGAACCCTAACAACGGTGAAACCTCAGCGGGTGGGTCGGGTTAGGTGTATACATTGTAACAGCCTTGTCATGATCCCTCTGCCGGCACACCAAAGGAACTGTGTTAATCCAGAGGCATCAAGATATGATCATGTCTTGTGGGTAAAGTTGTACACCTCTGCAGAGTTAAAACTATTCGAAGAACCGTGCCTACGGTCAAGGGCAAAGCAAAGAATGCTTTCATATTGGTAGACTTTGGTTTTGGTTTCAAAATAAAATGGTGTCGGTTTTGGGATTCGGGAGTGGTTAGAACTCTCGGATGTTGATTGGCGGATTGACCCAACAAGGTGGATAGAACCTGTTTTATACTTTGACAGAAAGAGTCATGTATGATTAACCTTGATCTTTTAAAAGTTAGCGGTTAGAACCTTTATATTAGTGATGGTGGATAAAACCTTTACAGCAATATTAAATAATTCAATTGTTAAAAAGGAATTGTAAAAAGATGCTTTGTGAAACTTATTACTTAAGTATGGTTTAACAAAATTCGGCTTTGTGCAAAAGAACCTTGTTAAGCTTCCTTTGGAAAGCCCCTCATATACATACTTTCCCCGACTTGCTGAGTACTTTCGTACTCACGTGCTTCACAACTTGTCATCATCAGATAACTACCAGGACGCAGTCGAAGATGGTGAGTTCTACACGGAAGACTTCGATGAAGAGTGCCAGGATAGCTAGTCGCGCTTCTAGTCGTCGCCTGTGGCGTCTTGGTGTTCGCTTGTCGTTGCTTTTGTTTCCGCTATCGTGTCTCCGGTCTTTTGACCGAGTAATGTAATAAGTGGCCATGTGGCCCATACTTTATTATTTATGTTACAATTTTGTCATGTTTGGCAATGAAGTATCACTGTTGACTGTGTGTACTAGCTACTGATCTGGGACTAGTACGGAAATACACAGGAGATTTCGGATAGCTGATCCGGGGTCTCACAGCGGTGGTATCAGAGCCTGGATGACTGTAGGACGTGACGTAGTTAGAATGGCAAAGCCTTAAGGACTGATATTTTTATAAAAATGTACTTACAAAAGTTTAAGTTCCTTTGCTTCTATCTCCCCTTTCTTAGTGTCTTGTGCTTATCCTATCCTTTATTTAAAATTTGTTTACTGATCCCATCTTATTTCAAAATTTGTAGATGCCGGTTGTCACCACATTCGCCGCTCAGGCTGGAGGCTTCTGCGAGGAGCTATCACTGATGCTGCAGGAGTTGGGGTTTCCCCATCGTCCTGAGTATCGCTACCAGTTTGTTCCCGGTCTTGGCCAGGACTTGTGGCAGGTCCGGTTGCTGGTTTTCACGAGGAGCCGAGTTCGCGAGGAGGACCGACCGTTCTACTTTACGGCCGAGAGGTCGATTCTGGCGTATGCGCTTCAGGATGCTGCCAAAAAGGCTATCCTCCTGTTGGGGGAAAGCTACCGTGATCGGCTTGAGGACTCTCCGTACCACCTTTATCCCCGCTTCCAGGTCGGGATGATTCACAGCCAGTTCAGGAGTTTAGAGCAGGAGGCTGACCCGACAGTGGTGCACATGGGGTCCCTCATCCAGGCTCAGGATGAGGCCTATGTGCGGATCACCAGTGAGCTCCAGGATTTGCGCCGGGCTTTGACTGCAGCGAGAGAGGAGAACCGTCAGCTCCTGGAGGAGAGGAGGGATGTCCGTTCGCTTCCACCACCGGCGCCTGTGCAGGTGGCACAGCCCGTAGCACCACCACCACCAGTGCCTGTTCCGGAGGACCCGCCTACCCGCGACGTGCCGATCGATGCCCCTCCTGCCAAGTGTCACCAAGGCCTGAGGACTCGGGAGACCGCGCGCAAGTCTGTTCGGCGTCAGTCACCTTTGGGAGTGTCTTTGAGCTTCTTGGCCACCCCTGGAGGTGCAGGACCTTCTTCTTCAGCGACACCTTCCCGCAGCAGGAGCGAGCAGGAGGAGGAGGACAAGTCCCCTCGTGTCTACGAGAGTGACGCGAGCGTCTAGCTGTCTAGCCTGGAGGACCTTTATTTTGTTTCGATTAGAACGTTGAATAAGTGCTTGTTGGATTGTATCGTGCCCTTAGGCATTTGCGATACAGCCATCCCCAAAACTATTTTGTTTAATTGGAGTTCAGTTGGTTTCCCTTCTGTGTGTGCTTTTGTGGTTGTGGATGTTGTTTAGCCCCCTGTTTCTTATCTTTGCTCTTCCTTTCTCCCTTGTGCTTCCCTCGTCAGCAGTTTCAGATGGCGAACCTTGGTCGTGGTCATGGCCGCGGGAGAGCAAGAGGCCGCGGTAGAGGTCGTGGATGGGCCCGTGGACCCGTGCATTTCCAAGATGAGGAGTATGTGGAGCCGCAGCAGCAGCAGGACGCCATCGGGCAGTTACCGCTACCCGCCCACCAAGGACCGCCGCCTGCCCCTCAACATGATCCGCCGCCGCCCCCACCTCCAGTGCAACCGCCCAACCTCGAATAGATGATGGCGATGCAGATCCAGCTTCTGCAAGCCCTAGCTCAGAATGTTCTGAACCAACCTCAGGCTGCACCAGCTCAAGCAGCAGAACCACCTTAGTCCAAATTCGGAGAATTTATGAGGACGAGACCTCCCACCTTTGCGGGAGCAGTGGATCCGCTAGAGGCGGATGATTGGCTGAAGGAGGTGGAAAGGAAGCTCCACCTAGCTCAGTGTGATGACCTCGAGAGTGTGCGGTTTGCTTCACACCAGTTGAAGGGTATTGCAGCTAACTGGTGGGAGAATTATTGTGCTGCCCATGCTGACCCTCAGAATATTGCTTGGGATGAGTTCGTTGAATCTTTCCGAGCCACCCATATCCCGAAGGGCATCATGGAGATGAAACGACGGGAGTTTCATAAGCTACAACAAGGGAATTTGTCCGTGTCCGAGTATCTAAACCAGTTTACCCAGCTTTCATGCTATGCGGCTGCTGATGTCGCAACTGATGAGGCCAAGATATGGCGTTTTATGGAGGGCCTTGACCCTAACTTGAAGGTTCAGCTGGTTTCGAGCGACTTTCCGTCGTTCCAGCACATGGTGAACAAAGCGCTGATTCAGGAGGATGCTCAGCGCTAGCTGTTTGAGTCGTGGAAGCGGAAGATGATGTTCCAGAGCCAGCGAGGTGCCAGCAGCTCCAGGCCCCACACGTTTCAGCAGCAGCAGCCTAGCAGGCCAGCAGTTCCCAACGCACCAAGGACCACAATGTCCACCCCGCGCCCAATTGGACAAGCCCCTGCCGGCAATGCAGGAGCCCAAGCTCAAAAGAGTGGAACCGCCATGGTGGGAGTGCAGTGCTTCAACTCCAGGGAGATGGGACACTATGCCAACAACTGCCCACAGAAGCGTCAGCCAGTCACCCCAGTGAGGTTTAATCTGGGATCAACGCCAGCCCGTGCTCCAGCGCCGGCTCAAGGAAGAGGTACGCCGCAGACCCCGCGTATGCCAAGAACTGCTGGAAGGGGGCGCATGAATCACATCACTGCTGAGGAGGCTCAAGATGCGCCAGATGTGGTTTATGGTATGTTCCATGTCAACTCAGTCCCTGCTTCAATTCTGTTTGATTCTGGTGCAACACATTCTTTCATATCAGAATACTTGGTTAAAAAGCATAATTGGGATACAGTACAGCTAAGAAACCCTTTATTAGTGCAATCCCCTGGTAAAGAATTAAGAATAACTGCCGTTTGTCCAAAAATGGATATCGAAATAAAAGGGGTAAAGTTCTTAGCGAACTTAATACTATTGGATACTAAGGGTATAGAAGTAATCCTTGGAATGGATTGGTTAACCAAGTATAAGGGTCAGATAGACTATGCTAGTAGAGCTATCTCTCTTACCAGCCCTGAGGGGATTAGAGTGAAGTTCTTGTCTAATCTTTCCTCTAAGGGGGGTAGCACCCTAAACCGTCTGAAAGGTACATCGTTGGAAAATGTGCCGATAGTCAATGAGTACCCGGATGTATTCCCAGAAGATTTGCCTGGTATGCCACCAAATCGGGATGTCGAGTTCGTGATTGAACTTGTACCTGGTACGGCTTCAATCTCGAAGAGACCTTATAGGCTACCTTCAAATGAGTTGGTCGAGATGAAGAAGCAGATTGAAGAATTGCAAGAAAAAGGATACATCAGGCCCAGTTCATCGCCTTGGGGATCGCCCGTGATTTTCGTCACAAAGAAGGATGGTAGTCTGAGGATGTGTATAGACTACAGATCTTTGAATGAGGTCACCATCAAGAACAAGTATCTGCTGCCTCGGATAGATGATCTGTTTGATCAGTTGAAGGGAGCTCAAGTTTTCTCCAAGATAGATTTGAGATCGGGATATCATCAACTGAAGATAAGGAAAGAGGATATTCCGAAGACAGCCTTCACTACCCGGTATGGACTGTATGAGTTTACAGTAATGTCCTTTGGATTAACAAATGCTCCTTCCTATTTCATGAACCTGATGAATAAGGTGTTCATGGAGTATTTAGACAAGTTCGTCGTAGTCTTCATTGACGACATTCTTGTCTATTCCAAGAGCGGAAAAGAGCATGAAGACCATCTGAGGATCGTTTTGGAAAAGTTAAGAGAGCATCAGCTGTACGCTAAGTTTAGCAAGTGTGACTTTTGGTTGAAAGAGGTATCTTTCCTGGGTCATATCATTTCTGTTGCAGGAGTAGCAGTGGATCCAGCAAAAGTAAGGGATGTTTTGGATTGGACGCAACCAAAGTCCGTCCCGGACATTAGAAGTTTTCTGGGGTTAGCTGGTTACTATCGGAGATTCATTGAAGGTTTCTCGAAGATAGCCAGACCTCTTACTCAGCTTCTGAAGAAGGAGAAGAAGTTTGAATGGACTAAAGCTTGTGAGAAGAGTTTTCAGGAGTTGAAGAAGAGATTAACCTCAGCCCCAGTACTTGTCCTGCCGGATATTCATAAGGATTTTGAAGTATACTGTGATGCTTCAAAACAAGGTCTGGGATGTGTTTTGATGCAAGAAGGGAAAGTTATAGCCTATGCTTCAAGACAACTGCGACCTTATGAAGAAAACTACCCCATTCATGACTTGGAGTTAGCCGCAGTGGTGCATGCCCTCAAGATTTGGAGGCATTACCTGATCGGCAACAGATGTGAGATCTATACGGATCATAAGAGTTTGAAGTACATCTTCACCCAGTCAGATCTCAACCTGAGGCAGAGAAGATGGTTGGAACTGGTAAAATACTATAATGTTGGAATCCATTATCACCCTGGGAAAGCGAATGTTGTTGCGGATGCATTAAGCAGGAAAGCTCACTGCAACAATGTTAAGGTACAAGAAAGCCAGCCAGCGCTTCATGAAGAATTACGGCGTCTTAACCTGGAATTGGTAAATGAAGGTTGCATTTACAATGTGGAGGTAAAATCAACCTTGGATGATCATATCAGAGAGGCTCAGAAGAATGATAAGGGTATTGCAGACCTAAAAGATGGCTTGAAGAGAGGGAAACACCCAGGATTTTCGGAAGATGACCAAGGTACGGTTTGGTTCGGGAAAAGAATAGTAGTCCCTAACCAAGAGGAAATCAAGGAGGTGATCTTAAAAGAAGCTCATGATTCGGTGTATTCCATTCATCCGGGAGGTACCAAGATGTATGCGGATTTGAAAGAGAAGTATTGGTGGTCCAATATGAAGAAGGAAGTGGCTGACTTCGCGGCACGTTGTGATGTTTGCTAGTTGGTTAAAGCCGAACATCAGAGACCCGCCGGTCTATTGCAGCCTTTGCAAGTTCCTGTTTGGAAATGGGAAGAAATCGGAATGGATTTTATCATCGGCTTGCCAAAAACTAAATTCGGTTATGATTCCATCTGGGTTATCGTGGACAGATTAACTAAAGTAGCTCATTTCATTCCTGTGAAGACGACTTATTCTGGTGACAAGCTCGCAGAGTTATATATGGCTAAGATTGTATGTTTGCATGGTGTGCCGAAGAAGATCGTGTCCGATCGAGGTTCCCAGTTCACCTCGAGGTTCTGGCAGAAATTGCATGAGGTATTGGGCACAAATCTGAATTTCAGTACTGCTTATCATCCCTAGACAGATGGACAGACAGAAAGAATTAATCAAATCCTAGAAGATATGTTGAGAGCTTGTGCTCTAATATACAAAGGTTCATGGGATCAGAATTTGCCTTATGCTGAGTTTTCGTATAACAACAGTTATCAAGCCAGTCTGAAGATGGCTCCTTTTGAAGCTCTATACGGAAGAAAATGCAGGACACCCTTGTATTGGAAGGAAACCGAAGGTGGGCAGATAATTGGACCTGATATTCTGAAAGAAACCGAAGAGCAGGTTAGACAGATTCAGGAGAATCTAAAGATCGCCTAGTCAAGACAGAAGAGCTATGCCGATAATCGACGATGAGAATTGAGCTTTGCACCTAGTGAGCATGTATATCTGAAAGTTTCGCCTTTGAAAGGAATGAAACGGTTTCGAGTTAGTGGAAAGTTAGCGCCCCGCTACATCGGACCATTCCCAGTGGTTGCCAGAAAAGGAGAAGTGGCTTATAAATTGGAGTTGCCTTCGCAGCTGTCAGGGGTACATGACGTCTTTCATGTGTCTCAGTTGAAGAAATGTCTCAGAGTACCCGAGCATCAGATGCCTTTAGAGGAAATGGAACTAAAGGAGGACCTGTCGTATTCGGAATACCCAGTCAAGATTTTGGAGGAAGCCGAACGTCGAACCCGGAATCATGTGATCAAATTCTGCAAGGTTCAGTGGAGTAACCATTCCGAGAAGGAAGCTACCTGGGAGCGTGAAGAAAATCTTCGAGCGGAGTTTCTAGATCTCTTTCTTTCTCCGTCCGAATCTTGGGGACGAGATTCTCTCTAAGGGGGTAGGTTTGTAACATCCTCAGTTTCGCCTTTTGGAGAAAAATCTAATTTAAATTAATTAAATTCAAAATGTGGAGTTTCCATGGTGTTTATATTAACCTGGCATCCATTCCCATCCAAAATCGGGATTCAATTCCCTTCCGTTCGAAAAATCAAATTTCCAGATTCCCACCGGTACCCGAAATTTCACCCGAGTCCAAAAATGCTCCAAAATCCCAAAACAACTGCAATTATGTCCCAAATTTTCCAAAATGATTTTTGGAATGATTCCCTGGATTTTTGGACCTTCGCTCCTATTTTATCTCGCGCGCCTTTTGTTTAATGCCCGCTATTCGTGCCTGAATATTCAATTCCACAAATTTCATCCAAATTCCGCGAAACCAATTTTATTGGGTTCCAAATATTCCAAAATGGTTCTAGGAATTTTTCCGGAATTTTTAGACCATTTTTCCTAATTTTTCTCTAGGGCTGTTCATTTACGTAATTCTCGGTCAATCACGAGTCGCCACGTGGCGTGAACAGTGCTTTCTTCAACCTCTTGCCATGGAAGAATAGAGAAGGAGCTCAAGCTCTCTCCCATGGCTAGGGCTCTCTTTAAATCTTCATATCTCCCTCAATTCAACTCCAAATCGTGAACCGTCAAGTCCGTTGAATCCGTAGCGACGTCCTCTCTCCATTCCCCACCATCAAGAGCCCGGGATCTCGCCGGAATTTGCACGAACGACAAAAAACCGAATTTTCTTTAAATGTCATTTACTCGGCCATTTCAACTCCATTCTGCGCGATTCCACTTCCATTCTCTCCGTTTAAGAGTCCCCTTCCCGGTAGTATGATCCTCCTTTAGCTTCTCCCACACGTTCATCCGCTAGAACACCAAAATCGACGCCGTTCATCCGTAGCGCATTGGGTTCCAGTTGATGAATGTGGTTCATCCGGCTAAAGAGAATTGCTATTTGTTGGCATTCTAGTTTGAGATAAGAATAGGAATGTTTATGAAATTGTTAAGTATAATAGAGGAGTATACTCATGAGCTTGGTTGTTTGAGTGAAAGGATGTGAGGGCTAGACCCTCTTTGGAAAGGGACCGAGTGTGATGTGGTAAGGATTTGGTGGTCCTAGCTCAGGCTAGGTGTAGAACTTGGGTTGTGGTTTAAAAAGGGTGGATTATCATGGAGGCGTGTGATGTAAGTTCAAAATCTGTTGCGAATATTGTTGGATGTAAAAAAAGGGGGGTGATGGCAATTTGAAATAAAATGTCCTATCATGAACATTGTCTTAGTTAGTTGTCCCTGGGTATGAGATGTGCCTGGGAGAGGATAGAAAATTGTATATTGTGGACAACCGATTGGAAAAGGAATTTATGCCTCAGTGGGTTAATTCTTTCGGTAGCATTGATTGGTTATGGTCCTTTTGTGAAAAGGTTAATCAATTAGAAACGATGGGATATGTGTATATGATTCTTTGGGGTTCAAGTTTGGAACCCAAGATGATTAAACGGGTGGTATGAACGATTGGTTGAGATTGTGAAATAACCTCAAAATTTTCAAAATGAATTCAAATTTGGCTTTAATTTTGTCTTTCCCTGTTTTTCTTGGTTTCATTTGAGCTATTTTCGGATTTTTGCCATTTTCGGAAATTTTCGCCGCTCAGGCGTTTTCCTTTTTGGGCAAAGGCGCCTCCTCCTCCTCGCAAGACGCCGGCGAGGCCGCCACTCCGCCGCCCACGCCTCTTGGCGTGCCGCCTCTCGCTCTCGCTCGTGCCCCGCCCGAAACCCGCCGCGCCCCTGTTCTTCTTCCCGTGAGCTCTGCCATGGCAGAACTGTCGCTGCCGCGCGCCAGGCCTGCGCCGCCGTCCCGTCGCCGCTGCCCTAGCCCATGTAGAGCACTCCGCCTCTCGCCGCGCTAGCACCCGCCCCGAGCCCCGCGCACATGCCTCGTCCCCTCACCCCGTGAAGTCGCCGCCGCCATCATGAGGCCGACGACCCCCGCCACCTCCTTCGGCTATTTAAGTCCCTCCTGCTCGCCATTCGTGGCTCCCCGAGCTCGCTGCTTTCCCCTGTCTCGTTTCCCCTCTCTCCCGTACTCCCTCGAGCTATCCCGTGGCCGCCCCACGGGAGTCTTCTTCGTCTCCGGCCACACGCCGCCACCAGCCCTCACCGCTGCCGCCCACTCCCTCCCGTGCCGCGATTCGGGTGCGAGGTGAACTCCCCCCCCCCTTTCCCACAAGCACGTGCGAGCCCCGTGCCCTAACCCGCGGGTTCGCCCTCGTCTCCCCCGCCTCCGGCAGTTAGCGCCGCCCGGCTCCACTCGGCTCCGCCCTGCGCCGCTCACCCCCTCTTCTCCCTCGTTGACAGTGGACCCCACACGCCAGCCCCCCATCTCTCTCTCTCACTGCCACCAGGGCCCACCTGTCGGGTGGCCTGGCCACGAGTTTTGGGCCGGCCCGTTGGCCTTCGCCCACGCGCACGCATGCCCGGGCCGGTTTCGGTTTGGCGTGGCCCAAAATGAACAGTGCTCATTTCATTTTCCTTTTCGGATTTTTATTTCCAAAATCCTTTTTAAATCATTTTAAATATCCAAAAATATCCAAAAGCCCAAAAATGCCCAAAATACATATTCCGAACCCTTTCGAGCCACTGAGTCCAAAAATGCCCTCCGTTCCTCAATCCGGAGTCTCCAAAATTCCAAAATGCCCAAATCGCCCTTCCTTTCTCTCTCTCGGCGATTCGGTTTAAGTTCTGTTTCGTTTGATTTCTTTCGTTTCGTTTCTTTATTGTCGTCGTCCTTTTCGCGTTAGATCCGGACGTGGACGATTCCAGGAGCCGCAGTTCTTGAGCAGACCCGGATCCGACAAAGAGCCGATTTCACTGGCCAACGACACTTCGTCCGATCCAATCCGCCAAAGAAGGCAAGCCGTACACCTTTGATCATGTTGAACCTATTCATGCCTTATTATAGTTAATTACTATTTTCTACCGCATTACTTTACGGTATGTTGAAATATTGCAAATCCGTTTATTTTAGAATGACATGATACTTAGTTAATGCCGATTTGCTCATGAGACTTCCTTGAAAAATATTGAACCTAATTATATCCTTGTAACCTTAGGTTAATTAATATTCCGGTATTAATTATTATTATCTTGTTAGTTTAGTCAAATGCTTTTGAGAGTGGAAATAAAAGGTTGCCGAACCTTTGGTTGGGTTCTGTTTGGAAAAGTGCTACGGTTTGGGGGACAGAATTGGATAAATCCCGGAGTGGATTAGTTCCAATCCCCGGCTGATGATTAATGCTTTGGTTTGTCTGGTGGCCGGTACCGTGGGTATCGGAATGGGGTTGTGGATCGAAAAAGGCTTGGTCTCTGGCAATGTAAGGTTAATAATCCTCTTGAGCAAAGTAAATAACTTAAGAACTCGTTCAACCACAGGTTGGGCCGGTCAACTTCGTTGGCTTGACTCAACATAGCTCGGTACATTGGACTTTCCCTCGGAATACCTATAGGAGCAGGGTTACCTTCCCAGGTGTGGGAGATGGTCCAAGGTTATGGGGGTGGGACGGAGATGTGCACCAGGAAAGGGTGGCATTCCGGGTTCACAATGGTAGGTGTCCACAGTAAGCGGGACCAAGAACTCCACACTGGCCAGTGGGGACCCCGGGTTAATGTGGACCAAAACTCTACCGGATAGGGACTAAAGAGGGAAATGTCCAACGAAAAGCTATGATAACCTCGATCCGGCCGCACGCATTTAAGTTGCGTGTTAAACTCGAATTGGCATTAACGATCATGGAATCTTGTGGGTAAAGCTGAACTTCTCTGCAGAGTGAATAAATGGTATTCGAATACGCCGTGCTTCCGGTAAATGAAGCTAAGTTTAATTGGGGTGAATCCCGTAACCTAGCTCAAGTAGATCTTGGTGCATGTTTGAGAATGTGGTTTAATGGTGATGACTTTGTGAATGGAACCCCCCCTGGATTACTATTATTATGGATTGTGTTTTAAATGAAAAATGAGGTTACAAATAAAACTGCATCCACAAATACTTTAATCTTGTGCCAATATTGTGCTACACCCTTGCATGTAATATTCAGTGTTTTCCGTACGACTTGTTGAGTACTCCCGTACTGACCCTTGTAACCCCGACCCCCCTCTCAGAGTTTGAAGAAGTTGGAGCATTCCAGGAGTGCGTAGATGGCAATTTGGTTTTGAGGTCTTAGTCTTTTGCTCAGGCCTACCTGTGCAGTGTTTTGCTTGTAAGTTATTCGGGCCCTGCTGCGCCCTCTTCTGTAAAAACCCTAGCCGTTAGGCCTTATATTGAATAAAAATGTTGGAATTTGATTTTTGCCTGGCAATAATATGCTTGGTTCCTGGTAGCTAATCATCCTGGGTAGCTGTCGAGGCGTACGGATCTGCCCCTAAAAAGGCGGGCCGTCACAAGTGGTATCAGAGCCTTGGCTTGACCATTGATTAAGACCTTAAGTTGGATTAGGAAACCTTTCAAAACTTATTTTGATCTACAAACAAAATGAATTTCGAAAATATAAGTATTATTGTTGTCTCCTTCTTCCCCTGCTACCTTGTCTTCTTTAGAGCTTCTTATCCCTCCCGGTCTTGTTTTAAAGTTTTGCCTGCCCTTCTAAATTTCAAAATCCCCGCCGATCTTCGCTAGCAGCTTGGGGATAATGCCGTCAGCAGTAGTTAGACCGTTAGTCGTAGAAGTTGTGCCCTTCTTTGTTTTAGGCTTTTGTAATGTAAAATGGGTTATGCCGAACCTTAAAACGGTTTTGTGCATGATCCATGTCTTATAAAATTGCCAAGTTCTCTATTTCTGTGATTTTGATTGCTTAAACTATCTATATATCCCCGTCTAATTCAAAGGTTCCCTCAATTCGTCTGAGCCCCATCTATGCTTGCTATTCTCACCCCATGCCCTAAATTCTTACTCGTCTTTTTTCGCTTTCCTCAAAACCCTGCTGCAGACCGAAAAGAAAGTCAGATTGAGACCATGGCAGATTTTGGATCAAAATTCCTGCATGACAGCTCGAGCAGAAATGAAGCGTCAGTAAATCACCCAGTCAACCTAGCTCAATTACTGGCCATAATGGAAAGAAACAGACAACAAGCGGAAAGGCACCATACGCAGTTATTGGAAAGAATTTTCGAACGGCTAGTTGAAAAACCTCAAGGACACACCCAAGGAAATCTGGACAGACAAGAGGAAAGTACAGCGATGGGATATCTGCATGAATCCGACTACTTTACCAGTGATATTCCCAAGGAGATGGACACTCAAGCTAGTAGGATGAAAGAATCTTTGGAAGGATTACAGAGAAGCTTGAAGTTCCACACCTCAGCTATAAAGGACATGTCGTCAGAAATGGACAAACGGATAGCAATCGAAGAAGCCCGGAATAAATTAAAAATGATGAAAAAGAGAAAGAGAAAAATTCAACAGACATGGAAACCGACTCCTACCCAGACCAGAGGAAAGACCCCAGTCCTCACCCAAGGATTCCCTAACAAGAAACATTCAATGGAAAAAGAGCAACCAACACCTGCGAAACATCAGCCCAAATCAGTTAAGTGCTACAACTACAATAGAGACCACTTCGCCCGCAATTGTCCCACGAAGTTGGCTAAATGCTATCGTTACAGACAAATGGGACATTTCAGACGCAATTGCCCAAAGAAAAGTCTATTGACCCTGGTAGCCACGACGCAACTGATAGACCCTCACCTCCACCAACCGACAGCTAGTGACCCGTTCACCGCAGCAGCAGAAGCAGAGATACCCAAGGAATAAGATACAAGATAGGACAAAGGAAAGACACCAGTCAAAGATGTCCAATCATGTCACCGCCAAAGGAACAACAATCACAACAAGTACCGTTAATAAGGAATTGCTGGAAATTCCAAGCAACTAGAAGTAGACTAATAGCCAGATTTGAATGTGGCAACTTGGATATGGAGATCCAAGGGATAAAGATTAGGATCAACTTGTATTTATCAAGAATGTAAGGTCTGAACAATATATTGGTAATAAAGCAGTTGTTTTTGACACATGAACTGTGCGAATGATGAACAAAAAAAAATAGTGACTACTGAGTTAAATACGATTTCTTCCCATTACACATCACCACTGAGAGGTGGAATAAAAAATGGATCTCAACAACTAAGTAATGATGGAATGAAAGCAACCCATGTCAGTGACAGGAGTCAGAAGTTTTCTGAGAATAATGGGACAAGGAATTAGCCAAAGAAAATTCCAGAAATAACCAACCTTTAGCTCAGCACCCCTAGAATGGCAGCCCTACAGATAAACACAACAGAGTCAGAATAGGCAATAAAGGAAAATAATTGGACTTAAGTTTCAACCTCAAAAAAATCGGAATCATCCAGAGGAAAAGTAAACATGATGGCTAAGGTTTGCACAAGAAGGAACGCCATTAAATGATTTAAGAAAAAGGACACGTTCCCAGCTAGAATCTGAGTTGCGACAGTTAGACCGCCAGACAAAGGTCGTAAAGGCCGTAAGACTTCCTTGAAAGACAGAACGGTTTATTGAGACAAGGATATAAGAGGATTGATTTTGACAAAATTCACCCACCCAAATGGTCGACGCTCTACGGAGCGCAAGAATATACCAGTGTTGAAGAAAGGAATACTGACAGAAAGTAATGAATAAACACGTGGTTGGATTTTGATGTAAAGTATGTCAGAAAGATAAGATGGACCACCAAAATAATAGCCAGACTGCCACCACCACTTACAGTGCCTGTATAGAAATGGGAGAGGAAAGAAAAGACTTTACCACCAGGTTACCTAAAAAAAAAATCAGCAAGGATTGACGACAGATGGAACATCACTAATGGATTGACCTACCAGGGAGATCTTTTGGAAAGAACAAGTTAGTAGAATTAGATTCAACCCAGATTGACGAACCACAAAGAATCCCCTGAGTCAGATTGTGAGCTAGTTTAGCTCAATGTTCAGGGAAAGTCTGAATAAGACTACAAGGACAGATTTGAACTCTGACACAGTACTCCACCCTCCGCCAGGTAGACAAGCAGAGAAGATACAACCAAAGTCTGAAGAAAATGTCGAGAACCTACGCTCTAAACACTCCCAATCAAGCCACCTATTGTTGTCCACAAAAGCCTCCACACAACCTCGGTTACCAAGACAGCCCAGACATCACGGAAGGAAATATCAAACCCTTGGGACAGAATAAAGGACTAAGATTAAACAGCAGTGGGACCCAGCTCGTTCAGGATACAGAAGTCCGTGAAAGGATCACCATCAATGAATTAAGTGTAAGCTCCAATGTAACAGAAAGGTTACACTGGCTTCGAAAGGGAATTTTGTCATAAAAATACCGACCATCAAAACCCGCGCCATTTTGGATGAAAAATAAGGAGCTAAGACCGGATAGACTGGACTGCATTTAAGATTCTCGGCTAATCAGAGGAATGGCATGCAAGTTACAGTTGGTTCAGGATTTGTTTGGAAATTCACAGTATGCCTTAGAGAGGACATTTCCATCAGCAGTCAGGACAAGTGCTACCCAAAGGATTTGGATTCCCATTACGATTCTCCATAAGAGACCGGTCAGGATCTTGGAAATCATGGAAAGCAGATTTGGATTTTAAGACTATCATAATTTGCCAAGTATTGTGGAAAAATCACATATTCAAGGAAACCCTTGGAAAAGGAATCAGGTTTTGCAGCAGAATTTTCCCAACCTCTTTCCCCAGGTGGAATGAATCTCGGGGACGAGATTTATTTTAAGGGGGGTAGGTTGAAATAACCTCAAAATTTTCAAAATTAATTCAAATTTGGCTTTAATTTTGTCTTTCCCTGTTTTTCTTGGTTTCATTTGAGCTATTTTTGGATTTTTACCATTTTCGAAAATTTTCGCCGCTCAGGCGTTTTCCTTTTTGGGCAAAGGCGCCTCCCTCCTCCCCTCGCGCCCGCCGCGCGAGGCCGCCACCCGCCTTCGCCCACGCCCGCCAGCGTTGCCGCCTCTCGCTCTCGCCGCACCGCCCAAACCCGACGCGCCCCTGTTCTTCTTCCCGTGAGCTTTGCCATGGCAGAAGCTGCTGCCGCCACAGCCTGCACCGCTGCCCTGGCCGCTGCCCTAGCCCCCGTAGAGCACTCCGCCTCTCGCCGCGCTAGCACCCGCCCCGAGCCCCGCGCACATGCCTCGTCCCCTCACCCCGTGAAGTCACCGCCGCCATCATGAGGTCGACGACCCCCGCCACCTCCTTCGGTTATTTAAGCCCCTCCTGCTCGCCATTCGTGGCTCCCCGAGCTCGCCGCTTTCCCCTCTCTCGTTTCCCCTCTCTCCCGTACTCCCTCGAGCTCTCCCGTGGCCGCCCCACGGAAGTCTTCTTCGTCTCCGGCCACACGCCGCCACCAGCCCTCGCCGCTGCCGCCCGCTCCCTCCCGTGCCGCGATTCGGGTGCGAGGTGAACTCCCCCCCCCTTTCCCTCAAGCACGTGCGTGCCCCGTGCCCTAACCCGCGGGTTCGCCCTCGTCTCCCCTGCCTCCGGCAATTAGCGCCGCCCGGCTCCGCTCGGCTCCGCCCGGCGCTGCTCACCCCCTCTTCTCCCTCACTGACAGTGGACCCCACACGCCAGCCCCCCCTCTTTCTCTCTCTCACTGCCACCCGGGCCCACCTGTCGGGTGGCCTGGCCACGAATTTTGGGCCGGCCCGTTGGCCTTCGCCCACGCCAAGACGCATGCGGGCGGTTTCGGTTTAGGCCCAAAATGAATAAAGGTTTCATTTCATTTTCCTTTTCGGATTTTTATTTCCAAAATCCTTTTTAAATCATTTTAAATATCCAAAAATATCCAAAAGCCTAAAAATGCCCAAAATACATATTCCGAACCCTTTCGAGCCACTGAGTCCAAAAATGCCCTCCGTTCCTCAATCCGGAGTCTCCAAAATTCCAAAATGCCCAAATCGCCCTTCCTTTCTCTCTCTCGGCCCGGTTCCGGTTTCCGTTTCTGTTTTCGTTTCAGTTTCTTTTCGTTTTTCGTTTCTTTATTGTCGTTCGTCCTTTTCGCGTTAGATCCGGACGTTGGACGATTCCAGGAGCCGCCGCAGTTCCCGGAGCAGGACCCGGATCCGACAAAGAGCCGATTTCGACCGCGTCAACGACACTTCGTCCGATCCAATCGCCAGCAAGGCAAGCCGTACACCTTTGATCATGTTGAACCTATTCATGCCTTATTATAGTTAATTACTATTTTCTACCGCATTACTTTACGGTATGTTGAAATATTGCAAATCCGTTTATTTTAGAATGACATGATACTTAGTTAATGCCGATTTGCTCATGAGACATCCTTGAAAAATATTGAACCTAATTATATCCTTGTAACCTTAGGTTAATTAATATTCCGGTATTAATTATTATTATCCTGTTATTTTAGTCAAATGCTTTTGAGAGTGGAAATAAAAGGCTGCCGAACCTTTGGTTCGGTTCTGTTTGGAAAAGTGCTACGGTTTGGGGGACACTGGATAAATCCCTGAGTGGATGAGTTCCAATCCCTACCGATGATTAATGCTTTGGATTGTCTGGTGGCCGGTACTGTGGGTATCGGAATGGGGTTGTGGATCGGAAAAGGCTTGGTCTCTGGCAATGTAAGGTTAATAATCCTCTTGAGCAAAGTAAATAACTTAAGAACTCGTTCAACCACAGGTTGGGCCGGTCAACTTCGTTGGCTTGACTCAACATAGCTCGGTACATTGTACTTTCCCTCGGAATACCTATAGGAGCAGGGTTACCTTCCCAGGTGTGGGAGATGGTCCAAGGTTATGGGGGTGGGACGGAGATGTGCACCAGGAAAGGGTGGCATTCCGGGTTCACAACGGTAGGTGTCCACAGTAAGCGGGACCAAGAACTCCACACCGCCGCTGGGGACCCCGGGTTAATGTGGACCAAAACTCTACCGGATAGGGACTAAAGAGGGAAATGTCCAACGAAAAGCTATGATAACCTCAATCCGGCCGCACGCATTTAAGTTGCGTGTTAAACTCAAGTTGGCATTAACGATCGTGGAATCTTGTGGGTAAAGCTGAACACCTCTGCAGAGTGAATAAATGGTATTCGAATACGCCGTGCTTCCGGTAAATGAAGCTAAGTTTAATTGGGGTGAATCCCGTAACCTAGCTCAAGTACATCTTGGTGCATGTTTGAGAATGTGGTTTAATGGTGATGACTTTGTGAATGGAACCCCCCTGGATTACTATTATTATGGATTGTGTTTTAAATGAAAAATGAGGTTACAAATAAAACTGCATCCACAAATACTTTAATCTTGTGCCAATATTGTGCTACACCCTTGCATGTAATATTCAGTGTTTTCCGTACGACTTGTTGAGTACTCCCGTATTCACCCTTGTATCCCCGACCCCCCTCTCAGAGTTTGAAGAAGTTGGAGCGTTCCAGGAGTGCGTAGATGGCAATTTGGTTTTGAGGTCTTAGTCTTTTGCTCAGGCCTGCCTGTGCGGTGTTTTGCTTGTAAGTTATTCGGGCCCTCATCGCGCCTCTTCGTAAAAACCCTAGTCATAGGGCCTTATATTGAATAAAAATGTTGGAATTTGATTTTTTTCCTGGCAATATTATGCTTGGTTCCTGGCAGCTAATCATCCTGGGTAGCTGTCGAGGCGTACGGATCTGCCCCTAAAAAGGCGGGCCGTCACAGATTGGTTACAGGTATGATAGAATGAAATTGCCTCGTATCATTCTTGTTGGCATGAATACGATGAATTATGTTAGAAAGGTCAAGATGGGGTATTAGATTGAAGTTAAAGAGGGAATCTAAAGTTGAGTTGAGAGTTTGGAACTATGTTTTCCAAGAATGAGGTCTCATCCGGTATTACCAAAAGAAGTTTTTCTGAGTTGCATCAGATTATCTTGCGATAGAGGTATAATGTGTTTGATATGAGTTTATGGCATATAAATTTTATGATTGAGCCCTTTAGTGGGTGAGATGGAGGATTGCGATTGAGAAAATACTTATGAGATATCTAGTTCGGGAAATTCTTTGGAATCTAGATTGCTAAGGAGTTTTATCCTTTGCAGACTTTAGTCGAAATTGGAGTGAATGTGGAATCGTGAGAAGTTTCACTTAGTTTGAGCTATGTCAATTTACTTTTGTCAATAGTTGGATTTGGAGAGTTGTTTTGTCGTTGCTTCTGTTTAAAGTCTTTGCGTGGGTATTTCAGTTGTTTTGTTTTGGCATTTGCAGTTTGGGTCCCTTGTGGACTTGGTGTTTCGAGCTGGTGTTCTTCGAATTCGGGGTCGAATTCCTTTAAGTGGGGGAGAATGTAACATCGCAGAATTTCGTTTAAAGTTTCTTTTTTCATTTCTCGTCTGGT
This sequence comes from Rhipidocladum racemiflorum, assembly GCA_036346355.1. Taxonomy (NCBI): domain Eukaryota; kingdom Viridiplantae; phylum Streptophyta; class Magnoliopsida; order Poales; family Poaceae; genus Rhipidocladum; species Rhipidocladum racemiflorum. Next base: position 48,215,639 of record CM070589.1, read on the forward strand.
TATTTGGTGGACCAGTCTGTTAAATTGCAGAGTTACCAAATTCATCTGGTGTGGGAGTGAGAGATAGAGAGCTAAAGCACTTATCTACCTTATTTTTCCCCACTCCTCCACCTAACCATGTCTCTCTTTCTTGTTGGCTGCTGAAGGATCGTTATTTTTGATCCAGTTGATTTTGATGATGAGTATTTGAAAAAGATTTGAAACCAGTTTGATATTTCGACAAGATTTATTTTTTGGTTTCTTTATTTGAAAAGATCTTAAATCAGTTTGATTATTTGAAAAGCTTTTTGATTTTTGCAAAGGTTTTTGTTCGTGTTTTGAAATCGTGTTCTTAGAATATTTAATGCAATGCACTCCTGTGAGTGGTTGCATGGTTTAATGTGAGTCAAGTCGCGGACTTGTGCTCGGAATCGTTTTGTGGTTTGTTCATGTGCAGGTATTGCTCGAGGGCGAATGTGGTCGATGACGGACGGATGGAACTAGGTTCATGGAGGAACCGAGGTTCGGACTAGGTTCAGGGGGAACTGAGGTCTTGGTGGTCAAGGATGTCATGCGGGACGTTCGAGCTAAGAGAATGGTGCACATGAAGAATGGTTAATCACGTGAGAATGGCATGAGGTCATTCGCGTGCAAAGTGTTAGTCACGTGAGTATGGTAGGGTTGCCATACGCGTGCAAGAGTTGTACTCGGCCAGGTTGGGCCAAGTGGAGTTGTGTTGAATACATGCTCTTTCTAGGATTAGGAGTGGGAATCCTTTTAGGATTAGGAATCCTTCTAGGATTAGGACTCCTTCTAGGATTAGGTGTGTTTGCCTTCTTTAAATAGAGGGGTTGCCTCCTGTTGAAGGCAATCAAGCTTTGAGCAAGCTTTGGGGTTGTACTCTTTTGTTTGGAGTATTTTAGACAAAAGAAAGGAGAAATAAAGATCAAGTTCATCAAATCTTTCAGCGAGCTACAATTCTAATTAGATTTATTCTCGCCATCTTCTGGAACAGTAAGCTTGCGAAGGTTATAACTTTTGATCCATAAGTCCGATTGAGCTGATTCTTTTCGAGTTTGATTCGTATTGGAATCTAGTTTCTTGTGTCCAAATTTCAGATCGATCGGACGGTTGGATCTCCGGGAATTCGCGTTTTACCAAACCTCTATCATTCTGTTTTTTTTTTAAATGAGGCAATTATTTGGTTCTATTTTGGGGTAAACTTTTAATAGATCAAGAATTTGGTTTTAGCTTCCGCACAATCATTCACCCCCCCCTCTGATTGCTATATTCGGTCCTACAAGTGGTATCAGAGCTTGGCTCTACTAATCCATCTTAACAGGTGATTAGTAAACGGTAAGTTATGTCAACAGAGATATACTCGAACAAGCCGCCAATCTTCAATGGCTTTGACTTTCCCCATCGGGCGGATTCGGATGACTGCATACCTTCAAGCTCAAGGTAACGCTATTTGGCGCAAGGTAAAGATTCCATACGAGCTTCCTTCAAATGATGATATTGATAAAATCGAGTTTGAAAAAGATGTTGAAAACAATAATAGAGCTAGAAACATATTGCTTCAAGGACTTGCTAGAAAAGAATTCGATAGAGTCTGTCATTTACTCACTGCTCATGAAATTTGGAAATCTCTTCAAGATTATCATGAGGGCAATCGACTGTAAAAGAAGCTAGGCAAGATCAATTTAAAAGGAATACACTAGATTTGAAATGAACTCGAGAATCTCTAGATGATTGTTTTGCTCGCTTTAATGAATCTTAAACAATCTTAGAGTGTAGATGTAAAGTACATCGACTCTGAAAATGCTAGACATTTCCTATCATCTCTTGATCTTAAAATCTGGCAAATGAAAGTGACTACTTTTAGGAAGCTCACAAGATGAGTGAAATGACTTTGGATAAACTATATTCTAGTCTCAAGACTTTTGAGATAGACATTGTTTCAAGAACATCCAATGATAACTCTATGGCTCTTAATGCTAATTCCTCTTCATACGATAATGCTACTAGTTCTTCATCATCATATTCCATTATTGCTTTGAGTGCTCTTAGTGATGAACAGCTAGATCAAATACCAGAAGATACACTTGCTCTTCTTTCCAAGCGTGTCAATGCAGCTTACATGAGATCAAGGGAAAGAAAAGGAGCCTCCATCCATCGCTACAATCAAGGTAAGGCAGGCACATCCGTGCTAAATGTTTCAAGAACAAAGATAGAGAGGAGAAGGAGCAAAGCAACTCCTCCAAGTCCTTCCGGCCAAGAGAGAGCAAGGATAAAAATAAGCAACGGACGAAGAAGATGCTCAACAAAGTCTTCGAGGCAATTGGTCGCTTAGACTTAAGCGACATTGATGACTCAACTGAAGATGAGAAGGAAGCGAAGCAAACGGTTTGAAAGAGAAGGATTTCACCGGATCGTGCTTCATGGCAAAAGGGAACACTAGTGATTCTAGTGACAACGACAAAGACCTCCAAATGACGGTGATGAGGTAATGCCTTCAGATGATGAGCTTTGTGAAGTTTTAGTAATATTGAGAAAATCTTTAAGAAAATCTTCACTCAAAAATAAAAACTTAGAAAAAGATCTATCCATGCTAAAATCTGAAAACTTTGATCTTAGAAATTCAAATTCTGAAAATATTTGTGATACTTGCTTAGATCTCAAATTTGAAATTAAGTCTCTAAAAGAGGAACATGTCATTAAACTAGAACAAGTTTATGCCGAACAATTGAAAAATGAAAAACTTGTGAAAAATATTGGTTGCTCTCCTGATAGTTTACATGATCAAATTGCTTGCTCTAAATGTTCAATTCTTGAGTTGAAATTAAAAGATGCAAATTGTAGAGTTACACAATTAACAAATGACATGTTCACTCATGAAATTAACTCGTGTTCAAATTGCCGTAAATGTAAAAGCTAAAATTGACACTCCTTGTGATAATTGTTTAACTCTTGCTAAGAAAGTTGATTACTTGCAAAATTCTTTGGAACGCTTCATCGATGGCAAGAAAAACCTAAACATGATTTTGGATCAATCAAAAGTCAGCACTCGTAACAAAGGTTTAGGTTTTGATTCTTATGCTCATCATAAATCACATGCTCCCTTGTTGTCAAAACACTTGGAAGTGGAAAATTTGAAATTGTCAATGAGCCTAAGAAAAATGTCTTTAAATCTGGTGGTCTTTTATCTTCTACTATGATGAATGCAAAATGTGCTTCTACTGTTAAAGCAAAACATCATGTTAAGTACACTTGCACTCATTGTGGTAGAGATGGACATCTAGTAGACTTTTGCTTTAGACTAGCTAAACAACAAAAGAGAGAAAGGTTTAATACTAGGTCTAATTTCAGACATGTGCACGTTTCATTTCTCATTATGTGCCTAGGGTGATGCAAATACCTCTTGTTGCTAAGAACACGAGAAAAGACAAATCTTCTTTTATGCATAAGAATGCTCGTGTTGTGCCAATCACAGGTCAGTCGTGTGTCTCAAGATCGGATTCCTAAACATCATATTTCTAACCCCATGCATCGAGACATCGACACTTTCGCTTCTATGTAGGCTTCTCACACGAGGAAGGAGAACATATGGCTAGTGGATTCCGGATGCTCACGCCACATGTCTGATGAGAAGAATTGGTTCTCCTCCTTCACTTGTGCATCTCGTGCTAAAAGTGTTATTTTTCAAGATGCTTCCTCCACCTCTGCTTTCGCAAAAAGGCACTAGTCCAAATAGTGCAGGTACAGTGCATATGTTCGTGGGGAGAGTATCTTTTGATGAAGATGATGATGATGTTTGTTGAGGATGAGATAATTGGAGTTTGCTGTGGTGCTTGTGTGCTCGCTTTTCAAGCTTCCCGCTGCTTCACATCGACAAGCTATCAAGAGGATGTTAAGGTATCTCTGTGGTACTCAAGATTTTGGCATTTGGCTTTCGCTTCTTCACGCATTAGTTTAAGACCTTTCTCTCGATGCTGAATTTGGAGGATGTGGAATTGATAGAAAAAGTACATCCGGTTCATGCCACTTCTTGAGTAATTCTCTTTCTTGGACACATTGACATCAGATTTCATTTTCTTAGAGATCATGTTGAAAAAGAGCTATTGAACTGAAATTTGTTGATTTGGGTGCTCACTTTGTCGATATTTTCACTAAACCGCTTGATTTTTCTCGCTTTGCTTTCTTACGCTGGGTGAACTTGGGATCATTCATCCCCATGGGTTGATTTGAGGGGAGTCTTGAGTTTATCTCTTTGGGTTACTTGACTTTGGTTCCTAGAAGTGATTTTTTTATAAGTGGTATTTTGACTTTACACCTCAAGTAAAAACCCCTGTTTTCATTGCATCATGTAGTACAAAGCTTTGTTGACTATTCTTGTGTATATAGTCAAATTAATGCTACATTGCTTCACTTCTCACTAAATGACTAAAAGACTAAAATTATTCAATTTGAGATGCTTTTCGAGAATATTTTGGCTCTTGCTCATTATGTTATTGCATTTGTGAAATAGGCTTAAAAGTTTCTTGTCATCTGTTGAAAGGCTAGAGCTGATTAGAAACTATGTGTGAGTTTTTTGTTGGACTTCAAATGATCATTATGAGTCTCAAGCAAAATCAGTGTTTTAATGTTAAAAGCAAGTTGAAAAAGATGCAAGCAAAAGCTACTTGACTAAACACAAGTTTAGTACAATGTGCAGCTTCCTTGCCAGGGATTTAAATGCAAAAGATGCAAGAAAAGGCTACTTGTCTAAACAAAAGTTCAGAACAATGTGAAGCCACTTGCCAATTTAAACTGAGAAAGATACAAGAAAGAACTACCTACTCATACACAAGTATGGGCTAGTGTGCAGTTACTTGTCATCCCTGTTTGATCACAAAGCAAAATTGTCAAACTTGCTAAAAGAGAAAAGGGAAATTCAAATGGTTGAAAAAGGCTTGAGACAAACATTAGTGAATTTGAAAGTCTCTCTATGCTCATGATAGAATTCTTTTTAGCTTTGGCAAAATCAGTTTATGACATTTTACTTGTTTGCTCTAATTTGATTATGCAACAACTTTTCTATGTGTTAGAGCCTCCATATTCTCACAATTTGCTTTCTCATTGGATAAATTGATAAAAAAAATTGTGAAAACTCTCGTAAAAACTCTCCAAATGCCTTACTTTGATTATATACCTTGAATATACTTCAAAGCTTGAGATACTGCATTCATTAAGGGGGAGTTCTGAGATCTTGATGACTATTTTGTCAAAAAGGGGGAGAGCAAGTCAAGAAGAAGAAAAATAAAAAGAAAGGAGAAATTCAAACTGTTTGAGAATTTGGATTTACTTGGTCTTTACTTGCTTTTGGAATCTTTTTGGTCTCAAACTCTCATTTGGTATTTTTCTATATTCTTATCAAATCTTATATTGTGTTTTGTCAAATTACTCATCAAGGGGGAGATTGAAGGATCGTTATTTTTGATCCAGTTGATTTTGATGATGAGTATTTGAAAAAGATTTGAAACCAGTTTGATATTTCGACAAGATTTATTTTTTGGTTTCTTTATTTGAAAAGATCTTAAATCAGTTTAATTATTTGAAAAGCTTTTTGATTTTTGCAAAGGTTTTTGTTCGTGTTTTGAAATCGTGTTCTTAGAATATTTAATGCAATGCACTCCTGTGAGTGGTTGCATGGTTTAATGTGAGTCAAGTCGCGGACTTGTGCTCGGAATCGTTTTGTGGTTTGTTCATGTGCAGGTATTGCTCGAGGGCGAATGTGGTCGATGACGGATCGGAACTAGGTTCATGGAGGAACCGAGGTTCGGACTAGGTTCATGGGGAACCGAGGTCTTGGTGGTCAAGGATGTCATGCGGACGCTCGAGCTAAGAGAATGGTGCACATGAAGAATGGTTAATCACGTGAGAATGGCATGAGGTCATTCGCGTGCAAAGTGTTAGTCACGTGAGTATGGTAGGGTTGCCATATGCGCAGTAAGAGTTGTACTCGGCCAGGTTGGGCCAAGTGGAGTTGTGTTGAATACATGCTCTTTCTAGGATTAGGAGTGGGAATCCTTTTAGGATTAGGAATCCTTCTAGGATTAGGACTCCTTCTAGGATTAGGTGTGTTTGCCTTCTTTAAATAGAGGGGTTGCCTCCTGTTGAAGGCAATCAAGCTTTGAGCAAGCTTTAGGGTTGTACTCTTTTGTTTGGAGTATTTTAGACAAAAGAAAGGAGAAATAAAGATAAAGTTCATCAAATCTTTCGGCGAGCTACAATTCTAGTTAGATTTATTCTCGCCATCTTCTGGAACAGTAAGCTTGCGAAGGTTATAACTTTTGATCTGTAAGTCCAATTGAGCTGATTCTTTTCGGGTTTGATTCGTATTGGAATCTAGTTTCTTGTGTCCAAATTTCAGATCGATCGGACGGTTGGATCTCCGGGAATTCGCGTTTTACCAAACCTCTATCATTCTGTTTTTTTTTGAAAATGAGGCAATTATTTGGTTCTATTTTGGGGTAAACTTTTAATAGATCAAGAATTTGGTTTTAGCTTCCGCACAATCATTCACCCCCCCTCTGATTGCTATATTCGGTCCTACAGCTGCCAACCAAAAAAAGAAGAAGAGAGAATAAAATAGCCACCACTCATTGCTTTCTCCACCAAAGCAAGCAAGCAAGCCACCACCACAACTCCTCCCTCTCCATTTTCGTGTGGGCAGCAGCAATCAGCACCAGCACCTCCCCAAGCTCCATGGTGCCTCCCCAAGCTCCATGATGCCTCCCCCAAGCTCCTTGGCGCCTCCCCAAGCTGCAGCCCGAGCTCCTCCTTGGCGCCCAACAGCAGCACCCCTCCTTCTCTCCCCTTCTTGGCTTGGAGGTAATCTCTAGTTTTCCTCTTGTGTGCCCAGCCATGGTGACCCTAGCCTGCCTAGAAGTGGTTCTAGGGTTCCTAGGGTAACTCTTTTGGAGGGAAAACTAACTCTTTTGGAGGGAAACTCAGATTCTGTTTTCGAGCAGATTCTGGCCTGTTCTTGTAGCTCGGTTTTGAGATGCTTAGACTGGTCAAATGCATTTTCGGTAGTAGACAAAGTTATAGGTAATCTAATTACCTTTAAATGGAGTACAAGAAGTCGAAAATCCATGAAGCCAATTAAAAGTTATGCCATTTTTAGTGTTTGCTGTCCCGAGTAGATTGTTTTGTGAGCTGAAATGTTCAACTGCGTTTTAGACCTAGCTGCAGACCGATTGAGCTTTTCTGTTTGACTAGAGAGTTGTAGAAAATTTCCTCTAGTTTCATAAAATGTACTTGTTTTCTTGATTTGGAGTTAGGAATCAAAAGTTATGCTAGAGCAAAGTTGCTGTCCATAATGCTGTTTTTGTTGAATGTTCAGAGTTTGGTATGAAGTTAAGAGTTCAGTATGAAGGCTTTAATTTCAGTTATTGAACCAATGGTTTTGGGGAAATTGTAGTTCATCCTCTTGTGCTCATTTAGAGTCCAAGAACTTTAATTTTGGTTGAACCATTAGAAAGTTATGCAAGTTTTACCTCTTTGCTGTCCAAATTGCGACTAGTAGTAGATTCATTTTGAGTTGCTATCTATAGTAAGTTGGAGGCCGATTTGGAATTTCCATTTGCCTAGAGATAGGTAGAAATTTTTATGTAGATCATGAAAATGTCTTCGTTTGCTCAATTTGAAGTTGTATAGCAATTTTTATGCTATGGCAAAGTAGGCTACCCAAACCAGTTTTGCATGAAAATTCAGATTTGGGGCAAATTTGATTTAGGGAGTAATTATGTGGTTTGTTGTTGCTTGTTGACTCTTGAACTTGTGAATTGAGTATGTAATTATGTTTCCAGGTGGAGTAGCTTCGGGAGTGACTCCTTCCCGCCACTCCATTCCTCTCGGTAGAAGGCAAGTGTGTCATTTCAATTAAGTGCTAAAAAGGAATGAATCATGCTTTGCTTGGTGATTTTCATCATGTTGATATTTATGTTGATGCAAATGTTAAGCTCATAAATTTATTCATTTGGCCCTTGTGTGTGTGAATCGATTAGAGGCATATGAAGGTTAAGTATTTGTTAGTGTTTTTGTTGATTTGATGATTATATTGATGAATATGAGAATGGATTGCCATGTGTGTATTCATTTATGTCCATGTGGAAGGATAGAAATGTTTGTTTATGCAATTTAATTGTGTTAATTGCATTTGTGCATTCATAAAAGAAGAGGCGACCCATTCTGATGCGGGCCTCTGTGTTCACACGTAGTGAACACGAAAGTCCTACCTCGTAGTCCCACTCATCGAGGTGAATGGGAGCGAGACAGTAAGAGTAGGCACCTTCCACGGGATGGAAGGGACGTGAGGGTGCACACCGACGGGTGTGTACTCGGCAGTACCGATACGTGCATCTAAAAAGAGCATACATGTGCATTGCATAGCTAACGATTGAGTTTTGTGTGTTAAATGGAGTTGTGAAGAGTTGGGATCGAGTCGTGGACTCACCCAAAAAGATTCAATGAGGTATGTGTATGAAAAGGGCAATGAGGTAAGTGGTAGCGGTACAATTGTTTATGTATTGGTTGAATCTTGTAAGAGCTACATTCTTAATGATGGGTTGGAATTGCTAACTTGTTATTCATATTGATTTGATGCACTTTGCTGAGTTTTCGAACTCACGCTTGTTTGTTAATATTTTTAGGTACTCGGAAGAGCGACTTGCCGGGTTTGGGGTGTAGTTGCACCTCCACTGTGTCTCACGACATGTTTCAGACTTTTGGAATCAATTAGTAAATTTGTAACTAGTTAATCTATTTGTGTAATCATGTGGTATTTAAGTTGAGTTGTTAGTGAATGGATTTCTGGTAGTTGTTAATTGCCTACATGTCATGATGGTTGATTGATTCCATGACATGTTGAAATTATTATTGCTATATTGATAATTGTGATCTCTTTTGCCTGCTGAGTGGATGTCCACTTAGTAGGGGAGGTCTTGCGAAAAAATTTTAGTGAAAATTAGATAGGTTTTGGTAGCACTTCGGGCACGTGAGGTGCCGGGGTGTTACACCTGTAACCCTAGGACATTTGCTAAACCATGTTTATGCTTACATGGTACCCTTCGTGCAATAGTACGGTAGAATTGCTTAGGACCAATATTGATGAAAACAACCCATGGGTGGGATTACTCAAGAAGAATGATTTCAAGTATGATTTGGAAATGATTATTATAATTTTGGTACTGTTTTTATAAAATAAAAAGAAAAGGAAAAATGGTTTAGACTTGGGCGGAATGGAATGTCGGGTGGGTGCGGATGGAGCACTAGTTGCATTGTGCAAGTGCTGCCCCAAGTCAATTAAGGACCGACGCTTATGATTGTCCATTCTAAGCATAACCGTACTACCACATGTCTATAATGGTACGACCTGGCTAACTAATTTGTAGAAACCTAACTTAGACTCACCAAATGGTGGAATGTGAGTGCCGGATAGAGGCAGTGTTGTTTTTCTCACACGGCGCAAGAGGGGGCTTCTGTACTGGGTGGCTAGAACCCTAACAGCGGTGAAACCTCAGCGGGTGGGTCGGGTTAGGTGTATACATGGTAACGGCCTTATCATGATCCCTCTGCCGGCACACCAAAGGAAGTGTGTTAATCCGGAGGCATCAAGAGATGATCATGTCTTGTGGGTAAAGTTGTACACCTCTGCAGAGTTAAAACTATTCGAAGAGCCGTGCCTACGGTCAAGGGCAAAGCAAAGAATGCTTTCATATTGGTAGACTTTGGTTTTGGTTTCAAAATAAAACAGTGTCGGTTTTGGGATTCGGGAGTGGTTAGAACTCTCGGATGTTGATTGGCGGATTGACCCAACAAGGTGGATAGAACCTGTTTTATACTTTGACGGAAAGAGTCATGTATGATTTTAACCTTGATCTTTTAAAAGTTAGCGGTTAGAGCCTTTATATTAGTGATGGTGGATAGAACCTGTCGGCGTACTAGCCAACAGGCACCTCCGAGACGGGTGCTTATGAGGTTTCGACAGGGGCTTTCGGGGCAATCGCCTCGGAATGGAAGACGGTGACGATCGGGGCACCGGGAGGCTCTGCAAACTGGGGACGCAAAGAGTTTTTACCTGTGTTCAGGCCCTCCAAGAGTAATAGCCCTAGTCCCGCTTTCTTCGTATTGCCCGCTTCTTGCCGGAAAGGATGAAAACCTACTAACAATGAGTCGAACCCTCTCCCATGCACCCCGGCTCCTTTTATACTGGGCCGACGGGGCGCATGGGAGGCTTGCACCGCCAAATTTCCATCATTACATCGCTACGCTGTATTTAATGCGCCTTCACTATTCTTATGTCACATTAATGCTCGCCAGATCTGTCACAATCCTGCCTTGGGCCCCATGTCCACTAACGCCGCCTGCTCCATCACGGGGTGAGGTGCAGTCTTGACGTCTCCCAAAGCCATGATGCGCCTGGGGAAGGTGCGCCGCCACGCTGCAGCTTCCATGCTTCCACATTCAATGCGCACGATTCGCATTTAATGTCCCTGATCTCGACAGGACTATCCTGGGGATGGTGCGCCAGTGGCCAGGACTGCACGCCACATGCCCACTGGGCGACCACCGCGCTGGGCGCCCAGCGGCCTTGCCCGTGCGCCACGTGTCCGCTGGGGCGACCACCGTATCGACGCCAATGCCTGGTTTATACGCTACATGTCCGCTGGCTATCACCTTATCGACGCTTCGCCGCCTGGCTCAGACGCCACGTGGTCTGGCCGAGGCGACCATTTATCGATCGCTTCAGCTGCCTGGCCTATACGCCACGTGTCCGCCGGCTATCACCTTGCCGTCGCCAATGCCTGGTTTTACGCCACGTACCTGGGCGACCACCGTATGGGTTTTTCTCTTGCCGTGGCAGTGGGCCCAAGCACGCCCTGGCTGCCACTTGATTCCTTTTTTAGGGCGGGGGAGCGGGTACCTTGGTGTAGAATACGCCGACAGTAGCCCCCGGGCCCACCTAGGAGCGCTTTTTGGTCTTCTGCTCTTCTTCTTCTTTAATTGGCGGCTTGAGAACTGCTCCGGCTCCTGGGTGGGACCCTTCAAAGGTCCGCGTGCCTCGCAAAAAAAAGATCTTCCGGCTTCCCCGATTCCCAAGCGGTTTGCGCGGTTACTTCCTCCTTGTAACCGCCGCACGTTCCTTGGGATGCGCCCCATTTACGAGGCTCTTAAACTTCCTCTTTTTCGAATCGCCGCGCCTTTTCGGTTTTCCCGCCGGTTCGCCTCCCGCGGCCTTATAAAAGGCTGATCGAAGAGGGAGTAGTTCTTCCCCCTTTCAACTCTCTGCGCTCCACCTCTTTTAGACGTTTCAGGCTTTCTTGCTTCATCCCCTTTGCGGTTGCGCTTCGAAATCCCTACCTTCCCGATGGCTCCGATGCTTCCTTCTTCGATCATTGAGGAGGAGAGGGCCGCTAGGTTCTCCTGCAACATCACCGGGCGCCCTTCGCCTCCGCCGGACTGCCGAGCCCCACTGCCGGCCGAGAAGTGGTTTTCTTCGGTGGCAGCTCCTTGCCGCCTACTACCGCCGGTCTCGACTTTTATCTTTCTGTTCTCAACTTCTACGCCATTCACCACATTCACCTTCCTCCCAACTCGTTATCCTCCTTTCGCCTTTGCTCACTTCTCGCGAGATGTTCGTGGGAGTGCCGCCCAACCTTCTTCTTTTTCGCTTCTTCTACACCCTTCGGCCATGGCGGTACCCCGCCGGTTTCCTAAGCCGCCACCGCGTTCGCGGACGGAGTTGCCAGACGCTATATCCCATTGACCGCCGGTCCAATCGAGGGATTGGCGCTACGAGTGGTCAGACGCCGAGGATGACAGCGGCATTGAAGTGCTGGATCTTCCGCCCGGCCCGGCGGTGAGCAACCCCAACTGGGGGGCTCCAGTGAGCGATGCGCCCGAGCTCCAGGCGATGCTGGCCCGCCGACCGACTGCGGATGGCGGCCCGACGGGGCCATGGTAATCCGGATTTTATTACCCGAGGTCGTGCCCCTCGCCGCCGCTGGCCCGCCTGTACCGGGCAAGACATGGGCATGGGCGATGGGACCCGAGCATCCCCGAGGTAACCTGCTCCGCTCAAGGCCATTCCTTGTTACTTCTATTTCTCTTCCGCAAAACTCGATTCCTACAAAGATTTCTTTGCTCCTCGCGATTTCTTTTCCTTCTCGTGGCCGATACCTGAATTTGGCCGATGACGTGATCGACCGATGGATGCTGCAATCGGGTTTATCCGCCCGCCCCGCCGCTTTCCGGCGGCGCGCGTTCCGCTTTGCCGGCTGTCTCGGGAGCGCGGCAATAATCCGCGCCGCCCTCGATGGACGCCATGGGCTCGCTTCGCCGTGATACGCCAGCGCCTTAACGATTCGGGATCCTCCTCCCGCTGGCGTGGAGGGGCGACGAGTGAGGCGCAGCGCCGACGATGACAACGGCTCCGCCATCCTTCCCAGCAGGCCCCGCCTGGCCGGCGGGACTTCACGCCGGCCGCGGGCTTCCACGCCGGGCCGGGGTCTGCTTCGTTGCAACGGGTTCCTCCGTGGTGGCGGGGCTCATCGACCGGCGGGGGTCGCCCACCTCGCCGCCGGGCGCGACGTTGGACCCTCCGCCGCCAATACCTTTTGTGCCGCCACCGCCACCAGCAGCGGTGGTCCTTCCTCCGCCTTCCGCTCGCCGCCAAAGAAGTGGCGGTCTAGCCTGCCTCCGCCTTTTGCCGCCACCGTGACGGGTCTACCTCCGCTGTTGGCTGCGGCGGATCCGCTTCGCCTTCACGGGGCTGGTACTCGTTCCGAGCGTGCCCCGCTTCCCAAGGCCAGCGCCCAGGTACTCACCTGGAGATGCAACTACAATAAAAATTTTCGTTAAGACTAATCCTTACCGTTATTTCCTTCTTTGTCCAGGGTTCTCGCCCGGATATCCCCGCCGCCAGGACGGGCGGCCAAGGTGCCGCGGCTATCAGGGCTGCATCAACCGGGGTCGCCGAGCCCCGTGTCGGTCGTGGCCGGCGACGATTCTCGTGTAGCGCCGCCGCGCCGCCGTTATGACCAAGGCCCGCTCGCCCCGCTCCTACCCCTGAACTTCCCACCACCTCCGTTCCTACGGACGCCGATGCCTCGCCGGGCCCTCGGCGAGCTCTACTCCAAAGACGAGCAATCGCCTGGTGACGAGCAGGAGCGGTTGACGGAGGCGGAACCGAATCAACCGCCTCCGTAAGGAGGTGGCGGACCGCACGATCGGGCGGGGCTGAGCCGCACCGGCAGAGGGGAGCGGAGCGCAGAGCAAAGCACCAGCCGCGCCGAGCGCTCCCGCGCGAGCCGAGGCGGAGAGAGCTAACCGGCTCGGCCGGAGGTGGAGACATCGCGGATGCCGCGCCACGCCGACGGACGACGGTGGCAGCCTCGCTCCCTTTGGGGCCGGAGCGGGTCCGCGGAGGAGAGGCCACGGCATTACGCTTTTGCCTCTGCCAGACCGCAGATTTCCTCACGCCGCTCGCCGCTTCTTTCCGCCGGTCCGCCAGAGGGGCGCGCAGCTGCAGCGGCTACGCTGGCACGCATAGCTTGTCGCGCCAGCCGTGACGCCAACTTCGATCCAGCGGTTGCTGTCCAAGGGCTAGAGGGCGACTGGGCGCAGGCGGAGGAGCGAGTTCATGAAGCTTCCGAGCAGGTTGCCGCCCAGCTAGCGATGGAGAACCCCCAGATGGAGGCGGTGGCGGAGGACGTGGCGATGGTGCTGGACGTGGCCCCTCCTGCTGAAGATGCGGCGGCAGCCGAGGAGGCGGCTGATGACCCAGAGGACCCTCCGGCGCCCCCTCAGTAGCGTTTCTTCTTTTCTTTTTTGGTGGTGACTTTGTCTGCAAAACTTTAGGCATTTGCCATTTCGAATGAAATAGTAGTGTAAAATTCCCTGCCAAGTTGCTTAAGAACTCGCTTTTGCCGTAATTTTTTCTGGTTCCACACGAATGAGCACATAATCGCTTAAAGACTTCAAGTCTTGCGCCGCGGGACCTCGGCCCTCAAACCCTTCGCCTTAGCAAAATTTACCTCCCGGGTAGCCTCTAGGGAACGAACACTTAGTGAGTCGTGACAGGACCTTGGGCTTTTGGTAACGGTGCTCGAGGCGCCGACTTCACAGGACACCCGAGTGTCATGGCCGTCTGGGGTCGTGGCTGAACCAATTGGCCCAACCGCTAGCTTCAGACGCCGCTCTCACTTAGCGATTCCGTCTTTGCTACTGGGTGTTTGCAAGGCGGCAGGGCACCAGGGGCGAGTGCCTTGGCGCTGCCCAGCCGTGGGCAAAAGACCGAAGGGAGGGCAGAAAGAACAAATACTTCGGATAAAGAAAGTGAATATTTAATTTTAAACACAAGGTCTCCCCCGACCCACGGTGGAAAGGAAGACACACTCCTGGGTCGGGAACAGACCTAGGACTTACAACCGATCAGGGTAGAACTTGGCGCAGATTTTCTATATTCTCGGGAGTTTGTTAGCTCTTCACTGCCTTCGATGGCCAGCCGACCGCCGGGACGAGATCGAGACCACTTTGAAGGGTCCCTCCCACTGGGAGACAGCTTTATGCGACCCGGCATGCGATCGATTCTTCGCAAGACCAGTCGCCCACCGCGGCGTTCTCTCATTGACCCGGAGGCGTGGTACCGCCTGAGACTTTGTTGGTATCTTGCGGCGCGCAAAGCCGCTCGATCTCGCGCCTCTTCCAGGAGGTTGACGTCGTCCTGGCGCAGACCCTCCTGCTCCTCTTCTGTGAACGCTGCGACGCGGGGTGATCCCAGCTCCAATTCAGAAGGGAGAACGACCTGCGCCAGAGACCAGGAAGAAAGGAGTTTCAGTAGCCCGGCTAGGAGTGGTCCGAAGTGACCACAACACAGCCGGGAGTTCTTCGGTCCACCGGGCGCCACGCTTGTGGAGTCGGTCGAACGCCCGGGTCTTAAGGCCCTTCAACACCAGCGCGTTGGCCCGCTCGACCTGGCCGTTACTCTTGGGGTGGGCGACCAAGGCAAAGCAGACTTTGTTGCCCATCTCCTCACAGAAATCCAAGAAGGTCGCGCTGGTGAACTGTGCGCCGTTGTCGGTGATAATGCGGTTGGCGACCCCAAAGCGGGCGAAAATCCCTTGTATGAACTTGACTGCAGCCGCAGCGGTGATGGATCTCACTGCCTCGGCTTCCACCCACTTGGTGAACTTGTCGATGGCGACGAACAGGTGGGTGTAGCCCCTCGTGGGCTCGCGAACGGGCTCAGGATATCCAGCCCCGCATCGCGAAGGGCCAAGAGAGCGGATAGTTTGCGTGGCCTGGCTGGTTGGTGGATCTCGCTTGGCGTGGAATCGCACGCCGCATCTCCTCACCACCGCAAGCATCCTGGAGGGCGGTTGGCCAATAGAACCCTTGACGGAAAGCCTTTCCGTCATCGCTCGTCCGGACATATGGCTCCCTTGACACGCCTCCGTGGATATCAGAGAGCAAACTGCTCCCCTCTTCCCGAGTGATGCACTTCAGAAGAATTCCGTTCTTACCCCGGCGGTATAGATCCCCGCCCACCAGGGTATAGCACTTGGCCTTTCGTGCTACCTTCTCTGCTGACGCATCATCGTCGGGGCATTCTTGATCCCGCAGGTAGGCCAGGATCGGATCCATCCATGTGCCTTCCCGGTCAAGCACGGCGACCACGAGGTGGTCGTCCGGGTACTCCGCCTGGCCAAGCGTTTCCGCCGGAACCACTTTCCCTCCAAGGGCGAGGGCTGAAGCGGCGTCACCACCGTCCCCGTCAGAAATGGGGGCTGCGATGGACGGTCGCGGAAGCCTTTCTTCAAAGACCCCGACCGGCACAGGAGATCTGGTTGAGGCGAGCTGGGCGAGTTCGTCTGCCAGATGGTTGTCGCGTCGGGGGATATGAGTATACCCCAACCCTTCGAAATGCCTTTCCAACTTCCTGACCTCCGCCAGGTACGCCGCCATGACGGGGTCAGGACAGGAGAAATCTTTCCTTGCCTGATTGACGACCAGCAGGGAGTCGCCCTTTACTTGCAGGCGCCGGACGCCGACGGCTGTGGCGGCCCGCAGCCTAGCCAGCAAGCCCTCGTACTCGGCGACGTTGTTAGTGGCCTTGAAGTCGAGGACGACCACGTACTTGAGGAGGTCCTGGCCGGAGAGACCGAAGAACCTCACCCGCGCCTTCAAGCCTGAAGGACCTGTCGAAGAAGAGCGCCCAGGGGGAGGACGCGGGACCTCATCGGCCGGCTCGGCCGAGTCCACTCGACGACTAAGTCCGCCACCTTTGACTCTTTATCGCAAAGACGAGGAGCGAACTTGACACCGAACTCCCCACTCGACGGACCACTTTGGCGATGCGGCCCTCTCGCTTCCCGGTTGTGGAGGATTTCACGTAAAGGATATGAGGAGACCACTGTGATCTCCTCCTTGAAAATAGTGCCGCAACTTTCTCGATGCTACCACCACAGATAGACCATCTTCTCGAGGCCGAGGGTACCTTGTTTCTGCGCCGTGTAGCATTTTGTCGATGTAGTAGACCGGTTGTTGGACACCTTCCTGCTCCGCCACCGCCAAGGCCACTACGTATGGGCTAGCCGCCATACAAAGAAGAGCGGCTCGCCTGGCCAGGGGCGACCAAAGACTGGGGAAGAGAGGTACTCCTTCAGATCTTCAAATGCTCGTTGGGCTTCTGGGGTCCATTCAAATGAGTTGGTCTTCTTCAATAGATTGAACAGCGGCAGACTTTTTTCCCCGAGCCGGATATGAACTGCCCAGGAGGCTAACCTGGCCACCAAGCATTGCGATTTGCTTGAGCCGGTTAGGCTGCTGCATCCGCTCGATCGCTTCTATCTTTTCCGGATTGACCTCGATTCCACGGCTGGAGACCAGGAAACCGAGCAGCTTCCCAGATGAGACACCAAACACACACTTCTCGGGATTCAACTTCAGACAGTAGTTTCTGAGGCGAGAGAAGGTCTCTTCTAGATCCTGAACGAGCTCATTGGCCTTTTTTGTTTTTACTACCAGATCATCGACATACACTTCCAGATTCTTACCTATTTGGGGCCGAAACAGTATATGCATGGCCCGCTGATAGGTGGCGCCAGCGTTCTTCAGCCCAAAAGGCATCCTGACATAACAAAGATACACCGAGGAGTCACAAAAGCGATCTTTTCTTCATCTTCTTGCGCCATGTCGATCCGGTGGTAGCCGGAGTAGGCGTCGAGGAAGCATAGAGCTGTGACTCCGCCGTGGAATCGACGACGATGTCTATCCGCGGCAAGGGGTACGGGTCCTTGGGGCAGGCTTTGTTGAGGTCAGTAAAGTCGATGCACATTCGCCACCTCCCGTTGGACTTCTTTACAAGCACGGGGTTGGCCAGCCACTCTGGGTAAGTGGCCTCCCGCACGATCTTAGCAGACAAAAGTTTTTCCACTTCATCCCGAATGGCATCCTCGCCGCCAGCGCCGCCACGGATCTTTTGCCGAATCGGTGCGCTTCCAGTGAGCGTTGTTAATCGGTGCTCGATCACCTCCTCGGGACCCGGTCATTTACGAAGGTTCCTGTGCGAACACATCCAGGTTAGACCGGAGGAAGGTGACGAGCGCTGTCTTCCTATTTGGCACTAAGGTCGATTGCCAATCTTGACGATCTTGCTCGAGCCATCCTCGCCCACGGGGACCGCTTTGCCTCGCCCAAGGGTCCGGGCGAGCGCTGGTCTTGGCCGAGGGGGAGGCCGGGTTGTCGTCCTTGTCGCGTGCCGAGCAGGTGGTGCTGGCCAGATCCTGCAGCTGCTTGCTGAGGTGCAGGGCCTCCAGTCTATCCACCTTTACCGTAATTGGACCCCGTGCCCTGGATTTTCACCACATGTAAGCGTAATGGGCCACCGCCATGAACTTGACCAGGCGGGGCGGCCGAGCAAGGCATTATAGGGGAGGTCGAAATCAGCGACCTCAAAATCCACCAGCTCCGTCCGGAAGTTCTCCGAACTCCCGAACGTGACCGGCAACCGAACTTGTCCCAGGGGTAAGAGGCCCACCCCGGGGGCAACTCAGAGAAACGGCGGGCCGACGCAGTTCCTCACGGATTTGGAGCGCTGGTACGCCCAACGGATAGCAAAGTTGATGGCACCGCCTCCATCAACTAGGACCCGCCTGACTTTGCGTATGCGGACCGTGGGAGACACCACGATCGGAGATGGCCAGGGCGGAGGTGTTCTCCGGGTGGTCGGCCCGGCTGAAAGTGATCGGCCGCCCGACCACTTCAACGGCCGCCCGCCGGAGGATGACGTTGTGGCGCACACTGCCTCGGATCTCGCTTATCGCGAAGTTCGATGAGTAGGTGGCGGAGCCACCGTGTATGAACGCCACCGTGCGCTCTGCCTGCTGGAAGGCTAGCGGAGCCGCATCTTCGTCGTCTTCGTCTTCGTGGTCTTTCTCACGGTGCTTCTTGAGCCGCCTGTCGACCAACCTGGACACAACCTGGCAGTCCTCCAAGTCGTGTCCGCTTGTTCGATGGATGGGGCAATAGGGCTTGCCACCATCATTCTCGCGGCGGGGCGAGCGACGGTCCCTGCGGTTGCCACGCCCGCCCCGGCGCTCGTCCCGTCGGTCCTGATCGTCATGACGCCGGGATTTGGGCTCCGGCTCAGCGACCAAGACCTCCCTAGCGGTTGCCTCCCTTCGCTTTTTCTTTTTCTTCTTGCGGTCGAAGGACTTCGAGGCGCCAGCGTCGCCGGAGTCAGAAGGCCTTGTCGCGCACTTCCGGGCTTCGGCCGCCCTGGCGCACTTGTGCGCCAGGGAGAACAGCTCAGAGGTGGTTGAGAGGACGCGTGTGGCCATCTTTTCCCGCATCTTCTGGTCTCGGACCCCCCTCCGGAAAGCAATAATCACCGACTGCTCAGAAATCCGGGGGATCGTATTGCGGCAGTGGCTGAACCGCCGGATGAACTCTCTCAGGGACTCCCCCTCTTTCTGCTCCAGAGCGTGGAGATCGTCCTCCACGCCTGGTTGAGTGTAAGAGCCCTGAAAGTTGGCGACAAAAATGTCGCACAGCTCCTCCCACGAGTGTACAGAGCCTCGCGGGAGGTTAAGCAGCCAAGACCGGGCAGAGCCCGTCAGCGATGTCGGGAGGTAGTTGGCCATTACTTTCTCGGATCCTCCCGCCGCACGCACCACCGTGGTGTAGATCTGCAGGAACTCCTCCGGGTTGGTGGTACCATCATACTTCTCGAAGGAGGCGGGGCGGAACCTCTCCGGCCATGCAGCTTGCCGAAGGCGGAGAGAGAACGCCTGGCATCCGACGTTGTAGGGGGAGCAGCGTCGTTCGCCAGCCCCTCGATCCTGAGGAGAGGATGAGGAGTGCGACCCTGCGCTCTCGCCAGAGTCCGAGGGAGGAGCCCCCCGTCTTGCACCTCGCGGGCGCCGCGGAGGACATGACGCAGTCACCGTCTGGCCCGACGCTGCCTCGCCAAGGCGCGATCGAAGGTCTTCGCGGTTCCCCCTGGACTCGGGGGGACCGCGGGAAGAAGCGGAGTCACGTGCCCATCCCCCCGTTACAGAGGGGGTTGCAACCAGGACTCCCTTCCCCCTGTCCCGGCCCTTGGTGCCGGGAGAAATTGTCGTGTGGCGGCTGGAAACCGGCGCGTCGGTTGCGCGGGCTCCCTGTCGCCTCATGCCGGAAGCCCCCGGCTGGGTCGCCGCTTCAACTTGTTGCTGAGCGGCATCCACCAGGTGGACGATATCCCGCAGCCAAGGAGTGGCCGGGGTATCGTCCCCCAGGGTCACCGGAGGATGATCGAGGAGGAGCCGGGCCGCCTGAAGGCTTCGCGCGGGGGTGTCGTCCCCCAGCGCCAAGCGCCGTTGACAGCCGACCCTGGCGTGGGAGCCAAGTGCACCGCTCCCGGCGGAGGGGCCCGGGTGGCCCGGCCCCCTCTCCGAACATCGGAACCGGCTATGGGCGCCCCTTTCCTCGGGCGGATTGCTGCGCTTGGAATGCGATTCCGCCATGCAGACAAGCGCTCCTACTCCTGCTGAGCCCCGAACTGGGAGTGAAAAAGAGTAGGCAATCTGACCACCAATAGCCCCTACCTGGCGCGCCATCGCCGGCGTGATTAGCCAACAGCACCTCCGAGATGGGTGCTTATGAGGTTTCGACGGGGGGCTTTCGGGGCAATCGCCTCGGAATGGAAGACGGTGACGATCGGGGCACCGGGAGGCTCAGGCTAACGGGGGGACGCAAAGAGTTTTTACCCAGGTTCAGGCCCTCCGAAGAGTAATAGCCCTAGTCCTGCCTTTCTTAGTATTGCCTCGCCTTCTTGGCCGGAAAGGATGAAAACCTACTAACAATGAGTCGAACCCCTCTCCCATGCACCCCGGCTCCCTTTTATACTCGGCCGACGGGCGCATGGGAGGCTTGCACCGCCACTTCTATCATTACATCGCTACGCGCGTATTTAATGCGCCCGTCACTATTCTTATGTCACATTAATGTCTGCCGCATCTGTCACAATCCTGCCTTGGGCCCCATGTCCACCAACGCCGCCCGTTCCGTCACGGGGTGAGGTGCAGTCTTGACGTCTCCCAAAGCCATGATGCGCCTGGGGAAGGTGCGCCGCCACGCTGCAGCTTCCATGCTTCCACATTCAATGCGCACGATTCGCATTTAATGTCCCTGATCTCGACAGGACTATCCTGGGGATGGTGCGCCAGTGGCCAGGACTGCACGCCACATGCCCACTGGGCGACCACCGCGCTGGGCGCCCAGCGGCCTTGCCCGTGCGCCACGTGTCCGCTGGGGCGACCACCTTACTGATCGCCCAGCGGCCTGGCCTATACGCCACGTGTCCGCTGGGCTATCACCTTATCGACGCTTCGCCCGCCTGGCTCAGACGCCACGTGTCATTGGGCGACCACCTTATCGACGCCCGGCCTGGCCTGTACGCCACGTGTCCGCCGCTATCACCTTGCTGGTCGCCAGCCTGCCTCTACGCCACGCACTACCGGGCGACCACCGTATGGGTTTTTCTCTTGCCGTGGCAGTGGGCCCAAGCACGCCCTGGCTGCCACTTGATTCCTTTTTTAGGGCGGGGGAGCGGGTACCTTGGTGTAGAATACGCCGACAGAACCTTCACTGCAATATTAAATAATTCAATTGTTAAAAAGGAATTGTAAAAAGATGCTTTGTGAAACTTATTACTTAAGTATGGTTTAACAAAATTCAGCTTTGTGCAATAGAACCCTGTTAAGCTTCCTTTGGAAAGCCCCTCATATACATACTTTCCCCGACTTGCTGAGTACTTTCGTACTCACGTGCTTCACAACTTGTCATCATCAGATAACTACCAGGACGCAGTCGAAGATGGTGAGTTCTACACGAAAGACTTCGATGAAGAGTGCCAGGATAGCTAGTCGCGCTTCTAGTCGTTGCCTGTGGCGTTTTGGTGTTCGCTTGTCGTTGCTTTTGTTTCCGCTGTCGTGTCTCTGGTCTTTTGACCGAGTATTGTAATAAGTGGCCATGTGGCCCATACTTTATTATTTATGTTACAATTTCGTCATGTTCGGCAATGAAGTATCACTGTTGACTGTGTGTACTAGCTACTGATCTGGGACTAGTACGGAAATACACAGGAGATTTCGGATAGCTGATCCAGGGTCTCACAGGTAGCCTCCCCGGTGCCCCTCAGGCGGAGAACCGCACCTCACTCGCCTCGGCTGGTGACCTGCGAGCGGTGCCCCTGAGGGAGCGCGAGCCCGGGAAGAGCGTCTCCATAGGCGCCAGTCTCAGCACAAAATAGGAAGACGCGCT
Organism: Rhipidocladum racemiflorum; assembly: GCA_036346355.1. Classification (NCBI taxonomy): domain Eukaryota; kingdom Viridiplantae; phylum Streptophyta; class Magnoliopsida; order Poales; family Poaceae; genus Rhipidocladum; species Rhipidocladum racemiflorum. Next base: position 48,237,470 of record CM070589.1, read on the forward strand.
CGTCACCTTCCTCCGGTCTAATTCCGACGTGTTTGCTTGGCACCCGTCCGAGATGACCGGGGTCCCTAGGGAGGTGATCGAGCACCACTTGGCGACGCTGCCCGGCGCGCGGCCTATCCGGCAGAAAATCCGGAGACAGGCCCTCGAGCGGCAAGATGCCATCCGGTAGGAGGTAGAGAAGCTTCTGAGCGCAGGGATTGTTCGTGAGGTCTCTCACCCCGAGTGGCTCGCCAACCCTGTACTCGTAAGGAAGTCCAACGGGAAGTGGCGGATGTGTGTCGATTTCACCGACCTCAATAAGGCCTGCCCGAAGGACCCTTACCTACTACCTCGAGTTGATCTCATTGTCGACTCGACCACAGGCTGCGAATTGCTGTGCTTTCTGGACGCATACTCCGGGTACCACCAGATTAGCATGGCCCCTGAAGACGAAGAGAAGACCGCATTCGTCGCCCCTATGGGCGTATATTGCTATATCAAAATGCCATTCGGGTTGAAGAACGCGGGTTCAACCTACCAGCGCGCCATGCACGCCATGTTCCGCCCCCAAGTTGGGCGCAACCTGGAGGTGTACGTAGACGACCTGGTAGTGAAGACCAAGGAAGGTGAAGGGTTCATTGAAGACTTGGAGGAAACATTCGCCAACCTCCGGAAGGGCAGACTAAAACTCAACCCCGAGAAATGTGTGGTCGGGGTGCCTTCCAGTAAATTGTTGGGGTTCCTCGTATCCAGTCGCGGCATCGAGGTTAACCCCAACAAGATAGCGGCAATTGATGTTAGTGTTATGCCCTTGAGGCAATCATATGGATGATTGTAACATGACTATGTTTATGAATAATAATATGATTATTGATCCAATGAATGTATATCATTGTTTTGATCAACAAGTGTGTGACTTGTTTATGAAGCTCTTTACTTATTGATATAATTCGATAAATATCTCTGATCGGATATCATCGTATAGGAGAACGATTAATAGATCAGCACGTGTATTGTTCGATGATCATGTTTCATAGATCATGGGATATGGATATATCATCAATACAATGTGGACGCTTGTTGAAGAACATGTGTTAGATAGACCCACAATGGGACACTGCGAGAATGTTACGTTCTTATGTGTCATCAGTGTATCTCTTACATAGTAGATGTATGATCCTTAGACCTGAGATTGTCATATTCCCTACATGTGTAATAGTTTACCTTGGGGTTACCAAACACTATTTCCTAACCGGATAGTTATAAAGGTAGCTTTCATGTTTACTATGAAACATGAAGAGGGAAGTGAGCAGTCAAGATAGAATTTGCCACTCCAATGTAACGGAGATATATGTCTAGGCCACTCGTGTGATATGATTAAGGAAGTGCATGGCCATACCGTGATTGAGAAGTCAATCACAACTTATTAATATATCACGGATACGAGAGATGGATTGAACTGTCAAAGGATGACATGCTTCTCGCCTTGAGTTCGATCTTCATATAGTTTGGCAAAGGGATTATTACATTAGTATTTTAATCATATGTGTTTGGGAGTTGGCATGCTCTGCAAGGAGCCGCTACTGACTATTGGATTAGAAAAAGGGTTTTCCGAATCCATGTCCAAATGCGCATGAACCTACAAGGTCACACACTTAACGGGCTGGGACGCATTAATTCGGATTGGATCCTTAATTAATGGACCTCGTGGGCTTAGCGTGTAGATGGGACCTAACTGCCTAGGGTTTCACCTCGTGGCTATATAAGGAGGGGAGGAGGCTAGACGCAAAACAGACTTTCGTGCGGTTTAGAGGTGTTTCGCTAAAAACCCTAGCCACCTCCTCTCGTTGCCCCTGTCGAGCGACCCGGTGCTTGCACACCGACGCATGGCGTTCCATCCCCGAACATGTGGACTGATGTGGTGACGCTGCTCCTACTGCAGCGTGGAGAGGACGATCCGTAGCCAGGATGATCCGTGGCGAGGACGATCTGCGGCGAGGACGATCTGAGGCGAGGACGATCCGTGGCGAGGACGATCTACAGCGAGGACGATCCTCGTCGAGAACGATCCACTACAACGATGTGCGAAGGATTCCGCAATTGCGCGTCTAGTGGTAATAGATCTATGATCCCCTTCTTGCGAGTAGCTTTTCTGGTTTGCGGTAGAAATTTTATTTTGTGCTAGTGTAGCATACCGCATTCCCCAACAGTGGTATCAGAGCCATCTCGTGTAGATTCGTGATCTAGATGTTGCACATATGGTATGTGAAGATAGTAGATTGGATCTATTACATGTTCAACCGATTCATGTGATGAATTGGTGGAGGCAGCCGTCGATGAGATCGATCGGTTTAGGGTTTGAGGAAAGTGCAAACCGAATCAATCTTGATTTAGGTGAGTCCGTTCATGGTACGACATTGCCCTTACCGGTCGTGTTACCGCCATCAGGGTTCATGAATCGCAACCATATGGGACCAAGCCAATCAGATTGAATCGGATTGGGTAAATTTGATTGATCCGTGGAGATTTTGAGAGCGTTTTCTTTTAACAGAACACAATCGCCGCCAGGGGCGCTGCCCCTTGGACCCCGCCAGGGGTGCTGCCCTTTGGAACCCCGCGAGGGGCGTTGCCCCTTGGAACCCCGATGTCGTAGAATCTATTTTGTTTAACTCGTTTTTGCAGGATGTTGTGTGAAATAGTATGGCCTATGTGTATGTGATGCATGTAATATTTACATGGCCTGCGTGCCGTGTCAAGCCATAAGGCTATTTCATTATCAAAAGTTGTATAACGACCTACGTGTTGACTTGTGATGCTTGGAACCTTTATGTAAAATTCATTATCAAAAGTTGTAAGGAGTTGCATCTACAATAATGAAGATGGTGGCATCAAGCATGATGGATAGGTGGACAATCAAGCAAGATGGCTAAGTGAATAGGCAACCATGATGATGGACATCATAATGCTAAGGGCCATGCTATTTCACAGCTTAATTTTGATTTTTTGTGGATGTGTGTTTAATCCTTGCTATTTTCTTTATGCTCATTGCATGTGATGCCATGTTCATAGTAGATATTGTTCATCCCCATAGTTATACAAATTTTAAATCAAATATGTCCATCCAATTGTTGCACCCATTAAGAATTTAAATCATTATTGATATGACTGCCAAAGTAGTATATCAATGACTATCTTAATAGATGATAGGGATGTGTTGGACACATCGCGCATAACAATGGTTGATTTAATTGAGCTATCAAAACGGTTTTGGGCTTAAGGACATAAGTGGTTGGAATATGATTTTAGTAATGAAGGAATGGATACAAGACGATTGGTGTCTAGGAAAACACACATGAGGCTAGGTTTCTTAATTGGCATCCGGAAATGAGAAGTGCTCCCTCCCTCATGTGAGCCCTAGGGGCAAGTTGACCTGGCCATGACTCAAGTTGACAGATGCATTCATTACTTGTTTTCATGCTTAACCAACAAGAATTACATAAGATGTAATTAGCAAAGATGTTGCTTACCTATGTCATTAAATTTCTAGCAGTGATGCCAAAGCTCACTAGTGTTTGATGAATATGGATCTTGAATACTCACCATGTGTCCATAAAGGGGGCACATGATAGGAGTTTCTTTTGTTAAAATGTTTAATAAAAGTATTACATAAACATAGTGCTTAGAAACTTTGCATGTTTTTGTTGTAGTTCAATGGCACCTCCTGCTGCTCCTACTGTTGCACCTGGTTTTGCTTTGAGATCGGTTTTGGAAAGAGAAAAACTAAATGGAACAAATTTTGTGGATTGGTATCGCAACTTGAGAATTGTTCTCAAACATGAAAAGAAAGAATATGTTCTAGAGAGTCCGATTCCTGATGAACCAGCCGAAAATGCTCCTCGGAATTTGAAGGCTGACTATGAAAAACATGTTAATGCCTCTATAGAGGTCAGCTGTCTCATGCTTGTCACCATGGACTCTGAGCTGCAAAAGCAATATGAGGACCAGGATGCTTACAATATGATTGTGGGCTTGAAGGACATGTTTGGGAATCAAGCAAGGGCTGAGAGGTATGGTATCTCAAAGCTCCTGTTTGCTTGTAAGCTCGCTGAAGGCAGTCCGGTCAGCCCACATGTAATCAAGATGATTGGCTACATTGGGAGATTGGAAAAGCTTGAGTTTCCCCTTAGCATTGGTCTGGCTACAGACGTAATTCTCCAGTCTCTGCCTCAGAGTTTTGAGCCATTTATTATGAATTTTCATATGAATAGCATGGAGAAGAGCCTGACCGAGCTACATGGGATGCTCAAGGCTGCCGAAGAAAGCATTAAGAAGAAACCCAATCATGTGATGATGGTTCAGAAGACAACTGCCTTCAAAAAGAAGAAAGCCAAGGCTTGGGGAAAGGGAAAGGGTAAGGGCAAGGCTCAAGATGAGATCACGAGCCTCAAAACTAAGCTTCAGAAGCTCAAAGTCGGCCCTCAACCCGAAACCCAGTGCTTCTATTGCAAGAAGTCAGGACATTGGAAACGGAATTGCGAGAAGTACCTGGCAGATAAAAGGAATGGGAGTGTGACTTCCACTTCAGGTATTAATGTTATAGAAATTACTCTTGCTACTTCTTATTCCAGCTCTTGGGTATATGATATCGGATCGGTTGCTCACATTTGCAATTCGAAGCAGGGGCTGACAAAGAATAGAAACTTGGCAAAGGGAGAAGTGGATATCCGCGTGGGGAATAAAGCAAGAGTTGCTGGTCTTGCCGTTGGCACCTACCCATTGCATTTGCCTTCAGGATTAGTTTTAGAACTTAATAATTGTTATTTTGTTCCATCTATGAGTAGAAACATTATTTCATCTTCCTGTTTGGAACATGAAGGTTATGAATTTAGAATAAAGAACTTTGTTTGTTCAATATTTTTGAATGATATGTATTATGATTGTTGTCCCATGGTGGATGGGTTATACGTCCGTGAACTCAAAGAAAAACATGTCTATAACATTAATGTCAAAAGGCCTCGACCAAATGATTTGAACCCTACCTTTTTATGGCATTGTCGCTTGGGTCACATAAATGAGAAGGGCATGAAGAAGCTCCATGGTGATGGACTTCTCACCTCATTTGATTTTGAATCATTTAAAACATGTGAGTCTTGTTTACTTGGCAAGATGACAAAAACCCCTTTCACAGGTTTTAGTGAGAGGGCGAGTGAATTGTTGTCTCTAGTACATACAGATGTATGTGGACCAATGAGCTTGATTGCTAGAGGTGGGTTTCAGTACTTTGTAACTTTTACTGATGACTTTAGTAGATATGGATATATCTATTTAATGAGGCATAAGTCTGAAACCTTTGAAAGGTTCAAAGAGTTTCAGAACGAAGTACAAAATCAACTTGGTAAATCAATAAAACACTTATGATCAGATCGTGGTGGCGAATACTTGAGCCAAGAGTTTGGTGATCATCTAAAGCAATGTGAAATCGTTCCACAACTTACTCCGACAGGAACACCTCAATGGAATGGCGTATCCGAACGATGGAATCGAACTTTATTGGATATGGTTCGGTCAATGATGAGCTAAACAGATCTGCCATTATCCTTCTGGGGGTTCGCTCTAGAGACAGCTGCGTTCACATTAAATAGGGTCCCATCAAAATCCATTGGGAAGACACCATATGAGATATGGACCGGGAGAAGTCCCATATTGTTATTTCTCAAGATATGGGGATGCGAGGCTTATGTAAAATGTTTGCAATCAGATAAATTCGCACCTAAATCAAAAAAAATGCTTCTTTGTGGGGTATCCTAAAGAAACAAAAGGATATTACTTTTATAAAAGAAACGAGAACAAAGTTTTTGTTGCTCGAAATGGTGTATTTTTGGAGAAAGAGTTTCTTTCTAAAGAAATAAGTGGGAGTGATGTGCATCTCGATGAAATTCGAGAATCGCATGGAATATGTTCAAGCTACCACTGAACCTTCACAAGATGTACAAAGTGTTGTACAACCTGTGGAAGAGACACCAGCCCTACGTAGGTCGGGGAGGCCGCATCATGAACCCATAAGATATGGACATGACATATTATTAATGGACAAAGATGAGCCAACGACTTACAAAGAAGCGATGATGGACCCAAACTCCGAAAAATGGCTTGGAGCCATGAGATCCGAAATTCAATCCATGCATGACAATCAAGTTTGGAACTTGGTCGATCCTCCTGATGGTGTAAAAACCATAGAATGCAAATGGATTTTCAAGAAGAAGACAGACGTAGATGGAAATGTTCAGATCTATAAGGCACGATTGGTGGCAAAGGGTTTCAAACAAGTTCAAGGAATTGACTATGATGAAACTTTTTCACCAGTAGCCATGCTAAAGTCTGTCCGGATCATTTTAGCAATTGCTGCATATTTCGATTATGAAATATGGCAGATGGACGTCAAGATAGCTTTCCTTAATGGGAATCTATCTGAGGATGTATACATGATACAACCTGAAGGTTTTGTTGATCCTAAAAATGCTAAAAAATTATGCAAGCTTCAGAGATCCATTTATGGGTTGAAGCAAACATCTCGGAGTTGGAACATTTGTTTTGATGAAGTGGTCAAAGGATTTGGCTTTATCAAAAATGAAGAAGAGCCTTGTGTTTACAAGAAGGCTAGTGGGAGCGCACTTGTGTTTCTGATCTTGTATGTGGATGACATATTATTGATCGGGAATGATATTCCTATGCTTGAAGACGTTAAGACTTCGTTGAAAAGGAGTTTCTCAATGAAGGACTTGGGAGAAGCATGTTATATCTTGGGCATAAAGATCTATAGAGATAGATCAAAAAGGTTGATTGGATTAAGCTAGGAAACGTACATTGACAAAGTATTGAAAAGGTTCAATATGCATGAATCTAAGAGAGGTTTCATGCCAATGTCACATGGCATCAGTCTGAGCAAGAATCAGTGTCCTTCGACAACTGATGAGCGAGACAGGACGAGCAAGATTCCATATGCTTCGGCTATTGGATCTATCATGTATGCCATGATCTGTACGCGCCCAGATGTCTCATATGCTCTAAGTGACAAGTAGATACCAAGCGGATCCCGGTGATGGTCATTGGATAGCCGTGAAAAACATCCTAAAGTACTTGAGAAGAACTAAGGGTATGTTCCTAGTCTTTGGAGGTGAGGAAGAACTGGTTGTAAAAGGTTACACCGATGCAAGCTTCCAAACTGACAAAGATGATTTTCGATCACAATCCGGTTTTGTATTTACACTAAATGGAGGATCAGTAAGCTGGAAGAGTTCCAAGCAAAGCACGGTGGCTGACTCTACGATAGAAGCGGAGTACATTGCGGCTTCGGATGCCACAAAAGAAGCTATATGGATAAAGAAGTTTATCTCAGAGCTTGGTGTGGTTGCTAGTGCCTCTAGTCCAATGGACATCTATTGCGATAATAGTGGTGCCATTGCACAAGCAAAAGAGCCTAGATCACATCAGAAGTCCAAGCATATACTCCGACGCTTTCACCTTATTCGCGAAATTGTGGATAGAGGTGACGTGAAGATATGCAAAGTACATACAGAAGCCAATGTGGCTGATCCATTGACAAAGCCACTACCACAGCCTAAGCATGAGGCGCACAAGAGGTCTATTGGTATTAGATACTTAATTGATTGACTCAAGTGCAAGTGGGAGATTGTTAGTGTTATGCCCTTGAGGCAATCATATGGATGATTGTAACATGACTATGTTTATGAATAATAATATGATTATTGGTCCAATGAATGTATATCATTGTTTTGATCAACAAGTGTGTGACTTGTTTATGAAGCTCTTTACTTATTGATATAATTCGATAAATATCTCTGATCGGATATCATCGTATAGGACAACGATGAATAGATCAGCACACGTATTGTTCGATGATCATGTTTCATAGATCACAGGATATGGAGATATCATCAATACATTGTGGACACGTGTTGAAGAACATGGGTTAGATAGACCCACAATGGGACACAGCGAGAATGTTACATTCTTATGTGTCATTAGTGTATCTCAAACATAGTAGATGTATGATCCTTAGACCTGAGATTGTCATATTCCCAACATGTGTAATAGTTTACCTTGGGGTTACCAAACACTATTTCCTAACCGGATAGTTATAAAGGTAGCTTTCATGTTTACTATGAAACATGTAGAGGGAAGTGAGCAGTCAAGATGGAATTTGCCACTCCAATGTAACGGAGATATATGTCTAGGCCACTCGTGTGATATGATTAAGGAAGTGCATGGCCATGCCGTGATTGAGAAGTCAATCACAACTTATTAATATATCACGGATACGAGAGATGGATTGAATCACAAAGGATGACATGCTTCTCGCCTTGAGTTCGATCTTCATATAGTTTGGCAAAGGGATTATTACATCAGTACTTTAATCATATGCGTTTGGGAGTTGGCATGCTCTGCAAGGAGCCGCTACCGACTATTGGATTAGAAAAAGGGTTTTCCAAATCCATGTCCAAATGCGCATGAACCTACAGGGTCACACACTTAACGGGTTGGGATGCATTAATTCGGATTGGATCTGTAATTAATGGACCTCGTGGGCTTAGCGCGTAGATGGGCCCTGACTGCCTAGGGTTTGACCTCGTGGCTATATAAGGAGGGGAGGAGGCTAGACGCAGAATAGACTTTCGTGCGGTTTAGAGGTGTTTCGCTGGAAACCCTAGCCACCTCCTCTCGTTGCCCCTGCCGAGCGACCCGGTGCTTGCACACCGACGCATGGTGTTCCATCCCCGAACGTGTGGACTGCTGTGGTGACGCTGCTGCTACTGCGGCATGGAGAGGATGATCCGTGGTGAGGACGATCCGTGGCGAGGATGATCCGTGGCGAGGACGATCCGAGGCGAGGACGATCCGCGGCGAGGATGATCTGCGCCGAGAACGATCCACTACAACGATGTGCGAAGGATTCCGCAACTGCGCGTCTAGTGGTAATAGATCTATGATCCCTTCTTGCGAGTAGCTTTTCTGGTTTGCGGTAGAAATTTTATTTTGTGCTAGTGTAGCATACCGCGTTCCCCAACAATTGAGCATATGAAGCTGCCCACTCAACTCAAGCATGCTCAGTGCTTGGCAGGTTGATTGGACTCCCTCGGGCGTTTCATCGCCCGGTTGGGAGAAAGAAGTCTGCCTCTGTTCAAGCTACTCAAGAATACTAACCGTTTTGAGTGGACGGAGGAAGCTCAACTGGCCTTTGAAGACCTAAAGCAGTACCTCTCCTCACCGCCAGTACTGGTCGCCCCACAGCCTGGCGAGCAGTTGCTTTTGTACATAGCTGCCACCCCTGTGGTGGTAAGCGTTGTGCTGGTGGCGGAGAGGAGTAATGTTCAGAAGCCGGTTTACTTTGTTAGTAAGGTGCTACACGATGCGGAAACTCGATATCCGTAGGCCCAAAAGATGCTATATGCTGTCCTGGTGGCATCCAGGAAGCTGCGCCATTACTTTCAGGGGCAAGAGGTAGTGGTCGTTATGGCCTATCCGTGAGGGAGATTCTCCACAACCGGGAAGCGGAGGGCCGTATCGCCAACTGGTCGGTGGAACTTGGGGAGTTTTGCCTCAAGTTTGTCCCCCGTACTGCCATCAAGAGTCAAAAACTGGCGGAGTTCGTTGCGGAATGGACTCCCGCCGCCTCGGAGAATGAAGAAGACCCTGTGCCTTCCCCCTGGATGCTATTCTTCGATGGCTCCTTCAGGCTCAAAGGCGCGGGGGCTGGGGTGATCTTGGTCTCCCCAGCTGGCGATGTCCTCCGGTACGTGATCATCCTTGACATCAAGGCCACTAACAACATTGCAGAATACAAAGGGCTGCTAGCAGGTCTGCGCGCCACTGCAGCTTTGGGAATTCGATGCCTTCAAGTCAAGGGAGACTCTTACTGGTGATCAACCAGGTGCGCAAGGAATTCCAATGCTCCGACCCGGTCATGGCCGCCTACCTATCAGAAGTTCGGAGATTGGAGCGCCGCTTCGATGGACTGGGTTTTACCCATATCCCTCACAACCATCTGACGGACGAGCTGTCTCAGCTCACTTCGTCCAGATCGGTTATACCAACCGGAATCTTTGAGGAAAGATTATCTTAGCCATCCGTTGTAATCCCCGGCGAGGGTGGAAATGACGCTGAGAGTCCGGTTGAAGAACTCCTGGGGAAGTCCCCTCGACCATCCACTGCAGCCCCTGAACAAGGTAGGAGCAGTGGGACGTGTCCAATAGGGGCCTTCGAAGGAGGATCTTTGCAAGCTACCACCGTTGCACCTGAACAAGGCATGCGCGGTGGTACAGCTCCGACCCAGGAACTCGTGAGAGGACCTTACTGGTCGTCTGTCGTAGCCCCTGAACAAGGTAGGAACGATAGTGTTTTTTCAGTCGGGGCCCTCGGAGGAGGACCCACGCGACTGTCCGATGCCGCCCCTGTCCCCGGGGGCCGCGGCGAAGGTGTTCTTCCGGTCGAGGGCTGCAAAGGGTGTCCACCTCGATCGTCCATTGTCGCCTCAGGTTTGATGGGGACAATGGTGCTGGTGTCTTAGCCCCCGATGTCGAAGTGTGGCAGGCTGCCCCCGACATCGGCAAGTGGCGTTCTATTCCCGACTGTGGCGAGTGGCCCGGGGCCGGCCTTTCCGGGACAGAGAGCACCGGTCCCGCTACGGCGGCGCCAGGGGAAACGCTCGCCCAAGCGGAGTACCTGTGTGACCATTTGGTCGCCGCACTTGGCAGGGAAGAAGTATGGATGGCCCCTATCCTAGCCTTCCTGCAAGACCAAGTGCTCCCCGACGATGATGCTGCAGCCGAGAAGATCGCATGAAGGGCTAAGTGCTATACTCTAGTAGGCGAGGACCTGTACCGCCGGAGTCGAAATGGTGTTCTACTGAGGTGCATCACTCGGGAAGCGGGGAGTTCTCTACTCTCCGAGATCCACGAGGGTGTGTGCGGGAGCCATCTATCCGGGCGAACGCTTGTCGGCAAAGCGTTCCGTCAAGGATTCTACTGGCCCACAGCCCTCCAGGATGCCTGCGAGCTGGTAAGATGATGTACTGCATGTCAATTTCATGCCAAGCGCACACATCGCCCCGCCCAGGCTCTCTAGACGATACCCCTTTCATGGCCTTTCGCGGTCTGGGGCTTGGACATTCTGGGTCCGTTTCCACGGGCCCCAGGAGGCTTCACCCACCTGTTCGTCGCCATCGACAAGTTCACCAAGTGGATTGAAGTCGAAGCAGTGCGCGCCATCACGGCCCCTGCTGCTGTCAAGTTTATCCGCGGGATCTTCAACCGCTTCGGGGTCGCCAATTGAATTATCACCGACAACAGCTCACAATTTACCAGCGCAGTCTTTTTGAGCTTCTGCAAAGAAATGGGCACCAAGGTGTGCTTCGCGTCCGTAGCGCATCCTAGGAGCAATGTTCAAGAAGAGCACGCCAATGTGTTGGTACTGAAGGGCCTCAAGACAAGAGCATTCGACAAACTCCAGAAGAGAGGGGCATCATGGACAGAAGAACACCCTGCTGTGTTGTGGTCCCTCCGCACCACACCAAGTCGGGCGACCGGCGAGACGCCGTTCTTTCTGGTCTACGGTGCCGAAGCCGTTCTCCCCTCCGAACTGACGTTTGGATCCCCGCGGGTGGCGGCCTTCACAGAGGAAGGCCAAGAGGATCTTCGGCGAGAGGATGTCAACTTATTGGAAGAGGCGAGGGACCGGGCCACAGTTCGGGCCGCCCGGTATCAGCAAAGTCTCCGACGCTACCACGCCTCTCGAGTCAGCCAGAGGACGTTGGTGGTGGGAGACCTTGTGCTGCGAAGAACTCAAACGTAAGCCAGTCACAACAAACTATCTCCCACTTGGGAGGGGCCCTACAAGGTAATCTCAGTGTCGCCACCAGGCGCCGTTTGATTGGTTACGGAGGAAGGCCAAGAACTGGTGAACGCCCAGAACATCGAGCTGCTGCGTAAATTCTACCCCTGAAGATGTAAATGCTTGGTGACCGAAGGCCAGCCATTTCAATGGCTGTCGTCACGCAGGGGAGTGTTTGGTTTCAAGGGCATTTTTGCTTTGATCTTTTCCATTCCTTTCCTGCGCATATCGAGGAGAATTGTATATTGCCGTGGTCGCCCCTAGTTCTGGGCTATATTGGTTGTTCCCTGCTTGACAGATGGTGGCTTCCGACGTCTAAGTCGTACAAGGTCGGGCGACCAGGGGTTGCGCGCGGCCCGGTCTCGTAAGACGGCCAGCTCCGCTGACACCGCTAAGTCCCCCACCCCTGGCTCCCCTGTTACCTTACACGCAGCCCCGCTGTCGGGACCCCGAATTTGCAAATCCGGACCCTCTGTGTATTCAGCACTAGTCCAGGAACGCGCTAGTGCACACAGTCTTAACATCGGTAAATATCACAATCATACCAATCGATATTATCAAAGTACTTTATTTAAATAACCAAACTGGTTACTTGACCTCATGGTCAAGTTACAAATGTATGCCTCGTAGAGGGCTTAAACTTATTCAGAGAGAAACAATAGCAAATGAAAATCAAATAAACTTCGTGGCGCCATCCAAGATACCACAGTGCAATCGATCGGCTCGCATCCCTAAGTAGTCGGGTCCTCTTGGAGTTCCTCCTCCAAAGTCGGGCGTAATCTCCTCTTCAACTGGTATTGTGTTGAGGCAAGGGTGAGTACTTGGTACTCAGCAAGTCATGCACGTAATGCAAGCTAATATACTATATGCATGGCTTAGTACAAAGGAATAGCTCAGTGGTATATTTGCAAAGAAACACTTTTGACAAGTAATATAAGTAGATTCGAAAGCAAAGAGAAATAAGTAAAGCATAAATAACTTTTCAAGAAGTTTAACAAACATTTTTCCCATCCTAAACCACATTTCCATCATCTTCATTGTTAAACCAACCCAACTTTTCAAATCCAAGTTATTTTCGTAAAATCTAACCCTTGACTGTAATTCCCGAGCATTGTCCAAGCAGTGGACTCGGCTATTCAAATAGATTCTACACTCTGCAGAGGTTATGCACTTTACCCACAAGATACAGTCAAACACCACAAAGGCGAAGTTCCCGTGAACAAAGCCTTTCGGAAGCCTCAAACAACACAGTGGTCCTCTCAGGTTCGTGCTCTACACCATCCCTTCCCTTAGCTAAGGCGAAGTATGGGACCAACACACCGTTAGATGGGTACTGGCCACGCCCACGATACGCCCCCCGCACAATCACACAAACGGTGTAATCGACACTCGAGGCTCCACAAGTGAGTCCTTAGCAACTTAGTCAACTAGGGCCGTCCCCATTCCAGCCATGTGGTTGCAAGTATGACCCAGTTCAAAGGCTTGCAAGGTTAAGTCCTTAGAGTGACCAGGGCAAGACTACCCGAAAAACCAAATCAACACTCCCAATGCCACACCGCCCACCTGATTACTCTTGCCACATGCCCCAAATAAAATCGCTTTATCAAACCCCGCTTGATTACCATGCACCACGTGCCATCAACATCACATGATACTTTTCCAAAACAGGTTCAATATATCATTAAGTCAATATTAGCATTTGATTATCCAAAATCATGTCATGAGCACGAAAGTGTCTAAGCAGAATACTACAACGATCTAAACCCATGTTGGCAATTTAATAATGTCCAACTAGTAAACCACAACTAGGGTGACAAGGGATCATGGCACATACTTAGATAATCAAGGTGTCATATAACAAATTGGTATTTATCTAACCCCCATGTTTAAACAAAGTATCTTTCTAATTGAACTAGCATGCAATAGTTTAAATCAAAATAGATTTCGAAATAGGATCAACATGGTCAAAGCACAACTTGCCTTCAAAAAGCACTTGCTCTTGGTCTTGAGTTGGATCCTGAGTCAACACTTCTCCTTCGAATCCTTCCGGCACTTCAACGTCTACTCGTAAAGCGTGCAAATAGCAAATACCCAATAAACAATAGGCAAAAACATCCCAAAACTCCAAATAAAATCCATAAACAGAGAGAACATAATTTTCTGGATTTTTAGAAACTGGAATCGTCAATTTTGGAGTTAAAACGCAAAAGTTATGATTATTTAAAGTTTAAATAATCAATTAAATAATTTTGCAGAGAAAAACTTTAGTCCAAAAATTAAATAAAATTTATATTTAGGTAGATCTCAATTTTATACAAATTTAGAAATTTGAATCGCTCCAATCGGAGTTGAAACGCAAAAGTTATAAGCGTTTGAAGTTTGAATCTAAATTTGAATCAATATTTCGAATTAATAAATCATTTTCTTTTTCGGAAATTAATTATTGCGTCAGCATGGACACGTGGCAGCCTCTCGATTGGCCTGCTGACGCCAGCCGTCCATGGGCTCGGTCCACGCTCGCTCGGGTCTACCGTGGACTCGGTCCACGACTCCACGTGAGACTGACATGTGGGACCACTCGGGTGACGTCATCGCTGACGTCAGCGGGGCTCAGCCCATGGTGCTGACAGGTGGGGTCCACTGTGACGTCATGGGTGACGTCGCTGGCGCTGGGTTAGCCATCGACATGCGGGCCTTCTCCGACACAGGCCGCGTGTCGGCGTCCACACGCAGCGCGCGTGGGCGGCCGATCGCGTCGGTCCATCTTCCCGACACGTGGCGCAATCTCGCCGTTGGTTTGAAAATCAACGGCGCGATTGGATCCAGGGTTAACGCGTTGAAACTACTCGATGCTCGTGGGCCGTTCGATCTAGATCGGACGGTCCAGATCTAATCCTATAATCGCACTGCTACAGCACGTGGCGATTGTGAACCGTTGGATCTTGATCCAACGGTCCAGATCTAATCGGGTTTGGAACACGTGATCTCACCTCAACCGCTCGATTCGATCTCGACGGTCCTCCGAGCTCGCGGACGGCGATGGTTTCACTACGGCGCCGCTTGACGGAGCCGAGACGATGACCACGGCTACGGCGCCACGGCTTCTCCGGCGAGATGAAACCTCCTTCGGTGCGTCTCGTCGCAGGACTCGGACCGGGCTCCTTCTCGGCGGAAGACGACGACGACGGCGCAAGAAACCGCAGCGAGGGAAGAGACAACTCCGGCGAGCGATCATGCTCAACGGGCGGCGGCTCAGCGAGATGGCTCGGGAAACGGAGTGCGCAAGGATGAGGGCAACCTCGGGACGCCTCACGCTTTAAATAGCCTCGGCGTTCGTGCCCTAGACGGAAACCTAGTTCGTTCTACGGCGTGGCGCGGCGGGCGGAGTCCGGCTCGACTCGGCGAAGACGACGAAATCGTGGCCGCCCACGTGGCACGATCGACGGCCACGATCGCGACGGGCGCGATCGGATCCGGCCGGATACGGCTCGAATCCCAGACGGGCCGATCTCACCGTTGGATCTTGATCCAACGGTTGGGATTGATTAGGGTTAGGTGGGTTCGGCCGAGTCACGTGGCTCGGTCGGACTCGAACTCGAGTCCGACTCGGCTCGGTCGGATGAACGATAACCGACCCGGTCGGTCCTTTTCCAAATGAATTAATATTTAAAATAATTCCCGTGAATTCATTTAATTCATTAAAAATAGCAAAAGACTCAGAAAAATTCCAGAAAAATTCTGGAAAATATTTTGGATCATTTTGGACTTAAATAAAATATTTCCAACAAAATTTTATTTGCAAAATTAAATTCTTTAATTATTTCAAAATGGATATAAATTCAAATAAATTCCAAATAAATCCAAATAAATTCCAGAAAATTCCAAAAATTCACCAAAGTGCCAAATCACACATGAATTTAAGAAAAGCAAAATTTTGGGATGTTACACCCGCAAAGCGTAATACCAGGTCACTTGGAACGTAATCCCAATTAGCTTTAGAACCACGGCGTACCACGTGCGGGGACTTAGCGTAAAGTTTCCTTTTTATGGTGAACGATTACTTCAGGTGCTTAAGACGTACAAGGTTGGGCGACCAGGGGTTGCACGCGGCCCGGTCTCGTAAGACGGCTAGTTCCGCCGACACCTATAAGTCCCTCGCCCCTGGCTCCCCCCGTTTCCTTACACGCAGCCCTTCGAAGTCTAAATCTGAAACACAAAAAGTCTAAGTCCCCTAGAAGAAAGTGCATGCGAAGGAAAGAGGTTGCGGCACCTCCGCGCCTCGAAACTCTAGCTTTTTCGAAGGACATCCCTTAATAGGCGCTACCTAATGAGTGGCATTATTTACAGCAAGCTATTTCACTAAGGCGACCAGGTACCCCGGGCATTTTTCGGCGAACACGTTCAATTTCGTCGAGCAAGTTCAGGAACTGATCGTCCTTCATCGAAATTAAGCAATATGTGCGAGCAAAGATGGCAAACGAGAAGGTAACATGAAGTACTTTAATGGTACCCAAAAGTACTAACAAGGTTCATAATTACAGACTACGAAGCAAAAAAGAAGATTAAGACAGCAGCCTTCAAAAGGCTACTGGTCGTCGGCACCGCCAGCTGCTGCGTCCCCGGCGTTCACGCCCTCGTTGTCCCCGGCGTCTCCAGCTGTCGGGTCGAGACCCACTGGGGGCTGAACCTGCATCAGCCCAGCGACAAACTCCGCAGCCTCCTGCACGCGTGTGCGTGCCTCCGCCTCGTCTCCCTCAATGCCCCCACCGTCGCTAAGGCATTGAAGGAAGCGTCGCGGCTGGCGCAACACGCCAGCACATAGGAAGCTGCTCCGATGGCCACTGCCTGCCCCTCGATGACCGAACGTTCGGCAAGGGCGGCGGGCAGATTCTGGAGGGCCTCCACAGCACGGTTCACCCCTGCAGCGTACTGCGCGGCGGTGGACTCCTGTGGAGGCGAAAGCACCGCGCCGAGTGGAGCCAGGCTCACCCTCATGCTCCCGTAGGCATCGCGGATCATGGCAGTGATGTTGTGGAGCACCCGATGGTGCTCCGTGGCAGCCCTATCTCGCATCGCCTCGGCTGCCCGGGCCCAGACGACTGAGGCGGCGTTCTCCCGAGCCAATGCCGCCTAAGTCCTCTCCTTCTCCTCCCACAAAGCGGCCAACTGCCGAGGGTACTACGCTAGTTGGGCCGCGGTTGTGGCGAGAAGGGTGCCGATACCCATATGCACTCGCTGAAGATCCGTGAGCACTCGGGCATGGTCCGGACCCTGGGCCGCAGGAGCGATCGCCGCAGGAGCGGCAGGGGCGTCGCTTGGGCCACCCGCTGAAGATGTTCCAGTACCGGCAGGTGCATGAGGCACCACTGGGACTGGATCCGCCTGAACAGATGCCCTCGTAGGCGACTAGAAGGCGAAGCCCGACACCGGGAGGGTAACCGGACGATGGCGCACGGGCACCGCGCCGCCCGACTCCGGCAGTGTCGGGGTAGAAGAAGAAGATGCAGCAGGAGGCGGCATCAAAACTGTTAGCGCCGACAGGACTGGCGCCGTCTCCGGGGCAGTGGTCGTCGGCACCTCGGAGGAGAAGCCTACTCCCCCTAGCGTCGCAGGAGGATTAGTGGGCATGGCGTTGCTGGAAGCGTCGCACAAGGTGCGGGGTCTCTTCGGATCCATGGCCGGGGATCGTCGATGACTGGGCGTTTCCCGGCAACGTGATCGTCAGAGGCCGCGGGATCCCTGATCACCAAAGGACCCCTGGGTGGTACCACCGCAAGGCCGGTGGGGTCCATTGGTGGAAACCCCCTGGTAATCTAGTTCCGTTCCACGGGATCCATATCGGCTAAAGGCCAGACCCCGTCGGAGAACACCAGATCACCAGCAGGGACTGGGAGCAGCTCCTTCACCCATTTCGTGAGGAGGGAGTTGGTCAGGTTCCCGTCGCCTGACAAAAAAGGAGGAGGGAGTCAAAAGACGAAGATTGCAAGAAGAAGCTGTATGTGCAAAAGAAGACAAAGACTTACTGCCTGGGTACGCCCCGCCAGTCGCCGCGTTGCCCGTAGTAGATACGCGGGCTTAACACGGAGATGCAGGGCTGATCCTTCGGACATGTAGTCCCGAACTACCGGCACTTGGGCCAAAGCCGGCCCCCGCAGTGTTGAATGCGGTTCGCCATGGTTCGAGCTCTACTGCCTCTTCGACACCGCAATCCGGCCTTGTTCCTCCACCGCGGGCGACGTAACGGCGAGGACGCTCGTACATTTGCCGCCACGCATACCAGCCTTCCCTCCATGCCCTCCATTCGATTTCTGCTGGAAGGCAATGTAGTGGGGACCATCCTGTCATGAGCCTAAGTGGCAACTCCCGGTGACCTCCCCATCGCTGGTGATGCGGAGGGAGTAGAAGTACCGAAAAAGAGGAAGGCTGGGCTTCACCCCCACAAACATCTCGCACAGGTGTGCGAAGATGGCGAGGATGATGATGGAGTTGGGGGAGAGGTGAAGATGGTGCACTCCATAGAAATGGAGGACCATGAGGAAGAACTCGGAGAACGGTGGGACTAGGCCCGCCGCAAGAGCCCACCCGAAGAGCACGATCTCCCCAGGCTCGGGCCTGGGAGATCGCATTCTGCGGCGAAGCTGGAGGGTTCCCTCCGGCGTCATCTGCGATAGAGTCCTTTCCCTATCGTCATCAATTTGGAATTGAGGAAGGATCGCCATTTGCAAGAAGGAAGGAAGGGGAGACTGTGAGTGAAAGCGTCAAGATTCAAGAAGAAGCGTGGGGGACTCCCGGGTGTGGGGAGGCATATATATATATATGCTCCCCCCTGGCGGTTCGTGAAAAGGATTAATCATGAGTGTCGCTTCAAAAACCGCAGAAAAAGTGGCCGAAGCGGTGGAGTCGAAGGCGGTTCGGTACCCTGACACATTGATGGTGGACCCCTCCCGTGACAGCCAGGCTTTTACTATAACAAGTAAAAGACTGGCGCGTCCCACGAAGGGCCCGAGGGCTACTGTCGGCATATTCTACACCGGGGTACTCTCCCCGCCCTTAAAAAGAGGTATAAAGGGCCCCACGTGGCTATGTGGCGAGCAGCATCCCTAAGCCCTCCTCGCGAGGCGAGGAGGCCCACGTGGCAACATGGCGAGCAGTGCTCTTAAGCCCTCCTCGCGTGGCGAGGAGGCCCATGTGGCAACGTGGCGAGCAGCATCTTTAAGCCCTCCTCGCGGGGCGAGGAGGCCCACGTGGCAACGTGGCGAGCGGTGCTCTTCAGCCCTCCTCGTGGGGCAAGGAGGCCCACGTGGCAACGTGGCGAGCAGTGCTCTTAAGCCCTCCTCGCGGGGCGAGGAGGCCCACGTGGCAACGTGGCGAGCTGTGTCCAAAAGCCCTCCTCGCGAAGCGAGGAGGCCCGCGTCACAAGACGAAAGGGTGGAGGAGGCTTCGCCCAGAAGCCTCCCATGGGGCATGGTGTCAGGGCATTTAATGAGGGGCATGGCACTAGGTCCCTTTTCCTGACATGCCACAACCGGCCTGTCATGGGAAGCGCACAGCCTTGACGGCTCGTGATGTAGCGGCATAAAGAAGGAGGCTCCAGGATGGGATGGCATTAATGGAATGTAATTAATGAGCCGTGTAGCGGCATAGTTTTGTCCCCCTACTTGCCCAGGCCGACCAGGATGGGTGTGTGTGAGGGGGGACGGGAGTTTTTTTAAGAGGAACGAAGGCTTCAGGCAGGACGTAGGGCTATTACCCACCTTGGGGGCCCGAACCTGGGAAAACCAAAGGTGTCTACTATTTATCTTCTCTGGGACGGTGAGGAGAGAGTGACCGGACTAGGTCTCCGCTAAGCACACCCCCAAACCGAACTAAAACCTCCCTCGCGGGAGGATCCTGTCGCAAAAAACGCCGACAACTGGTTGCACCATTTGGGAGCTATGAGGTGAAAACTGAGCCCCAAACTTCCTGATCGAAGTTCCTGACTATCTGTAGTCCTTGATATTTCCTAATTTTTTTTACAAGGCTTTTGGAGGTGATTTTTGCTAGAGTATTTTATGACTCATCTATTCACAGGGTGAAAAATTCCCAAAAATTTTGGAGCAATAGAAGTCCACCAACCACCTGATCCAAGTGAGGATAATTCCTGAAAAATCAATTTTTGCTTTTCTAAAAGGGACTTTTGTGATTTGGCTTGATCTCTTTTAGAAAAAAAAAGTATTTGAATTGATTTCTCTTTGTTTTGAACACTTCAAAACTAGGATTGTGATTTAAAAATCCCTCACGTGATTCATGGTTCTCATCCATGCAAGCTAGGGATACACATAATTGTCTAGTCATTACGATTTTTTCGGGTTTTGCGAATTTGAGGAGCACCGGTTTCCTTGCAGGATTGCTTGGAGTACTTTGAGTGGGGGAAAATTTTATTTGGTATCATTCACCTCCCCCCTTTGATCGCCATCTCGATCCTTCAATTGGTATCAGAGCCGGTTTTGCTCTCTTTTGATCTTGACCGGTCTCGAGAGCCATGGCGACGGACAAGTACTCAATGAAGCCTCCAATTTTTGCTGGAGTTGATTATCCATTTCTGAAAATGTGAATGGGGTCATACATCACTGCCCAGGGATTCCCGATATGGCAGAAGGTGAAACTCTCGTATGAGGTTCCTACCGATGAGAACGTCAACGCTGCGAACATGGCCGACGTTGAGGCAAACGCTAAGGCTAGGAACATCCTGATACAAGGACTTAGCCGCAGTGAGTATGACCGGGTCTCTCACCTACGATCCGCTCATCAGATCTGGGTGACCCTAGATGCTTACCATGAGGGTAGCACCCAGATCAAGATGGTGAGGCAGGACCAGTACAAGTGTGACTACAACAAGTTTGAACAGCACGCTGGTGAGAATCTCGACGAGTGATTTGCTTGCTTCTCCAAGATTCTTAGCAATTTCCGATCAGTTGGTTGCACATATCCTGACTCAGAGAATGCTAGGCACTTTCTAACAGCACTAGATTTGAGAGTTTGGGAGATGAAGGTGACCACCATCAAGGACTCCACTGATTTGTCGACTTTGACTCCTGACGGGCTTTATTCTCAGCACAAGACTCATGAGATCGATGTCGTCTCTCATCAGACGAAATCACAGTCAATGGCCTTGGTCACCAATCCCATCGAGTCTTCCTTTGGACACTCTCTTGATTTCTCTTCAGGTTTTTCTCTCTCCGCTCTTTGCGACGTAAGCGATGAAGTTCTGAAATGATTTTCAGAAAAGGAGCTTACTCTTGTCGCTCGTAAATTTTCCAACATCTATAAAAGAGTAAGAGAGAGGAAGAGAGTTGGTACCGTGACTTGCTTCAAGTGTGGCGGCCCCAACCACATTTGAGAAAATTGTCCCAAGCTGGGGAAGGGCAAGAACAAGTAAGGAGGTTCGAGCAAGAACGACTACACCGACAAGAACCACAACAAGAAGCCTCCAGTTCGTGAGCCAGTGTGAGAGAAGAAGTACCGCAACTTCGCCAAGAACAAGAAGCTCTTCCACCGCGTGCTTGCCGCTCTTGACAACGTCGACTTCTCCAACACGGAGCGACGAGGGCGAGGATGAACCACAAGAGAAGATGAAGGGCGGCAATGACTTCTCCGGCATGTGCTTCATAGCGGACGCCAATGGCATCAGCGACTCCGAGCTGTTCAGCGACTCTGAGCTGTACAGCGACACGGATGAGGTACCTTCCTATGACCAGCTCAATGATGCTTTTGCAAGCTAGGAAAACTTCATGCTAGATCTAGAGCTAGGTGTATGGAGTTAGACAAGGAAGTAGGTACCTTGTCTCGGGAGTTAGCTTCACTTAAATCATGTTCCTCCCGAGACTCTGATAGCTGTTCTCTCTGTGATGCTTTGCATGTGGAGCTTGAGAACCTAAGGACCATGCATGATAGTGTGCTTTCTGAGCTTGAGGGTCTTAGGTCGAAGAATACTAGTATTGTTCCTTCTAATGTCATTCCTGTTGATGCTAGTTTTCTTCATGCTCATACTACTGCTTCATGTGAAAATTGCCCTAAGTTGCTAGCTGAAATTGATACCATGAGCAATCACCTTAGGAAGCTTTCTGTGAGAAATGATGAACTTGAATTGCATGCTTCTAAGGACCCAGTCAGCTCATGTGAGGGATGTATGCAACTAAAAAATGACTATGATGACTTGGTGCTTGAGAATTCTAAATTTGCTAAGGATCTACTAGCTAAGTCACTAAATGGTTGCATGCTGTGTGTTGGGGTAGGGGAGGATGTGAACTGAATCCATGTAGAGCTTAGGAAGAAGCTAAAGGTCCAGGTTGGTAGAATTAGAGATGCTCCTTGCGTTTATTGTGAGGCCCTTAAGATTGAGGTGGCCATGTATAAGGAGAGATATGCACGGGCTACTTGATCTTCCTCTTTTGGATCTTCTTCTGCTAGTCCTTCCCCTTGCTCTTCTTGTGCCTCACTTTTTTCGGAGTGTTAGTATCTTATGATCACTCTCAAGAAGTTTGTTGGAGGCAAGAAGAAGCTAAATCTCATCCTAGACCAGTCCAAGATTAGCAAATTTAGTCAAGGTCTAGGGTTTGATCACTTGGAGCATGCATGGGTGCATCCGCCTACTGTTGTTCATGCCTCCGAGAGTGGAGAGATCGTGGTTGCTCCACAGATGAGCACCACTGTGTTTAGATTAGCCGGGATTGTCCACGGGACTTCTGACGAGAAGGGTGCTTCTCCTGCTGCTTCAGCCTTCAAGGAGAAGTATACCTACACCTTCTGTCAGAAGGATGGACATATTGCTGATTTCTACTTCAGATGCGCCAAAATCACTCGGCATGAGTGTGTTCGTGCCCTTGGGGGTATTCAGGGTTATCCCCAGACTCTGAGTGCTCCTAAGGCACACACTGCTTCTAGACAGGATAGATATGCTAGAGAGTCTCCTATTTTTGGACAGCGTATGGGGCTTGGGTTTCAGGCTTCTACTTCTGGTTTTCACCCCAAAGTTGTCTCGAGTCAGTCTCTCCGCCATCCTTATGATATTCCTCGTTCTTCCCGTCAAGGTGGATATCAGCGGTGTGAGTTTGCGTCCTCCAGCAGGAGGTCTGGGTAGCAGCATGTGGATGGTCCGGCCTTTGCACGTTGGCGGACTAACCCGGCAGCTGCTCCCAGATGTCCTACAGGAGCTGTCTTTGAGTTTGTGAGAGTAGAGTCACGAGAGGTGCTAGATTGCATTCTTCTACTCCTTTGACTGCTTCCTCTTTTGCTCAGGTGACTTAGTATTGGATTCCTATATCAGCACTGATTTGCCCTAATATTGAGACATCTGCCTTTCGCTCTCATTGATTCAGGTTCATGGGACAGGGAAGGGGGAGGTTTGGATCGTAGACCCCGGTTGTTCACGCCATATGACTAGAGACTCTCGATGGTTTTCTTCCCTAGTCCGAGCTCCCAGTGATGAGGTGATCACCTTTGAGGATGCTTCGTCAGGTAGAGTCATCGATAAAGATACCGTTTGCATTAATGATCATTTCATACTTAAGGATGTTGCCTTAGTCAGTAAGCTGCAATACAATCTGCTTTCTATTTTTCAGCTTATCGATGACAATTTCGAGGTATGCTTTAAGAGCAGCACCTGTAGGATCCTCGATTCTTCTAGGGAGTTGGTTTGCGGGATTTCTCATTTTGGGACAGTCTTTCGCGCTGATTTTTCCTCCTCTTCTAGAGACTCTGTAGGATCGAAGTATACAAATATAGCAATCAGAGGGGGAGTGAATGATTGTGCGGAAGCTAAAACTAATTTTTTGATCTATTAAAAATTCACCCCAAAACGGAACCAAATAATTGCCTCGTATTCGACAAAACAGATTGATAGATGTTCGGTAAAATGCGAATTCCTGAATATCTAACCATCAGATCGATCTAAAATTTGGACACAATAAACTAGATTCCAATACGAATCAAACCAAAAAAGAATCAGCTCGATCGGGCATACGGATCAAAAGTTATGAACCTCGCAAGCTTGCTATGACAGAAGATGACGAGAATTAATCTAACCAAAACTTCAAGATTAAACAAGAACGACAAAAGATTAATCAACTAAACTTTGAGGAACCCTAAATCAACACCCTAGAAAGGTTTTTGATGGATCAATTCAAGATAAAACTCAAGGAACAAAAACCAATCTAGAATTAGAACAAGCATGCAAACAAGAACCAGAACAGGAAACACTATAGCAACGTGGTTACTGTAGCACGTAAGGATCTGGAAGAATTGATCTTTATTTATTTTGTCTAAAATACTCCAATCAAAAGAGTAAAAACCCTAAAGCTCTGCTCCATGCTTGATGCATAAACAGGAGGCGCCTACCCCTATTTATATAGGGCAAACACATAGAGTCCTGAATACAATTCCTACTCCTAATCCTAGAAGGAGTCCCACTCCTAATCCTAGGAGTATGTATTCAACACAACTTCACTTGGCCCAACCTGGCCAAATATAGCTCTTGCACGCGTATGGCAACCCAGCCATACTCACGTGACTAACAACTCTTGCACGCGTATGGCCACCATTCCATACTCACGTGACTAACCATTCTTCATGTGCACCATTCTCTTAGCCCAAACGTCCCGCATGACATCCTTGAGCACCAAGACCTCAGTTCCTCCCTAAACCTAGTCCCGAACCTCAGTTCTTCCATGAACCTAGTTCTGATCCCGTCATCGACCACGTTCGCTTTCGAGCAATACCTGCACATGAACAAACACAAAATTCTCCGAGCACAAGTCCGCGACTTGACTCAACATTAGTCCATGCAAATACTCACACGAGCATTGCATAAGTTCAAAATATGCATTATGAAATTTAAACAAATTTCATAACCACATATCAATCACCAAACAATTTTCAAAATCACAAAAATCAACCTCGAGCAAAACACCATTCACGCTGGACCAAACATCATTCCGGCGTACATGCGAAAGTCTTAGTTTAAATCAGAGAAAACATGTTCAAAAACACGTTCACGACGGACCAAATTTTTGGCCCGGCGTACATTTAAAAACAACGCTCAAAAATGCATTCACGACGGACCAAACTTTTGGTCCGGCGTGCATGGTCCAGCGTAACATAGAAGCTTACTGTTTTTGTAAACCTTGGTCCGACACAAAACATGTTCACGACGGACTAAACAAAAATCAGTCCGGCGTAAACATAAAAAAAACTTCAAATCGCCGTTCATGACGGACTAAAACTTTGGTCCAGCGTAGATGCGAAAATAGGGTCCAGCGCCAACTAAGAAAACTTGGTCCGACGCTTAAGAACAAATTTTGGTCCAGCGTAGATGCCATTCACCACGGACCAAAAGTTTGGACCGGCGCAAGCGGTCCGGCGTAAAATGGGAACTTACTATTTTTTGAAACTTTGGTCCGGCGTTAATGCGAAACTTACAGTTTTCGAGAAATTGGTCCGGCGCATGAAGAGAAACACATGCACATGCACAAAACACATCTTGCAAATCCAAAACTAAGCCAATTTTTTAGCACATGATTTCACAGACTCTCTCCATTGCCTTATAGCTTCAAAGTCCCGTGATCTCTCCTTTTGGCATAGGAGACTTGGTCACATTGGCTTTGATTATTTGACTCGAGTTAGCGACCATGATCTCATTTGTGGTTTGCCCAAACTCAAGATGGCTAAGGATATTGTATGTTCTCCTTGCCGGCATGGCAAGATGGTTGCTGCTTCTTATCCTCCAGTCACCCTGAGTGATGACTGATGCACTAGGATAGCTTTTGTACATGGACACTATTGGTCCAGCTCGAGTGCAGTCAGCAGGAGGGAAGTAGTGCATTCTTATCATAGTCGATGATTATTCGAGGTATTCTTGGGTGTTCTTCATGGCCTCAAAGGATGAGTCATTTTCTCACTTTATGGGTTTTGGTCCGTAGGTTGTCCATTGAGCTCTCCGGTGCCTTACGAGCAATTCACAGTGACAATGGCACGGAGTTCAGACCTCCAACTTTAGCAGCTTCTGTGAGGAGTTAGGCATAGAGCATTAGTTCTCTTCTCCATACGTTCCTCAACAGAATGGCATAGTGGAGAGGAAGAACAGGACCCTGGTTGAGATGGCTAGGACAATGTTAGATGAGTACACTACTCCTAGGAAGTTTTGGGCTGAGGCTATAGCTACGGCATGCCATGTTGCGAACAAAGTTTTTCTT
The DNA here is from genome assembly GCA_036346355.1 of Rhipidocladum racemiflorum. NCBI lineage: Eukaryota > Viridiplantae > Streptophyta > Magnoliopsida > Poales > Poaceae > Rhipidocladum > Rhipidocladum racemiflorum. Next base: position 48,263,584 of record CM070589.1, read on the forward strand.
AGGGCACACTTGCACCACACTTATTATTTTCCTTGCGGGATTGCTTGGAGTACTTTGAGTGGGGGGAATTTTATTTGGGATCATTCACCCCCCCTCTGATCGCCATCTCGATCCTTTACTTGTTGATCAAAACAATGATATACATTCATTGGACCAATAATCATATTATTATTCATAAACATAGTCATGTTACAATCATCCATATGATTGCCTCAAGGGCATAACACTAACATTAAGTCCTACCTCTTGAGTCATGGTTTTCATATGGGTCTAGTGGACAAGACTCTGTTCGTCAGACATTCTGATTTGGACTTCCCCTAGTCCAAATCTATGTCAACGACATCATTTTCGGTGGTTCCTCGCATTCGCTCGTTACTCAGTTCTCAGATGTGATGAGTACTGAGTTCAAGATGAGCATGATGGGCGAGTTGAGCTACTTCCTTGGCTTCCAGATCAAACACACTTGGGAGGGTACATTCTTGCATCAAGGCAAGTACACTCAAGACCTCTTGAAGTGCTTTGACATGTCTAACGGGAAGCTAGTTATGACTCCTATGGCCACCACTGTTGTCCTCGAGCCTGACAAGGATGGTGAGCCAGTTGATCAGAAGGAGTTTCGGAGCATGATCGGCTCCCTCTTGCATCTCATTGCCTCGAGACCTGACATACATTTCTCAGTATGTCTTTGCGCTCGATTTCAGGCTTCTCCCCGCGTCTCTCACTGCCAGGCGATGAAGCTCATCTTCAGGTACCTTTGAGCTACCATTGATTATGGTATCTGGTACTCTTCCTCCTCCTGTCTATACCTTTGAGCCTTTTCCGATGCAAACTTTGCTGGTTGTAGGATAGATAAGAAAAACACATCTGGCACTTGCCAATTCATTGGCACTTCTCTTATTTCTTGATCCTCTAGGAAGCAGTCCAGTGTTGCACAGTCCACTGCTGAGGCTGAATATGTTACTACAGCCAGTTGCTGTAGCCAAATTCTCTGGATGAGATTGACCTTGCGGGATTTTGGGTTAGCAGCAGATTGTGTTCCACTTTTCTGTGATAACACGTCTGCTATTCACATTGCTAAGAACCCAGTGCAGCATTCTCGGACCAAGTAGATTGATATTCGATATCACTTCCTTAGAGACCATGTGGAGAAGGGAGACATAGTGCTCCAGTTTGTGGAGAGTGATCACCAGTTGGCTGACATTTTCACCAAGCCTTTGGATAGCTCTAGGTTTGTTGCCTTGAGAGGGGAGCTTCGGATTATGAGCCCATATGGCATATCTTGGGGGGAGCTGATGTGTATTATATGTCTATATGTGTATATTCGGCATTTCTTTCTATTCCTTCTTGGTATCTTTGGGCTTCTTTTCATTCTATTGAGTCCACTTCACCTAGACTTCTAGCATGCTTCGACATGGACCTCTCATCTTATGCTTTAGGATGTTATTCTCTTCTTCTTCTCGGTTGAGCTTACTCACAGTCTTGTAGGTCTTGCAGGTGTTGGGCCCCTTGGGTAGACAAAGTCTGTGTTTGCTCCTGAGCTGGAGTTTGAGAGTTAGTTTTCCTTTATAAGTCATATGGGGAAGGTGAGAGCGAGTCTGAGCCTAGTGGTCTCTACCATCTTTTCTACGCTCTTAGATCACCCCGTTGTAAGGTTTCTCCTTTTCCTCTTCTCATTTTGGTTTCTGGTTTCAGATGAGTTCAATTCTTTTTCTTGGAATTCAAAATTGCTAATGACTAACTTGAATCATATTTGTGCTTAAAATTGACTCACTTGTTGAGGAGGAGTTTGGAACTGACCTTCTTGCATTGCATATAGACTTGTTTCTATTTCCGATCTTTGTCTTTTATGCAAATGATAAAACTGTGATTAGTTGCACCTAGCTACTTTTCTGAAGATTCTTGTTAATCTAGGTTGTATCTAATATGATGTATCATGTTTAAACTAGCCATCATTTAAATTGAGCTTTCTTGAAAACTTGATGAAACTTAGCTTTTACTTGCTATATTTCTTTACTAGATGCTTATGCCATTCTTAGTGAAATAATAGGTTTCTAGTAGAGTCCCTAGAGCAACTTGGGTTAGCTATATTGTTCCATTCCAAAATCCTCAACATGTATGGCCTATGTGGCCCATGTAAAGCCTATGTGTGGCGATGGAGTGAGTGGGTTATCCTAGTCCTTGGTGGAGTGCTCTAGGGTTTGGGACTTATCCAAGGGTGGTAGGTGGCCCAAGATTAATATAAATAGAGGGGGAGAGGTGCCTTCTCTCACTTCGAGGTTTGAGTTGCTCCTTTAAGCTTTACCCACATGAAGTGAGGCTTTGTAAACCTTCCAACCAGAAAATACAAAGATTTTCTTTACATTCTTGTGAATTTAAATTCCGCATTTACATTATGCCTTTACTTTATGCAATTTAAATTCAGCATTTACATTATGTCTTTACTTTATGCAATTTAAATGTTGTTGATCAAGGACGTCTTGAGGGTGCTCATTTGGTTTTACATCTTTCTTGCACCCTAGGATAGACTAGAGATCAAGTTTCTATCAAGATTGCAAACATGTCATGAACATGTTCTTCACGCAATAGTCAGTCTCTGGTTTTTAGAAAAATATAGAAAAATCTTTTTTGAGTGATTCTTATTGGAGAAGGTGCATGACTCAAATATCCATATGTGGAAAAATTTTGGAGTCCACTGGTTACACCATTTGGGAGCTATAAGGTGAAAACCAAGCTCCAAACTTTTTGATCGAAGTTCCTAACTATCTGTAGTCCTTGATTTTTCCAGATTTTTCTACAAGGCTTTTGGAGATGATTTTTGTTGGAGTGTTTCAGGACTTATCTTCTCACAGGTTTAAAATTTTCCAAAAATTTTGGAGCAATAGAATTCCACCAACCACCTGCTCCAAGTGAGATCAATTCCTAAAAAATCTACTTTTGCTTTTCTAAAAGAGACTTTTGTGATTTGGCTCGATCTCTTTTATTAAAAGAAGTATTTGAATTGCTTCCTCTTTGTTTTGGACACTTGACAACCAGGATTGTGATTTAAAATCCCTCACATGATTCATGGTTCTCATCCATGCAAACTAGGGATACACATAGTTGTCTAGTCATTTCGGTTTTTGCTGGTTTTGCGAATTTGAGAAGCACCAGTTTCCTTGCGGGATTGCTTGGAGAACTTTGAGTGGGGGGATTTTATTTGGGATCATTCACCCTCCCCCTCTGATCGCCATCTCAATCCTTCACTTAGCCGTGAAGGACAGGCCTCCGGAGTCCGGGACCGAGCTACCAATATCACCTATTTTGCCTGTGGTTGAAAGGGGCACTACGCCATTCGTTGTTCGAGTAGATGACAGTCTGCCGCTCACCCATAAGCTTAAAGAGCCCCAGATAGTCTCCGGGGTTCCTTTACGAAGAAAGGCAGTTCTAGAGCTCATTTTTGGGTAGCAATATGAGCTGCTTGTTGCTGTACTTTTGCTTTGTAAAGGACTTACCTGGAGCATGCGATAGTTGTGGATGTCTATTGTAATTAAACTCACCAATGTACGCCAGGACGTACTAAGTTGTCTTCTTAAATTCTATCGCATTGGCAAGTCTATCTTTGCATTTGCATTCTTGGTTGTGTTAATCTCTTAGCTGGGAATCTGAGAATGCAAGTGTACTTGTGCAAAGCTCGTTCTGCTTCATTTTGAATCTTGGTCGCATTTGTTACACATATTACTTAGTCTTTGTGTGCAACAAGATGCCGAAGAGGCGTTTCGTGCGCGCACTCATGGCGGGTGGCACTGCTCGTGAGAGCCACAATCAGGCCGAAGAGCTGCCAAACTTGGTGCATCCCGATCTACTGCACCAGGGTCTCAAGGCCATAGGAACCACCATTCGAGTGCCCCAGTGAGTGGACTGAGTGATTTGCGTAATAAGCAGGAAGTCCAGAGCGAAGAATTATTGCCTCCTCTATCAATAGCACAAGTCCTCGTCATGAAGACTCGTCTACTGGAAAGGCTGGTGTAGGGTACGGAGAACTTCAATGCCGCTGTCCATGACAGATAGCAGCTATGCAGCCTCAATCTCATCTGGGTGAGTTTCAGCGAACTCGCCCGCCGAGTTTCTCATCAGCGACAGATCCACTGGACGCCGATGACTATCTTTGCAATATCGAGTGCAAGCTCGACCTTGTGAGGTGCAGCAATGAGGAGAAAGTGCAGTATGATGCATATTATCTTCAGGGTGCTACTGCAACCTGGTGGGACAATTTCAGGGCAATTTGTCCCCCTGGCCAAGTTACAACTTGGGAAGCGTTCAAGGAAGTCTTTCGTGCAGCACATATCCCTGCAAGCTTTATGGAGATTAAAAAGAGAGAATTCTACAATCTCAAGCAAGGGTCCATGTCAGTTATGGACTATCTCCACAAGTTTAACTATTTGGCTTGCTACGTCTCGGATGAGATCCCGAGTGAGGCTGAAAAGTCGCTCTATTCCAGGAACATCTTAATGAAGAGATTAAACACTCACTCGCAGCTCACGACATTTCCAACAAGCAAGTGTTGGTCGACAAGGCTATTGTCGGGACCCGAATTTGCAAATCCGGACCCTCTGTGTATTCAGCACTAGTCCAGGAACGAGCTAGTGCACACAGTCTCAACATTGGCAAATATCACAATCATACTCAACGAATAATAGGGTACTTTAATTAGTTAACCAAACGGGTTGCTCGACCTTATGGTCAAGTTACAAATATACGCCACGTAGGGCCAAACTTATTAATAGAGAAATAACTGCAGCGGAAAATAAGATAACTTCGTGGCGCCATCCAGCATACCACAGGCAACTGACTGGGCTCGCTCCCTAGTTAGACGGTTCCTCTTGGAGTTCCTCCTCCGAAGCTAGTGTAGACTCTTCTTCAACTGGTGTTGTATTGCGGCAAGGGTGAGTACTTGGTACTCAGCAAGTCATGCACAGAATGCAAGCTAATATACTACATGCATGGCTTAATACAAAGGAATAGCTCAAGGTATATTTGCAGTAAACAACATTTAACAAGTATCATAAGTAGATTCGAATGCAGTAGAAACGAGTATAGCATCAATAACTTTTCCAGGAGTTAAATAAACATATTTTCCATTCCTAATCCACATTTCCATCAACATCATTATTAAACCAAACCCAACCTTTGAAGTCCAAGTTATTTTCAAGAAAGTCTAACCCTTGACTGTAATTCCCGAGCGATGTCCAATACCGCGGACACGGCTATTCGAATAGATTTTACACTCTGCAGAGGTTATGCACTTTACCCACAAGATACAGTCAAACACCACAAAGGCGAGTGTCCGTAACAGAGTCTTTTGGAAGCTTCTAACAGCACAAGCGGTCCTCTCCGGTGTTGCACGCTAACCCTTCCCTTAGCGAAGGCGAAGTTTAGGCCAAACCACCGTTAGATGGGTACCTGGCCGCAGCCTCGGTACGCTCCCCCGTACAACTACACAAAGGGTGTAGTTGACATCCTGAGGTCCCACAGGTACGTTATTAGCAACTTAATCAACTAGGTCTGTCCCATTACAGACATGTGGTTGCACGCTTGACTCAGTTCAAAGGCTTGCAAGGTTAAGTCCTTAGGGTGACCAGGGCAAGACTACCCGAAGAACCAACACAACGTTCCCGGTGCCACAACTGGTCCACCCGATCACTCTTGCCACATGCCCCGGTCGAAAACTATTTATCAAACCCCAGTTGATTACCATGCACCACGTGCCATCAACATCACATGATACCTTTCCAAAACAGGTTCAATATATCATTAAGTCAATATTAACATTTGATTGTCCAAAATCATGTCATGAGCACGTAGTAGGTCTAAGCAATATACTATCACGATCTAATTTCCCATGTTGGCAATTTAGTAATGTCCAACTATTTAATCCTCAACTAGGGTGACAAGGGTCATGGCACATATTTAATTAACCAAGGTGTCATACAGCAATTTGGCATTTATCTAATTTCCCATAATTAAATAAAGTATTTTCTAATTAAACTAGCATGCAATAGTTTTAAATCGAATTAATTTCAAATTGGGATCAACATGGTCAAAGCACAACTTGCCTTCAAAAAGTACTTGCTCTTGGTCCTAAGCTGGCTCCTGGGTCAACACTTCTCCTTCGAAGCCTTCGGGCACTTCAACGTCTACTCGTAAAGCGTGCAAATAGCAAATAATAAATAAACAGTAGACAAAAAGTGTCCAAACATCCAAATAAAGTTCACAAACAGAGAGAGCATAATTTTATGAATTTTTAGAAACTGGAATCGTCAAATTCGGAGTTCAAATGCAAAAGTTACAAGCATTTAAAGTTTAAATAGTCAATTAAATAATATTACAGAGAAAAACATTATTCCAAAAATTAAATAAAATTCATCATTAGGTAGACCTCAATTTTATAAAAATTTAGAAATTTGAATCACTCAAATCGGAGTTAAAATGCAAAAGTTATAAGCGTTTGAAGTTTGAAACAAATTCTGAAATCAATTATTCGAATTAATAAATCATTTTCTTTTTGGAAATTCATTTATTGCGTCAGCAGTGACACGTGGACCAACAAGGAGCCACCACGTCGCCTCGGGCCCATGGACCCGGCGCACGGTTTGGCTCGGTCCACCGTGGACCCGGTCCACGGCTCATGTCGCTGACAGGTGGGCCCTGCCGGTGACGTCAACACACGGCTCAGCCGAGTAGGCTGACAGGCGGGCCCCACCGTGACGTCAGCATGACGTCATGGTGCGCTTGGCTAAGACGCTGATAGCTGGGCCCCACTGACACGAGGGCCCCGCGTGTCGGAGACACGCTCCACGCGTGGGCGCTGACCGCGACGGTCGGCCTCCCGGCCACGTGGCTAGATCTCGGCCGTTGATTTGAAAATCAATGACCCAGATTGGATCTGGCTTAACGCAGTAGAAAAACTACTCGGCTGATCTGGACCGTTCGATCTTGATCGGACGGTCAAGATCCAATCTAACTTTTACAACGCGGCTAACCCTAACCGTTTGATCTAGATCTAACGGCTGAGAATGAATCTAGTACTGAGCGGTTTAGGCTACGTGGCACAATCTACGCCATTGGATCTAAATCCAACGGTTGGGAATAGATCTGGGATTAGCACGTGGGATCTGTAACACCCCAAAATTTTGCTTTCCTTAAATTCATGTGTGATTTGGCACTTTGGTGAATTTTTGGAATTTTCTGGAATTTATTTGGAATTTATTTGAATTTATTCCATTTTGAATTAATTAAAGAATTAAACTTTGCAAATAAAATTTTGTTGGAAATATTTTATTTGAGTCCAAAATGATCCAAAATATTTTCCAGAATTTTTCTGGAATTTTTCTGAGTCATTTGCTATTTTTAATGAATTAAATGAATTACTAGGAATTATTTTAAATATTAAATCGCTGGAAATTCAACTCGGGTCGAGTACTGTTCATCCGACCGAGTCGGAACCCGAGTCGGACTCGAGTCCGACCCGAGCCAGTCGACTCGACCAAACCCACTCCTAATCCAATCGATCCCGACCGTTGGATCGGGATCCAACGGTCCGGATTGGACCGCATCGGCTCGAGCCTGAGTCCGGTCGGATCCGTTCGCGTGTGAGCCAATCTCGGCCGCTGATCGCGCCACGTGGACGGCCATCGTGCGTCCACGTCACCTCACCGTGTTCGGAACGGACTCCGCCGCCCGTACCGGCTCCGCCGCGGAAACCGAGTGGATCTCGACGTCCGCGCCGGTATTTAAGGCGTGGATCGTTGCCCGAGGATCGCCTGACCCGTGCATATCGTCTTCCCCAACTCCCGGAGCCTTATCCGCCGCCGTCACCTCGCAATTGCTCGCCGGAGTTCTCTCTCTCCCCGCAGCGGTTGCTGCTTCATTCCGCCGCCGTTCGCCGTCTTCCGCCGAGTTGGAGCCCAGTTCCGGAGTCCTCAAGTCAAGGCGCACCCGTGGGTACCTCTCACTCCGCCGGAGCGACCCCGAAGCGCCGTCGGGCTCGTCGTCGTCTCCGTCTCCGGTTGCTGCAGCTCCGCCGCGTCGCCATCGACCTCGCGAGCTCTGTGCGCCGTCCGATCTTGATCGTGCGGTTGAGGTGAGTTCACGTGTTTCCAAACCCGATTAGATCTGGACCGTTGGATCAAGATCCAACGGCCCACGATCGCCACGTGCCGTAGTAGTGTTATTGTAGGATTAGATCTGGACCGTCCGATCTAGATCGAACGGCCCACGATCATCGAGTAGTTTCAACGTGTTAACCCTGGATCTAATCGCGGCCGTTGAATTTCAAATCAACGGACACGATCGTGCCACGTGTCCGGGAAGCCGAGCCGCCGCGCCCACGCGCGCGTGTGGTCACTGACACGCTGGGCCCGCGTGTCAGCGGCTTAGCCGTAACTGCACCATGACGTCACCCATGACGTCATCGGTGGGTCCCACTGCCAAGACCGTGGCCGAGCCCCGCCGACGTCGGCCGATGACGTCACCCGAGTGGTCCCACATGTCGGCCTCACGTGAGCCGTGGGCCGGGTCCACTGAGACCCGAGCCGAGTGTGGACCGAGTCCATGGATCACCGACGTCGCAGACCAATCGGTGCTGCCACGTGTCCATGCCGACGCAATAATTAATTTCGAAAAGAAAATGATTTATTAATTCGAAATAATGATTTCAGATTTTGATTCAAACTTCAAACGCTTATAACTTTTGCGTTTCAACTCCGATTTGAGTGATTCAAATTTCTAAATTTGTATAAAATTGAGATCTACCTAAATATGAATTTTATTTAATTTTTGGACTAAAGTTTTTCTCTGCAAAATTATTTAATTGATTATTTAAACTTTAAATAATCATAACTTTTGCGTCTTAACTCCAAATTTGACGATTCCAGTTTCTAAAAACTCATAAAATTATGTTCTCTCTGTTTATGGATTTTATTTGGATGTTTGGACACTTTTTGCCTATTGTTTATTCGTGTATTTGCTATTTGCACGCTTTACGAATAGACGTTGAAGTGCCGGAAGGATTCGAAGGAGAAGTATTGACTCAGGATCCAACTCAAGACCAAGAACAAGTACTTTTTGAAGGCAAGTTGTGCTTTGACCATGTTGATCCTATTTCGAAATTTATTTTGATTTAAACTATTGCATGCTAGTTCAAATAGAAAATACTTTATTTAAACATGGGGGATTAGATAAGTACCAATTTGCTGTATGACACCTTGATTATTTAAGTATGTGCCATGACCTGTAACACCCCAAAATTTTGCTTTTCTTAAATTCATGTGTGATTTGGCCCTTTGGTGAAGTTTTGGAATTTTCTGGAATTTATTTGGATTTATTTGGAATTTATTTGAATTTATTCCATTTTGAAATAATTAAAGAATTTAATTTTGCAAATAAAATTTTGTTGAAAATATTTTATTTGAGTCCAAAATGATCCAAAGTATTTTCCAGAATTTTTCTGGAATTTTTCTGAGTCATTTGCTATTTTTAATGAATTAAATGAATTACTGGGAATTATTTTAATTATTAAATCGCTGGAAAATCCAACTCGGGTCAAGTACTGTTCATCCGACCGAGTCGGACTCGAGTCCGACCCGAGCCAGTTGACTCGACCGAACCAACTTGAAAACCTAATTGATCCCAACCGTTGGATCAAGATCCAACGGCCGAGATCCGCCCGTACCGGTTCGAGCCGCGTCCGACCCGGACCCGATCGCGCCGTGCGATCGTGGCCGTTGATCGTGACGCGTGGACGGCTGGGATTGCGTCGTCTTCCGTGCGGATCGGCCGGACTCCGCCGCCGCATAGCCGCTGCGTGACCGATTAGGTTTCCGCTTTGTGCACGCCGCCGAGGCCATTTAAGGCGTGGGTTATCGCCGAGGATCGCCGTTCGTGTCGCGCCTATTGCCCTAAGTTCCAACGCCCAAGCGCCGCCGTCGCCTCGCGATTTCGCCGGAGTTTGGGGAGTGCCGCCGTGGTTTTCTTCGTTTCGGCGCCGTTCGTCATCCTCCGCCGCCTTCAAGCTCGGATCGAGAACCTTGCGTCGAGGCGCACCTCTTGGGTGCACTCACTTGGCGGAGACGCCCGGCGCCGTTAGGGTGGTCGCCGTCCTCGGCGCCGGCAGCCGCAACGCCGCCATGAGCCATCGTCGTCATGAGCTCGGTGCACCGTTGGATCGAGATCCAACGCACGAGGCGAGTGCCACGTCGCTTCTTGTCAAGTCTCTCGATTAGGTTTCAACCGTTAGATTTAGATAAATGCGGTCGTAGTTAGTTGTGTTGTAGCTTTAGGGTTAGATCTGGACCGTCCGATCTAGATCGAACGGCCGGATCAACCGTGTAGTTTTGAGCGAGAGGTCTAGATCCATACTGACCGTTGATTTTCAAATCAACGGCCGAGATTGTGCCACGTGTGCTGGCGCCACGCAGCGTGGGAGCGTGTCTCGACACGCGGGACCCGCGAGTCGAGAGGGCCACGTGTCGGCCGCGATCCGCAGCGTCGCGTGAAACCCGCCCGGCGGTGGGGCCCACATGTCGGCCGAGACGTAGAGTCGTGGGCCGAGTCCACCGTGGACCCGAGCCAAGCGTGGACCGAGTCCATGGACCGGCCGACGCCACCAGCCAATCGAGGTGACACGTGTCCATGCCGACGCAATAATTAATTTTCGAAAAAAGAAAATGATTTATTAATTCGAATAATGATTTCAAATTTAGATTCAAACTTCAAACGCTTATAACTTTTGCGTTTCAACTCCGATTTGAGTGATTCAAATTTCTAAATTTGTATAAAATTGAGATCTACCTAAATATGAATTTTATTTAATTTTTGGACTAAAGTTTTTCTCTGTAATATTATTTAATTGATTATTTAAGCTTTAATAAATCATAACTTTTGCATTTTAACTCCAAATTTGACGATTCCAGTTTCTAAAAATCCAGAAAATTACGTTCTCTCTGTTTATGGATTTTATTTGGAGTTTTGGGATGTTTTTGCCTAGTGTTTATTTGTGTATTTGCTATTTGCACGCTTTACGAGTAGACGTTGAAGTGCCGGAAGGATTCGAGGGAGAAGTGTTGACTCAGGATCCAACCCAAGACCAAGAGCAAGTGCTTTTTGAAGGCAAGTTGTGCTTTGACCATGTTGATCCTATTTCGAAATCTATTTTGATTTAAACTATTGCATGCTAGTTTAATTAGAAAGATACTTTGTTTAAACATGGGGGTTAGATAAATACCAATTTGCTATATGACACCTTGATTACTTAAGTATGTGCCATGACCTTTTGTCACCCTAGTTGTGGTTTACTAGTTGGACATTATTAAATTGCCAACATGGGTTTAGACCGTTGTAGTATACTGCTTAGACCTGATTCGTGCTCATGACATGATTTTGGACGATCAAATGCTAATATTGACTTTATGATATATTGAACTTGTTTTGGAAAAGTATCATGTGATGTTGATGGCACGTGGTGCATGGTAATCAAGCGGGGTTTGATAAGCGATTTCGGCCAGGGCATGTGGCAAGAGTAATCAGTGGGCAGTTGTGGCATTGGGAATGTTGATTTGGTTCTTGGGTAGTCTTGCCCTGGTCACTCTAAGGACTTAACCTTGCAAGCCTTTGAACTGGGTCATACTTGCAACCACATGGCTGGAATGGGACGGCCCTAGTTGACTAAGTCGCTAAGGACTCACTTGTGGAGCCTCAGGGTGTCGATTACACCGTTTGTGTGATTATGCGGGGAGCGTATCGTGGGCGTGGCCAGATACCCATCTAACGGTGTGTTGGTCCCATACTTCGCCTTGGCTAAGGGAAGGGATGGTGTAGAGCACGAACCAGGAGAGGACCACCTGTGTTGTTTGAGGCTTAGAAAGGCTTTGTTATGATCGCTCATTCGCATACTTTTGTATGGCGATTCACTACCGACGTGGTGAGTGGATTGTATCTTGTGGGTAAAGTGCATAACCTCTGCAGAGTGTAGAATCTATTTAAATAGCCGAGTCCACAGATCTTTGATCGACAATGCTCGGGAATTACTGATCAAGGGTTAGACTTTACGAAAATAACTTGGATTTGAAAAGTTGGGTTGGTTTAATAATGAAGATGATGGAAATGTGGTTTAGGATGGGGAAAATGTTTATTAAATTTCCTGAAAAGTTATTTATGCTTTACTTATTTCTACCGCTTTCGAATCTACTTTTATTACTTGTCAAAAGTCATTTATCGCAAATATACTGAGCTATTCCTTTGTACCAAGCCATGCATATAGTATATTAGCTTGCATTACATTGCATGACTTGTCGAGTACCAAGTACTCACCCTTGCCTCAACACAATACAGTTGAAGAGGAGACTACGCCAGCTTTCGGAAGAGGAGTTCCAAGAGGACCCGTCTACTTAGGGATGCGAGCGGTCGGTTGCCTGTGGTATCTTGGATGGCGCCACTAAGTTTATTTGATTTTCATTTCTTTGTTATTTCTCTTTTAATACATTTTGCCTTGCAAGGCATATATTTGTAACTTGGCCATAAGGTCGAGTAACCCTTTGATTATTTAAATAAAGTACTTTGATAGTATCGTTTGGTATGATTGTGATATATACCGATGATAAGACTGTGTGCACTAAGCTGCGTTCTGGACTAGTCTTGAATACACAGAGGGTCGGATTTGCAAATTCGGGGTCCCGACAGAGGTGGTATCGAGCCATACTTGGTGTAGGCTCCACCCAAAGCTAGAATGGTCGTAGTGAGGATAAAACCTATTTTCTAAAGCTAAAAATTTGTGAAGACAAGAAATGACATCTCGACTTATCCCCTTCTCTCTTTTCTTGTCTCTTGCTGAAATTTTCCCTTACCTTGTCACAATTTAAAAATTTCAAGTTCTTACGTAAAAGCACTCTTGTGACAGATGGAGAAAGAGTTCAACTACGTTGATCTCGGGAGTTGGTCACGCCCGCGGAACTTTGGCATATGCTCTGAGACTCTCGGAGATTTTGAGAAGCCCCAATACCAAGTGGAAGTGATCGGACAAGCGGGATTGATCAAGGCTTGTGACGTGAGGATTGAGGTACTGCTAGGAAAAAGGGCCAGGCAATCGCTCGATACACCGTGACCGCCAGGAGATCTACAATGCAGATGGGTATCCAAGAAGTATCACGACGAGCAATGCGGCACATTACCCGTATCTACGCCAGAATTGGAGAGTACGGTGTTCCGCTACCATCCGTGGCAGCGATAACCTTCTTGACCGAAGGAGATTCAGGATGAGGATGCCACGGTTACACGGTTGGCACGATTTGTCGCCGCCAGGAGGATGTACTAGATAATACAAGCAAGGAGCTACGAAGGCCCGCAAGGAGATCACGACAGAGAAGAATAGATGGCGGGAAGCTCAAGAGTATGTGGCACACCTTCTACGAAGGATTGACGAGTTGGAGATGACTTTGTGCGGACTGCACTCCAGAGCCGATACGAGCTACACGAGCCAGATCCAGAGGAGTCGATCTCGATGAGGACATCGCTTCTTCGACTACCACAGAGGACATAGTTGCTGGACATGGCGATCGTTACGCCTATGCCACAACACCGTACCCAGGCCGTGGAGGTTTTCTCGATGAGTGAGCATAGGTTCTATAATGAGACTCCTTCGCCGAGTCGCGTCATAGAAGAAAGAGTCACCCTTTAGGCGTTAGACTCTAGAGTTAGTTCGATTTGGATTTGCTTTGTTTGCTGAGTGTGCAGTATGTGTTGCAAGGCCCTTAGGCATTGTAAGCAGCCATACCAAGTTACTAATAATAAAGATGGACCTTAAAGTTACCCCTTTCGCTCGCATAAGTTCCATATTACTTGTCTATTCTTGTTTCCCTCTCATCTCTAAACCTAGAGCAAATCGACAGATGGTGAACACCCGTGGAAACTTTGGAAGCAATGGGAGTGGATCTCGCCACAGAAAACCCCAATGATGGAGCACCAGCACCGCCATCGGATATGCAGAATTTGGAGCGTTTCTTGCTGCCTGGACTCGATTGATGCATGCTATGATGCAACAAATGCAGCACGTCCTTTGCTCAGGCCACTGCTAATCAAGTTAATCAGGGACCACGCCAGAATACAAGGCTGTCAGAGTTCATGAGGACTCACCCACCCACTTTCTCGGGGAATGCCAATCCATTGGAGGCCGATGATTGGTTAAGATCAATCGAGAGGAAGTTACACATAGCTCAATGCATAGGAAATGAGAAGGTACTCTACGCTTCTCATCGGTTGGAAGGAACATTGCCGAATGGTGGGAGAACTTACGTGCCACGCAGAGAACCCTCAAGATATCACTTGGGAAGAGTTCACATTTGCATTCGACAGTATCACGTGCTGAAGGAATCATGGACCTTAAGAAGGAGGAGTTCAGAGCATCAAGCAAGGTAATCACCGGTGGCCGACTACTGAACAAGTTCACACAGCTAGCACGCTACGCTTTGAGGATGTAGCGACAGATAAATCCAGCAGTCTCGTTTTATGAAGGGACTTAACTCGGGATTGCAAGTAGGGTTGATCACCCACACCTTTCCAGATTTCCAAGAGTTGGTGAATAAGGCGCTTATTCTTGAGGACAAGCGCAAGGAACTGGATGAGAACAGAAGCGCAGGATGCAACGACAAGGATCACGTCGAGCGCAGCGGCGCTTGAGAGTTGCACCAAATCAATTCTTGATTCCAACCACGAGAATGCGACAAGGACACCATCCTCAGCACCAAGACCTGCCAATCGAACTACCAAACCCCAGCTTCGCTTAGAAACGCTACCCCGTGCAATCAAGAAGGAACAGTGAGATGTTACATAATCGCAACGAGCCAGACACTTTGCCAATGATTGTCCAAAGAAGACAGCAGAGCGACCCGATTCGCTTCAATCTAGGAACCACCCAGCTAGGACGCCAAAGACCAGGAGCCACACCTGCACCGTGGTGAGGCCGAGTCAACCATGTCACCGCAGATGCACCTTTGCAAAATGCTACGGACGTCGTCTTGGGTAAGTTACTTGTTAACTCGATACACTGTGATTTTGTTTGACTCGAGCTTCGCATTCGTTTGTTTCGCAAGGCTTTGCTGCTAGAAATGACTTGAGAATTGCAAGACTTAAGTGCATGCTTTTAGTTCAAACCCCTGGTTAGAACTCGAACGGAAGTAGGATGTTAGGGTGAGAATACTAATAGATGGAATAGAGTTCCTAGCAAATCTTATAATTTTGGAGACCAGGACCTTAGATGTTATATTGGGAATGGATTGGTTATCCAAGCACAAGGCTGTATTGGATTGTGGACGAAGGACTATCTCGAGTGGAGAGCCCGTGTGGGAAGAAAGTGGAATTTCAAGCCACTGCGATTAGAGATGGGCGATTGATGGTTAACAGTACCAAGGCAATCGGCATAGAGGATGTCCGGTAGTGAATGAGTACCAGACGTTTTCAGAGGATCTACGGTATGCCGCCAGACAGGGACATAGAGTTTGTGATAGAGCTTGTAAGATGCACAGACCGATAGCAAAGAGACCTATCGGATGTCTACCGAGGAGTTGGTAGAAATGAAGAAACAGTGGAAGAATTAATGGATAAAGGATTTATCGAGACCAAGTTCGTCGCCGTGGGGAGCACAGTTTTGTTTGTCAAGAAGAAGGGCGGGAGTTTCAGGATGTGCATTGACTACCGTGCACTCAATGAAGTCACCGTGAAGAATAAGTATCCGCTACCCAGGATTGATGATTTGTTTGATCGATTAAGAGGAGCCGGGTTTTCTCCAAGATTGATCCGAGATCGGGATACCATCGATTGAAGATCCGATCAGCGAGATATTCAAGATCGCATTCTCGTCAAGATATGGACATTACGAGTTTACTGATTATGTCCTTTGGGTAACGATTTAATGCGCCTTATTTCATGAATATGATGAATAAGGTGTTCATGGAATATTTGGACAAGTTTGTCGTCGTGTTCATAGACGATATCCTAATCTACTCCAAGACAGAGAGCGAACATGCCGAACACTTAAGGCGAAGTTTTGGAAAAGTCAAGGAACGGCAACTTTTCGCCAAGTTCAGCAAGTGTGATTTACGGAAGGACAAGGTGGAGTTTCTTGGACATGTAATGACCGCAGAGGGAGTCGCCGTAGATCCAAGCAAAGTAGAAGGCTGTGTTACATTGGGAACAACCAAAGGCGGTGACCCATTCGGAGTTTCCTTGGAATGGCAGGATACTACCGCCGTTTCATAGAAGGCTTTTCGACAATTGCGAAACCTCTTACGCAATTGCTTAAGAAGGAAAAGAAGTTTGCATGGACGCCAGAATGTGAGAAAGGATATCAGGAGCTGAAAGCGATTGACATCAAGACCGGTGTTAGTTCTACGGATGTTGCTCAAAGCTTCGATATTTATTGTGACGCATCGCGCCAAGGACTTGGATGTGTCTTGTCATGCAGAATGGAAAGGTCGCCGCTTATGCATCAAGGCGATTGAGGCCGCATGAGGAAAATTATCCGACACATGACCTAGAGTTAGGCTGCCGTAGTGCATGCTTTGAAGATATGGCGTCACTATCGATTGGAAACAGATGTGAAGTATATACGGATCATAAGAGCCTTAAGTACATATTCACCAATCGGATCTGAATATGAGGCAAAGGAGATGGCTAGAGTTGATCAAGGACTATAATGTTGGAATCCATTACCATCCGGGAAGGCCAACGTAGTAGCCGACGCTCTGAGTCGGAAAAGCCATACCGTGAGTACGTTGCTATCCACAGGTCAGGATGAGTTGTGCGAGGATTTCAAGAAAGTGAAGATTGAGGTATTACCTAGCGGATTCTTGGCGCATTGGAAGTAAAGCCTACTTTGGAGGACCAGATCCGAGAAGGGCGAAGGATGATGACAGGATCCGTAAGATTAATACAAAATAGGAGGAGGGCAAGGCAGAGGACTTCAAGTTGGATGAGCAAGGCACGTTGTGGATGAAGGATCGCATTTGTGTGCCTAACAAAAGGAGTTAAAGCAACTGGTTTTGGAAGAAGCCCATGACTCCAAGTACTCGATTCATCCCGAAGCGCCAAGATGTATCAGGATCTCAAGGAGAGATTACGGTGGCCGAGCATGAAACGTGAAGTTGCCGAGCATGTTGCATTGTGCGACGTATGCCAGAGAGTCAAGGCAATGCATCGAGAGACCAGCAGGATTGCTACAAATTGAAGATACGAGTGGAAGTGGGAGGAAATCGGAATGGATTTCATTACCGGTTTCTTAGAAGACTCAAGGAGGTTATGACTCCAAATGGGTTATAGTGGATCGCTTGACCAAAGTAGCCCATTTTATCCCGTGAAGACCACCTACTCGGGAGATAAGTTAGCGAGTTGTACATGATCGATTGTCTGTTTGCACGAGTGCCAAAGAGGATTGTATCGGACAGAGGTACCCAATTTACCTCAAGGTTCCGGAATAAGTTGCATGAAGCCATGGGAACCCGTTTGAACTTCAAGATCTGACTTATCATCCACAGACGGATGGACAGACCGAAAGAGTCAACGGTCTGGAGGATATGTTGAGAGCTTGTGCATTGGCTTATGCTACCTCTTGGGATAAGAGTTTGCCGTATGCCGAGTTCGATTACAACAATAGTTATCGAGGCTAGTTCTGAGATGTCACCTTTCGAGGCCTTTGTATGGTCGACCTGTCGGACGCCATTGAATTGGAATGAGGCCGCGAGCCGTGTCTTTGGGCCTGATATTCTTCAAGAGGTTGAAGAAGCGGATCGCTATGATTAGGGAAAGGTTGAAGATAGCCCAATCTCGACAAAAGAGTTATCTTGACAATCGTCGCCGAGATTTGAGTTTTGAACCGTAAGACTTTGTATACCTCGAGTTACGCCTCTCGGGGAGTTAAGAGGTTCCATGCCAAAGGGAAACTTCGCACCCGTTATGTTGGACCATTTAAGATTTTGAGCCGCATGAGGCGAAGTTGCTTACCAATTTGGAGTTGCCACGATCGTTAGCAGAGTACACGACGTATTCCATGTGTCGATTGAAGAAATGTCTCCGAGTTCTGAGGAGCAGACATCGCTAGAGTCAATCGAGTTGCAAGAGGACTTGACTTATAAGGAACATCTGTGAGGATTACGGACACAATGGATCGAGAAACTAGAAACAAGTCAACCCGTTTCAGAGAGTTCGATGGAGCAACCATGAAGAAAGTGAAGCGACTTGGGAGCGCGAGGAGGATTTGAAGAAAGAATTTCCAAACCTATTCCTTTAGTAAGCCCTGAATCTCGGGGACGAGATTCTATTAAGGGGGGGAGGTTTGTAACACCCCAAAATTTTGCTTTTCTTAAATTCATGTGTGATTTGGCCCTTTGGTGAAGTTTTGGAATTTTCTGGAATTTATTTGGATTTATTTGGAATTTATTTGAATTTATTCCATTTTGAAATAATTAAAGAATTTAATTTTGCAAATAAAATTTTGTTGAAAATATTTTATTTGAGTCCAAAATGATCCAAAGTATTTTCCAGAATTTTTCTGGAATTTTTCTGAGTCATTTGCTATTTTTAATGAATTAAATGAATTACTGGGAATTATTTTAATTATTAAATCGCTGGAAAATCCAACTCGGGTCAAGTACTGTTCATCCGACCGAGTCGGACTCGAGTCCGACCCGAGCCAGTTGACTCGACCGAACCAACTTGAAAACCTAATTGATCCCAACCGTTGGATCAAGATCCAACGGCCGAGATCCGCCGTACCGGTTCGAGCCGCGTCCGACCCGGACCCGATCGCGCCGTGCGATCGTGGCCGTTGATCGTGACGCGTGGACGGCTGGGATTGCGTCGTCTTCCCGTGACCGAGCCGGACTCCGCCGCCGCATAGCCGCCGTGACCGATTAGGTTTCCGCTTTGTGCACGCCTGCCGAGGCCATTTAAGGCGTGGGTTATCGCCCGAGGATCGCCGTTCGTGGCGCGCCTATTGCCCTAAGTTCCAACGCCCAAGCCGCCCGTCGCTTCGTGATTTCTCGCCGGAGTTTGGGGAGTGCCGCCGTGGTTTTTCTTCGTTTCCGGCGCCGTTCGTCATCCTCCGCCGCCTTCAAGCTCGGATCTGAGAACCTTGCGTCGAGGCGCACCTACTGGGTGCACTCACTTGGCCGGAGACGCCTGCGCCGTTAGGGTGGTCGCCGTCCTCGGGCCGGCACGCAACGCCGCGAGCCATCGTCGTCATGAAGCTCGGTGCACCGTTGGATCGAGATCCAACGCACGAGTGAGGCCACGTCGCGATTCTTGTTTCCGTCTCGATTAGGTTTCAACCGTTAGATTTAGATAAATGCGGTCGTGGTTAGTTGTGTTGTAGCTTTAGGGTTAGATCTGGACCGTCCGATCTAGATCGAACGGCCCGGATCAACCGTGTAGTTTTGAACGAGAGGTCTAGATACAATCTGGACCGTTGATTTTCAAATCAACGGCCGAGATTGTGCCACGTGTGCTTTCGGCGCGCCGCAGCGTGGGGCGTGTCTCGACACGCGGGACCCGCGAGTCGAGAGGGCCACGTGTCACCGCAGCCACGCAGCGTGCGTGAAACCCGGGCCGGCGGTGGGGCCCACATGTCAGCGAGACGTAGAGTCGTGGACCGAGTCCACCGTGGACCCGAGCCAAGCGTGGACCGAGTCCATGGACCGGCTGACGTCAGCCAGCCAATCAGAGGCTGACACGTGTCCATGCTGACGCAATAATTAATTTCCGAAAAAAAGAAAATGATTTATTAATTCGAATAATGATTTCAAATTTAGATTCAAACTTCAAACGCTTATAACTTTTGCGTTTCAACTCCGATTTGAGTGATTCAAATTTCTAAATTTGTATAAAATTGAGATCTACCTAAATATGAATTTTATTTAATTTTTGGACTAAAGTTTTTCTCTGTAATATTATTTAATTGATTATTTAAGCTTTAATAAATCATAACTTTTGCATTTTAACTCCAAATTTGACGATTCCAGTTTCTAAAAATCCAGAAAATTACGTTCTCTCTGTTTATGGATTTTATTTGGAGTTTTGGGATGTTTTTGCCTAGTGTTTATTTGTGTATTTGCTATTTGCACGCTTACGAGTAGACGTTGAAGTGCCGGAAGGATTCGAAGGAGAAGTGTTGACTCAGGATCCAACCCAAGACCAAGAGCAAGTGCTTTTTGAAGGCAAGTTGTGCTTTGACCATGTTGATCCTATTTCGAAATCTATTTTGATTTAAACTATTGCATGCTAGTTTAATTAGAAAGATACTTTGTTTAAACATGGGGGTTAGATAAATACCAATTTGCTATATGACACCTTGATTACTTAAGTATGTGCCATGACCTTTTGTCACCCTAGTTGTGGTTTACTAGTTGGACATTATTAAATTGCCAACATGGGTTTAGACCGTTGTAGTATCTTTGCTTAGACACCTTTCGTGCTCATGACATGATTTTGGACGATCAAATGCTAATATGGACTTAATGATATATTGAACTTGTTTTGGAAAAGTATCATGTGATGTTGATGGCACGTGGTGCATGGTAATCAACTGGGGTTTGATAAACGATTTCGGCCAGGGCATGTGGCAAGAGTAATCAGGTGGGCCGATTGTGGCATTGGGAATGTTGATTTGGTTCTTGGGTAGTCTTGCCCTGGTCACTCTAAGGACTTAACCTTGCAAGCCTTTGAACTGGGTCATACTTGCAACCACATGGTGGAATGGGACGGCCCTAGTTGACTAAGTCGCTAAGGACTCACTTGTGGAGCCTCAGGGTGTCGATTACACCGTTTGTGTGATTGTGCGGGGAGCGTATCGTGGTCGTGGCCAGATACCCATCTAACGGTGTGTTGGTCCCATACTTCGCCTTGGCTAAGGGAAGGGATGGTGTAGAGCACGAACCTGAGAGGACCACCTGTGTTGTTTGAGGCTTAGAAAGGCTTTGTTATGATCGCTCATTCGCATACTTTTGTATGGCGATTCACTACCGACGTGGTGAGTGGATTGTATCTTGTGGGTAAAGTGCATAACCTCTGCAGAGTGTAGAATCTATTTAAATAGCCGAGTCCACTGTCTTGGACAATGCTCGGGAATTACTGATCAAGGGTTAGACTTTACGAAAATAACTTGGATTTGAAAAGTTGGGTTGGTTTAATAATGAAGATGATGGAAATGTGGTTTAGGATGGGGAAAATGTTTATTAAATTTCTGAAAAGTTATTTATGCTTTACTTATTTCTACCGCTTCGAATCTACTTTTATTACTTGTCAAAAGTCATTTCTTGCAAATATACCTGAGCTATTCCTTTGTACCAAGCCATGCATATAGTATATTAGCTTGCATTACGTGCATGACTTCTTGAGTACCAAGTACTCACCCTTGCCTCAACACAATACAGTTGAAGAGGAGACTACGCTGATTCGGAAGAGGAGTTCCAAGAGGACCCGTCTACTTAGGGATGCGAGCGGTCGGTTACTGTGGTATCTTGGATGGCGCCACGCAGTTTATTTGATTTTCATTCTTTGTTATTTCTCTTTTAATACATTTTGCCTTGCAAGGCATATATTTGTAACTTGGCCATAAGGTCGAGTAACCCTTTGATTATTTAAATAAAGTACTTTGATAGTATCATTTGGTATGATTGTGATATATACCGATGATAAGACTGTGTGCACTAGCGCGTTCCTGGACTAGTGCTGAATACACAGAGGGTCCGGATTTGCAAATTCGGGGTCCCGACATGACCCCTTGTCACCCTAGTTGTGGTTTACTAGTTGGACATTATTAACTTGCCAACATGGGTTTAGACTGTTGTAGTATACTGCTTAGACCTGCTACGTGCTCATGACATGATTTTGGACAATCAAATGGTAATATTGACTTAATGACATATTGAACCTGTTTTGGAAAAGTATCATGTGATGTTGATGGCACGTGGTGCATGGTAATCAACTGGGGTTTGATAAGCGATTTTCGGCCAGGGCATGTGGCAAGAGTAATCAGTGGGCCATTGTGGCATTGGGAGTATTGATTTGGTTCTTGGGTAGTCTTGCCCTGGTCACCCTAAGGACTTAACCTTGCAAGCCTTTGAACTGGGTCTAACGTGCAACCACATGTCTGTAATGGGACGGACCTAGTTGACTAAGTTGCTAATAACGCACTGTGGGACCTCGGGAGGTCAACTACACCCTTTGTGTAAGTTGTGCGGGGAGCGTCGGAAGTGAGGCCAGTACCCATCTAACGGTTGATTGGCCTAGACTTCGCCTTAGCTAAGGGAAGGGTTAGTGTGCAATAGCAGGAAGGACCACTTGTATTGTTAGAGGTTTCCGAAAGACTTTGTTACGGGAACTCGCCTTTGTGGTGTTTGACTGTATCTTGTGGGTAAAGTGCATAACCTCTGCAGAGTTTAGAATCTATTCGAATAGCCGTGTCCGCGGTATTGGACATCGCTCGGGAATTACAGTCAAGGGTTAGATTTTCTCCAAAAATAACTTGGTTTGAAAAGTTGGGTTGGATCAATGATGACGTTGATGGAAATGTGTATTAGGATGGGAAAATGTTTACTCAAACTTCTTGAAAGGTTATTTAAGCTTTACTTGTTTTTACTGCTTTCGAATCTACTTATGCTACTTTTCAAATGCTATTTACTGCAAATATACCTTGAGCTATTCCTTTGTACTAAGCCATGCATATAGTATATTAGCCTGCATTCTGTGCATGACTTGCTGAGTACCAAGTACTCACCCTTGCCATAATACAACACCAGTTGAAGAGGAGACTACACCAGCTTTGGAGGAGGAGCTCCAAGAGGATCCGTCTACGTAGGAAGCGAGCCCCGTCGGTTGCTGTGGTATCTTGGATGGCGCCACGATGTTACCTTCTTTGATTTTCATTTGCTACTATTTCTCTCTTAATAAGTTTCGCCTGAGGCGTGCATTTGTGACTTGACCATAAGGTCAAGTACCCGTTTGACTATTAAATAAAGTACTTTATTAGTATCGAGTGGTATGATTTTGATATTTACCGATGTTAAGACTGTGTGCACTAAGCTGCGTTCTGGACTAGTGTTGAATACACAGAGGGTCGGATTTGCAAATTCGGGGTCCCGACAGAGGTGGTATCGAGCCATCTTATTGTAGGCCCAACCCGAGCTAGAATGGTCGTAGTGAGGATAAAACCTCTTTTCTAAAGCTAAAAATTTGTGAAGACAAGAAATGACATCTCGACTTATCCCCTTCTCTCTTTTCTTGTCTCTTGCTGAAATTTTTCCTCACCTTGTCACAATTTAAAAATTCCGAGTTCTTACGTAAAGCACTCTTGTGACAGATGGAGGAAGAGTTTAACTACGTTGATCTGGGAGTTGGTCACGCCGCGGAACTTTGGCATATGCTACAAACTCTCGGAGATTTTGAGAAGCCGCAATACCAAGTGGAAGTGATCAGACAAGCGGGATTGATCAAGGCTTGTGACATGAAGATTGAGGTACCTGCTAGGAAAAAAGGCCAGGCAATCGCTCGATACAGCAGACCGCCAGGAGATCTACAATGCGAGATGGGTATCCAAGAGGTATCACGACGAGCAATGCGGCACATTACCCGTATCTACGCCAGAGAATTGGAGAGCACGGTGTTCCGTTATTACCCGCGCAGCGATAACCTTCTTGACCCAAAGGAGATTCAGGATGAGGATGCCACGGTTACACAGTTGGCACGATTTGTTGTCGCCCAGGAGGATGTACTAGATAATACAAGCAAGGAGCTACAGAAGGCCCGCAAGGAGATCACGACAGAGAAGAACAGATGGCGGGAAGCTCAAGAGTATGTGGCACACCTTCTGCGAAGGATTGACGAGTTGGAGATGACTTTGTACGGACCAGACCCGGAGCCAGTACTCGAGCTACACGAGCCAGATCCAGAGGAGTCAGATCTCGATGAGGACACTGCTTCTTCGACTACCACAGAGGACACAGTCGCTGGACATGGCAATCGTTTCGCGCCTATGCCACAGCACCCGTACCCAGGCCGTGGAGGTTTTCTCGATGAGTGAGCATAGGTTCTATAGTGAGACTCCTTCGCCGAGTCGCGTCATAGAATAAAGAGTCACCCTTTAGGCGTTAGACTCCAGAGTTAGTTCGATTTGGATTTTCATTGTTTGCTGAGTGTGCAGTATGTGTTGCAAGGCCCTTAGGCATTGTAAGCAGCCATACCAAGTTATTAATAATAAAGTTGGACCTTAAAGTTACACCTTTTGCCCGCATAAGTTCCATATTACTTGTCTATTCTTGATTCCCTCTCATCTCTAAACCTAGAGCAAATCGACAGATGGTGAACACCCGTGGAAACCTTGGAAGCAATGGAAATGGTTCTCGCCAGCCAGAAAAACCCCAATGAGGAGCACCAGACCGCCATCGGATGTGCAGAATTTCGAGCTTTTCTTTGCCTGCACTCGATTGATGCATGCTATGATGCAACAAATGCAACACGTCACCGCTCAGGCCACTTTGCTAATCAAGTTAATCGGGGACCACGCCGAATACAAGACTGCCGAGTTCATGAGAACTCACCCACCCACTTTCTCTCGGGAATGCCAATCCATTGGAGGCCGATGATTGGTTAAGATCAATCGAGACGAAGCTACACATAGCTCAATGCATAGGAAATGAGAAGGTACTCTACGCTTCTCATCACCTGGAAGGAACATTGCCAGAATGGTGGGAGAACTTCGTGCCACGCAAGAGAACCCTCAAGATATCACTTGGGAAGAGTTCACGGTGCATTCCGACAGTATCACGTGCCTGAAGGAATCATGGACCTTAAGAAGGAGGAGTTCAGAGCATCAAGCAAGGTAATCACCGATGGCCGACTACCCGAACAAGTTCACACAGCCTAGCACGCTACGCTTTGAGGATGTAGCGACGAGATAAATCCGCAGGCCTCGCTTTTATGAAGGGACTTAACTCATGATTGCAAGTAGGATTGATCACCCACACCTTTCCAGATTTCCAAGAGTGGTGAATAAGGCACTTATTCTTGAGGACAAGCGCAAGGAACTGGATGAGAACAGAAGCGCAGGATGCAACAAAGAAGGATCACGCTAGGGAAGCATAGCAGCGCTTTGAGAGTTGCACCAAATCAATTCTTGATTCCAACCACGAATGCAACAAGGACACCATCCCCAGACCAAGACCTGTCAATCAAAACTACTGCACCCACCCCGCTAGAAACACTACTCCAGGCGATCGAAGGAGCAGGTGAGACGCTGCTACAATCGCAACGAGCCAGGACACTTTGCCAACAGTTGTCCTAAGAAGACAGCAGGAGTGACTCGGCCGCTTCAATCTAGGAACCACCCAGCTAGGACGCCAAGATCAGAGCCACACCCTGCATCGTGGTGAGAGGCCGAGTCAACCATGTCACCGCGGATGCACTTTGCAGAATGCTACGGACGTAAATCTTGGGTAAGTTACTTGTTAACTCAAGACTGCAATGCTTTGTTTGACTGAGCTTCAGATTCGTTTGTTTCGCAAGGCTTTGCTACTAGAAATGATTTGAGGATTGCAAGACTTAGATGCATGCTTTTAGTTCGAACCCCTGGTTAGAACTCCGAACGAAAAGTAGGATGTTCCGGGTGAGAATACTAATAGATGGAAAAGAATTCCTAGCAAACCTTATTATTTTGGAAACCCGGACCTTAGACATCATATTGGGAATGGATTGGTTATCCAAGCACAAGGCCGTATTGGATTGTGGACGAAGGACTATCTCGATTGAGAGCCCTTGTGGAAAGAAAGTGGAATTTCAAGCTCACTGCTTTGTTAGAGAAGGACAGTTGATGGTTAACAGATGCCAAGACAATCATCATAGAGGATGTCTCCGTAGTGAATGAGTACCCGGATGTTTTTCACGAAGATCTACGGTATCTGCCAGGCAGGGGACATAGAGTTTGTGATAGAGCTTGTACAGTACAAAGACCGATAGCAAAGAGACCCTATCGGATGTCCACCGAGGAGTTGGTTGAGATGAAGAAACAGCTAGAAGAGTTAATGGAGAAAGGATTTATCGATCGAGCTCGTCGCCGTGGGGAGCACCGCTTTTGTTTGTCAAGAAAAAGGATGAAGTTTCAGGATGTGCATCGACTCACCGTGCACTCAATGAAGTCACCGTGAAGAATAAGTATCCGCTACCCAGGATTGATGATTTGTTTGATCACCGAGAGGAGCCGGAGTTTTCTCCAAGATTGATCTCGAGATCGGGATACCATCGATTGAAGATCCGATCGTAAGATATTCAAGATCGCATTCTCGTCAAGATATGGACATTACGAGTTCTGATTATGTCCTTTGGATCGATTTAATGCGCCACTTATTTCATGAATATGATGAATAAGGTGTTCATGGAATATTTGGACAAGTTTGTCGTCGTGTTCATAGATGATATTCTAATCTACTCCAAAACGGAGGATGAACATGCCGGACACTTAAGGCGAGTTTTGGAAAAGTCGAGGAACAAAGAACTTTTCGCCAAGTTCAGCAAGTGTGATTTTTGGAAGGACAAGGTGGAGTTTCTTGGACATGTAATGACCGCAGAAGGAGTCGTCGTAGATCCAAGCAAAGTAGAAGGCGTGTTACATTGGGAGCACCAAGACCGTGTGACCCGTATTCGGAGTTTCCTTGGAATGGCAGGATACTACCGCCGTTTCATCGAAGGCTTCTCGACAATTGCGAAACCTCTTACGCAATTGCTTTGAAGAAGGAAAAGAAGTTTGCATGGACGCCTTGAGAATGTGAGAAAGGATTTCAGGAGCTGAAGAAGCGATTGACATCAAGACCGGTGTTAGTTCTACTGGATGTTTCTCAAAGCTTCGATATTTATTGTGACGCATCGCGCTAAGGACTTGGATGTGTCCGATGCAGAATGGAAAGGTCGCCGCTTATGCATCAAGGCGATTGAGGCCGCATGAGGAAAATTATCCGACACATGACCTAGAGTTAGTGCCGTAGTGCATGCTTTGAAGATATGGCGTCACTATCCGATTGGAAACAGATGTGAAGTATATACGGATCATAAGAGCCTTAAGTACATATTCATCGATTGGATCTCAACATGAGGCAGAGGAGATGGTTAGAGTTGATCAAGGACTATAATGTTGGAATCCATTACCATCAGGGAAGGCCAACGAGTAGCCGATGCTCGAGTCGGAAAAGCCATCACCGTGAGTACGTTGCTAGCCACAAGTCGGGATGAGTTATGTGAGGATTTTCGGAAAATGAAGATTGAGGTGGTACCTAGCGGATTCTTGGCCTCATTAGAAGTAAAGCCTACCCTATAGGATCAGATCCGAGTAGGACTTTAGGATGATTACAAGATCCGCAGTATTAAGTTCATAAAGGAGGAAGGAAAGGCAGAGGACTTCAAGTTGGATTAGCAAGGCACGTTGTGGATGAAGGATCGCATTTGTGTGCCTAACAAGAAGGAGTTAAAGCAAGCGATTACGAAGAAGCCCATGACTCCAAGTACTCAATTCATCCCGAAGCGCCAAGATGTATCGGGATCTCAAGGAGAGATTACGGTGGCCGAGTATGAAACGTGAAGTTGCCGAGCATGTTGCATTGTGCGACGTATGCCGAGAGTCAAGGCAATGCATCGAGACCAGCAGGATTGCTACTGGCCGAAAATACACGAGTGGAAGTGGGAGGAAATCGGAATGGATTTCATTACCGGTTTGCCGAAGACTCAAGGAGGTTACGACTCCATATGGGTTATAGTGGATCGCTTGACTAAAGTAGCCCATTTTATCCCGTGAAGACCACTTACTCGGGAGATAAATTAGCGTAATTGTACATGATCGGGATTGTCTGCTTGCACGGAGTGCCAAAGAGGATTGTATCGGACAGAGGTACCCAATTTACCTCAAGGTTACGGAATAAGTTGCATGAAGCCATGGGAACCCGTTTGAACTTCAAGATACCTTATCATCCACAGACGGATGGACAGACCGAAAGAGTCAATCAGATTCGGAGGATATGTTAAGAGCTTGTGCATTGGCTTATGCTACCTCTTGGGATAAGAGTTTGCCGTATGCCGAGTTCGATTACAACAATAGTTATCAGGCTAGTTTACAGATGTCACCTTTTGAGGCCTTTGTATGGTCGACTCGCCTGACGCCATTGAATTGGAATGAGACCGGCGAGCGCCGTGTCTTTGGGCCTGATATTCTTCAAGAGGTGAAGAGCAGATCGCCATGATTAGGAAAGGTTGAAGATCGCCTAATCTCGACAGAAGAGTTATCTTGACAATCGTCGCGAGGACTTGAGTTTTGAACCTAAGACTTTGTATACCTCGAGTTACGCCTCTCGGGGGAGTTAAGAGGTTCCATGCCAAAGGGAAACTCGCACCCGTTATGTTGGACCATTTAAGATTCTCGAGCCACAGAGGCGAAGTTGCTTACCACCGGAGTTGCCACGATCGTTGGCGAGGAGTGCATGATGTATTCCATGTGTCCCGATTGAAGAAGTGTCTCCGAGTTCTGAGGAACAGACGCCGCTAGAGTCAATTGAGTTGCAAGAGGATTTGACTTATAAGGAGCATCCCGTGAGGATTCTAGACACAATGGATCGAGAAACTAGAAACAAGTCAACCCGCTTCAGTAGAGTTCATGGAGCAACCATGAAGAAAGCGAAGCGACTTGGGAGTCCGAAGAGGATTTGAAGAAAGAGTTTCCAAACCTATTCTCAGTAGTGAGCCCTGAATCTCGGGACGAGATTCTATTAAGGGGGAGGTTTGTAACACCCCAAAATTTTGCTTTCCTTAAATTCATGTGTGATTTGGCACTTTGGTGAATTTTTGGAATTTTAGAATTTATTTGGATTTATTTGGAATTTATTTGAATTTATTCCATTTTGAATTAATTAAAGAATTAAACTTTGCAAATAAAATTTTGTTGGAAATATTTTATTTGAGTCCAAAATGATCCAAAATATTTTCCAGAATTTTTCCGAATTTTTCGGAGTCATTTGCTATTTTTAATGAATTAAATGAATTATCGGGAATTATTTTAAATATTAAATCGCTGGAAATTCAACTCGGTCGAGCATCGTTTCATCCGACCGAAGTCGAACCCGAGTCGGACTCGAGTCCGACCGAGCTACCGACTCGACCAAACCCACTCCTAATCAATCGATCCCGACCGTTGGATCGGGATCCAACGGTCCGATTGGACCGCATCGGCTCGAGCCTGAGTCGGTCGGATCCGTTCGCGTGTGAGCCAATCTCGGCGCTGATCGCGCCACGTGGGCGGCCATCGTGGCGTCCACGTCACCTCACCGTGTTCGGAACGGACTCCGCCGCCCGTACCGGCTCCGCCGCGGAAACCGAGTGGATCTCGACGTCCGCGCCGGTATTTAAGGCGTGGATCGTTGCCCGAGGATCGCCTGACCCGTGCGTATCGTCTTCCCCAACTCCCGGAGCCTTATCCGCCGCCGTCACCTCGCAATTGCTCGCCGGAGTTCTCTCTCTCCCCGCAGCGGTTGCTGCTTCATTCCGCCGACGATAGCCGTCTTCCGCCGAGTTGGAGCCCAGTTCCGGAGTCCTCAAGTCAAGGCGCACCCGTGGGTACCTCTCACTCCGCCGGAGCGACCCCGAAGCGCCGTCGGGCTCGTCGTCGTCTCCGTCTCCGGTTGCTGCAGCTCCGCCGCGTCGCCATCGACCTCGCGAGCTCTGTGCGCCGTCCGATCTTGATCGTGCGGTTGAGGTGAGTTCACGTGTTTCCAAACCCGATTAGATCTGGACCGTTGGATCAAGATCCAACGGCCACGATCGCCACGCGTCGTAGTAGTGTTATTGTAGGATTAGATCTCGACCGTCCGATCTAGATCGAACGGCCCACGATCATCGAGTAGTTTCAACGTGTTAACACCTCGGATCTAATCGCGCCGTTGAATTTCAAATCAACGGACACGATCGTGCCACGCGGTCCGAAGCCGAGCCGCCGCGCTTCACGCTGGCGTGTGGTCACCGACACGCCGCTGGGCTGCGTGTCGGCCGGCTTAGCCGTGAATCGCACCATGACGTCACCCATGACGTCATCGGTGGGTCCCACTGCCGCGACCGTGGCCGAGCCCGCCGACGTCGGCCGATGACGTCACCCGAGTGGTCCCACATGTCGAGTCTCACGTGAGCCGTGGGCCGGGTCCACTGAGACCCGAGCCGAGTGTGGACCGAGTCCATGGACCGGCCGACGCCAGCAGACCAATCCAGTGCTGCCACGTGTCCATGCCGACGCATAATTAATTTCCGAAAAAAAATGATTTATTAATTCGAAATAATGATTTGATTTTGATTCAAACTTCAAACGCTTATAACTTTTGCGTTTCAACTCCGATTTGAGTGATTCAAATTTCTAAATTTGTATAAAATTGAGATCTACCTAAATATGAATTTTATTTAATTTTGGACTAAAGTTTTTCTCTGCAAAATTATTTAATTGATTATTTAAACTTTAAATAATCATAACTTTTAAGCGTCTTAACTCCAAATTTGACGATTCCAGTTTCTAAAAACTCATAAAATTATGTTCTCTCTGTTTATGGATTTTATTTGGATGTTTGGACACTTTTTGCCTATTGTTTATTCGTGTATTTGCTATTTGCACGCTTTACTTAATAGACGTTGAAGTCTTAGGAAGGATTCGAAGGAGAAGTATTGACTCAGGATCCAACTCAAGACCAAGAACAAGTACTTTTTGAAGGCAAGTTGTGCTTTGACCATGTTGATCCTATTTCGAAATTTATTTTGATTTAAACTATTGCATGCTAGTTCAAATAGAAAATACTTTATTTAAACATGGGGATTAGATAAGTACCAATTTCTTTGTATGACACCTTGATTATTTAAGTATGTGCCATGACCCCTTGTCACCCTAGTTGTGGTTTACTAGTTGGACATTATTAACTTGCCAACATGGGTTTAGACCGTTGTAGTATACTGCTTAGACCTTCTACGTGCTCATGACATGATTTTGGACAATCAAATGGTAATATTGACTTAATGACATATTGAACCTGTTTTGGAAAAGTATCATGTGATGTTGATGGCACGTGGTGCATGGTAATCAACTGGGGTTTGATAAACGATTTCGGCCAGGGCATGTGGCAAGAGTAATCAGTGGGCCATTGTGGCATTGGGAGTGTTGATTTGGTTCTTCGGGTAGTCTTGCCCTGGTCACCCTAAGGACTTAACCTTGCAAGCCTTTGAACTGGGTCTAACGTGCAACCACATGTCTGTAATGGGACGGACCTAGTTGACTAAGTTGCTAATAACGCGTACTGTGGGACCTCAGGAGGTCAACTACACCCTTTGTGTAAGTTATGCGGGGAGCGTCGGGCCGAGGCCAGGTACCCATCTAACGGTTGATTGGCCTAGACTTCGCCTTAGCTAAGGGAAGGGTTAGTGTGCAATAGCAGGAAGGACCACTTGTATTGTTAGAGGTTTAGAAAGACTTTGTTACTGAACTCGCCTTTGTGGTGTTTGATTGTATCTTGTGGGTAAAGTGCATAACCTCTGCAGAGTTTAGAATCTATTCGAATAGCCGTGTCCGCGGTATTGGACATCGCCGGAATTACTGATCAAGGGTTAGATTTTCTCCAAAAATAACTTGGTTTGAAAAGTTGGGTTGGATCAATGATGACGTTGATGGAAATGTGGTTTAGGATGGGAAAAATGTTTACTCAAACTTCTTGAAAGGTTATTTAAGCTTTACTTGTTTTCTTGCTTTGAATCTACTTATGCTACTTTTCAAATGTCAAGCATCGCAAATATACCTTGAGCTATTCCTTTGTACTAAGCCATGCATATAGTATATTAGCCTTCATTATGTGCATGACTTGTTGAGTACCAAGTACTCACCCTTGCCATAATACAACACCAGTTGAAGAGGAGACTACACCAGCTTTGGAGGAGGAGCTCCAAGAGGATCCGCTCACGTAGGAAGCGAGCCCACCGATTGCCTGTGGTATCTTGGATGGCGCCACGATGTTACCTTCTTTGATTTTCCGCTGCTACTATTTCTCTCTTAATAAGTTTAGCGCCTGCAATATTGCATTGTGACTTGACCATAAGGTCAAGTACCCAGTTTGACTATTAAATAAAGTACTTTATTAGTATCGAGTGGTATGATTGTGATATTTACCGATGTTAAGACTGTGTGCACTAGCGCGTTCCTGGACTAGTGTTGAATACACAGAGGGTCCGGATTTGCAAATTCGGGGTCCCGACAGGATCTCACCGGGGAGTGACGTGGCGCGATCTGAGCCCTCGGATCTGGATCGGACGGCTGGTGGAGCTCGGTCGACGGCGATGGCTTGCGACGGCGCTGGTTCACCGGAGACGAGGAGGGCGACCACGGCGACGGCGTTGCGGGGCTCCTCCGGCGAAGTGAGTGGTACTCACCGACACGGCTTGACATCACGGTTCCAGATCCGGGCTCAACGGCGGCGGAGGACGGCGAACGGCGGCGGAATCAACGATTGACCGCGGCGGAACGGGCTTCCAACTCCGGCGAGCGATTGCGGCACAACCACGGCGGCTTGAGCTCGGCGGGCTAGGGCTACGGGTGCGCACGGAAGACGGTAACACGACAGCGGTGGCGGCGCATTAAATAGGGTCTTCGACTTTCGTGAAACGCGCGGAAACCGAGGCCCACTCCGTTACGGCGGCGGAATCCGAGTTGGATTCGGATTCGCTGACGTGGCTCAACGTCAGCTGTTGGATCAAGATCCAACGGTGCGAGGGTTTGGGCTCGGTGCGGCTCGAGGCGGTGGTGGCTCGGTCGGACTCGGGCTCGGGTGACGTGGCTCAATCGTGACCGTTGGATCAAGATCCAACGGTCACGCGGGTTAGGGTTCGGCCGAGCGGGTTCGACCGAAACGGTTGGCTCGGGTCGGACTCGAGTCTGACTCGGACTCGGGTCCGGTCGGATGAACAGTACAAACCGATTAGGTTTTCCAGCGATTAAATAATCCAATTAATTTCTCAGAAATTCATTCAATTCATTAAAAATAGCAAAAGACTCAGAAAAAATCCAGAAAAAATCTGGAAAATATTTTGGAACATTTTGGACTCAAATAAAATATTTCCAACAAATTTTTATTTGCAAAGTTAAATTCTTTAATTATTTCAAAAGGGGATAAATTCAAATAAATTCCAAATAAATCCAAATAAATTCCAGAAAATTCCAAAAATTCACCAAAGTGCCAAATCACACATGAATTTAAGAAAAGAAAATTTTTGGGGTGTTACAAATATCCCCCCTTAACAGAATCTCGTCCCCGAGATTCAGGGCTTACTAAAGAATAGGTTCGGAAACTCTTTCTTCAAATCCTCCTCGCGCTCCCAAGTTGCTTCACTCTCCGTGTGGTTGCTCCATTGAACTCTGCAGAAACGGGTTGACTTGTTTCTCGTCTCTCGGTCCATGGTGTCCAAAATCTTCACGGGGTGCTCCTCGTAAGTCAGATCCTCTTGTAACTCGATTGACTCTAGTGGTGTCTGTTCCTCGGGTACTCAGAGACACTTCTTCAACTGGGATACGTGAAACACGTCATGCACTCCTACTAGTGATTGCGGTAACTCTAGTTGGTAAGCAACTTCACCTCTACGGCTGAGAACCTTGAATGGTCCAACATATCGCGCGCGCGAGTTTTCCCTTGGCATGGAATCTCTTAACTCCTCTGAGTGGTGTGACTCTGAGATACACGAAATCTTCTGGTTCAAAACTCAGGTCTCGGCGACGGTTGTCAGCATAACTCTTCTGTCGTGATTGGGCTATCTTCAATCTCTCCCTGATCATGGCAATCTGTTATTCGGCTTCTTGGAGAATATCTGGCCCAAAGACACGGCGTTCACCTGTCTCGTTCCAATTCAACAGTGTCCGACAGGGTCGTCCGTATAGTGCTTCGAATGGTGACATCTGCAAACTTGCTTGATAGCTGTTGTTGTAGCTGAACTCAGCGTATGGCAGACTTTTATCCCAAGAGGTAGCATAAGCCAATGCACACGCTCTTAACATATCCTCCAGAATCTGATTAACTCTTTCGGTTTGCCCATCCGTCTGCGGATGATATGCTGTACTGAAGTTCAAACGGGTTCCCATGGCTTCATGCAGTTTATTCCAGAATCTCGAGGTAAACTGGGTACCTCTGTCCGATACAATCTTCTTCGGTACTCCATGCAAACAGAGGATCCTGGTCATGTACAACTCAGCTAACTTATCTCCCGAATAAGTGATCTTCACTGGAACAAAATGGGCGACCTTAGTCAAGCGGTCTATTATGACCCATATGGAGTCATATCCTCCTTGAGTCTTGGGTAAACCGGTAATGAAGTCCATTCCGATTTCTTCCCACTTCCACTCAGGTATCTTCAACGGCTGTAGCAATCCTACTGGTCTCTGATGCATTGCCTTGACTCTCTGGCATATGTCGCACAGCCCAACATGCTCGGCAACCTCACGCTTCATGCTCGGCCACCAGAATCTTTCCTTCAAATCTTGATACATCTTGGCACTTCTAGGATGAATTGAATACTTGGAGTCATGGGCTTCTTCTAGAATCAAATGCTTCAGCTCCTTCTGGTTTGGCACACAGATTCAATCCTGCATCCATAACGTGCCTTGTTCGTCCAACTTGAAGTCCTTTGCCTTGCCTTCATCCATCTTGGACTTGATCATGCGGATCTTGTCATCTTCCTTCTGTCCTTCTCGGATCTGATCCTCCAGGGTAGGCTTCACTTCTAATGCGGCCAAGAATCCTTCTGGTACTACTTCAATCTGCATTTTCTGGAAATCCTCACATAGCTCATCCTGACTCGTGGCTGTCAACATGTTCACAGTATGGCTCTTCCTACTCAAGGCATCGGCTACCACGTTGGCCTTTCCTGGATGGTAATGGATTCCAACATTATAATCCTTGATTAACTCTAACCATCTCCTCTGTCTCATGTTCAGGTCTGATTGGGTGAAGATGTACTTAAGACTCTTATGGTTCGTGTATACCTCACATCTGTTTCCAATCAAATAGTGACGCCACAACTTCAAAGCATGCACTACGGCAGCTAGCTCTAGGTCATGCGTTGGATAATTCTCCTCATGTGGGCTCAACTGCCTTGATGCATAAGCGACGACCTTTCCATTCTGCATCAGCACACATCCAAGTCCTTGGCACGATGCGTCACAATAAATGTCAAAGCTTTGATTGACATCCGATAGAATCAACACCAGCGCTGATGTCAATCGCTTCTTCAACTCTTGAAAACCTTTTTCGCACTCTGGCGTCCATGCAAACTTCTTCTCCTTTTTCAACAATTGCGTAAGAGGTTTCGCAATGGTCAAAAAGCCTTCAATGAAGCAACGGTAGTAACCTGCCATTCCAAGGAAACTCTGGATCTGGGTCACGGTCTTCGGCTGTTCTCAATGTAACACAGCTTCTACCTTGCTTGGATCTACGGCGACTCCCTCTGCGGTCATTACATGTCCGAGGAACTCCACCTTGTCCTTCCAAAAGTCACACTTGCTGAACTTGGCGAAAAGTTGTTGTTCCCTTAGCTTTTCCAAAACTCGCCTCAAGTGCTCTGCATGTTCATCCTCTGTCTTGGAGTAGATTAAGATATCATCTATGAACACAACAACAAACTTGTCCAAATACTCCATGAACACCTTATTCATCATATTCATGAAATATGCAGGCGCATTTGTCAAACCAAAGGACATAACAGTAAACTCGTAATGTCCATATCTTCACGAGAATGCGGTTTTCGGAATATCTTCTGATCGGATCTTCAACTGGTGGTATCCCGATCTCAGATCAATCTTGGAGAAAACTCCGGCTCCTCTCAGCTGATCAAACAGATCATCGATCCTGGGTAGCGGGTACTTGTTCTTCATGGTTACTTCATTGAGTGCACGGTAGTCAATGCACATCCTGAAACTCCCGTCCTTCTTCTTGACGAACAAAACTGGCGCTCCCCACGGCGACGAACTCGGTCTGATAAATCCTTTCTCCATTAACTCTTCAAGCTGCTTCTTCATTTCTACCAATTCTTCGGTGGACATCCGGTAAGGTCTCTTTGCTATCGGCGCTGTACTAGGTACAAGCTCTATCACAAACTCTATGTCTCTGTCTGGCGGCATACCAGGTAGATCTTCAGGAAAAACATTCGGGTACTCATTCACTACTGAGACATCTTCTATGTTGATTGCCTTGGCGCTGTTAACCATCAACTGTCCATCTCTAACGGCGGTAGCTTGAAATTCCACTTTCCTTCCACACGGGCTTTCAACTGAAATAATCCTTCGTCCACAATCCAATACGGCCTTGTGCTGGGATAACCAATCCATTCCCAAAATAACATCTAAGGTTTGGGTCTCCAACATAATAAGGTTCGCTAGGAACTCTATCCCATCTATTAGTATTCTTACCCCAGAACATCCTACTTTAGTTCGGAGTTCGGACCCAGGGGTTTGAACTAAAAGCATGCATTTAAGTCTTGCAATCTCCAAATCATTTTTAGCAGCAAAGCCTTGAGAAACAAACGAATGCGAAGCTCCAGAATCAAACAAAACTGTTGCAGGTACTGAGTTAACAAGTAACTTACCCAGTACGACTTCCGTGGCATTCTGCAATGCATCTGCGGTGACATGGTTGACTCAGCCTCTCACCACGGTCTGGGGTGCTGCTCCAGGCTGTGCTATCCCTCGGTTGGCTCCTGGTGCTGGCGTCCTGGCCGGTGTAGATCCCAGGTTGAAGCGGACTGGGGTCACTCCGGCTGTCTTCTTAGGGCAACTGTTGGAGAAATGTCCTGGCTCGTTGCAGTTGTAGCAGCGTCTCACTGTCCCCTGTTGACTGCCTGAAGTGGCGTTTCTGGCTGGAGCTGGGGTCTGATAGTTCTGATTGACGGGTCTTGGTGCTGGTGACGGTGTCCTTGTTGCATTCTATGGCTGGAATCTGAAAAACTGATTTGGCGCAACCCTCAAACGTTGCTGCGCTCCCTGACGCGATCCCTGCTGTTGCATCCTTCGCTTCCTGTTGTCGTCCAGTTCCTTGCGCTTGTCCTCAAGAATAAGCGCCTTGTTCACCAATTCTTGAAAATCTGGAAAGGTGTGGGTGATCAGTCCCACATGTAGTCCTGAGTTAAGTCCCTTCATAAAGCGAGATTGTCTGGCTTTATCTGTCGCTACATCCTCAGATGCGTAGCATGCAAGCTGTGTGAACTTATTCAGGAATTCGGCCACCGGCTGATTACCTTGCTTCAGTGCTCTGAACTCCTCCTTCTTGAGGTCCATGATTCCTTCCGACACGTGATACTGACGAAATACAGCTGTAAACTCCTCCCAAGTGATGTCCTGAGGGTTCTCCCGCGTGGCACAGAAGTTCTCCCACCATTCTGCGGCGGTACCTTCCAACTGATGAGAAGCGTAGAGTACCTTCTCATTTCCCATGCATTGGGCAATGTGTAGCTTCCTCTCAATTGACCTTAACTGATACGGATCGCGGTCCCGATCTTCACGACGTAGGATCACGAACAAGATAACTAGCAAAAATAGCCGGATAACTAGTGCAACCTGACAAATGAAACTCGAAGCCAACCACCGTCTTTAACCGGCAACCTGAATCGAGGATTCGCCCAACCACACTCTCAAAGAACCAACCAACACAACCTGGAATCAATGGACCAGGAGCACCAATTGGGAGCCGATGAAGCGGCCGCTTCTGTAATCCCGTGAGGAAATCACAAGAGCAAAGGGGTAGAGATCTCTCTCTAAGTTTGATAGCACATAGCTTATCAAAGAGTCGATATTCTGAAATATCCAAGTCTCTTCAAATGGGTAGAATACATGGGTATTTATACTAGGAACATCCCTCCTAGTTTAGGTGTGAAAGCAAATAGTTTATGTGTGGAAGCGAAAAGGCTAGTTGTGAACACAAATAGAATTCACGCAGCCTTTTAACAGCCTGTGCGCTTTTTAGTAAAATGGTCATTACTCCTTCATGGGAAGTCCAAATGACACAAGGTTTGATTTATTGGAAAGTAGACTTGATAAGCCTGCAATCAAGTACTCATGGACCTCCATTGACCTCGGGAGTCTGGAGTTATGGTCGTTTCATTATGGTAGTCCGAACTGAACAGCAATTCCTCCATGTAATTCATGCAGTCCTTATTCATCTTCTCTTGAGGGTCTTCATAATATTCATGTTTAAACCTGAGAATTACCAATATAGAACATTTAGGTAGTATAACATTCTCAGATATATTATAATCAAATTCAGCTAGGAGTGAAGTCACCTGTTGTCGCAGCCTTCTTAGCACGACTTCTTGTCAATGGCCCTTGGTTTTTATGACTTGGTGTAGCTTGGCCTTGGTTCACTTGTTTGGTTGTATGATTTATGCTAAAGGTGCATGTTAGTTGGGATGTCCACATCATTCTCCCCCTCTTGAAAATGAGTCGTCCTCGACTCTATTTCTTCTGAACCCAAAAATGGTGATAAATCTGCAACATTGAATGTTGGGCTAACACCATAGTATTCTGGAAGTTCAATCTTGTAAGCATTGTCATTGATCTTGGCCAAGACTTTGAATGGTCCATCTCCTCGGGGCATCAACTTAGACTTGCGCTTTTCGGGAAAACGCTCCTTGCGTAGGTGCACCCAAACCAGATCTCCCGGTTCAAATGTCATCTTCTTTCGATGCTTGTTTGCCTTGGCCGCAAAGTATTGTGCCTTCTTCTCTAGCTCTTCTTTAGTCTTCTCATGTATCTTCTTTACATATTCGGCACGCTTGGAAGCTTCCATGTTACTTTGTTCCTGCAAAGGTAATGGCAACAAGTCGATTGGTGCAAGGGGTTTGAACCCGTATACAACTTCAAATGGACACATATTAGTGGTAGAGTGTATTGCCCTGTTGTATGCGAACTCGATGTGTGGTAAGCACTCTTCCCATTCCTTCAAATTCTTCTTGATAATGGTTCGCAACAGCGTTGAAAGTGTTCTATTCACCACCTCCGTTTGGCCATCCGTTTGTGGGTGGCATGTTGTGGAAAACAATGAGCCTTGTTCCAAGTTTTGCCCACAATGTCTTCCAAAAGTAGCTCAAGAATTTGGTGTCACGATCTGAAACAATTGTCCTGGGCATCCCATGTAATTTCACAACTTCCCTGAAAAACAAAGAGGCTATGCGGGAAGCATCATCGCTTTTATGACATGGTATGAAATGCGCCATTTTAGAGAATCGATCAACAACAACAAAAATTGAATCCCTTCCTCTCTTTGTCCTAGGTAATCCCAAAACAAAATCCATGTTAATGTCTTCCCAGGGAATGCTAGGTATAGGCAAAGGAGTGTACAAACCATAGGGGTTCAATTTTGACTTAGCTTTGTGGCATGTGACGATCATTGAACATGTCTTTCCACATCTCTTCTCATCTTTGGCCAATAGAAGTGCTCGGCCGCATCTCATAGGTTTTCTCTCGTCCAAAATGACCCATTAATCCACTGCATGTGCTTCCTCAGAATAACAAGAGTCTAACAGAGGAGTTTGGAATGCACAATTTGTTAGTTTTAAACAAAAATCCATCATGCACATGATATTTTTCCCATCCTTTTCCTACGGTACATTTTGCATATGGTTCTGAAAATTCATGATCAGTAGGATACAATTCTTTTAAGCTCTCTAGTCCCGGTACCTTTACTTCAAGTTGATTCAGCAAAACATGTTTTCGGGACAAAGCATCAGCAACAAGGTTGTCTTTACCTTTCTTATATTTCAAGACATATGGGAATGTTTCAATGAATTCAACCTATTTGGCATGGCGTCTGTTCAGTTTAGCTTGGCACTTCAAATACTTCAAAGCTTCATGATCTGAACGAATACCAAATTCTTTTGGCCATAAATAATGTTGCCAAGTCTCAAGTACTCTTACCAAAGCATACAACTCTTTATCATATACGGAGTAGTTCAGTTGCGCTCCTCCCAACTTCTCACTGAAGTATGCAACAGGTTTTCCTTCTTGCATGAGCACACCTCCAATTCCAATCCTGCTTGCATCACATTCAACCTCAAAGGTTTTTGTGAAATTCGGCAACACAAGCAAGGGGGCTTCAGTCAATTTTTTCTTCAATTCTTGGAAAGCATTTTCTTGTGGTTCACCCCATTTGAACACAACACCTTTCTTTGTCAACTCATTTAGTGGAGCAGCTATGGCGCTGAAATTTTTCACAAATCTCCTGTAAAAACCAGCAAGTCCATGAAAACTTCTTACCTGGCTTACATTTTTAGGAGTTGGCCATTCCTTGATTGCTTCCACTTTTGATTCATTAACCTGAATTCCCTGTCCTGAAATGACAAAGCCAAGAAACACAACTTGATCTGTACAAAATGTGCACTTCTCAAGATTAGCAAACAACTTTTCCTTTCTAAGCACATCCAAAACTTGTCGAATATGCTCAACATGTTCCTCCAAGGTCTTGCTGAAAATCAAGATATCATCAAAATAAACAACAACAAATTTTCCAATGAATGATCTCAAAGACATGGTTCATCAATCTCATGAATGTACTAGGAGCATTAGTCAAACCGAAAGGCATAACTAACCATTCATACAGCCCGGACTTTGTTTTGAATGCAGTTTTCCATTCATCTCCAACTTTCATTCTTATTTGGTGATAACCACTTCTTAAATCAATTTTGGAAAATATCGTTGAACCACTCAATTCATCAAGCATATCATCTAGCCTAGGGATAGGATGACGATAGCGAACTGTGATGTTGTTAATAGCTCTACAATCTACACACATCCTCCAAGAACCATCTTTCTTTGGCACCAAAATTATCGACAAAGACAAGGACTTAAACTTTCACGCACATAACCTTTTTCTAAAAGAGCTTGTACTTGCCTTTGAATTTCCTTGGTTTCTTCAGGGTTGGTGCGATATGGTGGACGGTTAGGAAGTGTAGCTCCAGGGATGAGATCAATTTGATGCTCAATACCTCGCAATGGAGGAAGTCCAGCTGGTATTTCCTCTGGAAAAACGTCATTGTAGTCCTGCAAAACATGAGCAATAGCACTCGGAACAGATGTCAAGTCGTTAGCTGAAAGGAGTGAATCTTTGTTTACAAGTACAATGAGTACTTGGTTTGGGTTTATTCTCACATCTCTCATTTCAGATTTGGTGGCTATCATGACTAAATTTTCTCCCTCTCCTATCTTTTTATCTCTCACATTTGGCTTGTGGCTCTCACTCACCGATTTGTGGAGGGCACTCAATTTCTTTTTCTCTCTTTCTTTCTCACTCTCAATCTTAACTTCAGAGCTCTTTTGCAAATGCTCAGCAAGAATTTGCTGTGGTGTCATTGGTTTAAGAATCAAGTCCTTTCCTTCCACTTTATGGTGTATTGATTTGAACGTCCACAATGTAGAGATGAACGATCATATTGCCATGGCCTTCCCAACAGCAGATGGCACACAGTCATGGGAGCAACATCACACTCTACAATATCAACATATTCGCCAATCTTGAAAGGAACTTTCACTCTATATCCAATCTTGATATCTCCCGAATCATTCAACCATTGCACATGATATGGGTGGGGATGTCGCAGCAATTTTAGTCCAAGCTTTTCAACCATCTCCTTACTTGCAAGATTGTGGCAGCTTCCACCATCTATGATTACTTTACAAACTTTTCCTTCAACCTTGGCTCTTATTTGGAAAAGATTATGTCGTTGTCCATTTTCAGCTTCTCTCATTTGCACATTCAAAATTTGAGCCACAACAAGAGTAGCACCTGTCTCAAATTCACAATAAGTGTGGTCTTCTTCCTCAAGGACATCCTGAAATTTTCCATCATCAATAGCATCTTGTTCTTCCTCACTAGCAGATTCATACTCTCCTTGGTCATTAACAATGATGGTACGATTGTTTGGACACTCCTTTATAACATGACCACGGCCTCCACATTTGAAGCACTGAATCCCACTACTCTTGGCTGTAGATCCCATTGAGGTAGATGATGAAGTTGCAGGTTTGTTCCTTTCACTTGGAGCAGCCAACTTTTTGCTACTAGAAACATCACGAGCATTTGAATATGAACCACCATTTGAGTTGGTGAAGGTGCTTCGGCCTGCACTACTTCTTGGTGTAAATTTGCTTCCACTTGATGCACCCTTTGCATTGAAAGGTCCAGCTCCGTTAATCTTAGTGTCTTGCTGTAGTTGCCTTTCGGCTTTACTTGCTTGATGGACCAACTCAATAAGATTGGCAGATCGCTGAAATTCCACAATGCGCTGAATGTTACGGTGTAAACCGGACATAAAACGTGCAATTGATTGCTCTTCATCTTCATATACATTGGCCCTGATCATTGCCTTTTCCATCTCTTTGTAGTACTCCTCTACAGAGAGACTTTCTTGCTTCAAATGCTGCAGCCTATCAAAAAGATCACGAAGGTAATGTTTAGGTATAAATCTTGCTCTCATTTCTCTCTTCATTTCAGCCCATGTTTGGACATCACCTTGACCAGCTTCTTCTCTATCATTGATCACTTGCTCCCACCAGATTAGAGCATAATCATCAAACTCAAGGGCTGCCATTGCCATCTTCTTCTCTTCAGAATAATTATGCAAGCGAAAGATCTTGTCAACCTTCAACTCCCATGTGAGATAAGCTTCGGGATCAGATCCACCATCAAACTTGGGCATGGTGAATTTAAGCTTGCCTAACCTCTCTTCATTGGGCTGATTACGTGCATGATTGCCTCGACGGCGATTGCCATAATGTTGGGGCTGTTCAAGGTCATATCCTTCAAGAGCCAAATGGCGGATGAAAGTGGGCGGATGAGTCCTCATGAACTCTGACAGTCTTGAATTCTGGCGTTGTCCCTGATTGACTTGATTAGCGGCGGCCTGAGCAGTGACGTGTTGCATTTGTTGCATCATAGCATGCATCAACTAAGTCTGAGCGGCAAGAAAAGCTCCAAAATTCTGCATGTCAAATGGCGGTGCTAGGTGGGGTGCAGGTGCTCCATCATTGGGGTTTCCAGCTGGGCGAGAACCACTGCTGTTGCCTCCAAGGTTTCCACGGGTGTTCACCATCTGTCGATTGCTCCAAGGTTTAGAGATGAGAGGGAACAAGAATAGACAAGTAATGGGGAAACTATGCGGGGGAAAAGTGTAAGTCAAAATCCAACTTTATTAATAATAATTATAACTTGGTATGGTTGCTTACAATGCCTAAGGGCCTTGCAACACATACTGCACACTCAGCAAAAAATGAAAATCCAACGTCTCTAAGGGTGAATCTTATTCTATAACGCGACTCGACGAAGGAGTCCTAACAGCAAAACCTACGCTCACTCGTCGAGAAAACCTCCACTGCCTCCTCGCGGCGGGTGCGGCGGCATAGGCGCGAAACAATCGCCATGCCCCACAATTGCAGCTGTGGTTGATGACGCGGCGTCTTCCTCTGGTTCTGGATCTGGCTGCTGCTGTGGCTGTGGCGCGGGTGTAGGTGGTGCCTCTTCTGGTTCCTCCTCTGGCTCCAGAGCGTCCAACTCCAACACTGGATTGGGACCCTGGCCATACAGTGCGGTCTCCAGCTCTGCGATCCTTTCCGCAGCATAAGCGACATACTCACGAGCATTCTCTAAGTGCTTCTTCTCCTTCTCGACCTGCTCGCGAGCCTTCTTCAACTCCTGAACTGTGTCTTCGATCAGTTCCTCCTGAGCGGCGACGAATTTGGCTAGGAGAGTGACGGTAGCATCCTTATCTTCTATCGGCTTTCGTTGAACTCTGCTGTCTCGGTGTGGGTGGTGATGGAACACTGTGCCTTCCAGCTCCCTGGAGTAGGTGCGAGCGATCTGCTGCATTGCTCGACGCGACACCTCCTGGATTCCAATCTCAAAGGTAGACCTCCTGGCGGTGAAGTGGAAAGGGCGACTGAACTTTGTCTTCTCTCGGGCATACAGCGTGATCCGGACGTCCCATCCTATGACCAGTCCTGCTTGCACGAGTGTAGTCCCTCGGTAGAGCGGCCTCTCAAAACCTCCAAGAAACTGAAGCATACGCCACAACTCGGCGGCATAGCCTCCTTCACGCTCGGCGTAGTTGTTCTTTATCATCATCTGCTAAAAGACGCTCGTGTAAGAACGCAACATTTTAAAATCAATGTGAAAGACGAAAAGAACTCAGCAAGGGGTATGAACAAGAAAGAAAGGGGTAAGTCGAGAATTCATTCATTATCTTGACAAATTTTTATCTTTAGAAAATAGGTTTTATCCTCACTACGACCATTCTAACAATGGGTGAGCCTACAGTCAGTATGGCTCTAATAACACCTCTGTCGGGACCCGAATTTGCAAATCCAGACCCTCTGTGTATTCAGCACTAGTCCAGGAACGAGCTAGTGCACACAGTCTCAACATTG
This sequence comes from Rhipidocladum racemiflorum, assembly GCA_036346355.1. NCBI lineage: Eukaryota > Viridiplantae > Streptophyta > Magnoliopsida > Poales > Poaceae > Rhipidocladum > Rhipidocladum racemiflorum. Next base: position 48,308,099 of record CM070589.1, read on the forward strand.
GCAAATATCACAATCATACTCAACGAATAATAGGGTACTTTAATTAGTTAACCAAACGGGTTGCTCAAGTTACAAATATACGCCTCGCAGGGCCAAACTTATTAAGAGAGAAATAACTGCAGCGGAAAATAAGATAACTTCGTGGCGCCATCCAGCATACCACAGGCAACTGACTGGGCTCGCTCCCTAGTTAGACGGTTCCTCTTGGAGTTCCTCCTCCGAAGCTGGTGTAGACTCTTCTTCAACTGGTGTTGTATTGCGGCAATGGTGAGTATTTGGTACTCAGCAAGTCATGCACAGAATGCAAGCTAATATACTACATGCATGGCTTAATACAAAGGAATAGCTCAAGGTATATTTGCAAAGAAACAAAGATTTAACAAGTATCATAAGTAGATTCGAATGCAGTAGAAACGAGTATAGCATCAATAACTTTTCCAGGAGTTAAATAAACATATTTTCCATTCCTAATCCACATTTCCATCAACATCATTATTAAACCAAACCCAACCTTTCAAGTCCAAGTTATTTTCAAGAAAGTCTAACCCTTGACTGTAATTCCCGAGCGATGTCCAATACCGCGGACACAGCTATTCGAATAGATTTTACACTCTGCAGAGGTTATGCACTTTACCCACAAGATACAGTCAAACACCACAAAGGCGAGTGTCCGTAACAGAGTCTTTTGGAAGCTTCTAACAGCACAAGCGGTCCTCTCCGGTGTTGCACGCTAACCCTTCCCTTAGCGAAGGCGAAGTTTAGGCCAAACCACCGTTAGATGGGTACCTGGCCGCAGCCTCTGTGACGCCTCCCGCATACAACTACACAAAGGGTGTAGTTGACATCCCGAGGTCCCACAGTAATGCTATTAGCAACTTAATCAACTAGGTCTGTCCCATTACAGACATGTGGTTGCACGCTTGACTCAGTTCAAAGGCTTGCAAGGTTAAGTCCTTAGGGTGACTAGGGCAAGACTACCCGAAGAACCAACACAACGTTCCCGGTGCCACTACTGGCCCACCCGATCATTCTTGCCACATGCCCCGGTCGAAAACTATTTATCAAACCCCAGTTGATTACCATGCACCACGTGCCATCAACATCACATGATACCTTTCCAAAACAGGTTCAATATATCATTAAGTCAATATTAACATTTGATTGTCCAAAATCATGTCATGAGCACGTAGTAGGTCTAAGCAATATACTATCACGATCTAATTTCCCATGTTGGCAATTTAGTAATGTCCAACTATTTAATCCTCAACTAGGGTGACAAGGGTCATGGCACATATTTAATTAACCAAGGTGTCAAACAGCAATTTGGCATTTATCTAATTTCCCATAATTAAATAAAGTATTTTCTAATTAAACTAGCATGCAATAGTTTTAAATCGAATTAATTTGAAATTGGGATAAACATGGTCAAAGCACAACTTGCCTTCAAAAAGTACTTGCTCTTGGTCCTGAGCTGGCTCCTGGGACAACACTTCTCCTTCGAAGCCTTCGGGCACTTCAACGTCTACTCGTAAAGCGTGTAAATAGAAAATAATAAATAAACAATAGAAAAAAGTGTCCAAACATCCAAATAAAGTTCACAAACAGAGAGAGCATAATTTTATGAATTTTTAGAAACTGGAATCGTCAAATTCGGAGTTCAAATGCAAAAGTTACAAGCATTTAAATTTTAAATAGTCAATTAAATAATATTACAGAGAAAAACATTAGTCCAAAAATTAAATAAAATTCATCATTAGGTATATCTCAATTTTATACAAATTTAGAAATTTGAATCACTCAGATCGGAGTTAAAATACAAAAGTTATAAGCGTTTGAAGTTTGAAACAAATTCTGAAATCAATTATTCGAATTAATAAATCATTTTCTTTTTGGAAATTCATTTATTGCGTCAGCAGTGACACATGGACCAACCAGGAGCCGCCACGTAGCCTCGGGCCCATGGACCCGGCGCACGGTTTGGCTCGGTCCACCGTGGACCCGGTCCACGGCTCATGTCGGCCAGCAGTGGGCCTCGCCGGTGGCGTCGCCAAAGATGACGGCCTGGCACGGCCAGTGGGCCGACAGCGGGCCCCACCGTGATGTCGGCATGACGTCATGGTGCGCTTGGTCGAGACGCCGTGGGCCCCATCGACACGCGGGCCCCGCGTGTCGCTCACTCGGCGTCTCAGCCAAGCGCACCATGACGTCATGCTGACATCACGGTGCGCTGACCGCGACGGTCGGCCTCCCGGCCACGTGGCTAGATCTCGGCCGTTGATTTGAAAATCAACGGCCCAGATTGGATCTGGCTTAACGCAGTAGAAAAACTACTCGGCTGATCTGGACCGTTCGATCTTGATCGGACGGTCAAGATCCAATCTAACTTTTACAACGCGGCTAACCCTAACCGTTTGATCTAGATCTAATGGCTGAGAATGGATCTAGTACTGAGCGGTTTAGGCTACGTGGCACAATCTACGCCGTTGGATCTAATCCAACGGTTGGGAATGGATCTGGGATTAACATGTGGGATCTCACCGGGGGGTGACGTGGCGCGATCTGGGCCCTCGGATCTGGATCGGACGGCTGGTGGAGCTCGGTCGACGGCGATGGCTTGCGGCGGCGCTGGTTCACCGGAGACGAGGACGGCGACCACGGCGACGGCGTTGCGGGGCTCCTCCAGCGAAGTGAGTGGTACTCACCGACGCGGCTTGACCTCACGGTTCCGGATCTGGGCTCAACGGCAGCGGAGGACGGCGGACGGCGGCAGAATCAACGATTGACCGCGGCGGAATGGGCTTACAACTCCGACGAGCGATTGCGGCGCAACCACAGCGGCTTGAGCTCGGCGGGCTAGGGCTACGGTGCGCACGGAAGTCGGCAACACGACAGCGGCGGCGACGCATTAAATAGGGCCCTCTGCGTCTGTGAAACGCGTGGAAACCGAGGCCCACTCCGTTGCAGCGGCGGAATCCGAGTTGGATTCGGATTGGCTGACGTGGCTCAACGTCAGCCGTTGGATCAAGATCCAACGGTGCGAGGGTTTGGGCTCGGGTCTGGCTCGGGCGAGCTGGCTGGCTCGGTCGGACTCGGGCTCGGGTGACGTGGCTCAATCGTGGCCGTTGGATCAAGATCCAACGGTCACGCGGGTTAGGGTTCTACGAGCGGGTTCGACCGAACGGCCGGGCTCGGCCTGATTTCGAGTCGACTTCGACTCGGTCCTGGCCGGATGAACAGTACAAACCGATTAGGTTTTCCAGCGATTAAATAATCCAAATAATTTCTCAAAAATTCATTTAATTCATTAAAAATAGCAAAAGACTCAGAAAAATTCCAGAAAAATTCTGGAAAATATTTTGGAACATTTTGGACTCAAATAACATATTTCCAACAAATTTTTATTTGCAAAGTTAAATTCTTTAATTATTTCAAAAGGGGATAAATTCAAATAAATTCCAGAAAATTCCAAAAATTTACCAAAGTGCCAAATCACACATGAATTTAAGAAAAGCAAAATTTTGGGGTGTTACAGCTATCCAAGTCGAAAACAGCGCGAAGGTAGTATCTAAAAGCCGAAAAACGCAAGTGGTTGGCCCAGAAGTTAGCAAGCGATGGTCCTTCTAGGCCGCGTGATGGGCAAGCCATTAGCGCTCAATCAGTAGCTTCGCCACTTCTAAGACCTCAAGAAAATGTTTCTCGCATTTCTTCCCCAGCGATTCAACCTTATAACTGCGGAGGACAAACATCTACAGTCCAAAGTCGAGCCACCGTAGTTACCTGTTATGCCTATGGGAAAAAAGGGCATTATGCTAAGACCTACCCGAAAAGGTAACTACCTTTAGCTCGTTCCCAAGCTCAAAGTGGCCTCGTTTGTCTTCAAGGTTCCTTGAGTGGGCGCGGCAGCCGCCAAGGAGATCGTTCAGGCCCCATATCTGCTTAGGGCCTTGGGCATGGCCATCTCTATGTTTGTGACTGCTGAAGAAGCAAGCAACGCGCCTGACGTGGTGCTTGGTACGTATCTTGTGCATTTAGCTTCATTGATAGTTTCATTCGATTCTAGAGCTTCTCATTCCTTTATATCCACAAGATTCATCGAGAAACAAAATGGTTGAGACTGGCCGTTAGGCAAGGACATGCTAGTTTCCTCTCTCGGCCTAGTCTTGGGAGGTGAGCATATTTGCCTGAGAGTTTTTATCGTAGTTATTGCGGAAAATTTTCCTTGATGACCTAACCTAGAGTGACACACCAGAACTCGATGTAATCCTTGGCATGGATTGGTTATCCAAGAACCAAGGGTGCATCGATTGTGTCAATCAATGTTTCTTTGGCCAGTCCGGATGGTAGTTGAGTCCGTTATTCCTCTAGTTAAGTAAATGTACAGAAGCCATGTCCTTGTTCTTCTTCTGTTCTAGAGATGAACCACATGCCAATGGTCTGTGAGTATTCTGACGTTTTCGATAAGAAAATTTCTGGAATTACCTCCGAATAAAGACCTGAGGGGTATTAATTGACTCGTTGCCCAGAACTGTACCAATTTCTAAGTAATCGTCACCACCAGATGAGTTTTCAAGTGGATGATTTTGTCTACCTCAAAGTCTCACCTTTGCGTGGCACTCGGTGTTTTGAAGTTCGTGGGAAGCTAGCACCGTGATACATCAGTTCATACCAGATCCTTACGAAGGGAGGTGAAGTGGCTTATCAGTTGGAACTTCCACCTCAGCTCTCAGAGTTACACGATGTATTTCATGTATCGCAGCTGAAGAAATGTCTTCGAGCTCCTATAGAACTCACTCCTCTGGATACGATTGATCTTCAACCTGATCTATCGTACCGCAAGCATCTAGTTCACATTCTTGACGAAGCTAAGCGTCAAACTCACAATCAAGTTGTCAAGATGCTCAAGATCCAGTGGAGCAACCACACCTAAGATGAAGCCACCTTGGAGCGTGAAGATTGTCTTAGAGCTAAGTTCCCCTCCTTCTTCATCGAGTTCGGCTAATCTTGAGGACGTGATTATTATAAGGGGGTAGGATTGTAACGCCCTAGTTTTGTAATTAGTTGTAATTAAGCTAATTAAGTGCTTGATCATGCTTTGCTTTGATTCTTGGATCTTGATTTGGATTTAATTGCTTTCGGAGTTCGTTTGTTGAATCATTTGATTGGTTTCCTAGTTCGAAGCCCCGAGTTTCAATTTTGGTCAAAACCCTAAGTGGTTAAGTTAGAGCCAAAACCTAACCCTTAGAGCTTCTTCTTGGAATCCCTCGAACCCTTGGTTGGAATCCCGAAGCGAAGCCGCAGATTTTGAGTTTTCAGCCGTTGGAGCGGCAGTACCGCAGGCATAAGCCTGGTACCGCCAGCCGAGCGATAGTACCAGCCTGCTCGGGCGGTACTACCGGATGCCACTTTTCAGGCCAAGATTTGTGCGCACGTCACCAGCACTATGCGCACGTCGCTCGCTCGGTCTCCTCCCCTGGCTTAAAGCCCCCCTCTCTCTCCTTTCCTTTCCTCTTCATCCCAAGCCCATGAGAGCCTCCACCCTCTCCTCCCCATTGAGCTCCCCCTCTCCCCTTTGTCTTCCCCGACCGGTTGGAGCTCAAGTGAGGCAAGGAGATCAAGCCCCAAGATGTGGAGTAGCTTCACCAAGTCCCCAAGAAGCCTCAAGACTGGTGGAATTCAATCTTGAGCTCAATCCACTAGGTTTTGAGACAAACCCTAGTTCTTCTTCTTTTTCCCCTTTTTCTTCCTTTTGGATTAGCCCTAGAAATCATGATTTGTAGGTAGATCATTATGTAATCGAGTTGCTAGACCTAGGTTGAGCTCGAAAGAATTAGTTAGTGTGAAAGAATTGATTTGAAAACCCTAATCAGCTTTTTGTCGGATTATTTGCCCAAAAGTCATTTTCTTGTGTTTTTGGAGTTTCTTTTGAAACCCTAGCTCCAAAAGCCAACAAAGTGACCTACAAGTATTTTCTAAGCCATTGAAGTTTGATTTTCGTCAAAAGAATCGTGTTTGGACTCGATTCGGGTTGAAGATCAAAGTTTGGTAGCTATTAGGGTTTTCGAGCTCAAAAGGTCAGAAACTAGTTTTGTCGAGCTCAAGTCCTCGAATCAATAACTTAGATAAGTTCCCAAGGTTGCTAGGGCCCTAAAGCTATGGTCGATTCGAAGTTTCGCTCGAATCCATGCAATTTCTCCTTTTCAACCCAAGCTAAACCATTGAGGCCGACATACCGCCCTCCAAGGGCCGGTACTGCCGGGCTAGGCCGGAGCTACCGTACGTTTGCTGCTAGTAGTTATTTTCCAGAGGCTACCCTTTTTGGCCTTGCAACTTTAGCACTACCAGAGTTATTAGCCGGTACTACTGGCCAGGAGCGGCAGTACCGCTTGAATAACCCTGATAGTTATTTTCCAAAGAGCCCCCTCCCTTGCCTCTGGCACTACCGCCCAAATACCATCGGTACTACTGGGCAAGAGCAGCACTACCGGGCATCTAATGTCGGTACTGCCGGGCGCCAAGGTCGAATTCAGTTTGTCCTTGTATTCGAATCTTGTTTGTCTTATTTGAATCATTGTTATTTGTTCTTATTGTTTTCGTGTAGACGTTGACATCCTGGAATCTGCCGACGATCCTGACTACGTTCCAGAGCCCGAATTTGTTGAAGAGCAAACAAGCAAGCACCCCCTTTGATCATGTTAATCCTATAATTGCAAAGTTTAATTTCATTTTGCCAAAACTATTATGCATATGGATATGTTCTGTAAAGTTGCTATCTTGTGGATGATTGGTAGATAAACCTGAGATTGGAGGATTTCCTTAATCGTAATTGGCATGAGAACCTTGATAAACCCTAAGATTAGTTTAAACATTGTAGTAAATGTTAAATGGGTATAAACGTTTAGTATATCACACATGCTTAGCCATGCTGTAGAAAGTGTCACAAGAGGTCATGATTCAGCCAAAATGTGATTCCTCTTGGAAGTGATCAATGGTTTGGATTCGGATTATGGTTTGGAAATTCTGAAATGGTAATTTGGCTTCAACTAGGTTAAAATTGGTTATGTTGGTAAAAATGGAAAACAAAAGGAGAAGTGCTATTTAGACATAGGCGAGATGTTTGATTATTATGATTGTGTTGGGAATGCAAATGAGGAATTGATCGGTGGATGCCTTACTAAGGGAAGGACGAGGGCGATGGGTCGTGGGACCATCATAAGTACCTGGGGTACCACTAAAGATTCTTTTCATCATAGCAAAAGGTTTTAGAAGACCTCGCCTAAGTCACCCTAAGGACCAAACTTTATACTATCAACTGAGTCAATTCATGTAACCACATGTGCTAGTATGGGATAGCCTTAACCTAGTACAGTAGTTGGAGTTTCTACTTGCATTTTTAGGGCCAGAGTAGTATGGACGAACCAAAATTTGTGTGCGGTGTCGTTCTAGGGACTCCCACCTCAAGAAATCGGTTCAGATTTTGCCAATACATCAGTGTATGCCTTGCTATGGAGTAAAAGACGCGATGGAGCATAAGCCATCGTTAAAACTATGTGTTCCGGTCCGAAGGAGCATGATGGGACATAAACCATCGTGAGTACTTCGTGTATCGGCTATACCTCCACTCATAGCATGGGTAAACATCACCGGGCGGATGCAAGGTTAGACTCTAGTGAATGAAACGGTTATGTCACGGTCCAGCAAAACGGGTATGTTGGATACCGCGTGGCATGGTTGACATGATTGCTTGGGCGTGTCATGTGGGTAAAGTGTACAATCTCTGCAGAGAATAAATCTAATCGATTAGCCGTGTTCACGGTAAGAGCAACTTGAAAAATAATGTCAAGTATAGACTTTCAGTTTTGGTTTTGAAAATGTTTTTTGGAAAACGAGTGGGTACTAGAGAATGACTTGGTAAAATGAAATTGGTTTGGTGGATTGGAGATATAGAAATGATTTATGAAATGGAATGGGAAACGAATCGAGAACTGGAATGATGAATTGGTGGGGTGGACTGATGGATGATTACGGAATGATGGTTGTGTTGGTGTTATGCCCTTGAGGCAGTCATATAGATGATTATAGCATGACTATGTTTATGAGTAATAATACTTACGAAACTCTTTACTTATTGATATAATTCTATAAATATCTCTGATCAGATATCATCGTAGAGGACTACGATGAATACATTAGCACATGTACTGATCGATGATCATGTTTCATAGATCATGGGATATGAAGATATCATCAATACAATGTGAACATATGTTGAAGAACATGGGTTAGATAGACCCCCAATGGGACACTGCGAGAATGTTATATTCTTATGTGTCAGCAGTGTATCTCATACATAGTAGATGCATGATCCTTAGACCTGAGATTGCCACATTCCCTACATGTGTAATAGTTTACCTTAGGGTTACCAAATATTATTTCCTAACCGAATAGTTATAAAGGTGGCTTTCATGTTTGCTAGGAAACATGCAGAGGGAAGTGAGCAGTCAAGATGGAATTTGCCGCTCTAGTGTAATGGAGATATATGTTTGGGGCACTCGTGTGATATGATTAAGGAAGTACATGTCCATGTCGTGATTGAGGAGTCAATCACAACTTATTAATATATCACAGATACGAGAGATGGATTGAATTGTCAAAGGATGACATGCTTCTCGCCTTGAGTTCAATCTTCATATAGTTTGGCAAAGGGATTATTACATGAGTACTTTTGATAGGTTCTATCCGATTTGATCATGGTGCGTTTGGAAGTTGGCATGCTCTACAAGGAGCCGCTACCAACTATTGGGTTGGAAAAGAGTTTTCCGAATCCATGTCCAAATGTACATGAACCTGCAGGGTCACACACTTAACGGGCTGGGACCTATTAATTCGGATTGGATCCGTAATTAATGGACCTCGTGTGCTTAGCACGCTAATGGGCCCTAGCTTAGGGTTTCATCTCGTGGCTATATAAGAGCATCTCCAGCAAGGGCCCCTAAAACAGGGTTCCTATTTTGGATTTAGGGACTCCCCCTATTTTTTGAGGTCCTGTTTTTAGAGCACAAGTCCAGCAACAGCCCCTAAATCTCAGCCCCTATTTTACTTTTTCTCCTATTTTGACATATCCGCTATGTATAATCTTCATTTGACACCACTAAAATTCACTCAAATATATTTGTAATACATAAAACATAAGCATATTAACATTTACAATTTAAAAACATGAAATTTCAAATTTAAATTTAAAATTTTCAAAACATTATAAAATTTTCGAAGCCTCTCATGTATTTCCCTATCTTCAACAATATGGGTTGTACTCGTGTCCCTGGGAATTGGGGCTGAGGAGGCAAATTTAGAGGCCTCCTAATTTTAGGGGCTTGAGTTGGGGCCCCCTGGGAATTGGGGCTGAGGAGGCAAATTTAGGGGCCCCCTAATTTTAGGGGTTTGAGTTGGGGCCTTGCTGGATCTGTTTTTTTACTACACTCCCTATTTTAAGGTTTAGGGGCTGGTTTAGGGGCTCTGCTGGAGATGCTCTAAGGAGAGGAGAAGGGTGGGCGAGAGGAGTTTTTTTTTTCGCAGAGAGAGCCTCACCCGAAACCCTAGCCTCCACCTCTCATTGCCTCGCCGAGCGACCAAGTGCTTGCACACTGACGCACGGCGTTCCATCCCCGGACGTGTGGATACCGTAAAGGTGCTGCTACGGTTGCTGCAGCGCTGATCGTCAAGGAGGAGTACGCACGACGACGTGCTACGGTGGTGATCGGTGAGGAGACGTTCAACACGACGTGAACGACTACTTCCTGTACCTCGATGCGAGCAATGTGAGAACTGACTTCTCCAACTCGTCTTTCGCTGCTTCTGCGCGTCAAGAGTAATGATCCATGATCTCCTGCTCGCATGATGTCCTGGGTGATCGCGGTAGAATTTTAAAATTGTGCTAGCGTAGCCTACCCGTTCCTCAACAGGTTGGACATGATGATCCTATGGGATAGAATATGGATGGATGGAATATGGATTGTTGGATAAATGAGTAATTATGCTGTGATTACTTTCTCTACAATTGCTCTTTAAATTTCGCGTTGTTTTGAAATTACTAATCTTTTGCAAATGAAATTTGCTTTATGCTTAAGACAGACTTACTGTAGAAACTTTCATCCTTTGTCGTAACCCTGCATTTATATTATTGTTTCCATACACTAAAGTCTTTCGAGTACATACGTGTACTCACCATTTGCTCTCACAAATTTTGGCTAGAAGAAGGTAATGAAGATCTGCTCGACGAGTCACAGTACACTTCAGAGTTCGACGACTTCGCTGATGGTTAACTGGGTTTTTCCCCAGTCGGTTGCCTATGGGTTGTGGAAGGCACACGCCGCGTTGCTTTTGATTTGTAACTGATTTCTGCTGCACTTGGTTTCCTTTTTTGTTGTATTTGGTTGTTCGGCCGTAAGATGTAAAGTTTAAGTCAGTAGTAATAGTCCTACCCTTAAAACTATGTCAATAGTTGTGTATATGGTTGTGATACATCTCAATTGAGGAATATGTGGGTGCTAGGCTATTAATCCAGGGAACTAGGACTAGACACATATGTGGGAAGCTTGGATTGGTATCAACCAGTCGGCAGACAATCGCGTACGACGCGTGACTTGCCGCTTGGTTGGCCTCAATTCGGGTACGTTCTTCCGGCAAGTGATCGGATTTCTTACGGGTTGCATTAGTTACCAGTCCAACGCAACAGTAAGGATCCTAATCGCTAAACTAAGACCAGAGGCCCCCACATTCAACATTTATAATTTTGGATGTGTGATTTCAGAGATGAATTGCTAGTTATTTCTATGTTAGATGATTTTCAAAGATGTATACAATTGTCAAAATTATCTAATGCAGAAACGTTTGCTTGAGGATTTAGGTCCCATATAAGAATTAAATGTTGTGTATAATGTGTAAATTTGCAGAGGTTTACCTTACAAGTTTGTGAACTAGGTGCATATGGTCAGAACAGCATGGATCATCTTGACAATGTGTGATTGAATTTTGCCATTTTCCGAGATTGGGAATTATGTGATGTTTATTCCTAATCTTATTTTGTATGAACTCTCAGAGATGGTATTTTTAGATATTAGGAAGCTTCTTATGTATTGTGTTCTATCAATTGGTTGGATGTGCTATCGGTCAAGAATCGTCATCGTCAGTTAGAGTTGTGTTCCTTGTTTTGCACTGAATTCGTTCTTGTACAGGGATTTTTAGCAGTAAGTCATTGGATATTTTAGATAATTCAAAAATAAGCTATAGTTCAAAAGCAAAAAAAAAAAAAAAACCAGGTTAACAAACACCGTGTTTTCGCTTAAAAGCTACGTGCTTATAAGCTGTTTAAGCAAAAAAAACCAACTTTAAACTATAAGCCAAAAACTTAAATCGAAACAAACAAGATTTTAAGATATCCAAAAGGAAAAAGAATATATCATATCATCAATAATACCTATAATATTCTGACCCACCTTGTACATCTTCTTACGTACGTACGGGCATAAACTAAAAATAAAGCTACGCTCGCGTCATTGCTTAACCAAGAATCCATATGCTAGGTTCTTGTACTTGTCCTCCCAGCATGGCAAGCAACCATATGTCATTGTGGCACAGATGTTTATTACCCTAGCCATTCCAATTGATCAATTGACTATTAACTCTTGGGACAAACAGAAAGAGAAAGGAAAAAGAACCACTCTTGGGGCAGGTTCCGCTCCTCCAGGCTCCAGCCCAAAAGAAAGTTGTAGATCCGCGCCGCTCCCTCCCCGCAGAGCCATCACCATTCGCTGCCACCACCACTGCCGCTTCCGCCAAGCGCTTCCCGGAGCAAGGAAAAACGGCCGCGCCTTTCGCTTCGACTCGGCGGCGCCCAAGAGGCTCGAAGGAAGACTAGATTAGAGAAGCCCAAGCCCAAGCCCTAACCCTAGCCCGTGGGCTGCTCCTCCTCGCCGGTGGGGGCGATGGTAGTGGCGGCGCTGGCGCCGGGGCTGCCCGCGGAGGAGGAGATGGCGCTGATCCGGGACACCACCATCGCCGCGGAGGCGCACTCCAGGGAGGGCGACATCTTCTTCCTCATCACCAACAGGTCCGCCGCCCGCCATCTCCTCCCTCCAAACTGACCCCCGCCCCCCGCGGCAATCTCGTCTTGGATTTAGCCGTCTGCGTCGCGCTTTCCTTTGATTGTCGCAGGGTGCAAGGGGTTGGTTTTTAGTTTCTTTTTCTTGCTGCTGTTGTTTGGGGGGTGGGGGTGATGTGCCGGCACCGGTGAGATGTCGCGGCGCGCGTGCCGGCCTGGGCTTGGCTACTGCGAGTGATTCGAGGTATTTTGGGTCGGGGTGGGGGCCAGATTTGTTGTCGTAGTTTGAGTGATTCCGTCCGACGCAAGATGCGGGCTTTGTGTTGTTTCTCCTCCAAAGTGTTGGAGTTCCGGCTAGATTTATCTGCCTGGGGTCCTTTCGCTGCCGATGCGATAGGTGGATGCCGTTCGCTTCTGTGCTTTGCATGGAGATATGGACTGGAGTGATGCGGTGCAGAGGCTGCTTCCAGTCTCGGGATGTGGTTGTAACTGAGTAATAGATAATCCTAGGATGCGGATCTGTTTTGCATTGGGAAGTTCTGAGGCATGAATGCAGTTAGTACGCTTGAGTTGGGTGGAAATTTGGCTGAATTTCGTGGAGTGGAGTTTGCACGATTTTCAATCTGGTTGTTTCTGGTTCTAGTGGCTGCAGTGCGCAAGATTTGGAATTTGACCATTCTTTCCACGTTTTATACCCCGCTGTGTAGAGCTCTTGCTGTGTCTCGAATTGTGCTTTCTGAGCCAGTTTACTGACCTTGTAATTTGTCAGTGTTGGACTAAACTCATTTTATGAGTTATGACCTTGTTAATCTGAGCCAGTTTCGAAGAATTGCTTGAGCTATCCCTTCAACCGCTCTTGCCATGTTATTAGGATATTTTAAGTATAATTTGGGATAGTCAAGGCATGGTTGCTTGCAGGGTGCCTATTTAACTTGAGAGAAAAAACAAGACTATGTTGAATGAAAGATCGGTTCTGACATCTTTCATTTGGATATGGAATGCTTCAGATCGCTTCTAACTTCTTTCATTTGGATATGGAATGCTTTAGCTGTTACCTTTATTTGCATGTTTTATACGTGGCTATATGGTGGAGATAAAAACCATCAAAATATTTGTTTCAGAAGATATCTTCTGAAATGCTGATCTACATAACATGCACATCTCATGTTTGACTCTTCATTTGAACCTTATACATACATGTTTGTTGGATGAATCAAATAGGTGGTGGCAAAGTTGGATTGATTACGTCATTCAAGATTTGGCTAGCACAACAAGTAATGGTTCTCATCATCATGAGTTTGGTTCAACTACTCCAAGAAGGCCAGGAGCTATTGACAATACAGATTTGATAGATGAGACAGCATCTGAAGTCTCCAATGTGGATATTGAACTACATGATACCTTGGTTGAGGGTCGTGATTATATACTGCTCCCTCAGCAAGTCTGGGAAAAGTTGCATGGTTGGTACGTCACATTTTTTCAGAATGCAGAATCTGATTCCCACAAGGCTAATGCTCTTTAGATCTATCTTTTTTCAAATGCCCTTATGCACCTATCGTGAGTTTTTATGGTGGTTGCTACACAGCTTTAATGTATCTATTCTAGACACATGGACCTATCTTTCTTTTTATCATAGTTCCTAGAAATGCTGTTTGTCCGAGTCGCAGTACGGGATTCAGGTTCGCGCTTCGCTACTTTTTCTTCCAATTTCCACTGCAAACATGAAGCCTGTACCCTAAACCAGTTCGGGTTCGACGTATCCGGTTTGCGATTGGCGGGTTTTACAGCGAATCTAATAACTATGTTTTTTGTGCTACCTTGTTGTATTTTTATGGATTAATTGTGCTTGAAGGTGCTTTTAGTCCATATACCTGTATTACTGTGCACCAAAGATCACTTTCTTGGACGTGCTAAGTGCAACATTAAACTTTAGTCGTTTGTCTTCGAAAATTGTATTGTGACTAGCTATCTGACCCAATCCCCTTTTTAGAGGAAGTTATCCAACATATTGCTTCCTGAAATGATTGTATGAAGAGAACAGCTGAGAGACGATTTTCTTTTCAAAATAATAATCTCATAAATCCTGAGAACTGAGGTGGAAAAATGCGAAACCACTTGTACATGTGGGCACATATACTATCTTAACCCCTCCGAAGTGCGTTAATATTCATGCAATAGGTTGATTAGAAGAAGGGAGGGTGGTTTGAATTTCGAAAGTTTGCATCAATCTCGATACACATTTGATGGTGGTGATAGTAAATGATCCACATATACATTTAGAAAAGCCATGTTTGAACTGAGGGTACTGTTCTTATATGTAGAAAGATGGTTTTTTTTTCAGTTACAAATGTTGTACCATGCAAGTCACTTCCAACATGTTTTGGATTAATAGTAAATAGAAATGGAGAACTTAATACTTGAAAAGAAGCTTGATGTTGTTAAATTATTGATTGGAGTTAAGAAGTTGAGAGCATGAGATACCTTGATATGTAGACTATGATACCTTGATCTGGTGTTTGCATAGACAAAAACAAACTGTTCAACTACTTTTGGATTTGAGTGCTAGAACTCTCACTAGAATGTCAAATAGAATGTAAATGGTAATATTCAATTTTCTTTCTATTTGCTTTACCTTTTTTTATTATTCTGAAAATGCATTAACAGGTATGGTGGAGGGCCAACATTACCAAGAAAGGCAATCAATACTGGCTTGTCTCAAACTGATTTAGCCATAGAAGTTTATCCTTTACGTCTGCAGTTACTTCTGATGCCACAAGGAGAGCAGGCTGTTATAAGGATAAGCAAGAAGGTATTTCTTATTTCGTTGGCTACTGTTGAACATATTAACTTTTCATTTGTTTTGCATTTCAACCAATTGATTAGAATGAATGGAAATATGTAAATTATGAGACGAAAGATCCTTTTTAAAGAAAAAATGCGGTAGAACTCTTTTAGTGTCACTGTTAACCATGTAAAAGTTCAGTAGGTGCTTTCATAATAAATAATTGAAAAACTGAATATTTATCAATTCGTGCAGGATACAGTTGGCGAACTCCATAAGAAGGCCTGTGAGGTTTTCGATTTGATACCAGATGAGGTAGCTCTTGTATTTGCATGTGTATAGCTATGGGTTTTCCTGCGAGTAAAAGTTTTTCAGAGTCATTATGGCCATTATTGGTAGGTGTGCATTTGGGATTACTATGGTCGAACGAAGCATGCTTTGATGGATAACTTGGAGAAAACCCTTGACGATGCCAACATTCAGATGGATCAAGATGTGAGAACTGGACTTATCATAGTTTCTAGTGGCAAGCTATGCTTTATTTTTCTGACTTGTTCCATTCGGTGATAACGACACTAAATTTGTACCACAAATTGTTTGGAGCGTTTCCAAAGTAAACGATCTAACTATGAGCTGTTTATCTTGTTATGACAGATTCTAGTTGAGGTTACTACTGATGCAAATGGTAGTTTGGATGGTGGATACATGAGTTCGATCCAAGAAAATGATTTTTTTGAACGAGAATCAACTTCTTTGATTGCAGATGCTTCAAAATCGGGATTTTCAAATGAGAATTTGGCATCAAACAGTTATGCTTCCAGAAGCTACAGCTCTAGCCTTACACAAAGCCAGTACCTGCGATCTTCCAATGGTGACTTGGATAATGTGCATGGTTCTAGTGGCATGATCACCAGAGGATCTCCTTTAGGTCTTACAGGGCTACTTAACTTGGGAAATACATGTTTTATGAACAGTGCCATACAATGTCTTGTGCACACACCAGAGCTGGCTAGATATTTTCGTGAAGATTACCACTGTGAAATAAATTGGCAAAATCCACTGGGTATGGTGGTAAGTACTCTTTCTACTAACACAACCTTGATACCTGAACTTTTGCCTATTTTTTTTTTTTGGAGAAACCAAGATCTTATTCTGTTATACGCATTCGGTGTAACCTGTTGAGCGTGATAATGTTGGTAACAAGCAGTCAAATTTTCAGGTTGAGCTTTTTTACATACTATGATATGCAGCAACCACCGAAAGGTGTCATATGCCTAAATGTGCTAAAAGAGTAAAAATCTACAGCTTCTTTAAATTTAGTAAAATTTCCCTTTAATATATATTTTTTGTGGGTGTCGCATACTTTCAGAGTCTGATAGTCGTACTGCTTCCATCTTGATTATGTTATCTTGGTTCAGGGTTATATATTTGTTATTCTAAAAATTGTCTATCTGTTTTGAAGATATTGATTAAATATGTCCTTTTTTGATTTACATTCTTTCGCAGTTTGTTGTCTTGCTGCTGCCTTTCTCATTTACGATAACCTTTGTCTGGTTTCCTTAACAGGATATATTTATGCTTGAAATCAAATTTGAGTTTCCTTGCAGCAGTCTCGGATGCAAAACCTCACGTGTGTTTTGACATATCATATAGCAGATTGATTACACAGCACGATTATTATAAATAAGTATTTTTATGGTACAGTCTTTGTACAGCTACGTTGCATATTAAGCATGCAGAAAGAACTTGGCTACCGTGTGGTGAATTTCCTGTTTTCATGTTCATTTGCATCCCTACCTCATGTTAATTGTACTGAGTTCTGATGGTAGTCATGTAGGGTGAACTTGCCTTAGCTTTTGGTGAGCTACTGAGAAAACTTTGGGCTCCTGGCCGTACCCCAGTTTCTCCTCGACCTTTTAAAACAAAGCTTTCTCGGTTTGCACCTCAATTCAGTGGATACAACCAACATGATTCACAGGTTTGATTCTCTCTGAAGACAGCTCTTTTATTTTGACTTCAGATTTTCTGAAATCTATATCTTGGTAAATTCTTCCAGGAGTTGTTGGCATTCCTCCTGGATGGACTTCATGAAGACTTGAACCGTGTGAAACATAGACCTTACATAAAATCCAAAGATGCTGATGGACGATCAGATGAAGAGGTTGCGGATGAGTATTGGGCAAATCATATTGCTAGAAACGATTCAATCATTGTTGATGTATGCCAGGTTAGTCTGAGACGTCTAAACATGTATGAATTATTTTACTCATTGTGGTGATGTATAGGCTCCTGGTCATGTTTTAGTTTCGTAGCAATAGTTATGAATATTTATTACCTCTATTACTTTAAAGTGGTATTTTTGATGACCTTGTGTGTGTATGCGAGAACCATTGTCTTCTCAGGTATTTAGCGTTCCTGAAGAAGAAAAGAGTAAAAATAGAAAAAGGAAAAACACGACGACTTATGCTAATGCTTGCTTGAAGCTTTTGTCTGTGACCTTACCTTTGTGTTAGAAATTTAGATATACTGCAAGCCAATAAATGCAATGGTCCTCTTGTTGGCTGTATTGAATTCCTAGCCCAATATCTCTAATCACTATTAATACTAGTGTTATGAAAAATGGTATGCGCTTGACGGCTGGACGTGGTATCGCTAATCACAATACGGCTGATTAATCGGAATCGGAATTTAATGGACAATTATGCGTTCTTATTAATATATTTAGTTACATTAGAATTAATTAGAAATATTTAGTTACCCAAAGTTATTGTATATTATCACCAAGCTTGTCAAGGCGACAAGGCGAGGCGAGGCGCTAGCCCATCGCCTGGACGCCTAGGCGAGGATTAAGCGAGGGTTAGTATTTTCAGTATAGCACATTATCACCAATACACATATACCTTGTATGGATGCAAATAAATAGCATGACAAGATGCCAATTAAATAGAGAAGCACATACAAGTCTTAAACAAGTAGATAGCAACATTACTACCAATAACAAATCATGCATAGTCATCACAACTCCACAAGTCCAAAAGAAAATCATAGTCACAACTCACAATCACCAAAACAAGCAACCTTAAACATCTAGTTCTAATTCTAAACCATTCAAATCCTCGTTTGATCCATCTCCACCAATCTCATCGTCATGAGGACTAGGTGGAGCCCCATAATCATCATCAACATTCTCATCGTCGTTCAGAAGAGGCTCAGCTTCATGTTCATCATCTTCACTGTCCAAACCAAGGTCTTGAACAACCCTTGATGTAGAACCACCTCCATGACGACGAGAGTAGGATATGATTCCTTCATGCGCTCTCCTAGGAACATTACGACCCTCAAAGTTGCGTGATGCATCTATGGCGTCATCAACATGAGACCATAAAAGATCATCCCCATTGTGAACTTGTTGGGCATTTGCATCAACCCATTCATTGTCCCATTGAAACTCATCTAGGAACAAAGGGTTATAATTGGTTCCTCCTTCACGGCGCATTTTAAATCTATTGGCAATCTTCCGGTTGTATTGGACATAGACCAAATCATTCAACCTTTGGTGTTCTAATCGGTTCCTTCTCTTGGTATGGATCTACAAACAAGAGAGGTAAACAAGGATAACTTTAGATGGTTCAAAACTAAATAAAAATCTAAAGCATTGAGTAGTTACTTACAAACTCAAATGTGCTCCAATTGCGCTCACACCAGAGGCCGAACAACAAAGACCTAAGATGCGCTTTGCAAATGCTTGAAGGTCGAATGTCAAGCCCCCAAATGCAATCCACCAATCAACTATATTTTGAAACATAGTAAATTAGTAATCAACTATGTTAGAATCTTAAAAGCTTAAGAAGAGATAAAAGTACTAACGGGGGTTCTTGGTTTTTGTAAGCTCTAATGGCCATTGGCCTTCCAAAGCCACCTCGCAAATTGTCATAGATATCGGCTTGGTCACTTATTTTGCAAAGCTTGTCTTCATCATCATAGAACATCTTCTCGAGCACATCATTGAACATTAACCTCAACCTAGACGCTTGTTCCGCATCTTTCTCCTTGATTTCATAGTATTTTCCTGGGTTTAAGAATAATGCAGCCCCATACAATTTTTGCTCCATTTGATCAGCCCATCGCCGATCAATAATTGCCATGACTCTTCTAAGCAATGGTTGCTTAGTTGCTAAAGTGTCGGCGATCTTCCTTTTTGCAAAATCCATACTTGCATAAACCTCGGCCATTCTTGACCTCTCATCACCATCAACTATTCGTAGCACAACAAGAAGTGGCTGTGATGCTCTTATGCAATCCTCCACTGCATTCCAAAATCTAATAGCGATCACAATTTCTTGAACCTTTTTCCCAGCCTCAGTTCTTGCAAGATTGCACCGAGTCCAATCTTCACTAGTAAATAGCTGTCTCAACACATCTCTGTTCTTGTACAAGCTCTGCAATGTGAGAAAAGATGTGGCAAATCTAGTAGCTGCTGGCCTTACAAGATCCTTCCCATTTGTCAACTCTCATTGTTGAAAGTAGCCTCCCATGCCTATAGATAAATGTAGTGACCCGCTTGGCATTATTAATTGTCTTCTTGAACTCCAGTAGCTTCCCAATGTTCTCCAACATGAGGTCCAAGCAATGTGCAGCACAAGGAGTCCAAAATAAAGCAGGGATCCTTTCCATTAGAATTCTACCTGCCGCTTTGAAGTTGGCACCGTTGTCTGTCACCACCTGAACAACATGTTCCTTGCCGATCCGCTCAATTCTTGCCTCAAGCAAACCTGCTAGCATTGTTGCATTAGCCACTTCACTTGATGCATCAACCGACTCCAAGAAAAAGGTCCCCGCCGGACAGTTCACAAGAAAATTGATCAAGTGTCTTCCCCTCTTATCTGTCCATCCATCAGACATGAGTGTGCAACCAACAGCTTTCCAATGTTTCTCTTGCTCCATCATCAACTTATTAGTCTCCCTCTTTGCTTTCTCAAGTAACGGCACCCTCAAATCATGGTATGAAATGTTATTGAAACCGGGACCATATTGCCCTAAGGACTCACACATGATCTCAAAGCTTCTAGACTTGATGGCATTGAATGGAATGCCACACTCATAGAAGAAATCAGCTATGTGGCCTCGCACCCTTTCTTTCTCCTCTGTAGTTCTTACACATTGCTCCATTGTGGTTTGAGAAGGGCCCTTGCCATGTCTCGCATCAACCACCTCTTAGGTGTCTTAGAAGCAACCCAACAAGCGATTTAGTTTGTTTTGCCACCGGTTCTCCCAACTTGTGAAGAGCTGAATGCTTTCTTTCGCTTGATTGTCCCGAACTTGGACATAGGTTGGAAGCTTTAGATGACGCTTCTTGGGAGCTTGGGTGCCTCTCATCACGACCTACTTCTTCCTCTTCTTGTTATTGCCTTATCAATATCATCATCCAATTCAATGACTCTACTTCTTGACGTCTTCTTGAGATAGTCTTGCATCTCCCTCATTATTCTTGTGGTTGTCTTGAACACTTTTGCACATCTCCAAACCTGCGGCAAGATGTTGCTTCAATCTCTTTATTCAGCGCATTTGTTTGCCACATAGGGTACATTGCACCAAATCTTTGTTGCTCAAATCCGGCCAAAATCCATACTTCCATCTGGATCATTGGACTTGGCCTTCGTGCGAGATCTTTATTTGGATCATATGCGACATCGGTGGAGCATCGAGACATGGCCTCGAGTTTGAGACCCTCACTCCTGTCCAAAATAAATCCACACACATAGAGCATCAAGAACGCTTAGCATCAACACTTGTCTCTAACAGAGGGTGAAGAGGAGCAAACAAAGAAGAAATGAGCCGAAAGCAGACAGCAGAGCAATGAGCAGAGCAGAGTAGCTGAGCAGAGCCAAGAAAGAGCCGAGCAGAGGGGCAGAGGAGGAGAGCCGAGCAGCGGCTCGGAGGTCTGAGCTGCCTTGGGCGGAGTCAGCAGCGCCGTCCCGCAAGGAGAGGAAGACAATGCAGAGGGGGCGAAGGAGAGGGGCGCCACGGACTGCAATGACGGCGTCAGCGGAGGAGGTGGCGGCAAGACGGAAGAGGACGCCGCAGATGCGACGCTAGGGTTGGGCGGTTGGGGACTTTGACTTGGTCTTATTTCCCCGTGACCCGTCC
Organism: Rhipidocladum racemiflorum; assembly: GCA_036346355.1. Lineage (NCBI taxonomy): Eukaryota > Viridiplantae > Streptophyta > Magnoliopsida > Poales > Poaceae > Rhipidocladum > Rhipidocladum racemiflorum. The sequence goes on from CM070589.1 coordinate 48,329,125, forward strand.
CTCCTCCAAACCTAGGCGCCGCCCGAGCTCGCTCGAGACGCTGCGGACGGCCCGGGCGATGCCTAGACGGGCCAGGCGGTCGCCTTTCGTCGGCCAGGCGAGGCGACATCCCCCGGCGACCTCCCACCGGCGCCGCAACGCCTAGGCGGCGCCTAGGCGGCGCCTAGGCGACGCCTTGACATCCATGATTATCACTCTACAAAATATGTTTTACATTTCATTTTTTGTACTTCATCCAAAAGATACATACTATGAACACTATGACACAATATTATAAACTAATTTATCTTACTTAGTGATAAAAATAAGCTATTTTCATGATTAAACGGGAAAAATGGATGATTAATTGGAAAACAGCCGATTAATCGGATTATGTGGCTAATTAATTGTTCGATTGCGTTAATTGCACTCCGATTAAACTATTCGTGACAGTTTTAGTCACCATCACTGATTAATCGGCCGTCTAATTGGTCGAGTTGGCCATTTTTACAACAGTTATTGATACAAAGAAAAATGGGGTTCATATGTTTGTCATCAAGTATGGTGTATGTATCTCTGTGATTGCTGGTCAGAGATTTTTCTAACAATTGCCTTCTATAATGATTTTCCAGGGACAGTACAAGTCCACTTTGGTCTGCCCAGTCTGTGGAAAGGTTTCAGTGACTTTTGACCCATTCATGTATCTTTCCTTACCCCTACAATTCGCTACAACCCGAAGCATGACCACTATGGTTTTTACTTGTGATGGGTGTGCTCCACCAACACCATACACTGTAAGTGTACCCAAGCAAGGTAGGTGCAGGGATCTTATCCAAGCCCTCAGCAATGCATGCTCACTTGGAAATGGGGAGAAACTGCTAATTGCAGAGGTTTGTTACAGCTACCCATTTGAACAAATTGATATGTTGCGTTCATGACTGTCAATAAGTAAATGTTTTCCTTGAATTATATCTACAGATACGTAATCATAGGATCCATCGTTTTCTTGAGGATCCAGTGCTTCAGCTGTCTACAATCAAAGATGATGATCGTCTGGCAGTTTATAGGCTCCCAAAGTTGGAAAAAAGGGCTAATTACATTCAATTTGTGCATCGTCGTGAAGACTCGTAAGCAAAGTGAAAAGTTTAGTTATAATTATGTTCATTCTAGAATGATAGCTGTAGTAATTTGCGTGCTTTATATACCAGCAAATGCAACATATGCCATGTCCATATGCTATTTACATGGAATAGTGGGAAAATACTACTGTGCACATCAAATTCTTCTTATAACATTAGCTTTGCTTTTCATAGGGACCATGGAAACAGTAACAGCTCAACTTCTTGGAAACCCTATGGTGTTCCTTTTCTTGCACAAATATCTCGCAATGAACCTGTTATGGGTTTTGATATCCATGACATGGTCCGTAAAATGCTTGTGCCCATGCTAAAAGACCAGGAGTCCTGCCATTCGGCAATTCAAAGTTCTGTTTTCACAAGAGCACAAAGTTATCATACCGATGGCAGCAAATTTCAGCTACAGTTAATTGATGATAACAACACAGTCATTCAGCAATCAGATGATACTATCAGGGTCCCGCAATCTTCGGTCGCAGCAATAGTTTTTGTCAATTGGTCCAAATCAGATCTGAAAAAGTTGAATGCTGATCATTTGGAGAACCTTCCAGAGGTGTTTAAGTATGCTCCTCCTGCCAAGAGAACCCGTGGTGAACCTCTCTCGCTCTATGCATGCTTGGATGCTTTCTTGAGAGAAGAACCTCTTGTTCCTGAAGACATGTGGTTAGATTTCAATACTTCTTGTTCTAAGATACATTTGATGCCTCAAAAGTGCTATTCACTTCATTAGTTCTTGGTGCTAGCAGATATTCAGTGCCAGCCAACATAGGAGTTATGATATGTCAAGTATGGTAGCTATGTTATGTTGCCCGCATTAGCATTTCAGCTCTTATAACCACATTCACTGGTGTAGGATTTGGTATTGGCATCAACACCATACTTTACCTTTGCAGGATATGAAATCTCAAAACTTACAAATGCAGTGCCCTATTTGGTTGGTTTGCAAAACAATCCTGCTATTGTAAGGAAGCGCTAACACTCATTTAGGCCGCAGCAAAGTGCTTGCTGATGAGTATTGCCATTTTTGCTGATGAACGGGGTTCCATATACATGTCAAGTTTTTATATTGCTGAATGTCAGCTCGCTGATTTGTCTGCTACAATGCACTGTGAAAAATACATGACCACTAAACTGTGCTCTTGTTTTTGCTTCAAAATTCAAATGCTTATGCTGATTTGATAAAACTTTGCATCTGTCAAACTAGGGAGCTTAATTTGCACAAGTGTATTGTATGGTGGTTTACTGTAGTATAGCATAAAGCTCATTGCAGAGTATGAAAAGCTTTTATTTTTCTAATATCTCTTCTATTTCTTGAGCTTTAGTAAAAATTATAGTTACAGATTAGAGCAGGCACATGATAAGTGTTCCTGCCTGATGTTTATAACCTTCATTTCAAGCAGTGTTAGGTAACAAAGTTATGCTATTGAAATAGGTACTGTCCGAGGTGCAAGGAGCAAAGACAAGCTAGCAAAAAGCTGGATTTATGGAGACTTCCGGAAGTGTTGGTTATACATTTGAAGAGATTCTCATTTAGTAGGTCGACCAAGCATAAGCTAGAAACTTTTGTCAATTTCCCAATACATGACTTGGATTTGACAAACTATATTGCTAACAAGAAGAGCTCGCAACGCCAAATATACGAGTTGTATGCTGTGAGCAATCATTACGGCAGCATGGCAAGTGGGCATTACACAGCATACATAAAGGTTCATTTCTAACTTCTAAATTTATTCTGCAATTTTAGATAATCTGCAAGAGACTGAATCATAGTTTTATAGCGATTACAAAGGGCTATTGATGTATATCCTGTTGGGTATCTGGATTTATGTTTGGTTGTTGAATTGTGGTTGCTACTTCTCTGTATTCTAGCATTCTAATTGGAAGTTTCCTTTTGTGCAGCTCTTGGATGAGAACCGGTGGTTCAATTTTGATGATAGCCATGTTTCTGCTATCAATGAAGAAGATGTGAAGTCGGGCGCAGCTTATGTGCTGTTCTACAGAAGAGTTAGAGCGCCAGATGGAGCAGCAAGCAATGGAACTCAATCATGTGTGAATGAAAACCACAGATCTAGCCAACGATAGGCTCATTTATTGCACATATTTGTTCAATATAAGAGGATTTTGGGAACGAAATCCTCTTTCTTTTTCGTGGAATAGCAACGATTCATTGTGGCATCATTACTATGGCTGGAAAAAAGGCTGGCTTCGGGAAGTCAATGTTATACCGTTAGAAGAAGTGATAAATGAGTGCAAATTGCTGCAGCATTGGACAAGTACAGATTGGGGTTATCATGAGGATGTGACTGAGTGGTTAACCCAGATATTGTGCGTATACAACTTTGATAGGAGAGGTAGGGCTGCGCTGTATTTTCACGGTTCGAGTTCTGTCTAGAGAAACAAAGAGGGAACAGGAGAACTTTTAGGAACACCTTTTTTTTTTTTTTTTTTTCTTCATTTTTTTAATTTTGTTTCATATTTAGGTCTAGTTAGTGTACACCTTACAGTTCTCATCATGAATGCTGGACCAAAAGGAAACAGGTGCACGCCGCACCTGTGTCACACTGATTGATGAGGTTCAGTTCCCTGTTCATGATCGTAGTGGCCATCTATACAAAATTCTACAGCAGTGAATGCGCAATGACAATGTCAGTGCATTAGTCTTGAATTATGGTGAGGTCCTGTTGTTACATCAAGAACTGGTAACTTGTGTTCTACTGTTCTGAATAGGTCCCAGAATGTAAAAATGTATTTTAGCGCTGAGATCTGAAACCATGTGGCTACTTTGTTGTGTTACCCTTATCGAAATGCCGTATGAGTTGAAAAAAATCTGGCAGACACTAAATCAAAGAAAAAAATTAATGTTATTGGATCATGTTTACTTATAATTTTTTTACCATCTTTGAGATATCATCAAATTACTATACACTTTTGTATTTCATGGTATCTTCACCCTTTATTTTAAATTTTTAGTACCATTTAATACTAACTTAATTTATATTTTGGTACCTTCCAATAATAGTAAAAAGCCTTGTGTACTTATATGAAATGATTTACTATCACTTCTCAATATATGAAGTGTACTATCACTTCTTAAAAGAGGTATATGGGTAAACAAATTGTAATAATTATATATTTGATCTTCGTAATGGACTTATATATTGTACGACAACGCTTCTCAAGAATGAAGCGTCTAGAATGGAACTTATGTTGCGAGACAAAGGAAATAGTACTAGATTTGGTTTTTTTAGACTAATCTAGTAATATAATTTAATGTGACATCCAAATAGTTCTACATGTGTACTTAGTCAAATTATGAAACGTTAACTGCACGCATTATAAGCCATCAAATTCTTAAACGTTTGCAAGCATTATATTATAAGACTTTTGCAAGCATTACATTACAAGGCATGTAGACGACAATGGAGAGTAAATACTCTCTCTAGCCATAAATACATATTGTGAATTGTGTGCAGTGAAACTTTTGATATTTTAACTATACATATTTTTTAAAAATATTTTAGATTAGCTACGTGAAAATGATTTATCTTGAAAGACAATATCATAATATTATACATTTATTGGATTTTATAAGTACATTACAATGTAGACCAGTGGATTTGCTTTTTAGAAACCGTGGCGATGTCCAAAATAAGAGTAACTAGTTATATGCCCGTGCGTTGCTACGAAAAACAAAATTGATAACGAAAAGTAAAGATTAAAAAATAAAAAAAATACTATTTCATAAGATCAAACATCTATCTTTAACGCTTCGTTTCTTGCAAAAGCTGGCTAATTAAAGCAACGCTTCGTTTCTTGCGTAGGGCAATTAAGCAGTGTAATTAAGTAGGGCAATTAAGCAAAGCAATTAATGTGACGTGGGAAGAAACTCTCACTTTATATAGTAAAGATTAACAAAGCTAATTAAGTGTAACACAAAAGCACACACACAGCCAAGAATCCTACAATCCCAAGGGCTTCATAGGAAAAATTCCTATAGGATTCTAATCTTATGAAGTTCCAAAGGTCTTAATAATTTTTGGTGACAATCAAAAGTGACGAAGTAATATCAAAACGAACTAAATCCAACCAAGAATCGAAGAGCACTCTGGAAAGAACAAGGCTGCAGAATTCTTATTCTCAGTTCTCAGCAAAGAGAGGAGGGAGAATGCCTACTCTAAAAAAACAATGCCGTGGCAATAGCCTTGTTCAAACTCAGCATTTCGCACAAGGATAAGGCCTTTTTTTTTTTTTTGGCAAAAACTCAGTGAGAGAGTTCATCAAAAACCCATCTGCATATCAAAGTTTGTCAAAATTCCAAACATAAGTTCTATAAGTTCTACATTCAGTTTTTACAATCATGCACAATAAATAATTCATAGATAATCTCCGGCATATTTCACAATATGCATCATTAAGATTTGCACAATAAATGCTTCATAGATAATCTCTTGACCTAGTGGTATGCTTTGAAAGGTCATAGAAGTGCACAAAGAAGATTTGATGTTTCCATAGAAATATTAGTAATTTAATCCCGGTGTACAATAGTCAATCAAGTTAAACACCGCAATCGAGAAAATAAAGGAACTTTTCTACAGAGCATGCATAGATTAATAGCTCTCTCTAATTCATAAAGAACTGCACACACTACTCAATATAATTGGACACTTCAGCAGAGATCTACAGAATGCCAGCTCAGAGATGTATTGTATGCACTACTAGCAGGAATGTAAGAAAATAGAGAAATGTTGTGCTTGCAGTGTAGTAATTTCTTATTGGTACTGTGTAGTAAAATATCAGAAATCTGACATGAAGTCACAACTGAAGATAACTAATTAAAATCATTCTGCAAAATCAAATTTTATTTGTCGATTGAGTTGTTTATGTTGGAAATATGCATAATATTTTTTATTTCAGATTTTATTTTGAAGCAAATATAACAAAAGGCTAGTGTCACGGAAAAATAACAGACTCGAGTGATCACATGAACGACTTACAATTGAGATTGATGAAGAACAAGAAGCAACGCAGATGTGATCGTGGAAGTAATCGATGTTCAGGAAGAAACAAAGAGGTCTTGCAGATGTGCTGCCCAAAAATCTTATTGCCGCCCTATGTAGGTGATCTCTGCAGCAATGGCTCAAAGATACTGCTCACCCTTCTTCTCAGTGCACGCCGAGGAGGAATGTCGGGGAGGTTCAGCTGCTCAACACCAAAATACAACAATCCAGAGAGGAGGAAGAATGGAGCGGAATTGGTCTCTTTCTAGCCTTGATGTCTCCAAGTCTTTATATAGATGTGTGTTAGTTACTCACTAGTAACTGATGACATTATGTCAATTAAATATGGTAATTATTATTGGGACCCAAATATACTAATCCGGACTCTTTGTGTATATTGCACTAGTCCAAGATCACGCTAATGTACACAGTGGCAATATAGATGTAATATCGCAATTAAATACTATATTTATTGGATAAAAGATAGTTAAATGACCCTTACGTCAACTTTACACTTATTGCGCCTCACATGGCTTTAACTCTAAGAAAACAGCAGCAAAATGAAACACTTCAGTGGATAACCCATCAATATGTGCATGCATCTGACAAGGTTCGATTCCTAGCAACTCACTTCCTCCTGGAACTCCTCCAAAATAGGTGTAAACTCCTCTTTAATTCATGGATTTGTTGTTATAAGGGTGAGTACATAAAACACTCAATAAGTTGTGAACAAAATACAAGTCTATTATAACTACATGAAAAGCTTATTCCAAAGAATGACTGATATGGCTATTTTGCAATAAAATAGTATTTTCAATTGAATACAATAAATAGATTAAAAAAGTAGTAAAACAAATAACATTAATAATAAATTTCTTAAGATAAACTGGCACACAGCCTAAACTAAATTCAAGTACTTTCATTGGCACACAATCTAAACAAAATTCCAAAGAACGGATTCTCGAAACATTCACCGAACAATTAAATCATGGAGAGAGAGAGAGAGAGAGAGAGATAATATTCCTGGAATATTCCTCCCTAGAGACAGACAAGCAAGCCTGGGCTACTTTTCTAATTTCTTAAATGATTTTTTGGATTTTTAGAAAATACAAATGAACTTCAAATAAATAGTAAATACAATTGAAAAAAATACCAAACAATTATGTAAAATACTTTAGAGTATATAAGCCAAATAAAATAATTTTAGAATTTTTTTCACTTGAATGTTAATCATATTAAATCATTTTTAAATTCATAAAATTCTAAATTAAGCTTTAATTAGCAATACAAATTATGATTTTTTTTTTGAAAAGGCTAAAATACTTAAAATAAAACCAAAGATGAAAATTTTGGGATGTTATAATTACACATTAGTAATTGATGATATGATGCCAATTAAATGCAGTAATTGCTCACTAGTAACAGACGGCATTATCACAATTAAATTGAATTGAAAAAGATTTTTAAATCACATTTAAATAGAATGAATAGAGAGATAATTGCATTATTTAGCAAACTAAAAGGTGGATTCAATGTGCCAAGAGACACTCTACGATGTGATGCAGTCGTAAGTGACATGTCATGCAAAAATACGCGAATGTGCGCATGCGTGTGTTTTTAGCCAAAGTCCATCCGATGCCATCCTCATACTATGTGCCACATTAGTCAAGGAGTGGCAAGGGCTCCACCTTATAACTTTTAAAGGAAAAGGGCCACTCATGGGCCAATTTCTAAGAGTTTCATAATAACATGCTATATAAAGAATACTTACTAACTGGCTATGTCACTAACAGAAAGCATTCTTATGAGAAATATGTAGTAAAACTTTTTAGTTACAAGTATATTATAATTGAGTACTCAAAATAAAATTGTCTTTAGTTACCAATTTTTAGTTTGCAGGTGTTTGCTTTCTTTTAGCACAATATCGTGCTGATGTGTTACAATTCTTAGTTAGCAAGTGTAAAGAAAAGCAGTTTTCATATGCAATCAGCTTGGCTGCTTCCTATTACTTTGTTTATGAAAACAGTTCATGGAATCTTTACACAATCTGCAAGTCAAAACACTTTTTAGAATCTCTAATGGCCTCTCAGAAATTGTGTTGCATAGCATTACTCAAATTATGCTACTACAGAATGGTACAACACTATCGCTTTATCTATGTCGGTTTCCAACTTTTCAGAAAAAAACCGATTGTGATAGAAGATTCGGCGAGGGTGCTAAGAATTGGTGAGGAATCATCCAACTAGGAATTGATTGTGATTTATTCATCACAATTGGTTCCTAGATGGAATCGACTGTGATTAGAGTTCTTATGTGTATCGGTTCACAAGTAAAACCAATAGAAATGACTGATTTTTCGCATTAGTATCAGTTCATGATTAAAGCTAATTATAATTAAGTTTTTTTTATTGGTATCGGTTCCTACTAGGAACTAACACTGATGCCGTCGGCCATATATTTGAGTGAAGCCCCAATCGAGCTTAGTCCTCTCCTCCCCGAGCCGCTGAGCCCCCATGCCTCCGAGCTCAGTCCTCTCCTCCCCGAGCCCATCCCCGAGCTCCCCCCAACGCCTCCTCCTAGCCCTCACTGCTCAGCCCCCGCGGCCCTGAACTCCCCTTACCATCCCCCGAGCCTATCTCCCTCCCCGTCAGCTCGCCCTTGCGAACACCCCCAAATCGCCTTCTGGCAGCTAGGAGAGGTGGATGGACGCTTTGCCGACACTGAGGAGGAAGCAAGAGCATAAGGCGAGGAGCCCAATGCGGCAACGGAGGAGGAGGACGAGTGTTGGGACCCAAATTTACAACTCGGACTCTTTGTGTATTCAGCACTAGTTCATGATCACGCTAGTACACACAGTCTTAACAAAGATGAAATACCACAATCATACACAGCGAAAATAATAATAAAGTACTTCATCTATTAAATATAACCTATGGAACGACCTTACGATCCTCTTACAAGAGTTAGCCATGCAGGGCTTGAACAAAGAAATAGCATATACTTCAGCTGAAAAGAAAGACTCGTAGTGACCCATCAATTTGCCATAGGCAACTACAAGGCTCACACCCTAATTAACTGTCTCATCCTATTGGGGAATGCGGTATGCTACACTAGCACAAATTAAGATTTCTACCGCAAACCAGAAAAGCTACTCGCAAGAAAAGGATCATAGATCTATTACCACTAGACGCGCAGTTGCGGAATCCTTCGCACGTTGTTGTAGTGGATCATTCTCGGCATGGATCGTCCTCGCCACGAATCGTCCTCGCCACGGATCGTCCTCGCTGCGGATCGTCCTCTCCACACCGTAGTAGCAGCAACGTCACCACAGCAGTCCACACGTCCGGGGATGGAACACCGTGCGTCGGTGTGCAAGCACCGGGTCGCTCGGTAGGGGCAACGAGAGGAGGTGGCTAGGGTTTCTGGCGAAACACCTATAAACCGCATGAAAGTGTATTCTGCGTCTAGCCTCCTCCCTTCCTTATATAGCCACGAGGTGAAACCCTAGGCAGTCAGGGCTCTACGCGCTAAGCCCACGAGGTCCATTAATTATGGATCCAATCCGAATTAATGCGTCCCAGCCCGTTAAGTGTGTGACCCTGTAGGTTCATGCACATTTGGACATGGATTCAGAAAATCCTTTTCTAATCCAATAGTCGGTAGCGGCTCCTTGCAGAGCATGCCAACTCCCAAACGCATATGATTAAAGTACTGATGTAATAATCCCTTTGCCAAACTATATGAAGATCGAACTCAAGGCGAGAAGCATGTCATCCTTTAACAGTTCAATCCATCTCTCGTATCCGTAATATATTAATAAGTTGTTATTGACTTCTCAATCACGGCATGGCCATGCACTTCCTTAATCATATCACACGAGTGGCCTAGACATATATCTCCGTTACATTGGAGTGGCAAATTCCATCTTGACTGCTCACTTCCCTCTGCATGTTTCATAGTAAACATAAAAGCTACGTTTATAACTATCCGGTTATGAAATAGTGTTTGGTAATCCCAAGGTAAACTATTAAACATGTAGGGAATATGATAATCTCAGGTCTAAGGATTATACATCTACTATGTATGAGATACACTGATGACACATAAGAATGTAACATTCTCGCTGTGTCCCATTGTGGGTCTATCTAACACATGTTCTTCAACATGCGTCCACAATGTATTGATGATATCTCCATATCCCATGATCTATGAAACATGATCATCGAACAAGACATGTGCTGATCTATTCATCGTTGTCCTATACGATGATATCTGATCAGAGATATTTATCGAATTATATCAATAAGTAAAGAGCTTCATAAACAAGTCACACACTTGTTGATCAAAACAATGATATACATTCATTGGACCAATAATCATATTATTATTCATAAACATAGTCATGTTACAATCATCCATATGATTGCCTCAAGGGCATAACACTAACAATCTCCCACTTGCACTTGAGTCAATCAATTAAGTATCTAATACCAATAGACCTCATGTACGCCTCATGCTAAGGCTGCGGCAGTTGCTTTGTCAACGGATCAGCCACATTGGTTTCCGTATGTACTTTGCATATCTTCACGTCACCTCTATCTACAATTTCACAAATAAGGTGAAAGCGTCGGAGTATATGTTTGGACTTCTGATGTGATCTAGGCTCTTTTGCTTGTGCAATGGCACCACTATTATCGCAATAGATGTCTATTGGACTAGAGGCACTAGCGACCACACCAAGCTCTAAGATAAACTTCTTTATCCATACAGCTTCTTTTGTGGCATCCGAAGCCGCAATGTACTCCGTTTCTGCCGTAGAGTTAGCCACCGTGCTTTGCTTGAAACTCTTCCAGCTTACTGCTCCTCCATTTAGTGTAAACACAAAACCAGATTGTGATCGAAAATCATCTTTGTCAGTTTGGAAGCTTGCATCAGTGTAACCTTTTACAACCAGTTCTTCCTCACCTCCAAAGACTAGGAACATACCCTTAGTGTGACACCACGGAGTGTCGTATCTTATAAAATGTGAATGTTGAGGTCAAAAACTTTATAAAATGTGAAAATGGAGGTTAAAACTTTACGTTATGCCGTTTATAGCGTGTTTTTGGGCCGTTTTCGGGTGTTTGGGCCTCTCCGGGGGACTTTGGGCCTTGGGGGTTGAGTTGGGCCTCTGGTGGAAGGGTTTGGGCCCAAGGGGGGGGACTTTTGGGCAGCCAAATCTGGCCCCCACCCCTTGGTGCGCCCCAAACTCCCTCTCCCAACCCTAGCCGCCACCCCCTAGCCCCCCCATGCGCCTCCACCCTTCCCCTTCCTCTCCATCTTCCCCCATGGCGCCACCACCCCTCTCCTCCCCTCTCCACCTCCCTTGCTGCCCCTAGGGGAGTTCTCCACCTCAACACCTCGAAGATCCGTCAATTGGAGCGCTCCACGACGAGGAGATCCGGTGGATTTGGAACGAGGAAGGAGATCGCGCGAACCGGGAGGAGATCCGTTGGGTTTTCGGTCGTCGGGCGAAGGTATGGCCATGGGAATCCTTGGGGTTGGTCTAGGATCTGTTCTAAGGGTGATTATCATGTTTTTAGATCAATTGGTGGTGCTGGAATTGAGTAGATTAGATGAAATCTAGAAGTTGTCACGTCCTCTGTTTCGGGCAGCATGAGCAGTCGACCTAGGGCTTGGGTTTTCGTCAATTTAGAGTCAGAATTTGGTCGTACGGCTGTTGAAGAAGTTGTAGGTAATTTCAATATCATTCCGTGGGTATAAAGAACGTCCAATTCCGCCCAGCTGTTTGAAAGTTATGATCGTTTTACCGAGCGTGTTAAAATCTGTGACGTGATTGGAACAGATCACGGTATTTTGTAGATTAAACAACTTTAGAGTCCGAATCAGTTTTTCCATATACTTAGAAAAAGTTGGGAAATTTCCTAAGCTACGCTAGGATGTACTCGTTTAATTAATTCGGAGTCTTAGAACCCGAGTTATGCCTTTTGGAAGGCTGCTGTCCCGACGGGACAGAACCTCTGTTTTTGGGTTTAGCGAGTAGTTTGCGATGTCGGGGTAGAAGAGGGTTTGCTTACTGTTTTGTGGACATGATTGTGAGTGTGTGGTACCCATATGCAGGTGGTGTGACCCCGGGAGTGCCTTCTACTTCTCGCCAATCCGTTGCCCGTGGTTGAGGCAAGTGTATTGTAATGGATAGCGGTTCGTAGGTTGCTAGTTGAGACTAGATGAAATTGATTATGTGATATGATCACTTGCCATACTTTAATGATTGCCATTGATATGATGAGTATGCTTATTATGTTATGATGCCATATGTTAATGTACAAGTTAATTATGATGTTGGCATGTTTGCATACATGGCATGATACATGGCCCGGGCGGTGAGAAAGTCATAACTAGTCCGGGGAAGGTCGGTGAGAAAGTTATGACTATTCCGGAGAGCCAATGAGTAAGTCCTACATCGTGATTCCATCCACCGCGGTGTTTGGAAGCGAGGAGTAGGCACCCTCCATCTTCGGGATGGAAGGGGGAGAGGGTGCACGCTGACGGGTGTGTACTCAACCATACCGGTATGAGTTTCCAAGGAGACATGAGCATCGCATCGTATTGCATACATAATGGTGATGATATTGATATGTGATCATGAATGAGATGAAAGACATGATATGAGTTGTTATAGCCATGTAATTGTTTTTGTGTACCATTGCAATATGCTTGCTGAGTGTTGAACTCACGCTTGTGCTTTCTTGTTGTTTTAGGTACCATGAGATCGGCATGCGGGGAAGGGAATTAGTCACACTTCTACACGTAGCGTCACTCAATTGTTCCCACAGTCACTCAATTGGGTCTGGATAATACATTAAGTGTGATGCATATTGATTTATGGTTTAGTTTTGCGATATGAGAGTCTTATTGTTCGTTTGGCTCATGGAGACATTGAATGCTTGGGATTAGACTTATATTGCTGTCATGCCTTTAATTATTGCTGTTTTAGATGCCTCTTATATTGCCATATATTGCTATCTTTGTTGATGTTCCTTCAATTCATGTTAAAACAAAGGAGATGCTGCCGAAATTTCGGTTTTTAGCATTTGCTCCTTTGCTGTAATTTACCTTAATTTATGGTATTTAGATGTTGTTTAGCCTATGTTTGGTAGCATTCAGGCATGCTAGATGCCGAGGTGTTACAGTTGGTATCAGAGCGGGCTGTAGGTCCCTGGAATGTGTATTTTTAGTGTCATGCTATAGGGTACAACTAAAATGTGATGTGGAATAACTTAGAAACATGGCTTAGGTCTTAACTAAAATTTTGTCATAGGATAGCAACATTAAAACTTGCATATAACTAATCTAAAATTTGACACACAATGGATGCACAGTAGGAAAGGGTATGGGTATCGTTTCTTTGCGCTTAAATGTTGTATTTAAGCTTCGATGTTGAATGCTTCATTTGATAATGCATGTTGCTATGTTTATGAGATAAAAGATTGAATTGTGCTTGTTGTGGTGATAAAGTGGGGTTGTGGTGCCGAAGGGTTTCGGTCACCACTTTTGTTCATAGTAAGGGTGTGGTTTGACGGTATGGCCGGTTAAAGCCATCACCGAAGAACTATTAACCCCTTGTGGGGAAAGAGTGCTTACCTTTTCTATCGTAGATCGGGTAGTTGACTGGAGGCAAATAGAAGAGTTTGGTGGTGGATTCCTTTAGATCTTCTTTATCGTTCTGTGGTCGATCTTGGTTGGTTTTCTTGGTTTTAATTGACTGAAACCAAAAGAAAAGTGTTTGGCATTGGATTTTTCGCGGATTGTTCCGTATGCGGTGTGTGGTTTTGTCTTCCTCGGTTGAAGGCGAAGAAGAAGAGTCTAGTGTTGCGCTTCTTTTGGTCGCCTTTCCAGCTTTGATGCTTAGTTTGTTGATTTCTTTATGGGGGAGAAGCTTTCAATCTATTCCTGTGTTTGTCTTTCTCCAAGGTCAAAAGAGTTATTGCGGCATTATGCGGACACATTGTCGTGGCTGAAGTCCTGTGGCTTTGTAGGAGTAGGTGGTGTTTGATTTCGTCCTTTTACTGGTTTAAGAAATCATCTTTGAAAACCCTTCTTGTTTCGTGAAAGGTTGGGGTTTGGTGTTAAGGTTTTATTTGAAAAGGATTACTTGATCGCTTGGTTCCCTTTCGAGAAAATTGTCTTTCAACCATTCTCCTCTATGGGAGTCCTTGAGATTGAAAGGTGTTTTGGAGAATTCCTTTTGCATGACCAAGTTTGGGTTTGTCTCATTGCAAATTTGAGAGTCAAGTTTCCGTGTGAATTTGGGTTGAGTTTTTTTTTAAAAAAATGCTGCAAACAAAGTAAGTAGTCTTTTGACTGAAATCGTTTGTCAATAGTGAGAATTGTTGTTTAGCATGTTATGTGGTATGTACCAATGTGGTTTATGGAATGACGTATTGTTAAGTTAATTTGCGAGTTGAATCAATTAAATGTAATTGTTACCTTTAGCTTAAGATTGGGTGAACCTCTAGTGATGTAGAGTACTCCATAGTGGTAATGATTAAATGGGTTAATGTACATGCTTAGAATCTGTTGCCTTGCTTTAAAAGTGCTTATGATCCTTGTTAATGTTAAAAGTTTAAACCTTGATGCATAGTTAGAACATTAAGTGGATATAAATTAATGATACTGTTAAAGAAACCTTGCCGATTGTTTAAAGATGTTCTAATCTAACGGGTTAATAGAGAAATTTAATCATGTTGACTAGTGGCTTTAATTTGGAAGTTGATTAGAGTTGCTATTTATGTTGTTGCAAACTACTAGTATATTCGGAAGTATGCAGTTGTGTCTCTACAATGCTGGTATTGATATCAATTGAGAAGACATAAGACTTATTGTTAATGATGTTGTTAAGGGCAGTGTTAATGCTAGTATTCAATCTATTCTCAATAGTTGGAGTATGTTGTGTGGTGGTAATTTTGTTATAACCTATGTATAGGGTAGCTAAACGTAGTGTTGTTGGTTGATGATTATGCCGTTTGTTGATATTGATGGCTTAGTAGTGGTGGTAATTGCTTAGATTAATGGTTGAAAATCCTTGTTAAAAATGGAGGTTACTGTAACATGTTGGGATGGAGTGGACCATGGATAATTAATAAGATGTAGAATTTTATCCATAATGAATGTATGTCTTAGAATCATAGTTACGAGCTTTGCCTTGTGGAGATAATATTTACTTGTTGAAGTCATTTATTGATTGAACAGGTTCCAATTGTCAAGATGTTGACTTATGGATGGTATAAAATTGATAGGTTGATCATGCTAAAGTATTTGTTGAAGTATTATGTTTTAGAATGAGAATAAGATTTTGTATGATGTGTTTGTCTTTGGGGAACAGGATGAAGTAGTATTGGTTGGATGTTTTTTTTATAAGCATCGTAAACTTTATTTATAAGTGCTGGGAATGGTAACTAAAGAAAGAAATTGTTATGTAAATTTTGTTAAATCCGGTTGGACTTCCTCAATGAGTAAGTAGTGAATTTTGAAGTCTTTAATGGAAAGCGTAGTGGAACACTAGAGATGATTGTATTTATGCTAAGCTGGTGTTTAAAACCTTCTGGACTGGTTTGGTTGTTTGCTATCTTGGTTGAATGCTTTTGGTCAAAGTATTCCTTATGCTGTGTTTCAGAGTTTCCCTAAAACTCGTAGAAATTGGTGTCTATTTTTGGATTTGGCTAATTTGTTCAGTTTATGCTATGAGTATGGTTTTACACCCAAAAGTCTTTGAGCAGATCGCGCTCCTTCGCGTTCGCGCTGCATCATATTTGGAGTAAATTTTAAAGGAAGCAGGAGTTCTTAGTGGGTTGTGTTGGAGATTCTTGAGATTCAATTTGTAACTCCATTTGGCTAGTGTTGGAGTTATTTGAAAATGTGTGCGGTGTTGAAAATGCTTCACAAGGTGGATTTTATGAATGGTTCATAAGTGATTTTGTTAGTAAAGTGTTCCCTTTTGAAATGAATTTCTCTTTCTCTTTGAAAAAAAAATTGCGGTGGTTGTGTGTGCAGATGTTTGACTTTGGAGTTGATGTTCTGTTCCAAAATGTTGATTTTAGTTAGAATGCGAGGTTTTGCAAGGTTAGCTTTAAATGGATGGTGGGTTTTGACACGACGTGGTGTTTTGCTGTTAACTATGCTGCCGTCATAGTTTATATGAATTAGCGCAATCCTCGATGTTATTCGAGTTTTATTCATGTGATACAGAGGAAGAAGTCGTCTTGTGAATGACTATTCGGTAGTGTTGTTACATGATGAATGAATGGTGAAAAATAATCATGACATCGTTTATAGATGTTAAATGATAAAAGAGTCATTGAGCCAGGTCGGTGAGAAAGTCATATATGGATATATGACTAATCCGGAGTGCTCTTGGAAAGCTGCATGCATGTCCTGAATCGAGATTTCAATTGCCTTCTAGTACGAGAAGTAGGAATGAATATCTTCTGGTATGTTGGTTGTGGTGTAAGAGATCTGAGCGTTCTTTGCATCATGGCTTAGGAAAAATAAAATGAGTACTCTTTGGTTGTTGCCGAACTCTTTCCAATGTGGCTTTTAGTGCTTTTGAGTTCGAGTTGTTGTATGTGGACCAATTGGGTTCATGTTACGGTTGGGCTGACTCATCAATGGTACTGTTTGTCCTGGTCCTTTAAGTGGAAGGATGTGAGGGCGAGGCTCTCTTAGTAAGAGAAATCTGGTGTGGCTAGTAGTTGATCGTAAATGGTGTAGAAGTGAAGAGTAAAGGAAGGTTGTCTATGTCCCAATTCAAACCTTCTTGGAGAATTGTTTCCGTTTATGTGTCCCTCGGTAGGGTTGATCAAATTATTAGTGGACCACTTGGTGGTTGCTAGTAATTGCTTTCGGTTTTTGAAGAGTATTGGATCTTTTTGTCGCCGGGCTATTGAGCGTGTTGTGCCAACCAAAGTGGAATGTTCGGCTGTTATTGATTTTGCGGGTTTTCAGAACCCTAGCCATAAAGTAGGCTTCTCCTTTCGGTGGTAGTGGGGTGGGTGTTGGTCTTATTGTAAAAGATCAGAATGTAACCCCGATGGTTCAAGCAGTTAGTAATCTTAGAGTGTTGTGTCTCACTTGGTTTGCGTCGTCGCGAATACGACGAACCACAGTTGAGAGGTTCCGACATCAATCACTGTTGTGCGTGGGAGCGGAAGATGGATCTAGAAGTTGGTACCATGTCCTTCTGGAGAGTGGCTTTGGTTAAAGGGATCGGGCACTTTAGTGCCAAGGGATGTATCGAAGGAGGAGTGTGAGACCGTTTCCTTTCGTGGTCTGTTTGGGATTTTATCCTGTAGCTTGAACATATTCATGCGATTCTCGAATTTCATCGAGATGCACATCACTCCCACTGATTTCTTTGGAAAGAAACTCTTTCTCCAAAAATACACTATTTCGAGCAACAAAAACTTTGTTCTTGTTTCTTTTATAAAAGTAATATCCTTTTGTTTCTTTAGGATACCCCACAAAGAAGCATTTTTCTGATTTAGGTGCGAGTTTATCTGATTGCAAATGTTTTACATAAGCCTCGCATCCCCATATCTTTAAAAATGACAATATGGGACTTCTCCCGGTCCATATCTCATATGGTGTCTTCTCAACGGAATTTGATGGGACCCTATTTAATGTGAACGCAACTGTCTCTAGAGCGAACCCCCAGAAGGATAATGGCTGATCTATTTGGCTCATCATTGACCGAACATGTCCAATAAAGTTCGATTCCGTCATTCGGATACGCCATTCTATTGAGGCGTTCCTGGCGGAGTAAGTTGTGGAACGATTCCACATTGCGTTAGATGATCGCCAAACTCTTGGCTCAAGTATTCGCCACCACGATTTGATCATAAGTGTTTTATTGATTTGCCTAGTTGATTTTGTACTTCGTTCTGAAACTCTTTGAACCTTTCAAAGGTTTCAGACTTATGCCTCATTAAATAGATATATCCATATCTACTAAAGTCATCAGTAAAAGTTACAAAGTACTAAAACCCACCTCTAGCAATCGAGCTCATTGGTCCACATACATCTGTATGTACTAGGGCCAACAATTCACTCGCCCTCTCACTAAAACCTGTGAAAGGGGTTTTTGTCATCTTGCCAAGTAAATAAGACTCACATGTTTCAAATGATTCAAAATCAAATGAGGTAAGAAGTCCATCACCATGGAGCTTCTTCATGCGCTTCTCATTTATGTGACCCAAGCTACAATGCCATAAAAAGGTAGGGTTCAAATCATTTGGTCGAGGCCTTTTGACATTAATGTTATAGACATGTTTTTCTTTGAGTTCAAGGACGTATAACCCATCCACCATGGGACAACGACCATAATACATATCATTCAAAAATATTGAACAAACAAAGTTCTTTATTCTGAATTCACAACCTTCATGTTCCAAACAGGAAGATGAAATAATGTTTCTACTCAAAGATGGAACAAAATAACAATTATTATATTCTAATACTAATCCTAAAGGCAAAGGCAATGGGTAGGTGCCAACGTCAAGACTAGCAACTCTTGCTTTATTCCCCACGCGAATATCCACTTCTCCTTTTGCCAGGTCTCTACTCTTTGTCAGCCCCAGCATCGAATTGCAAATGTGAGCAACCGATCTGGTATCATATACCCAAGAGCTGGAATAAGAAGTAGCAAGATTAATTTCTATAACATTAATGCCTGAAGTGGAAGTCACACTCCCATTCTTTTTATCTGCCAAGTACTTCTCGCAGTTCTGTTTCCAATGTCCTGACTTCTTGCAATAGAAGCACTGGGTTTCGGGTTGAGGGCCGACTTTGAGCTTTTGAAGCTTAGTTTTGAGGCTCGTGATCTCAACTTGAGCCTTGCCCTTGCCCTTTCTCTTTCCTCAAGCCTTGGCTTTCTTCTTTTTGAAGGCAGTTGTCTTCTGAACGATCATCACATGATTGGGTTTCTTCTTAATGCTTTCCTCAGCAGCCTTGAGCATCCCATGTAGCTCGGTCAGGCTCTTCTCCATGCTATTCATATGAAAATTCATAATGAATGGCTCAAAGCTCTTAGGTAGAGACTGGAGAATTACGTGCAGAGCTGCACCAATGCTAAGGGAAACTCAAGCTTTTCCAATCTCCCAATGTAGCCAATCATCTTGATTACATGTGGGCTGACTGATCGCCTTCACCCGACTTACAAGCAAACAAAAGCTTTGAGATACCATACCTCTCAGCCCTTGCTTGATTCCCAAACATGCCCTTCAAGCCCACAATCATATTGTAAGCATCCTGGTACTCATATTGCTTTTGCAGCTCAGAGTCCATGGTGACAAGCATGAGACAGCTGACCTCTACAGAGGCATTAACATGTTTTTCATAGTCAGCCTTCAAATTTCGAGGAGCATTTTCGGCTGGTTCATCAGAAATCGGACTCTCTAGAACATATTCTTTCTTTTCATGTTTGAGAACAATTCTCAAGTTGCGATACCAATCCACAAAATTTGTTCCATTTAGTTTTTCTCTTTCCAAAACCGATCTCAAAGAAAAACCAGGTGCAGCAGTAGGAGCAGCAGGAGGTGCCATTGAACTACAACAAAAACATGCAAAGTTTCTAAGCACTATGTTTCTGTAGTACTTTTATTAAACATTTTAACAAAAGAAACTCCTATCATTGTGACACTACAGGATGTCGAGACACCGTAAAAGGTGAAATTAGAGAATGTGACTTTATAAAATGTGAAATTAGGGGATAAAGCTATACGTTATGAAGTTTAATTGCGTTTCTGGGCCGATTTCAGGAGTTCGGGCCTTTCCGGGGCGAGTTGGGCCTTAGGGGGGATCCCACGTGGGCCAAAAGTGGAACTTTTTGGCCCATGAGGGGGAGGAGGGCAGCAAGGGCTGCTTCTTGCGCCCCCCTAGTTCCCCATGCGCCACCCTTGGAAAACCCTAGCCGCCCTCAATTGCTCCTCCCCTCCACGCCTCCATACGTCTCCTCCCTCCTCCCTCCTCCCCATTGCACCACCACCCCTCCCCTTTCCTCTCCACCACCCTTGCTTCCCCAAGGGGAGTTCTCCACCTCACCACCCCGCAGATCTGTCCATTGGAGCGCTCCGCGATGAGGAGATCCGGTGGATTTGGAGCGAGGAAGGAGATCCGTTGGTTCTTCGTTCGTCGGGCGAAGGTATGGCCACTGGAATCCTTGGGGTTGGTCTAGGTACTATTCTAAGGGTTGATATCATATTTTTAGATCAATTGGTGGTGTTGTAATTGGGTAGATTAGATGAAATCTAGAGTTTGCCACGTTCTCTGTTTCGGGCAGAATGAGCCGTCGACCTAGGGTTTGCGATTTCGCCAATTTAAATTCGGAATTTGGTCGGCCTCCTATTGAGGAAGTTGTAGGTAATTTCAATACCTTTCAGTGGACATGAAGAACGTCCAATTCCACCCAGCCGTTTGAAAGTTATGCTCATTTTACCGAACGTGTTAAAAACTATGACGAGATTGGAACAGATCATGGTATTCTGTATATTAAACCACTTTAGAGGCCGAATCAGTTTTTACGTATACTTAGAAAAAGTTAGGAAATTTCCTAAGCTACGCGAGGATGTACTCTTTTAATCAATTTGTAGTTTTAGAACTCCAGTTATGTTCGTTGGAAGTCTGCTGTCCCGACGGGACAGAACCTCTGTTTTTGGGTTTTGCGAGTAGTTTGCGATGTCGGGGAAGAAGAGTGTTTTTGTACTATTTTGGGGGCACGTTCTGAGTTTGTGGTTTGTATGTGCAGGTGGTGTGACCCCGGGAGTGCCCTCAGCCTCTCGCCAATCCGTCGCCCGAGGTTAAGGCAAGTGTATTGGAATGGGTATCGTTTAGATTGTTGCTAAACTTGATTGGATACAACTTGCTTTATGATATGATGCTAAGAATGATGTTTGCCTATGACATGATGAACATGATTTCATATTGATTATGATTGTGTGGTATTTAATGTTTATGCCAATAATTACATGTGTATGTCATATGTGCATTCATAATGGAAGAGGCGTCCCATGCTGATGCAGGCCTCTATGTTCACACGTAGTGAACATGAAAGACCTACCTCGTAGTCCCATCCACGTGTGTGCATGGGAGCGAGTCAGTAAGAGTAGGCACCCTCCAACTACGGGATGGAAGTGGAAGGGGGTGCACGCTGACGGGTGTGCACTCGGTAATACCGGTATGTGCTTCGTGGAGATATGAGCATTTGCATTGCATACATGATGATGATGAAATGAGTACAATGATGTTGAGACATGAGTATGATATGGTATATGCAACTATGACTTGTTCATGATATTGATCATGGTATGTAGTGATGATAACGTTGAATTGTTCTTGTTGGTCCATTGCAATTGTGACACTACGGAATGCCGAGACTTTATAAAATGTGAAATTAGAGATTGTGGCATTACAAAATGTGAATGTTAAGGTCAAAAACATTATAAAATATTGAATTGGAGGTTGAAACCATACGTTATGAGGTTAATTTGCGTTTCCGGGCCGTTTTCGGGACTTTGGGCCTTTCCGGGGGAGTTTGGGCCTAAAGGAAAGGGTCGTGGGCTTTGGTGGGATGGAGTTTGAGTCCTAGTAGGAGTAGGAGACCTGGTTGGGGGCCTCCCCCAGCCCCTTTAGGCGTCCACCCTGAGAGGAGCCGCCCAGATCGTCCTCGAGTTGTTGGATGAACAGTCGTTCCCGTCGGATTTGCATCCTAGCAGCAGACCACCGGAGGTGATCTCGATGCTAACAACCAAGCCCAACGAGACAACTCTACAAACATCCAAACGACTCGACAACAACCCCGGTATTCCCCCGGTATGTGATCCGAAACTCGCCCAGGATCCCCACATACCGGTTCCCAATGCTATATCAAACATCAATTCGCACAAAGGGGCATCGAGCCCCCAAGATCACTACCAGAGACGCAAAGAAAAACGCGGAAGCAACAAACACACCACACGGCACAAAGAGGCCCAACAAAGACAACCAACAAAGACGACCAACGAAAAGCGCGAGTCCATTACGTAAATACAAGCAAAGAATCTGTTCACAAAAGCAAGACCACCCACTCTATACAAACAAAAGTAAAACACCTCAGGAAGTGTCATGCCCTGAACACTTCCGGCGCATAACGTCGACAGACCTCTACTCGGTGCCCTTGGTCACCGATAGGCGAGGGGCAAAACTCGCACTTTTGGATCCTCACCGCAAAACCACAAAGCGTAAGCCTCGAGTACAAAAGGTACTGCAAGTCTTACCCGTGGTCCATATATGACCGACTCCAAAGGACATGCAATTGGATGTAGCAAGGAATAAGCTAGAGGTAACATTTGCGGAAATGCTTAGGTTTATTATTTAGTCACTCAACTACTCAATTCACAAGTTAAGCAGTTTTAACAGCGCCTACTTCTAAAAATGAAGTGCAATCATTAATTCACAACAATTAATCTCATCACCAATTTATTTGGGCTCAAGCTCGACGGCGAACCTCGGTTCAAGTTCTTACTACGTGACTGTGCGATGAAAGAGCTTGCTCTTATCAGAGATCGCGTAAATTCGAATCGCTTAATTAACCCTGCAGGGAAGCATTGATCGCACGACACTTACCACAAGGGCCTAGTGTCAACCCCCTCCCAATCATACCCAATCGCTGAAGCGTCCTCCTGTGGCCCGAAAACCTAGCACCCCCTCGAGCAGCCCCAAGCCCGGCTTGGCGCTCGAGAGTCGGCCTAAGCCTCGCCCTCAACCACGTCCAACCACAGGAAGTTACGGTCCATCGATTCCGTATGAGAGAAAGAGTGGCTTACCGTACCATAATCGGGCATGCGACCAACCGGGGTGTGCTCAATCAAAGGGCAACCATCGAATCGGTCCTTAATCGACTCAGACGGGAACTACCACATCGGGTCTCCTTACCCAATGTCCCAACCTTCCCGCCCGGTCTCCAATTCATCTTTTCTTTTCCAACCACCCATCCATGCCCACTCTTTTTATCATGGGTAAGGTAACGACCTCAAGCGACGGAACCTTCCGCTACTTGGCCCAAATCCCGACCTTTAAGCAATTCTAAGCAGTGACTCATTTAATACCCATACTAGTTCCAACGGAAGTATTCACAAATCCAAGGGACGAATGTGCAGCAAATAGGATCTAACCCTAACCCAATTCAACTCCTAATGCAGACTTATTTCACCAATTAAGCAATTTATTCACAAAAATACAATTAATATGGGTTCAAGATGCATAGGTGCTTGCCTTGTTCTTCTGCCTGTGGGTCGGCAACAGTCGGCTCTCCGGTAACACCCTCGGTCACCGCGGCGTCAGTCTCCGCGGGATCGTTCCCTACACGAGTACAATGCATAATGAGATGCATGCCATGCAAATGAAATGAACACAAAAGGAAAAATCCCGACGAAACAACGCGACCGGACAGGTTAACGAAACCGGACAGAATAGCCTAACCCGGACAGTCCGGTTATTTGATCCGGACAGTCCGGATAACCCGGATACTCCGGTCTAGGGCGGATACTCCGGGCTTTTAGTCCGGACACTCCGAGCCTGGTGAGTTTTACCCAATGACTCGACGGATCGAGGTGCCGCCAAGTCCTATGACACCGCTAGAACCCGATCTACGACTTTTCTACACGCGGCAAGGCCAAAGAAGCTTATAGCTAACCCAACTCCACGAGGAACGACACTAGCCCATGAAACCACTAGCCAACTCCAAACGACCCTTGGATCGGCATTACCACTACCCGATCTACCTCTCTAGTACCCACATTCATCAATCCAAGCCCCAACCAACCCTAGAATCACTACACCCAAAACCCTAGAACTCAAGATTCAACTCCAAACTCCCAATCCAAACCTAAACCCTAAACCCCCATGGATGGCCTTATGACCCAAGAATCCCACGAATCAACCCCCAAGAGAAAGGCCTACCTCCAAGGATGATGGAGGAGACACAATGCCGGGTGGAGGAAGGAGAAGTCGGTGTGAGGAGGAGTTCCCGGGGATGGAGGAGTCGCCGGGGAGGAGCCACGGAGGGTCACCGGCCGGCGGGAAGCTCACCGGAGTGAAGCCAGGGTGGAGGGGAGTAGCACCAAGGAGTGGGGAAACAACATGGAGGAGAAAGAATGGAGGGGAGCCACGAAATGGAACTTTTATACAAAACCCCCCGCTCATACCGGACACTCCGGATGCTAACCCGGAGACTCCGGGTTGGGTTCTTCGGTAGCACTAACCCGGACACTCCGGACAATTGGTCCGGACACTCCGGGTTGAGGCGCTCGGTCAGGCTAATCCGGACACTCCGGACAATATGTCCGGACATTCCGGGTCATGTCCGGACATTCTGGATGTTGATCCGGATACTCCGGCTATCCCAGAATTTTGGAACTTGGGGGCCCTGACAAACCCTCCCCCCTTAAGGGAATCTCGCCCCGAGATTTAGGACAACGCACAAACAGGGCGGAACACGCGCGGAATAACAAACTCAGGATTGTGGGGAGTTTGCTTACTAGTCACTTACATGGCATTGAAGAATTCCGGGTATTCGGTCTTTAAACGATCTTCAGGCTCCCAAGTGGCCTCATCCTCAGTATGATTACTCCACTGAATTTTATAAAACTTGAGAGTTCTCCGTCGAGTCTTGCATTCCGCTTCTTCCAACACCCGAATCGGATGTTCTTGATAAGACAGATCGGGTTCAGGTTGAACCTCGAGTTCATCCACTGCAATCTGCTCGAAGGGAGTTCGAACACACTTCTTCAGCTGGGAGACGTGAAACACGTCGTGAACCATTCCGAGCGAAGGAGGAAGCTCTAGCTGATATGCTACTTGGCCGCGCTTTCCAAGGATCTTGAACGGCCCTACGTAGCGAGGTGCCAGTTTTCCTTTAACTCCGAATCGACGGGTGCCACGGAGAGGAGAAACCTTCAGGTAGACGAAGTCGCCAGTGTCGAAGGAGAGGGGTCTCCTACGGCGATCAGCGTAACTCTTCTGTCGCGACCGCGCTATCCTCAGATTTTCCTGGATAGTCCTGACCTTGTCTTCCGCCTCCATAACCAACTCAGGCCCAATCAAGGAGCGTTCCCCACTTTCTGACCAGTTCAGCGGCGCTCGACAACTGCGACCATAAAGCGCCTCGAACGGAGACATCTGGATACTGGTTTGGTAGCTGTTGTTGTACGCAAACTCGGCGTACGGAAGACACTCTTCCCATTTTTTCCCGTAGGACAAGATACAAGCCCTCAACATGTCTTCAAGGATCTGATTGACCCTCTCGGTCTGACCGTCAGTCTAAGGGTGGTATCTTTGAGCTGTAGAAGCAGACCGTGCCCAAGGCCTCATGCAAGCTTCTGCACTGAGAAGTGAATCGAGAGCCTGCATGCGAAACTATCCGCTTGGGCACTCCATGCAGACTTACGATCCGGGAGATATACAAGTCCGCATACTTCTTGACTCGATACTTGGCGCAAACGGCCAAGAAGTGCGCAGACTTCGTCAGTCGATCGATGATTACCCAAATCGAGTCATGGCCTGAGGAAGTGGTCGGCAGGCCGGTAATGAAGTCCATGGTAACATCCTCCCACTTCCAAACTGGAATAGGAAGAGGCTGAAGGGTACCGGCTGGCTTGAGGTGTTCGGCCTTCACCCTCTTGCAGACGTCGCACTCCGACACATAGCGAGCGACTTCGCGCTTCAAGCGAGTCCACCAAAACTGCCGCCTCAGGTCTTGATACATCTTGTTGCTGCCCGGGTGAATGGTAAGCAAGGAGTTATGCGCCTCATCGAGAACCCTTCGCTTCAACTCCTGGTCATCCGGGACAACTATGCGGTTGCCGAACCACAAGGTTCCCTGGTCATCCAGGCGAAACTCAATGACTTGCCCCAAATTCAATTTATTCCGGATTTGAGCAACTTCTTCATCCTTTGTCTGTGCCTCTCGAATCTGATCGAGCAATGTAGATCTCAACTCGAGATTAGCTATGAATCCCTGCTCGCCCATCTCCAAACCGAGTCTCTGGAATTCGGCACAGAGAGAGACACTCGGGGACTGGAGAGTAAAGCAGTTGCATTGAGCTTTGCGACTCAACGCGTCAGCTACCACATTCGCCTTCCCCGGGTGGTAATGCACCTCCAGACTGTAATCTTTGATCAGCTCAAGCCATCTCCGCTGCCTCATGTTCAGATCTGCTTGGGTGAAGATGTACTTGAGACTTTTATGATTAGTATAAATATTGCACTTGTTCCCCAGGAGATAGTGGCGCCAGATCTTCAATGCATGCACCACTGCTGCAAGCTCCAAATCGTGGGTGGGGTAGTGCTCCTCATGATGCTTCAACTGCCGAGATGCGTAGGCAACGACCCGGCCTTCTTGCATAAGCACACAGCCAAGCCCAATGCCTGACGCATCGCAATACACATCAAAAGACCTGTGAATATCCGGCTGAGTGAGGGCAGGAGCCGTAGTCAGACGTTGCTTCAAGAACGAAAGGCGCTCGCACTACCGACCATCCGAACTCAACTCCCTTCTTGAGCAGCTCGGTCATCGGCCGCAATCTTTGAGAAATCTTGGATAAAGCGGCGATAATACCCGGCCCAAGAAAGCTGCGGATGTCGTGATGATCTTGGGCTGCTCCCATTTGAGTACATCCTGTACCTTGCTCGGGTCAATTGCCACGCCTCGCTCGAAAGGGCGTGTCCCAAGAATGACACTTCCTCAGCGAACTTCGCACTTGCTGAACTTCGCATACAGACGATGCTCCCTGAGTCGCCCGAGAACAATGCGAAGGTGTCTGGCGTGCTCTTCTTCACTGGCTGAATATATCAAAATATCATCGATGAAGATGACGACAAAAGAATCCAGCTCTTCCATAAATATGGAGTTCATTAGGTACATGAAGTACGCCGGCGTGTTCGTCAGACCGAACGACATGACGGTGTACTCATACAGCCCATACCGAGTGGAGAAGGCTGTCTTCGGGATGTCTTCGGCCCGGATCTTAATCTGATGGTACCCAAGCCTCAAGTCGGTTTTTCGCCAATTTAGTGTCCAAATTTGGTTGTACGGATGTTGAAGAAGTTGTAGATAATTGCATTATCTTTCCGTGGATATAAAGAACGTTAAATTCCGCCGAGCCGTTTGAAAGTTATGGCTGTTTTACCGAGCGTGTTAAAATCTGTGACGTGATTGGAACAGATCACGGTATTTTGTAGATTAAACAACTTTAGAGTCCGAATCAGTCTTTCCCTATACCTAGAAAAAGTTGGGAAATTTCCTAAGCTACGCGAGGATGTACTCGTTTAATTGATTCGGAGTCCTAGAACCCGAGTTATGCCTTTTGGAAGGCTGCTGTCCCGACGGGACAGAACCGCTGTTTTCGGGTTTTGCGAGTAGTTGGCAATGTCGGGGTAGGTGAGGGTTTGCGTTCTGTTTTGTGGGCTTGATTGTGAGTGTGTGGTCCCTATGTGCAGGTGGTGTGACCCCGGGAGGGCCTACTACTTCTCGCCAATCCGTCGCCCGTGGTTGAGGCAAGTGTATTGTAATGGATAGCGGTTTGTAGGTTGCTTGTTGAGAATAGATGAAATTGGTTATATGATATGATCACTTGCCATGCTTTAATGATTGCCAATGATATGATGAATATGCTTACAATGTTGTGATGCCATGTGTTAATGTAAAGGTGATTTATGATGTTGGCATATTTGCATACATGACATGGCATGATACGTGGCCCGGGCGGTGAGAAAGTCATAACTAATCCGGGGAAGGTCGGTGAGAAAGTTATGACTATTCCGGAGAGTCAATGAGTAAGTCCTACATCGTGATTCCATTCACCGCGGTGAACGGAAGCGAGGAGTAGGCACCCTCCATCTTCGGGATGGAAGGGGGGAGAGGGTGCACACCGACGGGTGTGTACTCAACCATACCGGTATGAGTTTCCAAGGAGACATGAGCATCGCATTGCACTGCATACATATTGATGATGATGATAAGATGTGACCATGAATGAGATGGTTTACATGATGTGAGATATTATTGCTATGTAATTGTTTATGTTTGTACCATTGCAATATACTTGCTGAGTGATGAACTCACGCTTGTGTTTATGTTGTTTTCTTTTAGGTACCATGAATCCGACTTGCGGGAAAGGGAGCTAGTCACACGTCATCACTTAGCATTACACATTTAAACATTGACATGTTCCTTCCCTTATGGTTATGGTTAATTCATTGAACTAAACTATGGTTTTGATGATTCGTTGGTCGTTATGAGTAATTGATTAGTCCATATTTGTCATGTGATGGATAGAATTTATATCCTTAGTGGTATGGTGGCTGTTTGTCCATTTGATTATGTTATTGCTATCGTTCATTATGCTATATTGACATGTTATTATTGTTGTTTCTTCAATTCATGTTAAAACAAAGGAGATGCTGCCGAAATTTCGGTTTTTAGCATGTGCGCCTTTGCTGTAATTTATGTTTAATTGTGGTATTTAGATGTTGTTTAGTCTATGTTTGGTAGCATTCGGGCATATTAAATGCCGGGGTGTTACAGCAATATACTTGCTGAGTGTTGAACTCACGCTTGTGCTTTCTTGTTGTTTTAGGTACCATGAGACCGGCATGCGGGGAAGGGAACTAGTCACACTCCTACACGTAGCGTCACACATTTGTTTCCACAGTTATTCAGTTGGTGTTTTGATAATAAATTTAGTATGAGGCAAACTGGTTTATGGTTTAGTTTTGTGTTCTGAGAGCCTTACTGTTCGTTTGGCTCATGGAGACTTTAAATGCTTAAAGTTGGACTTATATTGCTGTCATACCACTATTTATTGCTGTTTTAGATGTCCCATTTATTGCCATACATTGCTATGATATAGTTGTTGCTTCAATTCATGTTAAAACAAAGGAGATGCTGCCGAAATTTTGGTTTTTAGCATTTGTGCCTTTGCTGTAATTTATCTTTATTTATGGATTTTAAGTGTTGTTTAGTCTATGTTTGGTAGCATTCGAGCATACTAGATGCCGGGGTGTTACAATCATGCGCCCCCTTTATGGACTATGGTGAGTATTCAAGATCCATATTCATCAAACACTAGTGAGCTTTGGCATCACTGCTAGAAATCTAATGACATAGGTAAGCAACATCTTTGCTGATTACATCTTATGTAACTCTTGTTGGTTGAGCATGAAAAGAAGTAATGAATGCCTCTGTCAACTTGAGTCATGGCCAGGTCAACTCGCCTCTAGGGCTCACATGAGGGAGGGAGCACTTCCCGTTTCCGGGTGCCAATTAAGAAACCTAGCCTCATGTGTGTTTTTCTAGACACTAATAGTCTTGTATCCGTTCCTTCATTACTGAAATCATATTCCAACCACTTATGTCCTTAAGCCCAAAACCGTTTTGATAGCTTAGTTAAATCAACCATTGTTATGCGCGATGTGTCCAACACATCCCTATCATCTATTAAGATAGTCATTGATATACTACTTTGGCAGTCATATCAATAATGATTTAAATTCTTGATAGGTGCAACAATTGGATGGACAAGTGTGATTTAAAATTTTAACTATAGGGATGAACAATATCTACTATGAACATGGCATCACATGCAATGAGCATAAAGAAAATAGCAAGGATTAAACACACATCCACATATAATCAAATTAAGATGTGAAATAGTATGGCCCTTAGCATTAGGATCTCCATCATCATGCTTGATTGTTCACCTTGCCATCATGCTTGATGCCACCATCTTCATCATTGTAGATGCAACTCCTTACAACTTTGATAATGAATATTACATGAGGGTTTGAAACATCACAAGTCAACACGCAGGACGTTTTACATTTTAGATTGAAATAGCCTTATGGCTTGACACAGCACGCAGGCATGTAAATATTACATGCATCACATACTATTTCACACAACATCCTGCAAAAATGAGTTAAACAAAATAGATTCTACGACAGCGGGGTTCCAAGGGGAAGTGCGCCTGGAGGGGTCCAGGGGTAGCGCCCAAGGCGGGGTTCAAGGGGCAGCGCCCCTGGTGGCGATCCCATATGGTTTTTGCAGGATGTGTTCTATTATACGAAAACGCCCTCAAAATCGCCATGGATCAAACAGATTGACCCAATCCGATTCAATCTGATTGGCTTGGTCCCATATGGTTGCGATTTGTGAACCCTGATGGAGGTAACCCGACCGGTGAGGGCAACGTCGTACCATGAACGGACTCACCCAAATCAAGATTGATTCGATTTGCACTTTCCTCAAACCCTAAACCGATCGATCTCATCGACGGCTGCCTCCACCAATTCATCACATGAATCGGTTGAACATGTAATAGATCCAATCTACTATCCTCACATACCATATGTGCAACATCCAGATCACGAACCTACGCGAGATGGCTCTGATACAACTGTTGGGGAACGCGGTATGCTACATTAGCACAAATTAAAATTTGTACCGCAAACTAGAAAAGCTACTCACAAGAACGGGATCATAGATCTATTACAACTAGACGCGCAGTTGTGGAATCCTTCGCACGTCGTTGTAGTGGATCGTTCTCGGCGTGGATCGTCCGCGCCGCGGATCGTCCTCACCGCGGATCGTCCTCGCCGCGGATCGTCCTCGTCGCGGATCGTCCTCGCTGCGGATCGTCCTCTCCACGCCGCAGTAGCAGCAGCGTCACCACAGCAGTCCACACGTCCGGGGATGGTCGTCCTCACCGCAGATCGTCCTCGCTGCGGATTGTCCTCTCCACGCCGCAGTAGCAGCAGCGTCACCACAGCAGTCCACACGTATGGGGATGGAACGCCGTGCTTCGGTGTGCAAGCACCGGGTCGCTCGGCAGGGGCAACGAGAGGAGGTGGCTAGGGTTTCTGGAGAAACAACTCTAAACCGCACGAAAGTGTATTTTGCGTCTAGCCTCCTCCCTTCCTTATATAGCCCCGAGGTGAAACCCTAGGCAGTCAGGGCCCATCTACGCGCTAAGCCCACGAGGTCCATTAATTACGCATCCAATCCGAATTAATGCGTCCCAGCCCGTTAAGTGTGTGACCCTGTAGGTTCATGCGCATTTGGACATGGATTCGAAAAACCCTTTTCTAATCCAATAGTCGGTAGCGGCTCCTTGCAGAGTATGCCAACTCCCAAACACATATGATTAAAGTACTGATGTAATAATCCCTTTGCCAAACTATATGAAGATCGAACTCAAGGCGAGAAGCATGTCATCCTTTGATAGTTCAATCCATCTCTCGTATCCGTGATATATTAATAAGTTGTGATTGACTTCTCAATCACGGCATGGCCATGCGCTTCCTTAATCATATCACACGAGTGGCCTAGACATATATCTCCGTTACATTGGAGTGGCAAATTCCATCTTGACTGCTCACTTCCCTCTGCATGTTTCATAGTAAACATGAAAGCTACCTTTATAACTATCCGGTTAGGAAATAGTGTTTGGTAACCCTAAGGTAAACTATTACACATGTAGGGAATATGACAATCTCAGGTCTAAGGATCATACATCTACTATGTATGAGATACACTGATGACACATAAGAATGTAACATTCTCGCAGTGTCCCATTGTGGGTCTATCTAACACATGTTCTTCAACATGCGTCCACAATGTATTGATGATATCTCCATATCCCATGATCTATGAAACATGATCATCGAACAATACACGTGCTGATCTATTCATCGTTGTCCTATACGATGATATCCGATCAGAGATATTTATCGAATTATATCAATAAGTAAAGAGCTTCATAAACAAGTCACACACTTGTTGATCAAAACAATGATATATATTCATTGGACCAATAATCATATTATTATTCATAAACATAGTCATGTTACAATCATCCATATGATTGCCTCAAGGACATACGACTAACACATCCTGGAACTCCTCCTCAAAGCAGGTGTAGATTCTTCTTCAACTGGTGAGTTGGGTTTTGTAAGGGGTAAGTACATAAATTACTTAGCAAGTCATGCACAGATTGCAAATCTATTAACTACATGCATGGCTTATTCCAAGTGAATGGCTGACAAGGCTATTTTGCTTAAAGCAACATTTACAAAATAATATGTATAGATTAAAATTATTATAAAACAAATATTACTACTAATTAACTTTTTCATTTATTTCTCAAGATTCACTGGCACATATCCTAACCCAAATTCATCATTAACCATTGCACACAACCTCTATTCCCATATTTTATTTTTCAAGACCTAACCCTTGATTGTAACCTGAGCATTGTCCAATACCATAGACACAACTAATCAAATAGGTTTGACACACTCTGCAGAGGTTATACACTTTACCCACAAGATATAATCAACTCACCACGTCTACCGTGAATTGCCATGCAGGAGTATACGAATGAGTGATCACAACAAAACCTTTCAGAAACTTCTATCTTATTCACATGAACCTCCCGGTGATGCTTTCACTATCCCTTTCCTCACATAGAGCTAAAGTATAGGATCGATATACCGTTGAATTGTTGTGAGACAGCAGTACACCACATCCTTCCCTAATAACCACACCCTCGTGTAGTTATCATCCTGAGGTACCATATGACAAGATATAGGTAACCTACTTAGTTAGGTCTGTCCCATTCCAGACATGTGGTTGTATGTTTGGCCTAGTGACGACGATTGATATGTCTGAGGGCCATAAATGGCTATGGCTTTTTATAAGACAATCACATCCTCATAAATGCAGCCCACATGAAATGTCCCACGATCGTTCAGTCAAAGTTACTGTTGGCCATGTAAATAACCGTCTGACCTGCAATACAGGTTGGATGAGAATTTGTCTTGATCTGAGTCCCTACCAGGCCGGGAATGGTCCAACCTACTTTATAGATTGGACATAATAGACTTTATCACACTGACCTAGACAGGATTGGGCAACCTTGGCCCTGACCTGATTCAGGTCGGTAAGGAATCTCTGCATAGAGATAGCATGCAGAAGAAGCTTTCTTTGATAGGTACAGACAACCGTTTGGAGGTTACTCTCTACGAAGAGGTGCCCCTCTAATGAAAAGACCTCTTCAGTGAGAAGACACCTTTTGATGAAAAGACAATCTTTCATGGGAAGACAACCGCCATCCTTTCGATGTTATAAATATGATACTCCTGCAAGGATTTAGAAGGGTGGAGAATCAGAATTAGAAGGTGTGTCAAGTCTGAAGAAATAATGTTTGTACACTATAAAGAGCTTGTGATAATACAATTCATGATCTTTTCCTACCCCTTTTAATATTGTTTTATAGACAAAAGGCAACTCAAAATTACATTCGTAAGCTCGATGTAGGGACCCGCAGGTCTTGAACATCGATAGTTGGTGCTAGAAGGAGGGCCTTTGCCATAATTCAACATTGAAAGAGGTAATATGTTGTCGCTGGAAGCCATGGATGAAGAGAATTCATTTGATTTCACTAACAACACTCACCTCATCACCGATGACTTCGTGGAGGAAGAAGAAGGTAACTGCGACTTCTATTCCAAATATGTTACTGAGGTAGAGTCGTCCAAGTTGGCAACTTCATCCAAACTGGATGAGGCCACGTCAGGAGCACCATTTCTTGAGAAGAAATAAAGAAAACAAAGTAACTTCGTGCCTACCCCTATCCCAGAGGCAGAAGACTAGCGGTGCACGCCCTATGAAAGTCGACAATGTACGAACTCACAAGAATGATAATAACTTCCATGAGAGTTCATCTTCAGAAGACTTCCTCCAAAGCCTTGAACTCTATTATACCCCATCATCGTCCTCCGATGAAGTAGTGCTCACCCCTTCCATCAACTCTGAATTTCGCATTTGCACATTTGTCGAAGGTTAAGAAATCGACGGTAAATTTGTAATTGGTACATTCGGGGTTCGCAGGATCAAGAAATACAAGCGAAGCAAGATTTAGACAGGTTCGGGCCTTTGAGAAGAGTAATACCCTACTCCTGTTGTTTTGCACTATCAGATCGATGAACACGAAGTACAAATCTGGGGGTGTGTCTAATTTCTGGTTACAGTGAAGACAGGAAGGCTATGACTAGATCTAATATGGTTGCTAGGATCTAGTAGGCGCTCCTCTCTGGTTCCTCCTTACGTGTGTACTCCTGATGGCCCTTTCTCCAGCGCTTGGCTCCCTCCCTTCCATGCATCTCCTTCTGTATTTATAGCTGGGTACACCATCCTCTTTGAGATGTCGCCGGATGAGGACTCCGTATCGTTCCCAATCAGGGATCTTCATTCCGAGATCCTCGTAGGAAGCTGTTTTTTTCCTTATCTACTCGACGTACTCGATCTGGTCTCCTTGTGACGGGAGTAGGATCGAGTCCTACCTAATGTAGATATACCTTTTCCGTTAACCTTGTCTCACGTAGAGATAGGGCTCTCGGTGTCCGGGGTATAGGTATAATTTCTGTCTTTCCAGTACGCATGCATATCCCATATTTAGATATTCGACAGTAGCCCCCGAACTCTGTTCAATGATGGGTCCGTATTAAGCGTTAGGTCGATTATCGTTAAGCCTTAACTTGAACAGATACTGCCATACATGCTTGTGGTCGACTGTATCGAGTAGGATTGCTGGGATCTAGTAGGAGGATGTCCAGTCTAGAGCCAAATCATCCATCTTCCTCGAATTCCCGGTATACCTGTCCATTGCTCGATATCGACCTTGACAACTCGATGCTGAATAGAGTTGCAACTCGGTTCAAAGTATCGCCGTGTTGGGAGTATGCATGGCATTAAATGCTATGGTCTGCAAAATCCGTGACGTTTCGCGCGCTCGCTCAGCTTTCCAACTACTCCTCTGTTCGATGCGCCGTGTAATGGGGACGGAACCGCCCACTACTAGCTAAGGGAACTGTATATATTCCGTCTTCGAGTAGGTTTACATCGTCTGCGTGTGCATGCTCTTGTTCCTTTTCCGAGTAGTTCTCCACTCTAGGCGACATGTGCGTTAACTCGATTGGGAGCACGGCTTCGGCTCTGTAGACCAAGAAAAACGATGTTTCACCGGTGGCTCGACTAGCCAAGGTTCGAATAGCCCATAGCACCGAGGGCAGCTCCTTTGCCCATCGAGTCGAATAGGCCTTAAGCCTATCAAACACGCGGATTTTGAGTCCCTGCAGGACGAGACCATTGGCTCGTTCGATCTGGCTGTTACTCTGAGGATGAGCAACTAAAGTGAAACAGAGTTTTATCCCTAGTTCTTCGCAAAAGACCATAAAGGCATAAGCCCGAAGGGCATTTTCACATAACAGAAAACACCCAACGGGGTGATAAAAGAGGTCTTCTCCTTATCCTCTGTGGACATGCTAATTTGGTGATACCCCGAATAGGCATCTAGGAAACTTAATAATTCACAGCCCGCCGTCGAGTCTACAATCTGATCGATGCGGGGAGGGGAAAAGGATCCTTGGGACATGCTTTATTGAGGTCGGTGTAGTCGACGCACATCCTCCACTTGCCGTTAGGTTTCTTGACGAGGACTGGGTTAGCCAGCCACGTAGGATGCCGAACTTCCCGGATGAAGCTGGCTTTGAGGAGCTTGTCAATGTCTTCCTGTATGGCCTACTTTCGGTCTTCTGTGAAGCGGTGTTGCATTTGGACAACCAGATTGATGTTGGGGTCCACTGCCAATCGATGCTCAATCACCTCCCTGGGGACTCTGGGCATGTCAGACGGTTGCCAAGCGAAGACGTCGCGGTTTGCCTGGAGGAAGGTGACGAGCTCGAGTTCCTATTTGGGGCTAAGGTTGGCACCTATCTTGAACATCTTGGAAGGCTCTAACACGTCCAAAGGAATGGCCTTGATTTCCCGCCATCTTTTTTGTTGGGCTCGCTGTCGATGATGTTGATCGATGGAGCGCTGGCGGTGCTCTGGTGCTTCTGGCGCTTGTCCGGACCGACGGGTTTGCTAGGGTGAACCTCTTCGACCATCTCTATGCTCTTCTTGTCGTGCCTCACTGTAGAGTGTGCGTCACCTTTTATGGTGAGGATTCCCTTGGGCGCTGGCATTTTTATAATTTGGTAAGCGTAATGTATTACTGCCATGAATTTTGCCAGCATGGGGCAACCCAAGATCACGTTGTATGTGGTTTCAAAGTCCACGACGTCAGAGAGGAGCTCTTCGGTACAGAAATTTTCGGCGTGCCAAACGTGACTGGTAGCTCGATCTGCCCAAGCGGTATTGACGATGAGTGCGAGGTTATACCGTGGAAAGGCTCTGCTCCGACTTTGATCTTCGTTCGGTAAACACCCATCTTATCCAACGTTTTGGCGATGATGAGGTTCAAAGAACTTCCTCCATCGACCAGGGCTCGTGCCACTCGAATGTTAAGTATGGTGGGCTCAACCACCACAGGGTATCGACCAGGTTTGGGGATCACGGCTGGGTGATCTCGTTGTTCAAAGGTGACTGGTGCCTCTAACCATTTGAGGAACTGAGGAAAAGGTGGGGTTATCACACTAACCTCTCTTTCAACTGCCTTGTACTGTCGTTTGGACTCGTACGTGGTATATCCTCCGAAGGTATGGGCCACCTTGTGTTCAGCTTTGTGATACTCGGGCTTGTCTTCGTTGGCCTTTTCCTTGGTTTGCTCGAGGCCGCGTTCTGCTAAGGCTACCTTTAGTTTCTCTTCAACCTTCTTGCCAATGACTTGGCATTTGTCAAAGTCATGTTTATCTGTATGATGAACGGGGCGGTACTTCTTGCCGCCGCAGCTCCGGCCCTTGTTGTCGCAGGCATTCTGTGTTTTGCTCCTGTCGACCGCGGCTATGGTGGAATCACCTTTCCGCTTTTCTCCATGGTTCTTGTTCTCCTTGGCCCCTTGTTTTGATGACTCAGGCTTGTCGTGCTCAGACTTGGGGTCATCGAGGAAGTCGCTGGCCTCGGCATGGATGGCGTACTTATCAGCTAACTCGAATAACTCACGAATGGTTTGAATCTTTCAAGTGGCGAGCTTTCCTTTAAGATCGCGGTCCTTGACTCTATTTTTGAAGGCCATAATTACGGTTTCATCGGAGATGTCGGGGATCATGTTTCGCTTGCTACTGAAGCGCTTGATGAAGTTGCGTAATGACTCAGTGGGTTCTTGGATTACCCGATGCAGGTCGCTGCGGGTCTCGGGGCGCTCGTACGTGCCCTGGAAGTTGGTGATGAATTGTGCTCGCAGCTCGGCCCATGATGAAATGGACTGAGGAGGGAGGTTGAGTAGCCAGGATCTTGCTGCACCATCGAGGGTAGTGAGCAAGTAATTGGCCATCACCTTCTCATTCCCGCCAGCTGCCCTCATGATAGTAGTGTAGATCTGCAGTCATTCAACAGGGTTAATCTTACCAGAGTACTTTTCGATAGGCCCTGGCTTGAACTTGTCCGGCCATCTGACCGCTCAGTGCTCGGTAGTAAAAGCTTGGCATCCTTCGTCGATATCGTCGGGCAATGCCTGCCGTGGGTAGTGTCTTCTCTCTGGTCGAGGACTTCTGGTTCTAACCGCTGATCGGCCGACAGGCTGGAAGGATTCACTTTAACATCTTTGTGGAGAAAAACTTTCTCTTTCCCGCTCTTCGCGGGCTCGTTCTTCCCGTCGATCGCACAGTACGAGGCGCAAGTCCCGCCAGTTGAGGGGAATGCGATCTCGGAGATCTTCTGGCGCTTCAGGTAGTTGTTATGTCGGAGCATCCCAGAAGTATTATGGCTTGAGGCAGCTGCCATTGTTCTCTAGTGTGGGTGACTTCGGTATGAAGGTCGCGGCGTGCGACTCGATGCGCCCTGCTGATGGGTGCGCCCTGGACTCGACTTGGTTACTCGAGCGATTTGGGCCGGCGCCGCACCAAGGAGTGCTCTGACCTGATCGAGCACATGAGTCATTGGGTTCTCTAGGCCCGATGGATGGAGTGTTTTTAACAGCATGTGGGCACACTGGATGTTTGCTTCAGTGGTGCTGAAGACATCATCGCCGCGATGCTATTGAGAGGTTGACCCTGCGACATGATCGAACCCATCAGGGTGGTCGCTGTAACACCCCGGCGCCTAGTATGCCACGAATGCCACCACATAGTATACTAATAGCAACCAAAACACATAATTAATAATAAATTACAGCAGCTACACTAATAGCTAAACCAAATTTCGGTAGCATGTACCTTGTTTTTCCATGATTTTCAGCAAACATATTAGAGACATAGCAAGATAGCATAAAAGGAAACAATTCTAACATGATAACTAAAGGATTTCAGTAATTATTCAAGTCCCAAGCACAATCTAACCATCTCATAACCAATGAGGAATAACAATTGTTTTTGACATCCAACGAGGCAAATAAATTATAACATAAATCAATATGGTGAAATCACAACTAAGGAAGGGTTCGTAAGTGATGATTTGCGTGATGCTAAGTGGATGTGTGCAACTAGCTCCCTTTCCCACATGCCGAATCCAAGTTACCTAAAAACAACATCAAACAACAAGCGTGAGTTCATCACTCAGCAAAGTTTGTTGCAATGGCATAAAACAATAACAGATAACACACTTATGTTATGTCAATCATGAATCATGGGGACCAACATATAACTTTCTCATTAACATCTTCATTCATGCAATGCAATGCACATGTCTTTTTGCTTAGCACATACCGGTATTGCCGAGTGCACACCCGTTGGTGTGCACCCTCTTTACCTTCCATCCCATCGAGGGGCCTACTCTTACTGACTCGCTCCCCTTCACCTCGGTGGATGGGACTACGATGTAGGACTTTTGTCAGTGGCGCTCCGAATTAGTCATAACTTTCTCACCGACCTAGCCTGCTCTCATGTTATGAATGCAAAAGATGCAACATTTACCTTTCATCATTCCATTGTTATGCATCAACAACCCCAATAGAGCATTTTCAATATAAGTTCAACACTAAGACATAGTAACATATCATCTCATAAAATTGTATCACAACAATAAGCAAGCATGTGGCCACCAAACCACATTCATCACAATAATAAGCAAGCATATGACCACCGAACCACATTCATCATTAGAATAAGCAAGCATATGACCATCGAACCACATTCATCACGATACACTTGCCTTCAACCTCGCAAGACGGAGTGGCAAGATGTTGATGGCACTCCTGGCGTCACACCACCTGTACATAGGTACAATACACTCAAAACATGCCCACAAAACAACACAAGACCAATCAACTACATCGACTTCGCATTCCACTCCTAAAACCCGGAAAATAGCACTTTGTCCAAACTGGACAGCAGCCTTCGAAAGACCAAAACTTGAGTTTAACCACTCCAAATCGAGTAAACGAGTACATTTTCTCAAACCTTAGGAAATTTCCCATCTTTTTCTAAGTATTCTCGAAAACTGATTCAGCTTCTAAAATCCACCAATCTATAGTTGAACACAAACTGTATCATTCATGTCATAGATTGGATAGCGTTCGGTAAAACAACCATAACTTTTAAACGGCTGAACAGAATTTAGTGATTTAGGTGTCTAATTAAAGGTAATTCGATTACCTACAACTTTCGCGATAGCCAGTTCCCTAGGAAACGCCTCTAAAATAATCAAATTCGTGTCCGAATATCGACTACCTAATCTGCCCGAGGACAGAGCGCTTGACAAATTTGCAATCTCCCTAAATCCTTCTAACAACAGCACCTAAACACCAATTTTAGGCATGATCTCCCCCATCTAACCAGCACCAAAACTCTACAAACAAGTTCCCCAATGCATACCTCTCCTTGACGAAACGAAGAACCGATGAACGATCCCTTCTCCCGCCTACGCTTCTCTCCAATCCGCAGGGAACCATCGGCTTCTCCTTGGTTGGATGGGCTTCAATGCAAGATCAACAGGGGGAAGAGGGGAGGGAGAGGAGGCTATGGGGGCAAACCCTAGCAAAGGGTGGTGCAAGAGAGGAAGGGGGAAAGGGGGGGGAGGCACAAGGGGGTGAGGAGGTGGCGGCAAGGAGGGGGAGGAAGTGGGGGGGGGGGATGGCACCCAACGGGTGGGGGAAGGCTAGGGTTGGCTGCCCGAAGCACCTCTTCTTGGGCCCAAACCAGCCCACTAAGGCCCAAACCATCCCAACGGAAGCCCAATTTCAAACCCCCAAGGCCCACAATTCCCCCGGAGAAGCCCGAACACCCCAAAGGGCCCCAAAACATGAAATAACTCGTACCGTAATGTCACATTCTCTCCCCCTTAACAGGATTCGACCCCGAATCCTCGACACGGCGCTACGCAACAACCAAAACGAAAGAAACTAAGTTCCACCTTTCATTCCTGGTAAGAATAGCTCTAGGTATTACTCGCGCATGCGAGACTCTAATTCCCAGGTCGCTTCTCTCTCTGACTAAAGCCACTGGAACTACACTGATCGAGACTCTATGGCAAGATGCTTAGGCTCGAAGATCCACAGCTCTAACGATAACTCACGATCAAAATCTTGCAAGGACTTTACTCAACATTGAAACACAAAGCATTCACACAAGGCGTCAGAATGACCCAAGTGATAGTATAAATTCCCAAATAGACAACGAAAGAAAACGGTCTCACACTCCTCATTCTATACATTCCTTGGCACTAAAGTGCCCAATCCCTTTAACCAATGTTACTTTCCAGAAGAACACAGTACCAACCTCTAGCTCCAAATATAGATCCCTCTTCAGCACCCACGTGCAAAAGTGATTTCACACCTCAACCTCTCTACTGTGGTTCGTCATATTCAAGACGACGCGAACCAAGTGAGACACATCACTCTAAGAAAGTCTCTAAATCAATCCCCTCCAAAACACCAATACCATCTGCTTGAACTATTGGGGTTATAACCTTGTACCCCTAAGGACCAAAACACAAACTCCTATCCCCTTTGCAAAAGATTGATCTTTTACGAAAGGACCAATACCCAACATTACCATCGAAAGGAATAGCCTCCTTTAACCAGGGCCGTTAAACCCGCAAAGACATTAACAACCCACACTAGATTTCCCTTTCTAAGAAGGTTTCGCCTTCACGTTCTTCCACTCAAGGAGCAGGGCAAAGAGTACAATCCTTGAATATACTCAACCATAACATAAACATTCATTTTTTTATCCCAGGCTTGAACGCCAAAAGAAATCTCAATTCTCTTTAACACAACGAACGATAATCACCACCTTTAACCAAGGCGCTAAAATTCACACACATGAGAACTCGACTTGAAAGAGGAACTCCATAAAACAAAAGCACCAAAATTGACCTCAGGGAGAAATTGCATTTTAAAAGAGAAACACCGGATAAGTCTTCTACAAATGCATTTCACTTTTACCAAAACAAATCATCTCACTTTTATCCAAAGCTAAACATTTCGGAAAGAAGAAACCATCAAGGAATCAAACTCCTCCACACAACAACTTTTTATTTTTTTAAGGGAAAGGGAAAACTCATTTCCCGACAGAAAACTGCTTTACCGGCAGAAGTCACTTATGAAACAATCATAAGAATCGTTTTTAAGAAGCACCGACAAAACCTCACATATTTTAATCAAATCTATCTCTAGACAATTAGTGATGTACAAATCTCCAAATCATGAACTTCTAAAACATTACATTAGATTTAGCTACTTCTTTTAACCAACAATGCAACCGATAACTCATCCTTGAAAACTATCGGATGCAATCCAATCATACATCCTTGAGCATATATTTCACATTCATAACTTAAGCTAATTTTCTTAGCAAAGACGAATGAATGATATTATTTAATGGAAATAAACATTCCAAAACCTCCACAAATTATTTCAAGGTTAATCATTCTTTTATCCTCAATTTTAAAACTCGAAATTAACCCATATTTGGCAACAATCACTCTAAATTTAGGGAAACTCTGAAGCACAACATAAAGAATACCTTGACCGAAAGCATTCAACCAAAATATCAAACAAACAAACCAATCCATATAAATTTTAAACATAAGTTCTGCATAAATTCCACCATCTCTAGTATTCCACTACACATACCATTAACGATTTCAATATTCACTATTTACTCATTGAGAAGGCCTATCAGGATTTAACAACAACTACATAACAATTTTTTTTCTAATTACCTTTCCAAAAAATCATAAATAAAGTTTATGATGCTTATCATAAGTCATCCAACCAAGACTACCTCATCATGATCCCCATGGACCATCCAATCATTTAACTTCATATTCCAAATTTAAAACATAGTGCTTCAACAAATCTTTCAGCATGATCAACTTATAAATTTCATACCACCCATACATCAACATCTCGACACTCGAAACTTATTCAATTAATAAATGACTTCAACAAGTACATATTATCTCCATAAGACAAAATTCGTAAATAGGACTTTAAGACATACATTCATTAAGGATAAAATCATACGTCATGTTAATTATTCATGGTTCACTCCATCACAACATGTTACAATTTCCACCATTTTAACAATGGTTTTCAACAATTGATCTAAACAATTACCACCACTAGTAAGTCATCAATATCAATAATTGGCATAATCATAAAACAACAACATTGCTTTTAGTTACCCTATCCATAGGCTATAACAAATTGTCACTACACAACATACTCCAACTATTTAAAAATAAATTGAATAAGTTAGACCATCACAAAGCTCTTAAAACAACGACAAAACCTATGTCTTTCCAA
Organism: Rhipidocladum racemiflorum; assembly: GCA_036346355.1. Taxonomy (NCBI): domain Eukaryota; kingdom Viridiplantae; phylum Streptophyta; class Magnoliopsida; order Poales; family Poaceae; genus Rhipidocladum; species Rhipidocladum racemiflorum. The sequence goes on from CM070589.1 coordinate 48,372,010, forward strand.
TTGACATCGATACTAGCATTTCAGGAACATAATTACATCCTTCCAATTATTTCCATAGTTTGTAATAGCAAACATAATAATTCTAGTCAACTATCATGAGCTAGGGTCAATCACCATTACAATTAAATTGTTCTACCGACCTTATATTAAAATGTCTTAAATAACCAACCAATTTACTATTACATTAACATAGTTTACATCATCTTAATGTTCTAACTACGCATCAAGATTTAGAGCTTTAAACATTGTCAATGGTCAAGGGCACTTTAAAACAAAGCAAGAGATTCTAAACATGCACATTAACACATTTAATCATTCTCGCTATAGAGTAATCTACAACACTAGAAGTCTATTTATTCTCAAGCAAAAGATAACAATCACATTTAATTGATTCAACTCACAAATTAACTTAGAAGTACATCATTCCATAAACCACATTGTTACATACTACATAACACAGACATAAAATTTATAAACACCTTCATGGGTCACCTACCCTTGACAAACAGGATGCAACCCCAATCTTTAAAGATAACCACAGCTCTAGAACAAGAACGAACACCGATAAACAATTTCTTCTTTCCAGGCAAGAAAGAAAATAAAACTCAAACCGAAATACTAGAGAGCTCAACTCTCAAATTTCCAACTCTGGTAGCCAAAACTCTTCAAAAAATCTCAAGTTCTGCAACTTCCACAAAGGAAGATGGATGCACAAGGAAAGACCAATTGTTCAACCAAATCTTTTCTGATAAAGATTCAAACTTAGCTCCACCCAACTTAAGGTCTGCACCAGGAAAAACTCCAACACTTTTCTTAAGTAGGGAGAACAACAACCACATAAGTTTCCTCCCCAAGACAGTCCACAAAAACCAACAAAACCGAGCATCAAAGCTGAAATGGCGACCAAAAGAGGCGCAACACCAAACTCTTTTTCTTTTTCTTCACCAAAAGAAGTCAAAACCACAAGCCGCCAAAAGAACAATCAGCGAGTACTCAAAACCAAACACTTTTCCTTGGTTCCCAACCAACCAAAACCGATCGTCAGAATGGTAAAGAAAATCCCAAAGGGTCTTGTGACACTACGTTTTGGTGTGACATTACAAATTGCGAAATTAGAGAAGAAAATCTTACGGCTTGAGGTTTACTCGCATTTTTGGGCCTTTTGAAGCGTGGTGACACCACGGAGTGTCGTAACCTTATTTAACGTGCATGATAAGGTTAATAACATTATGAGATATGGAATTAAGGTTAAAACTATAGGATATGGAGGTTAATAGCTTTTTCGGGCCGTTTTCGGGGTTTTGGGCCTTCCCGGGGGAGTTTGGGCCTTGGTGGGCTTCGGTGGGATGGAGTAGGTCTCCGTAACGGACTAGGTTTGGGTGTGGGGGCTGGTAAAAGGGCTCCCCACCAGCCCTTGGGACATCCACCCCTGCCCCATGCGCCCCTAACCCTAGCCGCCACCCTTCCTCCTCCCTCCACCTCCTAGCCGCCCCATCTCTTGCCCCCATGGCGCCCCCATTGCTCCCCATTGCACACCACCCCTCCTCCACCCCCCTTGCTGCCCTAGGGTGACCTCCCCACCCCTGCATCCTCATGGATCCATCCGAGGAGCGAGGAGCGAGGAGCGAGGTGCGAGGTGCGAGGAGCGAGGAGCGAGGAGATCGATTGGAGTTTTCGTGCGTCGGGCAAAGGTATGATCATGGGGCTCCTCGGGGATGAGCTAGGTACTGTTATTAGGGAGTTTATCAAGTTTTTAGATCAATTGGTGGTGCTGGATTTGAGTAATTTGGGTTAGATCTAGATGTTGCCACGTTTCTGTTTTCGGGCAGATTGAGCAGTCGAGCTAGGGTTCGCATTTTCGCCAATTTAGAATCCGAATCTTGTCGTACGGATGTTGAAGAAGTTGTATATAATTTAATTATCTTTCCGTGGATATAAAGAAAGTTAAATTCCGCCCAGCCGTTTAAAAGTTATGGCTATTTTACCGAGCGTGTTAAAATCTGTGACGTAATTGGAACAGATCACGGTAATCTGTAGATTAGACGACATTAGAGTCTGAATCAGTCTTTCCCTATACCTAGAGAAAGTTGGGAAATTTCCTAAGCTACGCGAGGATGTACTTGTTTAATTGATTCGGAGTCCCAAAACTCAAGTTATGCTTTTTGCAAGGCTGTTGTCCCGTCGGGACAGAACCTCTGTTTTTAGGTTTTGCGAGTAGTGGGCAATGTCGGGTTAGATGGGGTTTTGCGTACTGTTTTGTGGGCATGATTGTGAGTGTGTGATGCCTATGTGCAGGTGGTGTGACACCGGGAGTGCCCTCGACTTCCCACAAATCCGTCGCCCGCGGTTGAGGCAAGTGTGTTGTAATGTATAGCGAATTGTAGGTTGCTTGTTGATATTGGATGAAAGATTGAATACTTGCTATGATCACTTGCCTTGCTTGCTGTTTTCCAATGATATATTGAGTATGATTATCATGATATGATGCTATGTGTCTATACTTATCATGATTCGATGCCATGTGTAATATTTGTCATGATGAGATGCCATATGTTTATGTACATGTGAAATATGATAATTGGCATAGTTGCATGCATGACATGAGATGGGGCGAGGGCGGTGAGAAAGTCATTAACTAATCCGGGAAAGGCCGGTGAGAAAGTTATGACTAGTCCGGAACGCCATTGAGTAAGACCTACATCGTGATTCCATTCACGTGGTGAATGGAAGCGAGGAGTAGGCACCCTCCATCTTCGGGATGGAAGGGGGAGAGGGTGCACACCGACGGGTGTGTACTCAACCATATCGGTATGAGTTTCCAAGGAGATCTGAGCATAACATTGCATTGCATTGCATTGCATTGCAATACATATTTAATGATGATGATGATGTTGTCATGTGCTCAAGTATGAGATGTTATATGTGATGTAAGGTATTATTGTCTTGTAAATGATCTTGTTGTCCATTACAATATGCTTGCTGAGTTTTCGAACTCACGCTTGTGTTTTATGTTGTTTTTAGGTACTTTGAGATCGGCATGCGGGAAAAAGGGGTCTAGCTACACTTCTACACGTAGCTCCACCATCATAGTCCATAATTAATCACTTGGAGACATGATATTAAGAGTTGTGCCATAAACTTAATGTAGGGTTTAATTTAGCATGCTTGTGATTCCTTATTTGCTTGGTTATAGCTTATGAAGTGGTTGAGCATGCTTTTATTGGCGTAATTTGATGATATATCCATTTATGTTGATGTTTTATTTGTCGTGTGCTATGACATATCTTGCCATGATATTGATATTGTGTTAATTCATGGAAAAACAAAGGAGATGCTGCTGAAATCTCGGTTTTTAGCATGTGCGCCTTTGCTGGAATTTATGTTTAATTGTGGTATTTAGATGTTGTTTAGCTTATGTTTGGTAGCATTCAGGCATATTAAATGCTGGGGTGTTACAGTTGGTATCAAAGCGGGCTGTAGGTCCTTGGAATGTGAATTTTTAGTATCATGCTATAGGGTACAACTAAAATGTGATGTGGAATAACTTAGAAACATGGCTTAGGTCTTAACTAAAACTTTGTTATAGGATAGCAACATTAAAACTTGCAAACATGGTATAAGTAATTTAAAAATTTGACACACATGGATGCACAGTAGGAATGGGTATGGGAATCGTTGCGTTACGCTTAAATGTTGTATTTGAGCCTTGATGTTGAATGCTACATTTGTTTATGTATGTTGCTATGTTTATGAAAGAATTGAATTGAATTGTTCTTGTTATTATGTTAAAGTGGGGTTGTGGTGCCGAAGGGTTTCGGTCACCTCTCTTTATTCATTGTAAGGGTGAAGTGTGACGGTGTGGCCGGTTAACGCCATCACCGAAGAACTATTAACCCCTGTAGGAGAAGAGTGCTTACCCTTTCTGTCGTAGATCGGGTAGTTGACGGGAGTCAAATAGAAGAGTTTGGTGGTGGGTTCCTTCGTATGTTCTTCACCGTTCTGACGGTTGGTTTTGGTTGGTTTTCTTGGTTTTAGTTGATGGAAACTAAAAGAAAAATGTATGGTATTGGATTTTTCGCGGATCATTCCGTATGCGATTTGTGGTTTTTGGTCTTCCTTGGTTGGAAACGAAGAAGAAGAGTTTAGAGTTGCGCCTTTTTAGTCGCCTTTGCTTTGACACCGGTTTCTTTGGTTATTGTGGTTTGTCTTAGGGAGGAAACATATGTGGTTGTTGTCCTCCCTATCTGAGAAAAGAGTTGAAGTTATCCTAGTGCCGACCTTAGGTTGGGTGGAGCTAAGTTTTGTAACTTTATCGGAAAAGGTTTGGTTGAACATTTTGTTTTCCCTAGTGCATCCTTCTTCCTTTTTGGAAGTATGGATCTTGAGATTTCTTGAAGAGTTTTGTGGGCAAATTTGGGAACTTGAGAGTGGAACTCTCCTGCATTTCTGTTAGAGTTTTGTTTTCTTCCTTGCCTGGAAAAAGGAGAAATTGTCTATCGGTGTTAGATTACGGTTCTTGAGTTGTGGTTGTCCTTAAAAGTGGAGTTGCATCCTGTTTGTCAAAAGTGAAAATGGTTGTTTAGCATGTCATGTAGTATGTAACAATGTGGTTATTGGAAATGATTTCTTCTTAAGTTAATTGGTGAGTTGAATCAGTTAAAAGTAATATTTGTGCTTAGCTTAAGATTAAATGAACTTCTAGTGTTGCAGATTACCCTATAATGAGAATGAATAAATATGTTAATGTACATGCTTAGAATCTGTTGCCTTGCTTTGAAAGTGCTTATGACCCTCGAATATGTTTAAAGTTTTAAACCCTAATGCATAGTTAAAACATTAAGATGATGTAGATGCCGATATTGTTAAAGAAACTTTCTTTGGTTGTCTAAAGATGTTCTAATCTAATGGATTAATAGAGAGATTTAATCATGTTGACTAGTGACTTTAATTTGGAAGTTGATTAGAGTTGCTTTTTATATTGTCGCAAACCATTAGTATAATTGGAAGTATGCAGTTGTGTTCCTACGATGCTAGTATCGATGTCAATTGTGAAGACATAGGCTTTCTTTGTTTATGTTATTGCTAAAGCATTGGGATGATCTAACCTATTAAATTTGTTTTTATAGTTGGAGTATGTTGTGTAGTGACAATTTGTTATGGTATATGGATAGTGTAACTAAAAACAATGTAGTTGTTTTTATTATTATGCCTATTTATGGATATTGATGATTTAGTAGTGGTGGTAATTGTTTGGATTACTTTTGGAAGCCATTGTAAAATAGAGGTTATTATAACATGTGGCGCTGAAGTGAACCATGGATATTTTAGCATGATATAGAAGTGTATCCTAAAGAAGGTATATCTTAGAATCATAATTTTCGGATTTTGTCTTATGGAGATACTATTTGTATGTTGAAGTCATTTGTTAATGGAATAAGTTTTGATTGTCAAGATGTTGACGATTTATGGTATAAAAATTGATAGGATGATCATGCTTAAGTATTTGTTGAAGTACTACGCTTTGAAATATAGAATACGTTGTTTTATGATGTGTTGGTTTGTGGGGTTCTTGAGGAGGTAGTATGGATTGATTTAAGATGGGTTTTCTTCGAGCAAGTAAATAGTGATTATGGAATGCTTAAATGTTAAGGATATGGGACACCGGTTATGGTGAGTCTCATGCCGAGCTTGTGTATAAAACCTTTGGTCCTGCTGGTGGTTTGCTATCTTGGTTAAATGTTTTTTTTTTGGTCAAGGTGTTATTTATGTTGCATTTTCGAGTTTCCTAAACTCAGTAGAGGTTGGTGCCCATCTTTGGTTTTGGCTAAGTTGTTCACTTTATGCTATGAGTTTGATTTGCACCCAAAAGCCTTTGAGGATCGCGCTCCTTCGTCATCAAGGGCTATACTTGGAGTAAATCTTAAAAAGGAAGCCGATAGACATAGTGGGCCGTGTTGAAAATTCTTGAGATTTAATTTGTAAGTCTATTTGATTGGAACCGATTTATTTGGAAAAGGTCATGTGGTGTTTATGAGTGTTTCCAAAAGGGTGGATTTTATGAATGTTTATAAGTGATTCGGTTGGTGAAGTGTTCTCATTTTGGGAAAATGAGTCTCCCATTTCTCTTTGAGAATTGATGTTCTTCTTTCAAAATGTTGATTTTGCTAAAACGCTGATGCTTTACAAATTTGGCTTTCAATTGTCGACTCGGTTATGTATGACGTGGTGTTTTCCTCGTTAATGGTGTTCCTCATAGTTTTATGATTGGGCGCAATCATCGATGCTATCCAAGTTTTAATCATGTGATGCAGAGGAAGAAGTTGTCTTGTGAATGACTATTTGGTAGCGCTGTACATGATGAATGAATGGTAAAAAGGAAACATGACATCATTTATAGATGTCTATTGATAAAAGAGTCGTTGAGCTGTGTCGCGAGTAAGTCATATAGGGAAATATGACTAATCCGGTGTGCTCTCGAAAAGCTTGGATTCATGTCATGAATCTAGATTTCCATTTGCTCTTTAGCATGAAAAGAAAGAGTGAAGAGTTCCTGGCACTTGGCTTTGTTGTAAGAGGATTGGGTTTCCTTGTTTCCTTGAGAGTTATTATGGCGGTTGTGGATTCTTTCGATTGGTTTGAGAATCTGATGGCGCCGTGATGGCACTATGGGTGTCCCGATCTTTCGATGAGAAACACACGATCGATTTGTTAGAGTCGACTTTGACGATCCGACTACACCGTACGACGACGATGCGCCTTAGCAATCGCTAAACCAACTCAATGGTTATTGATCTTGCCGTAGGGCACGATCAACCTGAACACGAGGTTCAATTCCTGCAAGCAAATCAAGAACAAGCAAGAACACAGGATAAGCAATCTGAAATTATGGATAAACCGAAGCTAAACAAAGTGGAGTCTTATTGACGATCTTGACAAGGTGGCTGTCCAAAGACAACTCGCAGGATCAAGTTTGCACTTGGCTAAACTAATAAAATAAAACCCAAAACCCTAAGGAGCCGATGTCTGGCTATTTATGAGGTAGGGACGGGAAACACGCCCAAAGCAGAGGGATACCAACTACAACTCTATTACAAGGCCCAAAGCCCAAGTCTTCTCGATTTGGAAAAGTGACGCTAATTGTTTTGCAGATTCCCGCCGACTCGGACGGAATTTGGGATGGGGTCCTGATCCGCTGGAAAGAGGACGCCGAAACCTTCAAACCAGTACTATAGACCTAAAACACCTTTGTGGATCAAAAAGTTATGGTCGCTTAAAGTTGGTGCTGTCCCGAGGCCTAATCCGAGTTGAACTTGTGCACCGGAAGAATTGGCTTCATGCTTGACGCTTGGGGGAGTCCTTCTTCCTTGGTTCCTAAGGACAATAAAATCATCACAAGGATTAAATAGCATTCCATTCATTAAATTATTTGTATGCAACCCGAGGAACGATTCACCTGGTAATTGAATTGACGCGGCGCGAGCTCGAGTAATTGGCCCTTGTATTACATTGTTGGCTTCAATTGGGTTTGTAGGCATGGCCGATGCATGGTAGTGATGTCCTCATCATCCTCCCTTCTTGCATTTGAGTCGTCCTCGACTCAAGTTCATCATCTTCTCCCAAGTTTGTCTTAAGATCTGATAATTCATTTGACGGGCTCGAGCTCGAGTAAATGGTCCTTGAACCGACGAAGATGTAGAAGGATGGCCAAGGTGGGGGTCGATAAAGCCATGTAGATGGAGCCATCGTAGTAGTTGTATACGAAGTAGAGTATGCTGTGAAGTGTCGCCAACTTAATGGTCCTGGCCAAGGTGGGGGTCGATGAAGCCATGTAGTTGATATAATTGCAGTAACACTTGGTTTTGACCATCTTCGTGATGACCATATGTTTGCATTGTAAGTTTTGTCCATGATGAGCATGGTCTCATCATCCTCCCTTTCTTGAAGTGGAGTCGTCCTCGACTCCATCATATTGTCCTGTGAAATGTTAGTAATGACAGGAAACAAAGCAATATGCACATTTGCAATGAAATCAATGGATCGAGAATTTCTATCAACCATATCCTCCCTTTCTTGAAAACTATCATGTGACTTGTGAATGGAACCAAATGTACTTGGTCTGACATGATTAGTGATATGGCAATTATTAAATTGATGACATTGTTGCATTGCAAACGGAGGTTTAAAATCTGAACAAATGTAAACTCGATGTGCTTTATACTCTTCTTTCTCACTATTTTTGCCAATAACATAAAAGATGTTTCGTGATAACCATGACAAATCAGAATGTACAAAAAGGCTCTCCTCTAAATAATTCAGATCACACGGAACATCAAATTCAATGTAGCCTAATGTATATAAAGAAGACATCAATTTCAACTCATCATTTTCGCTTGTGATGTGAATGACATGTTTGTTTTCAGCATAAGTGTCTAGTGTGTTAACAAAAGTGACATGTCCATTTGCTAGTTGTGTCATGGATATAAGTGAAGTATTATCACACAACTCTTCTTTATCACAAGAAATATCAAGCAAATCATCTTGTAACAAAGCAAAATCAGCAATTGGTTCCACTATTAGTTGCTCTATGATAGCATGATTTGTGGATAGTTTTAGCTCTTCAAAATTATTTTCTCCATGTGTAAAGTCCATAATTGTTATATTACCTTGTAAGTTCTCATCAATGTTGTAGGTGTTTCTTCAACTATTATCTCTTCACTTACACATGGGGTAATCTTGATCAGTTCTTTCTCCATATGCACTTCTACATCATTCTCTCGATGGTGCTCACTTTTCTGCAAAATGTTAGCTACAAAAGAAGGTGCAACAATGGGCGCCTCAAATGAAGCTAATGATTCTTTCAAGGATTCAGCAAGCATATTTTCAACTCTACAAGCACATACAACCAATTACGAAGAGAACTATATGTTTCATTAATAAGAGCATCCTGAATTTCTTGATTAAGTCCACGTATGAACCTAAGCTCTGTTGCTTCTTCACCTTCAACTAAACCACAACGCAACAAATGATTTTGCAATCGTTCATAGTATTCCTTAACGCACTTATTTCCTTGTTTCAAGCATTGGAGTCTAGTATACAAAAATTCGTAATGATATTCAGGAACATAATCAATTCTCATAAGTCTTTTCATGGCCTTCCAATTTTCAGTTTTCTCTCTTTTCTACAAATATGTTTCCACCATGTTAATGCATATTCATTTAGCAAACTAGCGACAATCCTAATCTTTTCATTTTCAGGACAAATCATACTTGCCAAATTCTTTGTCTCTGCTATCTCCCAATTAATATAGGCATCAGGATCATAATGACCATTAAAAGGTGGAATGGCGAATTTAACCTTATCTAGGAATCATCATCAACATGTACTGAGCATGTAGTATGCCATTTTTGTTGCTTAGAAGATGAGGTGGAGGACTGGAAGTTCCGGCGATACTGCAAGCTTATCAAGTCTAGACAAAATAGTAGCAAGATTAGTGTTTGCAACTCCCTGAGCGGTCTCGATAGACCGAAGGCGGTCTTCTTGCATCAACATACTAGCAACAATTCCCTTTGCGCGTGGAGAGTGATGCATCGAATCCTCATCACCTAACATGGTTAGTAGAAGAAAATAAAACAATATAACAAGTATAATGTTCCTATCAACTACTAGGTGGCAAGTCTCTCAAGCGCTCAAGCCTATGACCCAAGTTCTTACAAGTTCTTACAATGCAGCAGGCGTTGTCGGCCGTTGGCGTTGTCAAAGGTTCTCCGAAGTTTGTGTAGAGCGATTGCCAAGGGATCGAACGCCTGTACGGGTAGAAAGTGGAGCTTGGACAGGCTTAATTTAGTAGCAAAAGGTTAGCAATAATCCAATCAGTGAATGCAAAATTGAAGAATTGTTCAACGTCTAGTCACTAGTTGCTGACTCGAGGCTAGCAAGGACTGTGACTCAAAGCGTAATTAAACAAGATGCAGTTCCACAGCAGATGAAAAAAACAGCGCGAAAAAAATTCGCGAAAGAAGGGAACTATCTCAAAAGACTGGGAATCTTGTGAAAACAGGTTTAGCAGATGAAAAAAATTGAAGAATTTTTTTTTTTACGGAACGATCCGATTCGTTTTTCTTTCAAGTGTTATGCAGGCGGAAGATTAGTCGTGTGACCAGTCGGCGGCCCCATTGTCGAAGAACTGCTTGTCCTCTTCCCCGATCTCGGGGGCGTAGAGCCCCTGGTGGTTCTGGGATTCTGACATTCTTCGGGATTCCTCACGAAAGGGAAAGTCGGTCCCCACGGACGGCGCCCGGTATCGGCGATTGGGAACAGGCCCCCGCCGAGCTTACTTGTTGGTGGAGGGACCAACTGTGACCCCTTCTTGCGTGAGGGATTACTCAAGGAACGGCTCACCAGATTTCAACGAGCGTGGACACAGCAGTTTACCCTGGTTCGGGCCTCTCAGGAAAGAGATAATAGCCCTACTCCAGCTCTTGTATGCTCTTGCAACGTATCTGAGTGTATGACTCTTGTCTTACAATTAGTGATGCGTGTGTGTTCTTTGTGTGTGTCCCCCTCACGATGGGGACCCTTTTATAGCTTACAAAGGATCGAACTCCACGACCCACTACCCGCGTTTGGACCTCGTCCAAGCGTGGCAACAGTGGATCCTATCCTTCCGCCACGCTCCACGGGAAGCGTAGCGGGCCCAGCGGAAGTTACGCTCGGGTGGTTATCCCCGCGACCCGAGACCACGTAAGGTCGGCCGATGGCGGCTGACCGAGCTCGGACATCTTACCGAGCTCGAGCTCGAATCGGCCGAATACGTGGCATTCTCGGTCCCACCCGAGCCCGAGCTCGGAACTGGCCGGAATGCGTAGCCTCCCAAGTTCCGATTAGACAATCCAGGGTAACGACCTCCTGGTGGCTCGGGCGGGAGTGAGCTTGGTCGTTAGTGGCATCCGAGGTAATTCATGGAAATTACCCGACCCCCCGACAGCTAGCCCCCGAGGTTCAAGTGGGAAAAGGTCTAAGGAAGGCCTTCCCCTTGGGCCTACCGTTCTACGAGCATGTCGGTTCTGCCGCGGCGGACAACTGCCGCGACCAACGAGCTATTAACCTCTTAGAACGAGCTTGTTCCCCGGCTCGTCGCGCTTGAGAGAAGCAGTGGGCCCCTCTCAACGGTTCCTTCTCCTGGAAGCCTGAACCGTCCTTCCTGGGGAACCGTCTTTTCTGGCAGGACGGTTTCGATTTGCGTGCCCACGTGTCGTTATCTGAATGGCGAACGCCTCAACTGCCCTCTGTGCCTCTAGGGCTTCCTCGACCATAACGGCGGGAAGTCCTTTTGCTTTCCCATTTCCTGGAGGAGCTTTTAAACATTCGAAGAGAAAACCCTTAGACTTACTTGGCCGTTTTGCGATCGCCGCGTCTCATACTCCTCTGCTTCGGCGCTCATCCCCCGACCTTGATCATCTTTTCCACCCTCATGGCGAGGTTCGGCGTCAGCAAGGTCGACAGGCGCAGGCTGGAGATCCTCCAGCAGGCGAGGTACGTTGATGCCGGCACATGGAGAGTCCCTGGCGCCGAGGAGAGCCCACAGCCGGAGGAGGGGGAGATCGTCTCCACCAAGCTCTACGCCATGAACGGGCTCCGGACGCCCGAAAGTGAGTTCGTCGAGGCCGTACTCGCCTCCTGCGAGTGCGAGATCGCTCACCTCCACCCCAACTCCATTCTCATTATGGCCATCTTCACCCATCTCTGCGAAGGGTTCGTGGGCGTCGAGCCCACTCCCAGTCTCTTCTTCCACTTCTACACCCTTTCTCGCACCGGCACGCCTTCGCAGGCCGGCTGCCTCTACTTCCGCCTGCGACCTACCCGACCATACGAGTACCCGAGCTTCACGCTCAAGGACTCGGTGTCGGGTTGGGCCGACTCTTGGTTCTACTTGAGGAAAGCAGAGGGCGGCACGCTCTCCTACTCCGGCGCCAGAGGTCGCGCCGTCGAGACGCCCCGACCGCCCGTGGAGCCCGAGGAGGAGAAGATCCTCATGACGATCAACGAGCTCACGTGCCTGGGGTGGCCGTAGGGGCGTTACCGGGACTACGCCAGGGCAGGATATCACCCCTTAGGAGGAGGGAGCATCCCTTCTTCAAGGTCGAGGGTGGCAGGACATCACCGGGAGTCACGCCAGGTATGTCATCGCCCTCGATTTTCTTTTCCGGCGAGAGGATGCCTCTTCTCACGACCTCTCCCTTGGCCGGTATGCGGCTCCGTGAGGCCCAGGTGGATGTGAGGGTGTCCGAGATGTTCGGCACCCTAAAGGCAAGGAAATCATCGAGGGCCGCGGATCCCGAACAACGCCCTTAACTTAGGACCGAGGCGGTAAGTCTCGGTCGGACTTCTTTGAAGCTTTTGTCCGGACAGTTTCGCCGGGGCCTTCCGACCTTATTTGAGTTTTCTCTTTTTCAACAGGAGAAGGTTGCCCTCGGTCGCCGTGTCCCGGTGGGATCGATTGGCGGGGCGGTCGAAGACCAAGGGACAGCGGTCGCAAGCGCGCGCTCGATCTCCGTCGGCCACGCCGTCCCTCGCCAGCGCACACGCAGCGTCGGCCGACGACCGCTCACCCCGCCAAAGACTTGGAGTATGCGGACCGGCAGGAGGTGAGTGAACTAAGATTGTGGATGGATGAGTACACGAGACAATCCCGAGCCGATGGCTCGTTTGCGCAAATTTGCTACGGGCGAAGAAGGAGGCCGCAGCCGCGCCGGCCCAAAGACGGAAGGTCGAATCGAGGGCCGATCGCGGCCCTTCAAAGTGAGCTCGCGCAGGTGAGCTCGAGCTCGGCTCCCGGGACCGCGAGGAGAGAAGGACGAGCTGGACCCTCTTGGTCCCGAGGTCCCGCAGGTCGATGCCACGCCTCAACCGCGCCTAACGCCGATTGTCTCCGAGGTCGGCTTGGGAGGCCGACCCTTCTGGCCGCCAGGGCCGACAAGGCGCGCGAGACTTGGCCGCCCTCTGGCCCGCGCCCGAGCTCGGCTAGCGGACGCCGAGCAAGGTCAGTCTCCTGCTCCCTTCTTGTTTGTCTCTTTCCCCTCCGCACCATACTAACCCCACATCGTCTATAGTGGGTGTGGCGGTTGGTGCGGAGTTATGGGATTTCGAAGCGATGGCTGACGATATTCTTGACCTCGTGCTAGAGAGGAGCTTGCCGGCCGCCGAGGCCGTCGTGGGCGACGAGGCCGAAGTGGGAGCCGAGGTCATGAGGCCCGATCCCCACGGGCGGTGGCGGCGATGTCGAGGTGGGGAGCCCAACTGCGCGAGCTCGGGACCTAGAGGTCGTGTCTCGAAGAGGAGACACGGAGGAAGATCGCGGTGCCGATGCCCGAGCCGCGAAGGAGGGCATCCCCATCATAGTCGTGGAGTTCGATGGTGATGAGCGGGCCAGAAACTCCGCGAGGATTCTTCGGCGCCGGCGACATCATCACCGCGACCCTCCAGAGATCGCCGAGGTCTCCCCGGGCTCATGGCGTCACGCGGGTCCCAAGACGGCCCGGCGTCGGGGACTAATCTGGCGGGAGCTCGTCCGACGAGGAAGAGCCGGCTACCTCGGTTGGGGAGACGAGCCCGCCATCGTAGGTGAGCCGGGCAGCTTCCAGGCGAAGGGATCTGCCGGGCACCGAGGCTGCTCGATCGGGACCGACCTCCGGCCGCCGACTTCGGTGCCCCGATTGATCCGCGCTCGGGGGCTGCTGCAGCCCAAGGGCCGGATCTTGAGCCGGTGTCCCGGTTGCTCCCATGGCCGTAGACGCCGAAGGGTGGAGCCCCGGCGCAACTTCTGCCGGGAGGAAGAAGAGCGGAGGTGATCCTCGCTCTTGAGGCCGTCCCTCTCCAGAGGCGGAGGTCGTCCCCAGGGCAAAGCTCCTTCGCCCTCGGGGATGAGGAGCTCGGGCTCAAGCCCCGCCTCCGATCAAGGAGAAGGGATCGAGGCGAGAGATCCCTTGCCCGCCCGAGAAACGAGCGAGACGGAGGACCCCGCCGAGATGTTCAGCAGGGAGTGGAGGCTCGGCTTTGTTGGGTAAGTACTCGACTCATGTGTTTTTATCAAAAACTCGATCACGACCTGAAATACCTTGTCGCGCAGTCTTTGGAGTCCACCATGAAGGACTTCCATGCCGCCACCGTCGCCGAAGTTGTCGCTAAGCACCAAGCCGAGCAGACGCCAAGATCGCGGAGCTCGAGCGCCGGGTTGCCGAGCCGACATCTTCTCGAGGCCGAGATCCGGCGGAAGGTGGAGGAGTCCGTGCACGAGCTCGAGGCGTCTCGGCCGGAGCGGCGAGCAGCAAGGTCGGGCCTTGAGGCCACGCAGTGGCGACCTTGCGCGACGCCGCCAAGCGCCGAAAGGACAATCGACAAGCAGCGGGAGGAGTCCAGCGACCGGCGAGCGGCAAGCGAAGGTCGGGAAGCTTCGCCGGCGGGTGCTCGACCTTGAGTCCGAGCTTGACTTCGGTGCGGGGCGAGCTCGTCGCTCTGCGGGGCGAGAAGCGTCAGGGCTCCTGTAATTTTCTTTTTCTGTCTTTACACCTGTAAAAAACTTAAGGAAAACCGCTTGATTGAGCGTAGAAAGAGCGTTTATCTATCTCTAAGCGTTTTTGTTGTTTTGTCCGAGATGATAACGATTTGTTTGGTGTCGTGGTTCCTTGTTCGGCTTACTTGGCCTTACGCGACTTAGCGATCAATCGTACTAGGAGTAGCTACCTCGCGTGAGAGCTGCACGAGGTCGTGGCCACTTGGTACCCTATAGCCCCCGCCGCCAACGGAGGTCGTGGGCGTGAAGCTGCGAGCACGACCTCGTTGGTGGAGTAGAGTTACTGCGGGGGACCGTGTGGCTCTTAGGTGCGGTGCGTCGATGCCGCCCACCGCCGACTTGAGCTTCGGGCAGATTCGGAAGGGTGTCTGTGCGAATCTTTGCTTGCGGCGGAGGTCTACCGCGAAAAAGATGGTCGTCTTCACGAGGAAGGAAGCCCTTGAGGTCGAGCTCTTGTCGTGCGGTGTTTTGCCCGACGACCAGGCACCTTACGACACTTTATGCAGGTCGAGCTTAATCGTAGAATTTTTGCGGAGGTAAAGGAGAAAGAGAGAGAAAGAACGAGAAGACGAGGTGACAAAATTTATTAAAAGGTAGGCGAGTGTGGTTAGACATGGAACTTACGCGGTTGGTCGATGTTCCAAGTACTAGCTAGTTCTCGACCATCTTCCATTGCGAGGCGGACGGCCCGGGCGTCTTGTTGAGACGGCCAGTGTAAGGACCTTCCCATCTTGGCGTTAGCTTGTTGGCTTTGTGACAGGTCTTGGACCCGTCGCGAAACGAGATCGCCGGCGTGCAAGGTCCTTGGTAAATCTGCGATTGCGGCGTGCTGCGAAGTGCTTGCAGGTAGACCGCGGATCGCAATGAGAACCCGTTCACGGAGTCGCCTCCGCGAGGTCGAGTCGAGAAGGCGCCGCTTCTGCGTCGATGCTATCGGCTAGGTTCACCCTTGGGGATCCTAGGACAACCTCGACGGGTAGGATGGCTTCCGCGCCATATCTGAGTGAAAGGGGTCTCTGTAGCTCGGCTTCGTCGTGGTGCGGATGACCGAAGGGCGGGGGTAGTTCGTCCACCCAGGCACGACCATGCCGTCGAGGCTCTTGAAGACTCTCTTCTTGATTCCTTGGGCGATCTGCCCGTTCGCGCTCGGCGCCCCATTGCTCGTGGGTGGGCCACGGATGCGAAGCATATCTTGGTCCCGACCTCCTCGCATAATAAGCCTGAAACACCTCGCTTGTGGGCGGAGTGTCGTTGTCGGTAATGAGGCGACTCGGAGCCAAAGCGGGTTACTACATTATTGCGGAAGAACCTTTTAGCCGCTTTGTGCCGAGATGGTTGATATAGGCTTGGCCTCGATCCATTTAGTGAAGGTGTCGATTGCGACGAGCAGTATTTACAACCCTCCTTCCTGGGAAATGGACCGAGTATGTCGATGCCCCAAGCGAGAATGGCCAGGTTAAGCGGCATGGTGCGTAGCGCGTATGCCGGTGATGGACCTTAGAGCATGGGCGGCAAGATCGGCAGAGGTCACTATTGAGCGTCGTCGGCCAAGGCCGTCGGCCAATAGTAACCCAATCGGAAGGCTTTGCTCACCAAGGTCCTAAGGGACGAGTGAGCTCCACACATCCGTCATGGATATCCTTGAGGAGATATTTGCCTTCCTCTTGGGTGATGCACTTGGAGAGGATGCCAAGCGCGCCTTTGCGGTATAAGAGGCCCTCGACCATTTTATAGGTCGAGGCGCCTCGCTAGCCGGGATTTCTCGGCTTCCTCCTCGAAGCGGTGTCCGTGCACGAAGTATTGGATGAATGGCGTCATCAATTCGCATCTGCTCGAGGAAGGAGGCGGTACCACCCGTCTCGGTTGCCTCCTCCCGGGGGTATGGAGGAGCTTATAGAGGTGCTCGATGAGCACCCCGCGAGCGAAAGCGGGCGGAACCGACCTTCGATAGATGGTCGGCCAGGGCATTGTCCTTCACGGGATGTATAGTACTTGAAGTTTCAAGTACTTTTCCATCTTCCTTACTTCAGCCAGGTAAAGCGCCATTGAGTCATCGAACCGCGATACTCCTTGTTAACCTGGTTGGCGACCCGGTGCGAGTCGCCTTCGCGATTAGTCGTTGGACTCGAGCGCTTTGCATGCGGCTTCGGCTAGCGGACCTTCCGTATTCTGCTGCGTTGTTTGTTGCGCCGAAATGCGGTTGGAGGCGTCTTGGATCCGCTCCCCGAGGGGATTCGAGACCACTCCAGCCCCAGCAACCGTAAGCTCGGGATCCGTCGAAGTGCATGACCAGTGGCCGTGCTCGGCCTGGTTGGGTTCGGGTTCGGCGGGCGGGGTTTGTCCATTCGGCTAGGAAGTCCGCTAGGACTGAGATTTGATCGCGATTACGGCCGATAATTCGATCTCGAATTCGGCGAGCTCCATGGCCCATTTCGCGATCCGCCCGCTTGCGTCCTGATTCCCGAGAATTTCTCTCAGCGGGAAGTTGGTCGGGACTTGGATTTTGTGCGCCTGGAAGTAGTGTCTTAATTTCTTTGAGGCCACGAGGAGCGTGTAAAGGAGCTTCTGGACCTCGGGGTAACGCTCCTTTGGTCCGTGCAGCACCTCGCTGATGTAGTAGATCGGGCGCTGTACCCCGTCCCGTTCTACTGTGATGACGGCGCTTACCGCATGGGGTGTGGCGGCCAGGTAAAGCAAGAGGACCTCTCCTACTCTTGGCGTGGTCAAGACCGGGGGTCTCGACAAATATAGTTTAAGCTCTTTGAAAGAGCGATGCAGCTATACATCACCTTGAAACCGTCGTGCTTAGGGCGCCTTGAAGAAAGGTAGGCCACGTTCCCCGAGCCGCGAGATGAAACGACTTAAGGCCGCCATTCTCCCGGTCAGGGACTGGACCTCCCGAGTGCAAGTCGGTGGTCGCATGTTCTCGATGGCTTCTATCTTCTCTGGGTTGGCCCCGATTCCTTGTGGGCCGATCATGTATCCGAGCACCTTGCCAGCTTTGACTCCGAACACACATTTTTCAGGGTTTAACTTTATTCGATGCTTATTGAGGTTATGAAAAGTCTCCTCTAGATCGGATACATGGTCCGAGGCCATCTTGCTCTTGACGACTATGTCGTCTACATACACTTCCAGGTTCCGACCTATTTGGTTCGAGAAGGTTTTCTGCATAAGGCGCTGGAAGGTCGCTCCAGCGTTCCTTAGACCGAAGGACATGGTCGTGTAGCAGAATGTGCCAAACGGCGTGATGAAGGAAGTTTTCTCCTCGTCGTCGGGCGATATGCCGATCTGGTGATAGCCTTAGTAGGCGTCCAGAAAGCTCATCGCCTCGGAGCCGGCCGTTGCGTCGACCAACTGGTCTATCCGAGGTAGCGGGAAATTGTCTTTCGGGCATGCGGCATTCAGCCCCGTGTGATCGACACACATGCGCCACTTGCCCCCTTTCTTCATCACGATAACTGGGTTGGCCAACCACTCGGAATGGTCGACCTCCCGAATGAAACCGGCTTTGAGGAGCCTGTCCAGTTCCTCTCTGATGATGGCTTGCTTCTCCGGGGAGAAGCGCCTGAGCTTCTGCCGCCTGAGCTTTTGTCGAGGCGAGCGCTAGCTTTGTGCTCGGCGACCTCCCTTGGGACTCGGGCATGTCGGACGGTTCCCGAGCGAGCAGCGTCGCGCTCCTCCGGAGGAAGGTCACGAGCTCGAGTTCCTATTTAGGATCTAGGAAGCCCCACGTGTACGACCTTGTGCGGCTCTGCGTCGCTGCAGGGATGGCCTTGGTTTCTCCTCGGCTTGGAGGCTAGCCTTGGGCGGGAACTCCTCGGCTCTTGCTCGGGCCATGTTGAAGCGATTGACCGATCATGTCTAACGCCCTCTCGTCGCGATTTAGAGCTGCTTCGGGCTTCCTTGATCGTGATCACGCCACGGGGCCGGGGACCTTCAAGCATTGGTACCGTGATGAGTGGCGGCCATGAATTTGGCGGCGCAGTCGGCCCAGGATGGCGTTATGGCCGACTCGAAATCGACCGCCGAGCGTGATTAGCTCCGTTCGGAAGTTGCTCGGATTGCCCGAACGTTCTTGGCGGGGCGATCTGGCCAAGTGGCACGACCGGCGTTCGAGCACTATCCGTGAAACGGGACCACCATGCTTTTGATCTTGGAGCGAGGGATGCATCTCGCCCAAGACCTTGGCGTATATCAGGTCTAGGAGCTCCCGCGATCCATAAGGACCCGACCTCTGCGGTGTTGCGGTCGTTGGGCTAACGACCATCGGAAGCCTTTGGGGTTTCGTCATCCCTGCAGGCGATCGTCCTTGGAGAAGGTGATCGGCGGCTCGGACCACTTGAGGCTGGCGAGCAGGAGGCTTCCCTGAGTGACACGGAGTACCTCGCGGCGGCCTCCTTTAACTCCCGACGCGACCCATAGGCGGCGGAGCCCAGAAAATCACGGCGATGTGGTTTCGGCTCTTGGTACTCCATGTCGGTGTCTTGCTCCTCGGCGGGCTTCTTGCCCTTGGCGTCTCCTTCCATCTCGGGGCGTGGGCATGGGACCCTTACCATTGTAGAAGCTGCTCGGGCGGGAGGCCCACGTTACGCAATTAGAAGGTCATGCCCATGCGCTGGTGGAGCGGGCGAAATAGGCATTAGCCCGCGTTGGTCGCCGCGTTCTTGGTCGTCCGGTTACGCTCGTTGTTCACGAGCCGTGACCCTTTCCTTCAGGGCTCCCCTATCTGATCGCGAGTCGGTCGTTGTCTTCGATGGCTGCCACCATGTTGGAGACAGAGGTTTTTCTTCTTTTGATCTTTTTCTCGATGGAGCTCACGCTCTTTGGTGGACGCCCGCCGAGCCCGGTGAGGCGGCTTTCCCTCGTCTAGCGGCTTCTTCCATTGGGCGGCCTGCGTCGCGTTAGCATAACGGTCAGCCATGCGGAGCGGCTCGTTGGCTGTGATGTCGGGTGAATTTCGAGGTCTGAGTAAAGCGTCGTCTCGGACCCGAACTTGAAAGCCGGACGACCGCCTGCGTCCGAGATGCTTGGGATGGAATTGCGCACTTGCATGAAGCGGCCCAGACGGCGGCGCGAGTCTCGCCCTCCTGCATGTCGACGCTCAAGGTCGCGCTCCTTCCGAGGCGGGCGTAGCGACTCTGGAAGTTAGCTCGGAGAAGTCTTTGCTCGGTGGGCCCAGGACCGGATCGAGTTCTCCTACGGTTGAATAGCCACGCCCGAGCCGCCCGGCCCAGGATCAGGCGAAAGTTGGCCATCACCCTTTCATCACCCCCGGCAGCCAAAATGGCCGTGGTGTAGATCGAGAGAAACTCGTCGGGGTTCTGAGTCCCATCGAATCTCTCGATGTGACCCGGCTTAAACCTTGTCGGCCAGGTCACTCGTCGCAGCGACGTCGCGAACGCCCTGCACCCGAACACAGGACTGTCGGGGCGATCACCACGAGCGCGGCGGTCGGGGCGATCCCCATCAGCCGAGCCCGAGGTTAGTGGGCCCAGGCGAGAGAATATCTCCCTACGCCTGTAGGATGGGGAGTGGCCCGATGAGGAATGTTCGGCCAGTTACGCGTGGCTCGCATTCCGCGGTCCCGAGAGCCCGGGAATTGCTCCGGTGCCCTCCCGAGCCTTCGCGCCAAGGCCGATCCACTCAGTGCGGTGCGTGAGTCGCTTGGTGGCGGCGCGGACGCCGGCGCGGCGTTCAGAATTGCTCTGGCGTCCCTTTCGGGAGGCCTCGCCGCCCTTATGTTTGTGGCGATTTCCTCGAGGTCGTCGGCCACGGCGCGCCCATGGCTTCTAGGTCGACACGCTCGGAAACTCTCTCGAGGTTGCGCACCACCGTGGCCAGGCTTGAAGGCGTTCCCACTGGGAACGCGGGGTAACGAGCTTCGTTAAATGCCGTCGCACGAACTCGAGTCCCGTGACGCGTGGAAATTCTCACGAACCCGGCCCTGGTCTTATCGGTCAGGCCACCTCGGACTTGCCGGCGTAAGGCGGTCGTCCGATTCAGGGATACTGCAGGTGCTCTTTGGCGCCGTAGCGGTGAAGACGCCGCACCGGTAGGATTTGCTCGACATTTCCATCCTCCTCAAAGCGAAGGCGTTACGGGATTGGGCGGATCGCGAGGGGACATCACGGTGTCTCCCGTGAAGCGGTCCCTGGTCGAGCTCGTAGAGGTCGGGGATGTCGAGACCATCGTAGAGCCCGTCATACTCGCCGTCCGAGAGGGCGTCCGAGTGGGAGCGAAAGAATCAAGCTGCTCGGCGGCAGCCGCTTCCAGGGAAAAGCTCTGGAACCGTCTTGATTCTTAATACGGCGGCGTCGCCGCCCCATTGTCGAAGAACTGCTTGTCCTCTTCCCGATCTCGGGCGTAGAGCCCTGGTGGTTGCAGGATTCGACATTCTTCGGGATTCCTCACGAAAGGAAAGTCGGTCCCCACGACGGCGCCACTGTCGACGATTGAAACAGGCCCCACCGAGCTTACTTGTTGGTGGAGGGACCAACTGTGACCCCTTCTTGCGTGAGGGATTACTCAAGGAACGGCTCACCAGATTTCAACGAGCGTGGACACGCTGATTTACCCTGGTTCGGGCCTCTCAGAAAGAGATAATAGCCCTACTCCGGCTCTTGTATGCTCTTGCAACGTATCGAGTGTATGACTCTTGTCTTACAATTAGTGCAATACGTGTGTGTTCTTTGTGTGTGTCCCCTCACGATGGGGACCCTTTTATAGCTTACAAAGGATCGAACTCCACGACCCGCTACCCGCGTTTGGACCTCGTCCAAACGTGGCAACTGGTGGATCCTATCCTTCCGCCACGCTCCCACGGGAAATGTAACGGGCCAACGGAAGTTACGCTCGGGTGGTTATCCCCACCGACCCCGAGACCACGTAAGGTCGGCCGATGGCCGGCACCGAGCTCGGACATCTTACCCGAGCTCGAGCTCGGAATCGACTGGAATACGTGGCATTCTCGGTCCCACCCGAGCAGAGCTCGAATCGGCGGAATGCGTAGCCTCCCAAGTTCCGATTAGACAATCCAGGGTAACGACCTCCTGGTGGCTCGGGCGGGAGTGAGCTTGGTCGTTAGTGGCATCCGAGGTAATTCATGGAAATTACCCGACCCCCCGACAGGTCGGATCCGTTGGAAAGAGGACGTCGAAACCTTTCAAACCAGTACTCATAGACCTAAAACACCCTTGTGGATCAAAAGTTATGGTCGTTTAAAGTTGGTGCTGTCCCGGAGGCCGAATCCGAGTTGAACTTGTGCACCGGAGAATTGGCTTCATGCTTGACGTTTGGGAGTCCTTCTCCTTGGTTCCTAAGGACAATAAAATCATCACAAGGATTAAATAGCATTCCATTCATTAAATTATTTGTATGCAACCCGAGGAACGCATTCACCTGGTAATTGAATTGACGTGCGCGAGCTCGAGTAATTGGCCCTTGTATTACATTGTTGGCTTCAATTGGGTTTGTAGGCATGGCCGTATGCATGGTAGTGATGTCCTCATCAGAATCGGTTTTCTCTTCCACAATGTTGTTTTTATGAGATGCTTGGCTGTGGTGAAAGTGAGTCGAGTTGTCATTGATTGTTGAGAATTTCTGACAAAGAATTGTGTGGAGTCTCTCTTTTTGTTTGAGTGGTCCCCGATGCGAGATGTATCGCATTGATTTGAGATTGAAGTTTTTCCTTTGCGACTTGACTTAGGAAAAAAGATCGAGTGATCTTTTGAGGTTGTCAAACCTTTGTTCCAAGTGATTTGTTGTGTTTTGGGTTCGAGTTGATGAATGTGGTTCATCCGACTAAGGGAGTTGCTCTTTGTTGGCATTCTCATTTGAGATGTGAATAGAAATGTCTATGGAATTGTTGAGCATAATGTAGGATTATACTCATGGGTTTGGTAGTTTTTGAGTGAGAAAGTGTGAGGGCGAGACCCTCATAGGAAAAGAACCAGTTGAGGTTTGGTAATAATTTACAGCTCTACCTTGGGCTAGGCGTAGAACTTTGGTTGTGGTTCGAAGGGTGGTCATGTTGGAAGTTGGTGATGTCGGTCCAAACGTTGTTGAGAATATGGTTGGATTGTTAAAAAGTGATGATAATTTGAAATATAGTGATCTGTCGTGAACTTTGTCGTAGCTAGTTGTCCCTGGGTGTGTGTTATGCTTGGGAGGGGGTAGAATGAAAGTGTAGCGTGGTTTGTGGAAGAAAAGAAAAGTTTTGTCGATGAAGGCTATGTACGTAGCTGACATTAGTTAATTTTGATTCTTTGTGAAAAGGGTCAAATAATTGGAAGAGATGGGATTTTGTGTCATGATTGAGTTTGATGGAGTGTGGTAGTCAGGTTGGTTGTGATAGAAGTGCGAAATGTTTGTCGTGAGGATTCGAGCGTTTTGGGTTGATGGAGCCTTTGCGGCTGAGAAGCCTTTTGTCCCTTGGGGACTTGGTAGTTGTTTTTGGTGTCCTTCGGATTTGAGGTCGAATCCAGTTGAAGGGGGGAAGAATGTGACAGTACGTTTTGGTGTGACATTACAAATTGCGAAATTAGAGAAGAAAATCATACGGCTTGAGGTTTACTCGCGTTTTTGGGCCTTTTGAAGCGTGGTGACACCACGGAGTGTCGTAACCTTATTTAACGTGTATGATAAGGTTAATAACATTATGATATATGGAATTAAGGTTAAAACTATAGGATATGGAGGTTAATAGCTTTTCCGGGCCGTTTCCGGGGTTTTGGGCCTTCCCGGGGGAGTTTGGGCCTTGGTGGGCTTTGGTGGGATGGAGTAGGTCTCCGTAACGGACTAGGTTTGGGTGTGGGGGCTGGTAAAAGGGCTCCCCACTAGCCCTTGGGACGTCCACCCCTGCCCCATGAGCCCCTAGCCCTAGCCGCCACCCTTCCTCCTCCCTCCACCTCCTAGCCACCCCATCTCTTGCCCCCATGGCGCCCCCATTGCTCCCCATTGCACACCACCTCTCCTCCACCCCCCCTGCTGCCCTAGGGTGACCTCCCCACCCCTGCATCATGAAAAGAAACGAATAACCGATGAACGATCCCTTCTCTCGCCTATGCTTCTCCAATCCGCAGGGAACCGCCGGCTTCTCCTCGGTTGGATGGGCTTCAATGCAAGATCAACAGGGGGAAGAGGGGAGGGAGAGGCGGCTATGTGGGTAAATCCTAGCAAAGGGGGGTGCAAGAGAGGAAGGGGGCAAAGGGGGAGGAGTAAGGGGGTGGCGGCTAGGAGGGGGAGGAAGTGGGGGGGAAGGGGGTGGCACCCAAGGGGTGGGAAAGGCTAGGGTTGGCTGCCCCAAGCACCCCCTCTTGGGCCAAAACCAGCCCACGGAGGCCCAAACCATCCCACCGGTAGCCCAATTTCAAACCCCCAAGGCCCACAATTCCCCCGGAGAAACCTGAACACCCTGAAGGGGCTAAAAACATGAAATAACTCATACCGTAATTTCACAGTCGCGTCCTTGTAGGTCATGTACTTTGTTGGCAACTATCGCCCCTGGGGGAGGTGTCGTCAAATTGACCTAATCGAAATGCTTTGTCAGATTGGCTGTCATTCCGGCCGCAGTTATGACGTTGGTGTCTCGTCGATGGTCCGTCATGCCAGGTGTGACACTACGGAATGGTGTGACATTATAAAATGTGAATATTGAGGTCAAAAACATTATGAAATATGGTATTGGAGGTTGAAACCATACGGTATGAGGTTTATTCACGTTTTCGGGCCGTTTCCGGGAGTTTGGGCCTTTCCGGGGGAGTTTGGGCCTAAAGGGAAGGGTCGTGGGCTTTGGTGGGAAAGAGTTTGAGTCTATTTAGGAGTAGGATTCCTGTGTGGGCTGGTAAAAAGGGGTTTTCCCTGCCACTTGTGCGCCCCCACCTCCCTCTTGTGTGCCCCCTCCACCTCCCCTTGTGCCCTAGCCGCCCCACCTCCCCTCTCCCCCTTGCGTGCCCCCCTTGCTCTTCCCATTGCTCCACCACCCCTCCACCACCTCTCCACCTCCCTTGCTGCCCCTAGGGGAGATCCCCACCACAACACCTTGAAGATCAATCCGTTGGAGCGCTCCGCGACGAGGAGATCCGGCGGGATTGGAGCGAGGAAGGAGATCGCGCGAACCGGGAGGAGATCTATTGGGTTTTCGTGCGTCGGGCGAAGGTATGGCCATGGGACTCCTTGGGGTTGGCCTAGGTACTATTCTTAGGGTCATTATCATGTTTTTAGATCAATTGGTGGTGCTAAAATTGAGTAGATTAGATGGGATCTTGAGTTTCCACGTTCTCTGTTTCGGGCAGCATGAGCAGTCGACCTAGGGTTTGGGTTTTCGTCAATTTAGAGTCAGAATTTGGTCGTACGGCTGTTGAAGAAGTTGTAGGTAATTTCAATACCTTTCAGTGGGTATAAAGAACGTCCAATTCCGCCCAGCCGTTTGAATGTTATGATCGTTTTACCGAACGTATTAAAATCTGTGACGTGATTGGAACAGATCACGGTTTTCTGTAGATTAAACCACTTTAGAGTCCGAATCAGTCTTTCCGTATACTTACAAAAAGTTGGGAAATTTCCTAAGCTACGCGAGGATGTACTCGTTTAATTGATTCGGAGTCTTAGAACCCGAGTTATGCCTTTTGGAAGGCTGCTGTCCCGACGGGACAGAACCTTTGTTTTTTGGTTTAGCGAGTAGTTTGCGATGTCGGGGTAGAAGAGGGATTGCTTACTGTTTTGTGGACATGATTGTGAGTGTGTGGTACTCATGTGCAGGTGGTGTGACCCCAGGAGTGCCTTCTACTTCTCGCCAATCCGTTGCCCGTGGTTGAGGCAAGTGTATTGTAATGGATAGCGGTTTGTAGGTTGCTAGTTGAGACTAGATGAACTTGATTATATGATATGATCACTTGCCATGCTTTAATGATTGCCTATGATATGATGAGTATGCTATGATGCCATGTGTTAATGTACAAGTTAATTATGATGTTGGCATATTTGCATACATGGCATGTTACATGGCCCGGGCGGTGAGAAAGTCATAACTAGTCCGAGGAAGGTCGGTGAGAAAGTTATGACTATTCCGGAGAGCCAATGAGTAAGTCCTACATCGAGATTCCTTTCACCGCGGTGAACGGAAGCGAGGAGTAGGCACCCTCCATCTTCGGGATGGAAGGAGGGAGAGGGTGCACACCGACAGGTGTGTACTCAACCATACCGGTATGAGTTTCCAAGGAGACATGAGCATCGCATCGCATTGCATACATAATGGTGATGATATTGATATGTGATCATGAATGAGATGAAAGACATGATATGAGTTGTTGTAGCCATGTAATTGTTTTTGTGTACCATTGCAATATGCTTGCTGAGTGTTGAGCTCACGCTTGTGCTTTCTTGTTGTTTTAGGTACCATGAGATCGGCATGCGGGGAAGGGAATTAGTCAAACTTCTACACGTAGCGTCACTCAATTGTTCCCACAGTCACTCAATTGGGTCTTGATAATAAATTAAGTGTGATGCATATTGATTTATGGTTTAGTTTTGCAATATGAGAGTCTTATTGTTCGTTTGGCTCATGGAGACATTGAATGCTTGGGATTAGACTTATATTGCCGTCATGCCTATAATTATTGCTGTCTTAGATGCCTCTTATATTACCATATATTGCTATGCTGTTGATGTTCCTTCAATTCATGTTAAAACAAAGGAGATGCTGCCGAAATTTCGGTTTTTAGCATTTGCTCCTTTGATGTAATTTACCTTAATTTATGGTATTTAAATGTTGCTTAGCCTATGTTTGGTAGCATTCAGGCATGCTAGATGCCGGGGTGTTACAGCTGGGGTGATGACGTTAGCCGCGAAGGCTGCTAGTGGGTCTCTGGGTATTTCCGAAGGAGCTTGGAGCCCTAGATTGCCCATGGCCTCTGCTTGGGTAGTTTTCTCTTGGGAGTTTTGCAGAGGTGGTGTTGTCGTTCCTGGCCACATACACGTGGCAGTCGAATTGACTGCTACTGCTATGGCTGCTACTATCCTCACCGCTACTAGAGCTATCACTATCCGTTTTGATACACTTTAGGAGATTGTCTCCCATAGGATCGAAATTGAGAAAGGACACTACTCGGCTTGAATCCTAAGATCGGGACTCGATGAAGCCAAGATGCTCGAGCGTACCTCCGGGTCCCCACTGGTAAAGCATTGTTTCGAATGCAATCTGGGACCCAATGGTGGGAACTTGGTGGATGAAGATGTTGGAGTCGGTTGTGCCACTGATACCATTGCCGACCCCACAAAGATTGCTTGCCATGGTCATGGTTGATCTGCAAAATCAGTTGAAGGCCTCTACCTAGCGAGCCAACTGTCGAAGGTTAAGAAATCGATTGTAAATTTGTAACGGGTACCTTCGGGGTTCGCAGGATCGAGAAACACAAGTGAAGCAAGATTTAGACAGGTTTGGACCTCTGAGAAGAGTACGTAATACCCTACTCCTGTTGTTTTGCACTATCGGATCGATGAACACAAAGTACAAATAATTTCTGGTTATAATGAAGACATGAAGGGTATGACTAGATCTAATATGGTTGCTAGGATCTAGTAGGCGCTCCTCTCTGGTTCCTCCTTGCGTGTGTACTCCTGATGGCCCTTTCTCCAGCACTTGGCCCCCTCCCTTCCGTGCCTCTCCTTCTGTATTTATAGCTGGGTACACCATCCTCTTCGAGATGTCACCAGATGAGGACTCCGTATCGTTCCCGATCAGGGATCTTCGTTCTGAGATCCTCGTAGGAAGCTGTTTTTCCTTATCTACTTGATGTACTCGATCTGGTCTCCTCGTGACGGGAGCAGGATCGAGTCCTTCCTTTTGTAGATATACCTTTTCCGTTAACCTTGTCTCCCGTAGAGATAGGGCTCTCGGTGTCCGGGGTATACGGTATAATTTCTATCTTTCCAGTACGCATGCATATCCCATATTTAGATATTTGACAACATTCATGGAGGAGACAGAGGCATAATGAGTAGAACACGAATAGCGTGAAGCTCAAGAAAAGGCTGTCTAGGAGCAATGTGAGAGTATTGCGATTGGCAAGCAAAAGGCTGTGGAAGAAGCAAGATGCCTTTACCATAACGCCAGCCGAAAATGTCGCATAGATCGGATCCATCAGGAAGTCTTCCCTGATCAGTCTTTTCGGTCAAGCCACAAGTTCCAATGATTACAATAAGGGACCTAAACATGGTTTGTACTAGTCCACAAGAGGAAACTCCTATGGACAAGATTCACATTATAGCGAATGCAATTCTTAGTCAACCTATGGATGGAGACAATGTGCCACTTATAAGATCCATAGCTGCTGGTCTGCAAGAAGTTGCTACAAAAATATAGAGCGTCTCCTTCCATAAGAATTGCAATTGATTCTGAAGAACCATGTGGAGGTCCATCCATATTTGTAATGAGTATTTGATTTTATTTGAGCAAGGTGTGCTCAGGTTTGAGTTTGATTTGAATTGGAATTCAAAAGAAAGCAATTTGAGTTGTGTTAGCTTCTTGCGATACTACCGGCCTATGGGTGGCGGTAGTACCGACATGATGAATGAGACATGAATAATTGTGAGCAATTGAATGGTTATTGCATATTATTATAGGACAATGCTATGTGATGGTTTTCCTTGTCTTTGATGGTTGCAGGATGACGGTGCTAGGTCATGGTGAGGCGGAGGATGACCAGGACAAGGCGGAGTGTGTCGGAGGTCCATACGGTCAAATATCTCCGAAAGATGATCGGAGATGGAGTCCGGGCAAGTCAAGAAGACAATGAAAGGCAATGATACTAGCTAGATTTTGCGAGGATCGATGAGGGCCATTGGATCATGGTCTAGTTGATAGGTTAGCGGGTCTAGGTAGTATGCTTTGAAAACCATGCAAGAAAACCCATTATGTGTGTGGGTTTTGGGTTGCCCTTGCATAGCTGTGTGAGTGGGTTAATCCTAGCCCTTGATGGAGTGCTCTAGGGTTAAGGGACTCATCCAAGGATGGTAGATGGCCAAAGAGTAGTATAAATAGAGGGGGAGGGGTGCCCTCCCTCACTTGAAGGTTTAAGTTGCTCCTTTGAGTTTTGCCCACATGAAGTTATGCTTTGTAAACCTTCCATCCATAAAATACAAAGATTTTCTTTATTATTCTTTTGAATTTAAATTCTGCATTTACATTGTGTATTTACTATATGCAATTTAAATTTAGCATTTACTTTCCGGCATTTAAATTCCCGCAAATTACTTTCTCGCATTTTGGATTTGCCTCCTATCCTTCTAAATGCTGTTGATCTCGGATGTCTTAATGGTGCTCATATGGTTTTACATCTCTCTTGCACCCTAGGATAGACTAGATATCAAATTTATATGAAGTTGCAAATCTGTCTTAAAATTGTTTTTCGCGCAGCAGTCTGTCTTTAATTTTTAGAAAAATCTAAAAAAATCATTTTAGGGTGATTCTTGCTGTAGAAGGTGAGTGACTCATATATACATCTATGTAAAAATTGGGGAGTCCACTAGTTTCACTGTTTGGGTGCTATGAGGTGAATACCAAGCCCCAAACTTTCTGGTCGAAGTTCCTGACTGTCTATGGTGTTTGATTTTTCCTGATTGTTCTACAAGTTTTTTTGAGGTGGTTTTTGGTGTGTTTTAGGACTCATTTTTTCATATGGAGAAAATTTTCCAAAAATTCTAGAGCAACAGAAATCACCAATCACCTGCTCCAAGTGAGGACAAGGTTTGAAAAATCTGCTTTTGCTTTTCTAAAAGAGACTTTGGTGATTTGGCTTGATCTCTTTTAGAAAAGAAATATTTGAATTGATTCATTTTTGTTTGGACACTTGAAAACCAGGATTGTGATTGAAAAATTCCTCACATGATTCATGGTTCTCATCCATGCAAGCTAGAGGTACACATAGTTATCTAGTTGTTCAGGTTTTGGAGGGTTGGTGATTTTGAGGAGCACAGGTCTGAAGAAAAATCTTCAGGTTTTTTGGATTTTCCTTGCGGGCTTGTTTGGAGTATTTTGAGTAGTGAAAAATTTTATTTGGGATCATTCACCCCCCCTCTGATCGTAATCTCGATCCTTCAATTGGTATCAGAGCCAGTTTTGCTCTATTTAGATCTTGACTGGACTCGAGAGCCATGGTGACAGACAAGTACTCAACAAAGCCTCTAATTTTTGCTGGAGTTGATTATCCATTTTGGAAAATGCAGATGGAGTCATACATCACTGCCCAGGACTTTCTGATATGACAGAAGGTGAAACTCCCGTTTGAGGTTCCTGCCGATGAGAGCATCAATGTCACGAAAATGGCTAACGTTGAGGCAAACGCTAAGGCTAGAAACATCCTCATATAGGGACTTAGCTGTAATGAGTATGATCGGGTCTCTCACCTACGATCCGCTCATTAGATCTAGGTGATCCTCGACGCTTACCATGAGGGTACCACCTAGATCAAGATGGTGAGGCAGGACCAGTACAAGAGTGACTACAACAAATTTGAACAGCCCTGGTGAGAATCTCGATGAGTGATTTGCTCGGTTTTCCAAGATCCTTAGCAATCTTCGATCAGTTGTTACCACATACTCTGATTCAGAGAACGCCATACATTTGCTAATAGCATTCAATTTGAGAATTTGGGAGATGAAGGTGACCACCATCAATAACTCTACTGATCTAACAACTTTGACTCTTAACAAGCTTTATTCACGTCTCAAGACTCATGAGCTCGACATTGTCTCTCGCAGGATGAAATCTCAGTCGATAGCCTTGGTCACCGATCCCATTGGATCCTCTTATGTACCATCTCTCAATTTCTTTTATGGTTTTTTTCTCTCCGCTCTTTGCGACGTAAGCGATGAAGTTTTGGAATGATTTCCAGAAAATAAACTTGCTCTTGTCGCTCATAAATTTTTCAACATTTACAAGAGAGTGAGAGAAAGCAAGAGAGGTGTCACTATTACTTGCTTCGAGTGTGGTGGCCCCAATCACATTTGAGAAAACTGCCCCAAGCTGGAGAAGGGCAAGAATGACTCCAGTGGTTCGAGAAAGAATGACTACAACGACAAGAACCGCAACAAGAAGCATCCAGTTCGCGAGCCGCCGTGAGAGAAGAAGTACCGCAACTTTGCTACAAACAAGAAGCTCTTCCACCACGTGCTCGCCACTCTCGACGATGTCGACTTCTCCAACATGGAAACATGGAGCAACGAGGGCGAGGATGAACCACGAGAGAAGATGAACGGCGGCGAGGACTTCTCCAGCATGTGGTTCATGGCGGACGTCAACAGCGTCAGTGACTCCGAGCTGTACAGCGACACAAATGAGGTACCCTCCTATGACCAGCTCAATGATGCCTTCTGCAAGCTAGGAAAACTTCATGCTAGATCTAGAGCTAGGTGTATAGAGTTAGAGAAGGAAGTGAGTACCTTATCTCGGGAGTTAGCTTCACTTAAATCATGTTCCTCCTGAGACTATGATACCTATACTCTTTATGATGCTTTGCTTGTGAAGTTGGAGAACCTAAGGACCTTGCATGATAGTGTGCTTTCTGAACTTGATGGTCTTAGGTTGAAGAGGGCTAGCTCTAGTTCTTCTTATGTCATTTTTGCTGATGCTAGTTTTCTTCATGCTCACACAACTGCATCCTGTAAAAATTGTCCTAAACTCCTTGCTGAAATTGATGCCATGAGCTGTCACCTTAGGAGGCTTTCTGCTAGGAATTATGAACTTGAATTGCATGCTTCTAAGGACCCAGTTAGCTCATATAAGAGTTGTAAGCAACTAAAATTTGATAATGATGCTTTGAATGTCAAGTGTGCTCAACTTGCTAAGGACTTACTAGTTAAGTCACCAAATGATTAGTAGTATATTGGGGTTAAAGAGTATGTGGATAAAATCCACGTAGAGCTTAGGAAGAAGCTTGAGGCCCAGATTGGTAAAAGAGATGCTCCTTGCGTTTCTTATGAGTCCCTCAAAATTGAGGCAGCCGTGTATAGGGAGAGATATGCACGCGCTGTTCACTCTTCTCCTACTGGCTCTTCTTCTACTCCTTCCCCCTGTTCTTCATGCGCCTCTTTCTTCACGAGAGTGTGAGTACCTCATGAGCACTCTCGAGAGATTTGTAGGAGGCAAGAAGAAGCTTAATCTCATCCTAGACCAGTCCAAGATTAGCATATTTAATCAGGGTCTAGTATTTGACTACTTAGAGCACGCACAGGCGCATCTACCTAAAGTTATGCATGCCTCCAAGAGTAGAGCGATTGTGGTTGCTCCACAGATGAGGACCATTGTGTTTCGTTTAGCTGAGACTGTCCAAGGGACTTATGATATGAAGGTTAATCTTCCTACAGCCTCTGCCTCTAGTAAGGTGAAGTATACATGCACATTTTGTTAGACGGATGGACATCTGGTCGATTTTTGTTTCAGACATGCCAAGATCGTTCGGCGTGAGCGTGTTCGTACCCTTAAGGGTATTCAGGGTCATCCCCAGACTCTGAGTGCTCCTAAGGCACACATTGCTTCTAGATAGGATATACAGTCTAGGGAGTCTCCTATTTTTGAACAGCATACGGGGCTTGGTTTTCAGGCTTCTACCTCTGATTTTTGCCCCGGAACTGTTCGTAGTCAGTCTTTCCGCCATCCCCATGATATTCCTCGTTTTTCCTATTGAGGTGGATATCAGCAGCGTGAGTTTGACTCCTTTTGTAGGAGGTTTGGGCAGCAGCACTTGGATGGTTCGGCCTTTGCATGCCGGTGGATCATCCCAACACCAGCTCCAAGACATCCTACAGGAGCTGCTTCAGAGCTTGTGAGATTTGAACCTTAGAGAGATACTAGAGTGTAGTTTTTTTGCCTTTGTGATAGGTAGTTCTGCTCGTCGTGTCACTCAGTATTGCGTTTCCAGATGTGCTCTTATCTGCCCCAATACTGAGTCCTTGAACTCTCGATATCACTAGTTCTGGAGCTTGATCAGTGTAACACCCCAATTTCTGCTTTTCATGAATTTAAATGATATTTTGCATTTTTGAAAATTTTTGGAATTTTCTAGGATTTATTTGGATTTAATTGGAATTTATTCCCTTTTGAGATAATGAAATAATTAAAATTTCTAAATGAAATTTTGTTGGAAATATTTTATTTGAGTCCAAAATGTCTCGAAGTATTTTCCAGAATGTTTCTAGAATTTTTCTGATTATTTTGCTATTTTTTTTGAATTAATTGAATTTCTAGGAATTAATTTAATTATTAAATCGCTGAAAAACCCTAATGGGTTCCACTATTCCTCTGGCCGAGCCGGACCCAAGTCAGACTCGAGTCTGACCCAGGTCCGACCGAGCCAGCCGACCCGCACCGCGCCTAACCCTAGCCTCGCGTAGCGTCCGATCCCGATCGGACGACTGTTGTTCGTCCACGTAGCGTGCGCATGTGGATCGTTGGATCCGGGCCGCGCGGACGCCTACGATTGCGCCACGTCACCAATCCGAGCCGCCGCCGGACTCCGCCGCCGCGTCCAAGTCAACCTCGTTGGTTGCGCTTTTCACGGACGCCGAGGCGGTTATTTAATGCGCTGCCACCCGCCCTGTACTCCCCTTTGCCGTGCGCGTTGTTTGCCCTAGGTCGCCGTGCTCCAGCCGCCGCCGTTGCCGAGGAATCGCTAGCCGAAGTTGCGCTAGGGCTTCGCTACGGTTATTACCATTTTCCGCCGCCGTCGAGCCGTCTCCGCTGCGTTGGTGCCCAGATCCAGAACCGTCGCGATGAGACACGCCCGAAGGGACCATCCACTTCGCCGGACTCACACCCAAACGCCGCGGCTGTGGTCGTCGTCCCCAGCTCTGGCCAGCCAGCTCCGCCGTGGACATCGTCGACCTCGCGAGCTTCGTGAACCGTCAGATCAAAATCCAAAGGCCCAAGTTCGTCCACGTCACCTACCCGTGCATAAAACCCCGATTAGATCTAGACCGTTAAATCTAAATCGTAGCATCCAGATTCGTCCACGTCACCCCGTACAACTCCACGTTACGGTTTTTGGATCTATTAGCAACTGTTGGATCTAGATCCAACGCACGGGATTAAGCCACGTAGCCCGTAACCGCACCGTACGATGACGTCAAGGTGGGGCCTAGCTGTCAGAGCTATTTGGCCGAGCGTGATGACATCAGCAATGACGTCATCCGAGTGGGTCCCACGTGTCAGCGACACGTGTATCCGTGGACCGGGTCCACGGTGGACCGAGCCCTAGCTGTGGACCGAGCCCTAGCTGTGGACCGAGCCCTAGCTGTGGACTGAGTCCATGGGCCAGCTGACGCAATGTTGACGTCATAATCAGATTTTTTTAATAGAAAAATAAATGAATTAATTCGGTTTATTCTTTTATTTGATTTTTCAAACATCAAATGCTTATAACTTTTGCGTTTTAACTCCGATCTGGGTGATTCCAATTTCTAAATTTTTATAAAATTGAGCTCTATTTAATGGTAAATTTTATTTAATTTTTGAACGTGAGTTTTTCTCTGTTTTTATTTATTTGGTGTTTATTCATCCGTTACGTGTAGACGTTGAAGTGCCCGAAGGCTTCGAAGGTGAAGTTTTGACCCAAGAGCCAGCTCAAGACCAAGAATAAGTACTTTTTGAAGGCAAGTTATGCTTTGACCATATTGTTCCCACTTTGGAAATTATTTTGATTCAAATTATTGCATGTTAATTTAATTAGAAAATGCTTTAATTAATTCTAGAAATTAGTTAAATGCCTAATTTGCTATAAGCCACCTTGACCTAAATAATTGTATGCCATGACCCTTTGTCACCCTAGTTGTGGCAATATTTAGTTGGACATTATTAAATTGCTAATAAGGGTAATTAGATGGATGTAGTATAATGCTTAGCCCTGCCACGTAGTCATGACATGATTTTAGATAATTACATGCTAATATTGACTTAATGAGATATGGAACCTGTTTTGGAGAAGTGTAATGTGTTATTAATGATGATGTT
This sequence comes from Rhipidocladum racemiflorum, assembly GCA_036346355.1. Taxonomy (NCBI): domain Eukaryota; kingdom Viridiplantae; phylum Streptophyta; class Magnoliopsida; order Poales; family Poaceae; genus Rhipidocladum; species Rhipidocladum racemiflorum. Next base: position 48,406,584 of record CM070589.1, read on the forward strand.
GATGGCACGTGGTGCATGGTAATCAACTGGGGGTTTTGATAAATAGATTTAGACCGGGGCAAGTGGCAAGGATAATCTGGTGGGCCATGAGTGGCACCGGGAATGTCGCTTTGGTTCTTCGGCAGTCTTGCCTTGGTCACCCTAAGGACTTAACCTTGCAAGGCTTTGAACTGAGTCAAACGTGCAACCACATGTCTGTAATGGGATGGACCTAGTTGAATAAGTTGCTAATAACTTGCTTGTGGAACCTCGGGGTATCAACTACACCTTTTGTGTAGTTGTACGGGGGAGCGTACCGGGGCGATGGCTAGGTACCCGTCTAACGGTTGGTTGGCCTAGACTTCGCCTTTGCTAAGGGAAGGGTTAGTGCACAACAACCGGGGAGGTCCACTTGTGTAGTTAGAGGCTTTTGAAAGACTTTGTTACGGACACTCGCCTTTGTGGTGTTTGACTGTATCTTGTGAGTAAAGTGCATAACCTCTGCAGAGTGTAAAATCTATTCGAATAGCCGAGTCTGTGGTATTGGACACTACTCGTGGATTACAGTTAAGGGTTAGACTTTCGTGAAAATATCTTGTTCTTTGGAAAACGGTTGGTTTGGAATGATGGATTGGACCTAGGATTGGAAAATGTTTTACTTATGAAATCATTGTGAAAGTACTCTATTTATTATTGTTTACTGATTTGCAATCGATTACTGTATTTACACTTGCTGTTTTACTACAAATGCAACTGTTAGCCTATCCTTTGTAATAAGCCATGCATATAGAATATTAGCTTGCATTCTGTGCATGACTTGCTGAGTACCAAGTACTCACCCTTGCCACAATACAAACACCAGTTGAAGAAGAATCGACGCTAGCTCTGGAGGAGTTCCAGAAGGAGCCTACGAACTAGTGGCGAGCCCAGTCAGTTGCCTGTGGCATATTGGTTGGCGCCATGAGTTTTCTTTATATTCCGCTGTAAATTTATTCGAGTAAGACTTTAGCCCTGTGAGGCGTACTTTTGTAACTTGACCATAAGATCAAGCAACCAGTTATATTTCCCTTTTAATAAAGAACTTCACTATTTCGGTGAGTATGATTGTGATATATATACCGATGTTGAGACTGTGTGCACTAGCGTGATCCTGGACTAGTGCTGAATACACAGAAGGTCCAGATTTGCAAATTCGGGTCCTGACAATCAGCTCCCTTCTGTATTTCATAGTGACCCATATGGCATATCTTGAAGGGGCGCTGATTTGTATTATATGTAATATATATTTATATTCAGCATTTCCTTTCTGGTTCTTCTGGGTATCTCTTGGGTTGTTTTTCATTTTGTTGAGTCTGGGCAAGTCAAGAAGACAAGGAAAGGCAATTATACTAGCTAGATGCCGCGAGGATCGATGAGGGCCGTTGGATCGCGGTCTAGTTGATAGGATAGCGGATCTAGGTAGTATCCTTTAAAAACCGTGCAAGAGAACCCATTATGTATGTGGGTTTTGGGTTGCCCTTGCATGGTTGTGTGAGTGGGTTAATCCTAGCCCTTGGTGTAGTGCTCTAGGGTTGAGGAACTCATCCAAGGGTGGTAGGTGGCCCAAGAGTAGTATAAATAGAGGGGGAGGGGTGCCCTCCCTCACTTGAAGGTTTGAGTTGCTCCTTTGAGCTTTGCCCACATGAAGTGAGGCTTTGTAAACCTTCCATCCAGAAAATACAAAAATTTTCTTTACTATTCTTGTGAATTTAAATTCTGCATTTACATTATGTATTTAATGTGCCGACCTACGCCCCATGTTCGCCTTTTCCTCGCACACGTTTTGCCTTGTGAGTTGTCGCTGGAGCCACCACCGTTAGCCACTAATTGCCCGCTAAGGTTCGGAAGACAGTGCCGATGATTTCCCGTTCTTGGCCACGAACCGCCACTATTCTGCTCAGTTGGATGGTGGATTTGAGGACGCCACGGTGAGGCGAAGTGAACCGGACCCTTGCCATCACCGGAGAAGCCCTTAAACATCGACACTTTGGTCATCGTCACCAACTCCGGTTGAACCCCGCCGCTGACCTTCATCGTAGAATCCACAAGGAGTATCCGCCGTCGGATCAGGATCCGAGGTGCCAGGTGAGTCCGCGTATGTGTATCGCTTTGCCGTAAGATTAGATCAATCCTGTCTGTTAGATCTTTAGATGTGCGGCACAGATTGATTCATGTAGGTTCCGTCTCGGTTGGATGTTAGCCGTCGGATTAGATTTGTACGGTTTAGATCGATCGGTTTTGCGTTGCCTTGGAAGGACCGTAGTCATACGATGTTGAATCAGAGGTGTAGATGCATGCTCATGTCAAGCCCCGGGACTAGCTATGTATCGCCCTATTCGCCGCAATATAGATTCAATCCGGATCGTCGGATTTTGAATCTACGGTCCGGATGGCACCGTATAGTTAGCTAGTCGTGTAGTGCCACGTAGTGCATAGTTGCTGAGGAGTCGCAGTGAGCCGCGCCGTTTGCGCTGACGTTAGCCGTGACATCAGCAGCAGACCCACCTATCAGCCAGCCGAGCCGCGTGCACATGAAGTCGACGGTGACGTCATGATGATGGCATCGGTGGGACCTGTGTGTCAGTTAGCCAACCATGCGCATAGCTGATGTTAGCAATGACGTCATCCGGTCTGGGCCCATCGGCCAGAGACTGGTGAATCTCATGGACCGAGTCCACGGTAAAACTGAGCCGGGCGTGGACCAATTCCATGCATCGGAGGTGATGTGGCTATACCAGAGAGCGCCACGTGTTGCTTCCCAATTGGTCCACGTGTCGGTGACGCAATAAAGTGAATTTCCAGTATAAAAATAATTGAATTAATTCGGTTTATTCATTTTAATTTAATTTCAAACTTCAAACACTCGTTCTTGCTCATACGAACTCCGATTGAGGTGATTCTAGAGCCTAAAAATTTATAAAATCATGCTATATTTAATTATGAATTTTATTTGATTTTTGAAGTTGAGCCTCTCTCTGTTATTGGTATTTATTTGCATTTATTTTCGCTACGCGTAGACGTTAAATTGCCGGAAGTGTTCGGGAGCGAGGATTCAACTCAAACTCAAGATCTAGAGCAAGAGAAAGGGTGATTCTAAGGCAAGTTATGCTTTGATCATGTTGATCACACTTTTAAAATTACGTTGATTTAAATTATTGCATGCTAATTTAATTAAAATGATTTTAATTAAATTTGGGAATAGGTCTGCGACCTATTTGATGTATGCCACCTTGTCTTTAATAATTGTATGCCATGAGTCATTTATCATCCTATGTTATGGATTAATAGTTGGACACTATCTTAATTGCCAACATGGGATAATAGAATGTATGTAGTATGCTTAGTCATGCAACGTGCCGATGACATTGTTTTGGATTATCAAATGTTAACCTTGACTTAATGAGATATGGAACATGTTTTTAAAAGATGTGACATGTGTTATTAATGATGTGATGGCACGTGGTGCATGGTAATCAACCGGGTGATAAAATGATTTAGACCGAGGCAAGTGGCAAGAGATGTTTAACGGTGGGCCAAGCGTGGCACTGGGATAGACGCATTTGGTTTTGTTGATTTGGATATTGTGAACTTTTCGTGTAGTCTTGCCTTGGTCAATTAAGGACTTAATCTTGCAAGAATTTGAAGTGAGTCTAACGTACAACCACAAGTTTGGAATGGGACAGACCTAGCTGATTAATTTGTGATGACTAGATTACGGTACTATCATGGTGGTGTGGGTTCCAGTGTATGGTTCCGGTGTATGGGTAAAACTTACATGGCGCAAGAGGGGGGCCCTGTTGTGGTGGTGTAACCCTTAAGTGTTGAAACCTTAGCGGGCAGTACTGGGTCTAGAAGTAACATTGTAAAGGCTTTGTTATGATCATCGCTCTCGTGGTGATTGATTATGTCTTATGGGTAAAGTGTATAACCTCTGTAGAGTGAAAACTATTTGAATAGTTGTGCCCGTGGTATTGAACAATGCTCGGGGATTACAGTCAAGGGTTAGATTTTCATAAAACTGTGTTTGGGAATGTGGATAATGTGACATGAAATTTGATTAAGGATGAGAAATGATTTACTTAAGAAATATTTGTGAAGTTCATTATTGTTATTAAATGTTTACAGCTTTGCAATCTACTATGGTTATTTGTGAATGTTGCTTTATTGCAAATAAACCATTTTAGCCTGTCATTTAGAATGAGCCTTGCGTGTGGTTATTAGACTTGCATTTTGTGTATGACTTGCTGAGTGCTTTATGTACTCACCCCTTGCAACAATACAACACCAGTTGAGGAGAAATCTACACCCACTTTGGAGGAGTTCTAGGAGGAGCCGTTGAGCTAGGGTGTGAGCCCAATCAGTTGCCTGTGGCATATTGATTGGTGCCACGAGTTTATTTACTTTCCACTGCAGTTTTATTATTATTTGAGTCTTTGCCCTGCGAGGCATACTTTTGTAAGTTGATCATAAGGTCGTGCAACCATTTTTATTTAGTTAGTTAAAGTACTTTATTATTTTCGCTGAGTATGATTGTGATATTCATCTATGTTAAGACTGTGTGTACTAGCGTGATCCTGGACTAGTGTGAAATACACAGAGGGTCCGGATTTGCACATTCGGGTCTCGACAATAGCCCACGTGTCGCCCAGTCAGCCGCCACGTCAGCATGACATCATAATTCTCTTTTTCAAATTTCCCAAATATCCAAAAATCCCAGCCAATCATATCATGCCATGTGTCACCTTCTCTCTCCCTTTTTCTTTTTCTGTATTTTCAAACTTCCGAGAGCCCATTCTTATTCGTTCGAGCTACAATTTCAGTGATTCAAATATCTAAATTCATCTAAATTCAAGGTGTACCTCTCCGTACCATTAATTTCAAATTTTATTTGTATTTTTTTATTTATTTGTTCTCGTTTCGCGTGTAGATGATGTCGTCGAAACTCAGCCAATTCAACAGGTTGAGGTAGAATCAGCAGGAGGCAATGAAGGCAAGTATTCCTTGACCATATTGATACCAAATTTACAAAATGACTATGTTGTTTGAAATTATGCATGCTTACTTTCATGCAATGTACTTCTAATATAGTCTTAAGGTTTAACTAAATTCCTGAACTTGTTATGACTCCTTTGATATTGATCATTATGAACCTTTGTCACCCTAGATGATACTAGCTATTTTATTTGGTGTTAACCAGTAGTGTAGCCTGGGACACTACAGGAAACGACAATATTTTCGTCGGCTCCATTTGTTTTCATCGGCCACAAATAGGCCGACGTAAATGACGCTTTAATTTCGTCGGTTTGAGTGTAGTTGACGAAAATAGTATTATTTTCGTCGGTTTCTGTGGGGCCGACAAATATACGCCTCTATTTTCGTCGGCTGGGGTGCAGGCCAACGAAAATACTCAGAAATCCACTAATCCGGCGTATACTAGGTCACGCGTGGGCGCTATCAAAATTGGAAAAACCTGAGCGCCCCCTGCCCCTGCCGCCGCGTCCGCCGGCGCCTCCCAGCGCCCCCTGCCCGACGCCGTGTCCGCCGGTGCCTGCCCGCGCGCCCCTGCCCCGGCCGCCGCGTCCACCGGCGCCTGCCCCGCACGCGCCCCCTGCCCCGGCGTGCGGATCCATGGACCTTTCGTCGCGGCCGCCGTAGCTGCAGGCGCCGGGGGCTTCGGACAGATCCACCGCTCGGGTTCGGCCTCCCGCCTCGTCGCCGTCTCCCAGATTCTGCAGTACGCCGCTGCGGCAGCTAGGAAGTACGGCGCGCAGACGAACTTCTCGGGCGGCGGAGGGCAGGTGGGGCAGCAGCAGCTGGCAGCGCGCGGCGCCATGCTTGGGCAGGGGCAGCTGGGGATGCTGCAAGGGCAGGGCAACGCGGCTTCTGCAGCTCACTACGGGCTCCAGTCACAGATGATGGCGCAGGTGAATTTGGGGCCTCGAGTTCGATTAAGTAAACTGAATTTTGCTTGTTTTTACCAGTTCAATTGTGTAGTGTTTCACACGTGGATTCAGTTCCATAGCGTTGCATAGTGAATTAATGAGTCAAATGGCCAGACAAAGAATTGTGGAAGTGTAGGTATGAAAAATCGAAGCTATTTAAATGGAAGTGAGAGTGGCTAAAACTTAAATTTATCCATCAATTAAGAATTAAAATAAAATCAGCAGTGGATCCAGAATTTTGAATTGTTTTTATAGGTTTTGATTGTTTCCATGACATGAAGGATGGAAGGAGGTAACCTCTTGGGTGCTATGGTGCATTGCAAATCAAATAAAACTGAAGATCTGTATTAGATTTAATTGCTCAACAACTTATTCTATTAGTAATATCGGCACTTGTGCTTGTAAAGAATTCAAGACTCCATTTTTAGCCCCAGTGAAAGGCCTTCTGTTTTTGAAGTCATTACAAGAGCAAACACAAATATTCAAATATCTCTATCAGATGTAGAATTTCTTAACAAATCAATGAAATGCCTTCTGTTTTTTAATTGTAAAAGTGTAAAACCTGTTAAGAAGAAGTGAATAACAATACTGCCCATTTTTACCTTCACTTATAAATTATAGTTACGAGGGGAAAACATTTTCAGTTTAAGTTAACTACAACCAGCTGGTTATAATCCTAGGAGAGTAATTGAACTTTCCTCTTACTGCAGCCAAGGCCAAAGGGCATAGTACAAGGTGCGCAATTTAATACTGCTAACGCGGCGCAAGCATTGCAAGGGATGCAGTCCATGGGTGTTTTGGGTACTTTGGGAATGAACCAGATGAGACCAAGCGAAAGTGGTTATCTTTGCCTTTTTGGTTCTCCTGCATTCATTTCCTTACGTACTCATCATATTTTGTGTTATATCTATCCATGGCCTTGTGGTGGTTCTGGTGTTAAGAAATGCTATAACTAACCAAGGTTCTTTTTGGAAGCATGTGTATTAAGAAGCTAATGCTGAAAGAAGCAATAATCAATCTCTTGGCAGCATTATTCTGACAATTTTTTTATGCACAGTGTGTTACTAAAAATGATTGAGAGTATGGAGGCTTTGTGTGCCCATTCCTCTTTTCTGTTAGGAGTTATCAGAGCCAGAGTTTATTAAATCTGCATTGCACATGTTGTATGCTGAATGTGCTACAAGTCACTTTGTTTATATCAAATTTTGCAATTCTCAAGTTTACGTGGTACTTCATTTGGAAAGACTCAGGACTAACTTTTATCTTGATTCGTTTATCGAAGGTAGCTGGTCAAGGCTTGTCGAGAACAACATCAATTGCAGCATTAAATTCACAACTACCTGGATCATCACAAAATGGGCACATGGTGCAAATGCCTTTGCCTCAGCAGCAGCAGCAATGGTTGAAACAAATTCAGTCATCGATGGCATCACCTGTTTCTCCACATCAATTTCAGCAGCAACAAAGGATGATGCTGATGCAACAATTTCAGCAGAAGTCAGGATTGAGTCAACACCAAATTGCACAAGCCCACAACAGCATCCACATCCCAATGCCCAACAGATAATGCAGCAGCAACACATTCTGCAGCAACTTCAACAGCAGCAACAGCAACAATCTCCAAGGATATTAGCATCTGGTTCTCAGAAGTCCGCGAACTTGACAGGATCACAACCAGGCACACCTTTGTCAGGTGGAACTACGGCAGGTGGAAGTGCGAGTCAAGTACCTGAAGGTACTAACCAACTTCTTGGGAAGAGAAAAATACAAGATTTGGTTGCACAGGTAACAACCTAGCCTTTTCTCGGTATATGCTTTTTAACTTCGGTATCACTGGTGAGTGGTGATATGTGATTCACGTTACTGATCATGTTTTCAGGAAATGTTAGGAAGTATGTTCGGTCGCCGCATCCATGGATCCCGCAAATGGTAAATATTAATCCTCCTATTATTACTCTTATTAGGTGGATTTTATAAGCCATGATTTTGGCTTAGATTACTGATGGTCATGTATTCTTGTTTATTTTTGCTAATGTAGCATGATTTTAATTACACTGTCTACTCTTTCTCCCATTACAGAGTTATGGTGGATTTTGTGCTGTTACATCTTTAAGGGAAGTATCATTCATTAGAGTCTAATGTTTCTAATCAAATTAGTAATTCATGTAGTGGAAGGCATATTTTGCTGGTTACTTTCATATAGTGGAAGTCATAATTTGATCCAGATGTAGACCATTTTGTATTTTTTTTTAAATTTTAAAAACAGTATTTTCGTTAGCCTAGGCTGACGAAAATAGAAAAATTGCCGACGAAAATAACTCCCGAATATTTTCGTCGGCTGTGGCCGACGAAAATACAGTCGCCACGTCAGGTCACGGCCACTATTTTCGCTTATTGATAAATTAATAAAATAATCAGATTGTTGGTAGTCGAAAAATAAATGTATTTTCGTCAACGTGATTTCGTCGGTAAACCGACGAAAATAGCTATTTTCGTCGGTTTTTTCCGTATTTTCGTCGATTTTAGGCCGACGAAAATAATACGGATTCCTGTAGTGGGATGGTAGATTTTCTTAGTTCAGCTTAAACGTTTCGGTATTATGCTGGTTTAAACACCAATTTCAAAACTGAGCTTGACAACTGGCTGGATAGGGAAACTAGTTGGGGTCAAGGCAGGCCTCGTGCTTATCGGGACCTAAGAAGCACTCCCTCCGTTCCTGAATATATATCATTTTAGTTTTAAAATTTTATTTCTAAATACCTCATTCTACAATTTCAGGTGAGAAATGATCTATTTCTTTGGGATGCATGCAAAGCAGAACCTAAGTTTTGTCTCTCTTCATTGTTAACTACACTATCTGTCCGAGTTTATAGTGCGTATTTTCTTTCAACACATAGATCAAGAAGATATTGAAAATGACTAGATTACCCGTAGTTATTATCTTTAGGCACTATATTTGATACATGCATGTAGAGAATATTTACTAAGGGTATAAAGGAAATATCATACTAATTTGTATTAGATTATAAAATGCACCCTATATTTACGAAAATATCATTCAAAAAATACGTCTGCCACTTGGACGAGGGAGTATATATATACGTATGCTGCATGCGCTTTGCAAACTTCGCACCGAGTCAGCGAGACTCTCAGGACGTTAATTTTGCCTCCAAGTTGGAAAGAATCCAATGCAGTCATTGTACAACTACAACTTTGGCAGTTGTATCTGGACTGTTGCATAAAAAAAATGATGGCTCGGAAAACACTGCTGCACAATCAAAACCGTTCGTTGCCTTGATCGAGTCATACTAAGAGCCGGGATGCTTACGTTGCAGTCCCTGTTAACCCTTTCCCTCAAAGTTGCTCGTGACTGTAATTAACTTATTTACAAAAAGGAAGTGCCTGCCTGGCTGCCACAACTTTAATCGCTACTACTTTAATAGTCAAGGTCTTCGATGTTGAACCATGCAAAGCACAGTAGCATCTATCCTGGCCACCAAACCAATGTCCCGACTGATTGATCAGTGAGTGGAGGAGGAAACAACTTGCATGCGATAGAGAGCTAAAACCCCAAGTTTGTTGGAAACTAATCAAGATTTACTAAAATTATTGATTTACTATGTCATTAAAAAGCAAGTAAAGATCATGATGCAATTGCAATCAAATTAAATCTGTTAGTTTGTTTGTTAGTTAGGTTTTCATGTTTAATTGTTGCTTTAGTTAGCAAGTTGATTAGGTGGTCCGCCCACTATAAAAGGGCATGTATCCCGTGAGTTCGAGAATATATACCACAAGAGAAAATTGCCTGAAAACTATGCAGTTTTGAGCAGGATCTGACAGTGCATCAAGCGTGGCCAGCAGGGCGTGGCGGCACCGCGATGGCATAAACGGCTGGAGGCAATCTGCGGGCATGGCATGGTGGCGTGCTGGCGACTCTCGGCGGTGCAGGAGAGCACAGCCAGGGCGCGCGCTGTGTGCACCGTGGGTGCAAGCCGGCCCATGATGGTGTGGCCGACGTGGCCGAAGCGGGTGTGGTGAGCGGTTGTCACAGGCAACGGACGACACTGACGGCCAACGTGGCGATGGGCTTGGATCACTGCTGCGGGCCGGTGAGTCGCGCAGAGTAGCTCAGCCACGGCGATCGGTCGCAAGAGCTGCCGGGCGCGGCGGAAACTCGGGTGCTTCTTGCAGCGGGCGGTGGTAGCTCGGGCCCTTCAGGCGCGACATACGGTGAGCAATGGGCTGCCGATGTGGCTAGGGGTGAAAACAGACTGAATACGAGCAGATATCGTTCTTCCTGTATCCTAATCCATATTTTTTTCCCCAGATTCGAACCGGATATGGATTAGTCGGATACGGATACGAATCCGGGTTATTTGGGATACAAATATGTGATGGATATATGACAGATTCGGATTAGGAACGGATAAAATTATACAGATAATTTATGCATGTATAGAGTAATATATGTTGAATCAAACCACATAAATGCACGACCATAATAGCTAGTCATATAACAAACAAAGGTCGACCCAACCATAATAGCAGAGGCAACGCAGTTCCAAATAATCATTTGACGTTACCTCCTTCAACTGCATAACAGATAGTTTCTGTACAAGAGGTAATGCCATGGAGGTATTTTCACTGTGATGGTTGAAATGGTATAAGTGTGTTAGTCTACGTTAAGTACCATGTTTTCTTTGTCTTGGAGACTTTTGTCCTGTGTAATGTGTGTGTGTATTGGCCAGTTGAGCCAGAATATTAATTCATAATTGTTTTCTAGCTAAACATAATATTGGTTAGGTATGGTCATTCTCCGAATGCTTTGCACACATGAGGGTTTGCTTACAGGACCATATGGGTGGTATGTATATTCTACAAATTATGTTTACACATAGGGGTGTTTGCCTAGAGGCTAGACGACTATGCAAGTGAAGTCACAAGCAAAAATGGTTATGCCTTCCCACTTGACCTGTATGGATTTGCAAATATTAACTCTAAATGAAGCTTTGAATTTATCATTTTTGTCAGGGAATATTTAGTAGAAAAACAGACCATGATCGATGTAGAACACAAAATATGCCAATAATCTACAATTAGAACTAGAAGTCCTACATTCCTTTCTCTTTAATCTACTTTAACAATGTAGTGTAACGCAGCAGTCGAATTCTGATCAAAACCCCAAGATACCATGTTTCTCTTGTTATTATGCTCGAAATCTTAGGGATATTTTCACATTCCAACAGAGCAGGAGAAAGGGGCAGAGCTCCTGCCCTTGTTTTTTTGGGAAAAAAAGGAAAGGAAGAGAGATAGGTATAAATAAGCCACTTCTTAGTGTTGGACCCTTAATTGACGAGGAGCACCACCAATCCATGCAATGGGATGTGGCTACCTATTCATCCACCTCTTTATTCAAAATAGGACTGGAGCAGGTTTGAAAAAGGATCTAGTTCCTAGGGTTGGGCATTCAGTTAGCACCGTTCATTTCTTGCTAGCTCAAATCAAGTTTGCAAATTTTGACCAATTCTCCATGTAAAATCAAATGCTAAAGACAATGTATATAGGCATAGAAGACAGTGCACTTGTGAAGGGATTACCATGCTATGTTTATAACTAGCAGTCATGCACCTGAGGAAACAGTTCATCTTTCCATCCAAATGGTGTAACTTTTGCAACAATCGCAAGATTTCTTCATCTGGGAATCCCTTCCAGCCACGTGAGTTGAAATTTGCAGCTTATATCAGAAGCAAATTCAATAAATAATTGAGTAAACAAGTACTTACTCTTACTCGGCCTGGTGGGGGCGACGGGTGGGAGGGGCCAGTGATGGAGGAGATCGACCAGGGGGCGGAGGCGCTATGCTGGGGCGGAGGAGATTGGCTGTGAGGCGGAGGAGATCGGTCGGTGCGGGGCGCAGGAGATCGGCCGGGGAAGAGGCGCTCAGCGGAGGAGATTGGCCGGGGGGCGGACCGGCGGAGGTGTTCAGACCGTCGGCCGAGGGTGGACGGCTAGGGCCTGGGGCGCAGCAGATCGCCCGGGGGCGGGTGTAGCAGATCTGGCGGGCCGCTCGGCCAGGGGCGGGTGCATTAGATCTGGTGGGGCGCTCAGCCTGGGGGCGAACCGGCGGAGGACGAGAGGAGCAAGGCTGGGGGCGTAGGAGATCGGTTGGGGCGCGGGCGGAGACTACGGAGTGGCCGAATGGCGGACTGGAAGACGGGAGCCCGAGCGAAGAGCCCTACTGCCACAGCTATCCGGATATCCGAATGAGAAATTATCTGATATCCGGTTCCCATCCTGATTATCCAGATATCGACTGTTCTGCATTCGATCTCGTATCCGAACTCAATTATTCGTATCTGGTTCTGGATCCGACCGGATATCCGAATATCTTCCTGGATTCGATTTTGACCATATCACGCTCTGGATCGGGCGGGAATTATCTGGCCCGTTTTCACCCCTAAGTGGGGCGCACAGGCAGGGAACCGCTGGCTCAGTGCATCAGCCGTCGAGGCGGCGAATGCGGTGGTGTGCCAATGGGGTGGCCGACGGGGCCGCAGATATAGGAGCGACGGCACTGGTGATGTTGAGGCTAGCAGCAAGGGGCTGCGGTGATGGTGAACATGTGATGGAGGCCATGAACTACGGTGTGAGGTTGTGTCTGTGGAGGTGGCAGTGTGAGACCACTGTGAGGGAGAGTTGGTGTGACACCGATAGCGATTGTGGTGCGACGTCGCTGCAAGGAGAAGTCGGTGTGATGGCAACATAGATGGCAGTGCCATATCGCTGCAGGGAGAGGTCGATGTGAGACCGACGATAAAAGCGGTGAGAGGTCACTAGCTACAAGGCCACGGTGATGTGAGGCCGTTGGGAAATGATACGATGTGAGGCCAATGGCGGAGAAACTGCTGGTGTGCCAAGAGGAGTTCAGAACATTGAGGAGATGTATTATATTCACCATCCTGTATCAAATATGAGTTGGGCAAGTAGAGTTGACAAGTTTTGATTAGAGGAGAGGTTGTTGGAAACTAATCAAGACTTGTTAAAATTATTGATTTGCCATGTCATGAAAGACAAGTAAAGATTATGATGCAATCGAAAATCAAATCAAATCAAATCAGTTAGTTTGTTTCCTTAGTTAGGTTTCCACATTTAATTGTTGTATTGGTTAGCAAGTTGATTAGATGGTCCTCCTACTATAAAATGGTACGTATCTCGTGAGTTTGAGAATAACACAAAAGAAAATTGCTCCAAAACTTCTATATTCTATTTTGTGTTCACGTGTATATTCCTCATTTAGGGCTAAATCCAACAAAGCTGTCCCCGAAAGCAGTGCTTTATTCTCGCCAATGCATCACTCTCCAGATATGGCACTTAGTTTTCCATTCATATCCATCGTGCTGCTGATCGCCTTGTCCACTGTGGCTGCTGCATGCTTCTTCTCCACGACGCGCTGCTGGCTTTCAAACGATCGAAGAAGACGGCTTCAGCGTAAAATACTTTACCCGTTTGATCGCAGACAAGTACAGAGGCTTGGTTTAAGATGCGACGGAGAAGGTGCGCACAAAAGAAAATAAACGACCGGGCCGGGCGAGGGCGATAGCCTACTTCCGGTAGTAGTTATTTTTGTACAACGTCATATGTCATAACGCAAAGAGTATCTTGTACAACGGAATATATATATAACATCAGCTAAATGTTATCTATATTTTCTAGACATTTTTTTATACGTGTATATGAAGATATTTACCAAATACATTAAAAACGATGGACTATTGCAATTTTTTATGTGTATCATAGTAGAATATCTTATGATTAATATATGACTGTATCTAAAGTGATAAAAAATGTATTTACGAGTTACCTCGTATGACCGATTAGTAAGTTGTTGTAACACCCCGGCATCTAGTATGCCCGAATGCTACCAAACATAGACTAAACAACATCTAAATACCACAAATAAAGATAAATTACAGCAAAGGTGTAAATGCTAAAACCGAAAATTTCGACAGCATCTCCTTTGTTTTGACATGAATTGGAGCAGTAACAATAACATGGCAAGTTATATCAGAGCATAAGGCATCTAAAACAGCAATATCAATGAATAAAGCATCACTTATGTCTAAAATAAGGAATTCAACCATTCCACCAAATATAACAAATCAAACGATGAACGTAAGCCCATACACCAAGTTTCATGGCACTATTCATTATTTTCATGACTCCCAATGATTAAACTGTATATAAATGTGAAGCTACGTGTAGAAGTGTAGCTAATGTCCTTTCTCGCGTGCCGGTTTCATGGTACCTAAAAACAACATAAACACAAGCGTGAGTTCATCACTCAGCAAGTATATTGCAATGGATCATAAAGAACAAATCAATGCCAACATCGGAACATACCATACTTAACATCAAGATCAAGTCATACTTTCATATACAACATCATAACCATGTCCCAAATCTCATTCTACACATTTCATTATCAACATCATGTATGCAATGCAATGCAATACACATGTCTCCTCGAAGCACATACTGGTATTGCCGAGTGCACACCCGTCGGCGTGCACCCTCGTTCCCCTTCCATCCCGTAGATGGAGGGTGCCTACTCCTCACTTCCACTCACCACGTGGGTGGAATCACGAGGTAGGTCTTACATCCATGGCGCTCCGAATTAGTCATAACTTTCTCACCGACCTTACCGGACTAGTTATGACGTTCTCACCGACCGGGCCAGTTTTCATGCTATGTATGCAACATATGCCATAATCATAAACATTTAATCATTGCATAGCATCATATCACACCATTTTCCATCATATCATGGGTAAATACTAAGCATGGCAAGATAGCATAACATGAAAACAAATTGCATCTAATCAAGACAAGCAAGCAAACAACATGCTACCCATTCCAATACACTTGCCTTAACCGCGGCGACGGATTGGCGAGAGGATGAGGGCACTCCCTGGGTCACACCACCTGCACAAACATACCACACACTCAAAACGTGGCCCCCAAAACAGTACGCAAAAGCTCGTCTACCCCGACTTCACAAACTACTCCCAAAACCGAAAACAGAGAATCTGTCCCGTTGGGACGTCAGGCTTCAATCTAGCATAACTTTAGTTCTATGACTCCGAATCAATTAAAAGAGTACATCATCGCGAATCTTAGGAAATTTCCTAAATTTTTCTAAGTATTGGGAAAAGCTGATTCGGACTCTAAAATTGTCTAATCTACAAAACATTACGTTCTGTCCCAATTACGTCACAGATTTGAACACGCTCGGTAAATCAATCATAAATTTCAAACGGCTAGGCAGAATTGGGCATTTTTGGTGTCAAATTAAAGGTATTGAAGTTACCTACAACTTTCTAAATAGGCGGCCAACCAAATTCCGACTCTAAAATCGCGAAAACTCAAACCCTAGGTCGTGTGCCCAATCTGTCCGAAACAGAGAACATGGCAAACTCTAGTTTTCATCAAATCTACCCAATTGCAGCACCACCACTCGATCTAAAAGCATCAAAACACCCTCTACCACAGCACCTAGACCAACCCCAGGGATTGCCCAAGACCATACCTTCTCCGACGAACACGAACGATGAGTCTCCTCTCCACCCGGTTTCCCTGATCGACTTCCTCGCGCCAGAACCGCCGGATCTCCTCGTCGCGGGGCTTCCCGATGGATGGAACAGCGGAGTGGCGAGGTGGGGAGCCCCCCTAGGGCAGCAAGGAGGGTGGAGAGGGGAGGGGGAGGTGGTGGCGCACAAGGGGGAAAGGAGGGAGGGGGCGGCGCCCAAAGGAGAGGGGGGAAGGAGAGGGGCGGCTAGGGCTAGGTGGGGGCGCACAAGGGCAGGGGGGAGGGCGCCCCCAAGGCAGGAAATTCTGCCTCCCCCTCCCTCATGGGCCAAAAACTCCTCCCACCAAGGCCCACGACTCTTTCCCCTTGGGCCTGAACTCCCCCGGAGAGGCCCAAACTCCCGAAATCGGCCCGAAAACGCGACTAAACTTCGTAACGTAAAGTTTCAACCTCCGATTTCCATATTTTATAAAGTTTCAACCTTCCGTAGTGTCACAGTTGCGTTTCTAATTCGTACATGTATCTAATTTCTTTTTTTTTAACCGTAACTTTTAATTGATAGTTCTGATTCATAAAAGATTTTCATTATCAGCTTACTGACAACGAGAGCAATATAATTGTCGGGGATTAAATAATCTCCATAAGTACTGTTATACCCCGGAAGCTAGTTTCGGCCGACCATGCATACCCTTGGATGATGTTCCCGATGAGGACCCTTGAATGATCTAGCTAGCTGGTCCACCCAATCGGACTAGGCTCAATGCTCGGCCACGAGCACCCATGCTCGGCCATGAACATCTATGCTCGGCCCAGGCTCGCCCGCGAACAGAATGGTCGGAAGAACGTGTTCAGCCCATAACGTCCAAATAGCGATAATGACGCCTCGATCTGGGGCCGTTACGCCCATAACGGGAACGTAGCGAGAATTAAGGTTTCAGTTGCAGCCACGGTTGATGCAGTCAAGTGCGTATTACTCGGTGGCAGTTATGATAGAAATTTTGTAAGCTATAAATATCCCCGAATAAATTGATAAGGGGAGGATCACGCGAGAAGACAGAGACGCGTGTGAGTACATTCGTGACAACCAGTAAGCAAGATACGCAGACAGTCTGTATGAGTCCCACAGCAATAGCAAAATCACTGGAGTAGGGTTATTATCTCCGCAGTGAGAGGCCCAAACCAGTATAAACTACTTTGTCCACTTTCTAAGTATCCTAATCCAAACGAGCATTCTTTAGACATAAACCCTTCACCGAAAAAGAGGCCTGTGTTGATCCCTCATTCAACAAGTAAGCTCGGCGGGGACCCATTTCCCAATCGTCGACTATAATGATATAAGTCTCGCTAATACATGCAATGTGTATTGATAGTAAAATCAATTTATACCAATGGTGAAATATATATATATATATATATATATATATATATATATATATATATATATATATATATATATGGATAATAAAATTTGATTCATGCGGTGAGACTTATATCAGTGTGTTATTCTCATTGTTAGTAAGCTAGTTGTGAAAACCGTTCATGAATCGGAGCTATTGATAAAAAGTTACAACTAAAACAAAAAAATTAGATTTATGTACAAACTAAAAACACAACTTACTAGCGTTTCACATAATGCGATGCATTAATTACTTATTTTGGGCTATTCATGTACACATTTTACTACAGACTTGCATTCACAATATATATTTGGTGGTAAAATGGTTTAAGTAATGCGATGCATTAATTACTTCTCTATGCTATCATACGCTAGCGGCTAGTTATGCGAATCAGGGTTTATGGCTCGCGCGTAGATTAAGCAGCGCTACGCATAAAATAGCTCTACCGTATTGCAATTATATATATGGAAATGCTATTTTATAACTACGTGAAGAATAGCCTATTGTGAGCGCTAGCTAGTATTGCAGTTTGAGCGAACCCGTGTGTGGTACTAATTAGCGCAGCTAAACTCCCTTCAACCAGTTAGCGCAACGGACTGCTCCAGTTAACTAAGCCCATCAGTACGTAGAAAACCAACTAGTAAATGCATTTCTAGTTTGTAAATGAACATATTTTTATTTGTTTTGGCCATAACTTTTTATTAACAAGTCCAATTCACAAAAGATTTTCATGAGCAACTTACTGACGAGAGCAATATAATGATATAAGTTTTGCCAATAAACTATCATTTTGCTATCTAGTGATATATATATATATATATATATATATATATATATAGGAAAAATACTTTGTACTCCCGGGAGTAATTACTCCCATCTCTGAAATACCACCCAAACGAACTTGAAATACTCCTTTATCACTTTGGATACACTCATATGCTAATTATAAGATATTCCAATGAGATCCACATGAAAAAATTGCAAGGGAGTACATAGTTTTTAGCCTATTTTGCAAATACCTTCATATACGTATATAAAAAGGAGTATGTCTAAAAAGTGTACATAACACCTCTGAAAAAATGTAAATACCACCTAGATGATCTTATATACTTACATACTACACGTACATACTCTCCGTTATGCGAAATACTCCCTAAGTTGTGAGATACGGCATAGGGAGTAATTACTCCCGGGAGTAGAAAAGAGGCTTCCTATATATATATATATATATATATATATATTGTACTATCTGTATACATATATTTTACTATCATGCAGCGCAGTAGTAAAATCTTATGATATATGGATAGTAAAATCTATAAAGATAAATAGTAAAATCTATGCTGTGTAGTGAATTAGCACTTGTTTGATTGTTTCTCTCTCGTAGACGTGATACCACTTGCACTTATATTTAAGCAATCAAGCTTTATAGCAGTGGTTTTGAAGCTATCATTTTTACCTCCTTAGCGTCGTGCCGAGCGTGTTGGATGGGATCGTGAGCAACAGGACGCTGCGGACGCACATCCCCACAGCTGCAGCCTCCTAGTATGCCGCATCCCCGCAGCTTGAGCCTCCGAGTACGCCGTCTGGAGCGCGATGACCGTGACCTGAAACCCATTCGAGCTGTGGCAGTGCACTATGTTATGTTGATGTTGTGTTGCTAAATGCTAATGGAGTATAATATGTGTGCATGGATGGACGTATGGTCCGTACAAGTCGATCGCCCTGTAGCTAGTGCACATTCGTTTGTTTGATCTTCTTCGTTGTCCAACTTGACGGGCTATCTGGTTATTTTATTGTCTAGTGATAGATTTTACTGTTGGTATAGATAAATTTTACTATCACTACTACAAAATATCTAATAGATGACGGTCTATCTGTGTTGGTTTTTTTGGAACCAACACAGATAAAGTTTTGTGTCGGTTCTAAACTCAAAATGATGGGAAGACTATTTGTATCGGTTTTTAATTGAAACCGATACAAATAATGCATTATTTGTGTCGGTTACAATTAAAAACCGACACAAATACATTTGTCTCGGTTCTAAATTGGAACCGACACAAATAGTCCAATTTTTTTGTATCGGTTCTACCCAAAAACCAGCACAAATAGTAGTTCCATTATTTATATCGGTTCTAGCAAAAAACTGACACAAATAATATTATCTGTGTTGGTTCTAGCAAAAAAACAGATAGAAAATGTCTTCGCATCCGCACCATTAGTAAAAACATCATAACTTTTAACTTGTAACTCCGATCGGGGCATTCCTTGACTCGTTGAAATTTTTAGTCCAATAGCTAACTAAACGAAAGTAGTGGAACTAGCCGCTCGGCTATTTTGCTAGTTAGGAATTAAAGAGGCAGTGTAGTCAAGCTTGAACACGGGATCAATTAACCTTAAAAAAAAAGACTGCGTGCGTACCGTCTTGAACGCTCCTACTCGATCGTCTAACCTTTTGATTTCGTAAGATATATAGAAGACGAGAAGCATACCGGACCTCCTCGAAATCTCCAACTTGGCCGCGCCTCAGGGACACTCCAAGACCTAGAAATGTCATATCTGCATGGATGCTCCTGTATATATGTATATATACTCATCTAGAATTTCATTTTCTGCTGATATCAATCGAGCCTGAAATATCGGACAATGTGAATTCATCCTGTTCCAAGTCTCTGGGATTTTTCTCGCGGCGTTTTGATTTCTCCGTATATATCAAATCACAAGACGTAGCGCTTGCAAGTAGAGGCGTAGACAATGGGTGGGCTCCCTTAGGCTCCAGCCAACCCTCTGACCATCAAACTCTAAGTATCCACTTTGCCACCGATACTCAAATTTTTTTGTATAATAGCAGTTAATGCACACGAGCTCGGGAGTGGCTGGAACAAGAAGCAGCTTTGTTGGTTGGGTGAGATGCTTCCTAGGTCATGTATATTTGTATATCACTGCGTACTAGAGATCTAATTTGGCAATTGGTGATTTCGCTTACTACCTACACAACTGAACTCGAACCCTTGACGCACATAGAGACCATAGAGAGAAACTTCATGAGGACATGACAGTTTACCAAGTTGAGGACGCTTAACGGGAGTTTTGTTGAGTTGATGATTGCGAGGACTCGACGAGCGTGTCAAGTGGATGCTAAGGAGCCAACAAGGGCGCAGGCGTGCGGTGATAGTAACCCACTACGACGATGGCAAACAGGTAGGGAAGACAGTGCAACATTGGTCGATGTGTGCCTGACCAAGTGGGCTGACCACAGTAGCAATTGTGGGACCCTATCTTCTAGCTTGAAATACCAAGAAGGTCCCATGTGCATACTGCAATAGTCCCATAATCAGTGGCTGACATGCACATTTACAACATTGTTACCACATCTATACAAAAGTTCTCAACTTTATCAATATAACTCTATTTATACATAAGACCAAAAAGGCATAGTTATCACGATGCACTAGCAAGGAGATTCGCTTCCCGGGCGCTTGGACGCCTAGGTGCCTAGACGACAATTAGGCGACCAAAGTACCAAACAAAGGGGAGCACCAGCAGCAACAACAAAGGGGGAGCAGCAGAGGGAGGGAGGGAGCAAAGCAGCAGAGCAAAGGGAGGGAGCAACAAAGAGAGTTCTAGAGTAGCAGAGCATAGGGACTCAACGAACCGAAGCCGTCTCTAAGCCCTCACTTCTCTTCTCCTTCTCCCCGCAAATCTCCGATGGCCGCTACCGCAGCCGCAAGCTCCTCCTCCGCATCTGCCTCGGCAACGCGCCACCCCTCCCCATCACGTTCCTCTCCCACCTCCCATCAACTATTGCAGCGGCAATTATGATGATGGCAGTAGCGACAACGTATAGCAGCATCGGCTGACGTAGAGGAGCCGGCGGTGGAGGCGGCGTAGCTTAGAGCTCGCAGAGGAGGTGGTGGAGGATTGGGCACCGGATCTTACCGATCTTCAACTGCTGGCGGTGGAAGCGACGATGATGGCAGCATCATGGCGGAGCTCCCTTCTCCCTCTCTATACGTTAGGTATGGCAACAAAGAGCAAACTCAACCCAACTTCCCAACTCCCCATCGTCCCATCCCCTTATCCCCTTCTTCAGCGCCAAGTAATGCTACCCGAGCTCGCCTGGTGACGCCTGGATGCCACGGGTGATGCCTGGAACATCCAGGTGTCCACCTTTCTGTGGGGGCTCCGATCTTGGATTAATGATTTGGGTCATTACTGTTGCATCAGACTGGGAATTAACGCAACCTGTAAGACATCCAATCACTTGTCCAAAGCCGTACCCGGATTGAGGCCAATCAGTCGGCCCTTCACACGAAACTCGTGCTCACGTGCCAACTGGTTGATACCAATCCGAGCTTCCCACAAATATGTGTCCAGTGCTAGTTCCCTGGATCAGTATCCTAGCACCACATATTTTGTTTTGAAAGGAGACGCATCAGTTCACATGCACAACTATAATGGATATATATTAAAAGGGCAAAACTATTACAACTAGTTTAACCTGAACGGTTAGGAAGACTGGCCAAAACCAAGTGCAGCAGACCTGAACAACATTTACAACAACGGCCGCGGTGTGCCACCCAAACCCAAAGGCAACCGACTGGTGTGAAGACCCAGCTAGCCGTCAAATGCGTGGTCGGGACCTGGTTCATAGAACTCACCGTTAGGGTCACCTTCATCTACTCCTGTGCCTTTTTCTACTCAAGGTTTCAATTTAGGGAAAACGGTGAGTACACGTATGTACTCGCAAGACTTTAATGTATGCAAGTACAATAGAATGCAGACTATGACAATGATACATGTTTCTACACTAGTTTTAATTTGCATGAAGCATGATTTATTTGCATTAGAACAATATATTCAATAAAATTCGGAATTTACAAGAGCAATTGGTAAAGAAAGTAGTTGCAATAAGTACTTCATGTAATCCATAATCCATATTTCATCCAATAGAAATACCATGTGTGACATTATGGAATGTGACAATATAGATTGTGGCATTACGGTACGACTTTTTTATCGTGTTTTTGGGCCGTTTCCGGGTGTTTGGGCTCTTCCGGGGGAGTTTGGGCCTTGAGGGAAACAGTTTGGGCCTTGGGGGATCTATTTGGGACATAGGTGGAAGTCCTTGGCCACGTGGGGGAGGAAAGGGGCAGCAAGCCTGCCTCCCATGCGCCCCCCTAACCCTAGTGCGCCCCCCACCTCCTCCCCTCCCACACCTAGCCGCCCCCCTAACCCTAGTGCGCCCCCCTTAGGGTTTCCCCTCCCTAGCCGCCACCCTCCTCTCCCCTAGCAGCCCTCACCTCTCCTTCCCCGGTGTTCTTCAATTCCTCACTCGGTGGATCGTCGGTCCGGAGATCTCCGCGATTTGCTGCGGTTCCGGAGGAAGGACCGACCGGAAGGAAGATAGGATTTCGTCGTCGTTCGATTCTCCAAGAGAGGTAACGAATCACAGTTCTTTTGTGGGTGGTTTAGGTGCTACTAGATGGGAGAATCTATGCCTAGAACTCTCTTTTATGTGCTGTGATTAGATGGGTTAAGTTGGATTCTAGATCTGTCTCGCGAGTGGCTCTTGACCAGGTTTGACAGTCAGTGTTGGGACGCAGTTTTGAGGATTTTAGATTCATGATATGGTCATCCTGCTTTTACAAAAGTTGTAGGTAATTCAATTACCTTTAATTGGACACCAAAAACGTTAAATTCCGTTAAGCCGTTTAAAAGTTATGGCTGTTTTACCGAGCATTATCCAATCTGTGACGCGATTGGTACAGTCTGTGGTCAACCGTAGATTAGAGGATTTTAGAAGCCGAATCAGTTTTCACAAATACTTAAAAAAAAGTTGGGAAATTTCCTAAGGTTCGAGAAAATGTACTCTTTTACCTGATTTGGAGTTGTAGAACTCAAGTTATGCTTGTTGGAAGCCTGCTGTCCCATTGGACAGACTCTTTGTTTTTCAGGTTTTAGGAGTGTGTTGCAAAATCGTTGTAGATGATTGTTCTTGTATTATTTTGTGAGCATGATTTTGAGTGTATTGTACCTATGTGCAGGTGGTGTGACCCCGAGAGTGCCTTCCACATCTCACCACTTCATCTCACACGGTTGAAGGTAAGTGTATTAAGATGGTTTAGGAATTGGATGATCAAACAATTTCGTAGCGTTGCATTAAAACCATATGATGTGCTAGTTTGCCTTATGTGATCTTTGCATGTGATTTGATAAATATGATTAGTTAATGGTTATGTAGTTGTCATATGGATTATTTATGCAAGTTAGATCATGATTTTGGCATATGTGCATTCATAATGGAAGAGGCGACCCATTCTAATGCGGGCCTCTTTGTTCACACGTAGTGAACACGAAAGACCTACCCCGGCATCTAGCATGCCCGAATGCTACCAACCATAGGCTAACCAACATCTAAATAACATAAATTAAGATAAATTACAGCAAATGTGTAAATGCTAGAACCGAAAATTTCGGTAGCATCTCCTTTGTTTTTCCATGAATTGAAGCAACAACAATATGATAACAGGATATAGTATAAAGAATGACATCTAAATCATCAATAATAAGGGTTCTAGCAGCAGTATAAGCCTAGAATAAAGATTCCAACCATCTCATGAGCCAAACGAAGTAAATGAGGAAACCAAGCACACAAATTAACCATCACAATTAAAGGAAGGAACATGTCATTGTTTATATGTGTGATGCTAAGTGATGACGTGTGACTAGCTCCCTTTCCCGCATGCCGGTTTCATGGTACCTAAGAAAAACAACATAAACACAAGCGTGAGTTCATCACTCAGCAAGTATATTGCAATGGAACAAGAAAATACATTCTAATACCTTCATCACCACTTCTCACATACGACATCATACACATCTCATATTCATAGCGTAAGCATATCATTGACATCATCATATATCATCATCATATAACATCCTCATATAATGCAATGCAATGCGATGCACATATCATCATCATATAACATCCTCATATAATGCAATGCAATGCAATGCGATGCACATATCTCCTGGAAACTCATACCGGTATGGTTGAGTACACACCCGTCGGTGTGCACCCTCTCCCCCCTTTCATCCCGAAGATGGAGGGTGCCTACTCCTCGCTTCCATACACCGCGGTGGATGGAATCACGATGTTGGACTTACTCATTGGCTCTCCGGAATAGTCATAACTTTCTCACCGACCTTCCCCAGACTAGTTATGACTTTCTCACTGCCCGGGCCATGTATCATGCCATGTATGCGAACATGCCAACATCATAAATAACTTGTACATTAGCACATGGCATCATAACATAATAAGCATATTAATCATATCAATGGCAATCATTAAAGCACGGCATGTGAACATATCATATATTCAATTTCAATCTCAACCAATCTAGCAAACTACCACCCGCTACCCATTCCAATACACTTGCCTCACCCACGAGCGACGGATTGGCGAGAAGTAGAAGGCACTCTCGGGGTCACACCACCTGCACATATGTACCACACACTCACAATCATGTCCACAAAACAGTACGCAAACACTCTTCTACCCCGACATCGCAAACTACTCGCAAAACCAAAAAACAGAGGTTCTGTCCCGTCGGGACAGCAGCCTTCCAAAAGGCATAACTCAGGTTCTAAGACTCCGAATCGAATAAATGAGTACATCCTCGCGTAGCTTAGGAAATTTTCTAACTTTTTCTAAGTATATGGAAAGACTGATTCGGAATCTAAAGTGGTTTAATCTACAGAATACCGTGATCTGTTCCAATCACATCACAGTTTTTAATATGTTCGGTAAAACGAGCATAACTTTCAAACGGCTGGGCAGAATTGGACGTTCTTTATACCCGCTGAAAGTTATTGAAATTACCTACAACTTCTTCAACAGGCGGCCGACCAAATTCCGATTCTAAATTGGCAAAAACCCAAACCCTATGTCGACTGCTCATGCTGCCCGAAACAGAGAACGTGGCAAACTCTAGATTCCATCTAATCTACCCAACTACAGCACCACCAAATGATCTAAAAACATGATATTAACCCTTAGAATAGATCCTAGACCAACCCCAAGGATCCCCGTAGCCATACCTTCGCCCGACGAACGAAAACCCACCGGATGTCCTCCCGGTTCGCGCGATCTCCTTCCTCGCTCCAAATCCACCGGATCTCCTCGTCGCGGAGCGCTCCAATGGACGGATCTGCGGGATGGTGAGGTGGAAAGGCTTTCCCTAGGGCAGCAAGGGTGGTGGAGAGGAGATGGGAAGGGAAGGGGTGCAATGGGGGGGCGGCTAGGGAAGGTGGAGGTGTGGAGAGGAGGCTAATGGGGGTCGGCTAGGGTTTCATGGGGAGGGGCGCACAAGGGGCAGGAGGTGGGGCGCATGGAAGGCCTTGTGCTGCCCTCCTCCCCCTCATGGACCAAAGCAACCCTCCCTCGGCCCAAGTGGGGTCCCCCCTAAGGCCCAATTCGCCCCAGAGAGGCCCAAACTCCCGAAAACGGCCCGGAATGCGACCGAAATTCATACCACAAAATTTCACACTTCAATTTCACATTTTATAATGTTTTTGACCTCAACAATCACATTTTATAAGATTATGATACTCCGTGGTGTCACAATCTCCCCCCCTTAAACATGATTCGACCTCGAATCCGAAGAACGCTAAAATCAACAACAAAGTCCCCATGGGACAAAAGACTTCTTTTCAACACCAAAACATTCACACAAAGACTTAAACTGGAACAAACGACAAGCGAGTTCTCAAAACCAACACTTGGCGAAAATAATGTTGATTTAGCTCAACAGAGTGCAACCTCTCACGGTTCCACCTTTACTTCCATTTCCCAATCGAATTCCTCGATTTCACCCATTAAAGGGCTCAATTGAAAATACTACATATGTCCAAAACCTCACATCAATCATTTCATACAATTATCGCAGACGACAACGCTACCACCAAACACCAATCAAGAACCAAGAAAACACTGGTTCTCACCTCTTGCAATTGGGCGCCCTTTTGTAACACCCCGGCATTTAATGTGCCTGAATGCTACCAAACATAAGCTAAACAACATCTAAATACCATGAATTAAGGTAAATTACAGCAAAGGAGTAAATGCTGAAACCCGAGATTTCGGCAGCATCTCCTTTGTTTTAACATGATTTGAAGGAGCAACAACAGTATAGCAATATATGGCAATATGAGAGACAACTAAAACAGCAATAATTAAAGACTTAACAACAATATAAGTCTAATTTCAAGCACTTAATGTCTCCAAGAGTCAAACGAACAATAAGACTCTCATATAGCAAAGCTAAACCTTAAAGCAATAATCATCACACGCAATTTATTATCAAAAACTAATTGAATGACTTGTGGAATCAAATGAGTGAAGCTACGTGCGGAAGTGTGACTATTTCCCTTCCCCGCATGCCGGTCTCATGGTACCTAAAACAACAAGAAAACACAAGCGTGAGTTCGAAACTCAGCAAGCATATTGCAATGGTACAACAAGAACAATTACATGAAAATAATATCTCACATAATATAAACCATCTCATTCATGATCACATATCATTATCATCATCATTATGTATGCAATGCAATGCTATGCTCATGTCTCCTTGGAAACTCATACCGGTATGGTTGAGTACACACCCATCGGTGTGTACCCTCTCCCCCCTTCCATCCCGAAGATGGAGGGTGCCTACTCCTCGCTTCCCCAATCCGTGGTGGATGGAATCACGATGTAGGACTTACTCATTGGCTCTCCGGATTAGTCATAACTTTCTCACCGACCTTTCCCGGACTAGTTATGACTTTCTCACCGCCCAGGCCATGTAACATGCCATGTATGCAATTATGCCAACATCATATTTAACTTGTACATTAACACATGGCATCATAACATAATAAACATGCTCATCATATCATTTGCAATCATTAAAGCACGGCAAGTGATCATATCATATAGTCAATTTCATCTATTCTCAACAAGCAACCTACAAATCGCTATCCATTACAATACACTTGCCTCAACCACGAGCAACGGATTGGCGGGAAGTAGAAGGCACTCCCGGGGTCGCACCACCTACACATAGGTACCACACACTCACAATCATGTCCACAAAATAGTACGCAAACCCTCATCTACCCCGACATTGCCAACTACTCGCAACACCCAAAAACAGAGGTTCTGTCCCGTCGGGACAGCAGCTTTCCAAAAGGCATAACTTGAGTTCTGGGACTCTGATTCAATTAAACGAGTACATCCTCGCGTATCTTAGGAAATTTCCCAACTTTTTCTAAGTATAAGGAAAGACTGATTCGGACTGTAAAGTGGTTTAATCTACAGAATACCGTGATAGGTTCCAATCACGTCACAGATTTTAACACGCTCGGTAAAACAGCCATAACTTTGAAACGGCTGATCGGAATTTAGTGTTTTTTATACCCACTGAAAGATATTGAAATTATCTACAACGTCTTCAACAGGCGGACGACCAAATTCGGAATTTAAATTGGCGAAAAACTAAACCTTAGGTCGACTGCTCATGCTGTCCAGAACAGAGAACGTGGCAACATTTAGATCTAATCCAATCTACTCAATTCCAGCACCACCAATTGTTCTAAAAACATGATATTAATCCTTAGAACAATACCTAGCCCAACCCCAAAGAGTCACATGGCCATACCTTCGCCCGACGCACGAAAACCCAATAGATCTTCTCCTGGATCGCTCCTCGCTCCTCGCTCCTCGGTCCTCGCTCCAATGGACGGATCTCCGAGGTGCAGGGGTGGAGAGGCTACCCTAGGGCAGCAAGGGGTGGAGGAGAGGTGGTGGGGAGGTGGGGAGCAAAGGGGCAAGGGAGGTGGGGGCGCACGGCCAAAGGGGAGGGAGAGGAGGTGGGGCGGCTAGGGCCAAGGGAGGAGGTGGGGGCGCACAAGTGGGGATGGGGGCACAAGGAGGGCAGGGGGAGGCCCTTTTACCAGCCCACACAAGTCTCCTAGTCCTAAATGGACTCATACTCCATCCCACCAAAGCTCACAACCCCTTCTTTTAGGCCCAAACTCCCCTAAAAAGGCCCAAACTCCCGGAAACGGCCCGGAAACGCAATTAAACCTCATACCATATGGTTTTAACCTCCAATACCATATTTTATAATGTTTTTGATCTCATCATGCCCATTTTATAAGGTTACAACACTTCGTGGTGTCACATTCTCCCCTCCTTCAACAGGATTCGACCTCGAATCCAAGACATGCCACTACGCCAAACCAACAACACACGAAGATCTAATGTTCGCGGTTCAACCTGAAGAAAAGAGCTTTAGATAAAGCTCGCCCCCGCGAGACTTCAACTCCCAGGTCGCTTCTCTGAATAAAACCACTGGAATTTACACTGATCGAGACTCGATGACAGGACGCCTAGGTTCGAAGACCAACGGCTCTAATGATAACTCGCAATCAAAACTTGCGAGAACTTTACTCAACATTGAAACACAAAGAACTCAAACAAGGCCTCGGCTTGACCCAAGCGATAGGAAAAATCCCAAACAGACCACGAAATAATACGATCTCACACTCATTCTATGCATTCCTTGGCACTAAAGTGCCCGATCCCTTTAACCAAAGCAACTCTCCAGAAGGACATGGTACCAACTTCTAGACCCATCTTCCGCTCCCACGCACAAAAGTGAATCACGTCCCAACGTCTCAACTGTGGTTCATCGTATTCGAGACGATGCAAACCAGGTGAGACACAACACTCTAAGATTACTTCCACCGAAAGGAGAAGCCTACTTTACATCCAGGATCCTTAAGACTCGCTCAACAGAAACGACCGAACGTTCCTCTGCGGTTGACACAACTCGCTTCTTGCCCAACGACAAAAGATCCAATATACTTCAAAAGGAAAAGCGATCACTAGCAACCACCAAGTGGTCCACTAACAATTTGATCAGCCCTACTGAGGAACATCTCAACGACACAATTCTACAAGAAGGTTTGCATTGAGTCATACACAACCTTCCACTCAATGGACCACGATAAAGAGTACAATCATTGAGTGAGCTCAACCATAATCATGAACCCAATTGGTCCACCTACAACAACTCAAACCCCAAAGCGCTAAAACCACTTTGGAAAGGATCCGGCAACAACCAAAGAGCACACATTTCATTTTTTTTCTAAGCCAAATCGTAAAGAAAACTCAAACTTCTAACACCACAGCCAAAATACCACACATTATTCATTCTTTCCTTTCATACTAGGAAGCAAGGGAAATCTCGTTTCATGACATGAATGCACATTCTTCAAGAGTACTCTGGATTAGTCATATCTCCATATATGACTTTCTCACCAACCTGGCTCAACGACTCTTTTATCATTTAACATCTAAAAACAATGTCCTGTTTACTTTTCACCATTTCTTCATAATGTAACTACACTACCGAAAAGTCATTCACATAACGACTTCTTTCCCGGTATCACATGAATAAATCTCGAATAACATCGAGAGTTGCGCTAATTCATATAAACTATGACGGCAGCATAGTTAACAGTTAAGGCACCACATCATATCAGAACCCACCAACGATAGATAGCTAAACTTGCAAGACATCGCATTTTAACCAAAATCACCATTTTGGAAAAGAACATCGACTCCAAAGTCAAACATCTGCACAAACAACCACCATAAATTTTCTCAAAGAGAGAGGGAACTCATTTTCAAAAGAGAACACTTCACTAACAGCATCGTCGATGAAACATCCACAAAACCACCTTTTGAAGCACTTGCAAACTCTACACATATTTTTTTCCAAATAACTCCAACTCTAGCAAAGAAAAGATTACAAATTAAACCTCGTGAGTTTTCCAACATAACCCTTTATGTCCATTTGTTTCCTTTAAAATTTATTCCAAAAGATAACTCAGGGCAAACGCGAAAGGGCGCGATCCACTCAAAAACTTTTGGGGTGTAAATCCATACTCATAGCACCAACTAAACAAATTAGCCAAAACCAAATATTTGCACAAATTTCTACGAGTTTTAGGGAAAACTCTGAAACACAGCATATGGAACACCTTGACCGAAAACCCTTCAACCAAAATGGCAAACAACCAAACCAGTCCAAAAGCTTTTAAACACAAGCTCAGCATAAAAAGAACCATCTCTAGTACTCCACTACGCTTTCCATAAAAGACTTCAATAATCACTATCTACTCCCTGAGAAGCCTCAACACAATTCAACCAAAAGCTTCACAACAAATTCTTCCTCTAGTTACCATTCCCAACACTTTTAATTAGGGTTTATGATGCTTATCAAAAAGGCACCCAACCAAGTCTACATTGACATGATCCCCACGGATCACCAAAACATAATACATCTTATTCTAAATTTGAAACATAGCACTTCAGCAGATTCTTAAGCATGATCAACGTATCAATTTTATACCATCCATACATCAACATCTTGATGATTAAAACTCGTTCAATCAATAAAATGACTTCAACAAATAAGTATTATCTCTACACGATAAATTCATAACTATGATTCTAAGACATACATTCATTAAGGATAAAATTCTACATCAGGTTAATTATCCAAAGCTCACTCCATCGCAACATGTTAAAATTTTCCTCTATTTTAACCATGGTTTTCCAACGAGTAATCTACAGTTACGACCACTACTTAGTCATCAATAAAAACAAATGGGCATAATCATCAACCAACAATATTACTTTTAGCTACCCTATGCATAGGTGATAACAAAATTACAACCACCCAACATACCCCAACTATTTAAAATAGATTAGCATTAACACTGCTCTTAACAACATCATGAACAATAAGTCTTATGTCTTCTCAATTGATATCAATACTAACATTGTAGAGACACAACTGCATACTTCCAAATATACTAGTAGTTTGCAACAACATGAATAGCAACTCTAATCAACTTCCAAGTTAAGGTCACAAGCTAGCATGATCAAATTTCTCTACTAATATGTTTAAATTAGAACATCTTTAAACAACCAGCAAAGCTTCTTTAACAATATCAGCAGTTTACATCATCTAAATGTTCTAACTATGCAACAGGGTTTAAAACTTTAAACATTATCAAGGGTCATAAGCACTTTTAAAGCAAAGCAACAGATTCTAAGCATGTACTTTAGCACATTCAATCATTCTTGCTAAGAGTAAACTACAACACTAGTAGTCTATTTATTCTCAAGCTAGAGATAACAATCGCATTGAATTGTTTCAACTCACAAATTAACTTAACAATGCATCATCCCATAAACCACATTGGTACATGCTACATGACATGCTAAACATCAATTCTTACTAGGGACAAACGATTTCAGTCAAAAGACTACTTACTTTGTTTGCAACATTTTAGTTTTAAAGCTCATCCCAAATTCATAAGGAAACTTGACTCTCAAAATTGCAATGAGACAAACCCAAACTTTGTCATGCAAAAGGAATTTTCCAAAGCACTTTTCAATCTCAAAGACTCCCACAGGAGGGAACTAAGCGATCAAATAAACCTTTGCAAATAAAACCTTAACACCCAACCCCAAACTTTCACGAAACAAGAAGGGTTCTTCAAAAATGATTTCTTAAACCAGCAAAATAACGAAATCAAACACCACTTACTCCTACAAAGCCACATAACTTCAGCCCTTACAGCCAAGTCTGGCACAACTCCGCAATAACTCCTTTAACCTCGGAGAAAGACAAACACAGGAATAAATTGAATGCTTCTTCCCCATAAAGCAATCAACAAACTAGGCATCAAAACTGGAAAGGCGCCCAAAAGAAGCGCAACACTAGACTCCTCTTCTTCGTCTTCAACCAAGGAAGACAAAACCACACATCGCATACGGAACGATCCGCGAAAATCCAATACCAAACACTTTTCTTTTGGTTTCCATCAACTAAAACCAAGAAAACCAACCAAGACCGACCACAGAACGATAAAGAACATCCGAAGGAATCCACCACCAAACTCTTCTATTTGACTCCAGTCAACTACTCGATCTACGACAGAAAGGGTAAGCACTCTTCTCCTACAGGGGTTAATAGTTCTTCGGTGATGGCGCAAACCAGCCACACCGTCAAACCTCACCCTTACTATGAATAAAGAGAGGTGACCGAAACCCTTCGGCACCACAACCCCACTCTATCACAACAACAAGAGCAATTCAATCATTTATCTCATTGACATAGCGACATGCATTGTCAAATGAAGCATTCAACATCATAGCTTACAACATTTAAGCGTAAAGAAACGATACCCATACCCTTTCCTACTGTGCATCCATTGTGTGTCAAATTTTAAATTAGTTATACCACTTTTGCAAGTTTTAATGTTGCTATCCAATGCCAAAATTTTAGTAAAAACCTAAGCCATGTTTCTAAGTTATTCCACATCACATTTTAGTTGTAACCTAAGGTATGACACTAAAAATACATATTCCAAGGACCTACAACCTCGCTCTGATACCAACTGTAACACCCCGGCATTTAATGTGCCTGA
The DNA here is from genome assembly GCA_036346355.1 of Rhipidocladum racemiflorum. NCBI lineage: Eukaryota > Viridiplantae > Streptophyta > Magnoliopsida > Poales > Poaceae > Rhipidocladum > Rhipidocladum racemiflorum. The sequence goes on from CM070589.1 coordinate 48,439,088, forward strand.
ATGCTACCAAACATAAGTTAAACAACATCTAAATACCATGAATTAAGGTAAATTACAGCAAAGGAGTAAATGCTGAAACCCGAGATTTCGGCAGCATCTCCTTTGTTTTAGCATGATTTGAAGGAGCAACAACAGTATAGCAATATATGGCAATATGAGAGACAACTAAACCAGCAATAATTAAAGACTTAACAACAATATAAGTCTAATTTCAAGCACTTAATGTCTCCAAGAGTCAAACGAACAATAAGACTCTCATATAGCAAAGCTAAACCTTAAAGCAATAATCATCACACGCAATTTATTATCAAAAACTAATTGAATGACTTGTGGAATCAAATGAGTGAAGCTACGTGTGGAAGTGTGACTATTTCCCTTCCCCGCATACCAGTCTCATGGTACCTAAAACAACAAGAAAACACAAGCGTGAGTTCGAAACTCAGCAAGCATATTGCAATGGTACAACAAGAACAATTACATGGCAATAATATCTCACATCATATAAACCATCTCATTCATGATCACATATCATCATTATGTATGCAATGCAATGCTATGCTCATGTCTCCTTGGAAACTCATACCGGTATGGTTGAGTACACACCCGTCGGTGTGCACCCTCTCCTCCCTTCCATCCCGAAGATGGAGGGTGCCTACTCCTCGCTTCCCCACACCGCGGTGGATGGAATCACGATGTAGGACTTACTCATTAGCTCTCCGGATTAGTCATAACTTTCTCACCGACCTTCCCCAGACTAGTTATGACTTTCTCACCGCCCAGGCCATGTAACATGCCATGTATGCAATTATGCCAACATCATATTTAACTTGTACATTAACACATGGCATCATAACATAATAAACATGCTCATCATATCATTGGCAATCATTAAAGCATGGCAAGTGATCATATCATATAGTCAATTTCATCTATTCTCAACAAGCAACCTACAAATCGCTATCCATTACAATACACTTGCCTCAACCACGAGCAACGGATTGGCGGGAAGTAGAAGGCACTCCCGGGGTCAGACCACCTGCACATAGGTACCGCACACTCACAATCATGTCCACAAAATAGTACGCAAACCCTCATCTACCCCGACATTGCCAACTACTCGCAACACCCAAAAACAGAGGTTCTGTCCTGTCGGGATAGCAGCCTTCCAAAAGGCATAACTTGAGTTCTGGGACTCCGAATCAATTAAACGAGTACATCCTCATGTAGCTTAGGAAATTTCCCAACTTTTTCTAAGTATAAGGAAAGACTGATTCGGACTCTAAAGTGGTTTAATCTACAGAATACCGTGATCTGTTCCAATCACGTCACAAATTTTAACACGCTCGGTAAAACGGCCATAACTTTGAAACGGCTGATCAGAATTTAGCGTTCTTTATACCCACTGAAAGATATTGAAATTATCTACAACGTCTTCAACAGGCGGACGACCAAATTCGGAATCTAAATTGGCGAAAAACTAAACCCTAGGTCGATTGCTCTTGCTGTCCAAAACAAAGAACGTGGCAACATCTAGATCTAATCCAATCTACTCAATTCCAGCACCACCAATTGATCTAAAAACATGATATTGATCCTTAGAACAGTACCTAGCCCAACCCCAAAGAGTCCCATGGCCATACCTTCGCCCGACGCACGAAAACCCAATAGATCTTCTCCCGGATCGCTCCTCGCTACTCGCTCCTCGGTCCTCGCTCCAATGGACGGATCTCCGAGGTGCAGGGGTGGAGAGGCTACCCTAGGGCAGCAAGGGGTGGAGGAGAGGTGGTGGGGAGGTGGGGAGCAAAGGGGCAAGGGAGGTGGGGCCGCACGGCAAAAGGGGAGGGAGAGGAGGTGGGGGCGGCTAGGGCCAAGGGAGGAGGTGGGGGCGCACAAGTGGGGGTGGGGGTGCAAGGAGGGCATGGGGAGGCCCTTTTACCAGCCCACACAAGTCTCCTAGTCCTAAATGGGCTCATACTCCATCCCACCAAAGCACACAACCCCTTCTTTTAGGCCCAAACTCCCTCGAAAAGGCCCAAACTCCCGGAAACGGCCCGGAAACGCAATTAAACCTCATACCATATGGTTTCAACCTCCAATACCATATTTCATAATGTTTTTGATCTCATCATGCACATTTTATAAGGTTACGACACTTCGTGGTGTCACACCTTTAAACCGAGTAGACCATTCCCGAGAAATGCCACCGAACGAAATGACTCACTGCAACACATCTTCCATTCCTATACACAATCACGCTAACATTTCATTCCATCCACTCCCAGGCAAATCTCATACCTAGAGACAACTAGCTTAGACAATTGCTCACGACAGGGCATTTATCTCCGAATTACCTTCATCTTATCTACCACCCATCGATACTCTCAATACAAAACTGAACAACGACATCAACAACCTCCATCATAATCCACCCTTTATACCTCTAATGTCCAACACCTAGCCCAAGCTACGACCGTAGAACCTTACCAAACCACCATTGGTGCGTTTCCCAAGAGGGTGTCGCCCTCGCAAACTTTTCACGCAACCAACCAGGCCCAAGAGTATACATCCTTATCATACTCAACCATAAACCATGAACCCCAAATTGATCCACACATAACAACTCGAACCCCAAAAGCGCTAAAAACCACTTTGGAAAGAATTTGGCAACAACCAAGGAGTACTCATTTTAATTTCCTATGTCAAGACGCGAAGGAAATACAAATGTCCTACACCACAACCAACATACAAAAAATTCTTCATTGTTTTCTTTTCATACCAGAAAGAAATAGAAATCTCGATTTATGACATGCATGCACACTTTTCAAGAACATTCCGGATTAGTCATATATCCATGTATGACTTTCTCACCGACCTGGCTCACCGACTTTTTCATCATTAAACATCTATAAACAATGTCATGCTTCCTTTTCACCATTCATTCTTCATGTAACCACAATATCGAATAATCATTCACCAACTGACTACTTCCTCGGTATCACATGTTTGAAACACACATAACATTGACGATTGCGCTAAATCTTATAACCATGACGGCAACACCGATAACAACAAAACACCACGTCGTAAAAGAACCCACATCAATTGAAAACTGAACTTGCAAAACATTGCATTTTATCCAAATTCAACATTTTGGAAGAGAACATCAAAATTTCAAGTCGAGCATCTGCTCCCACAACCGTCACAAATTTTCTCAAGGAGAGGGAAACTCATTTCCAAAAGGGAACACCTCACTAACAAAATCACTTTATAAAACATTCATAAAATCCACCTTTTTGAAGCACTCGCAAACATCACACACATTATGCAAATAAATCCAACTCCAGTCAAAAAAAGTTACAAATTAAATCTCAAGAGTTTCCAACACAACCCACTATGTCCATCTGCTTCCGTTAAAATTTATTCCAAAGATAATTCAGGGTGAACGCGAAAGAGCGCGATCCACTCAAAAACTTTTGGGTGTAAATCCATACTCATAACACAAATTAAACAAAATAGCCAAAACCAAAGATTGACACCAATAGCTACGGGTTTTAGGGAAACTCGGAAACACAACACAAGGAATACCTTGACCGAAGACATTCAACCAAAATAGCAAACAACCAAACCAGCCCAGAAGGTTTTTAAACACCAGCTTAGCATAATTGCAATCATCTCTAGTATTCCACTACGCTTTCCATTAAAGACTTCAAAATTCACTACTTACTCATTGAGAAAGTCCAACCGGATTTAACAAAATTTACATAACAATTTCTTTCTTTAGTTACCATTCCCAACACCTTTAATTAAGGTTTATGATGCTTATTAAAAGGCACCCAACCAAGACTACATTGACATTATCCCCACGGATCACCAACTCATAATACATCTTATTCCAAGTTTGAAACATAGTATTTCAACAAATCTTTCAGCATGATCAACCTAATTTTTTTTATACCATCCATTCATCAACTTTTCGACAATCGGAACTGATTCAATTAATCAATGACTTTCAACATGTAAATATTATCTCTACAAGACAGAGTTCATAACTATGATTCTAAGACATACATTCATTAAGGATAAAATTCTACATCATGTTAATTATCCATGGTTCACTCCATCACAACATGTTACAATAATCTCCATTTTAACAATGGTTTCCAACAAGTAATCTACACAATTACCACCACTACTAAGTCATCAATATCAATAAACGGCATAATTATAAACAACAACATTGCTTTAAGCTACCCATACATAGGTTATAACAAGTTGCCGCTACTCAACATACCCCAACTATTAAAATGAATTTAATAAGTTAGACCATCACGACGCTCTTAAAGCAACAATAAAACCTATATCTTTCCAATTGACATCGAAACTAGCAATATAGGAACACCACTTCAAACTTCCAAATATACTAATAGTTTGCAACATAAAAATAACGACTCCAATCAACTTCCAAATTAAGGTCACAAACCGACATGATTAAATTTCTATACTAACACGTTAAATTAAAACGTCTTTAATCAACCAACAAGGTTTCCTTAACAATATCAGTAGTTTAAAATTTTAAACATTAGCAATGTTCAGCTACACATTTAATAAATGGGGCGTACTACCTCACTTCAAAATAAAGCAACAAACTCTAAGCATGTTCATTAACACATTTGATCATTACTCGCTATAGAAATAAATCTACGGCACTAGAAGTTCATTTAATCTTAAGCTACAGATAAAAATTACATTGATTCAACTCGCAAATTAGTTTAGGAGTACAACATTTCCATAAACCACATTGTTACATACTTCATAATATGCTAAACAACAGTTTTCACTTTTGACAACTACTTTCAGTCAAATGACTACTTACTTTATTTGCAACATTTTCTTTTTATCACTCAACCAAAAATTCACAAAGAAACTTGACTCTCAAAGTTGCAATGAGACAAACCCAAACTTGGTCATGCAAAAGGAAATTCTTCATAACACTTTTCAATCTCAAGACTCCCATGGAGGAAAAAGGTTGAAAGACAATTTTCTTAAAAGGGAACCAAGCGATCAAGTAATACTTTGCAAATAAAACCTTAATACCAAACCCCAAACTTTCACGAAACAAGAAGGGTTTTTCAAAGATGATTTCTTAAACCAGTAAAATGACGAAATCAAACACCACTTACTCCTACAAAGCCACAGAACTTTAGCCCTGACAGCCAGGTCTGGCATAACATCGCAATAACTCCTTTAACCTCTTAGAAAGACAAACACAGGAATAAATTGAATGCTTCTTCCCCATAAAGCAATCAACAAACTAAGCATCAAAGCTGGAAAGGCGACCAAAAGAAGCGCAACACTAGACTCTTCTTCTTCGTTTTCAACCAAGGAAGACAAAACGACACACCGCATACGGAACGATCCGCGAAAATCCTACCAAACACTTTTCTTTTGATTTCCATCAACTAAAACCAAGAAAACCAACCAAGACCGACCACAGAACGATAAAGAACATCCGAAGGAATCCAACACCAATCTCTTCTATTCGACTCCAATCAACTACCTGATCTACGATAGAAAGGGGTAAGCACTCTTCTCCTACAGGGGTTAATAATTCTTCGGTGATGGTGTTAATAGGTCACACCGTCAAACCACACCGTTACTATGAACAAAAAGAGGTGACCGAAACCCTTCAGCATCACAACCCCACTATATCACAAATAACAAGAACAATTCAATCATTTATCTCATTGACATAGCAACATACATTATCAAATGAAGCATTCAACATCAAAGCTTAAATACAACATTTAAGCGTAAAGAAATGATACCCATACCCTTTCCTACTTTGCAGCCATGTGTGTCAAATTTTAGATTAGTTATACCACTTTTGCAAGTTTTAAGGTTGCTATCCTATAACAAAATTTTATTTAAAACCTAAGCCATGTTTCTAAGTTATTCCACATCACATTTTAGTTGTAACCTAAGGTATGACACTAAAAATACACATTCCAAGGACCTACAGCCCGCTCTGATACCAACTGTAACACCCCGGCATCTAGCATGCCTGAATGCTACCAACCATATGCTAACCAACATCTAAATACCATAAATTAAGATAAATTACAGCAAAGGAGTAAATGCTAGAACCGAAAATTTCGGTAGCATCTCCTTTGTTTTTCCATGAATTGAAGCAATAACAATATGATCACAGGATATAGTATAAAGAATGACATCTAAATCATCAATAATAAGGGTTCTAGCAGCAGTATAAGCCTAGAATAAAGATTCCAACCATCTCATGAGCCAAACGAAGTAAATGAGGAAACCAAGCACACAAATTAACCATCACAATTAAAGGAAGGAACATGTCATTGTTTATATGTGTGATGCTAAGTGATGACGTGTGACTAGATCCCTTTCCCGCATGCCGGTTTCATGGTACCTAAGAAAAACAACATAAACACAAGCGTGAGTTCATCACTCAGCATGTATATTGCAATGGAACAAGAAAATACATTCTAATACCTTCATCACCACTTTTCACATACGACATCATACACATCTCATATTCATAGCGTAAGCATATCATTGACATCATCATATATCATCATCATATAACATCCTCATATAATGCAATGCAATGCGATGCACATATCTCCTGGAAACTCATACCGGTATGGTTGAGTACACACCCGTCGGTGTGCACCCTCTCCCCCCTTTCATCCCGAAGATGGAGGGTGCCTACTCCTCGCTTCCATACACCGCGGTGGATGGAATCACGATGTAGGACTTACTCATTGGCTCTCCGGAATAGTCATAACTTTCCCACCGACCTTCCCCGGACTAGTTATGACTTTCTCACTGCCCGGCCCATGATCATGCCATGTATTGTCGGGACCCCGAATTTGCAAATCCGGACCCTCTGTGTATTCAGCACTAGTCCAGGAACGCGCTAGTGCACACAGTCTTAACATCGGTAAATATCACAATCATACCAATCGATATTATCAAAGTACTTTATTTAAATAACCAAACTGGTTACTTGACCTTATGGTCAAGTTACAAATGTATGCCTCGTAAGGCGAAACTTATTCAGAGAGAAATAATAGCAGCGGAAAATCAAATAACTTCGTGGCGCCATCCAGTATACCACAGGCAACTGACTGGGCTCGCTTCCCTAAGTAGACGGGTCCTCTTGGAATTCCTCCTCCAAAGCTGGTGCAGTCTCTTCTTCAACTGATATTGTGTTGAGGCAAGGGTGAGTACTTGGTACTCAGCAAGTCATGCACAGAATGCAAGCTAATATACTATATGCATGGCTTGGTACAAAGGAATAGCTCAAGGTATATTTGCAGTAAACAGCTTTTGACAAGTAGTAAGAGTAGATTCGAAAGCAGTAGAAATAAGTAAAGCATAAATAACTTTTCAAGAAGTTTAATAAACATTTTCCCCATCCTAAACCACATTTCCATCATCTTCATTACTAAACCAAACCAACTTTTCAAATCCAAGTTATTTTCAGAAAGTCTAACCCTTGACTGTAATTCCCGAGCATTGTCCAGTACCGTGGACTCGGCTATTCAAATAGATTCTACACTCTGCAGAGGTTATGCACTTTACCCACAAGATACAGTCAAACACCACAAAGGCGAGTTCCCGTAACAAAGCCTTTCGGAAGCCTCAAACAACACAGGTGGTCCTCTCCAGTTCGTGCTCTACACCATCCCTTCCCTTAGCCAAGGCGAAGTATGGGACCAACACACCGTTAGATGGGTATCTGGCCCACGACCACGATACGCTCCCCGCACAATCACACAAACGGTGTAATCGACACCCGAGGCTCCACAAGTGAGTCCTTAGCGACTTAGTCAACTAGGGCCGTCCCATTCCAGCCATGTGGTTGCAAGTATGACCAGTTCAAAGGCTTGCAAGGTTAAGTCCTTAGAGTGACCAGGGCAAGACTACCCGAAGAACCAAATCAACACTCCCAATGCCACAACCGGCCCACCTGATTACTCTTGCCACATGCCCCGGTCGAAATCTGTTTATCAAACCCCAGTTGATTACCATGCACCACGTGCCATCAACATCACATGATACTTTTCCAAAACAGGTTCAAGATAACATTAAGTCCATATTAACATTTGATTGTCCAAAATCATGTCATGAGCACGTAGTGTGTCTAAGCAGATACTACAACGGTCTAAACCCATGTTGGCAATTTAATAATGTCCAACTAGTAAACCACAACTAGGGTGACAAGGGATCATGGCACGTGCTTAAATAATCAAGGTGTCATACAAAGAAATTGGTATTTATCTAACCCCATGTTTAAACAAAGTATCTTTCTAATTGATCTAGCATGCAATAGTTTAAATCAAAATAGATTTGAAATAGGATCAACATGGTCAAAGCACAACTTGCCTTCAAAAAGTACTTGCTCTTGGTCTTGAGTTGGATCTGAGTCAATACTTCTCCCTCGAATCCTTCCGGCACTTCAACGTCTACTCGTAAAGCGTGCAAATAGCAAATACACAAATAAACAATAGGCAAAAACATCCCAAAACTCCAAATAAAATCCATAAACAGAGAGAACATAATTTTCTGGATTTTTAGAAACTGGAATAAATCAAATTCGGAGTAAAACGCATAAAGTTATGATTTATTAAAGTTTAAATAATCAATTAAATAATATTACAGAGAAAAACTTTAGTCCAAAAATTAAATAAAATTCATATTTAGGTAGATCTCAATTTTATACAAATTTAGAAATTTGAATCACTCAAATCGGAGTTGAAACGCAAAAGTTATAAGCGTTTGAAGTTTGAATCTAAATTTGAATCAATATTTCGAATTAATAAATCATTTTCTTTTTCGGAAATTAATTATTGCGTCATCATGGACACGTGTCAGCCTCTGATTGGTTGGCTGACGTCAGCCGGCTCATGGGCTCAGCTCACGGCGCGGTTTGGTCCACGGTGGACCCGGTCCACAGCTCGGGTGAGGCTGACAGGTGGGACCCACCTGTCAGTGCGGGGTCTCACGCAAACGCGGCTGACGTGTGGGCCCTCTGACATGCGGGGCCCGCGTGTCAGGGACACGCGCTCACACGCGTACGACGCTGACCGCGTCGGTCCACCTTCCCAACACGTGGCGCAATCTCGGCCGTTGGTTTGAAAATCAACGGCGCGGATTAGATCCAGGGTTTAACACGTTGAAACTACTCGATGCTCGTGGGCCGTTCGATCTAGATCGGACGGTCCAGATCTAACGCTATATTAAAATAGCTACGCGTGGTAATCGTGGGCCGTTTGATCTGGATCGGACGGTCCAAATCTAATTGGGTTTGGAAGCATGTGAACTCACTCTCAACCGCACGATCAAGATCGGACGGCGCACAAAGCTTCGCGAGGGTGATGGCCAGCGGTGGCGCACGCACTGCCGGAGTTGAAGACGACGACGAGCCCAACGGCGTTCTGCAGGTTCTCGGCGGGGTGAGTTGGCTCCACGCAGGTGCGTCTCGGCGCGGTCCTCGGATCGGCCTTGGATGCGGCGGGCGGCTCCGGTGGCAGCGAGCGGCGGAAAACCAAGACGCAACCCTAACCAACTACGGCGAGCGATTGCTGAAAGTCGGCGGCGGCTTAAGCTTCGGAGACTTGAGCAAACGAGGCGCATGGAGGAGGGCAACCTCGGGCCGATCCGGGCCTTAAATACGGCCTCGACGTGGCGCAAAAGCGGAACCCTAGCCGTGTCCCGCTTTGGCCACGGCGGAGCTTTCCGGCTGAGTCGGAGCGGAGACGATGGTGGGAACCGTCCACGTGTCGGATGGATGGCTGGGATCGCCGCGGCGTGAACGGGTTCGACCCGGTCTCGACTAGGGCGACGTGGCGCAATCACAACCGTTGGATCTTGATCCAACGGTCGCGTGGCTAGGGTTCGGGCGAACGGGTTCGGCTCGACCACGTGGCTCGGGTCGGGCTCGGGTCGGACTCGAGTCCGACTCGGACCCGATGAACAGTACAAACCCACTCGCATTTTCCAGCGATTTAATATTTAAAATAATTCCCAGTAATTCATTTAATTCATTAAAAATAGCAAACGACTCAGAAAAAATTCCAGAAAAATTCTGGAAAATATTTTAGGGTATTTGGGACTCAAATAAAATATTTCCAACAAAATTTTATTTGCAAAATTAAATTCTTTAATTATTTCAAAATGGAATAAATTCAAATAAATTCCAAATAAATCTAAATAAATTCCAGAAAATTCCAAAAATTCACCAAAGTGCCAAACCACACATGAATTTAAGAAAAGCAAAATTTTGGGGTGTTACATGTATGCGAACATGCCAATATCATAAATAACTTGTACATTAACACATGGCATTATAACATAATAAGCATATTCATCATATCAATGGCAATCATTAAAGCATGGCATGTGAACATATCATATATTCAATTTCAATCTCAACCAATCTAACAAACTACAACCCGCTACCCATTCCAATACACTTGCCTCAACCACGGGCGACGGATTGGCGAGAAGTAGAAGGCACTCTCAGGGTCACACCACCTACACGTAGGTTCCACACACTCACAATCATGTCCACAAAACAGTATGCAAACACTCTTCTACCCCGACATCGCAAACTACTCGCAAAACCCAAAAACAGAGGTTCTGTCCCATCGGGACAGCAGCCTTCCAAAAGGCATAACTCGGGTTCTAAGACTCCGAATCAATTAAAAGAGTACATCCTCGCGTAGCTTAGGAAATTTCCTAACTTTTTCTAAGTATATGGAAAGACTGATTTGGAATCTAAAGTGGTTTAATATACAGAATACCGTGATCTGTTCCAATCACATCACAGTTTTTAATATGTTCGGTAAAACGAGCATAACTTTCAAACGGCTGGGCAGAATTGGACGTTCTTTATACCCACTGAAATTTATTAAAATTACCTACAACTTGTTCAACAGGCGGACGACCAAATTCCGATTCTAAATTGGCGAAAACCCAAACCCTAGGTCGACTGCTAATGCTGCCCGAAACAGAGAACGTGGCAAACTCTAGATTCCATCTAATCTACCCAACTACAGCACCACCAAATGATCTAAAAACATGATATTAACCCTTAGAACAGATCCTAGACCAACTCCAAGGATCCACGTGGCCATACCTTCGCCCGACGAACGAAAACCCACCGGATCTCCTCCCGGTTCGCGCGATCTCCTTCCTCGCTCTAAATCCACCGGATCTCCTCGTCGCGGAGCGCTCCAATGGATGGATCTGCGGGATAGTGAGGTGGAGAGGCTTTCCCTAGGGCAGCAAGGGTGGTGGAGAGGAGATGGGAAGGGAAGCGGCGCAATGGGGGACGGCTAGGGAAGGTGTAGGTGTGGAGAGGAGGCGAATGGCGGGGCGGCTAGGGTTTCATGGGGAGGGGCGCACAAGGGGCAGGAGGTGGGGCGCATGGGAGGCCTTGTGCTGCCCTCCTCCCCCTCATGGGCCAAAGCAACCCTCCCTCGGCCCAAGTGGGGTCCCCCCTAAGGCCCAATTCGCCCCGGAGAGGCCCAAACTCCCAAAAACGGCTCGCAACGCGACCGAAATTCATACCGCAAAGTTTAACACTTCAATTTCACATTTTATAATGTTTTTGACCTCAAAAATCACATTTTATAAGATTACGACACTCCGTGGTGTCACATTTTCAATTAAGCCACTGTGGCTGACAAATGGGCCCACAGGTCAGGCCGAGTGTTAGGGGTTGACGAGTGTGGCCCACTCATCAACACTAAGCTCGGATGAGAGGGATGTGGGTGACGAGTGGGGCTCACGCGTCAGCGGCCAAAAATAGGGGATGCGAAGAGAGGTTTGTCGGCGGCGAGGCAGGGCCAAAGGCTAACAGCTGATAGTGGGGTGAACTAGAGAGGAAGCCTAGGGAGCTAGGGGATGGCTCAATTACGATGTAAATCAGCCGAGGATGGGCTCTCAGTGGAGAGGGGTGGTTGCGAGGACGGCGGTGAGCCGCGGTGGCGCCAGGGGCCAAATTTAGCTCGGGGACCAAGGGGAAAAGCTTACACAGACTAAGGGGGGTACCTTGGGTGGTCGAGAAAGCTTGACGGGCTTTGGCGGTGGTCACCAGCTTTGGGGAGGAAGAAGCATGGACGATGGCAATGGGGATGCTTCAGTGGCCTTGATCTTCGGTCGAGGGGAGTAGGGGAGTGGTAGTGAGCTGTGGGGTGCCTGAGCTAACCAAGGTACGACTTAAATAGCCGACGAGGGAAGACAAAAGTTTGTTGGAGGGGAGGTCGGTTGTGGGCAGTGGCATCATGGCGAGGGCGGATGGTCGGTTTGTGGGGCAACGTGGCTTGTGCGGGGGAGTTGGCAAGTGCATGCAAGTGGTGGTGTGGCGCCAAAGGTCTAGCATGTGTGGCCAGGCGCAGGGAGGTGACGGCAGGTGGAAAGAGGGAGGCCGACAGGCAGTGCATGGCACGGCGAGCATGGTGCACGGGCTCATGGGCATGCACAGTGTGGCACAGGCAGAGCATGCGCAGAGCGGGCACGGGCACATGGGCGCGGTATGGGTCCGCAATCAAAGCGGGCATTGGCGAGCATGGTGCAAATTAGGCACACCGGCGTGACACGTGCGCGAGCTGGCATTATGGCAGCTGGTAGGTGGACATAGGGCCCAGTGGTAATGAGAGCAACGGAGAAGGCTAGCTACCCGGTGGGGCCATGGGTGCTGGCGGGTTGACCGGATGGCAAGTGGTTATTAATTGAGCTACAAAACTGGGTTATTAATTTTTGAAATTATTTGCATATGGTCCTGAGGTCATTCCTAAGCTACCATAAAAATTTTAAATGATGCTCAAACATCTGAAAATTTCAAAAATTCAGACAAAGCCACTATTCTATTTTCATTCTGTTGTTTTTTATTTTGAAAAGGCATTAAATGATTTCAAAATTTTCTAAAAATTGTAGGGGATGATATGAGGGTTAATTAGGATTTAACAAAAATTTCTCCACATTTTATGTTTGTTTGATTTTGCAATTTAAAATTAAAATTTTCTTCTTTACCCATTAAAAGCATTTTAGATTGTTAAAAATTCAGAGAAATTAAATAAACAGTGAAAATTCAATTAGGTGTTAAAATTCATACTTGGATTTGAGATTTCACTCTATCTTTTTATTTTGGGTTGTTACAACAATTAGGAATTGTGAGTTCCTCTTCGAATTTATGATTTTTTTTTGTTAATTGTAATTGTGTGAATGGGCTGAACAGAGATAATAGTCAATTTGTTTGATTAATTTGTGTTAAATTGTTTGTCGATTTGCAAAAGTTTGATAAGCGAACATTGTACAAGTATTTATCAAACTAACAGAGTACCCGTGCGTTGCAACGGATCCCAAATATATAATGATACTGTGACACCACAGAGTGACGTAACCTTATATAATGTGACTGTTGAGGTCAAAAATATTATGAAATGTGAAATTAAGGTTAAAACCATAAGGTATGGAGGTTAATAGCGTTTCTGGGCCGTTTCCGGTAGTTTGGGCCTTTCCGAGGAGTTTTGGGCCTAAGAGAAGGGGTCGTGGGCCTTGGTGGGATGGAGTTTGAGTCCAATTGGGAGTAGGAGTCCTGGTTGGGGGCCTCCCCCTGCCCCTTTCTGTGCCCCCACCCCTGTCCTTGCACCCCCACAAGCCCTAGCCACCCCCCACACCTCCCTACCTCCTCCTTGTGGCGCCTCCACCTCCCCCATTGCTCCCCATTGCTCCACCACCTCTCCACCTCCCTTGCTGCCCCTAGGGGAGTTCTCCACCTCAACATCTCAAAGATCCACCCGTTGGAGCGCTCCGCGATGAGGAGATCCAGCGGAATTGGAGCGAGGAAAGAGATCGCGCGAACCGGGAGGAGATCCGTTGGGTTTTCGGTCGTCGGGCTAAGGTATGGCCACGGGGATACTTGGGGTTGGTCTAGGATCTGTTCTAAAGGGTATTATCATGTTTTTAGATCAATTGGTGGTGCTGGAGTTGGGTAGATTAGATGGAATCTTGAGTTTGCCACGTTCTCTGTTTCGGGTAGCATGAGCAGTCGACCTAGAGTTTGGGTTTTCGTCAATTTAGAGTCGGAATTTGGTCGTACGGCTGTTGAATAAGTTGTAGGTAATTTCAATATATTTCCGTGGGTTTAAATAACGTCCAATTCCGCCCATCCGTTTGAAAGTTATGATCGTTTTACCGAACGTATTAAAATATGTGACGTGATTGGAACATATCACGGTTTGCTGTAGATTAAACCACTTTAGAGTCCGAATCAGTCTTTACGTATACTTAGGAAAAGTTAGGAAATTTCCTAAGCTACGCGAGGATGTACTCGTTTATTCGATTCGGAGTCTTAGAACCCGAGTTATGCCTTTTGGAAGGCTGCTGTCCCGACGGGATAGCGCCTCTGTTTTTGGGTTTTGCGAGTAGCTTGCGATGTCGGGGTAGAAGAGTGTTTGCGTACTGTTTTGTGGGCATGATTGTGAGTGTGTGGTACCTATGTGCAGGTGGTGTGACCCCGGGAGTGCCCTCTACGTCTCACCAATCCGTCGCCGTGGTTGAGGCAAGTGTATTGGAATGGGTAGCGAGTTGATGTTTGCTTCATTGGTTGAGATTAAAACTGAATACATGATATGTTCACATGCCATGCCTTAATGATTGCCAATGATATGATGAATATGTTTATTATGTTATGATGCCATGTGTTAATGTACAAAGTTATTTATGATGTTGGCATATTTGCATACATGGCATGATACATGGCCCGGGCGGTGAGAAAGTCATAACTAGTCCGGGGAAGGTCGGTGAGAAAGTTATGATTATTCCGGAGAGCCAATGAGTAAGTCCTACATCGTGATTCTATCCACCGCGGTGTATGGAAGCAAGGAGTAGGCACCCTCCATCTTCGGGATGGAAGGGGGGAGAGAGTGCACACCGACGGGTGTGTACTCAACCATACCGGTATGAGTTTCCAGGAGATATGTGCATCGCATTGCATTGCATTGCATTATATGAGGATGTTATATGATGATGATATATGATGATGTCAATGATATGCTTACGCTATGAATATGAGATGTGTATGATGTCGTATGTGAAAAGTGGTGATGAAGGTATTGGAATGTATTTTCTTGTTCCATTGCAATATACTTGCTGAGTGATGAACTCACGCTTGTGTTTATGTGTTTTTTTTAGGTACCATGAAACCGGCATGCGGGAAAGGGAGCTAGTCACACGCCATCACTTAGCATCACACATATAAACAATGACATGTTCTCTCCTTTAGTTGTGATGGTTAATTCACTGAACTAAATTGTGGTTTTGATGCTTCGTTGGTTGTCATGAGTAAATGATTAGGCCATAATTGATATGTGACGGATAGACTTATATCTTTAGTTGTATGGAGGTTGAATTTCCGATTGGTCATGTTATTGCTATCATTCATTATGCTATCTTGACTTGTTAATATTATTGTTGCTTCAATTCATGGAAAAACAAAGGAGATGCTTCCGAAATTTTCGGTATTAGTATTTGCTCCTTTGCTGTAATTTACTTGTAATTGTTGTATTTAGAGGTTGCTTAGTCTATGTTTGGTAGCATTCGGGCATATTAAATGCCGGGGTGTTACAGATACCACAAGTTCTAAACTCTTAAAAACAAAATAATGAGGATTTAAAACTAGCTATCACTTATTTGAGATCCGTTGCAACACATAGACATTTTGCTAGTTATTAGTAAAGTAGGAGCTATGCTATGCACTTTCCATATACCTGTGTACTATGTTCATGTGGAAAAAAAGATATGTTGGATCACATAAACATTAGTACTTCTCGAAAGCTAACCTCTTGTTGTCATAAGATCCAAAGTATAAGGATAAAATACTTGTGCATAAGAATAATATCAGGCAGTAGCAATCTGCAGCAAAGCAATGCTTGGCAGGAGGTTTTAGACATGGTAGGAAGCATAATTGAGATACAACCATATACGGATATACCACAAAGCAGATTACTAAAAAAAACTATGATCTAGTCGATTTGACTTCGTAAAACAAAGCATCAATCATGCACCTTAGATTATTTTCGAGGAAGTGGTATCATTCCAATAAAAGTGCTAGCAATCATGAGGAAGCTTAAAAAAAAAGCGGGTCCACTAACTCTCGAATCGATAAAAATACGGCAAAAATCGTATTTAGTACAAGTTTGGCTTCGCATTTACAATATGATACAACAGTTTTTGATATTTGCAGAAAAACCAGTGTTGGCCGGTTTCTGGTGTACCATTGATGGCTTGAATGGGAACCGAGGAACCGGCCAAGGCTTGAATGGGAACCGAGGAACCGGCCAAGGCTTGAATGGGAACCAAGGAACCGGCCAAGGAAATGAATGGGAGCTGAGGGACCGGCCAAGGGCTGCCACGTGCTGTCGTACGTGGGGCCATGAACGGCGACTAGGGAACCGGCCAAAGCACGCTTCCAGCCAGGCAGCACATGCATGCATCGAAACTCTTTGCCAATGCAACCGGCCATTTGCTGCTTTCGGCGTACCAACCAGACAACGGAGTGATGGAAGTGACCGTGAATCTCCGTGGTTAACGCAAATGAAAACTGCCTGGCTATCCAAAGAGGAACGAGGGAACGAGAAAACGACGTTCCCAAGTGATTAGCGAGTGAAGTTTCATTCTATGCGAGCGTGAAGTTCCTCCCTGGCGAGCGCGAAGTTTCATCGAGCGTGAAGTTCCAGTGAGCTAGTGAAATTCCATTCCTCTGGCTACTCCAACTACGTGAAATTCCATTCTCTAGTTGTTGCGTGAAGTTCTATTTTCTGGTTATCCATAGCTTAACTATTAATTGAGCTTCTATTTTGGTTCTGCAGAGGAAATCACGGTACCAAGACAACCGAAGTCAGAATTGATATTCATCGTAAACTTGTTGCTGCAGCAATCGAGGTGCACATTACTAAAGTTTAATGCTATGCATAATTAATGATACTTTTATTTCTGCGATCGTATATTGCAAACTAGGTAGATATATCGCCGCATTCCATAACAATTTGCAAAATACTCGTAACTCCTAAAAATGTCTACATCTGTAAGAATATTAAAATGGAATGAAAAGTTATATCAACTATTCTTGCATAAATAAAATAACAACCTTCTATTATGATTATAGTCTCTCCAGAGGTCAGGACCCTCTGCCGAGCTTACGTTGGAACATTGGACTGCATTTATTTCGAACGATTATTCGCAGAAGCGAAGGACTGTTTTTATTTTTGGACGTAATCTCTACTTGGACCCGAAAGGAGTTGACCTCCTTTCTCAACTTAATAACTCGAACCAAATATAGCTGCTTAATCTAACTTAAAAATTGGTGCGCCGAACCTCTGGACCTTGGTAAGTTATTTTGCCTTATTAATTCCTTTGGTTCTTACTGATGTTTTTGCTTCGTGTAGATACCGATGTTGTAGAGACCGGACCCGTCAACCTTGTCTCCGTTATAGAAAACTCCGAGCAAGGTAAGCACCTCCTTCGATCATGTTGTTCCCATTATTTTACTTAGGTTATGTTCACATTATTTTACTTAGATTATGTTGTTTTAAACAAATCGATGTATGCATGCGTTAATTTCCGTAAGCATCCTATATTGCGAACTTGGCACATATATCCCCGCATTAACCAAAAAAATGATAGATGACATCCTTGACAGCTTGAAGATTGGGTTAGACATCTAATAATGTTCTATTTCTCGGTTTCTGTTCTTGGACCCGAAGAATTTACGAATTAATCCTAACACTTAAAAACTTCTACGTCTGTAATAATATTGAAATGGAATAAAAAGTTAAATTAACTCTTATCGCATAAAATAACAACCTTATTTTGGGACTACGAACTTGCAATGGAATGTTGAACTATCTCGGAGGGCTGAACCCTCTGATCACCATTGAAATGTTTTAATTTCGGACGATTATTTGCTTGAGGGTAGGACTATTTTTATTTTGGACGAAGGAATGTTTTTATTTCGGACGATTATTCGCTTTGAGCGAAGGACTGTTTTTATTTTTGGACGTAATCACCACTTGCACCCGAAAGGAGTTGACCCCTTTCTGAGCATAATAACTCGAACCAACGTAGCTGCTTAATCTGACTAAAAAATTGGTGCACCGAACTTCTGGACCTTGGTAAGTTATTTTGTGTTAATACTTCTTTTGCTTCTTAGTGATGTTTTTGCTTCGTGTAGATACCAACGTTGTAGATACCGCACCCGTCGACCTCGACTTCGTTGCAAAATACTTCGAGCAAGGTAAGCACCTCGTTCGATCATGTTGTTCCCATTATTTTACTTAGGTTATGTTGTTTTGAACAAATCGATGTATCCACAAATTAATCGTAACACCTAATAACTTCAAAATGTGGAGCGCAGCCAGTCGAGCAATTTAATAAATCCTAAAAGACTACAATAAGTGAGTTCGGCCAAGGAATTTGAATTTGTAGATATTTTTTAGTAGTTTCTAATTAATTAGGTGTTAAACGTAAGTAATAATCAATTTGCTATAACCTGATTATTTCACACTTAAAAATAATGAAATCAATTTTGGTATTCTCAGTAGGCAGTTGGAAATCACGATACCGAGACAACCGAAGTCGGAATTGATATTCATCGTAAACTTGTTGCTGCAGCAATCTAGGTGTACATTACTATAGTTTAATGCCATGTATATTTAATGATATATTAATTTTCGCGATCGTATTTTGCAAATTTGGTAGATTTATCGCCGCATTCCATAAAAATTTGCAAAATAATCGCAACTCCTAAAAATGTCTACGTCTATAAGAATATTAAAATGGAATGAATAGTTAAATCAACTCTTCTTGCATAAAATAACAACCTTCTATTAGGATTATAGTCTCTCCAGAGGTCAGGACCCTCTGCTGAGCTTGCGCTGGAACGTTGGACTGTATTTGTAACACCCTGGCATTTAATATGCCCCTACCAAACATAGACCAAACAACCTCTAAATACCATAAATAAAGATAAATTACAGCAAAGGAGTAAATGTTAAAAAACCGAAATTTCGGCAGCATCTCTATGACACCACGGAGTGTCGTATCCTTATTTATTGAGCATGATGAGGTTAAAAACTTTATGAAATGTGGAATTAAGATTTAAACCATAGGGTATGGAGGTTAATAGCGTTTCCGGCCGTTTCCGGGGTTTTGGGCCTTCCCGGGGGAGTTTGGGCCTAAAAGAGGGGGTTGTGGGCTTTGGTGGGATGGAGTGGGAATCCATTTAGGATTAGGAACAGGTGTGGGGGCTGGTAAAAGGCCTCCCCCTGCCCTTCTTGCGCCCCACCTCCCCATTGTGCGCCCCCCACCTCCCTTGGCCCTTGCCTCCCCACCTCTCCACCACCTCTCCTCCATCCCCTTGCTGCCCTAGGGTAGCCTCCCCACCCCCTGCACCTCGAGGATCCATCCATTGGAGCGAGGAGCGATCCGGGAGGAGTTTCGTTGGGATTTCGGTCGTCGGGCGAAGGTATGGCCATGGGACTCCTTGGGTTTGGGCTAGGTACTATTCTAAGGGTGTTTATCATGATTTTAGATCAATTGGTGGTGCTGGCCTTGAGTAGATTGGATTAGATCTAGATGTTGCCACGTTTCTGTTTTGGGACAGCATGAGCAGTCGACTTAGGGTTCAGTTTTTCGCCACTTTAGATTTGGAATTTGGTCATACGGATGTTGAAGAAGTTGTAGGTAATTTAATTATCTTTCAGCGGACATAAAGAATGTTAAATTCTGATTAGCCGTTTGAAAGTTATGACTGTTTTACCGAGCTTGTTAAAATCTGTGACGCGATTGGAACAGATCACGGTAATCTGTAGATTAAATAACTTTAGAGTCCGAATCAGTCTTTCCATATACCTAGAAAAAGTTGGGAAATTTCCTAAGCTACGTGAGGATATACTCGTTTAATTGATTCGGAGTCCCAGAACTCAAGTTCTGCCTTTTTGAAGGCTGCTGTCCCGACGGGACAGAACCTCTGTTTTTGGTTATTGCGAGTAGTTGGCAATGTCGGGGTAGATGAGGGTTTGCGTACTGTTTTGTGGGCATGATTGTGAGTGTGTGGTACCTTTGTGAAGGTGGTGTGACACCGGGGGTGCCTTCTACTTCCCGCCAATCCGTCGCCCGTGGTTGAGGCAAGTGTATTGTAATGAATAGCGGTTTGTAGGTTGCTGGTTGAAACTAGATGAGATTTATTATATGAGATGATCACTTGCCATGATTTAATGATTTCCAATGATATGATGAGTATGTTTATCATGTTATGATGCCATGTGTTAATGTACGAGTTAATTATGATGTTGGCATAATTGCATACATGGCATGATTACATGGCCCGGGCGGTGAGAAAGTCATAACTAGTTCGGGAAGGTCGGTGAGAAAGTTATGACTAATCCGGAGAGCCAATGAGTAAGTCCTACATCGTGATTCCATCCACCGCGGTATTTGGAAGCGAGGAGTAGGCACCCTCCATCTTCGGGATGGAAGGGGGAGAGGGTGCACACCGACGGGTGTGTACTCAACCATACCGGTATGAGTTTCCAAGGAGACATGAGCATCGCATTGCATTGCATACATAATGATGACGATAATGATATGTGATCATGAATGAGATTGTTTACACGATGTGAGATATTATTGCCATGTAATTGTTCTTGTTGTACCATTGCAATATGCTTGCTGAGTTTTGAACTCACGCTTGTGTTTTCTTGTTGTTTTAGGTACCATGAGACCGGCATGCGGGGAAGGGAAATAGTCACACGTCCGCACGTAGCTTCACTCATTTTGATTCCACAAGTCATTCAATTAGCTTTAATAATAAACTGCGTGTGATGAGAATTGCTTTAAGGTTTAGCGTTGCTATATGAGAGTTTTAATGTTCGTTCGACTCTTGGAGACATTAAGTGCTTGGTATTAGACTTATATTGTCGTTAAGTCTTTAATTATTGCTGTTTTAGCTGTCTCTCATATTGCCTTATATTGTTTAACTGTGTTGCTCCTTCAATTCATGTTAAAACAAAGGAGATGTTGCCGAAATCTCGGTTTTTAGCATGTGCGTCTTTGCTGGAATTTATGTTTAATTGTGGTATTTAGATGTTGTTTAGCTTATGTTTGGTAGCATTCAGGCATATTAAATGCCGGGGTGTTACAGTCTCCTTTGTTTTAGAATTGAAGGAAACACAATAGCATGGCAATATAAGGCAATATGAGAGACATCTAAAACAACAATAAATAAACGGCGTGACAACAATATAAGTCTAATTCCAAACATTCAATGACTCCATGAGCCAAACGAACAAAAAGACTCTCATAACGCAAAGCTAAACCATAAAGCATTAAGCATCACACTAGTTTATTGCCAAAACCCAATTGAATGACTTGTGAGGCAAATGAGTGAAGCTACGTGTAGAAGTGTGACTAATTCCTTTCTCCGCATGCCGATCTCAAGGTACCTAAAACAACTAGAAAGCACAAGCGTGAGTTCAACACTCAGCAAGCATATTGTAATGGTACACAAGAACAAATACATGGCTACAACAACTCATATCATGTCTATCATCTCATTCATGAGCCCATATCAATAACATCATCATTATGTATGCAATGCGATGCGCATGTCTCTTTGGAAACTCATACCGGTATGGTTGAGTACACACCCGTCGGTATGCACCCTCTCCCCCCTTCCATCTCGAAGATGGAGGGTGCCTACTCCTCGCTTCCGTTCACCGCGGTGAATGGAATCACGATGTAGGACTTACTCATTGGCTCTTCGGAATAGTCATAACTTTCTCACCGACCTTCCCCGGATTAGTTATGACTTTCTCACTGCCCGGGCCATGTAACATGCCATGTATGCAAACATGCCAACATCATAATTAACTTTTACATTAACACATGGCATCATAACATAATAGGCATACTCCTCATATCATTGGCAATCATTAAAGCATGGCAAGTGATCATATCATATAATCAATTTCATCTAGTCTCACCACCCGCTGTCCATTACAATACACTTACCTCAACCACGGGCAACGGATTGGTGAGAAGTTGAAGGCATTCCCGGGGTCACACCACCTGCACATAGGTACCACACACTCACAATAATGTCCACAAAACAGTAGGCAAACCCTCTTCTAACCCGACATCGCAAACTACTCGCTAAACCCAAAAACAGAGGTTCTGTCCCGTCGGGACAGCATCATTCCAAAAGGCATAACTCGGGTTCTAAGACTCCGAATCGAATAAATGAGTACATCCTCGCATAGCTTAGGAAATTTCCTAACTTTTTCTAAGTATACCGAAAGACTGATTAGGACTCTAAAGTTGTTTAATCTATAAAATACCGTGATCTGTTTCAATCACGTCACAGATTTTAATATGTTCGGTAAAACGATCATAACTTTCAAACGGCGGGGTGGAATTGGAAGTTCTTTACACCCACTGAAAGGTATTGAAATTACTTACAACTTCTTCAAAAGCGGTATGACCAAATTCCGACTCTAAATTGGCGAAAACCCAAACCCTAGGTCGATTGCTCATGCTGCCCGAAATAGAGAACATGGCAAACTCAAGATTCCATCTAAACTACTCAATTCCAGCACCACCTATGGATATAAAAACAAGATAATACCCCTTAGAACAGATCCTAGACCAACCCCAAGGATTCCCATGGCCATACCTTTGCCCAACGCACGAAAACCCAATGGATCTCCTCCCGCTTCGCGCGATCTCCTTCCTCGCTCCAATCCCGCCGGATCTCCTCGTCGCGGAGCGCTCCAACGGATTGATCTTCAAGGTGGTGAGGTCAAGAACTCACCTAGGTGCAGCAAGGGAGGTGGAGAGGTGGTGGAGCAATGGGGAGAGCAAGGGGGCGCACAAGAGGGAGAGGGGAGGTGGGGCGGCTAGGGCACATGGGGAGGAGAGGTGGGGGGCGCACAGACAGGAGGTGGGGCGCAATATATGGCAGGGGGAGGCCCCCAAACAGGAGCCCTACTCCTAAATGGACGCAAACTCTTCCCGACCAAGGCCCACGACCCTTTCCCCTAGGCCCAAAACTCCCCGGAAAGGCCCAAACTACTAGAAACGGCCCGGAAATGGCCCGGAAACGCTATTAACCTCCATACCTTATGGTTTTAACCTTAATTCCACATTTCATAATTTTTTTGACCTCAACAGTCACGATATATAAGGTTACGTCACTCCGTGGTGTCACATTCTACCCCCCTTAAACAGGATTCGACCTCGAATCCGAGGAACGCCAAAGTCAACAACAAAATCCCCAAGGGACAAAAGACTTCTCTGCAGCACAAAACATCCGCACGAAAACTCAAACCAGAACAAACAACAAGCGAGTTGTCAAAACCAACACTTGGCGAGAAAATGTTGATTTAGCTCAACAGAGTGCAACCTCTCACGGTTCCATCTTCACTTCAATTCCCAAACAGAAACTACGTTTCAACCACAAAGGGCTCCATCAACCCAAAACGCCCGAAACCTCACGACAAACACTTCACACTACTATCACAACCAACCTGACTACCACACTTCATTAAACCCAACATGACGCAATCAAAGCGAGTCACAATTCCTTTAACGACCTCTCTACATTCTCGAAAATTTCCATCGAGAGGAATAACTCATTAAGGCACACTTGCCCTTCCGATACACGATCATGCCAACATTTCATTCTATCCTCTCCCAGGCAAGACTCAAACCCAAAAGAAACTAGTTAAGACAATGGCTCACGGCAGGACAATTATCACCGAACTAACGTCAACTTCACTCCCACCCATCGCTACTCTTAATAAAGGTTAAACCTATACATCATCAACCTCTATCACAAACCACCCTTATACCACTAAGGTTCGACACCTAGCCCCAAGCTAGGATCGTAAAACCTTACCAAACCACAATTGGTTCCTTTCTTAAGAGGGTCTTGCCCTCACATAAAAACACTTAGTTATCCAGCCCAAGTGTACACATATTTCGCATATTCAACCATAAACGAAGAACATTTATATCCTCTCTCCCATCTATAGAGCAAGAGAAGTACAATTCTTTTGAACCCAAGTGGACCACACACGACAACTCGAACCCAAAGCGTTAACAACCATTTTGGAAAGAATTCGGCAACATCCAAGCCAAATCACAAAGGAAGCATAAATCCCCTACACCACAACCAAAATACCAGAATTTCTTCATTCTTTCTTTTCATACTAGAAAGAAATGGACATCTCGATTCATGACATGCATGCACACTTTTCAAGAGCACTCCGGATTAGTCATATATCCATATATGACTTTCTCACCGACCTGGCTCATCGACTCCTTTATGATTAATTATGCATAAACAATGTCTCGTTTTCCTTTTTCACCATTCATTCATCATGTAACAACGGTACCGAATAGTCATTCACCAAATGACTTCTTCCTCGGTATCAAATAATGGAAACACAATTAACATCGAAGGTTGCGGAAATTCATATAGACTATGACGGCAGCATAGTTGACAGTAAAACACCACGTCGCATCACATCCCACATCAATTGAAAACTGAACTTGCAACACATTGCATTTCATCCAAATTCAACAATTTGGAAGAGAACATCAAAAATTCAAGTCGAGCATCTGCTCCCACAACCGTCACAAATTTTCTCAAGGAGAGGGAAACTCATTTCCAAAAGGGAACACCTCACTAACAAAATCACTTTATAAAACATTCATAAAATCCACCTTTTTGAAGCACTCGCAAACATCACACACATTATGCAAATAAATCCAACTCCAGTCAAAAAGAGTTACAAGTTAAATCTCAAGAGTTTCCAACACAACCCACTATGTCCATCTGCTTCCATTAAAATTTATTCCAAAGATAATTCAGGGTGAACGCGAAGGAGCGCGACCACTCAAAATCTTTTGGGTGTAAATCCATACTCATAACACAAATTAAACAAAATAGCCAAAACCAAAGATTGGCACCAATAGCTACGGGTTTTAGGGAAACTCGGAAACACAACACAAGGAATACCTTGACCGAAGGCATTCAACCAAAATGGCAAACAACCACACCAGTTCAAAAGGTTTTAAACACCAGCTCAGCATGAATCCCACCATAACTTGTATTCCACTATCCTTACCATTTAAGCATTCAATAATCACTATTTACTCATCAAGAGAGTCCAACCGGTTTTAACAAAATTTTACATAACAATTTCTTTCTCTGGTTACCATTCCCAACACTTTTAATTAAGGTTTAAGATGCTTATCACAAAGACACCCAACCATGACTACTGTGAAACCACGGAGTGTCGTAACCTTAATTAATGTGCATGATTTGGTCAATATCGGTATGAGATGTGGAATTAAGGTTAAAACTATAGGTTATGGAGGTTAATAGCTTTTCCGGGCCGTTTCCGGACCGTTTTCGGGGTTTTGGGCCTTCCCGGGGGAGTTTTGGGCCTTGGTGGGCTTTGGTGGGATGGATTAGGTCTCTGTAACGGACTAGGATTGTGTTGAGGGCTGGTAAAAGGGGCTTCTCCCAGCCCCCTTGCGCCCCATGCAGCATTGGTGCGCCCCTCTCCCTCCCCCTCCTAAGCCCTAGCCGCCACCCCCTCTCCCTCTCCCTCTTGTGCGCCTCCACCTCCCCCTTTGCCCCATTGCTCCCCACCTCTCCACCACCTCTCCTCCACCCCCTTGCTGCCCTAGGGTGGTCTCCACACCTCTGCACCTTGTGGATCCATCCGTTGGAGCGAGGAGCGAGGAGCGATCCGCGAGGAGATTTATTGGAGATTCGTTCGTTGGGCAAAGGTATGATCATGGGGATCCTTGGGTATGATCTAGGTACTGTTATTAGGGTGTTTATGAAGTTTTTAGATCAATTGGTGGTGCTGGGTTGGAGTTCTTTGGGTTAGATCTAGACGTTGCCACGTTTCTGTTTTCGGGCAGCATGAGCAGTCGACCTAGGGTTCCTGTTTTCGCCAATTTAAAATTCGAATCTGACTGTACGGACTTTTAAGAAGTTGTAGATAATTTTATTATCTTTCCGTGCATATAAAGAACGTTAAATTCCGCCCAGCCGTTTGAAAGTTATGACTGTTTTACCGAGCGTATTAAAATCTGTGACGCGATTGGAACAGATCTCGGTAATCTGTAGATTAAACAACTTTAGATGCCGAATCAGTCTTTCCTTATACCTAGAGAAAGTTGGGAAATTTCCTAAGCTACACGAGGATGTACTCGTTTAATTGATTCGGAGTCCCAGAGCCCAAGTTATGCCTTTTGCAAGGCTGCTGTCCCGACGGGACAGAACCTCTGTATTTAGGTTTTGCGAGTAGTTGGCAATGTCGGGTTAGATGGGGGTTTGCGTACTGTTTTGAGGTTATGATTGTGAGTGTGTGATGACTATGTGCAGGTGGTGTGGCCCCGGGAGTGCCCTCTTCTTCCCGCCAATCCGTTGCACGTGGTTGAGGCAAGTGTGTTGTGATGGATAGCGAGTTGTAGGTTGCATGTTGAAATTAGATGGAATTGTCTACATGATATATGTCCACTTGCCATGTTTTAATGATTGCTATAATATTATGAGCATGTTTAAGATGTTATGATGCCATGTGTTAATATATGAGTTTTATATATTGTTGGCATGCTTGCATACATGACATGTTACATGGCCCGGGCGGTGAGAAAGTCATTAACTAATCCGGGAAGGTCGGTGAGAAAGTTATGACTAATTCGGAGAGCCAATAGAGTAAGTCCTACATCGTGATTCCATCTACCGTGGGTTGTGGAAGCGAGGAGTAGGCACCCTCCATCTTCGGGATGGAAGGGGGGAGAGGGTGCACACCGACGGGTGTGTACTCAACCATACCGGTATGAGTTTGCAAGGAGACATGAGCATTGCATTACATCTCATACATATTGATGATGACAATGTTAAGTGTTTATGAATAAGATGATTTACATGAAGGGAGATGCTATTGCCATATTGTTGTTCTTGTTGTCCATTGCAATATGCTTGCTGAGTTTCGAACTCACGCTTGTGTTTTCTTATTGTTTTAGGTACCATGAGAACGGCATGCGGGAAAGGGGAATAGACACACGCCCACACGTTGCTTCACCTTAATGTTTCCCCAAGTCAATTCTTTTAGTTTGATAATAAATTGTGTGTGATGGTCATTAAATTAAGGCTTAGCTTGGTTAATGAGAGTTTTATTGTTCGTTTGACACTTGGAACTTTAAGTGCTTATTGTTAGTCTTTTATTGTCGTTAAGACTCTATTTATTGCTGTTTTAGATGTTTCCCTTATTGCCATATAATGCTATATTGTTGTTGCTCCTTAAATTCATGATAAAACAAAGGAGGTGCTGCCGAAATCTCGGTTTTTAGCCTATGCGCCTTTGCTGGAATTTTATGTTAAATGTGGTATTTTGATGTTGTTTAGCTTATGTTTGGTAGCATTCAGGCATATTAAATGCCGGGTGTTACTGATTGGTATCGAGAGCGGTTGTAGGTCCTTGGAATATGTATTTTTAGTGTCATACCTTAAGTTGCAACTAAAATATGATGTGGAATAACTTAGAAACATGGCTTAGGTTCTAACTAAAACTTTGTTGTAGGATAGCAACATTAAAACTTGCAAAAGTGGTATAACTAATCTAAAATTTGACACACTTGGTTGCACAGTAGGATGGGGTTTTGGTTCATCATTGCATCGCGCTTGATTATGTGATAAAGAATATGTCTATGATGATGTTTGATCTATGTTCTTGGTTGTGTGATGTTGTGTTTATGTTTTTGTGTTTGGATGGTTGTGCATGCAAGCAGCCATGCCGAGGTAGAGGCCGTGGACGCCGTGGCCGTGGAGGCCAGGCGAGGCTCCCAGGAGTTGAGGAGTCTGTTCTTTGAGGGTAGCGTTCGCTCAATGCTCGTGGGCCAGCTCGGGAGGAGCTTCCAACCTGATCGGGCGGGGTGCCCGCGCCAATGATGATTTAGTTCAGGCTCGCAGAGGGAGATTCAGTGAGCTGCGCCAGAGCTGGCAGCCCTCGCTGTGGTGCCTCCTCGCAAAGGGCCCTGGGCTTGTTGCCTCGCCGCGCCGGAGCCGAGGATGAGTCTCGGGAGTGGATGTCCCTCCGTCTTGACACTTTTGACGGAG
The DNA here is from genome assembly GCA_036346355.1 of Rhipidocladum racemiflorum. Taxonomy (NCBI): domain Eukaryota; kingdom Viridiplantae; phylum Streptophyta; class Magnoliopsida; order Poales; family Poaceae; genus Rhipidocladum; species Rhipidocladum racemiflorum. The sequence continues at coordinate 48,467,331 of CM070589.1, forward strand.
CGGGCATGCCGATCGATCCGCAGATTGGCTGCGGTACATGGAGAGGCGCTTTGAGGTCCTAGAGTTGACCTCGGTCCAGAGGGCTCGCTTTGTGGCCTTTCACCAAAGGCCAAGCCGATATCTGGTGGGAAGGGGTTGGCCGCTAGAGCCCCGATCTTGGTCGATCAAGCCAGGAGGACTTTGTGGCTCGCTTCCGAGCCAAGTTCTACCCGAGTCTTTTCTTGAGAGGATGGAGCATACTCGGCGACTCTTTCCCAGGAAAGAGGTCGGTAGCAGTATGAGGTGGAGTTCAACAGCGTGGTGCGCCGTCTTGGCCGTGGCGTGACGACGAGGAGAAGGCGAGGAGGTTCCGTAGGGGCCTCAACCAGAGTTCAGAGTTGTCATGGGGCGATCTGTCCTCGTGACTTCTCGCCTCCGTGGTGGAGCGGCGAAGGGCATGGAGCTCGAGTTGGAGCTCTGAGATAAGCAAAACCCGAGGCGGTTCAGGGAGTTCCTGCGGCCCCGGGCAAAGGGGGCGAGAAGAGGACCTTTGGTGGAGGAGGTGGGTCTTCTCGACCCACCTTCAAGAAGTTCAAGGGGACAGGGCTCCTCCTCGGGGCTAAGATGGGGCCGCCCGATCGCCTTCTTCGCGAGCGGTTGTTGTCTGTGCCCAGCAGGCATGAAGTGTTTCAAGTGCGGTGGTGAGCACCGTGCTTCAGAGTGTGGTTGGACCGGAATTGCAACCACTATGGCAAGCCCGGCCACATGGGACGAGTCTGCCGGATGAATCCCAAGAGCATCATCAAGTGGGAGACGGTGCCTTCTCCTCCCACTCCGGGCGTCTTCCAGAGGATCGGTGCACATGATGGCTGCTCTGTTTCTCACCGCCCTTTGCGTGGCGCCACCAGCGTCTTGGTGCCCATAGCCGTCTGCTCCTCCTCAGTTGCCTCCTCCGCCCCCAGCCTTGATGGGGCATCAGCATGGAGTCGGGGCTCCTTCTGTCCCGGCGCCACCAGGAGTGTACGCTTTGCCGACCGCCGAGTCAGCTGGGCATCTAGAGGTGGTTTCAGGTACTCTACTCGTGGATTCCGTTGATGCCTTTGTTCTGTTTGATTCCGGAGCATCCTATTCTTTTGTGTCGTCGGAGTTTGCTAGTAGAGCTAAGTTGGGAGTTCAGCGGATTTCTGAGTCCGTGTTAGTCAGTTCTCCTGGGGGTTTGATTGCTAGCTCTTTGGTTTGCCCGGGTTGCACCATTGCCATTGATGATGAGGTTTTCTTTGCCAATCTTATGGTGATCCAGTTGGCTCCTTTTGATGTCATTTTGGGCATGGACTGGCTGCATCAGTACCATGCCAAGATCTGTTGTTTCTGGAAAACGGTTGCCTTGCAGGCCCCGTCAGGGGTAGAGTTGACCTTTCAGGGTGGTATACCTTCCAGCTCCGTCTTTGCTTTGACTAGTCTGTTTTCTGGTCGCCGTTTGAGGCATTTGGGTTTCCTCATGGCTTTGTCAGAAAAGCCATCTTCTTCAGTTTCCATTGAGGAGATTCCTGTAGTGAAGGAGTTCGTTGATGTGTTCCCTGACGAGTTGCCTGGTCTACCTCCTGTGAGGAATGTGGAGTTTCGTATTGATCTTGTTCCTGGCACTCGACCTATTTCTATCTCTCCATACCGCTTGGCTCGTCCTTTTCAAGACGAGTTGAAGAAGCAGTTGGAGGATCTGTTGGCCAAGGGCTTTATTCGGCGTAGCGTTTCGCCATGGGGAGCACCCGTCCTCTTCGTCTCGAAGAAGGATGGAAGTTGGCGTATGTGCATTGATTATCGTGCTCTTAATCAAGTGACAGTCAAGAACAAGTATCCTTTGCCTCGCATCGAGGATCTGTTTGACCAACTGAAGGGAGCAAAGGTGTTCTCTAAGATTGATCTTCAGTCGGGGTATAATCAGATCCGTGTGAGGGAGCAGGACATTGAGAAGACTGCTTTCTCCACTAGGTATGGGCATTATGAATTTAAAGTTATGTCTTTTGGACTAACTAATGCTCCTGCTGTCTTTATGGAGGCGATGAACAGTATGCTACACAAGTATCTTGATGAGTTTGTGGTAGTGTTCATCGATGACATTCAGTTTACTCTAAATCGGAAGAGGAGCATGAGCGACATCTCGAGGCTTCAGCGTGCACCTTGAGGGAGAACCAGTTCTTTGCTAAGCTGAAAAAGTGCGAGTTCTGGATTTCAGAAGTGGGTTTTCTTGGCCACATCATCAATCCAGAGGGCATATCTGTAGATCCTAGCAAAGTCTCAACAGTTTTGGATTGGAAGAGGCCTTCCAATGTTAAAGAGGTGCGTAGTTTCCTTGGGTTGGCTGACTACTATCGGCGTTTCATTCAGGATTTCTCTATCATTGCCAAGCCACTTTCGCAGCTGACTCAGAAGGGGATGAAATTCCAGTGGACTGCAGAGTGTGAGCATAGTTTCTGCACTTTGAAGGAGAAGTTAGTGACTGCTCCTGTTCTTACCCTTCCCGAAGCCTGGGGAAGCGCTTCACGGTGTATTCGATGCTTCTCGGTTGGGACTTGGGTGTGTGCTCATGCAAGAGGGCAAGGTGATTGCTTATGCATCGAGGCGGTTGAAAAAGCACGAGCGTAACTATCCCACGCATGATCTTGAGCTAGCCGCCATGGTGTTTGCATTGAAGATATGGAGGCATTACTCAGACGGCGAGTCTTGTGACATTTTCACTGATCACAAGAGCCTCAAGTACATCTTTACCCGTAAAGATTTGAACTTGAGGCAGAGGAGGTGGCTAGAATTGATAAAGGATTATGACCTTACTATCCAAGATCATCCGGGAAGGCAAATGTGGTGGCCGACGCTCTCGCATAAGACAATGCCCCTATTGTTGATTGTCTTGTTGCTGATTTTGAGCGCTTGGGGTCTCCTATCGCTTATGCGGGGACCGTGCAAGCTGAAACTCGATTGATTCTTGAGTCGGCAATTCCCGAGCGTGTCACGGGAGGCACAAAGAAGATGATCGTTTGCTCCAAAGAAAGTAGGAAACGCCTTGAGGATGGCAAGTCTGGAGACTTTACCGTTGATGATGCGGGAGCTTTGAGATTTCAGGGCCGTTTGTGCGTACCTCAGAAATCTCAAGTGAAAGAAGACATTCTGAAAGAGGCTCATCGCACCCCGTACACGGTCCATCCTGGGGAGACCAAGATGTACAGGGACTTGAAGAAGAATTTCTGGTGGAAAAGGATGAGAGTGGATATTGCCAAGTATGTGGCATCTTTTGGGATTTGTCAGAAGATCAAAGCTGAGCATAAGCGTCCCGCCGGTCTGTTGCAGCCATTGGAGATTCCTGTGTGGCCATGGGATGACATCTCCATGGATTTCGTGGTTGGTCTACCTCGTTCTCCACGAGGGAAGGATGCTGTTTGGGTTGTGGTGGACCGTCTCAGCAAGTCTGCGCATTTCATTCCTATCCGCACGACCAATTCTGCGAGCGAGTTGGCTCCCATCTATGTGCGGGATATTGTGAGACTGCATGGTGTACCTAAGACCATTATTTCTGATCGGGATGCGAAGTTCGTCTCCATGTTCTGGGAGAGTTTGCAGAGTGCTTTGGGTACGCAGCTTCGCCTTAGTACCGTTTTTCACCCTCAGACGGATGGGCAGTCTGAGCGTACCATCCAGACTTTGGAAGACATGCTCAGGGCCTGTGTGATGGCTTGGAAAGGTAGCTGGGAGGATCATTTGCCTCTTGCGGAGTTTGCTTACAATAATAGCTATCATTCCAGCATCCGGGCTGCTCCTTATGAGGTACTATATGGCCGGAAGTGCAGATCGCCACTTTGTTGGGATGCAGTGGGCGAGAGAGCAGTTCTTGGACCGGATTGGGTTTAGCAGACTGTTGATCGCGTGGCGGAGGTACGGCAGAACCTTCTCGCAGTGAAGCAGAGCGCATGAAGAGCTATCTTGATGTGAGGCGGCGAGACTTGGAGTTTGAGGTGGGTGATAGCGTACTCTTGCGAGTATCTCCCACCAAGGGTGTGGTGCGTTTTGGCACCAAAGGAAAGCTCAGTCCAAGGTATGTTGGGCCTTTTCCTATCATCGCCCGAGTTGGTAGGTTGGCCTATCGTCTGGAGCTACCGAAATCTATGCAAGGTGTGCATAATGTGTTCCATGTCTCGATGTTGAGGAAATACTTGCATGATCCGGAGTTGGTGGTTCCGTTGGAACCATTAGTGCTTGAGCAGGACCTCACCTTCGAGTCCCGTCCTGTGGAAATTCTGGGGACTTCGAAGCGAGTGATGAAGAACCGGACGCACAAGTTCATTAAAGTTTTGTGGTCACATCGGACCGAGAGAGAAGCAACTTGGGAGCTGGAATCTCGCATGTGTGAGAAGTATCCCGAGCTTTTTGCCTCAGGTATGTGATGTGAAAACCAAGCTATCTTCGGTTTTGCTGGGTTGCGCGTTGGTACGTTTTAGATTCGAGGTCGAATCGTGTTGAAGGGGGGAAGAATGTGACACCACGGAGTGTCGTAACCTTAATTAATGTGCATGATTTGGTCAAAATCGGTATGAGATGTGGAATTAAGGTTAAAACTATAGGTTATGGAGGTTAATAGCTTTTCCGGGCCGTTTTCGGGGTTTTGGGCCTTCCCGGGGGAGTTTTGGGCCTTGGTGGGCTTTGGTGGGATGGATTAGGTCTCCATAACGGACTAGGATTGTGTTGAGGGCTGGTAAAAGGGGCTTCCCCCAGCCCCCTTGCGCCCCATGCAGCATTGGTGCGCCCCTCTCCCTCCCCCTCCTAAGCCCTAGCCGCCACCCCCTCTCCCTCTCCCTCTTGTGCGCCTCCACCTCCCCCTTTGCCCCATTGCTCCCCACCTCTCCACCACCTCTCCTCCACCCCCTAGCTGCCCTAGGGTGGTCTCCACACCTCTGCAACTTGTGGATCCATCCGTTGGAGCGAGGAGCGTGGAGCGAGGAGCGATCAGCGAGGAGATCTATTAGAGATTCGTTCGTTGGGCAAAGGTATGATCATGGGGATCCCTGGGTTTGATCTAGGTACTGTTCTTAGGGTGTTTATGAAGTTTTTAGATCAATTGGTGGTGCTGGGTTGGAGTTCTTTGGGTTAGATCTAGACGTTGCCACGTTTCTGTTTTCGGGCAGCATGAGCAGTCGACCTAGGGTTCCTGTTTTTGCCAATTTAGAATTCGAATCTGACTGTACGGACTTTTAAGAAGTTGTAGATAATTTTATTATCTTTCCGTGCATATAAAGAACGTTAAATTCCGCCCAGCCGTTTGAAAGTTATGACTGTTTTACCGAGCGTATTAAAATCTGTGACGCGATTGGAACAGATCTCGGTAATCTGTAGATTAAACAACTTTAGAGGCCGAATCAGTCTTTCCTTATACCTAGAGAAAGTTGGGAAATTTCCTAAGCTACGCGAGGATGTACTCGTTTAATTGATTCGGAGTCCCAGAGCCCAAGTTATGCCTTTGCAAGGTTCTGTCCCGACGGGACAGAACCTCTGTATTTAGGTTTTGTGAGTAGTTGGCAATGTCGGGTTAAATGGGGGTTTGCGTACTGTTTTGAGGTTATGATTGTGAGTGTGTGATGCCTATGTGTAGGTCGTGTGACCCCGGGAGTGCCCTCTTCTTCCCGCCAATCCGTTGCACGTGGTTGAGGCAAGTGTGTTGTGATGGATAGCGAGTTGTAGGTTGAATGTTGAAATTAGATGGAATTGTCTACATGATATATGTCCACTTGCCATGTTTTAATGATTGCTATAATATTATGAGCATGTTTAAGATGTTATGATGCCATGTGTTAATATATGAGTTTTATATATTGTTGGCATGCTTGCATACATGACATGTTACATGGCCCGGGCGGTGAGAAAGTCATTAACTAATCCGGGAAGGTCGGTGAGAAAGTTATGACTAATCCGGAGAGCCAATAGAGTAATTCCTACATCGTGATTCCATGTACCGTGGGTTGTGGAAGCGAGGAGTAGGCACCCTCCATCTTCGGGATGGAAGGGGGGAGAGGGTGCACACCGACGGGTGTGTACTCAACCATACCGGTATGAGTTTCCAAGGAGACATGAGCATTGCATTACATCTCATACATATTGATGATGACAATGTTAAGTGTTTATGAATAAGATGATTTACATGAAGGGAGATGCTATTGCCATATTGTTGTTCTTGTTGTCCATTGCAATATGCTTGCTGAGTTTCGAACTCACGCTTGTGTTTTCTTATTGTTTTAGGTACCATGAGAACGGCATGCGGGAAAGGGGAATAGACACACGCCCACACGTTGCTTCACCTTAATGTTTCCCCAAGTCAATTCTTTTAGTTTGATAATAAATTGCGTGTGATGGTCATTAAATTAAGGCTTAGCTTGGTTAATGAGAGTTTTATTGTTCGTTTGACACTTGGAACTTTAAGTGCTTATTGTTAGTCTTTTATTGTCGTTAAGACTCTATTTATTGCTGTTTTAGATGTTTCCCTTATTGCCATATAATGCTATATTGTTGTTGCTCCTTAAATTCATGATAAAACAAAGCAGGTGCTGCCGAAATCTCGGTTTTTAGCCTATGCGCCTTTGCTGGAATTTTATGTTAAATGTGGTATTTTGATGTTGTTTAGCTTATGTTTGGTAGCATTCAGGCATATTAAATGCCGGGGTGTTACAACTACATTGACATGATCCCCACGGATCACCAAATCATATAACCACGTATTCTATATTTCAAACGTAGTACTTCAACAGCTACTTGAGCATGGTCAACCTATCAATTTTATATTATCCATACGTCAAAATCTTGACAATTGAAACTTGTTTAATCAATAAAATGACTTCAACAATTAAGTAATATCTCTACAAGATAAAATTCGTAAATAGGATTCTAAGATATGCATTCATTAAAATTTAAAATCTTGCATCATGATTATTATCCATTGTTCATCCCATCACAACATGTACTCGACATAATATCACAGTTTTACACTTTTCTTCTATTGGATCAATGGTTTCCAACAATTAGCAACACTACCAAGGCATCAATAACAATTATTTGCATATTCATCAATGAACAACAATGCTTTTAGCTACCCTATACATCGGTTATAACAAAACTACCACCACACAACATACTCCAACTATTAAATTAGCTTTAATAAGTTAGATCAGCACAATGTTCTTAACAACATCATTAACAAATAGTTTTATGTCTTCTCAATTGATATCAAAACTAGCATTGTAGAGACACAACTGCATACTTCCAAATATACTAGTAGTTTGCAACAACGTAAATAGCAACTCTAATCAACTTCCAAATTAAAGTCACTAGTCAACACGATTAAATTTCTCTATTAATCCGTTAGATTAGAACATCTTTAAACAACCAGCAAAGTTTCTTTAACAATAACAGCAGTCTACATCATCTTAATGTTCTAACTATACATCAGGATTTAAAACTTTAAACATAATCGGGGGTCATAAGCACTTTTAAAGCAAAGCAACAGATTCTAAGCATGTACATTAACACATTTAATCATTCCCACTATGGGGTACTCTACATCACTAGAGGTTCATTTAATCTTAAGCTAAAGGTAACAATTACATTTAATTGATTCAACTCGCAAATTAACTAAGGTGTACATCATTTCCATAAACCACATTGTTACATACTACATAACATGCTAAACAACAATTTTCACTTTTGACAAGTAATTTCAGTCAAACGAATACTTACTTTATTTACAGCATTTTATTTTAATACTCAACCAAAACTCACAAAGAAGCTTGATTCTCAAAGTTGCAATGAGACAAACCCAAACTTGGTCATGCAAAAGGAATCCTCTAAAACACTTTTCAATCTCAAAGACTCCCACAGGAGGGAACCAAACGATCAAATAAACCTTTGCGGACAAAGGCACAAAACATAAATCGACACAACTTAACTTTTTTGCACACGCTTCAATAACTTCTTTTAAACTCAGAGTAAGACACACAAGAACCAGAACTATACTTTTCTTTGCAAGGCAACCAACAAAACCGGTGTCAAAGCAAAAATAGCGACCAACAGATGCGCAACACAAACCTTTCTTCTACGTCTTCAACCAAGGAAGACAAAACCACGAACCACATACGGAACAATCCACGAAAATCCAATACCAAACACTTTTCTTTTGATTTCAATCAACTAAAATCAAGAAAAACAACCAAAACCGACCGTCAGAACGGTAAAGAACATACGAAGGAATCCACCACCAAACTCTTCTATTTGACTCCAGTCAACTACCCGATTCTGACGTAGAAAGGGTAAGCACTCTTCTCCTACAGGGGTTAATAGTTCTTCGGTGATGGCGCTAACCGGCCACACCGTCAAACCTCACCCTTACTATGAATAAAGAGAGGTGACCGAAACCCTTCGGCACCACAACCCCACTTTATCACAACAACAAGAACAATTCAATCATTTATCTCATAGACATAGCTACATGCATTATCAAATAAAGCATTCGACATCATAGCTAAAATACAATATTTAAGCGTAAAGAAACGATACCCATACCCTTTCCTACTGTGCATCCATTGTGTGTCAAATTTGTAACACCCCGGCATTTACTATGCCTGCATGCTACCAAACAAAAGCTAAACAACATCTAAATACCATAATTAAACATAATTTCCAGCAAAGGCGCACATGCTAAAAACCGAGATTTCGGCAGCATCTCCTTTGTTTTAACATGAATTGAAGCAACAACAATATTAACATGTCAATGCGGCATAACGAATGATAGCAATAACATGATCAAACGGAAAAACAGCCACCATACCACTAAGGATATAAATTCTATCCATCACATGACAAATATGGACTAATCAATTATTCATAACGACCAACGAATCATCGAAACCATAGTTTAGTTCAATGAATTAACCATAACCATAAGGGAAGGAACATGTCAATGTTTAAATGTGTGATGCTAAGTGATGACGTGTGACTAGCTCCCTTTCCCGCATGTCGGATTCATGGTACCTAAAAGAAAACAACATAAACACAAGCGTGAGTTCATCACTCAGCAAGTATATTGCAATGGTACAAACATAAACAATTACATAGCAATAATATCTCACATCATGTAAACCATCTCATTCATGGTCACATCTTATCATCATCATCAATATGTATGAAGTGCAATGCGATGCTCATGTCTCCTTGGAAACTCATACCGGTATGGTTGAGTACACACCCGTCGGTGTGCACCCTCTCCCCCCATCCATCCCGAAGATGGAGGGTGCCTACTCCTCGCTTCCGTTCACCGCGGTGAAAGGAATCACGATGTAGGACTTACTCATTGGTTCTCCGGATTAGTCATAACTTTCTCACCAACCTTCCCGGACTAGTTATGACTTTCTCACCGCCCGGGCCATGTAATCATGCCATGTATGCAAATATGCCACATCATAATAAACTTGTACTTTTAACACATGGCATCATAGCATACTCATCATATCATAGGAAATAATTAAAGCATGGCAAGTGATCATGTCATATAATCAAGTTCATCTAGTCTCAACTAGCAATCCTACAAACCGCTATCCATTACAATACACTTGCCTCAACCACGGGCAACAGATTGGCGAGACGTAGAAGGCACTCCCGGGGTCACACCACCTGCACATGGGTACCACACACTAACAATCATGACCACAAAACAGTACGCAAACCCTCATCTACCCCGACATTGCCAACTACTCGCAAAACCCAAAAACAGAGGTTCTGTCCCGTCGGGACAGCAGCCTTCCAAAACGCATAACTCGGGTTCTAAGTCTCCGAATCGATTAAACGAGTACATCCTCGCGTAGCTTAGGAAATTTCCCAACTTTTTCTAGGTATAAGTAAAAACTGATTCGGACTCTAAAGTTGTGTAATCTACAAAATACCGTGATCTGTTCGAATCACGTCACAGATTTTAACACGCTCGGTAAAACATTCATAACTTTCAAACAGCTGATCGGATTTGGACGTTCTTTATATCCACGGAAATATAATGAAATTATCTACAACTTCTTCAAGAGGCGGCTGACCAAATTCGGAATCTAAAATTGCGAAAACCCAAACCCTAGGTCGACTGCACAAGCTGCCCGAAACAGAGAACGTGACAACTCCTAGATCTAATCTAATCTACTCAATTCCAGGACCACCAATTGATCTAAAAACATGATAATCACCCTTAGAACATACCCTAGCCCAACCCCAATGATCCCCATGGCCATACCTTCGCCCGATGCACGAAAACCCAATAGATCTCCTCCCGGTTCGCGCGATCTCCTTCCTCGCTCCAATCCCGCCGGATCTCCTCGTCGCGGAGTGCTCCAACGGATGGATCTTCGAGGTGTGGAGGTGGAGAACTCCCCTAGGGGAAGCAAGGGAGGTGGAGAGGTGGTGGAGCAATGGGGAACAATGGGGGAGGTGGAGGCGCCATAAGGAGGAGGTGGGGAGGTGTGGGGGGCGGCTAGGACTTGTGGGGGCGCAAGGGCAGGGGGTGGACGCCTAAAGGGGCTGGGGGAGGCCCCCAACCAGGTCTCCTATTCCTATTAGGACTCAAACTCCATCCCACCAAAGCCCATGACCCTTTCCTTTAGGCCAAAACTCCCCCGGAAAGGCCCAAACTCCCGAAAACGGCCCGGAAACGCAAATTAACCTCATAACGTATGGTTTCAACCTCCAATTCCATATTTTATAATGTTTTTGACCTTAACATTCACATTTTGTAATGCCACAATCTCTAATTTCACATTTTATAAAGTCTCGGCATTCCGTAGTGTCACAAAATTTTAGATTTAGTTATACAACTTTTGCAAGTTTTAATGTTGCTATCCTATGATAAAATTTTAGTTGAAACCTAAGCCATGTTTCTAAGTTATTCCACATCACATTTTAGTTGTACCCTATAGCATGACACTAAAATTACACATTCCAAGGACCTACAGCCCGCTCTGATACCAACTGTAACACCCCAGCATTTAATATGCCCGAATGCTACCAAACATAGACCAAACAACCTCTAAATACCATAAATATAGATAAATTACAGCAAAGGAGTAAATGTTAAAAAACCGAAATTTCGGTAGCATCTCCTTTGTTTTAACATGAATTGAAGGAAACACAATAGCATGGCAATATAAGGCAATATGAGAGACATCTAAAACCACAATAAATAAACGGCATGACAACAATATAAATCTAATTCCAAACATTCAATGACTCCATGAGCCAAACGAACAAAAAGACTCTCATAACGCAAAGCTAAACCATAAAGCATTAAGCATCACACTAGTTTATTGCCAAAACCCAATTGAATGACTTGTGAGGCAAATGAGTGAAGCTACGTGTAGAAGTGTGACTAATTCCTTTCCCCGCATGCCGATCTCAAGGTACCTAAAACAACAAGAAAGCACAAGCGTGAGTTCAACACTCAGCAAGCATATTGCAATGGTACACAAGAACAAATACATGGCTACAACAACTCATATCATGTCTATCATCTCATTCATGATCCCATATCAATAACATCATCATTATGTATGCAATGCGATGCGATGCTCATGTATCCTTGGAAACTCATACCGGTATAGTTGAGTACACACCCGTCGGTATGCACCCTCTCCCCCCTTCCATCCCGAAGATGGAGGGTGCCTACTCCTCGCTTCCGTTCACCGCGGTGAATGGAATCATGATGTAGGACTTACTCATTGGCTCTTCGGAATAGTCATAACTTTCTCACCGACCTTCCCCGGATTAGTTATGACTTTCTCACCGCCCGGGCCATGTAACATGCCATGTATGCAAGCATGCCAACATCATAATTAACTTTTACATTAACACATGGCATCATAACATAATAAGCATACTCCTCATATCATTGGCAATCATTAAAGCATGGCATGTGATCATATCATATAATCAATTTCATATAGTCTCAACTAGCAACATACAAACCGTTGTCCATTACAATACACTTGCCTCAACCACGGGCAACGGATTGGTGAGAAGTAGAAGGCACTCCCGAGATCACACCACCTGCACATAGGTACCACACACTCACAATCATATCCACAAAATAGTAGGCAAACCCTCTTCTAACCCGACATCGCAAACTACTTGCTAAACCCAAAAACAGAGGTTCTGTCCCGTCGGGACAGCAGCCTTCCAAAAGGCATAACTCGGGTTCTAATACTCCGAATCGAATAAACGAGTACATCCTCGCGTAGCTTAGGCAATTTCCTAACTTTTTTTAAGTATACCGAAAGACTGATTCGGACTCTAAAGTTGTTTAATCTACAAAATACCGTGATCTGTTTCAATCACGTCACAGATTTTAATATGTTCGGTAAAACGATCATAACTTTCAAACAGCGGGACGGAATTGGACGTTCTTTATACGCACTGAAATGTATTGAAATTACCTACAACTTCTTCAAAAGCGGTACGACCAAATTCAGACTCTAAATTGGCGAAAACCCAAACCCTAGGTCGACTGCTCATGCTGCCCGAAACAGAGAACGTGGCAAACTCAAGATTCCATCTAAACTACTCAATTCCAGCACCACCAATGGATCTAAAAACAAGATAATACCCCTTAGAACAGATCCTAGACCAACCCCAAGGATTCCCATGGCCATACCTTCGCCAAACGCACGAAAACCCAATGGATCTCCTCCCGGTTCGCGCGATCTCCTTCCTTGCTCCAATCCCGCCGGATCTCCTCGTCGCGGAGCGCTCCAATGGATTGATCTTCGAGGTGGTGAGGTCAAGAACTCACCTAGGTGCATCAAGGGAGGTGGAGAGGTGGTGGAGCAAAGGGGAGATCAAGGGGGCGCACAAGAGGGAGAAGGGAGGTGGGGTGGCTAGGGCACAAGGGGAGGAGAGGTGGGGGCGCACCAACATGAGGTGGGGCGCAATATAGGGTAGGGGGAGGCCCCCAAACAGGAGTCCTACTCCTAAATGGACTCAAAATCTTCCCCACCGAGGCCCACGACCCTTTCCCCTAGGCCCAAAACTCGTCGGAAAGGCCCAAACTCCCGGAAACGGCTCGGAAACGCTATTAACCTCCATACCTTATGGTTTTAACCTTAATTCCACATTTCATAATGTTTTTGACCTCAACAGTCACGATATATAAGGTTACGTCACTCCGTGGTGTCACAGTATTTATTTCGAACGATTATTCGCAGAATCTACGGACTGTTTTTATTTTTGGACGTAATCGCTACTTGGACCCGAAAGGAGTTGACCTCCTTTCTCAACTTAATAACTCGAACCAAATGTAGCTGCTTAATCTGACTTAAACATTGGTGCGCTGAACCGTTGAACCTTGGTAAGTTATTTTGCCTTATTACATCTTTTGCTTATTACTGATGTTTTTGCTTTGTGTAGATACCGCTGTTGTAGACGCCGTAGCTGTTGACCTCGACTCCGTTCTAGAAAAGTCCAAGCAAGGTAAGCACCTCCTTCGATCATGTTGTTCCCATTATTTTACTTAGATTATGCAGGCTGTGAGACTTGTAGAATCGATCAGGATAATTAAAATGGGCTAAAATATTGATCGTAGCCGGCCGATTAATTTAATAAAGTGCGACCATATAAAATAGAGTGAAGCCTTAAAAATGTCAAGGTAAAATTTATAAATCCTAAAAGAATATGATAAGCGAGTTGGGCAAAGGAATTTGAATTTGTAGATAATTTTAGTAGTTTGTAATTCATTAGGTGTTAAACGTAAGAAATAATCAATGTGCTACAACCTGATTACTTAAGCATTAAAAATTAAGAAGCCACTTTTGTTATATTAGCAGGCAGGAAAGAACATGAATTCGTAAAAAAACTTAGGGTGTACCAATTAGCTTTTGTACGGTAGCTCATATCGAGAGCCATGACGCAGTTAAAGTATATCGTAATGCCGTAATTCACGAGAAAGAACAAGAGAAAGAAAAGAAGAGAAAAGAAAAGAGAAAAACAAGAAAAACATTCCATTTGAATGAGTATTGGGAAGTGAGAATCTTAGGCTGTGCGAGACTTGTAGAATCGGTAAGGATAATTAAAATGGGCTAAAATATTGATCGCAGCCGGCCGATCAATTTAATAAAGTGCGACCATATAAAATCGAGTGAAGCCTTAAAAATGTCAAGGTAAAATTTATAAATCCTAAAAGAATCTGATAAGCGAGTTGGGCAAAGAAATTTGAATTTGTAGATAATTTTAGTAGTTTGTAATTCATTAGGTGTTAAACGTAAGAAATAATCAATGTGCTACAACCTGATTATTTAACCATTAAAAATTATGAACCCACTTTTGTAATTCTCAGTAGGCAGTAAATAACATGAATTTCGTAAAAAAACTTAGGGTGTACCAATTAGCTTTTGTACGGTAGCTCATATCGGGAGCCATGACGCAGTTAAAGTATACCGTAATGCTGTAATTCACGAGAAAGAACAAGAGAAAGAAAAGAAGAGAAAAGAAAAGAGAAAAACAAGAAAAACATTCCATTTGAAAGAGTATTGGGAAGTGAGAATCTAAGGCTGTGCGAGACTTGTAGAATCGGTCAGGATAATTAAAATGGGTTAACAATAATCATCACAGCTGGTCGATCAATTTCACAAAGCGCGACCATGTAAAACCGAGTAATGCCGTAAAAATGTGAAGGTAAAATTTATAAAACCTAAAATAATTTGATAAGCTAGTTGGGAAAAGGAATTTGAATTTGTAGATAATTTTAGTAGTTTGTAATTAATTAGGTGTTAAGCGTAAGAAATGATCAATGTGGTACAACCTGATTATTTCACCATTAAAAATTATGAAGCCACTTTTGTTATTTCTAGTACGCAGTAAAGGACATGAATTCGTAAAAAAACTTAGGGTGTTCCAATTAGCTTTTATACGGTAGCTCATATTTTAAAAATGCGGAGTGCAGCCGATCGATAAATTCAATCAATTTAGGCAATTTTAGGATTTAATTCTAATCGGATCAGTGGAATAAATTGCTGCGGTAAACTGGTGCGGTAAATTTGGTGCAAATTTGCTTAAAATTCACTGGGATAAATTTGTAATGACTAAATGGTTTAATATTTGTGCAACAGATGGACACATTTTTGAAAATATATTTTGGAGAACGGCCCTCTGTTTTGCACGGCAGAGTGGTGACCATGGACAACTGCATGCACATAGACAACACAATAGCCATCCCGAGTGAATTGGGCTAGCTAAAATCACATGTTGTTGCCCTACTACGTGTTAACCGTGATACGCAGAGGGTTCGTCTAGAAGAGGTTCATCCACGATACGTTCCAAACAGCTCTATGGTTTTGTACACACTCTTCCAGTTGAGAAATAATAGTTCGTGGGATTTGTATGCCCGCAAAGCGAATGAAGAGAATTTCGAGTTAGGAGTGTATGTAGAGGTATTGGCACGACACCAATCCGAGGAGGCCGGGTCTACTTCCGAAGCAGTAGACCATGATATGTCACATGGACT
Organism: Rhipidocladum racemiflorum; assembly: GCA_036346355.1. NCBI lineage: Eukaryota > Viridiplantae > Streptophyta > Magnoliopsida > Poales > Poaceae > Rhipidocladum > Rhipidocladum racemiflorum. The sequence goes on from CM070589.1 coordinate 48,482,866, forward strand.
ACAGGATCCACCACAGGATCCACCAACTGTGGAGGAGTGGACCTCGGGGCATGGCGAAGAACAAGTTGATGCTGCGGAGGTTGGTGAAGGTGGCGGTAGCGGGGATGAAGGAGCGGCGGACAATGATGACCCAACACCTGCTATACAGTACTTTCGAGCCATTGGTCTACTGGATTGTACCCTCGCGGATTACAGTAACACCTCCGCTTGGGCGCACACCCAGAATGACGTGCGAGTTGGGCAACGTTTCCATAACAAGCAGGAGGCAATGCACTTCCTAAGCACCTACACCATCATGACAAGACGGGAGCACGCTCGTCACCGGTTGGAGCCCTCCGCGTACGAGGTTAGGTGCACAAAGTACCCCAATTGTCCCTTCTTTGTACGAGTTCATAAACCAAACCACGAGGATTACTTTAAGGTTGGTGTACATATTCCTCATACGTGCACCGAGGAATCCATAAGGAACATGAGCCATATTATGGACGCGAGGTACATAGCGCAGAACATAGTGAACATCATTGGAACCGACATCGCGATGACCCCCTGTAGAATTATGGAGGAGATGCAAACAAAACACGGGATGGTGATCACGTATAGCACGGGCTGGAGAGCAAAACAGAAGGCATTGAAGATGCTTTTTGGGGGATTCGAGGAGCCCTTCAACTTTGCTCCTAGATTATTACAGAAGATAGCCATGACAAACCCAGGCACTCAGTTTGCACTGGGGGATGAGCATGCAAGGATGGAGGATGGGTCTTTGAGCTCGTTGGACCAGTACCTCCTCAGGCTATTCTGGTCATTTAGACGATGCATCGAAGCTTTTAGGTACTGCAGACCAGTTATTTGCATCGACGGGACATTCCTGAGCGGGAAGTTCCGTGGGACGCTGCTAACTACACTTGCTGTAGATGCAAATAACCAGATCATCCCATTGGCGTTCGCTCTCGTGGAGAGTGAGAACAACGATAGTTGGCTGTGGTTCTTGGCACTGCTTAAGAGCCGGGTCGTGGGTACGAGGGAGAGCGTTTGCGTTGTGTCCGACCGCAACAAAGGACTTCTCCACGCGTTGGATGTCATGCATGACAGCACAAGCTCCTCAGTGAACTGGCCTGATGTGGAGAGAAGATGGTGCATGCGACACCTAGGTGCGAACTTGTATTCAAGCTACAAGAACAAGGCGCTAGTGAAGAGGTTCAACGCTATGTGCCTTCAAAACCAACCTCACAAGTTCAACACGATATTGTGACACCACGGAGTGTCGGATCCTTATTTATTGAGCATGATGAGGTCAAAAACAATATGAGATGTGGAATTAAGGTTAAAACCATAGGGTATGGAGGTTATTAGCGTTTTCGGGCCGTTTCCGGGCCGTTTCCGAGAGTTTGGGCCTTTCCGGGGGAGTTTGGGCCTAAGGGAAAGGGTCGTGGGCCTTGGTGGGGTGGAGTTTGAGTCCATTTGGGGAAGGAGGCCTGGTTGGAGGCCAATCCCAGCCCCTTGTGCGCCCCACCCCCATGCCCTAGCCGCCACAACTCCATCTCCACCTCCATTGCTTGCGTGCGCCCCTCCCTATGGCTCCCCATTGCTCCCCATTGCTCCTCCACCCCTCCACCACCTCTCCACCTCCCTTTCTGCCCCTAGGAGAGTTCTCCACCTTGCCAACTCGAAGATCCATCCATTGGAGTGCTCCGCGACGAGGAGATCCGGCGGGATTGGAGCGAGGAAGGAGATCGCGCGAACCGGGAGGAGATCTATTGGGTTTCCGTGCGTCGGGCGAAGGTATGGCCATGGGAATCCTTGGGATTGGTCTAGGTACTGTTCTAAAGGTGTTTATCAAGTTTTTAGATCAATTGGTGGTGCTGGATTTGATTAGATTAGATGGATTCTTGAGTTGGTCACATTCTCTGTTTCGGACAGCATGAGCAGTCGACCTAGGGTTCGGTTTTTCGCAAATTTAGATTCCGAATTTGGTCCTACGGATGTTGAAGAAGTTGTATATAATTTCAGTTTCTTTCCGTGGATATAAAGAACGTTAAATTCCGATCAACCGTTTGAAAGTTATGGCTGTTTTACCGAGAGTGTTAAAATCTGTGACGTGATTGGAACAGATCACGGTATTTTGTAGGTTAAACAACTTTAGAGTCCGAATCAGTCTTTCCCTATACCTAGAAAAAGTTGGGAAATTTCCTAAGCTACGCGAGGATGTACTCGTTTAATTGATTTGGAGTCTTAGAACCCGAGTTATGCCTTTTGGAAGGTTGCTGTCCCGACGGGACAGAACCGCCGTTTTCGGGTTTTGCGAGTAGTTGGCAATGTCGGGGTAGATGAGGGTTTGCGTACTGTTTTGTGGGCTTGATTGTGAGTGTGTGGTTCCTGTGTGCAGGTGGTGTGACCCCGGGAGGGCCTACTACTTCTCGCCAATCCGTCACCCGTGGTTAAGGCAAGTGTATTGTAATGGATAGCGGTTTGTAGGTTGCTTGTTGAGACTAGATGAAATTAATTATTTGATATGATCACTTGCCATGCTTTAATGATTGCCAATGATATGATGAGTATGCTTATTATGTTATGACGCCATGTGTTAATGTACAAGTTAATTATGATGTTGGCATATTTGCATACATGGCATGTTACATGGTCCAGGCAGTGAGAAAGTCATAACAAGTCCGGGGAAGGTCGGTGAGAAAGTTATGACTATTCTGGAGAGCCTGTGAGTAAGTCCTACATTGTGATTCCATTCACCGCGGTGAACGGAAGCAAGGAGTAGGCACCCTCCATCTTCGGGATGGAAGGGAGGAGAGGGTGCACACCGACGGGTGTGTACTCAACCATACCGGTATGAGTTTCCAAGGAGACATGAGCATCGCATTGCACTTCATGCATATTGATGATGATGATAATATGTGACCATGAATGAGATGGTTTTACATGATGTGAGATATTATTGCCATGTAATTGATTTTGTTGTACCATTGCAATATGCTTGCTGAGTTTCGAACTCACGCTTGTATTTCATTGTTGTTTTAGGTACCATGAGACCGGCATGCGGGGAAGGGAAATAGTTACACTTCCGCACGTAGCTTCACTCATTTGATTCCACATGCCATTCAATTAGTTTTGATAATAAACTGCGTGTGATGATTATTGCTTTAAGGTTTAGCTTTACTATATGAGAGTTTTATTGTTCGTTTGACCCTTGGAGACATTAAGTGCTTGATGATAGACTTATATTGTCGTTAAGTCTTTAATTATTGCTGTTTTAGCTATCTCTCATATTGCCTTATATTGCTATACTGTTGTTGCTCCTTCAATTCATGTTAAAACAAAGGAGATGCTACCGAAATCTCGGTTTTTAGCATGTGCGCCTTTGCTGGAATTTATGTTTAATTGTGGTATTTAGATGTTGTTTAGCTTATGTTTGGTAGCATTCAGGCATATTAAATGCCGGGGTGTTACTGATTGGTATCGAGCGAATTTGTAGGTCTTTGGAATATGTATTTTTAGTGTCATACCTTAGGTTACAACTAAAAATGTGATGTGGAATAACTTAGAAACATGGCTTAGGTTTTTACTAAAATTTTGTCATAGGATAGCAACATTAAAACTTGCAAAAGTGGTATAACTAATCTAAAAATTTGATACACATGGATGCACAATAGGAAAAGGGTATGGGTATCGTTTCCTTACGCTTAAATGTTGTATTTAAGCCTTGTTGCTAAATGCTATATTTGATATAGTATGCTCCTGTGTATGAGAGAATTGAATTGAATTGTTCGTGTTATTGTGTTAAAATGGGGTTGTGGTGCCGAAGGGTTTCGGCCACCTCTCTTTATTCATAGTAAGGGTGAGGTTTGACGGTGTGGCCGGTTAGCGCCATCACCGAAGAACTATTAACCCCTGTAGGAGAAGAAGTGCTTACCCTTTCTGTCGTAAATCGGGTAGTTGACTGGAGTCAAATAGAAGAGTTTGGTGGTGGATTCCTTCGTATGCTCTTTACCGTTCTAAGGGTCGGTTTCGGTTGGTTTTCTTGGTTTTAATTGATTGAAATCAAAAGAAAAGTGTTTGGTCTTGGATTTTCGCGGATTGTTCCGTATGCGGTATGTGGTTTTGTCTTCCTTGGTTGAAGACGAAGAAGAAGAGTCTAGTGTTGCGCTTCTTTTGGTCGCCTTTCCAGCTTTGATGCTTAGTTTGTTGATTGCTTTATGGGGAGAAGCATTCAATTTATTCCTGTGTTTGTCTTTCTCCGAGGTTAAAGGAGTTATGGCGGAGTTGTGCCAGATCTGGTTGTCAGGGCTGAAGTTCTGTGGCTTTGTAGGAGTAAGTGGTGTTTGATTTCGTTATTTTGCTGGTTTAAGAAATCATCTTTGAAGAACCCTTCTTGTTTCGTGAAAGTTAGGGGTTTGGTGTTAAGGTTTTATTTGCAAAGGTTTATTTGATCGCTTGGTTCCCTCATGTGGGAGTCTTTGAGATTGAAAAGTGTTTTGGAAAATTCCTTTTGCATGACCAAGTTTGGGTTTGTCTCATTGCAATTTTGAGAGTCAAGTTTCTTTATGAATTTGGGATGAGTTTTAAAACTAAAATGCTGCAAACAAAGCAAGTAGTCTTTTGACAAAAGTCGTTTGTCCCTAGTAAGAATTGTGGTTTAGCATGTTTTGTAGCATGTACCAATGTGGTTTATGGGATGACGTATTGTTAAGTTAAGTTGTGAGTTGAAACAATTCAATGCGGTTGTCATCTCTAGCTTGAGAATAAATAGACTACTAGTGTTGTAGTTTACTCTTAGCGAGAATGAGTAAATGTGTTAATGTACATGCTTAGAATCTGTTGCATTGATTTGAAAGTGCTTATGACCCTCGATTATGTTTAAAATTTTAAACCCTGATGCATAGTTAAACATTAAGATGATGTAGACTACTGTTATTGTTAAAGAAACTTTGCTGGTTGTTTAAAGATGTTCTAATCTAATGGATTAATAGAGAAATTTAATCGTGTTGCTTAGTGACTTTAATTTGGAAGTTGATTAGAGTTGCTATTTACGTGTTGCAAACTACTAGTATATTTGGAAGTATGCAGTTGTGTCTCTACAATGCTAGTTTTGATATCAATTGAGAAGACATAAGACTATTTGTTAATGATATTGTTAAGAACATTGTGCTAATCTAACTTATTAAATCCAATTTAATAGTTGGAGTATGTTGTGTGGTGGAAGTTTTGTTATAACCGATGTATAGGGTAGTTAAAAGCAATGTTGTTGATTGATGATTATGCAAAGAATTGATATTGATGCTTTGGTAGTGTGGTTAATTGTTGGAAACCATTGATCCAATAGAAGAAAAAGTGTAAAACTGTGGTATTATGTCAAGTACATGTTGTGATGGGATGAACAATGGATAATAATCATGATGCAAGATTTTAATCTTAATGATTGCATATTTTAGAATCCTATTTACGAATTTTATCTTGTAGAGATATTACTTATTTGTTGAAATCATTTTATAGATTGAACAAGTTTCAATTGTCAAGATTTTGACGTATGGATAGTATAAATTGATACTGTAACACCCCGGCATTTATTATGCCTGAATGCTACCAAACATAAGCTGAACAACATCTAAATAGCACAATTAAACATAAATTCCAGCAAAGGCGCACATGCTAAAAACCGAGATTTCGGCAGCATTTCCTTTGTTTTAACATGAAACGAAGGAACAACAACAATATAGCAATATAAGGCAATATGAGAGACAGCTAAAACAGCAATAATTAAAGTCTTAATGACAAAATAAGCCTATTATCAAGCACTTAAAGTCTCCAAGTGACAACGAATAATAAAACTCTCATATAGCAAAGCTAAGCCTTAAAGCAATAATCATCTCACGCAATTTATTATCAAAACTTAATAGAATGACTTGTGGAATCAAAATGGTGAAGCTACGTGCGGGCGTGTGACTATTTCCCTTCCCCGCATGCTGATCTCATGGTACCTAAAACAACAAGAAAACACAAGCGTGAGTTCGAAACTCAGCAAGGATATTGCAATGGACAATAAGAACAATAACATGGCAATAAAACCTCACATCATGTATATCATCTCATTCATGAACACTTAACATTATCATCATCATTATGTATGCAATGCAATGCTCATGTCTCCTTGGAAACTCATACCGGTATGGTTGAGTACACACCCGTCGGTGTGCACCCTCTCCCCCCTTCCATCCCGAAGATGGAGGGTGCCTACTCCTCGCTTCCGTTCACCGCGGTGAATGGAGTCATGATGTAGGACTTACTCATTGGCTCTCCGGAATAGTCATATCTTTCTCACCGACCTTCCCGGATTAGTTATGACTTTCTCACCGCCCGGGCCATGTAACATGTCATGTATGCAAATATGCCAACATCATATTTAACTCATATATTAACACATGGCATCATAACATACTAAACATGCTCATCATATCATTGGCAATCATTAAAGCATGGCAAGTGATCATATATCATGTAGTCAATTCCATCTATTCTCAACAAGCAACCTACAAATCGCTATCCATTACAACACACTTGCCTCAACCACGGGCAACGGATTGGCGGGAAGTAGAAGGCACTCCCGGGGTCACACCACCTGTACATAGGTACCACACACTCACAATCATGACCACAAAATAGTACGCAAACCCTCATCTACCCCGACATTGCCCACTACTCGCAAAACCTAAAAACAGAGGTTCTATCCCAGCGGGACAGCAGCCTTCCAAAAGGCATAACTTGAGTTCTGGGACTCCGAATCAATTAAACGAGTACATCCTCGCGTAGTTTAGGAAATTTCCCAACTTTTTCTAGTTATATGGAAAGACTGATTGGGATTCTAAAGTTGTTTAATCTACAGATTACCGTGATCTGTTCCAATCACGTCACAGATTTTAACACGCTCGGTAAAACAGCCATAACTTTCAAACGGCTGGGCGGAATTTAACGTTCTTTATATCCACGGAAATATAATGAAATTATCTACAACTTTTTTAACGTCCGTACGACCAGATTCGGACCCTAAATTGATGAAAACTCAAACCCTAGCTCGACTGCTCATGCTGTCCCAAAACAGAAACGTGACAACATCTAGATCTAATTCAATTTACTCAATTCCAGCACCACCAATTGATCTAAAAACTTTATAAACACCCTTAGAACAGTACCTAGGTCAACCCCAATGAATACCATGGCCATACCTTCGCCCGACGACCGAATTCCCAACGAAACTCCTCCCGGATCGCTCCTCGCTCCTCGCTCCAATGGATGGATCCACGAGGTCCAGGGGTGGGGAGGCCACCCTAGGTTAGCAAGGGGGGGTGGAGGAGAGGTGGTGGAGAGGTGGAGAGGGCAAGGGAGGCGCACGGCACAAGGGGAGAGGGAGGGTGGAGGTGCGGCTAGGGGCCAAGGGACAAGGGGGAGGCGCACCAATGGGGCATGGGGCGCAAGGGGCAGGGAAGGGAGCCTTTCACCAGCCCCCACACCTAATCCTAATCCTAAAAGGAGTCCTAATCCATCCCACCAAAGCCCACAACCCCCCCTTTAAGGCCCAAAATCCCCCGAAAAGGCCCAAAACCCCGGAAATGGCCCGGAAACGGCCCGAAAACGTTGTTAACCTCCAATTCCTATGGATTTATCCTTATTTTCACATCTCATAAAGTTTTTGACCTTATCAAGCTCAATAAATAAGGTTACGACACTCCGTGGTGTCACATTCTTCCCCCCTTTCAACAGGATTCGACCTCGAATCTAAAACGCACCAACACGCAACCCTTCAAAGCCAAAGATAGCCAGGTTTCATATCACATACCTGAGGCGAAAAGCTCGGGATACTTCTCGCACATACGGGACTCCAGCTCCCAAGTCGCTTCTCTCTCGGTCTGATGTGACCACAGGACCTTGACAAACTTAAGCGTCCTGTTCTTCATCACTCGCTCCGAAGTCCCTAGAATTTCCACAGGACGGGACTCGAAGGTGAGGTCCTGCTCAAGCACTAATGGTTCCAACGGAACCACCAACTCCGGATCATGCAAGTATTTCCTCAACATCGAGACATGGAACACATTATGCACACCTTGCATAGACTCCGGTAGCTCCAGACGATAGGCCAGCCTACCAACACGGGCGATGATAGGAAATGGCCCAACAAACCTCGGACTGAGCTTTCCTTTGGTGCCAAAATGCACCACACCCTTGGTGGGAGATACTCGCAAGAGTACGCTATCACCCACCTCAAACTCCAAATCTCGCCTCCTCACATCAGCATAGCTTTTCTGTCTGCTTTGCGCTGCGAGAAGGTTCTGCCGTACCTCCGCCACGCGATCAACAGTCTGCTGAACCCAATTCGGTCCAAGAACTGCTCTCTCGCCCACGGCATCCCAACAAAGTGGCGATCTGCACTTCCGGCCATACAATACCTCATAAGGAGCAGCCCGGATGCTGGAATGGTAGCTGTTATTGTAAGCAAACTCTGCAAGAGGCAAATGATCTTCCCAGCTACCTTTCCAAGCCATCACACAGGCCCTGAGCATGTCTTCCAAGGTCTGAATGGTACGCTCAGACTGCCCATCCGTTTGAGGGTGAAAAGCGGTACTAAGGCGAAGCTGCGTACCCAAAGCACTCTGCAAACTCTCCCAGAACTTGGAGACAAACTTCGCATCCCGATCAGAAATAATGGTCTTGGGCACACCATGCAGTCTCACAATTTCCCGCACATAGATGGGAGCTAAGTCGCTCGCAGAATTCGTAGTGCGGATAGGAATGAAATGCGCAGACTTGCTGAGACGGTACACCACAACCCAAACATCCCTCGTGGAGTACGAGGTAGGCCAACCACAAATCCATGGAGATGTCATCCCATGGCCACACAGGAATCTCCAATGGCTGCAACAAACCAGCGGGACGCTTATGCTCAGCCTTGATCTTCTGACAGATCCCACAAGACGCCACATACTTGGCAATATCCACTCTCATCCTTTTCCACCAGAAATTCTTTTTCAAGTCCCTGTACATCTTGGTCTCCCCAGGATGGACCGTGTACGGGGTGCGATGAGCTTCTTTCAGAATGTCCTCTTTCACTTGGGATTTCTGAGGCACGCACAGACGACCCTGAAACCTCAAAGCTCCCACATCATCAACGGTAAAGTCTCCAGACATGCCATCCTCAAGGCGTTTCCTCACCTGCTGGAGCAACCGATCATGCTGCTGTGCCTCCCGCACATGCTCGGGAATCGCTGACTCAAGAATCAATTGAGTTTCAGCTTGCACGGTCCCCGCAAAGCAGTAGGGGACTCCCAAACGCTCAAAATCAGCAACAAGACAATCAACGACAGGGGGCATTGTCTTGCGACTGAGAGCGTCAGCTACCACATTTGCCTTCCCCGGGTGATACTGGATGGTGAGGTCATAATCCTTTATCAATTCTAGCCACCTCCTCTGCCTCAAGTTCAAATCTTTCTGAGTAAAGATGTACTTGAGGCTCTTGTGATCCGTGAAGATATCACAAGACTCACCGTACAGGTAATGCCTCCATATCTTCAATGCAAAAACCACGGCGGCTATCTCAAGATCATGCGTGGGATAGTTCTGCTCATGCTTTTTCAGCTGCCTCGATGCGTAAGCAATCACCTTGCCATCTTGCATGAGCACACAACCAAGTCCCAAACGAGAAGCATCAGAATAAACAGTGAAGCGCTTCCCCGGGTCGGGAAGGGTAAGAACAGGAGCAGTCACTAACTTCTCCTTCAAAGTGCAAAAACTGTGCTCACACTCTGCAGTCCACTGGAATTTCATACCCTTCTGAGTCAGCTGCGAAAGTGGCTTGGCAACGATAGAGAAATCCTGCACAAAACGCCGATAGTAGCCAACTAACCCAAGGAAACTGCGCACCTCTTTGACATTGGAAGGCCTCTTCCAATCCAAAACTGCTGAGACTTTGCTAGGATCAACGGATATACAACAAATATACAACAAAAGAGAGTAAAGTTCAGCGGAAGAAGCATAAGCCCAAAAGACAGTCTACGGAATGCCACCCAAAACCCAACAAGGCATCCGACTGGGGAAAGACCCAGCTTAACCATCAAAGATGTCGTTAACCCCCGAATCGCAGTACGAGTCGTCAGGAGCATCATCGTTACCTTCCTCTAATCATTTTTAAGTATAGCAAATGGTGAGTACACGTATGTACTCGCAAGACTTTAGTGTATGGAAGTAATTATACATGCAGGGCTATTCAATGAATGAAAACTTCTACTCTAAGTTTGAATTTCGGCATAAAGCAACTTTTATTTGAAACCATGCAATTTGCTAAACAACGCTAACATTTGAAATGAGCATTTGATAAAAGCTACAAGTAGCATATAAGTATTTGAACAATTATTCATGACCCTCCATGGCCATAAACAATATCCACAACATAACCAGCCCACCATAACTTACTCCGACACAACAACACCGTTTTCCAAGTCATTTTGCAAAACCAAAGCCAAAACACTATACTTGACATTATGTTTCCAAGCCGCTCATGACCGTGAGCACGGCTAATCGATTAGATTTAAATCTCTACAGAGAGTGTACACTTTACCCACATGACATATTCTAGCAATCATGTCAACCATGCCACGCGATACACACGTATCCGTTTTGCTAGACTATGACAAAACTTTTCAACTAGCTAGAGCCTAACCTTGCACTAGCCCGAGTATGACCTGTCCTTGCTATGGCGGTAGAATTTCAATAGTCACGATGGTCCCGCAGGCCATCGCCCTCGTTCTCCCCATAGTAAGGCATACCCGTTGTATTGGAATGCTTTGTTCCCAACGCCTCAGTGAAGGGAGCACCTAGAACGACACCGCTCACTCGGTTCGTCCATACTCTTCGGCTTACCAATGTGTGAGGTTCAAACTTTATCTAGCTTACTAAGTTAAGGCTATCCCATACTAGCACATGTGGTTGCACCAATTAACTCAGTTAATAGTATCAAGTTCGGTCCTTAGGTTGACTCAGGCGAGTACTCCCCCCTTTCTATGTGCAATTACCAGTTTCCATACAACACCAACCCATCTCTTGTACTGTACGAGTGCGCTCCTCGTACGGTACAAGCCAAATCATTGCACTTTCAATTATACATAACTCGCCCGGGTCTAAAACATACATTTATTTTCATTTTTAACCACATACCAGCATCATTTTCTGCCATTTTCAACATTGGTAAAGTTTCATAAAGATTCAAGCCTAACACTTTACCCATAACTAAAGCATGCCTAAGCATAGCAATTAATAAACGATAATACCCATCTTTCATTTCATAACATGAAAAATCCCTAGTCTAGGTATTAACAAGTTTTCATGGCAATGTAATTAAGGTAATCCCACAAGTTAGGAATATAACTACCATGACCCACAATATAGCAACTTTATAGAAATTAAACGCATGCATAATATTTCGACTAAAACAAATTAGACTTTGAAAAAAATATGGGATCAACATGTTCAAAGGAGGGTGCTTGCCTGTTTGCTCTTCTTCCGGATCGTTTTCAGGGATATAATCGTGGTCGCTAAACAGATTCCGACGCTGGCCGTCACTACGCTGCATTTAACGATAAAACCCACAACAAAAGCAAATAACCACGAATCAAAATAGGGCAAAAGGAGATCAGATGCAAATAACAACTTAAAACTTCAACAAAAGAACAAGCAGTTACAGGAAGGATTCAATCAAATTCTAGCATACTAGTTTCCCATGCAACAGGTTATATTTATGTATCTTAGTGGTTATAACATCGAATTCAGGAAGCTAAGATTGTTTGGATTAAAAGAAATTCAAGACCAGCTACTTAAGCAATGTACCTTCTAACTATAAAACTTAGACCTATTGTGCTAATAGGATTTAGATGCAAAGCAAGTTATTAATGAAATGTTTTTCCATAACACAGTAGTACACATAATGTAGAGTGATTTGGAGCTATTCTCCCTAATTTTTGTGTTTAGACGAGTACTTTAACGGAGGACTGAAAAGGTCTAAAAGAGCACATTTGCACATGCATAAGGTTATGACCTACATGATAATATTGTGATGGCAACATAATAAACTTACCTAACTAACCCTGAGGGTTATTAAGAAGTGCATAAGGAGGTGACTTAAGGTTGGGTTTAACATGTCATGGAGTCTATTGCAAGGTTAAAAGTATAATTGAGCAAGTAAGCCTTATTGTCATTTTCATTCTTCCCTAATAAGCATGTAAAAACAGTATGCAATCCTAAGTAAAGTCTTACAACAGCATGATCATGATATTTCAAAGTCCTGGGAACAAGCTATCATGCATTTGTTTTACAGTTGCACTAGTTAATGGCATTTCAATATAATTAAGCATCGAAGCATAGCAGTCATCACAATCATGGCAAATCAAGTCCAAATTCAAATATAACCACAAATTTAGAAAGTTTACAGACCAAGGATTACAATGGAATTGGCTTCATTCATTTTGGAGTTGAAAAGAGCAATTAGTACATTAAGCAATTTATTAACCTAAAGCATTTAATTGATCTCAATTTTTACTCCCGGGCTTACAAGTTTTGCTTTCATAACAGAACCAGGTGAATTGATTAACATGTTGGTATCTAAACAGATAACCTGGACCTTATGCTGCTTAACAAACCTTGTTGAAATGAAAGAATGCGATGCACCAGAATCAAATAAGACCAAGGTAGGAACTGAGTGCACAAGAAACGTACCCAGCACCACATCTGGTGCGTCACTAGCTTCCTCGGCAGTAGCATGATTGAGACGACCACGTCCAAAGCCCTGAGCTGGCTTAGGGGCCGGTCGACTACCTTGGGAAGCTCCACCTCGTCCACGAGCCAGACGGAACTGGAGGGTATACCACCCTGAAAGGTCAACTCTACCCCTGACGGGGCCTACAAGGCAACCGTCTTCCAAAAACAACAGATCTTGGCACGGTACTGATGCAGCCAGTCCATGCCCAAAATGACATCAAAAGGAGCCAACAACTGGATCACCATAAGATTGGCGAAGAAAACCTCGTCATCAATGGCGATGGTGCAACCCGGGCAAACCAAAGAGCTAGCAATCAAACCCCCAAGAGAACTGACTAGCACAGACTCAGAAATCCGCTGAACTCCCAACTTAGCTCTACTAGCAAAAGCAGACGACACAAAGGAATAGGATGCTCCGGAATCAAACAGAACAAAGGCATCAACAGAATCCACGAGCAGAGTACCTGAAACCACCTCTGGATGCCCGGGTGACTCGGCGGTCGGCAAAGCGTACACTCCTGATGGCGTCGAGACAGTAGGAGCCCCGACTCCCGGCTGATGCCCCAACAGAGCTGGGGGCGGAGGAGGCAACTGCGGAGGAGCAAACGGCTGCGGGCACCAGTAAGCCGCTGGTGGCGCCCACGCAAAGGGCGGCTGAGGAGCAGGAGCAGCCATTATGTGCACCGATCCTCTGGAAGACGCCGCTGGAGTGGGAGGAGAAGGCACCATCTCCCACTTGATGATGCTATCGGGATTCATCCAGTAGACTCGTCCCATGTGGCCAGGCTTGCCACAGTGGTTGCAACTCCCGGTCCAACCACACTCTGAAGCACGGTGCTCACCACCGCACTTGAAGCACTTCATGCCCTGCCCGGGCACAGGACGAATAGCCGCTCGCGAGGAAGACGACTAGGGCAGCCCCATCTTAGCCCCTGAGGAGGAGCCCTGTCCTCCCTTAAAATTCTTGAAGGTGGGTCGCTGAGAAGACCCACCTCCTCCACCAAAGGTCCGCTTCTGGCCCCCGCCTGGAGCCGCAGGAACCCCTGAACCACCCGGGTTTTGCTTATCCCGGGAGAGCTCCAACTCGAGCTCCATGCCCTTCTCTTGCTCCACCACGGAGCAGAAGTCACGAGGGACAGTCACACCCCATGACAACTCTAAACTCCTGGTTGAGGCCCCTACGGAACCTCCTTGCCTTCTCCCGATCATTGGCTGCCACAGCCGGTACGAAGCGCACCACGCTGTTGAACTCCACCTCATACTCTGCCACCGACCTCTTTTCCTGGGAAAGAGTCGTCAGAGTATGCTCCATCTGCTCAAGGAAAGACTTTGGGTAGAACTTGGCTCAAAAGCGAGCCACAAAGTCCTCCCAGGTGACTGGACCAAGATCAGGGGCTCTAGCAGCCAGAACCCCCTCCCACCAGATATCAGCTTGGCCTTTCAGCTGAAAGGCAACAAAGCGAGCCCTCTAGACTGAGGTCAACTCTAGGACCTCAAACTGCCTCTCCATGTACCGCAGCCAATCTGCGGATTGGATCGGCGTGCCTGCTCCGTCAAAAGTGTCAAGACGGAGGGACATCCACTCCCGGAGACTCATCCTCGGCTCCGGAACAACGGGGGCAACAACTGGGGCCACTGCAGGGGGAGTCACAACAGCAGGGGCTGCGCGCAACTGCTGGCGCAGCTCCTGAATCTCCCTCTGCAGAGCCTGAACTAAATCCTCATTGGCGACGGGTACCTCCGCCCCTGACTGTGCCGCTGGAAGCTCCTCCTGAGCTGGCCCATGAGCGTTGAGCGAAATGCTACCCTCAGCAACAGACTCTGCAACTCCCTGAGAACCTCGCCCCTGGCCTCCGCGGCCACGGCGACCACGGCCTCTACCCCTCGGCATGGCTGCTACAGACAGACGACCGTCCGATCACATAACCATAAACACAACATCATATAATCAAGAACAAATAAGCATAATATTCATCAAATAATCAAGCGCAATGCAATGATGAACCAAAACCCCAACCAACTGTGCAACCAAGTGTGTCAAAATTTTAAATTAGTTATACCACTTTTGCAAGTTTTAATGTTGCTATCCTATAACAAATTTTAGTTAGAACCTAAGCCATGTTTCTAAGTTATTCCACATCATATTTTAGTTGCAACTTAAGGTATGACACTAAAAATACATATTCCAAGGACCTACAGCCCGCTCTGATACCAACTGTAACACCCCGGCATTTATTATGCCTGAATGCTACCAAACATAAGCTAAACAACATCTAAATACCACAATTAAACATAAATTCCAGCAAAGGCGCACATGCTAAAAACCGAGATTTCGGCAGCATCTCCTTTGTTTTAACATGAAACGAAGGAACAACAACAATATAGCAATATAAGGCAATATGAGAGACAGCTAAAACAGCAATAATTAAAGTCTTAACGACAAAATAAGCCTATTATCAAGCACTTAAAGTCTCCAAGTGACAACGATCAATAAAACTCTCATATAGCAAAGCTAAGCCTTAAAGCAATAATCATCACACGCAATTTATTATCAAAACTTAATAGAATGACTTGTGGAATCAACATGGTGAAGCTACGTGCGGGCGTGTGACTATTTCCCTTCCCCGCATGCCGATCTCATGGTACCTAAAACAAAAAGAAAACACAAGCGTGAGTTCGAAACTCAGCAAGCATATTGCAATGGACAATAAGAACAATAACATGGCAATAAAACCTCACATCATGTATATCATCTCATTCATGAACACTTAACATTATCATCATCATTATGTATGCAATGCAACGCTCATGTCTCCTTGGAAACTCATACCAGTATGGTTGAGTACACACTCGTCGGTGTGCACCCTCTCCCCCCTTCCATCCCGAAGATGGAGGGTGCCTACTCCTCGCTTCCGTTCACCGCGGTGAATGGAGTCACGATGTAGGACTTACTCATTGGCTCTCCGGAATAGTCATATCTTTCTTACCGACCTTCCCGGATTAGTTATGACTTTCTCACCGCCCGGGCCATGTAACATGTCATGTATGCAAATATGCCAACATCATATTTAACTCATATATTAACACATGGCATCATAACATACTAAACATGCTCATCATATCATTGGCAATCATTATAGCATGGCAAGTGATCATATATCATGTAGTCAATTCCATCTATTCTCAACAAGCAACCTACAAATCGCTATCCATTACAACACACTTGCCTCAACCACGGGCAACGGATTGGTGGGAAGTAGAAGGCACTCCCGGGGTAGCACCACCTGCACTGTAACACCCCGGCATTTAATATGCCCGAATGCTACCAAACATAAGCTACACAACGTCTAAAGACCACATTTAAACATAAATTCCAGCAAAGGTACATATGCTAAAAACCGATATTTCGGCAGCATCTCCTTTGTTTTTCCATGAATTAACACAATATCAAAAACATGGCAAGATATATCATAGCACACGACATCTAAAACATCAACATAAATGGACATATCATCAAATTACGCCAATACTACCACGCTCAACCACTTCATAAGCTATAACGAAGCAAATAAGGGATCACGAGTATGCTAAATTAAACCATACATTAAGTTTATGGCACAACTCTTAATATCATGTCTCCAAGTGATTAAGTATAGACTATGATGGTGGAGCTACGTGTAAAGTGTAGCTAAACCCCTTTGTCCCGCATGCCGATCTCAAAGTACCTAAAAACAACATAAAACACAAGCGTGAGTTTGAAACTCAGCAAGCATATTGTAATGGACAACAAGAACAATAACATGGCAAAAACATCTCCCATCATGTATATCATCTCAATCATGAACACTTAATAATATCATCATCAATATGCATGTAATGCAATGCAATGCTCATATGCTCATATCTCCTTGGAAACTCATACCGGTATGGTTGAGTACACACCCGTCGGTGTGCACCCTTTTCCCCCTTCCATCCCGAAGATGGAGGGTGCCTACTCCTCGCTTCCATTCACCACGTGGATGGAATCACGATGTAGGTCTTACTCAATGGCGTTCCGGACTAGTCATAACTTTCTCACCGACCTTCCCCGGACTAGTTATGACTTTCTCACCGCCCTCGCCCCATCTCATGACATGCATGCAACTATGCCAATTATCATATCTCATTTGTACATAAACATTTGGCATCATGTCATAGTACACAAAAACACATGGCATCGAATCATGATAAATAAAGACACATAGCATCATATCATGATATTCACACTCATTATACCATTGGAAAACAGCAAGCATGGCAAGTGATCATAGCAAGTATTCAATCTTTCATCTAATCTCCACAAGCAACCTACAATTCCGCTATTCATTACAACACACTTGCCTCAACCGCGGCGACGGATTGGCGGGAAGTCGAGGGCACTCCCGGTGTCACACCACCTGCACATAGGCACCACACACTCACAATCATGCCCACAAAACAGTACGCAAAACCCCATCTAACCCGACATTGCCCACTACTCGCAAAACCTAAAAATAGAGGTTCTGTCCCGACGGGACAGCAGCCTTGCAAAAAGCATAACTTGAGTTCTGGGACTCCAAATCAATTAAACGAGTACATCCTCGCGTAGCTTAGGAAATTTCCCAACTTTCTCTAGGCATAAAGAAAGACTGATTCGGACTCTAAAGTCGTCTAATCTACAGATTACCGTGATCTGTTCCAATTACGTCACAGATTTTAACACGCTCGGTAAGACAGCCATAACTTTCAAACGGCTGATCAGAATTTAGCGTGCTTTATGTCCACGGAAAGATAATTAAATTATCTACAACTTATTCAACATCCATACGGACAGATTCGGATTCTAAATTGGCGAAAACGCGAACCCTAGATCGACTGCTCAATCTGCCCTAAAACAGAAACGTGGCAACATCTAGATCTAACCCAAAATACTCAAATCTAGCACCTCCAATTGATCTAAAAACTTGATAAACTCCCTAATAACAGTACCTAGCTCATCCCCAAGGAGCCCCAAGATCATACCTTTGCTCGACGCATGAAAACCCAATACATCTCCTCGCGGATCGCTCCTTGCTCCACGCTCCACGCTCCTCGCTCCAATAGATGGATCCACATGGTGCAGAGGTGTGGAGACCACCCTAGGGCAGCAAGGGGGTAGAGGCGAGGTGGGGAGCAATGGGGGGCAAAGGGGGAGGTGGAGGCGCATGGCACAAGAGGGGAGGGAGAGGTGTGGCTGCTAGGGCACATGGGGAAGAGGTGGGGGCGCACCTAGGGCAGTGTGGGGCGCAAGGGAGGGGCAGGGAACCCCCTTTTAGCAGCCCCCACACCCAAACCTAGTCCGTTACGGAGACCTACTCCATCCCACCAAAGCCCACCAAGGCCCAAACTCCCCCGGGAAGGCCCAAAACCCCGGAAACGGCCCGGAAAAGCTATTAACCTCCATATCCTATAGTTTTAACCTTAATTCCACATCTCATACTGTAATTAACCTTATCATGCCCAATAATTAAGGATACGACACTCCGTGGCGACATAACACTTCAAACGGCCCAAAAACGCGAGCAAATTTCAAGCCGAAAGGTTTTAACCTAAATTCCACATTCCATCAAGTTTTTGTCCTCAACATTCACATTGTATAGAATTACGACACTCCGAGGTGTCACATGCACATAGGTACCACACACTCACAATCGTGACCACAAAACATTACGCAAACCCTCATCTACCCCAACATTGCCCACTACTCGCAAAACCTAAAAACAGAGGTTCTGTCCCGGCGGGACAGCAGCCTTGCAAAAGGCATAACTTGAGTTCTGGGACTCCGAATCAATTAAACGAGTACATCCTCGCGTATATTAGGAAATTTCCCAACTTTTTCTAGTTATATGGAAAGACTGATTGGGATTCTAAAGTTGTTTAATCTACAGATTACCGTGATCTGTTCCAATCACGTCACAGATTTTAACACGCTCGGTAAAACAGCCATAACTTTCAAACGGCTAGGCGGAATTTAATGTTCTTTATATCCACGGAAAGATAATGAAATTATCTACAACTTATTTAATGTACGTACGACCAGATTCGGACTCTAAGTTGACGAAAACTCAAACCCTAGCTCGACTGCTCATGCTGTTCCAAAACAGCAACGTGGCAACATCTAGATCTAATTCAATTTACTCAATTCCAGCACCACTAATTGATCTAAAAACTTGATAAACACCCTTATAAAAGTACCTAGGTCAACCCCAAGGAATCCCATGGCCATACCTTCGCCCGACGACCGAATTCCCAACGAAACTCCTCCCGGATCGCTCCTCGCTCCACGCTCCTCGCTCCTCTCTCCAATGGATGGATCCACGAGGTGCAGGGGTGGGATGACACCCTAGGTCAGCAAGGGGGGTGGAGGAGAGGTGGTGGAGAGGTGGAGAGGGCAAGGGAGGCGCATGGCACAAGGGGAGAGGGAGGGTGGAGGTGCGGCTAGGGGCCAAGGGACAAGGGGGAGGCGCACCAAAGGGGCCTGGGGTGCAAGGGGCAGGGAAGGGAGCCTTTTACCAGCCCCCACACCTAATCCTAATCCTAAAAGGAGTCCTAATCCATCCCACCAAAGCCCACAACCCCCCTTTTAAGGCCCAAAATCCCCCGGAAATGCCCAAAACCCCAGAAACGGCCCGGAAACGTTGTTAACCTCCAATTCCTATGGATTTATCCTTATTTTCACATCTCATAAAGTTTTTGACCTTATCAAGCTCAATAAATAAGGTTACGACACTCCGTGGTGTCACAGATAGGTTGACCATGCTCAAGTAGCTGTTGAAGTACTATGTTTCCAGTTTAGAATAAGAAGTAATATGATTTAGTGATCCGTGGGGATCATGTCAATGTAGTCTTGGTTGGGTGTCTTTTTGATAAGCATCATAAACCTTAATTAAAAGTGTTGGGAATGGTAACTAGAGGAAGAATTTGTTGTGAAGCTCTTGGTTGAATTGTGTTGGGGCTCCTAAGGGAGTAGATAGTGAATATTGAAGTCTTTTATGGAAAGCGTAGTGGAGTACTAGAGATGGTTCTTTTTATGCTGAGCTTGTGTTTAAAAGCTTTTGGACTGGTTTGGTTGTTTGCCATTTTGGTTGAAGGGTCTTCGGTCAAGGTGTTCCATATGTCGTGTTTCAGAGTTTCCCTAAAAACTCGTAGAAATTGGTGCAAATATTTGGTTTTGGCTAATTTGTTCAGTTTATGCTATGAGTATGGTTTTACACCCAAAATTCTTTGAGTAGATCGCGCTCCTTCGCGTTCGCACTGAATCGTCTTTGGAATTAATTTTAAAAGGAAGCAGATGTTCATAAAGGGTTGTGTTGGAAACTTTTGAGTTAAGCCCTTGATGTGTAACTCTGTTTGGCTAGAGTTGGAGTCATTTGGAAAATGTGTCTGGTGTGCGGATGTTTCACAAGTTTGGATTTTTATGAATGTTTCATAAGTGAATTTGGTTGGTGAAGAGTTTTGTTTTGGGATTGAGGTTCCTTCTCTTTTGATAAAATTTATGGCGGTTGTGTGTGCAGATGTTTGACTTTGGAGTCGATGTTCTGTTCCAAAGGGTTGAATTTGATTTTGCGAGGTGTTGCAAGTTTGGTTTTAAATGGATGATGGGTTTTCACACGATGTGGTGTTTTGTTATTAACTATGTTGCCGTCATAGTCTATATGATTTAGCGCAACCATCAGTGTTATGTGTATTTCAATCATGTGATACCGAGGAAGAAGTCTTTTGGTGAATGACTTTTCGGTATTGTTGTTATATGATGAATGAATGGTGAAAAGTAAGCAAGACATCGTGTATAGATGTTAAATGATAAAAGAGTCGTTGAGCCAGGTCGGTGAGAAAGTCATATATGGAGATATGACTATTCTGGAGTGCTCTTGAAGAATGTGCATTCATGTCATGAAACGAGATTTCCCTTCCTTTCTAGTATGAAAAGAAAAGAATGAATAATTTCTAGTGTTGGTTGTGGTGAAGGGATCTGCGTTTCCTTTGTGTCTTGGCATAGGAAATTTAAAATGTGTGCTCTTTGGATGTTGTCGGATCCATTCCAAAGTGGTTTTAGCGCTTTGGGGTTTGAGTTGTTGTAGGTGGACCATTTGGGGTTCATGGTTTATGGTTGAGTTCACCCAATGCAAACCTTCTTGGAGAATCGGGCCGTTGATGTGTTCCACTGTAGGGTTGATTAAACTATTAGTGGACCACTTGGTGGTTGCAAGTAATTGCTTTATCCTTTCGAAGTGTATTGGATCTTTTGTCGCCGATCTCTGAGCAAGTTGTGTCGACCGATGTGGATTGCTCGGTTGACAGTGTTTTTGCGAATTTTAAGGACCTTGGTTATAAAGTAGGTTTTTTTCCTTCAGTGGTAACGGTGGGTGTTGGCCTAGTTGTAAAAGATAAATCTTTTGCAAGGTTTTAACCTCGTTCGTTCCAGCAGTTGGTAGTCTTGGAGTGTTGTGTCCCGCTTGGTTCGCTTCGTCTTGCTTACGATGAACCACAATAGGGAGTTCGAGGTGTGAAAACACTTTTGCTCATGAGAGCTGAAGGAGGATCAAGAGTCGGAGTTAGAGGTTGGTACCGTGTTTCTTCTGGAGAGTAACGTTGGTCTAAGGGATCGGGCACTCTAGTGCCAAGGAATGTATGAAATGGAGAGTATGAGACTGTTTCTTTTGTGGTCTGTTTGAGTATTTATCCTATCGCTTGGGTCGTGCTGAGACCATGTGTGAGTGCTTTGTGTGTCAGTGTCGAGTAAAGTTCTTGCAAGAGGTTGATCGTGGGTTAGCGTTAGAGCTGTTGGTCTTCGAACCTAGGCGTCCTGTCATCGAGTCTCGATCAGTGTAAATTCTAGTGGTTTTATTTAGAGAAGCGACCTGGCAGTTGAAGTCTCGTGGAGGTGAGCTTTACCCAAAGCTCTTTTCTTCAGGTTTGAACCGCGAAGATTAGATCTCTGTGTGTTGTTGGTTTGGCGTAGTGGCATGTCTTGGATTCGAGGTCGAATCCTGTTGAGGGGGGGAGAATGTGACACCACGGAGTGTCGGATCCTTATTTATTGAGCATGATGAGGTAAAAAGCAATATGAGATGTGGAATTAAGGTTAAAACCATAGGGTATGGAGGTTATTAACGTTTCCGGGAGTTTGGGCCTTTCCGGGGGAGTTTGGGCCTAGGGGAAAGGGTCGTGGGCCTTAGTGGGGTGGAGTTTGAGTCCATTTGGGGGAAGGAGGCCTGGTTGGAGGCCAACCCCAGCCCCTTGTGCGCCCCCCTGCTGTTTGTGTGCCCCACCCCCATGCCCTAGCCGCCACAACTCCATCTCCACCTCCCTTGCTTGCGTGCGTCCCGCCCCATGGCTCCCCATTGCTCCTCCACCCCTCCACCACCTCTCCACCTCCCTTGCTGCCCCTAGGGGAGTTCTCCGGCTTGCCAACTCGAAGATTCATCCATTGGAGCACTCCGCGACGAGGAGATCCGGCGGGATTGGAGCGAGGAAGGAGATCGCGCGAACCGGGAGGAGATTTATTAGGTTTTCGTGCGTTGGGCGAAGGTATGGCCATGGGAATCCTTGGGATTGGTATAGGTACTGTTCTAAGGGTGTTTATCAAGTTTTTAGATCAATTGGTGGTGCTGGATTTGATTAGATTAGATGGATTCTTGAGGTGGTCACGTTCTCTGTTTCGGACAGCATGAGCAGTCGACCTAGGGTTCGGTTTTTCGCCAATTTAGATTCTGAATTTGGTCGTACTGATGTTGAAGAAGTTGTATATAATTTCATTATATTTCTGTGGATATAAAGAACGTTAAATTCCGATCAGCCGTTTGAAAGTTATGGCTGTTTTACCGAGCGTGTTAAAATCTGTGATGTGATTGGAACAGATCACGGTATTTTGTAGATTAAACAACTTTAGAATCCGAATCAATCTTTCCCTATACCTAGAAAAAGTTGGGAAATTTCCTAAGCTACTCGAGAATGTACTCGTTTAATTGATTTGGAGTATTAGAACCCGAGTTATGCCTTTTGGAAAGCTGCTGTCCCGACGGGACAGAACCGCCGTTTTCGGGTTTTGCGAGTAGTTGGCAATGTCGGGGTAGATGAGGGTTTGCGTACTGTTTTGTGGGCTTGATTGTGAGTGTGTGGTCCCTGTGTGCAGGTGGTGTGACCCCGGGAGGGCCTACTACTTCTCGCGAATCCGTCGCCCGTGGCTGAGGCAAGTGTATTGTAATGGATAGCGGTTTGTAGGTTGCTTGTTGAGACTAGATGAAATTGATTATATGATATGATCACTTGCCATGCTTTAATGATTGCCAATGATATGATGAGTATGCTTATTATGTTAGGATGCCATGTGTTAATGTACAAGTTAATTATGATGTTGGCATATTTGCATACATGGCATGTTACTTGGCCCGGGCGGTGAGAAAGTCATAACTAGTCCGGGGAAGGTCGGTGAGAAAGTTATGACTATTCCGGAGAGCCAATGAGTAAGTCCTACATCGTGATTCCATTCACCGCGATGAACGGAAGCGAGGAGTAGGCACCCTCCATCTTCGGGATGGAAGGGGGGAGAGGGTGCACACCGACGGGTGTGTACTCAACCATACCGGTATGAGTTTCCAAGGAGACATGAGCATCGCATTGCACTTCATACATATTGATGATGATGATAATATGTGACCATGAATGAGATGGTTTTACATGATGTGAGATATTATTGCCATGTAATTGATTTTGTTGTACCATTGCAATATGCTTGCTGAGTTTCGAACTCACGCTTGTGTTTTCTTGTTGTTTTAGGTACCATGAGACCGGCATGCGGGGAAGGGAAATAGTTACACTTCCGCACGTTGCTTCACTCATTTGATTCCACATGCCATTCAATTAGTTTTGATAATAAACTGCGTGTGATGATTATTGCTTTAAAGTTTAGCTTTACTATATGAGAGTTTTATTGTTCGTTTGACCCTTGGAGACATTAAGTGCTTGATGATAGACTTATATTGTCATTAAGTCTTTAATTATTGATGTTTTAGCTATCTCTCATATTGCCTTATATTGTTATACTGTTGTTGCTCCTTCAATTCATGTTAAAACAAAGGAGATGCTGCCGAAATCTCGGTTTTTAGCATGTGCGCCTTTGCTGGAATTTATGTTTAATTGTGGTATTTAGATGTTGTTTAGCTTATGTTTGGTAGCATTCAGGCATATTAAATGCCGGGGTATTACAGATATGGACGCAGCTGAATGACACCACACGGAAGATGATGGAAGACGACCAATCACAGGAACAGCAACTACGCTCTCAAGTGGTGGCAGGCCAGACTTTGGTTAGTCGCACGCGGCCTACCTTCAGCCAGTGGATTACGGGGAAGCCA
The DNA here is from genome assembly GCA_036346355.1 of Rhipidocladum racemiflorum. NCBI lineage: Eukaryota > Viridiplantae > Streptophyta > Magnoliopsida > Poales > Poaceae > Rhipidocladum > Rhipidocladum racemiflorum. Next base: position 48,507,081 of record CM070589.1, read on the forward strand.
ACTGAGCGGTGGGCGCTACTCCACGACACGAACGGAGCGAGGTACGGACAAACCAGTAGTTCATGGTAATTACCGCAGTGTTTAGGTGAATTCCCGTTGAAGCTAACATAAACCATTTTAGGTACAACATCATGACCACGAACATAGCGGAGGCTTTCAACAACGTACTGAAGGGTGTTCGCGGCCTTCCGTTGTGTTCAATCATTGAGCTCACCTTTTACCGGGCGGCTGATTACTTCCGTGACCGCGGGTACGCGGCCAAGGCATGTGTCACTATGTACGCACCAAGAGTGGAGAAGATCCTCCAATCGAGAAGGCAGAAGGCACACTTCCACCGCACTAGGATTTATGACCTAGGCACGAATAAATTCGAGGTGATGTGCAAGCGCAAATACCAATATGGCTATCTCGCGAGGGACACTGTGCAGCAGTGCCAGTTGGGGGAGGAGGAGGCTACTTGCACGTGTAACAAGACGAAGCTGCATCACATCCCGTGCTCCCATGTGTTGGCCGCATGTCGCGACATGGGTGGGAACGATGCATCACAGTTCATCTCACCATACTACACCGTGCATGCTTTGAAGAACACTTTGCGTCCTAAGATGAGTTCCTTCACAGTTGGAGCGAACTACAAGCTGATGGAGGGCCCCACCTGGAAACCGTACCCCGTGACTAGACGCACACATCCAGGAATGCCAAGGGGCACTAGAATGCAAGGTGACATGGATGCGGCTGATGCGGTAGATGGTTTGCGAAAGTGCACATTATGCAAACAACCTGGACATGACCGCAAGAGGTGCCCCAATCCACGCAGTACTTAATTAGCAGAGCATAATTTCATATTATGTACTAAGTAGTGCGTATTTTTCATATTGTGTACTCAGTAATGTGTACTTTCAAATTGTGTACTAACTAGTGCGTACATTCCTTCATATTCCGGGTACTTAGTATTGCGTACTCGGGGTGTATTCCTTGTACAACGCGTTGACATTGCAGGCTATGGCGGGCATTGACTTCCAAAGCTACTCAGTGAGTCGGTTGATGCGAAACACCGTGCGAGGGCGATTTTGTAACACCCCGGCATCTAGTATGCCTAAATGCTATCAAACATAGGCTAAACAACATCTAAGTACCATAAATTAAGATAAATTATAGCAAAGGAGTAAATGCTAAAACCGAAAATTTCGGCAGCATCTCCTTTGTTTTTCCATGAATTGAAGAAACAACAATAAGATCACAGGATATAGTATAAAGAATGACCTCTAAATCATTAATAATAAGGGTTCTAGCAGCAGTATATACCTAGAATAAAGATTCCAACCATCTCATAAGCCAAACGAGGTAAATGAGGAAACCAAGCACACAAATTATCCATCACAATTAAAGGAAGGAACATGTCAATGTTTATAAGTGTGATGCTAAGTGATGACGTGTGACTAGCTCCCTTTCCCGCATGCCGGTTTCAAGGTACCTAAAACAACAAGAAAGCACAAGCGTGAGTTCAACACTCAGCAAGCATATTACAATGGTACACAAAAACAATTACATGGCTTCTACCACTCATATCATGTCTATCATCTCATTCATGATCACATATCAATATCATCATCATTATGTATGCAATGCGATGCGATGCTCATGTCTCCTTGGAAACTCATACCGGTATGGTTGAGTACACACCCGTCGGTATGCACCCTCTCCCCCCTTCCATCCCGAAGATGGAGGGTGCATACTCCTCGCTTCCGTTCACCGCGGTGAATGGAATCACGATGTAGGACTTACTCATTGGCTCTCCAGAATAGTCATAACTTTCTCACCGACCTTCCCTGGATTAGTTATGACTTTCTCACCGCCCGGGCCATGTAACATGCCATGTATGCAAACTAGGGATGTGATCGGATCGGATACGGTCGAATATCGTCCTATTCATATCCGTATCCGTATTTTTTATCGAATACAGAATCGAATATGAATAGTGTCGAATACAGAATCGAATACGAATTATACGGGATAATATCGGTTACGAATATAGATCGAATACGGATCGGAATCAACATGGATACGAATAATATTAGTCGGATATTTTAAAATCCAATTTCAGTTTTTTTCCAAAATGGTCCAAATTTAAATTCAAAATTCCAAAAGAAATATATTTGTATGTCTTTTTTTTGCCTTTTTATCCCTTGCTTGTCATACATGTGACTCTGTGAGTAACAATGTACCCCATTGCAATAATTGAACCAAATGATTTGTAGCTGGCATATGCTGCTGAATCCTAAGTAGCCCTCCTGAAACGCCATTTGCCAATTTCTGTACCACGTTTACCCAAATATCTCCAAATTAGCATCTAGCACACATGAACACATTATATCTTGTCATCCAATGCAGACCCTAGTCTCTGAAACAGTGAAACATGTTAAATTGTTAATGTGTTATTCTGAAACGTGTTATTCGGATAATATCCGTATGTCATATTCGGATATTATCCGAACAAAAACTCGGATATTCCGTATCCATCGGATAATCAGTGTTCCATATCCGTATCCGTATCCATGTAAATTATCTGTATCCATATCCTTATCCGAGAAATCAACTGAATATCTGTGAAACTATCCAAATCATCATCCAAATCAATTAGGTCGGTCGGTCGGTCGGAAAATATCCGTACCAGTTCCATCCCTAATGCAAACATGCCAACATCATAAATAACTTGTACACTAATACATGGCATCATAACATAATAAACATATTCATCATATCCTGCAATCATTAAGGCATGGCATGTGAACATATCATGTATTCAAATTCAATCTCAACCAATCTAGCAACTACAACCCGCTACCCATTCCGATACACTTGCCTCAACCACGGGCGTCGGATTGGTGAGAAGTAGAAGGCACTCCCGGGGTCACACCACCTGCACATAGGTACCATACACTCACATCGCAAACCCTCTTCTAACCCGACATCGCAAACCCTCTTCTAACCCGACATCGCAAACTACTCGCTAAACCCAAAAAAAACAGAGGTTCTGTCCCATCGGGACAGCAGCCTTCCAAAAGGCATAACTCGGGTTCTAAGACTCCGAATCAATTAAACGAGTACATCCGCTCGTAGATTAGGAAATTTCCTAACTTTTTCTAAGTATACAGAAAGACTGATTCGGACTCTAAAGTTGTTTAATCTACAAAATACCGTGATCTCCTCCAATCACGTCACAGATTTTAATACGTTCGGTAAAACGATCATAAGTTTCAAACAGCTGGGCGGAATTGGACGTTCTTTATACCCACTAAAAGGTATTGAAATTACCTACAATTTCTTCAACAGCCGTACGACCAAATTCCGATTCTAAATTGACGAAAACCCAAACCCAAGGTCGACTACTCATGCTGCTCGAAACAGAGAACGTGGCAAACTCAAGATTCCATCTAATCTACTCAATTCCAGCACCACCAATTGATCTAAAAACATGATAATACCCCTTAGAACAGATCCTAGACCAACCACAAGGATCCCCGTGGCCATACCTTCGCCCGACGACCGAAAACCCAACGGATCTCCTCCCAGTTCGCGCGATCTCCTTCCTCGCTCCAATTCCGCCGAATCTCCTCGTCGCGGAGAGCTCCAACGGGTGGATCTTCGAGGTGTTGAGGTGGAGAACTCCCCTAGGGGCAGCAAGGGAGGTGGAGAGGTGGTGGAGAGGTGGTGGAGAAGTGGTGGAGCAATGGGGAGCAATGGGGGAGGTGGTGGCGCCACAAGGAGGAGGTGGGAAGGTGTGGGGGCGGCTAGGGCTTGTGGGGGCGCAAGGGCAGGGGTGGGGGCACAATAAGGGGCAGGGGGAGGCCCCCAACCAGGACTCCTACTCCCAATTGGGCTCAAACTCCATCCCACCAAAGCCCACGACCCCTTCTCTTAGGCCCAAAACTCCCCGGAATGGCCCAAACTCCCGGAAATGCTATTAACCTCCATACGTTATGGTTTTATCCTTAATTTCACATTTCATAATGTTTTTGACCTCAACAGTCACATTCTATAAGGTTACGTCACTCCGTGGTGTCACAGATTTGTTCAGGATCTGAGGTGCGACACAATTGTATGTTACATGTCGTGCAATATTTGCGATGCCTCTAACCTTAATTGCGTGCACGTTTCAGTTGCCCCCTCTGTCCTGCCGGTCGTTGCACAAAATACTGAAGTTGGACGGTCGGTTCCATATTCCACTCGTCCGTGCAGGTCTACTACCCTTCGCGCTTCTCATGGATGGGCTACGATGGAAGGGGGCATGACCACGCCGATGCCAGTCCTCGATCGGGCACTTCTTACTGGTCTGATCGATCGATGGTGGCCGGAGACGCACACATTTCACTTTCCATTCGGTGAGATGACCATCACTCTAAGAGATGTAGCCATGCTCACCGACCTCCCCATTAGGGTCCAACCTGTGGTGCTAGCCCGGCCCAGAAGAGGCTTGTGGCAGCAGTACGTGACGGCCAGGTACATTGAGAGTATTTGTTATGTAATGTCTAAAATGATAACGATACGATGTACCTCATTAATCCGGAGTACCAGCAGGTTTGGGGTGCCGTACACACATAAGGATACTGGAGTGTCAATGAGCTGGCTACAAGCATTACAAGAGTACCAACCATGCCCACAGCATGTAGACGAAGCTACCATAGAACGACATTATGAAGTTTATCTGTATTGCTTGCTTAGTGGTTTGATGTTCACGACCACGAACAGTGACACCATCTCCCCGCACATAGTTTGGATAGCTCGAGAGTTGGCCGCAAACCACGAGGACATGACGACATACAGCTGGGCATCCGCGGTCCTAGCTGACACATACCGTGGGTTGTGCGAAGCATGCGTACGACATACTGCTAGGGGCACAATTACTTGATGTGTGCAAATGCTGCAGATGTGGAGTTGGGAGTACCTTCTGATATCCAGGCCTACAATCCGTAGAAGTTACTACCCCATCATTGTGGGCCATGACATGCCAGAGCCCTCTCGCCCTACTATGGGTCATCGTTGGATGCAAGCACGGCTTAGATGGTCGCCGCTTGATGACCAGGCGAGCTACAGGCGGGTTGTAGCTCATATGGACCTACTGACAATGTGACATGGGATCCATGGACGCTGCAACGAGCCGCCGAAATTGCCACCGACGGGCTCATCTCTGGTTGTTGCCTGGTGGACATGTCATTATGGATGACCACATGCTTTGTCGTGTACATGAACGGTGGAGGTCTATTCGCCCGAACGTGTCCAACGACAGTTCGGGTGGCGGCAGATAAACCCGGTTCCACCACCGCGGGATGCTGGGAGGTCGCACGGGTACATATTTCATTTGTGTCATTATTGTCATCTTCGTCCAAAATTTGCCTTTATAATGTATTGACCATAACAGGAGAAGCGCTATGGGTAGTGCGGGAGCAGTCGATTGGACCGTAGTCCATGCTACGCACATCACGCGATGGGTCGAGTCAGCATTGCAGGAGGTGGTCGATCCCATTGGGCCGTACGACCCATACGAGTACGACAGCTACCTTGCATGGTACCGCGGCCGCACGCGTGCCACGTTGCTTAGCCAGGAGATCCAACCACGCGCTGTAACACCCCGGCATTTAATATGCCTGAATGCAACCAAACATAAGTTAAACAACATCTAAATACCACAATTCAACATAAATTCCAGCAAAGGCGCACATGTTAAAAACCGAGATTTCGGCAGCATCTCCTTTGTTTTAACATGATTTGAAGGAGCAACACAGTAAAGCAATATAAGGCAATATGAGAGATAGCTAAAACAGCAATAATTAAAGATTTAACGACAATATAAGTCTACTTTCAAGCATTTAATGTCTCCAAGAGTCAAACGAACAATAAGACTCTCATAAAGCAAAGCTAAACCTTAAAGCAATAATCATCACACGCAGTTTATTCTCAAAAACTAATTGAATGACTTGTGGAATCAAATGAGTGAAGCGACGTGCAGAAGTGTGACTATTTCCCTTCCCCGCATGCCGGTCTCATGGTACCTAAAACAACAAGAAAACACAAGCGTGAGTTCAAAACTCAGCAAGCATATTGCAATGGTACAACAAGAACAATTACATGGCAATAATATCTCACATCGTGAAAACCATCTCATTCATGATCACATATCATTATCGTCATCATTATGTATGCAATGCAATGCGATGCTCATGTCTCCTTGGAAACTCATACCGGTATGGTTGAGTACACACCCGTCGGTGTGCACCCTCTCCCCCTTCCATCCCGAAGATGGAGGGTGCCTACTCCTCGCTTCCAAACACCGCGGTGGATGGAATCACGATGTAGGACTTACTCATTGGCTCTCTGGAATAGTCATAACTTTCTCACCGACCTTCCCCGGATTAGTTATGACTTTCTCACCGCCCGGGCCATGTAACATGCCATGTATGCAAATATGCCAACATCATAATTAACTTGTACATTAACACATGGCATCATAGCATACTCATCATATCATAGGCAATCATTAAAGCATGGCAAGTGATCATATCATATAATCAAGTTCATCTAGTCTCAACTAGCAACCTACAAACCACTATCCATTACAATACACTTGCCTCAACCACGGGCAAAGAATTGGTGGCAAAACAGTACGCAAACCCTCATCTACCCCGACATTGCCAACTACTCGCAAAACCCAAAAACAGAGGTTATGTCCCGTCGGGATAGCAGCCTTCCAAAAGGCATAACTTTGGTTCTGGGACTCCGAATCAATTAAACGAGTACATCCTCGCGTAGCTTAGGAAATTTCCTAACTTTTTAATCTACAAAAGACTGATTCAGACTCTAAAGTTGTTTAATCTACAAAATACCGTGATCTGTTCCAATCACGTCACAGATTTTAATACGCTCGGTAAAACAAGCATAACTTTTAAACGGCTGGGCGGAATTTAAAGTTCTTTATACCCACTGAAAGGTATTGAAATTACCTACAACTTCTTCAACATCTGTACGACCAAATTCCGAATCTAAGTTGGTGAAAAACCAAACCGTAGGTCGACTGCTCATGCTTCCCGTAACAGAGAACGTGGCAACTTCTAGATCTAATCTAATCTACTCAATTCCAGTACCACCAATTGATCTAAAAACATGATAATCACCCTTAGAACAGATCCTATACCAACCCTAAGGATCCCCATGGTCATACCTTCGCCCGACGACCGAAAACCCACCGGATCTCCTCCCGGTTCGCGCGATCTCCTTCCTCGCTCCAATTCCGCTGGATCTCCTCGTCGCGGAGCGCTCCAACGGGTGGATCTTTGAGGTGCTGAGGTGGAGAACTCCCCTAGGGGAAGCAAGGGAGGTGGAGAGGTGGTGGAGAGGTGGTGGTGCAATGGGGAGCAAGGGGGAGGTGGGGGCGCATGCAAGGGAGAGGGGGAGGTGGGGGGTGGCGGCTAGGGCTTGGAGGGAGAGGAGGGGGCGCACAAAGAGAGGTGGGGGCGTAGGGAAAGGGTAGGGGGGCTCCTTTTACCAGCCCAAACTGGTCTCCTACTCCTAAAAGGACTCAAACTCCATCCCACCAAAGCCCACGACCCCTTCTTTTAGGCCCAAATTCCCCCGGGAAGGCCCAAACTCCCGGAATCGGCCCGAAAACGCAAATAAACCCCTTACCATATGGTTTTAACCTTAATTTCACACTTCATAATGTTTTTAACATCAACATTCACATTTTATAAGATTACGACACTCCGTGGTGTCACATTCTCCCCCCCTTAAACAGGATTCGACCTCGAATCCGAAGGACGCCAAAATAAACAACAAAGTCCCCAAGGGACAAAAGACTTCTCTGCAGCACAAAAACATTCGCACAAAGACTCAAATCGGAACAAACGACAAGCGAGTTCTCAAAACCAACACTTGGCGAGAAAATGTTGATTTAGCTCAACAGAGTGCAACCTCTCACGATTCCACCTTCACTTCAATTCTCAAACAGAATCTGCGTTTCAACCACAAAGGGCTCCATCAACCCAAAACGCTCGAATCCTCACGACAAACACGTCACACTACTATCACAACCAACCTGACTACCACACTCCATTAGACTCAACATGACACAATCAAAGCGAGTCACAATTCCTTTAACGACCTCTCTACATTCCCGAAAATTTCCATCGAGGGGAATAACTCATTAAGGTAAACTTGCCCTTCCGATACACAATCATGCTAACACTTCATTCCATCCCCTCCTAGGCAAGACTCAAATCCAAAAACAACTAGTGAAGACAATTGCTCACGGCAGGACACATATGACCGAACTATCGTCAACTTCACTTCCACCCATCGCTACTCTTAATAAAGGTTAAACCCATACATCATCAACCTCCATCACAAACCACCCTTATACCACTAAGGTTCGACACCTAGCCCCAAGCAAGGATCGTAAAACCTTACCTAACCACAATTGGTTCCTTTCTTAAGAGGGTCTCGCCCTCACACAAAAAAAAAACACTTAGTTATCAAGCCCAAGAGTATACACGACAACTCAAACCCAAAGCGTTAACAACCATTTTGGAAAGAATTCAGCAACATCCAAGCCAAATCACAAAGGAAGCATAAATCCCTTACACCACAACCAAAATACCCAAATTTCTTCATTCTTTCTTTTCATACCAGACAGAAATAGAAATCTCGATTTATGACATGCATGCACACTTTTCAAGAGCACTCCGGATTAGTCATATATCCATGTATGACTTTCTCACCGACCTGGCTCACCGACTTTTTCATCATTAAACATCTATAAATAATGTCATGCTTCCTTTTCACCATTCATTCTTCATGTAACAACAATATCGAATAATCATTCACCAACCGACTACTTCCTCGGTATCACATGTTTGAAACACACATATCATTGACGGTTGCGCTAAATCTTATAACTATGACGGCAACACCGATAACAGCAAAACACCACATCGTAAAAGAACCCACATCAATTGAAAACTGAACTTGCAAAACAATGCATTTCATCCAAATTCAACATTTTTGGAAGAGCGCATCAAAATTTCAAGTCGAGCATCTGCTCCCACAACCGTCACAAATTTTCTCAAAGAGAGGGAAACTCATTTAAAAAAAGGGAACACCTTACTAACAAAATCACTTTATAAAACATTCATAAATTCCACCTTTTTGAAGCACTCGCAAACATCACACATATTATGCAAATAAATCCATCTCCAGTCAAAAAGAGTTACAAATTAAATCTCAAGAATCTTCAACACAACCCACTAAGACCTTCTGCTTCCTTTAAAATTTACTCCAAAGATGATTTAGTGCGAACGCGAAGGAGCGCGATCCACTCAAAGACTTTTGGGTGTAAAACCATACACATAGCATAAACTGAACAAATTAACCAAAACCAAAAATGGGCACCAATCTCTACAAGTTTTAGGGAAACTCTGAAACACAACATAAAGAACACCTCGACCAAAAACATTTAACCAAGATAGCAAACAACCAAACCATACCAAACGGTTTTATACACAAGCTCAGCATGAGACCCACCATATCTAGTATTCCACTATCCTTAACATTTAAGCATTCAATATTCACTATTTACTCATCGAGAAGCCCATCATAATTCAACCAAAAGTTACATAACCAATCTTTCTCTAGTTACCTTTCCCAACACTTATAGATAAGGTTCATGACGATTATCAAAAGGCAACTAACCAATACTATCTCATAAAGATCCCCACAGACCAACACATCATATAACAACGTATTCTCTATTTCAAACATGGTACTTCAACAGATACTTGAGCATGATCAACCTACCAATTTCATACAACCCATACGTCAATTTCTCGACAACAAAACTTACTCAATCAATAAATGACTTCAACACATAAATGTTATCTCTACAAGACAAAATTCGTGAGTATGATTCTAGGATATACATTCATCAAGAATAAAATCCTACATCATGTTAATTATCCATGGTCCACTCCATCACAACATATTACAAAAACTTCCATTTTTAACAAGGATTTTTCAACAATTAATCTAAGCAATTACCACCACTACTAAGTCGTCAATATCAATAATTTGCATAATCATCAATCAACAACATTACCTTTAGCTACCCTATACATAGGTTATAACAAAATTACCACCACACAACATACTCCAGCTAAAAATAGATTGAATACTAGTATTGACACTGCCCTTAACAACATCATTAACAATAAGTCTTATATCTTCTCAATTGATATCAATACTAGCATTGTAGACACACAACTACATACTTCCAAATATACTAGTAGTTTGCAACTACATAAATAGCAACTCTAATCAACTTCCAAATTAAAGCCACTAGTCAACATGACTAAATTTCTCTATTAACATGTAAAATTAGAGCATCTTTAACAACCCGCAAAGTTTCTTTAACAATATCAGTAATTTACATCATCTTAATGTTCTAATTATGCATCAGGGTTTTAAACTTTAAACATTATCGGGGGTCATAAGCACTTGTATAACAAAGCAACAGATTCTAAGCATGTACATTAACACATTCAATCATTCTCGCTAAGAGTAAACTACAACACTAGTAGTCTATTTATTCTCAAGCTAGAGATATCAACCGCATTGAATTGTTTCAACTCACAAATTAACTTAACAATACGTCATCCCATAAACCACATTGGTACATGCTACATAACAGGCTAACAACAATTCTTAATAAGGACAAACGATTTCTATCAAAAGACTACTTACTTTGTTTGCAGCATTTTAGTTTTAAAACTCATCCCAAATTGATAAGGAAACTTGTCTCTCAAAATTGCAATGAGACAAACCCCAAACTTAGTCATGCAAAAGGAATTCTACAAAACACTTTTCAATCTCAAAGACTCCCATAAAGGAAAATGGTTGAAAGACAATTTTCTTAAAGGAAACCAAGCGATCAAGTAATCCATTTCAAATAAAACCTTAACCTCAAACCCCAAACTTTCACGAAACAAGAAGGGCTTTCAAAGATGATTTCTCAAACCAATAAAATGACAAAATCAAACACCATTTACTCCTACAAAGCCACAGAACTTCAGCCCGGACAACCAAGTCTGGCATAACGCCGCAATAACTCTTTTGACCTTGAAGAAAGACAAACAAAGGAATAAATTGAATGCTTCTCCCCATAAAGCAATCAATAAACTAAGCATCAAAGCTGGAAAGGCGACCAAAAGAAGCGCAACTGTGACACTACGGTATGGTGTGACATTATAGAATGTGAAATTAGAGAATAAAACCTTTCGGCTTGAGGTTTACTCACGTTTTTGGGCCGTTTGAAGTGATGTGTCACCACGGAGTGTCGTAACCTTTTAAATGGTGCATGCTAAGGTCAAAAACTTTATGAAATATGGTATGGCAGGTTAAAACCATAAGGTATGGAGGTTAATAACGTTTCCGGGCCGTTTTCGGGGTTTTGGGCCTTCCCGGGGGAGTTTGGGCCTTAAGTGGGCTTTGGTGGGATGGAGTAGGTCTCCGTAACGGACTAGGATTGGGTGTGGGGGCTGGTAAAAGGGCTCCCCACCAGCCCTTGGGCGTTCACCCCTGCCCCTTGTGCGCCCTTCCCCCCCACTTGCCCTTGCCCTAGCCGCCTCCCTCCTCCCTTGGCCGTGCGCCTCCCCCTCCTTTGCCCCATTGCTCCCCACCTCTCCACCACCTCTCCTCCACCCCCTTGCTTCCCTAGGGTGGTCTCCACACCTCTGCACCTTGTGGATCCATCCGTTGGAGCGAGGAGCGAGGAGCGTGGAGCGAGGAGCGATCCGCGAGGAGATCTATTGGAGATTCGTTCGTTGGGCAAAGGTATGATCATGGGGATACTTGGGTTTGATCTAGGTACTGTTCTTAGGGTGTTTATGAAGTTTTTAGAACAATTGGTAGTGCTGGGTTGGAGTTCTTTGGGTTAGATCTAGACGTTGCCACGTTTCTGTTTTTGGGCAGATTGAGCAATCGGGCTAGGGTTCGAGTTTTCGTCGATTTAGAATCCGAATCTGTCCGTACGGACTTAAAAGAAGTTGTATATAATTTAATTATCTTTCCGTGGACATAAAGCACGTTAAAATCCGATCAGTCGTTTGAAAGTTATGGCCGTTTTACCGAGCGTGTTAAAATCTGTGATGCGATTGGAACAGATCGTAGTAATCTGTAGATTAAACAATTTTAGAGTCCGAATCAGTCTTTCCGTATAACTAGAAAAATGTAGGAAATTTCCTAAGCTTCGCGATGGTGTACTCATTTAATCGATTTGGAGTCCCAGAACTCAAGTTATGGCCTTTGCAAGGCTGCTATCCCGCCGGGACAGAACCTCTGTTTTTAGGTTTGCAAGTAGTGGGCAATGTCGGGTTAGATGGGGATTTGTGTACTGTTTTGTGGGCATGATTGTGAGTGTGTGATGCCTATGTGCAGGTGGTGTGACACCGGGAGTGCCCTCGACTTCCCACAAATCCGTCGCCCGCGGTTGAGGCAAGTGTGTTGTAATGTATAGCGGATTGTAGGTTGCTTGTTGATATTGGATGAAAGATTGAATACTTGCTATGATCACTTGCCTTGCTTGCTGTTTTCCAATGATATATTGAGTATGATTAGGATGATATGATGCTATGTGTCTATACTTATCATGATTCGATGCCATGTGTAATATTTGTCATGATGAGATGCCATATGTTTATGTACATGTGAAATATGATAATTGGCATAGTTGCATGCATGACATGAGATAGGGCGAGGGCGGTTAGAAAGTCATAACTAGTCCGGCAAGGTCGGTGAGAAAGTTATGACTAGTCCGGAACGCCATTGAGTAAGACCTACATCGTGATTCCATCCACGTGGTGAATGGAAGCGAGGAGTAGGCACCCTCCATCTTCGGGATGGAAGGGGGGAAAAGGGTGCACACCGACGGGTGTGTACTCAACCATACCGGTATGAGTTTCCAAGGAGATATGAGCATAACATTGCATTGCATTGCATTGCAATACATATTTAATGATGATGATGTTGTTATGTGCTCAAGTATGAGATGTTATATGTGATGTAAGGTATTATTGTCTTGTAAATGATCTTGTTGTCCATTACAATATGCTTGCTGAGTTTTCGAACTCACGCTTGTGTTTTATGTTGTTTTTAGGTACTTTGAGATCGGCATGCGGGAAAAAGGGGTCTAGCTACACTTCTACACGTAGCTCCACCATCATAGTCCATAATTAATCACTTGGAGACATGATATTAAGAGTTGTGCCTTAAACTTAATGTATGGTTTAATTTAGCATGCTAGTGATTCCTTATTTGCTTCATTTTAGTTTATGAAGTGGTTGAGCGTGGTATTATTGGCGTAATTTGATGATATATCCATTTATGTTGATGTTTTAGATGTCGTGTGCTATGATATATCTTGCCATGATATTGATATGGTGTTAATTCATGGAAAAACAAAGGAGATGTTGCCGAAATATCGGTTTTTAGCATATGTACCTTTGCTGGAATTTATGTTTAAATGTGGTATTTAGATGTTGTTTAGCTTATGTTTGGTAGCATTCGGGCATATTAAATGCCGGGGTGTTACAGCAACACTAGACTCTTCTTCTTCGTCTTCAACCAAGGAAGACAAAACCACATACCGCATACGGAACAATCCGCGAAAATCCAAGACCAAACACTTTTCTTTTGATTTCAATCAACTAAAACCAAGAAAACCAACCGAAACTGACCCTTAGAACGGTAAAGAGCATACGAAGAAATCCACCACCAAACTCTTCTATTTGACTCCGTCAACTACCCGATTTACGATAGAAAGGGTAAGCACTCTTCTCCTACAGGGGTTAATAGTTCTTCGGTGATGGGGCTAACCGGCCACACCGTCAAACCTCACCCTTACTATGAATAAAGAGAGGTGGCCGAAACCCTTCGGCACCACAACCCCATTTTAACACAATAACACGAACAATTCAATTAAATTCTCTCATACACAAAGCAGCATACTCTATCAAATATAGCATTTAGCAACAAGGCTTAAATACAACATTTAAGCGTAAACAACAATACCCATACCCTTCCTACTGTGCATCCATGTGTGTCAAATTTTTAGATTAGTTATACCACTTTTGCAAGTTTTAATGTTGCTATCCTATGACAAAATTTTAGTTAAGACCTAAGCCATGTTTCTAAGTTATTCCACATCACATTTTAGTTGTACCCTATAGCATGACACTAAAAATACACATTCCAAGGACCTACAGCCCGCTCTGATACAAACTGTAACACCCCGGCATTTAATATGCCTGAATGCTACCAAACATAAGCTATACAACATCTAAATACCACAATTAAACATAAATTCCAGCAAAGGCGCACATGCTAAAAACCGAGATTTTGGCAGCATCTCCTTTGTTTTAACATGATTTGAAGGAGCAACACAGTAAAGCAATATAAGGCAATATGAGAGACAGCAATAATTAAAGACTTAACGACAATATCAGTCTACTTGCAAGCATTTAATATCTCCAAGAGTCAAACGAACAATAAGACTCTCATAAAGCAAAGCTAAACCTTAAAGCAATAATCATCACATGCAGTTTATTTTCAAAAACTAATTGAATGACTTGTGGAATCAAATAAGTGAAGCTACGTGTGGAAGTGTGACTATTTCCCTTACCCGCATGCCGGTCTCATGGTACCTAAAACAACAAGAAAACACAAGCGTGAGTTCAAAACTCAGCAAGCATATTGCAATGGTACAACAAGAACAATTACATGGCAATAATATCTCACATCGTGTAAACCATCTCATTCATGATCACATATCATTATCGTCATCATTATGTATGCAATGCAATGCGATGCTCATGTCTCCTTGGAAACTCATACCGGTATGGTTGAGTACACACCCGTCGGTCTGCACCCTCTCCCCCCCTTCCATCCCGAAGATGGAGGGTGCCTACTCCTCACTTCCAAACACCGCGGTGGATGGAATCACGATGTAGGACTTACTCATTGGCTCTCTGGAATAGTCATAACTTTCTCACCGACCTTCCCCGGATTAGTTATGACTTTCTCACCGCCCGGGCCATGTAACATGCCATGTATGCAAATATGCCAACATCATAATTAACTTGTACATTAACACATGGCATCATAGCATACTCATCATATCATAGGCAATCATTAAAGCATGGCAAGTGATCATATCATATAATCAAGTTCATCTAGTCTCAACTAGCAACCTACAACCGCTATCCATTACAATACACTTGCCTCAACCACGGGCAACGGATTGGCGGGAAGTAGAAGGCACTCCCGGGGTCGCACCACCTGCACATAGGTACCACACACTCACAATCATGTCCACAAAATAGTATGCAAACCCTCATCTACCCCGATATTGCCAACTACTCGCAAAACCCAAAAATAGAGGTTCTGTCCCGTCGGGACAGCAGCCTTCCAAAAGGCATAACTTGGGTTCTGGGACTCCGAATCAATTAAAAGAGTACATCCTCGCGTAGCTTAGGAAATTTTCTAACTTTTTCTAAGTATACAGAAAGACTGATTCGGACTCTAAAGTTGTTTAATCAACAAAATACCGTGATCTGTTCCAATCACGTCACAGATTTTAATACGCTCGGTAAAACAAGCATAACTTTCAAACGGCTAGGCGGAATTTAAAGTTCTTTATACCCACAGAAAGGTATTGAAATTACCTACAACTTCTTCAACATCTGTACGACCAAATTCTGAATCTAAATTGGCGAAAAACCAAACCCTAGGTCGATTGCTCATGCTGCCCGAAACAGAGAACGTGGCAACTTCTAGATCTAATCTAATCTACTCAATTCCAGTACCATCAATTGATCTAAAAACATGATAATCACCCTTAGAACAGATCCTAGACCAACCCCAAGGATCCCCGTGGTCATACCTTCGCCCGACGACCGAAAACCCATCGGATCTCCTCCCGGTTCGCGCGATCTCCATCCTCTCTCCAATTCCGCCGGATCTCCTCATCGCGGAGCGCTCCAACGGGTGGATCTTCGAGGTGCTGGGGTGGAGAATTCCCCTAGGGACATCAAGGGAGGTGGAGAGGTGGTGGAGAGGTGGTGGTGCAATGGGGAGCAAGGGGGAGGTGGGGGTGCATGCAAGGGAGAGGGGGAGGTGGGGGGTGGCGGCTAGGGCATGGAGGGAGAGGAGGGGGCGCACAAAGAGAGGTGGGGGCGCAGGGCAAGGGTAGGGGGGGCTCCTTTTACCAGCCCAAACTGGTCTCCTACTCCTAAAAGGACTCAAACTCCATCCCACCAAAGCCCACGACCCCTTCTTTTAGGCCCAAATTCCCCCGGGAAGGCCCAAACTCCCGGAATCGGCCCGAAAATGCAAATAAACCCCATACCATATGGTTTTAACCTTAATTTCACACTTCATAATGTTTTTAACATCAACATTCACATTTTATAAGATTACGACACTCCGTGGTGTCACACGCGCCATGGCGTACCCAGAAGAAAAGTCGCGTCATGCGCAGTGTAACACCCCGGCATTTAATATGCCCGAATGCTATCAAACATAGGATAAGCAACCTCTAAATACCACAATTACAAGTAAATTACAGCAAAGGAGCAAATGCTAATACCGAAAATTTCGGCAGCATCTCCTTTGTTTTTCCATGAATTGAAGCAACAACAATCTTAACATATCAAGATAGCATAAAGAACGATAGCAATAACTTGAGAAACAGGAATTTCAGCCATCATACAGCTAAGGATATAAGCCTATCCGTCTCATGTCAAATATGGACTAATCATTTACTCATGGCAACCAACAAAGCATCTACACCACAGTTTAGTTCAGTGAATTAACCATCACAATTATAGGAAGGAACATATCATTGTTTATATGTGTGATGCTAAGTGATGACGTGTGACTAGCTCCCTTTCCCGCATGTCGGTTTCATGGTACCTAAGAAAAACAACATAAACACAAGCGTGAGTTCATCACTCAGCAAGTATATTGCAATGGAACAAGAAAATACATTCCAATAACTTCATCACCACTTTTCACATACGACAACATACACATCTCATATTCATAGTGTAAGCATATCATTGACATCATCATATATCATCATCATATAACATCCTTATATAATGCAATGCAATGCAATGCGATGCACATATCTCCTGGAAACTCATACCGGTATGGTTGAGTACACACCCGTCGGTGTGCACCCTCTCCCCCCTTCCATCCCGAAGATGGAGGGTGCCTACTCCTCGCTTCCATACACCGCGGTGGATGGAATCACGATGTAGGACTTACTCATTAGCTCTCCGGAATAGTCATAACTTTCTCACCGACCTTCCCCGGACTAGTTATGACTTTCTCACCGCCCGGGCCATGTATCATGCCATGTATGCAAACATGCCAACATCATAAATAACTTGTACATTAACACATGGCATAATAACAAAATAAACATATTCATCATATCATTGGCAATCAATAAGGCATGGCATGTGAACATATCATATATTCAATTTCAATCTCAACCAATCTAGCAAACTACCACCCGCTACCCATTCGAATACACTTGCCTCAACCACGGCGACGGATTGGCGAGAAATAGAAGGCAGTCCCGGGGTCACACCACCTGCACATAGGTACCACACACTCACAATCATGTCCACAAAACAGTACGCAAACCCTCTTTTACCCCGACATCGCAAACTACTTGCTAAACCCAAAAATAGAGGTTCTGTCCCGTCGGGACAGCAGCATTCCAAAAGGCATAACTCGGGTTCTAAGACTCCGAATCAATTAAACGAGTACATCCTCGCATAGCTTAGAAAATTTTCTAACTTTTTCTAAGTATACGGAAAGACTGATTCAGAATCTAAAGTGGTTTAATCTACAGAGTACCGTGATCTATTCCAATCACGTCACAGATTTTAATACCTTCGGTAAAACAAGCATAACTTTCAAACGGTGGGGCGGAATTAAACGTTATTTATACCCACTGAAAGGTATTGAAGTTACCTACAACTTCTCAATAGGCGGACGACCAAATTCCGAATCTAAATTGGCAAAAATCCAAACCGTAGGTCGACTGGTCATGCTGCCTGAAACAGAGAACGTGGCAACTTCTAGATTTCATCTAATCTACTCAATTCCAACACCACCAATTGATCTAAAAACATGATAATAACCCTTAAAACAGATCCTAGACCAACCCCAAGGATCTCCGTGGCCATACCTTCGCCCAACGACCGAAAACCCAACGGATCTCCTCCCGGTTCGTGCGATCTCTTTCCTTGCTCCAAATCCACTGGATCTCCTCGTCGCGGAGCGCTCCAACGGATGGATCTTCGGGTTGGTGTGGTAGGGAACTCCCCTAGGGGCAGCAAGGGAGGTGGAGGGATGGTGGAGGGGTGGTGGCGCAATGGGAAGAGGAGGTGGCGCAAATTGGGAGAGAGGAGGTGGGGGAGGCGGCTAGGAGGTGGTGGGAGGAAACCCTAGAGGCAAAGTGGGAGGGGGCGCCCCAAGCTGCTGGCGTAAGGGGGAAAAAGGGCAGGAACCCCCCCCTTGGCCCAAAAGTGGTCCACCTTCGGCCCACAACTCCCCCTAAGGCCCAACTAGCTCCTGCTAGGCCCAAAGTCCCAAAAACTGCCCAGAAACGCATTAAAACTGCATAACGTAAAGTTTTTAGCCTTCATATTCACATCTTATAATATTTTGACCTCAAATTTCATATTTTATAAGATTACGACCTTCCGTAGTGTCACATTCTGCCTCCTTCAACAGGATTCGACCCCGAATCCAAGACATGCCACTACGCCAAACCACAACGCACAGAGATCTGAACTTCATGGTTCAAACTTGAAGAAAAGAGCTTTGGGTAAAGCTCGCCCCCGTGAGACTTCAACTCCCAGGTCGCTTCTCTAAATAAAACCACTGGAGTTTCACTGATTGAGACTCAATGACAAAACGCCTAGGTTCGAAGACCAACGGCGCTAAAGATAACTCGCAATCAAAACTTGCGAGAACTTTACTCAACATTGGAACACAAAGTACTCCCACATGGTCTCAGCACGACCCCAAGCGATAGGATAAATCCTCAAACAGCCCACAAACGAAGACGGTCTCATACTCCTCGTTCTATGCATCCCTTGGCACTGAAGTGCCCGATCCCTTTAACTAATGCTACTCTCCAGAAGAAGACGGTACCAACTTCTAGCTCCATCTTCCGCTCCCACGCACAAAAGTGAATCACGTCCCAACGTCTCAACTGTGGTTCATCGTATTCGAGACGACACAAACCAAGTGAGACACAACACTCTAAGATTACTACCACTGAAAGGAAAAGCCTACTTTATGACCAAGGTTCTGAAAAACCCGCAAAATCAAAAACAACCGAACATTCCACTTCTGTTGGCACAACACGCTCAAGCCCGGCGACAAAAAGATCCAATGCACTTCAAAAGGAAAAGCGATTACTAGCAACCACCAAGTGGTCCACTAATAATTTAATCAACCCTACCGAGGAACACCTCAACGACACAATTCTCCAAGAAGGTTTGAATTGAGACATACACAACCTTCCACTCAAAGGACCACGACAAAGAGTACAATCATTGAGTGAGCTCAACCATAAACATGAACCCAATTGGTCCACCTACAACAACTCAAACCCTAAAGCGTTAGCAACCATTTTGGAAAGAATTCGGCAACATACAAGCCAAATCACAAAGGAAGCATAAATCCCCTACACCACAACCAAAATACCAGAAACTCTTCATTCTTTCTTTTCATACTAGAAAGAAATGGACATATCGATTCATGACAAGAATGCTCACTTTTCAAGAGCACTCCGGATTAGTCATATATCCATATATGACTTTCTCACCGACCTGGCTCATCGACTCCTTTATGATTAAATATACATAAACAATGTTTCGTTTTCCTTTTCATCATTCATTCATCATGTAACAACGGTACCGAATAGTCATTCACCAAATGACTTCTTCCTCGGTATCAAATAATGGAAACACAATTAACATCGAAGGTTGCGAAAATTCATATAGACTATGATGACAGCATAGTTGACAGTAAACACCACGTCGCATCACATCCCACATCAATTGAAAACTGAACTTGCAAAACATTGCATTTCATCAAAATTCAACATTTTTGGAAGAGAACATCAAAATTTCAAGTCGAGCATCTGCTCCCACAACCGTCACAAATTTTTCACAAGGAGAGGGAAACTCATTTCAAAAAGGGAACGCCTCACTAACAAAATCACTTTATAAAACATTCATAAAGTCCACCTTTTTGAAACACTCGCAAATATTACACACAATATGCAAATAAATCCAACTCCAGTCAAAAAGAGTTACAAATTAAATCTCAAGAGTTTCCAACACAACCCACTATGTCCATCTTCTTCCGTTAAAATTTATTCCAAAGATAATTCAGGGTGAATGCGAAGGAGCGCGATCCACTCAAAAACTTTTGGGTGTAAATCCATACTCATAGCCATGGATGTCAAGTCGTCGCCTAGGCGCCGCCTAGGCGTCGCGGCGCCGGTGGGAGGTCGCTGGGGGGACGTCGCCTCGCCTGGCCGACGAAAGGCGACCGCCTGGCCCGTCTAGGCGTCGCCCGGGCCGTCGCGGCGTCTCCAGGCGAGCTCGGGCGGGCGCCTAGGTTGGGAGGAGGGACGGGGTCACGGGGGAAATAAGACCGAGTCAAAGTCCCCAACCGCCCAACCCTAGCGTCGCATCTGCAGCGTCCTCTTCCGTGCGCTGCCACCTCCTCCGTCGCCGCCACCTCCTCCGTCGACGCCGTCGGCTGCAGGTCCGTGCGGCCCCCTCTCCTTCGCCCCCCTCTGCACTGTCTTCCTCTCCTTGCGGCCGCGCGGCGAGCCGACCTCCGCCGCGCCGCTCCGACCTCCGCCGAGCCGCTGCTGCTCCGGCTCTCCTCCGACCTCCGCTCCGGCTCTCCTCCCTCTGCTCGGCTGCTGCTGGCTCTGCTCCGGCTGCTCTGCTCTGCTCCGGCTGCCTCCTCTGCTCTGCTCCGGCTGCTCCCTCTGCTGTCTGCTCTGCTCGGCTGCTGCTGTTTGCTCCCTCTTCACCCCCCTCTGTTAGAGACAAGTGTTGATGCTAAGCAGCTGCTGATGCTCTATGTGTGTGGATTTATTTTGGACAGGGAGTGAGGGTCTGAAACTCTGAGGCCATGTCTGATGCTCCAGCAGGTGCTGCCGGCGATGTTGCCGATGCTGCATATGATCCAGCTAAAGATCCTGCACGAAAGGCCAAGTCCAATGATCCAGGATGGAAGTATGGATTTTGGCCAGATTTGAGCAACAAAGATTTGGTGCAATGTACCCTATGTGGCAAACAAATGCGCTCGGGAATAAAGAGATTGAAGCAACATCTTGCTGCAGGGTTTGGAGATGTGCAAAAGTGTTCGAAGACAACCACAGCAATAATGAGGGAGATGCAAGACTATCTCAAGAAGACGTCAAGAAGTAGAGTCATTGAATTGGATGATGATATTGATAAGGCGGTCGAACAAGAAGAGGAAGAAGTGGGCTATGATGAGAGGCACCCAAGCTCCCAAGAAGCGTCATCTAAAGCTTCCAACCTATGTCCAAGTTCTGGGACAACTGCGAAAAGAAAGCATTCAGCTCTTCACAAGTTGGGAGAACCGGTGGCAAAACAAACTAAATCAGTTGTTGGGTTGCTTTGGAAGACACCGGAAGAGGTGGTTGATGCGAGACATGGCAAGGGCCCTTCTCAAACCACAATGGAGCAATGTGTAAGAACTATAGAGGAGAAAGAAAGGGTGCGAGGCCACAGAGCTGATTTCTTCTATGAGTGTGGCATTCCATTCAATGCCATCAAGTCTAGAAGCTTTGAGATCATGTGTGAGTCCTTAGGGCAATATGGTCCCGGTTTCAATAACATTTCATACCATGATTTGAGGGTGCCGTTACTTGAGAAAGCAAAGAGGGAGACTGATAAGTTGATGATGGAGCAAGAGAAACATTGAAAAGCTGTTGGTTGCACACTCATGTCTGATGGATGGACAGATAAGAGGGGAAGACACTTGATCAATTTTCTTGTGAACTGTCCGGCGGGGACCTTCTTCTTGGAGTCGGTTGATGCATCAAGTGAAGTGGCTAATGCAACAATGCTAGCAGGTTTGCTTGAGGCAAGAATTGAGCAGATCGGCAAGGAACATGTTGTTCAGGTGGTGACAGACAACGGTGCCAACTTCAAAGCGGCAGGTAGAATTCTAATGGAGAGGATCCCTGCTTTATTTTGGACTCCTTGTACTGCACATTGCTTGGACCTCATGTTGGAGGACATTGGGAAGCTACCGGAGTTCAAGAAGACAATTGATAATGCTAAGCGGGTCACTACATTTATCTATAGGCATGGGAGGCTACTTTCAACAATGAGAGAGTTGACAAATGGGAATGATCTTGTAAGGCCAGCAGCTACTAGGTTTGCCACATCTTTTCTCACATTGCAGAGCTTGTACAAGAACAGAGATGTGTTGAGACAGCTATTTACTAGTGAAGATTGGACTCGGTGCAATCTTGCAAGAACTGAGGCTGGGAAAAAGGTTCAAGAAATTGTGATCGCTATTAGATTTTGGAATGCAGTGGAGGATTGCATAAGAGCATCACAGCCACTTCTTGTTGTGCTACGAATAGTTGATGGTGATGAGAGGCCGGCAATGGCCGAGGTTTA
This sequence comes from Rhipidocladum racemiflorum, assembly GCA_036346355.1. Classification (NCBI taxonomy): domain Eukaryota; kingdom Viridiplantae; phylum Streptophyta; class Magnoliopsida; order Poales; family Poaceae; genus Rhipidocladum; species Rhipidocladum racemiflorum. Next base: position 48,529,886 of record CM070589.1, read on the forward strand.
TGCAAGTATGGATTTTGCAAAAAGGAAGATCGCCGACACTTTAGCAACTAAGCAACCATTGCTTAGAAGAGTCATGGCAATTATTGATCGGCGATGGGCTGATCAAATGGAGCAAAAATTGTATGGGGCTGCATTATTCTTAAACCCAGGAAAATACTATGAAATCAAGGAGAAAGATGCGGAACAAGCGTCTAGGTTGAGGTTAATGTTCAATGATGTGCTCGAGAAGATGTTCTATGATGATGAAGACAAGCTTTGCAAAATAAGTGACCAAGCCGATATCTATGACAATTTGCGAGGTGGCTTTGGAAGGCCAATGGCCATTAGAGCTTACAAAACCAAGAACCCCCGTTAGTACTTTTATCTCTTCTTAAGCTTTTAAGATTCTATCATAGTTGATTACTAATTTACTATGTTTCAAAATATAGTTGATTGGTGGATTGCATTTGGGGGCTTGACATTCGACCTTCAAGCATTTGCAAAGCGCATCTTAGGTCTTTGTTGTTCGGCCTCGGGGTGTGAGCGCAATTGGAGCACATTTGAGTTTGTAAGTAACTACTCAATGCTTTAGATTTTTATTTAATTTTGAACCATCTAAAGTTATCCTTGTTTACCTCTCTTGTTTGTAGATCCATACCAAGAGAAGGAACCGATTAGAACACCAAAGGTTGAATGATTTGGTCTATGTCCAATACAACCGGAAGATTGCCAATAGATTTAAAATGCGTCGTGAAGGAGGAACCAATTATAACCCTTTGTTCCTAGATGAGTTTCAATGGGACAATGAATGGGTTGATGCAAATGCCCATCAAGTTCACAGTGGGGATGATCTTTTATGGTCTCATGTTGATGATGCCATAGATGCATCACGCAACTTTGAGGGTCGTAATGTTCCTAGGAGAGCGCATGAAGGAATCATATCCTACTCTCGTCGTCATGGAGGTGGTTCTACATCAAGGGTTGTTCAAGACCTTGGTTTGGACAGTGAAGATGATGAACATGAAGCTGAGCCTCTTCTGAACGACGATGAGAATGTTAATGATGATTATGGGGCTCCACCTAGTCCTCATGACGATGAGATTGGTGGAGATGGATCAAACGAGGATTTGAATGGTTTAGAATTAGAACTAGATGTTTAAGGTTGCTTGTTTTGGTGATTGTGAGTTGTGACTATGATTTTCTTTTGGACTTGTGGAGTTGTGGTGACTATGCATGATTTGTTATTGGTAGTAATGTTGCTATCTACTTGTTTAAGACTTGTATGTGCTTCTCTATTTAATTGGCATCTTGTCATGCTATTTATTTGCATCCATACAAGGTATATGTGTATTGGTGATAATGTGCTATACTGAAAATACTAACCCTCGCTTGATCCTCGCCTAGGCGCCCGCCTTGTCGCCTAGGCGTCCAGGCGATGGGCTGGCACCTCGCCTCGCCTTGTCGCCTTGAAAAGCTTGCTCATAGCACAAATTAAACAAAATAGCCAAAACCAAAGATTGGCACCAATAGCTACGGGTTTTTAGGGAAACTTGGAAACACAACACAAGGAATACCTTGACCGAAGCAATTCAACCAAAATGGCAAACAACCACACCAGTTCAAAAGGTTTTAAACAACAGCTCAACATGAAACCCACCATAACTTGTATTCCACTACACTTACCATTTAAGCATTCAATAATCACTATTTACTCATCAAGAGAGTCCAACCGGATTTAACGAAATTTACATAACAATTTCTTTCTCTAGTTACCATTCCCAACACTTTTAGTTAAGGTTTAAGATGCTTATCACAAAGGCACCCAACCAAGACTACATTGAGATGATCCCCACGGATCACCAAATCATATAACAACGCATTCTATATTTCAAACATAGTACTTCAACAGCTACTTAAGCATGGTCAACCTATCAAGTTTATACTATCCATACGTCAAAACCTTGACAATTGAAACTTGTTCAATCAATAAAATGACTTCAACAAATAAGTAATATCTCTACAAGATAAAATTCATAAATAGGATTCTAAGATATGCATTCATTAAGATTAAAATCTTGCATCATGATTATTATCCATTATTCATCCCATCACAACATGTACTCGACATAATACCACAGTTTTACACTTTTCTTCTATTGGATCAATGGTTTTCAACAATTAACAACAGTACCAAAGCATTTATATCAATTCTTTGCATAATCATCAATCAACAACATTGCTTTTAGCTACATTACACATAGGTTGCAACAAGATTGTCACTACACAACATACTCCAACTATTAAATTAGATTTAATAAGTTAGATCAGCACAATGTTCTTAAAACAACAACCAGACCTATGTTTTTTCCCAATTGAAATCGGTACTAGCATTAACACTGCCCTTAACAACATCATTAACAATAAGTCTTAAGTCTTCTCAATTGATATCAATACTAACATTGTAGAGATACAACTGCATACTTCCAAATATACTAGTAGTTTGCAACGACATAAATAGCAACTCTAATCAACTTCCAAATTGAAGCCACTAGTCAACATGATTAAATTTCTCTATTAACCCGTTAGATTAGAACATCTTTAAACAACCGGCAAGGTTTCTTTAACGGTATCATTAGTTTACATCATCTTAATGTTCTAACTATGCATCAAGGTTTAAACTTTTAATATTAACGAGGATCATAAGCACTTTTAAAGCAAGGCAACAGATTCTAAGCATGTACATTAACCCATTTAATCGTTCTCGCTACAGAGTAAACTACAACACTAGTAGTCTATTTATTCTCCAGCTAGAGATGATAATCACATTGAATTGATTCAACTAAAAATTTAACTTAGCAACACATCATTCCATAAACCACATTGCTACCTACTACATAGCACGGACATAACTTTTCTAAACACCTTCATGGGGCACGAACTCTTGACAAACAGGATGCAACTCAACTTTTAAAGATAACCACAACTCAAGAACCAGAACGAACACCGATAGAAAATTTCTCCTTTCCAGGCAAGGAAGAAAAAACAAAACTCCAACAGAAATGCAGGAGAGCTCAACTCTCAATTTCCCAAATTTGCCCACAAAACTCTTCAAGAAATCTCAAGATCTATACTTCCAAGAAGGAAGAAGGATGCACCAGGGAAACTCAAATGTTCATTAAATCTTTTCCGATAAAAGATTCAAACTTAGCTCCACCAACTCAAGGCCTGCACAAGGGGAAACTCCAACATTTTTTTTCTTAGATAGGGAGAACGACAACCACAAAAGTTTCCTCCTCAAGACAGCCCGTAATGACCAACAAAACCGGTGTCAAAGCAAAATTAGTGACCAACAGATGCGCAACACAAAACATTTCTTCTACGTCTTCAACCAAGGAAGACAAAACCACAAATCGCCTACGGAACAATCCGCGATAAATCAAATACCAAACACTTTTCTTTTGATTTCAATCGATTAAAAAAAACAAGAAGACCAACCAAAACCAACCGTCGGAATGGTGAAAAGCAACCGAAGGATACCACCATCAACTCTTCTATTTGTCTCCAGCCAACTACCCGATCTACGATAGAAAAAGTAAGCACTCTTTCCCCACAAGGGATTCATAGTTCTTCGGTGATGGCTTTAACCGGCCATACCGTCAAACCATACCCTTAATATTAACAAAAGTGGTGACCGAAACCCTTCGGCACCACAACCCCACTTTATCACCATAACAAACACAATTCAATCATTTATCTCATTATCAAATGAAGCATTCAACATCAAAGCTTAAATACAACATTTAAGTGTAAAGGAACGATACCCATACCCTTTCCTACAGTGCATCCATGTGTGTCAAATTTTAGATTAGTTATACCACTTTTGCAAGTTTTAATGTTGCTATCTTATGACAAAATTTTAGTTAAAACCTAAGCCATGTTTCTAAGTTATCCCACATCACATTTTAGTTGTAACCTAAGGTATGACACTAAAAATACACATTCCAAGGACCTACAGCCCGCTCTGATACCAATCAGAATAACACCAGGCATTTAATATGCCCGAATGCTACCAAACATAGACTAAGCAACCTCTAAATACCACAATTACAAGTAAATTACAGCAAAGGAGCAAATGCTAATACCGAAAATTTCGGCAGCATCTCCTTTGTTTTTCCATGAATTGAAGCAACAACAATCTTAACATATCAAGATAGCACAAAGAACGATAGCAATAACTTGAGAAACGGGAATTTCAGCCATCATACAGCTAAGGATATAAGCCTATCCGTCTCATGTCAAATATGGACTAATCATTTACTCATGGCAACCAACAAAGCATCAACACCACAGTTTAGTTCAGTGAATTAACCATCACAATTATAGGAAGGAACATGTCATTGTTTATATGTGTGATGCTAAGTGATGACGTGTGACTAGCTCCCTTTCCCGCATGCCGGTTTCATGGTACCTAAGAAAAATAATATAAACACAAGCGTGAGTTCATCACTCAGCAAGTATATTGCAATGGAATAAGAAAATACATTCCAATAACTTCATCACCACTTTTCACATACGACAACATACACATCTCATATTCATAGTGTAAGCATATCATTGACATCATCATATATCATCATCATATAACATCCTCATATAATGCAATGCAATGCAATGCGATGCACATATCTCCTGGAAACTCATACCGGTATGGTTGAGTACACACCCGTCGGTGTGCACCCTCTCCCCCCTTCCATCCCGAAGATGGAGGGTGCCTACTCCTCGCTTCCATACAGTGCGGTGGATGGAATCACGATGTAGGACTTACTCATTGGCTCTCCGGAATAGTCATAACTTTCTCACCGACCTTCCCCGGACTAGTTATGACTTTCTCACCGCCCGGGCCATGTATGCAAACATGCCAACATCATAAATAACTTGTACATGAACACATAGCATAATAACATAATAAACATATTCATCATATCATTGGCAATCATTAAGGCATGGCATGTGAACATATCATATATTCAATTTCAATCTCAACCAATCTAGCAAACTACAACCCGCTACCCATTCCAATACACTTGCCTCAACCACGGCGACGGATTGGCGAGAAGTAGAAGGCACTCCCGGGGTCACACCACCTGCACATAGGTACCACACACTCACAATCATGTCCACAAAATAGTACGCAAACCCTCTTCTACCTCGACATCGCAAAGTACTCGCAAAACCCAAAAACAGAGGTTCTGTCTCGTCGGGACAGCAGCCTTCCAAAAGGCATAACTCGGGTTCTAAAACTCCGAATCAATTAAACGAGTACATCCTCGCAAAACCCAAAAACAGAGGTTCTGTCTCGTCGGGACTTTGGTACTCCCATCGTAGTAGTAATATTTATCGTAAATTTTGTGTCCAAATTCCTAATACGTACATACTGCAACGCAGACTCAAGAGGCATCGCACATAATTGCCCATGCCGATGAAATGGCGGCCCATCCACCGGGGACCTCTGGCTCGACGTCGGTAGCCAATCAAATGAGACGTTACTTCGCGTCTCAGGGGGCCAGATTACTCTCGGCGATCCGTGGCCTTGGAGGCTCTGCACGACAGCCACGCAACTATGGCTCGCCTGGCATGGATCCAGCTCATACATCACACGCCGGGCGGTCCGTCAGCGTACGTCCCTCCAGTGGCGAACGGCAAGATGCCCCAGGACGTGCGTCCACCTCCCATATGGGTAGCCAGTCAGCGCGCCATCATCCAAGCCCCCGTGTTGAAGTCCCAACTGATCCGTGGGCACAATGGGAGCAGGAGGAGCTTGTTACGTCGGGCCCAACACAACAGTGGTCACCATGGGACGACAGACCTGGCACGTCGGCCCCACCGCCTATGCCGGAAGCACCACATTTCTCGCAGTCCTACGCGACGGACTACAGTCAAGTACAGCAGTGGAGCGAGCCTGGTTCTTTAGACTTCGAGTTGATGTCAGGACATACTACCTTTACTGCTCTACTAGGCGGGCAGTCGGGCCTCTCGCAACCGCAACTGGTAGCAGACATACTGCATGCGGGTCCACTACAAATGACCAATCCATCTGCGTGGTACAACTATTCCCACCAAGCCTCGCGACAATATACCTTTGCGTCGGGTGCACCTCCCCCTGAGGAAGATTTTGATGACCGCCCAGGTCCGAGTAGGCAAGGGCCATCACAGGCCGCATGACAGAGGATCACAAATCCCCCAGATGCCTCCACCCCTGAGGAATTCATGCGAAGGCAAGCTGGACGTCGCCGTGGGGGCCGTTAATAATGTAAAATCACTTCATGTAGGGCCTCCGTCTCATGTAATTACTAATTGTACGTACTAAAGATGCGTGCAAATTGGACTAAGTGCTGTCCATTTTCCATATTGCATGATGTTGGTGGCTACAACCTTCACTACAGTCAAAAATAATGTCTACTGTTCGAATAATTGCTCTACCATGAATTGTGAAAGTTAATACTGTAGGATGAATTTTGTAATGAATTTTTTCGTAAGACATATTTTTTCGTAAGACATATTTACGCACTTATAAGCTTCTTCACTTCTACCTTTTCTGTCGTAGTATCTTGCTCTTCCCCTATATTATATTTAAAATGTTTTACTGACCTTGTCTTGTTTCAAAATTTTGTAGATGCCTGTCTTCACCTCATTTGCCATGACGGAGGGAGGATTTTGTGAGGAGCTATCTTTGATTCTCCTGGAGCTGGGCTACACTCGTCGCCCAGAGTACCACTGCGTTTCTGTGCCCCGCTTTAGCCAGAATTTTTGGACAGTGAGATTGCTCATCTTAGCCAAGGGTCCTTAGTGGAATGACCGGCCCCGGTACTTCACGGTGGAGCGGCTAAAGCTCGGTGATGCTATCCAGGATGCGGCCAGGTAGGCTCTCATTCACTTCGGCGAGAGCTACCACTACCAGTTGGAGGACACTCTGTACCGGCTCTTTCCCTCCCATCAGGTGGGGAGGAGTCACAACCGGTTCCAGAGCTTAGAGTTGGAGTCAGACCCCACCATTGTGCACATGGGTGGACTCATCCTTGCGCAGGACGAGGCCTATGTCCACATTTCTTGTGAACTTGAGGATGTTTACAGGGATCTTGCTGCGGCAAGGTTGGAGATCGTTCAGCTCAAGGACTTGCAGCGTGGAGCTGCTCCACCTCCACCCAGCCGTGTGTAGGAGGCGCAGCAGACAGCGCCACCACTGCCAGCCCCAGCCCAAGGGGACCTTCCACCGAGAGGCTTGACCCCAGACGCCGTGAGGGTCAAGCGTCGCTGAGGTCCGCTGCTCAGAGTAACTGCACGGAAGTCTGTGCGCCATGTTGAGCAGTCAGAGTCATTCCAGGAGTTCTTGGCCGCTCTGGGGGAGCCAGGACCTTCCCAGGCTCCAGGTGCAGTTCGCGGTAGTAACGAGGGGAGTACTTAGTCCGGGCCGGTAGTACCCTTCTTTTGTTCACACTGGAACGTTCAATAATTGTGCGTGGCGGATTATGTAGTGCTTTTATACATTTGTGGTACAACCATCTTAATAAAATAACTATTCTGCTTTAACTGGAAGTTCTGTCGCTCATAAAACTGTCTATATTGGGAGTTCGTATGTGTAATTACCGGAATTTTTTGAAGATAATACTATCTTTTAAAATGTATTCAGATATTAATACGGGTGGGGGGATTGCAAAAAAAGTTGTTGTCGTTAATAATACTTAAGCATTATTGTTTGTTGTACAGCCAATCAGCTTCGTTATTCAAAAAAATGGGACTCAAACGTGATACTCTACGGCCTGCCGAATAGGCTTAAGTTGTCATCTTTGTTCGCGACTATAATACTTAGCGCTTTTGCACTGGCAGAATTTACATGCAACGCAGGGTGTAGTTGCAATATTTTTACAGAATATGGTAGTCCATGTACCGAAGACCACATCAGCTTCGTTATTCAAAATAATTGGACTCAAACGTGATACTCTACGGCCTGCCGAAAAGTCTTAAGTTGTCATCTTTCTTCGCGACTATAATACTTAGCGCTTTTGCACTGGCAGAATTTACATGCAACGCAGGGTGTAATTGCAATATTTTTACAGAATATCGTAGATCGTGTACCGGAGACCACATCAAGCTTTGTTATTCAAAAAAATTGGAGTAAAACGTGATACTCTACGGCCTGCCGAAAAGGCTTAAGTTGTCATCTTTGTTCGCGACTATAATACTTAGCGCTTTTGCACTGGCAGAATTTACATGCAACGCAGGGTGTGATTACAATATTTTTCCAGAATATGGTAGTCCGTGTACCGGAGACCACAACAGCTCCGTTATTCAAAAAAATTGGACTCAAACATGATACACTACAGCCTGCCGAATAGGCTTAAGTTGTCATCTTTGTTTGTGACTATAATACTTAGCGCTTTTGCACTGGCAGAATTTACATGCAACGCAGGGTGTAATTGCAATATTTTTACAGAATATGGTAGTCCGTGTACCGGAGACCACATCAGCTTCATTATTCGAAGCTATTTTTTGGGTCGGACGAAGCAGATGTGCTCATCGATATATGGACTACCATATCCATAAGAAATATCTCATGGACACCTTACCTTGCATGTAATACGAACTCGCGCAATACCCCTAATAATCATAGTCACGGCCGAACCATGACGACGAAGGGTTTTCGGCCGCCCATAAAAAAATTTGTTCGAAGCTATTTTTTGGGTCGGACGGAGCAGACGTGCTCATCGATATATGGACTACCATATCCGGAAGAAATATCTCATGGACACCTTTCCTTGCATGTAATACGAACTTGCGCAATACCCCTAATTATCATAGTCGCGGCCGAACCATGAGGACGAAGTGTTTTCGGTCGCCTGTAAAAAAAATGTTCGAAGCTATTTTTTGGGTCGGACGAAGCAGACGTGCTCATCGATATATGGACTACCATATCCAGAAGAAATATCTCATGTACACCTTTCCTGGCATGTAATACAAACTCGCGCAATACCCCTAATTATCATAGTCACGGTCGAACCATGACGACGAAGGGTTTTTAGCCGCCCGTAAAAAAATTTATTCGAAGCTATTTTTTGGGTCGGACGGAGCAGACGTGCTCATCAATATATGGACTACCATATCCGGAAGAAATAACTCATGGACACCTTTCCTTGCATGTAATACAAACTCGCGCAATACCCCTAATTATCATAGTCGCGGCCGAACCATGATGACGAAGGGTTTTCAGCCGCCCGTAAAAAATAATGTTCGAAGCTATTTTTTGGGTCGGACGGAGCAGACTTGCTCATCGATATATTGACTACCATATCCAGAAGAAATATCTCATGGACACCTTTCCTTGCATGTAATACGAACTCGCGCAATACCCCTAATTATCATAGTCGCGGCCGAACCATGACGACGAAGGGTTTTCGGCCGCCCGTAAAAAATAATGTTCGAAGCTATTTTTTGGGTCGGACGGAGAGAACTTGCTCATCGATATATGGACTACCATATCCAGAAGAAATATCTCATGGACACCTTTCCTTGCATGTAATACGAACTCGCGCAATACTCCTAATTATCATAGTCACGGCCGAACCATGACGACGAAGGGTTTTCGGCCGCCCTTGAAAAATAATGTTCGAAGCTATTTTTTGGGTCGGACGGAGCGGACTTTCTCATCGATATATGGACTACCATATCCAGAAGAAATATCTCATGGACACCTTTCCTTGCATGTAATACGAACTCGCGCAATACCCCTTATTATCATAGTCGCGGCTTAACCATGACGACGAAGGGTTTTCGGCCGCCTGTAAAAAATAATGTTCGAAGCTATTTTTTGGGTCGGACGGAGCGGACTTGCTCATTGATATATGGACTACCATATCCGGAAGAAATATTCCATTTACACCTTTTATTGCATGTAATATGAACTCGCGCAATACCCCTAGTTATATAGTCGCGGCCGAACCATGATGACGAAGGGTGCAAAATATGATATGACAGAAGGCTGAAAAAGTTGATATGACAAAAGGCTGGAAATGGTAATATGAAAAAGATGATATGAAAAAATGCTGGAAATGGTGAGATGACAAAAGGCTGGAAATGGTGATATGACAAAAATGCCAAGGTGGGGGGCCGGCATAGGTGGCACGACGGAGTCCAAGGAGGGGGGCGGGGTTGGCACAAGTGGCTGGAGGGCGGCAGCCGAGGTGGGGGGGCCGGCACAGGTGGCGAGACGGAGTCTGCCGAGGAGGGGGGCCAGCACAGGTGGCGGTACGGAGTTTGCCGAGGGGGGGGGGCACAGGTGGTCGAAGGAAGTTTACCGGGGGGGCCCGCACAGGTTCCCTCGCACCGATATGAATGGTGACATGACAAAAGGCTAAGAATGGTGATATGACAACACGCTGAAAACACTGATATGACAAAATGCAGAAAAAGCTGACATGACAAATCACAAGTGGGGCCTCACAGGCATCCTGCTCGCCACTCCGCCAAGGCTACAAAGCTGACATGACCAATATACTCCTACTGTAATTTAGACCATCTATTCCGACAACCATGGCTGTAGAATGGATGGTTCTATGACTTACTCCTTCACCAAAGGCATGCATCTATGTCGTATCCCAATTTTACGAATTTGTTTTGTATCTTAGTTGTTGTTCACAAGTCATGACATTGTACTTGTTATACTTACTAGCCATATTCGAACGTGCTGGACCCCGTATGATGTGACGCTCGCCTGGCTGCCACGTATGCTCATCGCCCCTGTGAGGGGCCTATATATACCCCACTCCATGAGTCAGCGCCTTGACAGCCGCCTTTGCCGCTCGCTCCGCCCAAGAAGGGCACGAAGTCGTGATTGCCACTGCGACGTTCGTGCTGGCCTGCTGCGCTAGCCGTGACGCCTCATTACGGGTAGGCGTGTCATAAAAATTAGATAGAATAGACAAAGCTGGGCGTACGTGTTGTCATTTCACTCTGACAAAGCTGGGCGTACGTGTTGTCATCTTTTCCAGCTTTTTTTGAAAACAGTTTTTCCAACATGTTGTCATGTCAACTCTGACAACTTTTGTCGTATCAATTTTTCCAACCTTATGTCATATCGTGGTGTGCAGAGTGCTTTGTCCCTCCATGGTGTGCAAAGTGCTCTTCAATCAGTCGCTTTTATAAAGCGTGACAGCTCGTGCAGTTTTTCCTAATCGTGATTGAGACAAAAAGCTGAAAAAGCGTAGGCATAGGTGGCGGGAGGGAGTCTGCCGAGGGGGGGCACAGGTGGCAGGAGGGAGTCTACCGAGGGGGCCGGCTCCATTATTGTCGTTCGCAGATGCATGCATTTCTCTCGCTATAATTGAGAACGCGAGGGGTTCCACAACCCAAAGAGAAAACGTTGAGCATACATATCCTCACTGAACCGTCCAGCATTTTATATTGTCTTCCTCGTCTTGCTCGAAACCTCTTCAGCATCTTACGCTTCAGCAAAAGCCATGTATCATGTGTCAAGATCAGCGGTTCCCAATGTAGGGCGGGTAATTTGCCCTAACTGCCATGTGGAAGCTCAAGTTCTCTACTCCACCACTGCACCAAACAACGTACGGGCATTTTATAGATGCCCTAATTTCTCTGTACGTCTAAATCTAATTCGATTTCTTCATGTTTTGATGATTATTCTCCTACGCGAGTTTGATATAACCATGCTCACACTGTCGTGTAGACTACCGGATGCCAATATTTTCAGTGGGCTGACCGCCTGCATACGTCAAGGGAGCATCCTACTACTCTAGTAACAGACAGGACGCTGCCTAGGGTACAGGAGATGATGGCCCTCGGGCAGGAATTTAACAGGCTATCGTTACGTGAATTATCGCAAGCAGACGTCGTACAGCCTGAACAAGAAGATGACCCTGCAGCTTACGACCGCTTCCTTCAGTGCGCCATAGAAGATAACCACAAAACTGTAGACCCTAATTTTGTTATCCCGTGTGACTACCATAAGGATGATGACGGCCAACGTGACCGTTGGCAGTTTCTCGAAGATGAGGGTGTTGACATTGACAGTGATGATTCGGGAAAGTTCTAATGCTGTTATGAGTTGGGTGTTGTATTATAATGAAGTTCGTACTATAATGAAGCTTTATGCTATGTTGACCAAGTTATTTCGTGTATGGACTACCTTGGGTGCTATCCCGAACACGCTGAGAAAGGTGATATGACAACACGCTGAAAACACTGATATGACAAAATGCAGAAAAAGCTAACATGACTTGTCTTCACATGGGCTTGAATGCCTGTCTGCTCGCTAGTCTGCCATGTGCCCGGTGAGTGGGGCCTGAATGACAGCCCGGTCGCCCCGCCGCGAGTGGGGCCTGAACGCCCACCTGCTCGCCTGGCTGCCACGTGTGCTGATCGCCCGAGTGAAGGGCCTATATATACCCCACTCCATGACCAGCGGTCTCAAGGTCTTACTGGCTCCTGCGGACATTGCTTTTTGCCCTTTCAACTCCTCCATCTGAAACCCTTGCTCTTGCTCCAATGGCGCAATCCTTCCAATCTTCCTCTGTTGACAGGGCTAGGGCGGCTGCGCTCTCCAGGATAGCGACCGAGGGTTCCCTCCAACTCCGCCATGGAACCCTCGCACCGCGGTGTGAACCCCGGGAGATCGTCGTCTTCTCTTAGGGATTGCTGGCAGGCCTGGTGTCGCCCTTCTCCGAATTCTTCTTCACTGTCCTCCACTTCTACGAAATTAGCCACCTTCACCTCACTCCCAACTCTGTCCTCACACTCGCTATCTTCGCACACCTATGCGAGATGTTCGTAGGGGTAACGCCCAATCTTCCACTCTTCCGGTACTTCTACACCCTCCGCGGCGTCGCCGATGGTGGGGCCGTGGGGAGTTGCCATTTTCACCTCCGCGATTGGTCGGCTGCCCGCTACATTTCGTTCCAAGCGAAATCAAGCTGGAAGGGGTGGCGGAACGACTAGTTGTATGCTGGTGACGACAGCGTGATCGATGCTCTAGCAGTGCCCAGCGCCCCGGCGAATGCCTGTGAGAGTTGGGGCTCGCTTGTCGAGGAGACAACAGTCATCCTGGCAATGGCGGCCCGCGTCAACCGGCTCCGAGATGCTGGCCTAACCGGGGCGCTGGTAGTTCAGGACTTCGTTGGACGGAGGCTCAGCCCCCTTCATCGACGTGCCCGCCCTGCATGGCAGTACTCTGGTGACGACGACTTGACCCGCACGCACTCGGGCCATGAGTTTCCCAGTCTCCTTATGAATACGTATCTTCTTTTCTGGTCACCATAACCGACAATCTTGTCTTCCTTTTTTCGGCAGGTGAAGGGAACTTGGATGGTCCTGCCATCTCCAAATGGCTGACCGGACTGCTCCCGCCAATACTGGGCGGTCTGGATTTCCCCACCGGGGTACAGCCTCTCTGCCATCTACAGTTCGCAGAGCGCCTCCGGATCATCAAGATGTTTCCTGCGATGGACTCCACCGGCCCTGCGGCGCTGCAGGCCCGCAGTCCCTTGATAACCATGGACTCCGGCTCTGCTGACGATCGGAGCGGCCGTAAGCAATCGGTCCCTCTGGACGCCTCGGGTGCTACCCCGAAAAGGCCTCGCACCGAGGACTGCACTCCCGCTGCCGCCTACTCCGCCGCGCCTCGAAGCGCGTCATTAGCGGCGGGGTCTTCGTCTGCAGATGACATCCGCTGCTCGGGATTCGACGCCGCCTCCACCGACGCCAACTCCTTCGGTGCCGTCCTCGTCGGTGCCAACTCCATCGGCATTCGCTATGCCCACGCCAACTCCTCCGGTGCTGACCACATCGGCACTAAGGCTCGCTGCCACTGTACGCCAGGGCGTGCTTGCTCTCCCAACGGCTGCATTCAGCTTTCGGTCACTTCCGAGGGCGGCCGCCCACGTTGCTCCACCCGGTGCCTCCGAAACCGCCCAAGTGGACATCGTCGGCGCCAGCACTTCTGCCCAGCCGACTTCTGTCAGCCCGAACGCTTCAACCTCTCGCCTGGGCACGTTGTTCGCCGAACTTGGCGAGGCACACGCAGCCTCAGGAGCCCTCCTCACGGTGGCCATCCAGCATAAAGCGCAACTGACCGAACATATCATGGCGTTGCGCGAGGAGAAGGAGAAAGCGAAGACACTGCTAGCCCAGGAGAGGGTGACTGGGGCGGCCCTACTCAAGCAAGCACAGGAGGCCAAGGCGGCGCAGGAGGAGGTGGTGGGGGAGCTGCGTCACACGCTGCACAACCTCACCGTCATGCTCGGACCAGCTTACCAGCGCATGGCGAGATGCCTAGGGCCGCTAAGGGTGGCCCTTCGCGAGCCGATCGAGCCATCAGCCCAGCAGTACGCCCATAGCATTACTTGGGTCGCCGAGGCACTCAGTGGCTTGTCAGCCGCCTTGGCCGCTCGCTCCGCTCGAGAAGGGTAGGAAGTCGCGGTAGCCACTGCGACGTTCGTGCTGGCTCTCTGCGCTTGCCGTGACACCTCATTCGATCCGATGGTTGTCGCCGTCGGTATTGAGGGAGACGAGGCCCAGGTGCACGCGCGTGTGCGCGAGGCAGCGGCCCACGTGGCCGGGCTGATGGAGGTTCAAAACCCGGACATCGCCGCCGCACTGCCGAAGGACGTGGCCAAGGACACCGCAAGGCAGATCCAAATCATCGACGATGAGTGACTGCCGGGGCCACTACCTTTATTTTTGTTCGCTTCTTCTTTTGCTTGTTTTCTGTACGCGAAAGACTACATCAGTAGTCACAGTGAAATTAGCACTTAGTTCGTTGTCCACTTCTCATCCCCTTCGGTTGTGTTGTGAAGAAGCTCAATAAAGTACCCATCGGTAGGCGTGTCATAAACGAATGCATCCATTAAAAAGAGATAAAATAGACCACGCAAACTGAACCGTTCCATTGCACAACATAGAAAAAGATGTAAACATGCATGACGCGTACATCACGGACTAGTGCACAACTGTAGAAAAAACCAAGACAAGGATAACTACATACATCATCTTTTCTAACCACTTTATGTGATCTAAAATGCGATCCACCTTAAACGTTAGCATGTTAAGTTTTTGCTCGACGTCCATCCTCTGCTCTACCCTGGCCAGGGTCCTCTCTGGTACTATCGTAGTAGGATGCTCCCTCAGTGTATTCAAGTTGTCTACCCATTGAAAATATTGGCATCATGTAAACTACATGCCGGTGCGAACATTGTTATATTATTACCAACTCGCGCAGGAGAGTAAGCATCGAAAAACCTGAAGAAATCGAAATATATTTTGACTTACAAAGAAATTAGGGCACTTATAAAACACCTAACCGTTATTTGTCGGAGTGCTAGAGTAGAACACATTAGCTTCTACGTGGCAATTAGGGCAATTGACCCGTCTTGCGTTGGCAAGCGCAAGGGCCCTCCTATTCGCTGAGCTTGAGGTCTGAGACATGGCCTTAACAGAAGAGACGAAGTGGAATGACGGAGAAGAAGTTTTGAGCAAGAGGAAGAAGAGGATATGAAAATTCTCAGTGTGGAATGTATGTGCTGGGAGCCTCCGTATTTATAGCAGCCAACATGTTGTGTAAGTGGCCTATCAAAGCTGCTGCCAGTGTGTTCAATTTGAGCTGATAAATTAGTAGACAGTGTGTTGTCATTTCACTCTTACAAAGCTGGGCGTGCGCGTGTTGTCATCTTTTCTAGTTTTTTGTCAAATTAGTTTTCCAAATGTGTTGTCATATCAACTATTTCATCTTTTGTCATATCAGCTTTTGCAACCTTATGTCGTATCACATTTTCCAGCTTTTGTCATCCACAAAACCGTAGAAAGCATTCTAGCTGACCTTGTCACTTTGCTCCGAGATTGCTAGTGCTTTGTTGCTTGGTGGTGTGCAGAGTGTTGTTCAATCAGTCACTTTTACTTTCTCATACGATGTGACAACACAACACAACACATCCGCGTCTGTTTTCCAACATACTGTATGCACGACACAGCATTGGTGTGTTATAAATGAAAGCATCCATTACCTTTGGCGAAGCGTGACAGCTCGTGCAGCTTTTCCAAAGCGTGACAGTCATTGCAGCTTTCATCATGGGTGATAGCCATGCTACAGTTATGTGGAGAAGCCCCTCACCAGCACTGCAATGCAAAAATCGGCTGAGGGAGTGATAGACATCCACTACCACCATACCAGCAATAAACTTTAGCTGACTCTCTCCTATGGCTCGTGGCTGGCTATTTAAACCCCAGTGCTCGCCTCTGAATAATCACACAAAGCAAGCAATCCAAACCACGAAGCACAAGTTCGCCGGCCAACCAACCGGTGCCAATGGAGTTCTCTTCGCCACCAAGACACAGCGTTGTCGAATCCATCCCCGAAGGCACGGAGGTCCCCATGTGCCTATGCGGGGATCCTTGCCGCTTCCGGCAGTCTGTAGACAACTCATACACATACGGTATGAGGTACTGGAGCTGCCGCAACCACAACTCTGAGCCAATGCTGGGGATGCGGATGCGGCGGAGAAGCCCGGTATGTTCGTACTCGCATTTGGTGTTGCATCAGACTGTCCAAACCTTAACACTATTATACCATCTGTTGTCACCAAATGCAGCCTCCATTGTGCGAGTTCATCAGATTCTACGACGCGGAGCAGACTCCTGAGATGGAGAGGATGCGGAATTGGGAGTACTAGCATCGCAGAGCTATGGTAGAGCTGAAGTGCCGTGAGTAGGAGGAGGAGGAGAAGCGCATGAAGGTTGCCGAAGAAATGCGTGTAGAGAGGGAGGCCGAACGGTAGCGCCTGGCGGGTGAGCGGGAGGCCGAGCGTGATAGGAAGCGCGAGAGGGCGGCTAGGACCAGAGCGGTAGGCACCGATGGGTTGCGCAAGGGGAAATATCCCCGGCGCACTCAGTAGTGTAGCAGAAGCCCCCTTGTTGTTTCGTTCACCTAAGGCATGTTAACTTCAAGCGATTATTTCTGCATTTCCTATGCTGTAATGTTATGTTGTTGCCATTATTTCGTTCACTAGAAGGGCTCTACGTTGCAATGCCGTTATTTCTGTCTCAATAAGCTGAAATATTCATAACATGAGTTGTTGTCGACTATACTTAGGGTTATTGCACTATACTTATCGAAATTTGATTTTTCAAATACATGTTAGACGGTATTTCATGTTTCGGGGAAGAATAAACGAATTTGCAAATTTCCGATATGACTGCGATTTATGTAAATAAACAATTATGTTTTCATATTTGTATAAGCGAGTGACAATTTGTACAGTATTCCAGTAAAAAATACAGTGTATTCGGCAGTAAAAAATATTGTGGAATGCTTGTATGGGACCCCAGGAACCGACCATGTATGGGTTCCCAGGAACCGGCCATGGCCATGTATGAGTTCCCAGGAACCAGCCATGGCCATGTATGGGAACCCAAGAATCGGCCATGCTTGTATGGGGTACCAGGAACCAACCATGCCCTTGGATGGGTTCCCAGGAACCGACCATGCCCATGTATGGGTCCCTAAAAACCGGTCATGCATGTATGGGGTACCAGGAACCGGCCAAGGGTGGGTTTTTTGTAAATACGCCAAAATGTTGTATCGTTTTGAAATTATGAATTCAATCTTGTATCAAATAAGATTTTTTCCTAAAAATACAATACAAACTATTTAATATATTTGTCTTAATTTATCTAATCTTTTGATCCACTCTTCATTTTTTCTAGCTTCACCGCTGCTTGCAAGAACGATATATCCGTATATTGATCACTGATGTTAGCATTCTTTTTTCCTTGAACAGCGCATGGAGACATCATTAAAGCAGGTAGAGTTTACTGACTAAACCTATAGCAACAGTGTGTTGTCCAGCACAACAGTATGGCCTTTTTTTATGTTAGCTATTGAGACCACATGGAGAAAAGGCATCAAATCAACTTGATTGATTGGCAATACAAAATACCTATAGATAAGGTTATTGGTGCCAAATCTCAGAAAGCTTAATCCAATTACAACCAAAAAGTTAATGCACAAACGCAACAAAAATGGAGAACCACACAAATCTAGGTGGCTCGTAAATCCAAAATGAATACGAAAAAAATTTAAAGATCGAACATAGATAGAGTGGTGTATGACATGTGGGCCCTAGCTAGCAGCACACACGAGACGATGTCACCACCTTGATGGGCCTCTTTGTGAAGGCCCAATAGTAAATAAAGATTTCTGGGCTAAATACACCAAACCTTACTTATTAATTATTAGCAGCCAATAGAATTGAATCAAATTCTTAAAAAAAATAAAGGCAACCAATAAATGACATCCAAATTAAGGTAACGAATCCATGATTTAAGATATGAACACCTGAATAGATGCATACCTTAAATCAAGGAGCAAGGAGTATCGTATCTTTGCTCCTGCTGACTGTGGCTATAAAATAAGCAGAGGTCAGAATGACAAAACTCATAGGAAACGAATAACAAGATCAGAGATATCAAAACAGGGGAGAAAATTTAGCAGCCGGCGAGTACTCTGCTCATGGCATTTGTCAACAAGGATACTAGGGCTGCCTTCTTCTTGGTGGCTCTTGTGGCCATGGCTATGGCCTTCCCAACTAGCAACGCAGCAAGTAAGAATAGCTAGCCTAGCCATCGTGCCCATGCGTCGTGGATCGATCCATATATACTACAGATGCATTTAGTTTTTATCATGGATGTGTAGTTTGATTAGTTGAATTGTACCAATATTTTTGCGATCTCCAGATGGAACTGTATTATTAGTTAATTATTATTAGGTAGATATATTCAACCAGTTAAGTGATTTGATTTGTGTATATGTACTGGTAATTAGCCGGGCTCAATGTGTGCGTGCTTGCAGTTCGAGAGATATGCTGGATTTGGTCAGATGACTGCGAAGACCACATCGAGATGTGCAAAGACAACTGCTACGACGGACATGACAACGATGGACCTGGAGGCTACGCCTACTGCAAAGTCGTCCCTGGCGATAGGACCTACTGTTGCTGCCGCTACAACGGCTAGCCCTTCATTGCGTGTAATGGCATATACATGTCGAATAAGTAGTAATTGTTGCACCGATTGATCTATAGCTAATTGATCATGCATGCAACAGATTCAATAAATAAAACCAGCTATAGCTATTCGATATAGCTAGCTAATTGATCATGTTAGGTATTCTTGATTAAGTCACCTGGTCTGCTGGTCTCAGAAGGGGAAGAGAAGAAGAATCGTTGATGAGTGCAATGATTCCAGCCTGAAGGAGTTAGTGGAATCGTTGCATGCCTCCTGGACAAATAATTTCTCATCTTCCATTGCTACTCTACTGAGATACACGCAGATACATGCAAGTGAATACGTTATTATCATAAGAAGAAGAAGAAAAATTCAAGATTGTCACTTTGTTGTCCATACATATTTATTTTGGAGAAAACATTGTTGTTCATGGATGGACCGTAGCAGTACGTAATTAATAGTATGTGGCCTTGGGATAGAGTTCCAATGCAGTGCCTATGGGTCGTCCGATCGAGCGAATGAACGGACCAAATCTTCTAATCAATATATTATAGTGCTGCTACAGTACCTAAGGCACACAAAATTGCTACAGTACTTCAACAAGATTTAGACCGCTGCTTTTCGATCCAACAGTGCGCACACGACTATTTAAATTGCTATTCTTAGGAACTGCACAGGAACTCTGTATGTGATCTTGGTGCCCAAATATGGCCCATGGCCTTTTTGTCCAAGCCCAGTTGCAAGCCAGCCCAATACACCAAACGTTTAATTTAATTAGCAGCTAGCCAATTAATGGCATCCATCATATCACAAAGATATCAATGACATCCAAAGATAAGACCTGGTTTAAAGTAGTATAATTGACAAAAAAAGATCATTGTCTACTTTAAATTCACTGTACCAACCGGGACAATGTATCAAGCAAATTAAAGAAGACATTATATCAATGCATTAGATAATACATATTAAATGGGGAAAATAAACTTGGTCTCCAATAGGTTCACTGATGCTAGCTGCTACCTCTGCCTCTCTACATATAACAAGGTCCAAAGGAGCATATACACATCGTCCAATCATAAGAACAAGAGTTAGAAACACAAGAGATCAATAAAGAACCCTAGATAGCTAGACTGATCTCAACTTCTCAACCATGGCAAAGTATACCTGCAGGGTTATGCTCCTGGCGACTCTTGTCGTCCTGCTATGCTTTTCCCATCCTTCCATGCACAAGGTAATAAAAATATTTACACACATACAATATATTTTCAGTTGATTTAATTTTTGTGCACATATATACATACGCATGTGCTAATCAAGCTTAACTTGATCTACTGCATTAATTATTTACATTTGCATAGACGAAGATTTCTGCCACGCGATCGTACCGTGCGACGAGACGATGTGCCTTGAGTACTGCCAGAAGCAGGGGTTCAACAACCCTAAGACGTACTGCAAGACGGGCCAATACTACCCCATCTGCTGCTACGGATGGCAAAGCATCACAAGCTGCATGGACGTGCTCATGTCCAAATGATTCCTCTTTTTTTGTTTCTTTCTTTCTTTCTTTTGTTGAGAAACATCATATCCAAATTAATGATTTCGATCGACATCGATCCTACCTCTTAATTGCATTTATATATCTTCTGTAATAATAATGGTGAACAGCAAGTATATGTGTGTGCATCTGAATACATGATGCGTGCAGATTCAGTGGACTGGACGAGGATATTGCTCTCCATAAAATTTTTAATTGGTGAGCCTTTGCCTTTTACTATTACCACTATGTGAAATGCATACATGGGACTACGAGAGTGAACTCAACTTAGCTCATAAGAATATGCGGCAACTAACATTTGAAAGAAAAGAAATATGCGACAACTTTTTCTAATCGAATTTAAGCAGAGTTTTCATCCAATTTTTTGAAGAAGAAAAAACACCTGCAAACTCTCCTGAAACCAGATATAGTAGATGGGCCGGACCCATTAAGAAACCAGGCTTGTCAAAATCAACCCAGTATTGCCCAATGTAAATTCAGAACCTGTCTGAAGAAGCTTGATAACTGGTCATAGAGAAAAAATAATGAAAGAAAAAACACTAAACTAGAATGTGTAAACATTCGATGTCAAAAAAAAGGGAAAATGTTCCTCATGAAACAAAAAAGAGAAATGTGAATTTAAGCAGAGTTGTCATCCATTTTTTCCTAATCCGCAGGATGCAACTCTAATACGATCTGCATTGGCCTTTTCTAATTTCCTTTTCCTGTGTGTATGCATTTGGGCCTTTCCCTCTTCAGAGCTCTGCAAATCTCTTAAGTCAATGTGATAAGAAAAAAAAGTACACTCTATAAATTTGGACCGAGGTAGTAACAATCCAAAAGATATGCATATCCTTTAAGTTTAAGATGTGATATTAAAAGGAGAATATTAATTTCTCTAAGGGAGAAATAACAATTAATGCATGTACGAGAGAATACAATCAGGAAATTAAGAATGGCTCCTCCAAGATAATCTATATAAACACCTATCCGTCAGATCGAGGAAAGCATTGCAATAAGGACAAACCAATCAAAAATAGAGAACCATTAGACTACAACCAAAAAGGACTTGCTGCTATCTAGCTTCTGATCTCTAGCTAGATCTCCTCATAGCGTGTGTGTTTCTCAAAAAAGATTGTAGTAAGGTTGTGCTCTTGGCTGCTCTAATGGTCATCCATGGCTACTGTTTCCTCATCCTCTCACGCACAAGTTCATGGTATGCATTCTCCTCTTCTCCATCACATAGCCCATGTTCATTTTTCGTTGTAAAATTAATGTCCAATCGAGTATCAATCTATGGCCTAATCAGTGCATTGAATTTTAACCAATAGAGAACCAAGTCGTCCTCTAATTGGTTTGTCTAGTTTGTCTTTTGTGTGTCATTCCAAGCTATGAAATAGAGGAAAAGAAAATTACTGCTGTGGAAATTACTCAAAACTCAATCCAGGGTGATGCTTTCTGTTGCATCATGTTGCTGGCAGAACTGGTCAATTAAAAAGATCACTATGCATGCGCACAAGCGAGCAATCAATGTGATTGCATGCATGACAGCTCTTGTACACATATAAACGATACCCATGCATGCACCGATCTTAATGATACTCCATACGTTAACAAATTTGATAAACATTGTGCTTGTTACACATGTAAAGTGTGGCTTGTCTTGGCATTTTGTGTAACAACGAGCTGTGTGTCCAGAATGTCATCTTACTATTTATTTTCTAATATTAAATAACTTTTACCAAGAATTTTGGTAAAACTTCCTTGACTACTCTCACGAGTAGTATACAAAACTAAACAAGAATTGAATGACAATGAGAAAAATAAATATTGAATAAGATTAACTTGAAACCATGTGCCTAAGAACATTTGGGACCACACGTCGAAGAATGCCTAGAACCCTGCGTCTCACAGCAATAACCCTGCGTCTGACAGCAATATTACCTTTGGTGACGATGACAAATAAGTAAATCATATCCAAGATATATCAAGACATTTGGCCCCGTTTGGCAACTTGGAACCGGATCGTTTCTACTAGATTCTGAAAGAAACCCAACCAAATGGGCTAAAGCTCGGAACGATTCTCCTCGGATCGTTTCTTCTTTTTCCACTCTATGGTCGAATCGGTTTTAACCCTGTTCCACCCGATTCACAGAATCCTACCTGAAACATTTCTACCAAGAATCTGGAACCATACCAAATAGGGCCTTAAACTCTACGCAATACATATATAATGACTAAGTCCCACATAACTATTATTATTATTATATAAATGTTCACTGGTTAACTTCAAATATATTAGTTAAGTCTCTATGGATGGACGCAGGTACATAGAAGTGTTCGGTAAACTGTGATGCAAGTGAGGTGTTTGTACTGCTCCCATCCTATCCTATGCATAACGTACTCATCGCTCACCCTAAAAGAACAAATAAATAAAAGTGAGTACACGAATCAGCAAGTACAATTAACATCTTAGCATCAACAAAACATAATCAATAATCCTGTATCCAAAATATTTAACTAAAAAACTCTGTAATCTGCGACAACCATTTTCACTTTTCTTCTCTTCTATGTAATGCACTGTTGATGCATCTATATATGTGCCACATACCATATAGCGGAGTGTTCATCTATTGATGAACCACTCTAGCTCCATCCTCTTTCATGCATGGTCAAATCTGCACACCTGTGCAGTGCTTACCAAAGTAGGTCTTTATCCTTCCACTCTTATGGGATGCTTATCCAAGGTAGATCTTGCGTTTGAATGAAATGCAATGATGTGACATTTTTATTAATATGACCAATCACCCATATAAGTATCTTTTATTGGTGAATTATCCCTTTATTAAGATATGGAGCTTTCTTGGCTCCGGAGGCCATCCACGTCGTCCTCTTCGTCAAAAAGCCCCCGGTGAAATCCGAAAACGCTCTGCTGTCCTTGCTGTTCTCTCGATACTTCTTTGCTACGCGCCGATTCCCATCTCGCCACGTCCGCCCTTCCCCTCCACCAGGTCCATCTCCCCTTGATCACCCCCGCCTCCTCCCTTCCTCCCCCTCGCTCCAAGCTCTCCGCCCTTCCCGTCTTGCTGCCTCTGCCCTTCCCCTTCCTCTCTCCCGCCTCCTCCATTCCACCCTATCGCTCGCCTCCTCCTCCTCCTCCCTTCCTCCCCCTCGCTCGCAAACCCTATCTCGGATGACCACCCATGGGGCCTGCTTCTCCTCCCCTCCGACCGTCGACGACGCCGTCTGCCCATGCTGCCCCGTGTGAGGATCCTGCTTTCGGAGCTCTCCACGTCGTGCTCCTTTCGATTCACATGCCGATCCCGCGCCACTGCTCTGCTTCACGCTGGCGAGATCTGGTATTGTCCTTGCCTTCAACGCAATCCTCCCTTGCCCCCTACGGAACCCTCGACGAGCCACCCTATTTTCCTGTCCTCTCGCTCCTCTTCGCGGGTCCATTCATCCCCTTGCCGCATCTGTTGCCATTCCTGCCGTGAGCCACGCCCTGCGCCTCCTCGCTCACGTGCCACTACCCCGAAACCATTCCTAGGCAGCTGCCCGCCTCCCTCCCAAATCGATGAGCACGGATGGCAACCACGACGCTGAGGGAGCAGCTCAACGCCCTACTCTCCTCCATGTTGTCCGCGATGAGTTCGATTGAGCCCTCACCCCCTCTATCCCATGTAGATGTTATTGGTTGGATTTTGGAATTCTCTACTCGACACCAAGGGTTTACTTCGGTGGCTTTCGTTGTGGTGCCACCTAGGGTTTGGTGCACTAGTAGTTCTAGCAGCTGTAGACGCTGCAGGACGACGGGGGCACGTTGAGCTTCGTCGCTAAGGTCGTCACCCTTTTCTGCAACCACGCTGAAAGGGTCCTTGCGGAGCTCTCTAGCCTGCTATGCATGTGCATTGCTCTCTATGATTTAGTTTACTATGCGATAGTCTCGAGTATTGATTTGGTCTTGTTTGAGATTTGGGATGCATATGTGTGCAGGGAGTAGCCCATCGTGGATTTTGATAAGGTGGATGCCTTCGTGCATCAGCTCAAGGGGAGCAGCGCTAGATGATCAGCCATTTCTCGATTTAATAATTAATTTTTGTACACTATTTATGTGATATCGAGGCAGGTCACTATTGGGAGTCAGGTAGGCTACGCTAGCAATAATCAAAAAATTCTAACGCAAACACCCAAGATCACATACAAGTAGGGGATCATGGATCGTTACCCTTGATGCACCAATGCAGCGGAAGCAGATACGCGCCCATGGAGGAAGTAGTCGTTCACGTCCCGATCTACCCTGAGTGGTCGCCAATCTCCACCGAGTGGTCGCTGATCTCTGTCGAGTGGTTGTCGGGTGGTCGCCGACTTCTGCCGAGTGGTCACCGGGTGGTCGCCGATCTTCATCGAGTGGTCGCCAGAGATCAAACCGAGTAGTGCGTCCACGGATGGCAGCGCCTCTAACGGTATCCACACGTACCGAGCAGGAACGCTGTGCGGGGTGTGCTAGTACCTCGCCACACAGCTAGGGTTTCTGGGGAGCAGGAGGGGCGCACGGCGGCTGAACGTGGTGAGGGTTCTCATCTGTATCGCGCACTGTTCCTGGCCTCACCTTTTATAGACACGCTAGTGGGCCAAAGTCCGCTAGGGTTCTACCTCCAACGTGGATCTCATCCACGCATAAACCCGTTAATCAATTACAACTCATTAAGTGTGTGACCCGTTAGGTTCAGTGCAAGTCGGACATGAATCTGGAAACCCGTTTCCAATTCATTGATCAATAGCGGCACCTAGCAGTACATATTGATCCCCGAATGCATAGAATCAGTATTCGGCTGAACCTTGATACACTCACATACCGATCCCTTGGCCCCTCACGATACCAGTCAAGCTCAAGGCGAGATACGCGCCACCCTTGTTGATAGCTCGACCACTTCACTCGACAGTGTGATGGATACAAACCATGACTAACTACTTAGTCATGTTAGCACGGCCGTGCGCTTTCCCTATCCATCCACACGAGGGGCCCAGAGGTATCTCTCCCGTTATCTAGGAGGGGCAAATCCCATCTTGATTATCACACCCTTGGCGATGTATCGTGGCATACCCAGTAGTCATCTTTATAACTACCCTGTTACGGTGTAGCGTTTGATGATACCAAAGCATACAAGTCTACATGCTAGGTATCCATGACAATCTCAGGTCTAAGGACCATATAGGCGTACCATTCGAGACTATACGCTGATGGCACTAGTCTATAAGAGATAACAACTCACAGCATCTCGGAGTGGGTCTTGTCCGACTACCCATGTTCTTCAACATGTGTCCACATTATTGGTTCGATATCTCCATATCTATGGTGTGTGAAACATTACCATCAACCAATACATGTGCTGATCAAATCATCACCGCTCCTCGTAATGATATTGATCAAGGACCCATTTAGAATAATGTCACTTGACAATGTGTTTCACAATTAGGTCGTACCCAATGGACATAATCGCAACATTTATTTGAGGACCCGATAAACAAAGCTATCATAATTACATGAACAAAGATATGTTATAATCATCACCATGATTGATCTAGGGCATATTCCCTTCAATCTCCCACTTGCACTAGAGTCAATCATATAGGTACCGAATACCCATTGCTCTTGTGTGCGCCTCATGCTTTAGTTGTGGAAGGGGCTTTGTCAACGGACCAGCCGTATTTAGATCCGTGTGCACTTTGCTTATCTTCACATCACCTCTCTCAATGATCTCCCGGATTAGGTGGTACCGCCTGAGTATATGTTTGGATTTTTGGTGAGACCTAGGCTCCTTTGCTTGTGCAATGGCGCCACTATTGTCATAATAGAGGTCCACTGGACAGGATGCACTAGCGCCACGCCCAACTCAGAAACAAATTTCCTGATCCAAACTGCTTCTTTTGCTGCTTCAGAAGCTGCAATGTACTCGGCTTCCGTTGTGGAATCAGCTATTGTCTCTTGCTTGGAACTTTTCCAGCTCACTGCCCCACCATTGAGACAGAATACAAACCCAGATTGCGATCGCGAATCATCTTTGTCGGTTTGGAAGCTAGCATCGGCGTAACCCTTTACGACAAGCTCCTCCTCTCCTCCAAAGGCCAAGAACATCTCCTTAGTCCTTTGTAAGTATTTAAGGATGTTCTTTGCAGCCACCTAGTGACTATCACCAGGATTCGATTGGTACCTGCTCGTGACACTCAGAGCATATGACACATCTGGGCGCGCACATAGCATGTCATACATGATAGATCCAATAGCCGAAGCGTATGGAATCCGACTCGTTCTCTCTTGCTCATCAGGTGTCGAAGCACACTAAGTCTTGCTAAGACTTACACCATGTGACATAGCAAGAAACTTTTATTGGAATCATGCATGTTGAACCGTTTCAGTATCTTGTCAATGTACGTACTTTGGCTCAATCCAATTAGCCTTTTTGATCTATCTCTGTAGATCTTTACACCCAAAATATAAGCTGCATCTCCCAAGTCTTTCATCGAGAAACTTTTTCTCAGATAAGATTGTGCAGCATCTAACATCGGAATATCATTTCCGATCAATAGTATGTCATCCACATACAAGACCAGAAATACAAGTGCGCTCCCACTAGCCATCTTGTAAATACAAGGCTCTTCCTCATTTTTGATGAAGCCAAACTGTTTGACCACTTCATCAAAGTGAAGGTTCCAACTCCGAGATGCTTGCTTCAGTCCATAAATGGACTTCCTAAGCTTGCATACCTTGCCAGCATTAGTAGGATCGCAAAACCCTCGGGTTGTACCATGTACACGTCCTCGCTTAGGTTTCCATTTAGGAAAGCTGTTTTGACATCCATTTGCCGAATCTCATAATAATGATATGAGGCAATTGCTAGCATGATCCGGATAGACTTTACCATGGTGACTAGCGAATAAGTTTCATCATAGTCCACACCATGAATCTGCTTATACCCTTTTGCCACCAATCGTGCCTTATAAATGTGAACATTTCCATCGGCGTCTATCTTCTTCTTAAAGACCCATTTGCACTCGATAGTTTTTACACCATCAGGCAGATCAACCAAATTCCAAACTTGATTATCATACATGGACTTTAACTCGGATCTCATGGTCTCCAGCCATTTCTCAGAGTCCGGGGCCACCATAGCTTCCTCATAGTCCTTGGGCTCGTCATTTTCCAATAATAACATGTCGCATTGCTCCGTCATGAGGAACATGAACCTCTCAGGAACACAGCTTGCCCGTGAGGACCTCCGTGGGGTTGGCGCCTCATCAACACGTTCAACAACCCGTTGCTCATCCTGCTGAAGACTAGCTGGAGCTGAAATATTTTCAGGTATTTCTCGAACTTCTTTGAGTTGCACCTTGCTCCCACTAGCTCTTTTGGAAAACTCATTCTCCAAAAAGACACCAGTCCGGACGACAAACACTTTGCCTTCTTCCCGGTTATAAAAATAATACCCTTTGGTTTCCCTTGGGTACCCCACAAAGAAGCACTTATCTGACTTGGCGTGGAGCTTATCAGACGTCATACGTTTTACATAAGCCTCACAACGCCAAATTTTAAGATAAGACAAGTCGGGACGTTTCCCTTTCCATATCTCATATGGTGTCTTATCAACGGATTTAGATGGAACCCTGTTTAATGTGAACGCAGCTGTTTCTAGAGCGAATCCCGAAAATGACAATGGAAGATCGACTTGACTCATCATAAACCGTACCATGTCCAACAAAGTCCAGTTCCTCCATTCGGATACCCCATTCCACTGAGGCGTACCGGGCGGAGTAAATTGTGGAACAATTCCACAACTCTTTAGATGATCACTAAACTCTTGGCTCAAATATTCACCTCCACGGTCGGACCGTAGAAATTTAATTTTCTTGCCCAAATGATTTTCTACTTCATTCTGAAACTCTTTGAACTTTTCAAAAGATTCAAACTTATGCCTCATTAGATAGATATTGTTGGGGAACGCGGTATGCTACTCTAGCAAAAATTAAAAATTTTCTACCGTATAACCAGAAAGCTACTCGCGAGAAGGGGATCATAGACTAATTACCACTAGACGCGCAGTTGCGGAATCCTTTGCACGTCGATGTAGTGGATTGTTCACGCCGTAATCGTGGACCGTCCTTGCCTCGTCCGGCTGCGGATCATCCTCGCACCGTCGTGGATCATCCTCGCCTCGCCGTGGATCGTCCTCGCCTCGTCCGGCTGCTGATCATCCTCGCACCGTCGTGGATCGTCCTCGCCTCGCCGTGGATCGTCCTTGCCTCGTCGTAGCAACGTCACCACATCAGTGCACACGTCCAGGGATGGGACGTCGTGCGTCGGTGTGCAAGCACCAGATCGCTCTGCAGGGGTAGCGAGAGGAGGTGGCTAGGGTTTATGGCGAAACACCTCTAAAATGCATGAAAGTGTGTTGTGCATCTAGCCTCCGCCCCTCCTTATATAGCCACGAGGTGAAACCCTAGGCAGTCAGGGCCCATCTACGTGCTAAGCCCACGAGGTCCATTAATTACGGATCCAATCCGAATTAATGCGTCCCAGCCCGTTAAGTGTGTGACTCTGTAGGTTCATGCGCATTTGGACATGGATTCGGAAAACCCTTTTTCTAATACAATAGTCAGTAGCGGCTCCTTGCAGAGCATGCCAACTCCAAAACGCATGTGATTAAAGTACTGATGTAATAATCCCTTTGCCAAACTATATGAAGATCGAACTCAAGGCGAGAAGCATGTCATCCTTTGACAGTTCAATCCATCTCTTGTATCCATGATATATTAATAAGTTGTGATTGACTTCTCAATCACGGCATGGCCATGCACTTCTTTAATCATATCACACGAGTGGCCTAGACATATATCTCCGTTACATTGGAGTGGCAAATTCCATCTTGACTGCTCACTTCCCTCTGCATGTTTCATAGTAAACATGAAAGCTACCTTTATAACTATCCGGTTAGGAAATAGTGTTTGGTAACCCCAAGGTAAACTATTACACATGTAGGGAATATGACAATCTCAGGTCTAAGGATCATACATCTACTATGTATGAGATACACTGATGACACATAAGAATGTAACATTCTCGCAGTGTCCCATTGTGGGTCTATCTAACACATGTTCTTCAACATGTGTCCACAATGTATTGATGATATCTCCATATCCTATGATCTATGAAACATGATCATCTAACAATACATGTGCTGATCTATTCATTGTTGTCCTATACGATGATATCCGATCAGAGATATTTATCGAATTATATCAATAAGTAAAGAGCTTCATAAACAAATCACACACTTGTTGATCAAAACAATGATATACATTCATTGGATCAATAATCATATTATTATTCATAAACATAGTCATGTTACAATCATCCATATGATTGCCTCAAGAGCATAACACTAACAGATATAGCCATATCTACTAAAGTCATCGATGAAAGTAATGAAGTACTGATAACCACCTTTGGCCATTGAGCTCATTGATCCACATACATCAGTATGCACGAGAGCTAACAACTCGCGCATGCGCTCACTTGTACCAGTGAAAGGTGCCTTTGTCATCTTGCCAAGTAAACAAGACTCGCATGATTTAAAAGATTCCAAATCTAATGAACCAAGAAGATCATCTTTATGGAGCTTCTCCATGCGTCTTTTATTTATATGGCCCAATCGACAATGCCATAAATAAGTAGAATTAGCATCACTTGTTTTGAGTTTGTTATTAATATTATTTATAGAAGCATTACCTAGATCTAGCACATACAGTCCATTCACCAATGGACAGTTACCATAGAGCAAGCCTTTGAAATAAATGGAACAATTCCTATTTTTTATTACAAAATCATAACCATCTTCCTCTAAACAAGAAGAAGAGATAATGTTCTTACTCAAGGTAGGAATGTAATAACAATTATTCAATTCCAAGACTAAGCCATAAGGTAATGACAAGGGATAGACGCCAACGGCCTTCGCAACAACCAATGCTCCATTGCCGACGTGAATTTCCAACTCGCCAATCTTGCAATCTCTAGTCCTTCTTAACCCCTGCAACGATTTGCAAGTATGAATCATTGATCCGGTATCAAATACCCAAGACTCAGTAGGACAAGTTGCAAGATTAACTTCTATAACATTAATACCTGAAGTAGAAGGAACCTTTCCTTTCTTTTTGTCTTTCAGGTACCTCGGACAGTTTCTCTTCCAGTGCCCATTGCCCTTGCAATAGTGACATTTATCAGAAGCATTAGGGCCAACCTTTGGCCTTTCTTTAGGCTTTGGTTTTGGGTCTTGGATCTTATCCTCACCATTACTTGTAGCCTTGTGCTTCCTTTTCTTATCCTTTTGAATCATCATCACATGATTTGTGCCTTTCTTTATGCTCTCTTCCGCAGTTTTTAGCATCCCATGTAGTTCGGTCAGATTCTTCTCCAAGCTATTCATATGAAAGTTCGGAATGAACGGTCCATAGCTCGTAGGGAGTGACTAGAGAATCACATCTGTAGCCAACTCATTTTGCAAGGGAAAACCGAGCTTCTCCAGGCTCTCAATGTAACCAATCAGCTTTATTACATGAGGGCTAACAGAAGCACCCTCAGCTAGCTTGCACGCAAACAATACTTTAGATATCAAATATCTTTCAGCCCTTGCTTGGTTTTCAAACATGCCCTTGAGACCCACAATCATAGTGTAGGCATCGGCATACTCATATTGCATTTGAAGCTTAGAGTTCATCGTGGCAAGCATGAGACAGCTGACGTCTAGGGCGTCGTTAGTGTGCTTCTCATAAGCACGCTTATCAGCAGTGGATGCATTTTCAGGCAACTCATCAGGATATGGACCGTCTAGAACATATTCCTTCTTTTTAGCCTTGAGAACAATTCTCAAGCTTCGATACCAATCCATAAAATTCGTCCCAATTAGTTTTTCCCTCTCCAGAATCGACCGCAAGTTAAAACCAGTGTTTGCATTAACAGCGTTTGGTGCCATCTACAACATAAATAAGCAAAGTTTTAGCACTATGTTCATGTTAATCTCTTATTAAATAATTTCAATAAAAGATGCTTCCATTAAGATCACTTTCCCTCTGGCAATCTCTATGGAACAAGATCCACGGTCACTACGGTTCGGGTAAGGACTTGTCAATACCACTTGAACCCGCGACATCGGTAGGCAATACATTGCCAATCACATCGTATGTAATTATTGCTTCTTGGCATGACATCATATGCCCCAGCGCCCAACACTGATGCCCCGAAGTCCCAAATCCTATTTGGATGACTCCGTTAAGCAAACCAATACTATGCTAGTGAGTGCATGGGTTAGGCTACACTCACTCTATTGTGCAAGTAAGAGGGTGGCGTTCCTGACTTGTCAAAACCTTATCCACCAACGTACAAGACAATAGATGCAGCTATTGAAAAAGGGCATCTTACTCTTAATTTTTCGAGGGAAACTATTCAATCAGGTTAACATATTCACCACATATGACGTGAAAGAATAGCAATGCAAGGTAAAATATCACAGGCAATCAAATTATACTGTGAACTAGTATGGCCCATGTGTTGAATAATTAGACAATTTCCAGATTAAATTCCGAATATAAATCATGAACAACATCATAAAAACTAGCATGTATTTCTCTACCATACTAGACAGTACGAACAACATGACCATCTGGTTAAACATGATTAACCATGAGATTAGGATAGATTGAATGTACTGAGCAGAAGAAGATGCAGATGCCGCGGCTGGTGCAGTCGCGACGTTGACGTTGACGACGTTATTGCCGGCATGTCGCAGGAGCCGTTCACTACGACGCCTAGCAGTAAGAAGAGGAAGGCGACCGTGGTGAAGATCTTGAGCAGTCGCGTGAAGCGCTTCCCAAAAACCTTATTCGCCCTCTCCCGGTGCAGGATCTCGAAGGCGAAGGGTTCCGGAGACCTGCTCTCCCGATCGCTGGTGCACGCCGGCGCTCGGAATGTAGAAGGCTACGGTGGTAGTGCAACAGCGAGAGGTGGCAAAACTCTAACCCCTCTCAAGCCTCAAGCACCAAGCACTTTTGCACACTCCTAGTGGTGGCCTTTAGGTGGTTTATATAGAGAGCCAAAGGTGTTCCTCCCCTTTCCCCTAGCAATATGGGACTAAAGGAATCCACCATCCTCATGCTCCCACATGGGCCTTTGAGATTTTCTTTAGGAATTAGTTCATTTGGGCCAAGCCCACTTATTCCAATAATCCCCCACCAGATCTCAAATGCCCATTTAGAGATTTGCCAATACTCACTACTGTTTGATATACCAGCATTTCAGCAGAGACTGTTAAGTTGAACTTCTGCCTAGAGCTCCAAGTTACACCTATTCACAACTTGAACAATGGACTACGCCTTGAATTGCAAGTTTTGTGTGAACAGGTTTCACTCAAAGTCATAACTGATACCTGGCTGCCAGTAGCCTCCTCCGCGGGTGGAGCATATGCGTCGTACTCCATGGTCTCTTCATGAGCTTACTAGAGATCACCCAGGTCTCATAGACTGCGACGTTAGACAGTCGGGCTCATATAGGTGTGTTCTTTCAAGAATGCTCTGTAGGACAGTATCTTCGCTAGTTAAAGCCAACAGAAACACATTAAGGCATATCGCCATCCTGCCTTACATCCTTCTGAGAGTATTGCATCTTCACTTGGAGAGGGCAACAGATTACTCTCCTCAGTTCACCAATTGCTTGTTTTACCCAGGACCTAATTCACGGGATCTCCGATCACAAAGGCTGGGTTACCATAATGGAAACTTATATGGGTCTCATACCCATCTCCCTAGATGCACCTTCTATCACATTCCGTGATAGTCCCTTTGTAAAGGGATCTGTCAGGTTTTTGTCTGTTTGAATATAAGTCACACTTATAACTCCGGAGTTTCTCAATTTCCTGACAGACTTCAATCGTCTTTTAACGTGTCTTGATGACTTCGCATTATCCTTAGCACTGTTCACTTTAGCAATCACAAATTGATTATCACAGTTCATAAGGATAGTCGGTATTGGTCTTTCAACCACCGGCAAGTCCATCAAGAGCTCACGCAGCCAATCTGCCTCTACAGTGGCTGTATCTAAAGCAGTGAGCTCTGCCTCCATGGTTGACCTTTTCAAAATGGTCTGTTTGCAAGACCTCCAAGACACTGCACCACCACCAATGGTAAATACATATCCACTGGTAGCATAGAGCTCATCAACATTAGAAATCCAGTTCGAGACACTATATCCCTCAAGCACTGCAAGGTGCCCTAAATAGTGAATCCCATAACTCGTAGTACCTTTCAAATAGCGCATTACCCTTTCAAGTGCATGCCAATGAACAGAACCCGGGTTTGACATGAACCTACTCAATTTGCTCACAGCAAATGATATATCAGGTCTCGTTGCACCAGTAAGATACATCAGTGAACCGATAATCTGAGAATATATTAACTGGTTTAAGCCAATTTTCTTATTCTTTCTCAGTGTCACACTGGGATCATAAGGAGTGGGAGAGGGCTTGCTGTCCATAAAGCCAAACCGGCTCAAGATCTTCTCCACATAGTGGGATTGCGAAAGAGTAATCCCACTCTCATCCTTAATAAGCTTGATGTTCAGAATTACATCAGCTTCTCCCAGATCTTTCATATCAAATTTCTCTGATAGGAAAGACTTGACCTCATTGATCACATCAATATTTGTGCCAAAGATCAGTATATCGTCCACATAAAGGCACAAAATAACTCCTACACCCCCACCATAGCGATAGTATACACATCTATCAGCCTCATTAATGGCAAAGCTCGCAGACGTCAAAGTGGTGTCGAACTTCTCATGCCATTGCTTAGGTGCTTGTTTCAAGCCATACAAAGATTTCAATAATTTACACACCTTGCTCTCATGACCCTTTACTACAAACCCATCAGGCTGTTCCATGTAAATTTCCTCATCTAACTCTCCATTAAGGAAAGCTGTCTTCACGTCCATCTGATGAACGTGAAGACCATACGAGGTAGCCAGGGAAAGTAATACTCGAATGGTTGTCATTCTAGCAACAAGTGAACAAGTATCAAAGAAATCTTCGCCTTCCTTTTGGGTGTAACCCTTAGCCACAAGCCGAGCCTTGTACTTCTCAATAGTACCATCAGGCCTAAGCTTCTTCTTGAACACCCACTTACAACCCACAGGTTTACAACCATAGGGCCGTTCAGTTACCTCCCAAGTCCCATTGGCGAGAATCGAGTCCATCTCATTCTGCACAGCTTCTTTCCAATTGTCTGTATCTGGAGATGCATATGCCTCTGCAATGGACATAGGAGTATCATCCAAGAGGTACACAATGAAATCATTGCAAAGGATTTTTCAATCCTATGTCTCTTGCTCTTTCTAAGAGCTTCATTGTCATCCTCCTCTAGGACTTTATCAGATGGTTGCTCAGAAGAGTCAGTAGGTATAATAGTTTTAGGAATTATCTCAGAAGAAAATCTAGAAGTGCTATGCATATCTTTCATCGGAAATATATTCTCAAAAAAATGTAGCATCGCGAGACTCCGTAATAGTATCAACATACATATCACGCACATTAGATTTAACTACTAAAAATCTATAAGTGATGCTCCGCTGAGCATATCCCAGAAAAACACAATCCACTGTCTTAGGCCCGAGCTTACGCTTTTTGTTAATCGGTTCATTGACTTTCGCCAATCATTCCCACGTGCGTAAGTAGGAAAGTGATGGTTTTCTTCCAACCCACTTCTCGTAAGGGGTCTTCTCCATGTTTCTGTTAGGAACTCTATTCAGGACATGACATGAAGTCAACACAGCTTCCCCCCACCATGTCTTAGATAAACCAGCCGTGTCTAACATGGCGTTCACCAAGTCAATCAGCGTGCGGTTTTTCCTCTCGGCAATCCCGTTTGATTCGGGTGAGTAGGGAGGTGTCCTCTCATGAATAATACCATGTTCCGTACAAAAATCATCAAAGATTTTGGGAAAATATTCGCCACCACGATCCGACCTAAGGCGTTTGATCTTTCTCTCTAGTTGGTTTTCAACTTCAGCTTTATAGATTTTAAAGTAGTGAAGCGTCTCATCCTTAGTTTTCAACAAGTAAACATAGCAAAATCTAGTCGTGTCATCAATCAATATCATGAAGTATCTCTTTCCACCCTTTGTCAACACATCATTCATCTCGCACAGATCAGAATGTATGAGTTCTAGAGGTGCCAAGTTCCTCTCCTCAGCCACCTTGTGAGGCTTTCAAGGTTGCTTTTATTGCACACAACTATGGCACTTAGAACCTTTGGCAATAGTGAAATTCGGAATTAAACTCATGCTGGAAAGCCGATTCATAAGACCAAAGTTTAATGTGGCATAAACGAGAGTGCCAAATACTCGCCTCATCATTAACACTGTCACAAATGTGGTTCACAGACTTATTACTGAAATCTGAAAGGGACACACATGAACATTAGCACCCGTATCAATCCACCAACTAGAAGACTGAAATACTGAAAACACAGAAGGTAAATTACTATACCCTCCATCTCCAGTGTTGCTAACGGTCACTGTGTTGACAGCCTTGGACGCCTGTCCATTGTTGGCCTTTTTCCCTCGACGGTCTGCCCGATCTGGGCATTCCTTGGAAAAATGCCCGACTTCACCACATGCGAAGCAGGGCATCTCAGCCTTGTTCATCTTCTTCTTCTTGAAATTGGTAGTCTTATTAGGCTTGTTCTTCCCTTTGTTCTTGCCGTAGTTCTTCTGAACCATATTGGCGCTGGACTGGCCCTCGGCTCCATTACCACTGATATCTTTGTCCTCTTATGTTTTAGAGTAGTGCCGAAACTCCTCCACGAGGGAGGCAGTTTTGCAATGATGCAACCGGCCACAAAAGGATCAGGTAAGACACATTCTAGGAGTTCGAGTTCCTTGACAATGCACTGTATCTCATGGGCTTGCTCTACAACAGAGCGATTATCAGCCATCTTATAGTCATGAAAGTTTTCCATGACATACAGTTCACTGCCCGCATCCGATGCACCGAATTTGGCTCGTTGTATCTCTACAAAGACTTCAGATCTGTTATGTGCATGTACACATCACACAGACGGTCGGCAAGAACGCTAAGGATGCATCCCACGAAGATAGTATTGGCATCCGTGAAACTTTTCTGCTGCTCAGCAGAGAGATCACCTTCAGGCTTGCCTTTAATTTAGTCCAGAATACATTCATAGCCGTAAGCCAGAGCGTGACCTTGACTTGCCACCTCTTAAAGTGCACACCAGAGAATTTAATCTCCGACCTTAGTGCGTCGGCAAAACCAGCCATTGTTAATTCAGGAAGTTGTCTACAATAAGGTTTTTGGATTGTTGAGTAATTAGACAATTTCCAGATTAAATTCCGAATATAAATCATGAACAACATCATAAAAACTAGCATGTATTTCTCTACCATACTAGACAGTACGAACAACATGACCATCTGGTTAAACATGATTAACCATGAGATTAGGATAGATTGAACGTACTGAGCAGAAG
Organism: Rhipidocladum racemiflorum; assembly: GCA_036346355.1. NCBI lineage: Eukaryota > Viridiplantae > Streptophyta > Magnoliopsida > Poales > Poaceae > Rhipidocladum > Rhipidocladum racemiflorum. The sequence continues at coordinate 48,567,048 of CM070589.1, forward strand.
AAAATGCAGATGCCGCGGCTGGTGCAGTCGCGACGTTGACGTTGACGACGTTATTGCCGGCATGTCACAGGAGCCATTCACTACGACGCCTAGCAGTAAGAAGAGGAAGGCGACCGTGGTGAAGATCTTGAGTAGTCGCGCGAAGCGCTTCCCAAAAACCTTATTCGCCCTCTCCCGGTGCAGGATCTCGAAGGCGAAGGGTTCCGGAGACCTGCTCTCCCGATCGCTGGTGCACGCCGGCGCTCGGAATGGAGAAGGCTACGGTGGTAGCGCAACAGCGAGATGTGGCAAAACTCTAACCCCTCTCAAGCCTCAAGCACCAAGCACTTTTGCACACTTCTAGTGGTGGCCTTTAGGTGGTTTATATAGAGAGCCAAAGGTGTTCCTCCCCTTTCCCCTAGCAATATGGGACTAAAGGATTCCACCATCCTCATGCTCCCACATGGGCCTTTGAGATTTTCTTTAGGAATTAGTTCATTTGGGCCAAGCCCACTTATTCCAACACCATGACGTGGCGATCTCCATCTTCCATGACCAACCTTGCACACCCGACCATCAGGATTGAAGCCTTCAAGAATCTATACTATACTACTACATCTAGCAGCTAGTAGCAAAATTACATGAGGATTCAAGACATCACATGTTGGCACACAGGCCGTTATACAATGATAGGACAGCCCACAGCTGCAATTAACCATGACACGCAGGTCATAAAATACACAACCATGCATCACATGCACATAGGGTCCATATTGTTCACATCATACCCTGCAAAAACAAGTTAAGCGCCGGATTGAATTCTAGCGCGCAGGAAGTGAACAAATTTTAATTCATAGGCGCTATGCTGACTATCATGGCCGGTTAGCTGGCGGGGTTCAAAGGGGCAGCACCCGTAGAAAATTTTTCAGGCAACATAGATCGCATCTATGAAAACGCTATGGAAATTCAAGCGGATTGATCAAATCAAGCCGATTCCGAGTCATCAGAATGCCTCAGTTTCCATAGGATCAATCTCATCAATCCAACGCACGAGGTCCCCTTGAGAGCGCGGCGACCACACCGATCTCGATCTGTTGGCTCGATCTGTTCGGCGCTTGCAACTACCCCGATGGTGTTACCAACCGATAGGGGTAATGCATGGCACGAATCTGAAATGAACACGAACTAATCTTTTTGATCGTGTAGAGCTACCAACTCATACCTCATACTTCCCCGATACCGATTGATCCAATCAACCCGTGATAAACACAACAGCATATCAACATGTGCGCGCGATCCAGATCCTAAACTACACATGATCGGCTCTGATACCACTGTTGGGAGCCGGGTAGGCTACGCTAGCAACAATAAAAAATTTCTAACGTGAACACCCAAGATCACATGCAAGTAGGGGATCATGGATCGTTACCCTTGGTGCGCCGATGCAGCGGAAGCAGATACGCGCGCGTGGAGGAAGTAGTCGTTCACGTCCTGATCTACCCCGAGTGGTCGCCGATCTCCACCGAGTGGTCGCCGGGTGGTCGCCGACCTCTGCCGAGTGGTCGCACGAGATCCAACCGAGCAGCGCGTCCACGGATGGCAGCGCCTCTAACGGTATCCTCACGTACCGAGCAGGAACGCCATGCGGGGTGTGCTAGCACCTCACCACACAGCTAGGGTTTCTGGGGAGCAGGTGGGGCGCACGGCGGCTGAACGTGGTGAGGGTTCTCATCTGTATCGCGCACTGTTCCTGGCCTCGCCTTTTATAGACACGCTAGTGGGCCAAAGTTCGCTAGGGTTCTACCTCCAACGTGGATCTCATCCACGCACAAACCCGTTAATCAATTCCAACTCGTTAAATGTGTGACCCGTTAGGTTCAATGTAAGTCGGACATGAATCTAGAAACCCGTTTCCAATTCATTGATCAAAAGCGGGACCTAGCAGTACATATTGATCCCCGAATGCACAGAATCAGTATTTGGCTAAACCTTGATACACTCACATACCGATCCCTTTGCCTCACGATACCAGTCAAGCTCAAGGCGAGATGCGCGCCACCCTTGTTGATAGCTCGACCACTTCACTCGACAGTGTGATGGATACAAACCATGACTAACTCCTTAGTCATGTTAGCACGGCCGTGCGCTTTCCCTATCCATCCACACGAGGGGCCCAGAGGTATCTCTCCCGTTATCTAGGAGGGGCAAATCCCATCTTGATTATCACACCCTTGGTAATGTATCGTGGCATACCCAGTAGTCATCTTTATAACTACCCTGTTACGGTGTAGCGTTTGATGATACCAAAGCATACAAGTCTACATGCTAGGTATCCATGATAATCTTAGGTCTAAGGACCATATAGGCGTACCACTCGAGACTATACGCTGATGGCACTATAAGAGATAACAACTCACAGCGTCTCGGAGTGGGTCTTGTCCGACTATCCATGTTCTTCAACATGTGTCCACATTATTGGTTCGATATCTCCATATTTATGGTATGTGAAACATTACCATCAACCAATACATGTGCTGATCAAATCATCACCGCTCCTCGTAATGATATGGATCAGGGACCCGTTTAGAATAATGTCACTTGATAATGTGTTTCACAATTAGGTCATACCAAATGGACATAGTCGCAACATTTATTCAGGGAACCGATAAACAAAGTTATCATAATTACATGAACAAAGACGAATCATCACCATGATTAATCTATGGTATATTCCCTTCAATCAGAGCGAGATAGGTGTGAGTTTGCATTGGAGGCGTGAGCGCTTTGTTTTGTTTGAGCTATCCTGTGACCATAGGTAGCAAAATGGCGAGCTGTATTTAATGTTTTGTGCAACGGAATTGGTGGAGTTTGTGCCAGTGCCCATTTTATACCTCCGTAAGTAAATGGCGATAATAGATTTGTCCTTCTGCAAACAGTTCTGTATTATTGTTTTGCTATTGTGACAATCAGTTTTGTGTTGGCAACCATGACAGAAAATTGGTCGATGACAATACGATATCGTAAGTATTGTTCGCTCGTTGCGGTAGATAATTCAATTATCACTTTATATCACCTTTTAGGAATTGGGGAGTAGGAACACTGAACACTTACCTTCTGATGTAGATTGGTTGAAGGATCACTGGATCAAAGTGGAGGACTAACAACATTGTCTCTGCACTGTAGGGCTATGTTGCCAGGATACACGATACCGCGATATGACGTTTTCTCAAAAACATCGATACAGCAATGCGTGTGTATATATAATTAATGAATTCTTGTAAGAAAATGAGAAACTAAGAATGCCTTAATATTGCCGTAGCTAGGTACTTTCTTCTCTGATTTATATGCAGGCATCAAGAATCTCGATGGCAAGAGCAGGAGCTCAGATTGGAGAAAAAATATTCTTCATGATTGTAGCTTCCATGAATCAGTGCATCTGGATGATTTTGCCATTCATGTAGCTCTACATCTGGTAAGTATTAACATAATGTTTATGTTTCTTTCAATATTTTTCCTGCACAGCTTAAAACAACATAGTTATCGTTTTCTTACTCCAGCAGAATTTGACGGTTCTATCTACTATTGAATAGATACCACCCAATGGAGAATTTGTTGCAATAAACTACCGGATAGCTCAAGGATTTAAGCCACCTTTCCGTGCAACCACAATAATCAAAGAACTTAGAACATCTAGGGTATGGAAGTTTGTGTTTTCGTTTAGTGCTGATAAAACTATTGTTTCAAATTAAGTGAAGCTCGATTCGTGACCTTTTTTTATTTATACAATCTAAGGTTCTGCTGAAAATAAGAGTAGGCTTCTCTGAAAGGCCACCGCTAACACGATCACAATACAAAATGCCAGTGCCCTCTTACACAGTAAGGTCAACTGCAGCTTTATTTTGCTCCTCTTAAGTTCACAATAGAATGAAATATTACCTACTACTTCTTCCTTTAATAGCTACATGGTTGCATGATGAATGACTTTGTAGGCCGTTTCCCAAATAGGAAGCTAGAACAGTTGAATAAACAACAGATTTTAAAGAGAGATCTCGGAGACTTTGGTAGAATCCAAGGAAGGTAAGAAGAATTTATTCTTTTCTTTGTTCTTCTCCCCAGTTAGTGTTAGCCTTTCTTTCTTTTATGGTACCACAGGAGTACCACCTCACCTAGGACCATAGCATGCGTACTATGCTATCTTCCTTTCGGCTCATGAAAAGTTCTAAAACAGATTCAATAGAGGTATGGTACCACTTATCATCATAGAAAAGATCCAGTTTTGATGTTAGCAACTAATGAGGAGAGCTAGGTTAATAAATATAAGAGACTAATTTGAATTTTTTTTATGTCTGTAGATGCTCTGCACTTGTTCAGATGGTTAAACAATGAGTTTTATATCTTCGGTTAAAGTATTACAATACTGTATCTATCATATACCAATGCTTATGCCTTAATGTCATATCTTTGCTTTCCACTTAAGAATCAAAACTACTACAATGCGGTCGAGGAGCTCACAAAAATCGCAAGCATCGGAGAAAGCAACGATATTTGTCAACAAAATTTCATGTAAATCTGCATATTTTGTTTGTGCTTCTGCTATAATGTTTCAATGAGCAAAACTCCCATCATTATTTGACTATGAGTAAGTCAAATGAGAATACTACAATGGCCTCAAATGATTATTGCAATTTTGGGTTGCACGAAGGATAGCTATGAATACATCAAAATTTTATTACTGCTTAGTAATGCCTTATTTTTATGTCTGTCTTGCACTTCGAAGGCCTTGAAAATTTTTTACTTTATTCTTTAGCTCATAATTAAACTAACAAACACAAACAAGTGATACTTATTGGTCATGTAACACCCCAGGCTCCAACTGAGCCCAGAATGGTACTAACTCTTAAATTCACTAAAAATTTCGACAGAACCTCCTCTATAACAGCGGACATCCACTCAGCAGACATAAGAGCAATTCAGCATAATATAATAGGTAGTATAATGGAGACGTAAGTCACTACGCTCTCAAGCACAACTAATAAACATCAACCAAACATATTCAATGAACGAAAACATTAAACACAATTTGACATGACACTTCGTGTTATCTTATCACAAGTAAGATTAGTCAATTCTAGTGTAGTGGAGTGACTAGTGATGCAGATGTGACGCTAAGTCCCTTTCCCACATGCCGCTTTCATGACACCTACAAAAAAACATAAAACAACAAGGGTGAGTCACAAGACTCAGCAAGTGCATCAAAACAAAACAACAACCAAACCTGTCATGTGTGAAGCTCAAATCGCCGGTTAACCACAATGGTACAACACATCTCAACGATACTTTTATAATCTTAACTTCGCAAATCTCAACTTCTCATTTATCATCTCAACATCTCAACTTCACATTTATCATCTCAGAATCATGCAATGCATCATGTAAGCTCTTTAATGCACTTCCTCAAAGCATATACCGGTATTGCTGGGTGCACACCCGTCGGCGTGCACCCTCCCGACCATCCCGTGGTGGGGCCTACCGAAGTAGGACTTTCCTGCCATCCCGTGGCAGGTCCCTACGCTTAACATCGCTCCCATTCACACCGATGAATGGGACTGCGAGGTAGGATCAACACAAGCACTCCGGATTAGTCATATATGCACATATGACTTTCTCACCGACCTGGCTCAATTCATGGAAACAACATGAGCACTCCGGATTAGTCATATAAACACATAGGACTTTCTCACCGACCTGGCTCAATTCACTTTTCATGAATGCTCATAAACAGAATGCATGATAACGACATAATCTCATCATACTGATTTTAAAACTACCATGATCACATTCATAACAAATAACCCCATTCACATGCTCTCATTTCCTTCTTTCGTAGCCACAAGCATAAATATCATTCATGGATATTCACAAGTCCTACACCTACTAGTGATGCCAACATAGCAATATCATGCATTATCAATTTATATAGCAACTAGCATGGCAAACAATCAACACTGCAAGAATTCAACAATCGATGCACTTGCCTTATTCTTCGGAGATGGAAGGGCTAACCGCATCCGGAAACACCACCACCTGTACAATGGTATCCACATTATAACATGACAGTACCATTGCAAACATAACCCTAGGGCTCGCTTCCTACGTCCCGAATCCCTGCCCAAACGACGAACTCACAATTTATCGGGAGCGCGCTGCAGAGCGCCTAATTCATAATTTCGTATCTATTTTTATACTGCACCTAAAAATCTAAAAATTTTACAGAAGCTAGGTATCAACCTTATATACAACTTTCATGAAGACAATAAATTTAAATTCCACTGTTATCTATGACTAATCAGCAGTTCAATTCAGATCACGTCATTCTGTTTCAAATTCGGGCAGCAGGTTTGCAACAGATATTACTCACAGACCGTCGCTGTAAAAATTCTGAACAAATTACACAAAATAGTTCTCGATGTTACCTACAACTTTCTAGTTATACGTTTTTGCAGGAAAAATCATCTAGGTCACGAAATCGCGTCTGTAAACCGACTGCTCATACTGTTCGAAGTCAGACCACTCTGATCCGAAAATCAAATCTCCTCCCAGCAACCCTCCTCAACGAATTAACCATGGACAAGGGCTCCAAAACCCTCCTAATACCACCCTAGAACAGAATCTAAAACACCCAAATCAAACCTCACCTAAAGGGAATGAAAACTCACCGTTCTTCGCCGATCCGCGCCGTTCATCGCAGCAGATTCGATCCCGGGCAGCGGAGGAACACTTTGGGTGGATGGATCTACATTTCTACTGGCTGGAAATGGTGTGGAAGAGGGGAGGAAGTGGCTGCAAATTTCGTCCATGGAGGAGGAGGTTTGGGGCGGCTATGGGGGGGGGAAGGAGAGGTGGGAGATTAGGGTTAGGGATGTGGTGGGGCTGGTTTTTGGGGGCCCAAGAGGGTGACTGCAGTTTTTAACCCTTTTTTCTTTTTCTTTTAATGAGAAATCACTCCCTCAAGGCTAAACTCTACCCTTTAATAGCCCAAAACCCTCCGTAGGTCCCGCTACAGCCCACAAACCCTAGAAATTCCCGCACGAACACAAAAATTGAGATTCGGGTATTACACTCTCCCCCCCTAAATAGGATTCGACCCCGAATCCCAAACAGGCCACTACTCAACAACAAGAACAATAGGGAACCAAAATTCACAAATCATACCCACAAGAACAAACCACAACACTCCACATGCTGGAAAGAACACAAATCAGGAAGCAACTCTCAGATTAACACGGAAAGCAACTCATCTCCATTCAACTCCACAAGACTCAAATAACTTTCTTACCTCCCCTTGAAAAGCATGGGATAAAATTCCCATATCGAGCCCCTATCGCCTACAGTTAATGAAACCTTGAAAATTTTCTTTTAACATCTTAGCATACAACCTCCATAACCAATGATCAATTTCGGAATAACCAGGTGCCAAAATCTGAACTCAACTCCAATTCTTTTTTTAGTTATGATTACACCTCGCAATTCCTTCATCCACTTCAGTTGCAAAATCTTTACCACAATTTGATTAACTCTATGCGGTAGTGCCCACCCAAAACACTTTCCCCCAACCAACTACTAATCAATTCTCAAAATCAAGTGCTCAATTCAACTTTACAAGATCTAACCAAGAAGAGTTACGACACATTCACACAAAAAGGCAACAGGAAAAAAAATGTTAGAAACGGTCATCAGCATGGATACCACCTATATCCTACCTAGTGAACATCCAACCAAGAAACTCTAGAAGAGAGTATCACTTTCCATATCTCCATCGTAGCTAGAATGAGTAGTATAAGTAATTATCATGGTTGATCAGGCCATGAGTTACTCGCACTACACACCTAATACGGGAGATATGTTCAAACATAATTCAATATCGTGAAGAGGATACATGGGCACGGACAAAAGTTCGAGGTCGACCCCCATGTCGCCAATCTGGTAGCACGCCCTAGGACAACACTCAAGTATTCCATAACACAAAGCATTCAAAGAAAGGAGTCTTAAAATGTTGCAAAATAAGACACAAGGCAAACCACGGCTACCAGCTGCAATTAACAAATTTCTACCTCTCCCTTCAGTGAAAACAGAAATGTTCCAAAGAAATACACTACTAAGGAGACATCGCATCTCCAACAACAGCACTCTATACCGAGAAGTGAACGCTCAAAAACAATCCAAGCTGAACAAAACAAACCTGAGTAGGACCTCATCCAACACCACGACCACCAATTTGCATGATCCACTTAAGGCCAGATACAAGCAAGGCCCCAAAGCAAACACTCATTTGAGTAAATATAGCAACTTACTTTAGGAAAGCCAATCACAATATAAAAGTTACTATCTCTTCTTCCTAGTCTATCTCACATCAAAGGACAACTATCCTAGACAAGAGTTCACAATAGAAAGTTTCACGTCAGATTTACATAACATTAGCTACGCCCCTTATAATCAAATTACTCAAACACTCCCAAGAAGGGTTTGGACCGCGACATGCAATAACCTTCATTACTCCTCACTAATCAACCATTTACGATTAACACCTAGCAAGGGCTAAGGGCTAAGGCCTTAAGGTATTACCAACCCACAATCGGTTCTCTTTTATAGGAAGGTCTCGTTCCACCATCTTTCACTTAAGGAGCAAGGGAACATTCGATTCTCTTTAACAATATAAACAACTTTTATCACTTTAAAACCAAGGCACCAAGATGAACTACAGGAATAACTCCAATTAAAAGAGAAACACCGCATAACCTGTACTAAATGCATTTCAACTTTACTAAAACAGATCATTCTTACTTTACCAAAACAAAACAACTTTGAAAAGTGGAATCCGATCCAGGAATCAAATATCTCCACACAACAACCTCACATATTTTTAGGTGAATGGGAAACTCATTTCCTGGCATAAACTTGCTTTAGCAACAAAAGTCGCTTACGAAACAATCATAAAAATCATCTTCAAGAAATTTTCAAAATACCTCACACATTTTAATAATTTTACTCTAGTCAAACTAGAGATACACATATCTCCGAATCAAACACTTCTAAAAAATTACATTAAATTCGGTTATTTCGCTTAACCAATAATGCAACCAATAACTCATTTTGTATACTAATGAGTGCAATCCAAGCATACACCCTTTGGGGTTAGATTCCATAACCATGACTTAAATCCAATATCTTACCAAAACAATTGAGTTGCATTATTCTACATGGTAACACATTCAACATTCATCAACATATACTTCATGAATAATCCTTCTTTCATCCTCATTTTCAAGCCTCAAAGTTACGCCCAAATTTGGCTACATTCACACTAATATAGGGAACTCAAATACATATATTAGAACTTGAACGCCTTAGCCAAAAGACATTCATCCAAAAGATCATACAAACACAACAATCCATATACCTTTAAACATGATTCACCTTAAATCCCTCCATCTCTAGTAACCTAATGCGCTAACCGTTAAAGTTTTCAATAATCATAGGTTACACCTTAAGAAACACCTTTTGGATTTAACAAAATTCACAAAACCAATTCTTACTTTAATTTCCTTCTCCCACAATTGTAACAAAAGTTTACGATACTTATCATAAAACATCAACTTTATTCGAAGTCTATAATCCATGACAAGCTCCCTAATGCACACTGCATATTCTAAATTTTAAGTCATCTCTTTTCAAGGATACATGTAGTGTGACCATCATAAGATTTTCATACAACCCATAAGTTAATATTTCAGCATCCAAAACTCATTCAACTAATAGCTAACTCCAACAATTAAATATCATCTTCATGAGACATATTTCATCCATATGGCTCTAAGACAGTCATTCGCTAGGACCAAATTATGCACCAAAGATGACCAATCCAATAACTCTTCATACTTTGTTCTTAAAATTTCATCCAACGGCAAAATCTATATCTTCTCAATTGGGATCTATACTAGTATTAAAGGATCTGATTTCTTACTTCATAAAATTTTTTTTATAGCTCACATCAACACACATAATAATTCTAATCCACTTTTACTTTTGGATCACCTACCATTATGATTAATTCTCTCTACCCACAATATATTATATTGTGTTTAAACAACCTGCAAACATACTTTATCAATGATGGTAGTTTACATCATCTCACTGTTGCAGCTATGCATCAAACTTCAAGATTTTAAACTTTCTCGTAGGTCACACATCCTTAAATGTAGGCTGTGACCCCCCTCCCAATTTAACAAAGGAACTGGACTCTCCAACTTGCAATAAGGCAAGGCTCAAACTTTGAGATGCAAAAGCTCCCCCAATCAAAATTTTTGAGCTTAAATACTTCCACCGAGGAAGATGATCGCCGGGATAATATTTCACAAAAGAAAGAACCAAGAAATCAAGTAATCTTTTACTGGTAAAGCTATAAAACTTAAGTCCACACCATTTAAGGTTTGCACAAAAAAAAACAGTTGTTTCTTTTAAATGCGAAGAATCACAACCACCAAAAAAGAAAACAATTTAATTTTTTTTTCATAACAACTAAGGTTAGCCAACAAAACCCATATCCAGAATTGTAATATTAGCAATCAACAATGACTATTCACTAAACTCTTTTCTTTGCCCCCAACGATCGAAGACATATCATCAAACAACTCCCTCAAATAACACTCTGATCTAGACATATTAAGCAACAACTCTTCACAACGAGATGCCCTTAAACCTCTGGGGATGGCTCTACCCAGCCACACCCACAACCACAGCCCTTACCACGGCCAACAGAACATGACCGAAACATTTCAGAACAACTATTTCACACAACAAAATCGTTCAATCAACTCTTTCATAAGCATAGCAATACACATCATTATCATAATATCATTAATCATCAAAATATAACATTCTTCATCAAAACTCAATAAATCACTAAAGCGCAATGCAATGATTCCCCATACCCTTCCTACTGTGCATCAGAGTGTGTCACGTTTTAAAGTAATTAACCAATCTATATCAATTTTTTTAACTTATTGCCTAAGGCCAAATTTTAAAGGTTGATCCTAAGCCATGTTCCTACTTTCACAAAACAAAATTTTAGTTTACTCTAGAGTTATTTTCTAATTCCAAACACCACGGACCTGAACCTGGCTCTGATACCAACTGTAACACCCCAGGCTCCAACTGAGCCCAGAATGGTACTAACTCTTAAATTCACTAAAAATTTCGACAGAACCTCCTCTATAACAGCGGACATCCACTCGGCAGACATAAGAGCAATTCAGCATAATATAATAGGTAGTATAATGGAGACGTAAGTCACTACGCTCTCAAGCACAACTAATAAACATCAACCAAACATATTCAATGAACGAAAACATTAAACACAATTTGACATGACACTTCGTGTTATCTTATCACAAGTAAGATTAGTCAATTCTAGTGTAGTGGAGTGACTAGTGATGCAGATGTGACGCTAAGTCCCTTTCCCACATGCCGCTTTCATGACACCTACAAAAAAAACATAAAACAACAAGGGTGAGTCACAAGACTCAGCAAGTGCATCAAAACAAAACAACAACCAAACCTGTCATGTGTGAAGCTCAAATCGCCGGTTAACCACAATGGTACAACACATCTCAACGATACTTTTATAATCTTAACTTCGCAAATCTCAACTTCTCATTTATCATCTCAACATCTCAACTTCACATTTATCATCTCAGAATCATGCAATGCATCATGTAAGCTCTTTAATGCACCTCCTCAAAGCATATACCGGTATTGCTGGGTCCACACCCGTCGGCGTGCACCCTCCCGACCATCCCATGGCGGGGCCTACCGAAGTAGGACTTTCCTGCCATCCCGTGGCAGGTCCCTACGCTTAACATCGCTCCCATTCACACCGATGAATGGGACTGCGAGGTAGGATCAACACAAGCACTCCGGATTAGTCATATATGCACATATGACTTTCTCACCGACCTGGCTCAATTCGTGGAAACAACATGAGCACTCCGGATTAATCATATATACACATAGGACTTTCTCACCGATCTGCCTCAATTCACTTTTCATGAATGCTCATAAACAGAATGCATGATAACGACATAATCTCATCATACTGATTTTAAAACTACCATGATCACATTCATAACAAATAACCCCATTCACATGCTCTCATTTCCTTCTTTCATAGCCACAAGCATAAATATCATTCACGGATATTCACAAGTCCTACACCTACTAGTGATGCCAACATAGCAATATCATGCATTATCAATTTATATAGCAACTAGCATGGCAAACAATCAACACTGCAAGAATTCAACAATCGATGCACTTGCCTTATTCTTCGGAGATGGAAGGGCTAACCGCATCCAGAAACACCACCACCTATACAATGGTATCCACATTATAACATGACAGTACCATTGCAAACAAAACCCTAGGGCTCGCTTCCTATGTCCCGAATCCCTGCCCAAACGACGAACTCACAATTTATCGGGAGCGCGCTGCAGAGCGCCTAATTCATAATTTCATATCTATTTTTATACTGCACCTAAAAATCTGAAAATTTTACAGAAGCTAGATATCAACCTTATATAAAACTTTCATGAAGACAATAAATTTAAATTCTACTGTTATCTATGACTAATCAATAGTTCAATTCAGATCACGTCATTCTGTTTCAAATTCTGACAGCAGGTTTGCAACAGAGATTACTCACAGACCGTCGCTGTAAAAATTCTGAAAAAAATGCACAAAATCTTTCTCGATGTTACCTACAACTTTCTAGTTATACATTTTTGCAGGAAAAATCATCTATGTCACGAAATCGCGTCTGCAAACCGACTGCTCATACTGTTCGAACTCAGACCACTCTGATCCGAAAATCAAATCTCCTCCCAGCAACCCTCCTCAACGAATTAACCGTGGACAAGGGCTACAAAACCCTCCTAATACCACCCTAGAACAGAATCTAAAACCCCCAAATCAAACCTCACCTAAAGGGAATGAAAACTCACCGTTCTTCACCGATCCGCGCCGTTCTTCGCGGCAGATTCGATCCCGGGCAGCGGAGGAACACTTTGGGTGGATGGATCTACATTTCTACTGGATGGAAATGGCGTGGAAGAGGGGAGGAAGTGGCTGCAAATTTCGTCCATGGAGGTGGTTTGGGGCGGCTATGGGGTGGAAGGAGAGGTGGGAGATTAGGGTTAGGGATGTGGTGGGGCTGGTTTTTGGGGGCCCAAGAGGGTGACTACAGTTTTTAACCCTTTTTTCTTTTTCTTTTAATGAGAAATCACTCCCTCAAGTCTAAACTCTACCCTTTAATAGCCCAAAACCCTCCGTAGGTCCCGCTACAGCCCACAAACCCCAGAAATTCCCGCACGAACACAAAAATTGAGATTCGGGTATTACAGGTCATTTCTTACACCCCTGATTTAAGTTAAACTTACAATTACCACTTGCTCAAACATTTCGACTCTAGCTCTGCAATATTTCCTCTTAATGTTTTCCACTATTTAGACAGGTAATGTTCAACTTCCATGTCTTTGACAGAAGTTATTTACATAATACGCCTAATTTTCAGCTTCAATATTTTTAAATTTGCAGCTCTTCTGCAGAATTTAATTGCTAAAATTAGAGCGTGCGAAAAGGAGAAGAGCATTCCATTTATGTATAACAAGGCAAGTTCGATCACTTAGACCTCTTCTTTCCAAATAAAAGGTTTGATTGTGTTGGTTTCATCTTGCTCATATAAGATTTGTTGTCATTATTGCTCCAAGTTACATTTAACATATTGATTATCAACTTAATCCATTAGTAAGATTGTGGGCATATCGCAATTGCCATTTAATTATTACAAAATCATAAACTTTAGAGAGGATAATGGTCCTTATTTATTTCCTCATATATATTGCCTTCAACTCGGGAACCGAGAATTCCATTTCCTTTATTATCACGTTTTTTACGCCTAGGAGCAAATGCATAGCCTAGGAATGAATGCATGGACTCACTACGCTTTTCTAGCATTGTGTCCTCGCGCGGCGTGCCGCCGCGCGCATGTACCTAGTAGACCATATGTAAACAAGGACAAACATCATATAAAAATTATTGTAATCATTGCTAGAAACAACTACTAATAGCAAGGGTGAGTTGTCGGGACCCGAATTTGCAAATCCGGACCCTCTGTGTATTCAGCACTAGTCCAGGAACGCGCTAGTGCACACAGTCTTAACATCGGTAAATATCACAATCATACCACTCGATACTAATAAAATACTTTAATTAAATAGTCAAACTGGTTACTCGACCTTATGGTCAAGTTACAAATATACGCCTCAGGCTTAAACTTATTAAGAGAGAAATAGTAGCAGCGGAAAATAAGATAACTTCGTGGCGCCATCCAGTATACCACAGGCAACTGACTGGGCTTGCTCCCTAAGTAGACGGTTCGTCTTGGAGCTCCTCCTCCAAAGCTGGTGTAGTCTCCTCTTCAACTGGTGTTGTATTGTGGCAAGGGTGAGTACTTGGTACTCAGCAAGTCATGCACAGAATGCATCTAATATACTACATGCATGGCTTAATACAAGGGAGTGGCTCAAGGTATTTTTGCAGAAAACAGCATTTAACAAGTATCATAAGTAGATTCGAAAGCAGTAGTAACAAGTAAAGCATAGATAACTTTTCAAGGAGTTTAGTAAACATCTTTCCCATCCTAATCCACATTTCCATTAACGTCATTCGTAAACCAAACCCAACCTTTCAAGTCCAAGTTATTTTCAAGAAAATCTAACCCTTGACTGTAATTCTAGCGATGTCCAATACCGCGGACACGGCTATTCGAATAGATTGTACACTCTGCAGAGGTTATGCACTTTACCCACAAGATACAGTCAAACACCACAAAGGCGAGTTCAGTAACAAAGTCTTTCGAAACTTCTAACAATACAAGTGAGCCTCCCGGTTATTGCACACTAACCCTTCCCTTAGCTAAGGCGAAGTTTAGGCCAATCAACCGTTAGATGGGTACTGGCCTCGGCCCCAGACGCTCCTCGTACAACTTACACAAACGGTGTAGTTGACCTCCTGAGGTCCCACAGGTACGTTATTAGCAACTTAATCAACTAGGTCCGTCCCATTACAGACATGTGGTTGCAAGATTGACTCAGTTCAAAGGCTTGCAAGGTTAAGTCCTTAGGGTGACCAGGGCAAGACAACCCGAAGAACCAAATCAACATCCCAGGCCACAACCGGCCCACTGATCATTCTTGCCACATGCCCCGGCCGAAAACTATTTATCAAACCCCAGTTGATTACCATGCACCACGTGCCATCAACATCACATGCTACCTTTCCAAAACAGGTTCAATGTATCATTAAGTCAATATTAACATTTGATTGTCCAAAATCATGTCATGAGCACGAAAGTGTGTCTAAGCAACATACTACAACGATCTAATTTCCCATGTTGGCAATTTAATAATGTCCAACTAGTAAACCACAACTAGGGTGACAAGGGTCATGGCACATATTTAATTAATCAAGGTGTCATACAGCAATTTGGCATTTATCTAATTTCCCATATTTAAATAAAGTATTTTCTAATTGAACTAGCATGCAATAATTTGAACCAAAATAGGTTTCAAAATAGGATCAACATGGTCAAAGCACAACTTGCCTTCAAAAAGTACTTGTTCTTGGTCTTGAGTTGGATCCTGAGTCAACACCTCTCCTTCGAATCCTTCCGGCACTTCAACGTCTACTCGTAAGGCGTGCAAATAGCAATACACAAATAAACAATAGGCAAAAAGTGTCCAAACATCCAAATAAAATCCATAAACAGAGAGAACATAATTTTATAAATTTTTAGAAACTGGAATCGTCAAATTTGGAGTTTAAATGCAAAAGTTATAACATTTCGAAGTTTAAATAATCAATTAAATAATATTACAGAGGAAAACTTTAGTCCAAAAATTAAATAAAATTCATAATTAGGTAGATCTCAATTTTATACGAATTTAGAAATTTGAATCACTCAAATCGGAGTTGAAACGCAAAAGTTATAAGCGTTTGAAGTTTGAATCAAAATCTGAAATCATTATTTCGAATTAATAAATCATTTTCTTTTTCGGAAATTAATTATTGCGTCAGCCTGGACACGTGTCAGCCTCTGATTGGTTCGCTGACGTCAGCCGGTTCACGGACTCGGTCCATGCTCGGCTCGGGTTCACCGTGGACCCGGTCCACGGCTCACAGTCGTTGACAGGCGGGCCCGCCTGCTGGCTTTCGCTCACGCAGGAGGCGCGGCGCCGACACGGGGGCCCCACATGTCAGTGGCGTGCTCCCACGCGCACGGTGCGGCGGCTAGAGCTACGTGGCATGATCCGGGCCGTTGATTTGGAAATCAACGGTCCTGATCGGACCTAATGACGCACGTTTGGGGTGAACGTGGTCAATCCGGGCCGTTGGATCTAGATCCAACGGTTGAGATTGGATCTGGAAATCACACGTGGTTCTCACCGTGGGATGACGTGGCGCAATCCGGGACGTCGGATCTTGATCGGACGGTTCACGGAGCTCGCGGGGCGGCGATGGCGCGCGGTGGAGCGGAGTGCACCGGAGACGGGGACGACGACCAAGGGCGCGGCGCTACGGGGCTCCTCCAGCGACGTGCGTGGTCACGTTCGAATCGTCCTGGCTCGGGGATCCCGGATCTGGCCTCCTTCTTCTCGGGCGACGGCGGACGGCGGCGGAAGGTGAGAAAACCAAAGCAAGGCCCTAAGCAACTACGGCGAGCAATCCCGGGCAAGCGGCAGCGGCTAGGGTTTAGCGAGCTAGGGCAAAAGCGGCGCGGGGTCAAGGCGGTCCTCGGGGCAGGACCCGGGCTTTAAATAACCTCGGCTTCCGCGCTCAATCCGTAACCCTAACGGATGCGGCGGAGGACGCGGCGGCGCAGTCCGATCCGGACTCGGGCGAAGACGAAGGCTAGCAGCCGTCCACGTGTCGTGATGAGCGGCTACGATTGCTTGCGCGCGAACGGGTCCGACCGGACTGGGGCTCGAACCGGTGCGACCCAATCCTGACCGTTGGATCTCGATCCAACGGTCGGGATCGATTGGGTTAGGAGCGGGTTTGGTCGAGTCACGTGGGTCGGGTCGGACTCGAGTCCGACTCAGGTTCCGACTCGGTCGGATGAACAGTAACCGACTCGGTTTGATTTTCCAGCGATTTAATATCTAAAATAATTTCCAGTAATTCATTTAATTCATTAAAAATAGCAAAAGACTTAAAAATTCGGAGAAAATTCGGAAAATATTTTAGGGCATTTGGGACTCAAATAAAATATTCCCATCAAAACTTTATTTGCAAAGTTTAATTCTTTAATTATTTCAAAATGGAATAAATTCAAATAAATTCCAAATAAATCCCAAAAAATTCCAAAAATTCACAAATGTGCAAAATAATATTTTAATTTCATGAAAAGAAAAAATTGGGGTGTTACAAACCTCCCCCCCTTAACAGAATCTCGTCCCCGAGATTCAGGGCTTACTAAAGGAATAGGTTCGGGAACTCTTTCTTCAATTCCTCTTCGCGCTCCCAAGTTGCTTCACTCTCCGCGTGGTTGCTCCACTGAACTATACAGAAGCGGGTTGACTTATTTCTAGTCTCTCGATCCATAGTATCCAAAATCTTCACGGGGTGCTCCTTGTAAGTCAAATCTTCTTGTAACTCAATTGACTCTAGCGGTGCCTGCTCCTCAGGCACTCGGAAACACTTCTTCAGCTGGGACACATGGAATACGTCATGTACTCCTGCTAATGACTGCGGTAACTCTAGCTGGTAAGCAACTTCGCCTCTGCGGCTCAAAATCTTAAATGGCCCAACATAACGGGGTGCGAGTTTCCCTTTGGCATGGAACCTCTTAACTCCTCTGAGCGGCGTGACTCTGAGATACACGAAATCTTCTGGTTCGAAATTCAGGTCTCGGCGACGGTTGTCAGCATAACTCTTCTGTCGTGATTGGGCTATCTTCAATCTCTCCCTAATCATGGCAATCTGTTCTTCAGCTTCTTGAAGAATATTTGGCCCAAAGACACGGCGTTCACCTGTCTCATTCCAGTTCAATGGCGTCCGACAGGGTCGTCCATACAGTACCTCAAAAGGTGGCATCTGTAAACTAGCCTGGTAACTATTATTGTAACTGAACTCGGCATACGACAAGCTCTTATCCCAAGAGGTAGCATAAGCTAATGCACACGCTCTTAGCATATCTTCCAGAATCTGATTGACTCTTTCGGTCTGTCCATCCGTCTGTGGATGATAAGCTGTACTGAAGTTCAAACGGGTTCCCATGGCTTCATGCAACTTATTCCAGAACCTTGAGGTAAATTGGGTACCTCTGTCCGATACAATCCTCTTTGGCACTCCGTGCAAACAGACGATCCTGATCATATACAACTCTGCTAATTTATCTCCCGAGTAGGTGGTCTTTACGGGGATAAAATGGGCTACTTTGGTCAAGCGATCCATTATAACCCATATGGAGTCATAACCTCCTTGAGTCTTAGGCAAACCGGTAATGAAATCCATTCCGATTTCCTCCCACTTCCACTCAGGTATTTTCAGCGGCTGCAACAATCCTGCTGGTCTCTGATGCATTGCCTTGACTCTCTGGCATACGTCGCACAATGCAACATGTTCGGCAACTTCACGTTTCATGCTCGGCCACCAGAATCTTTCCTTCAAATCCTGATACATTTTGGCGCTTCCAGGATGAATTGAATACTTGGAGTCATGGGCTTCTTCCAAAATCAGTTGCTTTAATTCCTTCTTGTTGGGCACACAAATCCGATCCTTCATCCATAACGTGCCTTGCTCATCCAACTTGAAGTCCTCTGCCTTGCCTTCCTCCTTGATGGTCTTAATCCTGCGGATCTTGTCATCATCCTTCTGTCCTTCCCGGATCTGGTCCTCTAGGGTAGGCTTCACTTCCAATGCGGCCAAGAATCCGCTAGGTACCACCTCAATCTTCATTCTCTGGAAATCCTCACATAGCTCATCCTGACTTGTGGCTAGCAACATGCTCACAGTATGGCTTTTCCGACTCAGAGCATCGGCTACTACGTTGGCCTTTCCAGGATGGTAATGGATTCCAACATTATAGTCCTTGATCAACTCTAACCATCTCCTCTGCCTCATATTCAGATCTGACTGGGTGAATATGTACTTAAGGCTCTTATGATCCGTGTACACTTCACATCTGTTCCCGATCAGATAGTGACGCCATATCTTCAAGGCATGCACTACGGCAGCTAACTCTAGGTCATGCGTCGGATAATTTTCCTCATGCGGCCTCAACTGCATTGATGCATAAGCGGCGACCTTTCCATCCTGCATCAGCACACATCCAAGTCCTTGGCGTGATGCGTCACAATAAATATCAAAGCTTTGATTAACATCCGGTAGAACTAACACTGGCGCTGATGTCAATCGTTTCTTCAGTTCTTGAAAACCTTTCTCGCACTCTGGCGTCCATGCAAACTTCTTCTCCTTTTTCAGCAATTGCGTGAGAGGTTTCGCAATTGTCGAAAAGCCTTCAATGAAATGGCGATAGTATCCTGCCATTCCAAGGAAACTCCGGATCTGGGTCACGGTCTTCGGCTGCTCCCAATGTAACACAGCTTCTACCTTGCTTGGATCTATGGCGACTCCTTCTGCGGTCATTACATGTCCGAGGAATTCCACCTTGTCCTTCCAAAAATCACACTTACTGAACTTGGCGAAGAGTTGCTGTTCCCTCAGCTTTTCCAAAACTCGCCTCAAGTGTTCGGCATGTTCTTCCTCTGTCTTGGAGTAGATTAGGATATCATCAATGAACACAACAACAAACTTGTCCAAATATTCCATGAACACCTTATTCATCATATTCATGAAATATCTTTGGCACATTAAATCGAGGCAGAAGGACATAGCGTAAACTCGTAATGTCCATATCTTGACGAGAATGCGGTCTTTGGAATATCCTCTGATCGGATCTTCAACTGATGGTATCCCGATCTTAGGTCAATCTTGGAGAAAACTCCGGCTCCTCTCAGCTGATCAAACAAATCATCAATCCTGGGTAGCGGATACTTATTCTTCACGGTGACTTCATTGAGTGCACGGTAGTCAATGCACATCCTGAAACTCCCGTCCTTTTTCTTGACGAACAGAACTGGCGCTCCCCACGGCGACGAACTGGTCTGATAAATCCTTTCTCCATTAACTCTTCAAGTTGTTTCTTCATCTCTACCAATTCCTCGGTGGACATCCGATCAGGTCTCTTTGCTATCGGCGCTATACCGGGTACAAGCTCTATCACAAACTCTATGTCCCTGTCTGGCGGCATACCAGGTAGATCTTCAGGGAAAACATCTGGGTACTCATTCACTACTGAAACATCCTTTATGCTGATTGTCTTGGTACTGTTAACCATCAACTGTCCATCTCTAACGGCAGTGGCTTGAAATTCCACTTTCTTTCCACACGGGCTCTCAACTGAGATAGTTCTTCGTCCACAATCCAATACGGCCTTGTGCTTGGATAACCAATCCATTCCCAAAATGACGTCTAAGGTCTGGGTCTCCAAAATAATAAGGTTCGCTAGGAACTCTATCCCATCTATTAGTATTCTCACCCCGGAACATCCTACTTTCGTTCGGAGTTCGGAACCAGGGGTTTGAACTAAAAGCATGCATTTAAGTCTTGCAATCCCCAAATCATTTCTAGCAGCAAAGCCTTGTGAAACAAACGAATGCGAAGCTCCAGAATCAAACAAAATCAAGCAAATCTTGAGTTAACAAGTAACTTACCCAGTACGACGTCCGTAGCATTCTGCAGTGCATCTGCGGTGACATGGTTGACTCGGCCTCTCACCACAGTCTGGGGTGTGGCTCCTGGTGCTGGCGTCCTAGCTGGGGTGGATCCTAGATTGAAGCGAACTGGGGTCACTCCTGCTGTCTTCTTTGGGCAGCTGTTGGCAAAGTGTCCTGGCTCGTTGCAGTTGTAGCAGCGTCTCACTGTCCCTTGTTGACTGCCTGAAGCGGCGTTTCTGGTTGGTGCTGGGGTCTGATAGTTCTGATTGACGGGTCTTGGTGCTGGTGACGGTGTCCTTGTCGTATTCTGCGGCTGGAATCTGAAAAACTGATTTGGTGCAACTCTCAATCGTTGCTGCGCTCCCTGACGCGATCCCTGATGCTGCATCCTGCGCTTCCTGTTCTCATCCAGTTCCTTGCGCTTGTCCTCAAGAATAAGCGCCTTATTCACCAACTCTTGGGAATCTGGAAAGGTGTGGGTGATTAGTCCCACCTGTAGTCCTGAGTTAAGTCCCTTCATAAAGCGAGACTGTCTGGCTATATCTGTCGCTACATCCTCAGGTGCGTAGCGTGCAAGCTGTGTGAACTTGTTCAGGTATTCGGCCACTGGCTGATTACCTTGCTTCAGTGCTCTGAACTCCTCCTTCTTGAGATCCATGATTCCTTCAGGCACGTGATACTGACGGAATGCAGCTGTGAACTCTTCCCAGGTGATGTCCTGAGGGTTCTCTTGCGTGTACGAAGTTCTCCCACCATTCGGCGGTATTCCTTCCAAGCGATGAGAAGCGTAGAGTACCTTCTCATTTCCTATGCATTGAGCAATGTGTAGCTTCCTCTCAATTGACCTTAACGATCATCGGCCTCCAATGGATTAGCATTCCCGAGAAAAAGTGGGTGGATGAGTCCTCATGAACTCGGCAGTCTTGTATTACGGCGTTGTCCCCGATTAACTTGATTAGCGATGGCCTGAGCGATGGCGTGTTGCATCTGTTGCATCATAGCATGCATCAATCGAGTCTGAGCAGCAAGAAATGCTCCAAAATTCTGCATGTCGATGGCGGTCTTTGGTGCTCCATCATTGGGGTTTTCTGTGGCGAGAACCACTTCCATTGCCTCCAAGGTTTCCACGAGTGTTCACCATCTGTGGTTTGCTCTAGGTTTTAGAGATGAGAGGGAAACAAGAATAGACAAGTAATATGGAACTTATGCGGGGCGAAAGGTGTAACTTTAAGGTCTAACTTTATTATTTTAATCAATAGTAACTTGGTATGGTTGCTTACAATGCCTAGGGGCCTTGCAACACATACTGCACACTCAGCAAGCAATGAAAATCCAAATCGAACTAACACTGGAGTCTAACGCCTAAAGGGTGACTCTTTATTCTATGACGCGACTCGTGAAGGAGTCTCACTATAGAACCTATGCTCACTCATCGAGAAAACCTCCACGGCACTGAGTGCGGATCTTTGCGGCATAGGCGCGAAACGATCGCCATGTCCAGCAACTGTGTCATCTGTGGTAGTCGAAGAAGCAGTGTCCTCCTCAAGCTCCGGCTCCTCCAGGTCTGGCTCGTGCAGCTCGAGCATTGGCTCTGGCTCTAGTGCGTATAATGCCGTCTCTAACTCTCCAATCCTTTGCAGAAGGTGTGACACATACTCTTTAGCTTCCCGCCATCTGTTCTTCTCTGTCGTGATCTCCTTGCGGGCCTTCTGTAGCTCCTTGCTTGTATCATCGAGTACATCCTCCTGGGCGACAACAAGTCGTGACAAGGTAAGGAAAAATCCAGCAAGAGACAAGAAAAGAGAGAATGGGATAAGTCGAGATGTCATTTCTTGTCTTGACAAACTTTTAGCTTTAGAAAATAGGTTTTATCCTCTCTACGACCTTTCTAGCTATGGGTGAGCCTACAGTCAGTATGGCTCTGATACCACCTCTGTCGGGACCCGAATTTGCAAATCCGGACCCTCTGTGTATTCAGCACTAGTTCAGGAACGTGCTAGTGCACACAGTCTTAACATCGGTAAATATCACAATCATACCACTCGATACTAATAAAGTACTTTAATTAAATAGTCAAACTGGTTACTCGACCTTATGGTCAAGTTACAAATATAAGCCTCGCAGGGCGAAACTTATTAAGAGAGAAATAGTAGCAGCGGAAAATAAGATAACTTCGTGGCGCCATCCAGTATACCACAGGCAACTGACTGGGCTCGCTCCCTAAGTAGATGGTTCCTCTTGGAGCTCCTCCTCCAAAGCTGGTGTAGTCTCCTCTTCAACTGGTGTTGTATTGTGGCAAGGGTGAGTACTTGGTACTCAGCAAGTCATGCACAGAATGCAGCTAATATACTACATGCATGGCTTAATACAAAGGAGTGGCTCAAGGTATTTTTGCAGAAACAGCATTTAACAAGTATCATAAGTAGATTCGAAAGCAGTAGTAACAAGTAAAGCATAGATAACTTTTCAAGGAGTTTAGTAAACATCTTTCCCATCCTAATCCACATTTCCATTAACGTCATTCGTAAACCAAACCCAACCTTTCAAGTCCAAGTTATTTTCAAGAAAATCTAACCCTTGACTGTAATTCCCGAGCGATGTCCAATACCGCGGACACGGCTATTCGAATAGATTATACACTCTGCAGAGGTTCTCGCACTTTACCCACAAGATACAGTCAAACACCACAAAGGCGAGTTCAGTGAACAAAGTCTTTCGGAAACTTCTAACAATACAAGTGAGCTTCCCGGTTATTGCACACTAACCCTTCCCTTAGCTAAGGCGAAGTTTAGGCCAATCAACCGTTAGATGGGTACTGGCCTCGGCCAGATGCGCTCCCTCGTACAACTTACACAAAGGGTGTAGTTGACCTCCTGAGGTCTCACAGGTACGTTATTAGCAACTTAATCAACTAGGTCCGTCCCATTACAGACATGTGGTTGCAAGATTGACTCAGTTCAAAGTCTTGCAAGGTTAAGTCCTTAGGGTGACCAGGGCAAGACTACCTGAAGAACCAAATCAACATCCCCAGTGCCACAACTGGCCCACCTGATCATTCTTGCCACATGCCCCGGCCGAAAACTATTTATCAAACCCCAGTTGATTACCATGCACCACGTGCCATCAACATCACATGATACCTTTCCAAAACAGGTTCAATGTATCATTAAGTCAATATTAACATTTGATTGTCCAAAATCATGTCATGAGCACGTAGCAGGTCTAAGCAACATACTACAACGATCTAATTTCCCATGTTGGCAATTTAATAATGTCCAACTAGTAAACCACAACTAGGGTGACAAGGGTCATGGCACATATTTAATTAATCAAGGTGTCATACAGCAATTTGGCATTTATCTAATTTCCCATATTTAAATAAAGTATTTTCTAATTGAACTAGCATGCAATAATTTGAACCAAAATAGGTTTCAAAATAGGATCAACATGGTCAAAGCACAACTTGCCTTCAAAAAGTACTTGTTCTTGGTCTTGAGTTGGATCCTGAGTCAACACCTCTCCTTCGAATCCTTCCGGCACTTCAACGTCTACTCGTAAGGCGTGCAAATAGCAATACACAAATAAACAATAGGCAAAAAGTGTCCAAACATCCAAATAAAATCCATAAACAGAGAGAACATAATTTTATAAATTTTTAGAAACTAGAATCGTCAAATTTGGAGTTTAAATGCAAAAGTTATAACATTTCGAAGTTTAAATAATCAATTAAATAATATTACAGAGGAAAACTTTAGTCCAAAAATTAAATAAAATTCATAATTAGGTAGATCTCAATTTTATACGAATTTAGAAATTTGAATCACTCAAATCGGAGTTGAAACGCAAAAGTTATAAGCGTTTGAAGTTTGAATCAAAATCTGAAATCATTATTTTGAATTAATAAATCATTTTCTTTTTCGGAAATTAATTATTGCGTCAGCCTGGACACGTGTTAGCCTCTGATTGGTTCGCTGACGTCAGCCGGTTCACGGACTCGGTCCATGCTCGGCTCGGGTTCACCGTGGACCCGGTCCACGGCTCACGGTCGCTGACAGGCGGGCCCGCCCTGTTAGTGGCTCGGGCTCACGCAGGCGCGGCGCGGCTGACACGGGGGCCCCACATGTCAGTGGCGTGCTCCCACGCGCACGGTGCGGTGGCTAGAGCTACGTGGCATGATCCGGGCCGTTGATTTGGAAATCAACGGTCCTGATCGGACCTAATGACGCACGTTTGGGGTGAACGTGGTCAATCCGGGCCGTTGGATCTAGATCCGCTACGGGGCTCCTCCGGCGACGTGCGTGGTCACGTTCGAATCTTCCTGGCTCGGGGATCCCGGATCTGGCCTCCTTCTTCTCGGGCGACGGCGGACGGCGGCGGAAGGTGAGAAAAACCAAAGCAAGGCCCTAAGCAACTACGGCGAGCAATCCCGGGCAAGCGGCGGCTGCTAGGGTTTAGCGAGCTAGGGCAAAAGCGGCGCGGGGTCAAGGCGGTCCTCGGGGCAGGACCCGGGCTTTAAATAACCTCGGCTTCCGCGCTCAATCCGTAACCCTAACGGATGCGGTGGAGGATGCGGCGGCGCAGTCCGATCCGGACTCGGGCGGAGACGAAGGCTAGCAGCCGTCCACGTGTCGCGATGAGCGGCTACGATTGCTTGCGCGCAAACGGGTCCGACCGGACTCGGGCTCGAACCGGTGCGGCCCAATCCTGACCGTTGGATCTCGATCCAACGGTCGGGATCGATTGGGTTAGGAGCGGGTTTGGTCGAGTCACGTGGCTCGGGTCGGACTCGAGTCCGACTCGGGTTCCGACTCGGTCGGATGAACAGTAACCGACTCGATTTGATTTTCCAGCGATTTAATATCTAAAATAATTTCCAGTAATTCATTTAATTCATTAAAAATAGCAAAAGACTCAGAAAAATTCCAGAAAAATTCTGGAAAATATTTTAGGGCATTTGGGACTCA
Source organism: Rhipidocladum racemiflorum (assembly GCA_036346355.1). Taxonomy (NCBI): domain Eukaryota; kingdom Viridiplantae; phylum Streptophyta; class Magnoliopsida; order Poales; family Poaceae; genus Rhipidocladum; species Rhipidocladum racemiflorum. The sequence continues at coordinate 48,592,882 of CM070589.1, forward strand.
AATAAAATATTTCCATCAAAACTTTATTTGCAAAGTTTAATTCTTTAATTATTTCAAAATGGAATAAATTCAAATAAATTCCAAATAAATCCAAATAAATCCCAGAAAATTCCAAAAATTCACAAATGTGCAAAATAATATTTTAATTTCATGAAAAGCAAAAATTGGGGTGTTACATGAGTACACAGCTGTACTCGCAAGCCTTGGAAACTTAATGCATGATAACTATATGCAAAGCTTAACAAATGAAGGCATATTATGATTCATTTCGTATAAAGCATTGTTTAACTTTAAATACCACTAGTAATTTCATAAAGCATCATTTGACAAATGTACTTGTAAACATTTAGCTTAATATGACAACTAAACAGGTTCCAGCCACCTGACTGGCTCCAACTGCCAAACCACAATTCGAGAGTTCCAACTGCTCACGGATTCCACTATCGACTAATAACCCGAGAGTTCCATCTGTTCACAGATTCCTAAAACATCATTTTTATTTAAAAACAAAACCATAAAAAAATATATTATATAGGAATAATCTGATATATGCCACTCCTCAATCTGAAAATTCGATGGCATGTGTAAAAAATGCCACTCAATGGCATGATTTTCAACTTGCCATCGAATTTCCAATTCCTAGAGTGGCAAATATCCAAATGCCACGACCTTATTATTAACTTTGCCCGCTAAGGTTTCACCGTAGTTAGGGTTCTAACCACCCAGTACAGAAGCCCCTCTTGCGCCTTGCGAGTGTCTCCATCTGGCACCGCATTTCACCAAATGGCGAAGTCAATAATGAGATGCACAAATTAATTAGCTAGGTCGTACCCATATATACTTGTGGTTGTACGGTAATGCTCGGTCCAAAGTAACACACGCTTTGTCCTTAATTGACTAGGGCAGAATATTCACTTTACCAAAATATTCTCGTACATCCAGCACCCACCAACATCCATCCGCCCCAGTCCAAACCATTTTTCCACTTTATTTTATTTAAATAACATCAGCAACACCAATTCCCACAACCTCATAAAAGAGTTTAAACAAGGTTTGAAATGATTCCCATAATGGCATAGTATCGAAACGTTTAAGCTGGACTAAGCAATTCTACCGTCCCATGCTATACTACTGGTCATCACCAAATAAAATAGCTAATATTATCTAGGGTGACAAAGGTTCACAAAAATCAATGTCAAAGGGTCATAACAAGTTCAGGCATTTAACTAAGCCTAATTTAAAACAACATATATATATTATAAAATAGGGATCAAAATGGTCAAGAAAAACTTGCCTTCGTTGTCTCCTGCTGATTCGACCTTCGATTGTTGAATTGGTTGAGTTTCAATGACGTCGTCTACATGCGAAACGAAAACAAATAAATAAAATAAATACAAACAGAATTCAAAAATTGAAAAGAATGGTATAGAGAGGTAGATCTTGCATTTAGACAAATTTAGAAATTTGAATCACTGGAATCGGAGCTCGGACGAAGGAGAACGGGCTCCCGGAAGTTTGAAAATACAAAAGAAAAAGAAAAAGGATGACACGTGGCGCACTGTGATTGGCGCGAATTTTTGAAATTTCTGGAATTTCAAAAAATCAGCTGACATGTGGGCCATCGGTCCATGAACCGAGTCCACAAGCTGGTTCATGAGATAGGATCTAGGGCTGACATCACTAGTGGCGACGGCGGCGCAGCCGAACGGGCGTGCTGGCGTCATCACCGGCATGAATGCGTGTGGCGGCACTTGGCTTTGGTGCGGTGTGGTGCAGGGAATGAAGTGGTGGTGTAGAACATGAGGCGGCAGCGCCGGTGCGCGCGTGCGATCGGAAGCAGGCGGCGTAGTGGCTAGCCGGCGAGTGTCAATTCCTTCAGTGTCATGTCTTCTTAGCTTAACAACAGGTGTCAATTCCTTCAAATCATCATTCCTACTTACATCCAGCATATGCAAAAACTACAGTTTCATGTCCCTCTTGAGAGATCACGAATGCATGTACCTCCTAGACCAAGGTACCTCATCTGAAACAATTTCCCAACATTCCTAAGGTTAAGATGGCTACTTCCCTGAAGATCACATTTACTTAGATCCAATAGGCTAGTTTGTGGTTTTTCACACTAGAGAATACCTTCAGCTACCCACATCCATAACAAATCATCTGTCTTGATACTATAATCTTTTGGAAATATACCTTGATATAATGAACAAGTCTTCAGATGAGAAGGCATATCTTAATAGCTAAAGGATAATATCTTTCGCATCTCCTGCACACTATTATCTTCTGTAAGTCCACGACCAATAGAATTAAGAAAAAGTCTACCATTGATATTCTGTTTTTATCTACTTATTACAAGCCAAAAGTCAAGCTATAGTAAAATAGATCCCTCCCCCAACGTGGAAGGTGCGGTAGGGGACATGCACCCCGTGCGGCATGGGACACATGTCCCCTGCCGCATCGAGGGAGTGCGGAAGCAAGCATGCTCTGCAACACGGTAGATGAGCGTGGCATGTACAACTCTATAGTCATTTAAATTGATTTCACAAGATTACAAATCAACACATATATTTGAAATTTACTAAAAGTACAATACAAATAGTTCTAAGGTATTAAACATCCCAAACCACAAAAATTAGAATCAAGAGGTGATCTTGTAACGCTTTTCAAAATTTTGATGTTGCTAACTTGATCCCGAAAAGAAAACGGCATCACTCTATCCTTTCAAGGGATTCAAAAGAACATTCTAAATCTAGGCTTTGGATACTGTGTATGTTGCATACAGACTCCACAAATGATTCCTCCAACTCCAAGCTACAATTATGCAATCTAGTTCAGAGCTTCCTTAGTCTTGTCAGCTTGCCTAGCTCTTCCACAATGTTTGGGGACTTGTTGTTGATAGAGAGCAAACACAACTCTTTCATGGATGTTAGATCCACTATCCCATCTGGAAGCCCTTCCATGTCGTCCAGAAGTAGGCACATCAATCTTCTCAGCTGAACAACAGGTGTCAATTCCTTCAATGTTTGGGGACTTGTTGCTGATAGAGAGCAAAACTAGCTCTTCCATGGATGTTAGTTTCCCCATCCCATCTGGAAGCCCTTCCATGTCGTCCAGAATTAGGCACATCGATCTTGTCAACTTAACAACAAGTGTCACCAAACTACTGTAACAGCTCGATTTTTGAACTTTTAGAGAGTTTCAAAATTTGTAACAGCTTTAAAATGAAAAGAAAGAGAAATTTAAAATATAGATTTGAAATTTAGGCCTTAGGTTGATATTTTCACCATTTATTAAATTTCTCCAGACCTTGCCATTTAAAGAAAAGCTTTTAATGATTAAAAGTAGTGAATCCTTAATTTTAGGTTTCAGAATAAAAAAACAAATAAATCATTCACAAAAACATCCATATTAACCAAAAGATTAAAAGCAACAATTAAATTTTCAATTTAGTTCTTATATATATAATTACCTCACAGTATGTAGAGACCTACCCAGAATCCAAACTAGAAATCACTAGAGTCACGCTTGTCTTAACCTACCTCATTAAGCATAAGAAAAACAAAAGTAGATCATCATAGTAATAAGCAATGCCCAATGGTTGTTGGGGATTTTTTATGTGGTACTAATGATTGTTGAGAGTCCACAAAAAAAATCAATTCAAAATTACCTCTATAAAAAGAGATCAATAAGATAAGATCTGCTATTTCTGAAAAGCAAAAGTGAATTTTTGGCACAAAAGAAACTCAGTCAAAAGGTGATCTCTTAAATATGAGACACATTTGAATTTCAAATTTTTTATCTGATGAGATAATGGAGTAACGAAGCTACCCACCAAAAATCAGATCCAGATCAAGCATAGTAAAATTATGATGAAAATAACAAGTTCTGCCACACAAAGAACTCATATAGAAAATTTGGAGATTGGTAAAAACCTCATAGCTCCAAAACTATAATTCATATGAACTTTCTGCTTGGAGGCATTGATAGATATGAAAGTCATGAAACTTTTCTAACAAGAATCGCCCCAATATAAGATAATATAAATTTTATATAATATAAACAAGGACTGCTGCACAGTGAAAACAGAATTGAACAAGAAATCAAGAAAGAAACTTCAAGAACACAAACTTCAAGATTTCTCAAAGATTGAACATAGAAGAAGTGAAGCCTAGATGATTAGGATATGATCTAAAGAGATTCATCCATCAATCGTTCATCCTTGGCTTAAGAACCACAAGCATTTAGAAAGAGGGGAGGCAAATGTGCGGAATTTGAATGCTTGAAAGTAAATACTAAAATTAAATTATGTAAAGTAAAGACATAATGTAAATAAAGAATTTAAATTCATAAGGATTAGTAAAGAAATCTTTACAATGGAGTAAAAAAATCATTAGAGCTCATCGACGACCTCTTTCCGACGGCGGACTTCGAGCTCATCTGCGAGCTTCTTCCGGCAGCCAGACTTGAGCTCATCTGCGACGACAATGACAGGACGAAGCGTGCCAGACTCTTCCTGCAAGATAACACCACAGAGGTCATTGACGATATCGCTATCACAGACCATTACGTGTTTGGAAATCTTCATACAGTTTTTCCGCATGTCCTCTTTTTGAAATCTGGTGGTGATGTGTACAACAAGTCATGGAAAGTTCCTCGAAGATCCTTCGTTCTATTTAATGCCTTTCTCGACATCACCGGTTGTGACTTCGATATTTACCTGCTCGATCGTGACTTGAATATGAAGAATAGGCTCTGCACATGTGACACTACGGTATGGTGTGACATTATAAAATGTGAAATTAGAGAATAAAACCTTTCGGCTTGAGGTTTACTCGCGTTTTTGGGCCTTATGAAGTGATGTGACACCCCGGAGTGTCGTAACCTTATAAATGGTCCATGATGAGGTCAAAAACATTATGAGATGTGGAATTAAGGTAAAAAACATAAGGAATGAGGTTTATTTGTGTTTCCGGGCCGTTTCCGGGAGTTCGGGCCTTTTCGGGGGAGTTTGGGCCTAAAAGAAGGGGTTGTGGGCTTTGGTGGGAAGAAGTAGGAGTCCATTTAGGACTAGGATTCATGCTTGGGCTGGTAAAAGGGGCTCTCCCTGCCCCTTTGTGCGCCCCCACCACAGCATGTGCGCCCCCCCCCATCTCCTCTTGTGCCCTAGCCGCCCCACCTCCCTCTCCCTCTCCCTTATGGCCGTGCGCCCCATTGCCCCGTGCCTCTCCACCTCTCCATCATCTCTCCTCCACCCCCTTGCTGCCCTAGGGTGGCCTCCCCACCCCCTGCACCTCAAGGATCCATCTATTGGAGCGAGGAGCAAGGAGCGACGAGCGAGAAGCGAGGAGCAAACCGGGAGGAGATCCTTTCAGTTTTTGTGCGTCGGGCAAAGGTATGGCCATGGGAATCCTTGGGGATGGGCTAGGTACTTTTATAAGGATGATTATCAAGTTTTTAGATCAATTGGTGGTGCTGGATTTGATTAGATTAGATGGATTCTTGAGTTGGTCACGTTCACTGTTTCGGACAGTATGAGCAGTCGACATAGGGTTCGGTTTTTCGCCAATTTAGATTCCCAATTTGGCCGTACGTATGTTGAAGAAGTTGTATATAATTTCATTATCTTTTCGTGTACATAAAGAACGTTAAATTCCGCCCAGTCGTTTGAAAGTTATGGCTGTTTTACCAAGCGTGTTAAAATCTGTGACGTGATTGCAACAGATCACGGTATTTTGTAGATTGAACAACTTTAGATTCCGAATCAGTCTTTCCCTATACCTAGAAAAAGTTAGGAAATTTCCTAATCTACGTGATGATGTACTCGTTTAATTGATTCGGAGTCTTAGAACCCGAGTTATGCCTTTTGGAACGCTGCTGTCCCGACGGGACAGAATCTCTGTTTTTGGGTTTTGCGAGTAGTTGGCAATGTCGGGGTAGATGAGGGTTTGCGTACTGTTTTGTGGGATTGATTGTGAGTGTGTGGTCCCTATGTGCAGGTGGTGTGACCTCGGGAGGGCCTACTACTTCTCGCCAATCCGTCGCCCGTGGTTGAGGCAAGTGTATTGTAATGGATAGCGATTTGTAGGTTGCTTGTTGAAAATAGATGAATTTGACTATATGATATGATCACTTGCCATGCTCTAATGATTGCCAATGATATGATGAGCATGTTTATTATGTTATGATGCCATGTGTTAATGTACAAGTTGATTATGATGTGGCATATTTGCATACATAGCATGATTACATGGCCCGGGCGGTGAGAAAGTTATAACTAGTCTGGGAAGGTCGGTGAGAAAGTTATGACTAATCCGGAGAGCCAATGAGTAAGTCCTACATCATGATTCCATTCACCGCGGTGAACGGAAGCGAGGAGTAGGCACCCTCCATCTTCGGGATGGAAGGGGGGAGAGGGTGCACACCGACGGGTGTGTACTCAACCATACCGGTATGAGTTTCCAAGGAGATATGTGCATCGCATTGCATTGCATTATATGAGGATGATTTATGATGAAGCCAATGATATGCTTACACTATGAATATGAGATGTGTATGATGTTGTATGTAAAAAGGTGGTGATGAAGGTATTGAAATGTATTTTCTTGTTCCATTGCAATATACTTGCTGAGTGATGAACTAACGCTTGTGTTTATGTTATTTTTCTTAGGTGCCATGAAACCGGCATGCGGGAAAAAGGGTTTTGCTACACATCTACATGTAGCTCCACACAAATTAGACAGTGTTATCATTTGGAGTCATGATATTGAAAGTATTGCCATGAAACTTGGAGAATTGCTTAACTGTGTGCTCGGTCTTACTATTTGGTTCGTTTAGCTCATGAAGTGGTTGAATGCTTTATCCTGGACTTATATTGTTGCTATGTCATGTTATTTCTGTTTTAGATGCTTTCCATTATGATATAACTTGTGATACTTTGTTGTTGCTCCGAATCATGGAAAAACAAAGGAGATGCTGCCGAAATTTTCGGTATTAGCATTTGTTCCTTTGCTGTAATTTACTTGTAATTGTGGTATTTAGAGGTTGCTTAGTCTATGTTTGGTAGCATTCAGGCATATTAAATGTCGGGGTGTTACAGTTGGTATCAGAGCGGGCTGTAGATCCTTGAAATGTGTATTTTTAGTGTCATGGGTACAACTAAAATGTGATGTGGAATAACTTAAAAACATGGCTTAGGTCTTAACTAAAATTTTGTCATAGGATAGCAACATTAAAACTTGCAAAAGTGGTATAACTAATCTAAAATTTGACACACACTGGATGCACAGTAGGAAAGGGTATGGGTATCGTTTCTTTACACTTAAATGTTGTATTTAAGCTTTGATGTTGAATGCTTCATTTGATAATGCATGTTGCTATGACTATGAGATAAATGATTGAATTGTTCTTGTTGTTGTGATAAAGTGGGGTTGTGGTGCCGAAGGGTTTCGGTCACCTCTTTTGGTTCATAGTAACGGTGAGGTTTGACGGTGTGGCCGGTTAGCGCCATCACCGAAGAACTAATAACCCCTGTAGGAGAAGAAGTGCTTACTCTTTCTGTCGTAAATCGGTTAGTTGACTGGAGTCAAATAGAAGAGTTTGGTGGTGGATTCCTTCGTATGCTCTTTACCGTTCTAAGGATCGGTATCGGTTGGTTTTCTTGGTTTTAATTGATTGAAATCAAAAGAAAAGTGTTTGGTCTTGGATTTTCGCGGATTGTTCCGTATGCGGTATGTGGTTTCGTCTTCCTTGGTTGAAGACGAAGAAGAAGAGTCTAGTGTTGCGCTTCTTTTGGTCGCCTTTCCAGCTTTGATGCCTTGTTTGTTGATTGCTTTATGGGGAAGAAGCATTCAATTTATTCCTGTGTTTGTCTTTCTCCGAGGTTAATGGAGTTTTTGTGGAGTTGTGCCAGACCTGGCTGTCAGGGCTGAAGTTCTGTGGCTTTGTAGGAGTAAGTGGTGTTTGATTTCATCATTTTACTGGTTTAAGAAATCATCTTTGGACAACCCTTCTTGTTTCGTGAAAGTTTGGGGTTTGGTGTTAAGGTTTTATTTGCAAAGGTTATTTGATCGTGTGGTTCCCTCTTGTGGGAGCCTTTGAGGTTTAAAAGTGTTTTGGAAAATTCCTTTGCATGACCAAGTTTGGGTTTGTCTCATTGCAATTTTGAGAGTCATGTTTCCTTATGAATTTGGGATGAGTTTTAAAACTAAAATGCTGCAAACAAAGTAAGTAATCTTTTGACTGAAATCGTTTGTCCCTAGTAAGAATTGTTGTTTAGCATGTTATGTAGTAGGTAACAATGTGGTTTATGGAATGACGTATTGTTAAGTTAATTTGTGAGTTGAAACAATTCAATGCGGTTGTTATCTCTAGCTTGAGAATAAATAGACTACTAGTGTTGTAGTTTGCTCTTAGCGAGAATGATTAAATGTGTTAATGTACATGCTTAGAATCTGTTGCTTTGTTATAAAAATGCTTATGACCCCCGATTATGTTTAAAGTTTTAAACCCTGATGCATAGTTGAAACATTAAGATGATGTTGACTGCTGTTATGGTTAAAGAAACTTTGCTGGTTGTTTAAAGATGCTCTAATCTAGTGGATTAATAGAGAAATTTAATCGTGTTGACTAGTGACTTTAATTTGGAAGTTGATTAGAGTTGCTATTTACGTTGTTGCAAACTACTAGTATATTTGGAAGTATGCAGTTGTCTCTACAATGCTAGTATTGATATCAATTGAGAAGACATAAGACTTATTGCTAATGATGTTGTTAAGGGCAGTGTTAATGCTAGTATTCAATCTATTTTAAATAGTGGGAGTATGTTGTGTGGTGGTAATTTGTTCTGACCTATGTATAGGGTAGCTAAAAGTAATGTTGTTGGTTGATGAATATGCCATTTTGTTGCTTTTGATGACTAAGTAGTGGTGGTAACTGTTTAGATTACTCGTTGGAAAACCATGGTTAAAATAGAGGAAAATTTTAACATGTTGTGATGGAGTGAGCTTTGGATAATTAACATGATAAATGCTCTTATCCTTAATGAAAGTATAACTTAGAGTCTCACTTATGAATTCTTCCCTGTGGAGATAAAATTTACATATTGAAGTCGTTGTTTAACTGAATAAGGTTCGGTTGTCGAGATGTGAACATATAGGAGGTATAAAATTTATAGGTTGATCTTGCTGAAAGATTTGTTGAAGTACTATGTTTCAAATTTAGAATAAGATGTATTATGTTTTGGTGATCCATAGGGATCATGTCAATGTAGTCTTGGTTGGGTGCCTTTGTGATTGGCATCTTAAACCTTATTTAAAAGTGTTGGGAATGGTAACTAGAGAAAGAAATTGTTATGTAAATGTTGTTAAATCCGGTTGGACTCTTTTGATGAGTAAATAGTGATTATTGAATGCTTAAATGGTGAGTGTAGTGGAATACGAGTTATAGTGGGTTTCATGCTGAGCTGTTGTTTAAAACCTTTGAACTGATGTGGTTATTTGCCATTTTGGTTGAATGCCTTCGGTCAAGGTATTCCTTGTGTTGTGTTTCCGAGATTCCCTAAAACCCGTAGCTATTATTGCCAATCTTTGGTGTTGGCTATTTTGTTTAATTTGTGCTATGTGTATGGTTTTACACCCAAAAGTCTTTGAGTGGATCGCGCTCCTTCGCGTTCGCACTGAATCATCTTTGGAGTAAATGTTAAAGGACGCAGAAGGTCTTAGTGGGTTAAGTTGGAAATTGTCGAGATTTAATTTGTAACTCTTTTTGGCTAGAGTTGGAGTTATTTAAAAAAAATGTTAGTGGTGTTTGCAAGTACTTCAAAAAGGTGGTTTTTATGAATGTTTCATAAGTGAATTTGGTTAGTGAAGAGTTTTCTTTTGGGGATTGAGTTTCCCTCTCTTTTGATAAAATTTATGGCGGTTGTGTGTGCAGATGTTTGACTTTGGAGCCGATGTTCTTTTCCAAAATGTTGACTTTGGTTAAAATGCAATGTTTTGCAAAGTTTAGCTATCTATCGTTGGTGGGTTCTGATATGATGTGGTGCCTTACTGTTAACTATGCTGCCGTCATAGTTTATATGAATTAGCGCAACTCTCGATGTTATTCTAGATTTATTCATGTGATACTGAGGAAGAAGTCATCATGTGAATGACTTTTCGGTAGTGTGGTTACATGATGAAGGAATGGCGAAAAGTAAACATGACATCGTTTTTACATGTTAAATGATAAAAGAGTCGTTGAGCCAGGTCGGTGAGAAAGTCATATATGGAGATATGACTAATCCGGAGTGCTCCTGAAGAGTGTGCATTTATGTCATGAAACGAGATTTCCCTTGCTTTCTAATATGAAAAGAAGCAATGAAGAATTTCTGGTATGTTGGTTGTGATGTAGGGGATTTATGCTTCCTTTGTGACTTGGCTTGGATGTTGCCGAATTATTTCCAAAAAAAAATGGTTGTTAACCCTTTGGGTTTGAGTTGTCATGTGTGGTCCACTTGGGCTTGATAGCTAAGTGTTTTTGTGCGGGGGCAAGACCCTCTTAAGAAAGGAACCAATTGTGGTTTGGTAAGGTTTTACGATCCTAGCTTGGGGCTAGGTGTAGAACCTTAGTGGTATAAGGGTGGTTTGTGATGGAGGTTGATGATGTATGGGTTTAACCATTATTAAGAGTAGCGATGGGTGGAAGTGAAGTTGACGGTAGTTCGGTGATATTTGTCCTGCCATGAGCAATTGTCGTCACTAGTTGTTTTTGGATTTGAGTCTTGCCTGGGAGAGGATGGAATGAAATGTTAGTATGATCGTGTATCGGAAGGGCTAGTGTGCCTTAATGAGTTATTCCCCTCGATGGAAATTTTCGGGAATGTAGAGAGGTCGTTAAAGGAATTGTGACTTGCTTTGATTATGTCATGTTGAGTTTAATGGAGTGTGGTAGTCAGGTTGGTTGGGATAGAAGTGTGAAGTGTTTGTCGTGAGGTTTCGAGCGTTTTGGGTTGATGGAGCCCTTTGTGGTTGAAACGCAGATTCTGTTTGGGAATTGAAGTGAAGGTCGAACTGTGAGCGGTTGCCCTTAGTTGACCTAGATCAACACTTTTTCGCTAAGTGTTGGTTTTGGGAACTCGGTTGTCATTTGTTCCAGTTTTAGTCGTTGTGCGGATGTTTTGTGCTGCAGAGAAGCCTTTTGTCCCTTGGGGACTTTGTTGTTGATTTTGGCGTCCTTCGGATTCGAGGTTGAATCGTGTTGAAGGGGGGTAGAATGTGACACTACGGTATAGTGTGACATTATAAAATGTGAAATTAGAGAATAAAACCTTTCGGCTTGAGGTTTACTCGCGTTTTTGGGCCTTATGAAGTGATGTGACACCCCGGAGTGTCGTAACCTTATAAATGGTGCATGATGAGGTCAAAAACATTATGAGATGTGGAATTAAGGTTAAAACCATAAGGAATGAGGTTTATTTGCGTTTCCGGGAGTTTGGGCCTTTCCGGGGGAGTTTGGGCCTAAAAGAAGGGGTTGTGGGCTTTGGTGGGAAGGGGTAGGAGTCCATTTAGGACTAGGATTCATGCTTGGGCTGGTAAAAATGGGCTCTCCCTGCCCCTTTGTGCGCCCCCACCACAGCATGTGCGCCCCCCCCATCTCCTCTTATGCCCTAGCCGCCCCACCTCCCTCTCCCTCTCCCTTATGGCCGTGCGCCCCATTGCCCCTTGCCTCTCCACCTCTCCACCACCTCTCCTCCACCCCCTTGCTGCCCTAGGGTGGCCTCTCCACCCCCTGCACCTCGAGGTTCAATCCATTGGAAAAGGAGCAAGGAGCAAGGAGCGAGGAGCGAGGAGCGAACCGGGAGGAGATCCTTTCAGTTTTTGTGCGTCGGGCAAAGGTATGGCCATGGGAATGCTTGGGGATGGGCTAGGTACTGTTCTAAGGATGATTATCAAGTTTTTAGATCAATTGGTGGTGCTGGATTTGATTAGACTAGATGGATTCTTGAGTTGGTCATGTTCTCTGTTTCGGACAGCATGAGCAGTCGACCTAGGGTTCGGTTTTTCGCCAATTTAGAGTCCGAATTTGGCCGTACGGCTGTTGAAGAAGTTGTAGATAATTTCATTATCTTTCCGTGGATATAAAGAACGTTAAATTCTGCCCAGCCGTTTGACAGTTATGGCTGTTTTACCGAGCGTGTTAAAATCTGTGACGTGATTGCAATAGATCACGGTATTTGGTAGATTGAACAACTTTAGAGTCCGAATCAGTCTTTCCCTATACCAAGAAAAAGTTAGGAAATTTCCTAAGCTACGCGAGGATGTACTCGTTTAATTGATTCGGAGTCTTACAATCCTAGTTATGCCTTTTGGAAGGCTGCTGTCCCGACGGGGCAGAATCTCTGTTTTTGGGTTTTGCGAGTAGTTGGCAATGTCGGGGTAGATGAGGGTTTGCGTACTGTTTTGTGGGCTTGATTGTGAGTGTGTGGTCCCTATGTGCAGGTGGTGTGACCCCGGGAGGGCCTACTACTTCTCGCCATTCTGTCGCCCGTGGTCCCTATGTGCAAGTGTATTGTAATGGATAGCGATTTGTAGGTTGCTTGCTGAGAATAGATGAATTTGACTATATGATATGATCACTTGCCATGCTCTAATGATTGCCAATGATATGATGAGCATGTTTATTATGTTATGATGCCATGTGTTAATGTACAAGTTTATTATGATGTGGCATATTTGCATACATAGCTTGATTACATGGCCTGGGCGGTGAGAAAGTCATAACTAGTCCGGGAAGGTCGGTGAGAAAGTTATGACTAATTCGGAGAGCCAATGAGTAAGTCCTACATCGTGATTCCATTCACCGTGTTGAACGGAAGCGAGGAGTAGGCACCCTCCATCTTCGGGATGGAAGGGGGGAGAGGGTGCACACCGACTGGTGTGTACTCAACCATACCGGTATGAGTTTCCAAGGAGATATGTGCATCGCATTGCATTGCATTATAAGAGGATGATTTATGATGAAGCCATTGATATGCTTACACTATGAATATGAGATGTGTATGATGTTGCATGTAAAAAGGTGGTGATGAAGGTATTGAAATGTATTTTCTTGTTCCATTGCAATATACTTGCTAAGTGATGAACTAACGCTTGTGTTTATGTTGTTTTTCTTAGGTACCATGAAACCGGCATGCGGGAAAAAGGGTTTAGCTACACATCTACACGTAGCTCCACACAAATTAGACAGTGTTATCATTTGGAGTCATGATATTGAAAGTATTGCCATGAAACTTGGAGAATTGCTTAACTGTGTGCTCGGTCTTACTATTTGGTTCGTTTAGCTCATGAAGTGGTTGAATGCTTTATCCTGGACTTATATTGTTGCTATGTCATGTTATTGCTGTTTTAGATGCTTTCCATTTTGATATAACTTGTGATACTTTGTTGTTGCTCCGAATCATGGAAAAACAAATGAGATGCTGCCGAAATTTTCGGTATTAGCATTTGTTCCTTTGCTGTAATTTACTTGTAATTGTGGTATTTAGAGGTTGCTTAGTCTATGTTTGGTAGCATTCAGGCATATTAAATGCTGGGGTGTTACAGCAGAATTACCTGCCCTAACAAAGAAATAACTGACGCGGTGGTTATGCAGAGCTGCAACAATACCAGTTGTTGCACCATTTCACTGCAACATCCCATTCTCCACTTCCAGTTTGTTCACCACGAGAAGCTGGAAGCATTGCCTTTTAATCGAAGCTCTCTGTGGGATAGAATCAATATAACTTCTAGTTTGGTCGAACTCACTTGGAGCATTGTCGATCCGTCAACATGCTCTACCGCGATGGATATTGGGACGAACTATGCATGTGCCAACAAGCATAGTGTGTGCTTCGATTCATTACTTCTTACATCCATACCAGATCAGCTACGGTGATTCTATAATCTTCTAAAAATATACCTACATATAAGAAACAAGTCTTCAGATGAGAAGGCATATCGTAATAGCTAAAGGATAATATCCTTTGCATCTCCTCCACACTATTATCTTCTGTAAATCCAAGACCAAAAGAATTGAGCAAAGTATACAATTGATCCTCTTTGTTTATCTACTTATTGCAAACCAAAAAACTGGCTATAGTAAAAATATCGCCTTCACCCACCATAGAAGATGTTGTAGGGGACATGGGCCCCTGTGGTAGGGGACACGTGCCCCCTACGATGGGGGACACATGCCCCCTGCAACACCCAGGGAGTGCGGAAGCAAAGCCTGCACCGTGACACGGCAGACGAGCATGCAGGTACAACTCTATTATCTTTTAAAAATGATTTACAAGATTGTAAATCCAACACACATATTTGAAATTTACTAAAAGTATAATACAAATAGTTCTAAGGACTCAAAAATCTCAAACCACTAAAATTAAAACCAATTCACTCAACAAATTTGATTTGTTGAAGAGGTGATCTTGTAACACTTTTCAAAATTTTGAGGGTGTTGACTTGATCTTGTAAAGAAAAGGCATCGCTCCTTCCTTGCAAGGAACTCAAAAGAACCTTCTAAAGCTAGGCTTTGGATATTGTGCATGTTGCATGCAGACTCCACAAAAGATTCCTCCAACTCCAAGCTATGATTATGAAATCTAATTTCGAGCTTCCTCAATCTTCTCAACTTGCCCAGATCTTCCACAATATTTTGTGGACTTGTTGCTGATATAGAGCAACCACAGCCCTTCCATGGATGTTAGATTCCCAATCCCATATGAAAGCCGTTCCAAGTCGTCAATGTAACACCCCGGCATTTAATATGCCTGAATGCTACCAAACATAAGCTAAATAACATCTAAATACCACAATTAAACATAAATTCCAGCAAAGGCGCACATGCTAAAAACCGAGATTTCGACAGCATCTCCTTTGTTTTAACATGAATTGAAGGAGCAACACAGTTAAACAATATAAGGCAATATGAGAGACAGCTAAAACAGCAATAATTAAAGACTTAACGACAATATAAGTCTAATACCTAATGTCTCCAAGAGTCGAACGAACAATAAAACTCTCATATAGCAACGCTAAACCTTAAAGCAATAATCATCACACGCAGTTTATTATTAAAGCTAATTGAATGACTTGTTGAATCAAAATGAGTGAAGCTACGTGCGAACGTGTGACTATTTCCCTTCCCCGCATGCCGAACTCATGGTACCTAAATGTAACACCCTACAAATCTAAACTGTCGTACAAGAAAATTTCGACAGCATCTCTCCTAAAATTAGGACAAAACGGAAGCGACAACAAGATTTATAATAACCATTATAAACAGGAATAACATAAAAGCATCAATACTAGAGATAACAAGTCTAAATCAACCAGAAAACAAACATAAACGTAAAACAGCTCCAAAGAGGACATCAACAGGTCTATGATTAATAAAATTTCAGCAAGCTAATGAATTATTAAATGCACTAGTCCATGTGATTCGTGATGACCTGGAGGGTTGATTGTGCTAATAAGCCCCACCCTTCAAGCTTATGACTCACGAGAACTACACGAAAACAACAAAATAACAAGGGGTGAGATTGGGTAATCTCAAAGTTTTAACAACTTCTAACGAATAACACAGCCACAAAAACTAGCATACCAAATTCCTCATGTCCAATACCACATTATAGAGTCCACATTCCTCATATACAATACCTCATCAAAGAGTCCACACCACTTCAAGAAAATGCATATGATTGATGCACATGCTTATGCCATGTTCATTCCACATTCCTCATATACAATACCACATCAAAGAGTCCACATTACTCATATACAATACCACATCAAAGAGTCCACATTCCTCATATACAATACCACATCAAAGAGTCCACACCACTTCCGTAAAATGCATATGATTGATGCACATGCTTATGCCATGATCCTCTTCACCGTGCCCTTTCTAGAACACACTGTTGTACGCAGATCCGCGCACGCCAAGGCCGACAAACTTCCAATGCATGATTGTGCAGTTAATGCTTCATGCATGAATTCATTCATAATTTTCCACATTGAGTCCACATATTTGCATGCCATCATATAACATGGATAGAAAACAAATAACATTGAGATGAACTATTTAGACAACTCAACCAATAGGCAACATCATTCTTCTCTTACTCATGGTTCAAAGCCAAAGCACATCATCACATTGCTAATCTAATTATTGCAATCTTCCCAGCAAATGATCAAACCATGTATGATTAATGTCATCGGAAATATAACGAAGGCAATGCAAACAACGATGTATAGCTCAACCATAACACTACTTCCACTTGCCTTTACCGACGAGACGACGGATCTAGTTACGCCCAGAAGGGGCACCACCTGTACAAGCATATTTTCAGTATGCAATAACACCACAATTGATCACACAACTCAAACACTAATTCCTACAACCCGTTCCCCTTTTCCAACACCGAAACCCCGATCTGTCCGGATCGAACAGCAGCAACCCCCATTCTCTTTTTCGTATCTTTTTTTTCCACAGAACATAAAAATATGAAAAAATTACAGGAGCTAGATATTGACGAGATCTACAACTTTCCAGAAGATCATAAATTCTAATTCCTCTGTTAAATATGCCTAAACAGTCGTCCAACACAGTGGATGAAATCTGTTCCCAGATTCTGTTCGTCGGTTTGCAACAGCGATAACTCTCAGAAAACTTCCCCAAAAATTCTGAAAAAATTACAGAAGCTAGGTCTCGACGTTATCTACAACTTTCTAGTTATAGGTTTTGGCAGGACAAATCATCTATGCCACGTAAAACGCGAAACAATCCGCGCTGCACAATCTCCTTTCCAAAAACAGCACCACGTGAACATCTACCCTTCCTCATCAAGATCCCATCCAAACCACTCACCACCAGATCTAATACACTCCTAATACCTAGGTAGAACAGGGGTAAAAGATTGGGAATTTTACCTTGAGTTCTCCTTGAGATCCCACGAAGAACACGTGACGATCCTCGAAACGGAAATCTGATCGAACTCCTCGCCTCCACGGATCCCTTCTCGCCTCTCTCCTTCGGCGGTGGTGGATCTTGAGCCACCATGCAAGGGAGGAAGAACAGGGGTGGCGGCTGCTAGGGGAATGGGGAGGCGCCCTAGGGTTGGGGGTGGCCGGGCCACATGGGGGGCGCACCCAAGTGGGCCGCCCACTAGGAAGTGGTGGGAGGTGGAGGTGGGAAAAGAATTCTACGGCCAGCCCAAGTTTTCCTCGGCCCACTGTTTCTAGCCCGAATACTCCAAATTTAATATTAATACGCCGTGACATAAACTTCAATTATTTAATTCCCCAACAATTTCCTCATTCCTCCCGGAAACAAAACCAGAAAAAGGAACCCTAGAATCGCCTCGACGCCTAAGGCATCATTCTCTCCCTCTAAAAAGGATTAGTCCTCAATCTACTCCTCTTTGCTACGGAACCTTAAAAAAAGGAAGGCAAAATGGTAATCAACACTTTACCTTCAAGATCCTCAAAGAGTGTAGGATACTTCTTCCGCATCCGGTCCTCAAGTTCCCAAGTTGCATCCCGCTGTACTAATTGGTCCACAAATCTTTCATTGGACACTAACACGAACTTATCCCCTATTAAATAAAGGACACCTATTAGGTGAATCTGCATCGTCTGGAATCTCAACTCCCACTTTCTCTTCAACCCGACGTGAAACTCCGCATTCCAATCTCAACTCCTCTACCACAGTTGCGATTCGACGACGCGAACCATGTGAGACACAACGCCTAGGTGAGTCTCTAAATCAACCCAAACACAAACTCCTATCTCCTACAAGTGATTGATCTTTTACAAAAGAACCAATATCCACTTACCAACGACAGAGATAGCCTACTTTACAAATCCAGGGTCCGAGAATCCAGTAAAACAATAACAACCGAACACAATCACTACGGTTGACACAAACTCGCCGAACCTGACAAAAGTTCCAAAAATTAATGTAATTACTCCGCAACTTCCAAGTTGTCCACTACTAAATTAAGCAACCCCACCGAGAACACATCAATGAAAACAATTCTCCAAAAAAAGTTTGAATTGAGTCATACACAACCTTCCTTTACTCTTCACTTTTAAACTACTTACGATCGACTCCACACTAGTTTTCCTTGTAAGAAGGTTTCGCCTTCACATTCTTCCACCTAAGGACCAGTGGAAAGGAGTACAATCCTTGAATATACTCAACCATAACATAAACATTCATTTTCTTACCCCAAGCTTGAACGTAAAAGAAATCTTAATTTCACTAACACAACTGAACTATTAATCACCACCTTTAAACCAAAGGGCTGAAATTCACATACACGGAACTCAACTTGGAAGAGGAACTCCATAGAACCAAAAACACCAAAAAAAAAAAAATTCTCTAGAGAAGCTCTATTCAAAAGAGAAACACCACAAAGTCTTCGTAAATGCATTTCACTTTTACCAAAACAAATCATCTCACTTTTATCCAAGGCCAAGCCATTCAAAAAAACCATCAAGGAATTAAATGCTTCCACACAACCACCATCTCTTTTCCTTAAAAAGGAACCAAACTCACTTCCCAACAGAAAATTGTTTCAACCACGAATATCATTCATGTCACAACCAAAGAATCGTCTCTTAAACAAAACTCAAGCACCTCACACCACAACACAACTTAGGCCCAAAATAGAAATACAAATATTTCGCATCATGAAGTTCCAAATCTTACATTGGATTAGCTACTTCTTTTGATCAACAATGCAACCGAAATAACTCGACCTTGAAAACTACGTATTGACACCAATGCATACATCCTTGAGCATAAATGTCGATTCATAACTTAAGCTAGTTTTCTTATCAAAGATGAATGAATGACGATATTTAATAGAATAACATTCCAAAATCTCCACAAATTACTTCAAGGTTAATCATTCTTTTATCCTTGTTTTAAGCCTCTAAATTAACCCACATTTGGTAGAATCATTCTAAGTTTAGAAACTCAAAACACAAAGACAAAGAATACTTTGACCGAAAGTATTCAACCCAAATATCAAACAAACAAACCAATCCATATGAATTTTTTTAAACATAAGTTCAGCATAACTCCCGCCATCTATAGCATTCCACTACCCTTACCATTTAGATTTCAATATTCCTATTTACTCATTGAGAAGGCCCATCGAGGATTTAACAACAACTACACAACAAATTCTTACTCTTATTACCTTTTCCACAATTATAAATAAAGTTCACAAGTGCTTATCAAAAACACATCCAACCAACACTACCTCATCAAGATCCCCACTGAGCAGCTTAACCTATATCATCATATTCTAAATTTGAAAGCGTGCTTCAACAAGTCTTTCAAAGATGATGAACCTATAAATTCCATACCACATACGCCACAACATCTCGACAATGGAAATTTATTCACCTAAAAGATGACTCAACAAGTAAATATTATCTCAACAAGGCACCAATCGTAAATAGAAGTTTAAAACATACATTTATTAAGGACAAAATCATGCGCCATGCTAACTATCCTCGGTTCACTCCATCACAACATGTTACAATTTCCACCATTTTAACAAAGGTTTTCAACAATTAATCTAATCGCTACCACCACTACTAAGTCATCAATATCAATAATTGGCGCATAATTGTAAAACAACAACATTGCTTTTAGTTACCCTATCCATAGGCTATGACAAATCATGTCACTACACAACATACTCCAATTATGTAAAATAGATTGAATAATTTAAGCCATCCAAAGCTCTTACGGCAATGGCAAAAACTTATGTCTTCCCAATTGATATCGAGCACTAGCATTATTGGAACGCAAGCATACTGAATCTACTAATAGTTTGGTAACGCCATAAATATCAACTCTAATCAATTTCCAAGTTAAAGTCACTAGCCAACACGATTAAATTAGAACATCTTTAAACAACCAAAGATGGTTTCTTTAACAATATCGGTAGTCCACCATTACAATTAAATTGTTCTACCGACCTTATATTAAAATGTCTCTAAATAACCCACTAATTTTCTATTACCTTCACAAAGAGTTTACATCATCGTAATGTCCTAACTACGATCAAGATTTAAAGCTTTAAACATTGTCCATGGTTAAGGGCACATTAAAATAATGCAATAAATCCTAAGCATGCACATTAACACATTCAATCATTATCGCTTATAGAGCAATCTACAATACTAGAAGTTTATTTAATCTCAAGCTAAAGATAACAATTACATTTTAATTGATTCAACTCACAAATTAACTTAGAAGTACATCATTCCATAAACCACATTGTTACATACTACGAACACAGATATAAAATTTCTAAACACCGTCATGGGTCACCTACCCTTGACAAACAGGAGGCAATCCCAAACATTAAAAGAAACAAACACAGTTCTAGATCAAGAACAAACACCGATAAAAATTTCTTCTTTTCGTGCAAGGAAGAAAAGCAAAATCCAAAACATAAATGCAAGAGAGCTCGACCAAATGTCCAATCATAGTAGCCAAAACTCTTCAAGAAATCCAAAACCTACACTTTCCATAAAGGAAGACGGATGCAAAAGGGAAGACCAAATGTCCAACTAAAATTTTTCGATAAAGATTCAAACTTAGCTCCATCTAGCTTGATCTCGCAACAGGAGAAACTCCAACCCCTTCTTTTTTAAAAACGGGAAACAACAACCACGTAAATTTCCTCCCAACGGCATAGTCCATCACAATAAATCAAAGCCAAAGCAAAATTGTGACCAAAAGACGCAAGCAACGCAGAACTCTTCTTCTCGTGTCTTCACTCAAAGGAGACAAAACCACAAACCGCCAAAAGGACAAATCAATGAAAGTGCTCAAAACTAAGCATTTTCCCTGCTTCAACCAACCACATACCTAAACCAACCAAAACCGACCACAAGACGGTAAAGAACATCCGAAGGAATCATCACCAACCTCTTCTATTTGACTCCGGCCACTACCTACCCGATCTACGGCTGCATAAGTACTCTGATACTTTCCCTATTGTGTTTAATAGTTCTTCGGTGGTGACTCTAGCCGCCACACCACAAACCACAGCCTTTCACTACAAAACAAAAGGTGACCTAAACCCTTCTAAGACCACAACCACACTTTATCACAAATGAAGCAACTCAATCAAATCTATCATAAATATAGCATTATACATCATCAAAAGTAGCATTCAACAACAAAGCTTAAATTCAACCTTTAAGCATAAGGCAACGATACCCATACCCTTTCCTACTGTGCATCCATGTGTGTCAAATTTTAAATTAGTGATTCCACTTACACAAGTTTTAATGTTGCTATCCTATGACAAAATTTTAGTTAAAACCTAGGCCATGTTTCTAAGTTATTCCACATCACATTTTAGTTGTATCCTATAGTATGACACTAAAAATAGACATTCCAAGGACCTACAAATTTCGCTCGATACCAATCAGTAATAATCTTACAAATCTAAACTGGTCGTACAAGAAAATTTCGACAAAGATCTCTCCTAAAATTAGGACAAAACGGAAGCGACAACAAGATTTATAATAACCATTATAAACAGGAATAACATAAAAGCATCAATACTAGAGATAACAAGTCTAAATCAACCAGTAAAACAAACATAAACGTAAAACAGCTCCAAAGAGGACATCAACAGTGTCTATGATTAATAAAATTTCAGCAAGCTAATGAATTATTAAATGCACTAGTCCATGTGATTCGTGATGACCCCTGAGGGTTGATTGTGCTACTAAGCCCACCCTTCAAGCTTATGACTCACGAGAACTACAAAACAACAAAATAACAAGGGGTGAGATTGGGTAATCTCACCAAGAAGTTTTAACAACTTCTAATCGAATAACACAAATGACCACAAGAAAAACTAGCATACCAAATTCCTCATGTCCAATACCACATTATAGAGTCCACATTCCTCATATACAATACCTCATCAAAGAGTCCACACCACTTCAAGAAAATGCATATGATTGATGCACATGCTTATGCCATGTTCATTCCACATTCCTCATATACAATACCACATCAAAGAGTCCACATTCCTCATATACAATACCACATCAAAGAGTCCACATTCCTCATATACAATACCACATCAAAGAGTCCACACCACTTCAGTAAAATGCATATGATTGATGCACATGCTTATGCCATGATCCTCTTCACTGTCTCTTTCTCGTGAACACACGGTGTTGTATCGACGGTCGCGCACGCCAAGGCCGACAAACTTCCAATGCATGATTGTGCAGTTAATGCTTCATGCATGAATTCATTCATAATTTTCCACATTGAGTCCACATATTTGCATGCCATCATATAACATGGATAGAAAACAAATAACATTGAGATGAACTATTTAGACAACTCAACCAATAGGCAACATCATTCTTCTCTTTACTCATGGTTCAAAGCCAAAGCACATCATCACATTGCTAATCTAATTATTGCAATCTTCCCAGCAAATGATCAAACCATGTATGATTAATGTCATCGGGAAATATAACGAAGGCAATGCAAACAACGATGTATAGCTCAACCATAACACTACTTCCACTTGCCTTTACCGACGAGACGGATCTAGTTGCGTCAGAAGGGGCACCACCTGTACAAGCATATTTTCAGTATGCAATAACACCACAATTGATCACACAACTCAAACACGCAATTCCTACAACCCGCTCCCCTTTTCCAACACCGAAACCCGATCTGTCCGGATCGAACAGCAGCAACCCCATTCTCTTTTCGTATCTTTTTTCCACAGAACATAAAAATATGAAAAAATTACAGGAGCTAGATATTGACGAGATCTACAACTTTCCAGAAGATCATAAATTCTAATTCCTCTGTTAAATATGCCTAAACAGTCGTCCAACACAGTGGATGAAATCTGTTCCCAGATTCTGTTCGTCGGTTTGCAACAGCGATAACTCTCAGAAAACTTCCCCAAAAATTCTGAAAAAATTACAGAAGCTAGGTCTCGACGTTATCTACAACTTTCTAGTTATAGGTTTTGGCAGGAAAAATCATCTATGCCACGTAAAACGCGAAACAATCCGCGCTGCACAATCTCCCTTTCCAAAAACAGCACCACGTGAACATCTACCCTTCTCCCTCATCAAGATCCATCCAAACCACTCACCACCAGATCTAATACACTCCTAATACCTAGGTAGAACAGGGGTAAAAGATTGGGAATTTTACCTTGAGTTCTCCCTTGAGATCCCACGAAGAACACGTGACGATCCCGAACGGAAATCTGATCGAACTCCTCGCTTCCACCGGATCCCCTTCTCGCTCTCTCTCCCTTCGCTGTGGTGGATCTTGAGCCACCATGCAAGGGAGGAAGAACAGGGGGTGGCGGCTGCTAGGGGAATGGGGGAGGCGCCTAGGGTTGGGGTGGCCGGCCACATGGGGCGACCCAAGTGGGCCGCCCACTAGGGGGTGCGGGAGGTGGAGGGGAAAAGAATTCCCCCAGGCCCAAGTTTTCTCGGCCCACTGTTTCTAGCCGCCCGAATACTCCAAATTTAATATTAATACGCCGCATAAACTTCAATTATTTAATTCCCCAACAATTTCCCTCATTCCTCCCGAAACAAAACCAGGAAAAAGGAACCCTAGAATCGCTCTGACGCTCTAAGGCATCACACTAAAACAACAAGAAAACACAAGCGTGAGTTCAAAACTCAGCAAGCATATTGCAATGATACAATAAGAACAATTTCATGGCAATAATATCTCATATCATGTAAACCATCTCATTCAGAATCACATAACATTATCATCATCATTATGTATGCAATGCGATGCTATGCTCATGTCTCCTTGGAAACTCATACCGGTATGGTTGAGTACACACCCGTCGGTGTGCACCCTCTCCCCCCTTCCATCCCGAAGATGGAGGGTGCCTACTCCTCGCTTCCGTTCACCGCGGTGAATGGAATCACGATGTAGGACTTACTCATTGGCTCTCCGGATTAGTCATAACTTTCTCACCGACCTTCCCGGACTAGTTATGACTTTCTCACCGCCCGGGCCATGTAATCATGCCATGTATGCAATTATGCCAACATCATAATTAACTCGTACATTAACACATGGCATCATAACATGATAAACATACTCATCATATCATTGGAAATCATTAAAGCATGGCAAGTGATCAACTCATATAATCAATCTCATCTAGTCTCAACTAGCAACCTACAAACCGCTATTCATTACAATACACTTGCCTCAACCATGGGCGACGGATTGGCGGGAAGTAGAAGGCACCCCCGGTGTCACACCACCTGCACAAAGGTACCACACACTCACAATCAT
This sequence comes from Rhipidocladum racemiflorum, assembly GCA_036346355.1. Taxonomy (NCBI): domain Eukaryota; kingdom Viridiplantae; phylum Streptophyta; class Magnoliopsida; order Poales; family Poaceae; genus Rhipidocladum; species Rhipidocladum racemiflorum. The sequence goes on from CM070589.1 coordinate 48,617,254, forward strand.
GCCCACAAAACAGTACGCAAACCCTCATCTACCCCGACATTGCCAACTACTCGCAATAACCAAAAACAGAGGTTCTGTCCCGTCGGGACAGCAGCCTTCAAAAAGGCATAACTTGAGTTCTGGGACTCCGAATCAATTAAACGAGTACATCCTCGCGTAGCTTAGGAAATTTCCCAACTTTTTCTAGGTATATGGAAAAACTGATTCGGACTCTAAAGTTGTTTAATCTACAGATTACCGTGATCTATTCCAATCGCGTCACAGATTTTAACACGCTCGGTAAAATAGGAATAACTTTCAAACGGCTGATCGGAATTTAACGTTCTTTATGTCCACTGAAAGATAATTAAATTACCTATAACTTCTTCAACATCCGTACGACCAAATTCCAATTCTAAATTGGCAAAAAACTGAACCCTAGGTCGACTGCTCATGCTGTCCCAAAACAGAAATGTGGCAACATCTAGATCTAATCCAATCTACTCAAGTCCAGCACCACCAATTGATCTAAAATCATGATAAGGGGGGTGGAGGAGAGGTGGTGGAGAGGTGGGGAGGCAAGGGGACAAGGGGGGTGTGCACGGCCAAAGGGGAGGGGAGGGGAGGGGCGGCTAGGGCCAAGGGAGGTGGGGGGTGCACAATGGGGAGGTGGGGCGCAAGAAGGGCAGGGGGGAGGCCTTTTACCAGCCCCCACACCTGTTCCTAATCCTCAATGGATTCCCACTCCATCCCACCAAAGCCCACAACCCCCTCTTTTAGGCCCAAACTCCCCCGGGAAGGCCCAAAACCCCGAAAACGGCCCAGAAACGCTATTAACCTCCATACCCTATGGTTTTAACCTTAATTCCACATTTCATAAAGTTTTTAACCTCATCATGCTCAATAAATAAGGATACGACACTCCGTGGTGTCACAGTCAAGAAGTAGGCACATCAATCTTCTTAGCTCAACAATAGGTGGCAATTCATTCAAATGTCATTGCTGCATACATCTAGCATATGCAAAAACTGCATTTTCATATCTATGCTGGGAGAACACGAATACATGTACCTCCTAGACCTAGGTACCTGATGTGAAATAAATTCCTAACGTCCCTGAGGTTAAGATGGCTACTTCCCCGAAGATCACATCTACTCATATCCAATACACGTAAAACTTCAAAGATCGAAAGAGGCGGCATTAGATTAGTAGCAGGTGGAAAGACAGTAATGGATCTCACTTATGATACGGAATCAGGAGTCATGGGTTGATATACCTTAATCAGAGTATTTTGGAGGGATGACTTGCGAACCTTGCTTTGTGGATTAGTTGTGCTTCGCTCAATGCCATCCAATACAGCTATAAGGTTTTCATGTATAATGTCATGATCAAGCTTCTATTTATGAGACCGTTGAAGTAACTCACCCCAACCTGAAAATAGGCTAGTTTATGGTTTTTAAAATGGAGAAAACCTTCAGCTATCCACCACCATATCTGATCATCTGTCGTGATACTATAATCTTATGAAAATATACCTAAATATAATAAACAAGTCTTCAGATGAGAAGGCAGATCTTAATAGCTAAAGGATAATATCCTCCACATCTCCTCCACACAATTATCTTCTATGAGTCCATGACCAACAGAATTAAGAAAAGTATACCATTGATCCTCTGTTTTTATCTACTTATTACACGCCAAAAGACTAGCTATAGTAAAAATAGATCCTTCCCGCATCGCGGAAGGTGCATGCAGGGAGTGCGAAAGTAAGCTGGTTTCGCAGCATGGTAGACGAGCATGGAAGATACAACTCTATAATCTTTTAAAATGATTTCGTAAGATTGTAAATCCAACACATATATTTGAAATTTACTAAAAGTACAATGCAAGTAATCTTAAAGTCTTAAACATTCCAAACCACTAAAAATATAATCAATTCAATGAACAAATTTAATTTGTCAAAGAGGTGATCTTGTAAAACTTTTCAAAATTTTTGCAACCACATCTCTTCCATGGATGTTAGATTCCCCATCCCATCTGGAAGCCATTCCATGTCATCTAGAAGTCAGCACATCAATCTTCTCAGCGTAACAATAAGTGTCAATTCCTTCAAATCATCATTACTACTTACATCTACCGTTTGCAAAAACTGCAACTTTTGTATCTCTACTGGGAGATCATGAATACCAATACCTCCTAGACCTAGGTACCTCAAGTGAAATAAATTCCCAACATCCCTGTGGTTAAGATGGCAACATCCCCGAAGATCACATCTACTCAGATCCAACACATGTAAAACCTCAAAGCTCGAAAGAGGCAGAATTAGATTAGTAGCAGGTGGAAAGATACTAATGGACCTCACTTGTGATATGGAATCAGGAGCTGTGGGTTGATATACATTGCTATGAGTATTTTGGAGGGATAACCAGCGAACCTTGCTAGGCGAAATAGTTTTGCTTCGTGTAATGCCATCCAATACAGTAACAAAGTTTTCAACTGTAATGGTAAGATTATGCTTCTATTTATGAGCTCAGTGAAGTAATTGTCCCCAACCTCAAATAGGCTAGTTTGTGGTTTTAGAAAACCTTCAGCTATCCACCTCCATATCAGATCAGTTGTTGTGATTCTATAATCTTTTGGAAATATACCTAGATATAATAAACAAATCTTCAGATGAGAAGGTGGATCGTAATAGCTAAAGGATAATATCCTTCGCAACTCCTCCACGCTATTATCTTTTGTAAATCCATGACCAATAGAATTGAGCAAAGTATACCATTTATCCTCTATTTTATCTATTTATTACATGCAAAAAGACTAGCTAGCAGAAGGCGCTGCAGGGGACACGGGCCCCGTGCGACAGGGGATACTTGCTCCCTGCGGTGGGGGACATGTGTCCCCTGCAGTGCCCAGGGAGTGCGGAAGCAAGCCGGCTCCGCAGCATGACAGACGAGCATGGCTGGTAGAACTCTATAGTCTTTTAAAACGATTTCATAAGATTATAAATCCAACACACATACATGAAATTTACTAAAAGTACAATACAAATAGTTCTAAGGTCTTAAAAATCCCAAACTACTAAAATTAGAATCAATTCAATCAACAAATTACATATGTTGAAGAGGTGATCTTGTAACACTTTTCAAATATTTGAAGGTGTTAACTTGATTCCGTAAAGAAAAAAGGCATAGCTCCCTCCTTGCAAAGGATTCAAAAGAACGTTCTAAATCTAGCCTTTGGATATTGTGGGTGTTGCATAAAGACACCACAATAGATTCCTCCAACTCCAAGCTACAATTATGCAATCTAATTCCAAGCTTTCACAATCTTGTCAGCTTGCCCAGATCTTCCACAATGTTTAGGGACTTGTTGCTGATAGAGAGAAATCCCAGCTCTTTCATGGATGTTAGACTCCCCATACCATATGGAAGCCCTTCCTTATCGTCAAGAAGTAGGCAAATCATTCTTCTCAGCTTAACAATAGGTGTTGTTTCCTTCAAAAATCATCATTGTTGCTTACATCCAGAATCTGTAAAAACTGCAGCTTTCATATCTCTGTTACCAAATCACAAATATATGTACCTCCTAGACCTAGGTACCTCAAGTGAAATAAATTCCCAACATCTCTGGGGTTAAGATGGCTAATTCCTCAAAGATTACATCTACTCAGATCCAATATACGTAAAACCTCAAAGCTCAAAAGTGGCGGCATTAGATTAGTAGCAGGTGGAAAGACAATAATGAACCTCGCTTTTTTCCTCACCCAAATGTTACATGTGCAAAACTCTCATACTACTGCTGGAGTATTTCATCACCAGAAAGTTGCACTGGGGCATCTCTACTGTCATTCTTGTTGTTGAAACAGCTCTGGTTTTGACACAGCCTATGGTTAGAGCATAGAAAACGATGACGGCCCATGTAATAGTGCTTGCACCCAAATGTCAACCATAAATACTCTGTATGTATGTGGCAATATGGACATGATATTTTGCCTTTTGTGCTCCAAGCAGATAGCATTCCATAAGCTAGAAAATCGTTAATTGTCTACATTAGGGGTGCGTATTCGAAAATTTTCCTTCTTTGTGGCATCGTATGTGTTGTGGACCGAACGGACTCACCTCCCTTCGACCAGCGAAGCGAGGCTTCCGCACCTGGTGGCCCACATGAATGGGTCTATGATCATCAATCTCCTCCCCCGGCGAAGCAATGAGTTAATACCCTAGGAGACCATTCCCCGGTAAAAGGTAGAGAAAGGATAAAAACCGCTCCCTCCCTCCGTAGCGAGGGAGAAAGACAGAGGAAATTCCCCCGGGCCGCGTCTCCTTCTGGCGCAAACATAGCGTGAACCACCAAGGTCTGACACCCCCCAACAACCTCTCCCGAGTACGCAAGGATGTGTCGGGCTAATCTGGGACCCCAATATATGTAAAATCCCCGTCGGGCCCCCATAAAAGGTGAGCGAGTAGAGAAGGAAAACGGGCACAAGGTGAAAAGACTCAATGAAAAGTCAATTTAGCCCTTGACAAAAGACAGGGAGGGAAAAGAGGGCTGACCCGTACATGCATGTTCCCCAGCCTGCCCTATAAAAATGGGGCAAAAGGAAGAACAGAAGAGAGTTCCCCGAAAAATAAGAAAAGAAAGAGAGACCCGGTGGTTCAACGCCACCACACTGGCGCCGTCCGTGGGGAACCCTAACCGCGAGGTGAAACCACCGCCCGCCGATCAAAACTAAGAGTAAGTTTTCTGTAGCTATGCCACCAAAGAAGGGAAAGGAGGCAGTATCCAAGGGGGCGGCAACGACGGCAGGAGCGGAAGAATCAAGATGGCGTGCGAGGAGCCAATCGGGAGACCCACCTCGACTCCCGGATGACGAGACGCGGCTGCCAGCCGCAACAGAAGCCCGAAACATGGTGGGAACTTTACCTCCTCAAACTCTGGTAGTCGTGCACAAACGAGCCCCCAAACGACGCCTCCGGCGACAGGCCGAACGGTTTCGACGCCAGGAGGAGATGTGGCAGGAGCGTCGACACATCCGACCCGTCGCCAAGAGACCTATGGGAACGAAGAGGCCCTTGGGGAAGGGACCGGGACTCAGGGGGAGCTGGACCCCAACGTGCGGGCGCTGATGGAAGCTAACGAGCAACTCATGGCGGAGTTGAAGCGCCTACAAGGACGATCAGACGGGGAGCGATTTAATCGTGAAGACGAAAGCCCGAGCCGCGAGGTGCTGTCCCCGGCGATTGCGACGGCACACAGGGAAGACCACGATCCAAACCCCCTCAGCACCCATCTACAGGCCAAAAAATGGCCCTCCCCAGGAAGCTTCAAATTTCCCACCATTAAGCCGTATGACGGTCGGACAGACCCAAGGGAGTTCCTCCGCGTTTACGACACGGCGATTGAAGCCGCGGGAGGAGATGATGATATTAAGGCGAAGGGGCTTCTTCTATCGCTTGAAAGCATAGCCCTGTCCTGGTACTCTTCGTTGGAGCCCCGGTCAATCACCTGTTGGTCGCAACTCCGCCGCAAGCTTGAAGGTAACTTCCAGGGCAACTTCGACGGAATGAAAGAGGAAAGTGACCTATTTGCGGTCAGGCAACGCGAAGGAGAAACCCTAAAGAGTTACTTCCAGCGCTTCTCCCAGGTTAAGTGCCAAATACGAGGGGTAAGTGACACCACTATCATCAACGCAGCACGTTGTGGCCTACGCAGGGGACCATTGGCGGAAAGGCTCGCTCGCAAAGAGGTACGTACGGTGGAAGAACTCTTTGCGAAGATGAGGGAGTACGCGCGAGCGGAGGAAGACAACCTCCGAAGAGAAGACAGGCCCCAGCAAGAGAGTCAAGAATTCGTCCCACGCAAGAGAGGGCGAGGGAAAGACCCCCCACCCAACGCTAAAACGAAGGAACGATACCCAGAGCCCGGAAGAAGAGACGAAAGGAGGAGAATTCACCACATTGATGAACCAAGAAACCGGCAAGTTATGGGCGACCGGCAAGCGGAGCAACAGAGACGAGGGCCACCCCTGAGCTGAGGAAGGCAAGATGAGGGAAGCCGAGTTAACAAGAGGGAAGGGACAGAGCCCCGGCGGTACTTTTGTGAATATCATGGAGAAAATATCACCCATGGCACCACTCAGTGCAAAGTGATTAACGGATATCGGCGGTTCGAGGCCAAACAAAGAGAAGTTGAGACGCACCCTACACCACCGGAAGCACCCGCAGTCGGACGACAACACCCCCCTCCTCGAGTAGGGATAAATCACCTCCGTCGCATTATCAACGTCATTGCGGGGGGCTCCTCGTCACATCTCTCATCGAAAAGGCAGAGGAAGGCTTATGCCCAGCAAATCAACCACATTGCAATTACCCCCGCTACCCCTCCTCCGGTAAAGTTCGAGCCAATCACTTTTACACAGGAGGACGCCACGGGGGTGCACTTCCCGCACCAAGATTCCTTAGTAGTGACCGCCATAATCGCCGATTGCGAAGTACGTCGCATATTGATAGATGGGGGAAGTGCAGCGGACATCTTGTCCATAAAAGCTTTCCAGCAAATGATGATCCCACAAGACCGATTGAAAAAATCGGAGGTGCCACTGATGGGTTTTGGAGGAAGCATGGTCAACACCCTGGGGCAATTGGAGCTAGAAGTCACATTCGCGACATCGCAAGCTAGCGTCACGAGTTGTGTCACATTCGATGTGGTAGACAAGCCGTTTCAATACAATGCAATCCTAGGCAGGGGCTCGTTGACAACCATGGGGGCCATAATTCATCACGGGTTCTTATGTATGAAGATTCCCTCCGCAGATGGTGTCATCACGGTGCGAGGAGATCAAGCCTTGGCAAGGAAGATAGACATGGAGAACCCACCTCAAGTCAAGCACGTCTGCACCACGGAGCTGGACCCTATTGCATCCATGAATCGTAGCCGATGGCTCCCTAAACCACAGCCTCAGGGAGAAACCCAACGGGTATCACTCAGGCTAGGAAGCAGTAAGACAGTGATCCTCGGCACCATGTTGCCCCCCGAAGAGGAAAAACGCTTGATGCTGCTCCTCCAGGAATATGAAACCGTGTTCGCATGGGGGCCCGAAGATCTTCCTGGAGTCCCGAGAGAAACTATCGAACATGTCCTCGCTATTAACCCAAATGCGAAGCCTAAGAAGCAAAAACTGAGAAAACTTGCGGTAGAAAGACAAGAAGCCGCGAAGGCGGAGGTGACCAAATTGCTCCGGGCGGGAATCATCCGCGAAGCACGATATCCGGAGTGGTTGGCCAACATCGTCCTAGTCAGGAAGGCCAGCGGAGCTTGGAGGATGTGCATCGACTTCACTGACTTAAACAAAGCATGCCCAAAAGATGACTTCCCCTGCCCCGCATCGACCAGCTGGTTGACTCAACATCCGGGTCAGAAAGGATGAGTTTCCTTGACGCATATTCTGGCTATCACCAGGTATACATGCAGAAAGGAGATGAAGACAAGACGGCGTTTGTTACTCCCTTCGGTACCTACTGCTTCGTGCGGATGCCCTTCGGGCTCAAAAACGCGGGTGCTACCTTCGCGCGGCTCATCACGAAGATCTTCGCCGATCAATTAGGAAGAAACGTGGAAGCCTATGTCGACAATATCATTGTCAAAAGCGAAAAGAAAGAAGACCATGTCGGGGACCTCCGGGAAACCTTCGAAAACTTGATAAAGGGAAAGGTGAAGCTCAACCCGTCCAAATGTGTTTTTGGCGTGGACGCAGGAAAGCTGCTAGGCTTCCTGGTCTCTCAACGAGTCATAGAAGCGAATCTGGAAAAGATAAGAGCTATCCAAGATATGGCTCCACCAAGAAATATAAAAGAAGTACAACGGCTGGCAGGGCGGATAGCAGCACTCAGTCGATTCTTGCCAAAATCCGCGGAGCGAAGTTTGCCGGTCTTTAAAGCCTTACGCTCAAATGACAATTTTATCTGGACAAAGGAATGCCAACACGCCTTCGATGACTTGAAGCAAAGCCTTATGGAGATCCCAGTCCTGCAAAGTCCGAAACAAGGTGAGGAGCCTCTGCTATATCTAGCAGCTAGCCCCTGGGCCGTCAGTGCTGTGCTAGTGCGACCCCAAGGCATTAAACAACAGCCGGGTTACTTCGTCTCTGAAGCCCTCCAAGGAGCGAAGCTACGATACTCGGAAATGGAAAAGTTGGCATACGCTCTATTAATGGCCTCTCGAAAGCTCCGGCACTATTTTCAGGCCAGCCACATCAAAGTGCCAACTACATATCCTCTTGGATCTATGCTTTCCAACAAGGAAAGCACTGGGCGCATCAGCAAGTGGGCGGTCGAGCTAGCCCCCTTCAAACTAACTATAATACCTCGCACTGCAATCAAGAGCCAAGCCCTCGCCGATTTTATGGTGGAATGGACCTCTCCAGTCCCTGAGGATAACGAAACCTCAGCGATATGGTTCATCAATTCCGACGGGTCTTGGGGAGCGAGTGGAGCGGGAATAGCTGCAGTGATACAGACGCCCAGCGGAGAAAAAGTTGAGTTCGCAGCAAGGCTGGAATTTCCTTCAACCAATAATATAGCCGAATATGAAGCGCTCTTATTGGGGCTCAGGAAAGCGAAGGTCATGGGAGCGAGGAGGGCGATATTGCACACCGACTCGAAACTTATTCAGGGGCATATCGCCAAAGAATATCAGGTGAAGGATGAACAGCTCCGGAAGTATGTCGAGGTGGTCCGAACCATGGAGAAGGGCTTCATCGGGTTTACCATTAATGCAATACCCAGATCCCAGAACGAACGAGACGGCGAGCTAGCCAAGATAACCGCCACCGGAGGAAGCCTACCTTCGACAATATTCTTTGAGATACTTCGCACTGCCTCCATTCCTTCCCAGACAAACCTCATTGCTCGAGCAACCAGTGAGGACTGGAGGAGTGAGATATACAACTATCTCCTGGAGGGAGTTTTGCCAGATGATGAGGCACAAGCGAGACGCCTCGAAAGGCGAGCGAAGAAGTATGCCATCATTAACGGTTTTCTATTCCGCAGCGGCCTTTGCGCTCCATGGCTCCGCTGCATTTTGCGAGAAGAGGGGACGCAGGCTTTGCGCCGGCTAAGCACCAGGGAGATTATGAGCACACCAGGCCCCCAGGAATCTTGTGAGAAAAATATTCCGGATAGGGCTCTACTGGCCTTCGGCGTTGCAAGATGCTGAGCAAATGGTCCGTCACTGTCATGCATGCCAATGGATGACCAAGCAAACAAGGGCCCCGCCCAACGAACTGCATACAGTGCCTCCGGTCTGGCCCTTCGCCAAGTGGGGAATGGATATCGTTGGGGCACTTCCTAAAGCCCGGGCAAACCTTCAGTTCGTAATTGTCGCCATCGACTACTTCTCCCGCTGGATCGAGGTGGAGCCGGTCGCAAAGATAACCGCAGACGCCGCCGTCAAATTTCTATGGAAAATGATCATTTGTAGATATGGGGTCCCTTTCCAGATCGTGACCGACAATGGGTCCCAATTCGACTCCAGGAAATTTCGCGATTACTGTGATAATATCGGGACAAACATTTGCTTCGCCTCAGTAGGTCACCCTCAGTCAAACGGGGCGGTGGAAAGAATGAACGGGTTGCTCCTTTATGGCATCAAAAAAAGGCTTCACGACTCTGAAAAGGGACTCTGGCCCGACGAGCTTGACCACGTTTTATGGGCAACCCGCACCTCGGCCTCAAGAGCAACCGGGTTCTCCCCCTTCCGGCTCCTCTTCGGGGAAGAAGCTGTCTCACCTGCAGAAATCCGTGCAAAATCCTTGCGAGTGATCAAAACTCCGACCCACGAGGAAGTCAACATCACATGTGATCTAGAGGAAGAACGCAAACTTCAAGCCTTGAAAACCATGAAAGCCTACGCGAAGGCATCAACTCGAAGCTTCAGCAAGAAGGTGAAGAAACGTGAGATATATCCCGGGGACATGGTGCTCAAGAGGGCTGCTCCGGCATTCGCGAAGCTGGAAACAACATGGAAAGGACCATACATTATCCAAGAGTCAACAGCGAAGGGCGCACACAAGCTCATTACTCCAGATGGCGAAGAGATACCAAGGACATGGAATACCGACGCACTCAAGAAATTTTACCCATAGATGATGAGATACGAAGGAAAGAAATGTACCGATCTCTATCAATAAGATAATGAGAAGACATTGTGAACAAAGGCCATCTTCGATTTCTCCAGAATTTAAACCGGAAGACCCGTTGCCTCGCGCCGGGTAGGAGTTCGCGGATGCTTGGTCGGGCAAACGTCCCACCCATCCCTCGCTCCGGAGACCCGTTGCTTCGCGCCGGGTAGGAATTCGCGGATGCTTGGTCGGGCAAACGTCCCACCCATCCCTCGCTCCGGAGACCCGTTGCCTCGCGCCGCGTAGGAGTTCGCGGATGCTTGGTCGGGCAAACGTCCCACTCATCCCTCGCTCCGGAGACCCGTTGCCTCGCACCGGGTAGGAGTTCGCGGATGCTTGGTCGGGTAAACGTCCCACCCATCCCTCGCTCCGGAGACCCGTTGCCTCGCGCCGGGTAGGAGTTCGCGGATGCTTGGTCGGGCAAACGTCCCACCCATCCCTCGCTCCGGAGACCCGTTGCCTCGCGCTGGGTAAGAGCTCGCGGATGCTTGGTCGGGCAAACGTCCCACCCATCCCTCGCTCCGGAGACCCGTTGCCTCGCACCGGGTAGGAGTTCGCGGATGCTTGGTCGGGCAAACATCCCACCCATCCCTCGCTACGGAGACCCGTTGCCTCGCGCCGGGTAGGAGTTCGCAGATGCTTGGTCGGGCAAACATCCCACCCATCCCTCGCTCCGGAGACCCGTTGCCTCGCGCCGGGTAAGAGTTCGCGGATGCTTGGTCGGGCAAACGTCCCACCCATCCCTCGCTCCGGAGACCCGTTGCCTCGCGCCGGGTAAGAGTTCGCGGATGCTTGATCGGGCAAACGTCCCACCCATCCCTCGCTCCGGAGACCCGTTGCCTCGCGCCGGGTAAGAGTTCGCGGATGCTTGGTCGGGCAAACGTCCCACCCATCCCTCGCTCCGGAGAACCTTTGCCTTGTGGGAGTTCACGGACGTCTAGTCACACCGACACTATCACTCATTCATTGCCCCGGCTGCCCTTTGGCGAAACAAATGGTCGGGCTAACGCACTACCCTCCCCCTCGCTCCGAGGAGTGAAAGCCCCGTCTCGCACAGGATTTAGCAAGGAGCCCATGGAAGCTAAAAAACCTCAGTTACCCTCCCCGCAGCCCGGAGAACACACCGCGTTACATCAGCTAGGCAGTTGAGAAAATACACCCAAGCCAGTACCCTATGTTTCCCTCGGCAGGGAAGGAGAAGGTGCTCGCGCATCATGCGGCTGTACCTATTCCCATGCTCTAACCTGGTACTAGGCCGAGCGAAAAATCAAGACTGTTTTACGCTGCTGATCAAGGCTCGATAGGAAGCTAAGAACACACGACCAAACGGAATTTAAGAAAGAAGGATGAAAAATAAGTGTGGGCAGAGACCCACTGCAGAGGGCTACATAATATCATCCCAATCATACATAATATAGTAATCTAACAGAAGCTTCTATACGAAATAAAGCGGACTTAAACACGGTGTGCACGCGCCACGGCTTCCGCAAGAGCATCCTTGGCCTCCAGTAGCCTCGGCATCATCCCGATCAACACGTCGAGGTTGGCGAGGTCTCGGACAAGCGCTTCCTCCTCAGCCATGACCATGTCGAAGTCCGCCCACAACCCTTCGATAAAAGCCTCAGGATCGCCGGCGGCTGGAGGATCCTCGAAAGCGGGGGCGTTGTCGACGATCGGTTTCGCCGGCAATAAGATTTGTGATTCTAGGGGATTTGTGCGGATCTGAGCTTGATGGTAACACAGGATGCGAGGGCAATCTGTTTTAGACAGGTTCGGGCTCTCTCGGAGGAGATAATACCCTAGTCCTGTGTTCTTGGATGTATTGTGTGTGTTCAAGAGAGAGCAAGCGAGAGAAAAGAAAGTCCCCTTGTTTTTTCCCTCCTCCCCTTATATACTGGGGGGAGAATACATGATAGTTGGGCGCCACCGGGCCCTGAACATGGTGGCCTGAACGACATGTCCCTTGTCCTTATCCGCCTTCACGCTCTACGTCCTGGAGAGGTGGTTCTGCTTTCTCCGACCCACGCCTGCCGCTTTGTCAGGTCCCAGCATCCGCAGGCTCTGGCGGTGTCAGGCTGCATGCTTTGTCCCTGGCGGGTTGTTAGGGCGGGGCGCGAAGCTTCCGTGAAGGATCAGGAGTTGTCTTGGGGAGCAAGTCGAAGGTTTCCTCTGGGCCCGCCCGTTGCGCTTTCGGGCTTTGGGCTTCTGTTCGCTGTCAGGCCCAGTCGGGTGTAGGCCCCTCTTGTGGGGCCCCTGTCTCTGACATCCCACAGCAGCCCCCAAGTGCTTTAGGATCGACTTTCCGTCCCTTGCCCTGTCATGAGGATTATGCGGGAGAGAGATCATAAAGAACTTGTAGTATGAAGCCACCGTGGTTAGTTAGCTCGTGGCCGAGTGGTACCCGCGCCCGTTTACGATGCGCGGCAACCGGCTTGTCGCTCGGCTGACCCTCATGGGGCATACCTTGGTCTTTTTGGCTCGTGGCCGAGTGGTACCCGCGCCCGTTCATGGTGCGCGGCAACCGGCGTGTCGCTCGGCTGACCCTCATGGGGCATACCTTGGTCTTTTTGGCTCGTGGCCGAGTGGTACCCGCGCCCGTTCACGGTGCGCGGCAACCGGCGTGTCGCTCGGCTGACCCTCATGGGGCGTACCTTGGTCTTTTTGGCTCGGGGCCGAGTGGTACCCGCGCCCGTTCTGATCTTGTGACAGCGCAACGTGTCGCTTCGGTGACCCTCATGGGGCGTACCTTGGTCTTTTTGGCTCGTGGCCGAGTGGTACCCGCGCCCGTTTACGGTGCGCGGCAACCGGCTTGTCGCTCGGCTGACCCTCATGGGGCGTACCTTGTTCTTTTTTGGCTCGGGGCCGAGTGGTACGGCCCATTTACGGTCTTGTGACAGCCGGCTTGTCGCTCGGCTGACCCTCATGGGGCGTACCTTGGTCTTTTTGGCTCGTGGCCGAGTGGTACCCGCGCCCGTTTACGGTGCGCGGCAACCGGCTTGTCGCTCGGCTGACCCTCATGGGGCGTACCTTGGTCTTTTTGGCTCGGTCGGGCGGTACCAGCGCCCGTTTGGCGCTGCAACCGGCTTGTCGCTTCGGTGACCCTCATGGGGCATACCTTGGTCATACTGAGTAATGCCTCGTGCCCGCTTACAAGATCGCTTTAGACCCTCATGGGGCGCATTCTCAAGACCGTGTTGGTTGTAGATCCTCTCGCGACACCCAATCGCATTGTGAGACAGCGACCAGCAATTGACCCCAAATTATGGGGTGTGCCGTCAGAGGATGTTCGGAAAGTGCCCAGCCCCAAGCTTCCGTGGCGGCCGGCGTTCAGGCCCATCGTGGGGCGCACTTTATCCCAAACTTTGGACCAGATTTGACACCTGGCCGCGTTTTGCGCGACGCAGCTATTGGCCCGTCATGGGGCGTGCCCTGGATCTGGCCCAGAATTGAACAGGAGGGCCCTCGTTTCTTCCCACCATAAGGTGGAAATTGGGGCCCATTTCTTATAAGTCGAAGGGACCCTCGCTGGAGCAACGGCCTCCTTGCATCTTCCCCACCACGGCTGCGAAACCTTCAAACCTCCTTTGGCGATTTAGGGTTTCTGGTTTCGCGCCCTTGGCTTGCGGCGGTTCCTCCCACCAGGTCTTCTTCTTCGCAATGTCTTCTTCCTCGTCATCGGAGGGTAGCACCGACCCTGCGGCAGCAGGGTGGGAGACCTCCATCACGACGACGTCCCGCTTGGAGGGGATGGTCGCCGCCGGCGTCCTCCCTCCGCTGGAGTTGATCTCCGCCCGTCCCGCCGCAGGTGACCCTTACCCCACACCTCAGGAGAATGAGATTGTGGTGTTTGAGTCCTTCTTCTGGCGGGGATTTAGCATCCCTGGGAGCGCCTTCCTCCGGGGGCTCCTCCACTTCTACGAAATTGAGTTGATCAATTTGAACCCCAACTCGATTCTCCACATTGCCATCTTCGTCCAGCTCTGCGAGGCGTATCTTGGGATACGTCCTCATTTGGATTTGTTCCGCTCCTTCTTCTGGCTGAAGCCTCATCCGAACCGGGCCGCTCCCAACGTCGTTGGGGCGCAGGACTCCAGCTGCGGGAGGGCTCGAAGAAGCAGTATTTTGTCGTTCCTCTCAAAACCTCCCTCAAAGGTTGGAGGCGGGAGTGGTTCTATTGTACCAATGTTGATCCCTTCCTCGCCCCCTTTGCCGGCCGTGCTCCTAAAGCTTCCCGATCTTTGGAGCGACGCCCCGGACGGAGGAGGTTTGGCGCAAGTCCCCGAGCTTCTGGCATTGATTGACGATCTGAAGAATCGAGGGCTGACGGGCCCCGGGATCGCGGTCAGTTTTGTGAAGCGCCGAGTGCAGCCCTTGAAGGAGAGAGTCCATTTGGGGTTCCAATACAACGGGCCTCTGGACCCCACGCGGGAGTCGGAAGTGGACCTGTCGATGGAGGCGCTGGCAGCACGGGTAGTTGATTTCTTCGTGCCTGGCACAATAATCACCAACAGGGGCTGCCCTCGTAAATTTTCGATGGCAAGGCCTCCCCCTCCTGTGAGTGCACTATTCTCTCGAAAGGCTGTTCCATGATTTCTTTGACTGATGTGTGATTCAAACAGGGTGCGATCGTTCCTTTTTTCAGGAGCGCGCGTCCTTCCTTTCTGATGCTCCGGTTGTCGGCCTCTCTCGGCTGAGACACGCTCAGGCGAAGCGAGCGGCTGACACCTCAGTCGACGAGCTGCACCGGGAGTCGGCGGAGGAGGTCGCCGGTCTTTCGTCAGCCGGGCCTTCGACCTCTGGTGCACCCGGATCGCAAAGCGCGGGGCCACAGCATACATCCCGATGGCAGCCCAGTGCGGCGCCAACTTCCCTCCGAGTGGTCTGGGCCTCGGATGAAACACAGGATGAAATTCAAGAAATCCAAGAGGTATTCTTTTGGGCGATCCTTGTCTTTTGTTACCGCTGGCCGAGGTGTCTTCCCTTTTTGCTGATTCAGGACTCCTGCTGTGGATGTCCCTGTGGAGGGGTCTCCTGAAAAGGAGCCCCAGGCGGAGGCTTCCCCAAGGGGAGCCCCCGCCGCGTCGACTAGGTCACCGTCGCCGCCGACTGCCGGGGCTTCGCCACCAGGCGCCGGCGGCCCAACGGTCGAACCATCCGGTGGCCCGTCCGCCGACAAGATCGACCCGGCACCGTCTCCCGGAGTGGAGGAAGTGCCTCGAGAGCCACCGCCGCTCGGTCCTCTGCCAAAGCCCCCGAATCGGACCGTGTGGTGGGAAGGGGGTTCCGACTGGAAAGGGATGGAAGAGGACGACGAGATGGAGAGAGCGGCTCGGACGGAGCTTTATGAGCTCACCGTCAGGTGTAGCACGCTCGTCAGGGTGAGCTTCTTGTCCTCAATCTGTTGCCTGCTGACTTCTCCCTGAGATTCTGCCCTGTTACCTAGGACATGGGGGAGCGCTCGGAGCAAAGGTCGCGGTTTTTCCGGAAGGTGCTCCCGAAGCTCAAGGAGCGAAGCGATGCAGGACAAGCTCAACGAGATCAGCGCGGACAGGTGGAAAGAAGTCCACGAGCTTCAGGGCGAGTGTATGAGGATCCGGGAGGAGAAGACGGGGCTTGAGCATATGCTCTGTAACATCCCAAAATTTGCTTTAATTTAATTAGTGTGTTTCTGGGTTTATTTGAATTTTTCGGCAGTTATTTAAAGTCCTCGCTGTTAATTCGGATGGAAGTCTATTGAACTAATCACGTTAAATAAATATCACGCATTTTTGCATAAGCGTAAAATCTAAAATTTTGTTGACAATTAAGATAATAGGTAGACGAGCGTGTTCGCTTCAAATATTTTTGAAAAATATGCTATATAACGTAAGTCGTTGATTTTATAAAAATCTAAGACAGTGTCGATTCACAAAAAGAATTTTTGCGAGAAATCTGTACGTCGAAAAATCACGAAACCAACTTTGTTAGGTTCCAAATAGTTCCTAGTATTTCAGAGGAATTTTCCGTGATTTTGGAACCTTTTTGTTATTTCTTTTTAACCATATTATGTTTGCATATATATGTATATGAATAGTCACGTATATGTGTATATACCTGCATGTGTGCCGACGTTCCATTCTCCTGGACATTTTGCTTGGCCAGTCGTTCCTCTCACACGAATTGCTCTTTCAGCCGTTTCCATATTTTTTTTTTGTAGCATTGCAGGAAGCCATACGTTTCCTATTGGTGGCGCATGAAGCATTGCATTTTCTCCCAACCGTTTCCAGTCTACACGTTCCTCATTTTTCTAGTAATCCCTACAACTAGTAACCGGCCATGTAGGGGAGGCTAAAAGACTAGTAACTTGTCACCATGAACCCATGACGTGAATGACTAGTAATGTGAAATACCACACACATGGATGCATTAATTGCTACCGTTTCCTCCTTTTGGCGCATGCATCCTTCATACATCCAGCCATTTTCCCATACGCCTGTACGCTTGAACCAACAGCCCTTTTAGCTTGCCTCTTTATTTCGTTTTCATACGATCTGCCCATTTCCTTTCCAACCATTCCATTTCCTTGGTCAAGTCTTCCATTCTTCCATTTCATCCTCTCCTCATATCTCCTGCTGATTCCATCTCCAAGCGACCGATTCGGTCGGCCGATTACTGGCGGTGCTGCTCGGCCGATCGACCGACCGCCGATTACCCGTCGCCGCCGGCGTGGTATCTTGCCGTCGCAGCGCCGCCGCCGTTTTTGCCACCGTCTACGTCGTCGTCGTCGCCGCCATCGTCTACATCATTGTCGCCGTGTACGTCGCCGTCTACGTCGTCGCTGTCGTCTACGTTGGTCGCCGTCGCCGTCGTCACTGTCGCCTTCCTCTGCGTCGTCGCTGTCGCTGCTACTGCCGATCGGTAGTATTTCTATTCTTTCGCGTGTGCTCTATCTTTACTGATCGGTAGATCTCGTCGTGTATTTACGGGTGTGTTCAAATATTAGTACGTAAGCCTATTAGACACGTGTGTGTTTTTATATATATGCTAGTATGTATATACGTATATATTAGTCAGTGACTTGCAAGTATACGAAAAAAATATACTCGGCTGTACGCGTGAATACCTGTATAAGTATTTATAGCCACACATATATGTGTATGGTATGTATGCGCATGCATGAAAAACTCTCCAACCGACCGTGCGCATGCATGTAGACGTTGCTCTCGCTGGAACAGTGCCATGCATAGGAAGAAGTGAGAGCTTAGTGTACATAGCAATTTCTAGAAATTGTAAATTTTGTCTTTTTCGCTACAAATTCATTCTGAGTCCGAATCACTTGCAACAAATTTTGTTAATTAGTAGAAATTAATACCTTTCTACAGTAATTCTTATGCAACTTTTTGAATAAATTTGTACTGTTAAATTATTCACGGAAAGTCCAAACTTACGAATTTTGTAGCTCTTAAACTACACGTCCGAAAATTCCGGAATAAATTTTATAAAACTTAGAAAATGCTAGACTAATTATCTGGAAGTTTTCATGAAATTATGAATTAGTTTTATTTGCAGCATTTCTCTAGATGTGCGTGCAGACGTTATTTTGAGTGTTTATTTGGTTCTTTACGCAGCGTGAGACGTCGAGCCGTGTGAGGACGTGGATTGCGAGGACCAAGCTCCAGACCAAGACTCGCTGCTTTTCGAAGGCAAGTCGTGCTTTGACCATATTGCTCCTAGTGTTTTCAAACATATTTTTATTTATATTATGCATGCTATGTTGATTAAAATGAGTAATTTAATTTGGGTTAAGTAGATAATAAACCTAGTTGTTAATTCCACCCTTGATGATTAATATTTGTATGTCATGTATCCATTGTTACCATAAGTTGGGTTTATATAGTTGGTTAGTATGATTGTGCCAACACGGGAGGCTAGACCGTGAGTAGTTGTTTAGCCATGCTTACGTGAAATGTGTTTCAAATGGCAAAATAATACTGACTAATGTTATAGGGAATGAGTTTTGGAATTAGTGTAATCTTACCACGTGATGATGTGAAGTGTAGGTACCCTTGTGGTTCTACATGGTAATTGATGTTATTGTTGGCATGCGTTGCGCAATAATCAAGCTGGGGTGATAAATAGATTTAGACCGGGGCAAGTGGCAAGAATGATAGGGTGGGCCATGAGTGGCACCGGGAAAGTTGTTTTGGTTCTTCGGGTAGTCTTGCCCTGGTCACCCTAAGGACTTAACCTTGCAAGCCTTTGAACTGGGTCAATCATGCAACCACATGTCTGTAATGGGGCGGACCTAGTTGAGTAGGTTGCTAATAACTTGCATTTGGTACCTAAGGGTGTCAACTATACCTTTTGTGTAGTTGAACGGGGGAGCGTACCGGTGCTACGGCTAGGTACCCTATCCAACGGTTGGTTGACCTATACTTCGCCTGTACCTTAGGGAAGGGATAGTGTGCAACAACCGGAGAGGTCCACTTGTATAATTAGAGGCTTCTGAAAGGCTTTGTTATGATCACTCATTCACATACTCTTGTATGGCGATTCGCGGCAGACGTGGTGAGTTGATCGTATCTTGTGGGTAAAGTGCATAACCTCTGCAGAGTGTACAAACTATTCGAATAGCCGAGTCCACGGTACTGGACAACGCTCGGGGATTACAGTTAAGGGTTAGATTTTCCAAAACAAAATGTGGGAATGGGTGGCCGAGTGCCAGAGACAATATTGCTAAAGTGATTTAGGGCTTTGAGCTGAATTGTTTAAAAAGAGATTGATAACTTACTATATAATATGGTTTTACTGCTTTTGAATCTATTAAGGTTGTTTAATTAAAGCAAAATGCTGTTTGAGGCAAAACAACCACTTAAGCCATTCCTTTGGAAGAAACCCTGCATATAGTAATAGGATTGCACCTCTGTGCATGACTTGCTGAGTATGTTGTATACTCACCCTTGCTTTCAACACAATCATCAGTTGAGGAGAAGACTACAACTTCAAAGGAGGAGAAGTTCCGCGAGGAGGCAGTTATCTAGGAGTTGAACCTTGTCAGTTGCCTGTGGCATGCTGATGGGAGTCACCGACGTTTTCATTCCGCTGCTGATTATTTACTTTTGTTATTGTAAGCCCTGCGTGGCAGACTATTTGTAAGGTGACCTTAAGGTCTTGTAACCAGTTTATTTAATGTTTGAAGTACTTTATTATTAATTCCGCTGTGTATGATTGTGTTACTTCATCCCTGTTTAACTGTGTGTACTAGCGTGATCCTGGACTAGTACAGAAAACACAGAGGGTCCGGATTTGCAGATTCGGGTCCCGACAGAGGTGGTATCAGAGCCATACTGACTGTAGGTCTTGACCCTAGATAGATTGGTCGTCTTTAGGAGCTTCAAAATTATTTTCGAAAGAGAAAGTTTAACTTGAAAGAATAATAAGCTCTTGACTTATCTTATTCTTCTATTCTTTTCTCTTTGCTGAAATTTCTATTCTTTCGACTGGTTTAAATGGAAATCTTACCTGAGTCATTCTTAATAGCCTACGTTGTTTCACACTTAAGAAGAAAGTGCTGGATGCCGCTGTCAACCCTGAAGATCATGGAGCGAGGGATCATCAGGCTCGAAGAGAAGTAGATCAATGAAGTCTTCCCGGAGCTTGAAGAACCAGTGCTTTAGTCATCAGTTGAAGACTCGTGTGTGAGAGTCGTGTCTCTTAAGATAGAAGAGTTACCTTTTAGACGCTAGATCATTGTGTGCTTAGGAAATTTGGATCTTCCTTGATTGTTGGGTGTGCAGTATGTGTTGCATAGCTTTTAGGCTTTTGTAAGCAACCATACCAAGTTATTAACAATGTTTGTTTAAGTTTCTGGGTTAAACCTACTTCCCTGCACTAGGATCCTTGAACCTTACCTTTGCTTTCCCCTCTCAACTAAACCTTGGCATGTCCACAGATGGAAGGAATCGACTACACCAATGTTTCTGAAGCAATTCAAGTCAGTACAGTTGCAGCTACCGTTGCCAATGGTAAAGCAAAGATCAATAAGCAGCTATCCATTGTACCGGCAATAACTAATCAGTACTGGGATCAGTTTCTCACCGCTCAAACTCAGCTTATGCAGATGGTGATGCACAGATGAATGCTAACGGAACTAAAATCAATACCCCTATAACTACAGACACAACAGCTTGTCCGCAACCAAAGTTCTCCTTGTTCATGAAGACTAAACCACCCACATTTGATGGATCAGCCACTTCCAGAGATGCAGAAAATTGGCTTCGCATCATAGAAGAGAAGCTAGCCTTGGTGCAATGTGAGGATGAAGAGAAAGTTCCCTTTGCTACTTGTCAGTTAGAAGGAGATGCATTAGCCTGGTGGAAAGATTTCTACGCCACCTTTGAGGATGGACATACCATCACTTGGATGGAGTTTGCCACCGTCTTTCGTCAGCACTTCCTGTCGTCAGAAGACAGTGGAACCATAGTAAGACCAAGGAAGAAGGGTACCTCCGCACTTTGATACTATACACAGGTGTTGTTCTTTGAAGTGTTGCCAACCAAACAAATCAAGCGACCGTGCATGTATCCGTTGTGGAGAAATAGGACACACCGGCCGATGAACATGCAATAAATTGTTCCAGCTGTGAAGGAAGCCATCTACCTAGAGAATGTCCTATGAGCAACGTCACATGCTATCTTTGTGAAGGTAGGGATCATTGCCCAGTTCAATGCCCCCTGGATTCATTAGTGACCACTGTGACTCGGCATCAGCAAGAGGATTGTCGAGCCGTCATTGCTCAAGAGTTAGCAAGGAGAGAAGAATTTGTCATCCACACTTACGGTGCCGCATGAAGAAAATAAGAAGAAGCATGTCAACCTTATCAGTCTACCTCAAGAAGCCAGTGATACTTGGTCACCATGGAATTGTTTTCTATGTGATGAAAAAGGCCATTGGGCTAGAGAATGTCTCCTCAATCCAGCAAGACAACCCAAACATTCATGCCACAACTGTGGTGAGTTAGGTCATTTTGTTAGGAAATGTCCCCAGAAAGATCAAGCCATTTCTGAAGTCATGATCCTTCCGGAAATTGGATCAGTAAAGTTTATAGCACCAAGAGTGAGTGGTAGTACCATGGGAGCAACTCGCTCAAGGAGTCGGTCGAAGCAAGAAGGGTTGGTTAACAAAACCCTTGTTCTCGGAGATGGATACAAGGAATTTGAGGACAACTGCAAGCGTTAGAAAACTTGTCAAGAAGGATCACCGCAACAGCAAGTGAGGAGTGCCCCTCAGCAACTCAATGATCATGCTGCTAAGACTTTGTTCGAGACAATTTCACCCGTGCCTCGTCTTGAAGGTCGGAGTTTCCCCAACACCCCCACGGAGAAAAGTTCTCGAGGAAGAAGTTTATTGTCTAGAATTTGCTATGCTTGTCGCCAGCCAGGACATTTTGCTAACAACTGCAACAAGAAGAAAGTGGTCACTGCAGATCGCATCAATCTCAGTTCTATCTCTATCAAGAATAGAGATATGTCAGGAGAAAGCCAGCAGACGTCATCCAAGCGTTGCTATTGCTGCAATAAGCCAGGACACTATGCTAGAAGTTGTCCTAAGAGAAGTTGTGATACACCTGCCTGTTTCAATTCCAGTTCTACACCTACCAAGACATCAATACCAGGAGAAAATTGCGGAACAAGTCGCGCTGGAGATACGCAACCCGTGCGAAAGGTTCAGATGCAGAAGAAGTGTGCGAATGAAGACCCTACTGAGGAAGTCCAGGGCATAAGATTTCTTTAAACAATGTAATGTTTCATGCTCATGAGAGAGTGATTAGTTGAGAAACTTTTGTAAGAATTTTCTCATAAAAAAAATATAATATATAGCTGGATTGTGAGCATGCTGATATGTAAAGTTTTGAAGCAAGAGTATTAATAAAGATCAGATGTCTTCATAGAGCAGCTAATAATGAGTTGTGTGGAATGATAGCCATAGAGCTAGAACTTGAGGCTATGAGCACAGTGTGGTGTCATGGTATGAGCCACCGTTTGTTGTGGTACAGGTAACATGAAGGTGAGCCTGAAGGTTGTTGTTTTGAGATAAATCTTCAGTGTGTGGAAGGTTGCCAATGTCAGTATAGACAATTCGTAGAGCATGTACAGCTGATATGTTTGGTTACTCATTGTAGTGGAAACCAAGACCTTAGATGCTAATTTTAGAGTGGATTAGTCACATCCAAGTATAGGGTGGTTTTGTTTTGTGGTCACGGAAGTGTGAGGAAGCTCCAGTAACCGTAGTTCGGGATGGCCAGTTGATGGTCAATAGTGTGAAGCTTCTAGTCGAGAGGAAGGACCAGTGATCGGCAAATACTCAGAAGTGCATTCCTAAGACTTACTTGGTATACCACCAGGCAGAGATAGCGAGTTGTGATCAAATGGGTGCCAGTATTTTCCCAATAGCTAAAAAAACCTATCAGAGGGCTGTCAATAAGTGGATAGAGATGAAGGAACAGACCGAGGAGATGTTTTGGAATTAATCAAGGATTACAACATAGGAATCTATTACCATCCCGGCAAGGTTAACGTAGTAGCCAATGTCTTGAGCTACAGAGTCACGGCGTGAATATACTAATCAGGGAGAATCAGGACGAGATATGAACAGGAGTTAGAAGATTTCGTGTATTCTAGAATTACACCTCTCAAAGGAATCAGAAGGTTTTACACAAAAGGGAAGCTCACACCAAGATACGTTGGTCCATTCAAGATTCTAAGTCGAAGAGGTGAAGTTGCTTATCAGCTAGAATTTCCGCAATTGTGAGGAGTACATGATGTTTTTCACATTTCACTGATTGAAGAAGTGTTTGTGAGTACCTGAGGAACAAGCACCTCTGGAAGCCATCGATTTGCAGGAAGATTTGACTTATAAGGAATACCTCATCAAGATTTTGGACTCAGTTGATTGAGAGACAAGAAATAAATCAATCCGCTTCTGCAGAGTTCAGTGGAGTACTCACTCGTAAAGCGAAACGACTTGGGAAACCCGAAGAAAACTTGGAGAAGGAGTTTCCGAGCCTATTCTCTAGTTAGCCTCGAATCTCGGGGACGAGATTCTGTTAAGGGGGGAGGTTTGTAACATCCCAAAATTTGCTTTTAATTTAATTAGTGTGTTTCTGGGTTTATTTGAATTTTTCGGCAGTTATTTAAAGTCCTCGCTGTTAATTCGGATGGAAGTCTATTGAACTAATCACGTTAAATAAATATCACGCATTTTTGCATAAGCGTAAAATCTAAAATTTTGTTGACAATTAAGATAATAGGTAGACGAGCGTGTTCGCTTCAAATATTTTTGAAAAATATGCTATATAACGTAAGTCGTTGATTTTATAAAAAATCGGCACAGGTGTCTGATTCACAAAAAGAATTTTTGTGAGAAATCTGTACGTCGAAAAATCACGAAACCAACTTTGTTAGGTTCCAAATAGTTCCTAGTATTTCAGAGGAATTTTCCGTGATTTTGGAACCTTTTTGTTATTTCTTTTTAACCATATTATGTTTGCATATATATGTATATGAATAGTCACGTATATGTGTATATACCTGCATGTGTGCCGACGTTCCATTCTCCTGGACATTTTGCTTGGCCAGTCGTTCCTCTCACACGAATTGCTCTTTCAGCCGTTTCCATATTTTTTTTTTGTAGCATTGCAGGAAGCCATACGTTTCCTATTGGTGGCGCATGAAGCATTGCATTTTCTCCCAACCGTTTCCAGTCTACACGTTCCTCATTTTTCTAGTAATCCCTACAACTAGTAACCGGCCATGTAGGGGAGGCTAAAAGACTAGTAACTTGTCACCATGAACCCATGACGTGAATGACTAGTAATGTGAAATACCACACACATGGATGCATTAATTGCTACCGTTTCCTCCTTTTGGCGCATGCATCCTTCATACATCCAGCCATTTTCCCATACGCTGACGCTTGAACCATGACCCTTTTAGCTTGCCTCTTTATTTCGTTTTCATACGATCTGCCCATTTCCTTTCCAACCATTCCATTTCCTTGGTCAAGTCTTCCATTCTTCCATTTCATCCTCTCCTCATATCTCCTGCTGATTCCATCTCCAAACGACCGATTCGGTCGACCGGTGCCTGGCAGCTGCTGCTCGGCCGATCGACCGACCGCCGCAGTTGCCGTCGCTGCCGCGTCGTGTACTGCCGTCGCCGGCGCCGCCGTTTTTGCCACCGTCTACGTCGTCGTCGTCGCCGCCATCGTCTACATCATTGTCGCCGTGTACGTCGCCGTCTACGTCGTCGCTGTCGTCTACGTTGGTCGCCGTCGCCGTCGTCACTGTCGCCTTCCTCTGCGTCGTCGCTGTCGCTGCTACTGCCGATCGGTAGTATTTCTATTCTTTCGCGTGTGCTCTATCTTTACTGATCGGTAGATCTCGTCGTGTATTTACGGGTGTGTTCAAATATTAGTACGTAAGCCTGTTAGACACGTGTGTGTTTTTATATATATGCTAGTATGTATATACGTATATATTAGTCAGTGACTTGCAAGTATACGAAAAAAATATACTCGGCTGTACGCGTGAATACCTGTATAAGTATTTATAGCCACACATATATGTGTATGGTATGTATGCGCATGCATGAAAAACTCTCCAACCGACCGTGCGCATGCATGTAGACGTTGCTCTCGCTGGAACAGTGCCATGCATAGGAAGAAGTGAGAGCTTAGTGTACATAGCAATTTCTAGAAATTGTAAATTTTGTCTTTTTCGCTACAAATTCATTCTGAGTCCGAATCACTTGCAACAAATTTTGTTAATTAGTAGAAATTAATACCTTTCTACAGTAATTCTTATGCAACTTTTTGAATAAATTTGTACTGTTAAATTATTCACGGAAAGTCCAAACTTACGAATTTTGTAGCTCTTAAACTACACGTCCGAAAATTCCGGAATAAATTTTATAAAACTTAGAAAATGCTAGACTAATTATCTGGAAGTTTTCATGAAATTATGAATTAGTTTTATTTGCAGCATTTCTCTAGATGTGCGTCTGTACGTTATTTTGAGTGTTTATTTGGTTCTTTTACGCGTAGACGTCGAGCCGTGTGAGGACGTGGATTGCGAGGACCAAGCTCGGACCAAGACTATTTGCTTTTGAAGGCAAGTCGTGCTTTGACCATATTGCTCCTAGTGTTTTCAAACATATTTTTATTTATATTATGCATGCTATGTTGATTAAAATGAGTAATTTAATTTGGGTTAAGTAGATAATAAACCTAGTTGTTAATTCCACCCTTGATGATTAATATTTGTATGTCATGTATCCATTGTTACCATAAGTTGGGTTTATATAGTTGGTTAGTATGATTGTGCCAACACGGGAGGCTAGACCGTGAGTAGTTGTTTAGCCATGCTTACGTGAAATGTGTTTCAAATGGCAAAATAATACTGACTAATGTTATAGGGAATGAGTTTTGGAATTAGTGTAATCTTGCCACGTGATGATGTGAAGTGTAGGTACCCTTGTGGTTCTACATGGTAATTGATGTTATTGTTGGCATGCGTTGCGCAATAATCAAGCTGGGGTGATAAATAGATTTAGACCGGGGCAAGTGGCAAGAATGATAGGGTGGGCCATGAGTGGCACCGGGAAAGTTGTTTTGATTCTTCGGGTAGTCTTGCCCTGGTCACCCTAAGGACTTAACCTTGCAAGCCTTTGAACTGGGTCAATCATGCAACCACATGTCTGTAATGGGGCGGACCTAGTTGAGTAGGTTGCTAATAACTTGCATTTGGTACCTAAGGGTGTCAACTATACCTTTTGTGTAGTTGAACGGGGAGCGTCTCGGTGCTACAGCTAGGTACCCTATCCATCGGTTGTTTGACCTATACTTCGCTTTGTACCTTAGGGAAGGGATAGTGTGCAACAACGGAGAGGTCCACTTGTATAGTTAGAGGCTTACGAAGGCTTTGTTATGATCACTCATTCGCATACTCTTGTATGGCGATTCGCGTGACGTGGTGAGTTGATCGTATCTTGTGGGTAAAGTGCATAACCTCTGCAGAGTGTACAAACTATTCGAATAGCCGAGTCCACGGTACTGGACAACGCTCGGGGATTACAGTTAAGGGTTAGATTTTCCAAAACAAAATGTGGGAATGGGTGGCCGAGTGCCAGAGACAATATTGCTAAAGTGATTTAGGGCTTTGAGCTGAATTGTTTAAAAAGAGATTGATAACTTACTATATAATATGGTTTTACTGCTTTTGAATCTATTAAGGTTGTTTAATTAAAGCAAAATGCTGTTTGAGGCAAAACAACCACTTAAGCCATTCCTTTGGAAGAAACCCTGCATATAGTAATAGGATTGCACCTCTGTGCATGACTTGCTGAGTATGTTGTATACTCACCCTTGCTTTCAACACAATCATCAGTTGAGGAGAAGACTACAACTTCAAAGGAGGAGAAGTTCCGCGAGGAGGCAGTTATCTAGGAGTTGAACCTTGTCAGTTGCCTGTGTAATGCTGATGGCAGTCACAGACGTTTTCATTCCGCCGATTATTTACTTTTGTTATTGTAAGCCTGCGTGTGACTATTTGTAAGGTGACCTTAAGGTCTTGTAACCAGTTTATTTAATGTTTGAAGTACTTTATTATTAATTCCGCTGTGTATGATTGTGTTACTTCATCCCTGTTTAACTGTGTGTACTAGCGTGATCCTGGACTAGTACAGAAAACACAGAGGGTCCGGATTTGCAGATTCGGGTCCCGACATGCTCGAAGGTGAGATTCTCCCCTGGATTCGGTTTGGATGTCTTTTTGGGTGATGGTTGGAGAGGATGATGACACTCGTGTTTCAGAGCGCGACTCGACCGTTGCTGAGCTGAGGGCCCGGCTGGAGGCCTCAGAGAATTCTGGCCTCGAAGCTCGAGTCAGCCTGGAAAGGATCTGTGAGCTGAAGGGTAAATTTATTTGACTTGGGTTGAACATACTTGGCGTCGGGTGTGCTCTTGATGGCTGTTTGACTTTGTGGCAGAGTGCAAGGAGAAGATGGTCGCTGTCGAACAGGGCCAGACTGAACTGCGCGTCGCCTGCGAGCCAGTCCTGCACCTTCTGCGTATTGAAGGAGTCACGCCGGGCCAGGGGGACGATGCTGTTCCACTTCTTACGGGAGGAGCCGACAGGATCAGAGCTTACGCCAAAGAGTCCGCAACAATGAGTGCGAACCAGGCATTGGCGGTGGTCAAGTCTCATTATCCGAGAATTGACCTCGAAGCTGTGAAAGAAGGCTTTGCCTGTGATGAAGACAAGGCTAACGCGCTCCTTGAAGAGGTGTCCGGTGCATCGCAGGCCTTGTTGGAGAATCTAGAATTCTGACTTCGATGTAGGCCTTGATGCCGAGTGCTCGCCCTCCTTGTCTGAAATATTGTGTCTTCTTACTTCAATATGATTTGCCTGTATTGTCTTCCGCTGAGTGGTCTTCAGACCTCTTCCACTTTCTTCTCTGGCTGAGTTGTTAGAATATATGCCAGCAGCCTTTTGGATCCTGTTGTGCCTTTCCGGGTGGGCTTCAGCCGACTGGTATGGCTTCCAAACGCTAGGGCCTTGGCCCGTGGTTTTCTTGCCCCGGACACGCTTTTCCGAGAGGCTGGCGTGCAGCTCTCGAGCGTCGGGACTTACGTTGTGGCCACCTGGCTGAGTGGTTTAGCCCCCAGGCTTGCATCACTTGCTAGCTCTCCAGCCCCCGGGCTTTTGCGCTTAATTTGGTATAATTAAGCGAGGAAGCCGAATGAGCTTGAACTGCTTACAACACGTGTCTGGTGAAATTCTCCTTGATTTTGTTCAATCGTGCTGATCTTCTTCGATATTCGCACTGCCGCTTCGTTTTTCGCGCTTCATTGACTGTGAGGTGGCGCGTTTTGATTGCCTTTGAGACGCTTCGATTTCCGAGGCTGGGGTGGCTTATAAATGGGGCGTCACCGCTAATGAGCGATCGCCCGTTTCTTCTTGCCTTGTCCTTCGTCTTCCTCTTCCAGTTTCCTTCCATGTCTAACATGAGGAAGTTCGTTGGCCCATACGCGGCATTCTTTCGCCAGCGGTTCTTTAGGATGTTGTACAGCTGGGAGGAGGCCGAAGCATGGGAGGAGCATGATTTTGCCATCCTGGAGGCGGAGGCGGAGGACGGAGCGGCGAGGGACGCCGCCGCCGTGGCCACCTTGTTGGAGGTCGCACCGGGGCTCCACGAGGTGGCGGAGATCATCCTCGAGATGGTTGGTCGCGATCGCCGCGACGACCTTGCCGTCAGGGCCCTCGTCCGCCTTATACCCCCCTTGTGGGTGGTTGACGAGGAGATGCAGCGGCGTTGGTCGCGTGGGTCGCGACTAACCTCAGCGATCTTGCCTTCGGTCTCCCAACAAGGCCAAGACTCAAGAAGACCAAAGACTAAAGACTAGCCCAGAGTACCAAAGAAGACTAAAGCCAGCTTTTTTTTTTTTTTTTTTTTTTTTAGCGAGAAAAAGAAAAAGAAAATTAGCGATGTAAATTATTAACATTATGGAATGAAATGCGAAATTTTATCCGATTCGTGCCTATCACATTTGACCCGAACTTAGTGGTTCCGCTGATCAACTCATTCTAGTCGGTTGCTCGATTACCCAAAGAACGAGGGGCTGGGGCTCGAGCTTTTGACGGTTAGAAATTCGCGACCAGGCCAATCTTGGTTAAATTCTGGCGCTGCGAATTGCAGTCCCGAGTGGTTAGTGCTTTCTACCCGTTCCGTTGTGCGTATTTGGTATAAACCGTCGAGGCTTTGTGCTCATCGTGGTTTGTTATTTCCGTGCATTCTATATCGGCACGACCAGGGTTAGGCGCTACGGCGATCGGGTAATACCCCCGCGGGGCGAGCATTACACAACTTCAGAAAATCACCCGAACCCCTATTTTATTTACTGTGTAAGAGGGGGATACATAACTCATGCGTAGAAGCGACGGAGCTGTTCGGCGTTCCAAGTATGCGCCAGAACCTCGCCGTCTTCTAAATGCAGTCGATAAGCACCCGGCGGATTGTCTTACGGGCGATGTATGGACCTTCCCAAATTGGAGAGAGCTTGTGCTCGCTTTTAGTTCCTCCTCGGGACCAGATCTCCTACGAAAAGGTTCTATTTACGGCGTTGCGAGAGAGTGGTAGCGCAGAAGTCACTGGAGGTACTTAGCCGACCGGAGGGCGGCAACGTTCCGAGCCTCCTCGAGTTGATCAAGCTCCACCATTCGGCTTCCTCGGACTCGGCCGTTGTAGTTCGAACCTCGGGATTCGAATCGGCTCGGTCGGCAGAACCGCCTCTGCGCCGTAGACCAGGAAAAAGGGGTTTGGCGGTCGCTCGGTGGGGTGGTTCTGAGTCCCGAATGCGACGGTAGCTCCTTCACCCATCGGGCGGCGTATGGTTTGAGGCGGTCGAAGATCCTGGCCTTGAGGCCTTGAAGGACCAGACCGTTAGCTCGCTCGACCGCCCATTGCTTCGTGGGTGAGCCACCGAGGCGGCAGATCTTGATCCCGACGCCTTCGCACCATTCTTGGAATTCTTCACTCCTGAATCGGGTGCCGTTGTCCGTGATGATCCGGTTGGGCACTCGAATCGACTACAATATCCTGGAAGAACTCCTTGGCCTTAAGCTGCAGTGATAGTGACGATCGGCTTGGCTTCGATCCACTTGGTGAACTTGTCAATGGCCACGAAGAGGTAAGCGAAACCGCCTTGAGCCTTCTTGAGCGGGCCCACTATGTCGAGCCCCATTGCAAAAGGCCAAGAAATGGGTATAGTCTGTAGCTCTGTGCCGGCAAGTGTGTCTGTCTTGCATAGAATTGGCAGCCCTCGCAGGTTCGAACTATCTCCTTGGCATCCGTTACCGCCGTTGGCCAGAAGAAACCCTGTCGGTAGGCTTTCCCAACCAAGGCGCTTGACGCCGCGTGATGGCCACACATTCCCGAATGGATTTCTCGGAGCAGCTCTCTTCCCACTTGTCCCGAAATGCACCGCCTGAGGACACCCGAGGCACTTTTTCGGAAGAGCTCGTCGCCCACCACCACGTAGGATTTGGCTTGTCGGGAGATGCGCTCTGCCAGAGTGGTTGCTTCAGGGAGTTTGTCCTTCAGGAGATAATCAAGGTACGGGGTAGTCCAGTCTGGATCGATGAGCAGGACCCCGGTTCCAGGACCCTCGCTTGGCTTTTGCCGTTTTGTAACGGTTGGCTCGTGAAGATCCTGTACGAAGATATCACTTGGGACATACGCCCGAGTGGCTCCATCTTAGCCAACTCGTCTGCTGCCTCATTATTGCGGCGGAGGACATGAACCAGCTCTAGACCGTCAAACTTGCCTTCCAATTCTCGGACTTCTTTGGCGGTATGCCGCCATATTACGATCCACGCACAACCAGTCCTTACGTACTTGATTCACCACCAATCGGGAGTCGCCTCGAGCGCGGCCCGGCCGGATTCGAGTGATGTGGCGATCTGAAGCCCATGGATGAGGGCCTCGTACTCCAGCGGCATTGTTTGAGGCCGGGAAGTGAATCGAAGGACATACTTCACTGTCACCCTTAGGCGAGATAAGGAGGATTCCCGCTGCTCCTCCAAGCATGAGAGATCCGTCGAAGTGCATGACCCAATATTCGGCTCTTCTTCGGTGCGAGGAGTGCAGGATTCGGTCCACTCGGCCGTAAAGTCACCAAAGCACAGGACTTGACGGCGGTGCGCGGCTTGAACGAGATGTCGAAAGCTCCAAGCTCGTTGCCCACTTTGAAATTCTTCCAAGAGCTTCCCGATTGCGGAGGACCTCTCCCACGGGAAAGAAGTGACTCTGAAATCGAATGTCCTTGAAATAATGCTTGACTTCCGTGACGAGATCAAAATGGCGTCTGGCAGCACGGATTGGAGGATATCTTGTCTTGGATTCGCCAAGATGCCGACGAAATAAAGCGGGCGTTGCACGCCGTAGCGGTGTTCAGATTCCTCCCGCTCCACAACTATCACGGCACTTACTACATGAGATGTTGCCGCTATGTAGAGCAGAAGAGGTTCACCTGGCGCCGGCGAGACTAAGACTGGGGGAGTGGAGAGAAACACCTTGAGTTCTTCGAAGGCTCTTTGCGCCTCGCTTTGTCCAATCAAAGCGATCTTGCTTCTTAAGGAGCTTGAAGAAAGGCATTCCCGGACCCCGATCGTGAGATAAACTCGCCAAGCGCTACCATGCATCCGGTGAGCTTTTGGACCTCCTTTTGGCTGGTAGGCGGGGCCATTTTCATAATGGCTCCAATTTTCTCCGGGTTCGGCTCGATCCCACGACGGGAGACGATGAACCCGAGTAGTTTCGGAAGACACTCAAAACGCACTTCTGCGGTTTAGCCTCATCCGAACGTCTTGGACTTGCGAGCGTCTCGGCGGATCGGAGATGAGGCTGTCCTCTGTCTGCGTTTTAACTACCACATCATCCACATAAGCTTCCACATTGCGCCCGAGCCGATGGTGAAAGCATTGCCACGGGCGCGCTAGTACGTTCTTGTAGGCATTCTTGAGCCCGAGCGGCATAGTGATATAGCAATATGCTCGAATGGAGTGATAAACGAAGTCTTCTCGATCTTCCTCTCGGCCGAATCGATGATAGCTGAATAGGCGCCCGTAAAGTCGAGTAACCGAGATCCGGCGATGGAGTCTACCACCGATCGATCACGAGGGAGACCAAAGGGATCTTTCGGACAAGCCTTGTTGAGGTCGGTGTAATCAACACACATACGCCCGACTTTTATTCTTCTTACGGGCGAGTACAGGGTTCGCCAACGATCGGGATGATACACTTCTTTGATGAAGCTGCGGCTAGCGACTTTGTGATCTCCTCTCGATGGCTTCTCGGCGATCTTGAGCAAACCATCGTAACCTTTGCTTGACGGGCCTGGCGGATTGGTTTACATTAAGTGCGTGCTCGATCACCTCCCTGGGAACCCCGGGCATGTCGGACGGCTTCCAGGCAAAGACGTCTTGGTTTGCCCGCAGAAAGGTGACGAGCGCGCCTTCCTATTCATCCCCGAGCCTTGTCCCGATCGAAACGGCTCGAGCCGGATCGGACGGGTCGAGGAGGATCCTTTTGGTGCCTTCCTCGGGGCTGATCCCGAAGTTCTGCGGCTTGCGGGTAGGGATACTGCCTTCCGGCTTGTCGAAATCCGCCTCTTGACGAATTCTTTCCCGACCCACCAGCGCCTCCAGAGACTCGGCCATTTCGCAGCTCTCCTGTCGCGAAGAGAAAGATCGCTTAACGTCGCGCGAGAATGATAATACCACTCGGACCCGGCATCTTCAGCATCGACACGCGTAGTGGGGCACCGCCATGAACTTGGTTGGCCTCCCCAAGATGGCATGATCTGTTGTCGCGAAATCTGCCACCTCGAAGCTAAGGCTCTCCGTCCGGTAGTTGTCCCTTGCGCCGAACGTGACTGGTAGAGTGATTTGCCCGAGTGGTATCGCCGACGTTCCGGGTATCACTCCATGAAAAGGTGACGACCCGCGCTTGAGGTCAGACCGCGGGATCCCCATATCATCGAGTGTCTTCACGAAGAGGACGTTGAGCCCGCTCCCTCCGTCAATCAACACCCTTTTGAGCTTGATGCCGCGGACAACCGGCGCCAAGACCAGAGGGTATCTGCCGGGGAATGGGACGCGATCTGGGTGATCCGTGCGGTCGTAAGTTATTGCGACCTCGGACCACCGGACATATCGGGGTGTCGGCTCATCTGCATAGATGTCCCGGCGGTGAGCTTTTGCTTCCGCTTGGACTCATATGCGGTGAACCCCGAATATGTAGTTAAGCTCGAGGTCGACTTCACGATAGTCTTCCTCGGCAGGGGAGGCGGTTTGCGGCGGCATGACCGCTTCGGACCTTGTCGGCTTGCCTCTTGCTCTCGGCGAACCTCTTTAGGGTAAAACAATCCTTGGCGGCATGCCTCCCCTTTGGATGGAAAGGGCGAGTGAGTTCATGACCTTATCATATCCATCCTCTTTGAGAGCGCGAGGATGAGTTGGCGCTGACGCCACTAGCTCTTCGCCCTTGCGCTTCTTTTCTTTCCGCCGAGGGGTTCAGACTGATCCTTCCCTTCATCGCGTCGTTCGCGAGCCTCGGAGGCTGAAGCGTAACGGTCCGCTAGGGCGAACAGCTCCGGATCGACGTGGGTGGCTTCGGGACATCTTCTTGATGAGGTCGGGTCGCCGACTCCTTTCGAAAGCGGCTATCACAACCGCATCTCGTGACGTCCCGAACGGTGCTTTTCCTGTTCATGAAGCGCTTGACGAACTCCGGAGGGATTCGTTCCTCCTTTGGTGTAGCTGATATAGGTCCCAAGGAGTGCCCGGGCGCTCGTAAGTGCCTTGGAAATTTGAAATGAACTGCTCACACAGATCTCCCCAGGAATCTAAAGAGTTCGCTGGAAGTCCGGTGAGCCATGCTTGGGCCTGAGGCGAGAGGGTAACCGGCAAGTAGTTTGCCATTACTTTACGATCCCCGGCGGCCGACATTGCCAGAGCGTATACTTGTAGCCAAGCCTGCGGGTCTCTCTCACCGTCAAACCTAGTGATGCCTTTAGGATTAAATCCATCAGGCCAAACCACTCGGCGTAGGTGAGGGGTAAACTACGGACCCCTTCGATGACTCGCGATGCCCCGGGAGGTGATCGACGCGAGGGGATCGCACTTGGCGATTTCGCGGCCTCGCGGAAGGATGCCAAGCGCTCATATTCGTCGGCTTGATGGCGTTGTTCCTCCTTTCTCGGTCGCGGCGCTGGCGTCGAGGTTCGAACGGAGGTCGCGGCTTATGATGCTATGTCGCAAGTCGTCTCCGGGGTAGAACATGATGTATCGGCGGGCTTCCCGACCTGGCCGGGCTGTATGCGGGTCCTCGCCGGACCACGTGGATGCTCCTTCGCCCGGCTGGTCGGTTTGAGTATCTTTGGATAGCTGCCGCCGTCACCATGGCCTTTACTTGGGCCATGATCGGGCAAGCTGGATCATCTGCCTCAAAGATAGGGTCAGGGTATCCAGGAGTGTCTTGGAAGCGGCGATATTCTGTGGGGTACGAAACGGCCTGGTCCCCATCTTGGCTTGCAGAATGTCTTCATTGACAGCCGGCGCGATCCGGAGAAATCTGTGCCCAGCGTCGAGCTCGATCGCTCGGCCTCCTTCCAAATCGGCGGCGATCGAGGTGTCGAGCGGCCGCGAATCTGCCGCGAGCCTTCGATCACACAGACTCTCACGGAAATTCCAGCAGCTCTCTAGGCTTTCTTCGACTCGGCCGAGGTGGGTGAGTCCGAGAAGACAAACCTAGGCGCTCGGGGTGCCGAGTGGCTTGGCGGTGAGAACTCCCACCCTTCTTGCCTCGGCGTCCTCGAGCGACTCGCGGTGAACGGGTCTTGGGATCCCCGCTCGGTACTTGAGTACGAGACAGGGGACCTTCCGATCGGGCGCGAAGTCGTGACGTTGGATCGCCGGAAACCTCACCGCGCAGTGGCGGTTCCCTTGGAGAGAGAGAGGCTTCCGAGGTCGTTGGAGATGAAGGTCGAGGCTTAAAGCGGAAGACCTGGCCCGGGCGAAGATCGTGGAGACTTCGCTCGTCGCGACCATCAAGCTTGACGAAGATGTTGACACAGGCCCCCTACCTGGCGCGCCAACTGTCGACGATCGGTTTCGCCGGCAATAAGATTTGTGATTCTAGGGGATTTGTGCGGATCTGAGCTTGATGGTAACACAGGATGCGAGGGCAATCTGTTTTAGACAGGTTCGGGCTCTCTCGGAGGAGATAATACCCTAGTCCTGTGTTCTTGGATGTATTGTGTATGTTCAAGAGAGAGCAAGCGAGAGAAAAGAAAATCCTCTTGTTTTTTCCCTCCTCCCCTTATATCTGGGGAGAATACATGATAGTTGGGCGCCGGGCCCTGAACATGGTGGCACGAACGACATGTCCCTTGTCCTTATCCGCCTTCACGCTCTACGCCTGGAGAGGTGGTTCGCTTTCTCCGACCCACGCTGCCGCTTTGTCAGTCTCGGCATCCGCAGTGCTCTGGCGGTGTCGGTGCATGCTTTGTCCCTGGCGGGTTGTTAGGGCGGGCGCGAAGCTTCCGTGAAGGATCGGGAGTTGTCTTGGGGAGCAAGTCGAAGGTTTCCTCTGGGCCCGCCGTTGCGCTCGGGCTTTGGGCTTGCATTCGCTGTCGAGGCCTGGGCCGGTGTAGGCCCCTCTTGTGGGGCCCCTGTCTCTGACATCCCACAGGCGTCATCCGGGAAATCAAGAACCATGATAGGGGCTCCCTCCTCTCCCAGCAGCGGCGGGATCGCCGCCACAGGCGGCCCCTCATCAAGGTCGGCGAAAATAAGGTCTTCCTCCAGGACTTCCCGGGGGATATCCGCCATCGAAAACGTAAGGGAAAATAGAGGTAGAGAGCAATCTTCTACTCTGAAAACAGCAATGTTGGCCAGAGTAAGGAAGGCAAAAGGGCCGGGGTTAAATAAGAACGCGGGAAGCCAAGGCGTCCCCGCGTCCCTCGAGAAGTTAACCGAATCCTTAAATCCTCCTAACACTCGTCACTGACAACCTGGTCCTCGTCGAAAAAAAAAACTGAATATCCTCCGGACGAAAAGACCCGCAAAACAAACGAATGTGCATAAGCATTCGACAAAGTGGATAATTAAATTCATGTGTCCACAAGGACTCCATTATACAAAAATGCTCAAACTAAGGAGGAGGCGGCTTCTCTTTGCTTTTCCCTGAGTCGCGCATTACAGCACGAGCTCGACGTACTGACTCCCTCGCAGTGGATTCCCCGTACTACTTCCAGAAATCCGACATGAAGCTCGACGATAGCCGAGAGGCGGCGGAGGAAGGCTTCCCAGATGAAGGAATATCTCCAAACCCTGGTAGCGATGGAGCAGCGGAAGAAAAACCAAAGTGCTCGCGAATATGTGTACATCCCTTCGCTTCCAACAACTGAGCAGTTTTGACGGAGCCCAGTCTCGCGCAGTAATCGCCGAAGGTCAGCGCTAAATCCCCAAAAATCTTAGTCGATTTCTCAAGGAAGGAGACAGCTTCCAAGCTGGAGAAAGGAATACGACTCGGAACTGCATCAATGCCGAACCGGGGGAGCTGCTGCAGAAAGGCCTCCGTAGCTCCATGAACCCCCGGGACAATGGA
The DNA here is from genome assembly GCA_036346355.1 of Rhipidocladum racemiflorum. Classification (NCBI taxonomy): domain Eukaryota; kingdom Viridiplantae; phylum Streptophyta; class Magnoliopsida; order Poales; family Poaceae; genus Rhipidocladum; species Rhipidocladum racemiflorum. The sequence continues at coordinate 48,653,617 of CM070589.1, forward strand.
TTTCAATTACTTCAGGACCGTGTCGTGACGCTCCTCCGCTCGCTGAGCGTTACGAAGATGCGTTTGAACCTCACTTCGCGCTATTGCAATTTGAGAAGGGAATTCTTCCACTTGCTTCTTCAGTATGTTCTTGCCCTCTTCTGCAACCGCCAACAGGTTCTTCAATTTTTCTATCCGGTCATCTTTCTTCTTCCCGTTCCTCTCCGCTGCCATGCGGGCTTGCTCCTCTTCGGCGAGGCGGTCCCGCATCAAGGAAACTACCCCCTCGAGCTCTGCATTTTTTGCCGCCAAGTCTCGACTTTGAGATACGTCGGCCTGCGCCTTAGCCAATGATTCCTTGGAGTCTTGGAGCGCCATTAAAAGACTAGCTTTTTCTGCTTCTAATTCCGCCACCCTTTCCCTCGCCACATCACAATCCTGGACCCCCTTGTTAAACTTGTCCAAGTATGTCCGAAACCGGCGCGATACCTCCGAAGCAACAACAGCCCCCTAGGAATGAAGAAGAAAAATGTTGAAAGGTAGAGAGATCAGTAATATAAGCTCAAAAGAGAGAATACCTTTAAATAATGGTCCATGGAGATTTCACAAAGAGAAAGGTCGTTAATTTCCCCAAATAAGGCCACAGATTTGCTGTAGGGAGAAAAAGCTGTGCGCATTTTTCTTAAAGACGGGGCTGTAACGCCCCCCCTCTCAAAATCTGAAGCCGAAAAATCTGACAAGTCAAACCGGACAAAAGAGGAACCAACACCACTCGCGGGGGTCGGTTGGTTCGAAGGCAAAATTCCTCCGCCTGAAAGGGGGTCATCTTGAGAAGTAAGAATCGGAGGCCCGCGATCCCCTTCCTCCGCGACATGCGAGGGAGTGGCGGGCGTTCCAGTTTGGACCTGCTCCAACAGTTTTAATGCCTCCGCCGCCTCCGCATTATCACCTCCTGCATCGACTTCATCAAAACCTGAAAGGACATCACACCCTAACGAGCTGGCAGGAAAAGTGTCAGGAGTACGACCTTCTGCCCCGGTGGGGGTGTCAGGAGTAGAAACGTTTAGCCGAAGACCACGAGTCTCCCCTATCGCGGGGACGGCCATACCTTCAGGCTGCTCCCGTGCGCTCTCTGAAGCCACAAAATCATCGTCATCCTCATCGCCCAAATCAATAGTCTCCACTCCTGGGATCCCTAAAAATGAATACCCGGGGGATTGCCCCCCGCAAACACGCACATCCACAGAGGAATCAAGTAGGAGGGTCGAGGGAATCCCCTCCGTGGCAATTGGGACTGATGTGGTCTCGGGAAGACCCGCCTCCGGAACGATCGGCATATCTGAGGGCTCGTCCGCAATAGCGGAGGGTAGCGCTTCGGAGGGCCCCACAACGTCAGTAGGAGCCGAAGGGGGCGGCAGCAGGAGAGACGTAGCCGCAACAGAGCTGGAGGAATCACCTTCGTCGCTGGATTCCTCCTCACCCCAATCCTCATCCTCGTTGTCGTCATTCCCCAAATCCTCGCTCCCGCCAGAAGTGGCAGCAACCTGGGGCAGAGCCGCGCGGGCTAATCTCGCCCGCTTAGCAGACGAGGAAGCAGAACCGACCCCACAGGATGAGGGACCGCACGGCGCTCCCAATCAGTGAAACGAGAGCATCGGGTGACCCCAATAGCACTCATAGCGGCCTCGTACTCAACTGCCTGGCAAGGACCCAGAAGCCGGCGAGCCAATTTTTCGGCTGCCCCGCGCCCCAAATCCTGTATCCCTTCTGGCCGAACCACAAACACCGTGCCTCCCGACAACCGCTCCAGAGTAACGGCGGAACTCCTGGCTAAGGGGTCGATACGACACAAACAATATTCTTCAACCAAGTCCCGCATCATACTCTGACCACGAAGAGCCTTCAAATAATCAAGATATCCAATTTCTTCCGCAGTCGCGCTCCAATTTGGGGACCGAATTGCACGGACTGGACCCATCGAAGTATGAAGGGAAGAGTCTGGACCCACGAGGATTTGGTAATACCACCGTGACATCCACCCCGAATCCCATTTCCCCTTGGCGGCCGCTATCGGGATTTCCTTTACAAGGGATCTCTTCGTCTGAAAATTCAGAGAACTGAAACATGACTTGCGGCCTTCACTTCCTGTCTTTTGTTGTTTTGGTTGCCAAAATGCATCTTCTATAAGAGAAAACAAGCGCCCCGTCAATTTGATCCCTGCCGGACGGAACGCCCATTCCAGCACTGCCAATCGCACGATAGCATTAGGGGTAAGCTGCGAAAGCTCCGCTTGGAAAACCCGGAGTACGGATGCCAACAGAGGGGCGGACGGGAAACGAAGACCCGCTTCGAGAAACGCCGCGAATACCACGGCTTCATTCGCCTGGGGCCGAGGGGTTTCCTCATCACCAGGGAGGCGCATGGAAGGGCGCATCACCCCGAAATCCGCCGCTAATGTGTCGAGATCGGCAGAGCTCAAGGTCGACCGCCCCAAAATGGGGGATAATCCCGCAGCATCCTCCTTACTCAAAACCGGCTTTATCTTAGGAACGCGCCGAGGTCCCATGGAGATCTAGATCGGTGGTGGATCAGGAAGATGACGCCAGAGGAGAACACGAACAAGGAGAAAAATGGAAGAAATGCGGAGCAAACTAGAACCTCCCAACCATCGGAAAGCCTTGTCCCCACTGGATATGCGCAAAAGGAGGAAAAACTTGATTGTTCGCTATAACATCCCAGCGGGCAGAACGACGTCTACCCGCTGACATGAGGGGCTAGTGTTGTGGATCGAACGGACTCACCTCCCTTCGACCAGCGAAGCGAGGCTTCCGCACCTGGTGGCCCACATGAATGGGTCTATGATCATCAATCTCCTCCCCCGGCGAAGCAATGAGTTCATACCCTAGGAGACCATTCCCCGGTAAAAGGTAGAGAAAGGATAAAAACCGCTCCCTCCCTCCGTAGCGAGGGAGAAAGACGGAGGAAATTCCCCCCGGCCACGTCTCCTTTTGGCGCAAACATAGCGCGAACCACCAAGGTCTGACACCCCCCAACAACCTCTCCTGAGTACCCAAGGACGTGTCGGGCTAATCTGGGACCCCAATATATGTAAAATCCCCGTCGGGCCCCATAAAAGGTGAGCGAGTAGAGAAGGAAAATGGGCACAAGGTGAAAAGACTCAATGAAAAGTCAATTTAGCCCTTGACAGAAGACAGGGAGGGAAAAGAGGGTTGACCCGTACATGCATGTTCCCCAGCCTGCCCTATAAAAAGGGGGCAAAAGGAAGAACAGAAGAGAGTTCCCTAAAAAATAAGAAAAAAAAGATCCCACAAAGAAAAGAAAGAGAGACCCGGTGGTTCAACGCCACCACAGTATGTGTCGGCACCATTAGACCATAGTTTGTTGAGTTCATCTATCAAAGGCAGCAGATATACATCAATGTTTTTTCTTATAGACTTTGATCCAGAAATTATCATCGACATAATCCAATATGGTTGTTTCAAACACAACCAAGGCGGCAAGTTATATGTGTCGGTGTTTCGTGCACTGGCAATATGAATATTTTGGTTACTGGGGGTCGCGCGCTCCCTTTCCCCTAATGGTTGACTCAAGAAGCCAGAGGTTTATACTGGTTCGGGCTGAAGGTCCCTACTCCAGTTCGTGCTGTGGATGTGTATTGCTCCTCAAGGGGAACGATCGCCAGGGGTTATAGATGAGGGAGGGTTCCCTCTTGCGTTCGTCCGGTTTTGGGTTTTTTTGCTCGATCTCCCTCCGCCCCTGGCGTCCTACCTCTCCTTATAGACTCGGAGGTGGCAGGTTACATGGGAGTTTGGAGAGAAAAAAGAAGGGGTACTATACGCCTTAGAGTCTGGTCTTCTGTCTTGTCGTCTGACCGGGCTCAGTCCACCCCCATGCCGGGTTGGTAGTCCTGCGGCAGGGGGTCCTCGGCCGGGCTGGCGGGGTGACGCACTACTTCATACGACCGTTAGCCCCGGCAATTAATTGTATCTGACCTCAGCGTGGCCTCGGGAGGGGGCGCTCTCCTCAGTGACGTGTCAGGATGACGAGACCAGGGCTTGACTTCTTGGCGAGTCCTCTGACATCCTCGGGAAGGGACCGCCTACCTTGGTACGGACGTCATGGGACATCGCACGCACAGGGCAGTTGGCCAGACGTCAGCGCGGGGCTTGACCCCCCGACTGCTGGCGGAGCCGACCGGCCGCGCGCTCCGACCTAAGGGGTCAGAGCCTGCTGAACGCCCGGAGCTGGTCCGAATCAGGGCCAGGTCCCCTCTTTATGGCCCACAGGCCCTTCGCCAGACTTAGGCTTCTAAAGAGGTCAGCCCGTTCGCGGTTCCGGGCTGATGCGGGTACCCTCGGTATGTGTACTCGTCAGTAGCCCCCGAGCCCCCAAGCGGGTCGGAGAGCCGGTCGGGGGTTTTGTCAACTGGCAAGGTCGACGTGGCGTCGGGTCGGTAGGCAAGACTCGATCGGAGCAGCCTGCCGGTGGCTGCCTCGGCCGGAGAGCCCGGGTGCACGCGAGCGCACCCAGTGGGTGTAGCCCCCGAGCCCCCGAGCGGGTCGGAGAGCTGGTCGGGGGTTTACCCCAGTCGTGGTCGACTCGCCGTCTGGTAGGTCGGCGGGGTCCGCTCGGTGCAGCGTGCCGGAGACTGCCACAGCCGAGGAGCCCGGGTACGCGCGAGCGCACTCGGTGGGTGTAGCCCCCGAGCCCCGAGCGGGTCAGAGAGCCTGTCGGGGGTTTACCCCAGTCGACGTCGACCCGCCGTCTGGTAGCTTGGCTCCAGAATAGGTGGCATGCACTGGGATGAAGTGTGATACCTTGGTCAGACGGTCAATGATCACCCAAATAGAATCGTGACTGGTGGACGACCTCGGTAGACCAGTAATGAAGTCCATCCCAATCTCTTCCCACTTCCACTCCGGAATCTCCAATGGCTGAAGCAATCCGGTTGGCCTTTGATGTTCAGCTTTGACTCGCTTGCACACGCCGTGACCGAGCTACATGAGAAGCAATGTCCTTCTTCATACCTGGCCACCAAACGCTATGCGGATGTCCTGGTACATCTTTGTACTACCAGGATGGATGGAAAGAGGAGAATCATGGGCTTCATCCAGAATTTTCCCTTTGATTTCTTCATTAGCGGGGACATAACCGACGCCCATGCATAACCAAATTTCTCGGCACTCTCTCGAGAACTCAGGGAGGTGCACACTCTTCGGCTAGTCGGCTCCTCGATCTCTATCACGGCATTGTCTTAGAGTTGAGCTTCACGAATATGAGAATCAAGGGTAGGTTGTAATGCCAAAGCGACAACATAGCCATAGACAACCACCACTAGATTGAGCTTCAAACTCCTCGACTAGCTGCGGTGGCCAATGACACCCAAGGCATTCACTGTGTGCAGCTTGCGATCGAGGGCATCTGCAACCACATTTGCCTTGCCAGGGTGGTAGTGAATCCCAGATCATAATCTTTGATCAGCTCTAGCCATCTGTACTTGTCTCAAATTCAGATCTGGCTGGGAAAAGAAGTACTTCAAGCTTTTGTGGTCGATTATAGATCTCACATCTGTTCCCTATTAGATAATGTCGCCACAGCTTGAGAGCATGAACAACAAATGCAAGCTCCAAATCATGTGTCGGATAATTGGCTTCATGAGGCTTCAAATTGTCGAGAAGCATATGCAACCACTTTGCCCTCCTGCATCAACACACATCCAAGCCCAAGGCGGGATGCATCACAATAGACATCAAAGCTCTTGTGAATGTCGGGAAGGACCAGACCGGTGCAGTGGTGAGTCTCTTCTTCAGCTCCTCAAAACTGGACTCACAATCGGTGACCACTCAAACTTCTTCTCCTTCTTGAGTAGCGCTGTCATGGGCTTAGCAGTCTTGGAGAAATTCTCGATGAACCGGCGATAGTATCCGGCAAGACCGAAAAGCTGCGAATCTCAGGGACATTACGGGCTGCTCCCAACCGTAGTACATCCTGCACCTTGCGTGGATCAATCGCTACTCCCGCCTCCGACAAGACATGTCCCAAGAACTCCACCTTCTCAAGCCGTAACTTCGCACTTACTAAACTTGGCGTCTGGTGATGCTCATGAAGCTTGCCAAGCACCCTATGCAAGTGAAGTGCGTGCTCCTCTTCATCCTTAGAGTATATGAGAATGTCATCAATGAACACAACCACAAATCTATCAAGGAATTCCATGAAGACCTTGTTCATCGATTCATGAAGGTGGCTGGTGCATTGGTGAGGCCAAATGAAACAACCGTATACTCGCATGCACCAGTAACGAGTAGTGAATGCAGTCTTCACAATATCCTCGGGACGGATCTTGAGCTGAAAATAGCCGGATCTCAAGTCTACTTTGGAGAAGACTCGAGCTCCGCCCAACCGTCAAACAAATCATCGATCCTAGGGAGAGGATACTTGTTCTTGACCGTGACCTCATTCAAAGACCGGTAGTCGACGCACATGCGAAGAGTGCCGCTTTTCTTCTTCACAAAGAGCACTGGATCGCCTCAGGGAGAAGAACTGGGACGAATGAACCCCTTCTCCAAGCTGCTCCTTGAGCCGCTTCTTCAACTCAATCGGCTCATCGAAGGCATCCTGCACGGACGCTTAGAAGCAGGTGAAGTGCCAGGCAAGAGATCAATAATGAACTCTAAATCACGATCCGGAGGCAAGCCTGGCAACTCATCGTGGAAGACATCAGGATACTCACAGACTATGGGCACTGAGCTATCTACGGCACGTAAAGAGCACTAAGCAAAGGCTGGCACTTTCTTTGGGACAGGAGAAAAGGTAACGACAATGCCATCGAGTTGACTAATGAGATAGACCTTCTAGCACAATCAATCTGTCCCTGGTGCTTGGACAACCACCCATGCCCAAAATCACATCAAGACCCGACGTCTCAATGTTGATGAGATCACCCAAGAAACCTACCTCATTGATCTCAATTCTAACCCCTGGACTCACAAGCTCGGCGATCAAAACAGATCCAGGTGAGCGGATCAACAAGTGTCTCTCGAGGCGCAACAGAATGAACCCCATCTTTGAGCAACAAAGTGCGAAGAAGCGAAAGAATGCGTTGCTCGAGTCAAACAAAACCAGGGTAGGCACGGAATGCACGAGATAACGTACCCAATACAACATCCGAGCTGCTGCTGCCTCCTCTGCGGTAGCCACATTCAGCGGCGCGGCGCTGAAGCTGCTCGGGAACCGGGCGTCTGATCCACCCCCACGTCCACCAGTGACCACAGGGGACGGTGGTGCACCCGAGCTGTCCGCTGCTGCTTTCCGGACATGTATTGGCGAAGTGGCCCTTCGACCACAGTGTAACAGGTGATATGGCCATACGGGTTCACGAGACCCTAACTGCTGCCTGGCGGCTAGGAGATCAGATTGAACTCGGGCGAGGCGAGGAGGTAAGCCCTGAATTTCGAGCCGGGCTTTGAAGAGTGAGAGCCCGACCGAGTGAAGGGCCGCTCTGGAAGGACCGCCATCGGCCCAGGCGTTGAGCCGCCCACTTGCGCTTGCGGCTCTCCATAATCGCCCTCGTGCTCTCCTCGGCGCGAATGGCCTTATCCAACAACACCGCATGCCGAGGATGTCTGAGCAATGAGCATGTGCTTGATCTCATCGGTGAGATGCTCACTGAACAACGACACCTGCGGGCCTCTGTAGTCACCTCATCCTCAACATACCGAGACAAAGGTTGAAGCGATGAAGATAATCCATGATCAAGCTGTTCCCTGGCGGAGGTTATAGAACTCCCGCTTCTTCATCTCGACCAGCCCCTTTGGGATATGAAAGGAGCGGAAGGCGATCTTGAACTCTGCACATGTAACAACTCGATCAAGCAGGCCGAATAGCCTTGAAGCCGCTCCACCATGACCATTCTTTGGACCACTGAAGGTAGTAGGAGGTGTCTTGAACCTTCTCATCATCGGTGCAGACCAACTAGCACCAGCCTTGCTCTCCATGTCATCGAGCGGTCCTCGGCCTCCATAGGATTTGCCGTGGAGAAGTTCGGCGGTCGAGTTCGGCTGGAACTCAGACAACCGGGATCGATGTGGAAGCCGTGGTCGCTGGGCGGCCGCCGCAGCCCTGAACCGCTGAAGCATCATCTCCATCACCCTAGTCTGCCGCTCCATCATTGCCTCCATGGGGAAAGAGGAGGAGGTGGAGGAAGCTCTCCACTGGGCACGTCGCCGAGGCGAGCCTCGGCTTTGCCCATCGGCCGAGGGACACAGGAGTCTTGAGTCCCCTGCCCCTGTGACCCTGTCACCAGCATCAGGCTGTGGGAGCGCCGCAGCGTGACTCGCCTTCTTGGCGGCATCCTGAAATGCACAAAGGAGTTAATTAATTGTGCAACACCGGTGCAAAATGCTTGATCCTAAAGGATGCGACAAAACAATACAAACATTTCAAAAGCACTCATTAAAGTTGCATAAGATCCAAAACAAAAGCTAACTTAAAGAAACGACAAAACAATCCCTAATTACAAACACAGGACATCTAACCTTAACCCATTTTGAGCTAAACCCGTGTTCCTTCTAATTCTTTTGAACAAGATAGAAGGAGGAATCAAATTTTGAAATGTGGATTAAGATTAGATTCCTTCGAAGAGTAGATAAGTGAAAAGCTATAGAATGGACAAGAATAGCATTCTACACTTTCAAAATAGAGTTTTGTACTTCAAAATAAATTTTGAGAAGAAAAATGTTCCTAAGTCTAACGACCAGGCTAACTAAGTCTTCCTGCAATCAATGGCTCGATACCAACGCTGTGAGGGCTCTTGTCCTATACCGCATCAGACGCCATCTCTTGTAGCGTATAGCACCGTATAGCAACATGAAGCCTCGATCTGAAAATCTGAACCCAAAATTCGATCGACGGAATCGAACCCTTAGCTTCGGACCGGTACTGTGACGCATCCGACATCGGGTTCCGGGATCAATAGCCCAAGATCGCGTACCAACAACACAAGTATCAACGCACAAACGAACTAAGTTAACTTAATTTACATAGCTGGGCGTAAATCTTACAATATCCTCACGAAGTAGATTACAAAAGAAAGAACGACAACGGAAACCAAAAGTGACATCAAAACCGGTCAATGAGCCCGAACACACCCTAAGGCGGTGGCGGAGGGAGGACCTCTGAAGCCACAAAGACTCGCAGAATCAAGCTCAGCATCACCCAGACATCATCACTGTACCTTCCTCTGTTGGAAAAAGGTTAGCGACAGAACGGTGAGTACACGTATGTACTCGCAAGACTTTAGTGTATGCAAATATAAATTTAATGCAGCTGATTCAATGAAAGGTCGCTACACTAAGTCTATTGCGAAAAGCAAGAGTTGAATCAATTCATCGAAAAGTAATACATAATTTGAAAGACAGCAGTTTGACTAAAACATATTTACTGATATATATAACATTTGAGCTTCTCAACTGCCGCCATACATGATCGCAGATTGAGATAAGATTTGACATCCATATATGCATAAATCCACCAAGTGTTATATCCACACATCCATAGTTCCATCAAGTACCATATCAAACCACATGTAAATCCACCAAGTTTCATATCGATTCATATACTTTAGTTAGACTCAAATAGATTTTCATTTTCAAAACCAAACCAAACGTCTATACTTGAAACAAAACTGAGTTAATTGCTCATGTCCGTGAGCACGGCTAATCGATCGATTTATTTTAAGACTCTGCAGAGTATGTACACTTTATCCCCATAAACCAGGACTTGCACCCTGTCATCCAGGGAACACGCGATACCAAAGGTACCCGTTGTACAAGCCGGAACACATTCTTTCCCATCGTTGAGGTTTTAGCCACACCCCAAAGATCGGTGACGATATCCACCACTATGGCGATAAGGAGCCAACCGCACACAGCGCGCCACCTTCTCGTGACGGCGGTAATCTGTAAGTCTGTGCGCGCCCTTATCCCATAGCAAGGCGTACACCGTTGTATCACCCGATGTGACATCGAAGCGATTTCCGCCGCTAAGACCAAGCGCACTCACGAAGGTGCAAGCGGCGGTCGTGGGGACACTCACACCGCGCTTGACTTGCTCATCACGGAAAAAGGTCCACACACGGCCTACCAACAGGCACGGCTAAACCCTCACACTTCAAGTACTCAATTGCGGCTGCCCCATCCCAAAGCATGCGCGGTTGCACGTAATGTCGATCGAATTATGGTTTCAAGGCTTCGGTCCTTATAGTTTTCTCCTAGTGACTCAAGCGGGTACTCCACTTAACTCGTCAACCGATCGCCACCAGTTTAACTAGCACATATTATACCTCCCGCTCGGTCTAATTACCAACTAGACACTTCACATTTTTACCAAATTACTTTCTCATGTCACATTTCTAAAACCACTTAAAAATGTCATAGTTGAAAATGTATGGTACAAGACTGCCATTGTCATCACTTCTATTGCAATGTCTAAGCATATCTGATTACTAGTTCGTTTATACCCAAGTGACATTTATTAATTTGTCTAACCTCTACTAGGGTTATCAATGTGTGGAAGGGAAATTAGATTAAGGAAAACCACCAATTTGGATTATATCTACCATTCCCACAAACTAGCGCTTTATTGAATTTAAACGATGCATATTAGTTTGAGAAATCAAAGTAAACATTGTGAAATATAGGATTCAAGATGGTCAAATGAGGTGCTTGCCTTGTTGTTGCACTTCGGTGATGTCCGGGATGATGTTAGTGTCTTTCGAGGCGAAGCCCGACTCGCTAGCCTCTAATCGGTCAAAGCAACAAAAACGACAAAAAGAAATACAACTTAGCAAAAGAAGGATTTAAATGCACAAATGCCAACTAAACATCAAATAAGACCCACTTAAATATTTAAAGGAGAAAGAAATGAAGAAAACGAAGAAAATGTGAAACTATGACCTATTATGTCCATTTCGCCGAACAAGTGCCAAAATGGATTAAAACGTGCAAAATGAAGTAAAACCCAACTAAACTTAGTGAAATACCTAAAAATAGGTATAACATACCTAATGGGACTTATTGGAACTTGTTTGAAGTTGAAATGATCAACCGGGAGCTAAAACGATTTAAAACGGGCGTATTCTTTACCTACGTGAATAAAAATACGCAAATTGAAGACAAATGCAATTAAATTTGCATGTGGAGCCTCAATATGGCCTCAGGTACATAACTAGGTGCTAAAACGCTTGAAAGATCGAAAAAAAACCTTTCGGCCCTAAAAGCGACAAATTTGCCGAAACGGCCGAAAACGATCGTTTTGTCGGAAATCCGTTAAACGGCCAATTTTGCGGATTTTTGCGCAAAACAGGTTTCCGACAACGCAACAAGCTAAAGAAAGATATTTAGGACTTAGTTGGATCGGTTGCAAAGCAATTCCTAATGAAATTGACCAAAATTGAATCAAAATGAAAAACCGCGGAGTAATTTCCGACAAAACCGTTTTGAGTCCGTATTGAGTCCAAACGCGATCGAATCCGCGTGTGGGTTCCCGTTACGGGTTCGAACACTCAACACCTAACTAAAACGCTCGGTAGATTAGCAATTTGCATCGAATTCGCAAAAACGGCCAAAACGATCAAAACAACCGGTGCGACCAAAAGCGATCAAAACCGAAGCGGAAGGTCGTTTTGATCAAGAATGTCGTGAAACCGTTCTGGACCCGCAGCTAGACACTTGGAGGTAATAATGACTTATCGGAGCCAATCACCGCCAAAATTGACTTAACCTACTCGGACTTTTGATCAAACGTCCGCGTAACTCCGGTATTTACCCGGCACGACAAAAGTCCTAAAAGGGCCAAAATGGGATCTAAAGCACACGTGAAGCATGCTTTCAACCTTAGGGACCTTAAACGAGGCGAACTGAAGCGAAAAGCCAAGAACGGCTTTGGGCCCTCTAATTATTAAAATAAAATGCGAAGTGCTAAAATGCAAATCTAGCATTTTTAGCCACCGTTTTAGCCTCTAAGAAGACTAATGGTGAAGTCGATTCGTGCTCCGGAGCTCTAGGATTTTATTCAACCAATTGAGACCTAGAGCAGCAAAGTATGCTGCAAAATGGTCAAAACTAAACTCCGTATTTTTTATCGGGGTTTCTACTAGCTAGAAAGCTATAGGGGCTATCCATTCGGTCATCGGACCTCTAGGATTTTTCGCAAATAGAGTGACCTAGAGCCGACAACTTTGTGTAGGATGCGACAAATTGGTCGACTCTTACGATCGCGACTACGGCTATCGAAGAGCTAATAGAATCGTCGATTCAAGCTACGGACTCCTAGTATTTTGTGAAAACACTTAACACCTAATTAAATAAAATAAAATCCGGCTTATCGTAATTGAATTCGATTCTTCCGATAGCGGCTCTAGCTACGAAGTGCCCACAAAAATTACTATCCATGCTTTGCTCCACTAGAACTCCGACAAATCGAAAACCTAGCATTAGGTTGCTAGATTTCGAAGGTGGTCAAATGCTAGGTCGATAGTAGAGTTAAATGGACCTAACGATGACTGAGTCTTGTTTCTAAAGCACAATTGCCATGCGATGTTCCTAACACATGGTACCTAGACTTGACCTAGGCTAGGGTTTAGAAGAACTTGATGAAATGCGATGCTACGATGGGGATAGTCGTAGCAATGGCTAGAGGGAAGTCCGGGAGTTTAGAAATCAACCTAGAACTCAAAAACCCCATGCAAGCTCAAGGAAACATCCATGGGAGATGTTGGAATACTCACTTGAGAGGGTTCGGAAGGTGGGGAACGCGATGGAGAGGATGAATCCGGCCTCCGTGCCGGTTTCCGCTTGGTCGGATCGCCTCCAATCCAGCGGGTTTGGGTGTCCTAGGGCTTGGGCTCCCACTCTTCTTGCTCTCACGGTTGGGGAGAGGCAAATGGCTGGTTTGGGAAGATGGCTTGGAGACTTGCACCCTTTTATACACTATGCACTTATGGAGGGCAATTTGGTCCAATGCCAAAACTTGAAGATTCAAACATCTAAAGCTGATTTTGAATACTTCTAAGATATTTTGGATAGTTTTTGAGGACTTTTAGACATTTAATTTCCTAAATTTCCAATTTGTCCAAAAGGACAATTACGAACCGCAATTGAACTCGATTTGATTTTGAGTGAGTTTAATTAAGTTAAAGGGTTCTTTTAGATCCCGATCGAGTCTACTCGGCTCAAAATACGAAATACACAAACTTGATGTATTTTTGAACAACGCTTGTGTACAATGGTATAAAGGTTTCGAGTATAAAAATACTCGGGATATTACTGACCTACCCCCTTACAAAAATCTCGTCCTCGAGATTGCTAAAGCTCTCGAAGGAAATCGGGTACTCGGCTAGGATATGATCTTCACGTTCCCACGTGGCTTCATCTTCACGAATGGTTGCTCCACTTTGGACCTTGAGCATCTTGATTACCTCGATCGCGAGTATGACGCCAAATTGTCTCGAGAATACGAGTGGATACTCTCGATACGAAAGGTCAGGTTGCAAATCAAGATTGTCGGTTGAGTAGCTTCGATGGAATCCAAGACTCTTCTTCACTGGGATACGTGGAACACATCGTGAACGTCCGATAGATGGGGTGGTAGCTCAAGCCGATAAGCTACGACACCAACCTTCACCGTAATCCGAACGGACCGATGTATCGCGGGCTAGCTTCCCACGGACTTGGAATCTTCGAGTGCCGCGAAGTGGTGAGACTTTGAGGTAGACAAAGTCACCCACCTCAAAACTCAACTTCGGCGACGGCGATCAGCGTAGCTCTTACAAGGCGGATCGAGCTTCCTTCACCGGTCCCGAATCAGGTGACTTGCCTTTGGCTTCCTCAATTATGGCTGGCACGAAGACTTGTCTTTCACCAACCTCGGACCAATAGAGTGGCGTTACGCACTTTACGCCATAAAGAGCCTCGAAGGGCGACATCGAAGGCCGACTTGGTGATTGTTGTTGTAGGAGAACTCAAAGAAAAGGCAAGCATTTCTCCCACGACTTGTTGTAGCACGACACACAAGCCCTTAGCATGTCTTCTAGGATCTGATTTGCCCTTTCCGTCTGTCCATTGGTTTGGGGATGGTAAGCGATCTTGAATGATAGCTTAGTGCCAAGAATAGATCGCAAACTCTCCCAAAATCTGGAAGTGAACTGCGAACCACGGTCGAGACTATCACCTTTGGAACTCCATGGAGCCGAACAATATTCTGCAAATAGAGCTCTGCTAGCTTGGCTCGAGAATAGGTGGTATGCACTGGGATGAAGTGTGATACCTTGGTCGACGGTCAATGATCACCCAAATAGAATCGTGACCGGTGGGCGACCTCGGTAGACCAAGAATGAAGTCCATCCCAATCTCTTCCCACTTCCACTCCGAATCTCCAATGGCTGAAGCAATCCGGTGGCCTTTGATGTTCAGCTTTGACTCGCTTGCACACGCCGTGACCGAGCTACATGAGAAGCAATGTCCTTCTTCATACCTGGCCACCGTAAACGCTATGGATGTCCTGGTACATCTTTGTACTACCAGGATGGATGGAAAGAGGAGAATCATGGGCTTCATCCAGAATTTTCCCTTTGATTTCTTCATTAGCGGGGACATAAATCGGCGCCCATGCATAACCAGCCCCTCGGCACTCTCTCGAGAACTCAGGAGGTGCACACTCTTCGGCTAGGCGGCTCCTGATCTCTATCACGGCATTGTCTTGGAGTTGAGCTTCACGAATATGAGAATCAAGGGTAGGTTGTACGGCCAAAGCAAAGAACATAGCCATAGACAACCACCACTAGATTGAGCTTCAAACTCCTCGACTAATCAAGGTGGCCAATGACACCCAAGGCATTCATCGTGTGCAGCTTATGCATCGAGGGCATCTGCAACCACATTTGCCTTGCCAGGGTGGTAGTGAATCCCAGATCATAATCTTTGATCAGCTCTAGCCATCTGTACTGTCTCAAATTCAGATCTGGCTGGGAAAAGAAGTACTTCAAGCTTTTGTGGTCAGTATAGATCTCACATCTGCTCCCTATTAGATAATGTCGCCACGGCTTGAGAGCATGAACAACAAATTGCAAGCTCCAAATCATGTGTCGGATAATTGGCTTCATGAGGCTTCAAATTGTCGAGAAGCATATGCAACCACTTTGCCCTCTGCATCAACACACATCCAAGCCCAAGGTGGGATGCATCACAATAGACATCAAAGCTCTTGTGAATGTCGGGAAGGACGAAGCCCAGTGCGATGGTGAGTCTCTTCTTCACTCCCGAAAAGCTGGACTCACAATCAGCGACCACTCAAACTTCTTCTCCTTCTTGAGTAAGCGCTTTGTCATGGGCTTAGCAGTCTTGGAGAAATTCTCGATGAACCGCGATAGTATCCGGCAAGACCGAGAAAGCTGCGAATCTCAGGGGACATTGCGGGCTGCTCCCAACCGAGTACATCCTGTACCTTGCGTGGATCAACCGCTACCCCGCCCTCGACAAGACATATCCCAAGAACTCCACCTTCTCAAGCCGTAACTTCGCACTTACCGAACTTGGCGTGCGGTGATGCTCGCGAAGCTTGCCAAGCACCCTATGCAAGTGAAGTGCGTGCTCCTCTTCATCCTTAGAGTATATGAGAATGTCATCAATGAACACAACCACAAATCTATCAAGGAATTCCATGAAGACCTTGTTCATCGATTCATGAAGGTGGGTGGTGCATTGGTGAGGCCAAATGAAATAATCAGATACTCGCATGCAGGCCAGTAACGCAGTAGTGAATGCAGTCTTCACAATATCCTCGGGACGGATCTTGAGCTGAAAATAGCCGGATCTCAAGTCTACTTTGGAGAAGACTCGAGCTCCGCCTAATCGGTCAAACAAATCATCGATCCTAGGGAGAGGATACTTGTTCTTGACCGTGACCTCATTCAAAGACCGATAGTCGACGCACATGCGAAGAGTGCCGCTTTTCTTCTTCACAAAGAGCACTGGATCGCCTCAGGGAGAAGAATCGGGACGAATGAACCCTTCTCCAATCGCTCCTTGAGCCGCTTCTTCAACTCAATCAGCTCATCGAAGGCATCCTGCACGGACGCTTAGAAACAGGTGAAGTGCCAGGCAAGAGATCAATAATGAACTCTAAATCACGATCCGAGGCAAGCCTGGCAACTCATCGTGGAAGACATCGGGATACTCACGGACTATGGGCACTGAGCTATCTCTCGCACGTAAAGAGCACTAAGCAAAGGTCTGCACCGCTGGGACAGGAGAAAAGGTAACAGCAATGCCATCGAGTTGACTAATGAGATAGACCTTCTAGCACAATCAATCTGTCCCTGGTGCTTGGACAACCGATCCATGCCCAAAATCACATCAAGACCCGACGTCTCAATGTTGATGAGATCACCCAAGAAACCTACCTCATTGATCTCAATTCTAACCCCTGGACTCACAAGCTCGGCGGTCAAAAGCAGATCCAGGTGAACGGATCAACAAGTGTCTCTCGAGGCGAACAGAATGAACCCCATCTTTGAGCAACAAAGTGCGAAGAAAGCGAAAGAATGCGTTGCTCAGAGTCAAACAAAACCAGGGTAGGCACGGAATGCCTGATAACGCACCCAATACAACATCTGGAGTCGCTGCTTCCTCTGTGGTAGCCACATTCAGCGGCCGCGCCCGAGTCAAGCCGCCGGAACCGGGCGCCCCGATCGCTCACTCCCCACGCCCACCGTGACCGACCTCGGGACGCCGGTGCACTGAGCCTGCCGCCGCTGCCTGCTCGGACATGTATTGGCGGCGGCCCTTCCGACCACAGGTGTAACAGTGATATGGCCATACGGGTTCTCGAGACCCCCGCTGCACCGGGCGGCTAGGAGGCTGCAGAACTCGGGGCGGGGCGAGGAGGTAAGCCTCGAATTTACAGTGGCGGTCGAAGAGTGAGAGCCCGATCGAGTGAAGGGACGGCTCTGGAAGGACCGCCATCGATCGACGTTGAGCCGCCCACTTGCGCTATGCGGCTCTCCATAATCGCCCTCGTGCTCTCCTCGGCGCGAATGGCCTTATCCAACAACACTGCATCTTTGGGATGTCTGAACAATGAGCATGTGCTTGATCTCATCGGTGAGATGCTCCTCGAACAACGACACCTGCGGGCCTTCAGTAGTCACCTCATCCTCAACATACCGAGACAAAGGTTGAAGCGATGAAGATAATCCATGATCAAGCTGTTCCTGGCGGAGGTTATAGAACTCCCGCTTCTTCATCTCGACCAGCCCCTTTGGGATATGAAAGGAGCGGAAGGCGGTCTTGAACTCGCCCATGTAACAACGATCAGCAGGCCGAATAGCCTTGAAGTCGCTCCACCATGACGCCGCTGACCTCGAAGGTAGTAGGAGGTGTCTTGAACCTTCTCGTCATCGGTGCAGCCAACTAGCACCAGCTTGCTCTCCATGTCATCGAGCAGTCCTCGGCCTCCATAGGATCTGCCGTGGAGAAGTTCGGCGGTCGAGTTCGGCTGGAACTCGCACAACCGGGATCGATGTGGAAGCTGTGGCTCGCTGGGCGGCCGCTGCAGGCCACTGAACCGCTGAAGCATCATCTCCATCACCCTAGTCTGCCGCTCCATCATTGCCTCCATGGGGAAAGAGGAGGAGGTGGAGGAAGCTCTCCACTCTGGGCACGTCGCCGAGATCGAGCCTCGGCGCCCATCGGCCAGGGGACACAGGGAGTCTTGAGTCCCCGCCTTTGTGACCCCTGTCCACCAAAGATCACCGGCTTTGGGAGCGCGACGCGTGACTCGCCTTCTTGGCGGCATCCTGAAATGCAGTGGAGTTAATTAATTGTGCAACACGGTGCAAAATGCTTGATCCTAAAGGATGCGACAAAACAATACAAACATTTCAAAAGCACTCATTAAAGTTGCATAAGATCCAAAACAAAAGCCAACTTAAAGAAACGACAAAACAATCCTAATTACAAACACGGACATCTAACCTTAACCCATTTTGAGCTAAACCCGTGTTCCTTCTAATTCTTTTGAACAAGATAGAAGGAGGAATCAAATTTTGAAATGTGGATTAAGATTAGATTCCTTTTGAAGAGTAGATAAGTGAAAAGCTATAGAATGGACAAGAATAGCATTCTACACTTTCAAAATAGAGTTTTGTACTTCAAAATAAATTTTGAGAAGAAAAATCTGCTCCTAAGTCTAACGACTGTGCTAACTAAGTCTTCCTGCCAATCAATGGCTCGATACCAACGCTGTGAGGGCCCCTTGTCCTATACCGCATCAGACGCCGCTCATCAGAGCGTATAGCACCGTATAGCAACATGAAGCCTCGATACCAAAAATCTGAACCCAAAAATTCGATCGACGGAATCGAACCCTTAGCTTCGCACTGCACTGTGACGCATCCGACATCTGGTTCCCTGGATCAATAGCCCAAGATCGCGTACCAACAACACAAGTATCAACGCACAAACGAACTAAGTTAACTTAATTTACATAATCGGGCGTAAATCTTACAATATCCTACAGTAGATTACAAAAGAAAGAACGACAACGGAAACCAAAAGTGACATTGAAACCCGGCAATGAGCCCGAACACACCCTAAGGCGGTGGATCGAGGGAGGACCTCTGAAGCCACAAAGACTCGCATGAATCAAGCTCAAGATCACCCAGGACATCATCACCTGTACCTTCCTCTGTTGGAAAAGGTTAGCGACAGAACGGTGAGTACACGTATGTACTCGCAAGACTTTAGTGTATGCAAATATAAATTTAATGCAGGCTGATTCAATGAAAGGCTGCTACACTAAGTCTATTGCGAAAAGCAAGAGTTGAATCAATTCATCGAAAAGTAATACATAATTTGAAAGACAGCGATTTGACTAAAACATATTTACAGTATATATATAACATTTGAGCTTCTCAACTGCCGCCATACATGATCGCAGTTGAGATAAGATTTGACATCCATATATGCATAAATCCACCAAGTGTTATATCCACACATCCATAGTTCCATCAAGTACCATATCAAACCACATGTAAATCCACCAAGTTTCATATCGATTCATATACTTTAGTTAGACTCAAATAGATTTTCATTTTCAAAACCAAACCAAACGTCTATACTTGAAACAAAAGCGAGTTAATTGCTCATGTCCGTGAGCACGGCTAATCGATCAGATTTATTTTAAGACTCTGCAGAGTATGTACACTTTATCCCCCGCAAACTAGACTTGCACCCCTGTCATCCAGGGAACACGCGATACCAAAGGTACCCGTTGTACAAGCCCGGAACACATTCTTTCCCATCGTTGAGGTTTTAGCCACACCCCAAAGACCGGTGACGATATCCACCACTATGGCGATAAGGAGCCAACCGCACACACGCGCCACCTTCTCGTGACGGCGGGTAATCTGTAAGTCTGTGCCGCGGCCCTTATCCCATAGCAAGGCGTACACCGTTGTATCACCCGATGTGACACTGGAAGCGATTTCCCGCTGCTAAGACCAAGCGCACTCACGAAGGTGCAAACGGCGGGTCATGGGGACACTCACACCGCGCTTGACTTGCTCATCACGGGAAAAAGGTCCACACAGCGGCCTACCAACAGGCACGGCTAAACCCTCACACTTCAAGTACTCAATTGCGGCTGCCCCATCCCAGCATGCGCGGTTGCACGTAATGTCGATCGAATTATGGTTTCAAGGCTTCGGTCCTTATAGTTTTCTCCTAGTGACTCAAGCGGGTACTCCACTTAACTCGTCAACCGATCGCCACCGCTTTAACTAGCACATATTATACCTCCCGCTCGGTCTAATTACCAACTAGACACTTCACATTTTTACCAAATTACTTTCTCATGTCACATTTCTAAAACCACTTAAAAATGTCATAGTTGAAAATGTATGGTACAAGACTGCCATTGTAATCACTTCTATTGCAATGTCTAAGCATATCTGATTACTAGTTCGTTTATACCCAAGTGACATTTATTAATTTGTCTAACCTCTACTAGGGTTATCAATGTGTGGAAGGGAAATTAGATTAAGGAAAACCACCAATTTGGATTATATCTACCATTCCCACAAACTAGCGCTTTATTGAATTTAAACGATGCATATTAGTTTGAGAAATCAAAGTAAACATTGTGAAATATAGGATTCAAGATGGTCAAATGAGGTGCTTGCCTTGTTGTTGCACTTCGGTGATGTCCGGGATGATGTTCGGTCGTTCGAGGCTTAAGCCCGACTCGCTAGCCTCTAATCGGTCAAAGCAACAAAAACGACAAAAAGAAATACAACTTAGCAAAAGAAGGATTTAAATGCACAAATGCCAACTAAACATCAAATAAGACCCACTTAAATATTTAAAGGAGAAAGAAATGAAGAAAACGAAGAAAATGTGAAACTATGACCTATTATGTCCATTTCGGCCGAACAAGTGCCAAAATGGATTAAAACGTGCAAAATGAAGTAAAACCCAACTAAACTTAGTGAAATACCTAAAAATAGGTATAACATACCTAATGGGACTTATTGGAACTTGTTTGAAGTTGAAATGATCAACCGGGAGCTAAAACGACGAAAACGGCGTATTCTTTACCTACGTGAATAAAAATACGCAAATTGAAGACAAATGCAATTAAATTTGCATGTGGAGCCTCAATATGGCCTCAGGTACATAACTAGGTGCTAAAACGCTTGAAAGATCGAAAAAAAAAACCTTTCGGCCCTAAAAGCGACAAATTTGCCGAAAGCGGTAAAGCGATCGTTGTGTCGGAAATCCGTTAAACGGCCAATTTTGCGGATTTTTGCGCAAAACAGGTTTCCGACAACGCAACAAGCTAAAGAAAGATATTTAGGACTTAGTTGGATCGGTTGCAAAGCAATTCCTAATGAAATTGACCAAAATTGAATCAAAATGAAAACCGCGAGTAATTTCCGACAAAACCGCTTTTGAGTCCGTATTGAGTCCAAACGCGATCGAATCCGCGTGTGTGGGTTCCCGTTACGGGTTCGAACACTCAACACCTAACTAAAACGCTCGGTAGATTAGCAATTTGCATCGAATTCGCGAAAACGGCCAAAACGATCAAAACAACCGTTAACGACCAAAAACGATCAAAACCGAAGCGGAAGGTCGTTTTGATCAAGAATGTCGTGAAACCGTTCTGGACCCGCAGCTAGACACTTGGAGGTAATAATGACTTATCGGAGCCAATCACCGCCAAAATTGACTTAACCTACTCGGACTTTTGATCAAGCGTCCGCGTAACTCGGTATTTACCCGGCACGACAAAAGTCGGAAAAGGGCCAAAATGGGATCTAAAGCACACGTGAAGCATGCTTTCAACCTTAGGGACCTTAAACGAGGCGAATCAAGCGAAAAGCCAAGAACGGCTTTGGGCCCTCTAATTATTAAAATAAAATGCGAAGTGCTAAAATGCAAATCTAGCATTTTTAGCCACTTGTTTAGCCTCTAAGAAGACTAATGGTGAAGTCGATTCGTGCTCAGGAGCTCTAGGATTTTATTCAACCAATTGAGACCTAGAGCAGCAAAGTATCTCGCAAAATGGTCAAAACTAAACTCCGTATTTTTTATCGGGGTTTCTACTAGCTAAAAAGCTATAGGGGCTATCCATTCGGCCATCGGACCTCTAGGATTTTTCGCAAATAGAGTGACCTAGAGTGACAACTTTGTGTAGGATCGACAAATTGAATTCGACTCTTACGATCGCGACTACGGCTATCGAAGAGCTAATAGAATCGTCGATTCAAGCTACGGATTCCTAGTATTTTGTGAAAACACTTAACACCTAATTAAATAAAATAAAATCCGGCTTATCGAATTGAATTCGATTCTTCGATAGCGGCTCTAGCTACGAAGTGCCCACAAAAATTACTATCCATGCTTTGCTCCACTAGAACTCCGACAAATCGAAAACCTAGCATTAGGTTGCTAGATTTCGAAGGTGGTCAAATGCTAGGTCGATAGTAGAGTTAAATGGACCTAACGATGACCTGAGTCTTGTTTCTGAAGCACAATTGCCATGCGATGTTCCTAACACATGGTACCTAGACTTGACCTAGGCTAGGGTTTAGAAGAACTTGATGAAATGCGATGCTACGATGGGGATAGTCGTAGCAATGGCTAGAGGGAAGTCCCGGGAGTTTAGAAATCAACCTAGAACTCAAAAACCCCATGCAAGCTCAAGGAAACATCCATGGGAGATGTTGGAATACTCACTTGAGAGGGTTCAGAAGGTGGGGAACGCGATGGAGAGGATGAATCCGGCCTCCGTGCCAGTTTTCGTCGGTCGGATCGCCTCCAATCCGCGGGTTTGGGTGTCCTAGGGCTTGGGCTCCCACTCTTCTTGCTCTCACGGTTGGGGAGAGGCAAATGGCTGGTTTGGGAAGATGGCTTGGAGACTTGCACCATTTTATACACTATGCACTTATGGAGGGCAATTTGGTCCAATGCCAAAACTTGAAGATTCAAACATCTAAAGATGATTTTGAATACTTCTAAGATATTTTGGATAGTTTTTGAGGACTTTTAGACATTTAATTTCCTAAATTTCCAATTTGTCCAAAAGGACAATTACGAACCGCAATTGAACTCGATTTGATTTTGAGTGAGTTTAATTAAGTTAAAGGGTTCTTTTGGATCCCAGTCGAGTCTACTCGGCTCAAAATACGTAAATACACAAACTTGATGTATTTTTGAACAACGTTTGTGTACAATGGTACAGGTCTTGAGTATAAAAATACTCGGGATATTCTGACCTACCCCCTTACAAAAATCTCGTCCTCGAGATTGCTAAAGCTCTCGAAGGAAATCGGGTACTCGGCTAGGATATGATCTTCACGTTCCCACGTGGCTTCATCTTCGAATGGTTGCTCCATCGACCTTGAGCATCTTGATTACATTTGCGAGTATGACGCTCGGTGTCTCGAGAATACGGAGTGGATACTCTCGATACGAAAGGTCAGGTTGCAAATCAAGATTGTCCATTGAGTAACCGATGGAATCGAAGACTCTTCTTGGTGGGACACGTGGAACACATCGTGAACGTCCGATAGATGGGGTGGTAGCTCAAGCCGATAAGCTACGACACCAACCTTCACCGTAATCCGGAGCGGACCGATGTATCGCGGGGCTAGCTTCCCACGGACTTGGAATCTTCGAGTGCCGCGAAGTGGTGAGACTTTGAGGTAGACAAAGTCACCCACCTCAAAACTCAACTCGCGGCGACGGCGATCGGCGTAGCTCTTAGGCGGGGATCGAGCTTCCTTCACCGGTCCCGAATCAGCCGACTTGCCTTTCGGCTTCCTCAATTATGGCTGGCCGAAGACTTGTCTTTCACCAACCTCGGACCAATAGAGTGGCGTTACGCACTTTACGCCATAAAGAGCCTCGAAGGCGACATCGAAGGTGACTTGGTGATTGTTGTTGTAGGAGAACTTCGGCAAAAGGCAAGCATTTCTCCCACGACTTGTTGTAGCACAGCACACAAGCCCTTAGCATGTCTTCTAGGATCTGATTTGCCCTTTCCGTCTCATTTGGTTTGGGGATGGTAAGCGATCTTGAATGATAGCTTAGTGCCAAGAATAGACTGCAAACTCTCCCAAAATATGGAAGTGACTTGCGAACCACGGTCGAGAGACTATCACCTTTGGAACTCCATGGAGCCGAACAATATTACGCAAATAGAGCTCGCTAGCTTGGCTCGAGAATAGGTGGTATGCCTTTGGGATGAAGTGTGATACCTTGGTCAGACGGTCAATGATCACCCAAATAGAATCGTGACCGGTGTACGACCTCGGTAGACTAGTAATGAAGTCCATCCCAATCTCTTCCCACTTCCACTCCGGAATCTCCAATGGCTGAAGCAATCCGGTGGCCTTTGATGTTCGGCTTTGACTCGCTTGCACACGCGTCGACCGAGCTACATGAGAAGCAATGTCCTTCTTCATACCTGGCCACCAGAAACGCTTGCGGATGTCCTGGTACATCTTTGTACTACCAGGATGGATGGAAAGAGGAGAATCATGGGCTTCATCCAGAATTTTCCCTTTGATTTCTTCATTAAGCGGGGACATAAATCGACGCCCATGCATAACCCGACCCCTCGGCACTCTCTCGAGAACTCGGGAGGTGCACACTCTTCGGCTAGGCGGCTCTCGATCTCTATCACGGCATTGTCTTGGAGTTGAGCTTCACGAATATGAGAATCAAGGGTAGGTTGTGCGGCCAAAGCGACAACATAGCCATAGACAACCACCACTAGATTGAGCTTCAAACTCCTCGACTAGCTGCGGTGGCCAATGACACCCAAGGCATTCATCGTGTGCAGCTTGCGGCGAGGGCATCTGCAACCACATTTGCCTTGCCAGGGTGGTAGTGAATCCCAGATCATAATCTTTGATCAGCTCTAGCCATCTCATACTGTCTCAAATTCAGATCTGGCTGGGAAAAGAAGTACTTCAAGCTTTTGTGGTCAGTATAGATCTCACATCTGTTCCCTATTAGATAATGTCGCCACGGCTTGAGAGCATGAACAACATTTGCAAGCTCCAAATCATGTGTCGGATAATTGGCTTCATGAGGCTTCGGTGTCGAGAAGCATATGCAACCACTTTGCCCTCTGCATCAACACACATCCAAGCCCAAGGCGGGATGCATCACAATAGACATCAAAGCTCTTGTGAATGTCGGGAAGGACCAGAATCGGTGCGATGGTGAGTCTCTTCTTCACTCTGAAAACTGGACTCACAATCAGGCGACCACTCAAACTTCTTCTCCTTCTTGAGTAGCGCTTGTCATGGGCTTAGCAGTCTTGGAGAAATTCTCGATGAACCGGCGATAGTATCCGGCAAGACCGAGAAAGCGCGAATCTCAGGGACATTGCGGGCTGCTCCCAACCGAGTACATCCTGTACCTTGCGTGGATCAAGCGCTACCACGCCCTCGACAAGACATGTCCCAAGAACTCCACCTTCTCAAGCCGTAACTCGCACTTACCGAACTTGGCGTCTGGTGATGCTCATGAAGCTTGCCAAGCACCCTATGCAAGTGAAGTGCGTGCTCCTCTTCATCCTTAGAGTATATGAGAATGTCATCAATGAACACAACCACAAATCTATCAAGGAATTCCATGAAGACCTTGTTCATCGATTCATGAAGGTGGCTGGTGCATTGGTGAGGCCAAATGAAACAATTGTATACTCAATGCAGGCCAGTAACGAGTAGTGAATGCAGTCTTCACAATATCCTCGGGACGGATCTTGAGTGAAAATAGCCGGATCTCAAGTCTACTTTGGAGAAGACTCGAGCTCCGCCTAACCAGTCAAACAAATCATCGATCCTAGGGAGAGGATACTTGTTCTTGACCGTGACCTCATTCAAAGACCGATAGTCGACGCACATGCGAAGAGTGCCGTCTTTCTTCTTCACAAAGAGCACCTTTGGACCGCCAGGGAGAAGAAGCGGGACGAATGAACCCTTCTCCAAGCTGCTCCTTGAGCCGCTTCTTCAACTCAATCAGCTCATCGAAGGCATCTGTGACGGACGCTTAGAAACAGGTGAAGTGCCAGGCAAGAGATCAATAATGAACTCTAAATCACGATCCGGAGGCAAGCCTGGCAACTCATCCGGGAAGACATCGAGGATACTCACAGACTATGGGCACCTGAGCTATCTCCGGCACAGAAGAGCACTAAGCAAAGGCTGCTTTGCCTTCTTTGGGACAGGAGAAAAGGTAACAACAATGCCATCGAGTTGACTAATGAGATAGACCTTCTAGCACAATCAATCTGTCCCTGGTGCTTGGACAACCAGTCCATGCCCAAAATCACATCAAGACCCGACGTCTCAATGTTGATGAGATCACCCAAGAAACCTACCTCATTGATCTCAATTCTAACCCTGGACTCACAAGCTCGGCGGTCAAAACAGATCCAGGTGAACGGATCAACAAGTGTCTCTCGAGGCGAGCAGAATGAACCCCATCTTTGAGCAACAAAGTGCGAAGAAACGAAAGAATGCGTTGCTCAGAGTCAAACAAAACCAGGGTAGGCACGGAATGCACAGATAACGTACCCAATACAACATCTGGAGCTGCTGCCGCCTCCTCTGCGGTAGCCACATTCAGCGGCCGTGGGCCCGAGTCAAGCCGCTCCACCATGACGCTGGACCACGAAGATAGTAGGAGGTGTCTCGAACCTTCTCGTCATCGGTGCGACCAACTAGCACCAGCTTGCTCTCCATGTCATCGAGCCAGTCCTCGGCCTCCATAGGATCTCGCATTGTGGAGAAGTTCGGCGGTCGAAGTTCATTTGGAACTCAGACAACCGGGGATCGATGTGGAAGGCTGTGGGCTGGGCGAGCTGCAGGCCCCTGAACCGCTGAAGCATCATCTCCATCACCCTAGTCTGCCACTCCATCATTGCCTCCATGGGGGAAAGAGGAGGAGATGGAGGAAGCTCTCCACTCTGGGCACGTCGCCGAGGCCGAGCCTCACCGCCCATCGGTAGGGACTCGGGAGTCTTGAGTCCCTGCCCTGTGACCCTGTCCACCAGCATCACCGGCTGCTTTGGGAGCGCAGCGTGACTCGCCTTCTTGGCGGCATCCCGAAATGCAGTGGAGTTAATTAATTGTGCAACACCGGTGCAAAATGCTTGATCCTAAAGGATGCAAAGAAACAATACAAACATTTCAAAAGCACTCATTAAAGTTGCATAAGATCCAAAACAAAAGCCAACTTAAAGAAACGACAAAACAATCCCTAATTACAAACACGGACATCTAACCTTAACCCATTTTGAGCTAAACCCGTGTTCCTTCTAATTCTTTTGAACAAGATAGAAGGAGGAATCAAATTTTGAAATGTGGATTAAGATTAGATTCCTTTTGAAGAGTAGATAAGTGAAAAGCTATAGAATGGACAAGAATAGCATTCTACACTTTCAAAATAGAGTTTTGTACTTCAAAATAAATTTTGAGAAGAAAAATGCATTCCTAAGTCTAACGACCAGGCTAACTAAGTCTTCCTGCGGTCAATGGCTCGATACCAACGCTGTGAGGGCCCCTTGTCCTATACCGTCTTGTCAGTCTCTTGTAGCGTATAGCACCGTATAGCAACATGAAGCCTCGATATCAAAATCTGAACCCAAAAATTCGATCGACGGAATCGAACCCTTAGCTTCGCATCTGCACTCACGCATCCGATCTTTGGTTCCTGGATCAATAGCCCAAGATCGCGTACCAACAACACAAGTATCAACGCACAAACGAACTAAGTTAACTTAATTTACATAATCGGGCGTAAATCTTACAATATCCTACAGTAGATTACAAAAGAAAGAACGACAACGGAAACCAAAAGTGACATCGAAACCAATGCAATGAGCCCGAACACACCCTAAGGCGGTGGATCGGAGGGAGGACTCTGAAGCCCACGACACTCAGAATCAAGCTCAAGATCACCAGGACATCATCACCTGTACCTTCCTCTGTTGGAAAAAGGTTAGCAAAGCGGTGAGTACACGTATGTACTCGCAAGACTTTAGTGTATGCAAATATAAATTTAATGCAGGTGATTCAATGAAAGGTGCTACACTAAGTCTATTGCGAAAAGCAAGAGTTGAATCAATTCATCGAAAAGTAATACATAATTTGAAAGACAAAGCTTTGACTAAAACATATTTACGATATATATATAACATTTGAGCTTCTCAACCGCCGCCATACATGATCGTGATTGAGATAAGATTTGACATCCATATATGCATAAATCCACCAAGTGTTATATCCACACATCCATAGTTCCATCAAGTACCATATCAAACCACATGTAAATCCACCAAGTTTCATATCGATTCATATACTTTAGTTAGACTCAAATAGATTTTCATTTTCAAAACCAAACCAAACGTCTATACTTGAAACAAAAGCGAGTTAATTGCTCATGTCCGTGAGCACGGCTAATCGATCGATTTATTTTAAGACTCTGCAGAGTATGTACACTTTATCCCCGCAAACTAGACTTGCACCCTGTCATCCAGTGGAACACGCGATACCAAAGGTACCGTTGTACAAGCCCGAACACATTCTTTCCCATCGTTGAGGTTTTAGCCACACCCCAAAGACCGGTGACGATATCCACCACTATGGCGATAAGGAGCCAACCGCACACACAGCGGCCACCTTCTCGTGACGGCGGTGTCTGTAAGTCCGTGCGGCCCTTATCCCATAGCAAGGCGTACACCGCTGTATCACCCGATGTGACATCGAAGCGATTTCCGCCGCTAAGACCAAGCGCACTCACGAAGGTGCAAACGGCGGGTCATGGGGACACTCACACCGCGCTTGACTTGCTCATCACGGGAAAAAGGTCCACACGGCCTACCAACAGCACGGCTAAACCCTCACACTTCAAGTACTCAATTGCGGCTGCCCCATCCCGGCATGCGCGGTTGCACGTAATGTCGGTCGAATTATGGTTTCAAGGCTTCGGTCCTTATAGTTTTCTCCTAGTGACTCAAGCGGGTACTCCACTTAACTCGTCAACCGATCGCCACCAGTTTAACTAGCACATATTATACCTCCCGCTCGGTCTAATTACCAACTAGACACTTCACATTTTTACCAAATTACTTTCTCATGTCACATTTCTAAAACCACTTAAAAATGTCATAGTTGAAAATGTATGGTACAAGACTGCCATTGTAATCACTTCTATTGCAATGTCTAAGCATATCTGATTACTAGTTCGTTTATACCCAAGTGACATTTATTAATTTGTCTAACCTCTACTAGGGTTATCAATGTGTGGAAGGAAATTAGATTAAGGAAAACCACCAATTTGGATTATATCTACCATTCCCACAAACTAGCGCTTTATTGAATTTAAACGATGCATATTAGTTTGAGAAATCAAAGTAAACATTGTGAAATATAGGATTCAAGATGGTCAAATGAGGTGCTTGCCTTGTTGTTGCACTTCGGTGATGTCCGGGATGATGTTCGGGTCGTTCGAGGCGAAGCCCGACTCGCTAGCCTCTAATCGGTCAAAGCAACAAAAACGACAAAAAGAAATACAACTTAGCAAAAGAAGGATTTAAATGCACAAATGCCAACTAAACATCAAATAAGACCCACTTAAATATTTAAAGGAGAAAGAAATGAAGAAAACGAAGAAAATGTGAAACTATGACCTATTATGTCCATTTCGGCCGAACAAGTGCCAAAATGGATTAAAACGTGCAAAATGAAGTAAAACCCAACTAAACTTAGTGAAATACCTAAAAATAGGTATAACATACCTAATGGGACTTATTGGAACTTGTTTGAAGTTGAAATGATCAACCGGGAGCTAAAACGCATTTAAAACGGCGTATTCTTTACCTACGTGAATAAAAATACGCAAATTGAAGACAAATGCAATTAAATTTGCATGTGGAGCCTCAATATGGCCTCAGGTACATAACTAGGTGCTAAAACGCTTGAAAGATCGAAAAAAAAAACCTTTCGGCCCTAAAAGCGACAAATTTGCCGAAACGGCCGAAAACGATCGTTTTGTCGGAAATCCGTTAAACGGCCAATTTTGCGGATTTTTGCGCAAAACAGGTTTCCGACAACGCAACAAGCTAAAGAAAGATATTTAGGACTTAGTTGGATCGGTTGCAAAGCAATTCCTAATGAAATTGACCAAAATTGAATCAAAATGAAAAACCGCGGAGTAATTTCCGACAAAACCGTTTTGAGTCCGTATTGAGTCCAAACGCGATCGAATCCGCGTGTGGGTTCCCGTTACGGGTTCGAACACTCAACACCTAACTAAAACGCTCGGTAGATTAGCAATTTGCATCGAATTCGCAAAAACGGCCAAAACGATCAAAACAACCGTTAACGACCAAAAACGATCAAAACCGACAGAAGGTCGTTTTGATCAAGAATGTCGTGAAACTTCGTTCTGGACCCGCAGCTAGACACTTGGAGGTAATAATGACTTATCGGAGCCAATCACCGCCAAAATTGACTTAACCTACTCGGACTTTTGATCAAACGTCCGCGTAACTCCCAGATTTACCCGGCACGACAAAAGTCGGAAAAGGGCCAAAATGGGATCTAAAGCACACGTGAAGCATGCTTTCAACCTTAGGGACCTTAAACGAGGCGAATCAAGCGAAAAGCCAAGAACGGCTTTGGGCCCTCTAATTATTAAAATAAAATGCGAAGTGCTAAAATGCAAATCTAGCATTTTTAGCCACTTTATTTAGCCTCTAAGAAGACTAATGGTGAAGTCGATTCGTGCTCAGGAGCTCTAGGATTTTATTCAACCAATTGAGACCTAGAGCAAAGCAAAGTATCTTTGCAAAATGGTCAAAACTAAACTCCGTATTTTTATCGGGGTTTCTACTAGCTAAAAAGCTATAGGGGCTATCCATTCGGTCATCGGACCTCTAGGATTTTTCGCAAATAGAGTGACCTAGAGTGACAACTTTGTGTAGGATGCGACAAATTGAATTCGACTCTTCTGATCGCGACTACGGCTATCAGAAGAGCTAATAGAATCGTCGATTCAAGCTACGGACTCCTAGTATTTTGTGAAAACACTTAACACCTAATTAAATAAAATAAAATCCGGCTTATCAGAATTGAATTCCGATTCTTCTGATAGCGGCTCTAGCTACCAGAAGTGCCCACAAAAATTACTATCCATGCTTTGCTCCACTAGAACTCCGACAAATCGAAAACCTAGCATTAGGTTGCTAGATTTCGAAGGTGGTCAACTGCTAGGGCGAGAGTAGAGTTAAATGGACCTAACGATGACTGAGTCTTGTTTCGAAGCACAATTGCCATGCGATGTTCCTAACACATGGTACCTAGACTTGACCTAGGCTAGGGTTTAGAAGAACTTGATGAAATGCGATGCTACGATGGGGATAGTCGTAGCAATGGCTAGAGGGAAGTCCCGGGAGTTTAGAAATCAACCTAGAACTCAAAAACCCCATGCAAGCTCAAGGAAACATCCATGGGAGATGTTGGAATACTCACTTGAGAGGGTTCAGAAGGTGGGGAACGCGATGGAGAGGATGAATCCGGCCTCCGTGCCGATTTAGTCGGTCGGATCGCCTCCAATCCGCGGGTTTGGGTGTCCTAGGGCTTGGGCTCCCACTCTTCTTGCTCTCACGGTTGGGGAGAGGCAAATGGCTGGTTTGGGAAGATGGCTTGGAGACTTGCACCCTTTTATACACTATGCACTTATGGAGGGCAATTTGGTCCAATGCCAAAACTTGAAGATTCAAACATCTAAAGCTGATTTTGAATACTTCTAAGATATTTTGGATAGTTTTTGAGGACTTTTAGACATTTAATTTCCTAAATTTCCAATTTGTCCAAAAGGACAATTACGAACCGCAATTGAACTCTATTTGATTTTGAGTGAGTTTAATTAAGTTAAAGGGTTCTTTTGGATCCCAGTCGAGTCTACTCAGCTCAAAATACAGAAATACACAAACTTGATGTATTTTTGAACAACGTTTGTGTATAATGATACAGTGCTTCGAGTATAAAAATACTCGGGATATTACATCTATAAAGAGGGCGAGGGAAGCGCGAGGAGGGGAGCGCCCATTCCTGCTTTCTACAAAAAGGAAAAACAGAAAAGAGGAAAGCTCACAGCCGGCGAAGAGGACTCCTTGCTTCCTCGCCTCTCGCCTCGCCTCCTCGTTGGTCTTAGCGATGTCGTGGCCCCCGTGCACGGCGGCGCCCGGCCGCGTCCTTGGTTTGGAGAAGTAAGGGTTCCTCCCCCCGCAGGACGTGTCGTAGTGGAGGGTGCCGACGGGGGCTACGGCCCCTGTGCCGGGCGACGGAGAGATCGTCGTGCTCGCCTCCTTCTACGAGCGCGGATTCGGGCTCCCCCTCCATCCGTTCGTCTGTGGACTGCTGCACTTCTATGGGGGGGAGGTGCACCACTTGAACCCGAACGGGGTCCTCCACATCGCGATCTTTATCACGCTGTGCGAGGCCTTCCTAGGGATTGAACCCCACTGGGGGCTCTGGAGGCACTTCTTCTTGGCGCGGCTGCCGTCAGACGCGGCTGCTCCCCTCGGCGGCGTTGCCGTTCAGCTGCGTGGCGGCCGCAAGGCAGGCTACATCGACGTGAAGCTGCTGTCGTCGAACCGGGGATGGCACAACGAGTGGTTCTACGTCCAGAACCCGGGTAACAGCGCCCCGGTTTTCACCGACGGATTGCCCTAGCCGGGTCCCCAATGGGGTTGGGGACCCGAGGCGAAGGACAAGAAGAGGGTGAAGATAGTCATCGAGCGGATTAGGGACATGAAGGCGCGGGGCCTGATGGGTGACGTCGTCATTCGCGCGTTTAGCCCTTCAGGGATCGGGTGCACCCCATGTTCAGGTACACTGGGACATCCGACCCCATGAGGATGTCCGAGGCGGAGCTCCCGGCGTCGGAGCTTTTGGCTCGGGTATCAGCGGTCGTCGGCGCGGGCGACACTGAGGCGGCGGGCAGCGTCCCTGCGCCATTCTCGGCACAGAACCCGCCGAATCTGGTAGGTCGGGTGGCACCCCCTTTTTCTGGTCCTTCTCCCCTTATCCTTCCCCCCGCTCATCCGAGTGTACCTTCGTAGGGGCTTGGTGGCATGGTTTCCCGGGCCTACTTGCCGGGAGAGAAAGAGGCGAGGGCCGCGGCGCGTGCTATCGCCGATCAACGCAACGCCGCCCGCCGGGCGCGGAGGGAGGAGAGGAGAAAAGCCACAGCGGCGCGTAAGAGAAGGAGGAGCGCATGGCCCGGGCCGCGCGGGGTGAGGAGGTCTCCGACACGTCCTTGAGCGAGGGCAGCCTAGAGGTCTCCTCGAGCAAGAGCAGCGACAACGCCAGGGGTGATTTGGGTGGCTCCGATGCGGGTTCCGGCCAAGGGGTCGGTGCCCTCGAGCCTCAAGAGGATGCTCCAAGTTCGGGGTTCCTCCTGAGGAGGCGGAGAGCCATCACGCCCCTACGTGGGGGTCCGGCGAAAAGGGCGCGTCGGCTGCCGCGCATCCGCTGCCGCGGTAAGTGATGAGGATATCCCTAACCCTCGATCAAGAATCATACAACAACAGGTGAATCTTCTCCTTCATCAGGTTAATTTTTCATATGAGAATTGTATGCTACCTAATAGCGAGTGTTTGCTTGTTGTTAGATATGAAGGTGTCGAAGAATTTTCAATAGAGATCACGGACTCCAAAAGGACGAATACAAAAATGTGTGCTACAGGGCTTCGGATTGCTACATAACGCTGCAGCACAAAACGCAACAGAAGTGGAAATCTGATTTCGTTGCTACAGTACATGTGAATAGTGTTTCAATAGTACACGCTGCTACAAAACCGAATACTATCCATACTGCAGTACCGGTTGCCGTTTTCCGTGCGCGTGGGAGCGTAATAGCCTAACAGAACTGCCTATCTCGCATGAATAGTGCGGCCTGTTGCTACAAAACCAAAAATTTGTTTTTTTTTATCTCTCCCTTATATATATACATCTATTCCTTTGTAAAGAAAGAGACTTCAGACTTGATAATTAATAAGATAGCTATTTGCATCTGTTAAGCGTTCTTCGCTTGTTCTTCCTCATTGCATACGCATCGAGAGGGGGAATTGGGCGACTTCTACCAAAGATCGTTCTGCTTTTCCACTGGGAATTGGGAGATCGATATACTTCATCAGGAGTCCGTGGAGTTCAGCGCGTGTGATCTTGGCGAATCGAAGAGTTGCAAGCCCATTGCATCTGGCAGCGGGGGATCAACTAGGGTTCATCGAGAGTGCATGTGAGTATCTAAATCCTACGCCGTGAAGATCGGGCAAACCCCGTATCATCTTGGTATCAGAGCGTCAGGTTGACACGGTAGGATTTTTTGTATCTCTAGCTACTATCAATTTTTTTTTTCTTCAATCCTATAATCCAGAAAATTGCCTCACAAAAATACCATCATATACCTAGACATTTGTGCTTAGATTTGTTCTTGGTTTTTGCATTAGCAAATTTCAATCCATGTGTTATATTGTCTTAGTTGCTGTTGCATTGCATTAGTCGAAAAAGACAATCGATCTGTTCATCACGCCAGTACTGCTATCGCGATCTTATTGGCACTGTTTTGTCGCATTGCACTGTAGCGATCTCGCGAGCGCAGATTTTTTTTTTCTTCCGCACTGTGGCGTGCTTTGTTCATTGGCTACTGCAGCTTTCTCGTTGTTGTGCCAACGGAGAACAGAAGAGACAGGAGAAATCGGTTAAAAAAGGGGGAAGCAAGATAGCAGTTTGATCTCCTCGCTGCTGTACAAAGACAAGGGACAACCGTCCTGTAGGCTGTAGCTACAGTAGCAAGAGAAAAAAAAAACAAGAGGGAAATAGAAGGAAAATAAAAATAAAAAAAAAGGTTGCTCTCGGTTTGTATTACGGGAGTAAGTACTTCAGGCGTAGAATGCTTTGCTGGTTCCCTGTGCTTGCGCCAGATAAAAGTAAGCGACGGCAGTAGCAGTTGCGTGGCGCGTACGGAAGTGCGTCCGTGTGGAGGCAGCCGAGGGACATCACGGTGAACGATCATTAGCAGAGACCCTCCTGGCAATGCAACGTAAGAAGCATCTGAAGCAAATCAACAGTACAAGTTTCAAGAGTGTGCACTCTTTTGGGCTGTCACATACATTGTGCCGAGAGTATTGAAAACAAAAACAGAAAAAAAAAAACAGAGACTCGGTTGAAAAAAAAAAATCAGATTGTGGTGCTTTTTATCAGTTGGTGCATTGTGTTGATATCCACGCTTTTACACGTCCTATTTTGCTAGTGTTATTCCATATCTTGTGACAGCAACTTAGGGCATCATTAACTTTTGGATTATTATTTGATTTTGCATTAACTGAGTTACATATCTATTATTCCTTGCTACATATATCCATACCAAGCTCCACTAAACCACCGCTGTCGTGCTTTGGGCTCAATCTTTTATTCGCTTGGTATCACCATTGTTGACTACTACGACTACCAACGTGTAAGTTTTGACCCTAATTCACTGTGGAGAGGTAAGAGCTTAATTTGGTAAGAAGGGTGAGATTGAGTGATTGCATATACAGTTGCATTCATCGCACATTGCATATTTGTTTCTTGTGTTAACTAACCATGGCAGGGAGGAGTGAACAACACGATGAGGGATCGTATCGCCATCCTGACGAGCCTGTTAGTCAACTTCAATTCGGGGCTTTACGGGATGTACTACGGCAAGAAATTGAGGTAAAGAATCAAGCATTATCCGATAAACAAGATCAACTACAATCGTCTATGCAGGAATTTCAGCAAGATATAGCCCAACAAATGCATGCGTTAAGGAGGAGTCTTGCTGCTGACGTTGCACGTGAGCTACGCTCTCATCAAGAGGAGGCTAGTGTACAACAAAATTTGCCACTTGATGAGACTGATACTGAGGTAGCTGCGCGGCGAGTTCAAGAAGATCTCATAAAACGTGATCGCATAATTGCCAATGCTATACGTCCACCACCACCAGGACGTGGGCGAGGTGGCCGACCCCAGGGAGCCGGTCGTGGCCATCAAAATGGACGTGGCATCGGCGATGTACCACTTGATGACTTTGACGATTTTGACCTTCATCGCAACAATGATTATCAACGTTGTCCAAACCATGGCAATCAACGAGGTAATGAAGAAAAATTTGGTAAATTAAAATTTGTGATGCCTAAATTTACAGGTTTAGGGTCTCCGGAAGAATACCTCACATGGGAGTTGAAAGTCGATAAGATCTTTCGTGTGCATAACTATTCCGAGGAAAAGAAGCTTCACATGGCGTCTCTTGAGTTTGACCAATATGCTTTGGTTTGGTGGGAACAAGTTCAGAATCAACGACGACAATACGATGAATCACCTGTTGCATCATGGGAGGAGATGAAGCTTCAAATGAGAGCACGGTTTGTTTCAAAACATTATAAACGTGATCTCTTTGATAAATTGCAGAGTTTAAGACAGGCAAACACATCTGTGGAAGACTATTACAAGGAGATGGAGATGGCTATGATTAGAGCCAATGTGTATGAACAAGAGGAACAAACGATGGCACGATTCATGAAAGGTTTGAATTTTTCAATTAAGCGCATTGTTGAATTTCAGCCTTATAACAATATTGTTGAGTTAGTACATCAAGCTACAAAGGCTGAAAGACAGTTGCAAGAAGAAAAGACGATTCGCTCCACATCCACTCCATCACGAACTACAACTCGAGGAGGTAATTTAACATCTCGTTTCATTTCTAACCGTCCAAACAATGTTGGTGGTAGTGTGAATTTCAGTGGGCGTGATCCATCGAAGGGAAAGGACTCATTTACCCCAACTTTAAAGAAAGGGGCAGCACCTACATATTCTTCATCCGTGGGTTCTACGGCGAAAAGTAGTGCTATTCAATGCTTCAAATGCCTTGGTCGTGGTCATATGCAAAAGGATTGTCCAAATAATAAGGTAATGCTTCTTATGGAGAATGGAGAATATGATTCTACAAGCGAAGGTGAAGAGGAGTGCCTTGCTGATGTTGAAAAGTTTGGAGATACTAATGAGGAAGAAACACAAGAAGGGGAGCTAGAACAACTAACTGTGACCTGTAATGGCCCTAGTCTTGTGTGCACGTCTAATGTGTTGAGTGTGCAGCCAAATTTGCATCATGAGCAACGCTGTAATTTATTTCAATCTCGAGCTCAAGTTGGCAACTCAGGTAAGTTTTGCAAGGTAATTATTGATGGTGGTAGTTGTCAAAATCTAGCTAGTAAAGAGCTATGCACAAAACTTGGTTTGAAATATAAGAAACATCCCCATCCGTATCAGATTCAATGGTTAAGTGAAAAGGGATCCATGAATGTTCTACATACAGTTGATGTGACTTTTCAAATTGGTAATTATTGTGATACCGTTGAATGTGATGTCGTTTCTATGGAAGTTTGTCATTTATTACTTGGTAGGCCATGGCAATATGATAGAGTTGTTATTCATGATGGTCGTACCAACCAATACTCTTTTAAATGGAATAATAAAGAGGTTATACTTAGACCATTAACACCTTCTCAGATTGTTAACGATAATGCTAAAAAGGTTGAGGTAAAAGTTGAAGGTGCAAAGGGGAAAGAACAAAAGAATATCATTCTTAAACCAACAAATGAGAGTCAAAAGCCAAAACTGGATAGTAAAAGAAAGAATGGAGAGAATAAGTTTGTCATGATAGCTACTAAAAGTGAGATGAGAGAGATGAGAGATGATCCTCAATTACTCCATTTTGTGTTATTGTACAAGGATGCTTTGATTACTACTAATGACTTGACCTCTCTTCCTAGTGCTATGTCTAAAGTTTTGCAGGCTTTCAAGGATGTGTTTCGGAGGAGGTTCCTTTGGTTCACCACCAATTCGAGGGATAGAGCATCAAATCGATTTCATCCCAGGAGCATCCCTTCCCAATCGCCCACCATATCGTACCAATCCCGAAGAAACAAAAGAAATTCGGAGACAAGTACAAGAGCTTCTAAATAAAGGGTACGTACGTGAAAGTTTAAGCCCTTGTGCTGTTTCTGTTATTTTAGTTCCAAAGAAAGATGGTACATGGCGTATGTGCGTTGATTGTAGAGCTATTAACAATATCACTATTAGATATCGTCATCCTATTCCTAGGTTAGATGATATGCTTGATGAACTTAGTGGTGCTATTATATTCTCTAAAATTGATTTGCGTAGTGGATACCATCAAATTAGGATGAAGGAAGGTGATGAATGGAAGACCGCTTTTAAAACTAAATTTGGATTATATGAATGGTTAGTTATGCCGTTTGGATTAACTAATGCCCCTAGTACATTCATGAGACTAATGAATCATGTTTTGAGAGCTTTTATTGGGAAATTTGTGGTGGTATATTTTGATGACATCCTTATATATAGTCGAAATTTGCAAGAACATGTTGAACATGTTAAGCAAGTGCTAGAAGTGCTTAGAACTGAATGTTTGTATGCAAACTTAGAAAAGTGCACTTTTTGCAAAGATAAAGTCGTATTCTTAGGCTTTGTTGTTTCTGGACAAGGAGTAGAAGTTGATGAATCTAAGGTTGACTCTACTAAAAATTGGCCTACTCCTGTTAATGTAAGCCAAGTACGAAGCTTTCACGGTCTTGCTGGATTTTATCGTTGCTTTGTGAAAGACTTTAGTACCCTTGTAGCCCCATTAAATGAACTAACAAAGAAAGGTGTAGAATTTGTGTGGGGTATAGCGCAAGAAAATGCTTTTGCTGAATTAAAGAAGCGCTTAACTGAGGCACCATTACTTGTATTACCGGATTTCACTAAAACTTTTGAGATTGAATGTGATGCTAGTGGAATAGGTATTGGTGGTGTTCTTATGCAAGAAGGTAAGCCAGTTGCTTATTTTAGTGAGAAACTTGGAAGTGCTCAATTGAATTATCCTGTTTATGACAAAGAACTCTATGCTTTAGTTCGTGCTTTGGAAACTTGGCAACATTATCTTTGGCCTAAAGAATTTGTTATACATTCTGATCATGAAGCATTAAAGTATTTGAAAGGTCAAAGCAAATTGAACCGAAGACATGCTAAGTGGGTGGAATTCATTGAATCTTTTCCATACATTGTGAAATACAAGAAAGGTAGTGAAAATGTGGTTGCTTATGCATTATCTAGAAAATCAATTCTCTTGACTCAATTAGAAGTTAAAGTGCCAGGACTAGAGTGTTTAAAAGATTTGTATGCAACTGATTCGGAATTTTCAGCACCATATGTTAATTGTAAAGATGGAAAAGGATGGGATAAGTTCCATATACATGATGGTTTTCTCTTTCGAGCTAACAAACTTTGTGTTCCAGATTCCTCTGTTCGTTTGTTATTGTTGCAGGAATCTCATGAAGGGGGATTAATGGGACATTTTGGGAGAGAAAAGACATATTCAATGTTAGCTGATCACTTTTATTGGCCTAGAATGAGACGTGATGTTGAAAGGTATGTGCAACGATGTGTCACTTGTCATAAGGCTAAATCGAAACTCAATCCACATGGTTTATATACGCCACTTCCAGTTCCTAGTGCACCTTGGGAAGATATTAGTATAGATTTTGTCTTAGGATTGCCTAGAACTAAAACTGGGAAAGATTCTGTTTTTGTTGTAGTGGATAGATTTTCAAAAATGGCACATTTTATTCCCTGTCATAAGAGCGACGATGCGTCGCATGTAGCTAACCTGTTTTTTAGGGAAATTGTGAGATTGCATGGAATGCCCACTACCATTGTTTCTGATCGCGATGTCAAATTTATGAGCTACTTTTGGAAGACTTTGTGGGCTAAGCTTGGAACTAAGTTGTTATTTTCAACAACTTGTCACCCACAAACAGATGGACAAACTGAGGTGGTAAATAGAACACTTTCTATGTTGCTGCGGACAATGATAAAGAAGAACTTAAAAGAGTGGGAAGATTGTCTACCGCATGTGGAATTTGCATACAACAGGGCGGTACATTCGACTACTCAACTTTGTCCCTTTGAAGTGGTGTATGGTTTTAAACCAATCACGCCACTTGAGTTATTGCCTTTGCCGTTTGAGGAGAGAATGAATATGGAAGCTTCAAAACGTGCTGAATATGTGAAGAATATTCATGCAAAGACAAAAGAAGAAATTGAAAAAAAAGCACGTTATTATGCCGACAAAGCAAACAAATCAAGGAAGAAAATGATATTTGAACCAGGTGACTTAGTTTGGGTGCATCTACGCAAAGAACGCTTTCCAGCAAAGCGTAAATCAAAATTGATGCCTCGTGGTGACGGTCCGTTTAAAGTGCTAGCAAAGATCAATGACAATGCATACAAAATTAAACTTCCAAGTGATGACTATGCAGTGAGTTCTACTTTTAATGTCGCTGATCTTTCTCCTTTCTTTGGTGATGATGACACCGAGTCGAGGACGACTCTTTTTCAAGAAGGGGAGGACGATGAGGATATCCCTAACCCTCGATCAAGAATCATACAACAACAGGTGAATCTTCTCCTTCATCAGTTTAATTTTTCATATGAGAATTGTATGCTACCTAATAGTGAGTGTTTGCTTGTTGTTAGGTATGAAGGTGTCGAAGAATTTTCAATAGAGATCACGGACTCCAAAAGGACGAATACAAAAATGTGTGCTACAGGGCTTCGGATTGCTACATAACGCTGCAGCACAAAACGCAACAGAAGTGAAAATCTGATTTCGTTGCTACAGTACATGTGAATAGTGTTTCAATAGTACACGCTGCTACAAAACCGAATACTATCCATACTGCAGTACTGGTTGCCGTTTTCCGTGCGCGTGGGAGCGTAATAGCCTAACAGAACTGCCTATCTCGCATGAATAGTGCGGCCTGTTGCTACAAAACCAAAAATTTGTTTTTTTTTATCTCTCCCTTATATATATACATCTATTCCTTTGTAAAGAAAGAGACTTCAGACTTGATAATTAATAAGATAGCTATTTGCATCTGTTAAGCGTTCTTCGTTTATTCTTCCTCATTGCATACGCATCGAGAGGGGGGAATTGGGCGACTTCTACCAAAGATCGTTCTGCCTTTCCACTGGGAATTGGGAGATCGATATACTTCATCAGGAGTCCGTGGAGTTCAGCGCGTGTGATCTTGGCGAATCGAAGAGTTGCAAGCCCATTGCATCTGGCAGCGGGGGATCAACTAGGGTTCATCGAGAGTGCATGTGAGTATCTAAATCCTACGCCGTGAAGATCGGGCAAACTCCGTATCAGTAAGTGTCTCGCCTGTCTCCCGGCCCGCCCTCTGCTCGGGCTATCTTGTGTGGTTCCCGACTGGTTGTTGCGTGCAGGGTCTATTCGAGTGCGGAGGTGGTGTTGAGCCCGACCTCAGGAGCGAGGGGTCAGAGCCTCGCTTCGCCCGGCGGGGCCGTGACGACGGCCGTCCGCAGCGGGGGCCCCGCGGGGACAGTCCCTGCGGCGGGGTCGGTGGAAGAGGAGGTGGTGCCGCCGGCGGGGGGCCCGAGGAGTCCGGTTTTCTCCGCGACGCCGGTCGAGGGGGTCGAGGAGGTTCTTCCGCCTCCACCGCCGGTCGGCGCGCGCCGACTGTCGGAGGAGGCCCTGCGACAGGCTCTTGAGGACGCACCAGCCGAAGTGGCCCCGGAGACGATCGAGGTTGGGTCGGACTCTCCGGGTCGGTCTCTGGAAGGGCGGGCCGCCGGGACGGCGCAGTCGGGGTCCGCCGCGGAGTCCTTTCCCGTGCTCACCTGGCCGGGCAGCGGCCCGTCCGGAGAGCCGTTGCTCGTCTTGGACGATATGGCGGAGTACCGCGACTGGTCGGCTCTGGAAGAGAGTGAGAGGAACGCCGAGAACGAGATCGGTCGGATCCGCAAGGATCTTCTCCTCGCTCTCGAATCCTCCACCAGGGCGCTAGGTTTTATCATTGGGGGAGCCCGTCCGGTCGGGTCGGTAAGGTCAAAAGAACCTTGTCCTTGCAATTTTTTGAGCGGGGCTGTGGTTGACCGGCCAGGTGGTTTCTTGCAGCGTCTGCAGGCTCGGGCGTCGAAGAAGTCAGCCTTCCTCCGACGTATGCACGGTCAGAGGGAGGCCGTCGAAGAGGAGCGCGACCGCTTCGAAACGATGTTGCGCAATGCTCAGGGAGCGCTTGCCGCCGAGCAGGAGAAGACCACCGTCGCCGGTCTTTAAGTCCCAGGAATTGCCAGGGCGTTTGCACTGCTGCGCCGCTTCGAAACGATGTTGCGCAATGCTCCCTCCGGCTGCTGCTTGCAGCTCTTTAAGTCCCAGGAATTGCCAGGGCGTTTGTACATGCCCTGGAAGTTTCCAACGAAGAGGTTCGTCAGGTCGGCCCAACTCCCGATAGTGTCCGCGGGCAGGTACTCGAGCTAGGCTCGGGCAGAGTCCGCGAGGTAGATGGGGAGGTACTGGATGATGAAGAAATCATTTGTCGCTCCCCCCACCCGGCAGGCGAGCCGGTAATCCTCTAGCCAAACACTAGGGTTCGTCGCCCCCGTGTATTTGGCTATATTGGCTGGGGCCCGGAACCTGACCGGGAAACCAGCGTTGCGGATGGCGCGGGTGAACGCCCGCGGTCCCGGGCCGTCGAGACCTGGATCGCGGTGGTCGCGCCGCCCGCTGTCGGCAACCTGCGATGGTGCCGGTACGTCGGCAGCTCTCCTTTGTGCCTCGAGGGTGGCGCGAAGGTCACGGTTGTCCCCCAGGCGGTGGCGCACCGAGGTGCATGATGCCTGCCGGAGCTCGTGATGCGGGGCCGTCACGGCCGGGCTCTGATGACCCCGCGAGGCGGAGTGACTCGGGTGGCCCGAGGTTGCGCCTGAGTGTCGGGAACCGGAACCCTGGGCGTGTTGGACGACAGCACGCTCCACCAACCCCCGAAGGTTCTGGTATGTGGCCTTGGCTTCCGGGTCCGTCGGCTCAGGCAGCCCGTGGAGCAGCATCGCTGCCGCGGCGACGTTTTGGTTGGCGTGGGGGAAGAACGGGAGATTGTCCGTCCCCTCAGCTAACTGGTGATGGACCTGGAGTGCACGTGCACGCGCGCCAGAAACCAGCGGCGACTCGGGCTGACGTCGCTCCAGGTCGGCCTGGAGCTTGTCGAGCTCGGCCTTACGGGCCTCCAGCTCCTCGCGTTGCCGTTGGAGGTCGGCGCGGCGAACCTGGAGGCGCGCATCGTCTTCCCGCTGGGACTCGTCTCCCCGTGCATCGTCGCGCGAGAGGAGGGTTCCAGGAGTTGCGGGGGTGGCGGATGGCTCCGCCGTGTCCGCTATGTTGCACTCGCGGGAGTACGTCCTGCGTGGGGGGTGCTCCCTGTCGGAGCTAGAACTGTGGCTAGAGGAGTCCCCCAGCAGGTCGTGGAGGGAAGTCGGCATGTAGCCGGTCATGGCCACGAGCTGGGAGCCCGCGGAAGGCGGGACCGTCGCCCACCGTGATTCGCACGTGGCGTCACCAGAGGTGATGCCGGTGCGTGGTAGGCCCGCACCTAAGGCCCGCGTGGGGGCCTCGAGGCGGAGGTTGCCGAGAATGTCGGCGACTGCGCCCAGGCTCCCGGAGAAGACCTGGTCGCGGACCGTGGCGGGGACGAGCACGAGCTCTCCCGCCGTCGTAGCGATGAAGCCGAGGGTGCCGAAACGGATCCAGCCCTCGACGCTGGTGCGCCGCTGGTGCGCGAGAAAGAAGCCATCGAGGAAAACAGGTGGGAATCCGAAGACGAAGGTGATGATGACGCGCGAGCACCCCTACCTGGCGCGCCAACTGTCGATGTTTCGTGCACCGGCAATACGAATTTTTTGGTTAGTGGGGGTCACGCGCACCCTTTCCCCGAATGGTTGACTCAAGAAGCCAAAGGTTTATACTGGTTCGGGCTGAAGGTCCCTACTCCAGTTCGTGCTGTGGATGTGTATTGCTCCTCAAGGCGAACGATCGCCAGGGGTTACAGATGAGGGAGGGTTCCCTCTTGCGTTCGTCTGGTTTCGGGTTTTTTTTGCTCGATCTCCCTCCGCCCCTGGCGTCCTGCCTCTCCTTATAGACTCGGAGGTGGCAGGTTACATGGGAGTTTGGAGAGAAAAAAGAAGGGGTACTATACACCTTGGAGTCTGGTCTTCTGTCTTGTCGTCCGACCGGGCTTCGTCCACCCCCATACCGGGTTGGTAGTCATGCGGCAGGGGGTCCTCGGCCGGGCTGGCGGGGTGACGCACTACTTCGTACGACCGTCAGCCCCGGCAATTAATTGTATCTGACCTCAGCGTGGCCTCAGGAGGGGGCGCTCTCCTCCGTGACGTGTCAGGATGACGGGACCGGGGCTTGACTTCTTGGCAAGTCCTCTGACATCCTCGGGAAGGGACCGCCTACCCTGGTACGGATGTCATGGGACGTCGCGCGCACAGGGCAGTTGGCCAGACGTCAGCGCGGGGCTTAACCCCCCGACTGCTGACGGAGCC
Source organism: Rhipidocladum racemiflorum (assembly GCA_036346355.1). NCBI lineage: Eukaryota > Viridiplantae > Streptophyta > Magnoliopsida > Poales > Poaceae > Rhipidocladum > Rhipidocladum racemiflorum. Next base: position 48,697,690 of record CM070589.1, read on the forward strand.
AACCGACCGCGCGCGCTCCGACCTAAGGGGTCAGAGCCTGCTAAACGCCCGGAGTTGGTCCGAATCAGGGCCAGGTCCCCTCTTTATGGCCCACGGGCCCTTCGCCAGAGCTGGGCTTCTAAAGAGGTCAACCCGTTCGCGGTTCCGGGCTGATGGGGGTACCCACGGTATGTGTACTCGTCAATATGGAATTAGGATCACAGGACAGGTAGTGTATGAAACATTCATTATCCCATATGGATTGAATCCGTTGGATGCAAGTCCAAGCCTTACATTGCTGGCATCTAATGAGAACTCTGGATGCATATGATCAAAATGCTTCCAAGCAAAAGAATCTGTTGGGTGCTGCATTGTGCTATCATTTGCACGGCCCTCCTTATGCCATTGCATATATATATGATGATGTAGAGACGTCATAAATAACATCTACAGTCATGGGGTAAGCGGGAAATACCTTAGAACTTTACGTGGTCTTTGGCGCTATGAATTGTCCTCACCTCATCCATGTCATCATGAGCAACAGGTTTCCATCTAGCTTCACCACAGATCGGACAATAGTCTAAGTCAGAATACTCGTTTCGAAATAGAACACAATCATTAAGGCATGCATGCATGTATCTTTTGGTAGTCCAACCCAAGATCTCAAATAACTTTCTCAAGAGAATTCGGAATACAATGACCTTCTGGGAGCACATGCGAGAATAACTGAAGTATGACCTCACATGCTTTGTTGTTCAACCCATACAAGCACTTAATCTGGTATAGCGTCACAATGAAAGATAGCTTTGTCACCTCCTTGCAACCAGGGTACAAATCCTTCTCAGCATCCTTTAATATAGCAAAAAAGCAAAAGCCTTCGCACACGCATTTGGCTCTTGGTTTCTATACCTTCTGCATTGTCTTCTAAGACATTACCACCATCATCCAATGTCTCTTCGCGATCAGCATCAACAGCTTCTTCATTAGTTGTGCCACCTCTTCACTACAGGATCCTTCTGCCATACTTTCCTTGTCAGACTCTTCCCCATGGTATTTCCAGCGAGTGTAATTTGGATCCATCCCATTCCTTAGCAAGCCAATGTGGACTTCATCCCTAGTCTTGTGACAAACATTTTTACATTTTCTACATGGACATGGGATAGTAAATCTTTTAGGAACACCACCAAAAGCAAAATCTGAAAACTCCTTATTTCCTATTTGCCACTCTTCAGACTCCTCATCCAGATCCATCCAACTCCTATCTCAAGACATCTACCCGGATTTCAAAATAGCAAATTTAGACCTTACTAGCTTTAAAATAATGCTGAAAATGCTCACAGGGGGTAGGGCATACTTTGATTGACAATTATTTCTGAACCTGGACAATCCATGGCGAAACAAGAAAAGAGGGGTTAATTAACTACATTGTGCTAACAAAAGGAACTGTGGCATACATTTTTGTATAGTAAGATAGAAAAGAAGTTCTTCCAAGTGATAGAAAAGAAGTTCTTCCAAGCCAAATAGTTCATGTTAAATAAAATTTGGTATTATTGTGGCATACATTGGTTCAACCAAAACATGAACAAGGACTTGGTAGTATAACCAGTAAGGGTTTAGAAGGTATATAGAGTACTGGTGCGAACCTTTCTAAAAGCTTTACTTCTCAGGATTAGCAAAGAACAGCTTTTGTTTCTTCACAATATTGACTCCAAGCGTTCCTGCGTGAACAAGCACATGCCAATACAGCAGCCAGTCACTGCTATAAATCTCTTTTGATTAGTGATCAATTTATAACATTCAATTTAAAGTGAATGTACAGTTTTGCATCCAAATATTTTCTACTTAAAAAGAAGTAGTTGGCGAGTTGTGATGCGTTCTACACCCTCCTTTCCTTTAAGAGTTATGTTACTAGATTCTCATTGGTGTGCTTCCTTTGGTATATTGTTTTTAGGACCTGAAAGTTGGGTGGTCATTCTGCTTTATCTAAGAAATAGTTGGCAGTTTTCATAAAGAAGCTACTCCGAAGAGTGCTGGAACTCGTTAAAGTAGAAGGTCTAACCATGTATCATGTCAGGAGTCATTTTTAGGTACACTATAGTATGAAGATTTCTTTTGCTTTTCGCCCACATATCAATTTACATGCTATCTTTTTATTGTTACATGTATTTTGACTGTCCTTAGTCTACGGATTAATGACTCGCAAATATCTTCCAGAGACTGACAAGGTAAACACACAGTACAAAAAAGAAAAAAAAATGCCAACTAGTAATTAGTATATGTTGTGTTTCAGTTTTGGCATCCATGATAGTATCCAAATGTGGCAATAGTAGCGACCAAGATATGCTTTAATTCGAGTTCATATAGTATCAGACTACCAGTTTTTTAAAAAATATCTACACATTGATGAAAAAGTGAAATAATTTGCGAGATGAAACATCGAACTTGCAGGGTTCCCAATTCTATCATCCACAAAAAACTGTTAACAAAAATCTGTATACTTGAGAAGTGTAATACAGATTATTCAAACTAACCTTTCTACATGTTGTACTGCTTAGAAAAGAACGTCTCCTTTTCCTTCACAATTTTTACTCCAAGATTTCCTGCACAATAGCAGAGGATGACAAATCAAACAATACACGGAAAAAAAAACAAGACAAATCAAAGAATTGCAAAACAATATCTCAATAGAGGAAACAGGGGATGGCATCGGCTGCAGCACAAAGCGAAGAGGGGTCGGGAAGCGAGGCTGGTGCTGGGGACCATTTGTTCAGCATCCGGCAGTGGGGCGTGGAGCAGATTGGGGTCGCAGCGGGGGCACCGGACGGTGTGACCGGTGCTGGGGCGGAGCAGAACGGGTCGGCATTAGATGTACTTGTCAGTGGACAGGTGGGGATTGGTGCTTCGGCATTGGAACGGAACAGATCAGATTTGGCGGCCTTACTTCACGCGCAGGGGAGGACAGGATCAGATGGGTTCAGCACAATGGAGGACGAGATTGATTGGCGATTGGTGAATGGACAGGATCAGCGGGGTGCAGCGGGCAAGAGATTTTTTTAAAAAAATAATCAATTTTTAAACGTGTATTACAAAAATATATCGCTCATTTTTTTATTGTAAAAATAATCTACTATCGCGATTGAAATATCCCGCCCAATCATCAATCAATTAACAAATCGATTAACAGAGTGATTAAATGAAAACATTCATCAAAGCATCATCATTTCATAAAAATCATTACAACTGAGCCTGTAATTATTTTACAAGTACTGAATCGTGAATCAATAAATTTCTAAATTACAAGTTGCCAATTGAATAATTACAATCCAATCATACAAGCTTACAAAAATAATAAAATCCTAATCTATTGATCTTCAAAGTTCCTCTGTTCAACCTGCATGTAGGAAAATCAACCGTGCATTAGAATAGACTGAATAAATAAATTGAAATAGAAATTTATTGAGTTAGAACTGCCGTCAACTTTTCATATTTAATTATCGCTAATTGAGGTACCCTAGATCATCCGCGGGCTAATCTAGCTCCTTTAGCGAATAAATTTGGCATCTTTCTGCAGATTACAAACATGTTTAAGCCGTAGCACGTATTGAAAAATATCGCACGGTAAAAATCATCTTACCCTAGTAAAACAGTAAAGATCCACAGTGAAAAGGATAAGACCAAACTACTGTGCACAAGAGGACAGCACCACACCCTCCAGAACCCAACCGAAGCCACTTTAAAGCCCCAGCCAAAGGCACAGCAGAAGGAAACTCCCAAATAGCCACCAGTCACAACATCCCACTAGAATAAATCGAGCAAGGAAATCAGCCAAGCTCTAGAGTTCCAGGAGCCAAAAACAAGGAGCAGCAGCAGCCAGGAGCAAGGAGCAACCAGGAACCAGAAGGGAAGGAGATCGAACCTTGAGCAGCACAACCATCTACCCTCACTTCTCCAACCCATATCTCAGTTTACATCCAAGTAAGTCCCCATAAAGCCAACTCCATTAGAGTATCATCCCATAAGTGGTAAGAATGAAAACAGGAATAGAAGTAAAAGTAGATGATAGAGATCAGAATGAGAAGGATAAGGTAGTGGTCTCAGTATTTTGAGAATGCAAGGGTTATATCATGTTTCCTTAGCCAAACATGTTCCCTGGCGCACTGACAGTTAGGAAACAGACACCATCCAACTTGCAACTTGTTGGGACCCGAATATGCAAATCCGAACGCTCTGTGTATTCATCACTAGTCTAGGATCACGCTAGTGCACACAGTCTCAACATCGGTAAATATCACAATCATACTCAATGAATGTCAGCGTGTGAGCTAACAGACCCCTTCCGAAGCGGGGTGTATGAAGTTCGAACGGAGGGCTTTCGTGGAGATCGCTCGAGAGACGGTGGAAAGGAAACAGAGGCGAAGCTCACAAGAAGGCGCTAGGGTTTACCAAGGTTCGGGCCCTCTCTGCGAGTAATAGCCCTAGTCCTGCTTATCTTACTCTTGCTTGTGTTCTTGGGGAAACTAAAAAAGCCAGGGACCTGGGGTTCCAGGACTCTCGCCGAAAGGAGAATGAATTAGCCTAAAAGATCCAACCGAAAAGATCGAACCCCCCTCCTCCCATGCACCCCAGCTGCCTTTTATATCCGGGCTGGCTGGGGCACATGGGGCTTACAATAGTGCAGTACATTGAGCATACTGCCACGCCGCATTTAATGCACCTGTCACTGTTCTTGCAGCACACTTAATGCCCTGGCACAACCATCCTCTCCCCTGCTTCGGGCCCCGCGCCTGCCGGCTCCGCCCGCTCTGCTGGGGTGGGAAATTGCATCGTGACGCCATTTGTAATAATGGCGCGTGTTGGGAACACGCGCCGCCATACTGTGGCCTTCATTGCCTCCATTTAATGCGCACGATGCGCATTAAATGTCTTTGACCTTCTGTGTGGCGGCGCAGGCTACTAGGTGGCCTCGGGAGCTGAGCGCCAGTGGTGTGGACTGAGCGCCGTGCGTCCGCCAGGCGACCACCTTGCTGACCGCCAGCGGCGTGGCCTGGACGCCACGTGTCCCCCGGGTGGCCACCCTGCTGACCGCCAGCGGCGTGGCCTAGTCGCCACCTGCCCGCTGGGCGGCCACCTTACTGACCGCCAGTGGCGTGGCCTGGACACCACGTGTCCGCTGGGCGACCACCCTACTGACCACAAGCGGCGTGGCCTGGTCGCCACCTGTCCGCTGGGCGGCTACCATACTGACCGCCAGCGGCGTGGTCTGGACGCCACGTGTCCGCTAGGCGATCACCCTGCTGACCACCAGCGGCGTGGCCTGGTCGCCACCTATCCGCTGGGCGGCTACCATACTACCGCCAGCGGCGTGGTCTGGACACCACGTGTCCGCTGGGCGATCACCCTGCTGACCGCCAGCGGCGTGGCCTGGTTGCCACATGTCCACTGGGCGGCCACCTTACTGTACGCCAGCGGCGTGGCCTGGACGCCACCTGTCCGCTAGGCGGCTCTTACTCAGGCGTAGTGGGCACCCCGGTGTAGAATACATCGACAGTAGCCCCCGGACCCACCCTGGAGCGCCCTTATACTTTTTGGAAAAAGCGGCTCAGTCTCCCGGGTGGGTCCATCATAAATGCCCACGTAACGCTGCGGCTTTAACTGCCGCCGTCGTTTCCGGGCACCGAGGCAGAACGTGCCGCCGCCCCCGGCTCGTAACCTGCGCGGGCCTTGGGAACACGCCCGCGCTTTTACCGATTTTTTGGGGTTTCCCGCCATCGAACCGCTGCGCCCCTTCGGGTCTCCCGCCGAAGCATTCCTCCATGCGCCTATATATATAAGTGGCCACCGGGGAGCGGTTCGTTTCTTCTTTTCAGCCTCGCCCAACTGCTAAGCCCTAACCTTTACTTCTTGCGAACTGCTTTTCTGCTGCGCATCGCCTCCCTCTTGCACCTTCTCTTCCTCGCTCACATGGCGCCTCCAGTACCTCTGCTCCCTCCATCGACCATCGAGGATGTCTACGCCGCGAGGTTTTCCCGGTACATCTCCGGTGGCACCACCCGCACCCGTGCCGAGACCGCCGCGCCCGGGAGAAGTGATCTTCTTCAGCTGGGCGATGCTGGCGGGTCTCCTCCCACCAATCTCCGACTTCTACCTTGCCGTCCTCAACTTCTACTCCATCCACAACATTCACCTTCCTCCTAACTCCGTCATCCTCCTTGTTGTCTTTGCCCACTTTTGCGAAATGTTCGTGGGAGTGGCCCCCAACCTTCCTCTCTTCCGCTTCTTTTACACCTTGCGCGCGCGGCCTGGGACTCCTCCACCCCGTCGGGCTGCTACCACCTCCGCCTCCGGGACGGCACGGCTTCGCGCTACATTCCGCTGGACTCCCGTTCCAACTGGAAGACTTGGCGCAACGAGTGGCTCTACGTCGCGGATGACAGCGGCGTAGAAGTCCTGGAGCTGCCAACTGGGCCAGCAACCAGCAACCCCACCTGGGGAGCGCACGTCGACGAGACGCCCGAGCTCCGGACGATGCTGGCCCGCGTGGACCAGCTGCGGACTGCGGACGGACCATCTGCGCCAGATCGTTTTTCGTATGTACGACGGACCAATTTTGTTGGTCTGTTGTAAACATGTTTTTGGCAACCTCTTTTTCCCATGTACGTCGGACCAAGTTTTTGGGTCTGTCGTGGACGTGTTTTGAGCTCATGAGCCGAACTCAATTTTCCAAGAAACCAGTAAGTTTTGCATGTACGTCGGACCAATTTCTTTGGTCAATCGTGAACGGCCTTTTTGAGGATTGATTTCGCATGTACGACGGACTGATTTCTTTTAGTCTGTCATGAACGTGTTTTCGCCGGAATGATTTCTTCTTGAAACCGAGACTTTCACTTGTACACCGGACCGATTTTGTTGGACCGTCGTGAATGGTTTTTTGAGTGACTTTTTCATGTGTACGCCGGACCATATTTTTTGGTCCGTCGTGAATGCGTTTTTGCTCGATTAGGGTTTTGAGCAAAATTGAAATTGTGTTTGATTTGTTTTTGAAATTATAAAATTTGTGAGAATTTCATGATGCTTGAAGTGGACTTTATGCAATGCTCGTGTGAGTATTTGCATGGATTGATGTGAGTCAAGTCGTGGACTTGTGCTCGGAATTGTTTTGTGGTTTGTTCATGTGCAGGTATTGCTCGAAGACGAACGTGGTCGATGATGGGACCGGAACTAGGTTCATGGAGGAGCTAAGGTTCGAGACTAGGTTCAGGGAGGAACTGAGGTCTTGGTGGTCAAGGATGTCATGCGGGACGTTCGGGCTAAGAGAATGGTGCACAAGAAGAATGGTTAGTCACGTGAGAATGGCAGGAGGTCATTCGCGTGCAAAGTGTTAGTCACGTGAGTATGGCAGGTGGCCATACGCGTGCAAAGTGTTAGTCACGTGAGTATGGTAGGGTTGCCATACGCGTGCAAGAGTTGTACTCGGCCAGGTTGGGCCAAGAGGAGTTGTATACATACTCCTTCTAGATTAGGAATTGTATTCAGAACTCCTTGTGTTTTGCTCCTTTAAATAGGAGGGGTGTCTCCTGTTGAAGGGCATCAATCGAAGCTGAGCACATTGAGAGCCTCAAGCTCAGTTTTAGGGTTTGTACTCTTTTGATGAGAGTACTTTAGACAAAAGAAATAAAGATCAATTCTTCTAGATCATTGCATGCTACAGTAACCGCGTTGCTACAGTGTTTCCTGTTTTGATTCTTGTTTGCATGCTTGTTCTTTTCTAGATTGGTTCTTGTTCTTTGAGTTTTATCTTGATTTGATCCATCAAAACCTTTCTAGAGAATTGATTTAGAGTTTCTCTAAGTTTAGTTGATTAAACTTTTGTCGTTTCTGTTAAACCTTCAAGTTTACGTTAGATCAATTCTCGTCATCTTCTGTCACAGCAAGCTTGCGAGGTTCATAACTTTTGATCCGTAAGTCCGATCGAGCTGATTCTTTTTGAGTTAGATTTGTATTGGAATCTAGTTTCTTGTGTACAAATTTCAGATCGTTCCGACAGTTGGATCTCCGGGAATTTGCGTTTTACTGAACCTCTATCATTCTGTTTTTGTCGAAAACGAGGCAATTATTTGGTTCTATTTTGGGGTGAACTTTTAATAGATCAAAAATTTGGTTTTAGCTTCCGCACAATCATTCACCCCCCCTCTGATTGCTATATTCGTATACTTCGATCCTACATGGAGAGACGGGGTGCGCGCGAGCGCACCCGGTGGGTGTAGCCCCCGAGCCCCCAAGCGGGTCGGAGAGCTGGTCGGGGGTTTAGCCCAGTCGAAGACGACCCGCCGTCGGGGAGGTCAGCGGGGTTCGGTCGGCGCAGCTTGCCGGAGCCTGCCGCGGCCGAAGAGCCCGGGTGCGCGCGAGCACACCCGGTGGGTGTAGCCCCCGAGCCCCCGAGCGGGTCGGAGAGCCGGTTGGGGGGTTAGCCCTATCGAAGACGACCCGCCGTCGGGGAGGTCAGCGGGGTTCGGTCGGTGCAGCTTACCGGAGCTTGCCGCGGCCGAAGAGCCCGGGTGCGCGCGAGCGCACCCGGTGGGTGTAGCCGCCGAGCCCCCGAGCGGGTCGAAGAGCCAGTCGAGGGGTTAGCCCAGTCGAAGACAACCCGCCGTCGAGGAGGTCGGCGGGGTTCGGTTTGCGCAGCTTGCCGGAGCCTGCCGCAGCCGAAGAGCCCGGGTGCGCGAGAGCGCACCCGGTGGGTGTAGCCCCCGAGCCCCAGAGCAGGTTGAAGAGCCGGTCGGGGGGTTAGCCCTGTCGAGGCGTTTGTTTATGTTACAGTTGGTCGGGCTCTGGTCGACCACGGTCGTGGGACCTAGAGTCGGGTGAGCGAACGCGTGTTTACTTACGTCGGTTTGAACGCCGTGCTCGTGCGAGCTACTAACGGGTAATCCGAGTGGAACCTTGGTGATCTCCCTAGGGAGATCATCTCCAAGCGGACGTAAATCCCGGCGCGGGCGTCCGGCCCACTGTGGGTCGTCCCATGAGGACCTTTCCTTACTCGATCCCGTATCGGGCTACCGGGTCGTCCGCCGACCCGGAGCGCGGCTGGCCGCTACTCATAGATGAGTTCCGCGGGAGAGTATGAGGTATGGTCTCGGATGCGGGCCAGGGTGATTGGGTCGTCCACCAACCCAACTAGAGGCCCACTGGGGGCTCACCCTGGTCCGCCCCTCGCTCTGTTTTACGTGCTGGGGCGGCACCTGTTCCAGTCGACTGGACTTGGCCTTCGTAACCCTCAGCACGGTGCCGGGCCTCGGGTGCGAGCCGGAAGGCACTCTGCTACCCCAAGGCCGGGCGGCCCAATGGGACGTTCATACCTTTTTCGGGGTGCTTTGGCCCGTTACGCCCGGCGGAGACTGCGGAGCTGCGTGGCGCGCGGCGCGAGGCAGTTGTCCTGTCAAAACATTTAATGCTCAGTGGAGATTAAAAGACTGCGGTACGTTACCAGCGGCAGTGGCAGAGGTAGCAGTCGAAACGGTCGGGAAGCGCATCGGTTCGTGTGAAGAGGTGCCGATTCACGCGAAGGGGCGCCCGTTCCCGCCCAGTGTCTATAAAAGAGGGCGAGGGAGGCGCGAGGAGGGGTGCGTTCACTCCTGCTTTTTGCAAAAAAGAGGAAACAAAAAAAAGCTCCCTGCTTCCTCGCCTCTTGCCTCGCCTCCTCGTTGGATTTCGGCGATGTCGTGGCCTGCATGCTCGCCGACGCCCGGCCGCATCCTTGGTTTGGAGAGGAAGGGGTTCCGTCCCCCGCGGGACGACTCGCAGTGGAAGGTGCCGGTGGGGGCTACGACCCCTGCGCCGGGCGGTGGAGAGATCGTCGCGCTCGCCTCCTTCTACGAACGCGGGTTCGGGCTCCCCCTCCACCCGTTCGTCCGCGGGCTGCTGCACTTCTACCGGGGGGAGGTGCACCACTTGAACCCGAACGGCGTCCTCCACATCGCGATCTTCATCACGCTGTGCGAGGCCTTCTTGGTGATTGAACCCCACTGGGGGCTCTGGAGGAACTTCTTCTTGGCGCGGCTGCCGTCGGACGTGGCCGCTCCCCTCGGTGGCCTTGCCATCCAACTGCGTGGTGGCACAACGAGTGGTTCTATGTCCAGAACCCAGGTAACAGCGCCCCGGCCTTCACTGGCAAACTGCCTGAGCCGGGTCCCCACTGGGGTTGGGGTCCCGAGGCGAGGGACAAGAAGAAGGTGAAGATAATCATCGAGCAGATCAGGGACCTGAAGGCGCGAGGCCTGACGGGCGACATCGTCGTTCGTGGGTTCATGGAGAGGCGCGTTCAGCCCTTCAGGGATCGGGTGCACCCCATGTTCAGGTACACCGGGGCATCCGACCCCATGAAGTCGTCATGGCGGAGCTCCGTCGAGCTTTTGCCCGTATCGGCCGTCGTCGCGTGGCGACAAAGGCGGCGGGTGGAGTCCCCGCGCCATTCTCAGCGCAGAACCCGCCGAACTTGGTAGGTCGGGTGGCGCCTACCTTCCTGACTCTTTCTCGTTATTCTTCCCTCCGCTGACCCGAGTGTACTTTCGTAGGGGCTCGGCGGCATGACCTCCCGGGCCCTCTTGCCGGGAGAGAAGGAAGTGAGGGCCACGGCGCGCTCCATCGCGGATCAACACGACGCCGCCCGCCGGGCGCGGAGGGAGGAGAAGAAAGCCGCGGCGGCGCGGAAGAAAGAGGAGCGCGCGGCCTGGGCCGCGCGAGGTGAGGAGGTCTCCGACACGACCTTGAGCGAAGGCGACGAGGAGCTGACCTCGAGGGAGAGCAGCGAGAGCACCGGGGGCGACTCGGGCGGCTCTGATGCGGGTTCCGACCAAGGGGTCGGCGCCCTCGAGCCTCAAGAGGATGCTACGAGCTCGGGGTTCCTCCTAAGGAGACGGAGAGCCCCTACGCCCCTACGCGGGGGTCCGGCGAAAAGGGCGCATCGGCCGGCGTGCATTCGCTCGACGTGGTAAGTGACTCATCTGTCTTCTGTCCCGTCCTCCGCCCGAGTCATTCTATGTTACTCCTGACTGGTTGCTGTGTGCAGGGTCTACTCGAGTGCGGGGGTGGTGCTGAGCCCGACCTCTGGAGCGAGGGGTTCTGTTTCTCCGCCCCCGCCGGTGAGGCCGCGTCGATGGTCACCCGGTGCGAGGGCCCCGCGGGTGCCGTCCCCGCGGCGGGGCCGGTGGAAGAGGAGGTGGTGCCGCCGACGAGGGTCCCGCTGGTCCTGATGGGGGTCCCGCTGGGTCTATTGCCCTTTGCGACGCCGGTCGACGGGGTCGAGGAGGTCCTCCCGCCCCCACCGCCGGGGGAATCTCCGGTCGGCGCGGGCCGACCGTTGGAAGAGGCCTTGCGACGGATTCTTGGGGACGCTCTAGGCGGAGCGGCCCGGGAGACGATCGAGGTCGGATCGGACTCTCCGGGTCGGTCTCCGGAAGGGCAGGCCATCGGGACAGCGCAGCCGAGGCTCACCATGGAGTCCATTCCCGTGCTCACCTGGCCGGGCAGCGGCCCGTCCGGGGTGCCGTTGCTCGTCTTGGACGATGCGGCGGAGTACCGCGACTGGGCGGCTCTGGAGGAGAGTGAGAGGAAGGTTGAGAACGAGATCGACCGGATCCGCAAGGATCTTCTCCTCGCTCTCGAATCCTCTTCCAGGGCGACGGATATTATCGCCGGGGAAGCCCGTCCGACCGGGCCGGTAAGGTCAAGAATACCTTGCCCTTGCAATTTTTTGAACGGGGTTGCGGTTGACCGGGCAGGTGGTTTCTTACAGCGTCTGCAGGCCTGGGTGTCAGAGAAGTCAAGCTTCCTCCGACGTATGCACAGTCGGAGGGAGGCCGCTGAAGAGGAGCGCGACCGCTTCGGGGCGATGTTGCACGACGCTCGAGGAGCGCTTGCCGCCAAGCAGGAGAAGGCCACCGTCGCCGGTCAGAGGTTGGAGGAAGTTGCCGGGTCGCTGCAGGAGGCTCAGCGGCTGGCACAGTCCTTGAGTGGCGAGGTGGTTGAGGCCAGGTCTTCCCTGGCGGAGGCCGAGAGAGCCAGGGCCTCGGCGGCTAGCGCGGAGGAGTCTGCTCGGTCGGAGGCCGCCCTCTTTCGGGATGAACTCGACTCGGCCCGAAGGGAGGCCGACCAACTGCGTGCCAAGCAAGACTCCACCCGGGAGGAGCTAACATCGGCGAAAGCGCTTGCCAAAAGTGCAGCGTCCGATCGGGAGGCGCGCGCCAAGGCCGAAGAGGACCTCCGTGCCCTGACGGCCTCCGCGGCTGGTGAGTAGTCCGACCTCTTAGTGGTTGTTGGAATGGGTGTCTTCTGACGCGGTTTTGCCCTTGCAGAGCTACAGAGGAACCTTGGCTATGCCATGGAGGCGCGAAGGTTGGCGGCGGTCACATCGCAGGATGCGGCCCTGTCGGGTCAGTAGATAGCGAAGAGGGGTGTGACCGATCTGACAGACGAGCTGACGACCCTTCGGAGGGTCGGCCAGGCTGTTTGCGACCGGTTGCTAGGGCTTATCCTGGGCCCGAGCTCCTTTACGCCTCTGGCGGCTGCGTCGAGCACGCGCCGGCTTTGCACGAGGCGGCGATGCTCGGCGCCTCCTCGGCGCTGGTCAATGCCATCTCCTACTATGATGGCATCGACCTCGAGACGGTCGGGAGCGGGATCGCCGCGAACCGGACCAACGAGGAAGTCGACTAATTCGAGTCCCAGGTCGACCCGTACGCCCGGGAGATCGTCGAGCGGATCTCGTCGCAAAGTGTCCTCCACCGAGAGGGGGGAGACGATTAGTTTTTGTGTTTTGCGTTGGCGGGGTGGTAAAAAATATGTAATGAACAGTTAAAGTTGCTAATGACTCCGGCCTGCTGGGCCGCTTTAAGTTTCCCCTCGCTCATCCTGTGTCTCTTTTATGTGATGAACATTTTACGACCGTAGCCACAGGATCCGCAGGGGCATCCCGAGAGCGTGGGTGTTGTGTTGATCACATCCGAGGGAAACGCGGGATGAGACTAGGACTTGGAACACTCACTTCGTAGAGAAGAGGTGTTTCCGACCGGCGTCGGCTTGCCCGGTTCGGGTAATTTCCTTCTTCCGCGAAGTGCCACTTCGAAGCCGTAGCCGCAGGGGCGTGGGCCGTAGCACTTGGGTCGAAGGGGTTACCGTGAGGGAGACTGTTCGGTCAGTCGGGTCACTGACCTAAGTCGAAGTACTTCTGACCGGCCTCGGTTTTCCTCGCTCGGGTAATTTCTTTCTTCCGCGAAGTGCCACTTCGAAGCCGTAGTCGCAGGGGCGTAGGCCGCAGCACTTGGGTCGAAGGGGTTACCGCGAGGGAGACCATTTGGTCGGTCAGGTTACTGACCCAAGTCACTGACCCATGTGGTCATTAGTAGCCCCTGAGTGGTGCGCGGGGACTGGGGCGTAGTCGCCGCGTACCACTTTGAGCTCGGGGGAAGAGACGTGTAAAAAACGGAAAGGAGTCTTTGGGATTAGGCTGTCTTAACTTTTCTGGAGGGCCGCGCCGTGGTTGGAACTGCCGTTGGACGCTTCGAATTCCGCTCCCTGTAGTTAATCAATCTTCTTTGTGCTGCGAGCCCTGGGGTATAAAAGGGGATGCGCTGGCGTCTTCGTGAGTTACACCGAAACTTGTTCGCCAAGCTCCTCTTGTGCCACAATGGGGGATCGCTTTGCTGGGCTCCTTAGGCAATCCTCTGCGGATGTTGAGGAAGCTTGGCGGAGGATTGTGGCGGACGTCGAGGTCAACGCTGTGCTCGGGGACGCGAGGCGCGTTGACACCCTCATCGTGGTTGTCCCACGCCTTCGGGAGGTGAGGGCGCTGCTGATCGAGGCGCTGACCGAGCGGCGCCACGCGTCGTTCGGCTGGATCAGCGCGCACCTGGAGGAGTACCGCCGCGAGTGACGAGGGGCTCCGACCTGGGTGGGCGGCTTCCGCCGGTGGGGCTGGAGCCCCTCTATGTAAATAAATAAAAGATGAAAAAGTTGCTTATTCTGCTTCTCTCTTCTGTTTGCTGGTTGCACTTCTTCTTCTTTTCTACGGGCTTGCTCTCGCGGGACGCGCTTCGATGATCGTAGCTTTTAGGGATCGCAAGGGGTCGAGCGTAGGTTGGAAGCAGGCATTAGTGCGAGCTTGAGCGGGAGAGACTCCGACCAATTGCTGGTTACCTTGCAAGCACAATTTCTCCGACCTGCAGGGCACTATTTCGGGACCTCTGCCGCCGGGGCGTAGGTCATAGTGCTTGGGGTCGACAAAAGGTATTAACAGGAAACGGACACTCGGTCAAATGACCGACCGTCGTGATTTCTCGGTTTAGAAACTTCTTGAGCGATACAAGGAGAAGGGAGGTCTTCTAAGGATAAAACCTTCTCAACTTCTCTATATTCCACGCGTTGGCAATGAGGTTGCCCTCGGCGTCCTTGAGACGAAAGGTGCCGGGTCGAAGGACCTCTGCGACGGTGAAAGGGCCTTCCCAGGGCGGAGAAAGCTTGTGCCTGTCCTTGCTGGACTGGACTTGGCGCAGCACTAAATCGCCGACGTCGAACGACCGGCCGCGAACCAGGCGACTGTGGTACCGCCCTAGTGTCTGCTGGTACTTGGCCGAACGCAGGACAGCGACGTCTCGTGCTTCGTCGAGTCGGTCGAGGTCATCCTGTTGTGCCTCCGACCCCCGCGCGTCGTCGTAGGTTGTACTCTTGGGGCGCCGTACTCGAGGTCGGTCGGGAGGATGGCCTCCGCTCCGAACACCAGGAAGAACGGCGTGAATCCGGTCGACTATGTAGGCGTGGTGCGCAGACTCCAGAGAACGGGGGGCAGCTCGGCCGCCCACCGCCCCTAATTTCTTGATCGGCCGATCAAGATTCGCGGCTTGAGCCCTTGGAGAATCATCTTTGTTAGCCGCTCGGCTTGGCGGGTTAGCGCGAAGTGCGCAACCGCTGCCCAGTCGACGGATGTTGAAGTCATCGCAGAATTCGAGGAACTCCTTCCCCGTGAACTGCGTTCCGTTGTCGGTGATGATGGAGTTCGGAACCCCAAAGCGGTAGACGATGTCGCGGAAGAAGCTCGCCGCCTGTGTGGATGTAATGGTCGCTAGCGGCTTGGCCTCTATCCACTTCGTGAACTTGTCTACGGCGACGAGCAGATGAGTGAAACCTCCGGGTGCCTTTCTGAAGGGTCCGACCAGATCGAGCCCCCAGACCGCGAAGGGCCACGTGATGGGGATCGTCTGCAGGACTTGTGCCGGGAGGTGCGTTTGCCTGGCGAAAAATTGGCATCCTTCGCAAGTGCGTACAATCTGCGTAGCGTCAGCCACAGCGATCGGCCAGTAAAAGCCTTGCCGGAAGGCTTTTCCTACCAGGGACCGTGGCGCGGCATGGTGTCCGCAGACCCCGCCGTGGATGTCGATCAGCAGGTGTCTCCCTTGGTCGGCCGGGATACACTTCTGGAGGATCCCGGAGGGGCTCCTCTTGTAAAGGATCTTCTCGACCAGGACAAAGGACTTGGCCCGCCGAGCGAGGCGCCGAGCCTCGGTGGAGTCGGCGGGGAGTGATCCGTCTGTCAATCGGTCAATGAAGGGTTGCCTCCAGTCGGACTCGACGTTTAGCACACTAGGGTCCAGCCCAGGCGGCTGCGCGTCCGACCGAACATCGGTTGGAGCATCCGCTTTTAGGGGGTCGGCTGCGTCCTCGACGGTCGGATCCAACCGGATGGACGGCTTGTGGAGGTCGGAGACGAAGACTCCAGGAGGGACCAGGCCTTTGTTGGTGGCGAGGCTAGCGAGGGAGTTGGCTTCTCCATTGTAGCGTCGGTAGCTATGGTGAAGCTCGAATCCTTTGAACCTTTCCTCGAGCTTGCGGACCTCCAAGCAATAGGTCGCCATGCGGGCGTCGCGAGGCTCCGTTGCCTTCATCACTTGGTCGACAACCAGCTTGGAGTCGCCGTGGATGTAGAGCTGCCGAGCGCCGAGGTCGGCGGCAATCCGGAGGCCAATGACGAGGGCCTCGTATTCGGCGACATTGTTGGTTGCGTCAAAAAGTAATCGGATGGCATACAGAAGCTTGTTGCCGAGAGGGGAGACGATGACGACCCCTGCGCTGGCCCCGTTCTTGGTGTAGGACCCATCGAAGTACATCATCCAGTACTCGGGGTCCTCGACCGTCGGTGGGACTTGCACCTTGGTCCACTCGGCGACGAAGTCGGCCAAGACCTGCGACTTGATCGCCGTCCTGGGGACGTACGATATGTCGAGGCCATTGAGCTCGAGAGCCCACTTAGCGATCCTTCCAGTGGCGTCGCGGTTGTGGATGATTTCTCCGAGGGGTGACGAGGTCACCACGGAGACGGGGTGCCGGTCGAAGTAGTGGACCAGCTTCCTCTTTGTGATGAGCACCGAATATAACAGCTTCTGTACCTGCGGGTACCGAACCTTTGTTTCGGAGAGTACTTCGCAGACAAAGTAGACCGGCCTCTGCACCTTGAAGACGCGGCCTTCCTCCGCTCGCTCCACGACAAGTGCCACGCTGACGACTTCGATTGTGGCGGCAATGTAGAGGAGCAACGGCTCTTGCGGTTCCAGGGCGACCAATACTGGAGGCAAAGTCAAGAATGCCTTCAGTCGACTGAGGGCTTCCCGGGCTTCTTGGGTCCAGCAGAAACGATTGGATTTCTTTAGTAGCTTGTAAAGCGGCATCCCGCGCTCGCCGAGGCGAGACATGAAGCGGCTTATAGTCGCGAGACACCCCATCAGCCTCTGGACCCCCTTCAGGTCGTTGATTGGCCCCATCCTCATGATGGCAGAGATCTTATCGTGGTTGGCTTCGATGCCGTGCTCGGAGACGATGAAGCCGAGCAGCTTTCCCTTCGGGACCCCGAAAACGCATTTCTCGGGGTTGAGTTTTATGCGAAACCGTCGAAGGTTCGCAAAGGTTTCCTCCAGGTTGGTGACGAGGTCATCGGCCTTTCTGGTCTTGACGACGATGTCGTCGACGTAGGCTTCGACGTTACGGCCTATTTGGTCGGAGAAACACGCTTGCATACATCGTTGGTATGTAGCGCCCGCGTTCTTCAGGCCAAACGGCATTGTGACGTAACAGTATGAGCCATACGGAGTGATGAAGGAGGTCACGAGCTGGTCGGACTCCTTCATCGCGATCTGGTGGTAGCCCGAGTAGGCGTCCAAAAAGGAAAGGGATTCACACCCGGCGGTGGAATCTACAACTTGGTCGATACGAGGCAATGGGAACGGGTCTTTCGGACAGGCCTTGTTGAGGCTCGTATAGTCAACACACATTCTCCATTGCCCGGTTTTCTTTTTTACAAGAACGGGATTGGCGAGCCACTCGGGGTGACGCACTTCCCTTACAAAACCAGCGGCCAAAAGTTTGGCGATTTCTTCCCCAATGGCCCGGCGCTTTTCTTCATCGAAACGGCGCAGGCATTGGGTGACCGGTCTGGAGCCCGGTCGGATGTTCAAGGAGTGCTCGGCGGCTTCCTTCGGAACTCCTGGCATGTCCGAGGGTCTCCAGGCGAAAACGTCCCGGTTTGCTCGGAGGAAGTCGACGAGCGCGCTTTCCTATTTAGCGAGGAGAGTGGCCCTGATCCGTACCGTCTTGGTGGGATCCTCGGGATCGACCGCGACCTCCTTCGCGTCCTCCACAGACTTGAAGGAGCTCGGCCCCGACTTGCAGGAGTCGGGAGCGGACTCGGGGGGTGCTTCCCTGGAAGCGAGCGAGCTCGGCGGATGCGACGACCGCTGAGGCCAACTCACAACTGCTCTGCTAGCAGTTGTAGGCGAGTTGAAAAGATGAGGCCACGGTAATGACGCCCTGTGGCCCCCGCATCTTCAGCTTGAGGTAGGTGTAGTTGGGGACCGCCATAAACTTGGCATAGCATGGCCTCCCGAGGATGGCGTGGTAGGAGCCGGGAAAATCCACGACCTCAAAAGTGAGGCTCTCGGTGCGGAAGTTGTCTGGGCTCCTGAAAGTAACGTGCAGGTCGACCTGCCCAAGTGGATGGGCCTGTTGGCCAGGGACGACGCCGTGGAATGGCGCCTTGCTCGACCGAAGGGTGGAGCGAGGGATCCCCAGAGCGTCCAAGGTCTCAACATACATGATGTTGAGGCCGCTGCCGCCGTCCATGAGCACCTTGGTCAGGCGCTTCGTCCCCACGATGGGGTCGACGACGAGCGGGTAGCGTCCCGGATGCGGGACGTGGTTGGGGTGGTCGGTCCGATCAAAGGCGATCGGGCACTCCGACCACCGCAGGTAGCTGGGCACGGCGGGGGTTGTCGTGTGGACTTCCCGGAAGGCGAGCTTGGACCGACGCTTGTCGGCGTAGCATGCCGCCCCACCGAAGATCATGAGGCAACCATCGAGCTATGGGAACTCGTTGGTCATCTCATCTCCCTTTGCCCCGGCGTCGGGCGCCGGGTCGCGCTTCTTCCCCTTGCCCCGCGACGTCGTGGGGTTCCCGGAGAGAAACCTCTTTAGGACTTCTCAGTCCCGGTACTTGTGTTTGACGGGATTGTCGTGGTTCGGGCACGGGCTATGCATCAACTTCTCGAAATGGTCGGGCGCCTGCCGAGCCTGCTGCTTGGCAGGGCGGTCGGCAGCGGTGACCATGCGGCCTTCACGGCCTTGCTTCCCCTTTCGTTTCTTCTTGTCGGAGCGGTAGGAAGGGGTGCCGGCCTCAGAGCCGGACGCTTTGTGGGCCACCTTCCTCTCGAAGATGGCCCCCACGGCCTCCTCGCCGGAGGCGTGGTTGGTGGCAATGTCGAGGAGCTCCTTGGTGGTCTGGGGCTTTGCGCAGCCCAGCTTGTGGACCAGAGCCTCGCAGGTAGTGCCGTAAATGAACGCCCCGATGACGTCAGCGTCGCGGAGGTCAGCCCAGCTTCCGATAGTGTCCGTGGGCAGGTACTCGAGCCAGGCTCGGGCAGAGTCCGCGAGGTAGATGGGGAGGTACTGGATGATGAAGAAATCATCTGTTCCTCCCCACGCCCGGCAGGCGAGCCGGTAATCCTCTAACCAAACACTGGGGTTCGTTGCCCTTGTGTATTTGACTATATTGACTGGGGCCCGGAACCTGACCGGGAAATCGGCATTGCGGATGGCGCGGGTGAACGCCCGCGGTCCGGGGCCATCGGGATCCAGATCGCGGTGGTAGCGCCGCCCGCTGTCCGCGACCTGTGATGATGCGGCTACGTCGGTGACTCTCCTCCGCGCCTCGAGGGTGGTGCGAAGGTCACGGTTGTCCCCTAGGCGGTGGCGCACCGAGTGTGTGATGCCTGGGGGAGCTCGTGATGCGGGGCTGTTCTCGCCGGGCTCCGATGACCCCGCGAAGGGGAGTGGCCCGGGCGGCCCGAGGCTGTGCCCGAGTGTCGGGAACTGGAACCCTGGGCGTGCTGCATGACAGCACGCTCCACCAGCCCCCGAAGGTTCTGGTATGTGGCCTTGGCGTCTGGGTCCGTCGGCTCAGGCAGCCCACGAAGCAGCATTGCTGCCGCGGCGACGTTTTGGTTGGCGTGGGGGAAGAACGGGAGATCGTCCGTCCCCTCGGCCAACTGGCGATGGACCTGGCATGCACGCGCGCGCGCCAGAGGCCATCGGCGGCTCAGGCTGACGTCGCTCTAGGTCGGCCTGGAGTTCGTCGAGCTCGGCTTTACGGGCCTCCAGCTCCTCGCGCTGCCGTTGGAGGTCGGCGAGGCGAGCCTGGAGGCCCGCGTCGTCCTCCTGGTGGGACCCGTCTCCCCGCACTTCGTCGCGCGGGAGGAGGGTTCCAGGAGTTGCGGGGGTGGCGGATGGCTCCATCGCACTCACCATGTTGCACTCGCGGGAGTACGCCCTGCGCGGGGGGTGCTCCCTGTTGGAGCTAGAGCCGTGGCTGGAGGAGTCTCCCAGCAGGTCGTGGAGGGAAGTCGGCATGTAGCCGGTCATGGCCACGAGCCGGGAGCCCGTGGAAGGCAGGACCGTCGTCCCCCGCAATTCGCACGTAGCGTCACCAGAGGTGACGCCGGTGCGTGGTAAGCCCACCTCCGAGGCCTGTGCCGAGGCCTCGAGGCGGAGGTTGCCGAGGATATCGGCGACTGCGCCCAGGCTCCCGGAGAAGACCTAGTCGCGGACCGTGGCGGGGACGAGCACGAGCTCTCCTGCCGCCGTAGCGATGAAGCCGAGGGTGCCGAAACGGATCAGCCCCTCGGCGCTGGTGCGCCGTCGATGCGTGAGGGAGAAGCCATCGAGGAAAAAGTGGGAATCCGAAGACGAAGGTGATGATGATGATGACGCGTGAGAGCCCCTACCTGGCGCGCCAACTATCGGTGTTTCGTGCACCGGCAATACGAATTTTTGGTTAGTGGGGGTCGCGTGCTCCCTCTCCTCGAATGGTTGACTCAGGAAGCCAGGGGTTTATACTGGTTCGGGCTGAATGTCCCTACTCCAGTTCGTGCTGTTGGTGTGTATTGTTTTCACGGGGCGAACGATCGCCAAGGGGTTACAGATGAGGCAGGGGTTCGATCGATCGATCTCCCTGTGCTCGACTGGATTTTAGTTCTATTGCTCGATCCCCCCTTGCCCCCGGAGTCCTGCCTCTCCTTATAGACTCGGAGGAGGCAGGTTACATGGGAGTTTGGAGAGAAAAAGGAAGGGGTACTGTACGCCTTGGAGTCTGGTCTTCTGTCTTGTCGTCCGACCGGGCTCCGCCTTCCCCCACGCCGGGTTGGTAGTCCTGCTGCAAGGGGTCTTCGGCCGGGCTGACAGGGTGACGCACTGCTCCGTACAACCGTCAGCTCCAGCAATTAATTGTATTTGACCTCAGCGTGGCCTCGGGAGGGGGCGCTCTCCTCCGCGATGTGTCAGGATGACGGGACCGGGGCTTGACTTCTTGGCGAGTCCTCTGACATCCTAGGGAAGGGATCGCCCACCCTGGTACGGACGTCATGGGGCGCTGCGCACGCAGGGTAGTTGGCCAGACGTCAGCGCAGGGCTTGACCCCTCGACCGCTAGCGGAGCCGACCGACCGCGTGCCCCGACCTAAGAGGTCGGAGCTTGCCAACCACCCAGAGCTGGTTCGAAACAGGGCCAGTCCACTCTTTATGGCCCTCGGGCCCTTCGCCAGAACTGGGCTTCCAAGGAGGTCAGCCCATTCGTGGTTCCAGGCTGATGGGGGTACCCATGGTATGTGTAATCGTCAACGAGGCACATTTACTGTTTGCGCTGCCTGAGTAGGTTCATTGATCGAAACATCAGGCTGAGATCCTCTGGTGATGACTCGCTTAGTTTTTGTCCCGGTCGGTGTCTTGCGTTTCCGAGAGAAAATGACCTTAGCTGAACCCGCAGGGGGCTAATCACCTTGTCCGGGATCCATTGAAAAAGCTGATAGGAAAAGAACTCAATGAGATTGATGGAATTAGAGAGAATTCTGGTTTTGGAGTTGTACTGTTATTATCGGAAGTTCTGATCTCAAGTCGAAAGTTCCGATTATATATCGGAAGTTCCGGTACATGATATTAGAAGTTTCGAAAGTTTCGGCATAGCCCTAACACCAAGATTTCTTCAAGATGATCCGATGGAAATGGATGTAAATGAAGATCTAAGGAATTGAAGGATAGATCAACTACTTCACCGAAAAAAATCCAACAAGGAATGCGAACGGACAAGAGACTTGAATCTCGGGATTTATGTTTACCTGAGAATAAAAAGAATCAAGAAATTGCGAGGAAGATGATGTCCTTTCCGAGGAGAATCCTTCCTTGGAGTAGATCGGAGTTTCCGTGGGGTCGGAGACTCCGAAGACGACAAGACATGAAAAGAACGGGAGACCATACGGTGGCTTGAGGATAAAAGAAATGAAGTGGAGGGGCCAACCGAACCATCCTTTTCAAGCGTTTACACACACTTCGGAAGTTCCGAAGTTATGTTCGGAAGTTCTGAACGATCAAGATCCCAAGAATATCGGATATTCCGATATACAAGTCGGAAGTTCCGAAGAGTTTAGGTTTTCAGCGAAATTGACGCTGAGCAAGCTTCGGATATTCTGATATGATATTTCGGATGTTTCATAGCAAGGGAATTTCCAGAATTCGGAAGTTCCGATGACTGGATCGGAAGTTCCAAAGAGTTGATTTTTCCAGCAGACAGAAGGGAAAGATCGGATTTCAGAGATTTGATGGATTGAGACTTAAAGCCAGTGAACTCGGGAGTCATTCCACTTGCGATCAGCAGGCATTCCAACAATCAAAACAATGATCACGAGAGGATTGACGAAAAACGAGAACAACAATAAAGCATTTTCAAAGATCAATCAACTGATTTTGCAAACATTTTATTTCGAAATCAAGGAGAGAAATGACAATCAAATGTAAGCAAGACATCAAGACACATTTCGATAGTCTAGGATATTTAGCTCACTTCTCAACTCGCAAAAGTGATTCTCATCTAGAGGTTTGGTGAATATATCGGCCAATTGTTTCTCGGTTCTCACATAGGTAATGTCAATGTCTCCTTTTAGTGAGTGATCTCTAAGAAAGTGGTGGCGGATTCTATGTACTTGGTGCGGGAGTGTTGAACGGGATTATTGGCTATCTTAATAGCACTCTCATTGTCACATAGGAGTGGAACTCTATCCAGCTTTAATCCAAAATCCCTCAAGGTTTGCCTCATCCATAACAATTGTGCACAACAACTTCCCGCGGCAATGTATGCAACTTCGGCGGTGAATAGAGCTACCGAATTTTGTTTCTTAGAAGACCAAGACACTAGTGATTTACCTAAGAATTGGCAAGTCCCCGAAGTACTTTTTCTATCCACTTTGCAATCCGCATAATCAACATTCGAATATCCAATCAAATCGAATTTGATCCTTTAGGATACCAAAGCCCTAGACTTGGTGTGTGAACTAGATATCTAAGAATTCTTTTCACGGCTACTAGGTGGCATTCTCTCGGAGATGCTTGATATCTTGCACACATGCAAACACTAAGCATAATATCTGGCCTGGATGCACAAAGATAAAGCAATGAGCCTATCATGGATCGATATACCTTTTGATCCACTGGATTACCTTCCTCATTTAGACCGAGGTATCCGTTGGTCACCATGGATTTATGGATTGTCTTGGCTTTCTCCATATCAAACTTCTTGAGCATGTCCTTGATGTATTTTGTTTGGCACAAGAACGTCCCTTCCTTGAGTTGTTTGATTTGAAATCCGAGGAAGAATTTAAGCTCACCCATCATCGACATCTCAAACCTTTTTTGTCATTAACCTACTAAATTCCTCACAAAAGTTTTTATTAGTAGAACCAAATATAATGTCAACGACATATATTTGGCATACAAATAAATCGTCATCAACATATTTTGTGAAGAGAGTAGGATCGGCTTTACCAATTTCGAAACCCTTCTTAATAAGAAAATCCTTAAGGCATTCATACCATGCTCTAGGTGCTTGCTTAAGCCCATAGAGCGCCTTATGGAGTTTATACACGTGTGTAGGGTTCTTGTGATCTTCCATTCCCGGCGGTTGCTCAACATATACTAGTTCGACGATTGGACCATTTAGGAAAGCACTCTTGACGTCCATTTGAAAAAGCTTAAAATCATGGTGAGTAGCAAATGCAACCAATATACGAATTGACTCTAATCTAGCAACTGGACAATAAGTCTCACCAAAATCCAAACCTTCGATTTGAGTGTATCCTTGAGCTACCAACCGAGCTTTATTTCTTGTGATAACTCCGTTTTCATCTTGCTTGTTGCGGAAGACCCATTTGGTTCCAATCACATTTTGATTGGGACTTTCCACTAATGACCATACTTTATTCCTAACGAAGTGTTGAGCTCTTCGTGCATTGCCATCACCCAATCCGGATCCTTTAATGCATCTTCCACCTTCAAGGGTTCCAAAGTAGACACAAAAGAGTAAAATTCACAAAAATTAGCTACTCTTGATCGTGTAGTTACCCCTTTTTGTATATCACCAAGGATGTTGTCAACGGGGTGGTCTGTTTGGACACTTTGATGCACCCTTGGATGTGGCATTTGGGACGTTTGTTGAATTGGCTCGATGTCTTCAATTTGATCGTCCTCCATGAGTTTGCTTGAGCTATCTTGGGGTGTTTCTTGTTCTTGCGTTGAGGTAGGTGGCTCCACTTGAGTTGATGAGTTGTAATGATGCTCACTTTCTCGTGGCCTTACTTCACCTATTGCCATTCTCTTGATTGCAATGCTCGGCATTTCTTCATTATCTAACACATTCAAATCAACTTGCTCTATTTGAGAGCCATTAGATTCATCAAATGTTACGTCTCTCGATATTTCAACACAACCCGTGGTTTTGTTGAAAACAAGATGGGCGTAGGCATTTGATCCATATCCAAGCAAGAAGCCTTCATCGATCTTGGGGGCAAATTTTGAGTTCTTTGGCTTCTTGTTTAGGATGAAACATTTACTACCAAAGACTCTAAAATATGAAACATTTGGTTTGTTACCGGTGAAGAGTTCGTATGCCATCTTCTTCAAGATCTTGTGGAGGTATAATCGGTTGATTGCATGGCATGCGGTGTTGACAGCTCCACCTAAAAATGGTCGAAAATCCTGTACTCGTCAAGCATCGTCCTTGCCATCTCAATCAACGTCCGGTTCTTCCTTTCTACCACTCCATTTTGTTGAGGGGAATATGGAGCAGAGAACTCATGCTTGATTCCCTCTTCATCAAGGAATTATTCGACTTGAGTATTCTTGAATTCGCTTCCATTGTTGCTTCGAATCTTCTTGGTCTTCAACTCGAATTCATTTTGAGCTCTTCTTGCGAACTTCTTAATTATGCCTTGAGTCTCACTTTTCTCTTGCAAAAAGAACACCCACGTGAAGCGTGAAAAATCATCAACAATAACCAAACCATATTTGTTACCTCCGATGCTTATATAAGCAACGGGTCCGAAGAGATCCATGTGTAGAAGCTCCAATGGTCTTGTCGTTGTCATGATGTTCTTAGCGGGATGACGCACTCCAACTTGCTTTCCTGCTTGACAGGCACTACAAATTCTATTCTTCTCGAACTCAACATTTGTTAGTCCAATGATGTGATCTCCCTTTAGAAGTTTATCGAGATTCCTCATGCCAACATGGGCTAGTCGGCGATGCCACAACCAACCCATGCTAGACTTTGCCATTAAGCATGTTTGAAGTTTAGTGCTATTTGAGTTGAAATCAACCAAATAGAGCTTGCCTTTCAAATATCCTTTAAAGGCAATTGAGGAATTGTCTCTTCTAAAGACGGTCACATCTACATTAGTGAATAAACAATTATAACCCATATCACAAAGTTGCGATACGGATAACAAATTGTAATTCAATGATTTAACTAGCAACACATTAGATATTGAATGATCATTCGAGATTGCAATTTTACCTAATCCCATTACCTCACCTTTACCATTATCACCAAACACAATATTTTCATATTGTGACCCTTTTTCATCAAAAGATGAGAACATTCCTTTCTCTCCGGTCATGTGGTTTGTGCAACCACTATCAAGCACCCAACTTGATCCCCCAGAGGTATAAGCCTACAAGAGCACATTAGGTCTTGTTTTTAGGTACCCAAATCTTTTTGGGTCCTTGCATGTTAGTGATTAAGACTTTCGGTACCCACACCTTCTTCTTTCTCATTTCATTTGAGTTGTGGGCACCGACAAAATGAGCAACCACTTTACCACAGTGGTTCCTCTTCAAGACATAAGAAGCATAATGAATTGAGTGTGATGCATAATGTTGAGGATGCTTCTTCAGTTTTTGCCCAGCCTTGACGACATGTGTGGTGGTCAATGGTTGTTTGTCATTTCCTTTGACAAATTTGATGCATTCCTTACCTTTCACCACCACACGGTCATTTTCTTTGCACTCATACTTATCATATCCTAGCCCTTCCTTGTTTTTGTTGCCTCGACCATTGATGGTCTTATATAGAGCGTCCTTGGATTGATAAGTTTTGATGCAACCATACCTTACTAAGGCACTTAGTCTCTCATTTTCGCTTTTTAATACTTGCACAAATTGAGAGTTAGTAGTACAAGCATTAATATCAACATTATAGCAACGAGAGCAACCATTACTAGTGGAAGGAATAGAAGCCGTTGATAAATCAACAATTGGAGAATTAAGATTATTAAGAGATTCAATTTGCACTTCAAGAGCTTGAAGATTGTTTTCTAGACTTATGACATTCTCTTGAAGTGATTCATTCGAACCCTTAAGCATTGCGATTGAATTATTAGCCAAATCAAGCTTTTTGGTTAACAATTCAATCGTCTCCTTTTTCTTTTGCAAGGACCTTCTCAAGAGCAAGATTTTTCTTCTTTTCACAAATTAGTAGTTCTTCTTGCTTCTCAAGAGTCTTCTCTTGGCTATCCATTCTTTTCATTAGCTTATGGATTTTAGCAATAGCCGATTTTCTCAAATCACAAAATAGAGCATCATTGTCATCATTATCATCACTATCTAATTCACTATCGCTACTTGGAGGTTTCGACTTAGTCATTACCTTGCGCCCTTTTGCCATGAGACAAACGGGTGTGTCGTCGTCGACGTCGGTGTCACTCATGTCGCCGAAAAGTGACTTAGTTGGAGGAGCGGCTTCAATGGCAACGGTGGTGACTCCTTCATCGTCGGTGTCGGAGTCGGAGTCGTTTGAGTCCCATTCTTCGCCAATATGGGCTCTCCCCGAGTACTTCTTCTTGTGAGCTTTATTTTTCTTGTATGGCTCACCCTTCTTGTGCTCATTTGTAGTGTTCTTTTTCGGACAATCGGCAATGAAGTGTCCAACTTCACCGCACTCCTTATATTTACTTGACCCGTCGTACTTAAGAAATTTCTTGAATTTTCTCACAAACAAGGCCAAGTCTTCTTCATCTTCGCTCTCATCTTCCTCATCATCGCTTGAGGTTGATTCTTCCTTTTTGCTTGCCTTTAAAGCTATCTCTTTTGGTCTTGAGCTCGAACTTTGCTTGGCAAGGTTCTTCACTTCTTTTGCCTCTTCCTCCATAAGCTCGTGTGAAAGAATCCTTCCAAGCACGTCATTTGGAGTGAGCATTTTGAAGTCTTTTCGCTCTCGTATAAGTGTTACGAGAGTCGAGTTCCTTGGAGCAAAGGCTCTCAACATCCTCTTCACCACGACATGGTCTGTCATATCCTTGCTTCCAAGCCCTCGGATCTTATTCACAAGAATCATCAACCGATCATACATTTGTTGAGGCGTCTCATCATCGTTCATGACGAATCTCCCCAACTTTCCTTCAAGCAATTCAATCTTCGACTCTCTTACACTTGATGTTCCCTCGTGAGCTACTTGGAGTGTGTCCCATATCTCTTTTGCTTCTTCCAAGCCGTCAACTTTGTTGAACTCTTCGGGACTCAATGCTCCAAGGAACACATTTGCGCCTTGTGCATTGTGATGGATGTTTTGCTTTTATTCCGGCGTGAGCTCCGTGTCATCTTCCGGCATATCTAAACATGTACACACAATCTTCCACACACTTGGATGAAGAGACATTAGATGCATTTTCATTTTCTGCCTCCAAGCGGAATAATACGTGCCATCAAAGAAGGGAGCACGCCCGGAGGGCACAGTGATATAAGAATGTGAAGAGGAAGTATTCAATTTTTTATAATTAAAAGGGGTTTGAGCTCCCTGTGTTGATGTAGAGGTTGCCTCTTCTTTACTCTTGCTGGGAGTTCCATCTCCGGCCCTCGGACTATTCTGCTCATCCGACACGACAACCTTTAACCCCGTATTCGCCATCTCGTTCCCTTCAAGCGGTTAAGCCTTCGAGAAGGTTGGGCTCTGATACCAATTGAAAAGATGTGAGAATTTCCTAGAGGGGGGTGAATAGGCTATTAAAATTCTAAAGAAATTTACTGCAGCGGAAAAGAGTCGGACTATCTGATCCAATATCGGAACTTCCGATAATATCGGAACTTCCGGTATTAAGTCGGAATATCCGATCAGAACTGTGTAAGAAGAGCTTAATTTTAGACTACCAATCTAAAGACTTGTTCTAGTCTAATAGAGAACACAAGTATGTAAATCAACAAGATTTAAATGGCATCAAGTAAAGCGAAAGCACAATGGACAAAAAGTTATTTCCCGGAGTTCGGATCCTTGAGGGGATCATACGTCTCCATTGAGGAGGCTCACGAAGAGCCGGGTCTTTTCCAACCCTTTCCTCCCAAACCTCGGTCACACTTGAAGTTTGATTCCACTATTTGTTCCTTCCCTTTCGGAGGCGGAACAAGCCTTCACAAACTTCTCATGGCTTCCCACAATCGTCGGGAGCTCGTGAGTGACGCATAGCCGTCTAGGAGTCCTTCAACCTCCAAGAGTAACAAATGCACTTGATTCTTGATCTTGGAGAGACTCTCTAGTACTCAAGATGAATGAATGACTCTTTTTCTAGCAAACAATCACACTTAAACTCCTCACTTTCTAGATGATCACTAAGATCAAGGAGGAGGGCTCAAGAATGCTCTAGGATGTGCTCAAGGTGCTCAAGATACCAGCAAAAGCAAGTGTGTAACCCTCAAAAGGAGAGGGTGGGGGGTATTTATAGTTTTAGTTCAAAACTAGCCGTTATACCCGCACTCAGCCACACATCGGAATATCCGAACCAAACTTTGGAACTTCCGATGAGCGTAAACTTCCAGACCTAAAAAAGCTCAAACGATCGAAAACTACGAGCATCGGAAGGTCCGATATCACCATCGGAACTTCCGATGACACCTAGAGAGAGAACTCAATAAAGCTTTTTAAGTCAACATCGGAATGTCCGATCGAGGGATCGGAACATCCGAAACAAACAAAGAGTTCCCAAAGTGGAAAACAGCTCTTTCGGAACTTCCGACTTGAAACTTCGGACAGTCCGAACTCGACAGTGAGCACCCTTTTTCAAGACAACACTTATCGGAACTTCCGATGAAGGATATCGGAACTTCCGATCTCAACAGAGAGTACCCTAACCAAAAAACAACAGGCATCGGAACTTCCGATATAAAATATCGGAGTATTCGACCCAAACTATGGGTTTCGGACTAGTGCACAACTACACATCGGAATGTCTGAAACTTCGGAACTTCCGACCTGACATCGAAATATCTGACAAGAACTTCAAAGCAAACGCATTCCAATGCAAGTGAGGACACTATGAACTTCTAAAGAGACTAAATATCATTCATCTGAGCATAAAGACCATCTTTAGACCAATTTCAAAGCATCCCTCTTAATAGTACGGCATTCCTATGACTCAAGAAATTAAAATGCATACACCAGTTGCTGTTTTTCTTACTCAATTTAATTTGAGGGTAACCGATGGACGTAGATGATCTCTTCATGAAGCTTTTATCTGTTCGTAAACTAGTTGAACATGTTAGTTTCTATAATCGTTTGTCATTAATCAACCAAAACTAAATTAGGGGGCCTAGATGCACTTTCAACCACGAGTCGGACCGGTTGGTTGGACCGTCTTCCGACATAGCTCAGTAACATTGTTCGTCCCCTGGGAATATTTACACTTGGTGGATACGAGGAGAATGGGGAGAGGCATTCCCGGAGTGGAATGACCGAAGGGTTTGGTGGAACGGGAATGAGGTGTCATTCGTCGGTTCTCACAACGTAGGTTACCTACTCAGTCTTGGAACACGGCTCCTGTGTTGGCCAGTGGGGTCCCAAGGACGGTGGGCCCGAGTACCTATCGGGTAGAGCTACCATGGGGATGTTCAATCAAAAGGCTGTGATGGTAAATTTGCGCATGGCATTAACGGTTATAGATATCTTGTGGGACCTCTGCAGAGTTAATCATGATGGTAATCGATTACGCCGTACTTCCGGTTAATGAAGTTAAGTTTAAACTGGGGTGACACTCGTAACCTAGCTCAAGTAATGCTTTGGAATTTGGAGAATTGGTTAATTGTGTTGAACTTATGGAAACCCCCCACCCTTACTATTATTTTATGGTTTGTGTTTCAAATGTAAAATGATGTTAGAAATAAAACTGCATCCAGATACTTAAAACCTATTGCCATCCTTTGTAGCCCCTTTACATGTAATATTCAGAATTATTCCCGTGTGACTTGTTGAGTACTGTTGTACTCACCCTTGCAAACCCCCCGACACTTTCAGAGTTTGAGAAGCTGGAACTTACCAAGAATACGTAGATGGCGATTTGGTTTGGTTTTGAGGTCTCAGTATTTTGCTCAGGCCTGCCTGTGCGGTGTTTTGGTTGTATCATATTTAGGGCCCGGCTACGCCCTCTTTTGTAAAAACTTGGCCGTTAGGCCTTATATTCAATAAAAGAGTTGGTATTAATTCTTTGTCTGGCAATGAGTGCTTGGTTACCGACAGTTAATCTTCCTGGGTAGCTGTCGAGGTATTTAGACGCACCCTGAAAAGGCGGGCCGTCACAGCCGTCATCTTGCACCGCCTGCGGTCTACTTCGTCGCGCGCACCCGTGGCATTCCATCCACGCCAGCCTCTATGCCAATGCGGTTGCTCTGTGCTCCTGGCATCCATCTCACTGCGTACGAGCTCGAGCCATGACTTCCCTACCAAAGACCCTGCCTGCTGCTGAAGCACTCCGGGATCCCTAGTTTCCCCAATTTGCAACACTCGCATCGTGTATCCCACGGTCGCAGCATCTCGCGCTCGACCTCGCACCTATATAAACCCCCTCAGCCTAGCCTTAGCCCTGGATACCACTCCACATCCTCCACCATCACTTCCCCTCAGATGCCCCGAGCACGATGAAGCCGTGAAGCCCGTCTTCTTCTTCGGCTCCGACCGCACCAAGTTGAAGGCCAAACCCCAACCAGGTGAACCATTCTCTGATTCTCCTTGCTCAAGAAAAAGTCGCTAGCCATGATGACATGCATTTTCATGCAAATAGCTAAATTGAGGTTATCCATGTAGAATTTTGTGCTAATGAATTCATCCCTGCCAAGTCCACGTGGAAAAATATCCATACATTCATGGCTCATGAACTGAGATTACGTTGCCCAAAAGTCCCAAAACATAGTCCATCCAACCAAACTTGCCGCATCACAGTATCTCGCTGTTCAAACTGCACTATAGAAGTCAGCAATAAATTGAGCCAAACTAAGAAGCACACAATACCAACCAATTCCTCATCTTACATGCTACGGAACACACACAAACTCCCACATTAACAATTCATCTTACTTTTCCTAAATGATCTATAAATACCAACCAATACCGCATCCATCTTACTTTAATAATTCATTCTACTCAACACCATCTATACCAAATTGCATCTCATATGGACATTTTTATAATTAATTCTACTCAACACTTTGTTTCTAAATGATTTATAAATTGTTTTCATCCAGTTTCAAGAAGAACTGGGGCATCGTGAGGTGTTGGCTTTGTATGCACAATTCTAGACCTTATTTTGTATTTTTTTAATAGGTTAAATTTTATTAAACAAAGAAATAGTAATTTAGTTTTTTTAAGTCAACTTTTATGCCTTTCTGTTTTATTTTTGCTACATAAATCTGATTGTTCTGCCATCAGGGTATTGCTTTGAGAGGACTTTTCATGACTGACAAGGAGGGAGTGATTTAGTAATCTACCATTAACAACCTTGCCATTGGTCGTGGTGTGGATGAGACCATGAGGACCCTTCGGGTATTTTACGCCTTACTCATGCTCAAGTTTCGTGTTGGTCCTTGCTCCAGCCTCTAGGAAACAAAGGACACAAAGGAAAGTCACATTTATTTAACATTCATGGTGCTTGCGAAACACAATTCAATATGCATTGTACATTTTAATTTGTTGTTTAATAAATAAAATATACACTTGTTCTGCGTTTGAAAAGTGCAAATTTAATGAAAGATATTAATCTTGTACATGAGTATGTAGCTGAATAAATTATACACCTTTACTTTCTAACTTCCTTTGTTGAGATGAACAACTCTGTTGTACTAAATGGAAAAAACAAAATTGGGAATGTGTACATTTCATTGTACCAAATGTACCTCTTAAGGACCGCAAGATGCATTGTAGCCAAGCAAATACAAATATTTGTGAATATGAGATATGTCATTACTTGTCTCAAGTCCGCCCTCTTCCATGCCGAGACTTCATGCCCGTTCTCTTGCACGCATGGACCTTATGCACATTTTCTTTCACACAGAAACCTCATTTTCGCTCTCGTAAAGTGCATAACACAGTAGGTCTTTGCTCTTCCCATTCTCGTAGTATTACCCACATAAACTAGGCTATAGTTTCAACTCGGGCCATCTATCTCTATCTCATGATGTATGATACCATACTTACCTTTCAATGTATAAATCATTAATATCATGTTATACCATTACAGTTGTCATGGATGAATCATCAATAGTAAAATAACCATATGAAAGTACCAATAAATTAACATGATAAATCATCCTTAATTATTAAACAACAAATTGACCAACTGTCTAACGTTCTTGCATGCACTTGCCTTTTAACTACATGAAACGAAGTGATGAGTGGTTGAAACAAAACATGCTCTCTAAAAGTCTCCCTGTGATGAGTGGTTGAAACATAACAATTCCCTCCCGCTTCAAAGTCTCCCTGTTGCTGTCCCGATGATCCAGGACCATAACTTTTAACTTAGAAGCCCAAACATAACAAAACATATATATTCTAAAAACTACACAAGATTATCTACAATTTTCTAGTTGGCCATATTTTAAAATTAATTCATTTAACCCCTTATTTCTAACCACGAAGACTTTCTATTGTTTTAAAAATTATCTAGGGCGCGCGCTCTGTTACGCGCACGGTCCGCGCACGCAACGAGGATGAGATAGGGCCCTTGACGCGGACGAAACGAGCTGTTGTCGAAGCTAGCGCCTTGGCTGTACGGAGCCACCGGCCAGTTATCGATGGCAGCGCCTGATCTACTAGAAACTTGGTTTACTCATTGCTTTCTCCATAAAGTGATACATATCATCCCTTTTATAGGATGTCTAACTTGGAGCCTAAGAAAACAATATTCTAATCTATGGTAACTAATCTTATCTATAGTAACTAATCTGACTTAATCCTTGATTTCTTATTCTCCAAGCAACCTTGACCGTGTGCTACAGCATCTACTGCATCGTTTCACGCGCTCTGATCGTGGTATCGTTCATAGGCTCTGTCGACCCATAACATTATCCCCTTGCAAATCAACCTTGTCCTCAAGGTTGAAGTTTGGAAGATTCGCACGAGGTGAAGCGTTGGACCTTCGATAACTGGTAGATGAAGCGTTGGACCTTCGATCGAAGAGGCGCGGAGGTTGGAGATGCGATCTTCGATGGTCACTGTGGTAGGAGGATCGTCGGGCTCTGATACCAATTGTTACGCGCACGGTCCGCGCACGCAACGAGGATGAGATAGGGCCCTTGACGCGGACGAAACGAGCTGTTGTCGAAGCTAGCGCCTTGGCTGTACGGAGCCACCGGCCAGTTATCGATGGCAGCGCCTGATCTACTAGAAACTTGTTTACTCATTGCTTTCTCCATAAAGTGATACATGTCATCCCTTTTATAGGATGTCTAACTTGAAGCCTAAGAAAACAATATTCTAATCTATGGTAACTAATCTTATCTATAGTAACTAATCTGACTTAATCCTTGATTTCTTATTCTCCAAGCAACCTTGACCGTATGCTACAGTACCCACGGTACTGTTCACGCGCTACAGTACCGTGGTACTGTTCATAGGCTCTGTCGACCCATAACACGCTCTCTCTCTCTCAATGTTCTAAATAACAGTAAATGGTTACCTCACCTATTAGTGTTTACATAGTTAAGCGGACTTATAAACAGTTTTACTACTTAAAATTTAGATAAATATATACATGTGTTTGCAGTAACAAAATAAATATCTAATTCATCTTCTTTCATGCATAAAGAATAGAACCACTAAATTATCAATAATTGTCCACAATTGTGATATGAAAAAAAAAAGATGACATGATATAAAAGTAATTACAGAATCATAACTGAATAAAAGAACAACTCAAGTATCAATGAAAGGTAAAGCTAATATTCATCTCATATATATCATAACGTTCTATCATATCAATCTTGCAACTTTACCCTCTCTCTCTCTCAATGTTCTAAATAACAGTACATGGTTACCTCACCTATTAGTGTTTACATAGTTAAGCGGACTTATAAACAGTTTTACTACTTAAAATTTAGATAAATATATACATGCAGTAACAAAATAAATATCTAATTCATCTTCTTTCATGCATAAAGAATAGAACCACTAAATTATCAATAATTGTCCACAATTGTGATATGGAGAAAAAAAGATGACATGATATAAAAGTAATTACAGAATCATAACTGAATAAAAGAACAACTCAAGTATCAATGAAAGGTAAAGCTAATATTCATCTCATATATATCATAACGTTCTATCATATCAATCTTGCAACTTTACCTAATAAACGATTTAATAAAATAGGCCTATTAAATGTTAACAACCGTTAAACCCAATAAACGACTCAACAGACAAATTGTCCATAATCATAACAGGCAGAGACCTTTACCATTTTAGCGTCCATTTAAATGACCTTAAAAGCCGTTATTCAAAACATGCTCTCTAGATATGGACATAATTTAACTCGCTATCATATCGCCCTAATTGGAAGGTCACCAACCATTGTCGCCTCATCATTCACACCATATCCTGCACTCAAACCGTCAACAAAACAGAAACTATTGGCAGAACATGTGTAGTTTTCTCTCCGAAAACCCTATCTGACCAACCTAACCAAAATCTAGTTCACTGCTCTCCTAATTACAACCTCAGTCACTTAGCAGCTCCGGTTAAACAGAATCTCATGCGTGCCTGTAGTGATCTTGAGTCATCAATATTCATTCGTCGAAAATGTCATACCCTGGTATGCGATGAATGATCCAATGATGTGTTCTTACAATAATAGTTAGGTGCCTATTTAAATCATTGTCTCTTCTGTTTGGCTGGTTGAGTCGGTCTGATTAGTGGCTTTCACTTCTATATCTTCTTCACTCTCTTCACTCTGAAACTGACTCTCCAGAACCTCGTATATATCATCTGGTGGGCATTTATCTGCACGGTTCCTAGGATTCGACTGGCAAAAGCACTCCGGCCATGAGTTTGTGTAGAAAGACTCTGAATGGATGCGCTTGTGGGGGCCACCAAAATGTGTGTTGAATATGACCTGCCTCACTCGCTCCTCAAAGCCAGCTGTACGGCCTTCCTCTTGGTCCATAAATATCGGTGCAAGGGCCTTCCTGTTTGGCGTGATGGTGGTCCGGAAACCATAGTATAGGCGATGTCCCATGAGGTTGTTCGCAAAGTTGCTTGGGCCATCATATGTGGGCATAAAAATGTCTGATAGGAGACAGACCATGTAGTCAACTGCGGAACCCACAAGCCCTCGGGTATTTTCTTCCAGCTTTCCAGGTCCAACAGTGCTGTGGTTTTCTAGGCGTGGATACATAGCCTTAAATGGCTTCATGAAGCGTTTCCCACCGAACAGCTCGCCAGAAGCAAGGTATATGCGTGTTGTATTGTCAAATCCCATAGCTCGAAGGATAAGACCTACCTGCAAAGCAACATCAATAAACATTAGATTGCTTCGGTTACATATGCAAATTTTTGTTCAACGAAAAAAAAAGTCTACGAAGTATATTTTTTGCTGTGTTTTCACAGTTTTTCCAGCTTTACTAAAGAAACAAGATTTTGCTACAAATGCTTCAACTTTGCTCCCTATAATCAATCTTGATCCATCAAAATAATCCATTTACTTATAATGTACAAAATGGTATATGAAAGGCACGTTGTACACCAGAACAGTGTACTAATGACACCAAACAATTAATAGCAAGAAAAGGAAGAAACATGGTGTAGATCACAGATTATGCCAGCCTTGCTTTTAGAGAAAGGATAGCAAGTCAGTTCTATGTTAAAAATAATGGATCGT
This sequence comes from Rhipidocladum racemiflorum, assembly GCA_036346355.1. Classification (NCBI taxonomy): domain Eukaryota; kingdom Viridiplantae; phylum Streptophyta; class Magnoliopsida; order Poales; family Poaceae; genus Rhipidocladum; species Rhipidocladum racemiflorum. The sequence goes on from CM070589.1 coordinate 48,733,703, forward strand.
TCATGGTGAAGGAACATGAGATCGTAATGTACATAAAAATAATATATATCTACGGAATAAGTCTATTTTACACCCCTTAACTCTCCAAAAAGTCAATTTAACACTCTCATATACAAAACCGTGTATTTAATCCCCCAAACTTACAAAACTGAGTCAATTTACACCCCCAAAGCAGTTTTGGAGGGCGGTTTTGATGATTTGGATCCCACTCAAGAAGGTTTTCGCCATATTGGCACCTACATCATTGAGTTTCGGTAATGAGGAACCAATTCAAGGGTATTGACATAACATCATCGACCTCTTTCTCACTCCTCTATATATATATTTGCTTTCTTCTCATCATTGTTTCTTCTCTCATTTGGATTTACATCAGCAAAAATCGATGACATGGCAACCAACATAGTAAAAACCATAGTTACCGGATTCACTATAAACCCCCCTAATCGAGAATCAGATTCGTTGAGCCTGAACTGATTTAGGGTACAGGGTTCGTGTTTGCAATGGAAATTGGAAGAAAAAGTGGCGAATCGTAAAACCGAATACAGTACCGCGACTCGGATGAACCGTGTTTTTAGTAACTATGGTAAAAACCAGAAAAATCACCTTAAGCTGGATCCCTATCAGCAAAATCTCTCTTCAAAACAGCCTTAAAGTGTAAATTGACCCGGGTTTGTAAGTTTGGGGTGCTACGTACCTAGTTCTATAGTTGAGGGTGTTAAATGGACTTTTTGGAAAGTTGAGGGGTGTAAAATGAACTTGTTCCAATATCCTATTAACATATCCCTGGAGCTGCACTAAAAAAAATGTACTAGCACGCATGTGCGCAGGACACATGTAGATACACTAAATAGTTCTAATAGAAATATAGAACACAACAAACCATTCAGAACTGTATTCAGGTACTTCTCCAAAAGTGTCAAAACCACTACATTAGCTATAGTTTTGGATAAGACTTCAGGCCCAGAAACATTGTTGTGCAGGATAAAATGTTACCCACCTGGCTTAAATTTGATACTCCATTCAAAGCAACTAATTTTTAATTTGGAAACACAATTAAATGATATGTTACCACTTTAGAAATATCCAGAACAATATATCTAGAAAAAAAAAGTCAGTACCTCTTCAGGAGTTAAAGGGCACTTTCCAATAAGCCTTCTTTCCCTATAAACAAGTTCCTTTTCTGCAAAATTTTCCTTGCGGTACTTAATCAGAATTTTCTGTTCTTGAGGTGTAAATATATCAATGCACCTGAAATATTCATTTTGGAAATAAGCCATGTCCAACAATGTAAAACGAAGATATGCAGCAACTAATAGACACTGCATGTGTCAAATCATGTATAGGCTATCAACATAGAAAAAACATAGCTGATCAACAATCGAATTGAGCAGATTAATGAACTAAAAAATAGAAGGGCATTCCCAAGTTCCTAGTGTCAGAATGCAAAAGATTATAATGCATAATGATAATGGACTTAGTCTGGTTAATAACTATATGTTAATAATTTGATAACAATGAATGAATAAATGCTATGATTTCTAAGCTGGGGTCATGTTAGCTCTTGTGAAGACTGCATTGAAATATAGAATACAGTGGTGCACTCTCCATCAGTCCATTGATGAATACATAGCAAGTACATGTGATGACAGCGATGTCAATCAAATACCCATGTCACACTTCCAACTTTGAATGATAGCAGGATGCAATTTATTCAGCATTTAATCACGCGTGGTAGTTTAGTCAATGTACTGTACCCAGCAAATGCAAGCATGTCCATCTCAAACCGAAGATGAATTGACATGAAATGGCCTTCTGAGCGGAGCTTATTCACTATCTCACTGCTTGTTTTCATAATATGTGGCTTGAATCGTAGTGCATGATAATTCACCCTGCATCTCAATCGCTGGAGCTCTGCATCATCAATATCTTCTGCCAGGCGGTGCGAAAATGGAGTTAAATATATAGCCCCATACTTCTTCATCCTCTCCAATGCAACCGTTGTATACCAAGTCACTGGTGCATCTCGAGGTGGTCGAATCTGTTAGGAACAAAAATTATTTCATGAGTGTTGTAGATCTCGAGAAAAGTGGACTTTAGTATAACCGAAACCAGTAAGCTTTTCATTTATTCACCTGATGGGCTTTCAGCTTCTTGGTCTTTCCATTTGTAGTGATTTCTGGAATGCTCATAACAATACGAACATCATATTTTAATGTCTTGATGAAGTGGGGAACATCATAAATGCCTAGAAAACCACTGGGTGCAAACAATAAATGCAAAAATAAGTAAACACCAACCAAGAAGAATCATTCAAAGATCATTCAACAGAAACAAGTTGACAAAGAAGGCAATTTCAAAATTATAGAAGCAGCAGAACTGAAACTAAATGCAGAGCATGGGACCTCATATAATTACCAAATAAATCATCCTGTAAGGAATGCAGTATACTACCTATAAATCATTTCATCACCTAATCATCTTTATTAGTTGGAAATCAATCAACCAATAATTTTTTTCGAGAATACGCAGGAGAACTGCATTGCATGGAGGAACGGCAACAATTTGATTTTAGGTGAAAAAAAAAATCGAATTGTTGACAAGAGGACTCATCGGACATCAGGTTGCACCAACAAAGAGAACCAACTTCTAATACTCAAAACTCTTGTCATAGTCACATGTTCATGATGGCCTTACTACAATAGCTACAATTAGGAGTTCTACGCAATTAAAGTAAAGGGGTGTTTCGCAGAGCTCTAGCTCCACCAAATTCTTGGAGTTGGTGGAGCTGGGTATTCCTAGCTTCACCAAATTCGTGGAGCTGGAGCTGTGGGTATATTAAGAGTGTTTAGGTGGATCATCTGGTTTAATTTTAGAATAAAATTATAAACTTAAATCACTTTATTTCAGTCCACAAGTTTCAGCTCTGAGGTGGAGCTGAGATCTGGAGCTCTGCCAAACAGGGCCTAAATGTACCGCATGATGCTCTTACAAGATTTTATGATATGAAATATCACCCATTGTCAACAGTATAATATTTTAGTCTAAAAGGAGGGCAAACTTTTACAACTACATCATAATAACAAAAAATTGAATGCTGACTGCAAAAATCCCTCCAAATAAATTGCTAGTCTTTCCAAACATATTGTGACACCACATGCATGAACCTACAGGCAGATTTTCCAGGACTGGAACGCTACTTTCAGCATTCTGGCTACTAAGTGCTAATTATCGCCAATTATCTTGCCTCAAATACTTCCAGGAAGTCAACCAACATGGCTGGCTTCATGGAAATACTTGGGTCAAGTATCCAATGGGAATCTCACGTATGTCAGGCATAAGACATATTGAAATCATATAAATCAGTTAATGCTGACTGAAGAATATGTGGTAGTCAGAACGCAAAGAGATGCAGTTGAATCAACAGGAGTAAAAGTAATTTTGTTTGTTATAAAAAACTTCTGGAGTGAACTTTGCAGAGAACATTGCCTAGGCGTCCCGGCGCCGGAGGAAGCCCGCCTGACACCGTCGCCTCGCCTGGCCGGAGCAAGGCGGACGCCTAGACGTTCCAGGCGTCGCCCGGGCCATCCAGGCTTCGCCAGGTGAGGTCGGGCGGCAGACTAGGGTCCTAGGAGCCAGCAGCCGACCACCATGGACCCTCGCCTCGCCTGGTGCTCCTCTGCTTCATCATCGTTGCGTCGTCGCCGCTACTCCGTTGGTCCTCTGCATCGCCATCAGTTGCTGCTCCGTCACCGCAACCGCTCTGCTTGCTGCCGCAGATTTGCTCGCCGCAGCTGCTCTGATCGTTGCCACTAATCTGCTCGCCACCACTCCTCTGCTCGCCGCCGCTTTGCTCCTCTGCTCTAAGTCGCCACTGCTCCTCTGCTCGGCGGCTACTGCTGGTGATGCTAGCGCTGCCGAGGGGAGAGGAGTCAGCGGCGGCATGGAGTAGGGAAGGGAGGCAAGGGAGAAAATGGGTGGAGAGAAGGCGGCGGCCGGAATGGAGAGAGGAGGGGAGGGTTAGGGTTTGAGGGGGAAGGGCGCCCGGGCATGGGCTGGGCCTGAGCCAGAAGGCTGGGCTGAGGAGAGAAAAAAGAATAGGCTAGGCTGCTGGCTGCTGCTGGCTTTATACTGATTGCTCACTTTCGCCTAATCCTGGCCTAGGCGCCCGCCTAGGCATCCAGGCGGTTGGCTAACGCCTTGCCTCGCCTTGTCGCCTTGACAACTATGCCTCTATATCACAAAAATCTTCTAGCAAGACAGCAGACTGTACAAAGACAAAAAGTTTGCTCTGAAGTCATACATGAAATGAAACTGCTGTGACAAAAGAGATACCTCTCGTCACGCCAGAAAGAATTTGTGTCTAACTCTGGCAGCACTAGTGTAGCATTCATTATTCGTGCAGCAACAACAGCATTACAAATCTACAGAAACAAGACGATAGCAAACTTAATTTTCCTTAATTATGTTACCATGAATAATATAAAAATTGCATGACGAAACATGCTGCTTTAGAGACAGAGTGAGAATTTCTTGTATTAATCATACCGCACTACGTTGTTGGTTCAAGCCACCATTGCACCGGACACGCAAGTACCCATTAGTCTCAGACTCAGTTGGTGGAGCTGCAAGTAGAGAGATTACACTTCAGCATATCCACTTTACCACCATTTGTTAAGAATATGACTAGTGACTTCAAGAGAGGTCACTGAGACAAACATACGAGGCCAATAGGAGCGTGGTGCAGAAGATGCTCTCCAACCATTTGAATCTGCAGTTCTCCACAACTTATTTACATCAACATCCTTGAGTAATAGCAATGATGTCAATAATTTGATTAAGAACTCGAGTAATTATTTGTATATACATCATCGTCGTAATAATGTAATCCATGCATTTAGAACAAATCAGTTTTCCAGCCAAATCTGAATTTTAAAAAATGAGACATGCACACAAAAGAAAAAGAAATTTTCACTAGTTATTTTTAATACTATCCTTTATCCTTCAAACAGAGTATTTTTAAATGCAAAGCTGTTCAGTTTGCGACTTCGAATTGCATTCTTGTCAAAGTGTGTGACTGTGTATTAACCATTTCCACGGAGAAGGCCATAATTCTCCCTTACCTATTTAAATGAATGTGTTTTATCTCCAATTGTATCAATCGAAAGCACAACAAAGTAAAGCACAAAGTGATCAACCATAGGAAACAATAATAGCTCTCTTAAATACACAATCCCCTCCCACATCCACCCCAAATTGACATATTATATTCCTCAGTGGTTTGGAATTATCCAGCCAAACCTGAAAGAAATGGTCCACCATCACTTGTCCATTTCTCCTTGGTATAAGTAAATATAAACACTATGATCATCATTTCCTCACCATAAACAATATATAGAATGACTTAACCTATCAAAAATGTGCTACTGATGAGGACACAGGATGACAAACAATTTACAATTTTACATCGTCAATCAAGTTGGTTAACACCATGTTTAGTTCTGTCTGTCATGTTCACGAGTATATCTCCACAACATTGTAGGTTTTCAGCATGCAAATCATATGCCGTTAGAAAGGTTACCAAGTGTACCTTGAAACGAAACAAACGGCACATTATTTGGAGTATCCTACAAGAAATTATGACCATTTAAGTGCAAGCTGTCCAGGCTGTCAATGAGCTGCGCGAAAATTGAATAATCTTATCATATTCTTATCCATAATGGCCTATCATCTGGTAGTTTGCTTTGACACCGTGAATGGGTCCGTTCAAGATAAACAAGGGTTCGTTCACACTATGAAGGGTCCGTTCACGGGGATTACTCCTAGTATAATAACCCATTTATTCCTCCCCCTTGAGAATTTTGAAATCAAATTATGGAATAGACACTCTTCCACTAGATGGTGATGTTACCATAGATTAGTAGTTGGAGATATCCTTATCTACCTCCGTCCGAGAACATGTCAAGCACTAGTGTAAGTCTCTATGCTTATTAGCATAGTTCTATGGGATAGTTTGTGGGTTAGTTTCCGGTGGGTTGGCGAACGTCTCAATAACTACAATTGGCTACCTCTTCTTCGGGTCACAAACAAGTTACTGGCTACCCCTATTTATCTTGGTTATCACACCCAATTTTCACTGTGTGAAATGTAATCTATGCAAACTACCAGCTGAAAGGTCACCATGGATAAGGATTTGATAATATTTTTCAATTTTCGTGCAGTTCCTTGACATCCTGGATAGTTCACACTCAAACGGATATAACTTCTTGTGAACTCCAAATAATGCATCATTTGATCCGTTAGAAAGTAGAATTAGTAACCTTTCTAATGGTAATGATTTACACACTGGAAATCTCCTAGGTTGTGCAGGTATGCTGTCACATGACAGACAGAACAGCACATTGCTAAGATGTAGATAGCTAGCCTTTAGCCTCCCCATGTCCTCATCATCTACCCTCCCTTAGTCTGCCTGCAACTTATAATTTCCATTTGTCAGTTCTTTTAACTGTACAGGATCAGTCCCAAAATTCAAGGTTCTCTCTATTGATAATCCCATCTGCAGCACCTCTATGAGGATTGGGTACAAGCCCAAAATCATTATTTGGTTGCTATCCCATGTCCATACTCCATTTATATGCCAATGAGCTCAAGAGCCTCACGTCTGGGTTCTGTCACCACCTGCCAAATGGTTTAGTAAAATTCATCAACAGAAAATTTATTTACCTAATCCTGCACATATCCACAGCCTCCAGAGGCATACACCACACTTTGGTAGAAATGCTGTTGTCACAGGCTAGAATTTGGTCATTCACAACAAGTGGCAACGACAAATATATTTTATATTGACTCTCAACATCATCAGTGACCACAGTTAGGTATTCTTAAGGCTTTTAACAACACAATGAATGAACACGATATATTACTCTCTTACTACCTTGCACTCAATCCTACAGTCCCGTATACCCTACTCAATTGCAGAACCAACTACTCCCAGAAACACAAGAAAAACAGAAAATTCCTTAAATTAGCACTTCAACATCACTGATGTACCAAGGTATAGTCCACTGAACATCCCATCCAAATGAGCCGGAAATGGCATCAGTTACACTACATCCACCAGACCCTCTTGTTTCACCCACAAGCTATTCGCCGTGCCGAGTGCCTGATCACATGGCATCTTCTGGAGAAGCCATGCTATTTCAGCGATTTCACACAAGTTATACAGCATGACATGTCTGCGTTGCTCCTATGGATCGTGTTAAGCTCTGATCGGCCCATCAGGGATAGCAGTTGGCAGAAGCTTGGGATTTTGTGGAACTCCGTTCTTGATATTATGGAAATGATAGAACAAGCTTCACAGAATTTTGGAATACAATTCTTCATGGAGATTTTTATCATTGCTTCATGGCATATTTGGAAACAACGGAATAGAAAGATCTTCGAACAAACTATTCCTTCCATTGACAACTGGAAGCGCAGAAGCGCTGTTTCAGTAAAGACATCACTCTACATTTGCATAGAGTGAAAAACAATATTGGACTGCTCTTGTATCTGTATATTATTAATATTTATTTTAATATAATACAGTAGGAGCCTTTCCTACGGGTTTTTCCGTCAAAAAAACTATCTGGATACGGTACAGAGCATGCACCTAGGGTTTCAAGCTCCTTTACGAAGTTCCACGTTTTAACTAGTATACCCCTAACGGAAAGGTGATTGCTTCCAAATTGCTCACGAGAACAGCACAAGCATCTCATCTACACCCATTATCATTCCTAGCAGATCAAACAACACACTACTACAAGCCAGTGAGCAAGCGCGGGCCAGAGAGGGAGCGCACCTGGACCCTGTAGGAGCCACGGGTAAGGCCGACGGAGGACGAGCAGAGCCAGAATGTGGCGGCGACCAGAGCCGCCAGGGCGATCCACAGCCGCGCCGGCGCGCGCCGGCGGCGGAGCGACGCCTCGCTGGGGCCCCTGCGCGGTTTCGCATAAACAACCAACCGAAAAAAAGATGCCAAAAGATCAGCAAAAATCGCGAAGAAGAGTGGGGAATTTGGAGCGGGACAGGGGCGCTCACCTACGCATTGAGAACGCGGGATTAGGGTTCGCAAGCAGATGGGGAATTGGGGGCGCGAGAGGCGCTCAGATCTGGGAATCGGAGGTGTGGGAGCGAGTGGGAGTGGAGTGTGTGCAGGTCTGCAGCGCACGCTTGCCAGTTGCCACGGATGTATTTCCACGTGTGACTGTGAGCAACCGTTTGATCCCACAAAGGTTGCTTCTTTTTGCTTTAGATTCTCTAAAAGTCAATTTTACGTTGTAGAGAAGCTGATTCTCTAAAAATTAGAATCTAAAAGCACATATAAAATGGATTGTAGATTTTAGTGTATATAGATGGGCTAGATTGTAATAATCGATTCCTAAAATCGAGTTGTTTGTTTTTCATTCAGTATTTAAGGCCAGAATCCACAATCAAAAGCAAAAATAAACAGACCCGAAAATATTTTAAGCAGTGCTTCTGTACTTTTTCTCTCAATATAAGTTATGCAAATCTTAAAACTAGTGAAGAGATAAGTAGTCACTATCTACTATTTATTCATAATTTAATATTTGTGCAACTTTAAAAATGAAAAGTATAGAATCACCTCTCAAATATTTTTAGGAAGTCAGCCGTGATGAATAATAAATTTATCACCGAGAATACCAAAAGAACATTTACAGAATAAATAAACATAAGATATAGAGGATCTCAACTTTTTTCTCGTTATTGATTGTATATTGATTCTTTTGTACAATAGATACTATATTTATACCCATAAACTCATAAGGGTCCACCAAAATAAAGAGTCCGAATATATCTCAACAACCAAGAGTCTGGTTATATCTTAACACTTCCTGTTAGGCGAATAACGTGTAATACATATACCTCATCAAAAACTCCTACTAAATACACAATAGAAAAAAGATGAAGAAAATAGTACATTGTATTCGTATATTATGTTACATTTGTTGCTTTATTAAAAACTTTTATGTGATAAATCTTTAGCAAAACTTACTAAGGAAAAAAGAGTGTAACTTATAATCTTCTGGATTAGGGAGTATCTTCAGGATTATACTATGGGTTATTGTTCAGATATTTACTCCCCCGAATTCTACAGATCTCTAAGTTGTCTCATTCAAATACCACAAACACATCTTTAAAAACTGGATGTTGACAAAGACTTAGTGAATAAATTAGCTAGATTTTTACATGACTTAGTTTGCAAGATCTTTACCTCACATTTTTCTCGAGCTCATGATTATCGAAAACTCACATTTTTCTAGAGATCATGATTATCGAAAAGAATTGCTCTCTTTAAAGCCTATACCAATATAGCTGGAGTGCACACCCGTCGGTGTCGCACCCTTTCATTCCCTTCCATCCCTGTGGAGGGGCCTACTCCTAATGTCTCGCCCCCACCCATCTTGGTGGATGTGACTACGAGGTAGGACTTCTTAAAAGCACTCCGGATTAGTCATATGTACTCATATGACTTTCTCACCGACCGGGCTCGAATTTCTTTTCATATCATGAATGCAAGAGATGCGATATAATACCTAAATTTTTCAGTTGCCCTGAATCATCTTCACAAGTGTGGGCACAAGTAATATCACCAATTGCAATAATCTCATATAACTCGTCAAGATAGCTAATTTAACAACAATAGGCATAAGTAATATCATCAAATGCAATAATTTCATATAAATCATTAAGATCGCTAATTTAATAACAATAGGAACGAGTAATATCATCAAATGCAATAATCTCATATAACTCCACATTTGCACATTATACTTGCCTTTTTACCGCGCGAAGAGGCGAGGCGTGAGCTTGAGGCCGCACCCGAAATTACACCACCTACAACATATAGAACTCCTCGAATTCAAGCCAAAATAGTACATGCAACCACTAAAAATCATAACACCCTACTCACCAAACCCTGTGGTAAAAAACCTTCACATCAAACAACAAAAAGATGGTCGTCCCGACGATCAACAGATACTACCCAAAAGCTCCTAAGACAAAACACAGACGACCAACTTTGCAGTACCTACACAAGAAATTCCCACCATTTTTTAGTTGCTCACCAAATTCTCGCAAGTCATTTACCACCCCAACACCGACTCTGCATTCGCACGGTCCCCCCTAATGGACAGTTGGGTTCGACACCTCATAACAAATGCTATACAATTCCAAATCAAGTAAATGATGGCATTTTCAGAATATAAAGGAAATTTTCCAAATTTTTCTAGGTATTGATAAATTTTGATTCGGTCTCTAACTAGCCTTAAACAGCAGATTACCGTAACAACTACTAATGCAAATAGATTCGGTATAGCAGGCAGTAAAACAGTTATAACCAAAGCTATATGACTCCAAATAAAGTAAATGATGGCATTTTTAGAATCTACAGGAAATTTCTCAACTTTTTCTAGGTATTGAGAAATTTTGATTCGGCATCTAACTAGCCTTAAACAGTAGACGACCGCAATAGCTGCTAATGCAAATAGATTCGGTACAACAGGCATAAGTTTTAAACAGCTAAACCAAAATATGTGATCTTACTCTCTAATTAAAGGTAAGATAATGATCTATAACTTTCTCCACAGCCAAACCGCCAGGAAACGAATCTAACGTCCTCGAATACCAGTCCTAATAAGGAGGTCCAATATATCTAAATTCAGAAACAACCCTGAACAGCTCTAATCCCGCCCCCTCCCTCAAATCCCAACTAGACTCATCACCAAATCAATGAACCCTAGCAATATCTCTCTAAATACCAACATGCAAGATCAAGAACCCACTAAAATAGAAATTACAACCATTAAACCTACCACCTTCGATTGGGGAGGAAGCTAAGGGGCATCATAGCCAGGAGAAGAGATAGAGGTGCAGCTTGGCCAGGATGAGAGCCAAGGGGCTGCAGCTTGGAGTGGGGAGGAGGAAGAAGTTGTAGCTAAGGAGGGAGTCAGGAGAGGCACAGCTTGGAGAGGATCTTGAGGTGGTGTTCGGCCAGGAGCAAGACAGGGGCAACTTGGAAGGGAGTATTGTTGAATATGTGGACCCCGAGTACCCACATGATAGGCCGCAGGGGCCCACCAAGAGGCAGCGATCTAGGACGATCGTGGGGGATCAGGACTCTTATTATCGTATCTCACAAAGGAGGAATAATAGATAGTAACTAACCATTGTTAGGAAAGATACGATCGTATCCCGAAGATAAGAAATCTCCACCCTGTAACAAAAAGGAATTCGTCTTGTAATCGACTCGGCTCCCTCCGCCCCTTACCTATATAAAGGGGGCGGAGAATACAAGCAAAAACAGGCACAAGCAAGCATACTTCTCATAATCCCAGAACACAGGACTAGGGTATTACCTCCACCGCTAAGGGCATGAACCTGTCTAATCCCTTGTCTCATGTTACCATCGAGTTCCGATCCAGTACATAGCCCCATATAGATTATTGCCGACAACAAACGTCAATAGTTGGCGCGACAGGTTGGGCAGCGCGAAGATCAATCTCAACGAGCTCGATGGCTTCCATCAACGGAGAGAGCATCACCTTCGCTCCCAGTTAGGTATTCCGCTTTGGGAGTTTCCACTTCATCACCAACAAGCTTGGCATGCTCACCCTTTCAGACTCGGATCAGTTCCAATCTGGGAGGGACCTCGATAGCATTTCTGCCGGACTTGTGCTCGGGTCCGGCAAGGCCACGGCCATCTACCCACAGGTGGTGTGCTAGAAGCCCCCTTCCCGATCCAAACACGGTGAGGACCCAGCCAGGGACGAGTTTCTTTCATTTCCCCCCACACAAAGATCGATTTTCGGTATGGTGTGCGTGATTTGGGATGGTCGCTCTGAATCACAATACTGACGGGAGAAAGAAGAAGCAACAGAAGCAAAGCACCTTCACCAGGAGACCCAAGAAGCGTGCATTTGGTCACTCCAAAACCGAGCCCGCAATGCTAACGAGGACATCCTGCACAAAAAGGTGGGAAACCAATCAGTTTTCCGCACGCCACAGCAAAACATTGTGGCCTCCAAGACGCTCCTCGACACCTTGGGCTCAATCCTTGAGCCCGACAGCCCGGCTACCCTGATTATGGTAGAAGTTAAAGCCATGGTAATGGCGGCAGCAGTCCAATACAACTAGCGAGATCAGGCGATGATGAAATCTCCTTGCACACATCCGGAGACGCACACGGCAAGCAGTCAGACCAGTAGCAGTCAGACAGGGAGCAGTCGGCACAGGCTCCCTTATGGCGGGGACTTGCGTTCGACCATCCACCACGATCTCAACACCAGGAGGCAGGAGCAGGAAGCCGACGAGTGAGGACGACTACGAGTGCTTTGGTACCGATCACTGCCAGGACAACCAGCGTCGCGATGACAACCAATGTCGCAACGACAACCACCGCGACCAGGAGCATCAAAACGCAGGCCTCGACGGACGCAGGAACCACCACCATCCAGATCGCCGCGACGACAATGATCACCGAGTGAAATCTCCACCACGACGCAACTCACCCCGCCGAAAAGAGGAGCCCATTGACAGAGTTTGAGCGTTCATCTCTTGGCTTCACTGAGTGGTATGGCCCGATGGTTTCAACCCCAAGGGCATTATCAAGTTCGACAGGGAAAGAGATCTCGAAGCCTGGCTGCAGGTCTACGCCCTAGCGGTTAAGGTGGCCGGCGGTGACAGCAGCATAATGGCAAACTATTTGCTAGTCATGCTCGCCCCATCGGCTCAGACATGGCTTACAGGGCTACTAAGGAATTCTATAGACTCCTAGGGAGATCTCTGTGAGCAGTTTATTACAAATTTCCAGGGCACTTACGAGAGGCCTGGGACTCCGTGGGATCTATACCAACTTCATCAGAAGAAGAACAGGTCCCTACGAGATTTCATCTGACGCTTTATGCAGAAAAAGAATACGGTTTGGGACATCTTGGATGTGGTTGTCATCGCGACATTCCAAAAGGGAGTTAGCGATCCTGACCTCAACAAGAAGATGTCCTGGAAACCTCCGGCTACGGTAAGGGAATTGTTTGTCCTAGCTGACCGATATGCTACAGCCTCGGATGCCTTAGCCGAACGCTGAGAAGATCGTCCGCAACAGAAGGACAGGAAAGACCACACCGAGTCCTCAAAGCAGAAGAACAGGAAGCGAAAAGGCAAAGAGCTAGTCGCAACAGCTGATCGTGCCCGGACAAGGTGCCACAAGCCAAGCTATGACGAGGTGATGAATGCATAGTGCCCTTTACATCCAAAAGGAAAGCACGCCACGAAGGACTGCTTCACCCTGAAGAGATTTGCGCGGGAGAATAACAAGCAGTCGGACCCCAAAGAAAAAGGAGAAGCTGGCAAAAAAGGATATTCTCCCGCAGAAGACGACTATTAAGAGATCGAGAATGAACTCAACTTCATATTTGGGGGCTCGGGCGCATATGAGTCTAAGCAGAAGCAAAAGCTTACCGCTCGCGACATCAATGCAATCACACCTATGGCTCCCCAATACCTGCGATGGTCCGAAGTCCCGATCACTTTTGATCGCTCGGACCACCCCGATCATATACCATACCCAGGCAGATACCCCCTGGTGCTGGACCCGGTCATCCGTAGTGTGAAGCTCAAAAAGGAGCTCATCGACGGCGGAAGCAGCCTCAACATCCTACTCGCGAAGACCTTCAATGACATGAAGATCCCTCGCTCTGAATTGAGGTCAAGCTCATCGCCATTCCATGGGGTAATCCCCGGGACATCCTTTGTGCCACTCGGGTATATCACCTTGCCCGTTACTTTCGACGCAAGGGAGAATTATCGAACCGAACACATGAACTTTGAGGTAGCTGATTTTGAGACAGCGTATCACACTATCTTAGGGAGACCTGTCTTAGCCAAATTCATGGCTGTTCCACACTACACCTACTCGGCGCTAAAGATGCTGGGCCCAAAGGGCGTTATCACAGTTCGTGGTGACGTCAAGCAGTCTTTCCTATGTGATAGGGAGAGCTGTGAACTGGCTGAGGCAGTGCGAGCGTCGGCCGACTTGGAGAAACTTCGACTAACGGCTTCCGTCCAACAGGCTGAAGACATTCCCACCAAAAAGCAAGCCAAGTCAGGAATCAAGCCTAACGAGAAGGTCAAAAATATAACACTCGACCCATCCAATCCATCCAAAAAAGCTGTGATTAGGACAGTGCCCGACGAGAAATAGGAAGACGCGCTCATCACCTTCCTCCGGGTGAACCAGGACATCTTAAGAAAACCGTAACCCTAACCTGGTGGCTCTGATACCATGTTATGAATAGCATTTGTAGTCAACATGGGGCCAATGTGCTAGTATATATACATGTACACGAGGGTATAAAGGGAAAGTCTATATTAGGCAATATCTATACAAGGATATAAAGGGATAATGTCTAACAATATCTATGTTGCTCTCGTCGTCAATAAACTATTGGTGAAAACCGTTCGTGAATCAGAGTTGTCAATAAAAGGTTATGACTAGAACAAAGAAAAAAAGATTCATATACAAACTAGAACTGCATTTTGGTTTTGCCACGTACTGACGTAACGCATTTACTAGTTAGTTTCAGCAACTCGTCTGGGGTTGCATAGATGGTTGGCGAGTAGTCCTATTCTACTTGTAGCTGAGGAATTCTCTCTCTCTCTCTCTCTATACATAGGTAGGTAGGTAGAGGAAAATTGTTGTATACCCTTGGGAGTATGTACTCCCACTCTCAATATACCGCTTAAATGATGTTGTTATACCTATCATTTTCAGTATACTCTAATACTAATTGTAAAATACTCCAAAGTGAGTTCCACGAAAAAATTTATCGAAGTCCACCCTTTATAGCATAGATTGTTTATATACTCTCTTTACATATAGAAAAGGGTATATAGCAAAAAAAAATAAAGGGCTTCGATTAATTTTTTTTAACAATGTCGCATTGTAATATCTTAGAATTATTATTGAAGTATACTGAAAATAATATAGGAGTATAACACATTCGTTTAAGTGGTATACTAGAGCTGGGAGTACGTACTCCCACGAGTACAAGAAAGGCTTACTATATATATATATATATATATATATATATATATATAAGAGAGAGAGAGAGAGGGAGGGAGAGAGAGGGAGTTAAACTCGACATCCAAAAAAATCCAAAATTTGTTTGAACTGATTCAAACTATAGTTGATTTCTTTATGGTAGATTGATTGTAGGTATGTGCTGATTTTGTTTATAAATGAGCAAAGTATGTGGTCTAAGTTCATTGAAAATCGTTGAATTCGAGTATATTTTTTCAAAGCTATGTGTTTCATTTATCGATTACAAGGCCGATTTCCGTATAGTTGCTACATGGTGGGGTGACCGAACAAATACCGCCTATCAATTTTTAGAACACCGAATCAATTTTTAGAACACCGAATCCAATGCTTGTCATAATGTTGCTGGTTATATTGTTGCTGAAATACTGGCCAGACTAGATTCTAATGATACACCTTAATTTCTTGGCGTTGCATCTTTAAAATGAAAGTTCTTGCATTTCATGCTATTACAAGTACACAACACAGAAGTATAAGTTATAACCTTGAGAAGTGCACCTTTTGCACGGATCGAGTCTCTTTTTTGGTTATGTTGTTACTCCCCAGGGCATTGAAGTTGATCAAGCCAAGGTTGTGGCAATACAGAGTTGGCCGACTCCTACCACAGTCACACAGGTGTGAAGTTTTCTAGGACTTGCTGGATTCTATCGTCGTTTCGTGAAGGATTTCAGCACCATTGCCGCACCATTGAATGAGCTTACGAAGAAGGGCGTACCTTTTGTTTGGGGAGATGCACAGGACAACGCTTTGCACACATTAAAAGATAAGTTGACACATGCACCACTTCTTCAACTCCCTGATTTTTCTAAGACTTTTGAACTAGAATGTGATGCTAGTGGAATTGGGTTGGGTGGTGTGTTGTTGCAAGATAGAAAACCGGTTGCATATTTCAGTGAGAAGTTGAGTGGGCCTAGTTTGAACTATTCTACTTATGATAAGGAATTATATGCTTTAGTTCAAACTTTAGAAACATGGCAGCATTATTTGTGGCCCAAAAAATTTGTCATACATTCTGATCACGAATCATTAAAGCATATTCGAAGTCAAGCAACATTAAATCGTAGACATACAAAATGGGTTGAATTCATTGAGTCTTTTCCTTATGTTATCAAACACAAGAAGGGCAAGGACAACGTTATTGCTAATGCTTTGTCTAGACGATATACCATGCTTACACAACTTGATTTCAAAATCTTCGGGTTAGAGACAATTAAGGATCAATATGAACATGATATTGCTTTTTAGGATGTGTTGCTCAATTGTAAAGAGGGAAAAGCGTGGAATAAGTTTGTCCTCCAGAATGGTTTCGTGTTTAGAGCTAACAAGCTATGCATTCCAGCTAGTTCCGTTCACTTGTTGTTACTGCAGGAGGCGCATGGAGGTGGCCTCATGGGACACTTTGGTGTGAAGAAGACGGAGGACATACTTGCTAGCCATTTCTTTTGGCCAAAGATGAGAAGGGACGTGGAACGCTTTGTCGCTCGCTGCACTACATGCCAAAAAGCTAAGTCACGTCTTAATCCACATGGTTTATACATGCCTCTTCCTGTCCCTAGCATGCATTGGGAGGATATTTCGATGGACTTTGTTTTAGGTCTTCCTAGAACAAAGAAGGGGAGGGATAGCGTCTTTGTTGTTGTGGATAGATTTTCTAAGATGGCACACTTCATACCATGTCATAAAAGTGATGATGCTACCAAAGTTGCTGATTTATTCTTTCGTGAAATTGTGCGCTTACATGGTATGCCAAACACAATAGTTTCAGATCGTGATACTAAATTCCTTAATCATTTTTGGCGAACATTGTGGGCTAAATTGGGGACTAAGCTGTTATTTTCTACTACTTGTCATCCCCAAACTGATGGACAAACTGAAGTTGTCAATCGATCTTTATCTACCATGCTTAGGGCTATTTTGAAAAAGAACATAAAGTTGTGGGAAGAATGCTTACCTAATATTGAATTTGCTTATAATCGTTCATTGCATTCTACTACTAAAATGTGCCCTTTTGAGATTGTATATGGTTTTGTCCCTCGTGCTCCTATTGATTTATTACCTCTTCCATGTTCCGAAAAATTGAATTTTGATGCAAAACAACGTGCTGACTTGATCTTCAAAATGCATGAGACAACTAAAGAAAATATAGAACTCATGAATGCTAAATACAAACTTGCTGGTAGTAAAGGAAGAAAACATGTTACTTTTGAACCCGGCGAGTTAGTTTGGCTACATTTGAGAAAAGATAGATTTCCTGAATTACGAAAATCAAAGTTGATGCCTCGTGCTGATGGCCCGTTCCGAGTATTGAAAAAGATCAATGATAATGCATATAAGCTTGACTTGCCTGCAGAGTTTGGGGTCAGTCCCACTTTTAACATTGCAGATTTGAAACCATACTTGGGTGATGAGGATGAGTTCGAGTCGAGGACGACTCAAATGCAAGAAGGGGAGGATGATGAGGACATCTCTTCCATGAACACAAATGAGCCATCTGTGCAAGGACCAATTACTCGTGCCAAAGCACATCAGCTCAATTATCAGGTCAACTCATTTCTAAGTTTGTATACGATTAATTCACAGAATGGATTGCTATTTAATTCTTGTGATGATTTCATTGTTCTTAGGAACCAAGGAGAAGATCAAGCTCGGTCATCATATGCGCAGGATCCAGAAGACAAAGTCAAAGAGGAAAACGAGCACATGAGAAATACTACCAAGAAGGAAAGGAGGAAGGAGTTTCCTTTCTTTTTGGAAGCCCGAAATCAGATCAAGGCGCCATGAAAAGTCTCGTTTATTTCTTTCCTTTTGTATTTTAGGAAGCTTTGTTAAGAAGGAAAGGAGGGGCGGATTTTCCTCCTGTGTTGGGCTGCATGTGCGCCCTCTCCCTTGGCTGCCATATGGGCGCCTCCCCTCAACCCTCCACTTCTCCTCTTTATATACTCCTGCCCGTCCCTCCCTTAGGACTCGGATTTTGTTGATTGAGTTTAGCCGTGTGCAAACTTTCTTCTTCAAGTTGTGCTAGATAGCCACCTTGTGAAGACATTAATAGAATCCCAATTCGTCTCCACCATCTCTCACACTTCAGATTGTTTTACTTGTTCTTGTTTGTTCTTCGATTATCAACAAGAATTGAACTTCGTGTTCAGGTTGATCTCGGCTACCTAGCAGGATCAATAACCACGCGGAGTGGGTTTAGCGATTGCTAAGGCGCCATCGACTTGTTCGTGCGTAGTCGGATCGTGAGAGTCTTCTCCAACACCAATCGATAGTTATCACTCCACCGAAAGATCGGGCACTCCAGACATATCAGCTTGTGAATTCTAGTTTGGATCATTATTTATCATTACAATAACTAGAATTATCAGATTGCATAGAAAATAAATATTGCCTATCCAAGCCCCACATCTGATGAGGACATCACTACCATGGATACGGCCATGCCTACAAACCCAATTGAAGCCAACAATATAATACAAGGGCCAATTACTCGAGCTCGTGCACGTCAATTCAATTACCAGGTGAATGCATTCCTCGGGTTGAATACAAATAATTTAATGAATGAAATGCTATTTAATCCTTGTGATGATTTTATTGTCCTTAGGAACCAAGGAGAAGGACTCCCAAACGTCAAGCATGAAGCCAAATCTTCCGGTGCACAAGTTCAACTCGGATTCGGTCTCCGGAACAACACCAACTTAAAACGACTATAACTTTTGATCCACAAGGGTGTTTGGGGTCTATGAGTACTGGTTTGAAATGTTTCATCGTCCTCTTTCCAACGGATCCGGCCTCATGTCCAAATTCCTTACGAGTTAACGGCAATCTGCAAAACAAGTTCGGTCATCTTTCCAAATGCGAGTCAAACTAGGAATAGGAGTCCTACTCGGGCATGGATGTGTTTTGGATGCTCCAAGCATGGTTTTGGCCTCCTATGTCTCCTATACATGTGCATCCATGTGTGTCAAATTTTAAGCGTAAAGCAACGATACCCATACCCTTTCCTACTGTGCATCCATGTGTGTCAAATTTTAAATCAATTGTTCCACTTACACAAGTTTTAATGTTGCTATCCTATGATGAAATTTTAAGTATAACCTAAGCCATGTTTTTAGATTATCCCACATCACATTTTAGTCGAACCTAAGATATGACACAAAAATACATGTTCCAGGGACCTAAAGCCCGCTCTGATACCAACTGTAACACCCCGGCATCTAATATGCCTGAATGTTGCCAAACATAGACTAATCAACATCTAAATACCACAAATTAAGATAAATTTCAGCAAAGGCGCATATGCTAAAACCGAAAATTTCGACAGCATCTCCTTTGTTTTTCCATAGTTTGGAGCAACAACACAATAACACATGATATATCATAATGGAAAACATCCAAAGCAACAATAACGGGTAATATAGCGGTAATTTAATTCTAGCATAATGAATTTAACCACTTCATGAACTGATACGAAGTAAAGGATGTAATCAAGCACACGAACAAATCATAATCCTAGTTTCATCACGCTAAACCATGATCACAACTCCGAAAGGTAAGCATTGTCTAATTGTGTGGAAATTATGTGATGAAGTGCCTCTAAGCTCCTTTCCCGCATGCCGGTGTCAAGGTACCTAAATACAACAAAAACACAAGCGTGAGTTCATCACTCATCAAGTATATTGCAATGGACTGAAAAGGACAATTCAATGCCAACATCACTACATACCATACTTAACATCATGATCAAGTCGTAATTTCACATACAACATCATATTCATGTCTCAATTCTCATTGTACTCATTTCATCATCATTATCATGTATGCAATGCAATGCAATGCACATGTCTCCTCGAAGCACATACCGGTATTGCCGAGTGCACACATGTCGGCGTGCACCCTCTTTCCCCTTCCATCCCGAAGATAGAGGGTGCCTACTCCTCGCTTCCATTCACCACGGTGGATGGAATCACGAGGTAGGTCTTACTCAATGGCGCTCCGGATTAGTTATAACTTTCTCACCGACCTTACCGGACTAGTTATGACTTTCTCACCAACCGGGCCAATTCTCATGCCATGTATGCAATTATGCCATAAACATAAACAATTAATCATTGCATAGCATCATAATAAACCATTTTCATCATATCATGGGCAAACACTAAACATGGCAAGATATCATATCATGCAATCCATTTGCATCTAGTCAAGACTAGCAACATACAACACGATACCCATTCAATACACTTGCCTTAACCGCGGGCGACGGATTGGCGAAAGGATGAGGGCACTCCCGGGGTCACACCACCTGCACATGGATACTACACACTCAAAATGTGCCCACAAAACAGTACACAATCGCTCATCTACACTGACTTCGCAAACTACTCCAAAAACCGAAAAACAGAGAATCTGTCCAACGGGATGGCAGCATTTGGAAGGCCATATCTCGGGCTTAGCAACTCCAAATCAAACGAACGAGTACATTTTCTCGAATCTTAGGAAATTTCCTAGCTTTTTCTAATTATCGAGAAAAGCTGATTCGGCCTGTAAAATTGTTTAATCTATGGAACAACGTAATCTGTTCCAATCTCGTCACAGTTATGAACACGTTCGGTAAAACAGCCATAACATTCAAACGGGTTAGCAGAATTGGACGTTCTTAGTGTCCAATTAAAGGTATTTCAATTACTTACAACTTCTTCAACAGGCGGACAACCAAATTCCGACTCTAAAATTGTGAAAACTCAAACCCTAGGTCATGTGCCCAATCTGCCCGAAGCAGAGCACTATGCAATCTCTAGTTTTCATCAATTGTATCTAATCGCAGCAACACCTTTCGATCTAAAAACACCAAGACACCCTCTAGCACATCACCTAGCCCATCCCCAAGGATCACCGATAGCCATACCTTTGCCCGACGAACGACGAACGCCAAAACTTCTCCTCCCGGTTCCCCGATTTTCTTCCTCGCGCCGGAACCACCGGATCTCCTCGTCGCGGAGCTTCCCGATGGAGTGGAAAATGGTATGGAAGGGTGTGGCAGCATGCGATGGTGGTGGATCTCTCCTAGGGCCGGCTAGGGGAGGTGGGGAGGTGGCAGAGGAAGGGGGAAGAGGTGGAGGCGCAAGGAGGGGTGGTGGCTAGGAGTGTGAGGAGGAGGAGGTGGGGGCGCCCTTTGGTTTGGGGGGCATGGGCAGGCTATGCTGCCCCCCATCTTCGCCACACGGCCCAATAGCCTCCCCCAACAGCCCAATTTGTTCCCCCAAGGCCCAAACTCCCCCGGAATGGCCCAAACACCCGGAATCGGCCCAGAAACGCGGTTAATCCTCATACCGTAAAGTTTTAATCTCCAATTTCACATTTTATAAAGTCACAACATTCTGTAGTGTCACATTCTCCCCCCTTTAACAGGATTCGACCTCGAATCTAAGACATACCACTACGTCAAACAAAACAACACAAAACATCCACGCAAAGACTCAAACCGAACCAAACGACAAGCAAATTCCCAAAACCAACACTTAGCGAGAAATATCTGATTTAGCTTAACTGGGTGCAGCCTTTCACAGCTCGACCTTTCAATCCAAATTCCCATCCACAATCCTCGATTTCACCCACTAAAGGCTCAATCAAATTATTACGCCCAAATCCTCACGTCAAACCCTTCATACTACTATTACAACCAACTTGATGAACTCAGAACAACTTCTCTTTTCAACTTCATTCACAAAACCCTAATTTCATTTCTCAACCTGTCTACCACATCTCATTAATCTCAAGATGACACAATCAAAGCGAATCACATCTCTTTTAACAACCTCTGTACCAATAAAAATGGTATCTTATTAATGACTAGCGTTCTAAACATGAACCTCCAAAGAATCGATTACACAAAATCTCATCTCTTCCAATTATTTGACCATTTTCACTAGGAATCAAAATTAACCAATGTCATCTACATACAAAGCCCACAAAGGCAATAATTTTTTTTTCATTTCGACTACAAACCACATTATTGACATTCTATCATCTCCCGGGCATATCTCATACCCAAGGACAACAGCTAGGACAAATGTTCGCGACAGAACATTTTACATCATAATTTCTGTAACCTTCACTACCATCGAACGGTACTCTTCAACAAGATTTAAACCACGACATCAAACCTCCATCATAATCCACCTTTATACCACTAATGTACAACACCTAGCCCAAGCTAGGCCCGTCAATTACTACCAAACCACAGCTGGTTCTTTTCCTAAGAGGGTCTCACCCTCACATTTTCTTACTCAAATACATCCAAGCCCTTGGATATATTTCTTTAGTAAACTCATCAAGTCCATAAACCCTTCTATTCTTATTCCCAACTAGAATGCCAACAACATAGCAACTCCCTTTAGCCGGATGAACCACATTCATCAACTCGAATCCCAAAACGCCACAAATCACTTTGGAACAAAGATTTGACAATGTCAAAAGATCACTCTATTTCTTTTCGTAAGTCAAGTCGCAAGGAAAAACCTAAATCTCAAATCAATGCGATACATTTCGCATCGGAGAGCACTCAAACAGAAGAGAGACTCCACACAATTCTTTGACAGAAGTTCTCAACAACCAAAACATCTCAACTCGCTTTCACCAAGGCCAAACCTCTCCTTTTCCCTAAAATCAACATTTTGGAAGGGAACCGTTTCTCAAATCACACACAAAAATCACAACCATCACAGTATCTCTCAAAGAGAAAGGGAAACTCAGATCTGTAACATAACCAAAATTCCAGCATTTATCCATTCTTTATTTTCACGCTAGAAAGCACAGGAAATCCCGATGCCTGACATGAATGCAATCTTTTCAAGAGCACTCCGGATTCTTTTCAAGAGCACTCCGGATTAGTCATATATCCATATATGACTTTCTCACCGACCTGGCTCATCAACTCTTTTAAGCTAAAACATTGCATTTTAACCAAGTCAAAAAAAATTTTCAGAAGAGAACATCAATTCTCAAATCAAACATCTACACCCACAACCGCTACAAATTCTCTCAAAGAGAAAGGGAGGCTCATTCCCAAAAGAAAACACTTCACCAGCAAAATCACTCATGGAACATTCATAAGATCCACCTTTTTAAAGCACTTGCAAACACCGCACACATTTTCCAAATAAAGTCAACTCTAGTCACAATAGAGTTACAAGTTAAGTGCTTAACTCCAAGGTTTCCGACATAACCCACCATGTCCATTTACTTCCTTTACATATGGTTTCCAAAGATAATTTAGTTGAACGCGAAAGAGCGCGATCCACTCAAAACTTTTGGGTGAAAAATCCATACTCATAGCCTAAGCTAAACAAATTTGCCAAACCAAAGATTGGCATGATTCAATAACATACAATATTCCGGAATCCATCAGCCGGTTACTTCCAGAACTACTCTTTCATCCATAATTCCAATCATCAAAGTCAAATTCGTAACTTGACAAGATGCCACTTACTCAGGGGAGATCTATTGCACACTAATCAAGATGCCTTAACAAAAGGGCAGGCACTCCCAGAAAGTTTATACATTCATTTAAATCCGTAAACCTTTAAAAGAAGGTTCGACTCAAATCCCACCATTTTTTCGCATTTCAATACTCTTAGCCATTAAGGATTTCATAATCACCAAATCCTGAGAAGTCCAACACTGTTGAACACAAGTTACAAAATCTAATCTTTGATAAAAACATGTCCTACTAATCATGTACCCACCACCGGTAATATGATCATCAAACTCTATCCATGTCTATCTTATAACAATCAACAAGGAGAACCACGTTCTCACCACTTCGGCACAACGAACTTACTAGTTACCTCAATATAAGACTCACGTCAACTTCTTCTTTTGGTCTACCAACCACTATGACTCATCGTTCATACAACTGTTTATCCCAAGCTTAAAACACATCTCTTCATCACTTATTTTGGCATAAACAACAAATGCCTCTCGTACAAACCATAAGGTACTTACTCAATATCCCTAGTTCATCCAACCAATGAATAATTCTAACCACTCAAAACAATCTCCATTAGACATCTTCCATAACTACGGATCCCAGACAGACATCTGTCAAGGACAACTTCAACCTTTCCTACAATCATTCCATATCCCTATTCTTTGATTACCCATCAATTAAGTCATCTTGCCGATTCACCGTGTTCTCGACCCCTAAACAACAAACCCAACAATCCTCAAGTCTTTACACCATAACCTCACTATAATAATTTGTCACCCAGGAAGTTCTAGACCTTCTCAACCGCAATCAACACTTACTAATCTCTAACTTTCGATAACTCCCATAACTCACAACACTCTGCATAAAACACTAATCAACTTTCACTTTGGATCACCTATCATCTCGATTCATCATCTCTATCAACACAATAGTTTATGTTGTGTTTAAACAACCAACACAATCACTTTGACAAAATCAATAACCCACATCATCTGAAAACTCTAACTCCTCGACATACACTTAACTTCTTGAACTTCTACGTGGGTCACGCACTCCACTCTTAAGAAAACCACAGTTTCTCAAGAAAACAACACCCCAAAACACCTTTCTTTCCAGAAAACCCAACCATAAAACACAAGAAAAATCAACTCTTTAAATTCCCAAATGCTGACATGCAGCTACTCCACCAATGTCGAAATCAACAACTTCCACGAAAGAAGATGGATGCAAGAGGGAAGACCAAACGATTAACCAACTCCTTTTCAGATAAAGCCTTAACACCAAACTCCAAACTTCTATGAAACAACCGGGTTTTCAGGGATGATCTCCCAACCAAGTCAAAAGATGATATCAAACATCCACCTTACTCTTACAAAGACACATACTTCAGCCCTGATCACCAGGTCTGGCACAACACCACAAACTCTGCTAATCCTGAATAAAGACAAACACAAGAACAAATCGAGAGCTTCCTCCGTAAAGCAATCAACAAAGCCGGACACCAAAACTGAAATGGCAATCCGAAATAGGCATAGCACTAAACTCTTCTTCTTTGTCTTCAACGAAAGAAGGCAAAACCAAACAAAAAACCGCCGAAATACCATCAGCGAAAAACTCAACACCAAGCACCTTTCCTTGATTTCCAATCACTTAAAACCACAGAAACCAACCCAAACCGATCGTTAGAACGGTAAAAGAAATCCAAAAGGATCCACCATCAACTCTTCCATTTGACTCCAGTCAACTACCCGATCTACAACAGAAAGGATAAGCACTCTGCTCCCACATGGGTTAATAGTTCTTCGGTGATGGCGCTAACTGGCCACACCATCAAACCACACCCTTACTATGAACAAAAAGAGGTAACCGAAAACCTTCGGCACCACAACCCCACTTTATCGCAATAACACAAAACAATACAACCAATTCTCTCAATAACATAGCAACATATATTATCAAGTATAGCATTCAACATCAAGGCTTAAATACAACATTTAAGCGTAAAGCAACGATACCCATACCCTTTCCTACTGTGCATCCATGTGTGTCAAATTTTAAATCAATTGTTCCACTTACACAAGTTTTAATGTTGCTATCCTATGATAAAATTTTAAGTATAACCTAAGCCATGTTTCTAGATTATCCCACATCACATTTTAGTCGAACCTAAGATATGACACAAAAATACATGTTCCAGGGACATAAAGCCCGCTCTGATACCAACTGTAACACCCCGGCATCTAATATGCCTGAATATTGCCAAACATAGACTAATCAACATCTAAATACCACAAATTAAGATAAATTTCAGAAAAGGCGCATATGCTAAAACCGAAATTTTCGACAGCATCTCCTTTGTTTTTCCATAGTTCGGAGCAACAACACAATAACACATGATATATCATAATATAAAACATCCAAAACATCAATAACGGGTAATATAGCGGCAATTTAAGTCTAGCATAATGAATTTAACCACTTCATGAACTAATACGAAGTAAAGGATATAATCAAGCACACGAACAAATCATAATCCTAGTTTCATCACGCTAAACCATGATCACAACTCCGAAAGGTAAGCATTGTCTAATTGTGTGGAAATTATGTGATGAAGTGCCTCTAAGCCCCTTTCCCGCATGCCGGTGTCAAGGTACCTAAATACAACAAAAACACAAGCATGAGTTCCTCACTCATCAAGTATATTGCAATGGACTGAAAAGGACAATTCAATGCCAACATCACTACATACCATACTTAACTTCATGATCAAGTCATAATTTCACATACAACATCATATTCATGTCTCAATTCTCTTTGTACTCATTTCATCATCATTATCATGTATGCAATTCAATGCAATGCAATGCACATGTCTCCTCGAAGCACATACCGGTATTGCCGAGTGCACACCCGTCGGCGTGCACCCTCTTTCCCCTTCCATCCCGAAGATGGAGGGTGCCTACTCCTCGCTTCCATTCACCACGTTGGATGGAATCACGAGGTAGGTCTTACTCAATGGCGCTCCGGATTAGTCATAACTTTCTCACCGACCTTACCGGACTAGTTATGACTTTCTCACCGACCGAGCCAGTTCTCATGCCATGTATGCAATTATGCCATAAACATAAACAATTAATCATTGCATAGCATCATAATAAACCATTTTCATCATATCATGGGCAAACACTAAACATGGCAAGATATCATATCATGTAATCCATTTGCATCTAGTCAAGACTAGCAACATACAACACGATACCCATTCCAATACACTTGCCTTAACCGCGGGCGACGGATTGGCGAGAGGATGAGGGCACTCTCGGGGTCACACCACCTGCACATGGATACTACACACTCAAAACGTGCCCACAAAACATTACACAATCGCTCATCTACACCGACTTCGCAAACTACTCCAAAACCGAAAAACAGAAAATCTGTCCAACGGGATGGCAGCATTCGGAAGGCCATATCCCGGGCTTAGCAACACCAAATCAAACGAACGAGTACATTTTCTCGAATCTTAGGAAATTTCCTAGCTTTTTCTAAGTATCGGGAAAAGCTGATTCGGCCTATAAAATTGTTTAATCTACGAAACGACGTAATCTGTTCCAATCTCGTCACAGTTATGAACACGTTCGGTAAAACAGCCATAACATTCAAACGGCTTGGCAGAATTGGACGTTCTTAGTGTCCAATTAAAGGTATTTCAATTACCTACAACTTCTTCAACAGGCGGACGACCAAATTCCAACTCTAAAATTGTGAAACTCAAACCCTAGGTCATGTGCCCAATCTGCCCGAAGCAGAGCACTATGCAATCTCTAGTTTTCATCCATTCTTTCTAATCGCAGCAACACCTTTCGATTTAAAAACACCAAGACACCCTCTAGCACATCACCTAGCCCATCCCCAAGGATCACCGATAGCCATACCTTTGCCCGATGAACGACGAACGCCAAAACTTCTCCTCCCGGTTCCCCGATCTTCTTCCTCGCGCCGGAACCGCCGGATCTCCTCGTCGCGGAGCTTCCCGATGGAGTGGAAAATGGTATGGAAGGGTGTTGCAGAAAGGGATGGGGGTGGATCTCTCCTAGGACCGGCTAGGGGAGGTGGGGAGGTGGCGTAGGAAGGGGGAAGAGGTGGAGGCGCAAGGAGGGGTGGCGGCTAGGAGTGTGAGGAGGAGGTGGTGGGGGGCGCCCTTGGGTTTGGGGGGCGCATGGGCAGGCTATGCTGCCCCCCATCTTCCCCACATGGCCCAATAGCCTCCCCCAACGGCCCAATTTGTTCCCCCAAGGCCCAAACTCCCCCGGCAGGGCCCAAACACCCGGAATCGGCCCGGAAACGCGATTAATCCTCATACTGTAAAGTTTTAATCTCCAATTTCACATTTTATAAAGTCACGACATTCCGTAGTGTCACAACATAGCTAGGGAGTCCCCCAAAATCTCCTTGTATCGGAACCCCAACTTTTTCTATACTTCATCTATATTTGCAATTTTAGATTGCTTTTGCCTTGTCCTTGCTTGTTCTTCGATTGCTTGCTGGAATTGATCTTCGTGATCTGGTTATCGTGCCCACGGCAAGGTCAATAACCCTCAGAGCTTCAGTTGATCGTTGAGAATATCAGTGCCTTAGGTTAGTTTTTGATTTCTATCCTAAATTGAAACTACTCCACAAAAATTCAACCTTTAGTTTCAATCTATTATTTTAGTGAGTTTTGTTAGGTTTTGATCCATTAGAGTCCATGTTTTAGTTGCCGATCTTTCTCTTTCTTCGCGTCGCTTCAATCGTTCAATCCTGTCCAGTTCGGTATTTCGTGCATAACTTTCACACCCGAACTCCAAATTGCATGTTCTTGTACTCTATTGAAAGCTAAGGATATAAGCTTAAATTCTTTCCACAGTCAACCAATCAAATTCGGTGATCTTCAAACTTTAATCATGGCGACAATTCTGCTGCCCTAGAAAAACCAAATTTGGGTTTCTTGGAGCAGTTTTGAATTTGAGCTTGTTCCTTTGCGTCTTTGGTGCAATAGCATCCATAAACCATAAAGTTCCAAAAAAAAAACAACAATACACCTACCTTTGGGAACCAATTCATCCTTTGTGAACACTTTGATCCAATTTGAGACTAGCTTGTTGATATTGCTTAGGGCTGCTCTACTTGATACATTGCATAATCTTGAATTATCATATCATATTATCTTGTGACAACGAGTTAGGGATTCTAAAACTTTGTTAATACTATTGTTGGCCGAAAGTCACCAAAAAAAAAAAGAGAAAGAGCCAAGAGGCCAAAAAAAAGAGAAAAAAAAGAAAGAAAAATTGTGGCCGGTCGCACTACATTGAGCAAAACCCTATTTTGTGTTCGTCATTCTTTTTAGACTGTGCAATTTATGAATTAGTGAGCAATCTTGTGCCCTTTTTTGAAGCAATAAGTTAGCGTCTCTCTACGACTTGTGCAATAGAGCTTTTTGTGCTTCGCTTATATTTCATGGCTCATTCCTTGATTGCATAAGTGCCTTTATCTTTGCGTGTGTGTTGTCTTGAAATGCACTTATATCTTTGAGAACTAGGGCTTGTGAATTCTAGTTTGGATCATTATTTATCATTATAATAACTAGAATTATGAGATTGCATAGGAAATAAACATTGCCTATCGAAGCTCCACATCTGATGAGGACATCACTACCATGGATACGTCCATGCCTACAAACCCAATTGAAACCAACAATGTAATACAAGGGCCAATTACTCGAGCTCGCGCATGTCAATTCAATTACCAGGTGAATGCGTTCCTCGGGTTGAATACAAATAATTTAATGAATGGAATGCTATTTAATCCTTATGATGATTTTATTGTCCTTAGGAACCAAGGAGAAGGACTCCCAAACGTCAAGCATGAAGCCAATTCTTCCGGTGCACAAGTTCAACTCGGATTCGGTCTCCGGGATAGCACCAACTTAAAACGACCATAACTTTTGATCCACATGGGTGTTTGGGGTCTATGAGTACTGGTTTGAAAAGTTTCGTCGTCCTCTTTCCAACGGATCCGGCCTCATGTCCAAATTCCTTACGAGTCAACAGAATTTGCAAAACAAGTTCAGTCATATTTCCAAATCCGAGTCAAACTAGGAATATGAGTCCTACTCGGCCATGGTTGTGCTTTGGACGCCCCTAGCACGGTTTTGGCCTCCTATTTCTCCTATAGCTAGGGAGTCCCTCCAAAATAACTTGGGTTTTGGTTATTTGATAGTTTAGCCTTTTGCTACTATTTGAGTCTTTTTGACGTGCTCAACAGCCGCCTAACAAGCTCCTTGTATCGGAACCCCTACTAGTTTAGCCTTTTGCTACTATTTGATTATGCAATGTATCAAGTAGAGCAGCCCTAAGCAATATCAACAAGCTAGTCTCAAATAGGATCAAAGTGTTCACAAAGGATGAATTGGTTCACAAAGGATGACTCGGATTTGGAAAGATGACCGAACTTGTTTTGCAGATTCCCGTTGACTCGTAAGGAATTTGGACATGAGGCCGGATCCATTGGAAAGAGGATGACGAAACCTTTCAAACCAGTACTCATAGACCCCAAATACCCTTGTGGATCAAAAGTTATGGTCATTTTAAGTTGATGCTGTCCTAGAGGCCGAATCCAATTGAACTTGTGCACCAGAAGAATTGGCTTCATGCTTGACGTTTGGGAGTCCTTCTCCTTGGTTCCTAAGGACAATAAAATCATCAAAAGGATTAAATAGCATTCCATTCATTGAATTATTTCTATGCAACCCGAGGAACGCATTCACCTAGCTATTGAATTGACGTGCACGAGCTCGAGTAATTGGCCCTTGTAATACATTGTTGGTTTGAATTGGGTTTGTAGGCATGGCCGTATCCATGGTAGTGATGTCCTCATAAGATATCGATCGGCCACTTGATGAAATAGACTAAAGAATGTGCATGCCATGCCTGAACGATTAAGATATTAATCGATCGATCTTGTTAGTCTACTTCAAATAATCGAGAATATCTGTTTCACAGTGCTAGGATGACACACCTCAACCTTGAGTTAAACCATGATATCAAAGTGACAAAGGGATCGACTTGTATTCATTGAAAGGTTTGTCGGATAAATAACATTCATGCAATTTAGGTAGTCGTTATGTTCTGCTAGGAGCCGCTTGCGACTTATAAATCGAAAAGGAATTTTTGATTTATTGCCAACAAATTAACCTAAAGAGGGTCTGATAGTACCACCTTGCTTGTGGATGGGAGAGAATACCACTTTAAAAGGGAGAGCAACCCTCCCCCCATCAGGCTAGTCTTTTGGGGGCTACATGGGACTCTTATGGCCTGGCTATGGTAGCCAAGGTGTGTATTTCCCTCGTTGGCCCAAGGCCCACACCCCTGGGCCAGTTGGGCAGTCCGCTTGCCGGGCGAGGCACGTGCGCCATACGGCTGGGCCGCGAAGGGCACGGTGCGCACCCAGGAGGGATGCATCAGTTGGTATCAGAGCTAGGTCCCGAAACAAGACGGTGAGAATGATAGTACTCCTTGCTTGTGGAGGGGAGAGAATACCACCTTAAAAGGGAGAGCAACCCTCCCCCCATCAGGCTAGTCTTTTGGGGGCCACATGGGACTCTTATGGCCTGGCTATGGCAGCTAAGGTGTGTATTTCTCTCGTGGTCCAAGGCCCACACCCCTGGGCCAGTTGGGCAGTTCGCTCGCCGGGCGAGGCACGTGCGCCATACGACTGGGCCGCGAAGGGCACGGTGCGCACCCGGGAGGGATGCATCAACCTTCGTCTTCTGACCCTTTTTTTTGTCAGGCGCTGGGAATCTGACCAGCTCCCTCCTCATGAAATGGGTGAGGGAGTTGCTTCCTGTCCCTGCTGGCGATCTGGTGTTCTCCGACGGGGTCCGGCCTCTAGCCGATATGGATCCCGTGGAGCGGAACCAGATCACCAGGATGTTTCCACCAATGGACCCCACCGGTCTTGCGGTGGTGCCACCCAGGGGCCCTTTGGTGATCAGGGGTTCTGTAGCCTCCGCCGATCGCACCGCCGGGAAACGTCCAGTCGCCGACGATCCCCCGGCCACGGATCCGAAGAGGCCCCGCACCATGGGCGACACTTCCAGCAGCGCCATGCATGCTACTCCTCCCGCGATGCTGGGGGGAGCAGGTTTTTCCTCCGGGCGCCGAAGCGACCATCGCCGAGACGGCGCTGCCCGCCCGGCGCCGAGTGCCTCTGCACCGCCACCGCCGGCACCAGCAGCTTCGATGCCGCCTCCTACGGCATCCTCTTCTTCAACCCCGGTGCCCACGGATTCGGACGACACGACACCCGTGCGCCCTCACCTGGTCGCCCTCCTGGCGTCGGGGTTCGCCTTCCAGTCGCCCCATAGGGCGGTATGACAGCGATCCCGATCGATGGTGCCTCTGCGCTGCCGCCGGACGGTAGTTCTTCATCGAGCGACCCAAGTGACGCCCCTGCCGCTCCCGCAGCGATCGCCCCTCCGGTCCAGGGTCCGGACCATGCCCGGGTGCTCACCGACTTCCAGCGAGTACACACAGGCATTGGTACCCTTCTCGCCACAACCGCGACCCAAATGGCATGGTAACCCCAGC
Organism: Rhipidocladum racemiflorum; assembly: GCA_036346355.1. Classification (NCBI taxonomy): domain Eukaryota; kingdom Viridiplantae; phylum Streptophyta; class Magnoliopsida; order Poales; family Poaceae; genus Rhipidocladum; species Rhipidocladum racemiflorum. The sequence goes on from CM070589.1 coordinate 48,765,972, forward strand.
AGCTGGCCGCTTTGCGGGAGAAGGAGAGAACCGAGGCGGCGCTGGCTCGGGAGAACGCCGCCTCGCTTGTCTGGGCCCGAGCAACAGAGGCGATGCGGGACAGGGCTGCGGCGGAGCACCGCCGGGTGCTCCACAACGTCACCGTACTGCGGGGGTGAACCGGGCTACGGAGGCCCTCCAGAATCTGCCCACTGCCCTTGCCGAGCGTTCGGTCGTCGAGGGGCGAGCAGTCGTGTTGTGCCAGCCGCGACGCCTCCTTCAATGCCATGGCAACGGTGGGGGGCATCGAAGGAGATGAGGTGAAGGCGCGAACACACGTGCAGGAGGCTGCGGAGTTCGTCGCCGGGCTGATGCAGGTCCAGCCCCCAGCGGGCCTCGCCCCGGCAGCTGGAGATGCCGGGGAGCACGAGGGGGCGAACGCCGGGGACGCAGCAGCAGACGACGCCGACAACCAGTAGACTCTCCAAGGCTACTGGCTTAACCTTATTTTGTTTCTTCTTTTCTTTTGTAGTCTGTAATCATGAAATTTATCAGTACTTTTGGGTACCATCTAAAGTATTTCATGTTACCTTCTTGTTTGCCAACTGTGCTTGTGCATATCGCCTAATTTCGATGAAGGGCGACCAATTCCCAATCTGCCTGACGAAGTTGAATTTGTTCGCCGAAATATGCCTGGGGTACCTGGTCGTCTTAGGGAAATGGCTTGCTGCAAATAATGCCACCCATTAGGTAGCGCCCATAAGGGATGCCTTCCCAAAAATTGGGGATTTTGGGCACGAAGCCGCCGTAACTTCATTCCTTCGCATGCACTTTCTTCTAAGGGGACTTAGACTTTTTTGTGCTTCAGATTTAGGCTTCTTAGGGCTGCATGTAAGGAAACGGTGGAGCCAGGGGCGAGGGACTTAGCGGTGTCGGCGGAGCTGGCCGTCTTACGAGACCGTGCCGCGCGCAACCCCTAGTCGCCCAACCTTGCACGACTTAGGCGCCGGAAGCAATCGTTCTCCACAAAGAGGAAACTTCTTGCTAAGTCCCCGCGCGTGGTACGCTGTGGTTCTAAAGATAACTGGGCTTACGCTCCAAGTGACCTGGAATTACGCTTCGCGGGGCGGCGTGTAAGGAAAAGGGGGAGCCAGGGGCGGGGGACTTAGCGGTATCGGCGGAGCTGGCCGTCTTAGGGGACCGAGCCGCGCGCAACCCTTGGTCGCCCGACCTTATACAACTTAGGCGCCGAAAGCCACCGTTTGTCAAGCAGGGAACAGCCAATACAGTCCAGAACCAGAGGCGACCACGGCAACAAAAATCCTTCTTGGTATGCGCAGGAAAGGAATGACAAGATCAAAGCAAAGATACTTTTGAAACCAAACACTCCCTTGTTGGACGACAGCCACTGAAAGGGCTGGCCATCGACCGCCAAGTATTTACATCTTCAGGGGTAGAATTTCCGCAGCAACTCGATGTTTTGGGAGTTCGCCAGCTCTTGGCCTTCTTCTGTCGCCAATCGGACGGCGCCCGGTCGCGACACTGAGATTACCTTGAAGGGCCCCTCCCAGCTGGGAGACAGTTTGTTGTGATTGGCGTGCGTTTGAATTCTTCGCAGCACCAGGTCTCCCACCACCAACGTCCTCTTGTCGACTCGAGAGGCGTGGTAGCAACGGAGGCTTTGTTGATACCGGGCAGCTCGAACTGCGGCCCGGTCCCTTGCTTCTTCCAACAAGTTGACATCTTCTCGCCGAAGATCCTCTTGGCCTTCTTCTGTGAAGGCCGCCACCCGCGGGGATCCGAACGTCAGTTCGGAGGGAAGAATGTCTTCGGCACTGTAGACCAGAAATAACGGCGTCTCGCCAGTCGCCCAGCTTGGTGTGGTACGATGTGATCACAACACAGCGGGGAGTTCTTCTGTCCACGATGCCCCTCGCTTCTGGAGCCTGTCAAACGCTCTTGTCTTGAGGCCCTTAAGTACCAGCGCATTGGCACGCTCCACCTGACCATTGCTCCTAGGATGTGCCACTGATGCAAAGCATACTTTGGTGCCCATTGCTTCGCAGAAGCTCAAGAAGACTGCGCTAGTAAATTGTGTTCCGTTGTCGGTGATAATTCGATTGGCGACTCTGAAGCGGTTGAAGATCCCGCGCATGAACTTGATGGCAGCGGGGGCCGTGATGGCGCGCACTGCTTCGGCTTCAATCCATTTGGTGAACTTGTCGATGGCGACGAACAGGTGGGTGAAGCCTGCTGAGGCCCATGGGAACGGACCCAGAATATCCAAGCCCCAGACCGCGAACGGCCACGAGAGGGGTATCATCTAGAGGGCCTGGGCGGGGCGATGTGTGCGGTTGGCATGAAATTGACATGCAGCACATCGTCTTACCAGCTCGTAGGCATCCTGAAGGGCTATGGGCCAATAGAATCCTTGACGGAATGCTTTGCCGACGAGCGTCCGCCCGGAAAGATGGCTCCCGCACACGCCTCCGTGGATCTCAGAGAGTAGAGAACTCCCCACTTCCCGAGTGATGCACTTCAGCAGAAGTCCATTTCTACTCTAGCGATACAGGTCCCCACCTCCTAGAGTATAGCACTTAGCCCTTCGTGCGATCTTCTCGGCTGCGGCATCATTGTCGGGGAGCACATGGTCTTGTAGGAAGGCCAGGATAGGGGCCATCCATACATCTTCCCTGCCAAGTGTGGCGACCAGATGGTCGCACAGGTACTCCGCTTGGGCGAGCATTTCCCCTGGCGCTGCCGTAGCGGGGCCGGTGCTCTCTGTCCCGGAAAGGCGGGCCCCAGGCCGCTCGCCACCTTCGGAAGCAGAACGCCACTCACCGATGCCGGGGGCTACCTGCCGCACTTCGACATCGGGGGCTAAAGACACCAGCACCATTGTCCCCATCAAACCCGGGGGCGACAATAGACGATCGAGGTGGGCACCCTTTGAAGCCCTCGACTGGAAGAACACCTTCGCCGCGGCCCCTGGGGGCAGGGGCGGCATCGGACAGTCGCGTTGGTCCTCCTCCGAGGGCCCCGACCGGAAGTACACTATCGTTCCTACCTTGTTCAAGGGCTACAACAGACGACCACAAAGGTCCTCTCACGAGGTCCCAGGTCGGAGCTGCACCATCGCGCGTGCCTTGCTCAGGTGCAACGGTGGCGGCTTGCGATGGTCCTCCTTCGAAGGCCCCTACCGGACATGCCCCACTGCTCCTACCTTGTTCAGGGGCTGCAGTGGACGGTTGAGGGGACTTCCCTTCGAAGGCTCCAACCGGACTCTCGGCGTCGTTCCCGCCATCGCCGGGGGTTGCAACAGACGGCTGAGATAGTCTTTCTTCAAAGACCCCGGTCGGAACGGACAATCTGGACGAAGCGAGCCGAGACAGCTCGTCCGCCAGATGGTTGTCACGTCGAGGGATATGGGTAAAACCCAATCCATCGAAGCGACGCTCCAATCTCCGAACTTCCGACAGGTAGGCAGCTGTCGGCGTTTTTTACAACAGGATCCTCCCGTGAGGGAGGTTTTAGTTCGGTTTGGGGGTGTGCTTAGCGGAGACGTAATCCGATCACTCTCTCCTCGCTGTCTCGGAGAAGATAAACAGTAGACACACTTCGTTTTTCAGGTTCGGGCCCCCAAGGTGGGTAATAGCCCTATGTCCTGTCTGCGGTCTCCGTTAGCCTTAGAAAAAAGGGAGATTTAATTATTTGCCACTTCAAAACATGTGGCTTCATAAATTTGCCACTGGACCTACATTTCATTGACTCAGATGGTCCCATATGTCATTGGCTCAAGTGGCATCATAATCAAAGTGTCAATGTTTGAAGTGGCAAATTATTAATTATTTCTAGAAAAAACTCCCGTTCTTGCCCTCCTCCCCCCTCCCACGTACACCCATCCGCCCTTATATACCTCTGGTCGGCCTGGGTAAGTGGGGGGAACAAAACTACGCCGCTACACGGCTCATTAATTACATTCCATTAAGCCATCCCATCTTGGGGCCTCCTTCTTTGTGCCGCTACATCACGAGCCGTCAGGGCTGTGCGCTTCCCATGACAGGCCAGTTGTGGCATGTCAGGAAAAGGGGCCTAGCGCCACGCCCCGCATTAAATGCCCTGACACCATGCCCCATGGGAGGCTTCCGGGCGAAGCCTTCTTCACCCTTGCGTCTTGTGACGCGGGCCTCCTCGTCCCGCAAGGAGGGCTTAGGGGCACTGCTCGCCACATAGCCACGTGGGCCTCCTCGCCCCGCGAGGAGGGCTTAGGGGCACTGCTCGCCACGTGGCCACGTGGGCCTCCATACCTTTTTTGAGGGCAAGGAGAGTACCCCGGTGTAGAATACGCCGACAGTAGCCCCCGGGCCCTTCGTGGGACACGCCAGTCTTTTACTTATTATAGTAAAAGGCCTGGCCATCGCGGGAGGGGTCCACCATCAATGTGTCAGGGTACCGAACCGCCTTTGACTCTTCTGCTTCGGCTACCTTGTCTGCGGTTTCCGAAGCGACGCTCATAATTCATCCTTTTCATGAACCGCCGGGGGGGGAAGCACATATATATATATGCTTCCCTACACCCGGGGGTCTGCTACGCTTCCTCTTGAATCTTGACGCTTTTGCTCACAGTCTCCCCCTCCTTCTTGCAAATGGCGATCCTTCCTCAATTCCAAGTTAATGACGATCGGGTACGGTCCCTATCGCAGATGGCGCCGGAGGGAACCCTCCGGCTTCGCCGCGGGATGCGATTTCCCAGGCCTGAGCCCGGGGAGATCGTGCTCTTTGGGTGGGCTCTTGCGGCGGGCCTAGTCCCGCCGTTCTCCGAGTTCTTCCTCATGGTCCTCCATTTCTATGGAGTGCACCATCTTCACCTTTCCCCCAACTCCATCGTCATCCTCGCCGTCTTCGCACACCTATGCGAGATGTTTGTGGGGGTGAAGCCCAGCCTTCCCCTTTTTCGATACTTCTACTCCCTCCGCATCACCATTGATGGGGAGGTCACCGGGAGTTGCCACTTCCGGCTTCGTGACGGGATGGTCCCCCACTACATTGCCTTCCAGCAGAAATTGAACTGGAGGGCATGGAGGGAGGTCTGGCTGTACGTAGCCGATGATAGTGGTGCAGACGTCCTCGCCATTCCGTCCGCCGCAGCAGAGGGGAATGAGGACTGGAATGTGGCTGTCGAAGAGACAGCCGAGCTCCGGGCCATGGCGAACCGCATTCAACATCTGCGGGACGTCGGCTTGACTGGGGTGCTGGTAGTTCGGGACTATGTGTCCCGAAGGATCAGCCCCCTGCACCTTCGAGTTCGCCCGGCGTGGCACTACACGGGCGACGACGACCTGACCAGGACGTACCAGGGCGGTAAGTCTTTATCTTCTTTTGCACCTACAGCTTCTTCTTGCACTCTCCGTCTTCTGACTCCCCCCTCCTTTTTTGTTAGGCGACGGGAATCTAACCAACTCCCTCCTCATGAGATGGGTGAAGGAGTTGCTCCTAGTCCCCGCTGGTGATCTGGTGTTCTCCGAGGGGGTCCGGCCACTAGCCGATATGGACCCCGTGGAGCGGAACCAGATTACTAGGGGGTTTCCACCAATGGACCCCACCGGTCTTGCAGTGGTACCACCCAGGGGTCCTTTGGTGATCAGGGACCCTGCGGCCTCTGACGATCGCGTCGCCGGGAACGCCCAATGACCGACGATTCCCCGGCCACGGATCCGAAGAGGCCCCGCACCTTGGGTGACGCTTTCAGCAGCGCCATGCCCACTACTCCTCCTGCGACACTAGGGGGAGTAGGCTTCTCCTCCGGGGTGACGACGACCACTGCCACGGAGACGGCGCCGGCCCCGCCGGCGCCAACAGTTTTGATGCCGCCTCCTGCGGCATCCTCTTCTTCTACCCTGGTACTCCCGGAGTCGGGCGGTGCGGTGCCGCGCACCCTGTCCGGTCACCCTCCCGGCGTCGGGGTTCACCTTCCAGTCGCCTACGAGGGCAGCTGTTCAGGCGGATCCAGTCCCAGTGGTGCCTCTTGCACCTGCCGGGACTGGGACATCTTCATCGGGTGGCCCAAGCGATGCCCTTGCCGCTCCTACGGCGATCGCTCCTCCAGCCCAGGGTCCGGATCATGCCCGAGTGCTCGCGGATCTTCAACGAGTGCACACGGGTATCGGCACTCTTCTCGCCACAACTGCGGCCCAACTAGCATGGTATCCCCAGCAGTTGGCAGCTTTGCAGGAGGAGAAGGAGAGGACCGAGGCGGCTTTGGCTCGGGAGAATGCCGCCTCGGCCGTCCGGGCAAGGGCAGCCGAGGCGATGCGAGACAGGACGGTCGCGGAGCACCAACGGGTGCTCCATAATATCACCGCCACGCTCCGCGGCGCCTTCGGGAGCATGAGGGTGAGCTTGGCGCCACTCGGCATGGTGCTTGCGCCTCCGCAGGAGTCCACTGCCGCAGACGCCGTGGGGTGAACTGCATCGCGAGGCCCTCCAGACCGTCACGCCTCTTGCCGAGCTTTCGGTCGTCGAGGGGCGGGCAGTGGCCATCGGGGTAGCTTACTGCGTGCTGGCGTGCTGCGCCAGCCACGACACTTCCTTCAACGCCTTAGCGACGGTGGGGGGCATTGAGGGAGACGAAGCGGAGGCGCGAACACGCATGCAGGAGGCTGCGGAGTTCGTCACCGGGCTGATGCAGGTTCAGCCCCCAACGGGCCTTGACTGCGGCCGGAGGCAGGGGGGCCGAGAACCTGACAGCGGGGACGCAGCAGCTGGCGGTGCCAACGACCAGTAGCCTTTCAAAGGCTGCTCGCTTAATCTTCTTTTGTTTCGTAGTCTGTAATCATGAAACTTGTTAGTACTTTTGGGTACCATTAAAGTATTTCATGTTACCTTCTCGCTTGCCAACTTTGCTTGAGCATATTGCTTAATTTCGATGAAGGACGATCAGCTCCCGAACTGCTCGACGAAGTTGAACGTGCTCGCCGAAAAGTGCCCGGGGTACCTGGTCGCCTTAGCGAGATAGCTTGCTGCAAACAATGCCACTCATTAGGTAGCACTTATTAAGGGATGTCCTCCGAAGAAGCTGGAGTTTCGAGGCACGGTGGGGTCGTAACCTCTTTCCTTCGCATGCACTTTCTTCTGGGGGGACTTAGACTTTTTTGTGTTTCGGATTTAAACTTCGCAGGGCTGCGTGTAAGGGAACGGGGGGAACTAGGGGCGGAGGACTTATAGGTATCGGCGGAGCTGGCCGTCTTACGAGATCGGGCCATGCGCAACCCCTGGTCGCCCGACCTTGTACGTCTTAGGCACCCGAAGTAATCGTTCACCACAAAAAAGGAAACTTCACGCTAATTCCCCGCGCATGGTGCGCCGTGGTTCTAAAGTTAATTGGGCTTACGTTCCAAGTGACCTGGAATTATGCTTTGCGGGGCTGCGTGTAAGGAAACATGTGAGCTAGGGGTGGGGGACTTAGCGGTGTCGGCGGAGTTGGCCGTCTTACGAGACCGAGCCGCGCGCAACCCCTGGTCGCTCGACCTTGTACGACTTAGGTGCCGGAAGCCACCACCCGTCAAACAGGGAACAGCCAATATAGTCCAGAACCAGGGGCGACCACGGCAATATACAGTTTTTCTCGGTATGCGCAGGAAAGGAATGGATAGATCAAAGCAAAAAGGCCCTTTGTCGGGACCCGAATCTACAAATCCGGACCCTCTGTGTATTCTGCACTAGTCCATGATCACGCTAGTGCACACAGTAATATCAGGGATGAAGTACCACAATCATACACAGCGGAATTAATAATAAAGTACTTCAATTATTAAATAAACTGGTTACAAGACCTTAAGGTCACCTTACAAATAGTTCACACGCAGGCTTACAACAACAAAAGAAAATAAACAAAGAATGAATGAAGAACACCGTGAATCCCATCAATACGCCACGAGGCAACCGGCGTGGTTCGACTCCTAGATAATCGCCTTCTCGTGGAACTTCGCCTTCTTGAAATTGTAGTCTTCTCCTCAATCGATGATTGTGTTGAAAGCAAGGGTGAGTATACAACATACTCAAGAAGTCATGCACGTAAATGCATCTCTATTACTACATGCATGGCTTCTTCCAAAGGGATGGCTTGAGTGGTTAATTTGCATCAAACAAAGATTTTGCTTTGATTAAATAATCTTAATAGATTCAAAAGCGGTAAAACCATATTATATAATAAGTTATAAATCTCTTTTCAAGCAGTTTGGCACAAAGCCTTAAATCACTTTAGCGATTATCTACGGCATCTGACCACCCATTCCCACATTTTTATTTTGGAAAATCTACCCCTTATTGTAATCCCGAGCTTTGTCGATCACAGTGGACTCGGCTATTCGAATAGTTTTGACACACTCTGCAGAGGTTGTACACTTTACCCACACGATCTGATCGCACACCACAAAGGCGATTGACCGTAACGAAGTTTTTCGTAAAACTTCCATCTACACCTATGACCCTCGCCGGTATTGCCTTCACTATCACTTCCCCACGAAGGATCGAAGTGTAGGACCGACAATCACCGTTGGATAGGGTACCAAGCCGTAGCAGTACGCTCCCCACCTGATTACCCGACGTAATCGCCACCCTGAGGTATCAAAGGTAAGACTTGAGAATCCTACTAAACTAAGACCGTCCCACTCGACCATGTGGTTGTACGTAAGGCCAGTTCAAAGGCTTGCAAGGTGAAGTCCTTAATCGCCCAGGGCAAGACATCCTTCTCTCAAATTTTGGCACAAAGCCCTCACATCACTCATCCGTTGCCACGAAGGCCCGCCCGGCACGAAGCCATCTTGCCACTTGCCGGGCTAAATCAATCCCACCCTTGTTCATCTTGTGCAACGCATGCCAACAAGATCTTGATTCCATCGTGTAGAACCACGAAGGTACCTACGATTCCACGTCAATCCGTGACAAGCTCACACTTAGCATTCCAAAATCAGTTCGTTTGTCATTAGTCAAGATTATTTTCTTGTTTTGGAAATATCATCCGCGCAAGCATTTCTAAGCAACTAGTCACGGTCTAGCCTCCCGTGTTGGCACATACATAGCATCCAACATATTAAATTTCCCAAACTTAGGGTGACAAAGGTGATTCATGGCATACAATTCATAATACAAGGTTGGAATTAACAATTATGGCATTTAACTAGTTTTCCCAAAATTAAATTAATTATTTAGTCACATAGTCATGCATACTTTGAATCAAAATACTATTTAAAATGCTAGGGGCAAAATGGTCAAAGCATGACTTGCCTTCAAACAGTTGATGTTCTTGGTCCAACACTTGAGATTGGTCTTCTTCAACACCCTCGCACAGCTCAACGTCTACGTGTAGCAGAAAAACATCCAAAAACAACGAATAAACACACATTCAGGAAATACCGCAAATCAAACTAATGCGTAATTTCGCGAAAACTTCCAGACAATTACTTGGGCATTTTCTAAGATTTATAAAATTTATTTCGACATTTTCGGACATATAGTTTAAGAGCTAAGAAATTCGTAAGTTTGGACTTTCGGCAAATAATTTAACAGTGTAAATTTAATTATAAAATTTCATAAAAATTACTGTAGAAATGTATTAATTTTTATTAATTAACAAAATTTGTTGCACGCAGTTTGGACTTAAAACAAATTCGCAGCGAAAAAGACAAATTTCGCAATTGTTAGAAAAGTGCATGTACAAACTAAATTCCTAGTTTTCTAGCATGCTACTGTTCATGGCGTATACACATATGCTTCTAGTTCGGCTGGGTTACGTGAAATACCGAAGCGCAAATTAATTTTTGTATTTAGATGTGTATACTTCCTAATACGACCGTATAAATGTGTATAGGAAATTTATACTTGCGAATCGGCCAGACGATCAGCGCGGGACAGCGACGGCGGCAGCGAACACAGTTAGCCAGAATGAGTCGGCGGCGACGACGGCTACGGCAACGATGGCGACTACGGCTATACGTGCGTGCTACGCGGAAAAACAGCAGGGTAGATATATATATGGCAAACAGGCACACAATACCATATTCATGCAACTAGCGTTAAGCAACAGAGAGTGCCGAAACAAGTTCTACGATATTTGTGTCAACCGACTATATCTACGCGCAGCTATTTCTACACGCGATTTGACCAAGTATATATATACATCGATTCGGCCAAAAATCTACGTTCAACCGACTAAACTATATATATATATACGTGAAAATATATATGCATCTACCGTCCACAGTACACGCATACAGAAAAACCATATAAGCCTAACACATGTATACATGCATCAATACATGCGGACAAGATTAATTGATTAATATAGATAGAGCGCGCATAAAAGAAAATAAAGAGAACTACCGGACGACGCGAAGCAGCGGCGCAAATCGTTGGGTGTAGGAAGAAGGCGGCGTGGCCGGAAGGTGCGTTCGCGGCGTAGACGGTGGCGGCGACGACGTAGACGACGGCGGCGTACCCGGCGATGGCGACGAGACGGCAGCGGCGGTGTCGACGATAACAGCAGTAGCGGCGACGACGGCGGCGGCGGCGACAGCAACGGCGGTAGCGGCGACTGCGTCAAAAACGGCGACCAGCGGCGGTAGCGACGGCGGTGGCAACAACCAACGTAGACGACGGCGACAGCGATCACGTAGACGCCGGCGGAAGTGACGACGGAGGCGACGGCGACGACAGCGTACACGGCGTCGACAACGGGCGAGGCCAAGGGCGGCGGCAGCGAAGGTGACGGCGGCGATGGCGACGGTGCGACGACAGTGGTGAGAGAGAAATGAGATCGGCAGAAGGGACAAGAAGGCTAAAGAGGCAAGAAGGAACATGACTAGCAACTTATAAAAGAGTGGTAGAAGAACCAGTGGTTGTGGCTAGAAACTGATTTGCAACTCGTAAATAGAAACGACTGGAAGTTGAAATGCTCATGTGTGGGAATTGAAACTCGCTAGAGAAATGGAAACGTGGTTGGAGAGGAAACGGCAGAGTGCATAGCCACCTTCGTGGGGGAAGTTGTAGTGGACATGCATACGTGAGTTGCTAGAGTACATGCAGGCTACTCTGGAAGGAATGGCTGCTAGTAATGGACGTGTTATTACGTGGGAATAAAGACAGTAGGAGCATGCATGGTTCGTGCAACTAAATGAAGAACGGCTGGAATTCAAACGTCCTGCAATTGCTACTAGTACCGCACATGCACACCAACACACAAACGGCTGGAATACAAACCAACGCCAAGCACTCACGCACAGGTATATACGCATATACGTTCTAAAGATATGTTGAAAAAAAATAATGGAGAGGCTCTAAAATCCGAAAAAAAATACTCTAAAATACTAGGGACTAGTTGGAGCTTAACAAAGTTGGTTTCGCGATTTTTCGACGTATAGATTCCTCTCAAAAATTCTTTTCGTGAATCAGACACCTGTACCGATTTTTGTAAAATCAACGACGTACGTTATAAAACATGTTTTTTGGAAATATTTGAAGCGAACACTCTCGTCTACCAACTATCTTAATTATCAACAAATTTTTAGATTTTACACTTATTCGAAAATGCTTGATCTTTATTTAACGTGACTATTTCAATAAACTGGAATTCAGATTAACCTCGAGTATTCCGAATATTCCGAAAAATCCAAATAATCCCAAAAACACACTAAATATATTAAAAGCAAATTTTGAGATGTTACACCCTTGAAACCAAACACTCCTGCGTGATGATAGCCATTGAAATGGCTGGTCTTCGGTCACCAAGCATTTACCTCTTCAGGGGTAGAATTTACGCAGCAGCTCAATGTTCTGGGAGTTCGCCAGCTCTTGGCCTTCCTCCGTCGCCAATCGAACGGCGCCTGGTCGCGACACTGAGATTACCTTGTAGGGCCCCTCCCAAGTGGGAGACAATTTGTTGCGACCGGCGTGCATTTGAATTCTTCGCAGCACGAGGTCTCCCACCACCAACGCCCTCTGGCTGACTCGAGAGGTGTGGTAGCGTCGGAGACTTTGCTGATACTGGGCGGCCCGAACTGCGGCCCGGTCCCTTGCCTCCTCCAATAAGTTGACGTCTTCTCGCCGAAGATCCTCTTGGCCTTCCTCTGTGAAGGCCGCCAACCGCGGGGATCCGAACGTCAGTTCGGAGGGAAGAACGGCTTCGGCACCGTTGACCAGAAAGAACGGCGTCTCACCGGTCGCCCAGCTTGGTGTGGTGCGGAGGGACGACAACACAGCAGGGAGTTCTTCTGTCAACGATGCCCCTCGCTTCTGGAGTCTGTCGAATGCTCTTGTCTTGAGACCCTTCAGTACCAACGCATTAGCGCGCTCCACTTGACCATTGCTCCTGGGATGCGCTACCGACGCGAAGCACACCTTGGTGCCCATTTCTTCGCAGAAGCTCATAAAACTTGCGCTGGTAAACTGTGAGCTGTTGTCGGTGATAATTCGATTGGCGACCCCGAAGCGGTTGAAGATCCCGCGGATGAACTTGACAGCGGCAGGGGCCGTAATGGCGCGCACTGCTTCGGCTTCAATCCACTTGGTGAATTTGTCGATGGCAACGAACAGGTGGGTGAAGCCTCCTGGGGCCCGTGGGAACGGACCCAGAATGTCCAAGCCCCAGACCGCGAACGGCCATGAAAGGGGTATCGTTTGGAGAGCCTGGGCGGGGCGATGTGTGCACTTGGCATGAAATTGACATGAAGTACATCGTCTTACCAGCTCGCAGGCATCCTAGAGGGCTGTGGGCCAGTAGAATCCTTGACGGAACGCTTTGCCGACGAGCGTCCGCCCGGATAGATGGCTCCCGCACACGCCCGCATGGATCTCGGAGAGTAGAGAACTCCCCGCTTCCCGAGTGATGCACCTCAGCAAAAGACCATTTCGACTCCGGCGGTACAAGTCTTCGCCTATCAGAGTGTAGCACTTAGCCCTTCGTGCGATCTTCTCGCCTGCAGCATCATCGTCGGGGAGCACTTGGTCTTGCAGGAAGGTCAGGATAGGGGCCATCCATGCTTCTTCCCTGCCAAGTGTGGCGACCAGGTGGTCACACAGGTACTTCGCTTGGGCGAGTGTTTCCGCTGGCGACGCCGTAGCGGGGCCGGTGCTCTCTGTCCCGGAAAGGCGGGCCCTGGGCCACTCGCCACCGTCGGGAACAGAACGTCGCTCGCCGATGTCGGGGGCAGCCTGCCGCACTTCAACATCGGGGGATAAGACACCAGTACCATTGTCCCCATCAAACCCGGGGGCGACAATGGACGATCGAGGTGGACACCCTTTGCAGCCCTCGATCGGAAGAACACCTTCGTCGCGGCCCCTGGGGACAGGGGCGGCGTCGGACAGTCGCGTGGGTCCTCTTCCGAGGGCCCCGACCGGAAAAGCATTGTCGTTCCTACGTTGTTCAGGGGCTACGACAGGCGACCGACAAGGTCCTCTCATGAGGTCCTGGGTCGGAGCTGTACCACCGCGCGTGCCTTGTTCAGGTGCGACGTTGGCAGCTTGCAAAGATCCTCCTTCGAAGGCGCCTACCGGACACGCCTCACTGCTCCTACCTTGTTCAGGGGCTGCAGCGGACAGTCGACGGGACTTCCCCAGGAGTTCTTCAACCGGGCTCTCAGCGTCGTTTCCACCCTCGCTGGGGATCACAACGGACGGCTGAGATAACCTTTCTTCAAAGACTCCAGTTGGAATAAACGATCTGGATGAAGCGAGCTGAGACAGTTCGTCCGCCAGATGGTTGTCTCGCTGAGGGATATGGGTAAAACCCAGTCCATCGAAGCAGCGCTCCAATCTTCGAACTTCCGATAGGTAGGCGGCCATGACCGGGTCAGAGCATTGGAATTCCTTGCGCACCTGGTTGATCACCAGCAGAGAGTCTCCCTTGACTTGAAGGCGTCGAATTCCCAAAGCTGTAGCGGCGCGCAGACCTGCTAGCAGCCCTTCGTACTGTGCAATGTTGTTAGTGGCCTTGAAGTCAAGGACTATTACGTACCGGATGACGTCCCCGGTTAGGGCGATCAAGACCACCCCAGCCCCCGCGCCTCCCAGCCTGAAAGAGCCGTCGAAGAATAGCATCCAGGGGGGAGGCACGGGGTCTTCTTCATTCTCCGAGGCGGCGGGAGTCCATTCCGCAACGAACTCCGCCAGCTTTTGACTCTTGATGGCGGTGCGGGGGACAAACTTGAGGTAGAACTCCCCAAGCTCCACCGACCACTTGGCGATACGGCCCTCCGCTTCTCGGTTGTGGAGAATCTCCCTCAACGGATAGGCCGTAACGACCACCACCTCTCGCCCCTGAAAGTAATGGCGTAGCTTCCTGGATGCCACTAGGATAGCGTATAGCATCTTCTGGGCCTACGGATATCGAGTTTCCGCATCGTGCAGCACCTTGCTGACAAAGTAGATCGGCTTCTGAACATTACTCCTCTCCGCCACCAGCACAGCGCTTACCACTGCGGGGGTGGCAGCTATGTACAAAAGCAACTGCTCGCCAGGCTGTGGGGCGACCAGTACTGGCGGAGAGGAGAGGTACCGCTTTAAGTCTTCAAAGGCCAATTGAGCTTCCTCTATCCACTCGAAACGGTTGGTCTTCTTGAGTAGCTTGAACAGAGGCAAACTTCTTTCTCCCAGCCGGGCGATGAAACGCCCGACGGAGGCCAATCGACCCGCCAAGCACTGAGCCTGCTTGAGTCGAGTGGGCGGCTTCAAATGCTCAATTGCTGCTATCTTGTCGGGGTTAACCTCGATCCCACGACTGGATACGAGGAACCCTAACAATTTACCGGAAGGCACCCCGAACACGCATTTCTCGGGGTTAAGCTTCAGTCCGCCCTTCCGGAGGTTGGCGAAGGTTTCCTCCAAGTCTTCAATGATCCCTTCGCCTTTCTTGGTCTTCACTACCAGGTCGTCCACATACACCTCCAGGTTGCGCCCAAATTGGGAACGGAACATGGCGTGCATGGCACGCTGGTAGGCTGAACCCGCGTTCTTCAACCCGAATGGCATTTTGATATAACAATACACGCCCATAGGGGTGACGAATGCGGTCTTCTTTTTGTCTTCAGGGGCCATGCTAATCAGGTGGTACCCGGAGTGCAGCGTCGAAAGCACTGATGGTCGCGACTGCGGTCGAGTCGACGATGAGATCAACTCGAGGCAGTGGGTAAGGGTCCTTCGGGCAGGCCTTATTGAGGTCGATGAAATCGACACACATCCGACACTTCCTGTTGGACTTCCTTACGAGTACAGGGTTGGCGAGCCACTCAGGGTGAGAGACCTCACAAACAATCCCTGCTCTCAGAAGTTTCTCCACCTCATGCCGGATAGCATCTTGCCGTTCGGGGGCCTGTCTCCAGATTTTCTGCCGGATAGGCCGTGCGCCGGGCAGCATTGCCAATCGGTGCTCGATGACCTCCCTCGGGACCCCGGTCATCTCGGACGGGTGCCAAGCAAA
The DNA here is from genome assembly GCA_036346355.1 of Rhipidocladum racemiflorum. Taxonomy (NCBI): domain Eukaryota; kingdom Viridiplantae; phylum Streptophyta; class Magnoliopsida; order Poales; family Poaceae; genus Rhipidocladum; species Rhipidocladum racemiflorum. Next base: position 48,781,423 of record CM070589.1, read on the forward strand.
CACGTCGGAATTAGAGCGGAGGAAGGTGACGAGCGCGTCTTCCTATTTGGCGCTGAGACTAGCGCCTATGGAGACGCTCTTCCCAGGCTCGCCCTCCCTCAGGGGCACCACTCGCAGGTCACTAGCCGAGGCGAGTGAGGTACGGTTCTCCGCTTAAGGGGCACCGGGGGATGCTACCTCATTACGGCCAGAGCAGGTGGCACCAACCACATCCATCGCATCCTTGTGGCAGCGTAGAGCTTCCGTCTTGTCCACCTGGATGGTGATGGGACCAGCGGGTCCCGGAATCTTCACCACCATATAGCCGTAATGGGTTACCGCCATGAACATGGCCAAAGCAGGTCGACCAAGCAAGGCGTTGAACAGGAGGTCGAAGGAGACGACCTCGAGGTCTACCATCTCTGTGCGGTAGTTGCTCTCCTTCCCAAAGGTGACAGGAAGGCGCACTCGTCCCAGGGGCATCAAGCTAGCCCCCGGGGCGATGCCGAAAACGGGCAAAGCGGGCTCCATCTCCTGGAGAGGGATCTGGAGCTTGACGAAGGCCCGCTCGGACAGGAGGTTAATTGCACTTCCTCCGTCCAGCAGTACCCGACCCAACTTTACATTTTGGACCGTGGGCGAGGCCACGAGCGGAAGGCTACCTAGACCGGTAGTACTCTCAGCATGATCGGCTTGACTGAAGGTGATCGGCTCCTCCGACCACTTCAGCATTCGGCACGTTCCTGAGCTTGTTCCCGCGGCGTACACCTCCCTCCACTACCGTTTGAAGGCCGTGTTGGAGGGATAGGTGGCGGACCCACCATTGATGTACGCCACTATTCGATCCGCCTCGCTGGGATTCGCGGACCCACCATTGATGTACGCAATCAGCCGATCCGCGGCTGGAATCGGCGGCGGAGTCTTCGTCTTTGTCTCGTCGAGGGCAATGATCCTTTAGCTGCTGCTCCACAATCTCGCTCACGACTGGACAACGCGCCAAGTCGTGCGAGTGGGTTTGGTGGATGGGGCAGAAAGATTTGCCCCCGTCGTGCTCACGGCTGTCGGGGCGGCGTGCTTGGCGGTCATCCCGCCGGTCGGGGCGATCACGCCCCTGTTCAGGATGGTCATCTCGCCGGGTAGGGCGATCGCGTCCCTGTCCGGGACGGTCATCCCGCCGGGCAAGGCGATCGCGTCTTTTGGGCCGGTTGTCCCGATGAGGGCGCTCGGCGGCCAAGACCCGCCTGGTCTCGTCCGCGTCGCGCTTCTTCTTCTTCTTGGTCACGGGGCGGGGGTCCCGCGAAGGGCCGGCTTCATCCTTTCCTCGGGGCGCTACGGGCATTGGTGCGGGTCCTCTAGCCTCTGCTGCCCTCGCACATCGGTGTGCGAGAGAGAAGAGCTCCGAGGTAGTGGTGATGTCGTGGGTAGCCAACTTCTCCCACATCTTGGTGTCCCGCACATCCCTTCGAAAGGCGACGATGACTGATTGTTCTGAAATTCGAGGAATCGTGTTGCGATAGTGGCTAAAGCGCCAGACAAAGTCTCGCAACGATTCCCCCTTCTTTTGCTAGAGGGCGTGGAGGTCGTCTTCCACGCCCGGCTGTATGTAGGACCCCTGGAAGTTGGCGACGAAAACGTCGCACAATACTTCCCACGAGGAGATTGATCCTCGCGGAAGGTTCAACAACCAGGATCGGGCGGATCCAGTTAGGGCCGTGAGGAAGTAATTTGCCATCACCCTGTTGGACCCGCCCGCGGCGCGCACCACCGTGGTGTAAATTTGCAGGAACTCCTCCGGGTTGGTGGTGCCGTCATACTTCTCGAGGGACGCCGGGCGAAACCTGTTGGGCCACGCCATGCAGCGTAGCTGTCGGGTGAACGCTTGGCATCCCGCGCTGTAAGGGGAGTCATCCTCAGTTCCGGCGTCTCGACGCGCAGAATGCGCGAAGGTTTGCTAAAGACGAGTCCCCGGGGAGCGGGAGGAATGAACTTCCTCCGAACTCTGGACGGGGGAATCTTGGGAGGGGGTCCGGCTCCTAGAAACTGTACGCAGAGTGCGTTCAGAATCCTGGGAACGATGACCACGCGAGCGGCCGGCAGAATCACCGCTGCGCCGTCGCAGGAGCCCCCTGTGATGATCCCCTGCAACCCCGCGGCACCCAACGGTGCCGGGGTGCCTGCTTGGGCCCTCCTGGCCGATACGTCTCCCGCCCGGGCGGCTTGAGGTGTGGGAAGAGTGAGCGTGCCCATTCGAGGGGGGAGTCCCGTCGGTCGGAGACCGATCGGAAGCCCCTACTCGAAGCTGGCCCGCCTCCACAAGGCGGACCACATCCCGGAGCCAAGGTGCGGCGGGGTTGTCCCCTGCGACCTCCAGAGGTGGATGACTCAGCAGGAGACGCGCCGCGCGCAGGTTCTGGGCCGGGGGGCTTCTTCCCACGACAGTCGACGGCGAGCCGGGGGCCCGACGGCCCCTCGAGAGGCCTCGACACCCCCGGTTGGAAGTGGCGCGGAGTTGCCCTTCGCCCGGGGAGAGTGAGTGGGTGCAACCGGATGACTGACAGCTCCGGCTGCCGGTGGTGGTGTCGTGTGCGAACCCGCCATCCTTCTGATGGATGGACCTTCGACGAAATTCGCCGGAAATGGCTGGAGTCAAACCGAATTATGCCAACCGCGCACCCCTAACTGGCGCGCCCCTGTCGGCGATTTTTACGACAGGATCCTCCCGTGAGGGAGGTTTTAGTTCGGTTTGGGGGTGTGCTTAGCGGAGACGTAATCCAGTCACTCTCTCCTCGCCGTCTCGGAGAAGATAAACAGTAGACACACTTGGTTTTTCCAGGTTCGGGCCCCCAAGGTGGGTAATAGCCCTACGTCCTGTCTGAGGTCTCCGTTAGCCTTAGAAAAAACTCCCATTCTTGCCCTCCTCCCCCCTCCCACGTACACCCATCCGCCCTTATATACCTCTGGTCGACCTGGGCAAGTGGGGGGAACAAAACTACACCGCTACACGGCTCATTAATTACATTCCATTAATGCCATCCCATCTTGGGGCCTCCTTCTTTGTGCCGCTACATCACGAGCCGTCAGGGCTGTGCGCTTCCCATGACAGGCCAGTTGTGGCATGTCAGGAAAAGGGGCCTAGCGCCATGCCCCGCATTAAATGCCCTTACACCATGCCCCATGGGAGGCTTCCGGGCGAAGCCTTCTTCACCCTTGCGTCTTGTGACGCGCGCCTCCTCGCCCCGCGAGGAGGGCTTTTGGACACTGCTCGCCACGTTGCCACGTGGGCCTCCTCGCCCCGCGAGAAGGGCTTAGGGGCACTGCTCGCCACGTGGCCACGTGGGCCTCCATACCTTTTTTGAGGGCGGGGAGAGTACCCCGGTGTAGAATACGCCGATAGCAGCCATGATCAGGTCGGAGCATTGGAACTCCTTGTGCACTTGGTTGATCACCAGTAGAGAATCTCCCTTGACTTGAAGGCGTCGAATTCCCAAAGCTACAGCGGCGCGTAGTCCTGCTAGCAGCCCTTCGTACTCAGCGATGTTGTTGGTGGCCTTGAAGTCGAGGACGATTACGTACCGGAGGACGTCACCAGTTGTGACGATTAGGACCACCCCAGCCCCCCCGCGCCTTCGAGCCTGAAGGAGCCGCCGAAGAATAGCATCCAGGGGGAAGGCGCGGGGTCTTCTTCATTCTCCAAATCGGCGAGAGTCCATTCAGCAATGAATTCTGCCAGCTTTGGACTCTTGATGGCGGAGTGAGGGACAAACTTGAGGCAAAACTCTCCAAGTTCCACCGACCACTTGGCGATACGTCCCTCCGCTTCCCGGTTGTCGAGGATCTCCCTCAACGGGTAGGCCGTAACGACCACTACTTCTCGCCCCTGAAAGTAATGCCGCAGCTTCCTGGATGCCACCAGGACAGCGTACAGCATCTTCTGGGCCTGCGGATATCGAGTTTCCGCGTCATGCAGCACCTTCTTGGCCGAAGTAAATCAAGCTTACGGACATTGTCCCTCTCCGCTACTGACCGCGCTCACCAGCTGCAGGGTGGCGGCTATGTACAAAAGCAGCGCTCGGCCGAGGGTGAGGCGATGATCTTGGGGGTGAGGAGAGTGCGCTTTAAGTCTTCAAAGGTCACTTGAGCTTCCTCCGTCCACTCAAAACGATTAGTCTTCTTGAGCAGCTTGAACAGAGGCAAGCTTCTTTCTCCCAACCGGGCGATGAAACGCCTGAGGGAGGCCAGTCGACCCGCCAAGCACTGAGCTTGTTTGAGTCGAGCGGCGGTTTCATATGCTCGATCGCCGCTATCTTGTTGGGGTTAACCTCGATGCCACGACTGGATATAAGGAACCCCCACAACTTCCCGAAAGGCACATCGAACACACACTTCTCGGGCAGGCTTTGTTGAGGTCGGTGAAGTCGACGCACATTCGCCACTTCCCGTTGGACTTCCTTACGAGCACAGGGTTGGCGAGCCACTCAGGGTGAGAGACCTCACGAATAATCCCTGCACTCAGCAATTTCACTACCTCCTACCGGATAGCATCTTGCCGCTCAGGGGCCTGTCTCTGGATTTTCTGCCGGATAGGCCGCACGCCGGGCAGCATCACCAACTGATGCTTGATCACCTCCCTGGGGACCCCGGTCATATCGAATGGGTGCCAAGCAAACACGTCGGAATTAGACCAGAGGAAGGTGACGAGCGCATCTTCCTATTTGGCGCTGAGGCTGGCGCCGATGGAGACGCTCTTCCCGGGCTCGCTATCCCTCAGGGACACCGCTTGCAGGTCACCGGCCGAGGCGGGTGAGGTGCGGTTCTCCGCCTGAGGGGCACCGGGGGATGCTACCTTATCACGGCCAAAGCAGGTGGCGCCGACCACGTCCATATCCATCGAATCCTTATGGCAGCGTAAGGCTTCTGCCTTGTCCACCTGGATGGTGATGGGACCAGCGGGTCCCGGAATCTTCACCACCATGTAGCTGTAATGGGTTACCGCCATGAACTTGGCCAAAGCAGGTCGGCCAAGCAAGGCGTTGAACGGGAGGTCGAAGTCGATGACCTCGAGGTCTACCATCTCTGTGCGGTAGTTGCTTTCCTTCCCGAAGGTGATGGGAAGGCGCACTCGTCCCAGGGGCATCAAGCTAGCCCCCGGGGCGATGCCGAAGACGGGCAAAGCAGGCTCCATCTCCTGGAGGGGGATCTGGAGCTTGTGAAAGGCCCGGTCAGACAGGAGGTTAATCGAACTTCCTCCGTCCAGCAGTACTCGACCCATCCTCACATTCCGGACCGTGGGCGAGACCACGAGCGGAAGGCGACCCAGGCTGGTAGTACTCTCAGGATGATCGGCCTGACTGAAGGTGATCGGCTCCTCCGACCACTTCAGCTTTCGGCACACTCCTGAGCTCGTCCCCGCGGTGTACACCTCCCTCCACTATCATTTGAATGTCGTGTTGGAGGGATAGGTGGCGGATCCACCATTGATGTACGCCACGGCACGGTCCGCCCTCTAGAATCCCAAAGGGGCGGAGTCTTCGTCTTTGTCTTGCCGGGGGCAGCGATCCTTCAGCCGCTGCTCCACAATCTCGCTCACGACTTGACAACGCGCCAAGTCGTGCGAGCGGGTTTGGTCTCACTGTATTCAACTATTCATTCCTGTGAGGTGTTATGGAATACATTTCCCTCCATTGCCATTCCGAAAAGAGATTTTCACGATGCAGATCGACTCCGACAAAACTGTAATGGTCACCTTTAAGCATGATGAGAAGTTACAGGAAAATTCAGAATGTGGTTTCCAGGTAATTATGAAATACTGGATGTTCCTTTATTTTCCTTGTTTGACTGCCTAATTTTGTTAAAATAATTTGTTTCATGTTAAAATTTTGTTATATGTTTCTAGTCTCTCAGTGCTGAAATACTACAGTAGGATCGTAAATAGTTGAGAATGCTCCATCAGGAAAAATCCTCAGCTCAACAATATGTAGGCTTGGGCTGGGAAATACTGTATCTTATTGGAGGAGGAGCAACATCACATGAGTATTAACACTTCCATGTCATCCTGAATAAAGCCACTTTTCTGCTAGGCAGTGGCAAACTGGTATGAGAATAGATACTGCTGATTTGCCAGTAGTCCCAGCTTATTATCACTATGAAATTGACCCCGAATGCAATTAACCCCAGAGAAATCATTGACTTGGCCATCTTTATATCAACTAAGTGACCTAGCATGGTTAAAAAGTTGTTTCTTTTTTAATTAATAATGATTTGAATAGTTGTGTTTTAAAACATCCATAGAGTTCAAATGGCTCAATAAGTATTTAAAGAATTTTTATGAATGAAAAAGGTTTCCTTTGACATTCTAAATGCATTTTTAGTGTTATCCTGTTTATGGTTATCACAGTGTACATGGCTACCACGGTGCCTGAGAGGCACCAGGACGCCATGGCGTCCTCAAGGAGAGGTATGGTGAGCAAAAGGGGTTGACACTTGACAACGACACTAAGACCACATTAGAGAAGAAGTCCAGAACATAATTAAGAAGCCTAGGTAGGTTGCAACCACAGAGCGCACTTGATGCATCTATAGCCTAATCAATAAGAGCCCAGTCCAGATTTTTTGGCTCCGTCTTATGAACATATTTAGCACCAGTATCAATCCAATCAGTGTTCCATTCATACTCATCAAAGATCAGTGGGTTAAAGTTGCTTCCCTCTGCCAATTGGCCAAGGCGCCTAGTAGCTCGCCGTGGACGCCGAGGCGACGCCGTGGATGCCATAAATTCCTAGACGCCCGCCTAGATGGCCAAGGCAAGGCGAGCATCCACGGTGTCCCATTCTGAGTGCCACGACGCCAAGGCGATGCCATAACAACCATGATCCTATTATCCGAGGGTCAATGACCCACTAGGAAAAACCAGTGGTACACATTCAAAAGTTACATCATACATGTCCTAATTTTTTTTCTTTTAAAAAAATTTCAATGTGACATTAGTTTTCTTGACCTTAATTTTCTTGATGGTAGGATTAAAGATTCCAATCAAGCTTTAGTTTGCATTTGTACTTTTTAAAATGGATGTTTTGTCTGGAGTGAGTGCCCAAATTGTAAGTAGAATATATTCTGGTTGAAATTTCAGTAATGGAAACTAAACTAATATGAATATTGAATAAGGCTTTAGTTACTAGTGGTACAGGCTTGAGTTGACGGGTTACCCACTGGGGTGACCAATATTCCAATGGACTGTTGCCTTTCCCGGGTCATAACATCCCCAACAAACGTTGCATTGCCCATGGCCAGGTCATGTCCATGTTTGTTGTGATAACTGTGGTTACTGGTGTAAAACTTCTCAAGTAGGGGTGGATAACGAGCCAACTCGACTCGACTCAGTCAAACTCATTAAGATAACGAGCCAGCTTGACTCGACTCGTTATCTTAACGAGCTCAAACCTCAGCTTGGCTCGATTCGTTAAAATCTCAAGTTGGCTCACTAAGCTCGGTATATTTTGGCCACAAGGCAGAGGTTCGAAATTCTCAAGCCAATGCTCTAAGACAATAATGAGTTAATAACAGATTCACACCCTTAAAGATAGTGTGGCAATAGAAATGATTTAGTGGAAGTTCATGAGATGCACTTCTGTAATACATATTTCATACATGCACTGGGATGTATGTGTTGACAACAATTATAGATATATAATTTATTGAAAAAATTGGTTTTGCCTTATGGTGAATGCAAGCAACTTAATTGAACAAATTGGTTTTGCCTTATGGTGAATGCAAGCAACTTCACACATTCTGATGTGTGGCACCTCTCTTACTTTAGAAATTGGTTTTGCCTTATGGTGAATACAAGCAACTTGCTTGTTTTAGGTTCTAACCACATTTGTAGGAAGGCAAACGCAATTTTGCAATTTTATTTAGCAAAATTGAAGTCACTGGATTGAGACATACATGTGCCTTGCTAGGAGCTCAGAGGGGAGGTGAGTAGACTGGAGGGCTAGAGAGGAGGCGGGGTGGAGCTGTGGAGTGGTGGTGAACTGGATTTGGACTTTGGAGGGTCAACACCCGGCGGTGGAGGACTGGATGTACCCGTGGAGCTCATAGGTAGCAGCCACACGAGTGGAGGGCCAGAGGGGAGGGCACAGCACGAGCGGAGGGTAAGCAGGGCTAGACTGGGGCCTAACCGGGGCGAAGCATGACCGGAGCAAGGCCGGAGGGGAGGCGGCGGCAGCGGGAGGAAGTGGGAGGGGAGGCGGCGGAGATGGGAGGAAGGGGGAGGGGAGGCGGTGGCACTGCATGGAGTCATGGGTGGAGCCGTGGAGGACCGTGGCCAGAACGGGGGCAAAGCATGAGCAGAGCAGGGGCGAGTAGGGTAGGAGAGGGGCAGGACCAGAGCAAAGCACGATCGGAGCAGGGCCAAAGGGGAGGCAGCGGCGGGATTAAGGAGGGGAGGCAGCTGCACTGCACGGAGTCACGGGTGGAGGCGTGGAGCCGTTTAGGATTTGGGAAATTGGGAGCTAGGGTTAGGCTTGAGCACTGTGGGTTAAACGAAGACTGGCAAATCTAATTCCAATGAGCCAAACGAGTTAAATGAGTAAATCGCTAACTCACTCGTTTAACTTGTTAAATTAACGAGTTCAAATCTCGACTTGGCTCGACTTGTTAAGGAACGAGTTCAAGCCGAGTTTTCGATTAGTTGTTTAGCTCACGAGTTTCAGGGTTTTTTTCCACCCCTATTCTCAAGTGCTCCTTTTGGATTTTTCATGTCTGTCATAAAATGTGATTTGTGTTAAGGACATAGGTTTTCCTTATATAAGTTTTCCAAGTTTAGGTGTTGCCTTACATAGGATTTCCTTTTGTACCCTTGTGTACTCTATATATTCGGGTCATTGGCCTCATATTGAATACAACAAGTGCTATTCATAACATGGTATCAGAGCCCTAGGTTTTTCTCCTACTTCATCCTTCCGCCGCTAGTGCTGCTGCCCCGGGAGGAGCAATCTCCACTCCCGGGGCGGCCATGTCGGGACCCCGAATTTGCAAATCCGGACCCTCTGTGTATTCAGCACTAGTCCAGGAACGCGCTAGTGCACACAGTCTTAACATCGGTATATATCACAATCATACCAAACGATACTATCAAAGTACTTTATTTAGATAATCAAAGGGTTACTCGACCTTATGGCCAAGTTACAAATATATGCCTCGCGAGGCGAAACTTATTAAAAGAGAAATAACAGCAGCGGAAAATCAAATAACTTCGTGGCGCCATCCAGTATACCACAGGCAACTGACTGGGCTCGCATCCCTAAGTAGACGGGTCCTCTTGGAACTCCTCCTCCGAAGCTGGCGTAGTCTCCTCTTCAAGCGGTATTGTGTTGAGGCAAGGGTGAGTACTTGGTACTCGACAAGTCATGCCTGAGAATGCAAGCTAATATACTATATGCATGGCTTGGTACAAAGGAATAGCTCAGGGTATATTTGCGATAAGCTTGACTTTTGACAAGTAATAAAAGTAGATTCAAAGCGGTTGAAATAAGTACAGCATAAATAACATCTCAAGAAATATAATAAACATTTGTCACCATCATAAACCACATTTCCATCAAATTCATGACTAAACCAACCCAACATTTCAAATCCAAGTTAATTTAAGAAAGTCTAACCCTTATTTGTAATTCCCGAGCATTGTCCAGATCGTGGACTCGGCTATTCAAATAGATTCAACACTCTGCAGAGGTTATGCACTTTACCCACAAGATACTGATCAAACACCACAAAGGCGAGTTCAGTAACAAAGCCTTTCGGAAGCCTCAAACAACACAGGTGGCCCTCTCAGGTTCGTGCTCTACACCATCCCTTCCCTTAGCCAAGGCGAAGTATGGGACCAACACACCGATTAGATGGGTATCGGCCCACGACCACGATCGGCTCCCCGTACAATCACACAAGCGGTGTAATTGACACCCTGAGGCTCCACAAGTGAGTCCTTAGCGACTTAATCAACTAGGGCCGTCCCATTCCAGCCATGTGGTTGCAAGTATGACCAGTTCAAAGGCTTGCAAGGTTAAGTCCTTAGAGTGACCAGGGCAAGACTACCCGAAAAACCAAATCAACATCCCCAATGCCACAAGCTGGCCCACTTTGATTACTCTTGCCACATGCCCTGGCCGAAATGTTTTATCAAACCCCATTGATTACCATGCACCACGTGCCATCAACATCACATGATACTTTTCCAAAACAGGTTCAATATATCATTAAGTCAATATTAGCATTTGAATATCCAAAATCATGTCATGAGCACGTAAGGTCTAAGCAGATACTACAACGTTCTAAACCCATGTTGGCAATTTAATAATGTCCAACTAGTAAACCACAACTAGGGTGACAAAGGGTCATGGCACATACTTAAGTAATCAAGGTGTCATATAGCAAATTGGTATTTATCTAACCCCATGTTTAAACAAAGTATCTTTCTAATTGAACTAGCATGCAATAGTTTAAATCAAAATAGATTTGAAATAGGATCAATATGGTCAAAGCACAACTTGCCTTCAAAAAGTACTTGCTCTTGGTCTTGAGTTGGATCCTGAGTCAACACTTCTCCCTCGAATCCTTAGGCACTTCAACGTCTACTCGTAAAGCGTGCAAATAGCAAATACACAAATAAACACTAGGCAAAAACATCCCAAAACTCCAAATAAAATCCATAAACAGAGAGAACATAATTTTACGGATTTTTAGAAACTGGAATCGTCAAATTTGGAGTTAAAGCATAAAAGTTATGATTTATTAAAGTTTAAATAATCAATTAAATAATATTACAGAGAAAAACTTTAGTCCAAAAATTAAATAAAATTTATATTTAGGTAGATCTCAATTTTATACAAATTTAGAAATTTGAATCACTCAAATCGGAGTTGAAGCATAAAAGTTATAAGCGTTTGAGGTTTGAATCTAAATTTGAATCAATATTTCGAATTAATAAATCATTTTCTTTTTCGGAAATTAATTATTGCGTCGGCAGGACACGTGGCAGCCTCGATTGGGCGGTGGCGTCGGTAGTCCATGGACTTGGTCCACGCTCGGCTCGGAGTCCACCGTGGACTCGATCCACGACTCCACGTGAGGCCCGACATGTGGGCCCACTCGGGTAGCGTCATCGCCCGGCGTCGGTGAGGCTCGGCCACGGTCGGCGGCAGTGGAGTCCCACCGATAGCGTCATGGGTAGCGTCGGCGCTCGGCCGAACGGCCGTGACATGCGAGCCCGCCATGGCGTCGGCATGACATCATGGTGCGGTTCGATCCGCGTCGGCCCGACCGCAGCGGGCGGCGTGTCGGCGTCCTACCTGACGAGTCTGTGGCCATGGCGGTCAGGCTTCCCGACTGCGTGGCGCAATCTTGGCCGTTGATTTGAAAATCGGCGGCCCGGTCGATCGGCTTTCACGCGTTTGAGTTACTTAGCGTTTGATCTGAACCGTTGGATCTAGATCCGGCGGTCGAGATTAGATCTGGAATTTTGACGGGATCTCACCGTGCGGTGGCGTGGCACTGTCTGGGGCGTTGGATCTTGATCGGACGGCGGAGAAGCTTGGCAGCAGCGGCGATGGAGTGCGGCGGAGCTGGCTGGCCAGAGCTGGGGACGGCGACACGGCCAACGGCGTTTGCGGCCTCCTCCGGCGAAGTGAGATGTCCCTTCGGGTGCGTCTCGTCGCGGTGAGTCTGGATCTGAGGTCAACGGCGAGGACGGCGGGGCGGCGAGCAAGCAAAGACCGTGGCGGGCGGCGGCGCAACTTACGGCGAAGCTCGCGACGGCTAAACGGCGGCGGCTTTGCCTCGGCGAAGTAGAAGGAGAAGCGCGGGATCACGGCGGTCTCGAGGTATGCCGGGCTTTAAATAACCTCGGCGTCCGTCGCAACGGAGACCTAGTTTTCCACGCGCGGACCGGCGGCGAGTCCGGCTCGGACTCGGGCGGAGACGACGACGGAGAGCCGTACCGCGTGGCACGATCAACGGCCACGATCGCCTGAAGCGCGGCCGGTCCGGTCGGACACGGCTCGGGTCGAGTCGGCGGATCTCGGCCGTTGGATCTTGATCCAACGGTTGGGATTGATTAGGGTTAGGAGTGGGTTCGGTCGAGTCCGCGTGGCTCGGGTCGGACTCGAGTCCGACTTCGGTTCCGACTTCGGTCGGATGAGCGATACTTGACCCGAGTTTGATTTTCCAGCGATTTAATATTTAAAATAATTCCTAGTAATTCATTTAATTCATTAAAAATAGCAAATGACTCGAAAAATTCGAGAAAAATTAGGAAAATACTTTGGATCATTTTGGACTCAAATAAAATATTTCCAACAAAATTTTATTTGCAAAATTAAATTCTTTAATTATTTCAAAATGGAATAAATTCAAATAAATTCCAATTAAATCCAAATAAATTCGAGAAAATTCCAAAAATTCACCAAAGTGCCAAATCACACATGAATTTAGGACAAGTAAAATTTTGGGGTGTTACAAACCTCCCCTTAATAGAATCTAGTCCCACGAGATTCAGGGCTTACTAAAGGAATAGGTTTGGAAATTCTTTCTTCAAATCCTCTTCGGCGCTCCCAAGTCGCCGCTTTCTTCATGGTTGCTCCACTTGAACTCTACAAAAGCGGGTTGACTTGTTTCTAGTTTCTCGATCCATTGTGTCTAGAATCCTCACGGGATACTCCTTATAAGTCAAATCCTCTTGCAACTCAATTGATTCTAACGGTGTCTGCATTCCTCGGGAACTCGGAGACACTTCTTTAAGCTAGGACACATGGAATACATCATGTACCGCCAACGCATTGTGGGCAACTCCGGTGATAAGCAACCGCCTCTGTGGCTCAAAATCTTAAATGGTCCAACATAGCAGGGTGCAAGTTTCCCTTTGGCATGGAACCTCTTAACTCCTGAGAGGCGTAACTCTGAGGTATACAAAGTCTTACGGTTCAAAACTCAAATCTCGGCGACGATTGTCGGCATAACTCTTCTGTCGAGATTGGGCTATCTTCAACCTTTCCTAATCATGGCGACTGTTCTTGACTTCTTGAAGAATATCAGGCCCAAAGACACGGCGCTCACGGTCTCATTCCAATTCAATGGCGTCCGAAGCGGTCGACCATCTGATGCCTCAAAGGTGACATCGTAAACTAGCACGATAACTATTGTTGTAATGGCGAACTCGGCATACGGCAAACTCTTATCCCAAGAGGTAGCATAAGCCAATGCACAAGCTCTCAACATATCCTCGAGAATCTGGTTGACTCTTTCGGTCTGTCCATCCGATGCGTGGATGATAAGGCATCTTGAAGTTTAAGCGGGTTCCCATGGCTTCATGCAACTTATTCCGAATCTTGAGGTAAATTGGGTACCTCTGTCAGATACAATCCTCTTTGGCACTCCGTGCAAACAAACAATCTCGATCATGTACAACTACGCTAACTTATCTCCCGAGTAGGTGGTCTTCACGGGGATAAAATGGGCTACTTTGGTCAAGCGATCCACTATAACCCATATGGAGTCATACCCCCTTGAGTCTTGACAAGCCGGTAATGAAATCCATTCCGATTTCCTCCCACTTCCACTCGAGGTATCTTCGGTAGTGTAGCAATCCTGCTGGTCTCGATGCATTGCCTTGACTCTCTGGCATACGTCGCACAATGCAACATGCTCGGCAACTTCACGTTTCATACTCGGCCACGAATCTCTCCTTGAGATCTGATACATCTTGGCGCTTCGGGTGAATTGAGTACTTGGAGTCATGGGCTTCTTCGAATCGATTGCTTTAACTCCTTTTTGTTAGGCACACAAATGCGATCCTTCATCCACAACGTGCCTTGCTCATCCAACTTGAAGTCCTCTGCCTTGCCTTCCTCCTTTTGGACTTAATCCTACGGATCTGTCATCATCCCTCTGTCCTTCTCGGATCTGGTCCTCTAAAGTAGGCTTTACTTCCAATGCGGCCAAGAATCCGCTAGGTACAACCTCAATCTTCATTTTCCGGAAATCCTCACATAACTCATCCTGACTTGTGGCTAGCAACGTACTCACGGTATGGCTTTTCCGACTCGAGCATCGGCTACTCGTTGGCCTTCAGGGATGGTAATGGATTCCAACATTATAGTCCTTGATCAACTCTAGCCATCTCCTTTGCCTCATATTCAGATCCATTGGGTGAATATGTACTTAAAACTCTTATGATCCGTATATACTTCACATCTGTTTCCAATCAGATAGTGACGCCATATCTTCAAAGCATGCACTACGGCGGCTAACTCTAGGTCATGTGTCGGATAATTTCCCTCATGCGGCCTCAACTGCCTTGATGCATAGGCGACGACCTTTCCATACTGCATCGACACACATCGATCCTTGGCGCTGACGCGTCGCAATAAATATCGAAGCTTTGAGCAACATCCGGTAGAACTAACACGGTCTTGATGTCAATCGCTTCTTGACTCTGAAATCCTTTCTCACATTCGGCGTCCATGCAAACTTCTTTTCCTTCTTGACAATTGCGTAAGAGGTTTCGCGATTGTCGAAAAGCCTTCAATGAAACGGCGGTAGTATCCTGCCATTCCAAGGAAACTCCAATCTGGGTCACCGTCTTTGGTTGTTCCCAATGTAACACAGCTTCTACTTTGCTTGGATCCACGGCGACTCCCTCATGCGGTCATTACATGTCCAAGAAACTCCACCTTGTCCTTCCAAAAATCACACTTGCTAAACTTGGCGAAAAGTTGCTTTGTTCCTCGGCTTTTCCAAAACTCGCCTTAAGTGTTCGGCATGTTCATCCTCTGTCTTGGAGTAGATTAGGATATCGTCTATGAACACGACGACAAACTTGTCCAAATATTCCATGAACACCTTATTCATCATATTCATGAAATAATTTGGCGCATTCGTCAATCCAAAGGACATAGCGTAAACTCGTAATGTCCATATCTTGGCGAGAATGCGATCTTGAATATCTTACGATCGGATCTTCAAGCGATGGTATCGATCTCAGATCAATCTTGGAGAAAACTCCGGCTCCTCTTAAGCGATCAAACAAATCATCAATCTGGGTAGCGGATACTTATTCTTCACGGTGACTTCATTGAGTGCACGGTAGTCAATGCACATCCTGAAACTCCGTCCTTCTTCTTGACAAACAAAGCGGGGCTCCCCACGGCGACGAACTCGGTCTGATAAATCCTTTATCCATTAACTCTTCCATTTGTTTCTTCATCTCTACCAACTCCTCGGTAGACATCCGATAGGGTCTCTTTGCTATCGGTCTTTGTGCAGGTACAAGCTCTATCACAAACTCTATGTCCCTGTCTGCGGCATACCAGGTAGATCTTCGGGAAAGACATCTGGGTACTCATTCACTCTTGAGACATCCTCTACGCTGATTGCCTTGGTGCTGTTAATCATCATTGTCCATCTCTAAGCTGCAGTGGCTTGAAATTCCACTTTCTTCCCACACGGGCTCTCAAGCGAGATAGTCCTTCGTCCACAATCAATACGGCCTTGTGCTTGGATAACCAATCCATTCCCAATATAACATCCAAGGTGCAGGTCTCCAAAATTATAAGGTTTGCTAGGAACTCTATTCCATCTATTAGTATTCTCACCGGAACATCCTACTTCCGTTCGGAGTTCGGAACCAGGGGTTTGAACTAAAAGCATGCACTTAAGTCTTGCAATCCTTAAATCATTTCTAGTAGCAAAGCCTTGCGAAACAAGCGAATCTGAAGCTCGAGTCAAACAAAGCTGTAAGTCTTGAGTTAACAAGTAACTTACCCGATCTGACGTCAGTAGCATTTTGCGGTGCATCTGCGGTGACATGGTTGACTCGGCCTCTCACCACGATGCAGGGTGTGGCTCTGGTCTTTGGCGTCCTAGTAGGGGTGGTTCCTAGGTTGAAGCGGCGGGGTCGCTCTCGCTGTCTTCTTGGACAAGCTGTTGGCAAAGTGTCTGGCTCGTTCTTGATTGTATGTGGCGCCTCCTTGTTCCTTCTTTGGCTGCACTGGAGTAAGCGTTTCTAGCGAAGTGGGGTTTGGTAGTTACGATTGGCAGGTCTTGGTGCTTTGAGGATGGTGTCCTTGTTGCATTGTGGTTGGAATGCGAAGAATTGATTTGGTGCAACTCTCAAGCGGCATTGCGTTCCTGGCGTGATCCTTCTTTGTTGCATCCTGCGCTTCTGTTCTCATCCAGTTCCTTGCGCTTGTCCTCAAGAATAAGTGCCTTATTCACCAACTCTTGGAAATGCGGAAAGGTGTGGGTGATCAACCCTACTTGCAATCCCGAGTTAAGTCCCTTCATAAAAGCGAGGTATGCGGATTTATCTGTCGCTACATCCTCGGTGCGTAGCGTGCTATTGTGTGAACTTGTTCAGGTAGTCGACCAGCGGTGATTACCTTGCTTGATGCTCTGAACTCCTCCTTCTTAAGGTCCATGATTCCTTCAGGCACGTGAATCTTTGTCGAATGTTTGTGAACTCTTCCCAAGTGATATCTTGAGGGTTCTCTTGCGTGTACGAAGTTCTCCCACCATTCGTAATTTGTTCCTTCCAACTGATGAGAAGCGTAAAGTACCTTCTCATTCCCTATGCATTGATCTATGTGTAGCTTCCTCTCGATTGATCTTAACCAATCATCGACCTCCAATGGATTGGCAATCCCAGAGAAAGTGGGTGGGTGAGTCCTCATGAACTCGTGACCTTGTATTCGGCGTGGTCACTGATTAACTTGATTGGCTGTGGCACGGCGGTGGACGTGCTGCATTTGTTGCATCATAGCATGCATCAAGCGAGTCCGAGCAGCAAGAAAGGCTCCAAAATTCTGCATATCAATGGCGGTCTTTGGTGCTCTATCATTGGGGTTTTCTGCTGGCGAGAACCACTCCCATTGCTTCCAAAGTTCCCACGGGTGTTCACCATCTGTCGATTTGCTCTAGGTTTAGAGATGAGAGGGAAACAAGAATAGACAAGTAATATGGAACTTATGCGGGGCGAAAGGGGTAACTTTAAGGTCCATCTTTATTATTAATAACTTGGTATGGCTGCTTACAATGCCTAAGGGCCTTGCAACACATACTGCACACTCAGCAAACAAAGCAAATCCAAATCGAACTAACTCTGGAGTCTAACGCCTAAAGGGTGACTCTTTATTCTATGACTCGACTCGGCGAAGGAGTCTCACTATAGAACCTATGCTCACTCATCGAGAAAACCTCCACGGCCTGGAGTGCGGGTCTTTGCGGCATAGGCGCGAAACGATTGCCATGTCCAGCAAGCTGTGTCATCCGTGGTAGTCGAAGAAGCGGTGTCCTCATCGAGATCGACTCTTACGGATCGGCTCGTGTAGCTCGAGTCTTGGCTGCGGAGTGCAGTCCGTACAAAGTCATCTCCAACTCGTCAATCCTTCGTAGAAGGTGTGCCACATACTCTTGAGCTTCCCGCCATCTGTTCTTCTCTGTCGTGATCTCCTTGCGGGCCTTAGCTCCTTGCTTGTATTATCTAGTACATCCTCCTGGGCGACGACAAATCATGCCAAGCGTGTAACCGTGGCATCCTCATCTGAATCTCCTTCGGTCGAGAAGGTTATCGCTCTTAGCGGATAGTAGCGGAACACCGTACTCTCCAACTCTCGGGCGTAGATACGGGTAATGTGCCGCATTGCGCGTCGTGATACTTCTTGGATACCCATCTGCATTGTAGATCTCCTGGCAGTGCAGTGTATCGGGCGATTGCCTGGGCCCTTTTTCCTAGCGGTACCTCAATCTTCACATCACAAGCTTTGATCAATCCCGCTTGTCGATCACTTCTACTTGGTATTGGGGCTTCTCAAAATCTCCGAGAGTGCAGAGCATATGCCAAAGTTCATGGCGTGACCACTTCCCAGATCAACGTAGTTGAACTCTTCCTCCATCTGTCACAAGAGTGCTTTACGTAAGAACCCGGAATTTTTAAATTGTGACAAGGTAAGGGAAAATTTCAGCAAGAGACAAGAAAAGAGAGAAAGGGATAAGTCGAGATGTCATTTCTTGTCTTCACAAATTTTTAGCTTTTAGAAAATAGGTTTTATCCTCACTACGACCATTCTAGCTAGGGTTGAGCCTACAGTCAAGTATGGCTCTGATACCACCTCTGTCGGGACCCCGAATTTGCAAATCCGGACCCTCTGTGTATTCAGCACTAGTCCAGGAACGCGCTAGTGCACACAGTCTTAACATCGGTATATATCACAATCATACCAAACGATACTATCAAAGTACTTTATTTAGATAATCAAAGGGTTACTCGACCTTATGGCCAAGTTACAAATATATGCCTCGCGAGGCGAAACTTATTAAAAGAGAAATAACAGCAGCGGAAAATCAAATAACTTCGTGGCGCCATCCAGTATACCACAGGCAACTGACTGGGCTCGCATCCCTAAGTAGACGGGTCCTCTTGGAAATCCTCCTCAGCGGCGTAGTCTCCTCTTCAACTGGTATTGTGTTGAGGCAAGGGTGAGTACTTGGTACTCGGCAAGTCATGCCTGAGAATGCAAGCTAATATACTATATGCATGGCTTGGTACAAAGGAATAGCTCGAGGTATATTTGCGATGCTTGACTTTTGACAAGTAATAAAAGTAGATTCGAAAGCAGTGGAAATAAGTAAAGCATAAATAACTTCTCAAGAAATTTAATAAACATTTTTCCCCATCCTAAACCACATTTCCATCAACTTCATTACTAAACCAACCCAACATTTCAAATCCAAGTTATTTTCAGAAAGTCTAACCCTTATTTGTAATTCCAGAGCATTGTCCAGTACCGTGGACTCGGCTATTCAAATAGATTCAACACTCTGCAGAGGTTATGCACTTTACCCACAAGATACAGTCAAACACCACAAAGGCGAGTTCCCGTAACAAAGCCTTTCGGAAGCCTCAAACAACACAGGTGGCCCTCTCCGGTTCGTGCTCTACACCATCCCTTCCCTTAGCCAAGGCGAAGTATGGGACCAACACACCGTTAGATGGGTATCTGGCCACAGCCACGATCGCTCCCCGTACAATCACACAAGCGGTGTAATTGACACCCTGAGGCTCCACAAGTGAGTCCTTAGCGACTTAATCAACTAGGGCCGTCCCATTCCGACCATGTGGTTGCAAGTATGACCAGTTCAAAGGCTTGCAAGGTTAAGTCCTTAGAGTGACCAGGGCAAGACTACTAGAAAAACCAAATCAACATCCCCAATGCCACAACTGGCCCACTGACATTACTCTTGCCACATGCCCTGGCCGAAATCGCTTTATCAAACCCCAGTTGATTACCATGCACCACGTGCCATCAACATCACATGATACTTTTCCAAAACAGGTTCAATATATCATTAAGTCAATATTAGCATTTGAATATCCAAAATCATGTCATGAGCACGTAGCAGGTCTAAGCAGTATACTACAACGTTCTAAACCCATGTTGGCAATTTAATAATGTCCAACTAGTAAACCACAACTAGGGTGACAAAGGGTCATGGCACATACTTAAGTAATCAAGGTGTCATATAGCAAATTGGTATTTATCTAACCCCCATGTTTAAACAAAGTATCTTTCTAATTGAACTAGCATGCAATAGTTTAAATCAAAATAGATTTCGAAATAGGATCAATATGGTCAAAGCACAACTTGCCTTCAAAAAGTACTTGCTCTTGGTCTTGAGTTGGATCCTGAGTCAACACTTCTCCCTCGAATCCTTCCGGCACTTCAACGTCTACTCGTAAAGCGTGCAAATAGCAAATACACAAATAAACACTAGGCAAAAACATCCCAAAACTCCAAATAAAATCCATAAACAGAGAGAACATAATTTTCTGGATTTTTAGAAAGCTGGAATAAATCAAATTTGGAGTTAAAGCATAAAAGTTATGATTTATTAAAGTTTAAATAATCAATTAAATAATATTACAGAGAAAAACTTTAGTCCAAAAATTAAATAAAATTTATATTTAGGTAGATCTCAATTTTATACAAATTTAGAAATTTGAATCACTCAAATCGGAGTTGAAGCATAAAAGTTATAAGCGTTTGAGGTTTGAATCTAAATTTGAATCAATATTTCGAATTAATAAATCATTTTCTTTTGGAAATTAATTATTGCGTCGGCAAGGACACGTGGCAGCCTCGATTGGGCGGTGGCGTCGGTAGTCCATGGACTTGGTCCACGCTCGGCTCGGGTCCACCGTGGACTCGGTCCACGACTCCGCGTGAGGCCCGACATGTGGGCCCACTCGGGTAGCGTCATCGGCCAGCGTCGGCGAGGCTCGGCCACGCGGTCTTACAGTAGGTCCCACCGATGGCGTCATGGGTGGCGTCGGCGCTCGGCTGAACGGCCCCGACATGCGGGCCCGCCATGGCGTCGACATGACATCATGGTGCGGTTCGATCCGCGTCGGCCCGACCGCGGGCGGCGTGTCGGCGTCCTACCTGCGAGTGCGGCCATGGCGGTCGAGGCTTCCCGACACGTGGCGCAATCTTGGCCGTTGATTTGAAAATCGGCGGCCCGGATTAGATCTGGCTTTCACGCGTTTGAGTTAACGCAGCGTTTGATCTGAACCGTTGGATCTAGATCCAAGCGGTCGAGATTAGATCTGGAATTTTGGGCCGGGATCTCACCGTGCGGTGGCGTGGCTGTCTGGGGCGTTGGATCTTGATCGGACGGAGAAGCTCGGCGGCAGCGATGGCGTCGGCGGAGCGGTGGCGGAGGCTGAGGGCAGCGACATGGCCAACGGCGTTGCGGCCTCCTCGTGAAGTGAGATGTCCCTTCGGTGCGTCTCGTCGCGGTGAGTCTGAATCTGAGGTCAACGGCGCAGGGGACGGCGGCGGCGAGCGAAGCAAAGACCGTGGCGGAAGCGGCGCGCGCAACTTCTGGCGAGCTTCGCCGCGGCTAAGCAGCGGCGGCTTTGCCTCGGCGAAGTAGAGAAGGAGAAGCGCGGGATCACAGCGGTCCTCGGGGTTAGGGGTGGCAATTATACCAGCGGTTCGGAGTACCGCGGGTTCTGCCGTCGGGTTGAGTTCGGGTAATATATTTTACCCGTGGGTTTTATGGTCGGTACCGTGGTGACTCGGATCGGATTCGGGTTTTAATCGATACCCATGGGTACCGCGGTATCGAAATTCTCTCACTACCCCTTGGCCTTCAAGTCTTCATTCACCCCACGTGACCACCCGGTCCACCCGCGATCCGCATCCACGAAGTCGTCCCAACTCTCCCAAATCCCTAATTCCCGAAATCCCCACCCGGCCACCCGGACCCAGCCCGCCCCGCCCGTGAGCGCGCCCCGCCCGGCGGCGGTGCCGCCCTCCCCGGCGCTCGCCCCGCTAGCTTGGCTCGACGCATCGCTGCTGCATCGCTGCACTGCTCCATCGCCTCCGGCCTCCCCAGCGCCACCACGGGCCGTGCGCCTGGCCTCCCGAGGACCCGACCGCGGCGATCAGCCGACGCCACCTCCCACCAGCGCCTCCTGCCCGGCCCGGCTCGAGCCGCTTCCCATCGCCTGACGCCACCTCCGAATAGGTAGTTCCTTGTTCTTCTTGTCTTGATGTCTTGATGAGCCATTGGTTGTCTGTTGGTTGTGTTCTTCTGATTAATTGATGTCTTGATGGGTTGCTACCGCTATCAAAATTTCTAACTTGGTCTAAATTTCTACGACATGAATGATTGAATGTTGGTTGTGTTCTTCTGATTAATAGAGTTGTGTCTAAATTGGTTGTGTTCTTACAGTTAATTGAATGTTGGTCTAAATTTCGATCAGCATGAATGATTGAATGTTGCCATGAAAAGACATGTCGGGTTCGGGTTCGGGTAGCACTAACTTTTGAATGTTTTATGCTTTTAGGGCCTGAGTCCCCTGTCCTTAATGCATTGATGACTTGTCTTGAGGATGAAGAGGAAGAAGTGGTAGTACTATCCCTCAGTTTATTCTTGTAAATTTTTCATACCTACAAAATACAAATGGAATGTATGATAAGTTGATAACATGTCTTTTCTCTTTTTGCTAGCTTGATGATGTTTATCTTTGAGTCGACCGTGTGTAATTGAGGAAGTTGCGGGTGGAGTTGTGGAGGGAATGAGGGATGACACAAAGATGTCTGTTTATTGTTTGCTCAATTGAACTATGTTGATTGTTGAACTATCACTATGTTGGCATGTTAAACCATGTTGAACTGTCTATTTGCTCAATTGAACTCGTCACAATTTGCTTATTTGCTCATATTGACTTGTCTTAATGTTATTTGTTGAGTGTCAAATTTGTTCTTTATGTTTTGATTTGTTCTGCTCATAAACCAAATTGATTGTTGGTTATCTCCTAGCTAGTTGTTCTTCTGCTTTGCCTTCTACTATCTAATGCAAAAATCATCGCTTCATCGCCTTCTCGTCTACCGCAAGAGTGCAAGACCGCAACATCTTCTCATGTGAAATCTGTTGATTTTAAACTATGTTTGATACCCGTCGGTGCAGTCGGGTTTCCACCGTCGGGTTCGGGTATATGTTTCTACCCGAACGGTAATTCGGGTTCGGGTTGGGTATTCCGAATCGGGTTCGGGTTCGGATCGGATTTTGTAAAACCCGCACCCGATCCGACCCATTGCCATCCCTACTCGGGGTATGCCCCGGGCTTTAAATAGCCTCGGCGTCCGTGCAGAAAACGGAGACCTAGTTTTCCACGGCGGCGGACACGGCGGCGGAGTCCGGCTCGGACTCGGGCGGAGACGACGACGGAGAGCCGTTACCGTGGCACGATCAGCGGCCACGATCGCCGCGAAGCGCGGCCGGGTCCGGTCGGACACGGCTCGGGTCGAGTCGAGCGGATCTCGGTAGTTGGATCTTGATCCAGCGGTTGGGATTGTTTAGGGTTTGGCGTGGGTTCGGTCGAGTCACGTGGCTCGGGTCGGACTCGAGTCCGACTCGGGTTCCGACTCGGTCGGATGAACAGTACTTGACCCGAGTTTGATTTTCCAGCGATTTAATATTTAAAATAATTCCTAGTAATTCATTTAATTCATTAAAAATAGCAAATGACTCAGAAAAATTCGAGAAAATTACGGAAAATACTTTGGATCATTTTGGACTCAAATAAAATATTTCCAACAAAATTTTATTTGCAAAATTAAATTCTTTAATTATTTCAAAATGGAATAAATTCAAATAAATTCCAATTAAATCCAAATAAATTCCAGAAAATTCCAAAAATTCACCAAAGTGCCAAATCACACATGAATTTAGGACAAGTAAAATTTTGGGGTGTTACAGGCCACCTCTGCCCTCCTCGCGTTGGTGCTCCTACGACACGCCATCTGCCGCCTCCACGGTTCTCGACACCGACCTTGCCGCTTCGGCCGTCTACGATTAGCCACTTCGGCTGCCTGCCTCGGTGTCCTCCATGCTCCCATCGGCATTGGCCGACCCCGACCACGTCTCCGCCTCCGTGCGCCAGCGCATCTACTCGCACCGATTGACACTGCTCTGGTGACTACCTCCGGCCTCTGAGCCGCCTCGCCTTCGTCGATCGTTGGCAGCACCGGCTTCCGGTCGGCCCAACGTGCTCCGGCTGCGAACTCCACGTGTGTCATCATTGCCAACTTCTTGTCTTCTGCGCGACCCCTTCGACCTATGCGCCCAGCCTTCGGTTTCCAGCACCACCGGGTCTTCAGCATCGCCATCTGACGTGCTGCTTTCCGACGCGTCGTCGTCATTCATTGCGCCTCGCCGGGCCGCCAGCTCCGCCTTCGCGTGTTCCGCGCCCTCCAGCTCTGCCGGCTCGCCAGGTCTCCGATCCGCTTCATGCGGCTGACCGCGTATCGTGCAGTCGCCTTCTGGTCCGCCTCCGTTGGCCTGAGCTGGCTGCCAAGCCGACTCCGCCCTCTGCCTCGCTCGAGTTCATGTTCCCAGGCGCACGAGAGTTCGTGAGGAGCTCTCGATCGATCGGAGTTCAAGTCCTTTGTCAATTGGATTTCAAAGTTTTTTTTCTCGTTGGCTCAAGTCCGGCTTGGCGGTTTTCGGGCTACTGCTTTTTAGTATTGTGACTATTATTCCTAGTATTTTCTTAAGTCTTCCATTGCATTTATCCAAGCCTTTAACATCTTGATTCTGTCATCGCTTGGCTCTTTTATGGGCTCGGCTCATTCTGTTGACTCCGATTACCTCACATCGGCTCGACTCATTTTGTCGGCTTCGTCGGTTCTTCTTCGTCGACTCAGCTCTATCGTTGGCTCTTCTTCGTCGACTCGGCCCTACCTTCGACTTCCATTAGTCGATTTGGCTTCTTCATCGACTCAGCCCTACCGACGGCTTTTCTTCGTCAACTCGGTTCTTCGTCGGCTTTTCTTCGTCAGCCTGATTTTTCAAGAGTTAGATGCTATGAAGACTACTTCAAGACCAGGACTTTGGATTTTTTCCCTATTTTAGTGGCAACCCTTTCCAAATGCAATGCTATTGCATACGCCTTGAATTTGTGGGGGGGGGTGTTAAGGATATAGGTTTTCCTTACATAAGTTTTCCTAGTTTAGGTGTTGCCTTACATAGGCTTTCCTTTTGTACCCTTGTGTACTCTTGAAGGATCATTGTTTTTGATCCAATTGTTTTTGATGATGAGAATTTGAAAAGAGTTGAAATTGATTTGATTATTTGATAAGATTTGAAAGAGGTTTGATTATTTAGTGGTTGTATGGATTAACTTGAGTCAAGTCGCGGACTTGGGCTCGGAAATTGTTTTTGTGTTTTTTTGTTCACGTGCAGGTGTTGCTTGAGGTCGAACGTGGTCGGTGACTGGTCCGAGACTAGGTTCAAGGGAGGAACTGAGGTCGTGAGGGTCGAGGGTGTCATGCGGGACGTTTGGACTAGAGGACAGTGCGCGTGAAGTCGTTCATTGCAGCGTGGTGGCAGGTGGCCGTACACGTGTATACGAATTTTTTACACATGCATACAAATACATGTGGATTTGTTGCATTATTGTGTGTGTGCATGCATACAAATGCATGTATGCATTTAATGTGTGTGTGCGTGTTGCATGTGTGTGTGCATGAGAGTGTGTGTGTGTGTGAGTGCATGTGTGTGTGCATGCATACGAGTGTGTGTGTGCATGCAGTGTGTTGTGTGCATGCATGTGTGCGTGGTGTTTGTGTGTGGCGTGCGTGCGTTGTGTAGCATGCATGGTGTGTATGCATTTAATGCATGCATGGTGTTTGCGTGTGTGTGTTTTGCATGTGTGTGCTTTTCACGCAGGTCGTCCGACAGGAAGCCAGGCTATTTGCCGTGTCCTAGAGAGCCAGGAAAATTTGCCATGTCCGAGTCGGCTGGCGTGAAGTGAGATTGACATGGAGACTGCTTGCTCAATCCGAATACAAAAAGGAATAGGTGGTTGTGGAGTCCTTTAAATAGAGGTTGTAAGGGCTTAGAAAATTCATCCAATGCAAAGGGCAAGAAGCAAAAGGTGCCTACAACAAAGAAAAGCTTTTGTGCTCTCTTTAGTTTGTTTAGGGTTTTCTAATCTTGTGAGATTAGAGATTTTGTTTAGGGTTTTCTAATCATTGAAGATTAGAAGATTTTTTTTTGGTGTCATCTTGTTGAAGATGGCTTTGGAATAAAAAAAAATAAGTTTATGCAATATTCTCTTTTTTTTTTCTTTGATTCTTGATTAGAAGGTTTGTTCGATTTTTGATAGAACTAGTTTTGATTTTTGTTCGACTTGTCTCGCTAATTAATCTAGGGTTTTGATCTCTTCATTATTAGATATTCTTCCGCTATTTAGGGGTCTTTTATTTTCAGAAAGAAATAGTTGAATTTTATTCGGCATCTATTCACCCCCCCCTCTAGTTGCCTACTCGGTCCTTCAAGTTGTATCAGAGCAAGGTTCTACTAATCCATCTTAACAGGTGATTAGTAAACGGTAAGATATGGCAACAGAGAAATACTCAAACAAGCCGCCAATCTTCGATGGCACAGACTTCCCCACTGGGCGGATCAGGATGATCGCATATCTTCAAGCTCAAGGTAACGCGATTTGGCGCAAGGTAAAAATTTAAATGCGAGCTTCCTTCTAATGATGATATTGATAAAATCGAGTTTGAAAAAGATGTTGAAAACAATAATAGAGCTAGAAACATATTGCTTCAAGGACTTGCTAGAAAAGAATTCGATAGAGTGCATCATTTACTCACTTGCTCATGAAATTTGGAAATCTCTTCAAGATTATCATGAGGGCAATCGACTGTAAAAGAAGCTAGGCAAGATCAATTTAAAAGGAATACACTAGATTTGAAATGAACTCTGGAGAATCTCTAGATGATTGTTTTGCTCGCTTTAATGTAATCTTAAACAATCTTAGAAATTTGTAGATGTAAAGTACACTCGACTCTGAAAATGCTAGACATTTCCTATCATCTCTTGATCTTAAAATCGGCAAATGAAAGTGATTGCTTTTAGGGAAGCTCATAAGATGAGTGAAATGACTTTGGATAAACTATATTCTAGTCTCAAGACTTTTGAGATAGACATTGTTTCAAGAACTTCCAATGATAATTCTATGGCTCTTAATGCTAATTCTTCATATGATAATGCTACTAGTTCTTCATCATCATACTCCATTATCGCTTTGAGTGCTCTTAGTGATGAGCAGCTAGATCAAATACCGGAAGATACACTTGCTCTTCTTTCCAAGCGTGTCAATGCAGCTTACATGAGATCAAGGGAGAGAAGAGGAGCCTCCATCCACTTTGCTACAATCAAGGCAAGGCCGGCACATCCGTGCTAACTGTTTCAAGAACAAAGATAAAGAGGAGAAGGAGCAAAGCAACTCCTCCAAGTCCTTAGGCCAAAAGAGAGCAAGGACAAAAATAAGCAACGGACAAAGAAGATGCTCAACAAAGTCTTAGCGGCAATTGGTCGCTTAGACTTAAGCGACATTGATGATTCAACTGACGATGAGAAGGAAGCGAAGCAAACTAAGCTGAACGAGAAAGATTTCACCGGACTGTGCTTCATGGCGAAAGGGAACACTAGTGATTCTAGTGACAACGACAACACTTCCAGCGACGGTGATGAGGTAATACCTTCGTATGATGAGCTTTGTGAAGTTTTAGTCATATTGAGAAAATCTTTAAGAAAATCCTCACTCAAAAATAAAAACTTAGAGAAAGATCTATCCATGCCGAAAGCGAAAACTTTGATCTTAGAAATTCAAATTCTGAAAAGACATGTGATTCTTGCTTAGATCTCAAATTTGAAATTAAATCTTTAAAAGAGGAACATATGATTAAACTAGAACAAGTTTATGCCAAAAATGAAAAACTTGTGAAAAATGTTGGTTGCTCTCTTGATGGTTTACATGGTCAAACTTCTTGTTCTAAATGTCCCATACTAGAATTGAAGTTGCATGATGCAGATGCTAAGATTACTCAATTGTTTAATGATTTGCTTACACATGAAGTTCTTTCATGCTCAACTTGTCGCAAGCAAAAAGAAAAAGTAGATGTTTCCTGTAATAATTGTTTAACACTCTCTCGAAAAATTGATTACTTGGAAAAGTCTTTAGAACGTTTTACTAAAGGAAAGAAAAATCTAAATATGATTTTGGATCAATCAAAAGTCAGCACTCATCACAAAGGTTTAGGTTTTGATCCTTATGCTCATCACAAATCATATGCTCCTACTATTGTTAAAACTCTTGAAAGTGGAAAGTTTGAAATTGTCAAAGAACCTAAGAAAACTGTCTTCAAATCTGCTGGAATTTTATCTTCTACAATGATGAATGCAAATGTTGCTTCTGCTCCTAAAGACAAACCATTTGTTAAGTACAATTGCACTCATTGTGGAAAAGATGGTCATTTGGTGAATTTTTGTTTTAGACTAGCCAAACAACAGAGAAAGGAAAATTCAAAGGCTAACTTTAGACAAACACGTATCATTTCTCAACATGTTCCGCTAGTGAAAGCAAACAAAATTCCTCGAAATTCATCTACGTTGCATTCACAAGCTTTTGTACGATCACCTCCTCGTCGAGTGATTCAGTGCTGGATACCTAAATCTTATTTCTCTAACCCCAGCGCTGAATCCTCGGCATCTTCTGTTCATAACATGTAGGTGGTACGAGAAGGGAAGGAGAACATCTGGGTTGTTGATTCAGGATGCTGCCAACACATGACAGGCAACCCAAGTTGGTTCTCCTCCCTAACAAAAGCATCTGGGAACGAAACGATCACTTTTGGAGATGCTACTCTTTGGGCGTCATTGCAAAAGGTACAGTGAAGGTAAATGAGCACTTTACTTTAAAAAATGTCTCTTTGGTGTCTAAACTGAAATTCAACCTTCTGTCTGTATCTCAATTATTGGATGAGAACTTTGAAGTAAGTTTTAAACCGAATGCATGTAGAGTACTCGATGCTTCTGGAAACTTGATTCTTAAAATATCTAGACTTGGAAAAATTTTCATAGCAAATTTTAGCAATGCTTCAAGTTCACATTGTTTTGTTGCTTCAGAATCTAGAAATCTCAATTTTTGGCATCGTCGGTTAGGTCACATGGGCTTTGATCTGTTATCTAGATTGAGTGGTCTAGACTTAATTCGTGGCTTGCCAAAATTAAAATCTTGCAAAGACATTGTTTGTGCTTCCTGTCGACATGGTAAGATGGTTGGAGCCCCTCATGTTCCTGTCTCTACTATAATGACCACTGGCCCCGGTCAACTTCTTCACATGGATACAGTAGGACCATCTCGAGTACAATCGTAGGAGGTAAGTGGTACTTTCTAGTAATAGTTGATGATTATTCGAGATACTCTTGGGTGCATTTTCTGTCTTCAAAAGATGAGATTTTTGGACTCTTTCATGTCTTCATTAAGAGATTGATAAACGAATTGCCTAACTCATTGAAAGCCATAGAGCAGATAATGGTACAGAATTCAAAAATGCCTTGTTTAAATCTTTTGTGAAACTAATGGGATTGAACATCAATTTTCTTCGCCATATTCTCCCTCACGAGAATGGTGTTGTAGAAAGGAAAAATAGAACTTTGATTCAAATGGCTAGAACTATGCTAGATGAATACAACACTTCAAGAAAATTTTGGGTGAGGCAATTTCTTACGCTTGCTATATATCAAATAGGGTCTATCTCAGAGCTTTACTTGGTAAAACATCTTATGAACTAAGATTTGATCGTAAACCATCTGTTTCTCACTTACGAGTGTTTGGTTGCAAATGCTTTATTCTTAAACATGGAAATCTTGATAAATTCAAGCTCGTAGTACAGATGGTATTTTCCTTGGCTATTCGTTGCACTCTCGTGGATATCGTGTACTTGATTTATCGACTAACAAATTGTTGGAGACATGCGATGTTACTTTTGATGAGGCCCTGGAGCTAGACCCGACATTTCAGGTTCACGAGAAGATTTAGAGCCAATCTTTTTGGATAAAAGATTCGAAGAAAATGATGAAGATAATGATGATGATGAGCTCATACCTACAGAACGGGAAGATGTTCCTGAACAAATTGATGTGACTACTACTTGATTCTCCTACACCTCCCACGACGATCGAAACAAGCTGGACCTCCCTTACTGTTTTGAAGAACCATCCTCTGAACAAATTAGTGGAAGTCTTCATGAAAGGGTGACACGTTCTAATTCATCTCAAACTCTTTTATGCATGCATTCTGCTTTTGTTGCAAATTTTGAACCTAAGAACATTACTCATGCTTTAACTGATAGTTCTTGGGTAGATGCGATGCATGAAGAGTTAGAAAACTTTGAAAGGAATAAAGTTTGGTCTTTAGTGGAACCTCCTAAAAATCAAAACATTATTGGAACAAAATGGGTTTTTAAGAACAAGTTAAATGAAGATGGAATAATTGTTAGAAACAAAGCTAGACTTGTAGCTCAAGGTTATTCTCAACTTGAAGGAATTGATTTTGATGAAACATTTGCTCCTGTTGCTCGTTTAGAAGCTATTCGCATCCTCTTGGCTTTTGCAGCTTCAAAAGGTTTTAAGTTATTTCAAATGGATGTGAAAAGTGCTTTTCTAAACGGTTTTATAGAAGAAGAAGTTTTTGTGAAACAACCCCCTGGTTTTGAAAATGAAAAATTTCCTAATCATGTGTATCGTTTATCAAAAGCTCTTTATGGATTAAAACAAGCTCCTCGTGCATGGTATGATAGATTAAAAGGCTTCTTGCTTCAACATAATTTTGAGATGGGAAAAGTTGATAAAACTCTGTTTACTCAAAATTCAAATGATCAATTCCTTGTGGTGCAAATTTATGTGGATGATATTATCTTTGGAGGATCCTCCCACTCTCTTGTGTTGCAGTTTTCCGAGCTGATGTCCAGGGAATTCGAGATGAGTATGATGGGAGAGTTGACATACTTCCTTGGATTTCAAATCAAGCAAGCGAAAGAAGGGATCTTCTTGCACCAATCCAAGTATACAAAGGAGCTACTAAAGAAATTCGACATGGGAGAAGGAAAGTCAGTATCTACTCCAATGAGCACAACAACAATTTTGGATCTTGACGAGAATGGTGTCGAGATGGACCAAAAAGAATACAGAAGCATGATTGGATCACTTCTGTATTTGACTGCTTCGAGGCCTGACATACATTTTGCAGTATGTTTGTGCGCTCGATTTCAAGCCTCTCCTCGAGAATCACATCGACAAGCAATTAAAAGAATTTTCAGGTATCTTCGCTCCACTTCTGAATTTGGCATTTGGTATTCTTGTTCTTCTTCGCTTACACTCCTAGGATATTCTAATGCTGATTTTGCGGGGTGTAGATTAGATAGAAAGAGTACTTCTGGCACATGTCATTTTCTTGGCACTTCACTTGTTTCTTGGTCTTCTAAGAAACAGTCCTCGATTGCTCAATCTACTTTGAAGCTGAATACGTTGCAGCCGCTAGTTGTTGTTCACAAATTCTTTGGATCACTTCAACTCTTAAAGATTACGGTATTAACTTTAATAGTGTTCCACTTCTTTGTGATAATACTAGTGCAATTCACATCGCTAAAAATCCTGTTCAACATTCAAGGACTAAACACATTGATGTTCGATATCATTTTCTTAGAGATCATGTTGAAAAAGGAGCTATTGAACTGAAATTTGTTGATTCGGATGCTCAAATTGCTGATATTTTCACTAAGCCGCTTGATTCTTCTCGCTTTGCTTTCTTACGCGGCTTAACTTGGGATCATTCATCCCCATGGGTTGATTTGAGGAGTCTTGATTTTAACTCTTTCATTTGTGTTACTTGACTTTGGTTACTACAAGGAGCTATTTTGTCATTACACTTAAAGAAAACTCCCCTGTTTTCATTGCATCATGTAGTACAAAGCTTTGTTGACTATTCTTGTGTATATAGTCAAATTAATGCTACATTGCTTCACTTCTCACTAAAAGACTTAAAGACTAAAATAATTCAATTTGAGATGCTTTTCGAGAATATTTTGGCTCTTGTTCATTATGGTATTGCATTTGTGAAATAGGCTTAAAAGTTTCTTGTCATCTGTTGAAAGGCTAGAGCTGATTAGAAACTATGTGTGAGCTTTTTGTTGGACTTCAAATGATCATTATGAGTCTCAAGCAAAATCAGTGTTTTAATATTAAAAGCAAGTTGAAAAAGATGCAAGAAAAGGCTACTTGTCTAAACAAAAGTTCAGAACAATGTGAAGCCACTTGCCAATTTAAACTGAGAAAGATACAAGAAAGAACTACCTACTCATACACAAGTATGGGCTAGTGTGCAGTTACTTGTCATCCCTGTTGATCACAAAGCAAAATTGTCAAACTTGCTAAAAGAGAAAAAGGAAATTCAAATTTTTGAAAAGGCTTGAGACAAACATTAGTGAATTTGAAAGTCTCTCTTTGCTCATGATAGATTTCTTTTTAGCTTTGGCAAAATCAGTTTATGACATTTTACTTGTTTGCTCTAATTTGCTTATGCAACAACTATTCTATGTGTTAGAGCCTCCATATTCTCACAATTTGCTTTCTCATTGGATAAATTGATACAAAATGTGAAAACTCTCGTAAAAACTCTCCAAATGCTTTACTTTGATTATATACCTTGAATATACTTCAAAGCTTGAGATACTGCATTCATTAAGGGGGAGTTTTGACATCTTGATGACTATTTTGTCAAAAAGGGGGAGAGCAAGTCAAGAAGAAGAAAAATAAAAAGAGAGGTGAATTTCAAACTGTTTGAGAATTTGGATTTACTTGGTCTTGGAATCTTTTGGGTCTCAAACTCTCATTTTTTTCTCTACTCTTGTCAAATCTTATTGTGTTTTGTCAAATTACTCATCAAGGGGGAGATTGAAGGATCATTGTTTTTGATCCAATTGTTTTTGATGATGAGAATTTGAAAAGAGTTGAAATTGATTTGATTATTTGATAAGATTTGAAAGAGGTTTGATTATTTAGTGGTTGTATGGATTAACTTGAGTCAAGTCGCGGACTTGGGCTCGGAAATTGTTTTTGTGTTTTTTTGTTCACGTGCAGGTGTTGCTTGAGGTCGAACGTGGTCGGTGACTGGTCCGAGACTAGGTTCAAGGGAGGAACTGAGGTCGTGAGGGTCGAGGGTGTCATGCGGGACGTTTGGACTAGAGGACAGTGCGCGTGAAGTCGTTCATTGCAGCGTGGTGGCAGGTGGCCGTACACGTGTATACGAATTTTTTACACATGCATACAAATACATGTGGATTTGTTGCATTATTGTGTGTGTGCATGCATACAAATGCATGTATGCATTTAATGTGTGTGTGCGTGTTGCATGTGTGTGTGCATGAGAGTGTGTGTGTGTGTGAGTGCATGTGTGTGTGCATGCATACGAGTGTGTGTGTGCATGCAGTGTGTTGTGTGCATGCATGTGTGCGTGGTGTTTGTGTGTGGCGTGCGTGCGTTGTGTAGCATGCATGGTGTGTATGCATTTAATGCATGCATGGTGTTTGCGTGTGTGTGTTTTGCATGTGTGTGCTTTTCACGCAGGTCGTCCGACAGGAAGCCAGGCTATTTGCCGTGTCCTAGAGAGCCAGGAAAATTTGCCATGTCCGAGTCGGCTGGCGTGAAGTGAGATTGACATGGAGACTGCTTGCTCAATCCGAATACAAAAAGGAATAGGTGGTTGTGGAGTCCTTTAAATAGAGGTTGTAAGGGCTTAGAAAATTCATCCAATGCAAAGGGCAAGAAGCAAAAGGTGCCTACAACAAAGAAAAGCTTTTGTGCTCTCTTTAGTTTGTTTAGGGTTTTCTAATCTTGTGAGATTAGAGATTTTGTTTAGGGTTTTCTAATCATTGAAGATTAGAAGATTTTTTTTGGTGTCATCTTGTTGAAGATGGCTTTGGAATAAAAAAAAAATAAGTTTATGCAATATTCTCTTATTTTTTTTTTCTTTGATTCTTGATTAGAAGGTTTGTTCGATTTTGGATAGAACTAGTTTTGATTTTTGTTCGACTTGTCTCGCTAATTAATCTAGGGTTTTGATCTCTTCATTATTAGATATTCTTCCGCTATTTAGGGGTCTTTTATTTTCAGAAAGAAATAGTTGAATTTTATTCGGCATCTATTCACCCCCCCCTCTAGTTGCCTACTCGGTCCTTCAACTCTATATATTCGGGCCATTGGCCTCGTATTGAATACAACAAGTGCTATTCATAACAATTTGTATGCCTGATTTTCAGAAATACTGGTAGGATTTCTCAAACGGAGCACTTTCCCTTGCCTACAAGACTATATCACTAGCCCCATCTCACTTGTGTGTGTGC
The DNA here is from genome assembly GCA_036346355.1 of Rhipidocladum racemiflorum. Lineage (NCBI taxonomy): Eukaryota > Viridiplantae > Streptophyta > Magnoliopsida > Poales > Poaceae > Rhipidocladum > Rhipidocladum racemiflorum. The sequence continues at coordinate 48,815,214 of CM070589.1, forward strand.
TAATGATATGAATCATCTAGCACAGAATATGGATTTTCTATTGGATTACTTGCTCCAGTCATCACTTTTATATCATTATGAAATGTTGCTGACATTCTATTCCTGGCATCTTTCAGTGTGCACTTCTCTACACTACTATATATGGGCAAAGAAGGATACGAGTCATAAACCTCTCACTTTCATGCACGAGTATGCTCAGCAATCTTTTTCGATATGTTGATTTGGAAACACAATTTGCATGTTTCCTAAAGCAAGGTAAAATGGTGGTGATCCTTTTCATATATCTTTGTAATTATTCAGGTTAATAAAAAAACCTTATGAGCAATATAACTTTAAATGAAACTATCTTGTCCAATTCTCATTGCTTATATGTTCTGGTAGAGATTGACATTGTTGTATTATACAGTTGCTAATGGCATTCCAACAGCTCCACCACCCCATCTTCAGGAGGAAGTAACAAATACATGTATAAATATTCTTCAGTCCTATAGTAAATATTGTGCATCTGTAACCTCATCTGGGTAGTTGATTCTCCCAGAGGCTCTCAAACTCCTGCCCTTATATACTTTAGGTATGTTAACTTCCATGAAATGTGCTATTCCTTAGTTTCTTTCATGTGCATTGAATCCGCTAATTATTTTACTTTCTTTATCAGCACTGATTAAAAGAGTAGGCTTGCGAACTGAGGGGTGATTGGATGATTGTTCCTATTGGATGTCTCTCATCTCCTCCATTTGTGTTTTGTTAGCTGTTACGTTGGTGTTTCCTAGATTGATTCCAATACATGATCTCATATCAAGGGTACAAGTTGTCAATCTTAGATTTTTTGCTACAATAGTTATAGCCAATCTTAATTTTTTGCTGCAATTATTGAAGCCAATGCATGAGTGTTTAAATTCTTTAATGAGGAATGAATTTTTAATTTTTTTTACACCTTTTTTCAGGGAGATGATGATTCCCTTATGTTGAGAAATTAGACAGTTTCCAGATTAAATTCCGAATATAAATCATGAATAGCATCATAGAAACTAGCATGTATTTCTCTAATATACTAGATAGGACGGACATCATGATTATATTGATAAACATGATTAACCACGAGATTAGGGCAGATCGAACGTATTGAGCAGAAGAAGATGCAGATGCCGCGACTGGTGCGGTTGCGACGTTGACGTGGACAACGTTGTTGGCGGCACGTCGCAGAAGCTGCTGACTGCAACGTCTAGCAGCAGGAACAATAAGACGACCCGTGGTGAAGATCTTGAGCAGTTGCGCGGAGCGCTTCCCAAAAACCTTATTCGCCCTCTCCCGGTGCAGGATCTCGAAGGTGAAGGGTTCCAGAGACCTGCTCTCCCGATCGCAGATGCACGCCAATGCTCGGGATGGAGGAGGCTACGGTGGTGGCACAACAGCGAGAGGTGGCAAAACCCTAGATAAAAAACGAGACGTTTCTGGCGGCAGCCGATAGGTCGTTTATATAGAGAGCCGCACGATCTCGTGTCACGATAACGATCCGCACGATCTCGTGTCACGATCATGATCTCAAACCGTATCGGACTCAAGAATCTAACTTAAAGGCCAAGTCACCAAAAATAAAATAGCAAAAGGATGCTGCGCCTCCGCAGGAACCGGATTTTGGTGGACCATTCACGCAAGTGGCGCGCGGCCGCGCCCATTGCCCCGGCCCGACGAGGCGAGGCGAGCGAGCGCGCGCGTGTGGATTCCTTTCTTCTCTCCCCACACCCATGACTTGGTGGGAGAGGAGAACCTCCACTTTTAAGTAGGTGTTCCTCCCCTTCCACTAGCAATATGGGACTAAAGGATTCCACCATCCTCATGCTCCCACATGGTCCTTTGAGATTTTCTCTAGGAATTAGTTGATCTGGGCCAAGCCCACTCTATTCCAACAATCCCCCACCAGATCTCAAATGCCCATTTAGAGATTTGCCAATACTCACTACTGTTTGATATACCAGCGTTTCAGCAGAGACTGTTAAGTTGAACTTCTTCCTAGAGCTCCAAACTTCACCCATTCACAACTTGAACAATGGACTACGCCTTGAATTGCAAGTTTTGTGTGAACAGGTTTCACTCACAGTCATAATTGATACCTAGCTGCCAGTAGCCTCCTCCGCGGGTGGAGCATATGCGTCGTATTCCATGGTCTCTTCATGAGCTTACTACAGATCACCCAAGTCTCATAGACTGCGATGTTAGACAGTTGGGCTCATATAGGTGTGTTCTTTCAATAATGCTCTGTAGGACAGCATCTTCGCTAGTTAAAGCCAACAGAAACACATTAAGGCATATCGCCATCCTGCCTTACATCCTTTTGAGTGTATTGCATCTTCACTTGGAGAGGGTAACAGATTACTCTCCTCAATTCGCCAATAGCTTGTTTTACCCAGGACCTAATTCACGGGATCTCCGATCATAAAGGCTAGGTTACCACAATGGCAACTTATATGGTCTCATACCCATCTCCCTCGATGCACCTTCTATCACATTCCGTGATAGTCCCTTCGTAAATGGATCTGCTAGGTTTTTGTCTGTTTGAATATAAGTCACACTTATTACTCCGAAGTTTCTTAATTTCTGTGGACTTGACTGCCTTTAACGTGTCTTGATGACTTCGCATTATCCTTAGCACTGTTCACTTTAGCAATCACAGATTGATTATCACAATTCATAAGGATAGCCGGTATTGCTTTTTCAACCATCGGTAAGTCCATCAAGAGCTCACGCAGCCAATCAGCCTCTACAGTGGCTGTATCTAAAGCAGTGAGCTCTGCCTCCATGGTTGACCTTGTCAAAATGGTCTGTTTGCAAGACCTCCATGACACTGCACCACCACCAATGGTAAACACATATCCACTGGTAGCATAGAGCTCATCAACATCAGAAATCCAGTTCGAGTCACTATATCCCTCAAGCACTGCAGGGTGCCCTGAATAGTGAATCCCACAACTCATAATACCTTTCAAATAGCGCATTACCCTTTCAAGTGCATGCCAATGATCAGAACCCAGGTTTGACATGAACCTACTCAATTTGCTCACAGCAAATGATATATCAGGTCTTGTTGCACCAGCAAGATACATGAGCGAACCGATAATCTGACACCACGTTGCTTTGGAGGAACCTCTTGGCCGCCTGGGCCAAGATGGTTGACACGGGTTCGGCCTCTATCCACTTGGTGAAAGTATCGACGGCCACGAGCAGGTACTTGCAGCCTTTCCGACCTCGAGGGAAAGGTCCGAGGATATCGAGCCCCCTGGTCAAAAACGGCCACGAGAGTGGTATGGTTTGTAGCATATATGCCGGTTGATGGACTTTGCGGGCATGAAACTGGTATGCTCGACAGGTCGTCATGATCGTCCGTGCATCTGCCAAGGCCGTAGGCCAATAGTAACCCAATCGGAAGGCTTTGCTTACAAGTGTTCTTAACGACGAGTGAGCTCCGCACATTCCTTCATGGATGTCACGAAGAAGGTACTGGCCTTCCTCCTGAGAGATGCATTTGGAGAGGATTCCTAATGCACCTTTTCGGTATAGGTAGCCTTCGATCAGTTTATACTGAGAAGATCGCCTTGTTAGCCGGGAACGCTCGGCTTCTTCCTCGGGCAATGTCCCATGCGCAAGGTATTGGACGAATGGCGTCATCCAACCTGCACTTTGCTCGAGGAAGGAGACCCTACCGACGGCCTCTGGTGCCTCCTCTTCAGAGGGAATGGAGGGCTTGTATAGGTGCTCGACGAGCACCCCCGCCGGGGCGGTAATTTGAGAGGAACCGACCTTGGACAGCTGGTCGGCCAGGGCATTATCCTTCCTGGGGATGTAGAGTACTTCGAAGTTCTTGAAGTACCTCTCCATCTTCCTTACTTCAACCAGGTAAAGCGCCATTGAGGTATCGGAACACTGATACTCCTTGTTGACCTGGTTCATGACCAACTGTGAATCGCCCATCACAGTGAGCCGTTGGACTCCTAGCGATTTGCACGCTCGCAGTCCGGCCAAGAGGCCTTCATACTCTGCCATGTTGTTGGTTGCGGCAAAGTGCAATTACACGGCGTACTGGAGTCGTTCTCCATCCGGGGAGACCAACACAATGCCAGCCCCTGAGCGCTCGTATGCTCGGGATCCGTCAAAATACATGGTCCAGTGGTTTTCCCTCGATCTGGCGGGCTCGCTTGCTGGCGGAGCTGGAGCCGACCATTCTGCCACAAAGTCGGTCAGAACCTGGGACTTGATCTCCGTGCGAGATGAGAACATTATCTCTAATTCGGCCAGCTCCATGGCCCACTTAGCTATACGACCACTGGCGTCCTGGTTTTTCAAGATTTCTCTGAGCGGAAAATTGGTTGGTATCACGATCTTGTGTGCTTGGAAGTAATGGCGTAGCTTCCTGGAAGCCATCAATAATGAATACAAGAGTTTTTGGACCTCAGGGTAACGCTCTTTTGGTCCGTGTAGTACTTCACTAACATAATAGATAGGTCGTTGGACACCATCCCTTTCCACCGTTAGTACTGCACTTAAGGCCTGTAGGGTTGCCGCCAGGTATAGCAGCAATTCTTCCCCCATCTTAGGCGTGACCAGGACGGGCGGTTTGGACAGGTATTGCTTTAGCTCTTCAAAGGAACGATTGGCTTCCTATGTCCATATGAAACCGTCGTGCTTTCGAAGGGCTTTGAAGAAAGGTAGCCCTCGCTTACCCAGCCGGGAAATAAAGCGACTCAAGGCGGCCATTCGTCCGGTCAGGGCTTGTACTTCCTTCACACATGTGGGCGGCCTCATGTTCTCGATGGCTTCGATCTTCTCTGGATTTGCTCCCGCGCCTTGTGGACCGACCATGTAGCCGAGCACCTTACCGGCCTTTACACCAAAAATGCATTTTTTCGGATTCAGCTTTATTCGATGCTTATTGAGATTACAAAATGTTTCTTCTAAGTCAGCGACGTGACTTGAGGCGAGCTTGCTTTTGACAACTATATCGTCGACATAAACTTCCAAGTTCCGACCTACTTGGTCCGTGAAGGTTTTCTGCATGAGCCGCTGAAAAGTTGCTCCAGCGTTTCTCAGACCGAAAGACATGGTCGTGTAGTAGAACGTACCGAACGAGGTGATGAAGGAGGTCTTCTCTTCGTCTTCATGCGATATGCTGATCTGATGATATCCCGAATAAGCATCCAGGAAGCTCATGACCTGCGACTCCGCCGTCGCATCGACCTACTGGTCTATGCGAGGCAGCGGGTAGTTGTCCTTTGGGCATGCTGCGTTTAATCCCGTGTGGTCGACGCACATGCGCCACTTGCCTCCTTTCTTTCTGACTATGACCGGATTGGCCAGCCATTCTGAGTGCTCGACCTCCCTGATGAAGCCGGCCTTAAGGAGCTTGTCGAGTTCTTCCCGGATGATCGCTTGCTTTTCTGGGGAGAACCGCTTGAGTTTTTGTCGCACTGGTTTTTTGTCAGGCTGAACCGCTAGCCTGTGCTCGATCACCCCCCTTGGGACCCCGGGCATGTCGGATGGTTCCCAGGCGAACGCATCCGAGTTTGCTCGGAGGAAGGTGATGAGCTCGAGTTCCTATTTGGGATCTAGGAAGATCCCAAATGCACGACCTTGGTAGGTGCCGACTTGTTGAGTGGAATGGCCTTGGTCTCTCCACCAGGTTGGAGGGCAACTTTGGGCCGGGAGTGCTTCGGCTCCTGGTCGGCGCCGCGCGTAGGCAGCTGACCGACCATATCCAACGCCCTTTCGTCGCAATTTAATGCGGACTTGTTGTTCCCCTTTACGGTTATGACCCCGTTTGGCCCAGGAACCTTCAGGCATTGGTACGCGTGATGCGAGGCGGCCATGAATTTGGCCAAAGCTGGCTTGCCGAGGATGGCGTTGTAGGCCGATTCGAAGTCGACCACTTCGAAGGTGATCAGCTCTGTACGGAAGTTACTCGTGCTACCAAAGGTAACGGGAAAAACGACCTAGCCTAAAGGCTTGATCGAGGTGCCCGGGACTATTCCGAAGAAGGGTACCGCTATGCTCTTAATCTTGGAGCGAGGGATCTGCATCTCATCCAAGACCTTGGCGGAAATTAGATCCAAGGAGCTTCCGGAGTCTATGAGAACCCGGCCAACGATGGTGCTGCTGATGGTGGGGCTCACGACCATCGGAAGCCTCTGTGGTTTGGTCATTCCAAGGGGACAGTCTTCCTTGGAGAAAGTAAGAGACAGCTCGGACCACTTGAGCTGCTGCACAGGAGGTTTACCTTGGGTAACATGGTGTACTTTCCGCGAGGCATCCTTCAGATCCCGACGAGATTTGTAGGCAGAGGAGCCCTCGAAGATAACCGCAATGTGGTTCTGGGGTTCTTGATACTCCATGTCATCCTCATTGTCTTCGACGGGCTGTTTGCCTTTGCCATTCTCGCCCTGTTCCAGGAGCGACGGCATGGGACCCTTGCCGCTATAAAATTGCTCCAGGCGGTAGGTCCATGTTCGGCAATTCCGTAGATCATGCCCGTACACCTGGTGAAGCGGACAGTAGAGGCCGCCCCGTTGGTCTGCTTGGTCGCCTCGATCACGGGGCCTGTTCTGCTGTCCCCTTCCCCGAGCATTAAACCCCCGAAGCTGCAGCTGGGATGCTCGGGGCTGTTGCTGCTCTACTGCAGCGACTATGCCCGGTGAGGGTTGCTTTTTCTTCTTCTTCTTCTTGATCTTCTTGTCCGTAGAGTTCGAGCCCTTTTTGCTGGCAGAGGTTTCCAATCCGGGCTGAGGTGGCAACTTCCCTTCGTCCAACATTTTCTTCCATTGGACGGCCTCATCGGCATTGGCATACCGGTCGGCCATTCGGAAGAGCTCGTTTGCTGTTAGGTCCGGATGGATCTCCAGGTCCTATGTGAAACGTACGTCTCGTACCCCAAACTTGAAAGCCCAGACGACGGCTTCGTCCGATATGTTCGGGATCGAATTTCGGACCTGGATGAACCTCTGGACGAATTGTCACAGGGTTTCACTTTCCGTCTGGATTAGGCGCTCGAGGTCGCGTTCCCTTCCTGGGTGAGTGTAGCAGCTCTAAAAATTTGCTCGGAGCGCTGCGCTGAGCTATCCCCAAGATCGTATGGACCCCTTCTTTTGGTTGAAGAGCCATGTACGAGCAGCCCCGTCCAAGACCGTTGGGAGATAGTTCGCCATCACCCCTTCATTGCCCCCGGCAGCCAGGATGGCGGTGGTATAGATTGAGAGAAACTCGTCCAGGTTCTGAGTCCCGTTGAATCTCTCAATATGTCCGGGCTTGAACTTGGTCATCCACCTGACACTCCGAAGAGAGCTCGTGAATGCCTGGCAACCGAAGCTCGGGGTTTCATGGTGGAACCCTTGGCCATGATGGTCTCTGCGAGCGTCACCCGCCCATCGCCCCACGCGTGGGCCAAGCTGAGAGAAGACTTCGCGAGGACGGTGCGCCGACGACCGTTCGGTCGTGGAGCGTTCGGAATGCTCGTAATCCGGGTGGATGTGAGCATGTCGCTCCGAGGTTGCTCGGGAATCACCCCGAGGCTTCTTGCGGGCCAGGTTAGCAGCCGGAGGCATTCTCTGAGCATAGCTTCGGGATTCATCCCTGTGTGAGCGGACGGGTGTATGCCCTCGGCGGTCCCGGGAAATACTTCGGGCACTCAGATCGCGAGGAGGATCCGGGACCTTTAAATCAGCAGCAAGCTTCTCCAGATCCTCGGCTCCGACCATGCCTATGGCCTCTAAGTCCAGTTGATCGGGGAAGCTGCGAAGGTCGCGCACGACCGCCGCCAGAGCCTGTAACCGTTCTCGGTTTTGGCGAACGGGCGGCGGGGAGCTCCGACGGCGTTCTGGGACGTGGTCGGGGGTACGACGTTGCGAGAATTTCCCTGGGAGGAATTCCTCTCCCTGGAAACCCGCTTCTCTCTTGCTTGGCGGCGTATGCTCGCTAGGGTCTTTCCCAAAGACGCCTCCAGGTGGTGCCTGGCCGCTTCGTAGCGATCCCGCTTAGCAGCCCACGAGGATTGTACCTCGAGCTCGATACGGCTTCCGGCCATATTGACGTGGCGAGAATGAGACGAGCGTGACGGGGACATCATCGTATCTCCTTGGGACGCCGTCTCGCGATCGAACTCAAGATGATCCGGTATGTCCAAACCATCGTAGAGCCCATCATAGTCGTCCTCGTCGCCAGCGAGGGTAATGCACGGGGGACGGAGGACCCATCCTCGCGCTCCAGACTCTGGGGAAAAGCTCCCGGACTCGGTGTGGCCTGCAGGGTCGATCACACCGGCTAGACCGTCGCCGGAGTAGTACACACTATCATCATCAGCGTCATTGAAGGCACACAGGCTCCTAGTGTCTCCCGAATTCGACATCCTCGAGGATCCTAGTTCGCACGGGAATCACACTGTCGTCCCCACGGACGGCGCCAGCTGTCGACGATTGGAGAACGGGCTCCCACCGAGCTTACTTGTTGAACGAGGGATCAACAGGGCCCCTTCGTGCGAGCTGGGGTGTTCGTCCGAGCAACGCGAGTTTGGGAGAACGACGCATGGTGTTTATCCTGGTTCGGGCCTCTCACCGCCGAGATAACAGCCCTACTCCAGTATATTGTGTTTATGATTGGTTAAAATGTCCCCTTTTGTAGATGCTCTTGGGGGGTTTAAATACAGAAGCTGAAGATTCATAGAAGGTAACCACCCCCTAGATTTACGCCGTGCTTCCATAACCGTAGCGCCCATGATCTAGCGCCCTTGATCTGCGCCTTATTTGGATTTCGGGTGCGTTTTCCCTTGATCTCCGGCGGATTGGTTGCCACCTTCCTTTCTAATGGTTTGACCCAGTCCCCCGACCATCTGCGTAGCACACACGAGCGTGGTCGCTTGCATGGTCGCGGGCAAGTCTCTGAGCATGCATGCAAGCTCGGGCGCCTTGGCCGCCTGGGCAAGTTTCCCGAGCTTCTTCCGTGGGGGACCGCGTGGTCGGTGCTCTTGGATCCCTAGGGATAAAATGGTCGTTTTTAGTGAATAGTCAATCCCCGACAGAAATCATTGCCAAAAGATTTTTCAATCCTCTGTCTCTTGCTATTTCTAAGAGCTTCATTGTCTTCCACCTCTAGGACTATCTCAGGTGGTTGCTCAGAAGACTCAATAGGTATAATAGTTTCAGGAATTATCTCAAAAGAAAATCTAGAAGTGCTATGCATATCTTTCATCGAAAACATATTCTCAAAAATTGTAGCATCGCGAGACTCCATAATAGTATCAACATACATATCAGGCACATCAGATTTAACTACTAAAAATCTATAAGTGATGCTCCGCTGAGCATATCTCAGAAAGACACAATCCACTGTCTTAGGCCCGAGCTTACGCTTTTTGTTAATCGGTACATTGACTTTCGCCAAGCATCCCCACGTGTGCAAATAAGAAAGCGACGGTTTTCTCCTAACCATCATAAGGGGTCTTCTCCATGTTTCTGTTAGGAACTCTATTCAGGACATGACATGAAGTCAACACAGCTTCCCCCCACCATGCCTTAGATAAACCAGCCGTGTCTAACATGGCGTTCACCAAGTCAGTCAGCGTGCGGTTTTTCCTCTCAGCAATCCCATTTGATTCGGGTGAGTAGGGAGGTGTCCTCTCATGAATAATACCATGTTCCGCACAGAAATCATCAAAGATTTTGGGAAAATATTCGCCACCACGATCCAACCTAAGGCGTTTGATATTTCTCTCTAGTTGATTTTCAACTTCAGTTTTATAGATTTTAAAGTAGTGTAGCGTCTCATCCTTAGCTTTCAACAAGTAAACATAGAAAAATCTAGTCGCATCATCAATCAATGTCATGAAGTATATCTTTCCACCCTTTGTCAACACACCATTCATCTCGCACAGATCAGAATGTATGACTTCTAGAGGTGCCAAGTTCCTCTCCTCAGCCGCCTTGTGAGGCTTTCGAGGTTACTTCGATTGCACACAACTATGGCACTAAGAACCTTTGGCAATAGTGAAATTCGGTATTAAACTTATGTTGGAAAGCCGATTCATAAGACCAAAATTAATGTGGCATAAATGAGAGTGCCAAATACTTGCATCATCATTAACACTACCACAAATATGGTTCACAAACTTATTACTGAAATCTGAAAGGGAAAAGCAGAACAAGCCTCCGCACTCATAGCCTTTACTAATAAATAGTCCATGCTTCGACACAACTACTTTATTGGATTCTAACACTACCTTAAACCCATCTCTGCATAGAAGGGAGCCACTAACGAGATTCTTATTTATAGAAGGGACATGCTGCACGTTCTTTAGCTGCACGATCTTTTCCGAAGTAAACTTCAGATCCACTGTGCCAGTGCCATGAACAGAAGCATGTGACCCATTCCCCATTAGGACGGAGGAATCCCGAGTGACATGATAAGAAGAGAATATATTAATGTCAGAACACACATGAACATTAGCACCCGTATCAATCCACCAACTTGAAGACTGAAATACTGAAAACATAGAAGGTAAATTACCATACCCTCCATCTGCAGTGTTGCTAGCGGTCACCATGTTGACAGCCTTGGATGCCTGTCCATTGTTGGCCTTTTTCCGTCGACAGTCTGCATGATCTGGGCAATCCTTGAAAAAATGCCCGACTTCACCACATGCAAAGCAGGGCATCTCAGCCTTGTTCATCTTCTTCTTCTTGAAATTGGTAGTCTTATTAGGCTTGTTCTTCCCTTTGTTCTTGCCGTAGTTCTTCTGAACCACATTGGCGCTGGGCTGGCCCTCGACTCCCTTACCACTGAAGTCCTTAGCCCGAGCCTTCTCTTCAACATCAAGGGACACTATCAGACTTTCGACTGATATCTTTGTCCTCTTATGTTTTAGAGTAGTGCCGAAACTCCTCCACGAGGGAGGCAGTTTTGCAATGATGCAACGGGCCACAAAAGGATCAGGTAAGACACATTCCAGGAGTTCGAGTTCCTTGACAATGCACTGTATCTCATGGGCTTGCTCTACAACAGAGCGATTATCAGCCATCTTATAGTCATGAAAGTTTTCCATGACATACAGTTCACTGCCCGCATCCGATGCACCGAACTTGGCGTTCAGTGTATCCCACAGCACTTTCGCATCTATTATGTGCATGTACACATCACACAGACGATCGGCAAGAACGCTAAGAATGCATCCCACAAAGAGAGTATTGGCATCCGTGAAACTCTTCTACTGCTCAGCAGAGAGATCACCTTCAGGCTTGCCTTTACTAGCCCAGAATACATTCATATCCGTAAGCCAGAGCGTGACCTTGACTTGCCACCTCTTAAAGTGCACACTAGAGAATTTAATCTCCGGCCTCAGTGCGTCGGCAAAACCAGCCATTGTTAATCTAGGAAGTTGTCTACAATTAGGTTTTTGAATTGTTGAGAAATTAGACAGTTTCCAGATTAAATTCCGAATATAAATCATGAACAGCACCACAAAAACTAGCATGTATTTCTCTAACATACTAGACAGCACGAAGATCATGATCATATTGATAAACATGATTAACCATGAGATTAGGGCAGATCGAACGTACTGAGCATAAGAAGATGCAGATGCCGCGGCTGGTGCAGTCACGACGTTGATGTGGACAACATTGTTGGTGGCACGTCGCAGAAGCTGCTGATTGCGGCGTCTAGCAGAAGGAACAGGAAGACGACCCGTGGTGAAGATTTTGAGCAGTCGCGCGGAGCGCTTCCCAAAAACCTTATTCGCCCTCTCCCGGTGTAGGATCTCGAAGGCAAAGGTTTCCGGAGACCTGCTCTCCCGATCGCAGATGCACGCCGGTGCTCGGGATGGAGGAGGCTACGGTGGTGGCGCAGCAGCGAGAGGTGGCAAAACCCTAGATAAAAAACGAGAAGTTTCTGGCGGCGGCCTATAGGTCGTTTATATAGAGAGCCGAACGATCTCGTGTCATGATCACGATCCGCATGATCTCGTGTCACGATCACGATCTCAAACCGTATCGAACTCAAAAATCTAACTTAAAGGCCAAGTCACAAAAAATAAAATAGCAAAAGGATGCCGCGCCTCCGCAAGGTCAGGGACCGGATTTTGGCGGACCATTCATGCAGGTGCCGCGCGGTCGCGCCCATTGCCCCGGCCCGGCCCGGCGAGGCGAGGCGAGCGAGCGCGCGCGCGTGTGGATTCCTTTCTTCTCTCCCCACACCCATGACTTGGTGGGAGAGGAGAACCTCCACTTTTAAGTAGGTGTTCCTCCCCTTCCACTAGCAATATAGGACTAAAGGATTCCACCGTCCTCATGCTCTCACATGGGCCTTTGAGATTTTCTATAGAAATTAGTTGATCTGGGCCAAGCCCACTCTATTCCAACACCTTATACCTAGCCCCCTTATGCTCAATAGTGAAAATGTACGCGAGGATGGAGTCTATTTATTGGAAAATGGAGAGGATGGTCTAATCTATGTAGGAAATGTAGTAAACCCTGCCGTCCTCGAACAAATGTTTGGTGTGTCTTCTTTGGCGGCATTACCAAGCCAGGTCAGTCTCTTAACGATATCTCTTTGCTTCTTTGAATCTGATGCATGCCACTGCATTGCACATGTAGAACATCTCCAAGAGGATTATTTTTATCTATCTGACAAATTTAATTTGTGAACTTCATGTTAAATTATTTGTTCCTAATAGAGCTGGCAAATGATTTGACTTGCAGTTGATATTGGAGCCATTTGACAACGAACTCTCGAGGAAGGTAAATGAAGTGGTAAATGAAATAAGACGCCAGAGGTGTTCTTACTTGAGGTATGTTAAGCGCTTTCTGGTTTCTTCTTAAGGAGTTCGAGTGTCTGATGCCTTGAGATTGTTTTGCAGGTTGAGACTGTGCAAAATGGGCGAACCATCTGGTTAGCCTTGTGAAATCACCTTAAAGTTTTGCATTGTTGTTTACCATGTAGTGTTACGAAAGGAACATTTAATGCATCTGCAGGTGATTTCTTCCGCTCATTTTTGGTAGAGGACAAGGCACCTGGCGGCCTTTCCTACGTTGAGTTCTTGGTGCACGTGCACAGGCAAATCCAAAGCAAGATGACGTGACGTGCAGTGCCCTCGTCGTAGTATTTTGGTTAGTACATGATTTGTAGGTACCAAGAGGAGATCAATTTCTACACAAGGATACAGCAAGGAAGCGAACCAAGGCGACAACAATCCACCGGTTGGGTTGCGGTTAGACATCTCGTTTGCTCGTAGAATAGATTTTGCAGGAATTGAGGCCTGCAATGTTTACATCATTGTTTTTGGAGTGGGTGGTATATGTTGTATACAGAGATGAGGTGTGGAGTGGGAGGGCTCTTGTTTATGTTTTACATTGTGCATCCTTATTTGTCTTTCTTGCGAGCAGAGGATGTATCATGTTTAAAGAAAATTAGAGGGGTTTGGCAGTAAAACTGTACCTAGCAAATAGTATGAACCAGATATATAATTCAAGTTTATGTTTGGAAATCGGATTTTTTTTTTTTTTTTTATTGCGGTCTTGGCGGTAAGGTGTGTATGCAATTTATGCGTCTTGGCGTTAGAACGGAGAATCCGTGGAGATGATATGAAAGACTGGAAATTGCTAGGAGGAAGAAACTTATCCTCTCTGAACAGGAAGCCCAACCGAGAAAAATCTTGATCAATACTCTCAACAGCATACGTTTGAGGTTCTGAGCATCTGTTTCAGTTTCAATTCCACCAGTTCCCGCTTCAGTAGCATCATTCAGAACATATTGCAATTTGCGTATGAAAGGCCCCATTCTGCGCTTCTGATTTGTACATCAAAGGCCCCAAGAACCCCCAAGACAATTGATCTTCAGAACAACTGCGGATTTTGCCCGTTTCACCAGATAACTTTGTTTTCTGCTTCTCTCCTGTATCCAACCAAAAAATAAGAAACATTCTGAACTCTCTGAACCAGATAACTTTGTTCGCAGATTGTGCGACCAGTTTATTTTTTGCCATTTACACTTGAAAAATATTTTGCAAGAAGCTGCATGCATGGGGCTGCACTGTTCATACGGTGTCCGGTGATTTATACCAAGCCCACGCACTTCATGTTGCCACGGATACAACATCGGCGGCATGCTTCTGCGGAATCACGAGACGGAACGGATGCCCACTGCACGCGCTCGGGGCGCCCCCGTCCGGCCACCGCGCACGAACGGACCGGGGAAGCACATTGAGCCAAGGATCCAAATCCCGACCGAAATTTGGAAATTTCGGCCGCGATTTCAGACTTCGGATTCTCCTCTCCAAGATCCTAAATCTCGAATGGGTAAATTTTTTTGAAAAAATTCAAATTGCTACGGTACACCGGGTGATTTCGGCCAAAATCTCGGGTTTTTTTTATTCAGATTTTTATTTTTGTACACTAGATTTGATTGGATTTAGGATCAAGATTATCCACCAAAAATTTCAAAATTTTTTGTCGGGTTTTTGGCCATTTTTTGGTCGGTTCAATTTGTTGGTTAGTCTTGAGTACCACTGTCTAATTTTTTTAAAATTTCTCAAGATCGATCATTATCTAAAAGTTTTATGGGAATATTATGGATGTGTTAGGACCATCCACAAATTTTTTTTGAAATTTTCTATCATGGTTTGAACTATTTTTTATTCAGGTGAAATTTGTCGGTCCATCTTCAGCAGCATTATCTGAATTTTTGAAAATTCCTTAAGATTGATCATCATATGAAAATTTTATGAGAATATTATGGATGTGTTAGGACCATCCATAAAACTTTTCAAAAGTTTCTAACGTGGTTTGCACCATTTTTCATTCAGTTGAAATTTGCCGGTCAACCTTTTATTAGAACAGTAGCACTGTTAAATTTTTTAAAAATTCCTCAGGTTTGATCATCATCTGAATTTTTTTTGAAAATATTAGTGATGTGTCAGGACCATCCAAAATAATTTCAAATTTTTTTGACGTCGTTTGAACCATTTTTCGTTCAGTTGAATCTTACCAAGATTTCGAAAATTTCAGACGAAATTTCGGATTTCTCAGTTTAAAAAAATCTGGATTTAAATTTTGATTTTTGAATTTCATCCAAAATTTATCTAAAAATTTCGAATCTTGCTGAAATTTTATATTTTGATCCCTTGCGTGGAGCGTCATCTCGGCTATTGGCGGGACAAGTGCACGCTGTTGAGTACGGGGCCGCCCTGATCCACGACGTATATATGTTGGCCATGGACGCAGGCCAGCGACGACAACCACAGCGTGCGTCTCGATCGTATGGATGGCACCTTCTCGCAGTAGCAGATCGGGAGCCATGCATGCATGTAGCCCACGGTGCCCCAAAAACTGCGGGGAAGCAGTGGCATATCTAGAGGGTGGTCCTGGTGGACCGCGGTCCACTCAAAAAACTCTCAGCCTAAGGCCCATGAAAAAAAGAAGAAGAAAAAACTTCCCCGTAAACGATGTTGATTCGACTCTACTGACTCTACTGCCAAGTTGGACCACCCATACTCAAAATCCTGGATACGCCGAGAAGGAACACGCGGAGCTCATACGCGAAGGCGACCGGTACGTACAGACACCAAGACACGTAGCTTAAACAATGCGAATAGACACTGATATGCTCAAACTATTTACTTATTGAATAATGATGAAGATGTCTTCGTTCAGCAAAAAGTTAATCGTTATTTTTAAAGAGGCTAAACCAAAAAGAAAAATGTTCTAAAAAGACAAGAAGTGATGTCTATGTCTTTCTGATGAGATAAAGTACTTGATGATTAAGAAAAATTCACTGAAAAAAGTATAGGACTTAGAAAAATTGTATATGGTAAAATTATTGGCAAATCGGTGGGTGCTGAAATAGTAATTGTATAGATTACATAGGGAGGTAAGGAATGGTTCGTTGATCATCTTGAGAGTAATTGGTGATGATATACTTGTCGGGAAAAACACCCTCAACTTCATCGAGGTATATTCATATCTATTGGAGACGGAGTCCTTGAAAAAGCCATCAAAATCTTTATCCTCGGGTAATCAAGCATAGCCGCAGTAGGTGTTGCAGGCAAAAGCAAGAGTTATAGGAAGATGAAGGACAAGAGCAAGGGTATACGTGTATGCTATCTATGTGACGAGGTTGGTCATATGATACAGGACTATTCTAGTTTGAAGCAAATGAGGAGTGCATGCTCAATAGCGGTAGCAAAAGATGGTTCAAACGTACTTGTCATCAATCAATCAGATATTTCTCATGAATGGATATTAGATTCAGGTTGTTGCTCCCACATATATTCGGTGACGAAGATGTTTGATGAAGAATCTCTATGCCCGGTATATGGAACTGTTCATTTAGCTGATTGCAAGGAGTATGCAATTATTAAGGTGCGAACAATTACATTAAAGATGTATGATGGAGCATATTGCACATTGACAGAAGTTCGATATGTACTGGCATAAAGAAGAATCTAATATCTATGAGGTCATTTGAACTTGAAGGCTGTGAGGTATCACATTGAGGTAGATTCATGCGAGTTACTTGCAAAGGGTAGGTAATCATGAAAAGTATTTGGAGTAACGGAGGATAATGATTGATAGTTGTGTGAAGAATTGCAAAGACTGTTACAAAACTTAGCAGATCCAAAGGCGAAGGTGCGAGCTGTTGAAAGAAGGAAGGCATGGCAGAACCAACCATGAAGTACCATCGAGCTGGGGGAACTTGAAGGCAGTACAAACCTATGGCATGAAGGGCTATAGAAATAGAAGGTGCGATTAACCAAACTACACTAAGAAAATACTCTTAGGTGGAGTGTTCAGGGGGTCAAACCCATACACCAACGCACACATTGCGGTGATGTGCATGAGCCCCTATGGTAGGTGCACTTTCAAAAGTGGGAAGAAAAAATACGGAGGCGACTTGGAGCGAGTTCTTGGAGAACAACTGCTTCAACGAATAAGAGTCAAGGTGGAGATTGTTAAATATGATGACTCATATCTAGCCTTCTAATATATAGAAAGGTGTGTTAGAAATTTCTAATCCCAATAGGAGTATTATTCCTACTTGCTTTGGTGTAGAATTATGGAGGCTACATAAACCTAGGGGTTGGTCATGGAGGACCCAAGCAAACAAGAAGCCATAAGCCAACTCATCCAAAGCAAGAGATGCACAGGAGGATTAGATGCTAGGTTATTCTTTAGTACTAGATTTTTGTATAAGGCAATGATCTGAGGATCCTAAAAGGTTCAAGAGGTTGTGAGAGAGCAACAATCCCTTTTACTCTTTTGAGGTTGTGTTAAAGAATTTGTAGTTGGTTTGGCCAAAACTTTTCTCTCTCATCATGGTTGCTTTAACGTTATTATTTTGGTTCACTCTACGATATTCATCTTTTTTATTCTTGAGACCGTGCATGCTCATACCATATCTCATAAAACACTAATCCGATCCAGAGCTACTGTGAATAAGAAGGGATGTCATAGTGTAACAGCCCCTTTGGACTGAAAGGAATGGAATGACCGCTGGGAACAAGAAAATCATGAGAAAACTGTTGCCATGCTATGCTAGAAGTTGGTGAGAGAGTTATATGAATTTTTTCTAGAAAGGAGGAGATGAAGACGCACATAGTGTCGGTGTTTCGTGCACCGGCAATACGAATTTTTGGTTAGTGGGGGTCGCGCACTCCCTCTCCCCGATTGGTTGACTCAAAAAGCCAGGAGTTTATACTGGTTTGGGCTGAACGTCCCTACTCCAGTTCGCTCGGTGGGGGTGTATTGATCTTGCGGGATGAACAAGGGATTACAAGCGAGGCAAGGGTTCGGCCGACCGACTCCCTCGTGCCCGGCTGCTCATTTTTTGCTCGTCTTTTTGTTGTCTGGAAATCGTCCGTCCTCCTGCCCCCTCGGGCCCTGCCTTTCCTTATATAGACGGAGGCAGCAGGTTACACGGGAGTTTGGAGGAAAAAAGGAGGGGGTATTGTACGCCTTGGAATCTGGTCTCTGTCTTGTCCGACCGACCTCCGCCCGCCCCACGTAGAGTTGGTAGCCCTGTGGTGTGCGGTCTTCCGCTGGGCTGTCAGGATGACATACTGCTCTGTGCTCCTATCAGCTTCGGTGGTTTTAATGGTGCTTGACTTTAGCTCGGCCTCGGGAGAGGGCGCCTCCCTCTACGGCGTGTCAGGCGACGGGACAGGGGCTTGACTCCTTCGGCGGTCCTTCTAAGAACCTCGGGAAGGAGCCGCCTACCCCCGTACGGGTGTCAGTGGACGTTGCGTGCGTGGGGTAGCTGGCTCCACAGGCGCGGGGCCCGCCCCTTCGGGTGCTAGTGGAGCCGGCCAACCGTGTGCCCCGACCTTGGAGGTCGGGGTCGACCGACCGTCTGGGGCTGGCTCGGACCGGGGCCTGGCCCACTTTTTGTGGCCCACACACCTTTCGCCAGTACTGGGCTCCCGGAGAGGTAGGTCAGCCCGTTCGTGGTCCCAGGCTGATGGGGGTACCCATGGTATGGGTACTCGTCAGTAGCCCCCGAGCCCCCGTCCGGGTCGGAGAGCTGGTCGGGGGTTTTGACGAGGTCGACGTAGCTCCGGGGTTGATGGGCATAATCTGGTCGGAGCGGCTAGTCGGGAATTGCTTCTTCCTGAGAGACGGGTGCTTGAGCACACCCGGTGGAGTGTAGCCCCGAGCCCAGGCGGAGTCGGAGAGCCCGGTCGGGGTTTACCCAGGCTGATCCGCCGACCCGAGGTCGGCGGGGCTTAGTTGGCACAACTGGCCGGCTGTGTCGGCCGAGTGGTCTGGTGCGGCGAGCGCACCCGGTGGGTGTAGCCCCCGAGCCCCCGAGCGGGTCGGAGAGCCGGTCGGGGGTTTACCTGGTCGAGGCGGTCCGCCCACCAGGAGGTCGGCGGTGGTTTAGTCGGCACAGCCCGCCTGCTGGCTGCGTCGGCCAAGTTGCCTGGGTGCGCGCGAGCGCACCCGGTGGGTGTAGCCCCCGAGCGGGTCGGAGAGCCGGTCGGGGGTTTACCCGGTCGGACTCTGGCTTGGCCACGGTTTTGGGACCAAGAGTCGGGCGAACGAACGCACGTTTACCTTCGTCGGTTTGAACGCCGTGCCCATGCGAGCTTCTAACGGGAAATCCGAGTGGAACCTTGGCGATCTCCCTCGAGGGGGATTGTTTCCAAGCGGACGTGGGTCCCGGCGTGGGCGTCTGACCCGCTGCGGGGCGTCCCATAATAACCTTTCCTTACTCGATCCCGTATCGGGCTACCGGGTCGTCCGCCAACCCGGAGCGCGGCTGGCCGCTACTCATCGATGAGCTCCGCGGGATAGTGTGAGGTATGGTCTCGGATGCGGGTTAGGGTGATTGGGTCATCCGCCAACCCAACTAGAGGCTCCCTGGGAGCTCACCCTGGCCCGCCCCTCGCTCTGTTTTACGTGCTGGGGTGGCTTCAGTTCCAGTCGACTGGTCTTGGCCTTCGTAACCCCAACACGGTGCCGGGCCTCGGGCGTGAGCCCAAAGGCGATCCGCCGTCCCGAGGCCGGGCGGCCCAGTGGGCCGTTCGTACCTTTTTTCGGAGCGTTTTGGTCCGCTACGCTCGGCGTGGTTCGCAGAACTGCACGGCGTGCGGCGCGAGGCGGCTGTCCTGTCAGAGCAGTTAATGCTCGGTGGGAATTAAATGGACTTCGACACGTTACCGGGGTGGTGATCGAGGTGATAGGCGAGCGGTCGGTAGTTGCACTGGTTCGCGTGCAGAAGCGTCGGTTGGCGCAGAGGGGCGTCCGTTCCCGCCCGTTGCCTATAAAGGAAGGCGAGGGTGGCGCGAGGAGGGAGACAACTGCTTGTGCCTTCTGCAAAAAAAATGAAAAAAGCCACAAGAAGAGGAAAAGAGCTCCCTGCTTCCTCGCGCTTTGCCTCGCTTCCTCGCTTGCGTCGGAGATGTCGTGGGTTCCCCACTCATCTGCGGCCGGTCGCTTCATTGGCCTGGAGAGGAAGGGATTCCTCCCTCCGCGAGATGAGTCTGGGTGGCGGGTGCCGCCGGCGGGGGCCGCGACCCCTGCGCTGGGCGACGGGGAGATCGTCGCACTCGCTTCCTTCTACGAGCGCGGATTCGGCCTCCCCCTTCACCCGTTCGTCCGCGGGCTGCTGTTCTTCTATCGAGGGGAAGTGCACCACTTGAACCCGAACGGGGTCCTCCACATCGCGATCTTCATCACGTTGTGTGAGGCTTTCTTGGGGATCGAACCCCACTGGGGGCTCTGGCGGCACTTCTTCTTCGCGCAGTCGCCGTCGGACGCTGCCGGTCCCCTCGGCGGCTTGGCAATCCAACTTCGTGGCGGCCGCAAGCAGTACTATATCGACGTGAAGCTGCCGACGTCGAACCGGGGGTGGCACAGCGAGTGGTTCTACGTCCAGAACCTTGGCAACAGCGCCCGGCCTTCGGCCGGCCAGCCGTATGAGGTCCCCACTGGCTTTGGGGTCCCAACGCGAAGGACAAAAAGAAGGTGGAGGTGGTCCTTGAGCAGCTCGAGGGCCTGAAGAGGCGGGGCTTGACGAGCGAGGTGGTCGCCCGCGCGTTCATGGAGAGGCGCATACAGCCCTTCAAGGATCGGGTGCACCCCATGTTCGGGTACACCGGGGCCTTCGACCTCACAAGGTCGTGCGCAGTAGAGCTCCCGGGGTCGGAGCTTTTTGCTCGCGTGGCTGCGGTCGTCCGTGTGGGTGACACCGAAGCAATGGGCGAGGTCCCCGCACGGTTTTTAGTGCAGAATCCGCCGAACCTGGTAGGAGGTTTCGAATCTTTTGACTCCCTTGTTTTCCTTGCTCTTCTCCCTGCTTACCCGAGCGGTGTTTCGCAGGGGCTCGACGGCATGATCTCCCGGGCTCTTCTGCCGGGAGAAAAAGAGATGAGAGCCGCGGCGCGCGCCGTCGTGGAGGAGCGTGTCGCCGCCCGCCGGGCGCGAAAGGAGGAGAGGCAAGTCGCGGCGGCGCGGAAGAAAAGGGAGCGCGCCTCCTGGGCGGCGCAAGGCGAGGAGGTCTCCGACACGACGCTGGAGGACAGCGACGAGGAGTCGTCCTCCAGTGAGGGCAGTGAGAGCGCCGGAGACAACTCGGGCGGCTCCGAAGCAGGTTCCGACCAAGGAACCGGTGCCTGCGATCCCGAGGGGGACGCCCCGACCTCGGGGTTTGTCATGAGGAGATGGAGGACCACGCCCCCGTGCGGGGGTCCGACGAAAAGGGGGCGTGGGGCGATGTTCATTCGGTCGACGCGGTAAGTGTCTCGTCTTTTCTCCGACCAGCCTTTGGTTCTTCTCGCGCGACCCCTAATGGACCGCTGTGTGCAGGGGCCATGCGAGCACGGGGGCGGTGTTGAGCCCCACCTTGGGAGCGGGGAGTCGAGTTCCCCCCATCGGCGGGGTCAGCGGGTGAGGAGGTGACGCCGCTGACGGGTGGACCGTCGGGGTCGACGCCCACCGTGACGCCAGCGGGGGAAGTCCCGTTAGGCCTGCTCCCCTTCGCGACACCGGTCGAGGGGGGCCTGCCGGGGCCGTTGCCCATCCTGACGCCGACAGAGGAAGCTCTATTGGAAGTCTTGCTGCCCCCGCCGCCGGCGAAGGCGCCGGTTGGGGCCGGTGGACCGTCGCAAGGGAGCCCGCGACGGGTCGTGGAGGTCACCCCAGGAGGGCGGGATGCCAGGACAACACGGCCGGCGATCGCCGTGTTGACTTGGCCAGGAAACGACCCAACTGGAGAGCCGTCGTTCGTCTTGGACGACGAGTCGGAGCGTCGCGACTAGAACACTCTGGGGTAGGGTGAAAAGGAGGTCGAGGGCGAGATGGATCGGATCTACGATGATCTTCTCCACGCCATCGAAGCTTCCTCCAGGGCGATGAACTCCGTCATCCAAAGGTCCCGCCCGGTTGGAGCGGTATGGCTGAACGAGGCTCGTTCTTTGTATTCTTTGAACAGAGCTGGGACTGACCGGGTAGGCGATTTTTTTGCAGCGTCTGCAGTCCCAGGCGTGGGGGAAGTCAAGCTTCCTTCGCCGTTTGCACAGTCAGGGGACTGCCACGGAGGAAGAGCTGCGCGACGCCCGGGGGGCGCTCGCCGTCGAGCGAGAGAAGGCCGCTGCCGCCGGTCGACAACTGGGCGAGGTCACCGAAGCCTTGCGAGAGGCTCAGCGACTAGCGTAGTCGCTGAACGGCGAGGTGGAGGAGGCCAGGTCGTCCCTGGCGGAGGCGGAGAGGGCCAAGACTTCTGCGGCTCGCGCAGAGGAGTCCGCTCGGGCGAAGGCCGCCCTCTACCGGGGGGAGTGCGAGTCGGCCCAGAGGGACGTCGACAAAATGCGCGCCGAGTGGGACCTCGCTCGGGGGGGCTGGCATCGGCGCAGGAGCTTGTCGACCGTGCGGCGGCCGATCGGGAAGCGTGCGTCAAGGCCGAGGAGGAGCTTCGTGACAAGGAAGCTTCCGTGACCGGTGAGTAGTCCGGCCTCTCGGTAATTATTGTAGCGAGCGTCTTCTGACGCTGTTTTGTTCTTGCAGAGCTGCGGAGGGACCTCGGCGACATGCTGGAGTCGCGAAGGTTGGCGTTGGAGCAGCGGGACGCGGCGGTCGAGACGCGAGACACATCCCTTTTGGACAAGCGGGTGGCGGAGAGGGAGGCGGTCGACCTGACAACCGAGATGATGACCCTACGGGTAGCCAGCCAGGCCGTCTGCGACCGGCTGTTTGGGCTTACTCCGGGCCCAAGCTCTATCTCCGCCCTGCTGGGGACGGTTCCCGAGCGCGTCGTAGCTTCGATGCGGGAGGCGGCGGTGCTCGGCGCTGGTTAATGCCATCTCCTACTACGATGGTATTGACCTTGAGATGGTCGGGAGCGGGGTCGCCGCGAACCGGAGCGACGAAGAAGTCGACGCCTTCGCGGTTCAAGTTGACCCGTGCACGCGAGAGATCGCCAAGCGGATTTCGTCGCGAAGTATCCTCCGTCGAGCAGGAGACCAGTAGTTTAGATTTTGCTTTTTTTGCTGTTTCTTTTGAGATGTAGATAAAAATGAACGTGGCGCAAATGCAAATGAACCCGGCCTGTTGGGTCGCTTTAAGTTTTCACTTGCTTCATCTCACGTTTCTTTTTTATGCGACTGACAATCCTACGACCGTAGCCACGGGACCCGCGGGGGCGTCCCGAGGAGGTAGGTATTTGTACCGATCACATTTTTAAAAAACGCGAGGCGAGACAAGGACTTAGAGTGCTCACTTTGCGGAGAGGGGGAGTTTTTGATCGAAATTGGTCTTCCTTTGGTTCAGGTAACTTCCTTTCCTCGCGAAGTGCCCACTTGGTTGGTCAGATTGCTGCCCTAAGTCGGGGTGTCCCGAACGGCCTTGGCCTCTCTTGCTCGGGTAACTCCTTTTTCCGCGAAGTGCTACTTCGAAGCTGTAGCCACGGGGGCGTTGGCAGCGGCACTTGGGTTGAGGATAAAGAAGTTACCGCGAGGAAGATGGTTCAGTCGGTCAGGAGGCCGACCTGGGTTGAAAAAAGGATTGCTCGAGCGGTCGGACTGCTGGCCTAAATCAGAATGTCCCGACCGGCCTCGGCCTGTTCCTCGGGTAACTCACTTCTTCCACGAAGTGCCACTTCGAAGCCGTAGCCGCAGGGGTGTAGACCGTGGCACTTGGGTCGAAGAGGTTACGGCAAGGAAGATCGTTTGGTCGGTCGGGTTACTGACCTAGTTTCGGCGACCTTGGTTACCGACCCAAGGGGTTGTAAGCAGGTCACCGACCCAAGGGGTCGTCAGCAGCCCCCGAGTGGTGCGCGGGGACTGTAGTCGCCGTGTACCACTTTGCGTTCGGGGTAGGCGAGTGAAAAACGAAAGAAACGAGTTTTTGGGATAAGACTGGCTTAACTTGCCTGGAAGGCCGTGCCGATCTTGGAATTGGTGTTGGATGCTTCGGCTCCCGCTTCCCATCGTAACTCGAGGCGCTTCGTTTTCCGTGTCACGGGTTATAAAGGGAGGCGCGCCAGCGTCCTTGTGGGCTTCATCAGGACTCTCACTAGCCAAGCTCCCTTCGCGTGCCATGGCGGATCGCTACACTCAGCTCTATGGGGAAGTGGGCGACGAGCGAGCCTGGCTGCAGGTGGTGGCGGAGGTCGAGGCCGAAGCCGTGGCCGGGGATGCGCGGCGAGTTGGCGTCCTTGTCGTGGGCA
Organism: Rhipidocladum racemiflorum; assembly: GCA_036346355.1. Lineage (NCBI taxonomy): Eukaryota > Viridiplantae > Streptophyta > Magnoliopsida > Poales > Poaceae > Rhipidocladum > Rhipidocladum racemiflorum. Next base: position 48,839,400 of record CM070589.1, read on the forward strand.
TTCCTCGACTCGGATGCTGAAGTCGTCGCAGAACTCGAGGAACTCCTTCCCTGTGAACTGCGTTCCGTTGTCGGTGATGATGGAGTTCGGGACTCCGAAGCGGTAGACAATGTCGCGGAAGAAGCTAGCCGCCTATGTGGAAGTGATGGTCGCCAGCGGCTTAGCTTCAATCCACTTTGTGAACTTGTCTACGGCGACGAGCAGATGAGTAAAGCCCCCAGGCGCCTTTCTGAAGGGCCCGACCAGATCGAGCCCCCAAACCGCGAAGGGCCACGTGATGGGGATCGTCTGCAGGGCTTGTGCGGGCAAGTATGTCTGCCTGGCGAAGAATTGACACCCTTCGCACGCGCGGACAATTTGCGTGGCGTCCGCCACAGCGGTCGGCCAGTAGAAGCCTTGCCGAAAGGTTTTTCCTACCAGGGACCGTGGCGCGGCATGGTGCCCGCAGATCCCGCCGTGGATGTCAAGCAGAAGGTGCTTCCCTTGGTCGGTCGAGATGCACTTCTGGAGGATTCCGGATGGGCTCCTCTTGTAGAGGGTATTGTCGACCAGGACAAAAGACTTGGCCCACCGAGTGAGGCGCCGAGCCTCGGTGGTATCGGCGGGGAGTGACCCATCTGTCAACCGGTCGATGAAGGGTTGCCTCCAGTCGGACTCGACGTTCAGGACACTAAGATCCGACCCAGGCGGGTGCGAGTCCGACTGAAGATCGGCCGGAGCATCCGCTTTTAGGGGGTCGGCTGGGCCCTTAGCGCTCGGGTTCAACCGGATGGACGATTTATGGAGGTCGGAGACGAAGACTCCGGGGGGAACCAGCCCTTTGCTGGAGGCAAGGTTGGCGAGGGAGTCGGCTTCACCATTGTAGCGTCGGTAACTGTGATGAAGCTCGAACCCTTTGAACCTTTCCTCGAGCTTGCGGACCTCCAAGCAATAGGCGGCCATCCGAGCGTCGCGAGGCTCGGTGGCTTTCATCACTTGGTCAACGACCAACTTGGAGTCGCCGTGGACGTAGAGCCGTCGAGCGCCGAGGTCGGTGGCAATCCGAAGACCGTTGACGAGGGCTTCGTACTCGGTGACATTGTTGGTGGCATTGAAAAGCAGTCGGATGGCGTATAGGAGCTTGTTGCCGAGTGGGGAGACAATGACGACCCCCGCGCTGGCTCCGCGCTTCAGTCCACTCGGCGATGAAGTCAGCCAAGGCCTGCGACTTAATCGCCGTCCGAGGGACGTACGATATGTCGAGGCTGTTGAGCTCGAGGGCCCACTTGGCGATCCTTCCGGTGGCGTCGCAGTTGTGGACGATCTCTCCGAGAGGTGACGAGGTCACCACGGAGACGGGATGCCGGTCCAAATAGTGGACCTGCTTCCTCTTGGTAATGAGCACTGAGTACAACAGCTTCTGTACCTGGGGGTACCGAATCTTTGTTTCGGAGAGCACTTCACTGACAAAGTAGACCAGCCTCTGTACCTTGAAGAAGCGGCCTTCTTCCGTTCGCTCTACGACGAGCGCTGTGCTGACGACCTGGGTCGTGGCGGCAATGTAGAGGAGCAGCGGCTCTTGCGGTTCTGGGGCGACCAACACCGGAGGTGAAGTCAGGAACGCCTTCAGTCAACTGAGGGCTTCCTGAGCTTCTTGGGTCCAGCTGAAGTGATCGGACTTCTTCATCAACTTGTAGAGCGGCATCCCGCGCTCGCCGAGGCGGGACACGAAGCGGCTCAGGGCCGCGAGACACCCCATCAACCTCTGGACCCCCTTCAGATCGTTGATCAGCCCCATCCTCATGATGGCGGAGATTTTGTCGCGGTTGGCTTCGATGCCGCGCTCGGGGACGATGAAGCCGAGCAGCTTCCCCTTTGGAACCCCAAAGACGCACTTCTCGGGGTTAAGCTTTATGTGAAACCGTCGAAGGTTCGCAAAAGTCTCCTCCAGGTCGGTGACAAGGTCCTCGGCCTTTCTGGTCTTGACAACGATGTCGTCGACATAGGCCTCGATGTTACGGCCAATTTGGTCTGAAAAACACGTTTGCATACATCGCTGGTATGTTGCGCCCGCATTTTTCAGACCAAAGGGCATCGTGACGTAACAGTACGAGCCGTACGGAGTGATGAAGGAGGTCACGAGCTGGTCGGACTCCTTCATGGCAATCTGGTGGTAGCCTGAGTAGGCATCCAGAAAAGAAAGGGACTCACACCCGGCGGTGGAATCCACGACTTGGTTGATGCGAGGCAACGGGAACGGGTCTTTCGGATAGGCCTTGTTGAGGCTCGTATAGTCAACACACATTCTCCATTGCCCCGACTTTTTCTTTACAAGGACGGGATTGGCGAGCCACTCGGGGTGGCGCATTTCCCTTACAAAGCCGGCGGCCAAAAGTTTGGCGATTTCTTCCCTGATGGCCCGGCGCTTCTCTTCGTCGAAGCGGCGCAGTCGTTGGGCGACCGGTTTGGAACCCGGTCAGATATTGAGAGAGTGCTCGGCGGCTTCCTTGGGAACTCCTGGCATGTCCGAGGGTCTCCAGGCGAAGACGTCTCGGTTTGCTCGGAGGAAGTCGACGAGCGCGCTTTCCTATTTGGCAGTGAGGGCGGCCCCGATCCGGACGGTCTTGGCGGGGTCTTCAGGATCGACCGCGACCTCCTTCGTATCCTCCGCGGATTTGAAGGAACTCGACCCCGACTTGCTGGAGTCGGGGGTGGAATCGGGGGCCCTCTCCTGGAGTCGGGCGAGCTCGGCGGAAGCGACGACCGCCGAGGCAAGCTCACAACTGCTCCGTTCGCAGTTATAAGCGAGCTGGAAAGACGCGGCCACGGTGATGACGCCCTGTGGCCCTGGCATCTTCAGCTTGAGGTAGGTGTAATTGGGGACTGCCATGAACTTCGCGTAGCACGGTCTCCCCAAGATGGCGTGGTAGGAGCCAGGAAAATCCACGACCTCGAAGATGAGGCTCTCGGTGCGGAAGTTGTTCGGGCTCCCGAAGGTAACGGACAGGTCGACCTGCCCGAGCGGATGGGCCTGCTGGCCCGGAACGATGCCGTGGAAAGGCGCCTTGCTCGGCCGAAGGGCGGTGCGAGGGATTCCCAGGGCGTCCAGGGTCTCGACATACATGATGTTGAGACCGCTGTCGCCGTCCATGAGAACCTTGGTCAAGTGCTTCGTCCCCACGATGGGGTCGATGACGAGTGGGTAGCGTCCCGGGTGCGGGACGTGGTCGGGGTGGTCGGTCCGATCGAAGCCAATCGGGCACTCCGACCACCTTAGGTAGTTGGGTACGGCGGGAGTCGCCGTGTGGACCTCACGGTGGGCGAGCTTCAACTGACGCTTGTCGGCGTAGCACTCTGCCCCTCTGAAGATCATGAGGCAACCGTGGAGCTGTGGGAACTCGTCGGTCGCCTCATCACCCTTCGCCCCGGCGTCCGGCGCCGGGTCGCGCTTCTTCCCCTTGCCCCGCGACGTCGTGGGGTTCCCGGAGAGAAAACACTTCAAGACTTTACAGTCCCGGTATTTGTGCTTGACGGGGTAGTCGTGGTTCGGGCACGGACTATCCATCAACCTTTCGAATCGGTCGAGCGTCTGCCGAGCTTGCTGCTTGGCAGGACGGTCAGCAGCGGCGACCATATGGCTTTCGCGGCCTTGCTTCCCCTTCCGTTTCTTCCTGTTGGAGCGGTCGGAAGGGGCGTCGGCCTCGGAGCTGGGCGTCTTGTGGGCCACCTTCCTCTCAAAGATGGCCCCCACGGCCTCCTCGCCGGAGGCGTGGTTGGTGGCGATGTCGAGAAGCTCCTTGGTGGTCCGGGGCTTCGCGCAGCCCAACTTGTGGACTAGGGCCTCGCAAGTGGTGCCGTAGATGAACGCCCCGACGATGTCGGCGTCATGGATGTCAGGGAGCTCATTGCACTGCTGGGAGAAGCGGCAGATGTAGTCCCGAAGGGTCTCCCCCGGCTGCTGCTTGCAGCTCTTTAGGTCCCAGGAGTTGCCAGGGCGTTTGTACGTGCCCTGGAAGTTCCCGACGAAAAGATTCGTCAGGTCGGCCCAGCTGCCGATGGTGTTTGCGGGCAAGTACTCGAGCCAGGCTCGAGCGGAGTCCGCAAGATAAATGGGGAGATACTGGATGACGAAGGAGTCGTCAGTCGCTCCCCCGGCCAGGCAGGCGAGCCGGTAGTCTTCTAGCCACACACTGGGGTTTGTCGCCCCTGTGTACTTGGCTATGTTGGTCGGAGCCCGGAACCTGGCCGGGAAGTCAGCGTTGTAGACGGCGCGGGTGAACGCGCGCGGTCCGGGGCCGTCGAGGCCCGGGTCAGGATGGTTGCATCGCCCGCTATCCGCGACTTGAGATGATGCCGCCGCGTCGGCGACTCTCCTCCGCGCCTCGAGGGTGGCGCGAAGGTCACGGTTGTCCCCCAGTCGGTGTCGCACCGGGGTGCGCGATGCCTGGGGGAGCTCCTGGAGTGGGGCCGTCTTGGCTGGGCTCTGACGACCCCGCGAGGAGGAGTGGCCCAAATGACCCGATGTCGCACCCGAGTGTCGGGAGCCGGAACCCTGGGCGTGCTGCACGACAGCACGCTCGACCAGCCTCCGGAGGTTCTGGTAGGTAGCCCTGGCTTCCGGGTCCATCGGCTCAGGTAATCCGCGGAGCAACATAGCTGCCGCGGCGATGTTCTGGTTGGCGTGGGGGAAGAACGGAAGATCGCTCGTCCCCTCAGCCAGCTGCTGGTGCACCTGACGCGCGCGGGCGCGCGCGCCAGAGGCAACCGGCGGCTGGGGCTGACGTTGCTCCAGGTCGGCCTGGAGTTTGTCGAGCTCGGCCTTTCGGGCCTCCAGCTCTTCAGCCGCTAACTGCTGGGCGAGGCGACGCTGATGGTGCGCGTCGTCTTCCCGCCGGGACTCTTCCTGCCGCGCTTCGCCGCGCGGGAGGAGGGTCCCGAGGGTTGCGGGGGTGGAGGATGGCTCCGCCGCACCCGCCATGTTGCACTCTCGAGAGTACATCTTGCGCGGGGGGTGCTCCCTGTCGGAGCTGGAGCTGTGGCTGGAGGAGTCCCCAGCAGGTCATGGAGAGAGGTAGGCGCATAGCCAGTCATAGCCACGAGCCGAGAGCTCGCGGAGGGCGAGACTGTCATCCGTCGTAGATCACACGTAGCATTGCCGGGGGCTACGCTGGTGCGCGACGGGCCCGCCTGTGAGGCCCACGCCGGGGCCTCAAGGCGGAGGCTGCCGAGAACATCGGCGACCGCGTCCAAGCTCGTGGAGGACGCCCAGTCTTGGAGGGCGGCGGGGACGAGAACGAGCTCCCACACCGCGGTGACGACGAAGTCGAGGGCGCCGAAGCGAATCCAGCCCCTCGACGCCGGCGAGTCGTCGCGAGAGAAAGAAGCCATCGGGGAGGAAGATGGGAATCCGAAGTCGAAGATGATGACGCGCAAAAGGCCCCTACCTGGCACGCCAACTGTCGGTGTTTTGTGCACCGGCAATACGAATTTTTGGTTAGTGGGGGTCGCGCGCTCCCTCTCCCCGAATGGTTGACTCAAAAAGCCAGGAGTTTATACTGGTTCGAGCTGAACGTCCCTACTCCAGTTCGCTCGGTGGGGGTGTATTGATCTTGCGGGATGAACAAGGGATTACAAGCGAGGCAAGGGTTCGGCCGACCGACTCCCTTGTGCCCGGCTGCTCGTTTTTTGCTCGTCTTTTTGTTGTCTGGAAATCGTCCGTCCTCCTGCTCCCTCGGGCCCTGCCTTTCCTTATATAGACGGATGCAGCAGGTTACACGGGAGTTTGGAGGAAAAAAGGAGGGGGTACTGTACGCCTTAGAATCTGGTCTCTGTCTTGTCCGACCGACCTCCACCCGCCCCACGCAGAGTTGGTAGCCCTGCGATGTGCGGTCTTCCGCTGGGCTGTCAGGATGACATACTGCTCTGTGCTCCTGTTAGCTTCGATGGTTTTAATGGTGCTTGACTTTAGCTCAGCCTCGGGAGAGGGCACCTCCCTCTACGGCATGTCAGGCGACGGGACAGGGGCTTGACTCCTTCGGCGGTCCTTCTAAGAACCTCGGGAAGGAGCCGCCTACCCCCGTACGGGTGTCAGTGGATGTTGCGTGCGTGGGGTAGCTGGCTCCACAGGCGCGGGGCCCGCCCCTTCGGGTGCCAGTGGAGCTGGCCAACCGTGCGCCCCGACCTTGGAGGTCGGGGTCGACCGACCGTCTGGGGCTGGCTCGGACCGGGGCCTGGCCCACTTTCTGCGGCCCACACACCTTTCGCCAGTACTGGGCTCCCGGAGAGGTAGGTAAACCCGTTCGTGGTCCCGGGCTGATGGGGGTACCCATGGTATGGGTACTCGTCACATAGTACCACATTAGCAAGCACCCGAACAGAATACTCCGTATATTAAACGCGAAAGGATTCCGGCTCACTCGCGGCCTCCACGTCAATTTTCGCTGACGCGTTCGCTCTGAGCGTGGCCATGTCGCCCACTTGAACCTGCCATTGATACGCATTAAGTATTTAAACACCGTCACTTCTCAACAACGCACGCACGGCACAACGGTAAGGCTCCTCACGTTCACACCTTTGGTCGTGCCTTCGAATCACCCTGCGTGCTTGCCCGTGCGATTTTTGCCCTGCGATGCGTGGGGATGTTGTGTGGGCAACTGCGTGGTGTGCATTTTTTTTGAAATGCCCCCAAAATTTTTAGAAATTACATATAGGTGCATTTTTTAACAAAAAGGCCCCCGAAACTTCTAGAATCATTTTTTTTGTTGAAAAGACCCTCTAAAATTACATATAGATACAATTTTTTTTGGGGAAGTCCTTCAAACTTCTATAATCTAATTTTTTTTAGCGCAATTCCTTTTTTTGGCTCAAGGGTCCTTAGATATTATATCTAGGTACATTTTTTAAGCGATAAGGCCCCCAAAACCTCTAGAATTTATTTCATTTTTGCCTAAATTGTTTTTTTTTCGCAAAAGCCCCCGCGAATTCTAAATCCAAATCATTTTTTGCACAAATTCCCTCAAAAATTACATCTAGGTACTTTTTTGTGAAAAGACCCTCCAAACTTCTTGGATTTGTTTTTTTTCTCAATTCTTTTCTTCGACAAGAAAATTGTCTTTGCGCGGTGTCATGTCGAGTAGACGCATCTAGTTACCTAAAGATTAACAATGATGGAGCTTTCACAGAAGCATCGCATTCTGGAGGATGGGGCTTTGTCATTGGAAGTGATCAGGGTGTTGTTTTCACTGCTACAAATCTAGCCTTCCATACTGGCACATCATTACCAGCTATGCATGAACCAGGGCTAACAGTTACATCAGTCCCGGTTCAACGGTCTACTGGTCTAGGAGCACATCAGTACCGATTGAAGAGATCGACTGGTACTGATGCTCTAACACCAATACCGGTCGGTTACACCAACCGATACTAAGCATCCTTGATAGTACCACCTTGCTTATGGAGGGGAGAGAATACCACCTTAAAAGGGAGAGCAACCCTCCCCCCATCAGGCTAGTCTTTTGGGGGCCACATGGGACTCTTATGGCCTGGCTATGGCAGCCAAGGTGTGTATTTCTCTCGTTGGGCCAAGGCCCACACCCCTGGACCAGTTGGGCAGTCCGCTCACCGGGCGAGGCACGTGCGCCATACGGCTGGGCCGCGAAGGGCACAGTGCGCACCCGGGAGGGATGCATCAGCAAGGAAAGCTCCCAAGTTCTGCATGTCCACTAGTGGTGCATTCGGTGCATCTTTTTGGTTGCCTCCCTGATGCGAACCACTTCCTCCAGCTCCAGCGTTACCACAGGTATTCACCATCTGCTGATTACTCCAACAGTGTAGAGAAGAGAGGGAAAAAGAATAGACAAGTAGAAAGAATCTTATACAGGGGAAACGGGTGTAACTCCAAACTATTAATCAACAACTTGATATTAATATTAGTATGGTTGCTTACAAGTGCCTAAGGGAAATGCAACGCATACAGACACACAAAAACATAACACCAGACAAACAGACACAAGACAACTTCACACACTGCGACTCATGCCTAAGGCCAACTCTTGGAATATTAAAGACGCGACTACAACCTCCGAGTCTCAACACGATGTAACAACACACTCACTCGTCGATGATTCCTGGCTTTGGTCCTCCTGGTGGATAAACCGGTAGATGAGATGGCATCGTAGCAAATTGATCCCCATGCCCAACTATCATCAGGACAAACGACCCAACTGACTCGTCGAGTCCCGAGATAGCCTACTCCTGGACTGGTGGCTCTGGATCCTGTGCGGGTGCCTCCTCCTGAGCTGGTGCCTCCTGCACCTCTTCCGGCTCTTCTTCTGGCTCCTCTTCTAGCTCCTCTTCTGGCTCCTCTTCTGGCTCCTCTTCTGGCTCTGGCCCCTGTCCATAAAGAGCCTCCTCCAGCTCATGCACCCTCGTAAGGGAGTGACCTGCAAGCTCTCGGGCCTCCCGCAGCTGAGTCTTCAACCCCGTGACCTCATCTCGAGCCCTTTGCAGCTCCTCAACAGTCTCATCCATGGCCTCCTCCTGGGCAATCACAAACCTGGCCAGGTGAGTAACAGTGACATCTTCATCCTCAATCGGCCTCTGGTTTGCACGGGTGTCTCGGCATGGGTGATGGCGAAAGATCGTGCCCTCTAGCTCCCTGGAGTACAAGCGGGCAATCCTCCTCATCGCCAAACGCGATGTCTCCTGTATCCCAGCCTCAAATGTAGATCTCGTGACGTTGAAGTACATGGGACGACTCACCCTTACCCCCTCTCGAGCGTATATCATCAGCCTGGTCTTCCACATTCGGACATGTCCTGCTTCATCGATGGTGGTTTCGGTGTAAATCGGACGTTCATATCCTCCTAGCACTTGCATCATGCGCCACATCTCCGCAGCATACCCTCCAAGGCACTCCCCGATGGTGTTGTACATCCTCATCTGCCAACAACGAACCACGTAAGAACACAACATTTTATAAACAAAGTGAGAACAAAGAAAATTCAGCATAGGTCGCGAATCAGAAGAGAGGGGATAAGTCAAGAGTCCATTTATTTTCTTGACAAATTTTAACTTTAGAAAATAGTTTTGTCCTACTAACGGCCATTATAAACTATGGGCAATCCTACAATCAGTATGGCTCTGATACCACCTCTGTCGGGACCCGAATCTGCAAATCCGGACCCTCTGTGTATTCTGCACTAGTCCAGGACCCCGCTAGTGCACACAGTTAAACAGGGTTGAATATCACATCCATACACAGCGGAAATATAAATAAGTACTTCAATAATTAAAATAAACTGTTGCATGACCTTAAGGTCACCTTACAATATTCAGCCACGCAGGGCTTACTCACATAAAGACAAGTAAACATAAGCAGCATAAAATAAAACTCTTGATAAGCTCCACAACACCACAGGCATCTGACGAAGGTTGCCTCCTAGTTCTCCTGGTCCTCAACATACTCCTCCTCCCATGCGGGTGTAGACTCTTCTTCTGAGTTTTTGTTGATTGGCAAGGGTGAGTATACAACATATTCAGCAAGTCATGCACAGAGGTGCAATCCTATTACTATATGCATGGCTTCTTCCAAAGGAAGGGCTAAATGGGTTCCTTTGCATTAAACAACATTTTGCTTTAATTGAATAACTATCATAGATTCAAAAACAGTGAAATCATATTATATTATATTAAGTTCACAATCTCATTTCTTCAGCAGGGCACAAAGCCTAAGTCAATTTATCATCATCTCTGGCACTCAGCCAATCTTCCCATAATTTATTTTAGAAAATCTACCCCTTAACTGTAATCCCCGAGCTTTGTCCAGTACCATGGACTCGGCTATTCGAATAGTTTTGACACACTCTGCAGAGGTTGTACACTTTTCCCACATGATACTGTGACACTACGGAATGACGATATGAGTCATTTTCGATTTCGCCATTAAGATACAACTTTGGTATCATGTTTTTGGGCCTTTTCCGTGAGTTTGGGCCTTTCCAGCAGAGAATTTGGGCTTCCGGGGGAGTTTGGGCCTAGCGGGAGTTATTTGGGCCTTAGGGGGATGAAGTGGGTTGTTGGTGGAGGAGTTTTTGGGCCCATGGGAGAGAAATTTCCAGCAAAATCCCCCCCATGCGCCAGCCTCCTCCCCTTGTGCGCCCCCCACCTCCCACACAACCCTAGCCGGCCCCCTCCATCCCCTTGCGCCTCCACCCTTCCCCTTCCTCCTCCGCCTCCTCTAGCTGGCCCTAGACGAGCTCCACCCCCACCCCTTGCTACCACGCCCTTACAATCCGTTGTCCTCACCGTTGGGGAGCTCTGCAACGAGAAGATTCGGCTGGATTGGCGCGTGGAAGGAGATCGGGCGACCGGGAGGAGTTTTCGTCGGATCGTCGTTCGTCGGGCTAAGGTATGGAGATGGGAAACTCTTGGGGTAGATTAGGTGTTGTGTTAATGGGGGTTTTGGTGCTATTAGATCGATAGGTGGTGCTGCAAATTGATAGAATCGATGAAAACTAGAGTTTGCATGGTGTTCTGTTTCGGGCAGATTGGATGTCCGACCTAGGGTTTGAGTTTTCGCAATTTTAGATTCGGAATTTGATCGGCCTCCTATTGAGAAAGTTGTAGATAATTTCAATACCTTTTAGTGGACACCAAGAACACATAATTCTGATCATCCGTTTGAAAGTTATGGCTGTTTTACCGAACGTGTTCAAAACTTTGACGTGATTGGGACAGATCGTGTTGATATGTAGATTAATCAATTTTAGAGGCCGAATCAGTTTTTACCAATAGTTATAAAAAGCTAGGAAATTTCCTAAGCTTCGAGAAAATGTACTCGTTTATCTGATTTAGAGTTGTTAAGCCCGGGATATGGCCTTCCGAAGGCTGCTGTCCCGTAGGGACAGATTCTCTGTTTTCGGGTTTTAAGGGTGGTTTGCGAAGTCGGGGTAGGGGATCATTCTTGTACTGTTTTGAGGGCACGTTTTGAGTGTGTGGTACCTATGTGCAGGTGGTGTGACCCCGGGAGTGCCCTCATCCTCTCACCAATCTGTCGCCTGCGGTTGAAGGCAAGTGTATTGGAATGGGTTGTGTTGTATGTTTGCTAGTCTTGCTTAGGTGCAATATGATTACATGATATGCTAACTTGCCATGATTGATGTTTGCCTATGACATGATGAAAATGGTTTGTTATAAGGCCATGCAATGGTTAGTTTGTGTTTATATGCAAGTTATTTATGTTTATGGCATATTTGCATACATGGCATGAGGACTAGCCAGGACGGTGAGAAAGTCATAACTAGTCCGGTGAGGTCGGTGAGAAAGTTATGGCTAATCCGGAGTGCCATTGAGTAAGACCTACCTCGTGATTCCATCCACAGTTCTGAATGGAAACGAGGAGTAGGCACCATCCATCTACGGGATGGAAGGGGAAAGAGGGTGCACGCCGACGGGTGTGCACTCGGCAATACCGGTATGTGCTTCAAGGAGACATGTGCATTGCATTGCATTGCATTGCATTATATGATGATGATATATGATGATGTTATATGATGATGTTATATGAAGAGGTCAATGAGATGCATACAAGGTGAATATGAAATGTTTATGATGTTGAATATGAAAAGTAGTGATGAAGGTATTGAAATGTGTTTTCTTGTACCATTGCAATATACTTGCTGAGTGATGAACTCACGCTTGTGTTTATGATGTTTTTACGTACCATGACACCGGCATGCGAGAAAGGAGCTTAGCGGCACATCATCACATAATTTCCGCACAATTAGACAATATTTACCATTCGGGGTTGTGATAATAAATTCAGTGTGATGAGACTAGGATTTGTTTGCTCGTGTGCTTGTTTACATCCATTACTTCATTTTAGATCATGGAGTGGTTAAATTCGTTATGCTAGACTTATATTGCTACTATGTCACCTGCTATTGCTGTTTTAGATGCTTTCCATTATGATATATCTTGAGATTTACCTTTAGCATTTGCACCTTTGCTGTAATTTACCTTTATTTGTGCCATTTAGATGCTGTGTCTATCATGTTTGGTGACATCCAGGGCATACTAGATGCCGGGGTGTTACAGATACTGTTGCACACCACAAAGGCGATTGACCGTAACGAAGTTTTTCATAAACCTTCATCTACACCTATGACCCTCTCCGGTATTGCCTTCTCTACCACTTCCCCCACGAAGGATCGAAGTGTAGGACCGACAAACACTGTTGCATGGGTACCAAGCCATAGCTTTGGTACTCTCCCCCACGCAGTTACCCCAATGTAATTGTCACCCTGAGGTATCAAAGGTAAGATTTCAGAATCCTACTAAACTAAGACCGTCCCACTCCAATCATATGGTTGCACGAAAGGCCGCTCAAAGGCTTGCAAGGTGAAGTCCTTAACTGTCAAAGGCGAGACATCCCTCTCTCAAGTTTTGGCACAAAGCCCTCACATCACTCATCCCGTTGCCACGAAGGCTGTTATATCAAAGACCGTTGACACGAAGGCCCACCTGACATAAAGCCTCTTACCACTTGCCCCAGACTAAATCTTTTCCCACCCATGTTCAATTATTGTGCAACACATGCCAACAATAAAATCAGTTACCATGTAGAACCACAAAGGTACCTACACTTCACATCATCACGTGGCAAGATTACACTATTTCCAAAATTCATTCCATATATCATTAGTCAATATTATTTTGCCATTTGAAACATATTTCACGTAAGCATAGCTAAGCAACTATTCACGGTCTAGCATCCCGTGTTGGCACAATATTATCATCCAACTAACTAAACCAACTTAAGGTGACAATGGAATACATGGCATCCAAATATTAACATCAAAGGGGAAAATAACAATTAGGTTGTTTAGCTACTTTACCCAAATTAAATTAATTTATTTTAATAACATAGCATGCATAATTTAAATCAAAATATAGTTCAAAAATTAGGAACAACATGGTCAAAGCACAACTTGCCTTCAAAAAGCTGATGATCTTGATCTAGGGCTTGAGCTTGGTCTTCAACTTCCGCACTCTCGCACAGTTCAACGTCTACGCGTAGCAGATAACCAAATAAACATACATTCGGAAAATACCACAAATCAAACTAGTTCATAATTTCACGAAAACTTCCCAATAATTAGTTTAGCATTTTCTAAGATTTATAAAATTTATTTCGGTATTTTCGGATGTATAGTCTAAGAGCTACAAATTTCGTAAGTTTAGACTTTCCGCGAATAATTTAACAGTACAAATTTATTTATAAAATTTCATAAAAAATAATATAGAAAGGTATTAATTTTTACTGATTAACCAAATTTGTCGCAAGTGATTTGGACTTAGAACGAATTTTTAGTGAAAAAGACAAAATTTGCTATTTTCGAAAATTAACATGTACAACTAAACTCTCATTTCCATTCTATGCATGGTACTGTTCCGGACGAGAGCACAATTCATGCATGCGCACGGCTTGATACACATGAGCATATTTATACATACACATATACAATATACATATCTATATATCTATATATATACGTATACATGTATTCACGTGTACAGCCGAGTATATTTTTGTATACCTGCAAGCCGCTGTCTAATATATACGTATATACACACTAGAATATATATAAAAACACACACACGTCTAACATGCTTACGTATACTCATGTGTTTAGTCCTATTATTTTCATGTATGCAAGACTATATATTAACCTATATATATACCCGTGTAGATATGCCTACATATCCTAGTGTATATATATATACCTGCGCAATTATACAAATGAGGTAAAAGCAGAAACAAAGAGCGCGTGTGAGAGAGAAGAAATACCGATCGACAGTAGCAATGACGGCGGCGACGCAGGGGAAGGCGAGGCTGAGGGATGTACCGGCGGCGACGGCGGTGAAGAGTGGCGTGCAGTCCAGCCGGCGAGCAGTAGCGCAGATCGACAAGCGCGGAAGGAGGCGAGTCCGGAGGTCAGGGTCGACGGCGGCTGTTCTAGCACTCGCCGGAGACGAAGGAACAGAAAACATTCACTGAGATTGTGCGGCTAGAGGATGGAAATGGCTGGAAGTCAAAAGGCTTCATACGTGGAAATGGAGCGTTGCTAGCAAGGAAAGGAAATTTTGGAACATTGCAATGCTAACATATTATGCTAGAAATTGGTAACGGCTGGATGGTTGAGAAGCGAAGTGGGAAACGATTGGATAGGAAGCAACAAAGCCTTGATTCATGCGCTCAGGAGAGGAAATAAAAGTCCATTCCTTAATGTGGGTCACTCATGAAGGAAACGGCTGCATTACTAGTGCATGCATGCAACGGCTGGATGTATGAATCGGCTAGAATATGAAATGAACTGGTAACTGCTTGAAGGTGAAATGAACTCATGCGTTCACTGCTGGGAAGAGGAGAGAATGGAAACGCTAGGCGTCACATACGTGTAGAACATGCCGTGCACATACATATATACGTTCTCAAACCATGTCGAGGAAAAAATAACAGAGAGGTTCTAAAAATATGAAAAATTCCTCTAAAATACTAGGAACTATTTGGAACCTAACGAAGTTGGTTTTGTGATTTTTCAACATATAGATTTTTCGTAAAAAATCGTTTAGTGAATCAGATACCTGTACAGATTTTTATAAATTCGACAACATAAGTTATATAACATGTTTTTCGAAATTATTTGAAGAGAGCACTCTCATCTTCCAATCACCTTTATTTTAAACAAAATTTTAGATTTTAGGCTTATGCAAAAGGGCATGATCTTTATTTAACACGATTAGTCCAATAAACTTGAATTCAAATTACTCGCGAGGATTACAAGTAAATTTCGGAAAATTACAAATAATCTCAGAAACACACTAAATGTATTAAAAGAAATTTTTGGGATGTTACAGTTTTCAACTTAGAATAAAGAACATCTAAAGTAAGTGTACTCATGACAGTTGATTCTCTAATGGATGTTACTTTCATCTCCCAAATAGACATGTCTAATGCACCAAGCAATTGTCTAGCATTAGCAGCATCATCAAAGCTAACTCCAACAGCACGAAGATTACTAAGAATTTTATTGAAGCGTGCAAAGAAGTCATCTAGCGACTCACCGGGTTTCATCTCAAATCGCATATAATCCTTTTTGTAAATATATAGGCGAACCTCTTTGACAGTGTTAGAACACTCATGGTAATCACAAAGAGATTTTCATACCTCATATGCGGATCGAAGATGAACCACTCGATCAAAGTCGTTGTGTCCCAAGCCTTGGATGATCAAGTTGCGCACCTTGTTGTTTGCTTCAACATGTGCGCGATTGGCGTCGTTGACGTTATCATTCTCAGGGACTTGATATGGCTTGTAAACCTTCTTCCAAATTGCGAAGCCCTGTGCTTGGATGAACGCCTCCATCTTGGCCTTCCAAAACTAAAAATCAACACCATCGAACCCACACGGTTTTATCGAATAACGATCCATTGATCTAATCACCGGTTAAGATGGATTAGAAAAACCTTGCTGTGATACCACTTGTAGGATCGATATACACGGATATAGCAATAAGAGGGGGGTGAATGATTGTGCAGAAGCTAAAAACAAATCTTTGATCTATTAAAAGTTCACCCCAAACCAAAACCAAACAATTGCCTTGTATTCGATAAAAATAGATTGATAGACGTTCGGTAAAACATGAATTACCAGAGATCCAACCTTCGGATCGATCTGAAATTTGGACACAAGAAACTAGATTCCAATAAGAATCGAACCCAAAAAGAATCAGCTCGATCGAACTTATGGATCAAAAGTTATGAACCTCACAAGCTTGCTGTGGTAGAATATGACGAGAATTGATCTAACCAAAACTTCAAGATTAAACAAGATCTTCAAAAGATTAATCAACTAAACTTTGAGGAACTTTATATCAATACCCTAGAGAGGTTTTGGATGGATCAAATCAAGATGAAACTCAAAGGACAAAAACCAATCTAGAACCAAAACAAGCATGCAAATAAAACCAAAACATGAAACACTGTAGCAACGCGGTTACTGTAGCACGCAAGAATCTGGAAGAATTGATCTTTATTTCTTTTTGTCTAAAGTACTCCAAACAAAAGAGTACAACCCTCAAACCTGCCCAAGACTTGATGCATAAACAAGAGGCGCCTCCCCCTATTTATACAGAGCAAACACATAGAGTCCTGAATACAATTCCTACTCCTAATCCTAGAAGGAGTCCCACTCCTAATCCTAGAAGTAATCTGTATTCAACACAACTCCACTTGGCCCAACCTGGCCAAATACAGCTCTTGCACGCGTATGGCAACCCAGGCATACTCACATGACTAACAACTCTTGCATGCGTACGGCCACCATGCCATACTCACGTGACTAACCATTCTTCATGTGCACCGTCCTCTAGCCTGAACGTCCCGCATGACATCCTTGACCACGTCCCCACCTCTCCCTCCCCTTCCCCTAAGTGGGCCGGCCCACTAGCCAAGGGGGGCGCCACCCCTTTTCCCCCTAACCCTAGGCGCCTCCTCCCTCTCCCTCTCCCTCCCCTAGCAGCCACCTCTCCCTCCCCTTCCTTCCCCTACGTGGTGGCTCAAGATCCGCCACGAATCGCGAAGGAGAAGGCGAGGAGCGACTCCGTGGAGGCGTGGAGGACGAGCAGATCGCCGATTCGGGGTTCATCGCGTGTTCTTCGTGAGTTCGCAAGGGAGAACACTAGGTAAAATTCCCAAACTTTTACCTCTGTTTTACCTAGGGATTAGGAGTGTATTAGATTGGGTGGTGAGGGTTTTGGATGGATCTTGTTGGGGGAGAAGGGTAGATGTTCACGTGGTGCTGTTTCTGGAAGGGGGGATTGTGCAGCGCGGATTTTTTCGCGTTTTACGTGGCATAGATGATTTTTCCTGCCAAAACCTATAACTAGAAAGTTGTAGATAACGTCGAGACCTAGCTTCTGTAATTTTTTCAGAATTTTTGGGGAAGTGTTCTGAGAGTTATCGCTGTTTCAAACCGACGAACAGAATCTGGGAACAGATTTCATCCACTGTGTTGGACGACTGTTTAGGCATATTTAACAGAGGAATTAGAATTTATGATCTTCTGGAAAGTTGTAGATATCGTCAATATCTAGCTTTTGTAATTTTTTTATATTTTTATGTTCTGTAGAAAAAAAGATACGAAAAAGAGAATGGGGGTTGCTGCTGTTCGATCCGGATAGATCGGGGTTTCGGTGTTGGAAAAGGGGAACGGGTTGTAGGAATTGCGTGTTTGAGTTGTGTGATCAATTGTGGTGTTATTGCATACTGAAAATATGCTTGTACAGGTGGTGCCCCTTCTGGACGCAACTAGATCCGTCGTCTACGTCGGTAAAGGCAAGTGGAAGTAGTGTTATGGTTGAGCTATACATCGTTGTTTGCATTGCCTTCGTTATATTTCCCGATGACATTAATCATACATGGTTTGATCATTTGCTAGGAAGATTGCAATAATTAGATTAGCAATGTGATGATGTGCTTTGGCTTTGAACCATGAGTAAAGAGAAGAATGATGTTGCCTATTGGTTGAACTGTCTAAATAGTTCATCTCAATGTTATTTGTTTTTCTATCCATGTTATATGATGGCATGCAAATATGTGGACTCAATGTGGAAAATTATGAATGAATTCATGCATGAAGCATTAACTGCATAATCATGCATTGGAAGTTTGTCGACGCCAACAGGCGCGATCCGGTACAACACCGTGTGTTCACGAGAAAGGGCACGGTGAAGAGGATCATGGCATAAGCATATGCACAAGCATGAGCATTTCTAATGAGGTTGTGGTAGTCGATGTTGTGGTGTTGAATGTAAAGCATGTGGTGTGTTAAATTCTTGATGGATGTGATTATGTGTTAATTGTTCCGCTTGCTGAGATTACCCAATCTCACCGCTTGTGTTTTGTTGTTTTCAGGTAGCGTGCAAGAGACATAAGCATGAGGGATGGGCTAGCAACACAATAAACCTTCGAATGTCTTCACAACTCCCATGAACTAGTGTTTATTTAATACATTAGCTTGCTGAATTTTATTTACACTTAGACTATTTGTTGTTATGACTAAACTTATTCTTGCTTATTGTTGGTTTAGACTTGTTGTCGCTTAGTATTGTTGAATTGCTTATATTCCTGTTTGAATTGCTTATCATGAAATGCTTCCGTAATGTCCTGTTTTTAGGGAGATGTCGAAATTTTCTTGTTCTATAGTTTAGTTTAAGGGGTGTTACTGATTGAGTATCGAGCCAGGTTTTAGGTCCTTGGTGTATGAATTTAGGAGAGATATTCTATCATGAACTAAAACTTTCTTTGTGTGAAATTAGTAACATTGCTTAGGTATAACTCTTAAAATTGCCTTAGGGTAATAAACTTTTAATACTAAATAGGATTGTTAATCAACTTTAAAATTGACACACTTGCACTATTAGGATGGGATGGGCTGCATTGCATGGCATGCGTATGTTCGACTATATTTATTGTTTGATTGTGGGTGATTTTGTTATGCTTTTGTTGTTGTTGTGATTGTTTGCTTGCGGCTTGTTGGGTGCAATATGCCACCAAAGACGCGTGCGGTAGGCCGTTCGGGGGGCCTCGCTCCCGAGCCGTCGGAGGCAGCTGAACCTACCCAGGCTGAGGGTGGGGTTTCGGCAGAGATAGTGGCCGCCATGAGGGCGATGCAGGAGGAGTTGCGGGTGCGAGGAGGCGCCTGAGCCGCCCGCCGTGGGCGCTGGTGAAGCGCTGCGGCCGCGGGCGCGGCGGTGGCATCAAGCCGAGGAGTGGGTTGGAGCGGCTGGATAGCTTTGATGGGGTGGGCAATCCGATCCAGGCAGCGGATTGGTTGTCCTATGTGGAGATGCAGCTGGACGCTTTTGAGGTGGCGGCGCAGGAGCGTGTCCACTTCGTGGCGTAGCTCTTGAAGGGGAAGCCCAGATCTGGTGGAGGGGTGCGCTGACCTCGAGGGGCGCACCGGGTGACTCCTCTTGGGAGGAGTTTGTCCGGCAATTTGAGAGGAGGTTCTACCCCGCCACCTTCCTCGACAAGATGCAAATTGACTTGGGACAGTATGCCCAAGACAAGAAGACTGTGGCGGAGTACGAGGTTGGCTTCAACCAGATCGTACGTTTTGTGCCCCATGTGGCACGTGACGAGGTGGAGAAGGCAAGGCGGTTCCGGCAGGGACTCCGTCCTGCCATTCGCCATATGCTGGGCGCTTTCCCCATTGTCGATTTCCGGACAATGGTGGAGCAAGCTCAGGTGTAGAGCTGCGGCTGAACTACACCGAAGAGCATCGCAAACCTGCCACGGAGAGCAGGTTAAGGGCCCTCCAGAGAAGAAGGGCCAATCCTCCGGTACTTGGAATAAGAAGGGAAGAATTTTCGTCATCACCCTATGGTGGCCGTCCTACTCAAAGACACACCTCGGGGAGGTGCGCCCGATGCCGTGCCATAGTCACTCCTGGCATGGGGATGGTATGTTTTCGTTGTGGCGATTCCCATCGCCGCAGCGAGTGCTCGTGGAAGGGAAGGTGCACCATCTGTGGTCGGGAGGATCACAAGGATGTGGTGTGCCGTAAGAACCCCAACGGCAAGCTGCGTTGGGAGCCGGTGACATCCTCTCCAGGTGGACAGCGGCGGGCGTGATGCATATGTTGCCATCGGCTCCTACTCTGCAGCACCTCCGGCGCCTACTCCGACTCCTCGTTCTACCCGGCGCCACTCTCGGGGACTTACTTGGATGCCCCGGCTTCCACCGCCACCTTCCTCCGGGACTTCGCCGTGGGTCCCTGGCACGACATATCCAGATGCGAGGGCTGCACCATCTCGATCTACCCGGAGTCCACGCTTTGCCCTCTTCGGGATGCGGATCGTGGCAATGTGGTGACAGTACTATTTACATTAATCTGTGGTTGCCCGGTGTGTTGTTCGACTCGGCGCTAGCTACTCGTTTGTCTCTGTGGATTTTGTTGTTCGGGCAGTGCATGCGTGCAGAGTTTGGGTGATGCCGTGGTGGTTAGTGCACCGTAAGGCTTGATTTCTAGTTCGAGAGTGCATCGGGCTGTCACTTTCTGTTAGGCGATGAGGAGTTCATGGCGAATCTGGTGGTGATTTCCTTGGAGCCATTTGATGTTATCCTTGGCATGGGTGGCTATCCCAAAGACCAAAGCGGTGATTGGCTGCGCTTGGAGGACAGTCACCTTGCATGCTCCGTCTGGGCAAGAAATAACTTTCGAGGGAGTGCTATGCGGTACTCCCTCTCCTTTTGTGTAAGCTGTTCCCAAACTCCCGGATGTTGAAATCGGGGTCCTGCAGTCCATGGTTGAGGGTCGAGAGGAGGAGAAGAGTTTGGAGGGCATTGCTTGTAGTTTGCCGATATCGGATGTGTTTCCCGGTGAGCTTCGGGATTGCCTCGGAGCGGGAGACTATCTTCCGCATTGATCTTGTTCTGGTACGAGGCCGATTTATAAAACCTCAGACCGGATGGCTCCGATAGAGCAAGTTGAGTTGAAGAGGCAATTGGACGAACTCCTAGCTAAGGGGTTTATTAGAGTGAGCTCATCTCCTTGGGCGGCTCGGTCTTGTTTGTGGGGAAGAAAGATGGCACCAAGCGTCTATGTGTGGACTACCTGGGCGCTTAATCAAGTTACCATTAAGAACAAGTATCCATTGCCTCGCATTGATGACCTTTGATCAATTGAGGGTGCCAAAGTATTCTCCAAGATCGATTTGCAATCTGGGTATCATCGATTCTTGGATTAAGGAGGAGGATATTGAAAAGACGGCTTTCAACACGAGGTATGGGCATTTTGAGTTTGTAGTCATGTCTTTTGGACTAACGAATGCTCCTGCCGTCTTTATGGAAGCCATGAACAGGATGCTCCATGAATATCTTGATGTCTTTATTGTCGTCTTCATTGACGACATTCTTGTCTACTCGAAGTTCGAGGAGGAGCACGCCGTGCATCTCGGTCTAGTTTTGGAGGCTCTTCGTAGAAATCAATTCTATGCCAAACTCAAGAAGTGCGCCTATACGGTTGTCGGAGGTGAGTTTCCTTGGGCATGTCATCAACCAAAGTGGTATCACAGTTGACCCAAAGAATGTTGCTTCTTTGTGGTTGGATGGCGAAGACCGTCTAGTGTGACGGAAATCGGGAGTTTTCTTGGGTTGGCGAGGTTATTACCGCGCTTAGTGCATAATTTCTCTATCATAGCTAAGCCGATGACAAGGCTCACTCGTAAAGGGTTCCTTTCATCCGGACAGAGGAGTGTGAGACTAG
Organism: Rhipidocladum racemiflorum; assembly: GCA_036346355.1. NCBI lineage: Eukaryota > Viridiplantae > Streptophyta > Magnoliopsida > Poales > Poaceae > Rhipidocladum > Rhipidocladum racemiflorum. The sequence continues at coordinate 48,860,710 of CM070589.1, forward strand.
TTTCCAGACGCTAAAGAACAAACTGGTCAATGCACCTATTCTATCTTTACCTGTGAGTGGCAAGCGATATCTGATGTATGCAGATGCCTCGAGGATTGGTTTGGGTTGTGTGCTCATGCAAGAAGGCTGTGTCATTGCTTATGCTTCAAGACAGTGAAGACTCATGAACAGAATTATCCCACCCATGATCTCGAGTTAGCCGTGGTTTTTGCCTTGAAATTGTGGAGGCACTATCTTTATGGGGAATCTTGTGATATTTTCACCGATCATAAGAGCCTCAAATATATATTCACCCAATGAGAGCTGAACCTGCGACAACGTAGATGGTTGGAATTGATAAAGGACTTTGATGTGTCGATCCAAAGATCATCCGGCAAGGCTAATGTCGTGGCGGATGCCTTGAGTAGAGCAGGTGTCCCCAAGACCGCTATGCCCTTGGTTGCGGAGTTGGAAAGAGGACAGGTCACTTCTTGCTTTCTTTGAGGTTGCGCAAGAGGAGACTCGGATGATCATTGAGTCTTGCATACCCGAGCGGTTGTATGAGGCTCAGCTGCGAGATCGTTTGCTTCAGGAGGTTCGGCGGAGGATTTCAGAGGAAACATCGGGATTTCAGCATAGATGAGCATGGTTCCATCCGGTTTAGAGGCCGTCTTTGTGTGCCTCGAGAATCGGATGTGAAGATGGACATTCTCGGGGAAGCCCATAGGACTCGTATTCCGTTCACCACTGGCGAGACCAAGATGTATCGGGATACAAAGCGAGTTTACGGTGGAAGAGGATGAAGGTGGATATCGCCAAGTATGTGGCTTCTTGTGGAGTGTGCCAACAGATAAAAGCTGAGCATAAGAGGCTGCACGATGCATTCTGACCATTGGAAATTCCGGAATGGAAGTGGGAGCACATCACTATGGACTTTGTGATTGGGTTACCTCGCTCGCCGCGAGGTAGAGATGCCATTTGGGTGGTGGTGGATAGACTCACTAAGTCCGCACATTTCATTCCAATGAAGACGACCAATTCGGCACCAGATCTAGTTCCCTTATACATGAAGGAAGTGCTTAGGCTCCATGGCGTGCCTAAATCGATTGTCTCCGATCGTGACACTAGATTTGTGTCCCTGTTTTGGCAGAGTTTGCATAGTGCTCTGGGAACAAAACTCTCTCTCAAAGACATCTTTTCATCCCAGACAGATGGCCACCTGAGCGGACCATCCAGACTCTAGAGGACATGCTTCGAGCGTGTGTTCTTTCTTGGAAAGGAAGTTGGGAGGATCACTTGGCCTTGGTAGAGTTTGCTTATAATACTTGATTACCAGGCTAGCATTCGAATGGCCCCATTCGAGGCGCTTTATGGGCGAAAGTGTGTCTCCCCACTTTGCTGGGATGCGATTGGTGGAAATTCTTTGCGAAGGTCGGATTGGGTTCGGGGACCTTTGAGAAAGTCACGAGGAGATACTGGCAGAATCTCACGGCCGCTGAGCCGTCGGAAGAGTTATGCCGATAACAGGAGGCGGGATTTGGAATTTTCGGTGGGTGATCAAGTCCTTCTCAAGGTATCTCCAACAAAGGGTGTCGTCTGCTTTTGGTACCATCGGCAAGCTTAGCCCGAGGTACATTGGTCCGTTCGGTGGTGGCACGGGTGGGCGGTTTGGCCTCACCGTGCAGGTTGCCGGACTCTTTGAGGGGAGTACATGATGTCTTCCATGTCTCTATGTTGCGGAAGTATCTTCATGACCCAGAGCACAAGATTGACTGGAGCCGATTACAGATTGAGCAAGACTCGACGTTGGAGTGTCGCCCACTTCAGATACTAGACTCCTCGGAGCGGGTCATGAGGAGGAGAACCATCAGGTATGTGAAAGTTACGTGGACAAATCAGTCCGAGCGGGAGGCAACTTGGGAACTGGAGGACCAGATACGGAAGAAGTATCCTGCGCTTTTGAGAATCTTGAAGGTAAAATGTTGTTTACTTTTTTGCCTTTTTTAGCGCCAGTAGCTAAAAGGAGTAGATTCGGGACGAATCCTTTTAAGGAGGGGAGAATGTGATGCCCTAGGTCTGAGAGCGATCCTAGTTCTTTTCCGTCGTGGTTGTTTCGAAAAGAGAGAAGTTTGGTCGGGAATTGATTAACTAAAGTTCATGCGACGTTTTAATATTTTTTTTTGGAGCGTCGGGCTAGAATCAGTGGGCCGAGGACAACCTGGGCCGAGGCCGGGATTTCCCTCCCCACCTCTCCCTCCCCCTTCCCCTAAGTGGGCCGGCCCACTAGCCAAGGGGGGCGCCACCCCTTTTCCCCCTAACCCTAGGCGCCTCCTCCCTCTCCCTCTCCCTCCCCTAGCAGCCACCTCTCCCTCCCCTTCCTTCCCCTACGTGGTGGCTCAAGATCCGCCACGAATCGCGAAGGAGAAGGCGAGGAGCGACTCCGTGGAGGCGTGGAGGACGAGCAGATCGCCGATTCGGGGTTCATCGCGTGTTCTTCGTGAGTTCGCAAGGGATAACACTAGGTAAAATTCCCAAACTTTTACCTCTGTTTTACCTAGGGATTAGGAGTGTATTAGATCGGGTGGTGAGGGTTTTGGATGGATCTTGTTGGGGGAGAAGGGTAGATGTTCACGTGGTGCTGTTTCTGGAAGGGGGGATTGTGCAGCGCGGATTTTTTCGCGTTTTACGTGGCATAGATGATTTTTCCTGCCAAAACCTATAACTAGAAAGTTGTAGATAACGTCGAGACCTAGCTTCTGTAATTTTTTCAGAATTTTTGGGGAAGTGTTCTGAGAGTTATCGCTGTTTCAAACCGACGAACAGAATCTGGGAACAGATTTCATCCACTGTGTTGGACGACTGTTTAGGCATATTTAACAGAGGAATTAGAATTTATGATCTTCTGGAAAGTTGTAGATATCGTCAATATCTAGCTTCTGTAATTTTTTTATATTTTTATGTTCTGTAGAAAAAAAGATACGAAAAAGAGAATGGGGGTTGCTGCTGTTCGATCCGGATAGATCGGGGTTTCGGTGTTGGAAAAGGGGAACGGGTTGTAGGAATTGCGTGTTTGAGTTGTGTGATCAATTGTGGTGTTATTGCATACTGAAAATATGCTTGTACAGGTGGTGCCCCTTCTGGACGCAACTAGATCCGTCGTCTACGTCGGTAAAGGCAAGTGGAAGTAGTGTTATGGTTGAGCTATACATCGTTGTTTGCATTGCCTTCGTTATATTTCCCGATGACATTAATCATACATGGTTTGATCATTTGCTAGGAAGATTGCAATAATTAGATTAGCAATGTGATGATGTGCTTTGGCTTTGAACCATGAGTAAAGAGAAGAATGATGTTGCCTATTGGTTGAACTGTCTAAATAGTTCATCTCAATGTTATTTGTGTTTTCTATCCATGTTATATGATGGCATGCAAATATGTGGACTCAATGTGGAAAATTATGAATGAATTCATGCATGAAGCATTAACTGCATAATCATGCATTGGAAGTTTGTCGACGCCAATAAGGCGCGATCAGACGTACAACACCGTGTGTTCCTGAGAAATGGCACGGTGAAGAGGATCATGGCATAAGCATATGCACAAGCATGAGCATTTTACTGAGGTTGTGGTAGTCGATGTTGTGGTGTTGAATGTAAAGCATGTGGTGTGTTAAATTCTTGATGGATGTGATTATGTGTTAATTGTTCCGCTTGCTGAGATTACCCAATCTCACTGCTTGTGTTTTGTTGTTTTCAGGTAGCGTGCAAGAGACATAAGCATGAGGGATGGGCTAGCAACACAATAAACCTTCGAATGTCTTCACAACTCCCATGAACTAGTGTTTATTTAATACATTAGCTTGCTGAATTTTATTTACACTTAGACTATTTGTTGTTATGACTAAACTTATTCTTGCTTATTGTTGGTTTAGACTTGTTGTCGCTAGTATTGTTGAATTGCTTATATTCCTGTTTGAATTGCTTATCATGAAATGCTTCCGTAATGTCCTGTTTTTAGGGGAGATGCTGTCGAAATTTTCTTGTTCTATAGTTTAGTTTAAGGGGTGTTACAATCAATCACCAAACAATTTTGAAAATCACAAACATCAACCTCGAGCAAAAAAACCATTCATGCCGGAGCAAACATCGGTCCAGCGCAGCTCAGGACGGACCAAATATTTAGTCCGGCGTACATGCAAAAGTCTCAATTCAATTTAAAGCAAACATGTTCAAAAACATGTTCATGACGGACTAAAGGAAATCAATCCGGCATACATGCGAAAACAAACCTCAAAATGCCGTTCATGATGGACCAAAGAAATTGGTCCGGCGTACATGCAAAACTTACTGTTTTTAAAGAATTTGGTCCGGCAAAAAATCATTCATACCACGTTCACGACGGACCAAAGAAAATCGGTCCGGCGTACATGTAAAATGGTCCAGCGTAAAACCCTAGATTTCACGTTCACGGCGGACCAAAAGTTTGGTCCGGCGCAAACACAATAACTGGTTCGGCGCCAAAGCGAAATCGGGCCTCAAAAGCACATTCACGGTGGAATAAAATTTAATCTGGCGCAATGGTCCGATGTAAGAGTGAAAACTTACTGTTTCTTGGAATTTTGGTCCGGCGCAAACAAGACATTTTTTGTTTCTTGAAAACAAGGTCAAACACATGCACAGGCACATTTTGCAAATTCAATTCTTAAGCTAATTTTTCAGCACATGATTTCACATACACTGCAAAGTTTTCTGTTGGACTTCCACTGTAATTTATCTCTCTTTTGGATTGTAAGTGGCTGAGCGGACGTAAGCTGTAACTAAGGTAGCTGTAATAACTCTACCTTCTAGATGTGAAGTTATTTACTCTTGTATGGTTGTGATGCGTCTCGAATGACAACGTGTGGGTGCTAGGCTATTGATCTAGGGAACTAGCACTAGACACATGGTTGCGGGAGGCTCGAATTTGCTTCAATCAGTTGGCATAAGCACTTAAGTTGAGTAGCTGCCGATCAATTGATCCCAATCCGAGTACAATTTTAGTTAAGCGTTCAGAATTCTTGCGGACTGCATTAATTACCAATTCAACGCAACAGTAAGAACTTAGATCGCTAATCTAATACCGGAGCCCCCACAGAGGGCCAGCTTGATGATTCAGCCTACGCGGACTACAACCTTGATGATGCTGATGTATCGAGGTACTTCATTGGTACGGATGAGCCTGGACCATCGCAGTTGCAAGGAGCACCACCACCGACGCAGCCTACTCAGCAGGGGTATGCTACACCTTCAGCTAGAGCATAGAGGCCCCACCACACGCTGACTCGGTTGATGTACTTGCAGGGGCATATTTGCAGGAGGCCTGCACAACCGCGCAGAGCCACCCCAAAATGGGGCCGACACTAGTTTCTTATGTTTAGGATTGTTACTACTTTTTATCTTATGTATTTAGTTTTTTCATTCTAGATATGTTGTACGAACTATTCTATTTTGTTATGTAATACTATTATTTAAATATCACTTCCTAACGCCTATAAAATATTTATAATTAGACAACTCAGGTTGCAGCAGCTTTTTCAGTGCGATTAGACAATGCACAGGCATGTAGCTTTGTAAGTACAATTACACAAGTCACAGATAGCACCATTGTCAAGATGAGTTGTCATAAAAGAAAGCATCCATCACCTTTTCCAATGACAAGTTACAACACTATATCATCAGCTTTGTCAGCCTGACTTGGCTACACACTCCAGGGTTTTGATGTCCCTCTGCACGTTTCATGCTAATCTTCCAACACTTAGTCCATACACCATCCCTTCGAGACTATAAAAGGCAAAACCGCATGCACACATACATAGCTCCCATTCACACTTCAACATGGCTAGATCCTCTAGCAGAGCATTCTCGTGGATACCTGATATAAGCAGTGTTGCCCTTAATTACACATTGAAGGTTACGCAAGGTGGGAAGGATGATCCGTTCAAGGAGGAGAACCTGAGTCAAGTGGTGTCTAAATTGCAAGACTAGCGCCCGACATTATCAAGGCATAAGGTGACAACCTCTGGCCTAAAACCTTGTGACATTCGACGACCTCAAAGCGCACTTGCAAGGGTGGCATCAAAGGTATTTTAGGGTGTGTGAACTTACCAACAATCTTGCTGCAACTGGTTTCTCTACGAGACTTTATAGGGTACTTATGCTCCCCCATCAGTATGCAGAGCATATTAAGGTTAGTTATTTCCTATTTGTTCATCCTACTAATCTTTTTAGCGTTATACATAATTTCACTAATTTGTATACTCGTCTTGTGTGTTAGTCATTCCCGGAGGATGAAGAGTTGCTCAACAAAGATATACCTGAATTTGTAGCGATGTATATGCTCTTCGGCGGCGGTGAGATGCCTGGTTCGCGTAGAAGACGCAGAAGAAGATCTAACAATAGGGGTAGAGATCCACACAATATTGTTGCAGCAGAAAGTTCCAGAGGACATTCAACAACCACCAAAGGAGAGGTTGCCCCTAACTTCACAAATGACGATGACGATGATGACGACGATTTCGTATCACCTAGACCTCGATGTTCAAGCACTATCAGAACAGGCCATGAAAAGCGCTACTACAACAGGCCAATCAAACAACAATGCAAGAGGACGTTTAACCACCACCGAAGGAGGGGTTGCTCCTAACTATACAAACGACGATGAAGATTTCGTATCACCTAGACCTCGACGATGATATTACATTAAGGCCAATACATATCTATAGTAGCGACCTATTTCGACAACTATGGCCATAGAATGCATGGTTCTATACATTCCATATGTTGTATCTCAGTTTTATAAATTCCCTAAGGCATGTATGTACCTATGTTCTATTCTAGTATTATGAATTCCCTAAGACATGTATGTACCTATGTTGTATCCTAGTATTATGAAATCATTGGAAAATATTCATCATCAATTTTTTCCTCCAACAAAAAATTAATCATTTTTAAGGGGGGGTTTCTCTGTCGCCCAACCATTTGGCGATAGAGATATGTTGCAATTTCAGTTTGCCACAAGATTGGGTGATAGAGACCTATTTTCATTTTATTTTGTGATAGAGAGACCACCCCAACGCTAAGTCATCTAATCATGTGGTTTGACTCATTGTTGCCCAACCATATGGCGATAGGTATATTTTTGAAAAAAAAAAATTTAATTGATGCATATTTTTGCAATATGAATAAAAAAGTATTAATAAAAAAAAGTCGGCAAGAGGAAGGGGCTCCTCAAGGCGGTCGAGCGGTGAGGCGAGTACGCAGCGAGGAATGGGGAGCGCGGGGCTCAAGACGAGCGCGTGCTAGGGTTCATTGCGGCGGAGGCGGGCCAAACGGATCAGAGCCGTCTGTCCAGATCCGGGCGATCCTACGGGCTGGCAAGATTCGATCTGGCCGCGGCGCACGGTCGGACAGCTCTGGTGCGCCGAGCAATGAGATTGAGCGCGAGCGTGGCCATGGTGACATGGCAGCCGTGAGAGTTCGCCAGTTCCATGTGCTACAAGAGCATGGATAATAATATGTTTTTAAAGATTGTATTTAAGGATTCTAATCCGCCTAAAAGTAAAGATATAGTTTATCTCTAAAGTTGTTTTTATAACTATTTTATATTATGTTTTGTTACATTGTTTCCTCCACACTATCACTTTTTTTATTGATTTACGTGATTAGGTTGTCTCTTTTGTAAAAGTTTTTTTTATCTTCTCTTTTCTTTACATAGAATTTTATTAATATTATATTATTAAAAAGACAACTAAAATAGTACTACCCTAGGAGTCGTCGTCATTTTATGTACAAGTGGAATGAACATAGAGCTATCATGTGGACCTGTGGCTTTTTGATAACGCAGGAGGCAACCGAGGGTGCGAGACGCACTCGCGAACATGCAAACTAATCTCAAGCGTTTCACGGTTAAGTCCATTCGAACTCGCGCAAATGCCCGCGCCGCCGCTACCCGCCGCCGTCAGCGGCCTGCGCCGGGAGAATCTCTCCCTCCTCGCCGACCGCTGCGCCAGCCTCCGCGCGCTCGCCCCCGTCCACGCCGCCATGCTCGTCTCCGGCCGCCTCGCCTCCGACGCCTTCGCGGCCTCCCGCCTCCTCGCCGCCTATGCCGCCCTCTCCCCTCCCGCCACCGTCCTCCGCCTCCTCTCTTCCCTCCCCTGCGCCCTCAACACTTTCATGCTCAACACCTCCCTCCGCGCCCTCGCCTCCTCCCCCGACCCCGCCTCCGCCTTCCCCTTCTTCTCCCTCCTCAGCCGCCGCCGCGACAGCTCCTTCTCCCCCGGCAGGCACACCTTCCCCTTCCTCCTCAAGGCCTCCGCCCGTCTCCCGCTCCGCGTCTCTGAGCAGCTCCACGGGCTCGTCGTCAAGCACGGGCTCGGCCTCGACGCCTACGTCGCCAACGGCCTCGTCCGGGCCTATTCCGTGGCTGGCCTAGTCCGCGTCGCGCGGAAGGTGTTCGACGAGTTGCCCGAGAGGAATGCGGTGGTGTACACCACCATGGTCTCCGGGTACGCGCAGAACGGGAGGTACGAAGACGCCTTGGGGGCCTTCGAAGAGATGGTTGGCGAGGGGTTTGAGCCGGGCGGCGCGGCGCTGGCGTCCGTGCTCTCGGCGTGCGCACGGTCGCGGTCAGGCGGGCTCGAGATGGGACGGCGCGTGCACGAGCTCATGGAGGTGAGGGGGATGATGACGCCCGTGGGGGTGATCCTCGGCACGGCGTTGATCGACATGTACGCGAAGAATGGGGCTATCAGGGAGGCAGTGACGCTGTTCGAGGTGATGCCGGAGCGGCACACGGCTACGTGGAATACACTGATATCAGGGTTGGCGCACCACGGGCATGTTGAGGGCGCATTGGCGATTTTCCAGCGGATGCAGCAGGATGGCGTGCCGCCAAACGCGACCACGTTCGTCGGGGTTCTGTCGGCCTACTGCCACGCTGGGCTGCTCGACGAGGCCCGCGGCGTGTTGGCGTCCATGGAGAAAGACTTTGGGGTAACGCCCCGCATCCAGCATTACGGGTGCATGGTCGACCTCCTTGGCCGGAGTGGGCTCCTAGCGGAGGCTGAGGAGATGATAAGGCGGATGACATGCGAGGAAGACACCGTGATCTGGGGGGCTCTGCTGACAGCCTGCAAGAACCACGGGGACGTCGATATCGCCGAACGGGCTGTGCAGGAGATGTTGAAACTGGACCCTAGCAACCATGGTGTGTATGTGGTGCTGTCCAACATATATGCTGATGCTGGGAGGTGGCAGGACGTGGACAGGCTGCGGAAGGTGATGAAGGGCACGCGGCTGTCCAAGATTCCCGGTTCGAGCACTGTTGGTGGCGGCTGACCATGCCTGGGAACGAAGGCGCACGCCCTAGTTGGTGTCTCAGTGTCAACGTATCAGGTGCTAGAATTTCCTACCGATCAACATTGGATGGTGATTTGCTGTTCATGAACCCGTGGGCTGCGACAAGACGGAAGCTGGAAACCTGACAAAGTTAACGAGGATTCATTACCCATTTGTTCATTTTCATGACATGGAAATGATTTGTTGGAAAGAAAAAAAAAAGAATACGAGTAGTAATTCTAGGTATCACCAACATTCAAAGAATACTTCATACTTTGACATAACATCATCAACTTTGACATCCGGTGCTGGCAATACTAATTCATTATGGTGTTACACGGATGAGTTGTTTACGGAGGGGCATATTCAGCATCACAACAGCTAGCCATCGGCCTAAATGTCACGAAAAATTTTCTCCCAGGAATCAAAGAAAGGGAGGGGCTATACATTCGGGCCATGAACTCAATCATGACCTCCAGCACACATGACCGCTAGCAAAGCAAGCTGTATGACGGCATGTCTTCAATCCGTATCACATCGTCCAGCAGAAGCTCCCTCTCCAGCTGCGCTCGTGTCGATTTCAGTATCTCCTGAGAATGACAGCAGAATCAGAAGATCAATTGAGACATGCAGTCTGCTGATTTGCAGATAAAGGATGAGATGCACATATGTAGGAAATTATTACATTGAAGTCCATGTAAGAGGCATTCTTCTCCAGCCATTGCTTGTCCATCACAACGAACGCAACACAGTAGAGCAGATCAAATGCCCACTCATCCTCTGGGACAGAAAAGGAAAATTTGTCGGAAACTGATAATACATTTGTATGATAGACAAAAAAAAAAAAAAAAAATTTACCGCACTGGTCCTACCTGACAGCATTTGGATGAAAACAGCTCTGACAAATGTTCTTGGCTTAGCTGCAACCAATTTTACTGTCTAATTAATAAAATTGTAGTTTATAGACTGAATAGAGTTGCAAGGTTGGGATAGGGCTTACTTGACTGGAGATCCAGCATCTGCATGATCATGAATGTGATATTTACACCGCCAACTGCAAATGGGTACTCCCAAGTGGCTCGATTACCGCATTGTTTCTTCAGTAGCCTCTGAAACGAGGCCTTCAGAGATTATCCATGAAAGATGGTCATTATTCATCGAGAGCAGTTTCAGATGAAAAGCACTAGTGATATGTTACTTACAGAGAATGTCTTAGCAAAGAATAGAAGATTCTCTAGAGATATGAATCCTGCGCCTCTGTAACAAGTGGTGCAATGCTGCTTAATTTCACACCAAAGCTGAATATTTTTTGAAGTTACTCTGGCAAGTTTTAGTTTGGACTAGTGCTGTCTACCTGAAGTCAGTTGATGGGTCTCTTCCTTGCCAGCCCATGTCCTTCCACTGTTCAGAAATCAAACCTTGCAGTTCTTGATCAGGATATGTTGCATGCCAAAGAGCTCTCAAGGCTTCCTATTATCATAAATTGCTACTCATCAGGATTCAGGAGATGATAGACTGAATAAGCAGAAATACAGCTATCTAGGTAAGATGCTACTATAAAACTTGGAGTTAAATTGTCAAAATTTGCCTGTATTGTGTCATCAATTCAAATCATTGGACACTTGTTAGTTATGCAAAAATATGATCAAAATGCAAGCTTTAAGTGCATTTCAAACTACTAATGAAATAAAACCCTAGCAGTAGCATTCCCTTTAAATCGTAAAGTTGAATACTTAATTACTTATGCATAAAATCCAAAAGTATTAAAGTGAGCGATCATCCAGAAGTATGTCTGGAAGCTTATCAATGTCTATTCTGCAGGACTAGATAGTTAACAGGATAAGCTGAGATAATTCAGTCTGCCAGTTCTGTTTGATATTCATCAGTTACATTATAGGATACTCTATAAGATTAGAAGTGTCAAGAAAAATAGTCAAGACTTCTACATTGAGAATTATTTTATGAAATTCAGTGTGATGTCTGTCGTGCATTAGATGAGAACACAAGTGCAGCGCTAATCCACTGTATATGGATTATTTATCTCCTGTGCGGAGTGATCACATATGTCATGATACACTATTAGCAGAAATTTTTACCTGATGATCTCGTCTAGATGGATCAAAATAAACCTTCATGCGATGCCTCAACCTCTGAAGCCTCTCTTCCTGTAAATAACCCGCCAATGGAAACAGATCATTGATTCAGTCTTATTCAGCTAAGTACACATTCAACTTGACACATTTAAAGACTAAATTTTGGAAATAAGGCTCTGAACTGGACTACTCAATTTGCAATGTCTGTCCTCCAGAGTTTGATTGTGCATTAAAATCACAGACTGGACCACCTAAAACTCGTTGCACATGAAAAGAGGATAGTAACAATTTAAAGCAAAAGTTATAGAAGTCCTTTTGAGTGGTCACTGCAATGATTTGTAGTTTCTTAACACCAAAAGCAGGACTATGTATTGATTAATGTGGTTTTGTAAGACAAAAACTATTCTACAAACAGAAAAAGTGTGTTGGATGTTCACATTGACACGAGTCGTTGCCAATTCTTTGTGTAATCTGAGATTTAGCTAACCGACCTGCACCGGTGTAAGGTTCATGCATATTCGCTCGTATGCCCCTTTTCGCTTGATGCATACACAAGAGAGGCCTTTCCCTATCCATCTTGGTGATCCACATGACGCCTCATCTGCACAAGAACAGACACATTCCTCGGATGATTAGAAAAAAATACATTCAAGAAACAAAGAATGTCACACCAACCGAAAGAAGAGAATAACATATGTTCATAATAATTGATGCAAAACCACCAATTTATGCATTGGATACTTGAAATTATCATGTGCATGCTGGAGTAAAAAAAAAAATACAAAAACAAAAAGGTGAGCTGAGTTAATAGGAGGATGACTGAACTGGCAATTTTAGACCACGGTGCAAGCTGCCCCAGCATCGCAGACGGGGGGGGGGGGGGGGGGATACGCTAGTGACTAGTGACACTGATACACAAAGTGTGGTATATGCTAATCTTAAACACATGATGTTACATGACAATGTTCTTAGTCTGAGTTGTACCCAATACCCCTATAGTTTCTCACCAAACTCTCTATAATTGCTCAACAAACTGTCAAGGGACCTATCAAGGTTCAGATTTCCTACCAAATTAGCTGCCTCCCGCCGATAAGAGACATATGAACCCAACCAAAACTAAGCCCAAAAGCAAAAGCAACTGTTGGCATGCCCTGTAGATGAGCTGATGGTCCTGCATTTGTTGCAAACGCACTATCACAATTGGTTGATGTGGTCTAGTCATATGCATCTTAGAACCAAAAGAGCAGCGAAAAGGTGCCATCATTTAGTACTGAAATAAGCATTAAAAGGGTATGGAGGACAACAAGTGAATCCGGCGACTTTAAAGTTTCTGGAGCATATTGAAATTATCGATATGACATTACGAGACTATGGCAAGTATAAATATTATGGAAGCAGGTAATTCATTGAACATTGCAAGATATAATTGAAGTTCCTAAAAATTCTCACCTAAAAGCCTAAAACTGTAAGATTGCTAGGTTGTGAACTAGAATTACAGATTGTTAACACAAAAACGACACAAAGTAGCTGTATGTCTTCCTCTGTTGCTGTTGCGCGTGAGACAGATAGCTAAGTAATAATGCAAATTACTACACTTAATCAACAAACTGTTAAAGCTAATTAACGAAAAACATCACGAAAACAAGGCAGAACTAAAAAACTGCAATAATTTCATAGAAGTCACCAATGTGGTGACAGAAACCTAAACTGGGTCTCTGGACACCGAGGAAAAAAAAAGGACAAGAACAATGATTAGTTCCTCGAGATTATGCTACATCTCTGAGCCACAAATATAGCAAAAAGCGCAAGCAAGTACAGAATTGAGATAATGAAGTGCTTTTAAATAAGATTTCTTTAGGGACCTCGAATGCTGACTTTCACGTAAAATGAAACATAAAAATTTTGAGGCAGCATGGATTGACTGCAAATGACATTCACAAAACCATAAACACAGCCCGAGACATCAAAAATGTTAAAAGAGAGGAAAAAAAGAGAAATAATTTTCTGATAGAAGGGCGTGATGAGTGCAAGATTCTACACCGGAAAGGGCAGAAAGAGTGATATAAAAGAGAGAAAATATCAGTCAGGAAGTGAAAAACATCCAAGAACGGAACAAAAATCAGCATCGATGGAAAGTCGCCAGCAGCCACAACACAATATTCGAAACAGAGGAGAATATTCCCTGCTTCAAGAACACGAAAAAACCACAAAAAGGTGTTCTTAAATGCAGAAAACATAGGGAAAAAACAGAAAATTACGCACGCAGCCACCAAACCGTCATACATGGCAAACAAGCAAAACAAAGAAATAAAAAAAAAAGGAAGGGAGGGAGGAAGAAGGAAAGAAAGAAATCATGGAAGAAAGGAAAGGAGACACACCAGAAGATCCAGCCAGAGAGGATCCGCCGGCGCCGGCGCCGTGTGAGCACCGCGGAACTGGCCCCAGCGGCATCGCCGTCCTGACGGCGAAACACCCGTGGTGGTCGTCGTCGTGGTGCCTCTCCGCCGCCGCCGTCGCTGCCGCTGCCTCCATTCTCCTCGGCCACCTCCCCTACCAGCAGCAGCCTCTTCTTGATCCTGCAAGAAGGCAGAGATCAATCGCGACGTGCCGCCGACTACTTTTTGCTCCCACGGCAGGTTTCTTCTTCCTTGCAACAGCGCCAAGGGAAAGGGAGGGGGGATGGTGGGACGGATATATTCAAAAGGGGAGGGGGAAAGAGAAAATGGCGTCAGAAGAGGGACGAGGAAGCAGGCGGCGGCAGCGGCGGTCGTCTTGTAGCTGGCTGGGCTGGGCTGGGTGGCGCCGTTCCGGGGGAGGAGCACGTCGCCTTGTGGCTTGTCGCCACCTAATGAGGGCTCCGATTTAAATACCTCGCAAATTTTTTATGCTTCTTTTGTGGGGATCCCTATCTATCCAGCTTGACAAATTTAAAAAGATTACTTTTATTCACACTCTGACAGTGGGGCCGGGTCCAATGGAGTTCTTAAACCGGATTTAGCCCATACCCTGGTCACGATTTAGCCCGAAGACGGGAATGGACTTAATTGCCACGATATACAAGCAGATAGAATTTATGCTGTAATGGTGTTCTTCATAATTGTGACGGACCGTTTTTTTAGGGGCAGAATCGTACGCCTCGACAGCTACCCAGAATGATTAGCTGTCGAAAAGACAAGAATATATTGCCAGGCAAAGCGAATTCAACTCTTTTTATTCAATATAGGGCCTAACGGCCAAGGTTTTTACAAAAGAGGGCGCAGCAGGGCCCGAATATCTTACAAGCAATACACCGCACAGGCAGGGCCTGAGCAAAAGACTAAGACCTCAAAACCAAACAAGATCGTCATCTACCTATACCTGATATGCTCCAGCTTCTTCAAACTCTGAAAGGGTTGGGGGTTTGCAAGGGTGAGTACGGGAGTACTCAACAAGTCGTACAGAGAACTCTGAATACTATATGCAGGGAGTTATCCGAGGAAGGCAATAGGGTTTAAGTATCTAGATACAATTTTATTTGTAACATCATTTTACATTTGAAGCACAGACCATAAATAGTAGTAAAGGGTTTTTCCAAAGTTCAACAACACCAACCAATTTCTCCAAATTCCGAAAACAATTACTTGAGCTTGGTTACGGGTATCACCCCAGTTCAAACTTAACTTCATTAACCGGAAGTACGGCGTATTCGAATACCATCATTAACTCTGCAGAGGTGCTCAGCTTTACCCACAAGATATCTACGACCGTTAATGCCAACGTACGAATTACCATGCAACTTAAATGCATGTGGCCGGGTCTAGATTATCACAACCTTTTGTTGAATCATTCCTGGTTTTAGTTTATTAATCGATAGCCCGGAACGCTTCATCTAGAATCCTCGTTCCAATGAGCGCCTATCGTTTCTACCGATTTTAGTTTAAGATATTCCAGGAGTGACACAATGTACTGAGTTATGTCGGGAACAGATCTATTGACCAATCCGACTTGTGGTCGAGCGAAAATTTAAGTTATTTACTTTGCTCAAGGGGGTTATTAACCTTACACTGCCAAAATCAAACCAGGGCTTCAATCACCAGCTGTGGATTGGATTCTCATCCACTCAGGGGATTAATCCAATACTGTCCCCCAAACTGCAGCACTTTTACAAACATCCGAATCAAAGATTCGACAGCAATTTATTTCCATTTTCAAAAAGCACTTGAGCTAATTAGCCAGGATTTCTAATAACTAACTTAACATGGCAATAGTAATCATCTAGGGTTACAAAGGATTTAATAAGATTCAATATTGTTCAAGGAAGTTTTATGAGCAATTTGGCATTATATAGGTATCACGTCATTCTAAAATACTATTTTCAATAATTCAACATACAGTAAAATAGTGCGATAGAAAAATAAATCATAACTATAGCATGGCATGAATAGGTTCAACATGATCAATGGTGTACAGCTTGCCTTTGAAAGTGCATCTAGGCCCCCTAAAACTGGTTTTGGATGATTAATGACAAACGATTAAAGAATCTAATGTGTTCAACTAGTTGATGAACAGGTAAAAGGTTCGAGAAGAGATCATCTACGTATTTGGGTATCCTCAAGTTAGTAGAGTAAGAAAAACGGCATCTCAGTTTGTAATTTTCGATCTGTTGAAGTCATAGGTTTGCCGTACTATTAAGAGGGATGCATTGAAATTGATTTAGAGATGGTCTTCTTGCTCAAGATGAATATTGCCTAGTCTCTCAGAGTCAGTAGTGTCCTCTCTCGCTTCGGATTAAGGTCTCTTTTCAAGTTCAGTCGGATGTTCCGAAAATGTATCGGACATTCCGATGGTTCAGAAGTTCCGAAGTGTAGTTGTGTTTTAGTCCGTTGTGTTTTGTTAGGGTCGGACATTCCGATATGGTGTATCGGATGTTCCGATACCTGTTGAGTTTTAGATTGGGAGTTCTCTGTTAGCTTCGGATGTTCCGATCTTGGGTATCGGAAGGTCCGATGTGTGCTGTCTTGTGTAAAGGTGCTCTCTGTCTAGTTCGGACTGTCCGAAGATTTCGGAAGTTCCGAAGTGGTTGTGTTCCAGGTTGGGAACTCTCTGTTTATTTCGGATATTCCGATATTTTATATCGGACATTCCGATGTGGACTTAGCTTGTTTAGTTGGGTTCCCTCTCTGGGTGTCATCGGATGTTCCGAAGCTGTTATCGGACATTCCGATGCTTGTTGTTTTCGACCGTTGGAAGCTTTCCAAGTCTGGGAGTTTGCACGCATCGGATGTTCCGAAGTTCGTATCGGACATTCCGATGTGGGGCTGAGTGCGGGGGTAACGGCTAGTTTTGAACCAAAACTATAAATACCCCTCTCCCACTCCTTTGTTTGGTTACACACTTGCTTAGGCTGAACTCTTGAGCTTCTTGAGCACTCTCTAGAGCATACTTTGAGCTTTCTCTCTTCCTTGATCTTAGGGATCATTTAGTGAGTGAGAGTTTGTCAAGTGTGATTGAAAGTCAAGGGCTAAGTTGTCATTCATCTTGAGAAAGTAGAGAACCTCTCCAAGATCGAGATTCAAGTGCATTCATTTCTCTTGGAGGTTGAAGGACTCCTAGACGGCTAGGCGTCACTCACGAGCTCCCGAAGGTTGTGGGACGCCGTGAGAAGTTTGTGAAGGCCAAATCCGCCTCCGAAAGGAAAGGATTCAATAGTGGAATCAAGCCTCAAGTGTGACCGAGGTTTGGGAGGAAAGGGTTGGAAAAGACCCGGGCTCTTTGGAGCCTCCTCAACGGAGACGTCTGATCCTCAAGGATCCGAACTCCGGGAATCAAACTATTGTGTTCTCTCTTGTCTCTAATTGCTTGATTAATCTTATTGATTTTCTTAAGTGCAATTTTTAGTTGTCTAGAGCTAGTTGTCGTATAGCTCTTTCTACTTGACTCCTTTTGTCAAGTGCTAATCGGATAGTCCGAAGTAATTACGGAAGTTCCGAAGATTTTGGAAGTTCCGATATTAACTCGGAATATCCGACCCTTTTCCGCTGCATCAAATTGTTTTAATTTAAAATTAGCCTATTCACCCCCCTCTAGGCAATCTTCTAACCTTTACAATTGGTATCAGAGCCAACCCTTCTCGAAGGCTTAACCGCTTGAAGGAACGTGATGGCCAACACCGGATTGAAGGTTGTCGTGACGGACGAGCAAAATAGTCCGAGGGTCGGAGATGGAACTCCCGGCAAAAGCAAAGAGGAAGCCACATCTACATCCAATCAGGGAGCTCAAATTCCTTTCAATTATGAAAAGTTGAATACCTCTTCTTCGCACTCATATATCACTGTGCCCTCCGGGCGTGCTCCCTTCTTCGATGGCACGTACTACTCCGCTTGGAGGCACAAAATGAAAATGCATCTAATGTCGCTTCATCCTAGTGTATGGAAGATTGTTTGCACAGGTTTGGATATGCCGGAAGACGACATGGAGCTCACACCGGAGCAAGAGCAAAACATTCACCGAAATGCTCAAGCCGCAAGTGTCCTACTTGGAGCGTTGAGTCCCGAGGAGTTCAACAAAGTGGATGGCTTAGAAGAAGCAAAAGAGATATGGGACACTCTCCAAGTAGCTCATGAGGGAACATCAAGTGTACGAGAATCAAAAATCGAGTTGCTTGAAGGAAAGTTGGGGAGATTTGTCATGAATGATGATGAAACACCTCAACAAATGTATGACCGGTTGATGATTCTTGTCAACAAGATTAGAGGGCTTGGAAGCAAGGACATGACGGATCATGTAGTGGTGAAGAGGATGTTGAGGGCCTTTGCTCCAAGGAATTCGACTCTTGTGACACTTATACGAGAGCGAAAAGATTTTAAACGGCTCACTCCAAATGATGTGCTCGGAAGGATTCTTTCACATGAGCTTATGGAGGAAGAAGCAAAAGAAGTGAAAAACCTAGCAAAGCAAAGTTCGAGCTCAAAATCAAAGGGAATCGCATTGAAAGCAAACAAGAAAGAAGACTCAAGTTCGAGTGAAGATGAGGAAGATGAAAGTGACGATGAGGAAGACTTGGCCTTGTTTGTGAGAAAATTCAAGAAATTCCTCAAGTATGACGGGTCAAGCAAATACAAAAAGAATTACAATGACAAGTCAAGAAGAAGGAGAAATGTGAAGAGGGGTTGCTATGAGTGCGGTGAAGTTGGACACTTCATCGCCGATTGTCCGAAAATGAAGATCACCTCAAATGAGCAAAAGAAGATTGAGCCAAACAAGAAGAATAAAGGCTACAAGAAGAAGTACTCGGGGCGAGCTCATGTTGGCGAAGAATGGGATTCTAACGACTCCGACTCCGACACCGATGATGAAGGAGTCGCCACCGTTGCCATTGAAGCCGCTCCTCCAACAAAATCACTCTTCGGCGACATGAGCGACACCGACAACGACGACACACCCGTTTGTCTCATGGCAAAGGGGCGGAAGGTAATGACTAAGTCAAAACCTCCAAGTAGCGATAGTGAATTAGATAGTGATGATAATGATGATGATGATGCTCTATTTTGTGATTTAAGCAAATCGGCCATTAATAAGATCCATAAGCTATTGAAAAGAATAGATAGCCAAGAGGAAACTCTTGAGAAGCAAGAAGAGTTGCTTATTTGTAAGAAAAAGAAAAACCTTGCTCTCGAGAAGGTCCTTACAAAAGAAAAGGAGACAATTGAATTGTTAACCAAAAAGCTTGATTTGGCTAATAATTCAATAGCATTGCTTAAGGGGTCAAATGAGTCACTTCAAGAGAATGTTGTAAGACTAGAAAACAATCTTCAAGCTCTTGAAGTGCAAATTGAATCTCTTAATGATCTTAATTCTCCAATTACTGATTCTTCAAAGGCTTCTATTCCTTCCACTAGCAATGGTTGCTCTCGTTGCTATAATATTGATATTAATGCTTGCTCTACTAATTCCCAACTTGTGCAAGTATTAAAAGGAGAAAACGAGAGATTGAATGGTTTGGTAAAGTATGGTTGCATCAAGACTTATCAATCCAAGGATGCCCTCTACAAAACAATCAACACTCGTGGAAACAAAAATAAAGAAGGGCTAGGATATGATAAGTACGAGTGCAAGGGAAATGACCGTGTGGTGGTAAAAGGTAAGGAATGCATCAAGTTTGTCAAAGGAAGTGACAAACAACCATTGACCACCACACATGTCATCAAGACCGGGTAAGAAACAAAGAAGCATCCTCAATGTCATACATCTCGCTTCTTACATATTGAAGAGAAACCACCGTGGTAAAGTGGTTGCTCATTTTGTCGGTGCCCACCACTCTAATGATGTGAGCAAAAAGAAGGTGTGGGTACCGAAAGTATTGATTACTAACATCCAAGGACCCAAAAGAATTTGGATACCTAAAAACAAGACTTGATGTGTTTTCGTAGGACTATACCTCCGGGGGATCAAGTTGGGTGCTTGATAGTGGTTGCACAAACCACATGACCGGAGAAAAGAAAATGTTTTCATCTTTTGATGAGAAAGGGTCACAATATGAAAATATTATGTTTGGTGATAATGGTAAAGGTGAGGTAATGGGATTAGGTAAAATTGCTATTTCTAATGATCATTCAATTTCCAATGTCTTGCTTGTTAAATCTTTGAATTACAACTTGTTGTCCGTATCACAACTTTGTGAAATGGGCTATAATTGTCTATTTACTAATGTGGATGTGACCGTCCTTAGAAGAGATGATTCCTCAATTGCTTTTAAAGGATATTTGAAGGGTAAGCTATATTTGGTTGATTTCAATTCAAATAGCGCTAAACTTCAAACATGCTTGATGGCAAAGTCTAGCATGGGTTGGTTGTGGCATCGCCGGCTAGCCCATGCTGGCATGAGGAACCTTGACAAGCTTCTAAAAGGTGATCACATTATTGGACTAACGAATGTTGAGTTTGAGAAAAATAGGATTTGTAGCACTTGTCAAGCTGGAAAACAAGTAGGAGCGCGTCATCCCGCAAAGAACGTCATGACAACGACAAGACCATTGGAGCTTCTACACATGGACCTCTTCGGACCCATTGCTTATATAAGCATCGGAGGTAACAAATATGGTTTAGTCATTGTTGATGACTTTTCACGCTTCACGTGGGTGTTCTTTTTGCAAGAGAAAAGTGAGACACAAGGGATAATCAGGAAGTTTGCAAGAAGAGCCCAAAATGAGTTTGATTTGAAGATCAAGAAGATTCGGAGTGATAATGGAAGCGAATTCAAGAACACTCAAGTTGAAGAGTTTCTTGATGAAGAAGGGATCAAGCACGAATTCTCTGCTCCATACTCCCCTCAACAAAATGGAGTGGTAGAAAGGAAGAACCGGACGTTGATCGAGATGGCAAGGACAATGCTTGATGAATACAAGATTTCCGATCACTTTTGGGCGGAAGCCGTCAACACCGCGTGCCATGCCATCAACCGATTGTATCTCCACAAGATCTTGAAGAAGACGGCATACGAACTCCTCACCGGTAACAAAGCAAATGTCTCATATTTTAGAGTTTTCGGTAGTAAATGTTTCATTCTTAACAAGAAACCCAAGAACTCTAAATTTGCTCCAAAGATCGATGAAGGTTTCTTGCTAGGATATGGATCAAATGCCTACGCTTATCGTGTTTTCAACAAAACCTCGGGTTGTGTTGAAATAGCGAGAGACGTGACATTTGATGAATCTAATGGCTCTCAAGTAGAGCAAGTTGATTTAAATGTGCTAGATAATGAGGAATTGCCAAGCATTGCAATCAAGAAAATGGCAATAGGTGAAGTGAGGCCGCAAGAAAAGGTACACCAAGACTACTCATCTACACAAGTAGAGCCTCCCACTTCAAGCCAAAGTCAAGACATACCTCAAGGGAGTACAAGCAAACTAGTGGAGGATGATCAAATCGAAGATAATGAGCAAATTCAACAAACGTCTCAAATGCCACATCCAAGGGTGCATCAAAGTATCTAAAGAGATCACCCCGTCGACAACATTCTCGGCGACATCCAAAAGGGAGTAACTACACGCTCAAGAGTATCTAATTTTTGCGAATTTTACTCTTTCGTGTCTACTTTGGAACCTTTGAAGGTAGAAGATGCATTGAAGGATCTGGATTGGGTGATGGCAATGCATGAAGAGCTCAACAACTTCGTTAGAAACAAAGTGTGGTCACTAGTGGAAAGACCAAGTCAAAACATGATAGGAACCAAATGGGTCTTCCGCAACAAACAAGACGAGAACGGAGTTGTGACAAAAAATAAAGCTCGGTTGGTAGCTCAAGGATTCACTCAAATTGAAGGTTTGGATTTTGGTGAGACTTATGCTCCCGTTGCTAGATTAGAATCAATTCGTATATTGGTTGCATTTGCTACTCACCATGATTTCAAGCTTTATCAAATGGACATCAAGAGTGCTTTCCTAAATGGTCCAATCGCCGAATTAGTCTACGTTGAGCAACCGCCGGGAATGGAAGATTACAAGAACCCCACTCATGTCTACAAACTCCATAAGGCGCTCTACGGGCTTAAACAAGCACCTAGAGCATGGTATGAATGCCTTAAGGATTTTCTTATCAAAAAGGGTTTCGAAATTGGTAAAGTCGATCCTACTCTCTTCACAAAATATGTTGACAATGATTTATTCGTGTGCCAAATATATGTCGATGACATTATATTTGGATCCACTAATAAAAACTTTTGTGAGGAATTTAGTAGGTTAATAACAAAGAGGTTTGAAATGTCTATGATGGGCGAGCTAAAGTTCTTCCTCGGATTTCAAATCAAACAACTCAAGGAAGGTACATTCTTATGCCAAACAAAGTACATCAAAGATATGCTCAAGAAGTTTGACATGGAGAGCGCCAAGCCTATTCACACACCCATGGCTACAAACGGACATCTTGGTCTAAATGAGGAAGGTAATCCCGTGGATCAAAAGGTATATCGATCCATGATAGGTTCATTGCTTTATCTTTGTGCATCTAGGCCTGATATTATGCTTAGTGTTTGCATGTGTGCAAGATTTCAAGCCGCTCCGAAAGAGTGTCACTTAGTAGCCGTGAAAAGAATTCTTAGATATTTAGTTCACACACCTAGTTTAGGGCTTTGGTATCCTAAAGGATCAAAATTCGATTTGATTGGTTATTCGGATGCTGATTATGCGGGTTGCAAAGTGGATAGAAAAAGTACTTCGGGGACTTGTCAATTTCTAGGTAGATCACTAGTGTCTTGGTCCTCAAAGAAACAAAATTCAGTGGCTCTATCCACCGCCGAAGCCGAATACATTGCCGCAGGAAGTTGTTGTGCACAATTATTATGGATGAGGCAAACCTTGAAGGATTTTGGATTTAACATGGAAAAAGTACCACTCTTGTGTGACAATGAGAGTGCGATTAAGATAGCCAACAATCCTGTTCAACACTCTCGGACCAAGCATATAGATATCCGACACCACTTCCTTAGAGATCACTCTCTTAAGGGAGACATAGATATTACCTATGTGAGAACCGAGAAACAATTGGCCGATATATTCACCAAACCTCTCGATGAGAAACGATTTTGTGAATTGAGAAGTGAGTTAAATGTCCTAGACTATCGGAATGTGACTTGATATCTTGCTCGCATTTGATTGCTACTTCTCTTGGTGTTCTCAAAATAAAATGTTTGCAAAGTTAATTATCTGTCTTTGAAAAAGGTCTTCTCGTCATTTGCATCTTTGGTCATTCCACTTGTGATCATTGCTTTGGTTGTTGCTATGTTCTCTAATCACAAGTAGGATGACTGCCCAGTTCACTAGCTCAAAGTCTGGATTTCTCAAATCTCAGAAATCCTATCTTTTCCTTCTTTCGGCTGGAAAATTCAACTCTTCGGAACTTCCGGTACGGGCATCGGAACTTCCGAAATTCTGTGAATTCAGCTTCTTCGGAATATTCGAAGTTTCTTATCGGAATATCCGAAGCCTGCTCTTCTGGAGCATTGCTGGAAACTCCAACGCTCCGGAACTTCCGAACCACTGTTCGGAATGTCCGAAGTGTGTGTAATCGCTTGAAAAGGACTGTTCGGTTGCCCCCCCTTTTCTCATTCTTTTATTCTCCAAAGCCTCCGTACACCTCTCCTTTTCTCATTCCTTGTCGTCTTCGGAGTATCTGACCCTACGGAAACTCCGATACTTCTCCGGAGAAGGTTGTGCTTTGGATCAAGGAGTTCTTCATCCTTTCAATCTTGTTTCTAGATCTCTCAAGGTAACCTTAGTCCTCTATCTTTGAGATCTCTCAATCCTTAATTTCTTTAGTCTTTATCTCTTGGTAAACTTGTTGTCCTTGTCCTCCTTTGCTTAGATCTGAAGTATCATCGAATTCTTTCGGTCGATCTCGTCAGGGTCCTAGTTTTAGGGTTGTACCGAAAACTTTGGATCTTCCGAAATCTTGCATCGGAACTTCTGATAAAAGTTCGGAACCTCCGATGTGGGATCGGAACATCCGATGTTAACAGTACAGCGCTAAACCCAGGTTCCTCTCAGGTTTCTTTTTGTCTTATCAAGCTACTTCTCTCTCAGTTGATCTCGATGGATCCTAGTCAAGGTGATCAGCCCCCTGCCGGCTCTGCCAAAGTCACCTTTAGTCGGAAACGCAAAACTCCAACCGAAACTAGAACAAAGCGAGTTGTCACCAGGGGATCACAGCCAGGTATCTCAATCAATGAACCCTCTCAGGCTGCTCAAACTGTGAATGTGCCTCGTGGAGCTCCGCTACCTTCTAGGAAAGGAAAAGGCATTGCTGGTGCATCAGGGTCTCAGGCTAGAGACATGCCGCGACTAAGGAAGCCTGAAAGAAACCCTAGACTTCAAAGAAAGCCAGTAAACTACAAAGGGAAAGCAGCACAAGTCCGAAAGGCACGAGAGGAGAACCCCAAGAGGACAGACAAGTTCTCCTCTGATTCTTGCTTCTGGACTTTCTTTCAGCAGGACTTCTATGAGTCAGTCATCTTTCCTAGAAAGAATCATGTTATCTTGATGCAGTGTGTTGATTGGGAATATATGGCAGCTGCAGACGACCCTATCTTCAATGAGGTCATTGCTGCTTGTGAAAGAACTGGCATCAAGAGGATTATGAATTTTCAACATGATTGGAACGTGGAGATCATTGCTCAGTTCTATGCAACAATGTATGTCTCCAGGGATCGAGTCTCTACTCTCCACTGGATGACTGAAGGAACTTGGTATGAGGCTACCTATGCTCAGTTTGCCAGATTACTTGAGTTCACAGAAGCAGATTCGAGAGACAGAGATCAGATTCACAATGAAAGTCCTCTAGGAGCATCCAATCTGAATTTCTTGTATGAGGAGAATGCAGAGTTCGAGCCAGGTGACACCAAGGGGATGAAGCCCTTCTTTGCTATTCTCAACAGGTTGTTCAGGAAGACTCTAGCTCCAAAGGAAGGAGATGCATCTCATGTCCTATCATATACAAGGAACCTTCTGAGCAGAATGCAAGATGGTCAGAGGCCCTTTGATGTCTTTGACTTTATCTGGAATGAGATCAGACTCACCAGTCAGGAGCCCAGAAGAAGCTGTGGATACGCTCCATTCATCATGCATTTGATAGAACAAGTGCCTGGACAGCAGTTTGAGTGTGATGGGAAGCATGTGGCACTTCAAGTCAGGGCAATCAAGGCCCCATCTCAGCGAGTCACCAGGGCTTCCACCAGGAGGACTACCTCTTCTGCTGCTACTCCTTCAGCTTTTGCTCCCAGCGGATCTTCTTCACCTATTCTGCGGGCTTTGAAGTCAATATTTGTTCTTTGCAAGAGCAACTCAGAAAAGCAGAAGAAGAATGCCAAGCGTCTCAAGGACATCCAAAGGCATCTCAATCTGGAGTGTTCAGAGGACGAAGAAAGTGAAGAAGAGATCGAGGACCCTTTTGCTCCAGCACCTGATGCGTCAGAGTCTGAGGATGACGAAGAGGAGTCTGGGTCTGATGAGCCTGCGTCAGAGGATTCTGACTAGTCCCTCTATCTCTCCCTCGGACTATCCTTTGTGGTGCTTGATGCCAAAGGGGGAGAGATGCAGTAAAATTTATCTTATCCCTCGTTGATGATTCAAATCATTGGGTCCAGTAAACTTCATTTGTGTCTGTTGGTTTTTAAACAAACTTCGTGTTGAATGTTCTTTATTGTTGTTGCATGGAGATTTTTTGTTAATCGCTTAATTACTCATACTGTTTATCCTGTCAACCTTGTGTTAATCTCCTATGTGCAAGGATATAGGGGGAGCTCTCTCATATTCCTTTCTCTCAAAAAGTGCATTTGTCCTCAAGATCTATTCTCAATGCACATATCGAGGGGGAGTTCCATCTATATTCATTCTCTCATTTGCTTTATAAATTTGTCCTTAATCGTGTTGTCATCAATCACCAAAAAGGGGGAGATTGAAAGTGCATCTAGGCCCCCTAAAACTGGTTTTGGATGATTAATGACAAACGATTAAAGAATCTAATGTGTTCAACTAGTTGATGAACAGGTAAAAGGTTCGAGAAGAGATCATCTATGTATTTGGGTATCCTCAAGTTAGTAGAGTAAGAAAAACGGCATCTCAGTTTGTAATTTTCGATCTGTTGAAGTCATAGGTTTGCCGTACTATTAAGAGGGATGCATTGAAATTGATTTAGAGATGGTCTTCTTGCTCAAGATGAATATTGCCTAGTCTCTCAGAGTCAGTAGTGTCCTCTCTCGCTTCGGATTAAGGTCTCTTTTCAAGTTCAGGTCGGATGTTCCGAAAATGTATTGGACATTCCGATGGTTCAGAAGTTCCGAAGTGTAGTTGTGTTTTAGTCCGTTGTGTTCTGTTAGGGTCGGACATTCCGATATGGTGTATCGGATGTTCCGATACCTGTTGAGTTTTAGATTGGGAGCTCTCTGTTAGCTTCGGATGTTCCGATCTTGGGTATCGGAAGGTCCGATGTGTGCTGTCTTGTGTAAAGGTGCTCTCTGTCTAGTTCGGACTGTCCGAAGATTTCGGAAGTTCCGAAGTGGTTGTGTTCCAGGTTGGGAACTCTCTGTTTATTTCGGATATTCCGATATTTTATATCGGACATTCCGATGTGGACTTAGCTTGTTTAGTTGGGTTCCCTCTCTGGGTGTCATCGGATGTTCCGAAGCTGTTATCGGACATTCCGATGCTTGTTGTTTTCGAATCGTTGGAAGCTTTCCAAGTGCAGGAGTTTGCACGCATCGGATGTTCAAGTTCGTATCGGACATTCCGATGTGGGGTGAAATCTTGAGGGGGTAACGGCTAGTTTTGAACCAAAACTATAAATACCCCTCTCCCACTCCTTTGTTTGGTTACACACTTGCTTAGGCTGAACTCTTGAGCTTCTTGAGCACTCTCTAGAGCATACTTTGAGCTTTCTCTCTTCCTTGATCTTAGGGATCATTTAGTGAGTGAGAGTTTGTCAAGTGTGATTGAAAGTCAAGGGCTAAGTTGTCATTCATCTTGAGAAAGTAGAGAACCTCTCCAAGATCGAGATTCAAGTGCATTCATTTCTCTTGGAGGTTGAAGGACTCCTAGACGGCTAGGCGTCACTCACGAGCTCCCGAAGGTTGTGGGACGCCGTGAGAAGTTTGTGAAGGCCAAATCCGCCTCCGAAAGGAAAGGATTCAATAGTGGAATCAAGCCTCAAGTGTGACCGAGGTTTGGGAGGAAAGGGTTGGAAAAGACCCGGGCTCTTTGGAGCCTCCTCAACGGAGACGTACGATCCCCTCAAGGATCCGAACTCCGGGAATCAAACTATTGTGTTCTCTCTTGTCTCTAATTGCTTGATTAATCTTATTGATTTTCTTAAGTGCAATTTTTAGTTGTCTAGAGCTAGTTGTCGTATAGCTCTTTCTACTTGACTCCTTTTGTCAAGTGCTAATCGGATAGTCCGAAGTAATTACGGAAGTTCCGAAGATTTCGGAAGTTCCGATATTAACTCGGAATATCCGACCCTTTTCCGCTGCATCAAATTGTTTTAATTTAAAATTAGCCTATTCACCCCCCCTCTAGGCAATCTTCTAACCTTTTCAGCCTTGCTCGGCGATCGGATCGGCTGAACCGTAGTCATTGTAGTCGTTCGGGGCTCCTGTCTGGTCCGGCTCCTGTTCCGGGTACTGCGGCTGTTCTTGGAACTGTCCAACAGCCGGGTCTATTGCGAAAAGGACAAACGGCAATAAACAAATGGGAAACGGAAAGAAAACGGAAATGAAAACGAAAACCAGAACCAGGCCCAAAGAGAGAACGAAGGGTGATTTGGGCATTTTGGAATTTTGGGGACTTCGGATTGAGGAACGGAGGGCATTTTTGGACTCAGTGGATCGAAACGGTCAAGATGGTGTATTTGGTGGGTTTCTGGGGCTTTCGGAATTTTTGGGAATTTTTCTAGGGATTTTCTGGATTTAAAACAGGATTTTCGGATTTATAATCGAATTTACTAAACCGAAAATTAAAAACACTGTTTTAACAATGTTGGCCGGCTTTTGCTGGGCTAAGTGGGCCAAGGCCCACGGGGTGGGGCGGCATTCGGCCTTGCCGAGCTGGGCCAAGCCCACGCGGGCGAGAGGCAGGGGCGGGGCCGGCTAGGGTTAAGCGCGGGTGAGGCGGCTGGCTGTGACGGCGGGGCGGCACGGCGGCCAGAGCCGGGGAAGACAAGGGCGCGGGGAGGGGGAGGCCTTACCGGCGGAAGAAAGCGGTGAGGCGGGGCGAGGAATGAAGGGGCGAGGCGCCACAGCTGTTATAGCCACAGGAGAGAGAGGGAGCGGCGACAGGTGGCCGGGAGCGGAGGCGGCGAAGTGCGACAGCGGCGGCAGTGTGGTAATGCAGCGCGATCGGGTGAGGAGAGGTAGGCCGTGGGAGCGACGGCGGGGAGCACGCGGCGGGCGCGAGCGCAAGGGCAGCGCCAGAGCCGGAGGCGGTGGGGACGGAGCCGGGTCGGGGAGCTGGCCGCTGGGCTGGACGGCCCAAACGCGAGGAGATTTGGCCCAAAAAAACCGAATTCAAATCAAAGAAACCGAAAATCAAACTAAGAATTCAAAATTAACTTCATTTTAAAATTTTGAGGTTATTTCAATAATTAAGCAAATTCTAAAGAAGAAGGTTTTAGTGACCGAGAACTCAGGAAGTAAGATAAGCCAATCGAAAAAAAGAAGAGGGACAAAGATTTCAATAAACTTCGTCTGACTAAATTCATCAAAACCGAATGGAAGAAAAAAGAAGTTGCTTTGAAGTTCGATTCAGCTGATGACTTGGATTCCTCGATTATTCGCAACAACTCACTGCTGTCAATGGACAATAACATGGTGTTCACCCTCCCTGCAGAATTCAAGGTATGTGTACCATCGGCTAGGGAGTCGTTTGCCCAATTATGCTTTGGTTCACATGATGCCATCTTTGAAAAACCATGAGACGATCATCTGCATTTAAAGCTATTGTATTTAAAAGACCATATTAATGGCAAATCGATATCACGAATATTAGTGGATAGTGGGGCAAATGTTAATACGATGACTTACTCAACTTGTAAGAAGTTGTGCAAATCTGGTGAAGATCTGATGAGGACATCACTACCATGGATACGGCCATGCCTACAAACCCAATTGAAACGAACAATGTAATACAAGGGCCAATTACTTGAGCTCGCGCACGTCAATTCAATTGCCAGGTGAATGCGTTCCTCGGGTTGCATACAAATAATTTAATGAATGGAATGCTATTTAATCCTTGTGATGATTTTATTATCCTTAGGAACCAAGGAGAAGGACTCCCAAAAGTCAAGCATGAAGCCAATTCTTCCGGTGCACAACTTCAACTCAGATTCAGCCTCCGGGACAACAGCAACTTCAAACGAATATAACTTTTGATCCACAAGAGTGTTTGAGGTTTATGAGTACTGGTTTAAAAGGTTTCGACGTCCTCTTTCCAACGGATCTGGCCCCACCTCCAAATTCCTTACGAGTCAACGGGAATCTACAAAACAAGTTCGGTCATCTTTCCAAATCCGAGTCAAACTAGGAATAGGAGTCCTACTCGGCCATGGATGTGGTTTGGATGCCCCTAGCCTGGTTTTGGCCTCCTATTCCTCCTATATATAGCTAGGGAGTCCTCCAAAATAACTTGGGTTTTGGTTATTTGATAGTTTAGCCTTTTGCTACTATTTGAGTCTTTTAGACGTGCTCAACGGCCGCCTAACAAGCTCCTTGTATCGGAACCCCAACTTTCCTATACTTCATCTATATTTGCAATTTTAGATTGCTTTTGCCTTGTTCTTGCTTGTTCTTCGATTGCTTGCAGGAATTGATCTTCGTGATCAGGTTGATCGTGCCCACGGCAAGGTCAATAACCCTCTGGAGTTGGTTTAGCGATTGCTAAGGCGCATCGTCGTTGTACGTTGTAGTCGGATCGTCAAAGTCATCTCCTCCCAAATCGAAGGTTATCATTCTCATCGAAAGATCGGGACACTGTAACACCCCAAAATTTTGCTTTCTCTTAAATCTATGCGTGATTTGGCACTTTGATGAATTTTTGGAATTTTCTGGAATTTATTTGGATTTATTTGGAATTTATTTGAATTTATTCCATTTTGAAATAATTAAAGAATTAAACTTTGCAACTAAAATTTTGTTCGAAATATTTTATTTGAGTCCAAAATGATCCAAAATATTTTCCAGAATTTTTCTGGAATTTTTCTGAGTCTTTTACTATTTTTAATGAATTAAATGAATTACTGGGAATTATGTTAAATATTAAATCGCTGGAAATTCAATTAGGGTTAGTACTATTCCTCTGACTCGAACCAGACCCGAGTCTGACCCGAGTCGGACCCGCGCCACGCGACTTGGTTCAACCGCGTCCCCGAACCCAAACCCTAACCCTAATTGCGCACCGTCCGATCCCGATCGGACGAATGCCGTTCGGCCAGCGCAAGACGTGCTTGGGCCGTTGGATCTGCCACGCGTGCGGTCGCGCTTATCGTCTCCCGACGAGTCCGAAAGCCGGACTCCTCGCCGTGGCCGCCGGCTGCTAGGGTTTCCGCGATCGCGACGGAAGCCGGGGCAATAAATACCCCACGTGATCGCCGGTCTGGCTGAGCACGCACGTCTAGGTCCCAAGCCTGCGCCGCCACATGTAGCGCAATCGCTCGTCCGACGCTAAGAACCGCCGCCGAGGGTTTTGCGCGTTGTTTCCGCTGCCGCCGAGGACTCTCCGCCGTGAGACCGGATCCAAACTCCTCGCACCGAGCGCGTCAGGAAGTGCACTCACATCGCCGAGCGTGCTCCAAACGCCGCTTCATAGGTCGTCATCCCCAACCCCGGCAGCCTGCACCACCGACCTCCATCGCCGGACTCGCGAGCTCCACGGACCGTTCGATCCCCATCCGACGATCACGGTGAGTCCACGTTTCCTTGAAACTTTAGAAAACCAGATTGGATCTGGACCGTTAGATCAAGATCCAACGGTCCAGATGTAGCCACGTAAGCCAGTCGCACCAAGCGCTGGATAAGGTTCAACCGTTCGATCAAGATCGAACGGCGTAGGTAGCGCCACGCGTCATCCGCCGGATCGTGCCACGCCACCCACGGTGAGGCAAAAATCCGATCCAATCTGGACCGTTCGATCTGAATCGAACGGCTCGGATCGTGCCACGTAGCCTAGGCGCGCCGTACCGTGCGAGCGCCGCGTGGGCGCTGACATGCGGGCCCGCATGTCGGGCCGCACCAAGCCGCGGCGCTTGATCCACGTGGACCCGTGCGCGTGGACCCGATCCATGGGCCGGACACGTGGCAAAGACTGAGTGGTGCCACGTGTCATCTTGGCGTCGACATGACATCATCACGGAGCCATTCGGTGATGACGCCACCGACCAATCCAGTGCCGACACGTGTCCAGGCTGACGCAATAATTAATTTCCGAAAAAGAAAATGATTTATTAATTCGAAATAATGATTTCAGATTTTGTTTCAAACTTCAAACGCTTATAACTTTTGCGTTTCAACTCCGATTTGAGTGATTCAAATTTCTAAATTTGTGTAAAATTGAGACCTACCTAAATATGAATTTTATTTAATTTTTGGACTAAAGTTTTTCTCTGTAAAATTATTTAATTGATTATTTAAACTTTAAATAATCATAACTTTTGCATTTTAACTCCAAATTTGACGATTCCAGTTTCTAAAAATTCATAAAATTATGTTCTCTCTGTTTATGGATTTTATTTGGATTTTTGGATAATTTTTGCCTATTTTTTATTTGTGTATTTGCTATTTGCACGCTTTACGAGTAGACGTTGAAGTGCCGGAAGGATTCGAAGGAGAAGTGTTGACTCAGGATCCAACCCAAGACCAAGAACAAGTACTTTTTGAAGGCAAGTTGTGCTTTGACCATATTGATCCTATTTTGAAATCTATTTTGATTTAACCTATTGCATGCTAGTTCAATTAGAAAATACTTTATTTAAATATGGGGGTTAGATAAATACCAATTTGCTGTATGACACCTTGATTATTTAAATATGTGCCATGACCCTTGTCACCCTAGTTGTGGATTACTAGTTGGACATTATTAAATTGCCAACATGGGTTTTAGACCGTTGTAGTATACTGCTTAGACCTGCTACGTGCTCATGACATGATTTTGGATAATCAAATGTTAATATTGACTTAATGATATATTGAACCTGTTTTGGAAAGGTATCATGTGATGTTGATGGCACGTGGTGCATGGTAATCAAGCGGGTTTGATAAATAGTTTTTCGGCCAGGGGCATGTGGCAAGAATAATCAGTGGGCCAGTTGTGGCATTGGGGATGTTGATTTGGTTCTTGGGTAGTCTTGCCCTGGTCACCCTAAGGACTTCACCTTGCAAGCCTTTGAACTGGGTCTAACGTGCAACCACATGTCTGTAATGGGACGGACCTAGTTGACTAAGTTGCTAATAACGTACCTGTGGGACCTCAGGAGGTCAACTACACCCTTTGTGTAAGTTGTGCGGGAGCGTCGGGGAGTGAGGCCAGTACCCATCTAACAGTTGATTGGCCTAAACTTCGCCTTAGCTAAGGGAAGGGTTAGTGTGCAATAACCGGGGAGGACCACTTGTATTGTTAGAAGTTTTCGAAAGACTTTGTTACGGGAACTCGCCTTTGTGGTGTTTGACTGTATCTTGTGGGTAAAGTGCATAACCTCTGCAGAGTGTAGAATCTATTCGAATAGCCGTGTCCGCGGTATTGGACATCGCTCGGGAATTACAGTCAAGGGTTAGATTTTCTCAAAAATAACTTGGATTTGAAAGGTTGGGTTGGATTAATAATGTTGTTGATGGAAATGTGGATTAGGATGGGAAAGATGTTTATTAAACTCCTTGAAAAGTTATCTATGCTTTACTTACTTCTACTGCTTTCGAATCTATTTATGATACTTGTTAAATGCTGTTTTCTGCAAATATACCTTGAGCTATTCCTTTGTACCAAGCCATGCATATAGTATATTAGCCTGCATTCTGTGCATGACTTGCTAAGTACCAAGTACTCACCCTTGTCACAATACAACACCAGTTGAAGAGGAGACAACACCAGCTTTGGAGGAGGAGCTCCACGAGGAACCGTCTACTTAGGGAGCGAGCCCAGTCAGTTGCCTGTGGTATACTGGATGGCGCCACGAAGTTATCTTATTTTTCCGCTGCTACTATTTCTCTCTTAATAAGTTTCGCCCTGCGAGGCATACATTTGTAACTTGACCATAAGGTCGAGTAACCAGTTTTACTATTTAATTAAAGTACTTTATTAGTATCGAGTGGTATGATTGTGATATTTACCGATGTTAAGACTGTGTGCACTAGCGCGTTCCTGGACTAGTGCTGAATACACAGAGGGTCCGGATTTGCAAATTCGGGGTCCCGACAGAGGTGGTATCAGAGCCATACTGACCGTAGGCTCAACCCTAGCAAGAATGGTCGTAGAGAGGTTAAAACCTATTTTCTAAAGCTAAAAATTTGTCAAGACAAGAAATGACATCTCGACTCATCCCCTTCTCTCTTTCCTTATCTCTTGCTGAATTTTTCCTTACCTTGTCACGATTTAAAAATTTCGAGTTCTTACGTGAGCACTCTTGTGGCAGATGGAGGGAGAGTTCAACTACGTCGATCTGGAGGTTGGTCACGCTTGAGAACTTTGGCGTATGCTCTGACTCTCGGAGATTTTGAGAAGCCGCAATACCAAGTGGAAGTAATCAGACAGCAGGATTGATCAAGGCTTGTGACGTGAAGATTGTGGTGCTCGCTAGGAAGAAGGGCCCAGGCAATCGCTCGATACACCGTGACCGCCAGGAGGTCTACGATGCAGATGGGTATCCAAGAAGTATCACGACGAGCAATGCGGCACATTACCCGTATCTACGCCAGAGAGTTGGAGAGCACGGTGTTCCGTTATCATCCGCGCAGCAATAACCTTCTTGACCCGAAGGCGATTCAGGATGAGGATGCCATGGTCACACAGTTGGCACGACTTGTTGTCGCCCAGGAGGATGTACTCGATGATACAAGCAAAGAACTACAGAAGGCCCGCAAGGAGATCACGACAGAGAAGAACAGATGGCGGGAAGCTCAAGAGTATGTGTCACACCTTCTGCGAAGGATTGACGAGTTGGAGATGGCTTTGTACGGACCGTAACGAGCGCGATTGAGCTACACGAGCCGATCCGGAGGAGTCGATCTCGATGAGGACACCGCTTCTTCGACTACCACAGATGACACGATTCTTTGGACATGGCAATCGTTTCGCGCCTATGCCGCAGCATCCGTACCCAGGCCGTGGAGGTTTTCTCGATGAGTGAGCGTAGGTTCTATAGTGAGACTCCTTCGCCGAGTCGCGTCATAGAATAAAGAGTCACCCTTTAGGCGATAGACTCCAGTGTTAGTTCGATTTGGATTTTCCTTGTTTGCTGAGTGTGCAGTATGTGTTGCAAGGCCCCTAGGCATTGTAAGCAACCATACCAAGTTACTATTGATTAAAATAATAAAGTTGGACCTTAAAGTTACACCTTTTGCCCCGCATAAGTTCCATATTACTTGTCTATTCTTGTTTCCCTCTCATCTCTAAAACCTAGAGTAAATCGACAGATGGTGAACACCATGAAACTTTGGAAGCAATGGAAGTGGTTCTCGCCACAGAAAACCCCAATGATGGAGCACCAAAGACCGCCATCGGATATGCAGAATTTGGAGCTTTTCTCGCTGCTCAGACTCAGTTGATGCATGCTATGATGCAACAAATGCAACACGCCATCGCTCAGGCCATCGCTAACCAAGTGAATCGGGGACAACGCCGTAATACAAGACTGCCGAGAGTTCATGAGGACTCACCCACCCACTTTCTTCCGGGAATGCCAATCCATTGGAGGCCGATGATTGGTTAAGGTCAATTGAGAGGAAGCTACACATAGCTCAATGCATAGGAAATGAGAAGGTACTTTACGCTTCTCATCGGTTGGAAGGAACAAACGCCGAATGGTGGGAGAACTGCGTGCCACGCAAGTGAACCCTCGTGACATCACTTGGGAAGAGTTCATACCTGCATTCCGTCAAGATCACGTGCCTGAAGGAATCATGGACCTTAAGAAGGAGGAGTTCAGAGCATCAAGCAAGGTAATCAGCCCGGTGGCCGACTACCTGAACAAGTTCACACAGCTAGCACGCTACGCTTTGAGGATGTAGCGACAGATAAAGCCAGGCAGTCCTCGCTTCATGAAGGGACTTAACTCGGGACTACAAGTAGGACTGATCACCCACACCTTTCCATTTCCAAGAGTTGGTGAATAAGGCGCTTATTCTTGAGGACAAGCGCAAGGAACTGGATGAGAACAGAAGCGCAGGATGCAACAAACAGTGGATCACGCCAGTGGAACGCAATGCCTCGAGAGTCGCACCAAATCAGTTCTTGATTCCAGCCACAAAATGCAACGAGGACACCGTCACTAGCGCCAAGACCCGTCAATCAAAACTACTGCACCAGCCCCGTTAGAAACGCCGCTCGAGCGAACAAGAAGGAACAGTGAGACGTTGCTACAACCGCAATGAGCCGTGACACTTTGCCAATATGATTGCCCAAAGAAGACAGCAGGAGTGACCCGATTCGCTTCAATCTAGGATCCACCCAGCTAGGACGCCAAAGACCAGGAGCCACATCCCAAACCGTGGTGAGAGGCCGAGTCAACCATGTCACCGTAGATGCACTGCAGAATGCTACTGACGTCAGATCGGGTAAGTTACTTGTCAACTCGCACTGCAGCAGCTTTGTTTGACTCGAGCCTCAGATTCGCTTTGTTTCGCAAGGCTTTGCTGCTAGAAACGATTTGGGGATTGCAAGGATTAAATGCATGCTTTTAGTTCAAACCCTGGTTCCGAACTCCGAGCGAAAGTAGGATGTTAGGGGTGAGAATACTAATAGATGGAATAGAGTTCCTAGCGAACCTTATTATTTTGGAGACCCAGACCTTAGATGTTATTTTGGGAATGGATTGGTTATCCAAGCACAAGGCCGTATTGGATTGTGGACGAAGGACTATCTCAGTTGAGAGCCCGTGTGGAAGGAAAGTGGAATTTCAAGCCACTACAGTTAGAGATGGACAGATGATGGTTAACAGTACCAAGACAATCAGCATAGAGGATGTCTCAGTAGTGAATGAGTACCCAGATGTTTTTCCCGAAGATCTACCTGGTATGCCGCCAGACAGGGACATAGAGTTTGTGATAGAGCTTGTACCTGGTACAGCGCCGATAGCAAAGAGACCTTATCGGATGTCCACCGAAGAATTGGTAGAGATGAAGAAACAGCTTGAGGAGTTAATGGAGAAAGGATTTATCAGACCGAGTTCGTCGCCACGGGGAGCACCAGTTTTGTTTGTCAAGAAGAAGGACGGGAGTTTCAGGATGTGCATTGACTACCGTGCACTCAATGAAGTCACCGTGAAGAATAAGTACCCGTTACCCAGGATTGATGATTTGTTTGATCAGCTAAGAGGAGCCGGAGTTTTCTCCAAGATTGATCTAAGATCGGGATACCATCAGTTGAAGATCCGATCAGAAGATATTCAAGATCGCATTCTCGTCAAGATATGGACATTACGAGTTCTGATTATGTCCTTTGGATCGATTTAATGCGCCAAAGATATTTCATGAATATGATGAATAAGGTGTTCATGGAGTATTTGGACAAGTTCGTTGTCGTGTTCATAGATGATATCCTAATCTACTCCAAGACAGAGGATGAACATGCCGAACACTTGAGGCGAGTTTTGGAAAAGCTGAGGGAACAGCAACTCTTCGCCAAGTTCAGTAAGTGTGATTTTTGGAAGGACAAGGTGGAGTTTCTTGGACATGTGATGACCGCAGAAGGAGTCGCTGTAGACCCAAGCAAGGTAGACACTGTGTTACATTGGGAGCAGCCGAAGACTGTGACACAGATCCGGAGTTTCCTTGGAATGGCAAGATACTATCGCCGTTTCATTGAAGGCTTTTCGACAATTGCGAAACCTCTTACGAAATTGCTGAAAAAGGAGAAGAAGTTTGCATGGACGCCAAAATGTGAGAAAGGATTTCAGGAGCTGAAGAAGCAATTGACATCAGCGCCGGTGTTAGTTCTACCGGATGTTAATCAAAGCTTTGATATTTATTGTGACGCATCGCGCCAAGGACTTGGATGTGTGCTGATGCAGAATGGAAAGGTCGTCGCTTATGCATCAAGGCAGTTGAGGCCGCATGAGGAAAATTATCCGACGCATGACCTAGAGTTAGCTGCCGTAGTGCATGCCTTGAAGATATGGCGTCACTATCTGATCGGGAACAGATGTGAAGTGTATACGGATCATAAGAGCCTTAAATACATATTCACCCAGTCGGATCTGAACATGAGGCAGAGGAGATGGTTAGAGTTGATCAAGGACTACAATGTTGGAATCCATTACCATCCCGGAAAGGCCAACGTAGTTGCCGATGCCTTGAGTCGGAAAAGCCATACCGTGAATATGTTGATAGCCACGAATCGGGATGAGCTATGCTGGAAATTTCAGAGAATGAAGATTGAGGTGGTACCTAGCGGATTCTTGGCCGCATTAGAAGTAAAGCCTACCCTAGAGGACCAGATCCGAGAAGGACAGAAGGATGATGACAAGATCCGCAGGATTAAGTCCATCAAGGAGGAAGGCAAGGCAGAGGACTTCAGGTTGGATGAGCAAGGCACGTTATGGATGAAGGATCGCATTTGTGTGCCGAACAAAAAGGAGTCAAGCGATTGATTCTAGAAGAAGCCCATGACTCCAAGTATTCAATTCACCCTGGAAGCGCCAAAATGTATCAGGATTTGAAGGAAAGATTCTGGTGGCCGGGCATGAAGCGTGAAGTTGCCGAGCATGTTGCATTGTGCGACGTATGCCAGAGAGTCAAGGCAATGCATCAGAGACCGGCAGGATTGCTACAGCCGCTGAAAATACCAGAGTGGAAGTAGGAGGAAATCGGAATGGATTTCATTATCGGTTTGCCTAAGACTCAAGGAGGTTATGACTCCATATGGGTTATAGTGGATCGCTTGACCAAAGTAGCCCATTTTATCCCCGTGAAGACCACTTACTCGGGAGATAAATTAGCAGAATTGTACATGATCAGGATCGTCTGTTTGCACGGAGTGCCAAAGAGGATTGTATCGCATGCAGGTACCCAATTTACCTCAAGGTTACGGAATAAGTTGCATGAAGCCATGGGAACCCGCTTGAACTTCAAGATCTGACCCATCATCCACAGACGGATGGACAGACCGAAAGAGTCAATCAGATTACGGAGGATATGTTAAGAGCATGTGCATTGGCTTATGCTACCTCTTGGGATAAGAGTTTCTTTGTATGCCGAGTTCAGTTACAATAATAGTTACCAGGCTAGTTTACAGATGTCACCTTTCGAGGCACTGTATGGTCGACCCTGTCGGACGCCATTGAATTGGAATGAGACCGGCGAGCGCCGTGTCTTCGGGCCTGATATTCTTCAAGAGGCTGAAGAGCAGATTGCCATGATTAGGGAAAGGTTGAAGATAGCCCAATCACGACAGAAGAGTTATGCTGACAATCGTCGCCGGGACTTGAGTTTTGAACCAGAAGACTTTGTATACCTCAGAGTTACGCCTCTCAGGGGAGTTAAGAGGTTCCATGCTAAAGGGAAACTCGCACCCCGTTATGTTGGACCATTTAAGATTTTGAGCCGCAGAGGCGAAGTTGCTTACCAGCTAGAACTACCGCAGTCGTTAGCAGGAGTACATGACGTATTCCATGTGTCCCAGTTGAAGAAGTGTCTCCGAGTACCTGAGGAACAGACGCCGCTAGAGTCAATTGAGTTGCAAGAAGATTTGACTTACAAGGAGCATCCCGTGAAAATTTTGGACACTATGGATCGAGAGACCAGAAATAAGTCAACCCGTTTCTGTAGAGTTCAGTGGAGCAACCACACGGAGAGTGAAGCAACTTGGGAACGCGAAGAGGATTTGAGGAAAGAGTTTCCAAACCTATTCCTTTAGTAAGCCCTGAATCTCGGGGATGAG
This sequence comes from Rhipidocladum racemiflorum, assembly GCA_036346355.1. Classification (NCBI taxonomy): domain Eukaryota; kingdom Viridiplantae; phylum Streptophyta; class Magnoliopsida; order Poales; family Poaceae; genus Rhipidocladum; species Rhipidocladum racemiflorum. Next base: position 48,899,755 of record CM070589.1, read on the forward strand.
ATTCCATTAAGGGGGGAGGTTTGTAACACCCCAAAATTTTGCTTTCTCTTAAATCTATGTGTGATTTGGCACTTTGATGAATTTTTGGAATTTTCTGGAATTTATTTGGAATTTATTTGAATTTATTCCATTTTGAAATAATTAAAGAATTAAACTTTGCAAATAAAATTTTGTTGGAAATATTTTATTTGAGTCCAAAATGATCCAAAATATTTTCAGTAATTTTTCCGAATTTTTCTGAGTCTTTTACTATTTTTAATGAATTAAATGAATTACTGGGAATTATGTTAAATATTAAATCGCTGGAAATTCAATTAGGGTTAGTACTATTCCTCCGACTCGAACCAGACCCGAGTCTGACCCGCGCCACGCGACTTGGTTCAACCGCGTCCCCGAACCCAAACCCTAACCCTAATTGCAAGCCGTCCGATCCCGACGGACGAATGCTCGGCCGCGTCGCCAAGACGTGCTTGGGCCGTTGGATCCTGCCACGCGTGCGGTCGCGCTTATCGTCTCCCCCGACGAGTCCGAGCCAGACTCCTCCGCCGTGGGCCGCCGCGTTCGTTAGGGTTTCCGCGATTCGCACGGAAGCCGGGGGCAATAAATACCCCCACGTGATCGCCCGTGTGTGCTGAGCACACACGTCTAGGTCCCAAGCCCTGCGCCGCCACCTGTAGCGTGCAATCGCTCGCCGACGCTAAGAACCGCCGCCGAGGGTTTTGCGTTGTTTCCGTCGTCGCCGAGGACTCTCCGCCGCCGTGAGACCCGGATCCAAACTCCTCGCACCTAGCCGTCCGGAAGTGCACTCACATCGCCGAACGTGCTCCAAACGCCGCTTCATAGGTCGTCATCCCCAACCCGGCAGCCTGCACCACCGACCTCCATCGCCGACTCGCGAGCTCCACGGATCGCTCGATCCCCATCCGACGATCACGGTGAGTCCACGTTTCCTTGAAACTTTAGAAAGCAGATTGGATCTCGACCGTTAGATCAAGATCCAACGGTCGGATGTAGCCACGTAAGCCGCCGCACTAAGCGCTGGATAAGGTTCAACCGCTCGATCAAGATCGAGCGGCGAGGTAGCGCCACGCGTCATCCGGCCGATCGTGCCACGCCACCCACGGTGAGGCAAAAATCCGATCCAATCCGACCGCTCGATCTGAATCGAACGGCTCGGATCGTGCCACGTAGCCTAGGCGTGCCGTACCGTGCGAGCGCACGTGGGTCGCTGACATGCGGGCCCGCATGTCGGGCCGCACCAAGCCGCGGCGCCACCCACCGTGGACCCGTACCCACCGGACACGCAGGCAAAGACTGAGTGGTGCCACGTGTCATGGCGTCGGCCAAGATGACATCATCACGGAGCCGTTCGGTGATGACGCCAGCCGACCAATCCAGTGTTGACACGCGTGTCAGGCTGACGAAATAATTAATTTCGAAAAAGAAAATGATTTATTAATTCGAAATAATGATTTGATTTTGTTTCAAACTTCAAACGCTTATAACTTTTATGTTTCAACTCCAATTTGAGTGATTCAAATTTCTAAATTTGTATAAAATTGAGACCTACCTAAATATGAATTTTATTTAATTTTTGGACTAAAGTTTTTCTCTGTAAAATTATTTAATTTATTATTTAAACTTTAAATAATCATAACTTTTGCATTTTAACTCCAAATTTGACGATTCCAGTTTCTAAAAATTCATAAAATTATGTTCTCTCTGTTTATGGATTTTATTTGGATGTTTGGATACTTTTTGCCTATTGTTTATTTGTGTATTTGCTATTTGCACGCTTTACGAGTAGACGTTGAAGTGCCGGAAGGATTCGAAGGAGAAGTGTTGACTCAGGATCCAACCCAAGACCAAGAACAAGTACTTTTTGAAGGCAAGTTGTGCTTTGACCATATTGATCCTATTTTGAAATCTATTTTGATTTAACCTATTGCATGCTAGTTCAATTAGAAAATACTTTATTTAAATATGGGGGTTAGATAAATACCAATTTGCTGTATGACACCTTGATTATTTAAATATGTGCCATGACCCTTGTCACCCTAGTTGTGGATTACTAGTTGGACATTATTAAATTGCCAACATGGGTTTTAGACCGTTGTAGTATACTGCTTAGACCTGCTACGTGCTCATGACATGATTTTGGATAATCAAATGTTAATATTGACTTAATGATATATTGAACCTGTTTTGGAAAGGTATCATGTGATGTTGATGGCACGTGGTGCATGGTAATCAACTGGGGTTTGATAAATAGTTTTTCGACCGGGGCATGTGGCAAGAATAATCAGGTGGGCCAATTGTGGCATTGGGGATGTTGATTTGGTTCTTCGGGTAGTCTTGCCCTGGTCACCCTAAGGACTTCACCTTGCAAGCCTTTGAACTGGGTCTAACGTGCAACCACATGTCTGTAATGGGACGGACCTAGTTGACTAAGTTGCTAATAACGTACCTGTGGGACCTCAGGAGGTCAACTACACCCTTTGTGTAAGTTGTACGGGGGAGCGTACCGGGGCTGAGGCCAGGTACCCATCTAACGGTTGATTGGCCTAAACTTCGCCTTAGCTAAGGGAAGGGTTAGTGTGCAATAACCGGGGAGGACCACTTGTATTGTTAGAAGTTTCCGAAAGACTTTGTTACGGGAACTCGCCTTTGTGGTGTTTGATTGTATCTTGTGGGTAAAGTGCATAACCTCTACAGAGTGTAGAATCTATTTGAATAGCCGTGTCCGCGGTATTGGACATCGCTCGGGAATTACAGTCAAGGGTTAGATTTTCTCAAAAATAACTTGGATTTGAAAGGTTGGGTTGGATTAATAATGATGTTGATGGAAATGTGGATTAGGATGGGAAAGATGTTTATTAAACTCCTTGAAAAGTTATCTATGCTTTACTTACTTCTACTGCTTTCGAATCTATTTATGATACTTGTTAAATGCTGTTTTCTGCAAATATACCTTGAGCTATTCCTTTGTACCAAGCCATGCATATAGTATATTAGCCTGCATTCTGTGCATGACTTGCTGAGTACCAAGTACTCACCCTTGCCACAATACAACACCAGTTGAAGAGGAGACAACACCAGCTTTGGAGGAGGAGCTCCACGAGGAACCGTCTACTTAGGGAGCGAGCCCAGTCAGTTGCCTGTGGTATACTGGATGGCGCCACGAAGTTATCTTATTTTTCCGCTGCTACTATTTCTCTCTTAATAAGTTTCGCCCTGCGAGGCATACATTTGTAACTTGACCATAAGGTCGAGTAACCAGTTTTACTATTTAATTAAAGTACTTTATTAGTATCGAGTGGTATGATTGTGATATTTACCGATGTTAAGACTGTGTGCACTAGCGCGTTCCTGGACTAGTGCTGAATACACAGAGGGTCCGGATTTGCAAATTCGGGGTCCCGACAGACACCCAGTGTTACATCAAGATCTCATCAAAACTAACATGGTGTTGAATGACTTCACCAGAGCTCCCACATAGGCCAAAGGTGTCATGGTGACCGAGCTCGCTGCCAATAACTTTCTTTGTAGTTGATGCCAAAGGATGTTACAACATGTTGCTTGGCAGATATTGGATACATAATAATTGTTGCATTCCATTAAGTATGTATCAAAAGTTGATATAGTGGAATGGTGACGAAGTTGAGGTAATTGAAGACGACACATCGGCTCATATAACCATGTCAAAGTACATATGCTAATTGGCAGTATGACAGGGCTGAGTGTATATCGGGCAAAGTACTTGATGACTGCGATTTTATATGCATCAGCCATACATGTATGAAGCCGATCAGTGTGAAGCCAAGTACTTCTAATTGGACAAATGAGATTTTACGCTGATAGAGTCTAAAGCTATAATAAAAGTTTTACAAGACAGAATGCAACGCTATTGGCAGATAACGGATAGCTTCGAGGCCATTAAGGATTTTGAAGACATTGAGAGGTTTGGACAAGGTTTTACTTCTTTAGATCCGTTAGAAAAGTAAATATATGCGATGGTTATAGAAAAAGATCAACTTTTACTGGCTCAAAGCTGGTAGACGAGTATAATAAAAAGTTGGTCGATTAGTTAAAAAATTATACAGACTGTTTTGCTTGGGAATATCATGAGATGCCTTATTTAAGCTGACAACTTGTTGAATATCGGCTGCCAATAAAATCAGGTTATAGGCCGTTTAAACAGTCCCCTACGATTTAATCTGGCCATATATGATAAGATAAAAGAAGACATTGAGCGATTGTTAGAAGCAAAGTTTATTCAGCCTTGCAAATATGCTGAATGAGTTTCCAATATCGTTCTTGTAATAAAGAAAAATGGTAAACTTAGAGTGTGCATTGATTTTAGGGATTTAAATAAAACGACATCTAAAGATGAATATCTAATGCCTATAGCCAATATGCTTATTACCACTACTAGCTAGTTCACTAGCTTAGCTAAATTGATAGGAGTATTTCTTGGAGATATAAGGAAGAAGTACATGAAAGAGGACTGATGTTGTGTTGTGAAATAGAGAGGGCATTATTGGGAATAGAAATGATTAAGCTAATGTGTGCATTATATGTATTATAGGGTCTCATTAGCAAAGGGGAGACAACCACCCTGGCTGGCCCCAATAGGGATGGCAATCGGGTGGGTACCTCCGGGTACCATCGTCTCAAACCCGAACCCGAACAAAGTGCCACCCGCCTGAACCCATTAAGTTTCACGGGCATAGATTTATGCCCACGCCCGAACCCGATGAGTACCTCGAAACCTAATGGGTATCCATGGGTGAAGGACCATGTGGAGTTCTATCCATGTTTGTGACAAGTATTTGTTTTTATTTGAGCAAGGTATGCTTAGGTTTGAGTTTGATTTGGATTGGAATTCAAAAGAAAGCAATTTGAGTTATGTTAGCTTATTGTGGTACTATCGGTTTATGGCTGGCGGTAGAATCGACTAATAAATGAGACATGATTAATTATGAGCATTTGTGATGATTATTGGAGAATGCTATGTGATGGGTTTTCCTTGTCTTTGATGGTTGCAAGAAGATGGTGCTAGGTCATGGTGAGGCGAAGGATGATCGGGACTAGGCGAGGTGCATCGGAGGTCCAAACGGTGGAAGATCGCCGGAAGATGATCGGAGATGGAGTTCGGGCAAGTCAAGAAGACAAGGAAAGGTGATGATACTAGCTAGATGCTGCGAGGATCGATGAGGGCCGTTAGATCGCGGTCTAGTTGATAGGTTAGCGGGTTTAGGTAGTATGCTTTAAAAATCGTGCAAGAAAACCCATTATATGTGTAAAACCCATTATATGTGTAGGGTTTTGGGTTGCCCTTGCATGGCTATGTAAGTGGGTTAATCCTAGCCTTTGGTGGAGTACTCTAGGGTTGAGGAACTCATTCCTCTTTGTTTGGACACTTGACAACCATGATTGTGATCCAAAAAATCCCTCACATGTTTCATGGTTCTCATCCATACAAGCTAGGGGTACATATAATTGTCTAGTAGTTCCGATTTTTGAGGGTTGGTAAATTTAAGGGGCACCGGGTCTTTCAGATTTTCCTTGCGTGATTGTTTGGAGTACTTTGAGTGGGAAAATTTTATTTGGGATCATTCATCCCCTTTGATCGCCATCTCGAACTTTCAATAGGTACGCAAACAACAAACTGAGCTCCCAGGATAAATTAATCAGCCAGGAAAAACATAAATCATAATGCAACGCATAACAATAGAGCATAAATCATAATGCCGAAGAATGTTCTGATCAAAACTATCTCATAACAACTAAACAAAGAACAATTGGTGTTAACACCAACTGCCCAACAAGAATCTGCAAAAAAAAAACAAAAAACAAATAGCCTGCTTAGTGATGTGTCATGACTATTGAATGCTCTCCACATCTGTCATTGCATATATGCAATATATGTTCATAAGGCCCCAGAAATTCCTGATTTGTACATACCAACGATAACTCCCTGGCAATTGATGACCTCACAGTAATATCACCAACACATCACAAAAAAAAATGGCTATGCGATACTTGCAGATAACTCTATCATACAAAATCATATCTGAAGATTAATGCTTAAGACATTTTCATTACCCACACCAACACCGTGTGCATCAAAAAAAATGCTTTTATATTCCTTTTGTGCCAAGAAATGATAATGAGTAATCCTTTGGAGCATAATCTTTTTAAGAAGACTATCAACTAGCATGACAAAAACATAAATGCAACCCTGCCAAAGGAAGTGCATTATATGTTTGTGAATGGCCAAACATAATTGGAACCATGTACATGACAAATTGTTCGACGTTGAATATGCTAAACATTAACAAAAATTTGGAGAATGCTGGTTTGAGACACTCCCTCAGATAAGTCATTCCGCGTTAGAGACATCAATGTAATCCTTGTACAATGGAGCATCCAAGGAACAAATGCAACACATACAGCAAACACATTATTCTGAGATCAAGACTATCAACTGTCCCTTCATAATCCCAAAAAATAAAAACGGAGCATCGTAAAAAAAATTATCCAGCGATATGTTGTCATGATCATCATGTACATCTAATCACAAATGGGACACACACAACCACATAAATTTTGTAGTGTGTAGTGGAGGGTCAAAAGGAGCAGCTCTTCACCAATACACCGTATGATTCAGAGCTTACTAGTTACTATGCAAGACAAGGACCACACTACAACCGTATTATATATCAACATGCCTCGCAAGCTGAATCCGAGAAAAACAATGAACATGTAGTTACACTTACATGCAAGAGAGCAATGAAGAGTCCTGCAAGGTTCCAAAGCTTCAGGTGGTTTACACTGAAAGAACATGAACATGTAGTTACACTTACAAGCAAGAGAGCAATGAGGAGTCCTGCAAGGCTCCAAAGCAAACTCATCTGATTATCGCATATAAGTAAGACGTATAGAAGAAAGCACAAAGCATCAACTATCCCCCAAATCTTCTAAAACACAAGGGGACAGGGTTACCTTTCGACTCGGATCAAAGGAGGGCTGCTGCCGTGCTATTCGGGAGGGGAGCGAAGGCTGGACCACCAGCCAAAGGGCGCGCTTTGGGCGACGACAGGGGTGGGGGCCACGAGGGGAGCTACGGCAGCCGGTAGGACTCGGGAGCACTTGAACACAACTTGCGTTAGACGAGAACATCAGGGAGCAGGGGAATTGGGCGAAGTCAGCCGCCTGTCGGTGGCGGAGGGCGATCGGGGCAGAGGGAGGTGAGCTGGTGCTGAGGGAGGCGATGGTGAAGGGTGGTCGAGGCGGAAGGAGGCGAGCCGACGCCGAGGGAGGCGGCAACGGATGGCGGCCGGGGCGGAGGGAGGCAAGGGAGGGGCGCAGGACGGTCGGACGTGAGGGAGGAGGCAGGTGGATTTGGATCGAGGCCGATTGCGGACAGTTGGAGCGGAGGGAGGCAAGCTGACGCCCAAGGAGGCGGTGGCGAGGGCGGTCGGGGCGGAGGGAGGCGAGGGAGGGGCGCGGGACGGCCGAACGGGAGGGAGGAGGTGAGTGGATCTGTATCGGGGCCAGACGGGAGGGAGGAGGCGAGTGCACTTAGGTAGGCGCCAGGGAATGTGACGGATCCTGGGTGGGTGAGTTAGGACTTAGGGTTTTGTTTTTCATATATATATCTCATAAAAAAGTGGGCATATATGTCATAGGATACCTATTGAGTATCTATGGGTACAAATTGGTACTCACATTGATCCTATAACCTTATCGGGTATACAAACCCAAAAACCCGTAGGTCTAAAGTGCTACTCGTACCCGCTCTTATCGGGTGAGGTACCCACAGGTACGTGAACCCATAATAGATAAAACTACTATGTCTAGGCCCCAATGACCTTCCGCTACTGCCGAAACATGTCCGGCCTTGGACGCCCATGTTCTAGCAATATAAGTATTTCTAATAGGATTTTCCATGGTTCATGAAAGACATTCTTATATGTGTCAAAAATTTGTGTTTATTCGTGTTGAAAGTTTTACCGGTTGTGTCCTTGTGCGTGAAAGTTTTTATGCTTAAATATATTGGAAGATCTTCGTGATCTCGATGCATTAAAATCTAGTTGCAAAGGAATGCTAGATGGCAATATCTGAAATAATTTCTGAAAAATATGCTATAACTTTTTAGTGAGTTCCATGCATACTGTCATTTGCCCGTCTGTTATCAACTTGCAGGGCAATTGACAACAAAATGCCCAATACTAGAAACATGTAAAAGGGTTCCTATCTTGATTCTTGAGAGTGAACTTTCGCCCAATATAATATATGGTTCTTTAAATTAGTTTTGCCTTACGACAGATCATGATAGTTGTCACAAGGGTCAGCATTCTTCAGCTTAAAGGCGTACTCCAGCAATTATCCACATTGAACATTCTCCCAAAATTATTGTCTGTCATTTGTAGCCTAACTGTTAAAGCGTTTCATTTTACTTACGCAACTTGTATTATTCAAGTACCATAAAAGGTTTGTGGTATTGTTTTTATGATGCGCAGGGATTTTGTTTAGCTCATTACTCACATTTTGCTATTTGTACGATGTTTCGTGGTTTTCGAAACCAACAGATGGCCCAGTTATACTAATACACGGAACACACATCATATAACATGTCTACCGTGACCACGAAATGTACCATACTAATTAAGGGTCTTTTTATTTTTACTTTCAATTCTGAATTTTAGAATAAAAAACTCAACAACCTAATTTTGTGAATCAATTCTCACAATCTAACTCATCTATATACAACAGAATCTACAATCCATTTTATATGTACTTTTAGATTCTAACTTTTAAACAATCAGCTTCTCTAAAACCACAACCCACAATAAATTTTTAGAGAATCCAAATCAAAAACAAAAAGACCCTAACACCATGTAAGGGTTTGTGTCCTGTGATTGAATGTTTCTCCAATATTACAGCTGGCCCTTTAAATTTGGCTTGACCTTATGACAAAATTAGTTGCCACTCAACCAATGGCCAATGGTCAAAACAAAGGATTAATTAGATAAATGCCACTCCAAAGTTTCTAGTTGTTTGAATTTTGAAATGCCACCAGAAACATGTTCCATCGGAGAAATACCACTGCAAGTCTGCAACGCGTAGAATCTTGTTTATGTAATTTCTTATAGACCATTTTGCCCTTCCGAGCCTGGTTGAAGTTCATTTGGTTCAACCAATCATGAGAGTCCACCACCTTTTCGAGAGTTTAGCTTTTTTGAAAAGATATTTTTTGGTCTTTTAGATTGAAAAGTAGCTGTAACTTTTATGAAAGATTGTTTAGTAAAAAAACTAATTCCTCTTTGTAATAAACTAAAAATATGTACCAACTAGTTTTTAGCTTTTGACTATTACTTGTATCTAAAACTTATAGCTTGTATCTAAAACTGTTTAAAACCTAACCAGAGTATGCTGATCTTTCACAAACTAAAGCTGACTTTAAACCTCAATCGGACCACATTCCAATCGGATCAACCAAGCAAGCCATCGCAGGGCCATGGGGCGCATATGGAATCGGCAGTGGCGGAGCCAGAAAGATTCAACTAGGGGGCTAAAAGAAGAGACATCCAAAATCAACGAGGTGCTCGCGAGGCTGAGCCGCCGAGACACTAAGCCGAGACAGAGCAGCAAGTCATCGGGAAGACATGCGTGCGCTGCGCGAGGCCGAGGCACTAGGCAGAGCGGCGCCTCGCCTTGCCGTTGTTGCCATGAAGACGAACTGACGCGATGCGAGTCATGGAGACGCTACGCGGTTTGCTAATTTGCTACTAATGCAATGTATTCAGAATTTCAGATGGCTAATTGCATGTCTAATCGCTAATACCGATGGACAGGGAGGGTTTTGGGGCTGGCGTGGGGTGAGCTTCAGCCCCACGAGGAGCTCCGCCTATGGGAATCAGCCTCGAAAATGGGAGTAGCTCGCAGATCGAGTCGCCCGGTTGGGTCAAACCATCTCAACTCAAAGTCGGTAAAATGGCCCGTATAAAATCCACGGAATGAAATACGAGCCTTGTTCTGAAGTGTATATATTGTCTGTCTTTACTCAGCCGTTTAAAGCTTCTGGAAGAAGTGACTAACGTCATAAGTAGTAATTATTTTAGAATACATATAGTTAAATTTTTAAAATTTTAGCTAGTAATATATTTTTAAATATTTAGATTAGATGTTTGAAAATTATATGTGTAAATTTGTCTTGAAACGTACTTTCATAATATTATAATTTTGTTAGATTTTTTAAATAAATTTTAAGAGAAATTAGTGATCAGAGTTGAGTTTTTGAGGACTGTGTCGATGTTGAAAATGACTACTATTTGTGATCAGATGGAGTATCAGAACCAATGAGTGTTGCGTCGAGAGCTGGCCAACACAAATACCCACTCCGTCCAAATTTATAGGGTGCAATTTTTGTTAATAATTTTCTCTATAAGTGAAGAACGTACTTCATATTCCAATGAAAAATTAGTGTGCTATTTTTTTATACCCCTAATAAATATTTATGTTTTCTACATAAATGTATTAAAAATAATATTTAGACATAATAATTAAAAGTAATGCAGTTATTTTCAATATCTTTTTGTCTGCATCAAGAAAATATACACCATATAAATTTAGACAAGAGAGTATTTTATTGTAAAATAATTGGTGCACTCCACCTGGGATTTATCCCATCAGCCCAGGATGGGTGAAACCCGAGTTTGTTACGGTAGCCGTAGCACGGAACAGCATTATTGTGGCTGCAGCAACACGCCACTGCACCGCGCTTCGAAAACGAGACAAAATAATGGTCCGTGTTCGCCGGCCGCTAAAGCTAAGCTGCCTAGCGCCGCCTGCTTGTAGTTGTTGGCCAGACCGTGCTTCTAACAGTACCGAGGCTGCACACTTTTGCCGCGACAAGCCCATCCCCTCACGCCGTCCTCACATCGCATTCCGGTTCTGCGCGTGCCGCATGCGATCGATCCTTGCTCATCATCAGCATTCACCGGAGCAGCATGCATGTCTGGAGGACGCACGATGATTTTGCTGCACTCGATGGGCGCCCACACGTGATTATAAGCTGCTGGTGCCTTGGTATATGTTGGTGCCCTGGTCTTGATTCATGCCACTATGATTTTGCATGCTGTGTGTGCAAGAGGCCCTCTAGTCTAGCTTGCTAGCTAGCCCTCTGGCTGCTTTCTGTTTTGATGGTTAAAAAGGTGTAGGGATCCGAAGCAGCGTTGAGAATGCGGACGACGGTGAGGCAAGTCACGATGGAAGGGGTAGCGGAGGGCGGGCTCAGCGGCGCAGAGATTGCGCCGCCGCCGGTGGAAGTGGTGGTGGAGGATCGCGGGGAGGAAACGAGGAAGGGGAGGAGGAGAACGACATCAAGGGAGAAATGGGAACCCCAGTAAGAAGCGTCGGATGGGGTGCGTATTCTTGAATTTAGATGAAGCCATAACAGAAGTCACTTAACGGTTCGACAATTCAGACTTCAGATGACAAGCCTGCTTAATTCGCTTCGCAGCTAAGTGGTCTAGTTCGGCTATAATTGTGCCATGCCGACGGTTTTCTTTACTAAGTTTACATTTTACTCAGTTTTAATGTGGAAAAATACGATGATAGATTAATTTAGTTTAAACACGTGTAAACATCGGGTTTATTTTAGATACGGACGTTTGATCATGAAGTCGGCACGAAAAATATATGATCTAAATAGCTGTTTTAGTCGATTAAATTTTCGATGATAATTTTGATCTAAACAGCTATCTAAGCCGATTAAATCTAAGTAAATGTCGATGTTCAAGACACAAGGGTCTCTAGATCGAGCTTACAAATATGATTCTGGTTGCTTTTGTTTATAAAATGAAGATTGAAAGGAGTAGAAAATGGGATTGTTTTTTTATTGAGTCACAAAAGTATAAAAAATACAAACTTATGTGGAAAACTAAAAAACTAATGTTATCTTTATCTTCATCCAGCCTTCGTCTTGAATCCTTGTGGAAACCTCCTATGTATAACCAATGAAAGGGGTGATAGTTTGTCGTCTTCTGAGAGGTGTTTTCCCGTGAAAAGGTGTCTTCACGTCAAAAAAACATCTTCTCGTTAAGATGTGTCTTTTAATAAAGAGACGTCTCTTTATAAAGAATAACCACTACACCATGACCCAATAACACTGACAGAGCATCTGTCAGCAAAGACACTATACACCAACATACTATCTGTCGGCAAAAGTTTTGCCGACAGATAACGGCAGTTGGCTAAAGTCCTACCGGTAAAGACCTTTGCCGACAAATAAATTTTTACCTATAGATAGTCTGACCACATTAATGAAAGATCTACCGACAGACCAAGTTTTCCCGACAGATATATTTTCGCCGACGGAAATATCTTTGCCGACAGATACTACAATTGCCGACAGATAGTTTGTTGGTAAGAATAATCTTTGCCGACAGATAGTTTGTCATAATGTTTTGTTAATATGCAAAAGTACTCATTATATATAATGTGACAAATTAATAACGATTGGTAATTGACACATTATGACACATCAAACAATCAGTAATTCATCCATTCAATCACTTAATTCACATAATCAGACACATTATATCAGATAATTTGTGATTAATTTCACATTATGACACACGCATCACACAATCAGTAATGTCACCGAATTAGCTAGTAATTCATCCATTCATTCAACATAGCTCAATGTTCAATCGTTAAACAGGAACATATAGCTCTAAGTCAATAGCACCTGTCCAAAAGCTCAAAGTTTTGATCAACTAACCAAATTAGAGTGAATGTCTTCCACACTGACAGATCAAGTTCTCTTACAAAAGTTAACCCTACTATTAGTCTTCCACCCACATCAGGTTACATGTACACAAAATGATCACTTAGCATATATCCAACTGGTCATTCTAAACCAAAGCACATATTAATCAGTTGTCTTCCACAAACTATAGGTTAGGAACCGCGTGTCATAAGCATGGCGTGAACAATGAACGTCCTAGGTCCTTCCAATTTTGCCTACAAAACAAATATATGCTAAGTAGTTGGAAACACATTGACTTATTAATTAAGGAGAGAACTAAATTGTATGTACATTTTCAAACTCCATGGGCATTCAAATATATATAGAAAATGGCAATTTTCATGGCAATCTCGAACGGTGTAGAATGAGCCACGTGTCGCACACCGGGATAGGCCACGTCACCCCCATGATGCGGTGGAAATCCGATCGAACCCCAGCCGTCCGATATAAATTGTACGGCTCAGATTCAACCACGTTTGATCCACTATAGCGGATTGGATCTAATCTGGGCCATTGGATTTCAAACCAACGGCCCAGATCGTGCCACGTGGCCGGGAGCCGAACCGGTGCGATCAGCGCAGCGTCGCCAGGTCATCGTTGACGTCACGCGTGACGTTAGCGTGGGGCTCACGTGTCAGCGTCTGGTCCAACGGCACCATGACGTCATGATGATGTCACGGTGGGCCCGCGTGTCAGAGCTGTTCGGCCGAGTGCGATGACGTCATCTGAGTGGGTCCCATGTGTCAGCGACACTGTGCGCATGGACCAGGTCCACTGTGGATGAAGCCCGAGTCGTGGACCGAGTCCATAGACCGGATGACGCAAGCGTGACATCATAATTCGATTTTTTCAATAGAAAAATAATTTGGTGGAAATTCGATTTCGCCGCTGACGTCATGCTGATGTCATAATCGGATTTTTCAATAGAAAAATAAATGGGTTAATTCGGTTTATTCTTTTATTTGATTTTTCAAACTTCAAACGCTTGTAACTTTTGCGTTTTAACTACGATTTCGGTGATTCTAATTTCTAAATTTTTATAAAATTGAGCTCTACTTAATGGCGAATTTTACATAATTTTTGGACATGAGTTTTCCTCTGTTTATATTTATTTAATTGATTTTTCAAACTTTAAACGGCTATAACTTTTACATTTTAACTCCCATGGTGGCGATTTCAGTTCCTAAATTTTTGTAAAATTGAGCTCTATTTAATGGTGAATTTTATTTGAATTTTTGGACACTATTTGTCTATTGTTTATTTATTTATTGCTATTTGTGCGCGTTACGAGTAGACGTTGAAGTGCCCGAAGGCTTCGAAGGTGAAGTGTTGACCTAGGAGCCAGCTCAAGACCAAGAACAAGTAGTTTTTGAAGGCAAGTTATGCTTTGATCATATTACTCCTATTTTGAAAATTTGTTTGATTTATATTATTGCATACTAGTTTAATTAGAAATTGTTTTAATTATTTCTGGGAATTAGGTAAATGCCAAATTGCAGTATGACACCTTGACTATTTAATTATGTGCCATGAACCCTTGTCACCCTAGTTGGGGATCATATTAGTTGGTCATTATTAAATTGCCAACATTGGGTATTTAGACTGTTGTAGTATATTGCTTACACCTGCTATGTAAACATGACATGATTTTGGACAATGAAATGTTAATATTGACTTAATGTGATATTGAACCTGTTTTTGAGAAGTATCAGGTGTTGTGATGTTGATGATGGCACGTGGTGCATGGTAATCAACTGGGTTTGATAAATAGATTTAGACTGGGGCAAGCGGCAAGAATGATCGGGTGGGCCATGAGTGGCATCGAGAAAGTTATTTTGGTTCGTCGGGTAGTCTTGCCCTTGTCACCCTAAGGACTTAACCTTGCAAGCCTTTGAACTGGGTCAAACATGCAACCACATGACTGGAATGGGACGGTCCTAGTTGAGTAAGTTACTAATAACTTGCATGTGGTACCTTGGGGTGTCAACTACACCTTTTTTGTAGCTTGAAGGGGGAGCATACCAGGGCTACGGCATGGTACCCGTCCAACGGTATGTGGGTCCCATACTTCGCCTCCACTGAGGGAAGGGATGGTGTATGGCAAAAACTGGAGAGGTTCACTTGTATAGTTTGCGGTTTCCGAAAGGCTTTGTTACGATCACTCGCCTCTGTGGTGTTTGACTGTATCTTGTGCGTAAAGTGCATAACCTCTGCAGAGTTAAAATCTATTCGAATAGCCAAGTCTGCGGCACTTGTGACATCATGGGATGTGAGAATATGGAATGTGACATTATGGAATGTGACTTTATAGATTACGGCTTTTCGGTACGACTTTATATCGCGTTTTGGGTCGTTTTCCGGGTGTTTGGGCCTTTCCGGGGTAGTTTGGGCCTTGGGGGACCACATCATGGGCCTTTAGTGGGAAAGTTTTGGCCCATGTGGGGAGGGGAGGCAGCAAACCCTAGCCTCCCCCCACCCATGCGCCCCCCCCATTGTGCCTCTCCCACCCCCCATAGCCGCCACCCCCTTTGCCCCTTGCGCCTCCACCCTCCTTTCTCCCATGCGCCCCTCCCTCTCCTCCCTAGTCGGCCCTAGCAAGGTCCCTCCCCTCCCATGGATGCCACACCTCCCCCTCCGTTGATCCTTCCATTGAGGAGCATTGCGACCAAGAAGATCCGGCGATTCCGGCGTTCCCGGCGATTGGAGGGGAGATCGGGCCGCGAGGAGGAGACGTTCGTCGTCCGTTTGATTCTCCAAGATGAGGTGGTGTGACCCGGGAGTGCCCTCATCATCTCACCACTCCATCTCGCGTGGTTGAAGGCAAGTGTGTTGTGGTGGTTGTGGTTTGGTTGGCTATAATGCTTTGCTATGTTTGATACTTGCTTGTGTTATGATGATTATAGTTGTTAAATGGCTATGCAATGGTTAATCTGAGTATTTATGAAAATTCATGTGAAGGGCTAAGTTGCTATGTTTGATACTTGCTTGTGTTATGATTATTATAGATGTTAAATGGCTATGCAATTGTTGAATTGAGTGCATATGCAGGTTTATTCATGTTTATGGCATGTGTGCATTCATGTCATGAGGACAAGCCAGGACGGTTAGGAAGTCATAACTAATCTGGTAAGGTCGGTGAGAAAGTTATGACTAATCTGAAGCGCCTCTGAGAAAGACCTACCTCGTTGTCCCATCCACGGTTGTGTATGGGAGCGAGTCAGTAAGAGTAGGCACCCTCCATCTACGGGATGGAAGGGGAAAGAGGGTGCACACCGACGGGTGTGCACTCGGCAATACCGGTATGTGCTAAGCAAAGAGACGTGTGCATTGCATTGCATTGCATTGCATGAGTGAAGTTGTTATATGAGATGATTTTGATGTTCTATGAGATGCATATGAAAATGTTTATGACGATGTTATATTAGAGCATAAGTGAAGAAGTTTATGAGTTGATTCTCATGATGTGTGAATGGCACAAAGTATGTATGTGAAAAGTTATTGTTTATGTACCATTGCAATAAACTTTGCTGAGTGATGAACCCACGCTTGTTGTTTATGTTTGTTTTTTTACGTATCTTGGATCCGATATGTGGGAAAGAGAGCTAGTCACACATCATCACTTACCATCACCCATTTAATTAATGTCAAATCTTCTTTTAGTTGTGATGGTTACCTCATTGAACTAAATTGTGGTTTTTATGCCTCGTTGGTCGTCATGAGTAAATGATTAGTCCATATTGTCATATGACAGATATATTTATATTCTTAGTTGGATTGTTGTTGAAATCCCTGATTATCATGTTATTGTTGTCTTTCATTATGCTATCTTGATATGTTCATATTGTTGATGCTTGAAACCATGGAAAAACAAAGGATATGCTGCCGAAATTTCGGTTAAGCATTTAGCATAGTTGCTGTAATTTAATGTAAAATATGTGGTTTGGGTGTTGCTAGTATTGGTTGTGGTGACATTCGCGGCATACTAGGTGCCGGGGTGTTACAGCAATGGACACTACTCGGGGATTGCAGTCAAGGATTAGACTTTCATGAAAACAACTTGGACTTGAAAAGTTTGGTTGGGTTTATTGATGACGTTGATGGAAATGTGGATTAGGAAAGGGAAAGTGTTTACTTAACTCCTGGAAAAGTTATCAATATTATATTTGCTTTTACCGCCTTTGAATCTACTTATGCTACTTGTTAAATGTTGTTTTGCTGCAAATGAACCATGAAACATTCATTTGTACTAAGCCATGCATGTAGAATATTAGTTTGCATTCTGTGCATGACTTGCTGAGTACCAAGTACTCACCCCTTGCAACTACAACATTAATTGAAGAAGAAGCTATACCGGCTTTGGAGGAGGAGCTCTAGGAAGATCCGGCTAACTAGGGAGCGAGCCCAGTCAGTTGCCTGTGGTATACTGGATGGCGCCACGTTGATGCTTTTATTCCGCAGCTTAATAAGTTTTCGCCCTGCGTGGCTTATCTTTGTAACTTGACCATAAGGTCGAGCAACCAATTTGGTTATTTTAAATAAAGCACTTGTTGTTTCGTTAAGTGTGATTGTGATATTTACCAATGTTGAGACTCTGTGCACTAGCATGATCCTGGACTAGTGCTGAATACAAAGAGGGTTCGAATTTGCAAATTCGGGTCCCGACAGAGGTGGTATCAGAGCCATACTGACTGTAGGACTACCCTTAGCTAGAATGGTCGTAGTGAGGATAAAAACTATTTTCTAAAGTTGAAAGGGTGCCAAGATAAAGAATGAAATCTCGACTTATCCCCTTCTCTCTTGTTCATACTCCTTGCTGAATTCTTTTTGTCTCCACCTTGGTTTTAAAATGTTGCGTTCTCATGTGAGTGTCTTTGGCAGATGAAGATGATCAACAACTACACCGAGCGTGAGGAAGGCTATGCCGCTGAGTTATGACATATGCTGCAGGTACTTGGAAGTTTTGAGAGACCACTTTACCAGGGGACCACCGTAGTGCAGGCTGGATTGGTCAAGGCATGGGACGTCAAGATCACTGTGTATGCTCGTGAGAAGACGAAGTTCAGCCACCCATGCTACTTCACGGCCAGGAGGTCCACCTTCCAGATGGGGATCCAGGAGGTGTCGCGCCGAGCGATGCGACACATCGCTCGCACCTACTTATGAGAGCTGGAGGGCACAGTGTTTCACCACCACCCACGTCGAGACAACAGGGTTGAGCGGGGGCCGATAGAGGATGAGGATGTCACCGTCACACATTTGGTAAGGTTCATCGTTGCGCAGGAGGATGCACTCGATGATACGGTGCAGGAGCTGCAGAAGGCCCGTGAGGAGGTCAAGAAAGAGAAGAGAAGTCTGCAGGAGGTTCGAGAGTATATGTCTCATCTTCTGCGAAGGATTGATGAGCTGGAGATGGCATTGTATGGATAGGGGCCAGAGCCAGTATTAGAGCTGCACAAGCCAGATCCCGAGGAGCCGCAGCCAGAGCCACAGCATGCACCTCAGCCACAGCCCGCGCTAGAGCCCGAGGAGGATGCCATTTCTTCGACTACAGTTGTGGTGGGGCATGGCGATTGCTTTGCGCCTATGCCGCCGCACCCGCCACGTGGAGGCAGTGGAGGTCGGCTCGAGGAATGAGCGTAGGTTTTGCAGTTGAGACTCCTTCGTCGAGTCGCATCTATGAATAAAGAGTCACCCTTAGAGGCGTTAGGCTCCAGTGTGTTAGTTCGATTGGGATTTTCATTGCTTGCTGAGTGTGCAGTATGTGTTGCAAGGCCCTTAGGCATTGTAAGCAATCATACCAAGTTATTATTGAATAAATAATAAAGCTGGGTTTTGAGTTACACCTTCCACCCCGCATAAGTTTCTCTACTACTTGTCTATTCTTATTTCCCTCTCGTCTCTAAACCTTGGAGTAATCGGCAGATGGTGAACACATGCGGAAACAACGGAGGCTAGGCAGTCTTGCTTTATGAAGGGACTGAACTCAGGGCTACAGGTGGGACTAATTACCCACACTTTTCCTAACTTCCAAGAGCTTGTGAACAAGGCACTCATCCTAGAGGACAAGCGCAAGGAACTGGATGACAACCGGAAGCGCAGGATGGCACAACAGGGAGCACGCCAAGGAGGGCAACGCATGATAGTTGCACCAAATCAATTCTTCAGATTCCAGTCGCAGAATGTTGCGAGAACACCGTCGCCAGCACCAAGACCTACCAACCAGAACTACCAGACACCAGCTCCAGCCAGGAACGCCACTACCAATAGTCAGCAGGGCGTAGTGAGACGCTGTTATACATGCAATGAACAAGGGCACTTCTCCAACAACTGCCCCAAGAAAACAGCAGAAGTGACCCTAGTTCGCTTCAATCTGGGATCCACGCCAGCAAGAGGATCTGCACCAGGAACAAATCGTGGAGCCGCACAGCCCGGAGGCACAACCCAGATTGTGGTGAGAGGCCGCGTCAACCATGTCATCGCAAAGGCATTGCAGAATGCTACAGACGTCGTGCTAGGTAAGTTACTTGTCAACTCAGTACCCGCAACAGTTTTGGTTTGACTCTGGAGCTTCGCATTCGTTTGTTTTTCGAGATTTTGTTGCTAGAAATGATTTGGGAATTGTGGATCTTAAAGGCATGCTGATAGTTCAAACCCCTGGGTCAAAACTCCGATTTCAAGTAGGATGTTCTGGGGTGAGAATATTAATAAAAGGGGTAGAATTCCTAGCAAACCTCATAATATTAGGAACCCAGACTCTAGATGTTATCTTGGGAATGGACTGGTTGACCAAGCACAAGGCCGTGTTAGACTGTGGACGAAGAGTCATATCAGTTGAGAGCCCTTGTGGAAGAAAAGTGGAGTTTCACGCGACCGCCGTTTGTGATGGGCAATTAATAGTCAACAACGTGGGAGCAGTCAGCATTGAATTTGTTCCAGTAGTGAATGAGTACCTGGATGTTTTTCCTTAAGATTTACCGGGTATGCCGCCAGATAGAGATATAGAGTTTGTAATCGAGTTAGTACTTGGTACAACACCGCTAGCAAAGAGACCTTATCGGATGTTGTCGGGACCCGAATGTGCAAATCCGGACCCTCTGTGTATTCAGCACTAGTCCAGGATCACGCTAGTGCACACAGTCTCAACATAGATGAATATCACAATCATACACAGCGAAATAATAAAAATAACTCAATTATAGAATATAAACTATTGAACGACCTTAAAGTCAACCTTACATTTGTGAAGCCTTGATGGCTTCAACTCCAAATAAGCAGCAGCGGAACAAAGAACATCGGTGAATCCCATCAATACGCCATAGGCAACTGACGGGGTTCAACTCCTAGATAATCGCCTTCTCACGGAACTTCTTCTTCTTCGATGATGTAGACTTCTGCTCACTAGTGATTGTTTGTTTGCAAGGGGTGAGTACATAAAGCACTCAGCAAGTCATGCACAGAATGCAAGTCTAATAACTATATGCATGGCTTATTCCAAATGACAGGCTGAAGGGGTTATTTTGCAATAAACAGCATTCACAAATATTCATAATAGATTGTAAAGCAGTAAAACAAATAGCAATAGTAATAAAATTTCACAGTTGTTTCACAAGTAAACCATTCCACATCCTTAAACAGTTATCAATTTTCCATAGGCAAACTACTTCCAAACCCAAGATCAATTTTATGAAAAGCTAACCCTTGACTGTAATCCCCGAGCATTGTCCAGTACCGCGGACACGGCTATTCGAATAGATTTTACACTCTGCAGAGGTTATACACTTTACCCACAAGATACAATCAACTCACCACGTCAGCCATAAATCGCCATACAAGAGTATGCGAATGAGTGATCATAACAAAGCCTTTCGGAAACTTCTAACTACACAAGTGAACCTCTCCGGTTTTTGCCATACACCATCCCTTCCCTTAGCAAAGGCGAAGTATGGGACCGACATACCGTTGGACGGGTACCATGCCGCAGCCCTGGTACGCTCCCCCTTCAAGCTACACAAAAGATGTAGTTGACACCCCGAGGTACCACATGCAAGTTATTAGTAACTTACTAAACTAGGTCCGTCCCATTATAGACATGTGGTTGTATGTTTGACTCAGTTCAAAGGCTTGCAAGGTTAAGTCCTTAGAGTGACCAAGGCAAGACTTACATCAATACTCTCACAGAAATCCATCTCACCATCAGTCATACATATATCATGTTTCAAACATCCCCAAACGCCAAACTAGCCCACCATAATTCCTGCCACTTGCCCCAGTCTAAATCATTTTACCACATTGGTTGATTATTGCGCAACACAATGCCAACAACAACTCACATCCTTGAAGAAGCACGGAGGCCTCCACATATCAACATCATCGTGTCGGCAACACATCACACCATTTCAAAATACATTGCATATTGCATTAATCAATATTGGCATTTGAATTTCCAAAACAATGTCAAAGGTACGTTGCGTGGCTAAGCAAACTACTGACAGTCTAAATAACCCATGTTGGCAAAGTATTTAGCTACCAACTATTAATCAACAATCCTAGGGTGACAAATGAATCATGGCATACAATCATTATAGGCAAGGTGGCGATAGCAAGTAGGTTGATTATCTAATCCCAAATTAATTGAAATCAGTTTAACTCAAACTAGCATGCAATAATTTGAAACAACATAAGTTTCAAAAATGGGATCAACATGGTCAAAGCACAACTTGCCTAGCCCTTGCAATTTTTACTATTCTTCACTCTTTATCTTTGATTTTTGGTCCTCGTTCTTCAACTTCCACTTTCTCGATCCTCAGCTCGTTCGAACGACTTCCGGACGACACGTCTAGCGATAATGAAATACAAATACAACAAAACTCAAAAGACAATTCAAATAAACTCCAAACTAAGAACGAACAACATTGGGCACCACGGCTCGGATGAATTTAGGAACTTGAACGGATTAGATCGAAGAGTTGACAAAAGAGAACAGGCTTTCGGGAAAACACCGAAAAGGGAAAGATTAATAACTGGGAAAGAAAGAATAATATTCCGAAAAATATTTCTTCCAAAGTTATTATCTTGATTGGAAAGACAAAGACGTATGGGCTCTCGATCTATAGATCGGGTCCATATGGATATGTTAGTTCACAATGAACTAAATTGATTCTCGAGGTTGACTCTTGTTGACCGAACGGACACCATCAAACAAAGGAGAAGCAGACTGATAGACTAGGTCTGGCACAAGAATATGACATATGTTCAATGGTCTATCGACCAAGTCCACGAACGATTCCAGATCGATGGTAGATTAGGTTTTCAGAGACAAGACAAGACAAGTGTTTACCACGATTGAAACTATGAAATCATGTGCTGAAAAATTGGCTTAGAATTGAATTTGCAAAATGTGTTTGTGCATGTGTTTGACAAATTGACAAGAAACAGTAAGATTCGCATTAGCGCATACCAAAGTTTCAGAAAACAGTAAGTTTCCCTTTTGCGCCGGACCGGTTTTCGCTACTACGCCGGACTAAACTTTTAGTCTGGCGTGAACGTGTTCTCAAGGTACTTTATACCGGACCAAATTTTCCTATTGGCGCCGGACCAAAAGTTTCAAAGCAAATTGCACCGGATCATTCCTTTGCATCAGCGCCGAACCAAATTAGGGTTTCTTTCGCATCTACGTCGGACCAAATTTTTGGTCCGTCGTGAATGGGTTTTCGAGTGACTTTTCCATGTGTACGCCGGACCATATTTTTGGTCCGTCGTGAATGCATTTTGCTCGGTTAGGGTTTTGCAAGAATTGGAATTGAACTTTGGTTTGAATTTGAGATTTGTGAGAATTTCATGATGTTTGTTTTTTAAGTGGATTTTATGCAACGCTCATGTGAGTATTTGCATGGACTAATGTTGAGTCAAGTCGTGGACTTGTGCTCTGATTCGTTTTGTGGTTTGTTCATGTGCAGGTGTTGCTCGAGGGCGAATGTGGTCGATGACAGGACCGGAACTAGGTTCATGGAGGAGCTGAGGTTCGGGACTAGGTTCTGGAGGAACCAAGGTCTTGGTGGTCAAGGATGTCATGCGGGACGTTCGGGCTAGAGAGTGGTGCACATGAAGAATGGTTAGTCACGTGAGTATGGCAGGTGGCCATGCGCATGCAAAGGGTTAGTCACGTGAGTATGGTAGGGTTGCCATACGCGTGCAAGAGTTGTACTCGGCCAGGTTGGGCCAAGTGGAGTTGTGTTGAATACATACTCCTTCTAGGATTAGGAGTAGGAATTGTATTCAGGACTCTATGTGTTTGCTCTGTATAAATAGGGGGAGGCGCCTCCTGTTTATGCATCAAGTTTTGAGCAAGCTTTAGGGTTGTACTCTTTTGTTTGGAGTACTTTAGACAAAATAAAGGAGAAATATAGATCAAGTTCTTCAAATCTTTCGGCAAGCTACAATTCTAGTAAGTTTTATTCTCGTCATCTTCTGTCACAACAAGATTGCGAGGTTCATAACTTTTGATCCATAAGTCCGATCGAGCTGATTATTTTTGGGTTCGATTCGTATTGGAATCTAGTTTTTTGTGTCCAAATTGTAGATCGATCCAACGGTTGGATCTCCAGAAATTCACATTTTACCAAACCTCTCTCATTCTGTTTTTGTCGAATACGAGGCAATTATTTGGCTCTGTTTTGGGGTGAACTTTTAGTAGATCAAGAATTTGGTTTTAGCTTCTGCACAATCATTCACCCCCCTCTGATTGCTATATTCGTATACTTCGATCCTACAGAAACAACGGGAAAGATTACAAAGATAACAACGCGGCTCACGAAGAATTTAGTTCATCGAACCGGTCTTAGGTTCGGGTTCTGGTTCGACTTTGAAGATGATATGATGACGAGGCTAGGCTCACATCATGATGATAGAATAGATGAGGACATCGCACTAGGGCTCTTGCATGAATGCACGCATGCGATGACAACGAAGCGATGAGAGCCAAGCGTTAACGACAGAACGTTAATGGCGAAACGTTAACGATGAATCGTTAACGACGAAATGTTAACAGCGGAGTGTTAACGACAGAGCGTTAACGGTGAAACGTTAACGGCAAAACGTTAACGGAGGAGCGTTAACGGCAGAGCGTTAACGGTGAAGCGCTAACGGCAAAACGTTAACGACGGAGCGTTAACGGTGGAACGTTAACGGTGGAACGTTAACAATGGAACGTTAACGTCGAACGCGAAGCGATGGCAAGATGTGCATGAAATAAGATATCGGCTGTCGGTGCAATGACATGACCGCGATAAAGCGCTACCAAGGATGGATCACCGAGACGCGAATCGATAACAACATCTAGGTTGAAAGACGACGGTTTTAGGCTGGAATCGGGCTTCGACGGCAAACGGAGACCAAAAGAACTCTAAAGATGGACCAAAATAGTACATGATGATCCACCGGACGTGACAACACGGCCGGAGCGAGCTAAAATAGCCGGCGTCAAAAGGCGGCGCGCGGCGATGGCTAAACGGCGGCCTAAATATATAAAAAAAATTCCGGAGGATGGGATGGCAAAGGGGAAATATCTACCATGTAGAAAGCGGCGAGACGAAGTCAACGGTATAGGCAGATTTTGCGGCACCCCTCCTGATTAATCACAAACTGCCGATTAACTGGTTTTGGATCCAAACTTCACACGGTCATAACTTCTAGAATGATGATCGAAACTTAACGAAATTTGACCGAGAGCTAGATGGGACCAAGAGGAACACCGTGACATAGGAGGCTCAGAGTTTTACCTTCTGGATCAGCGGGGGGAGGATGATTGTCGCTGTCTAAAACGCAGTCTGATCGGAGAAAAGAACTTTCTGTGCAAAATCCAGAGGGCAAAACCATGGTTCAGGATGTGCATCATGTAGAGGACATTACCAGGAGTCTACACAAAACATTTCACGGTCAAGCTCCAAAAATTGAGGGATATATGGCCTCGGCAAGATTCGAGATTGAAATGTCCATAACTTTTGATTCCTTGGGCCAAATTAGATGATATTTGGAGGGTATACAGATGGGACATCATGGCTCACCATAGTGAAGACGGATCTCAAAAAGAGTCGACGAGCTGACGGCAGTCACGCTCCAAAGTTCGGCCATCGTCGGGCGACGTCCAGAGGTCTCGACGGCAGTTTTGGAGTTTTGGAAAATTGATCTGAGGTCTAGGGGGCGTGGGAGAGATCATGGGAGGTCTATACTAGGTTGGGTTGGAGTCTAGGTCAAGAAAAAAAAAGTTTGGACACGTTTGGAGCAAAAACGGGTCAAATAGGCATTTAATCGAGCAGTTTCCGTGCATGAATCAGATTAGGGGTGACGTGGCTGCTTGTGAGGCGTCCGATCGCGATCTGGTGGCCCATGTGCGAGCGCGTGGCGGCCTGTGCGGCTTGGCCCAGGCGGGGCTGGTGCGAGCGCGTGGCGACTGTCTTGGCTCTGCCAAAGTGGTGCGCGTGCGCTATGGTGCTCGGCCAATGGGAGGCAAGGTGGAGCGGGCGTGAGGGAGTGGGCTGGAGGCGGCCTGCCGTGGGGCGACGGTTCGGATGGAGGTGTGGGCTGGCGGGAGAGAGAGGGAAGGAATTCGACCCAATGCCAAAAATCCGATTTTCCAGCGATTTCGCAATAAAAATAATTCCACAAATTCAATTAAATCATTTAGAGCAATAAAAATACTCAAAAAATTCTAGAAAAATTCCAGAAAATATTTTTAGACATTTTGAACTCAAATAAAATATTTGCAACAAAACTTTATATAAACTTTTCTAAATAATTAATTAATTTGAATAAAAGGCTTAATATAAATCAATTTCGAATAAATCCGATAAATAGCAAACGTGCTCCGAAAAATCTCAAAAAGTACTGAAAAATTTCTTGAAGCACAAGGAACCCAAATAAAATTAAATTCCTTTTATTTGAAATATAAAATAATCAAATTAAATTGTTTTACATTTTGAAATTTCCAAATTACAATTTATAAACGCGAGAAAATCAACGGAAATTTTGGGAAGCTAAACTAAACCAAAATTTTTTGAAAATCCAAATTTTGGGATGTTACAGATGTCAACCGAGGAGTTGGTGGAGATGAAGAAGCAGCTTGAGGAGCTGATGGAAAAAGTATTCATCAGACCTAGTTCGTCGCCATGAGTAGTGCCAGTTCTGTTCGTCAAGAAGAAGGACGGGAGTTTCAGGATGCGCATAGATTACCGTGCACTCAATGAGGTCATTGCGAAGAATAAGTATCTGTTACCCAGGATCGATGATCTGTTTGACCAACTGAGAAGAGCCGGAGTTTTCTCCAAGATTGATCTGAGATCAGGATATCATCAGCTGAAGATCCAGTCACAAGATATTCCAAAGACCGCATTCTCATTAAGATATGGACATTACGAGTTTACAGTTATGCCCTTTGGTTTGATGAATGCGCCAGCATATTTCATGAATCTGATGAACAAGGTTTTCTTGGAATATTTGGACAAGTTTGTTGTCGTGTTCATAGATGACATTTTGGTCTACTCCAAAACCAGAGAAGAGCACACAGAACACTTGAGGCTAGCCTTGGAGAAGCTGAGAGAGCAGCAACTATTCGCCAAGTTCAGTAAGTGTGAATTTTGGAAGGACAAGGTGGAGTTCCTTGGACATGTAATGACCGCAGAAGGAGTCTTTATTGATCCAAGCAAAGTAGGAG
Organism: Rhipidocladum racemiflorum; assembly: GCA_036346355.1. Taxonomy (NCBI): domain Eukaryota; kingdom Viridiplantae; phylum Streptophyta; class Magnoliopsida; order Poales; family Poaceae; genus Rhipidocladum; species Rhipidocladum racemiflorum. The sequence continues at coordinate 48,926,283 of CM070589.1, forward strand.
CCGTGTTACATTGGGAACAGCCGAAGACAGTGACCCAGATCCGTAATTTTTATAGGGATGGTTGGCTATTACCGCCATTTTATTGAGGGATTTTTGACGATTGCGAGACCTCTCACGCAATTGCTGAAGAAAGAAAAGAAGTTTACCTGGACGCCGGAGAGCGAAAAGGGTTTTCAAGAGCTGAAGAAGCGTTTGATGTCAGCACCGGTGTTGGTTCTACCGGATGTTAACCAAAGCTTCGATATATATTGTGATGCATCGCTCCAGGGACTTGGATGCATGTTGATGCAGAATCGGAAGGTCATTGCATATGCATCGAGGCAGTTGATGCTGCACGAAGAGAACTATCCGACGCATGATCTAGAGTTAGCAGCTGTGGTACATGCCTTAAAGTTGTGGCATCACTATCTGATTGGAAATAGATGTGAAGTGTATATAGACCATAAAAGTCTTAAGTACATATTCACCCAATCGGATTTGAACATGAGGCAAAGGAGATGGTTAGAGTTGATCAAGGATTAAAATGTCAGAATCCATTACCATCCCGGGAAGGCCAATGTGGTAGCAGATTCCCTGAGCCGGAAAAGCCACACCGTCAATACGATGGTGGCAGATAGTCAGGTTGAGTTATGCAAGGAATTTCAGAAAATGAAGCTAGAGGTTGTACTGGAAGGATTTTTAGCTACATTGGAAGTAAAGCCTACTCTAGAAGATCAGATCCGAGAAGGATAGAAGGATGATTGCAAGGTTCAGAGAATCAAGTCCAAGATGGAGGAAGGCAGGGCAAAAGACTTCAGATTCGATGAGCAAGGCATGTTGTGGATTAAAGATCGCATCTGCGTGCCGAACAAGAAGGAATTGAAGCAGCTGATTCCAAGTATTCAATTCATCTAGGAAGTGCCATGATGTATCAAGACCTGAAGGAAAGATTCTGGTGGCCGAGCATGAAACGTGAGGTTGCCGAACATGTTGCATTATGCGACATATGTTAGAGAGTCAATGCAATGCATCAGAGGCCGGCAGGATTGCTACAGCCGCTAAAGATACCTGAGAGGAAATCGGTATGGACTTCGTTATCGGTTTGCCGAAGACTGAAGGAGGATATTATTCCATATGGGTCATCGTGGACCGCTTGACTAAAGTCGCTCATTTTATCCCTGTAAAGACCACTTACTCGGGAGATAAATTAGCAGAATTGTATATGACTAGAATTGTCTGTTTACACGGAGTGCCGAAGAAGATTGTATCGGACAGAGGTACCCAATTTACCTCAAGATTCTGGAACAAGCTGCATGAAACCATGGGGACCCGTTTGAACTTCAGTACAGCATATCATCTGCAGACGGATGGACAGACTGAAAGAGTTAACCAGATTCTAGAGGATATGCTAAGAGCTTGTGCATTGGCTTATGCTACCTCTTGGGATAAGAGTTTGTTGTATGTTGAGTTCAGCTACAATAATAGTTATCAAACCAGTCTACAGATGTCACCATTTGAAGCCTTGTATGGTCGACCCTGTCGAACACCATTAAATTGGAATGAGACAGCCGAACGCCATGTCTTTGGGCCGGACATTCTCCAAGAGGCTGAAGAACAGATTGCCATGATAAGGGAGAGATTGGAGATAGCTCAGTCAAGACAAAAGAGCTACGCGGAACACCATTGCTGAGACTTGAGTTTTGGACCTGAAGATTTCGTGTACCTTAGGGTTACACCTCTCAAGGGAGTTAGAAGGTTCCATGCCAAAGGGAAACTCGCACTGCGTTACGTTGGACCATTTAAGATCTTGAGCCGCAAAGGCAAAGTTGCCTACCAGTTGGAGTTACCGCAGTCTTTAGCGGGAGTGCATGATGTGTTCCACGTGTCACAACTGAAGAAGTGTCTTCAAGTGCTAGAGGAACAAACGCCGCTAGAGTCAATAAAACTACAAGAAGATTTGACTTACAAGGAATACCCGGTGAAGATTTTGGACACGATGGATCAAGAGACGAGGAACAAGTCAACTCGCTTCTGCAGAGTCCAGTGGAGCAACCATGTAGAAAGTGAAGCGACTTGGGAGCGCAAGGAGGATTTGAGAAAGGAATTTCCGAACCTATTCCTTAGTCAGCACTGAATCTCAAGATTCTGTTAAGGGGGGAGGTTTGTAACACCCCAATTTTTGTTTTTCATGATATTAAATGATATCTGGCATTTTTGAGAATTTTTCGAATTTTCTAGGATTTATTTGGATTCGTTTGGATTTAATTTGAATTTATTCCTTTTTGAGATAATTAAATAAATAACAGTTTTAAATAAATTTTTGTTGGAAGTATTTTATTTGAGTCCAAAATGTCTCAAAGTATTTTCCAAAATTTTTCTGGAATTTTTCTGATTATTTTGCTATTTTTCTTGAATTATTTGAATTATTTTTAAATATTAAATCGCTAGAAAAACCCTAACGGGTTTCACTGTTCATCCGACCGAGCCAAAGCCAAGCCAGACCCAAGCCTGACTCGAGCCGACCCAAGCCTGACCTAAGCCGGACCCAAACCCTAATCCCGCTACCGTTGGATCTCGATCCAACGGTCGAGATTGCGCCAAGTGACCCGAGGACGTGCCCATGCGAACCCATTCACACCTGACGTGATCGTGGCCGTCAATCATGGACACGTGTACATCCCGGATGCGGCCACGTCACCGCGTCCGAGTCCTCGCTGGATTCCGCCGTCGCGCGCGTGTGGGCCTCGTTTTCCGCAGATTTCATGGACGCCGAGGGCAGTATTTAATGCGCCGCCACCCGTGTCTTGACCGCCGTTTCTTTTTGCACCCGTAGCCCTAGGTCACCGAACTCCTGTCGTCGCTGCCAGCCCGCAATCGCTCGCCGAAGTTGGAATCGTGGTCCGCCGCAGTTATTGCCGTTTTCCTTCCCCGTCGAGCCGTCTCCGCCGCCACCGAGCCCAGATCCGGACTCCCCGCGTCGAGGCGCTTCGGAAGGGACCACTCACCTCACCGGAGATGCTCGGAAACGCCGTTGGGCCCGTCGTCATCCCCAGCTCCGATGACCTAGCTCCGTCGCGACATCGCCGAAACCCGCAAGCTCTGTCAACCGTTCGATCAAGATCCAAGGGCTCAGGCTCGTCCACGTCACCCATAAGAAATCCACGTTACGGATTTTAGATCTAATCTGAACAGTTGGATCTAGATCCAACGCCTCAGATTAAGCCACATAGTTCCTTTGACCGCACTGTGCTAGATAGATCTCAATGTGAAACCACGGAGTGTCGTAATCTTATAAAATGTGGATGTTGAGGTCAAAACATTATAAAATATATAAATGGAGGTTAAAACTTTACGTTATGCCGTTTATAGCGTGTTTTTGGGGCGTTTTCGGGTGTTTTGGGCCTCTCCGGTGGACTTTGGGCCTTGGGGGTTGAGTTGGGCCTCCGGTGGAAGGGTTTGGGCCCGGGGGGGGGACTTTTGGGCAGCCAAATCTGGCCCCCACCCCTTGGTGCGCCCCAAACTCCCTCTCCCAACCCTAGTCGCCACCCCCTAGCTCCCCCATGCGCCTCCACCCTTCCCCTTCCTCTCCATCTTCCCCCATGGCGCCACCACCCCTCTCCTCCCCTCTCCACCTCCCTTGCTGCCCCTAGGGGAGATCCTCACCTCAGCACCTCGAAGATCCATCCATTGGAGCACTCCGCGATGAGGAGATCCGGTGGATTTGGAGCGAGGAAAAGGATCGCGCGAACCGGGAGGAGATCTATTGGGTTCTCATGCGTTGGGTGAAGGTATGGCCATGGGACTCCTTGGGATTGGTCTAGGTACTGTTCTTAGGGTCATTATCATGTTTTTAGATCAATTTGTGGTGCTGGAATTGAGTAGATTAGATTAGATCTAGAAGTTGCCACGTTCTCTGTTTTATGCTATGATGCCATGTGTTAATGTACAAGTTATTTATGATGTTGGCATATTTGCATACATAGCATGATACATGGCCCGGGCGGTGAGAAAGTCATAACTAGTCCGGGGAAGGTCGGTGAGAAAGTTATGACTATTCCGGAGAGCCAATGAGTAAGTCCTACATCGTGATTCCATCCACCGCGGTGTGGGGAAGCGAGGAGTAGGCACCCTCCATCTTCGGGATGGAAGGGGGGAGAGGGTGCACACCGACGGGTGTGTACTCAACCATACCGGTATGAGTTTCCAAGGAGATATGAGCATCGCATCGCATACATAATGATGATGATAATGATTTGTGAACATGAATGAGATGATATACATGATGTGAGTTGTTGTAGCCATGTAATTGTTTTTGTTTGTACCATTGCAATATACTTGCTGAGTGATGAACTCACGCTTGTGTTTATGTTGTTTTTTTTAGGTACCATGACACCGGTATGTGGGAAAGGGCATTAGCTACACATCTTCACGTAGTTCCAGTCACATTTACCAACCTTGAGTCATGATCATAATAATAGTGCCCTGAACTAGGTGTATGGATTAATTTTAATGTGTTGTTTATCCTCTTTGCTTAGCTATAGATGTTTGTGTGGTTGGTTTTGGTTTAATTGTTTATGATGATGTTTTATCCATTATATATTGCTGCTTTAGATGTCTTATGTTATGAAATATTTTGCTGATATTGCTATTGTTCAAATCATGATAAAACAAAGGAGATGCTGCTGAAATTTCGGTGTTTAGCATTTGTGCCTTTGCTGAAATTTGTCTTCATATATGGTATTTAGTTGATGTTTAGTCTATGTTTGGTAGCATTCGGGCATACTAGATGCCGGGGTGTTACACTCAACCATTAGATCTAGATCGTACGGTTAGGATTGACTCGCATTGTAGCATTAGATGCGATCTCAACCGTTCGATCGAGATCAAATGGTGTAGAATGAGACACGTATCGCACGCCGGGACATGCCACGTCACCCCAATGACGCGATGGAAATCCGATCGAACCGCAGCCGTCCGATCTAAATTGTACGGCTCAGATTCAACCACGTTTGATCCACTATAGCGGATTGGATCTAATCTGGACCGTTGGATTTCAAACCAACAGCCCAGATCGTGCCACATGGCCGGGAGCTGAACCGGCGCGGTCAGCGCAACATTGCCCGGTTGACGTCACGCGTGACGTCAGCGTGGGGCCTGCATGTCAGCGTCTGGTCCAACGGCACCATGACATCATCCGTGACGTCATGATGACATCACGGTGGGGCCGTGTGTTAGAGCCGTTCGGCCGAGCGCGATGATGTCAGCGATGACATCATCCGAGTGGGTCCCACGTTTCAGCGACACTGTGCGCATGGACTGGGTCCACGGTGGACCAAGCCCAAGCCGTGGACCGAGTCCGTAGACTGGATGACGCAAGCGTGACGTCATAATTCGATTTTTTCAATAGAAAAATAATTCGGTGGAAATTCGATTTCGACGCTAACGTCATAATCGGATTTTTCAATAGAAAAATAAATGGGTTAGTTCGGTTTAATCTTTTATTTGATTTTTCAAACTTCAAACGTTTATAACTTCTGCGTTTTAACTCCGATTTGGGTGATTCCAATTTCTAAATTTTTATAAAATTGAGCTCTACTTAATGGCGAATTTTATATAATTTTTGGACATGAGTTTTGCCCTATTTATATTTATTTAATTGATTTTGCAAACATTAAATGCTATAACTTTTACGTTTTAACACCGATGGTGACGATTCTAGTTCCTAAGTTTTTATAAAATTGAGCTGTATTTAATGGTGAATTTTATTTGAATTTTTGGACACTATTTGTCTACTTTTTATTTATTTATTGCTATTTGTGCACGTTACGAGTAGACGTTGAAGTGCTCGAAAGCTTCAAAGGTGAAGTGTTGATCCAGGAGCCAGCTCAAGACCAAGAACAAGTACTTTTTGAAGGCAAGTTATGCTTTGATCATATTGCTCCTATTTTGAAAATTTGTTTGATTTAAATTATTGCATGCTAGTTTAATGAGAAATTGTTTTAATTATTTCTGGGAATTAGGTAAATGCCAAATTGCAGTATTACACCTTGACTATTTAATTATGTGCCATGAACTCTTGTCACCCTAGTTGGGGATCATATTAGTTGGTCATTATTAAATTGCCAACATTGGGTATTTAAACCATTGTAGTATATTTCTTAGACCTGCTATGAAAACATGACATGATTTTTGAACATCAAATGTTAATATTGGCTTAATGAGATATTGAACCTATTTTTGACAAGTATCATGTGTTGTGATGTTGATGATGGCACGTGGTGCATGGTAATCAACTGGGTTTGATAAATAGATTTAGATCGGGGCAAGCGGCAAGAATGATCGGGTGGGCCATGAGTGGCGTCGGGAAAGTCATTTTGGTTCTTCGGGTAGTCTTGCCCTGGTCACCCTAAGGACTTAACCTTGCAAGCCTTTGAACTGGGTCAAACATGCAACGACATGACTGGAATGGGACAGTCCTAGTTGAGTAAGTTACTAATAACTTGCATGTGGTACCTCGGGGTTTCAACTATACCTTTTGTGTAGCTTGAAGGGGGAGCATACCAGGGCTACGACATGGTACCCGTCCAACGGCATGTCGGTCCCATACTTCGCCTCCACTGAGGGAAGGGATGGTGTACGGTAAAAACTGAAGAGGTTCACTTGTATAGTTTGCTGTTTCCGAAAGGCTTTGTTACGATCACTCGCCTTTGTGGTGTTTGACTATATCTTGTGGGTAAAGTGCATAACCACTGCAGAGTTAAAAATCTATTCGAATAGCCGAGTCCGCGACACTGGACACTACTCGGGGATTACATTCAGGGGTTAGACTTTCATGAAAACAACTTGGACTTGAAAAGTTTGGTTGGGTTTATTGATGACGTTTATGGAAATGTGGATTAGGAAAGGGAAAGTGTTTACTTAACTCTTGGAAAAGTTATTTATATTATATTTGCTTTTACCGCCTTCGAATCTACTTATGCTACTTGTTAAATGATGTTTTGCTGCAAATGAACCATGAGACATTCCTTTGTACTAAGCCATGCATGTAGAATATTAGTTTGCATTCTGTGCATGACTTGCTGAGTACCAAGTACTCACCCCTTGCTACTACAACATCAGTGGAAGAAGAAGCTATACCAGCTTTGGAGGAGGAGCTCCAGGAATATCCGGCTAACTAGGGAGCGAGCCTAGTCAGTTGCCTGTGGTATACTGGATGGCGCCATATTGTTGCTTTTAATCCGCTGCAATTTATTTCCTTTAATAAGTTTTCACCCTGTGTGGCGTATCTTTGTAACTTGACCATAAGGTCGAGCAACCAGTTTGGTTATTTTAAATAAAGTACTTGTTGTTTCGTTAAGTATGATTGTGATATTTACCGATGTTGAGACTGTGTGCACTAGCGTGATCCTGGACTAGTGCTGAATACTCAGAGGGTCCGGATTTGCAAATTCGGGTCCCGACACCACACCTTCGAATCTTTCGGGCACTTCGACGTCTGCGCGCAATGATTTAAAATAGCAATAAATAACCAAAACAAAGGGAAACTCAAGTCCAAAAATTAAATAAAACTCACTGTTTAATATATCTCACTTTTACAAATTTTTAGAAAGTGGAATCACCTCAATCGGAGTTTAAACGCAAAAGTTATAGCGATTTGAAGTTTGAAAATACATTTAAAAGAATAAACGAATTACTTCCTTTATTTTTCTATTGAAAATCCAAAAATATGACGTCGGCATGATGTCAGTAGCTATTTTCTTTTTCGGCTGAATTATTTTTCTAAAGGAAAATTGATTTATTGTGCAACGCTTGCGTCATCCGGTGCATGTCCCTGTTCCACAACTCGGCTCTGGTCCACCGTGGACCCAGTCCACGAAACAGTGCAGAGACTGACACGTGGACCCGCCTTACTGACGTCATCGTTGACGTCAGCTACACACGGTTCGACTCGGCTGACATGTGGGTCCCACATATGACGTCATCATGACATCATCATTGACGTCACCGGCGCGCGGTTACAGCCACTAACAGTGGGCTCGATTGTAACACCCCGGCATTTAATATGCCCGAGTGCTACCAAACATAGACTAAGCAACCTCTAAATACCACAATTACAAGTAAATTACAGCAAAGGAACAAATGCTAATACCGAAAATTTCGGCAGCATCTCCTTTGTTTTATCATGATTTGAACAATAGCAAAATATCACATGATATATCATAATGGAAAACATCCAAGGCAGCATTAATGGGTAATATAGCAGCAATTTAAGTCTACCAAAATGGAATTAACCATCTCATAATCTAATATGAAGTGAAGGATGTAATCAAGCATACGAACAAATTATAATCCTAGTTTCATCCCACTAGAATCTTGATCTCAACTCTGAAGGGTAATTATAGTCTAAATGTGTGGGAAATTATGTGATGAAGTGCCGCTAAGCCCTTTTCCCGCATGCCGGTGTCAACGTACCTAAAAACAACATAAAACACAAGCGTGAGTTCATCACTCAGCAAGTATATTGCAATGGACAACAAGAACAATAACATGGCAATAATGTCTCACATCATGTATATCATCTCATTCATGAACACATAACATTATCATCATCATTATGTATGCAATGCAATGCTCATGTCTCCTTGGAAACTCATACCGGTATGGTTGAGTACACACCTGTCGGTGTGCACCCTCTCCCCCCTTCCATCCCGAAGATGGAGGGTGCCTACTCCTCGCTTCCAAACACCACGTGTATGGAATCACGATGTCGGACTTACTCAATGGCTCTCCGGAATAGTCATAACATTCAAACGGCTGATCGGAATATAATGTTTTTTATGTCCACTGAAAGATAATTAAATTACCTACAACTTCTTCAACAGGCGGCCGACCAAATTCCAACTCTAAATTGGCAAAAAACTGAACCCTAGGTCGACTGCTCATGCTGTCCCAAAATAGAAACGTGGCAACATCTAGATCTAATCCAATCTACTCATGTCCAACACCACCAATTGATCTAAAATCATGATAAATACCCTTAGAACAGTACCTAGCCCAACCCCAAGGAGTCCCATGGCCATACCTTCGCCCGACGACCGAAATCCCAACGAAACTCCTCCCGGATCGCTCCTCGCTCCAACGGATGGATCCACGAGGTGCAGGGGTGGGGAGGCCACCCTAGGGCAGCAAGGGGGTGGAGGAGAGGTGGTGGAGAGGTGGGGAGCAAAGGGGAGCAATGGGGGAGGTGGAGGCGCATGCAAGGGAGAGGGGGAGGTGGGGGTGGCGGCTAGGGCAAGGAGGGAGAGGTGGGGGCGCCCAAGGGCAGGGTGTAGGGCGCAAGGGGGCAGGGGGGAGGCCTTTTAACATCACCCACACCTGTTCCTAATCCTAAATGGATTCCCACTCCATCCCACCAAAGCCCACAACCCCCCCTTTTAGGCCCAAACTCCCCCGGGAAGGCCCAAAACCCCAGAAACGGCCCGAAAACGCTATTAACCTCCATACCCTATGGTTTTAACCTTAATTCCACATCTCATAATGTTTTTGACCTCATCATGCACCATTTATAAGGTTCCGACACTCCGTGGTGACACATCACTTCAAAAGGCCCGAAAACGCGAGTAAACCTCAAGCCGAATGGTTTTATTATCTAATTTCACATTCTATAATGTTACACCATACCGTAGTGTCACATTCTTCCCCCCTTCAACAGGATTCGACCTCGAATCCGAAGGACGCCAAAAAAACAACAACAAAATCCCCAAGGGACAAAAGACTTCTCTGCAGCACAAAACAACCGCACGAAACCTCAAACCGGAACAAACGACAAGCGAGTTCTCAAAACCAACACTTGGCGAGAAAAGTAATGATCTAGCTCAACTAAGGGCAACCTCTCACAGGTCGACCTTCACTTCCATTCCAAACAGAATATGTGTTTCAACCACAAAGGGCTCCATCAACCCAAAACGCTCGAATCCTCACGGCAAACACTTCATACTTCTATCACAACCAACCTAACTACCGTACTCCATTAAACTCAACATGACATAATCAAAGGAAGTCACAATTCCTTTAACGACCTTTTTACATTCTCGAAAATTTCCATCGAGGGGAAAACTCATTAAGGCACACTTGCCCTTCCGATACACGATCATACTAACATTTTATTCCATCCTTTCCCAGACACGACTCAAATCCAAGAACAACTAGTGACGACAATTGCTCACGGCAGGACAAATATCACCGAACTACCGTCAACTTCTCTTCCACCCATCGCTACTCTTAATAATGGTTAAACCCATACATCATCAACCTCCATCACAAACCACCCTTATACCACTAAGGTTCGACACCTAGCCCCAAGCTAGGATCGCAAAACCATACCAAACCACAATTGGTTCCTTTCTTAAGAGGGTCTCGTCCTCACACAAAAACACTTAGCTATCAAGCCCAAGTAGGCCACACACGACAACTCAACCCAAAGCATTAACAACCATTTTGGAAAGAATTCGGCAACATCCAAGCCAATTCACGAAGAAAGCATAAATCCCCTACACCACAACCAAAATACCAGAATTTCTTCATTCTTTCTTTTCATACTAGAAAGAAGTGGACATCTCGATTCATGACATGCATGCACACTTTTCAAGAGCACTCCGGATTAGTCATATATCCATATATGACTTTCTCACCAACCTGGCTCATCGTCTCTTTTATGATTAATTATGCATAAATAATGTCTCGTTTTCCTTTTTCACCATTCATTCATCATGTAACAACGGTACCGAATAGTCATTCACCAAATGACTTCTTCCTCGGTATCAAATAATGGAAACACAATTAACATCGAAGGTTGCGGAAATTCATATAGACTATGATAGCAGCATAGTTGGCAGTAAAACACCACGTCGCACCACATCCCACATCAATTGAAAACTGAACTTGCAAAACATTGCATTTCATCCAAATTCAACATTTTGGAAGGGAACATCAAAATTTCAAGTCGAGCATCTGCTCCCACAACTGTCACAATTTTTTTTTCAAGGAGAGGGAAACTCATTTCAAAAAGGGAACACCCTACTAACAAAATCACTTTATAAAACATTCATAAAATCCACCTTTTTGAAGCACTCGCAACCATCACACACATTATGCAAATAAATCCAACTCCAGTTAAAAATAGTTACAAATTAAATCTCAAGAGTTTTCCAACACAACCCACTATGTCCATCTGCTTCCGTTAAAACTTATTTCAAAGATAATTCAGGGTGAATGCGAAGGAGCGCGATCCACTCAAAAACTTTTGGGTGTAAATCCATACTCATCACACAAATTAAACACAATAGCCAAATCAAAGGTTGGCACCAATAGCTACGGGTTTTAGGGAAACTCGGAAACACAACACAAGGAATACCTTGACCGAAGGCATTCAACCAAAATGGCAAACAACCACACCAGTTGAAAGGGTTTTAAACACCAGCTCAGCATGAATCCCACCATAACTTGTATTCCACTACACTTACCATTTAAGCATTCAAAAAAATCACTATTTACTCATCAAAAGAGTCCAACCGGATTTAACAAAATCTACATAACGATTTCTTTCTCTAGTTACCATTCCCAACACTTTTAATTAAGGTTTTAGATGCTTATCACAAAGGCACCCAACCAAGACTACATTGACATGATCCCCACGGATCACCAAATCATATAACAACATATTCTATATTTCAAATATAGTACTTCAACAGCTACTTGAGCATGGTCAACCTATAAATTTTATTCTATCCATACGTCAAAATCTTGACAATTGAAACTTGTTCAATCAGTAAAATGACTTCAACAAATAAGTAATATCTCTACAAGATAAAATTCGTAAATAGGATTCTAAGATATGCATTCATTAAGATTAAAATCTTACATCATGTTAATTTTCCATGGTCTACTCCATCACAACATGTTACAATAACCTCCATTTTTTTAACAAGGATTTTTCAACAATTAATCTAAGCAATTACCACCACTACTAAGTCGTCAATATCAATAATTTGCATAATCATCAATCAACAACATTACCTTTAGCTACCCTATACATCGGTTATAACAAAATTACCACCACACAACATACTCCAACTATTTAAAAAAAATAGATTGAGTACTAGCATTAACACTGCCCTTAACAACATTATTAACAATAAGTCTTATGTCTTCTCAATTGATATCAATACCAGCATTGTAGAGACACAACTGCATACTTCCAAATATACTAGTAGGTTGCAACAACATAAATAACAACTCTAATCAACTTCCAAATTAAAGTCACTAGGCAACACGATTAAATTTCTCTATTAATCCATTAGATTGGAACATCTTTAAACAACCAGCAAGGTTTCTTTAACAATAACATCAGTCTACATCATCTTAATGTTTTAACTATGCCTCAGGGTTTAAAACTTTAAACATTAACAAGGATCATAAGCACTTTTAAAGCAAGGCAACAGATTCTAAGCATGTACATTAACCCATTTAATCATTCTCGCTATAGAGTAAACTACAACACTAGTAGTCTATTTATTCTCAAGCTAGAGATGATAATCACATTGAATTGATTCAACTCAAAATTTAACTTAGCAACACGTCATTCCATAAACCACATTGTTACCTACTACATAGCATGCTAAACGACAATTCTCACTAGTGACAAACGATTTCAGTCAACAGACTACTTACTTTGTTTGTAGCATTTTAGTTTTAAAACTCATCCCCAGATTCATAAGGAAACTTGACTCTCAAAATTGCAATGAGACAAACCCCAACTTGGTCATGCAAAAGGAATTTTCCAAGACACTTTTCAATCTCAAAGGCTGCCATAGAGGAAAATGGTTGAAAGACAATTTTCTTAAAAGGGAACCAAGCGATTTAGTAATCCTTTTTCAAACAAAACCTTAACACCAAATTCCAAACTTTCACGAAACAAGAAGGGTTTTCAAAGCTGATTTCTCAAACCAGAAAAATGACGAAATCAAACACCACTTACTCCTTCAAAGCCACGAAACTTCAGCCCTGATAACCAGGTCTGGCATAGCACCTCAATAACTCCTTTAACCTCGGAGAAAGACAAACACAGAAATAAATTGAATGCTTCTTCTCCATAAAGCAATCAACAACCTAAGCATCAAAACTAGAAAGGCGCCCAAAAGAAGCGCAACACTAGACTCCTCTTCTTCGCCTTCAACCAAGGAAGACAAAACCACACACCACATACGGAACGATCCGCGAAAAACCAATACCAAACACTTTTCTTTTGGTTTCCATCAACTAAAACCAAGAAAACTAACCAAGACCGACCACAGAACGATAAAGAACATCCGAAGGAATCCACCACCAAACTATTCTATTTGACTCCAGTCAACTACCCGATCTACGACAGAAAGGGAAGCTCTCTTCTCCTACAGGGGTTAATAGTTCTTCGGTGATGGCGCTAACCGGCCACACCGTTAAACCTCACCCTTACTATGAACAAAAAGAGGTTACCGAAAACCCTTCGGTACCACAACCCCACTTTATCACAACAACAAGAGCAATTCAATCATTTATCTCATTGACATAGCAACATGCATTGTCAAATGAAGCATTCAACATCAAAGCTTAAATACAACATTTTAGCGTAAAGAAACGACACCCATACCCTTTTCCTACTGTGCATCCATGTGTGTCAAATTTTAGATTAGTTATACCACTTTTGCAAGTTTTAATGTTGCTATCCTATGACAAAATTTTAGTTAAAACCTAAGCCATGTTTCTAAGTTATTCCACATCACATTTTAGCTGTAACCTAAGGTACGACACTAAAAATTCATATTCCAAGGACCTACAGCCCGCTCTGATACCAACTGTAACACCCCAGCATCTAGTATGCCTGAATGCTACCAAACATAAGCTAAACAACATCTAAATACCACAATTAAACATAAATTCCAGCAAAAGCGCATATGCTAAAAACCAAGATTTCGGCAGCATCTCCTTTGTTTTATCATGATTTGAACAATAGCAAAATATCACATGATATATCATAACGGAAAACATCCAAGGCAGCATCAATGGGTAATATAGCAGTAATTTAAGTCTACCGAAATGGAATTAACCATCTCATAATCTAATATGAAGTGAAGGATGTAATCAAGCATACGAACAAATTATAATCCTAGTTTCATCCCACTATAATCATGATCTCAACTCTGAAGGGTAATTATAGTCTAAATGTGTGGGAAATTATGTGATGAAGTGCCGCTAAGCCCTTTTCCCGCATGCCGGTGTCAACGTACCTAAAAACAACATAAAACACAAGCGTGAGTTCATCACTCAGCAAGTATATTGCAATGGACAACAAGAACAATAACATGGAAATAATGTCTCACATCATGTATATCATCTCATTCATGAACACATAACATTATCATCATCATTATGTATGCAATGCAATGCTCATGTCTCCTTGGAAACTCATACCGGTATGGTTGAATACACACCCGTCGGTGTGCACCCTCTCCCCCCTTCCATCCCGAAGATGGAGGGTGCCTACTCCTCGCTTCCAAACACCACGTGTATGGAATCACGATGTAGGACTTACTCAATGGCTCTCCGGAATAGTCATAACATTCAAACGGCTGATCGGAATATAACGTTCTTTATGTCCACTGAAAGATAATTAAATTACCTACAACTTCTTCAACAGGCGGCCGACCAAATTCCAACTCTAAATTGGCAAAAAACTGAACCCTAGGTCGACTGCTAATGCTGTCCCAAAACAGAAACGTGGCAACATCTAGATCTAATCCAATCTACTCATGTCCAACACCACCAATTGATCTAAAATCATGATAAACACCCTTAGAACAGTACCTAGCCCAACCCCAAGGAGTCCCATGGCCATACCTTCGCCCGATGACCGAAATCCCAACGAAACTCCTCCCGGATCGCTCCTCGCTCCTCGCGCGCTGCTCCTCGCTCCAATGGATGGATCCACGAGGTGCAGGGGTGGTGTAACACCCCAGCTTTTACTAAGCCCAGAATGTCACCAAACATAGACCATAACACATTTAATACCATAGTTTAAGGTAAAATTTCAGCAAGTAATCATTTAGCAACATATATTCCCAAATGTAACATTCAACACCAAAGCTTAAATACAACATTTAAGCGTAAAGCAACGGTACCCATACCCATTCCTACTGTGCAACAGAGTGTGTCAAGTTTTAAATTAATTATTCCACTTACACAAGTTTTAATGTTGCTATCCTATGGCAAAGTTTTAAGTAAAACCTAAGCCATGTTTCTAGGTTATCCCACATCATATTTTAGTTGAACCTATAGTTATGACACTAAATACACATTCCAGGGACCTACAGCCCGCTCTGATACCAACTGCCCAATCTACGACAGATAGGATAAGCACTCTCCCAACAGGAGGTTAAAAGTCCATCGGTAATGGCACTAACCGGCCACACCGTCAAACCCAACATTACTACAAACAACAGAAGGTGACCGAAACCCTTTCGGCACCACAACCCACATAATCTCAAATGTATCAACACAATCAATTCTTTCATAAACATAGCAACATATATAGCATACAATCCACGCAACACACTTGCCATCAACCACGGGCAATGGAGTGACAAGAGGTTGAGAGCACTCCCGGAGGCACACCACCTGCAAACATGTGCCACACACTCAAAACGAGTCCACAAAACAGCACACATATGAATCCCACTACCCGACTTCGCTTACAACTCCGAAAATCAGAAAACAGCAAATCTGTCACTTCGGGACAGCAGCCTTCCAATGGGCATAACTTCGGTTCTAGGACTCCAAATTGAATAAACGAGTACATCCTCGCGTAGCTTAGGAAAATTCCCAACTTTTCCTAGTTATAGAGAAAGACTAATTCGGACTCTAATGTTGTTTAATCTAACGTTGAACACGAACTGTCCCAATCTCGTCACAGATTTGACAGCGCTCGGTAAAACGGCCATATCTCCCAAACGGCTGGGCGGATTTTAACGTTCTTTATATGCACGGAAAGATAATGAAATTATCTAAAACTTCCTTAAAGTCCGTACGGTCAGATTCCAAATCTAAATTGGCGAAAACACCTGCCCTAGTTCGGGTTCCCAATCTGCCCGAACAGAACGTGAATACATCTCTAGTTTTCATTAGATCTAACCCATGGAAGCACCTTCCTTGATCTAAAAAACATGGTAATCCCCGTCTACAGCAGCAAGAGATCTACCCCACAAGATTCCCCCATTACCTTCTTGGAGAATCACAAACCGACGGCCGAAACCTCGCGTTCTTTCCCGATTTCCTCCCGCGCCGATCCCTCCCAAATCCACTCGTCGCGGCGCTCCTCCACGGCAAGGGCAGCAGCGGCGGCGAGTTGTGGCAGCGAGGAGGAGATCTTGGGGTGCGCCCACAAGTGGGAGAGGAAAGGAGGAGGGAGGAGGCGGTTTGGGGGAAGGAGAGGGGAGGTGAGGGGAGATGTGGAGGAGAGGGGAGATGAGGGGGTGGGGGCGGCGCATGGAGTGGTGGGGGGGCTAGGGCAGCAGGGTGTGATGCCCCCCCACGCCTCCCACATGGGCCCAACTGCCCCCCCTCCGGCCCACGAATGTCCCCCCAAGGCCCAAAACGACCGGAGAGGCAGGAAGCACGAAAGCTTGACCAAACGCAGCTAAAACATGAAATCTCAGGGTTTTAGTTGCAAAAACCCCAACCTATCACATGTTACCACACTTTATAACCTATTATCACAAATTATAAAGTCTCGACATTCCATAGTATCACATTCTACCCCCCTTAACTGGATTCGACCTCGAATCTTACACGTCAACTCTAAAACAATGTCCACTAGGGACTCATCTTCTTCTTGAACTCAACATACCCACGCAAAGACTCAAGCGATAACAACGACAACTCAATTCTCCAAATCCATCTATTAACAAGAGTGACTTGACTTATCTTAACTAAGCACAACTTGACATGATTCCTCATTTACTTCAATCTCTATCATGATTCATAAACTCAGAATGACACAATCATCATGAAACACATCCCTTTTTTTTCACCATTAGTATTAAAACGGTCAACCGAGGTTCCAAACTTGAACCCCCCAAAAAGACCATTTACGCAAAACCCCATCTCTTCCAATTATTTGACCCCTTTTCCCAAGGAATCAAAATTTACTAATGTCATCTTCGCTCATAGCCTACATCGACCATACTTTCCTTTCGACTGCCAACCACATTACACTTTTCATTCTATCCTCTCCCAGGCATAACGCACACCTAGGGACGTCTAGCTAGGACAATGTCCACAACAAAGCATTTTACATCACAATTTCTATAACATTTGCTTCCACCCAACGATACTTTCAACCAAATTCAAACCACGAACCTCCATCATCATCCACCCTCATACTACTAATGTCCAGCACCTAGTCCAAGCTAGGACCGTAACTCACTACCAAATCTCAATTGGCACTTTTCCCAAGAGGATGTCGCCCTCACAAACCATTCACACAAACAACGAAGCCCACGAGTATAGCTCTTAGATTATACTCAACAATAACCCGAGGCCCTTCTTATTCTCGCTCCTATCAATAGTGCAAAAGAAGTACGATTCTTTTGAATCCAAGTAGACCACATACAACAACTCGAACCTCAAAGCGCCACAAATCACTTTGGAAAGAACCACGATAATATTGAAAGACCACCCTTTTGCTTTTCCTAAGTCAAGCCGCAAAGGAAAACTCAAATCTCCAATCAACGCGATACAATTCGCATCGGGAGCACTCAAACAAATAGAGACTCCACACAATTCTCTTGTGAAGTTCTCAACAACTAAAGACAACTCGACTCGCTTTCACCACACCCAAACTTTTCATTTTAACGAGAATCAACAACTTGGAAGAGAAGCGCCACAAAAACTCTCGAAGAGAAAGGGAAACTCAAATCCCTTGCATAACATAACCAAAATACCAGCATTTATCCATTCATTCCTTTTCATGCTAGAGAGCAATGGAAATCTCGATTCATAACACGAATGCGAATTCTTCAAGAGCACTCCGGATTAGTCATATATCTCTATATGACTTTCTCACCGTCCTGGCTCCACAACTCTTTTATGCTTATAAAACGCTGTCATGAATCTTTTTCACCATTTATTCGTCATGTAACCACGATACCCATTAACCATTCACAAAGAGATTTCATTCTCTTTGTCACATGATTGACACCCAACAACATCGATGGTTGCTCAAATTCGCATAAACTACGACGGCGTTAACCGAAAAATACCATATCGCATCACAACCCAACAACCATCAGACGCATAATGCGCAAAACATCGCATTTTAACCAAAGCCAATAACAGAAGATAGCATCAACTCTCAAATCAAACATCTACGCCTAATAATCGCTACCAATTCTCTTAAAGAGAAAGGAAACACATTCCCAGCAGGGAACATTTTACCAACAAAATCACTTAATCAGGGGAGATTTTATTGCACACTAATCAAGGCGCCTAAACAAAGAGGCAAGCACTCCTAGAAAAATTTATACCTTCATTTGAATCCGTAAACCTTCAAAAGAAAGTTCGACTCAAATCCCACCATTACTCGCATTCCAATACTCTTAGCCAATACAGATGTCATAATCACCCAAATCCCGAGAAATCCAACACGGTTGCACACAAGCTACAACATCTGCTCTTAATAAAATCACTTTTCACTGTTCATATAACCACAATTGATTATATTACCAACGAACCATAGACCAGATGTACCGTATGACAATCAACAAGGAGAACCACGTTCTCACAACTCCAGCACAATTATCTTATCAGTTAATCCAACATAAAACGCATATCAACAACTTCTTTTGGTCTACTAACCATGACGAACCATTATTCATGCAACTTATTATCCCAAGCGTAGCACACATCTCTTTACAATTATTCCGGCGTAATCAACAATTACCCTGGATATAATCCCTAAGTCACATATTCCATCTCACCAGTTCATTCCACCAATAATTAATACTACCCACGCGACACGATCTCCACTAGACATTCCTCATAAATACGGATCCCAGACAGACCTCTGTCAAGAATAATTCAACCTTTCCTACAATCATTCCATATATCCCCATTAATTGATTACACGAATTTTAAGTTATATTGTCGACCCACAATATTAACTGACCCACCAGCTACAATAGGCAGAATTTCACACCATCTTCTTGTGATACTGCGGAATGTCGAGACTTTCTAATTTGTGAAAATAGGTTTTAAAATGTGGTAAAATGGGATAAGTTGGGGATTTTGCAACTAAAACCCTGAGATTTCACTTTTTAACGCGTTTCGGGCCGTTTTCGGGTGTTTGGGCCGCTCCGGGGAGGTTTTGGGCTTGAGGGAAACTTCGCGGGCCGGATGGTGGGATCCACTTGGCCCATGTGGGGGTGAGGGGGGCAGCAAACCCTGCTGCCCTAGCTCTCCCCACCCCCCATGCGCAGCCCCCATCTCCTCTCCCCTCATTCCCCATTTTTTCCCCTCATCTCCCCTCACCTCACCTCTCCTCTCCCTTCCCAACCGCCCCTTCCCTAGGTGCTGCCGCCCCACCCCTCTCCTCCCTTGTGGGCGCATCCCAAGGTCTCCTACTCGCTGCCATGGCGCTGTCCAAGTTGTTGGGAGGGGCTGCGACGAGGAGGATTGGTGGAAACGGCGCGTGGAAGGAAGTCGGGGGAGGAACGCGAAGGTTGGATCGTCGATTGGTGATTCTCCAAGAAGGTAATAGGGGGATCTTGTGGGGTAGATCTCTTGCTGCTGTAGAGGGGATTATCATGTTTTTAGATCAAGGGAGGTGCTGCCATGGGTTAGATTTGATGAAAAACTAGAGTTGTATTCGCGTTCTGGTTCGGGCAGATTGGGGACCCGAGTTAGGGCAGGCGTTTTCGCCAATTTAGAGTTGGAATCTGGCCGTACGGACTTCTAGGAAGTTGTAGATAATTTCATTATCTTTCCGTGCATATAAATAAATTGAAATTCCGCCCAGCCGTTTAGAAGTTATGCCTGTTTTACCGAGCGCTGTCAAATCTGTGACGAGATTGAGACAGTTCGTGTTCAACGTTAGATTAAACAACATTAGAGTCCGAATCAGTCTTTACCTATAACTAGAAAAAGTTGGGAAATTTCCTAAGCTACGCGAGGATGTACTCGTTTAATCAATTTGGAATTCTAGAACTCAAGTTATGATTTTGAAGCCGCTGTCCAGAACTGGGCAAATCTGTGATTTCGGGGTTTTGGTGTATATCGTGTATTGGGTGTAGTGGGTACTGTTTTGAGGAGTCAAATTGAGTGTGTGGCACGTGTTTGCAGGTGGTGTGCCTCCGGGAGTGCCCTCAACCTCTCGTCACTCCGTTGCCGTTGAAGGCAAGTGTGTTGTGTGGATTTAACGCTATATGTGATGCTAGAATTGCTTGATGTTATTGGGATAGATAACATGTTGTTTTGCCATGAGTTACATGTTATAAATGATATAATGTCCTCATGCCATGTTTTAATATTGACGATGATATAATGTCCTTATGCCATGATAAAGTAATATGCTTGTTGTTGATAAATGAATCACATGCCAAGTTGGTAACTTGATTCTGATCGATTGTTAAATACGGCCCTACATGTTGAGATGCAATGTGTTGATATGCAATACTTCTACTTATGAATACGCTGCTGTCCATTTTGCATACATGGCATATTTTTCATGGCCGATCAGGTGAGATAAGTCATAACTATTCGGTAGGGGCGGTGAGAAGCTGTTATGACTAGTCCGGGGCTATTCTTTCGAATAAGTCCTACATCGTGATTCCTTCACCGAGGTGAATGGAAGCGAGTGATAGGCACCCTCCATCTTCGGGATGGAAGGGGAAAAGGGTGCATGCCGACGGTGTGCACTCAACCATACCGGTATGAGTATTCGGAAGACATGTGCATTGCATTGCATGAATGAATTTCATAAATGAAGGTGTTTATGAGATGATGATGAGAGTACTCATGAGATGCTCATGAGATGATTACCATGTTGTTTTAAAGGCTGCAAATTATGTTAAATGTGATGTGTTGTGATATAACCGTGGAGACTGGAATGATGGTTTGTTGTCTTGATCCTTGTTGTTCCATTGCAATGCACTTTGTTTGAGTGATGAACTCACGCTTGTGTTTTCGTTGTTTGTTTCTTTAGGTACCATGAAATCGGGCGCTGCTGGAAAGGGACTTAGCTACACTTCTCCACGTAGTATCACAATCTAGCTAATTCATCTTCTTTTGGAGACACTGCAATAAGTATTGCAATAATCATTAGTTTATGGTCTTAATGTTGGTTGTTTCCCTCATGTGAATCATGTGGGGCTATGGAGTGAATTGTTATATCTTCCTAGACTTAAATTGATGCTTATTCTTTTGCTAGCGATGCCTTTTGATGTTTTAATTGATGATTGGTTATCATTATCGCTGCATGTGAAGGTCTTGTTTATCCTACTTATTGTTATGATGATTATGTTGTTAAGTTTCATGCAAAAACAAAGAATATGCTGTCAAAATTTTCAATTACTCTAAATGATTACTTGCTGTAATTTATTTTAAATTATGGTATTAAATGTGTTATGGTCTATGTTTGGTGACATTCTGGGCTTAGTAGAAGCTGGGGTGTTACAGTTGGTATCAGAGCGGGCTGTAGGTCCCTGGAATGTGTATTTAGTGTCATAACTATAGGTTCAACTAAAATATGAAGTGGGATAACCTAGAAACATGGCTTAGGTTTTACTTAAAACTTTGCCATAGGATAGCAACATTAAAACTTGTGTAAGTGGAATAATTAATTTAAAACTTGACACACTCTGTTGCACAGTAGGAATGGGTATGGGTACCGTTGCTTTACGCTTAAATGTTGTATTTAAGCTTTGATGTTGAATGTTACATTTGGTAATATATGTTGCTATGTTTATGAAAGAATTGATTGTGTTGATACTTTTGAGATTATGTGGGTTGTGGTGCCGAAAGGGGTTTCAGTCACCTTCTGTTGGTTGTAGTAATGTTGGGTTTGACGGTGTGGCCGGTTAGTGCCATCACCGATGGACTTTTAACCTCCTGTTGGGAGAGTGCTTATCCTTTCTGTCGTAGATTGGGTAGTTGGTTGGAGTCGAGTAGTAGAGTTGTGGAATGACCCTCCGAATTTCCTTTGCCGTTTTGACGAATGGTTTTGGTTTTGTCTTCTTTGGTTGAAGGCAAAAGAAGAATTTCGGGTTGCGCCTCTTTTGGTTGCCTTGTCAGCTTTGACGCCCGATTTGTTGTTTGCCTTGTAGAGAAACTTATAGATTGATTCTTGGGTTACCATTCTCCAATTTGAAAAAGAATTTATTGAAGTTCCGATGAAAAATCTAAGTCGCATGGATTTAGGTGTCAAGGTTTTGTCGGAAAGAATGTGGTTGATCGGTTGCTTTACGGAGAAAGTTTTCAATTTATTCTTGTGGTTGTCTTTTTCCGAGGTTTAAAAGAGTTATTGCGGTGTTGTGCCAAATCTTGTTGTCGGGGCCTAAGTGGTGTTTGATTGCAATGATGACTTGCTTGGGAATTCATCTTTGAAAAACCGTTTGTTTCGTGAAAGTTTGAAGTTTGGGGTTATGGCCTAAAAATTTTTGGTTAATCGCTTGGTTTTCCCTCTTGCAACCATCTTCCTTCGTGGAAGTTGTTGATCTCGAGAGTTGGGGAATAGTTGCGTGTCGGCATTTGGGAATTTAAGAGTTGACTTCTCTTGTGGTTTATGGATGAGCTTTAGGAAGGAAAGGTGTTTTGGGTGTTGTTCTTTTCTGGAGCAATTATGGTTTCCTTAAGAGTTGGGTGCGTGATTCACGCGAATGTTTAAGAAGTTAAGTGTATGACGAGAAGTTAGAGTTTTCGGTTGATATGAGCTAGTGGTTCGGTTAAAGTGAATTGGTTGTTGGTTTAAAGATAAACTAAAATATTGTGTTGATAAGAGATGATTAAACGAGACGTCGGGTGATCCAAAGTGAAAGTTGATTAGTGGTGTGTGCAAAGTGATGCGGGTTAAGGAATCTAATGGATGTTTGAAATTCTTTAGCATATAATGTCTCGGCTGATGAACTTGTTATAGCAAGAAGATGGTGTGAAATTCTGCCTATTGTAGCTGGTGGGTCAGTTAATATTGTGGGTCGACAATATAACTTAAAATTCGTGTAATCAATTAATGGGGATATATGGAATGATTGTAGGAAAGGTTGAATTATTCTTGACAGTGCATGCAGGATCCGTATTTATGAGGAATGTCTAGTGGAGATCGTGTCGCGTGGGTAGTATTAATTATTGGTGGAATGAACTGGTGAGATGGAATATGTGACTTAGGGATTATTTCCAGGGTAATTGTTGATTACGCCGGAATAATTGTAAAGAGATGTGTGCTACACTTGTGATAATAAGTTTCATTAATAATGGTTCGTCATGGTTAGTAGACCAAAAGAAGTTGTTGATATGCGTCTTATGTTGGATTAAGCGATAAGTTAATTGTCGAGTTGTGAGAATGTGGTTCTCCTTGTTGGTTGTCATACGGTAGATATAGTCTACGGTTCGTTGGTGATATAATCAATTGTGGTTATATGAGCAAAGTGAAAAGTGATTTTATCAAGAGCAGATGTTGTAGCTTGTGTGCAACAGTGTTGGACTTCTCGGGATTTGGGTGATTATGACGTCCGTTTTGGCTAAGAGTATTGGAATGCGAGTAATGGTGGGATTTGAGTCGAACTTTCTTTTGAAGGTTTACTGATTCAAATGAATGTATAAATTTTTCGGGAGTGCTGCCTCTTTGTTTAGGCGTCTTGATTAGTGTGCAATAAAATCTCCTGCTTAAGTGGCATTTTGTCAAGTTACAAACTTGACTCCGATGATTGGAAATATGGATGAAAGAGTAGTATTTGAAGTAACCGGCTTATGAGTTCCAAATGTGGTGGGGTATTGAACCATGCCAATCATTGGATTTGGGTTAATCTGTTTAGTCTATGCTATGAGTTTGGGTTAACACCCAAAGCGTTGGAGTGGGACGCTCTCTTTAGCGTTCAACTGATTTATCTTTGGTAACCCTGGAGTTAAGCGCTTAAATTGTAATTTTATCGTGACTAGAGTTGGATTTATTTGGGAAACGTGTGTGGTTTTGCGGCGTTTCAAGAAAAAAAGGTGAGTCTTATGATCGTTTCATAAGTGATTTTTGTTGGTAAAATGTTCCCTGCTGGGAATGTGTTTCCTTTCTCTTTAAGAGAATTGGTAGCGGTTATTAGGCGTAGATGTTTGATTTGAGAGTTGATGCTATCTTACATTATTGGCTTTGGTTAAAATGCGATGTTTTGCACGCATTGCGTGCAGTGGTTGTTGGGTTGTGATGCGATATGGTATTTTTCGGTTAACGCCGTCATAGTTTATACGAATTTGAGCAACCATCGATGTTGTTGGGTGTCAATCACGTGACAAAGAGAATGAAGTCTCTTTGTGATTGGTTAATGGGTATCGTGGTTACATGACGAATAAATGGTGAAAAAGATTCATGACATCGTTTTATAAGCATAAAATAGTTGTTGAGCCAGGACGGTGAGAAAGTCATATAGAGATATATGACTAATCCGGAGTGCTCTTGAAGAATTCGCATTCGTGTTATGAATTGAGATTTCCATTGCTCTCTAGCATGAAAAGGAATGAATGGATAAATGCTGGTATTTTGGTTATGTTATGCAAGGGATTTGAGTTTCCCTTTCTCTTCGAGAGTTTTCGTGGCAGTTCTCTTCCAAGATGTTGATTTTGGTTAAAATGAAAAGTTTGGCTGTGGTGAAAGCGAGTCGAGTTGTCTTTAGTTGTTAAGAACTTCTGTCAAGAGAATTGTGTGGAGTCTCTATTTGTTTGGGTGCTCCCCGATGCGAATTGTATCACGTTGATTGGAGATTTGAGTTTTCCTTTGTGGCGCTTTGAGGTTCGAGTTGTTGTATGTGGTCTACTTGGATTCAAAAGAATCGTACTTCTTTTGCACTATTGATAGGAGTGAGAATAAGAAGGGTCTCGAGTTATTGTTGAGTATAATCTAAGAGCTATACTCGTGGGTTTCATTGTTTGTGTGAATTGTTTGTGAGGGCGACATCCTCTTGGGAAAAGTGCTAATTGAGTTTTGGTAGTGAGTTACGGTCCTAGCTTGGGCTAGGTGCTGGACATTAGTGGTATGAGGGTGGATGATATTGGAGGTTGATGATGTCGTGGTTTGTATTTGGTTGAAGGTATCGTTGGGTGGAAGCAAATGTTATAGAAATTGTGATGTAAAATGCTTTGTCGTGGACATTGTCTTAGCTAGATGTCCTGGGTGTGCGTTATGCCTGGAGAGTATAGAATGAAAAGTGTAACGTGGTTGGCAGTCGAAAAGAAAGTATGGTCGATGTAGGCTATGAGCGAAGATGACATTAGTAAATTTTGATTCCTTGTGAAAAGGGGTCAAATAATTGGAAGAGATGGGGTTTTGCGTAAATGGTCTTTTGGGGGGTTCAAGTTTGGAACCTCGGTTGACCGTTTTAATGCTAATGGTAAAAAGGGATGTGTTTCATGATGATTGTGTCATTACGAGTTTATGAATCATGATAGCGATTGAAGTAAATGAGGAATCATGTCAAGTTGTGCTTAGTTAAGCTAAGTCAAGTTACTCTTGTTAATAGATGGATTTGGAGAATTGCGTTGTCGTTGCCACTGTTTGAGTCTTTGCGTGGGTGTGTGGAGTTCGCAAAGAAGATGAGTCCCTAGTGGACATTGTTTTAGAGTTGAAGTGTGAGATTCGAGGTCGAATCCAGTTAAGGGGGGTAGAATGTGATCTTTGCGGAATGTCGAGACTTTCTAATTTGTGAAAATAGGTTTTAAAATGTGGTAAAATGGGATAAGTTGGGGATTTTGCAACTAAAACCCTGAGATTTCACTTTTTAGCAGCGTTTCGGGCGTTTCGGGTGTTTGGGCCGCTCAGGGAGGTTTTGGGCTTGAGGGAAACTTCGCGGGCCGGATGGTGGGATCCACTTGGCCCATGTGGGGTGAGGGGGCAGCAAACCCTGCTGCCCTAGCTCTCCCCACCCCCATGCGCAGCCCCATCTCCTCTCCCCTCATTCCCCATTTTTCCCCTCATCTCCTCACCTCACCTCTCCTCTCCCTTCCCAACCGCCCCTTCCCTAGGTGCTGCCGCCCCACCCTCTCCTCCCTTGTGGGCGCATCCCAAGGTCTCCTACTCGCTGCCATGGCGCTGTCCAAGTTGTTGGGAGGGGCTGCGACGAGGAGGATTGGTGGAAACGGCGCGTGGAAGGAAGTCGGGGGAGGAACGCGAAGGTTGGATCGTCGATTGGTGATTCTCCAAGAAGGTAATGGGGGGATCTTGTGGGGTAGATCTCTTGCTGCTGTAGAGGGGGATTATCATGTTTTTAGATCAAGGGAGGTGCTGCCATGGGTTAGATTTGATGAAAAACTAGAGTTGTATTCGCGTTCTGGTTCGGGCAGATTGGGGACCCGAGTTAGGGCAGGCGTTTTCGCCAATTTAGAGTTGGAATCTGGCCGTACGGACTTCTAGGAAGTTGTAGATAATTTCATTATATTTCCGTGCATATAAAGAAATTGAAATTCCGCCCAGCCGTTTAGAAGTTATGCCTGTTTTACCGAGCGCTGTCAAATCTGTGACGAGATTGAGACAGTTCGTGTTCAACGTTAGATTAAACAACATTAGAGTCCGAATCAGTCTTTACCTATAACTAGAAAAAGTTGGGAAATTTCCTAAGCTACGCGAGGATGTACTCGTTTAATCAATTTGGAATTCTAGAACTCAAGTTATGATTTTTCGAAGCCGCTGTCCAGAACGGGCAAATCTGTGATTTCGGGTTTTGGTGTATATCGTGTAGTGGGTGTAGTGGGTACTGTTTTGAGGAGTCAAAGTGAGTGTGTGGCACGTGTTGGCAGGTGGGGTGCCTCCGGGAGTGCCCTCAACCTCTCGTCACTCCGTTGCCGTTGAAGGCAAGTGTGTTGTGTGGATTTAACGCTATATGTGATGCTAGAATTGCTTGATGTTATTGGGATAGATAACATGTTGTTTTGCCATGAGTTACATGTTATAAATGATATAATGTCCTCATGCCATGTTTTAATATTGACGATGATATAATGTCCTTATGCCATGATAAAGTAATATGCTTGTTGTTGATAAATGAATCACATGCCAAGTTGGTAACTTGATTCTGATCGATTGTTAAATACGGCCCTACATGTTGAGATGCAATGTGTTGATATGCAATACTTCTACTTATGAATACGCTGCTGTCCATTTTGCATACATGGCATATTTTTCATGGCCGACCGGTGAGATAAGTCATAACTATTCCGGTAGGGGCGGTGAGAACTGTTATGACTAGTCCGGGGCTATTCTTTCGAATAAGTCCTACATCGTGATTCCTTCACTGAGGTGAATGGAAGCGAGTGATAGGCACCCTCCATCTTCGGGATGGAAGGGGGAAAAGGGTGCATGCCGACGGGTGTGCACTCAACCATACCGGTATGAGTATTCCAGAAGACATGTGCATTGCATTGCATGAATGAATTTCATAAATGAAGGTGTTTATGAGATGATGATGAGAGTACTCATGAGATGCTCATGAGATGATTACCATGTTGTTTTAAAGGCTGCAAATTATGTTAAATGTGATGTGTTGTGATATAACCGTGGAGACTGGAATGATGGTTTGTTGTCTTGATCCTTGTTGTTCCATTGCAATGCACTTTGCTGAGTGATGAACTCACGCTTGTGTTTTCGTTGTTTGTTTCTTTAGGTACCATGAAATCGTAGCGGAAAGGGACTTAGCTACACTTCTCCACGTAGTATCACAATCTAGCTAATTCATCTTCTTTTGGAGACACTGCAATAAGTATTGCAATAATCATTAGTTTATGGTCTTAATGTTGGTTGTTTCCCTCATGTGAATCATGTGGGGCTATGGAGTGAATTGTTATATCTTCCTAGACTTAAATTGATGCTTATTCTTTTGCTAGCGATGCCTTTTGATGTTTTAATTGATGATTGGTTATCATTATCGCTGCATGTGAAGGTCTTGTTTATCCTACTTATTGTTATGATGATTATGTTGTTAAGTTTCATGCAAAAACAAAGAATATGCTGTCAAAATTTTCAATTACTCTAAATGATTACTTGCTGTAATTTATTTTAAATTATGGTATTAAATGTGTTATGGTCTATGTTTGGTGACATTCTGGGCTTAGTAGAAGCTGGGGTGTTACACTTCTTGCTATAACAAGTTCATCAGCCGAGACATTCTATGCTAACGAATCTCAAACATCCATTAGATTCCTTAACCCGCATCACTTTGCACACACCACTAATCAACTTTCACTTTGGATCACCCGACGTCTCGTTTAATCATCTCTTATCAACACAATATTTTAGTTTATCTTTAAATCAACAACCAATTCACTTTAACCGAACCACTAGCTCATATCAACCGAAAACTCTAACTTCTCGTCATACACTTAACTTCTTAAACATTCGCGTGAATCACGCACCCACTCTTAAGGAAACCATAATTGCTCCAGAAAAGAACAACACCCAAAACACCTTTCCTTCCGGAAAGCTCATCCATAAACCACAAGAGAAGTCAACTCTTAAATTCCCAAATGCCGACACGCAACTATTCCCCAACTCTAGAGATCAACAACTTCCACGAAGGAAGATGGTTGCAAGAGGGAAAACCAAGCGATTAACCAAAAAAATTTTTTTGGGCCATAACCCCAAACTTCAAACTTTCACGAAACAAACGGTTTTTCAAAGATGAATTCCCAAGCAAGTCATCATTGCGATCAAACACCACTTAGACCCCGACAACAAGGTCTAGCACAACACCGCAATAACTCTTTTAAACCTCGGAGAACGACAAACACAAGAATAAATTGAAAACTTTCTCCGTAAAGCAACCGATCAACCACATCCTTTCCGACAAAACCTTGACGCCTAAATCCATGCGACTTAGATTTTTCATCGAAACTTCAATAACTTCTTTTCAAGTTGGAGAATGGTAACCCAAGAATCAATCTATAAGTTTCTCTATAAGGCAAACAACAAATCGGGTGTCAAAGCTGGCAAGACGACCAAAAGAGGCGCAACCCTAAATTCTTGTTTTGTCTTCAACCAAAGAAGACAAAACCAAAACCACCAAAAGAACTATTGGTGAGTATCCAAAACCGAACACTTTTTCTTTTATTTCAACCAACCAAAAACCAACCAAAACCGTTCGTCAAAACGGCAAAGGAAATTCGGAGGGTCAATCCACAACTCTACTACTCGACTCCAACCAACTTTGTCGGGACCCGGATTTGCAAATCCGAAACCCTCTGTGTTTACTGCACTAGTCCAGGATCACGCTAGTGCACACAGTGGCAACAAAATTGACATATCAATCCATTATCGAATTAACTATGAAAGTAGCAAATAGTAACAACGGACCTTATGGTCAAGTTTACATAACTATGCCGTAAAGGCTTAAGAAACAAATAAAACTCTTGCAGCGGAAAATGAAATAACTGGGACCATACGACATGCCACAGGCAATCGTCTGGGGAGCGTCATCCTAGTTCACGTAGTCTTCATAATACTCCTCCTCGTAGAATTCGGTATTTCCTGTTCTCCTCAAAGAATCGATCAACAAAGGCATAAAGCCGTGAGTACAAAAAGTACTCGGCAAGCGCGAGGAATGATGCAAATAATGTACGGCTTGACAAAGGATAACCATAGGGTTATTTTGCAGAAAGCGATAACTTGAATGTAAATACAATGTATAGATTCAAAGCATAATTGACAAAGATAATAACAACTGGTAAATCAATGGTAAACAACAACACAAGCTTGGTGAGGCATCACCCATCACCAACTAGATCATTATCAACCACTAAACTCAACAGTGTTAATAATTTGACATCGAAAACAATAGTGACCTTCCTGTTCACTACCAACAAACCCAACCTTCAACATTTTCTAAAAAAAACAATATACCTCGTGTGAAATTCCCAGGCACGTCCATGACCGCGGACACGGCTATTCGAATAGATTAACACACACTCTGCAGAGGTTGTACAGCTTTACCCACAAGATATGATCCACTCTTATTGCCATACGTAATTAACACACTTCCTATGGTGTGTCGGCAGAGAGGTCATAACAAGGCCTTTACAATGCTCTGTATAAACTCAGTACTGCCCGCTAAGGTTTCACCCCTCAGGGCCCCCTCTTGCGCCTTGTGAGTTTACCCGTCTGTCCCGGAACCCACACAACCACAACAATACTTAAATTTAGACATTGCAAATTAATCAGCCAGGTCTGTCACCAGACATGTGGTTGTACAGTTAGGCCCAGTTCAATGGCGCACAAGATTAAGTCCTTAAGTATACTCAGGCAAGACAACCACATCCCAAATGTGCTAAAAGCACCCCCTTTACTGCACGATCACTTGCCCGAGTGAAAACATGTAACACCCCGGCATTTACTATGCCTGAATGTTACCAAACATAAGCTAAACAACATCTAAATACCACATTTAACATCAAATTCCAGCAAAGGTGCATAGACTAAAAACCGAGATTTCGGCAGCACCTCCTTTGTTTTATCATGAATTTAAGGAACAGCAACAATATAGCATTATATGGCAATAAGAGAAACATCTAAAACAGCAATAAATAAAGTCTTAACGACAATAAAAGACTAACATCAAGCTCTTAAAGGTCCAAGTGTCAAACAAACAATAGAACTCTCATTAACCAAGCTAAGACTTAATTTAGAGGCCATCACACGCAATTTATTATCCAACTAAATGAATTGACTTGGGGAAACATTAAGGTGAAGCAACGTGTGAGCGTGTGACTATTCCCCTTTCCCGCATGCCGTTCTCATGGTACCTAAAACAACAAGAAAACACAAGGGTGAGTTCGAAAACTCAGCAAGCATACTGCAATGGACAACAAGCATAACAACAAGTCAATAACATCTTTCATCATGTATAACATCTCATTCATGAATACTTATCAATATCATCATCAATTTGTATGCGATGTAATGCATTGCTCCTGACCCTCTGGAACCTCATACCGGTATGGGAAGTACACACCCGTCGGTGTGCACCCTTTCCCCTTCCATCCGAAGATGGAGGGTGCCTACTCGCTTCCAAACACTACGTGGATGGAATCACGATATAGGACTTACTCAATGGCGTTCGGATTAGTCATAACTTTCTCACCGACCTTGCCGGACTAGTTAAGACTTTCTCACCGCCTCGCCTCTATCTCATGACATGCATGCAACCATGCCAATTATCATATTCAATTCACATATTAACACATGGCATCATAATATGTTAAACATGCTCATCATATCATATCAATCATTAAAACATGGCAAGTGGACATATATCATGTAGGCAATTCCATCTAATTTCAACATGCAACCTACAACTTGCTATCCATCACAACACACTTGCCTCAACCACGTGCAACGGATTGGCGGGAAGAAGAGGGAACTCCGGGTCACACCACCTGCACATAGGCATCACACACTCACAATCATAACCTCAAAACAGTACACACGCCCCATCTAACCCGACATTGCCAACTACTCGCAAAACCTAAAAACAGAGGTTCTGTCGGCGGGACAGCAGCCTTGCAAAAGGCATAACTTGAGTTCTGGGACTCCAAATCGAATAAACGAGTACACCGTCGCGAAGCTTAGGAAATTTCCCAACTTTTTCTAGTTATAGGGAAAGACTGATTCGGACTCTAAAATTGTTTAATCTACAGATTACCACAATCTGTTCCAGTTACGTCACAGATTTTTAGGCGCTCGGTAAAACAGCCATAACTTTCAAACGGCTGATCGGAAATTAACGTGCTTTACGTCCACGGAAAGATAATTAAATTATCTACAACTTCCTAGAAGTCCGTACGGTCTGATTCGGATTCTAAATCGACGGAAACTCGAACCCTAGTTCGACTGCTCAATCTGCCCGAAAACAGAAACGTGGACAAGTTTAGATCTAACCCAAATTACTTCAAACCAGCGCCTCCAATTGATCTAAAAACTTGATAAACACCCTAATAACAGTACCTAGATCATCCCCAAGGATCCCCAAGATCATACCTTTGCCCGAAGCGCAAAACTCCAATCAATCTCCGCGAATCTCCTCGCGAATCGCTCCTCGCTCCACGTTCCTCGCTCCTCGCTCCTTGCTCCTCGCTCCTCGCTCCACGGGATGACTCCACAAGGTGCAGGGGTGGGGAGGCCACCCTAGGGCAGCAAGGGGTGGAGGGGAGGTGGTGTGGAGGTGGAGGAAAGGGAGGGGGATGCGCACGGTTATGGGGGCTAGGGCTTAGGGGAGGGAGGAGGAGAGGGGCGCACGTGGGGGCGGTGGGGGCGCAACAACAGCAGCATGGGCGCACGGGGGCTGGGGGAGCCCCTTTTAACAGCCCTCAACCCAATCCTAGTCCGTTACGGAGTCCTAATCCATCCCACCAAAGCCCACCAAGGCCCAAAACTCCCCCGGGAAGGCCCAAAACCCCGGAAACGGCCCGGAAACGGCCCGGAAACGTTATTAACCCCCGATCCTTATGATCTTAACCTTATTTCCACATCTCATACTGTATTTAACCTTATCATGCTCAAAAATTAAGGATACGACACTCCGAGGTGTCACATTCTTCCCCCCTTCAACAGGATTCGACCTCGAATCTAAACGCACCAACACGAAACCCAGCAAAACCAAAGGTCGAATTTTCACATCACATACCTGAGGCGAACAGCTCGGGATACCTCTCGCGCATGCGAGATTCCAGCTCCCAAGTCGCTTCTCTCTCGGTGCGATGTGACCACAGGACCTTGACAAACTTAAGCGTCTGTTCTTCATCACTCGCTCTGAAGTCCCAGAATTTCCACGGGGACGGGACTCGAAGGTGAGGTCTGCTGAAGCACTAATGGTTCCAATGGAACCACCAACTCCGGATCATGCAAGTATTTCCTCAACATCGAGACATGGAACACATCATGCACACCTTGCATGGATTAGGTAGCTCTAGGCGATAGGCCAACACCGCCAACTTCAGGCGAGGATAGGAAAAGGCCCAACATACCTTGGGTGAGCTTTCCTTTGGTGCCAAAACGCACCACACCCTTGGTGGGAGATACTGCAAGAATGCGCTATCGCCCACCTCAAACTCCAAATCTCGCCGCCTCACATCAGCATAGCTCTTACATGCGCTCTGTCTTTGCGAGAAGGTTTTGCCGAACCTCCGACACGCGATCAACGATCTGCTGAACCCAATCCGGCCCAAGAATAGCTCTCTCGCCCACACATCCCAACAAAGTGGCGATCTGCACTTCCGACCATACTGATTACCTCATAAGGAGCAGCCGGATCTTTGGAATGGTAGCTGTTATTGTAAGCAAACTCTGCAAGGGGCAAATGGTCTTCCCAGCTACCCTTCCAAGCCATCACACAGGCCACGAGCATGTCCTCCAAAGTTTGGATGGTACGCTCAGATCGCCCATCTGTCTGAGGGTGAAAAGCGGTACTAAGGCAAAGGCTGCGTACCCAAAGCACTCTGCAAACTCTCCCGAACTTGGAGACGAACTTAGCATCCCGATCGAGAGATAATGGTCTTGGGTACACCATGCAATCTCACAATCTCCCGCACATAGATGGGAGCCAACTCGCTCATTGAATTGGTCGTGCGGATGGGAATGAAATGCGCAGACTTGCTTGAGACGGTCCACCACAACCCAAACAGCATCCTTCCCTCGTGGAGAACGAGGTAGACCAACCACGAAATCCATGGAGATGTCATCCCATGGCCACACAGAACCTCCAATGGCTGCAACAGACGGCGGGGACGCTTATGCTCGGCTTTGATCTTCGACAGATCCCACAAGACGCCACATACTTGGCAATATCCACTCTCATCCTTTTCCACCAGAAATTCTTCTTCAAGTCCCTGTACATCTTGGTCTCTCCAGGATGGACCGTGTCTGGTGCGATGAGCTTCTCTCGAGAATGTCTTCTTTCACTTGAGATTTCGGGGCACGCCTGACGGCCACGAAACCTCAAAACTCCCGCATCATCAACGGTAAAGTCTCCGACTTGCCATCCTCAAGGCGTTCCTCACTGCTGGAGCAAACGATCATCTTCTTTGTGCCTCCCGCTTTGCAGCTTCGGGAATCGGCCCGACTCAAGAATCAATTGAGTTTCAGCTTGCACGGTCCGGCAAAGCGAGGAGACTCCCAACCGCTCAAATTCAGCAACAAGACAATCAACAACAGGGGCATTGTCTTGCATCGAGAGCGTCGGCCACCACATTTGCCTTCCCGGATGATACTTTGGATAGTGAGGTCATAATCCTTTATCAATTCTAGCCACCTCCTCTCGCCTCAAGTTCAAATCTTTACGAGTAAAGATGTACTTGAGGCTCTTGTGATCGATAAAAGTATCACAAGATTCGCCGTACAAATAATGCCTCCATATCTTCAATGCAAACACCACGGCGGCTAGCTCAAGATCATGCGTGGGATAATTCTGCTCATGCTTTTTCAACTGCCTCGAAGCATAAGCAATCACCTTGCCCTCTTGCATGAGCACACACCCAAGTCCCAACCGAGAAGCATCAGAATAAACAGTGAAACGCTTCCCCGGTTCGGGAAGGGTAAGAACGAGAGCGATCACTAACTTCTCCTTCAAAGTGCGTAAGCTGTGCTCACACTCTGCGATCCACCTGGAACTTCATCCCCTTCGAGTCGGTTGTGAAAGTGGCTTGGCAATGATAGAGAAATCCTGCACAAAACGCCGATAGTATCCGACCAACCCAAGGAAACTACGCACCTCTTTGACATTGGAAGGCCTCTTCCAATCCAAAACTCGCGAGACTTTGCTAGGATCTACCGATATGCCCTCTAGATTGATGATGTGGCCAAGAAAACCCACTTACGAAATCCGTAACTCGCACTTTTCAGCTTAGCAAAGAATTGATTCTCCCTCAGGGTACTCGGCACAAGCCTCAAGTGTCGCTCATGCTCCTCTTCTGATTTAGAGTAAATCAGAATGTCATCGATGAACACTACCACAAACTCATCAAGGTACTTGTGTAGCATATTGTTCATCGCCTCCATAAAGACAGCAGGAGCATTAGTTAGTCCAAAAGACATAACTTTAAATTCATAATGCCCATACCTAGTGGAGAAAGCAGTCTTCTCAATGTCCTGCTCCCTCACACGGATCTGATTGTACCCGATCAAGATCAATCTTGGAGAACACCTTTGCTCCCTTCATTGGTCAAGCAGATCCTCGATGCGAGGCAAAGGATACTTGTTCTTGACTGTCACTTGATTAAGAGCACGATAATCAATGCACATACGCCAACTTCCATCCTTCTTCGAGACGAAGAGGACGGGTGCTCCCCATGGCGATACGCTACGCCGAATGAAGCCTTTGGCCAACAGATCCTCCAATCGCTTCTTCAACTCGTCTTGAAAAGGTCGAGCCAAGCGGTATGGAGAGATAGAAATAGGTCGAGTGCCGGAGCAAGATCAATACGAAACTCCACATTCCTCACGGGAGGTAGACCAGGCAACTCGTCAGGGAACACATCAACGAACTCCTTCACTACAGAAATCTCCTCAATGGGAATCGAGGAAGATGGTTTCTCGAGACAAAGTCATGAGGAAACCCAACCGCCTCAAACGCCGACCAGGAAAACAAACTAGTCAAAGCAAAGACGGGCTGGAGGGTATACCACCACGAAGGTCAACTCTTCACGGACGGGCCTGCAAGGAAAGCTGTCTTCCGTAAACAACAGATCTTAGCAGTGCATCGATGCAGCCAGTCCATGCCCAAAATGACATCAAAAGGAGCCAAGCTGGATCACCATGAGATTGGCAAAGAAAACCTCATCATCAATGGCAATGGTGCAACCAGAGCGAGACCAAAGAACTAGCAATCAAACCCCAGGAGAACCGACTAACACGGACTCGAGAAATCCGAACTCCCAACTTAGCTCTACTAGCAAACTCGACGACACAAAAGAGTAGGATGCTCGGAATCAAAGAGAACAAAGGCATCAACGGAATCCACGAGCAGAGTACACGAAACCACCTCTGGATGCCCGGTGACTCGGCGGTCGGCAAGCGTACACTCTGGTGGCGCCGGGACGTATGAAGGCCCCGACTCGGTGATGCCCCATCAAGGCTGGGGCGGAGGAGGCAAGCGAGGAGGAAGCAGAGGCAGTGCGGGCACGATGGCTGGTGGCGCCCACGCAAAGGGCGGTGAGAAACAGGAGCAGACCATCATGTGCACCGATCCTCTGGAAGACGCCGGAGTGGGAGGAGAAGGCACCGTCTCCCACTTGATGATGCTACCGGGGTTCATCCGGCAGACTTCGCCCCATATGGCCGGGCTTGCCACAGTGGTTGCAATTCCCGGTCCAACCACACTCAAGCACGGTGCTCGCCACGCGCCAAAGCACTTCATGCCTGCCCTCGGGCACAGACGAGCAACGCTCGCGAAGACGGCGGGGCGACCCCATCTTAGCCCACGAGGGGAGCCTGTCCTCCTTGAACTTCTTGAAGGTGGGCCGAGAGGACCCACCTCCTCCACCAAAGGTCCTCTTCGGCCCCCGGGCCGCAGGAACCCCCGAACCTCCGGGTTACGCTTGTCCGGGAGAGCTCCAACTCGAGCTCCATGCCCTTCGCTTGCTCCACCACTGCAGCAGAAGTCACGAGGGCGATCGCCCCCATGACAACTCTGAACTCCTGGTTGAGGCCCCTACGGAACCTCCTAGCTTTCTCCCGATCGTTTTGCCACAGTAGTCTGAAGCGCACCACGCTGTTGAACTCCTTCTCATACTCTGCCACCGACCTCTTTCCACTGGGAAAGAGTGGTCGAGTAAGCTCCATCCTCTCAAGGAAAGACTCAGGTGGAACTTGGCTCGGAGGCGAGCCACAAAGTCCTCCCAGGTGTGAACCCAGATCGGGGTTCTAGCGGCCAGAACCCCCTCCCACGGATATCGGCTTGGCCCTTCGGTGAAAAGCCACAAAGCGAGTCCTGCGAACCGAGGTCAACTCTAGGACCTCAACCGCCTCTCCATGTACCGCAGCCAATCTGCGGACTGGATCGGCGTGCTGCTCCGTCGAAAGTGTCAAGACGGAGGGACATCCACTCCCGAGACTCATCCTCGGCTCCGGTGCAGCGGGGCAACAACAGGGGCCCGCTGCGGGGAGGCACAACAGCGAGGGCTGCCCGCATGGCTGGCGGCGCAGCTCTGAATCTCCCTCTGCAGAGCCTGGACTAAATCTTCATTGGCGGCGGGCACCTCGCTTCGACCAGACAGTTGGAAGCTCCTCCCGAGCTGGCCCACGAGCATTAAGCTAAACGCTACCCTCGACAGACTCCTCAACTCCACAGGAGCCTCGCCCCTGGCCTCCACGACCACGGCGTCCACGGCCTCTACCCTCGGCATGGCTGCTTAGGCAGACAACCACCCAAACACCAAAGCACACAATCAAGATCATAGATCAAACAAAGATCATAAGCATATTCCTTATCACATAATCAAGCGCGATGCATTGATGAACCAAAACCCATCCTATCAGTGCAACCAAGTGTGTCGATTTTAGATTAGTTATACCACTTTTACAAGTTTTAACGTTGCTATCCTATAACAAGGTTTTAGTTAGAACCTAAGCCATGTTTCTAAGTTATTCCACATCACATTTTAGTTGTACCCTATAGCATGACACTAAAATTCACATTCCAAGGACCTCTGACCCGCTCGATACCAATCTGTAACACCCGGCATTTACTATGCCTGAATGTTACCAAACATAAGCTAAACAACATCTAAATACCACATTTAACATCAAATTCCAGCAAAGGTGCATAGACTAAAAACCGAGATTTCGGCAGCACCTCCTTTGTTTTATCATGAATTTAAGGAACAGCAACAATATAGCATTATATAGCAATAAGAGAAACATCTAAAACAGCAATAAATAAAGTCTTAACGACAATAAAAGACTAACATCAAGCTCTTAAAGGTCCAAGTGTCAAACAAACAATAGAACTCTCATTAACCAAGCTAAGACTTAATTTAGAGGCCATCACACGCAATTTATTATCCAACTAAATGAATTGACTTGGGGAAACATTAAGGTGAAGCAACGTGTGAGCGTGTGACTATTCCCCTTTCCCGCATGCCGTTCTCATGGTACCTAAAACAACAAGAAAACACAAGGGTGAGTTCGAAAACTCAGCAAGCATACTGCAATGGACAACAAGCATAACAACAAGTCAATAACATCTTTCATCATGTATAACATCTCATTCATGAATACTTATCAATATCATCATCAATTTGTATGCGATGTAATGCATTGCTCCTGACCCTCTGGAACCTCATACCGGTATGGGAAGTACACACCCGTCGGTGTGCACCCTTTCCCCCTTCCATCCCGAAGATGGAGGGTGCCTACTCGCTTCCAAACACTACGTGGATGGAATCACGATATAGGACTTACTCAATGGCGTTCCGGATTAGTCATAACTTTCTCACCGACCTTGCCGGACTAGTTAAGACTTTCTCACCGCCCTCGCCCTATCTCATGACATGCATGCAACCATGCCAATTATCATATTCAATTCACATATTAACACATGGCATCATAATATGTTAAACATGCTCATCATATCATATCAATCATTAAAACATGGCAAGTGGACATATATCATGTAGGCAATTCCATCTAATTTCAACATGCAACCTACAACTTGCTATCCATCACAACACACTTGCCTCAACCACGTGCAACGGATTGGCGGGAAGAAGAGGGAACTCCCGGGGTCACACCACCTGCACATAGGCATCACACACTCACAATCATAACCTCAAAACAGTACACACGCCCCATCTAACCCGACATTGCCAACTACTCGCAAAACCTAAAAACAGAGGTTCTGTCGGCGGGACAGCAGCCTTGCAAAAGGCATAACTTGAGTTCTGGGACTCCAAATCGAATAAACGAGTACACCGTCGCGAAGCTTAGGAAATTTCCCAACTTTTTCTAGTTATAGGGAAAGACTGATTCGGACTCTAAAATTGTTTAATCTACAGATTACCACAATCTGTTCCAGTTACGTCACAGATTTTTAGGCGCTCGGTAAAACAGCCATAACTTTCAAACGGCTGATCGGAAATTAACGTGCTTTACGTCCACGGAAAGATAATTAAATTATCTACAACTTCCTAGAAGTCCGTACGGTCTGATTCGGATTCTAAATCGACGGAAACTCGAACCCTAGTTCGACTGCTCAATCTGCCCGAAAACAGAAACGTGGACAAGTTTAGATCTAACCCAAATTACTTCAAACCAGCGCCTCCAATTGATCTAAAAACTTGATAAACACCCTAATAACAGTACCTAGATCATCCCCAAGGATCCCCAAGATCATACCTTTGCCCGGCGCAAAACTC
The DNA here is from genome assembly GCA_036346355.1 of Rhipidocladum racemiflorum. Classification (NCBI taxonomy): domain Eukaryota; kingdom Viridiplantae; phylum Streptophyta; class Magnoliopsida; order Poales; family Poaceae; genus Rhipidocladum; species Rhipidocladum racemiflorum. Next base: position 48,965,937 of record CM070589.1, read on the forward strand.
CAATCAATCTCCGCGAATCTCCTCGCGAATCGCTCCCTCGCTTCCACGTTCCTCGCTCCTCGCTCCTTGCTTCTCGCTCCGCGCTCCACGGGATGACTCCCCAAGGTGCAGGGGTGGGGAGGCCCCCCTAGGGCCGCAAGGGGTGGCGGGGAGGTGGTGTGGAGGGGAGGAAAGGGAGGGGTGCGACGGTTATGGGGGCTAGGGCTTAGGGGAGGGGAGGGAGGAGGGGCGCAAGAGGGGGAGGTGGGGGCGCAACAACAGCAGCATGGGCGCAAGGGGGCTGGGGGGAGCCCCTTTTATCAGCCCTCAACCCAATCCTAGTCCGTTACGGAGTCCTAATCCATCCCACCAAAGCCCACCAAGGCCCAAAACTCCCCCGGGAAGGCCCAAAACCCCGAAAACGGCCCGGAAACGGCCCGAAAACGTTATTAACCCCCGATCCTTATGATCTTAACCTTATTTCCACATCTCATACTGTATTTAACCTTATCATGCTCAAAAATTAAGGATACGACACTCCGAGGTGTCACAAAACAATTTTGTATAACTAAGACCAATGACACAACCTGCCAGGGTACAACAATTTTTACAACAGTGGCTACCCGCCACGATTTCATATCTCATTAAGTCAATATTATTAATTCATCATGTGACATGAACCCATCGTACAACTAAGCATGTCTAAGCATAGTTACGATAACCCAATGTTGGTACTACAATCATATCCAACTAGTAAATGACCCAACCTAGGGTGACAATGGATACATGGCATTTCAATGATTCAAGGTGTCATTATGGTAATCAGGTATTTAACTATTCCCGTAAATAATTCTTGTAAACAAATAGCATGCATTTGTATGAAACAAAAATACTGTTGGAAACATAGGTTCAACATGGTCAAGGACTACGACTTGCCTTCACCAGCAGCTAAGATATCGAAGACTTGATGCTCAGCGACGGCGTCGGCGGCTTCGATGGATTCTTCGGCTACGCAAAACGAGACACCAATAAATAACCAAAAATAAAATAAAATCTAAAAATTATAAAAATTATACTGGCAGGTAGATCTTGAATTTAGATGAATTTAGGAATTTGAACGGAGTGAATCGGAGTTCGGACGCAAAAGTTATAAGCGTTCGAAGTTGGAAAATGATGGAAAATCAAGGAAAATAGAAAAGTTACTATTTGCTACAGTAACTTACGAGAATGAATTGTTCCAGAACTGAACCAAACTACAGAGCCCTCCTTTTCTTCCAAAAAACCGGATTTTTACCCCATTTTCGCACGGATTTGGATCAAACAAAGCCCGAACCTCTAGATAACATCTTTAGCTACATCTAGGAGGAAGGAATTGGACCAAACCTTGCCGGATTGGGAGAAATTGACGACGAGCAGCGTTCGGTCGGAAGCACCAAAACTCAAAATTAAATGCCGCCAACTCTTGATCAAACCTAAAATTGATTGTTGGGTTAGACTCTAGACTCAATCACGGTCACAAGGAACCAATTGGAGTTGAGAAAAACCCACCGGAATGGATGCTAGGAGGATGAACTTGAAGAACACCGAAAAACGGCGACCCGGCGTTGGTTTTCTTGATCTAGCGGGCAAATGATTTGTCGAGACTTTATAATTTGTGATAATAGGTTATAAAGTGTGGTAACATGTGATAGGTTGGGGTTTTTGCAACTAAAACCCTGAGATTTCATGTTTTAGCGCGTTTCGGGCTGTTTCCAGGCTTCCGGGCCTCTCCGGGGTCGTTTTGGGCCTTGGGGGGAAATTCGTGGGCCGGAGGTGGGGCACTTGGGCCCATGTGGGAGTAGTGGGGGGGGCATCACACCCTGCTGCCCTAGCCCCCCCACCACTCCATGCGCCGCCCCACCCTCATCTCCCCTCTCCTCCACATCTCCCCTCACCTCCCCTCTCCTTCCCCCAAACCGCCTCCTCCCTCCTCCTTTCCTCTCCCACTTGTGGGCGCACCCCAAGATCTCCTCCTCGCTGCCACAACTCGCCGCCGCTGCTGCCCTTGCCGTGGAGGAGCGCCGCGACGAGTGGATTTGGGAGGGATCGGCGCGGGAGGAAATCGGGAAAGAACGCGAGGTTTCGGCCGTCGGTTTGTGATTCTCCAAGAAGGTAATGGGGGAATCTTGTGGGGTAGATCTCTTGCTGCTGTAGACGGGGATTACCATGTTTTTTAGATCAAGGAAGGTGCTTCCATGGGTTAGATCTAATGAAAACTAGAGATGTATTCACGTTCTGTTCGGGCAGATTGGGAACCCGAACTAGGGCAGGTGTTTTCGCCAATTTAGATTTGGAATCTGACCGTACGGACTTTAAGGAAGTTTTAGATAATTTCATTATCTTTCCGTGCATATAAAGAACGTTAAAATCCGCCCAGCCGTTTGGGAGATATGGCCGTTTTACCGAGCGCTGTCAAATCTGTGACGAGATTGGGACAGTTCGTGTTCAACGTTAGATTAAACAACATTAGAGTCCGAATTAGTCTTTCTCTATAACTAGGAAAAGTTGGAAATTTTCCTAAGCTACGCGAGGATGTACTCATTTATTCAATTTGGAGTCCTAGAACCGAAGTTATGCCCATTGGAAGGCTGCTGTCCCGAAGTGATAGATTTGCTGTTTTCTGATTTTCGGAGTTGTAAGCGAAGTCGGGTAGTGGGATTCATATGTGTGCTGTTTTGTGGACTCGTTTTGAGTGTGTGGCACATGTTTGCAGGTGGTGTGCCTCCGGGAGTGCCCTCAACCTCTTGTCACTCCATTGCCCGTGGTTGATGGCAAGTGTGTTGCGTGGATTGTATGCTATATATGTTGCTATGTTTATGAAAGAATTGATTGTGTTGATACATTTGAGATTATGTGGGTTGTGGTGCCGAAAGGGTTTCGGTCACCTTCTGTTGTTTGTAGTAATGTTGGGTTTGACGGTGTGGCCGGTTAGTGCCATTACCGATGGACTTTTAACCTCCTGTTGGGAGAGTGCTTATCCTATCTGTCGTAGATTGGGCAGTTGGTATCAGAGCGGGCTGTAGGTCCCTGGAATGTGTATTTAGTGTCATAACTATAGGTTCAACTAAAATATGATGTGGGATAACCTAGAAACATGGCTTAGGTTTTACTTAAAACTTTGCCATAGGATAGCAACATTAAAACTTGTGTAAGTGGAATAATTAATTTAAAACTTGACACACTGCTGTACAAGAGGAATGGGTATGGGTACCGTTGCTTTACGCTTAAATGTTGTATTTAAGCTTTGGTGTTGAATGTTACATTTGGGAATATATGTTGCTAAATGATTACTTGCTGAAATTTTACCTTAAACTATGGTATTAAATGTGTTATGGTCTATGTTTGGTGACATTCTGGGCTTAGTAAAAGCTGGGGTGTTACAGGTGGGGAGGCCACCCTAGGGCAGCAAGGGGGTGGAGGAGAGGTGGGGAGCAAAGGGGAGCAATGGGGGAGGTGGAGGCGCATGCAAGGGAGAGGGGGAGGTGGGGGTGGCGGCTAGGGCAAGGAGGGAGAGGTGGGGGCGCCCAAGGGCAGGGTGTAGGGTGCAAGGGGGTAGGGGGGAGGCCTTTTACCAGCCCCCACACCTGTTCCTAATCCTAAATGGATTCCCACTCCATCCCACCAAAGCCAACAACCCCCCTTTTAGGCCCAAACTCCCGCGGGATTGCCCAAAACCCCGGAAACGGCCCGGAAACGCTATTAACCTCCATACCCTATGGTTTTAACCTTAATTCCACATCTCATAATGTTTTTGACCTCATCATGCACTATTTATAAGGTTCCGACACTCCGTGGTGACACATCACTTCAAAAGGCCCAAAAACGCGAGTAAACCTCAAGCCGAAAGATTTTATTCTCTAATTTCACATTCTATAATGTCACACCATACCGTAGTGTCACAGCGATGCTGACGTTAGTGGCGACTACCCGCTCGGCTGCGATGCCTCAACTCCTGTGCGCTACGTGGCATGCTCTGGTTGGCTGGTTGCACGGCAAGATCCAGACATTGATTCAAAATCCGACGGTCAAGATTCGATCTAATCGGCTGCATTTAAGGGGTGACGTGGACAGTCCTAGCATTTGACATGTGGCCCGATCTATACCATTCAGACCAAATTGAATGTCTAACAACAGGTCTATGTAATACTACATGATTCAATCCCGATCATTGAAAACAAAATCCACAGTCCAGATCTAATCTAGTTCACACGATTACGTGCTACGTGGCTCAATCTGTTGCGTTAAATCTAGATCCAACGATCTAAATTGATTCGATCTAGAACATTAGATTGCAGCTACGTGGCAAAACCTAGGTCATTAGATCCAGATCCGACAACGCAAACTTAATTTAGATGAATCGGTGGAAGTTGCTTACGTGGCCAAATCCAAACGGTTCCCTTGAGATCGGACGGCTAAGACGGTTCGTGAACGTTAAGCGATGGCGCGGCAGGCAGAGGTGACCGGAGCCGAGGAAGACGACCAATGTACCGGTGTTTCGGTGCGATTCCGGCGAAGTGAATTGCGCCTCTGGACACGCTTCGTCTTCGTGAGTTCAGATCTGGGTGCAGCAACGACGGAGCACGATGGATGATAGCGGTAGAAAGCAAGAACGCGTGGAGGTGCACAAACCCTACTCCAGCGAACAATTGCTGGCGTGTGGTGGTGGATTTGACGGCGCAACCTAAGGCTAAAGGCGAAGGACGAAACAGCGAACATAATGCGCGGGTCCAAGCATTAAATACCGGCAAGGACGCCGAGCTAGGCACGGATTTCGCGGAGGTAGTTGGCGGCGGCGGTGGACTCCGATGACCACATGGCGCTATCTCAGCCGACAACGTGCACCCGATCCGACGCCCCACGCGCGCGCGACACGGCTCACTGCCCGCCGTTGGATCGAGATCAAGCGGTCGGCGCGATTAGGATTTAGGGTAAGGGTGCGGCGCGGGTAACGGGTTGCGGGTCGGGTGACGCGATTTGAACCCGTTAGGGTTTTCCAGGTTTTTCCTTTTTGTTTTAATTATTTAAAATACCTCTGATAATTCGAATAAAGCGAGAAAAATATCAAAAATGTCAGAAAAATTCTGGAAAATACTTTGAGACATTTTGGACTCAAATAAAATATTTTCAACAAAACTTTATATGGAATTTTCAAATATTTAAATAATTTAAGAAAGGACTCAATTCAAATTAAATCCAATTAAATTCCAGAAAATTTCAAATAACTCAATAAATTTAATAAAAGCAAATTTTGGGATGTTACAAAGTCCTCCTCAACTAGAAGCGCAAGAGGTGATATTTGTCTTTTCTATTCTTTCTTCTTGTGTTGTTGGGTGATATACTGATCGATATTATTGGGTTCTTTGGGGCTTTGAGGTTATTGGGAACAAATTGAGAACAAACCTTGCAATTTCGGCTAGATTAAAATCATGACTGACTAGGACTAGTATGGCCTGAAATTCTCATCTAATTGAAGATACTTTAAATCATGCTTTGCGTGTTTGTTCTTGAGAAACTTAGGTGGCACTACTACAGAACAGGCAATTCTTGCCGCCATATCACTGCCGCTTGGGCTAGAGCTGTCAGTGATAAAATGTCACTGCCGGTTCGTAAGATCCGCTGCCCAGGAAACGCATCACTGCCGGTTGGTATAACCAACCGGCAGTGATAACAAACTATCACTACCGGTTTATACTCAAAACTGGTAGTGCCATATCACTACCGGTTCTAAATAGAACCGGCAATGATATTGGAACTTTTACTACCAGGTTATTCTTTAACCGGTAGTGATATGTATTTTCCCGCGCATCTGAAATTTCCCGCGTAATCTGACCTTATCACTGCCGGTTCTGTGCAGAGCCGGCAGTGATAAGGTATTTATGTAGCTACATTGACTGATGCCTTCCCCAGCCGAGCAGACAGAGAGGAGCTCTGTTTGCTCGATTGTCATTTTCTTGCTGAGGTGCTGTCGAAAAATTGTGCAAATATTTTTCTCGTATTTCTTTTCGAGGTGATATCTTCTTCGACTAAGCAGAACAAAGAGGAGCTCTGTTTTGCTGGGTAATTATTATCTTGGTGAGTTGTGCTGAAAAATTGTTTTAAAATTTGTCTCGTATTTCTCTTCGAGGTTACTTAATAGCGGTAAAATTGCTTAAAAAATGTCTATGTTATATTTGTAGTAAAGTTTTAAGTAATGAAAATTGCTAGATGGATAATTTTGCATAATTGTAATTATTGTAAATAATGAAAAATTGTTATATGGATTTTTAAATAGTATAATTTGCTAGATGAATTATAAATAGTTAGAATTGCTAGTTGAATGTTTACATAATGAAAATTGGTAGATGGATTTTGTAATAATGAAAGTTCAAAGATACATAATTTTTTAGAAATATATCCTTTTATTCTATTAAATGCTTGTTTGATGTATATTAATTTAATTTAATAGCGGTGCATAACAAAATGAAATGAATAAATCTTCTAAATAATTAAAAATGCTAAATGGATATTTAAATAGCGAAAAAGGTTTGATGTATCTTAATATAGACAAAATTGCTAGATGTATTTGGAAATCTAATCATTTACAATTATATTGTAATTTGCAGTTATGTGCTTATAATGTGTTTATAGTTAGAATTAATTAGTACTTCAAGACTAATCAAGGACAATAAATTATTTGTAGATGGGCTGAAGGTGGATGTATGACACAGACCATCGCGAACCAGAGTTCTTTAATGGTGTGACTTGTTTTTTGAATGAGGCTGCGACACACAAGTCGAGGAATATGGCGGACTATATGTATTATCCATGCGTTGATTGCAAAAACGAGAAGCTATTTTGTAACATAGAGTCGATACTTGCACACTTACTTCGAAGGGGTTTCAAGGCTAGCTATACCTGTTGGACCGAGCATGGTGAAGATGATAATGTACATGAAGGGCAACATATTGATGAAGATGACAGAGACAACGATATGATGATGGTGGAAGATACGTTCGTTAATAGCCACGAAGATGATCTAGATCAAATGTTGCGTGATGGGGAGGGGGACTTCACGAGTGAAAGGGAGTTTCAAAAGTTTCAGCATATGGTAGAGGACTGTACAACACCATTGTACCCGGGCTGCAAGGAGGAGCACAAAAGTCGCATCTTGTGCTTTCCATCGTAGTTGAAGGCAAGCAATGGTTGGTCCGATAAGAGCTTTACTGAGCTGTTATGTCTCTTGGGGGACTTGCTTCCAGAGGGTAATGTGTTGCCTACAACTACGTACCAGGCCAAGCAGGTTGTCTGCCCATTGGGACTAAAAGTACAAAGAATACACGCATGTCCAAACGATTGCATATTGTATCACAATGAGTTTGCAGACATGGATGCCTGTGTTGTTTACAAACCAAAGCGGTACAAGGGTAATGATGCTGATATCGAGAACGATGATGTCGGGGTGAAGTGTAAGAACAAGAGGTATCCACGTAAGATGCTGATATCGACGTCATGCGCATAGAGAAAAACGTGTGTGATAGCTTTCTTGGTATCTTGCTGGACATACCTGGCAAAACGAAAGATACACTCCAAGCAAGGATGGACCTCGAAGATATGAAACTCAGGAAAGAGCTGCATCACATAGAAATGGATACAAGTGTTCGCGCTAAAAACGTGAAGCAGGGTTTCTAGCCTCGAACACACAAGACAAACACCGAGTTTGCAAGGCGTGCCAGTCAATTTGACCTGGAATTGACAAGGTAGAGATTATAAGCAAATCAAAGCCGATAAAAACGAAGGTTATCGGCTTGACGCTAGTCGGCTAAAAGCCGATCAGGAGATAACTAGATCAACCTGGCGGTCAATCTGGGTACAAGGCAAAATCGGCTTTGAAAAGGCGATGCACAACTTAACAAAGTAGATCGAACATGGGATGAAATCGGCCAAAACCAACAATTGGCGATGTGCAACTTTGTTGATTTCGTCGACTTACAGAGAAGCTTGTAAATCTAAAACGATGAAAAGGAACTGTAAAAAGTATGTGTGTTATGTTGAGATTGGATGCCCCATCGCCCAGAGCTTGTCCCCTTTTTATAATATTCTGGTCGATCCGAGTCGCACATGGATACGGCAGCCTTATTCGTATCGGCCTCTGATCCGATTTCCTTTCCTTGTTAGAAATGGATTCTCTTTTCGGTTCGTTCGATACCGGTTTTTCTTTCCATAAAAACCCTCCTATCCGATTTGGACTGATTTTACTAAAAACGCCGAATTTTGGTGCAAACATATGCCCCCCGTTTTTGGAAGATAACTTTGTTATTTTCCAAAAATTCTATTGGCTTTATGTCCATATCGGCTTATGGAGGAATCTTTCTCGGGAACCACCCCATTAACTGCGCCGTAATAATCTCGGTGCGTTTTAAATGCACAACCGTTCCCGCTTGTTCGCTTCTTTTTACTACCGTATAAATAGGGGGTCCCCCCACGGTCATTTTCACGTTTTCGAGCTCTCGAATTGCCAGCGACCGGCTTCTCTTTCCCTTTTCTAGTCAAGTTCTCCTTCTCTCCGATCGGCTGTCATGGATCCAACCCAGGTATTTATAACGATCCCTCAGAGTTCAGATCAGTTCTTCCTAGGACCGATAGGAACCGTGACTTCCGATTTTGTGATCAATGAGGAAATCCCTAGGCTTCCTTTATCAGCTGCGGGTTATAATATAAAAGAATGGGACAAAAGTTTAAGAGCTTGGCCCACGGCCCTTAAGGGGTGGCGATCGTGGTATATCAGAGTGTCGGCTCAAAAAGGAGCAGAGTGAGAAAGGTTGGGTATAGCCGAGTGTCTTCCCCTAAGTTTGGCCAACCCTGAAGCTAACGAGCCTTTGGTAGCATCGACTTCTTATTTTTGGTCCGACTCCTTCAATGCCTTTCTTTTTAGGACTGGTCCAATCGGCCCAACTCTCCTTGATGTTGCCCAGCTGTGTTGCCTTAGGCCAAACGGAGACCAATTATCGGCTTTTAGCGGTAAGCCCCATCATAAGCTGATTCGCAAGAAAGGAGAGGGTTGGCGCAAATATATTCAGAATAATAACAAAGTTAATGGGCTTGTATCGGATGAAGAGCACGTTGCCTTCCTCAACCTCTGGCTGGATAGGTTTCTTTTCTGCGGAGCCTCCCTTGGCCCGACCCAAACTTACCAGCTGGTAGCAGAACAATTGGTAGAGGGTCGTCGACTTGCATTAGGAAAACTATTTCTAGGGGCCGTGTTCCAAATGATGCATATTATCCGAAGCCGACTGTTCTCTGGCTTTGCCAATTTTGTTGTTGGTAACATAGGGGGCACTTTGTGGTTCATCCAAACTTGGTTGTATTGCATGTTCGGCCGATCCCTCCTTGGTCAAGTTATACCCAGCTTCTCTTTGCTTGAACATATTGAACCTCGCACCAGAGTGACCAATTTGACAGCGGCTGAGGTCGTTCTTGAGCTTGCCGATGAGTTCCAAGTCGTCCACATGCCACACTTCGTTCTAAACAACCGTCGGTCAGGCTCATTTTCTCACTGGTGGTCCTTGGTATCCGATGATCTTTTGATGGATAGGACACCATCGGCTATCATTTCCCAGTTTTTGCCTAACTTCCGTAAGCCGACAGTAGCGGCTACCAGCAGCTCGAGTGAGAGTTCAGGCTATACCAACTCATCAATAGCCGAGGTACCGGCGCTTATTCTCCTGTTGTCTTTTTTGTGATCGGCTTTTTACTGAGCTTTCCTTCTTTCGCAGGAACGGACTGTTACGGATGTCGGGGAACCCAGTCGATCCGAACATTGCCGCCGGAAGTAGCCGACAGAGGCGGCCGGGGCAGACGGTTGGTACTACAGGCTATGCCTCGGGTACTTTGGGTATCCGTAGTCCGCCTTTGTCGGACCTAGCTCGTCAGTACCGTCCGAGTAAGTTGCTTTTCCCATGTTGGCTTCTATCTTCTTTACCTTGCCCAATGTTAACCTGGTGTGTTTTTTTAGAGAGGAGGAAGAAGTCTACCAGGCCATCCCCTAGACACACGAGGCGTTCGCCCGATCATTCCTCGGAGCAGTCGGCTACTGATGTAATTTTGATCCTGTCTTCTTTAAACGATGCCCTTTTCCTGTGATGCTGATCGTCCTTTGTTCTTCAGCAATCGCCTTCGGTCCAAGTGGCGGGGGTTCTAGCCGATCTTCAAGGGACATCTTCGGCCCTTCCACCCATGCTCTCTCCAACGCTCCCCGCCGTGCCGCCATCTGCAGACGTCGTGCCGATCTCTCCTGATTCTGCTGATCCTGCTAACCTTCTCGGCTTTACCCTAGATGAGCTGAGTGATCCTGAGGTGATAGCCACGGACGACTATCCGGCTGACGTTCGGCGGATTCTTGATGCTTCCGTCACCACGTCGGCCGCTGTGACTTCCGAGCCGGGCATGCAGGAAAGACTTAATCGTCTCCTTCATGAAGTCATGCAGCCTGAAGCAAAACTCTTGGAGAACACTCAATCGCTCAGGAATGCCATGGCTATCGTTCAAGCCGATCTTCCTCCAGAGGCTATGAATGCTTTACTGGATGTCTGCCACTTGGATAGTTGGAGAGAGGCAGTGGAAGCGGCCAGATCTTGAATCGCCCGGAGAGAAGCACAAAGAGCCGATCAGAAGATTCTAGACGAGCTGGTGGCCAATGCCAAGCTTCAGAAAAGGGAATTTGATCAATGCGCTGCTGCCTTCAAGCTAAGCAAAGGCAGGACTCAAGAGTTGGAGGCAGCCAAGACAAAACTGGAGGAGCAACTAGCCCTGGTGACCAAGGAATTAGCCGATTGCCAATTAAAGAATGCCGAATCGGCTTCTTCTCTGGTGGTCAAGAAAAAGCAGATAGGTGAAGTTTTTGCTCAAGTCAAACTTCAGTCGGCCAAAGTAGTTCCAATTCCCGGGTGACGCAACGGCCAATGAAAAGTTTATCGACAGCATTCAAACCACCATAGGGAAGGCGGTGGCAGCACTGTCGGGTTTGCGGGCCCATTTGCCCAGATCAGTGCTGTAAATTTAACTTGTTTAAACTTGCTGTTATTTGACTTGCTGGAACCGTTGATACTATCGGCTATGTATCCGACCTTTTGTGGTGTGAACACCAACTGATGTGAATGTGTTGACTCGACTGATTGTTTACCGGTCTTATCAGGCAACTTTGTATATGTGAGTGGTAGGGCTATAGACTAAAAGATATCTGTCAATGATAGAGCAGTAGATTTCTTTCCCTCTTTTGCAATCAATTTCGCTACAGAACCTGCTGCTCTAGCTAATTGCCCGACTCTTTATAAGTTTTATTTATTAAGTTCCGACCCAAACGCTAGGGTGGTAAGCTTTTAGGTATCTTCCGTTGATATCTTTAGGTAGAACGAATCTGTCTAGGGTCTCAATTATATACGAGTTCCCGTTGATCGGCCGATTTATCTTATAAGGCCCTTCCCATGTTGGAGACCATTTGCCAAATCGATTATCTTTTGAACCGATCGGCAGTATAGTTTTTCAGACTAAATCGGCTTGACTAAATGACTTTGGCACAACCTTCTTATTATATGACCTGGCAACCCTTTCTTTGTTTCTCTTAAGCCGATCTAGTGTAATTAGCCTTAATTCGGTCAAGTCATCTAGGTTGTCCAGCATTGCCTGCTTGTATTCGTCGGTCGGCAATTTATCTTGCTCAGATAGCCTTACCGAGCCGATGTTGATTTTCACAGGCAAAATGGTTTCTTGTCAATACACTAGCTGAAAGGGTGACAGTTTAGTCGACCCATGGTAAGATAGCCGATAAGCCCATAGAGCTTCTGATAACGTTGAATACCATTTTCTTGGTTTTTCCTCGATTTTTCTTTTTATTAGTTTTATCAATGTCTTGTTCGACGACTCGGCCTGCCCATTGGCCTGAGCATAATAAGGGGATGAGTTCAGTAGTTTTATCCCAAGACTTTCTGTGAAATCTCTGAACTCCTTGGACATGAACACAGTCCCTTGATCAGTAGTGATTGTCTGTGGAATTTCAAACTGATAGACGATGTGTTCATTTACGAAATCAATTAGTTCCTTGCTGGTAACTTTCTTGAGCGGTATAGCTTCAACCCATTTTGAAAAATAGTCTGTGGCTGCGAGGATGAACTTATGGCCTTTACTAGATGCTGGGAATATCTGGCCGATGATGTCTATACCCCATCTTCTGAACGGCCATGGTTTGATAATCGGGTATAAAGCCGATGCTGGCGCTGTTTGTACGTTGCCAAACTTTTGGCAAGTTTGACATCCCTTGTAGTACTTGAAACAATCTTCCAACATTGTTGGCCAAAAATATCCTGTGCGTCTCAGCATCCATTTCATTTTGTGAGCCGACTGGTGTGATCCACAGATTCCTTCGTGGACTTCTCCCATTGCCACCTTGGCTTCTTTTATTCCCAAGCATCTTAACAACAAACCTTCCATGGTTCGGAAATATAACATATTGTCCAAAAGAACATATTTAAGCGCTTTTTGTTTCACTTTCCGCTCGGTCGGCTTGGAAGGATCTAGGAAATAATTCCTTATTTCGGTTCTCCAATCGACAGGATGAACACACATAATCGGCCAATCGCTCGGCTCGATTGTTTCCTGTCGGCTTTTATTCCTATAACCTGATGCATGTTGTGCCAGTAGGTTTGCCTTGCCATTGGCTTCTCTAGGGATGTGTTCTATGGAGAATGTTGTAAACGTCTCAATGATTTGAAGGCATTGATGCAAATATTGAGCTAGTGTATCATCATTGCATCGGTATTCCCCTTTGACTTGTTGTACAACCAACAATGAATCTCCGAAGGCTTCGGCGTCTTTTACCCCGATGCTGTTCAGCAATTGCAACCCTCTTAACAGTGCTTCATATTCTGCTTGATTGTTAGAAAATCGACCATTTAGTCGATACATGAACTTAAAGTTTCATTTCTTTGGCGAAACCAAAATTATACCGATGCCTTCTTCTTGGCAAACAGATCCGTCAAAGTATAATTGCCAAGGAGTCACATCGGCCGTTCCGGCTAACGTAGCAGTCCCTGTAATGAAATCGGCTATGACTTGTCCTTTTACAGACTAAGCCGATTTGTATGTCAGGTCAAACTCGGTTAAAGCATACGCCCATTTACCAAGTCGACCTCGCAAAATCGGTGCGGATAGAATGTATTTAACTACGTCGGTTTTGCAAACTATAATGCACTTTGATGCCAAAATATAATGTCTTAACTTAGTGCAAGCAAAATATAAAGACAAACACAAATTTTCCACCTAGGGGTACCTGGTCTCTGCGTCCAAGAGACGTCGGCTCAAGTAGAATATGGCTCGTTCCTTCCAACCGGCTTCCTGTGTTAGAATCGCCCGTACTGTATCTCCTTCAGCCGATATATATAATTTGAAAGGTATACCATGCTTTGGTGCGGCTAACACTGGCGGGCTCATCAGATAACTCTTCACATTATCGAAGGCTTTTTGTTGATCGACTCCCCACTTCAACTCTTGGTCGTCTTTAATCTTTAAAAGTGACGCAAAAGCCCGAATTCGCCCTGACAAATTTGAAATGAAGCGTCGCAAGTAATTGATTTTGCCTATCAACACTTGTAACTCCTTTTTATTCGTCGGCGGCTTAGTATCGGCTATAGCTTTCACTTTAGCTTGGTTTACTTCAATCCCTTTTTCGTGTACTGTAAACCCGAGGAATTGTCCAGCCGATACTCCAAAAGCGCATTTGAGCGGTTTCATTTTTAACCCGTGTGCCCGTGTATTTTCGAACATTTTTTCCAAATCGGCTAAGTGTTGCCAATCCTCTTTGGATTTTACTACCACATCATCAATGTAGATTTCCACAGTATTGCCAATTAAATTATGGAAAATATGGTTCATAGCACGTTGATAAGTGGCGCTGGCATTTTTTAAACCGAATGTCATAACAGTCCATTCGTATAGCCCTAAAGCCCCTGGGCATCTGAAGGCCGTTTTGGGTATGTCGGCTTCTGCAATGAATATTTGATTATATCCGGCATTTCCATCCAAAAAATTTATAATTCTATTCCCAGATGCAGCATCGATAAGCATATCGGCTATAGGCATCGGATATTCGTCTTTTGGTGTGGCTTTATTTAAATCTCTAAAATCGACACATACCCGAAGTTTGCCGTTTTTCTTCCTTACAGGAACGATATTCGAGACCCACTCAGCATATCGGCAAGGCCGGATAAACTTGGCCTCTAGTAATCGTCCTACTTCTTCCTTTATAGCATCGTATAATGTAGGATTAAATCGTCTAGGATACTGTTTAAATGGCCGATATCTAGGTTTTATGGGTGGCCGATGTTCTACCAACTGTCGGCTTAAACCTGGCATTTCATAGTATTCCCATGCAAAACAATCCCTATATTTTCTGAGTATTTCGACCAATTTTGCTTTGTAATTGGGCTCTAATTTAGCACTTACAAATGTTGGTCTTTTCTTATCACCTTCTCCAATGTCGATTTCTTCAAGCAAATCGGCAGAGGTAAATCCTAATCCTTTCCTTTCTTCTTCGAAATCTTCAACGGCTTCTTCGTATTCTTCTTGCCGATAGCTTCTCACCTTCTCCTGTAATCTTGCTATTGTCTTGGACTCCATCTTCTTACCACTTCGCTTGTCCGATCAAACGTGTTAGGTCTAACGTTGATCGGCTTGAATCCTATTTTCTCGATGCAGATGAAATCACAATCGTCCAAGACTTTTCCTGATATACATTCAGCTACATCATGTGGCCAGTTGGTGTCAGGGCTTGCCCTGGCGATATGAGCCGATGTATCAGCAGGCACGACTTCAACTGCATCATCGTTCCACTGTACCAATTTCTGATGCAAGGTCGATGGTATGCAGCAATTAGCGTGGATCCAGTCCCACCCAAGGAGCACACTATAATTGCCTTTTGCTTCTATTACGAAAAATGCAGTCGGTAAGGTTTTACTGCCGACTGTTAATTCCGACATCATCACACCTTTAGCTTCGGTGGGATCCCCCGTGAAGTCATTTAACACCATGTTCGTCTTGATCAAATCTTCGTCGGCTTTACCCAATTTTTTAAAAGTACTTAACGGCATTAGATTAACTATCGCCCCACCATCGACCAACATTCTTGATATTGGTCGGCCATTAATATACCCCTTGAGGTATAATGGCTTTAGATGCCAATGCATATCTTGCGGCTTCTCAAATATGGCATCTGGTGCCCCGAGGCACAGCTGTGCGAATACTTCTTCAACCGATTCCTCAGTTTTGAATTCAGCGGGTAGAGTAAATACCATATTTATATCCATTGGCGGTTTATCATCTCGAATCATTGGAGATCCGAATTCGACCGATTGATCTGAGTCACTGTCGGTTTGTTCCTTTTTCTTTCATTCTTGTTTTGCAACTGGTATAGGCCTTAGCTTATTGAATACCCGATCTCTTTCTTTCTCCTTTTCAGCTTCCCTTTCTTCTTGTGTCTTCAGTCGCTGAAGCCGTCTGCGCTGTGATTTGCTAAGACCTGAGGGGCACCACCTAGGTTTAGGTTCTATCGGCTTTCTGACTTTTCCAGCAAGGTTATTCATTTCACTGTCAGATTCCGTCCTGATTATGTTGTAAGAAGCCGATATTTCTTGAGTTCGGGAGGACTCGCCTTGTTCTGATGTTGACAATATTTCATGGATCGGCCTCCTGTTTCCCACTTCTAGTCGATCATGCACTAGTCTGGACAATCTGTCTTTTACCGACTGGTTTGGCCGACGCGTGTACGAGTGTTGCATAAGGCGTGATAGCACTGTAGGTAAGATCTTCCCCTTCTCCCAGCAAAATTGCCAAAAGGGACATTGCTGGTGTTCTTCTTCCTCGGTAGTTGGCCGATGTGGCACATCTGGCCGCCAATATTCGTCTGTCATTTGATTTGGCTGACGGAAGTTATTGGATTGTCGGGTATTGCGTCTTTGACTTATCCTTTCATACTTTCCCAGGAGTTGTGAGAAAGTTGGTTTTGGTTTGAAGTTGGCTTTCCTTGGAGCTCTCTCCGCCCTATACCATCTTCCGCCTTCCAAATCTCCTCTTGGTTTTACTGTCCTCGAGTTATGCCCATTTTTATCGGCCTCTATTTGTATAGAGCGGATAGTAATTTGCACTGTTTCATCTCCTTTCGACCGTATTTTAACTCTTTTAGTCGGCTTGACATCCTGTTCCATGGATTCCTTTCCTTTTCGTGAATACTGGACCATGTTGATTTGGAAGGGATTCATATCTATCTGCATAGCCGATTCTTCTGCAAACTTCAATCTTCCATCGGCGATAGCCGATTGGATCTGCTGTCGGAAAATATTACAATCGTTAGTGTTATGTGAAAATGAATGGTGCCATTTACAATACCTTCGCTTTTTAATCTCTTCGGCCGATGGGATAACGTGTCCTTCTGGTAGTCTTATGAGTTTTTCTTGCAGCAATAAATCAAATATCTTGTCACACTTCGACACGTCATATGAATACTTAACCTCTTCCTTATTTTTCATCGGCTTGAGCAAAGAGCACACGAGCGACCTTTTGGAACCCTTGGTCCATTTGGCTATATTTATTCTTGCTTCTTCGTCCTCAGAAGCGTCGCTTGAATTATACTCTACCATGTTTACTTTGGCCTTTTCATTACCATTTGATTTAAATCTATCTTTGAACCCCTTATTTTCTGCATGTCGGCTTTCATGTGCCGATACGCGATGGAGTAAGTGGCCTAGATCAGGGAATTCTTGGCCTGACAGTTTCTCTTTTAATGGCGGGATTAGCCCTTGGAATGCTAGATCGGCTAATTGATCATCGGGCAATGTTACACTAAAGCATCTATTTTGCATGCCTCTAAACCTTCTAATGTAGTCGAAAACCGATTCGCCGTACTTCTGTCGGACTGAGCTAAGATCAGAAATTCTAAGCTCCATAGTTCCCGAGAAGAAGTACTCATGAAATCGGCTTTCCAAATCGTTCCAAATATGAACTGAATTTGGAGGCATATTGGTAAACCAAGTGAATGCTGCACCGGATAGTGACAAAGGAAACAACCTAATTTTTAATCCGTCAGAATGTGCAGCTTCTCCACATTGAGCCATAAATCGTCCGATATGTTCGATGGTGGTGACGGAATCATCACCCGAAAATTTGGCGAAGTCCGGTATTCTGAAGTTATGTGGATACGGTATATGATCTATGTAATCGGGATACGGCTTCCTATAGCCGATTGCCCTTCATTTAGGTTGTAAACCGAACTGTTCCTTTAACACCCTGGCATTTAATATGCCCGAATGCTACCAAACATAAGCTAAACAACATCTAAATACCATAAATTAAGGTAAATTACAGCAAAGGAGTAAATGCTACAACCGAAAATTCCGGCAGCATCTCCTTTGTTTTTCCATGAATTGGAGCAAGAGTAATAACAAGGCAAGTTATATCATAGCATAAGACATCTAAAATAGCAATAACAATGAATAAAGCATCACTTATGTCTAAAATAAGGAATTCAACCATTCCAACAAATATAACAAACCAAACGATGAACTCAAGCCCAAACACCAAGATTCATGGCACTAATCATTATTATCATGGCTCCCACTGATTAAACTGTATAATAATGTGAAGCTACGTGTAGAAGTGTAGCTAATGCCCTTTTCCCGCATGCCGGTTTCATGGTACCTAAGAAAAACAACAGAAACACAAGCGTGAGTTCATCACTCAGCAAGTATATCGCAATGGAACAAGAAAATACATTCTAATACCTTCATCACCACTTTTCACATACAACATCATACACATCTCATATTCATAGCGTAAGCATATCATTGACATCATCATATAACATCCTCATATAATGTAATGTAATGCGATGCGATGCACATATCTCCTGGAAACTCATGCCGGTATGGCTGAGTACACACCCGTCGGTGTGCACCCTCTCCCCCCTTCCATCCCGAAGATGGAGGGTGCCTACTCCTCGCTTCCCCACACTGCGGTGGATGGAATCACGATGTAGGACTTACTCATTGGCTCTCCGGAATAGTGATAACTTTCTCACCGACCTTCCCCGGACTAGTTATGACTTTCTCACCGCCCGGGCCATGTATCATGCCATGTATGCAAACATGCCAACATCATAAATCACTGGTACATTAACACATGGCTTCATAGCATAGTAAGCATATTCATCATATCATTGGCAATCATTAAAGCATGGCATGTGAACATATCATATATTAAATTTCAATCACAACCGATCAAGCAAACTATAACCCGCTACTCATTCCAATACACTTGCTCAACCATGAGTAACGGATTGGCGAGAAGTAGAAGGCACTCCCGGGGTCACACCACCTTCGCCCGACGACCGAAAACCCAACGGATCTCCTCCCAGTTCGCGCGATCTGCTTCCTCCCTCCAATTCCGCCGGATCTCCTCGTCGCGGAGCGCTCCAACGGATGGATCTTCGAGGTGTTGAGGTGGAGGACTCCCCTAGGGGCAGCAAGGGAGGTGGAGAGGTGGTGGAGAGGGATGGGGAGGGGCGCAAGGCCATGGAGGGGTGGCGGCTAGATTGGGGAGAGAGGGAGGCGCCACATGGGGGAGAGGTGAGTGGGGGGCAGCTAGGGCAGGGAGGGGGCGCACCAAGCCCCCCCAAACTGGTCTCCCTCCGCTCATGGGCCCATACCCCTCCACAAAAGCCCACAATTCATCCCCCCTTGGGCCCAAACTTCACCGGAAAGGCCCAAACTCCCAAAATCGGCCCGGAAACGCGATTAAACTTCATACCGTATGGTTTCAACCTCCAATTCCATATTTCATAATGTTTTTGACCTCATCATGCACATTAAATAAGGTTACGACACTCTGTGGTGTCACATCACTTCATCCCCCTAAGGCCCAAAAACGCGAGTAAACCTCAAGAAGTAAGGTTTTATTCTCTAATTTCACATTTTATAATGTCACACCATACCGTAGTGTCACAGTTCCCTTAACATATTAGCAATTTGTTCTGCCCAATTGACATTGTCGGCTTGCGGTGCAACCTGACATTGCCAATTCTCATTGTTCACACCCTGCCCCCCGAGTGCGAACTCGGGTCGTTGCCCAAACTGCGCCGCAGGAGGTCTTGGCACTTGGTCATAATCGTGGTTTCTAAAAACCAACCTATCGGGTATAGGTGCAAGAGGCTCAACGTGAGGCACTACCCTATATGGCGCTTGGTTTCTGACTGCGGTTCCTTGTGATTGTGGAACCTGATCTGTTTCGACCGGTCGGGAAGCCGATAAACCGATACCCCTAACAGAGGGTCCGTTCGATGGGCTTGGTACACTCATTTTTGTCCCATCCGTATGTCCATGGTAATGTGCAATTCCATCTTTCTACGAACTAGGTTTTAATACAGTAGGCTGAGTCGGCACCATGATAGGTGTGTGTGCCGACACGTTTACTGTGTTGGTATTGGGTGTTATGGAGTATACTGGGTATGTAGGGAGGGTTTGTAATGGATCTAGTAGGCTCCCAGACACAGCCAATTCCTGAGTAATTGTTTTTACACTATTTTCTATCATCGGTTTTAACGTAGAGACTAGAGCCGATGACTGATTAATTAGTGCATGATGCACAGATTGCTCAATCATATTTGACAGATCGACTTGAGCAGGTGCATATAGGCTTACCGGGTCAGATGGTGAATCGCCGATAGGGTTGATTGTTGGAAGCGCAGCCTTCTGAGTAATGCCTCGGCGTGTTTTCTGGAAACACCGCAACATCATTTCCTCCAAAGCTGCCTTTCGGTCTTCGATCTCTTTCCGTTGCTCGGGAGTTAAATCAGCCATTTTAGGCGCGATTATAGTATTCGCGTTGATATCGGCGGTGACTGCAGGTTTATCGGTTGATGACATCTTGATTTTCTTGGTCCCACTGGGCGTGCCAAAATATGTTCGCGCTAAAAACGTGAAGGAGGGTTTCTAGCCTCGAACACACAATACAAACACCGAGTTTGCAAGGCGTGCCAGTCAATTTGACTTGGAATTGACATGGTAGAGATTATAAGCAAATCAAAGCCGATAAAAACGAAGGTTATCGGCTTGATGCTAGTCGGCTAAAAGCCGATCAGGAGATAACTAGATCAACCTGGCGGTCAATCTGGGTACAAGGCAAAATCGGCTTTGAGAAGGTGATGCGCAACTTAACAAAGTAGATCGAACCTGGGATGAAATCGGCCAAAACCAAAAATTGGCGATGCACAACTTTGTTGATTTCGTCGACTTACAGAGAAGCTTGTAAATCTAAAACAATGAAAAGGAACTGTAAAAAGTATGTGTGTTGTGTTGAGATTGGATGCCCCATCGCCCAGAGCTTGTCCCCTTTTTATAATATTCTGGCTGATCCGAGTCGCACATGGATACGGCGGCCTTATTCGTATCGGCCTCTGATCTGATTTCCTTTCCTTGTTAGAAACAAATTCTCTTTCCGGTTCGTTCGATACCTGTTTTTCTTTCCATAAAAACCCTCCTATCCGATTTGGACCGATTTTACTAAAAACATTGAATTTTGGTGCAAACAACAGGCAAGAAGTACCTTCCCGCAGCCTGCTACACTCTTAGCAAGAAAGAGAAAATTAGCGTTTGTGAATGCTTGAATGGAGTCAAAGTTCCGTCCGATTACACTGCTAATATAAAGAGACTAGTCTCAATGAAAGACTTAAAATTAATTGGTATGAAGTCTCATGATTGCCACGTGATGATGACACATATGCTTCCAATTGCAATTAGGGGTGTTCTCCCAGAGAAAGTCCGAAACCCAATTATCAAGTTGTGTTGATTCTTCAACACGATTTCATAGAAAGACATCGATCCGTTAAAACTAGATAAGCTGTAGGAAGACGTGGTCCACACTCTGTGAAGGCTTGAGATGTGCTTCCCTCCATCTTTTTTTGATATCATGGTCCATCTCATTGTTCACATTATGAAAGAGATACGGATTCTTGGTCTCGTATTTCTATATCAGATGTACCCTTTCGAGAGATTCATGGAGGTTATAAAGAAATATGTTCGTAACTGACATCGACCGGAAGGCTGCATTGCCGATGGCTGGGGAACCGAGGAGGTCATTGAGTTCTGCGTCGATTATATGGACCTCAAACTGATTGGTGTGCATGTACCTCGGCATGAGGGGAGGCTACAGGGGAAAGGGACACTAGGAGGGAAATTTATACGTACTAGCAATCTAGCTTCATTTACACAAGCACATTTCACAGGTTTGGGACAATCAGTTGTGGTGGCCCCGTATGTCAACATGCACAAGAACATGCTATCTAGAACCAACCCAGGGAGGTTAGAGGTTTGGCTCGCGAGAGAGCATAGAGATAACTTCGGCGATTGGTTGCGTAGACACATGATGCATATGGAGACAGACTGCATTCAGTTGAAAGTGTTGGCTCAGGGACCGTCAACTACATTTTGGACATTCCAAGGATACGATATAAATGGTTTTACATTTTATACAAGAGCGCAAGATAAAAAGAGCACCAACCAAAACAGCGGTATCCGTATAGATGCCTATGACAGCAATGGAAATAGGCAAACCTACTATGGATTCGTAGAAGAGATTTGGGAGCGTGACTATGGACTTTTGAAGGTCCCTCTCTTTCGGTGCCAATGGGTCAGACTTCTAAGGGGCGTGAATATCGACAAGTACGGTATCACTACCGTGGCCCTCAAACTCGTTAGGTACAAGGAAGAACCATTCATGCTTGCTAATTCTGTTACACAAATCTTCTTTGTAACTGACCCGGCTAACAAGCAGCGCCACACAGTTATTCAATGAAAAAGAAGGATTGTCGGAGTTGAGAATGTTGTTGACGAGGAAGAGTACAACCAATTCGATGAGCTTCCCCCTTTCGGAGAGGATGTTGACCTAAGTATCATGGAAGAGAGTGACGAAGCTACGTACATACGCCGCGATCATAATGAAGGTCGAATCGTAGCTTTGTTGTAGTAATGAAATGTATGCTTTCTTTTGTACGAACGACATGTTTATTTTCTCATATGTAACAATTAATGTAGCTTAGTTGTAGTAATGAAATCCCAAATATCTTAGTAGTCACCTCTGAAAACTTTTACTAAGTTTGGAATTGTTTTACTAATTTTAGAAAATCAAAAAGAGCAATTAGAATTCTATGTGCAATGTCAGAATTTTATCAAAATAAATATGAGTGTCCTTGATCTTCCAATTTTACCTTAGTTTGGTAATGATCTTAGGACAGTACAGTAAAAATCTCAAAATTATTGGAATTGTTTTGCAACCTCAAAAAATCATTTTCGAAAAAGTGCACTTCATGACAGTAGTGTTGTCAGATTTTCATAGAACTAATGGCTTGGTATTTTTGTCTAAAATTTTTATGGTGGATTTAATCCATCGTCAGGATCCTTCACAAAAATTTTCAAAAATTCCTAACTAGTTTTGATAGCTCTATTAAATCAAATTTGGGCTTGCTGTCCAAAAATTAGGAATTTAACCGTGTAAATTGTTGCAAGTCTTATCACTGCTGGTTCTACGTATAACCGTCAATGATATTTATTATTGCAACAGGTTGGAGGATTAAGCCAGCAGTGATATTTATTATCACAGCTGGTTGGAGGATTGAGCCGGCAGTGATATTTATTATCACTGCTGGTTAGTAATAAGAACCGACAGTGATAGTCCTCCCCTATAATTTCAAAGGTCACGCTCTCTTCTCATTTACCCTAACCTAGAACCGAGATCCTCTCACTGCCATCACCGCGCCCCAGTCCTCCTCTCGTCTTGGTGCCGCCCTTCCCGCCATCACCGTCGCCTCCCCGAGCCTAGCGCCCCCCCTGAGCCTGGCGCCGCCCCCGTCCTCCTTCCGTCTCGGCGCCGCCCTTCTCGCCATCACCGTCGCCTCCCCGAGCCCAGCGCCCCCTGAGCCCGGCGCCGCTGCCCCCGTCCTCCTCCTGTATCGACGCTGCCCTTCTCGCCGTCGTCGTCGCCTCCCCGAGTCGATGCCGCCCCCACAAGCCCGGCGCCACCCCTGGCCCTCCTCGGATTCTTTACAATGTTACGTTGTGATGAATATTGTGATGTTGTGATGCATATTACATGTTTGCCGATTTCCTACTGCCATAATGATCATGTGATGATTTGCTTCGATTTGATCCAATGTTATGAGGCTATGAATTATATGTGCTTTATATGTATCATTCGATCTGTGTGCCATTTGTCTGCTGAGTGGATGTCCACTAGTTTAGGGGAGGTGCTGCCGAATTTTTTCATTTTTGACTTGCCAATCTGTTGCCTTTGATGTATGATATTTTCTTTTTTTCATTGTTAAATGTACTTACTTTTTATAAATTGCTTTCACTTTATTGTTGCCTCTATGAATGCTCTATGATGCTTTGGGTCTGTTTATGAGCTAAAATAATTAAAGTGTAAATCTGGCCTTGAACTAACTTTATAGCTTCCTGTTAAATGCTACAAAGTATTAATTGATACTTCATTGTATATGGTTTTGGTCATCTCTGATTGCTTCGTAACTTGGTTATTAAGCTTGTTCTGTTGTATAGCATATGTTTCAACTGTTTTAAATATTGTTTCATAATTTAGGAAGGTAAGAGTTCAAGGCCATATTTGCTTAATTAATTATTTACCTCAATTGTGATAAATCGACCCTGGTGTAGAGGAGGAAAGAGCTTGTCTTTAGCAGCCCTACATCGAGTGGCGAGGAGGATGAAGATTTAATCTTCAAGCAACCCGACACCTGAGAGCAAATTAAATAATCTTTCATTCATTAATGTTTCATATGCAACACGCCTGACTGAATCATCACTAACGGGGTACGTGATCCAAGTGTCGATGAAGAAAAGGAGTGCGAACAAATCTACGGATAGTGGCACCTCGAAAAAGACAGCGAGTATGCCTAAGGAAGAAACAAAGACCGCCATGCAACATGAGGAAGAGGAGGAGACAGCAACCACGACCGTGGTGGTCTTTGTTGCTTCCTTAGGCGTACTCGATGTCTTTTTCGAGGTGCCGCTATCCGTAGACTTGTTCGCATTCCTTTTCTTCATCGATCCCTGGATCACGTACCCCATCAACGATGATTCAGTTAGCCGTGTTTGTGTCATATTTTTATCATATTATGTTTGCTACATGTATAATGTTATGGCATTTGGGTTTGTTATTTTGAACATAGTCAAATTTTAGGGACCATATCAATGTCCAGAATTGAAACTTAAATGATTTATGTCAAAATGGTTATTTCAGGTGAAGAATCTTAGACTGGCATCTGCTGTTTGAGTAGCCTCCCCGCCGTCGCTGTCGGTAATCCTTTATTTTGGCGACAACGTGAGAAAACAATATGCTTAGTTATGTGCTTGTATGTTTGTTAATATTAGATTGAATGTTGTCTTTTGTCTGCTGAGTGGATGTCCACTATTTTAAGGGAGTGCTGCCATTTTTTTTTAAGTTCAGCAACCTCTCCAGTGTTTTGTAATTATTTTGTATCTAGTTTGTAGTGTGCAGTGGCTATCCTAGATCAGATGATAAGATTGTTTAGTAGTTGTTGTAAATGCTAATTTCTTTATCTGTATGGATGCACTGTATCAAAAAACAACAAAAATGAAGGTTATGAAATATTGACAATATGTACGTTCTTGAAAGATGTATACCGCTGATAAACTTGCTAATCTGCTGCTTGCTCTCTTCAGTTATCCTCACCTAAAATTTTACAATAACATATCATATAAATAAATTCAAAAAAACTATCATGTGTCTATGCCATCGTGTATGTGTGTTAATTTGAAATTTCCGATAAAGTTCCTAGGAATGGCCTCTAATTAGGGACAAGTGCCAGAGGGAGTTCCGCCTTCGAATATAGACGAAGTAGGAATGGGTAGCCCATCATACTTCCTGAACGTACATGATATTTAATGAACCAACCTGGCGCCACTGCCATGGACCAAGATGACGCCACTAACATAGGCGAGGTAAAATATTAGTACATTGTGACTCCCAACATATGGTAGGGTCAGATGACTAATAAGAAGATCCAATTGTAGGCTCAGACGTCTGATGAACAAAGGCGACGTGCAGGCCGTGGTCCAAACAAGATGCCTAAGGGTGTTCACAATATTGTACAGCTCTCGGCAGTAGGGGAACCTAGTATACCCGTCTCATCGTTGGGCCCATACAGGACAGCCTACGGAGTACTTGCCAGGGATAATGTGCCCATCAGCTATAGATCATGGACCGGCCGCCGAGGTGACCAGTGGATGGTTCCTGATGACCTGACAAGCTAAAATAAGTATTCCAGTTCCCCAAAGGGTCCGAGGTGGTTGCAAAGAAATGTGCACTATGCATCATGTGCACAGCGTGGAAGAATTGGAAGAAGGTGTTGAATAAGAACTATGTGAAGAAGAACGAAACGCCAAATTTTAACATGTACCCCAAGATAAGGGAGTTTTGGGAGGACTTCGTGTCATACAAGAATTGTGAAGAAGCCCAGATAGTGAGTCAGAGGAATGAGGCTAACTCTGATAAAAATATATACCCTCACACACTAGGTACTGGTGGCTACGTGAAGAAAATACGTAAATGGGATAAGAGTGAAGAAGAGCTAATCCGCAGGGGCGTCATTCCTGTGACGGCCGAGTTGAGCAAATGATCAAAGCACTAGTTGCTTGGGAGGGGGGCTTCTGTCTCAGAAGATGGCAGCTTAAGCTTCAGGAGCGATAGAGCCTAGGAAGTGTCGCGGAAACTAGCAGATGCTCACATGCAGTCTTCCCAAGGCTTTTTCAGGCCACGAAGGGAGAATGATGAGCTGACCGTTGCCCTGGGTAACAAAGAGCACCCTGGTTGCACCCGAGGAGTTGGTTTGGTGCCATGGAAAGAAGGCTTCCCAACTGACGCATCGTTGTACAAGCGGCCAAAGAGAATAAGAGAAGATCAACTGGACCATCAAATACAAGATGTTGTAGCAAGAGCGTTGGCGGAACAGAGAGCGGACCTGGATAAGGTTATGGAGCAAGCAGTAGAGAAAGCTCTTAGCTCACGACCGCCACCGAATGACAGCCCTCGGAACTTCAGCCATGTTGTTCATAAGAGCAGCTACGCATCCATAGGGATACCTGAAGAGCATGGACTCCATTTTCCACCGGATGAAATCACATAACCAACACCGTGCAAGCTGCATTTGTCCACACATGGCATTACCTTCAAGGTGGCTGATGGCAGGGCTTGGCCATGGGGCTCCTCGCAGGTTCTGCTCTGTCGCCTAATACCGCCGGGATTTGCCAGGGTCGAAGTGAACAGTGTAGTCCAACAATACCGCAAAATGGAGGTAGAGATCTCTGGCGAGGATGGGAACAACAAACTTGGAGAAAATGTGCATGGCTTTCTCGTGTGGCGCAAGAGCTTGATTATGTTTGACTCGGACGATGAGGACGATGATGATGATGCTCTGCGGCACTCTCCACACAGAAAAAGTCCGTCTCCTCCGCTGGCACCAGCCAGAAGAAGTCTAACTCCTCCGCTGGCACCAGCCAGGAGAAGTCCAACTCCTTTGCCAGCACTATCAAGGAGAAGTTCGCCTCCTCCACCGGCACAAGCTAGCAAAAGTAAGTTTCAAACATCAGCACCATCTCAGAAGTCCGCGCTGTCTCATAGCAAATCTCGGTCATCTTTGAAGTTAGCACAACCTCAGAAGAAATTACCAGCCGAGATGACTGAAGAAGAACGAAAAAAGGAAATAAGCGCCTATGTAACTTCTCACTTCAAAAAGAGGCTATCACCCGACAAGACAAAAGTTGATGCTAATGCATAGTTTTTCTTGAGTATGGCAGAAGTCAAACAGGCGGGGGTGGCTTCTGAACATTCAAAAATGTCAGACTACGAGCACATCTCCAAAAAGCAATACTTGAAGGAGGCTAGTGCCGACGCGTTGAAATCGCAAACTGAAAGAGATGTTGCCGAACTCATGCTCACGAGGCAGGTCTAAGGTGGAGGTTCATTTTGGGGAAACCGCTGGTAGAACCAGCTCATTTAGACCACCTAACAACACAATTACGGCGCATCCATCAGTGGTACATGCAGCGGTGCAAAAATGGTGTGGAGGCGCTACAAGTCGGATACAAAGAATCGGATTTTCACAATAGGAATAATACCTTCTGGCTGTTATTCATCGAATTGTATATGTTGTACCAGCAAGATGCCTTGGACGTCGAATTGTATATGTTGTACCAGCAATATGCCCTGGACATGAATATACTTAGAGTGTGGACTTTGTAAGTTTATATTTATATTATTGTAAATTCATGTACCGTTTAACTTCATGTCTAACTTCTTTCTTATATATGTAGATACATACATGTAGAAGAAATGGCAATGGAAACTTAGGATTTCTCGATCCAGGGATTGCCAACGAGAAAATTGTCCTGCAAGAACCAAATTTTCTAGAAGACTATTTATTTAATACTTTCTTGATGCTGCAATACAAAACCTCCATACTTTTACCCTATAACTTTAAGTATGTATTACCCTACTTCTAATATCGTTTTACTATTTTTGCGTGACACGATGTGGGACTAATAGGCTATGTTAACATTTATGACAAGCTTTCACTGGGTCCTCCTCGTCATTGAGTTATCAAATGAAGCATTCAACATCAAAGCTTAAATACAACATTTAAGCGTAAAGAAACGATACCCATACCCTTTCCTACTGTGCATCCATTGTGTGTCAAATTTTAGATTAGTTATACCACTTTTGCAAGTTTTAATGTTGCTATCCTATGACAAAATTTTAGTTAAAACCTAAGCCATGATTCTAAGTTATTCCACATCACATTTTAGTTGTACCCTATAGCATGACACTAAAAAAAATACACATTCCAAGGACCTACAGCCCGCTCTGATACCAACTGCAACATCCCGGCATATAATATGCCCGAATGCTACCAAACATAGACTAAGCAACCTCTAAATACCACAATTACAAGTAAATTACAGCAAAGGAGCAAATGCTAATACCGAAAATTTCGGCAGCATCTCCTTTGTTTTTCCATGAATTGAAGCAACAATAATATTAACATGTCAAGATAGCATAATGAACGATAGCAATAACATGACCAATCGGAAATTCAACCTCCATACAACTAAAGATATAAGTCTATCCGTCACATGTCAAATATGGCCTAATCATTTACTCATGACAACCAACGAAGCATCAAAACCACAATTTAGTTCAGTGAATTAACCATCACAACTAAAGGAGAGAACATGTCATTGTTTATATGTGTGATGCTAAGTGATGACGTGTGACTAGCTCCCTTTCCCGCATGCCGGTTTCATGGTACCTAAGAAAAACACATAAACACAAGCGTGAGTTCATCACTCAGCAAGTATATTGCAATGGAAGAAGAAAATACATTCCAATACCTTCATCACCACTTTTCACATACGACATCATACACATCTCATATTCATAGTGTAAGCATATCATTGACATCATCATATATCATCATCATTTAACATCCTCATATAATGCAATGCAATGCAATGCGATGCACATATCTCCTGGAAACTCATACCGGTATGGTTGAGTACACACCCGTCGGTGTGCACCCTCTCCCCCCTTCCATCCCGAAGATGGAGGGTGCCTACTCCTCGCTTCCATACACCACGGTGGATGGAATCACGATGTAGGACTTACTCATTGGCTCTCCGGAATAATCATAACTTTCTTACCGACCTTCCCCGGACTAGTTATGACTTTCTCACCGCCCGGGCCATGTATCAAGCCATGTATGCAAATATGCCAACATCATAAATAACTTTGTACATTAACACATAGCATCATAACATAATAAGCATATTCATCATATCAATGGCAAACATTAAAGCATGGCATGTGAACATATCGTATATTCAATTTCAACTCAACAAAACTAGCAAACTACAACCCGTTACCCATTCCAATACACTTGCCTCAACCACGGGTGACGGATTGGCGAGACGTAGAGGGCACCCCCGGGGTCACAACACCTGCACATAGGAACCACACACTTAAAATCATGCCCACAAAACAATACGCAAACACTCTTCTACCCCGACTTCGCAAACTACCCGCACAACCCAAAAAACAGAGGTTCTGTCCCGTCGGGACAGCAGACTTGCAACGAGCATAAGTCGCGTTCTACGACTCCGAATCGATTAAACGAGTACATCCTCGTGTAGCTTAGGAAATTTCCTAACTTTTTCTAAGTATATGGAAAAGCTGATTCGGACTCTAAAGTTATTTAATCTACAAAATATCGTGATCTGTTCCAATCACGTCACAGTTTTTAACATGTTCGGTAAAACGAGCATAACTTTCAAACGGCTAGGCGGAATTGGACGTTCTTCATACCCACTGAAAGGTATTGAAATTACCTACAACTTCTTCAACAGGAAGCCGACCAAATTACGAATTTAAAATGGCAAAAACCCAAACCATAGGTTGATTGCTTAATCTACCCGAAACAGAGAACGTGGCAACTCTAGTTTTCTCCCAAATCTACCCATGGACAGCACCACCACTTGATCTAAAAACATGAAATCAACCTCTAGAATAGAACCTAGACCCAACCCATATATCACCCATGCCATACCTTCGCCCGACGAACGAAAACCCAACGGATCTCCTCCCGGTTTGCGCGATCTCCTTCCTTGCTTCCAAATCCACCGGATCTCCTCGTCGCGGAGCGCTCCAATGGACGGATCTGCGAGGTGGTGAGGTGGAGAACTCCCCTAGGGGCAGCAAGGGAGGTGGAGAGGGCTGGTGGCACCATGGGGGAAGATGGAGAGGAAGGGGAAGGGTGGAGGCGCATGGGAGGGCTAGGGGGTGGCGGCTAGGGTTGGGAGAGGGAGTGGGGGGCGCACCAAGGGGTGGGGGCCAGATTTGGCTGCCCAAACGTCCCCCCCTTGGGCCCAAACCCTTCCACCGGAGGTCCAACTCAACCCCAAGGCCCAAAGTAACCCGGAGAGGCCCAAACACCCGAAAACGGCCCAAAAACATGCTATAAACGGCATAACGTAAAGTTTTAACCTCCATTTTCACATTTTATAAAGTTTTTGACCTCAACATTCACATTTTATAAGATACGACACTCCGTGGTGTCACATTCTCCCCCCCCTTCAACAGGATTCGACCTCGAATCCAAGACATACCAATACGCAACCCAGCAAAATAAAAGATAGCTAGGTTTCACATCTCATACCTGAGGCGAAAAGCTCGGGGTACTTCTCGCGCATGCGAGACTCCAGTTCCCAAATCGCTTCTCTCTCTGACTAAAGCCACTAGAACTATACTGATCAAGACCCGATGGTAAGATGCTTAGGCTTGAAAACCCACAGTTCTAACGATAACCCACGATCAACCTCTCGCAAGAACTTTACTCAACATTGAAACCCAAAGCACCCATACAAGGCCTCGGCATGACCCAAGCGATAGGATAAAATCCCAAATGCACTACCTAAAGGAAACGGTCTCACACTCCTCCTTCGATACATCCCTTGGCACTAAAGTGCCCGATCCCTTTAACCAAAGCCACTCTCCAGAAGGACATGGTACCAACTTCTAGATCCATCTTCCGCTCCCACGCACAACAGTGATTCACGTCTCAACCTCTCAACTGTGGTTCGTCGTATTCGCAACGACGCAAACCAAATGAGACACAACACTCTAAGATTACTAACTGCTTGAACCATTGGGGCTACATCCTAATCTTTTACAACAAGACCAACACCCACCCCACTACCACCGAAAGGAGAAGTCTACTTTATGACCAGAGTTCTGAAAACCCGCAAATTCAACAACAACCGAACATTCCTCTTCGGTTGGCACAACACGCTTAAAGATTGGCGACAAAAGATCCAATACACTTCCAAAAGGAAAAGCAATTACTAGCAACCACCAAGTGGTCCACTCAAGATTTAATCAGCCCTACCAAGGGACACATCAATGACACAAGTCTCCAAGAAGGTTTGAATTGAGTCCTACACAACCTTCCTTTACTCTTCACTTCCAAACTAGTTACGATCAACCACTAGCAATGCCTAATATCTTAGGTCATTACAAAACCACACTAGATTCCTCTTTCTAAGAAGGTTTCGTCCTCGCATTCTTCCTTTCAAAGAATCGGAACAAGGGTACAATCATTGAGTAAGCTCAACCAAGACCCATGAACCCAAAATGATCCACATCCAACAACTCGAACTCCAAAGCGCTAAAAGCCACATTGGAAAGAGTTCGGCAACAACCAAAGAGTACTCATCTTATTTTTCCTAAGCTAAGATGCAAAGGAAACACAAATCTCCTACACCACAACGAACATACTAGAAAGAAATAGAAGTCTCGATTTATGACATGCATGCACACTTTTCAAGAGCACTCCGGATTAGTCATATATCCATATATGACTTTCTCACCGACCTGGCTCAATGACTCTTTTATCATTTAATATCTATAAACGATGTCTTGTTTACTTTTCACCATTCATTCATCATGTAACAACACTACCGAATAGTCACTCACAAGATGACTTCATCCTCTGTATCACATGAATAAAACTCGAATAGCATCGAGGATTGCGCTAGTTCATATAAACTATGATGAAAGCATAGTTAACAGTAAGGCATCACATCGTATCAGAACCCACCAATGATAGAAAGCTAAACTCGCAAAACATCGCGTTTTAACCAAAATCAACATTTTGGAAAAGAACATCAAAATTTCAAGTCGAGCATCTGCTACCACAACCGTCACAAATTTTCTCAAGGAGAGGGAAACTCATTTCCAAAAGGGAACACCTCACTAACAAAACCACTTTATAAAACATTCATAAAATCCACCTTTTTGAAGCACTCGCAACCATCACACACATTATGCAAATAAATCCAACACCAGTCAAAAAGAGTTACAAATTAAATCTCAAAAGTTTCCAACACAACCCACTATGTCCATCTGCTTCCGTTAAAATTTATTCCAAAGATAATTCAGGGTGAACGCGAAGGAGCGCGATCCACTCAAAATCTTTTGGGTGCAAATCCATACTCATAACACAAATTAAACAAAATAGCCAAAACCAAATATTGGCACCAATAGCTACGGGTTTTAGGGAAACTCGGAAACACAACACAAGGAATACCTTGACCGAAGGCATTCAACCAAAATGGTAAACAACCATACCAGTTCAAAATTTTTTAAACACCAGCTCAGCATGAATCCCACCATAACTTGTATTCCACTACACTTACCATTTAAGCATTCAATAATCACTATTTACTCATCAAGAGAGTCCAACCGGATTTAACAAAATTTACATAACAATTTCTTTCTCTAGTTACCATTCCCAACACTTTTAATTAAGGTTTAAGATGCTTATCACAAAGGCACCCAACCAAGACTACATTGACATGATCCCCACGGATCACCAAATCATAATTCATCTTATTCTAAATTTGAAACATAGTACTTCAACAAATCTTTCAGCATGATCGACCTATAAATTTCATACCATCTATATGTTCACGTCTCGACAACCGAACCTCATTGAGTTAAACAACGACTTCGACATGTAAATATTATCTCCACAGGGAAGATTTTGCAAGTGAGACTCTAAGTTATACTTTCATTAAGGATAAAATAATTCATCATGTTAATTATCCAAAGCTCATTCCATCGCAACATGTTAAAATTTTCCTCTATTTAACTGGTTTTCCAACGAGTAATCTAAATAGTTACCACCACTACTTAGTCATCAATAACAACAAATGGGCATGATCATCAACCAACAACATTACTTTTAGCTACCCTATACAAAGGTGATAACAAAATTACCACCACACAACATACTCCAACTATTTAAAATAGATTGAATACTAGCATTATAGAGAGACAACTGCATACTTCCAAATATACTAGTAGTTTGCAACAACAAAAAAATAGCAACTCTAATCAACTTCCAAGTTAAAGCCACTAGCCAACACGATTAAATTTCTCTATTAACCCGTTAGATTAGAACATCTTTAAACAACCAGCAAAGTTTCTTTAACAATAACAGCAGTCTACATCATCTTAATATTTTAACTATGCATCAGGGTTTAAAACTTTAAACATAATCGGGGGTCATAAGCACTTTTAAAGCAAAGCAACCGATTCTAAGCATGTACATTAATACCTTTAATCATTCTCGCTATAGAGTAATCTACAACACTAGAAGTTCATTTAATCTTAAGCTAAACATAAATATTACATTTAACTTATTCAACTCACCAATTAACTTAAGAACAAATCATTTCCATAAACCACATTGTTACATAATACATGACATGCTAAACAACCATTTTCACTTTTGACAAAACAGGATGCAACTCCACTTTTTAAAGATAACCACAACTCAAGAACCAGAACGAACACCGATATACAATTTCTCCTGTTCCAGGCAAGGAAGAAAAACAAAACTCCAACAGAAATGCAGGAGAGCTCAACTCTCAAATTCCCAAATTTGCCCACAAAACTCTTCAAGAAATCTCAAGATCTATACTTCCAAGAAGGAAGAAGGATGCACTAGGGAAAACCAAATGTTCAACCAAATCTTTTCCGATAAAGATTCAAAACTTAGCTCCACCCAACCTAAGGTCGGCACTAGGAGAACTTCAACTCTTTTCTTAGATAGGGAGGACAACAACCACATATGTTTCCTCCCCATGACAATCCACAATAACCAGCAAAACCGGGTGTCAAAGCAAAAATAATGACCAATAGACGCGCCACTCAAAACTCTTCTTCTTCGTCTTCAACCAAGGAAGACAAAACCACAAACCGCCTACGGAACAATCCGCGAAAATCCAATACCAAACACTTTTCTTTTGATTTCAGTCAACTCAAGCCAAGAAAACCAACCAAAACCGACCGTCAGAACGGTAAAGAACATACGAAGGAATCCACCACCAAACTCTTCTATTTGACTCCAGTCAACTACCCGATCTACGACAGAAAGGGTAAGCACTCTTCTCCTACAGGGGTTAATAGTTCTTCGGTGATGGCGCTAACCGGCCACACCGTCAAACCTCACCCTTCGGCACCATAACCCCACTTTATCACAACAACAAGAACAATTCAATCATTTACCTCATAGACATGCAACATGCATTATCAAATGAAGCATTCAACATCAAAGCTTGAATACCACATTTAAGCGTAAAGAAACGATACCCATACCCTTTCCTACTGTGCATCCATTGTGTGTCAAATTTTAGATTAGTTATACCACTTTTGAAAGTTTTAATGTTGCTATCCTATGACAAAATTTTAGTTAAAACCTAAGCCATGTTTCTAAATTATTCCACATCACATTTTAGTTGTACCCTATAGCATGACACTAAAAAAAATACACATTCCAAGAACCTACACTCGCCTTCCGATACCAATCAGAATAACTCAAAGATTTAATATGCCCGAATGCTACCAAACATAGACTAAGCAACCTCTAAATACCACAATTACAAGTAAATTACAGCAAAGGAGCAAATGCTAAAACCGAAAATTTTGGCAGCATCTCCTTTGTTTTTCCATGAATTGAAGCAACAATAATATTAACATGTCAAGATAGCATAATGAACGATAGCAATAACATGACCAATCGAAAATTCAACCTCCATACAACTAAAGATATAAGTCTATCCGTCACATGTCAAATATTTCCTAATCATTTACTCATGACAACCAACGAAGCATCAAAACCACAATTTAGTTCAGTGAATTAACCATCACAACTAAAGGAGAGAACATGTTATTGTCTATATGTGTGATGCTAAGTGATGACGTGTGACTAGCTCCCTTTCCCGCATGCCGGTTTCATGGTACCTAAGAAAAACACATAAACACAAGCGTGAGTTCATCACTCAGCAAGTATATTGCAATGGAACAAGAAAATACATTCCAATACCTTCATCACCACTTTTCACATACGACATCATACACATCTCATATTCATAGTGTAAGCATATCATTGACATCATCATATATCATCATCATTTAACATCCTCATATAATGCAATGCAATGCACATATCTCCTGGAAACTCATACCGGTATGGTTGAGTACACACCCGTCGGTGTGCACCCTCTCCCCCCTTCCATCCCGAAGATGGAGGGTGCCTACTCCTCGCTTCCATACACCGCGGTGGATGGAATCACGATGTAGGACTTACTCATTGGCTCTCCGGAATAGTCATAACTTTCTCACCGACCTTCCCCGGAATAGTTATGACTTTCTCACTGCCTGGGCCATGTATCATGCCATGTATGCAAATATGCCAACATCATAAATAACTTTGTACATTAACACATGGCATCATAACATAATAAGCAAATTCATCATATCAATAGCAAACATTAAAGCATGGCATGTGAACATATCATATATTCAATTTCAACTCAACAAAACTAGCAAACTACAACCCGTTACCCATTCGAATAGACTTGCCTCAACCACGGGTGACGGATTGGCGAGACGTAGAGGGCACCCCCGGGGTCACAACACCTGCACATAGGAACCACACACTCAAAATCATGCCCACAAAACAATAAGTAAGCACTCTTCTACCCCGACTTCGCAAACTACCCGCACAACCCAAAACAGAGGTTCTATCCCGTCGGGACAGCAGACTTGCAACACGCATAACTCACGTTCTACGACTCCGAATCAATTAAACGAGTACATCCTCGTGTAGCTTAGAAAATTTCCTAACTTTTTCTAAGTATATGGAAAAGCTGATTCGGACTCTAAAGTTGTTTAATCTACAAAATACCGTGATCTATTCCAATCACGTCACAGTTTTTAACACGTTCGGTAAAACGAGCATAACTTTCAAACGGCTGGGCGGAATTGGACATTCTTTATACCCACTGAAAGGTATTGAAAGTACCTACAACTTCTTCAGCAGGCGGCCGACCAAATTCTGACTCTAAAATGGCGAAAACCCAAACCCTACGTCGACTGCTCAATCTAACCGAAACAGAGAACGTGGCAACTCTAGTTTTCTCCCAAATCTACCCATGGACAGCACCACCACTTGATCTAAAAACGTGGAATCGACCTCTAGAACAGCACCTAGACCCAACCCATAGATCACCCATGCCATACCTTCGCCCCGACGAACGAAAACCCAACGGATCTCCTCCCGGTTCGCGCGATCTCCTTCCTTGCTTCAAAATCCACCGGATCTCCTCGTCGCGGAGCGCTCCAATGGACGGATCTGCGGGGTGGTGAGGTGGAGAACTCCCCTAGGGGCAGCAAGGGAGGTGGAGAGGGGAGGAGAGGGGTGGTGGCGCCATGGGGGAAGATGGAGAGGAAGGGGAATGGTGGAGGCGCATGGAATTTTGGGTATGGGCCATACCCGAAATCTGTAATTTCGGGTACCCCATACCCGAAACTCCATTTTTCGTTTAATGAATACTCGAATTTTCAGGTTTCGAATACACTAAAAAGGAAATTTGAAATTTTGGTATAGCCTAAACGAATTTTCAAATTTCGTTTATGATTGGGTTTTTTGTAATTACGCAAATGTATTGTATCGATTTATAAATACGGATGACAAATTGTACTGTATTCAAAAAATTTCGAGTAAAACACCACTTGAAAAAAAAATCACGTACAAGCAGGTTATGTATGTACTTAACCATATATTTTTATCCTTCAAGAAGGAACGAAAGTCACCTCTCCTCGTGGTGCCGCCTCTAGAACAGAGGGATGAGCCTCATCTCTCATCTTGGCTGCCATCTTGGCTGCTTATTTATTCTGTTACCTGACAATGCTGCCATGTATCTCCAGCACTTGCAACCTTATCAGTTACCAAGCTATGATGCTGTGGCAGTTGCCGGCCAGGGACGCGAATGCGAGCTGATGGCAAACATCTGCCTGCCCCTGCAAATGCATGAGCTGATGTGTCCAGATCGAAGGGCGAAGAACTGTCCCTATAGAAACAAGGCAAAGAGGGGCCACCTCAGACATATACGGGGCATATCCAGTGCAATTAAAGGTTTGATGTAATCACTGTACAATCTAATTAAAAAAGATTCAAAAAATTCTGAAAAAAAATCATGGATGTACATCTCAACTTACCCCATCTACGTATAAAATTTCATGATCAAATTCGTCCTATGCTAGAAGTTACAAAAAAGACAAATTTGGGGTGCATTTGATCTGTAAAAGTTTGTCAGAAATTTGTCTTTTTTGTAACTTCTAGCATAGGACGAATTTGATCATGAAATTTTATACGTAGATGGGGTAAGTTGAGATGTACATCCATGATTTTTTTCAGATTTTTTTGAAATTTTTTTAGTTGGATTGCACAATAATTATATCAAACCTTTGATTGCACTGGATATGCTTCCCATATGCATTTCGTCAAGTTATCAAATCTGCAGTTCCAACTGCAGCTTGGAACAAACCTCCAAAACGCCACTGCCTCAGGAAAAAAAAATGGAGAACAAAATCAACACCGTAGCCACTTATTTCGCAAACTCATTAAAAAATGTCAATGACGCGTAGGCCTCACCGATGCATGCGATTCGTCTGGGCCCACTTGTCAGCGATTGTTTGTGACGATTTTGCGGGAGTTTGATTGTAAGGAGCGGTTCCTCAAGCTATAAAATGGCAGCACAGCAGCCGGTGTTCGTGCTGGATGCAGTCAAACTGCAAAATGCACATGGGGTATTTGGCCAGTTTTGGGTGCACTTGTTGTGCTCTTATTGGCTACAATACAGTTGATAATTAGGTAAATAGGTGAAAGCTATTGCCAGTTTCAACATTTATTCTAGTGCAATACAATTGTAAGATCGAACAGGTCAACTAGAGTGGGTGAATAAGTGGGTTTAAAATCTCTTTAGCCAAAATTGGGGATTATATACAGAATTAAAACGGTTCTACCCAATTGAGACCTAAATAAACAAGTCTCCATAAGTGCACCAACAATCTAAGCCTAGATCATAGTTTGCAATCATATGGTGATAAGCATGCAATTTAATTGTAGGAGTATACATTGCAAGAATGTAAATAAGCCAAATGAAGCAAACAGAAAGATGACACATGATGTTTTCACCGTGGTATTCAGAAACTTTTTGGTCACCTATAATTTACATTGAGGTAAGCCCAAACTAAATTGCTCGGCTTCACAAATTAAGGCAAACACGTTGAATTCACAAGTGGTACCTCTTTCCCCTATGGGTAGGTGAGCTCCAACCATCATAACACATCACACCTTCTAACAAGCTTCTTGAGAGGATCACCGGACCATGATGCATCCACATCATCTAGGTGTCGGCAAACACCAAGAATAACAAACCAAGCAACTTGACGTCTCCACAAGTTGTGCATAGAATATAAGTTTAATATAACTACATGCAAGGCCTAATCTAAATAATGGCCTGACATGGTTACTTTTGAATAAACAGACATTTCTAATTGAATACATTAAAAGATTAAAAACTAAAGTAAAATGAATAATGGTAATAATAAGATTCTTAGATATTTCCTAAGATAATTCTAACTGAACTGGCACAAAGCCTACTCCATTTACTTTTACTAGCACACAACCTTCCTTCCGAGTTTTATTTTGTAAAATCTAGCTTGTGTGAAATTTCCGAGCATTGTCTATAACTGTGGACACGGCTATTCGAATAGGTTTTACACCCTAGATAGTGTCGGTGTATTCTACACCAGGGTGCCCACTTCACCTTAGTAAGAGCCGCCTAGCGGACAGGTGGCATCCCGGCCACGCCCCTGGCGGTCAGCAGAGTGATCGCCAAATGACACGTATGCCCAGTGCCACGCCGGGCGGTCGATAAGGCAGCCGCCAATGGAGAGGTGACGACCGGGCCACGCCGCTGGCGGTCATCAGCAGAGTGATCGCCCAGCGGACACGTGGTGTCTAGGCCACGCCACTGGCGGTCAGTAAGGCAGCCGCCCAGCGGACAGGTGGCGACCAGGCCACGCTGCTGGCGGTCAGCAGGGTGATCGCCCAGCGGACATGTGGCGTCCAGGCCACGACCGCTGGTGGTCAGCAAGAAGGTGGTCGCTGACGCTGGCGCGCCGAGCCACACCGCTGGCGCCCAGCGCCCGAGGCCACCTAGTAAACTGTGCCACCACACGGAAGGTCAAAGGCATTTAATGCGTATCGTGCGCATTAAATGGGGGTAATGAAGGTCACAGTATGACGATGTGTGTTCCCAACGCGCGCCATTATTGCGAGTGACGTCATGATGAAATTTCCCACCCCGGCAGAGTGGGCGGAGCCGGCAGGCATGGGGCCCGAGGTGGGGGAGAGGATGGCTGTGCCAAGGCATTAAGTGTGCTGCAAGAACAGTTACAGGTGCATTAAATGCGACGTGGAAGTATACTCAGTGTGCTGCACTATTGTAAGGCCCATGCGCCCCAGCCAGCCCGAGTATAAAAGGCAGGTGGGGTGCATGGGAGAGGGGGTTCTATCTTTTAGATTTGTTCATCCTCCTTTCGGGGTTAGAGTCCTTGAGTTCCATGTCCCTGGTTCTTTCGGTTTCCCCAAGAACACAATCAAGAATAACACAAGCAGGACTAGGGCTATTACTCGCGAGGAGGGCCCGAACCTGGGTAAACCCGAGCGTCTTCTTGTGAGCTTCGCCTCCGTTTCCTTTCCACCGTATCTCGAGAAATCTCCACGAAAGCCCCCGGTTCGGACTTCTTACACCCCGCTTCGGAAGGGGTCTATTAGCTCATACGCTGACAATAACGTGCCAGGTAGGGGGCTCGGTGGCT
Source organism: Rhipidocladum racemiflorum (assembly GCA_036346355.1). Taxonomy (NCBI): domain Eukaryota; kingdom Viridiplantae; phylum Streptophyta; class Magnoliopsida; order Poales; family Poaceae; genus Rhipidocladum; species Rhipidocladum racemiflorum. The sequence continues at coordinate 49,005,846 of CM070589.1, forward strand.
GAATTGCCCTTTCTTCTTCCACCTTCTTGCGAAGCTTGCAAGAAACTTTGACGGGCGTCAGCATGGCGGCTTCACGCTCCAAGCACGACGACCTACCCCAGGAGAGCAGTGCTCGCAGCCGATCCCAGCGCTCAGCCAGGGCATCGGACTTCCTGGGTCCCTCGGCCCAGGGAGGGACGCGGGGTGCTTCCGCGCAAGGAGGACAGCCCGTCCGACGGTGTCTGTTGATGAGAGACGACACCCCAGTGCGGAATCTTCATGCGGCCTGGCTGCTCCTCGATCACCCCCGGGTTGCGCTAGGGGGGAAACCCCGGCCGCTCCATGGCTGCGAGATATCGCCCACCTAGTGGATGCCGCCCAACAGCAGGTGGAGGCGGCAAATCAGCCGGGGGCTTCCGGCGTCGGGCGGCAGGACATGCGCGCGACCGATGCGCAAGCCTCCAGCCGCCCTGTCAGAATTTTTCCTGGTCGTGAGGGCTGGGACAAAGGGAAGGGTGAACAGGTTGCGGCCCCCTCGGGTACAGGGGACGTGCACATGCTCCCACTCCTCATGGTTCCCCCAAGCCTATGGGGGGCCATGAGGATCTGAGGACCTGCCTAAACAAAAGGAGGTCCCAGCGCGATGTTGACTTGCGCGATGTCCTTAGGGGGCGTTGTGCGCACGTGCAATGTCGCGTTGGCCACACGATATCTAGCAGTCGGGGGGAGACCTCGCTCCCTGACTCCAGGGAGAGCATAGACTCGCACTCCTCGACCCCATCTCAGGGCAATCAGTGATTATCGCATTCCGGAGGGGGTCCGAGAGAAGAAGATGCAGGAGAAGATGGCTACCCGCACCATATCGACCACTTCTGAGCTGTTCTCCTTGGCGCATAAATGCGCCAGGGCGGTGGAGGCCCGGGAGCGCACGGCGGGGCCGTCTGGCCACAGCGAGGCGGGAACCTCAAAGGCTTCCGATCACAAGAAGAAGAAGCGCAAGGAGGTCGGTGCCGGAGAGATCCTAGTCGCTGAGCCGAAGGCCAAGCCCCAAAAGCGCGACCACCGAGACAGGAGGGGTGATCGCCGAGACCCGCGTGGCGACCGCGGGGACCGCCATTCACCCCGCCGAGAAGACGATGGGGGCAGATCTTACTGCCCCATCCACAGGACCAACGGACATGATCTGGCAGATTGCCAGGTCGTATCCAAGATGGTGGAGCAGCGGCTTAAGGAACGCCGTGAAGATGACCGCGATGATGCAGGTGAAGACCCTGCTCCACTGGCCTTTTAGCAAGCGGAGCACACAGTGGCGTTCATTCACGGTGGCTCCGCCACCTACTCTTCAAACTCGCAGTACAAGCGAGAGTTGAGGAAGGTGTGCGCCACCGTACCAACCCCCAGGGCGAGCAGGCCACTGAAATGGTCGGAGGAGCCGATCACTTTCAGTCGAGCCGACCACCCGGAGAGCACCTCAGGCCTGGGCCATCTTCCAATCGTGGTTTCTCCCACGGTCCGAAATGCGAGACTCGAGCGTGTGCTTGTTGATGGAGGAAGTTCCATCAACCTTATGTCTGTCGGGGTGTTCAAGGCACTCCAAATTCCCTATGAGGAGTTGCGCCCAGCCCCTCTCTTCTACGGAGTTGCCCCTGGGGTAGGCTTGACGCCCCTTGGACAAGTCCGGCTGTCCGTCACCTTTGGAAGTGTGGAGAACTTCCGGACAGAGAGAATCAACTTCGAGATCGCCGACTTCGACCTCCCCTACAATGCTTTGCTTGGCCGACCAGCTCTGGTCAAGTTCATGGCGGCCACACATTATGCCTACATGATGGTGAAGATCCCTGGGCCTGGGGGCCTGATTACTGTGAAGGTGGATCGGCTGGAGGCCCTGCGCCTCAGCAAGCGGTGCAGGACCCAGCCTGCACCACCTGTTCGGCTCGAGGCGAGGACGACTGCCCAGAGCTCCCCCCGGTCAAGGCCCGCGCCTCACCTGGTCCCTCGGGTGAGGTGAAGGTGGTCCCCGTGGGCGAGGACGGTTCTGGGAAGGTTGTGAAGATCGATGCCAACCTCAGCACCAAATAGGAAGATGCGCTCATCACCTTCCTCCGGTCTAACTTAGATGTGTTCGCTTGGGAACCATCTGAAATGACTGGGGTCCCTAGGGAGGTGATTGAGCACCGATTGGAAACGCTCCCTGGAGTGCACCCCGTCCGGCAGAAAGTCCGGAGGCAGGCACCAGAGCGGCAAGATGCCATTCGGGATGAGGTAGAGAAACTGCTGCAGGCAAGGATTGTACGGGAGGCCGCCTACCCCGAGTGGCTGGCCAACCCTGTGCTCGTCAAGAAGTCGAACGGGAAGTGGCGGATGTGTATCGACTTCACCGACCTCAACAAAGCCTGCCCCAAGGACCCGTACCCTCTGCCGCAGATAGACATTATCGTCGATTCCACAGCAGGGTGCGAGGTCTTGTGCTTCCTAGACGCTTACTCCGGCTACCACCAGATCAGCATGGCGCGGGAAGACGAGGAGAAGACTGCTTTTGTGACCCCTCTAGGCGTGTACTGTTATATTTGAATGCCATTTGGGTTGAAGAACGCTGGTTCAACCTACCAGCGAGCTATGCACACTGTATTTCGGTCACAGATTGGAAGAAATCTTGAAGTATATGTTGATGACTTGGTAGTGAAGACCAAAAAGACTGCTGGGCTTGTTGAAGATCTAGAGGAGACTTTTTCCCACCTCCGGTAGTATTGTTTGAAGCTAAATCCTGAGAAGTGTGTGTTCGGTGTGTCATCTGGAAAGCTGCTTGGGTTCCTCGTTTCCAGTAGTGGAATCGAGGTCAACCCAGAAAAGATCGCGGCCATCGAGCGCATGCAACCGCCCACACGGCTCAAGCAAGTCCAGTGCCTAGCTGGTCACCTGGCCTCTCTTGGCCGGTTCATAGCCCGGCTTGGAGAAAAGAGTCTCCCCTTTTTCAAGCTTTTGAAGAAGACCAACTTCTTCGAGTGGACTACAGAAGCGCAACAAGCACTCGAAGATTTAAAGAAGTACCTCTCCTCCCCACCGGTGCTGGTCGCTCCCGAGCCAGGTGAGCCGCTACTATTATATGTGGCGGCCAGTCCTGCGGTTGTGAGTGCGGCACTGGTGGCGGAGCGTGAAGGCGTCCAGCGGCCAGTTTACTACGTCAGCAAGGTGTTACATGATGCGGAAACAAGGTATCCGCAAGCCCAGAAGATGGTGTACGCCGTGCTGGTGGCATCCAGGAAGTTGCGGCATTATTTCCAAGGAAGGGAGATCACAGTGGTTTCTGCCTACCCCTTGTGCGAGATCCTTCACAATCGTGAAGCAGAGGGCCGCATTGCCAAGTGGCCTGTGTTGCTGGGGGAGTTCAGCCTCAAATTCGACCCCCGTACTGCAATCAAGAGTCAAAGGTTGGCAGAGTTTGTTGTCGAGTGGACTCCTGCCGAGTCTGAGATTGAGGAAACCCCCGCGCCCTCCCCCTGGGCACTCTACTTCGACGGCTCCTTCAGGCTCGAAGTACGTGGTTGTCCTGGACTTCAAGGCCACCAACAACGTTGCTGAGTACGAAGGCTTGTTGGCGGGGCTTCGCGCCGCCGCGGCCATCGGAGTTTGGCGTCTGCAAATCAAGGGAGACTCGCTGCTAGTCGTCAACCAAGCGAGAAAGGAGTTCTCCTGCTCTGATCCTGTCATGGCAGAGTACTTGGCAGAGGTCAGAAAGATGGAGCGACACTTCGACGGGCTGGGGTATACTCATATCCCCCGACGCGACAACTACTTGGCGGACGAGCTCGTGGAGCTCGCCTCGACAAGATCCCCTGTTCCGGTTGGAGTCTTTGAAGAAAGGCTTCCGCGACCGTCCATCGCAGCCCCCGTTTCTGGTGGGGACGATGGTGACGCTACTTCAGCCCTCATTCCGGAAGGGAGAGTAGTACCGGCGAAAACGCCTGGCTAGGCGGAGTACCCGGGCGATCACCTTGTGGTCTCCACACTTGACCGGGAAGGCACATGGATGGATCCGATCCTGGCCTACCTACGGGATCAAGTGTGCCCCGACGATGATGCGTTAGTGGAGAAGATAGCACGAAAGGCCAAGTGCTATACCCTGGTGGGCGGGGACCTGTACCGCCGAGGTAGAAATGGAGTTCTTCTGAAGTGCATCACCCGGGAAGAGGGGAGCAGTCTGCTCTCTGATATCCATGGAGGCGTGTGCGGGAGCCATATGTCCAGTCGAACGATGGTGGGGAAAGCTTTTCGCCAAGGGTTCTATTGGCCGACCGCCCTCCAGGATGCTTGCGAGCTGGTGAGGAAGTGCGAGGCATGCCAGTACCACGCCAAGCAAATCCACCGACCAGCCCAGGCTCTGCAAACCATCCTGCTCTCATGGCCCTTTGCGGTCTGGGGGCTGGATATCCTGGGCCCGTTCTCGCGGGCCATAGGGGGCTACACCCATCTGTTCGTTGCCATCGACAAGTTTACCAAATGGGTGGAAGCCGAAGCAGTAAGGGCGATTACCGCCGCCGCTGCTATCAAGTTCATGCAAGGAATCTTCAGCCGCTTCGGGGTCGCAAACCGCATCATCACCGACAATGGCACACAGTTCACCAGTGCTGCCTTCTTGGGTTTCTGCGAGGAAATGGGCACCAAGGTTTGCTTTGCCTCGGTGGCCCACCCAAAAAGTAATGGCCAAGTTGAGCGGGCCAATGCGTTGGTGATGAGGGGCCTCAAAACCAGGGTGTTTGATCGACTCCACAAGCGCGGAGCCCGGTGGACTAAAGAGCTCCCAACGGTGTTGTGGTCGCTTTGTACCACCTCCAGCCAGGCCACCGGGGAAACTCCTTTTTTCCTGGTCTATGGTGCAGAAGCTGTCCTACCTTCAGAGCTGGCCTTAGGGTCACCGCGTGTGGCGGCGTTTACAGAGGAAGCCCAGGGAGATCTGCGTCGAGAGGATGCCAATCTCCTGGAAGAAGTGCGAGATCACGCAGCCTTGCGCGCTGCCCGGTACCAGCAAAGTCTCAGGCGGTACCATGCCACCCGGGTCAGCGAGAGAACACTGGCAGTGGGCGACCTGGTCTTGCGCAGAATTCAGATGCATACCGGGTTGCACAAGCTGTCTCCCCAGTGGGAGGGCCCCTTTAGGGTGGTCTCAGTCTCTCGTCCCGGGGTGGTCAGGTTGGCCACTGAAGATGGGGAGGAGCTGGCAAACTCCCAAAATATAGAGCTCCTGCGCAAGTTCTATCCCTAAATTGGCTGTAAGTACAAAATTGTGTACCCCGGCCAGCCGGTTTGTGTTTTCCTCTCCTGGGCTGGTCGGGGGAAGCCTCTGTTTTAATTAAGTGTTCGTTTTCGTCCAGAGTAGTTGTCACCTTTCTTTTCTTTTTTTTGGTTTGCGCCCCGATGGGCCGTGTCCGCGTAATTGCCCTTAGTACCTTACAGCTCTCTGAATTCTCGACGGTAAAAGTGGAACCACTGGGTGAGAGTGGCGAGCAGGGATGGGCGATCCGATGGCTAGTTTGGCACGGTTCTCAACACGGTCATGACGCTCAGGGTGTCCCCATGAGAACCGGCGACTCAAACACCACTACCGAGAGCCTACTACCCTGCCACATCTCACCAAGTGTTTGGTCCAAAGAGACCACGAGAGTAATTAATTTCACAAGGTCCTAAGGTCCTGAGATAGCGACATTCCGGCACGAGGGATCCGGGCCCTGCACCCCAACTAACCCTTAAAGCGTGCGGTTGCCTTTTTGTTCACCCAGAACCAGCATAGTGGAGGCGCGGACAAGCATCCAAACATAAGACGTGTAAAGGGAAGTGTATGCATTTATAAACAAGAATCTGACTTGCAGGAGTCTTTTACAGAGGACGACAAAACAAAAAAGCGGGCAAAGCTAAGTCTAGAGTCTTCACTCCTCATCCGCCGCGGCTTTCGCGGCCACCTGGTCCTCTGTCGGGTCGGCGTCCAGCCCGAGCGCCACGTCCTCGGCCACTGCTTCCAGCGCCGAGTTGACCATCTCGAGCTGATCGGCGACCTGCTCGGCGGCGTTGCTGACCTGTGCCTCTGCGCGAGACCAGTCCCCTTCCACTCCCTGGATGGCTTCCAGGGGGTCGAAGTTGACGTCCTGACTGGCGCAGCAAGTGAGCACGTACGTCGCCGTGGCCGCCGTAACTGCCCGCCCTTCCTGGCTGGACCGGGTGGCTATGGCGCCGTGCAGGAAGGTGAGTAAGTCGGCGATCCGGCCCATGCAGAAGGCATAGTGCCGGGCCGTCTGCTCAAGGGGGGCCGGCTGCTCCAGCCCCAATGGCGCCAAGCTAGCCACCATCCGATCGAAGGCGGGGCGCAGCATGGAGGTGGTCTCGATTTCCATGTAGAGCCGCTCACCCTTCTCTTCATCGCGCTCCCGGGTGATCGCCTCGACGCGGAGGGCTCCTTGCTCCCTCTCCTGCTGCAGATCCCGCTCCAACCGCTTCGCCCGGCCACGCCAGTCCTGCGCCTCCTTGCGGAGGCAGTTGTTCTCCACGGTGGCCTCCCTCAGCCTCTCCTTGCTCGACGCGAGGCGGCCGCTCACGCTAGAGTGTAATTCGCCGAGGCGGCCAGCAGAGCGTCCGCGTCCGCCGAGGGGACTAAGGCATTGGGGGCCTCCGGAGTGGGAAGTAGGCCCATCCTGCCTTCAGGCGGTAAGACGGCCGCCCCTGCGGCGGCTACCTGGCGGTCACCTGGGCCGCCTTAGTGCTCGACCACCGCAGGCGGCGCTGCCGCGGCCGCTGTAGTGCCCTGGTCGCCTCCGGCTGGGGCGCTTGAAGTGTTCGCCCTGAAGAAGGTAAAAAGGAGGTAAGCCTCTCAGATTAAAATAACTTAACAATCTGTTGTGTGTTGGTTTAAGTACCGTGAAGGCCTCTGAAAGCAGCGTGGCCGGCGGCGTCGATCCCCTCGCGCCGCCCGGTGCTTTGGCGGTACTCGGTCTGCTTGGTGGCTCATCTTGGAAGAAGGTGGCGGAGTGCAGGGCTAGCGGATCCGGGGCTGGTGGGTCGACATGCGCCGGCGGAGCTACGGCCGAAGCTGCGTGGACGTCAACCACCTCAACGGGAGAGGTCGAAGTCGCAGCCGCGACCGCCGTGGAGCTCCCCGCCCCGGTCGAGCCGAGCGGTGCGGCTGAGGTCGTTGCGCCCCCTGACGGGACGAAAGCCCTCTTAGGGCTGGCACCAGGGGCGTCATCATCAGCAGGGCGCTTGCCCCTCTCCTGGTCGCCTGCTGGAGGAGGGTCCCAGATCGTCAACGCCCCTTGGTGGGGCGTGTTCACCAGTCCTATGGCGTCCATGGTGGGCATGGCACGGGTGATTGCCACGCGCTCCCGGGGCTCCACTTGGTAGAGTGGGAGCACGCCCGTCGAAAAAGGCGGGACGGAGCTAGAGGCGCCCAATAGCCCCATCCAGGAGTCGATCTTTGCGGGGGATAAGTCCCCTGCGACTGAAAAGAAAAAAGAAGAACGAAGCCATCGTTAGCTCAGCGGCAGTCGCAAAAGGCATCAGAAAGAAAGAAAAACAAGTGACCTACCTCCGGGAGCAGTCCGGGTCATGTCGTCGGGGCCCGTGTACTACAGGCAGGGCGGACACGGCGGCGCAGGGGACTGATTCTCCGAGATACGTAGTCCCGGAGAACCATGCCTCCCGTCAGGCCAGCTGTCCGCAGCTGGTCCACGCGGGCCAACATCGTCCGGAGCTCAGGCGTCTCGTCGACTTGCGCTCCCCAGGTGGGGTCGCTGATCGCTGGCCCAGTCGGCAGCTCCAGGACTTCTACGCCGCTGTCGTCCGCGACATAGAGCCACTCGCTGCGCCAAGTCTTCCAGTTGGAACGGAGGTCCAGCGGAATGTAGCGTGAAGCCACACCATCCCGAAGGCGGAGGTGGCAGCAGCCCGGCGGGGTGGAGGTGTCCCTGGCCGCACGCATGGCGTAAAAGAAGCGGAAGAGAGGAAGGTTGGGGGCCACTCCCACGAACATCTCGCAGAAGTGGGCAAAGACAGCAAGGAGGATGATAGAGTTAGGAGGAAGGTGAATTCTGTGGATGGAGTACAAGTTGAGGACGGCGAGGTAGAAGTCGGAGATCGGAGGGAGGAGACCCGCCAGCATCGCCCAGCCGAAGAAGATCACTTCTCCCGGGCGGCAGCCGGGCGCGGTGGTCCTGGCACGGGTGCGGACGGTGCCGCCGGACATGTACCGGGAAAACCTCGCGGCGTTGACATCCTCGACGGTCGACGGAGGGAGCAGAGGTGCTGGAGGCGCCATATGAGCGAAGAAGAGAAGGTGCAAGAGGGAGGCGATGCGCAGCGAAAAAGCAGTTAGCAAGAAGCAAAGGTTAGGGCTTAGCAGTTGGGCGAGGCTGAAAGGAAAAAAAAACGAACCGCTCCTCCAGTGGCCACTTATATATATAGGCGCATGGAGGAATGCTTCGGTGGGAGACCCGAAGGGACGTGGCGGTTCAATGGCGGGAAGCCCAAAAAATCAGTCAAGGCGCGGGCGCGTTCCCGAGGCCCACGCCGGTTACGAGGTGGGGGTGGCTGCACGCTCCGCCTCGATGCCCGGAAACGGCGACGGCATTTGCAGTCACAGCGTTACATGGGCATTTATGATGGACCCACCTGGGAGACTGAGCCACTTTTTTCCCAAAGGTATAAGGGCGCTCCATGGTGGGTCCGGGGGCTACTGTCGGTGTATTCTACACCAGGGTGCCCACTTCACCTTAGTAAGAGCCGCCTAGCGGACAGGTGACGTCCCGGCCACGCCGCTGGCGGTCAGCAGAGTGATCGCGGACACGTATGCCCAGTGCCACGCCGGGCGGTCAAGAAAGCCGCCTAGCGGACATGGCGATCGGGCCACGCCGCTGACGGTCATCAGCAGAGTGATCGCCCAGCGGACACGTGGCGTCCAGGCCACGCCGCTAGCGGTCAGTAAGGCAGCCGCCAATGACAGTGTGGTGACCGAGCCACGCCATGGCGGCCAGAGTGATCGCCCAGCGGACAGGTGGCGACCAGGCCACGCCGCTGGCGGTCATCAGGGTGATCGCCCAGCGGACACGTGGCGTCCAGGCCATGACCACTGGTGGTCAGCAAGGTGGTCGCCAGGCAGACGCGTGGCGCCCAGCTCCCGAGGCCACCTAGTAACCTGTGCCACCACACGGAAGGTCAAAGGCATTTAATGCGTATCGTGCGCATTAAATGGGGGTAATGAAGGTCACAGTATGACGGCGTGTGTTCCCAACGCGCGCCATTACTGCGAGTGACGTCACGATGCAATTTCCCACCCCGGCAGAGCGGGCGGAGCCGGCAGGCGCTGGGCCCGAGGTGGGGGAGAGGAGGGCTCTACCAGGGCATTAAGTGTGATGCAAGAACAGTGATAGGTGCATTAAATGCGATGTGGCAGTGTACTCAGTGTGCTGCACTATTGTAAGCCCCATGCGCCCCAGCCAGCCCGAGTATAAAAGGCAGCTGGGGTGCATGGGAGAGGGGGTTCGATCTTTTAGATTGGTTCATCCTCCTTTGGGGGTTAGAGTCCTTGAGTTCCATGTCCCTGGTTCTTTCGGTTTCCCCAAGAACACAAGCAAGAATAAGACAAGCAGGACTAGGGCTATTACTCGCGAGGAGGGCCCGAACCTGGGTAAACCCGAGCGTCTTCTTGTGAGCTTCGCCTCCGTTTCCTTTCCACCGTATCTCGAGCAATCTCCACGAAAGCCCCCGTTAGGACTTCTTACACCCCGCTTCGGAAGGGGTCTGTTAGCTCATACGCTGACAGATAGGTTGTAAACTTTTCCTATAATGTATGGTCAACCTCATAATGTATGTACTTGACACACTTCCTTAAGCATGCGACCAAGAAGATCGTAACAAAACCTTTTGAAAACTCTATCTGAACATTGACCCTCTAGATAAGCCTGATCTCACTATTCCACCCTCACATAGAGCAAGAGAATGGGAGGGACTCACCATTGAACTATGAACAATAACTATTCAAGATATGGAGCCATTGCCACACCTTTCCCAACAACGTACACATCTTGGTTTACCCCTTGAGGTATGATTAGCTCAGTTCAATGGCTTACAAGATTATGTCCTTAACTAATCGAGTTAAGATTTCCAATCTACTAATTCACACCAACCATATTAATTGATTCACAAATAATCACCATCCCAATGTCACACATACCAACCCAACACATAGCCTCTTGCCACTTACCTCAATCTAAATCATTTGCCACCCCAATTGATTATCGTGTAACACATGCTATCAATATCATCATCGTGTGACAATACATTACACACTATTTTTTATAAATTTGTTCCATAGACAATTAGTCAAATTTCAATTTGCACTTCAAAATGATATTGAAAATCCATTACATGGCTAAGGACACTAACCATATTCTAACCAACACACGTTGGTGATATATTAGTGAGCAACTATTAATTATCCATCACATGGTGACAAATAATCATGCCATAGTAAATGACAAGGTAGTTATAATCTAAATAGGTTGCCTATCTAATTCCCAAAATAATTAAACATTTGATAATTAAAATCGGCATGCAATAATTTGAAAAAAATAACTTTTATAAAAATGGGCTCAATATCATCAAGCATAACTTGCCTTGGAATAAATCCTGATCTTGATCTTTAGTGAACTTTTCTCTTTCAAATGCTTCCGACACTTCAATGTCTAAGCGAAACGAACGATGAAAAGCAAAATAAATACAAATCCTGAAAAACAAACTCCAAAAATCAATTAAAATATATTAGAGTGTAGGACTTGATTTTAGATAAATTAAGGAATTTGAACGTACTCAATTAGAGTTCATATGAAGGAGAACACACTCTTGAAAGATTTATCGGACTAATAATGCTTGAAAATTGAGAGAGAAAGTAGAATATTCCAAGAATACTCCTCTCTTAGAGTGTGACACTATTGAATGTGGTAATATAGAATACGGCATTACGGTACGACTTTATATCGTGTGTTTGGGCCTTTCCAAGGAGTTTGGGCCTTGGGGGGAATTAGTTTGGGCCTTGGGGGATTTATTTGGGCCATAGGTGGAGGTTCCTGGCCCATGTGGGGAAGGTAGTGGGCAGCAAACCTGCCTCCCATGAGCCCCCCACCTCCCATCTCCCCCCATAGCCACCGCCCCCTTGTTTCCCCCAACCGTGCGCCCCCCTTGTTTCCCCTCCCCTAGACGCCACCCTCTCCTCCCCTAGCAGCCCCTCACCTCTCCTTCCCTGGTGTTCTTCATGTCCTCGTTCGGTGGATCGTTGGTCCGGAGATCTTCGGCGATTCGCTGTGATTCCGGAGGAAGGAGCGGCTGGGAAGGAAGAAAGGGTTTCATTGTCGTTCGATTCTCCAAGAAGAGGTAACAAATATCGGTTCTTTTGGGGTGGTCTAGGTGCTGTTAGATGGGAGAATCCATGCCTATAACTCTCTTTTAGGTGCTGAGATTAGATGGGTTAAGTTGGATTCTAGATCTGTCTCGCGAGTGGCTCTCGGCCAGGTTAGACAATCGCTGTTGGGGCGCGTTTTTGAGGATTTTAGATGCGTTTCCTGGAGGGCCGGCTGTTGCGAAAGTTGTAGGTAATCAAATTACATTTAATTGGGCACTGAAAACGCTAAGTTCGTTCAGCCATTTAAAAGTTATGGTCAATTTACCGAACGCTATCCAATCTATGACGTGATTGGGACAGATTGTGTTCAACTGTAGATTAGAGGACTTTAGAGGCCGAATCAGTTTTCACGAATACTTAGAAAAAGATGGAAAATTGCCAAAGGTTCGATAAAATGTACTCGTTTACCTATGTGAAATCATGTGCTGAAAAATTGGCTTAAGAATTGAATTTGTAAAATGTGTTTGTGCATGTGTTTGACAAATTGACAAGAAATAGTGATTCTCTATTTGCGTCGGACCAAATGTTCAAGAAACAGAGAGTTTCCCTTTTGCGCCGGACCAGTTTTGTGTTTGCGCCGGACCAAGTTTTTGGGTCTGTCGTGAACGTGATTTTGAGTTCCTTTACGCCGGACCAAATTTCCAGATTCAAGAAGGTTTCCCATCTACGCCGGAACACTTGTTTTTGGGTCCGCCGTGAACGTGCGTTTGGATCTTTGCACCAGACCAATTCTCCACTTTTGTGCTGGACTGTTTTTGTGTTTGCGCCGGACCAAACTTTTGGTCCATCGTGAACGTGAAATCTAGGGTTTTTACGCTGGATTTTTTTACATGCACGTCGAACCAAATTCATGGTCCGTCGTTAACGCATTTTTGGAGCGTTGTTTTTGCATGTACGCTGGGCCAAAAATTTGGTCCGTCGTGGACGTGCTTTTGAGCTCATGAGCCGGACTCAATTTTCCAAGAAACCAGTAAGTTTCATATCTACGCCGGACCGTTTTCTTCAGTCCGTCGTGAACGATGTTTTGAACGTTTTTGCGCTGACATGAAACCAAGCGTGGCGCGTGTACGCCGGACCAAATTTTCGGTCCGGCGTGAATGGCATTTTTGCAGGTTTTGATTCTTGTGTGCGCCGGACTATTTTGGCTTGGTCCGGCGTGAATGGTTTTTTGCTCGATTATGTTTTTGAGCAAATTTGGAATTGAATTTTTGTTTGAATTTGAGATTATGAAATTTGTGAGAATTTCATGTGCTTGTTTTGAAGTGGACTTTATGCAATGCTTGTGTGAGCAGTTGCGTGGATTAATGTGAGTCAAGTCATGGACTTGTGCTCGGATCGTTTTTGTGGTTGATCATGTGCAGGTGTTGCTCGAGGACGAACGTGGTCGATGACGGGACCAGAACTAGGTTCATGGAGGAACTAAGGTTCAGGACTAGGTTCAGGGAGGAACTGAGGTCTTGGTGGTCAAGGATGTCATGCGGGACGTTCGGGCTAAGAGAATGGTGCACATGAAGAATGGTTAGTCACGTGAGTATGGCAGGTGGCCATGCGCGTGCAAAGTGTTAGTCATGTGAATATGGTAGGGTTGCCATACGCATGCAAGAGTTGTACTTGGATAGGTTGGGCCAAGTGGAGTTGTGTTGAATACATACTCCTTCTAGGATTAGGAGTGGGACTCCTTCTAGGATTAGGAGTAGGAATTGTATTCAGGACTCATTGTGGTTGCTCCTTTAAATAGGAGGGGTTGTCTCCTGTTTAGAGCATCAATTAGAGCTGGGCGCATAGAGCTCAGTTTTAGGGTTTGTACTCTTTTGATGAGAGTACTTTAGACAAAATAAATAAAGATCAATTCTTCCATACCCTTGCGTGCTACAGTATCCACGTTGCTACAGTGTTTTCTGTTTTGGTTCTTGTTTGCATGCTTGTTCTAATTCTAGATTGGTTTTTGATCTTTGAGTTTCATCTTGATTTGATCCATCAAAAACCTTTCTTGGGTATTGATTTAGAGTTCTTCAAAGTCTAGTTGATTAATCTTTTGAACATCTTGTTTAATCTTGAAGTTTTGATCAGATTGATTTTCGTCAAGTTCTGGAATAGCAAGCTTGTGAAGCTCATAACGTTTGATCCGTAAGTCCGATCGAGCTGATTCTTTTTGGGTTTGATTCGTATTGGAATCTAATTTTTTGTGTACAAATTTCAGATCAATCTAACGGTTAGATATCTAGCAATTTGCATTTTACCAAACCTCTATCATTCTGTTTTTTCTCGAATACGAAGCAATTATTTGGTTCTGTTTTGGGGTGAACTTTTAGAAGATTGAAAAGTTGGTTTTCGCTTCCGCACAATCATTCACCCCCCTCTGATTGCTACATTCGTATACTTCGATCATACAAGTGGTATTAGAGCAAGGTTTTTCTAGTCTATCTTAACCGGTGATTAGATCAATGGATCGTTATTCGACAAAACCATGTGTGTTCGATGGTGTTGATTTTCAGTTTTGGAAGGCCAAGATGGAGGTGTTCATCCAAGCACAAGTCTTCACAATTTGGGAGAAGGCCTACAAGCCATATGAAGTCCCTACAAACGACAACGTCAACGACACCAATCTCACACATGTTGAAGCAAACAGCAAGGCGCGCAACTTGATCATCCAAGGTTTGGGAGCAGCGACTTTGATCGTGTGATCCATCTCAAATCCGCATATGAGGTATGAAAATCTCTTTGTGATTACCATGAGTGTTCTAACACTATCAAAGAGGTTCGTCAAGATCTTTACAAAAAAGAATATGTCGGGGATTGATTATTCTATAGAAAGACCATCGTACCCCCAGAAGATCCAAAAGGTACCGACCATACGGCACCATCGGAAGATGTTCGGAAGGGCATCCGAACAACACGACGCCTGAGCATATGTGCCTATCCGTTCGCCCACGACCATGCCGGGCGGCCACGAGCATCCATGCTTGTAGAGATCTCGCGGACGCCCGGGTGGATGGTCAGGGGACTCGGTCAAACTATTAGAAAGGAAGGTGGCAGCCAGTCTGCCACAGATCAAGGGCAGGTGCAACGGAAATTCAAAATAAGCATTACGGATACGGACACATAGCATAAATCTAGGGGGTAGTTACCTTTTTGTACGACATGAGCTTCTGTATATAATCCCCCCGAACACCTGTAAGAGGGGATCCTTTTCTGATAAAACATAAACACAATACACTGGAGTAGGGCTGTTATCTCGGTAGTGAGAGGCCCGAACCAGGATAAACACCGCTTGTTTCTTCCATCTTGGCATCGCTCGGACGTTCCCCCTTGCTCGTACGAAGGGGCCCCTGTTGATCCCTCATTCAACAAGTAAGCTCGGCGGGAGCCCGTTCTCCAACCGTCAACAGCTGGCGCCGTCCGTGGGGATACGACAGAGTGATTCCCGTGCGAATTTGGATCCTCGAGGATGTCGAATTCGAGAGATACTCGGAGTCTCTGTGCCTTCAACGGCGTTGATGATGACATGTACTACGCCGGCGACGGTGTAGCCGGTGTGACTGATCCCGCAGGCCATACCGAGTCTGGGAGCTTTACCCTAGAATTCGGAGCATGAGAACAGGCCATCCGTTCTCTGTACATTGCCCTCGATGACGGCGAGGATGATTATGATGGACTTTATGATGGTATGGACATACCGGACCACGTCGAATTCGACCGTGAGACAGCGTCCCGAGGAGATACGATGATGTCTCCCTCACGCTCGTCTCATTCTCACCATGTCAACATGGCTATGAGCCGCGGCGAGCCCGAGGTGGTATCCTCGGGAGCCGCTAAACGCGAATGCTATGAAGCAGCCAGGCACCACCTGGAAGCGTCCTTAGGGAAAACCCTTGCGAGCATACGACGCCAAGCGAGAGAGAGGCGGGTTTCCAGGGAAAGAAACTCCTCCCGAGGAAGCTCTCGTGAGTGGCGTACCCCCGATCATGTCCCAGAGCGCTGCCGGAGCTCTCCGCCACCCGTCCGCCAGAACCGAGAACGCCTGCAGGCTTTGGCGGCAGTTGTGCGCGATATCCGTAACTTCCCCGGTCAACTAGACTTAGATACCGTAGGCATGGTCATGGCCGAGGATCTAGATAGGCTTGCCGCTGACCTGAATGTCTCGGACCCTCCCTGCGACCAGAATGCCTGGAGTGCTTCCCGGGACCGTCGAGGGCATACTCCCGTCCGCTCACACAGGGACAAATCTCGGAGCTACGCTCGGAGAATGCCCCAGACAGCTAATCCTGTCCGCGAGAAACCTTGGAGCGATTCCCGAGCTACATCGGAACGACATGCTTACATCCACCTGGATTACGAGCATTCCAAACGCTCCACGACCAAACAGTCGTCAGCACACCGTCCTCGCGAAGTCTTCTCCCGGCTTGGCCCGCACGTGGGGCGATGGACGCGAGACGCTCGTAAAGACCCTCACGACCGAGGGTACCACCATGAGACCTCGAACTTTGGTTGTCAGGCCTTCACGAGCTCTCTTTAGAGAGTCACGTGGCCGAACAAGTTTAAGCCTAGGCAAATTGAGAGATTCAACGGGACCCAGAACCTGGATGAATTTCTCTCAATCTATACCACAGCTATCCTAGCCGCCAGAGGCAATGAAGGGGTGATGGCGAACTATCTCCCAACGGTCCTGGATGGGGCTGCTCGTACTTGGCTCTTCAACCAAAAAGAAGGGTCCATACGACTTGGGGCCAGCTCAGTGTGGCACTCCGTGCAAATTTCCAGAGCTGCTACACCCGCCCGAGAAAAGAGCGCGACCTCGAGCGCCTGATTCAAATGGAAGAAGAGACCCTGCGACAATTTGTCCAGAGATTCATCCAAGTCCGAAATTCGATCCTGAACATATCGTACGAGGCCGTTGTCCGGGCTTTCAAGTTCGGGGTGCGAGATGTGCGTTTCACGCAGGACCTGGAAATCCATCCAGACCTAACGGCCAACGAGCTCTTCCGCATGGCCGACAGGTATGCCAACGCCGATGAGGCCGTTCAATGGAAGAAAATGCTGGACGAGGGAAAACTGCTGCCTCAGCCCAGATTGGAAACCTCCGCCAGCAAAAAAGGCTCGAATTCTGTGGACAAAATGATCAAGAAGAAGAAGAAGAAACAACTCTAGCCGGGCATAGTCTCTGCGGTAGAACAGCAGCAGCCCCGAGCATCCCATCCGTAGCGCCGGGGATTTAATGCTCGGGGCAGAGGACAATAGAACCGGCCCCGCGATCGAGGCGACCCAGCAGAGCAACGGGGCGGCCTCTACTGTCCGCTCCATCAGGCATACGGGCATGATCTACGGAATTGCCGAACATGGACCTATCGCTTGGAGCAATTTTCCAGCGGCAAAGGTCCCATTCCGTCGCTCCCAGTACAGGGCGAAAATAGCAAAGGCAAAGAACCTGTCGAGGATAAGGATGAGGACATGGAATATCAAGAACCCCAGAACCACATCGCGGTTATCTTTGGGGGCTTCTCCGCCTACAGATCTCGACGAGATTTGAAGGATGCCGCACGGGAGGTACACCATGTCACCCAAGGAAAACCTCCTGTACAAGAGCTCAAGTGGTCCAAGCTATCCCTTACGTTCTCCAAGGATGATTGTCCCCTTGGAATGACAAAACCACAGAAGCTTCCGATGGTCGTGAGCCCGACCATTAGCAACACTATCGTCGGTCGGGTCCTCATAGATTCCGGAAGCTCCCTATATTTAATTTCCGCCAAGGTTTTGGACGAGATGCAGATCCCTCGCTCCATGATCAAAAAGCATAGCGGTTTCCTTCTTTGGGATAGTCCTGGGCACCTCGATCAAGCCTTTGGGCCAGGTCATTCTGCCCGTCACCGTTGGCAGTCCGAACAACTTCCGTACAGAGTTGATCACCTTTGAGGTGGTCGACTTCGAATCGGCCTACAATGCCATTCTCGGCAGGCCAGCTTTGGCCAAATTCATGGCCTCCACGCACCATGCGTACCAATGCCTAAAGTTTCCTGGACCTAATGGAGTCATAACCGTAAGGGGGAGCCATAAGTCCGCATTAAGTTGCGACGAGAGGGCGTTGGACATGGTTGGCCAAATGCCTACACGCGGACCCGACCAAGAGCCGAAGCACTCTCGGCCCAAAGTTGCCCTCCATCCTAGAGGAGAGACCAAGGCTGTTCAGCTTAGCGAGTCGGAACCCGCCAAGTTCGTGCATTTGGGATCTTCCTTAGATCCCAAATAGGAACTCGAGCTCATCACCTTCCTCCGAGCAAATCCGGGTGCGTTCTCTTGGGAACCATCCGACATGCCCGGAGTCCCAAGGGAGGTGATCTAGCACAGGCTAGCGGTTCAGCCTGATAAAAAACCAGTGCGGCAAAAACTCAGACGATTCTCCCCGGAAAAACAGGCGATCATCCGGGAAGAACTCGATAAACTCCTTAAAGCCGGCTGCATTAGAGAGGTTGAGCACTCGGAATGGCTGGCCAACCCAGTCATAGTCAAGAAGAAAGGAGGCAAGTGGTGCATGTGTGTCGACCACACGGGCCTAAACGCCGCATGCCCAAAGGACAACTACCTGCTACCTCGAATAGACCAGTTGGTCGACGCAATGGCGGAGTCGCAGGTTATGAGCTTCCTGGATGCTTACTCGGGATATCATCAGATCAGCATATCCCGCGAAGATGAAGGGAAGACCTCCTTTATCACCCCATTTGGGATATTCTGCTACACGACCATGGCCTTCGGTCTGAGAAACGCTGGAGCGACTTTTTAGCGCCTCATGCAGAAAACCTTTACGGATCAAATAGGCTGGAACCTAGAGGTCTATGTAGACGACATAGTCGTCAAGAGCAAGCTCGCTCCAGATAATGTCGCCGACCTAGAGGAAACATTTTGTAATCTCAATAAACATCGAATAAAATTGAACCCAGAAAAATGCGTCTTCGGTGTAAAAGCCGGCAAGGTGCTCGGCTACATGGTCGGTCCGCAGGGCGTAGGGGCAAATCCGGAGAAAATTGAAGCCATTGAAAACATGAGACCACCCACATGCGTGAAGGAGGTACAGGCCTTGACCGGTCGGATGGCCGCTTTGAGCCGTTTCATTTCTCGGCTGGGTGAGCGAGGGTTACCCTTCTTCAAAGCCCTGTGCAAACACGACGGTTTCTCATGGACGGAGGAAGCTAATAGTTCCTTTGAGGAACTAAAGCAGTACATGTCCAAGCCACCCGTCCTGGTCACCCCCAAGACAGAGGAAAACCTACTATTATACCTAGCAGCCACCCCGCAGGCTGTAAGCGCGGTATTAGCAGTTGAAAGGGATGGGGCCCAACGACCCATCTACTATGTTAGCGAAGTACTGCATGGACAAAAGGAGCGTTACCCTGAGGTCCAGAAGCTCTTGTACTCACTACTAATGGCTTCCAGAAAGCTACGTCAATACTTCCAAGCACACAAGATTGTGATCCTGACCAGCTTCCTGCTCTGGGAGATCTTGAAAAACCAAGACGCTAGTGGTCGTATAGCAAAGTGGGCCATGGAGCTTGCCGAGTTCGAAATAGTGTTTTCGGCTCGCACGGCGATCAAATCCCAGGTCCTGGCAGACTTTGTGGTAGAATGGTCGGCTCCAGCTCTGTCAACGAACGAGCCTGCCAGGTCTAGGGAAAATCACTAGACTATGTATTTCGATGGCTCGGAGTTCAATGGCTTACTGTGAAGGGCGATTCGCAGTTGGTCATGAACCAGGTTAACAAGGAGTATCAGTGTTCCGATACCTCGATGGCACATTACCTGGTCGAAGTAAGGAAGATGAAGAAGTATTTCAAGAATTTCGAGGTACTCTACATCCCCAGGAAGGACAATACCCTGGCCGACCAATTATCAAAGGTCGGTTCCTCCCAAATTCCCGCTCCGGTGGGGGTGCTCATTGAGCACCTATACAAGCCCTCCATTCCCTCTATAGAGAAGGCACCAGAGACAGGCGGTACAGTCTCTCTCCTCGAGCAAAGCGCGAGTTGGATGATGCCATTCGTCCAATACCTCGCGCACGGGACATTGCCCGAGGAAGAAGCCGAGGGTTCCCGGCTTACAAGGCGGTCTTCTCAGTACAGACTGATTGAAGGCGACCTATACTGCAAAGGCGCGCTAGGAGTCCTCTCCAAGTGCGTCTCCCAGGAAGAAGACCAGTACCTTCTTCGGGATATCCATGAAGGAATGTGTGGAGCTCACTCGTCGTTTAGAACGCTGGTGAGCAAAGCTTTCCGATTGGGTTATTATTGGCCAACGGCCTTGGCAGACGCCCAGTTGATTGTGACAACTTGCCGAGCATGCCAGTTTCATGCCCGCAAGGTCCACCAACTAGCGTATACGCTGCAAACCATCCCGCTTTCATGGCCATTTTCGACCTGGGGGCTCGATATCCTCGGGCCTTTTCCCCGAGGTCGGAAAGGTTGCAAATACTTGCTCGTGGTCATCGACACTTTCACCAAGTGGATAGAGGCCGAGCCCGTGCCGACCATCTCTGCCCAAACAACCAAGAGGTTCCTCCAAAGCAATGTGGTAACTCGGTTTGCGATACCCAACCGCCTTATCACAGACAACGGAACTCAATTCACCAGTGAATTGTTCCAAGCTTACTGCGAGGAGGTCGGGACCAAGGTCTGCTTCGCCTCTGTGGCACATCCACAGAGCAATGGGGCAGCCGAACGAGCAAATGGGCAGATAATCCAAGGCATAAAAAAGAGGGTCTTTAAGAACCTCAACCAGCACAAGCAAGAGTGGGTGGACGAGCTACCCTCTGTTCTTTGGTCGATTCGCACCACCACAAGTTGGGCCACGGGCGAAACCTCGTTCCAACTTGTTTACGGTGCAGAAGCCATTTTGCCTGCAGACATTGTGTTGGGTTCCCCAAGGGTGCAACTGGTCGATTCCGTCGACTAGGAAATTTAGCGGCTCGTTGACCTAGACCTCACGGAGGCGACACGAGAGCGGGCGTTACTCCGGTCTGCGGTTTACCTACAGGCACTTCGTAGGCACGCGGCCAAATCAGTTCGACTAAGGACCTTCAAATCGGCGACTTGGTCTTACGATGGGTTCTGGACCTATCGAAAGCCAACAAGCTAACCTCCAGATGGGAGGGACCCTACACGGTCGTATCTGTAACACGCCCGGGGGCTGCTCGCCTAGCGATGGAGGATGGTCGAGTGCTCACCAGCACCTGGAACATTGATCAATTACGTAAGTTCTATGTTTAAGCACCTTTTCAATTCAGGTATCTACTTTTCGCATCATTTGAGTCGCCCCTTAGTAAAGAATCGATTCTTTCGTTGCAGGCCTCCCCTCGCCCTTTCTAAAAGATATAGCCCAAACGCTTCGCTCTAAATTCAAAGCACAGCGAACGAGCACATCCAAACAATGCATGTGTACCATCCCCCTTGGGACCTAGCTCGAACACCTGCAGGCTGTCTGCTCGCGCTGATCCCCTTCCGCAGTAGTTCTTCGCTGCATGAGTGATCACGCACAGACATCCTCACCCTCGATTCAAGCTCGGTTCCAACTTGGGCTCGGTGGTCCATCACGAGCGTTAGTGGCACTGTGCCCGTTTGCTTCAAATCACATGCGCGGCTATGCTTCCAAACTAGAACCACGACTCGACCGCGCGGCGAGCGAAAGCGCTGTACGACCTAAATTCATCACCAGGACTAGTGGCGATTTCGATCGTCTGCGAATAGGCACCAGCGTAACTTTTCAAAGTCTTCTATGGACAAACCCGTGCTCGCAACTTCAGGTGCACGACCTTTGTCCTTAGCGGGGGCTCGTACATATAAGTTACAGCTAACCTCCTGCTTTCTTTCAAGTTTTACTCTTGTTCTCTCCCATGGGTTGCCTTCCTTTTTGCAGAACGACCTTCAAACGTGCGGAAGGACATCCGAAACAAAGGAGAAAGAGGACAAGGTCAACCTTTTCTATTTCAAATTTATACACAAAAGTTTACAGATTGAGGAAAAGGAAAAAGGAGAAAAGCTATCTACGGGTGGTCCCGACGATCGGCCTGGAGGGCGGCGAGCTCTTCTTTAATTGAATCAAGCTCGGCCTCGAGATCCAAGACCTTCCGCCGAGCCGCACGACCTTCGGCGGCGGTCTCTCGGAGGCGCTGCGCCTCCTTGAGTTGAGCATCCTCTCGCTCCTAAGCTTCTTGCAGCGCGCGCCGATGGTCGGGGACTTCCTGCCGAAGCTTCCCCAACTCCTCCTCAAGGTTGGCACACCTTAGCTCCAATGTGGCCTTCGCCATCTCGTTCTGAGAGAGTTGGTCCCGAAGCTCGACAACGGAGCCCTTCATCAACTCCAGCTCCTTCTGGTCGGCGGCGTGCACGTTGGAGACCCGACGCTCAAGGTCGGTGATCTTATCGTCTTGCTCGCGATAGTACCCCGCGAACTCCTCCGTAGAGACGGTGGAGGCGTCGATGTCCTCCATGGCCTTGGCCGCAAACTGCAGACAAAAAAGAAGGGTTAAACCACCTTAAGGGTCCTGATGCAGAAGAAAAGGCGAAGTATGGCACAGAAGTAGAAAGCTCACCAGAAGAGCGCGGCTGACCAGCTTGTCCTGGATGTTTCTGGCGGTCGGTCGCGCCAGCTCGGAAGAACGGATTGACCCAAGTAGGGTCATCCTCGATCCGAGCAGGCGCATCGCTCGGGCAGGGGCCTTGCACCTCAAGGGCGCCCGATGTGCCCAGGGGGGCAAGGGTGGCACCCTCCTCGATGAACCCTTGAGGACTCTCGACCTCTGGGGCCTGCTGACCCTGAGGATGAACTTCCCCCAGGGTTTGCAGATCGTGGCGATCATCCCCCGGCTCGACCTCCACGCTCGGGGGCTGAACGTTGGCCGTAGCCTCCTCTGCCTCGGGGCTCGCCCCCGGAAGATCCACCGAGCTGGGATCCTGTCGGGACCCGAATCTGCAAATCCGGACCCTCTGTGTATTCAGCACTAGTCCAGGAACGCGCTAGTGCACACAGTCTTAACATCGGTAAATATCACAATCATACCACTCGATACTAATAAAGTACTTTAATTAGATAATCAAACTGGCTGCTTGACCTTAAGGTCAAGTTACAAATATACGCCATGCAGGGCGAAACTTATTAAGAGAGAAATAATAGCAGCGGAAAAATAAGATAACATCGTGGCGCCATCCAGTATACCACAGGCAACTGACTGGGACTCAATTCCTAGTTAGACGGTTCCTCTGGAAGCTACTCCTCCAAAGCTGGTGTAGACTCTTCTTCAACTGGTGTTGTATTGCGGCAAGGGTGAGTACTTGGTACTCAGCAAGTCATGCACAGAATGCAAGCTAATATACTATATGCATGGCTTAATACAAAGGAACAGCTCAAGGTATGTTTGCAGTAAACAGCATTTGACAAGTAACATAAGTAGATTCGAAAGCAATAGAAACAAGTATAAGGTCAATAACTTTTCCAGGAGTTTAATCAACATCTTTCCCATTCCTAAACCACATTTCCATCAACATCTTTATTTAAACCAAACCCAACCTTTCAAGTCCAACTTATTTTCAAGAAAGTCTAACCCTTGACTGTAATTCCCGAGCGATGTCCAATACCGCGGACACGGCTATTCGAATAGATTTTACACTCTGCAGAGGTTATGCACTTTACCCACAAGATACAGTCAAACACCACAAGGCTAGTTCCCGTAACAAAATCTTTCGGAAACTTCTAACAATACAAGTGGTCCTCTCCGGTGTTGCACACTAACCCTTCCCTTAGCTAAGGCGAAGTTTAGGCCAACCAACCGTTAGATGGGTACCTGGCCGCAGCCCCGGTACGCTCCCCCGTACAACATACACAAAGGGTGTAGTTGACACCCAGAGGTCCCACAGGTACGTTATTAGCAACTTAATCAACTAGGTCCGTCCCATTACAGACATGTGGTTGCACGTTTGACCCAGTTCAAAGGCTTGCAAGGTTAAGTCCTTAGAGTGACCAGGGCAAGACTACCCGAAGAACCAAACTAACATTCCCGGTGCCACAACTGGCCCACCCGATCATTCTTGCCACATGCCCCGGTCAAAAGCTATTTATCAAAGCCCCAGTTGATTACCATGCACCACGTGCCATCAACATCACATGATACCTTTCCAAAACAGGTTCAATATATCATTAAGTCAATATTAACATTTGATTGTCTAAAATCATGTCATGAGCACGTAGCAGGTCTAAGCAATATACTACAACGGTCTAAATTCCCATGTTGGCAATTTAATAATGTCCAACTAATAATCCACAACTAGGGTGACAAGGGGTCATGGCACATATTTAAGTAATCAAGGTGTCATACAGCAATTTGGCATTTATCAAATTTCCCATATTTAAATAAAGTATTTTCTAATTGAACTAGCATGCAATAAATTAAATCAAAATAGGTTTCAAAATAGGATCAATATGGTCAAAGCATAACTTGCCTTCAAAAAGTACTTGCTCTTGGTCCTAAGCTGGCTCCTGGGTCAATACTTCTCCTTCGAATCCTTCTAGCACTTCAACGTCTACTCGTAACGCGTGCAAATAGCAACAAATGAATAAAACAGTAGACAAAAAGTGTCCAAACATCCAATAAAGTTCACAAACAGAGAGAGCATAATTTTATGAATTTTTAGAAACTAGAATCGTCAAATTCGGAGTTTAAACGCGAAAGTTATAGCATTTTGAAGTTTAAATAATCAATTAAATAATATTACAGAGAACAACTTTAGTCCAAAATTAAATAAAATTCATCATTAGGTAGATCTCAATTTTATACAAATTTAGAAATTTGAATCACTCAAATCGGAGTTAAAACGCAAAAGTTATAAGCGTTTGAAGTTTGAATCAAATCCTGAAATCAATATTCGAATTAATAAATCATTTTCTTTTTCGGAAATTAATTTATTGCATCAGCAGGGACATGTGTCAGCCTCTGATTGGGCGGCTGACATCAGCCGGTTCACGGGCTCAGCCCACAGCTCGGCTCGGGTCCACCGTGGACCTGGTCCACGGCTCACGTGTCTCTGACAGGTGGGACCCACTGGGGTGACGTCATTCTTGGCGTCGGCCGGGGACTTCGATCCGTTGGCGAGGTGGGACCCAGGTAGCGTCATTCTTGGGCGTCACCGCGGCTGGGGTGGCGGCGGCGGAGCCCCCATGACGTCCGGCGTGGCGTCATGGTGCGGTTTGGCGGCGCCGGTGACCGACAGCGGCCGGCGTGTCGGCGTCACGCCGCGTGTCTGGCGCCGACGCGCCGGTCCAACTTCCTCCCACGTGGCGCAATCTCACCCGTTGATTTGAAAATCAACGGCACGGATTAGATCTGAAGTTTACGCGTTTGGAATAACGCGGTGAATTTGGGCCGTACGATCTAAATCGGAAGGTCGAGATCGGATCTAGTGCGGTGCAACGCGTGCTACAAGATTGGATCTAAGCCGTTGGATCTTGATCCGACGGTTCAGATCTAATCTGGAGGGTGAGGGTTTTGGGAACACGTGGCTTACCGTGGCCGTTCGATCTTGATCCGACGGTCCACGGAGCTCGCGGGCGGTGATGACGTTGCGGCGGAGCTGGGTGGCCGGAGGCGGTGATGAAGACGAGCCCGATGGCGCTCGGGGGCATCTCCGGCGAAGTGAGAGGTACCCACGGGTGCGCCTTGGCTTGAGGACTCCGGAACTGGGCTCCAACGCGGCGGAAGACGGCGGACGGCGGCGGAACGAGGCAAGAACCGTGGCGAAGGCTTCTCCAACTACGGCGAGTAATAGCGAGTCGACGGCGACGGCTAGGGCTAGGGCGCTTGGGGCAAACGACGCACGAGGCAAAGGCGAACCTCGGGCGCGGGTCCGGGTATTAAATACCGGCACGGATGTCGAGATCTCGCGAATCCGCTGGCGAAACCAGACGGGCGGGCGGAGTCCGTCCCGGACACGGCGAGGCGACGTGGCTTGATCTCAGCCGTCCACGTGGCGCGACGGACGGCTGGGATCGCTCGGGTGCGGCCGTGATCTCGCGCGGGTTGATCCTGACCGTCGGATCTCGATCCAACGGTCGGGATCGGTTAGGATCGAGGTTAGGTTGGCCGAGTCAATCGGCTCGGGCGGACTTCGAGTCCGACTTCGGGTTCCGACTTCGGTCGGATGAGCGAGATCGACCCGATTGATTTTTCCAGCGATTTAATAATTCGATTAATTCCCAGAAATTCATTTAATTCATTAAATATAGTAAAATACTCAGAAAAATTCCAGAAAAATTCTGGAAAATATTTTATGGCATTTTGGGACTCAAATAAAATATTTCCAACAAATTTTTATTTGCAAAGTTAAATTCTTTAATTATTTCAAAGTGGAATAAATTCAAATAAATTCCAAATAAATCCAAATAAATTCCAGAAAATTCCAAAAATTCACCAAAGTGCCAAATCACACATGAATTTAAGAAAAGCAAATTTTTGGGGTGTTACAAACCTCCCCCCTTAGCAGAATCTCGTCCCCGAGATTCAGGGCTTTCTAAAGAAATAGGTTCGGAAACTCTTTCTTCAAATCCTCTTCGCGCTCCCAAGTTGATTCACTCTCCGCATGGTTGCTCCATTGAACTCTGCAGAAATGGGTTGACTTGTTTCTCGTCTCTCGATCCATTGTGTCCAGATTCTTCACGGGGTGCTCCTTGTAAGTCAGATCCTCTTGTAACTCGATCGATTCAAGCGGTGTTTGTTCCTCAGGTACTCGGAGACACTTCTTCAGCTGGGACACGTGGAACACGTCATGCACTCCTGCTAGTGATTGCGGTAACTCTAGCTGATAAGCAACTTCACCTCTGCGGCTGAGAACCTTGAATGGTCCAACATATCTCGGCGCGAGTTTTCCTTTGGCATGGAATCTCTTAACTCCTCTAAGCGGTGTGACTCTGAGATACACGAAATCCTCTGGTTCAAAACTCAGGTCTCGGCGACGGTTGTCAGCATAACTCTTCTGTC
Organism: Rhipidocladum racemiflorum; assembly: GCA_036346355.1. NCBI lineage: Eukaryota > Viridiplantae > Streptophyta > Magnoliopsida > Poales > Poaceae > Rhipidocladum > Rhipidocladum racemiflorum. Next base: position 49,032,269 of record CM070589.1, read on the forward strand.
GCGATTGGGCTATCTTTAATCTCTCCCTGATCATGGCAATCTGTTCTTCAGCTTCTTGAAGAATATCTGGTCCAAAGACACGGCTTTCACTGCCTCATTCCAGTTCAACGGTGTCCAAGGTGGTCGACCATATAGTGCTTCAAATGGTGACATTTGCAAACTTGCTTGGTAACTGTTGTTGTAGCTGAACTCGGCGTACGGCAGACTTTTATCCCAAGAGGTCGCATAAGCCAATCCACACGCTCTTAACATATCCTCTAGAATCTGATTAACTCTTTCAGTCTGACCATCCGTCTGTGGATGATAAGCTGTACTGAAGTTCAAACGGGTTCCCATGGCTTCATGCAGCTTATTCCAGAACCTTGAGATAAACTGGGTACCTCTATCCGATACGATCTTCTTTGGCACTCCGTGCAAACAGACGATCCTGATCATGTACAACTCTGCTAATTTATCTCCCGAGTAGGTTGTCTTTACAGGAATAAAGTGGGCCACCTTAGTCAAGCGGTCCACTATAACCCATATGGAATCATATCCTCCTTGAGTTTTCGGCAAATCGGTAATGAAGTCCATTCCGATCTCCTCCCACTTCCACTCAGGTATCTTCAACTGCTGTAGCAATCCTGCTGGTCTCTGATGCATTGCCTTGACTCTCTGGCATATGTCGCACAACGCAACATGCTCGGCAACTTCACGCTTCATGTTCGGCCACCAGAATCTTTCTTTCAAATCCTGATACATCTTAGCACTTCCAGGATGAATGGAATACTTTGAATCATGGGCTTCTTCTAAAATCAACTGCTTCAGCTCCTTCTTGTTCGGCACACAAATGCGACCCTTCATCCATATCGTGCCCTGCTCATCCAACTTGAAGTCATCTGCCTTGCCTTCATCCATGTTGGACTTAATCCTTCGGATCTTGTCATCATCCTTCTGTCCTTCTCGGATCTGATCTTCTAGGGTAGGCTTCACTTCCAATGAGGCCAAGAATCCTTCTGGTACGACTTCAATCTGCATTCTCTGGAGATCCTCACATAGCTCATCCTGACTTGTGGCTAGCAATATGTTCACAGTGTGGCTTTTCCGACTCAGAGCATCGACCACCACGTTGGCCTTTCTTGGATGGTAATGGATCCCAACATTATAGTCCTTGATTAACTCTAACCATCTCCTCTGCCTCATGTTCAGGTCTGATTGGGTGAAGATGTACTTAAGACTCTTATGGTCCATGTATACTTCACATCTGTTTTCAATCAAATAGTGACGCCATAATTTCAAGGCATGCACTACGGCAGCTAGCTCTAGGTCATGTGTCGGATAATTCTCCTCATGTGGCCTCAACTGCCTTGATGCATAAGCGACGACCTTCCCATTCTGCATCAGCACACATCCAAGTCCTTGGCGCGATGCGTCACAATAAATATCAAAGCTTTGATTAACATCCGGTAGAACTAACACCGGTGCTGATGTCAATCGCTTCTTCAGTTCTTGAAAACCTTTCTCGCACTCTGGCGTCCATGCAAACTTCTTTTCCTTTTTCAGCAATTGCGTAAGAGGTTTTGCAATTGTCGAAAAGCCTTCAATGAAACGGCGGTAGTAACCTGCCATTCCAAGGAAACTTCGGATCTGGGTCACGGTCTTCGGTTGTTCCCAATGTAACACAGCTTCTACCTTGCTTGGATCAACGGCGACTCCTTCTGCGGTCATTATATGTCCGAGGAACTCCACCTTGTCCTTCCAAAAATCGCACTTGCTGAACTTGGCGAAGAGTTGTTGTTCCCTCAGCTTTTCCAAAACTCGCCTCAAGTGCTCTGCATGTTCATCCTCTGTCTTGGAGTAGATTAGGATATCATCTATGAACACAACAACAAACTTGTCCAAATACTCCATGAACACCTTATTCATCATATTCATGAAATATGCTGGCACATTCGTCAGACCAAAGGACATAACAGTAAAATCATAATGTCCGTATCTTGACGAGAATGCGGTCTTCGGGATATCTTCTGATCGGATCTTCAACTGATGGTATCCCGATCTTAGATCAATCTTGGAGAAAACTCCGGCTCCTCTCAGCTGATCAAACAAATCATGGATCCTCGGTAGCGGGTACTTATTCTTCACGGTGACTTCATTGAGTGCACGGTAGTCAATGCACATCCTGAAACTCCCGTCCTTCTTCTTGACAAACAAAACTGGTGCTCCCCACGGCGACGAACTTGGTCTGATAAATCCTTTCTCCATTAACTCTTCAAGCTGTTTCTTCATCTCTACCAATTCCTCGGTGGACATCCGATAAGGTCTCTTTGCTATCGGTGCTGTACCAGGTACAAGCTCTATCACAAACTCTATGTCCTGGTCTGGCGGCATACCAGGTAAATCTTCAGGAAAAACATCTGGATACTCATTTACCACTGAAACATCTTCTATGTTGATTGCCTTGGTACTGTTAACCATCAACTGACCATCTCTAATGGCGGTAGCTTGAAATTCCACTTTGTTCCCACACGAGCTCTCAACTGAGATAGTCCTTCGTCCACAATCTAATACGGCCTTTTGCTTGGATAACCAATCCAGTCCCAAGATAACATATAAGGTCTGGGTTTCCAAAATAATAAGGTTCGCTAGGAACTCTATCCCATCTATTAGTATTCTCACCCCAGAACATCCTACTTTCGTTCGGAGTTCGGAACCAGGGGTTTGAACTAAAAGCATGCATTTAAGTCTTTCTATCTCCAAATCATTTTTAGCAGCAAAGCCTTGAGAAACAAACGAATGCGAAGCTCCAGAATCAAAACAAACTATTGCAGGTACTGAGTTAACATGTAACTTACCCAGTACGACGTCAGTGGCATTCTGCAGTGCATCTGCGGTGACATGGTTGACTCGGCCTCTCACCACGGTCTGGGGTGCTGCTCCTGGTGCTGGCGTCCTAGCTGGTGTGGATCCCAGATTGAAGCGAACTGGGGTCACTCCTGTTGTCTTCTTAGGACAACTGTTGGCAAAGTTCCCTGGCTCGTTGCAGTTGTAGCAACGTCTCACTGTTCCTGAAGCGGCGTTTCTGGTTGGTGCTGGGGTCTGATAGTTCTGATTGACGGGTCTTGGTGCTGGCGACGGTGTCCTTGTTGTATTCTGCGGCTGGAATCTGAAAAACTGATTTGGCGCAACCCTCAAGCGTTGCTGCGCTCCCTGACGCGATCCCTGATGCTACATCCTGCGCTTCCTGTTCTCATCCAGTTCCTTGCGCTTGTCCTCAAGAATAAGTGCTTTATTCACAAGCTCCTAGAAATCTGGAAAGGTGTGGGTGATCAGTCCCACCTGTAGTCCTGAGTTAAGTCCCTTCATGAAGCGAGACTGTCTGGCTTTATCTATCGCTACATCCTCAGGTGCGTAGCGTGCAAGCTGTGTGAACTTGTTCAGGTATTCGGCCACTGGCTGATTACCTTGCTTCAGTGCTCTGAACTCCTCCTTCTTGAGGTCCATAATTCCTTCAGGCACATGATATCGATTTAAATGCACCGTGAACTCCTCCTGTGTGATGTCACGAGGGTTCTCTGCGTGGGCATGTGGTTCTCCCACCATTCGGCGGTTGTTCCTTCCAACTGATGAGAAGCGTAGAGTACCTTCTCATTTCCCATGCATTGAGCAATGTGTAGCTTTCTCTCTATTGACCTTAACCAATCATCGGCCTCCAACGGATTGGCATTCCCAGAAAAAGTGGGTGGATGAGTCCTCATAAACTCTGACAGTCTTGTATTCTGGCGTTGTCCCTGATTGACTTGATTAGCGGTAGCCTGAGCAGTGACGTTTTGCATCTGTTGCATCATAGCATGCATCAACTGAGTTTGAGCAGCAAGAAAAGCTCCAAAATTCTGCATGTCAACTGGCGGTGCTGGTGCTCCATCATTGGGGTTTTCAGCTGGGCGAGAACCACTCCCATTGCCTCCAAGGTTTCCGCGAGTGTTCACCATCTGTCGATTGCTCCAAGGTTTAGAGATGAGAGGGAGCAAGAATAGACAAGTAACAGGGGAAACTTATGCGGGGAAAAAGTGTAACTCAAAATCCAACTTTAATAATAATAATAATAACTTGGTATGGTTGCTTACAATGCCTAAGGGCCTGCAACACATACTGCACACTCAGCAAACAATGAAAATCCAACGCCTCTAAAGGGTGACTCTTATTCTATAACGCGACTCGACGAAGGAGTCTCAACTGCAAAACCTATGCTCACTCGTCGAGAAAACCTCCACTGCCTGGGTGGGGGTGCGACGGCATAGGCGCGAAACAATCGCCATGCCCTGCAACTGCAGCTGTGGTTGACGACGTGGCGTCTTCCTCTGACTCTGGATCTGGCTGTTGCTGTGGCTGTGGCGCCTCTTCTGGTTCCTCCTCTGGGTCTGGAGCGTCCAACTCCAACACTGGATCGGGGCCCTGTCCATACAGTGCGGTTTTCAATTCTGCGATTTTTTCCGCAGCAAAAGCGACATACTCACGAGCATTATCCAAGAGCTTCTTCCTTTCCTCAGCCTATTCGTGAGCCTTCTTCAACTCCTGAACTGTGTCCTCGATCAGCTCCTCCTGAGCGGCGACGAATCTGGCTAAGTGGGTGACAGTAGCATCCTCATCTTCTATCGGCTTCCGTTGAACTCTGCTGTCTCGGCGTGGGTGGTGATGGAATACTGTGCCTTCCAACTCCCTGGAGTAAGTGCGAGCGATCTGCTGCATCACTCGACGCGACACCTCTTGGATTCCAATTTCGAAGGTAGATCTCCTAGCGGTGAAGTGGAAAGGGCGACTGAACTTGGTCTTCTCTCGGGCATACACCGTGATCCGGACGTCCCATCCAATGACCAGTCCTGCCTGCACAAGTGTAGTCCCTCGGTAGAGCGGCCTTTCAAAACCTCCAAGAAACTGAAGCATACGCCACTACTCGGCAGCATAGCCTCCTTCACTCTCGGCGTAGTTGTTTTTCATCATCATCTGCCAAAAGACGCTCGCGTAAGAACGCAGCACTTCAAAAATCAATGTGGAAGACGAAAAGAACTCAGCAGGGGTATGAACAAGGAAGAAAAGGGGTAAGTCGAGAATTCATTCATTATCTTGACAAGTTTTATCTTTAGAAAATAGGTTTTATCCTCACTACGACCAGTCTAACTATGGGTGAGCCTACGGTCAGTATGGCTCTGATACCACCTCTGTCGGGACCCGACCGCAAATCTGCACCCTCTGTGTATTCAGCACTAGTCCAGAACGCAGCTTAGTGCACACAGTCTTAACATCGGTAAATATCACAATCATACCACTCGATACTAATAAAGTACTTTAATTAGATAATCAAACTGGTTGCTTGACCTTAAGGTCAAGTTACAAATATACGCCACGCAGGGCGAAACTTATTAAGAGAGAAATAATAGCAGCGAAAAAATAAGATAACATCGTGGCGCCATCCAGTATACCACAGGCAACTGACTGGGACTTGATTCCTAGTTAGACGGTTCCTCTGGAAGCTCCTCCTCCAAAGCTGGTGTAGACTCTTCTTCAACTGGTGTTGTATTGCGGCAAGGGAGAGTACTTGGTACTCAGCAAGTCATGCACAGAATGCAAGCTAATATACTATATGCATGGCTTGATACAAAGGAATAGCTCAAGGTATGTTTGCAGTAAACAGCATTTGACAAGTAACATAAGTAGATTTGAAAGCAATAGAAACAAGTATAAGGTCAATAACTTTTCCAGGAGTTTAATCAACATCTTTCCCATTCCTAAACCACATTTCCATCAACATCTTTATTTAAACCAAACCCAACCTTTCAAGTCCAAGTTATTTTCAAGAAAGTCCAACCCTTGACTGTAATTCCCGAGCGATGTCCAATACCGCGGACACGGCTATTCGAATAGATTTTACACTCTGCAGAGGTTATGCACTTTACCCACAAGATACAGTCAAACACCACAAGGCGTGTTCCCGTAACAAAATCTTTCGGAAACTTCTAACAATACAAGTGGTCCTCTCCGGTTTTGCACACTAACCCTTCCCTTAGCTAAGGCGAAGTTTAGGCCAACCAACCGTTAGATGAGTGCCTGGCCGCAGCCCCGATACGCTCCCCCGTACAACATACACAAAGGGTGTAGTTGACACCCAGAGGTCCCACAGGTACGTTATTAGCAACTTAATCAACTAGGTCCGTCCCATTACAGACATGTGGTTGCACGTTTGACCCAGTTCAAAGGCTTGCAAGGTTAAGTCCTTAGAGTGACCAGGGCAAGATTACCCGAAGAACCAAACCAACATTCCCGGTGCCACAACTGGCCCACCCGATCATTCTTGCCACATGCCCCGGTCAAAAGCTATTTATCAAAGCCCCAGTTGATTACCATGCACCACGTGCCATCAACATCACATGATACCTTTCCAAAACAGGTTCAATATATCATTAAGTCAATATTAACATTTGATTGTCCAAAATCATGTCATGAGCACGTAGCAGGTCTAAGCAATATACTACAACGGTCTAAATTCCCATGTTGGCAATTTAATAATGTCCAACTAATAATTCACAACTAGGGTGACAAGGGGTCATGGCACATATTTAAGTAATCAAGGTGTCATACAGCAATTTGGCATTTATCTAATTTCCCATATTTAAATAAAGTATTTTCTAATTGAACTAGCATGCAATAAATTAAATCAAAATAGGTTTCAAAATAGGATCAATATGGTCAAAGCATAACTTGCCTTCAAAAAGTACTTGCTCTTGGTCCTAAGCTGGCTCCTGGGTCAATACTTCTCCTTCGAATCCTTCTAGCACTTCAACGTCTACTCGTAACGCGTGCAAATAGCAACAAATGAATAAAACAGTAGACAAAAAGTGTCCAAACATCCAATAAAGTTCACAAACAGAGAGAGCATAATTTTATGAATTTTTAGAAACTAGAATCGTCAAATTCGGAGTTTAAACGCGAAAGTTATAGCATTTTGAAGTTTAAATAATCAATTAAATAATATTACAGAGAACAACTTTAGTCCAAAATTAAATAAAATTCATCATTAGGTAGATCTCAATTTTATACAAATTTAGAAATTTGAATCACTCAAATCGGAGTTAAAACGCAAAAGTTATAAGCGTTTGAAGTTTGAATCAAATCCTGAAATCAATATTCGAATTAATAAATCATTTTCTTTTTCGGAAATTAATTTATTGCGTCAGCAGGGACACGTGTCAGCCTCTGATTGGGCGGCTGACGTCAGCCGGTTCACGGGCTCTGCCCACAGCTCGGCTCGGGTCCACCGTGGACCTGGTCCACGGCTCACGTGTCTTTGACAGGTGGGACCCACTGGGGTGACATCATTGCTGACGTCAGCGGGGACTCAGCCCATTGCTGACAGGTGGGACCCACTGGTGACGTCATTGCTGGCGTCACCGCTTGCGGCTGGGTGGCGGCGGGTGGGCCCCCATGACGTCAGCGTGACGTCATGGTGCGGTTTGGTCGCGTCGCTAACACGCGAGCCCGGCGTGTCAGCGTCACGCACGCGTACTGCGCTGACCGCATCGGTCCAACTTCCTCCCACGTGGCGCAATCTCGCCCGTTGATTTGAAAATCAATGGCGCGGATTAGATCTGAAGTTTACGCGTTTGGAATAATGCGGCGAATTTGGGCCGTACGATCTAAATCGGACGGTCGAGATTGGATCTAGTGCGGTGCAACGCGTGCTAGAAGATTGGATCTAAGCCGTTGGATCTTGATCCGACGGTTCAGATCTAATCTGGAGGTTTAGGGTTTTGGGAACACGTGGCTTACCGTGGCCGTTCGATCTTGATCCGACGGTCCACGGAGCTCGCGGGCGGTGATGACGTTGCGGCGGAGCTGGGTGGCCGGAGGCGGTGACGAAGACGAGCCCGACGGTGCTCGGGGGCGTCTCCGGCGAAGTGAGAGGTACCCACGGGTGCGCCTTGTCTTGAGGACTCCGGAACTGGGCTCCAACGCGGCGGAAGACGGCGGACGGCGGCGGGACGAGGCAAGAACCGTGGCGGAGGCTTCTCCAACTACGGCGAGCAATAGCGAGTCGACGGCGGCGGCTAGGGCTAGGGCGCTTGGGGAAAACGACGCACGAGGCAAAGGCGAACCTCGGGCACAGGTCCGGGTATTAAATACCGGCACGGACACCGAGATCCCCGCGGAATCCACGGCGAAACCGGTACGGGCGGCGGAGTCCGTCCCGGACACGGCGAGGCGACGTGGCTTGATCACAGCCGTCCACGTGGCGCGACGGACGGCTGGGATCGCTCGGTTGCGGCCGTGATCTCGCGCGGGTTGATCCTGACCGTCGGATCTCGATCCAACGGTCGGGATCGGTTAGGATCTGGGTTGGGTTCGGTCGAGTCAACTGGCTTGGGCCGGACTCGAGTCCGACTTCGGTTCACTTGGGTCGGACGAACAAGATGCTAATTCGATTGATTTTTCCAGCGATTTAATAATTCGATTAATTCCCAGAAATTCATTTAATTCATTAAATATAGTAAAATACTCAGAAAAATTCCAGAAAAATTATGGAAAATATTTTAGGGCATTTTGGGACTCAAATAAAATATTTCCAACAAATTTTTATTTGCAAAGTTAAATTCTTTAATTATTTCAAAGTGGAATAAATTCAAATAAATTCCAAAAATTCACCAAAGTGCCAAATCACACATGAATTTAAGAAAAGCAAATTTTTGGGGTGTTACAGATCCGCTCCTTGGCCCCCAGCCTACGGCGATTGGTCGGGGGCGACCAACTGTTGGGCCTCAGGGCGCGCCTCCTGAGTCTCCCCAGTACTCGGTGCTGTGCTCGTCCCCTCGTAAGGGACCAAGGCCATAGCTTCCTCGGTCCCTTGTGAGCCTTGCTCCTCTGCAACCAAAGGGAGCTCGGTGGCTGCAGGAGGTTGCTCGGAAGCCTCTGGGATGTCGGTCCGTGGTGGTTCCTCTGAGTCCTCGCCCATCGCAAAATCGACGATGCGCTCCAGCTCGGCGTCAACTGCGGAGTAAGAATCCACTCAGCCATCTGCTGGAAATCCATGGACAGTAGCCGAGCTATCACGCCCATGCCAAGCGGAGTGGTGTTAGCTCGGAAAATTGCAAGAGGAACAAAAGCAAAGGGGCTACGCAAAGATTACCTTCCAGCAGACGAGCGCCTTCGTCCTCGATCTCCTCGCTCTAGGCCGCGGGCACCCTGCCCGCAGCAGCCTCGTAGGCCTCGGCGATGGCCTCGGTGCGTTCCGCGGCGGCATCGCTAGCCCTTGCCATCATAGGGTTGACCTCGTCCATGTCGGCCCCTTCCAACGCCAAGGACGGACGAGGCGTCGACCTTTGGCTCCTCCAGACCAGGGCGAAGGCGTCTTCCTCCTCCTCCTCCTTGGTCGGGTCCTCAATTACCTATGCAAGTCGAGCCTGGAGGACCTTGATCTGCTCCTCCAGTTGCTCCTTGCTCGCGGTGGATTTGGCCACCTCCTCGGCCTTCTTCGCTTCCTCGGCCAGCTGTTGCAAGCGACCCATCAGCTCCGACTTCTACTACTTGAAGTCAGCAAACCACCGTCGGAATTCCCTTACCTTCTTCCGGTCGGCGTACTACAAGTGACGCTTGGTCGGAGGTTTGGATGAGGCTCGGCGCTTTGAGTGCCTGGCGGGAGGAGGCGAGGTAGAAGGTCGGCGGCCTTGACCCGCCGCTTTCTTGCGAGAACCCCCGGTCGGGGTATCTCCCTGGGGCGCCACACCAGCGCTCGACACGGTGAGCTCAAGGGCGACCTTCTCCTGCGAACAGAAACCGAGGAAGACAAGCTCGAAGTGTAATTCTCAAGCAAAAAACAAACAGGAATACACACCGCATCGCTGTGGTCAAAGATATTTTTGGGGAACTGGCGATCGGGCTTCAGTTCCTTCTCCTTCGGGGCGCCGAACATTTCGGCGACCCTTTCTTCGACCCAATCCATCCTCGGAGCTGCAATGCGAGCAAGGAATAAAAAATCATGCCAACACTCGGGCAGTGACGAAGGCCAAAAGAGGGTCCAAGGGGCATACCTGCGTTGTCTTCGTGGGTGATGTCTTGCCAACCGGTCACCTCGAAGAATGGGTGCTCCCAACGTCGCAAGGGGGACACCCGGTTGAAGGTGAAGTCCCGGGCAATATCCCGACCAGTGAGCCCCATCTGGGTGAGCTCACTAATGGTTCTGAGGATCCGCTCCTCCTCGGGCTGCATGGGCGGGCGTGCTGTCTCGGTAGCCGGGCGGCCTCCCTGGTGTAGGTCAGCTGGCTCCCCTCCGTCTTCTTCTGATAGAACCAGAGGTCGGCCCAGCCCGACACCTAGTCCCTCAAAGAAAGAAGAGGGTACTCGTATGGTCGGTTGGATCGAAGGCGAACGTAGACGTAACCGGCGGGGGTATTCCCACCGGTGCGGAAAGAAGAATAGAAGTGGAAGAAGAGGTTGGCCATAGGCGTCACGCCCACGTACACCTCGTAAAGGTGGGAGAATATCGTGAGGGCAAGAATGGAGTTAGGGTTAAGATGATAAATCTCGCACCCACAAAAGGCGAGTACAGAGACGAGGAACTCACTCTCGGGCAAGCGAAGCCCGTTGACGGCGTACAGCTCGCAGGAGACGATTTCTCTCTCCCGCGGCGTTGGCGCATCGTCGCTCCCGGGCGTTCGGGCGGTGCTCGGGTCGATATGGCCGTCGTCCACGAGCACCTAGAGCCGCCTCCGGTTCATCTGGCTAACACCGAAGCGTACCATTGCTGTGGGGAGATGGAGGCCGCAAAGGGCGCTGGGTCTCTCTAAGAGAATTTGGGCGAAATTGAGCAAAGCACGAAGTGGCTTCGTCTCTTGTGGTGATCGGGGGTTAAAAAGGCCCGTGAAAAGACGCATTTAACATTGCCGCGACCATTCGCGAAACGGCACCTGTCCGTTACGGTGAAACTGCCCAGTAAATGCACATCTCCTAAGAAACTGCATTACCGTTACAAAGAAGCTTCTTGGAGAAGGAACCAAAAGTAACCCAGTGCTGCAGTGTGGTCGTCTAGGCGACAAGCAAGCTGACGCTCGCTCCATGACGACATGCCTGTTCCCTGTCACGAGATGGTCGTGTGTCACGACCAAGCATCGCTACAAGAGACTAATTCCTCCTTCGAGTCTTCTTAGGCTCAAGGGGAAGCCAGAGCCCAGATGGCTTCCCACTTGAACCTCGGGGGCTAGCTGTCGGGGATTGATTATTCGATAGAAAGACCATCATAGCCCCAGAAGATCCTAAAGGTACAGACCATACGGCACTATCGGAAGATGCTTGGGAGGGCATCCGAACAACACGACGCCCCAGCATATGTGCCTACCCGTTCGCCCACGACCATGTGTAACATCCCAAAATTTGCTTTTAATATTTTTAGTGTGTTTGTGGAATATTTGTAATTTTTCGAATTCAACTAGAACCCTCGCGAGTAATTCAGGTTCAAGTTTATTGAACTAATCACATTAAATAAAGATCAGGCATTTTTGAATAAGCATAAAATTTAAAATTTTGTTGATAATTAAGATAATTGGTAGACGAGAGTGTTCTCCTCAAATATTTTCGAAAAACGTGTTATACAGCGTAAGTCGTTGATTTTACAAAAATCGATACAGGTGTCTGATTCACTAAAAGAATTTTTGCGAAAAATCTAAATGTCGAAAAATCACGAAACCAACTTCGTTAGGTTCCAAATAGTTCCTAATATTTTACAGGAATTATTTTGGATTTTTAGAACCTCCGTGTTATTTTTTTCGCAGCGTGTTTGGAGAACAAAACATGAGCGCATGTATATATGTATACGTCTTTAATAAGGTGAGCCCTGAACGTTGCCAGCCGTTCCCATCCTCTAATTATGCAACGCATGACTCCACCTGCATGAACTCCACCCGCATGAAGCTGTCCATTGTCTAACCGTCTTCCGTTTCCTGCACTGAATGAAATAGCAATGTTCCCATTACTTCAACGCAAGAATTAATTACTAGCAGCCGTTTCCTCATGCATTAGGTAGTGGCATGGCTAGTAATGGGTAGTGGTTCATTGCTAGCAACGTGTGAGTTCATTTCAGCCATTTCCCATTTCGTTTCGCAACAATCCAGCCGTTACCAGTTTCTAGCCGCATATGTTAGCTTTGCAACGTTTTGGCATTTCCTTCTTTTGCTAGCAACGTTCCATTTCCATGTGGAGCCTTCTCACTTCTAACCATTTCCATCCTCTAGCCGCACAATTGTAGTGAGTATTTTTCTTGTTGCTATTCCTTCATCTACGGCGACGAGCGCTCCGGCGAGTGCTGGAACAGCCACCGCTGATGCTAACCTCTGGCCTCGCCTTCTCCTGCGCCGACGGTCTGCGCCGCTGAACGCTGCTTGGTCACCTCCTCCTGCGCTCGTCGACCTGCGCTGTTGTCGCCGACGGTACTCCGATGTTCGACTGAACGACTGCCGCCTCAGTCGCCGTCGCCGTCGCCACCGTCGTGTACACCGTCGCTGCCGCTTACCGCGTCGTCGACGCACTCTCCGATCTCGCGTTTCCTGCACCGACGGTCTGCACTGCTGCTGCCGTTAATCGGTACTCCCTCTTTTCTCTCGCGCGCTCTCTGTCTCTGTTAATCAGTTAATCTTGTCATCTGTAGTTGCGCATGTATATATATTTTAGTCAGGTATACATGTATATTTGTTAGTACGTGGGGTGTATAATCTTCTATATGCGTGTAGATAAATATTAGACCCCATTGCATGTACGTACATATATAGATATATGTGTTAGCATGTATACGTAAGCATTAGGCAGTATGTATATGTAGATATTAGGTTACGGGTATATTTGTTGGCATAGCCGATCGCGACTCCTCTCTAGCCTGCATGCACAAGCACGCCGTCACCGTAGCCGCCTGCGCACCATAGTCGACATCGCCGCCGATTGATTCCGGCTGACTGCGTTCGCCGCCGCCGTCGCTGCCTCTTGCCGACTGCGCTCGCTGTTCCGCTCTGATCGTCTGGCCGGTCTCTGTTATTTTTTTCACGTAACAATTGCCCAAACCAAACTCATATGCAACCAAGGAGTATACACATATACGCAGTGAATAGTGCCATGCAAAAGGGGTTACGTAATTCATTTTTCTCCAAATTGCGCATTTTGTCTTTTTCGCTACAAATTCGTTTTAAATCTGAATTGCTTGCAACAAATTTTGTTAATTAGTAGAAATTAATACCTTTATACAGTATTTTTTATGAAATTTTATGAATAAATTTGTACTATTGAATTATTCGCAGAAAGTCCAAACTTACGAATTTTGTCGCTCTTAAACTGCACGTCCAAAAATTCCAAAATAAATTTTATACATCTTAGAAAATGCTAAACTAATTATCTGGAAATTTTCATAAAATTATGAATTAGTTTTATTTGCGGCATTTCTTTGAATGTGTGTTTGTACGTTGTTTTGCGTGTCTATTTGGTTCTTTATTTGCTACGCGTAGACGTCGAGTTGTGTGACACTGTCGGAAGCGAAGCTCAGGACAAAGATCAAGATCCAGACCAAGACTCGCTGTTTTACGAAGGCAAGTTGTGCTTTGACCATATTGCTCCTAGTTTTTGAAATGTATTTTGATTTAAATTATGCATGCTATGTTGATTAAAATGAATTAATTTAATTTGGGTAAAATAGTTAATAAACCTAATTGTTAATTCCACCCTTGATGATAATATTTGTATGCTATGTATCCATTGTCACCTTAAGTTGGTTTATTTAGTTGGATGTTAATATTGTGCCAACACGGGAGGTTAGACCGTGAATAGTTGCTTAGCCATGCTTACGTGAAATGTGCTTCAAATGGCAAAATAATATTGACTAATGTTATATGGAATGAGTTTTGGAATTAGTGTAATCTTGCCATGTGATGATGTGAAGTGTAGGTACCCTTGTGGTTCTACATGGTAATTGATATTATTGTTGGCATGCGTTCCACAATAATCAAACTGGGGTAATAAATAGATTTAGACCGGGGCAAGTGGCAAGAATGATAGGGTGGGCCATGAGTGGCACTGGGAAAGTCGTTTTGGTTCTTCGGGTAGTCTTGCCCTGGTCACCCTAAGGACTTAACCTTGCAAGCCTTTGAACTGGGCCAATCATGCAACCACATGTCTGTAATGGGACGGACCTAGTTGAGTAGGTTGCTAATAACTTGCATTTGGTACCTCAGGGTGTCAACTACACCTTTTGTGTAGTTGTACGGGGGAGCGTATAGGTGATACGGCTAGGTACCCTATCCAACGGTATGTCGGTCCCATACTTCGCCTCTGCTAAGGGAAGGGATGGTGTATGGCAAAAACAGAAGAGGTCCACTTGTATAGTTAGCAGTTTCCGAAAAGCTTTGTTACTGTCACTCGCCTTCGTGGTGTTTGACGATATCGTGTGGGTAAAGTGCATAACCTCTGCAGAGTGTAACATCTATTCGAATAGCCGAGTCCACAGTACTGGACAATGCTCAGGGATTACAGTCAAGGTTAGATTTTCTTAAACAAAAATGTGGGAATGGGTGACCGAGTGCCAGAGATAACTGCTGGAGTAAATTAGAGATTTGAGCCAAATTGTTTGAAAAGAGATTGATAACTTACTATATAATTTGGTTTTACTGCTTTTTAATCTATTAAAGTTATTTAATCAAAGCAAAATGCTGTTTGATGCAAAACAACCACTTAAGCCATTCCTTTGGAGGAAGCCATGCATATAGTAATAGGATTGCACCCCTGTGCATGAGTTGCTGAGTATGTTGTATACTCACCCTTGCTTCCAACAAAATCATCAGCTGAGGAGAAGACTACAACTTCAAAGGAGGAGAAGTTCCACGAGGAGGCAGTTATCTAGGAGTTGAACCTTGTCAGTTGCCTGTGGCGTACTGATGGGTGTCACCGACGTTCTTTGTTCCGCTGCTGACTAATTACTTTTGTTATTGTAAGCCCTACGTGGCAGACTATTTGTAAGTTGACCTTAAGGTCTTGTAACCAGTTTATTTAATGTTTGAAGTACTTTATTCTTAATTCCGCTGTGTATGATTGTGGTACTTCATCCCTGTTCAACTGTGTGTACTAGCGTGATCCTGGACTAGTACAGAATACATAGAGGGTCCAGATTTGCAGATTCGGGTCCCGACAGAGGTGGTATCAGAGCCATACTGACTGTAGGTCTTGACCCTAGATAGATTGGCCGTCTTTAGGAGCTTCAAAATTATTTTCTAAAGAGAAAATTTAATTTGAAAGAATAATGAGTTCTTGACTTGTCTTATTCTCCTATTCTTTCCCCTTTGCTGAAATTTCTTTTCTTCCCCACTGGTTTGAATGGAAATCTTACATGAGTCATTCTGAATAGTTAACGATGTTTCACACTTAAGGAGAAAGTACTGGATGTCGCTGTTAACCCTGAAGATCTTGAAGGAATCATCAAGCTCAAGGAGAAGTGGATCGATGAAGTGTTTCTGAAGCTTGAAGAACCAGTACTTTAGTAGTCAGTTGAGACTCATGTGTGAGAGTCGCGTCTCTTAAGATAGGAGAGTTACCCTTTTAGCCGATAGATTATTGTGTGCTTAGGTTAATTTGGTTTTTCATTGTTTGCGGTGTGTGTGCAGTATGTGTTGCATAGCTTTTAGGCTTGGATAAGCAACCATACCAAGTTATTAATAATGTGTGTTTGAGTTTTTGGGTTAAACTTGTTCCCCTGCACTAGGATTCTTAAACCTTACCTTTGCTCTTCCCTCGTATCTGAACCTTGGTGTGTCAACAGATGGAAAGGACAGATCCCACCGATGTTCTTGAAGCAGTTCAAGTCAATACAATTGCCTCTACCACTGGTAACGCAAGGACAAACAAGCAGTTACCTACCATACCGGCAATAACTAATCAGTACTTGGATCATATTCTCATCTCTCAAACCCGCCTCTGCAGAGTCCAATAGAGTAATCACTCAAAAAGCGAAGAAGATTTGAACGAGTTTCCGAACCTATTCTATAGTTAACCTCGAATCTCGGGGACGAGATTCTGTTAAGGGGGGGAGGTTTGTAACATCCCAAAAATTGCTTTTAATATTTTTAGTGTGTTTCTAGAATATTTGTAATTTTTCGAATTCAACTAGAACCCTCGCGAGTAATTCAGGTTCATGTTTATTGAACTAATCACATTAAATAAAGATCAAGCATTTTCGAATAAGCATAAAATTTAAAATTTTGTTGATAATTAAGATAATTGGTAGACGAGAGTGTTCTCCTCAAATATTTTCGAAAAACGTGTTATACAGCGTAAGTCGTTGATTTTACAAAAATCGATACAGGTGTCTGATTCACTAAAATAATTTTTGCGAAAAATATAAACATCGAAAAATCACGAAACCAACTTCGATAGGCTCCAAATAGTTCCTAGTATTTTAGAGGAATTTTTTCAGATTTTTAGAACCTCCCTGTTATTTTTTTTTCGCAGCATGTTTGGAGAACAGAACATGAGCGCATGTATATATGTATACGTGTTTAATAAGGTGAGTCCTAAATGTTGCCAGCCGTTCCCATCCTCTAATTATGCAACGCATGACTCCACCTGCATGAACTCCACCACGCATGAAGCTGTCCATTGTCTAACCGTCTTCTGTTTCCTGCACTGAATGAAATAGCAATGTTCCCATTACTTCAACGCAGGAATTAATTACTAGCAACCGTTTCCTCATGCATTAGCTAGTGGCATGGCTAGTGGTTCATTGCTAGCAACATGTGAGCTCGTTTCAGCCATTTCCCATTTCGTTTCTCAACAATCCAGCCGTTACAAGTTTCTAGCCGCATATGTTAGCTTTGCAACGTTCTGGCATTTCCTTCTTTTGCTAGCAACGTTCCATTTCCACGTGGAGCCTTCTCACTTCTAACCATTTCCATCCTCTAGCCGCACAATTGCAGTGAGTATTTTTCTTGTTGCTATTCCTTCGTCTCCGGCGACGAGCGCTCCGGCGAGTGTTGGAACAGCCACCGCTGATGCCGACCTCTGGCCTCGCCTTCTCCTACGCCGACGGTCTGCGCCGCTGAACGCCGCTTGGTCACCTCCTCCTACGCTCGTCGACCTGCGCTGTTGTCGCCGACGGTACTCCGACGTTCGACTGAACGACCGCCACCTCAGTCGCCGTCGCCACCGTCGTGTACACCATCACTGCCGCTTATCGCGCCGTTGACGCACTCTCCGATCTCGCGTTTCCTGCGCCGACGGTCTGCACTGCTGCTGCTGCCGTTAATCGGTACTCCCTCTTTTCTCTCGCGCGCTCTCTATCTCTGTTAATCAGTTAATCTTGTCATCTGTAGTTGCGCATGTATATATATTTTAGTCAGGTATAAATGTATATTTGTTAGTACGTGGGGTGTATAATCTTCTATATGCGTGTAGATAAATATTAGACCCCATTGCATGTACGTACATATATAGATATATGTGTTAGCATGTATACGTAAGCATTAGGCCGTATGTATATGTAGATATTAGGTTACGGGTATATTTGTTGGCATAACCGATCGCGACTCCTCTCTAGCCAGCATGCACAAGCACGCCGTCACCGTAGCCGCCTGCGCGCCATAGTCGCCATCGCCGCCGATTGATTCCGGCTGACTGCGTTCGCCGCCGCCGTCGCTGCCTCTGGCCGACTGCACTCGTTGTTTCGCTCTGATCGTCTGGCCGGTCTCTGTTGTTTTTTTCACGTAGCAAATGACCAAACCAAACTCATATGCAACCAAGGAGTATACACATATACGCAGTGAATAGTGCCATGTAACAGGGGTTACGTAATTCATTTTTCTCCAAATTGCGCATTTTGTCTTTTTCGTTACAAATTTGTTTTAAGTCCGAATTGCTTGCAACAAATTTTTTTAATTATTAGAAATTAATACCTTTCTACAGTAATTTTTTCAAAAATTTTATGAATAAATTTGTACTGTTGAATTATTCGCAGAAAGTCCAAACTTACGAATTTTGTCGCTCTTAAACTGCACGTCCAAAAATTCCAAAATAAATTTTATAAATCTTAGAAAATTCTAAACTAATTATGTGGAAATTTTCATGAAATTATGAATTAGTTTTATTTGCGGCATTTCTTTGAATTTGTGTTTGTACGTTGTTTTGCGTGTTTATTTGGTTCTTTATTTGCTACGCGTAGACGTCGAGTTGTGTGACACTGTCGGAAGTGAAGCTCAGGACCAAGATCAAGATCCAGACCAAGACTCGCTGTTTTACGAAGGCAAGTTGTGCTTTGACCATATTGCTCCTAGTTTTTGAAATGTATTTTGATTTAAATTATGCATGCTATGTTGGTTAAAATGAATTAATTTAATTTGGCTAAAATAGTTAATAAACATAATTGTTAATTCCACCCTTGATGATAATATTTGTATGCCATGTATCCATTGTCACCGTAAGTTGGTTTATTTAGTTGGATGTTAATATTGTGCCAACACGGGAGGCTAGACCGTGAATAGTTGCTTAGCCATGCTTACGTGAAATGTGCTTCAAATGGCAAAATAATATTGACTAATGTTATATGGAATGAGTTTTGGAATAAGTGTAATCTTGCCACGTGATGATGTGAAGTGTAGGTATATACCCTTGTGGTTCTACATGGTAATTGATGTTATTGTTGGCATGCGTTGCACAATAATCAAACTGGGGTGATAAATATATTTAGACCGGGGCAAGTGGCAAGAATGATAGGGTGGGCCATGAGTGGCACTGGGAAAGTCGTTTTGGTTCTTTGGGTAGTCTTGCCCTGGTCACCGTAAGGACTTAACCTTGCAAGCCTTTGAACTAGGCCAATCATGCAACCACATGTCTGTAATGGGACGGACCTAGTTGAGTAGGTTGCTAATAACTTGCATTTGGTACCTCAGGGTGTCAACTACATCTTTTGTGTAGTTGTACGGGGGAGCGTACCGGTGCTACGGCTAGGTACCCTATCCAACGGTATGTTGGTCCCATACTTCGCCTCTGCTAAGGGAAGGGATGGTGTATGGCAAAAACCGAAGAGGTCCACTTGTATAGTTAGCAGTTTCCGAAAGTCTTTGTTACTGTCACTCGCCTTCGTGGTGTTTGACGGTATCGTGTGGGTAAAGTGCATAACCTCTGCAGAGTGTAAAAATCTATTCGAATAGCCGAGTCCACAGTACTGGGCAATGCTCGGGGATTACAGTCAAGGGTTAGATTTTCTATAACAAAAATGTGGGAATGGGTGGCCGAGTGCCAGAGATAACTGCTGAAGTAAATTAGAGCTTTGAGCCGAATTGTTTGAAAAGAGATTGATAACTTACTATATAATATAGTTTTACTGCTTTTGAATCTATTAAAATTATTTAATCAGAGCAAAATGTTGTTTGATGCAAAACAACCACTTAAGCCATTCCTTTGGAGGAAGCCATGCATATAGTAATAGGATTGCACCCCTATGCATGACTTGCTGAGTATGTTGTATACTCACCCTTGCTTCCAACAAAATCATCAGCTGAGGAGAAGACTACAACTTCAAAGGAGGAGAAGTTCCGCGAGGAGGCAGTTATCTAGGAGTTGAACCTTGTCAGTTGCCTGTGGCGTGCTGAAGGGTGTCACCGGCGTTCTTTGTTCCGTTGCTGACTAATTACTTTTGTTATTGTAAGCCCTGCGTGGCAGACTATTTGTAAGTTGACCTTAAGGTCTTGTAACCAGTTTATTTAATGTTTGAAGTACTTTATTATTAATTCCGATGTGTATGATTGTGGTACTTCATCCCTGTTTAACTGTGTGTACTAGCGTGATCCTGGACTAGTACAGAATACACAGAGGGTCCGGATTTGCAGATTCGGGTCCCGACACCATGCCGGGCGGCCACGAGCATCCATGCTCGTAGAGATCTCGCGGACGCCCGGGTGGATGGTTGGGGGACTTGGTCAAACTATTAGAAAGGAAGGTGGCAGCCAGTCCGCCGCAGATCAAGGGCGGGTGCAATGGAAATTCAAAATAACGCGCAGATCAAGGGCTCCGGATCGTAGGCATTACGGATACGGACGCATAGCATAAATCTAGGGGGTAGTTACCTTTTTGTACGACATGAGCTTCTGTATATAATCCCCCCGAACACCTGTAAGAGGGGATCCTTTTCTGAAAAAACATAAACACAATACACTAGAGTAGGGCTGTTATCTCGGTAGTGAGAGGCCCGAACCAGGATAAACACCGCGTGTTTCTCCCGTCTTGGCATCGCTCGGACGTTCCCCCTTGCTCGTACGAAGGGGCCCCTGTTGATCCCTCATTCAACAAGTAAGCTCGGTGGGAGCCCGTTCTCCAACCATCGACAGCTTCCTTTAAAATTTACTCCAAAGATGATTCAGTGCGAACGTGAAGGAGCGCGATCCACTCAAAGGCTTTTGGGTGTAATTCCATACTCATAGCACAAACTAAACAAATTAGCCAAAACCAAAGATTGGCACCAATCACTACGAGTTTTAGGGAAAACTCTGAAACACAACATAAAGAACACCTCGACCGAAAAAATTTAACCAAGATAGCAAACAACCAAACCAGACCAAAAGGTTTTAGACACAAGCTCAGCATGAAACCCACCATATCTAGTACTCCACTATCCTTACTATTTAAGCATTCAATATTCACTATTTACTCATCGAGAAGCCCATCATACTTCAACCAAAAGCTACATAACCAATCTTCCTCTAGTTACCTTTCCCAACACTTATGAATAAAGTTCATGACGATTATCAAAAGACAGTTAACCAATACTACCTCATAATGATCCCCACAGACCAACACATCATATAACAACATATTCTCTTTTTCAAACATAGTACTTCAACAGATACTTAAGCATGATCAACCTATCAATTTTTTTATACCATCCATACGCCAACATCTTGACAATTGGAACTTGTTCAATCAATAAATGACTTCAACAAGTAAATATTATCTCTACAAGGCAAAGCTCGTAACTATGATTCTAAGACATACATTCATTAAGAATAAAATTCTACATCATGTTAATTATCCATGGTCCACTCCATCACAACATGTTACAATAACCTTCATTTTAACAAGGATTTTCAACAATTAATCTAAGCAATGACCACCACTACTCAATCATCAATATCAATAATTTGCATAATCATCAATCAACAACATTGCTTTTAGCTACCCTATACATAGGTTACAACAAAATTGTCACTACACAACATACTCCAACTATTAAATTAAATTTAATAAATTAGACCTTCGCGAAGCTCTTACGATATCATCAAACAACAAAACCTATATCTTTCCAATTGGCCTTGATGCTAGCATTTTAGGAACACGACTGCGTACTACCAATCATGCTAATATTTTGCAACAACATGAATAGCAACTCTAATTAACTTCCAAGTTAAAGCCACTAGCCAACACGATTAAATTTTCTCTATTAACCCGTTAGATTAGAACATCTTTAAACAACCGGCAAGGTTTCTTTAACAATATCAGTAATTTACATCATCTTAATGTTCTAACTATGCATCAGGGTTTAAACTTTAAACATTAACGAGGATCATAAGCACTTTTTAAGCAAAGCAACAGATTCTAACCATGTACATTACCCATTTAGTCATTCTCGCTACAAAGCAAACTACAACACTAGTAGTCTATTTATTCTCCAGCTAGAGATAATAATCACATTGAATTGATTCAACTCACAATTTAACTTAGCAACACATCATTCCATAAACCACATTGTTAACTACTACATAGCACGGACATAAACTTTCCTTAACCCCTTCATGGGTCACCTACTCTGGACAAACAGGATGCAACCCAACTTTAAAGATAACCATAGCTCAAGAATAAGAACGAACACCGATAAACAATTTCTCCTTTCCAGGAAAGGAAGAAACAAAACTCCAATGAAAAAGCAGGAGAGCTCAACTCTCAAATTTCCAACTCTGATAACCAAAACTCTTCCAGAAACCTCAAGAACTATACTTCTAAGAAGGAAGATGGATGCACCAGGGAAAACCAAATGTTCCACCAAATCTTTTTCGATAAAGATTCAAACTTAACGCCACCCAACTTAAGGTCTGCACAAGGAGAAACTTCAACACTTTCTTAGATAGGGAGAACAACAACCACATATGTTTCCTCCCCAAGACAGTCCACCGTTACCAACAAAACCGGGTGTCAAAACAAAGATTGCGACCAAAAGACAGGCAACACACAACTCTTCTTCTTCGTCTTCAACCAAGGAAGACAAAACCACAAACCGCCTACGGAACAATCAGCGAGAATCCAATACCCACACACTTTTCTTTTGATTTCAATCAACTAAGACCAAGAAAACCAACCACACCAAACGTCAGAACGGTCATGAACTTCCGAAGAAAACCACCACCAACTCTTCTATTTGTCTCTGGTCAACTACCCGATCTACGACAGAAAAGGTAATCACTCTTTCCCCACAAGGGGTTAATAATTCTTCGGTGATGGCTTTAACCGGCCATACCGTCAAACCACACCCTTACTATGAACAAAAAGAGGTGACCGAAACCCTTCGGCACCACAACCCCACTTTATCACAATAACAAGGGCAATCCAATCAACCCTCTCAATAACATAGCAACATACATTATCACATATAGCATTCAACGACAAGGCTTAAATGCAACATTTAAGTGTAAACAACGATACCCACTTACACAAGTTTTAATGTTGCTATTCTATGACAAAATTTTAAGTATAACCTAAGCCATGTTTCTAGGTTACTCCAAATCAAAATTTTAGTTAATCCTATGGTATTCCACTAAGTACCAACTGTAACACCCCGGACCTGAAGCCCGCTCTGATACCAACTGTAACACCCCGGCATCTAATATGCCTAAATGTTACCAAACATAGCCTAAACAACATCTAAATACCACAAATAAAGATAAATTACAGCCAAGGAGTAAATGCTAAAACCGAAAATTTTGGTAGCATCTCCTTTGTTTTTCCATTTATTGAAGCAACAACAAGATAATCACCGGATATAGCATAAAGAATGACATCTAAATCATCAATAACGAGGGTTCTAGCAACAGTATAAGTCTAGAATAATGAATTCAACCATCTCATGAGCTAAACGAAATGAATGAGGAAATCAAGCACACAATTTAACCATGCACCAAGTTACATGGCACCATTCTCATTATCATGACCCAAACGAATAAATTGTCTATAAGTGTGGAGCTACGTGTAGATATGTAGCTAATGCCCCTTCCCGCATGCTGGTTTCATGGTACCTAAAAACAACATAAAACGCAAGCGTGAGTTCATCACTCAGCAAGTATATTGAAATGGACCATAAAGAACAATTCAATGTTAACATCACTACATACCATGCTCAACATCATGAACAATCCATAATTTCATATACAGCATCATACTCATGTCTCAATAACATTGTGCTCATCTCATCATCAATTTCAAACACAACATCATATCCATGTCTCAATATCATTGTACTCATCTCATCATCATCATGTATGCAATGCAAATGCACATATCTCCTTGTAGCACATACTGGTATTGCCGAGTGCACACCCGTCAGCGTGCACCCCCTTCCCCTTCCATCCCGTAGATGGAGGGTGCCTACTCTTACTAACTCGCTCCCATGCACCACCGTGGATGGGACTACGAGGTAGGTCTTTCGTGTTCACTACGTGTGAACACAGAGGCCCGCATCAGCATGGGACGCCTATTCCATTATGAATGCACATGAATGCAATTATGCCATAAACATAACCAACTTGCATATAACTGAACCGAGCATTAAATAGCATTGTAATAACCACTTTCATCATGTCATGGGAAATCACTCAACATGGCAAAATATCATATCATGTAATCCATTTGCATCAAGTCAAAACTAGCAACAAACAACCCGATACCCATTTCAATACACTTGCCTTAACCGCGGGCGACGGATTGGTGAGAGGATGAGGGCACTCCCGGGATCACACCACCTGCACAAACATACCACACTCTCAAAACGTGCCCCCAAAACAGTACGCAAAAGCTCGTCTACCCCGACTTCGCGAACTACTCCCAAAACCGAAAAACAGAGAATCTGTCCCGCCGGACAGCAGACTTCAAACTAGCATAACTTTAGTTCTAGGACTCGAAATCGATTAAAAGAGTACATCATCACAAAGCTTAGGAAATTTCCTAGCTTTTTCTAAGTATTGGGAAAAGCTGATTCAGAATCTAAAATTGATTAATCTACGAAACACTACGTTCTGTCCCAATTACGTCACAGATTTGAACACGTTCGGTAAAACGACCATAACTTTCAAAAGACTAGGCGGAATTGGACGTTCTTTTTGTCCAATTAAAGGTATTGAAGTTAACTACAACTTCCTCAACAGGCGGCCGACCAAATTCTGACTCTAAAGTCGCGAAAACGCAAACCCTAGGTCGAATGTACAATCTGCCCGAAGCAGAGAACGTGGCAAACTCTAGTTTTCATCTAATCTACCCAATCACAGCACCACCACTTGATCTAAAAGCATCCAAATACCCTCTAGCACAGCACCTAGACCATCCCTAAGGATTACCCCTAGCCATACCTTCGCTTGACGAACGATGAACCGACGAATCTCCTCCCGGTTCACCCGATCTCCTTCCTCGCTCCAAATCCACCGGATCTCCTCGCTGCGGAGCGCTCCAATGGTGAGAATAGCAGGGTGGTGAGTTGAGGGGCTCTCCTAGGTCAGCATGGAGGGTGGGGAGGTGTGACACCACGGAGTATCGTAACCTTATATAATGTGAATGTTGAGGTCAAACACATTATGAAATATGGAATTAGAGGTTGAAACCATAAGGTATGGATGTTAATAGCGTTTCCGGGCCGTTTCCGGGAGTTTGGGCCTTTCCGGGGAGTTTTGGGCCTAAGAGAAGGGGTCGTGGGCTTTGGTGGGATGGAGTTTGAGTCCAATTGGGAGTAGGAGTCCTGGTTGGGGGCATCCCCCTACCCCTTACTGGGCCCCCACCCCTGCCCTTGCGCCCCCACAAGCCCTAGCCGCCCCCACACCTCCCCACCTCCTCCTTGTGGCGCCTCCACCTCCCCCATTGCTCCCCATTGCTCCACCACCTCTCCACCTCCCTTGCTGCCCTAGGGGAGTTCACCTCAAACACCTCGAAGATCCACCTGTTGGAGCGCTCCGCGATGAGGAGATCCGGCGGAATTGTAGCGAGGAAGGAGATCGCGCGAACCGGGAGGAGATCCGTTGGGTTTTCGGTCGTCGGGCGAAGGTATGGCCACGGGGATCCTCGGGGTTGGTCTAGGATCTGTTCTAAGGGGTATTATCATGTTTTTAGATCAATTGGTGGTGCTGGAATTGAGTAGATTAGATAGAATCTTGAGTTTGCCATGTTCTCTGTTTCGGGCAGCATGAGCAGTCGACCTAGTGTTTGGGTTTTCGTCAATTTAGAATCGGAATTTGGTCATACGGAAGTTGAAGAAGTTGTAGGTAATTTCAATATCTTTCCGTGGGTATAAAGAACTTCCAATTCCGCCCAGCCGTTTGAAAATTATGATTGTTTTACCGAACGTATTAAAATCTGTGACATGATTGGAACAGATCACGGTTTTCTGTAGATTAAACCATTTTAGCATCCGAATCAGTCTTTACATATACTTAGAAAAAGTTGGGAAATTTCCTAAGCTACGCGAGGATGTACTCGTTTAATTGATTCGGAGTCTTAGAACCCGAGTTATGCCTTTTGGAAGGCTGCTGTCCCGACGGGACAGAACCTCTGTTTTTGGGTTTAGCGAGTAGTTTGCGATGTCGGGGTAGAAGAGCGATGCTTACTGTTTGTGGACATGATTGTGAGTGTGTAGTACCCATGTGCAGGTGGTGTGACCACGGGAGTGCCTTCTACTTCTCGCCAATCCGTTGCCCGTGGTTGAGGCAAGTGTATTGTAATGGATAGCGGTTTGTAGGTTGCTAGTTGAGACTAGATGAAATTGATTATATGATATGATCACTTGCCATGCTTTAATGATTGCCAATGCTATGATGAGTATGCTTATTATGTTATGATGCCATGTGTTAATGTACAAGTTAATTATGATGTTGGCATGTTTGCATACATGGCATGATACATGGCCCGGGCGGTGAGAAAGTCATAACTTGTCCGGGGAAGGTCGGTGAGAAAGTTATGACTATTCCAGAGAGCCAATGAGTAAGTCCTACATCGTGATTCCATCCACCGCGGTGTTTGGAAGCGAGGAGTAGGCACCCTCGATCTTCAGGATGGAAGGGGGGAGAGGGTGCACGCCGACGGGTGTGTACTCAACCATACCGATATGAGTTTCCAAGGAGACATGAGCATCGCATCGCATTGCATACATAATGGTGATGATATTGATATGTGATCATGAATGAGATGAAAGACATGATATGAGTTGTTGTAGCCATGTAATTGTTTTTGTGTACCATTGCAATATGCTTGCTGAGTGTTGAACTCACGCTTGTGCTTTCTTGTTGTTTTAGGTACCATAAGATCGGCATGCGGGGAAGGGAATTAGTCACACTTCTACACGTAGTGTCACTCAATTGTTCCCACAGTCACTCAATTGGGTCTTGATAATAACTTAAGTGTGATGCCTATTGGTTTTGGTTTAGCTTTGCGATATGAGAGTCTTATTGTTCGTTTGGCTCATGGAGACATTAAATGTTTAGAATTAGACTTTTAAGGTTGTCATACCTTTAATTATTGCTATTTTAGATGTCTCTCATATTGCCTTATATTGCTATGCTATTGTGTTTCCTTCAATTCATGTTAAAACAAAGGAGATCTTTAAATTTTGGTTTTTAGCATTTACTCCTTTGCTGTAATTTATCTTTATTTATGGTATTTAGATGTTGTTTAGTCTATGTTTGGTAGCATTCGGGCATACTAGATGCCGGGGTGTTACAGGAGGATTGGGAAGGGGTGGTGGCGCAAGGGGGAGAGGAGGAGGAGGCGCACGGCAAGGGCAAGGGAGGGGGCGGCGGCTAGGTGGGAGGCAGGAGAAAGGGGCGGCTAGGGCAAGGGGTGGGGCGCAATGAGGGCAGGGGGAGGCGCCTAGGGCTGTAATACCTGGCCCTCCTCTCCCTCATGGGCCCAATTCCCATCCCACTAAAGCCCACGACTCTTCCCCTTGAGCCCAAACTCCCCCGGAGAGGCCCAAACTCCCGAAATCGGCCCGGAAACGCGATTAAACTTCATATCGTATAGTTTTATTCTCTAATTTCACATTTTATAATGTCACACCATTCTGTAGTGTCATAAAAACTCTGACAGTCAGATTGTCGTTCCAAACCCCGCGACCGCACAGATCGTCACGACCATCATAAGATATCTAACATAGTACATTGCAGTTGACCCTTCCCATTGTATTTTAGTAATAATTTATATTTGCGTCCTGCAGGAGGAGGTAAGCTAGCAGAAAGAGCAAGGAGCATTTCAAAGCCAAGGGTCAAGGGACATCCTGTCTTCGGCAATCGGGAAGCCCGATCATAAGGGACGGGTGCTTGCCGCAGGTGCGGGGCATACGAAGAGGTCCTTCTTTGTAGAGGAGAGCGTTTCCAGTGCTAGGGCAAGATCATGGGAAGAACGTGTGGCGCGGATTAGGGCGCAGATGAAGGAGGAGTTGAAGGAGGAGGTGAGGCAGGAGGTGATGGTGGAGGTGCTGGCACATGAGGAGCGCCTAAAGGCTGAGATGATGGCGATGTTCTCCCAGAATCAGAGTTCTGAACCATCGCCTATGCTACGCCCTAGCAGCTGCACTTCCAATAAGGAACTGTGCATTCCACACCTTAAGTTAATAACTATTTCGAACTAAAAGGTACATGAGTATGCTTAAAAAAAATTATGATGAAGATGCGCACTTCTTGCAGGATCCTGCCAAGTGCCAGCTAGTCTTGATCGACGACGGAATACAAATTGAGGCTAGGCGCGGGGTTGCATTTCCATGCAAGGAGGATGACACGGTGCATGGTATACCTTTGGGGAAGGCCTACATGAGGGTGCAGGTGGACTATGTCCACGATGTTTTCCTGTCTCATGCCCTGGAGTTCCCCCCGAACGAAGATATCACCACTCTCGGGCAAGCACGGATGTCGTTCATCAAGTGGCCCGCGACAGGTGTCGTAGTGCAAGCACCTCCTCCTCCTGGTGCTGCTACTACTACTGCTAGTACTGCTACTGCTACTGCTGCTGCTACTGCTACTGCTACTGCTTCTACTGCTGCTGCACCTGCTCCTACTACTACTGCTGTTGCACCTGCTCCTGTTACTGCTCCTGTTACTACTACTGGTACTACTACTGCTGCTCCTCCTCCTCCTGCTACTACTGCTGCACCTGCTCTTTCTACTAGTACTGCTCCTGTCGGGTTTGTCGACCCTGAGATGGTGTCTACGACCATGGCTAGGTATCAACCGGAGTTCCTTGCAGGATACATCAAGCAGTCATTGCATAAAGAGGCGAAAAAGGACTTCATTCTCTTCCCGTACCACCAGGAGTATGTACTACTATACAATTCAATTACATGTACACACTTCAACCGTATATGAACTTATTTTCTTGCACTATGTAACGTTTAATAAGCAACCATTGGGTTCTACTCGTGGTTGTTCCGAGTCAAAACAAAGTCTACACGTTGAACTCACTCAAAAATAGACTGATGGACTACGCGATCGAGCCTATTTTACAGAAGTAAGTACATTCCTCTAACCTAACACTTTACATATTGAACTACGTTAGATATTTTTTTACCTTAGTGGCATCTCTCCAATGTATGTAGGGCTTTCTTATCTTACGTTGCTGAGCATGGCCGACACAATGATAAAGTAGGCACCAAACTAGAGTGGAAGCGCTTCAAGGTACAAGGGTCTATACTAGGATTTTTTTCTGACACCTATTATTAATTCGTCTCCTAATTTAAGTTTCTTTGTTCACAGTGTCATCAACAAGGGTTCAATGATCTATGTGGCTTTTACGTGATGCAGCACATGCTGATTTTGGTTGGTAGCGCAGATCGTTTCCCTAAGGTATAGAGCTAATTATTTGCACTACTGTCAATGTGATATTTGTTTACAAGCATAATACTATCAGCCTTTTACAATCAAAATATAAGACTTAAATATATTAGTGCACTACTATATATCTATTTTGCAGGACATTGATATCCTCCGGAAGAGCCTAACCAACATTGATCTCAAGAGATTACGAGACCATTTGTGCCAGTGGTACTGGACAGAAGTTATAACGGAGGATGGTAGATATAGAGACCAGTCAAGCAAATACTAGTCCATAAATGTAAACAAAATTAATGTGAATGTCATGTGTAATGCTATGCTTGGATGTTTATGTGAATGTGATCTGTTACAGATTGTAAACAATATTAATGTGAATGTAATGTGTGTGGTTTTGTGAATGTATATGTTCTGTGATAGGGGATTGTGATGAATGTCATATTGTGAATGAGAGGCTAATTTCGGACGATGGACAGTAACATCATCACAATCGGTTCTTTGTAGGAACCGATTGGGATGGATCTGATATCTGTCGGTTCTTGTTGGAACCGATTGGGATAGGTATAGTGTCACAATCGGTTCTTGTTGGAACCGATTGGGATATATATAGTATCACAATCGGTTCTTGTTAGAACCGATTGTGATAATATCCTCATCCCAATCGGTTTTTTATTGGTACCGATTGTGATACTGTGATCATTTCAATCGGTTTTAAAATAGAACCGATTGTGATATTATGCTTATCTCAATCGGTTCTGAGATAGAACCGATGGTGAGAATATCCTCATCCCAATCAGTTTTTTATTCGTACCGATTGTGATACTGTAATCATTTCAATCGGTTCTAAGGTAGAACCTATTGTGATACTATTCTTATCTCAATCGGTTCTAAGAGAGAACCGATTGTGATAATTTAATTATCACAGTCAGTTCCGACAAAGAACCGACAGTGATGACAGATTGTTACTATCGGGTTAAAACCGACTGTGATATATCTACCCTATCACTGTCGCTAGACTTTCTATTGCCACCAAAACTGACTGTGATGACAAAAAAGAACCGATTGTGATGTATGAATCTGTAGTAGTGGCTGGCTCCGACCGACCGCTCTCCGTTCAACCTTCCGCCTTGACTGAGCATGCCAAGAGCTTCACCCTTTATGATTGCCTGAGCATTAATGCCTCTGACTCAAAATAAATCCCAAGGGTGGATTTAATCCATTTCTGGAGTCCCGTCGGCTCCAGCTCTTTCGGCTCCGGCTTTGAAGCTCATTCTGGTTTTCGACCCTTGACACCGGTTTTTTCATTGGGTCACCTCGGCTTCGGCTTCCACTTGGCTCTGGCTTCTAATTTTTTAGCATAATTTTCTACATGCACCCGAAGTCTACTGGTTCAAATTGAGAGCTGTTCTTACACATGCGGGCATGAGGAAAACATTGTTGTTCACCTCGGCAATTATTTTTGTGCTAAATAGTGGGATTTCATTGCAATGCAATTATTAGCGGAATTTTATACGGTATTCATGCACAATTAGGCTTTATGCATATTACTTTTTTTCTTATTATTGGCGCTATTTCATGCACAATTCAGGCTTTTATTCCTTCTATTGGTGGTATTAATTATGATTTATCATTGGCGGATTCTTGACAATTTATTCAACATTTTATCGTTGATTTTTTGAGGTTTCATCGTGTACTTTGGAGAAAAAAATGTTAGTTGAGAAGACAACTGAAGTTGGAATTTCGTCATCGTTTAATTTGGTGTTTATTCACCATTTGGATACATTGACCATTATTAAGGTTTTGGCAATGTTAATTTGGAATCTGACAACAGCCTGATGGTAGCATTATTCTCTTCAGAGTTTTACTAGTGAAGGTTTTGCTCTAATGTCATTTTGAGATGAAGGTTTGAATTGCAAGGAGATTGTTTCTGCATGGATACTACAACGTTGTTTTGTTGCATTTGCTCGATATGAGGGGTCTATTGCAATTTATGCTCCGTTGATAGCACAGTTTTTCTTCATATTGATTTTTTTTTGAACAGTTTTAACCATGTCATGGAATTTCAATAGGTAGTTTGCCGTACGTGATGACTACACATGCTAATTTGCTCTTTTAAGGAGCATTTTTTGCTGAATTTATTGTTCCAAGTGGAGCATATCAATTCCATGAGATGAGTTCTTCACTATTTATCAAGCGTCATAGGTGATGTTTTGGCTTATATCATTTTGAGCATTTATTCAAAAAGTCAATTGCACAGACTTAGACTTTTCTGGGGTTATGAGTTAAAGACCCAAGTTTCTTGTCTACTTTGTTATAGCTGTGTTGGTTTGACTGTTCCAGTCGTTCTCTCAACCTACTGGTGGTTTGCTCAAAGTTTGCTTTGCAAAAAGTGTTTGAATTGACTATTCCAGTCTTTCATATTCGCACTGTCCTTTAGACTTTCAGTGCTCAATTACCCTTCGGGGTTTTTCAGAGGCAATCATTGTAGATTTTGAGTTAAGGGGAGGTTTGTTGGAGATAACTCAAATATCTTTAATTACCATATCCTATAGTTTTATCCCTAGTTTGTTAGGAGTCATATCTTCTACATCTAGGACTCTTCGGCTATATAAAGACAACCCTCTGTACATGTAATCTTTGAAGCATCATAGTGGATTGTTTTTCATTGTTTTTTTTCGTAAAGGTTTTGTCACATTAAATTATGTCTACAGTTTTTGTTTGCCGTGCTAACACTAACATCTACTTTAGCTAGAACATAAGTACAATGCTGTTCTTCAATCTGAGTAACAATAGCACAGGTGAGCTGGATGAAATAGTACAACCAAAAACTATTCTAGCAAGTAAAATAGGAATCAAACCGAAACAACTTACAATATGAGATGTGAGTACACTTGCGCGAACTGAGCATAGCACACTGGCAAAAAGTACTGGAACAAAAAATTAATCTCGGAAGGAAAATATAAATCAAAGCATGACTGATTAATAAGTTTAACAATATACAGTAGATATAGTTCAGAAGATAGCTCTGACCAGGACAACTCAGAAGTCAGAACAACAGATCATCTTTAAAAAAAGAATAATCTATTGTGCAATTTACATGTCTACAAAGCAGGAAAAAGGAAAAAATCAAAGAAAAATTTTGTAACACAGATCTCCATTGGATCTGTAAGCATGTGGTGCCGAGGGGAAATTTCTGCAAAATAGTTCTCCACTGCGTCTGTGTCTCAAGGAAAAATGTAGCCTCAATCGACAATAATTTTGCTCAAATCAATGCCCTCTGGACATGAGGCATCCATAAGGTCTCTTAGACCAACTCTAAGATCTGTTACTCCCTCTTGCGAGATGGCACATACTGCAAATTTTGGAATACGCTGCACTCTCTTCTTCAGTTCTTTGTACATTGCATCAGCTCCCTCTTCATCTATTTTGTTTGCAACAATCAATGATGGGCGTTTTGTCAAGCCAATGATGCTCCAGCTCCACAACCAAAGTCCCGCAACTGCTCCCATGGTGGGACGCCCTTGCTACCGTTGAGCGTGGCTGCTAGGTCAAGTACGTAGGACAGTACTTTGGTGCGCTCTATGTGCCTCAAAAAAGCATGGCCCAGGCCACGGTTCTCATAGGGCGCCTTTGATCAGACCGGGTATAGCAGCCACTTAGGGATTTACTTCCCTGGGATTCTCCCCCCTTGCATCCAAATAAGTCCTCACAGAGAAGTAGTCCTCATAGGTTAGGCTACCGATATTGGGCCTCACACTACAGGAATCCGTATTATTTTTGTCGGCCTAAAATTATTTTCGTCGGCTCTCTCCAAGCCGACGATTATGCACAAAATTTTCGTCGGTTTTAGGTTAGCTCACAAAAATAATATTATTTTTGTCGGTTTTGATGGAGCTGGCGAATATACCTTTCTATTTTCGTTGGCCTAAAATTAGCCGATGAAAATATATTTATATTTTCGTCGGTTTAGATAGAGCCGACAAAAATACTTTTATATTTTCGCCGGCTTGCATGCTGGCCGACGAAAATCGGAGGGATATAATGCGCTAACAAAATTCCAACCTCAGCTCCCACCGCATCTGGATCTAGCCCTCACGTCCTCCGCGCCCGTCGCCCCCGACCTCCGCGCCCCGCCCTTCGCGCCAGCCGCCGGCCCTCCGCGCCTGCCACCCCCCGACCTCCGCGCATGCCCTTCACACCCGCCGCCGGCCCTCCGCGCCCTCCATGTCCGCCGAGGAGCAGGCGCCCGCGTCGCCTGTGCTGTCGCCGGCGCACCCCACCTATGACCTCAAGGTCGTCATTGCGCTCGCCCTCTCCGAGGACGCCGGCGACCAAGGGTATGTGCTCATGTACTTCATCACTGAAATGATGCGCGGGCTCGGGTGTGCGTCGGCCGCCGCGTCTCAGGCTCACGCGCCGGTTGCTGCAGTTGAGGCCGTGCGGTCGTCGGAGGACTGGCACGGGAGGAGGCTGCGGAACGGGAACGAGAGGTGGAAGTTGACAAAAATAATAGCACTTTGGCCGACGAAAATAAACTAGAACACGTCATCACTTATTTTCGTCGGCCTAACCCGACGAAAATAAACTGGGCCACATCATCACATATTTTCGTCGGCCTAGGCCGACGAAAATACACTTGCCACGTCAGCGAGCGTGGTAACGGCTATTATTTTCGTCGACTTGGGCGGCCGGCGAAAATACCTATATTTTCGTCAACAGAATTTCGTCGGTGTATTTTCGTTGGCAAACCGACGAAAATAGCTATTTTCGTCGGTTTTGCCTTTATTTTCGTCGGTTCTTGACCGACGAAAATAATACGGATTCCTGTAGTGTCAGTATGGTGAATGCATAGTCGGCTATCTTCGGGCAAGCCCTAGATAGAGTGCTCAGTAATATGCTCTTGCCGGCATTAGGCATTAGGCAGACCAATAAGGCCAACATCAGCAATGCTCTTCAGTTCCAAGATAAGAGAGGTCTCAGTTCCTGGCTTCCCGGTACACATGCGGGCTATCCCCTCTTTTCCATTTGCTTTGCACAGCCACATGTCCTTGCCGATACAAGCATTCCCTAGTCCACCTTCCCCTCCTCGCGCTATGATCAACCGTTGCTCAGGTTTTGTCATTTCAGCAACAGAATATTGTACCTCTTGTTCCTTCATGTCGAAATCGTCTTCATCCTCCCAAAATTCTTCATCCTCAGCCTGATCATTTTCACTCAACTCTACCTGTTGTGGATAAGATTTAGTCATTCCATCATTGCTCGAAAACCCAGTCATGGAGCAGCATGTCTTATAGTATGTTTGCTTCTCCCAATGATTGGAGTTTCCTCTTTCAGCTTCATTTCTATCAGCACTCTCCTTCGGAGCAATCTGCTGACTGGATAAGCTGCTATACAAGCCTTTCATCATTTTGCTGTCAATCTGATTGGAACTGGTTAGTGAGTGTTCCGTTAGGGGGTGAAAACGGGACCGGATATTCCCGTCCGATTTGGGATTGGATCCGGTTGGGATCGGATTTAACTATCCGGCCGGATCCAGGACGGGATTCGGATACTTCAAATCGGATCTAGGATCGGATACGGAGCAGTCAATATCGGGTAAATAAGGGACGAGATCCGAATATTCGGATTTTTCCTATTCAGATATTCGGATTTTTTTTCTATTCGGATATTCGGATCGGATATCTGGATTTCCTATTCAGATATCAGCAAAGCCCAGCCCATTTCATCCCATTTTTTTTCATTGAGAGCTCATTTATATTGATAATTAGTTGGTTCTATTGATCCTAAAGTAGCATATTCTTTCTATGACTTATACTGGGTTTGGTTGATATATAACTTACTATTATGGTCATGTACTCGTACGATTTAGTTCAAAATATTTTACTCTATATATGTGTGCATTATTTGTATATCTTTATCCGTTTTCGACCCAAATCTATCACATATCCGTCCCGTATTCGTATCCCAAATAACCCGAATTCTATCCATATCCGACCAGCCCGTATCTGGTTTCGAATCTGGAAAAAAATATAGGTTAGATACGAAAAAAGCAATATCCGCCCTATATCCAACCCGTTTTCATCCCTATGTTCTGTGGCATCTAGGATATCCTAGGGATCAAGAGATCTGCTTGGTTTATTTACCGTGAGAGAAGGTTAATTGTTCCCCTTGGACCAGATGAATCACTGTGCCTACTGGAACTTGTGCGATCTGTGACAGACAAGAACAGAAGGTGATATGTCACTGTCAGGTTTCTTTCAAAAAAGGAACTTAACAGGCCAGAAAAGCACATCTGTGTATATATTTATGGTGACCTTGTCAGAACCTCTTGTTCCTGTCTGATTCTTTCAAACTCCATGGCCTCCTCGGCTTGCTTTCTGAAAATCGTAAAGTATACAGGCTTAAGGTCAGGTAAGCATGAATTCTCCGTACTTCTCTCTTCCTCAATAAAAATGCTCCATAACACTAAGCGACACAGTAATGACTAAAAGCCAGGATTATTTCCTTTTAATTCAACAATATTCACAAGCTCAGCTTTTCCACAAGGATCTTTTTACAAATACGGATCCCACATCTAGCACAGCAAGCACCAAGCAGTCGAGCAAACAGATCTATCTCTGGCCAATACAGATAATATGATGTTTTCAAAACATACCATGTGATATTGCAAGCTACTTAAATCCCAGATAGACCTTGAGCACTCAAGAATGATATCACCACCTCTTCCACCATTGCCGCCTGAATTATTTAATTAAAGGAACACCTGATCAAGCTCTATTGCTTTAGATTGTGAGTGATACAAACCCTGGCTGTTGGATTAGACAAAGTAGAATTTTTTTTTAAATAATACTATTTTTAAACTGAATTGCGTTTTTAATATACGGAATAAAAAATTTGCAAAAATAATATGCCGTCGCCGAACGGTATGGCGAATACCCTATTTTCGCCGAACCGTGCGGCGAACACCCCATTTTCGCCATACGGTTCGGCGAAAATAGGCTAATTGCGCTATTAAGTTTACTTAACCATGGGTTAGGGTATTTTCGCCGTACCGTGTGGCGAAAATAGGGTATTCGCCACACGGTACGGCGAAAATAGGTAGTCGCCGTACTATACGGCGAAAATATATTATTCGCCAAGCCGTATGGCGAAAATAGGTAGTCGCCAAGCCGTATGGCGAAAATATACAAAACATGGAATAAAATAATTATACCATATGCATATAGTGTTGGATGTTCTATTTATGCAAAAATATGTAGGTATTAATTGAGTTGAATACCCTATTTAAATACTGAAGCACTTTCGGTAGGATGTAAATTTTTTCGGCACGAATATCGCAGATTCGCTCTTTGATACATGGAGTACCATATTATGGAAAAATATTTCATCTACGCCTATGTTTCCTACAAAAATATACCGCCACAATAACCCTAAATACTATTGTCAACGATAACTTTTAAGACTTTTCGGCAGCCTGTAAAATGTCACGTTCGAATGTATTTTTCGGCACGAATACCGCAGATTTGCTCTTTGATATATGTAGTACCATATTATGGAAAAATATTTCATCTACGCCTTTGTTCAGTACAAAAATATACCGCCACAATAACCCTAAGTACTATTGTCAACGATAACTTTTAAGACTTTTCGGCAGCCTGTAAAATGTCACGTTCGAATGTATTTTTCGGCACGAATACCGCAGATTTGCTCTTTGATATATGTAGTACCATATTATGGAAAAATATTTCATCTACGCCTTTGTTCAGTACAAAAATATACCGTCACAATAACCCTAAGTACTATTGTCAACGATAACTTTTAAGCCTTTTCGGCAGCCTGTAAAATGTCACGTTCCAATGTATTTTCTACCACGAATGACGCAGATTTTTCCATTATATGTAGTACCATATTATGGAAAAATATTTCATCTACGCCTATGTTTCCGCTGATAGAAATAAATGGTCGAATATAATATGAGAAAGGACAATAACAAAAGCATGTAGATGCAACCAGCAAACTTAGTACGCAAACTCAACCTTAGTACGGCAGATACAACGGATATTACAACAGTGACGACATTGCTAGGAGAAGTGCCAATAACACTGATTGTAATGGTGGAACAAGTGATCGTTCCGCCTATGTTCGTAGAGTGGGAATGATGCCATACATTTTCTACATATTACATCACCTGTCAATCTTGTGCGATTTGTTCTCGGACACCGCTCAATCTCTCTTATGAAAGAGTTCCATGGCCGTGCGCAGTGCTCCCAGCTGTCGCCGAATGGGTAGCCTATGCCATACGTCTCTAGGGTGTAAGAAGTAACTTGTTTGTGTGCATTCTGTGGAGTCCTGCCCTCCCATATGGGCATGCCTTCCCGATTTTCGGCGCCCCCTATGTTAATACCACCGGGGTTCCCGGATGGCCTTTGTAATGCGTCAAGGATTTGTTGCGTACTGCGGACCTCGGCCGGCTGCTTCCCCTTATCCCGTACCTTTCGAGAGGACGAACCCTCTTGCCCTTCCGGAGACTTGCCGAGACGCCTCCTCTGTTTCGGCTCGCACTCCACTATATGGTCCAGGAGGTGTGTGTTGGGCTTCTTGTTGTACAACCGAAAACGTGCGCTGCAGTCAATGCAGTATGCCCGCTGTGGTGGTTGAAGAATACCGTATGCGTACTCGGGGTCCGGCTTTTCTGGGAGGTAGTAGCACCACGGCGAGGGTTGCTCTCCCCAGTTATCAAATACGGGAAGTTTGAGATGTGGGTGGTACGTCTCCGGGTCCACCCAGTTGAAGTACCAGCACCATGCATCCTCGGACAACGGGCACCGGTAGAATCTTCTGTCCGCTAGATCCTCGTCGCCGGTATCAACCACTGCTTGGAGGCCGTGGTCGCACAGTTCGGGGCTTTGCGGTGGCCCCTGAGGAGGATTTTGTTGCCTTGACTTGAGCCATTTTGAAAACTTCTTTTTGAAGTCCTGTATGCGATGAACTGGTTTAGAATGGGTACTTTATAGCTGAAACATGAGGCACATGAAACTCACCGATTGGTTGGTCCCTTGCCCACCGGCCCTTAACTCCGGTCGATCTAGGTAGGGGACATATCCCGGTGGCCTCTCCCACCGTGTGCAGTTCTTAGGCGAAATGGGGTAGGCGTCGTGGCAGTTGTAGAGAAATTCGTAGTAACGTTGTTCCAGCCCATCGATCCATTGGAAAAAGCAACAACGGTCCTCGTCCTAAAAAACCAAATAACGATGCATGAAATGGTAGTGTTACCCTAATTTGTATGGACATCATTTGGTTTACCCCGAAGCCGCGGGCATAGCAGTAGTGAGCGCGGGCGGCCGTATCTCCGTGCGTAGACTGCGTAACCTTCGCTACCAGGTTGCAATCACATTTCGGGCGTGGCAGCTCCGAGAGAACTGGAGCGTCAACGCTACTCTCATCCGGGTATTGGGGGGGTTAGCCTTCGCTTGCTGAAGAGGCGACGGTAGAACGACATCGTGGCCTACTGTGTGTGTGGGGAAAACAGACTAAAGTTTATCGAAGTTCTGGCAGTGTGATGCACATATCCCTCCCTCGGTGGGTTTATAAAGAGCTGGCGAAGGGGCAGCCAAAGGAGCGTCTCGCGGACTTCAGAGTAGTTCAAATCCGCGAGCATCGGATGCTTCTGCAGCATTTGATGACATGAGCCTGGCTATGCCCACAGCTTTAGACAGGGAATATCTGCCATAGCCGGCTTTTGGCAGCATTATGCAGCTGAAATGACAAAGGCTGGAAAAGTTGCTATGACGAAAGCTGAAAAAGCAATAATGACACGCGGTTGATATGACTAAAGATGACAGAAATATATAATAGACCACGTATATGAGAAAGTACAAAAAATATATGGTAAAACATAATAGGACAAAGTACCCAAAAACAACGCACGCACATCCTAATCCTGATCACCCCCCGGTGGTGGATCCTGACCCTGACCCCTAGCTCTCCTTCGCGGACGCGCCGAAGGGGGTGCATCGTCGAGAGGTCGTGGGCGAAGCACCCGTGACGGTCCCGCCTGGGCATAGTCCGAAGGGCTGTACTGAACCTGCGGGCGACGCTGGCGAGGAGGCAACGTGTCTGGAGGATGCTGCGTGATCTGCGTGGCTAGAGGAGGCGGCGTGTACTGCGTGGCTGGAGGATGCTGTGTGAACAAAGCCTCGCGAAGAATCGATCGGTCAGAGTCGTGACGCCGTGCCTCGATCGGGTGTCAGTAGAGGCATGTCCTAAGAGGCCTCTGATCTGAGACATTAACATTTAATTATAGTGAGAAGATTAGATTCAAACGATATCAATCGGATTTTTATCGGCCACGGGTGTGGGGACCATGGTAGGCCCGCGTCGGGCGCCGCTAATGGATCCTCGGTAGTGCACAGGCTGAGGCACCTGGGTGTGGAAGCCGGACCACTGGCCGTAGTGGTGGTCGAGAAGGTGGTGTCGGTGAGCCGAGCCCTGGTGGCGGCTCAGACGAGGTGCCAATCGAAATGGGCCGAGGCTGGGGCCTGCCAAGCAGCACCAATGTCCATGATCCGTCGGGACTGCAGCTCCACACGCCCCATGGCCTCTGAGAGCTGGTCCGGTGTGAAAGTGGTCCCCTGCCGCAGCCTAGACAGAAAGTCAGTGGCATGCTGGTGCAAGTCCCTCGCCTCGTCCACCTATCACGTACAAACAAACGATAAACATAATGACATAGCATTGAAATTACAATTGCATTAATGAGTAAACACACAACGAGACTTACCATCTGGTGCAGTGCCACTCCTCCGTGGCTGGAGTACAAGTCTGCGACGCTAGGAGCAAACACCTGGGCTGGCTGCTCGTCGCGTAGGAGACGAGTACGGGTCCGGGGCACGTACCAGGACAAGTACTCCTGGTAGGAGGAGTCATAGGGCGCGACCTCCTTGACAACGTCCTCCAGCGCCCCCTCCCACAACGCAAGCCACGACCCCATCCTTTGCATCAAGCTCACCATGGCCTTCTTGGGTCCCTGGGTGGAGTACCTGCATAAAATACCTCATTACTACAAATATGTCGTAAGCACTTAGCATACATGTAGTGGCGAGTAACTCACGAGTGCACTTTCGCTGGCACGCGTTCCCCCAAAGGAACAGGGACCACCTGGCGTAGTCCGAACTGCCTGAGGACTCGGTGCGGTGCGTAGTCCTCTACGAAGACGTCGAAGACGAGCTTCCTCCTCGTCAACCAGTAGGCCTGGTCCCCGTGGGTACACAAATGACAGCCGCAGCAGCCTCTCTCTCCTACACGCTCGTCGTTGTAGGGGTCCTGAACGACATGCCCCTCCCTCGGTGGTCGAAGGCCTCCGTGAAGGAGAGGTACGCCAGACGCACTCGCACACTGCCTTGTGGGCTGCAATAGGGTAGAAATAATCAGAAGCACATGGCATTGAAATTACAATTCCATTAATGAGTAAGAACATGTACCGTCGCTGGTCCAGAGCGAGCCCATCGTCGGTCGGTCCAGCCATGATCACCGCCGTACATGTCGGGGGTGTAGTGCCGAGGGTCGACATGGGGTCGACCCACGGAGAAGCGCTCGAATGACCAAAGCTGAAGAAGGAGCGGCATCCCGGTAAGATTGGGGTTCCTGCCTTTCTTCACGCAAGCGTCGCAAAGGGCGCGGTACGTGGAAGCAAGAACCGCCGAACCCCAGGATACCTCCGGTACGTCGTCAGGCTCCGAGTCCGCAATAGCCCATGCGTAGGCTATCCAACGCGCGTCCACGGTGTCGCCGTGACTCGACGTGAACATCACCCAGCCGAACAACTAAAGCAGATAAGCCTCAAGGTGCCTAGCAACCTGGTAGTCGGTGGGCTCGGCCGCCATCCGCTGCACCTGCGATAATTGAAAGAGTGTGATATCACGTTAACGCTATGCAAAGCTGGAGTAACATAGTAATATGTAGAATCACTAACCTCGAACTGTGCCAACCACCTCCTCGATGGCCCGTGCTTCTCGCCTACCGGTATCTGTGGGTCGACCTCTGCGACCCCAGCGAAGTGCACCTGTAAGTCCGCGTCCCACCCAGCAGGAGTCACCGAGGGGCCGATCGCTGCCCCGGCGATCGGCAATCCAGTGAGCATGGCGACGTCCTGCAGCGTCACCGTCATCTCCCCGAAAGGCAGGTGAAAAGTGTGCGTCTCCGGCCTCCAGCGGTCGACCAAATACGATAACAGCGAGTGGTCGAACGGAAACCGCCGCGACCGCTGTGGGTCGTCACCCTGGGCCTGGGGGTCGTGCTCAGCGGGGTCGGCAGCTGAACCCTCCACCATGCGGACTAGCGGAAGCAGCCTGGCATGTGCCAACCTAACGAGGAACAACAGAGTTGAATCAATTGAATGTAATGAACACTAATTGTACGAACAATGGAACATGTACAAATACTGCAACTAACCTGGTGTGGAAGCGAGCGTCAACGGACCATGCCTTATTAGGCACACGAATCCGCAGTAAGGCCAACCTGTCATTCCCCTGTGTCATGTGGACGTGCGCACAGTGCCGCGCATCCAACACAGGGTCCAGAAGTGACTCGACCTGCTCCATCCCTGCACATAGAAATATTTCAACATAAATCATACTACAGAACGTATGGCAAACACGACATATATGAATAAAAGTATACAATGTATATGAATAAAAGACATGAGGGTTGAACATAAACAAAAAAGTACACAACATGTGAGCAACACAACATAATTGAATAAAAAACACCACATATATGAATAAAGGATATCCAATCGCATCAATATTACAGTACATATATGTATAAAAGACATAAGGGGTGAACATAAATAAAAGTACACAACATGTGAAGACACAACGTATATGAATAAAAGACCCAATCGCGTCAATATTACAATAAAAGACATCCAACGTGCATATAATTACATATTTCGATACATAGCCACCACCACGTTCAAAACCAACACCCTACGTGCACTGGTTTGCCTTGTGGCCATACTCACCATACTCAGAACACCTCCTAAGAGGGCCACCCACTTCAGATTCATCCATGTCGTTGCGAATGCGCCTAGTCTGTGGACGACTAGACCGCCCTTCCGCACATCTCCGCAAGGTTGGATCCGGCAAACAGATGCGCTCATCTCTGTTAATCGCAGTGAAATCACCGTGTGCACAAAAACCACGAAACTCACCCGACCAGATATGGACAACATGATCCTTCAAGTAGAAAGGGGACATGTATTGCGACGTGTTCATCCCAATTTGCCCACAAGCAGCCATCACATGTGA
The DNA here is from genome assembly GCA_036346355.1 of Rhipidocladum racemiflorum. Taxonomy (NCBI): domain Eukaryota; kingdom Viridiplantae; phylum Streptophyta; class Magnoliopsida; order Poales; family Poaceae; genus Rhipidocladum; species Rhipidocladum racemiflorum. Next base: position 49,074,678 of record CM070589.1, read on the forward strand.
GCAAGGAATATGGAGAAGTCTTGGCTTATTGCAGCTGCATTCACACCATCCAGATGCCCCTTGGCCTAGATTAACCTCGTGCGTAATAACCGTTGTGTCCGTTCCCAATCCCCTTTTGCACCGAAGAGTCACCTCGAAGCGGTATTCAGTGACCCCATAGCTACAAACCATATGCTGATGAGCTTTCATGGTTCGTTCCTCCATGTAGGTCATCATCCGCGAACAATACGGCGTTTGCAATGTCGAGGCATGAAGTACCGCTTCCGCATGCCTTTTTTGGTAGTAGCTAACTATGCCGTGCAACATGCCTTCAAGGATGGCCACAAGCGGTAGCGGACGGAGGCCTTGGATGACCCAATTGTAAACCTCGGCTATGTTCGTTGTCATCACGCCAAACCTGTTCAACGCAAAACGGTTTAGAACAACAGCCCAAATTGTTTAGCGGTGTTTTGATATTTTAACGTACCATACTAACCTGACGCCTCCGGTGTCATGGAGCAATGCCCACTTCTCTAGAGGCTCAGCCTCTATCCAGTGCGAGAAACACTTAATATTCCTCGACGTTCGTCTCCTCATATTAGGAGGATCGAGCTCCCCAAGGGGTGTTAGCCTTTTGGGTGGACATTCGTTCGGCGTAGGTGGTTGCTTATTCATCTCTTCGATGTGCGCCTTTGGTGTGCTTATCCAACTTCGGCAAATAAGCGCGTTGAACTTACGTGCTGATTCTCGCTTGCATAACCTCTTAAACAGGTTCATCGGTTTCTTGCTTTTGAACCGCTGAAGAAATTGGCACCCAAATGTCTCATGCACCACATTGCTCCAGGTCAGGCCACGGAAATGGTTCATCTCGGTCCTCTGTAGAGTCTTAATTGCCGACAGGATACCTTTGTGACGATCATGAATGATGCACATCTCGGGCCGATCACCAACTACCCCACCTTCGGATATGCGAAAAACCACACCGGCTATCCCGATTCTCACCCTCAACAAAAGCAAAGGCCAATGGAAGTATGTGGTTGTTCGCATCAATTGCAATATTTGTTAGAATCTGCCCCTTGTATTTTCGGTCAAAAATGTTCCATCAACACAAAGCAATGGACGACAATACGAAAGAGCGCAATGCAAGGCCCCAATGAAAAGAAAGCACGGCGAAATGTACAGATCCCATTTGCATACGCCCATTTGTCTTTGAAAGCGGTGTATGTGCCAGGATTGGTTTGCTTCAGTTCTTCAAGCACACGAGGTTGGTTGCAATACGAAGCCTCGTATGTGCCAAACCTCTTCTCTAATGCTTTCTGCTTCGCACGCCAGGCCATGGAGTAGCTTATCTGATACTTAAATGTTCGTAACATTGCTTTCTGAATATACGAACACTCGATATCCCGCTTCTCAATGATTTCATTAAACATCACGCTAGCTATTACAGCCGCATTCAAGTTACGGTGTTTGACAAGAACATTTTCTAGTTCTCATGTGTGCTCGTCCACTCTTGATGCAATCCAATACGTCTCACACTTCGGCTTGTATGCATGTACTCTAAATTCACAACCATCGATTACGCACTTCACTGTGTACTTATCTGGGCTAGACAGGACAACCCGAAACTCTCTTTGCAACGATAGTGCCCACAAGCTCACTGCCAACTTCAATTCAGAATTGTTCGGGAACATTTGATTCAACCGAATGGCACCTGTACCATACTCACATTGCGAGTCATGGCCCCACAAAGCTTCCATACCAGCTTTGTTCTGCCTGTTCCACTCATCGGGGATGGGTACCTCTGCTGAGCCAGTACTACCATGCATTTCATCATCTTCCTCCCGTTCGTCATCTTCGCCGATGGGATCGACAGGGTCCAACAATTCGGCTTCCTCTTCGGTCGCCATGCGGTCCACCCAATCCAATTGATCCACAAGTTCATCGATATCTTCCCCTTCATCAGCCCGACCTTTTGCGCTTGCTGCATCTATGTGATCATCCCCCGCTACTGCCTCAACCGACACCGCTGGCTGAACTTGTTCAGCTGTAGCCGATGTGCTGCTCTCGCTTACACCAGTAGTACCCACCTCTTCCCTAGGGCAAGCTTGCACCAGCATCACACATTCGAGGCTAGATCCCTTGCACCACCTTAACCATTTCTGCCACAACTGTGTTCGATCTACTGTCTTCAACTCCCACACAGCGGGTCACCCTTGCTACGCGTGTATACGATTTGGATGATAACAGAATAAACACTTGGATCCAGGGAAAAAAATTGGGTCAACCAAAGTTTTATATCACGAATGCTAACTTGATGTCGGGGACAAGTGCTCGGCCATGGTGACCGCAAAGCAGCTTAAATCCACTCCATTCTGCCCAATTTTTACTTCCCCATCACCATAATATACCCTGAATTTCACTGGTTCCGACATCACTGCGACGACATAGACAAAATAAATTTATGCATCCCTACTAAAATGTAAAATCTGTACCGTAAATTGAACAACGATAATTACCTATCGGGATATCGATACTATAATATTATAATAATATAGCGCACGTATAGCATGGCTATTTGCTACTAATATGCAATGTTCAGAAAAATCGGCCGATTAGCCGATTAGCTAGTGATCGAAGCCCTAAATATTCCATTTTTTTTCCTTACGGTCAAAAAACTGGGCATAACGATTAATCAAAATTAATCAGGTCTAACTAATATTACTACTCTACATTAAACAACTAGAATCGCTAATCTAAATTGCGCTACTCTAGATCGCTATTCTAAATTGCGCTACTCTAGATCGCTAATCTAAATTGCGCTACTCTAGATCGCTACTCTAAATTGCGCTACTCTAGATCGCTAATCTAAATTACATTACTCTAAATCACTGTCTACATTGAAAAATATGAAATTAAACAAAGTTGCGATGTTACCTCCTCTTTCTTCTTCTTCTTCTTCTTCTTCTTCTTCTTCTTCTTCTTCTTCTTCTTCTCCTCCTCCTCCTCTCCTCCTCCTCCTTCCTCTCCCTCTCCTTCCTCTCCTTCCTCTCCTTCTCCCTCTCCTTCCTCTCCCTCTCTCTCTTTTCTACCGGCGGCGGCGGGCGAGCGCTCTGTTCTTTTTTTTGGGCGCAGCAGAGATCGATCGATCGATCTCGGGGCCCTTTTTTTACCGAGCCAATTTCGCCAAACGATTCGGCGACAACCTATTTTCGCCAAATGGTATGGCGAAAATAGGGTTTTCGCCACACGGTTTGGCGAAAATAGTATCTTCGCCATACCATTTGGCGAAAATAGCCTTGATACCCGTGTAGCAGCTTAATTGCGGCGGTTAGGGTATTGTCGCCGAACCGTGTGGCGAAAATAGGGTATTCGCCACACGGTACGGCGAAAATAAGGTATTCGCCATACCGTTTGGCGACGGCATATTATTTTTGCAAATTTTTAATTCCGTATATTAAAAACGCAATTCAATTTAAAAAAAGTATTATTTAAAAAAAAATCGACAAAGTAGCAGGCACTATCTTTGACCAACTTAAACAAGGAAAGCACCAGAAATTTTTTGATGTAGCACAAATGGCACACTAACAAACCTCTACTTCCGCATCACATCAGCATGTGGAGGTCAATCATATAGAATTACATGAACCAACAGAATCAGAAGATAAATTATCACTAGCAGAGGTTATATATAGGTTCTACAAACAATTAATTTCATGGTCGAAATGAACAGGACCAAAAACGTACTCTCATGAACAATATATCATGAGTCACGGATTGATTGAAGTACAAGGTAACTAAATTAGAATTTCAGAACTTGATCTTCATGAAGTAAACAATAGAAACAACTGAATATTATGCTACAAGCCAATACACCCGAAAGTACTGCTAGCACGAGTGCACGACATGATAATTTGACCGGCACTGCAACAGGGAATATATTAGGAAGTGCTCACCCACCGTCAGGCTTGCCTTGGCGATCAGACCTGGAGCGCCTGAGACTGATGCAGCCATTGCCGCCATCATCACCCTTGCACACAGACGGAACCTATATATCCACCACCCCCCTGGACTGCAGCAACACCATATCCACACAATACCTTAGTTCAATGTTGGTTCTTCAGGGCAACATCGTGACAAGCATTGTCTAAGAACGAACCTGAACCTTCACGCTTAAAAGCTGCAGCCTACATTGAAATGTTTCTTAGAAGACAACATATCAAGTGCATGCAATCAACTTCCGTTTTGGGCGCCAAATCAACATGAAAAATTCCCCGAAAACAAATTGATAATTTAGTCTACAGAGCGCTCTAGCACTCTCCAAAATTTCGACTTCAAATTCAAAAATGTGTTAGAAGAAGAAAAAAAGATAAGTTTGCAGCATTTGTCCTTTTGTTTTTGCTTTGCCTTTTGATTCATCATTTTTCGGATTTTTCTCAGTTTTGTTACTATGCATATCCAAACAGCACCGAGAGCCTACAAAGATGGCCCAAAAGCAATAACAACAATACCTGCAAAGGCGCCGCCGCTGAGTCGTAGCAGCCCACCCCACCATCCGCCCACACGTCCGTGTCAGGTTCTAAGATAGTTGGTGTCTAATGTTGAGTAATTAGACAATTTCCAGATTAAATTCCGAATATAAATCATGAACAGCGTCATAGAAACTAGCATGTATTTCTTTATCATACTAGATAGCACGAACAATATGACCATCATGTTAAACATGATTAACCATGAGATTAGGACAGATCAAACGTACTAAGCAGAAGAAGATGCAGATGTCGCGGCTGGTGCAGTCGCGACGTTGACGTGGACGACGTTATTGACGGCATGTCACAGGAGCCGCTCACTGCGACGCCTAGCAGTAGGAATAGGAAGGCGACCCGTGGCGAAGATCTTGAGCAATGGACTACGCCTTGAATTGCAAGTTTTGTGTGAACAGGTCTCACTCAAAGTCATAACTGATACCTGGCTGCCAGTAGCCCCCTCCGCGGGTGGAGCATATGCATCGTACTCCATGGTCTCTTCATGAGCTTACTAGAGATCACCCAGGTCTCATAGACTGCGACGTTAGACAGTCGGGCTCATATAGGTGTGCTCTTTCAAGAATGCTCTATAGGATAGCATCTTCGCTAGTTAAAGCCAACAGAAACACATTAAGGTATATCGCCATACTGTCTTACAGCCTTTTGAGAGTATTGCATCTTCACTTGGAGAGGCCAACAGATTACTCTCCTTAGTTCGCCAATTGTTTATTTTACCCAGGACCTAATTCACGGGATCTCCGATCACAAAGGCTGGGTTACCACAATGGCAACTTATATGGGTCTCATACCCATCTCCCTAGATGCACATTCTATCACATTCCGTGATAGTCCCTTTGTAAAGGGATCTGCCATGTTTTTGTCTGTTTGAATATAGGTCACACTTATTACTCCGGAGTTTTTCAATTTCCTGACAGACTTCAATCGTGTTTTAACATGTCTTGATGACTTCGCATTATCCTTAGCACTGTTCACTTTAGCAATCACAGATTGATTATCACAGTTCATAAGGATAGCCGGTATTGGTTTTTTCAACCACTGGCAAGTCCATCAAGAGCTCACGCAGTCAATCTGCCTCTACAGTGGCTGTATCTAAAGCAGTGAGCTCTGCCTCCATGGTTGACCTTGTCAAAATGGTCTGTTTGCAAGACATCCATGACACTACACCACCACCAATGGTAAATACATATCCACTGGTAGCATAGAGCTCATCAACATCAGAAATCCAGTTCGAGTCACTATATCCCTCAAGCACTGTAGGGTGCCCTGAATAGTGAATCCCATAACTCGTAGTACCTTTCAAATAGCGCACTACCCTTTCAAGTGCATGCCAATGATCAGAACCCGGGTTTGACATGAACCTACTCAATTTGCTCACAGCAAATGAAATAACAGGTCTTGTTGCACCAGCAAGATACATGAGCGAACCAATAATCTGAGAATATCTTAATTGGCTTAAGCCAATTTTCTTATTCTTTCTCAGTGTCACACTTGGATCATAAGGAGTGGGAGAGGGCTTGCTGTCCATAAAGCCAAACCGGCTCAAGACCTTCTTCAAATAGTGGGATTGCGAAAGAGTAATCCCACTATCATCGTTAATAAGCTTGATGTTCAGAATTACATCAGCTTCTCCCAGATCTTTCATATCAAATTTCTCTGATAGAAAAGACTTGACCTTATTGATCACATCAATATTGTGCCAAAGATCAGTATATTGTCCACATAAAGGCACAATATAACTCCTTCACCCCCACCATAGCGATAGTATACACATCTATCAGCCTCATTAATGGCAAAGCTCGCAGAAGTCAAAGTGGTGTCAAACTTCTCATGCCATTGCTTAGGTGCTTGTTTCAGGCCATACAAAGATTTCAATAATTTACACACCTTGCTGTAACATCCTCAGTTTAGCCTTCTGGAGAAAAATCTAATTTAAAGTAATTAAATTCAAAACTTGGAGTTTCCCTGGTGTTTATATTAATCTGGCATCCTTTCCCATCCAAAATCGGGATTTAATTCCCTTCCGGTCGAAAAATCGAATTTCCATATTCCTGCCGGTACCCGAAATTTCACCCGAGTCCAAAAATGCTCAAAAAATCCCGAAACCACTTCAATTATGTCCCAAATATTCCAAAATGATTTTTGGAATGATTCCCCGGATTTTTGGACCTTCACTCCTATTTTATCTCGTGCGGCTTTTTTTTAATGCCCACAATTCGCGCCTGAATATTTAATTCCACAAATTTCATCCAAATTCCATGAAACCAATTTTATTGGGTTCCAAATATTCCAAAATGGTTCTAAGAATTTTTCCGAAAATTTTAGACCATTTTTCCTAATTTTTCTCTAGGACGGTTCATTTACGTAATTCTCGGCCAATCACGCGCTGCCACGTGGCATGACTAGTGTCATCTCCTACCTCTTGCCATGGAAGAACAGAGAAGGAGCTTCATGCTTCATCCATGGAGGACTCTCTCTTTAATCTACCACATCTCTCTCAATTCAACTCCAAATCGCGAACCGTCAAGTCCGGTGAATCCGTAGCGACGTCCTCTCTCCATTCCTTGCCATCAATGGCCCGGGATCTCGCCGGAATTGACGCCGTCGTCCAAAAACCGAAAATGACATTAATGCTCATAACTCGGGCGTTTCTTCATCAAAGCACGCACTTCCACCTCCCATATCTTCGTATTGACATCCTCTTCCTGGTGGTAGCACCCATTCTCCTCCTCTCCAACTCATTCATCCGCTAGAACAAGAAAACCGACGCTGGGTCATATTTTCGGAGTTCATCGTGTTCTTGGCCATAGATCTCTCTCCGGTGAGTCTTTCTCAACTCCGGTGGGTTCTTTGTGACCGTGAGGGAGTCTAGCATCTAACCTTTAAATCAATTTTAGGATCCCTCAAGATTTGGAGACGAATTTCGCATTTTGGTCATTTCGGCCGGAGCTCCATTCGTCGCAAAATTCGTCGTCTCCGGTGAGTTTGGATCCAATTCCTTGCTCCTATAGATCCCTAAGGATGTCATCTAGAGAATCCATGAATTTGTTTGGTCAAATTCCATGCAAAAATGGGCGAAAAATCGGATTTTTGGAGGAAAACATGTGCTCTGTTTTTTTGGAGCCTCTGTGGTTTTTGGGCTCTCTGCCGTGCGTGTGCCCGCGCCGGCGCCGCCGCCGCCCGGCCCCATGCCCGCCACCACGCTGCCAGCAGCGCCTCGCCGCGCTCGCCGCTGTCGCCGCTGTGTATGTAACGCCGCCCGCCCGCCGCTTCGCCACCAGCCACCGTCGCCACCGGCTGCAACCCTCACCGTCGCCGGCCACCCAGCCTCAATCTCCCATGCCTCCCATGGCCATGGCACAACCCAAGGTTGAAGACAACCCTTTAGACAATGACATCATGGGCCCACATGCAAGAGACCCAAGCCATGCCAAAAATCAGAAAAAAAATAGAAATGGAATATTCCAGAGAATATTCCCTCGTTTTCCAATTTTTCAAAATTCAAACTTCGGAAGCTCATATCTTCTCCGTCCGAACTCCGATTGACTCCGTTCAAATTTCTAAATTCATCTAAAATCAAGATATACCTACCAGTACTACTTTTGTAATTTTTGGATTTTATTTATTTTCTTGTATTTATTTATTGTCTCGTTTTGCGCGTAGCCGAGGACCCCGACGCGACCGCCGACCCCGCCGCCGGACTTTCCTCGTTCGACGACCTCACCGCGACTGAAGGCAAGTCTCCTTGACGCATATTGATCCTACATTTATAAACGTGTTTTAAATGTTTTGAAAGCTTGCATGTTATGTTTATCATCGTATGTCAAATATAAGCGTATAGTTAATCCGAATTGTGATTACCTCCTGTGTTATCGACATCCATGTTATTTGTAACCCTAGGACCTTTGATATTCCATGGTAATGCTTATATGGTACCCTTTGTGCAATAGTACGATAGAATTGCTTAGGACCATTATCGATGAAAATAACCCATGGGTGGGATTACTCAAAAATAATGATTTCAAGTATGATTTGGAAATGATTATTATGATTTTGGTACTGTTTTTCTAAAATAAAAAGAAAATAAAAAAGGTTTGGACTTGGGCGGATTGGATTGTCGGGTGGGTGCGGATGGAGCACTAGTTGTCTTGTGCAAGTGCCGCCCCAAGTCGATTAAGGACCGACGCTTGTGATTGTCCATTCTAAGCATAACCGTACTACCTCATGTCTATAATGGTACGACCTGGCCAACTAATTTGTAGAAACCTAACTTAGACTCACCAAATGGTGGAATGTGAGTGTCGGATAGAGGCAATGTTGTTTTTCTCACACGGCGCAAGAGGGCGCTATTGTACTGGGCGGATGGAACCCTAACAGCGGTGAAACCTCAGCGGGTGGGTCGGGTTAGGTGGATACTGTCGGTGTATTCCACACCAGGGTGCCCACTGCACTTTAGTAAAGGCAGCCTCTGCCGGGCACGTGGCATCCAGGCCACACCCCAGGCGGTCAGCTGAGTGATCACCAGCGGGAGGGTGGCGACCAGGCCACGCACCCGGCCGTCAGCTGAGTGATCGCCAGCGGGAGGGTGGCGACCAGGCCACGCCCCTGGCGGTCAGCTGAGTGATCGCCAGCGGGAGGGTGGCGACCAGGCCACGCCCCTGACGGTCAGCTGAGTGATCATCAGCGGGAGGGTGGCGACCAGGCCACGCCCTGGCGTTCAGCTGAGTGGTCGCCAGCGGGAGGGTGGCGACTAGGCCACGCCGCTGGCAACCATTTCCCGAGGACATTTAATGGCCCGTGCGGCCATTCGAGAGGTCAAAGACATTTAATGCGTATCGTGCGCATTAAATGGGGCTAATGAAGGCCACATGATGGCGGCGCGTGTTCCCAATGTGCGCCATAATGGCGAATGACGTCAGGATGCACTTCTCCACCCTGATGGAGCGAGCGAAGCTGGCAGGCGCGACGCTCAAGGGCGGGGGGAGAGGATGTCTGCACTAGGGAATTTAATGTGTTGCAGGGGCATTAAATGCTAAGGAGTAGAGTAATGAGATGGCTTGTGGTGTAAGCCCCCCATGCGCCCCCGCCAGCCCGAGTATAAAAGGGAGTCGGGGTGCATGGGGGAGAGGTTATTGTTGTTGAATCATTTTTTTTCTCTCAGGCTAGACTCTCCATTACGGGTGAGCTAATCTGGGTGGCTCTGGGTAGCTGTCCATCTTCCAGCTCCCTCAGGGCACACCATAATACAAGAACACAGGAGTAGGGTTATTACTCTAAGGAGGGCCCGAACCTGACAAACCACTGGTCTCCTTGCATGCTTCGCCCCCAGTTCCACACATCCCGAGCGATCTCCACGAAAGCCCCGATTAGAATTTAGTATACCCCTCGCCGGAAGGGGTCTGTTGGCTAACACGCTGACAATGGCGCGCCAGGTAGGGGGCTCAGTGGTTGGATTGTTCTCCCTTATTCCACCTCCTTGCGAAGTTTGCAAGAAGCTTCAACGGTTACAAGTATGGCAACTTCCGGTTCCAAGCATGATGGTCTGCCCAAGGAGAGCAGCGCTCGTGGCCGGTCCCGACGCTCGCCCAGAGCGTCGGACCCCAGTCCGTCTACGCCCCACGCAGGCGCCAGCGGGCGCGCCGTTAGGGGCCCAGCCCGTCCAGTGACGCCTCCTGATGGGAGACGACACCCCGGCGTGGAACCTTCAGGCAGCTCGGCTGCTCCTCGATCATCCCCCGGTTGCGCTAGAGGGTGAAACCCCAGCCGCTCCATGGTTGCGGGACATCGCCCGCCTGGTGGATGCCGCCCAACAACAAGTGGAGGCGGCAAATCGGCCAGGGGCTTCCGATGTCGGGCGGCAGAGCGTGCGCGTGGCTGACGCGCAAGCCTCTAACCCGCCGCGGCTCTGATTTGTTCGGCCCGTGAAGCGGAACAAAGGGAAGGGTGCGCCTGTTGCGGCCCCTTCAAGCACAGGGGGACGGGCGCGCGCCCCCGCTTCTTCCCGTGGTTCCCCCAAGGCGGCGGGGCGCCATGGGGACCTAAGGGCTCGCCTAGATGAGAAGAGGTCCCAGTACAGTGGTGACTTGCGTGATGTCCTTAGGGGGCACCGCGCCAGTGTGCCACACCGTGGGGGCCACCCGCCGTTTAGCGGCCGGGGGGAAACCTCTCCGCCTGACTCCAGGGAGAGCGCAGACTCACACTCCTCAACCCCATCTCGGGGCCGAGGGGCGGATGAGCGGCGCTGCTCCCCCTACAACGTTGGATGCCAGGCGTTGTCCCTCCGCCTACGTCAAGCTGCGTGGCCGGAGAGATTCCGCCCCGCGTCCATCGAGAAGTATGACAGCACCACCAACTCGGAGGAGTTCCTACAGATTTACACCACGGTGGTGCGTGCCGCGGGAGGGTCTGAGAAGGTTGTGGCCAACTACGTCCCGACGTCGCTAACGGGCTCCGCCCGTTCTTGGCTGTTGAACCTCCCCCGAGGCTCTGTGCACTCGTGGGAGGAGTTGTGCGATATCTTTGTCGCAAACTTTGAGGGCTCCTACGCTCAACCAGGCGTGGAGGATGACCTCCACGCCCTGGAGCAGATGAAGGGGGAGTCCCTGAGGGAGTTCATTCGGCGGTTCAGCCACTACCGGAACACTATCCCCTGGATCTCCGTGCAATCAGTGATTATTGCCCTTCCGGAGGGGGGTCCGGGATCAAAAGATGCGGGAGAAGATGGCTACCCGCACCATTTCCACTACCTCCGAGCTGTTCTCCCTGGCGCACAAGTGCGCCCGGGCGGCGCAGAGAACGCCGGCGGCCGTCCGGTCACGACGAGGCGGGGACCTCGAAAACTTCTGACCGCAAGAAGAAGAAGAAGCACAAGGAGGTCGGCGCCGGAGAGGTCCTCACCACCGAACCGGAGGATAAGCCCCAGAAGCGCGACTGCCGGGGCAGGCGGGGTGATCGTGGGGATCGTCGGTCCCCCCGTAAAGAAGACGACGGAGGCAGGCCTTACTGCCCCATCCACAGGACCAACGGGCATGACTTGGCGGATTGCCAGGTCGTATCCAAGCTAGTCGAGCAGCGGTTGAAGAAGCGCCGTGGAGACAACCACGACGACACGGACGAGGACCCTGCTTCGCTGGCTTTCCAGCAAGCAGAGCACACGGTGGCCTTCATCCATGGTGGCTCCGCCACCTACTCTTCGAACTCGCAGTACAAGCGAGAAGTAAGAGAAGTATGCGCCATCGTGCCAACTTCCGGGGCGAGCAGGCTGCTGAAATGGTCGGAGGAGCCGATCACTTTCAGCCAGGCCGACCACCCGGAGAGCACCGCCGGCCCGGGCCATCTCTCGATCGTGGTTTCTCCCACGGTCTGGAATGCAAGACTCGGGCGGGTACTCGTTGATGGAGGGAGCTCCATCAACCTCATGTCTGTGGGGGCGTTCAAGGCACTCCAGATCCCGTACGAGGAGTTGCGTCAGGCCCCACTATTTTACGGAGTTGCCCCCGGGGTAGGTTTGACACCCCTGGGTCAGGTCCGGCTGCACGTCACGTTTGGAAGTATGGAGAACTTCCGAACAGAAAAAATCGACTTCGAGATCGTGGACTTCGACCTCCCCTACAATGCGTTGCTTGGTCGGCCAGCCATGGTCAAGTTTATGGCGGCCACGCATTACGCCTACATGATAATGAAGATCCCCGGGCCTGGGGGTCCGATCACCTTGAAGGTGGACCGGCTGGAGGCCCTGCGCCTCAGTAAGCAGGTGCAAGACCTGGCCGGCACCACCTGCACGGCTCGAGGTGAGGAAGACCACCCCAACGCCCCCCGCCAAGGCCCGCGCCTCACCCAGTTCCTCGGGTGAGGTGAAGGCAGCCCCCGTGGGCGAGGACGGTTCCGGGAAGGTCGTGAAGATCGGTGCCAACCTCAGCACCAAATAGGAAGACGCGCTCGCCACTTTCCTCCGGTCTAACCTGGATGTGTTCGCCTGGGAACCATCAGAAATGACCGGGTTCCCTAGGGAGGTGATCGAGCATCGATTGGCAACGCTCCCTGGAGTGCGCCCAGTCCGGCAGAAGGTCTGGAGGCAGGCACCAGAGCGGCAAGACGCCATTCGGATTGAGGTAGAAAAGATGCTGTAGGCGAGGATTATGCGGGAGGCCACCTATCCCGAGTCGCTGGCCAACCCCGTGCTTGTCAAGAAGTCGAACGGAACGTGGCGGATGTGCGCGACTTCACTGACCTTAACAAAGCCTGCCCCAAGGATTCGTATCCCCTGCCGCGGATAGACCTTGTCGTCGACTCCACCGCAGGGTGCGAGACCTTGTGTTTCCTGGACGCCTACTCCGGCTACCACCAGATCAGCATGGCGCAGGAAGACGAAGAGAAGAACGCTTTTGTGACATCCTTGGGCGTGTACTGCTATGTCCGCATGCCTTTTGGGTTGAAGAATGCGGGCTCAACCTACCAGCGCGTCATGCATGCTATATTTCGATCGCAGATTGGGAGAAATCTCGAGGTATATATCGATGATCTGGTAGTGAAGACGAAAAAATTGTTGGGCTCATTGAAGATCTGGAAGAAACTTTCTCCAACCTCCGGCAATTTTGTCTAAAGTTGAACCCAGAGAAGTGTGTGTTTGGTGTGTCATCTGGAAAGCTGCTCGGGTTCCTTGTTTCCCACCGCGGGATCGAAATCAACCCAGAAAAAATTACGGCCATCGAGCGCATGCAACCGCCCACAAGGCTCAAGCAAGTCCAGTGCCTGGCTGGTCGCCTGGCCTCTCTCGGCCGGTTCATTGCCAGGCTAGGGAAAAAGAGTCTCCCCTTCTTCAAGCTTCTGAAGAAGACTAACTCCTTCGAATGGACCGTGGAAGCGCAGCAGGCATTCGAAGAACTGAAGCAATACCTCTCCTCCCCTCCGGTGCTGGTCGCCCCGGCCAGGGTGAGGCGCTCTGCTTTGTGCGTAGCTGCCCGGCCCGTGAGTCGTGGCCCGGCCTTTGGTGGCGGAGCGTGAAGGGATCCAACGCCTAGTTTACTATATCAACAAGGTGCTGCACGACACCGAAATTAGATACCCGCAGGCTCAGAAGATGGTATATGTTGTACTGGTGGCGTCCAGGAAGCTGAGGCATTATTTCCAAGGAAGAGAGATCACGGTGGTGTCCTCCTACCCCCTGCGCAAGATTCTCCACAACCGTGAAGCCGAAGGCCGCATCGCCAAGTGGTCTGTGGAGCTGGGGGAGTTCGGCCTTAAGTTTGCCCCCCGCACAGCGATCAAAAGACAAAGGCTGGCGGAGTTCGTTGTCGAATGGACTCCTGCCGAGCTGGAAGTTGAAGAGACCCTGCGCCCTCCCCCTGGACACTCTACTTCGATGGCTCGTTTAGGTACGAGGGCGCTAGGGCTGAGGTCCTCCTGGTTTCCCCAACTGGGGACCTCCTCAAGTACGCGGTCGTCCTGGACTTCAAAGCCACCAACAACGCCGGCCGAGTCTGAAGGCTTCTTTGGCGAGACTCCGTGCCGCCTCGGCCATCAGAGTCCGGCGTCTGCAAGTCAAAGGCGACTCTTTGCTTGTCGTCAACCAGGCAAGGAAGGAGTTCTCCTGCTCTGATCCTGTCATGGCCGAGTACTTGGCGGAGGTCAGAAAGATGGAGCGACATTTCGATGGGCTAGGGTATACCCATATGTAACACCCTACAAATCTAAACTGTCGTACAAGAAAATTTCGACAGCATCTCTCCTAAAATTAGGACAAAACGGAAGCGACAACAAGATTCATAATAACCATTATAAACAGGAATAACATAAAAGCATCAATACTAGAGATAACAAGTCTAAATCAACCAGAAAACAAACATAAACGTAAAACAGCTCCAAAGAGGACATCAACAGGTCTATGATTAATAAAATTTCAGCAAGCTAATGAATTATTAAATGCACTAGTCCATGTGATTCGTGATGACCGGAGGAGTTGATTGTGCTACTAAGCCCACCCTTCAAGCTTACGACTCGCGAGAACTACACGAAAACAACAAAATAACAAGGGGTGAGATTGGGTAATCTCGGCAAAGCGGAACAACTTCTAACGAATAACACAGCCACATTAAAACTAGCATACCAAATTCCTCATGTCCAATACCACATTATAGAGTCCACACAACCTCGGTAAAATGCATATGATTGTGCACATGCTTATGCCATGATCCTCCTCACCGTGCCCTTTCTCGGGAACACACGGTGTTGTACCGTCTCTGATCGCGCCTTGTTGGCGTCGACAAACTTCAATGCATGATTATGCAGTTAATGCTTCATGCATAAATACATTCATAACTTCCCACTCTGAATTCACATGCTTGCATACCATCAAATAACATGGATAGAATGCGAACATCATTGAGATAGAATATCTCCACAATTCATCTTGCAAACAACATCTTTCTTCATTCTTACTCATGATTCAAAAGCCAAACAACCACATCACAATGCAGGATAGGATATTGTAATCTCATAAACAAGTAGTTAAACCATGTAGGTGTGCTGCAATTAAGGTTTATATTGAAGACGAAACAAATAGCGAGTTATAGTTTAGCAAGACCGCTACTTCCACTTGCCTTTACCAACGTGGATGACGAACCTAGTTGCGTCCAGAAGGGGCACCACCTGTACAAGTATTATTTCAGTACATAGCGACATCACAAATGATCACACAACTCGAACACACGCTTCCTAATCCCCGTTCCCTTCTTAAGCGCCAAAAACCCCAATCTGTCCGGGTCAAACAGCATCACCCTCTCTTCACAATTTCGTATCTTTTTTTATACAGATCATAAAAATACAAAAAAATTACAGTAGCTAGATATTGACGAGATCTACAACTTTCATGAAGATCATAAATTTCAATTCCACTGTTAAATATGCCTAAACAAACGTCCAACACAGTGGACAAAATCTGTTTCCAGATTCTGTCCGTCATCTTGAAACAGCGATAACTCTCAGACCGACGCCCCAAAAATTCTGAAAAAATTACAGAAGCTATATCTCGACGTTATCTACAACTTTCTAGTTATAGGTTTTTTGCAGGAAAAATCGTCTATGCCACGTAAAACGTGAAACAATCCGCGCTGCACAATCTCCCCTTCCAAAAACAGCACCACGTGAACATCTACCCTTCTCCCCCATCAAGATCCATCTAAATCACTCACCACCAGATCTAATACACTCCTAATCCCTAGGTAGAACAGGGGTAAAAGATTGGGAATTTTACCTTGAGTTCTCCCTTGAGAACCCACAAAAAACGCGCGATGATTCCCGAAACGGAAATCTGCTCATCCTCCACGCCTCCACGGATCCTCTTCTCGCTTGCTCCTTCGCGTTTCGCGGTGGATCTTGAGCCACCACGCAAGGGGAGGAAGAGGAGGGGTGGTGTGGCTGCTAGGGGAGGAAGGGGGGTGCCCTAGGGCTTTTGGGGGGGTGACACCCCTTTTATATGGTGGGCCGACCCACTAGGGGAAAAGAGAGAGAGGTGGGGAGGGGATTCGCAGCCCAGGCCCAGGTTTTCCTCGGCCCACTGTTTCTAGCCCGACAACTCCAAATTTAATATTAATACGCCGGATAAACTTCAATTATTTCATCCCCCGACAAATCCTTCATTCCTCTCCCGAAACAAAACCAGGAAAAGGAACCCTAGAATCGCTCTGACGCTCTAAGGCATCACACCATATCCCCCGGCGCGACAACTACTTGGCGGACGAGCTCGCTCAGCTCGCTTTGACAAGATCTCTTGTTCCGATCGGGGTCTTTGAAGAAAGGCTTCCGCGACCGTCCATCGTGGCCCCCGTCTCCGGTGGGGACGATGGTTACGCTGCTCCCGCCCTTGCTCCAGAAGGGGAAGCGGCATCGGTGGAAACGCCCGTCCAGGCGGAGTACCCGGGCGGCCACTCAGTGGTCGCCACACTTGACCGGGAAGGCACATGGATTGATCCGATCCTGGCCTACCTGCGGGATCAAGTGTGCCTCGACAATGATGCGTCAGCATAGAAGATAGCGCGAAAGGCCAAGTGCTATACCCTGGTGGGCGGGGGCCTTTACCGCTGGGGTAAAAACTGAATTCATCTAAAGTGCATCACTCGGGAAGATGGGAGCGTTCTGCTCTCTGATATCCATGGAGGCGTGTGCAGGAGCCATGTTTCAAGTCGAACGATGGTCGAGAAAGCTTTCCGCCAAGGGTTCTATTGGCCAACCGCCCTCCAGGATGCTTGCGAGCTGGTGAAGAAGTGCGAGGTGTGTCAGTTCCACGCCAAGCAAATCCACCGACCAGCCCAAGCTCTGCAAACTATCCCGCTCTCGTGGCCCTTCGCAGTCTGGGGGCTGGATATCCTGGGTCCGTTCCTGCGGGCCACAGGGGGCTACACCCACCTGTTTGTCGCCATTGACAAGTTTATTAAGTGGGTGGAGGCCGAAGCGGTAAGAACGATCACCGCCGCCGCTGCGATCAAGTTCATACAAGGTATCTTCGCCCGCTTTGGGGTCGCCAACCACATCATCACCGACAACGGCCTGTAGTTCGCCAGCGCCGCTTTCTTGGGATTCTACAAAGAGATGGGCACCAAAGTTTGTTTTGCCTCGGTGGCCCACCCAAGAAGCAATGGCCAAGTTGAGCGGGCCAATGCGATGGTGCTGAAGGGCCTCAAAACCAGAGCATTTGATCGACTCCACAAGCGTGGAGCCCGTTGGACCGAAGAGCTCCCTGCAATGTTGTGGTCGCTTCGTACCACTCCCAGCCGGGCCACGGGAGATACCCCTTTCTTCCTGGTCTACGGCGCAGAGGCAGTTCTACCATCAGAGTTGGCCTTAGGGTCACCGCGTGTGGCGGCGTTTACCGAAGAAACCCAGGAGGAGCAGCGTCGAGAAGATGTCAACCTCCTGGAAGAAGTGCGGGACCGCGCGGCCGTGCGCGCCGCCCGATACCAGCAAAGTCTCAGGTGGTACCACTCCACCCGGGTCAGCGAGAGGACGCTGGCAGTGGGCGACCTGGTCTTGCGCAAAGTCCAGATGCATGCCGGGTTGCATAAACTGTCTCCCCAGTGGGAGGGCCCCTTTAAGGTGGTCTCAGTCTCTCGTCCCGGGGCGGTCAGGCTGGCCACTGAGGACGGAGAGGAGTTGGCGAACTCCCAAAATATAGAACTTTTGCGCAAGTTCTATCCCTGAACAGGCTGTAAGTACAGACTTACACCCCCTACCAGCCCCGCTGAGCCCTCCTCTCCGCGGTCTGGTCGCGGGATGTCTCTGGTTTGTTCAAAAAGTGTAGTCTTCACTTAAAGCAGTTGTCGGTTTTTATTCTCGCTTTTTGGTTTGCGCCCCGTTGGGCCGTGGCCGTGTGCTCGCCCTCAAAATATTAAGGCCCCCCGAGTGCTTGACGGCAAAAATTGGCTCAATGAGTGAGCATGGTGTGCAGGGATAGGTAGTCTGGTGTTTGGTTTGGTACGGTTCTCAATACGGTCATGACGCTCAGGGTGTCCCCGTGAGAACCGGCGGCTCAAACACCATCACCGAAGACCTACTGCCCTGCCCCACTCCACCAAGTGTTCAGCCCTAAGAGGCCGCGAGGGTAACTAAATCTCGCAGGGCCCCAATACCCTGAGGTCAAGACTCCCCGGCACAAAGGACTCGGACGCCGCATTCCAACTAACCCCTAACGTGCGCCGATGCCTTTTTCGTTTGCTCAGAACCAGCACGCGGGATGCGCGAACGGACATCCGGGCAAATAAGGCATGCGAAAGGGAAGTACACATTTTTTATAAAAGTATATCCTGAACTTGTAGTAGACCGGTACAAGGGAAAGCACATCAACGGCAAGAAAAGAAAAACCCTCAGTCTTCGTCCACCGCGGCCTCCGCTGGAGGAACGTCCAGCTCAAGGGCCACGTCTTCGGCCATTGCCTCCAGCGACGGATTGACCATCTCCAGCTGATCAACTACCCTTTCGGCGGCGTTGCTGACCCGTGCCTCTGCGCGGGCCCATCCCCTTCCACTCCCTGGATGGCGACCAGGGGGTCGAAGTTAGGGTCCCGGCTGGCGCAGCAGGCAAGCACGTACGACGCCGTAGCCGCCGCGACTGCCCGCCCTTCTTGGCTGGACCGGGCAGCTAGGGCGCCAGGAAGGAAGGTGAGGAAGTCGGCGATCCGGCACATGCAGAAGGCATAGTGCCGGGTCGTCTGCTCCACCGGGTTCGGCTGCTCCAACCCTAGTGGTGCCAGGCTGGCCACCATCCGATCGAAGGCCGGGCGCAGCATGGAGGTGGCCTCGGCTTCTGCGCGAAGCCGCTCGCCCTTCTCCTCATCGCGCTCCCATCGCCTAAACACGGAGGGCGCCTTGCTCCCTCTCCTGCTGCAGGTCCAGCTCCAGTCTCTCCGACCGGTTGCGCCAGTCCTGCACCTCCGCCCGGAGGCGGGCGATCTCCGCAACAGCCTCCCTCAACCTCTCCTTGCTTGCCGCAAGCTGGCCGCTCACGTTACAGTGTAGCTCTCCAAGGGCGGCTAGCAAAGCGTCCGCGTCCGCCGAAGGGATCGGGGCACCGGGGGCCTCCGGAGTGGCTGGCAGGCCCAGCCCGCTGCCGGGTGGTAAGGCTTCTGGCCCAGCGGCGGGCACCAGGTGGGCGCCAGGGCCGCCTTGGGGATCGACCACCGCAGCCGGCGCCGCCACTGCTGCAGCAGTGCCCTAGTCGACCCCTACAGGAGCCCTCGAATAAGATGCCCTGAGGAAACAAGAAAGAAGGGGTAAGTCTCCCGAAGTTATATAAATCTGATAAGCTTGCTGTGTGTCTTTTGGTGTGTACCCAGCAGAAGGCCCCCTAAATCGGGGCACGCCCGGGACCAGGGTTATTCCCCCGCGTGGCGTTAGCCCTAGCAGAGCGACCCTCGCCGGCGGCGGCGGGGGAAGAATTGGTGTCGGCGGCGGTGGTGGATCGCCCTGCGCTGGTGCTGGCGGCGGGGGCAGATCATCACGCGCCGGTGCCGGCAGCGGTGGTGGATAACCCTGCGCCAGTGTCGGCGGCAGGGGTGGATCTGCTGCGCCAAAGATGAGGAAAGATCGCTGTGCGCCGCGGCTGCGAAGCGGATCGGCTGCGCCGGCGGCGGATCGACAGAGCTGGCGGAGCTCTTTGGCGAGCAACCGGTGAGGTAGAAGCGGCGGCCGCCGTAGAGCTACTCGCTCCGGTTGTGGTCGCCGCACCCCCAGAGCGGCGCGAACCCGCCTGGGACTATCGCCGGGGGCGTCGTCTTCGGCGGGGTGCTTGTCCCTCCCCCCACTTACTGGAGGAGGATCCCGGATAGTTAGCGTGGTCTGACGAGGCGTGATCACCGGGCCCATGGCATCCATGATGGGCATGGCACGAGTGATCGCCACACGCTCCCGGGGCTCCACTTGGCAGAGTGGGAGGGCGCCCGCTGGAAAGGGCGGGACGGGGCCAAAGACGCCCAGCTGCCCCTGCCACACGTCGATCTTGGCCAGGGACAAGTTCCCCGCGGCTGAAAAATAAGGAATGATAAGAAAAAGGAGTGAAGGCGCCGTTAGTCTGACAGCAGTTGAATGAAAAAAGAAGAAGACAAAGAGAGCAAAATGAAAAGCAACCCACCTCCGGGAAGCGTCCAGGTCATGTCATCGGGGCTCGTGTACTGCCAAGCGGGGTGAGCGCGACGGCGCAGGGGACTGATTCTCCTGGTGATGTAGTCCCGGAGAACCATGGCCCCCGTCAGGCCCGCCGCTCGCAGCTGGTCCACGCGGGCCAGCATCACCTGGAGCTCGGGCGTCTCATCGACATGAGCTCCCCAGGTGGGGATGCCGACCGCTGGCCCAGTCGGCATTTCCAGGACCTCCAAGCCGCTGTCGTCTTCAACATAGAGCCACCCATTGCGCCAATCCCTCCAGTTGGAGTAGAGGTCTAGCAGAATGTAGCGGGAGGCTGCACCATCACGAAGGCGGAAGTGGCAGCAGCCGATCACGGTGGAAAGGTCCTTAGCCGCACGCAAGGAGTAAAAGAAGTGAAAGAGGGGGAGATTAGGGGCTACTCCCACGAACATCTCGCAGAAATAAGCAAAGACGGCGAGGAGAACGATGGAGTTAGGAGGAAGATGAAGATTGTGGATGGAGTAGAAGTTGAGGACGGCGAGGTAGAAGTCGGAAATGGGCGAGAAAAGGCCTGCCGGCATTGCCCAGCCAAAGAAAACCAGTTCGCCCGGGCGGCTGCCGGGCGGCGATCTGGCGTGAAATGCAGACGATCTGCTTGAGAACGTCTTGAGCACATCTCTCGGCGTCGACATCTTCGACGGTTGAAGGAGGAAGCAGAGGTGTTGGCGGTGCCATGCGAGCAAAGAAGCAATAAGCCAAGAGCGGAGGCAGAGAGGTGGTTCGCAAGAAGCTAGGGTGAAGAAGAAGCACGCAGCCCGTGTCTTCGTTTATACGTGCGCAGAAGCGCCTCAACGGGAAACCCGAGGAGGCGTGGCAGTTGAAAAGGCGGGATAGTCGAGGGGGCGTGGCGGTTTGCTGGCGGGAAACCCAGAAGAATAGGAAAAGGCGCGGCCATGCCCCCCAGACCCGTGCCGGTTATGAGGCAAAAACGGCTGCACGATCCGCCTCGGGCCCAAAAATGGCGGCTGCATTTAAAAAGCCACAACATTCCGTGGCCACCTTTCTTGGACCCACCCAGGAGACGGAAGAAGGTGAAAAGAACGCCCCGAGGTGGGTCCGGGGGATACTGTCGGTGTATTCCACACTAGGGTGCCCACTGCACTTTAGTAAAGGTAGCCTCCGCCGGGCACGTGGCATCCAGGCCACGCCCCCGGCGGTCAGCTGAGTGATCGCCAGCGGGAGGGTGGCAACCAGGCCACGCCCCCGGCAGTCAGCTGAATGATCGCCAGCGGGAGTGTGGCGACCAGGCCACGCCCTTGGCGGTCAGCTGAGTGATCGTCAGCGGGAGGGTGGCGACCAGGCCACGCCCCTGGCGGTCAGCTGAGTGATCGCCAGCGGGAGGGTGGCGACCAGGCCACGCCCTGGCGTTCAGCTGAGTGGTCGCTAGCGGGAGGATGGCGACCAGGCCACGCCGCTGGCAACAATTTCCCGAGGACATTTAATGGCCCGCGCGGACATTCGAGAGGTCAAAGACATTTAATGCGTATCGTGCACATTAAATGGGGCTAATGAAGGCCACAGGATGGCGGCACATGTTCCCAATGTGCGCCATAATGGCGAATGACGTCAGGATGCACTTCTCCACCCCGATGGAGCGAGCGAAGCCGGCAGGCGCGGCGCTCAAGGGCGGGGGGAGAGGATGTCTGCACTAGGGCATTTAATGTGTTGCAGGGGCATTAAATGCTAAGGAGTAGAGTAATGAGATGGCTTGTGGTGTAAGCCCCCCATGCGCCCCCGCCAGCCTGAGTATAAAAGGGAGTCGGGGTGCATGGGGGAGAGGTTGTTGTTGTTGAATCATTTTTTTCTCTCAGGCTAGACTCTCCATTACGGGTGAGCTAATCTGGGTGGCTCTGGGTAGCTGTTCATCTTCCAGCTCCCTCAGGGCGCACCATAATACAAGAACACAGGAGTAGGGTTATTACTCTAAGGAGGGCCCGAACCTGACAAACCGCCGGTCTCCTTGCATGCTTCGCCCCCAGTTCCCCACTTCCCGAGTGATCTCCACGAAAGCCCCGATTAGAATTTAGTATACCCCTCGCCGGAAGGGGTCTGTTGGCTAACACGCTGACAGATACATTGTAACGGCCTTGTCATGATCTCTCTGCCGGCACACCAAAGGAAGTGTGTTAATAGCTTGGCATCAAGAGCTGATCATGTCTTGTGGGTAAAGTTGTACACCTTTGCAGAGTTAAAACTATTCGAATAGCCGTGCCTACGGTCAAGGGCAAAGCAAAGAATGCTTTCATATTGGTAGAGTTTGGTTTTAGTTTTAAAAACTGAAAGGTGTTTTGATTTGGGATTCGGGAGTGGTTAGAACTCTCGGATGTTGAATGGCGGATTGAGCCAACAAGGTGGATAGAACCTGTTTTGTACTTTGATAGAAAGAGTCATGTAGGATTAACCTTGATCTTTTAAAAGTTGGCGGTTAGAGCCTTTATATTAGTGATGGTGGATAGAACCATCACTGCAATTTTAAATAATTCAATTCTTAAAAAGAATTGTAAAAAGATGCTTTGTGAAATTTATTACTTAAGTATGGTTTAATAAAATTTGGCTTTATGCAAATGAACCCTATTAAGCTTCCTTTGGAAAGCCCCACATAATCATACCTTCCTCGACTTGCTGAGTACTTTTGTACTCACATGCTACACAACTTGTCATCCTCAGAGAACTACCAGGACACAGCTGAAGATGGTGAGTTCTACCCCGAAGAGTTCGAGGAGGATTGCCAGGATAACTAGTCGCGCTTCTAGTCGTCGCCTGTGGCGTTTTGGTGTTCGCTTGCTTTTGCTTTCGTTTTCCGCTGTCGTGTCTCCGGTCTTTGGACCGAGTATTGTAATAAGTGGCCATGTGGCCCATACTTTATTATTTATGTTACAACTTTCGTTATGTTCGGCAATGAAGTATCACTATTGACTGTGTGTACTAGCTACTGATCTGGGACTAGTACGGAAATACCCAGGAGATTTCGGATAGCTGATCCGGGGTCCCACACTTACTCTCTTGACCCTTTACTACAAACCCATCAGGCTGTTCCATGTAAATTTCCTCATATAACTCTCCATTAAGAAAAGTTGTCTTCACGCCCATCTGATGAACGAGAAGACCATACGAGGCAGCCAGGGAAAGTAATACTCGAATGGTGGTCATTCTAGCAACAGGTGAATAAGTATCAAAGAAATCTTCGCCTTCCTTTTGGGTGTAACCCTTAGCCACAAGCCAAGCCTTGTACTTCTCAATAGTACCATCAGGCCTAAGTTTCTTCTTGAACACCCACTTACAACCCACAGGTTTACAACCATAGGGCCGTTCAGTTACCTCTCAAGTCCCATTGGCGAGAATCGAGTCCACCTCTTTCTGGACAGCTTCTTTCCAATTGTCTGCATCTGGAGATGCATATGCCTCTGCAATGGACGTAGGAGTGTCATCCACAAGGTACATAATGAAATCATCACCAAAGGATTTCTCAATCCTCTGTCTCTTGCTCTTTCTAACAGCTTCATTGTCATCCACCTCTAGGACTTTCTCAGGTGGTTGCTCAGAAGACTCAATAGGTATATAGTTTCAGGAATTATCTCAGAAGCAAATCTAGAAGTGCTATGCATATCTTTCATCGAAAAAATATTCTCAAAAAATGTAGCATCGCGAGACTCCATAATAGTATCTCTACTATTCTAAAGCAGCACTTGGTGGCAGTGGTCCGTTCTTCTCACGTCATTAATTGCCGCTTAATTGCCCTGCTTAATTGCCCTACTTAATTGCCCTGCTTAATTGCCCTACGCAAAAAACGAAGCGTTGCTTTAATTAGCCAGCTTTCGCAAGAAACGAAGCGTTAAAGATAGATGTTTGATCTTGTGAAATAATTTTTTTATTTTTTAATCTTTATTTTTCGTTATCAATTTTGTTTTTCGTAGCAACGCACAGGCATGTAACTAGTCAACATACATATCAGGGACATCAGATTTAACTACTAAAAATCTATAGGCGATGCTCCGCTGAGCATATCCCAGAAAGACACAATCCACTTTCGTAGGCCCAAGCTTGCGCTTTTTTTTATTCAGTACATTAACTTTCGCCAAGCATCCCCACGTGCGCAAGTAAGAAAGTGATGGTTTTCTCCCAACCCACTGGGTCTTCTCCATGTTTCTGTTAGGAACTCTATTCAGGACATGACATGAAGTCAACACAGCCTCCCCCCACCTTGCCATAGATAAACCAGCCGTGTCTAACATGGCATTTACCAAGTCAGTCAGCATGCGGTTTTTTCTCTTGGCAATCCCGTTTGATTCGGGCGTGTAGGGAGGTGTCCTCTCATGAATAATACCATGTTTCGCACAGAAATCATCAAAGATTTTGGGAAAATATTCGCCACCACGATCCGACCTAAGGCATTTGATCTTTCTCTCTAATTGATTTTCAACTTCAACTTTATAAATTTTAATGTAGTTTAGCATCTCGTCTTTAACTTTCAACAAGTAAACATAGCAAAATATAGTTGCATCATTAATCAATGTCATGAAATATCTCTTTCCACCCTTTGTCAACACACCATTCATCTCGCACAAATCAGAATGTATGAGTTTTAGAGGTGCCAAGTTCCTCTCCTCGGCCGCCTTGTGAGGCTTTCGAGGTTGCTTCGATTGCACACAACTATGGCACTTAGAACCTTTGGCAATAGTGAAATTCGGAATTAAACTCATGCTGGAAAGCCGATTCATATGACCAAAATTAATGTGGCATAAATGAGAGTGCCAAATACTCGTATCATCATTAACACTACCACAAATGTGGTTCACAAACTTATTACTGAAATCTGAAAGGGAAAAGCGGAACAAGCCTCCGCACTCATAGCCTTTACCAATAAATAGTCCATGCCTTAACACAACTACTTTATTGTACTCTAACACTACCTTAAACACATCTCTGCATAGAAGGGAGCCACTAACGAGATTCTTGCTTATAGAAGGGACATGCTGCACGTTCTTTAGCTGCACGATCTTTCCCGAAGTAAACTTCAGATCCACTGTGCTAGTGCCATGAACAGAAGCATGTGACGCATTCCCCATTAGGACGGAGGAATCCCGAGTGATCTGATAAGAAGAGAACATATTAATGTCAGAACACACATGAACATTAGCACCCGTATCAACCACCAACTGGAAGACTGAAATACTGAAAACACACAAGGTAAATTACCATACCCTCCGTCTCTAGTGTTGCTAGCGGTCACCATGTTGACAGCCTTGGACACCTGTCCATTGTTGGGCTCTTCCCTTGACGGTCTGCACGATCTGGGCAGTCCTTGAAAAAATGCCCGACTTCACCACATGCGAAGCAGGGCATCTCAGCCTTGTCCATCTTCTTCTTCTTGAAGTTGGTAGTCTTATTAGGCTTGTTCTTCCCTTTGTTCTTGCCATAGTTCTTCTGAACCATATTGGCGCTGGACTGGCCCTCGGCTCCATTACCACTGAAATCCTTAGCCCGAGCCTTCTCTTCAACATCAAGGGACGCTATCAGACTTTCGACTGATATCTTTGTCCTCTTATGTTTTAGAGTAGTGCCGAAACTCCTCCACGAGGGAGGCAGTTTTGCAATGATGCAACTGGCCACAAAAGGATCAAGTAAGACACATTCCAGGAGTTTGACTTCCTTGACAATGCACTGTATCTCATGGGCTTGCTCTACAACAGAGCGATTATCAGCCATCTTATAGTCATGAAAGTTTTCCATGACATACAGTTCACTACCCGCATCCGATGCACCGAACTTGGCGTTTAGTGTATCCCACAGCACCTTCGTATCTGTTATGTGCATGTACACATCACACAGACGGTCGGCAAGAATGCTAAGAATGCATCCCACGAAGATAGTATTGGCATCCGTGAAACTTTTCTGCTGCTCAGAAGAGAGATCACCTTTAGGCTTGCCTTTACTAACCCAGAATACATTCATAGCTGTAAGCCAGAGCGTGACCTTGACTTGCAACCTCTTAAAGTGCACACCAGAGAATTTAATCTCCGGCCTCAATGCATCGGCAAAATCAGCCATTGTTAATCCAGGAAGTTGTCTACAATAAGGTTTTTGGATTGTTGAGTAATTAGACAATTTTCAGATTAAATTCCAAATATAAATCATGAACAACATCATAGAAACTAGCATGTATTTCTCTACCATACTAGACAGCACGAACAACATGACCATCTTGTTAAACATGATTAACCATGAGATTAGGACAGATCGAACGTACTGAGCAGAAGAAGATGTAGATGTCGCGGCTAGTGTAGTCACGATGTTGACGTGGACGACATTATTGACAGCACATCGCAGGAGCAGCTCACTACGACGCCTAGCAGTACGAACAGGAAGGCGACCCATGGTGAAGATCTTGAGCAGTCACGTGAAGCGCTTCCCAAAAACCTTATTCGCCCTCTCCCGGTGCAGGATCTCGAAGGCGAAGGGTTCCGAAGACCTGCTCTCCCGATCGCAGGTGCACGCTGGCGCTCGGAATGGAGAAGGCTACGGTGGTAGCGCAACAGCGAGAGGTGGCAAAACTTTAACCCCTCTCAAGCCTCAAGCACACTCCTGGTGGCGGCCGATAGGTAGTTTATATAGAGAGCCACAGGTGTTCCTCCCCTTTCACTAGCAAGGTGGGACTAAAGTATTTCACCAACCTCTAGCTCCCACATGGGCCTTTGAGATTTTCTTTAGGAATTAGTTGATCTGGGCCAAGCCCACTTTATTCCAACATCTAATGGGTCAAGTGTTTAGAGATGTTGAATCCTTCAATTGTAATCTTGGTTGAGACTGGCAGGTGAGCCAGAGTGCTACAATGTTTTCTTGGGGAGTGTGGAGTGGTCAGTGCAATGTGTACCAATCAATGCTTTTGAGTCATTTTCTTGCATCAATCTGTTGCTTTTGGAAGTGGCATTTGTAAAGGACAATTTTGACGATCAGCTTGCTCATGGGATTATGAACAGAATGATACAGCTAAAGCATGATGGTGGAAATCTTCACTGTGGTTGCCTCCTAATGTCGCTAATCTGGATAAGGGAAGGGCAACTTTATGAGCTCCACAAAGAAATCCCTGCTATGTACTGGAAGATTTCAGAAAATGTGATGGTTGGGCAGTTCAAGAATGTTGGTGTGGTATTTGTTCCTTTCGAGACATTGCAAGACTTTGAGTATAATGAGTGTCAATAGGGCAGGGATGAATGCTTGCTAACCAAAATGGTTACATCATTTTGTGGTTTGGTGGATAAGATCAATGAAGTTTTGGTTCCAATATATTATTACACTAATCACATTCAATGGAAGTGGGGGCAACTAAGTGGCATGGTCTACTTAGAGGATTCTAATGAAAACATTGGAAGAGGTGCTCAAGTTGTGTGGCTTCTTCAAGTGCCTTGGGATCTCGGTGGCTTCATAGGCATGGAATCGGCTTAGAGTTTTAGAGGGCTCAATACATGGTTCACCAAAAGACACAAGTATGTTTCTCATATTATCCTAGGTCGACAACAGCAAAGGTGCAGGGCACATGTTTAGCATAGCTACTATCATCATACACTAAAGTCCGCAATTGAATTTGAATTGATGCTGCCATTTGTGCCGAGAAATTACACTAGTGCTCACAAGATCTCTATGGTCAAGCACCCTTGAGGGCAAGGGTCTCAAAAGGGGGGCAGGGAGTAATGTTAGGTTCTAGAATAGTTAGTGCCTAATGGGTCAAATGTTAAGGGAAGTTGTGTCCTTCAACTGTAATCTTGGTTGTGGCTGACAGGTGGGTCGGAGTGTGTGGGTGAAGGCTCTATATAAGCTTTGCTTTTTACCAAAGGGGGGAACCGAATAGAAATTGGCATTTGCCTTTTTCCTTCATCATCAGTCTTGATCCTCATGCCCTTATGTTCTCTCCAAATTGATCAGATTTCTTGTTGTTCTACTCCAAAGTCTATGTTATTCCCTGTCTAAACTCATTCCTTCGTCTCCCAACTACCAAACAATGATCAAGTTCGTGACAGTCCGGGGAATGCACCGCTGTCACCAGAGAGATGCATCGATCGGAGGAGAGCATGCTTTCGCGATCGCCACGTCTCCACGCTAAAGAGCAGCGCAGAGTGCTGGACTGGATTAGGCTCGAAAAGCCGCTCTGGAGAGAAGATTTTGGGGTGTAGTCACTCCTGGGGTGGTCTGCCGCGCGTATGGCACACGAGGTGGGTGGGAGGCGAGGTCGAGGAGTGGCGCCGGCGAGCGGAAGGGGTAACGAATGAGGGCTATGTATGGGTACGGTGTACGGTGTGGCCACAGGCATGGCACAGCCTTGGTTTACAACTACAATGGTTGTTTCGTTTGCCTTACCTACCTTTGTTGAGAATTACTTATTTGAGGGTGTTTTTGTCAAAAAGATATTATATATATATATGATTATGAGACACTCACTTGTTGTGATAAGTGGTAGATTTTATTCATTCACTTCTCTTTCTCTTTAAAGGCTCTCTCGTTGTGATACTTGGTGTCAATCTCATTCATCCCTATTCATTTCCATTCAGTTCCCGCAAACTCAATATGTTTTTTTTTTTAAATTGTGCCAAACATTTTTTTAATAAGAAGTATTTTTAATCACTTTCATAAGTTTTTAATCAAAAGTTTTTTGAATTGAATGTTTTTGGAGTTGAAACTTTTCCATTAGAGAATTTTTAATTTGAAATTTTTTGATTTCAAACTTTCTAATTTAAAATTTTTTGAGTTAAAACTTTCTGACTTGAAACTTTCCGATTTGAAGATTTTTTATTTAAAATTTTTTTGACAAGAAAATTTTGAGTTGAATTTTTTTCTAGTTGAAACTTCTTGTTTAAAATTTTAAAAGTTAATTTTTTTTTAATTTAAATTTTTGTGTTAGAGAAGAAGGGAGATTGGAGAAGTGAGTAGGAAAAAGGGAAGGGGAAAGGTTGGAGGTGGATAGAGAAGATGACATATGTCATCTTAAAAGTGTGCTATTATATTTTTAGTTTAAGGGTAATCTCAAACTAGTTGTACCCATTGCAAATACGAGGGCATCCTCACCAAATCTTAGTAGTGTGTTATTATATTTTTAGTTTGAGGGTAACCTCAAACTTGTTGTGCTTATTGCAAATATGAGGGCATTCTCCTATTTGAATATTAAGTTTTTGAATAGTTTTTGTTTCTCAAATTCATTCTCCTTTCCTTCCTCACTCCCTTCCCCTCAAACTCAAAATAGTTTTTGTTTCTCAAATTGTCCCCTCCCAAGTTTTTGAATATTAAGTATTATTTAACCACTTTTGAAGGTTTTTGAATATAAACTTTTCGAATCGAAACTTTTGAATTGAAAGTTTTTAGAGCTAAAACTTTTTTATTTGAAAACTTCTAACTTGAAACTTTCTAATTTGAGAATTCTCGAGTTAACAAATTTTGAATTGAAACTTTCTAATTTGAAATTTCCTGATTTAAAATTATTTGAGTTGAAACTTTCCAATTTGAAATTTTTTGAGTTGAAAATTTTTGAATAAAAATTTTTCGAGTTGAGTTTTTTTGAGTTGAAACTACCTGTATAAAATTTTCTAATTTAAAAATTTTGTATTTGAGGGAAGGAAGGTTGGGGAAGTGAGTAGGAAAGAGGGAATGGTGGAGGTGGATGGAGAAGATGACACATGATATCCTAAAAGGGTGTCCTTAAATTTTTAGTTTGTGGGTAACCACAAATTCTTGGTACCCAACTTTGATTGCATTGGTCGAATTTGGCAATCATTTAGTTTGTTACTAAAATTTAAAGATTTCTTCTCTCTTATTTCTTATTTATTCTTAATCTTTGATTAAAATATTGACAGCCAATTTAAGCGCGGAACAAATTTATTATCAAACAACAAGCCTCTAGTTAGTTTTATGTTCTTGTAAGCCATAGACTGTGGTTAAACTAGTGTCATCCTTTCCTGTTCGTCACTAGTTTCCGTGTAGATGATGGTCACACTGCAAAAACCTTACCAAATCTTTTGAGGGCACTACCAAATATTGCTAGCAAACGAAGTGCTATCCAAACGTCCATTGGTATTACCAATTTTTGTTTTGGTTGAGGGTAACAAAAAAAAACTGCGTATTGATGTTCATGGTTCACACATGACCAGTGGCGTCCTTGTGTTCACTATGCCACCACCTCTTCCCCGGCTAGCCATCTGATCCCATCCCTAGTGATCATCGGGCTCATCGCCATGCCACCCCTAAACTTGCCCACCTACCGCCAGCAAACCAACGCCTAGTGATGCCCACGTCGGCCCCCCTGTTGCCAATGCTCACCATGGGTCCTACCTACTACCGGGGTTCTAAGGTCTGGGAGACTAGTGACCTCTGGAGGTGAAAGGATCGGGTTGGTCTAGAGGGGGGTGAATAGGCAACTTAAAAAAATTTAATAACTGAACTAAGCAATTAATTGACAGATAAAACTGATTGAACACCAAAATGCAGAGAACAAGTATCAAGATACAAAAATAAATGCACAAACAAGTCAAACACACAGATAAGAGAATTTTTTCACCGAGGTTCAGAGATAAATCTCCTACATCCCCGTTAGAGCACTTCCTCAGAAGTATTGCTCCACCAGCAACTGACAGCGGCAGTTCTAGTTTTGTCACTAATGTAACTCTTTTACCACTCCGGTGAGGTGAGTTGCAACCTCTTAAAAAATAGTGGCCTTCCACAATCACAGTTCGATAGGTCGCACTAAGATCACCACCCAGCCATCTAGGAACAGCTAGTTCCAAGAGTAATAGACCATCCACAAGTCCTGTCTCTTGGTTCACTAGACACTCTGAAACTAGACTGCACTTGGAGCAATGAAAAGTGTTGGATTTTGAATGAACAGAGTTTAAGCTTGGTCTCTTTGAAGGCTTTGGAGCTTTTGGGATGCTAAAAGGTCAAAGAGATAAAAAATTCCTATTTCTGGTAAGCCTTGAATGGCTTTTATAGGCTACAGGATGGATATAGCCGTTATTGGCAAAAATGTAGCCGTTTACCAATGTCAGATTTAAAAGACAAGTCAAAATGATTGCATCTGATAAGATTTGAAATAGTTTACAATAGATTCAATGTACACCAGACCAAATTTAGTGAAAATTGCATTTGTGCCGGACCAAAAAGAGTTGGTTCGTCGTACACATGGTTCGAGCAAAAAATTTGTCCGTCGTGAAACAATGAAAGGCACATTTGCTACGGACCGAAAAACTTGGTCCGTCATAAAAGGCAAACTTGCTGGTCTTGATTCAAGAAGTGATTGGTTTCAACAGCAAGAACAAGTAAGTTTTACGTTTACGCTGGACCGAAAGAGCTGGTCTGTCGTGAACAGTGTAACATTCCAAAATTTGCTTAAAATGTATTTATGATATTTTTGAAATATTTGGAATTGTCTGGAATTTATATGGAATTTTTGGAGTTAATTGGAATTTCAACTTTATTAAATTAATTATACAAAATTTAAATCATGCGTTTGCCTGAGCATAAAATCTAATTTTTTTTTAAAATAAAGGTAATTAGTAGACGAGAGTGTTCGCTTCAAATATTCTTGAAAAATATGTTATATAACTTAAATCGTTGATTTTACAAAAATTTGTACAGGTGTCTGTTTCACTAAAAGATTTGTTACGAAAAATCTATACGTCGAAAAATCGTGAAACCAACTTCGTTTGGATAAGCAACCATACCAAGTTATTAATAGTTGTGTGTTTAAGTTTTTGGGTTAAACCTGCTTCTCTACGCTAGGATTCTTGAACCTTACCTTTGCTCTTCCCTCTCAACTAAACCTTGGCATGTCCACAGATGGGAGGGATCGACTACACCAATGTTTCTGAAGCAGTTCAAGTCAATACAGTTGCAGCTACCGTTGCTAATGATAAAGCAGAGACAAACAAGCAGTTATCTACCATACCAGTAGTAACTAGTTGGAACATGGATCAGTTTCTCACCGCTCAAACTCAGCTTATGCAGATGGTGATGCAACAGATGAATGCTAATAGAACTAAAATCAATACCCCTACAATTGCAAACACAACAGCATGTCCGCAACCAAAGTTCTCCTTGTTCATGAAGACTAAACCACCCACATTTGATGGATCAGCCACTCCCAAAGATGCAGAAATTTGGCTTCGCATCATAGAAGAGAAGCTAGCCTTGGTGCAATGTGAGGATAAAGAAAAAGTTCCCTATGCTACGTGCCAGTTAGAAGGAAATGCATTAGCCTGGTGGAAAGATTTTTATGCCACTTCTGAGGATGGATATTGTGACACCACGGAGTGTCGTAACCTTATAAAATGTGAATGTTGAGGTCAAAAACATTATAAAATATGTTATTGGAGGTTGAAACCATACGGTATGAGGTTTATTCACGTTTTCGGGCCGTTTCCGGGAGTTTGGGCCTAAAGGGAAGAGTCGTGGGCTTTGGTGGGAAAGAGTTTGAGTCCATTTAGGAGTAGGATTCCTGTGTGGGCTGGTAAAAAGGGGTTTTCCCTGCCCCTTGTGCGCCCCCACCTCCCTCTTGTGCGCCCCTCCACCTCCCCTTGTGCCCTAGCCGCCCCCACCTCCCCTCTCCCTCTTGTGTGCGCCCCCCTTGCTCTTCCCATTGCTCCACCACCCCTCCACCACCTCTCCACCTCCCTTGCTGCCCCTAGGGGAGATCCCCACCTCGACACCTCGAAGATCAATCCGTTGGAGCGCTCCGCGACGAGGACATCCGGCGGGATTGGAGCGAGGAAGGAGATCGCGCGAACCGGGAGGAGATCTATTGGGTTTTCATGCGTCGAGCGAAGGTATGGCCATGGGACTCCTTGGGGTTGGCCTAGGTACTGTTCTTAGGGTAATTATCATGTTTTTAGATCAATTGGTGGTGCTAGAATTGAGTAGATTAGATGAAATCTAGAAGTTGCCACGTTCTCTGTTTCGGACAGCATGAGTAGTCGACCTAGGGTTTCGGTTTTCGTCAATTTAGATTCTGAATTTGGTCGTACGGCTGTTGAAGAAGTTGTAGGTAATTTCAATATCTTTCTGTGGGTATAAAGAACGTCCAATTCTACCTAGCCGTTTGAACGTTATGATCGTTTTACCGAACGTATTAAAATCTGTGACGTGATTGGAACAAATCACGGTTTTCTATAGATTAAACCATTTTAGAGTCCGAATCATTCTTTCCATATACTCAGAAAAAGTTGGAAAATTTCCTAAGATACGCGAGGATGTACTCGTTTAGTTGATTCGGAGTCTTAGAACCCGAGTTATGCCTTTTGGAAGGCTGCTGTCCCGACGGGGCAGAACCTCTGTTTTTTGGGTTTAGCGAGTAGTTTGCGATGTCGGGGTAGAAGAGGGATTGCTT
Source organism: Rhipidocladum racemiflorum (assembly GCA_036346355.1). Classification (NCBI taxonomy): domain Eukaryota; kingdom Viridiplantae; phylum Streptophyta; class Magnoliopsida; order Poales; family Poaceae; genus Rhipidocladum; species Rhipidocladum racemiflorum. The sequence goes on from CM070589.1 coordinate 49,108,232, forward strand.
ACTGTTTTGTGGACATGATTGTCAGTGTGTGGTACTCATGTGCAGGTGGTGTGACCCCGGGAGTGCCTTCTACTTCTCGCCAATCCGTTGCCCGTGGTTGAGGCAAGTGTATTGTTGTAACACCCTACAAATCTAAACTGTCGTACAAGAAAATTTCGACAGCATCTCTCCTAAAATTAGGACAAAACGGAAGCGACAACAAGATTCATAATAACATTACAAACAGGAATAACATAAAAGCATCAATACTAGAGATAACAAGTCTAAATCAACCAGAAAACAAACATAAACGTAAAACAGCTCCAAAGAGGACATCAACAGGTCTATGATTAATAAAATTTTAGCAAGCTAATGAATTATTAAATGCACTAGTCCATGTGATTCGTGATGACCCCGGAGGGTTGATTGTGCTACTAAGCCCACCCTTCAAGCTTACGACTCATGAGAACTACACGAAAACAACAAAATAACAAGGGTGAGATTGGGTAATCTCAAAGAAGCGGAACAACTTCTAACAAATAACACAGCCACAGTAAAACTAGCATACCAAATTCCTCATGTCCAATACCACATTACAGAGTCCACACAACCTCAGTAGAATGCATATGATCGTGCACATGCTTATGCCATGATCCTCCTCACCGTGCCCTTTCTCAGGAACACACGGTGTTGTCTGCCGTCAAGACGCCAAGGCGTCGACAAACTTCCAATGCATGATTATGCAGTTAATGCTTCATGCATAAATACATTCATAACTTCCCACTCTGAATTCACATGCTTGCATACCATCAAATAACATGGATAAAATGCGAACATCATTGAGATAGAATATCTCAACAATTCATCTTGCAAACAACATCTTTCTTCATTCTTACTCATGATTCAAAAGCCAAACAACCACATCACAATGCAGGATAAGATACTGTAATCTCATAAACAAGTAGTTAAACCATGTAGGTGTGCTGCAATTAAGGTTTATATTGAAGACGAAACAAATAGCGAGTTATAGTTTAGCAAGACCGCTACTTCCACTTGCCTTTACCAACGTGGATGACGAACCTAGTTGCGTCCAGAAGGGGCACCACCTGTACAAGTATTATTTCAGTACATAGCGACATCACAAATGATCACACAACTCGAACACACGCTTCCTAATCCCCGCTCCCTTCTTAAGCGCCAAAAACCCCAATCTGTCCGGGTCAAACAGCAGCACCCTCTCTTCACAATTTCGTATATTTTTTTATACAGATCATAAAAATTCAAAAAAATTACAGTAGCTAGATATTGATGAGATATACAACTTTCATGAAGATCACAAATTTCAATTCCACTGTTAAATAAGCCTAAACAAACGTCCAACACAGTGGACAAAATCTGTTTCCAGATTCTGTCCGTCATCTTGCAACAGCGATAACTCTCAGACCTACGCCCCAAAAATTCTGAAAAAATTACAGAAGCTAGATCTCGACGTTATCTACAACTTTCTAGTTATAGGTTTTTGCAGGAAAAATCTTCTATGCCACGTAAAACACGAAATAATACGCGCTGCACAATCTCCCCTTCCAAAAACAGCACCACGTGAACATCTACCCTTTTCCCCCATCAAGATCCATCTAAAACACTCACCACCAGATCTAATACATTCCTAATCCCTAGGTAGAACAGGGGTAAAATATTGGGAATTTTACCTTGAGTTCTCCCTTGAGAACCCACGAAAAACGCGCGACGATTCCCGAAACGGAAATCTGCTCGTCCTCCACGCCTCCACGGATCCTCTTCTCGCTTGCTCCTTCGCGTTTCGCGGTGGATCTTGAGCCACCACGCAAGGGGAGGAAGAGGAGGGGTGGTGTGGCTGCTCGGGGCGGACGGGGGGGGCCCTCGGGCTTTGGGGGGGGTGACACCCCTTTTATAGGGTGGGCCGGCCCACTAGGGGAAAAGAGAGAGAGGTGGGGAGGGGATTCGCAGCCCAGGCCCAGGTTTTCCTCGGCCCACTGTTTCTAGCCCGACAACTCCAAATTTAATATTAATACGCTGGATAAACTTCAATTATTTCATCCCCCGACAAATCCTTCATTCCTCTCCGAAACAAAACCAGGAAAAGGAACCCTAGAATCGCCTCGACGGCTCTAAGGCATCACATTCTCCTCCTTAAAAGGATTAGTCCCGAATCTACTCCTCTTTGCTACTGGAACCTTAAAAAAAGGAAGGCAAAATGGTAATCAACACTTTACCTTCAGCATCCTCAAAAAGTGTAGGATACTTCTTCCAGATCCGGTCCTCAAGTTCCCAAGTTGCCTCCCGCTCAGACTGATTGGTCCACAAATCTTTCATTGGACACTAACACGAACTATTCCCCTATTAAAAAAAACACCTATTAGGTGAATCTGGTATCGATCTGGAATCTCAACTCCCACTTCTCTCTTCAACCCGATCGCGAAACTCCGCATTCCAATCTCAACTCCTCTACCACAGTTTGTCGCATTCTGGACGACGCGAACCATGTGAGACACAACGCTCTAGGTAAGTCTCTAAATCAACCCAAACACAAACTCCTATCTCCTACAAGTGATTGATCTTTTACAAAAAGAACCAATATCCACCCTTACCAACGACAGAGATAGCCTACTTTACAACCAGGGTCCGTAAATCCATGAAACAATAACAACCGAACACAATCACTACGGTTGACACAAACTCGCCGAACCAATGACAAAAGTTCCAAAAATTAATGTAATTACCTGCAACTTCCAAGTTGTCCACTACTAAATTAAGCAACCCCACCGAGGAACACATCAATGAAAACAATTCTCCAAAAAGGTTTGAATTGAGTCATACACAACCTTCCTTTACTCTTCACTTTTAAACTACTTACGATCAGCGACCCACACTAGTTTTCCCTTGTAAGAAGGTTTCGCCTTCACATTCTTCCACCCAAGGACCAGGGCAAGGAGTACAATCCTTGAATATACTCAACCATAACATAAACATTCATTTTCTTACCCCAAGCTTGAACGTAAAAGAAATCTTAATTCTCACTAACACAACGAACGACAATCACCACCTTTAAACCAAAAGGCTGAAATTCACATACACGGGAACTCAACTTGGAAGAGGAACTCCATAGAACCAAAAACACCAAAAAAAATTTTCTTCGGGGAGAAGCTCTATTCAAAAGAGAAACACCGCGAAAGTCTTCTGCAAATGCATTTCACTTTTACCAAAACAAATCATCTCACTTTTATCCAAGGCCAAGCAATTTAGAAAAAAAAGAAACCGATCAAGGAATTAAATGCTTCCACACAACCACCATCTCTTTTCCCTTAAAAGGAACCAAACTCACTTCCCAACAGAAAAATTGTTTCAACCACGAATATCATTCATGTCACAACCAGAAGAATCGTCTCTTAAACGAAAACTGTCAAACACCTCACACCACAACACAACTCTAGCCCAAAATAGAAATACAAATATTTCCAGATCATGAAGTTCCAAATCTTACATTGGATTAGCTACTTCTTTTGATCAACAATGCAACCGATAACTCGACCTTGAAAACTACGGACACAGTCAAAGCATACATCCTTGAGCATAAATGTCGCATTCATAACTTAAGCTAGTTTTCTTATCAAAGATGAATGAATGACGATATTTAATAGAATAACATTCCAAAATCTCCACAAATTACTTCAAGGTTAATCATTCTTTTATCCTTGTTTTAAGCCTCGAAATTAACCCACATTTGTCAGAATCATTCTAAGTTTAGGGAAACTCTGAAACACAGCACAAAGAATACTTTGACCGAAAGTATTCAACCCAAATATCAAACAAACAAACCAATCCATATGAATTTTTAAACATAAGTTCAGCATAACTCCCGCCATCTATAGCATTCCACTACCCTTACCATTTAGATTTCAATATTCCCTATTTACTCATTGAGAAGGCCCATCAGGATTTAACAACAACTACACAACAAATTCTTACTCTTATTACCTTTTCCACAATTATAAATAATGTTCACGGTGCTTATCTAAAACACATCCAACCAACACTACCTCATCAAGATCCCCACGGAGCGACCTAATCTATATCATCATATTCTAAATTTGAAAGGCGATTGCTTCAACAAGTCTTTCAAAGCATGATGAACCTATAAATTCCATACCACATACGCGTCAACATCTCGACAATGGAAATTTATTCACCTAAAAGATGACTCAACAAGTAAATATTATCTCAACAAGGCACCAATCGTAAATAGAAGTTTAAAACATACATTTATTAAGGACAAAATCACGCGTCATGCTAACTATCCATGGTTCACTCCATCACAACATGTTACAATTTCCCCCATTTTAACAAAGGTTTTCAACAATTAATCTAAACAGTTACCACCACTACTAAGTCATCAATATCAATAATTGGCATAATTGTAAAACAACAACATTGCTTTTAGTTACCCTATCCATAGGCTATGACAAACTGTCACTACACAACATACTCCAACTATGTAAAATAGATTGAATAATTTAAGCCATCAAAAGCTCTTAAAACAACAACGTTAAATTAAATTTATTTTTTTTTTTAGCTACCCTATACACGGGTTATAGCAAAATTGCCACTCCAAGACATACTCCAGCCTTTTTTTAAAGTGAACTGAATAGGTTAAATCATCACAAAGCTCTTACGGCAATGGCAAAAACTTATGTCTTCCCAATTGATATCGATACTAGCATTATTGGAACACAACTGCATACTTCCGAATCTACTAATAGTTTGCAACGTCATAAATATCAACTCTAATCAATTTCCAAGTTAAAGTCACTAGCCAACACGATTAAATTTCTCTACTAACACGTTAAATTAGAACATCTTTAAACAACCAAAGATGGTTTCTTTAACAATATCGGTAGTCCACCATTACAATTAAATTGTTCTACCGACCTTATATTAAAATGTCTCTAAATAACCCACCAATTTTCTATTACCTTCACAGTAGTTTACATCATCTTAATGTTCTAACTACGCATCAAGATTTAAAGCTTTAAACATTGTCCATGGTCAAGGGCACATTAAAATAATGCAATAAATCCTAAGCATGCACATTAACACATTCAATCATTATCGCTATAGAGCAATCTACAATACTAGAAGTTTATTTAATCTCAAGCTAAAGATAACAATTACATCTTAATTGATTCAACTCACAAATTAACTTAGAAGTACATCATTCCATAAACCACATTGTTACATACTACGTAACACAGACATAAAATTTCTAAACACCGTCATGGGTCACCTACCCTTGACAAACAGGAGGCAATCCCAAACATTAAAAAAAACAAACACAGTTCTAGATCAAGAACAAACACCGATAAAAAAATTTCTTCTTTTCAGGCAAGGAAGAAAAGCAAAATCCAAACATAAATGCAAGAGAGTTCGACCCTCAAATGTTCAATCCTAGTAGCCAAAACTCTTCAAGAAATCCAAAACCTACACTTTCCACAAAGGAAGACGGATGCATAAGGGAAGACCAAATGTCCAACCAAATTTTTCCGATAAAGATTCAAACTTAGCTCCATCCAGCTTGATCTGCAACAGGAGAAACTCCAACCCCCTTCTTTTTAAAAAAAAAAATCGGGGAAACAACAACCACAGAAATTTCCTCCCAACGACAGTCCATAACAATAAATCAGGTGCCAAAGCAAAATTGTGACCAAAAGACGCGCAACGTAGAGCTCTTCTTCTGTGTCTTCACTCAAAGGAGACAAAACCACAAACCGCCAAAAGGACAATCAGCGAGTGCTCAAAACTAAGCATTTTCCTCGATTTCGAACCAACCACATACCCAGAAAACCAACCAAAACCGACCGTCAACACGGTAAAGAACATCCGAAGGAATCCATCACCAACCTCTTCTATTTGACTCCAGTCACTACCCGATCTACGACAGACACGGATAAGTACTCTTTCCCTACAGGGGTTTAATAGTTCTTCGGTGGTGACTCTACCCGGCCACACCGTCAAACCACAGCCTCACTACAAACAAAAGGTGACCGAAACCCTTCGGCACCACAACCTCCCTTATCACGATAACAAGAACAACTCAATCAATCATCTCAAAATCATAGTAACATACATTATCAAACGTAGCATTCAACAACAAAGCTTAAATTCAACCTTTAAGCATGAGGCAACGATACCCATACCCTTTCCTACTGTGCATCCATGTGTGTCAAATTTTAAATTAGTTATTCCACTAACACAAATTTTAATGTTGCTATCCTATGGCAAATTTTTTAAGTATAACCTAATCCATGTTTCTAAGTTATCCCAAATCACATTTTAGTTGAACCTATGGTATTTCACTAAGTTCATACACTACGGACCTGAAGCCCGCTCTGATACCAACTGTAACACCCTACAAATCTAAACTGTCGTACAAGAAAATTTCGACAGCATCTCTCCTAAAATTAGGACAAAACGGAAGCGACAACAAGATTCATAATAACATTACAAACAGGAATAACATAAAAGCATCAATACTAGAGATAACAAGTCTAAATCAACCAGAAAACAAACATAAACGTAAAACAGCTCCAAAGAGGACATCAACAGGTCTATGATTAATAAAATTTTAGCAAGCTAATGAATTATTAAATGCACTAGTCCATGTGATTCGTGATGACCCCGGAGGGTTGATTGTGCTACTAAGCCCACCCTTCAAGCTTACGACTCGCGAGAACTACCTGAAAACAACAAAATAACAAGGGGTGAGATTGGGTAATCTCAGCAAGCGGAACAACTTCTAACAAATAACACAGCCACAGTAAAACTAGCATACCAAATTCCTCATGTCCAATACCACATTACAGAGTCCACACAACCTCCGTAGAATGCATATGATTGTGCACATGCTTATGCCATGATCCTCCTCACCGTGCCCTTTCTCGGGGAACACACGGTGTTGTACTGCTGATCGCGCCAAGGCGTCGACAAACTTCCAATGCATGATTATGCAGTTAATGCTTCATGCATAAATACATTCATAACTTCCCACTCTGAATTCACATGCTTGCATACCATCAAATAACATGGATAAAATGCGAACATCATTGAGATAGAATATCTCAACAATTCATCTTGCAAACAACATCTTTCTTCATTCTTACTCATGATTCAAAAGCCAAACAACCACATCACAATGCAGGATAAGATATTGTAATCTCATAAACAAGTAGTTAAACCATGTAGGTGTGCTGCAATTAAGGTTTATATTGAAGACGAAACAAATAGCGAGTTATAGTTTAGCAAGACCGCTACTTCCACTTGCCTTTACCAACGTGGATGACGAACCTAGTTGCGTCCAGAAGGGGCACCACCTGTACAAGTATTATTTCAGTACATAGCGACATCACAAATGATCACACAACTCGAACACACGCTTCCTAATCCCCGCTCCCTTCTTAAGCGCCAAAAACCCCAATCTGTCCGGGTCAAACAGCAGCACCCTCTCTTCACAATTTCGTATATTTTTTTATACAGATCATAAAAATTCAAAAAAATTACAGTAGCTAGATATTGATGAGATATACAACTTTCATGAAGATCACAAATTTCAATTCCACTGTTAAATAAGCCTAAACAAACGTCCAACACAGTGGACAAAATCTGTTTCCAGATTCTGTCCGTCATCTTGCAACAGCGATAACTCTCAGACCTACGCCCCAAAAATTCTGAAAAAATTACAGAAGCTAGATCTCGACGTTATCTACAACTTTCTAGTTATAGGTTTTTGCAGGAAAAATCTTCTATGCCACGTAAAACACGAAATAATACGCGCTGCACAATCTCCCCTTCCAAAAACAGCACCACGTGAACATCTACCCTTTTCCCCCATCAAGATCCATCTAAAACACTCACCACCAGATCTAATACATTCCTAATCCCTAGGTAGAACAGGGGTAAAATATTGGGAATTTTACCTTGAGTTCTCCCTTGAGAACCCACGAAAAACGCGCGACGATTCCCGAAACGGAAATCTGCTCGTCCTCCACGCCTCCACGGATCCTCTTCTCGCTTGCTCCTTCGCGTTTCACGGTGGATCTTGAGCCACCACGCAAGGGGAGGAAGAGGAGGGGTGGTGTGGCTGCTAGGGGAGGAAGGGGGGTGCCCTAGGGCTTTTGGGGGGTGACACCCCTTTTATATGGTGGGCCGGCCCACTAGGGGAAAAGAGAGAGAGGTGGGGAGGGGATTCGCAGCCCAGGCCCAGGTTTTCCTCGGCCCACTGTTTCTAGCCCGACAACTCCAAATTTAATATTAATACGCCGGATAAACTTCAATTATTTCATCCCCCGACAAATCCTTCATTCCTCTCCCGAAACAAAACCAGGAAAAGGAACCCTAGAATCGCTCTGACGCTCTAAGGCATCACATTTGTAATGGATAGCGGTTTGTAGGTTGCTAGTTGAGACTAGATGACATTGATTATATGATATGATCACTTGCCATGCTTTAATGATTGCCACTGATATGATGAGTATGCTTATTATGTTATGATGCCATGTGTTAATGTACAAGTTAATTATGATGTTGGCATATTTGCATACATGGCATGTTACATGGCCCGGGCGGTGAGAAAGTCATAACTAGTCTGGGGAAGGTCGGTGAGAAAGTTATGACTATTCCGGAGAGCCAATGAGTAAGTCCTACATCGTGATTCCATTCACCGTGGTGAACGAAATCGAGGAGTAGGCACCCTCCATCTTCGGGATGGAAGGGGGGAGAGGGTGCACACCGACGGGTGTGTACTCAACCATACCGGTATGAGTTTCCAAGGAGACATGAGCATCGCATCGCATTGCATACATAATGGTGATGATATTGATATGTGATCATGAATGAAATGAAAGACATGATATGAGTTGTTGTAGCCATGTAATTGTTTTTGTGTACCATTGCAATATGCTTGCTGAGTGTTGAACTAACGCTTGTGCTTTCTTGTTGTTTTAGGTACCATGAGATCGGCATGCGGGGAAGGGAATTAGTCACACTTCTACACGTAGCGTCACTCAATTGTTCCCACAGTCACTCAATTGGGTCTTGATAATAAATTAAGTGTGATGCATATTGATTTATGGTTTAGTTTTGCGATATGAGAGTCTTATTGTTCGTTTGGCTCATGGAGACATTGAATGCTTGGGATTAGACTTATATTGCTGTCATGCCTATAATTATTGCTGTTTTAGATGCCTCTTATGTTGCCATATATTGCTAGTTGATGTTCCTTCAATTCATGTTAAAACAAAGGAGATGCTGCCGAAATTTCAATTTTTAGCATTTGCTCCTTTGCTGTAATTTACCTTAATTTATGGTATTTAAATGTTGTTTAGCCTATGTTTCGTAGCATTCAGGCATGCTAGATGCCGGGGTGTTGCAGTTGGTATCAGAGCGGGCTGTAGGTCCTTGGAATATGTATTTTTAGTGTCATACCTTAGGTTATAACTAAAATGTGATGTGGAATAACTTAGAAACATGGCTTAGGTTTTAAATAAAATTTTGTTATAGGATAGCAACATTAAAACTTGCAAAAGTTGTATAACTAATCTAAAATTTGACACACTTGGTTGCACATAGGATGGGGTTTTGGTTCATCATTGCATTGCGCTTGATTATTTGATGAAGACTATGTCTTTGATGATGTTTGATCTTCGTTCTTGATTATATGATGTTGTGCTTATATTTATGTGATTGGATGGTTGTCTGTCTGAAGCAGCCATGCCGAGGGGTAGAGGCCGTGGTCGCCGCGGCCGTGGAGGCCAGGGGCGAGGTTCTCAGGGAGTTGCTGAGTCGGTAGCTGAGGGTAGCGCTTCGCTCAATGCTCATGGACTAGCGCAGGAGGAGCTACCGGCGGCACAGTCAGGGGCTGAGGTACCCGCCGCCAATGCGGACTTAGTTCAGGCTCTGCAGAGGGAGGTTCAGGAGCTGCGTCAGCTGTTGCGGGCAGCCCCTGCTGTTGTGCCACCCCCTGCAGCGGCCCCAGTTGCTGCCCTCGCTGTGCCGGAGCCGAGGATGAGTCTCTAGGAGTGGATGTCCCTCCGTCTTGACACTTTTTGACGGAGCGGGCACGCCGATCCAGTCCGCAGATTGGCTGCGGTACATGGAGCGGCAGTTTGACGTCCTAGAGTTGACCTCGGTCCAGAGGGCTCGCTTTGTGGCCTTTCAGCTGAAGTGCCAAGCTGATATCTGGTGGGAGGGGGTTCTGGCTGCTAGAGCCCCTGATCTTGGTCCGGTCACCTGGGAGGACTTTGTGGCTCGCTTCCGAGCCAAGTTCTACCCAGAGTACTTTGACGACTCTTTCCCAGGGAAAGAGGTCGGTGGCAGAGTATGAGGCGGAGTTCAACAGCTTGGTGCGCTTCGTGTCGGCGGTGGCAGCCGACGACAGGGAGAAGGCGAGGAGGTTCCGTAGAGGCCTCAACCATGAGTTCAGAGTTGTCATGGGGGCGACTATTCCTCATGACTTCTGCTCCGTGGTGGAGCAGGCGAAGGGCATGGAGCTCGAGTTGGTGCTCTCCCGGGATAGGCAAAACCCGGGTGGTTCAGGGGTTCCTGCGGCCCAGCGGGCGAGGAAGAGGACCTTTGGTGGAGGAGGTGGGTCTTCTCGACCCACCTTCAAGAAGTTCAAGGGAGGACAGGGCTCCTTCTCGGGGCTAAGATGAGGCCGCCCGGTCGTCTTCCTCGCGAGCATTGTTAAATCTGTGCCCGGGCAGGGCATGGTTTGTTTCAAGTGCTGTGGTGAGCACCGTGCTTCGGAGTGTGGTTGGTCCGGGAGTTGCAACCACTATGGCAAGCCTGGCCACATGGGGTGAGTCTGCCGGATGAATCCCGGTAGCATCATCAAGTGGGAGACGGTGCCTTCTCCTCCCACTCCAGCGGCGTCTTCTAGAGGATCGGTGCACATGATGGCGGCTCCTGCTCCTCAGCCGCCCTTTGCATGGGCGCCACCAGCAGCTTACTGGTGCCCGCAGCCGTCTGCTCCTCCTCAGTTGCCTCCTCCGTCCCCAGCCTTATTGGGGCATCAGCCGGGAGTCGGGGCTCCTACTGTCCCGGCGCCACCAGGAGTGTACACCTTGCCGACCGCCAAGTCAGCCGGGCATCCAGAGGTGGTTTCAGGTACTCTGCTCGTGGATTCCGTTGATGCCTTTGTTCTATTTGATTCCGGAGCATCCTATTCCTTTGTGTCGTCTGAGTTTGCTAGTAGGGCTAAGTTGGGAGTTCAGCGGATTTCTGAGTCTGTGTTAGTCAGTTATCCTGGGGGTTTGATTGCTAGTTCTTTGGTTTGCCCGGGTTGCACCATTGCCATTGATGATGAGGTTTTCTTTGCCAATCTTATGGTGATCCAATTGGCTCCCTTTGATGTCATTTTGGGCATGGACTGGTTACATCAGTACCGTGCCAAGATCTATTGCTTTTGGGGGACGGTTACCTTGCAGGCCCCGTCAAGGGTAGAGTTGACCTTTCAGGGTGGTATACCTTCCAGTTCCGTCTTTGCTTTGACTAGTCTGTTTTCTGGTCACCGTTTGAGGCAGTTGGGTTTCCTCATGGCTATGTCAGAAAAGCCATCTTCCTCAGTTTCCATTGAGGAAATTCCTGTAGTGAAGGAGTTTGTTGATGTGTTCCCTGACGAGTTGCCTGGTTTACCTTCTGTGAGGAATGTGGAGTTTCGTATTGATCTTGTGCCTGGCACTCGACCTATTTCTATCTCTCCATACCGTTTGGCTCGTCCTTTCCAAGACGAGTTGAAAAAGCAATTGGAGGATCTGTTGGCCAAGGGCTTTATTAGGCGCGGTGTGTCGCCTTGGGGAGCACCCGTCCTCTTCGTTTCGAAGAAGGATGGAAGTTGGCGTATGTGCATTGATTATCGTGCTCTTAATCAAGTGACAGTCAAGAACAAGTATCCTTTGCCTCGCATTGAGGATCTGTTTGACCAACTGAAGGGAGCAAAGGTGTTCTCCAAGATTGATCTTCAGTCGGGTTACAATCAGATTCGCGTGAGGGAGCAGGACATTGAGAAGACTGCTTTCTCCACTAGGTATGGGCATTATGAATTTAAAGTTCTGTCTTTTGGACTAACTAATGCTCCTGCCGTCTTTATGGAGGCGATGAACAGTATGCTACACAAGTACCTTGATGAGTTTGTGGTAGTGTTCATCAATGATATTCTGGTTTACTCTAAATCAGAAGAGGAGCATGAGCGGCACTTGAGGCTTGTGCTGAGCACATTGAGGGAGAATCAGTTCTTTGCTAAGCTGAAAAATGCGAATTTTGGATTTCAGAAGTGGGTTTTCTTGGCCACATCATCAATCCAGAGGGCATATCTGTAGATCCGAGCAAAGTCTCAGTAGTTTTGGATTGGAAGAGGCCTTCCAATGTCAAAGAGGTGCGTAGTTTCCTTGGGTTGGCTGGCTACTATCGGCGTTTTGTGCAGGATTTCTCTATCATTGCCAAGCCACTTTCGCAGCTGACTCAGAAGGGGATAAAATTTCAGTGGACTGCAGAGTGTGAGCACAGTTTCTACACTTTGAAGGAGAAGTTCGTGACTGCTCTTGTTCTTACCCTTCCCGAGCCTGGGAAGCGCTTCACTGTTTATTCTGATGCTTCTTGGTTGGGACTTGGTTGTGTGCTCATGCAAGATGGCAAGGTGATTGCTTATGCATCGAGGCAGCTGAAAAAGCATAAGCAAAACTATCCCACACATGATCTTGAGCTAGCCGCTATGGTGTTTGCATTGAAGATATGGAGGCACTATCTGTTTGGTGAGTCTTGCGATATCTTCACTTGTAGGATCGAAGTATACAAATATAGCAATCAGAGGGGGGTGATTGATTATGCGGAAGCTAAAACAAAATTTTCGATCTACTGGAAGAACACCCCAACTCGGATTCAAAAGATTGCCTCGTAATCAACAAAAACAGATTGACAGACGCTTGGTAAAATGAGAATTCCTGGAGATCCAACCATCTAAACGATCTGAAATTTGGACAAAAGAAACTAGATTCCAATACGAATAAAACCCAAAAAGAATTAGCTCGATCGGACTTATGGATCAAAAGTTATGAGCTTCGCAAGCTTGCTGATCCAGAACTTGACGAGAATTGATCTAACGTAAACTTGAAAGTTTTAACAGAACCGACAAAAGTTTAATCAACTAGACTTTGAGGAACTCTAAATCAATACCCTAGAAAGGTTTTTGATGGATCAAATCAAGATGACACTCAAGGATCAAAAACCAATCTAGATTTAGAGCAAGCATGCAAACAAGAACCAAGACAGAAAAACACTGTAGCAACGTGGTTCTTGTGTACGCAAAAATCTTGGAAGAATTGATCTTTATTTCTTTTGTCTAAAGTACTCTCATCAAAAGAGTTCAAACCCTAAAACTTGCTCAAGGCTTGATGCCCTTCAACAGGAGACAACCCCTCCTATTTAAAGGACCAACCCACAAGGAGTTCTGAATACGATTCCTATTCCCTAGAAGGAATTTGTATCCAATACAACTCTACTTGGCCCAATCTGGCCGAGTACAACTCTTGCACGCGTATGGCAACCCTACCATACTCACGTGACTAACACTTTGCACGCGTATGGCCACCTGCCATACTCACGTGACTAACACTTTGCACGCGAATGACCTCCTGCCATTCTCACGTGACTAACCATTCTTCATGTGCACCATTCTCTTAGCCCGAACGTCCCGCATGACATCCTTGACCACCAAGACCTCAGTTCCTCCCTGAACCTAGTCCCGAACCTCAGCTCCTCCATGAACCTAGTTCCGATCCCGTCATCGACCACGTTCGTCTTCAAGCAATACCTGCACATGAACAAACCACAAAACAATTCCGAGCACAAGTCCACGACTTGACTCTACTCAATCCATGCAAATACTCACACGAGCAATGCATAAAGTCCACTTCAAGCATCATGAAATTCTCACAAATTTCATAATCTCAAAAACAAATCAAACACAATTCCAATTTTGCTCAAAACCCTGATCGAGCAAAAACGCATTCACGACGGACCAAAAATTTGGTCCAGCGTACATGTAAAACTTACTGTTTTTAAGAACTTTGTCCTGCGCAAAAACCTTCAGAAGAACATTTACGACATACCAAAAAATTTGGTCTGTCGTTCATGGAAAAAACGAGGTTGCCAAAAACAAGTGTATGACATACCAAAAAATTTGGTCCGTCATACATGGGAAAAACAAGGTCGCCAACAGCATGTGTATGACAGACCAAAAACTTTGGTCCGTCATACATGGGAAAAACAAGTTCGCCAAAAGCATGTGTATGACAGACCAAAAAATTTGGTCCGTCATACATGGGAAAAACGAGTTCGCCAAAAGCATGTGTATGACAGACCAAAAAATTTGGTCCGTCATACATGGGAAAAACGCAATTTCTTGTACAAGCATAAAAGCATCAAAATCACGTTTATGACAGACCAAAAAGTTTGGTCCGTCATACATGGGAAAAACGCGATTTCTTGAGCAAGCGTAAAAGCATCAAAATCACGTTTATGACAGACCAAAAAGTTTGGTCCGTCATACATGCGAAACTCACTGTTTTTGGATGTTTGGTCTGGCTCAAATGCAAAGTCTTTGTTTTTGGTTGTTTGAATGTTTGGTCCTTCATGCAAGCAATTTTGCAAGATTAATCCTAACCAATTTTTCAGCACAAAATCAAGCCAATTTTTCATCACATGATTCACAATCTCCCCCTTGATGAAAACATTGGCAACACCACTTTAGATTTGAACATTGGCATTCTCTTTTTAAAAGATTTTGAGATCCAAAGGATTAACACCAAAACATAGAACATCCCCCTTTGACAAAAAGGCAAAACAAAATCTCCCCCTGAGAATGAAAATGTGTGTGAATGTGCAATGTGTCCAAGAATTCCAAAATTCTCCAAAAATGCTCAAATTTCCAAAAAAAAACTTTTTCCCCCTTTTTCTTTGAACTTCTCAAATATTCCCAAAATTTCTCCCCCTTTGACAATGGATTCATCAAGAGTACAAGAGAGAGAACAGATTCAAAATTTTTCTTGAAACAATGATTTCACAAAGAGAAACAAGGAAGTGCCAAGATAGGAAAAGATGAGCTCATTCGATCATATAACCTTATATATCACATAATATGCAAAATACATGATCTTGATGTGATTTTAACAAGTTAGGGAATGACATGCATCTCAACCTCAATTTAGTCAACTATAGCCAAGTACTAAGCAAGATCTTAGCAGAAAAAGCAAGGCTTTAAAAATTGAAGCAACTAACAACTTAGGGTGAGCAAGTAGTTTCAACTCCAATCTAGTAGACCAATTTAATCTTTAAACAATAAGTTGCATGTGGCATGCTTGAAGCATACTTCTTTTATTTTCTAGGAGTGGCATGCTTGAAGCATACATCTTATCTTTGAGGGAATGGCATGCTTGAAGCATACATCTTATCTTTTTAGGGAAAGCAAGCCTGGAGCACATAACTTGAAGCTTTTGCTTTTAATGACCCCCTTTTTTATATTGATTCCCTTTTCTTTTTCCTTTTTCTTTGATTGTAAACATGCAAAAGTGATTAAAGGTCTTATGAAAGAGTAAAGTTGAAAACACACTTGCTTCATAGCCCAAATTTGTCAAGAAAATTCAATATCAAGCCTAGAAGAGTGAGATATCACAGAGTATTTAGCTATAGGCAATCAGTCCAGGGAATTCCGCAATGTCATTTTTAGTTCAAGTGAGACAATTAGATTATCATATATTAGCTCAATTACATATCATATAAAGAAATATGATAAAGTGAGCTCATTAAGTGAAAGAACTTGGCAAGGAAACTCCCCCTCAAAACAAACCCATTGGATGAACAATCCCAAGTTCTCCCCGAATAAAAGCAAAACGAGAAGAAGACAAAGGTTTTGTAAAAATGTCTGCCAATTGATGTTCAGTATCCTCATGATGAAGCACAATGTTGCCTTTTTCAACATGATCTCTGAGAAAGTGAAATCTGATGTCAATGTGTTTTGTTCTAGAGTGTTGCACGGGGTTCTTAGCAATGCAAATTGTACTAGTGTTATCATACAAAAGAGGAACACTATCCAAATTAACCCCATAATCTTTAAGTGTAGCTACTATCCAAAGAATTTGAGAACAACAACTAGCAGCAGCCACATATTCAGATTCAGCAGTTGATTGTGCAACAGAAGATTGTTTTCTAGATGACCATGCAATAAGAGAATTGCCCAAGAAATGACATGTACCAGATATACTTTTTCTATCAATTCTACATCCTCCAAAATCAGCATCAGAAAAGGCTCTTAAACTAATGCATGAGGAAGCAGAAAGCCAAATGCCAAAATCTTGAGTTCCATGAAGATACCTGAAAATTCGCAGCGACTTGTCGATGTGAAGTACTTGGGGAAGCTTGAAAACGAGCACACAAGCACACAGTAAATTGTATATCCGGCCTTGATGCAGTGAGGTACAAAAGTGAACCTATCATGCTTCTATATTCCTTTTGATCAACCGGCTCACCATCTTCATCCGGATCAAGTGTGCAATTGCTTTCCATAGGTGTCATGATTGGTTTGCTGTTTTCCATCCCAAATCTATGCAACAAGTCTTTTGTGTATTTGCTTTGATGTACAAAGGTACCATCCTTTGTTTGCTTGATTTGAAATCCCAAAAAGTATGTCAACTCACCCATCATACTCATCTCAAACTCCTTCCTCATTGTTTCTGAAAACTCAGACACTAAAATATGAGAGGAACCACCAAAGATAATATCATCAACATAAATCTGAACAAATAGTTGATCATTGCCTTGCTTGAGTAAAAAGAGAGTTTTGTCAACCTTTCCCATTGAAAACCCCCTTTCAAGTAAAAAGGTTTTTAGCCTATCATACCATGCTCTAGGGGCTTGTTTCAAACCATACAAAGCTTTTGATAGTTTGAACACATGATTTGGAAACTTTGAATTTTCAAAACCAGGTGGTTGCTTGACATAAACCTCCTCATTTATGTAGCCATTAAGAAAAGCACTTTTCACATCCATTTGATACAATTTGAAACCTTTGGATGCTGCAAAAGCTAAAATGATTCTAATGGCTTCAATTCTAGCAACAGGAGAAAAGGTTTCATCAAAATCTAAGCCTTCAACTTGAGTGAAACCTTGAGCAACCAATCTAGCCTTGTTTCTAACAACAACACCATCCTCACTTTGTTTATTTTTGAAAACCCATCTAGTTCCAATAACATTAAAATCTGGAGGTGGTGAGACAAGTTTCCAAACTTTATTTCGTTCAAAATTCTCTAATTCTTCATGCATGGCATTGATCCAAGATTCGTCAGATAATGCATGAGATATATCTTTGGGTTCAAAAGAAGCAACTAAAGCAGAATGAGCATGAGTGTCAGAATGAATAAACCTGGATCGAGTGACTCTCTCATTTAGGTCTCCAATCATTTGTTCAGATGGATGCATTTTTTGAATGTGCAAGGGAGCATTGGCTTTTGAGACTTCTCCTTCTCCTTCTTCATTTTCAGCATGTACAGATGATGTTGTAGCTTGAGGATGGTTAGCTGTAGGTGATGTAGTAGTAGGTGCCAAAAGTGCTACTGACTTGTTGTGCATTAGAAAGAGTCAAGACCTCATCTTCAACATCATCATTATCTTCAAAGATTTTCTCCCCTGAACATATGCTTTGTACTGCATCACTTAGACTAGTACCTGGACTAGACTCATCAAAAGTAACTTCACAAGTTTCCACAATTTTGTTAGTCTCCAAAACAAGCACACGATAGCCTCGAGTATGAGCAGGATATCCAAGAAAAATGCCATCAGTTGATCTAGCTTCAAATTTATCAAGATTTCCAGATTTCAAGACAAAACATTTGCATCCAAAAACTCAAAAGTGAGAAACAGAAGGTCTATGTCCAAACCGAAGCTCATATGGAGTCTTACCCAATTTTGATCTCAAAAACACACGGTTTGAAACATAACAAGCAGTTGAAATCGCTTTAGCCCAAAAATTTCTAGGAGTGTGATGTTCATCTAACATGGTTCTAGCCATCTCAACCAACGTTCTGTTTTTCCTTTCGACTACACCGTTTTGTTGAGGCACTCTAGGTGATGAAAATTGATGATCAATTCCTTTTTCAGCACAAAAGAGATCAAAAGAAGAATTTTTAAACTCAGTTCCATTATCACTTCTAATCGCTCTAAGAGCTCTTGGATGATCAACAGAAAGTCTAAGAACAAGACTTCTAAAATGACTAAAAGCCTCATCCTTAGATGCCATAAAGTATACCCAAGAGTATCTAGAAAAATCATCAACAATCACAAGCACATACCACTTGCCTCCAACAGATTGAACTCGAGATGGTCCAACAGTGTCAAGATGTAGTAGCTATCCTGGAGCGTTTGTCATCACCATGGTAAGAGGTGGATGTGAACCTGCAATCATGTTACCATGTCTACAAGAAGAACATACTAGATTGCTATCACCCTTAAGCTTAGGCAAGCCACGTATGAGATCTAAACCACTTACACGAGTAAGATGATCAAAACCAACATGACCAAGTCTACGATGCCAAAAGAATAAATCTTTAGAAACATTGGCAATTAGACACCTATGCTTAGAAGAAGGTGATGCATCAAAATCAGCTTTAAATACTCTTCCAAAACGAGAAATTTTGAACACAAGATCACCTGAAGCATCTAGCACTTTGCATTCATTTTTCTTAAAGCTTATCTCAAGATCTTCATCAAGCATTTGTGAGACAGAAAGCAAGTTATATTTCAAATTTTCAACAAGAGCCACATCTTTGAACATAAACTTGTCACTTACCTTTATTGTACCTTTTGCCACAACAGAAGAGGAAGAAGCATCTCCAAAAGTAACACTTTCAAGACGAAATGCACGAGTGAGGAGGAGAACCAATTTTTATCACCGGGACATGTGGCGTGAGCATCCGAATCCACTAGCCATATGTTCTCCTTCCTTGCGAGAAGCCTACATAGCAAAACATGTCGAGGTCTCGATCTGGGGTTAGGAATGAGTTTTTGGGAATCGATCTTGAGACACACGACGCACAACAAGAGGGTACAACACGATAATTTTTATGCACAAAATCAGATTTGCCTTTTCCCATGTTTCTAGGACCAGAAAGTGTTTTCATCACTCTAGCCGCATAAAAATGTGCTTTGCTAAAATTTGTCCTAGCCTTAGTTCTTTCCTTCTTTTCTTTGTTTGGCTAGTCTAAAGCAAAAATCTACTAAGTGTCCATCTCTACCACAATGAGTGCAAGTGTACTTGACATGATGTTTAGCTTTAACAAGAAAAAGCACATTTTGCATTCATCATAGTAGAAGATAAAAACCAAGCAGATTGAAAAGCAATTTTCTTAGGCTCATTAGATAACTCAATTTTGCAAGGAGCACGAACAACGGTGCGAGGTTTAGTTTCATATGTGGCATAAGGATCAAAACCTAAACCTCTCTTGTTTGTGCTAACCTTAGATTGATCCAAAATCATGTTCAACTTTTTCTTGCCATTAGTGAAACGCGTTCCAAAGAATTTTGCAAGTAATCAACTTTCTTAGCAAGAGTTAAACAATTATTGCAAGGAATATTGACCTTCCCTTTCTGTTTTATGACAAGTAGAGCATGAAAGAACCTCATGAGTAAGCAGATTATCGAGTCAATTGAGAAACCCTAGCATTTGCATCTTTCAATTTTAATTCAAGAGTTGGGCATTTAGAACAAGAAGTTGAACCATGCAAATCATCGGTGGAACAGCTAGCATGTTTAACATGTTTCTCATTTTTCTCATTTAGATGCAACGAGAAGAGCGTGTTCTTTCCTAAGCAAGGTGAGCTCATTGTAAATTAAGTCACATGATTTACAAGTATCATCATCAGGAATCAATGTCTTAAGTCTAGCAATTTCAGCATTCAATGACTCCACAAGAATATCATGTTTCTTAATTTTTCTATCACGTTTGTCAAGTAATTTTCCAAGACGGGCAGACAAGATTGGCTAATTCATCATAAGAAGGATCTACCTCATTGAAGTCGCTGTCATTGCCGTCCTCGGTGAAGCTATCCTTGCTGCTTGCCATGAGACACAATCCCATCAAATCATGCTTGCTTGGAGTTGCATCATCTTCGCTGCTCTCCGAGTCCACATCGCTCAAATTGACTTGTTCAAGAGCGGAAAGAACTCGGTGAACCACCTTGCGGTTGATGAAGCTCTTCTTCTTCCTATCATTTGACGAGAACCTTTTCTTCTCATTCCTTCGCCGTTGTCCTTCTCCTCCTTTGATGTTTTTCCTGCAAGCTTAGGACAATTTGTGCGAATATGGTTGAGGTCACCACACTCATAGCATCTTGGAGGACCACCTCTCTTTCTCATTCTCACATTCTCGCAAAGCTTTGTTAAAGCGAGAAGAGAGTAGTGCAGATCTTCTTCAGAAACTCTTCAAGTTGCTCATCATTAAAGAAGACATGGAAGACAAGACAAAGCTAGAAGAAGAATTTGCATTTGACATGTTAGGGTTAGAGATCAAAGCAATTGATTTAATATTACCTTTCCTTGCAAGAACATCCAACTCATGAGTTTTCAATTTAGAATACAGAACATCTAATGTAAGTGTACTCATGATAGTAGATTCTCTAATGGATGTAACTTTCATCTCCCAAATAGACATGTCTAAAGCACCAAGAAATTGTCTAGCATTAGTAGCATCATCAAAGCTAACTCCAACAAAGACGAAGATTACTAAGAATTTTATTGAAACGTGCAAAGAAGTCATCTAGCGACTCACGGGTTTCATCTCAAATCGCATGTATTCTTTTTTGTAAAGATCTTGACGAACCTCTTTAATAGTGTTAGAACCCTCATGGTAATCACAAAGAGATTTCCATACCTCATATGCGGACTTGAGATGGATCACACGGTCAAAGTCGTTGCGTCCCAAACCTTGGATGATCAAGTTGCGCGCCTTGCTGTTTGCTTCAACATGTGTGCGATTGGTGTCGTTGACGTTGTCGTTTGCAGGGACTTCATATGGCTTGTAGACCTTCTCCCAAATTGTGAAGCCTTGTGCTTGGATGAACGCCTCCATCTTGGCCTTCCAAAACTGAAAATCAACACCATCGAACACACATGGTTTTGTCGAATAACGATCCATTAATCTAATCACTGGTTAAGATAGATTAGAAAAACCTCGCTCTGATACCACTTGTAGAATCGAAGTATACAAATATAGCAATCAGAGGGGGGTGAATGATTATGCGGAAGCTAAAATAAAATTTTCGATCTACTGGAAGAACACCCCAACTCGGATTCAAAAGATTGCCTCGTAATCAACAAAAATAGATTGACAGATGCTTGGTAAAATGAGAATTCCTGGAGATCCAACCATCGAAACGATCTGAAATTTGGACACAAGAAACTAGATTCCAATACGAATCAAACCCAAAAATAATCAGCTCGATCGGACTTATGGATCAAAAGTTATGAGCTTCGCAAGCTTGCTGATCCAGAACTTGACGAGAATTGATCTAACGTAAACTTGAAAGTTTTAACAGAACCGACAAAAGTTTAATCAACTAGACTTTGAGGAACTCTAAATCAATACCCTAGAAAGGTTTTTGATGGATCAAATCAAGATGACACTCAAGGATCAAAAATCAATCTAGATTTAGAGCAAGCATGCAAACAAGAACCAAGACAGAAAAACAACAGAGCAACGTGGTTAGTTCTTGAGCACGCAAAAATCTTGGAAGAATTGATCTTTATTTCTTTTGTCTAAAGTACTCTCATCAAAAGAGTTCAAACCTTAAAACTTGCTCAAGGCTTGATGCCCTTCAACAGGAGACAACCCCTCCTATTTAAAGGACCAAACCACAAGGAGTTCTGAATACGATTCCTATTCCCTAGAAGGAATCTGTATCCAATACAACTCTACTTGGCCCAACCTGGCCGAGTACAACTCTTGCACGCGTATGGCAACCCTACCATACTCACGTGACTAACACTTTGCACACGTATGGCCACCTGCCATACTCACGTGACTAACACTTTGCACACGAATGACCTCCTGCCATTCTCACGTGACTAACCATTCTTCATGTGCACCATTCTCTTAGCCCGAACGTCCCGCATGACATCCTTGACCACCAAGACCTCAGTTCCTCCCTGAACCTAGTCCCGAACCTCAGCTCCTCCATGAACCTTGTTCTGATCCCGTCATCGACCACGTTCGTCTTCAAGCAATACCTGCACATGAACAAACCACAAAACAATTCCGAGCACAAGTCCACGACTTGACTCTACTCAATCCATGCAAATACTCACACGAGCAATGCATAAAGTCCACTTCAAGCATCATGAAATTCTCACAAATTTCATAATCTCAAAAACAAATCAAACACAATTCCAATTTTGCTCAAAACCCTGATCGAGCAAAAACGCATTCACGACGGACCAAAAATTTGGTCCAGCGTACATGTAAAACTTACTGTTTTTAAGAACTTTGTCCTGCGCAAAAACCTTCAGAAGCACATTTACGACATACCAAAAAATTTGGTCTGTCGTTCATGGAAAAAACGAGGTTGCCAAAAACAAGTGTATGACAGACCAAAAAATTTGGTCCGTCATACATGGGAAAAACAAGGTCGCCAACAGCATGTGTATGACAAACCAAAAACTTTGGTCCATCATACATGGGAAAAATGAGTTCGCCAAAAGCATGTGTATGACAGACCAAAAAATTTGGTCCGTCATACATGGGAAAAACGAGTTCGCCAAAAGCATGTGTATGACAGACCAAAAAATTTGGTCCGTCATACATGGGAAAAACGCGATTTCTTGTACAAGCGTAAAAGCATCAAAATCACGTTTATGACAGACCAAAAAGTTTGGTCCGTCATACATGGGAAAAACGTGATTTCTTGAGCAAGCGTAAAAGCATCAAAATCACGTTTATGACAGACCAAAAAGTTTGGTCCGTCATACATGCGAAACTCACTGTTTTTGGATGTTTGATGCAGCGCCAAATGCAAAGTCTCTGTTTTTGGATGTTTGAATGTTTGGTCCTTCATGCAAGCAATTTTGCAAGATTAATCCTAACCAATTTTTCAGCCCAAAATCAAGCCAATTTTTCATCACATGATTCACATCACTGATCACAAAAGCCTCAAGTACATCTTTACTCAGAAAGATTTGAACTTGAGGCAGAGGAGGTGGCTAGAATTGATAAAGGATTATGACCTCACTATCCAGTATCATCCGGGCAAGGCAAATGTAGTGGTCGACGCTCTCAGTCGCAAGACAATGCCCCCTGTCGTTGATTGTCTTGTTGCTGATTTTGAGCGATTGGGAGTTTCCTACTGCTTTACGGGCACCGTGCAAGCTGAAACTCAATTGATTCTTGAGTCAGCGATTCCCGAGCGTGTGCGGGAGGCACAGCAGCATGATCGTTTGCTCCAGCAGGTGAGGAAGCGCCTTGAGGATGGCAAGTCTGGAGACTTTACCGTTGATGATGCGGGAGCTTTGAGGTTTCAGGGTCGTCTGTGCGTACCTCAGAAATCCCAAGTGAAAGAGGATATTCTGAAGGAGGCTCATCGCACCCCGTACACAGTCAATCCTGGGGAGACCAAGATGTACATAGATTTGAAAAAGAATTTCTGGTGGAAAAGGATGAGAGTGGATATTGCCAAGTATGTGGCGTCTTGTGTGATTTGTCAGAAGATCAAGGCCGAACACAAGCGTCCTGTTGGTCTGTTGCAGCCATTGGAGATTCCTGTGTGGCCATGGGATGACATCTCCATGGATTTCGTGGTTGGCCTACCTCGTACTCCACGAGGGAAGGATGCTGAATGGGTTGTGGTGGACCGTCTCAGCAAGTTCGCGCATTTCATTCCTATCCGCACTACCAATTCAGCGAGTGAGTTGGCTCCCATCTATGTGCGGGAGATTGTGAGACTGCATGGTGTACCCAAGACCATTATTTATGATCGGGATGCGAAGTTTGTCTCCAAATTCTGGGAGAGTTTGCAGAGTGCTTTGGGTACACAGCTTCGCCTTAGTACTGCTTTCCACCCTCAGAAGGATGGGCAGTCTGAGCGTACCATTCAGACTTTGGAGGACATTGCTCAGGGCCTGTGTGATGGCTTGGAAAGGTAGCTGGGAAGATCATTTGCCATTGGCAGAGTTTGCTTATAATAATAGCTATCATTCCAGCATCCGGGCTGCTCCTTATGAGGTACTGTATGGCCGGAAGTGCAGATCGCCGCTTTGTTGGGATGCGGTGGGCGAGAGAGCAGTTCTTGGACCGGATTGGGTTCAGCAGACTGTTGACCGCGTGGCGGAGGTACGGTAGAACCTTCTTGCAGCGCAGAGCCGATAGAAAAGCTATGCTGATGTTAGGAGGCGGGATTTGGAGTTTGAAGTGGGTGATCGCGTACTCTTGCGAGTATCTCCCACCAAGGGTGTGGTTCGATTTGGCACCAAGGGAAAGCTCAGTCCGAGGTATGTTGGGCCATTTCCTATCATCGCCCGAGTTGGTAAGCTGGCTTATCGTCTGGACCTACCGGAGTCAATGCAAGGTGTGCACAATGTGTTCCATGTCTCGATGTTGAGGAAATACTTGCATGATCCGGAGTTGGTGGTTCCGTTGGAACCATTAGTGCTTGAGCAGGACCTCACCTTCGAGTCCCGTCCTGTGAAAATTCTGGGGACTTCGGAGCGAGTGATGAAGAACAAGACGCTCAAGTTTGTCAAGGTCCTGTGGTCACATCAGACCGAGAGAGAAGCAACTTGGGAGCTGGAGTCTCGCATGCGCGAGAAGTATCCCGAGCTCTTCGCCTCAGGTATGTGATGTGAAACCTAGCTATCTTTTGCTTTGCTGGGTTCCGTTTTGGTGCGTTTTGGATTTGAGGTCGAATCCTGTTGAAGGGGGGGAGAATGTGACACCACGGAGTGTCGTAACCTTATAAAATGTGAATGTTGAGGTCAAAACATTATGAAATATGGTATTGGAGGTTGAAAACATACAGTATGAGGTTTATTCACGTTTTCGGGCTGTTTTTGGGAGTTTGGGCCTAAAGGGAAGGGTCGTGGGCTTTGGTGGGAAAGAGTTTGAGTCCATTTAGGAGTAGGATTCCTGTGTGGGCTGGTAAAAAGGGGTTTTCCCTGCCCCTTGTGCGCCCCCGCCTCCCTCTTGTGCACCCCCTCCACCTCCCCTTGTGCCCTAGCCTCCCCCACCTCCCCTCTCCCTCTTGCGTGCGCCCCCCTTGTTCTTCCCATTGCTCCACCACCTCTCCACCTCCCTTGCTGCCCCTAGGGGATATCCCCACCTCAACACCTCGAGGATCAATCCGTTGGAGCGCTCCGCGACGAGGATATCCGGCGGGATTGGAGCGAGGAAGGAGATCGCGCGAACCGGGAGGAGATCTATTGGGTTTTCGTGTGTCGGGCGAAGGTATGGCCATGGGACTCCTTGGGGTTGGCCTAGGTACTGTTCTTAGGGTCATTATCATGTTTTTAGATCAATTAGTGGTGCTGGAATTGAGTATATTAGATGAAATCTAGAAGTTGCCACGTTCTCTGTTTCGGGCAGCATGAGCAGTCGACCTAGGGTTTGGGTTTTCATCAATTTAGAGTTGGAATTTGGTCGTACGGCTGTTGAAGAAGTTGTAGGTAATTTCAATATATTTTCGTGGCTATAAAGAACGTCCAATTCTGCCCAGCCGTTTGAAAATTATGATCGTTTTACCGAACGTATTAAAATCTGTGACATGATTGGAACAGATCACGGTTTTCTGTAGATTAAACCATTTTAGAGTCCGAATCAGTCTTTATATATACCTAGAAAAAGTTGGGAAATTTCCTAAGCTACGCGAGGATGTACTCGTTTAATTGATTCGGAGTCTTAGAACCCGAGTTATGCCTTTTGGAAGGCTGCTGTCCCGACGGGATAGAACATCTGTTTTTGGGTTTAGCGAGTAGTTTGCGATGTCGGGGTAGAAGAGGGATTGCTTACTGTTTTGTGGACATGATTGTGAGTGTGTGGTACTCATGTGCAGGTAGTGTGACCCCGGGAGTGCCTTCTACTTCTCGCCAATCCGTTGCCCATGGTTGAGGCAAGTGTATTGTAATGCATAGCGGTTTGTAGGTTGCTAGTTGAGACTAGATGAAATTGATTATATGATATGATCACTTGCCATGCTTTAATGATTGCCAATTATATGATGAGTATGCTTATTATGTTATGATGCCATGTGTTAATGTACAAGTTAATTATGATGTTGGCATATTTGCATACAAGGCATGTTACATCGACCAAGCGGTGAGAAAGTCATAACTAGTCCGGGGAAGGTCGGTGAGAAAGTTATGACTATTCCGGAGAGCAAATGAGTAAGTCCTACATCGTGATTCCATTCACCGTGGTGAACGAAATCGAGGAGTAGGCACCCTCCATCTTCGGGATGGAAGGGGGGAGAGGGTGCACACCGACGGGTGTGTACTCAACCATACCGGTATGAGTTTCCAAGGAGACATGAGCATCGCATCGCATTGCATACATAATGGTGATGATATTGATATGTGATCATGAATGAGATGAAAGACATGATATGAGTTGTTGTAGCCATGTAATTGTTTTTGTGTACCATTGCAATATGCTTGCTGAGTGTTGAACTCACGCTTGTGCTTTCTTGTTGTTTTAGGTACCATGAGATCGGCATGCGGGGAAGGGAATTAGTCACACTTCTACACGTAGCGTCACTCAATTGTTCCCACAGTCACTCAATTGGGTCTTGATAATAAATTAAGTGTGATGCATATTGATTTATGGTTTAGTTTTGCGATATGAGAGTCTTATTGTTCGTTTGGCTCATGGAGACATTGAATGCTTGGGATTAGACTTATATTACTGTCATGCCAATAATTATTGCTGTTTTAGATGCCTCTTATATTGCCATATATTGCTATGCTGTTGATGTTCCTTCAATTCATGTTAAAACAAAGGAGATGCTGCCGAAATTTTGGTTTTAGCATTTGCTCCTTTGTTGTAATTTACTTTAATTTATGGTATTTAGATGTTGTTTAGCCTATGTTTGGTAGCATTCAGGCATGCTAGATGCCGGGGTGTTACAGATATACCATCACTTGGATAGAGTTTGCCACCGTCTTTCGTCAGCACTTCATGTTGTCAGAAGACAGTGGAACCACAATAAGACCGAGGAAGAATGGTATTTCCGCACCCGACACCATACTTGGAAGAGGTTCTTTGAAGTATTGTCAATCACGCAAATCAGAAGACCGTGCATGCATCCGTTGTGGAGAAATAGGACACACTGATGAAGAACATGAAATCAATTGTTCCAGCTGTGAAGGAAGCCATCTACCTGGAGAATGTCCTTTGAGCAACGTCACATGTTACCTTTGTGAAGGTAGGGATCATTGTCCAGCTCAATGTTCCCTGGATTCCTTAGTGACTGCTGTGACTCGGCGTCGGCGAGAGGATTGTCGAGCCGTCATTGCTCATGAGTTAGCAAGGAGAAAAGGACTGTCATCCGCACTTACGGTGTCGCATGAAGAAAAGAAGAAGCAGCATGTCAACCTTATCAGTCTACCTCAAGAAGCCAGTGATACTTGGTCACCATGGAATTGTTTTCTATGTGGTGAAAAAGGCCATTGGGCTAGGGAATGTCCCCTCAATCCAGCAAGACAACCCAAACATTCTTGTCACAACTGTGGTGAGTTAGGTCATTCTGTTAAGGAATGTCCCCAGAAAGATCAAGCAATTTCGGAAGTCATGATCATTCCGGAAATTGGATCGGTTAAGTTTATAGCACCAAGATTGAGTGGTAATACCATGGAAGCAACTCGCTCAAGGAGTCGGTTGAAGAAAGAAGGGTTGGTTAACAAAACCCTTGTTCTCGGAGGTGAACGCAAGGAATTTGAGGACAACTGCAAGCGCTAGAAAACTTATCAGGATGGGCCACCGCAACGGTGAGTGAAGAGGTGCCTTCGAGTGCCCACAGAACAAACACCTCTGGAGGAGATTGAACTGCAAGAAGATAGGACTTATAAGGAATATCATATCGGGATTTTGGACACTTTGATCAAGAGACAAGAAACAAATCAACCCGCTTCTGTAGAGTCCAATGACGTAATCACATGGAAAGCGAAGCGACTTGGTAACGCGAGGAAGATTTGAAGGATTTTCCGAACCTATTCTCTAGTTAGCCTCGAATCTCGGGGACGAGATTCTGTTAAGGGGGAGGTTTGTAACATCCCAAAATTTGCTTAAAATGTATTTATGATATTTTTGAAATATTTGGAATTGTTTGGAATTTATATGGAATTTTTGGAGTTAATTGGAATTTCAACTTTATTAAATTAATTATATAAAATTTAAATCATGCGTTTTGCCTGAGCATACAATCTAAAATTTTGTTTAAAATAAAGGTAATTAGTAGATGAGAGTGTTCGCTTCAAATATTCTTGAAAAATATGTTATATAACTTAAATCGTTGATTTTACAAAAATCTGTACATGTGTCTGTTTCACTAAAAGATTTGTTACGAAAAATCTATACGTCGAAAAATCGCGAAACCAACATCGTGGCGCTAACTCCCTTTCCCGCATGCCGAGTTCTTAGTACCTAAAAACAACATAAAACACAAGTGTGATTTCATCACTCAGCAAAGTGTACTGCTGTAAC
The DNA here is from genome assembly GCA_036346355.1 of Rhipidocladum racemiflorum. NCBI lineage: Eukaryota > Viridiplantae > Streptophyta > Magnoliopsida > Poales > Poaceae > Rhipidocladum > Rhipidocladum racemiflorum. Next base: position 49,137,021 of record CM070589.1, read on the forward strand.
ACCCCGGCATTTAATATGCCCGAATGCTACCAAACATAGACTAAGCAACCTCTAAATACTACAAATACAAGTAAATTACTTATTCCACTTTTTTGCAAGTTTTAATGTTGCTATCCTATGACAAAATTTTAGTCAAGACTTAAGCCATGTTTCTAAGTTATTCCACATCACATTTTAGTTGTAACCTAAGGTATGACACTAAAAATACACATTCCAAGGACCTACAGTTGGTATCAGAGCGGGCTGTAGGTCCTTGGAATGTGTATTTTTAGTGTCATACCTTAGGTTACAACTAAAATGTGATGTAGAGCATCAACATTAATCAATAGCATCATTATTACATATCATAACACATCATCATAGCATCTCATAGTACAAATTCATAAACATCTCATAATCATCTTCATTCATGTAATGCAATTCGATACACATGTCTCTTTTCTTAGCACATACCGGTATTGCCGAGTGCACACCCGTCGGTGTGCACCCTCTTTCCCTTCCATCCCGTAGATGGAGGGTGCCTACTCTTACTAACTCGCTCCCATACACAACCGTGGATGGTACTACGAGGTAGGTCTTTCATGTTCACAACATGTGAACACAGAGGCCCGCATCAGAATGGGTCGCCTCTTCCATTATGAATGCACATATGTCATTAATCAAGTATGAACTTGCATAAATACTTAATACGACAACTTCGTAGCCAATATGTAATCATGTTCATCATATCATAAGCAAATAACAAGCATGGCATGTTAACACATCATGTACTCATATTGCAACTATGCAAGTCTAATAGCCACCCAAACCCCAATCCATCCTAATACACTTGCCTTCAACCGTGAGCGACGGAGTGGCGAGAGGTTGAGGGCACTCCCGGGTTCACACCACCTGCACATAGGTACATCACACTCAAAACTTTCCGACAAAATAGCACTGTTCCAAAAGTCGGCCCTAGGCGCCGCCTAATCGGCGCCTAGGCGCTGGGCGCCGGCCAGCCGCCCGGAGATCGCCCTAGTCGGCAGGTTAGGCGGCGCCCCCGCCTAGGCGGGTCCGAGGCGGTGGGCGGCGACTAGGCGTGGCGCAGTTAGGCGGCTCGGCGGGGCAAAGGCGGCGCCTAGGCGGGCGATTTCCAGAAGAGGACCGTGGGTGAAGAATTCCAGTAGAAAAGGCGTGGCTGCGGGTAAAGAAGCGAAGAACGGAAGAAGTTAGGGTTGAGCCGGGTTGGACTCCAGCCGCCGCAGTCGGGTTGGACCGCCGACCGCCGCCGGCCATCCGCTCCCCTCTGCTCAGGTACCCCCTCCCCGTCCCCTCCTCTCCTCCCGCGTTCCCTCTGCTCCTCCTTCTCGCCCCCCACACCCCCCTGCGCGCCGGCCGCGGCTCTCCTCCCCTCCGCCCCCCTCCCCGCCGCCGCCGCTCCCCTCCCCTCTGCTCTCCCTCTCCTCCTTCTCCCCTCCCTGCCGCCGCCGCTCTCCCCTCTGCTCTCCCTCTCCTCTGCTCTCCCTCCCCGCCGCCGCTCTCCCCTCTGCTCTCCCTCTCCTCTGCTCTCCTTCTCCCCTCCCTGCCCCGCCACTCTCCCCTCTGCTCCCCTCCCCGCCGGCCCTCTGCTCCCTCTCCCCTGCCCTCCCCACCAGCGTCGTGTGGAAACTGGAAAGCCAGCGAGTCCTCCCCTCCAGTGACTCCTCCCCTCTGCTCCCCCTTCCCTCTGTTCATATGTTACAAAGTGTCAAATTGTTGAATACATTAGTTCATTTGATCAGTTGGTTCAGTTCAATTTTAATTTGTATGTTAACTAGAATGTCGTCCCAAGCATCGGTTGCAAAAGAAACGCCATCTAGCTGTCTACTCAAGAGAAATTCCGACGATATAGGATGGGACTATGGGACTATTGTGGATGCAAATAATTTGGACAAAGTCAAGTGCAAATTGTGTGGAAAGGTAGTACATGGAGGAATCTATAGAATCAAACAACATATTGGTCATGTTAAAGGCAATGTTTCTAAATGTACAAAGTCTAGCAAGGAAGATCAAGAGAAGTGCAAGAAATCCATAGATGATGTAAGGGAAAGGAAGAGGGCAAAGAAAACAAAAGAAGAGGAGGTGAGAAATGAAGTGGTCATAGAGGACAGTCATGGTGATGAGGAAGGAGAAGGGATTGAGGTGATTGGATCATCGACACCTCGGACAGTAGGACCTATGGATAAATTTTCATGTCCTATTGATCCTTCTATTCCACTATCACGGGCCAACCGACAAACTAGCATTAATGAGCACCTCTCCAAAGAAAGACTTCACGCGTGCAACCAATATGTTGCTAGATGGATTTATGCTCATGGTATGCCTTCTCATTTAGTCATTTGATCATTTCATTCATTTGTCATTATTTGGTTTCATGCTATTGCCTATTGCTAACCTTGTATGCAATATGCATGTATATGTGATTTTGTAGCTATACCATTCAATGCCATCAATAATTATGAATTTAAACAAATGTTGGAAGCTATTGGTCGCTTTGGCCCACACTATCCCGGTCCTTCCCAATATGAATGCCGGGAGAAGTTGTTAAAGGAGGAAGTGGAAAGAACTAAGGGTTTGTTGAAGACACATGAACAAGAAAAGGCCTTGAGTGGATGCTCTATCATGACCGATGCTTGGACAGATCAAAAAAGGAGGAGCATAATGAATATATGTGTACATTGTAGCTTAGGGACTAGTTTCCTACAATCAAAGGAGGTTTCCGAAGAATCACACACAAGTGAGCTCATCTTTGAGTATGTTGATGCTTGCATTGAACAAATAGGTGCACAAAATGTAGTGCAAGTTGTCACCGACAATGCTTCAAACAACATGGGGGCAAGAGACATGCTATTGGACAAAAGACCAAATATCTTTTGGAGCTCATGTGCAACTCACACCATCAACTTGATGCTACAAGGAATTGGTGGTATGGCCAAGTACAAGAAAACGGTTGACCAAGCAAAGGCTATGACCATTTTTATTTACTCACACCATAGGACCTTGGCTTTGATGAGAAAGCACACAAAGAAAAGAGATATAATTAGGCCCGGTGTGACGAGATTTGCTTCGGCGTTTCTTACATTGCAAAGCCTAATTGAGAAGAAAAACGAACTAAGGAACATGGTGGTTAGCAAGGAATGGGATGATTACCCTCTCACAAAGAAGGGTAAAGGACTAAAGGCAACTGGCACAATCATTAGTAGGTCCTTTTGGAATGGTGTGGGCAATGCTTTGAAGGTACAACCTTACATACTTAATAGTTAATACTTGTTGTCCATTAATTCATTAGTAGCTAATTGCCATTAAATGTAGGTTTTTGAGCCATTAGTGAAAGTTCTTCGTATTGTTGATGGGGATGGTCCTTCTATGTCTTTTGTCTATGGAGAAATTTTAGAGGCAAAAAAGCAAATCAAGGAAGCCTTAAACAACCATGAGCCCAACTATAAGTCGTTAATGGAAGCAATTCATAAAAAGATGAAGGGAAGGCTTGATTCTCCATTACACTTGACATGCTATGTGTTGAATCCATATTATAGCTATCGTGATGCAACTATTTTTTTGGATCATGATATAAATGAAGGATTATATGAATGTGTTGATCGCTTTTATCATGGCGACCTTGATGCAATGGATAAAGTGATGAATGAGGAGTTTGACAAATTTAGACGTAAGGAAGGGTTATTTGGGAGGTCCATTGCTCTAGCTGGATGCCAAAAATCCACTATTGTTCCCGGTAATCCATTGTTTATTTGTTCATTTCGACATTTTCATTGATACACACATATTATTAATTTTCAATTGTAGTTGATACATGTTGTTTTATTTGGATCCTGTTATCTAGCAAGTTGGTGGACCAAATATGGATGCCATGTTCCACATTTGCAAAAAAATGGCAATAAGGTTGCTCTCTTTGACCTCAAGTTCATCGGGTTGCGAAAGGAATTGGAGTGCCTTTGATATGGTAACTCACTAACTCTCAACTCTCAATTATGGTAGATCGTGATCCTCAACTTGATTATGTCATTGTCATCTACTCATCTCATTCTTTTGCAACTTGCAATGTAGGTTCATACTAAGAAAAGAAATAGGCTAGATACTCGTCGTCTTAGAGATCTAGTTTTTGTTCAATTTAATGCAAAATTGTTGAGAAGAAACGAGGAAAGCAAGACCAAGAATATTGATGTGCTTCTATCTAGCAATGCTACAAACGTACAAGGTTGGATGATTGAAGGTGAGGATGATGATGTGGATCCCGAAATAGGGCTTTCTTGGAGGATCATTGATGAAGCAAGTGGAGCGGGTGAAGCCATGCAACCTCGTAGGAGCACAAGAGTGAGAGAACTCCACGAAGATGATTGGGAGTCCGAAGGGGAAGAAGAGGAAGAGGAAGAGGGAGATGATGAAGAAGTGGAGTTTGAATCGGAGCAAGAAGAAGTGATTCCAACTAAGGATTATGGGCTAGAGGAGGAAGATTGAGATTGAAACTTTTTACCATCATTTGTGATGTGAAAACTTATGCCTATGTTGCTTATGTGACTTGTGATGTGAAAACTTATGCCTATGTTGTTTTTGTTTATGTGACTTGTTGCTTGTATCCTTTTGATCAACTATTAAATTTTTATATGTCATAGCGTTCCGCCTAGGACTTGCCGCCTAATTTCGATTAATCCCCGCCTAATCCGCCTAGGCGCTAGGCTATGGATCGCCGCCCGCCTAGCGCCTAGCGCCTTCTTGAACATTGCAAAATAGTAAAAGGGCAATCATCTACAACGACCTCGCAACCCACACCTAAAACCCAAAAACAGAGAATCTGTCCCATTGGGACAGCGGGCTTCCAACTAGCATAACTTGAGTTCTAAAACTCCAAATCAAGTAAACGAGTATATTTTCTCCAAGCTTAGGAAATTTCCCAACTTTTTCTAAGTATTTGCGAAGACTGATTCGGCCTCTAAAGTTATCTAATATACAATTGAACTCGATCTGTCCCAATCACGTCACAGATTTGATAGTGCTCGGTAAAACAGACATAACGTTTAAACGTCTGGACGGAATTTAGCGTTCTTGGTGTCCAATTAAAGATAATTGAATTACCTACAACTTCTGTAACAGCCGGCTGAACAGGAAACGCTTCTACAATCCTGAAAACTACCCCGAAGTCAGATCTGTAACCCTGGCCAAGAGCGTCGCACAAACAGATCTAACAATCAATTTAATACATCTACTAGCAGCACCTATTAAGGGTTCTAGGCATGGACTCACCCATCTAACAACACCTATATCATCACAAGAAAACCACAATTTGTTACCTCTTCTTGGAGAATCGAACGGACGACGAAATCTTCCTCCTCCCGACCGCTCCTTCCTTCGGATCCGCAGCGATTCGCCGGAGATCTCCGGACGGACTATCCTCCAAGCGAGAAAACGAAGATCACTGGGGAAGGAGAGGTGAGGGGCTGCGTGGGGAAGGCGAGGTGGTGGCTAGGAGGGGAAACCCTAGGGAGGGGGCGCCCACTTGGGGGAAAAAGGGGGAGGCGCATGGGCTAGGGAGGGGGTGGTGCATGGGCTACGGAGGAAAGGTGGGCTAGGGTATGGCAGGATTTTATTCCCCCTCATGGGCCCAAAAACCCCCCATGGAAGCCCAAAGTTCAACTCCCCTAGGCCCAAATCCTCCCGGAAAGGCCCAAACCCTCCCGGAACAGCCCAAAACCTCCGATTTCACAAAAATTCGACAAAAAATTCATTCCGTAATGTCACATTATCTCCTCCTTAACAGGATTCGACCTCGAATCCGACAAACACCAAAAACAAAACAAAGTCCTCAAGGCACAATAGACTTCTTTGCAACACAAAACATTCACGCAAAGACTCAAATCGAACCAGACGTCAATCAAATTCCCAAAACCAACACATAGCGAGAAAGAGCTGACTTAGTTCAACAAAGTGTAGCCTCTCACGGTTCCACCTTTCATTTCAAATCCTAATAAAATTTGCGAAAGACAACACTCCCTAAAGTTCTATATTCCGAAGATCTTCCCGAGCAAGGACTCCCACAAGAATTTTCCTCAACCACAATCCTCGATTTCACCCACAAAAAGGGCTCAATCAAAATAATTATTATGCCCAAACTCTCACGTCGAACATTTCATACTACTACCACACACATCCTGATGAACACAGAACAACTTTCCTTTTCAACTTCATTCACAAAACCTTAATCTCATTTCTCAACCTGTCTACCACATTCCATTAAACTGAAGATGGCACAATCAAAACGAGTTAAATCCCTTTTTAACAACCTCTCTACCACCACTTCAGCAATGGTATCTTGTTTTTAACTAGGGTTCTAAACGTGACCCCGAAAAACCAAGAAAACACTAGTTCTCAACTCTTGCAATTTATCGCCCTTTAAATCGAACGGACCATTACCGAGAAATGCCATCGAAAGAAACAACCCACTAAGGCACATCTGCCTTTCCACTTCACAATCACGTTATAATTCATTCTATCCGCTCCCAAGCATATCTCATCCCCAGCAACAATTAGTTAAGACAGATGTTCACGACAGGACACCTTACATCAATTACCATCACCTTCTTCACAACCAGCGATACTCTCAAAAAGATTTGAACCAACATCACAACTTCCATAATGGTCCACTTTTCAACCCACAATCAAAGCTTTACACCTGACCCAAGCTAGGGCCGCAATTCACTACCAAATCACATTTGATGTTTTTCCCAAGAGGGTGTCACCCTCACAATCTTTTCACACAAACAACCAAGCCCAAGAGTATAAATATTTATTATACTCAACCATAAGTTATGAGCACTCTTATTCTTATTATTCTCTAGAAATGCAAAGAAGTACAATTCCTTTGAACCCAACTATTCCACTTACATCGATTCGAATCCAATGCGCTAACATTCACTTTGGAAAGAATTCGACAACACCCAAAGAACATTCATTTTATTTTCCTAAGCCAAGACGCAAAGGAAACACAAATCTCCTACACCACAACCAAAATACCAAAAATTCTCCATTCGTTATTTTCATACTAGAAAGAAATGGAAATCTCGATTCATGGCATGAATGCACACTTTTCAAGAGTACTCCGGATTAGTCATATATCCATATATGACTTTCTCACCGACATGGCTCATCGACTCTTTTATGATTATATATACATATAAACTATGTCATGTTTCCTTTTCCCCATTCATTCTTCATGTAATAACAATCCCGAGTAATCATTCACAACGAGACTTCATTCCCCTTATCACATGATCGAAACACAAATAACATCAATGGTTGCGGCAATTCATATAAACTATGACGGCAGCATAGTTAACAGTAAAACAACACGTTGCATCACAACCCAACATCAATTGAAAACTAAACTTGCAAAACATCGCATTTCAACCAAAATCAACATTTTGGAAGAGAACATCAAAATCTCAAGTCAAGCATTTGCACCAACAACCGCCACAATTTATCTCAAACAGAAAGGAAACTCACTCCCAAATGAGAACACTTCACTAACCAAAATCACTTATGAAACATTTATAAAATCCCCCTTTTGAAGCACTCGTAAACACCACACACACTTTCCGAATAAATCCAACTCTAGTCAAATAGAGTTACAAATTAGGTGATAACACTACAGGAATCCGATCTATTTACGTCGGCCAAATATATTTCCGTCGGCCTAAAAAAAACCGACGTAAATGAGGTGTTATTTACGTCGGCTACACTAAACCGACGTAAATAGTTATATTTATGTCGGCCAAGCCGACGTAAATAGCGCCCAAGCCCGCCCGAAAAAATTTAAAAATCCAACAGACACGTTTACGTCGGCCTGGCCGACGTAAATAGGCCACGTGGCGTTTATTTACGTCGGCTAGGGAAGGCCGACGTAAATAGTAGCTTATTTACGTCGGTTATGGCAGGCTGACGTAAATAGGATGTTATTTACGTCGGCTAGGGCAGGCCAACGTAAATAGGGCGACATCCTATTCCCCACCCCGTGACGTTTATTTACGTCGGCTAAGGCAGGCCGACGTAAATAGGAGCTTATTTACGTCAGCTAGGACAGACCGACGTAAATAGGACGAAATCCTATTCCCCACCCCCATGCCCTAATTTGTTTAGTGCATAGCCGCCGCACCACATTGTCCCTCTTCACGCCCCTGTTGCCCGCCCGCCGCGCTGCCCGTCTAGCCGCCGACCGCCGCCCGACCACTGCCCGTCGCCATCGCGGGGCTCATCGGGATCCTGCGCCAGCTCAGAGATCTAGTGGAGTAAGCCGCACCCCCTTTTCTCTCCGTCGCTGCCTCGCGGGATTTGCGCATGTCTCGATTCATCGAACGCGCGCGTGGTTCCAGGGTGGGATCTGGTGCACTCCGTGTGTGGTGATTTTGGCGGGCAGCTGCAGTGTCGGCACAAGGTATGGACGCTGGTTCGTGAAAACTGAAGCTGGGGTTTTTTTTGTGCCTGGGATTGGAGTGATTGGGAGGGAGCGAGATATGGCGTTGAGATGGTTGGATTCGATTAGGCTGGAGTGGAGTGCCAGATTCTAGGAATTATAGCAGGGTTTCTGTGCTTAGTAGTAGTTGATGTTTTTCTTCCTCTACAAAACGAGTAGTTAGACTTCATCGCAAAAAAAAAGTAGCTGATGTTATCGACTTGTTCTTGATTCAATGTTTATAGTTGAATCCTATAATTATCGAAACTTTTGATAATAATTAGTGTTTGAGGATTAGCTTTGCGCTGCGACATCAATCACCTTCCATTGTGATGTACTAGTAGTATGATCATATATATATAGAAATGCTGGGATTTTGAGGAAGTTTCAACTTGTTTCGTTTCACGGGGAATTTCTACCTTTTTTTTTTTCTCTGGTATACATCTAAGCTGTGCGCGTTGCAACCTGCTTGGCATGTGCAGAGCATGATCCTTCACTCGAATTAAACAGTGGAATCCAAGAAGACATAACAACCAAATTAAACAGTGGAATCCAAGAAGAAATAACAACCAAATTAATGCATAATTGAAAACACGTACTAGTATTCTGCGACTCTAGTTTACACACCCTGCTGCTCTGTCTGCTCCACTACCGTTCACGATCTAACAACCATGCTTCAAAGAAAATGTTCTAACTGCCAGCAGGTCGGCTAGACAAAAGGAGCTCCAGTATTTTCGTAAAATAGCCTTTGTTTGAACGAAAATTGCAAAAATGACTTCTTCCTAATCTTAGTGTTTAATTGAAGGTGTCAAGTAGCTATTTTCAATCAACTACACCTAGACAAAAAGGGTTCATTTCAACCAGATTATTTCAGCCTTATTTCTTCTTTAACTGCTAACCTTTCTTTCTTTCCATTTTCACCAGAAATATTTATGTGATGCATGGGTTACTACCCTAGGCATGCGCAAGTCTGTTGCTCTTAAAAGGTTTCTGTTACGAGCCAACTCGGAGCGAGCTTGCTCGTAAGCACGGGTTCCCGGCCGGTGGCCGGGTCGCAAGTGACTCGACGATGAAATCGTCGAAACGGCTTGCGCCTTGGGTACGTTGGCTGTTGTCGGAGCCACCGCCTGAGATTGGGATTGTTGGCAATCAAGCATGCCCTTTTCTCTGTTTATTTCCCTTTAAATAGAACACATAACTTCGGAACTTTCCGTACGCACGGACGACTCTGACTCCAAACCGGACTCTAACTCACGAAACGAAACGGATAGCAATACTAGACCCTAGCGACAACAAACCAAAGTAGTAAGGTAACAACTAGACTCCTTAAGGACTAATACCGATTTGGATACAACTCACGCTATTCTCTGTATGGTCCTGTAGACGGACTTCCTGCCGTAGAAACCATGCACTGCTTCCTTACGGACGCTTCCGGTAGTAGACTCGATCAGCTACGGTTGTAACATGACTCCCCCCCTGGACACTGAGCTTGTCCTCAAGCGTAAGATGTGGATACGAGCGGCGCAAAACCAGGGCATCCATCCAAGTCGCTTCCTCCCGCGGTTCCCCCTGCCAATGTATCAAGACTTGGCGCTTGCCTTCCACAAAGCGCTGCGCCAAAATTTGTTGGGGTTCTGGAGGAGTCATTGTAGGCGCAGGTGTAGCATCCTGGGGTAGCAGTGGAGCAACTGCTGGGGGCGTTCCTGCAAATGCTTTGAGAAGGGAGACGTGAAACACATTATGAAGACGGGCGTCCCCCGGAAGAGCAAGCCGGTAAGCCACCGGTCCGATACGATCCAACACTTGATAAGGACCGAAGAAACGCGCTCCCAATTTGTTGGTGGAGTTCGCCCGGAGGGATGTTTGGCGGTGTTGTTGAAGCCGCAGCCAAACCCATTGTCCTACCACAAACTTCAGCTCCCGGTGGCGCAAGTCATATCTCTGTTTCATGCGATTTTGGGCCCTGAGCAAGTGCTCCTTGGCCTGAGCCAAAAGCGCGTCGCGCTCCAGTAGCTGACAATCTACCGCCTCAATAACTGTTGTCCCTTGTTGATACGGCAACAAGGATGGGGGTTTGCGGCCATAGACCAATTCAAATGGTGTAACCCGATGGGAGGAGTGGAAGGAGGTGTTGTAGCAGAACTCCGCCCAAGGTAGCCACTGAGCCCAAGTCAAAGGATTGTCTGCTGCTAGACAACGTAAGTACATCTCCACTGTCCGGTTGACCACTTCGGTTTGCCCATCTGTCTGAGGATGATAGGCCGTGGAAAAACGGAGAGAAGTGCCGCTCCGTTTTAGCAAATCCTGCCATAGTGCGCTGAGAAAAACTGGGTCGCGGTCAGATACAATGGACTCTGGTATGCCATGTAAACGGACCACTTGATCGAAGAAGATGGTCGCTACCCGGGATGCTGTCGCCGGGCGGGTTAATGCCAGGAAATGCGCATACATGGAGAGCCGATCGACTACCACCATAATCGCTGTTTTGCCCTGGGATTTGGGTAGTGCCGTGATGAAATCCATAGAAATGTCCGCCCAGACTTGGTGGGGAATTGGAAGCGAGTAAAACTGCAAATTGGGACAGCGTGCTCGACTTATTCGCGTTGGCAAACCGCCTGACCTTCGCAATAAATTTCTCATATGTCTGGCGCGGGTCCTTCGATAGTATGCGCCGGACCGATGCAAGATGTTTTACGGACCCCTTCATGCGTGAGCTCATGAATTGAAGCAATAATGGCCGCAACTAATGCTGATGAGGCAGGTACGTATAGGCGGCCTTGTCTGTAAAGCAAGCCATCCCTCACCTCCCACAGTTTGGCCGGTGTTGACACCTGATTCTCCGATGGAACTGGCAGATCCGATGATACAGTGGGGAGGTCCGCCGTGGCTGGGCAATCGGGCTGACTGCTACTGCTTGCATCGTGTGGGGCTTCCAGGTGCGCCCGAATCATCTGCTGCACCTCCGAGTGCCGACGGAGTTCCTCCAGCCATGTTTCTCGGGTGAGTCCGATTGGTTCCGAGATAGCTGCACATGTCAGTTCCGTCTCCATGACTCTGGACAGCGCATCAGCTGCCAAATTAGCTCGCCCTGGTTTGTACTCAACTTGAAAATCGAACCCCATTAATTTACTTAACCAATGCTGTTGAGGTGGTGTGACAAGGGCTTGCTCCAGGAGGTATTTAAGACTGCCATGATCTGTGCGAACCACAAATTTGTGTCCCCATAAGTACGGTCGCCAGTGGCGCACTGCTTTGGACAATCCGATGAGTTCTCGCTCATAAGCTGCTAACTTCCTATGTCGGAGCGCCAATTTGCGACTAAAATAAGCGATGGGATGTCCATTTTGCTGCAGGACCGCTCCCATGCCAGTGCCTGATGCGTCACATTCGACGACAAAGGGGGTGGTGAAATCTGGCACTTCCAGTACTGGCGCTGAGATGAGGGCCTCCTTTAAGCACGAAAAAGCTTCGTCCGCTTCCCTGGTCCAATGGAAATTTCCCCTTTTGAGTAATGAAGTCAATGGATCAGCAATAGTGGCATAGCTACGGATGAAGCGGCGATAATAACCCGTAAGGCCCAGGAATCCCCGCAATGCTGTCACGGTTGTGGGTCTTGGCCAGGTTGCGACCGCCTGAAGTTTCGCTGGGTCCGCTGCCACCCCATTGCAGGAGATAATGTGACCCAAGTAGCTGATGCGTTCTTGGGCGAAGGAACATTTGGAAGCCTTGAGAAATAGTTGATGGCTTCGTAGATGGTCCAACACCACCCGCAAATGCTTGCGGTGCTCCTCCGCTGTTTTACTATATATGAGGATATCGTCAAAGAATACTAATACAAACTTGCGTAAGAAGTCTTTTAGGATCTCATTCATCAATGCTTGGAAGGTGGATGGCGCATTCGTTAACCCGAAAGGCATCACTAGGAATTCATAATGACCATGGTGGGTTCGGAACGCGGTTTTGGGAATATCATCTTCCTTCATGCGTACCTGGTGGTAACCTGATCGGAGGTCTAATTTAGTGAACAACCTGGCCCCCCTTAACTCATCCAGCAACTCCTCAACTACCGGAATAGGAAATTTATCTTTGATGGTACGCCTGTTGAGCTCCCGATAGTCCACGCAAAAACGCCATGATCCATCTGTCTTGCTGACCAACAAGACCGGAGAGGAAAACGGTGAATGACTTGGGCGGATGATCCCTTGTTGGAGCATCGTTGCGCACTGCCTCTCGATCTCGTCTTTCTGACGGTAGGGATATCGGTAAGGACGCACCACTACTGGGTCGGTCCCTTGGGTTAGATGAATAGCATGATCGCACTGCCTCTGTGGAGGTAACCCTTGGGGCTCAGCAAAAATATCCGGATATGCCTCCAAGACCTCTTTAACTGTGGATGTTTCTGTTATAGCGTACTGTGGATATTCTGGCCTCTGTTTTGCTTGAATACCACGGATCTCAATCTGCTTTCCTTCCCAACTAAACTTCATGGATAGGGCCCTGATGTCCCACTGAACCACCCCAAGTGAGCGGAGCCATTCCATGCCTAACACAATGTCAAAACCATCTAGTGGAATTATTGTGAATGGCGCCTGGAATGCATGACCCTGGATCTGGAAGTCGGCACTCTGAATTTTGCCCAGACAAGGTAGGTGGCCTCCATCTGCTACCTTCACCTGCTGAGAAGAAGCTAGCGCTTGCGCCCACCTTCCCAGGCTTGCGGCGTATCCACTCATGAAGTTGTGGGTACTGCCACTATCAATGAGAGCCAGCAGTCCCTGATCTTGAACTTCTACCTCTACCTGCATGGTGCTGCTTCCAGTTGGGCCACGCACAGCTAGCATTGAGAGCGAGAGTTCTCCTTCCTGAACTTCTTCATCTTCTACCTCCTCTTCCTCCTCCTCTAGTACTTCCAGATGGAAAAGTCGCACCTGCACTGCGTGTGTGAACCTGCGTCAGCTTGTAGCATAGGCTCCTTGATCGCCCGTTCGGCTGCTATGCCTTTCGGCCTTACGGTAGCGCTGGTGACGATGCGAGTCGCCTGCGAGCCCACCGACGCGGTAGTTGTCGCTCGAATCCCGCCTTCCTTAGATGGGTTCGTAGCTGTTGGTCCCGTTGTGATGTGTCCACTATCACGACTGTTACCCCTCTGACGCCGAGCCGGTGTGCGGTGGCCCACTTGGAACGCATACGACCGAGGGATCGTTTTATCGCCTCGAGGCGAGGTGTAGGCCTTGCAGAGCCTCGGCTAGCCATGCATCCTTCCGTGCTTCTGCTTCTCTGGCGCACCCGATGGCGTCTGCGAGATCTCGAGGTCTCTCTCTTCGGACGTCTGCTGCCAATGCGATCGATAGTCCGGCCGTGAAGGTCTCGATCTGGTCCATGCGACGGACGCGCGGAACTCGCGCCAATAGTCGCTGAAATTCGCGTGAGTATTCATCCACCCGCATACTTCCTTGCTTCAGATTAACCAGGTCGCCGAGCGCCCCGACGGTTGAGTGTCGCGTGAAACGTCTGCTAAATGTTTCGTGAAGATCTTCCCAGCTTACCCAGTTCTCGTCTTGTTGCCAATTATCTAGGACTTCTAGAGCTTCTCCGCGCAGGTGCACCCCCGCCACTTCAACCCACTCCTCCTCTGGAATCTGGTGGAAGCGACAAAACCTCTCGCACTGTCGTAACCATCCCAGTGGTTCTTCTGACCCATCATACTCCGAAAGATCGAATCGCGGGGGACGAGGAATCCACCTGCGACTATTTTCTTCATCTCTTCCTTGCCGTGGGGCTCGCACCTGATTTCCTTCATCTTCGGTCCGCAGCGAGGTCCTGCCGCGCCCCCTTCCTCTTGCGCGCATTGAGCTTGCCGATGGTGGTCGAGCGCCACTCAGTCGTCCTCATGCCATATCGTCGGCGGCTCGGTTGCTTCACTGGCCTTGCTCCTTGACAAGCTTGAGCCGGCTCCTCCGAAGTAAGTCCGTGTTTCCTTGCCTTCCTCCTCTAGTGTGGTGATTCGGTCTTCCACCGACATGGTTGTCATGGTGCCCGGGCCAGTCGGCTCTGATACCAAATTGTTACGAGCCAACTCGGAGCGAGCTTGCTCGTAAGCAGTTCGCCCTAGGTGGTCGGTCGCAGAAATGACTCGGACGATGAAATCGGCCGAATCGGCCTGCGCCAGTACGTTTGGCGCTTGTCGGAGCCACCGCACTTTGAGATTGGGATTGTTGGCAATCAAGCATGCCCTTTTCTCTGTTTATTTCCTTTAAATAGAACACATAACTCGGAACTTTCCGTGACGCATTACGACGGCGACTCGACTCAAACCGGACTCTAACTCACGAAACGAAACGGATAGCAATACTAGACCCTAGCGACAACAAACCAAAGTAGTAAGGTAACAACTAGACTCCTTAAGGACTAATACCGATTTGGATACAACTCACGCTATTCTCTGTATGGTCCTGTAGACGGACTTCCTGCCGTAGAAACCATGCACTGCTTCCTTACGGACGCTTCCGGTAGTAGACTCGATCAGCTACGGTTGTAACAGTTTCAATTACAGCTATTCCGAAACAATTGGAAACTCATGAGCTTGTTTTTTTATTTCTCTTGGGTCATTCACAGGTAGCCGCCTCCTGCTCGCCTGCCGCCGGACGTCGCTTCGGCTTCGGTATCCAGGAGCACATCGATCGTCGCTTTTCAGGTACCAACTCGATTGATACTTCTTTCAAACATTCGGTATCCAGAAATTGTTTGTATGGTTTGTGGCGAATTAAAGAAAGGTTGATTTGAAGTATGCTTTGTATGCTTTGATTTATGGCAATTTTGGATGCAATTATGCAATAAAATTGATAAGACTCCTATTGGAAAATGATGCACTTTTGAAAACAACAGTCAACCCAACCTATACGTCACCCATTTGGGAGCGACACAACTCACATTGAATTGTGAACTGTGTCACTCCCGAATTGTCCACGCTTTTGGACAGCCTGAGGATGGACCGCTTAGCACAATTTGTTGTGGTGTGGTGTACGATCCGAATGAAATTTCGGCTACATAACCTAGTTGTTCTCAGATGCACAAGTATCAGGCGTGCATTTCGAGAACAACGGGGTTGTGCTGCCGAAATTTCATTTGGATCCTACAACATGCCATGACAAATCGAGCTAAGCGGTCCATTCTTGGGTGGGTTTAGGACCTATCTTTGCCTAGAACTCTTGCTAGTACCATTAACCCACTTGCACTTTTATGTTTTTAGACTAGATTTTCTACAATGTTTAGACAAGATTCTGTTTAGTTTAGGTGACAATATTATTGCAATGGGCGTTCAAATTTAGAGAAACTCGAATTCATGAAACATCACTAAGTTGGTAACTGTAATGTAAATTCTATACTAATTTAAATTAAGGTAGTTTATTACCCAGTTTAAAATTAGGTAGTTTATCGCATTCTCACATATTGTTTTTGCATTCAATGGTCGAAAAGATGGCAGAGGATCGTGGGTGGATGTATGATGGCTGGGATAGATCTATGAATCACACGCAAGATTGGAAAGTAAACACACAGGCTTTTCTTGATCGGGTGTTCTCCCCAACTCCTCCTGGTGGGTTTGCAAAGTGCCCTTGTTCTAAGTGTTGTCTTTTCTCTCGAGAGACGAAGACAGTGATGGCTGGCCACCTGTGCAAATTTGGCTTTATGCCGAATTACCATACATGGTACGAACATGGTGAGCCACGGAGGAGAGAGACATCCGATCAAGCAGATACTATCGATATAGTGGAGGATAGGATGGATGACATGGTTGAGGACTTAGGCCGACAATTTCAGAATGCTTCGGAGGATCGAGCTGCGGTTCAAGAGGATCGACCAACCTGATTGAGGAATTCTATAGGCTCCTAGATGCTTCGGATAAGCCTTTGCATGAGTACACTAATGTTTCACTTCTTGCCTTTGTGACAAGACTTATGGCTATAAAAGCAAAGTACGGATTCTCCCAAGGTTGTTACAATGAGTTGGTCAACTTGATTAGTGATGTCCTCCCTGAAAACCATAAGTTGCCAAAAGATATGTACTATTCAAAGAAGATGCTGGCTGGTCTAGGGATGCCTTACGAGAAGATAGATGTGTGCGTTGACAATTGCATGTTGTTTTGGAAGGAGAACGTAGATGACAGTCAATGTCGACTCTGCGGCAAGTGTAAATTTGTACAAATAACTAACGAAGAGGGAAATTTGGTCACAACATCGACGCCGATGAAGGTTCTGCGTTACTTTCCTCTAACACCAAGACTACAAAGAATGTACCTATCAAAGGGCACTGCGCGGCATATGAGGTGGCATAAGGAAGGTGTGCGTTTGAATGAAGCTTTCATGGGTCATCCATCTGATGGTGAGGCTTGGAAGGCATTGGACCGCCATGGTGAGGCAAGTGAATGGTACACTAGGGTCTCTCTTACGTTACCATTATCCTGGTTTAGTGGTCATCAATGGTGAACCCAAGCCAACCTTGAAGTGGGCGCACTACCGGATGGCTATAGATGGGGTGCATGTAACTGTTGCCCAGCGGGTGTGGGTGGATTTTTGGGTAAGTATGTTTTTCACTCATTGGTTTTTGCGATCAATACATACGATGTTTAACTCAATCCTTTTGCTTTGTAGGAGAGGTACCGTTTGCCAAGTGATCAGGAGCAGTCATTGCAAGCTAAGGCTAAAAGTGTCTTTGACAACGCAGCCACTAGGACTGTGAAGGAAATGATGTACCAGGCTCGCATCCAAGCGGTCAACTTGTACTACAAGCGAGTGCTTCACCAGGAGATGAGCAAGAAGCTTGGTGCTTCAAAAATCTACCTTCGTGAGGATCAGTACCGAGAGGCTATGTTGCCTTGGTTTAACAAGTGCTCCGATGCATGGGAAGCTCTAAGCCACTACTGGGCCTCTCCTGAATTTGTTCAGAAATCTAACAAAAAGAGAGGTAACAGGGAGGCGGGTCCGAGAGTAGTTCAACGCTACGGAGCCGATGGACATCTTCGTCTTGCACGACGGATGGTATGTTTCATAATGTTTAGTTTTTAATTGTCAAATTTATGTTTTAATCTCTTCGGAATATTCGCTAATGACACTGATTTACAGGAAGCTCAAAGCGGCACTCGGCCCACGGACATTGAAACTTACATACGGGGTCACATAGGTTCTGATCCTACACAGCCTGAGCAGTTATGTAGTGACACGGCGACCCAGAGCTTGGTTAGTACGTAATGGTTATAAACAACTCTATTGACTATTTTTCGTTTAACTTTTATGCATGAACTACAAATTTTGTAGGCTAGTTACGGGAAAGTGATGACAGACACTCACGGGGTTGAGTTTGACTGGAGGAAAGAAGATGTTGACCCTGTCGCTTTGTACAATAGCGGGGGTGGCAAGAAACATGGTCGGTTTACCATGTTTAATGGAATTGTTGATTCCACCACAATCTTAAGTTCGGCAAGGTCGTCTCAATCCTCCCAGAGCAATGGACGTAGCGCTCGTGAGACTCGACTGGAGGAGGAGTTGAGACAACAAGCAGCCCGTGAGAGTCGACTTCAGGAGCAGTTGCGACAGCAACAAGAGTACTTTGTTGCATGGCAGGCGCAGCAGCAGGCGCCTCTACAAGTAAGTCGTATGGTTGAATGCCAAGAATTCATATACTTATGTCTATTTCGTCGTATGTTTGTATTCATGCTTTAATTGTATGGAAGTTACAAAGGACTAGATGCTAATTAGCTAGCCTTGTATATGTCGATGATTTATATTCTTGCTATATGTGCTTAGTTGGTCGTGATGGTTAGTGGATACCATGACTGGTTGTTGTTATTGATATTACATTGAATAATGTCTTTTGTCTGCTGAGTGGATGTCCACTATTTTAGGGGAGGTGCTGCCGAATTTTTTATTAAGTTCGACAGCCTCCAAGACGTTCTTGCTTTATATACATGCTTTAATTTTAGTTATATGTCGATGATTGTATGCATGCTTTAATTTTAGTTATATATTCATGCCATTTACATTTGTTTGGTTATATGCTTTAATTTTACTTATGTATTCATGCTTTAATTTTAGTGATATGTCAATGATTCATGCCAATTACATTTCTTTGGTAGGAATATATGGCGCAGCAGTTCAGAAGACCACTAAATCTTCCCTCGTTCCAACCTCCACCCTTGTTTACCCCGCAATCTCCTATCATGGTATCATCAATTATTTAAATTTGTTTTAACGTAATCTAACTATCTCTAACATATGTTCGTTGATATAGGGTTCGGCGGCCCGCACACCGGATGCACATGTTGGAGGCACCGGCGCTTCTTCTTCGAGGACTCCGCCATCGGCTGGTGGCTTCTTAAACTCGGGAGGTGACGCCGGTAGTGGGCATCGCTTTGAAGATAATGCGCCAAATTGATGTTTGTATGAAACAAAGAGTAGTATGGTTCAACTGTGTCATATGTCATGTTTGCAAATTGAAGTTTCTATGTGTTGTATGTCATGTATGCAAATTGAAGTTTCTATGTCATGTTTGCAAATTGAATTGTGTCATCTGAATGGATGGATGGATATTGGTTCATATGAATGTATGATTAAATGGCCTGAATTGATATTGTATGTTATTTGATATGATATTTTTGCTGACCAAATTCAGTCGGCTAGAAGTGAAATTGGGCTGCCTTCCAGTATTTACGTCGGCCTACTCGTGGCTGACGTAAATAGACGCACTATTTACGTCGGCTTGCTCGTGGCCGACGTAAATAGGCGCACTATTTACGTCGGCTTGTTTGTGGCTGACGTAAATAGGCGTACTATTTACGTCGGCTTGCTTGTGGCTGACGTAAATAGGCGTACTATTTACGTCGGCTTGGCTTGGTTGACGTAAATAGCTCTCCTATTGATGAGGACATCTCTTCCAGGCATACAATTGATCCATCTGTGCAAGGACCTATTACTCGTGCCAAAGCACGACAGCTCAATTATCAGGTCAACTCGTTTCTAAGTTCTTATACGATTAATTCACAGAATAGATTGCTATTTAATTCTTGTGATGTCTTTATTGTGCTTAGGAATGAAGTAGATGATTCCACGCTGACACAAGAAGGAACCGGCCGACCAAAGGAAGAAACAGAGCCGGCCAAGGAGAAGCCCAGCAAGGGGGCGCCCAACTCTTGGGCTGCCCAAGCCGCACAAGATGGAGGGGGCTACTGCCCACCCCAAGGAGATGGCGCCACCCCCCCTTAGTCCAAGTGGGAATTAGTGCTTCCTTTGGCCCAAGAAGGCCCAACCTGTTTTAGAGTGTTAATACCATATTGCTTAGCCTTTTGAACTAGCCTTTCTTGTTCCCTATATAAGAGGCGCCATAGGAGGCTAAGAGAGGCGGGAATTTTTGTTGATTTGTGTTTAGCCTTTGTGCAAACCTCCTTCTGCAAGTTGTGCTAGATAGCCACCTTGAGAAGAAACGAAATCCCAACTATTCTACTCTTTAATTCAGATCTGAAATTCAGTTTTCATTAAGTTCTTGTTTGTTCTTTGATTACCAACAAGAATTGAACTTCGTGTTCAGGTTGATTCTGCTATCCGGCGGAGTCAATAACCACGTGGAGGAGGTTCAGCGATTGCTAAGGCGCCATCGACGTGTTCGAAGGTAGTCGAGTCGTGAGGGTCTTCACTACAACCAATCAAAAGTATCGCTCCACCGAAATATCGGGCACTCAAGTGCTATCAAGTGCTATCAAGTGGTATCAGATTTTCAGGTTGCTCGGTGAGAGTTTCTTGTTCGTCTTTTATTTTCCTAAAGATCTAGAAAACAGCCCACAAAAATTTTGTGCAATTCGAAATTCCAAACCATTCTGTGCCAACCATTATTACTAATTGCTGCAGTTCTTTGAATTTTCGTTACATCATTATGTTAATGCTGGTCTTCATGCTAGTTCATTAGAGTTTCAAGTTCGTTTCATAATTTGTCATCTTTTTCATCTAGCCGCCACCCTCCCTCTAAACCCTAGCCGCCACCCTTCCCACAAACCCTAGCCACCACTCTACCCCCCCACCTGGCCGCGGCGCCACATCCCTGGCCGTGCACCACCTGGCCGCGGCGCCACTTTCCCCGACCGGCGCCACCTTCCTGGCCGTGCACCACCACCGGCCGTGGAGCCATCTTCCTGGCCGTGCACCACACCCCCATTGTTTCCCTGGCCGTGTTCACCATATTTTCCTGGCCGTGTTCACCCTGCGCCTTTTCCCCCATTGTGTGGGTTGAGCCGAGCTTGCGGCCTCCTTCCAAACCGCAACAACAAAAAAAAAGGCAAGTGCACAAACAAAAGCCGCACCAAATCAACAAAAGAGGCAAGTGCACAAGCAAAATAAGAAAGTGATCTGTTTTGCCGATCTTGGTTAGCGCTAGAAAAAGGAAACAGAGAAGAGAGTTCGGTTTCGGTTCCAGAGAGATCGGTTTGGATCTCTAAAAAAAAAAAAAAAAAAAAAAAAAGAGTGGAATCGCTCGAGCATTTTTTTATTCCAAACCTATTTTTAGGTGTTCTGTAGTCCTTTGAGACAGTCCCCTTCATTCGCGCCTTTTTCATCTTTTGTCCAATCCTACTGCTCATCTGCGGTCTTTTGTTTTACGTTGGTGACATCATTGGTGTCTCGGCTTGCGTCTCTAATTTGTTCTAGACTAGGACCAGCATATACATATCGTTGAACGTTTATTCAATTTACTTTCGCTTTTGGTTCTAGTGTTTTTCCTTGCTACTATAGTTAAACCTACCCAAGCTACACATATAACTACTTGAACAGGGTTTGTGTCACCTGGCAATCGCTAGCTTTCTCCCTGGTTCACACCACGGTGGCACATCTTTATGTTGGTGGTAAGAACTTACAAGAGCTTTTGGTAAAAGCAGTTGAGTTTTGAGTGTTTCTTAGCCATCTCATTAGTCATTAGGCACGTCATATTTGCTTTGGTATTTTTGTTTGTTCTTCTACTAACCATGTCGGTGACGAAAGTTCTCTCCATCAATCGCCCCGCACTAAGGGCATCATTGCACACTTTGAGCGGATGACGAAGATCACTACCGAGGGCCTTAGTGAGGATGTACGACTCACTAATGAGCGCTGTCACTCCAAGAGGATCGTCTCCGATCCATTGAGACCGCGCAAGGAGTTGCTAACATCGCTTTAGCTAATATTTTGTCTAGACTTGATGTGATTGCAGCTGCTGCACCTGGTGTTTCCAGTCATCCACCTCGCAACAACATCGGGCGTGTTACGTGCACAACGGCGCCCATGGCAGCCCACCCATTCAGCATGGTCCGTTGCTTCAATCGATTCGATACACCTCGCTAGCACGTCTCGGTTTCCTTTAGCCACGGGCGTGGAGATAGATGACCACGATGGTGACAATCGCGCACCCCACACCATGGAGTCCGACGATGAGTTATTCGACTCGACCGTGACCATCGCCGACTACGATACAATCAACAAGGTATGCGTCGTGATCCCATACGACGCGGCGATGCGTGATCGTGATGACATGTTTTCAAAAGTGAAAATCACTATACCTACATTTGACGGTAAATACGATCCAGATGCTTACCTTAGTTGGGAATTATTAGTTGATCAAAAGTATGCTTGCCATGAATTTCCTGAGGATAAGCGAGTTAGGCGGCTACAAGTGAGTTTATCGATTTTGCTTCGCTTGGTGGAGAGAGCATTGCCGACTTCATGCAAATAACATACCCACCACTTGGGAAGCTTTAAAATTGATCATGCGACATAGATTTGTTCCCTCTTATTATGCTAGAGATTTACTTAATAAATTACAACGCTTACGCCAAAGTAAAAGTTCAGTCGAAGAATATTATCAAGAATTACAAATTGGCATGTTGCGTTGTGGTTTAATTGAAAATGAGGAAGCATCTATGGCTCGTTTCTTAGGTGGTTTAAATCGCGAAATCCAGGACATTCTAGATTACAAAGAATACAATTCGATGACTCGATTATTCCATCTTGCTTGCAAAGCTGAACGTGAAGTGCAGGGACGACAAGCGAGGGCCAAAACTACCTTTTCGCAGGTCGTACTACCTCCTGGCGCCGCACCCCCTGCTGCCCCATCCGGTCGTACTCCTTCACCGAGTCCCTCCAACAACAAGACAACATCCAATTCGCCCCGCACGCATCACTTCCAACTACACGAACCACTCAGCGCCTCCAAAGAGTTCATCATCATCGATCGCTTCTACAGGGTACAAAAGATATTCGATTGCCATCGCTGCAAGGGTTTTGGTCATATCATGCGCGATTGCCCTAACACTCGTGTGCTTATCGTTCGTGAAGATGGTGAGTACGATTCCGCAAGTGATTTAGATGAAGATACATATGCTTTGCTTGCTAACAATGCAGATGATGATACCGACTACGAGCTACAAGAAGAGCACATCAGCAGCGACGCCGACAAATTCCTAAGTATCGCTTCTCAACGCCGTACTTAGTGCTCAGATTGCCGATGGCGAACAGAATCAGCGCCACAATTTGTTTCATATTAAAGGCGTCGTCAAAGAACGCGCACTGCATCATCATTGATGGTGGGAGTTGCAATAATCTCGCTTAGCTTGGACATGGTGGAAAAACTGTCTCTACCCACGCGACCACACCCTCAACCATACTACATCCGGTGGTTCAACAACAATGCAAACTTAAGGTAACACGCTTTGGTAAGAGTGAACTTTGTTTTAGGTTCTTATCATGATTATGTTGATTGCGATGTCGCACCTATGCAAGCTTGTTCCATCCGTTAGGTAGACCATGGCAATATGATAAAACTGTTTACATCATGGTAGGACAAATCAATACTCTTTTGTGCATAAAGACAAGAAAATTGTGTTACATCCAATGTCTCCGATGCTATTTTCAAAGATGAACTTGATAGGGCTAATAGAGAGAACACTAGGGACAACTCACAAAGCGAAAATCAGATTGTAGCACAAGACATCAAAACGCACCTTAAAAACAACCTAAGCCTGTTCATGACACACCCGCTGCAATTCAATTAAAGGGTGCGTGTTTTCTCGCTACCAAATCTGATTTACATGAGTTACATGTTAGTGATTCAATTTGTTATGCTCTAATTTGCAAAGAGGCGTTGTTTTCATTTGCAGATCTGCCTCCTCTTTTGCCTCCTTCTGTCACTAACCTTTGGTGCATACATGGGCGTGTTTCCGAGGAGGTACCACCTGGGCTGCCACCGACTCGAGGCATTGAGCACCAAATTGACCTCATCCTGGCGCATCCCTTCCCAATCGCGCCCATACAGAACAAATCCGAAGAGACTAAGGAGATACAGCCAAGTTCAAGAACCGCTTGACAAAGGGTATGTACGTGAGTCTCTTAGCCCTTTGCGCTTGTGTCTGGTCATTTTAGTTCCTAAGAAAGATGGTTCGTGGCGCATGTGTGTTGACTGTCGAGCAATCAATAATATCACCATTAGGTATCGTCACCCTATTCCTCGATTAGATGATATGCTTGATGAGCTTAGTGGTTCAAAAATTTTCTCAAAAATTGATTTGCGTAGTGGGTACCACCAGATTCGCATGCAATTGGGTGATGAATGGAAAACAGCGTTTAAAACTAAGTTCGGTCTATATGAGTGGTTAGTAATGCCTTTTGGTTTAACTAATGCACCTAGCACTTTCATGCGATTGATGAATGAAGTTTTGCGAGCTTTCATTGGTAGGTTTGTAGTGGTTTATTTTGATGATATTCTAATCTACAGCCTTTCGTTGGATGATCACCTTACCCATTTACGTGCTGTTTTGGATGCTTTACGCAATGCTCGGTTATTTGGTAATCTTGCGAAGTGCACCTTTTGCACGGATCGCGTTTCTTTTCTTGGATATGTTGTGACTCCACAGGGCATCGCATGGATCAAGCCAAGGTGGTCGCCATTCAGAGCTGGCCGACCCCTACAACCGTCACACAGTGCGTAGTTTTTAGGCCTTGGCTGGTTTCTATCGTCGTTGCGTGCAGCGTTCAGCACCATTGCTGCACCGTTGAATGAGCTTACTAAGAAAGGCGTTCCTTTTGTTTGGGGAGATGCACAGCAGAAGACGCCTTCCAAACACTCAAAGATAAGCTCACACATACCCCTCTTCTCCAACTTCCTCGATTTTACTAAGACCTTTGAGCTCGAATGTGATGCTAGTGGAATTGGGTTAGGTGGTGTTTTGTTGCAAGATAGAAAACCAGTGGCTTATTTCAGTTGAGAAGTTGAGTGGGCCTAGTTTGAACTATTCTACTTATGACAAGGAATTATATGCTCTAGTTCGAACTTTACAAACATGGCAGCATTATTTGTGGCCCAAAGAATTCATCATACATACCGATCATGAGTCCTTAAAGCACATTCGTAGTCAAGCAAACTTAAATCGAAGACATGCTAAATGGGTTGAATTCATTGAGTCTTTCCCTTATGTTATTAAACACAAAAAGGGCAAGGATAATATTATTCTTGATGCTTTATCTCGACGATACAACATGCTTACACAGCTTGATTTCAAAATTTTCGGCTTAGAAACAATTAAGGCTCAATATGACCAGGATGCTGATTTTCAGGATGTTTTGCTCCATTGCTCGAGAGGGCAAACCGTGGAACAAGTTTGTTTTGGCTGATGGTTTTGTGTTTCGCGCTAACAAGCTATGCATTCCAGCTAGCTCCGTTCGTTTGTTGTTACTACAGAGGCGCATGGAGGAGGCCTCATGGGACACTTTGGTGTGAAGAAGACGGAGGACATACTTGCTAGCCATTTCTTTTGGCCAAAGATGAGAAGGGATGTGGAACGATTTGTCGCTCGCTGCCCTACATGCCAAAAAGCTAAGTCACGACTTAATCCACATGGTCTATACATGCCTCTTCCTGTTCCTAGCATGCCTTGGTGGATATTTCAATAGACTTTGTTTTAGGTCTACCTAGAACAAAGAAGGGGAGGGATAGCATTTTTGTGGTGGTGGATAGATTTTCTAAAATGGCTCATTTTATACCATGTCATAAAAGTGATGATGCTAAACATGTTCTTTGACTTGTTCTTTCGTGAAATTGTGCGTCTACATGGTATGCCCAACACTATAGTTTCAGATCGCGATACTAAATTTTTAAGTCATTTTTGGCGAACTTTGTGGGCTAAATTGGGGACTAAGCTGTTATTTTCTACTACTTGTCATCCCCAAACTGATGGACAAACTGAAGTTGTCAATCGTTCTTTATCTACCATGCTTAGGGCCATTTTAAAACAGAACATCAAATTGTGGGAAGAATGTTTGCCTCATATTGAATTTGCTTATAATCGTTCAAGTACATTCTACTACTAAGCTATGCCCTTTTGAGATTGTCTATGGTTTTGTTCCCGTGCTCCTATTGATTTGTTAACTCCTCATTCTTGAGACAATTTCAATTCGGATGCAACACAACGTGCTGATTTGATTTGTAAAATGCATGAGACAACTAAATCTAATATAGAGCTCATGAATGCTAAATACAAGCTTGTCGGTAGTAAGGGCCGAAAGCATGTTACTTTTGAACCCGGCGAGTTAGTCCGGCTACATTTGCGCAAAGATAGATTTCTGAGTTACGCAAATCCAAGTTGATGCCTCATATTGCTGGTCCTTTCCAAGTATTACAAAAATTAATGATAATGCATATAAACTTGACTTGCTGCAGAGTTTGGGGTCAGTTCCACATTTAACATTGCAGATTTGAAACCTTACTTGGGAGGCGGACGATGAGGTCGAGTCGTGGGCGACTCGAATGCAAGAAGGGGAGGATGATGAGGACATCTCTTCCAGGCATACAATTGATCCATCTGTGCAAGGACCTATTACTCGTGCCAAAGCACGGCGGCTCAATTATCGTGTCAACTCGTTTCTAAGTTCTTATACGATTAATTCACGAGAATAGATTGCTATTTAATTCTTGTGATGTCTTTATTGTGCTTAGGAATGAAGTAGATGATTCCACGCCGACACAAGAAGGAACCGGCCGACCAAAGGAAGAAACAGAGCCGGCCAAGGAGAAGCCCAAAGAAGGGGGCGCCCAACTCTTGGGCTGCCCAAGCCGCACAAGATGGAGGGGGCTACCGCCCACCCCAAGGAGATGGCGCCACCCCCTTAGTCCAAGTGGGAATTAGTGCTTCCTTTGGCCCAAGAAGGCCCAACCTGTTTTAGAGTGTTAATACCATATTGCTTAGCCTTTTGAACTAGCCTTTCTTGTTCCCTATATAAGAGGCGCCATAGGAGGCTAAGAGAGGCGGGAATTTTTCTTGATTTGTGTTTAGCCTTTGTGCAAACCTCCTTCTGCAAGTTGTGCTAGATAGCCACCTTGAGAAGAAACGAAATCCCAACTATTCTACTCTTTAATTCAGATCTGAAATTCAGTTTTCATTAAGTTCTTGTTTGTTCTTTGATTACCAACAAGAATTGAACTTCGTGTTCAGGTTGATTCTGCTATCCGGCGGAGTCAATAACCACGTGGAGGAGGTTCAGCGATTGCTAAGGCGCCATCGACGTGTTCGAAGGTAGTCGAGTCGTGAGGGTCTTCACTACAACCAATCAAAAGTATCGCTCCACCGAAAGATCGGGCACTCAAGTGCTATCAAGTGCTATCACCTATTTACGTCGGCTTGGCTTGGCCGACGTAAATACTTCGGCCACGGGCCGACAATGCACGCAGAGTGTTTACGTCGGCTTGGCTTGGCTGACGTAAATACGTGATATTTACGTCGGCCATGGTCGACGTAAATAAGTGCCACGTCAGGGCCACCCCGGACGGATGTGATCTACTATTCGTATTTACGTCGGCCTCATGGCCGATGTAAATAACGGCTATTTACGTCGGCCCCGACGTAAATAAAAGCTATTTACGTCGCTCGGTTTACGGCGGCCTATTTACGTCGGCATGCCGACGTAAATAAATATTTACGTCGGCTTTTGCCCTATTTACGTCGGCTTCTGGCCGACGTAAATAGGTCGGATTCCTGTAGTGTAAAAAGCCTTACCAAGATGTAACAGCCCCAAAAAATTCTTAAGACGGTAAGTGTTGCATGTCATGTTAATGTCATCCATATTTTCATTGCGACCTTTACTTGATTATAATTGTACAAGTGAGAGACCATTTATCTTGCATGAAAATGAAGTTACAAAATCCTGAAAATCATTTTCCAAACTGCACCCATCTACTTTGCCCATAGTCTATGACATGTGGGCCAAGCCTACCTTGGAAATTGTGGACTGCACATATCAAACCTACCTTTTCTTACTTCACTCACTCCTACCCACTCCCTCACCCACCCTATGACATGTGGGACCAAGCCCCACATGTAAGCATGAATGGGCAGCCATATAAAAGGGTTTCTCCCCCTCTCTTTCTCCTCCAACCCTCTCATTTGCTGCCAACACCCATTCTGAAAATAGCAAGGAGAGCAAGCAAGAACACTCCTACTTCACCCCTCCATTCTCCCCCAAAAATCTCTCCAAAAACTGAGATTGAGCTTGTGCATGCTATACCATTGGATTCCTCTCATCCCAAGCTTCAAATCCATCCAAGTGGATTTTGAATGCATCAAGTTTTAGGTAAGTTCTAATCAAC
The DNA here is from genome assembly GCA_036346355.1 of Rhipidocladum racemiflorum. Lineage (NCBI taxonomy): Eukaryota > Viridiplantae > Streptophyta > Magnoliopsida > Poales > Poaceae > Rhipidocladum > Rhipidocladum racemiflorum. The sequence continues at coordinate 49,165,144 of CM070589.1, forward strand.
TCTTCATCTCACCATTTGCTAAAATTTTGCAACTTGAAGCTCATTCCCTTCCTTTCCATGAACCCCATCACCAAACCTTGAATCGGATGGTGTATGTCGTGTTGAAAGCTTGAGGAAGAGGAGTTGACGCTGCTACAAGCTCAAGAGGAGGAGGCATTGTCTCTGCAAGCAAAGAGGAGAAGTTGGTACCGGGAAGAACATCGAAGATCATCATTGCGACGTCATTCTTGATCTCTTCATCAAACCGATTTCCATCGAGTGCAAGGACATCCTTGTGGTGGTAAGGTTCTACCCTACTTCATTTCCTTAAAGTGTAGGAGCACAATGTGCAGTAGCCATCCAAAAACCTAAACAAAAATCATGTTGTATTGCACAGTTCGGCACACATTGGAACATCTGATCCTAAATTGGAACATCCGATGTGGCTAAAACTCCAGATATACTTCAAGTCCTAACGTTGCACAACATTGAAATTTACACATATCGGAACATCCGATTTTCATATCGGAACTTCTGATGTTTCCAGAGAAGCACCTTTCGTGGATTCCAACTGAAAAATTTTCTAAGTCTGGATCGGAACATCCGATCCTAAGATCGGAACTTCCGACCTAACCAACTTCAAGTGACCATAACTTTTGCATCGTAAGTCCAAATTGGGTGAAACCAATTCCTATGCATTCATAGGGTCGTGCTCTTTCATTCCCAATAGAAAAACAAGACTTGGGTTACTTATATGAAGATATATCATAGGATCTTCAAACAAGTTGTAGCATTGTTAGCCCCCACCCAAACTATATTGTTTTGGTGATAACTTTTGGCACACAAGTCCAAACTTCACAAACTCAAATTGTATGTTCATATTATGACTATTAATCCAAATCATGAGAATTTCATGCATATTTGAATATTCTATCTTAGCAATATTCATTTGAACTCTTTTCGATGTTTATTTGAATTGGATCTTCTCGATAGGTGTTGACGCTTCGAAGGACACTCACGAGTATGACTACGCTTACGATATCAAGAACGAGCAGCAAGGCACTACATATACCTTGAACATACTTGATCCCATTATTTGCAAATTATATTTGGACCTATTTTGTCAATTGCATGCCTACTTTCAATTACAATTATGTTTTGGGGTAGAATGCTTAGCTATTGCCATGTCGTCATATCAACCCCTTGCCATGTTCCTTTCACATTCCATTGTCGCATTAGGTGGTTTAATTATTACATATGGGTTCTTACGAATTGCGTAGCTACGCTTAGAACACCGTTAGAAACCGCGATAGATGGACTTAGTCCATCGGTCGCAATGATCAAAATGATTATGATGATGATGGTTCATTTGTGGTTATTGTGTAGCAATGTTGGTTAAGAACCTTAAGGATTGAATCCTGGTGACATCTGTTTAAGTAACTATCGTGCAAGCCACACGCCGTTTATGAGACCGGCTTAACCAAGTACTTGTGTATGACTAGGGGTGTTTAAACCATATGCACCTGAGAATTCTTTGAGCTCGTCGGAGTGTCAAGAATGTCTGTCAGAATTCCTTGAGCTCATTGGAGCATCAAGGAACGTCCTCAGAATCCCTCGAACTTTTTGAGAGTTAGGGATATCCAACAACGGGTGTACTCCTTGATCCACACACACAAAGCACTAGGCACGCGGGATCGAGGGTCACAGTCACCCGGGTAGTTTAAATGCACTACCATGCATACTGGAAAATGGTTTTGTCATGTTTACCTCGGCCGACACATCAAAGGACATGTGCTAATAGCTTGGCTTACGAGTGTGGCGTGACATGTGGGGAAGTTCTTAGAGGCACGAAGTGAAAGTGAGATGGTTATGTTTATGATGATGTTATATTATGTATTAGACTTTGAAAAGATTTAATAAATGCAAGTTTCAATCTATACATGTCTATGTTTTTACTCCAAATGTTGCTTTATGCTGAAATTATCATTTTGCCTTCTCTTGATGTAGCAACCACATGTAGCTAGAATTCAGCATGTTACTTGATGTGCAAGTACACTCTTTGTACTCAATCGGATTGTCCACTTGCTGCAGGTGAGGATGAGGCATTGTCAGGAGAGCTTTATCAGGTAGATTTCGATGATGCTAGTGTTTAGTCGCTCGTTCTAATTCCAGATGGTTGCCTCCGGGCTATGTCACACTACGCTGGACTCTTTTGTTATTTATATTATGTTTCTGCTGCTTGTTGATGTAATAACACTACGTATGTCATTTTGGACAGCAGTCCTACTTTTGTATGTAAATATGCTTATGCTTCCGTTAATTATGTATGTGTTGTGATGTCATCTGTTGGATGAGAATGCACGTGTTAGTTAACTTTCCTGGGACCAACAAGGGCATATTCACGGAGCGTCCGAGGTTCTCTTCATTCACTTAAATTGTGCCACACATTTGGATGAATCAGTGGAGTTCTAGGGACGGCTCCCCACACCAGAATACATTGATCGGATTCCACATCCCAATGGATATAGGGTCCCTAATTTTGCCAAGTTTTGGGGGGATGATTCACCACCACCCTAGAGCACATCGGGTGCTTCATAGTACAGTGTGGGGAAGCTGTGCACTCCGATGGACTCAGGGTAAAGTTGTTCCCATTATCACTATCCGCAGTGGCTTTCATGTGGTTCACGACATTGCCCCCAAATTCGGTCAATGCTTGGGCCGATTTGGAAAGCCGATTCCACAAATATTTCTTTTGCGGGAGCTTAGAATTATGAATTTTCGACCTAGGTTCTGTGTGGTAGAAATTTGGAGAGTCGGTGGCTGATTATATTAAAAGGTTCAAGGAAGTGCAAAACCAATGCTTCAACGTCGCACTACTGAATAATTAGTTAGCTGATTTGGCCTTTCAGGGGTTGATCCCTCCCTTGAAGGAGAAAGTCAGTGACCAAGAGTTCACCGATCTCGGCCACTTGTTGCATAGGGTATCGGCTCAGGAAAGTTGATTCTTCGAAAATAAAGGGTTTAAAGAAAGGTTCAAAAATGTTAAAGATAAGGAAAAACCTAAGGTCAATCTCGTTGAATACGAGACTGAAAAATCGACCGACAAAGGTGAGGCAAATATAAACGTAGCTGAGTGGGTCAAGGGAAATAAGAAATCCCTAGTATGCTCTTGGCTCAGGCCGACTAAGTCAAAGGTGGAAGTAAAGTACTCGATGTGACTAAATTTGATTGCATATTTGATTTGTTACTAAAATAAAAACTGGTGTGATTGCCCAAAGGACATACCATAACGTCTGCTGACGAAATCAAAAAGTGCAGGTATTGCAAGTGGCACCACTCCTTTTCACATAATACTAACGATTGCAACATTTTTCATCAACAGGTACAGTCGGCCGTAGAAGACAGACAACCAAAATTTGTAGAAGAGCAAATGTTGCAGGTGGACACCAACCCCCCTTCTGATCAACATGGTTAGCTGCTCGTCTAAGGGAAAGGAGTTGGTATGGGATGAGATCCGCCCACTTTCATCATCGGCTACGATGAGTCGCAAAGCCGATATAAAGACAAGGAGCTGCAAGGAAACCATAGAGATCACGGTCGGTTCAATCCGACTCAAGACCTACTGCGAGGGAAAGCATTCAAGGATGCTCAAACCAAAGGGGGAGCCCGAGGTAGGAAAGTGGTACAAACCCGAAAGGCAAGTGCCGCTAAGGAAGCCGATTCAAAAAACTAGACCAACATTTTTCCAACTATTGGCCAAGTACGAACAAAGGGCGTAGAGGCCATGAGACGGACCTCGGTAGTGGCTGATAGAAGCTTATTGGTCAACAGCCACCGAAAGGGCTCATGAATGATGCCCTTTTTGGCAGTTCTATTGGGAACGAGGGCTAGCATTACCGTCCCCTTACATTTGCCCAATGTAGCACTACCCTAGGCAGGATCAGGAGCACAGGCCGGTTCCCAAAAGGTAGGCGTCAAAACCATACCTGAGCCGACATCAAGAGAGCCAGAGCAGGCCGGTCCATGAGAGAATCTCTAAGCTGGCTTAGGCACAGGGGCAATTGGAAGAGGAGTGCAAGGAAGCTAGTGCGTTGGAGTTGGTTGGAAAAATTCGTGAGCCAATTAAGCCAAAGCCACGATGGTGTCCCTCAGGACTAACAAAATCACAAAGACATTGGATTCAGCACCTCAGAACATAGGAGTTACGCGAAGCCAAACAGGAGAAGTAAACGGACGAGGTGTTCAACAAATTGTGTCTCACGAAGACGGTGAAAAAGGAGTGGTAAAGAAAAGAGGTCATTCGGGAAGAGTTGAACTCAGCTCATGATATGGAGTCTTCAATAGTGCGGGACGATATGCCACCTCCTATGGATGTTAAGATGGTGTTCGCCTTGCCAGCAGAGTTCAGAGCGAGGATGATACCAACGCAGGAGTCTTGCGCCCAGTTGTGCCTAGGGTCACAAGAAACTATCTTCGAGAAGCCTGAGGATGATCATCGGCACCTGAAGCCATTGTACCTGAATGGCCATATCAATGGTAAGCCGATATCCAATATGTTGGTGGACGGCGGAGCAATAGTCAACTTGATGCCATACTCAACCTGCAAAAAGTTGGGTAAAACTGACGAGGGTCTCATTAAGACCAACATGGTGTTGAACGACTTCATAGAAGATCCGACAGAAGTTAGGGGCGTCATGGTGACAGAGTTGATGGTTGGCATCAAAACTTTGATGACTGCCTTTTTCGTAGTTGACACAAAAGAAAGTTACAGTGTGTTATTAGGAAGAGATTGGATACAAGCCAATTGCTGCATCCTATCGACTATGCATCAGAAACTGATACAATGGAATGGTGATGCAGTTGAAATTATGGAAGCCGATACCTTAGCTCACATAGCTATGGCCAGTCCAAAGGCTAATTGGCAGCACAAGGGAGCAAGATGTATCTTAGGCACGAAACTCAAAGATTTTCACTTCGTTTGTGTCAATCCAGCCAGAATAAGTATGATCAATGTAAAGACAAGTGCATTTCATCGGACAAGCGAAATACTATGCCGATGGAGACTAAATCAGCTGTAAAATTGTTGCAAGACAAGACATGAAGCTATCAGCAGACAACGGATAGTTCCAAAGCCATCGAAGATTTCGAAGACCCAGAAAAAATAGGGCAAGGCTTCACATCGGCTGATCCACTAGAGGAAGTAGATCTAGGTGATGGTGATCGGAGGAGACCGACTTTTGTAAATTCTAGATTACCGGTTGCGTACAAGGAGAAGTTGGTTAGTTTGCCAAAAAAATATAGAGATTGTTTTGCTTGGGACTATCATAAGATGCCTGGTTTAAGCTGACAGCTTGTAGAACATCGGTTACCAGTAAAACCAGGATATCGGTCGTTTAAATAGTCTCCTAGATGTTTTAATCCGACCATGTATGATAAGATAAAGGAATAAATAAAGCGATTGTTGGAAGCCAAGTTCATCAGACCTTGCCAATACACCGAGTGGGTGTCTAACATCGTTCCGGTAATGAAGAAAAATGGCAAATTGAGGGCATGCGTTGATTTTAGAGATATAAATAAAGCAACACCCAAAGACGAGTACCCGATGCCTATAGCCAATATGCTTATTGACGTTGCATCTGGGAATAAGATCATTAGTTTCCTTGAAAGGAATACTGGTTACAACCAAATATTTATGGCCAAAGAGGATATTCATAAAACAACTTTCAGGTGTCCCGGAGCGTTAGGATTGTTCGAGTGGGTCATTATGATGTTTGGCCTAAAAAACGCTGGAGCCATATATCAAAAGGCCATGAATCTGATTTTCTATGAGTTGATCGGATGAATTGTGGAAATATACATCGATGATGTTGTGGTGAAATCGGCATCCAATTATTATCATTTAGCCGATTTAGAAGATGTATTCAAGAGGTCTTGAGCATATGGCTTGAAGATGAATCCTTTGAAGTGTACGTTTGGAGTATCGACTGGACAATTTCTTGGGTTCATGGTGCACGAGAGAGGAATTGAGGTGAACCAAGAATGAGTTAAGGCAATAGCCGACACACAACCGTCGAGAAATAAAAAGGATCTCTAGAAGCTGACCGGTAAGATTAATTACTTGAGACGGTTCATATCAAACTTATCTGGTCGGATTAATGCCTTTACGCCGCTGTTGCGGATAAAAGAAAATTAGAAGTTTGTCTGGGGGATGAGCAACAGAAGACGTTTGATGATATCAAGAAATATTTATCAAGACCTCCAGTATTGATAGTGCCACAGAAAGGGGTGCCATTCAAATTATATATACAGTAGAGGAAACAACAATCGGAGTAGTTCTAGTGTAGGAAGTGGATGGTAAGGAAAAGGCAATATTTTAGTTGAGCTGACGGCTGATTGATGCTGAGACTAGATATCAGCCAGTCGAGAAACTTTGCGTGTCTCTATAGTTTGCCTGCACGAAGCTAAGACACTACATAATAGCATCGGCATGTACGATCGTTTGCAAAGCTGTTGTCGCTAAATACATTCTATCTGCCCCAATATTGAAAGGTTGACTTGGAAAATGGGCCTACAGGCTTACTGAGTTTGACCTAACGTTTGAATCGGCTAAAGCTGTAAAAGGGCAAGTGGTGGCCGATTTTATTGTAGAACATGCGCCTGCTTGTGGATTAGTGAGCATTGCCCCTTGGCAGTTGTACTTTCATATGTCAGTATGCACAGAGGGAGACATCATCAGAATAGTACTAATATCCCAGAGAGGATATAGTTTTGAGTTTGCATTCAGATTCAGTTGCCAATGTTCAGATAACCAAGTGGAGTATAAGGCCTTGCTTAGGGGATTACATATGCTCAATAATCTTGGGGTGGATTCTGTCGAAGAATATGGCCATTCCCAGCTTGTAGTGCAACAGGTCTGGGGGGGATTTAATTGTTACGATGGAGTCTTGGCCAAATATTTGACGCAATGCCAGGAGCTCATTGAGTCCTTTGGCACTTTCTCGATTGACCACATACCCCAGGAGCAAAACAGTCGGGCAAATGCATTAGCACAACAAGCATCAGGATATAAAGTTTTCGATCGGTCGATTAATTACGAACCGATTGAGAAAACAGTGATGTGTTTAGATATAGCCAATTGGCGCTCAAAGATATCGACTTACCTGATGGATCCCTCAAAGCCGACGGATATGAAAGTCAAAAAACAAGCCTTGAGATTTGTCATACTTGATGACACCCTATATTGTCGAACTTTGGAAGGTTTGTTACTACGGTACCTTCGTGCTGAGGAAGCGAAGACGGCGATGGGGGAAGCCCATGAGGGAATTTGGGGGATACATCAATCGGCCCACAAAATGAAGTGGTTGTTAAGGCGCATAGGTTATTATTGGCCAACGATGTTGGAAGATTGCTTCCGGTATTACAAAGGATGTCAAGAATGCCAGAAGTTCGGAAATGTGTAAAATGCACCTGCAGCAACTCTACACCCGATTATAAAGCCTTGGCCTTTTCGGGGGTAGGGTATAGACATAATCGGACAGATATATCCGGCTTCGAGTAAGGGATATAAGTTTATATTGGCTATGACCGATTATTTATCTACGTGGGTTGAGGCAATCCCATTGAAGAAAATTATTAGTACAGAAGCGATAGCTTTTCTGTAGGAACATATTATCTATCGGTTTAGAATTCCGCAGATAATTATGACCGATCAAGGCACTGTGTTCATGTCTAAAGCATTTAAGAATTATGCTAGAAGTTTTGGGATCAGATTGCTGAACTCATCACCTTATTATGAGCAAGTGAATAGGCAAGCTGAATCGTCGAATAAGACTTTGATTAAGTTAATTAAAAGGAAAATCGACGATAAACCCAGAAGTTGGTATACAACATTAGCTGTTGCATTATGGTCATATCGGATTTCTTATCATGGGGTCACTAAATTATCGTTGTACCAGCTAGTATATGGGCAAGAAACAATTTTGCCGATAGAAATCAGTATAAATTGGCTAAGGACCGCAAAACAAGATATGTTATCGGCTCAAGATTATAAGACTGCATTAGACGATAGCTTAGAAGATTTGATAGAGTTAAGGCTAAAAACACTGGAGCGAATTCAGAAGAACAAAGCTAGGGTCACGAGGGCGTATAATAAGAAAGTTGTGCCAAGTCATTTGAGGAAGATGACTTGGTATGGAAAACCATTTTACCTATCGGAATAAAAGATAGCTGATATGGAAAATGGTCTCCAACATGGGAAGGGCCATATAAAGTTAATCGACTAGTTCAAGGTACTTCTTATATCTTGGAAACCTTGGACGGAGTGACATTTACTAAGGCTATCAATGGGAAATACTTGAAGAAATACTACCCTAGCGTGTGGGTTGGATCTTAGGTTGTGTAAGGTCGACTTAATGCGATGGGACGGTTAGCATTAGTCAATTGGAGTAGCCGAATTGACTAGCGTAGTTGATTACGGTCGTATGGCCGATGGCACACATCGTCCTTAGCAAACGAAAAATAATAGAATCAGGAAAAGCCGATTCAATATTATAGTTTGATACAACCTAGGGTTCGAAAAGAGTATTGAGTTCAATACAGTAAGATCGGCAGACAACAAGTTAAATCTTTAAGTCAACACCTAGTCCCATGAGTGCGGCAAGAGTTGTGTCGATAACCTTCTCTGGCTTATAGATGATGTCTTCATCTTTTTGCTGTGACGCTGGGATGTCGACGATTTTGGCCGATTGGACTTGGGCTGCGTTCATGGCTTCCGTGAGTGAGGTTTTATAAGTTTTGGCTGCTGAAGCAGAACGAGTTGTTGTCTCCTCGGAATTGGCCATCTGCGTGTTGATCTTGGCCAGGCTCTCCTCCAGGGACTTTTTGGGCAATTCAAGCTCAGCAAGCTTCTTCTTGGCGGCCTTGAGCTCTTGAAGTATTTAGTCATATCGAGCCTTCTTCGCCTTAGCATCGGCTACAAGCTAGTCCAGAAGTTTTTTGTCTTCCTTCTGAGCCGACCAGAGCTGAATCCTATCATTTGCCTCCTGAATAGACTGTTTTTGGTCATCCAGGAAACAAACCTCAAGAAGGGTTGCGTAGGTGTCTTATGAGAGATCGGCTTTCACTCTATCCATTATGTATCTGATGTGTTGGGAGTTGTCCACGAGGGTAGCCGATGGACCATGAAGCAGGCTGAAGAGTTGTTGTAGTGATTCCTTGGTTCCTGGAATAGCCATGACTTGAGCTGATGCGCCTACTGCTTCCTCGATAATCTTGTTGATAACTGTCGGGGTGTGGTCTTGTTCCTCCTCGATATCAGAGAAGTCAAATCCCAGCAGGTTCCCAAGGGAGGAGATCAGCTTGATAATGGCCTTAGAAGATGTCGGTTGTGGCTGAGAGGTAGAAGGAGAAAGGTGTCGGGACCCGAATTTGCAAATCCGGACCTATGTGTATTTAGCACTAGTCCAGGATCACGCTAGTGCACACAGTCTCAACATTGGTAAATATCACAATCATACTTAACGAAATAACAAGTACTTTATTTAAAATACCAAACTGGTTGCTCGACCTTATGGTCAAGTTACAAAGATACGCCACGCAGGGCGAAAACTTATTAGAGCAAATAAACTGCAGCAGAATAAAAGCATCAACGCGGCGCAATCCAGTATACCACAGGCAACTGACTGGGTTTGCTCCCTAGTTAGCTGGATCTTCCCGGAGCTCCTCCTACAAAGCAGGTATAGCTTCTTCTTCAACTGATGTTGTAGTTGCAAGGGGTGAGTACTTGGTACTCATCAAATCATGCACAGAATGCAAGCTAATATTCTACATGCATGGCTTATCACAAGGATAGGCTAACAGGTTCATTTGCAGTAAGCAGCATGTGTAAATACCATAATAGATTGCAAAGCAGTAAAATAATAATAAAATAGAGTACTTTCACAATGATTGCACAAGTAAAGCATTTTCCAATTCTAGGTCCAATTCATCATTCCAACCCAACCATTTTCCAAAGTCAAGTCATTTTCATGAAAGTCTAACCCTTGACTGTAATCCCCGGGTAGTGTCCAATACCGTGGACTCGGCTATTCGAATAGATTTTTACACTCTGCAGAGGTTATTCACTTTACCCACAAGATACAGTCAAACACCACAAAGGCGAGTGACCGTAACAAAGCCTTTCGGAAACAGCAAACTATACAAGTGAACCTCCCCGATTTTTGCCATACACCATCCCTTCCCTCAGCGGAGGCGAAGAATGGGACCGACATGCCGTTGGACGGGTGCCATGCTGTCAGCGTATGAGCCAACAGACCCCTTCCGGAGAGGGGTATACTAAGTTCTAATCGGGCTTTCGTGGAGATCGCTCGAGAAATGGAGAACCGAGGGCGAAGTATGCAAGGAGACGGGCGTTTTGTCAGGTTCGGGCCCTCCTCAGAGTAATAACCCTACTCCTGTGTTCTTGTATTATGGTGTGCCCGGGGGGAGCTGGAAGATGAACAGCTACCCAGAGCAACTCAGATCAGCTCGCCCGGAATGGAGAGTCTAGCCTGAGAAAAAATGATCGAACCCCTCCCCCCATGCACCCCGACTCCCTTTTATACAAGCGCTGGCGGGGGCGCATGGGAGGCTTACACAACAAGCCATCTCATTACCCTACTCTTTAGCATTAAATGCCCCTGCAACACATTTAATGCCTTCGTGCAGACATCCTCTCCCCCCGCCCTTGAGCGCCGCGCCTGCCGGCTTCCCCCGCTCCACTGGGGTGGGGAAATGCACCCTGACGTCACTCGCCATTATGGCGCACGTTGGGAACGCCACGCCCCCTCGATTATCCCGCCTTTCCAACTGCCACGCCTCCTCGGGTTTCCCGTTGAGGCACTCCCGCGCACGTATAAACAGAGGCACTTGATGTGTGCTTCTTCTTCACCCTAGCTTCTTGCGAACCACCTCTCTGCCTCCGCTCTCAGCTCATTGCTCCTTAGCTCGTATGGCACCGCCAACACCTCTGCTTCCTCCCTCAACCGTCGAGGAGGTCGACGCCGAGAGATGTGCTCAGTTCGTCGCTGGCGGTACTGTCCGTACTCGCGCCGGGACTACCGCGCCCGGCTGCTGCCCGGGCGAACTAGTTTTCTTTGGTTGGGCGATGCTGGCGGGCCTTGTTCCGCCCATTTCCGACTTCTACCTCGCCGTCCTCAACTTCTACTCCATCCACAACCTTCATCTTCCTCCTAACTCCATCGTTCTCCTCGCTATCTTTGCTTATTTCTACGAGATGTTCGTGGGAGTAGCCCCTAATCTCCCCCTCTTTCGCTTCTTCTATTCCTTGCGTGCGACCAAGGACCTTTCCACTGTTACCGGCTCCTGCCACTTCCGCCTTCGCGATGGCGCAGCTTCCCGCTACATTCCACTAGACCTCCGTTCCAACTGGAGGGATTGGCGCAATGGGTGGCTCTACGTCGAAGACGACAGCGGCTTAGAGGTCCTGGAGATGCCGACTAGGCCAGCGGTCGGCATCCCCACCTGGGGAGCTCACGTCGACGAGACGCTCGAGCTCCAAGTGATGCTGGCCCGTGTGGACCAGCTGCGAGCGGCGGGCCTGACGGGGGCCATGGTTCTCCGGGACTACATCACCCGGAGAATCAGTCCCCTGCGCCATTGCGCTTGCCTCGCCTGGCAGTACACGGGCCCCGACGACATGACCCGGACAACTCCCGGAGGTGGGTTGCTTTTTTCTTTGCTCTCTTTGTTTTCTTCCTCTTCCTTTCAACTGCTACCAGACTGACGGCGCCTTCACTCCTTTTTCTTATTATTTCTTATTTTTCAGCTGCGGGGAATTTATCCCTGGCCAAGATTGATGCGTGGCAGGCGCAGCTGGGCGTCTTTGGCCCCGTCCCGCCCTTTCCGGCGGGTGCACTCCCACTCTGCCAGGTGGATCCCCGGGAGCGTGTGGCGATCACCCGTGCCATGCCCGTCATGGATGCCATGGCCCCGGTGACCACGCCTCGCCAGACTGCGCTAACCATTCGGGGCCCTTCTCCAGTGAGTGAGGGAAGGGACAAGCGCCCTGCCGACGACGACGACGCTCTTGGGGGCGCGGCGACCACAACCGATGCGGGCAGCTCCACGGCGGCCGTCGTTTCTACCTCAGCCGGTGTCGCCCCGCCAACAGCTCTGCCAGCTCCTATTCCATCTCTGCCGCCGCCGGCGCAGGCCGATCCGCCCCTGTAGTCGCCACCGGCACATGGCGATCTTCCCTCACCGCCGGCGCAGGCAGATCCACCCCTGTCGCCGGCTCAAGCGCAGGGCAACCCGCCCTCGCCGCCGGCATCGGCGCAGGGTGATCCTCCTCCGCCGCCGGCATCGGCGCAGGGTGATCCACCACAGCCGCCGGCATCGGCGCGTGATGTTCCGCCCCCGCCGCTGGCACCCGCGCAGGGTGATCCACCACCGCCGCCGGCACCGATTCTTCCCCCACCGCCGCCGTCGAGGGTCGCTCTGCCGGGGCCGGCGCCGCGCGGGGGAATAACTCTAGTCCTGGGCATGCCCCGATTCGGGAGGCCTTCTACTGGGTACACACAAAAGACACGCAGCAAGCTTATCACGTTTATGTAACCTCGGGAGACTTACCCCTTCCTTCTTGTTTCCTCAGGGCATCTTCTTCGAGGGCTCCTGTAGGGGTCGACCAGGGCATGGCAGCAGCCACGGCCGCGCCGGCTGCGGTGATCGAACACTAAGGCGGCCCTGGCGATCACCCAATGCCCGCCGTCGGGGCGAACGTCTTACCGCAGCCAAGCGAGCTGCCGGCCACTCCGGAGGCCCTCGGCGCTCCGGTCCCCTCAGCGAACGCGGACGCTCTGCTAGCCACCCTTGGCGAGTTACACGCCAGCGTGAGCGGACGCCTTGCGGCGAGCAGGGAGAGGCTGAGGGAGGCTGTTGCGGAGATCGCCCGCCTCCGGGTAGAGGTGCAGGACTGGCGCAGTCGGTCGGAGAGGCTGGAGCTGGACCTGCAGCGTGAGAGGGAGCAAGGTGCCCTCCTCGTTGAGGCGGTTACCCGAGAGCGCGATGAGGAGAAGGGCGAGCGGCTCCGCGCGGAAGCCGAGGCCACCTCCATGCTGTGCCCAGCCTTTGTCCAGATGGTGGCCAGCCTAGCGCCGCTGGGGTTGGAGCAGCTGAACCCGGTTGAGCAGACGACCCGGCAGTATGCTTCTGCATGGGCCGGATCGCCGACTTCCTCACCTTCCTTCCTGGCGCCCTAGCCGCCCGGTCCAGCCAAGAAGGGCGGGCAGTCGCGGCGGCCACGGCGTCGTACGTGCTTGCCTGCTGCGCCAGCCGGGACCCTAACTTCGACCCCCTGGTCGCCATCCAGGGGGTGGAAGGAGAATGGGCCCGCGCAGAGGCGCAGGTCAGCAGCGCCGCCGAAAGGGTAGCTGATCAGCTGGAGATGGTCAATCCGTCGCTGGAAGCGATGGCCGAAGACGTGGCCCTTGAGCTGGATGTTGCCCCGGCGGAGGACCAGGAGGCAGCGGAGGCCGCGGCGGACGAAGACTGAGGGACTTCTTTTTTCTTTTTCTTCTTTTTTGCCGTTAATTTGCCTTCCCTTGTAGCGGACTACTGCAAGTTTAGGATATACATTTATAAAAACATGTACTTCCCTTTCGCATGCCTTGCGCTTGGATGTCCGTTTGCGCTTCCAACATGCCAGTTCTGAGCAAACGAAAAAGGCAACAGCACATGTTAGGGGTTAGTTGGAATGCGGGGTCCGGGTCCTTTGTGCCAGAAAGTCGCGGCCTCAGGGTATTAGGGCCCTGCGAGATTTAGTTATCCTCGCGGCCTCTTAGGGCTGAACACTTGGTGGAGTGGGGCAGGGCAGTAGGTCTTCGGTGATGGTATCTGAGCCTCCAGTTCTCATGGGGACACCCTGAGCGTCATGACCGTATTGAGAACCGTACCAAACCAACCACCCGATTACCTATCCCTGCACACCATGCTCACCCAGTGAGCCAATTTTAGCCGTCGAGCACTCGGAGGGCCTTAAGGTTCTGAGGGCGAGCACGCGGCCACGGCCCGACGGGACGGAAACCAAAAAGCGAGAATGAAAGTGACAACTGCTTTAAATGAAGACTACACATTGGATAAACTAGAGACTTCCCGCGACCAAACTGCGGAGAGGAGGACTCGATGTAGCTGGCAGGGGGGTGTAACTCTGTACTTACAGCCTTTTCAGGGATAGAACTTGCGCAAGAGTTCTATGTTCTGGGAGTTCACCAACTCCTCTCCGTCCTCAGTGGCCAGCCTGACCGCCCTGGGACGAGAGACTGAGACCACCTTAAAGGGGCCCTCCCACTGGGGAGACAGTTTATGCAACCCGGCATGCGTTTGGACTCTACGCAAGACCAGGTCGCCCACTGCCAACGTCCTCTCGCTGACCCGGGTGGCGTGGTACCGCCTGAGACTTTGCTGGTATTGGGCGGCGCGCACGGCTGCGCGGCCTCGCACTTCTTCCAGGAGGTTGACATCTTCCCGACGCTGTTCTTCCTGGGCTTCCTCGGTAAACGCTGCCACACGTGGTGACCCTAAGGCCAACTCTGATGGTAGAACCGCCTCTGCACCGTAGACCAGGAAGAAGGGAGTCTCTCCCGTGGCCCGGCTGGGAGTGGTACGAAGCGACCACAGCACTGCAGGGAGCTCTTCGGTCCAACGGGCTCCATGCTTGTGGAGTCGATCAAACACTCTGGTTTTGAGGCCCTTCATCACCATCGCATTGGCCCGCTGAACTTGGCCATTGCTTCTTGGGTGAGCCATCGTCGCAAAACAAACTTTGGTGCCCATCTCTTCGCAGAATCCCAGGAAAGCGGCGCTGGTGAACTGTGGGCCGTTGTCGGTGATGATGCGGTTGGCGACCCCAAAGCGGGCGAAGATACTTGTATGAACTTGATCGCAGCGGCGGCGGTGATCGTTCTTACCACCTTGGCATCCACCCACTTAGTAAACTTGTCAATGGCGACAAACAGGTGGGTGTAGCCCCCTGTGGCCCGCGGGAACGGGCCCAGGATATCCAGCCCCTAGACCGCGAAGGGCCACGAGAGCGAGATGGTTTGCAGAGCTTGGGCTGGTCGGTGGGTCTGCTTGGCGTGGAACTGACATGCCTCGCACTTCCTCACCAGCTCGCAAGCATCCTGGAGGGCGGTTGGCCAATAGAACCCTTGGCGGAAGGCTTTCCCGACCATCGTTCGACTTGAAACATGGCTCCCGCACACGCCTCCATGGATATCAGAGAGCAAAGTGCTCCCCTCTTCCCGAGTGATGCACTTCAGAAGAATTCCGTTTTTACCCCGGCGGTAAACGTTCCCACCCACCAGGGTATAGCACTTGGCCTTTCGCGCTATCTTCTCTGTTGACGCATCATCGTCGGGGCACACTTGATCCCGCAGGTAGGCCAGGATCGGGTCCATCCATGTGCCTTCCCGGTCAAGTGTAGTGACCACGGGGTGATCGCCCGGGTACTCCGCCTGGCCGGGCGTTTCCACCGGTACTGCTCCCCCTCCGGGCGTGAGGGCTGGAGCAGCGTCACCATCGTCCCCACCGGATTCGGGAGCTGCGATGGACGGTCGCGAAAGCCTTTCTTCAAAGACTCCGACCGGAATGGGAGATCTTGTCGAAGCGAGCTGAGCGAGCTCGTTCGCCAAGTAATTGTCGTGCCGGGGGATATGGGTATACCCTAGCCCATCGAAATGTCGCTCCATTTTTCTGACCTCCACCAAGTACTCGGCCATGACAGGATCAGAGCAGGAGAACTCCTTCCTTGCCTGGTTGACGACGAGCAAAGAGTCGCCTTTGACTTGCAGACGCCGGACTCCGATGGCCGTGGCGGCACAGAGTCCCACCAGCAAGCCTTCGTACTCAGCAACGTTGTTGGTGGCTTTGAAGTCCAGGATGACCACGTACTTGAGGAGGTCCCCAGTTGGAGAAACCAGGAGGACCCCAGCCCCAACGCCCTCGTACCTGAAGGAGCCATCGAAGTAGAGTGTCCAGGGGGAGGGCGCGGGGGTTGCTTCGGCTTCCAGCTCGGCAGGAGTCCACTCGACAACGAACTCCGCCAGCCTTTGACTTATGATCGCTGTGCAGGGGGCAAACTTGAGGTCGAACTCCCCTAGCTCTACAGACCACTTGGCGATGCGGCCTTCGGCTTCGCGGTTGTGGAGAATCTCGTGCAAGGGGTAGGCGGACACCACCGTGATCTCTCTTCCGTGGAAAAATGCCACAGCTTCCTGGATGCCACCAGTACAGCATACACCATCTTCTGAGCCTACGAGTATCTAATTTCAGCGTCGTGCAGTACCTTGTTGACATAGTAAACTGTCGCTGGACCCCTTCTCGCTCCGCCACCAGTGCCGTGCTCACGACCGCTGGGCTGGCCGCTACCTACAGCAGTAGCGGCTCGCCCGACTCGGGGGCGACCAGCACCGGAGGGGAGGAGAGGTATTGCTTCAGTTCTTCGAATGCTTGCTGCGCCTCCACAGTCCACTCAAAGGAGTTAGTCTTCTTCAGCAGCTTGAAGAAGGGGAGACTCTTTTCTCCTAGCCTGGCGATATACCGGCCGAGAGAGGCCAGGCGACCAGCCAGGCACTGGACTTGCTTGAGCCTTGTGGGCGGTTGCATGCGCTCGATGGCCATAATTTTTTCCGGGTTGACCTCGATCCCGCGGTGGGAAACAAGGAACCCTAGCAGCTTTTTGGATGACACACCAAACACACATTTCTCGGGATTCAACTTCAGACAATACTGCCGGAGGTGGGAGAAAGTTTCTTCCAGATCTTCAATGAGCCCAACATACTTTTTTGTCTTTACTACCAGATCATCAACATATACCTCGAGATTTCTCCCAATCTGCGATCGGAATACAGCATGCATGGCGCGCTGGTAGGTTGAGCCCGCATTCTTCAACCCAAAAGGCATGCGGACATAGCAGTATACGCCCAAGGGTGTCACAAAAGTGGTCTTCTCTTCGTCTTCCTGCGCTATGCTGATCTGGTGGTAGCCGGAGTAGGCGTCCAGGAAGCACAAGGTCTCGCACCCTGCGGTGGAGTCGACGACAAGGTCTATCCGTGGCAGGGGATACGGATCCTTCGGGCAGGCTTTGTTGAGGTCGGTGAAGTCGACGCACATCCGCCACGTTCCGTTCGACTTCTTGACAAGCACAGGGTTGGCCAGCCACTTGGGATAGGCGGCTCCCACACAATCTTCGCCTGCAGCAGCTTTTCTACCTCAATCCGAATGGCGTCTTGCCGCTCTGGTGCCTGCCTCCGGACCTTCTGCCGGACTGGGTGCACTCCAGGGAGCGTTGCCAATCGGTGCTCGATCACCTCCCTGGGGACCCTGGTCATTTTTTATGGTTCCTAGGCGAACACATCCAGGTTAGACCGGGGGAAGGTGATGAGCGTGTCTTCCTATTTGGTGCTGAGGTTGGCACCGATCTTCACGACCTTCCCAGAGCCGACCTCGCCCACGGGGGCCGCCTTCACCTCACCCGAGGAACCGGGTGAAGTGCGGGCCTTGACTGGGGGGAGCTCCGGGTAGTCTTCCTCACCTCGAGCCGTGGAGGTGGTGACGGCCAAGTCCTGCACCTGCTTACTGAGGCGCAGGGCCTCCAGCCGGTCCACCTTCATGGTGATCGGACCCCCAGGCCTGGGGATCTTCATTATCATGTAGGCGTAATGCGTGGCCGCCATGAACTTGACCAGGGCTGGCCGGCCAAGCAACGCATTGTAGGGGAGGTCGAAGTCCGCGATCTCGAAGTCGATCTTTTCTGTCTGGAAGTTTTCCACTCTTCCGAACGTGACATGCAGCAGGACCTGACCCAGGGGTGTCAAACCCACCCCAGGGGCAACTCCGTAGAACAGAGGGGCCGGACGCAGCTCCTCGTAAGGGATCTGGAGCGCCTTGAATGCCCCCACGGACATGAGGTTGATGGAGCTCCCTCCATCGACGAGTACCCGCCCGAGTCTCGCATTCCGGACCATGGGAGAAACCACGATCGGGAGATGGCCCGGGCCGGCGGTGCTCTCCGGGTGGTCGGCCTGGCTGAAAGTGATCGGCTCCTCCGACCATTTCAGCAGCCTGCTCGCCCCGGGAGTTGGCACGGTGGCGCATACCTCTCTTACCTCTCGCTTGTACTGCGAGTTTGAAGAGTAGGTGGCGGAGCCACCATGGATGAAGACCACCGTATGCTCCGCTTGCTGGAAAGCCAACGAAGCAGGGTCCTCGTCCGCGTCATCGTGGTCGTCTCCACGGCGCTTCTTCAGCCGCTGCTCCACCAACTTGGACACGACTTGGAAATCCGCCAAGTCATGTCCATTGGTCCTGTGGATGGGGCAGTAGGGCCTGCCTCCGTCGTCTTCTTTACGGGGGGCCGACGATCCCCACGATCACCCCGTTTGCCCCGGTGGTCGCGCTTCTGGGGCTTATCCTCCGGTTCGGTGGCGAGGACCTCCCCGGCACCGACCTCCTTGCGCTTCTTCTTCTTCTTGCGGTCGGAAGCTTTCGAGGTCCCCGCCTCGTCGTGACCGGACGGCCCCGCCGGGCGCTCCCGGGCCTCCGCCGCCCGGACACACTTATGCGCCAGGGAGAACAGCTCGGAGGTAGTGGAAACGGTGCGGGTAGCCATCTTCTCCCGCATCTTTTGATCCCGGACACCCCTCCGAAAGGCAATAATCACCGATTGCTCGGAGATCCGGGGGATCGTGTTCTGGCAGTGGTTGAACCGCCAAATGAACTCCCTCAGGGACTCCCCCTTCGTCTGCTCCAGGGCGTGGAGGTCATCCTCCACGCTTGGTTGAGCGTAAGAGCCCTAAAAGTTGGCGACAAAGATATCGCACAATTCCTCCCACGAGTGCACAGAGCCCCGAGGGAGGTTCAACAGCCAGGAATGGGCGGAGCCCGTCAGCGACGTCGGGAGGTAGTTGGCCATGACCTTCTCAGACCCTCTCGCGGCGCGCACCACCGTGGTGTAAATCTGCAGGAACTCCTCCGGGTTGGTGGTGCCTTCATACTTCTCAATGGACGTGGGGCGGAACCTCTCCGGCCACGCAGCTTGACGTAGGCGGAGGGAGAATGCCTGGCATCCAACGTTATAGGGGGAGCAGCGCCGCTCATCCTGTAGGGGAACGCGGTATGCTACACTAGCACAAATTAAAATTTTTACCGCAAACCAGAAAAGCTACTCGCAAGAAGGGGATCATAGATCTATTACCACTAGACGCGCAGTTGCGAAATCCTTCGCACGTCGTTGTAGTGGATCGTCCTCGCCGCAGATCGTCCTTGCCACGGATCGTCCTCGTCATGGATCGTCCTATCCACGCCACAGTAGCAGCAGCGTCACCACAGCAGTCCACACGTTCGGGGATGGAACGCCGTGCGTCGGTGTGCAAGCACCGGGTCACTCGGCAGGGGCAACGAGAGGAGGTGGCTAGGGTTTCTGGCGAAACACCTCTAAACCGCACGAAAGTGTGTGTTGCGCCCAGCCTCCTCCCCTCCTTATATAGCCATGAGGTGAAACCCTAGGCAGTCAGGGCCCATCTACGCGCTAAGCCCACGAGGTCCATTAATTACGGATCCAATCCGAATTAATGCATCCCATCACGATAAGTGTGTGACCATGTAGGTTCATGCGCATTTGGACATGGATTCGGAAAACCCCTTTTCTAATCCAATAGTCGGTAGCGGCTCCTTGCAGAGCATGCCAACTCCCAATGCATATGATTAAAGTACTGATGTAATAATCCCTTTGCCAAACTATATGAAGATCGAACTCAAGGCGAGAAGCATGTCATCCTTTGACAGTTCAATCCATCTCTCGTATCCGTGATATATTAATAAGTTGTGATTGACTTCTCAATCACGGCATGGCCATGCACTTCCTTAATCATATCACACGAGTGGCCTAGACATATATCTCCGTTACATTGGAGTGGCAAATTCCATCTTGACTGCTCACTTCCCTCTACATGTTTCATAGTAAACATGAAAGCTACCTTTATAACTATCCGGTTAGGAAATAGTGTTTGGTAACCCCAAGGTAAACTATTACACATGTAGGGAATATGACAATCTCAGGTCTAAAGATCATACATCTACTATGTATGAGATACACTGATGACACATAAGAATGTAACATTCTCGCAGTGTCCCATTGTGGGTCTATCTAACATATGTTCTTCAACATGCGTCCACAATGTATTGATGATATCTCCATATCCCATGATCTATGAAACATGATCATCGAACAATACATGTGCTGATCTATTCATTGTTGTCCTATACGATGATATCCGATCAGAGATATTTATCGAATTATATCAATAAGTAAAGAGCTTCATAAACAAGTCACATACTTGTTGATCAAAACAATGATATACATTCATTGGACCAATAATCATATTATTATTCATAAAACATAGTCATGATACAATCATCCATATGATTGCCTCAAGGGCATAACACTAACACATCCGCCCCTCGGCCCCGAGATGGGGTTGAGGAGTGCGAGTCTGCGCTCTCCCTGGAGTCAGGGGGAGAGGTTTCCCCCCGGCCGCTAAACGGCGGGTGGCCCACACGGTGTGGCGCATTGGCGCGGCGCCCCCTAAGGACGTCGCGCAAGTCACCGTTGTGCTGGGACCTCCTTTCGTCTAGGCGAGCCCTCAGATCCTCATGGCACCCCGCCGCCTTGGGGGAACCACGGGAAGAAGCGGGGGCGCGTGCCCATCCCCCTGTGCTTGAGGGGGCCGCAGCAGGCGCACCCTTCCCTTTGTTTCGGCCCCTACGGCCGAAACAAACTGTAGCCGTGCGGCTAGAGGATTGCACGTCAGCCACGCGCACGCTCTGTCGCCCGACATCAGAAGCCCCCGGCCGATTTGCCGCCTCTACTTGCTGTTGGGTGGCATCCACCAGGCGAGCGATGTCCCGCAACCATGGAGCGGCTGGGGTTTCGCCCTCTAGCGCAACCGGGGGGTGATCGAGAAGCAGTCGGGCCGCCTGGAGGTTCCGCGCTGGGGTGTCGTCTCCCATCAGGAGAGCCCGGACAGGTGAGCCCCTAACGCGGCGCCAGCGCGTCCTGTCTTGGCGGGACGGACCCGGGGGTCCAACGCTCTGGGCGAGCATCGGGACCGGCCACGAGCGCTGCTCTCCTCGGGCAGACCATCATGCTTGGAGCCGGAAGTTGCCATACTCGTAACCCTCGAAGCTTCTTGCAAACTTCGCAAGTAGACAGAATAAGGGAGAACAATCCAACCACTGAGCCCCCTACCTGGCGCGCCACTGTCAGCATATGAGCCAACAGACCCCTTCCGGAGAGGGGTATACTAAGTTCTAACAGGGGCTTTCGTGGAGATCGCTCGAGAAAAGGAGAACCGGGGGCGAAGTATGCAAGGAGACAGGCGTTTTGTCAGGTTCGGGCCCTCCTCAGAGTAATAACCCTACTCCTGTGTTCTTGTATTATGGTGTGCCTGGGGGGAGCTGGAAGATGAACAGCTACCCAGAGCAACTCAGATCAGCTCGCCCAGAATGGAGAGTCTAGCCTGAGAAAAAATGATCGAACCCCTCCCCCATGCACCCTGACTCCCTTTTATACTCGGGCTGGCGAGGGCGCATGGGAGGCTTACACAACAAGCCATCTCATTACCCTACTCTTTAGCATTAAATGCCCCTGCAACACATTTAATGCCCTGGTGCAGACATCCTCTCCCCCCGCCCTTGAGCGCCGCGCCTGCTGGCTTCGCCCGCTCCACCGGGGTGGGGAAATGCACCCTGACGTCACTCGCCATTATGGTGCACGTTGGGAACACGCGCCGTCATACTGTAGCCTTCATTAGCCCCATTTAATGCGCACGACATGCATTAAATGTCTTTGACCTCTCGAACGGTCACGTGGGCCATTAAATGTCCTCGGGAACTGATTGCCAGCGGCGTGGCCTGGTCGCCACCCTACTGCCAGCGATCACTCAGCTGACCGCCGGGGGCGTGGCCTGGTCGCCACCCTCCCGCTGGCGATCACTCAGCTGACCGCCAGGGGCGTGGCCTGGTCGCCACCCTCCCCCTGGCGATCACTCAGCTGACCGCCGGGGGCGTGGCTTGGACGCCACGTGTCCGGTGGCGGCTGCTTTTACTAAAGTGCAGTGGGCACCCTGGTGTGGAATACACCGACACATGCCGTAGCCCTGGTACGTCCCCCTTCAAGCTACACAAAAGTTGTAGTTGACACCCCGAGGTACCACATGCAAGTTATTAGTAACTTACTCAACTAGGACCATCCCATTCCAGTCATGTGGTTGCATGTTTGACCCAGTTCAAAGCCTTGCATGGTTGAGTCCTCAGGGTGAGTAGGGCAAGACTACCCGAAGAATCAAAACGACTTTCCCGATGCCATCATGGCCCACCCGATCATTCTTGCCACTTGCCCTGGTCTAAATCTATTTATCAAACCCAGTTGATTACCATGCACCACGTGCCACCATCAACATCACAACACATGATACTCCTCAAAACAGGTTCAATATCTCATTAAGTCAATATTAACATTTGATTGTCCAAAATCATGTCATGTGTACGTAGCAGGTCTAAGCAATATACTACAACGGTCTTGTCGACGATTGGAGAACGGGCTCTCCGTCGAGCTTACTTGTTGAATGAGGGATCAATGGGGGCCCCCTCGTACGAGCAAGGGGGAACGTCCGAGCAATGCCCAGACGGGAGACACGTGGTGTTTATCCTGGTTCGGGCCTCTCACCGTCGAGATAATAGCCCTACTCCAGTGTATTGTGTTTATGTTCGATCAAAAGAGTCGTCCCTTTACAGGTGTTTTTGGAGGGATTAAATACAGGACCTCACGCTGTACATAAGGTAACTACCCCCTAGATTGGCGCCACACTTCCATAACCGTAGCGCCCACGATCTGGGGCCCTTGATCTGCGCAATTAACTTGAATTTCCGGTGCACCTGCCCTTGATTTCCGGCGGATTAATTGCCAACTTCCTTTCCGGTATCACGACCGGGTCCCCCAACCATCCCCCCGGGTACTGGTGCGGCCTTTGCGAGTATGGGTAGACACGCATGCTCGGGAGTTATGCTGCTCGGATGGTCTCCCGACCATCCCCCCAGGTACCGGTGACCGTCCGATATGGTCGTAAGCAAATGGGTAGACACGCATGCTCGGGAGTTATGCTGTTCGGATGGTCTCCCGAGGATCTTCCGCTGGTGCTGTATGGTCGGTAGCTTCAAGATCTTCTGGGGGTGCAACGGTCTTCTGTCAGATAGCCAATCCCCGACAGCTAGCCCCCGAGGTTCAATTGGGGAACATCTTGTCTCGGGCTTCCCCTTGAACCTAAAAAGACTCGAAGGAGGGATTAGGTCCCTGTAGCGATGCTTGCTCGCGACTTACGACCATCTTGCGCCAGGGAACGGGCTTGTCGTTGAGGGTTGAGCGTTGATTTGCTCGCCGCCCGAACGACCATGCCACGGTTAGGTCATTTTTGGTTCCTTCTCCAAGAAGCCTCATTGTAACGGTAAAGCAGTTTCTTGGGAGTTGTGCAATTACTGGGCGGTTTTTACCATAACGGACAGATGTCGTCTCGCAAACGGTCGTGGCAGCATTAAATGCGCCTTTTCATGGGCCCTTTTTAACCCCGACCATCACAAGGGACATAGCTACCTTGCGCTCTATTCCGCCCAAAATTTCTCTAAGAGCCCAATAACTCTCTTCGGCCTCCTTCACTCAGCAATGGCGCGTTTTGGAGTCAGTCAGATGAACCGGAGGAGGCTCCAGGCGCTCGTGGACGACGGCTACATCGATCCAAACACTGGTCGAGCACCTGGGAGTTACCAGACACCGGCGCCGCAGGAGGGAGAGATCATCTCCTGCGAGCTATACACCGTCAACGGGCTTTGCTTGCCCGAGAGTGAGTTTCTTGTCTCTGTGCTCGCCTTTTGCGGGTGCGAGATTTCTCATCTCAACCCCAACTCCATTCTCTCCCTCACGATCTTCTCCCACCTTTGCGAGGCGTATGTGGGTGTTACGCCCACTGCTAGCCTCTTCTTCCATTTCTACTCCCCTTTCTGCACCGGCAGGGTGGCCCTGCCGGTTGCGTCTACCTTTGTCTCCGGCCCAACCGGCCATATGAGTATCCCCTTCTTTCCTTGAAGGACTCGGTGTCGGGCTGGGCCAACCTTTGGTTCTATCAGAAGAAAGCGGAGGGGAGCCAACTGATCTATACCGGGGAGGTTGCCCCGGCCGCCGAGACGGCGCGCCCGCCCGTGCAGCCCGAGGAAGAGTGGATCCTTAGAACGATCAGCGAGCTTACCCAGATGGGGCTCACTGGTCGGGACATTGCCCGGGACTTCACCTTCAACCGAGTGTCCCCCTTGCGGTGCTGCGAGCATCTGTTCTTTGAAGTGACCGGGTGGCAAGACATCACCAGTGAGGACAACGCAGGTATGCCCTTTGGTCCTCCCTCCGACCATCGTCGCTGCCCGAATGTTGGCTTTATTCTTCTTTTCAATCCTTGTTCGTATTGCAGCCCCGAGGATGGACTAGGTTGATGAAAGGGTCGTCGAGATGTTCGGCGCCCCGAAGGAGAAGGAGCTGAAGCACGACCGCCAGTTCCCCAAAAATGTCTTCGACCGTAGTGATGCAGTAAGTATTTCTGCTTGTTCTCTGCTCGAGAAGCGCTTTCTGAGCTTATCTTACTCGGTTTTTGTTCGTAGGAGAAGGTCGCCCTCAAGCTCGCTGTGTCGAGTGCCGCTCCAACGCTCCTAGAAGATACCCCGACCAGGGGTCCTCGCAAGAAGGTGGCCGGTCAAAGCCGTCGACCTTCTGCCTCGCCTCCTCCCGCTCGGCACTTAAAATGCCAAGTCACGTCCAAGCCTCCGAGCAAGCACCACTTGGAGTATGCCGACCGGAAGAAGGTAAGGGAACTCCAACAGTGGTTTGCTGATTTCAAGCAGAAGAAGCCAGAGTTGATGGATCGATTGCAACAGCTGGCTGAGGAGGCGAAGAAGGCCGAGGAGGCAGCCAAGTCCACCGCGAGCAAGGAGCAGCTGGAGCGGCAGGTCAAGGCCCTCCAGGCTCAACTTGCTCAGGTAGTCGAGGACCTCGATGAGGAGGAGGAAGAGGAGGAAGAGGCCTTTTCCCTGCTTAGGAGGAGCTGAGGGTCGACGCCTCGACCAACCTTGGCGTTGGAGGGGGCCGACATGGACGTGGTCGACCCTATGATGGCCAGGGCCAGTGACGCCACCGCGCAATGCACTGAGGCAGTTGCCGAGGCCTACGAGGCCACCGCGGGTAGGGCGCCCGCGGTCCAAGACGAGGAGATCGAGGAAGAGGGTGCTTGCCTAGCGGAAGGTAACCCTCGCGCGGTCCCTTTACCTTTGCTCCTCTTGTGATTTTCCGCGCTAACCCCACTCCACTGGGCGTGGGAGTGATAGCTCGGCTGCTGTCCATAGACTTCCAGCAGATGGCTGAGTGGATTATCGACTCCGCAGTTAATGCCGAGCTGGAGCGCATCGCCGACCTGGCGATGGGCGAGGACTTGGAGGGATCGCCACGGGCTGACCTCCCAGTGGCCTCCGAGCACTCTCCTACAGCCACCGAGCTCCCTTTGGTCGCAGAGGTGCAAGACTCGCAAGGGGCCGAGGAAGTCAAGGCCTTGGTCCCTTACGAGGGGACGAGCGCGGTGCGGGCATGGAGGAGGCTCAGGAGGCAGAGCTCAAGGCTCAAGAACTGTCCGCCCCCGTCCAGTTGTCGTTGGTCAGCAGCCAGGAGGCGAACCCTAAGGCCAAAGAGTTAGTAGCCCATGACCAACCGCCGCTGGTCGGCGGTCAGGAGACGGGCCCTAGCTCGGTCGGCCCTCGGGGAGCGAGCCCCGAGGCAGAGGAGGTCGTCGTTATCGTCCAGCCACCCAGCGTGGAAGACGACCTGGGGGTTGATAGCGATGAGCTGCAGATCCTGGGGAAACCCATCCTCAGGGTGAGCAGGCCCCGGAGGTCGAGCGTCCTCTGGGGTTGATCGGAGAGGGAGCCGCCCATGCCCCCCTGGGCACATTGGTTGCTCAAGAGGAGCAAGGCCCCCGCCCGAGTGATGCGCTTGCTCGGAACGAGGATGACCCAACTTGGGTCAATCCGTTCTGTCGAGCTGGCGCGACCGACCGCCAGAAGCTCTAGGACAATTTGGTCACCCGTGCCCTTCTGGTAAGCTTTCCTGCTTTTATGCCGTGTTGCCCTTCTTCCCATGTCGAAAACCTTTTAAGGTGGCTTTAATCTTTTTTTTGTCTGCAGTTCGTTGCCAAGACCATGGAGGACATTGATGCCTCCACTCTTTTTGCGGAGGAGTTTTTGGGGTACCATCGCGAGCAAGACGTTAAGATCGCCGATGTGCGTGCCGCCGATCAGAAGGAGCTGTAGTTGGCAAAGAGCTCCGTTGCCGCGCTTCGAGACCAACTCTCCCAAAGCGAGGTGGCGAAAGCCACCTCGGAGCTAAGGTGTGCTAACCTCGAGGAGGAGTTGGGGAAGCTCCGGTAAGAAGTCCCCGACCTTCGCCGCGCCGCGCAAGAAGCTCGGGAGTGCGAGGAAGCTCAGCTCAAGGAGGTGCAGCGCCTCCGAGAGAGCGCCGCCGAGGGTCGCGCGGCTCGACGGAAGGTCTTGGACCTGGAGGCTGAGGTCGACTCCCTTAAGGAAGAGCTCGCCATCCTCCAGGCCAACCGTCAGGGTCAGACCTGAAGCCTTTGTAGATGATTACTTTTTTCTCTTTTTCTTCGACCTGTAAACCTTTGTGCATGATTTCGAAATAGAAAAGGCCGATATTGTCTTCTTTCCTCCTTGCTTTGGATGCTCTTATGTTTGCTCGACGGTTGTTCTGCAAAAAGGAAAGCAACCACGGGAGAGAACAAGAGCTAAAACTTGGAAAAAGTTTAGTCCTCATACATATGAGCCCCCGCTATGGACAAAGGTCATGCACCTAAACTTGTGAGCACGGGTTTGTTCATAGGTGGAGTAAAAAGGTTGCGTTCATGCTTATTCGACCGGAACTATCAATGGACGCATTTTGAAAACTTAGGTCATACGCGCATAGCGTGTTTTTCTCGTGGCGCGGCCGAGCCGTGCCTCTAGCTTGCGAGCATAGTTGCACGTGTGACCTAAAGCTAACGGGCACAGTGTCGCCAATGCTCGTGATGAACCACCGAGCCCAGGTTGGAGCCGAGCTTGAACCAAGGATGAGGATGCATTGTGCGTGATCGTTCATGCAGCGTAGAGCTACTGCAAAAAGAGATCAGCACGAACAAATGGCCTGCGGGTTTCCGAGCTTGGCTTCAAAGGGAATGGTACACGTGCATTGTTTGGCCGTGCTCGTTCGTTTCACTTAAAATTTCGAAGCGAAGCACTAGGGGTATAAGTTTTTCGAGAAAGAGACCGAAACGAAGCGGAAAGCAGATAATTTAACTTGAAAGGTGCTTAAACATAGAACTTACGCAGCTGATCGATGTTCCAGGTGCTGGTGAGCACTCGACCATCCTCCATCGCTAGGCGAGTAGCCCCCAGGCGTGTTACAGATACGACCGTGTAGGGTCCCTCCCATCTGGGGGTTAGCTTGTTGGCTTTTGATAGGTCCTGAACCCGTCGTAAGACCAAGTCAACGGCTTGCAGGTCCTTGGTCGAACTGACTTGGCCGCGTGCCTACGAAGTGCCTGTAGGTAAACCGCGGACCGGAGTAATGCCCGTTCTCGTGTTGCCTCTGCGAGGTCTAGGTCGACGAGTCGCTCGATTTCCTGGTCGACGGAATCGACCAGTTCCACCCTTGGGGAACCCAGCACAATTTCTGCAGGCAAAATGACCTCTGCATCGTAGACAAGTTGAAACGGGGTTTCACCCGTGGCTCGACTCGTGGTGGTGCGAACCGACCAAAGAACAGCGGGTAGCTTATCCACCCACTCATGCTTGTGCTGGCTGAGGTTTTTGAAGACCCTCTTTTTATGCCTTGAATTAACTGCCCATTTGCTCGTTCGGCCGCCCCATTGCTCTGTGGATGTGCCACAGAGGCGAAGCAGACCTTGGTCCCGACATCCTCGCAGTAACTTTGGAACAACTCACTGGTGAATTGGGTTCCATTGTCTGTGATAAGACGGTTGGGTATCCCAAACCGGGTTACCACATTGCTTCGGAGGAACCTCTTGGCCGCTTGGGCCGAGATGGTCGACACGGGCTCGGCCTCTATCCACTTGGTGAAAGTGTCGATGGCCACGAGCAAGTATTTGTAGCCTTTCTGGCCTCGGGGAAAAAGCCCTAGGATATCGAGCCCCCAGGTCGAAAATGGCCATGAAAGTGGGATGGTTTGTAGCATGTACGCTGGCTGATGGACCTTGCGGGCATGAAACTGGCATGCTCGACAAGTTGTCACGATCGACCATGCGTCCGCCAAGGCCGTTGGCCAATAATAACCCAATCGGAATGCCTTGCTCACAAGCGTTCTGAACGACAAATGAGCTCCACACATCCCTTCATGGATATCCCGAAGAAGGTACTGGCCCTCTTCTTGGGAGACACACTTGGAGAGGACTCCTAGTGCGCCCTTGCGGTATAGGTCGCCTTCAATCAGTTTGTACTGAGAAGATCGCCTTGTAAGCCGGGAACGCTCGGCTTCTTCCTCGGGCAATGTCCCGTACGCGAGGTATTGGACGAATGGCGTCATCCAACTCGTGCTTTGCTCGAGGAGAGAGACTGTACCGCCTATCTCTGGTGCCTCCTCTATAGAGGGAATGGAGGGCTTATACAGGTGCTCAACGAGCACCCCCGCCAGAGCGGTAGTTTGAGAGGAACCAACCTTTGATAATTGGTCGGCCAGGGCATTGTCCTTCCTGGGGATGTAGAGTACATCGAAATTCTTGAAGTACTTCTCCATCTTCCTTACTTCGACTAGGTAAAGCGCCATTGAGGTATCGGAATACTGATACTCCTTGTTGACCTGGTTCACGACCAACTGCGAATCTCCCATCACAGTAAGCCGCTGGACTCCTAGCGATTTGCATGCTCGCAGCCCGGCTAAGAGGCCTTCATACTCTGCTGCGTTGTTGGTCGTGGCAAAGTGCAATCGGACGGCACACTGGAGTCATTCTCCATCTGAGGAGACCAACACGACACCAGCCCCCAAGCGTTCGTATGCTCGGGACCCGTCGAAATACATAGTACAGTGATTTTCCTTAGATCTTGCAGGCTCGCTCGTTGACTGGGGTGGAGCCGACCATTCTACCACGAAGTCTGCCAGAACTTGGGACTTGATGGCCGTGCGAGCTGAAAACGTTATTTAGAACTCAGCAAGCTCCATGGCCCACTTTGCTATACGACCACTTGCGTCTTGATTTCTCAGGGTCTCCCTGAGTGGGAAACTGGTCGGGACCACAATTTTGTGGGCTTGGAAGTGATGGCGTAGCTTTCTGGAGGCCACTAGCAGTGTGTACAAGAGTTTCTGGTCCTCGGGGTAACGCTCCTTTGGTCCATGCAGCACCTCACTAACATAGTAGATAGGTCGTTGGGCTCCATCCCTCTCAACTGCTAAAACCGCGCTTACAGCTTGCGGAGTGGCCGCTAGATATAATAGCAAATTCTCTTCTTTCTTGGGAGTGACCAGGATGGGTGGCTTGGACAGGTATTGCTTTAGTTCCTCGAAGGAACGATTAGCTTCCTCCGTCCAAGAGAAACCATCGTGTTTGCGTAGGGCCTTGAAGAAAGGTAACCCTCGCTCACCCAGCCGAGAAATAAAGCGCTTAAAGCGGCCATCCGACCGGTCAAGGCCTGTACCTCCTTTACGCATGTGGGTGGTCTCATATTTTCAATGGCTTCAATTTTCTCTGGATTCGCCCCAATGCCCTGCGGGCCGACCATGTAGCCGAGCACCTTGCCGGCCTTTACACCGAAAACGCATTTCTCCGGGTTCAAATTTATTCGATGCTTATTGAGATTACAAAATGTCTCCTCTAGGTCGGCGACATGACTTGGAGCGAGCTTGCTCTTGACGACTATGTCGTCTACATAAACCTCCAAGTTACGACCTAATTGATCCGTAAAGGTTTTCTGCATGAGGCGCTGAAAAGTTGCTCCAGCGTTTTTCAGACCGAAGGACATGGTCGTGTAGCAGAATGTCCCAAACGGGGTGATAAAGGAGGTCTTCCCCTCGTCTTCACGGGATATGCTAATCTGGTGATACCCCGAATAAGCGTCCAGGAAGCTCATAACTTGTGGCTCCGCCGTCGCATCGACCAACTGGTCTATGCGAGGTAGCAGGTAGTTGTCTTTTGGGCATGCTGCGTTTAAGCCTGTGTGGTCGACACACATGCGCCACTTGCCTCTTTTCTTCTTGACTATGACTGGGTTAGCCAGCCATTCCGAGTGCTCGATCTCTCTGATGAAGCCGGCTTTAAGGAGTTTATCTAGTTCCTCCTGGATGATCGCCTGTTTTTCCGGGGAAAACTGTCTGAGTTTTTGCCGCACTGGTTTTTTGTCGTCGAATCTTAGCCTGTGCTCAATCACCTCCCTTGGGACTCCGGGCATGTCGGATGGTTCCCAAGCGAACGCATCCGGATTTTCTCGGAGGAAGGTGATGAGCTTGAGTTCCTATTTGGGATCTAAAGAGGATCCCAAATGCACGACCTTGGCGGGTTCCGACTCGCTGAGTGGAACAGCCTTGGTCTCTCCTCCCGGCTGGAGGACAACTTTAGGCCGGGAGTGCTTCGGCTCTTGGTTGGGGCCGCATGTAGGCATTTGACCGACCATGTCCAACGCCCTCTCTTCGCAACTTAATGCGGACTTGTGGCTCCCCCTCACGGTTATGACCCCATTGGGTCCAGGAACCTTTAAGCATTGGTACGCGTGGTGCGTGGCGGCCATGAACTTGGCCAAGGACGGCCTGCCAAGAATGGCGTTGTAAGCCGACTCGAAGTCGACCACTGTCGACGATCGGTTTCGCCGGCAATGAGATTTGTGATTCTAGGGGATTCGTGCGGGATCTGAGCTTGATGGTAACACAGGATGCGAGGGCGATCTGTGTTTAGACAGGTTCGGGCTCTCTCGGAGGAGATAATACCCTAGTCCTGTGTTCTTGGATATATGAGCGTCCTCCCTTTCTTGTTTCTCCCTCCTCCCCTTATATACTGGGGGAGGGATACATGATAGATGGGCGCCACCGGGCCCTCAACATGGTGGCCTCACCAACACGTACTTTGTCTTTGTCGGCTATGGCGCACTACGTCTTGGAGAGGTGGTTGTGCTTTCCCCGACCCGCGCCTGCCGCCCTGTCAGGTTCCAGCGCCTGCAGGCTCTGCGAATGTCAGGCTGCATGCTTCGCTTTTGGCGGGTTGTTTGGGCGTGGCGCGAAGCTTCGCCGAAGGATCAGGAGTTGCCTTGGGGAACAAGTCGAAACCTCCTCCGGGCCCGTCGTGGCGCTTCTGGGCTTTGGGCCTACTGCTCCGCCCGTCTAGCCCAGTCGGGTATAGGCCCCACTTGCGGGACCCCTATCTCGGACATCCCACAGCAGCCCCCAAGTGCTTTAGGATCGGATTTCCGTCTCTTATCCTGTCATAAAGATTATACGGGAAAAAAGATCGTAAAGAACTTGTAGTGTGAAGCCACCGTGGTTGGTTGGCTCGTGGCCGAGTGGTATCCGTGCCCATGTACGGTGCGCGGCAACCGGCTTGTTGCTCAGCTGACCCTCATGGGGCATACCATAGTCTTTTTGGCTCGTGGCCGAGTGGTATCCGCTACTGCTTACGGCGCAAAGAATCGGCTTGTCGCTCAGCTGACCCTCATGGGGCATACCGTAGTCTTTTGGCTCGTGGCCGAGTGGTACCCGCGCCCGTTTAAGGTGCGCGGCAACTGGCTTGTCGCTCAGCTGGCCCTCATGGGGCATACCGTAGTCTTTTGGCTCGTGGCCGAGTGGTACCCGCGCCCGTTTAAGGTGCGCGCAGAATCGCTTGTCGCTCACCGCCCTCATGGGGCGTCTGTAATCTTTTGGCTCGTGGCCAAGTGGTACCGCGCCCGTTTAAGGTCTTGTGACAGCGGCTTGTCGCTCGGTGGCCCTCATGGGGCGTACCATAGTCTTTTGGCTCGTGGCGAGAGTGGTACCGTGCGTTCAAGGTGCTTGCAGCGGCTTGTCGCTCGGTGGCCCTCATGGGGCGTACCATGGTCATATAGAGTAATGCATGTGCCCGTTACGGCGCCTTTGCCGAACTCTCATGGAGCGCATTCTCAAGACCGGGTTAGTGAAAATCCTCCCACGGTACCCAATCACGCTAAGAAGCAGTGACCAGCAATTGACCCCAAATTATGGGGCATACCGCTTGAGGATGTTCGGAAAGTGCCCGGCCCCAAGCTTCCGTGGCGGCCGGCGTTCAGGCCCATCATGGGGCGCACTTTATCCCAAACTTTGAACCAGACTTGACACCTGGTCGCGTTTTGCGCAACTTAGCTATCGGCCCAACATGGGGCGTGCCCTAGATCTGGCCCAGAATCGAGCGCGAAGGCCCTTGCTTTTCCCGCCGTAAGGCGAAAATTGAGGCTTATTCCTTATAAATGAGGGAAAACTTGCTAGGCGAAGATACCTTTGTCCCTCCCCCACCACGGTTGAGAAATCTTTAAGTCTCCTTTGGCGATTTGGGCGACCTAGGGTTTCTAGTTTCGTGCCCAAGACCCTCGGCGGTTCCTCCCACCGGGTCTCCTTCACCGAGATGTCTTCTTCTTCGGAATCCTTATCAGCGTCGGAGGGTAACACCAACCCTGCGACTGCGGGATGGGAGACCTCCGTCACCACGACGTCCCGCTTGGAGGAGCTGGTCGCTGCCGGCGTCCTTCCTCTGCTGGAGTTGATCTCCGCCCGTCCCGCCGCAGGTGACCCTTACCCCACACCTCTAGAGAATGAGATTGTGGTGTTCGAGTCCTTCTTCTGGCGAGGATTTAGCGTTCCTGGAAGCGCCTTCTTCCGAGGGCTCCTTCACTTTTACGAAATCGAGCTGATCAATTTGAATCCCAACTCCATTCTTCACATTACTATCTTCGTTCAGCTTTGCGAGGCGTATCTTGGGATACGTCCTCATTTTGACTTGTTCTGCTCCCTCTTCTTGCTCAAACCTCATCCGAACCGGGCTGCTCCCAGCGTCATTGGGGGCGCCGGGCTCCAGCTGCGAGAGGGCTTGAAGAAACAGTACTTCGTCATCCCCCTCAAGACCTCCCTCAAAGGTTGGAGGCGGGAGTGGTTCTATTGTGCCAATGTTGACCCTTTTCTCGCCCCTTTCGCTGGCCGCGCCCCTAAAGCTTCCCGATGCTGGAGCGATGCCCCGGATGACGGCGGTTTGGACCAAGTCTCCGAGCTTCTGGCATGGATTAACGATCTGAAGAACCGAGGGCTGACGGGCCCCGGGATCGCGATCAGCTTTGTGCAGCGCCGGGTGCAGCCCTTAAAGGAGAGAATCCATTTGGGGTTCCAGTACGGCGGGTCTCAGGATCCCACCCGGGAGACGGACACGTCCTTGTCGAAAGATGCATTGGCGGCGCGGGTGGTTGACCTCTTCGTGCCTGGCACTGTGATCACCAACAGGGGCTGCCCTCACAAATTTTCGGCGGCGAACCCTCCCCCTCCTGTGAGTGCACCACTCTCTCGAAAAACTGTCCCATGATTTTTGCCTGATGTGTGATTCTGACAGCGTGCGATCGTTCCTTTTTCAGGAACGCGAGTCCTTCTTTTCTGACGCTCCGGTCGTCGGCCTCTCTCGGCTGAGGAATGCTCAGGCCAAGCGAGCGGCTGACACCTCGGCCGATGAGTCGCGCAGGAATCGGCGGAGGAGGCTTGGCCCTTCGTCACCGGCCTTCGACCTCCGGCGTGCCGGATCACGAAGTCTTGAGCCACGACCCTCTGTCTCGAGGCAGCCCAGCCGGTCTTTAGTCTGGTTCCCCTCCGAGTGGTCTTTGGGACTCGGATGAAACACAGGATAAAATTTAAGAAATCCAGGAGGTATTCTTTTGGGCAATCCTTGTCTTTTGTTATTACCTCTTTGAGATGTTTTCCCTTTTTTGCCGATTCAGGACTCCTACTATGGACGTCCCAGTGGAGGGGTCTCCTGAAAAGGAGCCCCCGGGACCGGCTTCTCCAGGGGGGACCGCCCCTCGTCGGCTAGGTCACCGTCTCCTTCGGCAGCTGGGGCGT
Organism: Rhipidocladum racemiflorum; assembly: GCA_036346355.1. NCBI lineage: Eukaryota > Viridiplantae > Streptophyta > Magnoliopsida > Poales > Poaceae > Rhipidocladum > Rhipidocladum racemiflorum. Next base: position 49,199,351 of record CM070589.1, read on the forward strand.
CGCCACCTCGCACTGCTGGCCCGACCGCTGAGCCACCAAGTGGCCCAGCAGTCGAGGAGCTTGACCCGGCTCCGCCTCCCGAAGTGGAGGAGGTGCGTCGAGTGCCACCGCCACTCGGTCCCCTGCCGAAACCCCCGAATCGGACCGTGTGGAGTGAGGGAGGTTCCGACTGGAAAGGGATGGAGGAGGATGAGGAAGCGGAGATAGCTGCTCGGATGGAGCTTTACGAGCTCACCGTCAGGTGTAGTACGCTCGTCAGGGTGAGTTTTCTGTCTTTCTTTGGTCTGTTCTTATTAGGGAATGTTGGCCTCCACCTGAGACTCTGCCCTGTCGCCTAGGACATGGGAGAGCGCTCGGAGCAGAGGTCGCAATTTTTTCGGAAGGTGCTCCCCAAGCTCAAGGAGCACCAGAAGTATCAGGACATGGTCAACGAGATCAGCAGCGACAGATGGAAAGAGGTCCATGGGCTAGAGACCCAGTGTATGGCGATCCGAGAAGAGAAGGCGAAGCTTGAGCATGCGCTCGAAGGTGAGATCCTCCCCTGGACTCAGTTTGGACATCTTTTTGGACAATTGGAAAGGATGATGACGCTCTTGTGTTTCAGAGCGCGATTCGACCATTGCTGAGCTGAGAGCCCGACTGGAAGCTTCAGAAAGTTCTGACCTCGAAGCTCGAGTCGGCTTGGAGAGGGTACAATGGGAGCTGAAGGGTAAATTTCTTTGACTTGGATTGAACGTACTTGGCGTCGGGTGTGTTTTCTGATGGCAGTTCGGCTTTGGTGCAGAATGCAAGGAGAAGATGACCACTGCCGAACGGAGCCGGATCGAGCCGTGGCGTCGCTCGCGAGCTTGATTCTGCACCTTCTGCGTATTGAAGGAGCTGAGTCGGGCCAGGGGGACGACGCTATTCCGCTTCTCTCTGGAGGAGCCGATAGGATCAGAGCTTATGCCAAGGAGTCCGCGACCATGAGTGCGAACCAGGCGTTGGCGGTGGTCAAGTCTCATTATCCGAGAGTTGACCTTGAAGCTGTGAAAGAGGGTTTTGCCTGTGATGAAGACAAAGCCAACGCACTCCTCGAAGAGGTCTCCGGTACATCGCAGGCCTTGTTAGAGAATCTTGAATTCTGATTTCGATGTGAACCTTAATGCCGAGTGCTGGCCCTCCCCTCCTTGTTTGAAACGTTGTATTTTCTCACTTGAATATAATTTGTCTGTATTGTCCTCTGCTAAGTGGGCTCCAGACCTTTTTTACTCTTTCCCCCTTATCTGAGTTGCTAGAATATAGGCCCACGGCCTTTTGGCCCCCGTTGCGCCTTTCTGGGTGGCTTTCAGTCGACTGGTATGGCTCCCAAGCGCCAGGGTCTTGCCCCGTGGCCTTTTCGCCCAGACACGCTTTTCCGAGTGGCTGAGTGGTTCAGCCCTCGAGCGTCGGGACTTGCGTTGCGGCCTCCTGGCTGAGTGGTTCGGCCCCCAAGTTTGTGTCGTCGCCTCCCGGCTCACAGCCCCCGGACTTCTCGCTTAACTGGGCGAAGTGAGCGGGAAGGCCGAATTAACTTGAACTGCTCATGACACGTGTCTGGCGAAATGTCCCTTAATTTTGTTCAATGTGCTGATCTTCTTTGGTATTTGCGCAGCCGCTTTGTTTTCCACGTTCTTTGAATGGCGTCGCCTCAGCTCCGGAGCCACGCCCAGCTTATAAATGGGACGTCACCGCCCTTGAGCGATCGTCCCTTTCTTCTTCCTCTTCTTAGAGATTTTTTGTAGTGCCGCTTCCAATGTCGGATAGCGATTCGGAGAACGCCGAGCTCTGGTTGGACCTTGACTTCGCCACGATGGAGTTGGCGGAGGAGAGGGCGGCGGCGAGAGACGCAGTCGCCGTCGCCGCTCTCATCGAGGCTGTGCCGGCGCTTGCGGAGGTGGAGGACGTGCTGAAGGAGATTCTCGGGCGGGAGCGTCGTGACGCCGCCGTCGTGGAGGCCCTTCTTCGTCTCGTGCCTTCACTCTGGGTGGTTGCGGACTTGATCCGCGAAGCCCTGGGGCGGTCGCGTCGCGGTTAGCCGCTTGCATCCAGCTCCGTGGCATCAGCAGCAGCACCAGCAGGATTGGCGGCAGGAGCCGCCCCTCCCCTTTTTTTTAGCGCGAGAAAATGAAAAAGAAAGTCAGTAATGTAAATTATTAATATTATGGAACAAAATGTGAAACCTTGCCCAGTCCATGCCATCATAATTATCCCGAGTTTAAGGTTCCGCCTAATCAACCGTTCTAGTCAGTTGCTCCAGCGCCAGCAACGAGGCGTTGAGGCTCGAGCTTTTGACAGCTAGAAACCCACGACTAGGCGAATCTTGGTTAAATTCTGGCGCTACGAATTGTAGTCCCCGAGTGGTTAGTGCTTTCAGGCTGTACCCTTCCCGCTTCGCGCGCTGGTATAAACCGTCGGAGTTGTCCGCTTATCGCGGTCTTTATTTCCGTGTGTTTTGCACCGGCACGACCAGGGTTAGGTGCTACACCAGTCGGGTAATAACCACTCGGGACTAGCATTACACAGTAGAAGTTCAGAAAATGAAACGGATCACCATTTTATTTAGCATGTGAGAGTCGGGTACATAACTTATGCGTAGAAGCGACGGAGCTGTTCGGCGTTCCAAGTATTTGCCAAAACCTCGCCATCTTCACGTCTGAGTCGATAGGCACCCGGCCGGACCGTCTCCTCCACAATGTACGGTCCTTTCCAAATTGGAGAGAGCTTGTGCTCACTTTTCTGGTTCCTCCTGAGGACCAGATCTCCTTTTGAAAAGACTCTGCTTCTGACATTGCGAGAATGGTAACGCCGAAGTCCCTGGAGGTACTTAGCCGACTGGATGGCTGCAACGTTCCGAGCCTCCTTGAGTTGATCAAGCTCCACCATTCGGCTCCCCTCAGACTCGGCCTCCTTGTAATTCCGAACCCTCGTGGATTCGAATCCTAGTTCGGTCGGCAGAACCGCCTCTGCACCGTAAACTAGGAAAAAGGGTGTTTGGCCAGTTGCTCGGTGGGGTGGTTACGAGTCCCAGAGTACCGACAGTAACTCCTTCACCCATCGGGTAGCGTATGGTTTGAGGCGATCGAAGATCCTGGCCTTGAGGCCCTGGAGGACCAGGCCATTAGCCCGCTCCACCTGCCCATTGCTTCGTGGATGAGCCACCGAGGCGAAGCAGATCTTGATCCCGACGCCTTCGCACCATTCTTGAAATTCTTCACTCCTGAATTGGGTGCCATTGTCCGTGATGATCCGGTTGGGCACTCCGAATCTAACCACGATATCCTGGAAGAACTCCTTGGCCTTAACCGCAGTGATAGTGACAACTGGTTTAGCTTCGATCCACTTGGTGAACTTGTCAATGGCTACAAAAAGGTAGGCGAAGCCACCTTGAGCCTTCTTGAGTGGGCCCACTAAGTCGAGCCCCCAGACCGCAAAGGGCCAAGAGATGGGGATAGTTTGCAGCTCCTGCGCTGGCAAGTGTGTCTACCTTGCATAGAACTGGCAGCCCTCGCAAGTTCGAACGATCTCCTTAGCATCCGTCACTGCCGTAGGCCAAAAGAAGCCCTGGCGGTAGGCTTTCCCAACCAAGGCGCTTGACGCCGCGTGATGGCCACACATCCCCGAGTGGATTTCTTGGAGCAGATCTCTTCCCACTTGTCCTGAAATGCACCGCCTGAGGACACCTGACGTGCTCTTGCGAAAGAGCTCCTCGCCAACCACCACGTAGGATTTGGCTTGTCGGGAGATGCGCTCTGCCAGAGCGGTTGCTTCAGGAAGTTTGTCCTTCAGGAGATAATCAAGGTATGGGGCCGTCCAGTCGGGATCAATGAGCAGGACTCCGGCCTCAGGATCTTTGCTCGGCTCCCGTCGTTTTGCAACGGTTGGTTCGTAAAGATCCTGGACGAAGATACCACTCGGAACCTCGACCCGAGTGGCTCCCATCTTGGCCAATTCGTCGGCTGCCTCATTATTGCGGTGGAGGACATGGACCAGCTCCAGCATCACAAACTTGCCTTCCAATTCTCGGACTTGCTGGCAATACGCCGTCATAGTCTGATCAACGCACGACCAATCCTTCTGTACTTGGCTCACCACCAACTGGGAGTCACCACGAACCGCCAGTCGTCAGATTCCGAGCGATGTGGCGATGCGGAGCCCATGGATGAGAGCCTCGTACTCTGCGGCATTGTTCGAGGCCGGGAAGTGAATCCGAAGGACGTACTTCAACCTGTCGCCCTTCGGCGAGACAAGGAGAATTCCCGCCCCTGCTCCACCAAGCATGAGAGATCCATCGAAGTGCATGGTCCAATATTCTGGCTCTTCTTCCGTAAGGGGGCACGGGATTGATCCATTCGGCCGTAAAGTCGGCCAAAGCCTGGGACTTGATGGCGGTGCGCGGCTTGAACGAGACGTCGAAAGCTCCAAGCTCGGCTACCCACTTTGAAATTCTTCCAGTAGCTTCTCGATTATGGAGGACCTCTCCCACGGGGAAAGAAGTCACTACTGAAATCGAATGTCCTTGGAAATAATGCTTGACTTCGCGACGAGATCAAAATTGCATACGAAGCTTACGAATTTGAGGATATCGCGTCTTGGATTCGCCCAGTACTTCGCTGACAAAATAAACAGGGCGTTGTACGCCGTAGCGGTGTCCAGATTCTTCCCGCTCCACAACTATCGCGGCACTGACTACATGAGTTGTTGCCGCTTATGTAGAGCAGGAGAGGTTCACGGCACCGGCGAAACTAGAATGGAGGGTGGAGAGGAACACCAAGAGTTCTTCAAAGGCTTCTTTGTGCCTCTGCCGTCCATTCAAAGCGGTCCTGCTTCTTGAGGAGCTTGAAGAAAGGCATCCCCCGAACTCCCAACCGGGAGATAAACCTGCCAAGCGCTACCATGCAGCCAGTAAGCTTTTGGACATCTTTTTGGCTGGCAGGCGGGGCCATCCTTATGATGGCCCCGATTTTCTCCGGGTTTGGCTCGATCCCACGATGAGAGACAATGAACCCGAGTAGTTTCCCGGAAGAAACTCCGAAAACGCACTTCTCAGGGTTTAGCCTCATCTGGAACGCCCTCAGACTTGCGAACGTCTCGGCCAGATCGGAGGTGAGGCTGTCCTCTGTCTTGGTTTTAACCACTATATCATCCACATATGCTTCCACATTGCGTCCGAGCTGATGGTGAAAACACCGCTGTATCGCGCGCTGATAAGTTGCGCCAGCATTCTTCAGCCCAAACGGCATGGTGATGTAGCAATATGCTCCGAATGGGGTGATAAATGAAGTCTTCTCACAATCCTCCTCTTGAAGCTGGATTTGATGATAGCCTGAGTAGGCGTCCAGAAAACTAAGTAGTTGGGATCCAGCAGTGGAGTCTACCACCTGATCAATGCGGGGGAGACCGAAGGGATCTTTCGGGCAAGCCTTGTTGAGGTCGGTGTAATCAACACACATGCGCCAGCTTTTATTCTTCTTTTGGACGAGTACAGGGTTTGCCAACCAGTCGGGGTGATACACTTCCTTGATGAAGCCTGCGGCTAGCAGCTTCGTGATCTCCTCCCTGATGGCTTCTTGGCGGTCTTGGGCAAACCGTCGCAACCTTTGCTTGACTGGCCTGGCCGATTCGTTTACATTCAGCGCGTGCTCGATCACCTCCCTGGGGACCCCGGGCATGTCCGACGGCTTCCAGGCAAAGACGTCTCTGTTTGCCCGCAGAAAAGTGACGAGCGCGTCCTCCTATTTGTCTCCGAGCCCTGTCCCGATCAAGGCGGTTCGCGCCGGATCGGACGGGTCGAGGAGGATTCTTTTGGTACCTTCCTCGGGGCCGATCCCGGGGTTTCGCGCTTTGCGGGTAGGGACGCTGCCTTCCGGCTTGTCGGAATCCGCCTCTCGCCGAATCCTCTCCCGACCCGCTCGCGCCTCCAGGGACTCGGCCATCTCGCAGCTCTCCTTGTCACAGGAAAAAGACTGCCTTATGTCACCGCGTAGAGCGATGATACCACTCGGCCCTGGCATCTTCAATGTCAGGTATGCGTAGTGGGGCACTGCCATGAACTTGGCCAGCGCCGGTCTCCCCAAGATGGCATGATACGCTGTCGCGAAATCAGCCACCTCGAAGCCAAGGTTCTCTGTCCGGTAATTTTCCCTTGCGCCGAAAGTGACCGGCAGAGTGATTTGTCCGAGTGGTGTCGCAGAAGTTCCAGGTATGACACCGTGGAAAGGCGACGATCCGCGCTTTAGCTCCGACCGCGGAATCCCCATATCGTCAAGGGTTTTGACAAAGAGGACATTGAGCCCGCTTCCACCGTCGATCAATACCCTCTTGAGCTTGATGCCGCGGACAACGGGCGCCAAGACAAGAGGATATCTGCCGGGGAATGGGACATGATCTGGGTGATCCGAGCGGTCGTAAGTTATCGCGACCTTGGACCACCGTACATATTGGGGAGTCTCCGGCTCCACTGCGTAGATGTCCCGGGCGGTGAGCTTTTGCTTCCGCTTGGACTCATATGCAGCCGAGCCCCTGAATATGTAGTTGAGCTCGAGATCGACTTCCTGATAGTCCTCCTCGGCTTCGGGGGGAGGTGGCTTGCCGGCGGCGTGTCCACTCGGACCTTGTCCAGCCTGCTTCTTGCTCTCGCGGGCGAATCTCTTCAGAGTGAAGCAATCCTTGGCGGCATGTCTCCCCTTCGGATGGAAGGGGCAAAGCGAGTTCATCACCTTGTCATACCCATCTTCTTTGAGGGCGCGTGGGTGAGTTGGTGCAGCGATTGCCACCAGCTCTTCGCCCTTGCGCTTCTTTTCCTTCCGCCGGGGGGTTCAGCCTGATCCTTCCCCTCATCACGCCATTCTGCCAAAGCCTCGGAGGCTGAAGCGTAACGGTCCGCTAGGGCGAACAGCTCACGAACCGACGTTGGTGGCTTCCGAGACATCTTCTTGATGAGATCGGGGTCGCTGACTCCCTTCTGGAAGGTAGCTATCACAATCGCATCCATGACATCCCGAACGGTGCTTTTCCTATGCATGAAGCGCTTGACGAACTCCCGGAGGGATTCGTTCCTCCTTTGGTGTAGCTGATATAGGTCCCAGGGGGTGCCTGGGCGCTCGTAAGTGCCTTGGAAATTTGAAATGAACTGCTCACACAGATCTCCCGAGAATCTATAGAGTTCGGGGGAGTCCAGTGAGCCATGCTTGGGCAGGGCGAGAGGGTAGCGGTAAGTAGTTTGCCATTACTTTGATCCCCACTGGCGTACCGCTTGCTAGAGCATATACCTGTAGCCAAGCCTCCGGGTCCCTCTCACCGTCAAACCTAGTGATGCCTTTAGGATTAAACCCATCAGGCCAAACCACTCGGCGTAGGTGAGGGGTAAACACGCGAACCCCTTCAATGACCCCGCGACAACCTCCGGGCGATGATCGACGCGGAGGGGATCGCGCTTGGCGTGCTTCGCGATCTCGTGGAAGGATGCCGTAGCGTTCATACTCGTCGGCATGGCGGCGTTGTTCCTCCCTTTCTCGATCGCGGCGCCTGGCGTCGAGGTCTGAACGGAGGTCGCGGTTGATGCTATGTCGCAAGTCGTCTCCGCGGGGTGGAACATGATGCGTCTGGCGGGCTTCCCGACCTGACCGGCTGCTGGCCGTCTAGGTCCTCACCGGACCACGTGACAGCTCCTTTGCCGGCTGGTCGATGCAGGCTTCTTTGGATAGCCGCGCCGTCACCATGGCCTTTACTTGGGCCACATCGAGTATGATCGATCACCCGCCTCAAAGATAGGGCTCAGGGTATCCAGGAGTATCTTGGAGGCGACGATATTCTGCTGTGGGGTACGGAAAACAGCTTGGTCCCCCATCTTGGCTTGCAGAATGTCTTCATTGACAGCCCGGGCGCGGTCCCGCAGAGTACGCACCCGCGCATCAGGTTCAGTTGCTTGGCCACCTTCCAAGTCGGCGGTGGCCGAAGTGTCGAGGCGTTGCTGCGAATCCGCCCGCGAGCCCTCGATTACGCAGACTCTACGGAAATTCCAGCAGCTCTCTAGGCTTTCTTCTGACTCGGCTGCTGAGCTGGGTGAGCCTGAAGAGGATAACTCCAGGCGCTCGGAGGTGCCGAGTGGTTTGCGGCGAGAACCCCCACCATTCGTACCTCGGCGCCCTTGGGTCTGACTCCCTGGCCGGACCGGGCCTTCGGTCCCCTACTCGGCACTTTAGAGCGCGAGACAGGGGGACCCCCCCGATTGGCGTGGAAGTCGCGACGATGGCTCACCAGAAACCTCACCGTGCTGTAGCACGGTCCCCTTAGAGAGGGAAAGGTTCCCGAGGTCATTGGAGATGAAGGTCAGGCTTCCGAAACGGAAGACCTGACCCGGGAAGAAGACTGTGGAGACTCCGCTCGTCGCAGCCATCGAGCTTGACGAAGATCTTGACACAAGCCCCTACCTGGCGCGCCAACTGTCGACGATCGGTTTCGCCGGCAATGAGATTTGTGATTCTAGGGGATTCGTGCGGGATCTGAGCTTTATGGTAACACAGGATGCGAGGGCGATCTGTGTTTAGACAGGTTCGGGCTCTCTCGGAGGAGATAATACCCTAGTCCTGTGTTCTTGGATATATGAGCGTCCTCCCTTTCTTGTTTCTCCCTCCTCCCCTTATATACTGGGGGAGGGATACATGATAGATGGGCGCCACCGGGCCCTCAACATGGTGGTCTCACCAACACGTACTTTGTCTTCGTCGGCTATGGCGCACTACGTCTTGGAGAGGTGGTTGTGCTTTCCCTGACCCGCGCCTGCCGCCCTGTCAGGTTCCAGCGCCTGTAGGCTCTGCGAATGTCAGGCTGCATGCTTCGCTTTTGGCGGGTTGTTTGGGCGTGGCGCGAAGCTTCGCCGAAGGATCGGGAGTTGCCTTGGGGAACAAGTCGAAACCTCCTCCGGGCCCGTCGTGGCGCTTCTGGGCTTTGGGCCTACTGCTCCGCCCGTCTAGCCCAGTCGGGTATAGGCCCCACTTGCGGGACCCCTATCTCGGACATCCCACAACCACCTCAATGGTGATCAACTCTGTACGGAAGTTGCTCGGACTGCCGAAGGTGACGGGCAAAACGACCTGGCCCAAAGGCTTGATCGAGGTGCCCGGGACTATTCCAAAGAAGGGAACCGCTATTCTTTTGATCTTGGAGCGAGGGATCTGCATCTCATCCAAAACCTTGGCGGAAATTAAATCCAAGGAGCTTCCGGAATCTATAAGGACCCTGCCAACGACAGTGTTGCTGAAGGTCGGGCTTACGACCATCGGAAGCTTCTGTGGTTTTGTCATTCCAAGGGGACAATCTTCCTTGGAGAACGTAAGAGATAGCTCGGACCACTTGAGCTCTTGTACGGGAGGCTTTCCTTGGGTAACATGGTGTACCTCCCGTGCAGCATCCTTCAAATCTCGGCGAGATTTGTAGGCGGAGGACCCCCAAAAATAACCGCGATGTGGTTCTAGGGTTCTTGATATTACATGTCCTCCTCGTTATTGTAACATCCCAAAATTTTGCTTTTCTTAAATTCATGTGTGATTTGGCACTTTGGTGAATTTTTGGAATTTTCTGGAATTTATTTGGATTTATTTGGAATTTATTTGAATTTATTCCATTTTTGAAATAATTAAAGAATTTAAATTTGCAAATAAATTTTTGTTGGAAATATTTTATTTGAGTCCAAACTGATCCAAAATATTTTCCAGAATTTTTCTGGAATTTTTCTGAGTCATTTGCTATTTTTAATGAATTAAATGAATTACTGGGAATTATTTTAAATATTAAATCGCTGGAAAATCCAACTCGGGTCAAGTACTGTTCATCCGACCGAGTCGGACTCGAGTCCGACCCGAGCCAGTTGACTCGACCGAACCCACTCCTAACCCTAATCAATCCCAACCGTTGGATCAAGATCCAACGGCTGAGATCCGTCCGACCTGCACCGAGCCGTGTCCGACCGACGGACCGTCGCGCCCAGCGATCGTGGCCGTTGGTTGTGCCACGTGGGCGGCCACGATTTCATCGTCTCCGCCCGAGTCCGAGCTGGACTCCGCCGCGTGTCCGCCGTAGTGGAGAGCTAGGTCTCCGTTTTACGCCGCAGACCGAGAGGCTATTTAATGCCCGGGCATACCCGAGGATCGCCATCCCACGCCGGTTCAAAACCTAGCTCACGCCGCTAGGATCCCCACCGCCTCGCCGTTATTGCTCGCCGGAGTTGGAAGTCTGTTCCGCCGCGATTAAACGCCGATATTGCCGCCGTCCGTCGCCCTCGCCGTCATCAAGCCCAGATCCGGATTCCCAAGGCGAGGCGCGTTGGAGTACCCTCGCGCCAGCGGAGAAGCGCGCCCGAAACGCCAAGCGGCAAGGTCGTCGTCCGTCTCGGTCAAGCGGTAGCCGCCGCGTGCCATCGCCGTTCACGAAGCCGTGCACCGTTGGATCCAGATCGGACGGCAGCGGTGAGTTCACGTGTTTCCCAAACCCTAGAAACCCGATTAGATCCGGACCGCTGGATTAAGATCCAGCGGTTCACAATCGCCACGTCTTTAGCAAAGGCGATTATAGGATTAGATCCGACCGTCCGATCTAGATCGAGCGGCCCACGAGCATCGAGTAGTTTCAGCGTGTTAACCCTGGATCTAATCCGCGCCGTTGATTTTCAAATCAGCGGCCGTGATTGCGCCACGTGTCGGGAAGTTGGACCGACGCGTCGGGCCGCCCACGCGCAGCGCAGGACGCTGACACGCGGGGCCCGCGTGTCAAAGGGCCCGCATGTCAGTGGCTAACCCAGCCAAGCGCTGACGTCACCCATGACGTCACAGTGGGTCCCACTGCCGGCCGTGGTGAGCCGAGCCGACGTCGGCCGATAGCGTCACCCGAGTGGGCCCACATGTCGATCCACGTGAGCCGTGGACCGAGTCCACCGTGGACCCGAAATGGCGTGGACCAAGCCCATGGATCGGCCGACGTCGGCCAGGCCAATCAGGAGCTGCCACGTGTCCATGCTGACGCAATAATTAATTTCCGAAAAAGAAAATGATTTATTAATTCGAATAATGATTTCAAATTTAGATTCAAACTTCAAACGCCTATAACTTTTGCGTTTCAACTCCGATTTGAGCGATTCAAATTTCTAAATTTGTATAAAATTAAGATCTACCTAAATATGAATTTTATTTAATTTTTGGACTAAAGTTTTTCTCTGTAATATTATTTAATTGATTATTTAAACTTTAAATAATCATAACTTTTATGCTTTAACTCCAAATTTGACGATTCCAGTTTCTAAAAATCCAGAAAATTATGTTCTCTCTGTTTATGGATTTTATTTGGAGTTTTGGGATCTTTTTGCATAGTGTTTATTTGTGTATTTGCTATTTGCACGCTTTACGAGTAGACGTTGAAGTGCCGCAGGGATTCGAAGGAGAAGTATTGACTCAGGATCCAACTCAAGACCAAGAGCAAGTGCTTTTTGAAGGCAAGTTGTGCTTTGACCATATTGATCCTATTTCGAAATCTATTTTGATTTAAACTATTGCATGCTAGTTCAATTAGAAAGATACTTTGTTTAAACACTGGGGTTAGATAAATACCAATTTGATATATGACACTTTGATTACTTAAGTATGTGCCATGACCCTTTTGTCACCCTAGTTGTGGTTTACTAGTTGGACATTATTAAATTGCCAACATGGGTTTAGATCGTTGTAGTATGCTGCTTAGACACCTTTCGTGCTCATGACATGATTTTGGATAATCAAATGCTAATATTGACTTAATGATATATTGAACCTGTTTTGGAAAAGTATCATGTGATGTTGATGGCACGTGGTGCATGGTAATCAAGCGGGGTTTGATAAACGATTTCGGCCAGGGGCATGTGGCAAGAGTAATCGGTGGGCAGTGTGGCATTGGGAGTGTTGATTTGGTTTTTCGGGTAGTCTTGCCCTGGTCACTCTAAGGACTTAACCTTGCAAGCCTTTGAACTGGGTCATACTTGCAACCACATGGCTGGAATGGGACGGCCCTAGTTGACTAAGTCGCTAAGGACTCACTTGTGGAGCCTCAGGGTGTCAGTTACACCGTTTGTGTGATTATGCGGGGAGCGTATCGTGGTGTGGCCAGGTACCCATCTAACGGTGTGTTGGTCCCATACTTCGCCTTGGCTAAGGGAAGGGATGGTGTAGAGCACGTCAGGAGAGGACCACCTGTGTTGTTTGAGGCTTCCGAAAGGCTTTGTTATGATCGCTCATTCGCATACTCTTGTATGGCGATTCACGGCTGACGTGGTGAGTAGATTGTATCTTGTGGGTAAAGTGCATAACCTCTGCAGAGTGTAGAATCTATTTGAATAGCCGAGTCCACGGTACTGGACAATGCTCGGGAATTACAGTCAAGGGTTAGATTTTCTGAAAATAACTTGGATTTGAAAAGTTGGGTTGGTTTAACAATGAAGATGATGGAAATGTGGTTTAGGATGGGAAAAATGTTTGTTAAACTTCTTGAAAAGTTATTTATGCTTTACTTATTTCTACTGCTTTCGAATCTACTTATATTACTTGTCAAAAGCTGTTTACTGCAAATATACCCTGAGCTATTCCTTTGTACTAAGCCATGCATATAGTATATTAGCTTGCATTCTGTGCATGACTTGCTGAGTACCAAGTACTCACCCTTGCCTCAACACAATACCAGTTGAAGAGGAGACTACGCCAGTTTCGGAAGAGGAGTTCCAAGAAGACCCGTCTACTTAGGGATGCGAGCCCGATCAGGTTACTGTGGTATCTTGGATGGCGCCACTAAGTTTATTTGATTTTCATTGCTGTTATTTCTCTTTTAATGAGTTTCGCCTTGCAAGGCATATATTTGTAACTTGGCCATAAGGTCGAGTAACCCTTTGATTATTTAAATAAAGTACTTTGATAGTATCGTTTGGTATGATTGTGATATATACCGATGTTAAGACTGTGCACTAGCGCGTTCTGGACTAGTGCTGAATACACAGAGGGTCGGATTTGCAAATTCGGGGTCCCGACAGAGGTGGTATCGAGCCATACTTGACTGTAGGCTCAACCCTAAGCTAGAATGGTCGTAGTGAGGATAAAACCTATTTTCTAAAGCTAAAAATTTGTGAAGACAAGAAATGACATCTCGACTTATCCCTTCTCTCTTTCTCGTCTCTTGCTGAAATTTTCCCTTACCTTGTCACAATTTGAAAATTCCGAGTTCTTACGTAAAGCACTCTTGTGACAGATGGAGGAAGAGTTCAACTACGTTGATCTGGGAGTTAGTCACGCCATGGAACTTTGGCATATGCTCTGAGACTCTCGGAGATTTTGAGAAGCCCCAATACCAAGTAGAAGTGATCGGACAAGCGGGATTGATCAAGGCTTGTGACGTGAGGATTGAGGTACCTACTAGGAAAAAGGGCCCAGGCAATCGCCGCGATACCAGACCTTGCCAGAGATCTACAATGCAGATGGGTATCCAAGAAGTATCACGACGAGCAATGCGGCACATTACCCGTATTCACGCCAGAGAATTGGAGAGTACGGTGTTCCGTTACCATCCGCAAGGCGATAACCTTCTCGACGGCGATTCAGGATGAGGATGCCACGGTTACACGATTGGCACGATTTGTCGCCGCCAGGAGGATGTACTAGATAATACAAGCAAGGAGCTCTGAAGGCCCGCAAGGAGATCACGACAGAGAAGAACAGATGGCGGGAAGCTCAAGAGTATGTGGCACATCTTCTACGAAGGATTGACGAGTTGGAGATGACTTTATGCGGACGGACCGGAGCGATTGAGCTACACGAGCGAGATCCAGAGGAGTCGATCTCGATGAGGACGCCGCTTCTTCGACTACCACAGAGGACACGATTCTTTGGACATGGCGTCGTTTCGCGCCTATGCCCACGACACCGTACCCAGGCCGTGGAGGTTTTCTCGATGAGTGAGCATAGGTTCTATAGTGAGACTCCTCGCCGAGAGTCGCGTCATAGAAGAAAGAGCCACCCTTTAGGCGTTAGACTCGAGTTAGTTCGATTTGGATTTTCATTGTTTGCTGTGTGTGCAGTATGTGTTGCAAGGCCCTTAGGCATTGTAAGCAGCCATACCAAGTTATTAATAATAAAGTTGGACCTTAAAGTTACCCCTTTCGCCCCGCATAAGTTCCATACTACTTGTCTATTCTTGTTTCCCTCTCATCTCTAAACCTAGAGCAAATCGACAGATGGTGAACACCCGTGGAAACTTTGGAAGCAATGGGAGTGGATCTCGCCCAGTGGAAAACCCCAATGATGGAGCACCAGCACCACCAGTTGATATGCAGAGTTTTGGAGCCTTTCTTGCTGCCCAAACTCAGTTGATGCATGCTATGATGCAACAAATGCAGCACGTCCTTTGCTCAGGCCACCGCTAATCAGGTTAATCAGGGACCACGCCAGAATACAAGGCTGTCAGAGTTCATGAGGACTCACCCACCCACTTTCTCTGGGAATGCCAATCCGTTGGAGGCCGACGATTGGTTAAGATCAATTGAGAGGAAGCTGCACATAGCTCAATGCATAGGGAATGAGAAGGTACTTTACGCTTCTCATCGGTTGGAAGGAACATTGCCGAATGGTGGGAGAACTTCGTGCCACGCAGAGAACCCTCAAGATATCACTTGGGAAGAGTTCACGGTGCATTCCGACAAGATCACGTGCTGAAGGAATTATGGACCTTAAGAAGGAGGAGTTCAGAGCAGAAGCAAGGTAATCAGCCGATGGTCGACTACTGAACAAGTTCACCTGATTAGCACGCCACGCTTTGAGGATGTAGCGGCAGATAAATCCAGGCAGTCTCGTTTCATGAAGGGACTTAACTCGGGATTGCAAGTAGGATTGATCACCCACACCTTTCCAGATTTCCAAGAGTTGGTGAATAAGGCGCTTATTCTTGAGGACAAGCGCAAGGAACCGGATGAGAACAGAAGCGCAGGATGCAACAGCAAGGATCACGTCGAGGAACGCATAGCGGCGCTTGAGAGTTGCACCAAATCAATTCTTGATTCCAACCACGAGAATGCAACAAGGACACCCTCCCCAAAGACCAAGACCTGCCAATCAAAACTACGAGACCCCAGCCCCGCTAGAAACGCTACCCCGGCAATCAAGAAGGAACAGTGAGACGCTGTTACAAGCGCAACGAGCCAGGACACTTTGCCAACAGTTGTCCGAAGAAGATGCAGCGAGGCGACCCGATTCGCTTCAATCTAGGAACCACCCAGCTAGGACGCCCGGCACCAGAGTCACACCCTGACCGTGGTGAGAGGCCGAGTCAACCATGTCACCGCAGATGCACCGCAGAATGCTACTGACGTCAGATCGGGTAAGTTACTTGTTAACTCGATACACCTGCTTGATTTTGTTTGACTCACGGAGCTTCGCATTCGTTTGTTTCGCAAGGCTTTGCTGCTAGAAATGACTTGAGAGTTGCAAGACTTAAGTGCATGCTTTTAGTTCAAACCCCTGGTTCGAACTCCGAACGGAAGTAGGATGTTCCGGGTGAGAATACTAATAGATGGAATAGAGTTCCTAGCAAACCTTATAATTTTGGAGACCAGGACCTTAGATGTTATATTGGGAATGGATTGGTTATCCAAGCACAAGGCTGTATTGGATTGTGGACGAAGGACTATCTCGATTGAGAGCCCGTGTGGGAAGAAAGTGGAATTTCAAGCCACTTTGATTAGAGATGGACAGTTGATGGTTAACAGTACCAAGGCAATCAGCATAGAGGATGTCGGTAGTGAGTGAGTACCCGATGTTTTCCCGAAGATCTACAGTATGCCGCTTGAGACGAGGGACATAGAGTTTGTGATAGAACTTGTACTGCACAAAGACCGATAGCAAAGAGACCCTATCGGATGTCTACCGAGGAGTTGGTGGAGATGAAGAAACAATTGGAAGAGTTAATGGAGAAAGGATTTATCAGGCCGAGTTCGTCGCCGTGGGGAGCACCAGTTTTGTTTGTCAAGAAGAAGGACGGGAGTTTCAGGATGTGCATTGACTACCGTGCACTCAATGAAGTCACCGTGAAAAATAAGTATCCGCTACCCAGGATTGATGATTTGTTTGATCAGTTAAGAGGAGCCGGAGTTTTCTCCAAGATTGATCTGAGATCGGGATACCATCAGTTGAAGATCCGATCAGTAAGATATTCAAGATCGCATTCGTCAAGATATGGACATTACGAGTTTACGGTTATGTCCTTTGGGCCGATTTAACGCGCCGGCTTATTTCATGAATATGATGAATAAGGTGTTCATGGAATATTTGGACAAGTTTGTCGTCGTGTTCATAGAGCGATATCCTAATCTACTCCAAGACAGAGGATGAACATGCCGAACACTTAAGGCGAGTTTTGGAAAAGTCAAGGAACAGCAACTTTTCGCCAAGTTCGAGCAAGTGTGATTTACGGAAGGACAAGGTGGAGTTTCTTGGACATGTAATGACCGCAGAGAGGAGTCGCCGTAGATCCAAGCAAAGTAGAAGCTGTGTTACATTGGGAACAACCAAAGGCGGTGACCCAGATTCGGAGTTTCCTTGGAATGGCAGGATACTACCGCCGTTTCATCGAAGGCTTTTCGACAATTGCGAAACCTCTTACGCCAATTGCTTGAAGAAGGAAAAGAAGTTTGCATGGGCGCTTGAGAATGTGAGAAAGGATTTCAGGAGCTGAAAGCGATTGACATCGGCTGCAGGTGTTAGTTCTCTGGGATGTTGCTCAAAGCTTCGATATTTATTGTGACGCATCGCGCCAAGGACTTGGATGTGTCTTGTCACGAGAATGGAAAGGTAAATCGCTTATGCATCAAGGCAGTTGAGGCCGCATGAGGAAAATTATCCGACACATGACCTAGAGTTAGCCGCCGTAGTGCATGCTTTGAAGATATGGCGTCACTATCTGATTGGAAACAGATGTGAAGTATATACGGATCATAAGAGCCTTAAGTACATATTCACCCAGTCGGATCTGAATATGAGGCAAAGGAGATGGCTAGAGTTGATCAAGGACTATAATGTTGGAATCCATTACCATCCCGGGAAGGCCAACGTAGTAGCCGATGCTCTGAGTCGGAAGAGCCATACCGTGAGTACGTTGCTAGCCACAAGTCAGGATGAGTTATGTGAGGATTTTCAGAAAATGAAGATTGAGGTTGTACCTAGCGGATTCTTGGCCGCATTGGAAGTAAAGCCTACCCTAGAGGATCAGATCCGAGAAGGACAGAAGGATGATGACAGGATCCGCAGGATTAAGTCCATCAAGGAGGAAAGCGAGGCGAGGACTTCAAATTGGATGAACAAGGCACGTTGTGGATGAAGGATCGCATTTGTGTGCCTAACAAAAGGAGTTAAAGCAATCGATTTTGGAAGAAGCCCATGACTCTAAGTACTCGATTCACCCTGGAAGCGCCAAGATGTATCAGGATCTGAAGGAGAGATTCTGGTGGCCGAGTATGAAACGAGAAGTTGCCGAGCATGTTGCATTGTGCGACGTATGCCAGAGAGTCAAGGCAATGCATCAGAGACCAGCAGGATTGCTCTGTGCTGAAAATACGAGTGGAAGTGGGAGGAAATCGGAATGGATTTCATTACCGGTTTGTCAAGACTCAAGGAGGTTATGACTCCATATGGGTTATAGTGGATCGCTTGACTAAAGTAGCCCATTATATCCCGTAAAGACCACTTACTCGGAGATAAATTAGCGGAATTGTACATGATCGAGATTGTCTGCTTGCACGGAGTGCCAAAGAGGATTGTATCGGACAGAGGTACCCAATTTACCTCAAGGTTACGGAATAAGTTGCATGAAGCCATGGGGACCCGTTTGAACTTCAAGATGACTTATCATCCACAGACGGATGGGCGGGCCGAAAGGGTCAACCAGATTCGGAGGATATGCTAAGAGCTTGTGCATTAGCTTATGCTACCTCTTGGGATAAGAGTTTGCCGTATGCCGAGTTTAGTTACAACAATAGTTATCGAGGCTAGTTTACGATGTCACCTTTTGAGGCCTTTGTATGGTCGCCTGTCGGACGCCATTGAATTGGAATGAGACCGTGGCTGTGTCTTTGGGCACGATATTCTTCAAGAGGTGAAGAAGCGGATCGCCATAATTAGGGAAAGGTTGAA
Source organism: Rhipidocladum racemiflorum (assembly GCA_036346355.1). Taxonomy (NCBI): domain Eukaryota; kingdom Viridiplantae; phylum Streptophyta; class Magnoliopsida; order Poales; family Poaceae; genus Rhipidocladum; species Rhipidocladum racemiflorum. The sequence continues at coordinate 49,217,557 of CM070589.1, forward strand.
GATAGCCCAATCTCGATGAAGAGTTATGCCGACAATCGTCGCCGAGATTTGAGTTTTGAACCGAGAAGACTTTGTATACCTCGAGTTACGCCTCTCGGGGAGTTAAGAGGTTCCATGCCAAAGGGAAACTCGCACCCAGTTATGTTGGACCATTTAAGATTTTGAGTCGCAGAGGTGAAGTTGCCTACCATTGGAGTTGCCACGATCGTTGGTGGAGTGCATGACGTATTCCATGTGTCCCAGTTAAAGAAGTGTCTCCGAGTTCCTGAGGAACAGACACCGCTAGAGTCAATTGAGTTGCATGGGGACTTGACTTATAAGGAGCACCCTGTGAGGATTCTAGACACAATGGATCGAGAAACTAGAAACAAGTCAACCCGATTCTGTAGAGTTCAGTGGAGCAACCATGAAGAAAGTGAAGCGACTTGGGAGCGCGAAGAGGATTTGAAGAAAGAATTTCCAAACCTATTCCTTTAGTGAGCCCTGAATCTCGGGGACGAGATTCTATTAAGGGGGGGAGGTTTGTAACATCCCAAAATTTTGCTTTTCTTAAATTCATGTGTGATTTGGCACTTTGGTGAATTTTTGGAATTTTCTGGAATTTATTTGGATTTATTTGGAATTTATTTGAATTTATTCCATTTTTGAAATAATTAAAGAATTTAAATTTGCAAATAAATTTTTGTTGGAAATATTTTATTTGAGTCCAAACTGATCCAAAATATTTTCCAGAATTTTTCTGGAATTTTTCTGAGTCATTTGCTATTTTTAATGAATTAAATGAATTACTGGGAATTATTTTAAATATTAAATCGCTGGAAAATCCAACTCGGGTCAAGTACTGTTCATCCGCTCGAAGTCGGACTCGAGTCCGACCGAGCAGTTGACTCGACCGAACCCACTCCTAACCACTAATCAATCCCAACCGTTGGATCAAGATCCAACGGCCGAGATCCGTCAGACCTGCACCGGCCGTGTCCGGCCGACCGGTCGCGCCGCGATCGTGGCCGTTGGTTGTGCCACGTGGACGGCCACGATTTCATCGTCTCCGCCGAGTCCGAGCTGGACTCGCCGCCAGTGTCCGCCGCCGTGAGAGCTAGGTCTCCGTTTTACGCCGCAGACGCCGAGGCTATTTAATGCCCGGGCATACCGAGGATCGCCATCCCACGCCGGTTCAAAACCTAGCTCGCGCCGCTAGGATCCCCACCGTCTCGCCGTTATTGCTCGCCGGAGTTGGAAGTCTGCATTCGCCGCGACAACGCCGATATTGCCGCCGTCCGTCGTCCTCCGTCATCAAGCCCAGATCCGGATTCCCAAGGCGAGACGCAGCGTTCGAGTACCTCACTTCGCCGAGCGCGTAAACGCCGACGGCAAGGTCGTCGTCCGTCTCCGGTCAAGCCAGCGCCGCCGCGTGCCATCGCTGCCTCGAAGCCGTGCACCGTTGGATCCAGATCGGACGGCAGCGGTGAGTTCACGTGTTTCCCAAACCCTAGAAACCCGATTAGATCCGGACCGTTGGATTAAGATCCAGCGGTTCACAATCGCCACGTCTTTAGCAAAGGCGATTATAGGATTAGATCTGGACCGTCCGATCTAGATCGAGCGCCCACGAGCATCGAGTAGTTTCAACGTGTTAACCCTGGATCTAATCCGCGCCGTTGATTTTCAAATCAGCGCCGTGATTGCGCCACGTGTCGGGAAGTTGGACCGACGCGGTCGGCGCCGATCGCAGCAGCGCGTGCGTGTGGCCCGACCGACAGCGGGCCCGCGTGTCAAAGGCCCGCATGTCGCTGGCTAACCCAGCCAAGCGGCGTCACCCATGGCGTCACGATGGGTCCCACTGTCGGCCGTGGTGAGCCCCGACGTCGGCCGATAGCGTCACCCGAGTGGGCCCACATGTCGATCCACGTGAGCCGTGGGCCGAGTCCACCGTGGACCCGGTGGCGTGGACCAAGCCCATGGGCCGGTGGCGTCGGCCAGGCCAATCGAGGAGCTGCCACGTGTCCATGCCGACGCAATAATTAATTTCGAAAAGAAAATGATTTATTAATTCGAATAATGATTTCAAATTTAGATTCAAACTTCAAACGCCTATAACTTTTGCGTTTCAACTCCGATTTGAGCGATTCAAATTTCTAAATTTGTATAAAATTAAGATCTACCTAAATATGAATTTTATTTAATTTTTGGACTAAATTTTTTCTCTGTAATATTATTTAATTGATTATTTAAACTTTAAATAATCATAACTTTTATGCTTTTAACTCCAAATTTGTGATTCCAGTTTCTAAAAATCCAGAAAATTATGTTCTCTCTGTTTATGGATTTTATTTGGAGTTTTGGGATCTTTTGCATAGTGTTTATTTGTGTATTTGCTATTTGCACGCTTTACGAGTAGACGTTGAAGTCTGAGGGATTCGAAGGAGAAGTATTGACTCAGGATCCAACTCAAGACCAAGAGCAAGTGCTTTTTGAAGGCAAGTTGTGCTTTGACCATATTGATCCTATTTGAAATCTATTTTGATTTAAACTATTGCATGCTAGTTCAATTAGAAAGATACTTTGTTTAAACACAGGGGTTAGATAAATACCAATTTGATATATGACACTTTGATTACTTAAGTATGTGCCATGACCCTTTTGTCACCCTAGTTGTGGTTTACTAGTTGGACATTATTAAATTGCCAACATGGGTTTAGATCGTTGTAGTATCTCGCTTAGACACGCTACGTGCTCATGACATGATTTTGGATAATCAAATGCTAATATTGACTTAATGATATATTGAACCTGTTTTGGAAAAGTATCATGTGATGTTGATGGCACGTGGTGCATGGTAATCAACTGGGGTTTGATAAACGATTTCGGCCGGGGCATGTGGCAAGAGTAATCAGGTGGGCAGTGTGGCATTGGGAGTGTTGATTTGGTTTTGGGTAGTCTTGCCTGGTCACTCTAAGGACTTAACCTTGCAAGCCTTTGAACTGGGTCATACTTGCAACCACATGGCTGGAATGGGACGGCCCTAGTTGACTAAGTCGCTAAGGACTCACTTGTGGAGCCTCAGTGGTGTCGATTACACCGTTTGTGTGATTGTGCGGGGAGCGTATCGTGGCTGTGGCCGGTACCCATCTAACGGTGTGTTGGTCCCATACTTCGCCTTGGCTAAGGGAAGGGATGGTGTAGAGCACGTCTGGAGAGGACCACCTGTGTTGTTTGAGGCTTCCAAAGGCTTTGTTATGATCGCTCATTCGCATACTCTTGTATGGCGATTCACTACCGACGTGGTGAGTAGATTGTATCTTGTGGGTAAAGTGCATAACCTCTGCAGAGTGTAGAATCTATTTGAATAAGCCGAGTCCACGATCTTTGGACAATGCTCGGGAATTACAGTCAAGGGTTAGATTTTCTGAAAATAACTTGGATTTGAAAAGTTGGGTTGGTTTAACAATGAAGATGATGGAAATGTGGTTTAGGATGGGAAAAATGTTTGTTAAACTTCTTGAAAAGTTATTTATGCTTTACTTATTTCTCGCTGAATCTACTTATATTACTTGTCAAAAGTCATTTCATCGCAAATATACTGAGCTATTCCTTTGTACCAAGCCATGCATATAGTATATTAGCTTGCATTCTGTGCATGACTTGCTGAGTACCAAGTACTCACCCTTGCCTCAACACAATACCAGTTGAAGAGGAGACTACGCCAGTTTCGGAAGAGGAGTTCCAAGAAGACCCGTCTACTTAGGGATGCGAGCCCAGTCAGTTGCCTGTGGTATACTGGATGGCGCCACGAAGTTTATTTGATTTTCCGCTGCTGTTATTTCTCTTTTAATGAGTTTCGCCTTGCAAGGCATATATTTGTAACTTGGCCATAAGGTCGAGTAACCCTTTGATTATTTAAATAAAGTACTTTGATAGTATCGTTTGGTATGATTGTGATATATACCGATGTTAAGACTGTGTGCACTAGCGCGTTCCTGGACTAGTGCTGAATACACAGAGGGTCCGGATTTGCAAATTCGGGGTCCCGACAGTTATCCTCGATGGGTTGTTTACCTTTGCTATTCTCGCCCTTCTCTGGGAGTGACGGCATGGGACCCTTGCCGCTGTAAAATTGCTCCAAGCGATAGGTCCATGTCCGGCAATTCCATAAATCATGCCCGTACGCCTGATGAAGTGGACAGTAGAGGCCGCCCCGTTGCTCTGCTTGGTCGCCTCGATCGCGGGGCCGGTTCTGTTGTCCTCTCCCCCGAGCATTAAACCCCCGGCGCTGTGGCTAGGATGCTCGGGGCTGTTGCTGCTCTACTGCAGCGACTATTCCCGGCGAGGGTTTTTTCTTCTTCTTCTTGATCTTCTTGTCCACAGAGTTCGAGCCCTTTTTGCGGGCGGAGGTTTCCAATCCGGGTTGAGGCGGTAGTTTTCCTTCGTTCAGTATTTTCTTTCACTGGACGGCCTCATCGGCATTGGCATACCTGTCGCCCATGCGGAAGAGCTTGTTAGCCGTTAGGTCTGGATGAATTTCCAGGTCATGCGTGAAACGCACGTCTCGCACCCCGAACTTGAAAGCCTGGACTACGGCCTCGTCCGATATGTTCGGGATTGAATTTTGGACTTGGATGAACCTCTGGACAAACTGTCGCAAGGTCTCACCCTCCGTTTGAATCAGGCGCTCGAGGTCGCGCTCCCTTCCCGGGCGAGTGTAGCAGCTCTGGAAATTTGCTCGAAGCGTTGCGCTGAGCTGACCCCAAGATCGTATAGATCCTTCTTTTTGGTTGAAGAGCCAAGTGCGAGCGGCACCATCTAGGACCATTGGGAGATAGTTTGCCATCACCCCCTCATTGCCCCCGGTAGCCAGGATGGTGGTGGTATAGATCGAGAGGAATTCGTCCGGGTTCTGGGTCCCGTTGAACCTCTCAATGTGCCCGGGCTTGAATTTGTTCGGCCACGTAACATTCCGAAGAGAGCTCGTGAAGGCCTGGCAACCAAAGCTCGAGGTCTCACGGTGGTGTCCTCGGCCATAACGGTCATTGCGAGCGTCCCTCGTCCATCGCCCCACACGTGGGCCAAGCCGAGAGAAGACTTCGCGGGGACGGTGTGCTGACGACCGCTCGGTCGTGGAGCGTTCGGAATGCTCGTAATCCGGGTGGATGTAAGCATGTTGCTCTAAGGTTGCTCGGGAGTCACTCCGAGGCTTCTCGCGGACCGGATTAGTATTCTGGGGCATCCTCCGAGCGTGGCTTCGAGATTCATCTCTGTGTGAGCGGACGGGTGTATGCCCTCGACGGTCCCAGGAAACACTCCGGGCATTCTGGTCGCGAGGAGGATCCGGGACCTTTAGGTCGGCGACCAGCTTCTCCAGATCCTCGGCTACGACCATGCCTACAGCCTCTAAGTCCAGTTGATAGGGGAAGCTGCGAAGGTCGCGCACGACCGCCGCCAAATCCTGCAACCGTTCTCGGTTTTGGCGAATGGGCGGCGAAGAGCTCTGATGGCGTTCTGGGATGTGGTCGGGGGTATGACGCTCACGAGAGTTTCCCCAGGAGGAATTCCATTCCCTGGAAACCCGCTTCTCTCTTTCTTGGCGGCGTATGCTCGCCAGGGTCTTACCCAAAGACGCCTCCAGATGGTGCCTGGCCGCTTCATAGCGATCCCGCTTAGCAGCCCCCGAGGATTGCACCTCGGGCTCGATACGGCTCCCAGCCATATTGACATGGCGAGAATGAGACGAGCGTGACGGGGACATCATCGTATCTCCTTGGGATGCCGTCTCGCGGTCGAACTCGAGATGGTCCGGTATGTCCAAACCATCATAGAGTCTGTCATAGTCATCCTCGTCGTCAGCGAGGGTAATGCACGGAGAATAGGGAACTCGTCCTCGCGCTCCAGATTCCGGGGAAAAGCTCCTGGACTCGGTGTGGCCTGCGGGATCGGTCACACCGGTTACACCATGGCCGATGTAGTACATGTCATCATCATCAGCGTCGTTGAAGGCACAAAGACTCCTGGTATCTCCCGAATTCGACATTCTCGAGGATCCCAATTCGTACGGGAATCACACTGTCGATCCCCACGGACGGCGCCAGCTGTCGACGATTGGAGAACGGGCTCTTCGTCGAGCTTACTTGTTGAATGAGGGATCAACGGGGGCCCCCTCGTACGAGCAGGGGGGAACGTCCGAGCAAGGCCCAGACGGGAGACACGTGGTGTTTATCCTGGTTCGGGCCTCTCACCGTCGAGATAACAGCCCGACTCCAGTGTATTGTGTTTATGTTCGGTCAAAAGAGTCGTCCCTTTACAGGTGTTTTCGGAGGGATTAAATACAGGACCTCACGCTGTACATAAGGTAACTACTCCCTAGATTGGCGCCACACTTCCATAACCGTAGCGCCCACGATCTGGGGCCCTTGATCTGCGCAATTAACTTGAATTTCCGGTGCACCTGCCCTTGATTTCCGGCGGATTAATTGCCAACTTTCATTCCGGTATCACGACCAGGTCCCCCGACCATCCCCCCGGGTACTGGTGCGGCCTTCGCGAGTATGGTTGGTCGTGACCGTCCGGTATGGTCGTAAGCAAATGGGTAGACACGCATGCTCGGGATTTATGCTGCTCGGATGGTCTCCTGAGGATCTTCCGCTGGTGCTGTTTGGTCGGTAGCTTCAGGATCTTCTGGGGGTGCAACGGTCTTTTGTCAGATAGCCAATCCCTGACAGGTCTAAATACCCAATGTTGGCAATTTAATAATGACCAACTAATATGATCCCAAACTAGGGTAACAAGGGTTCATGGCACATAATTAAATAGTCAAGGTGTAATACTGCAATTTGGCATTTATATAACCCCTAGAAATAATTAAAGCAATTTCTAATTAAACTAGCATGCAATAATTTAAATCCAACTAACTTTCCAAAATAGGAGCAATATGGTCAAAGCATAACTTGCCTTCAAAAAGTACTTGTTGTTGGTCTTGAGCTGGCTCCAAGGTTAAAACTTCACCTTCGAAGCCTTCGAGCACTTCAACGTCTACTCGTAACACGCACAAATAGCAATAAATAAATAAACAGTAGACAAAAGTACCCTGCTCATCCAGCTTGAAGTCCTTAGCCTTGCCTTCATCCATTTTGGACTTGATCCTCTGGATCTTGGCATCATCCTTTTGTCCCTCTCAGATTTGGTCCTCTAAGATAGGCTTTACTTCCAAAGTAGCTAAACATCCTTCAGGTACTACCTCAATCAGCATATTTTGAAACTCTTTGCACAATTCAACTTGTCTTTCTTCCATCAACATATTAACAGTGTAGCTTTTCCGGCTCAAGGCATCGGCTACCACATTGGCTTTACTGGGATGATAATGGATTCCGACGTTGTAATCCTTGATCAATTCCAACCATCTCCTCTTTCTCATGTTTAGGTTTGATTGGGTGCTAATGTATTTAAGACTCTTGTGGTCTGTATACACTTCACATCTGTTTCCAATCAGGTAATGTCGCCATATCTTCAAAGCGTGCACTATGGCAGCTAATTCTAGGTCATGCGTCGGGTAATTCTCCTCATGCGGCCTCAACTGCCTTGATGCATATGCAACGACCTTCCGATTCTGCATCAACACGCATCCAAGTCCCTGGCGCGATGCATCACAATAGATATCAAAGCTTTGATTAACATCCGGTAGAACTAACACCGGTGTTGACGTCAACGGCTTCTTCAGTTCTTGAAAACCTTTCTCGCATTCAGGAGTCTATGTAAACTTCTTTTCTTTCTTCAGCAATTGCGTGAGAGGTCTCGCAATCGTCAAAAATCTCTCAATAAAGCGGCGGTAATAACCTGCCATTCCAAGAAAACTACAGATCTGGGTCACTGTCTTCGGCTGCTCCCAATGTAACACAGCTTCAACCTTGCTTGGGTCAACAGCAACTCCTGCAGCGGTCATTACATGTCCAAGGAACTCCACCTTGTCCTTCCAAAAATCACACTTACCGAACTTAGTGAATAGTTGTTGTTCTCTCAGCTTCTCCAAAACTAGCCTCAGGTGTTCTGTGTGCTCTTCTCTGGTTTTGGAGTAGACCAAAATATCATCTATGAACACGACAACAAACTTGTCCAAATATTCCATGAAAATCTTGTTCATCAGATTCATGAAATATGCTAGCGCATTCGTCAGACCAAAGAACATAACTATAAACTCATAATGTCCATATCTGGATGAGAATGTGGTCTTCAGAATATCTTCTGATCGGATATTCAACTGATGATATCCCGATCTCAGATCAATCTTGAAGAATACTCCGGCTCCTCTCAGCTGGTCGAATAGATCGTCAATTCTGGGTAGCGGGTACTTGTTCTTCATAGTGACCTCATTGAGTGCACGGTAATCTATGCACATCCTGAAACTCCCATCCTTCTTGACGAACAGAACTGGCGCTCCCTATGGCGACGAACTAGGTTATATAAATCCTTTCTCCATCAGCTCCTTAAGCTGCTTCTTCATCTCTACCAATTCTTCGGTTGACATTCGGTAGGGTCTCTTTGCTATCGGGGCTGTCCCGGGTACTAGCTCAATTACAAACTCTATATCCTTGTCCAGCGGCATCCCAGGCAGATCTTCAGGGAAAACATCTGCGTATTCATTCACAACTTGAACATCTCCAATGCTGACTGCTTCCACGCTGTTGACCATTAACTGCCCAACACGAACGGTGGTCGCGTGAAACTCCACTTTTCTTCCATAAGGGCTCTCAACTAATATGACTCTTCGTTCACAGTCTAACACGGCCTTGTGCTTAGTCAACCAGTCCATTCCCAAGATAACATCTACGGTCTGGGTTCCCAATATTATGAGGTTTGTTAGGAATTCTACCCCTTTTATTAATATTCTCACCCCATAACATCCTACTTAAGATCGGAGTTCTGACCCAGGGGTTTGAACTATAAGCATGCCTTTAAGATCCACAATTCCCAAATCATTTCTAGCAACAAAATCTCGAGAAACAAACGAAAGTGAAGCTCCAGAGTCAAACAAAACTGTTGCGGGTACTGAGTTGACAAGTAGCTTACCCAGCACGACGTCCGTAGCATTCTGTAGTGCCTCTACGGTGACATGGTTGACGCAACCTCTCACCATTGTCTGGGTTGTGCCTCCGGGCGGTGCGGCTCAACGGTTTGTTCATGGTGCAGGTGTTCTTGCTGGCGTGGATCCCAAATTGAAGCGAACTGGGGTCACTCCTACTGTTTTCTTGGGGCAATTGTTGGAGAAGTGCCCTGGTTCATTGCATGTATAACAGCGTCCTACTGCGCCCTGCTGACTGCTGGCAGCGGCGTTCCTGGCTGGAGCTGGTGTCTGGTAGTTCTGATTGGTAGGTCTTAGTGCTAGCAACGGTGTTCTTGCAGCATGCTGTGCTGGAATCTGAAGAATTGATTTTGTGCAACTCTCAGGCATTGCCCTCCTTGGCATGCTCCCTGCTGTGCCATCCTACGCTTCTGGTTGTCATCCAGTTCCTTGCGCTTGTCCTCCAAGATGAGCGTCTTATTTACAAGCTCTTGGAAGTCAGGAAAGGTGTGGGTAATCAGTCCCACCTGTAGTCCAGAATTTAGACCCTTTAAGAAGTGAGACTGCCTGACCTTGTCTGTTGCTACGTCTTCAGGTGCGTAGAGGGCTAGCTGAGTAAACTTATTCAAGTAGTTAGCCACTGACTGGCTGCCTTGCTTCAGAGTTCTGAATTCCTCTTTCTTGAGATCAATTATTCCCTTCGACACATGATACTGACGAAATGCAGCAGTGAACTCCTCCCAAGTGATCTCCTGTGGGTTCTCCTTTGTAGCGTAGTAATTCTCCCACCATTCTATTGCAGTCCCTTCTAGTTGATGAGAGGCATAAAGCACCCTCTCATTCCCCACGCAATGGGTGATGTGTAGCTTTCTTTCTATAGACCTTAGCCAATCATCCGCCTCCAACGGATTGACGTTTCTAGAGAATGTGGGTGGATGAGTCCTCATAAACTCGGACAACCTTGAATTCTAACGCTGCCCCTGATTGGCTTGGTTGGCTTGGTTAGCAGCAGCTTGAGCAGTAACCTGCTGCATCTATTGCATCATGGCATGCATAAGTTGAGTCTGTGCTACCAAGAAAGCTCTGAAGTTTTGCATGTCAGCTGGTCGTGCTGGTTGGGGTGCCTGGTTCACATCATCTGGGTTCCCAGCTAGGCGAGAACCACTCCCGTTACCTCCATTGTTTCCACGAGTGTTCACCATCTGTCGATTACTCCAAGATTTTAGAGATGAGAGGGAAACAAGAATAGGCAAGTAGTAGAGAAACTTATGTGGGTGGAAGGTGTAACTCATAATCCAACTTTATTATTTATTCAATAATAACTTGGTATGGTTGCTTACAATGCCTAAGGGCCTTGCAACACATACTGCACACTCAGCAAGCAATGAAAATCCAAATCGAACTAACACACTAGAGTCTAACGCCTCTAAGGGTGACATCTTTATTCTTAGACGTGACTCAACGAAGGAGTCTCAACCACTAATCTGAACGTTCACTCCTCGAGCCAACCTCCACTGCCTCCATGTGGCGAGTGCGGCGGCATAGGCGCAAAGCAATCGCCATGCCCCACCACAACTGTAGTCGAAGAAACGGCATCCTCCTCGGGCTCTGGCACGGGCTGTGGCTGAGGTGCATGCTATGGCTCTGGCTGCGGATCCTCGGGATATGTCTCGTGCAGCTCCAGTACTGGCTCTGGCCCCTGTCCATACAATGCCATCTCCAGCTCATCAATCCTTCGCAGAAGATGGGACATATACTCTCGAACCTCCTGCATACTTCTCTTCTCTTTCTTGACCTCCTCGCAGGCCTTCTGCAGCTCCTGCACCGTATCATCGAGTGCATCCTCCTGCGCGACGACGAACCTCGCCAAGTGTGTGACAGTGACATCCTCATCCTCTATCGGCTCTCGCTCAACCTTGTTGTCTTGATGTGGATGGTGGCGAAACACTGTGTCCTCCAGCTCTCTTGAGTAGGTGCGAGCGATGTGTCGCATCTCTCGGCGCGACACCTCCTGGATCCCCATCTAGAAGGTGGACCTCCTGGCCGTAAAGTAGCATGGGCGGCTAAACTTCGTCTTCTCGCGAGCATACATGGTGATCTTGACATCCCATGCCTTGACCAATCCTGCCTGTATTATGTTGTTCCTCTGGTAAAGCGGACTCTCAAAACCTCCTAGCACCTGTAGCATGCGCCACAATTCGGCAGCGTAGCCCCCCTCACGCTCAGTGTAGTTATTGATCATCTTCATCTGCCAAAAGATACTCGCGTGAGAACGCAATATTTTAAAACCAAAGTGGAGACAAAAAGAATTCAGCAAGGGGTATGAAAAGAGAGAAGGGGATAAGGCAAGATTTCATTCATCATCTTGTCAAGTTTTAACTTTAGAAAATAGGTTTTATCCTCACTATGACCATTCTAACTAAGGGGTAGTCCTACAGTCAGTATGGCTCTGATACCACCTCTCTCGGGACCCGAATTTGCCAATCCGGACCCTCTGTGTATTCAGCACTAGTCTAGGATCACGCTAGTGCACACAGTCTCAACATCGGTAAATATCACAATCATACTAAACGAAACAACAAGTACTTTATTTAAAATACCAAACTGGTTGCTCGACCTTATGGTCAAGTTACAAAGATACGCCACGTAGGGCGAAAACTTATTAGAGGAAATAAACTGCAGCGGAATAAAAGCATCAACGCGGCGCAATCCAGTATACCTCAGGCAACTGACTGGGATCGCTCCCTAGTTAGCCGAATCTTCCCAGAGCTCCTCCTACAAAGCAAGTATAGCTTCTTCTTCAACTGATGTTGTAGTTGCAACGGGTGAGTACTTGGTACTCAGCAAATCATGCACAGAATGCAAGCTAATATTCTACATGCATGGCTTATCACAAGGATAGGCTAACAGGTTCATTTGCAGTAAGCAGCATGTGTAAATACCATAATAGATTGCAAAGCAGTAAAACAATAATAAAATAGAGTACTTTCATAATGATTGCACAAGTAAAGCATTTTCCAATTCTAGGTCCAATTCATCATTCCAACCAAACCATTTTCCAAAGTCAAGTCATTTTTCATGAAAGTCTAACCCTTGACTGTAATCCCCGAGTAGTGTCCAATACCGCGAACTCAGCTATTCGAATAGATTTTTACACTCTGCAGAGGTTATGCACTTTACCCATAAGATACAGTCAAACACCACAAAGGCGAGTGACCGTAACAAAGCCTTTCAGAAACCGCAAACTATACAAGTGAACCTCCCCGGTTTTTGCCATACACCATCCCTTCCATCAGTGGAGGCGAAGTATGGGACCGACATACCGTTGGACGGGTACCATGCCGTAGCCCTAGTACGCTCCCCCTTCAAGCTACACAAAAGGTGTAGTTGACACCCCGAGGTACCACATGTAAGTTATTAGTAACTTACTCAACTAGGACCGTCCCATTCCAGTCATGTGGTTGCATGTTCGACCCAGTTCAAAGGCTTGCAAGGTTGAGTCCTCAGGGTGAGTAGGGCACGACTAAACGAAGAATCAAAATGACTTTCCCGATGCCATTCATTGCCCACCCGATCATTCTTGCCACTTGCCCCGGTCTAAATCTATTTATCAAACCAAGTTGATTACCATGCACCACGTGCCACCATCAACATCACAACACATGATACTCATCAAAACAGGTTCAATATCTCATTAAGTCAATATTAACATTTGATTGTCCAAAATCATGTCATGTGTAAGTAGCAAGTCTAAGCAATATACTACAATGGTCTAAATACCCAATATTGGCAGTTTAATAATGACCAACTAAAATGATCCCTAACTAGGGTGACAAGGGTTCATGGCACATAATTAAATAATCAAGGTGTCGTATTGCAATTTGGGCATTTATCTAACCCCAAGAAATAATTAAAGCAATTTCTAATTAAACTAGCATGCAATAATTTAAATCCAACTAATTTTTAAAAATAGGAGCAATATTGTCAAAGCAAAACTTGCCTTCAAAAAGTACTTATTCTTGGTCTTGAGCTGGCTTCTGGGTCAAAACTTTACCTTCGAAGCCTTCGAGCACTTCAATGTCTACTCGTAACGCGCACAAATAGCAATAAATAACTAAACAATAGACAAAATGTGTCCAAAAATTCAAATAAAATTCACCATTAAATAGAGCTCAATTTTACAAAAATTTAGGAACTGGAATCGTCTCAATCGGAGTTAAAACGTAAAAGTTATAGCCGTTTAAAGTTTGAAAAATCAATTAAATAAATATAAACAGAGGAAAACTCATGTCCAAAAATTAAATAAAATTCACCATTAAGTAGAGCTCAATTTTATAAAAATTTAGAAATTGGAATTACCCAAATCGAAGTTAAAATGCAAAAGTTATAAGCGTTTGAAGTTTGAAAAATCAAAGAAAAGAATAAACCAAATTAATTCATTTATTTTTCTATTGAAAAATCCGATTATGACGTCTGCATTGTGTCAGCGTGGAAATTGAATTTTCACCAAATTACTTTTCTATTGAAAAATTGAGTTATGACGCCACGCTTGCATCATCCGGTCTACGGACTCGGTCCACGGCTCGGGCTTGGTCCACCGTGGACCCGGTCCATGCGCACAGTGTCGTTGACACGTGCGACCCACTCGAATGACGTCATCGCTGACATCATCGCGCTCGGTCGAACGACTCTGACACGTGGGCCCCACAGTGATGTCATCATGACGTCACGGATGACATCATGGTGCCGTTGGACTAGACGCTGACACGCGGGCCCCACGCTGCCATCACGCGTGACTTCAGCGACGACCGGGCGACGTTGCACTGACCACGCCGGTTCGGTTCCCGTCCACGTTGCACGATCTGGGCCGTTGGTTTGAAATCCAACGGTCCAGATTAGATCCAACCCGCTAAAGTGGATCAAACGTGGTTGAATCTAAGCCGTACGATTTAGATCGGACGGCTGGGGTTCGATCGGATTTTTATTGCGTCATGGGGGTGACGTGGCATGTCCCGACGTGCGGCACGTGGCTCATTCTACACCGTTCAACCTAGATCTAACGGTTGAGATCGCATCTAACGCTACAACGCGAATCAATCCTAAATGTACAATCTAGATCTAACGGTCGAGATATAATCTAGCACGGTGCGGTCAAAGGGCTACGTGGCTTAATCTAAAGCGTTGGATCTAGATCCAATGGTTGAGATTAGATCAAAAAACCGTAACGTGGATTTCGTACGGGTGACGTGGACGAACCTGAGCCCTTGGATCTTGATCGGACGGCTGACAGAGCTCGCGGGTTTCGGCGATGTCGCGGCGGAGCCAGGTCACCGGAGCTGGGGACTACGACACGGCAGACGGTGTTTGGGCGCGAATCTAGCTAGGTGAGTGGTGCTCCCAGATGCGTCTTGTCGCAACAGTTCTGGATATGGGCACCAACGCTGCGTGGAACGGCGGAGACGACGGGAAACGGAGAAAAACCGCGGCGGCGCGCACTTCCAACTTTGGCGAGCGATTGCAGGCGAGCGAGCGGCGGCTGGAGCTCGGTGACCTAGGGCTACGGGTGCGCACAGAAACGATGGTCACGACACGGGTGGCGGCGCATTAAATACTGCCCTCGGCGTCCGTGAAATCCGTGGAAAACGAGGCCCACACGCGCACTGCAGTGGAATCCGGTGAGGACTCGGACACGGTGACGTGGCCGGATCTTGGCCGTACACGTGTCCACGATCGACAGCCACGATCGCATCGGGCGCGAACAGGTTCGCACGGGCACGGGCTCGGATGACGTGGCGCAATCTCAACCGTTGGATCGAGATCCAACAGTTGCGGGATTAGTGTTTAGGTCCGGCTCAGTCCGGTTTGGGTCGGGCTCGAGTCAGACTCGAGTCTGACTCAGGTCTTTCTCGGTCGGATGAACAGTGAAACCCGATAGGGTTTTCCAGCCATTTAATATTTAAAAATAATTCTAGTAACTCAAATAATTCAAGAAAAAGAGCAAAATAATCAGAACAATTCCAGAAAAATTCCGGAAAATACTTTGAGACATTTTGGACTCAAATAACATATTTCCAAAAAAACTTTATTTAAAATTTTTAATTATTTAATTATCTCAAAAGGAAATAAATCCAAATTAAATCCAAATAAATCAAAATAAATTCCAAAAAATTCCAAAAATTCTCAAAAATGCCAAATATCATTTAAATTCATGAAAAGAAAAAATTGGGGTGTTACAAATGGTGGCTGATGTCTGCAGATGGTTCAACATCGATTGGAGGAGCTGGCAGCAGAGGAGAAGACAGTTGCTGCGTAGCAAAGGGGGTTAATAGTTAGGTAGTATTACAAAGAACCTTGAAGAGCAGAGTCAAATGGTTACCTGTTCTGCGGCCGAAGCGTGAGGAGTGCTTTTAGCCGATTCCTCTTGAGCCGATGGACTCGGCTTTCCCCTCCTCTTGGTGGTCTTCTTGTAAGGATGACCGCGTTTTGACTCTGAAAAGAATATCGGTTTTAAGGACTTGCATCAAGCCGATATAGCAAACTAACTTGGCTGTCTTTTCTCAAAGTCAGAGAGAGAAGGAGGCTAGAGGCCAAGACCCAAACGTATAACCAGACAAAGCTACTTTGCCCATTGAGCGTGGCCGTTTACTCCCTTAGCTGGATCGGAGGGGTCTTCCAGAGGACGTTTGTTGGGAGTCTTGGTCTGAAATAACTAGGGAAAGCTAATTAGAATATGAACAATGAAATGGTAAAGGTTAGGACAAATATTCTACATCGGTTGAGTACCTCGCTAGTGATATCGACTAGGCTAGTGTTAGTATAACCCTGGGGGTCCACATCGCTCGAGGAGCTGGAGCTCAACCCGAAAGAAGAGGATGACTCGGGTAGCCCAGGGCAAAAGCTAGTTATGAGAGCGAGTAAGGATAGCTCCTCAGGGAAAATTGCCGATGATATTTCACTCCACCATGCGGTGAAGTCTAGTGAAGCTCCACAGAATATTATCAGTCTAGCCACATATTAAGGAAAGCTATGTGCTCCTTGTCCGATACTGGACCTATTCCTTTGTTCTTTGACAGGTATTGGCTCCAACCTTCACCTTTGGTGGAGATCAATTTGTATTCTGGTTTGGCGCTGAAAGCTAATAGTTGATCTTCGTCGGGCCTAAGACAACAGAGCATAGATACGTCCAGTAGAGTTGGGCCAACAGGACCTGGTCGGAGCATGAAGGCATTAAAGGTGTCTGACCAGAAGTAGCATGCTGAAAATATCATGGACTCATTTGTCGTGGGTTCAGCTACAGAGAGTGGTAAACATTCCGTTATGCCAATCCGTTCCCACAATGGAATCTTCTTGGCAGCTACCCTGTTGTACCAATCTCTCCACCCCTTAAGCGCTATCAACCAAGATCTAAAACTTTTACTCTAACCCTCTATGTTGTACTCAGGAGCTGACAGTGGGAGTCTGGAGATTTCTTCGTTTATGACTACCGACGGCTCTAAGCGACCTATCGGACCTAAATAGTATTGGTTTTCTCTATCAGGTTCAAAAATAAGTACCTATTGAGGATCCATTGGCTTGAGCCAATGAGATGGAGGCTAAGGGAAGAGCTTCAAAAAAGCCGATTGCTGAGAAGGCAAGAATGATTGTGTGACAAAATGACGGGTAAAAGGCACCTCATATTTATAGAAAGGTAAATCCAGTGGCAAAAGTGGGTAATTTCGGCCAACTTTTACCGCATTTACTGTGAAAGGAACGTACGGCTGTCTGTTTAAGTGGGAAAATTGTAACACCCAGACACCTAGTATGCCGCGAATGTCACCCAAATGATACTAGAAGCAACCAAAAACACATATTAACAATAAATTACAGCAACTACGCTAATTGCTTAACTGAAATTTTGGCAGCATATCCTTTGTTTTTCCATGGTTTAAAGCAACAATAATATTATCATAACTCAATAGCATAACAGATGACATCTAAAACAGCAATAACATGAGTTATAGCATCAATTCAAGCCAAGAATATAAATTCAAACATTTCATGAACCAATACGGAGTGAATACTAAACCAAGCACACGATATAGCATAGTCCAAGTTTAGCGCAATAAAATAAACCATAACAACTACAAATGAGGGTGTGTAGTTGTCTAGATGAGTGAAACTAAGTGAAGACGTGACCCTAACTCCCTTTCCGTATGCCGAATTCATGGTACCTAAAAACAACATAAAATAACAAGCGTGAGTTCATCACTCAGCAAAGTGTATTACAATGGAATTAAACAATAACAGTATTCATTCACATCATCATTACATCTCATAAAACATCATCATAAGCATTTCATAAAACATCTTCATAAGCATCTCAAAAACATCTGCATTCATGCAATGCAATGCACATGTCCCTTTGCTTAGCACATACCGGTATTGCCGAGTACACACCCGTTGGTATGCACCCTCTTTCCCTTCCATCCCGTGGAAGGTGCCTACTCTTACTGACTCGCTCCCATTCACAACTATGGATGGAACTACGAGGTAGGTCTTTCTCAGTGGTGCTCCGGATTAGTTATAACTTTCTCACCGACCTTACCGAATTAGTTATGACTTTCTCACCGACCTAGCCTGTCCTCATGCCATGAACGCATATATGCCATAAACATGAATAACTTGCACATGTACTCATTTTAACAACTTGCATAACCATAAGTAAACACATGATCATCATCTCACATGCAAGGATCAAACATGGCAAATTAACACATCACTTAGTTATACTGCAACGCTACGAATCCATATGGCCTCCCAAGCCAAAACCATTCCAATACGCTTGCCTTCAATCGCGGGAGATGGAGTGGCGAGATGTTGAGGGCACTCCCGGGGTCACGACACCTGCACATATGTTTAATATACTCAAAAACATACCAACAAAACAATACAAGAACTATCAACTACATCGACTTCGCAACCCACTCCTAAAACCCGAAAAACAGAGAATCTGTCCAACGGGACAGCAGGCTTCCAATAAGCATAACTTGAGTTCTAAAACTCCAAATCAGGAAAACGAGTATATTTTCTCGAACCTCAGGAAATTTTCCACCTTTTACTAAGTATTCGTGAAAACTGATTCGGCCTCTAAAAGCCTCTAATCTATAATTGAACATAGATTGTACCATTCACGTCACAGATGGGACAGCGTTCGGTAAAACGATCATAACTTTTAAACGGCTGAACAGAATTTAGTTTTTTAGTGCCCAATTAAAGGTAATTCGATTACCTACAACTTTCGCAATAGCTGGGCCTCCAGAAAACGCCTCTAAAATTATCTAATTCGCATCCGAAGACCGATGACCTAATCTGTCCGAGGACAGAACGCATGACAGGTTTGCAATCGTCCTAAATCCTTCTACCCACAGGACCTAAACACCAAATTAAAAAATGATCTCTCCCATCTAACTAGCACCCAATCTCTATAAACAAGTTCCCTAAAGCATATCTCTTCTTGGCGAACCACCTGATCGACGAACGTCTCCTCCTTGCGATCCAATCTACTCTCAGCTTGCCGAAAACGCCAGAATCGCCGGTTCTCCGTGGATGGAGAGCTCCCGAACAACGAGATGGAGGGCTACAAGGGGTGGAGCTAGGGCCAGATAGAGGTGGGGAGGATAGGGAGGGGGTGGCGCATAGGGGGAAGGGGGGTGCGGCTAGGGGAAGGGGGAAGCCGGCGGCTAGGGGAGGGAAAGAGTGGGGGTGCGTGGGGCAGGTTTGCTGCCCACTTCTTCCCCCACATGGGCCAGGATCCTCCACCTACGGCCCAATTAGGTCCCCCAAGGCCCAAACTAATTCCCCCCAAGGCCCAAACTCCCCCGAAAAGGCCCAAACACCCGGAAACGGCCCAAAACACGATATAAAGTCGTACCGTACTGCCACAATCTATAATGTCACAAAAAATATCTGTAGTTGGCGCGTTAATCACTGATCAATTGAAGTAATGAGATTCTGGTATCGGTCAATGGTGCTATTCAAACCAATACAATAGATTATAGCCGATAATATTAAAAGGAAATATGAAGTCGATTGCAGATAGACAAACATTCAAATATTTACATTTGTATTAATTGAAGAATTGTTTACATAATCGGCTAGAGCCTTATGAATGCCAAAAAGAAAAAATGCTCTAGAATTGTTGCAACACTAAAAAGAAAGAAAAGAAGAAAAGAAAAAAATCTAGTGAAGCCGACGATGCTTCCCGCCGAAGATAGTGATGGCGCCAATTCTAGAGTTGCTGTTGGAGCTGGATGACTCCTAGAGGGCAGCGTCGGTTGGAGGGGCTTGTGGAGGCGCTGGCTCTTTGTCGGAGCTGATGGAGACGACGATGGTCATAGCGACCGTGGAGGCGCTACCGATCGATTCTACTTCTTCTGCAGCATCGGCTGGAGGATTGGCAGCCTCGTTCGTGGGGGCAACTTCTGCGGGAACAGCAGCTGCATCAGCGTAGAGCTCTTCTTATAGCGCGCGAGCAATAGCCTCATCATCGGCTACTTCCTCCTCCGCCCGCACTTGGGCCGACAGTTCTTCTTGAAGAACTGCGGCGATCGCCAGGTCATTTTCTTCAGATGACTCATACGAAAAAGAATAATCAGAGCATGAAGAATGTGATGAGGAAGACATGGTGCAGAAGATGTAGATTTACTGTGAGATTGGGTGATGAAACTGCAAATTACTAGGTTTTTATAGGGTAAATTGGGCAGTTGAAGCGCCATGTTGAGGAAGACGAAGCGTCTCCTGGGTAAATGCAGAGCAACACGAAGCGGTTTTCCGCGTTGGCAATTGAAGATTTAATGACAACACAGTGTTTCGAGGTGATAGTTACGAAGAAGACGAAGCGCTAGAGGCGACGTCCTGTGAGAGCATTTACGGAGTAAAATTTTGGGACATGTTCACACATATCCCAAAATTGAAGGGCATATGTTAGCACCTAAATTTGGTAACGAGGGTAACTTGATATGAGTTCGGATTTGGTGTAAAGTGTTAGAATCGGAAGGAGTAAGCCGATACGAATTCGGATTCGGCACTAAGAAGACTGAGTACGTGAAGAAAGCTGATACGATTTCGGATTTAGGAATCACGATTATTTAGTATGGAGTATGCTAAAAAAAGGAAACCGATGCCGATACAGATAAAATCATAGAATAAGGGCGATACGATCACGCCCAAGATAGCAAGAAGAGATTGAGGCCGATACGGATGGCTAGAAGAGATCGAAAAGAACACGGTCAGGCCAAAGATTATAAAAGGGGGCAACGGACTACGTCAAAAGGATCTAGACTCAACTCAACCAACCAATACTTTTACTTTCGTGTTCTTTGCCTAGTAGATTTTGACTTGTAATCTTTCCTTTGTAATCCACTTTGATCAATAAAGTTCCGTATCACTGATTATTGGTTATTGTTGCTTTACGCCAAATCAGGTTTAGGTTTTTCTTCGATCTTGTTGCGCGTCGCCTTTTCGGGAAGAACATCCTTTACCCTATCTAATCGACTCCATCAAGTTGATTAGACTTACTGGTTACGACGATTTACATCGGCTTGCATTGGCCAAAAAGATTGAGTTTCTCATTGAAGATCTAGATCGGTTTCTTAGCCAATTTATTGAAAAATTTCCCTCTTACCGATTGCAGGATCAAATAGGTTGGCATGCTCGTAATCCAATAAGTTGAACCCGGCGTTCGGGTATGCTAAAGGCTATAAACCCGCCGTCAAGTTTTTTAGCGCCAACAGTGGCTAAGTTTTGTTCGTGTGTTCTTGTCTATTTTGTCGTTTTTGTGTTTGGCATGTGACGTCCTCTCTAGCGATTACCTTTTCGAGCGAAGTACAATGCAATCTCCTCGTAGTTAGATCAAACAACCCTTAAACATCATGTATGAACTAGTCCAAAAGCTATTGAATCGACGGAATGCTTAAACCTTAACAGGTAGATAAAAGGCGTGCCGATGACCAACCTAACCAGTTTAAATACTTCAAGATCTGAGACTATAGGCTCTGAGAGCAACGCTCGGTTCCTACCTAACCATTTTAAATGCTTAAACTCTAGGTTCTGAGAGCAGCTCTCAATCAAAAAAAGAAGAAGAAAGATCTGATCCTCACTTAACCATTTTAAATACTTTAAACTTCACACAGATCAAATCGAAGCACTCAACAAATACGTGTGACTAATACTGCCTCATTCCGGATATTTTAAACCCAATGAATGCGATTTAAACAAACCAGCAAAAGATTAATTGCATATGTGAAGTTTCTACGCTAAGTGCCTCTTTGGAGTGTAGAATTATTAGAGGAAAAGCATAGGAATCCAAAATCACTTAGGAAATTTTACTGTTCACTCATAGGATTGACTTTCTATTCCTCTAGTTTTGTAGAACTTTTTAAGGAAAGAATCATCCATTCACAACTCTTTGTAAAGATTCGTGTTTTCCCTACAACCCATCTAAACAACAATTCTTGTAATTTTTCTGTGTTTTCCAATCATCTGTTTTGCATGTGCATTCCCATCCTATCTCCACATTTTTTTTTCATTCCTATGTTCCAAAGAAGCCCTACATTGTTACATCCTAATCTATACATTTCTAATCAATTTCATCATTTCGTACTATAAGTAATAGGGAATTCAAGATGGCGCTAAAAATTCTGACAAGCATAATGTAATGAAAATTCACTACAAAACCTAAAATTCTGATTAGAGATGTAAAACTTAAACATCACTATATCTCCTGAAATGTAAAACTTAAACAGCCATCCAACGAGTACAGCTCGATACTCATTCTGCTCGAAGCAAAGTTTGATGTTGCCAGTAGGCAATACATCAACCACAAAAAGGAGAAATATGAGCATTGATATCAACCCTGCGCCTCTCTTAAGCGAGTGATCAGTTTATCCTGCATGAGAAAGGAAGGCCATCATAATATTAGTATAATTTTTGGACAAGATGGTGATCCCAAATTGAGCAATATAGACATGAACAAAATGCATTTTTTTCCCCTATTGGGTAACCTAGAATTTTAAACAAATACAAGAATAAACACTACCCCCACTTTATTTACAATAATATATAATTTCCAAGTGCGACATTTGTTGGCATGAAAAACAGTGTAAATACCAGCAAAACCATAATGCGATGACATTGAATGTAAAAGACAGAGACCTACCAGCATCACTATCATTGTTAGGAGATGAGTTTATTTTTGGAAGTTTTTGTATTTCGTCCATATTCTTTCCTCTCTCTTTTTGCGCGAGTCATTTAGTTCATATTCTAATAGGCATAATACTTAAGTTACTTCCCTGATATTAGGCATTTCTCCCCCAATTCCTTTTACTTCGTAAAGCCATCTTTTGCTAAAACATTATGAAACTTATAGTGAATCATAATATACTGGCATGGCATATACCAGGTTTGTGGGAACACTTGAATACTACTTCACAAATTTTGAAATCAACAAGAATCTTCCTACGAAAATACAAGCATATGGAGCATATTCAGAATTATCTGAAGTTCAAATGTGGAGGATATTCTGTGGCAATAAAGTTCTTTTGAATACAATCTACAGGTCAAGCAACATAATTCAAATGCATATACTAGAGATTAAGGATTTTCAATTATGTAAACACTTTAATTCAGAACAAGAAGATTCAAGCATGGTATTTATTGCCTTTTTTCCTTTGGTCGGGAGGCCTCTCTGTCGCAGAAGCGCACGCAACCTCTCAACCGTGAAGGATTGCAGTGTGTTCTCTGAAAAGCCAGATATTGCATCTTCTGCAAGATTAAAGTCTTCATTAAATTGAAGAAACAACACTGCTAATGGATTTTGGAGAAGGACAGGAGTGCATTATTTTGCTATCTTAAAATTCTGAAGCATGCATAATTAAGAAACATACTACTGAATCTCAGATGCAAAAAAACAAAAGACGGTTGCTGGTTTGATATGTAACGCATTACACCTAGAACACTTGATAACATAGAACAAGGCCCCTGGATGGGCTGGTTCACTTTATAAATTGAAGTGGAATTTGTGGCAAGAAGTTGGATGGAAACCGGCAAAATTGAGTCATTTTTTGCCACAAATTGGAGATCATTAGCTTCTGCTGAAAACTGGACAACGGTTATCTCTTGCTCAGTTTGTCCTTCCCAAAATGCTAATGAATAAAACATTTCCCCAAGATTCACACCTTATGCACTACAACACATACATTTATTCACAAATGCTCAAATTAGAAGACTCAGAAGTGAGGACAAAAGTGAATGAGGGTGATCAAGACACTTACCATTGGCAGACAGCCCAGATGAACTACCCCAGTTGGGCCTTTTTGATGAACTTTGGCCATCCAAACTTCTGGCAGCAGATCTAGTCAAACAAAAAAGAACACGACTTACTTCGAGAGTTAATTTATATGAAGTCAAACAATCCAACTAATTAGCACCATGAAGGGGGGAAAGGCTTCATAAAGGTCTTGACAGGTAGGCATATCTCAACTAGTTCATATCACTCCCTAGATCACTAAATGATCAAACTATATGTAGGCCTCAGCATATAAATAGTTTCAAGGAAATCAAGTTGTAGTATGACGAACTATGGATAGCGCCACATGATTCGTAACAGAATATCCACATGTTTCTGTAAGTCATTCCCATAAACTTAATGCTAGATCGCAGGAGATTACCTCTCTAGTTAAGACTGTACTTCTTGTTTTATAGGTCTTTACAGTAGGTGCCAACTAAGGTTTTGAGCACTGCTATCAATTGTCAATTGCTACCATATAAGAATTCGTGGAGAAAACCTGTCCAATTGTTCCCCCCTCAAAGGTACAAAATACTCAAGTATACAAAAAGGCTATTAGAAATTAACTATGAGAGTTTAGAGACAAATTGGCTGTGGTGGGGTTGTGTTAGATACTCAAGAGCCTGATGACATGAATGCTAGACTTCTACAGTTCTACTAAACCTAGCATTCTAAATCTCAGCATAACCTAGCTGGCTTTTTAAGGCATGACTCATAACTCGGTCGTTAGCAATCATATGTCATCCACTGCAAAAATATGGTGTTTCATAAATACACATACTACAATTGTAGAGTGAACTTCAAAGCATAGTGAAGTAATCAAAATTGTAAGAGCAATGCTTCTATGCTTTTCCTCCCAATACAAGTAGCACAAATCTTAAAGCGAAGGGGTAAGTAATCCTCATCTACTCTTCATTAATACTTTAATATTTGTGCAACTTTAAAAAAGAAGAGCACAGAAGCACCTCTCAAATTGTAATTTATTGCCAGCTCAGTCTATCAGTGGACTCTTACTTAGTGTTGGTTATGTAAAAAGAAGTGAAATTCCTCATATATGACTTGAACCTATTAATCTCACAAGGATTGAAGTACAGTCATTGCAAGTTCAAGTTAGCCAGGTCAATTTTCAGCATTCGATTACGACTGCTGCTCTTTATCGGTGGAAAGGCTATTCACAAACATGACAACTGGAATTGAAGAATTATATAAATTAATAAATATTGAAAATCCATAGTGGTGTCTCAAGCAAAACAGATTTTAAAGCAACAAGAGCTCCCTTAAATGGTGAATTAGGTATTTTACTGCAGATTTGAAGTGAAGTATGATCGAGTCGATGCTTATACTAAATCCTCTAAAGAGATCCACCTAGGAAGTAGGACACGGAGGTGGCATTATCTCAAAGATAGATAAGTATCCTGCACCGACCTCCTCCCATTTATCACCAGAGTAATCTTTTAAGACACCAAAAAAAGGTTCTAATCGAGTAAATAAGCATTTTTGCATCGCATCCAAAGGAAACAAAAAGGAAAGGCTGAATATGAATTTCAAAAGATCTTCTCAATGCTTGATAAACTTGGAATCAATTGAACATAGATCACTGGATGAAACAGAACCAAGAAAAGTAACATGCCTTGAGAACATCAAACATGAAAGAATACACAAGTAGAAAAAAAATCTTGAAGTTCTAACGACATCAAACAGTGTTGAATATAAACCAGAATGAGTAATTGAGCACAGAGAAATTCAGAACTCATAGATTCCAATAGGCCTGCCCTGACAACTAGTTCACTACATAATACCCATCAAGACCCAGAGAGGAGCTGAATGCAACAGGAAATGCCACAAGGGTTCAGCCATTTCATATGAACAGGACTACAGGGTAACAGGAAAACCATATTTATCCATGGATTAACAAGGAACTACTAACAAAAGAGATGGCCAAATAAGGTCTTATACAGTGCAGGCTGAGGAACTACAAACAAAAGAGATGCAAAAATAGCGTGGTATACAGCGCAGGCTGCCCAGTAAGGAAACTTTCATACTGCCAATTTGGCAATTTTACCTTTTCCCCTTGCTGCTTTCCCCTGGAGTCCTAGAACCTGCGTCTTTGGCCTCACTCTCCTTTTTCTTTAGCTGGAGATGTCTGATTAAAATATTTGTCGTGTCTGTCCTTATAACTTGTCCCTCTAAAACAGCAAAGAGATCGACTAGTTAAATTAACAGAAAAAGGGCATAAAGATCATACATTCAGGTTATCAGTGTAACAATAACATATTGGAAAAAATAGGACCAGGAAAACCTCAACATTAATCATATATAACAAATGTACCAACAAGGTAACAGCTCATCGAGATGGCAGGCTAATGCAATTTGTTTTTTAAAAAAACTTTATCAGGTGGAAAATGTGTTTCAATTCACCACTCTGCCATGGTGGTGGAGAATATGGTAAGGTAAAACAAACAATTTTAGAACATTCTCTTTGCAATTACCACAACAAGTCGGTCAGTAATAAACAAAATCATTTCCCCACATCTACACAGCAACATAAAGTACGAATACTGAATTTTCATTCATGTGTATGGATCCACCTCCAATTAATTGTAATATTATGCATGCTATACTGCTATATTAAATTTAGTTTACCACCATTCACCGCTCATTAATGCGATGCACCATGCACATGTACACTTACTTGGTAGCACTACAAATCTTCTTAAGTTTATTTTTCATTACTAGGTTTCCATGTTTGTATGTAAGTTCTTTGCTTCCGAAATGTCACATACTATTACAGTTAAACTGTTCATGTGGGTTGCTCCTCGTGGAAAGAAGTTCCAAAAGAAACATGTTTCCAAACATGAGAAGTAACTTCATGAGCAGAAAATAATAAAACAGCCAGGTTTTAATCACTATGGGTCCGCCTGTAAGACATGCTAGTAAGCTGCATCTCCATTTCTAGAAATGCTAAAACATTCTTGCTGGAACCCAAAAAGAACACCAACTTATAGCCAAATTCAAAGTGTAAAATCACCTCCAGTTATTTCTACTACTAGTATGCAGTATGCACCATAAAATGCACATCAGACATACAAAATATATAAACCAAGAGCAAATTATAACCCTAAGTCCCTAATAACATATTGAGCATCTGAAATGGTGATTTTCTCCACTAACTCTAAATTCTAAGACCTACCGCTGATGCAAAATTCCACCCCCAATACTTCTTGCTAGATCTCTGTACGATATGAATTAGCTAAACTTTCCATGATCTCTTACACTAAGACTAAAACATTGGTATAAATCATAAAGTAATCCAAAGAACAGTGCCTACAGTAGAAATTTTCTATCAATGTTTTTATTGGCAGTAACCTTTCCACACTAGTGTCACGTTGAATGCACCATCACAACTAGACTAACAAATATTTGTAAAAGCATGAAAATGAAAGCAGAAAGTGCACTAACTCCAAAAACCAAACTTCCACGATTTCTTACATCAAAACTACATCAAGTGCAAAAAAAAAAAAAGCAATGTCACCAGGGAACTTGAATCGCGAAGAAATCACATGAGTTTCTCCTCTACAAATCACAAACACTAGAAAGCACCAAGCCATCCACCAAAACTTCCAAACCAAATTCTTATATAGCTACACTAAGACTATCTCATCTGCAGAAATGAACAAAGCTAAATTTTTCGTGCATAAGGCACAAAATACAGGAGAAAGTTAGCACAGATTCTCACTGCAGACATTTCAAACAAGCAGCACTTTCACCAAATTATCGCTCCAAAGTCCAAACACTACTAAAATAAGCCCTGCACATGTTGAGCATACCAAAAACGGCACCTAAGAAGCTAAGGAAATGGAGAATTGTAATATAATAATAGCACACAAATTTTCTTCAAGAACGAAGCTTCCACTAACCTGGAGGATCCGTGTCGTGCTCGCAGACGTAAACCCTGAGTCCCCCCTGCGCAGATCACAGCCAAGAAATGGTTTCAGAGGCCTCTCACCACACCACATGAATCGAGACGTCTCAGAACGCCAAGAAAGAACCAAATGGGGTTTCAGTGCGGGCGCTTCCATACCAGACTGGAAGATATGGAGCTGGAGGAGAAGTTGCCGCGCGACGGCAAGCCCGCGAGGAACTTCGCTGCGCCACCCTCTCTTGCCTTCTGCGGCGACGAGGTTTTCCGGCCGCCGCCGGAACCCTCGGATGCCATGGAAGTGTTTCTCTTTTTCTTTTTCGCACCCCCCCCCCCTCCTGTTTTGAGCCGTGCTTCTCTGCTTTTCTATCCAAAATTATATAAATATTAAAATAATAATAAAATGGTGGATATGGTTATTTAGCTTTCTTTTTTTGTTTGTTTCAAAATTTATGCAACTTGAGAAAATACATAGAAACATCACTATTTCTTTTTTTGTTTGGCACAAATGAGTGGTTTTTTACATACTTTTTCAAAAGACATAAGTCTTCGTGTAACTAATATCCTATTTGTTCTGGCTTTTCTAATAAGTTGCTTTCGACTGAATTGCATCGCTGAAGGGCTACACGATTGAACTGAAGAGATTTGGTGTTTAGCAGCCTAGCTTATAGATGTGAGGGATGAAGATCAGGAATATAGGTGAGAGGGGCGGGGTTTACCATTTTTATACTTAATAGAAGAGAGGTAATTTTCTTGAACTCTAGTGGTAAAGTTAAAACTCCAACCTACCGAAGCTATAGAAAGTTACACAAACTAGTTTTTAGCTTAGCTTCTCGAAGTTATAACATCATCAAAGTAAAATAAATTAAAAACCAAACCCAGAATCTGAATTATGGCTTTAAAATTTGTTTCCCAATGTTTTGTGAATTTTTTAATTTTGTTACTTAAGAAAATCTTTTATTTAAGC
The DNA here is from genome assembly GCA_036346355.1 of Rhipidocladum racemiflorum. Classification (NCBI taxonomy): domain Eukaryota; kingdom Viridiplantae; phylum Streptophyta; class Magnoliopsida; order Poales; family Poaceae; genus Rhipidocladum; species Rhipidocladum racemiflorum. The sequence goes on from CM070589.1 coordinate 49,245,812, forward strand.
TAGAAATGAGAACTCTACCTTAACATTCAAAATAAAAAGAACATAAAATCTAAGAAAAATGCATTTAAATCCTAAATAACATATAAATCATCTCCACAAATTTTTATAAGAATTTAAAATCATTTGTCGCTCATGAAAAATCAAAAATAATATTAAATAATTTGGACACATTACAATAACAGAATTTTATAAAAATCATGCTCTAAAATTTTTATTTAGAATATGAATAATCCTAAGATCATACAATAAAATGTTCAAAAATATTTAAATTAATTTGAAGCCTTAGAAAATCCAAAATCTGAAAAGGCATAATTATGATAGGACCTTCTTAGAATTTTTAAAATTAATTGATGCATGATCTTCACCTGATATTTTCATAGTAGATTAAATTTGTCCTCGGGACCATTGAAAAACATTATTAAAAAAAATTAGTCAATTTTAACACCTCAATTAAATTAAATTTTAAATGCTACCCAGAGATCAAAAGATGCATTTATCCTCTCTCTTTTGTTCCACTGCCAAGTGGGCCCATCGACCCAGCTGACCCCACCGGCAGCACCCTCTACCCCTTACCTCTGCCATGTGTACCCTTGGGCCCACTGGTTAGCCAGTCCTCCTTCCACTTTCTCTTTCCTCTCCCTCACGCACGCTCTGGCCGAGCTTTGCTCGCGCTCTAGACGAGCCAAGTTGTGCCCGCCACGTCGCCGGGCCACCCTACCTGCTGTCAACTCTCAAATCCATGCCACCACATGCCCTTCACTGCCTGAACCTCGTGGGTGTCTTCGACCTCAGTTCCGTGCCCTACTCCCCTCTCCTACACGAGATAGCCACGCCACCCGCCAAAGTGCTCGACGCCATGCCCTTGCCGCTGCCACATTGCTTTCACCCCCGCCATGGCAGCAATTGACCCTACCAAAGCCTACCATGGTGGCCTCTTTCAGCACGCACTCTGCTACAGGTCTAATGGTTGCTGCCTTTCCCCGGTACTTGGAGCCGCAGTGGAACTTGAACCAAGCATTCACGCGAGCCAATGCATACCAGAGCCTCCATGGCCTCGCTCCTGCTTAAGCAAACTCGAGTCTTAGGCCTTGTTTGGTATGGTTTCAGATTCTAATGGAAACGGAAACGGTTTCAGATTCTTGATAGAAACGTTTCAGATAGAATTAGAATCACTTTCTACAAACCGTTTGGTACGGTTCCAGATTCTAGTAGAAACTAGTGAAACGGGGTTCAGGGTGATTCAGCCACGGCGTGGAAAAAGAAGAAACGTTCCGAGGAGAATCGTTCCGAGTTTTAATCCGTTTGGCTGGGTTTCTCCCAGATTCTAGTAGAAACAGCTCGGTTCCAAGTTGCCAAACAGAGCCTTACTTGGAGCTCCAAGCCTTACTTTGATGCCCCTCCCACTACACATCCTCCCCATTTCCCCCATCTGGAGCTCAGTGCCGCCAAACTCTCCATCGCTGCCGAATAGCAAGAAAAGGGCGAATATTGGTTTCATCATATCGGTGAAGTATTTCCTAATTCAAGAAAACTGCAGCCTATTGAGTACTTGCTAATTGCTTCCCTTGCCGTTATTGCAGCTCCGGTGGCCCTTGGTACCACCGTGACTCCCTTGTCTTCTTCGCCTCCGGTTGACCAACGCCAGACTCCCTCGGCTAATCTCCCCATTGGTAAGACCCCAAATCATGGCCCTTCTAGCCCCTGGGTGCTCAACATCCACCCGCCCGAGCTTAAGCACCCTCCGTTCTTCCTCACAGTCGCACGCCATTTGCCGCTACACTGCTCCACCGCGAGTAAAGCTCCGGCTGATTTCAATCCCCAACAGTCCTTGCCCTAGCTCCACCAAGGCACCCTCTTGCCTCCTGTGCCCTTGCCCGACCTTCTTCGGCCTCTGTTTGCCACCGGCGAGGCCTCCGCTGTCCCCCCTGTTCTATGCCTCTAACTTGTGGGCCCACCCCGTTAGCCTCGCCTTTCATAGTCGAGCCCAGTCCACTGACAGCCGCTCCCCTCCTGTCAGTGAGACGCGCCTAAGTTGCATTCAAACACAAAGTCGAAATACGCCTTCGTTGTTACAAAACATATTTCTCTTTTTAGGTCATTTTCCAAAACCGAGCAAATGTAAATGCTTATAACTTTCACATTTGTAGCTCCAAATCTAGCCAAATCAGTTGTAAATTTGTGTAAATTTATTTAGATTCCGATTATAGAAAAATATTTTAAATTTTCTTACTGTACAATAATTGAAATTCAAATTTAAACTCTAGGCCTAACATATGCTCTATGTAGAATTTTTACAATAAGTCTCCAAATTTGATGAAACTAATTTTATCATGTTCCTAAGACCACTAGGTTTGTAAATATGTAAAAATATTTAGATTTGTACTTGGTTTGTATCAAATGCTTAAATAGATTAGTTTTAATGTATTCAAATTTGAAATGCTTATATCTACTACAAATAAACATCAAATTTAGTGAAATCAGTTTCTAAGCTCTGGATGATGATCTCACTACTTGTACAAAAATATTTAGGTTTATACCTTCTTTGATCAAAAGTACATTATAGGATCGTTTTTTGTAAAGTTAAAATTTGAATAACCATGGTTAGTGCAAATTGCCTCCAAAATGCTTGAAACCAGAATCTAACCCTTTGAAAAAACCATAAAATTATGTTCTTTAATAGCAGCTTGAACTTAGACATTATGTGCATTAATTTGCTACATGGCAATATCTAATAGCTCATTTTAAGTTTAAACACACATAGCCTTTACTAACAAACTCCAAGATTTATGAAATTAGCTTCTAAAATCTTTTAAAATTTTTAGACCCTATCTCAGTAGTCATGACTGAAGTTAAACTTTATTTGCACTCAATTTCAATAAAAGATTAATTTGTTTTTTTTAGCAACTTGAATAAATAATCGCAACTTATGCAGCTAATCTCTAAAATTCGTGCAAGTAATTCCTAAAAAATTGTAAAATATTAAACTCCATATTAGTAAAGAAATAAGTAAAGTTTGCCCTCTATTTTTATTTAAAGCTTAATACAAAAATATCCTTAGTGTTTAAAACTATTAATAGTTATATGTTTTGCAAATAGGTTGCAGTTGTAAAGAAACCAATTTCTATAAGACCCAAATGTAATAACTAGTTTCTAAATCTTGAAAATGGATGAAATAATTGCCATATAAAAGTAGCTTGAGCCTAGACCTTGTGTGTATTAATTTATCGTGTAACCTTATCTAAATAATTCGTTTAAAATTATTTGACCTTAGCCTTCTTGAACAAGCTTTCAAAATCACAAAACTAGCTATTTAAATCTCTTGAGATCTTGAGATCACATCCCTATATAGATGGTTGAAAATAAAACTTTACTCATGATTAATCACCAATAAGGATGAGTCTATTCGTGGCGAAACAATCGAATAATTAAGATAAGCACTAATTGCACACAACTTACTACAAGATGACTATAACTCAATTTCTTAAATCCAAGTAATTTTAGCCTCTCTAATTCGTAAATAAACATGTATAAGTATAAAATTGTAGCATCTCAAATTCGCAAAAGCAGACCGTCGAACTTTCGTAAATCACTAATACTTGCCCCGTGATAGGAAGTGGACTTAGGGGATGTTTGGTTGTCTTCTCTTGTGAGCCTGGCCCGTTCAACTCAGTCAGGCTGATGGGATACGGGATGCACAGATGCAGAGACGGTGTTTGGTTGAGTATTTAGTAGGTACGTATTTTGAAATTTAAATATTTTAAAATTTATATAACAAGTGTGGTCTAGTTTTGTTCGAAAAAATGATAGGAACCTATTTTTGAAATCAGTTCGGTAATCGGAGATGTTAATCAAAAGATATAAATAAAAAAGAAAAAAAGAAACTTACATACCCACGTGGCACCCCATGCATGGCTTGATATTGTGGTTGATAGTGGTCCCTTACGCAGAACACAAGGCTGCTATGTGTTGCATCCAGAGATACGCCCAATTTCTACGTATCTCCAGAGCCAGGCTGCATGGAGAATCTTGCATTCAGAGAGCCATGCTCAAAACTAGATGCAGGCAACCAAACATAAGAAAAAAACAAGATTCTGCATCTGTGGATGCAAATCTCTATGCATGCAAGCAACCAAACAGCCCCTTAAACTCTAACCCTCGCCAAAACCTAAATGCACATACACCTGTTTCTATAGTTGATTTCAATTTGATCTTATTTGACTTCTTTCTGCCCCATTATTATCTGTTTTCTTTTTGCCTTTATTGAAATTGGTTATTTGCTTTGCTTCTCGATGAACGACGTGTAGACACTAACATTTCGGATACCTTCACCGATGATCTCGACTCCACCTAGGAAATCACTGTGCAAGGCAAGCACCTTCTTTGATCATTTTGGACCCATTATTTTATGATGTTTATATTGTTTTGTTAAAACTATTATGCTTGTGCTATGTTCCTTAGACTTTGATATATTATGGGTAATGATACACATATACCTAAACTTATGGAATTTCGTTAATATTTGTTGACATGTGAAACTTGATAACACTAGATTATGGTTAGACACATGATGATGTCAAAATGGGTATACACGATTAATACATACATTTTGCTTTGTACTGCTTTAGAAGTGGGTTCATGGATAAATGGACATACTGCTCGTGACGGATATAAATTTTAGACATATTGGGAAATGTAGTTACTGCTATTTTGATATAAAAATAAAAAAGGTAAAACTATGGTTTGACAAAACGAGATATGGTAATAGCCGGATGTGCGAGGGTTGGACTTGCACGTAGTATAGGGAGAGCTTCTCACTTGTGTCGATTAAGGACCGAACGTAGTGTTGTATAATCCAAGAATTACCGTTGAACCACAGGTGCTGGTATGAGACATCCTTAAACCAATTAAGTTACCTAGTCTAGCTTTGAATTCTAGAAGGTCGTAGTAGCATGGGCATTCCAGTTAAGTTTGCTCGTAGGGGTGTCCACATGTGATGTGGGTGGAACACATACCAATACAATGGTGTAAGCCTTACTATGGGGAGAAATGGTTATGGCAGGAATGAACTGGCTTGGTTATTATGTGAATGGAATATCACAATTAAAATATGTGTTTTATTTCACCGTCATAGCAAAGGTTTGACATCACCAGGCTAATGCAAAGTTAGGTCTAGGTAATGTAAATGTTTTCGTTATGACCTCTTTGCCACACACCAAAGAAAGCGTGAAATAGCTTAGCAAAAAGAGTTAGTCTTGACTTGTGGGTAAAGCTGTACACCTCTGTAAAGTGTAAAACTTTTCGAAGGCCATACCAGTGGTTATGGGAGACTTGGTGCACTAACACTAGTTAGAATTTTGATAATTTCATAAAATGGAATGGAATGGATATTTCATGAGAAAAGTTTGTCTTTGATTTTACGTCATGGAGGATGGTAAGTTGTTATCTTATGCTTACATACTTGTTTTTTACTTTACGGTCAAATTGCTCTTATGAAAATTCTATTTACAATCTACTATTCAGTATTTACAATTCAATATTGCTTTATGCAAGATAACTGTAGAAGCCTTTCTATTGACATAGCTTGTATTTCTTACATACTTCTGATACACTACAAGTCTTGCGAATACATACGCGTACTCAACCTTGCTATTGTTGATATTCAGAGAATGAAGAAACCAAAGTTCCTGACCTTGACGCGGTTTACGGGGATTTTACCGATGAGCTTTTCTAGGGTTTATTCCTTGTTAGTTGCCTGTGTGTGGGGGCTCCGATCTTTGTAACAGTGACTAGGATACTTACTGTTGCGTGGAGCTAGAATTAACGCAACCCGTCAGTAATCCAATCACTCATCACAAACCGTACCCGGATTGAGGCCAATCAATCGGCACGACACACTCAGCTCGTGGTCATATGCCAAATGATTGATTCCAACCCGAGCTTCCCCAAGATATGTGTCTAGTGCTAGTTCCCTGGATCTGTAGCCTAGCACCCACATATTTCCACAATAAGTTGCATCAAGGATCAAGCTTAAAGTAATAGTTGTATTAATACTGGTTAGATTACAACTATTTGGTTTACAAGAATAAAACATAGCCAACTGGCTAAACAATGGAACAAAAGATAAAACTGCTGCAACGGTAGCAATATGCCTTCCCATACCTGCAGGCAACCGATCGGGGGCGAAAGTCCTGATAACCACAAGAAACTCGACACCCGCCGAACTCGACGTATGACGCGTCTTCACTGCCTTTGACGCCATCTTCTATGCATGTTGTTAATATAGAGCAAACGGTGAGTACACGTATGTACTCACAAGACTTTAGTGTATGGAAATATTAACATAAATGCAGGCTACAACAAAGAATATAAGTTTCTACACTAAGTCTGTTTTGAGCACAAAGCAGGATTTATTTGCAATAACATAATAGATTCTAAACATTCGCAATTTGTAAAGCAATCGAAAAGAGATTGTTTTAATCAAGCATTAAATAATTGATCCATAACCCAAATTTTTTTCCAACCATTCCCTTCCTACAAACCGATGACCGAACCAACCCACCAAACCAATTCCCTTGCCAAAACCAACTTCTGACCAACCCATTAACCACTCCAACTCCCAACCAAGTTCCAACCGAACCAAGACTAGACCAGAACCAACTCCAGAAATTCTATACTTGACAAGATTTCCTAAGTCGCTCATGACCGTGAGCACGGCTAATCGATTAGTTTTATATATATCTCTGCAGAGATTGTACACTTTACCCACATGACACATTCTAGCAATCATGTCAACCATGCCACGCGATACTCACATACCCGTTTTGCTAGACTGTGACGAGACCTTTCGATAGGTTAGGATTTAAACCTTGCACCAGCCCGGTAATGTGCATCCTTGCTACGGTCCCAAGAGGATGTCCACTAGTGGTCTTTACAGGCACCCACTAGCTTTACTGGCCCATGCCTCCCCCATAGTAAGCATTACCGTTGTATTGGGCAAACTCCCCCTCGATGCCCCGAAGAGGGAGCCCCTAGAACACACCGACACGGCAGATGTGTCCAACTCTTCCGCCGCCTAATGATGCAAGACTCAAATCCCTTCCAATGTACTAGGCCAGGGCCATCCCATACTGGCACATGTGGCTGTACTGTTTGACCCAGTAATAGCATCAAGTTCAGTCCTTAGGGTGACCCAGGCGAGATCTTCCAAACCCACTTGCTATGGCCATAGAGGATGTCCACTAGTGGTCCCTACGGGCTCCCACTAGCTTTACTGGCCCATACCTCCCCATAGCAAGGGACCAAACCAAACCAAGCCTCCGGCTTGCCATCCAATCCATAAACATTCCAAACAAGCCCCTGGCTTGTGATCCATTCCATTCCAACCATCCATCCGAAACAACCAAACCAAACCGAATTCCAAATCACCAATCACCAACATCTCGCCCGGTCTAAATACTCCTTTTCCATTTGTAACACCCCGGCATTCACTATGCCTGAATGTTACCAAACACAAGCTAAACAACAACTAAATACCACATTTAACATAAAATTCCAGCAAAGGTGCAAAGGCTAAAAACCGAGTTTTCGGCAGCACCTCCTTTGTTTTATCATGAATTTAAGGAACAGCAACAATATAGCATTATATGGCAATAAGAGAAACATCTAAAACAGCAATAAATAAAGTCTTAACGACAATAAGAGACTAACATTAAGCTCTTAAGGTTCCAAGTGTCAAACAAACAATAGAACTCTCATTAACCAAGCTAAGACTTAATTTAAAGGCCATCACACGCAATTTATTATCAAACTAAATGAATTGACTTGGGGAAACATTAAGGTGAAGCAACGTGTGAGCGTGTGACTATTCCCCTTTCCCGCATGCCGTTCTCATGGTACCTAAAACAACAAGAAAACACAAGGGTGAGTTCGAAAACTCAGCAAGCATACTGCAATGGACAACAAGCATAACAACAAGTCAATAACATCTTTCATCATGTATAACATCCCATTCATGAATACTTATCAATATCATCATCAATTTGTATGCGATGTAATGCATTGCTCCTGACCCTCTGGAACCTCATACCGGTATGGGAAGTACACACCCGTCGGTGTGCACCCTTTCCTCCCTTCCATCCCGAAGATGGAGGGTGCCTACTCGCTTCCAAACACCACGTGGATGGAATCACGACATAGGACTTACTCAATGGCGTTCGGATTAGTCATAACTTTCTCACCGACCTTGCCGGACTAGTTAAGACTTTCTCACCGCCTCGCCTCTATCTCATGACATGCATGCAACCATGCCAATTATCATATTTAATTCACATATTAACACATGGCATCATAATATGTTAAACATGCTCATCATATCATATCATTCATTAACACATGGCAAGTGGACATATATCATGTAAACAATTCCATCTAATCTCAACATGCAACCTACAACTCGCTATCCATCACAACACACTTGCCTCAACCACGTGCAACGGATTGGCGGGAAGAAGAGGGAACTCCCGGGTCACACCACCTGCACATAGGCATCACACACTCACAATCATAACCTCAAAACAGTACACACGCACCCATCTAACCCGACATTGCCAACTACTCGCAAAACCTAAAAACAGAGGTTCTGTCCCGGCGGAACAGCAGCCTTGCAAAAGGCATAACTTGAGTTCTGGGACTCCAAATCGAATAAACGAGTACACCGTCGCGAAGTTTAGGAAATTTCCCAACTTTTTCTAGTTATAGGGAAAGACTGATTCGGACTCTAAAATTGTTTAATCTACAGATTACCACAATCTGTTCCAGTTACGTCACAGATTTTTAGGCGCTCGGTAAAACAGCCATAACTTTCAAACGGCTGATCGGAAATTAACGTGCTTTACGTCCACGGAAAGATAATTAAATTATCTACAACTTCCTAGAAGTCCGTACGGTCTGATTCGGATTCTAAATCGACGGAAACTCGAACCCTAGTTCGACTGCTCAATCTGCCCGAAAACAGAAACGTGGACAAGTTTAGATCTAACCCAAATTACTTCAAACCAGCGCCTCCAATTGATCTAAAAACTTGATAAACACCCTAATAACAGTACCTAGATCATCCCCAAGGATCCCCAAGATCATACCTTTGCCCGAGCGCAAAACTCCAATCAATCTCCGCGAATCTCCTCGCGAATCGCTCCTCGCTTCCACGTTCCTCGCTCCTCGCTCCTTGCTCCTCGCTCCTCGCTCCACGGGATGACTCCACAAGGTGCAGGGGTGGGGAGGCCACCCTAGGGCAGCAAGGGGTGGAGGGGAGGTGGTGTGGAGGTGGAGGAAAGGGAGGGGGGTGCGACTGCGGTTTTGGGGGCTAGGGCTTAGGGAGGGGAGGGAGGAGAGGCGCAAGAGGGGAGGTGGGGGCGCAAGGGGCTGAGGTGGGGCGCGCAAGGGGCAGGGGAGCCCCTTTTAACAGCCCTCAACCCAATCATAGACAGTTACGGAGTCCTAATCCATCCCAACAAAGCCCACCAAGGCCCAAAAATCCCCAGGCAAGGCCCAAAACCCCGAAAACGGCCCGGAAACGGCCCGGAAACGTTATTAACCCCAGATCCTTATGATCTTAACCTTATTTCCACATCTCATACTGTATTTAACCTTATCATGCTCAATAATAAGGTTACGACACTCGAGGTGTCACATTCTTCCCCTTCAACAGGATTCGACCTCGAATCTAAACGCACCAACACGAAACCCAAAGAAACCAAAAGGTCGAATTTTCACATCACATACCCGAGGCGAACAGCTCGGGATACTTCGCGCATGCGAGATTCCAGCTCCCAAGTCGCTTCTCTCTCGATGCGATGTGACCACAGGACCTTGACAAACTTAAGCGCCCTGTTCTTCATCACTCGCTCGACGTCCCAGAATTTCCACAGACGGGACTCGAAGGTGAGGTCCTCTTTGAAGCACTAATGGTTCCAATGGAACCACCAACTCCGGATCATGCAAGTATTTCCTCAACATCGAGACATGGAACACATCATGCACACCTTGCATGGATTCCTGTAGCTCTAGGCGATAGGCCAACCTGCCAACTCGGGCGAGGATAGGAAAAGGCCCAACATACCTTGGGTGAGCTTTCCTTTGGTGCCAAAACGCACCACACCCTTGGTGGGAGATACTGCAAGAGTACGCTTATCACCCACCTCAAACTCCAAGTCTCGCCGCCTCACATCAGATAGCTCTTCATGCGCTCTGTCTTTGCGAGAAGGTTTTGCCGAACCTCCGACACGCGATCAACGATCTGCTGAACCCAATCCGGTCCAAGAATAGCTCTCTCGCCCACAAGATCCCAACAAAGTGGCGATCTGCACTTCCGACCATACTGATTACCTCATAAGGAGCAGCCAGGATCTTTGGAATGGTAGCTGTTATTGTAAGCAAACTCGCAAGGGGCAAATGGTCTTCCCAGCTACCCTTCCAAGCCATCACACAGGCCCCGAGCATGTCCTCCAAAGTTTGATGGTACGCTCAGACGCCCATCTGTCTGAGGGTGAAAAGCGGTACTAAGGCAAAGCCGCTGCACTCCAAAGCACTCTGCAAACTCTCCCAGAACTTGGAGACGAACTTCGCATCCCGATCAGAGATAATGGTCTTGGGTACACCATGCAATCTCACAATCTCCCGCACATAGATGGGAGCCAACTCGCTCGCTGAATTGGTCGTGCGGATGGGAATGAAATGCGCAGACTTGCTGAGGCGGTCCACCACAACCCAAACAGCATCCTTCCCTCGTGGAGAACGAGGTAGACCAACCACGAAATCCATGGAGATGTCATCCCATGGCCATACAGGAATCTCCAAGGGTTGCAACAGGCCAGCGGGACGCTTATGCTCAGCTTTGATCTTCTGGCAAATCCCACAAGACGCCACATACTTGGCAATATCCACTCTCATCCTTTTCCACCAGAAATTCTTCTTCAAGTCCTCAGACATCTTGGTCTCTCAGGATGGACCGTGCACGGGTGCGATGAGCTTCTCTCGAGAATGTCTTCTTTCACTTGAGATTTCGGGGCACGCACAAACGGCCACGAAACCTCAAAACTCCCGCATCATCAACGGTAAAGTCTCCCGACTTGCCATCCTCCAGGCGTTTCCTCACCTGCTGGAGCAAACGATCATGCTGATGTGCCTCCCGCACACGCTCGGGAATCGCTGACTCAAGAATCAATTGAGTTTCAGCTTGCACGGTCCCCGCAACGCAGAAGGAGACTCCCAAACGCGCAAAATCAGCAACAAGACAATCAACAACAGGGGCATTGTCTTGATCGAGAGCGTCGGCCACCACATTTGCCTTCCCGGATGATACGGGATAGTGAGGTCATAATCCTTTATCAATTCTAGCCACCTCCTCGGCCTCAAGTTCAAATCTTTCTGAGTAACGATGTACTTGAGGCTCTTGTGATCAGTAAAAATATCACAAGATTCGCCGTACAAATAATGCCTCCATATCTTCAATGCAAACACCACGGCGGCTAGCTCAAGATCATGGGTGGGATAGTTACGCTCATGCTTTTTCAGTGCCTCGAAGCATAAGCAATCACCTTGCCATTTTGCATGAGCACACAACCAAGTCCCAACCGAGAAGCATCGAGAATAAGCGGTGAAGCGCTTCCCTGGTTCGGGAAGGGTAAGAACGAGAGCAGCCACTAACTTCTCCTTCAAAGTGCGTTTGTGCTCACACTCTGCAAATCCTTTGGAACTTCATCCCTTTGTGAGTCAGCTGTGAAAGTGGCTTGGCAATGATAGAGAAATCCTGCACAAAACGCCGATAGTATCCAGCCAACCCAAGGAAACTACGCACCTCTTTGACATTGGAAGGCCTCTTCCAATCCAAAACTGCTGAGACTTTGCTAGGATCTACCGATATGCCCTCTGGATTGATGATGTGGCCAAGAAAACCCACTTCTGAAATCCAGAACTCGCACTTTTTCAGCTTAGCAAAGAATTGATTCTCCCTCAGGGTACTCAAAGACAAGCCTCAAGTGTCGCTCATGCTCCTCTTCCGATTTAGAGTAAATCGAGAATGTCATCGATGAACACTACCACAAACTCATCAAGGTACTTGTGTAGCATACTGTTCATCGCCTCCATAAAGACAGCAAGAGCATTAGTTAGTCCAAAAGACATAACTTTAAATTCATAATGCCCATACCTAGTGGAGAAAGCAGTCTTCTCAATGTCCTGCTCCTCACACGGATCTCGATTATACCCGATCAAGATCAATTTTGGAGAACACCTTTGCTCTCTGGGTTGGTCAAACAGATCCTCGATGCGAGGCAAAGGATACTTGTTTTTGACTGTCACTTGGTTAAGAGCACGATAATCAATGCACATACGCCAACTTCCATCCTTCTTCGAGACGAAGAGGACGGTGCTCCCATGGCGATACGCTACGCCGAATGAAGCCTTTGGCCAATGATCCTCCAATCGCTTCTTCAACTCGTCTTGAAAAGGTCGAGCCAAGCGGTATGGAGAGATAGAAATAGGTCGAGTGCCCGAGCAAGATCAATACGAAACTCCACATTCCTCACAGGAGGTAGACCAGCAACTCGTCGTGGAACACATCAACGAACTCCTTCACTACGTAAATCTCCTCAATGGGAATCGAGGAAGATGGTTTCTCAGACAAAGTCATGAGGAAACCCAATAGCCTCAAATGCCGACTTAAAACAAACTAGTCAAAGCAAAGACTAATCGGAGGGTATACCACCCTGAAAGGTCAACTCTTCACGGACGGGCCTGCAAGGAAACTGTCTTCCGTAAACAACAGATCTTAGCACTGCATCGATGCAGCCACCCATGCCCAAAATGACATCAAAAGGAGCCAACTGGATCACCATGAGATTGGCAAAGAAAACCTCATCATCAATGGCAATGGTGCAACCAGGGCAAACCAAAGAACTAGCAATCAAACCCCAGGAGAATCGACTAACACGGACTCGAAATCCATTTGAACTCCCAACTTAGCTCTACTAGCAAACTCCGACGACACAAAAGAATAGGATGCTCGGAATCAAATAGAACAAAGGCATCAACGGAATCCACGAGCAGAGTACACGAAACCACCTCTGGATGCCGGTGACTCGGCTGGTCGGCAAAGCGTGACACTCTGGTGGCGCCGACAGAAGGAGCCCGACTCAGTGATGCCCCATCAAGGCTGGGGCGGAGGAGGCAATCGAGGAGGAGCAGACGGCTGCGGGCACCAAGACGCGCCGGTGGCGCCACGCAAAGGGTGGATGAGAAACAGAGCGACCATCATGTGCACCGATCCTCTAGAAGACGCCGCCGAGTGGGAGGAGAAGGCACCGTCTCCCACTTGATGATGCTACCGGGTTCATCCGGCAGACTCGCCCCATATGGCCGGGCTTGCCACAGTGGTTGCAACTCCTACCCAACCACACTCAAGCACGGTGCTCGCCACCGCACTTGAAGCACTTCATGCCTCGCCCGGGCACAGACTAACAACCGCTCGCGAAAGAAGACGATCGGGCGACCCCATCTTAGCCCTCGAGGGGAGCCTCGCCTCCTTGAACTTCTTGAAGGTGGGGCCGAGAGGACCCACCTCCTCCACCAAAGGTCCTCTTCGGCCCCGCCCGGGGCCGCAGGAACCCCCGAACCTCCCGGTTACGCTTGTCCCGGGAGAGCTCCAACTCGAGCTCCATGCCCTTCGCTTGCTCCACCACAGAGCAGAAGTCACGAGGACGATCGCCCCCATGACAACTCTGAACTCCTGGTTGAGGCCCCTACGGAACCTCCTAGCTTTCTCCCGATCGTTTGGCCGCCACAAATGGCAGACGTAAGCGCACCACGCCGTTGAACTCCTTCTCATACTCGCCACCGACCTCTTTCCTCGGGAAAGAGTGGTCGAGTAAGCTCCATCCTCTCAAGGAAAGACTCAGGTGGAACTTGGCTCGGAGGCGAGCCACAAAGTCCTCAGTGTGATCGACCCAGATCGGGGTTCTAGCGGCGAGAACCCCTCCCACCAGATATCGGCTTGGCCCTTGGTGAAAAGCCACAAAGCGAGTCCTCTGAACCGAGGTCAACTCTAGGACCTCAAAGCGCCTCTCCATGTACCGCAGCCAATCTGCGGACTGGATCGGCATGCTCGCTCCATCAAAAGTGTCAAGACGGAGGGACATCCACTCCAGGAGACTCATCCTCGGCTCCGGTGCGTGGGGCAACAGAGGAGCCGCTGCGAGGGAGGCACAACAAGGCTGCCCGCACCGGGCGCAGCTCTGAATCTCCCTGCAGAGCCTGGACTAAATCTTCATTGGCGGCGGGCACCCCTTCCCGACCCACAGCTAGAAGCTCCTCCGAGCTGGCCCACGAGCATTAAGCGAAACGCTACCCTCAGCAACAGACTCCTCAACTCCCTGGGAGCCTCGCCCCTGGCCTCCACGGCCACGGCGTCCACGACCTCTACCCCTCGGCATGGCTGCTAGTCAGACAACCACCCAAACACCAAAGCACACAATCAAGATCATAGATCAAACATCATCATAAGCATATTCCTTATCACATAATCAAGCGCGATGCATTGATGAACCAAAACCCATCCTACTGTGCAACCAAGTGTGTCAGATTTTAGATTAGTTATACCACTTTTACAAGTTTTAACGTTGCTATCCTATAACAAGGTTTTAGTTAGAACCTAAGCCATGTTTCTAAGTTATTCCACATCACATTTTAGTTGTACCCTATAGCATGACACTAAAAATTCACATTCCAAGGACCTACAGCCCGCTCTGATACCAACTGTAACACCCCGGCATTCACTATGCCTGAATGTTACCAAACACAAGCTAAACAACAACTAAATACCACATTTAACATAAAATTCCAGCAAAGGTGCAAAGGCTAAAAACCGAGTTTTCGGCAGCACCTCCTTTGTTTTATCATGAATTTAAGGAACAGCAACAATATAGCATTATATGGCAATAAGAGAAACATCTAAAACAGCAATAAATAAAGTCTTAACGACAATAAGAGACTAACATTAAGCTCTTAAGGTTCCAAGTGTCAAACAAACAATAGAACTCTCATTAACCAAGCTAAGACTTAATTTAAAGGCCATCACACGCAATTTATTATCAAACTAAATGAATTGACTTGGGAAACATTAAGGTGAAGCAACGTGTGAGCGTGTGACTATTCCCCTTTCCGCATGCCGTTCTCATGGTACCTAAAACAACAAGAAAACACAAGGGTGAGTTCGAAAACTCAGCAAGCATACCGCAATGGACAACAAGCATAACAACAAGTCAATAACATCTTTCATCATGTATAACATCCCATTCATGAATACTTATCAATATCATCATCAATTTGTATGCGATGTAATGCATTGCTCACTGACCCTCCGGAACCTCATACAGGTATGGGAAGTACACACCCGTCGGTGTGCACCCTTTCCTCCCTTCCATCCCGAAGATGGAGGGTGCCTACTCGCTTCCAAACACCACGTGGATGGAATCACGACATAGGACTTACTCAATGGCGTTCGGATTAGTCATAACTTTCTCACCGACCTTGCCGGACTAGTTAAGACTTTCTCACCGCCTCGCCCTATCTCATGACATGCATGCAACCATGCCAATTATCATATTTAATTCACATATTAACACATGGCATCATAATATGTTAAACATGCTCATCATATCATATCATTCATTAACACATGGCAAGTGGACATATATCATGTAAACAATTCCATCTAATCTCAACATGCAACCTACAACTCGCTATCCATCACAACACACTTGCCTCAACCACGTGCAACGGATTGGCGGGAAGAAGAGGGAACTCCCGGGGTCACACCACCTGCACATAGGCATCACACACTCACAATCATAACCTCAAAACAGTACACACGCCCCATCTAACCCGACATTGCCAACTACTCGCAAAACCTAAAAACAGAGGTTCTGTCCGGCGGAACAGCAGCCTTGCAAAAGGCATAACTTGAGTTCTGGGACTCCAAATCGAATAAACGAGTACACCGTCGCGAAGCTTAGGAAATTTCCCAACTTTTTCTAGTTATAGGGAAAGACTGATTCGGACTCTAAAATTGTTTAATCTACAGATTACCACAATCTGTTCCAGTTACGTCACAGATTTTTAGGCGCTCGGTAAAACAGCCATAACTTTCAAACGGCTGATCGGAAATTAACGTGCTTTACGTCCACGGAAAGATAATTAAATTATCTACAACTTCCTAGAAGTCCGTACGGTCTGATTCGGATTCTAAATCGACGGAAACTCGAACCCTAGTTCGACTGCTCAATCTGCCCGAAAACAGAAACGTGGACAAGTTTAGATCTAACCCAAATTACTTCAAACCAGCGCCTCCAATTGATCTAAAAACTTGATAAACACCCTAATAACAGTACCTAGATCATCCCCAAGGATCCCCAAGATCATACCTTTGCCCGAGCGCCAAAACTCCAATCAATCTCCGCGAATCTCCTCGCGAATCGCTCCTCGCTCCACGTTCCTCGCTCCTCGCTCCTTGCTCCTCGCTCCTCGCTCCACGGGATGACTCCACAAGGTGCAGGGGTGGGGAGGCCACCCTAGGGCAGCAAGGGGTGGAGGGGAGGTGGTGTGGAGGTGGAGGAAAGGGAGGGGGGTGCGCACGGGGTGGGGGGGCTCGGGCTGAGGGGAGGGGGAGGGAGGAGCGGGGCGCCAGAGGGAGGTGGGGCGCAAGGGGCTGAGGTGGGGCGCAAGGGGCAGGGGAGCCCCTTTTAACAGCCCTCAACCCAATCCTAGTCCGTTACGGAGTCCTAATCCATCCCACCAAAGCCCACCAAGGCCCAAAACTCCCCCGGGAAGGCCCAAAACCCCGAAAACGGCCCGGAAACGGCCCGGAAACGTTATTAACCCCCGATCCTTATGATCTTAACCTTATTTCCACATCTCATACTGTATTTAACCTTATCATGCTCAATAATAAGGTTACGACACTCCGAGGTGTCACACCATTTTTCCAACAACACCAATCCAACCATTTCCCCAACCGGTAAAACCAGATCCAACAAAACCGACCAAATCCAAGAAGAATTGTAATTGATTGTGTCGGGACAGCATACAGTACATTCTACAGCATGACTAAGCGTATGCGAGTAGTACTCTTTGATACCCATTTGACATTTATTCTTATGTCTAAGTTCTTAGCCTAAGGTTCAACAAGGTTCATGACTCAATTAAGATTAAGGAAATCCATCAAATTAGGTCTAACTACCAAATTTTTCCCACAACTAGCATCTTTACTGAACATACACGCATGCATAATAGTTTTGACAATTGAAAATAGCATTTGCAAATATAGGGTCAAAATGATCAAAGGAGGTGCTTGCCTGTTTGCTCTTTTAACAAGATCCAACTCGGAATGAAGTCGAATCGCCGCTTCATCGAGCCGCCAACGCTCGATTAAAAGCAATAGAAACGATCAACGGCGAATCAAACCAGACGAATAAGAACCAAATACAAAAGCGAATCAAATCCGAGAGACTAAGATCAAAAGAGCTTGAAAAAGAGGTTTTAAACTTCTCAGCTCTCATCGGCAATATTGTCGGGACCCCGAATTTGCAAATCCGGACCCTCTGTGTATTCAGCACTAGTCCAGGAACGCGCTAGTGCACACAGTCTTAACATCGGTATATATCACAATCATACCAAACGATACTATCAAAGTACTTTATTTAAATAATCAAAGGGTTACTCGACCTTATGGCCAAGTTACAAATATATGCCTCGCAAGGCGAAACTTATTAAAAGAGAAATAACAAAGAATGAAAATCAAATAACTCGTGGCGCCATCCAAGATACCACAGGCAATCGATCGGGCTCGCATCCCCTAAGTAGACGGGTCTTCTTGGAAATCCTCCTCCGAACCGGGCGTAATCTCCTCTTCAAGCGGTATTGTGTTGAGGCAAGGGTGAGTACTTGGTACTCGGCAAGTCATGCCTGAGAATGCAAGCTAATATACTATATGCATGGCTTGGTACAAAGGAATAGCTCAAGGTATATTTGCGATGCTTGACTTTTGACAAGTAATAAAAGTAGATTCGAAAGCGAAGAGAAATAAGTAAAGCATAAATAACTTCTCAAGAAATTTAATAAACATTTTCCCCATCCTAAACCACATTTCCATCAACTTCTTTACTAAACCAACCCAACTTTTCAAATCCAAGTTATTTTGGAAAGTCTAACCCTTGATTTGTAATTCCGAGCATTGTCGATGCAGTGGACTCGGCTATTCAAATAGATTCTACACTCTGCAGAGGTTATGCACTTTACCCACAAGATACAGTCAAACACCACAAAGGCGAAGTTCAGTAACAAAGCCTTTCGGAAGCCTCAAACAACACAGGTGGTCCTCTCAGGTTCGTGCTCTACACCATCCCTTCCCTTAGCCAAGGCGAAGTATGGGACCAACACACCGTTAGATGGGTATCTGGCCACACCACGACACGCTCCCCGCATACAATCACACAAGCGGTGTAATTGACACCACTGAGGCTCCACAAGTGAGTCCTTAGCGACTTAATCAACTAGGGCCGTCCCATTCCGACCATGTGGTTGCAAGTATGACCCAGTTCAAAGGCTTGCAAGGTTAAGTCCTTAGAGTGACCAGGGCAAGACTACCCGAAAAACCAAATCAACATCCCCAATGCCACAACTAGCCCACTGATTACTCTTGCCACATGCCCGGTCGAAAACTGTTTATCAAACCCAGTTGATTACCATGCACCACGTGCCATCAACATCACATGATACTTTTCCAAAACAGGTTCAATATATCATTAAGTCAATATTAGCATTTGATTATCCAAAATCATGTCATGAGCACGTAAGCGTGTCTAAGCGACATACTACAACGATCTAAACCCATGTTGGCAATTTAATAATGTCCAACTAGTAAACCACAACTAGGGTGACAAAGGGTCATGGCACATACTTAAGTAATCAAGGTGTCATATAGCAAATTGGTATTTATCTAACCCCATGTTTAATCAAAGTATCTTTCTACTTGAACTAGCATGCAATAGTTTAAATCAAAATAGATTTGAAATAGGATCAATATGGTCAAAGCACAACTTGCCTTCAAAAAGTACTTGCTCTTGGTCTTGAGTTGGATCTGAGTCAACACTTCTCCCTCGAATCCTTCCCAAGACTTCAACGTCTACTCGTAAAGCGTGCAAATAGCAAATACCCAATAAACAATAGGCAAAAACATCCCAAAACTCCAAATAAAATCCATAAACAGAGAGAACGTAATTTTCTGGATTTTTAGAAAGCTGAATAAATCAAATTTGGAGTTAAAATGCAAAAGTTATGATTTATTAAAGTTTAAATAATCAATTAAATAATATTACAGAGAAAAACTTTAGTCCAAAAATTAAATAAAATTCATATTTGAGTAGATCTGAATTTTATACAAATTTAGAAATTTGAATCACTCAAATCGGAGTTGAAACGCAAAAGTTATAAGCGTTTGAAGTTTGAATCTAAATTTGAATCAATATTTCGAATTAATAAATCATTTTCTTTTTTCGGAAATTAATTATTGCGTCAGCAAGGACACGTGGCAGCCTCTGATTGGGCGGCTGACGTCAGCTGGTCCATGGACTTGGTCCACGCTCGGCTCGGGTCCACCGTGGACTCGGTCCACGACTCCACGTGAGACTGACATGTGGGCCCTCTCGGGTGACGTCATCGCTGACGTCAGCGGGGCTCAGCCCACGGTGCTGACAGGTGGGACCCGCTGTGACGTCATGGGTGACGTCAGCGCTTGGCGGGGTCAGCCACTGACATGCGGGCCCTCTGACACGCGGGCCCCGCGTGTCAGCGTCACACTGCCAGCGCGTGGGCCAGCGACCGCGTCGGTCCAACTTCCCGACACGTGGCGCCAATCACGACCGTTGATTTGAAATTCAACGGCGCGGATTAGATCCAGGGTTAACACGTTGAAACTACTCGTTGATCGTGGGCGTTCGATTTAGATCGGACGGTCCAGATCTAATCCTATAATCGCCTTTGCATAAAGACGTGGCGATTGTGAACCGCTGGATCTTGATCCAACGGTCCAGATCTACTCGGGTTTATAACACGTGAACTCACCTCAACCGTCCGATCTGGATCGGCGGTCCAGCTTCCTCGCGAGTCCTGGCGATGGCACGGCGAAGCTTGGGCACCGGAGACGGAACGATGACGAGCCCGACGGCGCTCTGAGGCTCCTCCGGCGACGTGCGGGAGTCACGCTCGAGTCGCCTTGGCTCGGGATCCTTGCTTCGACCTCCTTCTCCTCGAGCGGCGACGGCGGCGGAAGGTGAAAAAACCACCACGATACCCTAGCTACTACGGCGAGCAATCCCGAGCAAGCGGCGGCCGCTAGGGCTTAGCAAGCTAGGGCAAAAAGTAGCGCAAGGTCACGGCGATACTCAAAGTGCGGTCCGGGCATTAAATAGCCGGAGGCGTGCTCGTATGAGCCCTAGTCGATCCTGGCACAAGACTCGGCAGCGGAGTCCGGCTCGGTCTCGGCGAAGACGACGACTCTCACCGCCCACGTGGCGCGATCAACGGCCACGATCGCCGCGGGCGATCGGATCCGGGCGGATACGGCTCGAGCCGTGCAGGCGGATCTCGGTAGTTGGATCTTGATCCAACGGTTGGGATTGATTAGGGTTAGGAGTGGGTTCGGTCGAGTCCGCGTGGCTCGGTCGGACTCGAGTCCGACTTCGGGTTCCGACTTCGGTCGGATGAACGATACTTGACCCGAGTTTGAATTTCCAGCGATTTAATATTTAAAATAATTCCCGATAATTCATTTAATTCATTAAAAATAGCAAATGACTCGAGAAAAATTCCAGAAAAATTCTGGAAAATACTTTGGATCATTTTGGACTCAAATAAAATATTTCCAACAAAATTTTATTTGCAAAATTAAATTCTTTAATTATTTCAAAATGGAATAAATTCAAATAAATTCCAATTAAATCCAAATAAATTCCAGAAAATTCCAAAAATTCACCAAAGTGCCAAATCACACATGAATTTAGGACAAGTACAATTTTGGGGTGTTACAAACCTCCCCCCCTTAATAGAATCTCGTCCCCGAGATTCAGGGCTTACTAAAGGAATAGGTTTGGAAATTCTTTCTTCAAATCCTCTTCGCGCTCCCAAGTCGCTTCGCTTTCTTCATGGTTGCTCCATCGAACTCTCTGAAGCAGGTTGACTTGTTTCTAGTTTCTCGATCCATTGTGTCTAGAATCCTCACGGGATACTCCTTATAAGTCAAATCCTCTTGCAACTCAATTGATTCTAACGGTGTCTGTTCCTCAGGAACTCGGAGACACTTCTTTAACTGGGACACATGGAACACATCATGTACTCCGCCAACGATCGTGGCAACTCCGGTGATAAGCAACTTCGCCTCATGCGGCTCAAAATCTTAAATGGTCCAACATAGCAGGGTGCAAGTTTCCCTTTGGCATGGAACCTCTTAACTCCCGAGAGGCGTAACTCTGAGGTATACAAAGTCTTACGGTTCAAAACTCAAATCTCGGCGACGATTGTCAAGATAACTCTTCTGTCGAGATTGGGCTATCTTCAACCTTTCCCTAATCATGGCGACTGTTCTTGACTTCTTGAAGAATATCAGGCCCAAAGACACGCTCGCCGGTCTCATTCCAATTCAATGGCGTCCGAGCGAGTCGACCATACAAAGGCCTCAAAAGGTGACATCGTAAACTAGCCTGATAACTATTGTTGTAATCGAACTCGGCATACGGCAAACTTTTATCCCAAGAGGTAGCATAAGCCAATGCACAAGCTCTCAACATATCCTCCGAATCTGGTTGACTCTTTCTGGTCTGTCCATCCGTCTGTGGATGATAAGTCAGATCTTGAAGTTTAAACGGGTTCCCATGGCTTCATGCAACTTATTCTTAATCTTGAGGTAAATTGGGTACCTCTGTCCGATACAATCCTCTTTGGCACTCTGTGCAAACAAACAATCTCGATCATGTACAACTCGCTAACTTATCTCCGAGTAGGTGGTCTTCACGGGGATAAAATGGGCTACTTTGGTCAAGCGATCCACTATAACCCATATGGAGTCATAACCCCTTGAGTCTTGACAAACCGGTAATGAAATCCATTCCGATTTCCTCCCACTTCCACTCGGGTATCTTCGGTAATTTGTAGCAATCCTGCTGGTCTCGATGCATTGCCTTGACTCTGGCATACGTCGCACAATGCAACATGCTCGGCAACTTCACGTTTCATACTCGGCCACCAGAATCTCTCCTTTAGATCCTGATACATCTTGGCGCTTCCAGGGTGAATTGAGTACTTGGAGTCATGGGCTTCTTCCAAAATCAGTCGCTTTAACTCCTCCTTGTTAGGCACACAAATCCGACCCTTCATCCATAACGTGCCCTGCTCATCCAATTTGAAGTCCTCGCCTTGCCTTCCTCCTTGATGGACTTAATCCTGCGGATCTTGTCATCATCCTTCCGTCCTTCTCGGATCTGGTCCTCTAAGGTAGGCTTTACTTCGGTCGCGGCCAAGAATCCGCTAGGTACAACCTCAATCTTCATTTTCTGAAAATCCTTACATAACTCATCCTGGCTTGTGGCTAGCAACGTACTCACGGTATGGCTTTTCCGACTCAGAGCATCGGCTACTACGTTGGCCTTCCCGGGATGGTAATGGATTCCAACATTGTAGTCCTTGATCAACTCTAACCATCTCCTCCGCCTCATATTCGAGATCCGATTGGGTGAATATGTACTTAAGGCTCTTATGATCCGTATACACTTCACATCTGTTTCCAATCAGATAGTGACTCCATATCTTCAAAGCATGCACTACGGCATCTAACTCCAAGTCATGTGTCGGATAATTTTCCTCATGCGGCCTCAAGCGCCTTGATGCATAAGCGACAACCTTTCCATTACGCATCGGCACACATCCAAGTCCTTGGCGCGATGCGTCACAATAAACATCGAAGCTTTGAGCAACATCAGGTAGAACTAACATCGGTGCCGACGTCAATCGCTTCTTGACTCTGAAATCCTTTCTCACATTAAAGCGTCCATGCAAACTTCTTTTCCTTCTTCAGCAATTGCGTAAGAGGTTTCGCAATTGTCGAGAAGCCTTCAATGAAACGGCGGTAGTATCCTGCCATTCCAAGGAAACTCAGAATGCAGGTCACGATCTTGGTGCTCCCAATGTAACACAGCTTCTACTTTGCTTGGATCTACTGGCGACTCCTTCTGCAGTCATTACATGTCCAAGAAACTCCACCTTGTCCTTCCAAAAATCACACTTGCTGAACTTGGCGAAAAGTTGCTTTGTTCCTCGGCTTTTCCAAAACTCGCCTTAAGTGTTCGGCATGTTCATCCTCTGTCTTGGAGTAGATTAGGATATCGTCTATGAACACGCATTTACAAACTTGTCCAAATATTCCATGAACACTTTATTCATCATATTCATGAAATAGGGTGGCGCATTAAATCAGCCCAAAGGACATCTTGTGAACTCGTAATGTCCATATCTTGGCGAGAATGCGATCTTGAATATCTTACGATCGGATCTTCAATCGATGGTATCCCGATCTCGAGATCAATCTTGGAGAAAACTCGGCTCCTCTTAATCGATCAAACAAATCATCAATCACGGGTAGCGGATACTTATTCTTCACGGTGACTTCATTGAGTGCACGGTAGTCAATGCACATCCTGAAACTCCGTCCTTCTTCTTGACAAACAAAACCGGTGCTCCCCACGGCGGCGAACTCGGTCACGATAAATCCTTTCTCCATTAACTCTTCTAGCTGTTTCTTCATCTCTACCAACTCCTCGGTAGACATCCGATAGGGTCTCTTTGCTATCGGTCTTTGTGCACGGTACAAGCTCTATCACAAACTCTATGTCCTCGTCTGGCGGCATACCAGGTAGATCTTCGGGAAAGACATCTGGGTACTCATTCACTCTTGAGACATCCTCTATCTTGATTGCCTTGAATGCTGTTAATCATCAGCTGTCCATCTCTAGCTGCAGTGGCTTGAAATTCCACTTTCTTCCCACACGGGCTCTCAATCGAGATAGTCCTTCGTCCACAATCCAATACGGCCTTGTGCTTGGATAACCAATCCATTCCCAATATGACGTCTAAGGTCCGGGTCTCCAAAATTAAAAGGTTTGCTAGGAATTCTATTCCACCTATTAGTATTCTCACCGGAACATCCTACTTTCGTTCGGAGTTCGGAACCAGGGTTTGAACTAAAAGCATGCACTTAAGTCTTGCAATCCTTAAATCATTTCTAGTAGCAAAGCCTTGCGAAACAAGCGAATGCTGAAGCTCGAGAGTCAAACAAAGCTGTTGCAGTCTTGAGTTAACAAGTAACTTACCCGATCTGACGTCAGTAGCATTTTGCGGTGCATCTGCGGTGACATGGTTGACCCGGCCTCTCACCACGATGCAGGGTGTGGCTCCTGGTCTTTGGCGTCCCTAGCTGGGTGGTTCCTAGATTGAAGCGGCCCAGGGTCGCTCTGCTGTCTTCTTCGGACAAGCTGTTGGCAAAGTGTCACGGCTCATTTGATTGTAACGGCGCCTCCTTTGTTCCTTCTTGTTGCCTGGAGTAAGCGTTTCTAGCGAAGTGGGGTTTGGTAGTTACGATTGGCGGTCTTGGTCTTTGGGGATGGTGTCCTTGTTGCATTACGTGGTTGGAATCGAAGAATTGATTTGGTGCAACTCTCAAGCGATTGCGTTCCTGGCGTGATCCTTCTTTGTTGCATCCTGCGCTTCTGTTCTCATCCAGTTCCTTGCGCTTGTCCTCAAGAATAAGTGCCTTATTCACCAACTCTTGGAAATCTGGAAAGGTGTGGGTGATCAACCCTACTTGCAATCTGAGTTAAGTCCCTTCATAAAACGAGGTATGCGGATTTATCCGTCGCTACATCCTCGGTGCGTGGCGTGCTAGCTGTGTGAACTTGTTCGGGTAGTCGACCCTTTGGTGATTACCTTGCTTGATGCTCTGAACTCCTCCTTCTTAAGGTCCATGATTCCTTCAGGCACGTGATCTTGTCGAATGCGGTGTGAACTCTTCCCAAGTGATATCTTGAGGGTTCTCTGCGTGGCACGAAGTTCTCCCACCATTCGTAATTTGTTCCTTCCAAGCGATGAGAAGCGTAAAGTACCTTCTCATTCCCTATGCATTGAGCTATGTGTAGCTTCCTCTCGATTGATCTTAACCAATCATCGGCCTCCAATGGATTGGCATTCCCAGAGAAAGTGGGTGGGTGAGTCCTCATGAACTCTGACAGCCTTGTATTCTGGCGTGGTCCCTGATTAACTTGATTAGCAGTGGCCTGGCGATGGCGTGCTGCATTTGTTGCATCATAGCATGCATCAATCGAGTCCGAGCAGCAAGAAAGGCTCCAAAATTCTGCATATCGATGGCGGTCTGGTGCTCCATCATTGGGGTTTTCTGCTGGGCGAGAACCACTCCCATTGCTTCTAAAGTTTCCACGGGTGTTCACCATCTGTCGATTTGCTCTAGGTTTAGAGATGAGAGGGAAACAAGAATAGACAAGTAATATGGAACTTATGCGGGGCGAAAAGGTGTAGCCTTAAGGTCCAACTTTATTATTAGTAACTTGGTATGGCTGCTTACAATGCCTAAGGGCCTTGCAACACATACTGCACACTCAGCAAACAAAGCAAATCCAAATCGAACTAACTCTGGAGTCTAACGCCTAAAGGGTGACTCTTTATTCTATGACTCGACTCGGCGAAGGAGTCTCACTATAGAACCTATACTCACTCATCGAGAAAACCTTCATCTGTCACAAGAGTGCTTTACGTAAGAACTCGGAATTTTTCAATTGTGACAAGGTAAGGGAAAATTTCAGCAAGAGACAAGAAAAGAGAGAAGGGGATAAGTCGAGATGTCATTTCTTGTCTTCACAAATTTTTAGCTTTAGAAAATAGGTTTTATCCTCACTACGACCATTCTAGCTAGGGTTGAGCCTACTGATCAAGTATGGCTCGATACCACCTCTGTCGGGACCCGAATTTGCAAATCAGGACCCTCTGTGTATTCAGCACTAGTCCAGAACGCAGCTAGTGCACACAGTCTTAACATCGGTATATATCACAATCATACCAAACGATACTATCAAAGTACTTTATTTAAATAATCAAAGGGTTACTCGACCTTATGGCCAAGTTACAAATATATGCCTTCGCAAGGCGAAACTTATTAAAAGAGAAATAACGGCGGAAAATCAAATAACCGTGGCGCCATCCAAAGATACCACAGTAACCGACCGGGCTCGCATCCCCTAAGTAGACGGGTCTTCTTGGAAATCCTCCTCCGAAGCTGGCGTAATCTCCTCTTCAACTGGTATTGTGTTGAGGCAAGGGTGAGTACTTGGTACTCGACAAGTCATGCCTGAGAATGCAAGCTAATATACTATATGCATGGCTTGGTACAAAGGAATAGCTCAAGGTATATTTGCAAAGAAATGACTTTTGACAAGTAATAAAAGTAGATTCAAAGCGGTAGAAATAAGTAAAGCATAAATAACTTCTCAAGAAATTTAATAAACATTTTCCCCATCCTAAACCACATTTCCATCAACTTCTTTACTAAACCAACCCAACTTTTCAAATCCAAGTTATTTTCGAAAGTCTAACCCTTGTTGTAATTCCCGAGCATTGTCGATCTGTGGACTCGGCTATTCAAATAGATTCTACACTCTGCAGAGGTTATGCACTTTACCCACAAGATACAGTCAAACACCACAAAGGCGAGTTCAGTAACAAAGCCTTCCGGAAGCCTCAAACAACACAGGTGGTCCTCTCAGGTTCGTGCTCTACACCATCCCTTCCCTTAGCCAAGGCGAAGTATGGGACCAACACACCGTTAGATGGGTATCGGCCACGACCACGATACGCTCCCCGCACAATCACACAAGCGGTGTAATTGACACCTGAGGCTCCACAAGTGAGTCCTTAGCGACTTAATCAACTAGGGCCGTCCCATTCCGACCATGTGGTTGCAAGTATGACCAGTTCAAAGGCTTGCAAGGTTAAGTCCTTAGAGTGACCAGGGCAAGACTACGAAAAACCAAATCAACATCCCCAATGCCACAACCGGCCCACCTGATTACTCTTGCCACATGCCCTGGCCGAAAGCTGTTTATCAAACCCAGGTTGATTACCATGCACCACGTGCCATCAACATCACATGATACTTTTCCAAAACAGGTTCAATATATCATTAAGTCAATATTAGCATTTGATTATCCAAAATCATGTCATGAGCACGTAGCGAGTCTAAGCGAAGATACTACAACGATCTAAACCCATGTTGGCAATTTAATAATGTCCAACTAGTAAACCACAACTAGGGTGACAAAGGGTCATGGCACATACTTAAGTAATCAAGGTGTCATATAGCAAATTGGTATTTATCTAACCCCATGTTTAATCAAAGTATCTTTCTACTTGAACTAGCATGCAATAGTTTAAATCAAAATAGATTTGAAATAGGATCAATATGGTCAAAGCACAACTTGCCTTCAAAAGTACTTGCTCTTGGTCTTGAGTTGGATCTGAGTCAACACTTCTCCCTCGAATCCTTCCGGCACTTCAACGTCTACTCGTAAAGCGTGCAAATAGCAAATACCCAATAAACAATAGGCAAAAACATACCAAAACTCCAAATAAAATCCATAAACAGAGAGAACGTAATTTTCTGGATTTTTAGAAACTGGAATAAATCAAATTTGGAGTTAAAACGCAAAAGTTATGATTTATTAAAGTTTAAATAATCAATTAAATAATATTACAGAGAAAAACTTTAGTCCAAAAATTAAATAAAATTCATATTTGAGTAGATCTGAATTTTATACAAATTTAGAAATTTGAATCACTCAAATCGGAGTTGAAACGCAAAAGTTATAAGCGTTTGAAGTTTGAATCTAAATTTGAATCAATATTTCGAATTAATAAATCATTTTCTTTTTTTCGGAAATTAATTATTGCGTCAGCAAGGACACGTGGCAGCCTCTGATTGGGCGGCTGACGTCAGCCGGTCCATGGACTTGGTCCACGCTCGGCTCGGGTCCACCGTGGACTCGGTCCACGACTCCACGTGAGACTGACATGTGGGCCCTCTCGGGTGACGTCATCGCTGACGTCAGCGGGCTCACCACTGCGGCGGCAGGTGGGACCCACCGTGACGTCATGGGTGACGTCGGCGCTGGCGGGTCGACCAGCGACATGCGGCCCTCGACACGCGGGCCTCGCGTCGGCGTCTACACGCACGCTGCGTGGGCGGCCGACCGCGTCGGTCCAACTTCCCGACACGTGGCGCAATCACGACCGTTGATTTGAAATTCAACGGCGCGGATTAGATCCAGGGTTAACACGTTGAAACTACTCGTTGATCGTGGGCCGTTCGATTTAGATCGGACGGTCCAGATCTAATCCTATAATCGCACTGCTACAGCACGTGGCGATTGTGAACCGTTGGATCTTGATCCAACGGTCCAGATCTACTCGGGTTTATAACACGTGAACTCACCTCAACCGTCCGATCTGGATCTGACGGTCCACAGAGCTCGCGGAGTCCGGCGATGGCACGGCGAAGCTTGGGCACCGGAGACGGGAACGATGACGAGCCCGACGGCGCTCCGGGGCTCCTCCGGCGACGTGCGGGGTCACGTTCGAGTCGCCTTGGCTCGGGGATCCCGGTTCTGACCTCCTTCTCCTCGGGCGACGGCGGACGGCGGCGGAAGGTGAGAAAAACCACCACGATACCCTAGCTACTACGGCGAGCAATCCCGAGCAAGCGGCGGCTGCTAGGGCTTAGCAAGCTAGGGCAAAAAGTAGCGCAAGGTCACGGCGATACTCGGGGTGCGGTCCGGGCATTAAATAGCCCCGGGAGGCGTGCTCAGGGCGGAGCCCTAGTCGGTCACGGCGGCGGAGTCCGGCTCGGTCTCGGCGAAGACGACGACTCTCGGCCCATCCACGTGGCGCGATCAACGGCCACGATCGCACGGCGCGATCGGATCCGGGCCGGATACGGCTCGAACCGGTACGGGCGGATCTCAGCCGTTGGATCTTGATCCAACGGTTGGGATGGATTAGGGTTAGGAGTGGGTTCGGTCGAGTCACGTGGCTCGGTCGGACTCGAGTCCGACTCGGTTCCGACTTCGGTCGGATGAACAGTACTTGACCCGAGTTTGAATTTCCAGCGATTTAATATTTAAAATAATTCCGATAATTCATTTAATTCATTAAAAATAGCAAATGACTCGAAAAATTCTAAAAATTACGGAAAATACTTTGGATCATTTTGGACTCAAATAAAATATTTCCAACAAAATTTTATTTGCAAAATTAAATTCTTTAATTATTTCAAAATGGAATAAATTCAAATAAATTCCAATTAAATCCAAATAAATTCCAGAAAATTCCAAAAATTCACCAAAGTGCCAAATCACACATGAATTTAGGACAAGTACAATTTTGGGGTGTTACAAATATCGACACACAAGTCCCAGTAGTATCGTTCAATCATCAGCACCGACCTTACGGCAGTACTGCCGATCCCTGGTAGTACCGTACCATCGGGACGATAATGTCGACGGCTGAAAACTAAAACAGAATACTTTCTGGAAGATATCGCTTAACGTTGCCTACGATATACGCTCAAGCGTATCAGACCCCATACATCGCCAGATGGAAATTCAAAGGCCGAGATCAGCACACTTTGGAATATAGCTACCGGCTTGTTTCACACAGTAATACCAAATGGGTGGTAATACCGGATCCAAACATCGGCAGCGCCGCGGCTCCAAAGGCTGGAAACAGCTCACTCTAAAAACAACTACCGGCGTTATAGTCATAGTACTACTGCTCAGGCAGCGGTACTGAGACCATCACGGCGGTAGCGCCGGTATTCCAGAAAGGGCCGGAATGCGAGAAAGGGGCTCTCGCTCAAACGGGATTGGAACTCAGGTACGAGCGCCAGGTCACGGTCCTAACAGCGCCAGGAACACAACTAACCTGGTACAAACCAGTTCTAAGCTCGTTTGATCGATTTACCACTTTCCTATTCCGAGCTCTGAACAAAACCCTAAAACGATTTTCGAAAGAAAAGAACCAATGAAAATAATCCAAATGGGGACAGAAAAGACCTAACACGAAACCGAGAAAATGAGAACTCAACGAGCAAAGGAAATCTAACTTTCTTTCTAAGCCCGGCAGTACCGGCGGTAGACCAGCGGTAGTGCCGCCATTAAACCCGGCAGCGATCTGGCTACAAGGTCCAGAGTGCCGCCGGGATCGAAATGGGGTGCTTTCGAAATTAACAATGACGCCTAACTCCCTGCATCGCTCGGCCGAGCGGCAAGATCGCCTCACGGCCCAGAGTGCCGCCAGAGAACGAAGGGAGCCCTTCGGATTTTAATCGCCGGCGGTGTGCGGGCGGTAGTGCCGACAAGGGCGGTAGTACCGGCCTCACACCGTCGGTAGTGCCGACTTTCCAGGAGACCTTTTGCAAAAAGTGGAATTTCGAGCAAATGAGTTCGGACTTTTGACGCGAATGCATGAATAGGTTCCTAGGGACACTAGGGACCCATTCACGCAGGTTCCGTTAAGTTTCGAGCTCATTTGCTCAATTTCACACTTTTTGATTTTGCGAACCCCGAAAACGACACGAAATCGGTTTTCTACTCGAGAAGAGTCCAAATCCGGTTTTCATCGCGGCAGTGGAACCTCTACGGCTTCATGGACCAATACTCGCTAGCTTTGTGGATTTTGGAACTTCGAAACACGAATTTGTCACGAAAGCCCAAAATGCACATTTTTGCGAATCGAGTCAAGCGACGAATTCGCAACTTGCGTATTGAATCCAATAGCACCATACAGTCCCAAACGACCAAAAGCTCGCCTACGAATTCGTTTGCACGATGATCAAACTTCTAGAACTTGAAAACCCTAATTAATCCCGAATATCGATTCTGGACCCGAATCGAGTTCAAACTCGATTCTTCTGCGAGAATCGGCCTTCGTGGTATGGAACATATTCGTGAGTCGCCCTCTCGGCATTTCCGGAGCTAGGGCTTCAATGGGAGGTTTCCGGAAATTCGAGGAACGGCTTCTTGATGCGAATAAACCCAACAAGGAGTAGATCAGGGTTTTCGGAATGAATCAATCGCGCAAAAGAATCCTTCTAACCCTAACCCAGGTCTAGCAACCCGACAAAACACGGAATTGCTAGCCGATCTAGGTTCTCTAGGGTTAACGAGAGAGAAAAGAAAAGAGAAAAAGAGGGTGGAGGCTAGGGTTTGCATCAAACCTTAGGGTTTGAGCTCAAACTTCGAATCCATCGGTTGAGAGACTTCTTGGAGGCTTGAGGATGCTTCACCACTCCTCAAGACTTGTTCTTCTTGCTCCTTGGGAGCTCCACCGGCCAGCATAGAAGGGAGGAGAGGAGGAGCTCGGGTTGGAGAGGAAGAACAAGAGAGTGAGAGCAAGAGAGAGAGTGAGAGAGAGCAAATGAGAGAGTCAGGGAGAGAGGAGACTCTCCCCTCTGGATAAATACGAGAGAGGGAGGGCCAGGGCGACGTGGAGGAAGGAGATTGGTCAACAACCCCTACACCCGTCGCTCGGCGGCAGTGCCGCTCCCCTCGGCGGTAGTGCCGCCGGCCGGCGATCGGCCCTGGCCGCAGATCGCCGCTCTGCGACACAACTCCAGGTTCTTCCGCGGACTTCTCCCCAATCTACAGAATCAACCTCCAGGGGTTCAAGGGAAAGGGTTTAGGATCTCAAAGAGAAGTTTTGGGGTTAGGCTTACTAACAACTTCAGAGGATTTCGACTGACTCGAAACTCGTGGTTTCAGTCAAAATCAATCGAAGCGGCTCGAGCGAATCGACAAAAACAATCCAAAAACAAATAACTTCAAATTAAGATCCAAAAATCAAATCAAAGCACCATTAAACACTCAATTAGCTTAATTAAGCCTAGTTAAACTTAATTACAAATTTCAGGATGTTACAATCCTACCCCCCTTATAAAAATCTCGTCCTCGAGATTTCTTGACTTGGCAAAGGGTGAAGGAAATTCGACCCTGAGAAATCTTCACGCTCCCAGGTGGTTTCATCCTGGGTGTGGCTATTTCCATCGGACTTTGATCAACGTGATAACATGATTGCGGATATAGCGCACCACATTAGCAAGGACGCAAACTTAACGTTTGCAAGGGATAGATCTGACTAAGATCTATCATGTCCAAGGAATAGGCTTAATGGGACTCTGAAGATTTCCTCTTCAGTTACGGCACACGGAATTCCGGTGACTCTTCAAGGAAAGATGTAGGAGTAATCCCAAACTACCGACATTCGGCACATACCCAACACAAGAAGAGAGTAGGGATATAGCTCCTGCTGGTGAAATCACCGGAGGAAGAATTAATTTGACTGTTCTCCTGTCAAATCACAAGAAGAGGGCAGAACAATTAGCACGGTTGATGCTCTCCTGGTCCTTGAACTCTGGTTCAAATCAAGGATTACATCGAACCCTAAATATATATTCGAATCACTCGCTACGGGAATTAAATTCCCTGGTGAATGATAAGAATTCTCCTAGACAACGTGCTAAGTCCCGAAATTGCGTCAGGCAACTAGGTTAACATCTCATTGCCTAGACTACGAATCTCAAACTTCTGTTTGCACAGGATTTGAGAACAAGGGCAATTTAGAAGCTCTATAATCAACCAAAATCATTGCAAAAGCTGAATGTACAAATAACGAACAAGGCACTACACCAGACGCGTAGCTTGCAATTTCAGCTGTCACAAATTTCGGCCGACAACAGCTAAGACTCTAGGCTGGAACAAGACTTGAGCGACCACTTTGATGTCCTCTGCGTCAACTGACAAAATCTTTGTGGATGATCTGGGGCACTTATATCTTGAAGACAAGTTATCGCAGGTCGTAAGTTCGGACAATCTCTGGGCAGAATGACCTTTCCCACGACGTGCGTAACGAGGAGATCCGGCGGGGAGGAGATCTTTTGGGTTTTCGTGCGTTGGGCAAAGGTATGGTCATGGGAATCCTTGGGGTTTGTCTAGGTACTGTTCTAAGGGTGTTTATCAAGTTTTTAGATCAATTGGTGTGCTGGATTTGAGTAGATTGGATTAGATCTAGAAGTTGCCACGTTCTCTGTTTCGGGCAGCATGAGCAGTCGACTTAGGGTTCGGTTTTTCGCCAATTTAGAGTCGGAATCTGGTCGTACGGATGTTGAAGAAGTTGTAGATAATTTCATTATCTTTCCGTGGATATAAAGAACTTTAAATTCCGCCCAGCCGTTTGAATATTATGGCTGTTTTACCGAGCGTGTTAAAATCTGTGACGTGATTGGAACAGATCACGGTATTTTGTAGATTAAACAACTTTAGAGTCTGAATCAGTCTTTCCCTATACCTATAAAAAGTTGGGAAATTTCCTAAGCTACGC
The DNA here is from genome assembly GCA_036346355.1 of Rhipidocladum racemiflorum. NCBI lineage: Eukaryota > Viridiplantae > Streptophyta > Magnoliopsida > Poales > Poaceae > Rhipidocladum > Rhipidocladum racemiflorum. Next base: position 49,279,403 of record CM070589.1, read on the forward strand.
GAGGATGTACTCATTTAATTGATTCGGAGTCCCAGAACTCAAGTTATGCCTTTTGCAAGGCTGCTGTCCCGACGGGACAGAACCTCTGTTTTTAGGTTTTGCGAGTAGTTGGCAATGTCGGGGTAGATGAGGGTTTGCGTACTGTTTTGTGGACATGATTGTGAGTGTGTGATACCTATGTGCAGGTGGTACGACCCCGGGAGTACCTTCTACTTCCCGCCAATCCGTTGCCCGTGGTTGAGGCAAGTGTGTTGTAATGGATAGCGATTTGTAGGTTGCTTGTTGAGAATAGATGAGATTGACTACATGATATATGATCACTTTCCATGTTTTAATGATTGCCAAGGATATGATGAGCATGTTTATTATGTTATGATGCCATGTGTTAATGTACGAGTTAAATATGATGTTGGCATAATTGCATACATGGCATGTTACATGGCCCGGGCGGTGAGAAAGTCATAACTAGTCCGGGAAGGTCGGTGAGAAAGTTATGACTAATCCGGAGAGCCAATGAGTAAGTCCTACATCGTGATTCCATTCACCGTGGTGAACGGAAGCGAGGAGTAGGCACCCTCCATCTTCGGGATGGAAGGGGGGAGAGGATGCACACCGACGGGTGTGTACTCAACCATACCGATATGAGTTTCCAAGGAGACATGAGCATTGCATTGCATACATAATGATGATGATAATGTTAAGTGTTCATGAATGAGATGATATACATGATGTGAGATTTTATTGCCATGTTATTGTTCTTGCTGTCCCTTGCAATATGCTTGCCGAGTTTCGAACCCACGCTTGTGTTTTCTTGTTGTTTTAGGTACCATGAGATCGGCATGCGGGGAAGGGAATTAGTCACACTCCCACACGTAGCTTCGCTCTTTGATTTCACAAGTCATTCAATTAGTGTCGATAATAAATTGCGTGTGATGATCATTGCTTTAAGGCTTAGCTTTGCTAAATGAGAATCTTTTCATTCGTTTGACTCTTGGAGACATTATATGTTTGGAACTAGACTTACATTGTTGCTAAGTCATTAATTATTGCTGTTTTTAGTTGTCTCTCATATTCCATATATTGCTATACTGTTGTTGCTCCTTCGAATCATGTTGAAACAAAGGAGATGCTGCCGAAATCTTGGTTTTTAGCATGTGCGCCTTTGCTGGAATTTATGTTTAAATGCGGTATTTAGATGTTGTTTAGCTTATGTTTGGTAGCATTCAGACATATTAAATGCCGGGGTGTTACAACAGAGGCTCGCATCAGAATAGGTCGCCTCTTCTATTATGAATACACATTTGTCATGAATCATGTATGCACTTGCATAAATACTTAATACGACAATCTCATAGCCAATATGTAATCATGTTCATCATATCGTAAGCAAATAGCAAGCATGGCAAGTTAACACATCATGTACTCATATTGCAACTATGCAAGTCTAGTAGCCACCTAAACCCCAATCCATCCCAATACACTTGTCTTCAACCGTGAGAGACGGAGTGGCGAGAGATTGAGGGCACTCCCGGGGTCACACCACCTGCACATAGGTACAATACACTCAAAAGTTGCCCACAAAACCGTACGAGAGCGATAATCTACAACGACTTTGCAACCCACTCCTAAAACCCGAAAACAGATAATCTGTCCCATCAAGACAGCGAGCTTCCAATTAGCATAACTTGAGTTCTAAAACTCCAAATCAAGTAAACGAGTACATTTTCTCGAATATTAGGAAATTTTCCAACTTTTTCTAGGTATTCGCGAAGACTGAATCGGCTTCTAAAATTGTCTAATCTACAGTTGAACACGATCTGTTCCAATCATATCACAGATTTGACAATGATCGGTAAAACAGCCATAACTTTTAAACAGATGGACGGAATTTAGAGTTCTTAGTGTCCAATTAAAGTTAATTGAATTACCTACAACATTCTCAACAGCCGATGGACCAGAAAACGCATCTAAAATTTCCAAAACTCAAGCCCTAAGTCGGGGTTCAAATCTGCACGAGGACAGAACGTGGGACAGAATTGCGTTCACCTAAATACATCTAACCACAGAACCTAAACATGGGTTTTGGGCATGGATTCCCCCATATAACCAGCACAAAAACTCTACCAAAGAATCCACAATTGCTTACCTCCCTTGAAGAACCACACGAACGACGAACGTCTCCTCCTTCCCGGCCACGATCTCCCTCCAATCGCCGGAATCGTCGGACACGTCGCAATCGCCGGATTGCCTTGGTTGGATGGCTCCCAAATGGAGAGATCGAGGGAAGAGGAGGGCTGCGTGGGGAGGAGAGGGAGGGGGTGGTGGCGCATGGGGGAAGGGAGAGGAGGAGGTGGCAGCTAGGGGGGAAGGGGAGGGGCGCATGGAGGGGAGAGGGGGTGGGGCACATGGGGCTAGGGTTAGGGCGCATGTGGGCTGAAATTTCTGCCCCCCAACTCCCCCCACATGGGCCAAGAGCATCCACCAAAGGCCTAATTACTTCCCCCAAGGCCCATACTAGCTCCCGCAAGGCCCAAACTCCCCCGGAGAGGTCCAAACACCCTGAAAAGCCCAAAAACTTGGTATAAACTCGTACCGTAATGCCGAAATCTATAATGTCACATTCCGTAATGTCATATCTCTCCTCCTTAACAGGATTCGACCCCGAATCTGAGACACGCCACTTCACAACCAACCAAATCGATGGGAGCTAAGGTCACTTCTCAGAACCCACTCAGAAGCCCCTACGATTTGCACTAGCCAGAACTCAGAAACAAGGAGCTAAGGCTCGAAGATTGACGGCTCTAACGACAACTCACATTCAAAACTTTCCAGAATCATACTCAACTTTGAAACACAAAGAACTAACATTAGGACTCAGAACGTCCCAAGCAATAGTATAAATTCCCAAACAGACAACGAAGGAAAACGATCTCACACTCCTCATTCTATGCATTCCTTGGCACTAAAGTGCCCGATCCCTTTAACCGATGCTACTATCCAGAAGAACACGGCACCAACCTCTAGAACCCTCTTCAGCTCCCACACACAAAAGTGTTTTCACACCTCAACCTCTCTACTGTGGTTCGTTGTATTCCAGACGACGCGAACCAAGTGAGACATAACACTCCAAGACTACCAACTGCTTGAACAATCGGGGTTTAAACCTTGAAAAAGATTGATCTTTTACAAAAAGACCAATACCCACCACTACCACCGAAAGGGAAAGCCTACTTTATGACCTGAGTCCTTAAAACCCGCAAAAACAATAACAACTGAACAATCCACTTCGGTTGGCACAACTCACTCATAGTCAGCGACAAAAAGATCCAATACACTTCGAAAAGGAAAAGCAATTAGTAGCAACCACCAAGTGGTCTACTAATAATTTAAGCAACCCTACCGAGGAACACATCAACGAAACAATTCTCGAGGAAGGTTTGAATTGGGTCATACACAACCTTCCTTTACTCCTCACTTTTAGAATATTTACGATCAACTACTAGCAACACCTAATAACTTAGGTCATTAACAACCCACACTAGATTTCTCTTTCTACGGAGGTCTCACCCTCACATTCTGCCACTCAAAGGACCAGTACTAATCATTTGAGTAAGCTCAACCATAAACCATGAACCCAATTGATCCCCATGCATCACTTTGAATCCAATGCACTAACATTCATTTTAAGCCAACACCCAAAGAACATTCATTTTATTTTCCTAAGCCAAGATGCAAAGGAAACACAAATCTCCTACACCACAACTAAAATACCAGAAATTCTTCCTTCTTTCTCTTCATACTAGAAAGAAATGGACATCTCGATTCATGACATGAATGCAAACTTTTCAAGAGCACTCCGTACTAGTCATATATCCATATATGACTTTCTCACCGACCTTTTATGATTAATTATACATAAACGATGTCATGTTTCCTTTTCACCATTCATTCATCATGTAACAATAATACCGAATAGTCATTCACCAAAAGACTTCTTCCTCGGTATCGCATGATTGAAACACAAATAACATCAATGATTGCGATAATCCATATAAACTATGATGGCAGCACCATTAACAGGAAAACACCACGTCGTATCATAACCTACCATCAATTGAAAGCTAAAATTGTAAAACATCACTTTTCAACCAAAATCAACAATTTGAAAGAGAACATCAATTCTCAAGTGAAACATTTGCACCCACAACCGCCACAAATTATCTCAAAGAGAAAGGGAAACTCATTCCCAAAAGAGAACACTTCACCGACAAAATCACTTGCGAAACATTCATAAAATCCACCCTTTTGAAGTACTCACAAACACCACACACATTTTTCCAAATAAATCCAACTCTAGCCAAATAGAGTTACAAATTAAATGCTTAACTCAAAAGTTTTCAACACAACCCACTATGTCCATTTGCTTCCTTTAAATATTGATTCCAAAGATATTTCAGTGTGAACGCGAAAGAGCGCGATCCACTCAAATACTTTTGGGTGTAAATCCATACTCATAGCATAAACTAAACAAATTAGCCAAAACCAAAAATTTGCACCAACCACTACATGTTTAGGGAAACTCTAAAACACAACATAAGGAATACCTTGAGTCCTTGACTGAAAGCATTCAACCAAGATAGCAAACAACCAAACCAGTCCAAAAGGTTTTAAACACAAGCTCAGCATAGATCCCACCATACTTAGTAATCCACTACGCTTACCATTAAAGATTTCCAAATTAACTATTTTACTCAATGAGAAGGCCCATCAGGATTTAACAAAAACTACATCGCATATTCTTTTTCTAATTACCTTTTCCAATACATACAAATAAGATTTATGATGCTTATCATAAGACATCCATCCAAGACTACATCAACATGATCCCCACGGACCAACATATCATATAACATCATATTCTATATTTAAAACATAGTACTTCAAAAAATACTTTAGCATGATCAACCTATCAATTTTATACCAACCATATGTCAACTTCTCGACAATCGAAACTTAATCGATAAGTGACTTCAACAAGTAAATGTTATCTCCACAAGACAAAATTCATAAATAGGACTTTAAGACCTACATTCATTAGGGATAAAATCATACGTCATGTTAATTATGCATGGTTCACTCCATCACAACATGTTACAATCTCCTTCATTTTTAACAATGGTTTTCAACAATTAATCTAAACCATGTTTCTAGGTTATCCCACATCAAAATTTTAGTTGACCCTACGGTATTTCACTAAGTTCATACACCACGGACCTGAAGCCCACTCTGATACCACCTGTAACACCCCGGCACCTAGTATGCCCTGGATGTTACCAAACATAGTAGAAATAGCAACTAAATACCACAATTAAAGACAAATTACAGCAAGGGCGCAAATGCTTTAACCGAAATTTCGGTAGCATCTCCTTTGTTTTTCCATGGTTTGAAGCAACAGTAACAATATCACAAGGCATAACATAATGAAAGACATCTAAAACAGCAATAACGGAAGGTATAGCAACAGTTTAAGTCCAGAATAATGAATTCAATCATTTCATGAACTAAAACGAATTTAGCCAATCACGTCACAGATTTGACAGTGCTCGTAAAAGAGCCATAACTTTTAAACGGCTGGACGGAATTTAGCGTTCCTGGTTTACAATTAAAAGTAATTGAATTACCTACAGCTTTCTCAACAGCCAGCTGACCAAAAAATGCATCTAAAATTCACAAAAGTCAAGCCCTAAGTCGGGGTTCAAATCTGCCCAAGGACAACGTGGGGCAGAATTACGTTCTCCCTAAATACATGTAACCACAGCACCTAAACATGGGTTTTGGGCATGGATTCCCCCATATAACCAGCACAAAAACTCTACCAAAGAATCCACAATTGCTTACCTCCCTTGAAGAACCACACGAACGACGAACGTCTCCTCCTTCCCGGCCACGATCTCCCTCCAATCGCCGGAATCGTCGGACGCGTCGCAATCGCCGGATTGCCTTGGTTGGATGGCTCCCAAATGGAGAGATCGAGGGAAGAGGAGGGCTGCGTGGGGAGGAGAGGGAGGGGGTGGTGGCGCATGGGGGAAGGGAGAGGAGGAGGTGGCAGCTAGGGGGGGAAGGGGAGGGGCGCATGGAGGGGAGAGGGGGTGGGGCACATGGGGCTAGGGTTAGGGCGCATGGGGGCTGAAATTTCTGCCCCCCAACTCCCCCACATGGGCCAAGAGCCTCCACCAAAGGCCCAATTACTTCCCCCAAGGCCCACAATAGCTCCTGCAAGGCCCAAACTCCCACAGAGAGGTCCAAACACCCTGAAAAGCCCAAAAACTTGGTATAAACTTGTACCGTAATGCCAAAATCTATAATGTCACATTCCGTAATGTCACGCCGACGCACGGTGTTCCATCCCCAGATGTGTGGACTGCTGTGGTGACTCTGCTGCTACTATAGCGTGGAGAAGACGATCCGCAGCGAGAACGATCCGAAGCAAGGACGATCCATGGCGAGGATGATCCGCGGTGAGGACGATCTACGGCGAGGACGATCCACGGTGAGGACGATCCACGCCGAGAACGATCCACTACGATGACATGTAAAGGATTCCGCAACTGCGCGTCTAGTGCTAATTGATCTATGATCCCCTTCTTGCGAGTAGCTTTTCTAGTTTTGCGGTACAAATTTTATTTGTGCTAGAGTAGCATACCACGTTCCTCAACAGTGGTATCAGAGCCATCTCGCATAGATTCGTGATCTAGATGTTGCACATATGGTATGTGAGGATTGTATATTGGATCTATTACATGTTCAACCAATTCATGTGATGAATAGGTGGAGGTAGCCATCGATGAGATCGATCGGTTTAGGGTTTGAGGAAAGTGCAAACTGAATCAATCTTGATTTGGGAAGTCCGTTCATGGTATGACATTGCCCTTACCGGTTGGGTTACCGCCATTAGGATTCACGAATCGCGACCATATGGGACCAAGCCAATCAGATTGAATTGGATTGGATCAATCTGATTGATCTGTGGAAATTTTGAGGACGTTTTCTTTAAATAGAACACACGCCTCTAAAAAAAATTTGAGGGTGTTTTCTTTTAACAGAACACACGCCTCTATAAAAATTTTGAGGGCATTTTGGCTGCCCCTTGGAACCCCGCCAGGGGCACTGGCCCTAGGACCCCGCCGTTGTAGAATCTATTTTGTTTAATTCATTTTTGCAGAATATAATGTGAAATAGTATGGCCTATGTGTATGTGATGCATGTAATTATTACATGGCCTGTGTGCCGTGTCAAGACGTAAGGCTATTTTAATTGTATAATGACCTGTGTGTCGACTTGTGATGTTTGAAACCCTCATGTAAAATTCATTATCAAAGTTGTAAGAAGTTGCATCAACAATGATGAAGATGGTGGCATCAATCATGACGCCTAGGTGAACAATCAAGCATAATGGCAAGGTGAACAATCAAGCATGATGATGGCGATCCTAATGCTAGGGGCCATGCTATTTCACAGTTTGATTTGATTTTCTGTGGATGTGTATTTAATCCTTGCTATTTTCTTGAAGCTCATTTCATGTGATGCCATGTTCATAGTAGATATTATTCATCCACATAGTTAAAATTTTAAAACTTGTCTACCCAATTGTTGCACCTATCTAGAATTTAGATCGTTATTAATATGACTGCCAAAGTAGTATATCAATGGCTATCTTAATATATGATAGGGATGTGTTGGACACATTATGTATAACAATGATTAATTTAATCAAGCTATCAAAACGGTTTTGGGCTTGAGGACATAAATAGTTGGGACTTGATTTCAGTAATGAATGAACAGATACAAGACAATTGGTGTCTAGGAAAACACACATGAGGCTTGGTCCTTTAATTGGCACCCGGAAACGGGAAGTGCTCCCTCTCTCATGTGAGCCCTAGGGGCGGGTTGGCCTGGCCATGAGTCAAGTTGATGGAGGCATCATTACCTATTTTCATGCTCAACTAACAAGAGTTACATAAGATGTAATTAGCAAAGTTATTGCTTACCTATGTCATTAAATTTCTAGCAGTGATGCCAAAACTCACTAGTGTTTGATGAATATGGATCTTGAATACTCAATTTGTGTCCATAAAGGGGACATTAAAATAGGAGTGTCTTTTGTTAAAATGTTTAATAAAAGTTTCACATAAACATAGTGCTTAGAAACTTTGCATGTTTTTGTTGTAGTTCAATGGCACCTCCTACTCCTGCTCCTACTGCCACACCTGGTTTTGCTTTAAGATCGGTCTTGGAAAGGAAAAAACTGAATGGAACAAATTTTGTTGATTGGTATCGCAATTTGAGAATTGTTCTCAAACACGAAAAGAAGGACTATGTTCTAGAGAATCCAATTCCTGATGAATCAGCCGAAAATGCTCCTCGCAATTTGAAAGATGAATATGAAAAATGCTCCTCGCAATTTGAAAGATGAATATGAAAAATGCTCCTCGCAATTTGAAAGATGAATATGAAAAACATATTAATGCTTCTGTAGAGGTCAGCTGTCTCATGCTTGTCACTATGGACTCTGAGCTGCAAAAGCAATATGAGGACCAGGATGCTTACAATATGATTGTGGGCTTGAAGGGCATGTTTGGGAATCAAGCAAGAGCTGAGAGGTATGGTATCTCGAAGCTTATATTTGCTTGTAAGCTGGCTGAAGGCAGTCCAGTCAGCCCACATGTGATCAAGATGATCATCTACATTGAGAGATTGGAAAAACTTGAGTTTCCCCTTAACATCAGTTTTGCTACAGATGTCATTCTCCAGTCTCTGCCTCAGAGCTTTGAGCCATTCATTATGAATTTTCATATGAATAGCATGGAGAAGAGCCTGACTGAACTACATGGGATGCTCAAGGCTGTCAAGGAAAACATTAAAAAAACCCAATTATGTGATGATAGTTCAGAAAACAACTGCATTCAAAAAGAAGAAAGCTAAAGCTTGGGGAAAGGGAAAGGGCAATGGCAAGGCTCATGATGAGACCGCGAGCCTCAAAACTAAGCTTCAGAAGTTTAAAGTTGGCCCTCAGCCGGAAACCCAGTGATTCTATTGTAAGAAGTGAGGACATTAGAAACGGAACTACAAAAAGTACCTAGTAGATAAGAAGAATGGAAATGTGACTTCCACTTCAGGTATTAATGTTATAGAAATTAATCTTGCTACTTCTTCTCTCAACTCATGGGTATATGATACCGGTTCAGTTGCTCACATTTGCAATTCGATGCAGGGGCTGATAAAGAGTAGAGACTTGGCAAAAGGAGAAGTGGATCTCCGCATGGGGAATAAAGCAAGAGTTGCTGGTCTTACCATTGGCACCTACCCATTGCATTTGCCTTCAAGATTAGTATTAGAACTTAATAATTGTTATTTTGTTCCATCTTTGAGTAAAAATATTATTTCATCTTCTTGTTTGAAACATGAAGGTTATGAATTCAGAATAAAGGACTTTGTTTGTTCAATATCTTTGAATGATATGTATTATGGTCGTTGCCCCACAGTGGATGGGTTGTACGTCCTAGAGCTCAAAGAAAAACATGTCTATAACATTAATGTAAAAAGGCCTCGGCCTAATGATTTGAACCCTAACTTTTTATGGCATTGTCGCTTAGGTCACATAAATGAGAAGTGCATGAAGAAGCTCTATGGTGATGGACTTCTAACCTCATTTGATTTTGAATCATTTGAAATATGTGAGTCTTGTTTACTTGGTAAGATTACAAAAGCCCCTTTCACAGGTTTTAGTGAGAGGGCGAGTGAATTGCTGGCCCTAGTACATACAAATGTATGTGGACCAATGAGCTCGAGTGCTAGAGGTGGGTTTCAGTACTTTGTAACTTTACCGATGACTTTAGTGGATATGGATATATCTACTTAATAAGGCATAAATTTGAAACTTTTGAAAAATTCAAAGAGTTTATGAACGAAGTACAAAATCAACTTGGCAAATCAATAAAACACTTACAATCAGATCATGATGGCGAAAACTTGAGTCAAGAGTTTGGTGCTCATCTAAAGCTATGTGGAATCGTTTCACAACTTACTCCGCCAGGAACGCCACAATGGAATGGCTTGTCCGAATGACGGAACCGAACTTTGTTAGATATGGTTCAGTCAATGATGAGCTAAACATATCTGCCATTATCGTTCCGGGGCTTCGCTCTAGAAACAGCTGTATTCACATTGAATAGGGTCCCATCAAATTCCATTGAGAAGACGCTATATGAGATATGGACTGGAAGAAGTCCCATGTTGTCATTTCTCAAAATATGGGGATGTGAGGCTTATGTAAAACGTTTGCAATCAGATAAACTCGCACCTAAATCGGAAAAATGCTTCTTTGTGGGGTATTCTAAAGAAACAAAAGGATATTACTTTTACAAAAGAAACGAGAACAAAGTTCTTGTTGCTCGAAATGGTGTCTTTTTGGAGAAAGAGTTTCTTTCCAAAGAAATCAGTGGGAGTGATGTGCATCTCGATAAAGTTTGAGAATCGCATGAATATGTTCAAGCTGCCACTGAACCTTCACAAGATGTACAAAGTGGAAGAGACACCAGCCCTACGTAGGTCAGGGAGGCCGCATCATGAACCCATAAGATATGGACATGACATATTATTGTTGGACAATGATGAGCCCACAATTTATAAAGAAGCGATGATGGACCCAAACTCTGAAAAATGGCTTGGAGCCATGAGATCCAAAATTCAATCCATGCATGACAATCAAGTTTGGAACTTGGTTGATCCTCCTCATGGTGTAAAAACCATAGAATGCAAATGGATTTTCAAGAAGAAAATAGACATGGATGGAAATGTTCAGATATATAAGGCACGGTTGGTGGCAAAGGGTTTCAAACAAGTTCAAGGAGTTGACTATGATGAAACTTTCTCACCGATAGCTATGCTTAAGTCTATCCGGATCATTTTAGCTATTGCTGCACATTTTGATTATGAAATATGGCAGATGGACGTCAAAATAGCTTTCCTCAATGGGAATCTATTTGAGGATGTATATATGATATAACCTGAAGGTTTTGTTGATCCTAAATATGCTAAAAAGGTATGCAAGCTTCGGAGATCCATTTATGGGTTGAAGCAAGCATCTCGGAGTTGAAACATTAGTTTTGACGAAGTAGTCAAAGGATTTGACTTCATCAAAAATGAAGAAGAGCCTTGTGTTTACATGAAGGCTAGTGGGAGCACACTTGTGTTTCTGATATTATATGTGGATGACATATTATTGATCGGGAATGATATTCCTATGCTTGAAGATGTTAAGACTTCGTTGAAAAGGAGTTGTTCAATGAAGGACTTAGGAGAAGCATGTTATATCATGGGCATAAAGATCTATAGAGATATATCAAAAAGGTTGATTGAATTAAGCTATGAAACGTACATTGACAAGGTATTGAAGAGGTTCAATATGCATGAATCCAAAAGAGGTTTCATGCCAATGTCACATAGCATCAGTCTTAGCAAGAATCAGTGTCCCTCAACAACTGATGAGCGAGACAGGATGAGCAAGATTCCATACGCTTTGGCTATTGGGTCTATGATGTATGCCATGATCTGTACACACCCAGATGTCTCATATGCTCTAAGTGTCACGAGCAGATACCAAGTGGATCCCGGTGATGGTCATTGGACAGCCGTGAAAAACATCCTGAAGTACTTGAGAAGAACTAAGGATATGTTCCTAGTTTTTGGAGGTGAGGAAGAATTGGTTGTAAAGGGTTACACCGATGCAAGCTTCCAAACTGACAAAGATGATTTCCGATCGCAATCTGGGTTTGTGTTTACATTAAATGGAGGAGCGGTAAGCTAGAAGAGTTCCAAGCAAAACACAGTGGCCGACTCTACGACAGAAGCATAGTACATTGCGGCTTCAGAGGACGCAAAGGAATCTGTGTGGATAACCAAGTTCATCTCAGAACTTGGCGTGGTCGCTAGTGCCTCTAATCCAATGGACCTCTATTGTGATAATAGTGGCGCCATTGCACAAGCAAAAGAGCCTAGATCACATCATAAGTCCAAACACATACTCTGACGCTTTCACCTTATTCGCAAGATTGTGAATAGAGGTGACGTGAAGATATGCAAAGTACATACGGAAGCTAATGTGGTTGATCCGTTAACGAAGTCTCTTCCACAGCCTAAGCATGAGGCGCACACAAGGTCTATTGGTATTAGATGCTTAATTGACTGACTCAAGTGCAAGTGGGAGATTGTTAGTGTTATGCCCTTGAGGCAGTCATATAGATGATTGTAACATGACTATGTTTATGAATAATAATATGATTATTGGTCCAATGAATGTATATTATTATATTGATCAGTAAGAATGTGACTTGCTTGATATAATTCTGTAAGTATCTCTGATCGAGTATCATTGTATAAGACAACGATGAATAGATCAGTGCATGTATTGATCGATGATCATGTTTCATAGATCATGGGATATGGAGATATCATCAACACATTGTGAACGCATGTTGAAGAACATGTGTTAGATAGACCCGCAATGGGACACTGCGAGAATGTTACATTCTTATATGTCATCAGTGTATCTCATACATAGTAGGTGTATGATCCTTAGACCCGAGATTGTCACATTCCCTACATATGTAGCTTTCATGATTACTATGAAACATGCAGAGGGAAGTGACCAGTCAAGATAGAATTTGTCACTCCAATGTAATGGAGATATTTGTCTAGGCCACTCGTGTGATATGATTAAGGAAGTGCATGGCCATGCCGTAATTGAGGAGTCAATCACAACCACTACTACAGGACAGGCAATCTCTGCCGGTTAGGAAACGCTATCACAACCGGTTATAGTAGTCGGCAGTGATTGGTCAGCAGTGATACTCGGGATTATCACTACCGGCTCAGGAACCGGCAGTGATAAAAGATATCTCTGCCGGCTCACACTAAAACCGGTAGTGATACCTGTATATCATTGCCGGCTAAAACTAAATCCGGCAGTGATATATATACATCACTGCCAGCCTATACCACAATCCGATAGTGATACTTATACATCACTACCGGCCTATACTGCAATCCGACAGTGATATGTATATCACTGTCTGTTCTTGGACGAACCGGCAGTGAGGAATTTTTCTCATATTTTCTTTGCATTATATAATTTGAAACAAATATTTTGTACAACGCTTTATGTATAAAATTTGCACATGAAAAACTCTGAAAAATTTGCAGATGTACTTCGAAGATGACTCTACGTATGTATAAAATTGCAGGTTCAAAGTCAAAACATATGAAGAGTTACAAAATACAGAAAAAATTATTTTCTCTTTTTTGTAACTCTTCATATGTTTTGAATTTGAACCTGCAATTTTATACATACGTAGAGTCATCTTCAAAGTACATTCGCAAAATTTTTCAAAGTTTTTCATCAATTTTATTAGGTAGTGTGCACGGTGTGTACACGGGAAGCCCAGCGTGCACGGGATATGTTGCAATATATTAAATCGTAATTGAAATATATTAAAGCATCACAATATTTAGTTTTTACAATCGTCTGTTTACAACTATAGTGTCAGTACATCTAATCCAATTATGGTTTTCAACGACTCCAGTAGAATTAAAGTTTCTCATGGAACTCGCCGTTTTGATTGATGATTTGATCGTGAATGAATCCAGCCATTTGCTCTTGAATTGCTAAAACTTTTGTTAGAAGTAACTTATTGGTTTTCAACCTGGAGCGCTGTTATTGAAGAAAAGAGAAATTAAATTAATGATGATATGTATTAAATGAATGAAAAGTAGGGATCAATGTCTAATTATATACCATGGCTTCGTTATAGCCGACACTCTCCGTCGTAATTGAATGCATATTTGAGCATACGTAGTATGCGCATAAATTATTTCCTGGGTCCTGTCTCATGCATGGAAAGTCCATTATTATTTGGAAAGTTTTCATATAGGGACGATGACGAAGACTTTTCTTGCAATATTTTGGAATGCCCTGTGAATGATTTTAAATAGTAATTAATCTTAACTGCAATAGAATGGAATATTACTACAGCAATAACGCAACTATCGAGTTTACCTGTTCATCATGTCGAAAAAGTTTCCATAATCTTTAAGGGGTTTTCTCATCGAGTCTAGGACAAAAATCCTGCTAGCATCTAACTCGATGACGAGGAGGACCCAGTGAAACCTGTTCATATATATATAAATATAAATATATATATATATATATGTTAACATAGCCTATTAGTCCCACATCGTGTCACATAAAAATAGTAAAACGATATTAGAAGTAGTGTAATACATACTTAAAGTTATAGGGTAAAAGTATGGAGGTTTTGTATTGCAGCTTCAAGAAAGTATTAAATAAATGCTCTTCAAGAAAAATTGGGTCCTGCTGGACAATCTCCTCGTTGACAATCCCTGGATCGATAAATCCTAGGTTTTCATTGCCATTTATTCTACATGTATGTGTCTCCATTCTGCATATATAAGAAAGAAGTTAGACATGAAGTTAGGTGGTACTTGAATATATACAATAATATAAATTGAAACTTACAAAGTCCACACTCTAACTATATTCACGTCCAGGGCATCTTGCTGGTACAGCATATACAATTCGAGGAAAACCACCCAGAAGGTATTATCCCCATTGTGAAAATCTGATTCTTTGTATTTGACTGGGAATGCATCCATGCCATTTCTGCTCTGCTGCATGTACCAGTTATGGACACGCCACAATTGTGTTGTTAGGTGGTCTACATGAGCTGGTTCAACCAGTGGTTGCCCGTTAACGAACCTCCACCTTAGACCTGCCTCGTGAACACGAAGTTGTTCAGCAATATCTCTTTCATTTTGTGATTTCAACGCGTCCGCACTAGCCTCCTTCAAGTATTGCTTTCTGGAGATGCGCTCGTAGTTTGACATTTTTGAAGGTTCGGAAGTCACCCTTGACTGTTTGCCTTCTGCCATACTCAAGAAAAACTGCTGCGCATTAGCATCAACTTTAGTTTTCGGAGGCGATGGCCTCTTTTTGAAGTGAGAAGTTACACATGCGCTTATTTCCTTTTTTCGTTCTTCTTCAGTCATCTCGGCTGGTAATTTCTTCTGAGGTTGTGATGTCTTCAAATATGACCGAGATTTGCTATGAGACAGTGCGGCCTTCCGAGATGGTGCTGATGTTCAAGTCGAAATTTTCCTTGTTAGTGCCGGCGGAGGAGACGGACTTTGCCTGGATGGTGCCGGCTGAGGAGACAAACTTTTCCTTGTTAGTGCCGGTGGGGGACTTGGACTTTTCCTGGCTGCAGGTGCTGGCAGGGGGGTTGGAGTTGTCCTTGGCGACAGGTTTCTACGTGGAGTGTACGGCTGAGGATCATCATCATCGTCATCATTGTCATCCTCATCGTCTGAACCAAACATAATTAAGCTCTTGCGCCACGCGAGGAAGCCATGCACGTTTTATCCAAGTCTTTTGTTCCCATCCTCACCAGGGATCTCTACCTCCATTTTGCGGTATTGCCGGACTACACTGTCCACTTCGACCCTGGCAAATCCTAGGGGAATCGGGCGGCAGTGCAGAACCTGCGAGGAGCCACATGGCCAAGCCCTGCCATCAACTACCTTGAAAGTAATGCTATGTGCGGACAAATGCAGCTTGCACGGTGTCGGTTCTGTGATGTCATCCACTGGGAAATGGAGTCCATGCTCTTCAGGGATCCCTGTGGACGAGCAACTGCTCTTATGAACACCGTGACTGAAGTTCCGAGGGCTGTCATTAGGTGGTGTTTGTGAGCTGAGAGCTCTCTCTACTACTTGCTCGACAACCTTATCCAGCTCCGCTCTCTGTTCTGCCAACGCGCTTGCCACAACATCTTTTATTTGACGGTCCAGTTGATCTTCTCTTAGTCTCTTCGGCCGCTTGTACAACGATGCGTCAGCTGGGAAGCCTTCTTTCCACGGCTCCAAACCAACTCCTCGGGTGCGACCAGGGTGCTCCTTGTTACCTAGGGCAACGCTCAGCTCATCATTCTCCCTTCGTGGTGTGAAAAAGCCTTGGGAGGACTGCGCGTGAGCATCTGCAATTTTTCGCAACACTTCCTGGGTTCTATCGCTCTTGAAGCTTAAGCTGCCATCTTTTGAGACAGAAGCCCCCATCGCAAGCAACCAGTGCTTTGATCGTTCGCTCAACTCCGCAGTCGTAGGAATGACGCCCCTGCGGACTAGCTCTTCTTCGCTCCTATCCCATGCAGGTATTTTCTTCACGTAGCCACCAGTGCCTAGTGTGTGAGGGTATGTATTTTTATCTGCGTTAGCCTTGTTCCTCTGACTCACTATCTGGGCTTCTTCACAATTCTTGTACGCCACGAAGTCCTCCCAGAAATCCATTATCTTTGGGTACAAGTTAAAATCTGGAGTTTCGTTCTTCTTCACAAAGTTCTTGTTCAGCGTCGTCTTCCAATTCTTCCACGCTATGCACATGATGCATAGTGCACGTTTCTTTGCAACCACCTCGGACCCTTCGGGGAATTGGAATACTTCTTTCAGCTTGTCCCACAGCAAGTCCTTCAGGTCAACAGGAACCACCCATTGGTCACCTCGGCGGCCGGTCCATGATCTGTAGCTGATCGGCACATTATCCCTAGCAAGTACTCCGCAGGCTGTCTTGTACGGAGCCAATGATGACTGGGGTATTTTAGGTTCCCCGACCGCCGAGAGCTGTACTATGTTGTGAACACCCTTAGGCATCTTGTTTGGACCACGGCCTGCACGTCCCCTTTGTTCATCATCCATTTGAGCGTGCAAATGGATCTTCTTATTAGTGACACTACTGTGTGTTGGGAGTCACAATGTACTAATAATTTACCTCGCCAATGTTAGTGGCGTCATCTTGATCCATGTCAGTGGCGCCATGTTGGTCCATGTCAGCGGCTCCAGGTTGGTCCATGTCAGCGGCGCCAGGTTGGAGGGGCGCCGTATCAATATCCTGTAGATTCAGGTAGTACAATGGGCTACCCGTTCCAACTTCATCTATATTCGAGGGCGGCACTCCCTCTGGCACTTGTCCCTGATTAGAGGCCATTCCTAGTAAGTTTATCATAAATTAGCATTTGCCACAACTACGAGGAGGCTACGTCAAAGGCAGCCATTAAAATTGAGATTACAAAACACTGAAGGTTGCTGAACCTAACAAAAAAATCGGCAGCACCTCCCCTAAAATAGTGGCCATTCACTCAGCAGACAGAAGACAACATTCAATCTAATATTAACACATGCTTAATTATCTTAATTAACATTTTCAGGTTAGAGAGAGATGGATTGAACTATTAAAGGATGACATGCTTCTCGCATTGTGTTAGATCTTCATATAGTTTTGCAAAGGGATTATTACATCAGTACTTTGATCAAATGCGTTTGGGAGTTGGCATGCTCTGCAAGGATCCGCTACAGACTATTGGATTAGAAAAGGGTTTTCCGAATCTATGTCCAAATGCGCATGAACCTACAGGGTCACACACTTAATGGGCTAGGACGCATTAATTCGGATTGGATCTATAATTAATGGACCTTGTGAGCTTAACACGTTGATGGGCCCTAGCTTAGGGTTTTGTCATGTGGCTATATAAGGAGAGGAGAACGGTGGGTGTTATACAGATCTTTTCATCCAGAACCCTAGCCTCCACCTCTCGTTGCCCCTGTCGAGCGACGCGATGCTTGCACGCCGACGCACAATGTTCCATCCCCGGACGTGTGGACTGTTGTGGTGACGCTGCTGCTACTGCAGCGTGGAGAAGCCGATCCGCAGCGAGGACGATTCGAAGCGAGGACGAGCCACGGCAAGGATGATCCATGCTGAGAATGATCCACTACAGCGACATGCGAAGGATTCCGCAACTGCACGTCTAGTGGTAATTGATCTATGATCCCCTTCTTGCGAGTAGCTTTTTTGGTTTTACAGTAGAAATTTTATTTGTGCTAGAGTAGCATACCGCGTTCCTCAATAAAGACGTAGTGACAGATAAGGCAAGACAATCTCGTTTCATAAAGGGACTGGACTTAGGACTGCAGTGGGACTGATTACCGACACGTTTTCGAATTTTCAAGAGCTGGTGAACAAGGCTCTTATTATAGAGGACAAGCGTAAGGAACTGAACGACAACAGGAAGCGCTGAATGGCACAATGGGGAGCTCGCCAAGGGGCACAAAGGTTGAAGGTTGCGCCTAATCAGTTTTTTAGGTTTCAACCCAAGAATACTTTCAAGACGCCGTCACCTGCATCGCGTCCAACTGGTCAGTGTTCACAAACACCGGCCCAACCTGGTAATTAGATCGGAGGAAATCCACAGATGGCAGGAAGACGCTGTTTTAACTGCAATGAGCCATGGCACTTTGCCAACAATTGTCCGAAGAGAGGAGGTGTTATGCTAGTCGGCTTCAACTTAGGAACCACGCCTGCAAGGACACCTGCACCAGGGATGAACCGTGGAGCTGCACAACCTAGAGTGACATCTCAAGCCGTGGTGAGAGGCCGAGTCAACCACATCATCGATGATGCAGTCCAGAATGCAACAGACATCGTGCTGGGTAAGTTCCTAGTTAATTCAGTACCTGCAATAGTTTTGTTTGGTTTTAGAGCTTTGCATTCTTTTACATCTCGGAATTTTGCTGTTGAAAATGGATTAAGAATGGTGAACCTTAGACATGTGTTGCTAGTTCAATCCCCTGGATCAGAACTACGATCTAATGTAGGATGTTCTGGGGTAAAGTTGCTTATAAATGGAACAGAATTCCTAGCGAATCTCATAGTTTTGGATACCCAGACCCTAGATGCTATTTTGGGAATGGATTGGTTGTCCAAATACAAGGTTGTGTTAGACTATGGATGCAGAGTCATATCAGTCGAGAGTCTCATTGGAGGAAGAGTTGAATTTGAAACAACCGTCAGGATGGTCAATTGATGGTTAATAGCGTAAGACTATCAGCATTGAAGACATACCGGTGGTTAGTGAGTACCCAGATGTTTTTCTAGAAGATCTACCCGGTATGCCATCGGATAGAGATATTGAGTTTGTGATTGAGTTGGTACCCGGTACAGCCCCAATATCCAAGAGACCTTTTTGGATGTCCACCGATGAGTTAGTGGAGATGAAGAAGCAGATCGAGGTGCTGATGGAGAAAGGATTTATAAGACCCAGTTCATCACCGTGGGGAGCGCCTGTTCTGTTCGTTAAGAAAAAGGATGGAAATTTTCAGATGTGTATTGATTATCGTGCACTCAATGATGTGACGATAAAGAATAAATATCCGCTACCCAGGATCGATGACTTGTTTGATCAGTTAAGAGGAGCTGGAGTTTTCTACAAGATTCATCTTCGATCAAGATATCATCAGCCAAAGATTCGATCTGAAGATATACCGAAGACCGCATTCTCGTCGAGATACGGGCACTACGAGTTCACAGTTATGTCCTTGGTTTGACGAATGCACCTGCGTACTTTATGAACCAAATGAATAAAGTTTTCATGGAGTATTTGGATAAGTTTGTGGTCGTATTCATACATGACATTCTTGTCTACTCCAGGACAAGGGAGGAGCATGCCGAACATCTAAGGGTAATTCTTGAGAAGCTGCGAGAACAGCAACTATTCGCCAAGTTTAGCAAGTGTGATTTTTGGAAGAGTAAGGTGGAATTTCTAGGACTTGTAATGACTGCTGAGGGAGTTGTAGTTGATCTGAACAAAGTGGAAGCAGTGTTGCATTGGGAACAACCAAAGATGGTGACCCAGATCTACAATTTTCTTGGAATGGCGGGATATTACCGTCGGTTTATTGAATGATTCTCGATGATTGCTATTACCTTTACGCAATTGTTGAAGAAGGAGAAGAAGTTTGCATGGACGCTGGAGTGCAAGAAGAGCTTTCAAGAGTTGAAGAAGCGGTTGACATTGGCACTAGTTTTAGTCTTACCTGATGTTCACTAGAGCTTTGACATTTATTGTGATGCATCTTACCAAGGACTTGGTTGCGTGTTGATTCAAAACCGGAATGTAGTTGCTTATGCATCAAGGCAGTTAAGGCCGCATGAAGAGAATTACCTGACACATGACCTAGAATTAGCAGCCGTAGTGCATGCCTTGAAGTTATTGTGTCATCATCTTATTGGGAACAGATATGAAGTTTATACAGACCATAAGAGCCTTAAGTATATTTTCACCCAGTCAGACCTAAATATGAGGCAGAGGAGATGGTTGGAATTAATCAAGGACTACAATGTAGGAATCCATTACCATCCCAGTAAAGCTAATGTTGTAGCCGATGCTTTGAATCGGAAGAGCCATAGCGTGACCCTGCTGATAGAGGAGAGTCAGACCGAGCTATGCAAGGATTTTTAGAAGCTGAAACTAGAAGTAGTACCGTAAGGATTTTTAGTTGCTCTAGAGGTAAAGCCTACGTTAGAAGGCCAGATCAGAGAAGGTCAGAAACATGACGACAAGATTAAGAAAATCAATTCCAAGATGGATGAAGGCAAGGCCAAGGATTTCAATCTGGATGAGCAAGGTACCTTGTGGATGAAAGGACGTATCTGCGTACCGAAAAAGAAGGAGCCGAAGTAGCTGATTCTGGAAGAAGTGCATGACTCCATGTACTCCATTCATCTGGGAAGTGCCAAGATGTATTATGATCTGAAAGAGAGATTTTGGTGACTGAGTATGAAGCGTGAAGTTGCCGAGCATGTTGCGTTATGCGATATATGCCAGAGGGTCAAGGCAATGCATATAGGCCAGCGGGTTTGTTGCAGCCGCTAAAGATACCTAAATGGAAGTTGGAGGAAATCGGTATGGATTTCATTACCGGTTTACTGAGGACTCAGAGTGGATATGACTCCATATGGGTCATAGTAGACTGTTTGACCAAGGTCACCCATTTCATACCAGTAAAGACTACTTACTTAGGGGACCGCTTAGCAGAACTATACATGTCCAAGATTGTCTGTTTGCATGGAGTGTCAAAGAAAATAGTATCAGATAGAGGTACCCAATTCACCTTGAGGTTCTGGAATAAGTTGCATAAGGCAATGAGGACCCATTTGAATTTTAGTACAGCTTATCATCCGCAGACGGATGGTTAGACCGAAAGAGTGAATTAGATTCTGGAGGATATGCTAAGAGCCTGTGCTTTGGCATACACTACATCGTGGGACAAGTGTTTGCCATATGCTGAGTTCAGCTACAATAATAGTTATCAGGCCAGCTTACAGATGTTGCTGTTTCAAGCTTTGTACGGTCGACCCTGTCGAACGCCATTGAATTGGAATGAGACTGGAGAGCGCCATGTCTTTGGACCAGACATTCTCCAATAAGCGGAAGAGTAGATAGCCATGATCAGGGAAAGACTAAAGATCGCTCAATCAAGACAAAAAGAGTTATGTGGATAATCATCATAGAGAGTTGAGCTTTGAACCTCAAGATTTTGTATACCTCAGAGTTACACCTCTCAAGGGAGTTAAAAGGTTTCACGCTAAAGGGAAGCTCGCACCGTGATATGTTGGACCGTTAAAGGTTTTGAGTCGCAGAGGTGAAGTTGCATACCCGTTGGAATTGCCATAGTCATTGGCAGGAGTGCATGACGTGTTCCATGTGTCACAACTGAAAAGTGCCTTCGAGTGCTAGAGGAGAAAACAAATTTAGAGTTGATCGAGCTGCAAGAAGATTTCACTTATAAAGAGCATCCGGTGAGGATTTTGGACACAATGGATCGAGAGATGAGGAACAAGTCGACCCGCTTCTGCAGAGTCCAATGGAGCAATCATTCAGAAAGTGAAGCGACTTTGGAGTGCGAAGAAGACCTGATGGAGGAGTTTCCTGACCTATTCCTTAGTCAGCCCTGAATCTTGGGGTCAAGATTTTGTTAAGAGGGGAAGGTTTGTAACACCCCAATTCTTTCTTTTATTGAATTTATTGAGTTATTTGAATTTTTGGAACTTTCTAGAATTTATTTGGATTTAATTTGAATTAAGCCCTTTATTGGATTAGTTAAATACTTGAAAATTTCATATAAATTTTTGTTGGAAATATTTTATTTGAGTCCAAAATGTCTCAAAGTATTTTTTTTTAGAATTTTTTGGAATTTTTTCTGACCATTTTGCCATTTCAATGAATTAATTGAAATACTGGGATTATTTGAAATAGAAAATTGCTGAGAAAATCTGAAAAACCCAAACGGGTCAAACCAGCGGTCCGACCCGTTACCCGTTAACCCACGCCGCCAACTCGAACCCTAACCCCGACCATGCCCACTGTTGGATTTTGATCCAACAGCTGGCAATGGGCCACGCCATTTTGGTCGGTGATAGGTCTAGATTGACTCACACCCAATCAGATCAGGACCATTGATCATGGATGCGTGTGCGCGCGATATTGAGACTTGTCGGCTGTGATGAGGACATCACTCCTTTGGATACACGCATACATCATGGTCCTATGACACGAGCTTGTTCACGTCAGTTAAATCATGAGGTGAGCTTATTTCTCGCTATTCATCATAATAACATTATTGATGATGGGATGCTACTAAATATTTGTGATGTCTTACTATTTAGGAACATGGGAGAAGAACACCAAGTCAATCCGAAGTGCAAGTCATCCACAATTCAGTTACCGAGTTCAGTTCGGAGTCAGGGAACAACACTTCACTAAAACGGGCATAACTTTCTTGTACGGAGTCCAATGGAGGAGTTCTTGTGCTTGTTAGAAAGATAAAAATGAGATCTTTCCAATGGTTCTGGTCTCATCTCCAGATTCATCATGAGTCGACAGGAATCATAGAAATAATGCACGAAATTCCTGTTTTGGGCTATTTTTTGGCCTTGTAAGCGTTGAGGGCCAAGCCCAGGTTGTGTGCACCCCCCTTCCAGCCGCACACAACCCTAGGGTTTCCCCCTCACGCCCCCTACTGCCATATATCCTATAGCCACCGCTCTAGGTCGCAGGTTTTGTGACACCCCAGAATATGACATTTTAGAATTCGGCATTTTGGTACAACTTTATAGCGTGTTTTTGGGCCGTTTTTGGGTGTTTGGGCCTCTTCGGGGGACTTTGGGCCTTGGGGGTTGAGTTGGGCCTTATGTGGAAGGGTTTGGGCCCAAGGGGTGGACTTTTGGGCAGCCGAATCTGGCCCCCACCCCTTGGTGCGCCCCCACTCCCTTTTCCAACCCTAGCCGCCACCCCCTAGCCCCCCCCATGCGCCTCCACCCTTCCCCTTCCTCTCCATCTTCCCCCATGGCGCCACCACCTCTCCCCTCCCCTCTCCACCCCCTTGCTGCCCTAGAGGAGATCCCCACCTCGCCATCCCGTTGATCCATCCTTCGGGAAGCCCCGCGACGAGGAGATCCGGTGGATTTGGAGCGAGGAAGGAGATCGCGTGAACCGGGAGGAGATTCATCGGTTCATCGTTCGTCGGGCGAAGGTATGGCTAGGGGAATCCTTGGGGTTGGTCTAGGTGCTGTTCTAGAGGGTATTTGGTTGCTTTTAGATCAATTGGTGGTGCTGTGATTGGGTAGATTATATGAAAACTAGAGTTTGCCACGTTCTCTGCTTCGGGCAGATTGTGCAGTCGACCTAGGGTTTGAGTTTTCGCGACCTTAGAATCGGAATTTGGTCGGCCTCCTGTTTATAAAGTTGTAGGTAACTTCAATACCTTTCAGTGGACATAAAGAACGTCCAATTCCGCCCAGCCGTTTGAACGTTATGCTCGATTTACCGAGCGTGTTCAAATCTGTGACGTAGTTGAGACAGCACGTAGTGTTTTGTAGATTAGACAACTTTAGATGCCGAATCAGCTTTTCCTAATACTTAGAAAAAGTTAGGAAATTTCCTAAGCTACGCGAGGATGTACTCGTTTAATCGATTCGGAGTCGTAGAACTAAAGCTATGCTAGATTGAATTCTGATGTACCGGGAGGACAGATTCTCTGTTTTTCGATTTTGTGAGTAGTTTGTGAAGTCGGGGTAGACGAGCTTTTGCGTACTATTTTGGGGGCATGTTTTGAGTGTGTGGTATGTATTTGCAGGTGGTGTAACCCCGGGAGTGCCCTCATCCTCTCGCCATCCGTCGCCCGAGGTTAAGGCAAGTGTATTGTAATGGGTAGCGTTGTATGTTGTTAAATGTGACTAGGTGCAATTTTGTTTACATGATGTGCTATCTTGTCATGATTATATGTTGTGATATCTTGTCATGATTAGTGCTTGCCATGTTATGATGAAAAAAGATTATTATGATGTTATGCCATGTTTAGTTCAGTTTGGTACAAGTTGTTTATGTTTATGGCATAATCGCATACATGGCATGTGATCTGGCCTGGTCGGTGAGAAAGTCATAACTAGTCTGGCAAGGTCGGTGAGAAAGTTATGACTAATTTGGAGAGCCAATGAGTAAGTCCTACCTCGTGATTCCATCCACCGTGGTGAATGGAAGCGAGTAGGCACCCTCCATCTACGGGATGGAAGGGGGAAGAGGGTGCACGTCGACGGGTGTGCACTCAGCAATACCGGTATATGCTTTCAGGAGACATGTGCATTGCATTGCATTGCATACATGATGATGATTATGAGTTGTGTACAATGTGCTTTGTCATGGCTATGATGTTGTAGATGAGGTTATGGTTTGATCATGATGTTAAAGTATGGTATGTATTGTTGTTGGCGTTGATCTATTCTTTATGATCCGTTGCAATATGCTTGCTGATTGATGAACTCACGCTTGTGTTTATGTTGTTTTTCTTTGGTAGCTTGACACCGACATGTGGGAAAGGGGCTTAGCGGCACGACATCACATAATTTCCACACAATTATACAATATTTACCTTTCGGATTTGTGATCATGAATCTAGGGTGATGAAACTAGGATTATGATTTGTTCATGTGCCTGTTTACATCCTTTACTTCGATTTGGTTCATGAAGTGGTTAAATTCATTATGTTAGACTTAAATTGCCGCTATATTACCTGTTATTGCTGCTTTGGATGTTTTTCCATTATGATATATCATGTGATATTTTGTTGTTGCTTTGAATCATGGATAAACAAAGGAGATGCTACCGAAATTTTCGGTTCTAGCATTCGCTCCTTTGCTGTAATTTATCTTTATTTGAGGTTTTTAGATGCTATTTAATCTATGTTTGGTAACATTCAGGCACACTAGATGCCGGGGTGTTACAGGTTTTGCTTAGATTTCGACTAGACACTCTGTCAGTTCTTGCCGATCATCGGTTTGTGGAACCCCAACTCGTGTGCTTAATATAATTGGCAATTTCAGATTGCTTCTTCTATGTTCTTGTTTGTGTTCACGATTCGCATGCAGGGATAAGCCTTCTTAGCGAGGTCAACCGTGTTTGTACGTGGTTGATAACCAACGGAGTCGTGGTGTAGCGATTGCAGGGTTTGGATTGGTTCTGGTCGGAAGCCGGATCGTCAACGTCGAGTCTCCACCAATCGACTTACCTCCACCTATCGGAAGATCGGGCCACCGTGCGCATCAAGTGGTATCAAAGCCAGGTTTACCGATAGGTAACCCTAGTTTTCCCCATCTTACTACTGTTTCCATCGACCTAGAGACCAGAAAATTAGCCCTACAAAAAAAATTGTTCATGATCTGTTCGTACTGTCCTACAACCCCCCTTGTGCCATTGCAATTTTCGTTTTCAGTTTACTTTGCTGAATTTGTGTCCATAGTAATCATCTTGTTGCTGGTTGAACATTGAACCTAGTCTCTAGTTGACACTGTTTCCACTGCCCTAGATCATCCCACCACAGCCCACGTCCGAAAACCAAACCGAGTCCTACTCGGTTTGCCCTTGCGAGCCGCCTTGTGTTTTCTGTCCCGCACCGCAAGCCCTAGTTAGGTCACGAGCCGCCTTGTGTTAATTGCCCTGCACCGCTAGCCTTTCATCTTTAGCCGCAATCCTATCAAGAGTTTAACCCTAACCGGAACAGAAGAAAAGAAGTGAAGATCCGAGATAGACCCAATCTGCGCAGTGTTCACTAAAACGGCCATAACTTTTGCATACAAACTCCGATTTGGGTCTAATTTTTTTTGTTTCGAAGGGGACAACGATGCGCATCTGAAAATTCCACAGGTCCATAGACCTGTGCATTTTTAGACCCTCAAAAAAAGCATCTAAGACAAAGATTGGGCCCCCGGAAGTTTGCTGTCCCGTTTTTGTCAATTCTTTCGGGCATCTGTTTACTGTCGTCTGTTGCTCCAAATTATGAGATTTTTGTTGCTTTTCTGAGTTAAGAGGTATACCTTTGTGATAAAAGAAAAAAAGTGAAAAAAAATAAAAAAAATTAAGAGGAGAGAAAGAGCCAAACCGGCAAAAAAATCAAGGAGAAGAGAAAGAGAAGAAGCAAAATGAGTGAAAGAGAAGAAGAAAAACAGAATTGTTTGCTTTCTTCGAGTACTTTGTACTGCAGTGTATCCCTAGCTTGGTTGAACTAGTTCTAGGAACACGGTTAGGCCAGCAATTGTGACAAGTACTTTGGACATTTATTCAGCTTTGCTATTCTGTTTTCGATATTGCTTATTCCTTTGCTACCTGACATTGCCTTCCAAGCTTCACATACTTCTTATCAGTTCAGATCCTACCTTGCAATCACCTCGCTCACGCTCTACTCACGGTATCACGAACCAGCCACCGGTTGCACCTTCATGTTGCGTTGGTAAGAACACTTGTAAGAGTGTGTTAAGACGCTTGAGAGTTAGTGAATCCACCCTCTGCCACCAAAGTAGATGATAGGGATTATACCACTGGTTGTCTTTGTTTCTTTTGTATTTCTTTCAAATAACAATGGCAGGTGTTGAGGAAGATGAGTGTGTTACACGGAACGAGCTTAACAACGCGCTAAATGACATCAATGCAAACATCGCAAGGATCGGTCAAGATAATGAACACAGATTGGAGAGGATAGAGCGAAGCATCGCCAATCTTCTTACCAGGTTGGAGAATTTTGAGAGATAGCCACCTCTCAATGGAGCTCGCCGAGTGGAAAATCAAGAAGAGTCTGTCATGGGAGATGATGTGGATGGAGAAGACAACGCTCGTGCCGCTGCACAAGATGTCGACAACAACGACGCCTGAATCACAACCGTCAAGGTATGGGAGGTAATAACTTTAATCACCGCAATGATGATCCTTTTTCTAAAGTTAAATTTACCATACCCTCTTTTTCTGGAACATATGATGCTAAAGCTTATTTAAATTGGGAAATAACTGTTGAGCAAAAATTTAACTCCCATTTAGTTCTAGAAGTACATAGAGTCAGACAAGCTACTTGTGAGTTCAAAGATTTTGCTATCATTTGGTGGAATGAAGTAGTGAATTCTGGCTTACAACCTGATACATGGGATAGATTAAAGCGAGCTATGCGTAGCAGATTTGTTCCTCCTTCTTACAAACGTGATTTACGTAAGAAATTGCAACGCTTGAATCAAGGTAATAGATCTGTAGAGAAATACTATCAAGAGCTACAAATAGGCATGTTACGTTGTGAGGTATTTGAGGATGAAGAAGATAAGATGGCTCGTTTTTATGAGGGTTTACGACGTGAAATCCATGATATAATTGATTACAAAGAATACAATAACATCAATAGATTGTTCCAGCTTGCTATGTTGGCAGAAAAAGAATTGTAGGGAAGACAACAAAGGACACAGAGCAACTTTGGTGGTGTATCGGCGCCAAGATCGACACCGGGACAAGCGCAAACAACCCTACCTTCCACCACTCGGGCTCCTGCCCCCTCCACGAGTAGGGCGCGTTCAGCAGCACCATCACCATCACGTGCACCCGAGGTGAGTAAAGCTAACCATGTGCAGGCACCAACAAAGAGTTCTTCATCGGTTGCTTCCACGGGTCGTACAACGGGAATTGTGTGCCACCGATGCAAGGGGATGGGCCATGTCATGAAGGATTGCCCAAGTTGTCGAGCGTACATTGTAACAGAAGAAGGTGGGTACATGAGTGCTAGTGATGTTGAGGATGAAAATGTTCTTGCAGCTAACCTTGCAGATAATGAGGATGACCATGAGACAGACGGCAAAGATGAGGAGATTTTAGGGACCGCTGCCACCGAGAATTATAGGACAATCATTGTGCAACGAGTGTTGAGCGCTCAAATGGAGCAAGCGGACAAGCTACAATGTCATAATTTGTTTCAGATGTACCTCATCGTCAAGGACCATCGTGTTCATGTTATAATTGATGGTGGAAGCTGCAATAACTTGGTGAGTTCAGATTTGGTTGAGAAGCTTTGCTTGCCCACACGTGCACACCCTCATCCCTACCATATTCAATGGTTCAATAACAGCAGTAAGGTGAAGGTAACACAAACAGCGAGAGTGCAATTTTCCATTGGAACATACCATGATTTTGCTGATTTTGATGTAGTGCCTATGCAAGCATGTTCACTTTTGTTAGGCCGTCCATGGGAATTTGATACTGATGCAATTCATCATTGTAGAAGTAATAAATACACTCTTATGCACAAAGGGAAGAAAATCACTTTGCTCCCTATGACCCCTGCTAAAATTGTGCAATCTGACAAAGAGAGAGCTGAAAATGAGAAAAAAGAGAGTGCACTAGAATCTGAAAATCAGCAAGTGGCTAAAAATGTTTTCCCACCTAAGAAAGACAAGAAAGAACCTAGTTCTAGGTCCGAGGGAATTAAATTGAAGGGTGGTGTTATGCTTACTACAAAATCTGATCTTGCTGAAATTAATGAGAATGATGCACCACGCTATGCTTTGATATGCAAAGAAGCTTTATTTTCATTTCATGATATGTCTAGCTCTTTGCCTCCTGTTGTCACTAACCTTTTGCATGAGTATGAGGATGTGTTCCCATCTGAGATACCCTCGAGGCTACCACCTATTTGAGGTATTGAGCACCAAATCGACTTGATCCCGGGAGCGACTTTGCCAAACTGTGTTGCATATAGGACAAATCCGGAGGAGACTAAGGAGATTCAGCGACAAGTCCAAGAACTTTTGGACCTAGGGTACGTACGACAAAGCCTTAGCCCATGTGCCGTTCCCGTTCTTTTGGTTCCTAAGAAAGACGGTAGTTGGCGTATGTGTGTGGATTGTAGAGCCATTAATAATATAACAATAAGGTATCGTCATCCTATCCCTAGGTTAGACGACATGCTTGATGAATTGAGTGGTTCTATTATTTTCTCAAAGGTTGACTTGCGTAGTGGATACCACCAAATTAGAATGAAATTGGGTGACGAGTGGAAAACAACATTTAAGACTAAGTTCGGCTTGTATGAGTGGTTAGTCATGCCTTTTGAATTAACTAACGCACCTAGCACTTTCATGTGTTTGATGAACGAAGTTTTACGTGCTTTCATTGGTAAATTTGTGGTGGCTACTTCGATGATATCTTGACATATAGCAAGTCTCATGAAGAACATGTGGAACAACTGCATGCTGTTTTTAATGCTTTGAGAGATGCACGTTTGTTTGGTAACCTTGAGAAGTGCGCCTTTTGCACTGATCGAGTCTCTTTTCTTGGCTATGTTGTTACTCTACAGGGAATTGAAGTGGACGATGCAAAAAGTGAAGCCATAAAGAGCTGGCCGACCCCTCAGACTGTCACCTAGGTGAGAAGCTTTCATGGTCTTGCAGGATTCTATCGGCGTTTTGTTCGGGGTTTCAGCACCATTGCCGCTCCGCTGAATGAGTTGACAAAGAAAGGAGTAGCTTTCACATGGGGACCGGCACAAGAAAAGGCATTCAAGTTGTTAAAAGAAAATCTCACCCACGCTCTATTGCTCCAACTTCCCGATTTCGGTAAGACTTTTGAGATAGAATGTGATGCTAGTGGGATTGGAGTAGGAGGCGTACTAATTCAAGAAGGTAAGCCAGTTGCTTATTTAAGTGAGAAATTGGGTGGTCCACATCTGAATTATTCTACTTATGACAAAGAATTGTATGCTTTAGTGTGTGTGCTTGAAACTTGGCAACATTATCTATGGCCTAAAGAATTTGTTGTACATTCTGATCATGAATCATTAAAACATATCAGAAGTCAAGCTAAATTGAATAAATGACATGCTAAATGGGTAGAATATATTGAGTCTTTTCCATACATCATAAAACATAAGAAAGGAAAGGACAATGTGATTGCTGATGCACTTTCTAGACGTTACACCATGTTATCTCAACTTGATCATAAGATTTTTGGCTTAGAGACCATTAAGGATTTATATGCTACTGATTTGGACTTTAAGGAAGTGCATGAACATTGTAAAGAAGGGAAAACATGGAACAAATATGTTTTGAATGATAGTTTGCTCTATCGTGCTAACAAGCTATGCATTCCAGCTAGCTCCGTTCGTCTTTGGTTGTTGCAGGAGACGCATGGAGGAGGATTGATGGCACATTTTGGAGCGAAGAAGACTGAAGATGTGCTGGCCGGCCACTTCTTTTGGCCAAAGATAAGACGCGATGTTGAGCGCTATGTGTCACGCTGCACTACTTGCAATAAGGCTAAGTCCCGCTTAAATCTACATGGTCTTTATTTGCCTCTTCCTATTCCTAATATACCTTGGGAGGATATTTCTATGGATTTTGTTTTGGGGTTACCTAGGACAAAGAGGGGGAGGGATAGCATATTCGTAGTTGTGGATCATTTTTCTAAAATGGCACATTTTATACCTTGTCACAAGAGCGATGATGCTACAAACATAGCTGATTTATTTTTCAGGGAAATCGTTCGCCTTCATGGAATGCTTAATACCATTGTATCAGACCGTGATGCAAAGTTTTTGAGCCACTTTTGGAGATCACTTTGGAACAAATTGGGGACGAAGTTGCTATTTTCTACTACATGTCATCCCCAAACTGACGGCCAAACATAGGTCGTTAATCGCACATTGTCCACGATGTTGCGGGCTGTTTTAAAGAAGAATTTGAAGCTGTGGGAAGAGTGTCTACCACACGTTGAATTTGCTTACAATCGATTGGTACACTCCACCACCAAGGTAAGTCCATTTCAGGTAGTGTATGGGTTTAATCCTTGTGCTCCAATTGACCTTTTGCCCTTGCCTACTTCTGAAAAGGTAAATTTATATGCAAAGAAGCGTGCTGAATTCATTTTGAAAATGCATGAAACAACTAAGGAAAACATAGAAAAGATGACTGAAAAGTATAGACTTGCTGGTAGCTAGGGTAGGAAACATTTATCCTTTGAACCAGGTGATCTTGTTTGGTTGCATTTGAGAAAAGATAGATTTCAGATTTGAGAAAGTCCAAATTAATGCCTCGAGCTGACGGTCCATTTAAAATACTTGAAAGGATTAATAATAATGCCTATAAACTTGAGTTGCCTGCAGACTTTGGGGTTAGTCCCACTTTTAACATTTCAGATTTAAAGCCGTACGTGGGAGAAGAGGATGAGCCTGAGTCAAGGATGACTCCAATTCAAGAGGGGGAGGATGATAAGGACATCACTCCTTTGGATACATGCATACATCATGGTCCTATGACACGAGCTCGTGCACGTCAGTTAAATCATGAGGTGAGATCGTTTCTCGCTATTCATCATAATAACATTATTGAGGATGGGATGCTACTAAATATTTGTGATGTCTTACTACTTAGGAGCATGGGAGAAGAACGCCAAGTCAATCCGAAGTGCAAGTCATCCATAATTCAGCTA
This sequence comes from Rhipidocladum racemiflorum, assembly GCA_036346355.1. Lineage (NCBI taxonomy): Eukaryota > Viridiplantae > Streptophyta > Magnoliopsida > Poales > Poaceae > Rhipidocladum > Rhipidocladum racemiflorum. The sequence continues at coordinate 49,311,151 of CM070589.1, forward strand.
CCGAGTTCAGTTCGGAGTCAAGGGATATCACTTCACTAAAACGGGCATAACTTTCTCATACGGAGTCCTATGGAGGATTTCTTGTGCTTGTTAGAAAGATAACGACGAGATATTTCCAATGGTTCTGGTCTCATCTCCAGATTCATCACGAGTGGACGGGAATCATGAAAACAATGCACAAAATTCCTGTTTTGGGCTATTTTTGGGCCTTGAAAGCATTGAAGGCCAAGCCCAGGTTGTGTGCGCCACCCTTCCAGCCGCACACAACCCTAGGGTTTCCCCCTCATACCCCCTACTGCCATATATCCTGTATCTGCCGCTCTAGGTCACGAGTTTTGCTTAGATTTCGACTAGACACTCTGTCAGTTTTCGCCGATCATCGGTTTGTGGAACCCCAACTCGTGTGCTTAATATAATTCGCAATTTCAGATTGCTTCTTCTACGTTCTTGCTTGTGTTCTCAATTCGCATGCAGGGATTAGCCTTCTTGGCGAGGTCAACCGTGTTTGTGCGTGGTTGATAACCAACGGAGCCGTGGTGTAGCGATTGCAGGGTTCGGATCGGTTCTGGTCGGAAGCCGAATCGTCAACGTCGAGTCTCCACCAATCGACTTACCTCCACCTATCGGAAGATCGGGCCACCGTGCGCATCAGGCTGTTCGTATCACTGCCGGACTCCACCGTCCGAGCCGGATACATCGCGAAATCTGCGCCTAACTCAACGTTTGGGCCGGTATTTAGGGCGTGGGGTATCGCCCGAGGATCGTCTACTGCTCACGCGTCTTTTGCCCTAGCTATTGGTCGCCGAGGAACCCTAGGATTGCCTGAATTGCTCGCCTTAGTTCGTTCGCATGCCACTTCAGTTTTCATTCTTCTCTGCTGCCGTCGAAACCGCTCCGCCGTCACCCGCCCTAGATTTGAGTTCCTCACGTTGAGATGCTTCAGACGGGACATCTCACCTCGCTGGGGAGGCCCTGAAGCATCGGTGCCTTGGTCATCATCTCCACGTCCGGCAGCCGCTCACCACCGTGCCATCGCCGAGGTTCACGAACTCCGTCAACCGTGTTATTTCGATCCAACCGTCTAGGTACATCCACGTAGCTCTTCCTTGTAAGGAATTAGATGCGATATGAACCGTTGGATCTAGAGTGGATGGACTGGATTGAGCCACGTAGCATCACGGTAGTGACATAGATTGGAACTAATCTAGGCCGTTAGATCTTAGATGTGTAACCTAGATTTAGCCACGTAGGGCACGTGATGGCTCTCCACGTGTCCCTGTAACGTGATTAATTGCGGTGGATCTCAGCCGTGGGATTTGGTTTGGACGGTTTAGATTGAATTGCATAGTTTCGGTTAGATCTAATCGGAGCCGTTCGATCGGATTTGTATGGCATGGATTGAGATGTGTGTTCGCCACCAGGACTAGCCACGTAGTCATACGATTGCGCAGGTTTAGATGTGATCCAGGCCGCCCGATTTGGATCATGCGGATAGGATCAATCTGCGTAGTGCAGATTTGGTTGGATCTCAACCGTCGGATTCAAATTGAATGCTTTAGATCTTGCCACGGGGGCAGCTAATAAGAGCAGGCCACGTAGCGCACAGAATCCGAGGAGACGCTGGCTAACCGCGCGTGTGGTGACGTCAGCGATGACGTTAGTGCTAACGTCATCGCTAACGTCCCACATGTTAGCGACACATTATTTTTTGAAAAATATATTTTTATTTTATTATTTTATTGCTGACATCATAAATTAGATTTTCCATATAAAAATAATTCGATCGAAAAAGAAAATAGTTGATGACGTCATGCTAACATCATATTTCGATTTTTATTTAGAAAAATAATTCGATAGAAAGTCAATTCAGTGCTAACATCATGCTGACATCATTATTCCAAATTTTCAGTATAAGAATAAATGAGACAATTCGATTTATTCTTTTTTAATGTATTTTCAAACTTTCAATCGCTATAACTTTTGCGTTTGAACTCCGATTGAGGTGATTCCAGAGCCTAATTTTTTTAAAAATTCTTCTCTATTAAATGGTGAATTTTATTTAATTTTTGGACTTGAGTTGCTCTCTATTTTTGATATTTATTGTTTATTTATCCGTTACGCCTAAACGTTGAGTTGCCCGAAGACTTCGAGGGTAAGGTGTTGACTCAAGAAGAAGGTCCAAAACTTTACCAAGAGCTTTGCCAAGGCAAGTTGTGATTTAATCATATTGATCCCACTTTTATAATTATGTTGATTTAAATTATTGCATGCTAGTTTAATTAAAACGATTACAATTAGTTTTGGAAATTAGATATGCGACCTATTTGTTGTATGCCACCTTGTCTATAATAATTGTATGCCATGAATCATTTGTCACCCTAGGTTGTGGAATAATAGTTGGACACTAATAAACTTCCAACATGGGTTAATTAGACCATAAATAGTTTGGTTAACCATGCATCATGTTAATGATATAATTTTGGAATGTTGAAAATTAATCTTGACTTAATGAGATATGGAACATGTTTATGGAGGTGTGACATGTGTTATTTATGAGGATGATGGCACGGGGTGCATGGTAATCAACCGGGTGATAAAATGATTTAGACTAACGCAAGTAGCAAGAATGTTTATGGTCGGCCAGATGTGGCATTTGGGCGGTCGGATTTGGATTTTAATGATTTTGATTTTGTGGACTTTTCTAGAAGTCTTGCCTTGATCATATTTGTGACACTACGGAAAGGTGTGACATTATAAATTGTGTTATTAGCGAACAAAACCTTACGGTATGAGGTTAAATCGCATTTTCGGGCCATTTTCGGGGAAATTGGACCTTCCGGGGGAATATGGGCTGGGGGGAACTTCGTGGGCCGGAGGTGGGAGGCCCTTGGCCCAAGTGGGAGAGGGATTAGGGCAGCAAGGGGCTGCCAAGCACCCCACCCCTCCCTCCCCTCCTCCCCACCTAGTCGCCGCCCCCCACCTCCTCCTTGCCGTGCACCCCTCCCTCCTCCCTCTTGCGCCTCCACCTTCCCTCACCCCTCCACCCCCCTAGCCGGCCTAGGAGAGATCCTCACCCCTCCACCCCGCTGTCCTCTCCATTGGAAAGCTCCGCGACGAGGAGATCCGGCGGATTCGGAGCGAGGAAGGAGATCGGGAGAACTGGGAGGAGAAGATTTGACGTTCGTTGTTCGTCGGGCGAAGGTATGGCTATGGGTAATTGTGACACTACGGTATGGTGTGACATTATAAAATGTGAAATTAGAGAATAAAACCTTTCGGCTTGAGGTTTACTCGCGTTTTTGGGCCTTTTGAAGTGTTGTGACACCACGGAGCGTCGTAACCTTATAAAAGGTGCATGATGAGGTGAAAAACATATTGAAATATGATATGGGAGGTTAAAACCATAAGGTATGGAGGTTAATAGCGTTGTCGGGCCGTTTCCGGGCCGTTTCCGGGGTTTTGGGCTTTCCCGGGGGAGTTTGGGCCTTAAAGAGGGGGTTGTGGGCTTTGGTGGGATGGAGTGGGAATCCATTTAGGATTAGGAAAGGGGCTTAGGGCTGGTTAAAGGGGGGTTTCCCTGCCCTTTTGGGCGTCCTCCCCCTGCCCCTTGCGCCCCCAAGTGCCCTAGCCGCCTCCCACACCTCCCCACCTCCTCCTTGGGCGCCTCCACCTCCCCCAAGCCTCTCCCCTTGCACCACCACCCTCTCCACCACCTCTCCACCTCCCTTGCTGCACCTAGGTGAGTTCTTGACCTCACCACCTTGAAGATCCATCCATTGGAGCGCTCCGCGACGAGGAGATCCGGTGGATTTGGAAGCGAGGAAGGGGATTGCGCGAACGGGGGGAGATCTATTGGGTTTTCGTGCGTCGGGCAAAGGTATGTCCATGGAAATCCTTGGGGTTGATCTAGGTACTGTTATAAGGGTGTTTATCAAGTTTTTAGATCAATTGGTGGTGCTGGAATTGAGTAATTTGGATTAGATCTAGATGTTGCCACGTTCTGTTTTTGGGACAGCATGAGCAGTTGACCTAGGGTTTGCGTTTCGTCAATTTAGAATCCGAATCTGTCCGTACGGATGTTGAAGAAGTTGTAGATAATTTCATTATCTTTCAGTGGGTATAAAGCACGTTAATTTCTGCCCAGCCGTTTGAAAGTTATGGCTGTTTTACCGAGCGTGATAAAATCTGTGACGTAATTGGAACAGATCACGGTAATCTGTAGATTAAACAACTTTAGAGTCCGAATCAGTATTTCCATATACCTAGAGAAAGTTGGGAAATTTCCTAAGCTACGCGAGGATGTACTCGTTTAATTGATTCGGAGTCCCAGAACTCAAGTTATGCCTTTTGCAAGGCTGCTGTCCCGACGGGACAGAACCTCTGTTTTTAGGTTTTGCGAGTAGTTGGCAATGTCGGGGTAGATGAGGGTTTGCGTACTGTTTTGTGGACATGATTGTGAGCGTGTGGTACCTATGTGCAGGTGGTGCAACCCCGGGAGTGCCCTCTACTTCCCGCCAATCCGTTGCCCGTGGTTGAGGCAAGTGTGTTGTGATGGATAGCGATTTGTAGGTTGCTTGTAGAGAATAGATGGAATTGACTACATGATATATGATCACTTGCCATGCTTTTATGATTGCCAACGATATGATGAGCATGTTTAATATGTTATGATGCCATGTGTTAATATGTGAGTTAAATATGATGTTGGCATAAATGCATACATGGCATGTTACATGGCTCGGGCGGTGAGAAAGTCATAACTAGTCCGGGAAGGTCGGTGAGAAAGTTATGACTAATCCGGAAAGCCAATGAGTAAGTCCTACATCGTGATTCCATTCACCGCGGTGAACGGAAGCGAGGAGTAGGCACCCTCCATCTTCGGGATGGAAGGGGGGAGAGGGTGCACACCGACGGGTGTGTACTCAACCATACCGGTATGAGTTTCCAAGGAGACATGAGCATTGCATTACATTGCATACATAATGATGAAGATATTGTTAAGTGTTCATGAATGAGATGATATATATGATGGGAGATGTTATTGCCATGATATTGTTCTTGTTGTCCATTGCAATATGCTTGCTGAGTTTCGAACTCACGCTTGTGTTTTCTTGTTATTTTAGGTACCATGAGAACAGCATGCGGGGAAGGGAAATAGTCACACGCCCACACGTAGCTTCACCATATTGATTCCACAAGTCATTCTATTAGTTTGATAATAAATTGCGTGTGATGATTATTGCTTTAAGGTTTAGCTTTGCTATATGAGAGTTTTATTGTTCGTTTGACCCTTGGAGACATTATGTGTTTGAAACTAAACTTATATTGTTGCTAAGTCGTTAATTATTGCTGTTTTTAGTTGTCTCTCATAATCCATACATTGCTATATGTTGTTGCTCCTTTAATTCATGTTAAAACAAAGGAGATGCTGCCGAAATTTCTGTTTTTTGCATATGTACCTTTGCTGGAATTTATGGTAACTTGTGGTATTTAGATGTTGTTTAGCTTATGTTTGGTAGCATTCAGGCGTATTAAATGCCGGGGTGTTACAGTAATCTTTGGGGATGGACTAGGTGCTGATCTAGAGGAGGTTTTGTGACACCACGGAGTGTCGTAACCTTATAAAATGTGAATGTCGAGGTCAAAAACATTATGAAATATGGAATTGGAGGTTGAAACCATATGGTATGAGGTTTATTTGCGTTTCTGGGCCGTTTCCGGAGATTTGGGCCTTTCCGGGGGAGTTTGGGCCTAGGGGAAAGGGTCGTGGGCCTTGATGGGGAGGAGTTTGAGTCCTCTTGGGAGTAGGAGACCAGGTTGGGGGCCTCCCCCAGCCCCTATTGCGCCTCCCCCCTGCTGGTTGCGCCCCCACCTCAGTGCCCTAGCCACCACCCCCACCTCCCCTCTCCCTTGCTTGCGCCGCCCCCCTTTGCTCCCCATTGCGCCACCACCCCTCCACCACCTCTCCACCTCCCTTGCTGCCCCTAAGGGAGTTCTCCACCTCACCAACCCGAAGATCCGTCCGTTGGAGCGCTCCGCGACGAGGAGATCCGGTGGATTTGGAGCGAGGAAGGAGATCGCGCGAACCGGGAGGAGATCCGTTGGGTTTTCGGTCGTCGGGCGAAGGTATGGCCACGGGGATCCTTGGTGTTGGTCTAGGATCTGTTCTAAGGGTTAATATCATGTTTTTAGATCAATTGGTGGTGCTGTAATTGGGTAGATTAGATGAAATCTAGAGTTTGCCACGTTCTCTGTTTCGGGCAGCATGAGCAGTCGATCTACGGTTTAGATTTTCGCCAATTTAGAGTCGGAATTTGGTCGTCCGCCTGTTGAAGAAGTTTTAGGTAACTTCAATACCTTTCAGTGGGTATAAAGAACGTCCAATTCCGCCCCGCCGTTTGAAAGTTATGGTCGTTTTACCGAACGTATTAAAAACTGTGACGTGATTGGAACAGATCACGGTATTCTGTAGATTAAACCACTTTAGAGTCCGAATCAGTCTTTACATATACTTAGAAAAAGTTAGGAAATTTCCAAAGTTACGCGAGGATGTACTCGTTTATTCGATTCGGAGTCTTAGAACCCGAGTTATGCCTTTTGGAAGGTTGCTGTCCCGACGGGACAGAACCTCTGTTTTTGGGTTTTGTGAGTAGTTTGCGATGTCGGGGTAGAAGAGTGTTTGCGTACTATTTTGTGGTCATGATTGTGAGTGTGTGGTACCTATGTGCAGGTGGTGTGACCTTGGGAGTGCCTTCTACTTCTCGCCAATCCGTCGCCCGTGGTTGAGGCAAGTGTATTGGAATGGGTAGCGGGTTGTAGTTTGCTAGATTGGTTGAGATTGAAATTGAATATATGATATGTTCACATGCCATGCCTTAATGATTGCCAATGATACGATGAATGTGCTTATTTTGTTATGATGCCATGTGTTAATGTACAAGTTATTTATGATGTTGGCATGTTTGCATACATGGCATGATACATGGCACGGGCGGTGAGAAAGTCATAAGTAGTCCGGGGAAGGTCGGTGAGAAAGTTATGACTATTCCGGAGAGCCAATGAGTAAGTCCTACATCATGATTCCATCCACCGCGGTGAATGGAAGCGAGGAGTAGGCACCCTCCATCTTCGGGATGGAAGGGGGAGAGGGTGCACACCGACGGGTGTGTACTCAACCATACCGGTATGAGTTTCCAAGGAGACATGTGCATCGCATCGCATTGCATACATAATGATGATGATAATGATATGTGATCCTGAATGAGATGATAGACATGATGTGAGTTGTTGTAGCCATTTAATTGTTCTTTTGTACCATTGCAATATGCTTGCTGAGTGTTGAACTCACGCTTGTGCTTTCTTGTTGTTTTAGGTACCATGAGACCGGCAAGCGGGGAAGGGAAATAGTCACACTTCTACACGTAGCTTCACTCTTTTGTTCCCACAAGTCATTCAATTGAGTTTTGAAAATAAACTAAGTGTGATGCTTATTGATTTATGGTTTAGCTTTGCGATATGAGAGTCTTATTGTTCGTTTGGCTCATGGAGACATTGAATGCTTGGATTTAGACTTATATTGCTATCATGGCTTTAAATATTGCTATTCTAGATGCCTCTTATATTGTCATATATTGCTATGCTGTTGTTGTTCCTTCAATTCTTGTTAGAACAAAGGAGATGCTGCCGAAACTTCGGTTTTTAGCATTCATGCCTTTGCTGTAATTTACTTGTATTTGTAGTATTTAGAGGTTGCTTAGTCTATGTTTGGTAGCATTCGGGCATATTAAATACCGGGGTGTTACAGTTTTGGTGCTTTTAGATCGAAAGGTGGTGCTGCGATTGGTTAGAATTATTGAAAACTAGAGATTGCATGGCGTTCTGTTTCGGGCAGATTGGACGTCCGACCTAGGGTTTGGGTTTTCATAATTTTATAGGCATTTTCTGGTCGGCCGTATGTTAATAAAGTTGTATATATTTTCAATACCTTCAGTGGACACAAAGTACGCGTAATTCCAATCAGCTGTTTGAAAGTTATGGCTGTTTTACCGAACGTGTTCAAAACTGTGACGTGATTGGGATAGATTGGGTTGATCTGTAGATTAGGCAATTTTAGAGGCCGAATCAGTTTTTCCCATACTTAGAAAAAGCTAGGAAATTTCCTAAGCTTCGAGAAAATGTACTCGTTTGTCTGATTTGAAGTTGTTAAGCCCAAGTTATGGCCTTCCGAAGGCTGCTGTCCCGTTGGATAGAATCTCTGTTTTTGGGTATTGGGAGTAGATCGCGAAGTCGGTTTAATTAAGTGCTCTTGTGTGGTCTTGTGTGCATGTGGTTGAGTGTATTGAACCTTTGTGCAGGTGGTGTGACCCCAGGAGTGCCCTCATCCTCTCGCCAACCCGTCGCCCGGGGTTGAAAGCAAGTGTATTGGAATGGGTTGTGTTGTATGTTTGCTAGTCTTGCTTAGGTGCAATATGATTACATGATATGCTAACTTGCCATGATTGATGTTTGCCTACGACATGATGAAAATGGTTTGTTATAAGGCCATGAAATGGTTAGTTTGTGTTTATATGCAAGTTATTTATGTTGATGGCATATTTGCATACATGGCATGAGGACTGGCCAAGACGGTGAGAAAGTCATAACTAATCCGGTGAGGTCGGTGAGAAAGTTATGACTAATCCGGAGCGCCATTGAGTAAGACCTACCTCGTGATTCCATCCACAGTTGTGAATAGAAGCGAGGAGTAGGCACCCTCCATCTACGGGATGGAAGGGGAAAGAGGGTGCACGCCGATGGGTGTGCACTCGGCAATACCGGTATGTGCTTCAAGGAGACATGTGCATTGCATTATATGATGATGTTATATGAAGAGGTCAATGAGATGAATACAAGGTGAATATGAAATATTTATGATGTTGAATATGAAAAGTAGTGATGAAGGTATTGAAATGTGTTTTCTTGTACCATTGCAATACACTTTGCTGAGTGATGAACTCACGCTTGTGTTTTATGTTGTTTTTTTAGGTACCATGAGATCGGCATGCGGGAAAGGGGTTTAGCTACACATCTACATGTAGCTCCACACATTTAGACAGTTTATCATTTGGAGTTATGATAATAAGAATAGTGCGATGAAACTTGAAGTTTGGTTTAATTGTGTGCCTTTTTCGTTCTTTACTTCGTTATAATTTGTGGAGTGGTTGGATTCCTTAGTTTAGACTTGAGATGTTGCTATATCAAATGTTATTGCTATTTTAGATGTCTCATATTATGCTATATCTTGTCATGTTATTGCTGATGCTTCAAATCATGGAAAAACAAAGGAGATGCTGCCGAAATTTTTGGTTTTAGCATTTATGCCTTTGCTGTAATTTACCTTTATTTGCAGTATTTAGGTGTTGTTTAGTCTATGTTTGGTGACATCCAGGGCATACTAGATGCCGGGGTGTTACAATATTAAGGACTTAACCTTGCAAGAATTTTAATTGAGTCTATCATACAACCACAAGTCTGGAATGGCACAGATCTAGCTGATTAATTTGTGATGTCTACATCTCGGTACTGTCGTAGTGGTGTGGGTTCCGGGTGTACGGGTGAAAACGCACGTGGTGCAAGAGGGGGGGCTGTTGTGGTGGTGTAACCCTTCAGTGTTGAAACCTTAGCGGGCAGTACTGGGTCTAGAAGGAGCATTGTAAAGGCTTTGTTACAATCACTCGCCTTGGTGGTGTTTGATTGCATCTTGTGGGTAAAATGTATAACCTCTACAGAGTCTACAACTTATTCGAATTTCCATGTCCACGGTATTGGACAATGCTCAGGGACATTATGGTATGAAAATGTTGAACTTGGTTAAGGATGGTAAATGCTTCACTTGGAAAATAATTAAGAAAGTTGTTATTTTTTTTTGTTTTACTGCTTTTCAATCTATTATGAATATTTGTGAATGTTGTTTACTGCAAAGCAACCATATAGTCTGTCTTTGGAATAAGCCATTCATGTAGTAATAGCTTGCATTCTGTGCACAACTTGTTGAGTGCTTTAAGTACTCACCCTTGCAACAACACAAACATCAGCTGAGGAAGAATCAATGCCAGCTCTGGAGGAGGAGTACCAGGAGGAGCCAACATACTAGGGAGCGAGCCCAGTCAGTTACATGTGGCACATTGATTGGACACCACGAGTCTTCTTTAATTTCCGCTGCAATTTAATTATTTGAGACTTAGCCCTGCGAGGTGTATTTTTGTAAGTTGATCATAAGGTTAACTCTACCAGGTTATATTTAAATAAGGACTTTACTTATTATTCCACTGTGTATGAATGTGATATTCATCTGTGTTGAGACGGTGTGCACTAGTGTGATCCTGGACTAGTGTGGAATTCACCGAGGGTCCGTGTTTGCACATTCAGGTCCCGACAATAATCGTTATCAAATGGTACAATCTTTTAAATTTTCTTTGGTAATGCACAATGTAAAATATGCAAACTTCAAGGTTGGACGGTTGCATCACCAAATGTAAGAACTGCAAAGACAACCAATGGAAATGCCATGTATAGTCATCCTTCTAGAGTGGACAGGCCATGAAAGTTCAACAATGATCAAGTGTCCAGGATACCATGGGAATCAGGATTCATGCAAGCACAAGTTTACAGTGCCAGATGCACTTACACTATCCATCAGATACAACACTATCAATTAGCCTCACCAAATCCTCAAGTCCATGAATTTCACATACCAAAGAAGTAATGTTGCCTCACAAGGCAGATAGGAGAAATACCTTCAGATTGCACTAGGGGAGGAGGCAAAGCGGTCGCATGGCAATGACACCTTCAATCTACTCAGATTCAAGGCGGAGGTGAAGTGGTCGCAAGATAGGAGTTTGCCGGGGAGGAGGTAGCCAGGGAGAAGGTCGCCGGGGAGGAGTTTGTCCAGGAGGAGGTCGCTAGGTGGCTATGGTTTGGGGGAGGCGAAACACACTAGGAGAGGCAAGGTCTGTGCAATGAACCTTTATCGGTATGTTTATATAGTGGTCTCAGTTGATATCACAGACGGTTCATAGTTAGAACCATCTGTGATAGGCAAATATCACAGACGATTTTAGTTTAGAACTGTCTGTGATGTTGCTATGTATCAAAGATGGTTCTTAGTTAGAACTGTTTGTGATGATGTCAATGACGGTTTCTATATAGAACTGTCAGTGATGTTCCTCATCACAAACGGTTGGCGTCCAATATAAGCCTTTTTGTAGTAGTGTACAAATATGATTTCGACTTCAAAGTGAATTAGAGACCAAAGTTATTGGACTGTGCAAGTTGGTAACATGTAAGTTCAAGTTCTATTAATTTAGTTTTGGTGATTAATGAGAAATCTAAATGCGAGACATATTTGTTGAGTATAATATTGTTTAGTCTCAATTAGATGGAAAAATATAATTTTTAGAGGTATGCATTCGATGTCATACTGCACTCCTCAGATCTAAAATATAGGGTTAACTACACCAAAATTTCAACTTAAATACGTGCATATGGTTTTCAAGCACATTCTTGTATGCACACGTTTAATTAAGGGGGAGTTCATCCTACGTTTTGTGGTTCCTTAAGTATTGACCTAATTTCCAAAATTTGCATATACTGAGAACTTTACTTTGAAACAAATATTAAGTTTATGGCACTTGTGACGTGGACATATACTCAAAATGAATTTAAATTCAATCATTAGCAATCCGGTTGCCATCAATGTGGTTGTTGGTGTTAGGGCATGTACAACAAAGAGCCTGTAGGTGTCTCTTAGCGCGTTCTTCTAAGGTGAAAAGACAGTATTGAATGAAGTTGATACAATGGCCGTCTATTATCACAGTCTCTTAATAATTACAAGTTAATTAATTCTTTGTATATTCTTTGAGCTTTGTTTGCTTCGGGAGACGGGAAAAAGATGAGATGAGCATACAACGCATTTCTAGCAGTCTCTATGGCTTCGGGGCAAACTCCCAGAGACGTTGCTTCACCAAGAGACGTTGCTTTGGAATTTTTCTCTCTCCTCCTGCCACATCAGCTCAAATAGGCCACATCAGCACTAATAAACGGGGTAATTAATGCCTTTATACATGCCCTTAGTGATTGCTGGTAATTGTATTAGTAGAACTAATGTTTTCATTGAGTTAATGAAAAGGAATAGATCCTAACAAGTGATATTTTTAAACAAGTCAAGAATCCAGACTTGGCAAAAGCAATATATGCATTGAATAAAGAGCCAAGAAATTGAAAAGTTTTATTTGAGATCAATCTCATGACCTCGAGTTGGATTAATTAGTTCAAGGAAAAGGTATACAAAGAAGGCTTTGTTTCTTAGTCTGGGTTGGTAAAATTTGTTTCTAGTTTTGACATACTATTAAGAGGTGTCCAATAGTTAATGAAAATCAGTGACAAGGAGCTCAATTGAATGCATTTCATAGATTGTAGCTTGGCCATCAACTCTAGGTTACGTTGCTTTGTGCACAAAAAAATGCCTTGAGATAGCTAAGTTGAGTGGAGCATAGGTGTGACATCTATATAACTCTATTATTAGGAGGTACGGTTGCTAGCCGACCTCCCCGCCACGTGTCCCTATACACTATAGAAACTACAATTAATAGGAATAGTTATTTGCTACAGTAGATTTTTTAAAAAATAATTAATTAATTATTTTTTATAAAAATAATTTTTTTAATTTTTTAAAAATATATTTTAGATTTTTTAAAAAAATTAGAGGTTTTTGTTTTTTTTGGAGGTATTTCCAAAAATATTTCATCTCTCTGTTAAAATCTCTGACTATCTCGATAATTCTTTTTGTCTGTAGCAACACACGGCCTGTTGCGCATCTAGTTTCTCAAGAGTTGGGATAAATCCTCACTACTACAAAACACCTAATAGGTGACGGTTTATTTGTGTCGGTTTTTTTGAAACCGACACAGATAAAGTTTTTGTGTCGGTTCTAAAACTCAAAATGGCGGGAAGACTATTTGTGTCAGTTCTACATTGGAACTGACACAAATAGTCCAATTTTTTGTGTTGGTTCTAGCCAAAAATCGATACAAATAGTAGTCATATTATTTGTGTCGGTTCTAGCCAAATACCGATACAAATAGTCTACACGCCTCTGCGTCTCGCTAAAACGGCCAGAACTTTTGACTCGTAACTTTGATCGAGGCGTTCTTTGGCTCGTTGGAAAGTTAATGAGAAGCTCCATTCGAAAATTAGTAGGTCTTCAATGATTATTTGAGTTTTGTACCCATTTTGGAGTATGACAACACTAAAATAGCTCGAATCGTGTTTGGAGTATGAGAATATTAAAATCGGTTTTCGGGTGCTCTGTGGGGTTAAGGGGAGAGGGATGCATTATACATCGCATGCGATCACACCAACGCTAAAACACTGGATCCTATAAAAACTCCGAAGTTAAGCGTGCCTTGGTGAGAGTAGTTCTAGGATGGGTTTCCTCTCGGGAAGTTAAATCCAGTTGATCTTGAGCGTGTTTGGGCGAGAATAGTACTAGTATGGGCTACATGAGGTTGATGCGTGGCACAGAGTTGCCAGATCTAACACAATTACAAATAATAATAGATACATTTTTTATCATATTATTTTTGTCAGTTTTTGGCTAGAATTGACACCGACACAAATAATATTATCTGTGTCAGTTCTAGCAAAAAAGACACACATAGTATTATTAGTGTTGGTTTGAAAACCGACACTAATGTCAGTTCCGAATCGACATAGATGAGCTTCTCCATAATAGTGCCTATCTATATAAAAGTTGTCCTAGTATGGGCCAAAAGTCTATCTTCAAACCTTAGAGCAGTTAGGACATGTTCTAACTAAGAAATCCTAAGTAGGTATTTCAAGAAATTAGATTTGTAACCAAAGAAATTTGGACATGTCCTAACTAAGAAATCCCAAGTACAGTCAAGAATACAGGTTCTAACTAGTGTATTTTCAGCTCCAATGACGCTGATACGAGGAGTTAGGACATGTCTTAACTAGTGCAGTTTTGTTGAGTTTAGCTCCAATGGCTAGTTTCTGTGCGAGCGCTACAAAAGGACCCGAGTTGGAATGTTTGATTGCAACTTGTGGTCATATTAGAAGCATACACTTGAGAGATAACCCTTGCGAGCTTATTGAGCAATTCAAGAAAGAAAACACGTGTTTAAGCTAGAGAAAGCCTTAAAAACCCTCTTGTGCATCTCACCCATAATCTTGAGAGAATTAGTGAGCTAGTTGTTGTTGTGTGCACCCATGCATTGAGCTTCTACCACTTGATTAGTTCATGTGGTCATCTTCGACATGTTACTCTTGGTATTTGCCAACACCTAGATGGATTGGAGTTGGTGACCGGTGATCTCTTCAAGGTGTGTGAATAGGTCCGGTATGTTGTGATCTGTTTGGTGCTCACCATGACTAGAGTGGAGGAAGAGCAACCCAAACTGGATTGAGGTGTGTGCTCGTGCAGAGCTGATCAATTTACCTCAATGTGGATTATATGAGACAGGGAAATCTCTTAACATGACGGTAAAAAGTGACTATGTCTTCCTTGTATGGTTTGCGCTCTTGTGCTCACATTATATTTACCTTGTGCTTTTACATTCCTAGAATTGAATCGCTTTCTTGTCACCATAGGATTGCAAACCTTCATATAGACGTGTTTTAGTGCACTTAGTTGAAACTAGTTGGCTTGGCTTCAATTGTGCAAAATTGATTTGATCTACAATTAATTCTTCATAAAATATGGTTTGAACCAAATAATTAATTTAATTTACACTACTACAGAACTGGGCATCACAAGCGGGCTATTACAAGCGGTTAGGTGTGAACCACTTTTGGCCTTTGCACCAAAAGCGGTTCATGAGCAACGGGCAGGAGAGGGCCTCTACAATCGTTTTAAAACACGAACCGCTTCTAAAGTCTAGGTTTTAGAAGCGGTTTGTGTCTCAAACCACTTATGGAAATTCATAAGCGGTTTGAGAAACGAACCGCTTCTAAAACCCAAACTTCAGAAGCAGTTCGTGTATCAAACCGCTTTTGAAGTCTGTATTTTAGAAGCGGTTCGTATGTCAAACCACTTCTGGAAAGTCAGAAGTGGTTTGACACACGAACCGCTTCTAGAATTCAACAACCAGAAGCGGTTCGTGTATCAAACCGGTTCTAGAATCCCTCCCGCCCAGCGCATTTAAACTTCTTCTTCCTCCACGAGCCAATAGTCATGAACAGAGAAGTGCCGAGCTCTGTTCTTCCGGGGAGGTGCTGTCCAAATATTAAATTTTTAAATTGCTGGTGATTTAGCTTCAAATTAAGTGTTTCACGGTCAGTAAGAGCATGTTAACATCTTTCTCACCTACATATTGCTGTTTTTTATGCATTGGATGTGGAGAAATCATGATTTATTCATGTTCAAATGTGTTGCTTTGCTAGGTCACTCTAGAACATGTTGAAATGTTTTGAAATGTAGGGAGTTGTTCCCCAAATTTTATTTCGTATGCTTGTTTTTGTTATGGTATGAAGATGTATGGTGGAGATCTAGTTCAAAATATGACATTGCAATGAAGTAATTAGTAGTGTATAAAATAAAATAGGAAAACATGTGAAGGATAAAAAAATAATTACAAAGGTAGAAAGGGATAAAAAAAATAATTAGAAAGGTAGATCTTTAATTGCATGAAGGTGTAGGTGGGGTTGTTTTTCTTGGAGAAGAAAAAATTATATGAAATTATAACTTGATGTAGATGAACCGGCAATGGATGTACAATGCGGACCGTCGCTCGAGAGAGTTCATTGATGGTGTGCAGGCTTTTCTCGATGCGGCCATTGCATTCCTGCCTCCAAGCAGCCTCATATGTTGTCCGTGCGTACATTGCAAGAACGAGAAGGAGCACTCACAGCGATGGCAGGTTATGAACCATTTGATGATGAGAGGTTTCATGTCAAACTATACCTGTTGGACCAAACATGGCAAAGACGAGGAAGACGATAAAGAAGACGAGGAAGAAGAAGAGGGATTCAACAATATCCCGGACACCACGCAATGCTATTCCGTGGGAGATACACTCAGTGACTTTGGTGATGATGAGCTGAACCAGATGCTGCGTGACAAAGAGGGAGACTACATAGATGAAAGACAGTTCGAGAAGTTCCAGCGCATGTTAGAGGACCACATAACACGCATGTCCTAGTGATTGCATCCTGTACGCAATGCGTATGCCAATTTGGATGCTTGTCCAGTGTGCAAAGAATCACGGTATAAGGTGAAGAGTGACCATCCAGGTGAAATAGATGGGGTGAGTAAGAAGAAGAGACCTCCAGCTAAAGTGTTGTGGTATTTCCCTGTGATTCCCCGATTGAAGCGTATGTTTGCTAACAAAGTGCATGCCCAGATGATGCGTTGGCACAAAGAAGAGCGTAAGGATGACGGTATGCTTAGACACCCTGCAGATGGCTCACAGTGGAGGAAAGTCGATCGGACGTACCCAGACTTCGCACAAGAGGTGAGAAACATAAGGTTTGGGTTGAGTACCGATGGGATGAATCCTTTCGGAGAGTTGAGCAGCAGCCATAGCACCTGGCCTGTTACACTATGTATGTATAACATTCCTCCATGGCTGTGCATGAAGCGAAAGTACATCATGATGTTGTTCTTGATCCAAGGCCCCAAGCAACCTGGAAATGACATCGTTGTCTACCTGAAACCATTGGTTGAAGATCTTGTGACGTTGTGGGAGGATGAGTACAAAAGGGAGTATTTCACCCTACGTGCATTGTTATTTGTAACAATCAACGACTGGCCTGCTCTCGGTAACCTGTCCGGCCAAACTATCAAAGGATATAGAGCTTGCGTCCAATGCTTAGATGAAACGGACAGTATGTACCTGAAAAACTCTCAAAAGGTTGTGTACATAGGTCACTGTAGGTTTCTTCCTACGAGTCACCCATGGCGGAAGAAGTGCAGGAAATTTAACGGGCAATTAGACCTTCGTGCTAGGCCTCAGCATCGTAGTGGGCCACATGTGCTTGCTATGGTAAAGGATCTGAAAGTAGTATTTGGAAAGGGTTCTGGAAGCATACCTGTGCAGAATGAGGATGGTTAGGCACCAATGTGGAAGAAGAAGTCAATATTTTGGGACTTGCCTTATTGGGAAGTCTTGGAGGTTCGCCACTCACTTGACTTCATGCACATCACGAAGAATGTTTGCTTGAACCTGCTAGGCTACATAGATATGTACGACCAATCAAAAGATACACTGCAAGTTCGGAAGAACCTTAAACTCTTGGAACTGAGGAACGACCTACATCCGAAAAAGAGAGAAAAAGGACAACATTACCTACATCCTGCGAGCTACACTCTAAGCAAAGAAGAGAAGAAAAGCTTGATAGAGTGCCTGAATAGTGTGAAGGTCCCTTCCAGATACTCATCGAATGTAAAGAGACTCATAAACATGAAAGAGAATAAAATCGTACATCTGAAATCCCATGACTGTCTTGTGTTGATGACACAGTTGCTCCCAGTGGCTATGAAAGGTATACTTCCCGAGTGGGTACGGGGGACAATCACAAAGCTGTGTTCTTTTTTCAACGCGATGTCGTAGAAGGTCATCGACCTAGATAAACTAAGTAAACTATAGGATGACGTGGTACAAAGTGTGGTTTGTCTTGAGATGATATTTCCTCCTGTGTTCTTTGATATCATGGTTCATCTCACTGTTCGCCTTGTCAAAGAGAGAGGTATTCTTGGACCCGTGTATCTGCACAACATGTTCCCTTTCGAGAGGTACATGAGTGTGCTAAAGAAGTATGTTCGTAACTGTTCTCGTCCGGAAGGATGCATTGCCGAGGGTTATGGGACAGAGGAGGTGATTGAGTTTTGTGTGGATTACATTAATGATCTAAATCCGATCGGCGTCCTTATATCACGCCATGAGGGGAGGCTAAGGGGAAAAGGGACACTAAGAAGGAAAGCAATTGCATGCAATGATCTTCTTACATTTAAGCAAGCACATTTCACGATTTTGAAACAATCAACTGTGGTGGTCCCGTATGTTGTTGAGCACAAGAGTATTCTACACCGTGAATTCCCTAGGAGGTCTGAGGATTGGATAACACTGAAGCACATGGATTCTTTCGGTGCTTGGTTACAAAACTACATCCTTTTCAAAGGGTCAAACAATGAACAGTTGCAACGATTGGCACGGGGACCATCTAGTGAAATCGTGACATTCAAGGGGTACGAGATAAATGGTTACACATTTTACACTAGATCCCAGGATAACAAGAGCACTAATCAGAACAGCGGTGTCCGTATAGATGCCGAAGACAACAAAGGCAAGGTGGACACATATTATGGTTTCATAGAAGAGATATGGGAGCTTGACTATGGACCTTTAAAGGCCCCTTTATTTAAGTGCCAATGGGTCAAACTAACTTCAGGCGGCGTTACGGCATGACAACCGTAGACCTCACACAAGTCGGCTATAGGCGCGAACCGTTCGTCCTTGCAAATAATGTGAGATAGGTCTTCTATGTAATAGACATGTCAAGCAAACCTATGAAGCAGAAAGATAATAGTAAGCCAAAGCGACACGTGGTTTTCCAAGGCAAACGAAGGATTGTCGGAGTTGAGGACGTCACAGATGAGGAAGAGTATAATCAGTTCGACGAGCTCCCTCCTTTTGCGGTGGATGTTGACATAAGCCTCCGGAATGACACAGACGTGGATGCTCCTTACATACGTCGCGATCATAACGAAGGAAGACTTGTAAAGACATAGTATGGTACTACATAAAATGTAGTACTACTGTATAAACTTGTTTATTTGAACTTGTGTGACCATTTTTAGACGTGCCTTCTACTGCATTACATGTTTATTTGAACTTGTGTGATCATTTTTAGTAGGGGTGAAAACAGGACAGGAAATATCCGCCCGATCCGATCCCGAATCCATTTAAAATCCGTACCGATGTTATCCATATCCGTACCAAAAAATCCGATGTAATATGGGTTAGGATATGGGAAGAGCAATATCTGATTAGTTATTCTTCCATTAATTTGGTTCATTATTGGATAGATAGAGTAGTTGTTTGATACTGGCACTAAAAAACACAACTTTGTTATTAAGCGTGAACTTCAACAAATCTATCAACAAACAAATAGAGTGATGACATAGCAAACAAGTCTATCTTCAGTTTGCCAGAATGTGACAATTCAGCACTATTTAATATCTCTAGGAATTTATTCCATAAGGTTAAGTTTGATGGAAGAGCTCCCCTTGTTCAAAATGTGACAAAAACAATAAATAAAAAGCGGTGGCGCAAGCGGGGCTCGAACCCGCGACTGCGCGAGTGAGCCCATGCTCAAACGCCACACGCTAACCAGAGGATACATATATTTCTCAACGTTCTTACTGGGCAACTACATCATTTGAATAGAAGCTTGTAGACTTCTACAAGCGATTCTAATTAATAACTGCTTGTAGAGATCTCTTCTACAAGTGGTTTTAATTAAGAAACGCTTGTAGAGATCTCTTTCTACAAGTGGTTCTAATTAATAACTGCTTGTAGAAGCTTCTACAAGCGGTTCTAATTACAAACCGCTTGTAGAGGTCACGTTTACAAGCGGTTCGTAATACGAACCGCTTGTAAAAGAGGCTTCCTTTATATATTCCTTCCGCACGGTCACACCCCCAAATTTTTCCTAAGTCCCGCGCCCTGCTCGCCTCCTCTGCGCCGTGCGCGCCCTGCTCGCCTCCTCTGCGCCACCGCGCCGACGCCGCCTCCGCCATCGCGCCGGCCTCTTCCGCCACCACGCCGACGTCGCCCTGCGCCACCCCACCCCGGAGGAGCTAGGTATAGCTGCGTCTATGCCCCTGATCCTCTTGTTACTGTTGCCCATAAGGTGTTCGGTGAAATGCCCACAAGACGTTTTCTTGTATATTTTGATTGAGAGACATTGTATATATGTTAATTTTCACATCTATGGTTGTTTGCATATATGTTTCATGTTGGTATATATGTTGCCCATATATGTTGTTTGGTGGTTAAGGTACCATTATTAATTGTATGTATGATGGTATATATGTTGCCCATATATGTTGTTTGGTGGTTAAGGTACCATTATTAATTGTATGTATGTTGGTACGTATTTTTCAAAATGTGCTTAATAAATGAAAGCTCGCTATTGTCCCATCGGAAATCATTCAATAGAGCTTCTTCCATAACTTGCGATCAAAATCGACAGAGGGCTGAAATGGAGGTAGAGCACACTACAAATAAAATAAACGTGTAAGCCATGGACCCGATCGGTCAATCATGTAAGTGAACTGGCCATGCTAACGTGCAAATACATGTTTGATTTCCTGGGAAACAGGATAGAAATGACAATGCCATCCTTATATATGTTTGAATTCCTGGGAAACTAGCCATTGTTTACTTATATTCCAAACCGGAAATTGATCGCCAAGGTCTGGACGCTCGGAACCACCACATCTGGACTATATACTTGTATATAGATGTTTTCACATTTAAGGTTGCATTATTTCATGTGCATCCATAAGGTTACATATGTCAACATTTTTTTGGAATTAGGATAGATGGCACAACCAACACGTGGTGACCCTAATTTCGATGAGGAAGAACAGTTCTTGTTAGACTCCATATGCAGCTACGAAGGTGATGCTGCAGCCGATGAGGCTATTGGCGGTGCAGCCGCTGTGGCCGGTAACACTGGTTCCGCTGAGAATGTGGACACCGTTGACACCGAGGTATAGTCTGAAGAATATAATTCCCATGGGCATGTTAATTAATCGCAATTCATTATTAGAATACACTCTGACATGTAATATATATATATATATATATATATGTTTGTGTATTTAAAGCCTGGTACATCGAGCAACCAATCCAAGAATCGGGGACCTAACAAGAAGCCATCTACAAAGCATGTGTTTACCGACGTTAACAATGATGGGAAGCCGGTTGCCCCTCTTTCATCAGTTGGGCCGTTCAACAACGCTTGCGGTTACCATGTAAGGGATCACATCCCAATTAGCATCAAGAAATGGGCCGAAGTTCCTCAAGCTACCAAGGACCTGCTCTGGCAAGATATTAAGGAAAATTTCACATTTTCTCAAGGGTCCGAAGACAAGGCCAAGAAATATACTTTGAAGAAGATGGCACTCTTATTTCAGTCATAGAAGACGGCTCTCAGCAAAAAGTATGTGCAGGAGGGAGAAAGACTTGACTTCAACCAATTTCCTAATCTGGCCGATCACTGGGAGGCATTCGAGGAGTACAAGCTGTTAGCTGAAGGCCAGGCTGCAAGTCAGAAGAATAAGACCAATGCATATATGAAGAAATACCACCACCATCTCGGCACCGGTGGTTACCTCAAGGTTGTACCGAAATGGGAGAAGAAAGAAGAAGAATTAATGGCCAAGGACGTCACACCGGCTATTGCTTTGTGGGAACAGCGCCTGCGCAATTGGTTCATGCGTCACGGGGGGAGCCTTGCAGATGATGGCAGTTTGGTGATGCCACCAAGTGTGCAAGATGTTGGCCAAAGAATTGTACAAGTCGTCGAGCAGTCTCAGTCAATCTCCTTTGTGGTAGATAGGGAGAATGATGAGCTAACACATGCCTCCAAAACCCTGAGCACCCGGAACAGACACGAGGTATGGGCAAGACGCCATGGAGGTACGGTTTCGCCAAGGATGCGCATTCGTATAGGAGCTGCCAGAGAAGCAAAACAAGAGAAACAAATAAAGTGCGCCAATTGGAACAGGAGCTTAGAGCAACCCATGCTAGCATTGGTGACCTAGTTGCACAACAAGTTGCGCGACAAGTGCAGATATCCCTTAGTAACCTTTGGGGAGCAGGTCCGAGCAATCAGCTGGACGCCACGATCAGCCCCTCAGCGCGGCGGAGCAATGTGTGTCCGCCAAGGCCCCTCAAGCAGACGAAGACATGCAAGCCCATTATCCCGTGGATGACATAAGGGTTCGCCGCCAGTGTGAGCTACACGTTGATGCGCGCAACCTCTCCATCAAGGTGGCTTACGGCATGGCATTGCTGGTGGAGCTGGGCCAGACCTTCCACTGCAACACAATACCCACGGGTTACTCGAAGGTCGCAGTGGAGGAGGTGCTGAGCGGATTTGAAGAACTTCTACTCGATATTGCTAGAGGCGATGACGTTACCAAGCTTGGACAGGCCCTCCACAATATCATCCTCCGGCGAAAAAGGTTCATCATATTTCCAGATGGCGTGGAGGTGTCATCTCCGACAAGAGATGTACCGCAATCGGAGCCAGCTGGAGGAAGCTCGTCTCCTCCACAATGATAACCGACTCCTCCTCCACAACGACAACCGACACCTCCTCCACAACGACAACCCACGCCTCCTCCAACGTCGCCTCCTCCACAACAACAGACCACGCCTCCACCATCTCCTCCGAGGAAGAAGCCTAGGAGCCATATTCCTCCACCTACTCCCATGAAGGCACAGTCGAGCCGGTCGAAAAAGATAAAGGAACCTCCAAAGAGGGCATATGATAGGACCGACGAGGAGAATTACATGATCATCACCACATAAGTGGATGCACACTTCGCACCAAAGAAGTCAGACCCAAACATACAAGTTGATCCAAAAGTTATGGAACACTTCTTGACATGCCGTGCAAAGCCACTCCCTATGCCGTCCAACTACGAACGTACAATAATAAAGGCTACACAGAAGAGTAAACGGGGGCAGGCGGCGGCGGCAAAGCAGAAGAGAGACTAAGATCAACTGCGGCAAGATCAGGAGAACCTCGAGAGATTCTGTAACACCCCGGCATTTAATATGCCCGAATGCTACCAAACACAAGCTAAACAACAACTAAATACCACATTTAACATAAAATTCCAGCAAAGGTGCATAGGCTAAAAACCGAGATTTCGGCAGCACCTCCTTTGTTTTATCATGAATTTAAGGAACAGCAACAATATAGCATTATATGGCAATAAGAGAAACATCTAAAACAGCAATAAATAAAGTCTTAATGACAATAAGAGACTAACATTAAGCTCTTAAGGTTCCAAGTGTCAAACAAACAATAGAACTCTCATTAACCAAGCTAAGACTTAATTTTAAAGACCATCACACGCAATTTATTATCAAACTAAATGAATTGACTTGGGGAAACATTAAGGTGAAGCAACGTGTGAGCGTGTGACTATTCCCCTTTCCCGCATGCCGTTCTCATGGTACCTAAAACAACAAGAAAACACAAGGGTGAGTTCGAAAACTCAGCAAGCATACTGCAATGGACAACAAGCATAACAACATGACAATAACATCTTCCATCATGTACATCATCTCATTCAAGATTACTTATCAATATCATCATCAATTTGTATGTGAAGTAATGCAATGCTCCTGACCCTTTGGAACCTCATACCGGTATGGTGGAGTACACACCCGTCGGTGTGCACCCTTTCCTCCCTGCCATCCCGAAGATGGAGGGTGCCTACTCGCTTCCAAACACCACGTGGATGGAATCACGACATAGGACTTACTCAATGGCGTTCCGGATTAGTCATAACTTTCTCACCGACCTTGCCGGACTAGTTAAGACTTTCTCACCGCCCTCGCCCTATCTCATGACATGCATGCAACCATGCCAATTATCATATTTAATTCACATATTAACACATGGCATCATAATATGTTAAACATGCTCATCATATCATATCAATCATTAACACATGGCAAGTGGACATATATCATGTAAACAATTCCATCCAATCTCAACATGCAACCTACAACTCGCTATCCATCACAACACACTTGCCTCAACCACGTGCAACGGATTGGCGGGAAGAAGAGGGCACTTCCGGGGTCACACCACCTGCACATAGGCATCACACACTCACAATCATAGCCTCCAAACAGTACACAAACCCCCATCTAACCCGACATTGCCAACTACTCGCAAAACCTAAAAACAGAGGTTCTGTCCCGGCGGGACAGCAGCCTTGCAAAAGGCATAACTTGAGTTCTGGGACTCCGAATGAATTAAACGAGTACACCCTCGCGTAGCCTAGGAAATTTCCCAACTTTCTCTAGGTATAAGGAAAGTCTGATTCGGCCTCTAAAGTTGTTTAATCTACAGATTACCGAGATCTGTTCCAATTACGTCACAGATTTTTAGGCGCTCGGTAAAACAGCCGTAACTTTCAAACGGCTGATCGGAAATTAACGTGCTTTACGTCCACGGAAAGATAATTAAATTATCTACAACTTCCTAGAAGTCCGTACGGACAGATTCGAAATATAAATTGACGAGAACTCGAACCCTAACTCGACTGCTCAATCTGCCCGAAAACAGAAACGTGGACAAGTTTAGATCTAACCCAAAATACTTCAATCCAGCGCCTCCAATTGATCTAAAAACTTGATAAACACCCTAATAACAGTACCTAGATCATCCCCAAGGATCCCCAAGATCATACCTTTGCCCGAAGCACAAAACTCCAATCAATCTCCGCGGATCTCCTCGCGAATCGCTCCTCGCTCCACGTTCCACGTTCCACGTTCCTCGCTCCTCGCTCCACGGGATGACTCCGTGAGGTGCAGGGGTGGGGAGGCCAGGCCACCCTAGGGCAGCAAGGGGTGGAGGGGAGGTGGTGTGGAGATGGAGAGGGGGGGTGGAGGGGGCGCACGGTGGGGAGAGGGAGGGGTGGATGCGGCTAGGGCTTTGGGGGGGGGTGGAGGGAGGCGCAAAGAGGGGAGGTGGGGCGCAATAGAGGGGAGGGGGGGCGCATATAAGGCAGGGAGGGCCTCCTTTCAGCCCTCAACAAGGAAACCTACGCTCATACGGACTCAAACACCTCCCCACTAAAGCCCACGTAAGGCCCAAACTCCCCCGGGAAGGCCCAAAACCCCGAAAACGGCCCGGAAACAGCCCGGAAACGTTATTAACCTCCAATTCTTATGGTTTTAACCTTATTTCCACATCTCATACTGTACTTAACCTTATCATGTTCAATAATTAAGGATACGACACTCCGAGGTGTCACAGATTCATGAAGGAGGCAGGACTCAGCACCGTAGCTGCTGCTCTAGGATCAGATGATCTCCCAATGGCAGAAGTCAAATGGAAATATAAGCTTGGTCGGGAGCTAATTGACCCTAATAAGATAAAGGACCTGCCAACCAAGATGCGACAATTTCATGAATGGTACATGACAAAGTCTGCTCAACAAAGAAAAATGTTCCCCCTCCGGATCACACAAAAAGATTTCTATCGCGGGGACAACACCATATGGCTCGAATTCGAAGACTTATACAGTTTTTACCATAGCGACTCCATGAACGTGTCTCTCATGAGCTGCTGGTGCCTGTAAGTGTCGAGCTCATAACTTTACCATTTACTTCCTTGTACCATAAAAGTGCAACTCTAATAACTTATCCATTTCTCAGTAGAATGGAGATACAACGATGTAGAAAACAGAACATATTCAATGTGGGCTTTCGATACAACCCTAAGGCTGTTGAGGATTACATTCTAGATGCATTCTTGGGACAGCACTACAAACCATACATACTTCTGCCCTTCAACTTCATGTACGTATATTTACTTGTTCTCACAAGGCATTGATAAACTTATCTTTTCCAAGGCATTGATAATACTGCTAGCTAGTTATATATATGTCGCAAAATATGAATAGGTTTCACTGGATCCTTTTGGTCATCAAGCTTGATAGTAGCAAGATCGTTGTTCAAGACTCAAAAAGAGGACCGGTGGAACAATATCAATATATCATTGACGTCCTAAACAGGTATATAGCAAATATATATACAATAGTTTCCTTATTATATTGAAATACCTTGCTAATTCGAACTCTGATAATTGTTGTTCATAATAACGCATCACACAGGGCATTCGCAAGGTTTCGCAAGAAGCAACAAGGAGCTTTCGAGAATGGATTCAATGTCCAAATAAGCACTCGAGTATTAAAACAGACGGCTGAAAACAACTTATGTGGCTATTATTTGTGCCACTACATGCAAAATATTACCCACGGCGATGTGCTCATAAGCGACGCCAAGGTGATTGCACATGTTCTTAATACTTACATTTTAATTACATGCTCAGAGATTTATTAATTTCCCGCTTTGTCAGCCCAACATCGATGTGCAAGATGTGA
Source organism: Rhipidocladum racemiflorum (assembly GCA_036346355.1). NCBI lineage: Eukaryota > Viridiplantae > Streptophyta > Magnoliopsida > Poales > Poaceae > Rhipidocladum > Rhipidocladum racemiflorum. Next base: position 49,337,354 of record CM070589.1, read on the forward strand.
TCCCGCCGCACTGGGTTGAAGCACTCCAAGAACAACTCATTGGCTTCATTGTTGACGAGATTGTATCCCCTAATGGCGAGTTCCACACAACGGGTTGGTGAGATTGTCCTTCTATAAGGACAGGTGAACTGACATTAACGTCGACCAAGGACATAAAGAGCGTTGCACGCAAGAATTAAATGAGCTCGAGATTCACCCTTTTATTCTTTGAAACTTGTAAAAGTTGCTTATGTGTAAATCAAACTTGTAAAAGTGTTCATTATTTCAAGTGTCCATCAAACTTGTCCATCTTTTAGTCTATTAAGTTCGTACTTTTGTGTAAATGATCTGTGATTATCTGAATTAGTACGCATGACTAATACATATTTCATTGTATACAAAAACCATACATTTCTATTTATTTTTAATGTCAAAATCCAAATTGATACCCTTCTCAAAAACATATTATACTAGTAGGGTGCCCGTGCGTTGCAACGGATTTCAAAAGAAGTGATATATACCATCTAAACATGATACCAAGCCATACAACGAATATCAATTTTCTCTTACACATATCAAGCTAATTACATAAAACAAAGTTCATTGACATCTTAAAAAGTTGTCCAACCAATATTCTTAAAAACAATCTTTAAACAAAAGAGAGTATCATAGGCATGAGACATCTAAGACTTTTTTTACAAAAATATATCTACATATCAAACCACCGTCAGAGGCCTCAGTTTCTCTGCCATGCACCATGTTCAGCTATTCGCAATCACCACCCTCAAGCCATGGTTAATGAAGAGCCACATGATGGCCTTCACTATTCCTCATGCCGTCATGCGCCGATCACAATGGCCATGTTTCCTGTCCAACCTGTATTCGTACGAAAGACTCGTACACGCAGAGTTGCAAACTTAACAAGGAACTACAGGCAAACTATAATACACTCTTAAACACCTCTTTACTGTTTGTCAAACAGAAAGACAACCTCCAGTAACATATCAACAATGGGAAAAGGAAACAAGCACCACACACTCATACTTCATATTCAGTAATAAAAAGGTTTGAATTTGAAGATGGTACCATGATATGCGCGGATTCAGCATTACTAAAATCACCAGCCGATTGTTTGAGGCCAAGGTGAATTTTCTACCACTAACAGAGAGCAATATTGAACGTAACATACTATTCTTTATGTACACATGCATCACGTGTTCACAATTATAAATATGCAAGCAACATAGAAGTCCAAAACCAAATTAGATTGGGCAGTAATCTTAGTTACTGACCGCAGGAAGGTCAATATCAGTAAGAACACGCTTGCAGAAGTTGCCGGAATAGTCTCCAACTTGAAGCCCCTAACATACATTGAAAAAAAGAATAAAAATTTAAGTTACTATTGGACTATGGTAGGACCGGGCGGGGGGGGGGGGGTTGGACATATGCTCTCACCTTACTGCACCTGACACGCATGACAGCCTCAAATCCCTGGGGTCTATTGATATTCCATCTGAGATCATTGAAGAGTCTGGCTGGATCAGAAAGAGCAGAAAATGGATAATAGTAGTAAACATGCAAAATTAAGGCAAGATACCCAGATCAAACTGCATTTCAATAAAACAACACAAGAGAAGGCATACATGATGGGCAACAAAACATAGCAAGCTAGATACGGTCATTAGTTCCAAGCAGTAGTAGAGGTAATCAGTCCATACTTCCATAGCAATTAGCCTGTTAGTCACATGCTTTTACACTATCCTTCTTACTCAGCCTGACCAAGTAACTAATATTGACAAGTGATATCACCAAATAAACTATGCTAATGCTCCAATTTAAACCCTAACGAAGTAGTGCATACCCTAAATTGAAGGCAATTCAACAGGTTTCACTTGTAACAAATTTTTAATGAAGTAGAACATGCCCTAAATTGAAGGCAATTCAAAAGGTTTCACTTGTAACATATTTTTTGTCCAGTAAATGCCTGAAAATCTTTATCTGTCAAACAACACAGGTACAGAACAACGAAAAATTTTGTGAACACATTTGATACAACACAATGATATGTTAATTTTGTATGCCACATAAGAGAGGCCTATCCCCCATCTGAATATATGCGAAGTAAACAATTTAGCTATATGAAACAGGACAGAGATTCAGCTCTCTGATCTTCTCTTGGAGACTCAGTTGAATCCTTCAACTTCTGTGCTTCACTACAAAATTTAGCAATGACACAAATAGTATCATTCAAAAAGCAGTAATTAACTTACATCAATAGATAAACATTATTATCTAGCATTTTTTTCTATATGCACAAAAGGAAGGATGGGGTCTATATGCACAAATTATGCGAAAATTGGATAGGGTCAATGTCAATCCCCTATAACCCAAAATAAATGCAAACCATGAATCAAATGGTTTAGGAAATATTATTATAGGCCGTAAATACAATAACCACCTAGCCACCAACTATTTTCCAAATCCTGCATCCAAGTATGAAGCGTGAGCTCAAAATCTCTGGGTAAGCCTAGGAGCAGTAAAATGTCTAACAGTTAAAGATATTCAGGTCAAACACAATAGACCAAGATTGTTAGATATATCAATAAAAACATAGCACGTTTTATGCGCGTACAAGGACTCCTTAGGCAAACAGGGTGACGAAATTATGAAGAAGGAACAAGTAATATCACTAAAATAGCCATACTGTGCAATCAAAACGCAGACAATAACATAAATCATTTAGGTCAGACAATTGATAATGGCACAAGTAACTGCATAAATTAAATTCTCACCACTATGGTGCCAAAAGTTTGGGAATGGAACCATTGATATATATTAATAAATTACTATCCATAACTACTGATTACAAGTATAGATAAAATGTTTGAATAGTCTAGCTCATGCTCTCTTGTAGAAAAAATATGCAACATTCGTGCAATATTAGAGATATGCAGCATGCACTTATAGTTCGTTATACTTTACTGTTTCCACAAGCTTATTATTGCACCAAAATCAGATCAATGTGTTAAACTAAGAAGTATATAGGTAGAACCCTAGTGCTATCAATGTTAGGGGACAGGTGGAATGAAACTATATCTCATTGGTTGCGTTAATGGATTTCTTACACACAAGAATGAATCCAAATCATGTCCGTCAGGACAGTAAATGACACAGAGAAAAGAGAGATGTGCATGCACTAAAAAGCTAACAATCTGGGAATTTGGTTCCTACCTTGGTTAGCCTCAGAGAAACACACATGGGTACAAAATCCTTGAACATATTCAAGGAGTAACTCTTTGGTGTATTGCCAGTGTTAGTTTGAGCCATCTCCATCTTGAACTGTCATTCCAATAACATCATGTGAGAATGACAGGTACCACAAGCATGAAATAATGAGTACGAAACAAACATAGAATGAGCAACATTAACACTTAGGACAGAGCAGTATGACGTCCAGCTCTTCAAATTAAACCTCCGAGCCTTATTAACACAACCAATTCAATCTGCATAAGGCTTGTATGTTCTTCATAGAGCGTGCGGAGTATAGCATTAGACAATGAACTCCAAATGAAAAGTATTTTCTCTTGCTTGAAAATCACCCGTCCATTCAATCAATTCTACCATCACAGAAATCATCCATTTAAACATTGTTGCAGTTCAACCAGCCGCTCTCAAGCTTGTTTGTGCACATTTCTCTCCGGGCCTAGTGAATCCAAGCAAACACCTACTGCACTAATGCAGGCATCTAATTCAAATAGGCACCCAATTTGTTCCAGTATACTGCATTACGCTCATCAGCTAACTACAGCACTATCCGTAGCAATCCGTTGCGTCATCAGTTTGTTCGAAGCGACTCTACGAGCCAAATCCGATGCATTGGGGAGAAGGAAGCAGCGGGGCCGGATGAGAGGGGGAGCAGGGGGCTTGCCTGGAGAGAGGGCTCATCAGAGTTGAGGGGATAAAGGGAGAGAACGACCTTGGCGACGACGGGGTTGGGGTTGGTGTCAGCGGCAGAGGGAGGACGCGAAGGCGGCGGCGGACTGCCAGGCGCGGGAGACGATGGGGGGCACTTCATAAGCCACACGGAGCGGTCCGCCCGCGCCAACTCCAGGTACTTGGCCTCATCGTTCATCCCGCCGCCGCGTGTGATTTCTCGATTTGGGTTGGGATCTGTGGCGACGCTCGCTAGGGCTCCGGGACCGGCGAGCAATCTGACGCGGCGGTGAGGGACGAAGAGAGACGGAGGCACTGGTGGCCTTGGAGGTGGGGGAGGTCACTGGAGAGCAGGGAGGCCAGAGCGGCTGCAACCTCCTTTGGAGGGGGTGAGGGAGAGAAACCGTCGGGGCGAGGGGAGAGAAGGGAAGGCCAGTGCAGCGGGAAATGGGCTTTGGGCTTACGGGGTTGTGGACGATCCACTATATAAAAACAGGGTAAACTCCTTCTTTTATTAGTTAAGATATATATATATATATATATAGTAGGATGCCCGTGCGCTGCAACGGGACCTCAAACTTTACACAAATAACAATATATCCCTTGACACAAATATCAAATCAACTAAAAGATGATGATAATTGATTAAATCTTAAAGCATATCTTTTCATGGCTTCATGCAATGTTTGTTCTACTTGGTCAGAAGTTTTAAACAACTTGGTAAAAAAATAAGTTCTAGAAATTCACATAGGGGCATATGAGGAAGCATATAAGCTATTGATAATATCTACGATGAGTTGATAATTTGGACAATAGCATATCCATACTTTGTAGTAAGCTAGCAGCACAAGACTAATAAAGATGTTGCCTTGCATCTTCCAGCCAGCTCGCAAGGTGGTTGAAAGTCTCCCTCCTGAAGCCGGTTAAACAAAAATGTGCATGCCACCATAAGCATGAATCAGGAAACCATGCATTTAAAACTAACCAATCAGCTTTTGATTTATCTGGGCAAGTACCTGGTGATGTCGTAAACCAAAAGAGCACCAGCAGCCCCTATGCGGTATGATCTAGTTATAGATTTGAAGGACTCCTGGCCTGCCTGTAATGTTTACAGTAACAGCACGAGATGAGTGCCCCTAGAACGAATGTGGGTATGCAATATTAAGGTTTACCACATGACAGGAGACCCAAGGATAACTTGCTAACAAATGGTCAAATAGTTTCCAGTGCAAAGCAGAGCTAAACAATTCGCTCGATTCAATGAGGGCATATTCACATGGAACGGTGACTATATAATGGAACTTCATCTAATTTATCGTCTCGGTAACAAACTTCATTCTACCGATCCCAGCAATTGGCAACAAGTCCACTTAGGTGATCTAGTTTTAATGAAGCAAATCCTAGCGTTGTCCCCATTGATACAATATCTTACGAACACCAAGCGATCTAGGTAGAGTAGAAAAGACGTAAAAAGAGTTGCAGGATACGATACCGTGTCCCAAATCTGGAGCTTGATGGGCTTGTTTTCGATGGTGATCATCTGGGCGCCGAACTCGACGTCCGATGGTGAGGTCATGGACGGGCTGGAACCGCTTGTCGGTGAACTGCAGCAGCAGGCACGACTTGCCAACACATGCACATCATCAGCAACCGAAGCGCGCCACAGCGCAAGCCAAAGCAGCAGATCAAGATTAGGCGGATAGATCTGCCCTAACAGCAAGAGCAGCCAAGAACTGTACCGTTCCAATCCGGCCCCAGAGCAGCGAGGCGAAGGGACCGATCGATCGAGGGGCGGAGGACGGACGAACCTGTGTCGCCGATGATGATGTACTTGAAGAGATAGGCGTACGACATCTCCCCGCTCCTTCCGGGCAACGCGAGGGCAGCAGCAGGGGATTCACAAGGGGAAGCGTGCATGCGCGAGCGCGCAAGAATAGGAGTTGGGGGATGGATGGATGGATCAATTGCTTGCTTAGGAGAGAGGGGGAGAGGAGACGTGATGGCGTGAACGAAGCGGCGAGGACAACGTGGACGGCGGCCGCGCGAGACGATGAGGCTGAGAAGCCGTCAGCGCGTCAGGGAGGGGGTAGAGGTGGGTAGCAGGCCGAAACCCTAGCTGAGCCGCCTCCCCTTCCTTCCCCGACGCTGCCGCTCCTCCCTTCTTCTCCCGTGCCCGATGCTGCTTCACCGCATCGCTAGCTCCCCACCTTGCTGCCTCTTGCCATCGACGCTGTGTCCGTCGCCCCCGCCTCCAACCCCAAACTTCACGCAGGCTACCGCCGCATCCCTTTGATGTCCATGGCCGTCCTCGTTGAGCCAGATGGCTGGCTGGGCAGGGGAGGGGGCGACGGTCGCGTGAACGGGGCCATGAGGGGCGAGGAGAGAGGAGCTCATGGGGATCGTGGGGGCGTCGGCGAGGGATGCGGGGGCAGGGCTTATTGAGCACATTGGACGAAGCGGGGGAAGGTAGAATGGACTACTGCCACTAACTGGTGCTTTAGAAGAGTAGAGATTTATTATTAGCAATATAATGAAAGCAAAACCAATTCAATTGAATATATTTTAGCAAGATAGACAACCATACACAGTTAAATTTCCATGAATATATTTCAGCAAGATAGACAACCATACACAGTTAAATAGTGGAGATATGATGTAATCTTCATTTAAAGAAGCTATAAATCCTAAGCATACGACAACTGATTAACTTCATACTATATTCAGTATTGTTGGTACTTGGTACAGAGATATTCTTCACAAAAATAGGTACTAAAAACTCCAGTGCCAACACAATATAACTCCGCAAATGTTGAATGTTAGCTCAGGAATGAATTAGGTACTAAAAACAGGAAAGGCTAACCAAATAAGCCTATTTCCCACATATAAAATCATCATGAAATATTATTTTTATGGAAACATGCGAATTTGTGATTCAGTCTGTTGCTTCATGATTCTTCAAATGGGTTGAATTGTTATATTTATTTAGTTATTTATGCAAATTCTTCAACTACTTATCAGGCCCAATTGTATGTATGTGCTGTCAAAGCTCCTGGATTTGGTGAAAACCGAAGAGCCAATCTGGATGATATGGCTGTGTTGACAAGAGGAGAGGTCAGGCATTATGACAATAATAATAAGGTTGCTTAACATGAATGACATTACTATGACTGAAATTGACTTATTATTCATTTTGATTTCAAGGTGGTTAGTGAGGATCGAGGTCTTGATCTTGGTAAAGTCCAACTACAAATGCTTGGGAAAGCTAAAATGGTTTGTTAACTTTCATAAATTGTTGCACCTAAGAACCATATAGTGACATTGTTTCAAGAAAAAGAACAATACTGATACACGGTGACATTTTCCTTCACAAAGTTCATGTATCTCTTGATGATACTATCATTATAGACGGTGGAGGTGACAAACAACAGATAGAAGAGACGTGACAAACAGGTACTGCAAGAATCGTAATATATTACTCACATCTCAATACATCCTGGATAATACTTGCAGGAAACACTTTCAATAGAAATTACATCTTTTGCCGTGTGGATGTCATTGACAGCTTAGAGAATCATTTGAGAACAGCTCTGCTATGTTCGACAAAGAAAAGGCTCAAGAGCATTTATCGAAGTTATCGAAGTTATTCCTGCATTTTGCCAACTAAGTTAAAAATACGATCCTAATAAAGGCTATCCAAATTTGTTCTAAGAGCATCTCCAAGAGAGAGCCCTAAAAATGAGCCTTAGTGTGGGTATGACTAAAATTATCGAACTTGTTTGACAATTTTTGCTTCTATACAGCGTCTTTGCTGATGACAACCACAGAGGTCTACACAGAAAGCAATGCCGATGGTAACCAGGAGATTGATTTTATTTGGCATCAGACAAATTTATTGATGGATGAATACATATATCTGACAACTTTATGGTTTGACAAATTTACTTTGCATAGGAGATTCAATAAATATTTATGTGCACTGATGTGACAGATATATGTGACAAATTTACTTTTACTTCTATCGAAAACCTCCTAATTAAAAATTAAATCAATTCTCATCCACCATGAGAATTGCAAGAATTTGGAATTATTTGTAGGATTCTTAATGACCAACGGTAGCAATATGACACCACAACAGAGGGGGCTGAAGCTCAATGTGCATACATGGAAATGAATAACCTTGTTGATATAGTTGTTACCGATGATTCAGATGTCTTATTGTTTTGGTTTATGTGTAATTAGATGGATGAGTTAGTGAATTAAACTCACCTAGGCATGTTACAGACCTAGATAGAAAACTAATAGAATACTGGAAAAGCAATCTAAAGTCGTAATAGAATATACTGAAGAAATATATTGGATGATTTCACCAAAAATCACATTGCAGTTCAATTTTGAAACGATTTGCACATGCCAAATAAAAGTTTCAACAGTTCAACCATGCTTCTATTAGTTTGGACTGAAGTCACGTGAGCCATCGAACTAAACCAATTTTAAAAATGTTGATGACACAGTGTTCATAAATGGACACAACCTACAGAAGTTGATGAAACATTGATCCATATTTGTTAAAACTTTATATAGCAATGGAAGAGGTTTTCATCAACATTGTGTGTACTTCATAGCATGCCTCATAAATGTAAGGAAATGGTAAAAATATTTTAGAGAAAATGTCAGGTAATGCTAAAAGTGCAAACCTAATAAAGGTGGAGTATCCTCTGCTTGTATTCTTTGTAACTTTCGACCTACAAAAAAAAAGAATACAACAGGAATTAATTTCCTTTCTATCCAGGTGTGGTGTCTTGACATTATGAATCACTATTCTGAAGTTGCAATTGCGAAATAGAGCAACCATATTTGAGCTCTACTTCATTTTTAAACGGCATGATTCCCATGATTCTTTCTAACAATTTGTTTGCGCATACATGAGAAAGCTATTAATTATAAGAAACCGCGGATATCTATGCTTCTAGTGAAAATCAACATGAATATCCCACAATATAACATGAATATCCAAAGCACTCTTGAATTTGTATGCTGTCAGTAACAGACGAATTACTAATAAACAACAACCAATGACAAGAATACAAACACTGATATAGCTGGCAACAACAACAACTAATAATCACACTACAATTCCTGAATTTATTGTGATGATTGTCTGTTACAGAAAGAAACACAATATATTTTTATGTTTCTTTGGCTATGATTACTCTGTAGTTAGTTTTAATCATTACTCATGCAGCAAACTATTTGTGACTGGGTCTTTTTGGTCTAGGAGATACTACGAAAATTAGGATCCATGACCGATCTATAAAAATGCCCAAGCATTGCAATGGTAAAAAAATGTGTACATAGCGCACATGATTTTCATGATTTTTCTTTTACATCATTAAGAGAGTAAATGGAACATTCACACTTGTATACAATTACAGAATGCCGATAGTTCATAAATATCTAACTGACGGATTATATATTGGAGCTAACACAAATAGACACCATGTACAAATATAAATCAAACATGGACCATTCAACCTGCTATCCAATATTCATTCAGGTATGATAAAAAACAACACTTTCGATTACTACCCTGCTACATCCACAAAATAAACTAAAAATTTGATGCATCCACCCAAATAGACCTTGCAGCTTTCTTTTTCCTAAAAAAGAATCATTTCTAGGAGACATGCTTCCTGATCTTTAGTTGATAAATACACAAGTTCTAATATAAGTGCCTGATAGTTATTTCTCTCTCCCCCTCTCTCAAAAAAATAGCTCTTAGTTCTCAGAGCTTCAGGTAGTTGACAAATGAATAGTGCATAGGAACCAAATGTGGTTGAAATTCCAGATTTCAGTAGATTGTATTTTTACATATAGAACGCATTGAAACACTTAAATAATCCTAAAAAACATAGAAACTGCCCAAGAAAATTCAGCCAAAACTATTGTTTTTGTTAAAGGGAGTCCAGTTAACTCAGCTGAATTGTAGACCCAAATGCGAGTTTACAATCAACTCAAAAGATGAGTCAAGTTTCAATATTAATTCATTTTCCAAAGGAAATGCATACATGGTAGTACTCGCCTATTGAAAGCAAAAGCCCATTAATCAATTGAATTTTGGATATGAGAACAACTGATTCAGATAAGTCCACAAGTGCATATAGCATCTCAGTATTCATCTCTTTCTACAAGCAATAAATGTGATCTATTATGAAGACAAGGACTGTGAAAAGAACTTACTTGAGGACAACCTTGCTGCTATTGTAGTCGATGTTGAATATGATCCAACTTGCGTCAACCCAGTGAAATCTTGCAGAGCATAAAGAAGGAAGAAGGTGAATACAAGAACGAGAATAAGATGCAATGCTATTGTACCAGGGGGAACTATTTACCCCGTCCCAAATTTTGGAGCAACGTGAGAAGTGGAATCAAAAGAAGTGGATTTTATGCAGTGGAGGTGGAGGCGGTTGCAACCGCTGAGCTCGTGGAGGTGGAGTGGGCTGCTGAGGTAATAGAAGTGGCTCACAAGCTCGACGGTTGCTGAGGCGACCGATGTGATATTTGCGTGGACCGGGTGTGGAGGCAAGGGACGGCGTGGAGGGTTTAGGTGGGCGGCGCGGAGGTCGGGATAGCGAAGAGAGCGGGGGCGTGGAAGGTGGCAGTCGGGAGCGAGGGAGGCGACGGTCAGCGGCACGGAGGTCGGCGGCGTGGAGGGTGCGGGGGCGAGGGAGGCGGTCGTTGGCGCGGAGGTCGGCATAGCGAAGGGCGCGGGGGCGAAGGAGGCGGCAGTCGGCGGCGCGGACGGAGCCGAGAGGCGACAGGCGTGGGAGCGAGGGAGGCGACGGTCAGCGGCACGGAGGTCGGCGGCGTGGAGGGTGCGGGGGCGAGGGAGGCGGTCGTTGGCGCGGAGGTCGGCATAGCGAAGGGCGCGGGGGCGAAGGAGGCGGCAGTCCGCGGCGCGGACGGAGCCGAGAGGCGACAGGCGTGGGAGCGAGGGAGGCGACGGTCGGCGGCACGGAGTTCGGCGGCGCGGAGGGTGCGGGGGGAGGTCGGCGGCGCGGAGGGTGCCGGGGCGAGGGAGGCGGCAATCGGTGTGGAGGTCGGCAGAGCGAAGGCGTGCGGGCGAGGCGGCGGAGAGCTCGATGCACGCGGGTTAGGTTTGTCTTTTGGAGCTGGATTTCGATTTGTGCGGTGGAAGAGAAACGTGGGGAAAAAAGGGTTGCGCTGCGCGCTTGGATGGAGAGAGGAAAAAGGGAAGAAGGACGACGGATAAACTGTGCTTTTATATTAGTAGAGATACTATCTGTAGAATGGACCACTGCCACCAACTCTTACTTAAGAATAGTAGAGATATTGAATATAAGTAAACAATGCCTCTCCACAAGCGGTTATTATCTCCAACCGCTTGTGGAGAGAGCACCTCCACACGCGGTTTGTAACACGAACCGCTTGTGGAGAGAGCATCTTCACAAGCGGTTTATGACACGAACCGCTTGTGAAGATCGTCCACGTGGCGGCCCCCCGAGACTGCCTGGACACCTTTCGAACCGCTTGTGGTGTCTCACCACAAGCGGTTGGCCGAACCGCTTGTGATACCCTTCTGAAAGCGGTTGCTTACAAGCGGTTCTAAAACCGTTTCTGAAAGCGGTTTCGAACCGCTTCTGATGAGCGGTTCTGTAGTAGTGTTTCGAACCGCTTGTGGTGTCTCACCACAAGCAGTTGGCCGAACCGCTTGTGATACCCTGAAGGGTATTATTCCCGGTTGCTTGCAAGTGGTTCTAAAACCGCTTCTGAAAGCGGTTTCGAACCGCTTGTGATGCGCGATTCTGTAGTAGTGTCACTACTACAGAATAGGACATCATAATCGGTTCTTTTTGTCATCACTATCGGTTTTGATAGCGATACAAAGTTCAACGACAGTGATAAACAGGCTCTATTACAGTCGGTTCTCACTTCCTAACTAGAACCGACACAGATGAGGGATCATCTCAGTCGGTTCCCATCTAGAACCGACACAGATGAAGGGTCATCTCAATCGGTTCCCAACTAGAACCGACACAAATTACCCCCTCATCTGTGTCGGTTCTAGGTGGGAACTGACACAGATGTGTCATATGATGGTTTTAACACAACACAAGGACTTTCCAGGTCCTCTCTATCGCCGATTTTAACACAATACAGGCAATTCCCGAGAGGTCACCCATCCTAGCACTACTCTCGTCCAAGCACGCTTAACTTCAAAGTTCGTATATGGTCTGGTACTATAGTGTTAGTATGATCGCATCTGAAATATTACACATCCCATTCCCTTTAACCTCACAGAGCACCTGAACATCGATTTTTTAGTATTCTCATACTCCAAACACGGGTTGAGCATATATATATATAGCAGAGTTATCTATGATCACGAAGAATACGGTTTGGAGCACACGAAAAAGCAAAAAAAGAGAGACCGAAACGGCTACAAAACTTCGGAGGCCGTTTTGAGGCCCTAAACGATGTTTTTTTGGAATTCTTATTTTCCCGCACACACGCACTCACCCAAAAGTTCAAGATCCAACCATCTAATTTTCGGATACTATTTTTCATTATCTTTCTAACGAGCCAAAGAACGCCCCGATCGGAGTTACAAGTCAAAAGTTATAGCCATTTTACCAAACATACTCAGATGAGGGACATCTCCTTATCTGTGTTGGTTCTAACTTAAATATTTTTATAGCTTTGAGTTGCTTATAACCTCATAATTCCAACAAAATTTGTTTCATTAAATTTGGAGTTCATTTGTTCAAATTCTACAAAATAGCATGCATGTTTTAACCTAATCTTTACATTCAAATCTGAATTTTAAACAGAGGTAAAACATAGAGTATTTTTGCATATTTCAAATCTACAGGATTAAACATGAATTTAGAAATTTATTTCATAATTTTTGGATTTAAAACGTGAAAGTTACGTGAATTTGAATTTAGACACTGATTTTAGTCATCAGTGTCGGTTCTAGCCCAGAACCGACACTGTTGACACGCGATCATCAATGTCGGTTCTTGCCCAGAACCGACTGTGATGAGGGTGCACCTCATCAGTGTCGGTTCTTGCCCAGAACCGACACTATTAACATACCATCATCAGTGTCGGTTCTAGGCCAGAACCGACTGTGATGAGGGTGCTCCTCATCAGTGTCGGTTCTAGCCCAGAACCGATACTATTAACATACCATCATCAGTGTCGGTTCTAGGCCAGAACCGACTGTGATGAGGGGCACCCTCATCACAGTCGGTTCTGGCCTAGAACCGACACTGACGTGTGCCCCTCATCACTATCAGTTCTAAGCTAGAACCAACACTGTTGATCACGTTTCTAAAAATGATTGGTTACGTACACATATCACAATCGGTTTTTCCATCACAAGTTAGGAACCGACACTGATGAAGCGATAGTGATGTACCATTTTGTAGTAGTGTGTTATAACCCTCTCTGGTGGTCTTCATGATCCTACAGACCTTCAATGCAAATTTATCTTCCATTGGTAAGCAACATTGATAAGCAGGTTCCACGGACAGATACAATCTTAAAGAGTTGTCCATCAGTGATAGCTTATGACCATATCTAAAATCTTTCACACATATATAGCACTTTCTATTATAGTAAACAGACACGTGGGAATTAACCATTTCTTTCGGAGAGGTGGTGAATTGATGGGTGTATAACTTCATTTACTAGAGTTCAAATTCTGATGCACCTTTTTACTCATATGCCAGTGTGTTTTATGAGGTCGCTGATTTATCCTCCAGCTTTGTCTTTGTAGATGTGTGCTAAAGATAGCCATTCCATGTATGCATGTGATGTACGTGGGTGGTGGTGCGTGTCCAACGTTCTTGTAGTTGGAAAAAAACAGACACGCAAATAGTTGCCTTGGTATATGCACATTTCTTAATCTATCTATTGTACTGCCATGTGGTTCAGATTTTGACCGCTAGTTGTTGTGGTTTCAAAATCTAAAGATCATTGTTAGACAACGAGCTATTTCTTAATTCTCTTTTGTTTCTTTGTTTCCTTTTCGTTTCCTTGATCCTGAGAAATTAAGAGCAATCATTATAGCTCTCACATGGATTAGGTTTTAGGGACTTGTGCTGCAAGCCATTGAGCAGTTTTTTTTTATTGATCCAACACCAAGGAGTGTAGGACAAAAAGAAAAACTATTAAAAAAATATGTTCTTCTTGTCCTACACTACAATAGAATTCGTCAAACAAGTATTGTTTCCTAAGTAACAAGGACAAGAGATCAAAACCTATAACGTAGTCAGGCATCCATGTTTTTCTTGGAAATTAGTCCACAGCTCAAATGGCACCAATCGACAGCGTTATAGATATTCTTTTACAAATTGACGATATCCTATGTGGTTATTGATAATTTTTTGCTCTTCTCTTTTTAATACATGGATTTCTACAACTACGCTATAGTTGACTTTTCTAGCTATGTTATTAATTAATTTAGCTCCATTACATCGAAAAACAAATTCAAATGCAAAAGAAGCGAACAGGAGCAACCCACATCAGGGGAGGGATCATGATCTCCTAGTCCCTAAAGCTGACTGTACATGCACATATGTAGATAGACTAATATCTTCCTTGAGCTAAGCACAGAGTAATAGGTAAATGCAAAATGCCTTGTAACTGTAACACCCACTACTACAGAACAGTACATCACTACTGGGTTCTAAATGTAACACCCCGGCATTTAATATGCCCGAATGCTACCAAACATAAGCTAAACAACAACTAAATACCATATTTAACATAAAATTCCAGCAAAGGTGCATAGGCTAAAAACCGAGATTTCGGCAGCACCTCCTTTGTTTTATCATGAATTTAAGGAGCAGCAATAATATGGCATTATATGGCAATAAGAGAAACATCTAAAACAACAATAAATAGAGTCTTAACGACAATAAAAGACTAACATCAAGCTCTTAAAGTTCCAAGTGTCAAACAAACAATAGAACTCTCATTAACCAAGCTAAGACTTAATTTAAAGGCCATCACACGCAATTTATTATCCAACTAAATGAATTGACTTGGGGAAACATTAAGGTGAAGCAACGTGTGAGAGTGTGACTATTCCCCTTTCCGCATGCCGTTCTCATGGTACCTAAAACAACAAGAAAACACAAGGGTGAGTTCGAAAACTCAGCAAGCATACTGCAATGGACAACAAGCATAACAACAAGTCAATAACATCTTTCATCATGTATAACATCTCATTCATGAATACTTATCAATTTGTATGCGATGTAATGCATTGCTCCTGACCCTCTGGAACCTCATACCGGTATGGGAAGTACACACCCGTCGGTGTGCACCCTTTCCTCCCGTCCATCCCGAAGATGGAGGGTGCCTACTCGCTTCCAAACACCACGTGGATGGAATCACGACATAGGACTTACTCAATGGCGTTCCGGATTAGTCATAACTTTCTCACCGACCTTGCCGGACTAGTTAAGACTTTCTCACCGCCTCGCTCTATCTCATGACATGCATGCAACCATGCCAATTATCATATTTAATTCACATATTAACACATGGCATCATAATATGTTAAACATGCTCATCATATCATATCAATCATTAACACATGGCAAGTGGACATATAGCATGTAAACAATTCCATCTAATCTCAACATGCAACCTACAACTCGCTATCCATCACAACACACTTGCCTCAAACACGTGCAACGGATTGGCGGGAAGAAGAGGGAACTCCCGGGGTCACACCACCTGCACATAGGCATCACACACTCACAATCATAACCTCAAAACAGTACACACGCCCCATCTAACCCGACATTGCCAACTACTCGCAAAACCTAAAAACAGAGGTTCTGTCGGCGGGACAGCAGCCTTGCAAAAGGCATAACTTGAGTTCTGGGACTCCAAATCGAATAAACGAGTACACCGTCGCGAAGCTTAGGAAATTTCCCAACTTTTTCTAGTTATAGGAAAGACTGATTCGGACTCTAAAATTGTTTAATCTACAGATTACCACAATCTGTTCCAGTTACGTCACAGATTTTTAGGCGCTCGGTAAAACAGCCATAACTTTCAAACGGCTGATCGGAAATTAACGTGCTTTACGTCCACGGAAAGATAATTAAATTATCTACAACTTCCTAGAAGTCCGTACGGTCTGATTCGGATTCTAAATCGACGGAAACTCGAACCCTAGTTCGACTGCTCAATCTGCCCGAAAACAGAAACGTGGACAAGTTTAGATCTAACCCAAATTACTTCAAACCAGCGCCTCCAATTGATCTAAAAACTTGATAAACACCCTAATAACAGTACCTAGATCATCCCCAAGGATCCCCAAGATCATACCTTTGCCCGATGCACAAAACTCCAATGAATCTCCTCGCGAATCGCTCCTCGCTCCACGTTACTCGCTCCTCGCTCCTCGCTCCTCGCTCCACGGGATGACTCCACAAGGTGCAGGGGTGGGGAGGCCACCCTAGGGCAGCAAGGGGTGGAGGGGAGGTGGTGTGGAGGTGGAGGAAAGGGAGGGGGGTGCGCACGGTTTTGGGGGGCTAGGGCTTAGGAGAGGGGGAGGGAGGAGAGGGGCGCAAGAGGGGGAGGTGGGGGCGCAATATGGGGAGGTGGGGGCGCAAGGGGGCTGGGGGAAGCCCCTTTTACTAGCCCTCAACCCAATCCTAGTCCGTTACGGAGTCCTAATCCATCCCACCAAAGCCCACCAAGGCCCAAAACTCCTCCGGGAAGGCCCAAAACCCCGAAAACGGCCCGGAAACGGCCCGAAAACGTTATTAACCCCCGATCCTTATGATTTTAACCTTATTTCCACATCTCATACTGTATTTAACCTTATCATGTTCAAAAATTAAGGATACGACACTCCGAGGTGTCACATTCTTCCCCCCTTCAACGGGATTCGACCTCGAATCTAAACGCACCAATCACGAAACCCAAAGAAACCAAAGACAGCCAGACTTTCACATCACATACCCGAGGTGAAAAGCTCGGGATACTTCTCGCAAGATGCGAGATTCCAGCTCCCAAGTCGCTTCTCTCTCGGTCTGATGTGACCACAAGACCTTGACAAACT
This sequence comes from Rhipidocladum racemiflorum, assembly GCA_036346355.1. Lineage (NCBI taxonomy): Eukaryota > Viridiplantae > Streptophyta > Magnoliopsida > Poales > Poaceae > Rhipidocladum > Rhipidocladum racemiflorum. The sequence continues at coordinate 49,354,377 of CM070589.1, forward strand.
TAAGCGTCTGTTCTTCATCACTCGCTCTGACGTCCCCAGAATTTCCCCAGGGCGGGACTCGAAGGTGAGGTCCTGCTCAAGCACTAATGGTTCCAATGGAACCACCAACTCCGGATCGTGCAAGTATTTCTTCAACATCGAGACATGGAACACATCATGCACACCTTGCATGGATTCCGGTAGCTCTAGGCGATAGGCCAACTCGCCAACTCGGGCGAGGATAGGAAAAGGCCCAACATACCTTGGGTGAGCTTTCCTTTGGTGCCAAACGCACCACACCCTTGGTGGGAGATACTCGCAAGAGTACGCTTATCACCCACCTCAAACTCCAAGTCTCGCCGCCACATCAAGATAGCTCTTACGCTCGCTTCAGGCTGCGAGAAGGTTCTGCCGAACCTCCGACACGCGATCAACGATCCGCTGAACCCAATCCGGCCCAAGAATAGCTCTCTCGCCCACAAAGATCCCAACAAAGTGGCGATCTGCACTTCCGACCATACAAGACCTCATAAGGAGCAGCCGGATCTTTGGAATGGTAGCTGTTATTGTAAGCAAACTCGCAAGGGGCAAATGGTCTTCCCAGCTACCCTTCCAAGCCATCACACAGGCCCCGAGCATGTCCTCCAAAGTTTGGATGGTACGCTCAGATCGCCCATCTGTCTGAGGGTGAAAAGCGGTACTAAGGCAAAGCTGCACCCAAAGCACTCTGCAAACTCTCCCAGAACTTGGAGACGAACCGCATCCCGATCAGAGATAATGGTCTTGGGTACACCATGCAATCTCACAATCTCCCGCACATAGATGGGAGCCAACTCGCTCATTGAATTGGTCGTGCGGATGGGAATGAAATGCGCAGACTTGCTTGAGACGGTCCACCACAACCCAAAAAGCATCCTTCCTCGTGGAGAACGAGGTAGACCAACCACGAAATCCATGGAGATGTCATCCCATGGCCACACAGAACCTCCAATGGCTGCAACAGACCGGCGTGGACGCTTATGCTCGCCTTTGATCTTCCGACAGATCCCACAAGACGCCACATACTTGGCAATATCCACTCTCATCCTTTTCCACCGTAAATTCTTCTTCAAGTCCCTGTACATCTTGGTCTCTCCAGGATGGACCGTGTACGGGTGCGATGAGCTTCTCTCGAATGTCTTCTTTCACTTGAGATTTCGGGGCACGCACAGACGGCCCTGAAACCTCAAAACTCCCGCATCATCAACGGTAAAGTCTCGACTTGCCATCCTCAAGGCGTTTCCTCACTGCTGGAGCAAGCGATCATCTTCTTTGTGCCTCCACTTTTGGCTCGAGAATCGGCCGACTCAAGAATCAATTGAGTTTCAGCTTGCACGGTCCCCGCAGCAAAGAGGAGACTCCCAAACGCTCAAAATCAACAACAAGACAATCAACAACAGGGGCATTGTCTTGCATCGAGCGTCGGCCACCACATTTGCTTTCCCAGGATGATACTGGATAGTGAGGTCATAATCCTTTATCAACTCTATCCACCTCCTCTGCCTCAAGTTCAAATCTTTCAGAGTAAAGATGTACTTGAGTCTCTTTTGATCAGTGAAAATATCACAAGACTCGCCGCATGTAATGCCTCCAAATCTTCAATGCAAACACCACGGCGGCTAGCTCAAGATCATGCGTGGGATAGTTCTGCTCATGCTTTTTCAACTGCCTCGAAGCATAAGCAATCACCTTGCCCTCTTGCATGAGCACACACCCAAGTCCCAATCGAGAAGCATCAGAATAAACAGTGAAGCGCTTCCCCGGCTCGGGAAGGGTAAGAACAGGAGCAGTCACTAACTTCTCCTTCAAAGTGCAGAAGCTGTGTTCACACTCTGCAGTCCACTGGAACTTCATCCCTTTCTGAGTCAGCTGTGAAAGTGGCTTGGCAATGATAGAGAAATCCTGCACAAAACGCCGATAGTATCCAGCCAACCCAAGGAAACTACGCACCTCTTTGACATTGGAAGGCCTCTTCCAATCCAAAACTGCTGAGACTTTGCTAGGATCTACCGATATGCCCTCTGGATTGATGATGTGGCCAAGAAAACCCACTTCTGAAATCCAGAACTCGCACTTTTTCAGCTTAGCAAAGAATTGATTCTCCTCGTGGTACTCAAAGACAAGCCTCAAGTGTCGCTCATGCTCCTCTTCTGATTTAGAGTAAATCAGAATGTCATCGATGAACACTACCACAAACTCATCAAGGTACTTGTGTAGCATACTGTTCATCGCCTCCATAAAGACAGCAGGGGCATTAGTTAGTCCAAAAGACATAACTTTAAATTCATAATGCCCATACCTAGTGGAGAAAGCAGTCTTCTCAATGTCCTGCTCCTCACACGGATCTCGATTATACCCGATGAAGATCAATTTTGGAGAACACCTTTGCTCCCTTCAGTTGGTCAAACAGAACCTCGATGCGAGGCAAAGGATACTTGTTTTTGACTATCACTTGGTTAAGAGCACGATAATCAATGCACATACGCCAACTTCCATCCTTCTTCGAGACGAAGAGGACGGGTGCTCCCCATGGCGATACGCTACGCCGAATGAAGCCTTTGGCCAACAGATCCTCCAACTGCTTCTTCAACTCGTCTTGAAAAGGTCGAGCCAAGCGGTATGGAGAGATAGAAATAGGTCGAGTGCCCGGAGCAAGATCAATACGAAACTCCACATTCCTCACAGGAGGTAGACCAGGCAACTCGTCAGGGAACACATCAACGAACTCCTTCACTACAGAAATCTCCTCAATGGGAACTGAGGAAGATGGCTTCTCAGACAAAGTCATGAGGAAACCCAATAGCCTCAAACGCCGACCAGAAAACAAACTAGTCAAAGCAAAGACGGAGGCCGGAGGGTATACCACCCTGAAAGGTCAACTCTTCACGGACGGGCCTGCAAGAAAGCTGTCTTCCGAAACAACAGATCTTAGCACTGCATCGATGCAGCCAGTCCATGCCCAAAATGACATCAAAAGGAGCCAACTGGATCACCATGAGATTGGCAAAGAAAACCTCATCATCAATGGCAATGGTGCAACCAGGGCAAACCAAAGAACTAGCAATCAACCCCCCAGGAGAACTGACTAACACGGACTCAGAAATCCGCTGAACTCCCAACTTAGCTCTACTAGCAAACTCCGACGACACAAAAGAGTAGGATGCTCCGGAATCAAATAGAACAAAGGCATCAACGGAATCCACGAGCAGAGTACCTGAAACCACCTCTGGATGCCCGGCTGACTCGGCGGTCGGCAAAGCGTACACTCCTGGTGGCGTCGGGACGTATGAGCCCCGACTCGGTGATGCCCCATCAAGGCTGGGGCGGAGGAGGCAAGCGAGGAGGAAGCAGGCGGCTGGGCACCAAGACGCCTTGGTGGCGCCACGCAAAGGGTGGCTGAGAAACAGAGCGACCATCATGTGCACCGATCCTCTGGAAGACGCCGCTGGAGTGGGAGGAGAAGGCACCGTCTCCCACTTGATGATGCTACCGGGGTTCATCCGGCAGACTCGCCCCATATGGCCGGGCTTGCCACAGTGGTTGCAACTCCCGGTCCAACCACACTCTGAAGCACGGTGCTCGCCACCGCACTTGAAGCACTTCATGCCCTGCCCGGGTACAGGACGAACAGCCGCTCGCGAAGAAGATGACTGGGGCGGCCCCATCTTAGCCCCTGAGGGGGAGCCCTGTCCTCCCTTGAACTTCTTGAAGGTGGGTCGCTGAGAGGACCCACCTCCTCCACCAAAGGTCCTCTTCTGGCCCTCGCTTTGCCGCAGGAACCCTGAACCTCCCGGTTACGCTTGTCCCGTGAGAGCTCCAACTCGAGCTCCAAGCCCTTCGCTTGCTCCACCACAGAGCAGAAGTCACGAGGTACTGTCGCCCCCATGACAACTCTGTACTCCTGGTTGAGGCCCATACGGAACCTCCTAGCTTTCTACCGATCGTTTTGCCACGGCAGTCTGAAGCGCACCACGCTATTGAACTCCTTCTCATACTCACCGACCTCTTTCCCTGGGAAAGAGTGGTCGAGTAAGCTCCATCCTCTCAAGGAAAGACTCAGGTGGAACTTGGCTCGGAGCGAGCCACAAAGTCCTCCCAGGTGATGGACCAGATCGGGGTTCTAGCGGCGAGAACCCCTCCCACGAGATATCGCCTTGGCCCTTGGTGAAAAGCCACAAAGCGAGTCCTCCGAACCGAGGTCAACTCTAGGACCTCAAGCTGCCTCTCCATGTACCGCAGCCAATCTGCGGACTGGATCGGCGTGCTGCTTCCATCGAAAGTGTCAAGACGGAGGGACATCCACTCCCGGAGACTCATCCTCGGCTCGTGCAGCGGGGGCAACAACGAGGGCCCTTTGCAGGGGAGGCACAACAGCGGGGCTGCCATGGCTAGCTGGCGCAGCTCTGAATCTCCCTCTGCAGAGCCTGGACTAAATCTTCATTGGCGGCGGGCACCCCCGCCACCGCAGTGGAAGCTCCTCTGGTGGCCCACGAGCATTATGCGAACGCTACCCTCGACCATGCAGACTCCTCAACTCCTGGGAGCCTCGCCTGGCCTCCACGACCACGGCGTCCACGGCCTCTACCCTCGGCATGGCCGCTTAGGCAGACAACCACCCAAACACCAAAGCACACAATCAAGATCATAGATCAAACATCATCATAAGCATATTCCTTTTCACATAATCAAGTGCGATGCATTGATGAACCAAAACCCATCCTCTTGTGCAACCAAGTGTGTCGATTTTAGATTAGTTATACCACTTTTACAAGTTTTAACGTTGCTATCCTATAACAAGGTTTTAGTTAGAACCTAAGCCATGTTTCTAAGTTATTCCACATCACATTTTAGTTGTACCCTATAGCATGACACTAAAAATTCACATTCCAAGGACCTACTGACCCGCTCGATACCAATCAGTAACACCAGGCATTTAATATGCCCGAATGCTACCAAACATAAGCTAAACAACAACTAAATACCATATTTAACATAAAATTCCAGCAAAGGTGCATAGGCTAAAAACCGAGATTTCGGCAAAGACCTCCTTTGTTTTATCATGAATTTAAGGAGCAGCAATAATATGGCATTATATGGCAATAAGAGAAACATCTAAAACAGCAATAAATAGAGTCTTAACGACAATAAAAGACTAACATCAAGCTCTTAAAGTTCCAAGTGTCAAACAAACAATAGAACTCTCATTAACCAAGCTAAGACTTAATTTAAAGGCCATCACACGCAATTTATTATCCAACTAAATGAATTGACTTGGGGAAACATTAAGGTGAAGCAACGTGTGAGAGTGTGACTATTCCCCTTTCCCCGCATGCCGTTCTCATGGTACCTAAAACAACAAGAAAACACAAGGGTGAGTTCGAAAACTCAGCAAGCATACTGCAATGGACAACAAGCATAACAACAAGTCAATAACATCTTTCATCATGTATAACATCTCATTCATGAATACTTATCAATTTGTATGCGATGTAATGCATTGCTCTGACCCTCTGGAACCTCATACCGGTATGGGAAGTACACACCCGTCGGTGTGCACCCTTTCCTCCCGTCCATCCCGAAGATGGAGGGTGCCTACTCGCTTCCAAACACCACGTGGATGGAATCACGACATAGGACTTACTCAATGGCGTTCGGATTAGTCATAACTTTCTCACCGACCTTGCCGGACTAGTTAAGACTTTCTCACCGCCTCGCCCTATCTCATGACATGCATGCAACCATGCCAATTATCATATTTAATTCACATATTAACACATGGCATCATAATATGTTAAACATGCTCATCATATCATATCAATCATTAACACATGGCAAGTGGACATATAGCATGTAAACAATTCCATCTAATCTCAACATGCAACCTACAACTCGCTATCCATCACAACACACTTGCCTCAAACACGTGCAACGGATTGGCGGGAAGAAGAGGGAACTCCCGGGGTCACACCACCTGCACATAGGCATCACACACTCACAATCATAACCTCAAAACAGTACACACGCCCCATCTAACCCGACATTGCCAACTACTCGCAAAACCTAAAAACAGAGGTTCTGTCGGCGGGACAGCAGCCTTGCAAAAGGCATAACTTGAGTTCTGGGACTCCAAATCGAATAAACGAGTACACCGTCGCGAAGCTTAGGAAATTTCCCAACTTTTTCTAGTTATAGGGAAAGACTGATTCGGACTCTAAAATTGTTTAATCTACAGATTACCACAATCTGTTCCAGTTACGTCACAGATTTTTAGGCGCTCGGTAAAACAGACATAACTTTCAAACGGCTGATCGGAAATTAACGTGCTTTACGTCCACGGAAAGATACTTAAATTATCTACAACTTCCTAGAAGTCCGTACGGTCTGATTCGGATTCTAAATCGACGGAAACTCGAACCCTAGTTCGACTGCTCAATCTGCCCGAAAACAGAAACGTGGACAAGTTTAGATCTAACCCAAATTACTTCAAACCAGCGCCTCCAATTGATCTAAAAACTTGATAAACACCCTAATAACAGTACCTAGATCATCCCCAAGGATCCCCAAGATCATACCTTTGCCCGATGCACAAAACTCCAATGAATCTCCTCGCGAATCGCTCCTCGCTCCACGTTACTCGCTCCTCGCTCCTCGCTCCTCGCTCCTCGCTCCACGGGATGACTCCACAAGGTGCAGGGTGGGGAGGCCACCCTAGGGCAGCAAGGGGTGGAGGGAGGTGGTGTGGAGGTGGAGGAAAGGGAGGGGGTGCGACGGTTTTGGGGGGCTAGGGCTTAGGAGGAGGGAGGGAGGAGAGGCGCAAGAGGGGAGGTGGGGCGCAATATGGGGAGGTGGGGCGCAAGGGGCTGGGGAAGCCCCTTTTACCAGCCCTCAACCCAATCCTAGTCCGTTACGGAGTCCTAATCCATCCCACCAAAGCCCACCAAGGCCCAAAACTCCTCCGGGAAGGCCCAAAACCCCGAAAACGGCCCGGAAACGGCCCGGAAACGTTATTAACCCCCGATCCTTATGATTTTAACCTTATTTCCACATCTCATACTGTATTTAACCTTATCATGTTCAAAAATTAAGGATACGACACTCCGAGGTGTCACACTAAACGCCATCACTGCCGGTTATGGGAGCCGGCAGTGATACTCAACATTATCACTCACTACCAGGGAATAGTGCAACACAAGCGGTTCGTAAGCGCTTTCACAAGCGGTTATGGAACCGCTTGTACGCAACCGAGAGTGATACCCAGTGGGTATCACTCGCGGTTCCACGAACCGCTTGTGGTGCCGCACCACAAGCGGTTCGGAAGGCGTCCGGGAGCGCAGTGGAGCAGCCACGTGGAGGCAAATCACAAGCGGTTGGTGTTACCAACCGCTTGTAGAGCCCCTCCACCTTTGGTGGCGAGAGATGCCACGTGTGCTCTCTCCACAAGCGGTTGTTGTTACAAACCGCTTGTGGAGACGTTGTAACCATTTCATATTTATGCTTTCCAATATGAAATTTGGCAATTAAATTAAATACAACTACAAGTTTATTTCAGCATAATTATATATATATTATAATTGAGAAAAACATTAGTTTGTTTGCCAAATAGTAAACTTATAATGTATTTACAAAGTAAATGCATATATACACACAAGTTTTACAATACATAAAATGATGAGCACAAGCAAACGTTTTCCAACTTTCGAAGAGTACAAAGGTGGTGATCTTGAGATCATTTCTTGCGTGCATCACTTTTTGCGTCCATAGACGAAGATCCCGTAAGTTCACCTGTCCGTATTGAAGGACAATCTCTCCATCCTTTTGCATAGAACTCGCCTCTGGGGGTTATAATCTCATCGACAATGAAGCCAATAAGTTGTTCTTGGATTGCTTCTACCCGATGCGAAGGGATCACACCTGTCTCATTAATGCCAAGACTCACGAAAAGAAAGAAAGAAATAAATCTTTGAATACGTGAATTATAAGTGTATTAAGAAAATTGTTTTTAACACATGCACCTCGTTGTCCAGTCGTCGCATATCGCCGTGGGTAAGATTTTGCATGTAGAGGCACACATAATAGCCACATAAGTTGTTTCCGCCAATTCTTTGTAGAACACGGAGTGATTTGTTTGAAAAGAATGCAATTAATTATTGAGAAGATAGATTTGTACGCCATATATATTCTTTAATTGATATTTTGTAGTACGTGCTCGAGTGCTCGGTTACCTTTGTGAATTCATTCCTAGAACTCTTTCCTTTATGCTTCGTTCGAACGTGGCGAATGCCCTGTCATGCGTTATTATATGAATAGTAATTATGAGTATTCAAGTACTTAAATATATGTAGGTTGGCATCTCAATATTACTGTTTAGAATATCAATGACAAACTGAAAATCTTCTCGTGGTTTTCTTCTTGAGTCTTGCACAATGATCTTCGCACTATCGACATTGATAATAAGTAGGATCCAGTGAAACCTATTATATATATGTATTGCAACATATATGTAATTAGTCATATTATGAATGTCTTGAAGAAGGATAAATGAGAGGTTGTGTGATGACATGTATATATACGTACATGAAGTTGAAGGGCAAAAGTATGTGCGATTTGTAGTATCGTTGAAAGAGCTTTGAGAATGTATTCTTGACTTCTTTTGGGTTGGCTTTACATATAGTCTCGTTGACAATTAATGGATCGATGAAGCCGATGTCGAAGATAGTCTCCATTCTACATCGTTGTATCTCCATTCTACATACAAAGGGGATGAGTTATTACATTTTCCAGCTTGAACTAGGGCGAAATTAACACATATATATGGTAAACTCAATGATTAGCTGGAAGTACTTACAGACACCAGCAGCTCATTAGAGACACGTTGACGGCGTCTCGATGGTAAAATTGGTACAACTCCTCGAATTCCAACCATATGAGTTGATCCCCATGACAGAAATCTATCTCTTTTATTTGGACGGGAACATTGTTCTTCCTTGAGCGACTGTTCCATGTACCATTGATGAAATTGCCGCATCTTGGTTGGCGAGATCATTTATCTTTTCGGTGCAACCAAGTCATGGCCCAGCTTATATGGCCACCGACCTCTGCCATTGGAAGATTATCTGACGCTCCCATAGCTGCAGCTAAAGATAGCCCCGACCCTCTCAAGAATTCGTCTAGTTGGTGATCTTGGGCTTTCTTGTTAGCTGCCACCGCCTTCTTAGCCCGTTTCCCTTTCAATGCAGACTTCGCTATTGTGCGTTCATAGTTAGTCGAGGCAGGAAGAGGTGCTGCACGGCATGTCTCAAAGTGGGTTGCAGCTTTCGGATCAATTTGCGCCTTGGGAGGTGGCATCTTTGATGCGAAGTGTGTCTCAATTTCCTTTCGAACTGTTTCTTGTGTCTCCTCAGCCGTCATGTCGTATGCCCTTTTCGGAAGTTCCTTGGCTGACTGAGTTGACGACTGGGCCTTCTTGGTACAGGGTAGCATCGCAGTACTGCCCCTTCGTACTTGGAGTTTCTTCCTTGGAGGAGATTGTGGAGCCGGGCTTTCTTGGGCAGGAGGTGGAGCCGAGCTTCCTTGGGCAGGAGGTGGAGTCGGGCTTCCTTGCGCAGGAGGTGGAGCCGGGCTTCCTTGGGCAGGCGGTTGAGTTGATGTAGGAGGAGGCGGGTTTTGTTGTTGCGGAGAGGTCGCATCCAATTGTTCGATTTCTATTGTTGGAGAGGTCACCTCCATGGTCTTTGGAAATATGATGTACCTTTTTCGCCAGAGGATGATTCCGTGGAGGGCCTGTCCAAGCTTGGTGATGTCGTCCCCTCCATCAATCTCGAGTAGAAGATCTTCATAGCCGCTCGACACCTCCTCCACCGTGACCTTCGAGTAACCTGGCGGTATCTCTTTGGAATGGAAAAGCTGGCCCGACTCCACCGGGTACGCCACGCCATATGCCACCTTGGTGGAGAGGTTATGCACCTGAACGTGTAGCTCACACTCTCGGCGAACTTTGATCTTTGTCCATCACTGCATCGCCCCTAGGTCGCACCGGTACCATGTGAGTAGGGAGTGGGGCGGCGTTGGACGCGCAGCTACTCCGTCGCGCGGAGGTGGGCGGGCTAGCGGTATTGGTTGTACCGGCTCCATGAAGTTTACCGAGTGCCGCCTGCAGCTTTTGGTCAACAATCTCTCCTATGCTTTCCTGAGTTGCTCTGAGCTCCCTTTGCAGTAAGTTGTATTTGTATTCCTCTCTTCTTTTGCTTCTTGACCGGCTCCTGTACGTATCGGCATCTTTGGAGAAACCGTACTTCCATGGCACGGATGATCCCATTCCTCTTGTCCGTCCTGGGTGCTCAGGGTTTTGAAGTGCATGTGTGAGCTCATCGTTCTCCCTATCTTTTACTAAGGAACATGAGCGAGACATGTCGGCAGCTTGAACAATTCTATTTCCAACATCCTCCGCTCCCGGTGCCATCAACAAGCTACCGTCCTCTACAAGGGCCCCTCCGTGAGCCATGAACCAATTCCGCAGGCAGAATTCCCAATCAACAGTAGCAGGCGTGATATTCTTGGCCATTAGTTCTTCCTCCCGCTTCTCCCATTTAGGTATAGCCTGAACATAACCACCAGTGCCAAGATGGTGGTGGTATTTCTTCTTCCCAGCGTTGATCTTGTTCTGAAGGCTCGCGGCCTGTCCTTCCTCTGACAATTTGTATTCTTCAAATGCATCCCAGTGATCCGCCAGCTTGGGATGTTGGTTGAAACCTGGCCTTTCTCCCTTCTCGACATACTTGTTGTTCAAGTGAACTTTCCACGATTGAAATTGGGTTGCCATTTTCTTCAAAGTGTATCTCTTAGCCTTGTTCTCGTATCCTTCTGGAAATTTGAAGTTCTCCTTGATATCTTTCCAAAGGAGTTCCTTGGTTGCTTGCGGAACTTCAGACCATTTCTTGATGCTAATTGGGACATGATCCCTAACGTGGAAACCACATGCGTTGTTAAACGGGCCTACTGCAGAAAGAGGGGCAATTGGCTTCCCGTCATTGTCGATGTTGGTGAAAACAAACTTCAGAGGTGCTTCTTGTTAGCACCTCGCTTGGTTTGGGTGCTCAATGTACCGAGCTAAAAATGGACAGAGATGTGAATTTTTCATGTCAGAGCCATTTATATTAATTGGTTAAATATGATTAAAGTGTTTGTCGTGGCATTACCTCGCTTCCCTCATCGTCCGCTGCATCACCGGATCCATCGGCTGCTTCGTCGACAATGTTCGGGTCACCGGATCCACCGGCTGCGTCGTCGACAATGTTGGCATCACCGGCAGCGATCACATCTAGCAAGAACTGTTCTTCCATGTCGAAATCAGGAGCATCACGCCCTGGTGTCGCCATCTATCTAATTATGGAAAAAATATGTATGATTAAGATAAAAATACTAAATACTTTCATGCGGTGGCTAATCAAAGAAGAAGGAAAAATTTTATCTCTGCTCTGGAAGGCCCTGAAGGTATTATTCATGACACTGAAAGCATGATTAAGATAGCTTGTGACTACTATAAGGATTTATTTGGTTTTGAGGAGAAACCTAATATCAACTTAAGTGAAACTTTTTTTAGGGATAATGATATGGTCTCGGAGGGGTAAATTGCTTTCTTACAGTGGTCGTTTAATCCTAATAAAGTCCTGCCTAGCAAGTATCCCACTCTATTTGTTATCTTTTTTTAAATTCCCTAATTGGGCCCTTGATTTGATTAACTCTCATATGGCCAAATGTTTGTGGAACAATTTTGAAGGGCATAGCAAACTTCATCTAGCTAACTGGAACCTTGTTTGTATGGATAAGAAATACGGTGGTCTTGGTATTCCTAATCTGAGAGATATCAATAAGGGTATTGTTATTGCTGATGTTTGGGATGGTGTCAATTGCAAATGTACTTTTAAGAGGTCTTTCTCCGAAAGTTTAATGATAAGGTGGTTTGAATTGTTGGAGATCGTGAAAAACATTAGATTTGTGGAGGAGGATGACGCTCTAATTTGGCAGTACGAGAGTAGTGGAAACTATTCAGCTAAATCTTTATATGCGATAAGGTGTTTGTTGTAGTTTTTGTATGGAAAACGAATCCATTATTCATTTGTTCTTTGATTGTGTGATTGCTAAGAATGTTTGGGAACTTATGAAAAATTGTTTAAGCATATCGAAGCATATCAAAGCACATTCATGTAAGAAAATAGTCGAATCATCGCCCTAACTAAAGTAAAGCACATTCATGGATATTTAGATAATCGCGAATCATTAAATTTTATTAGAAGTGCATATTGCTATATTACTTCTATCATTATTTTCAAATGCCAAATAAATAAAATATTATCTATTTCTACGTTTTCGTACAATGAATAAAATATCAAAGCACATTATATAAAAAAATGCTTAAACACTAACCCAGTTTCATGCATGTGTCCTGTCATTAAAGTAATAATTAAGGAATATATATACACACATATACGATGATTACAAAAGCATCTAGACATCAACAATCAGTAGGCTTTTATTCACATACAAATAATTGACAAACAGTAAGGTTAGTCATTCCCAAATACATTAATACTAGCAGTAAGATAAAAAGCAACAAATAACATCACAACCTAGGTCTGCTTTCAAAAAAAAACTTCACAACCCAAGTCTTATACACAGTTACATCAGTCCCTCAGTATATCAAAGCGAATTGTTTAAGCATATGGATGTATATCAAAGCATCTTTCTTGTGGGCATTTTGTCGAACACGTTGTGGGCAGCGAGAAAAAGAGGGGTGTTTGCATTGGAGAAGGCTACCCTAGGCCCTTCAGGTGGTGGAGGAGGCGATGGCGACGTCGCAGCCCACGGCGCGGTGGCGGAGGTGTCGACGGCGAGCTTGGCTGCGATGGCGCTGAAGGTGGCAGTGGCGAGCTCGGCTGCAATGGCGCGGGGACTTAGAAAATTTTTGAGTTGAATCAGCGATGAGCGGGTAAAGGGAATTTATAAGTGCACCTTTACAAGCGGATCGTATTACCAACCGCTTGTAGAAGTACCTCAACACGCGGTTCTTAATACCAACCGCTTGTACAAATGGCCCTCTAAAAGCGGTTGGTAATACCAACCGCTTGTAGATAGTTAAGACTGAAGCGAGGCAGGGCCCTCTACAAGCGGTTGGTAATACCAACCGCTTGTAGCTAGTTAAGACCGCAGCAAGGCAGGGCCCTCTACAAGCGGTTGGTAATACCAACCGCTTGTAGATGCTTACGACTCAAAAAGATTTGATGCCGTCCATGCTCGACAAATATCTTCTCCCCCCCGGCTAGCGAGTGGCGCTCGAGCGTGGACCTAACCTGCGACCGCGGGTTCGAATCCCGCTCGCGCCCTCGCAAATTCTTCTTTATTTAATGGACCTCTACAAGCGGTTGGTAATACGAACCGCTTGTAGAGATGACCCTCTACAAGCGGTTGGTAATACGAACCGCTTGTAGAAATGCTGCTACTTCTTTTATTTTCTCTTTTATTAATGCATTCAAAAATTATTTAACCCATTCAAGAATTGTTTAATACATTCAAAAATTAATTATTTCTTTCAAACATTGTTTAATGCAGTGAGCTAGCCAGTGCCCATGGTCAAATTTGGGCGGTGATCTTAGATCAAATATCTGTTTTCAATGATTTTTCAATAATTTTTCGTAGACTTTTTTTAATAGGCTTTCTGTAATCCGCCCCTGGTTTAGTGCATTTAAAAATTAGTAAGTGCAATAAAAAATTAGTAAGGCCATTCAAAATTTATAAGGCCATTCAAAAATTAATGATCACTTTGTCTTTACAAGTGTTCCTTCTGCGTGATCGTGACGTACGTAAGGAGCATCGATTTCTATTACATTTAGGACATTTATGTCGACATCTACCGCAAAGGGAGGGAGCTCGTCGAACTGATTATATTCTTCCTCGTCTGTGACGTCCTCAACACCAACAATCCTTCGTTTGCCATGGAGAACCACGTGTCGCTTTGGCTTACTATTGCAATCCTTTTGCTTCTCCCTGTGCTTCTTTGGTTTGCTTGACATGTCCATTATGTAGAAGACTTGTCTCACATCGTTGGCAAGGACGAATGGTTCGCGCCTATAGCCAACTTCTGTCAGGTCGACGGTTGTCATGCCGTATTTGTTGATCTTCACGCCGCTTGAAGTCAGTTTGACCCACTGGCACTTAAACAGAGGGACCTTCAATGGTCCATAGTCGAGCTCCCATATCTCTTCTATGTAACCATAATATGTGTCCACATTGCCTTTGTTGTCAGTGGCATCTATACGGACACCGCTGTTCTGGTTGGTGCTCTTGGTATCCTGCCATTTTGTGTAGAAGGTGTAACCATTTATCTCGTAGCACTGAAATGTGACGATTTCACTAGATGACATCCGAGCCAAGCGCTGCAACTGTTCATTTTCTGACCCGTTGACAAGGATGTAGTTTTGTAACCAAGCGCCGAAAGTATCCATGTGCCTCACTGTGATCCAATCCTCCGACCTCCCTGCGAATTCGCGGCGTAGAATACTCTTATGCTGAAGGACGTACGGGGCCACTAGGGTTGATTGTTTTAGAACAGTGAAATGTGCTTGCTTAAAGGTTAGGAGATCATTGCATGCAATTGTTTTCCGTCCTAGTGTCCCTTTTCCTCGTAGTCTCCCCTCATGGCGTGATATAGGGACACCAATGGGATGTAGATCCTCAATGTAATCCAAACAAAACTCAACCACCTCCTCGGTCCCATAACCCTCCGCAATGCATCCTTTGGGACGTGAACGGTTACAGACATAACTCTTTAGGACTTTCATGTACCTCTCGAAAGGAAACATGTTGTGCAAAAACACAGGCCCGAGAATACCTATCTCTTTCACAATGTGAACAGTGAGATGAATCATAATATCAAAGAATGCAGGAGGAAAGATCATCTCAAGGCTGACCACACTCTGTACCACGTCATCTTGTAGCTTACTTAGCTTATGTGGATCGATGACCTTCTGCGAAACCGCGTTGAAAAAGGTACACAGCTTTATTATTGTCACCCGGACCCACTCAGGCAAACTACCTCTCACAGCCACTGGGAGCAACTGTGTCATCAATACAAGATTGTCATGAGCTTTCAGGTGTACGATTTTATTCTCTTTCATGTTTATGAGTCTCTTCACATTTGACGAGTATCCTGAAGGGACCTTCACACTATTCAAGCACTCAATCATGTTTTTTTTCTCTTCTTTGCTTAGAGTGTAACTCGCGGGATTTAGGTAATGTCCTTTCTCTCTCTTTTCTGGATGTAGACGATCCCTCAGTTCCAAAACTTGTAGGTCCTTCCGAGCTTGTAGTGTATCTTTCGATTTGCCGTACATATCCAAGTATCCTAGTAGGTTCAAGCAAACATTCTTCGTGATGTGCATGAAGTCAAGTGAGTGACAGATCTCCAAAACTTCCCAATATGGCAAGTCCCAAAATATTGATCTCTTCTTCCAGATGGGTGCCTGACCTTCCTCGTTCGGGACACGATTGCTTCTAGGACCCTTTCCAAACACTATTTTAAGATCTTTTACCATGGCAAACACACGTGCCCCACTACGATGCTCAGGCTTATCACGATGGTCTGCTTTCCCATCAAAATACCTTCCTTTTTTCCGCAATGGGTGCCTCTTTACAAGAAACCTACGATGGCCCATGTACACAACCTTTCGAGAGTTTTTCAGGTACAAGCTGTCGGTTTCATCTAAGCATTGCAAGCATGCTTTATATCCTTTGGTAGTATTCCCAGATAGGTTGCCGAGCGCGGGCCAGTCATTGATCATTACGAACAACAGTGCATGTAGGGTGAAATACTCCTTCTTGTACTCATCCCATACCCGTACACCATCCTCCCACAAATTTACAAGATCTTCCGTCAATGGTTTCAGATAGACATCGATGTCATTTCCAGGTTGCTTCGGCCCTTGGATCAACAATGGCATCATGATATATTTTCGCTTCATGCACAACCAAGGAGGAATATTATACATACATAGTGTAACAGGCCAAGTGCTATGGCTACTACTCAGGTCGCCAAAAGGATTCATACCATCGGTACTCAACCCAAACCTTATGTTTCTCACCTCATTTGCAAAGTCTGGGAATGTTCGATCGACTTTCCTCCACTGGGACCCATCAGCGGGGTGCCTAAGCAACCCGTCATCCTTACGTTCTTCTTTGTGCCAACGCACCATCTTGGCATGCGTTTTGTTAGCAAAAAGACGCTTTGTCGGGGATCACAGGGAAATACCACACCGCCTTAGCGGGAGGTCTCTTCTTCTTACACTCCCCATCTATTTCACCTGGGTCTTCACGCTTCGTCTTGTAACGTGATTCTTTGCACACTAGACAAGCATCCAAATCCACATACTCATTACGATATAGGATACAATCGTTACGACATGCGTGTATCTTCTGTACTTCTAATCCCAAAGGACAGATGACTTGCTTGGCTTCATATGTAGATTCAGCGTGTTATCTTCCTGGAAGGCATTCTTTATGAGTGATAACAATTCATTCAATCCCTTGTCCGACACACAATTTACGGCCTTCCATTGCATTAAGTTCGGTGTCGCACGGAGCAGACCGTGTGGCCCCTCACAGTCTGGGTACAAAGGTGTCTGTGGTCGTCTACCATGTTGAAACTTCTCGAATTGTCTTTCATCTGTGTAGTCCCCTCTCCATCACGCAACATCTGGTCTAGCTCATCATCACCAAGATCGCCGACTGTATCTTCCACAGAACAATATTGCGTTGCGTCTGGCATACTGTTGAATACCTCTTCTTCTTCACCGTCTTCTTCATCGTCTTCCTGGCTGCTCCCTTGTACTTCGCCATGCTTGGTCCAATAGGTGTAGTTTGGCATGAAACCTCTCGTGATCAAATGGGTCATAACCTGAAAACGTTGGGAGTGCTCCTTCTCATTCTTGCAATCTACGCACGGACAACATATGAAGCTGTCTCGAGGCAAGAATGCAACAGCGGCATCAAGAAATGCCTTCACGCCATCAATGAACTCTGGAGGCGGCGGTCCGAATTGTACATCCATTGCCGGTTCATCTACACAAAGATCTAATTTTCAGATACCTTCAAAGATCTTTCACTAAAGTGTTATTTATAATATCACTTTTATTTTTCATAAATAACATTGTAGGAAAATTCCATTCCAAAGTACTTTGACAAGTATTTAGAAAAGCCATTGCTTCCATGTTTTGGCTATTATCAAAGGTAATAATTAATATACCTATTTTATATATGCATGTTATATAGTTACATTTGTAATTAAAACTACTCAAACATGTTGTTAGTTTTATAGTTGTACAAGACATAATCGAAAAGAAATTAATAGTTAATGCGCTACTTTTAATTAATACCGTGGCAAGAATTTATATGCCATATATTTTGCGATGGAGGGAGCGGTTTTTCAAATTTTTCCTTATCCTTCTACCTTTTGAACTTAATTTAACTAATCATTTTGTCCCTTTAATTTTTTTCCTATTTTATTTCATAAAACATTAATAATTTCCTTCCAAACCTAGATCTACTATTGTTACATTGAAGGGAGGAGTGTCATATTAAAGATTGTAAAGCTAACAACTTTTGTAAAACAACTCCCTACAATTCAACATGGTCCTACCTAAAATTAAAGTTATAGAGTGAGATGGAACAGAAGGAGTGTTACATTAAAGATTCTAAACCTAAGAACACTTTTAGAGAAAACAACTACCATAGTTCATCATGATCTTGCCTAAAATTAAACTTATGGAGTGAGCTAGCAATAAAAACCTTCAACAATCAAAATTAATTTTTCTCCACATTAAATGCAAAAGAAACAACAATATCTTGGTGAGAAGGATGGTAGCATGGTGTTACTAACCTTGATTCACTTAATTTGAAGCTAAATCATGACCTTCAAAAATTTGGACAGCACCTCCCCCCAAGAACAGTGCCAGGCCCTTCCCTGTTCATGTCTGCGAACTCGCGATCGGGCGGGAGGACGAAGAGTTTAAATGGTAGCGCTTACAGAAACGGTTTGATATACCAACCGCTTCTAAATATATAACTCTACACGCGGTTGGGATATCAAACCGGTTGTGATAATCCAGAATCGGTTTGGGAAACGAACCGCTTGTGATAGTTGCTCAACACAAGCGGTTCGTGGTACCAACCGCTTCTGGAAACCCTCTCCCCACCGAGCTCACGAACCGCTTCTGGTGCGAAGACCATAAGCGGTTCGCACCTAACCGCTTGTAATAGCCCGCTTGTGATGCCCAGTTCTGTAGTAGTGACTGCCGGCTCACACAACAATCCAGTAGTGATAACAAAATATCTCTGCCGGTTCATAACAAATCCGGCAGTGATATATATATATATATCACTATCAGTTCTTTGCATATTTTCTTTGCATTATATATTTTGAAACAAATGTTTTCTACAATGTGTTAATGTAAAGTAAATCATAATTCAAATATGGAACATATCCTGTGCACATAGGGCTTTTTCATGACTTTTATTAGGTGGTTTGCACGGTGCGTACACGTGAAGCCCTGTGTGTACAGGACATGTTGCCTTCAAATATATAGTATATAAAGCATCATTAAATCGTAATTCAAATATATTAAAGTGTCACAATATTTAGTTTTTACAATAGTCTGTTTACAAGTCTAGTGTGAGTACATCTCATCCACTTTGAATTTTCAACAACTCCAGTAGAATTAATGTTACTCATGGAACTCGTCGTTTGGATTGATAATCTCATCGTGAACGAATCCAGCCATCTGCTCTTAAACTGCTAAAACTTCTATTAGCAGTAACTTATTGGTTTTCAACCTGGAGCGCTGTTATTGAAGAAAAGAGAAATTAAATTAATGACGATATGTGTCAAATGAAAGAAAAGTAGGGATCAATGTGTAATTATATACCATGGCTTCGTTATAGCCGACACTCTCCGTCACAATTGAATGCATATTTGTAGATACGTAGTATGCGCATAAATTATTTCTTGGGTCCTGTCTCATGCATTGAAAGTCCGTTATTATTTGGAAATCTTTCTTGTAGGGACGATGCCGAAGACTTTTCTTGCAATATCGTGTGAATGCCCTGTGAATGATTTTAAATAGTATTAAGGTTAAGTGCAATAGAATGGAATATTACTAGAGCAATAATGCAACGATCGAGTTTACCTATTCATCATGTCCTAAAAGTCTTTATACAGATCAAGGGGTTTTCTCATCAAGTCTAAGACAAAAATCCTGCTAGCATCTAACTCGATGACGAGGAGGACCCAGTGAAACCTGGTCATATATGTTAACATAGCCTATTAGTCCCACATTGTGTCACGCAAAAATAGTAAAACGATATTAGAAGTAGGGTAATACGTACTTGAAGTTATAGGGTAAAAGTATGAAGGTTTTGCATTGCAGCTTCAAGAAAGTATTAAATAAATAGTCTTCAACAAATTTTGGTTCCTGCTGGACAATTATCTTGTTGGCAATCCCCGGATCGAGAAACTAAGTTTTCATTGCCATTTCTTCTACATGTTTGTATCTCCATTCTACATATATAAGAAAGAAGTTAGACATGAAGTTAAACGGTATAGGAATATACAATAATATAAATAGAAACTTAAAAAGTCCACACTCTGAGTATATTCGCATCCAGGGCATCTTGCTGGTACAACATATACAATTCAATGAATAACACCCAGAAGGTATTATCCCCATTGTGAAAATCCGAATCTTTGTATCTGACTCAGAGTGCCTCCATACCATTTTTGGATTGCTGCATGTACCACTGATGGACGCGCTGCAATTGTGTTGTTAGGTGGTCTAAATGAGCTGGTTCAACCAGCGGTTGCCCCAGAAAGAACTTCCACCTTAGACCTGCCTCGTGAGTACGAAGTTGTTCAGCAGCAACTTTTTCAGTTTGCGATTTCAATGCATCGGCATTAGCCGCCTTCAAGTATTGCTTTCTGGAGATGCGCTCGTAGTCGGACATTTTGGAAGGTTCAGAAGCCACCCCTGTCTGTTTGACTTCTGCCACACTCCAGAAAAACTTTTGCGCATTAGCATCAACTTGAGTCTTCTTAGGTGATGGTCCCTTTGTGAACTGAGATGTTACGCAGGCGCTTATTCCCTTATTCCGTTCTTCTTCAGTCATCTCGGCAATTTCTTCTGAGGCTGTGCTGACTTCAAAGTTGATCAATATTTGCTGTGAGACGGTGCGGACTTCTGAGATGGTGCTGATGTTCGAATCTTCTTATATGCCAGCGGAGGAGTTGGACTTTTCCTGGCTGGTGCCGGCGGAGGAGTTGGACTTTTCCTAGGCGATAGGTTTCTATGTGGAGAGTGCCGCTGAGCATCATCATCGTCGTCGTCTTTGTCGTCCTCATCGTTCGAGATAAACATAATCAAGATCTTGCGCCATGCAAGGAAGCTATGCACATTTTCTCCAAGTTTGTTATTCCCGTCCTCGTCAGGGATCTCTACATCCATTTTGCGGTATTGTCGGACTACACTGTCCACTTCGACCCTGGCAAAGCACAACGGTATCGGGCGGTAATGCAGAACGTACGAGGAGACGTTTGGCCAAGCCCTGCCATCGGCCACCTTGAAGGTAATGCCATGTGCGAACAAATGCAACTTGCACGGTGTCGGTTCAGTGATGTCATCCACTGGAAAATGGAGTCTATGCTTGTGGACGCGCAGCTGCTCTTACGAACACTGTGACTGAAGTTCCGAGGGCTATCATTGGGTGACGGTCGTGAGCTGAGAGCTCTCTCTACTGCTTATTCCACAATCTTATCCAGCTCCGCTCTCTGTTCTGCCAACGCTCTTGCTACAACATCTTGTATTTGACAGTCCAGTTGATCTTCTCTTATTCTCTTCGGACGCTTGTACAACGATGCGTCAGCTGGGAAGCCTTCTTTCCACGGCACCAAACCAACTCTTCAGGTGCGACCAGGGTGCTCCTTGTTACCCAGGGCAATGGTCAGCTCGCCATTCTCCCTTCGTGGCCTGAAAAATCCTTGGGAAGATTGCGCGTGAGCATCTGCTATTTTCCACGACACTTCCTGCGCTCTATCGCTCCTGAAATTTAAGCTGCCATCTTCTGAGATAGAAGCTCCCCTCGCAAGTAACCAGTGCTTTGATCGTTCGCTCAACTCGACCGTCGCAGGAATGACGCCCCTGCAGATTAGTTCTTCTTCACTCCTACCACATTCAGGTATTTTCTTCACGTAGCCACCAGTGCCTTGTATGTGAGGGTATATATGTTTATCTGTGTTAGCCTTGTTCCTCTGACTCACTATCTGGGCTTCTTCACAATTCATGTATGCTAAGAAGTCCTCCCAGAACTCCCTTATCTTTGGGTACATATTAAAATTTGGCGTTTCGTTCTTCTTCACATAGTTCTTATTCAACATCGTCTTCCAATTCTTCCACGATGTGCACATGATGCATACACGTTTCTTTGCAACCAACTCGTACCCTTCGGAGAACTGGAATACTTCTTTTAGCTTGTCCCACAGCAAGTCCTTCAGGTCATCAGGAACCAACCACTGGTCACCTCGGCGACCGGTCCATGATTTATAGCTGATGGGCACATTATCCCTAGCAAGTACTCTGCAGGCTATCCTGTATGGGCCCAATGATGACTCGGGTATACTAGGTTCCCCGACTACCGAGAGCTGTACTATATTATGAACACCCTTAGGCATCTTGCTTGGACCACAGCATGCGCGTGGCCTTTCTTCACCAGACGTCTGAGCCTGCAATTGGATCTTCTTATTTGTCATCTGATCCTACCATATTTTGGGAATCACAATGTACTAATGCTTTACCTCGCCTATGTTTGTGGTGTCAACTTGGTCCATGGCAGTGGTGCCAGTTTGGTCCATATCAACATCCTCTAGGTTCAGGTAGTACATTGGGCTACCCGTTCCTACTTCGTCTATATTCGAGGGCGGAACTCCCTCTGGCACTTGTCCCTGATTAGAGGCCATTCCTAGCAAGTTTATCAGAAATTTCAAATTAACACACAGAATCAGCTGCATTTATGACACTTACACTGAATTGAAATATATGTTTAAATCGCATTTAAAAAAATGAATAGAGGGATAATTGCAAGGTTGCTATATTGTGACAGATTTTTTTTTTAGTTTCTAATTCTTATCTGATGTAGAAAAATTTTGTGAGCCAATATCACTACCGGATACTTTGATCCTACTGAGACTACATCAATTGATTACTCATAAAGAAGTTCATTGATTACAACATCCTACTAATACTACATCAATTGATTACTCAATTGATTTGCAAACAATTAGGAGGTTGCTGAACTTAAAAAAAATTGGGTAGGACCTCCCGTAAAATAGTGGACATCCACTCAGCAGACAAAAGACATCATTCAATCTAATATACATGGGGTCATGGTAACAATTAACCATCATGACCCACTAAGCACATAACTAAGCATAAAAACATGGAGAGAAACTAATCGCTAAGTGTACGCAAATCAACTATTCGCCAATCAACTAATCAATGTTTACATTCACATTGCAAGTTTACATCCACATTTCTTACAGTAATGCCGTATTGCCGGATACACTGTTTATCGCCTGAGGCGATGGGGAGCTCGAGTGGCGGGGGCGAGGATGGTTTTGTCTTCAACACAAACTGCTCAACTGTCTGAAAGCCAATAATTAGTAAAACACTAAATAGTATGAAAAGAGGCTAACCAATATAGGTAATGTTGATGCAAAGAAATTTAGTAGATATACATTTTACCCTATCTATCATCTGCAACTTAGGTATCGATTGGGTAGGGCCATTCACATTAACAAATAGCAATCAATATTCATATTAGCATACAAATGGAGCAACATGATATTAACAAAAGAGAATAATACTACTAACATAAAACATTTTAGACCTATGTTCATCCCAGCAATATGGAGCCTGTGTTCATCCCAGCAATATGCTACTAACATAAATTTCTTTTGAAAAGGTTGCTATGTTTACTGACCTCAATGCAGATGGAGGTGGCGAGCAACTCGGGTGGCGGGGTGGGCAACGGAGGTGGCGGGGGATGGCTGACGCGGCGAGGCACCAGAGACGGAGGTGGCAGGGGCGCCGAGGCGACGGCGCCGGAGATAGCAGGGAGCCCGAGGCGACGGTGCTGTAAACAGCAGGGAGCCTGAGGCGACGGCGCCGTAGACGGAGGTGGCGGGCAGCTCGGGTGGCGGGGGCAGGGATGGCCGAGGCGACGAGGTGCCGGAGACAGAGGTGGCGGGGGCACCCGAGGTGATGGCGCCGGAGACAGCAGGGAGCCCAAGGCGACGGCGCCGTAGACAGAGGTGGCAGGGAGTTCTGGTGCGGGGCTAGGTTAGGTAACTGAGAGTAGGGCGCAACCTTTGAATTTATTGGGGCGAAATGTCACTGCCGGTTCGTAACAACAACCGGTAGTGATAATCTATCACTACCGGTTCATAAGTATAACCGACAGGGATATGGATTATCACTGCCAGCCTACTCCACAAACCGGTAGTAATAGTAGAATATTACTGCCGGTTCTTCCTATAACCGACAGTGATATTTCTTATCACTGCCGGGCTACTCCACAAACCAGTAGTAATAGTAGAATATTACTGCCGGTTGGTACAACAAACCGGTAGTGATAATCCATATAAGGATATATTTCTAAATAATTATGTATCTTGCAACTTTCGGTATTGAAAAATCCATCTACCATTTTTCATTATTTAAATATTCAACTAGCAATTCTCACTAATTATAATTCATCTAATATTATATTTAAATTTTGGAGGTATAATGTAGGACATCTAATATTTTATTTAATCAAAATTTCAGAGGTATACTACATAATGTCAATTTCCATTATTGCATACATTACATTAATTGTGACATTATAGAATGTGGCATTACGGTACGAGTTTATACCGTGTTTTTGGGCTTTTCCGGGTGTTTGGGCCTCTCCGGGGGAGTCTGGGCCTTGTGGGTGTTAGTTTGGGCCTTGGGGGAACTAAATGGGCTGTCGGTGGGGGGTTCTTGGCCCATGTGGGGGGCAAATTCTTGCCAAAAACCCTATCCCACCCTCCTTGGGGCGCCCCCCTTCTCCCTCCCCCAAGCCGCCACACACACACCCCTAACCGCACCACCTACCTCCCATGTGCCCCACCCCCTCCTCCCTCCCTTTCCTCCCTAGTCGGCCCTAGCGAGGATCCCTCCCCTCCCTTGCTGTCCACACCCTTCCCTCCATTGTTTCCCCCGATGGAAAGCTGTTCAACCGAGAAGAATCGGTGTTTCCGGAGATTGGAGGAAGATCGTGGCCGAGAGGAGGAGTTTTCTGTCCGTTCTTCGATTCTACGAGGAGAGGTAAGAATTGTAGGTTCTTTTGTGGTGTTCTAGGTGTTTCTAGATGGGATATTCCATGCCTAGAACTCTCTTTTAGGTGCTATGATTAGATGGGATAAGTTGGATTCTAGATCTATCTCGCGAGTGGCTCTCGGTCAGGTTTGACAGCCGGCGTTCGAACGTGTTTTTTGAGGATTTTAGATTCATAATTTGGTCGGCTGGTTGTTACGAAAGTTGTAGGTAATTCAATTACCTTTAATTTGAAATAAAAAATGTTAAATTCCATTTATACGTTTAAAAGTTATGGCTGTTTTACCGAGCGCTATCCAATCTGTGACGTGATTGGGACAGATTATGTTCAACTATAGATTATAGGATTTTAGAGGCCGAATCAGTTTTTGCGTATACTTAGAAAAAGGTGGGAAATGTCCTAAGGTTCGAGAAAATGTACTTGTTTACCTGATTTGGAGTTGTATAACTCAAGTTATTCTTGTTGGAAGCCTGATGTCCCGTTGGACAGGTTCTCTGTTTTTCGGGTATTAGGAGTGGGTTGTGAAGTCGATTTAGTTGATAGTTCTTGTGTTGTTTTGTGGGCATGTTTTTGAGTGTATTATACCTATGTTCAGGTGATGTGACCTCGGGAGTGCCATCCACATCCTGCCACCCTGTCTCGCGTGGTTGAAGGCAAGTGTATTGTGGTGAATATGGCTTGGTGGCTATATGAACTGCTATAGTTGCGATTCAACTTTATGATGTGTTGCTTTACTATGAATTGTTCTTGCAGTTGATTAGATGATTATGAAATTCTATGTTATAGATGTGAGGATGATTATGTATCTAATTATGGCTATGCAATTGTTGAATTGAGTGCATATGCAAGTTTATTCATGTTTATGGCATGTGTGCATTCATGGCATAAGGACAGGCTAGGTCGGTGAGAAAGTCATAACTAATCCGGTAAGGTCGGTGAGAAAGTTATGACTAATCCGGAGCGCCACTGAGAAAGACCTACCTCGTAGTTCCATCCACAGTTAGGTACCCTCCACGGGATGGAGGGGAAAGAGGGTGCACACCGACAGGTGTGCACTCGACAATACCGGTATGTGCTAAGCAAAGAGACATGTGCATTGCATTGCATGGATGGAAAAGTGTGCTAAGCAAAGAGACATGTGCATTGCATTGCATGGATGGAAAAGTTAATGATGATGTTTATGATATGTTAATGATGATGTTTCATGAGATGCTAGTGAAGATGTTAATGAATATTGTTATTGTTTTATTCCATTGCAATACACTTTGCTGAGTGATGAACTCACGCTTGTTGTTTGATGTTGTTTTTAGGTACCATGAGTTCGGCATACGAGAAAGGGAGCTAGCATCACCTCTCCACCTAGTTGCACTCATCTAGACAAGTACACACCCTCATTCGTAGTTGTGATGTTTTACTTTATTGCGCTAAGCGTGTACCATGTTATATCGTGTGCTTGGTTTTTATCGTTATTCCTCATTGATTAAGAGATGGTTAAATTGTGCTTGAGACTTGATTAATTGCTTAAAACCTAGATTGCCATGTTATTGTTCTCGTACATTATGCTATCTTGATATGTTAATAGTGTTGATGCTTGAAACCATGGAAAAACAAAGGATATGCTGCCGAAATTTCGGTTAAGCAATTAGCATAATTGCTGTAATTTATTGTGAGATATGTGTTATTGGTTGCTTCTAGTATCATTTGGGTGACATTCGCAGCATACTAAGTGCCGGAGTGTTACATTAATTATTACATATGAGAAAATAAACATGTCATTCGTACAAAAGAAAGCATACATTTCATTACTACAACTAAGCTATGATTTGACCTTCGTTATGATCACGGCGTATGTACATAGCTTCGTCACTCTTTTCCATGATACTTAGGTCAACATCCTCTCAGAAAGGGGGAAGCTCATTGAATTGGTTGTACTCTTCCTCGTCAACAACATTCTCAACTCCGACAATCCTTCTTTTTCCTTGAATAACCACGTGGTGCTGCTTATAAGCCGGGTTAGTTATAAAGAAGATTTGTGTAACATAATTAGCAAGCATGAATGGTTCTTCTCTGTATCCGACGAGTTTGAGGTCCACAGTAGTGATACCGTACTTGTTGATATTCACGCCCCCTGGAAGTCTGACCCATTGGCACTGAAAGAGAGGGACCTTCAAAGGTCCATAGTCAAGCTCCCAAATCTCTTCTATGAATATGTAGTATGTTTGCCTATTTCCATTGCTGTCATAGGCATCTATATGGATACCGTTGTTTTGGTTGGTGCTCTTTTTATCTTGCGCTCTTGTATAAAATGTAAAACCATTTATATCATATCCTTGGAATGTCCGAATTGTAGTTGACGATCCCTGAGCCAAAACTTCAACTGAGTGCAGTCTGTCTCCGTATGCATCACGTGTCTACGCAACCAATCGCCGAAGTTATCTCTGTGCTCTCTCGCAAGCCAAACCTCTAACCTCTCTGGGTTGGTTCTGGATAGCATGTTCTTGTGCATGTTGATATACGGGGCCACCACAACTGATTGTCCCAAAACTGCGAAATGTGCTTGTGTAAATGAAGCTAGATTGCTAGTACGTACAAATTTCTTACCCAGTGTCCCTTTCCCCTATAGCCTCCCCTCATGCCGAGATACAAGCACACCAATTGGTTTGAGATCCATATAATCGACGCAGAACTCAATGACCTCTGTTCCCCAGCCATCGGCAATGCAGCCTTCCGGTCGATGTCGGTTACGAACATATTTCTTTATAACCCCCATGAATCTCTCGAAAGGGTACATCTGATGTAGAAATACGGGACCAAGAATCTGTATCTCTTTCACAATGTGAACAATGAGATGGACCATAATATCAAAAAAAGATGGAGGGAAACACATCTCAAGCCTGCACAGAGTGTAGACCGCGTCTTCCTACAGCTTATCTAGTTTTAACGGATCGATGGCCTTCTGTGAAATCACGTCGAAGAATGAACACAACATGATAATTGGGTCTCAGACTTTCTCTGGTAGAACATCCCTATTTGCAATTGGAAGCATCTGTGTCATCATCACGTGGCAATCATGAGACTTCATACCAATTAACTTTAAGTCTTTCATTGAGACTAGTCTCTTTATATGAGCAGAGTAACCAGATGGAACTTTGACTCCGTGCAAACATTCGTAAACGCTAATTTTCTCTTTCTTGCTTATAGTGTAGCAGGCTGCGGGAAGGTATTTTTTTGCCTCTATCCATTTCTTTGTGATGCAGCTCCTTACTGAATTGCATATCTTCGAGGTCCATCCTTGCTTGGAGTGCATCTTTCGTTTTGCCAGGTATGTCCAGTAAGATACCAAGCAAGCTATCACACACGTTCTTCACTATGTGCATGACGTCAATTGCATGTCGAACTTCCAACTGCTGCCAATAAGGTAGGACCCAAAATACTGATCTCTTTTTCCACAAATGAGCCTTATCCCGGGAACTCGGGATAGATGTACTGCCGGCTCCCTTTCCGTGAATAATTGTAATATCCTTTACGGCCGCAAATATCTATTTCCTAGTGTGATTCATTGGAGCTAAGGTAGTCTCCTTTGTCCCATCAAATGTTCTCTTATTATTGCGGTATGGGTGATCCTTGCGGAGGAACCTATGATGCTGCATGTAAACCATTTTTCAGCAATTCTTCAGCCATCGGCTAGCTGTATCATCCAAGCACTAGATGCATCCATTGAAGCCTTTTGTCGTCTGGCCCGACAGGTTGCCAAGAGCAGGGTAATCATTGATGGTTACAAACAACAATGCCCGTAGTATAAAATTCTCTCTTTTATACTCATCACATACCTGTACACCATCGTTCCACAATATTAGAAGATTTTCAACTAATGGTTTGAGGTACACATCGATATCATTGCCAGGTTGCCTGGGCCCTTGAATCAGTAGGGGCATCATAATGTACTTTCGCTTCATGCAAAGCCATGGAGGAAGGTTGTAGATGCATAAAGTCATCGGCTAAGTGCTGTGACGACTACTCATGTTGCCAAAAGGATTCATCCCATCCGTACTCAACCCGAACCTTATATTCCTCACATCATATGCAAAGTGCTTCTTATATATTCTGTCGATGTTCCTCTATTGCATAGAATCAGCAGGGTGTCTGAGCATTCCATCCTTCTTACGCTCTTTGGCGTGCCATCGTAGCAATTGGGCATGCCTTTTGTTCGCAAACAATCGCTTTAGACGGGGAATTATAGGGAAATACCACACCACCTTATGGGGACACCTCTTCTTCTTGTGCTTCACCCCGACATCATCATTCTCGATATCATCATCGTTGCCCTTATACCGCTTTGCTTTGCAAACAACACATGCATCCATGTCTACAAACTCATTGCGATACAATATGCAATCGTTTAGACATGCGTGTATTCTTTGTACTTCCAGTCCCAATGGGCAGACAACCTGCTTGACCTGGTATGTAGTTGTAGGCAACACGTTACCCTCTAGAAGCAAGTCCCCCAAGAGACAATAGCTCAGTAAAGCTCTAATCGGGCCGACCATTGCTTGCCTTCAACTGCAGTAGTGAAAGCACAGTATGCAGCTTTTTGTGCTCCTCGTTGTAGCCTGGGTACAATGGCGTTGTAGAGTTCTCTACCATACGCTGGAACTTTTGAAACTCCCTTTCACTTGTGAAGTCCCCCTCCCCACCATGCAACATTTGATCTAGATCATCTTCGTGGCTATGAACGAACGTATCTTCCACTGCCGTCATATCGTTGTATCTGTCATCTTCATCAATGTGTTGCCCTTTATGTACAATATGATCTTCATCAATGTGTTGCCCTTCATGTACAATATCTTCTTCACCGTGCTCGGTCCAACAGGTATAGCCAGCCTTAAAACCCCTTCGAAGTAAATGTGCACGTATCGACTCTATGTTAGAAAACAGCTTCTCATTTTTGCAATGAACGCATGGACAACACTTATAGTCCGCCAGATTCTTCGACTTATGTGCCGCAGCCACATTCAGAAAACAAGTCACACCATTAAAGTACTCTGGACCACGACGGTCCGTGTAATACATCCACATTCGGTCCATCTACAAATAATTTATTGTTTAAATTAGTCATGCAGTGCTAATTAATTCAAACGATAAACACATTATAAGCATATAACTGCAAATAACAATATTTAAACATTCAACTAGCAATTCTCACTATTTATAATTTATCTAGCAATTTATACTATTTAAAAATCCATATAACAATTTTTCATTATTTAAAATAATTACAATTATGCACAATTGTCCATTTGGCAATTTTCATTACTTAAAAATCCACTACATCACTAAAATAGATAAGAATTATAATTTATTCAATAATTTAGCTAGATCTTAATTTGAGCACTACCGACCTAAAATGTTCACACCATACAAGCAGCGATTATCAACATCTAGAGCACTCTATAAAGTAAAATTTTACTACAAATATAACATAGATCAAGTCAGTAACCTCGAAGAGAAATACGAGACAAATTTTAAAACAATTTTTCGGCAGCACCTCGGCAAGAAAATGACAACCGAGCAAATAGAGCTCCTCTCTGTCTGCTCGGCTGGGGAAGGCGTCAGTCGGGGCAGCTATATAAATACCTTAAATAGAACCGGTAGTGTGTTCGGCAGTGATAACACACTATCACTACCGGTTTATACTCAAAACCGGTAGTGACATATCACTGCCGGTTCTATTTAAAACCGGCAGCGATATTAGAACTTTTACTACCGATTTATACCTAAAATCGGTAGTGATAACACACTATCACTACCGGTTTATACCCAAAACCGGTAGTGACGTATCACTGCCGGTTCTATTTAGAACGGGCAGTGATATTGAAACTTTTACTGCTGGGTTTATTTTTTAACTGGCAGTGATATGTATTTTCCCGCGCATCTAAATTTTCCCGCGTAATCTGACCTTATCACTACTGGTTCTGCGCAGAGTATGGGATCTCCGCCGCATTATATTGGACACTATCCTTACGTTGTCACGAAAAATCCTTGCACGTAGTTAAATCGCGTGGCTTTGTGTAAGCTTTAATATAGCGTAGCTGTGTTGATATAGATATTATGCGTGAAGAATCCAAACCTTAGAGACCTATCCTCAGTGCCAGTACAACTAAACTTTTTTCTTTAGAACAAAAATGTATTTTTAACTGTCGAACACACTATCACTACTGGTTTATACTCAAAACTGGTAGTGACATATCACTGCCGGTTCTATTTAAAACCGGCAGTGATACGTTTCTTGGGCAGCGGATCTTACGAACCGGCAGTGATATTTTATCACTGACGGCTCTAGCCCAACCAACAGTGATACAACGGCGAGGATTGCCTGTTCTATAGTAGTGACCCTGGCACAACATAGAATTCAAAATATCATCTCTACTATTTTCTCTCAGAATTAAAACCATATTTACCTAAACTTTTCAACAACAATTTCCGTAACTATTTCTCCACAAGGGAATTAATGCATGATTGAAGAATGAACATGATTGACGACATTGGTAAAAAATAAAATATTAATTTCTTGTCCTTCTTTCCCTACCTAGCAATCAGACAACGAAACCGACATTGGCCTGAAAATCCTTTTTCCCCCCTTTTTATCTTGTCCTTCTCCTTCTTTCTACTCCCTTCCTATCTCTTTCTTCCATCTTCCTCCACTACCTAGCCTTCTCCTGTGGCCTCTCTCTCCCCTTGCCTTCTACTTCGGCACAGTGGCTCTAGACGGCAGTATCACAGCGGCAAGAGCAGTAGGTGGAGGCAGTGGTGCTAGCTAGGGCAGCAGGCGACGGCAACAGAAGCAGAGCCGGTGGTGCAAGGGGTAGCGATAGCAGCTTGGTAGGGTAGCTACTAGGGCAAGGGTGCACCTAGTCCTCCTCCTTATATGAGCGGGAGTTTGGTGTTAGCACGGCGCACACGTTAAGACCGCCTCGACCTTTGCTCATCATAATTGACCAACTCGATTGCCCGTTTTTCTTTTATTTCCTTTTCAGTTTATCCTTATTTCACTTTAGGTCCTTAGGAAAAAAAATGGTGTATTACATTTTATTTAACTTTAGGTTCTTAGGAGAAAAAAGGTATTATATTTGTATTCTTTTGCCCAACACTACTACAAAACCGGGCATCACAAACGGTCTATTAGAAACGGTTTGGTGCGAACCGGTTGTAATGCTCGCACCAGAAGCGGTTCGTGGTAACAGGCCGGAGGGGATCTCTAGAAGCGGTTCGTGACACGAACCGCTTCTAAAGACCCCCTTCAGAAGGGGTTCGTGTCACGAACCGCTTGTAGAAGCCCAGTTTTAGAAATAATAAAAGGAATGCGTGCCCTATTCTATCAGAGAGCACACGTGGGTGGGTTGGCTAGATGGATGAGGCGGGTCACAAGGATGGAGTGCTGGTCGTGGGTTCGAATCCCATTCCCACGATATTATTACCGTATTTTACCGCTTGGTGTCGTACCACCACAAGCAGTTTCTAGAACTGCTTGTGATACCCTTCGGGGTATCACTCGCGGTTGCTTTGAAGCGGTCGTAAAACCGCTTCTGAAGGTGGTTTTCAACCGCTTGTGAAGCGCGGTTCTGTAGTAGTGCAAATACAACTAATTAGTGCTTGTCTATCCTCCCAAGAATTAAACTGCACAAGTTTTAAAGCAGTATTATTAGCTGTGGAATAGCAGGAGCCTAATTTGCAAACAAACACTCAATTTTCATAAATATTTTCTCCAAATTATGATTTATTATTTCTTTTCACTTATAAGAAATCATTAAGCACTTTTCTTTTACGTACATTTCACTATAAGTAATTTTAAAATTGAGATATGTCATATTTTAACTTATATGCAATTTTCTGGCCAATTATGATTCAATAATTCCCTAGTGTCAGAAAAAAAAAATGTTTTTTTTTTTAACTTTTTATCACCAACTCAGTGCAAAATATATATAGTCCAGCTAAGGTTCTGGGCCATAAAGTACAATCTCCTCTTGCTCTAAATTTTTTTTCAGACCACGTTTAGAAGACTTAATCCTGATTGGATCCGTGTGGATGAATTGGCATTTTAGTCTTCCGAAGACGGCCCCCGGTAATGCGAAAGCTAGCTGGGCAGCTTAAGACCATACTGGGGATCGGTAAGTATTCAATCTGCACGTGGTCCACGATGCATCAAACTGGCAACAAAATATTTTTTATTCTCCCTTCTCCATCGTCGAATGAGTCGCAATTTTACCAAACCTTTTCCTTGCCCCCAAGTAGATACTTCCACAAACGTTTAATTTCCAACTCCTGCAAGTGATCGCTACAAGCACTCAGGCACACATCCTTCACCTAACCCTCATTGGGGCAAAACCCCATATGCTCCTTGTTTATACTATCTTAACCAGAAACTGAACCCAACGAACTTTCCAAACTCACATCCAACAGACAAGCAACTCATATAGACATGTGCACATCACAAATAACAAAAGCTAAACATTATATATATCCTACTTAAAAACGTGTGTTAGATAGTGATATGAATTTTCACTAAATCCTCGATCTACTCATGATTTACACCATCTAATATATAGTTCGATTAATTTGTAATGAAAAGCATCTTAATTACTTGCGTATTTTAGCTTAAAAATAACTTTTTTCGCGCGAGGCGATTTTGTGAGTGTATGCCTCTTTTTCATATGATACAATTACAAATAGTGCATGCACAATAGAAATAATAGTCCTTGGGACATGAGTAGTATGTTGCATGGAGCTAATTGACCTTGCCCTTGTATTACTTACACGATGGTCATACTACTACTTTAATTCCCAGATGCGTCATGTATGCCGTTGCGTGTGCCGCTCCTCCTCCTCACCGTCACCTTGAGCCCGCCGGCCATGTGCGCCGTGAGCAGCGGCACGAACATTGGCGTGCAGCCCTCGTCGACGGGGCTGAGCTCGAACCGGCGGAGCACGGCGCTGGCGACGAACTTCATCTGCACGAAGGCCATCTCCTTGCCGAGACACGTCCGCGGCCCGCCCTGGAAGACCGGGTATTTGAACGGCGACACGCCGCCAGCCGCTGCCGCGGCCGGCGCGGTGGCGTCGTTCGGCAGTGACAGCCACCTTTGAAGACTGAACTCGCCGACGTCGGCGCCCCAGATGGCCTCCATCCGTCCCATGCCGTACTGGAAGTACGTGACGCGGTCACCGCGCTCCACGCTGGTGCCGTCGGGAAGGACGTCCGCCCCCGCCGCGTGCTTCGAGTCCCACGCCACCGGCGGGTACAGCCGCATCGTCTCGCAAAGCGCGGCGTGTAGAGCCCGCATCTCGTGGAAGTCTCCCAGGTCAAAGCCCTCGCCGGCGCAGGCGCAGTCGCACTTGGCGCCGCGTCTCAAGCTCACGATCTCCTTCAAGACCTCCTGCTCGACGTCGCGGTGGCGCATAAGCAGCCAGAAGAACCAAGTCAGCGCCGACGACGTCGTGTCGCGACCGGCCATGATGAAGCTTATCACCATGTCCCGAATCGCCTCGTCGGTGTAGCCGCATTCGATCATCCGCGACAGCAGGTCGTTCCTTGCGCCGTCGCCATTGCCGTTGACCAGAGCTCGCTCCTTCTTGCGGAGGCGGATGAGGTCCATGACGGCCTCGTGGATCACCTTCACCTCCTCGCGTAGCGTCCGCTCCGAGCCGACGTCTAGCGCGCGCTTGACCTTCCACACGGCTGCAACCGGCGCGGCACCGCGCCTGGCGATGATCCCGGCAGCGGCGTCGAACGCCCCAGCCAGCCTCGGCGCCGGCAACGCCGGGTCGAGGCACCCGGGGTCAACGCCGAGCGATACCCGGCAGATGACGTCGAACGCGAAGCGGCGGAGGAGGTCCTGCATGTCCACGGCGTAGCCGCCGCGCGTGGCGGCTGCGTCCAGCGCCGGCACGAGGCGGTCGCGTGCCTCGGCCTCGAGCACGGCGACCTCCAGTTCCCGGAGCGCGCGCGCCGTGAATTCGTGGCTCACAAGCTTCTGCTGCGCGTGCCACAGCTCGCCGTCGACGTTGAAGATGCCCATGCCAAGCAGGTCGCCGAGCACTTCGGTGAACGGTTTCCCCTTGGGGTAGTTGCCGAAGTTGCTCTTGAGGATGTGCTCCACGTTCGCCGGGTTCGCGGTCACCACGGTCCGCCGCGCGCCTAGTCGGTCCACAACGATCGTCTGCGTCGGTGACGCGGCCAGCATCTCGGTGTACCAGTCGAGGAGCCGCTGCCGGTTCCGGTAGAAGGCAACCAGGCAGCCGATCACTGGGTAGCTCCTTGGCCCATGCCCAGGGCTGTAAGACCTAAATCTGACACAGTACAATAACAGCAAGAGGCAACATGCCACAGAGGACAGCACGTAACAGATCATGCTGTACTTGATCAGCTGATCTATTAATTCTAGTGAGAGAAGGCTGAGCAGTTGAGAGAGAAAGCATGGGGGAGACTGCACGCTATTGGGCGATATATATATGTATATGTGTCGATAAATCGCGTTAGAGAGCGAGAGATAGCTGGCCGGTGAGAGGTCGGCAGGAGCGCCCTTGGACCTCCATCTGCTCTGGGGGTCATTGTTAACTTAACGCACGTTTTTATAGGAGGGGAGAGACCATATTTTTGCCAGGGTAGGTCTATGGGCAAGGGATCCGTTTGTTATTGGGAAATTTTTGTATTTGATACAAGATTTCACTACTACAGAACAGCAAATAGGAGTCGGTCGTTTTTTGGAACAGACACAGTAAAGTTTTTTGTGTCAGTTCGTAAATCCAAATCGGGGAGAAGACTATTTATGTCGGTTTATAATTGAAACCGACACTAATAGTTAATTATTAGTGTCGGTTTGTTATTAAAACCGAAACAAATAATATTTGTGTCGGTTTGTCATTACAACCGGCACTAATGAATTTTTATTTGTGCCGGTTCTATTGAAAAACCGACACAAATATTTTTTCGGATTATTAGTGTCTGTTTGTAAATAGAACCGACACTAATAAGAATTATTTGTGCCGGGTCCATTTACCAACCGACACTAATAATCCCACTATAACTACCAGTGCAGCACGCAGCTCCTGCTCCATTCCCGTCACCTACCTCATCCCGACTGCAAACCAGCGCATTATCTAGATGCAATTTGATTTGATGCATTTTTGAGTGTTTGTACTCTCTCTAAGTGTTTCAAGGTGAGTAAATTGTTCTCCTCTCTTAATTTGTGGTTATGTAGATGCAATTTAATGTTTAGATTTAGTACACTGAAGATTAATTTGTATGAGCTCAAATAATGGTTTAGATTGATTTTGTTTTTATTGATCTAACATTTTCTAGATGTTGAATTTATTACCTAGCTCCTTTAGATGAACTTTTGCGTAGCTTTATATAATATAGATTAAAATCATGTCCATCTACTATTGTTAACTAATTAACTATTATCAAACATATATCAAATTTCAGTAAGTAATGATTTGAACGCCATCTAGTTAAAATTTAATGTTTATATCTAGTTCAATTAAGTTCAATTTATATGTTTTTATTGATCTAGCATTTTGTAGATGATGAATTTATTACGTAGCTAGCTCCAATAGATGCACTTTTGTCTAGCTTTATATAGTATAGAATAAAATTATGTCTATTTACTATTGTTAGCTAATTAATTATTATCAAACATATATTAAATTTAAGATATTAAATTTTAATAAGCATTGATTTGTAGTGATCTAGTTGAAATTTAATGTTTACATCTATTTCAATTAAGGTTAATGTATATGTAGTTCATATTATGGTTTAGATTTAGTTTCTTTTCTTTGATCTAGCATTTTGTAGATGATGAATTTATTACCTAGCTCCATTAGACAAAATTTGGCTTAGCTTTATATAATATAGATTAAAATTATGTCCATCCACTATTGTTAGTTAATTAATTATTATCAAACATATATTAAATTTATGATATTAAATTAAATCTTAATAAACATTGATTTATGGTGATATAATTAAAATTTAATGCGTACATGTAGCTCAATTAAGGTTAATTTATATGTGGTTCAAATTAAGCATTTATTTATGGTGATTTAATTAAAATTAAAGGTTTATTTTTAGTCTGTTTTTATTGACCTACCATATTGTAGATGATTAATTTATTTAATTAAGATATTACATTTTAATAAGCATTGATTTGTGGATTCTAGTTGTAATTTAATGTTTAGACCTAGTTCAATTAAGGTTAATTTGATAATCGTTTATGTTAATTAATTATAGATGGATCGGAGATGGATGTACAGTGCAGACCGTTACAGTCGAGAATACATCGACGGCGTCTCTGCTTTTCTAAGATTCGCCGAGGAGGACAAGTTGCAAAAGAAAAAGGAATACATACATTGTCCATGTATTGATTGCAAGAATGGGAAGATGTTTTCAGATAAAGAGCATATCCACTTGCACTTGATTCGAAGGGGTTTTTTTACCTGGCTATACATATTGGACAAGGCACGGTGAAGAAGAGATCATACATGAAGGAGATACCGTCATCAACGACGGAGCTAGCAACATGGTAGATAACATCGGATACTCTTTGGATGAGGATAGGTTGCTCGTCGATGATGACAATAATCTGGCTCAGATGTTGCGCGATGCAGAAGGGAACTACATTAGTCAGAGAGAGTTTAATCAATTCCAGCGTTTGATGGAGGACTCGGACAAACCTTTGTTCCCGGGTTGCAAGGAGGAATACACAAAATTGCACACCGTGCTTTCACTACTAAAATTGAAAGCAAGCAATGGTTGGTCCGATAAGAGTTTCACGGCGTTGTTACATCTCTTAGTGGACATGCTTCCCGAGGGAAACGTATTGCCTGAAACCACATATCTTGCAAAAAAGGTTGTATGTCCCTTGGGATTGGAAGTAGAAAGAATACATGAATGTCCAAACGACTGTATACTCTATCGCAAAGAGTATTCAGACATGCATGTATGTCCGGTATGCAAAGCATCAAGATACAAGTGTAAGAGTGATGACAGCAATGTCGGCGAGGTGAAGAAAGGACCTCCTGCTAAAGTGGTATGGTATTTTCCAGTAATCCCTCGGTTGAAGCGTTTATTTGGAAACAAAAAGCACGCTAAATTATTGCGATGGCACTCAGAAGAGCGTAAGAGGGATGGAAAGCTGAGACACCCTGCAGATTCTGCCCAGTGGAGAACTATCTATAGGCTCTTCAGGAACAACTTCGAAAATGAACCTAGGAATATAAGGTTTGGATTGAGTATAGATGGAATGAATCCTTTCGGTAATATGAGTAGCATTCATAGCACTTGGCCCGTGACACTCTGTATCTATAACCTTCCTCCATGGTTGTGTATGAAACGAAAGTACATTATGATGTCGCTGCTTATTCAAGGGCCGAGACAACCAGGCAACGATATTGATGCATGTATACCTACAACCATTGGTGGAAGATCTTCTGATACTGTGGAATGAAGGTGTGCAGGTATGGGATGAGTACAAACGGGAGTACTTCACTCTATATGCATTATTGTTTTGCACCATCAATGATTTTCCTGCCCTAGGTAACCTATCTGGTCGTACTATCAAAGGGGCCAAAGCATGTCCACAGTGCTTGGATGAAACAGATAGTGTGTGGCTCAACAACTCAAGAAAAACTGTGTATATGCGTCACCGTAGGTTCCTTCGAAGGAACCACCCTTACCGCAATATGAAGAAACAATTGACGGCACAAAGGAGAACGGTTTAGCTCCAAGGCCTCGTCGTGGGGAAGAAGTACATGATATGGTTAAGGATATTAATGTTGTACTTGGAAAAGGTAGTAATAATACTTCAAGATCCCGAACTGAGAAGACCACGTGGAAGAAGTGTGACACTACGGTATGGTGTGACATTATAGAATGTGAAATTAGAGCATAAAACCTTTCGGCTTGAGGTTTACTCGCGTTTTTGGGCCGTTTGAAGTGATGTGTCACCACGGAGTGTCGTAACCTTTTAAATGGTGCATGTTAAGGTCAAAAACTTTATGAAATATGGTATGGCAGGTTAAAACCATAAGGTATGGAGGTTAATGTAACATCCCAAAATTTGCTTTTAATTTATTTAGTGTGTTTCTGGGTTTATTTGAATTTTTCAGAAATTATTTAAAGCCCTCGCTGTTAATTCGGATGGAAGTCTATTGAACTAATCATATTAAATAAAGATCAGGCATTTTCGAATAAGCGTAAAATTTAAAATTTTGTTGATAATTAAGATAATTGGTAGACGAGAGTGTTCTCTTCAAATATTTTCGAAAAACATGCTATATAACGTAAGTCGTGGATTTTACAAAAATCGGTACAGGTGTCTGATTCAATAAAAGAATTTTTGCGGAAAATCTACGCATCGAAAAATCATGAAACAAACTTCGTTAGGTTCCAAATAGTTACTGGTATTTTAGAGGAATTTCCCAAGATTTTTGGAATCTTTATGCTATTTCTTCTAACCATGTTTCGTGTTTGCAAATGTATGTATATACCACATGTACTCACGTGTAGTCATTCAGGAAGTCCTCTTAGCATGTATGAGTGTATACATCACGTAAAGGCATTGATTAAAATGTAGATGCACTTGTTGAAACGTTGTAGCTAGGTTCCCTGCGCACATGAATCCTTGGACGTTCCCTTTCCCACCGTTTCCCCTGAGCATTTGAAGCTGACGCTTCCCATTCCAGCCGCTTCCTCTCCATTGAAGCATGGGCTAGTAACAGCCATGCATGGCTTAATTCGTGATCACTAGTAACGTACTAGCCATCACGCCTTGACGTGCCTGGCAACCAATTACTAGCAGCTGTTTCTACTGGCTGAGTTATTTTCCACGCGTGAACGAGCTGCCAGCCATCTCCTCCAACACTAGCAACGCATGAAGGAACTCGCTAGTTTAGTTTCTCCACTTTGGGTCATTTATAGCTTTAGTTGCTAGGCTTCCTATTCTCTAAACGTTTCCATCGCTAGCAATTCCATTTCACTAGCAACGCACCCAGGCAAAAACGCTCTCTGTTATAAGTGGTTAGTCATGTTCCTTCTTGCCTCTTTAGCCTTTCTTATCTCTTCTGCCGGTCTTATTCCTCGTGCGCCACTGTTGAGGTCACCGTTGTCGCCGTCGCTTCCGCCATCGTCTACGTCGTTGTCGCCGCCGGTTACGTCGCTGTCGTCGTCGTCATCGCCGCCTTCGCCGCTGCGGTCGACGCCGGGTACGCCATCACCGTCACCGCGCCGTTGGAGCCGCCGCCATCGTCGCCGCGCCGTTGGAGCCGCTGTCGCCGCTGGTTACCGCGCCGTCGACGCACTCTCCGATCTCGCATCTCCTGCGCCGGACGGTATACCTCTTTTTCTTTTCCGTCGTGTGCGCTCTATCTCTACCGATCGGTTGATCTCGTTACATGTATAGGTAGTACGTACGCATGTATATCTATTGGTACTAGGATCGTATGCAAGTATATGAATATATAATAGACGTATGCGTTTACACGTATATTTATTGGCGTAGCTGATAGCGACCCCTCTCTAGCCTGCATGCACAAGCACGCCGTCGCCGTAGCCGCCTGCGCGCCATAGTCGCCGTCGCCGCCGACTGATTCCGGCCGACTGCGTTCGCCGCCGCCGTCGCTGCCTCTGGCCGACTGCGCTCGCTGTTCCGCTCTGGTCGTCTGGCCGGTCTCTGTTATTTTTTATCACGTAGCAAATGCCCAAACCAAACTCATATGCAACCAAGGAGTATACACATATACGCAGTGAATAGTGCCATGCAAAAAGAGTTACGTAATTCATTTGTTTCCAAATTGCGCATTTTGTCTTTTTCGCTACAAATTCGTTTTAAGTCCGAATTGCTTGCAACAAATTTTGTTAATTAGTAGAAATTAATACCTTTCTACAGTATTTTTTATGAAATTTGATGAATAAATTTGTACTACTAAATTATTCGCGGAAAGTCTAAACTGACGAATTTTGTATCTTTTAAACTATACGTCCAAAAATTCTAAAATAAATTTTATAAATCTAAGAAAATGCTAAACTAATTATCTATAAATTTGCATGGGGATTATAAGCTAGTTTGATTTGTAGCATTGTTTTTGAATGTGTGTTTATACGTTGTTCTGAGTGTTTATTTGGTTCTTTATTTGCTACGCGTAGACGTCGAGTTGTGTGACACTGTCGGAAGCGAAGCTCAGGACCAAGATCAAGATCCAGACCAAGACTCGCTGTTTTACGAAGGCAAGTCGTGCTTTGACCATATTGTTCCTAGCTTTTGAAAATATACTTTGTTTTAAGTTATGCATGCTATGTTGATTAAAATGAATAGTTTCATTTGGGATAACTAGTTAATCAACCTAATTGTTAATTCCATCCTTGTTAATATTATTTGTATGCTATATATTCCATTGTCACCTAAAGTTGGGATTAAATTGTTGGAGGATATGATTGTGCCAACACGGGAGGCTAGACAGTGACTAGTTGCTTAGCTATGCTTGCGCGAAATATATTTCAAATAGCAAAATAATATTGACTAATGACAAATGGAATGATTTTGGAAGTTAAGTGTGATCTTGTCACGTGATGATGTGAAGTGTAGGTACCTTCGTGGTTCTACACGGTGGCGAAAATCTTTGTTGGCATGTGTTGCACAGTAGATGAACAAGGGTGGGATTGATTTAGCCCGGGGCAAGTGGTAAGAGGCTTTATGCCAGGTGGGCCTTCGTGGCACTGATAATTAATAAACGGCCTTCGTGTCCGTGGGATAAGTGTTGTGAGTTGTTTGGGTCAGGGATGAGTGATGAATGTCTTGCCCTGGACAGTTAAGGACTTAACCTTGCAAGCCTTTGAACTGAGTATTCCGTACAACCACATGGCTGAGGTGGGACAGTCTTAGTCTAGTAAGTTTCCGAAGTCTTACCTTTGATACCTCAGGGTGACAGTTGCATCGGGGTAACTGTGTGGGGGAGCGTACCTGTGCTACGGCTTGGTACCCTATCCAACGGTGATTGTCGGTCCTACACTTCGATCCCTCGTGGGGGAAGTGATAGTGAAGGCAATACCGGCGAGGGTCATAGGTGTAGATGGAAGTTTCTGAAAAACTTCGTTACGGTCAATCGCTTTTGTGGTGTGTGACTGTATCATGTGGGTAAAGTGTACAACCTCTGCAGAGTGTGTCAAAACTATTCGAATAGCCGAGTCCACGGTACTGGACAAAGCTCGGGGATTACAGTCAAGGGTTAGATTTTCTAAAAATGAAA
This sequence comes from Rhipidocladum racemiflorum, assembly GCA_036346355.1. Taxonomy (NCBI): domain Eukaryota; kingdom Viridiplantae; phylum Streptophyta; class Magnoliopsida; order Poales; family Poaceae; genus Rhipidocladum; species Rhipidocladum racemiflorum. The sequence continues at coordinate 49,396,146 of CM070589.1, forward strand.
TGTGGGAATGGGTGGCTGTAGGCCAGAGATAACTGCTAAAGTGATTTAGGGCTTGGTGCCAAACTGTTTGGAAAAGATATTGATAACTTATTGTATAATATGGTTTTACCGCTTTTGAATCTATTAAGATTATTTAATCAAAGCAAAATGCTGTTTGATGCAAAACAACCACTTAAGCCATTCCTTTGGAAGAAGCCATGCATATAGTAATAGGATTGCACCTCTGTGCATGACTTGCTGAGTATGTTGTATACTCACCCTTGCTTTCAACAAAATCACCAGTTGAGGAGAGGATTACAACTTTGAAGGAGGCGAAGTTCCACGAGAAGGCGATTATCTAGGAGTCGAACCCTGTTAGTTGCCTGTGGCGTATTGATGGGATTCACCGGTGTTCTTCATTTCGCTGCTATTTATTCTCTTTTGTTGTTGTAAGCCCTACGTGGCAGACTATTTGTAAGGTGACCTTAAGGTCTTGTAACCAGTTTATTTAATAATTGAAGTACTTTATTATTAATTTCGCTGTGTATGATTATGGTAGTTCATCCCTGTTATTACTGTGTGCACTAGCGTGATCCTGGACTAGTGCAGAATACACAGAGGGTCCGAATTTGCATATTCGTGTTCCGACAGTTAATAACGTTTCCGGGCCGTTTCCGGGCCGTTTTCGGGGTTTTGGGCCTTCCCGGGGGAGTTTGGGCCTTAAGTGGGCTTTGGTGGGATGGAGTAGGTCTCTGTAACGGGCTAGGATTGGGTGTGGGGGCTGGTAAAAGGGCTCCCCACCAGCCCTTGGGCGTTCACCCCTGCCCCTTGTGCGCCCTTCCCCCCACTTGCCCTTGCCCTAGCCGCCTCCCTCCTCCCTTGGCCGTGCGCCTCCCCCTCCCTTGCCCCATTGCTCCCCACCTCTCCACCACCTCTCCTCCACCCCTTGCTGCCCTAGGGTGGCCTCCCCACCCCTGCATCCTCATGGATCCATCCGAGGAGCGAGGAGCGAGGTGCGAGGAGCGAGGAGATCTATTGGAGTTTTCGTGCGTCGGGCAAAGGTATGACCATGGGAACCCTGGGGATTGATCTAGGTACTGTTATTAAGGTGTTTATCAAGTTTTTAGATCAATTGGAGGTGCTGGATTGGAGTAATTTGGGTTAGATCTAGATGTTGCCACGTTTCTGTTTTGGGACAGCATGAGCAGTCGGGCTAGGGTTCGAGTTTTTGTTGATTTAGAATCCGATTCTGTCCGTACGGATGTTGAAGAAGTTGTAGATAATTTAATTATATTTCCGTGGACATAAAGCACGTTAAATTCCGATTAGCCGTTTGAAGGTTATGGCTGTTTTACCGAGCGTGTTAAAATCTGTGACGTAATTGGAACAGATCACGGTAATCTGTAGATTAGACGACTTTAGAGTCCGAATCAGTCTTTCCATATACCTAGAGAAAGTTGGGAAATTTCCTAAGCTACGCGAGGATGTACTCATTTAATTGATTCGGAGTCCCAGAACTCAAGTTATGCCTTTTGCAAGGCTGCTGTCCCGCCGGGACAGAACCTCTGTTTTTAGGTTTTGCGAGTAGATGGCAATGTCGGGGTACATGAGGGTTTGCGTACTGTTTTGTGGTTATGTTTGTGAGCGTGTGGTACCTATGTGCAGGTGGTGCGACCCCGGGAGTGCCCTCTACTTCCCGCCAATCCGTTGCACGTGGTTGAGGCAAGTGTGTTGTGATGGATAGCGATTTGTAGGTTGCTTGTTGAGAATAGATGGAATTTACTATATGATATATGATCACTTGCCATGCTTTTATGATTGCCAATGATATGATGAGCATGTTTAATATGTTATGATGCCATGTGTTAATATGTGAGTTAAATATGATGTTGGCATAAATGCATACATGGCACGTTACATGGCTCGGGCGGTGAGAAAGTCATAACTAGTCCGGGAAGGTCGGTGAGAAAGTTATGACTAATCCGGAAAGCCATTGAGTAAGTCCTACATCATGATTCCATCCACGTGGTGTTTGGAAGCGAGGAGTAGGCACCCTCCATCTTCGGGATGGAAGGGGGAGAGGGTGCACACCGACGGGTGTGTACTCAACCATACCGGTATGAGTTTCCAAGGAGATATGAGCATAGCATTGCATTGCATTGCAATACATATTTAATGATGATGATGTTGTTATGTGCTCAAGTATGAGATGTTTTATGTGATGTAAGGTATTATTGTCTTGTAAATGATCTTGTTGTCCATTACAATATGCTTGCTGAGTTTTCGAACTCACGCTTGTGTTTTATGTTGTTTTTAGGTACTTTGAGATCGGCATGCGGGAAAAAGGGGTCTAGCTACACTTCTACACGTAGCTCCACCATCATAGTCCATAATTAATCACTTGGAGACATGATATTAAGAGTTGTGCCATAAACTTAATGTAGGGTTTAATTTAGCATGCTTGTGATTCCTTATTTGCTTGGTTATAGCTTATGAAGTGGTTGAGCATGCTTTTATTGGTGTAATTTGATGATATATCCATTTATGTTGATGTTTTATTTGTCGTGTGCTATGACATATCTTGCCATGATATTGATATTGTGTTAATTCATGTTAAAACAAAGGAGATGCTGCCGAAATCTCGGTTTTTAGCATGTGCGCCTTTGCTGGAATTTATGTTTAATTGTGGTATTTAGATGTTGTTTAGTTTATGTTTGGTAGCATTCAGGCATATTAAATGCCGGGGTGTTACTGATTGGTATCGAGCAATTTGTAGGTCCTTGGAATGCGTATTTTTAGTGTCATGCCATAGGGTACAACTAAAATATGATGTGGAATAACTTAGAAACATGGCTTAGGTTTCAACTAAAACTTTGTCATAGGATAGCAACATTAAAACTTGCAAAAATGGTATAACTAATCTAAAATTTGACACACCTTTGGATGCACAGTAGGAAAGGGTATGGGTATCGTTTCTTTACGCTTAAATGTTGTATTTAAGCTTTGATGTTGAATGCTTCTTTTGGCAATGCATGTTGCTATGTCAATGATATATGTTGTGGTGATAAGAGTGGGGTTGTGGTACCGAAGGGTTTCGGTCACCTCTTGTTGTTTATAGTTAGGGTGAGGTTTGTGGTGTGGCCGGTTAGCGCCATCACCGAAGAACTGTTAACCCCTGTAGGAGAAAAGAGCTTACCCTTTCTGTCGTAAATCGGGTAGTTGATTGGAGACGAAAAGGAAGAGTTAATGGTGGTTTCCTTCGGATGTTCTTTGTCGTTCTGACGGTCGGTGTTTGTTGCTTTTCTTGGCTTTAGCTGTTTTGAACCAAATGAAAAGGTGATGGGCTTTCGCGGATTGTTCCGTATGCGGTGTGTGGTTTTGTCTTCCTTGGGTGAAGACGAAGAAGAGGAGTCTAGTGTTGCGCTTCTTTTGGGCGCCTTTCCAGTTTTTGATGCCTGTTAATTGCTTTATGAAGAACAAGCATTCGATTTATTCCTGTGGTTGTCTGTCTCCAAGGCTAAAGGAGTTTTGTTCGGAGTTGTGCGGACACTTTGTCGAGGGCTGAAGTTACGTGGCCGTAGTAGTAAGTGGTGTTTGATTTCATCATTTTACTGGTTTGAGAAATCATCTTTGAAAGCCCCTCTTGAGTCGTGAAAGTTAGGGGTTTGGTGTTAAGGTTTTATTTGAAAAGGTTAATGGAGCACTTGGTTCCCTTTCGAGAAAAGTTGTCTTCCAACCAGTTTCCTCTATGGAAGTCTTTGAGATTGAAAAGTGTTTTGGAGAATTCCTTTGCATAACCAAGTTTGGGTTTGTCTCATTGCAATTTTGAGAGTCAAGTTTCCTTATGAATTTGGCATGAGTTTTAAAACTAAAATACTGTAAACAAAGTAAGTAGTCTTTTGGTCAAATCGTTTGTCCCTAGTAAGAATTGATGTTTAGCATGTTATGTAGTAGGTAACAATGTGGTTTATGGTTTGATGTGTTGCTAAGTTAAATTTTGAGTTGAATCAATTCAATGTGAGTAAAATCTCTAAGTTTGAGAATAAATAGACTACTAGTGTTGTAGTTCACTCTTAGCGAGAATGATTGAAAGTGTTAATGTTCATGCTTAGAATCTGTTGCCTTGCTTTAAAAGTGCTTATGATCCTCGTTAATGTTAAAAGTTTAAACCTTGATGCATAGTTAAAACATTAAGATGATGTAAGCTGCTGATATTGTTAAGAAGCTTTGCTTGGTGTTTAAAGATGTGCTAATCTAACGGATTAGTAGAGACTAGTGACTTTAATTTGGAAGTTGATTGGAGTGGTTATTTATGTTGTTGCAAACTACTAGTATATTTGGAAGTATGCAGTTGTGACCCTTCAATGCTAGTTTTCAATCTATTTTAAATAGTTGGAGTATGTTGTAATTTTGTTATCACCTATGTATAGGGTAGCTAAAAGTAATGTTGATCGGTTGATGATTATGCCCATTTGTTTTTATTGATGACTTAGTAGTGGTGGTAGTTGTGTAGAATACTTGTTGGAAACCATTGACTAAATGGAGGGTGTTGTAACTTTGTGGTGATGGAGTGAACTATGGATAATTAACCTGATATAGAGTTTTATCCTTAATGAATGTATGCCTTGGAATCCTAGCTATGAACTTTGTCTTGTAGAGATAATATTTACATGTTGAAGTCGTTGTTTAACTGAATAAGGTTCGGTTATCGAGGCGTGAATAGATAGGAGGTATGAAATTTATATGTTGATCTTGCTTTGAAAGATTTGTGGAAGTACTATGTTTCAAATTTAGAATAAGAAGTATTATGATTCGGTGATCCGTGGGGATCATATCATTATAGTCTTGGTTGGGTGCCTTCTTGATAAGCATCATAAACCCTTATTAAAAGTTTTGGGAATGGTAACTAGAGGAAGAATTTGTTGTGAAGCTTTTGGTTGAATTGTGTTGGGGCTCCTCAGGGAGTAAAAAGTGATTATTAAAGTCTTTTAATGGAAAGCGTAGTGGAATTCTAGAGATGGTTCTTTTTATGCTGAGCTTGTGTTTAAAAGCTTTTGGACTGGTTTGGTTGTTTGCCATTTTGGTTGAAGGGTTTTCGGTCAAGGTGTTCCTTATCTTTGTGTTTGAGTTTCCCCAAAACTCGTAATGTTTGGTGTCGACCTTTGGTTTTGGCGAATTTGTTTAGTTCGTGTTGTGAGTTTGGATTTACATCCAAAAGTTTTGAGTCGATCGCGCCCTTTCGCATTCGTGACCTGGATTATCTTTGGAATTAATTTTAAAAGGAAGCAGATGGTCTTAAAGGGTTGTGTTGGAAACTTTTGAGTTGAGCCCTTAACGTGTAACTCTTTTGGCTAGAGTTGGAGTTGTTTTGAAAATGTGTGTGATGTTGCGAGTGCTTCAAAAAGGTGGACTTTATGAAAGTTTTACAAAGTGATTTTGTTAGTGAGGTGTTCCCCTTTTGGGAATGAGTTTCCCTCTCCTTGAGGAAGTTCGTGATGGTTGTGGGAGCAGATGCTCGACTTGAAATTTTGATGTTCTTTTCCAAAATGTTGAATTTGGATGAAATGCAATGTTGTGCAAGTTCAGTTTTCAAGCGATGTGGGGTCTTTTACGACGTGGTGTTTCTTGTCAACTATGCTGCCGTCATAGTCTATATGAATTTCCGCAACCTTCGATGTTAATTGTGTTTCCATCATTTGATACCGAGGAAGAAGTCATTTGGTGAATGACTATTCGGTGCCGTTGTTACATGATGAATGAAGGGTGAAAAAGGAAAACGAGACATTGTTTATGCATAATTAATCATAAAGGAGTCGACGAGCCAGGTCGGTGAGAAAGTCATATAAGGATATATGACTAATCCGGAGTGCTCTTGAAAAGTGTGCATGCATGTCAAGAATCGAGATGTCCATTTCTTTCTAGTATGAAAAGAAAGAATGAAGAAATTATGGTATTTTGATTGTAGTGTAGGGGATTTATGCTTCCTTTGTGATTTGTCTTGGATGTTGCCGAATTCTTTCCAAAATGGTTGTTAACGCTTTGGGTTTGAGTTGTCGTGTGTACACTTGGGGTTGATACCTAAGTGTTTTTGTGTGAGGGCGAGACCCTCTTAAGAAAGGAACCAATTGTGGTTTGGTAAGGTTTTTCGATCCTAGCTTGGGGCTAGGTGTTGAACCCTAGTGGTATAAGGGTGGTTTGTGATGGAGGTTGATGATGTATGGGTTTAACCATTATTAAGTGTAGCGATGGGTGGAAGTGAAGTTGACGGTAGTTCGGTGATATTTGTCCTGCTGTGAGCATTTGTCGTCACTAGTTGTTCTTGGATTTGAGTCTTGTCTGGGAAAGGATGGAATAAAATGTTAGTATGATGGTGTATCGGAAGGGCAAGTGTGCCTTAATGAGTTTTCCCTCGATGGAAATTTTCGAATGTAGAAAGGTCGTTAAAGGAATTGTGACTTCCTTTGATTATGTCATGTTGAGTTTAATGGAGTATGGTAGTCAGGTTGGTTGTGATAGAAGTATGAAGTGTTTGCCGTGAGGATTCGAGCGTTTTGGGTTGATGGAGCCCTTTGTGGTTGAAACGCAGATTCTGTTGGGGAATTGAAGTGAAGGTCGATTGTCGGGACCCCGAATTTGCAAATCCGGACCCTCTGTGTATTCAGCACTAGTCCAGGAACGCGCTAGTGCACACAGTCTTAACATCGGTAAATATCACAATCATACCAATCGATATTACCAAAGTACTTTATTTAAATAACCAAAGGTTACTTGACCTTATGGCCAAGGTACAAATATATGCCTTGCAAGGCGAAACTTATTAAAAGAGAAATAACAGCAGCGGAAAATCAAATAACTTCGTGGCGCCATCCAGTATACCACAGGCAACTGACTGGGCTCGCTTCCCTAAGTAGACGGATCCTCTTGGAGTTCCTCCTCCAAAGTCAGTGCGATCTCTTCTTCAAGCGATATTGTGTTGAGGCAAGGGTGAGTACTTGGTACTCGGCAAGTCATGCACAGAATGCAAGCTAATATACTATATGCATGGCTTGGTACAAAGGAATAGCTCAAGGTATATTTGCGATGCTTGACTTTTGACAAGTAGTAAAAGTAGATTCAAAGCTGAGAAATAAGTAAAGCATAAATAACTTTTTTGAGAAGTTTAATAAACATTTTCCCCATCCTAAACCACATTTCCATCATCTTCATTACTAAACCAACCCGACCTTTCAAATCCAAGTTATTTTCGTAAAAGTCTAACCCTTGATTGTAATTCCCGAGCATTGTCCAAAGATCGTGTGGACTCGGCTATTTAAATAGATTCCAAACTCTGCAGAGGTTATGCACTTTACCCACAAGATACAGTCAAACACCACAAAGGCGAGTTCAGTAACAAAGCCTTTCGGAAGCCTCAAACAAAGACAGGTGGTCCTCTCAGGTTCGTGCTCTACACCATCCTTCCCTTAGCCAAGGCGAAGTATGGGACCAACACACCGTTAGATGGGTATCTGGCCACGACCACGATACGCTCCCCGCACAATCACACAAGCGGTGTATGGCCCGACACCCTGAGGCTCCACAAGTGAGTCCTTAGCGACTTAGTCAACTAGGGCCGTCCCATTCGACCATGTGGTTGCAAGTATGACCCAGTTCAAAGGCTTGCAAGGTTAAGTCCTTAGAGTGACCAGGGCAAGACTACCCGAAGAACCAAATCAACATCCCCAGTGCCACAACTGGCCCACTGATTACTCTTGCCACATGACCCGGTCGAAAACCGTTTAACAAACCCCACTTGATGACCAAGCACCACGTTCCAACAACATCACATGATACTTTTCCAAAACATGTAAAATATATCATTAACTCAATATTAACATTTGATTGTCCAAAATCATGTTATGAGAACGTAGTGTGTCTAAGCAAAGATACTACAACGGTCTAAACCCATGTTGGCAATTTAATAATGTCCAACTAGTAAAACACAACTATGTTGACAAATGGTCATGGCACATACTTAAGTAATCATGGTGTCATATAGCAAATTGGTATTTATCTAATCCCCCAGGTTTAAACAAAGTATTTTTCTAATTGAACTAGCATGCAATAGTTTAAATCAAAATAGATTTGAAATAGGATCAACATGGTCAAAGCACAACTTGCCTTCAAAAAGTACTTGCTCTTGGTCTTGAGTTGGATCCTGAGTCAATACTTCTCCTTCGAATCCTTCCGGCACTTCAACGTCTACTCGTAAAGCGTGCAAATAGCAAATACACAAATAAACAATAGGCAAAAACATCCCAAAACTCCAAATAAAATCCATAAACAGAGAGAACATAATTTTCTGGATTTTTAGAAACTGGAATAAATCAAATTCGGAGTTAAGACGCAAAAGTTATGATTATTTAGAGTTCAAATAATCAATTAAATAATTTTACAGAGAAAAACTTTAGTCCAAAAATTAAATAAAATTCATATTTAGGTAGATCTCAATTTTATACAAATTTAGAAATTTGAACCACTCAAATCGGAGTTGAAACGCAAAAGTTATAAGCGTTTGAAGTTTGAATCTAAATTTGAATCAATATTTCGAATTAATAAATCATTTTCTTTTTCGGAAATTAATTATTGCGTCAGCAAGGACACGTGGCAGCCTCTGATTGGTTGGCTGACGTCAGCCGGCTCATGGGCTCAGCTCACGGCGCGGTTTGGTCCACGGTGGACCCGGTCCACAGCTCGGGTGAGGCTGACAGGTGGGACCCACACAGCCGATCGCGGGTCTCACGCAAACGCGGCCGACGCGTGTGGGCCCTCGACATGCGGGGCCCGGCGTGTCGAGGACACGCGCTCACACGCTGCGTCACGATCGACGCGTCGGTCCACCTTCCCAACACGTGGCGCAATCTCGGCCGTTGGTTTGAAAATCAACGGCGCGGATTAGATCCAGGGTTTAACACGTTGAAACTACTCGATGCTCGTGGGCCGTTCGATCTAGATCGGACGGTCCAGATCTAATCCTATAATAGCACTGCTACGGCACGTGGCAATTGTGAACCGTTGGATCTTGATCCAACGGTCCAGATCTAATCGGGTTTGGAACACGTGAACTCACCTCAACCGTCCGATCCGATCTCGACGGTTCACCGAGCTCAAGTCCGGCGATGACGCGGCGAGGCCTGGGCACCGGAGACGAGAACGATGACGAGCCCAACGGCGTTTCGGGGTTGCTCCGGCGAGATGAATCCTTCCTTCGGGTGCGTCTCGTCACGGTGGTTCCGGATCTGGGCTCCTTCTCGACGGAAGACGACGGTCGGCGGCGGAATCGGCGTTCAACCGCTGCGCCGGGGCTCCAACTCCGGCGAAACGCGTGCGGGCAAACGGCGACGGCCAGGCGAGATGGCTCGGGAAGCGGGTGCGCAAAGATGAGGGCAACCTCGGGGGCGTCTCACGCTTTAAATAGCCTCGGCGTTCGTGCGAAGGCGGAAACCTAGTTTTACACGGCGGCGGCGGCGGCGGAGTCGGCTTCGGTCTCGGCGAAGACGACGACGCTCAGCCGTCCACGTGGCACGATCAATGGCCACGATCGCACGGGCGCGATCGGATCCGGGCTGGATACGGCTCGAACCGGTACGGGCGGATCTCAGCCGTTGGATCTTGATCCAACGGTTGGGATTGATTAGGTTTAGGAGTGGGTTCGGTCGAGTCAACTGGCTCGGGTCGGACTCGAACTCGAGTCTGACTCGGGCTCGGTCGGATGAACAGTAACCGACTCGAGTTGAATTTCCAGCGATTTAATATTTAAAATAATTTCCAGTAATTCATTTAATTCATTAAAAATAGCAAATGACTCAGAAAAATTCCAGAAAAATTCTGGAAAATATTTTGGAACATTTTGGACTCAAATAAAATATTTCCAACAAAATTCTATTTGCAAAATTAAATTCTTTAATTATTTCAAAATGGGATAAATTCAAATAAATTCCAAATAAATCCAAATAAATTCCAGAAAATTCCAAAAATTCACCAAAGTGCCAAATCACACATGAATTTAGGAAAAGTAAAATTTTGGGGTGTTACAAACCTCCCCCCCTTAATAGAATCTCGTCCCCGAGATTCAGGGCTTACTAAAGGAATAGGTTTGGAAACTCCTTCTTCAAATCCTCTTCGCGCTCCCAAGTCGCTTCACTTTCTTCATGGTTGCTCCAATCGAACTCTCTGAAACGGGTTGACTTGTTTCTAGTTTCTCGATCCATTGTGTCTAGAATCCTCACGGGATGCTCCTTATAAGTCAAATCCTCTTGCAACTCAATTGACTCAGTGTATGCATTCCTCAGGAACTCGGAGACACTTCTTCAACTGGGACACATGGAATACGTCATGCACTCCTGCTAGCGACTGTGGCAACTCCAGCTGGTAAGCAACTTCGCCTCTGCGGCTCAAAACCTTAAATGGTCCAACATAACGGGGTGCGAGTTTCCCTTTGGCATGGAACCTCTTAACTCCCCTGAGAGGCGTAACTCTGAGGTATACAAAGTCTTCTGGTTCAAAACTCAAATCTCGGCGACGATTGTCGGCATAACTCTTCATCGAGATTGGGCTATCTTCAACCTTTCCCTAATCATAGCGACCTGCTTCTTGACCTCTTGAAGAATATCAGGCCCAAAGACACGGCGCTCGCGGTCTCATTCCAATTCAATGGCGTCGGCGAGGTCGACCATACAAAGGCCTCAAAAGGTGACATCAGTAAACTAGCCTGATAACTATTGTTGTAATCGAACTCGGCATACGGCAAACTCTTATCCCAAGAGGTAGCATAAGCTAATGCACAAGCTCTCAACATATCCTCCAGAATCTGGTTGACTCTTTCTGGTCTGTCCCATCCGTGCATGGATGATAAGTCATCTTGAAGTTCAAACGGGTTCCCATGGCTTCATGCAACTTATTCCGTAACCTTGAGGTAAATTGGGTACCTCGTCTGATACAATCCTCTTTGGCACTCCGTGCAAACCAACAATCTGATCATGTACAATTACGCTAATTTATCTCCGAGTAAGTGGTCTTCACGGGATAAAATGGGCTACTTTAGTCAAGCGATCCACTATAACCCATATGGAGTCATAACCTCCTTGAGTCTTGACAAACCGGTAATGAAATCCATTCCGATTTCCTCCCACTTCCACTCAGGTATTTTCAGTAATTGTAGCAATCCTCGCTGGTCTCGATGCATTGCCTTGACTCTGCTGGCATACATCGCACAAGGCAACATGCTCGGCAACTTCACGTTTCATACTCGGCCACGAGAATCTCTCCTTGAGATCTGATACATCTTGGCGCTTCCAGGATGAATTGAGTACTTAGAGTCATGGGCTTCTTCCAAAATCAGTTGCTTTAACTCCTTTTTGTTAGGCACACAAATGCGATCCTTCATCCACAACGTGCCTTGCTCATCCAACTTGAAGTCCTCTGCCTTGCCTTCCTCCTTTTTGGACTTAATCCTACGGATCCTGTCATCATCCTTCTGTCCTTCTCGGATCTGGTCCTCTAAGGTAGGCTTTACCTCCAATGCGGCCAAGAATCCGCTAGGTACAACCTCAATCTTCATCTTTTGAAAATCCTCACACAACTCATCCTGACTTGTGGCTAGCAACGTACTCACGGTATGGCTTTTCCGACTCAGAGCATCGGCTACTACGTTGGCCTTTCCGGGATGGTAATGGATTCCGACATTGTAGTCCTTGATCAACTCTAGCCATCTCCTTTGCCTCATATTCAGATCCGATCGGGTGAATATGTACTTAAGGCTCTTATGATCCGTATATACTTCACATCTGTTTCCAATCGATAGTGACGCCATATCTTCAAGGCATGCACTACGGCAGCTAACTCTAGGTCATGTGTCGGATAATTTTCCTCATGCGGCCTCAATCGCCTTGATGCATAAGCGGCGACCTTTCCATTACGCATCGGCACACATCCAAGTCCTTGGCGCGATGCGTCACAATAAATATCGAAGCTTTGAGCAACATCCGGTAGAACTAACACCGGTCTTGATGTCAATCGCTTCTTGACTCGAAATCCTTTCTCACATTCTGGCGTCCATGCAAACTTCTTTTCTTTCTTCAGTGATTGCGTAAGAGGTTTCGCAATTGTCGAGAAGCCTTCAATGAAACGGCGGTAGTATCCTGCCATTCCAAGGAAACTCGAATCTGGGTCACGATCTTGTTTGCTCCCAATGTAACACAGCTTCTACTTTGCTTGGGTCTCTGGCGACTCCTTCTGCGGTCATTACATGTCCAAGAAACTCCACCTTGTCCTTCCAAAAATCACACTTGCTTGAACTTGGCGAAAAGTTGTCGCTCCTCGCCTTTTCCAAAACTCGCCTTAAGTGTTCGGCATGTTCATCCTCTGTCTTGGAGTAGATTAGGATATCGTCTATGAACACGACGACAAACTTGTCCAAATATTCCATGAACACCTTATTCATCATATTCATGAAATAAGCTGGCGCATTCGTCAGCCCAAAGGACATAATTGTAAACTCGTAATGTCCGTATCTTGACGAGAATGCGATCTTGAATATCTTACGATCGGATCTTCAATCGATGGTATCCCGATCTCAGATCAATCTTGGAGAAAACTCCGGCTCCTCTCAACTGATCAAACAAATCATCAATCCTGGGTAGCGGATACTTATTCTTCACGGTGACTTCATTGAGTGCACGGTAGTCAATGCACATCCTGAAACTCCCGTCCTTCTTCTTGACAAACAAAACTGGTTCTCCCCACGGCGACGAACTTGGTCTGATAAATCCTTTCTCCATTAACTCTTCCATTTGTTTCTTCATCTCTACCAACTCCTCGGTAGACATCCGATAGGGTCTCTTTGCTATCGGTCTTTGTGCAGTACAAGCTCTATCACAAACTCTATGTCCCTGTCTGCGGCATACCAGGTAGATCTTCGGGAAAAACATCGGGTACTCATTCACTCTTGGGACATCCTCTATGCTGATTGCCTTGGTACTGTTAACCATCAACTGTCCATCTCTAGCTGCAGTGGCTTGAAATTCCACTTTCTTCCCACACGGGCTCTCAATCGAGATAGTCCTTCGTCCACAATCCAATACGGCCTTGTGCTTGGATAACCAATCCATTCCCAATATGACGTCTAAGGTGCAGGTCTCCAAAATTATAAGGTTTGCTAAGAACTCTATTCCATCTATTAGTATTCTCACCCGGAACATCCTACTTTCGTTCGAAGTTCGGAACCAGGGTTTGAACTAAAAGCATGCACTTAAGTCTTGCAATTCTCAAATCATTTCTAGTAGCACAGCCTTGCGAAACAAACGAATCTGAAGCTCGAGTCAAACAAAGCTGCAGGTGTATCGAGTTAACAAGTAACTTACCCAAAGATTTACGTCAGTAGCATTCGCGGTGCATCTGCGGTGACATGGTTGACTCGGCCTCTCACCACGATGCAGGGTGTGGCTCTGGTCTTTGGCGTCCTAGCTGGGGTGGTTCCTAGGTTGAAGCGGCCCGGGTCGCTCCTGCTGTCTTCTTTGGACAAGCTGTTGGCAAAGTGTCCTGGCTCGTTGCGATTGTAGCGGCGTCTCACTGTTCCTTCTTGTTTGCACGGAGTAGTGTTTCTAGCGAAGTGGGGTGCAGTAGTTCGATTGGCAGGTCTTGGTGCTTGAGGATGGTGTCCTTGTTGCATTCTGTGGTTGGAATCAAGAATTGATTTGGTGCAACTCTCGGTATTGCGTTCCTGGCGTGATCCTTCTTTGTTGCATCCTGCGCTTCTGTTCTCATCCGGTTCCTTGCGCTTGTCCTCAAGAATAAGTGCCTTATTCACCAACTCTTGGAAATCTGGAAAGGTGTGGGTGATCAACCCTACTTGCAATCTGAGTTAAGTCCCTTCATGAAACGAGGTATGCGGATTTATCCGTCGCTACATCCTCGGTGCGTAGCGTGCTAGGCTGTGTGAACTTGTTCGGGTAGTCGACCACTTGGCTGATTACCTTGCTTGATGCTCTGAACTCCTCCTTCTTAAGGTCCATGATTCCTTCAGGCACGTGATCTTGTCGAAATGCAATGTGAACTCTTCCCAAGTGATATCTTGAGGGTTCTCTGCGTGGCACGAAGTTCTCCCACCATTCGTAATTTGTTCCTTCGGTGATGAGAAGCGTAGAGTACCTTCTCATTCCCTATGCATTGAGCTATGTGTAGCTTCCTCTCAATTGATCTTAACCAATCATCGGCCTCCAATGGATTGGCATTCCCAGAGAAAGTGGGTGGGTGAGTTCTCATGAACTCTGACAGCCTTGTATTCTGGCGTTGTCCCTGATTAACTTGATTAGCAGTGGCCTGAGCAGTGACGTGCTGCATTTGTTGCATCATTGCATGCATCAATTGAGTCTGAGCAGCAAGAAACGCTCCAAAATTCTGCATATCCAGTGGCGGTGCTGGTGCTCCATCATTGGGGTTTTCCGCTGGGCGAGAACCACTCCCATTGCCTCCAAAGTTTCCACGGGTGTTCACCATCTGTCGATTTGCTCTAGGTTTAGAGATGAGAGGGAAACAAGAATAGACAAGTAATATGGAACTTATGCGGGGCGAAAGGTGTAGCCTTAAGGTCCAACTTTATTATTAATAACTTGGTATGGCTGCTTACAATGCCTAAGGGCCTTGCAACACATACTGCACACTCAGCAAACAAAGCAAATCCAAATCGAACTAATTTTGGAGTCTAACGCCTAAAGGGTGACTCTTTATTCTATGACTCGACTCGGCGAAGGAGTCTCACTATAGAACCTATGCTCACTCATCGAGAAAACCTCCACGGCCTGGGTGCGGATGCTGCGGCATAGGCGCGAAACGATCGCCATGTCCAAAGAATCGTGTCCTCTATGGTAGTCGAAGAAGCAGTGTCCTCATCGAGATCTGACTCCTCTGGATCTGGCTCATGTAGCTCGAGTACTGGCTCTGGGTCTGGTCCGTACAAAGTCATCTCCAACTCGTCAATCCTTCGCAGAAGGTGTGCCACATACTCTTGAGCTTCCCGCCATCTGTTCTTCTCCGTCGTGATCTCCTTGCGGGCCTTCTGTAGCTCCTTGCTTGTATTATCTAGTACATCCTCCTGGGCGACGATAAATCGTGCCAACTGTGTAACCGTGGCATCCTCATCCTGAATCTCCTTCGGGTCAAGAAGGTTATCGCTGCGCGGATGGTAACGGAACACCGTGCTCTCCAACTCTCTGGCGTAGATACGGGTAATGTGCCGCATTGCTCGTCGTGATACTTCTTGGATACCCATCTGCATTGTAGATCTCCTGGCGGTGCAGTGTATCGGGCGATTGCCTGGGCCCTTCTTCCTAGCAGGTACCTCAATCTTCACATCACAAGCTTTGATTAATCCTGCTTGCCTGATCACTTCCACTTGGTATTGGGGCTTCTCAAAATCTCCGAGAGTCTGTAGCATATGCCAAAGTTCCGCGGCGTGACCAACTCCCAGATCAACGTAGTTGAACTCTTCCTCCATCTGTCACAAGAGTGCTTTACGTAAGAACTCGGAATTTTTAAATTGTGACAAGGTAAGGGAAAATTTCAGCAAGAGACAAGAACAGAGAGAAGGGGATAAGTCGAGATGTCATTTCTTGTCTTCACAAATTTTTAGTTTTTAGAAAATAGGTTTTATCCTCACTACGACCATTCTAGCTAGGGTTGAGCCTACAGTCAAGTATGGCTCTGATACCACCTCTGTCGGGACCCCGAATTTGCAAATCCGGACCCTCTGTGTATTCAGCACTAGTCCAGGAACGCGCTAGTGCACACAGTCTTAACATCGGTAAATATCACAATCATACCAATCGATATTACCAAAGTACTTTATTTAAATAACCAAAGGTTACTTGACCTTATGGCCAAGGTACAAATATATGCCTTGCAAGGCGAAACTTATTAAAAGAGAAATAACAGCAGCGGAAAATCAAATAACTTCGTGGCGCCATCCAGTATACCACAGGCAACCAGTGGGCTCGCTTCCCTAAGTAGACGGATCCTCTTGGAGTTCCTCCTCCAAAGCTGGTGCAGTCTCTTCTTCAACTGATATTGTGTTGAGGCAAGGGTGAGTACTTGGTACTCAGCAAGTCATGCACAGAATGCAAGCTAATATACTATATGCATGGCTTGGTACAAAGGAATAGCTCAAGGTATATTTGCAGTAAACAGCTTTTGACAAGTAGTAAAAGTAGATTCGAAAGCAGTAGAAATAAGTAAAGCATAAATAACTTTTTTGAGAAGTTTAATAAACATTTTCCCCATCCTAAACCACATTTCCATCATCTTCATTACTAAACCAACCCGACCTTTCAAATCCAAGTTATTTTCAGAAAGTCTAACCCTTGACTGTAATTCCCGAGCATTGTCCAGTACCGTGGACTCGGCTATTTAAATAGATTCCAAACTCTGCAGAGGTTATGCACTTTACCCACAAGATACAGTCAAACACCACAAAGGCGAAGTTCCTCAGAATAAAGCCTTTCGGAAGCCTCAAACAAAGACAGTGGTCCTCTCAGGTTCGTGCTCTACACCATCCCTTCCCTTAGCCAAGGCGAAGTATGGGACCAACACACCGTTAGATGGGTATCTGGCCACAGCCACGATACGCTCCCCGCACAATCACACAAGCGGTGTAATCGACACCCTAAGGCTCCACAAGTGAGTCCTTAGCGACTTAGTCAACTAGGGCCGTCCCATTCCACCATGTGGTTGCAAGTATGACCAGTTCAAAGGCTTGCAAGGTTAAGTCCTTAGAGTGACCAGGGCAAGACTACCCGAAGAACCAAATCAACATCCCCAATGCCACAACTGGCCCACTGATTACTCTTGCCACATGCCCTGGCCGAAAACCGTTTATCAAACCCCAGCTTGATTACCATGCACCACGTGCCATCAACATCACATGATACTTTTCCAAAACAGGTTCAATATATCATTAAGTCAATATTAACATTTGATTGTCCAAAATCATGTCATGAGCACGAAAGTGTGTCTAAGCAAAGATACTACAACGGTCTAAACCCATGTTGGCAATTTAATAATGTCCAACTAGAAAACCACAACTAGGGTGACAAAGGGTCATGGCACATACTTAAGTAATCAAGGTGTCATATAGCAAATTGGTATTTATCTAACCCCAGTGTTTAAACAAAGTATTTTTCTAATTGAACTAGCATGCAATAGTTTAAATCAAAATAGATTTGAAATAGGATCAACATGGTCAAAGCACAACTTGCCTTCAAAAAGTACTTGCTCTTGGTCTTGAGTTGGATCCTGAGTCAATACTTCTCCTTCGAATCCTTCCGGCACTTCAACGTCTACTCGTAAAGCGTGCAAATAGCAAATACACAAATAAACAATAGGCAAAAACATCCCAAAACTCCAAATAAAATCCATAAACAGAGAGAACATAATTTTCTGGATTTTTAGAAACTGGAATAAATCAAATTCGGAGTTAAGACGCAAAAGTTATGATTATTTAGAGTTCAAATAATCAATTAAATAATTTTACAGAGAAAAACTTTAGTCCAAAAATTAAATAAAATTCATATTTAGGTAGATCTCAATTTTATACAAATTTAGAAATTTGAACCACTCAAATCGGAGTTGAAACGCAAAAGTTATAAGCGTTTGAAGTTTGAATCTAAATTTGAATCAATATTTCGAATTAATAAATCATTTTCTTTTTCGGAAATTAATTATTGCGTCAGCAATGACACGTGGCAGCCTCTGATTGGTTGGTGGCGTCGGCCGGCTCATGGGCTCGGCTCACGGCGCAGGTTTGGTCCCGCAGTGGACCCGGTCCACGGCTTCGGGTGAGGTGGCAGGTGGGACCCACTGTCGGTCGCGGTCTCACGCAGCGGCGGTGACGTGTGGGCCCTCGACATGCGGGGCCAGCGTGTCGAGGACACGCAGCGCTCACCGCAGCACGACGCCGACGCGTCGGTCCACCTTCCCAACACGTGGCGCAATCTCGGCCGTTGGTTTGAAAATCAACGGCGCGGATTAGATCCAGGGTTTAACACGTTGAAACTACTCGATGCTCGTGGGCCGGTCGATCTAGATCGGACGGTCGGATCTAATCCTATAATAGCACTGCTACGGCACGTGGCAATTGTGAACCGTTGGATCTTGATCCAACGGTCCAGATCTAATCGGGTTTGGAACACGTGAACTCACCTCAACCGTCCGATCTGGATCTGACGGTTCACCGAGCTCGCGAAGTCCGGCGATGACGCGGCGAGGCCTGGGCACCGGAGACGAGAACGATGACGAGCCCGACGGCGTTTCGGGGTTGCTCCGGCGAGATGAATCCTTCCTTCGGGTGCGTCTCGTCACGGTGGTTCCGGATCTGGGCTCCTTCTCGACGGAAGACGACGGTCGGCGGCGGAATCGGCGTTCAACCGCTGCGCACAGGGCTCCAACTCCGGCGAGCACGTACGGGCAAACGGCGACGGCTCAGGCGAGATGGCTCGGGGAAACGGGTGCGCAAAGATGAGGGCAACCTCGGGGGACGTCTCACGCTTTAAATAGCCTCGGCGTTCGTGCCCGAGACGGAAACCTAGTTTTACACGGCGGCGCGGCGGCGGAGTCCGGCTCGGTCTCGGCGAAGACGGCGACGCCACCGGCCCACGTGGCACGATCAGCGGCCCACGATCGCGACGGCGCGATCGGATCCGGGCGGATCTGGCTCGAGCCGTGCGGGCGGATCTCGGCCGTTGGATCTTGATCCAACGGTTGGGATTGATTAGGTTTAGGAGTGGGTTCGGTCGAGTCAATCGGCTCGGTCGGACTCGAACTCGAGTCGACTTCGGGCTCGGTCGGATGAACAGTAACCGACTCGAGTTGAATTTCCAGCGATTTAATATTTAAAATAATTTCCAGTAATTCATTTAATTCATTAAAAATAGCAAATGACTCAGAAAAATTCTGGAAAATATTTTGGAACATTTTGGACTCAAATAAAATATTTCCAACAAAATTCTATTTGCAAAATTAAATTCTTTAATTATTTCAAAATGGGATAAATTCAAATAAATTCCAAATAAATCCAAATAAATTCCAGAAAATTCCAAAAATTCACCAAAGTGCCAAATCACACATGAATTTAGGAAAAGTAAAATTTTGGGGTGTTACATCGATTTGTGAGGGGTTGCCCTTAGTTGAGCTAGATCAACACTTTTTCTCTATGTGTTGGTTTTGGGAACTCGTTTGTTGTTTGTTCCGGTTTTAGTCGTTGTGTGAATGTTTTGTGCTGCAGAGAAGCCGTTTGTCCCTTGGGGATTTTGTCATTGATTTTGGCGTCCTTTGGATTCGAGGTCGAATCCTGTTGAAGGGGGGGAGAATGTGACACTACGGTATGGTGTGACATTATAGAATGTGAAATTAGAGAATAAAACCTTTCGGCTTGAGGTTTACTCGCGTTTTTGGGCCGTTTGAAGTGATGTGTCACCACGGAGTGTCGTAACCTTTTAAATAGTGCATGTTAAGGTCAAAAACTTTATGAAATATGGTATGGCAGGTTAAAACCATAAGGTATGGAGGTTAATAACGTTTAGGGCCGTTTAGGGCCGTTGGGTTTTGGGCCTTCCCGGGGGAGTTTGGGCCTTAAGTGGGCTTTGGTGGGATGGAGTAGGTCTCCATAACGGACTAGGATTGGGTGTGGGGGCTGGTAAAAGGGCTCCCCACCAGCCCTTGGGCGTTCACCCCTGCCCCTTGTGCGCCCTTCCCCCCACTTGCCCTTGCCCTAGCCGCCTCCCTCCTCCCTTGGCCGTGTGCCTCCCCCTCCCTTGCCCCATTGCTCCCCACCTCTCCACCACCTCTCCTCCACCCCTTGATGCCCTAGGGTGGCCTCCCCACCCCTGCATCCTCATGGATCCATCCGAGGAGCGAGGAGCGAGGAGCGAGGTGCGAGGAGCGAGGAGCGAAGAGCGAGGATATCTATTGGAGTTTTCGTGCGTCGGGCAAAGGTATGACGATGGGAACCCTGGGGATTGATCTAGGTACTGTTATTAAGGTGTTTATCAAGTTTTTAGATCAATTGGAGGTGCTGGATTGGAGTAATTTGGGTTAGATCTAGATGTTGCCACGTTTCTGTTTTGGGACAGCATGAGCAGTCGGGCTAGGGTTCAAGTTTTCGTCGATTTAGAATCCGATTCTGTCCGTACGGATGTTGAAGAAGTTGTAGATAATTTAATTATATTTCTGTGGACATAAAGCACGTTAAATTACGATAAGCCGTTTGAAAGTTATGGCTGTTTTACCGAGCGTGTTAAAATCTGTGACGTAATTGGAACAGATCACGGTAATCTGTAGATTAGACGACTTTAGAGTCCGAATCAGTCTTTCCATATACCTAGAGAAAGTTGGGAAATTTCCTAAGCTACGCGAGGATGTACTCGTTTAATTGATTCGGAGTCCCAGAACTCAAGTTATGCCTTTTGCAAGGCTGCTGTCCCGCCGGGACAGAACCTCTGTTTTTAGGTTTTGCGAGTAGATGGCAATGTCGGGGTACATGAGGGTTTGCGTACTGTTTTGTGGTTATGTTTGTGAGCGTGTGGTACCTATGTGCAGGTGGTGCGACCCCGGGAGTGCCCTCTACTTCCCGCCAATCCGTTGCACGTGGTTGAGGCAAGTGTGTTGTGATGGATAGCGATTTGTAGGTTGCTTGTTGAGAATAGATGGAATTTACTACATGATATATGATCACTTGCCATGCTTTTATGATTGCCAATGATATGATGAGCATGTTTAATATGTTATGATGCCATGTGTTAATATGTGAGTTAAATATGATGTTGGCATAAATGCATACATGGCATGTTACATAGCTCGGGCGGTGAGAAAGTCATAACTAGTCCGGGAAGGTCGGTGAGAAAGTTATGACTAATCCGGAAAGCCATTGAGTAAGTCCTACATCGTGATTCCATCCACGTGGTGTTTGGAAGTGAGGAGTAGGCACCCTCCATCTTCGGGATGGAAGGGGGAGAGGGTGCACACCGACGGGTGTGTACTCAACCATACCGGTATGAGTTTCCAAGGAGATATGAGCATAGCATTGCATTGCATTGCAATACATATTTAATGATGATGATGTTGTTATGTGCTCAAGTATGAGATGTTATATGTGATGTAAGGTATTATTGTCTTGTAAATGATCTTGTTGTCCATTACAATACGCTTGCTGAGTTTTCGAACTCACGCTTGTGTTTTATGTTGTTTTTAGGTACTTTGAGATCGGCATGCGGGAAAAAGGGGTCTAGCTACACTTCTACACGTAGCTCCACCATCATAGTCCATAATTAATCACTTGGAGACATGATATTAAGAGTTGTGCCATAAACTTAATGTAGGGTTTAATTTAGCATGCTTGTGATTCCTTATTTGCTTGGTTATAGCTTATGAAGTTGTTGAGCATGCTTTTATTGGCGTAATTTGATGATATATCCATTTATGTTGATGTTTTATTTGTCATGTGCTATGACATATCTTGCCATGATATTGATATTGTGTTAATTCATGTTAAAACAAAGGAGATGCTGCCGAAATCTCGGTTTTTAGCATGTGCGCCTTTGCTGGTATTTATGTTTAATTGTGGTATTTAGATGTTGTTTAGTTTATGTTTGGTAGCATTTAGGCATATTAAATGCCGGGGTGTTACAAGAAGAGATCGGTATTTTGGGACTTGCCCTATTGGAAAGACTTAGAAGTTCGACACTGCATCGATGTCATGCACGTAGAGAAGAATGTATGTGACAGTTTGATTGGTCTTTTATTGAATATTCCTAGCAAAACCAAGGATGGACTCAAGTCACGAAAGGACCTAGAAGATATGAAAATCAAATCCGAGCTACATCCTCAAGACACTGGGTCAGGCCGACTTTATCTTACCCCAGCTTCCTACACTCTATCCAAGAAAGAGAGAAGAGAACTTTGCAAGTGCTTACATAGTGTGAAAGTTCCGTCCAGGTATTCCGCAAACATCAAAAAACTGGTTTCGATGAAAGATTTGAAGTTAACTGGCATGAAGTCTCACGATTGCCATGTGATGATGACACAAATGCTTCCTATTTCAATTAGAGGTATTTTGCCTGACAAAGTCCGAGAGACAATAATGAGGTTATGTTTCTTCTTTAACGCAATTTCACAGAAGGTCATCGATCCCGTTGGACTATGTGAACTGCAGGATGATGTGGTGAAGACTCTATGCCAACTAGAGATGTATTTTCCTCCATCTTTTTTTGATATCATGGTCCATCTCATTGTTCATATTGTGAATGAGATAAAGATATGCGGCCCTGTATTCTTGCATCAGATGTACCCGTTCGAGAGGTACATGGCTGTTCTGAAGAAATATGTATGTAATCGATCTCGGCCGGAGGGCTGCATTGTAGAAGGTTATGCAACCGAAGAGGTTATCGAGTTCTGCGTCGATTACATGGACAATGTCGATTCGGTTGGTGTGCCTGTATCTCGACATGAGGGTAGGCTAGCCGGAAAAGGGGTCATCGGAAAGAAATCAATAAATACTTACGATCATGTTTTGTTCGAGCAAGCACATTTCACGGTCTTGCAACAATCAGTTGAGGTGTCATCGTATATGGACTTGCACAAGGATGAGCTACGGAGGGAAAACCAAGGACGATCAGAGGTTTGGATAACAAAAGAGCACAACCGTTGGTTCAATCATTGGTTTAAGGAACACATGGCTGGGAAAGAAACGATTGTTACATTGAGGTGGTTGGCAAAGGGGCCATCAGGTACAATCGTGACATGGCAAGGATACGATATAAATGGGTATACATTTTACACTAGAGGTCAAGATAGCAAAAGCACTTACCAAAACAGTGGTGTTCGCATAGATGCTTATGACAGCACAGGCAGTAAGAAGAGCAGCTTCTATGGGTTCATAGAGGAGATTTGGGAGCTCGACTATTGTATTTTCAAGATCCCGATGTTTCGGTGTCGTTGGATCCAACTCTCAAAGGGTGTGAAGGTGGACAAGTATGGCTTCACTATTGTGAACATTGAACATGTCGGATATACAAATGAACCATTTGTACTTGCGAAGCAAGTAGCACAAGTCTTTTACGTAATCGACCCAGCAGATAAGAAGCGTCATGTTATTCTTCACGGAAAAAGAAGAATCGTCGGAGTTGAGCTCGACTATTGTATTTTCAAGATCCCGATGTTTCGGTGTCGTTGGATCAAACTCTCAAAGGGTGTGAAGGTGGACAAGTATGGCTTCACTATTGTGAACATTGAACATGTCGGATATACAAATGAACCATTTGTACTTGCGAAGCAAGTAGCACAAGTCTTTTACGTAATCGACCCAGCAGATAAGAAGCGTCATGTTATTCTTCACGGAAAAAGAAGAATCGTCGGAGTTGAGAATGTCATGGATGAGGACGAGTACAACCAGTTTGACGAGTTGCCACCTTTCGTAGATGGAAGCATCAGGCTAGATGAAGAAACCACTAAGGAAGAAACTACATATCATCGCGATGATCATGAAGAAGGGCAAATTGTTAAAGAAAATTAGCTAGCAGTAATGTCAATGTGATGTAAAAAAATATAATGTAAATATGACGTAAAAATATGCATTTATGTGGACTTTTAGTTGTTATTCTCATGTTGATTACAATTTTGGGATATTTTTACAATATCAAAAAACTACAAATCCTATATTGTAAATAAAATATATACCTATTATATATCAAAAAACTACAAAACCTATATTGTAAATAAAAATATACCTATTATATATTTTTGTGGACTTTTTGTTGTTATTCTCATGTTGATTACAATTTTTGGATATTTTTACAATATCAAAAAACTACAAATCCTATATTGTAAATAAAATATATACCTATTATATATCAAAAAACTACAAATCCAATATTGTAAATAAAAAATATACCTACTATATATTTTTGTGGACTTTTTGTTGTTATTCTCATGTTGATTACAATTTTGGAATATTTTTACAGTATCAAAAAACTACAAATCCTATATTGTAAATAAAAAATATACTTATTATATTTTTTTGTGGGGTTTTTGTTGTTATTCTCATGTTGATTACAATTTTGGCATATTTTTACAATATCAAAAAACTACAAATCCTATATTGTAAATAAAATATATACCTATTATATATAAAAAACTACAAATCCTATATTGTAAATAAAAAATATACCTACTATATATTTTTGTGGACTTTTTGTTGTTATTCTCATGTTGATTACAATTTTGGAATATTTTTACAGTATCAAAAAACTACAAATCCTATATTGTAAATAAAAAATATACCAAAAAACCCACACTAGTATTTGTGTCGGTTTTATCCTTAAACCAGCACAAATAAGACACTTTTTAGTGTCGGCTCATAGATAAAACCGACACTAATATAATTTCAGTGCCGGTTCTTTAAATGGAACCGACACAAATATTATTTCAGTCCCGGTTCTTTAATGGAACCGACACTAAGAACCCACCGTATATACATCTCTCGTTCCTAACCTTAACCCTAACCTCGCCACTCTCCACCCTAACCCTAACCCTAACCTCGACCCCGCCCGCCGCTCCGTGCTCGACCCACTTGCTTGCCAGTGGTCGACCCGCTCGCCGCCGTGGTCGACCCGCCGCCGCCGGAGCTCGACCCGCCGCCCGCCCCGTGCTCGACCCGCTGCCGCCGTGGTCGACCCGCCCGCCGCCCGTGCTCGACCCGCTGCCGCCGTGGTCGACCCGCCCGCCGCCCGTGCTTGACCCGCTGCCGCCGAGCTCGACCCCACCCGCCGCCCCGTGGTCAACCCGCTTTGCCGCCGTGGTCGACCCGCCCGCCCGCCAGGCTCGACCCCGCCCCCGTGCTCGACCCCACCTGCCGTCATGGTCGACCCCGCCCGCCGCCCGGAGCAGAGGTAAGTACTCTTGATGCAAATTGATGCAAATTGGGTGCATCTTGGTTCCTTGAATGCTATTCTTAGGTGTATCTTGAATATTGAGAGTGATGAAGGAATTACATGTTGACAGTGGTTACAGTGATGAAGCAATACAAGCAGTTTGACAGTGGTTACATATTGACACTTAGTGGTCAGAACTCATGAACCTACTAGAAATTTTTTTGTGAAATGTTGTATGAACTCATAAACCAGTTTGACAGTGGTTACATATTGACACTGTGAAATGTTACATATTGACACTCTGTAGTAAGATCAGGGTACCACTTTGCATGTATATATGCTTTTCACTTCTGCATGTTGGCATTCTTTACAGGGTGAGAATACCCCTTTTGCATGTATATATATATATGCTTTTGACTACTGCAGCTTGCCATTCTTTAATTAGACCCTAGAATGACATATTGACAGACATTATATATGCTTTTAAATCTAGTTTTGGTTTGATGCAATATTTCATTTGTCTCCATATTGCTGTACAGCGATATAGCTATCGTTATCTGAAATGTTACCATAGAGGCATAGAGCCCTAGATGGAAAAAAGTTCATCCATAATGTGTGTGAGAGGAAGGATGCTCTGCTAGGAGATCATATATCCTAAGCACACATCCAGAACTGCAGCTTCGCTTGCAATATATGTTTGGATGCCCTACAATTACTAGGTTCTGCCCTATATGTCCTAATTTGTATCGCTCGATGCAATGATGCATAATTATATATTTGTCGAACAGTTGAACTAAGTGAGCTTAGCCTACACACACTAATCAGAATCTTACTTGTTTAAAGGAGGCTGGTATGCTATATATTATCGGATTAGCTAGGTTGATTTGGCGCCTTTAATTAAATGTTGTTAAGCAGCATACATGCCTCATTAGTGGTATAAACAAACACTGGACCATGGTCTTCACCACTAATTAGGCCCCATTGTGCACATTCACATTTGGGGGGAGAGAGAGAGAGAGAGATGAAACAAAAGCCGTACTAATCAAATCAAAAAGTCCTACTAATCAAATAAAAAAGCTATGTAGAAGTTGCTATTATATAGTTCCTCTGCGCCTCCTTCGCATCAGTATTGATATACTTGAAGTACATGTTAATTTCACATCACATGAAAATTGTATACATGAAGTCGCCGTAACAAATGCTGTTCTTAAATTACCATTGACTCAAACACCATTGACTTGTCAATTTTTGAATAGTAAACAAGGCAGAACAACATATGAAGGGGACCCCTGAGCCTAACCCGAGCAGGAGCCCGACTAGCTTCCTTAACCTCGACGAACTGGAAGCTGGAGCCGTGGTTCCACCTACTACTGATGTCGAAGTAGCAAGGCGTCGTGGTCGAGGGCAAACCAAAAAACCTAAAGGCAGACATACCATCTCGGATGTTTCAAATTCTGGGTCCCCTAAAGAACCAAAAGCAGTAGCGGCTAAGTACAGGTCAACCTGCGGGTATATTGCCAGGGATAAAGTTCCAATCACCTATCAAGATTGGCATAAAGTACCCCGTGCCACCAAAGAGGACCTTTGGACAGAGCTAAAACAAACCTTTGAATTCCCCGAAGAAGCTGAAGACCTCGTGCGCCGGGATGCATTGATGACCATGGGTACGTGTTGGAAGAACTTCAAGACCCAGTTGAATTGCACATATGTGAAGAAAAACCTGAATCCCATCGGGAAATATCCGAAATTGGAACCATACTGAGATGAGTTTGTGGCGATGAAGTTACAAGAATCAGCAAAGAAGTCAAGTGAGGACCACGCGACAATCTCCAGAAAGAACATTTATCCCCACAGATTAGGCACAGGTGGATACGCGGGAAAAATTCCCCAATGGGAGAGGCAAGAAGCAGAGTCTATTCAGTCCACTAGCAGAAGTCCCTTGATTGGACTACCAGACCGAGTCAAGCACTATGTGCTGGCAAGGGCAACAGTCACGTCTGGTGGGGTATTATCATTCAGAAACCCAAAAGACGAAGTGATCTCCAACAGAGTCCAAGACTTGTCTGTCCAGGCTACACAAGGCACTTTCGTTTCAGATAGGGATAAAGATGAACTTACGGTGGCCTTAGGAACCAAAGAGCACCCTGGTCGGACACGAGGTGTTGGGGCTAAGGTACCTTGGAGCAAGGGATTTCCAGAACACGCCAGCTCTTACAGGAGTCGGAAGAGAGCGAAAGACGTCGTGCTCGAAAATGAACGAGAAGCAATAAAGCAAGAGCTGCTCCGAGATTTACATGACACCATACAAGAACAAGTGCAAAGACAAGTGGAAAGACAAGTGCAAGCAGCCCTAAGCCATGTAGAAGTCGAGAACACTGTTATCCCCGGCACCTCGCGCCATCACAGTAGTTGTGCGCCCACACCACTAGTAGAAGATACATTATTAGCCCACTATCCTGTGGACGACATACAATATCCAACACCTTGCCAGCTCAACATTCCTGTCATGAACATCTCTATTCAGGCTGCTACGAGCGTGACTTATCCGTGCCTAGAAGGGGGTGTTTTGCACAACTCCCCAATCGCGCAAGGATACACAAAGGTCGAGGTGGACACGGTACTTCCGCAGTTCACCGACATGATGTTGGAAATGCCCGGACATGATGAAGTGACAACTTTAGGAAGTGCCATGCACACATTCATTCTGAAGGATCATTGTTTTTTGATCCATGTGTTTTTGATGATGAGTATTTGAATATTCGAAGAGATTTGAAAAGATTTGAGTTGATTTGATTTTGGTTCAGTATTTGAAAAAGATTTGAAACCAATTTGAAAAGATTTATTTTTTGGTTTCTTTATTTGAAAAAGATCTGAAACCAGTTTGTTTATTTGAAAAGATTCAGATTTTGCAAAAGAGTTTGGTCTGATTTTTAATTATGTTTTTGGTTGATTTTATTTGATGCAATGCGCTCGTGTGAGTGGTTGCATGGATTAACTTGAGTCAAGTCGCGGACTTGGGCTCGGAAATTGTTTTTGTGTTTTCTGTTCACGTGCAGGTGTTGCTTGAGGTCGAACGTGGTCGGTGACAGGACTGAGACTAGGTTCAGGGAGGAACTGAGGTCGTGAGGGTCGAGGGTGTCATGCGAGATGTTTCGGACTAGAGAACGGTGCACGTGAGATCGAGATCGTTGCAGCGTAGCGGCAGGCGGGCCGTACGCGTGTTTACGATTTTTAGAGTGTGTGAATGCATTTAATGCATGCATGTGTGTGTGCATGCTAGTGTGTGTGTGTGTGTGTTATGCATGGTGTGCATGCATTAGTCGTGAGATGCATGCATGTGTGAGAGATGTTTGTGTGTTTGCATGCATAGCGTGTGTGAGTAGTGCATCGCCGAGCGTGTGTGCGTGAGTACATCGCTGGTGTTTTCTTTTTGTGTGTCCGAGTAAGCAGCCGAAGCGGAAATTTTTCTTCACCGTGTCCGATTGGAGCAACGGCTCAAGAAGCAAACCGAGTCTGCGTGAAGGCAGCGGGAAAAATAGAAAAAAGGATTCCTAAGTCTAAACAGATTCGTGACAGATTTTTGGGTGACTCTTGTCCTTTAAATAGAGGGTTCTAGGGGTTTAGAACTCATCCAATGAAAAAGGGCAAGAAGCAAAAGGTGCCTACAACAAAGAAAAGCTTTTGTGCTCTCTTTAGTTTGTTTAGGGTTTTCTAATCTTGTGAGATTAGAGATTTTGTTTAGGGTTTTCTAATCATTGAAGATTAGAAGTTTATTTTTTTTATTTTTTGGTGTCATCTTGTTGAAGATGGCTTTGGAATAAAAAGATAAGTTTATGCAATATTCTCTTATTTTTTTTTGCTTTGATTCTTGATTAGAAGGTTTGTTCGATTTTTGATAGAACTAGTTTTGTTTTTTGTTCGACTTGTCTCGTCTATTAATCTAGGGTTTTGATCTCTACAATATTAGATATTCTTCCGCTATTTAGGGGTCTTTAATTTTCCGAAAGAAATAGTTGAATTTTATTCGGCATCTATTCACCCCCCCCTCTAGTTGCCTACTCGGTCCTACAAGTGGTATCAGAGCAAGGCTCTACTAATCCATCTTAACAGGTGATTAGTAAACGGTAAGTTATGGCAACGGAGAAATACTCGAACAAGCCGCCAATCTTCGATGGCACAGACTTCCCCCACTGGCGGATCCGAATGACTGCATATCTTCAAGCTCAAGGTAACGCGATTTGGCGCAAGGTAAAAATTTAAATCTGAGCTTCCTTCTAATGATGATATTGATAAAATCGAGTTTGAGAAAGATGTTGAAAACAATAATAGAGCTAGAAACATATTGCTTCAAGGACTTGCTAGAAAAGAATTCGATAGAGTCTGTCATTTACTCACTGCTCATGAAATTTGGAAATCTCTTCAAGATTATCATGAGGGCACTGACTCTGTAAAAGAAGCTAGGCAAGATCAATTTAAAAAAGAATACACTAGATTTGAAATGAACTCTGGAGAATCTCTAGATGATTGTTTTGCTCGCTTTAACAGAATCTTAAACAATCTTAGAGCTGTAGATGTAAAGTACACTGACTCTGAAAATGCTAGACATTTCCTATCATCTCTTGATCTTAAAATCTGGCAAATGAAAGTGACTGCTTTTAGGGAAGCTCATAAGATGAGTGAAATGACTTTGGATAAACTATATTCTAGTCTCAAGACTTTTGAGATAGACATTGTTTCAAGAACTTCCAATGATAACTCTTTGGCTCTTAATGCAAATTCTTCTTCATGTGATAATGCTACTAGTTCTTCATCATCATATTCCATTTCTGCCTTGAGTGCTCTTAGTGATGAACAGCTAGATCAAATACCAGAAAATACACTTGCTCTTCTTTCCAAGCGTGTCAATGCAGCGTACATGAGATCAAGGGAGAGAAGAGGAGCCTCCATCCACTGCTACAACTGCGGCAAGGCAGGGCACATCCGTGCTAACTGTTTCAAGAACAAAGACAGAGAGGAGAAGGAGCAAAGCAACTCCTCCAAGTCCTTCCGGCCAAGAGAGAGCAAGGATAAAAATAAACAACGGACAAAGAAGATGCTCAACAAAATCTTCGAGGCAATTGGTCGCTTAGACTTAAGCGACATTGATGACTCAACTGAAGATGAGAAGGAAGCGAAGCAAACGAAGCTGAATGAGAAGGATCTCACCGGACTATGCTTTATGGCAAAAGGGAACACTAGTGATTCTAGTGACAACGACAGCACCTCCAGCGACGGTGATGAGGTAATAACTTCATACGATGAGCTTTGTGAAGTTTTAGTCATATTGAGAAAATCTTTAAGAAAATCTTCACTCAAAAATAAAAGCTTAGAAAAAGATCTATCCATGCTAAAATCTGAAAACTTTGATCTTAGAAATTCAAATTCTGAAAATATTTGTGATACTTGCTTAGATCTCAAATTTGAAATTAAGTCACTAAAAGAGGAACATGTGATTAAACTAGAACACGTTTATGCCGAACAATTGAAAAATGAAAAACTTGTGAAAAATATTGGTTGCTCTACTGATAGTTTACATGATCAAATTGCTTGCTCTAAATGTTCTATTCTTGAGTTGAAATTAAAATATGCAAATTGTAGAGTTACCCAATTAACAAATGACATGTTCACTCATGAAATTAACTCGTGTTCAAATTGCCGTAAACGTAAAAGCTAAAATTGACACTCCTTGTGATAATTGTTTAAATCTTGCTAAAAAGGTTGACTACTTGCGAGATTCTCTTTCTAGGTTCACTAAAGGGAAGAAAAATTTGAACATGATTTTAGATCAATCTAAAGTGAGCTTCAACAAACAGGGTTTAGGTTTTAACTCTCATGCTTCTACTAAACATTTTGAGAGCAAAAATGTGAAAATTGATAATGAGTCTAAAAGAACTTTGATTAAATCTGGCGGCACTCTATCTCCCACTATTTCAAGTGCAAAAGTTACTTCTAATACCAAACCATATGTTAAGTACAATTGCACTCATTGTGGGAAAGATGGTCATTTGGTGAATTTCTGCTTTAGACTAGCCAAACAACAAAAGAAAGAAAGAACTAAGGCTAGGTCTAATTTCAGACAGACACGCTTTGTTTCTCATTATGTGCCTAGGGTGATGCAAACACCTTTTGTTGGTAAGAACACGGGAAAAGACAAATCTATCTTTGTGCATAAGAATGCTCGTGTTGTGCCTACTGTTGTGCGTCGTGTGTCTCAGTACTGGATTCCTAAACATCTTATTTCTAACCCCAGTACCGAGACCTCGACACTTTCTGCTTCTATGTAGGCTTCTCACGCGAGGAAGGAGAACATATGGCTAGTGGATTCCGGATGCTCACATCACTTGTCCGATGATAAGAATTGGTTCTCCTCCTTCACTCGTGCATCTCGTGCTAAAAGTGTTATTTTTCAAGATGCTTCTTCCACCTCTGTTTTCGCAAAAAGGCACTAGTCAAAATAGTGCAGGTACATGTGCATATGTTCAGGGGGAGATTATCTTTGTTGATGAAGATGATGATGATGATGATGCTGTTAAGGATGAGATAATTGGAGTTTGCTGTGTGCTTGTGTCCTCGTTTTCAAGCTTCCCCGCGTGCTTCACATCGACAAGCTATCAAGAGGATTTTAAGGTATCTCCGTGGTACTCAAGATTTTGGCATTTGGCTTTCTGCTTCCTCATGCATTAGTTTAAGAGCTTTCTTTGATGTTGAATTTGGAGGATGTAGAATTGATAGAAAAAGTACATCTGGTTCATGCCACTTCTTGAGTAATTCTCTTTCTTGGACACATTGACATCAGATTTCACTTTCTTAGAGATCTTGTTGAAAAAGGAGCTATTGAACTGAAATTTGTTGATTCGGGTGCTCAACTTGCTGATATTTTCACTAAACCGCTTGATTCTTCTCGTTTTGCTTTCTTACGCGGTGAACTTGGGTTCTTTCATCCCCATGGGTTGATTTGAGGGGGAGACTTGATTTTAACTCTTTCATTTGTATTTCTTGACTTTGGTTACTACAAGGAGTTATTTTGACGTTACACTTAAAGAAAACTCCCCTGTTTTCATTGCATCATGTAGTACAAAGCTTTGTTGACTATTCTTGTGTATATAGTCAAATTAATGCTACATTGCTTCACTTCTCACTAAAAGACTAAAAGACTAAAATAATTCAATTTGAGATGCTTTTCGAGAATATTTTGGCTCTTGTTCATTATGGTATTGCATTTGTGAAATAGGCATAAAAGTTTCTTGTCATCTGTTGAAAGGCTAGAGCTGATTAGAAACTATGTGTGAGCTTTTTGTTGGACTTCAAATGATCATTATGAGTCTCAAGCAAAATCAGTGTTTTAAATGATAAAAGCAAGTTGAAAAAGATGCAAGCAAAAGCTACTTGGCTAAACACAAGTTTAGTACAATGTGCAGCTTCCTTGCCAGGGATTTAAATTCAAAAGATGCAAGAAAAGGCTACTTGTCTAAACAAAAGTTCAGAACAATGTGAAGCCACTTGCCAATTTAAACTGAGAAAGATACAAGAAAGAACTACCTACTCATACACAAGTATGGGCTAGTGTGCAGTTACTTGTCATCCCTGTTGATCACAAAGCAAAATTGTCAATCTTGCTAAAAGAGAAAAAGGAAATTCAAATTTTTGAAAAGGCTTGAGACAAACATTAGTGAATTTGAAAGTCTCTCTTTGCTCATGATAGATTTCTTTTTAGCATTGGCAAAATCAGTTTATGACATTTTACTTGTTTGCTCTAATTTGCTTATGCAACAACTATTCTATGTGTTAGAGCCTCCATATTCTCGCAATTTGCTTTCTCATTGGATAAATTGATACAAAATGTGAAAACTCTCGTAAAAACTCTCCAAATGCTTTACTTTGATTATATACCTTGAATATACTTCAAAGCTTGAGATACTGCATTTATTAAGGGGGAGTTTTGAGATCTTGATGACTATTTTGTCAAAAAGGGGGAGAGCAAGTCAAGAAGAAGAAAAATAAAAAGAAAGGAGAAATTCAAACTGTTTGAGAATTTGGATTTACTTGGTCTTTACTTGGTCTTGGAATCTTTTTGGTCTCAAACTCTCTCAAACTCTCATTTGGTATTTTTCTATACCTTTGTCAAATCTTATATTGTGTTTTGTCAAATTACTCATCAAGGGGGAGATTGAAGGATCATTGTTTTTTGATCCATGTGTTTTTGATGATGAGTATTTGAATATTCGAAGAGATTTGAAAAGATTTGAGTTGATTTGATTTTGGTTCAGTATTTGAAAAAGATTTGAAACCAATTTGAAACGATTTATTTTTTGGTTTCTTTATTTGAAAAAGATCTGAAACCAGTTTGTTTATTTGAAAAGATTCAGATTTTGCAAAAGAGTTTGGTCTGATTTTTAATTATGTTTTTGGTTGATTTTATTTGATGCAATGCGCTCGTGTGAGTGGTTGCATGGATTAACTTGAGTCAAGTCGCGGACTTGGGCTCGGAAATTGTTTTTGTGTTTTCTGTTCACGTGCAGGTGTTGCTTGAGTGGCGCAAGCGTGATATTGTTCTCAACCTTCAATTGCCGTCCTATCCTCCCGTAGATCTTCCGCAGTCGTCACCAGCAGCTCAGTGTCCTCAAATAGATCTTCCTCAGTCATCACCAGCAGCTCAGTGTCCTCCAATAGATCTTCCGCAGTCAGTCGTCCAAAAAAACCTACCGTGAATAATAAAAAGAAATTGCACAGTAGGAAAGCCAAGTCGACCATCTTAGGCGACGCCAGGTCTGAATATGATGTTATCTTGAGCCAATCTAAGGGCAAGGCGAAGTCTGCAGGACAAGATATTGTAGAAAGACTGAAATTCGAGATGGGGAAGCCTCTTGTGACCGAAAAAATGTTGAATACCCTAACAATGATGATGCAAAGATTGCACAAGTGGTACATAGAGCGGTCCAACCAGGACGTGCTGCCGAAGTCGATATGTGGAATTTATAAAGAAGAGCATTTTCACCATGAGGGGGGTGGTTACTACCTGGTTGAATTCGATAACTTGCACGACATGTACTACCAGGATGCCCTTGACGTGTCTCTTTTGAGATGCTGGATACTGTAAGTGTGAACTTCATAAATTATTGTCTACATTAATGTAATACCGATAATTGTAATGTCAAACTTCTTTATTATGTAGGTACGAGACTATTGAACTAAGGAAAACCCTAGCAGTTCGTGTGGGATTCCTCGACCCGGGATCAGTGTCCGAACCTCAAGTCCAAAGAACACCAAATGATGTCGAGGATTACATCTATAAGGTTTTCATTAAACTTCAAGACAAGGACATGATACTTTTTCCCTACAACTTCAAGTAAGCGGTTCGCTAGCTAGTTAGATGACTTGATGTTGTTCCTTACTCTTATTGCGATCTTAGCACTAATTTTATATGGCATATTACCTGTGTATGTAGATTCCATTGGATACTCTTTGCCATTACACTAGAGAAAAGCAAAATAGTTGTATTGGATCCCCTAAACAAAGATAAAGAACTTTACAAGGACATGACAGATATATTCCAAAATGCCTTCAAAAGATACTGTCAAAAGTCCACGAGATACCGCCCATACCAAAAGCACTTCTCAATACGTACTGATTTTTCGGTACGCACATATTATTCCTATATCTCAATTTGTAGTAAATGACTCATTTTGTGACATTGCAGTTTATTTCTATTGAAGTGTAACAAACTGTAACACCCCGGCATCTAGTATGCCCGAATGCTACCAAACATAGACTAAACATCAACTAAATACCATACATGAAGACAAATTTCAGCAAAGGCACAAATGCTAAACACCAAAATTTCGGCAGCATCTCCTTTGTATTATCATGATTTGAACAATAGCAATATCATAGCAAAATATTTCATAACATAAGACATCTAAAGCAGCAATATATAATGGACAAAACATCATCATAAACAATTAAACCAAAACCAACCACACAAACATCTATAGCTAAGCAAAGAGGATCAACAGCACATTACAATTATTCCATACACTAGTTCAGGGCACTATTATTATGATCATGACTCAAGGTTGGTAAATGTGACTGGAACTACGTGAAGATGTGTAGCTAATGCCCTTTCCCACATGCCGGTGTCATGGTACCTAAAAAAACAACATAAACACAAGCGTGAGTTCATCACTCAACAAGTATATTGCAATGGTACAAACAAAAACAATTACATGGCTACAACAACTCACATCATGTATATCATCTCATTCATGTTCACAAATCATTATCATCATCATTATGTATGCAATGCGATGCGATGCTTATATCTCCTTGGAAACTCATACCGGTATGGTTGAGTACACACCCGTCGGTGTGCACCCTCTCCCCCCTTCCATCCCGAAGATGCAGGGTGCCTACTCCTCGCTTCCCCACACCGCGGTGGATGGAATCACGATGTAGGACTTACTCATTGGCTCTCCGGAATATTCATAACTTGCTCACCGACCTTTCCCGGACTAGTTATGACTTTCTCACCGCCCGGGCCATGTATCTTGCCATGTATGCAAATATGCCAACATCATGAATAACTTGTACATTAACACATGGCATCATCATGGATAACTTGTACATTAACACATGGCATCATCACATAATAAACATATTCATCATATCAATGGCAAACATTAAAGCATGACATGTGAACATATCATATATTAAAATTTCAATCTCAATCAATCAAACAACCCACAATCCGCTACCCATTCTAATACACTTGTCTCCACCACGGGCGACGGATTGGCGAGAAGTAGAAGGCACTCCCGGGGTCGCACCACCTTCGCCCGACGACCGAAAACCCAACGAATCTCCTCCCAGTTTCGCGCGATCTCCTTCCTCGCTTCAATTCCGCCGGATCTCCTCGTCACGGAGCGCTCCAACGGATGGATCTTCAAGGTGTTGAGGTGGAGATCTCCCCTAGGGCAGCAAGGGAGGTGGAGAGGTGGTGGAGGGGTGGTGGTGCAATGGGGAGGAGGTAGGAGAGGGCGCATGGCAATGGGGGGGGGCGGCGGCTAGGGGAGGCGCCACAAGGGGATGGAGGGGCGTGTGGGGGGAGGCTAGGGCAGGGAGGGGGCGCCCCAAACCCCCTTAGCCTGGTCCCTCCTCCCTCATGGGCCCCTACCCCTTCCACAAAAGCCCACGACTCGTCCCCCTTAGGCCCAAACTTCCCCGGAAGGGCCCAAACTCCTGAAATTGGCCCGGAAACGCGATTAAACCTCATACCGTATAGTTTTAAACTCCGATTTCATACTTTTATAATGTTTTTGACCACAACATTCACCTTATAAGGTTACAACACTCCGTGGTGTCACACAAACAGTCGCAAGGCACAAATTTATGTGGATATTTTGTCTGCCATTACATGCGGGTACTCTTAGGTTCTACAATTGTAGACAATGATGTAGAGGTTTGTCATGTTAACAACACTGCATGATTCGTGCCTAACTATTTCTATTAAAGCTCTCATATTAATTCTTCTCCTTGTAGCGCCTCAAAATCCCTACGGAAAAACTAAAACAACCTGAAATCAGAGCCATTCAGGGACAACTCGCTTGGTTCATCATGAGTCAAATCATCAACAAGAATGGCGATTTTCATGATCCTGACAATAATGACCCAGTCTTCTCTACTCATCTAGAACATAATGTGTCTCCATCCCACTCCGATTGATATATGTAAAACGATGATGCAGTGTGAAATGATGTTCAATCATTGGAGTCTTCTGTACTAATGCGAAGTTCATGCACTCTTGGATCCGAAAGGAGTCTTGTGTTATTTCATGCACTGGTTATGTGTTATTTCATGCTTCTATATAGACCGATTTGCTGTCCTCTACAAATGCTTACTGTATGAATGGATCGGTAGTCAGCAGACGAACATGGTAGGGGCATAGCTTACATAGCGGGTGACGACTTCATTCAAACATCAACAAGGAAGAGTTGGCGGATGGCAAACACTATACTACTATACCTTTCTCTAATTCTATCTTTGTATAATTCCTCTGCGTTTGATGGTTTGTCACATCGGTGGATTTGTCCTATAAAGCTATATAGGCGCCAGCACTTCCAACTAACTGTCAACGTAGTAGCTAAGTTCTTAATAGGAGGTTTTGATATCGTCAGAGTCTTCTTTTCTTTTTTCATATACTTTGTTTTCCTTGCAAGATTTCTTTCTTTTTATCGAGTCAGGTGCGTGAAGAGAGATGCAGAAAATTAAAGAGGCACCACAGGGTATGAACTATTATGTATTGAAAAAAGTTTCTAATGATTTTTTTATTGTTGATACCATTGTTTACACCTTTCTTCTCTCTTTTCATTTGGTAATTTCTAGTTATGCCATTGCTGTTCCCTAAGTAGATTTTTAATATATGTATTTTCTTGGTGTGATTTAAGGCTGGTTGCATTGCCCTGCATTTGGTGAGCCAATAGACAAAATCATACCTTCCAAAGTTCCTCTTGATGAAACTTTTAATGACTCAGTGCCTCTTGGGAAAAGATATTCGTCCAAACAAGTAGTTAATAAACAAAGAAAAGCTGGCCGCGAAGTAAGTATTGCTTGATGATGCTATCTGTAGCTCTACTATACTCATGCATGTTGTACTCAATTATGTCTGTATTTGCTTCACTTTCTCTAGTTTGTGATTGTACCAAGGGGTTGATATTATTGGAACCCCTTTCTCCTGTATGACTGTATTCCTAGTTAGTCACTTATTGTGAACAGATCATTCGATTTTATTTATCTATGAGGTAATGGCAATATTCGGTACCAAGGGAAGAGCATATCTAATTTTCCGTTCATGTTGTTGCAATGCATAAATGCTTAAAGAATAAAGCAAGCTATATTGAACTATACTATAATATTTTATTTGGATACATCCTCTTGTGAAAGCTAGCAATGGTAACAAAAATTTGAATTGCTCCTGGTGAAAGACGAGAGTATTGGTATTTCAGTCTCACTGATTTTGAAAGCTAGTGGGATTTGCTGAAGTATGTGGACTTGTGGCCTATTGCTTTGCCTTGGGATAGATCCATTTGGCATGTCAAATCCATTTGATCATGGTCTGTTTTTTTTCCGAGTTCTGCTAATCATTTACAAATATGCGGTGCTCTGATAGGTAAACACTACATATGCATAGCTTAGCAGGCTGACATTTCATCTTGTTGGCTGCATTCCAGCTTCACATTATTTGAGTTATGACCATGATTGCCTTATTGAGATTACATGCTTCTTGAGTTTGAAGCATAAAGTGCGTGCTGGTTCTGTACATATAAGCCATAATGTCCTTTTTGAGAACAATTTAAACTTTTAGCAGTATGTTGCAAACTTGTCATTTGGCCTCTTTACTTCAATTTGCTGCTCACTATATGAATCACTGAGAGCAGAAGTAATCTGATTATTGAGTTACTCGGAAATGGGTGGTGATCAATATGCAGATTAAAGCCTTTTGTGACAGCACTGTAAACTTACGTTGAGTACAGTTGGGGTGTAGGCTGCAATTTGTCTTGGGATTTGTTTCTCCATTTACCCTGCAGTTCACACCAAGAATCATTATTGTGGAGTTATTTCATGTTTTGTGCTTAGTCATAGCATGGGTACCGTTATTTCTGAGGTGTAGGTGAATGCATCTGTTATTTAGCTAGAAGTTTGTTGCATCACCCTCTGTATTCAAGCCCTCCGTGTGCTGTTTCAAAATAAGAATAATAAACTAATTATACACCTGATTTCTCAATAGAGCTTTTCTGTTGAAGTTGTATTTGTTGCATATTTATGCTAATGTTCTGATTCTTACGCAGATGAAGAAGATCCATCCTCCATCTCAGGGAGGATTGTCGAGTGTTCTTGGAATAAGGAAGAGGAGTGTTGGGTCTGCATGCGCGTTACATTTGATAAATCAACTCCAAATGATATCAACACATACCGCAAGGCTGATTCTCCTATACCCTTTTCTATGTTATAGTTACTGCAAAATTGATGGCTGCATTTCTGAATCAGTTTTGACTTGTTCATTTACATTGTAATATTGTATACAGAGCTAACCTCCAATAAAAGGTGACCCTTCAAAGCCGTATTTCGAGTGATTATATGTGTTGCTGAGGTAGGGCAACTAGATTCTAAATGTTGTTTGCTAATTTCATGTTTCGAATTGTGTGGTTCTGTATTGGTTTGAATTTACTGTTCCCACCTGATACTTGCTCTAGTTGCATATTACTGTTGGTAACATATCAATGCACCTGAATTTCGAATGCAATGATGTATATATATATATATATATATATGATATCCAGAGGGCATGGCTAGCAGTATTCCTGAGGCTAGCCAAAAATGCATTTTTTATTTTTGTGGTGGCGAATTATTTGTGTCGGTTCTTAGTACAAACCGACACACATATGCCTATTTGTGTCGGTTTGTGTTTCTAACTGACACTATATGTGCATATTTCTATCGGTTCGTGTCTCAAACCGACACTGATAGGTGAATATTTCTGTCGGTTTGTGTGTAAACCGACACTGATAGGTCCATGTTTGTGTCGGTTTGTGTTTCGAGCCGACACTGATATGTGACTATTTGTGTCGGTTTGTGTGTAGAACCGACACTCATATTTAACTATCTGTATCGGTTCATGTTCAGAACCGACACTACTCTCTAACTATTTGTGTCGGTTTGTGAGTACAACCAACACTGATAACTTTATTTGTGTCGTTTTTTAAACCGACACTGATAATTCACGGTTATTACTGTTAGTACGTCTGTGTCGGTTGGAAAACCGACACTAATGTCGGTTGCGAACCGACACAAATGACCATGTTTGTAGTAGTGTTTGACTCATATTCACAAAACGATACATCACTTTTGCGTATTTATAGAAAACTCACTCATACCCGGATTTTGAAATCTCGTTTTTGAATACCCGGAATTTTAAATTCCGATTTAGCTTTTCCCAGAATTTCAAATATCGGTTATGGCGTATTTGGATTTTCAAATCTCGATTTTGGGTTGTTTTGGAATTTAAAATCCTAGAAGTGCCCCATACCCGATTTCTGAAATTCTGGGTATGCATACCCGGAATTTAATAATCCAGTAATGCATACCCGGAATCTCAAAATCTGGGTATGGCCCATTTTTTTTATTTCCGTTTTAGCTATTGTTATTTCGTGTTAAAGAATGTATATTTGAGTTGATTTTAGAATTATTTTTGAAAGTAATCATTTTTTGCACGTGTATTATAAAAATATACCCCAATTTTTTTTTTGCAAAAATAACCATCTGTAGCACCACATACCAGCGATTGGGATTAGTCACGCCATGTGGCAGCGATTGGTTGGCCAATCACGCCTTGTGGTGCGGGCAAGCACCTATTTTGCTGCCTTAGCAGGGAAATAAATGCTCGCCTGTGGCAGCTGTTCGAAAGAGCGGGCAAAAGAAAGGGAAAGAAGAAAGGGAGTAGGAAAAAAATAGGAAAAATAGTTTGTTAAAATGAAAAAATGTGAGAATAATAATAGAAATATATTTAAATAATTTTTAGTTTTGTATGAAGGAAAAACACGATGACATATTTAATCTAAAAATAATGTAATAGAGTGAAAAGATATTGTTTGATTGTTTATACTGTGGGGATAAAATGTAAAGTTGTAGGATATATTGTTTCATTCTGAAATTTTTGAAAAATGAATATATGCAAGGGAAACTAGCACCCACCTGTTTGGTGGGCACAAGAAATGTCTCATTGGTTCAAATGATGAAATATTTGAAAATAAATATATGCAATGGAACGACTTAAATTATTTGTTAAACACATATTAGGGCACATACAACAAAAGTTCAGATGATGAAATAAGCAGTAAGTTATATTACAAGAGCATTATAGTAGTAAAGAAATTGCTGGATGAACAAACTAAGGAAGACATTGACCAGCATAGTATCGAGATCGCGTAACGTGGCACTATTTGTCATGTTGGAACAAGTGGTTGTTCCGCCTATATGGGTATAGTGGGAATGATGTACCATATTTTCTGCACATTAATGTTCATGTGTAAGTTATGTGATGTGTTGTCGGACACCGCTCAATCCCTCTTATGAAAGAACTCCATGGTAATGCGCAGTTCTCCCAGCCGTGGTCGATTGGGTGGCCTATGTCGTACGTCTCAGGGGTATACGACCAAACGTTTTAGTCTTTATGTGGATTTCTACCCTCCCATATAGGCATGTCATCCCAATTCCCGGTGTTCCCTATGTTAATACCACCCGGGTTCTCGGATGGTCTGTGTCGGTGTATTCTACACCAGGGTGCCCACTTCACCTTAGTAAGAGCCGCCCAGCGGACACGTGGCGTCCAGGCCACACCGCTGGCGGTCAGTAAGGCAGCCGCCAATGGACAGTGGCGACCAGCCACGCTACCGGGCGGTCAGCAGAGTGATCGCCCAGCAGACAGGTGGCGACCAGGCCACGCCGCTGGCGGTCAGCAGAGTGATCGCCCAACGGACAGGTGGCGACCAGGCCGCACCACTGGCGGTCAGCAGAGCGATCGCCCAGCGGACAGGTGGCGATCAGGCTGCGCCGCTGGCAATCAGCAGTTTGATCGCCCAGCGGACACGTGGCATCCAGGCCACGGCCGCTGGCGATCAGTAAGGTGGTCGCCAGGGGGACGCGCGGCGCCCAGGAAACACCGCTGGTGCCCAGTTCCCGAGGCCACTTGGTAACTTGTGCCACCACACGAAAGGTCAAAGGCATTTAATGTGTATCGTGCACATTAAATGGGGGTAGTGAAGGCCACAGTATGGCAGCGTGTATTCCCAACACGCGCCATAATTACGAGTGACGTCACGATACAATTTCCCACCCCAGCAGAGCGGGCGGAGCCGGCAGGCGCGGGGCCCGAGGCGGGGGAGAGGACGGCTGTGCCAGGGCATTAAGTGTGCTTCAAGAAAGTGACAGGTGCATTAAATGCGACGTGGCAGTATACTCAGTGTGCTGTACTATTGTAAGTCCCATGCGCCCCAGCCAGCCCGAGTATAAAAGGTAGCTAGGGTGCATGGGAGAAGGGGTTCGATCTTTTAGATTGATTCATCCTCCTTTGAGGTGAGAGGCCGGGGGAGTTCCTTGTCCCAGGTTCCTTTAGGTTTCTCCAAGAACACCAGCAAGAATTACACAAGCAGGACTAGGGCTATTACTCATGAGGAGGGCCTGAACCTGGATAAACCCGAGTGTCTTCTTGTGAGCTTCATCTGTTTCTTTTCCACCGTATCTCGAGCAATCTCCACGAAAGCCCCCCATTAGGACTTCTTACACCCCATTTCGGAAGGGGTCTATTAGCTCATACGCTGACAGTGGCACGCCAGGTAGGGTGCTCGGTGGTTGGATTGCCCTTGCTTCTTCCACCTTCTTGCGAAGTTTGCAAGAAGCTTTGACGGGCATCAGCATGGCGGCTTCATGCTCCAAGCATGATGGCCTACCCGAGGAGAGCGACGCTCGCAGCCGGTCTCGGCACTCTGCCAGGGCGTCGGAGCTCCCGGGTCCCTCCGCCCAAGGAAGGACGCATGGAGCTCCCACGTAAGCGGGTCAGCCCGTCCGACGGCATCTGTCGATGGGAGCCGACACCCAGCGCGAAATCTTTATGCGGCCCGGTTGCTCCTCGATCACCCCCCGGTTGCGCTAGGGGGAGAAACCCTGGCCGCTCCGTGGTTGCGGGACATCGCCCGCCTAGTGGATGTCGCCCAGCAGCAGGTGGAGGCGGCAAATCAGCCGAGGGCTTCCGGCGTCGGGTGGCAGGGCATGCGCACGACCGATGCGCAAGCCTCTAGCCGCCCGGCCACAGCTTTTCTTGGTCGTGAGGGCCGGGACAAAGGAAAGGGTGCACAGGTTGCAGCCCCCTCGGGTACAGGGGGATGTGCCATTGCTCCCACTTCTTCTCATGGTTCCCCCAAGCCGGCGGGGGGCCACGGGGATCTGAGGGCCCGCCTAGACGAAAGGAGGTCCCAGCGCGATGGTGACTTGCGCGATGTCCTTAGGGGGCATCGTGCGCCCGTGCAGCGTCGCGTTGGCCACCAGATGTCTAGCGGTCGGGGGGAGACCTCGCTCCCTGACTCAAGGGAGAGCATAGACTCGCACTCCTCGATCCCATCTCGGGGCCGAGGGGTGGGCGAGTGACGCTGCTCCCCCTACAACGTTGGATGCCAGGCGTTTTCCCTCCGCCTACGCCCAGCTGCGTGGCCGGAGAGGTTCCGCCCCGCGTCCATCGAGAAGTACGACGGCACCACCAACCCGGACGAGTTCCTGCAGATCTACACCACGGTGGTGCGCGCCGCGGGAGGGTCTGAAAAGATCATGGCCAACTACCTCCCTACATCGCTGACGGGCTCTGCCCGCTCTTGGCTGTTGAACCTCCCGCGAGGCTCCGTGCACTCGTGGGAGGAACTGTACGACCTCTTTGTCACCAACTTTCAGGGCTCCTACACTCAGCCGGGCGTGGAGGACGACCTCCATGCCCTGGAACAGACGAAGGGGGAGTCCCTGAGGGAGTTCATCCGGCGGTTCAGCCACTGCCGAAACACGATCCCCCGGATTTCCGAGCAATCGGTGATTATTGCTTTCCGGAGGGGGGTCCGAGATCAGAAGATGCGGGAGGAGATAGCTACCCGCACCATTTCGACCACCTCCGAGCTGTTCTCCCTGGCGCATAAGTGCGCCAGGGCGGCGGAGGCCTGGGAGCGCACGGCGGGGCCGTCCGGCCACAGCGAGGCAGGAACCTCAAAGTCTTCTGATCACAAGAGGAAGAAGAAGCGCAAAGAGGTCAGTACCGAAGAGATCCTAGTCGCTGAGCTGGAGACCAAGCCCCAGAAGCGCGACCGCCGGGATAGGAGGGGTGATCGTTGAGACCCGCGCGGCGACCGTGGGGACCGCTATTCACCCCACCGAGAAGACGACGGGGGCAGACCTTACTGCCCCATCCACAGGACCAATGGACAGGATCTAGCGGATTGCCAGGTCGTGTCCAAGCTGTTGGAGCAGCGGCTTAAGGAACGCCGCGAAGACGACCGCGATGACGCGGGCGAAGACCCTGCTCCGCTGGCCTTCCAGCAAGCGGAGCACACGGTGGCATTCATTCATGGCGGCTCCGCCACCTACTCTTCAAACTCACATTACAAGCGAGCGTTGAGGGAAGTGTGCGCCACCGTACCAACTCCCGAGGCAAGCAGGCTATTGAAGTGGTCGAAGGAGCCGATCACCTTCAGTCGAGCCGACCACCCGGAGAGTACCTCAGGCCCGGGCCATCTCCCGATCGTGGTTTCTCCCACGGTCCGGAATGCGAGACTCGGGCGAG
The DNA here is from genome assembly GCA_036346355.1 of Rhipidocladum racemiflorum. NCBI lineage: Eukaryota > Viridiplantae > Streptophyta > Magnoliopsida > Poales > Poaceae > Rhipidocladum > Rhipidocladum racemiflorum. The sequence continues at coordinate 49,440,480 of CM070589.1, forward strand.
TGCTTGTCGATGGAGGGAGCTCCATCAACCTTATGTCTGTAGGGGCGTTCAAGGCACTCCAAATTACCTATGAGGATTTGCGCCCGGCCCCTCTCTTCTACGGAGTTGCCCCTGGGGTGGGCTTGATGCCCCTGGGACAAGTCCAGCTGCCCGTCACCTTCGGAAGCGTGGAGAACTTCCGGACAGAGAAAATCAACTTCGAGATCGCAGATTTCGACCTACCCTACAATGCTTTGCTTGGCCGGCCAGCTCTCGTCAAGTTCATGGCAGCCACACATTACGCCTACATGATGATGAAGATCCCTGGGCCTGGGGGTTCGATTACTGTGAAGGTGGATCGGCTGGAAGCCCTGCGCCTCAGCAAGCAGGTGCAGGACCTGGCCGGCACCACCTGCTCGGCCCGAGGCGAGGATGACCGCCCAGAGCTCCCCCCGGTAAAGGCCCGCGCCTCACCTGGTTCCTCGGGTGAGGTGAAGGCGGTCCCCGTTGGCGAGGACGGTTCTGGGAAGGTCGTGAAGATTGGTGCCAGCCTCAGCACCAAATAGGAAGACGCGCTCGTCACCTTCCTCCGGTCTAACTTAGATGTGTTCGCATGGTAACCATCTGAGATGACCGGGGTCCCTAGGGAGGTGATTGAGCACCAATTGGCAACGCTCCCTAGAGTGCACCCAGTCATGTGCTGAAAAATTGGCTTAGAATTGAATTTGCAAAATGTGTTTGTGCTTGTGTCTGACAATTTGACAGCAAACAGTGAAGTCATCTTTTGTGCCGGACCAAACTCTCAAACCAGTAAGTTTTGCATGTACGTCGGACCAATTTCTTTGGTCAGTCGTGAACGGCTTTTTGAGGATTGATTTCGCATGTACGACGGACTGATTTCTTTTAGTCCGTCGTGAATGTGTTTTCGCCGGAATGATTTCTTCTTGGAACCGAAACTTTCACTTGTATAATGGACCGATTTTGTTTGTCCGTTGTGAATGGTTTTTTGAGTGCTTTTTCATGTGTACGCCGGACCATATTTCCTTGTCCGTCGTGAATGCGTTTTTGCTCGATTAGGGTTTTGAGCAAAATTGGAATTGTGTTTGATTCATTTTTGGGATTATGAAATTTGTGAGAATTTCATGATGCTTCTTTTGAAGTTGACTTTATGCAATGCTCGTGTGAGTATTTGCATGGATTGATGTGAGTCAAGTCGTGGACTTGTGCTCGGATTTGTTTTGTGGTTTGTTCATGTGCAGGTATTGCTCGAAGACGAATGTGGTCGATGACGGGACCGGAACTAGGTTCATGGAGGAACTGAGGTTCGAGACTAGGTTCAGGAGGAACTGAGGTCTTGGTGGTCAAGGATGTCATGCGGGACGTTCGGGCTAAGAGAATGGTGCACATGAAGAATGGTTAGTCACGTGAGAATGGCAGGAGGTCATTCGCGTGCAAAGTGTTAGTCACGTGAGTATGGCAGGTGGCCATACGCGTGCAAAGTGTTAGTCACGTGAGTATGGTAGGGTTGCCATACGCGTGCAAGAGTTGTACTCGGCCAGGTTGGGCCAAGTAGAGTTGTGTTGGATACAGATTCCTTCTAGGGAATAGGAATCGTATTCAGAACTCCTTGTGGGTTGGTGCTTTAAATAGGAGGGGTTGTCTCCTGTTGAAGAGCATCGAATTGAGGAGAGCTAGGCGCATAGAGCCTTGGGCTCAAAGTTTAGGGTTTGTACTCTTTTGATGGGAGTACTTTAGACAAAAGAAATAAAGATCAATTCTTCTAGTTCCCGCATTGCTTCAACGTTCTCTTTTTGGTTCTTGTTTGCATGCTTGTTCTAGTTATAGATTGGTTTTTGTTCTTTAAGTTTTATCTTGATTTGATCCATCAAAAACCTCTCTAGGGTATTGATCTAGTGTTTCTCAAAGTCTAGTTGATCAATCTTTTGTCGTTCTTGTTTAATCTTGAAGTTTTGATTAGATTGATTCTCGTCAAGTTCTGGATCAGCAAGCTTACGAAGCCCATAACTTTTGATCCGTAAGTCCGATCGAGCTGATTCTTTTTGGGTTTTATTTGTATTGGAATCTAGTTTCTTGTGTCCAAATTTCAGATCGTTCCGACGGTTGGATCTCCGGGAATTCGCGTTTTACCGAACCTTTGTCATTCTGTTTTTGTCGAAAACGAGGCAATTATTTGGTTCTGTTTTGGGGTGAACTTTTAATAGATCAAGAATTTGGTTTTAGCTTCCGCACAATCATTCACCCCCCTCTGATTGCTATATTCGTATACTTCGATCCTACAAGTGGTATCAGAGCAAGGTTTTTCTAATCTATCTTAATCGGTGATTAGATCAATGGATCATTATTCGACAAAACCTTGTGTGTTCAATGGTGTTGATTTTCAGTTTTGGAAGGCCAAGATGGATGCGTTCATCCAAGCTCAGGGATTCGCAATTTGGGAGAAGGTCTACAAGCCATATGAAGTCCCTGCAAATGACAACGTCAACGACACCAATCGCACACATGTTGAAGCAAACAGCAAGGCGCGCAACTTGATCATCCAAGTTTTGGGACGCAGCGACTTTGACCGTGTGATCCATCTCAAATCCGCACATGAGGTATGGAAATCTCTTTGTGATTACCATGAGGGTTCTAACACTATTAAAGAGGTTCGTCAAGATCTTTACAAAAAAGAATACATGCGATTTGAGATGAAACCCGGTGAGTCGCTAGATGACTTCTTTGCACGTTTCAATAAAATTCTTAGTAATCTTCGTGCTGTTGGAGTTAGCTTTGATGATGCTGCTAATGCTAGACAATTGCTTGGTGCTTTAGACATGTCTATTTGGGAGATGAAAGTTACATCTATTAGAGAATCTACTGTCATGAGTACACTTACCTTAGATGTTCTTTATTCCAAGTTGAAAACTCATGAATTAGATATTCTTGCTAGAAAGAATGATCATAAATCAATTGCTTTGACATCTCAATCTAGCATATCTCATAATGGTGCTGCTTCAAGCTTTGCTCTATCTTTCTTATCTTCACTAACCGATGAACAGATTGAGCAATTCCCAGAAGAAGACTTGTCACTACTCTCTTCTCGCTTTAACAAAGCTTTACAAAATGTGAGAATGAGAAAGAGAGGTGGTGGTGGCCCTCCAAGATGCTATGAGTGTGGTGATCTCGACCATATTCGTCCAAACTGTCCTAAACTTGCAGGTAAAGCATCAAGGGAGGAGAAGGACAACGACAGAAGAAAAGAGAAGAAGTTCTCTTCAAGTAATAGAAAGAAGAAGAGCTTCATCAACAGCAAAGTTGTCCACCGAGTTCTTTCCGCTCTTGAACAAGTCAATTTGAGCGATGTGGATTCAGGGAGCAGTGAGGACGATGCAACTCCAAGCAAGCATGAGTTGACGGGGTTGTGTCTCATGGCTAAAAGCAGCAACAGCTTTACTGAGGACGACCACGACAACGATTTCAATGAGGTAGATCCTTCTTACGATGAATTAGCTATTGCTGTTGCTCGACTTGGTAAATTGCTTGATAAACGTGACAAGAAAATTAAGAAACATGATTTTGTTGTTGAGTCATTGAATGCTGAAATTGCTAGACTTAAAACCTTGATTCCTGATGATGATGCTTGCAAATCATGTGACTTAATTTACAATGAGCTTACTTTGCTTAGGAAAGAACATGCTCTTCTGTTGCATCTAAATGAGAAAAATGATAAACATGTTAAACATGCTAGCTGTTCCACTGATAATTTGCATGGTTTAACTTCTTGTTCTAAATGCTCAACTCTTGAATTAAAATTGAAAGATGCAAATGCTAGGATTTCTCAATTGACTGATAATCTGCTTACACATGAGGTTCTTTCATGCTCTACTTGTCGTAAATGTAAAAGAGAAGGTTGATAATCTTTGCAATAATTGTTTAACTCTTGCCAAGAAAGTTGATTACTTGCAAAGTTCTTTGGAACGATTCACTAATGGCAAGAAAAGATTAAACATGATTTTGGATCAATCTAAGGTTAGCTCAAACAAGAAAGGTTTAGGTTTTGATCTTCATGCTTCATATGAAACTAAACCTCGCTCTGTTGTTTATGCTCCTTGCAATGACAAACTTGAGATTTCAAATGAGCCTAAGAAAATTGTCTTCAAATCTGCTGGCCTTTTATCTTCTACTATGATGAATGCAAATGTTGCTTCTACTGTTAAAGCAAAACATCATGTTAAGTACACTTGCACTCATTGTGGTAGAGATGAACATTTAGTAGACTTTTGCTTTAGACTAGCTAAACAACAAAAGAGAGAAAGGTTTAATGCTAGGTCTAATTTCAGAAAGGCACACTCTACTTCTCATTATGTGCCTAGGGTGAAACAAACACCTTTTGATGCTAAAAACACGGGAAAAGGCAAATCTGATTTTGTGCATAAGAATACTCGTGTTGTGCCTACTATTCTGCGTCGTGTGTCTCAGTACTGGATTCCTAAACATCTTATTTCTAACCCCAGTACCGAGACCTCGACACTTTCTGCTTCTATGTAGGCTTCTCACGCGAGGAGGGAGAACATGTGGCTAGTGAATTTCGGATGCTCACTTCATATGTTCAGTGATAAGATTTGGTTCACTCGTGCATCTCATGCTGAAAGTGTTGCCTTTGGAGATGCTTCTTCCACTTCTGTTTTCGCAAAAGGCACTAGTCCAAATGATGCAAGTACATGTGCATATGTTCAGGGGGAGAGTGTCTTTGTTCATAAAAGATGATGATGATGCTGTTGAGGATGAGATAATTGGAGGTTTACATGAGAGACTCTTCCCACGTGCTTGTGTGTGCTTGTTTTCAAGCTTCCCACGTGCTTCACATCGACAAGCGTTCAAGTGAACTTTCAGGTATCTCCATGGTACTCAAGATTTTTGCATTTGGCTTTCTACTTCCTTATGCATTAGTTTAAGAGCTTATTCTGATGTTGACTTTGGAGGATGTTGAATTGATTTGGTTCGTGCCACCTCTTGAGTAATCCCCTTTCTTGAGCATATTGATATTGGATTTCACTTTCTTAGAGATCATGTTGAAAAATAAAATATTGTGCTTCACCATGTGGATATTGAACATCAATTGGCAGACATTTTTACAAAACCTTTGTTTTCTTCTTGTTTTGCTTTTATTCGGGGAGAACTTGGGATTGTTCATCCAATGGGTTTGTTTTGAGGGAGAGTTTCCTTGCCAAGTTCTTTCACTTAATGAGCTCACTTTATCATATTTCTTTTATATGTTATGTAATTGAGCTAATATATGATAATCTAATTGTCTCACTTGAACTAAAAAATGATATTGCGGAATTCCCTGGAATGATTGCCTATAGCTAAATACTCTGTGATATCTCACTCTTCTAGGCTTGATATTGAATCTTCTTGACAAATTTGGGCTATGAAGCAAGTGTGTTTTCAACTTTACTCTTTCATAAGACCCTTAATCACTTTTGCATGTTTACAATCAAAGAAAAAGGAAAAAGAAAAGGGAATCAATATAAAAAAGGGGGCTGTTAAAAGCAAAAGCTTCAAGTTATGTGCTTCAGGCTTGCTTTCCCTAAAAAGATAAGATGTATGCTTCAAGCATGCCATTCCCTCAAAGATAAGATGTATGCTTCAAGCATGCCACTCCTAGAAAATAAAAGAAGTATGCTTCAAGCATGCCACATGCAACTTATTGTTTAAAGATTAAATTGGTCTACTAGATTGGAGTTGAAACTACTTGCTCGCCCTAAGTTGTTAGTTGCTTCAATTTTTAAAGCCTTGCTTTTTCTGCTAAGATCTTGCTTAGTACTTGGCTATAGTTGACTAAATTGAGGTTGAGATGCATGTCATTCCCTAACTTGTTAAAATCACATCAAGATCATGTATTTTGCATATTATGTGATATATAAGGTCATATGATCGAATGAGCTCATCTTTTCCTATCTTGGCACTCCCTTGTTTCTTCTTGTGAAATCATTGCTACAAGAAAAATTTTGAACAAATTCTCTCTTTTGTACTCTTGATGAATCCATTGTCAAAGGGGGAGAAATTTGGGAATCATTGAAAAGTTTAAGGAAAAAGGGGGAGAAGAAAAGGGGGAGTTGTGTTTGGAAATTTGAGAATTTTGGGAGAAGTTTGGAGAATTTTGGAATTTTTGGGCACATTGCACATTCACACACATGTTCCTTCTCGGGGAGATTTTGTTTTGCTTTTTGGTCAAAGGGGGAATTCTGTGTTTTCTTACTTTGGTCTTTGATCCTTTGGATTTCAAAATCTTTTGTAAAGTGAATGCCAAGTGTTCAATTCTAAGTGGTGTTGCCAATGTTTTCATCAAGGGGGAGATTGTGAAATCATGTGCTGAAAAATTGGCTTAGAATTGAATTTGCAAAATGTGTTTGTGCTTGTGTCTGACAATTTGATAGCAAACAGTGAAGTCATCTTTTGTGCCGGACCAAACTCTCAAACCAGTAAGTTTTGCATGTACGTCGGACCAATTTCTTTGGTCAGTCGTGAACGGCTTTTTGAGGATTGATTTCGCATGTACGACGGACTGATTTCTTTTAGTCCGTCGTGAACGTGTTTTCGCCGGAATGATTTCTTCTTGGAACCGAAACTTTCACTTGTACAACGGACCGATTTTGTTTGTCCGTTGTGAATGGTTTTTTGAGTGCTTTTTCATGTGTACGCCGGACCATATTTCCTTGTCCGTCGTGAATGCGTTTTTGCTCGATTAGGGTTTTGAGCAAAATTGGAATTGTGTTTGATTCATTTTTGGGATTATGAAATTTGTGAGAATTTCATGATGCTTCTTTTGAAGTGGACTTTATGCAATGCTCGTGTGAGTATTTGCATGGATTGATGTGAGTCAAGTCGTGGACTTGTGCTCGGATTTGTTTGTGGTTTGTTCATGTGCGGTATTGCTCGAAGGCGAATGTGGTCGATGACGGGACCAGAACTAGGTTCATGGAGGAACTGAGGTTCGAGACTAGGTTCAGGAGGAACTGAGGTCTTGGTGGTCAAGGATGTCATGCGGGACGTTCGGGCTAAGAGAATGGTGCACATGAAGAATGGTTAGTCACGTGAGAATGGCAGGAGGTCATTCGCGTGCAAAGTGTTAGTCACGTGAGTATGGCAGGTGGCCATACGCGTGCAAAGTGTTAGTCACGTGAGTATGGTAGGGTTGCCATCGGTGGGCAAGAGTTGTACTCGGCCAGGTTGGGCCAAGTAGAGTTGTGTTGGATACAGATTCCTTCTAGGGAATAGGAATCGTATTCAGAACTCCTTGTGGGTTGGTGCTTTAAATAGGAGGGGTTGTCTCCTGTTGAAGAGCATCGAATTGAGGAGAGCTAGGCGCATAGAGCCTTGGGCTCAAAGTTTAGGGTTTGTACTCTTTTGATGGGAGTACTTTAGACAAAAGAAATAAAGATCAATTCTTCTAGTTCCCGCATTGCTTCAACGTTCTCTTTTTGGTTCTTGTTTGCATGCTTGTTCTAGTTCTAGATTGGTTTTTGTTCTTTAAGTTTTATCTTGATTTGATCCATCAAAAACCTCTCTAGGGTATTGATCTAGTGTTTCTCAAAGTCTAGTTGATCAATCTTTTGTCGTTCTTGTTTAATCTTGAAGTTTTGATTAGATTGATTCTCGTCAAGTTCTGGATCAGCAAGCTTACGAAGCTCATAACTTTTGATCCGTAAGTCCGATCGAGCTGATGCTTTTTGGGTTTTATTAGTATTGGAATCTAGTTTCTTGTGTCCAAATTTCAGATCGTTCCGACGGTTGGATCTCCGGGAATGCGCGTTTTACCGAACCTCTATCATTCTGTTTTTGTCGAAAATGAGGCAATTATTTGGTTCTGTTTTGGGGTGAACTTTTAATAGATCAAGAATTTGGTTTTAGCTTCCGCACAATCATTCACCCCCTCTCTGATTGCTATATTCGTATACTTCGATCCTACAGATTGGCAACGCTCCCTGGAGTGCACCCAGTCCGGCAGAAAGTTCGGAGGCTGGCACCAGAGCGGCAAGATGCCATTCGGGATGAGATAGAGAAACTGCTGCAGGCAAGGATTGTACGGGAGGTCGCCTACCCTGAGTGGCTGGCCAACCCTGTGCTTGTCAAGAAGTCGAACGGGAAGTGGCAGATGTGCATCGACTTCACCGACCTCAACAAAGCCTGCCCCAAGGACCCGTACCCCCTGCCGCGGATAGACATTGTCGTCGATTCCATAGCAGGGTGCGAGGTCTTGTGCTTCCTGGACGCCTACATCGGCTACCACCAGATCAGCATGGCGCGGGAAGACGAGGAGAAGACTGCTTTTGTGACCCCTCTAGGCGTGTACTGTTATGTCTGAATGCCATTTGGATTGAAGAACGTTGGTTCAACCTACTAGCGAGCTATGCACACTGTATTTCGGTCACAAATTGGAAGAAATCTTGAAGTATATGTTTATGACTTGGTAGTGAAGACCAAAAAGACTGCAAGGCTTGTTGAAGATCTAGAGGAGACTTTCTCCCACCTCCGGCAGTATTGTTTGAAGCTAAATCCTGAGAAGTGTGTGTTCGGTGTGTCATCTGGAAAGCTGCTTGGGTTCCTCATTTCCAGTTGTGGAATTGAGGTCAACCCAGAAAAGATCGCGGCCATCGAGCGCATACAACCGCCCACATGGCTCAAGCAAGTCCAGTGCCTGGCTGGTCGCCTGGCCTCTCTTGGCCGGTTCATAGCCCGGCTTGGAGAGAAGAGTCTCCTCTTTTTCAAGCTATTGAAGAAGACCAACTTCTTCGAGTGGACTACAGAAGCGCAACAAGCACTCGAAGAATTAAAGAAGTACCTCTCCTCCCCTCCGGTGCTGGTCGCTCCCGAGCCAGGCGAGCCGCTACTGTTATATGTGGCAGCCAGTCCTGCTGTTGTGAGTGCGGCGCTGGTGGCGGAGCGTGAAGGCGTCCAGCCGGCCGCCATCGACAAGAAGGTGTTACATGATGCGGAAACAAGGTATCTGCAAGCCCAGAAAATGGTGTACGCCGTGCTGGTGGCATCCAGAAAGCTGCGACATTATTTCCAAGGAAGGGAGATCACAGTGATTTCTGCCTGCCCCCTGCGTGAGATTCTCCACAATCGCGAAGCGGAGGGTTGCATTGCCAAGTGGTCTGTGGAGCTGGGGGAGTTTGGTCTCAAATTCGCCCCCAGCACTGCAATCAAGAGTCAAAGGCTGGCGGAGTTCGTCATCTAGTGGACTCCTGCCGAACCTGAAACTGAAGAAATCCCCGCGCCTTCCCCCTGGATACTCTACTTCGACGGTTCCTTCAGGCTCGAAGGCGCGGGGGCTGGGGTCCTCCTGGTTTCTCCAACCGGGGACCTCCTCAAGTACGTGGTCGTCCTGGACTTCAAGGCCACCAACAACGTTGCCGAGTACGAGGGCTTGCTGGCGGGGCTTCGTGCTGCCGCGGCCATCGGAGTTCGGCGCCTACAAGTCAAAGGCGACTCGCTGCTAGTCATCAACCAAGCTAGAAAGGAGTTCTCTTGCTCTGATCCTGTCATGGCAAAGTACTTGGCAAAGGTTAGAAAGATGGAGCGACATTTCGACGGGATGGGTATACTCATATCTCCCGGCGCGACAACTATTTGGCAAACGAGCTCGCGCAGCTCGCCTCGACAAGATCCCCTGTTCCGGTCGGAGTCTTTGAAGAAAGGCTTCCGCGACCGTCCATCGCAGTCCCCATTTCTGGTGGGAACGATGGTGACGCTACTTCAGCCCTCATTCCGGGAGGGAGAGTAGTACCGGCGGAAACGCCTGGCCAGGCGGAGTACCCGGGCGATCACCCTGTGGTCGCCACACTTGACCGGGAAGGCACATGGATGGATCCGATCCTGGCCTACCTGCGGGATCAGGTGTGCCCCGACGATGATGCGTCAATGGAGAAGATTGCACGAAAGGCCAAGTGCTATACCCTGGTGGGCGGGGACCTTTACCACCGGGGTAGAAACGGGGTTCTCCTGAAGTGCATCACTCGGGAAGAGGGGAGCAGTTTGCTCTCTGATATCGATGGAGGCGTGTGCGGGAGCCATATGTCCAGTCGAATGATGGTGGGGAAAGTTTTCCGCCAAGGGTTCTATTGGCCGATCGCCCTCTAGGATGCTTGCGAGTTGGTGAGGAAGTGCGAGGCATGCCAGTACCACGCCAAGCAAATCCACCAACCAGCCCAGGTTCTGCAAACCATCCCGCTCTCATGGCCCTTTGCGGTCTGGGGGCTGGATATCCTGGGCCCATTTCCCCGGGCCATAGGGGGCTACACCCATCTGTTCGTCGCCATCGACAAGTTCACCAAATGGGTGGAAGACGAGGCGGTCAGAGCCATTACTGCTGCCGCCGCAGTCAAGTTCATGCAAGGAATCTTCGCCCGTTTTGGGGTCGCCAACCGCATTATCACCGACAATGGCGCCCAGTTCACCAGCGCTGTCTTCTTGGGTTTCTGTGAAGAAATGGGCACCAAGGTTTGTTTCGCCTCGGTGGCCCACCCAAGAAGTAATGGCCAAGTGGAGCGGGCCAATGCGTTGGTGCTGAAGGGCCTCAAAACCAGGGCATTCGATCGACTCCACAAGCGTGGAGCCCGATGGACTAAAGAGCTCCCGGTGGTGTTGTGGTCGCTTCGTACCACCCCCAGCCGAGCCACTGGGGAAACTCTTTTTTCCTAGTCTACGACGCGGAAGCTGTCCTACCTTCGGAGCTAGCCTTAGGGTCACCACGAGTGGCAGCATTCATTGAAGAAGCCCAGGAAGATCTGCGTCGAGAGGACGCCAATCTCCTGGAAGAAGTGCGAGATCGCGTAGCCTTGTGTGCTACCCGATACCAGCAAAGTCTCAGGCGGTACCACGCCACCCGGGTCAGCAAGAGAACACTGGCAGTGGGCGACCTGGTCTTGCGCAGAGTTCAGACGCATGCCGAGTTGCACAAGCTGTCTCCCCAGTGGGAGGGCCCCTTTAAGGTGGTCTCAATCTCTCGTCCCGGGGCGGTCAGGTTGGCCACTGAAGACGGGGAGGAGCTGACAAACTCCCAAAACATAGAGCTCCTGCGTAAGTTCTATCCCTAAAAATTGGTTGTAAGTACAAAGCAGTGTACCCCGGCCAGTCGGTTTGTGTCTTCCTCTCCTGGGCTGGTCGGGGAAAGCCTCTATTTTAAGCGTTCAGTTTCATTCAAGGCAGTTATCGCCTTTGTTCTCTTTTCTTTCTGGTTTGTGCCCAGATGGGCCGTGTCCGCGTAATCGCCCTCAGTACCTTAAGGCTCTCTGAATTCTCGACGGTAATAGTGGGACACTGGGTGAGCGTGGCATGCAGGGATGAGCGATCGGATGGCTGGTTTGGCACGGTTTTCAACACGATCATGATGCTCAGGGTGTCCCCGTGAGAACCGGTGACTCAAACACCATTACCGAGAGCCTGCTACCCTGCCACACCTCACCAAGTGTTCGGCCTCAAGAGACCGCGAGAGTGATGAGTTTCACAGGGTCCTAAGGTCCTGAGATAGCGATATTCCGGTGCGAGGGATCCGGGCCCTACACCCCAACTAACCCTTAAAGCGTGTGGTTGCCTTCTTGTTCGTCCAGAACCAGCATAGTGGAGGCGCGGACAAGCATCCAAACATAAGACATGTGAAGGGAGGTATACACATTTATAAACAAGAATTTGATTTGCAGGAGTCTTTTACAGAGGACAACAAAACAAAAAAGCAGGCGAAACTAAGTCTGGAGTCTTCACTCCTCGTCCGTCGCGGCTTCCGCAGCTGCCTGGTCCTCTACCGGGTCGGCGTCCAGCCTGAGCGCCGCGTCCTCGGCCACTACTTCCAGCGCTGGGTTGACCATCTCAAGCTGATCGGCGACCTGCTCGGCGGCGTTGCTGACCTATTCCTTCGCGCGAGCCCAGTCCCCTTCCACCCCGTGGATGGCGGCCAGGGGGTCGAAGTTGGCATCCTGGCTGGCGCAGCAGGAGAACACGTACGTCGCCATGGCCGCCGCGACTACCCGCCCCTCTTGGCTAGACCGGGTGGCTAAAGCGTCGGGCAGGTGAGTGAGGAAGTCGGCGATCCGGCTCATGCAGAAGGCATAGTGCCGGGCCGTCTGCTCCAGGGGGGCCGGCTGCTCCAGCCCCAATGGCTCCAAGCTGGCCACCATCCGGTCGAAGGCGGGGCACAGCATGGAGGTGGTATCGGTCTCTGCGCGGAGCCGCTCACCCTTTTCTTCGTCACGCTCCCGGGTGATCGCCTCGACGCGGAGGGCTCCTCGCTCCCTCTCCTCCTGCAGATCCCACTCCAACCGCTCCGCTCGACCGTGCCAGTCCTACGCCTCCTTGCGGAGGCAGTTGTTCTCTACGATGGCCTCCCTCAGCCTCTCCTTGCTCGTCGCGAGGTAGCCGCTCACGCTGCAGTGCAATTTGCCAAGGGCAGCCAGCAGAGCGTCCGCATCCGCCGAGGGGATTGAGGCGATGGGGGCCTCCGGAGTGGGCGGCAGGCCCATTCCGCCTTCAGGCGGTAAGACGGCCACCCCTGCGGCGGCCACCTGGCGGTCGCCTGGGCTGCCTTGGTGCTCGATCACACGGCCTGCCAAGGCCGCTGCGTTGCTCGGCCTCCCGGGGCACTTGAAGTGGTCGCCCTGAAGAAGGTAAAAAGGAGGTGAGCCTCTCAGATTAAAATAACCTAACAGTCTGCTGTGTGTTGGTTTAAGTACCCGGAAGAGGGCCTCCTGAAGCGAGGCACGGCCGGGGCGAGCGTTAGTCCCCCTCGTGACGCCGGTACTGGCGGATTAACCTGCGCTGGCGGCGGCGGAGGCAGATCGACCTGCGCCAGCGACGGCGGAGGAAGGACCGATGTCGGCGAAGATATGGTCGGAGCAACGCCAACTTCAACCACCTCGACGGGAGCAGTTGAAGCTGCGGCTGCCGTAGAGCTCCCCGCCCCGGTCAAGCCCTGCGAAGCGATCGTGGTCGCCGCGCCCCTGCCGAGACACGTGCCCTCCTGGAGCTGGCACTAGGGGCGTCGTCATCAGCGGGGCGCTTGCCCCTCCCCTGGTCGCTAGCTGGAGAAGGGTCCTGGATTGTCAACGCACCTTGGCGGGGCGTGTTCACCAGCCCCATGGCGTCCATGGTGGGCTTGGCGCAGGTGATCGCCACACGTTCCCGGGGCTCCACCTGGTAGAGTGGGAGCGCGCCCGTCGGGAAAGGTGGGACGTTGCTAGAGGCGTCCAGCAAACCCATCCAGGATTCGAGTTTTGTGGGGGACAGGTCCCCTGCGCCTGAAAAAAGAGAGAGGAATGAAGCCATCGTTAGTTCAGCGGCGGTTGCAAAAAGCACAAAAAAAAGTAACCTACCTCCGGGAGCTGTCCTGGTCATGTCGTCGGGGCCCGTGTACTGCCAGGCGAGGCGTGCACGGCGGCGCAGGGGACTGATTCTCCAAGATATGTAGTCCCGGAGAACCATGCCTCCCGTCAGGCCCGCTGTTCGCAGCTGGTCCACGTGGGCCAGCATCGTCCGGAGCTCGGGCGTCTCGTCGACGTGAGCTCCCCAGGTGGGGGTGCTGACCGTTGGCCCAGTCGGCAACTCCAGGACTTCCACGCTGCTGTCGTCCTTGATGTAGAGCCACTCGTTGTGCCAAGTCCTCCAGTTGGAACGGAGGTCCAGCGGAATGTAGTGTGAAGCCGCGCCGTCCCGAAGGCGGAGGTGGCAGCAGCCTGACGTGGTGGAGATGTCCTTGGCCGCGCGCAAGGAGTAGAAGTGGAAGAGAGGAAGGTTGGGGGCCACTCCCACGAACATCTCGCAGAAGTGGGCAAAGACAACAAGAAGGATGACGGAGTTAGGAGGAAGGTGAATGTTGTGGATGGAGTAGAAATTGAAGACGGCGAGGTAGAAGTCAGAGATTGGTGGGAGGAGACCGGCCAGCATTGCCCAGCCGAAGAAGATTACTTCTCCCGGGCGGCAGTCGGGCGCGGCGGTCCCGGCACGAGTACGGACGGTGCCGCCGGAGATCTACCGGGAAAACCTCGCGGCGTCGACGTCCTCGACGGTCGATGGAGGGAGCAGAGGTGCTGGCGGCGCCATGTGAGCAAAGGAGCGAAGGTGCAAGAGGGAGGCGATGCGCAGCAAAAAGGCAGTTCGCAAAAAGCAAAGGCTAGGGCTTAGCAGTTGGGCGAGGCTGAAAGGAAAGAATGAACCGCTCCCCCAGTGGCCACTTGTATATATAGGCGCATGGAGGGATGCTTCGGCGGGAGACCCGAAGGGGCGCGGTGGTTCGGTGGCAGGAAGCCCAAAAAATCAGTAAAGGCGTGGGCACGTTGCAAAGGTCCACGCCGATTACGAGGCGGGGGCGGCTGCACGCTCCACATCGATGCCCGGAAACGACGGCGGCATTTAAAGCCGCAGCATTATGTGGGCATTTATGGACCCACCCGGGAGACCGAGCCGCTTTTTCCAAAAATGTATGAGGACGCTCCAAGGTGGGTTCGGGGGCTACTGTCGATGTATTCTACACCAAGGTGCACACTTCACCTTAGTAAGAGCCGCCCAGCGGACATGTGGCGTCCAGGCCACACCGCTGGCGGTCAGTAAGGCAGCCGCCCAGCTGACAGGTGGCGACCAGGCCACGCCGCTAGCGGTCAGCAGAGTGATCGCCAAATGACAGTGTGGCGACCAGTGCCACGCCCGGGCGGTCACAGAGTGATCGCCAATGGACAGTGGCGACCAGGCCGCACCGCTGGCGGTCAGCAGAGTGATCGCCAGTGCGATGTGGCGACCAGCCACGCGCGGGCGGTCAGCAGAGTGATCGCCAATGGACAGTGTGGCGACCAGCCGCACGTGGCGGTCAGCAGAGTGATCGCCCAGCGGACAGGTGGCGACCAGGCCACGCCGCTGGCGGTCAGCACAATGATCGCCCCGCGGACACGTGGCATCTAGGCCACGGCCGTTGGCGGTCAGTAAGGTGGTCGCCAGGGGGACGCGCGACGCCCAGGCCACACCGTTGGCGCCCAGCTCCCGAGGACACTTAGTAACTTGTGCCACCACACGAAAGTTCAAAGGCATTTAATGCGTATCGTGCGCATTAAATGGGGGTAGTGAAGGCCACAATATGGCGGCGTGTGTTCCCAACACGCGCCATAATTACGAGTGACGTCACGATGCAATTTCCCACCCCAGCAGAGCTGGTGGAGCCGGCAAGCGTGGGGCCCGAGGCAGGGGAGAGGACGGCTGTGCCAGGGCATTAAGTGTGCTTCAAGAAAGTGACAGGTGCATTAAATGCGACGTGGCAGTGTACTCAGTGTGCTGTACTATTGTAAGTCCCATGCGCCCCAGCCAGCCCGAGTATAAAAGGTAGCTGGGGTGCATGGGAGAAGGGGTTCAATCTTTTAGATTGATTCATCCTCCTTTGAGGTGAGAGGCCAGGGGAGTTCCTTGTCCCAGGTTCCTTTAGGTTTCTCCAAGAACACCTGCAAGAATAACTTAAGCAGGATTAGGGCTATTACTCGTGAGGAGGGCCCGAACCTGGATAAACCAGAGTGTCTTCTTGTGAGCTTCGTCTGTTTCTTTTCCACCGTATCTCGAGCAATCTCCATGAAAGTCCCCCGTTCGGACTTCTTACACCCCATTTCGGAAGGGGTCTGTTAGCTCATACGCTGACAGTCTGCGTAACCCGTCAAAGATTTGTTACATAGTGCAGACCTCGGCCGGTTGCTTCCCCTTGTCCCTTCCTCTTCCAAAGGAGGTACCGTCTTGAACTTTTGGTGCGTTGGCCGTTGGCAGAGACTTGCCAAGATGCCTGCTCTATTTTGGCTCGCACTCCACCGTATGGTGCAGGAGGTGTGAGTTGGGCTTATCCTTGTACAACTGAAAGCGTGCCCTACAGTCAGTGTAGTATATCCGCTGTGGTCATCGAATAGCACCGTAGGCGTACTCGGGGTTTGATTTTTTTGGGCGGTAGTAGCACCACAGAGAGGGTTGCTCCCCCCAGTTATCCCATGTGGGAAGGGTGACATGTGGGTGGTTGTCGGGACCCGAATATGCAAATCCGGACCCTTTGTGTATTCATCACTAGTCCAGGATCGCGCTAGTGCACACAGTCTCAACATCCGTAATTACCACAATCATACTCAATGAAATAGTAAAGTACTTTATTGAAAGGAAATATAACCGGTTTCTCAACCTTATGGTCAAGTTACAAAAGTACGCATCGCAGGGCTTAAGTCTTATTCATATAAACATGCAGCAGAAAATAAAGAAACGCGTGGCGCCAACCAATATGCCACAGGCAACTGACTGGGCTCTCCCCTAGTTCGTCGGCTCCTCCTGGAACTCTTCCTCCAGTGCTGGCGTTGATTCTTCTTCAACTGATGTTTTGTTGTTGCAAGGGTGAGTATTTAAAGCACTCAGCAAGTCATGCACAGAATGCAGTCTAATATTCTACATGCATGGCTCATTACAAAGGATAGGCTAAGATGGTTCTTTTGCAGTAAAACACATTCATAGATAATAATAATAGATTGAAGGCAGTAAAATAGTAATAGCAATAATAACTTCATAAACAATTTCACAAGTAAAGCATTTATCAGCCTAAAGCAAGTTCATCATTTCCAACACCTAGTATCCATAAACCAAGTTCATTTTCATAAAGTCTAACCCTTGACTGTAATCCCCGAGCAGTGTCCAATACCGTGGACTCAGCTATTCGAATAGATTTTTTTTCACTCTGCAGAGGTTATACACTTTACCCACAAGATACAATCAAACACCACAATGGCGATTGTCCATCAAAGTCTTTTGGAAGCTTCTAACTCCACAAGTGAACCTCCCCGGTTGTTGAACACTAACACTTTCCTTAGCAAAGGCGAAGTTTAGGATAATGAACCGTTGGACGGGTACCTAGCTGCAGCCCTGGTACGCTTCCCCATACAACTACACAGAAGTGTAGTTGACACCCCGAGGTAAAGGTATCAGCAACCTACTCAACTAGGTCTGTCCCATTCCAGACATGTGGTTGCATGATGAACTCATTTCAAAGGCTTTCAAGGTTAAGTCTTTAGGTTAACCAGGGCAAGACTACCCAATTATCAAAATCAAATCGATGTTCCCGATGCCACACCCTAGCCCACTAGAACAATCTTGCCACTTGCCCTAGTCTAAAGCATTTTATCACCCAGTTGATTACCATGCACCACGTGCCATCAACATCATCAACGACACATGTAGCAATTTCCAAAATCATGTTCCATCTCTCATTAAGTCAAGATTAATTTTCGACATTCAAAATTATATCAATAACACGATTACATGCCTAAGCTGGCTACTTACGGTCTAATTAACCTATGTTAGCAAAGTATTAATGTCAAATTATTATTCCACATCCTAGGGTGACAAATGATTCATGGCATACAATTATCATAGACATAATGGCATAATCAAGTAGGTCACATAACTATTCCCGAAATTATTCAAAAGCATTTTGAATAAACTAACATGCAATAATTTAAATAAACATAGTTTCAAAAGTGGGATCAACTGTTCAAAGCATAACTTGCCTTCAAAAAGTACTTGTTCTTGGTCTTGAGCTTGCTCCTAGGTCAAAACTTTTCCTTCGAAGCCTTCGGGTAGTTCAACGTCTACGCGAATCGGATAAATAAACACCAAATAAATACAAATAGATAAAAACTCATCTCCAAAAATTAAATAAAATTCACCATTAAATAGAGCTCAATTTTCTAAAACTTTAGAAATTGGAATCACCTCAATCGGAGTTAAAACGCAAATATTATAGCCGTTTGAAGTTTAAAAAATCAAATTAAAAGAATAAACCAAAATCATTCATTTATTTTTCTATTGAAAAATCTGAATATGACATCAGCATTGCATCAGCATCGAATTTCAATTTCGACCGAATTATTTTTCTAAAGGAAAATTGAATTATTGCGCAAGCATCTAACGTCTTAAATAATCCATTCACGTGGGACCGGGAACTTGGTCTTGCATCATTCACGATGGACCAAACAGTTGGTCCGGCGTCACTCACGACGGACTGAAAAGTTGGTGCGGCGTACACGTCGATCTCTCAGTTACTTGGGAAATTTGGTCGGTGCAACATCAAACTACACGTTCACTACGGACCAGTAACTTTGGTCCGACGCAAACATCAACTACACATTCACTACGAACCAGTAACTTTGGTCTAACATTGTTCACGACAGACTGAAAAGTTGGTCCGGCGTCACTCACGACGGACCGAAAAGTTGGTTCGGCGTACACGTGCTACGCTTGGTTGATGTGCTATCGTAACATGGCCCAATCTACACCGTTCGATCTAAATCCTACGGCTAGGGTTCTAATCAAGCAAAGTGCAATATGGATCTATGTGGCTCAATCTGGTGCGTTGGATCTATATCCAACGGTGGCTAATAATTCTAAACCGTAATACGAGATTTGTTCGGGGTGACGTGGACCAATCTGGACGCTAGGATCTAGATCTAATAGCCTAGATCTAATTTGGGGTTTGAGCACTTAGTGGTGACGTGGGCGAACCTGGGCCCTCGAATCTTGATCGGGCGGTTGACAGAGCTCGCGAGGTCGGTGATGTCACGGCGGAGCAGAGGTGGCCAGAGACAAAGACGACGACCAACCAAACGACATTTTCGTGGCTCTCCGGTGAAGTGAGTAGTACTCCCAAGCGCGCCTCGTCGTGACGGTCCCGGATCTGGGCACCAAAGCGGCGGAGGACGGCGGCGGAACAAAGCAAGAACCCTAAAGTGAACCCTAACAACTACGGCGAGCAATCGCGGGCACGGTGAGGCTCTACTGGCGGCGGCTAGGGAAATGGGAGCGCAAGGCGAAGGTGATCCTCGGGCACACACCAACGCATTAAATACCGGCTCGGATGTCGAGATACGAGCGGATTCCGCGACGAGGCCGGTACGGGGCGACGGAGTCCGGCTCAAACACGGTCAGGCGATGTGGCACGATCCACGCCGTCCACGTGGCTTGATCCAACGGTTTGCGTCACGTTTATACGCGAGCACGACCATCGGATCCCGATCCAACAGTTCAACGTGCGTGCACACGTGGCTCATTCCTAGCCGTTGGATCTCGATCCAACAGTCGGCTCGAACGTGGCTCGAACGTGGCTCGGTCGGGCTCGAGTCGGACTCAAGTCTGACTCGGGTCGGTGCTACAATACTAACCCATTAGGGTTTTTCCAGCGATTTAATTTTTAAAATAATTTCTAGAAATCCAAATAAATCGGGAAAATAGCAAAATACTCAGAAAAATTCCAGAATAATTATGGAAAATACTTTGAGACATTTTGGACTTGAATAAAATATTTCCAGTAAAATTTTATTTGAAATTATTAAATATTTAAATAACTCAAAGAGGAATAAATTCACATTAAATCCAAATAAATTCTAGAAAATTCCAAAAATTCAAATAACTCAATAAATTAAATAAATGCACAAATTTGGAATGTTACAAACCTCCCCCCCTTAACAGAATCTCGTCCCCGAGATTCAGGGCTAACTAAGGAATAGGTTCGGAAATTCTTTCTTCAAATCCTCTTCGCGCTCCCAAGTCGCTTCACTCTCTGAATGGTTGCTCCACTGGACTCTGCAGAAACGGGTTGACTTGTTTCTCGTATCTCGATCCATTGTGTCCAAAACCTTTACTGGATGCTCTTTAGATGTCAGGTCTCCCTGCAGATCGATCGACTCTAACGGTGTTTGCTCACCTGGTACTCGCAAACACTTCTTCAGTTGTGACACGTGAAGCACGTCATGCACTCCTGCCAACGACTGCGGCAACTCCAATTGATAAGCAACTTCACCTCTGCGGCTCAAGATCTTGAAGGGTCCAAAATATTGAGGTGCAAGTTTCCCTTTGGCATGAAATCTCTTAACTCCCTTGAGAGGTGTAACTCTGAGGTATACGAAATCTTCTGGCTCAAAGCTTAGTTCTCACTGACGGTTATCGGTGTAACTCTTTTTTCTTGACTGAGCTATCATCAATCTTTCCCTGATCATGGCAATCTGCTCTTCGGCTTCTTGAAGAATGTCTGGTCCGAAGACATGGCGCTCGCCTGTCTCATTCCAATTCAGTGGTGTTCGACAGGGTCGACCATACAACGCCTCAAAGGGTGACATCTGTAAACTGGTTTGGTAACTATTGTTGTAGCTGAACTCAGCGTACAACAAACACTTGTCCCACGAGGTAGTGTAAGCCAACACACAAGCTCTCAGTATATCCTCCAGAATATGATTAACTCTTTCAGTCTGTCCATCCGTCTGTGGATGATATGCTGTACTGAAGTTCAAACGGGTCCCCATGGCTTCATGCAACTTATTCCAGAGTCATGAGGTAAATTGGGTACCTTTGTCCGATACGATCTTCTTCGGCACTCCATGCAAACAGACAATCCTTGACATATATAACTCTGTTAAGCGGTCTCCTGAATAGGTAGTCTTCACGGGTATGAAATGAGCGACCTTGGTTAAAAGATCCACTATGACCCCATATAGAATCGTATCCACCTTGAGTTTTAGGTAAACCGGTAATGAAGTCCATTCCGATTTCCTCCCACTTCCACTCAGGTATCTTCAACGGCTGCAGCAATCCAGCTGGCCTCTAGTGCATTGCTTTTGCCCTTTGACATATGTCACATAAAGCAACGTGCTCGACGACCTAACGCTTCATGCTCGGTCACCAAAATCTCTCTTTCAGGTCTTGATACATCTTGGCACTTCCCGGATGTATCGAGTACATGGAATCATGGGCTTCTTCCAGAATCAACTGTTCCAGCTCCTTCTTGTTCGGCATGCAGATGCGGTCTTTGATCCACAGTGTACTTTGCTCATCCAACTTGAAGTCTTTAGCCTTGCCTTCATCCATCTTGGACTTAATTCTGCGGATCTTATCATCATCCTTCTGACCTTCGCTGATCTGATCCTCGAAGGTAGGCTTTACTTCCAAAGTTTCCAGAAATCCTTCTGGTATGACTTCCAGCTTCATCTTCTGAAATTCTTTGCACAGCTCAGCCTGACTCTCTTCTATCAGCATATTTATGGTGTGGCTCTTCCGACTCAAGGCAATGGCTACTACATTAGCCTTGCCAGGATGATAGTGAATTCTAACATTATATGTGACACCCCAGAATATGACATTTTAGAATTCGGCATTTCAGTACGACTTTATAGCGTGTTTTTGGGCCGTTTGCGGGTGTTTGGGCCTCTTCGGGGGACTTTGGGCTTTGGGGGTTGAGTTGGGCCTCTGGTGGAAGGGTTTGGGCCCAAGGGGGGACTTTTGGGCAGCCAAACCTAGCCCCCACCCCTTGGTGCGCCCCCCACTCCCCTCTCACTCAACCCTAGCCGCCACCCACCCCTCTCCCCCCATGCGCCTCACCCATTGCCTCCCCTAGCCGCCACCTTGCTCCTTCCTCCCCACCACCTCTAGCCGGCCCTAGACGAGCTCCACCCCCACCCCTTGCTGCCACGCTCTTCCACGCCATTGCCCTCTCCATTAGGGAGCTCCATGATGAGAGGATCCGGCAGGATTGGCGCGTGGAGGAAGATCGGGCGATCGGGAGGCGTGTTCGCCGGTTCTTCATTCATTGGGCTAAGGTATGGTGATGGGAAACCTTTGGGGTGGATTAGGTTCTGTGTTAATGGAGGATTTCATGCTATTAGATCAAAAGGTTGTGCTGCCATTGGTTAGATTGGATGAAATCGAGAGTTTGCATGGTGTTCTGTTTCGGGCAGATTGGGTGTCCGACCTAGGGCTTAGGATTTCGCAATTTTAGAAGCATTTTATGGTCATCTGTATGTTGAGAAAGTTGTAGATAATTTCAATACCTTTCAGTGGACACCAAGAACAACGTAATACCTTTCAGTGGACACCAAGAACACGTAATACCTTTCAGCGGACACCAAGAACACGTAATTTTGCAATTTTTGCTTTTCATGAATTTAAATGAGATTTGGAATTTATTTGAATTTATTCCCCTTTTGAAATAATTAAAGAATTTAATTTTATAAATAAAATTTTGCTGGAAATAATTTATTTGAGTCCAAAATGTTCCAAAATATTTTCTAGATTTTTTCTGGAATTTATCTGAGTGTTTTGCTATTTTTAATGAATTAAATGAATTTCTGGGAATTAATTTGAATATTTAATCGTTGGGAAAATCTATCGGGTTTGCACTGTTCATTCGACCGAGCCCGAACCCGAGTCGGACTCGAGCCCGACCCGAGCCGCGTTTGAGCCGGACCCGAGCCAAATCTAACCCTAACCGCGTGACCGTTGGATCGAAATCCAACGGCCACGATTGTGCCACGTCACTCGAACTGGACCCGACTGAGCCAGCCAGGTCGCCAAGCCAGACCCGAGCCCTAACCCCGTGACCGTTGGATCTTGATCCAACAGTCCACGTTGAGCCACGTCACCCAATCCGAATTGGATTCGGATTCCGCCGCCGCCGCCCGTGCGTGTGCCCTCGTTTTCCGCGCATAATACGGATGTCGAGGGGGTATTTAATGCGCCGCCGCCGTCATCGTGTTCTCCGTTTTATTGCGTACCTGTACCCCTAGTCCATCACGCCAGAGCCACTATGGTTGCACCGCAATCGCTCGCCGTAGTTGGGTTAGGCTTCCGCCGCGGTTCTCCGTTGTGTCCGCCGCCGTCCACAGTCCATTGTCGCCGTCCGCTGTCTTTCGCTGCCACCGAGCCCAGATCCGGAACCGCAAGGACGAGATGCGTTGGAGACTACCACTCACTCCGCTGGAGGAGCCCCGCAACGCTGTTGCCGTGGTCGTCGTCCCCAACCTTGGTCTGCAAGCGCCGCCACACGCCTTCGCCGTCTCTTGAGCTCTCTCCACCGTCCAATCAAGATCCGAAGGCCAGGATTCGTCCACGTCACCACGGTAAAATTCCACATGTTAATTTTTAGATCTGTTTCCAACCGTTATATCTAGATCCAACGGTTTAGATCGTGCCACGTAGCCGTAACTGCACCGTGCTTGGATAGATCTCAGCCGTTAGACCTAGATCGTACGGCTAGGGTTAGCCCACGTTGTAACTTTAGATTGGATCTTGACCGTCCGATCAAGATCGAACGGTCCAGATCAACCATGTTGATTTCCAAACGCGTGAGGTTAGATCTGATTTAGGCCGTTGATTTTCAAATCAACGGCCGAGATCGAGCCACGTGGGCCGTAAGTCTAATCGCCGCGGCCAGCTGTCACGCTTATCGCCGCCGACGCCACGCTGCGTGACGCCAAGACGGACCCGCGTGCGGCCGACTCAGCCGGACCGCACCATGACGTCTTGCTGATGTCATGGTGGGGCCCAGCTGTCATAGCCCTCGGTCGAGCCGTGCGCTGACGTCAGCGCTGATGTCACCCGAGGGGTCCACCTGTTAGAGGCACACGTGCCGTGGACCTGGTCCACGGTGGATCGAGCCGAACCGTGCACCTGGTCCATGGACCCGAGGCGATGTGGCAGCCTCTGATTGGTCCACGTGTCATGCTGACGCAATAAATCATTTTTCCGAAAAAGAAATTATTTATTTAATTCGGTTTATTAATTTTAAATATAGATTCAAACTTCAAACGCTTATAACTTTTGCGTTTCAACTCTGATTTGGGTGATTCAAATTTCTAAATTTTCATAAAAATGAGACCTACTCAAATATGAATTTTAATTAATTTTTGATTATGAATATTTTTCTGTTTATATTTAATTAATATTTTCTTTAAACTTTAAAAGGTTATAACTTTTGCATTTTAACTCCGATTTGGACGATTCCAGTTTCTAAAAATTTATAAAAATGTGCTCTCTCTGTTTAAGAAGTTTATTTGAACTTTTGAACAATCTTGTGTACTATTTTATTTATTGATTGCTATTTGCATGCGTTACGAGTAGACGTGGAAGTGCCCGAAGGCTTCGAAGGTGAAGTGTTGACCCAGGAGCCAGCTCAAGACCCTGAACAAGTACTTTTTAAAGGCAAGTTGTGCTTTGACCATGTTGATCCCATTTTGAAATTATTTTGATTTAACTTATTGCATGCTAGCTTAATTAGAAAATGCTTTAATTAAGTTTGGGGAAATTAGCTAAATGCCAACTTTGCACTATGACACCTTGATTATTATTTATGTGCCATGACCCCTTGTCACCCTAGTTGTGGATTATTAGTTGGGCTTTATTAAATTGCCAACATGGGTAATTAGACCGATGTAGTATGCTTAGCCTTGCCACGTAACATGTTTTTGACAAATACAGGACAACCTTGACTTAATGAGATATGGAACCTGTTTTTGAGAAGTGTCATGTGTTATTGATGATGATATTGATGGCACGTGGTGCGTGGTAAACAACTGGGGGTTTGATAACTAGTTTTCAACTGGAGCATGTGGCAAGAATGATCGGGTGGCTCTGTTGTGGCACCAGGAATGTTGATTTGGTTCTTCAGGTAGTCTTGCCCTGGTCACCCTAAGGACTTAACCTTGCAAGCCTTTGAACTGAGTCAAACGTGCAATCACATGTCTGTAATGGGACGGACCTAGTTGATTAAGTCACTAATAACGTACCTGTGGGACCTCGGGGTGTCAACTATACCTTTTGTGTAGTTGTACGGGGAAGCGTACCGGGGCTGCGGCCAGGTACCCATCTAACGGTTGATTGGCCTAAACTTCGCCTTCGCTAAGGGAAGGGTTAGTGTGCAATAACCGGGGAGGCCCACTTGTGCTATTAGAAGTTTCCGAAAGACTTTGTTACGGACACTCGCCTTGTGGTGTTTGGCTGTATCTTGTGGGTAAAGTGCATAACCTCTGCAGAGTGTAAAATCTATTCGAATAGCCGTGTCCGCGGCATTGGACATTGCTCAGGAATTACAGTCAAGGATTAGACTTTCTTGAAAATAACTCGGACTTGAAAGGTTTGGTCTTGTTTAATAATGACATTGATGGAAATGTGGATTAGGAATGGGAGAGATGTTTATTTAACTCCTGGAAAAGTTATTGATCTTATACTCGTTTTTACTACTTTCGAATCTACTTATGTTACTTGTAAAATGCTGTTTTACTGCAAATATAGCATGAGCTACTCCTTTGTACTAAGCCATGCATGTAGTATATTAGTTTGCATTCTGAGCATGACTTGCTGAGTACCAAGTACTCACCCTTGCCACAATACAACATCAGTTGAAGAAGAGTCTACACCAGCTTTGGAGGAGGAGCTCCAAGAGGAACTGTCTATCTAGGGAGCGAGCCCAGTCAGTTGACTGTGGTATACTGGATGGCGCCACGAAGTTATCTTATTTTTCGCTGCTGTTATTTCTCTTTTTAATAAGTTTTCGCCCTACGTGGCGTATATTTGTTACTTGACCTTAAGGTCGAGCAACCAGTTTGTTAACTAATTGAAGTACCTTATTATTTCGTTGAGTATGATTGTGATATTTACCAATGTTGAGACTATGTGCACTAGCTTGTTCCTGGACTAGTGCTGAATACACAGAGGGTCTGGGTTTGCAAATTCGGGTCCCGACAGAGGTGGTATCAGAGCCATACTGACTGTAGGCTCACCCATAGTTAGATTGATCGTAGTAAGGATAAAACTTATTTTCTAAAAGTTAAAAGTTGTCAAGATAATGAATTAATTCTTGACTTACCCCTTTCTTTCTTGTTCATTCCCTTGCTGAGTTCTTTTCGTTTCCCACATTGATTTTAAAATGTTGCGTTCTTATGCGACCGTCTTTTGACAGATGATGATGAAGAACAACTACGCCGAGCGTGAGGGAGGCTACGCTGCTGAGTTATGGCGTATGCTTCAGTTTCTTGGAGGTTTTGAGAGACCGCTCTACCGAGGGACTACACTCGTGCAGGCAGGACTGGTCATAGGATGGGACGTCAAGATCACGGTGTATGCTCGAGAGAAGACGAAGTTCAGCCACCCTTTCCACTTCACCGCTAGGAGGTCTACCTTTGAGATGGGAATCCAGGAGGTGTCGCGTCGAGCAATGCAGCAGATCGCTCGCACTTACTCCAGGGAGCTGGAAGGCACAGTATTCCGTCACCACTCACGCTGAGACAGAAGAGCTCAGCGGAAGCCGATAGAAGATGAGGATGCTACCGTCACACACTTAGCCAGATTTGTCATCGCCCAGGAGGAGCTTATCAATGACACAGTTCAGGAGTTGGTGAAGGCTCGCGAGCAGGTTGAGGAAGAGAAAAAGCATTTAGAGAATGCTCGTGAGTACGTCGCCTATGCTGCGGAAAGGATCGCAGAGCTGGAGACCGCACTATATTGACAGGGCCCCGATCCTGTGTTGGAGTTGGACGCCCCAGAGCCAGAGGAGGACCCAGAAGAGGCGTCACCTGCACCCGCGCCACAGCCACAGCAACAGCTAGATTCTGAGCCAGAGGAGGACGCCGCGTCGTCAACCACAGCTACAGTTGCAGGGCATGGCGATTGTTTCGCGCCTATGCCGCCGCACCCGCCACGAGGAGGCAGTGGAGTTTTTCTCGATGAGTGAGCACTTAGACATAGCCGTTTGAGACTCCTGTGTCGAGTCGCGTCTTAGATCAATAAGAGTAACCCCTTTAGGCATTAGACTCCAGTGTGAGTCGATTTGGATTTTCATTGCTTGCTGAGTGTGCAGTATGTGTTGCAAGGCCCGTAGGCATTGTGAGCGACCATACCAAGTTATTATTAATAAATAATAAAGTTGGATTTTGAGTTACACTTTCCCCCGCATAAGTTTCCCTACCCCTTGTCTATTCTTATTCCCTCTCATATCTGAAACCTTGGAGTAATCGACAGATGGTGAACACCCGCGGAAACCTCAAAGACAATGGAAGTGGGTCTCGCCCAGCTAGGAACCCCAATGATGGAGCACCTGCACCCCAGCCAGCACCGCCAGTTGACATGCAGAATTTTGGGGCTTTTCTTGCTGCACACACCCAGTTGATGCATGCCATGATGCAGCAGATGCAACAGATTACTTCCCACGCCACTGCTAATCAGAATAATCAAGTCAATCAGGGACAACGCCAGAATTCAAGACTATCAGAGTTCATGAGGACTGATCCACCCACCTTCTCTGGGAATGCCAATCCGTTGGAGGCCGATGACTGGTTAAGGTCAATAGAAAGGAAGCTACACCACCCAATGCATGGGAAATGAGAAGGTACTCTACGCTTCTCATCAGTTGGAAGGGACCGCCGCAGAATGGTGGGAGAACTTCTGCGCCACGCGGGAGAACCCTCAGGACATCACTTGGGAGGAGTTTACAGCTGCATTTCATCAGTATCACGTGCCAGACGGAATTATGGACCTCAAGAAGGAAGAATTCAGGGCACTGAAGCAAGGTAATCAACTGGTGTCAGATTATCTGAATAAGTTCACACAGCTTGCACATTACGAACCTGAAGACGTAGCGACAGATAAGGCCAGACAGTCTTGCTTTATGAAGGGACTTAACTCAGGACTGCAGGTGGGACTGATCACCCACACCTTTCCAGATTTTCCAGGAACTCGTGAACAAGGCGCTCATTCTTGAAGATAAGCGTAAGGAACTGGATGAGAACCGGAAGCGAAGGATACAACAGCAGGGATCGCGTCAGGGAGTGCAGCAACGCTTGAGGGTTGCGCCAAATCAGTTTTTCAGATTCCAGCCGCAGAATGCAACAAGGACACCGTCACCAGCATCATGGCCCGTCAACCAGAATTAACAGACCCCAGCTCCAGCCAGAAACGCCGCTTCAGGCAGTCAACAGGGAACAGTGAGACACTGCTACACATGCAACGAACCAGGGTACTTCTCCAACAGTTGCCCCAAGAAGACAGCAGGAGTGACCCCGGTCCGCTTCAATCTGGGATCCACACCAGCCAGGACGCCTGCACCCGGAGCAAACCGCCGGACAACACAGCCGAGAGCCACGCCCCAAACCGTGGTGAGAGGCCGAGTCAACCATGTCACCGCAGAGGCACTCCAGAATGCCACGGACATCGTGCTGGGTAAGTTACTTGTCAACTCAAGCACTGCACAGCTTTTGTTTGACTCTGGAGCTTCGCATTCGTTTGTTTCTCAAGGCTTTGCTGCTAAAAACGATTTGGAGATTGTAAGACTTAAATGCATGCTTTTAGTTCAAACCCCTGGTTCCGAACTCCAAACTAAAGTAGGATGTTCTGGGGTGAGAATATTAATAGATGGGGTATAATTCCTAGCGAACCTTATTATATTGGAAACCCAGACCTTAGATGTTATTTTGGGAATGGATTGGTTATCCAAGCACAAGGCTGTGCTGGATTGTGGACGACGGATTATCTCAATTGAGAGCCCGTGTGGAAGGAAAGTGGAATTTCAAGCCACCACCGTTAGAGATGGACAGTTGATGGTTAACAGTGCGAAGGCGATCAGCATAGAATATGTCTCAGTGGTGAATGAGTATCCAGATGTTTTTCCTGAAGATCTACCTGGTATGCCGCCAGACAGAGACATAGAGTTTGTGATAGAGCTTGTACCTGGTATAGCGCCGATAGCAAAGAGACCCTATCGGATGTCCACCGAATAATTGTTAGAGATGAAGAAGCAGCTTGAAGAGCTGATGGAGAAAGGATTCATCAGACCGAGTTCGTCGCCGTGGGGAGTGCCAGTTCTGTTCATCAAGAAGAAGGACGGGAGCTTCAGGATGTGCATTAACTACCGTGCACTCAATGAAGTCACCGTGAAGAATAAGTACCCGCTACCCAGGATCGATGATCTGTTTGATCAGCTGAGAGGAGCCGGAGTCTTCTCCAAGATTGGTTTGAGATCGGGATACCACCAGTTGAAGATCCGATCAGAGGATATTCCGAAGACCGCGTTTTCGTCCAGATACGGACATTACGAGTTTACAGTTATGTCCTTCGGTCTGACGAATGCACCAGCATATTTCATGAATATGATGAATAAGGTGTTCATGGAATATTTGGACAAGTTTGTTGTTGTATTCATAGATGTTATCTTAGTCTACTCCAAGACAAAGGATGAACATGTAGAGCACTTTAGGCGAGTTTTGGAAAAGCTGAGGGAACAGCAACTCTTCGCTAAGTTCAGCAAGTGCAACTTTTGGAAGGACAAGGTGGAGTTCCTCGGACATGTAATGACCGCAGAAGGAGTCGCCGTTGACCCGAGCAAGGTGGAAGCTGTGCTACATTGGGGAACAGCCGAAGACCGTGACCCAGATCTGGAGTTTCCTTGAAATGGCAGGTTACTACCGCCGCTTCATTGAAGGCTTTTCGACCATTGCGAGACCTCTCGCGCAATTGTTGAAAAAGGAGAAGTTTGCATGGACGCCGGCGTGCGAGAAAGGTTTTCAAGAGCTGAAGAGGCGATTGACATCAACACCGGTGTTAGTTCTACCGGATGTTAATCAAAGCTTTGATATTTATTGTGATGCATCGCACCAAGGACTTGGATGTGTGCTAATGCAGAACGGAAAGGTTGTCGCTTATGCATCGAGGCAGTTGAGGCCGCATGAGGAGAATTATCCAACGCATGACCTAGAGCTAGCTGCCGTGGTACATGCTTTGAAGTTGTGGCGTCACTATTTGATCAGGAACAGATGTGAAGTATATACGGACCATAAGAGCCTTAAGTACATTTTCACCCAATCAGACCTGAACATGAGGCAGAGGAGATGGCTAGAGCTGATCAAGGATTATAATGTTGGAATCCATTACCATCCCAGAAAGGCCAACGTGGTGGCCGATGCCTTGAGTCGGAAAAGCCATACCGTAAACATGTTGATAGCCACGAGTCAGGAAGAGCTATGCAAGGATTTCTAGAGAATGCAGATTGAAGTGGTACCAGAAGGATTCTTGGCCGCATTAGAAGTGAAGCCTACCCTAGAGGATCAGATCCGAGAAGGGCAGAAGGATGATGACAAGATCCGCAGGATTAAGTCCAAGATGGATGAAGGCAAGG
Source organism: Rhipidocladum racemiflorum (assembly GCA_036346355.1). NCBI lineage: Eukaryota > Viridiplantae > Streptophyta > Magnoliopsida > Poales > Poaceae > Rhipidocladum > Rhipidocladum racemiflorum. Next base: position 49,470,442 of record CM070589.1, read on the forward strand.
CAAAAGACTTCAAGCTGGATGAGCAAGGCACGTTGTGGATGGAGGATCGAATTTGTGTGCCAAACAAGAAGGAGCTGAAGCAGTTGATCCTAGAGGAAGCCCATGACTCCAAGTATTCAATCCATCCAGGAAGTGCCAAGATGTATCAGGACTTGAAGGAAATATTCTGGTGGCCAAGCATGAAACGTGAGGTTGCCGACCATGTCGCATTGTGCGACATATGTCAGAGAGTCAAGGCAATGCATCAGAGGCCAGCAGAATTGCTACAACCGTTGAAGATACCTGAGTGGAAATGGGAGGAAATCGGAATGGACTTCATTACCAATTTACCCAAGACTCAAGGAGGATATGACTCCATATGGGTCACAGTGGATCGCTTGACTAAGGTCGCTCACTTTATCCCGTGAAGACCACCTATTCGGGAGATAAGTTAGCCGAGTAATACATGACCAGGATCGTTTTTTTGCACGGAGTGCCGAAGAAGATTGTATCGGACAGAGGTACCCAGTTTACTTCGAGATTCTGGGGTAAGCTGCATGACGCCATGGGGACCCGTTAGAACTTCAGTACAGCTTATCATCCACAGACGGATGGACAGACTGAAAGAGTTAATCAGATATTGGAGGATATGTTAAGAGCGTGTGCATTGGCTTATGCTACCTCTTGGGATAAGAGTCTACCGTATGCTGAGTTCAGTTATAATAACAGTTATCAAGCAAGTCTACAAATGTCACTTTTTGAGGCATTATATGGTCGACCCTGCCGAACCCCGTTGAACTTGAGTGAGACGGGTGAACACCATGTCTTTGGATCGGATATTCTTCAAGAGGCCGAAGAGCAGATTGCCATGATCCGGGAAAAATTAAAGATAGCTCAGTCAAGACAGAAGAGTTACGCTGATAACCGTCGCCGAGACCTGAGTTTCGAATCGGAAGAGTTCGTATATCTCAGAGTCACATCACTCAAGGGAGTTAAGAGGTTCCACGCCAAGGGAAAACTTGCACCAATATATGTTGGACCATTTAATGTTTTGAGCCGTAAAGGCGAAATTGCGTGTCAGCTGGAATTACCGCAATCACTAGCAGGAGTGCATGACGTATTCCACGTGTCCCAGCTGAATAAGTGTCTCCGAGTACCTGATGAGCAAACACCGCTGGAGTCGATAGAGCTGCGAGAGGATCTGACTTCTAAGGAGCACCCCGTTAAGGTTTTGGACACCATGGATCGAGAAACAAGGAATAAGTCAACCCGTTTCTGCAGAGTCCAGTGGAGTAACCACGCAGAGAGTGAAGCAACTTGGGAGCGCGAGGAGGATTTGAAGAAAGAGTTCCCAAACCTATTCCCTAGTTAGCCCTGAATCTCGGGGACGAGATTCTGTTAAGGGGGGAGGTTTATAACACCCCAATTTTTGCTTTTCATGAATTTAAATGAGATTTGGCACTTTTGTGAATTTTTGGAATTTTCTGGGATTTATTTGGATTTATTTTGAATTTATTTGAATTTATTCCCCCTTTGAAATAATTAAAGAATTTAATTTTATAAATAAAATTTTGTTGGAAATAATTTATTTGAGTCCAAAATGTTCCAAAATATTTTCTAGAATTTTTCTGGAATTTTTTTGAGTGTTTTGCTATTTTTAATGAATTAAATGAATTTCTGGGAATTAATTTGAATATTTAATCACTGGGAAAATCGATCAGGTTTGCACTGTTCATCCGACCGAGCCCGAACCCGAGTTGGACTCGAACCCGACCCGAGCTGCGTTTGAGCCGGACCGGAGCCAAACCTAACCCTAACCGCGTGACCGTTGGATCGAAATCCAACGGCCACGATTGTGACACGTCACTCGAACCGGACCCAATCGAGCCAGCCAGGTCGCCAAGACAGACCCGAGCCCAAACCCCATGACCGTTGGATCTTGATCCAATGGTCCACGTTGAGCCACGCCACCCAATCCGAATTGGATTCGGATTCCGCCGCCACCCATGCGTGGGCCCTCGTTTTTCGCGCATGACACGGACGTCGAGGGGGTATTTAATGCGCCGCCACCGTCATCGTGTTCTCCATTTCATTGCGCACCCGTAGCCCTAGTCCATCATGCCTGAGCCGCCGTGGTTGCGCCGCAATCGCTCGCCGTAGTTGGGTTAGGCTTCCGCCGCGGTTCTCCGTTGTTTCCGCCACCGTCCGTCGTCCTCCGCCGCCACCGAGCCTAGATCCAGAACTGCAAGGACGAGACGCGTCAGAGACTACCACTCACTCTGTCGGAGGAGCCCCACAACGCCGTTGCCGTGGTCGTCGTCCCCAACTCCGGTCTGCAAGCGCCGCCGCATGCCATCGCCGTCTCCTGAGCTCTCTCCACCGTCCGATCAAGATCCGAAGGCTAGGATTCGTCCACGTCACCACGGTAAAATTTCACGTGTTAATTTTTAGATCTGTTTCCAGCCGTTGGATCTAGATCCAATGGTTTAGATCGTGCCACGTAGCCGTAACTGCACCGTGCTTGGATAGATCTCAGCCGTTAGATCTAGATCGTACGGCTAGGGTTAGCCCACGTTGTAACTTTAGATTGGATCTTGACCGTCCGATCAAGATCGAATGGTCCAGATCAACCGTGTTGTTTTCCAAACGCGTGAGGTTAGATCCGATCTGGGCCGTTGATTTTCAAATCAACGGCCGAGATCGAGCCACGTGGCCAGAAGTCTGACCGTCGCGGTCAGCGCGGTCACGCCAGTCGCCGCTGACGTCAGCGCTGACGTCACCCGAGGGGCCCACCTGTCAGAGGCACATGTGCCGTGGACCGGGTCCACGATGGACCGAACCGAACCGTGTGCCGGGTCCATGGACCCGAGGCGACGTGGCTGTAACACCCCATAAATCTAAACTGTTGTACAAGAAAAATTCGACAGCATTTCCCCTAAAACAGGATAATATGGAAGCAATTCATAAAAACAAGGTCCATGATAAGCAATTCAAATAGGAATAATATCACGACATCAATACTAGAGACAACAAGTCTAAATCAACCAGGAATCAACGATAAACATAACACATCTCTAAAGGGACAACCATAAAGGAGAACAAATTTAAAGGGGACAACAATGGGTCTAGGTGTAATAAAATTTCAGCGAGCTAATGAATTATTTAAAACACTAGTTCATGTGAGTCGTGATGACACCAGAAGATTTATTGTGTTTCTAGCCCCCCCTTCATGCTTACGACTCACAAGCGCTACTTGAAAACATTAAAACAGCAAGTAGTGAGATTGGGTAAATCTCAGCAAGCGGAACAACTAATACAAATACCACATTCCTCATATCCAATGCCACATCATCGAGTCCACACAATCTCAGTAAAATGCATATGATTATGCACATGCTTATGCCATGATCCTCCTCACCGTGCCCTTTCTCAGGAACACACGGTGTTGTACCGGTACGGTCGCGCACGCTGGTGCCGACAAAACTTCCAATGCATGATTATGCCATGATCCTCCCATCTAACGGTTGATTGGCCTAAACTTCGCCTTCGCTAAGGCAAGGGTTAGTGTGCAATAACCGGGGAGGCCCACTTGTGCTGTTAGAAGTTTCCGAAAGACTTTGTTACGGGCACTCGCCTTTGTGGTGTTTGGCTGTATCTTGTGGGTAAAGTGCATAACCTCTGCAGAGTGTAAAATCTATTCGAATAGCCGTGTCCGCGGCATTGGACATTGCTCGGGAATTACAGTCAAGGGTTAGACTTTCTTGAAAATAATTCGGACTTGAAAGGTTTGGTCTGGTTTAATAATGACATTGATGGAAATGTGGATTAGGAATGGGAGAGATGTTTATTTAACTCTTGGAAAAGTTATTGATCTTATACTCATTTTTACTACTTTCGAATCTACTTATGTTACTTGTCAAATGCTGTTTTACTTCAAATATACCATGAGCTACTCCTTTGTACTAAGCCATGCATGTAGTATATTAGTTTGCATTCTGTGCATGACTGAGTACCAAGTACTCACCCTTGCCACAATACAACATCAGTTGAAGAAGAGTTTACACCAGCTTTGGAGGAGGAGCTCCAAGAGGAACCGTCTATCTAGGGAGCGAGCCCAATCAGTTGCCTATGGTATACTGGATGGCGCCACGAAGTTATCTTATTTTCCGCTGCTGTTATTTCTCTTTTTAATAAGTTTTCACCCTGCGTGGCGTATATTTGTAACTTGACCTTAAGGTCGAGCAACCAGCTTGTTAACTAATTGAAGTACCTTATTATTTCGTTGAGTATGATTGTGATATTTACCAATGTTGAGACTGTGTGCACTAGCCTGTTCCTGGACTAGTGCTGAATACACAGAGGGTTCGGATTTGCAAATTATACAAGTGAACCTCTCCGGTTATTGCCACAGGGATTGTGTGTGGCAATAACCGGAGAGGTTCACTTGTATAGTTTGTGGTCTCCGAAAGGCTTTGTTACGATCTCTCGCCTTTGTGGTGTTTGACTGTATCTTGTGGGTAAAGTGCATAACCTCTGCAGAGTGTGAAAATCTATTCGAATAGCCAGGTCCGCGGCACTGGACACTACTCGGGGATTACAGTCAAGGGTTAGACTTTCATGAAAACAACCTAGACTTGAAAAGTTTGGTTGGGTTTATTGATGACATTGATGGAAATGTGGATTAGGAAAGGGAAAGTGTTTACTTAACTCGTGGAAAAGTTATTGATATTATATTTGCTTTTAGCGCTTTCGAATATACTTATGCTACTTGTTAAATGTTGTTTTGTTGCAAATGAACCATAAACATTCCTTTGTACCAAGCCATGCATGTAGAATATTAGTTTGCATTCTGTGCATGACTTTCTGAGTACCAGTACTCACCCCATGCAACTACAACATCAGTTGAAGAAGGGGCTATACCTGCTTTGGAGGAGGAGCTACCGGAAGATCTGGCTAACTAGGGAGCGAGCCCAATCAGTTGCCTGTGGTATACTGAATGGTGCCACGATGTTTATTTTCTTTCCGCTGCAGTTATCTCTTTTAATAAGTTTTCGCCCTGCGTGGCGTACCCTTGTAATTTGACCATAAGGTCGAGCAACCAGTTTGGTTATTTTAATTAAAGTACTATACTATTTCATTGAGTATGATTGTGATATACACTGATGTTGAGACTATGTGCACTAGCGTGATCCTGGACTAGTGCTGAATACACAGAGGGTCCGGATTTGCAAATTCGGGTCCCAACATGGTGTAACGTCATGAAGTTGTGGTCTATGTTACTTATGGATCCATTAATATTGTGGGTCAACAAAATGACTTAATCGTTGTGAAATCAAAGCATGAGGAGATGTGGAATGATTGTATGGGTGCTTAGGATTTGCCATTGACGAAGTTCTGTCTTGGGGCCTTATTTATTAGATATGTCTCGTGGAGGTCATAGTTGTGGTTTGAGTTATTTATTTGTTGAATGAACTGCGGATATTAAAAAATTAACTTAGGGGTTGTACAAAGTTATTTATTGATCAGACCGAAGTTGATGTTGAAAAGGGTGTGTTTTAAACTTGGAATAGATTGTTGTATGAATGATGGTTCATTATGGTTACTGTGATCTTCGTTGGTGTGCGATTAGTAAATATTAAATGTCGTTGTGTGGTCGTTGCTAAAGTTAGCTGCTAGAATGACTTGTTTCAGAATTCCCCTAAACTTAGAGGGAATGTTGCTAATCATGGGGATTAAATTTTGAGGTTTGAAAATGAGGGTGAAAGAATGATTGTCCGTGAAACAAGATGAGTTGGTTTTCGAATTGAGTTATCTATTGCATTACCAGTTAAAGGAAACAACTGAATTCTATATGTTGTGTTGGAATCTCTTAATTCGGAGATATGTGTATCTCCTGTTTGACTAGAATTTTATTTTGTTAAATAACGAGAGTTTTCGTGAATGCTTCTTAAAGAGGAATCTCATGATTGCTTCATAAGTACTCTTTGGTTGGTTAAGAGGTTTCTTTTTTCTGCTAGGAGGTGTTGGTTGATAAGTGGAATTGGATCGATTCCTTGATCAGTTTTCTCTTGGGAAATGAGTCACTTCTATTGAAAGGGAGATGTTTTGTTGATCTAGGATGTCTTGAGGGTGCTCATATGGTTTTACATCTCTCTTGCACCCTAGGATATACTAGAGATAAAGTTTATATCAAGTTGCAAATCTGTCCTGAACTTGTTCTTCGCGCAGCAGTCAGTATTTGATTTAAAAAAAATCCTTTTTGGATGATTCTTATTGGAGAAGGTGCGTGACTCATATATCCATTTATGAAAAAATTGGAGAGTCTACTAGTTCCACCTTTTGGGAACTATGAGGTGAATACCGAGCCCCTAACTTTCTGCTCGAAGTTCCTGACTATCTGTGGTGTTTGATTTTTTCTGATTGTTCTACAAGGCTTTTTGAGGTGGTATTTGGTGGAGTGCTTCACGACTCATTTGTTCATAGGGACAAAAATTCCTAAAAATTTTAGAGCAAGAGAAATCCACCAACCTCCTGTTCCAATTGAGTACAATTTCTGAAAATCTGCTTTTGCTTTTCTAAAAGAGACTTTACGGATTTGGCTTGATCTCTTTTCGAAAAGAATTATTTGAATTGATTCCTTTTTGTTTGGACACTTGACAACCAGGATTGTGATTCAAAAATTCCTCCCTTATCTCATGGTTCTCATCCACGCAAGGTAGAGGTACACATAGTTGTCTAGTTGTTCGGGTTTTGTAGGGTTGGTGATTTTGAGGAGCACCGGTTTGAAGAAAAAATCTTCAGGTTTTTCAAATTCTCATTGCAAGCTTGTTTGGATTATTTTGATTGGGAAAAAATTTTATTTGGATCATTCACCCCCCACTCTAATTGCCATCTCGATCTTTCAGAAATCTACACCAGCTCTTGAGGAGGAATTCCAGGAGGAGACAATCAATTAGCATGTGAACGTTGTTAGTTGCCTGTGGCAAATTGATGGGTTACTACTAGTCTTGTAATACCAGTTCTGTAGTTGAATGATGGTTTTGCCATCTTTCATTTAAATGGTCGATCTGCAAACTTTATGAATTAGCAAAATAGTAGTTTTAACATGTTTAAAATTATTTCCTTGAGGAGTTGCAGTTTTCTTGTACCTTGAATTAATTGAGATGTTTTCTAGAGAGAGAGAGAGAGAGAGAGAGAGAGGTGGTAGTTTTGTGCTTTGGAATCTCCTCCCCTCACTAGAAAAGAAAGAAAGCTAGAAAAGAAAAGAAAGGAAGAAGGGAAAGGAGGAAACAGTCAAGGGCAGCAGCAGGGGGGCAGCCGGTGCGCCTCCACCCCCAGCCGGCGTCTCCCCCAGCTCTGGCTGCCCCTCCGATGACTCCTCCAGCGATCGCCGGTAGCGGCTCCACCCCTGGCCGGCGAGCCCCCCCTTGGCCGGCGCCTTCCCTGCTGCCTGAGTTTCTCCTCCAACCGGCTGCTCCTTCCTCTTCTTCTTCCTCCTCCATGGATGAGCAAAGTTAATGTCTTGAGCTTGATTTCCCTGCTCTAATGGAGCCCCTAGCTAGTCTAGATGGCTCTAGAGTTTCTAGATGTGGAATTTGTGGAGGAAAACTAGATCTAGGTTGGAGGGAAGCAATTCCTGTTTTCGGGTGAGTTGGAACCCGAAGCTTGGAGCTCGGTTTTGGGGCATTTGTGGTCACCTCATGAGTTTTTGGTAGTAGACAAAGTTGTAGGTAATCGAATTATATTTAATTGGAATACAAGAACACTTGAATCCATTTAGCCATTTAAAAATTATGGTTGTTTTAGTGCCGGCTGTCCAAAGTGCGGTTGTATTGGTAGATTCAATGTTCAACTAGATATTTGAGCTATTTGCACTCCGAATTAGCTTCTCCGTTTGCCTAGAGAAAGCTAGAAAATTTTTTGTAGATTGAGAAAATATATTTTTTTTATTGATTTGGAGTTAGGAATCAAAATTTATGCCCTGTTGAAGTGGGATATCCAAAACTGTGAATTGTCTGAAATTTCAGAAGTGAGGTTATTTCGGGTGGGCTGTTCTTATGCAAACTGGTAGTGATTGGAGAAGAAATAGCTTAAATGGGTTTGATTTATGGATAGATGGTTGTCTTGTGGTCGATTAGAGCACAAGAACTCCAAATTTGGTTTAGCCAATTAGAAGATATACTATTTTGAATGAAAACTGTCTGGAATTGGACTCAATGTGAATGACACTTGTTCTTTTGAAATTTGGGATTGATTTGTGAGGAACCAAATTGAATGTGTTTGTGATAATGAAATATGATCTTCTTTTGGTTAATTAGAGTCTATGTTTACTCAATTTGGTTTAGTGAAACAAAAGATATGCTTTGTTGAAATTGCTATCCGAAAACTAGAGTTGCTGAAAATTCAGAGTTTTGATTAAGTGTTTGGAGCTTGGTTTGAGGGCCTTTAAGATGGATCCTATTTGAATGGCTTTGTTATAGTGGAATTTTATTTCCTTGTGGTCGTTTAGAGTATAAGAACTCAAATTTTGGTTGAACCATTTGGAAGTTACGCGAATTTGCGCTCTTGCCGCCCGTGAAAGGAAGTTTTGAGTTGAAACGACTATTTTGAGGAATTGAATAGAAGTGTTAATTTGTAATGTTGTGGGCATTTTAGTGTTGATTAAGGTATGAAATGGAGTTGTATTGCGTAAAAAAGTTAATGGGTCTAGTTGAGGACGTATAAAGCGAGTTTCGTATTGAGCGAAAGAGTTATTGTTATTTTCTCGCTTGAGGTGGTTTGCATTGTTTGAGATGAATGCATAATTGTTTATTGCAGGATTTGTGACCTCGGGAGTGGCCGAAGCTTCTCGCCACTCAGTCCCAAGTGGGTAAAGGCAAGTGCATTCCTAGTATGATGATAGGATTTTGTGATACCACGGGATGGCAAAGACATTATAGAATATGAAATGGAGGTATTAAACTTTACGGCATGAATTTTAATCGCGTTTCCGGGCCGATTTCGGGAGTTTGGGCCTCTCTGGGGGAGTTCGGGCCTAAGGGGGTTGAGTCGTGGGCTTTAGTGGGAGGATTTTTGGGCCCATGAGGGAGTGGGGGGCAGCATACCCTGCCTTGGGGGCGCCCTCCCCTTGCCCTAGGCGCCCTCTCCTCTTCCCTCCTCAAGCCGCCACCTCCTCCTCCCCATCTCCCTCTCCTAGCCACCCCCATCTTTCCCCATTGCGCCTCCACCCTTCCCCTCCCTTCCCAAGCCATCCACCCCTCTCCTAGCAGCCCCACGGCATCCCCTCTCATGGTGCTTCCTCGCTGTCCCGCTCGGAGGATCGCCGGGTCGAGAATCTCCGGCGAACCGCTATGGATCGGGAGGAAGGAGCGGCCGGGCGGGAAGGAAGGCTTCGTCGGTTTCGGATCTTCTTGGCGAGGTATGGCATGGGTGATCTGTGGGTTAGGTCTAGGTGTTGTTCTAAGGATCATTACCATGTTTTTTAGATCAAGGGAGGTGCTGCCATGGGGTAGATTTGTTGAAAACTAGAGTTGTATTCGCGTTCTGGTTCGGGCAGATTGGGAACCCGAACTAGGGCAGGAGTTTTGGCCAATTTAGAGATTGAATCTGACCGTACGGACTTTTAGGAAGTTGTAGATAATTTCATTATCTTTCCGTGGACATAAAGAAATTGAAATTCCGCCCAGCCGTTTGGAAGTTATGGATATTTTACCGAGCGCTGTCAAATCTGTGACGAGATTGAGACAGTTCGTGTTCAACATTAGATTAAACTAATTTAGAGTCCGAATCAGTCTTTCCATATAACTAGAAAAAGTTGGGAAATTTTCTAAGCTACGCGAGGGTGTACTCGTTTATTCAATTTGGAGTCCTAGAACAGAAGTTATGCCCGTTGGAAGACTGCTGTCCCGAAGGGACAGATTTGCTGCTTTCTGGTTTTAGGAGTTGTGTTTAAGTCGGGGTAGTGGGATTTATGTGTGTTGTTTTGTGGACTCGATTTGAGTGTATGGCACGTGTTTGCAGGTGGTGTGCCCCCGGGAGTGCCCTCGACCTCTCGTCACTCCGTTGCCGTGGTTGAAGGCAAGTGTGTTGCGTGGATTGTATGTTATATGCGTTGCTAGATTTGCTAGATAGCATTCGGAATAGATAACATGTTGTCTTGCCATGAATTACATGTTATAATTGATATGACGTCCTTAGGCCATGATTTAAAGGTTATCTATGATATGGTGTCCACATGCCATGATTAAAAATGTTTGTTGTTGATGAATGAATCACATGCCATGTTTTGAATGGTTACCGTCGATTGTTGAGTACGGACCTACATGTTTCGATGCCAAGTGTTGATATGCAATAGTTCTATTCATGTATATGTTGCTGTCCGTTTTGCACACATGGCATATTTTTCATGGCCGGCCGGTGAGATAAGTCATAACTATTCCGGTAGGGTCGGTGAGAACTGTTATGACTAGTCCGGGCTATTCTTTCGAATAAGTCCTACATCGTGATTCCTTCACCGAGGTGAATGGAAGCGAGTGATAGGCACCCTCCATCTTCGGGATGGAAGGGGAAAGGGTGCATGCCGACGGGTGTGCACTCAACCATACCGGTATGAGTTTCCAAGGAGACATGTGCATTGCATTGCATTGCATTAATGAAATATGTATATGATGATGTTTATGAGATGACGATGTGAATACTTATGAGTTACTCATGAGATGAGTACATGGATGCTTAAAAGATGTTTGGAATGCTAACCATGTTGTGTTATGATGTGCTTTTGGAGATTGGTGATGATGGTTTGTTGACTTGATCTTTGTTTTTCCATTACAATACACTTTGCTGAGTTTTGAACTCACGCTTGTGTTTTATGTTGTTTTTAGGTACCTTGAGATCGGCATGAGGGAAAAGGGGAATAGTCACACATCTCCACGTAGTTCACGTAATTGATTCCACAATGGAATCATTTGGATTCATGACAATAAACTGAATGTGATACCATTGATGTTTATGGTTTAGATGTGTGCTAGTATTGCCTTATTCGTCCCATTTGGCTAATGATGACTTTGGGATGCTTAAAGTGGACTTATATTGCTTCCGTGCCGCTTATTATTGCTGTTTTAGATGTTTCATATTATGTCATATTCTGCTATGCTATTATGGTTGCGCGAGATCATGATTAAACAAAGGAGATGCTGCCGAAATTTTCGGTTCTAGCAATTGGTCCTTTGCTGTAAGTTTCTTTTATTTGTAGTTTTAGATGATACATAATCGATGTTTGGTAGCATTCAGGCGTATTAGATGCCGGGGTGTTACAGATTTTTTTTCTTGCTAATGATTATGAATATGTTGTGCTAATCATGATGGTGCATTTGTGTGTATGTCACGTGGAATGAGAAACACTAAATGCTAATGAAATTGATGTTTATGTTGATGTTTTAGTTGACTTGATGATTATATTGATGAATATGAGAATGGATTGCTATGTATGTATTCATTTATGTCCATTTGAAAAGATAGAATGAATGTAGATGCAAGTTAATAGTGTTAATTGCATTTGTGCATTCATAATGGAAGAGGCGACCCATTCTGATGCGGGCCTCTGTGTTCACACGTAGTGAACACGAAAGTCCTACCTCGTAGTTCCATTCATCGAGGTGAATGGGAGCGAGACAGTAAGAGTAGGCACCTTCCACAGGGTGGAAGGGATGTGAGGGTGCACACCGACGGGTGTGTGCTCGGCAGTACCAGTACGTGCATCGAAAAGAGCATTCATGTTACATTGGATTGCATTGCATTGCTAGTGTGTATTGTGCTAATGGAAATGTGAGGTTTCGGGATCGAGTCGTGGACTCCTCCCCAGTGTTAATGAGGTATGTATGTGAAGTAAGAGTATTAATGCTATAATATCATATTTGTTGTTTTGGTATAATAGGTTCGAGCATGTTGATGATATAAATGTGTTATTATTTATGACTTAAATTGTTGTATGCACTTTGCTCAATCTTGGACACATGCTTGTTTGTTTAAAGTTTTTAGGTACTCTGAGAGCGACTCGTCGGGTTTGGGACTTAGCTGCACCTTCACTAGTGATCACGACATGTTAAAGAATTGAGTTTGCTTCAGTGGTTCACTTTGGCAACTAGTTGGGTTCAATGTAATAACTTGTTGTAGTTATTGCTCTCTTTGATGTTAAATGTTAATCGATGTTACAAGTTAAACTGCTAGATTATTTCTTTTGGTTACCATGACCCTTTGTATGTGCTTAGCGGGTCATGATGGTTACTTCTTAGTTGTTGCTTTAAATTGATATAATTTTCATCTCTTTGCCTGCTGAGTGGATGTCCATTTAGCAGGGGAGGTCTTGCAAAATTTTTTGGTGAAAAAAGTTAGACTTCTTTTTCGCTGCAATTTTATTGATTTCCTAATGTAAGCATTGCGTGCCATATTATTCTAAGAGGACCATAAGGTCATGCAACAAGTTTATATTTAATAGATGAAGTAATTTATATTATTTTTCATGGTATATGATTGTGATATTCATCTATGTTGAGACTTTTTTCACTAGTGTGATCCTAGACTAGTGCAAAATAAACAGAGGGTTCGAATTTGCACATTAGGGTCCCAACAACAACCCATTGGAGTAAACTTCCAATTCAACCACACAGTGTATCACAAGTATACAATAGTTTATTATGCTAGTGTGACACTACGGAATGACGGTGTGAGTTGTTTTCGATGTCGGCATTAAGGTACGACTTTGGTATCATGTTTTTGGGCCTTTTTCGTGAGTTTGGGCCTTTCCAAGGGAGAATTTGGGCCTTCCGGGGAAGTTTGGGCCAAGCGGGAGCTAGTTGGGCCTTAGGGGGATGAATTGGGCTCTCGGTGGGGGTTCTTTGGACCCATGAGGGGTGGGAAACTAGCAAAATCACTCACGGGGCGCCTCCACCTCCTCCCCATGCTCCCCACTCCCCTCTCCCTCAACCCTAGCCGCCACCCACCCCCTCTCCCTCTCCCTCTCCCATGCGCCTCCACCTCCTAGCCGGCCCTAGAGAAGGTCCACGCCTCCCCTTGCTGCCATGCCCCTCCTCTCCGTGATTCTCTCCATTGGGAAGCTCCGCAACCGAGAGGATCCGATGGATTTGGCGTGCGGAAGGAGATCGGGGGCCGGGAGGAGAAGAATTCGACGTTTGAGTGGTTCTTCGAGGGAGGTAAGGGTTTGTAATCTCTCTGTAGGGTTGTGGTGCTGGTTAGAAGGGGTAATCCATGCCTAGAATTCATGTTTAGGTGCTGTAATTCGATGTATAGATTCGATTAGTAGACCTGTTTCGCGTAGTAGCCTCGGCCAATTACGGAGAGTCGACTTCGGTCGCGTTTTTGGGGTTGTTAGAGTTGGAATTTGGTCCGCCGCCTGTTGAGAAAGTTGTAGATAATCGAAAAATATTTCAATGAAGACCAAGAATGCTTAATTCCGTCCAGTCGTTTAAAGGTTATGTCTATTTTACCGAACGTTGTCAAAACTATGACGTGATTGGGACAGATCGTGTTGATCTGTAGATTAGACAATTTTAGAGGCCGATTCAGTCTTGCGAATACTTAGGAAAAGCTAGGAAATTTCCTAATCTTCGAGAAAATTTACTCGTTTATCTAATTTGGAGTCGTTATGCCCTAGTTATGGTCTTCCGTAGGTTGCTGTCCCGGTTGGACAGATTCTCTGTTTTTGGGTATTGGGAGTAGATCGCGAAGTCAGTTTAACTAAGTGTTCTTGTGTGGTCTTGTGTGCATGTGGTTGAGTGTATTGAACCTTTGTGCAGGTGGTGTGACCCCGGGAGTGCCGTCGTCATCTCACCACACCGTCTCACGAGGGTGAAGGCAAGTGTATTGGGATGGATTTGGGGTTTTGGGCGGTCAATTAGATGTGTAGTTGTGCCATGATGCTATGTGACGTGCTTATTTGCCATGTTGATCCTTGCATGAGTTATGATATTCATGTTTCGTTTAAGGATATGCCGTTGTTATATGGAGTTTCCTTTATGCAAGATATATCATGTTGTTATATTGAGTTTTCCTTTATGCAAGTTATATCATGTTGTTACATTGAGTTTTCCATTATGCAAGTTATAACATGATGTGGCATATGTGCATTCATGATGGAAGAGATGACCCATTCTGATGTGGGCCTCTATGTTCACACGTAGTGAACACGAAAGACCTACCTCGTAGTCCCATCCACGGTTGTGTATGGGAGCGAGTCAGTAAGAGTTGGCACCCTCCATCTACGGGATGGAAGGGGAAAGAGGGTGCACACCGACGGGTGTGCACTCGGCAATAACAGTATGTGCTTCAAGGAGACATGTGCATTGCATTGCATTGCATTGCTTGAATGAGAATGATTATGAGATGTTTATGAAGATGAACTATGAGATGCTTATGATGACGTGTTATGGTATGTGATATTGATGCTATTGAATAATGTTGTTATTCTATCCCATTGCAATACACTTTGCTGAGTGATGAACTCACGCTTGTGTTTTATGTTGTTTTTAGGTACCATGAAACCGTCATGCGGGAAAGGGGAATAGCGGCACTTCTTCACGTTGCATTATTCACCTAGACAACTATACACTCTCATTTGTAGTTGTAATGATTATCGTATGTGCTTGGTTTTAATTTTCTCTCCATATTCGTTCGTGAACATTGGAGTTTATGTTATGGGCTTGAAATGATACTTTATCTCCTGCTAGTGTTGTTTTAGATGTCATCTATTATGCTATTATGATGTGATAATGTTATTGTTACCTCAAACCATGCAAAAACAAGGGAAGTGATGCCGAAATTTCGGTTAAAGCATTTACGCCCTTACTGTAATTTATCTTTATTTGTGGTATTTAGATGTTGCTTCTACCATGTTTGGTGACATCCAGGGAATACTAGATGCCGGGGTGTTACAGTTGGTATCAAAGTGGGCATTAGGTCCTTGGAACATGTATTTTGGTGTCAAACTTTAGGTTCAACTAAAATATGATGTGGGATAACCTAGAAACATGGCTTAGGTTATACTTAAAATTTTGTCATAGGATAGCAACATTAAAACTTGTGTAAGTGGAATAACTAATTTAAAATTTGACACACATGGATGCACAGTAGGAAATGGTATGGGTATCGTCGCTTTACGCTTAAATGTTGTATTTAAGTCTTGATGTTGCATGCTATATGTGATAATGTATGTTGCTATGTTATTGAGAGAATTGATTGGATTGTTCTTGTTATTGTGATAAAGTGAGGTTGTGGTGCCGAAAGGGTTTCGGTCACCTCTTTTTGTTCATAGTATGGGTGTGGTTTGACGGTGTGGCCGGTTAAAGCCATCAGCAAAGAACTATTAACCCCCTGTGGGGAAGGTGTGACACCCCAGATTGTGACTTTATAGAATACGGCAATATGGTATGACTTTATTTTGTGCTTTCGGGCTGTTTTCGGGCGTTTGGGCCTTTCCAGGGAAGATTGGGCCTTGGAGGGACCTTCTTAGGCTGAAGGTGGGGGATCATTGGCCCATGTGGAGGGGATTTTGAGCAGCAAGGCTGCTGGTCCTGCTCCTCCCCCCTTTGGTGCGCCTCCACCCTTGCCTCCCCCACCTTGCGCCTCCTCTCCTCCACCTCCTAGCCGGCCCTAGCAGGGATCCACCCTATCCTTGCTGCCACACCCTTCCCCTCGGATGATTTTGCTGTTGGGAAGCTCCGCAACCGGGAGGAACCGGCGGATCTGGCGTTTGGAGGGAGATCAGGACCGGGAGGAGAAGTTTTTCGTCGTGGTCGGTTGTTCAAGAAGAGGTAACGAACCATGGTTCTTTTGGGGTGGTTTATGATCTGGTTAGAAGGGAGTTTCCATGCCTTAGATCCATGTTTAGGTGCTATCCCTAGATGAGAATAGGAATTTTCCAATGTTGTCATGGCGTTCTATTTCGGGCAGATTGTGCGGCCAACCTAGGGCTTAACATTTCGCAATTTTATATGTGTTTTATGGTTGGCCGTATGTTGAGAAAGTTGTATATAATTTCAATACCTTTCAGTGGACACCAAGAACGCATAATTCCGATTAGCCATTTAAATGTTATGGCTGTTTTACTGAACGTGTTCAAAACTGTGATGCGATTGGGATAGATCGGGTGGATCTGTAGATTAGGAAATTTTAGAAGCCGAATCAGTTTTTCCCAATACTTAGAAAAAGCTAGAAAATTTCCTAAGCTATGAGAAAATGTACTCTTTTACTTAATTTGGAGTCCTAGAACTCAAGTTATGCTAGTTGGAAGCCCGCTGTCCCGTAGGGATAGATTATCTGTTTTCGGGTTTTCGAGGTTGATTGCGAAGTCGGGGTAGGGGATCGTTCTTGTACTGTTTTAGGGCACATTTTGAGTGTGTGGTACCTATGTGCAGGTGGTGTGGCCCCGGGAGCTCCCTTATCCTCTCGTCAATCCGTCGCCCGCGGTTGAAGGCAAGTGTATTGTAGTGGTTGCGGCTTAGGGAGCCGTAATGTTTGATAATGGGATGGTTTACACATGTTTTATGATATGATGCCATGATTGACTCTTGCTTGCGACATGATGAAAATGGTTTATTATGACTCTATGCAATGATTAGTTGAGTTTATGTGCAAGTTGTTTATGTTTATGTCATATTTGCATACATGGCATGAGAACTAGCCAGGCCGGTGAGAAAGTCATAACTAGTTCGGTAAGGTCGGTGAGAAAGTTATGACTAATCTGGAGCGCCATTGAATAAGACCTATCTCGTGATTCCATCCACAGTTGTGAATGGAAGCGAGGAGTAGGCACCCTCCATCTACGGGATGGAAGGGGAAAGAGGGTGCACGCCGACGGGAATGCACTCAGCAATACCGGTATGTGCTTCGAGGAGACATGTGCATTGTATTGCATACATGATGATGATAATGAGATGTGTACAATGAGATTTGAATATGGTTATGATGTTAAGCATGATATATAGTGATATTAGCATTGAACTGTTCATTTTGTTCCATTGCAATATACTTGCTGAGTGATGAACTCACGCTTGTGTTTTATGTTGTTTTTAGGTACCATGAAACCGGCATGCGGGAACGGGGTTCAGCTACACTCCTACATGTAGCTTCACACATTTAGACAGTTTACTCATTTGGAGTCATGATAATAAGAATAGTGCAATGAAACTTGGAGTATGGCTTGAATGTGTGCTTAAGTTCATCATTTGCTTCGTTATAATTTGTGGAGTGGTTGGATCCATTATTTTAGACGTAAGATGTTGCTATATCAATTGTTATTGCTGTTTTAGATGTCTCATGTTATGATATATCTTGCCATGATATTGCTCTTGCTTCAATTCATGGAAAAACAAAGGAGATGCTGCTGAAATTTCTGGTTTCAGCTTTTGCGCTCTTGCTGTAATTTATCTTTATTTATGGTATTTAGATGTTGCTTCTGTCATGTTTGGTGACATTCAGGGCATACTAGATGCCGGGGTGTTACAGAAGGAGTGCTTACCTTTTTTGTCGTAGATCGGGTAGCTGACTGGAGTCAAATAAAAGAATTTGGTGGTGGGTTACTTCGGATGTTCTTTACCGTTCGGACGGTCAGTTTTAGTTGGTTTTCCTTGGTTAAAGTTGATTGAAATCAAATGAAAAGTGTTTGGTATTGGATTTTCGTGGATTGATCCTTTGGCGGTTTGTGGTTTTGTCTTCCCTGGTTGAAGACGAAGAAGAAGAGCTTAGTGTTGCGCCTTTTTGGTCGCCTTTTGGCCTTGACACCGGTTTTGGTTGGTTGCTTGCAAAGAAAAGTATAGTTTTGGTTCTTGTGTGTCTCACTCCGAATTTAAAAGAAGTTATAGAAGTTGTGTGCAAAAAAAATTTAAGATGTATCGATTTATGTTTTGTGCCTTTGTCCGTAAAGGTTTACTTGATCACTTGGTTCCCTCCTGTAGGAGTCTTTAAGATTGAAATGCGTTTTGGAGATCTTTTGCATGACCCAGTTGTAACACCCCGACATCTAGTATGCCTGGATGTCACCAAACATAGACTAAACAACATCTAAATACCACAAATAAGGGTAAATTACAGCAAAGGAGCATATGCTAAAACCGAAAATTTCGGCAGCATCTCCTTTGTTTTTCCATGAATTGAAGCAACAGTAATACTAAGGCAAGATATAGCATGTTAACAGACATCTAAAACAGCAATATCGACTGATATACTATCACTTATGTCTAAAATAAGGAATTCAACCATTCCACAAAGTATAGCAATCAAACGACGAACTTAAGCTCAAAACCAAGCCATACACCAAGTTTCATGGCACTATTCATTATTATCATGACTCCAAATGATTAAACTGAAACACAAGCCAGCACTCAGAAGCAAGGAGCTAAGGATTCGACCTTCCGTAGTATCACATTCTTCCCCCCTTCAACAGGATTCGACCCCGAATCCGAGACACACCACTTCGCAATCAACCAAATCGAAGGGAGCTAAGGTTCACTTCTCAGAACCTGCTTAGAAGCCCCCTACGATTTGCACCAGCCAGCACTCAGAAGCACGAAGCTAAGGATCAAAGACTGACAGCTCTAAAGATAACTCACATTCAAAACTTGCCAGAATCTTACTCAACTTTGAAACACAGAGTACAAACATAAGGACTCAAAACGTCCCAAGCAAAAGGATAACTTCCTAAACAGACAACGAAGGAAAACGGTCTCATACTCCTCATTTCTATGCATTCCTTGGCACTAAAGTGCCCGATCCCTTTAACCGGTGTTACAATTGTATACGACAATGTGTCATACAGCAACTAGGTATTTAACTAATCCCAGAATTAATTAACATAAATTCTAATTAAATTAGCATGCAATACTTTGAAATAACATAATTTCAAAAGAATAGGATCAATATGGTCAAAGCACAACTTGCCTTCAAAGAGTACTTGATCTTGGTCTTAAGCTGGCTCCTGGGTCAACACTTCTCCTTCGAAGCCCTCGGGTACTTCAACGTTTACTCGTAATGCGTGCAAATACCAATAAATATATAAAACAGTACATGCACATTGCTCAAAATCTCAAACAAAGTCCATCAACAGAAAGGGTATAATTTTACGAATTTTTAGAAATTGGAATCGCCCAAATCGGAGTTAAAATGCAAAAGTTATAATTGTTTTAAGTTTAAAGAATCTATTAATTAAATAATAACAAAGAAAATTTCATATTCAAAAATTAATTAAAATTCATATTTAAGTAGAACTCAATTTTATAAAAATTTATAAACTGGAATCGTTCAAATCGGAGTTAAAACGCAAAAGTTATAAGCGTTTGAAGTTTGAAAATTCAAATAAATCAATAAACCGAGCTAATTCATTTATTTTTCTATTGGAAAATCAATTTATTGCGTCAGCAGGACACGTGGACCAATCGGGAGCCGCCACGTCGCCTCGGGTCCATGGACCCAGCGCATAGCACGGCTCAGGTCTACCGTGGACCCGACCCACGGGGACATGTCTCACTGACATGTGGACCCCTCGGGTGATGTCAGCGTGACGTCACCGCGCCTTGGCCACACGGTACTAACATGCGGGCCCCACCGTGACGTCAGCGGTGACATCATGGTGCGGTTGGCTATCTCGCTGACACGCGGCCCCACGCTGACGTCACGCGTGACGTCAGCGGCGACCGGGCGACGCTGCGCTGATCGCGCCGGTCCATCTACCGGACACGTGGCGCAATCTGGGCTGTTGGTTTGAAAATCAATGGTCCAGATTAGATCTAATGCTACAACACGGCTAACCCTAACCGTACGATCTAGATCTAACGGCTGAGATCTATCAAAGCACGGTGCGGTTCATGGCTACGTGGCTCAATCTCGTGCGTTGGATCCAAATCCAACAGCTGAGATTGGATCTAAGCACCGTAACATGGATTCCGTTATGGTGACATGGACGAACGTGGGTCGTTGAATCTAGATCCAACGGTCTAGATCTAATCTGGTTTCTAGGTCAATGGAATGACGTGGACTCACCGTGACCGTGCGATGAAGATCCAACGGTGCACGGAGCTCGCGGACGGTGATGGCTTCGCGGCGGAGTTGGGTGGCCGGAGACGGAGATGACGACCAAGCCCGTGGCATTTCGGGGCTCCTCCGGCGAGATGAGTGGTACCCTCTGACGTGGCTTGATGCGGTGGTTCCGGATCTACACTCAATCACGGCGGAGAACGACGGACGGCGGCGGAAACCACAAGAAACCGCGGTGGAACGCAAGACCAACTACGGTGAGCTCTAGTGGGCGAACGGTGGCGACTTGAGCGAAAAGGATCGGGGCAAACGGTGCGCAAAACGCGACGTCTGCGAAAAACGCGAAACCCCTAACGAACTCGGAAACGGCGCGGTGGAGCAGTCCGACCCAGACTAGCGCGAAGACGAAGGTGGACAGCCGTCCACGTGGACGTGATCAATGCCCCAGATCCATCCGGCGCGAAAGGATCCGATCTGATCCGCATGGTGCTACGTGGCGCAACGGTGGCCATTGGATCAAGATCCAACGGTCACGCAGCTGGAGCTCGGGCGCGACGCGGTTGGACCGAACCGCGTGCGCGGCTGGCTCGGGTCGAACTCGGACTTGGGTCTGACTCGGGCTCGGTCGGAGGAACAGTGAAACTGATTCGATTTTTCCAGCGATTAGATATTCAAAAATAATTTCTAGAAATTCAAATAATTCGAGAAAAATAGCAAAATAATCAAAAAAAATTCTAGAAAAATTCTGGAAAAATACTTTGAGACATTTTTTTAATAAGGGTTTATGATGCTTATCAAAAAGGCACCCAACCAAGACTATAATGACATGATCCCCACGGCTCACCGAATCATAATACATCTTATTCTAAATTTGAAACATAGTACTTCCACAAATCTTTCAGCAAGATCAACCTATAAATTTCATACCACCTATATATTCACGTCTCGACAACCGAACCTTATTCAGTTAAACAATGACTTCAACATGTAAATATTATCTCTACAAGACAAAGTTCATAACTAGGATTCCAAGGCATACATTCATTAAGGATGAAATTGTACATCATGTTAATTATCCAAAGCTCACTCCATCGCAACATGTTAAAATTTTCCTCTATTTTAACCATGGTTTTCCAACAAATAATCTAAACAGTTACCACAACTACTTAGTCATCAATAACAACAAATGGGCATAATCATCAACCAACAGCATTACTTTTAGCTACCCTATACATAGGTGATAACAAAATTACCACCACACAACATACCCCCACTATTTAAAATAGACTGAATACTAGCATTAACACTACCATTAACAACATCATTAACAATAATTCTTATGTCTTCTCCATTGATATCAATACTAGCATTGTAGCGACACAACTGCATACTTCCAAAGATACTAGTAGTTTGCAACAACATAAATAGCAACTCTAATCAACATCCAAATTAAAGTCACTAGTCAACACGATTAAATTTCTCTATTAATCCATTAGATTAGAACATCTTTAACAACCAAAGAAAGTTTCTTTTACAATAACAAAGTCTACATCATCTTAATGTTTTAACTATGCATCAAAGTTTAAACTTTTAACATTAACAAGGATCATAAGCACATTTAAAGCAAGGCAACAGATTCTAAGCATGTACATTAACACATTTAATCATTCTCGCTAAGAGTAAACTGCAACACTAGTAGTCTATTTAATCTCAAGCTAGAGATATTAATCACATTGAATTGATTCAACTCAAAATTTAACTTAGCAACACATCAATCCATAAACCACATTGTTACCTACTACATAACATGCTAAACATCAATTCTTACTAGGGACAAACGATTTCAGTCAAAAGACTACTTTGTTTACTGACATTTTAGTTTTAAAACTCATCCCAAGTTCATAAGGAAAATTTGACTCTCAAAATTGCAATGAGACAAACCCAAACTTGGTCATGCAAAGGAATTCTCCAAAACACTTTTTAAATCTCAAAGACTCCCTCTTTGGAGGGAACCAATCGATCAAATATACCTTTGCAAATAAACCCTAACTCCAAACTTTCACAAAATAGGAAGGGTTCTTCAAAGATGATTTTCTTAAACCAGCAAAATAACGAATCAAACACCACTTACTTCTACAAAGACACAGAACTTCAGCCCTGACAAATGTGTCTAGCATAACTCCACAATAACTCCGTTAACCTCGGAGAAAGACAAACACAAGGATAAATTTGAATGCTTCTTCCCCATAAAGCCATCAACAAACTAATCATTAAAACTGGAAAGGCGCCCAAAAGAAGCGCAACACTAGACTCCTCTTCTTCGTCTTCAACCAAGGAAGACAAAACCACACACCGCATACGGAACAATCCGCAAAAACCCAACATTTTTCATTTGATTCAAATCAACTAAAGCCAAGAAAAGCAACGAAAATCGACTGTCAGAACGGCAAAGAACGTACGAAGGAATCCACCACCAAACTCTTCTATTTGACTCCAGTCAACTACCCGATCTACAACAGAGAGGGTAAGCACTCTTCTCCTACAGGGGTTAATAGTTCTTCGGTGATGGCGCTAACCGGCCATACCACAAACCTCGCCCTTACTATGAACAAAAAGAGGTGACCGAAACCCTTCGGTACCACAATTCCACTCTATCACAACAACAAGAGCAATTCAGTCATTTATCTCATAGACATAGCAACATGCTTTATCAAAGGAAGCATTCAACATCATAACTTAAATACAACATTTAAGCATAAAGAAACGATACCCATACCCTTTCCTACTGTGCATCCATTGTGTGTCAAATTTTAGATTAGTTATACCACTTTTGTAAGTTTTAATGTTGCTATCCTATAACAAAATTTTAGTTAAGACCTAAGCCATGTTTCTAAGTTATTCCACATCATATTTTAGTTTTTCCCTATAGCATGACACTAAAAATTCACATTCCAAGGACCTACAGCCCGCTCTGATACCAACTGTAACACCCCGGCATTTAATATGCCCGAATGCTACCAAACATAAGCTAAACAACAACTAAAAATCACATTTAAACATAAATTCCAGCAAAGGTACATATGCTAAAAACCGATATTTCGGCAGCATCTCCTTTGTTTTTTCATGAATTAACACAATATCAATATCATGGCAAGATATATCATAGCACACGACATCTAAAACATCAACATAAATGGATGTATCATCAAACTACGCCAATAATACCACGCTCAACCACTTCATAAACTATAACGAAGCAAATAAGGGATCACAAGCATGCTAGATTAAACCATACATTAACTTTATGGCACAACTCTTAAAATCATGTCTCCAAGTGATTAATCATAGACTATGATGGTGGAGCTACGTGTAGAAGTGTAGCTAAACCCCTTTTTCCCGCATGCCGATCTCAAAGTACCTAAAAACAACATAAAACACAAGCGTGAGTTCGAAACTCAGTAAGCATATTGGAATGGACAACAATAACAATATCATAGAAAAATAACATCTCACATCATGTATATCATCTCAATCATGAACACTTTAACAAAATCATCATCATTGTGTATGCAATGCAATGCAATGCTCATATCTCCTTGGAAACTCATACCGGTATGGTTGAGTACACACCCGTCGGTGTGCACCCTCTCCCCCCTTCCATCCCGAAGATGGAGGGTGCCTACTCCTCGCTTCCACAACCCACGGTAGATGGAATCACGATGTAGGACTTACTCTATTGGCTCTCCGGATTAGTCATAACTTTCTCACCGACCTTCCCGTATTAGTTAATGACTTTCTCACCGCCCGGGCCATGTAACATGTCATGTATGCAAGCATGCCAACATCATATAAAACTCATATTTTAACACATGGCGTCATAACATCTTAAACATGCTCATCATATCATAGCAATCATTAACACATGGCAAGTGGACATATATCATGTAAACAATTCCATCTAATCTCAACATGCAACCTACAACTCGCTATCCATCACAACACACTTGCCTCAACCACGTGCAACGGATTGGCGGGAAGTAGAAGGAACTCCCGGGGTCACACCTCCTGCACAGGGGTATCACACAATCACAATCATAACCACAAAACAGTACGCAAACCCCCATCTAACCCGACATTGCTCCCTACTCGCAAAACCTAAAACAGAGGTTCTGTCCCGTCGGGACAGCAGCCTTGCAAAAGGCATAACTTGAGTTCTGGGACTCCGAATGAATTAAACGAGTACACCCTCGCGTAGCTTAGGAAATTTCCCAACTTTCTCTAGGTATATGGAAAGACTGATTCGGACTCTAAAGTCGTCTAATCTACAGATTACCGAGATCTGTTCCAATCGCGTCATAGATTTTAACACGCTCGGTAAAACGGCCATAACTTTCAAACGGCTGATCGGATTTTAACGTTCTTTATGTCCACGGAAAGATAATTAAATTATCTACAACTTATTTTAAGTCTGTACGGACATATTCGGATTCTAAATCAACGAAAACTCGAACCCTAGCCCGACTGCTCAATCTGCCCGAAAACAGAAACGTGGCAACGTCTAGATCTAACCCAAAGAACTCCAATCCAGCACCACTAATTGATCTAAAAACTTTATAATCACCCTAATAACAGTACCTAGATCAATTCCAAGGATCCCCATGATCATAACTTTGCCCAACGAACGAATCTCCAATAGATCTCCTCGCGGATCGCTCCTCGCTCCACGCTCCTCGCTCCTCGCTCCAACGGATGGATCCACAAGGTGCAGAGGTGTGGAGACCACCCTAGGGCAGCAAGGGGGTGGAGGAGAGGTGTTGGAGAGGTGGGGAGCAATGGGGCAAAGGGGGAGGTGGAGGCGCACAAGAGGGAGAGGGAGAGGGGGGTGGCGGCTAGGGCTTAGGAGGGGGAGGTTGGGGCGCCCAAGGGCAGGGGGAGCACGCCCAAAAGGCTGGTGGGGAGCCCTTTTACCAGCCCCCACACCCAATCCTAGTCCGTTACGGAGACCTACTCCATCCCACCAAAGCCCACCAAGGCCCAAACTCCCCTGGCAAGGCCCAAAACCCCGGAAACGCCCCGGAAAAGCTATTAACCTCCATATCCTATAGTTTTAACCTTAATTCCATATCTCATAATGTTATTAACCTTATCATGCACGTTAAATAAGGTTACGACACTCCGTGGCGACATAACACTTCAACCGGCCCAAAAACGCGAGAAAACCCTAAGCCGAAAGGTTTTATTCTCTAGTTTCACCTTCTATAACGTCACACCAAACCATAGTGTCACAGTTGTGACACATGGAACACATCATGCACACCTGCCAATGACTGCGGTAACTCCAACTGGTAAGCAACTTCGCCTCTGCGACTCAAAATCTTATATGGGCCAACATAACGGGGTGCGAGTTTCCCTTTGGCATGGAATCTCTTAACTCCCTTGAGAGGTGTAACCCTAAGGTACACGAAATCCTCTGGTTCAAAGCTCAAGTCTCGGCGACGGTTATCGGCGTAACTTTTCTGTCTTGACTGTGCTATCTTCAGTCTTTCCCGGATCATGGCAATCTGCTCTTCGGCTTCTTGAAGAATGTCCGCCCAAAGACATGGCGTTCACTGTCTCATTCCAGTTCAATGGCGTACGACACGGTCGACCATACAGTGCTTCAAAAGGTGACATCTGTAAACTGGCCTGATAACTATTGTTGTAGCTGAACTCAGCATATGACAGACTTTTATCCCAAGAGGTAGCATCCACCAAAGCACAAGCTCGTAGCATATCCTCTTAAATCTGATTTACTCTTTTCGTCTGTCCATCCGTCTACGGATGATATGCGGTACTGAAGTTCAAACGGGTTCCCATGGCTTCATGCAACTTATTCCAAAACCTTGAGGTAAATTGGGTACCTCTGTCTGATACAATCTTCTTCGGTACTCCGTGCAAACAGACGACCCTGGTCATGTACAGTTCTGTTAGTTTATCTCCCGAGTAAGTGGTCTTCACAGGGATAAAATGGGCGACCTTAGTCAGACGATCCACTATAACCCATATGGAGTCATATCCTCCTTGAGTCTTCGGCAACCCGGTAATAAAGTCCATGCCGATTTCCTCCCACTTCCACTCAAGTATTCTTAGCGGCTGCAGTAATCCTGCCAGTCTCTGATGCATTGCTTTAACTCTCTAGCATATATCGCACAATGCAACATGCTCGGCGACTTCCCGCTTCATGCTTGGCCACCAGAATCTTTCCTTCAGATCTTGGTACATCTTGGCACTTCCTGGGTGAATGGAATACTTGGAGTCATGGGCTTCTTCCAAAATCAACTGTTTCAGCTCCTTTTTGTTCGGCATACAGATATGGTCCTTCATCCACAATGTGCCTTGCTCGTCCAGCTTGAAGCCTTTTGCCTTGCCTTCATCCATCTTGTACTTAATCCTGCGGATCTTGTCATCATCCTTCTATCCTCCTCTGATCTGATCCTCCGGAATAGGCTTTACTTCCAATGCGGCCAAGAATCCTTCCTGAACTACTTCTAGCTTCAGCTTCTGGAACTACTTGCATAGCTCATCCTGACTTGTGGCTATCATCATATTCACGGTATGATTTTTCCTGCTCAGGGCATCGGCCACCACATTGGCTTTTCCGGGATGGTAATGGATTCTGACATTATAATCCTTGATCAGTTCCAACCATCTTCTTTGCCTCATGTTCAGATCCGATTGGGTGAAGATGTATTTAAGACTCTTATGGTCCGTATACACTTCGCATCTATTCCCAATCAAGTAATGACGCCACAACTTCAAAGCATGCACCACGACAGCTAACTCCAAGTCATGCGTCGGATAATTCTCATCGTGCGGCCTCAGTTGCCTTGATGCATATGCAACAACCTTCCGGTTTTGCATCAACACACATCCCAGTCCCTGGCGCGATGCGTCACAATATATATCAAAGCTTTGATTAACATCTGGTAGGACTAACACCAGCGCTGATGTCAATCGTTTCTTCAGCTCTTGAAAACCTTTTTTCGCACTCCGGTGTCCAGTTAAACTTCTTTTCCTTTTTTAGCAGTTGCGTAAGCGGTCTTGCAATTGTCGAAAAGCCTTCTATAAAACGGCGGTAATAACCTGCCATCCCAAGAAAACTCCGAATCCGGGTCACCATCTTCGGCTGCTCCCAATGTAACACAGCTTCCACTTTGCTTGGATCAACAGCGACTCCTTCTGCGGTCATTACATGTCCAAGGAATTCCATGTTGTCTTTCCAGAAATCACACTTGCTGAACTCGGCAAAGAGCTGTTGCTCCCTCAACTTCTCAAAAACTAGCCTCAGATGTTCTGCATGTTCTTCTCTTGACTTAGAATAAATGAGAATGTCATCGATGAACACGACGACAAACTTGTCTAGGTACTCCATGAAAACCTTGTTCATCATATTCATGAAATAAGCTGGCGCGTTCGTCAGACCAAAGGACATAACTGCAAACTCATAATGTCCTTATCTTGACGAGAATGCAGTCTTTGGTATATCCTCTGATCGGATCTTTAATTGGTGTGTGGGGACCCGTCCCTAGGACTCCACTGATCCACCCCATTGCACCACACAACTCGAGTGAATCAAGGGAACCTCGGGCGTCCCGCAATTATGCCCGTGTTGGTCCCAGGAAGGTTCACCAACACGTGCGGAAATGCATAACAGTTTGTATCACAACTCATACATACTTAACAGAAGCATAAGCATAATTACATACAAAAGCAGGACTGTTGTCCAAAACGACATACATAGTAGTTTTACATCAAAGTAGCAGTGGAAAACATAAATGAACGACAAAAGGCCAGCGTAGTATGCCATAGACCCTCAGGCAACCCACTGGAAGTAAGAACGTGCCCCTAAGCGTTAGCATCATCGAAATATGCCCGATAAAGGTCTCCGGGTAGTGCTTCATCCTCACCTGCAGCAAGTGGACAATCCGTTTGAGTACAAAGAGTGTACTCGCACAATAATATAAGTGGTATGCTGGTTCTAACTACATGTGGTGGCTTCATCACAAGAAAGGCACCAGGTTGATTTCAGCATGAAGCAATATTTGGAGTGAAAACATAGACACGTATAGATTGAAATTGCGGTTTGCTAAACATTTACAAAGTCTAATACATCATAATATAACATCATCATAATCATCTTCATCTCATGCCTTCAAGCATTCTCCGAACCATGAGTTCGACGCTCATGTTCGCTTACGCCCACGGATACTCCAATATTCGTGAAGTTTCTTCCATGAGTACTCCAATACTCACGAAGTTCTCCCCATGAGTACTCCAATACTCATGAGACTCAGTTTTCCCAAACCATCCATTCTTACCCGGTCCTTAACACTCGCCCAGTGACTGACAACTTAAGTGATTGTCCTTAACCATGGACGCGGCTATTCGAATAGTTTGAGCTCTGCAGAGGTACGACTTTACCCACACGACATGCCACACTCGTAAGCCAAGCTATGAGCACAATTCCTTTGATGTGCCGGCCGAGGTGATCGTGACAAAACCATTTTCCAGTATGTATGATAGTGCGCTTAAACCACCCGGGTGACTCTGACCCTCGATCCCGCGTGCCCAGTGCTCTGTGTATGTGGATCAAGGAGTACACCCGTTATTGAACATCCCTAACTCCAAAAAGCTCGAGGGATTTCGAAGGATACTCTCGACACTCCACAAAGTTCGAGGAGATCCCACGGACATTCCTTGACACTCGCCAAAGTTCAAGGAATTCCGAGTGCACATGGTTTAAATGCCCTAATCATACACAAGTACTTGGCTAAGCTGGCCCCATAAACGGCGTGTGGTTCGCACGGTAGTTACTTAAAGAGACGTCACCAAGATTCGATCCTTAAGATCCTTAACACAATAACCACAATTGACCCATCATTATCATAATCATCTTTGATCATCACGACCGATGGACTAAGTCCATCTATCGCGGTTCCTAACGATGTTCTAAGCATGGCTAAGCAACTTGTACGAACCCATACATAATAATAAACCAACCACCTAGGGCGACAATGGTATATGAAAGGAACGGGGTAACAAGATAACATGTCAACAAGGTAGTAACTAAACATTCTACCCCAAATATACTTGTAATTGAGAGTAAGCATGCAATTGACAAAATATCTTCAACATAATTTGCAATTAATAGGATCAAATATGTTCAAGGAGTAAGGTAGTGCCTTGCTGCTCGCTCTTGACGTCGTAGGCGTAGTCGTACTCGGGGTTGTCTTTCGAAGCGTCGACACCTAACGAGAAATCCAATTCCAAAGGAACATGAATCAAGAAACCAATAATAAACAACACGAGAGCATGCACAATCATGCACGAAATGCACCATGGTTATATTCTGTCACGGCCCTAAGTTCAAAAAAATTCTGGGACATCCGGAGTATCCGGATCAACATCCGGAATGTCCGGACATAACCCGGAATGTCCGGATATATTGTCCGGAGTATCCGGATTAACCTGACCGAGCGCATCAACCCGGAGTGTCCGGACCAAATGCCCGGAGTGTCCGGGTAAGTGCTACCGAAGACCCCAACCCGGAGTGTCCGGGTTGAGCGTCCGGAGAGTCCGGATTGTGCGGGGGTTGAAATAAAAGTCCCGTTTCTTGGCTTCCCCCACTTCATTATTTCTTCCCCATTTGTCCTCCACTCCCTAGTGCGTCTCCTCCACCCCTAGCTCCACTCCGGTGAGCTCCCCACCGGCCGGTGACCCTCCGTGGCTCCTCCCCGACGGCTCCTCCATCCCGAGGAAACTCCTCTAGCCGGTGTCCTCCTTCCTCTACCCGGCATTGTTCTCCTCCATCATCCTTGGAGGTAGGTCTTTCTCTTGGGGGTTGATTCGTGGGTTTCTTGGGTTCGAAGACCATCCATGGTGGGTTTAGGGTTTAGGTTTGGATTTGGGAGTTTGGAGTTGGATCTTGAGCTCTAGGGTTTTGGGTGTAGTGGTTCTAGGGTTGGTTTGGGGCCTGGATTGATGAATGTGGGTACTAGTGAGGTAGATCGGGTAGTGATAATGCCGATCCAAGGGTCAATTAGAGTTGGCTTGTGGTTTTTGTGGTGGGGTGTCGTTTTCTCGAAGTCTAGCTAGCTTGAAGTTCCCTCGGCTTTGCCGCGTGTAGGAATGTCGTAGATCGGGTCACCGCGGTGCCGTGGAACTTGGCGGCACCTCGATCCATCAAGTCATTGAGTAAAACTCGCCAGGTCCGAAGTGTCCGGACTAAAAGCCCGGAGTGTCCGCCCTAGGCCGGAGTATCCGGACACACGGTCCGGAATGTCCGGGTTAGCCGGACTGTCTGGATGAAATACCCGGACTGTCCGGGTTCCCCTGGTCTGTTCGGTTGAGGGTTTAGCAAATTGTGGTATTTTTGTTGTTTCTTTCGCATGGCATGCATTTCATTGTGCATTGTATTCGTGTAAAAAACGATCCCGCGGGGCTTGACGCCGCGGCGACTGAGGGTACTACCGGAGAGCCGGCTATCGCCGGTCCGCAAGCAGAAGATCAAGGCAAGCACCTAAGCATTTTGAACCATAATTGTAATCTATTTTTGCGAATTAACTTCTTATTGGTTGATTAAGTATTGCATTAGGAATTGAAATGTGGGACAGGCTAGATCCTATTTGCTGCATGTACCCTTCCTATTGTTGCTTGTTGAACTCCTCCTTTGGAGCTAGATTATGGGTACTAATTGTGTTGTGCTTAGTATGCTTAGGAGTCGGGTTTGGGCCAAGAGGTGGAGGGTTCCACCGCTTGAGTTTGATGTACTTTACAAGTATTGGGTTGCAATGGGTTGTTTATGAGAAATGAAGTGATGGAAATTTAGACCGGGCGAGAGAGTTGGATCACTTGGGTAAGGAGACTCGAGTGTGGTAGTCTCGTCCGTGTCGATTAAGGACCGATCGGGTGTAACGTGGCTAAAGCACCTTTTGGTTGATCGCATGCCTGATTATGGTACGGTAAGCCACTCTTTCATCGCATGCCGTTCGATGGGCCATGCCCTCATGTGGTTGGACGTGGTTGAGGGCGGGGCCTAGGCCGGCTCTCGGGCGCCAAGCCGGGCTTGGGGCTGCTCGAGGGGGTGCTAGGTTTCCGGACCGCATGAAGATGCCCCAACGAATTGGTATGGATGGGAGGGGGTTGACATGAGGCTCCTTTGTGACACATGTCGTGTGATCAATGCTTCCCTGCAGGGTTAATTAAGCGATTCGAATTGCCGTGCTCTCGGTTATGAGCAAGCTTGGTCAGATGTTACTCAACGTAGTAATAACTTGAGTAAGTTCGCCTTTGGGCTTGAGCTCGTAAAAATGTGCTTAACTGTTGCAATTGTTAAAGGTTAACTTCGCATTAGAAGTAGGTGCAGAACAACCGCATTAAAAATTGTGATTTGAGTAGTTCAAGTAACTAAACAACAAATGTTAAGCATTTTGCAACTGTTCTACCTTCGGCTTATTCCTTGCTACATCCAAATGCATAATCCTTTGGAGTCGGTCGTATATGGACCACGGGTAAGACTTGTGAGTACCTTTTGTACTCAGGCTTCTGCTTTGTGGTTTTGCAGGTGAGGATCCCGCGGGATGTGAGTTTTGCCCCTACTGCCTATGGGTGACCGAGCGGGGCACCGAGTAGAGGCCATCTGCGAGTGTGCGCCCGGAAGTGTTGAGGCATGACATTTTTGGGGTGTTTTACTTTTGTTGTACAGAGTAGTGGGCGGTACTTTTGTGAACAGCTGCTACCTTTTTCTGTAATGGAACTCGTCTGCTTTTCGTTGGTCGTCTTTGTTGGTTGTCTTTGTTGGGCCTCTTTGTGCCGTGTGGTGTGTTTGTTTGCTTCCGCGTTTTTGTGTCTCTAGTAGTGAGCTTGGGGATCGATGCCCCTTTGTGCGAATTGAATGTTGATATGGCATTGGGAACTGGTATGTGGGGATCCTGGGCGAGTTTCGGATCGCATACCGGGGGAATACCGAGGTTGTTGTCGAGTCGTTTGGATGTTGGTAGAGTTGTCTCGTTTGGGCTTGGGCGTTAGCATCGGGATCACCTCCGGTGGTCTGTTGCTAGGATCCAAATCCGATGGGAGCGACTGTTCATCCAACAACTCGAGGACGATCTGGGCGGCTCCTCTCAGGGCTGGTATCAGAGCAAGGCGCACAATGACGGACCCCAACTTGACGACCTGTTAGGAATTGGTTAGGATTGTCATAATGCATTAGGTAGAAGGTAATACCTACCCCCCGCCCTAGGTTATAGTGGTGAGTGTGAGGGTTACGTTGGAATCGTGCATTTCATCCCATCTCATGTCGTGCATGCGTCATGCCACTCTGCATCTTGAATTGGGTTTTGGGGTGTGTAGACTTGTAGCACCCCATAGTGGAGTTAATTTAGGAATGTTGCCGTCTAGATTGGGAGCCGGTTAGAGGTCTTCTGTATTTAGTGCATGTCCTTTCCAGTGGAGGTCTAACTCTTGTCGTTGGCCTTTGGTAATCGACAGAATGAGGACCCGCGGAAGCTCTGGGCTGAGGAGGGCAATGGGCGTCGCTTGATCAGACAGCAGTGACCCGCCTCCTCCAAACGTCTTTGGACATTCTGCTGCGGACGAGAGCAACCGAACACCACTAACCGGATTAGAGATCTTGGTCCGTAACCAGGCTGCTCTGTTGGCGCGGTGAGCGGCGAGGCCGACTCAACGGCTATCAAGACTTTACGCATACCCAGCCACGGTTTTCTCCCTGCCATCGATCCGTTGGAGGCCGACGATCGGCGCTGCGCGACGATAGAGCAGAAGTTTGCTCTCATCCAGTGCAACGACTTCGAGAAGACCCTCTTTGCGGCGCAGCAGCTACAGGGCCCTGCCGGTGCTTGGTGGGCCAACCACCGGGCGATGCAGCCCGCCGGGCGTCGGCTGACATGGGCGGAGTTCTGTGAGGCTTTCCGGGCATATCATATCCCAGAAGGGCTCATGGACATCAAGAAGCAAGAGTTTCTTTCCCTCAGGCAGCGGGACAAGTCGGTGCTTGACTATTCCCGTGAGTTTAACTACCTGGCCCAGTATGCGCCAGAAGAGGTGGACACCGACCGGAAGAAGCGGACCCGCTTCATGAATGGGATGACTGCCAAGATGCAGGACAAGATGTCGGTGTGCGACTTCCCCAACTTCAATGCCTTGGTGAGTCGGGCCATTATGGTGGAGCACAAAATGAGGAACCACCAGGAGGAGAAGAAGAGGAAGCGGGGCACACCGTTCCCAGCGGGCAGCAGCTCGCAGCGGGCTCATTTTGTCCCTCCACCACCGAGGGCAACCGTTCCTGCACCTCCCCAGCCTCCTGTTGCTGCTCCGCGACCTCCACCGCCACAGCCAGGAACACGAGTGGTGGCGACTCCTGGACCGGGCCCATGCTACAAGCTAGCAGGCGTCTGAGCACTTCATCCGCGATCGTCCATTTCAAGGCGGGCAACAATCCTACCGCCCTATGACTTCGGTAGCGGCAGGCTCCACCTCCACTCCTGTGCGGTCAGTGGCCGAGTCAACTACGTCGGTGCCGAGGAGATTCCAGAGGGCCACACCGTGCTGACGGGTATGTTATGCATTAATGGGCATTATGCTAGGGTATTGTTTGACTCGGGGGCGTCTCACTCGTTCATCTGTAAGGAGTTCGTCATGCACAATCAGATGAGAGTGAGCGACAGCGCCACTCCGTTTCTTATTGAGGCACCTGGGTCCAAGATTGTAGTAAAGCAAGTGGTTAAGAAGGCGTTGGTGCAAGTTCAGGGGTTTCTCTTCGTTGTCAATTTGTTGCTCCTTGACCTTCGGGGAATGGATGTCATCCTAGGCATGAATTGGTTGACGCGACAGCAAGCCATCCTTGATTGTTCTCGCCGTACCATCTCACTGAAAGGACCGAAGGGCGGCTGGCTAACGTTGCTTCTTGACGAGGGCAGAGCCACCCTTTGTTCCCTAAATGGCACCGAAGTCATGGAGATAGAGTCAGTTCCTGTGGTATCGGAGTACCCGGATGTGTTCCCAGCGGAATTACCGGGGATGCCACCTGATCGGGACATCGAATTTGTAATGGAGTTGCAGCCTGGGACCGCTCCAGTCTCCAAGCGGCCATATCGGATGCCGCCCAATGAATTGGCTGAGCTGAAGACTCAATTGAAGGAGTTGATGGACAAGGGCTTCATTCGTCCGAGCTCCTCGCCTTGGGGCTGCTCGGCTCTATTCGTGACCAAGAAGGACGGTTCTCTGCACCTCTGCGTGGATTACCGCCCCTTGAATGCTGTCACCATCAAGAACAAGTACCCTCTGCCTCGGATTGATATCCTGTTCGATCAGCTTGCTGGTGCACGGGTATTCTCCAAGATTGACCTGAGGCTCGGGTACCATCAGATCAAGATTCGGGCCGAAGACACCCCGAAGACAGCTTTTTCCACCCGATATGGGTTGTATGAGTACACCGTCATGTCGTTCGGTCTGACGAACGCGCCGGCGTACTTCATGTACCTCATGAACTCCATCTTCATGGAAGAGCTGGATGCTTTTATCGTCATCTTCATCGACGACATCCTCATTTATTCAGCCAACGAGGAAGATCATGCCCAACACCTTCGCGTCATTCTCGGGAGACTTCGGGAACATCGCTTGTATGCGAAATTCAACAAGTGTGAATTCTGGCTGAAGGAGGTGTCGTTCTTGGGGCACGTTCTTTCCGAGCAAGGCGTAGCCGTTGACCCAAGCAAAGTGCAGGATGTACTTAGTTGGGAGCAGCCCAAGTCTGTCACAGAGATTCGCAGTTTCCTTGGGTTGGCTGGCTATTACCGCCGTTTCATTCGGGACTTCTCCAAAGTAGCTAAGCCCATGACGGAGTTGTTGAAGAAGGGCACTGAGTTCGAGTGGTCAGTGGGCTGTGAGCGAGCATTCGAGACTACGAGCGGCGCCTCACTACAGCTCTAGTCCTTACCCAGCCCAACATCCACGAGCCGTTTGACGTGTATTGCGATGCCTCTGGCATCGGACTTGGCTGTGTGCTTATGCAGGACAGCCGAGTTGTCGCTTACGCGTCTCGGCAGCTGAAACGTCATGAAGAGCACTACCCCACCCATGATCTAGAGCTTGCAGCAGTGGTCCATGCTTTAAAGATTTGGCGCCACTACCTTCTGGGGAACAAGTGCAACATCTACACCGATCACAAAAGCCTCAAGTACATCTTCACGCAGGCAGACCTGAATATGAGGCAAAGAAGGTGGCTTGAATTGATAAAGGACTACAATTTGGAAGTCCATTACCACCCTGGGAAGGCTAATGTGGTGGCTGACGCGTTGAGCCGCAAGGTGCAATGCCATTGCCTCACTCTCCCACCACGGAGTGCCACTCTTTGTGCTGAGTTCCAGAAGCTCAACCTGGAAATGATAGAAGAAGGGACCTTGGCTAATGTGGAATTAAAGTCCACATTGCTTGATCAGATTCGGGAGGCCCAGAAGAATGATGTGGGTGTCTCCCAAATTCGCGATAAGGTGAATTCTGGTTTGGCCCCTGGTTTTTGCCTGGATGAGCAAGGAACCTTATGGTTCGGCCTGCGCATAGTTGTCCCGGATATCCAAGAGTTGAAGCGGGCGATCCTTGATGAAGCCCATAACTCGTTGCTCACAATCCATCCGGGCAGCAACAGAATGTACCAAGACCTGAAGCGGCAATTCTGGTGGACTCGCATGAAGCGCGAGATTGCTCGTTACGTGGCTGAGTGCGATGTCTGCAAGCAGGTGAAGGCTGAACACTTCAAGCCAGCTGGTACTCTTCAGCCGCTACCTATTCTGAGCTGGAAATGGGAAGACATTAGCATGGACTTCATTACTGGCCTGCCTCTGAATTCTTTGAGTCACGACTCGATATGGGTGATTGTCGACCGGTTAACAAAGTCTGCACATTTTCTAGCCGTTCGCACCACCTACTCAGCTAAGAGGTATGCGGAGTTGTATGTCACCAGGATTGTATGCCTTCATGGAGTGCCCAAGCGGATAGTTTCGGATCGAGGCTCTCAGTTTGTCTCGCGATTCTGGAGAAGTCTGCATGAAGCACTGGGCACGAAGCTACTCCACAGCTCAGCGTATCACCCCCAGACTGATGGACAGACCGAGAGGGTAAATCAAATCCTCGAGGATATGCTGAGGGCGTGTGTGCTGTCTTATGGGAAGAAATGGGAAGACTGTCTCCCCTACGATGAATTTGCATATAATAATAGATACCAGACCAGCATTCAAATGTCTCCCTTCGAGGCACTTTATGGTCGTAGCTGTCGGGCACCTCTAAATTGGTCCGAGAGTGGGAAGCGTTCATCCCTTGGACCTGAACTGGTCATGGAGGCAGAAAAAAAAGTGAGCACCATTCGGGAGAACCTGAGGGTAGCGCAGTCGCAACAGAAGAGCTATGCCGATCGCCGTAGGAGACCCCTCTCCTTCGATATTGGCGACTTCGTCTATCTGAAGGTATCTCCTCTTCGAGGCACTCGTCGGTTTGGAATCAAAGGGAAACTGGCGCCTCGTTACATAGGGCCATTCCGAGTCCTTGAGAAGCGTGGTCAGGTTGCATATCAGCTAGAGCTTCCTGCCACACTTGAGATGGTCCACAACGTCTTCCATGTCTCCCAATTGAAGAAGTGTCTTCGTACTCCTTTCGAGTCACTTGAAGTGGATGACCTCGGAGTTGCGCCTGAACCAGATCTATCCTATAAAGAGCATCCTATTCAGGTTTTGGATGGCCCGAACGCAAGATCTGGCCGACGGACTCTCAAGTTCTACAAAGTTCAGTGGAGCAATCACACTGAGGACGAAGCTACTTGGGAGCCCGAAGATCACATGAAGACCGAATATCCAGAGTTCTTCGATGTCATGTAAGTGATAGTAAATCATCCTTCATGCCTCGAAGTATTTCAAGTAGTGCGCGACTAACCTACCCGTCTGCGTTCGATTCGATCTATGCGTTGTTCTGAATCTCGGGGCGAGATTCCCTTAAGGGGGGAGGATTTGTCACGGCCCTAAGTTCAAAAAAATTCTGGGACATCCGGAGTATCCGGATCAACATCCGGAATGTTCGGACATAACCCGGAATGTCTGGATATATTGTTCGGAGTATCCGGATCAACATCTGGAATGTCCGGACATAACCCGGAATGTCTAGATATATTGTTCGGAGTATCCGGATTATCCTGACCGAGCGCCTCAACCCGGAGTGTCCGGACCAAATGCCCGGAGTGTCCGGGTTAGTGCTACCGAAGACCCCAACCCGGAGTGTCCGGGTTGAGCGTCCGGAGAGTCCGGATTGTGCTGGGGTTGAAATAAAAGTCCCGTTTCTTGGCTTCCCCCACTTCATTCTTTCTTCCCCATTTGTCCTCCACTCCCTAGTGCGTCTCCTCCACCCCTAGCTCCACTCCAGTGAGCTCCCCACCGGCCGGTGACCCTCCGTGGCTCCTCCCCGACGGCTCCTCCATCCCGAGGGAACTCCTCTAGCCGGTGTCCTCCTTCCTCTACCCGGCATTGTTCTCCTCCATCATCCTTGGAAGTAGGTGTAACACCCCAAAATTTTACTTTTCCTAAATTCATGTGTGATTTGGCACTTTGGTGAATTTTTGGAATTTTCTGGAATTTATTTGGATTTATTTGGAATTTATTTGAATTTATTCCATTTTGAAATAATTAAAGAATTTAATTTTGCAAATAAAATTTTGTTGGAAATATTTTATTTGAGTCCAAAATGATCCAAAGTATTTTCCAGAATTTTTCCGAATTTTACGAGTCATTTGCTATTTTTAATGAATTAAATGAATTATCGGGAATTATTTTAAATATTAAATCGCTGGAAATTCAACTCGGTCGGTTCTTGTTCATCCGATCGAGCCCGAGTCGACTTCGAGTTCGAGTCCGACCGAGCCGATTGACTCGACCGAACCCACTCCTAAACCTAATCAATCCCAACCGTTGGATCAAGATCCAGCGGTGAGATCCGCCGTCTGCGGTTCGAGCCGTATCCGCCCGGATCCGATCGCGCCCGTCGCGATCGTGGCGTTGATCGTGCCACGTGGGCGGGCCAGCGTCGTCGTCTCCGCCGAGTCCGGCCGGACTCCGCCGCCGCCCGGGCCGTGTAGAACTAGGTTTCCGTCTCGGGCACGAACGCCGAGGCTATTTAAAGCGTGAGACGTTCCCCGAGGTTGCCCTCATCTTTGCGCACCCGTTTCCCCGAGCTATCTCGCCTGAGCCGTCGCCGTTTGCCCGTACGTGCTCGCCGGAGTTGGAGCCCTGTGCGCAGCGGTTGAACGCCGATTCCGCCGCCGACCGTCGTCTTCCGCCGAGAAGGAGCCCAGATCCGGAACCACCGTGGCGAGACGCAACCGAAGGAAGGATTCATCTCGCCGGAGCGACCCCGAAACGCCGTCGGGCTCGTCGTCGTTCTCGTCTCCGGTGCCCAAGCCTCGCCGCACCATCGCCGGACTTCGCGAGCTCGGTGAACCGTCGGATCTAGATCGGACGGTTGAGGTGAGTTCACGTGTCCCCAACCCGATTGGATCTGGACCGTTGGATCAAGATCCAACGGTTCACAATTGCCACGTGCCGGAGTAGTGTTATTATAGGATTAGATCTGGACCGTCCGATCTAAATCGAGCGGCCCACGATCAACGAGTAGTTTCAACGCGTGTTAACCCTGGATCTAAGCCGCGCCGTTGATTTTCAAACCACCGGCCGGGATTGCGCCACGTGCCGGGATGTTGGACCGACGCGGGCAGCGCTCCACGCACGCGTCGTGTGGCAATGACGCCGACACGCTGAGGCCAGCGTGTCGAGGGCTCAAGATGTCGGCTGTCGTCTCGGCCGACGCCGGGCCGATGACGCTACCCGAGTGGTCCCACATGTCGACCTCATCGAAGCCGTGGACCGGGTCCACTGTGGACCGAACCGCGCCGTGAGCTGAGCTCATGGACCGGCTGACGTCAGCCAACCAATCAGAGGTTGCCACGTGTCCATGCTGGCGCAATAATTAATTTCCGAAAAAGAAAATGATTTAATAAATCGGTTTAATAATTGATTTAAATTTCAAAACTTCAAACGCTTATAACTTTTGCGTTTCAACTCCGATTTGAGTGATTCAAATTTCTAAATTTGTATAAAATTGAGATCTACCTAAATATGAATTTTATTTAATTTTTGGACTAAAGTTTTTCTCTGTAATATTATCTAATTGATTATTTAAACTTTAATAAATCATAACTTTTGCATTTTAACTCCGATTTGAACGATTCCAGTTTCTAAAAATTCATAAAATTATGTTCTCTCTGTTTATGGATTTTATTTGGAGTTTTGGGATGTTTTGCCTATTGTTTATTTGTGTATTTGCTATTTGCACGCTTTTACGAGTAGGCGTTGAAGTGCTGGAAGGATTCAAGGAGAAGTATTGACTCAGGATCCAACTCAAGACCAAGAGCAAGTACTTTTTGAAGGCAAGTTGTGCTTTGACCATGTTGATCCTATTTCGAAATCTATTTTGATTTAAACTATTGCATGCTAGTTCAATTAGAAAGATACTTTGTTTAAACATGGGGTTAGATAAATACCAATTTGCAAAGATGACACCTTGATTACTTAAGTATGTGCCATGACCCTTTGTCACCCCTAGTTGTGGATTACTAGTTGGACATTATTAAATTGCCAACATGGGTTTAGACCGACATAGTACCTTTGCTTAGACACATTTACGTGCTCATGACATGATTTTGGACAATCGAATGCTAATATGGACTTAATGATATATTGAACCTGTTTTGGAAAAGTATCATGTGATGTTGATGGCACGTGGTGCATGGTAATCAAGCGGGTTTGATAAGCGATTTCGGCCAGGGCATGTGGCAAGAGTAATCAGGTGGGCGGTGTGGCAATCGGGATGTTGATTTGGTTTTTCGTAGTCTTGCCCTGGTCACTCTAAGGACTTAACCTTGCAAGCCTTTGAACTGGGTCATACTTGCAACCACATGGTCTGGAATGGGGCGGCCCTAGTTGACTAAGTCGCTAAGGACTCACTTGTGGAGCCTCAGGGTGTCGATTACACCGTTTGTGTGATTATGCGGGGAGCGTATCGTGGCTGTGGCCAGATACCCATCTAACGGTGTGTTGGTCCCATACTTCGCCTTGGCTAAGGGAAGGGATGGTGTAGAGCACGAACCGGAGAGGACCACCTGTGTTGTTTGAGGCTTCCGAAAGGCTTTGTTACGGGAACTCGCCTTTGTGGTGTTTGACTGTATCTTGTGGGTAAAGTGCATAACCTCTGCAGAGTTTAGAATCTATTTAAATAGCCGAGTCCACTGTCTTTGGACAACGCTCGGGAATTACAGTCAAGGGTTAGACTTTCTGAAAATAACTTGGATTTGAAAGGTGGGTTGGTTTAACAATGAAGATGATGGAAATGTGGTTTAGGATGGGGAAAAATGTTTGTTAAACTTCTTGAAAAGTTAATTATGCTTTACTTATTTCTACTGCTTTCGAATCTACTTTTATTACTTTT
This sequence comes from Rhipidocladum racemiflorum, assembly GCA_036346355.1. NCBI lineage: Eukaryota > Viridiplantae > Streptophyta > Magnoliopsida > Poales > Poaceae > Rhipidocladum > Rhipidocladum racemiflorum. The sequence goes on from CM070589.1 coordinate 49,511,038, forward strand.
CAAAAGTCATTTCGCAAATATACCTTGAGCTATTCCTTTGTACCAAGCCATGCATATAGTATATTAGCTTGCATTCTGTGCATGACTTGCCGAGTACCAAGTACTCACCCTTGCCTCAACACAATACCGGTTGAAGAGGAGACTACGCTTGATTCGGAGGAGGAATTCCAAGAGGACCCGTCTACTTAGGGATGCGAGCCCGATCGGTTACTGTTGTGGTATCTTGGATGGCGCCACAGTTATTTGATTTTCATTCTTGTTATTTCTCTTTTAATAAGTTTCGCCTTGCAAGGCATATATTTGTATCTTGGCCATAAGGTCAAGAAACCCTTTGATTATTTAAATAAAGTACTTTGATAGTATCGATTGGTATGATTGTGATATTTACCGATGTTAAGACTGTGTGCACTAGCGCGTTCCTGGACTAGTGCTGAATACACAGAGGGTCCGGATTTGCAAATTCGGGGTCCCGACAGAGGTGGTATCAGAGCCAGGTTGACTGTAGGCTCAACCCTAGCTAGAATGGTCGTAGTGAGGATAAAACCTATTTTCTAAAGCTAAAAGTTGGTCAAGACAAAAAAATGACATCTCGACTTATCCCCTTCTCCCTTTTCTTGCCTCTTGCTGAAATTTTCCCTTACCTTGTCACAATTTAAAAATTCCGAGTTCTTACGTAAAGCACTCTTGTGACAGATGGAGGAAGAGTTCAACTACGTTGATCTGGGAGTTGGTCACGCCGCGGAACTTTGGCATATGCTTCAGACTCTCGGAGATTTTGAGAAGCCCCAATACCAAGTGGAAGTGATCAGACAAGCGGGATTGATCAAAGCTTGTGATGTGAGGATTGAGGTACCTGCTAGGAAGAAGGGCCCAGGCAATCGCCCGATACACACTGACCTTGCCGGAGATCTACAATGCAAATGGGTATCCAAGAAGTATCACGACGAGCAATGCGGCACATTACCCGTATCGCCAGAGAATTGGAAAGCACGGTGTTCGTTATCATCCGCAAGCGATAACCTTCTTGACCGAAGGACATTCGGGATGAGGATGCCCGCGGTTACACGGTTAGCACGATTTGTCGTCGCCAGGAGGATGTACTAGATAATACAAGCAAAGAGCTACGAAGGCCCGCAAGGAGATCACGACAGAGAAGAACAGATGGCGGGAAGCTCAAGAGTATGTGGCACACCTTCTACGAAGGATTGGCGAGTTGGAGATGACTTTATGCGGACGGACCCAGAGCCGATGCTCGAGCTACACGAGCCGATCCAGAGAGTCGATCTCGATGAGGACACCGCTTCTTCGACTACCATAGAGGACACGATTGCTTGGACATGGCAACCGTTTCGCGCCTATGCCACGACACCGTACCAGGCCGTGGAGGTTTTCTCGATGAGTGAGCATGGGTTCTATAGTGAGACTCCTTGGCCGAGTCGAGTCATAGAATAAAGAGTCACCCTTTAGGCGTTAGACTCGAGGTTAGTTCGATTTGGATTTGCTTTGTTTCTTGAGTGTGCAGTATGTGTTGCAAGGCCCTTAGGCATTGTAAGCAACCATACCAAGTTATTAATATCAATAATAAAGTTGGACCTTAAAGGTTACACCTTTACGCCCGCATAAGTTCCATATTACTTGTCTATTCGTTTCCCTCTCATCTCTAAACCTAGAGCAAATCGACGGATGGTGAACACCAGTGGAAACTTTGGAGGCAATGGGAGTGGTTCTCGCGTGAGAAACCCCAATGATGGAGCACCAAAGACCGCTTGATTGATATGCAGAATTTTGGAGCCTTTCTTGCTGCTCAGACTCGATTGATGCATGCTATGATGCAACAAATGCAGCACGTCATCGCTCAGGCCACTTTGCTAATCAAGTTAATCGGGGACCACGCCGAGAATACACAAGGTGTCGAGAGTTCATGAGAACTCACCCACCCACTTTCTTCGGGAATGCCAATCCATTGGAGGCCGATGATTGGTTAAGATCAATTGAGAGGAAGCTACACATAGCTCAATGCATAGGGAATGAGAAGGTACTCTACGCTTCTCATCACCTGGAAAAACGGCCGCGAATGGTGGGAGAACTTACGTGCCACGCAAGAGAACCCACAAGATATCACTTGGGAAGAGTTCACAATTGCATTAAGCGGTATCACGTGCTGAAGGAATCATGGACCTTAAGAAGGAGGAGTTCGAGCATCAAGCAAGGTAATCAGCCATGGCGACTACGAACAAGTTCACACGGCTAGCACGCTACGCACTTGAGGATGTAGCGACAGATAAATCCAGGCAGTCGCTTTTATGAAGGGACTTAACGCAGGATTGCAAGTAGGATTGATCACCCACACCTTTCCGGATTTCCAAGAGTTGGTGAATAAGGCACTTATTCTTGAGGACAAAGCGCAAGGAACCGGATGAGAACAGGAAGTGCAGGATGCAACAAAGAAGGATCACGCCAGTGGGAAGCATAGCGGCGCTGAGAGTTGCACCAAATCAATTCTTCGATTCCAACCACGAGAATGCAACGAGGACACCATCCCAGCACCAAGACCTGCCAATCGAACTACGGACCCGGCCCCGCTAGAAACACTACTCGAGGCGTCGGCCAAGAAACGGTGAGGCAGTGCTACAAGCGCAACGAGCCAGGACACTTTGCCAACTGATTGTCCCAAGAAGACAGCGAGGCGACCCGATTCGCTTCAACCTAGGAACCACCCCAGCTAGGACGCCAAAGACCAGGAGCCACACCCTGACCGTGGTGAGAGGCCGAGTCAACCATGTCACCGAGATGCACCTGCAGAATGCTACTGACGTCGTCTTGGGTAAGTTACTTGTTAACTCGATGCACTGCTTGATTTTGTTTGACTCTGGAGCTTCGCATTCGTTTGTTTATAAGGCTTTGCTACTAGAAATGACTTGAGAATTGCAAGACTTAAGTGCATGCTTTTAGTTCAAACCCTGGTTCAGAACTCCGAGCGGAAGTAGGATGTTAGGGTGAGAATACTAATAGATGGAATAGAGTTCCTAGCAAACCTTATAATTTTGGAGACCCGGACCTTAGATGTTATATTGGGAATGGATTGGTTATCCAAGCACAAGGTGTATTGGATTGTGGACAAAGGACTATCTCGGTTGAGAGCCCGTGTGGGAAGAAAGTGGAATTTCAAGCCACTGCGATTAGAGATGGACGATTGATGGTTAACTGATACCAAGGCAATCGGCATAGGGGATGTCCCAAGTAGTGAATGAGTACCCAGGCGTTTTCAGAAGATCTACGGTATGCCGCGGACGAGGGACATAGAGTTTGTGATAGAGCTTGTACAGTACAAAGACCGATAGCAAAGAGACCCTATCGGATGTCCACCGAGGAGTTGGTAGAAATGAAGAAACAATTTGGAAGAGTTAATGGAGAAAGGATTTATCGAGACCAAGTTAGTCGCCGTGGGGAGCACCGCTTTGTTTGTCAAGAAGAAGGACGGGAGTTTCGGGATGTGCATTGACTCACCGTGCACTCAATGAGGTCACCGTGAAGAATAAGTATCCGCTACCAGGGATTGATGATTTGTTTGATCAGATTAAGAGGAGCCGGAGTTTTCTCCAAGATTGATCTCGAGATCGGGATACCATCGATTGAAGATCCGATCGAGAAGATATTCAAGACTGCATTCGTCAAGATATGGACATTACGAGTTCTGATTATGTCCTTTGGGTCGACGAATGCGCCATGACTTATTTCATGAATATGATGAATAAGGTGTTCATGGAACATTTGGACAAGTTTGTAAATCGTGTTCATAGACGATATCCTAATCTACTCCAAGGCAGAGGAGGAACATGCCGAACACTTAAGGCGAAGTTTTGGAAAAGCCGAGGAACAGCAATTTTTCGCCAAGTTCGACAAGTGTGATTTTTGGAAGGACAAGGTGGAGTTTCTTGGACATGTAATGACCATGAAGGAGTCGCCAGTAGATCCAAGCAAAGTAGAAGGCGTGTTACATTGGGAGCGACCAAAGGCGGTGACCAGGTCGGAGTTTCCTTGGAATGGCGAGGATACTATCGCCCGTTTCATTGAAGGCTTCTCGACAATTGCGAAACCTCTTACGCAATTCTTTGAAGAAGGAAAAGAAGTTTGCATGGACGCCGGAATGTGAGAAAGGATTTCAGAGTGAAGAAGCGATTGACGTCGACACGATGTTAGTTCTACAGGATGTTGCTCAAAGCTTCGATATTTATTGTGACGCATCGCGCCAAGGACTTGGATGTGTCTTTGATGCACGAGAATGGAAAGGTCGCCGCTTATGCATCAAAGCGATTGAGGCCGCATGAGGAAAATTATCCGACACATGACCTAGAGTTATTGCCGTAGTGCATGCCTTGAAGATATGGCGTCACTATCTGATTGGAAACAGATGTGAAGTGTATACGGATCATAAGAGCCTTAAGTACATATTCACCCAGTCGGACCTGAATATGAGGCAAAGGAGATGGCTAGAGTTGATCAAGGACTACAATGTCGGAATCCATTACCATCCCGGGAAGGCCAACGTAGTAGCCGATGCTCTGAGTCGGAAAAGCCATACCGTGAGTACGTTGCTAGCCACAAGTCAGGATGAGTTATGTGAGGATTTTCAAAAGATGAAGATTGAGGTTGTACCTAGCGGATTCTTGGCCGCATTGGAGGTAAAGCCTACCTTAGAGGACCAGATCCGAGAAGGATAGAAGGATGATGACAAGATCCGCAGGATTAAGTCCATCGAGGAGGAAGGCAAGGCAGAGGACTTCAAGTTGGATGAGCAAGGCACGTTGTGGATGAAGGATCGGATTTGTGTGCCTAACAAAAAGGAGTTAAAGCAACTGATTCTGGAAGAAGCCCATGACTCCAAGTACTCAATTCATCCTGGAAGCGCCAAGATGTATCAGGATCTGAAGGAGAGATGCAGTGGCCGAGTATGAAACGTGAAGTTGCGAGCATGTTGCATTGTGCGACGTGTGCCGAGAGAGTCAAGGCAATGCATCGAGAGACCAGCAGGTTGCTACAACGGCTGAAAATACACGAGTGGAAGTGGGAGGAAATCGGAATGGATTTCATTACCGGTTTGCCAAAGACTCAAGGAGGGTATGACTCCATATGGGTTGTAGTGGATCGCTTGACTAAAGTAGCCCATTTTATCCCGTGAAGACCACTTACTCGGGAGATAAATTAAGCGTAAGTGTACATGATCGAGGATTGTCTGTTTGCACGAGTGCCAAGAGGATAAATGTCAGACAGAGGTACCCAATTTACCTCAAGGTTACGGAATAAGTTGCATGAAGCTATGGGAACCCGTTTGAACTTCAAGATGACTTATCATCCACGCAGACGGACAGACCAGAAAGAGTCAACCAGATTCTGGAAGATATGTTGAGAGCTTGTGCATTGGCTTATGCTACCTCTTGGGATAAGAGTTTGCCGTATGCCGAGTTCAGTTACAACAATAGTTATCGAGGCTAGTTCTGAGATGTCACCTTTTGAGGCCTTTGTATGAGTCGACCTGTCGGACGCCATTGAATTGGAATGAGACCGGCGAGCGCCGTGTCTTTGGGCCTGATATTCTTCAAGAAGCTGAAGAAGCGGATCGCTATGATTAGGAAAGGTTGAAGATAGCCCAATCTCGGAAGGAAGAGTTATGCCGACAATCGTCGCGAGATTTGAGTTTTGAACCGAAGACTTTGTATACCTCGAGTTCGCCTCGTGGGAGTTAAGAGGTTCCATGCCAAAGGGAAACTTGCACCCCGTTATGTTGGACCATTTAAGATTTTGAGCCGCAGAGGCGAAGTTGCTTATCAGCTGGAGTTGCCACAATCATTAACAGGAGTGCATGACGTGTTCCATGTGTCCCAGTTAAAGAAGTGTCTCCGAGTTCCTGAGGAACAGACACCGCTAGAGTCAATTGAGTTGCAAGAGGACTTGACTTATAAGGAGTATCCCGTGAGGATTCTGGACACAATGGATCGAGAAACTAGAAACAAGTCAACCCGTTTTTGTAGAGTTCAGTGGAGCAACCATGAAGAAAGCGAAGCGACTTGGGAGCGCGAAGAGGATTTGAAGAAAGAGTTTCCAAACCTATTCCTTTAGTAAGCCACGAATCTCGGGGACGAGATTCTATTAAGGGAGGTTTGTAACACCCCAAAATTTTACTTTTCCTAAATTCATGTGTGATTTGGCACTTTGGTGAATTTTTGGAATTTTCTGAATTTATTTGGATTTATTTGGAATTTATTTGAATTTATTCCATTTTGAAATACTTAAAGAATTTAATTTTGCAAATAAAATGTTGTTGGAAATATTTTATTTGAGTCAAAAATGATCCAAAGTATTTTCCAGAAATTTTCTGGAATTTTTCTGAGTCATATGCTATTTTTAATGAATTAAATGAATTCTCGGGAATTATTTTAAATATTAAATCGCTGGAAATTCAACTCGGTCGGTTACTATTCATCCGACCGAGCCGAGTCGAACTCGAGTTCGAGTCCGACCGAGCCGATTGACTCGGCCGAACCCACTCCTAAACCTAATCAATCCCAACCGTTGGATCAAGATCCAACGGTGAGATCCGCCCGATGCAGTTCGAGCGTATCCGGCCCGGATCCGATCGCGCCCGTGCGATCGTGGCCGTTGATCGTGCCACGTGGACGGCTGTGCGTCGTCGTCTCCGCCGAGTCCGAGCCGGACTCCGCCGCCGCGCCCGCCGCCGTGTAGAACTAGGTTTCCGTCTCGGGCACGAACGCCGAGGCTATTTAAAGCGTGAGACGTTCCCCGAGGTTGCCCTCATCTTTGCGCACCCGTTCCCCGAGCCGTCTCGCCTGAGCCGTCGCCGTTTGCCCGTACGTGCTCGCCGGAGTTGGAGCCCTGTGCGCAGCGGTTGAACGCCGATTCCGCCGCCGACCGTCGTCTTCCGCCGAGAAGGAGCCCAGATCCGGAACCACCGTGGCGAGACGCAACCGAAGGAAGGATTCATCTCGCCGGAGCGACCCCGAAACGCCGTCGGGCTCGTCGTCGTTCTCGTCTCCGGTGCCCAAGCCTCGCCGCACCATCGCCGGACTTCGCGAGCTCGGTGAACCGTCGGATCTAGATCGGACGGTTGAGGTGAGTTCACGTGTCCCCAACCCGATTGGATCTGGACCGTTGGATCAAGATCCAACGGTTCACAATTGCCACGTGCCGGAGTAGTGTTATTATAGGATTAGATCTGGACCGTCCGATCTAAATCGAACGGCCCACGATCAACGAGTAGTTTCAACGTGTTAACCCTGGATCTAATCCGCGCCGTTGATTTTCAAACCAACGGCCGTGATTGCGCCACGTGTCGGGAAGTTGGACCGACGCGGTCAGCGCCGTCCACGCACGCGTGCGTGTGACGCTGACACGCGGGGCCCGCGTGTCAGAGGGCCCGCATGTCAGCGGCTGTCCCAGCCGACCGCTGACGTCAGCGATGACGTCACCCGAGTGGTCCCACATGTCAGCCTCACTGAGCTGTGGACCGGGTCCACTGTGGACCGAACCGCGCCGTGAGCTGAGCTCATGGACCGGCTGACGTCAGCCAACCAATCAGAGGTTGCCACGTGTCCATGCTGGCGCAATAATTAATTTCCGAAAAAGAAAATGATTTAATAAATCGGTTTAATAATTGATTTAAATTTCAAAACTTCAAACGCTTATAACTTTTGGGTTTCAACTCCGATTTGAGTGATTCAAATTTCTAAATTTGTATAAAATTGAGATCTACCTAAATATGAATTTTATTTAATTTTTGGACTAAAGTTTTTCTCTGTAATATTATCTAATTGATTATTTAAACTTTAATAAATCATAACTTTTGCATTTTAACTCCGATTTGAACGATTCCAGTTTCTAAAAATTCATAAAATTATGTTCTCTCTGTTTATGGATTTTATTTGGAGTTTTGGGATGTTTTTGCCTATTGTTTATTTGTGTATTTGCTATTTGCACGCTTTACGAGTAGACGTTGAAGTGCCGGAAGGATTCGAAGGAGAAGTATTGACTCAGGATCCAACTCAAGACCAAGAGCAAGTACTTTTTGAAGGCAAGTTGTGCTTTGACCATGTTGATCCTATTTCGAAATCTATTTTGATTTAAACTATTGCATGCTAGTTCAATTAGAAAGATACTTTGTTTAAACATGGGGGTTAGATAAATACCAATTTGCAGTATGACACCTTGATTACTTAAGTATGTGCCATGACCCTTTGTCACCCTAGTTGTGGATTACTAGTTGGACATTATTAAATTGCCAACATGGGTTTAGACCGACATAGTACACTGCTTAGACCTGCTACGTGCTCATGACATGATTTTGGACAATCGAATGCTAATATGGACTTAATGATATATTGAACCTGTTTTGGAAAAGTATCATGTGATGTTGATGGCACGTGGTGCATGGTAATCAACTGGGGTTTGATAAGCGATTTTCGGCCAGGGGCATGTGGCAAGAGTAATCAGGTGGGCGGTGTGGCAATCGGGATGTTGATTTGGTTTTTCGGGTAGTCTTGCCCTGGTCACTCTAAGGACTTAACCTTGCAAGCCTTTGAACTGGGTCATACTTGCAACCACATGGCTGGAATGGGACGGCCCTAGTTGACTAAGTCGCTAAGGACTCACTTGTGGAGCCTCAGGGTGTCGATTACACCGTTTGTGTGATTATGCGGGGAGCGTATCGTGGTCGTGGCCAGATACCCATCTAACGGTGTGTTGGTCCCATACTTCGCCTTGGCTAAGGGAAGGGATGGTGTAGAGCACGAACAGGAGAGGACCACTGTGTTGTTTAAAGCTTAGAAAGGCTTTGTTACGAGGAACTCGCCTTTGTGGTGTTTGATTGTATCTTGTGGGTAAAGTGCATAACCTCTGCGAGTTTAGAATCTATTTAAATAGCCGAGTCCACAGTCTTTGGACAACGCTCGGGAATTACGATCAAGGGTTAGACTTTACGAAAATAACTTGGATTTGAAAGGTGGGTTGGTTTAACAATGAAGATGATGGAAATGTGGTTTAGGATGGGGAAAAATGTTTGTTAAACTTCTTGAAAAGTTAATTATGCTTTACTTATTTCTCTTTGCAGAATCTACTTTTATTACTTGTCAAAAGGCATTTCTTTGCAAATATACCTTGAGCTATTCCTTTGTACCAAGCCATGCATATAGTATATTAGCTTGCATTAATGCATGACTTCTTGAGTACCAAGTACTCACCCTTGCCTCAACACAATACCAGTTGAAGAGGAGACTACGCTTGATTTCGGAGGAGGAATTCCAAGAGGACCCGTCTACTTAGGGATGCGAGCCCGATCAGTTGCACTGTGGTATCTTGGATGGCGCCACGAAGTTATTTGATTTTCCGCTGCTGTTATTTCTCTTTTAATAAGTTTCGCCTTGCAAGGCATATATTTGTATCTTGGCCATAAGGTCAAGAAACCCTTTGATTATTTAAATAAAGTACTTTGATAGTATCGATTGGTATGATTGTGATATTTACCGATGTTAAGACTGTGTGCACTAGCGCGTTCCTGGACTAGTGCTGAATACACAGAGGGTCCGGATTTGCAAATTCGGGGTCCCGACAGTAGGTCTTTCTCTTGGGGGTTGATTCGTGGGTTTCTTGGGTTCGAAGGCCATCCATGGTGGGTTTAGGGTTTAGGTTTGGATTTGGGAGTTTGGAGTTGGATCTTGAGCTCTAGGGTTTTGGGTGTAGTGGTTCTAGGGTTGGTTTGGGGCCTGGATTGATGAATGTGGGTACTAGTGAGGTAGATCGGGTAGTGGTAATGCCGATCCAAGGGTCGATTAGAGTTGGCTTGTGGTTTTTGTGGTGGGGTGTCGTTTTCTCGAAGTCTAGCTAGCTTGAAGTTCCCTCGGCATTGCCGCGTGTAGGAATGTCGTAGATCGGGTCCCCGCGGTGCCGTGGAACTTGGCGGCACCTCGATCCGTCGAGTCAATGGGTAAAACTCGCCAGGTCCGGAGTGTCCGGACTAAAAGCCCGAAGTGTCCGCCTTAGGCCGGAGTATCCGGACACACGGTCCGGAATGTCCGGGTTAGCCGGACTGTCCGGATGAAATACCCGGACTGTCCGGGTTCCCCTGGTCTGTTCGGTTGAGGGTTTTGCAAATTGTGGTATTTTTGTTGTTTCTTTCGCATGGCATGCATTTCATTGTGCATTGTATTCGTGTAGAGAACGATCCCACGGGGCTTGACGCCTCGGCGACTGAGGGTACTACCGGAGAGCCGGCTATCGCCGGTCCGCAAGCAGAAGATCAAGGCAAGCACCTAAGCATTTTGAACCATAATTGTAATCTATTTTTGCGAATTAACTTCTTATTGGTTGATTAAGTATTGCATTAGGAATTGAAATGTGGGACAGGCTAGATCCTATTTGCTACATGTACCCTTCCTATTGTTGCTTGTTGAACTCCTCCTTTGGAGCTAGATTATGGGTACTAATTGTGTCGTGTTTAGTATGCTTAGGAGTCGGGTTTGGGCCAAGAGGTGGAGGGTTCCACCGCTTGAGTTTGATGTACTTTACAAGTATTGGGTTGCAATGGGTTGTTTATGAGAAATGAAGTGATGGAAATTTAGACCGGGCGAGAGAGTTGGATCACTTGGGTAAGGAGACTCGAGTGTGGTAGTCTCGTCCGTGTCGATTAAGGACCGATCGGGTGTAACATGGCTAAAGCACCTTTTGGTTGATCGCATGCCTGATTATGGTACGGTAAGCCACTCTTTCATCGCATGCCGTTCGATGGGCCATGCCCTCATGTGGTTGGACGTGGTTGAGGGCGGGGCCTAGGCCGGCTCTCGGGCGCCAAGCCGGGCTTGGGGCTGCTCGAGGGGGTGCTAGGTTTCCGGATCGCATGAAGATGCCCCAAAGAATTGGTATGGATGGGAGGGGGTTGACATGAGGCTCCTTTGTGACACATGTCGTGTGATCAATGCTTCCCTGCAGGGTTAATTAAGCGATTCGAATTGCCGTGCTCTCGGTTATGAGCAAGCTTGGTCAGATGTTACTCAACGTAGTAATAACTTGAACAGAAGTTCGCCTTTGGGCTTGAGCTCGTAAAAATGTGCTTAACTGTTGCAATTGTTAAAGGTTAACTTCACATTAGAAGTAGGTGCAGAACAACCGCATTAAAAATTGTGATTTGAGTAGTTCAAGTAACTAAACAACAAATGTTAAGCATTTTGCAACTGTTCTACCTTCGGCTTATTCCTTGCTACATCCAAATGCATAATCCTTTGGAGTCGGTCATATATGGACCACGGGTAAGACTTGCGAGTACCTTTTGTACTCAGGCTTCTGCTTTGTGGTTTTGCAGGTGAGGATCCCGCGGGGTGTGAGTTTTGCCCCTACTGCCTATCGGTGACCGGGCGGGGCACCGAGTAGAGGCCATCTGCGAGTGTGCGCCCGGAAGTGTTGAGGCATGACACTTTCGGGGTGTTTTACTTTTGTTGTATAGAGTAGTGGGCGGTACTTTTGTGAACAGCTGCTACCTTTTTCTGTAATGGAACTCGTCTGCTTTTCGTTGGTCGCCTTTGTTGGTTGTCTTTGTTGGGCCACTTTGTGCCGTGTGGTGTGTTTGTTTGCTTCCGCGTTTTTGTGTCTCTGGTAGTGAGCTTGGGGCTCGATGCCCCTTTGTGCGAATTGAATGTTGATATGGCATTGGGAATTGGTATGTGGGGATCCTGGGCGAGTTTCGGATCGCATACCGGGGGAATACCGGGGTTGTTGTCGAGTCGTTTGGATGTTGGTAGAGTTGTCTCGTTTGGGCTTGGGCGTTAGCATCGGGATCACCTCCGGTGGTCTGTTGCTAGGATCCAAATCCGACGGGAGCGATTGTTGATCCAACAACTCGAGGACGATCTGGGCGGCTCCTCTCATATTCCTAATCCTAGCATGCATATGAGAAGCAATTCATCCCTATACGTCCGGAGTATCCGGGTCCTAACCCGGAGGATCCGGGTTGACCTACTCAGTTACTCGAATGCTGACTAACCCGGAGTATCTGGGTCATATATCCGGAGTGTCCGGGTATAAACCCCGGAGGGTCCGGGTTGGGTCTCTCTGTCATAATTCCTGATTTCGCCTGGGACATCCGGAAGGTCCGAACTGGGGTTCGGAGTATCCGGATCAACCCCGGAGTGTCCGGCTTAAATCCCGGAGTGTCCGGGTTGGGCTGAGCTGTCCGAAAACAAGTATGGGTGCATGTGTACCTACATGACAAAAAGGTGACCTAGGGTGGAACCTTACCACTTCTAGGGTGTCCTTGTACTTAGGGAAAATCCGGTTCGTCGATGGGATGAGGAATGGCGTTGAGGTTGGGATCTTCGTTGGTTCTCCCGGTATCGACTTCTTCTCCGTGCTTGAGGAAGCAATGCCTCCTCTCCTTAAACTTGTAGTAGTGTCCACTTCTCCTCCTCAAGCTTGCAACGCAACATGCACGATCCGATTCCCAACTTGGATATGATTTCAAAGAAGAGGAATGGAATGAACTCAATGCCACCAAAATTTCAGAAAATGGATGAGTAAAGAATGGATTGGAACTCACCCAATACCTAATGCATCAACAATCCATTTGGATGGAATTGAAGCTCTTGATGAGGAGAATCCGATGGCGTAGCATGCACAAGCTCAAGCTAAATCCTTGGATGGTTTTTGTGGGGATGAATGGAAAGGTGAATGGGGGTTCTTGCTCTCCTTTGAGCAGAATTTTTGGAGTAGAGTGAGCAGGAAATGAGGGTGTGAAAGGGGTTCCAAGGTGAGGAAAAACTTATATAGGGCTGCCCCTTACTCACTTACATGTGGGGCTTGGTCCCACATGACATAGAGAGGTAAGGGAGTGGGTATGGAGTAAGTAAGGTGGAAAAAGTAGGTTAGGTGTGCAGAATTTTATTCTCTCACTTACTAGTGGGGTCCATATGTCATTGACTATGGTGGATGAAGTTTGGATATAAATGGGTAGCAACTTTTAAAGGTATCATGGACATCATAATTCATACTCATTTAACTAAATTGATGTTAACATTTATATAACCTTAATTAAGTGTTAATTGTGCCACTAATATGAATGATATGAGCATGCCATGCACAATATTACTCGTAATTAAATTTGGGGCTGTTACATGGTGATACCCCGATCTCAGATCAATCTTGAAGAAAACTCCGGCTCCTCTTAGTTGGTCAAACAGGTCATCGATCCTGGGTAGCGGGTACTTGTTCTTCGCGGTGACTTCATTGAGTGCACGGTAATCAATGCACATCCTGAAACTCCCGTCCTTCTTGACGAACAGAACTGGCGCTCCCCACGGCGACGAACTTGGTCTGATGAATCCTTTCTCCATCAACTCTTCAAGCTGCTTCTTCATCTCTACCAATTCTTCGGTGGACATCCGGTAAGGTCTCTTGGCTATTGGTGCCGTTCCAAGTACTAACTCTATCACAAACTCTATGTCTCTGTCTGGCGGGATTCCAGGCAAATATTCAGGAAAAACATCTGGATACTCGTTCACCACTGAGACATCCTCTATGCTGTTTGCCTTTGTACTGTTGACCATCAACTGTCCATCACGAATGGCAGTCGCTTGAAATTCCACTTTCCTTCCGCATGGGCTCTCAACTGATATGACTCTTCGTCCACAGTCCAACATGGCCATTTGCTGGGATAACCAGTCCATTCCCAAGATAACATCTAGGGTCTGGGTTTCCAATTTAATAAGGTTCGCTAGGAACTCTACCCCATCTATTAATATTCTTACCCCAGAACATCCTACTTTAGTTCGGAGTTCGGAACCAGGGGTTTGAACTAGAAGCATGCATTTAAGTCTTGCAATCTCCAAATCAACAGCAAAACCTTGAGAAACAAATGAATGCGAAGCTTCAGAGTCAAACAAAACTGTTGCAGGTACTGCGTTAACGAGTAACTTACCCAGTACGACGTCCGTGGCATTTTGAAGTGCATCTGCGGTGACATGGTTGACTCGGCCTCTCACCACGGTCTGAGGCGCGGATCCTGGCTGTGCTGTTTCTCGGTTTGCTCCTGATGCAGGCGTCCTGGCTGGTGTGGATCCCAGATAGAAGCGGACTGGGGTCACTCCTGCTATCTTCTTAGGGCAACTGTTGGAGAAGTGCCCTGGCTCATTGCATGTGTAGCATCATCTCACTGCTCCCTGTTGACTGCCCGAGGCGGCGTTTCTGGCTGGAGCTGGTGTCTGGTAACCCTGGTTAGCAGGCCTCGGTGCTGGCGACGGTGTCCTTGCAGCATTTTGCGGCTGGAATTTGAAAAACTGATTTGGCGCAACCCTCAAACATTGCTACGCTCCCTGACACGATCCCTGCTATTGCATCCTGTGCTTTCGGTTCTCATCCAGTTCCTTACACTTGTCCTCAAGGATGAGCGCCTTGTTCACCAACTCTTGGAAATCTGGAAAGGTATGGGTGATCAGTCCCACCTGCAATCCAGAGTTCATTCCCTTCAAGAAACGAGACTGTCTGGCCTTGTCTGTCGCTATGTCTTTAGGTGCGTAGCGTGCAAGCTGTGTGAACTTGTTCAGGTAATCAGCCACCGGTTGATTACCTTACTTCAGTGCCCTAAATTCTTCCTTCTTTAAGTCCATTATTCCCTTCGGTACATGATACTGAAGGCAGCTGTGAACTCCTCCCAAGTGATATCCTGTGGGTTCTTCCGCGTGGCGCAGAAGTTCTCCCACCATTCAGCTGCAGTTCTTTCTAGCTGGTGAGAGGCGTAGAGCACCCTCTCATTTCCCACACATTGGGTAATGTGCAACTTCCTCTCAATTGACCTTAACCAATCATCCGCCTCCAATGGATTGGCATTTCCAGAGAAGGTGGGCGGATGAGTCCTCATGAATTCGAACAACCTTGAGCCCTGACGCTGTCCTTGATTGACTTGATTAGTGGCGGCCTGAGCAATGACGTGCTGCATCTGCTGCATCATGGCATGCATCAGCTGTGTCTGTGCAGCAAGAAAGGCTCCAAAGTTTTGCATGTCAACTAGCGGTGCTGGTTGGGGTGCAGGTGCTCCATCATTGGGGTTCACTGCGGGGCGAGAACCACTCCCATTGCCTCCAAGGTTTCCGCGGGTGTTCACCATCTGTCGATTACTCCAAGGTTTCAGAGATGAGAGGGAAACAAACATAGACAAGTAGAAGGGAAACTTATGCGGGGAAAAGGTGTAACTCAAAATCCAACTTTATTAACTAATCAATAATAACTAGGCATGGTTGCTTGCAATGCCTAGGGGCCTTGCAACACATACCGCACACTCAGCAAGCAATGGAAATCCAAATCGACTAACACTGGAGTCTAATGCCTCTAAGGGTGACTCTTTATTCTAATACACGACTCAGCGAGGGAGTCTCAACTGCAAAACCTATGCTCACTCGTCGAGAAAACCTCCACTGCCTCCTTTTGGTGGATGCGGCGGCATAGGTGCGAAGCGATCACCATGCCCCACAGTGGCAGTTGTCAAAGAAACGATATCATCCTCAGGCTCAGGCTCGGGCTGTGGCTCGGGCTGTGGCTTCTCAGGATCTGGCCCGTGCAGCTCCAGTACTAGCTCTGGCTCCTGTCCATACAATGCCATTTTTAGCTCATCGATCCTTCGCAGAAGGTGAGACATATACTCCTGAACTTCCTGCAAACTTTTCTTCTCTTTCTGGACCTCCTCACGGGCCTTTTGCAGCTCCTGCACCGTATCATCAGTGTCTCCTCCTGCGCGACGATGAACCTCACCAAGTGTGTGACGGTGACATCTTCATCTTCAATCGGCTCCCGCTCAATCCTGTTGTCTCAACGTGGTTGGTGACGAAACACTGTGCCTTCCAGCTCTCGGGAATAGGTGCGAACAATGTGCCTCATAGCTTGGCATGACACCTCCTGGATTCACATCTCAAACGTAGACCTCCTGGCTGTGAAGTAGCATGGCCGACTGAACTTCGTCTTCTCTCGAGCGTACACTGTGATCTTGACGTCCCATGCCGTGACCAATCCAGCCTGCACTATGGTGGTCCCCTAGTAAAGTGGCCTTTCGAAACCTCCAAGTACTTGCAGCATACGCCACAACTCAGTGGCATAGCCTCCTGCATGCTCGCCGTAGTTGTTCTTCATCAACATCTGCCAGAAGACACTCGCGTAAAAACGCAACATTTTAAAATCAAAGTGGGAGACAAAAAAAACTCAGCAAGGGGTATGAACAAGAAAGAAGGGGATAAGTCGAGAATTCATTCATTATCTTGATAACTTTTAACTTTAGAAAATAAGTTTTATCCTCACTACGACCATTCTAACTACGGGTGAGCCTACAGTCAACCTGGCTCTGATACCACCTCTGTCGGGACCCGAATTTGCAAATCCAGACCCTCTGTGTATTCAGCACTAGTCCAGGATCATGCTAGTGCACACAGTCTCAACATCGGTACATACCACAATCATACTCAACGAAATAGTAAAGTACCTTAATTAATTAACCAAACTGGTTGCTCGACCTTATGGTCAAGTTACAAAGATACGCCTCGCAGGGCGAAGATTTATTAAAAGAGAAATAACTGCAGCGAAATAAAGTAGATTTCGTGGCACCATCCAGTATACCACAGGCAACTGACTGGGCTCGCTCCCTAGTTAGACGGCTCCTCCTGGTACTCTTCCTCCAAAGCTGGCGTCGACTCTTCTTCAACTGATGTTGTATTGTGGCAAGGGTGAGTACTTGGTACTCAGCAAGTCATGCACAGAATGCAGCTAATATTCTATATGCATGGCTTAACTCAAAGGATAGGCTAACAGGTTCATTTGCAGTAAAGTAGCATGAGTAAATACAATAATAGATTGCAAAGCGGTAAAACAATAATGAATAAAGTATTTTTCACAAAGATCTCACAAATATAGCATTTTACAATCCTAGGCCCAATTCATCACTCCAACCAACCATTCTTCCAAATTGAGTTATTTTCATGAAAGTCTAACCCTTGACTGTAATTCCCGAGCAATGTCCAATGCCGCGGACACGGCTATTCGAATAGATTTTACACTCTACAGAGGTTATGCACTTTACCCACAGGACACAGCCAAACACCACAAAGGCGAGTGTCCGTAACAAAGTCTTTCGAAAACTTCTAACAGTACAAGTGGGCCTCCCCGGTTATTGCACACTAGCCCTTCCCTTAGCAAAGGCGAAGTCTAGGCCAATCAACCGTTAGATGGGTACCTGGCCGTAGCCCCGGTACGCTCCCCCGTAAAACTACACAAAAAGGTGTAGTTGACACCCCGAGGTTCCACAAGTACGTTATTAGCAACTTAATCAACTCGGTCCGTCCCATTACAGACATGTGGTTGTACGTTTGACTCAGTTCAAAGGCTTGCAAGGTTAAGTCCTTAGGTTGACCAGGGCAAGACTACCCGAAGAACCAAATCAACATTCCCGGTGCCACAACTGGCCCACCGATCATTCTTGCCACATGCCCCGGTCGAAAACTATTTATCAAACCCCAGTTGATTACTATGCACCACGTGCCATCGATAACAACATCAATAACACATGACACTTCTCAAAAACATGTTCCATATGTCATTAAGTCAATGTTAACATGTGATTGTCAAAATCATGTCATGTATACGTGGCAAGTCTAAGCATTATACTACAACGGTCTAAATACCCATGTTGGCAATTTAATAATGTCCAACTAATTTTTCCACAACTAGGGTGACAAGGGGTTCATGGCATAGAATTGTATACGACAAGGTGTCGTACAGCAACTAGGTATTTAACTAATCCCAGAATTAATCAACATAAATTCTAATTAAATTAGCATGCAATACTTTGAAACAACATAATTTCAAAAGAATGGGATCAATATGGTCAAAGCACAACTTGCCTTCAAAGAGTACTTGATCTTGGTCTTGAGCTGGCTCCTGGGTCAACACTTCTCCTTCGAAGCCCTCGGGTACTTCAACATCTACTCGTAATGCGTGCAAATAGCAATAAATAAATAAAATAGTACATGCACATTGCTCAAAATGTCAAACAAAATCCATAAATAGAAAGGGTATAATTTTACAAATTTTTAGAAATTGGAATCGCCCAAATCGGAGTTACAATGCAAAAGTTATAATTGTTTTAAGTTTAAAGAATCTATTAATTAAATAATAACAGAGAAAATTTCATATTCAAAAATTAATTAAAATTCATATTTAAGTAGATCTCAATTTTATAAAAATTTAGAAACTAGAATCGTTCAAATCGGAGTTAAAACGCAAAAGTTATAAGCGTTTGAAGTTTGAAAATTCAAATAAATCAATAAACCGAATTAATTCAAATATTTTTCTATTGGAAAATCAATTTATTGCGTCAGCAGGACATGTAGACCAATCGGGAGCCGCCACGTCGCCTCGGGTCCATGGACCCAGCGCACGGCACGGCTCGGGTCTACCGTGGACCCGGCCCACGGGGACATGTCTCACTGACATGTGGACCCCTCAGGTGACATCAGCGTGACGTCACCGCGCCTCGGCCACACGGTATTGACACGCGGGGCCCACCGTGACGTCAGCGGTGACGTCATGGTGCGGTTGGCTCTCGCTGACACGCGGGCCCCACGCTGACGTCACGCGTGACGTCAGCGGCGACCGGGCGACGCTGCGTTGACCGCGCCGGTCCATCTACCGGACACATGGCGCAATCTGGGCCGTTGGTTTGAAAATCAACGGTCCAGATCAGATCTAATGCTACAACGCGGCTAACCCTAACCGTACGATCTAGATCTAACGGCTGAGATCTATCCAAGCATGGTGCGGTTCACGGCTACGTGGCTCAATCTCGTGCGTTGGATCCAAATCCAACGACTGAGATTGGATCTAAGCACCGTAACGTGGATTCCGTTACGGTGACGTGGACGAATGTGGGCCGTTGGATCTAGATCTAACGGTCTAGATCTAATCTGGTTTCTACGGTCAAAGGAATGATGTGGACTCACCGTGACCGTGCGATGAAGATCCAACGGTGCAGGGAGCTCGCGGACGGTGATGGCTTCGCGGCGTAGTTGGGTGGCCAGAGACGGAGACGACGACCAAGCCCGTGGCATTTCAGGGCTCCTCCGGCGAGATGAGTGGTACCCTCCGACGCGGCTTGATGCGGTGGTTCCGGATCTAGGCTCAATCACGGCGGACGGCGGCGGAAACCGCAAGAAACTGCGGCGGAACGCAAGACCAAGTACGGTGAGCTCTAGCGGGCGAACGGAGGCGGCTTGAGCGAAAAGGATCCGGGCAAACGGTGCACAAGGGAAAGAGGAACACGGCGGTGGGGTCGCCTCCTTAAGTAGGGCCTCGACGTCCGCGAAAAACACGAAATCCTAACGAACTCGGAAACGGCGCGGTGGAGCAGTCCAACCCGGACTCGGGCGGAGACGAAGGCGAACAACCGTCCACGTGGACGTGATCAATAGCCCAGATCCATCCGGCACGAACGGATCCGATCCGATCCGCAATGGTGGCCGTTGGATCAAGATCCAACAGTCACGCGGTTGGGGCTCGGGCGCGACGCAGTTGGACCGAACCGCGTGCGCGGCTTGCTCGGGTCGAACTCGGACTCGGGTCTGACTCGGGCTCGGTCGGAGGAACAGTGAAACCGATTCAATTTTTCCAGTGATTAAATATTCAAAAATAATTTCTAGAAATTCAAATATTCGAGAAAAATAGCAAAATAATCAAAAAAAAATTCCAGAAAACTTCTGGAAAATACTTTGAGACATTTTGGACTCCAATAAAATATTTCCAACAAAACTTTATTTGAAACTTTTAATTCTTTAATTATTTCAAAAAGGAATAAATTCAAATTAAGTCCAAATAAATCCAAATAAATTCAAGAAAATTCCAAAAATTCACAAAAGTGTAGAATAACATTCAAACTTATGAAAAGCAAAAATTGGGGTGTTACAATTACCCAAGAGGAAGGCAGTTTTGGGTCCATGGTCAAAGATGTAATCGGATAAGAGGAGCTAGAGAGTTCCTGAGGTAAAGTTGCGATCAGATTAACTTCAGTACATTGGAGATAGCGGAGAACCGTCTATTCTGTTATGGTTGAGTCAAGAAGATGGATGTGCTATCACAGTAGAAGAAACAATTGTTGCGTATGCTTAATGACTACAAAGGATAATTGTCTTCCTGAAGAATTACTCTGGCCACCGCAGTGTACGCCTGCAAGCCAATACCATTACCCCAATAATAGTTGAAGCTTGAATTCAATGCGAAGGAATCTTCAATTGATATGTAGTTCAAGTCCGTACACGAGAATCAAGCCGACAAAGATAGTACAAGACAAACCGGAATGTTGTTCAAGTCTAGTTCAAGACTTCAGAATTTCAAGTAGGCTTCATCGTCAGATACAGCTTGTCCAATTTCTAGAAGAAGCAGAAAATCAAGTGTTCAGGAACAGAAGCAAGGATGCCTACCAATGGGTTGCCAGAAACGTCAGCATAAGTGCATGAGATGTTCAAGATTTCTCGACAGCAGCGGTATCAAGATTTTTCGCAGAAGAAGTGCCTTCTTGTGCCAGAGAAGCAGACACCGTTGGAGTCAGTAGAATTGCAAGAGGATCTCATCCGCAAAGAACAGCCTACAAAATTTTGGATGTTATCAAGCGTTTGTTCTGAAGCAAACATGTCCAGTGTGCAGTTGCTTGGAAGTTCGAAGAAGCCTCAAGTGTTGAGTCCCTTGAACCTATTTCTATAGTTAGCCTTGAATCTCGAGGATGATATTCTGTTAAGGGGGGAGGTTTGTAACATCCCAAAATTTGGGTTTTCAAAAAATTTTAGTTTAGTTTAGCTTTCCAAAAATTTCCGTTGATTTTCTCGCATTATTAAAACTTGATTTGGAATTTTCTAAATGTAAAAAAATTTAATTTGATTATTTTATATTTAAAATAAAAGAAATTTAATTTTATTTGGGTTCCTTGTGCTTCAAGAAATTCTTCTGTAATTTTTGAGATTTTTCGGAGCTCGTTTGCTATTTATTGGATTTATTCGGTATCGATTTGTATTAAGCCCTTTTGTTGAGATTAATTAAATATTTGAAAAGTTTATATAAATTTTGTTTGAAAATATTTTATTTGAGTTCAAAATGTCTCAAAATATTTTCTAGAATTTTTCTGGTAATTTTATTGCCTGTAATGAATTATTTGAATTGTTGGATTTATTTGTAATTGGAAAAAGGCTAGAATCTGGATTTTGCAATGGGCCGAATTCTCTTCCCCTCCTCCCGCGCATGGCCCATCCGGCCGTTCCCCTCCATGCGCCAGCGCCTGGGCCAACGCCAGCCGGCCGGCCCACCTTCTCCCCTCGCGGGCGCGCGCGCGATGGGCCTCCTCGTGCTGGGCCGACCGCACTAGGCCTGGGCCACGCGCTGCCTCCACGCCAGGCCAAGCCCGCGTGCGATGCCAGCTGCAGATCGCCCACTCAAAACGAGCCACGTCGCCCAGATCTGCTCCGCGCCCACCAAGTGCTCGTATAAATGCCTATTTGACCCGTTTTTGCTCCAAACGCGTCCAAACTTGATTTTTCTTCACCTAGCCGCCACCCCAACCCAGTATAGACCTCCCATGACCTCTCCCATGCATCTTTAACCTCCAAATCATCTCCAAAACTCCGAAACCGCCGCCATGTCCTCCGGACGTCACCCGACAATGGCCGAACTTTGGAGCCGCGTCCCAAGATGTTTGTCAACTCTTTTCGAGATATGTATTTTCCATGGTGTGCCAAAAGGTACCATCTATCTCCCCTCCAAATTTCAGCTAATTTGGCCAAAGGGATCAAAAGTTATGGCCGTTTCAATCTGGAATCTTGCCGAGGCCATAACTCGCTCAATTTTTTGAGTTAGGTGCTGAAATTTTTTGTGTAGACTCCTGGGGATGTCCTATACATGATGCATATCTTTCCTCATGGTTTTGGTGTCTGGATTTTGTGCAAAAAAATATTTTCTCCGATTAGACTGCGATCAGACTGCGTTTCAGACAGCGATAATCATCCTCGCGTGTTCCCTGCTGTTCCAGAAGGTAATTCTTTGAGCCACCTACGTCACGGTGTGCCTCTTCGTCCCATCTAGATCTCAGTCAAATTTCGTTAAGTTCTGATCGTTATTCTAGAAGTTATGGCCGTCCAAAGTTTAGATCCGAAACCCGTTAATCGGCAATTTGTGATTAATCCGGAGGGGAACCGCAAAATCCGCCTATACAGTTGAGTTCGTCTCACCGTGTTCTATGTGGTAGACATTCTCCCTTTGCCATCATATCCTCTGGAATTTTTTATATATATTTAGGCCGACGTTTAGCCGTCGCCGCGCGCCGCCTTTTGACGCCGGCTATTTTAGCCCGCTCAGGCCGTGTTGTCGCGTCCGGTGGATCATCATGTACTGTTTTGGATCATCCTTAGAATTCTTTTGGTCTCCGTTTGACGTCGGAGCCCGATTCCGGCCTAAAACCGTCGTCTTTGACCTAGCCGTTGCCGCCGGTTCGCGTATCAGTTAGCCATCCTTGGTAGCGTTTTATCGCGGCCATGTCATTACACCGACGGTCGCTACCTTGTTTCATGAGTATCCTATCATTGTTTGACCTCCGCCGTTAACGTTCACCGTTAACGTTTTGCCGTTAACGTTCGCTGTTAACATTTCACCGTTAATGTGTCCCCGTTAACGTTCCTCCGTTAACGTCTTGATGTTAACGTTTCACCATTAACGCTTCGTTGTTAACGCTCTGCCGTTAACGTTCCATCGTTAACATTCCACCGTTAATGTTTCCCCGTTAACGCTCCGTCGTTAACGTTTCACCGTTAACGTTCCACTGTTAACGTTTCGCCGTTAACGTTCAGCTGTTAACGCTTCATCGTTAATGCTCAGCTCTCATCGCTTCTGTGACACTACGTTTTGGTGTGACATTACAAATTGCGAAATTAGAGAAGAAAATCTTACGGCTAGAGGTTTACTCGCGTTTTTGGGCCTTTTGAAGCGTTGTGACACCAGGGAGTGTCGTAACCTTATTTAACGTGCATGGTAAGGTTAATAACATTATGAGATGTGGAATTAAGGTTAAAACTATAGGATATGGAGGTTAATAGCTTTTCCGGGCCGTTTTCGGGCCGTTTCCGGGGTTTTGGGCCTTCCCGGGGGAGTTTGGGCCTTGGTGGGCTTTGGTGGGATGGAGTAGGTCTCCGTAACGGACTAGGTTTGGGTGTGGGGGCTGGTAAAAGGGCTCCCCACCAACCCTTGGGGAGTTCACCCCTGCCCCATGCGCCCCTAACCCTAGCCGCCACCCTTCCTCCTCCCTCCACCTCCTAGCCGCCCCATCTCTTGCCCCCATGGCGCCCCCATTGCTCCCCATTGCACACCACCTCTCCTCCACCACCTTGCTGCCCTAGGGTGGCCTCCCCACCCCTGCATCCTCATGGATCCATCCGAGGAGCGAGGAGCGAGGAGCGAGGAGCGAGGAGCGAGGAGCGAGGAGCGAGGAGATCTATTGGAGATTCGTTCGTTGGGCAAAGGTGGTGTGACACCGGGAGTGCCCTCGACTTCCCACAAATCCGTCGCCCGCGGTTGAGGCAAGTGTGTTGTAATGTATAGCGGAATCGTAGGTTGTTTGTGGAGATTAGATGAAAGATTGAATACTTGCTATGCTCACTTGCCATGCTTGCTGTTTTCCAATGAAATATTGAGTATGATTATCATGGTTCGATGCCATGTGTTTATATTTGTCATGATGAGTTGCCATATGTTTATGTACATGTGAAATATGATAATTGGCATAGTTGCATGCATGACATGTTACATGGCCCGGGCGGTGAGAAAGTCATTAACTAATCCGGGAAGGTTGGTGAGAAAGTTATGACTAATCCGGAGAGCCATTAGAGTAAGTCCTACATCGTGATTCCATCTACCGTGGGTTGTGGAAGCGAGGAGTAGGCACCCTCTATCTTCGGGATGGAAGGGGGGAGAGGGTGCACACCGACGGGTGTGTACTCAACCATACCGGTATGAGTTTCCAAGGAGATATGAGCATAACATTGCATTGCAATACATATTTAATGATGATGATGTTGTTATGTGCTCAAGTATGAGATGTTATATGTGATGTAAGGTATTATTGTCTTGTAAATGATCTTGTTGTCCATTACAATATGCTTGCTGAGTTTTCGAACTCACGCTTGTGTTTTATGTTGTTTTTAGGTACTTTGAGATCAGCATGCGGGAAAAAGGGGTTTAGCTACACTTCTACACGTAGCTCCACCATCATAGTCCATAATTAATCACTTGGAGATATGATATTAAGAGTTGTGCCTTAAACTTAATGTATGGTTTAATTTAGCATGCTTGTGATTCCTTATTTGCTTCGTTATAGGTTATGAAGTAGTTGAGCGTAGTTTTTTTTGGGTAATTTGATGTTATGTCCATTTATGTTGATGTTATAGATGTCGTGTGCCATGATATATCTTGCCATGATTGTGTTATTGTGTTAACTCATGGAAAAGCAAAGGAGATGCTGCCGAGATATCGGTTTTTAGCATATGTACCTTTGCTGGAATTTATGTTTAAATGTGGTATTTAGACGTTGATTAGCTTATGTTTGGTAGCATTCGGGCATATTAAATGCCGGGGTGTTACAGCTTCGTTGTCATCGCATGCGTGCATTCATGCACAAGCCCTAGTGCGATGCCTTCATCCGTTCTATCATCATGATGTGAGCCTAGCCTCATCGTCATATCATCTTCAAAGCCGAGCCAAAACCCTAACCTAAGACCGGTTCGATGAACTAAGTTCATCGTGAGCCGCGTTGTTATCTTTGCAATCTTTCCCGTTGTTTCAATCGTGGTGTGACACTTGCTTGTCTTATCCCTAAAAATCTAATCTGCCTTTAACCTAGACTTCATTCGTGGACTTGGTCGATAGACAATTGGCCATCTGTCATGCTCTTGTGCCCGATCTAATCTATCCGTCTCTCTTTTGTTTGTGTGTGTCCGTTCGATCAACAAAAGCCAACTTCGAGAATCAGTTTAGTTCATTGTGAACTAACATATCCTTATGGACCCGATCTATAGATCGAGTGCCCATATGTCATTATCTGTCCAATCAAGATAATAACTTCGGAAGAAATATTCTTCGGAATATTATTCTTTGTTTCCCAATTATTAATCTTTCCCTTTTGAGTGTTTTTCCGAAAGCCCGTTCTCTTTTGTCTAATCTTCGATCTAATCCGTTCGAGTTCCTAAATTCATCCAAACCGTTGTGCCCAATGCTATTTGTTCTTAATTTGGAGTTTATTTGATTTATCTTTTGAGTTTTGTTGTATTTGTGTTTCCTTGTCGTTAGACGCGTCGTCCGGAAGTCGTTCCATGGAGCTAAAGGTCAAGGAAGTAAAGCCCGAAGATCAAGGATCAAGGATCGAAGATAAAGAGTAAAGAACAGTAAAAGTTGCAAGGGCTAGGCAAGTTGTGCTTTGACCATGTTGATCCCATTTTTGAAACTTATGTTGTTTCAAAATATTGCATGCTAGTTTAAGATAAACTAATTTCAATTAATTTGGGATTAGATAATCGACCTACTTGTTATTGCCACCTTGTCTATAATAATTGTATGCCATGATTCATTTGTCACCCTAGAATTGTTGATTAATTGTTGGTAGCTAATAAATTGCCAACATGGGTTAGATAGAACGTATTAGTTTGCTTAGACTTGCAACGAGTCAGTGCCATCATTTTGGAAATACAAAAGCTCAATATTGACTAATGGAATATGCAATGTATTTTGAAATCGTGTGACATGTTGCCGACACGATGAAGTTGATATGTGGGGGCCCTCGTGCTTCTTCAAGGATGTTGAGTTGTTGTTGGCATTGTGTTGCGCAATAATCAACTAGGGTGATAAAATGATTTAGACTGGGGCAAGTGGCAAGAATTATGGTGGGCCAGCTTGGCAGTTGGGATTATTTGAAACATGATATATGTATGAGTGATGGTGAGATGGATTTCTTTTAGAGTATTGATGTAAGTCTTGCCCTGGTCACTCTAAGGACTTAACCTTGCAAGCCTTTGAATTGAGTCAATCATCCAACGGTATGTCGGTCCCATACTTCGCCTTTGTTAAGGGAAGGGATGGTGTAGGGCAAAAACTGGAGAGGTTCACTTGTATAGTTAGAAGTTTTCGAAAGGCTTTGTTATGATCGCTCATTCGCATACTCTTGTATGACGATTCACGGCTGACGTGGTGAGTTGATTGTATCTTGTGGGTAAAGTGTATAACCTTTGCAGAGTGTAAAATCTATTTGAATAGCTGTGTCCGCGGTACTGGACATTGCTCAGGGATTACACTCAAGGGTTAGCTTTTCTTAAAAGTAAACTTGGGTTTGAAGGCAGTTTGCATGTGGAAAAGAGATAACTGGTTAAGGATGTGGAATGTTTTACTTGTGAAATAACTGTGAAATTTTATTACTATTGTTATTTGTTTTACCGCTTTACAATCTATTACGAATATTTGGGAATGTTGTTTATTGCAAAATAACCCCTTCAGCCTGTCATTTGGAATAAGCCATGCATATAGTTATTAGACTTGCATTCTGTGCATGACTTGCTGAGTGCTTTATGTACTCACCCCTTGCAAACAAACAATCACCAGTTGAGAAGAATACCACTTCATCGAAGAAGAAGAAGTTCCGTGAGAAGGCGATTATCTAGGAGTCGAACCCTGTTAGTTGCCTATGGCGTATTGATGGGATTCACCGATGTTCTTCGTTCCGCTGCTTCTTATTTGGAGTTGAAGCCGTTAAGGCTTCATAAATGTAAGGTTGACCTTAAGGTCGTACACTAGTCTATATTTTATAATTGGGTTATTTTTATTATTCCGCTGTGTATGATTGTGATATTCATCTATGTTGAGACTGTGTGCACTAGTGTGATCCTGGACTAGTGCTGAATACACAGAGGGTCCGGATTTGCAAATTCGGGTCCCGACACAGGTACTAACTCAATCACAAATTCTATGTCTCTGTTTGGTGGCATTCCAGGCAAATCTTCAGGAAAAACACTTTTCCTTGGTTCCTAACCATTAAAACTCCAAGAAAACCAGCCAAACCGACCGCCAGAATGGTAAAGAACATACGAAGGAATCTACCACCCAACTCTTCTATTTGACTCCAGTCAACTACCCGATCTACGACAAAAAAGGTAAGCACTCCTTCCCCACAAGGGGTTAATAGCTCTTCGGTGATGGCTCTAACCGGCCACACCGTCAAACCACACCCTTACTATAAACAAAGAGAGGTGACTGAAACCCTTCGGCACGAAAACCCCACTTTATCACAATACCAAGAACAATTCAAATCAATTCTTTCATAAGTATAGAAACATACATTATGAAAGATAGCATTCAACATCAAGGCTTAAATACAACATTTAAGCATAAAGCAATGATACACATACCCTTTCCTACTGTGCATCCATGTGTGTCAAATTTTAAATTAGTTATTCCACTTACGCAAATTTTAATGTTGCCATCCTATGGCAAAATTTTAGGTATAACCTAAGCCATGTTTCTAAGTTATTCCACATTAAAATTTTAGGTAACCCTATGGTATTTCACTAAATTCATACACCACGGACCTGAAGCCCGCTCTGATACCAACTGTAACACCCCGGCATCTAGTATGCCTGAATGTTACCAAACATAGACTAAACAACATCTAAATACTACAAATAAGGATAAATTACAGCAAAGGTGCAAATGCTAAAACCAAAAATTTCGGCAGCATCTCCTTTGTTTTTCCATGAATTGGAGCAACAACAATAATAAGGCATGATATAGAAAGATAAGAAACATCTAAAACAGCAATAACAATTGGTATAGTATCACTTATGTCTAAAATAAGGAATTCAACCATTCCACCAATTATAACATAGCAAACGATGATCTTAAGTTCAAAACCAAACCATACACCAAAATTGCATGGCACTAATCATTATTATCATGACCCCAAATGATTAAACTGTCTACGAGAGTGAAGCTACGTGTAGAAGTGTAGCTAATGCCCTTTCCCGCATGCTGGTTTCATGGTACCTAAAAACAACATAAAACACAAGCGTGAGTTCATCACTCAGCAAGTATATTGCAATGATACAAAAACAATAACAACTCACATGCATACTCAATGCCATTCACATAACCTGAGAATCAACTCATGAACTTCATTTATGCTCTCATAAACACCATCATAAACATCTCAAATAAAAATCTTCATATGTGTCTCATAGAACGTCATAATCATCTCATAAGCCACTTCATTTATGCAATGCAATGCCATGCACATATCTCTCTGAAGCACATACCAGTATTGCCGAGTGCACACCCGTCGGCGTGCACCCCCTTTCCCCTTCCATCCCGTAGATGGAGGGTGCCTACTCTTACTGACTCGCTCCCATGCACAACCGTGGATGGGACTACGAGGTAGGTCTTTCGTGTTCACTACGTGTGAACACAGAGGCCCGCATCAGCATGGGACGCCTCTTCCATTATGAATGCACATATGACATAAACATGTAAAGATTGGCATAAACATTTAATACAACGCAATCATGATCAATATGAAATCATGTTCATCGTCTCATAGGCAAACATCAATCATGGCAAGTTAGTATGTCATGTAATCACATTGCACCTAAGCAAGTCTAGAAATTCATACAACACACAACTCATTCCAATACACTTGCCTTAACCGCGGGCGACGGATTGGCGAGAGGATGAGGGCACCCCCGGGGTCACACCACCTGCACATAAGTACCACATACTCAAAACGTACCCACAAAATAGTACATACTCGCTCATCTACCCAGATTACGCAACCTACTCCCGAAAACGAAAAACAGAGAATCTATCCCCCCCGGGACAGCAGGCTTCAATCTAGTATAACTTGAGTTCTAGGTCTCCAAATCGAGTAAACGAGTACATCATCGCGAAGCTTAGGAAATTTCCTAACTTTTTCTAAGTATTTGTAAAAGCTGGTTCGGCTTCTAAAATTGTTTAATCTACAAAACATTACGTTATGTCCCAATTACGTCACAGATTTGAACCCGTTTGGTAAAACGACCATAACTTTCAAACGGCTGGGCGGAATTGGACGTTCTTGGTGTCCACTGAAAGGTATTGAAATTATCTACAACTTTCTCAACAGGAGGCTGACCAAAGTCTGAATCTAAGATCGCGAAAACTCAAACCCTAGGTCGAGAGCACAATCTGCCCGAAACAGAGAACATGGCAAACTCTAATTTTCATCCAATCTACCTAATTGCAGCACCACCACTTGATCTAAAAGTATTGAAACACCCTCTACCACAGCACCTAGACCAACCCCAGGGATCTCCTATCACCATACCTTAGCCCGACGAACGATGAACCAACCAAAACTCCTCCCGGTCGCCCGATCTCCTTCCACGCGCCAATCCCGCCGGATCTTCTCTTCGCGGAGCTTCCGAACGGCGAGGACAATGGTATGGAAGGGCGTGGCAACAAGGGGAGGGGTTGGAACTTGCCTAGGGCTGGCTAGAGGAGGTGGAGGAAGAAGGGGAAGGGTGGAGGCGCAAGGGGGTGGAGGGGGAGGCAGCTAGGGTTGTGTGGGGAGGTGGAGGGGCGCATATGGGGAGGGGGGCGCACAAAGGGCTAGGGCAGCAGGGTTGCTGTCCTAGTCCACCTCCACATGGCCCAATTGTGTCCCACCTTCGGCCCAAATAGACCCTCTAAGGCCCGAACTCCCCCGGAAGGCCCAATTCCCCTCCGGAAAGCCCAAATTCTCCCCTGAAAAAGCCCAAACTCACAGAAAAGGCCCAAAAACATGACACCAAAGTCTTACCTTAATTTCGACATCGAAAATGACTCATACCGTCATTCCGTAGTATCACAGTATTATGATATGGTGATCCGTGGGGATCATGTCAATGTAGTCTTGGTTGGGTGTCTTTTTGATAAGCATCATAAACTTTAATTAAAAGTGTTGGGAGTGGTAACTAGAGAAAGAATTTGTTATGTAAATTTTGTTAAACCCGGTTGGATTTTCTCAATGAGTAAGTAGTGAATTTTGAAGTCTTTAATGGAAAGCATAGTGGAACACTACAGATGGTTGTATCTATGCTAAGCTGGTGTTTAAAACCTTTTTGGACTGGTTTGGTTGTTTCCTAGTTTGGTTGAATGCTTTCGGGCAAGGTATTCCTTATGTTGTATTTCAGAGTTTCCCTAAACTTGTAGTGATTGGTGCCAATCTTTGGTTATGGCTAATTTGTTTGGCTTAGGCTATGAGTATGGATTTACACCCAAAAGTTTTGAGTGGATCACGCTCTTTCATGTTCAACTGAATTATCTTTGGAAACCATATGTAAAGGAAGTAAATGGATATGGTGGGTTGTGTTGGAAACCCTGGAGTTAGGCACTTAACTTGTAACTCTATTGTGATTAGAGTTGGCTTTATTTGGAAAATGTGTACGGTGTTTGCAAAGTGCTACAAAAGGTGGATCTTATGAACGTTCCATGAGTGATTTTGCTGGTGAAGTGTTTCTTTTGGGAATGAGTCTCTTTTTTTTCTTTGAGAGAATTTGTAGCGGTTGTGGGTGCAGATGTTTGACTTGAGAATTGATGTTCTCTTCCAAAATTTTGCTTTTGGTTAAAATGCGATGTTTATCATAAAGGATATGATGAGCCAGGTCGGTGAGAAAGTCATATATGGATATATGACTAATCCGGAGTGCTCTTGAAAAGATTGCATTCATGTCAAGCATCGATATTTCCTGTGCTTCCTAGCATGAAAATAAAGAATGGATAAATGCTGGAATTTTGGTTATGTTACAGATTTGAGTTTCCCTTTCTTTTGAGAGATACTGTGATGGTTGTGGATTCTTGTGTGTGATTTGAGAAATGGTTCCCTTCCAAAATATTGATTTTGGTCAAAATGAGAGGTTTGGCTTTGGTTAAAGCGAGTTTAGATGTTTTGGTTGTTGAGAACTTCTGTCAAAGAATTGTGTGGAGTCTCTCTTTTGTTTGAGTGCTCCCTGATGCGAAATATATCGCATTGATTTGATATTTGAGTTTTTCCTTTGCGGCTTGACTTAGAAAAAAAAGAGTGGTCTTTGGATGTTGTCGAATCTTTGTTCCAAAGTGATTTGTAGCGCTTTGGGTTCAAGTTGATGAATGTGGTTCATCCGGCTAAAGGGAGTTGCTTTTTGTTGGCATTCTTGTTTGAGATATGAATAGAAATGCTTATGGAACTGTTGAGTATATTAGAGGAATATACTCATGGGCTTGGTTGTTTTTGAATGTGATTATGTGAGGGCGAGACCCTCTTAGGAAAAGAACCAATGGTGGTTTGGTAATAATATTTAGCCCTAGCTTGGGCTAGGTGTAGAACTTTGGTTGTGGTTTAAAAGGGTGGTTATGATGGAGATTATAGATGTCGTGGTTTAAATTTTGTTGAGAGTACCGTTTGGTGGTAGTGAAGGTTATAGAAATTGTGATGTAAAATGTTCTGTCATGAACATTGTCTTAGCTAGTGTCCTTGGGTATGAGATATGCCCGAAAGTTGATAGAATAAAAAAATGTAGCATGGTTTGTGTTTGGAAAGGAAATTATTGTCGATGTGGACTTTGTATGTAAATGACATTGGTTAATTGTGGTTCTTTGTGAAAAAGGTCAAATAATTGGAAGAGATGGGATTTTGTGTAATTGATTCTTTGGGGGTTCTCGTTTAGAACCCCAGTTATTAATAAGACACCGTTGGTGATTTGTTGGTACAGAGGTTGTTAAAAGAGATGTGATTCGCTTTGATTGTGTCATCTTGAGATTAATGAGATGTGGTAGACAGGTTGAGAAATGAAATTAAGGTTTTGTGAATGAAGTTGAAAAGAGAAGTTGTTCTGAGTTCATTAGGTTGGTTGTGATAGTAATATGAAGGGTTTGATGTGAGGATTTGGGCGTAATATTTTGATTAAGCCCTTTTAGTGGGTGAAATCGAGGACTTCGGTTGACTTTTGTAATATTATTGAGAATTGAATTGAAGGTGGAACCATGAGAGGTTGCACTTTGTTGAGCTAAATCAACACTTTCTCGTTAAGTGTTGGTTTTGAGAACTTGTTTGTCGTTTGTTCCGGTTTGAGTTTTTGTGTGAATGTTTTGTGTTGCAAAGAAGTCTTTTGTCCCTTTGGGACTTTGTTGATGTTTTTGGCGTTCTTCAGATTCGAAGTCGAATCCTGTGAAGGGGGAGAGAATGTAACATTATAGAATGTGATATTTAAGATTGTAACTTTACGGTGTGGTGTTTTATCGCGTTTTGGGCCGTTTCCGGGGGTTCGGGCCTTGGGAAACCTAGTTCGGGCCTTGGGGGGATTGGTTGGGCCGAATATGGAGAGGATCTGGCCCAAGTGTAGGTGGGGGGGCTGCCAACACTTGCTTGGGCACCAGCCCTAGGGCACCCCCACCTCTCCCTCTCCCTCCCCCTCAAGCCTTGGACGCCTCCCCTCCCCAGGCGCCTCCCCTCCCCCTTGGACGCCTCCCCTCCCCAGGCGCCACTCCCTCCCTCTCCTCCACCCCCCTAGCCGGCTTAGGAGAGATCTTCACCTCTCCACCCCGCTGTCCTCTCCATTGGGAAAATCCACGACGAGGAGATCCGGCGGATTCGAAGCGAGGAAGGAGATCGGGAGAACCGGGAGGAGAAGGCTCGCCGTTCGTCGGTTCGTTGTTCATCAATCGAAGGTATGGATATGGGGAGATCTTTGGGTATGGACTAGGTGCTGATCTATAGGAGGTTTTGGTGCTTTTAGATCAAAAGGTGGTGCTACATTTGGATAGAATTGATGAAAACTATAGATTTCATGGCGTTCTATTTCGGGTAGATTGGACGTCCGACCTAGGCTTTGAGTTTTCGCAATTTTAGATTCAGAATTTGGTTGGCCACCTGTTAATAAAGTTGTAGATAATTTCAATACCTTTCAGTGGAAACCAAGAACGCGTAATTCCGATCAACCGTTTGAAAGTTATGGCTGTTTTACTGAATGTATTCAAAACTGTGACGTGATTGGGACAGATCGGGTTGATCTGTAGAATAGGCAATTCTATAGGCCGAATCAGCTTTTCTCAATACTTAGAAAAAGATAGGAAATTTCCAAAGCTTCGCGATGATATACTCATTTACTTAATTTGGAGTTTTAGAACTCAAGTTATGATTGTTGGAAGCCCGCTGTCCCGAAGGACAGAGTGGTCTGTTTTTCAGGTATTCGGGGTTTCGGGTAGAATCGTTGCTGAGTTTTGTACTTGCTTGGGTGGTATGATATTGAGTGAAAAACATGTATTTGCAGGTGGTGTGACCCCAGGAGTGGCATCATCATCTCGCCACACCATTACGAAGGGTTGAAGGCAAGTGTATTGGAATGGGTTGTGTGTTGTATGATATGCTAACTTGCCATGATTGATGTTTGCCTATGACATGATGGAAATGGTTGGTTATAAGGCCATGCAATGGTTAGTTTGTGTTTATATGCAAGTTATTTATGTTTATGGCTTATTTGCATACATGGCATGAGGACTGGCTAGGACGGTGACAAAGTCAAAACTAGTCCGGCGAGGTCGGTGAGAAAGTTGTGACTAATCCGGAGCGCCATTGAGTAAGACCTACCTCGTGATTCCATCCACAGTTGTGAATGGAAGCGAGGAGTAAGCACCCTCCATCTACCGGATGGAAGGGGAAAGAGGGTGCACGCCGACGGGTGTGCACTCGATAATACCAGTATGTGCTTCAAGGAGACATGTGCATTGCATTGCATTGTATGATGATGTTATATGATGATGTTATATGAAGAGGTCAATGAGATGCATACAAGGTGAATATGAAATGTTTATGATATTGAATATGAAAAGTAGTGATGAAGGTATTGAAATGTGTTTTCTTGTACCATTGCAATATACTTGCTGATGATGAAGTCACGCTTGTGTTTTATGATGTTTTAGGTACCTTGCAATCGGCATGCGGGAAAGGGGTTTAGCTACACTTCTCCACGTAGCTCCACATATTTAGTCCATTTATCAATTAGAGACATGATAATGTGAATAGTGCGATGAAACCTTGAGATTTGCTTAATTGTGTGCTTGGTCTTATTATTTGATTCGTTTAGCTCATGAAGTGGTTGAATGCTTTATCATGGACTTATATTGTTGCTATATCAATTGTTATTGCTGTTTTAGATGTCCCATATTATGTTATATCTTGCCATATTGTTGCTGTTGCTCCAAAACATGGGAAAACAAAGGAGATGCTGCCAAAATTTTCGGTTTTAGCAATTGCGTCTTTGCTGTAATTTAGCTTTATTTATGGATTTTAATTGCTGTTAGTCTATGTTTGGTGACATCCAGGGCATACTAGATGCCGGGGTGTTACAGTTGGTATCAGAGCGGGCTTTAGGTCCTTGGAACATGTATTTCTTGGGTCATACCTTAGGAATCAACTTAAATGTGATGTGGGATAACTTAGAAACATGGTTTAGGTTATAACTAAAATTTTACCTTAGGATAGCAACATTAAAACTTGTGTAAGTGGAATAACTAATTTAAAATTTGACACACATGGATGCACAGTAGGAATGGGTATGGGTATAGTTGCTTTCCGCTTAAATATTGTATATAAGCATTGCTGTTGAATTCTACTTTTGATGATGTATAATGCTATATTTGTGATAGATTTGATTGAGTTGCTATATTTGTGATAAAGTGGGGTTGTGGTGTCGAAGGGTTTCGGTCACCTCTTTTTGTTCATAGTAAGGGTTTGGTTTGACGGTGTGGCCGGTTAACTCTATCACCGAAGAATTATTAACCCCTGTAGGAGAAGAGTGCTTACCCTTTCTGCCGTAGATCGGGTAGTTGACTGGAGTCAAATAGAAGAGATTGGTGGTGGATTCCTTCGGATGTTCTTTACCGTGCTGACAATCGGTCTTGGGTTGATTTTCTTGGTTTTAGTTGATTGAAATCAAAAGAAAAGTGTTTGGTATTGGATTTTCGCGAGTTGTTCCATAGGCAGTTTGTGGCTTTGTCTTCCTTGGTTGAAGACGAAGAAGAAGAGTTTTGTGTGCGAGTCTATTGGTCGCAATTTTTTTTTTTTTTGGCTTTGACATCGGTTTTGTCGGTTGCTTTGCAAAGAAAAAAAAATATTTTGGTTCTTGTGTGTGTCTCACTCTGAGTTATTGAAGTTGTGTTTAAAAACTTAAGATGTGTCGATTTATGTTTTGTGCCTTTGTCCGTAAAGGTTTACTTGATCGCTTGGTTCCCTCTTGTAGGAATCTTTAAGATTGAAGTGTGTTTTGGAGATCTTTTGCATGACCCAGTGTGAGTCATGTCCCATTGCAACTTTGAGAGTCAAGTTTCTTTGTGAATTTTTGATTGAGTTTTAAAAAGAAAATGCTGCAAATAAAGTAAGAAGTCATTTGACCGAAATTATTTGTCAAAAGTGAAAATTGTTGTTTAGCATGTTATGTAGTATGTAACAATATGATTTAAGGAAATGATGTACTCCTAAGGTAAATTGTGAGTTGAATCAATTAAGTGTAATTTTTATCTTTAGCTTAAGATTAAATGAACTTCTAGTGTTGTAGATTACTCTATAGCGAGAATGATTAAATATGTGATTGTACATGCTTAGAATTTGTAGCTTTATGTTAAAAATGAGGTAGCACACTGCTTTTACTTAATGAGAAGATGACCATTGATAGTATTTAAAGTTTTAAACCTTGATGCGTAGTGAGAACATTAAGATGATGTAAACTACTGATTTTGTTAAAAGAAACTTTGTTGGTTGTTTAAAGATGTTCTAACTTAACATGTTGGTAGAGAAATTTAATCGTGTTGGCTTGTGACCTTAACTTGGAAGTTGCTTAGAGTGCTATTTATGTTGTTGCAAACCATTAGTATATATTTGGAAGCACGCAGTTGTGTTCTTGAAATGCTAATACAGTTGTCAATTGAGAAGACATAGGACTTATTGTTTGATGATGTTGTTAAGAGCTTTGGGACTTTCTAACTTATTAAATTTATTTTTAATAGTTGGATTATGTTGTAGTGGCAACGGTGTTATAACCTATGTATAGGGTAACTAAAAACAATGTTGAGGTTTGATGATTATGCACGTTTATTGATATTGATGACTAAGTAGTGGTGGTAACTGTTTAGATTACTCGTTGGAAAACCATGGTTAAAATGGAGAAAAATGTAACATGTTGTGATGGAGTGAACTTTGGATAATTAACATGATGAATGATTTTATCCTTGATGAATGTATAATTTAGAGTCTCACTTACGAATTCTACCCTGTGGAGATAATATTTACATGTTGAAGTCGTTTGTTAACTGAATAAGTTTTGATTGTCGAGAAGTTGACATATAGGTGGTACAAAATTGATAGGTTGATCATGCTAAAGTATTTGATGAAGTATTATGTTTTAAATTTAGAATATGATTTTATATGATGTGTTGGTCTGTGGGGATCATGATGAGGTAGTATTGGTTGGATGTCTTTTTGATAATCGTCATAAACTTTATTTATAAGTGTTGGGAAAGGTAACTAGAGAAAGAATTGGTTATGTAGATTTTGGTTAAATTATGATGGGGCTTCTCGATGAGTAAATAGTGAATATTGAATGCTTAAATGGTAAGTATAGTGGAATACTAGATATGGTGGGTTTCATGCTGAGCTTGTGTCTAAAACCTTTTAGTCTGGTTTGGTTGTTAGCTATTTTGGTTGAAGGGTTTCGGTCAAGGTGTTCCTTATGTTGTGTTTCAGAGTTTTCCTAAAACTCGTAGTCATTGGTGCCAATCTTTGGATTTGGCTAATTTGTTTAGTTTGTGCTATGAGTATGGATTTACACCCAAAAGTTTTTGAGTGGATCGCGCTCCTTCGCGTTCGCATTGAATTATCTTTGGTATAAGTTTTAAAGGAAGCAGATGGACATAGTGGGTTGTGTTGAAAACTCTTGAGATTTAATTTGTAACTCTATTTGACTAGAGTTGAACTTATTTGGAAAGTTTGTGTGTTGTTTGCGAGTGCTTAAAAAGGGTGGATTTTATGAATGTTTCATAAGTGTTCTCTTCTGGAAATGAGTTTCTTGTGGCGGTTGTGTGTGCAAATGCTTCATTCGAGTTTCTGATGTTCTCTTCCAAAATGTTGATTTTGGTTGAAACGCTTTGTTTTGCAAGTTCAACTTTCAATTGATGTTGGGTTGTGTTATGACGTGGCATTTTTCTGTTAATGGTGCTGCTGTCATAGTTATATGCATTTTCGCAACCATCGATGTTAATTGTGTTTCAATCATGTGATACCGAGGAAGAAGTCGTTTTGTGAATGACTATTCGGTATTGTTGTTACATGGTGAATGAATGGTGAAAGGGAAACATGACATCGTTTATGTGTAATTAATCATAGAAGAGTCGATGAGCCAGGATGGTGAGAAAGTCATATATAGATATTTGACTATTTCGGAGTGCTCTTGAAAAGTTTGCATTCATGTCATGAATTGAAATGTCCATTTCTTTCTAGTATGAAAAGAAAGAATGAAGGATTTCTGGTATGTTGGTTGTGGTGTAGGAGATTTGTGTTTCCTTTGCGTCTTGGCTTAGGAAATTAAAATGTATGCTCTTTGGTTGTTGTCGAATCCGTTCCAAAGTGATTGTAGTGCATTGGAATCAAAGTTTTGCATGGGGATCAATTGGGTTCATGGTTTATGGTTGAGCTTACTCAATGGTTGTACTCTTTGTTCTAGTCCTTTGAGTGGAAGAGCTTGAGGGCGAGACCCTCTTAGAAAAAAAAACCAGTGTGGGTTGTTAATGACCTAAGTTATTAGGTGTTGCTAGTAGTGGATCGTAAATAGTTTAAAAGTGGGGAGTTAAGGAAGGTTGTGTATGACTCAATTCAAACCTACTTGGAGAATTGTGTCATTGATTGTTTTCCTTGGTGGAGTTGGCTAAATTATTAGTGGACCACTTGGTGGTTGCTAGTAATTGCTTTTCCTTTTCGAAGTGTATTGGATCTTTTTGTCGTCGATCTTTGAGCGAGTTATGTCAACCGAAGTGGATTGCTTGGTTGTTATTGTTTTTGCGGGTCTTAAGGACCCTGGTTATAAAGTAGGTTTTCCTTCGGTGGTAGTGGTGGGTATTGGTTTGTGGTAAAAGATCAAAAAAAAAATTCAAGGTTTTAACCCCGATTGTTCAAGCTTTTGGTAGCAGTTGGCAGTCTTGGAGTGTAGTGTCTCACTTGGTTCGCGTCGTCTTGAATACGACGAACCACAGAAGAGAGGTTGAGGTGTGAAAACATGTTTGTGTGTGGGAGATGAAGAGGGTTCTAGAGGCTGGTATCATGCCCTTCTGGAGAGTAGTTTCGATTAAAGGGATCAGGCACTTTAGTTCCAAAGAATGTATGGAATGAGGAGTGTGGGACCACTTTCTATCATGGTCCGTTTGGGAAATTTATCCTATCGCTTGGGTCGTGTTGAGGCCTTGTGTGAGTGCTTTGTGTTTCCATGTTGAGTAAGATTCTAGCAAGTTTTGATTGTGAGTTATCGTTAGAGCCGTCAATCTTCGAGCCTTAACTCCTTGCTTTTGAGTCTGGGCTAGTGCAAATCGTAGGGGTTTCTTAGCGGGTTCTGAGAAGTGAACCTTAGCTCCCTTCGATTTGGTTGGTTGCGAAGTGGTGTGTCTCGGATTCGGGGCTGAATCCTGTTAAGGGGGAGAGAATGTGACACCCCATAATGTGACATTATAGAATTCGGCATTTTGGTACGACTTTATAGCGTGTTTTTGGGCCGTTTCTAGGTGTTTGAGCCTTTCCAGGGGACTTTGGGCCTTGGGAGTTGAGTTGGGCCTCCGGTGGAAGGGTTTGGGCCCATGGGGGGAACTTTTGGGCAGCCAACCCTAGCCCCCACCCCTTGGTGCGCCCCCCCCACACCTCTCCCTCAACCCTAGCCGCCACCCACCCCTCTCCCCCCATGCGCCTCCCCCATTGCCTCCCCTAGCCGCCACCTTGTTCTCCCTTCCTCCCCACCACCTCAAGACGGCCCTAGGTGAGATCCATCCCCACCCCTTGCTGCCAAACTCTTCCACGCCTTTGCCCTTGCCATTGGGGAGCCCCACGACGAGTGGATCCGGTGGGATTGGCGCGTGGAGGAAGATCGGGCGATCGGGAGGCGTGTTCATCGGTTCGTCGTTCGTCAGTCTCTTCGAGCGAGGTAAGTGTTCGTAGATCCATTTTTAGAGTTTTGGCATGGTCTAGATGGGGGAGATCTTGGTTAATTTTGGTGTTTAGGTGCTGTTCCTAGATGAGATTAGGGAGTTTGCAATTGTTGTCCCACGTTCTGTCCCCGGACAGATTGGGTCATCGGCTTTCGGTCGCGATTGTCATAATTTTAGAAGCGTTTTCTAATAGGCCGTATGTTGAGAAAGTTGTAGATAATTTCAATAACTTTCAATGGACACCAAGAACTCATAATTCCAATCAGCCGTTTGAAAGTTATGGCTGTTTTACCGAACGTGTTCAAAACTGTGACGTGATTGGGACAGATCGGGTTGATCTGTAGATTAGGCAATTTTAGAGGCCGAATCAGTTTTTCCCAATAGTTATAAAAAGCTAGAAAATTTCCTAAGATAACATAAAATGTACTCATTTACTTAATTTGGAGTCTTAGAACTCAAGTTATGATTGTTGGAAGCCCGCTATCCAAACGGACAGATTGGTCTGTTTTTCAGGTTTTCAGGGTTTTGGGTAGAATCGTTGTGTTCTGAGTTTTGTACTTGCTTGGGTGGTATGATATTGAGTGGAAAACATGTATTTGCAGGTGGTGTGACTCCAGGAGTGGCATCATCATCTCGCCACACCGTTCCGAAGGGTTAAAGGCAAGTGTATTGGAATGGGTTGTGTGTTGTATGTTTGCTAGTCTTGCTTAGGTGCAATCTGATTACATGATATGCTAACTTGCCATGATTGATGTTTGCCTACGACATGATGAAAATGGTTTGTTATAATGGCATGCAATGGTTAGTTTGTGTTTATATGCAAGTTATTTATGTTTATGGCATATTTGCATACATGGCATGAGGACTGGCCAGGACGGTGAGAAAGTCATAACTTGTCCGGTGAGGTTGGTGAGAAAGTTATGACTAATCCGGAGCGCCATTGAGTAAGACCTACCTCATGATTCCATCCAGAGTTGTGAATGGAAGCGAGGAGTAGGCACCCTCTATCTAC
Source organism: Rhipidocladum racemiflorum (assembly GCA_036346355.1). Taxonomy (NCBI): domain Eukaryota; kingdom Viridiplantae; phylum Streptophyta; class Magnoliopsida; order Poales; family Poaceae; genus Rhipidocladum; species Rhipidocladum racemiflorum. The sequence continues at coordinate 49,551,374 of CM070589.1, forward strand.
GGGATGGAAGGGGAAAGAGGGTGCACGCCGACGGGTGTGCACTCGGCAATACTGGTATGTGCTTCAAGGAGGCATGTGCATTGCATTTCATTATATGATGATGTTATATGATGGTGTTATATGAAGAGGTCAATGAGATGCATACAAGGTGAATATGAAATGTTTATGATGTTGAATATGAAAAGTAGTGATGAAGGTATTGAAATGTGTTTTCTTGTACCATTGCAATATACTTGCTGAGTGATGAACTCACGCTTGTGTTTTATGATGTTTTAGGTACCTTGCAATCGGCATGCGGGAAAGGGGTTTAGCTACACTTCTCCACGTAGCTCCACATATTTAGTCCATTTATCAATTGGAGACATGATAATGAGAATAGTGCGATGAAACCTTGAGATTTGCTTAATTGTGTGCTTGGTCTTATTATTTGATTCGTTTAGTTCATGAAGTGGTTGAATGCTTTATCATGGACTTATATTGTTGCTATATCAATTGTTATTGCTGTTTTAGATGTCTCATATTATGTTATATCTTGCCATATTGTTGTAGTTGCTCCAAAACATGGGAAAACAAAGGAGATGCTGTTGAAATTTTCAGTTTTAGCAATTGAGTCTTTTCTGTAATTTAGCTTTATTTATGGATTTTAATTGCTGTTAGTCTATGTTTGGTGACATCCAGGGCATACTAGATGCCGGGGTGTTACAGTGTATGATTGTGATATTCATCTAAGTTGAGACGGTGCGCACATGCTAAAAACCGAGATTTCGGCAGCATCTCCTTTGTTTTAACATGATTTGAAGGAGCAACACAGTTAAGCAATATAAGGCAATATGAGAGACAGCTAAAACAGCAATAATTAAAGACTTAACGACAATATAAGTCTATTTTCAAGCACTTAATGTCTCCAAGAGTCAAACGAACAATAAAACTCTCATATAGCAAATCTAAACCTTAAAGCAACAATCATCACACGCAGTTTATTATCAAAGCTAATTGAATGACTTGTGGAATCAAAATGAGTGAAGTTACGTGTAGACGTGTGACTATTTCCCTTCCCCGCATGCCGATCTCATGGTACCTAAAACAACTAGAAAACACAAGCGTGAGTTCAAAACTCAGCAAGCATATTGCAATGGTACAACAAGAACAATTAAATGGCAATAATATCTCACATCATGTAAACCATCTCATTCATAATCACATATCATTATCATCATCATTATGTATGCAATGCGATGCTATGCTCATGTCTCCTTAGAAACTCATACCGGTATGGTTGAGTACACACTCGTCGGTGTGCACCCTCTCCCCCCTTCCATCCCGAAGATGGAGGGTGCCTACTCCTCGCTTCCGTTCACCACGGTGAATGGAATCACGATGTAGGACTTACTCATTGGATCTCCGGATTAGTCATAACTTTCTCACCGACCTTCCCGGACTAGTTATGACTTTCTCACCGCCCCGGCCATGTAATCATGCCATGTATGCAAATATGCCAATCATCATAATTAACTTGTAAATTAACACATGGCATCATAACATGATAAAAATACTCATCATATCATTGGAAATCATTAAAGCATGGCAAGTGATCATCTCATATAATCAATCTCATCTAGTCTCAACAAGCAAACTACAAACCGCTATCCATTACAATACACTAGCCTCAACCACGGGCCCACAAAATATTACGCAAACCCTCATTTACCCCGACATGGCCAACTACTCGCAAAACCCGAAAACAGCGGTTCTGTCCCGTCGGGACAGCAGCCTTCCAAAAGGCATAACTCGGGTTCTAAGACTCCGAATCAATTAAACGAGTACATCCTCGCATAGCTTAGGAAATTTCCCAATTTTTTCTAGGTATAGGAAAAGACTGATTCGGATTCTAAAGTTGTTTAATCTACAAAATACCGTGATCTATTCCAATCACGTCACAGATTTTAACACGCTCGGTAAAACAGCCATAACTTTCAAACGGCTAATCGGAATTTAACGTTCTTTATACCCACTGAAAGATATTGAAATTATCTACAACTTCTTCAACAGGAGGATGATCAAATTCGAAACCTAAATTGGCGAAAAACTAAACCCTAGGTCGACTGCTCATGCTGTCCAAACCAGAGAACGTGGCAACATCTAGATCTAATCCAATCTACTCAATTCCAGCACCACCAATTGATCTAAAAACTTGATAAACATCCTTATAACAGTACCTAGACCAACCCCAAAGATTCCCATGGCCATACCTTCGCCCGACGCACGAAAACTGAATGGATCTCCTCCCGGTTCGCTCCTCGCTCCTTGCTCCTCGCTCCAATGGATGGATCCTCGAGGTGCAGGGGTGGGGAGGCTACCCTAGGGCAGCAAGTGGGGTGGAGGAGAGGTGGTGGAGAGGTGGAGAGGCAAGGGGGCAATGGGGAGGGGCCCACAGCCACAATGGGAGAGGAGAGGAGGTGGGGGCGGCTAGGGCAAGGGAGGAGGAGGTGGGGGCGCACAATGGCAGGGTGGGCGCACACAAGGGGCAGGGGGAGCCCCTTAACCCAGCCCAAAAGGAATCCTAGTCCTAAATGGACTCATACTTCATCCCACCAAAGCCCACAAGCCTTCCCCCTAGGCCCAAAACTCCTCGGAAAGGCCCAAACTCCCGGAAACGGCCCGAAAACGCTATTAACCTCCATACCCTATGGTTTTAACCTTAATTCCACATCTCATAATGTTTTTAACCTCATTATGCTCAATAAATAAGGATACGACACTCCGTGGTGTCACATTCTCCCCCCTTCAACAGGATTCGACCTCGAATCTAAAACGCACCAACACGCAACCTAGCAAAACCGAATATAGCTAGGTTTCACATCACATACATGTGGTGAAAAGCTCAGGACACTTCTCGCGCATGCGAGACTCCAGCTTCCAAGTCGCTTCTCTCTCAGTCTGATGTGACCACAAGACTTTGGCAAACTTGAGCGTCCTATTCTTCATCACTCGCTCCAAAGTTCCCAGAATTTCCACAGGACGGGACTCAAAAGTGAGATCCTGCTCAAGCACTAATGGTTCCAACGGAACCACCAATTCCGAATCATGCAAGTATTTCCTCAACATCGAGACGTGAAACACATTATGCACATCTTGCATGGATTCCGGTAGCTCCAGGCGATAGGCCAGCTTACCAACTCGGGCGATGATAGGAAAAGGCCCAACATACATCGGACTGAGCTTTCCCTTGGTGCCAAAACGCACCACACCCTTGGTGGGAGATACTCGCAAGAGTACGTTATCACCCACCTCAAACTCCAAATCTCGCCTCCTCACATCAGCATAGCTTTTCTGTCGGCTCTGCGCTGCAAGAAGGTTCTGCCGTACCTGTGCCACGCGGTCAACAGTCTACTGAACCCAATCCGGTCCAAGAACTGCCCTCTCGCCCACAGCATCCCAACAAAGCAGTGATCTGCACTTCCGGCCATACAGTACCTCGTAAGGGGCAGCCCGGATGCTGGAATGATAGCTGTTATTATATGCAAACTCTGCCAATGGAAAATGATCTTCCCAGCTACCTTTCCAAGCCATCACACAGGCCCTGAGCATGTCCTCCAAAGTCTGGATGGTACGCTCAGACTGCCCATCCGTCTGAGGGTGGAAAGCAGTACTAAGGCGCAGCTATGTACCCAAAGCACTCTGCAAACTCTCCCAGAATTTGGAGACAAACTTCGCATCCCGATCATAAATAATGGTCTTGGGTACACCATGCAGTCTCACAATTTCCCGCACATAGATGGGAGCCAAATCGTTCGCTGAATTGGTAGTGCGGATAGGAATGAAATGCGCGGACTTGCTGAGACGGTCCACCACGACCCAAACAGCATCCTTCCCTCGTGGAGTACGAGGTAGGCCAACCACAAAATCCATGGAGATGTCATCCCAAGGCCATACAGGAATCTCCAAAGGCTGCAACAGTCCAGCAGGACGCTTGTGCTCAGCCTTGATCTTCTGACAGATCCCACAAGACGCCACATACTTGGCAATATCCACTCTCATCCTTTTCCACCAGAAATTCTTTTTCAAATCCCTGTACATCTTGGTCTCCCCAGGATGGACCGTGTACGGGGTGCGATGAGCTTCTTTCAGAATGTCCTCTTTCACTTGGGATTTCTGAGGCACGCACAGACGACCCTGAAACCTCAAAGCTCCCACATCATCAACGGTAAAGTCTCCAGACTTGCCATCCTCAAGGCGTTTCCTCACCTGCTGGAGCAACCGATCATGCTGCTGTGCCTCCCGCACACGCTCGGGAATCGCTGACTCAAGAATCAATTTAGTTTCAGCTTGCACGGTCCCCGCAAAGCAGTAGGAGACTCCCAAACGCTCAAAATCAGCAACAAGACAATCAACGACAGGGGGCATTGTCTTGCGACCGAGAGCGTCAGCCACCACATTTGCCTTACCCGGATGGTACTGGATAGTGAGGTCATAGTCTTTTATCAATCCTAGCCACCTCCTCTGCCTCAAGTTCAAATCTTTCTGAGTAAAGATGTACTTGAGGCTCTTGTGATCAGTGAAGATATCACAAGACTCACCATACAGATACTGCCTCCATATCTTCAATGCAAACACCACAGCGGCTAGCTCAAGATCATGCATGGGATAGTTCTGCTCATGCTTTTTCGGCTGCCTCGATGCGTAAGCAATCACCTTGCCATCTTGCATGAGCACACAACCAAGTCCCAAACGTGAAGCATCAGAATAAACAGTGAGCGCTTCCCCGGCTCGGGAAGGGTAAGAACAGGAGCAGTCACTAACTTCTCCTTCAAAGTGCAGAAACTATGCTCACACTCTGCAGTCCACTGGAATTTCATCACCTTCTGAGTCAGTTGCGAAAGTGGCTTGGCAATGATAGAGAAATCCTGCACAAAGCGCCGATAGTAGCCAGCTAACCCAAGGAAACTACGCACCTCTTTGACATTGGAAGGCCTCTTCCAATCCAAAACTGCTGAGACTTTGCTAGGATCTACGGATATGCCCTCTGGATTGATGATGTGGCCAAGAAAACCCACTTTTGAAATCCAGAATTTGCACTTTTTCAGCTTAGCAAAGAACTGATTCTCCCTTAAGGTGCTCAGCACAAGCCTCAAGTGTCGCTCATGCTCCTCTTCTGATCTAGAGTAAACCAGAATGTCATCGATGAACACTACCACAAACTCATCAAGGTACTTGTGTAGCATACTGTTCATCGCCTCCATAAAGACAGCAGGAGCATTAGTTAGTCCAAAAGACATAACTTTAAATTCATAATGCCCATACCTAGTGGAGAAAGCAGTCTTCTCAATGTCCTGCTCCCTCACACGGATCTGATTGTACCCCGACTGAAGATCAATCTTGGAGAACACTTTTGCTCCCTTCAGTTGGTCAAACAGATCCTCGATGCGAGGCAAAGGATAATTATTCTTGACTGTCACTTGATTAAGAGCACGATAATCAATGCACATGCGCCAACTTCCATCCTTCTTCGAGACGAAGAGAACGGGTGCTCCCCATGGCGAAACGCTACGCCGAATAAAGCCCTTGGACAACAGATCCTCCAACTGCTTCTTCAACTTGTCTTGAAAAGGACGAGCCAAACGGTATAGAGAGATAGAAATAGGTCGAGTGCCTGGAACAAGATCAATACGAAACTCCACATTCCTCACGGGAGGTAGACCAGGCAACTCATCAGGGAACACATCAACAAACTCCTTCACTACAGGAATCTCCTCAATGGAAACTGAAGAAGATGGCTTCTCGGACAAGGTCATGAGGAAACCCAACTGCCCCAAACGGTGACCAGAAAACAGACTAGCCAAAGCAAAGACGGAACTGGAGGGTAAACCACCCTGAAAGGTCAACTCTTCCCCTAACGGGGCCTGCAAGGTAACCGTCCGCAAAAAGCAACAGATCTTGGCACGGTACTGATGCAACCAGTCCATGCCCAAAATGAAATCAAAAGGAGCCAACTGGATCACCATAAGATTGGCAAAGAAAACTTCATCATCAATGGCAATGGTGCAACCGGGGCAAACCAAAGAACTAGCAATCAAACCCCCAGGAGAACTGACTAACACGGAATCAGAAATCCGCTGAACTCCCAACTTAGCCTTACTAGCAAACTCAGACGACACAAAGGAATAGGATGCTTCGGAATCAAACAGAACAAAGGCATCAACGGAATCCACGAGCAGAGTACCTGAAACCACCTCTGGATGCTCAGCTGACTCGACGGTCGGCAAGGCGTACACTCCTAGTGGCACCGGGACAGTAGGAGCCCTGACTCCCGGCTGATGCCCCAACAAGGCTGGGGGCGGAGGAGGCAACTGAGGAGGAGCAGACGGCTGTGGGCACCAGTAAGCTGCTGGTGGCGCCCACGCAAAGGGCGGCTGAGGAGCTGGAGTTGCCATCATGTGCACCGATCCTCTGGAAGATGCCGCTGGAGTGGGAGGAGAAGGCACCGTCTCCCACTTGATGATGCTACCGGGATTCATCCAGCAGATTCGTCCCATGTGGCCAGGCTTCCCACAGTGGTTGCAACTCCCGGTCCAACCACACTCTGAAGCACGGTGCTCACCACCGCACTTGAAACACAACATGCCCTGCCCAGGCACAGGACGAACAGCCGCTCGCGAGGAAGATGACTGGGGCGGCCTCATCTTAGCCCCTGAGGAGGAGCCCTGTCCCCCCTTGAACTTCTTGAAGGTGGGTCGCTGAGAAGACCCACCTCCTCCACCAAAGGTCCTCTTCTAGCCCCCGCCTGGGGCCGCAGGAACCCCTGAACCACCCGGGTTCTGCCTTTCCCGGGAGAGCTCCAACTCGAGCTCCATGCCCTTCGCCTGCTCCACCACAGAGTAGAAGTCATGAGGGACAGTCGCCCCCATGACAACTCTGAACTCCTGGTGGAGGCCCCTACGGAACCTCCTTGCCTTCTCCCGATCGTTTACCGCCACGGCTGCACGGCGCACCACGCCGTTGAACTCCACCTCATACTCGCCACCGACCTCTTTCCTGGGAAAGATTCGCCGAGTATGCTCCATCCGCTCAAGGAAAGACTGCAGGTAGAACTTGGCTCTAAGCGAGCCACAAAGTCCTCCCAGGTGACTGGACCAAGATCGGGGGCTCTAGTAGCCAGAACCCCCTCCCACCAGATATCAGCTTGGCCCTTCAGCTGAAAAGCCACAAAGCAAGCCCTCTGAATCGAGGTCAACTCTAGGACCTCAAACTGCCTCTCCATGTACCGCAGCCAATCTGCGGACTGGATCGGCGTGCCCGCTCCATCAAAAGTGTCAAGACAGAGGGACATCCACTCCCAGAGACTCATCCTCGGCTCCGGCACAGCGGGGGCAACAACTGGGGCCGCTGCAGGAGGAGGCACAATAGCAGGGGCTACCCGCAACTGCTGGCGCAGCTCCTGAATCTCCCTCTGCAGAGCCTGAACTAAATCCTCATTGGCAGCGGGTACCTCTGCCCCTGACTGTGCCGTTGGAAGCTCCTCCTGAGCTGGCCCATGAGCATTGAGCGAAACGCTACCCTCAGCAACAGACTCCGCAACTCCCTGAGAACCTCGCCCCTGGCCTCCACGGCCACGGCGACCACGGCCTCTACCCCTCGGCATGGTTGCTACAAACAGACAACCATCCAATCACATAAATATAAGCACAACACCATATAATCAAGTACAATGATCAAACATCATCATAAGCATAGTCTTCATCAAATAATTAAGCGCAATGCAATGATATACCAAAACCCCATCCTACTGTGCAACCAAGTGTGTCCAATTTTAGATTAGTTATACCACTTTTGCAAGTTTTAATGTTGCTATCCTATAACAAAATTTTAGTTAAGACCTAAGCCATGTTTCTAAGTTATTCCACATCAAATTTTAGTTGTACCCTATAGCATGACACTAAAAATACACATTCCAAGGACCTACTGCCAGCTCTGATACCAACAGTAACACCCCGGCATTTAATATGCCTGAATGCTACCAAACATAAGCTAAACAACATCTAAATACCACAATTAAACATAAATTCCAGCAAAGGCGCACATGCTAAAAACCGAGATTTTGGCAACATCTCCTTTGTTTTAACATGATTTGAAGGAGCAACACAGTTAAGCAATATAAGGCAATATGAGAGACAGCTAAAACAGCAATAATTAAAGACTTAACAACAATATAAGTCTATTTTCAAGCACTTAATGTCTCCAAGAGTCAAACGAACAATAAAACTCTCATATAGCAAATCTAAACCTTAAAGCAATAATCATCACACGCAGTTTATTATCAAAGCTAATTGAATGACTTGTGGAATCAAAATGAGTGAAGCTACGTGCGGACGTGTGACTATTTCCCTTCCCCGCATACCGATCTCATGGTACCTAAAACAACAAGAAAACACAAGCGTGAGTTCAGAACTCAGCAAGCATATTGCAATGGTACAACAAGAACAATTACATGGCAATAATATCTCACATCATGTAAACCATCTCATTCATAATCACATATCATTATCATCATCATTATGTATGCAATGCGATGCTATGCTCATGTCTCCTTGGAAACTCATAACGGTATGGTTGAGTACACACCCGTCGGTGTGCACCCTCTCACCCCTTCCATCCCGAAGATGGAGGGTGCCTAATCCTCGCTTCCGTTCACCGCGGTGAATGGAATCACGATGTAGGACTTACTCATTGGCTCTCCAGATTAGTCATAACTTTCTCACCGACCTTCCCGGACTAGTTATGACTTTCTCACCGCCCGGGCCATGTAATCATGCCATGTATGCAAATATGCCAATCATCATAATTAACTTGTACATTAACACATGGCATCATAACATGATAAACATACTCATCATATCATTGGAAATCATTAAAGCATGGCAAGTGATCATCTCATATAATCAATCTCATCTAGTCTCAACTAGCAACCTACAAACCGCTATACATTACAATACACTTGCCTCAACTACGGGCGACGGATTGGCGAGAAGTAGAGGGCCCTCCCGGGGTCACACCACCTGCACATAGGGACCACACACTCACAATCAAGCCCACAAAACAGTACGCAAACCCTCATCTACCCCGACATGGCCAACTACTCGCAAAACCCTAAAACAGCGGTTCTGTCCCGTCGGGACAGCAGCCTTCCAAAAGGCATACCTCGGGTTCTAAAACTCCGAATCAATTAAACGAGTACATCCTCACGTAGCTTAGAAAATTTCCCAACTTTTTCTAGGTATAGGGAAAGACTGATTCGGATTCTAAAGTTGTTTAATCTACAAAATACCGTGATCTGTTCCAATCACGTCACAGATTTTAACACGCTCGGTAAAACAGCAATAACTTTCAAATGGCTGATCGGAATTTAACGTTCTTTATACCCACCGAAAGATATTGAAATTATCTACAACTTCTTCGACAGGCAGACGACCAAATTCGGAATCTAAATTGGCGAAAAACTAAACCATAGGTCGACTGCTCATGCTGTCCAAAACAGAGAACTTGGCAACATCTAGATCTAATCCAATCTACTCAATTCCAGCACCACCAATTGATCTTAAAACTTGATAAACATCCTTATAACAGTACCTAGACCAACCCCAAGGGTTCCCATGGCGATACCTTCGCCCGACGCACGAAAACTGAATTGATCTCCTCCCGGTTCGCTCCTCGCTCCTCACTCCTCGCTCCTTGCTCCTCGCTCCAATGGATGGATCCTCGAGGTGCAGGGGTGGGGAGGCTACCCTAGGGCAGCAAGGGGGGTGGAGGAGAGGTGGTGGAGAGGTGGAGAGGCAAGGGGCAATGGGGAGGGGCGCACGGCGACAAGGGGAGAGTAGAGGAGGTGGGGCGGCTAGGGCAAGGGAGGAGGAGGTGGGGGCGCACAATGGCAGGGTGGGCGCACACAAGGGGTAGGGGGAGACCCTTAACCCAGCCCAAAAGGAATCCTAGTCCTAAATGGACTCATACTCCATCCCACCAAAGCCCACAACCCTTCCCCCTAGGCCCAAAACTCCCCGGAAAGGCCCAAACTCCCAGAAACGGCCCGGAAACGCTATTAACTTCCATACCCTATGGTTTTAACCTTAATTCCACATCTCAAAATGTTTTTGACCTCATCATGCTCAATAAATAAGGATACGACACTCCGTGGTGTCACATTCGGAGTCTCAGAACTCAAGTTATGCCTTTTGGAAGGCTGCTGTCCCGACGGGACAGAACCTCAGTTTTTGGGTGTTGCGAGTAGTTGGCAATGTCGGGGTAGATGAGGGTTTGCGTACTGTTTTGTGGACATGATTGTGAGTGTGTGGTACCTATGTGCAGGTGGTGTGACCCCGAGAGTGCCTTCTACTTCCCGCCAATCCGTTGCTCGTGGTTGAGGCAAGTGTATTGTAATGGATAGCGATTTGTAGGTTGCTTGTTGAGAATAGATGAAATTGACTATATGATATGATCACTTGCCATGCTTTAATGATTGCCAATGATATGATGAGCATGTTTATTATGTTATGATGCCATGTGTTAATGTACAAGTTAAATATGATGTTGGCATAATTGCATACATGGCATGTTACATGGCCCGGGCGGTGAGAAAGTCATAACTTGTCCGGGGAAGGTCGGTGAGAAAGTTATGACTATTCTGGAGAGCCAATGAGTAAGTCCTACATCGTGATTCCATCCACCACGGTGTGGGGAAGCGAGGAGTAGGCACCCTCCATCTTCGGGATGGAAGGGGGGAGAGGGTGCACACCGACGGGTGTGTACTCAACCATACCGGTATGAGTTTCCAAGGAGACATGAGCATAGCATTGCATTGCATACATAATGATGATGATAATGATATGTGATCATGAATGAGATGGTTTACATGATGTGAGATATTATTGCCATGTAATTGTTCTTGTTGTACCATTGCTATATGCTTACTGAGTTTCGAACTCACGCTTGTGTTTTCTTGTTGTTTTAGGTACCATGAGACCGGCATGCGGGGAAGGGAAATAGTCACACTTCCGCACGTAGCTTCAGTCATTTGATTCCACAAGTCATTCAATTAGTTTTTTATAATAAATTGCGTGTGATGATTATTGCTTTAAGGTTTAGCTTTGTTAAATGAGAGTCTTATTGTTCGTTTGACTCTTGGAGACATTAAATGCTTGAAACTAGACTTATATTGTTGCTAAGTAGTTAATTATTGCTGTTTTTAGTTGTCTCTCATATTCCATATATTGCTATACTGTTGTTGCTCCTTCAATTCATGTTAAAACAGAGGAGATGCTGCCGAAATCTCGGGTTTTTAGCATTTACTCCTTTGCTGTAATTTACCTTAATTCATGGTATTTAGATGTTGTTTAGCTTATGTTTGGTAGCATTCAGGCATATTAGATGTCGGGGTGTTACAGCCTGAGTTGGTACTCAGGGGGCATCGCCATGGACCGCCCGAGTTTGCTATCGGGGGACATCGCCATGAGCCTGGTCGACAAATGCCTCCAGCCCACGATGCACCACCCAGGGAAGCTGACTGGACTGAAGCTATCACTAATGTCTTAAGGGATCAATTCGACATACAACCGAGAGGAAGAATTCTTGGTTACAGGAAGCCATATCCTGAACACATTGATTGGATCCCATACCCCAACGGATATAGAGTTCCCGATTTCGCCAAATTTTCGGGCGATGAAGCGACCACCATCATGCAGCATATTGGACTCTTCGTGATGCAATGCAGGGAAGCTGTACATTCCGACGGACTCAGGGTAAATCTGTTCCCATTGTCCTTGTCCGGGAGGCCTTTACATGGTTCACCACATTGCCCCCTAATTCGGTCAACACCTGGGCCAATTTGGAGAGCCGATTCCACGAGTATTTCTTTTGTGGGAGTCTAGAATTATGGATTTTCGACCTGAGTTCCGTACGACAAAAGATCGGGGAATCGGTGGTAGAGTACATCACGAGGTTTAGGGGGTGCGGAACCAATGCTTCAGCATTACGCTACCTGTAATCAGCTAGCCAATTTAGCTTTTCAGGGGCTGATTCCTTCCTTAAGGGAGAAATTTGATGGCCAAAAGTTCACTGACCTTATCCACCTCCTACATAGGGTATCAGCTCAGGAAGGCTGATTCTACAAAAACAAAGGGTTTAAAGACAGGTTTAAAAATGGTAAAGAAAAAGAGAAACCCAAGGTTAATTTCATAGAGCGGAAGAATCGACCGATGAAGAGGAAGCAGATGTTCTTGTAGCCTAGTGGGTTAAGGGGAATAAAAAGTCCCTAGTATGCTCATGGTTTAAGCCGACTAAATCCAAGTCGGAAGTCAAATATTCGTTCAACGTAACTAAGTGTGATCGTATCTTTGAGTTACTATTACAGGAGAAATTGGTATAGTTACCCGAAGGACATGTTGTACCATCGGCTGACGAAGTCAAAAGGCGTCGATATTGTAAGAGGCACCATTTTTTTTCGTATAACACTAATGACTACAATATTTTCTGTCAATAGATACAGTCGGCCATAGAGGACGGACGACTGAAGTTTGCAGAAGAGCAAGCACTGCAGGTGGATACCAATCCTTTCCCGGTCAACATGGTCAGCTGTTCCTCCAAAGGGACGGGATTGGTGCTGGGTGAAATCCGCTCCTTGTCATCATCTGCTACAGCAGGTGTAGAGCCGATGTAGAGACAAAAGGCAGCAAGGAAACGATACCACAGTCAGCTCAATAAACATTGAGGCTGATCGCGTGGGTAGGTCTTCTAGGATGGTCAAGCCGAAAGGAAAACCTGAGGTGGGAAGATGGTATAAGGCTGAAAAGCCGGTACCACCAAGGAAGCCGATTTGGAAAGCAGGGCCAACGTTTTCTCAATTGTTGGCCAAGTACGAGCAAAGGAGTCAAAAATCACAGGGCAGTCACCGGCACTGGCTGATGGGGACTTATCAGGAAACTACTGCAGAAAAGGCTCATGAATGATGCTCGTTCTGGCAGTTCTGCTGGGAACGAGGAATAGAAACACTGGCCTGCTCCTAGAAGACAAGCAGCGAAACTACACCTAGACCGACGCCACGAGAATCAAAGGAGGTCAATCCATGAAAGGTTGTCCGGGCCAGCTCAAGTGCAAGAGAGGCAGAAGGAAGAGCCGAGGAAGCCAGCGAATCTGGGTTGGCTGGCAAGGTTCGTGAACCGATAAAGCCGAAGCCACGATGGTGTCCCTCAGGATTGATGAAGTCGCAAAGATGTCGGCTTCAACATCTTAAAACACAGGAGTCACGCGAAGCCTAGCAAGAAAAGAAGCAGGATGAAGTGTTCAATAAATTACACCCCGCAAGGACACCGAGGAAGGAATGGCGCAAGAAGAAAATTGTCTAGGGAGAGTCAGATTCAGCTGATGATTTAGATTCTCCAATAAGGTGGGACGACACACCGCCTCTGGTAGATATCAACATGGTGTTCGCGTTACCAGCTAAGTTCAGGGCACAAGTGATGTCGAACGTAGAGCCCTACGCGCAATTATGCCTGGGGTCTCAAGAAGCGATCTTCGAGAAGCCTGAACAGGATCATTGGCACCTAAAGCCATTATATCTGAAGGGCCACATCAATGGGTAGCCGATATCCAGGATGTTGGTGGACGGTGGGGCAACTATCAACTTGATGTCGTACTCCACTTGCAAGAAGTTGGGTAAATCCGATAAAGATCTCATCACAACTAATACGGTGTTGAATGACTTCACGAGAGATCCCACAGAAGCAAGGGGTGTTATGGTAACGAAGCTGACAGTCGGTAGTAAAACTTTGTCGACCGCTTTGTTCATGGTCGACGCGAAAGGAAGTTATAGCGTGTTGCTAGGTAGAGATTGGATACACGCTAACTGTTGCATTCTGTCTACCATGCACCAGAAACTAATACAATGGAATGGTGACACAATCGAAGTTGTCGAAGCTGATGATTCGGCTCATATTGCTATGGCCAGCCCAGAAGCCAATTGGCCGCATGAAGGGGCAAGGTGTATCTCGGGCAGAACACTAGAGGATTGTGATTTTGTTTCAATCAACAATACCGGGATCAGTCCGATTAGCGTAAAACCTAGCACGCTTGATCGGACAAGTGAAATCCTACGCCGATGGAAGCCAAGTCAGCAATAAAATTGTTACAACAAAAGGCACAAATTTATTGGCATACAACCGATAGTTTTGAAGCCATCGAAGACTTCGAAGATGTCGAGAAGCACGGGCAAGGATTCACGTCAGCTGATACGCTAGAAGAAGTAGACATCAGCGATGACGATCGGAAGAGGCCAACTTTTATTAATTCTTGATTATGTGATGAGTATAAGGAAGAACTTGTAAAATTATTAAAGCAATATAAGGATTGCTTCGCTTGGGAGTATCATGAGATGTCGGGGTTAAGCCGACAGCTTATCGAACATCAGCTACCGATAAAATTTGGATATCGGCCATTCAAACAGTCCTCTAGACAGTTTAACCCGGTAATATACGACAAAATCAAGGAAGAAATAGAGCGACTATTGGTGGCCAAGCTCATCAGGCTGTGCCGGTATGCTGAATGGGTCTCCAACATCGTCCCAGTGATAAAGAAGAACGGCAAACTGAGGGTGTGTGTCGAATTCAGAGACATAAATAAAGCTACTCCCAAAGATGAGTACCCGATGCCTATAGTTGATATGCTCATTGTCGCTGCATTGGGAAATAAGACATTAGCTTTCTCGACGGGAACATAGGATATAATCAGATATTTATGGCTGAAGCTGACATCCATAAGATAGCTTTCCGATGTCCCGGAGCACTGGGGTTGTTTGAATGGGTTGTCATGACGTTCAACTTAAAGAATGTCGGGGCTACGTATCAAAGGGCCATGAATTTAGTGTTTCATGAACTAATCGGCCACATAGTAGAAATATACATTAATGATGTGTGGCCGATCTAGAAGAAGTATTCGAGAGGACACGAGTACATGGCAGACAGCATATGTTTTACAATGTCGGTCTTGCAGACTCACAGAGTTCGATCTAACATTCGAATCGACTATAATGAAAGGTCGGCTCGGGAATTGGGCCTACAGACTCACAGAGTTCGATCTAACATTCGAATCGACTAAAGTTGTGAAAGGGTAGGTGGTGGCTTATTTTATTACTGATCATGCTCCCACTTGCAAGTTGGTAAACATTGCCCCCTGGCAGCTATATTTCGATGGATCGGTATGCAGGGAAAGAGATGGCATCAGAATAGTGCTAATAACCCCGAAAGGGTATGACTTTGAGTTTGCATTCAGACTCAATTGCTGGTGTTCAAATAATCAGGCAGAGTATGAAGCTTTACTTGACTCCCAGCTTACAGTGACTCCCAGTTTGTAGTATAGCAAGTGCGGGGGAAGTTCAATTGCCATGACCAAATTTTGACCAAATATCTAACCCTTATCGGACCAGCATCCGATGAAGTTGTTTTAGCTTGTTTCGGCAATCTAGGGATATGACTGGGAGGTCTTGGGACAGTGATTGAATGGTAGACGCTGAAGGAGTCGTATCAGCCATTAGGTCTTCATCAGAAAAGAAGCAAAGATCCTCCAAAGCAAACCCGAAAAGAGCACTAGCCGATAGTTGCGTACGAAACAGCAGCGAATAAGAACAAATATCCTAAAGAACTACAACGCAAAAGCTAGGGTCAGAAGAAAGCCATGGTAACAGACCTCGGCTCCTACGACATGTAACATCCCAAAAATTTTCTTTAATATATTTAGTGTGTTTTGGGGATTATTCAAAAATTTTTGGAATTAATTTGAATTCAAGTTTATTGAAATAACCACGTTAAATAAAGATCATGCATTTTTGCATAAGCATAAAATCTAAAATTTTGTTTAAAATAAAGATAATTGGAATACGAGGGTGTTCTCTTCAAATATTTTCGAAAAATATGCTATATAACTTGAGTTGTTGATTTTACAAAAATCTGTATAAGTGTCTGATTCACTAAAAGATTTTTTGCGAAAAATCTACACGTCGAAAAATCGCGAAACCAACTTCGTTATGTTCCAAATAGTTCCTAGTATTTTAGAGAAATTTTTCAGATTTTTAGAACCCCTATGCTATTTTTCCCCTTCATAAACACGTTTTTGATAATGTATATGTGTATACTGTATGCATGTCTACATGGGAAATTCATTTTTCCAGTCGTTTCCTCCATGCCTTTCCTGTACGTTTCCTCTCCAGCACCCTCATTCAAACCTACACACACATGCATGCCTTTGCATTCAAGTCGCAGATCAATTGGAGCATGTATGCATGAAGCGTTACCCATTTGCTTTCCACACGCATGAAGCCTTTTCATTTGCATTTCAGCCGTTTCTCCTTAAGCACATGAAGCCTTTTCATTTTTCTCTAGTCGTTCCATTTGTTAGTAACGCATGAGCCAGGCCCTCTATTGTCCATCAGTTGCTAGTTCTAGTATTTTCTTTGGTTGTCTAAACGACCATAGTGTACAGGACCGAGTAAACTTTCTAGCCATTTCCATCCTCTAGCCGCGCAATTTTAGTGAGTGCTTTCTGTTCCTTCGTCTCCGGCGATGAGCGCTCCGGCGAGCGCTGGAACAACCGCCGTTGACCCTGACCTCCGGTTTCGCCTCCTTCCGTGCTTGTCGATCTGCGCTACTGCTCGCCGGCTGGACTGCACACTACCCTTCGCCGCCATAGTCGTCGGTTACGTCGCCGCCGTCGCCTTCACCGTCATCGTTGAAGCTGCATCGCCGCTGTCGTCGCCATCGCCGTTGCCGCCACCGCCGGTGCACTTTCTTGGACGCCTTCTCCTCCGCCAACGGTCCTCGCTACTACCGCCGCCAACCGGTACTCCCTCATCTCTCTTGCGCGCGCTCTGTCTATCTTGATCGGTTAAACTCGTCACGTGTATTTATGCATGTATAGATATACATGTTAGTATGAATTCCTCTCTACGCATTTATTAGGCCAAATCACGAATATATATATTTATATGTTAGTCTCTATACGTATATTAATATTTTAAGATGTGCGCGTATGTTAGGACGTGTATGTAGACATATATGTGAGACCGAATGCATGTACCTATACCAATCGTAGCGTGCGTATACATATATATATTAGTATGTAAACATGGCCACGTATATGTTAGGCCGCACACCGGTATATATATGTATATATATACATTTATACTAGAGGTTAGAAAGTATATACATGTATATATTAGGATAAGATGCATAAGTATAGCTGTATATATATATATATATATATATATATATATATATATATATATATATATATATATATATATATAGGGGAGATATCTAGTGCAAACCCCCTTTACCGTGAAAACTTCGTGAAACCTACGTGTAAAAGTTTTGAAAAATTCTCAAAAAATTATCATACATAGAGGAGATGAGATTCTACAACCCTGTAAAATTTGAAGACCAAACTCAATTGCATTTGAAAGATATAAAAAAGACAAATTCAGTATGAATAGTGATTTTTCACTATTTAGCACTATTCATTTTGCAATTTGTCTTTTTTATATCTTTCAAATGCAGTTGAGTTTGATCTTCAAATTTCACAGGGTTGTAGAATCTCACCTCCTCTATGTATGGTAATTTTTTGAGAATTTTTCAAAACTTTTATACATGGGTTTCATAAAGTTTTCATGGTAAGAAGGGTTTTCACTGGATATGTTGCCATATATATATATATATATATATATATATATATATATACTTGATCGTACCGTACGCATGCCGTATAGACGTGTAAGTATGTAGACATGTATATATACTTGATGACCGAATGCTTGCACGCATGCATGTACTTGTACTAGCATGCATCCATATATATGCACCATATAGTTTTTTTTATAGCCGTAGTTAATATATATATATATATATATATATATATATATATATATATATATATAGGGGGCATATTCGGTGCAAACCTCCCTTACCGTGAAAACTCCATGAAAACCACGTGTAGTAGTTTTAAAAAATTCTCAAAAAATTATCATAGGTAGGGGAGATGAGGTTCTACAACCCTGTAAAATTTGAAGACCAAACTCAATCGCATTTGGAAGATATGAAAAAGACAAATTGCAAAATGAATAGTGCTAAACATTGAAAAATTACTATTCATACTGAATTTGTCTTTTCCATATCTTCCAAATGAGATTGAGTTTGGTCTTCAAATTTTACAGTGTTATAGAACCTCACCTCCCCTACCTATGATAATATTTTGAGAATTTTTCAAAACTTTTACACGTGGTTTTCACGGAGTTTTCACGGTAAGGGAGGTTTGCACCGAATATACCCCCATATATATATATATATATATATATATATATATATATATATATATATATATATGTGGATATAAATACTTGTTAGGCGCATGCATATTTCTAGATTAGTCGTTGCATGCATACATGTGGATATATTCGTCGGATCTGCATATGTATGTTCGGCCGATTCGCTAGTATAAATCTTCCATATACATGTATACATATACCCGTAAAATTTTGATTCGGCCCCTACTGTTACCAAAGAACCTATTTGCTGTTGAATACACATATACGATGTGAATAGTGCCATGCATGGAAAGCTAGTTGTACGTGATTATTTCCAGGAAATTGCGAAATTTGTTATTTTCATTGTAATTTCATTTTAACTCCGAGCAGTATGCGACCAATTTTGATAATTATTAGAAATTAATAACTTTCCACTGTAATTTTTATGAAACTTTATAAATAAATTTACACTATTAAATTATTTGCGAAAAGTCCAAACTTATGAATTTTGTATCTTTAAACTATACGTTCAAAAATACCGGAATAAATTTTATAAATCTTAGAAAATACTAAACTAATTATGTAGAAATTTTCATGAGATTATAAACTAGTTTGATTTGTAGCATTTTCCCGAATGTGTGTTTGTATGTTGTTTCGCGTGTTTATCTGGTTCTTTACCTGTTACGCGTAGGCATCGAGCTGTGTGAGGACGCGGATTTCGAGGATCAAGCTCCTGACCAAGAACAAGACCCAAACTCGTTGTTTTACGAAGGCAAGTTGTGCTTTGAGCATATTGCTCCTAGTTTTTGAAATGTATTTTGATTTAAATTATGCATGCTATGTTGATTAAAATGAATAATTTAATTTGGGCTAAGTAGTTAGATAACCTAATTGTTAATTCCACCTTGATGTTAATATTTGTATGCCATGTATGCCATTGTCACCTTAAGTTGGTTCATTTAGTTGGATGCTAGTAATATGCTGTAACATCCCAAAATTTGGGTTTTCAAAAATTTTGGTTTAGTTTAGCTTCCCCAAAATTTTCGTTGATTTTCTCGCATTTATAAAGCTTGATTTGAATTTTCTAAAAGCTAAAACAATTTAATTTGATTATTCTAAGTCTCAAATAAAATTTATTTTATTTTATTTGGATTCCTTGTGCTTCAAGAAGTTTTCCTGTAATTTTTGAGATTTTTCGGAGCTCGTTTGCTATTTATTGGATTTATTCGGAATCGAATTGTATTAGGACCTTTTATTGAATTTAATTAATTATTTGGAAAGTTTATATAAATTTTTGTTGAAAATATTTTATTTGGGTTGGAAATGTCTCAAAATATTTTTTGGAATTTTTCTAGAATTTTTCGGGTATTTTTATTGCCTCAAATGATTTAATTGGAATTTGTGGAATTGTTTTTATTGGAAATTGCTGGGAAATTCCGAAATTGCATTGGGTTCAATCCTCTCTCTCTCCTCCCACCAGCCCACCCCGCCAGCCGGGCCCACCGCAGCCACCCCCTCCCTCCTCCACGCGCCGAGGCCCAGGCGCCACTGGCCGCCACCGCCCCCACGGCCCACCTCGCCCCCCCACTCCTCCCGCCCGCGCTGGGCCGCACACCCGCATGGGCCAGCGCCAGGCCAGCTGCCCCACGCTGCCACTTGTCGCCCCCACGTTGCGCCACGTCAGCTCCGAGTCCGATCCGCACACCAAGTGCTCGGTAAAATGCCTATAAGACCCTTTTTTGCTCCAAACGCGTCCAAACTTGATTTTTCTTGACCTAGCCGTCACCCTAACCTCATGTAGACCTCCCATGACCTCTCCCACGGATCTTCAACCTCCGGATCATCTCCAAAACTCCGAGATCCATCCAATGTCGCCCGAACATCGTCCAACGCCGGCCGAACTTTGGAGCCGCGTCCTGGACAGCTCGTCGATTCTTTTCAAGATCCGTCTTCTCCGTGGTGTGCCACAAGGTACCATCTGCTTGCTGTCCAAAATTCAGCCAATTTGGTCCACGGGATCAAAAGTTATGGCCGTTTCAATCTCGAATCTTGCCGAGGACATAACTCCCTCAATTTTTCGAGTTTGATGGTGACATTTTTTGTGTAGACTCCTGGGGATGTACTCTACAGGATGCACATCTTTCCCCAAGGTTTTGCCCTCTGGATTTGGCGCAGAAAAATAAATTCTCCGTTCAGACCGCGTTCCAGACAGCGGCAAACTTCCTCGCGCGTTCCCCGCTGTTCCAGAAGGTATTTCTTCGAGCCACCTACGTCACGGTGTGCCTCTTGGTCCCATATAGCTCTCGGTCAAATTTCGTTAAGTTCCGATCATTATTCTAGAAGTTATGGCCATCCAAAGTTTTGATCCGAAACCCGTTAATCGCCAGTTTGTGATTAATCCGGAAGGGCGCCGCAAAATCCGCCTATACCGTTGAGTTCGGCTCGCCGCGTTCTACGCAGTAGACATTCTCACTTTGCCATCCCATCCTCCGGAATTTTTTTTATATATTTAGGCCACCGTTTGCCGTCGCCGCGCGTCGCCTTTTGACGCCGGCTATTTTGGTTCGCTCCGGCCGTGTTGTCACGTCCGGTGGGTCACCCTTACTGTTTTGGTCCATCATTAAGGTTCTTTTGGCCTCCGTTTGCCGTCGGAGCCGATGCCGGCCTTAAATCGTTATTTTTCAACCTAGCCCGTGCCCCCGGTTCGCGCACCGGTTAGCCGTCCTCGGTAGCGTTCTACCGCGGCCATGTCGTTGCACCGACGGTCGCTACCTTGTTTCATGAGTATCCTGTCATTGTTTGACCCCTGTCGTTAACGCTCCACCGTTAACGTTCCTCCGTTACCTGTTGCCGTTAACGTTTCATCGTTAACGCTCCGTCGTTAACGTTTCGTCGTTAACGTTCCTCCGTTAACGTTTTGCCGTTAACGTTTCACCGTTAATGCTCTGTCGTTAACGCTTCGTCGTTAACGTTCCTCCGTTAACGTTTCACCATTAACGCTCCACCGTTAACGTTCCGTCGTTAGCATTCCACCGTTAATGTTTCCCCGTTAACGCCCCGCCGTTAACATTCCGTCGTTAACGCTTCATCGTTAACGATTGGCTCTCATCGCTTCGTTGTCATCGCATGCGTGCATTCATGTACAAACCTTAGTACGATGCCTTCATCTGTTCTATCATCATGATGTGAGCCTAGTCTCATCGTCATATCATCTTCAAAGCCGAATCAAAACCCTAACCTAAGACCGGTTCGATGGAATAAGTTCATCGTGAGCCGCGTTGTTATCTTTGCAATCTTTCCCGTTGTTTCAATCGTGGTAAGACACTTGTCTTGTCTTATCCCTGAAAACCTAATCTGTCATTAATCGAGAATTCCTTCGTGGACTTGGTCGATAGACCAATGGCCATGTGTCATACCTTTGTGCCCAATCTAGTCTATCAGTCTTCTTCTCTTTTGTTTGGCTGTGTCCGTTCGGTCAACAAAAGTCAACTTCGAGAATCAGTTTAGTTCATTGTGAACTAACATATCCTTATGGACCCGATCTATAGATCGAGTGCCCATATGTCACTATCTGTCCAACCAAGATAATAACTTCGGAAGAAATATTTTTCGGAATATTATTCTTTCTTTCCCAGTTATTAATCTTTCTCTTTCGGTGTTTTCCGAAAGCCCGTTCTCTTTTGTCAACTCTTCGATCTAATTCGTTCGAGTTCCCAAATCCTTCTAAACCATTGTGCCCAATGCTATTCGTTCTTTATTTGGAGTTTATTCGATTTGTCTTTTGAATTGGTTTGTACTTGTGTTTCTTTAATCGTTAGACGTGTCGTCCGGAAGTCGTTCGAGCGAGCTGAGGATCGAGAAAGTGGAAGTTGAAGATCGAGGACCAAGGATCAAGGATAAAGAGTAAAAGACAGTAAAGTTTGCAAGGGCCAGGCAAGTTGTGCTTTGACCATGTTGATCCTATTTTGAAACCTATTTTGATTTAACCTATTGCATGCTAGTTTAATTGGAAAATACTTTATTTAAATACGGGGGATTAGATAAATACCAATTTGCTGTATGACACCTTGATTATTTAAATATGTGCCATGACCCTTGTCACCCTAGTTGTGGATTACTAGTTGGACATTATTAAATTGCCAACATGGGTTTTAGACCGTTGTAGTATATGGCTTAGACCTGCTACGTGCTCATGACATGATTTTGGACAATCAAATGTTAATATTGACTTAATGATATATTGAACCTGTTTTGGAAAGGTATCATGTGATGTTGATGGCACGTGGTGCATGGTAATCAACTGGGTTTTGATAAATAGTTTTTGACCGGGGCATGTGGCAAGAATGATCAGGTGGGCCAGTTGTGGCACTGGGGATGATGTTTTGGTTCTTCGGGTAGTCTTGCCCTGGTCACCCTAAGGACTTAACCTTGCAAGCCTTTGAACTGAGTCAAACGTACAACCACATGTCCGGAATGGGACGGACCTAGTTGATTAAGTTGCTAATAACTTACTTGTGGTACTGGGTGTCAACTACACCGCTTGTGTAGATTGAAGGGGAGCGCATCAGTGGCTGCGGCATGGTACCCATCCAACGGTATGTCGGTCCCATACTTCGCCTTAGCTAAGGGAAGGGATGGTGTAGGGCAAAAACCGGAGAGGTCCACTTGTGTAGTTAGAGGCTTCCGAAAGACTTTCTTATGATCGCTCATTCGCATACTCTTGTATGGCGATTCACGGCTGACGTGGTGAGTCGATTGTATCTTGTGGGTAAAGTGTATAACCTCTGCAGAGTGTAAAACGTATTCGAATAGCCGAGTCCACGGTACTGGACAATGCTCGGGGATTACAGTCAAGGGTTAGCTTTTCATAAAAGTGAACTTGGGATTGGAGGCAGTTTGCCTGTGGAAAAGTGATAATTGGTTAAGGATGTGGTATGGTTTACTTTTGAAACAACTGTGAAATTATTACTATTATTATCTGTTTTACCGCTTTACAATCTATTATGAATATTTGTGAATGCTGTTTATTGCAAAATAACCATTCAGCCTGTCATTTGGAATAAGCCATGCATATAGTTATTAGACTTGCATTCTGTGCATGACTTGCTGAGTGCTTTATGTACTCACCCCTTGCAAACAAACAATCACCAGTGAGCAAAAGTCTACCTCGTCGAAGAAGAAGAAGTTCCGTGAGAAGGCGATTATCTAGGAGTCGAACCCTGTCAGTTGCCTATGGCGTATTGATGGGATTCACCGAGGTTCTTCGTTCCGCTGCTGCTTATTTGGAGTTGAAGCCGTCAAGGCCTCACAAACGTAAGGTTGACCTTAAAGTCGTTCAATAGTTTATATTCTATATTTTGTTATTTCTCTTTTCCACTGTGTATGATTGTGATATTCATCTATGTTGAGACTGTGTGCACTAGCGTGATCCTGGACTAGTGCTGAATACACAGAGGGTCCGGATTTGCAAATTCGGGTCCCGACAGAGGTGGTATCAGAGCCAGGTTGACTGTAGGTCTTGACCCTAGATAGATTGGCCGTCTTTAGGAGCTTCAAAATTATTTTCTAAAGAGAAAATTTAACTTGAAAGAATAATACATTCTTGACTTATCTTATTCTTCTATTCTTTCCCCTTTGCTGAAATTTCTATCTTTTCCCACTGGTTTAAATGTAAATCTTACCTGAGTCATTCTGAATAGTTAACATGTTTTCACACTTAAGGAGAAAGTACTGGATGTCGTTGTCAACCCTGAAGATCATGATGTAAGGAATCATCGAGCTCGAAGAGAAGTGGATCGATGAAGTGTTCCAGAAGCTTGAAGAACCAGTGCTTAGTAGTAAGTTGAGACTCATGTGTGAGAGTCCCGTCTCTTAAGATAGGAGTGTTACCCTTTTAGCCGCTAGATTATTGTGTGCTTAGGAATTTGGTTCTTCATTGATTGCTGAGTGTGCAGTATGTGTTGCAAAGCTTTTAGGCTTGGATAAGCAACCATACCTAGTTTTTAGTTGTTTGTATAAGTTTTTGGGTTAAACCTGTTCTCCCCGCAATAGGATTCTTGAACCTCATCTATGCTTTTTCCCTCTTATCTAAACCTTGGAGTGATCAACAATGGAAAGGACCAACTACAGCAGTGACTTCGGGGCAGTTCAAGTCAATTCAGTTGCTACTACTGGTGTCAATGATAAAGCAGATAGTGACCAGCTGTCCCCTGCACCAACTGTGACAATTCGGCACTTGGATCAGTTTGTAACCACCCACGTTTGATGGATCAGCCACTCTCAAAGACGCAGAAATATGTCTTCGTGTCATAGAAGAGAAGCTTGCTTTGTGCAAAGTGAAGATGAAGAGAAGGTTCCCTATGCTACTTGCCAGTTAGAAGGATATGCATTAGTCTGGAGGAAAGGTTTCTATGCCACCTCGGAAGATGGACATATTATCACCTGATTGGAGTTTTCACCGCTCTTCATCAGTTTGTTTCGTCACCAGATGATAGTGTGACTACCACGAGTTTTGAAAAGAGTACAACCCCTGCACCTAATACCATACCGAGATGTTATTCTTTGAAGTGCTGTCAACCAAGCAAGTTAGAAGATCGTGCATGCATCCGTTGTGGAGAAATAGGACACACTGCTGATGAACATGAAACCAATTGTTCCAGCTGTGAAGGAAGCCATTTACCTGGAGAATGTCCTACGTTGTAGGATCGAAGTATACGAATATAGCAATCAGAGGGGGGGTGAATGATTGTGCGGAAGCTAAAACCAAATTCTTGACCTATTAAAAGTTCACCCCAAAACAGAACCAAATAATTGCCTCGTTTTCGACAAAAACAGAATGACAGAGGTTTGGTAAAATGAGAATTCCCGGAGATCCAACCGTCGAAACGATCTGAAATTTGGACACAAGAAACTAGATTCCAATACGAATCGAACCCAAAAAGAATCAGCTCGATCGGACTTACGGATCAAAAGTTATGAGCTTCGCAAGCTTGCTGATCCAGAACTTGACGAGAATCAATCTAATCAAAACTTCAAGATTAAACAAGAACGACAAAAGATTGATCAACTAGACTTTGAGAAACACTAGATCAATATCCTAGAGAGGTTTTTGATGGATCAAATCAAGATAAAACTTGAAGAACAAAACCAATCTAGAACTAGAACAAACATGCAAACAAGAACCAAAAATCTGTCAGGCAGCGTGGTTACTGTAGTAGCTAAAAATCTTGGAAGAATTGATCTTTATTTCTTGTCTAAAATACTCTCATCAAAAGAGTACAAACCTAAACCAAGCTCAAAGCTTGATGCGCTCACTCTACTTGGTGCCTTTCAACAGAGACCCCACCCATTTAAAGCACTAACCCATTAAAGAGTTACGAATACGATTCCTATTCCCTAGAAAGGAATCTGTATCCAACTCAACTCTACTTGGCCCAAATCCAGCCGAGTACAACTCTTACTGCACGCGTATGGCAACCCTACCATACTCACGTGACTAACACTTTGCAGCATGGCCACCGCCATACTCACGTGACTAACACTTTGCACGAATGACCTCTGCCATTCTCACGTGACTAACCATTCTTCATGTGCACCATTCTCTTAGCCCGAACGTCATGCATGACATCCTTGACCACCAAGACCTCGGTTCCTCTGAACCTAGTCCCGAACCTCGGTTCCTCCATGAACCTAGTTCCAGGTCCCGTCATCGACCACATTCGTCTTTGAGCAATACCGCACATGAACAAACCACAAAACAAATCCAGCTACAAGTCCACGACTTGACTCAATGTCAATCCATGCAACTACTCACATGAGTATTGCATAAAGTCCACTTCAAAAGAAGCATCATGAAATCATTACAAATTTCAAATTCACATTCAAAATTCAAATCCAAATCGCTTCAAAACCTAATTGAGCAAAACGCATTCACGACGGACAAACAAAGTTGGTCCGTTGTAAAAGGAAAAGTTTATTCCAAGAAGCCAACCAAGCGGAAAAACACGCTCACAACGGACAAACAAAGTTGGTCCGCTGTACATCTAAAATGGCTTCGGTCATGAGCTCAAAACAAGTTCTAATGACCCCAGGAAGCTTGTCCGCGCAAAGCGTGCCACGCTCGGTTTCACAAAAGTAAAACCTAGAAAAAGTCCATTCCACGACGGACAAAAAGAATTAGTCCGTTGTACATGTGAAAATGACTTCGGTCATGGGCTCAAAAACATGTTCTCACAATGAGACCCAAAACACTGTCCGTCAGATGGAAACTTACTTGTTTCTTGAGAATTTTGTCCGCGCTAATCGCGTAACTTATCAAGTTTCTTGTCAAATTGTCAAAACACATGAACAAACACATTTTGCAAATTCAAATCTAAGTTAATTTTTCGATTCAAAGCCAATTTTTGAGCACATGATTTCACAATCTCCCCCTTGATGAAAACATTGGCAACACCACTTAGAATTGAATCATTTGGCATTCACTTTACAAAAGATTTTGAAATCCAAAGGATCAAAGACCAAAGTAAGAAAACAGAGAAATCCCTCTTTGACCAAAATGCAAACAAAATCTCCCGAGAATGAAAATGTGTGTGAATGTGCAATGCGCCAAAAATTTCAAAAATCTCCAAACTTCTCCCAAAAATTCTCAAATTTCCAAATACAACTCTCCTTTTCCTTTAAACTTTTCAAAGAAAGATTTAAATTTCTCCCCTTGACAATGGATTCATCAAGAGTACAAGAGAAGCAGGCTCAAAATTTTTCTGAAACAATGATTTCACCAAGAGAAACAAGGGAGTGCCAAGATAGGAAAAGATGAGCTATTCGATCATATAACCTTATATATCACATAATATGCAAAAATACATGATCTTGATGTGATTTTAGCGAGTTAGGGAATGACATGCATCTCAACCTCAATTCGATGCTAACTATAGCCAAGACTAAGCAAAACCTTTAGTAGAAAAACAAAGGCTCAAAGTTGAAGCAAATAACAAATCGGCGAGCAAGTAGTTTCAACTCCAATCTAGTGGACCAATTTAATCTTTAAACAATAAGTTGCATGTGGCATGCTTGAGCATACTTCTTTTATTTTCTAGGAGTGGCATGCTTGAAGCATACATCTTATCTTTGAGGGAATGGCATGCTTGAAGCATACATCTTATCTTTTTAGGAAAGCAAGCTGAAGCACATAACTTGAGGTTTTTTGCTTTTAACAACCTTTTTATTGATTCCCTTTTCTTTTCATTTTTCTTTGATTATAAACATGCAAAAGTGATTAAAGGTCTTATGAAAGAGTAAAGTTGAAACCACACTTGCTTCATAGCCCAAATTTGTCAAGAGGATTCAATATCAAGCCTAGAAGAGTAAGATATCACAGAGTATTTAGCTATAGGTAATCAGTCCAGGGAATTCCCATAATGTCATTTTTAGTTCAAGTGAGATAATTAGATTATCATATATTAGCTCAATTACATAACATATAAAGAAATATGATAAAGTGAGCTCATTAAGTGAAAGAACTTGGCAAAGAAACTCCTCAAAACAATCCCATTGGATGAACAATTCCAAGTTCTCTAGAATAAAAGCAAAAGCGAGAAGAAGACAAAGGTTTTGTGAAAATGTTCACAATTGATGTTCGTGATCCACATGATGAAGCACAATGTTGCCTTTTCAACATGATCTCTAAGAAAGTGAAATCTGATATCAATGTGTTCAAGAAAGAGAATTACTCAAGAAGTGGCATGAACCGGATGTACTTTTTCTATCAATTCTACATCCTCCAAATTCAGCATCGAGAAAGCTCTTAAATTAATGCATGAGGAAGCAGAAAGTCAAATGCCAAAATCTTGAGTACCACGAGATACCTTAAATCCTCTTGATAGCTTGTCGATGTGAAGCACGGGGAAGCTTGAAAACGAGCACACAAGCACCTGACAAACTCCAATTATCATCCTCAACAGCATCATCATCATCTTCATCAACAAAGATACTTCCCCAGAACATATGCACTGTACTGCACTATTTGGACTAGTGCCTTTTGCGAAAAACAGAGGTGGAAGAAGCATCTTGAAAAATAACACTTTTAGCATGAGATGCGCTGAGTGAAGGAGGAGAACCAATTCTTATCATCGGACATGTGGCGTGAACATCCGAATCCACTAGCCATATGTTCTCCTTCCTCGTGAGAAGCCTACATAGGCGAGAAAGTGTCGAGGTCTCTGCATGCGGGGTTAGAAATAAGATGTTTAGGAATCCAAGATCTTTGAGACACCACACAACAGAGGCATAACACGAGCATTCTTATGCACAAAGATAGATTTGTCTTTTTCAGTGTTCTTACCAACAAAAGGTGTTTGCATCACCCTAGGCACATAATGAGAAACAAAGCGTGTCTTTCTGAAATTAGACCTAGCCTTAGTTTTTCTTTCTTTTGTTGTTTGGCTAGTCTAAAGCAAAAATCTACTAAATGTCCATCTCTACCACAATGAGTGCAAGTGTACTTAACATGATGTTTTGCTTTAATGAGAAGCAACATTTGCATTCATCATAGTAGAAGATAAAGGCAGAGATTTGAAGACAATTTTCTTAGGCTCATTTGAAATCTCAAGTTTGTCATTTGAGGAGCATAAATAGAGCGAGGTTTAGTTTCATATGAAGCATGAAGATCAAAACCTAAACCTTTCTTGTTTGAGCTAACCTTAGATTGATCCAAAATCATGTTTAATCTTTTCTTGCCATTATGAATCGTTCCAAAGAACTTGCAAATAATCAACTTTCTTGGCAAGAGTTAAACAATTATTGCAAAGATTATCAACCTTCTCTTTACATTTCACGACAAGTAGAGCATGAAAGAACCTCATGTAAGCAGATTATCGAGTCAATTGAGAAATCCTAGCATTTGCATCTTTCAATTTTAATTCAAGAGTTAAGCATTTAGAACAAGAAGTTAAACCATGCAAATCATCGTTGGAACAGCTAGCATGTTTAACATGTTTATCATTTTCTCATTTAGATGCAACAGAAGAGCATGTTCTTTCCTAAGCAAAGTAAGCTCATTGTAAATTAAGTCACATGATTTGCAAGCATCATCATCAGGAATCAAGGTTTTAAGTCTAGCAATTTCAGCATTTAATGACTCCACAACAAAATCATGTTTCTTAATTTTCTTATCACGTTTATCAAGCAATTTACCAAGACGAGCAATAAAGAATAGCTAATTCATCGTAAGAAGGATCTACCTCATTGAAGTCATTTGTCATGATCGCCTCTCGGTGAAGCTGTCGCTGCTTTTGGCCATGAGACACAACCCCGCCAACTCATGCTTGCTTGGAGTTGCATCATCCTGTTGCTCTCCGAATTCACATCGCTCAAATTGACTTGTTCAAGAGCGGAAAGAACTCGATGGACAACTTTGCGGTTGATGAAGTTCTTCTTCTTTCTATCACTTGGAGAGAACTTCTTCTTCTCTTTCTTCTGCGTTGTCCTTCTCCTCCCTTGATGCTTTACTTGCAAGTTTTGGACAGTTTGGACGAATATGGTCGAGATCACCACACTCATAGCATCTTGGAGGATCACCACCACCTCTCTTTCTCTTTATCACATTTTGCAAGGCTTTGTTAAAGCGAGAAGAGAGTAGTGATAAGTCTTCTTATGGGAATTGCTCAATCTGTTCATCGGTTAGTGAAGACAAGAAGGATAGAGCAAAACTTGAAGCAGCACCATTATGAGATATGCTAGATTGAGATGTCAAAGCAATTGATTTATGATCATTCTTTCTAGCAAGAACATCTAATTCATGAGTTTTCAACTTAGAATACAGAACATCTAATGTAAGTGAACTCATGATAGTAGATTCTCTAATGGATGTAACTTTCATCTCCCAAATAGACATGTCTAATGCACCAAGCAATTGTCAGCATTAGCGACATCATCAAAGCTAACTCCAACGACCACGTAAGATTACTAAGAATTTTATTGAAACGTGCAAAGAAGTCATCTAGCGACTCACCGGTTTCATCTCAAATCGCATGTATTCTTTTGTAAAGATCTTGACGAACCTCTTTAATAGTGTTAGAACCCTCATGGTAATCACAAAGAGATTTCCATACCTCATATGCGGATCGAAGATGAATCACACGATCAAGTCGCTCGCCCCAAGCCTTGGATGATCAAGTTGCGCGCCTTCTTTGTTTGCTTCAACATGTGTGCGATTGGTGTCGTTGGACGTTGTCGTTTGCAGGACTTCATATGGCTTGTAGACCTTCTCCCAAATTGCGAATCCCTGAGCTTGGATGAAACGCCCTCCATCTTGGCCTTCCAAAACTGAAAATCAACACCATTGAACACACAAGGTTTTGTCGAATAATGATCCATTGATCTAATCACCGAATTAAGATAGATTAGAAAAACCTTGCTCGATACCACTTGTAGGATCAAGTATCACGAATATAGCAATCAGAGGGGTGAATGATTGTGCGGAAGCTAAAACCAAATTCTTGACCTATTAAAAGTTCACCCCAAAACAGAACCAAATAATTGCCTCGTTTTCGACAAAACAGAATGACAGAGGTTTGGTAAAATGAGAATTCCCGGAGATCCAACCGTCGAAACGATCTGAAATTTGGACACAAGAAACTAGATTCCAATACGAATCGAACCCAAAAGAATCAGCTCGATCGGACTTACGGATCAAAGTTATGAGCTTCGCAAGCTTGCTGATCCAGAACTTGGCGAGAATCAATCTAATCAAAACTTCAAGATTAAACAAGAACGACAAAAGATTGATCAACTAGACTTTGAGAAACACTAGATCAATATCCTAGAGAGGTTTTTGATGGATCAAATCAAGATAAAACTTGAAGAACAAAACCAATCTAGAACTAGAACAAACATGCAAACAAGAACCAAAGCAGAAAATCAGAGCGACGTGGTTCTTGTCAGAGCGCTAAAATCTTGGAAGAATTGATCTTTATTTCTTGTCTAAAATACTCTCATCAAAAGAGTACAAACCCTAAAACCAAGCTCAAAGCTTGATGCTCAGTTTCTACTTGGTGCCTTTCAACAGAGACCCCCACCTATTTAAAGCACCAACCCACAAAGAGAGTTAGACGATTCCTATTCCTAGAAGGAACTGATTCCAACTCAACTCTACTTGGCCCAACCAGGGAGTAATAACTCTTGCACGCCAGATGGCAACCCTACCATACTCACGTGACTAACACTTTGCACGCGTATGGCCACCTGCCATACTCACGTGATTAACACTTTGCACGAATGACCTCTGCCATTCTCCACGTGACTAACCATTCTTCATGTGCACCATTCTCTTAGCCCGAACGTCCCGCATGACATCCTTGACCACCAAGACCTCGTTCCTCCTGAACCTAGTCCCGAACCTCGGTTCCTCCATGAACCTAGTTCCGGTCCCGTCATCGACCATTCGCCTTTGAGCAATACGCACATGAACAAACCACAAACAAATCCGAGCACAAGTCCACGACTTGACTCAATGTCAATCCATGCAACTACTCACATGAGTATTGCATAAAGTCCACTTCAAAGAAGCATCATGAAATCATTACAAATTTCAAATTCACATTCAAAATTCAAATCCAAATCGCTCAAAGCCCTAATTGGCGAAAACGCGTCACGACGGACAAACAAAGTTGGTCCTGGTTGTAAAAGGAAAAGTTTCGCTTCCAAGAAGCCAACCAAACGCGGAAAAACACGTTCACAACGGACAAACAAAGTTGGTCCGTTGTACATGCTAAAAATGGCTTGGTCATGAGCTCAAAACAAGTTCACAGACCCGGAAGCTTGTCCGGCGCAAGCGTGCCGTTTCGGTTTCACAAAGTAAAACTCAGAAAAGTCCATTCACGACGGACAAAAGAATTAGTCCGTTGTACATGTGAAAAATGACTTGGTCATGGGCTCAAAAACATGTTCACAATGAGACCCAAAAACAGCATCGTCGCAGGATGGGAAACTTCATTTCTTGAGAATTTTGTCCGCGCTAATCGTAACTTACTGTTTCTTGTCAAATTGTCAAAACACATGAACAAACACATTTTGCAAATTCAAATCTAAGTTAATTTTTCAGTTCAAAGCCAATTTTTCAGCACATGATTTCACATACGTGCAACATCATATGCTATCTTTGTGAAGGTCAGGATCATTGCCCATCTCAATGTTCCCTGGATTCAGTAGTGACCGCTGTGACTCGACATCAGCAAGAAGATTTTCGAGCCGTCATTGCTCAAGAGTTAGCAAAAAGGAGAAGGATTGCCATCCGCACCAGCTGTGCCACGTGAAGAAAAGAAGAAGAAGCATGTCAACCCTATCCATCTACCTCAGGAAATCAGTAATACTTGGTCACCATGGAATTGTTTCTTGTGTGATAAATGAGGTCATTGGCCTAGAGAATGCCCCACCAACCCGACACGATGACCCAAACGTTCATGTTACAACTGTGGCGAGTCAGGTCATTTGTTAAGGAGTGCCCACAGAAAGATCAAGCAATTTATGAAGCCATGGTCATCCCAGAAATTACATCAGTAAAGATTATAACACAGAAAGTGAGTGGTCAGACTACGAGAGTAATTCGCGTAAGGAGTCAGTTGAAGCAAGAGGAATTGGTTAACAAGACCCCTGATCCAGAAGATGAATGCAAGGAATTGGAAGATCACCGCAAGCATCAAAAGTCTAACCAAGAAGGAACACTGCAACAGCGAATGAGGAGTGCCCCTCAACAATTCAGTTGCCAGACTGTTCAGATTTTGTTCGAGGCACTTTCACCTATGCTTCGCCCTGATGGTTAGAGTTTCCATAACACCACCCAGTGAAAAGTCCTCACGGAAGAAGCCAACAGACATCAATCAAGCATTGCTTCAGATGCAATGAGCCGGGACACTTTGCCAATAGTTGTCCTAGGAAAAAAAAAAGGTGTTATACTTGTTCACTTCAACCCTAGTCCCTCGCCTACCGAGACACTTGCGTCAGAAAGTGAATTGTGAAGGAGTATTCAGTTGATACAAAGTTTCAGTCAATGCTGAAGAATCAAGCCGACAAAGATAGTGCCAGACCAACCGGAATGCTATCCAAGTCCTGTGAAGACCGCGTAATTGCAAGTAAGCTTTGTTGTCAGATACAGCTTGTCCAATTTCTAGAAGAAGCGGAAAATCAAGTGTTCAGGAACAGAAGCAAGGAGCCTATCAATTGAGTTACCAGAAACGTCAGCATGAGTGCAGAAGATGTTCAAGATTTCCCGACAAAGTTAGTATCAAGATTTTCTGCAGAAGAAGTGCCTTGTGCCCGAAAAGCAGACACAGTTGGAGTCAGTGGACTTGTAAGAGGATCTCATCTGCAAGGAGCAGCCTACAAATTTTCGGATGTTATCAAGTGCTTGTTCAGAAGAGACCCCTGTCCAGTGTGCAGTTGTTTGGAAGTTGAAGAAGCTCAAGAGTTGAGTCCCCCTGAACCTAATTCTATAGTCAGCCCTGAATCTCGGGGACGAGATTCTGTTAAGGGGGGGAGATTTGTAACATCCCAAAATTTGGGTTTTCAAAAATTTTGGTTTAGTTTAGCTTCCCCAAAATTTTCGTTGATTTTCTCGCATTTATAAAGCTTGATTTGAATTTTCTAAAAGCTAAAACAATTTAATTTGATTATTCTAAACCTCAAATAAAATTTATTTTATTTTATTTGGATTCCTTGTGCTTCAAGAAGTTTTCCTGTAATTTTTGAGATTTTTCGGAGCTCGTTTGCTATTTATTGGATTTATTCGGAATCGAATTGTATTAGGACCTTTTATTGAATTTAATTAATTATTTGGAAAAGTTTATATAAATTTTTGTTGAAAATATTTTATTTGGGTTGGAAATGTCTCAAAATATTTTTTGGAATTTTTCTAGAATTTTTCGGGTATTTTTATTGCCTCAAATGATTTAATTGGAATTTGTGGAATTGTTTTTATTGGAAATTGCTGGGAAATTCCGAAATTGCATTGGGCTCAATCCTCTCTCTCTCCTCCCACCAGCCCACCCCGCCAGCCGGGCCCACCGCAGCCACCCCCTCCCTCCTCCACGCGCCGAGGCCCAGGCGCCAGGCCTGGCCCGCCCCACTACCCACCTCGCCCCTCTCTCCTCCCGCCCGCTGGGTCAAGACGCTCGCATGGGCCAGCGCCAGGCCAGCTGCCCCACTCTGCCACTTGTCGCCCCCACGTTGCGCCACGTCAGCTCCGAGTCCGATCCGCACACCAAGTGCTCGGTAAAATGCCTATAAGACCCGTTTTTGGTCCAAACGCGTCCAAACTTGATTTTTCTTGACCTAGCCGTCACCCTAACCTCATGTAGACCTCCCATGACCTCTCCCATGGATCTTCAACCTCCGGATCATCTCCAAAACTCCGAGATCCATCCAATGTCGCCCGAACGTCGTCCAACGCCGGCCGAACTTTGGAGCCGCGTCCTGGGCAGCTCATCTACTCTTTTCGAGATCCGTCTTCTCCGTGGTGTGTCACAAGGTACCATCTGCTTGCGGTCCAAAATTCAGCAAATTTGGTCCACGGGATCAAAAGTTATGACCCTTTCAATCTCGAATCTTGCCGAGGCCATAACTCCCTCAATTTTTCGAATTTGATGGTGAAATTTTTTGTGTAGACTCCTGGGGATGTCCTCTACAGGATGCACATCTTTCCCCAAGGTTTTGCCCTCTGGATTTGGCGCAGAAAAATAAATTCTCCGTTCAGACCGCGTTCCAGACAGCGGCAAACTTCCTCGCGCGTTCCCCGCTGTTCCAGAAGGTATTTCTTTGATCCACCTACGTCACGGTGTGCCTCTTGGTCCCATCTAGCTCTCGGTCAAATTTCGTTAAGTTCCGATCATTATTCTAGAAGTTATGGCCGTCCAAAGTTTTGATCCGAAACCCGTTAATCGCCAATTTGTGATTAATCCTGAAGGGCGCCGCAAAATCCGCCTATACCGTTGAGTTCGGCTCGCTGCGTTCTACGCAGTAGACATTTTCCCTTTGCCATCCCATCCTCCGGAATTTTTTTTATATATTTAGGCCACCGTTTGCCGTCGCCGCGCGTCGCCTTTTGACGCCGGCTATTTTGGTTCGCTCCGGCCGTGTTGTCACGTCCGGTGGGTCGCCCTTACTGTTTTGGTCCATCATTAAGGTTCTTTTGGCCTCCGTTTGCCGTCGGAGCCGATGCCAGCCTTAAATCGTTATTTTTCAACCTAGCCCGTGCCCCCGGTTCGCGCACCGGTTAGCCGTCCTCGGTAGCGTTCTACCGCGGCCATGTCGTTGCACCGACGGTCGCTACCTTGTTTCATGAGTATCCTATCATTGTTTGACCTCTGTCGTTAACGCTCCACCGTTAACGTTCCTCCGTTACCTGTTGCCGTTAACGTTTCATCGTTAACGCTCCGCTGCACGCCCGCTGCGTTAACGCTTGCCGTTAACGCTCTCCGTTAACGCTTTTGCCGTTAACGTTTCACCGTTAACGCTCTGTCGTTAACGCTCCACCGTTAACGTTCCTTCCATTACTCGCTGCCGTTAACGCTTATCGCACGCTCCGTCGTTAACGTTTCGTCGTTAACGTTCCTCCATTAACGTTTCACCGTTAACGTTTCACCGTTAACGCTCTGTCGTTAACGCTTCGTCGTTAACGTTCCTCCGTTAACGTTTCACCATTAACGCTCCACCGTTAACGTTCCGTCGTTAGCATTCCACCGTTAATGTTTCCCCGTTAACGCCCCGCTGTTAACATTCCGTCGTTAACGATTGGCTCTCATCGCTTCGTTGTCATCGCATGCGTGCATTCATGTACAAACCTTAGTGCGATGCCTTCATCTGTTCTATCATCATGATGTGAGCCTAGTCTCATCGTCATATCATCTTCAAAGCCGAATCAAAACCCTAACCTAAGACCGGTTCGATGGAATAAGTTCATCGTGAGCCGCGTTGTTATCTTTGCAATCTTTCCCGTTGTTTCAATCGTGGTAAGACACTTGTCTTGTCTTATCCCTGAAAACCTAATCTGTCATTAATCGAGAATTCCTTCGTGGACTTGGTCGATAGACCAATGGCCATGTGTCATACCTTTGTGCCCAATCTAGTCTATCAGTCCTCTTCTCTTTTGTTTGACTGTGTCCGTTCGGTCAACAAAAGTCAACTTCGAGAATCAGTTTAGTTCATTGTGAACTAACATATCCTTATGGACCCGATCTATAGATCGAGTGCCCATATGTCACTATCTGTCCAACCAAGATAATAACTTCGGAAGAAATATTTTTCGGAATATTATTCTTTCTTTCCCAGTTATTAATCTTTCTCTTTTCGGTGTTTTCCCGAAAGCCCGTTCTCTTTTGTCAACTCTTCGATCTAATTCGTTCGAGTTCCCAAATCCTTCTAAACCATTGTGCCCAATGCTATTCGTTCTTTATTTGGAGTTTATTCGATTTGTCTTTTGAATTGGTTTGTACTTGTGTTTCTTTAATCGTTAGACGTGTCGTCCGGAAGTCGTTCGAGCGAGCTGAGGATCGAGAAAGTGGAAGTTGAAGATCGAGGACCAAGGATCAAGGATAAAGAGTAAAAGACAGTAAAGTTTGCAAGGGCCAGGCAAGTTGTGCTTTGAACATGTTGATCCTATTTTGAAACCTATTTTGATTTAACCTATTGCATGCTAGTTTAATTGGAAAATACTTTATTTAAATACGGGGGATTAGATAAATACCAATTTGCTGTATGACACCTTGATTATTTAAATATGTGCCATGACCCTTGTCACCCTAGTTGTGGATTACTAGTTGGACATTATTAAATTGCCAACATGGGTTTTAGACCGTTGTAGTATATGGCTTAGACCTGCTACGTGCTCATGACATGATTTTGGACAATCAAATGTTAATATTGACTTAATGATATATTGAACCTGTTTTGGAAAGGTATCATGTGATGTTGATGGCACGTGGTGCATGGTAATCAACTGGGTTTTGATAAATAGTTTTTGACCGGGGCATGTGGCAAGAATGATCAGGTGGGCCAGTTGTGGCACTGGGGATGATGTTTTGGTTCTTCGGGTAGTCTTGCCCTGGTCACTGATGCGCACACGGGGGTGCCCGATCTTCCGGTGAGGGGATAACTTCGATTTGGTGGAGGATGACTTTGACGATCCGGCTACGAACCACGCAAGGATAAGTGCCCGCAATCGCTAAACCACACTCCTAGTTGTTATCAACCATGCCAAGACACGGATGACCTGACCACGAAGGTCTATTCTTGCAAGCAACCGAAGAACTAGCAAGAACAAGAATAAAGCACACACATGAACTGAGGTTCTGAACTTGTTTACTGCTGCTCTAGCCGAGTCAGGAGAACAAGGTTGTAGTTCCACACATGGGGGCAACTAAACTCAACAAAACCTAAGGAAAGAAGTGAAGAGACAAGCCAATATAGTAGTGTGGCAGTCGTGAACAGTAGCAGGGAAGTCAAAGAGGTGGAGAATACATGGCCTAAGGCCCAAAAAACAAGGTGGTGCAACACCCAAAGTTCAAAACAGTTCTGGCCGCAACTTGTTTCGACGATTCTGGACGCTTCATTTGGTGTTTGGTATTGGGGCTGGATCCATTGGAAAGAGCACGAAAATATCTTTCAATCAAGTACTCACACGCCCCAATCGGAATCCGTTTGCATTCTCTAGGTCCATTTGAATTCAGACTGGTCATTGAAGGCCGAGTTGAGCTCTTTTGCGTTCCCACCTTGCATGTTGACTTGGTTGGACGAAAATTGATTCCCTTGCTGATCCTTGCCATGGTTCCTAAGTATGAGAATATTATTAGGTAGCAGTCTATCCTCAAAAGTAAAATTATGCAACCCGAGAAACGAGTTCACTGTTGATTTAGCTGCCGTGCACGTG
Organism: Rhipidocladum racemiflorum; assembly: GCA_036346355.1. Classification (NCBI taxonomy): domain Eukaryota; kingdom Viridiplantae; phylum Streptophyta; class Magnoliopsida; order Poales; family Poaceae; genus Rhipidocladum; species Rhipidocladum racemiflorum. Next base: position 49,589,620 of record CM070589.1, read on the forward strand.
CCCTTGTGATAGGACCTCGCATAGGGGATGGTGGAGTTGAGGTCATGGGTGCATCCGGTATAGTGATGTCCTCATCATCCTCCCCTCTTGAAAGAGAGTCGTCCTCGACTCAAGCTCATCTTCTTGACCCAAATAAGGCTTCAAATCTGCAATGTTAAAGGTGGGGCTAACCCCAAACTCTGCAGGCGATTCAAGCTTATATGCATTATCATTTATTCGATCTAGCACCTTAAAAGGGCCATCGGCACGTGGCATCAACTTAGATTTTCTCAATTCAGGAATCTTTCTTTGCGCAAATGTAGCCAGACAAGATCACCAGGTTCAAATGTTAAATGTTTCCTACCATGGCTACCAAAGCAACTCTATACTTCTCATTCATGCACTCAATGTTGTCTTTTGTAGTTTCATGCAATTTGAGAATAAAATCAGCACGTTTTTTGCATCTAAATTCACCCTCTCGGTAGAAGGAAGAGGCAACAAGTCTATGGGAGCATGAGGGTTAAAGCCATACACTACCTGGAAAGGGCTGACCTTTGTAGTGGAATGTATTGCATGATTGTAGGCAAACTCCACATGAGGAAGACATTCCTCCCACTCTTTCAAGTTCTTCTTCAAAACAGCCCGTAACATTGTTGACAAAGTGCGGTTGACAACTTCAGTTTGGCCATCTGTTTGGGGGTGACAGGTGGTGGAGAATAGCAGCTTGGTCCCCAATTTGTTCCATAGGGTCCTCCAAAAATGGCTTAAGAATTTGGCATCACGATCTGAAACAATAGTGGAAGGCATACCATGCAAGCGTACAATTTCTTTAAAGAACAAATCAGCAATGTGAGTGGCATCATTGCTCTTGTGGCATGGAATGAAGTGTGCCATTTTTGAGAATCTATCAACAACAACAAATATGCTATCCCTCCCCCTCTTTGTCCTAGGCAATCCTAGAACAAAGTCCATTGAAATATCCTCCCATGGAACACTAGGGACAGGAAGAGGTATATACAAACCGTGGGGTTCAACCGGGACTTGGCCTTTTGGCATGTGGTGCAGCGTGCCACATAGCGCCGACATCGCGTCTCATCTTAGGCCAATAGAAATGAGCTGCCAGCGCATCCTCCGTCTTTTTGGCTCCAAAGTGTCCCATCAATCCTCCTCCATGAGCCTCCTGTAGCAACAAAAGTCGAACAGAGCTAGCTGGAATGCATAGCTTGTTAGCTCTAAACAGGAAGCCATCATTGTTCACAAATTTATTCCAACTCTTTCCATCCTTACAATTCAGCAAGGGTTCCTTGAATTCATTGTCTTGAGCATATAGATCCTTTATAGTTTCTAATCCAAAAATCCTACAATCAAGTTGGGACATCATTGCATATCTTCGTGACAAAGCATCAGCAATCACATTATCCTTTCCTTTCTTGTGTTTAATGACATAGGGAAAAGATTCAATGAATTCCACCCATTTAGCATGTCTACGGTTCAGCTTATTTTGGCTTGAATGTGCTTAAGTGATTCATGATCGAATGTATAACAAATTCTTTGGGCCATAAATAATGTTGCCACGCTTTCTAAGGAACGCATAAGAGCATATAATTCCTTATCATACGTGGAGTAATTAAGAACAGGTCCACTCAATTTCTCGCTGAAATAGGCAACAGGCTTACCTTCTTGTATCAATACACCACCAATGCCGATACCGCTAGCATCACATTCAAGCTCAAAGGTCTTACCAAAATCTGGAAGTTGGAGTAGTGGTGCGTAAGCTTCTTTTCAACAGTTGAAGGCATCTTCTTGAGCTTGTCCCCAATGGAACACAACACCTTTCTTTGTCAATTCATTCGATTAGGCGGCTATGGTGCTGAAATCCTTCACAAAGCGGCGATAAAATCCAGCAAGTCCATGGAAGCTCCGCACTTGTGTGACCGTTTTAGGAGTCGGCCAACTCTTGATTGCTTCAATCTTGGCTTCATCTACCTCAATTCCCTGCGGGGTTACAACATAGCCAAGAAAAGAGACTCGATCGGTGCAAAAGGTGCACTTCTCAAGGTTACCAAACAAACGTGCATCATGTAGAGCATTAAAAACAGAACGTAAATGGTCAAGATGTTCAGAAAGTGACTTGCTATAAATCAAGATATCATCAAAGTACACCACCACAGATTTTCCAATGAGAGGGCGCAAAACTTCATTCATCAAACGCATAAATGTACTAGGGGCATTAGTCAATCCGAAAGGCATAACTAACCACTCATACAAGCCAAATTTAGTTTTAAATGCTGTCTTCCATTCATCTCCAAGTTTCATTCGAATTTGGTGGTAGCCACTTCTCAAGTCAACTTTAGAAAACACCATAGAGCCACTTAACTCGTCCAGCATATCATCCAACCTAGGAATAGGGTGACGATACTCGACAAGAATATTATTGATAGCTCTGCAATCTACGCACATACGCCATGATCCATCTTTCTTTGGCACTAAAAGCACAGAAACAGCACAAGGACTAAGGTTCTCGCGTACATACCCTTTGTTAAGCAAGTCTTGCACTTGACGTTGAATTTCCTTAGTCTCCTCTGGATTTGTCCTATACGGCGCACGGTTGGGCAAAGATGCCCCTGGGATCAAGTCAATTTGATGTTCAATTCCCCTAATTGGTGGCAGCCCTGGGGGTACCTCATCGGGAAACACATCCTCAAACTCCTGCAAAAGGTTAGCAACCGCAGGAGGCAAAGAGGAAGGCATATTATCCAAGCAAAACAAAGCATTCTTGCAAATCAAAACATAGCATTCAGCATTGCTTCCTATCATGTCATTCAAATCAGATTTTGTAGCTAGCATGACAGCACCTTTCAACCTGATTTCAGTTTTCTTGGGATTAGATTCTTTCTTCCTTGGTTGTGCTAACTTGTGGGCTACACTCTGATTTTCACTTTTAGCACTTTCCTTTTCTCTTTCAGCTTTGTCCAAGTCATCTTTTAGAATTGCAGCAGGGTCATAGGAAGCAAAACAATTTTCTTTCCTTTATGCATGAGAGTGTATTGATTAGTTCTACCATGATGGGAAGCATCTTTATCATATTGCCAAGGTCTACCTAACAAAGAAAGAGCATGCTTGCATAGGGACAACATCGCAATCAGCATTATCATGATATGAACCGAGTGAAAAGTGCAATCTTACCATTCTTGTTACCTTAACCTTTCCACTAGAGTTGAACCACCGAATGTAGTAAGGATGTGGATCTTTGTGTTGTGGTCAAGCCAAGCTTCGACCATATCCATGCTAGCAAGATTATTACAACTCCCTCCATCAATGATGACTCGCACAGAGCGCTCTTTGATGACAAATTTAGTTTGGAACAAGTTGTGGCGCAGATTTTGTTCAACACTCTCCATTTGAGCGCTAAGTACACGCTTTACAATGATGCTCATGTACTTATGCGAAATGTCGGCACCCAATTGCTGCTCCTCATTTTTATTCTCTTCATTCTCACTGCAGGTTAGTTGCAGCTAAAGCAAGATCTTCGTCAATATCACTAGCAGAGGTATACTCACCATCGTCCCTCACAATTAGAGCACGTTGACTTGGGCGATCACGCATCATGTGTCCAAATCCTTTGCAACGATGGCATTGCACATCGCGAGTGCGGCCGGTGGATGCAACTGAAGAAGCACTCTTAGCAGGAGCTTGTGCCGACGCTGATTTTGTTTCCAAAACATGCGTTGGAGTGGAAGTAGAGGTAGCAGGACGCCCACGGTTGGAATGTGGAGGTACACGACCAGAAGTGGTGGATGGAGACTTTGCTTGCACTTGGTTTGGTCGTGACGAAAAGGAACCTCCAAAATTTCCTCTTAGCTTGGCATGTCGTCCCTGTACTTCCCTTTCAGCTTTACAAGCAAGATGGAACAAACGAGTGATAGAGTTGTATTCTTTGTAATCAAGTATGTCCTGAATTTCTCTATTGAGCCCACCTAGAAATCTAGCCATCTTAGCATCTTCATTCTCTTCTAGACCACATCGTAACTCACCAATTTGCATTTCTTGATAATACTCTTCTCTGATTTGCTTCCTTGGTTTAATCGTTGCAATTTGTTGAGCAAGTCACGAGCATAGTAAGAAGGAACAAATCTAGCTCTCAACATTCTTTTAGTGCATTCCATGTTCTAGGTATGTTATCATGATTTCTACAAGCCTCACTCCACCAAATGGAGGCAAAAGCGGTGAACTCACTAGTGGCAGCCCTAACTTTTCTATCTTCAGAAAGTCATAGCATGCAAAATTTTGTTCTACCGCTAGCTCCCAATCAAGATAAGCATCAGGGTTATATTTTCCATCAAATGAAGGTATTGTAAACTTAACATTTCCCATGGGATCATTATGTACCTCTCGAGGTCCTCGTTGATTTCTACCCATACCTTGCCGATTGTGTCGAAGTCGCCGATGATCTCGATCATTATTAGAGTTAAATCCATCATCATCCTCGATGTCGAAAGCATAATTGTTCTCTACCTCATTTGCCCTGCACGGGCAGCTTGTCGCGGTTGGCGTCCATGTGCGCCGTTTTGTTCTTGTGCATCATTGGCCACGTTTTCAGCAAGTGGTGGTTGTTGTCCCTCAAGATGATCAACTCGATCACGGATGGTGGCGAGGTTGTCGTTGATCTGAGCCAATGCGTTATCATGATTTTCAGCATATTCGTTGAGTAGTCGTGTGAAGTGTTGTATGATTCCTCTCGAACGGGGTGTGAGAACATCAGCTCGATTTCCCTCATTACTTCCATTGTCATCTGCCATGGTTAGTAATAAACAGGAAAACACACAAAGATATGTAGTTCCCTATCCACTACTAATTGGTGAAATTGATCAGGGCACTTCCTCTCAGGCTCTTACCAAGCTCTTACCAATTCTTACTAATGCAGCAAGCGGTGCAACCGGTGGCTGGTTCGTGATAAACTGATCTCAAGCGTGAGCAAAGCGATTGCAAGGCTATCACCTGTGAGGTTAGTAGAGAGTGGAGCTTGGACAGGCTGTGTATACTCAGTAGCAATGGAAAACAAACAATTAATCTCAGATTTGCATAAATTGAGTAATTGTTCGAAACTAGCACTTAGCCTATGTTGCTGATCAAACAAGGGTGGAAAATAGGCTAAAGCAAATGTGTGGATATGGATACAAGTGGTAAACACATAGCAACACAGAGATATGCAATTGGAAACATGAAAGCACAAAATTGATCCAACTTTGTAACTTGCTGTTTTCTGTCCACCGGACAGCAGATTGGTATTTTGGCCGTAACTTTTTGTCAGAAGCCTCTTTTGCAACGATTCTTTTTTTCTCTTCTTCTTGACAACTTTTCCAACAACTTTTATTTTGGGCGAAATTTCAGAAAACCAACTGAAAAATTCGCACAAAATTCACAAATGCGCTCAGCTGCAGATTTCAGAACAGCAACTAGGTCCAAAAGAAACACTTGCAGATTTCAGTTGCTTTCATGTATGAGTGTGGAATTTGGCAGAAAGATAGAACAATAAGTCACAAAGCTTCTCTTTTTGGTTTCACTCAAAAAGGATAAACCAAATGGGATTTATGGCATTTTTGGTGACAGCTGCGCAAATGGACAGATTCTGCCCGAGATGCAATGTTTCGATTTTGGTTCTTATGGATGGATTTTGATGTGGGGAAAAAAGAACAAGAAGATGAACAGCAACAAGACAACGCTAGGATGAACGCAAACACAATTAAGCAAACTTAAATTAAACGATTGGATGGCACAACGGGGTTTGGACAGTGGACATCAATCTTTTTGTGGGGCAAATTTTCTGGACTATAGGAAGAACACAATCAAACAACTACAGAAGATACAAGAACTCACCGATCAACCTGGCTCTGATACCAAAATGATGCGCACACGGGGGTGCCCGATCTTCCGGTGAGGGGATAACTTCGATTTGGTGGAGGATGACTTTGACGATCCGGCTACGAACCACGCAAGGATAAGTGCCCGCAATCGCTAAACCACACTCCTAGTTGTTATCAACCATGCCAAGACACGGATGACCTGACCACGAAGGTCTATTCTTGCAAGCAACCGAAGAACTAGCAAGAACAAGAATAAAGCACACACATGAACTGAGGTTCTGAACTTGTTTACTGCTGCTCTAGCCGAGTCAGGAGAACAAGGTTGTAGTTCCACACATGGGGGCAACTAAACTCAACAAAACCTAAGGAAAGAAGTGAAGAGACAAGCCAATATAGTAGTGTGGCAGTCGTGAACAGTAGCAGGGAAGTCAAAGAGGTGGAGAATACATGGCCTAAGGCCCAAAAAACAAGGTGGTGCAACACCCAAAGTTCAAAACAGTTCTGGCCGCAACTTGTTTCGACGATTCTGGACGCTTCATTTGGTGTTTGGTATTGGGGCTGAATCCATTGGAAAGAGCACGAAAATATCTTTCAATCAAGTACTCACACGCCCCAATCGGAGTCCGTTTGCATTCTCTAGGTCCATTTGAATTCAGACTGGTCATTGAAGGCCGAGTTGAGCTCTTTTGCGTTCCCACCTTGCATGTTGACTTGGTTGGACGAAAATTGATTCCCTTGCTGATCCTTGCCATGGTTCCTAAGTATGAGAATATTATTAGGTAGCAGTCTATCCTCAAAAGTAAAATTATGCAACCCGAGAAACGAGTTCACCTGTTGATTTAGCTGCCGTGCACGTGCCCTTGTGATAGGACCTCGCATAGGGGATGGTGGAGTTGAGGTCATGGGTGCATCCGGTATAGTGATGTCCTCATCAGTCACCCTAAGGACTTAACCTTGCAAGCCTTTGAACTGAGTCAAACGTACAACCACATGTCCGGAATGGGACGGACCTAGTTGATTAAGTTGCTAATAACTTACTTGTGGTACCTCGGGGTGTCAACTACACCGTTTGTGTAGATTGAAGGGGGAGCGTACCAGGGCTGCGGCATGGTACCCATCCAACGGTATGTCGGTCCCATACTTCGCCTTAGCTAAGGGAAGGGATGGTGTAGGGCAAAAACCGGAGAGGTCCACTTGTGTAGTTAGAGGCTTCCGAAAGACTTTGTTATGATCGCTCATTCGCATACTCTTGTATGGCGATTCACCTTCTCATGGGCACCCCCTTCTCATGGGCACCCCCTCCACCTCCCCCATGTGCCCTAGCCGCCCCACCTCCTCTCCCTCTTGCCGTGCGCCCCCCCTTGCCCCTTTGCTCCCCACCACTCCACCACCTCTCCTCCACCCCCTTGCTGCCCTAGGGTGGCCTCCCCACCCCCTGCACCTCGAAGATCCATCCATTGGAGCGAGGAGCAAGGAGCGAGGAGCGAACCGGGAGGAGATCCATTCAGTTTTCGTGCGTCGGGCGAAGGTATGGCCATGGGAATCCTTGGGGTTGGGCTAGGTACTGTTCTAAGGATGATTATCAAGTTTTTAGATCAATTGGTGGTGCTGGATTTAATTAGATTAGAAGGATTCTTGAGTTGGTCACGTTCTCTGTTTCGGACAGCATGAGCAGTCGACCTAGGGTTCGGTTTTTCGCCAATTTAGAGTCCGAATTTGATCGTACGGATGTTGAAGAAGTTGTAGATAATTTCATTATATTTCCGTGGATATAAACAACCTTAAATTCCGATCAGCCGTTTGAAAGTTATGGCTGTTTTACCGAGCGTGTTAAAATCTGTGACGTGATTGGAACAGATCACGGTATTTTGTAGATTAAACAACTTTAGAGTCCAAATCAGTCTTTCCCTATACCTAGAAAAAGTTGGGAAATTTCCTAAGCTACGCGAGGATGTACTCGTTTAATTGATTCGGAGTCCCAGAGCCCAAGTTATGCCTTTTGGAAGGCTGCTGTCCCGACAGGACAGAACCTCTGTTTTTGGGTTTTGCGAGTAGTTGGCAATGTCGGGGTAGATGAGGGTTTGCCTACTGTTTTGTGGACATGATTGTGAGTGTGTGGTACCTATGTGAAGGTGGTGTGACTCCGGGAGTGCCTTCTACTTCCCGCCAATCCGTTGCTCGTGGTTGAGGCAAGTGTATTGTAATGGATAGCGATTGTAGGTTGTTTGATTGATTGAGATTGAAGTTTGAGTATATGATATGTTCACATGCCATGCTTTAATGTTTGCCATTGATATGATGTATATGTTTATTATGTGATGATGCCATGTGTTAATGTACAAGTTATCCATGATGATGCCATGTGTTAATGTACAAGTTATTCATGATGTTGGCATATTTGCATACATAGCAAGATATATGGCATGGGCGGTGAGAAAGTCACAACTAGTCCAGGAAGGTCGGTGAGAAAGATATGACTAATCCGGAGAGCCAATGAGTAAGTCCTACATCGTGATTCCATTCACCGCGGTGAACGGAAGCGAGGAGTAGGCACCCTCCATCTTCGGGATGGAAGGGGGGAGAGGGTGCACACCGACGGGTGTGTACTCAACCATACCGGTATGAGTTTCCAGGAGATATGTGCATCGCATTGCATTGCATTATATGAAGATGTTATATGTGGATGATTTATGATGATGTCAATGTTATGCTTACACTATGAATATGAGATGTGTATGATGTTGTATGTGAAAAGTGGTGATGAAGGTATTGGAATGTATTTTCTTGTTCCATTGCAATATACTTGCTGAGTGATGAACTCACGCTTGTGTTTATGTTGTTTTTCTTAGGTACCATGAAACTGGCATGCGGGAAAAAGGGTTTAGCTACACATCTACACGTAGCTCCACACAAATTAAACAGTGTTATCATTTGGAGTCATGATAATGAAAGTATTGCCATGAAACTTGGAGAATTGCTTAACTGTGTGCTCGGTCTTACTAATTGATTCGTTTAGCTCATGAAGTGCTTGAATGCTCTATCCTGGACTTATATTGTTGCTATGTCACATGTTATTGCTGTTTTAGATGCTTTCCATTATGATATAACTTGTGATACTTTGTTGTTGCTCCGAATCATGGAAAAACAAAGGAGATGCTGCCGAAATTTTCGGTATTAGCATTTGTTCCTTTGCTGTAATTTACTTGTAATTGTGGTATTTAGAAGTTGCTTAGTCTATGTTTGGTAGCATTCGGGCATATTAAATGTCAGGGTGTTACACACATGAAGCCTTTTCATTTTTCTCTAGTCCTTCCATTTGTTAGTAACGCAAGAGCCAGACCCTCTATTGTCCATCAGTTGCTAGTTCTAGTATTTCCTTTGGTTGTCTAAACGACCATAGTGTACAGGACCGAGTAAACTTTCTAGCCATTTCCATCCTCTAGCCGTGCAATATTAGTGAGTGCTTTTTGTTCCTTCGTCTCCGGCGATGAGCGCTCCGGCGAGCGCTGGAATAGCCGCCGTTGACCTTGACCTCTGGTCTCGCCTCCTTCCGTGCTTGTTGATCTGCGCTACTGCTCGCCGGCTGGATTGCACGCCACCCTTCGCCGCCGTTGTCGCCGGTTACGTCGCCGCCGTCACCTTCATCGTCGTCGTTGAAGCTGCGTCGCCATCGCCATCGCCGCCGCTGCTGCCGCCGCCGGTGCACTTTCTTGGACTCCTTCTCCTGCGCCGACGGTCCTCGCTACTGCCGTCGCCAACCGGTACTCCCTCATCTCTCTTTCGCGCGCTCTGTCTATCTCGATCGGTTAACCTCGTCACGTGTATTTATGCATGGTTAGATATACATGTTAGTACGAATGCCTCTCTACGCATGTATTAGGCCAAATCATGAATATATATATATATATATGTTAGTATGTATACGTATATTAATATTTTAAGATGTGCGCGTATGTTAGGATGTGTATGTAGACATATATGTGAGAACGAATGCATGTACCTATACCAGTCGTAGCGTGTATATATATATTAGTATGTAAACATGCCCACGTATATGTTAGGCCGCACGCCGGTATATATATGTATATATATATACATTTATACTAGAGGTTAGAAAGTATATATATGTATATATTAGGATCGTACGCAAGTATATGTGTAAATATATATATATATATACTTGATCGTGCCGTACGCATGCCATATAGACATGTAAGTATGTATACATGTATATATACTTGATGACCGAACGCTTGCACTTATGCATGTACTTATACTGGCATGCATCCATATATATGCACCATACAGTTTTTTTTATAGCCGTAGTTAATATATATATGGATATAAATACTTGTTAGGTGCATGCATATTTCTAGATTAGTTGTTGCATGCATACATGTGGATATATTCGTCGGATCTGCATATGTATGTTCGGCCGATTCGCTAGTATAAATCTTCCATATACATGTATACATATACCCAGAATATTTTGATTCGGCCCCTACTGTTACCGAAGAACTTATTTGCTGTTGAATACACATATACGATGTGAATAGTGTTAGTGTTATGCCCTTGAGGCAATCATATGGATGATTGTAACATGACTATGTTTTTATGAATAATAATATGATTATTGGTCCAATGAATGTATATCATTGTTTTGATCAACAAGTGTGTGACTTGTTTATGAAGCTCTTTACTTATTGATATAATTCGATAAATATCTCTGATCGGATATCATCGTAGAGGACAACGATGAATAGATCAGTACATGTATTGTTCGATGATCATGTTTCATAGATCATGGGATATGGAGATATCATCAATATATTGTGGACGCATGTTGAAGAACATGTGTTAGATAGACCCACAATGGGACACTGCGAGAATGCTACATTCTTATGTGTCATCAGTGTATCTCATACATAGTAGATGTATGATCCTTAGACCTGAGATTGTCATATTCCCTACATGTGTAATAGTTTACCTTGGGGTTACCAAACACTATTTCCTAACCGGATAGTTATAAAGGTAGCTTTCATGTTTACTATGAAACATGTAGAGAGAAGTGAGCAGTCAAGATGGAATTTGCCACTCCAATGTAACGGAGATATATGTCTAGGCCACTCGTGTGATATGATTAAGGAAGTGCATGGCCATGCCGTGATTGAGAAGTCAATCACAACTTATTAATATATCACGGATACGAGAGATGGATTGAACTGTCAAAGGATGACATGCTTCTCGCCTTGAGTTCGATCTTCATATAGTTTGGCAAAGGGATTATTACATCAGTACTTTAATCATATGAATTTGGGAGTTGGCATGCCCTGCAAGGAGCCGCTACCGACTATTGGATTAGAAAAGGGGTTTTCCGAATCCATGTCCAAATGTGCATTAACCTACAGGGTCACACACTTAACGGGCTGGGACGCATTAATTCGGATTGGATCTATAATTAATGGACCTCGTGGGCTTAGCACGTAGATGGGCCCTGACTGCCAAGGGTTTCACCTCGTGGCTATATAAGGAGGGGAGGAGGCTAGGCGCAACACACACTTTCGTGCGGTTTAGAGGTGTTTTGCCAGAAACCCTAGCCACCTCCTCTCGTTGCCCCTGCCGAGCGACCTGGTGCTTGCACACCGACGCACGGCGTTCCATCCCCGGACGTGTGGACTACTGTGGTGACGCTGCTGCTACTGCGGCGTGGAGAGGACGATCCGCGCTGAGAACGATCCACTACAACGATGTGCGAAGGATTCCGCAACTACGCGTCTAGTGGTAGTAGATCTATGATCCCCTTCTTGCGAGTAGCTTTTCTAGTTTGCGGTAGAAATTTTAATTTGTGCTAGTGTAGCATACCGCGTTCCCAACAAATAGTGCCATGCATGGAAAGCTAGTTGTACATGATTATTTCCAGCAAATTGCGAAATTTGTTATTTTCATTGTAATTTCATTTTAACTCCGAACAATATGCGCGAAATTTTGATAATTATTAGAAATTAATACCTTTCCACTGTAATTTTTATGAAACTTTATAAATAAATTTACACTGTTAAGTTATTCGCGGAAAGTCCAAACTTATGAATTTTGTTTCTTCTAAACTATACGTTCAAAAATACCAGAATAAATTTTCTAAATCTTAGAAAATACTAAACTAATTATGTAGAAATTTTCATGAGATTATAAACTAGTTTGATTTGTAGCATTTTCCCGAATGTGTGTTTGTATGTTGTTTCGCGTGTTTATCTGTTTCTTTACCTGTTACGCAAAGGCATCGAGCTGTTTGAGGACGCGGATTTCGAGGATCAAGCTCCCGGCCAAGACCAAGACCCAAACCTGTTGTTTTACGAAGGCAAGTTGTACTTTGACCATATTGCTCCTATTTTTTGAAATGTATTTTGATTTAAATTATGCATGCTATGTTGATTAAAACGAATAATTTAATTTGGGCTTAGTAGTTAGATAACCTAATTGTTAATTCCATCTTGATGTTAATATTTGTATGCCATGTATGCCATTGTCACCTTAAGTTGGTTCATTTAGTTGGATGCTAGTAATATGCCAACACGGGAGGCTAGACCGTGAATAGTTGCTTAGCCATGCTTACGTGAAATGTGTTTCAAGTGGCAAAATATTATTGACTAATGATATACGGAATGAATTTTGGAATCAGTGTGATCTTGCCACGTGATGATGTGAAGTGTAGGTACCTTTGTGGTTCTACATGGTAATTGATATTATTGTTGGCATGTATTGCACAATAATGGAACAAGGGTGGGAAAAGATTTAGTCTGGGGCAAGTGGTACGAGGCTTTATGCCAAGTGGGCCTTTGTCGCACAGATTTTGAAATAACAGCCTTTGCGGCAATAGGGATGAGTGATGTGAGAAGATTTGGGTCAGGGACTATGAGAAGGATGTCTTGCCCTAGACAGTTAAGGACTTCACCTTGCAAGCCTTTGAACTGGGCCTTACGTACAACCACATGACTGGAGTGGGACGGTCTTAGTTTAGTAGGATTCTGAAATCTTACCTTTGATACCTCAGGGTAACCGTTACGTTGGGGTAACTATGTGGGGGAGCATACCGGAGCTATGGCTTGGTGCCCATCCAACGGTGACTGTCGGTCCTAAACTTCGATCCTTCGTGGGGGAAGTGGTAGTGAAGGCAATACCGGAGAGGGTCATAGGTGGAGATCGAGGTTTCCGAAAGGCTTTGTTATGATCACTCATTCGCATACTCTTGTATGGCGATTCACGGCTGACGTGGTGAGTTGATTGTATTTTGTGGGAAAAGTGTACAACCTCTGCAGAATGTGTCAAAACTATTCGAATAGCCGAGTCCATGGTATTGGACAAAGCTCGGGCATTACAGTCAAAGGTTAGATTTTCGGAAATAAAATGTGGAATGGGTGGCTGAGTGCCAGAGATAATTGCTAAAGTGATCTAGGGCTTGGTGCCAAACTGTTTTGAAAGAGATTGATAACTTATTATCTAATATGGTTTCACTGCTTTTGAATCTATTAAGATTATTTAATCAAAGCAAAATGTTGTTTGATGCAAAACAACCACTTAAGCCATTCCTTTAGAAGAATCCATGCATATAGTAATAGGATTGCACCCATGTGCATGACTTGCTGAGTATGTTGTATACTCACCCCTGCTTCCAACATAATCATCAGTTGAGGAGAAGACTTCAACTTCGGAGGAGAAGTTCCGCGAGGAGGCAGTTATCTAGGAGTTGAACCTTGTCAATTGCCTGTGGCATATTGATGGGAGTCACCGACGTTCTTCGTTCCGCTGCTGATTGTTTACTTTTGTTATTGTAAGCCCTACGTGGCTGAATATTGTAAGGTGACCTTAAGGTCTTGTAACCAGTTTATTTAATGTTCAAAGTTGTCGACGATTGGAGAACGGGCTCCCACCGAGCTTATTTGTTGAACGAGGGATCTACAGGGCCCCGTCGCACGAACTGGGGGAATCATCCGAGCAATGCGAGATCAGGAGAAGGATGCGTGGTGTTTATCCTGGTTCGGGCCTCTCACTGCCGAGATAACAGCCCTACTCCAGTGTATTGTGTTCTATTGGGGGTTGTCCTTATTACAGATATCAGGGGGGGTTTAAATACAGCGCCTAGAGATACATAAAAGGTAACTACCCCTGGATTTACGCTACATTTCCTTATCCGTGGCGCCCACGATCTGGCGGCCTTGATTCACGCGTTGTTTTCAAATTTCTGGTGCGCCCTTGGTTGATTTCCGGCGGATTGATCGCTACCTTCCTTCCTCGTAGTATGACCGAGTCCACCGACCATGTACCCGGGTATGACGTGGTTTTTACGAGCATGCTTGCTCGTGATCGATTGGAATGGTCGTGAGCGAAGGGGTGGACATGTATGCTCGGGAGGTATGCTGCTCGTTTTGGTCTCCTGAGCATCTTCTGTTGGCACTGTATGATCGGTGGCCTCAGGATCTCCCGGGGGTACCGCGGTCTTTTATCAGATAGTTAATCCCCGACAGCTAGCCCCCGAGGTTCAAGCGGGGAACCATCTGAGCTCGGGCTTCCCCTTGAGCCTAAGAAGACTCAAAGGAGGGATTGAATTTCCTTTGGTCGTGACCTACGACCATCTTATGTCGGGAGGCGACCATTTTGTCCGCCGCGCGTTCATTCTCTGGTGGCGCGACGTTTGGTTGTTTTTCGATTCCTTCTCCGAGAAGCCTCCCTGTAATGGTAAAGTAGTTTCTTGGAAAGTGCGCTTTTACTGGGCAGTTTTCCATCGTATTGGGCAGGTGTTGCTACACGATAGGTGATGGCTTTTAACATGCCCCTTTGCAGCCTTTTTAACCCCGTCCGCTGGGAAAGGACGGAGCTACATTGCGATTTGCTCGTCCTTGCCTAGAATTTTTCCAAGAGCCGCAGAGCCCTAGAATCTTCTTCACCCTCCTCCTCCCTTTGGCCATGGCACGTTTGGTGGTTAGCCAGATGACCCGGAGGAGGCTCCAGGTGCTCGTGGACGCGGGGTACGTCGACCCGAGCTCTTATCGAGCACCTGGGGGTGATGCGGCGCCGGCACCGAGGGAGGGAGAGATCATCTCCTGCGAGCTGTACGCCATCAACGGGCTTCGCTTGCCTGAGAGTGAGTTTCTTGCCTCCATACTCACCTTTTGCGGGTGCGAGATTTCCCATCTCCACCCTAACTCCATTCTCGCCCTTGCGATCTTCTCCCACCTCTGCGAGGCATTCATGGGCGTGATACCCACCGCCAGTCTTTTCTTCCACTTCTACTCTCCCTTCCGCACCGGCCGGGATGGTCCCGCCAGCTGCGTCTATCTTCGCCTTCGGCCCAACCGACCATATGAGTACCCTATCGTTTCTTTGAAGGACTCGGTGTCGGGTTGGGCCGACCTTTGGTTTTACCAGAAGAAGGCGAAGGGGTCCCAGTTGGTCTATACTGGGGAGACCGCCCCGCCCACTGAGACGGCGCGCCCGCCCGTGCAGCCTGAGGAAGAGCGGGTGCTCGGGACGATCAGCGAGCTCACCCAAATGGGGCTCACTGGTCGGGACATCACCCGAGATTTCTCCTTCAACCGGGTGTCCCCCCTATGGTGCCGCGAGCACCCATTCTTCGAGGTGACCGGGTGGAACGACATCACCCGCGAGGACAACGCAGGCATGCTCTTTGGTTGCCTCTTCGAGCATTGTTGCTTTCCGGCGATTGGCCCTATTCTTTCTTCAAACTCTTGGTCGTGTTGTAGCCCCGAGGACGGACTGGGTTGACGAAAGGGTCGCCGAGATGTTCGGCGCCCCGAAGGAGAAGGAGCTAAAACCCAATCGTCAAATCCCCAAGAATGTTTTTGACCGCAGCGATGCGGTAAGTACTTCTGCTTGTTTCATGTCCGAGGGCGCGCTTCCCGAGCTTATGTCTCCCTGTTTCTGTTCGCAGGAGAAGGTCGCCCTCGAGCTCACCGTGTCGAGCGCAGAGCCGCTACCGCAAGGCGGCACCCCAACCAGGGGTGCCTGCAAGAGAACGGCGGGTTGGAGCCGCCAAGCATCTGCCTCGCCTCCTCGTGCCAAGCGCTTGAAGCGCCGGGCTTCGGCCAGGGCTCCCTCCACGCAGCATCTCGAGTACACCGACCGGAGGGAGGTAAGAGAGCTTCGAACCTGGTTTGCTGATTTCAAGCGAAAGAAGCCGGAGTTGATGGGCCGACTGCAACAACTTGCTGAGCAGGCGAAGAAGGCCGAGGAGGCGGCCAGGTCCTCCTCGAGCAAGGAGCAGCTGGAGAGGCAAATCAAGGCCCTCCAGGACCAACTCGCTCAGGTGGTCGAGGATCCTGAGGAGGAGGAAGACGCCTATGCTCTGGTTAGAAGGAGCAGGAGGTCGTCTTCCCGATCAACCTCGGCGCTGGAAGGGGTCGACATGGACGATGTCGACCCGGCGATGGCACGAGCTAGTGACGTTGCAGCAGAGCGTGTCGTGGCCGTTGCTGAGGCCTACGAGGCCGCCGCGGGCAGGATGCTCGTGGCCCAAAGCGAGGAAGCCGAGGAAGAGGATGCTGCTCGCCGGGCGGAAGGTAAGCCTCGTGTGGTTCCTTTGTTGAGTTTCTTTGTTCTCTTTTTTTTGTTGTGGTTTTTCCGGGCTAACCCCACTCCGCTTGGTGTGGGCGTGATAGCTCGGATGCTGTCCTTGGACTTTCATCAAATGGCTGAGAGGATTCTCGACTCTGTAGTTGACGCCGAGCTTGATCGCATCCTCGATCAAGTGATGGCCGAGGATGAGGTGGAGCCGGCGGCGGCCGTGCTTCCGGAAGCAACCGAGCTCCGTCCATCCGCAGAGGAGCAAGACCCGCAAGGGGTCGAGGACCAAGGAGCCACGGCTTTGGTCCCTTGCGAAGGGACGAGTGCGGTGCCAAGCGCGGGCGAGGCCCAGACGACGGGCTCCAAGGGTTAGGAGTCGATCATCCTCAACCAGCAGCGTCCGGTCGCAGGTCAAGGAGATGGGGAGTTGGTCGTTGTGGAGCAACTGACTCTGGCCGCGGACCAAGGAGAGGAAGTGGTCGTCGTCGACCAGCCACCTCTGGCCGCGGACCAAGGGGAGGAGGTGGTCGTCGCCGACCAGCCGCCTCTGGCCGCGGACCAAGGGGAGGAGGTGGTCGTCGTTGACAAGCTTCCTCCGGCCGCGGACCAAGGGGCGGGGACGCTCACTGTTGGCGTCCAGCCCCCGAGCGCAGCGACTAAGCAGGGGGAAGGTGGCCACGAGCCGCTTGCCGTCGGGGAAGATCAACCCCGAGATCACCAGGAGTTGGTTGCTTCCGACCAACTGCCTTCGGCCGCCACACTCTTGGGTGCGCCGGGTGCCCAGGAGGGGCACGAGCTCGACACGCCAGCTCGGGACCAGGATGATCCCGCGTGGGTCAATCCTTTTTTTTGAGCTGGTGTGACTGACCGTCAGCGGCTCTAGGATAAGCTGGTTAGCCGTGCTCTTCTGGTGAGTGCTTCGCCCCTTTCTTTGGTTTGAAAATTTTTCTAAGGTGCTCTTAACCCACCTTCTTCCTTGCTCGTAGTTTGCTGCCAAGGCCATGTAGGACATCGATGCCTCCACGGTATCTGCCGAAGAGTACTGGAAGTACCACGCCGAGCAAGACGCCAAGATCGCTGATCTTGAGCGTCGGGTCTCCGAGGTGCGCGCCTCCAACCAAAAGGAGCTAGAGTAGGCAAGGAACCTCGTAGCCGAGCTTCGGGACCGACTCCTTCAGAGCGAAACGACAAAGGGCACCCTCGCGCGAAGGTGTGCCGAGCTTGAGGAGGAGCTGGGGAAGCTGCGGCAGGAGGTTCCCGACCTACGCCGCGAGGTCCAAGGAGCTCGGGAGCGCACAGAGGCCCAGCTGAAGGAGGCGCAGCGTCTTCGGGAAAGCGCGGCCGAAGGTCGCGCGGCTCGGCGGAAGGTCTTGGACCTTGAGGCCGAGGTCGATTCCCTGAAGGAGGAGCTTGCTGCCCTCCAAGCCGGCCTTAGGAATTAGGCCTTAGATACCCCTTTTTCCCTTTCCTTTGCTTGTGTAAACCTGTAAAGAATTCTTTGTCTGTTAAAAAAGATCATGGAAGATTAGAACCTTGCCTTCTTTTTTTTCATTCTTGCTCTTGTTCGCCCTGCAGAATATAGAATGACCACAGGGGAGATCAAGGAATAAGCTTTAAAATCTGTCTTTCGCCCTTATTGCACGGAGCCCCCGCTATGGACAAAGGTCGTGCACCTAAAATTTGTGGGCACGGGTTTGTCCATAGGAGAGGAAAAGAGAATGAAATGCGTCTAAATAGGTCGTAGTTAATGCTCGAGTCGAGGGTGGTGTTCGCGCGGGCAATGATATGTGCGTAGGACAAGCGGGCTTATACCGACAATACGCGGAGTTACCGAACCCGAGCAGGGACCAAAATCGTGCCAGGATTAGAGGATGTCCGTGCCCAATCGTTCATGCAGTGCAGTCCTACTGCGAAAGGTGATCGGGCGAACGGCCAGGCAGTGCTCGGTGGGACGTTACATACGTATTGTCGACCAAGCTCGTTTGCCGTACTTTTGGTCCACAGAGCTCTCGAAAAAACGAGGAAACGATAAAGGGGAAAAATGAGCTAACAGGAAGCGCAGCGGGTGTAAATAGAGAAACATGCCTATACATAGAATTTATGCAGCTGGTCAATGTTCCAGGTGCTAGCGAGCTCCCGACCGTCTTCCATCGCGAGGCGAACAGCCCCCAGGCGTGTTGCGGATACGACCGTGTAGGGGCCCTCCCATCTCGGGGTCAGTTTGTGTGAAATCATGTGATGAAAAATTGGCTTTGAACTGAAAAATTAACTTAGAATTGGTTTTGCAAAATGTGCTTGTGCATGTGTTTGACAATTTGACAAGAAACAGTAAGTTTCTGCTTTTACGCGGGACCAAGTTCTTAAAAGACAGTAAGTTTTACATGTACGCCAGACCAAATTTTTTGGTCCGTCGTGAATGGCTTTTTGCTCGATTAGGGTTTGTGCAAATTTGGACTTTGAATTTTGATTTATTTTTGGGATTATGAAATTTGTGAGAATTTCATGATGCTTTTTTTGAAGTGGAATTTATGCAATGCTCGTGTGAGTATTTGCATGGATTGATGTGAGTCAAGTCGTGGACTTGTGCTCGGATTTGTTTTGTGGTTTGTTCATGTGCAGGTATTGCTCGAAGACGAATGTGGTCGATGACGGGACCGGAACTAGGTTCATGGAGGAACTGAGGTTCGGGACTAGGTTCAGGAGGAACTGAGGTCTTGGTGGTCAAGGATGTCATGCGGGACGTTCGGGCTAAGAGAATGGTGCACATGAAGAATGGTTAGTCACGTGAGAATGGCAGGAGGTCATTCGCGTGCAAAGTGTTAGTCACGTGAGTATGACAGGTGGCCATACGCGTGCAAAGTGTTAGTCACGTGAGTATGGTAGGGTTGCCATACGCGTGCAAGAGTTGTACTCGGCCAGGTTGGGCCAAGTAGAGTTGTGTTGGATACAGATTCCTTCTAGGGAATAGGAATCGTATTCAGAACTCCTTGTGGGTTGGTGCTTTAAATAGGAGGGGTTGTCTCCTGTTGAAGAGCATCGAATTGAGGAGAGCTAGGCGCATAGAGCCTTGGGCTCAAAGTTTAGGGTTTGTACTCTTTTGATGGGAGTACTTTAGACAAAAGAAATAAAGATCAATTCTTCTAGTTCCCGCATTGCTTCAACGTTCTCTTTTTGGTTCTTGTTTGCATGCTTGTTCTAGTTCTAGATTGGTTTTTGTTCTTTAAGTTTTATCTTGATTTGATCCATCAAAAACCTCTCTAGGGTGTTGATCTATTGTTTCTCAAAGTCTAGTTGATCAATCTTTTGTCGTTCTTGTTTAATCTTGAAGTTTTGATTAGATTGATTCTCGTCAAGTTCTGGATCAGCAAGCTTGCGAAGCTCATAACTTTTGATCCGTAAGTCCGATCGAGCTAATTCTTTTTGGGTTCGATTCGTGTTGGAATCTAGTTTCTTGTGTCCAAATTTCAGATCGTTCCGACGGTTGGATCTCCAGAAATTCGTGTTTTACCGAACCTCTATCATTCTGTTTTTGTCGAAAACGAGGCAATTATTTGGTTCTATTTTGGGGTGAACTTTTAATAGATCAAGAATTTGGTTTTAGCTTCCGCACAATCATTCACCCCCCCTCTGATTGCTATATTCGTATACTTCGATCCTACAGTTTGTTAGCTTTTGACAGGTCCTGAACTCTTCGTAAGACCATGTCGCCAACTTGCAGGGCCCTCGGTCGAACCGACTTGGCCGCGTGCCTACAGAGGGTCTGTAGGTAAACCGTGGATCGGAGCAACGCCTGGTCTCGTGTTGCCTCAACGAGGTCTAGGTCGACGAGGCGCTCGATCTCCTGATTGATGGAATCGACCAGCTGCACCCTTGGGGAACCCAGCACAATTTCTGCAGGCAAAACGGCTTCTGCGCGATAGACAAGTTGGAAGGGGGTTTCGCCTGTGGCCCGACTTGTCGTGGTGCGAACCGACCAAAGAATAGCGGGTAGCTCGTCCACCCACTGCTGCCTGTGCTGGTTGAGGCCCTCGAAGACCCTCTTTTTTATGTCCTGAACTAGTTGCCCGTTTGCTCGTCCGGCCGCTCCGTTGCTTTGTGGATGTGCCACAAAGGCGAAACAGACCTTGGTCCCGACCTCCTCGCAATAACTTTGGAATAACTCACTGGTGAATTGGGTTCCATTGTCTGTGATGAGGCGGTTGGGTATCCCAAACCGGGTTATCACATTGCTTCGGAGGAACCTCTTGGCCGCCTGGGCCGAGATAGTTGACACGGGCTCGGCCTCTATCCACTTGGTGAAAGTATCGATGGCCACGAGCAAGTATTTGCAGCCTTTTTGACCACGGGGGAAAGGTCCGAGGACATCGAGCCCCCAGGTTGAGAACGGCCACAAGAGTGTTATGGTTTGCAGGGCATACGCCGGTTGACGGATTTTGCGAGCATGAAACTAGCATGCTTGACAGGTCGTTACAATCGACCATGCATCCGCCAAGGCCGTAGGCCAATAGTAACCCAATCGGAAGGCCTTGCTTACAAGTGTTCTGAATGACGAGTGAGCTCCGCACATTCCTTCATGGATGTCACGAAGAAGTTACTGGCCTTCCTCTTGAGAGATGCATTTCGGGAGGATTCCTAATGCACCTTTTCAGTATAGGTCGACTTCGATCAGCTTGTACTGAGAAGATCACCTTATTAGCCGGGAACGCTTGGCTTCCTCCTCGGGCAATGTCCCATGCGCAAGATATTGGATGAATGGCGTCATCCAATTTGCACTTTGCTCAAGGAAGGAGACCCTATCGCCGGCCTCTGATGCCTCCTCTTCAAAGGGAATGGAGGGCTTGTATAGGTGCTCGATAAGCACCCCCGCCGGGGCGGTAATTTGAGAGGAATCGACCTTAGACAGCTGGTCGGCCAGGGAATTGTCCTTCCTGGGGATGTAGAGTACTTCAAAATTCCTGAAGTATTTCTCCATCTTCCTTACTTCGACCAGGTAAAGTGCCATTGAGGTATCAGAACACTGATACTCCTTGTTGACCTGGTTCACGATCAACTGTGAATCGCCCATCACAGTGAGCCGTTGGACTCCTAACGATTTACACGCTCGGAGTCTGGCCAAGAGACCTTCATATTCTGCCGCGTTGTTGGTCGCGGCGAAATGCAGTTGGATGGCGTACTGAAGTTGTTCTCCATCTAGGGAGACCAAAACGACGCCAGCCCTCGAGCGCTCGTATGCTCGAGATCCGTCGAAAAACATGGTCCAGTGGTTTTCCCTTTATCCGGTGGTCTCGCTAGCAGGTGGAGCCGGAGCTGACCATTCCGCCACAAAGTCGGCCAGAATTTGGGATTTGACCGCCGTTCCGCTGGAGAACACTATTTTGAATTCGGCCAGCTCCATGGCCCACTTAGCTATACGTTCGCTGGCGTCCTGGTTCTTCAAGATTTCCCTGAGCGGGAAACTGGTTGGTATCACGATTTTGTGTGCTTGAAAGTAATGGCGCAGCTTTCTGGAAGCCATCAGTAGTGAGTATAAAAGTTTCTGGACCTCAGGGTAGCGCTCCTTAGGTCCGTGAAGTACTTCGCTGACATAATAAACAGGTCGTTGGATACCATCTCTCTCCACCGTTAATACTGTACTCACCGCCTGCGGGGTTGCCGCTAGGTACAGCAGCAATTCTTCCCCTGTCCTAGGTGTAACAAGGATGGGTGGTTTGGAGAGATATTGCTTAAGTTCCTCGAAGGAACGGTTTGCTTCTTCCGTCCATGAAAATACATCGTGTTTGCGAAGGGCCTTAAAGAAAGGTAGCCCTCGCTCACCCAGGCGGGAAATGAAGCGGCTCAAGGCGGCCATTCGCCCGGTTAAGGCTTGTACGTCCTTCACACATGTGGGCGGTCTCATATTCTCAATACTTCGATTTTCTCTGGGTTTGCCCCGACGCCTTGTGGGCTGACCATGTAGCCGAGCACCTTGTCGGCCTTTACACTGAACACACATTTCTCCGGATTTAGCTTTATTCGATGCTTATTGAGGTTACAAAATGTTTCCTCTAAATCGGCGATATGATCCGAAGCGAGCTTGCTTTTGACCACTATGTCGTCAACATAGACTTCCAAGTTTTGACCTACTTGGTCTGTAAAGGTTTTCAGCATGAGGCGCTGGAAGGTCGCTCCAGCATTTCTTAGATCTAAAGACATGGTCGTATAGCAGAAAGTACCGAATGGGGTGATGAAGGAGGTCTTCTCTTCGTCTTCGCGTGATAAGTTGATTTGATGATATCCCGAATAAGCATCCAAGAAGCTCATGGTCTGTGATCCCGCCGTTGCATCGACCAATTGGTCTATGCGAGGCAGCGGGTAGTTATCCTTCGGGCATGCCGCGTTTAAGCCCGTATGATCGACGCACATGCGCCACTTGCCTCCTTTCTTTTTGACTATGACCGGATTGGCTAGCCATTCAGAGTGCCCGATTTCTCTAATGAAGCCGGCCTTGAGGAGCTTGTCGAGCTCCTCTCGGATGATCGCTTGTTTTTCCGGGGAGAACCGCCTAAGTTTTTGTCGCATTGGTTTTTTCTCAGGCTGAACCACTAGCCTGTGCTCGATCACCTCCCTAAGGACCCCGGGCATGTCGGATGGTTCCCAGGAGAACGCATCCGAGCTTGCTCGGAGGAAGGTGATGAGCTCGAGTTCCTATTTGGGATCTAAGGAAGATCCCAAATGCACGACCTTGGCGGGCTCCGACTCGTTGAGCGGAACGGCTTTGGTTTCTCCTCCGGGCTGGAGGGCAACTTTAGGCCGGGAGTGCTTCGGTTCTTGGTCGGTGCCACGAGTGGGTAACTGTCCGACCATATCCAACGCCCTCTCGTCGCAATTTAGTGCGGACTTGTGGTTCCCCTTTATGGTTATGACTCTATTCGGCCCGGGAACCTTCAAGCACTGATATGCGTGATGTGAGGCAGCCATGAACTTGGCCAAAGCTGGTCTGCCGAGAATGGCGTTGTAGGCCGATTCGAAGTCTACCACCTCAAAGGTGATTAGCTCCGTTCTGAAGTTACTAGGGCTGCCGAAGGTCACGGGCAGAACAACCTGGCCCAAAGGCTTGATCGAGGTGCCCGGGACTATCCCGAAGAAGGGTACCGCTATGCTTTTGATCTTGGAACGAGGGATCTGCATCTCGTCCAAGACCTTAGCTGAGATTAGGTCCAGCGAGCTTCCGGAGTCTATAAGGACCCGGCCGACAAAAATGTTGCTGATGGTGGGGCTTATGACCATCG
Organism: Rhipidocladum racemiflorum; assembly: GCA_036346355.1. Lineage (NCBI taxonomy): Eukaryota > Viridiplantae > Streptophyta > Magnoliopsida > Poales > Poaceae > Rhipidocladum > Rhipidocladum racemiflorum. The sequence continues at coordinate 49,613,306 of CM070589.1, forward strand.
GAAGCCTCTGTGGTTTGGTCATTCTGAGTGGACAGTCTTCCTTGGAGAAAGTGAGGGACAGCTCGGACCACTTAAGTTGCTGCACGGGAGGCTTTCCCTAGGTAACATGATGCACCTCCCTCGTGGCGTCCTATAAATCCCGGCGGGACTTGTAGGCGGAGGAGCCCCCGAATATGACCGCAATGTGCTTCTGGGGTTCTTGATACTCCATGTCATCCTCGTTTTCTTCGACAGGCTGCTTGCCTTTTCCCATCTCGCCCTGATCTGGGAACGATGGCATGGGGCCCTTGCCGTTGTAGAACTACTCCAGGCGGTAGGTCCACGTTCGGCAATTCCGCAGATCGTGCCCGTGCGCCTGATGTAGCAGACAGTAGAAGCCACCCCGTTGATCTGCCTGGTCGCCCCGATCGCGGTGGCAGTGTAGCTGCCCCCTTCCCCGAGCGTTAAACACACAGCGCTGCGGCTGGGATGCTCAGGGCTGTTGCTGCTCTACCGCGGTAACCATGCCCGGTGAGGGCAGTTTTTTCTTCTTCTTCTTGATCTTCTTATCCACGGAGTTCAACCCCTTTTTGCTGGCGGAGGTTTCTAGCCCGGGCTGAGGTGGTAGTTTCCCTTCATCCAGCATTTTCTTCCACTGGATGGCCTCATCTACGTTGGCATACCGGTCGGCCATCCGTAAGAGCTCATTTGCCGTTAGATCCGGATGGATCTCCAGATCCTGTGTGAAGCGCACATCTCGTACCCTGAACTTGAAAGCCCGGATGATAGCCTCGTCCGATATGTTCGGGATCGAGTTTCGGACCTGGATGAACCTCTGGACGAACTGTCGCAGGGTTTCTCCATCCGTCTGAATCAAACGCTCAAGGTCGCGCTCCTTTCTCGGGCGAATGTAACAGCTCTGGAAATTTGCTCGGAGCGCGGCGCTGAGCTGTCCCCACGACCGTATGAATCCCTCCTTCTGGTTGAAGAGCCACGTACGGGCAGCCCCGTCCAAGACTGTTGGCAGATAGTTTGCCATCACCCCTTCATCACCCCCGGTGGCCAGGATGGCGGTGGTATATATTGAGAGAAATTCATCCGGGTTCTGAGTCCCATTGAACCTCTCGATGTGCCCGGGCTTGAACTTGTTCAGCCATGTGACACTCCGAAGAGAGCTCGTGAAAGCCTGGCAGCCAAAGCTCAGGGTTTCGTGGTGAAACCTTCGGCCATAATGGTCTCTATGTGCGTTCCCCGTCCAACGCGCCGTGTGTGGGCCAAGCCGAGAGAAGACTTCGCGCGAAAGGCATGCCGACGACCGTTCGGTTGTGGAGCGTTCAGAACGCTCGTAATCCGGGTGGTCGTGAACACGTTGTTCCGAAGTTGCTCGGGAGCTATTCCCATGTCTCTCGCGGACCGAGTTAGTAGCCTGGGGTGACCTCCGGGCTTGGCTCCGAGATTCATCCCTGCGTGAGCGAACAGGTGTATGTCCCCGATGGTCCTGGGAAACACTCTGGGCAACCTGGCCGAGGGGAGGATCTGGGGCTTTCAGCTCTGCGGCAAGCCTCTCTAGGTCCTCGGCCACAACCATGCCTACTGCCTCTAGGTTTACTTGATCGGGGAAGCTGCGGAGGTCGCGCACGACCGCCGCCAAGGCCTGCAGACGCTCTCGGTTATGGCGAATAGGTGGTGGCAAGCTCCGGCGGGGTTCTGGGACGCGATCGGGGGTCCGACACTCGAGAGAGTTTCTTTCCCTAGAAACCCGCCTCTCTCTTGCTTGGCGGCGTATGCTCGCGAGGGTCTTTCCCATTGATGCTTCTAGATGGAGTCTGGCCGCCTCGTAATGGTCGCGCTTAGCGGCCTCCGAAGATCGCACCTCAGGCTCATCACAACCCCCAGCCATGTTGACATGGCGAGAGCAGGATGAGTGCGACGGGGACATCATCGTATCCCCTTGGGATGCTGTCTCTCAGTCGAACTCAAGGTCGTCTGGTATGTCCAGACCATTGTAGAGTCCGTCGTAATCATCCTCGTAGTCACCGAGGGTAAGGCTTGGAAAAGGAGGACCTGTCCTCGCGTTCCAGGGTCCGGGGAAAAGCTCCCGGACTTGGTGTGACCGATAGGATCGGTCACATTGACCACGCCGTCGCCGGCGTAGTACATGTCGTCGTCATCAACATCGTTGAAGGCGCAGAGACTCCTAGTATCTCCCGAATTCGGCATCCTCGAGGATCCCAATTCATACGGGAATCACGCTGTCGGTCCCCACGGATTGATCGCTACCTTCCTTCCTCGTAGTATGACCGAGTCCACCGGTCATGTACCCGGGTATTACGTGGTTTTTACGAGCATGCTTGCTCGTGATCGATTGGAATGGTTGTGAGCGAAGGGGCGGACATGTATGCTCGGGAGGTATGCTGCTCGTTTTGGTCTCCTGAGCATCTTCTGTTGGCACTGTATGATCGGTGGCCTTAGGATCTCCCGGGGGTACCGTGGTCTTTTACCAGATAGTCAATCCCCGACAAAAGTACTTTTGTTATTGTGGTACTTTATTATTACTGTGTGCGCTAGCGTGATCCTGGACTAGTGCAGAATACACAGAGGGTCCGGATTTGCAGATTCGGGTCCCGACACGATAAGACCCGGAGAAGAGGCAACGTTTGATAGCTCCTGCGAGGGGGACCGCTCATCGGCTCCAATGGATCCGCCATCACATCCGCAACAGGAAGTGATGTTGTTTCTGCAATGATGACCTCTACCGACGGATCGGCTGCCATTTTTGTATGTACCCCCTGAGTCATAACGGGAGAAGCCTTAGGTGCCATGTCCTCCATGATCGGCTGCACAAGAATATATGAGTCAATAGCACTAGGGGAGGTAAACAGAAGCTATGGAGCTTGTTACCTGAGGAGACGACTCAGGAGCAACGTCGGTTGTTGGAAACATGGGCGAAACCATGGGAGCAGGTTTCCTACGGCTAGTGAGTCATTTCTTCTTGACTGAATCAGATAGATAAATAAGTTCGCCGGCAAGACATCTGTACAAATCGGTAAAATAGGTCAAAACTTACCTGGCTTCGCAGGATCAGCACCAGAAGAAGATGGCATCGCTGGGCTGACCCGACTAACTTAGTCTTCTTTTGAGAGCCATTCCCTGATACATCGGTAGATTTTATCTTGTGCTGAGGATGAGCCTATGCCCCCACGTGACCTTTTCTCTTAACATCCTTCAGAGTAGGAGAACAGAGGCTAACATTAGTACAACCAATGACATTGGGGTGCAGATCAATGGCTTTACCGCTATTAGAGAAAGCCGGCCGAGTATGTTCTATCTCCTGAACATCAAGGAAATTAAGGACTTGAGAAAGCGAACGTAAAGGATGTACAAAAGAAGGGGCAATTCTCCAAAAGCTACCTTCAGATTAGGAGGGACGGGATAGGCATTGTCAAAGCAGTGGAGCACCACGCCTAGAGGATTAATGAAAAGGTGATGACTCCACTCCTACCACCATCGGTTAGAAGCACCAGCAATCCGACCGATGAACGTGATTTGAGAAAGGGAGTCGATCAACATCCCTCTTCCCAAATCCAGTGCGATACTTGCATCTAGAGCACATTTGAGCTCTTCTCGCTCCTAGAGCCTATCGAACAGCACCAACCAAGGTGGAAGTAGCCCAAGCTTCAATTGTTTGGCGCAGACAGAAGGATGATAATATTCATATGAAGGCTTTTGAGTACGGCTTGAAAGGCTAAGGCCAACTGAGAAAATCCTGAGCGATATTATATGCATAAAGCACTCTTCATCAGGATGGTAGAAGGCTGGACGTTTGTATTCCAAATCATCAATGTGCCGATACGGAAGGAAATATGAAGACGGAATGGTATCGGTCTCATAGAAGAATGAGAACAACACAATGAAGGCTTCTATTTTAAACTTCAGATCTCTTTTCTGGACCTGAGAAAAGGCCTCTCCATATGATTGGCAGCGCCTGAAAACTGGTTCTTCTTCCTCTAGGAGTCCTCATGAGGAAATTGGAGGGTCGAGGTAAGGGCAATATTGAAAGGTCGCTAGAATTGAGCCATCAGCCAGAGTTGAACAAACCAAATGGGTCCTCCTTGATTGCCGACAGTGTGAGAGTTGGCGACACCCCTGAGCTTCGAGGTAATAATATGCATCGTGTGATACACTGCGCCAAAGAGAAGTTTACCCAAAGCTATTTCCTGACCATTGGCTAAGGCCCCTGCAAGGGCTTGATAGTTGTTGGTAGGAGCTAAAGAGGAGCCACAGAACAAAAATCTATCCAACCACATGTTCAGAAAAGCAATATGTTAGCAGGGTCCCACAGGGCCAGATGATGGGTTATCCTCTTTGATATACTGAGACCAACTGATCTTAGTCGATAGCTGATGGGTGGCAACAGCTTCAAAGACATGAGGTTGGTGTCCTGTCGGCTTGAGTCCGGTAAGAGCCACCACATCCATAAGGGTTGGGCTGAAAAGACCCGGACGAAAGGAAAAAGCATTGAAAGCATCTGACCAAAAATAAGAGGCCAAAGCTATTAACGACTCATCCCTGCACATACAAGACAAGGTGAGAATTATGCAATCAGCTACTTCCAGTAATTCCCAATCTGCTCTCTTGCTGCTCCCACCCAATTGCACCGAGATTTCCATCATTTAAGCATGGTGGGCCTGGCTCTGAAACTTTCTTTCCAGCCAATCAAGTTAAAGGAGGATGAGTTCAGAGGGATCCACATAATCTCCTTGTTGATAAAATTCGGTTGGGTCCTCATCACTGGTAGATCCTAGCAAGTATTGATCGGCTGTGCCCGGTACTGAAAACCAGAATTTGCGACAGAGAATCGTCCATCAATGAAAAAGGAAAGAAGATAAGAATATCGAAGATGCGCTAATCAAATGGCCGATGATTGTCAAGATCTTTGAAGGAGTTCAGACTTACAGTCGCAATGCTTCGAGGTGAATTGACGAAGGTGACTGTCGGTGTTTCGAGCACCGGCAATACGATTTTTTAGTCTAGGGGTCGCGCGCTCCCTCTCCTCGAATGGCCTGACGAATGGAGCCCAAGAAGTATACTGGTTCGGGCTGAATGTCCCTACTCCAGTCTGTGTGGTGGATTTTATTTGCTTTCGGGTGCAAGTAATTGCACGGTGTTACAAGCGAGGACTAAGGAAAGACCTCGAGTACTACCTCTACTTGTGAAAGAGAAGAGCATTCTTTCGTTTGCTCCTATATTTTTTTCTTTGTTGTCCCGGTCCCAGAGGTTCCTACCTCCCTTTATATAGACGGAGGGGGCAGGTTACATGGGAGTTTGGAAAAGAAAGGGTGGAGTGTCCTACGCTAGGGAGTCCTGGTCTTCGGTCTCGGTCGACCGGCCGAAGTCTACTTACGCCACGCCAGGTCAGTAGCCACACTGAGCGGCGTGATTCTCTGCAGCGTCGGGCAGTGGTGTACCGACCCTCTGCGTATGATCAGGTGTTGATGTCGTAGTAGTTGGCTCTGGGGTAGCCTCAGGAGGGAGCGTGTCCTCCCACTGTGCATGACGGGATGACAAGACTGGCGCTTTTGACTTCAGCAGCCTCCCTACTGCCTTGGGAAGGATCCACCTTCCCCGTATGGTCGCTACAAGCTGTCGTGTCCGAAGGGCAGGTGGCCAACTCTTGGTGGAGACCCGTCTTGGTCGGAGCTCTTGTGGAGTATTACAGCGGTGTGAGGTCAGAGCCTGCGGGGCGTCCGACCTATAGTGGGGGTTGGAACCTGCGGGACGTCCAACCTAAGGCGATGGTCGGAGCGCCCTCCGGTTGGCTTGGTTGGGGATGGGCGTCCTTCATGCCCCAGTGGGGCCCTCGGTCAGAGCTGGATTTGGGGCAGCCCATTCGTAGTTTCTGGGCCGCTGGGGATACCCATGGTATGAGTATTCATCAGTAGCCCCCGAGCGAGCTCATTAGAGGTGGTCGGGGGTTTACCTGGGTCGGCAAGACCCAACCGAGCTCGGTGAGCGAACTCGGTCGGTCGGTTCGTCCAAGTGCGCGCGAGCGCACTCGATGGGTGTAGCCCCCGAGCCGCCGAGCCGGTCGGGGGGTTGCCTTGGTTGGCAGATTTCTGATCGAGTGCGCGCGAGCATACTCAATCGGTCACGGTGGGTGTAACCCCCGAGCGGGTCGGAGAGCCGGTCGAGGGGTTTTGCTTGGTCAGCGCGGATGACCGAATGCCTCTAGTAAGGTTCCGGTGTCCGAGTGCTTAGTCTTTCGTCATGTCTGGACGTGTTTTTTGAGACCATTTTTGTAGCCCCCGAGCGGGTCGGAGCGTCCGTCCCGAGCTTTCACACGATGAGGTTGTCTATGGGAGGAGTGGCTACTGTCTGTTCCACGTATACGCTCTGTCCACAGGTGCGGGACCTAGAGGCGGTGAGTGAACAGGTGTTTACCAAGTTGGTTTGAACACCGTGCTCGTGGAGCTGATAACGGGTGATCCGAATGGGACCTAGAGATCCCTTCCAAGGGGGATCTTTCTGAGCGGACAATCCCATCGAGGGTGTCCGGCCCTCTGGGGGCGACCCATAAGAAACCTTTCGATACTCGATCCCGTATCGGACTACGGGTCGTCCGCCGACCCGGAGCGCAGCTGGCTACCACCCATCGACGGGTTCCGCGGGGGAGTGTGAAGTATGGTCTCGGACACGAGTTTGAGGCGATTGGGTCATCCGCCGACCCAACTAGAGGCCCACTGGTAGCTCGCCCTGTTCTCGCCCCTTGCTCAATTTTCTTTTGGGGAGGCTCTAAATCCGTTTGGCGGATCAGGCCCTTGGAACCCGCAGTGCCAGGCTGGGCTTCGGGCATGAGCTGCTGGGCCTTTTCGCCACCTTGAGGCCGCAGCGGCCCACTGGGCCCTTCTTGCCTGTTGCGATGCGGTTGGTCCAGTCTAGGAGCCGAAGCCGAGGGGTCTCGCGCCTCCCGCCGTCCCATCATGATTAAATGCGTAGTGGAGGGAGTGGAAAGGAAGCGTCGTGTCTTCACTGGGGCGCGAGGCAGTCGAAGCGACGGCACGTGCAGTGTTCTGCTCGAGGCGACGCCTGTTCGGACCGCGCCGTCTCGCCTCCATAAATACGGCGTAGGGGCATGGCAAGCGGCCACGTTTGGCCATTGTGTTTGTTTCCCCGCCTCCTTGTTTCTTCCCTTCCATTTCCGCTCTGAAACATTTCGAAGAGCAGATGGCGAGTAGAGGTCAGGACCCCGCCAGTGATCGGAGGGCCGGCAAGCGGCCAACACTGGCAAACCCGCGGGGTTCAGATCCCAGGAGGCCCCGCACTGACACCGGATCTTCCGCTTGTGCGGCGAGGGGCGGAATTATTCTGCCCTCGTCCGCCTTCCGCATCCGGGACCCTCCCTTGACGTAAGTTCCCATAGCTTGGCTGCAGGTAGGTTTGGATTTCTTCTCGCTGATGTTGGCTTGTTTTCCCTATTTGTCTCAGCGCCTCTGGCTCGGGTCCGCGCTTGCCACCCGCGGCCCCCACGCCGGCTGTCTTGGTTGGGGCGGGGGAGACGGACGCTGCTGGAGCTGCCAGCCACCTTCCTCCTCCCGCCCAAGGCAGTCCCTCCGCGACGGGGGCCCAGGCGGCCGGCAAGATGGCGGCGCTAATGAGGCTACAGGCCTCCCAGACCGCCCAGGCTACGATGGCTGCCACCCAGGAAGCAGATGCGTCGGCCCAGCGGGCTCGGGCCCAGGCCGCCGAGGAGGAGCTTGTCAAGACTCGCGAGGACCTCCTCTCCATGCCCCGCCCAGCCTATGAGAGCCTAGCCAAAAGATTGGAGCCGCTGGGGGTGAGGTTGTAGGATCCCCTGGAGCGTACTGCAGCGCAGTACACCTTTGGCCTCTCCCGGGCGGCCGAGGCTCTGGTCGTCCTGCCCCGTGCCTTAAGCGAGCGCTCAGCTCGCGAGGGGCGGGAGGTTGCTGTCCTCGTGGCGGAGCATGTGCTGGCCTGCTGCGCCAGTCGTGATGCCTCCTTCGACCCGAAGGCGACCATCGCCAGGGTCGAAGGCGGCACGGGCCGGGCGTGGGCAGGAGTACGGGCGGCGGCGGAGACGGTGGCGGGGCGGTTGCACGTGGAGGCCGAGGGTGTGGTCATGGACAGCAGTGACAGCTCCGATGACGATGCCTTCTACTAGGAACCTCCTGGGCGTTCGCTCCTTTTGTTTTTCTGCTTTTTTAATTCCTACATTTTAATTTTTGGATAATTATAATGTAATATATTTTGGCCGGTCGGGTGACCGAGTATAAGTTTCCTGATTTTTGTGCACTTCTCTTTATGGAGAGTTTTTGTTGAATGACCACGGCCCATAGTGTTGGTGATATGCCCTAGAGGCAATCATGTGAGATGATTATATCATACATCTATGTTCATGTACTTATCAGTTCCATGAATAAATGTCACTCCTTTGTTCATTGAGTACAACTTAATTGTGAAATACATTGGTTATATGATATTATTCTAAATGATCCCTGGTCACATATCATTATGTGGGACAATAGTGATTTGACCAGCACATATATTGATTGATGGTAATGTTTCACATACCATAGATATGGAGATATCAAATCAATAATGTGGGCACATGTTAGAGAACATGGGGTTGGATAGACCCGCTCCGAGACACTGCTGAGATTGTTATCTTAAGAAGTGCCACCAGGATGTAGTCTCGAGTGGTATACCTATATGATCCTTTGACATAAGATTCTTATTGATTCTCAGCATGTGTAATTGTATACTTTGGGGCTATCAAACGCTTCACCATAACAGGGGAGTTATAAAGGTAGCTTACGGGTATGCCATGAAACATGACGTGAGATGTAAGAGATCAAGATGGAATTTGCCCCTCCTTGATAACGGGAGAGATATCTCTAGGCCCCTCGGTGTGGATGGATAAGGGAAAGTGCATGGCCATGCTAAAGTGATTAAAGAGTTAATCACGAATTATATGCATTACAATGACGAGTGAATTTGTCGAGCTATCACAAGGGTGGCACGCTTCTTGCCTTGAGCTTGACTGATATCGTGTGGCAAAAGGATCCTATGTGAGTATATCAAGGTTCAGCTGATTCGATCATTGTGTACATTCGGGGGTCAATATGTGCTGCTAGGTACTGCTATTGACTTGTGGTCTGGAAAAGGGGTTCTCCTGGACCGCGGCTGACTTGTACATGAGCCTAATGGGTCACACACTTAACGGGTTGGATCATGTGTAATGGATCGGATCCATTAGTAGGTTTATGTGGATTTGGATCCTCTAGCGTCTTAATGGATTTCTATTGTAGAAGATCCATTAGTGCGATCCCTAGTGGGCTTCTATTATAGAAGGCCCGTTAGTGCGCTCTATATAAAGGAGGTGTGGGGGCGTGCGGAGTGATAGTCTCCCCACCACAAGCCCTAGCCGCCACTGCGTTCCTACTAAACCCTAGCCGCACGCGTGGGTGCTAGCACACCAGCGCGCGTTGATCCCACCCCGGACGTGTGGATACCGTAGAGGTGTCATCGCTGTTGCGTCGGCGCTGATCGATTCAATCGGCTACATCAACTGTGTGACTACAACGTAGCTGTTGTGACGGCGATCCGCGACGAGGAGGAGGTGTACCACGTTGTGTTTGACTACGTACTGTGCTTCGGAGCACACGGGGAGGCTTCACTCACTCTACTTCCGCTGCTAACGTGCTCCAAGGGTAATGCTCCATGATCTCTAACTCGCATGTTTCCTGGGTGTTCGCGGTAGAAAAAATTTGATTTCAGCTAGCGTAGCACCGCCTTCTCCTTTAGTGGTATCAGAGCCGATCTTGCGTTGTCTTGGATCTGGATGCTGCACATATGTTGATATGCTGTTGAGTTGGTCACGGGTTGATGCGATCAATCGGTATAGGGTTCATGAGGTACGAGTTGGTAGTGCCTTGAGGCCAAAAAGATTAGTTCGTGCTTTATCTAGATTGTTCCGCGACTTGCCCATACCGGCTGGAAACACCATCTGGACTTCCGTCATGTGCCATCTATGATATTAGCCAACAGATCGAGGCTACATGCGCACAACCTTCTCGAGGGGCCTACACGATCAAAAGATTAGTTCGTGCTCGTTTTCTTCCGTGCCGTGCATTACCCCTACCGGCTGGTAACACCATCGAGGTAGTAGCCCGTGCCGAATAAATCGCGCCAACAGATCGAGATCGGTGTGGTCGCCGCCTTCTCATGGATCTTATGGAAATTGAGCGGGACCGCCGATAGTCAGCGTAGCGCCGACTAATTGAAACTTGTTCACATCGTGCGCGCTAGAATTCGAACCAGCGCCTAACTTGTTTTTGTAGGGAATGATGTGAATGGTATGGCTCCCTTGTGTGTATGTGATGCATTAATGTAATTTTCATAGTCTGCGTGCTATGGTTAATTGCAGCTTGGGCTGCCATGTTATTGTATAACAGCATGCGTGCTTATTTGTGATGCTTCATATCCTCATGTAATTTGCTACTAGCTATTATGTGTAGTAGCTTAGTGTATTTTCATGGAGGCTTCTAGCATGGTGACTCGGTCGACATGAAGCGTGATGATGGAGATCGGAACGCCACGGGCCATACCATTTCACAAGTCAATATGATTGTTTGTGATGATTCCTGTCATGCTATTCCTTCATATTTCATAGTTTGTGGATATGATTTTCATATGATAGAATAGTTTCCCTCGAAAAATTAAGTGTTTGATGCCCTTCCAATAGCTGCACCCATAAGGTCTTGTACATTAATTGGCAGTTTCAACATACAATAGGGTGCCATTAATTTCCTTGACCATTGGGGTGAAGTCGGACTTCACACGCATAGTATTGGTTTACTTATCGAGGCTATCAAAATGGTTTTGGGCCTCGGGGCACCAGTGTTGGGAGCCGGGTCATTGGATGCCACCCAACGAACAAGAGTCACATACGATGTGATTGGCAAGGGGTGCCTACCTATGTCACTTAGTCCTAGGAGTCGCTTCCGCGCACTAGATCTTTGGATGACTATGGATCTTGTCCTACTGAAATGCACTAGAGGGAAAGTGATTTTAATGGGAGCATCTTTTATTAAAATTGTTTAATAGAAGGTTTACACGAACATTGTGCTAAAACTTTGCTTTACTGTTATAGATGGCGCCTAATACTATCAATAACTCCAATTTTAACTTGCAATCGATTCTGGAGAGAGAGAAGCTCTCTGGAACAAATTTCATTGATTGGTATCGTAACTTGAGAATTGTTCTCAAGCAAGAGAAAAAGGAGTATGTCATTGAGAAGCCATATCCTAAGGAACTAGCTGATGATGCTATTGCTGCTGAACGACGTGCTTATGATAAGCATGTCAATGATGAGGTTGATGTTGGTTGTCTCATGCTTGCTACAATGAACTCTGAGCTTCAGAAGCAATATGAGAACACGAATGCCTATGCTATGATCTTCGTAGCATGTTTGAGAACCAAGCTAGGGCTGAGAGATTCTCGATCTCAAAAGCTCTGTTTGCGTGCAAGCTAACCGAAGGTAGTCCAGTGAGTCCTCATGTGATCAAGATGATTGGTTACATTGAGAACTTGGAGAAACTGAACTCGCCCTTAAGCTAGGAGTTGGCCACTGATGTGATTCTCCAGTCGCTTCTTGCAAGCTTCGAGCCTTTCATCATGAACTTTCATATGAATGGCATGAAGAAAAACATGTCTGAATTGCATGGGATGTTTAAGACAGCAGAGGAAAGCATCAAGAAAAGCAATAATCATGTGATGATGGTCCAAAAGGATAGTGGTAAGAAAAGGAAGCGTGGGGCAAAAGGCAAGGGTAAGGATGTGATCTCGAACCCGAAACCTAAGCATGATGGTAAGACCAAGGGTGGTCCTGCTGCTTCCGATGAATGTCACTACAGCCATAAACCTGGTCATTGGCGTAGAAACCGCAAGAAATATCTGGAGGATAAAAAGAATGGAACTTTGGCTTCCACTTCAGGTATTAATGTTATAGAAATTAATCTTGCTACTTGTCCCAACAAGTCATGGGTATTTGATACCGGATCAATGATTCACACTTGCAAATCGTTGCAGGGGCTAAGAAGGACTAGAAGTTGTGCAAGTCGTGAAGTGGAAATTCGCGTCGGCAATGGCACAAAGGTTGCTGCAGTGGCCGTTGGCGTTTATCCCTTATCGTTACCTTCAGGATTAGTTTTGGAATTAAATAATTGTTATTACATTCCAGCTTTGAGCAGAAACATTATCTCTTCTTCATGTTTGGAAGAAGATGGTTCTGATTTTGTAATAAAGAACAAACATTGTTCAATTTATTTCAATGGTATGCTCTATGTTCATTGTCCATTATTGAATGGGCTATATGTGCTAGAACTTGAAGATAAATTTGTCTATAATGTTAATGCTAAAAGGCTCAAAACAAATTATTTTAATCACACTTATTTATGGCATTGTCGCTTAGGCCACATAAATGAGAAACGCGTGCAGAAGCTCCATAGAGATGGTCTTCTTGATTCATTTGATTTCGAATCATTTGACACATGTGAATCTTGTTTACTTGGCAAGATGACTAAGACGCCATTCACTGGTTCAAGTGAGAGGGCCAGTGAATTGTTGGCTTTAGTACATACGGATGTATGTGGACCAATGAGCGTTGTGGCCAAAGGTGGATTTCAGTACTTCATTACTTTTACTGATGACTTTAGTAGATATGGCTATATCTATTTAATGAAGCATAAGTCTGAATCTTTTGAAAAGTTCAAGGAGTTTCAGAATGAAGTACAAAATCATTTGTGCAAGACAATCAAATTTCTGCGATCTGATCGTGGAGGTGAATATTTGAGCCATAAGTTTAATGATCATCTTAAGAGTTGTGGAATTGTTTCACAATTGACTCCGCCAGGGACTCCTTAGTTGAATGGCGTGTCTGAACGGAGGAATCGAACTCTGTTGGACATGGTTCGATCTATGATGAGTCAAACTGATCTTTCGTTATCTCTTCGGGGACATGCTCTAGATACTGCTGTGTTCACCTTAAATAGGGTTCCATCGAAATCCGTAAGTAAGACACCATATGAGATGTGGAAAGGGAAACGTCCCGATTTGTCTTACCTAAAGATTTGGGGCTGTGAGGCTTATGTTAAACATTCGATGTCAGATAAGCTCCACGCTAAATCACACAAGTGCTTCTTTGTGGGGTACCCAAAATCTGTAGGGTATTACTTTTATAACCGAGAGGAGGGCAAAGTGTTTGTCGCCTGGAATGGTGTCTTTTTGGAAAAGGTGTTTTTCAAAAGAGCCAGTGGGAGCAAGGTGCAACTCGAAGAAATTTGGGAAACATCTGAAAATATTTCAGCTCCCACTGATCCACATGAGGAGATGCAAAACGTTGCAGAACCGATGGAAGAGGCACCAGTCCCACGAAGGTCTACAAGGGCAAGCCGCGCTCCCGAGAGGTATATGTTCCTCGCTACGGAACAGCGTGACATTTTCTTGTTAGACAATGATGAGCCCAAGAACTATGCGGAAGCGATGGTGGGACTGGACTCTGAGAAATGGCTAGAGGCCATGAGATCTGAAATAAAGTCCATGCATGATAATCAAGTTTGGGACTTGGTTGATCTGCCTGATGGTGTGAAAACCATCGAGTGCAAATGGGTCTTTAAGAAAAAGATAGATGCCGATGGAAATGTTCACATCTATAAGGCACGGTTGGTGGCAAAAGGGTATAAGCAAATTCATGCTATCGACTATGATGAAACTTATTCGCCTGTAGCCATGCCGAAGACTATCCGGATCATGCTAGCAATTGCCGCATTTCACGACTATGAGATACGTCAAATGGATGTCAAAACGGCTTTCCTAAATGGAGACCTAAGTGAGGATGTGTACATGACACAACCTGAAGGTTTTGACAATCCTAAGAATGTTGGCAAGATATGCAAGCTTCGAAAGTCCATTTATGGACTGAAGCAGGCATCTCGGAGTTGGAATCTTCGTTTTGATAAAGTGGTCAAAGAGTTTGATTTCATCAAGAACGAAGACGAGCCTTGTGTTTACAAGAAGGCAAGTGGGAGCGCGATTGTATTTTTGGTCTTGTATGTGGATGACATTTTATTAATTGGAAATGATATTCTAATGTTAGAAACTGTTCAATCTTATCTGAGAAAATGTTTCTCGATGAAAGATTTGGGAGATGCAGCTTACATTTTGGGCATAAAGATCTATAGAGATAGATCGAGGAGGCTAATCGGATTAAGTCAAAGTACGTACATTCACAAGGTTTTGAAATGGTTCGAAATGCATAATTCCAAGAAAGGTTTCCTGCCAATGTCACATGGTGTTAGTCTTAGCAAGACTCAGTGTGCTTCGACACCTGATGAGCTGGATAGAATGAGTAGGATTCCATATGCCTCTGCTATTGGATCCATCATGTACGCCATGTTGTGTACTCGCCCAGATGTTTCTTATGCTCTAAGTGTTACGAGCAGATACCAATCAAATCCAGGTGAGAGTCATTGGATGGCTGTAAAGACTATTCTCAAGTAATTGCGAAGGATTAGAGATATGTTCTTGGTCTTTGGAGGTGAAGAAGAGCTCGTCGTAAAGGGTTACGCTGATGCTAGCTTCCAAACCGATAAAGATGACTCACGATCGCAATCCGGTTTTGTATTCTGTCTCAATGGTGGGGCAGTGAGCTGGAAAAGTTCCAAGCAAGAGACAGTAGCTGATTCCACTACGGAGGCTGAGTATATTGCAGCTTCTGAAGCTACAAAGGAGGCTGTTTGGATCAGAAAATTTGTTTCTGAGTTGGGAATTATCGCTAGTGCATCCTGTCCAGTGGACCTCTATTGTGACAATAGTGGTGCCATTGCACAAGCGAAGGAGCCTAGGTCTCACCAAAAATCCAAACACATACTCAGGCGTTATCACCTCATCCGAGAGATCATCGATAGAGGAGATGTGAAGATTTGCAAAGTGCACACGGATCTGAATGTCGCCAATCCGCTGACAAAACCTCTTCCACAACCGAAGCATGAGGCACACATAAGAGCCATGGGTATTAGATACTTGCATGATGCACTCTAGTGCAAGTGGGAGATTGTTGGTGATATGCCCTAGAGGCAATCATGTGAGATGATTATATCATACGTCTATGTTCATGGACTTATCAGTTCCATGAATAAATGTCACTCCTTTGTTCATTGAGTACGACTTAATTGTGAAATACATTGGTTATATGATATTGTTCTAAATGATCCCTGGTCACATATCATTATGTGGGACAATAGTGATTTGACCAGCACATATATTGATTGATGGTAATGTTTCACATACCATAGATATGGAGATATCAAATCAATAATGTGGGCACATGTTAGAGAACATGTGGTTGGATAGACCCGCTCCGAGACACTGCTGAGATTGTTATCTTAAGAAGTGCCATCAGGATGTAGTCTCGAGTGGTATACCTATATGATCCTTTGACCTAAGATTCTTATTGATTCTCAGCATGTGTAATTGTATACTTTGGGGCTATCAAACGATTCACCATAACAGGGGAGTTATAAAGGTAGCTTACGGGTATGCCATGAAAAATGACGTGAGATGTAAGAGATCAAGATGGAAATTGCCCCTCCTTGATAACGGGAGAGATATCACTGGGCCCCTCGGTGTGGATGGATAAGGGAAAGTGCATGGCCCTGCCAAAGTGATTAAAGAGTTAATCACGAATTATATCCATTACAATGACGAGTGAATTTGTCGAGCTATCACAAGGGTGGCACGCTTCTTGCCTTGAGCTTGACTGATATCGTGTGGCAAAAGGATCCTATGTGAGTATATCAAGGTTCAGCTGATTCGATCATTGTGTACATTTGGGGGTCAATATGTGCTGCTAGGTACTGCTATTGACTTGTGGTCTGGAAAAGGGGTTCTCCGGGACCGCGGCTGACTTGTACATGAGCCTAATGGGTCACACACTTAACGGGTTGGATCATGTGTAATGGATCGGATCCATTAGTGGGTTTATGTGGATTTGTATCCTCTAGCGTCTTAATGGATTTCTATTGTAGAAGATCCATTAGTGCGATCCCTAGTGGGCTTCTATTACAGAAGGCTCGTTAGTGCGCTCTATATAAAGGAGGTGTGGGGGCGTGCGGAGTGATAGTCTCCCCACCACAAGCCCTAGCCGCCACCGCGTTCCTACTAAACCCTAGCCGCATGCGTGGGTGCTAGCACACCAGCGCGCGGTGATCCCACCCCGGACGTGTGGATACCGTAGAGGCGTCATCGCTGTTGCGTCGGCACTGATCGATTCAATCGGCTACATCAACTGTGTGACTACAACGAAGCTGTTGTGACGGCGATCCGCGACGAGGAGGAGGTGTACCACATCGTGTTCGACTACGTACTGTGCTTCAGAGCACGCGGGGAGGCTTCACCCACTCTACTTCCGCTGCTAACGTGCTCCAAGGGTAATGCTCCATGATCTCTGACTCGCATGTTTCCTAGGTGTTCGCGGTAGAAAAATTTTGTTTTCGGCTAGCGTAGCACCGCGTTCTCCTTCACATAGGAACCGCTGGGGTTGCTTGAGCGTAGGTCGGAGTGCCAGCATTTCGAGGGAGACGTAAAGAGAGTGAAAACTTTGCTATCAAAAAACACGTCTCCGTCCGATTCTGTATGGGTAGGTCCTTCTTCCGCAGAGCACTACTAAGCGACCGTAGCCACTGGGGCATAGGCCGTAGTGCTCGGGTCGAGAGGGTCATTGCTTGGGAGGACCGAACGGCCGGTCGGATCGCCGGATGGGTATGCTAGTGCTAGGTCCCGAGCGGGTCGAACGATCGCCTCGATCGGCAGAGTCCGACTGACTTGGTTTGGTGGGATACAACTTGAGGCTTGTCTCGCGGCAGAGTCCGACTGGCCTGGTCGGCAGGTTTTCGCCCATCATAGCAGGGTCCGACTGGCCTGGTTAGCTGGCTTTCGACCGGGTGCGATCTGTGAAATCATGTGCTGAAAAATTGACTTTGAACTGAAAAATTAACTTAGATTTGAATTTGCAAAATGTGTTTGTTCATTTGTTTTGACAATTGACAAGAAACAGTAAGTTTTGCCTTGGCGCCGGACCAATCCTAAAGAAAACAGTAAGTTTCCCATCTACGACGGACAAACTTTCTTGGTCCTTTGTAAACATGCTTTTTGACAACCTCTTTCTCCTATGTACAACGGACAAAGTTTTTGTGTCCGTCGTGAACATGTTTTTGAGCGCATGAGCCAAACCCTATTTTCCAAGAATCCAGTAAGTTTCGCATGTACGACGGACAAAGTTTTTGGGTCTGTCGTGAACGGCTTTTTGAGGATTGATTTCGCATGTACAACGGACAAAGTTTTTGGGTCCGTCGTAAACATGTTTTGGCCGGAATGTTTTCTTTTGGAACCGAGAGTTTCCCTTGTACAACGGACAGACTTTGTTGGTCCGTTGTGAACTGTTTTCTAGGGTTTCACTTGGCATTTGCGCCGGACTGGTTTTGTTTGTCCGTCGTGAACGCGTTTTTGCTGAATTAGGGTTTTGAGCAGAATTGAAATAATTTGAATTTGAGATTATGAAATTTGTGATGATTTCATGATGCTTCTTTTGAAGTGGACTTTATGCAATGCTCATGTGAGTAGTTGCATGGATTGACATTGAGTCAAGTCGTGGACTTGTGCTCGGAATCGTTTTGTGATTTGTTCATGTGCAGGTATTGCTCGAAGACGAATGTGGTCGATGACGGGACCGGAACTAGGTTCATGGAGGAACTGAGGTTCGGGACTAGGTTCAGGAGGAACTGAGGTCTTGGTGGTCAAGGATGTCATGCGGGACGTTCGGGCTAAGAGAATGGTGCACATGAAGAATGGTTAGTCACGTGAGAATGGCAGGAGGTCATTCGCGTGCAAAGTGTTAGTCACGTGAGTATGGCAGGTTGCCATACGCGTGCAAAGTGTTAGTCACGTGAGTATGGTAGGGTTGCCATACGCGTGCAAGAGTTGTACTCGGCCAGGTTGGGCCAAGTAGAGTTGAGTTGGATACTGATTCCTTCTAGGGAATAGGACTCGTATTGAGAACTCATTGTGGGTTGGTGCTTTAAATAGGTGGGGGGTCTCCTGTTGAAAGGCACCAAGTAGAGCTGAGCGCATCAAGCTTTGAGCTTGGTTTTAGGGTTTGTACTCTTTTGATGAGAGTATTTTAGACAAGAAATAAAGATCAATTCTTCTAAGATTTTTGCGTGCTCTGAGAACCACGTCGCTACGTTGTTTTCTGTTTTGGTTCTTGTTTGCATGCTTGTTCTAATTCTAGATTGGTTTTGATCGTTGAGTTTCATCTTGATTTGATCCATCAAAAACCGTTCTAGGGTATTGATTTAGAGTTTCTCAAAGTCTAGTTGATTAATCTTTTGAAAATCTTGTTTAATCTTGAAGTTTTGATTAGATTGATTCTCGTCAAGTTACGGATCGAAAGCTTGCGAAGCTTATAACTTTTGATCCGTAAGTCCGATCGAGCTGATTCTTTTTGGGTTGGATTAAATGCTGGAATCTAGTTTTTGTGTCCAATTTTCAGATCGATCCGACGGTTGGATCTCGAGAATTCGCGTTTTATCGAACCTTTGTCATTACTGTTTTTGTCGGAAACGAAGCAATTATTTGGTTCTGTTTTGGGGTGAACTTTTAATAGATCAAGAATTTGGTTTTAGCTTCCGCACAATCATTCACCCCCTCGATTGCTATATTCGTGATACTTCGATCCTACAAGTGGTATCGAGCAAGGTTTCTCTAATCTATCTTAACCGGTGATTAGATCAATGGATCGTTATTCGACAAAATCATGTGTGTTCGATGGTGTTGATTTTCAGTTTTGGAAAGCCAAGATGGAGGCGTTCATCCAAGCACAAGGCTTCACAATTTGGGAGAAGGTCTACAAGCTATATGAAGTCCCTGCAAACGACAACGCCAACGACACCAATCGCACACATGTTGAAGCAAATAGCAAGGCGCGCAACTTGATCATCCAAGGCTTGGGACGCTTGTGACTTTGATCGTGTGGTTCATCTTCGATCCGCATATGAGGTATGGAAATCTCTTTGTGATTACCATGAGGGTTCTAACTTGTCAAAGAGGTTCGCCAAGATATTTACAAAAAAGAATACATGCGTTTTGAGATGAAACCTAGTGAATCAGTAGATGACTTCTTTGCGTTTCAATAAAATTCTTAGCAATCTACGTCTTTGTTGGAGTTAGCTACACTGATGCTGAAAATGCTCGACAATTGCTTAGTGCTTTGGACATGTCGGTGTGGGAGATGAAAGTAACATCTATACAAGAATCTACTACCATGAGCACACTCACATTAGATGTTCTTTACTCTAAGTTGAAAACTCATGAGTTGGATGTTCTTGCCAGGAAGGGTAACATTAAATCAATTGCTTTGATCTCTAACCCTAACATGTCAAATGCAAATTCTTCTTCTAGCTTTGCCTTGTCTTCCATGTCTTCTTTAACAGATGAGCAACTTGAAGAATTTCCTGAAGAAGATCTGGCACTACTCTCTTCTCGCTTTAACAAAGCTTTGCAGAATGTAAGAATGAGAAAGAGAGGTGGTCCTCCAAGATGCTATGAGTGTGGTGACCTCAACCATATTCGCACAAATTATCCTAAGCTTGCAGGAAAAACATCAAAGGAGGAGAAGGACAACGGGGAAGGAATGAGAAGAAAAGGTTCTCGTCAAATGATAGGAAGAAGAAGAGCTTCATCAACCGCAAGGTGGTTCACTGAGTTCTTTCCGCTCTTGAACAAGTCAATTTGAGCGATGTGGACTCGGAGAGCAGCGAAGATGATGCAACTCCAAGCAAGCATGATTTGATAGGATTATGTCTCATGGCAAGCAGCAAGGATAGCTTCACCGAGGGCGACCACGACAAAGAACTTCAATGAGGTAGATCCCTCTTATGATGAATTAGCTATTGCTGTTGCTCGTCTTGGAAAATTACTTGACAAACGTGATAAGAAAATTAAGAAACATGATTTCATTATTGAATCATTGAATGCTGAAATTGCTAGACTTAAGACTTTGATTCCTAGTGATGATACTTGCAAATCATGTGACTTAATTTACAATGAGCTCACCTTGCTTAGGAAAGAACATGCTCTTTTGTTGCATCTAAATAAGAAAAATGAGAAACATGTTGTACATGCTAGCTGTTCCAATCGATGATTTGCATAGTTCAACTTCTTGTTCTAAATGCTCAACTCTTGAATTAAAATTAAAAGATGCAAATGCTAGGGTTTCTCAATTAATCGATAATTTGCTTTCACATGAAATTCTCTCATGCTCAACTTGTCGCAAGCAAAAGAAAAAGTAGATGTTCCCTGCAATAATTGTTTAACTCTTGCTAAGAAAGTTGATTACTTGCAAAATTCTTTGGAACGTTTCACTAATGGCAAGAAGAAGTTGAACATGATTTTGGATCAATCTAAGGTTAGCACAAACAAGAGAGGTTTAGGTTTTGATCCTTATGCCACATATGAAACTAAACCTCGCACTGTTGTTCAGGCTCCTTGCAAAATTGAGTTATCTAATGAGCCTAAGAAAATTGCTTTTCAATCTGCTGGTTTTTTATCTTCTACTATGATGAATGCAAAATGTGCTTTTACTGTTAAAGCTAAACATCATGTCAAGTACACTTGCACTCATTGTGGTAGAGATGGACACTTAGTAGATTTTTGCTTTAGACTAGCCAAACAGCAAAAGAAGAAAAGAACTGAGGCTAGGTCAAATTTCAGCAAAGCACATTTCTATGCGCCTAGAGTGATGAAAACACCTTCTGTTCCTACAAACATGGGAAAAGGCAAATCTGATTTTGTGCATAAAAATTATCGTGTTGTACCTACTGTTGTGCGTCGTGTGTCTCAGTACTGGATTCCCAAAAAACTCATTCCTAACCCCAGTACTGAGGCCTCGACATGTTTTGCTATGTAGGTTTCTCGCGCAAGGAAGGAGAACATATGGCTAGTGGATTCCGGATGCTCACGCCACATGTTCGGTGATAAGAATTGGTTCTCCTCCCTCACTCGTGCATCTCGTGCTGAAAGTGTTACTTTTGGAGATGCTTCTTCCTCTTCTGTTGTGGCAAAAGGTACAATAAAGGTAAGTGACAAGTTTATGTTCAAAGATGTGGCTCTTGTTGAAAATTTGAAATATAACTTGCTTTCTGTCTCACAAATGCTTGATGAAGATCTTGAGATAAGCTTTAAGAAAAATGAATGCAAAGTGCTAGATGCTTCAGGTGATCTTGTGTTCAAAATTTCTCGTTTTGGAAGAGTCTTTAAAGCTGATTTTGATGCATCACCTTCTTCTAAGCATAGGTGTCTAATTGCCAATGTTTCTAAAGATTTATTCTTTTGGCATCGTAGACTTGGTCATGTTGGTTTTGATCATCTTACTCGTGTAAGTGGTTTAGATCTTATACGTGGCCTGCCTAAGCTTAAGGGTGATAGCAATCTAGTATGTTCTTCTTGTAGACATAGTAAGATGATTGCAGGTTCACATCCACCTCTTACCATGATGATGACAAACGCTCCAGGACAGCTTCTACATCTTGATACAGTTGGACCATCTCGAGTTCAATCCTTTGGAGGCAAACGGTATGTGCTTGTGATTGTTGATGATTTTTCTAGATACTCTTGGGTGTATTTTATGGCATCTAAGGATGAGACTTTTAGTCATTTTAGAAGTCTTGTTCTTAGGATTTCTGTTGACCATCCAGGAGCTCTCAAAGCTATTAGAAGTGATAATGGAACTGAATTCAAAAATGCTTCCTTTGATCTCTTTTGTGCTGAAAAAGGAATTGATCATCAATTTTCATCTCCTAGAGTGCCTCAACAAAATGGTGTAGTCGAAAGAAAAAACAGAACGTTAGTTGAGATGGCTAGAACCATGTTAGATGAATATCACACTCCTAGGAACTTTTGGGCTGAAGCGATTTCAACTGCATGTTATGTTTCAAACCGTGTGTTTTTGAGATCAAAATTGGGTAAGACTCCATATGAGCTTCGGTTTGGACACAGGCCTACTGTTTCTCACTTTAGGGTTTTTGGATGCAAATGCTTTGTCTTGAAATCTGGAAATCTTGATAAATTTGAAGCTAGATCAATGGATGGCTTTTTCCTTGGATATCCTGCTCATACTCGTGGCTATCGTGTGCTTGTTTTGGAGACTAACAAAATTGTGGAAACTTGTGAAGTTACTTTTGATGAGGCTAGTCCAGGCACTAGTCCAAGTGATGCAGTCTGACGCATATGTTCAGGGGAGAAAATCTTTGAAGATAATGATGATGTTGAAGATGAGGTCTTGACTATTTCTAATGCACAACAAGTTGTAGCACCTTTGGCACCTACTACTACATCACCTACTGACTAACCATCCTCAAGCTACAACATCATCTGTACATGCTGAAAATGAAGAAGGAGAAGGAGAAGTCTCAAAAGCCAATGCTCCCTTGCACATTCAGAAAATGCATCCATCTGAACAAATGATTGGAGACCTAAATGAGAGAGTCACTCGATCCAGGTTTATTCATTCTGACACTCATGCTCATTCCACTTTAGTTGCTTCTTTTGAACCCAAAGATATATCTCATGCATTATCTGACGAATCTTGGATCAATGCCATGCATGAAGAAATAGAGAATTTTGAACGAAATAAAGTTTGGAAACTTGTCTCACCTCCTCCAGATTTTAATGTTATTGGAACTAGATGGGTTTTCAAAAATAAACAAAGTGAGGATGGTGTTGTTGTTAGAAACAAGGCTAGATTTGTTGCTCAAGGTTACACTCAAATTGAAGGCTTAGATTTTGATGAAACCTTTGCTCCTGTTGCTAGAATTGAAGCC
Source organism: Rhipidocladum racemiflorum (assembly GCA_036346355.1). Classification (NCBI taxonomy): domain Eukaryota; kingdom Viridiplantae; phylum Streptophyta; class Magnoliopsida; order Poales; family Poaceae; genus Rhipidocladum; species Rhipidocladum racemiflorum. The sequence goes on from CM070589.1 coordinate 49,636,237, forward strand.
ATTAGAATCCTTTTAGCTTTTGCTGCATCCAAAGGTTTCAAATTGTATCAAATGGATGTGAAAAGTGCTTTTCTGAATGGCTACATAAATGAGGAGGTTTATGTCAAGCAACCACCTAGTTTTGAAAATCCAAAGTTTCCAAATCATGTGTTCAAACTAACAAAAGCTTTGTATGGTTTGAAACAAGCCCCTAGAGCATGGTATGATAGGCTAAAAACCTTTTTACTTGAAAAGGGCTTTTTAATGGGAAAGGTTGACAAAACTCTCTTTTTACTCAAGCAAGGCAATGATCAACTATTCGTTCAGATTTATGTTGATGATATTATCTTTGGTGGTTCATCTCATATTTTAGTGTCCGAGTTTTGAAACAATGAGGAAGGAGTTTGAGATGAGTATGATGGGTGAGTTGACATACTTTTGGGATTTCAAATCAAGCAAACGAAGGATGGTACTTTTGTGCATCAAAGCAAATATACAAGAGACTTGCTACATCGTTTTGGGATGGAAAACAGCAAGCCGATCATGACACCTATGGAGAGCACTTGCGCACTTGACCACGATGAAGATGGTGAGCCGGTTGATCAAAAGGAATATAGAAGCATGATAGGTTCACTTTTGTACCTCAACGCATCAAGGCCGGATATATAATTTGCTGTGTGCTTGTGTGCTCGTTTTCAAGCTTACCCACGTGCATCACATAGACAATCTGTCAAAAGGATTTTCAGGTATCTTCATGGAACTCAAGATTTTGGCATTTGGCTTTCTGCTTCCTCATGCATTAGTTTGAGATCTTTTTCTGATGCTGATTTTGGAGGATGTAGAATTGATAGGAAGAGCACTTCTGGTTCATGTCACTTCTTGGGAAATTCTCTCATTGCATGGTCATCTAGAAAGCAATCTTACATTTGCACAATCAAGCTCGAATCTGAATATGTGGCTGCTGCTAGTTGTTGTTCTCAAATTCTTTGGATAGTAGCTACACTTAAAGATTATGGGGTTATTTTGGATAGTGTTCCTCTTATGTGTGATAACACTAGTGCAATTTGCATTGCTAAGAACCCTGTGCAACATTCAAGAACAAAACATATTGACATCGATTTCACTTTCTTAGAGATCATGTTGAAAAAGGCAACATTGTGCTTCATCATGTGGATCTTGAACATCAATTGGCAGACATTTTCACAAAATCTTTGTCTTCTTCTCGTTTTGCTTTTATTCGGGGAGAACTTGGAATTGTTCATCCAATGGGATTGTTTTGAGGGGGAGTTTCTTTGCCAAGTTCTTTCACTTAATGAGCTCACTTTATCATATTTCTTTATATGTTATGTAATTGAGCTAATATATGATAATCTAATTATCTCACTTGAACTAAAATGACATTGCGGAATTCCCTGGACTGATTACCTATAGCTAAATACTCTGTGATATCTTACTCTTCTAGGCTTGATATTGAATCCTCTTGACAAATTTGGGCTATGAAGCAAGTGTGGTTTCAACTTTACTCTTTCATAAGACCTTTTAATCACTTTTGCATGTTTATAATCAAAGAAAAATGAAAAGAAAAGGGAATCAATAAAAAAGGGTTGTTAAAAGCAAAAAACCTCAAGTTATGTGCTTCAGGCTTGCTTTCCCTAAAAAGATAAGATGTATGCTTCAAGCATGCCATTCCCTCAAAGATAAGATGTATGCTTCAAGCATGCCACTCCTAGAAAATAAAAGAAGTATGCTTCAAGCATGCCACATGCAACTTATTGTTTAAAGATTAAATTGGTCCACTAGATTGGAGTTGAAACTACTTGCTCGCCCTGATTTGTTATTTGCTTCAACTTTGAGCCTTTGTTTTTCTACTAAAGGTTTTGCTTAGTACTTGGCTATAGTTGACTGAATTGAGGTTGAGATGCATGTCATTCCCTAACTTGCTAAAATCACATCAAGATCATGTATTTTGCATATTATGTGATATATAAGGTTATATGATCGAATGAGCTCATCTTTTCCTATCTTGGCACTCCCTTGTTTCTCTTTGTGAAATCATTGTTTCAGGAAAAATTTTGAACATGTTCTCTCTTTTACTCTTGATGAATCCATTGTCAAAGGGGGAGAAATTTGGAAATCATTGAAAAGTTTAAAGAAAAAGGGAGAGTTGTTAAATTTGAGAATTTTGGGAGAAGTTTGGAAAATTTTTGAAATTTTTGGGCGCATTGCACATTCACACACATTTTCATTCTCAGGGGGAGATTTTGTTTTGCATTTTGGTCAAAGGGGGATTTCTGTGTTTTCTTACTTTGGTCTTTGATCCTTTGGATTTCAAAATCAAAGTGAATGCCAAATGTTCAATTCTAAGTGGTGTTGCCAATGTTTTCATCAAGGGGGAGATTGTGAAATCATGTGCTGAAAAATTGACTTTGAACTGAAAAATTAACTTAGATTTGAATTTGCAAAATGTGTTTGTTCATGTGTTTTGACAATTGACAAGAAATAGTAAGTTTTGCCTTGGCGCCGGACCAATCCTAAAGAAAACAGTAAGTTTCCCATCTACGACGGAGAAACTTTCTTGGTCCTTTGTAAACATGCTTTTTGACAACCTCTTTCTCCTATGTACAACGGACAAAGTTTTTGTGTCCGTCGTGAACATGTTTTTGAGCGCATGAGCCAAACCCCATTTTCCAAGAATCCAGTAAGTTTCGCATGTACGACGGACAAAGTTTTTGGGTCTGTCGTGAACGGCTTTTTGAGGATTGATTTCGCATGTTCAACGGACAAAGTTTTTGGGTCCGTCGTAAACATGTTTTGGCCGGAATGTTTTCTTTTGGAACCGAGAGTTTCCCTTGTACAACGGACAGACTTTGTTGGTCCGTTGTGAACTATTTTCTAGGGTTTCACTTGGCATTTGCGCCGGACTGGTTTTGTTTGTCCGTCGTGAACGCGTTTTTGCTGAATTAGGGTTTTGAGCAGAATTGAAATAATTTGAATTTGAGATTATGAAATTTGTGATGATTTCATGATGCTTCTTTTGAAGTGGACTTTATGCAATGCTCATGTGAGTAGTTGCATGGATTGACATTGAGTCAAGTCGTGGACTTGTGCTCGGAATCGTTTTGTGATTTGTTCATGTGCAGGTATTGCTCGAAGACGAATGTGGTCGATGACGGGACCGGAACTAGGTTCATGGAGGAACTGAGGTTCGGGACTAGGTTCAGGAGGAACTGAGGTCTTGGTGGTCAAGGATGTCATGCGGGACGTTCGGGCTAAGAGAATGGTGCACATGAAGAATGGTTAGTCACGTGAGAATGGTAGGAGGTCATTCGCGTGCAAAGTGTTAGTCACGTGAGTATGGCAGGTTGCCATACGCGTGCAAAGTGTTAGTCACGTGAGTATGGTAGGGTTGCCATACGCGTGCAAGAGTTGTACTCGGCCAGGTTGGGCCAAGTAGAGTTGAGTTGGATACGGATTCCTTCTAGGGAATAGGAATCGTATTCAGAACTCCTTGTGGGTTGGTGCTTTAAATAGGTGGGGGGTCTCCTGTTGAAAGGCACCAAGTAGAGCTGAGCGCATCAAGCTTTGAGCTTGGTTTTAGGGTTTGTACTCTTTTGATGAGAGTATTTTAGACAAGAAATAAAGATCAATTCTTCTAAGATTTTTGCGTGCTCTGATAACCACGTCGCTCTGATGTTTTCTGTTTTGGTTCTTGTTTGCATGCTTGTTCTAATTCTAGATTGGTTTTTGATCGTTGAGTTTCATCTTGATTTGATCCATCAAAAACCGTTCTAGGGTATTGATTTAGAGTTTCTCAAAGTCTAGTTGGTTAATCTTTTGAAGATCTTGTTTAATCTTGAAGTTTTGATTAGATTGATTCTCGTCAAGTTCTGGATCAGAAAGCTTGCGAAGCTTATAACTTTTGATCCGTAAGTCCGATCGAGCTGATTCTTTTTGGGTTGGATTCGTACTGGAATCTAGTTTTTTGTGTCCAATTTTCAGATCGATCCGACGGTTGGATCTCCAGGAATTCGCGTTTTATCGAACCTCTATTATTCTGTTTTTGTCGGAAACGAAGCAATTATTTGGTTCTGTTTTGGGGTGAACTTTTAATAGATCAAGAATTTGGTTTTAGCTTCCGCACAATCATTCACCCCCCCTCTGATTGCTATATTCGTATACTTCGATCCTACACGATCGTACCTGGTGGGTGCAGCTCCCGAGCCCCCGAGTGGGTCGGGAATCCGGTCGGGAGGTTGACTTTAGTCGGCTAGGGCCGACCCACTTGGTCATCGTGGTTTGGCCATCCGGACACCTTTGGTAAGGTTCTGGTACCCGATTGCTAGTTTTACGTCGTAGCTTGACGTTGTTTTGGTCGGCGCCGGGTCCGACTGGCCGGGTCGACCGTTTTCAGCTGGTGCAACGAGGTCCAACAGGCCTGGTCAAATGGCTTCCGACCGGGTGCGTGCAAGTGCACTTGGTGGGTGCAGCCCCCGAGCGGGTCGAGAAGCCGGTCGGGAGGTTGACTTTAGTCGGCTAGGGACAACCGACTTTTGGCCGTCCGGATGCCTTTGGTAAGGTTCCAGTACCCGAGTACTAGTTTTACGTCATAGCTCGACGTTGCCTTGTTTGGCGTGGATGTCCAGATGCCTCTAGCGAGGTTCCGGTGCCCGAGTGCCAGTTTTACGTCGTGGCTCGACGCCGCTTATGGGGCTGGTTTTACGCCGGAGCTAGGTGAAGGGTGTCCATCCCGAGTTCTCATTTCGATGAGAATGTCTGTGGGAGGAGTGGCCGCTGTTTGTCCCACGTGTATGCCCCTTCCGCAGGTGTGGGGCCTGGAGAGGGTGAGTGAATGCGTGTTTATCGAGTTGGTTTGAACACCGTACTCGTGGAGCTAATAACGGATAATCTGAGTGGCACCTGGAGATCCCTCCCAAGGGGGATATTTCCTAGCAGACGATCCCGTCGAGGGTGCCGGCCCTCTGGGGGCAACCCATAAGAAACCTTTCTTTACTCAATCTCGTATCAGACTTCGGGTCGTTCGCCGACCCGGAGCGCAGCTGGTTGCCACCCATTGATCGGTTCCGCGAGAGAGCGTGAAGTATGGTCTCGGACACGAGATGTGGCGATTGGGTCGTCCGCTGACCCAACTAGAGGCCCACCGGGGGCTCGCCCTATTCTCGTCCCTTGCTCAATTCTCCACTGGGGTGGCTCTGAACCCACTTAGCGGGTCAAGCCTTCGGAACCCACAGCGTTAAACTGGGCCCCGGGCGTGAGCCATTTGGCTCTTTCACCATCCGAGGCCGCAGCGGCCTGGTGCGCCTTTCATACCTATCACGGTGGAATCGATCCAGCCTGGATGCGGGAGACCGAGGGGTCGTGGGGCGCGTTGCCCGAAACGGTGTCCTGGTGCTCCCTGTTGCCCTGTCAGGATTTAATGCGTAGTGGGAGGAATTGGAAACCATAGTCTTACCAGTGGCTGGATAGGTTGGAAGCCGAAGGGACGGGGCGTGCGTTGCTCCACCCGAGGTGGTGTCTGTTCGACTGGCGCACGCTCGGCTGGCACCATTTCAGCTCCTATAAGTTCAGCATGGAGGGTGCCAGGGCGAGTACTTGCCTTTGCTTTCTCTGCCTCTTTGCCTTTGCCTGTGACGAGAGATAGAAAGGAGAGCAAAAAGGAGCTAGAGAGAAGCGTTCCACACCTTCTTCTTTCCCCACCTTCTCACTGCTTCCCATTTTCGGGGATGTCGTGGCAGGAGTGCACTGCTCAGGTCAGCCGCGCGCTTGGCCTGGAGAGGAAGGGGCTCCTGTCTTCGTAGGGCTCTTCGATGTGAAGGGTGCCGACGGGGACCACAGTCCCTTCGCCGAACGATGACGGGATTGTCGTACCCGCCTCATTTTACGAGCGCGGGTTCGGGCTCCCACTCCACCCCTTCTTCCGCGGGCTGCTGCACCTTTACAAGGCGGAGGTGCACCACCTCAACCCCAATGGTGTGCTCCACATAGCGGTCTTCATCACGCTGTGCGAGGCATTCTTGGGGATCGAACCCCACTGGGCGCTCTGGAGGAAGTTTTTCCAGGCACGGCTAAGGAAGGATAAGGGGACGGACGCCTCGGTGCCCGTCGGCGGCATGGCCTTCCAACTGCGTGGCGGCCGTGGAGCGGACTAGATCGAGGTGAGGTTGCTGTCTTCGAACCGGGGTGGCACTCCGAGTGGTTCTACGTCCGGAACCCGGGAGGCAGCGCCCTGGCCTTCACCGGCCGACTCCTCGAGACGGGGCCTGAGTGGACCTGGGGCGCCGATCGGAAGGAGAAGAACAAGGTGGCTGCAATCATCGATCGGATCAGGGCCCAGAGGGAGCGGGGCCTGACCAGGGACGTCGTTGTGTGCGCATTCATGAGGATGCGCGTCCAACCGCTCATGGATAGGGTGCGCCCCATGTTCCGGTACGAGGGGGTGTTCGACCCCTTGAGGATGCCCCAGTTGGAGCTCCCCGCGTTGGAGGTCGAGGCTCGGATGTCCGCCATCACGAGCGGGGGTTCCACCAAGGCAACGGGCGGCTTCCCTGAGCCATTCTCGGCTCACCATCCTCCAAACCTGGTAACCCGAATAATCCTTCCTTCTCTCTTTTCTCTCTCTCTGCCCCTAGTACTTGGTCTGACTGGGGCCTCTGTGTTTTCCGGGGGCTTACCGGGATGGTCTCCCGGGCATTGCTGTTGGGGGAGAAGGAGTTGAGGGCCGCGGCTCGTGCGGGGTCCGCACAGCGTGATTCTGACCGCAGGAGGCGAAAGGAGGAAAGAAGGAGGAATAGGAGGGAGGAAAAAAAACAAGAGCGCGCGTCGAGAGCCGCGTGTGGGGAGGAGGTCACCGATACGACCACCGCTGAGTCGGTCGGTTCGGGGTCGACCTCGAGCGAGAGCAGCGGGGATAGTGGGGGCGACCCATACTGAGCGTTCGACCCCGAGTCGTCGATCGGTGTTGGCCCAGACGAGGGCGTCGGTGCGAGTGCTACCGCCATCGTGTCCCAGGCGGAGATGCCCCTGGTGGAGGTGTCTCTGAGGAAGCGGAGGGGTGACTCACCTCCACAAGGGGGGCCAGCAAAGAGAGCGCTACCACGCACCCGCTTGACTCGGTAAGTGTTCTCTTTTTCTCGAGTCACACTACAAGCCGTCCAAGCGGTTTCTGACCGGCCGACTGCGTGCAGGACCTACACAGCGGTGGCCGTGGTGGCGGCGCATCCGGTAGCGGCCCTGCGACAGCCGGCAGGGATTGAGAGGCCGCAGGGAGTCAGCGCAGCTGGCAAGGCCGACGATTGTCGAGGCGCCGCCGGCTGCGCTGGAGCCGCTAGCGGGGCTGACGGGGGGGTGCAGCACCATTGGCGGAGCCGGCGTGTGAAGGAATCCTGGCGATCCTTGGCGAGTCGGGGGCCCGAGAAGAAGCTGGGGAAGAGGAACAGCTCCCGCCGCCACCGCCAGGGGACCCACCAGCTCATGCGATCCGGGTGGCTGGGGTGATCCCGCCGTCGTCGTCCGGGGTCCCGCCGGTGGGAGCGGCCCAAGCATCGGAGGTGCCACGTGATGCCCCACAAACGCAGACCGTCGGGGCGGTCTTGGGGGGGTCCGCTCGACCGCCTCCGACCACGCTGATCTGGCCGGGTGCTGATCCGTCTAGGAGGTCGCTGCTTGTGCAGGATGACCCTGCAGAGTGCAGGGAGTGGGAGGCCTTTTAGGAGGGCGCTCAGCACGCCGAAGCTGAGGTGGCCGAGGTTCGGAAGAGCCTGTCCCTTGCCCTCAAGTCCTCCGGCAAGGCACTTGATGCCATTACCGGCGGAATTTGTCCGATCGGCGCAGTAAGTCGGACGAAGCCCCGTCCTTGTTGTTTTTTGGCGAGTTTTGTTGTAGGCTAATAGGGTGTTCCCATTTCGCAGCACTTGCATGCCCGATCGGAGGATAAATCTGGGTTCCTTCAGTGTTTTTACGGCCAGAGGATGGCTGCAGAGGTGGAGTGCGACCGGTTGGGCCCCGAGTTGCACAACACCCAGGAGGCCTTGGATGAGGAGCAGGCGAGGGCGGAAAAGGCCCGCCAGGTCGCGCAGCTTTTGCTTTATGCGCGGTCATCGCAGAACTCAAGGAATTCCTTCCCTGTGAATTGTGTCCCATTATCGGTGATGATAGAGTTCGGTACCCCGAACCGATAAACGATGTCGCGGAAGAAGTTGGCCGCTTGCACCGAGGTGATGGTGGCTACCAGTGTCGGGACCCGAATTTGCAAATCCGGACCCTCTGTGTATTCAGCACTAGTCCAGGAACGCGCTAGTGCACACAGTCTTAACATCGGTAAATATCACAATCATACCACTCGATACTTAATAAAGTACTTTTAACTAAATAGTCAAACTGGTTGCTCGACCTTATGGTCAAGTTACAAATATACGCCTCGCAGGGCGAAACTTATTAAGAGAGAAATAGTAGCAGCGGAAAATAAGATAACTTCGTGGCGCCATCCAGTATACCACAGTAACCGGTGGGCTCGCTCCTAAGTAGACGGTTCCTCTTGGAGCTCCTCCTCCAAAGCTGGTGTAGTCTCCTCTTCAACTGGTGTTGTATTGTGGCAAGGGTGAGTACTTGGTACTCAGCAAGTCATGCACAGAATGCAAGCTAATATACTATATGCATGGCTTGATACAAAGGAATAACTCAAGGTATATTTGCGGTAAACAGCATTTGACAAGTAGCATAAGTAGATTCGAAAGCAGTAGAAGCAAGTAAAGCATAACTAACTTTTCAAGGAGTTTAATGAACATCTTTCCCATCCTAATCCACATTTCCATCAACATCATTATTAAAACAAACCCAACCTTTCAAGTCCAAGATATTTTCATGAAAGTCTAACCCTTGACTGTAATTCCCGAGCAATGTCCAATACCGCGGACACGGCTATTCGAATAGATTGTACACTCTGCAGAGGTTATGCACTTCACCCACAGGATACAGTCAAACACCACAAAGGCGAGTTCCCGTAACAAAGTCTTTCGAAAACTTCTAACAATACAGGTGGTCCTCCCCGGTTATTGCACACTAACCCTTCCCTTAGCTAAGGCGAAGTTTAGGCCAATCAACCGTTAGATGGGTACCTGGCCTCAGCCCCGGTACGCTCCCCCGTACAACTTACACAAAGGGTGTAGTTGACCTCCTGAGGTCCCATAGGTACGTTATTAGCAACTTAATCAACTAGGTCCGTCCCATTACAGACATGTGGTTGCACGCTTGACTCAGTTCAAAGGCTTGCAAGGTTAAGTCCTTAGGGTGACCAGGGCAAGACTACCCGAAGAACCAAAACAACATTCCCTTGCCACAAGCGGCCCACTGATCATTCTTGCCACATGCCCGGTCAAAAACTATTTATCAAACCCCAGTTGATTACCATGCACCACGTGCCATCAACATCACATGATACCTTTCCAAACAGGTTCAATATATCATTAAGTCAATATTAACATTTGATTGTCCAAAATCATGTCATGAGCACGTAGCAGGTCTAAGCAGTATACTACAACGATCTATAAACCCATGTTGGCAATTTAGTAATGTCCAACTAGTAATCCACACTAGGGTGACAAGGGGTCATGGCACATATTTAAGTAATCAAGGTGTCATACAGCAAATTGGTATTTATCTAATTCCCCATATTTAAATAAAGTATTTTCTAATTGAACTAGCATGCAATAAGTTAAATCAAAATAAGTTTCAAAATAGGATCAACATGGTCAAAGCACAACTTGCCTTCAAAAAGTACTTGTTCTTGGTCTTGAGTTGAATCCTGAGTCAATACTTCTCCTTCGAATCCTTTCGGCACTTCAACGTCTACTCGTAACGCGTGCAAATAGCAATACACGAATAAACAATAGGCAAAAAGTGTCCAAACATCCATATAAAATCCATAAACAGAGAGAACATAATTTTATGAATTTTTAGAAACTGGAATCGTCAAATTCGGAGTTAAAATGCAAAAGTTATAACATTTCAAAGTTTAAATAATCAATTAAATAATATTATAGAGGAAAACTTTAGTCCAAAAATTAAATAAAATTCATAATTAGGTAGATCTCAATTTTATACAAATTTAGAAATTTGAATCACTCAAATCGGAGTTGAAACGCAAAAGTTATAAGCGTTTGAAGTTTGAATCAAAATCTGAAATCATTATTTCGAATTAATAAATCATTTTCTTTTTCGGAAATTAATTATTGCGTCAGCGAGGACACGTGGCAGCTTCTGATTGGGCGGTGGCGTCGGCGGTCCATGGGCTCACCACGGCGGCTCGGTCCACGGTGAACTTCGGTCCACGGCTCCATGTGTCGGCGGTGGGTCCCCTCGGGTAGCGTCATTCTTGGCGTCGGCCGGGGCTCGGCCGCAGTCGGCGGCAGTGGGACCCATCGGTAGCGTCATTGCTGGCGTCCACGGCAGCGGGGTGGCGGCGGCGTGTGGGCGTCTTGGCGTCATGGTGCGGTTGGTGCGTCAGCGACATGCGGGCGGCGTGTCGGCGACTGCGCTGGTCTGCTGCGCCGACGCGTGGTCAGCCTTCCCGGACGCGTGGCGCAATCTCGGCCGTTGATTTGAAAATCAACGGCCCAGATTAGATCTGGCTCTCACGCGTTTGGGTTAACGCGTTTGATCTGGACCGTTGGATCTAGATCGGACGGTCGAGATTAGATCTGGGGGTTTTGGATTGGGATCTCACCGGCGGTGACGTGGTGTGATCTGGGACGTTGGATCTTGATCGGACGGCTGAGAAGCTTCGAGGACGTCGATGGCGGCGTGGCGGCTCGAGGTCACCGGAGTTGGGGACGGCGACACAGGCTACGGCGCTCCGAGGCTTCTCCGGCGAGGTGAGTTCTCCCTTCGGGTGCGTCTCGTCGCGGTGAGTCCGGATCTGGGGTCAACGGCGGACGGCGGCGGAACGAAGCAAAAACCGCGGCGGCTCCTTAGATCAACTACGGCGAGCTCTAGCGGGGTGACGGCGGCTCGGCGGCGTGGGTTAGGCTACAGTGCGCCGCGAAAATGGGCTTCCTGGCGGCGGCGGCACATTAAATAGCGGCCTCGGCTTAGTGAATCACGCGGAGACCGAGGTCGACCGCTGGCGGCGGATTCGGCACGCGGAAGAGGCGGCGTGGCGCAGCGTGAGCCGTTGGATCTCGATCCAACGGTCGCGTGAGTTGGACTTCGGTCGGCTCGGCGGTATGGCCGGTCGGACTCGGGCTCGGTGGCGTGGCTCAATCGTGGCCGTTGGATGCGAATCCAGCGGTCACGCGATTAAGGCTTTCGGAAGTGGGTTCGGTCGAGTCACGTGGCTCGGGTCGGACTCGAGTCTGACTCGGACTCTGGTCCGGTCGGATGAACAGTACTCGACCCAACTTGATTTAATTAATCCAATTAAATTCTCAGAAATTCAATTAAATCTTTAAAAATAGCAAAAGACTCAAAAAAATTCCAGAAAAATTCTGGAAAATATTTTGGAACATTTTGGACTTAAATAAAATATTTCCAACAAATTTTTATTTGCAAAGTTTAATTCTTTAATTATTTCAAAATGGAATAAATTCAAATAAATTCCAAATAAATCCAAATAAATTCCAGAAAATTCCAAAAATTCACCAAAGTACCAAATCACACATGAATTTAAGAAAAGCAAAATTTTGGGGTGTTACAAACCTCCCCCCTTAATAGAATCTCGTCCCCGAGATTCAGGGCTTACTACATAATAGGTTTGGAAACTCTTTCTTCAAATCCTCTTCGCGCTCCCAAGTTGCTTTGCTCTCTGCATGGTTGCTCCACTGAACCCTACAGAAACGGGTTGACTTGTTCCTCGTCTCTCGATCCATGGTGTCCAGAATCTTCACAGGATGCTCCTTGTAAGTCAGATCTTCTTGTAGCTCAATTGACTCTAGCGGCGCCTGCTCCTCAGGTACTCGGAGACACTTCTTCAACTGGGACACGTGGAACACGTCATGCACTCCTGCTAATGACTGCGGTAACTCCAGCTGGTAAGCAACTTCGCCTCTGCGGCTCAAGATCTTAAATGGTCCAACATAACGGGGTGCAAGTTTCCCTTTGGCATGGAACCTCTTAATTCCCCTAAGAGGCGTAACTCTGAGGTATACAAAGTCTTCTGGTTCAAAACTCAAATTCCGGCGACGATTGTCAGCATAACTCTTCTGTCGTGATTGGGCTATCTTCAACCTTTCCCTAATCATGGCAATCTGCTCTTCAGTTTCTTGAAGAATATCAGGCCCAAAGACACGGCGCTCGCCGGTCTCATTCCAGTTTAATGGCGTCCGGCAAGGTCGACCATACAGTGCCTCAAAAGGTGACATCTATAAACTAGCCTGGTAACTATTATTGTAACTGAACTCGGCATACGGCAAACTCTTATCCCAAGAGGTAGCATAAGCCAATGCACACGCTCTTAGCATATCCTCTAGAATCTGATTGACTCTTTCGGTCTGTCCGTCCGTCTGTGGATGATAAGCTGTACTGAAGTTCAAACGGGTTCCCATGGCTTCGAGCAACTTATTCCAGAACCTTGAGGTAAATTGGGTACCTCTGTCCGATACAATCCTCTTTGGCACTCCGTGCAAACAGACGATCTTGATCATGTACAACTCTGCTAATTTATCTCCCGAGTAAGTGGTCTTCACGGGGATGAAGTGGGCTACTTTGGTCAAGCGATCCACTATAACCCATATGGAGTCATAACCGCCTTGAGTCTTAGGCAAACCGGTAATGAAATCCATTCCGATTTCCTCCCACTTCCACTTAGGTATTTTCAACGGCTGTAGTAATCCTGCTGGTCTCTGATGCATTGCCTTGACTCTCTGGCATACGTCGCACAATGCAACATGCTCGGCGACTTCACGCTTCATGCTCGGTCACCAGAATCTTTCCTTCAAATCCTGATACATTTTGGCGCTTCCAGGATGAATTGAATACTTGGAGTCATGGGCTTCTTCTAGAATCAACTGCTTCAGCTCCTTTTTGTTCGGCACACAAATGCGATCCTTCATCCATAACGTGCCTTGCTCATCCAACTTGAAGTCCTCTGCCTTGCCTTCCTCCTTGATGGACTTAATCCTGCGGATCTTGTCATCATCATACATCCCTCTCGGATCTGATCCTCTAGGGTAGGCTTTACTTCTAATGCGGCCAAGAATCCGCTAGGTACCACCTCAATCTTCATTCTCTGGAAATCCTCACATAACTCATCCTGACTTGTGGCTAGCAACATACTCACGGTATGGCTTTTCCGACTCAGAGCATCGGCTACTACGTTGGCCTTCCCGGGATGGTAATGGATCCCAACATTGTAGTCCTTGATCAACTCTAACCATCTCCTCTGCCTCATATTCAGATCCGACTGGGTGAATATGTATTTAAGGCTCTTATGATCCATATACACTTCACATCTGTTCCCGATCAGATAGTGACGCCATATCTTCAAGGCATGCACTACGGCAGCTAGCTCTAGGTCATGCGTCGGATAATTTTCCTCATGCGGCCTCAACTGCCTTGATGCATAAGCGACGACCTTTCCGTTCTGCATCAACACACATCCAAGTCCTTGACGCGATGCATCACAATAAATATCAAAGCTTTGATTGACGTCCGGTAGGACTAACACCGGCGCTGATGTCAATCGTTTCTTCAGTTCTTGAAAACCTTTCTCGCACTCTGACGTCCATGCAAACTTCTTCTCCTTTTTCAGCAATTGCGTGAGAGGTTTCGCAATTGTCGAAAAGCCTTCAATGAAACGGCGATAGTAACCTGCCATTCCAAGAAAACTCCGGATCTGGGTTACGGTTTTCGGCTGCTCCCAATGGAACCCAGCTTCTACCTTGCTTGGGTCTCTGACTCCTTCTGCGGTCATTACATGTCCGAGGAATTCCACCTTGTCCTTTCAAAAATCACACTTACTGAACTTGGCGAAGAGTTGCTGTTCCCTCAGCTTTTCCAATACTCGCCTCAAGTGTTCGGCATGTTCATCCTCTGTCTTGGAGTAGATTAGGATATCATCTATGAACACAACGACAAACTTGTCCAAATATTCCATGAACACCTTATTCATCATATTCATGAAATATCTTTGTCGCATTCGTCGAGACCAAAGGACATAGCGTAAACTCGTAATGTCCATATCTTGACGAGAATGCGGTCTTCGGAATATCCTCTGATCGGATCTTCAACTGATGGTATCCCGATCTTAGATCAATCTTGGAGAAAACTCCGGCTCCTCTCAGCTGGTCAAACAAATCATCGATCCTGGGTAGCGGATACTTATTCTTCACAGTGACTTCATTGAGTGCACGGTAGTCAATGCACATCCTGAAACTCCCGTCCTTCTTCTTGACGAACAAAACTGGTGCTCCCCACGGTGACGAACTCGGTCTGATAAATCCTTTCTCCATTAACTCTTCAAGTTGTTTCTTCATCTCTACCAATTCTTCGGTGGACATCCGATACGGTCTCTTTGCTATCGGTGCTGTACCAGGTACAAGCTCTATCACAAACTCTATATCCCTGTCCGGTGGCATACCAGGTAGATCTTCAGGAAAAACATCTGGGTACTCATTCACTACTGAGACATCTTCTATGCTGATTGCCTTGGCGCTGTTGACCATCAACTATCCATCTCTAACTGAAGTAGCTTGAAATTCCACTTTCTTTCCACACGGGCTCTCAACTGAGATAGTCCTTCGTCCACAATCCAACACGGCACTGTGCTTGGATAACCAATCCATTCCAAAAATAACATCTAAGGTCTGGGTCTCCAAAATAATAAGGTTCGCTAGGAACTCTATCCCATCTATTAGTATTCTCACCCCAGAACATCCTACTTTCGTTCGGAGTTCGGAACCAGGGGTTTGAACTAAAAGCATGCATTTAAGTCTTGCAATCTCCAAATCATTTTTAGCAGCAAAGCCTTGCGAAACAAACGAATGCGAAGCTCCAGAATCAAACAAAACTGTTGCAGGTACTGAGTTGACTAGCAACTTACCCAGTACGACATCCGTGGCATTTTGCAGTGCATCTGCGGTGACATGGTTGACTCGGCCTCTCACCACAGTCTGGGGTGTGGCTCCTGGTGTTGGCGTCCTGGCTGGTGTGGATCCCAGATTGAAGCGGACTGGGGTTACTCCTGCTGTCTTCTTTGGACAACTGTTGGCAAAGTGTCCTGGCTCGTTGCAGTTGTAGCAGCGTCTCACTGTTCCTTGCTGACTGCCTGGAGCGGCGTTTCTAGCGGGGGCTGGGTGCAGTAGTTACGATTGACGGGTATTGGTGCAGGTGACGGTGTCCTGGTTACATTCCGTGGCTGGAATCTGAAAAATTGATTTGGTGCAACTCTCAAGCGCCATTGCGTTCCACTGGCGTGATCCCTATTTGTTGCATCCTGCGCTTCCTGTTCTCATCCAGTTCCTTGCGCTTGTCCTCAAGAATAAGTGCCTTATTCACCAACTCTTGGAAATCTGGAAAGGTGTGGGTGATCAATCCCACCTGCACTGAGTTAAGTCCCTTCATGAAACGAGGTATGCGGCTTTATCTGTCGCTACATCCTCAGTGCGTAGCGAGCAAGCTGTGTGAACTTGTTCAGGTATTCGACCACAGGTGATTACCTTGCTTGATGCTCTGAACTCCTCCTTCTTGAGATCCATGATTCCTTCAGGCATGTGATCTTGACGGAATGCATTGTGAACTCCTCCCAAGTGATGTCTGAGGGTTCACTTGCGTGGCCTGAAGTTCTCCCACCATTCTGTGTTTCCTTCCAACTGATGAGAAGCGTAGAGTACCTTCTCATTCCCTATGCATTGAGCAATGTGTAGCTTCCTCTCAATTGACCTTAACCAGTCATCAGCTTCCAACGGGTTAGCATTCCCGGAGAAAGTGGGTGGATGAGTCCTCATGAACTCTGACAGTCTTGTATTCTGGCGTTGTCCCTGATTAACTTGTTAGCAGTGGCCTGAGCGGTGATGTGTTGCATCTGTTGCATCATAGCATGCATCAACTGAGTCTGAGCAGCAAGAAATGCTCCAAAATTCTGCATGTCTAGTGGCGGTGCTGGTGCTCCATCATTGGGGTTTTCTGTTGGGCGAGAACCACTTCCATTGCCTCCAAAGTTTCCGCGGGTGTTCACCATCTGTCGGTTGCTCCAAGGTTTCAGAGATGAGAGGGAAACTGGAATAGATGAGTAATATGGAACTTATGCGGGGCGAAAGGTGTAACTTAAAGTCCAACTTTATTATTTTAATCAATAGTAACTTGGTATGGTTGCTTACAATGCCTAGGGGCCTTGCAACACATACTGCACACTCAGCAAGCAATGAAAATCCAAATCGAACTAACACTGGAGTCTAACGCCTAAAGGGTGACTCTTTATTCTATGACGCGACTCGGCGAAGGAGTCTCACTATAGAACCTACGCTCACTCATCGAGAAAACCTCCACGGCCTGGATACGGATGCTGCGGCATAGGCGCGAAACGATTGCCATGTCCAGCAACTGTGTCATCTGTGGTAGTCGAAGAAGCAGTGTCCTCCTCAAGCTCCGGCTCCTCTGGGTCTGGCTCGTGCAGCTCGAGCATTGGCTCCGGCTCTGGTGCATACAATGCCGTCTCTAGCTCTCCAATCCTTTGCAGAAGGTGAGACACATACTCTTGAGCTTCCCGCCATCTGTTCTTCTCTGTCGTGATCTCCTTGCGGGCCTTCTGTAGCTCCTTGCTTGTATCATCGAGTACCTCCTCCTGGGCGACAACAAGTCATGCCAACTGTGTGACCATGGCATTCTCATCCTGAATCGCCTTTGGGTCAAGAAGGTTATTGCTGCGCGGATGATAACGGAACACCGTGCCCTCCAATTCTCTGGCGTAGATGCGGGTAATGTGCCGCATTGCTCGTCGTGACACCTCTTGGATACCCATCTGCATTGTAGACCTCCTGGCAGTGCAGTGTATCGGGCGATTGCCTGGGCCCTCCTTTCTAGCAGGCACCACAATCTTCACGTCACAAGCCTTGATCAATCCTGCTTGCCTGATCACTTCCAGTTGGTATTGTGGCTTCTCAAAATCTCCGAGAGTCTGTAGCATACGCCACAGTTCCGCGGCGTGGCCAACCTCCAGATCGACGTAGTTGAACTCTCCCTCCATCTGTCACAAGAGTGCTCACGTAAGAATTCGAAATTTTTAAATCGTGACAAGGTAAGGAAAAATTCAGCAAGAGATAAGAAAAGAGAGAAGGGAATAAGTCGAGATGTCGTTTCTTATCTTGACAAATTTTTATTCTTTTTAGAAAATAGGTTTTATCCTCACTACGACCATTCTAACTATGGGTGAGCCTCTGATCAACCTGGCTCTGATACCACCTCTGTCGGGACCCGAATTTGCAAATCCGGACCCTCTGTGTATTCAGCACTAGTCCAGGAACGCGCTAGTGCACACAGTCTTAACATCGGTAAATATCACAATCATACCACTCGATACTTAATAAAGTACTTTTAACTAAATAGTCAAACTGGTTGCTCGACCTTATGGTCAAGTTACAAATATACGCCTCGCAGGGCGAAACTTATTAAGAGAGAAATAGTAGCAGCGGAAAATAAGATAACTTCGTGGCGCCATCCAGTATACCACAAGCAAACTGACTGGGCTCGCTCCCTAAGTAGACGGTTCCTCTTGGAGCACCTCCTCCAAAGCTGGTGTAGTCTCCTCTTCAACTGGTGTTGTATTGTGGCAAGGGTGAGTACTTGGTACTCAGCAAGTCATGCACAGAATGCAAGCTAATATACAATATGCATGGCTTGATACAAAGGAATAACTCAAGGTATATTTGCGGTAAACATCATTTGACAAGTAGCATAAGTAGATTCGAAAGCAGTAGAAGCAAGTAAAGCATAACTAACTTTTCAAGGAGTTTAATGAACATCTTTCCCATCCTAATCCACATTTCCATCAACATCATTATTAAACCAAACCCAACCTTTCAAGTCCAAGATATTTTCATGAAAGTCTAACCCTTGACTGTAATTCCCGAGCGATGTCCAATACCGCGGACACGGCTATTCGAATAGATTGTACACTCTGCAGAGGTTATGCACTTTACCCACAGGATACAGTCAAACACCACAAAGGCGAGTTCCCGTAACAAAGTCTTTCAGAAACTTCTAACAATACAGGTGGTCCTCCCCGATTATTGCAGACTAACCCTTCCCTTAGCTAAGGCGAAGTTTAGGCCAATCAACCGTTAGATGGGTACCTGGCCTCAGCCCCGGTACGCTCCCCCGTACAACTTACACAAAGGGTGTAGTTGACCTCACGAGGTCCCACAGTGCGTTATTAGCAACTTAATCAACTAGGTCCGTCCCATTACAGACATGTGGTTGCACGCTTGACTCAGTTCAAAGGCTTGCAAGGTTAAGTCCTTAGGGTGACCAGGGCAAGACTACCCGAAGAACCAAAACAACATTCCCAGTGCCACAACTGGCCCACCTGATCATTCTTGCCACATGCCCCGGTCAAAAACTATTTATCAAACCCCAGTTGATTACCATGCACCACGTGCCATCAACATCACATGATACCTTTCCAAACAGGTTCAATATATCATTAAGTCAATATTAACATTTGATTGTCCAAAATCATGTCATGAGCACGTAGCAGGTCTAAGTAGTATACTACAACGATCTATAAACCCATGTTGGCAATTTAGTAATGTCCAACTAGTAATCCACAACTAGGGTGACAAGGGGTCATGGCACATATTTAAGTAATCAAGGTGTCATACAGCAAATTGGTATTTATCTAATTCCCCATATTTAAATAAAGTATTTTCTAATTGAACTAGCATGCAATAAGTTAAATCAAAATAAGTTTCAAAATAGGATCAACATGGTCAAAGCACAACTTGCCTTCAAAAAGTACTTGTTCTTGGTCTTGAGTTGGATCCTGAGTCAATCCTTCTCCTTCGAATCCTTTCGGCACTTCAACGTCTACTCGTAACGCGTGCAAATAGCAATACACGAATAAACAATAGGCAAAAAGTGTCCAAACATCCAAATAAAATCCATAAACAGAGAGAACATAATTTTATGAATTTTTAGAAACTGGAATCATCAAATTCGGAGTTAAAATGCAAAAGTTATAACATTTCAAAGTTTAAATAATCAATTAAATAATATTATAGAGGAAAACTTTAGTCCAAAAATTAAATAAAATTCATAATTAGGTAGATCTCAATTTTATACAAATTTAGAAATTTGAATCACTCAAATCGGAGTTGAAACGCAAAAATTATAAGCGTTTGAAGTTTGAATCAAAATCTGAAATCATTATTTCGAATTAATAAATCATTTTCTTTTTCGGAAATTAATTATTGCGTCAGCGAGGACACGTGGCAGCTTCTGATTGGGCGGTGGCGTCGGCCCGGTCCATGGGCTCGACCACGGCTGCTCGGTCCACGGTGAACTCGGTCCACGGCTCCATGTGTCGCTATGGTGGGTCCCCTCGGGTAGCGTCATTCTTGGCGTCGGCGGGGCTCGGCCACGGTCGGCAGTGGGACCCACTAGTGACGTCATTGCAGGCGTCCGCGGCAAGCTGAGGTGGCGGCGGCGTGTGGGCCGTCTTTGGCGTCATGGTGCGGTTCGGTGCGTCAGCGACATGCGGGCGGCGTGTCGGCGACATGTAGCGGAGTGCTGTTACTGCTTGATCGCGGCGGTCACCTTCCGGCCAGCGTGGCGCAATCTCGGCCGTTGATTTGAAAATCAGCGGCCCGGTCGATCTGGCTCTCACGCGCTTTGGGTTAACGCGTTTGATCTGGACCGTTGGATCTAGATCGGACGGTCCAGATTAGATCTGGGGGTTTTGGATTGGGATCTCACCGGCGGTGACGTGGTGTGATCTGGGACGTTGGATCTTGATCGGACGGCTGAGAAGCTTCGAGGACGTCGATGGCGGCGCGGCGGCTCGAGGTCACCGGAGTTGGGGACGGCGACACAGGCTACGGCGCTCCGAGGCTTCTCCGGCGAGGTGAGTTCTCCTTCGGTGCGTCTCGTCGCGGTGAGTCGGATCTGGGGTCAACGGCGGGGGGGGACGGCCGGACGGCGTGAGCGAAGCAAAAACCGCGGCGGCTCCTTAGATCAACTACGGCGAGCTCTAGCGGGGTGACGGCGGTGGCTCCGGCAGCGTGGGTTAGGGCTACGGGTGCGCACGAAAACGGGCTTCCCAATGGCGGCGGCACATTAAATAGCGGCCTCGGCTTCCGTGAATCACGCGGAGACCGAGGTCGACACGGCTGCGGCGGCGGATTCCGACGGCGGCACGGAGAGGCGACGTGGCGCAACGTGAGCTGTTAGATCTTGATCCAACGGTCGCGTGAGTTGGACTCGGGTCCGGCTCGGCGAGCTGGCTGGCTCGGTCGAACTCCGGCTCGGTGACGTGGCTCAATCGTGGCCGTTGGATCTGAATCCAACGGTCACGCGGTTAGGGCTCGGCCGAGTGGGTTCGGTCGAGTCACGTGGCTCGGGTCGGACTCGAGTCTGACTCGGACTCGGGTCCGGTCGGATGAATAGTAATCGACCCGACTTGATTTAATTAATCCAATTAAATTCTCAGAAATTCAATTAAATCTTTAAAAATAGCAAAAGACTAAGAAAAATTCCAGAAAAATTCTGGAAAATATTTTGGAACATTTTGGACTCAAATAAAATATTTCCAACAAATTTTTATTTGCAAAGTTTAATTCTTTAATTATTTCAAAATGGAATAAATTCAAATAAATTCCAAATAAATTCCAGAAAATTCCAAAAATTCACCAAAGTACCAAATCACACATGAATTTAAGAAAAGCAAAATTTTCGGGTGTTACAACCAGCTTGGCCTCTATCCACTTGGTGAACTTGTCCACTGCGATGAGCAGATGGGTAAAGCCCCCGGGCGCCTTCTTGAAGGGCCCGACCAGATCGAGTCCCAAGACCGCAAATGGCCACGTGACAAGGATTGTCTGCAAGGCTTATGCTGGAAGATGCATCTGCCGGGCGAAGAATTGGCATCCTTCGCAGGTGCAAACGATCTACTTGGCGTCGGCCACGGCTGTTGGCCAATAGAACCCTTGTCGGAAGGCTTTCCCTACGAGGGACCGTGGTGCAGCGTGGTGGCCGCAGACACCACCGTGGATATCTAGCAGCAACTCCCCCCTAGTCGATCAGAATGCATTTCTGGAGGACTCTAGAGGGGCTCCTCATGTAGAGGTCTTCGCCGACTAGGACGAAGGATTTTGCCCGCCGAGCGAGGCGCCGAGCCTCGGTTGGGTCGGCAGGGAGCGACTGTCAATCAGCCGGTCGATGAAGGGCTTCCTCCAGTCGGAGCTGGCTATCAGCATGTCACGGTCCAACTCGGACGGCCCCGCGTCCGACCGCCCAGCGGTCGGAGGGGTCGCTTCCGGTGGGTCGGCCGCGCTCTCGATTGTTTAGTCCAGCCGGATGGAAGGTTTGTGGAGGTCGCAAGCGAAGATCCCGTGCGGGATCGGTCCATTGCTGGAGGCAAGGTTAGCTAGGAAGTCGGCCTCACCGTTGTAGCGTCTGTAGCTATGGTGAAGCTCGAAACCCTTGAACCTTTCTTCGAGCTTGCGCACTTCTTGATAGTAGCCTGCCATACGGTCGTCACAAGGCTCCGTGGCCTTCATGACTTGGTCTACAACAAGCTTGGAGTCACCGTGTATGTAGAGTCGGCGCGCGCCGAGGTCGGCAGTAATCCAGAGACCGCTGACGAGGGCCTCGTACTCGGTGACATTGTTGGTTGCATCGAAGAGTAGTCGGATGGCGTACTAGAGCTTGTTCCCGAGTGGGGAGATAATGATGACTCCAGCACCTGCTCTGTTCTTGGTGAAGGACCCATCGAAGTACATCGTCCAGCACTCGGGGTCTTCGAGCGTAGGTGGCTCCAGGGCCTTAGTCCACTCAGCGACGAAATCGGCCAAGACCTGCGACTTGATCGCCGTTCTGGGGACGTACGATATGTTGTGGCCATTGAGCTCGAGCGCCCACTTGGCTATTATTCCAGAGGCGTCGCTGTTGTGGACGATTTCGCCGAGCGGCGATGAGGTTACCACGAAGATGGGATGCCAGTCGAAGTAGTGGACCAGCTTCCTCTTCGTGATGAGTACTGCATAGAGCAATTTTTGCACTTGCAGGTACTGAGCCTTAGACTCAGAAAGTACCTCACTGATGTAGTAGATCGGCCGTTGTACCTTGATCATGTGATCTTCTTTCGCTCGCTCTACGACAAGCACCGCGCTGACGACCTGAGTCGTGGCGGCGATGTAGAGGAGCAGTCCTGGTGCCAGGGCCACCAGCACTGGAGGTGAGGTCATGAACGCTTTCATTCGACCGAGGGCTTCTTGTGCCTCCTACGTCCAGCTGAACTGCTCGGACTTCTTGAGCAGCTTGTAGAGCTGCATTCCTCGTTCGTCGAGGTGAGACACGAACGGCTCAGGGCAACAAGGCATCCCTTTAGTCTTTGGACTCCTTTCAGGTTACCTACTGGGCCCATCTTCATGATCGCGGAGATCTTATCCTGGCTGGCTTTGATGCCACGCTCAGAGACGATGAAGCAGAGTAGCTTTCCCTTGGGGACCCTGAAAATGCATTTCTCGGGGTTGAGCATTATACGAAACCGTAGGAGGTTGGTGACGAGGTCGTCGGCCTTCCTAGTATTGACGACAATGTCGTCGACGTATGCCTTGACGTTACAGCCTATTTGGTCGCTGAAGCACATTTGCATACATTGCTGGTATGTAGCACCCACATTTTTTAGACCAAATGGCATTGTTACGTAACAGAACGAGCTGAACGGGGTGATGAAAGAAGTCGTGAGCTAGTCAGGCTCTTTCATCGCTATCTGGTGATAGCCCGAGTAGGCATCTAGAAAGGATATGCATTCGCACCCCGGGGTGGAGTCAATGACTTGATCAATGTGAGGCAATGGGAATGGGTCTTTGGGACATGCCTTGTTTAGGCTCGTGTAGTCAACGCACATTCTCTATTGCCCAGTTTTCTTTTTTACAAGAACAGGGTTGGCCAGCCACTCAGGGTGGCATACCTCCTTTACAAACGCTACGGCCAAAAGTTTGGCAATCTCCTCCCCTATGACCTTTCGCTTTTCTTCGTCGAAGCGGCGCAAGCGTTGGGCAATCGGCCTTGAGCCGGGTCGGATGCTCAAGGAGTGCTCGGCAACTTCCCTCAGGATTCCTGCCATGTCGGAGGGTCTCCATGCGAAGATGTCCCGATTGGCGCGGAGGAAGTCGATGAGCACGTTTTCCTATTTGGCGGGGAGCGTGGCTCCGACCCGCACGGTCTTGGCGGGATCCTCGGGATCGACCGCGACCTCCTTCGTATCCTCGGCGGATTTGAAGGAACCGGGCCCCGACTTGCTGGAGTCAGGGGCAGACTCGAAGGTCTCCTTTTGGAGCCTGGCGAGGTCGGTGAACGCGATGACCGTCGATATCAACTCGCAACTGCTTTGCTCGTAGTTGTAGGCAAGCTGAAAAGATGAGGCCACGGTGATTACTCCCCGTGGTCCAAGCATCTTTAGCTTGAGGTAGGTGTAGTTGGGGATCGCCATGAACTCGGCGTAGCACGGCCTCCCCAGGATGGCATGGTAGGAGCTGGGAAAATCCATGACCTTAAAGGTGAGGGTTTCGGTGTGGAAATTGTCCGGGCCCCCGAAGGTGACGGGCAGGTCGACCTGCCTGAGTGGATGGGCCTGTTGGCTTGGAATGACACCGTGGAAGGGTGCCTTGATCGGCAGGAGGCTTGAGCGAGGGACCCCATGGCGTCAAGTGTATCAACATACAGGATATTGAGGCCGCTACCCCTGTCCATGAGTACCTTGGTCAGTTGCTTCGGTCCCACGATGGGGTCGACGACCAAGGGGTACCTTCCCGGCTGCGGGAAGTGGTCGGGGTGGTCAGCCCGGTCGAATGTGATCGAGGATTACGACCACCGGAGGTACTTTGGCACGGCAGGAGTCACCGTGTGGACCTCGCGGTAGGCGAGCTTGAGCTGCCGTTTGTCGGCGTAGCACGCCGATCCATCGAAGATCATGAGGCAGCCATTGGGTTCGGGGAACTCGGCATCCGCCTTCCCTTCCTCGGCATCTGGTGCTGGGTCCCGCTTCTTCCCCTTGGCCCGTGATGACGTGGGGGCCCCGGAGATGAAGCGCTTTAGGATTTCGCAGTCCCGGTACTTATGCTTGACGGGGTACCCATGGTTCGGAAACGGGCTATCCATCAGCTTCTCGAAAATGGTCGGGCGCCAACCGCGCCTGCTGCTTGGCAGGGGTGTCGACGGCCGTGACCAAGCGGCCTTCGTGGCCCTGCTTCCCTCGCCGCTTTTGCTTGTCGGAGCGGTCGGAGGTGACGCCCGCTTCGGTGCCGGGGTCTTGTTTGGCCTTCCCCTTTTCGAAGATGGCCCCCACGGCCTCCTCGTCGGAGACATGGTTAGTTGCGATGTCAAGGAGCTCCTTGGTGGTCCTGGGCTTGACACAGCCCAGCTTGTGCACCATGGTTTTGCAGGTGGTGCCGTAAATGAATGCCCCGACGACGTCAGCGTCAAGGATGTCGGCGAGCTCATTGCATTGCTAGGAGAAGCACTGGATGTAGTCCCAGAGAGTCTCCCCCGGCTGCTGCTTGCAGCTCTTTAGGTCCTAGGAGTTCCCAGGGTGCTTTTTCATGCCCTGGAAGTTGCCGACTAAAAGGTTTGTCAAGTCGGCCCAGCTCCTGATAGTGTCCGCGGGCAAGTACTCAAGCCAGGCTCGAGCCGAGTCCGCGAGGTAGATGGGGAGGTACTGGATGATGAAGAGATCATCAGTAGCTCCCCCCACCCGGTAGGTGAGCCGGTAGTCCTCTAGCCAGACACTGGGTTCGTTGCCCCTGTGTACTTGGCTATGTTGACTAGCACCCAGAATCGGGCGGGGAAGTCCGCGTTGCGGATCGTGCTACCGAATGCCCGTGGCCCTGGGCCCTCGGGGCTCGAGCTGCGGTCATTGCACCGACTGCTGTCCACGACCCGTGACCGGGCCGCTTCGTCTATCGCTCTTTCTCGCGCCTCGAGAGTGACGCGGACATTGTGGTTATTGCCCAGGCGGTGGCCCACTGGGGTGCATGAGGCCTGGAGCCGCTCGGGTTGCGGCGCTATCCTCATCGAACTCTGCTGACCCCGAGTGGTTGCGAGGCTCGGGCAACCCGAGGAGACGCTCGAGTGGTGGGAGCCAGAGCCCTGCATGTGTTGCACGACAGCATGTTCCACCATCCCCCGGAGGTTCTGGTACGTAGCCCTGGCCTCCAGGTCGTCAGGCTCGGGGATGCCGTGGAGCAGCATCGCAGCTGCCGCGATGTTTTGGCTTGCGTGGGGGAAGAATGGAAGGCCGTCGGACCCCTCGGCCAGCTGGCGCACGCATGAGCGTGCGGCGCCGGATGCAAGCGGAGGCTCGGGCTGGCGCTTCTCCAGGTCGACCTGGATTTTGTCAAGCTCGGCCGTTCGGGCCTCCAGCTCATCGGCGCGGCGAGCCTGGAGGCGCTTAACACATTTGCGCTGATACTCAGTTTCCTGTTCTTCGGTGTGCAAGGGAAGGGTTGCTGGACTTGCGGGGGTCGCGGGAGGATCAGTTACGCCCGCCATGTTGCACTCGCGGGAGTGCGGCCCGCCTGCTACGCGCTCCATGTCGGAGCTAGAGTTGTGGCTGGAGGAGTCCTCCAACAGGTCGTGGATGGAGGCCAGCACATAGCCGGTCATTGCCACGAGTTGTGAGCCTGTGGGGGGCGACGTCCCCGGCCGCTTGAGCTCTCGTGAGTTGCCGCCGGAGATGGTCCGGCGGTCAACGGGTCCCAGCGTCGGGGTCGGCGCGGGGACCTCGAGCCGGAGGTCGCTGAGGATGTTGGTGACTGTATCTAGGCTCCTGGTGGATGCCTGGTCCCGATAGATGGCGGGGACGAGCACGAGCTCTCCCGCTGAAGTGGCGACGAAGTCGAGGGCGCCGAAGCGGATCCAGCCCCTCGACGCAGGTACATCATCGTGGGTGAAGGAAGCCATCAAGGAGATGGACGGGAATCCGGAGATGACGATGATGACGCGCGAAGTCCCCTACCTAACGTGCCAACTGTCGGTGTTTCGGGCACCGACAATATTATTTTTTAGTCTAGGGGTTGCGCGCTCCTTCTCCTCGAATGGCCTGACTGGGGGAGCCCAATAAGTATACTAGTTCGGGCTGAATGTCCCTACTCCAGTCTATGTGGTGGATCTTATTTGCTTTCGGGTGAAAGTAATTGCACGGTGTTACAAACGAGGACTGGGGAAAGGCCTCGAGTAGTACCTCTACTTGTGAAAGAGAAGAGCGTTCTTTCGTTTGCTCCTCTATTTTTTTCTTTGTCGTCCCTGTCCCAGAGGGTCCTGCCTCCCTTTATATAGACGGAGGGGGCAGGTTACATGGGAGTTTAGAAAAGAAAGGTTGGAGTGTCCTACGCCTGGGAGTCCTGGTCTTCAGACTCAAACGACCGGCCGAAGTCTGCTTACGCCACGCCGGGTCGGTAGCCACACTGAGCAGCGTGGTTCTCTGCAGTGTCGGGCAGTGGCGCACCCACCCTCTGCGTATCGTCAGGTGCTGATGTCGCAGTAGTTGGCTCTCGTGTAGCCTCGGGAGGGAGCGTGTCCCCCCACTATGCGTGATGGGATGACAAGACTGGTGCTTTTGACTTCAGCAGCCTCCCTGCTGCCTTACGAAGGAGCCACCTTCCCCCATATGGTCGCTACGAGCTGTCGTGTTCGAAGGGCAGGTGGCCAATTCTTGGTGGAGACCTGTCTTGGTCGGAGCTTGTGCGGCGTCTTACAGCGGTGGGAGGTCGGAGCCTACGGGGCGTCCGACCTATAGCGGGGGTCGGAGCCTGCGGGGCGTCCAACCTAAGGTGACGGTCGGAGCACCACCCGGTTGGCTAGGTCGAGGACGGGCGTCCTTTGTGCCCCAGTGGGGCCCTCGGTCAGAGCTGGATTCGGGGCGGCCCATTCGTAGTTTCTGGGCCACTGGGGATACCCATGGTATGAGTATTCGTTAGTGACAGAAACTGATGGAGAAATAGATGATAAAGGAATTCGGTCGACGAGTGACTTCTGAAAAAACGAAAGTGCAGCATTGGTTGTTTGAGCAGCAGGGGCTAATACAACGGTAAGGTGCAAAATAAAAGGGGATACTGGAGGATAAAAAGCAGTAAGAGGCCTTTTTTGAAATGGTTCCATACCTCGTGCCCCGAAATACCCGTACCCACTACTGTGCGGTTATCAGAGACACGACATTTTCGGATGAAGCTGTAGGAACCCATTAATGAGGGAGATTTTGAGGGAAGAAATGCATCATTAGCGCGCATTACCAGGTATGTCAGGGAAGGTGATCGATTGGACGATTACAAGCCGATCAGTGTGACTTACATCGGCTGAAGAAGTACATTCTGATCCAATATATAATGAGGCCAATAAGGTTTTTAGTTTGAACTATATCAATACCCCTAAAATTCATGAAAAAAACATGGAGTCGATGGCTGAGGTAGATTCAATTATTTACATTCATATTGGTCAGGAGACAATTACGTCATCGGCTAAAGAGTAGAGAAATTATTTACATCATCGGCTAAAGAGTAGAGAGCCGATTGAAGAAAAAAAATAGAAGTTAAAAAAATGGGGGGAAAGAGAGAAAAGTGCCATCTCTACAAAAGAAATGAAAAATGCTAAGAAAATTATTACAATATCTAATGAAGTTGGTGACGCTTCCTATCAAAAATGCCACCAGCGCTGGAACTGCTGCTGGAGTTTGACGACTCCTGGAGGGCAGCATCGGCTGGAGGAGTTGGTGGAGGTGCCGATTCATCATCGGCTGAAGGACCAGCAGCTTTAGGGGCGACCTCCATGGGAACAACAACTGCACCGGCATTGAGTTCTGTTATGTCGGTAGGGATGATGGCTGTTGCGGGAGCTTCGGCGGCCTCATCATCGAACTCCTCTTGGAGGGCGTGGGCGATGGCTTCATCATCGGCCACTTCCTCTTCGGTGTCGACTTTGGCCGATAGCTCCTCCTGGAGAGCCACGGCAATGGCCGAGTCATCATCTGATGAAGAATAATAGTTGAACGCGGAATCAGAAGAGGAAGAGCAGGAAGAAGAAGGCATGGCGTTAGAGGCAAAGAGTTACTGTGAGATAAGTGGTGAAACTACGAATTACCAGGCATTTATAAGGCAAATCAGCAGTTGGATCGTCACGACGCGGAGGAACGAAGCATCCCTCAAATAAATGCAAGTGGAATACAAAGCGATTCAACGCAGGAGTGATCATGGTGCGGCATCTCGAGGAGATAACTGCAAAGAAGACAAAGCAATGAAGATGACGATCCGCTGAAACTCCAACGGTTAATTTTTGGGACATGTCCATACATATCCCAAAAATGGGCTCAAAAGTGGATAATTAAAGGGTTGGCATGGATGGGCACAAGTTTGGTGTCAGTCCAAAAAGGCTAGCGCGGTTTTGGACTCGTGAAAGCCGATGTGGCTTCGGATTAAGGGTTCGTGATTGTATGGCAAGAAATCGGTTGGAAGGAAACTGAGGTTAATACGACCCGGATTAGATACGATCATGATCAGGATGGCAAGAAGAGTTCGAGGCTGATACGGGTAGCTAGCAAGACCAGGACGGACACGATCGGGCCAAAGGTTATAAATAGGACGACGGACTATGTTGAGAAGGGACCATCAATTATCAACACAACCCAGCATTACTTTTACCTTTATTCCCTCTGCATAGGAGTAGACATTTAGCTTATAATCTTTCCTCTGTAATACACGTTGATCAATAAAGTTGCGCATCGCCGATTGTTGATCATTGTTGCATTATACCAAATCAAATTCAGTTTTTTCTCCGATCTTGTTGCGCATCGCCTTTTTCGGGAAAGGCGACCTTTACCTTTCTGATCAACTCCCACGAGTTGATTAGATCTATCTTTCACAACAATCTATTTCGATCTACCTTGGTCAATCAGATCTAGTTACCTTCGAGGACCCAGATTGGTTTCTTAGCCGATCTATTGATGAACGCTTTCCTCTTGCCGATTGTAGGATCAAATCGACTGGCACGCTCACGACCCAAAACCTGAACCCGGTGTTCGCGTGTGTTGGTGACAATTAACCTGTCATCAAGTTTTTTGCGCCAACAGAGCTACAGTGGCAGCACTCGTGGGCGAGAGATGGGTTGGCTACGATGTTGGTATGCTATGGTTAGGGTTTTGGTGGTTGGGACAAGTGATCACGGGAGAACAGGCTGGCAGGGTTGGGCCGAGCAGATACTCAACTGAGCAGCGAAGGAAAGAGGTGGGCCATGGCAGAGAGAAGAAAATGGGCCATAACCTAGGTGAAAAGGAGGATGGTGGGGATAAGAGATGGGACTAATGGGAAATTTGGCCTGCGAAAATTATAAGGAAAAAACAATTTAGTAATTAAATAAAAGACTAGAAAGTTTGAATAAATCCAAAGCAATACCAAACGAACAATGAAAATTCCAAGAAAATACAGGGAACTTCCATGCAACACAAGGAATCCAAATAAAACTGATTATTTCATTTTAGAAAAATTGCTATTAAGCTTGAATTAATTTGAGAAAAATCCAAATGGTTATTTTTATTTTTGAAAACTTTCAAAAGGCATGAAACTTAGGATGTTACAAAAGTCGTGTAAAGATATCTTAAAATTGTAAAGATATTGTAACATCCCAAAATTTGGATTTTTAAAAATTTTGGTTTAGTTTAGCTTACCAAAAATTTTCGTTCATTTTCTCGTGTTTATAAAGCTCGATTTGGAATTTTCTAAATCTAAAATAATTTAATTTGAATATTTTATTTCTCAAATAAAATAAATTTAATTTTATTTGGGTTCCATATGCTTCAAGAAATTTTTCTGTAATTTTTGAGATTTTTTGGAGCTCGTTTGCTATTTATTGGATTTATTCGGAATCGATTTGTATTAAGCCCTTTTATGGAAATTATTTAAATATTTAAAAATTTTATATTAATTTTTGTTGCAAATATTTTATTTGAGTTCAAAATATCTCAAAATATTTTCTAGAATTTTTCTGGTATTTTTATTGCCTCAAATGATTTATTTGAATATTGGGAATTATTTTTATTCGGAAATTGGTTGGAAATTCTAGAAAATGCTTTTGGGCAACCCCGCCAGCCGGCCCGCTCGCCCCCACGCCCGGCCCACCTTCCCCTTGCTTGCCGCCAGGCGCTCCTGCCTTCGCCCCTCGCCATTTGGGCCAGCCGCTCGGCACACGCGCTTAACGCCTGCTCAGCTACACCCCGCCCGATCTGAGCCATCCGCTGCAGATCTGATGGCCCATGTGCAGCCACGTCGCCCTAGATCGGCTCCCGCACACGAGGTGTTTGTTTAAATGCCTAAACCGACCCAAACTCCTCCAAACTTGATTTTTCTTGACCTAGCCGCCTCCCCTAACCTTGGTAGACCTCCTATGGCCCTCCCCCACGACCACAACCACAAATTAATCTCCCAAAACCTCCGAGCCGCCCCGAGGAGCCCCGAACGTCGCCCGACGATGGCCAAACTTTGGAGCCGTGTCCCGGGCAGATCGTCGACTCTTCTCGAGATCCGTATTTGCCATGGTGTGACACAATGTACCATCAGTCTCTCCTCCAAGTTTCAGCTAATTTGGCCGAAGGGATCAAAAGTTATGGCCGTTTCAATCTCGAATCTTGCCGAGGCCATATCACCCTCAATGTTTGGAGTTTAACCGTGAAATTTTTTGTGTAGACTCCTAGGGATGTCCTCTACATGATACACATACTTCCCCATGGTTTTCCTATCTGGATTTTGCGTAGAAAAATCTTTTCTGCGATCAGACTGCGTTTCAGACAACTACAATCATCCTCGCGCGTTCCCCGCTGATCCAGAATGTAATTCTCTGAGCCACCTACGTCACGGTGTTTCTCTAGGTCACATATAGCTCTCGGTCAAATTTCGTTAAGTTCCGATCATTATTCTAGAAGTTATGGCCGTCTGAAGTTTGGATCCGAAACCCATTAATCGACAATTTGTGATTAATCTAGAGGGGCCCGCAAAATCCGCCTATACCATTGAGTTGTCTCGTCGCTTTCTACGTGATGGATATTCCCCCTTTTCCATCCCACCCTCTGAAATTTTTTATATATATTTAGGCTCCCGTTTAGTCGTCGTCGTGCGCCGCCTTTTGACGCCGGCTATTTTGGTTCGCTCCGGCAGTGTTGTTGCATCCGGTGGGTCATCCCTTACTGTTTTGGTCCAACCTTAGGGTTCTTTTGGTCTCTGTTCGCCGACAAAGCCCGGTTTTGGTTTTTAACCGTCGTCTTTGACCTAGCCGTTGCCGCCGGTTTGCGTATCGGTTAGCCATCCTTGGTAACGTTTTATCGCGGTCATGTCGTTGCACCGATGGTCACTACCTTGTTTCATGAGTATCCTATCATTGCTTGAGCTCCGCCGTTAACATTCCACCGCTAACGTTCGCTGTTAATGTTCACCATTAACGTTCACCGTTAACATCCCATCGTTAACGTTTTGCCGTTAACATTCGCTGTTAACGTTTCGCCATTAACGTTCCTCCGTTAACGTTTTGCTGTTAACGCTCCGCCGTTAATGTTTCGCCAAAAACGTTTGCCGTTAACGCTCTGCCGTTAACGTTTGCCGTCAATGCTCCGCTGTTAATGTTTGCCGTTAACGCTCCGTCGTTAATGCTTTGCTCTCGCTTCGTTGTCATCGCATGTGACACTATGGTTTGGTGTGACGTTATAGAAGGTGAAACTAGAGAATAAAACCTTTCGGCTTAGGGTTTTCTCGCGTTTTTGGGCCGGTTGAAGTGTTATGTCGCCACGGAGTGTCGTAACCTTATTTAACGTGCATGATAAGGTTAATAACATTATGAGATGTGGAATTAAGGTTAAAACTATATGATATGGAGGTTAATAGCTTTTCCGGGGCGTTTCCGGGGTTTTGGGCCTTCCCGGGGGAGTTTGGGCCTTGTTGGGCTTTGGTGGGATGGAGTAGGTCTCCGTAACGGACTAGGATTGGATGTGGGGCTGGTAAAAGGGCTCCCCACCAGCCTTTTGGGCGTGCTCCCCCTGCCCTTGGGCGCCCCCACCTCCCCCACCTAAGCCCTAGCCGCCACCCCCTCTCCCTCTCCCTCTTGTGCGCCTCCACCTCCCCCTTTGCCCCATTGCTCCCCACCTCTCCACCACCTCTCCTCCACCCCCTTGCTGCCATAGGGTGGTCTCCACACCTCTGCACCTTATGGATCCATCCGTTGGAGCGAGGAGCGAGGAGCGAGGAGCGAGGAGCGTGGAGCGAGGAGCGATCCGCGAGGAGATCTATTGGAGATTCGTTCGTTGGGCAAAGGTATGATCATGGGGATCCTTGGAATTGATCTAGGTACTGTTCTTAGGGTGATTATCAAGTTTTTAGATCAATTGGTGGTGCTGGATTGGAGTTCTTTGGGTTAGATCTAGACGTTGCCACGTTTCTGTTTTCGGGCAGATTGAGCAGTCGGGTTAGGGTTCGAGTTTTCGTCGATTTAGAATCCGAATCTGTCCATAAGGACTTAAAAGAAGTTGTAGATAATTTAATTATATTTCCGTGGACATAAAGCACGTTAAAATCCGATCAGCCGTTTGAAAGTTATGGCCGTTTTACCGAGCGTGTTAAAATCTGTGACGCGATTGGAACATATCGTAGTAATCTGTAGATTAAACAATTTTAGAGTCCGAATCAGTCTTTCCGTATAACTAGAAAAAGGTAGGAAATTTCGTAAGCTTCACGATGGTGTACTCGTTTAATCGATTTGGAGTCCCAGAACTCAAGTTATGGCCTTTGCAAGGCTGCTGTCCCGCCGGGACAGAACCTCTGTTTTTAGGTTTGCAAGTAGTGGGCAATGTCGGGTTAGATGGGGATTTGTGTACTGTTTTGCGGGCATTATTGTGAGTGTGTGATGCCTATGTGCTGGTGGTGTGACACCGGGAGTGCCCTCTACGTCCCACAAATCCGTCGCCCGCGGTTGAGGCAAGTGTGTTGTAATGTATAGCGGATTGTAGGTTGTTTGTTGATATTGGGTGAAAGATTGAACACTTGCTATGCTCACTTGCCATGCTTGCTGTTTTCCAATGAAATATTGAGTATGATTATCATGGTTCGATGCCATGTGTTTATATTTGTCATGATGAGTTGCCATATGTTTATGTACATGTGAAATATGATAATTGGCATAGTTGCATGCATGACATGTTACATGGCCCGGGCGGTGAGAAAGTCATTAACTAATCCGGGAAGGTCGGTGAGAAAGTTATGACTAATCCGGAGAGCCATTAGAGTAAGTCCTACATCGTGATTCCATCTACCGTGGGTTGTGGAAGCGAGGAGTAGGCACCCTCCATCTTCGGGATGGAAGGGGGGAGAGGGTGCACACCGACGGGTGTGTACTCAACCATACCGGTATGAGTTTCCATGGAGATATGAGCATAACATTGCATTGCATTGCATTGCAATACATTTTTTTTTAATGATGATGATGTTGTTATGTGCTCAAGTATGAGATGTTATATGTGACATGAGGTATTATTGTCTTGTAAATGATCTTGTTGTCCATTACAATATGCTTGCTGAGTTTTCGAACTCACGCTTGTGTTTTATGTTGTTTTTAGGTACTTTGAGATCGGCATGCGGGAAAAAGGGATCTAGCTACACTTCTACACGTAGCTCCACCATCATAGTCCATAATTAACCACTTGGAGACATGATTTTAAGAGTTGTGCCCTAAACTTAATGTATGGTTTAATCTAGCATGCTTGTGAATCCTTATTTGCTTCGTTATAGTTTATGAAGTGGTTAAGCGTGGTATTATTGGCGTAACTTGATGTTATATCCATTTATGTTGTTGTTTTAGATGTCGTGTGCTATGATATATATCTTGCCATGATATTGAGATTGTGTTAATTCATGGAAAAAGAAAGGAGATGCTGCCGAAATATCGGTTTTTAGCATATGAACCTTTGCTGGAATTTATGTTTAATTGTGGTACTTAGATGTTGTTTAGCTTATGTTTGGTAGCATTCGGGCATATTAAATGTCGGGGTGTTACAGTTGGTATCAGAGCGGGCTGTAGGTCCTTGGAATGTGTATTTTTAGTGTCATGCTATAGGGTACAACTAAAATGTGATATGGAATAACTTAGAAACATGGCTTAGGTTTTTACTAAAATTTTGTCATAGGATAGCAACATTAAAACTTGCAAAAGTGGTATAACTAATCTAAAATTTGACACACATGGATGCACAGTAGGAAGGGTATGGGTATCGTTGTTTACGCTTAAATGTTGTACTTAAGCCTTGTTGCTAAATGCTATATTTGATATAGTACGTTGCTATGTCTATGAGATAAATGATTGAATTATTCCTGTTGTGGTGGTAAAAGTGGGGTTTTGGTGCCGAAGGGTTTCGCCACCTCTCTTATTTCATAGTAAGGGTGAGGTTTGTGGTGTGGCCGGTTAGCGCCACCACCTAAGAACTATTGACCCTGTAGGAGAAGAGTGCTTATCCTTTACATGCGTTGATCGGGTAGTTGGTGAGTCAAATAGAAGAGTTAATGGTGGTTTCCTTCGTATGTTCTTTGCCGTTCTGACGGTCGGTGTTCTTTGCTTTTCTTGGCTTTAGTAGATTTGAATCAAATGAAAAGTGTTGGGTTTTTGCGGATCGTTCCGTTTGCGGTGTGTGGTTTTCTCTTCCTTGGTTGAAGACGAAGAAGAGGAGACTAGTGTTGCGCTTCTTTTGGGCACCTTTCCAGTTTTGATGCCTGTTGATTGCATTATGGGGAACAAGCATTCAATTTATCCCTGTGTTTGTCTTTCTCTGAGGTTAAACGAGTTATTGCGGAGTTGTGCGGACACATTTGTCAGGGCTGAAGTTACGTGGCTTTGTAGTAGTGCGTGGTGTTTGATTTCGTTATTTTACTGGTTTAAGAAATCATCTTTGAAAAACCCTTCTTGTTTCGTGAAAGATTGGGGTTTGGTGCTAAGGTTTTATTTGCAAAGGTTTATTTGATCGGTTGGTTCCCTCCATTGGGAGTCTTGGAGATTGAAAAGTGTTTTGGAGAATTCCTTTGCATGACCAAGTTTGGGTTTGTCTCATCGCAATTTTGAGAGTCAAATTTTCCTTATGAACTTAGGATGAGTTTTAAAACTAAAATCTTTGTAAACAAAGTAGTCTTTTGGTGAAATCGTTTGTCCCTAGTAAGAATTGATGTTTAGCATGTTATGTAGTAGGTAACAATGTGGTTTATGGATTGATGTGTTGCTAAGTTAAATTTTGAGTTGAATCAATTCAATGTGATTAATATCTCTAGCTTGAGAATAAATAGACTACTAGTGTTGCAGTTTACTCTTAGCGAGAATGATTAAATGTGTTAATGTACATGCTTAGAATCTGTTGCCTTGCTTTAAAAGTGCTTATGATCCTTGTTAATGTTAAAAGTTTAAACTTTGATGCATAGTTAAAACATTAAGATGATGTAGACTGCTGTTATTGTAAAAGAAACTTTGCTGGTTGTTAAAGATGTTCTAATCCAATGGATTAATAGAGAAATTTAATCATGTTGACTAGTGACGTTAATTTGGATGTTGATTAGAGTTGCTATTTATGTTGTTGCAAACTACTAGTATCTTTGGAAGTATGCAGTTGTGTCGCTACAATGCTAGTATTGATATCAATGGAGAAGACATAAGACTTATTGTTAATGATGTTGTTAATGGTAGTGTTAATGCTAGTATTCAGTCTATTTTAAATAGTGGGAGTATGTTGTGTGGTGGTAATTTTGTTATCACCTATGTATAGGGTAGCTAAAAGTAATGTTGTTGGTTGATGATTATGCCCATTTGTTGTTATTGATGACTAAGTAGTTGTGGTAACTGTTTAGATTATTCGTTGGAAATCCATGGTTAAAATAGAGGAAAATTTTAACATGTTGCGATGGAGTGAGCTTTGGATAATTAACATGATGTACAATTTCATCCTTAATGAATGTATGCCTTGGAACCCTAGTTATGAACTTTGTCTTGTGGAGATAATATTTACATGTTGAAGTCGTTGTTTAACTGAATAAGGTTCGGTTGTCGAGACGTGAATATATAGGTGGTATGAAATTTATATGTTGATCTTGCTGAAAGATTTGTGGAAGTACTATGTTTCAAATTTAGAATAAGATGTATTATGATTCGGTGAGCCGTGGGGATCATGTCATTATAGTCTTGGTTGGGTGCCTTTTTGATAAGCATCATAAACCCTTATTAAAAAATGTTGGGAATGGTAACTAGAGGAAGAATTTGTTGTGAAACTTTCGGTTGAATTGTGTTGGGGCTCCTCAGATAGTAAATAGTGATTATTGAAGTCTTTAATGGAAAGCGTAGTGGAGTACTAGAGATGGTTCCTTTCATCTTTGAAATGTTGTCTAAAAACCTTTGAAACTGGTTTGGTTGTTTGCCATCTCGGTTGAATGCTTTCGGTTGAGGTGTTCCTTATGTTGAGTTTCAGAGTTTCCCCAAAACTCGTAGTGGTTGGTGTCGACCTTTGGTTTTGGCGAATTTGTTTAGTTCGTGTTGTGAGTTTGAGTTTACATCCAAAAGTTTTTGAGTGGATCGCGCCCTTCGCGTTACCGATTTATCTTTGGAATTAATTTTAAAAGGAAGCAGATGGTCATAAAGGGTTGTGTTGGAAACTTTTGAGTTAAGCCCTTGATGTGTAACTCTATTTGACTAGAGATGGAGTCATTTGGAAAATGTGTCTGGTGTGCGGGTGTTTTACAAGTCTGGATTTTTATGAATGTTTCATAAGTGAATTTGGTTAGTGAAGAGTTTTCTTTTTGGATTGAGTTTCCCTCTCTTTTGATAAAAATTTATGGCGCTTGTGTCTGCAGATGTTTGATTTTGGAGTCGATGTTCTGTTCCAAAGGGTTGAGTTTGATTTTGCGAGGTGTTGCAAAGCTAGTGTTAAATCGAAGATGGGTTTTTTACACGATGTGGTGTTTTGTTGATTAACGATGTTGCCGTCATAGTTTATATGAATTAGCGCAACTCTCGATGTTATTCGAGATTTATTCATATGATACCGAGGCAAAAGTCATCATGTGAATGACTATTCGGTAGTGTGGTTACATGATGAGGGAATGGTGAAAAGTAAACATGACATCGTTTTTACATGTTAAATGATAAAAGAGTCGTTGAGCCAGGTCGGTGAGAAAGTCATATATGGAGATATGACTAATCCGGAGTGCTCCTGAAGAGTGTGCATTTATGTTATGAAATGAGATTTCCCTTGCTTTCTAGTATGAAAAGAAGCAATGAACAATTTCTGGCATGTTGGTTGTGATGTAGGGGATTTATGCTTCCTTTGTGTTTTGGCTTGGATGTTGCCGAATTATTTCCAAAATGGTTGTTAACGCTTTGGGTTTGAGTTGTTGTGTGTACACTTGGGCTTGATAGCTAAGTGTTTTTGTGTGAGGGCGAGACCCTCTTAAGAAAGGAACCAATTGTGGTTTGGTAAGGTTTTCGATCCTAGCTTGGGCTAGGTGTCGAACCTTAGTGGTATAAGGGTGGTTTATGATGGAGGTTGATGATGTATGGGTTTAACCTTTACTAAGAGTAGCGATGGGTGGAAATGAAGTTGACGGTAGATCGGTGATAATTGCCCTGCCGTGAGCAGTTGTCTTCACTAGTTGTTTTAGGGTTTGAGTCTTGCCTGGGAAAGGATGGAATAAAATGTTAGTATGATCGTGTATCGGAAGGGCTAGTGTGCCTTAATGAGTTATTCCCCTCGATGGAAACTTTCGGGAATGAAGAGAGGTCGTTAAAGGAATTGTGACTTCCTTTGACTTTGTCATGTTGAGTTTATTGCAGTGTGTAGTCAGGTAGGTTGTGATAGAAGGGTGAGGTGTTTGTCGTGAGGATTCGAGCGTTTTGGGTTGTTGAAGCCCTTCGAGGTTGAAACGCAGATTCTGTTTGGGATTTGAATTGAAAGTTGAACTGTGAGCGGTTGCCCTTAGTTGAGCTAGATCAACACTTTTTCTTTAAGTGTTGGTTTTGGGAACTCGTTTGTCGTTTGTTTCCGGTTCTAGTCGTTGTGCGAATGTTTTGTGCTGTAGAGAAGCCTTTTGTCCCTTGGGGACTTTGTTGTTGTTTTTGGCGTCCTTCGGATTCGAGATCGAATCCTGTTGAAGGGGGGAAGAATGTGACACTATGGTTTGGTGTGACGTTATAGAAGGTGAAACTAGAGAATAAAACCTTTCGGCTTAGGGTTTTCTCGCGTTTTGGGCGGTTGAAGTGTTATGTCGCCACGGAGTGTCGTAACCTTATTTAACGTGCATGATAAGGTTAATAACATTATGAGATGTGGAATTAAGGTTAAAACTATAGGATATGGAGGTTAATAGCTTTTTCGGGGCGTTTCCGGGGTTTTGGGCCTTCAGGAGTTTGGGCCTTGGTGGGCTTTGGTGGGATGGAGTAGGTCTCCGTAACGGACTAGGATTGGGTGTGGGGGCTGGTAAAAGGGCTCCCCACCAGCCTTTTGGGCGTGCTCCCCCTGCCCGTGGGCGCCCCACCTCCCCTCCTAAGCCCTAGCCGCCACCCCCTCTCCCTCTCCCTCTTGTGCGCCTCCACCTCCCCCTTTGCCCCATTGCTCCCCACCTCTCCACCACCTCTCCTCCACCCCCTTGCTGCCCTAGGGTGGTCTCCACACCTCTGCACCTTATGGATCCATCCGTTGGAGCGAGGAGCGAGGAGCGAGGAGTGAGGAGCGTGGAGCGAGGAGCGAGGAGTGAGGAGCGTGGAGCGAGGAGCGATCCGCGAGGAGATCTATTGGAGATTCGTTCGTTGGGCAAAGGTATGATCATGGGGATCCTTGGAATTGATCTAGGTACTGTTCTTAGGGTGATTATCAAGTTTTTAGATCAATTGGTGGTGCTGGATTGGAGTTCTTTCGGTTAGATCTAGACGTTGCCACGTTTCTGTTTTCGGGCAGATTGAGCAGTCGGGCTAGGGTTCGAGTTTTCGTCGATTTAGAATCCAAATCTGTCCATACGGACTTAAAATAAGTTGTAGATAATTTAATTATCTTTCCGTGGACATAAAGCACGTTAAAATCCGATCAGCCGTTTGAAAGTTATGGCCGTTTTACCGAGCGTGTTAAAATCTGTGACGCGATTGGAACAGATCGTAGTAATCTGTAGATTAAACAATTTTAGAGTCCGAATCAGTCTTTCCGTATAACTAGAAAAAGGTAGGAAATTTCCTAAGCTTCGCGATGGTGTACTCGTTTAATCGATTTGGAGTCCCAGAACTCAAGTTATGGCCTTTGCAAGGCTGCTGTCCCGCCGGGACAGAACCTCTGTTTTTAGGTTTGCAAGTAGTGGGCAATGTCGGGTTTGATGGGGATTTGTGTACTGTTTTGCGGGCATTATTGTGAGTGTGTGATGCCTATGTGCAGGTGGTGTGACACCGGGAGTGCCCTCTACGTCCCACAAATCCGTCGCCCGCGGTTGAGGCAAGTGTGTTGTAATGTATAGCGGATTGTAGGTTGTTTGTTGATATTGGGTGAAAGATTGAACACTTGCTATGCTCACTTGCCATGCTTGCTGTTTTCCAATGAAATATTGAGTATGATTATCATGGTTCGATGCCATGTGTTTATACTTGTCATGATGAGTTGCCATATGTTTATGTACATGTGAAATATGATAATTGGCATAGTTGCATGCATGACATATTACATGGCCCGGGCGGTGAGAAAGTCATTAACTAATCCGGGAAGGTCGGTGAGAAAGTTATGACTAATCCGGAGAGCCATTAGAGTAAGTCCTACATCGTGATTCCATCTACCGTGGGTTGTGGAAGCGAGGAGTAGGCACCCTCCATCTTCGGGATGGAAGGGGGGAGAGGGTGCACACCGACGGGTGTGTACTCAACCATACCGGTATGAGTTTCCATGGAGATATGAGCATAACATTGCATTGCATTGCATTGCAATACATTTTTTTTTTAATGATGATGATGTTGTTATGTGCTCAAGTATGAGATGTTATATGTGATGTGAGGTATTATTGTCTTGTAAATGATCTTGTTGTCCATTACAATATGCTTGCTGAGTTTTCGAACTCACGCTTGTGTTTTATGTTGTTTTTAGGTACTTTGAGATCGGCATGCGGGAAAAAGGGATCTAGCTACACTTCTACACGTAGCTCCACCATCATAGTCCATAATTAACCACTTGGAGACATGATTTTAAGAGTTGTGCCCTAAACTTAATGTATGGTTTAATCTAGCATGCTTGTGAATCCTTATTTGCTTCGTTATAGTTTATGAAGTGGTTAAGCGTGGTATTATTGGCGTAACTTGATGTTATGTCCATTTATGTTGTTGTTTTAGATGTCGTGTGCTATGATATATATCTTGCCATGATATTGAGATTGTGTTAATTCATGGAAAAACAAAGGAGATGCTGCCGAAATATCGGTTTTTAGCATATGAACCTTTGCTGGAATTTATGTTTAATTGTGGTACTTAGATGTTGTTTAGCTTATGTTTGGTAGCATTCGGGCATATTAAATGCCGGGGTGTTACATCGCATGTGTGCATTCAAGTGAAAGCCCTTATGCGATGTCCCCATTTTTTCTATTGCCTTGTTGTGATCCAACCCTATCCTCTCATTATCTTGAAATGCGATGTCCCCATTTGTGGACTTGGTCGATAGACCATTGGCCATCTGTCTTGCCGTTGTGCCCGATCTAATCTATCCGTCTCTCTTTTGTTTGGTTGTGTTCGTTCGGTCAACAAAAGTCAACTTTGAGAATCAGTTTAATTCATTGTGAACTAACATATCCTTATGGACCCGATCTATAGATCGAGTGCCCATATGTCCTTGTTTGTCCAATCAAGATAGTAACTTCAGAAGAAATATTCTTCGGTATATTATTCTTTCTTTCCTAGTTATTAATCTTTCCCTTTTCGGTGTTTTTCCGAGAGCTCGTTCTCTCTTGTCTACTCTTCGATCTAATCCGTTCAAGCTCCTAAATTCATCCAAGCCGTTGTGCCCAATGCTGTTTGTTTTTAATTTGGAGTTTATTTGATTTGTCTTTTGAGTTTTGTTGTATTTGTGTTTCTTTATCGTTAGACGTGTCGTCCGGAAGTTGCTCGAAGGAGCCGAAGATCAAGGAAGTGGAGATTGAGGATCGAGGATAAAGAATCGAGGATAAAGAATATTGAACAGCAAAAATTGCAAGGGCCAGGCAAGTTGTGCTTTGACCATGTTGATCCCATTTTCGAAAATTATGTTGTTTCAAATTATTGCATGCTAGTTTGAGTTAAAACTGATTTCAATTAATTTGGGATTAGATAATCAAACTACTTGTTATCGCCACCTTGCCTATAATGATCGTATGCCATGATTCATTTGTCACCCTAGGATTGTTGATTAATAGTTGGTAGCTAAATACTTTGCCAATAAGGGTTAGTTAGACCGTCAGTAGTTGCTTAGCCATGCAACGTACCTTTGACATCGTTTTGGAAATACAAATGCCAATATGGATTAATGGAATATGCAATGTATTTTGAAATGGTTTGACGTGCTGCCAACACGATGATGTTGACATGCGGAGGCCTTCGTGCTTCTTCAAGGATGTTGAGTTGTTGGTATTGTGTTGCGCAATAATCAACTGGGGTGATAAAATGATTTAGACTGGGGCAAGTGGCAAGAGTTATGGTGGGCCAGTTTGGCAGTTGGGAATGTTTGAAACATGATATATGTATGAGTGTGGTGAGATGGATTTCTGTGAAACTTTTGATGGAAGTCTTGCGCTGGTCACTCTAAGGACTTAACCTTGCAAGCCTTTGAACTGAGTCAAACATACAACCACATGTCTGTAATGGGACGGACCTAGTTGAGTAAGTTACTAATAACTTGCATGTGGTACCTCGCGGTGTCAACTACATCCTTTGTGTAGCTTGAAGGGGTAGTGTACCAGGGCTGCAGCATGTACCCATCCAATGGTATGTCGGTCCCATACTTCGCCTTTGTTAAGGGAAGGGATGGTGTATGGCAAAAACCGGAGAGGTTCACTTGTATAGTTAGAAGTTTCCGAAAGGCTTTGTTATGATCATTCATTCGCATACTCTTGTATGGTGATTCACGGCTGACGTGGTGAGTTGATTGTATATTGTCGGTAAATTGTATAACCTCTGCAGAGTGTAAAATCTATTCGAATAGCCGTGTCCGCGGTACTGGACAATGCTCGGGGATTACAGTCAAGGGTTAGCTTTTCATAAAATTGAACTTGGGCTTGGAGGCAGTTTGCCTGTGGAAAAGTGATAACTGGTTTTAACGGCCCAAACTCCCCCGGAAAGGCCCAAACTCCCGGAAAAGGCCCGGAAACGCAATTAAACCTCATACCATATGGTTTTAACCTCCAATACCATATTTCATAATGTTTTTGACCTCATCATGCACATTTTATAAGGTTACGACACTTCGTGGTGTCACATTCTCCCCTCCTTCAATAGGATTCGACCTCGAATCCAAGACATGCCACTACGCCAAACCAATCAACACACGGAGATCTAATCTTCGCGATTCAAACCTGAAGAAAAGAGCTTTGGGTAAAGCTCGCCCTCGCGAGACTTCAACTCCCAGGTCGCTTCTCTGAATAAAACCACTGGAATTTACACTGATCGAGACTCGATGACAGGACGCCTAGGTTCGAAGACCAACGGCTCTAATGATAACTCGCAATCAAAACTTGCGAGAACTTTACTCAACAATGAAACACAAAGAACTCAAACAAGGCCTCGGCATGACCAAAGCGATAGGATAAAATCCCAAACAGATGACGAAATAATACGATCTCACACTCATTCCATGCATTCCTTGGCACTAAAGTGCCTGATCCCTTTAACCAAAGCCACTCTCCAGAAGGACATGGTACCAACTTCTAGATCCATCTTCCGC
The DNA here is from genome assembly GCA_036346355.1 of Rhipidocladum racemiflorum. NCBI lineage: Eukaryota > Viridiplantae > Streptophyta > Magnoliopsida > Poales > Poaceae > Rhipidocladum > Rhipidocladum racemiflorum. The sequence continues at coordinate 49,679,357 of CM070589.1, forward strand.
TCCCATGCACAAAAGTGAATCACGTCCCAACGTCTCAACTGTGGTTCGTCGTATTCGAGACGACGCAAACCAGGTGAGACACAACACTCTAAGATTACTACCACCGAAAGGAGAAGCCTACTTTACATCCAGGATCCTTAAGACTCGCTCAACAGATACGACCGAACGTTCCTCTACGGTTGACACAACTCGCTTCTTGCCCAACGACAAAATATCCAATACACTTCAAAAGGAAAAGCGATCACTAGCAACCACCAAGTGGTCCACTAACAATTTGGTCAGCCCTACCGAGGAACATCTCAATGACACAATTCTCCAAGAAAGTTTGCATTGAGTGTAACACCCTACAAATCTAAACTGTCGTACAAGAAAATTTCGACAGCATCTCTCCTAAAATTAGGACAAAACGGAAGCGACAACAAGATTCATAATAACCATTATAAATAGGAATAACATAAAAGCATCAATACTAGAGATAACAAGTCTAAATCAACCAGAAAACAAACATAAACGTAAAACAGCTCCAAAGAGGACATCAACAGGTCTATGATTAATAAAATTTCAGCAAGCTAATGAATTATTAAATGCACTAGTCCATGTGATTCGTGATGACCCCGGAGGGTTGATTGTGCTACTAAGCCCACCCTTCAAGCTTACGACTCGCGAGAACTACCTGAAAACAACAAAATAACAAGGGGTGAGATTGGGTAATCTCAGCAAGCGGAACAACTTCTAACGAATAACACAGCCACAGTAAAACTAGCATACCAAATTCCTCATATCCAATACCACATTATAGAGTCCACACAACCTCAGTAAAATGCATATGATTGTGCACATGCTTATGCCATGATCCTCCTCACCGTGCCCTTTCTCAGGAACACACGGTGTTGTACGTCTTGATCGCGCCTGTTGGCGTCGACAAACTTCAATGCATAATTATTCAGTTAATGCTTCATGCATAAATACATTCATAACTTCCCACTCTGAATTCACATGCTTGCATACCATCAAATAACATGGATAGAATGCGAACATCATTGAGATAGAATATCTCCACAATTCATCTTGCAAACAACATCTTTCTTCATTCTTACTCATGATTCAAAAGCCAAACAACCACATCACAATGCAGGATAGGATATTGTAATCTCATAAACAAGTAGTTAAACCATGTAGGTGTGCTGCAATTAAGGTTTATATTGAAGACGAAACAAATAGCGAGTTATAGTTTAGCAAGACCGCTACTTCCACTTGCCTTTACCAACGTGGATGACGAACCTAGTTGCGTCCAGAAGGGCCACCACCTGTACAAGTATTATTTCAGTACATAGCGACATCACAAATGATCACACAACTCGAACACACGCTTCCTAATCCCCGTTCCCTTCTTAAGCGCCAAAAACCCCAATCTGTCCGGGTCAAACAGCATCACCCTCTCTTCACAATTTCGTATCTTTTTTATACAGATCATAAAAATACAAAAAAATTACAGTAGCTAGATATTAACGAGATCTACAACTTTCGTGAAGATCACAAATTTCAATTCCACTGTTAAATATGCCTAAACAAACGTCCAACACAGTGGACAAAATCTGTTTCCAGATTCTGTCCGTCATTTTGCAACAGTGATAACTCTCAGACCGACGCCACAAAAATTCTGAAAAAATTACAGAAGCTAAATCTCGACGTTATCTACAACTTTCTAGTTATAGGTTTTTGCAGGAAAAATCGTCTATGCCACGTACAACGCGAAACAATCCGCGCTGCACAATCTCCCCTTCCAAAAACAGCACCACGTGAACATCTACCCTTCTCCCCCATCAAGATCCATCTAAATCACTCACCACCAGATCTAATACACTCCTAATCCCTAGGTAGAACAGGGGTAAAAGATTGGGAATTTTACCTTGAGTTCTCCCTTGAGAACCCACGAAAAACGCGCGACGATTCCCGAAACGGAAATCTGCTCGTCCTCCACGCCTCCACGGATCCTCTTCTCACTTGCTCCTTCGCGTTTCGCGGTGGATCTTGAGCCACCACGCAAGGAGGAAGAGGAGGAGTGGTGTGGCTGCTAGAGGAGGAAGGGGCGCCCGAGGGCTTTCGGGGGGGGTGACACCCCTTTATATGGTGGGCCGGCCCACTAGGGAAAGAGAGAGAGGTGGGGAGGATTAGCAGCCAGGCCAGGTTTTCCTCGGCCCACTTGTTTCTAGCCTGACAACTCCAAATTTAATATTAATACGCCGGATAAACTTCAATTATTTCATCCCCGACAAATCCTTCATTCCTCTCCGAAACAAAACCAGGAAAAGGAACCCTAGAATCGCCTCGACGCTCTAAGGCATCACATTCTCCTCCTTAAAAGGATTAGTCCCGAATCTACTCCTCTTTGCTACGGAACCTTAAAAAAGGAAGGCAAAATGGTAATCAACACTTTACCTTCAGCATCCTCAAAGAGTGTAGGATACTTCTTCCACATCTGGTCCTCAAGTTCCCACGTTGCATCCCGCTCAGACTCATTGGTCCACAAATCTTTCATTGGACACTAACACGAACTATTCCCCTATTAAATAAAGGACACCTATTAGGTGAATCTGGTATCGATCTGGAATCTCAACTCCCACTTCTCTCTTCAACCCGATCGAGAAACTAAGCATTCCAATCTCATCTCCTCTACCACAGTTAAATTCGCATTACGGGCGACGCGAACCATGTGAGACACAACGCTCTAGGTAAGTCTCTAAATCAACCCAAACACAAACTCCTATCTCCTACAAGTGATTGATCTTTTACAAAAAGAACCAATATCCACCCTTACCAACGACAGAGATAGCCTACTTTACAACCAGGGTCCGTAAATCCATGAAACAATAACAACCGAACACAATCACTACGGTTGACACAAACTCGCTCGAACCCAGCGACAAAAGTTCCAAAAAATTAATGTAATTACCTGCAACTTCCAGGTTGTCCACTACTAAATTAAGCAACCCCACCGAGGAACACATCAATGAAAACAATTCTCCAAAAAAGGTTTGAATTGAGTCATACACAACCTTCCTTTACTCTTCACTTTTAAACTACTTACGATCAGCGACCCACACTAGTTTTCCCTTGTAAGAAGGTTTCGCCTTCACATTCTTCCACCCAAGGACCAGGGCAAGAAGTACAATCCTTGAATATACTCAACCATAACATAAACATTCATTTTCTTACCCCCAAGCTTGAACGTTAAAGAAATCTTAATTCTCACTAACACAACGAACGACAATCACCACCTTTAAACCAAAGGGCTGAAATTCACATACACGGGAACTCAACTTGGAAGAGGAACTCCATAGAACCAAAACCACCAAAAAAAAAATTTTCTTCGGGGAGAAGCTCTATTCAAAAGAGAAACACCGCGAAAGTCTTCTGCAAATGCATTTCACTTTTATCCAAGGCCAAGCCATTCAGAAAAAAAAAACCGATCAAGGAATTAAATGCTTCCACACAACCACCATCTCTTTTTCCTTAAAAAGGAACCAAACTCACTTCCCAACAGAAAAATTGTTTCAACCACGAATATCATTCATGTCACAACCAGAAGAATCGTCTCTTAAACAAAAACTGTCAAACACCTCACACTACAACACAACTCTAGCCCAAAATAGAAATACAAATATTTCCAGATCATGAACTTCCAAATCTTACATTGGATTAGCTACTTCTTTTGATCAACAATGCAACCGATAACTCGACCTTGAAAACTACGGACACAGTCAAAGCATACATCCTTGAGCATAAATGTCGCATTCATAACTTAAGCTAGTTTTCTTATCAAAGATGAATGAATGACGATATTTAATAGAATAACATTCCAAAATCTCCACAAATTACTTCAAGGTTAATCATTCTTTTATCCTTGTTTTAAGCCTCGAAATTAACCCACATTTGGCAGAATCATTCTAAGTTTAGGGAAACTCTGAAACACAACACAAAGAATACTTTGACCGAAAGTATTCAACCCAAATATCAAACAAACAAACCAATCCATATGAATTTTTAAACATAAGTTCAGCATAACTCCCGCCATCTATAGCATTCCACTACCCTTACCATTTAGATTTCAATATTCCCTATTTACTCATTGAGAAGGCCCATCAGGATTTAACAACAACTACACAACAAATTCTTACTCTTATTACCTTTTCCACAATTATAAATAAAGTTCACAGGTGCTTATCAAAAACACATCCAACCAACACTACCTCATCAAGATCCCCACGGAGCGACCTAACCTATATCATCATACTCTAAATTTGAAAGGCGATTGCTTCAACAAGTCTTTCAGCATGATGAACCTATAAATTCCATACCACATACGCGTCAACATCTCGACAATGGAAATTTATTCACCTAAAAGATGACTCAACAAGTAAATATTATCTCAACAAGGCACCAATCGTAAATAGAAGTTTAAAACATACATTTATTAAGGACAAAATCACGCATCATGCTAACTATCCCTGGTTCACTCCATCACAACATGTTACAATTTCCACCATTTTAACAAAGGTTTTCAACAATTAATCTAATCAGTTACCACCACTACTAAGTCATCAATATCAATAATTGGCATAATTGTAAAACAACAACATTGCTTTTAGTTACCCTATCCATAGGCTATGACAAACTGTCACTACACAACATACTCCAACTATGTAAAATAGATTGAATAATTTAAGCCATCCAAAGCTCTTATAACAACAACGCTAAATTAAATTTAATTTTTTTTTTAATTTTTTTTTAGCTACCCTATACACGGGTTATAGCAAAATTGCCACTCCAAGACATACTCCAGCCTTTTTTTTAAGTGAACTGAATAGGTGAAATCATCACAAAGCTCTTACGGCAATGGCAAAAACTTATGTCTTCCCAATTGATATCGATACTAGCATTATTGGAGCAATCGCATACTTCCTAATCTTCTCATAGTTTGCAACGTCATAAATATCAACTCTAATCAATTTCCAAGTTAAAGTCACTAGCCAACACGATTAAATTAGAACATCTTTAAACAACCAGCATGGTTTCTTTAACAATATCGGTAGTCCACCATTGCAATTAAATTGTTCTACCGACCTTATATTAAAACGTCTCTAAATAACCCACTAATTTTCTATTACCTTCACAGTAGTTTACATCATCGTAATGTTCTAACTACGCATCAAGATTTAAAGCTTTAAACATTGTCCATGGTCAAGGGCACATTAAAATAATGCAATAAATCCTAAGCATGCACATTAACACATTCAATCATTATCGCTATAGAGCAATCTACAATACTAGAAGTTTATTTAATCTCAAGCTAAAAATAACAATTACATTTTAATTGATTCAACTCACAAATTAACTTAGAAGTACATCATTCCATAAACCACATTGTTACATACTACGTAACACAGACATAAAATTTCTAAACACCGTCATGGGTCACCTACCCTTGACAAACAGGAGGCAATCCCAAACATTAAAAAAAACAAACACAGTTCTAGATCAAGAACAAACACCGATAAAAATTTCTTCTTTTCAGGCAAGGGAGAAAAGCAAAATCCAAACATAAATGCAAGAGAGCTCGACCCTCAAATGTCCAATCATAGTAGCCAAAACTCTTCAAAAAATCCAAAACCTACACTTTCCACAAAGGAAGACGGATGCAAAAGGGAAGACCAAATGTCCAACTAAAATTTTCCGATAAAGATTCAAACTTAGCTCCATCCAGCTTGATGCAACAGGAGAAACTCCAACCCCTTCTTTTTTAAAAAAAAATCGGAAACAACAACCACAGAAATTTCCTCCCAACGACGAGTCCATCACAATAAATCAGGTGCCAAAGCAAAATTGTGACCAAAAGACGCATAACGTAGAACTCTTCTTACGTGTCTTCACTCAAAGGAGACAAAACCACAAACCGCCAAAAGGACAAATCAACGAGTGCTCAAAACTAAGCATTTTCCTCGGTTTGAACCAACCACATACCCGGAAAACAAACCAAAACCGACCGTCGGACGGTAAAGAACATCCGAAGGAATCCATCACCAACCTCTTCTATTTGACTCCAGTCACTACCCGATCTACGACAGACACGGATAAGTACTCTTTCCCTACAGGGTTTAATAGTTCTTCGGTGGTGACTCTACCCGGCCACACCGTCAAACCACAGCCTCACTACAAACAAAAGGTGACCGAAACCCTTCGGCACCACAACCACACTTTATCACAAATGAAGCAACTCAATCAAATCTATCATAAATATATCATTATACATCATCAAAAGTAGCATTCAACAACAAAGCTTAAATTCAACCTTTAAGCATAAGGCAACGATACCCATACCCTTTCCTCTTGTGCATCCATGTGTGTCAAATTTTAAATTAGTGATTCCACTTACACAAGTTTTAATGTTGCTATCCTATGACAAAATTTTAGTTAAAACCTAGGCCATGTTTCTAAGTTATTCCACATCACATTTTAGTTGTCTCCTATAGTATGACACTAAAAATAGACATTCCAAGGACCTCTGACCGCTCGATACCAAGCTGTAACACCCTACAAATCTAAACTGTCGTACAAGAAAATTTCGACAGCATCTCTCCTAAAATTAGGACAAAGCAGGCGACAACAAGATTCATAATAACCATTATAAACAGGAATAACATAAAAGCATCAATACTAGAGATAACAAGTCTAAATCAACGAGAAAACAAACATAAACGTAAAACAGCTCCAAAGAGGACATCAACAGGTCTATGATTAATAAAATTTCAGCAAGCTAATGAATTATTAAATGCACTAGTCCATGTGATTCGTGATGACCCGGAGGAGTTGATTGTGCTACTAAGCCCACCCTTCAAGCTTACGACTCATGAGAACTACGAAAACAACAAAATAACAAGGGGTGAGATTGGGTAATCTCAGCGGAACAACTTCTAACGAATAACACAGCCACAGTAAAACTAGCATACCAAATTCCTCATATCCAATACCACATTATAGAGTCCACACAACCTCAGTAAAATGCATATGATTGTGCACATGCTTATGCCATGATCCTCCTCACCGTGCCCTTTCTCAGGAACACACGGTGTTGTACTCTTGATCGCGCCGTTGGCGTCGACAAACTTCCAATGCATGATTATGCAGTTAATGCTTCATGCATAAATACATTCATAACTTCCCACTCTGAATTCACATGCTTGCATACCATCAAATAACATGGATAGAATGCGAACATCATTGAGATAGAATATCTCCACAATTCATCTTGCAAACAACATCTTTCTTCATTCTTACTCATGATTCAAAAGCCAAACAACCACATCACAATGCAGGATAGGATATTGTAATCTCATAAACAAGTAGTTAAACCATGTAGGTGTGCTGCAATTAAGGTTTATATTGAAGATGAAACAAATATCGAGTTATAGTTTAGCAAGACCGCTACTTCCACTTGCCTTTACCAACGTGGATGACGAACCTAGTTGCGTCCAGAAGGGGCACCACCTGTACAAGTATTATTTCAGTACATAGCGACATCACAAATGATCACACAACTCGAACACACGCTTCCTAATCCCCGTTCCCTTCTTAAGCGCCAAAAACCCCAATCTGTCCGGGTCAAACAGCATCACCCTCTCTTCACAATTTCGTATCTTTTTTATACAGATCATAAAAATACAAAAAAATTACAGTAGCTAGATATTAACGAGATCTACAACTTTCGTGAAGATCACAAATTTCAATTCCACTGTTAAATATGCCTAAACAAACGTCCAACACAGTGGACAAAATCTGTTTCCAGATTCTGTCCGTCATTTTGCAACAGCGATAACTCTCAGACCGACGCCACAAAAATTCTGAAAAAATTACAGAAGCTAAATCTCGACGTTATCTACAACTTTATAGTTATAGGTTTTTGCAGGAAAAATCGTCTATGCCACGTACAACGCGAAACAATCCGCGTTGCACAATCTCCCCTTCCAAAAACAGCACCACGTGAACATCTACCCTTCTCCCCCATCAAGATCCATCTAAATCACTCACCACCAGATCTAATACACTCCTAATCCCTAGGTAGAACAGGGGTAAAAGATTGGGAATTTTACCTTGAGTTCTCCCTTGAGAACCCACGAAAAACGCGCGACGATTCCCGAAACGGAAATCTGCTCGTCCTCCACGCCTCCACGGATCCTCTTCTCACTTGCTCCTTCGCGTTTCGCGGTGGATCTTGAGCCACCACGCAAGGGGAGGAAGAGGAGGGGTGGTGTGGCTGCTAGGGGAGGAAGGGGGGGCGCCCTAGGGCTTTCGGGGGGGTGACACCCCTTTTATATGGTGGGCCGGCCCACTAGGGGAAAAGAGAGAGAGGTGGGGAGGGGATTCGCAGCCCAGGCCCAGGTTTTCCTCGGCCCACTGTTTCTAGCCTGACAACTCCAAATTTAATATTAATACGCCGGATAAACTTCAATTATTTCATCCCCCGACAAATCCTTCATTCCTCTCCCGAAACAAAACCAGGAAAAGGAACCCTAGAATCGCTCTGACGCTCTAAGGCATCACATTGAGTCATACACAACCTTACACTCAATGGACCACGATAAAGAGTACAATCATTGAGTGAGCTCAACCATAATCATGAACCCAATTGGTCCACCTACAACAACTCAAACCCTAAAGCGCTAAAACCACTTCAGAAAGGATCCGGCAACATCCAAAGAGCACACATTTCATTTTTTTTCTAAGCCAAATCGCAAAGAAAACTCAAACTTCTAACACCACAGCCAAAATACCACAAATTATTCATCCTTTCCTTTCATACTAGGAAGCAAGGGAAATCTCGTTTCAGGACATGAATGCACATTCTTCAAGAGCACTCCGGATTAGTCATATCTCCATATATGACTTTCTCACCGACCTGGCTCAATGACTCTTTTATCATTTAACATCTAAAAACGATGTCCTGTTTACTTTTCACCATTTCTTCATCATGTAACAACACTACCGAAAAGTCATTCACATAACGACTTCTTTCTCGGTATCACATGAATAAATCTCGAATAACATCGAGAGTTGTGCTAATTCATATAAACTATGACGGCAGCATAGATAACAGTTAAGGCACCACATCATATCAGAACCCACCAACGATAGATAGCTAAACTTGCAAAACATCGCATTTTAACCAAAATCACCATTTTGGAAAAGAACATCGACTCCAAAGTCAAACATCTGCACAAACAACCGCCATAAATTTTCTCAAAGAGAAAGGGAAACTCATTTTCAAAAGAGAACACTTTACTAACAGCATCGCCGATGAAACATCCACAAAACCACCTTTTGAAGCACTTGCAAACTCTACACAGATTTTTCCAAATAACTCCAACTCTAGCAAAGAAAAAATTACAAATTAAACCTCGTGAGTTTTCCAACATAACCCTCTATGTCCATTTGTTTCCTTTAAAATTTATTCCAAAAGATAATTCAGGGCGAACGCGAAAGGGCGCGATCCACTCAAAAACTTTTGGGGTGTAAATCCATACTCATAGCACCAACTAAACAAATTAGCCAAAACCAAATATTTGCACCAATTTCTTCGAGTTTTAGGGAAACTCTGAAACATAGCATCTGGAACACCTTGACCGAAAACCCTTCAACCAAAATGGCAAACAACCAAACCAGTCCAAAAGCTTTTAAACACAAGCTCAGCATAAAAAGAACCATCTCTAGTACTCCACTACGCTTTCCATAAAAGACTTCAATAATCACTATCTACTCCCTGAGGAGCCCCAACACAATTCAACCAAAAGCTTCACAACAAATTCTTCCTCTAGTTACCATTCCCAACACTTTTAATTAGGGTTTATGATGCTTATCAAAAAAGGCACCCAACCAAGACTACATTGACATGATCCCCACGGATCACCAACACATAATACATCTTATTCTAAATTTGAAACATAGCACTTCAACAGATTCTTAAGCATGATCAACGTATTAATTTTATACCATCCATACATCAACATCTTGACGATTAAAACTCGTTCAATCAATAAAATGACTTCAACAAATAAGTATTATCTCTACACGATAAAATTCATAACTATGATTCTAAGACATACATTCATTAAGGATAAAATTCTACATCAGGTTAATTATCCAAAGCTCACTCCATCGCAACATGTTAAAATTTTCCTCTATTTTAACCATTGTTTTCCAACGAGTAATCTAAACAGTTACCACCACTACTTAGTCATCAATAAAAACAAATGGGCATAATCATCAACCAACAACATTACTTATAGCTACCCTATACATAGGTGATAACAAAATTACCACCACCCATCATACCCCAACTATTTAAAATAGATTGAATACTAGCATTAACACTGCTCTTAACAACATCATGAACAATAAGTCTTATGTCTTCTCAATTGATATCAATACTAACATTGTAGAGACACAACTGCATACTTCCAAATATACTAGTAGTTTGCAACAACGTAAATAGAACCTCTAATCAACTTCCAAATTAAAGTCACTAGGCAACACGATTAAATTTCTCTATTAATCCATTAGATTAGAATATCTTTAAACAACCAGCAAAGTTTCTTTAACAATAACGACAGTCTACATCATCTTAATGTTTTAACTATGCATCAGGGTTTAAAACTTTAAACATAATCGAGGGTCCTAAGCACTTTTAAAGCAAAAGCAACAGATTCTAAGCATGTACATTAACACATTTACTCATTCTCGCTAAGAGTAAACTACAACACTAGTAGTCTATTTATTCTCAAGCTAGAGATGACAACCACATTGAATTGTTTCAACTCACAAATTAACTTAACAATACGTCATCCCATAAACTGCATTGGTACAAGCTACATAACATGCTAAACAACAATTCTTACTAGGGACCAACGATTTCAGTCAAAAGACTACTTGCTTTGTTTGCATCATTTTAGTTTTAAAGCTCATCCCAAATTCATAAGGAAACTTGACTCTCAAAATTGCAATGAGACAAACCCACACTTGGTCATGCAAAAGGAATTTTCCAAAACACTTTTCAATCTCAAAGACTCCCACAAGAGAGAACCAAGCGATCAAATAAACCTTTGCGGACAAAGGCACAAAACATAAATCGACACAACTTAACTTTTTGCACACGCTTCAATAACTTCTTTTAAACTCAGAGTAAGACACACAAGAACCACAACTATACTTTTCTTTGCAAGGCAACCAGCAAAACTGGTGTCAAAGCCAAAAGGCGACTAAAAAGGCGCAATGCTAAATTCCTCTTCTTCGTCTTCAACCAAAGAAGATAAAACTAAGAAACACCGCATACGAAACGATCCGCGAAAATCCAATACCAAACACTTTTATTTTGGTTTCCATCAACTAAAACCAAGAAAACCAACCAAGACCGACCACAGAACAATAAAGAACATCCAAAGGAATCCACCACCAAACTCTTCTATTTGACTCCAGTCAACTCCCCGATCTATGACAGAAAGGGTAAGCACTCTTCTCCTACAGGGGTTAACAGTTCTTCGGTGATGGCGCTAACCGGCCACACCGTCAAACCTCACCCTTACTATGAAACAAAAAGAGGTGACCGAACCATTCGGCACCACAACCCCACTCTATCACAACAACAAGAGCGATCACTCTTGTATGGTGATTCACAGCTAACGTGGTGAGTTGATTGTATCTTGTCGGCAAATTGTATAACCTCTGCAGAGTGTAAAATCTATTTGAATAGCCGTGTCCGCGGTACTAGACAATGCTCGGGGATTACAGTCAAGGGTTAGCTTTTCATAAAATTGAACTTGGGCTTGGAGGCAGTTTGCCTGTGGAAAAGTGATAACTGGTTAAGGATATGGAATGGTTTACTTGTGAAATAACTGTGAAATCTATTACTGTCATTATTTGTTTTACTGCTTTACAATCTATTATGTTTATTTGTGATTGTTGCTTCAGTCTGTTACTTGGAATAAGCCATGCATATAGTTATTAGGCCTACATTCCGTGCATGACTTGCTGAGTGTTTTATGTACTCACCCCTTGCAAACAAACAATCACCAGTGAGCAGAAGTCTACTTCGTCGAAGAAGAAGAAGTTTCGCGAGAAGGCGATTATCTAGGAGTCGAACACTGTTAGTTGCCTGTGGCGTATTGACTGGATTCACCGATGTTCTTCATTCTGTTGCTGCTTATTTGGAGTTGATGCCGTCAAGGCTTCACAAGTGTAAGGCTGACCTTAAGGTTGTTCAATAGTTTATATTTTATAATTGAACTATTTTTAATATTTCGTTGTGTATGATTGTGATATTTACCAATGTTGAGACTGTGTGCACTAGCGTGATCCTGGACTAGTGCTAAATACACAGAGGCTCCGGATTTGCAAATTCGGGTCCCGTCAGATGTGGTATCAGAGCCATACTGACTGTAGGTCTTGACCCTAGATAGATTGGCCGTCTTTAGGAGCTTCAAAATTATTTTCTAAAGAGAAAATTTAAGTTAAAAGAATAATAAGTTCTTGACTCATCTTATTCTTCTATTCTTTCCCTTTGCAGAAATCTCTATCTTTTCCACTGGTTTAAACGGAAATCTTACCTGAGTCATTCCGAATAGTTAACGATGTTTCACACTTAAGGAGAAAGTACTGGGTGTCGCTGCCAACCATGAAGATCGCGAAGTAGGGAATCATCGAACTCGAAGAGAAGTGGATCGATGAAGAGTTCCAGAAGCTTGAAGAACCAGTACTTAGTAGTAAGTTGAGACTCATGTGTGAGAGTCACGTCTCTTCAGATAGGAGTGTTACCCTTTTAGATGCTAGATTAATGTGTGCTTAGGAATTTGGATCTTTCTCGATTGCTGAGTGTGCAGTATGCGTTGCATAGCTTTTAGGCTTTTGTAAGCAACCATACCTAGTTATTAATAATGTTTGTATAAGTTTTTGGGTTAAACCTACTGTAACACCCCGACAATTAATATGCCTGAATGCTACCAAACATAAGCTAAACAACATCTAAATACCATGAATTAAGGTAAATTACAGCAAGGGAGTAAATCATAAAACCCGAGATTTCGGCAGCATCTCCTTTGTTTTAACATGATTTGAAGGAGCAACAACAGCATAGCAATACATGGCAATATGAGAGACAACTAAAACAGCAATACTTAAAGACTTAACAACAATATAAGTCTAGTTTCAAGCATTTAATGTCTCCAAGAGTCAAACGAACAATAAGACACTCATATAGCAAAGCTAAACCTTAAAGCAGTAATCATCACACGCAGTTTATTAACAAAAACTAATTGAATGACTTGTGGAATCAAATAAGTGAAGCTCCGTGCGGAAGTGTGACTAATTCCCTTCCCCTCAAGACGGTCTCATGGTACCTAAAACAACAAGAAAACACAAGCGTGAGTTCAAAACTCAGCAAGCATATTGCAATGGTACAAACAAAAGCAATTACATGGCTACAACAACTCACATCATGTATATCATCTCATTCATGTTCACAAATCATTATCATCATCATTATGTATGCAATGCGATGCGATGCGATGCTCATATCTCCTTGGAAACTCATACCGGTATGGTTCAGTACACACCCGTCTGATGAGGACATCACTACCATGGATACGGCCATACTTACAAACCCAATGGAAACCAACAATGTCATACAAGGGCCAATTACTCGAGCTCGGGCACGACAATTCAATTACCAGGTGAATGCGTTCCTCGGGTTGCATACAGATAATTTAATGAATGGAATGCTATTTAATCCTCGTGATGATTTTATTGTCCTTAGGAACCAAGGAGAAGGACTCCCAAACGTCAGGCATGAAGCCAATTCTTCCGGTGCACAAGTTATACTCGGATTCGGCCTCCGGGACAGCACCAACGTAAAATGACCATAACTTTTGATCCACAAGGGTGTTTGGGGTTTATGAGTATTGGTTTGAAAGGTTTTGACGCCCTCTTTCCAACGGATCCGACCGCATCCCCAAATTCCGTCCGAGTCAACGGGAATCTGCAAAACAATTGGTGTCACTTTTCCAAATCGAGAAGACTTGGGCTTTGGGCCTTGTAATAGAGTTGTAGTTGGTATCCTACCGCTTTGGACGTGATTCCCACGCCCCTAGCTTTCATAAATAGCGGACATCGGCTCCTTAGGGTTTTGGGTTTTATTTGATTAGTTTAGCCAAGTGCAAACTTGATCGTGCGAGTTGTCTTTGGACAGCCACCTTGTCAAGATCGTCAATAAGACTCCACTTTGTTTTAAGCTTCGATTTTATCCGCAATTTCAGATTGCTTATCCTATTGTTCTTGCTTGTTCTTGATTTGCTTGCAGGAAGTGAACCTCGTGTTCAGGTTGATCGTGCCTACGGCAAGATCAATAACCCGCTGAAGTTGGTTTAGCGATTGCTAAGGCGCATCGTCGGTAAATGCGGTGTAGTCGGATCGTCAAGGTCGACTCCAACAAATCGATCGTGGTGTTTCTCATCGAAGATCGGGACACCCATAGTGCCATCACGGCTCCATCAAGTGGTATCGAGCAAACCAGGTTGCTCGGTGAGAATTCTTTACCCTAGATTAGTAGATTGATATCTTTCCTATAGTCCAGAAGCGCCATCGATTGGATCTCCCCATACCAAAACAATTTGAGCCTACTTAATTTCCTTTCCAAGATAATCGCATTATTGAATTTTTGGTTGCATCGTCGTGTCGAGTTGCTGAATTCTAGTCTAGTTGGAGTCCAGTCGGAAGAAATTTTTGTCTCCCACGGTTTCGAGTTGTGTTCGGTTTCGAGTTGTTTTCCGTTTCGGTCTCGGCTATTGAAAAAAGAAAAAAAAAAAAAAGAAAAGGTGTTCGGACCGAAGTTTTCTTTTCATCCGATCGTCGCCGCTTGGTAGTCGCCCACTTGTTCGTCCGACCAGGTTGCCCTCTGTTAGCCGATCGTCGCCTCGATCGTCGCCTCCCGATCGTCGCCGCTGACCGTCGCCTCGATCGGTCGCCGACCGTCGCCCACTGATAGCCCATCGTCGCCCGTCGCCCGATCGTCGCTGCCGTGGATCGTCGCCTGATCGTCGCCGCCGATCAGTCGCCACCTGATAGCCCATCGTCGCCTGATCGTCACCGCTCGATCGTCGCCCACGATAGCCCATCGTCGCCGATCGTAGCCGCCGATCGTCGCCCTCGATAGCCGATCGTCGCCACACCGCCGTCCGACCGTCACACGATCGGTCTTCGCCGCATAGCACTTGAAAGAAAAAGGAGTCGGATCGTTCATAAAAAAAAAAAAAAATGCAGAGCAGATCCGAAAATTTTTATGTGCTAAACCTGTTTTCACAAGATCCCAGTCTTTTGAGATAGTTTCCTTCTTTCGCGAATTTTTTCGCGCTGATTTTTTTCTTTCATCTCTTTGTGGAGGCTATCTTGTCGGCCATGATTTTGAGTCACGATCCTTGCTAGCCTAGAGTCGGCAACTAGTGACTAAACGTTGAACAATTCTTCAATTTTGCATTCACCGATTGGATTATTGCTCACCTTTTGCTACTAAATTAAGCCTGTCCAAGCTCCACTTTCTACCGTCTGGCATTCGATCCCTTGGCAATCGCTCTACACAAACTTGGAGAACCTTTGACAACGCTAACGGCCGACAACGCCCCTTTGCATTGTAAGAACTTGTAAGAACTTGGGTCATAGGCTTGGCGCTTGAGAGACTTGCCACCTAGTAGTTGATAGGAACATTATACTTGTGGTTTTTGTTTCCTTGTCATCAACTAACCATGTCGGTGACGAGAGTTCACTTCATCACTCTCCACGAACCAAGGGCATCATTGCTCACTTCCAAAAGATGACGAGGAAACCACCGATGGTCTTAAGCGAGGATGTACGGCTCACTAATGGCGTATGTCAATGCAAGAAGACCGTCTCGAGATCCATCGAGGCCGCACAAGGGATTGCTAACACTACTCTTGCTACTATTTTGGCTAGACTTGATACTTTTGCATTTGCTGCATCTGGTGCTTCAATCCACCACCCGTCGTCCAAGCAACAATTCAGCTCCACAGAGAGGCCCCAATGATTTAGAAGAACAAAGCGAAGAGCACGAATATGATGACACCAGCGATGTGGAGGAGGTCAACCCGTCCATTCACGACAATGATCGTGACCATCATCGGCCACGCTTCAATCAGCAAGGTATGCGACGTGATCCTCCACGACCAAGGAGCGAGCGAGATGATGTTTTCCCTAAGGTAAATTTCAATATGCCACCTTTTGAAGGTAAATCGACCACGATGGTTACCTTAGTTGGGAATTACTTGTTGATCAAAAATTTGCGTGCCATGATTTCCCTGAGAATAGAAGAGTTAGGGCTGCCACAAGTGAGTTCAGCGATTTTGCTTACATTTGGTGGAGAGAACATTGCCGTGCTCATCCAAATAATATACCCACCACTTGGGAAGCTTTGAAATTGTTAATGAGGCATAGATTTGTTCCTTCATACTATGCTAGAGATTTATTGAATAAATTGCAGCGCCTACACCAAGGTAAGAATTCGGTGGAAGAATATTACCAAGAATTGCAAATTGGCATGTTGCGTTGTGGATTAGTTGAGAATGAGGAAGCTTCTATGGCTCGTTTCTTAGGTGGTTTAACTCGAGAAATCCAGGATATTCTAGACTATAAGGATTATAATTCGATGACTCGGTTGTTCCATCTTGCTTGCAAAGCTGAACGTGAAGTGCAGGGTCGTCAATCGAGGGCAAAGACTAATTTTTCTGCAGTCGAACTACGCCGTGGATACCGCGCACCCTGCAGCCCCTGCCGGCCGTACTACCACGCCGACCTCTTCCATCAACAGAACGACGTCCGCCACTGCAAATTCGGCCCCACGACCAACGCCGACGAAAAATGCCACACAAGCTACTACAAATAGTTCATCGTCGTCGGTCGCATCAACGGGACGCACCAAAGATGTTCAGTGCCATCGCTGCAAGGGTTTCAGTCACATGATGAGGGAGTGTCGAACAAGCGTGTGCTAATAATCCGTGAAGACGGGCGAGTATGACTCAGCAAGTGATCTTGATGAAGAAACATATGCTTTGCTCATTGAACATGAAGGCGGCGATCCAAATGCCGAGCACGACGAGGTGCACGTGAGCGCCGGTGATCTTGACCAATATTTGAGTATTATTGCACAACGTGTGCTTAGTGCTCAGATTGCTCGCGCCGATCCAAATCAACGCCACAACTTGTTTTACACAAAAGGCGTCATCAAGGAGCGATCCATTCGAATAATCATTGATGGTGGGAGTTGCAATAATCTAGCCAGCATGGACATGGTGGAGAAGCTAGCACTCTCCACTAAACCACACCCTCAGCCCTACCACATTCAATGGTTCAACAACAGCAAACTCAAGGTAACTCGCATGGTAAGAGTACATTTCGCTTTAGGTTCCTATCATGATTATGTTGATTGCGATGTCGTACCTATGAAAGCATGTTCTATGTTATTAGGTAGACCGTGGCAATATGATAAGGATTGTTTACATCATGGTAGAACAAATCAATACTCTTTTGTGCATAAAGAAAAGAAAATTGTGCTACACCCAATGTCGCTTTGATGCCATTGTAAAGGATGAAATTGCTAGATCTAGCAAAGAGAAATATAGATAGATTTCTAAGAGTGAAAATCAGATTGTCACCAAAGGACTTGAACAACATAAACAGAGAGAATCTAACCTTGATTGTGCTAAGCCGAATGAGATTAAATTGAAAGGTGCTTGTTTTCTTGCAACAAAATCTGATTTGAATGAGTTGGCTGTTTGTAGGTATACATGCTATGCTTTGGTCTGCAAAGAAACTTTGTTTTCTCTAGAGGAGATGTCCCTCTCTTTGCCTCCTGTTGTCACTAACCTTTGCAGGAATACACCGACATCTTTCCAAAGGACATCCCCTCGGGGCTGCCGCCAATTAGAGGGATTGAGCATCAAATTGATCTCATTCCAGGGGCATCCTTGCCCAACCGAGCACATTACAGAACCAACCCTGAAGAGACACAAGAGATACAACGCCAAGTTCACGAATTGCTTGATAAAGGGTACGTACGTGAATCTCTTAGTCCTTGTCTTTGTACAGTCATTTTAGTACCTAAGAAAGATGGAACATGGCGCATGTGTGTGGATTGTAGAGCAATTAATAATATCACCATTAGATATCGCCATCCTATTCCTCGGTTAGACGATATGCTTGATGAACTAAGTGGCTCTACTATGTTCTCTAAAGTGGATTTGCGTAGTGGGTATCACCAGATTCGCATGAAGTTAGGAGATGAATGGAAAACAGCATTTAAAACTAAGTTCGGATTATATGAGTGGTTAGTAATGCCTTCGGGTTGACTAATGCTCCTAGTACTTTCATGAGGCGATGAACGAGGTTTTACGTGCTTTCATTGGAAAGTTTGTGGTAGTTTACTTTGATGATATCTTGATCTACAGCAAATCCTTAGAAGACCATCTTGGACATTTACGTGCTGTTTTTAATGCTTTACGCGATGCACGTTTATTTGGTAACCTTGATAAGTGCACCTTTTGCACGGATCGAGTCTCTTTTCTTGGCTATGTTGTTACTCCACAGGAATTGAAGTTGATCAAGCCAAGGTTGAAGCAATCTGAGTTGGCCGACTCTAACACGGTCACACAGGTGCGGAGTTTCCTAGGACTTGCTGGATTCTATCGTCGTTTTGTGAAGGACTTCACACAATCGCCGCACCTTTGAATGAACTCACCAAAAGGGTGTACCTTTTGCTTGGGGCAAGCCGCAGGAAGATGCCTTCAACATTACGAAAGCTAAGTTAACCCATGCACCCTTACTCCGACTTCGGACTTTTCTAAGACTTTTGAACTAGAATGTGATGCTAGTGGAATTGGTTTGGGTGGTGTTACATTGCAAGAAGGAAAACACATTTGCTTATTTTAGTGAGAAATTGAGTGGGCCAAGTTTGACTTATTCTACTTATGATAAGGAGTTATATGCGCTAGTTCGAACTTTAGAAACATGGCAACATTATTTATGGCCCAAGGAATTTGTTATACATTCTGATCATGAATCGTTAAAACATATTAGAAGTCAAGCTAAACTTAACCGTAGACATGCAAAGTGGGTTGAATTCATTGAGTCATTTCCTTATGTCATCAAACACAAAAAGGGAAAGGATAATGTCATTGCTGATGCCTTGTCTAGGAGATATACCATGCACTCACAACTTGACTTCAAAATTTTTGGTTTGGACACGATTAAAGAGCAATATGTGCATGATAATGATTTTAACAATGTGTTGCTCAATTGTAAAGAGGGAAAAACTTGGAACAAATTTGTCCTCAACAATGGGTTTGTGTTTAGGGCAAACAAACTATGCATTCCAGCTAGTTCTGTTCGTTTGTTATTGCTACAGGAAGCGCATGGAGGAGGATTGATGGGACACTTTGGTGTGAAGAGGACGGAGGACATACTCGCTAGCCATTTCTTTTGGCCCAGGATGAGACGAGACGTGGAACGTTTCATTGCTCGCTGTTCTACATGTCAAAAGCTAAGTCACGACTTAATCCCCATGGTTTATACATGCCTGCACTTTGTTCCTAACGTGCCTTGGGAGGATATTTCTATGGACTTTGTTTTAGGACTCCTAGAACAAAGAAGGGGAGGATAGTATCTTTGTCGTTGTGGATAGATTTTCTAAAATGGCACACTTCATACCTTGTCACAAAAGCGATGACGCTACCAACATTGTTGACTTATTCTTTCGTGAAATTGTTCGCTTACATGGTGTACCTAACACAATAGTTTCAGATCGTGACACTAAATTCTTAAGCCACTTTTGGAGAACTTTGTGGGCTAAATTGGGGACTAAACTTTTATTTTCTACTACTTGTCATCCCCAAACTGATGGACAAACTGAGGTCGTTAATCGAACTTTATCTACTATGCTTAGGGCTGTTTTGAAAAAGAACATTAAATTGTGGGAAGAATGTTTGCCTCATATTGAGTTTGCTTATAATCGGTCTATGCATTCTACTACTAAGATGTGCCCTTTTGAGATTGTATATGGATTTGTACCTCATGCTCCAATTGATTTGTTACCTCTACCATATTCGGAGAAATTGAATCTTGATGCTAAACAACGTGCTGATTTGATTATGAAAATGCATGAGACAACTAAAGAAAACATAGAACGCATGAATGCTAAATATAAACTTCTTTGGTAGTAAGGGAAGGAAACATGTAACTTTTGAACCAGGAGATTTAGTTTGGTTGCATTTGCGAAAAGATCGATTCCCAGAATTAAGAAAATCTAAGTTGATGCCGCGAGCTGATGGTCCTTTCAAAGTATTGGCAAAGATTAATGATAATGCATACAAGCTTGAATTGCCTGCAGATTTTGGGGTTAGTCCCACATTCAACATTGCCGATTTGAAACCATACTTGGGAGAGGATGATGAACTTGAGTCGAGGACGACTCAAATGCAAGAAGGGGAGGATGATGAGGACATCACTACCATGGATACGGCCATACTTACAAACCCAATGGAAACCAACAATGTCATACAAGGGCCAATTACTCGAGCTCGGGCACGACAATTCAATTACCAGGTGAATGCGTTCCTCGGGTTGCATACAGATAATTTAATGAATGGAATGCTATTTAATCCTCGTGATTATTTTATTGTCCTTAGGAACCAAGGAGAAGGACTCCCAAACGTCAGGCATGAAGCCAATTCTTCCGGTGCACAAGTTATACTCGGATTCGGCCTCCGGGACAGCACCAACGTAAAATGACCATAACTTTTGATCCACAAGGGTGTTTGGGGTTTATGAGTATTGGTTTGAAAGGTTTCGACGCCCTCTTTCCAACGGATCTGACCGCATCCCTAAATTCCGTCCGAGTCAACGGGAATCTGCAAAACAATTGGCGTCACTTTTCCAAATCGAGAAGACTTGGGCTTTGGGCCTTGTAATAGAGTTGTAGTTGGTATCCTACCGCTTTGGACGTGATTCCCACGCCCCTAGCTTTCATAAATAGCCAGACATCGGCTCCTTAGGGTTTTGGGTTTTATTTGATTAGTTTAGCCAAGTGCAAACTTGATCGTGCGAGTTGTGCTGGACAGCCACCATGTCAAGATCGTCAATAAGACTCCACTTTGTTTTTCGCTTCCAGTTTTATCCGCAATTTCAGATTGCTTATCCTATTGTTCTTGCTTGTTCTTCGGTTACTTGCAGGAAGTGAACCTCGTGTTCAGGTTGATCGTGCCTACGGTAAGATCAATAACCCGCTGAAGTTGGTTTAGCGATTGCTAAGGCGCATCGTCGTCGTACGGTGTAGTCGGATCGTCAAGGTCGACTCCAACAAATCGATCGTGTGTTTCTCATCGAAAGATCGGGACACCCATAGTGCCATCACGGCTCCATCACCGTCGGTGTGCACCCTCTCCCCCCTTCCATCCCGAAGATGGAGGGTGCCTACTCCTCGCTTCCCCACACCGCGGTGGATGGAATCACGATGTAGGACTTACTCATTGGCTCTCCGGAATAGTCATAACTTTCTCACCGACCTTCCCCGGACTAGTTATGACTTTCTCACCGCCCGGGCCATGTATCATGCCATGTATGCAAATATGCCAACATCATGAATAACTTGTACATTAACACATGGCATCATCATAGATAACTTGTACATTAACACATGGCATCATCATAGATAACTTGTACATTAACACATGGCATTATCACGTAATAAACATATTCATTATATCAATGGCAAACATTAAAGCATGGCATGTGAACATATCATATATTCAAATTTCAATCTCAATCAATCAAACAAACTACAACCCGCTACCCATTCCAACACACTTGCCTCAACCACGGGCGACGGATTGGCGAGATGTAGAGGGCACTCCCGGGGTCACACCACCTGCACATAGGTACCACACACTCACAATCATGTCCACAAAATAGTACGCCAACCCTCATCTACCCCGACATTGCCAACTACTCGTAAAACCAAAAAACAGAGGTTCTGTCCTGTCGGGACAGCAGCCTTCCAAAAGGCATAACTCGGGTTCTAAGACTCCGAATCAATTAAACGAGTACATCCTCGCATAGCTTAGGAAATTTCCTAACTTTTTATAAGTATATGGAAAGACTGATCCGGATTCTAAAATTGTTTAATCTAAAAAATACCGAGATCTGTTCCAATCACGTCACAGATTTTAACATGCTCGGTAAAACAGCCATAACTTTCAAACGGCTGATCGGAACTTAACGTTCTTTATACCCACTGAAAGGTGTTGAAATTACCTACAACTTCTTCAACAGGTGGACGTCCAAATTCGGACTCTAAATTGGCGAAAAACCGAACCTTATGTCGACTGCTCATGCTGTCCGAAACAGAGAACGTGACAACTTCTAGATTTCATCTAATCTACTCAATTCCAGCACCACCAATTGATCTAAAAACTTGATAATCACCCTTAGAACAGTACCTAGACCAACCCCAAAGAGTCCCATGGCCATACCTTCGCCCGACGCACGAAAACCCAATAGATCTCCTCCCGGCTCGCTCCTCGCTCCTCACTCCAATGGACGGATCTTCAAGGTGCAGGGGTGGAGAGGCTACCCTAGGGCAGCAAGGGTTGGAGGAGAGGTGGTGGAGAGGTGGAGAGCCAAGGAGGCAAAGGGGGAGGTGGGGCGCATGCAAGGGAGAGGGGGAGGTGGTTGGTGGCAGCTAGGGCATGGAGGGAGAGGGAGTGGGGGCGCACATGGGCTGGGTGGGGCGCACCAAGGGGCAGGGGGAGCCCCTTTTTACCAGCCCAAACGGAATCCTAATCCTAAATGGACTCATACTCAGCCCACAACCCCTTCTTTCAGGCCCAAACTCCCCCGGAAACGGCCCAAACTCCCGGAAACGGCCCGGAAACGCAATTAAACCTCATACCATATGGATTTAACCTCCAATACCATATTTCATAATGCTTTTGACCTCAACATGCACATTTTATAAGGTTACGACACTTCGTGGTGTCACACCTACTCCCCTGCACTAGGATTCTCGAACCTTATCTTTGCTTTTCCCTCTTAATTAAACCCTGGAGTAGTCAAAAGATGGAAAGGACCAACTACAGCAGTGACTTCGAGGCAGTTCAAGTTAGTTCTGTTGCTACTACCGGTGTTAGTGTTAAAGCAGATTGTGACCAACAGCTGTTCCCCGCACCAACCGTGACAATTTGAAATTTGGATCAGTTATTCACTGCCCAAACTCAGCTCATGCAGACAATGATGCAACAGATGAATGCTATCAGTGCCAAAAACAAACCCTCGACAACTGAAGTCACAACCTTCTATTCACAGTCAAAGTTTGCCCTGCTCATGAAGACCAAACCACCCACGTTTGATGGATCAGCCACTCTCAAAGATGCAAAAATCTGGCTTCGTGTCATAGAAGAGAAGCTAGCCTTGGTGCAATGTGAAGATGAAGAGAAGGTTCCCTATGCTACTTGCCAATTAGAAGGAGATGCATTAGCCTGGTGGAAGAGTTTCTACGCCACCTCTGAGGATGGACATGTCATCACTTGGTTGGAATTTGCCACCGCCCTTCATCAGTTTGTTGCGTCGTTAGAGGATAGTGTGACTACTGCGAGTTCAGAGAAGAGTACAACCCCTGCACCTAATACCATACCGAGATGATGTTCTTTGAAGTGTTCTCATCCAAACAAGTCAGAAGATCGTGCATGCATTCGATGTGGAGAAATAGGACACACTGCTGATGAACATGTAATCAATTGTTCCAGCTGTGAAGGAAGCCATTTACCTGGAGAATGTCCTATGCGCAACATCACATGCTATCTATGTGAAGGCCGTGATCATTGCCCATCTCAATGTCCCTTGGATCCAATAGTAACCGCTGTGACTCGGCATCAGCGAGAGAATTTTCAAGCTGTCATTGCTCAAGAGTTTGCGAAAAGAGAAGGATTGTCATCCGCACTTGCCATGCCACGTGAAGAAATAAATAAGAAGCATGTCAACCCTATCCATGTACCTCAGAAAATTAGTAATACTTGGTCACCATGGAATTGTTTCTTGTGTGATAAATGAGGTCATTGGGCTAGAGAATGCCCCATCAACCCGACACGACGACCCAAACATTCATGATACAACTGTGGCAAGTTAGATCATTTTGTTAAGGAAAGCCCACAGAATGATCAAGCAATTTCTGAAGCCATGATCATACCAGAAATTATTCCAGTAAAGATTATAACACAGAAAATGAATGGTAAGACTATGGAAGCAACTTGCTCAAAGAGTCAGTTGAAACATGAAGAGTTGATTAACAAGATCTTTGATCTAGAAGATGAGTGCAAGGAATTGAAGGACAACCGCAAGCGTTAGAAAGTTCATCAAGAAGGACCACTGCAACAGCGAATGAGGAGTGCCCCTCAACAACTCAGTTGCCATACTGCTCAGACTTTGTTCGAGGCATTTTCACCTGTGCTTCGCCCCGATGGTCGGAATTTTCATAACACCACCTCAGTGAAAAATTCTCAAGGAGGAAGCTTACTGCCTAGAATTTGCTTTGCTTGTCATCACCCAGGACATTTCGCTAACCACTGCCCTCAGAAGAAAAGTGATCACTGCGGATCGCATCGATCTCAGCTCTACCCCTACCAATACCAGTGTTACATCAGGAGGATGCCAACATATGTCAGTCAAGCGTTGCTTCAGATGCAATGAGCCGGGACACTTTGCTAATAGTTATCCTAGGGAAAAAGGTGTTATACCTGTCCACTTCAATCCTAGTCCTACCCCTACCGATACACTTGCGCCAGAAAATGAATTGTGAAGCAGTTCAAGATGAAGCTATGCCCCAAGCGTCAGTAAAAAGATCATGTCAACCACATTAAGACTGTAAAGTAGTTACCCAAGAGAAAGGCAGTTTGGTCTATGGTTGGAGATGTAATCGGATAAGAGGAGCTAGAGTGTTCCTGAGATAAAGTTGCGATCAGATTAACTTCAGTATATCAGAGATAGCTGAGAACCGTCTATTCTGTTATGGTTGAGTCAAGAAGATGGATGTGCCACCACATCGGAAGAAAGAGTTGTTGTGTGCTTAATAACCACAATGGATAATTGTTTTCCTAAAGAGTTACTCCAGCTACCGCAGTACTTGCAAGCAAACCAATACCATTACCCCAATAATAGTTGAAGCTTGAGTTCAATGTGAAGGAGTATTCAGTTGACACGGAGTTTAAGTCAGTACGGGAGAGTCAAGCCGACAAAGATAGTACAAGACAAACCAGAATGCTATTCAAGTCTTGTTGAAGACCGCGTAATTTCAAGTAAGCTTTGTAGTCAGATGCAGCTTGTCCAATTTCTATGAGAAGCCGAAAATCAAGCGTTCAGGAACAAAAGTAAGGATGCCTGTCAATGGAGATGCTGGAGACGTCAGTATGAGTGCCTGAGATATTCAAGATTTCCCGACAAAAGAGGTATCAAGATTTTTCGCAGAAAAGTGCCTTCTTGTGCCAAAAAAAAGAGACACTTTTGGAGTCAGTGGAGTTGCAAGAGCATCTCATCCACAAAGTGCAGCGTGCAAATTTTTGGATGTTACCAAGCGTTTGTTCAGAAGCGACCCTATCCAGTGTGCAATTGCTTGGAAGTTTGAAGAAGCCTCAAGTGCAATTTAGAGACTTAAGAGCGGAAGAAAAGATGAGAAAATTCTGAGTCCCCAGAACCTATCTCTATAGTTAGCCTTGAATCTCGGGGACGAGATTCTGTTAAGGGGGGAGGTTTGTAACATCCCAAAATTTGGGTTTTCAAAAATTTTGGTTTAGTTTAGCTTCCCAAAAATTTTCGTTCATTTCGCCGGTTCGCGTATCGGTTAGCCATCCTTGGTAGCGTTTTATCACGGCCATGTCGTTGCACCGATGGTTACTACCTTGTTTCATGAGTATCCTATCATTGTTTGACCTCCGCCGTTAACATTCCACCGTTAACGTTCGCCATTAACGTTACCGTTAACGTTCACCGTTAACGTTCGCCGTTAACGTCCCACCGTTAACGTTTTGCCATTAACGTTCGCTGTTAATGTTTCATCATTAACGTTTCCCCGTTAACGTTTCGCCGTTAACGTTCCTCCGTTAACATTTTGCCATTAACGTTTTGCCGTTAACGCTCCGTCGTTAATGCTCCGCTGTTACCGTTTCATCGTTAACGTTTGCCGTTAACGCTTTGCTCTCGCTTCGTTGTCATCGCATGTGTGCATTCAAGTGAAAGCCCTAATGCGATGTCCCCATCTTTTCTATTGCCTTGTTGTGATCCAACCCTATCCTCTCATTATCTGCAAAGCCGAACCAAAACCCTAACCTAAGACCGGTTCGATGGACTATGTTCATCGTGAGCCGCGTTGTTATCATCTGCAATCTTTCTCGTTGTTTCATTCGTGGTATGACACTTGTCTTGTCTTATCCCTGAAAATCTAATCTGCCTTTAACCTAGACTTCATTCGTGGACTTGGTCGATAGACCATTGGCCATCTGTCATGCCCTTGTGCCCGATCTAATCTATCCGTCTCTCTTTTGTTTGGCTGTGTCCGTTCGGTCAACAAAAGTCAACTTCGAAAATCAGTTTAGTTCATTGTGAACTAACATATCCTTATGAACCCAGTCTATAGATCGAGTGTCGATATGTCCTTGTTGGTCCAATCCAGATAATAACTCCAGAAGAAATATTCTTCGGAATATTATTCTTTCTTTCCCAGTTATTAATCTTTCCATTTTCGGTGTTTTTCCGAGAGCTCGTTCTCTCTTGTCTACTCTTCGATCTAATCCATTCAAGCTCCTAAATTCATCCAAGCCGTTGTGCCCAATGCTATTTGTTTTTAATTTGGAGTTTATTTGATTTGTCTTTTGAGTTTTGTTGTATTTGTATTTCTTTATCGTTAGACGTGTCGTCCGAAAGTCGCTCGAAGGAGCCGAAGATCAAGGAAGTGGAGATTGATGATCGAGGATAAAGAGTAAAGAACAGTAAAAATTGCAAGGGCCAGGCAAGTTGTGCTTTGACCATGTTGATCCCATTTTCGAAAATTATGTTGTTTCAAATTATTGCATGCTAGTTTGAGTTAAATCAACCTACTTGTTATCGCCACCTTGCCTATAATGATCATATGCCATGATTCATTTATCACCCTAGGATTGTTGATTAATAGTTGGTAGCTAAATACTTTGCCAACAAGGGTTAGTTAGACCGTCAGTAGTTGCTTAGCCATGCAACGTACCTTTGACATCGTTTTGGAAATACAAATGCCAATATGGATTAATGGAATATGCAATGTATTTTGAAATGGTGTGACGTGTTGCCAACATGATGATGTTGATATGCGGAGGCCTTCGTGCTTCTTCAAGGACATTGAGTTGTTGGCATTGTGTTGCGCAAAAATCAACTAGGGTGATAAAATGATTTAGACTGGGGCAAGTGGCAAGAGTTATGGTGGGCCAGTTTGGCGGTTGTGAATGTTTGAAAGATGACATATGTATGAGTGATGGTGAGATGGATTTCTGTGAAAGTATTGATGTAAGTCTTGCCCTGGTCACTCTAAGGACTTCACCTTGCAAGCCTTTGAACTAGGTCAAACATACAACCACATGTCTGTAATGGGACGGACCTAGTTGAGTAAGTGTCGGGGATTGACTATCTGACAAAAGTCCACGGTACCCCCGGGAGATCCTGAGCCCGCCGATCATACAATGCCTACAGAAGGTGCTCAGGAGTACAAAACGAGCAGCACACCTCCCGAGCATACATGTCCACCCCTTCACTCACGACCATTCGAAACGATCACGAGCAAGCATGCTCGTAAAAACCACGTCATACCCGGTTACATGGTCGGTGGACTCGGTCATGCTACAAGGAAGGAAGGTAGCAACCAACCAGCCGAAGATCAAGGGAAATCGTACCCGAAATTCAAATAACGCGCAGATCAAGGGCAGCAGATCGTGGATATGGCTGCATAGCGTAAATCCAGGGGGTAATTACCTTCTATGTATCTCTAGGCATAGTATTTAAACCCCCCTGATATCTGTAACAAGAGAGACACACCCTAATGAAACACAATACACAGGAGTAGGACTATTATCTCGGCAGTGAGACTTGGCACTGCTCGAACGACCAGCTCGGTTCGTACGACGGGGCCCTGTTGATCCCCCATTCAACAAGTAAGCTCGGCGGGAGCCCGTTCTCCAATCGTCGACAGCTGGCGCCGTCCGTGGGGATCGACAGCGCGATTCCCGTACGAATTGGGATCCTCAAAGATGCCAAATTCGGGAGATACTAGGAGTCTCTATGTCTTCGACGACGTTGATGACGATGACATGTACTACTCCGGCGACGGCGTGGACAACGTGACCGATCCTGCCGGTCACGCCGAGTCCGGGAGTTTTCCCCGGACCCTGGAATGCGAGGACAGACCCTCCATTCCCCAGACATTGCCCTCGGAGACCACGAGGATGACTACGACGGACTCTACGATGGCTTGGACATTCCAGACGATCTTGAGTTCGACCAAGAGACTGCATCTCAAGGGGATACGATGATGTCTCCATCGCATTCATCCCACTCTCGTCATGTCAACATGGCTGGGAGCCATGTCGAGCCCGAGGTACGGTCCTCGGAAGCTGCTAAGCGCGACCACTAGAGACGGCCAGACTCCACTTAGAGGCGTCTTTGGGAAAGACCCTTGCGAGCATACGCCGCCAAGCGAAAGAGAGGCGGGTGTCCGGGGAAAGAAACTCTCGCGAGTATCGAACCCCCGATCGCGTCCCAGAACACCGTCAAAGCTCTCCGCCGCCTGTTCGCCAGAACCGAGAACGGCTGCAGGCCTTGGCGGCGGTCGTACGCGACCTTCGCAGCTTCCCCGAACAAGTAGACCTAGAGGCCGTAGGCAAGGTCGTGGCCGAAGATCTTGAGAGGCTTGCCGCCGAGCTAAAAGTCCTAAATCCCACTCGCAGCCAGGATGCCCGGAGTGTTTCCCGGGACCACCGCGGACGTACACCCGTGCGTTCGCACAGGGATGAATCTCGAAGCCATGCTCGGAGATCGCCCCAGGCCGCTAACCTGGTCCGGGAGAGGCCTCGGAACAGCTCCCGAGCCACCTCGGAATGACGTACCTATAACCGTCCGGATTACGAGCGTTTCGAACGCTCCACGACCGAACGGTCGTCGGCGCGACCCCCGCGCGAAGTCTTCTCTCGACTTGGCCCATGTGCGGGACGTTGGACGGAAGACACACGTGGAGACCATTATGGCCGAGGGTTTCGCCGCGAAACTCCGAGCTTCGGCTGCCAAGCTTTCACGAGCTCTCTTCGGAGTGTCGTATGGCCGAACAAGTTCAAGCCCGGCCACATCGAGAGGTTCAACGGGACCCAAAACCCGGACGAGTTTCTCTCAATATATACCACTGCCATCCTAGCCGCTGGAGGCGATGAAGGGGTGATGGCGAATTATCTGCCAACGGTCTTGGACGGAGCTGCTTGTACATGGCTCTTCAACCAAAAGGAAGGATCCATACAATCTTGGGGGCAGCTTAGCACCGCGCTCCGAGCAAATTTCCAGAGCTGTTACACTCGCCCGGAAAAAGAGCGCGACCTCGAGCGCTTGATCCAGACGGAAGGAGAAACTCTACAACAGTTCGTCCAGAGGTTCATCCAGGTCCGAAACTCGATCCCGAACATATCGGACGAAGCGGTCGTCCGAGCTTTCAAGTTCGGGGTATGAGATGTACGCTTCACGCAGGATCTGGAGATCCATCTGGACCTAACAACAAACGAGCTCTTCCGGGTGGCCGACCGATATGCCAACGCAGATGAGGCCGTCCAGTGGAAGAAAATGCTAGATGAGGGGAAGCTACCACCTCAGCCCGGGCTAGAAACCTCCGCCAGCAAAAAGGGCTCGAACTCCGTGGATAAGAAGATCAAGAAGAAGAAGAAAAAACAGCCCTCACTAGGCATGGTTGCCGTGGTAGAGCAGCAACAGCCCCGAGCATCCCAGCCGCAGCGCTGGGGGTTTAACGCTCGGGGAAGGGGGCAGCTACACCGTCCCCACGATCGAGGCAACCAGGTAGATCGATGGGGTGGTCTCTACTGTCCGCTACATCAGGCGCACGGGCATGATCTACGGAATTGCCGAACGTGGACCTACCGTCTAGAGCAGTTCTACAACGGCAAGGGCCCCATGCCATCGCTCCCAGATCAGGGCGAGATTGGAAAAGGCAAGCAACCCGTCAAAGAAAACGAGGATGACATGGAGTATCAAGAACCCCAGAAGCATACCGCGGTCATATTCGGGGGCTCCTCCGCCTACAAATCCTGTCGGGATTTAAAGGACGCCGCGAGGGAGGTACACCATGTCACCCAAGGAAAGCCTCCCGTGCAGCAGCTCAAGTGGTCCGAGCTATCCCTCACTTTCTCCAAGGAAGACTGTCCACTTGGAATGACCAAACCACAGAGGCTCCCGATGGTCGTGAGCCCTACCATCAGCAACACCGTTGTTGGCCGGGTCCTTATAGACTCCGGAAGCTCATTGGACCTAATCTCGGCTAAAGTCTTGGACGAGATGCAGATTCCTCGTTCCAAGATCAAAAGCATAGTGGTACCCTTCTTCGGGATAGTCCCGGGCACCTCGATCAAGCCTTTGGGCCAGGTAGTTCTGCCCGTGACCTTCGGCAGCCCGAGTAACTTCAGAACGGAGTTGATCACCTTTGAGGTGGTAGATTTTGAATCAGCCGACAATGCCATTCTCGGCAGACCAGCTCTGGCCAAGTTCATGGCCGCCTCGCATCACGCGTATCAATGCCTGAAGGTTCCCGGACCAAACGGGGTCATAACCATAAAGGGGAACCACAAGTCCGCCTTAAATTGCGACGAAAGGGCGTTGGACATGGTCGGCCAGTTACCCACTCGCGGCCCCGACCAAGAGCCGAAGCACTCCCGGCCTAAGCTTGCCCTCCAACCTGGAGGAGAGACCAAGGCCGTTCCGCTCAACGAGTCGGAACCCGCCAAGGTCGTGCATTTGGGATCTTCCCTAGATCCCAAATAGGAACTCGAGCTCATCACCTTCCTCCGAGCAAGCTCGAATGCGTTCGCCTGGGAACCATCCGACATGCCCGGGGTCCCTAGGGAGGTGATCGAGCACAGGCTAGTGGTTCAGCCTAAGAAAAAACCAGTGCGACAAAAACTTAGACGGTTCTCCCCGGAAAAACAAGCGATCATCCGGGAGGAGCTCGACAAGCTCCTTAAGGCCGGCTTCATTAGAGAGGTCGAGCACTCTGAATGGCTAGCTAATCCAGTCATAGTCCAAAAGAAAGGAGGCAAGTGGTGCATGTGCGTCGATCATACGGGCTTAAACGCGGCGTGCCCGAAGGACAACTACCCGCTACCTCGCATAGACCAATTGGTCGATGCAACGGCGGAATCGCAGGTCATGAGCTTCCTGGATGCTTATTTAGGATATCATCAAATCAGCTTATCGCGCGAAGACGAAGAGAAGACCTCCTTCATCACCCCATTCGGTACTTTCTGCTATACGACCATGTCTTTTGGTCTAAGAAATGGAGGAGCGACCTTCCAGCGCCTCATGCAGAAAACCTTCGCAAGCCAAGTAGGTCGAAACTTGGAAGTCTATGTTGATGACATAGTGGTCAAAAGCAAGCTCGCTTCGGGTCATATCGCTGATTTAGAGGAAACTTTTTGTAACCTCAATAAGCATCGAATAAAGCTAAATCCAGAGAAGTGTGTGTTCGGTGTAAAGGCTGGCAAGGTGCTCGGCTACATGGTCGGCCCACAAGGCGTCGGGGCGAACCCGGAGAAAATCGAAGCTATTGAGAATATGAGACCGCCCACAAGTGTGAAGGAAGTACAAGCCCTGACCGGATGAATGGCCGCTTTGAGCCGCTTCATTTCCCGGCTGGGTGAACGAGGGCTGCCTTTCTTCAAGGCCCTCCGCAAACACGACGGTTTCTTATGGACGGAAGAAGCTAACCGTTCCTTCGAGGAACTTAAACAATACCTATCCAAGCCGCCCGTCCTGGTCACTCCAAGGACAAGGGAAGAATTGCTGCTATACCTGGCAGCAACCCCACAAGCGGTAAGCGCGGTATTGACGGTGGAGAGAGATGGCATTCAATGACCTATCTATTATGGCAGTGAAGTGCTTCACGGATCGAAGGAGCGCTACACTGAGGTCCAGAAGCTTTTATACTCATTGCTGATGGCTTCCAGGAAGCCGCGCCACTACTTTCAAGCGCATAAGATCGTGATACCGACCAATTTCCCACTCAGAGAAATCCTGAAAAACCAGGACGCCAGTGGTCGTATAGCCAAGTGGGCCATGGAGCTCGCTGAATTCGAGATAATATTTTCGGCCCGCGCGGCGATCAAATTACAAGTTCTGGCTGACTTCGTGGCAGAATGGTCGGCTCCAGCACCACCAGCCAGCGAAACCACCGGATCAAGGGAAAACCACTGGACCTTGTATTTCGATGGATCCCGAGCATATGAGCGCTCGGGGGCTGGCGTCGTTTTGGTCTCCCCGGATGGAGAACAACTCCAGTACGCCATCCAGCTACATTTCGCCGCGAACAACAACACGGCGGAATACGAGGGCCTCTTGGCCAGGCTTCGAGCGTGTAAATCGTTAGGAGTCCAACGGCTCACTGTGATGGGCGATTCGCAGTTGGTCGTGAACCAGGTCAACAAGGAGTATCAGTGTTCCGATACCTCAATGGCGCTTTACCTGGCCGAAGTAAGGAAGATGGAGAAATACTTCAGGAGTTTCGAAGTAATCTACATCCCCAGGAAGGACAATTCCCTGGCCGACCAAATGTCTAAGGTCGGTTCCTCTCAAATTACCGCCTCGGCGGGGGTGCTCGTCGAGCACCTATACAAGCCCTCCATTCCCTCTGAAGAGGACGCATCAGAGGCCAACGGTAGGGTCTCCTTCCTCGAGCAAAGTGCAAGTTGGATGACGCCATTCGTCCAATACCTTGCGCATGGGACATTGCCCGAGGAAGAAGCCGAGTGTTCCCGGCTAACAAGGCGATCTTCTCAGTACAAACTGATTGAAGGCGACCTATACCGAAAAGGCGCATTAGGAATCCTTTCCAAATGCGTCTCTCAGGAGGAAGGCCAGTACCTTCTTCGTGACATCCATGAAGGAACGTGCGGAGCTCACTCGTCGTTCAGAACGCTTGTAAGCAAGGCCTTCCGATTGGGTTACTACTGGCCTACGGCCTTGGCGGATGCACGGGCGATCGTAATGACCTGTCGAGCATGCCAGTTTCATGCTCACAAAGTTCGTCAACCGGCATATGCCCTGCAAGCCATACCTCTTTCGTGGCCATTCTCGACCTGGGGACTCGACGTCCTTGGACCTTTCCCCCGGGGTCAAAAAGGCTGCAAGTACTTGTTCGTGGCCATCGATACTTTCACCAAGTGGATAGAGGCCGAGCCCGTGTCAACCATCTCAGCCCAGGCGGCCAAAAGGTTCCTCTGAAGCAATGTGATAACTCGGTTTGGGATACCCAACCGTCTCATCATAGACAACGGAACCCAATTCACCAGTGAATTGTTCCAAAGTTACTGCGAGGAGGTCGGGACCAAGGTCTGTTTCGCCTCTGTGGCACATCCACAGAGCAACGGAGCAGCCGAACGAGCAAATGGGCAGTTAGTTCAGGCATAAAAAAGAGGGTCTTCAAGAGCCTCAACCAGCACAGGCAGCAGTGGGTGGACGAGCTTCCCGCTGTTCTTTGGTCCGTCCGCACCACGACAAGTCGGGCCACAGGCGAAACGCCTTTCCAACTTGTCTATGGTGCAGAAGCCATTTTGCCTGCCGAAATTGTGCTGGGTTCCCCAAGGGTGCAACTGATCGATTCCATCGATCAGGAGGTCGAGCGGCTCATCAACCTGGACCTCGTAGAAGTGACACGCAAACGGGCACTGCTCCGGTCTGCGGTTTACCTACAAGCTCTTCGTAGGCACGCAGCCAAGTCGGTCCGACCAAGGGCCCTGCAAGTTGGTGACATGGTCTTACGAAGAGTTCAAGATCTGTCAAAAGCCAATAAGCTGACCCCGAGGTGGGAGGGACCCTACACGGTCGTGTCCACAGCACGCCCGGGGGCTGTTCGCCTCGCGATGGAAGACAGTCGGGAGCTTGCCAGCACCTGGAACATTAACCAATTACGTAAATTCTACGTTTAGACGCATATCTCTATCCCGCGCCCTTTGCGTTCCTCCCGATAAAATAGTCTCTTTTTCCCTCTGACTTTGTCCTCGCTTTGTCAAACGAGCCTCGTCGACCACCAGTACAGCAGGCGAGCTTAACCGACAAATATGTTCGCACCATCCCTCTTGGGCACAGTAGCTCTTCACTGTATGTACGATTGGTCGCAAGCATCCTCTAAAAGCCCGGAACAGCGCCTACCCGGGTATGGTGACTCAACGTATTATCGGACTGAGCCCAACTGCTCTACAAATGTAACAATGCTCGCGCATGTCTCTTTCTCGACTCAGGCGACCTATTCGATCGTTCAGAAAACACGTTACGCTCAAAGACTCCCTCAGCTCTCCCATGAACAAGCTCGTGCTCGCAACATTGGGGACACGACCTTTATCCATAGCGGGGGCTCCGTACGTAGGGACGTTTCGTCCTTTTTCCGAGGTTTTACCCTCGACTAGGGATTCTTTGCTCGTATTATCTTTTTATTATCTATTTGCTCGTGTTCATATTATCTGCCCCTGTGCAGGGACCTGGTCTTTTCTCTGCAGGGCCGGTTTCGAGCAAGCACGCATTGAAAGCAAAGTCGGGAAAAACAGGCATGGCCCTAAACATTTGTGATTTTGTTCAATAAACCAAAAGATTGTTCTTTACAGGTTTACACGAGCTAGAGGAGAAAGAAGGCAATCTAGAAAAACTAGGTCCTACGCTCGGCCTGGAGGGCAGCAAGCTCCTCCTTAAGGGAGTCGACCTCTGCCTCCAAGTCCAAAACCTTCCGCCGGGCCACGCGACCTTCGGCCGCGCTTTCCCGAAGACGCTGCACCTCTTTGAGCTGGGCCTCCTCGCGCTCCCGAGCTCGCTGAGCGTCGCGGTGCAGGTCGGGGACCTCATGTCGTAGCTTCACCAGCTCCTCCTCGAGGTCGGCACACCTTAGTGTCGAAGTGCTCTTTGCCGTTTCGCTATGGAAGAGTTGGTCCCGAAGCCCGACGATGAGGCTCCGCGCCGACTCCAGCTCCTTCAGGTCGGCAGCGTGCACCTCGGAGACCCGACGCTCAAGATCGGTGATCTTGGCGTCTTGGTCACGGTGGTACACCCAGTACTCCTCTGCTGGAACCGCGGAGGCGTCAATATCCTCCATGGCCTTCGCAGCAAACTTCAGGCGGGAAAGAAGAAGAGTCAAAGAGGCCTCAAGAAGATTGTTCACCTTATGAAAAAGAAAGAAGCAAAGTACTTACCAGAAGAGCCCGGTGACCCGACTTGTCTGGAGCGGCGGCGGTCGAGCGCCCGGCTCGAAAAAAGGATTGACCCACGCAGGATCGTCCTGCTCCCGAGCTGGCGCGTCGAGATCTTGCCCCTCCTGGGCACCCGGTGCTTCCAGGAGGGCGGCGGCGTCTTCTCCCTCGACCAACACCAGGTCGCCCCGAGGTTGGTCTTCCCCAAGGGAAGGCGGCTCGAGGCCACCTTCCCCCTGCTCGGCCCCCGTGCTCGGGGGCTGGACGCTGGTCATAGCCGCATCCGCTCCTCGGTCCGCATCCGGTGGCGATGGGTCGATGACGACCAATTCCGCTGCTGTTTGGCCCCGACCTGGAGGAGACTAGTCAAGGATGACTAGCTCTTGGCCTCCGGAGCCCGTCACCCGGGTCTCCCCTGAACCTGGCGACGTGACCGCCCCTTCACAGGGGACCAAGGCCTCAGCCCTCGGGTCCTCGGCCCCTTGCGAGTCTTGCTCGGGCGGGTCTTGCTCCTCCGCGGTCGGAGTCGGCTCCACGTCCGCCGGGAGGTGCTCAGTTTCCTCCGGAAGCGCGGCCGACACCAACTCCCCTTCTCCTTGACCCGCGGCCGGAGGCGGCTGATCGAATACGGTCGACTCCTGGCCCTCGGAGCCCGTTGTCTGGGCCTCACCCGCGCGTGGCACTGCGCTCGTCCCTTCGCAAGGGACCAGGGCCATGGCTCCTTGGTCCTCGGCCCCTTGCGGGTCTTGCTCCTCCGCAGACGAGCGGAGCTCGGTCTCTTCCGGAAGCGCGGCCGGCGCCGGCTCTACCTCATCCTCGGCCATCACTAGGTCAAGGATGCGATCAAGCTCGGCGTCAACTACAGAATCGAGAATCCTCTCAGCCATTTGATGAAAGTCCAAGGACAGCATCCGAGCTATCACACCCACACCAAGTGGAGTGGAGTTAGCCCGAAAAAAATCGCAAGCAAAAACAAAGAAATTCAGCAAAGGAACCACATGAGGCTTACCTTCCGCCCGGCGAGCGGCGTCCTCTCCCTCGGCTTCCTCTCTTTGGGCCATGGGCGTCCTGCCCGCGGCGGCCTCATAGGCCTCAGCAACAGCCACGACGCACTCTTCTGCAGCGTCACTAGCTCGTGCCATCGCCGGGTCGACATCGTCCATGTCGACCCCTTCCAGCGCCGAGGTCGATCGGGAAGACGACCTCCTGCTCCTTCTGACCAGAGCGTAGGCGTTTTCCTCCTCTTCCTCCTCCTCAGGATCCTCGACCACCTGAGCAAGTCGGTCCTGGAGGACCTTGATCTAGTTCTCCAGCTGCTCCTTGCTCGTGGTGGACCTGGCCGCCTCCTCGGCTTTCTTCGCCTGCACGGCAAGCTGTTGCAGTCGGCCCATCAGCTCCGGCTTCTTCCGCTTGAAATCAGCAAAGCAAGTTCGAAGCTCTCTTACCTCCCTCCGGTCGGCGTACTCGAGATGCTATGCAGAGGGAGCCCTGGCTGAAGCCCGGCGCTTCGAACGCTTGGCACGAGGAGGCGAGGCAGATGCTTGGCGGCTCCGACCCGCCGTTCTCTTGCGGCCACCCCTGGCTGTGGTGCCGCCTTGCGGCAGCGGCTCTGCGCTCGACACGGCGAGCTCGAGGGCGACCTTCTCCTGCGAACAGAAACAGGGAGACATAAGCTCGGTAAGCGCGCCCTCGGACAGGAAGCAAGTAGAAGTACTTACCGCGTCGCTGCGGTCGAAAACATTCTTGGGGATTTGGCGGTTGGATTTCAGCTCCTTCTCCTTCGGGGCGCCGAACATCTCGGTGACCCTTTCGTCAACCCAGTCCGTCCTCGGGGCTACAACATAACCAAGAGTTTGAAGAAAGAATAGGGCCAATCACCGGAAAACAATAATGCTTGGAAAGGCGACCAAAGTGCATACCTGCATTGTCCTCGCGGGTGATGTCGTTCCACCCGGTCACCTCGAAGAATGAGTGCTCGCGGCGCCGCAGAGGGGACACCCGGTTGAAGGAGATGTGACACTACGGTATGGTGTGACATTATAAAATGTGAAATTAGAGAATAAAACCTTACGGCTTGAGGTTTACTCGCGTTTTTGGGCCTTATGAAGTGATGTGACCCCACGGAGTGTCGTAACCTTATAAATGGTGCATGATGAGGTCAAAAACATTATGAGATGTGGGATTAAGGTTAAAACCATAGGGTATGGAGGTTAATAGCGTTTCCGGGCCGTTTCCGGGGTTTTGGGCCTTTCCGTGGGAGTTTGGGCCTAAGAGGGGGGGTCGTGGGCTTTGGTGGGATGGAGTTTGAGTCCAAATGAGGGGAGGAGTCCTGGTTGGAGGCCACCACCAGCCCCTATTGCGCCCCCATATTGCCCCTTGCGCCCCCATGATGCCCTAGCCGCCCCCACACATCTCCACCTCCTCCTTGTGGCGCCTCCACCTCCCCCATTGCTCCCCTTTGCTCCCCACCTCTCCACCACCTCTCCTCCACCCCCCTTGCTGCCCTAGGGTGGCCTCCTGTAGGATCGAAGTTTACGAATATAGCAATCAGAGGGGGGGTGAATGATTGAGCAGAAGCTAAAACCAAAATTTTGATCTATTAAAAACTTCACCCCAAAAGAAACCAAAAGATTGCCTCAGATTTGACAAAAACAGATTGATAGAGGCTTGATAAAATGAGAATTCCCGGAGATCCAACCGTCGAAACGATCTGAAATTTGGACACAAGAAACTAGATTCCAATACGAAGCAAACCCAAAAAGAATCAGCTCGATCGGACTTATGAATCAAAAGATATGAGCTTCACAAGCTTGCTGATCCAGAGCTTGACGAGAATTGATCTAACGTAAACTTGAAAGTTTTAATAGAACCGACAAAAGTTTAATCAACTAGACTTTGAGGAACTCTAAATCAATACCCTAGAACGGTTTTTGATGGATCAAATCAAGATGAAACTCAACGATAAAAAAAAACAATCTAGAATTAGAACAAGCATGCAAACAAAAACCAAAACAGAAAACACTGTAGCGACGTGGTTCTTGTGAGCATAAAAATCTTGGAAGAATTGATCTTTATTTCTTGTCTAAAATACTCTCATCAAAAGAGTACAAACCCTAAAACCAAGCTCAAAGCTTGATGCGCTCAGCTCTCCTTGGTGCCCTTCAACAGGAGACAACCCCTCCTATTTAAAGGACCAACCCAGAATACGATTCCTATTCCCTAGAAGGAATCCGTATCCAACACAACTCTACTTGGCCCAACTTGGCCGAGTACAACTCTTGCACGCGTATGGTAACCCTACCATACTCACGTGACTAACACTTTGCACGCGTATGGCCACCTGCCATACTCACGTGACTAACACTTTGCACGCGAATGACCTCCTGCCATTCTCACGTGACTAACCATTCTTCATGTGCACCATTCCCTTAGCCCGAACGTCCCGCATGACATCCTTGACCACCAAGACCTCAGTTCCTCCTGAACCTAGTCCCGAACCTCAGTTCCTCCATGAACCTAGTTCCAGTCCCGTCATCGACCACATTCGTCTTCGAGCAATACCTGCACATGAACAAACCACAAAACAAATCCGAGCACAAGTCCACAACTTGACTCAAGGTCAATCCATGCAACTACTCACATGAGCATTGCATAAAGTCCACTTCACAACACGCATCATGAAATCATCACAAATTTCATAATTTCAAATTCAAACTATTTCAATTTTGCTCAAAACCGCCAAAAGCATGTGTATAACAGACCAAAGTCTTTGGTCTGTCATACATGGGAAAATTGAGTTCGCTATCAACATGTGTATGACAGACCAAAGAGTTTGGTCTGTCATACATGGGTAAAATGAAATCGCCCAAAGCATGTGTATGACAGACCAAAATCTTTGGTCTGTCATACATTGAAAAAACGAAGTCACCAAAGCACAGGTATAGCAGACCAAAAAGTTTGGTCTCATACATGAGAAAATCGAGTTCGCTTAAAAACAGGTGTATGGCAGACCAAAAACTTTGGTCTGTCATACATGGGAAAAATGCGATTTTTAGTTATTTGGTTCTGCGCAAAAGCAAGGTTTCTTTTTTAATGTTCGGATGTTTGGTCCAATACAGATTAATCCTAATCTTCACCAATTTCAGCACAAGATCAAACCAATTTTTCATCACATGATTCACACCTCCCCACCCCTGCACCTTGTGGATCCATCCGTTGGAGCGAGGAGCGATCCGGGAGGAGTTTCGTTGGGATTTCGGTCGTCGGGCGAAGGTATGGCCATGGGACTCCTTGGGGTTGGGCTAGGTACTGTTCTAAGGGTGTTTATCATGATTTTAGATCAATTGGTGGTGCTGGACTTGAGTAGATTGGATTAGATCTAGATGTTGCCATGTTTCTGTTTTGGGACAGCATGAGCAGTCGACCTAGGGTTCAGTTTTTCGCCAATTTAGAGTTGGAATCTAGTCATACGGACATTGAATAAGTTGTAGGTAATTTAATTATCTTTCCGTGGACATAAAGAACGTTAAATTCCGATTAGCCGTTTGAAAGTTATGACTATTTTACCGAGCGTGTTAAAATCTATGACGTGATTGGAACAGATCACGGTATTTTGTAGATTAAACAACTTTAGAGTCCGAATCAGTCTTTCCCTATAACTAGAAAAAGTTGGAAAATTTCCTAAGCTACGCGAGGATGTACTCGTTTAATTGATTTGGAGTCTTAGAACTCAAGTTATGGCTGTTGGAAGTCTGCTCTCCCGTCGGGACAAAGCCTCTGTTTTTTGGGTTTTGCAAGTAGGGTGCGAAGTCGGATTAGATTAATGTTGTGTAATGTTTTGTGGGCATGTTTGTGAGTGTGTGATGCCTATGTGCTGGTGGTGTGACCCCGGGAGTGCCCACTACTTCTCATCAATCCGTCGCCGGAGGTTAAGGCAAGTGTATTGGAATGGGTAGCGAGTTGTAGATCGCTAGTTTTGATGAGTTGAAATTAAATTTATGATGCGATAACATGCCATGCTTTAATGCTTGCTATTGGTATGATAAAAATGATCCATTATGATTCTATGCCATGATTGGTTTAAGTAAATGTGCAAATTATTTTATGATGTTGGCATCTTTGCATTCATGACATGAGAAATGGCGAGGGCGGTGAGAAAGTCATAACTAGTCTGGTAAGGTCGGTGAGAAAGTTATGACTAGTCCGGAACGCCATTGAGTAAGACCTACATCGTGATTCCATCCACGTGGTGAATGGAAGCGAGGAGTAGGCACCTTCCATCTACGGGATGGAAGGGGGGAGAGGGTGCACGCCGACGGATGTGCACTCAGCTATACCAGTATAAGCTTCCAGGAGATATGAGCATTGCATTGCATCGCATTGCATACATGATGATGATGATATGTGAACAATGATTTTGAGACATGAATTTGATGTTGAATATGAGATTATGACTTGACCATGAAGTTGAGCATGGTATGTAGTGATGTTACATTGAATTGTTTTTTTGGCCCATTGCAATATACTTGCTGAGTGATGAACTCACGCTTGTGTTTTATGTTGTTTTTAGGTACTTTGAGACCGGCATGCGGGAAAGGGGTTTAGCTACACTTCTACACGTAGCTCCACATTCATAGTCTATGTTTAATCACTTGGAGACATGATAATAAGATTTGTGCCATGAAACTTGGTGCTCGGCTTGGTTTTGAGCTTAAGTTCATCTTTTG
The DNA here is from genome assembly GCA_036346355.1 of Rhipidocladum racemiflorum. Lineage (NCBI taxonomy): Eukaryota > Viridiplantae > Streptophyta > Magnoliopsida > Poales > Poaceae > Rhipidocladum > Rhipidocladum racemiflorum. The sequence continues at coordinate 49,720,689 of CM070589.1, forward strand.
CTTCACTATAATTGGTGAATTGGTTGAATTCGCTGTTTGTAGATATAAGTGTTGCCATATCAATTGTTATTGATGTTTTAGTTGTCATTTACCAAGCTATATCATGTCTTACTATTGTTGTTGCTTCGAAGCATGAGAAACAAAGGAGATGCTGCCGAAATTTTCGGTTTTAGCATTTGCTCCTTTGCTGTAATTTATGTTAATTTATGGTATTTAGATGTTGTTTAGTCTATGTTTGGTAGCATTCAGGCATACTAGATGCTGGGGTGTTACAGTTGGTATCAGAGCGGGTTGTAGGTCCTTGGAATGTGTATTTTTAGTATCATGCTATAGGGTACAACTAAAATTTGATGTGAAATAACTTAGAAACATGGCTTAGGTTTTAACTAAAATTTTGTCATAGGATAGCAACATTAAAACTTGCAAAAGTGGTATAACTAATCTAAAATTTGACACACATGGATGCACAGTAGGAAAAGGGTATGGGTATCGTTGTTTATGCTTAAATGTTGTTGAATGCTAAAGTTGGTAATGTATGTTGCCATGTTATTGAGAGATTTGATTGAATTGTCCTTGTTGTTGTGATAAAGTGGGGTTTTGGTGCTGAAGGGTTTCGGCCAGCTCTCTTATTTCGTAGTAAGGGTGAGGTTTGACGGTGTGGCTGGTTAGCGCCATCACCAAAGAACTATTAACCCCTGTAGGAGAAGAGTGCTTACCCTTTCTGTCGTAGACCAGGTAGTTGACTGGAGACAAAAAGAAGAGTTAGTGGTGGGTTCCTTCGTATGTTCTTTGCCGTTCTGACGGTCAGTTTTCGTTGTTTTTCTTGGCTTTAGTTGATTTGAATCAAATGAAAAGTGTTGGGTATGCGCGGATTGTGTCGTTTGCGGGGTGTGGTTCTGTCTTCCTTGGTTGAAGACGAAGAAGAGGAGTCTAGTGTTGCGCTTCTTTTGGGCGCCTTTCCAGTTTTGATGCCTATTGATTGCTTTACGGGGAACAAGCATTCAATTAAATCCTGTGGTTGTCTTTCTCCGAGGTTAAAGGAGTTATTGCGGAGTTATGCCAGACCTGGTTGTCAGGGTTGAAGTTCTGTGGCTTTGTAGGAGTAAGTGGTGTTTGATTTCGTTATTTTACTGGTTTAAGAAATCATCTTTGAAAAACCCTTCTTATTTCGTGAAAGATTGGGGTTTAGTGTTAAGGTTTTATTTGCAAAGGTTTATTTGATCGGTTGGTTCTCTCTCGTGGGAGTCTTTGAGATTTAAAAATGTTTTGGAGAATTCCTTTTGCATGACCAAGTTGGGTTCGTCTTATTGCAATTTTGAGAGTCAAGTTTCCTTATGAATTTGGGTTGAGCTTTAAAACTAAAATGCTGCAAACAAAGTAAGTAGTCTTTTGACTGAAATCGTTTGTCCCTAGTAAGAATTGCTGTTTAGCATGTTATGTAGCATGTACCAATGCGGTTTATGGGATGATGCATTGTTAAGTTAATTTGTGAGTTGAGACAATTCAATGCGGTTGTTATCTCTAGCTTGAAAACAAATAGACTACTAGTGTTGTAGTTTACTGTACATGCTTAGAACCTGTTGCCTTGCTTTAAAAGTGCTTATGATCCTCGTTAATGTTAAAAGTTTAAACCTTGATGCATAGTAAGAACATTAAGATGATGTAAATTAATGATACTGTCAAAGAAACCTTGCCGGTTGTTTAAAGATGTTCTAACCTAACGGGTTAATAGAGGAATTTAATCATGTTGACTAGTGGCTTTAATTTGGAAGTTGATTAGAGTTGCTATTTATGTTGTTGCAAACTACTAGTATATTTGGAAGCATGCAGTTGTGTCTATACAATGCTAGTATTGATATCAATTGAGAAGACATAAGACTTATTGTTCATGATGTTGTTAAGAGCAGTGTTAATGCTAGTATTCAATCTATTTTAAATAGTTGGAGTATGTTGTGTGGTGGTAATTTTGTTATAACCTATGTATAGGGTAGCTAAAGGTAATGTTGTTGATTGATAATTATGCAAGTTATTGATATTGATGACTTAATAGTGGTGGTAATTGCTTAGATTAATTGTTGAAAATCCTTGTTAAAAATGGAGGTTATTGTAACATGTTGTAATGGAGTGGACCATGGATAATTAACATGATGTAGGATTTTATTCTTGCTAAATGTATATCCTAGAATCATACTCACGAATTTTGTCTTGTAGAGATAACATGTATGTGTTGAAGTCATTTATTGATTGAGTAAGTTTTGTTGTCGAGAAATTGACGTATGGATTGTATAAAATTGGTAGGTTGATCATGCTCAAGTACCTGTTGAAGTGCCATGTTTGAAATAGAGAATACGTTGTTATATGATGTGTTGGTCTGTGGGGATCTTTATGAGGTAGTATTGGTTAGTTGTCTTTTGATAATCGTCATGAACTTTATTTATAAGTGATGAGAAAGGTAACTAGAGGAATATTGGTTATGTAGCTTTTGGTTGAATTATGATGGGTTTCTCGATGAGTAAAAAAAAGTGTAATTTGAATGTTTAAAAAGATAAGAATAGGGTTTCATGCTGAGCTTGTGTTTAAAACCTTCTAGACTGGTTTGGTTGTTTGCCATCTCGGTTGAATGCTTTCGGTGGAGGTGTTCCTTACGTTGAGTTTCAGAGTTTCCCCAAAACTCGTAGTGTTTGGTGTCGACCTTTGGTTTTGGCGAAGTTGTTTAGTTCGTGTTGTGAGTTTGAGTTTACATCCAAAAGTTTTTGAGTGGATCGCGCTCCTTCGTGTTCACCCTGAATTATCTTTGGAGTAAGTTTTTAAGGAAGCAGATGGACATAGTGGTTTGTGTTGGAAACTCTTGAGGTTTAATTTGTAACTTTTTTTTTGCTAAAGTTGGAGTTATTTGGAAAATGTGTGTGATGTTTGCGAGTGCTTCAAAAAGGTGGATTTTATGAATATTTTATAAATTGATTTTGTTAGTGAGGTGTTCCCTTTTTGAAATGAGTTTCCATCTCCTTGAGGAAAAAAAAATTTGTGACGGTTGTGGGAGCAGATGCTCGACTTGAAATTTTGATGTTCTTTTCCAAAATGTTGATTTTGGTTAAAATGCGATGTTTTTGCAAGTTTAGCTATCTATCGTTGGTGGGTTCTGACCCGACGTGGTGTTTTGCGGTTAATGGTGTTGCCGTTAATGTTATGTGTGTTTCAAACTTGTGATACCGAGAAAGTAGTCGTTTGGTGAATGATTATTCGGTATTGTTGTTACATGAAGAATGAATGATGAAAAGGAAAACGAGACATTGTTTATGCATATTTAATCATAAAGGAGTCGATGAGCCAGGTCGGTGAGAAAGTCATATAAGGATATATGACTAATCCGGAGTGCTCTTGAAAAGTGTGCATGCATGTCATGAATCGAGATATCCATTTCTTTCTAGTATGAAAAGAAAGAATGAAGAAATTATGGTATTTTGGTTGTGGTGTAGGGGATTTATGCTTCCTTTGTGATTTGACTTGGTTGTTGCCAAATTCTTTCCAAAATGGTTATTAACGCTTTGGGTTTGAGTTGTCGTGTGTACACTTGGGCTTGATATCTAAGTGTTTTTGTGTGAGGGCGAGACCCTCTTAAGAAAGGAACCAATTGTGGTTTGGTAAGGTTTTACGATCCTAGCTTGGGGCTAGGGTAGAACCTTAGTGGTATAAGGGTGGTTTGTGATGGAGGTTGATGATGCATGGGTTTAACCATTATTGAGAGTAGCGATGGGTGGAAGTGAAGTTGACGGTAGTTCGGTGATAATTGTCCTGCCGTGAGCAATTGTCTTCACTAGTTGTTCTTGGATTTTAGTCTTGCCTGGGAGAGGATGGAATGAAATGTTAGTATGATCGTGTATCGGAAGGGCAAGTGTGCCTTAATGAGTTATTCCCCTCAATGGAAATTTTCAGGAATGTAGAGAGGTCGTTAAAGGAATTGTGACTTGCTTTGATTATGAAATGTTGAGTTTAATGGAGTGTGGTGGTCATGTTGGTTGTGATAGAAGTGTGAAGTGTTTGTCGTGAGGATTCGAGCGTTTTGGGTTGTTGGAGCCCTTTGTGGTTGAAACGCAGATTCTGTTTGGGAATGGAAGTGAAGGTCGAACTGTGAGCGGTTGCCCTTAGTTGAGCTAGATCAACACTTTTTTCGCTAAGTGTTGGTTTTGGGAACCCGTTTGTCGTTTGTTCCGGTTTTAGTCGTTGTGCGAATGTTTTGTGCTGTAGAGAAGCCTTTTGTCCCTTGGGGACTTTGTTGTTGATTTTGGCGTCCTTCGGATTCGAGGTCGAATCCTGTTGAAGGGGGGAGAATGTGACACTACGGTATGGTGTGACATTATAAAATGTGAAATTAGAGAATAAAACCTTACGGCTTGAGGTTTACTCCCGTTTTGGGGCCTTATGAAGTGATGTGACCCCACGGAGTGTCGTAACCTTATAAATGGTGCATGATGAGGTCAAAAACATTATGAGATGTGGGATTAAGGTTAAAACCATAGGGTATGGAGGTTAATAGCGTTTCCGGGGTTTTGGGCCTTTCCGGGGGAGTTTGGGCCTAAGAGGGGGGGTCGTGGGCTTTGGTGGGATAGAGTTTGAGTCCAAATGAGGGGAGGAGTCCTGGTTGGAGGCCACCACCAGCCCCTATTGCGCCCCCATACTGCCCCTTGCGCCCCCATGATGCCCTAGCCGCCCCCACACATCTCCACCTCCTCCTTGTGGCACCTCCACCTCCCCCATTGCTCCCCTTTGCGCCCCACCTCTCCACCACCTCTCCTTCACCCCCCTTTCTGCCCTAGGGTGGCCTCCCCACCCCTGCACCTTGTGGATCCATCCGTTGGAGCGAGGAGCGAGGAGCGATCCGGGAGGAGTTTCGTTGGGATTTCGGTCGTCGGGCGAAGGTATGGCCATGGGACTCCTTAGGGTTGGGCTAGGTACTGTTCTAAGGGTGTTTATCATGATTTTAGATCAATTGGTGGTGCTGTACTTGAGTAGATTTGATTAGATCTAGATGTTGCCACGTTTCTGTTTTGGGACAGCATGAGCAGTCGACCTAGGGTTCAGTTTTTCGCCAATTTAGATTTGGAATATGGTCATATGGACGTTGAATAAGTCGTAGGTAATTTAATTATCTTTCCGTGGACATAAAAAATGTTAAATTTCGATCATCCGTTTGAAAGTTATGACTGTTTTACCGAGCATGTTAAAATCTGTGACGTGATTGGAACAGATCACGGTATTTTGTATATTAAACATCTTTAGAGTCCGAATCAGTATTTCCCTATAACTAGAAAAAGTTGGGAAATTTCCTAAGCTACGCGAGGATGTACTCTTTTAATTGATTTGGAGTTTTAGAACTCAAGTTATGGCCGTTGGAAGTCTGCTGTCCCGGCGGAACAGAGCCTCTGTTTTTTGGGTTTTGCAAGTAGGGTGCGAAGTCGGGTTAGATGAATGTTGTGTATTATTTTGTGGGCATGTTTGTGAGTGTGTGATGCCTATGTGCAGGTGGTGTGACCCCAGGAGTGCCCACTACTTCTCATCAATCCGTCGCCGGAGGTTAAGGCAAGTGTATTGGAATGGTTAGCGAGTTGTAGATCGCTAGTTTTGATGAGTTGAAATTGAATTTATGATGCGATAACATGCCATGCTTTAGTGCTTGCTATTGGTATGATGAAAATGATCCATTATGATTATATGCCATGATTGGTTTAAGTAAATGTGCAAATTATTTTATGATGTTGGCATCTTTGCATTCATGACATGAGACATGGCGAGGGCGGTGAGAAAGTCTTAACTAGTCCGGTAAGGTCGGTGAGAAAGTTATGACCAGTCCGGAACGCCATTGAGTAAGACCTACATCGTGATTCCATCCACGTGGTGAATGGAAGCGAGGAGTAGGCACCCTCCATCTACGGGATGGAAGGGGGGAGAGGGTGCACGCCGACGGGTGTGCACTCAGCTATACCAGTATAAGCTTCCAGGAGATATGAGCATTGCATTGCATCGCATTGCATTCATGATGATGATGATATGTGAACAATGATTTTGAGACATGAATATGATGTTGAATATGAGATTATGACTTGACCATGAAGTTGAGCATGGTATGTAGTGATGTTACATTGAATTGTTTTTTTGGCCCATTGCAATATACTTGCTGAGTGATGAACTCACGCTTGTGTTTTATGTTGTTTTTAGGTACTTTGAGACCGGCATGCGGGAAAGGGGTTTAGCTACACTTCTACACGTAGCTCCACATTCATAGTCTATGTTTAATCACTTGGAGACATGATAATAAGATTTGTGCCATGAAACTTGGTGCTCGGCTTGGTTTTGAGCTTAAGTTCATCTTTTGCTTCACTATAATTGGTGAATTGGTTGAATTCGCTGTTTGTAGATATAAGTGTTGCCATATCAATTATTATTGCTGTTTTAGTTGTCATTTACCAAGCTATATCATGTCTTACTATTGTTGTTGCTTCGAAGCATGAGAAACAAAGGAGATGCTGCCGAAATTTTTGGTTTTAGCATTTGCTCCTTTGCTGTAATTTATGTTAATTTGTGTTATGTAGATGTTGTTTAGTCTATGTTTGGTAGCATTCAGGCATACTAGATGCTGGGGTGTTACAGTTGGTATCCTGGGCGATGTCCCGACCAGTGAGCCCCATTTGGGTGAGCTCGCTGATCGTCCCGAGCACCCGCTCTTCCTCAGGCTGCACGGGCGGGCGCGCCATCTCGGTGGGCAGGGCGGCCTCCCCAATATAGACCAACTGGGACCCCTCCGCCTTCTTCTGGAAAACCAAAGGTCGGCCCAACCCGACACCGAGTCCTTCAAAGAAACGATAGGATACTCGTATGGTCGGTTGGGCCGAAGGCGAAGATAGACACAGCCAGCGGGACCATCCCGACCGGTGCGGAAGGGAGAGTAGAAGTGGAAGAAAAGACTGGCGGTGGGGATCACACCCACGAACGCCTCGCAGAGGTGGGAGAAGATCACGAGGGCGAGAATGTAGTTAGGGTGGAGATGAGAGATCTCACACCCGCAAAAGGCGAGTACGGAGGCAAGGAACTCACTCTCGGGCAAGCGAAGCCCGTTGATGGCGTACAGCTCGCAGGAGACGATCTCTCCCTCCCGCGGTGCCGGCGCCGCATCACCCCCGGGCGCTCGACCTGAGCTTGGGTCGACATACCCCTCATCCGTAAGCACCTGGAGCCTCCTCCGAGTCATCTGGCTAACCCCGAAACGTGCCATGGCCAAAGGAAGAAGGAGGGCGAAGAAGATTCTTGGGCTCTGAGGCTCTTGGAAAATTCTGGCCGAGGACGAGCAAGTGCGCAATGTAGCTCCGTCCTTTCCCAGCGGACGGGGTTAAAAAGGCTGCGAAGGGGCACGTTAAAAGCCGCCACCTATCGCATAGTGACACCTGTCCAGTGCGGCGAAAAACTACCCAGTAAAAGCACACTTTCCAAGAAACTACTTTACCGTTACAGGGAGGCTTCTCGGAGAAGGAATCGAAAAACAACCAAACGTCGCGCCACCACAGAGTGAACGCGCGGCGGACAAAAAGGTCACCTCCCGACATAAGATGGTCGTGGGTCACGACCAAAGGAAATTCAATCCCTCCTTCGAGTCTTCTTAGGCTCAAGGGGGAAGCCCGAGCTCGGATGGTTCCCCGCTTAAACCTTGGGGGCTAGCTGTCGGGGATTGACTATCTGACAAAAGACCACGGTACCCCCGGGAGATCCTGAGCCCGCCGATCATACAATGCCTACAGAAGGTGCTTAGGAGTACAAAACGAGCAGCACACCTCCCGAGCATACATGTCCACCCCTTCACTCACGACCATTCCAAACGATCACGAGCAAGCATGCTCGTAAAAACCACGTCATACCCAGGTACATGGTCGGTGGACTCGGTCATGCTACAATGAAGGAAGGTAGCAACCAACCAGCCGAAGATCAAGGGAAATCGTACCCGAAATTCAAATAACGCGCAGATCAAGGGCAGCAGATCACGGATATGGCTGCATAGCGTAAATCCAGGGGGTAGTTACCTTCTATGTATCTCTAGGCGTAGTATTTAAACCCCCTGATATCTGTAACAAGAGAGACACACCCCAATGAAACACAATACACTGGAGTAGGGCTATTATCTCGGCAGTGAGAGGCCCGAACCAGGATAAACACCGCGCATCTATTCTCCCGACTTGGCACTGCTCGGACGACCACCTCGATTCGTACGATGGGGCCCTGTTGATCTCCCATTCAACAAGTAAGCACGGTGGGAGCCAGTTCTCCAATCGTCGACAGTAAGTTACTAATAACTTGCATGTGGTACCTCGGGGTGTCAACTACATCCTTTGTGTAGCTTGAAGGGGGAGCGTACCAGGGCTGCAGCATGGTACCCATCCAATGGTATGTCGATCCTATACTTCGCTTTTGTTAAAGGAAGGGATGGTGTATGGCAAAAACCGGAGAGGTTCACTTGTATAGTTAGAAGTTTTAGAAAGGCTTTGTTATGATTACTCATTCGCATACTCTTGTATGGCGATTCACGGCTGATGTGGTGAGTTGATTGTATCTTGTGGGTAAAGTGTATAACATCTGCAGAGTGTAAAATCTATTCGAATAGCCGTGTCCGCGGTACTGGATAATGCTCGGGGATTACAGTCAAGGGTTAGCTTTTCATAAAATTGAACTTGGGCTTGGAGGCAGTTTGCCTGTGGAAAAGTGATAACTGGTTAAGGATATGGAATGGTTTACTTGTGAAATAACTATGAAATCTATTACTGTCATTATTTGTTTTACTGCTTTACAATCTATTATGTTTATTTGTGATTGTTGCTTTTCTGCAAAATAACCATTCAGTCTGTTACTTGGAATAAGCCATGCATATAGGTATTAGACATGCATTCTGTGCATGATTTGCTGAGTGTTTTATGTACTCACCCCTTGCAAACAAACAATCACCAGTGAGCAGAAGTCTACTTCGTCGAAGAAGAAGAAGTTTTGTGAGAAGGCGATTATCTAGGAGTCGAACCCTGTCAGTTGCCTGTGGCGTATTGACGGGATTCACCGATGTTCTTCATTCTGTTGCTGCTTATTTGGAGTTGAAGCCGTCAAGGCTTCACAAGTGTAAGGTTGACCTTAAGGTTGTTCAATAGTTTATATTTTATAATTGAACTATTTTTATTATTTCGTTGTGTATGATTGTGATATTTACCGATGTTGAGACTGTGTGCACTAGCGTGATTCTGGATTAGTGTTGAATACACAGAGGCTCCGGATTTGCAAATTCGGGTCCCGACAGATATTAATAGGTGTTGGGTGGATATGATCTACAATCCTACAAAGTTTTGAGATCAAACTTAGTAATGTTTTGAAAATATAAAAAAGGTAAAGCTCCACAAAAATAGCGATTATCAACTGTTCATCGCCATTTCTTTTTGCTACTAGTCAATTTATTTACTATCAAGTTTGACTGAGTTTTATTTTGAAATTTTGCATGGTCCCAGATCATGTTTCTCTACATCAAGTAAATATCTTTTATAGAATCTGTTAAAACTTCTCAAAATTTACGCTTACTTTGATAAGAACGGTACGTACTTTGCATGATCCTTCCTTATTCTATATGTGCAGGAAGCTCAACAAGAAGTAAAATTGGATCGTATGTGGTACTTCATATTCATCCATCTTCAATTTGTTCCATTGAAAACACAATTGAAAACCCTAAACACACCTTCTGAGAATTACAGCCCCACCCTTTCTTTAATCTACCTGTTTGACTTAGGGCATATACAATAAAATCATCTCAGCTGGTTCTTAACCTGTATATATCAGCTTTAGTCTATGTAGAAGAGTGAGAAAAGAGAAGAGAAGAGAACTGAATTTTATTTAAGAGTCAGTTTTGTACGGAAGTATAGATAGATTATTTATGTACAAGAGAGAAGAGATAGTTATTACATAATATCTATAGACAACTTTTAGAGACAATTGTTGTACAAACTAACTTTTAGCTTATTATTAGTCTATAGTGAGCTTTGCTATTGTACTTTCTCGTAGTGTTTGGCCATTTTTCTCATGAATGAATGATGTTTTTGTTTTCTAATGATTATTAGGCAGCAATCCTGAATCAGCTACTAGCTTTCTTCATTTAATGCCAATCTCCAACTATCCTTGGAGAGGCGCAAGGGTGACTGGATTTTAGTGCCAACGTGACTACATCTATGGCCTGTATACTAACTTTATTAAAGTTGGAAGGTTTCAAGTCCGAAGAGCCATGCCACGTTAGCGAATATGCAAAGAGAACCTTAGTATGTTCCGGTATTTCATTCAGGTTCTCAATCCATCCGAATCGTCTGATCATGTCGTTGTGGCCCATACGTACGCGCATGGTGGAACCTCACGCAAGCCTCCTCGCTGCTCCGTACGCATGACCATCGCTATGCGAACTGGAGATCTCCACGCTACCCGCCTACTAGAGCCTCGTCGCGATGTCTCTATAGTCCAGAGTCTAGATGCATGGACACGCTCTCCTTTCTTCGGCTATTTCCTTCGCTCTCCTCCTTTCCTCTCGATGGTTCTCTGTGAGACGTGGATCCACCATCACCTTGCGTCCGTCCCGCACTCCCTCCGTCCGCCCCTTCCCTGCTTACCCGATGCGCGTTGCCTCTCACAGCACGCCCGTAAACTGCGTCCGCTCTTTGCACCGCATCGGTCACCCTCTTCTCCTTGGCCCCTCGCACGAGTCCTCACAGCGCCTCCTCGTGTCCCCGAGCCCTCGTGCCACTCTGCCCCTGTTGTCCGCATAGCTCTAGTTCCTGCCCTGATCCCATCCAAACCAAATCTTGAGTTTCTTCTCTAAATTTCTGCAAGAACACCCTAGATTTGGACTGCATACCAAATCTTAGGTTTTTTCTCTTTACATTCCCCGAATTTCTACTTATTGCTTTTCATGTTCTGGATTTGCGCAAGAACGCTCTGGATTTGGATCCTTTCTACACTTTGAGTAACATGATGTGTGAATTTCAGCAGTTTAGTTGCTTACAGTCCAGAAATCGTAAATTTTAATTCCTTGTATTCCTGATAATTTTGGTTGGGAAAACATAGAGCTTAATTTGAGCATCTTCCTTTGTACATTCTTTCTTTCTACCCCTGATATAGTTAGCTTGTGCAAAGAAACACCTACAACTTTTTTTTATGGATTTGGCCAATAACTTCAAAAAGTATAAATTAGAGCAAGCAGAAGGTGTCTGTCAGGGCATCTTTTCTGTTTTAAATCCCTTCAAGGCTTCAAGTAGTCTTGGCTTGGGCAGGAATTTTTTTTTTAAATAATATATTTTTAAAGAAGATTTCGAACATTAATACGCGGATTTTAAAATTTGCAAGAATAATACATTGTCGCCAAACCATTTGGCGAAAATACTATTTTCGCCACACCGTTTGGCGAAAATAGTATTTTCGCCACACCGTTTGGCGAAAATACTATTTTCGCCAAACCGTTTGGCGAAAATAGGTTGATGCAGGTATTTAGTGTTTGAATCGGTTTGAATTGCTTCGTAAATACCCAGATCAACCTATTTTCGCCAAACGGTTTGGCGAAAATAGGCTGATATGGGTATTTAGTGTTTGAATTGCTTCCTAACCATGGATTAACGAATTTTCGCCGAACGGTTTGGCGAAAATAGTATTTTCGCCAAATGGTGTGACGAAAATAGTATTTTCGCCAAATGGTTTGGCGACAATGTATTATTCTTGCAAATTTTAAAATCCGTGTATTAATGTCCGAAATCTTCTTTAAAAAGATATTATTTAAAAAAAAAACTCGCTTGGGCAGTCCAGCTTCAACTTCCACGCTTGCATATGTACTTTTTTTTCCCTTTGCTCTCTCCTCATGCTTATAAAATTTTTCTTCTGTTCTCACCTCATGCCTAAAAAATTAAGAGCAAATTAGAACAATATATATGGCTGTTTGGTTAATAGTATAATATAGTGAACTGGGAGTGATCCATGATTATTTTTTGGTAATGAAGTAGGAACGAATTTTCATAATTTAGTTGAGAGGAGAAGAAACAGTTTCTGAATGTCCTATGCAGAAAGGCGAATTAATATAACAATTTGGATGGTTGCTCAAAGGCACAGGACAACCTACTGTTAGGACAGTGAACTACAACCGCTGTGTGAACAACAAACACTACACTAGTGTAGTGCACAAAACAAAGGCTATCAAACCTATAGCATCAGAAGACGAGTACCTAGGTAATTGTTTTTGCACTTGGTGCAGCAAACTGTTGTCGTTTCAGTTGTACTCCTAGTGCCCTACCTACGCCTCTATATTTTATCTAGAGCAACAGTACATGCATATATTTTTTTCATAACGATTGTTATGGTATAGAATCTTTGTTTGTTTACACACACATTTGTCTTCCGACATAAACGTGGCGTAAAACTGAATTTTTTTAAAAAAAATAATACGCAAAAAAAAATTACAAAAAGTAGTATAAAAATAATTACAAAAATATACCTATCGTTGTTTCAATTGGCAACAGAAATCTATCGCTAAATAAATTAGCAACAGATCTTCTATCACCAATTGAAATAGCGACATAAGCTTTAGGTTTGTCGGCCATATGCATCTACCACTAAACAACATATTGATTAATTTAATCAGCGATAAAACAGTCTTCCGTGTCACCAAATAAAAAAGCAACAGATCTGCTGGCGCTAGTTCAAATAGCGTGCACTATTTTTGTAAAACTATTTAAACAATTCATTATTTAAAAAAATTAACGTATAACATTTACGTTAGCAATGGTCACTACTACAAATAGACTTATATTAGACGCCTTGTCACAGACGGTTTATATTGCAACCGTCAGCGACAACATCACAGACGGTTCTATTTAGCAACCGTCTGTGATAAGAGCAGCCATCACAGACGGTTCTATTTAGAAACCGTCTGTATTATAGGTCTATATTACTGACGGTTTTTAAATAGAACTGTCTGTGATGGCTACAGGAGTCATCGCAGATGGTTCTATTTGGAAACCGTCTGTAATATGCCAGTCATCACAGACGGTTTTAGTATAAAACAGTCTGTGATGACTTTCCGCACGGTTTGTATAAATATCATAACATTTGACTCGTAATTTTGATCGAAGCGTTCTTGTGTTTTCTGGAATTTGTAAGTAGGAAATTCGAGCATGTTTGGTAAGACGGCCATAACTTTTTACCCGCAACTCCGATCGGGGCGTTCTTTGGCTCGATAACGAAAAGTCAGATGGTCGGATCCTGAACTTTTGGGCGAGTATGTGTGCGCGAGAAAATCAAAATTCCAAAAAAAAACATCGTTTAGGGCCTCAAAACGGCATCCGAAGTTTTGTATCCGTTTCAGTCTTTTTTTTTTTTGCGTTTTCGTGATCTCCAAACAGTATTCGTAGTATGAGAATACTAAAATCGCTGTCCAGGTGCTCTGTGAGGTTAAGGAGAGGGGGACACATTATATTTCAGATGCTATTATACCAACATTATAGTATCAAATCATGTAAGAACTCTGAAGTTAAGCGTGCTTGGGCAAGAGCAGTACTAGGATGGGTGATCGCTTGGGAAGGCTTGTATTGTGTTTAAATCAGCAATATAACGCAGAAGTTAAGTGTTCTTGGGCAGTTACAAAGTACATGAGAATAACTTACTAACAAAATGAAAAATCAACATCACAGACAGTTCTAAATTGGAACCGTATGTGAAAAAAGCCATCACAGACGGTTCTAAATTGGAACCGTCTGTGATAAGGTGCACATTACAGACGGTTCCAATTTAGAATCATCTGTGATGGTTTTTTTCACAGACGGTTCCAATTTAGAACCGTTTGTGATGGCTTTTTCACAGATGGTTGGAAAACCGTCTATGATGATATTTGTGAACCGTCTGTAATGGGGTTTTCTGTACTAGTGGGTAATAGTTTATGGGAAAGACAGATCTTATTTGTCCTTGTTACGGCTTCTCTCCAAAGCTAGGTTTTCTAGCTTCTGAAAAGCCAGAAAAACTGTAACTATTTGGAGAATCTGAGAAGCCGTTCAGCTAAAAATTTTAGAACTCTTATATATATATATATATATATGCACATTAACATCTCTTAAGATTCCTTAGAATGTTCCATTCAAAACATTCATTTGCACTGAAGCTACAACAGAATTCGAACCAAACAAGCCTAATAAGCTAGCTAATCCCATGAACAAATTAGCTCTTCCTCGTGCTAAGCGAATGGCCAATGTTGATTCTGCAGTTGGATCCATGCCAGTGTAATTGGCCCATATCGAGAAATTTTGTACCATAACCAATGCCCAAATCATGCTCTCCCATAACTGCAAAATAATAGGATAGAGGTTGCATATCAGGTAAAGATAACAAAGGAGGGAGCGACCGAAACCACTTTCCACGCTCTATAAGTTCCCATCCGAGGGATGTACAGGTTGTAACAGGACGCGTTGTATATGCATTTAGGGCCTATAAGACAAGTTGCTTTTCGTATACCACTCTGGAAAGCAATCCCTTAATAGGGCATTTGCCAGCATGTTCAATGGACATATTAATTAACCTGAAAGCAACAGTTACCAACATGTCTCCCAGGTCCTAAAGCAGAAGCCAAATCAGATTTCATGATCCACATGTAACACTCTGATTTAAATTTCGCTCAATGTTGTAATCCACTGTAGGGGCAGATTTACACATACATAACACCCCATTTACATTTTTATTCTCGTTTCGTGTAAAAGGGTTACTCAAGAAGTGCCATATTTACATCTAACATGTATTATATACTACTACAATTCACTTTAGATAAGTAATATGGTATTAATCCTACTACCACTACATATAGGCCACATAGGAATCCCACTACCGCTCCACATGGGTCACATAGGCCTTCACATTAACGAACCGGGGTATTACACTCACTGCCCCTTAAGAGCTAACGCCCTCGGCAGCAACCCGTATACACTGCAAATGCCAATGCTTGTAGCCCACCGTGGGGGGATCCGCGTATGCATAACACTCTACTTACACTTTCGTCCTCGTTTCGTGTAAAAGGGCTAATCTGGAGGTGCTATGTTTCGATCCGAGATACATTATACACTACTATAATTCACTTTAGATAAGCAATATGGTACTAATCTACTACTATTCCACATGAACTATATGTGCATTCATATTAACGGGATGTGTATTACATTCACCAATTCTTAAGGACTGATGCCCTTGATAGCACACCGTATACACTGCAAATATCCAAAACCACCCCACGGCAGACGTCCGTGTGTCCACTTTGGGCCAACACGTGACATGCACATAGCCTGCAACCCTGTCCCACACGTGTGCATGTATCGAAGGTTGGTGCTCTGATGCTATCAGTAATGCTGTAGTCTAAATTTTGCTCAATGTCCTAACCCACTGTGAGACAGACCCGCCTATACATAGCACACCACTACATGTCAGCGCTTCATGTAAAAAGGTTAACTGGAATGCGCTACGTTTGGACTTAACATACATTATATACTACTACGTACAACTCACTTTAGATAAGAAATATGGTACTAATCTCACCACTGTTTTATACGAACAACATGAGCATTCATATTAACGGGCTGGGTACTACAGCACACAAGCTTGATCGCACTCTTTTAGCCTTTTCCTTTTTCTATTAAATTTGCAGATAATTTTGTTCTGCGAAGAGAAATCAGAGCAGTTTTGGGCTGTTTTCGGCCAGAATATCCCTCTCAATAATATATAGCACACATGTGCCACATGGATTTGTTCGCCGCTAAAAACGTGAAGGAGGGTTTTCGGCCTCGAACACACAAGACAAACGCCGGGTTTGCAGAGCGTGCCAGTCAATTTGACCTGAAATTGACAAGGTATAATTTGTAATTTGATCAAAGCCGATGAATAAAGATTTATCGGCTTTTCGCTAGTCGCCAAGAACCGATTAGGGGATAACTAGATCAACCAATTATGATTAATCCGGATACAAGGTAAAATCGGCTTCGAGAAGGCGATGCGCAGCAAAGCGAAGCAGATCGAACCTGAGTGAAATCGGCTAAACCAACAATCGGCGATGCACAACTATGTTGATTCCGTCGATTTGCAGAGAGATCTATGAAGCTAAAACAATTTAGGAGAAAAGCTTGTAAAAGTAGATGTGTTGTGTTGGATTGATTCTTTTCCTCGCTTGACGTCTACCTCCTTTTATAATACACCTGGCCGACCTGAGTTGTATATGGACACGATGCGTTTATCCGTATCGGCATCTGATCTGATTTCCTTTCCTTTTTAGAAACGGATCCCTTTTCTGATTCGTTTACCGATTTCTTCCCATACGAACACTTCAGATTCAAACCGATTTCAATATAGGCCGAATTTTGGTGCAAACATATGCCCCCCATTTTTGAAAGATAGCTTGATATTTTTTCAAAAATCCCTTCGCTATTCTCCGTGATCGGCTTGTCGCTTAGGATTCACCTTGGTAACTTCCCCATTAATGGCGCCGCAATGCCCTCGGTGCGTTTTTAATGCAGCAACTGTTCCCGCCTTTTCATCTTTTTCACCGAGGTATAAATATGAGGTCCCCCCCTGCGGTCATTTTCACCCTGGCGTGCTCTCGCTCATCTTGAAATCGGCTTTTCTCTGCGTCAATCCCTTCTTCCTGTTGCATCGGCTGAAATGGACGCATCCCAGGTACTCATCCCGATCCCAGATAGCGACCATCAGTATTTTCTAGGCCCAATAGGAACTATAGAAACCGATACGGTCGTTGGAGATGAGATCCCTAGACTCCCTTTGTCGGCTCCTGGCTACAACATCAAGGAATGGACCAAAAGCTTTAGGGCTTGGCCGACAGTTCTCAAGGGCTGGAGGTCCTGGTATATTAGAGTATCAGCCCAAAAGAAGGCGGAGTGGGAAGGAATGGGTATTGCTGAGTGCATTCCCATGTCCTTAGCCGATCCAGAACCTAATGAATCCTTGATAGCCGCTGCTTGCTATTTTTGGTCGGATTCCTTTAACGCCTTCTTTTTCCCAACTGGTCCTATCGGCCCAACCCTCCTAGACATGGCCGAATTGTGTTGCCTTAGGCCGGATGGAGACCAAATATCGGCTTTTAGCGGGAAACCTCAGTACAAGTTGACTAGAAAAAAGGGAGAAGGTTGGTCCAAATATATACAAAATAATAACAAAGTAACCGGCCCTGTATCGGATGAGGAACACGTAGCTTTCCTCAACCTATGGCTAGACCGATTCCTCTTCTGTGGCGCTTCCTTAGGACCAACCCAGGTTTATCAATTTATGTCGGAGCAACTAGTCATGGGTCGTCGGCTAGCTTTAGGGAAATCCTTGTTGGGGGCTGTGTACCATTTGATGCATATCATCCGGAGTCGGCTTTTTACCGGCAATGGTTCCTATGTCGTGGGCAATGTTGGTGGCCCACTTTGGTTTATCCAGATCTGGCTTTACTGCATTTTCGGCCGCCTCATTATCCCGGATCCTTCGGAAGAATCGGCTTTTCCAACGTAAGATTTTCCTGAAGGCGCAACCCCTGCATTCCAGCCTTAGCCGATCTCCGGCGAAAAATTCATCATGTGTTCGTCTGATGAACCCAAAATCTCCCCGGCCGGTTTTCATAAGTACTTGTCCTTCTTTTTGAACCTTAACCAAGCCACCTTTAATCGTAGAGACTTCTTTTCGTATAGCCAATTAGCCAATCTCCCATGGCCTTCTTTTCTTCGTTTGAATTCTGACAGCTCTCTAATGCCCCAGTCCACTCTTGATCTGCTTCCTCTGCTGATCTCTCCTTGCATTCTTCACGTCGGCTTGAGTACTCGTAATAGAACATTTCAGCCGACCTATGAGTTCTATCACCCTTCAGTGTATGCACGCCAGCTAGGTTTTGGACAAACAATTCCTTGCCTTCCTTTCCTCGTGCTGAACACACGTCGATCGGGCCAGTTTACCTCGTGGTGGGCTTCCATAGCTGAGTCGCTCCTGCGGAGGCGTACTATTCATGAGGTCTTGTCCTCTTTTCTCCCTGGCTTTCAAGAGCCGACGGAGGCTGCCACCGGGTCTAGCTCGAGTTATGCTAACTCTTTAGAGGTATTTTCATTTTGATATGTTTGTTGAAACAAGATTTTCATCGGCTTAACCATATCTTTTATCCTTCAGACAAGCAAGACGTCGACTCTACAAGAAACCACATCGGCCGACGACCGCTCGAAACGGTAAAGGCCATCGACCCCTCTTGCTGGTTTATCCTCTGGCACGCTGAGGGTTGACAGCCCATCATTATCGGATCTCGCCGATCGGCGTGTTGAGAGTAAGTGCAACTTAGCGGCATGTTGAGTAAGATTTCCTCTGTCGGCTAACCCTATGTTTATCATCTTCAGGGAAGAAGAAGAGCCGTAGAGTTGTTATCAAGCGATCTCCAAAACCTGCTGGTCGTGATGCAGCATCATCTCCAACTAGATCGGCTACTGCGGTTAGCTTCGATCTTTTAATTTGGTTTTTCATTTTGGTTTTTACTTTAGAGGTTAAGTTTTATTATTTTTAGGAAACTCCTTCCGTCCAGATGATGGAGACTTTAGCCGACGCTAAGAAAATCCCGACAGATGTGCCCGTCTTATCGGCTCCTGTTCTCGTACTATCACCTGCTTCCCCATCCCCAAAACCTGTTTCTGACCCAGTATCGTCAACAGACCCAGCCGATCTTTTGGGTTTTTCTCTGGACGAGCTCGAGGACCCTGAGGTTCTGGCTACTAACGACTACCCAGCCGACATTCAGCGCATAATAGCGGCCTCCGCGCCAGCATCGGCTACTGTTACTGCTGAGCCGGGCATGCAGGAGCGACTCAACCGTCTTCTGGATGAAGTGATGCAGCCGGAGGCGGCTCTTCTGGCCAACACCCAACCCTTGAGAAATGCTATGGCGGCCATGCAAGCCGATCTTCCTTCTGCAGCCATGAATGCTTTGCTAGAGGTATGTCATTTGGATGCTCGCTTACCGGACGTAGAATCGGCCAAAGTAAGAGTTGAACAGAGGAAGGCCCAACAAGCCGACCAACAGATCCTGGACAAGCTTATAGCAGACGCAAAACTCCGGAAGAGAACGTTTGACCAGGGTGCCGCTGTGCTGAAATTGGCTAAGACTAAGGCCCAAGAGCTGGAGTTATCCAAGAAAAAACTTGAAGAACAGCTGGCTTTAGTTACAAAAGAACTTGCAGATTGCCAAATCGGCATTACTGACGCGACATCTTCACTGGCGGTTCAGAGGCAGCAAATCGGTGAAGTTTTTGCCAAAGTCAAGAACCAATCAGCTAAGATGATCCCAGTTCCGGGCGATGCAGGAGCCGATGAACAACTAATAGATAGCGTTCAAGCTACTATTGGTAGGGCGGCAGCAGCACTATCGGCTTTGGGAGCCCATCCGCTCGTTCCGGGCTTCATTGAAGACAGCATTGTTTCTTAAACTGATATGTAGTATCGGTCGTGTAGCCGATTTTTGTAAACAATTTAATCCGGTGGATGATGAATGTTTGCTTCTGACTCGGTTGGCTGTATGACCGATTTTATATGCATGTTTTTGTAATTGATCCTGATGTTTTTTTTTTGTAGTTAGGACCCGACCCATATGCTTGGGTGATATGCCTTTAGATATTTTCCATTGATCGCTTTAGGTAGGACGAACCCGTCTAAAGACTCCAGTATATACGAATTCCCATCAATCGGCCGATTGATCTTATAAGGCCCTTCCCATGTTGGAGACCATTTGCCGAATCGATTATCCTTAGACCCGATCGGCAACACGGTTTTCCATACCAAATCGGCTCGATTGAACGATTTTAAAATCACCTTTTTATTATACGACCTGGCAACCCTCTCTTTATTCCTTTTAAGCCGATCTAGCGTAATCAGCCTTAGTTCAGCTAAATCATCTAGATTGTCAAACATTGCCTGCTCGTATTCATCGGCTGACAAATTATTTTGCTTAAATAGCCTTACCGAGCCGATGTTGATCTCTACGGGCAAAACGGCTTCTTGTCCATATACCAACTGAAAAGGTGATAATTTAGTTGATCCGTGATGGGACAGCCGATAAGCCCACAAAGCTTCCGATAGCGTTGAATGCCAATTTCTTGGTTTCTCCTCGATTTTCCTTTTTATTAATTTTATCAGTGTCTTGTTCGACGACTCGGCTTGTCCATTGGCCTGAGCGTAATAAGTAGAAGAGTTGAGTAATTTTATCCCAAGACTTCCAGCGAATCCTTTGAATTCATTAGACATGAACACCGTCCCTTCATCAGTAGTAATTGTCTGCGGTATTCCAAACCGATGGACGATGTGCTCATTTACAAAGTCGATCAGTTCCTTGCTAGTAACTTTCTTGAGTGGTATAGCCTCGACCCATTTTGAAAAGTAATCGGTGGCTGCAAGGATAAATTTATGTCCTTTGTTGGATGACGGAAATATCTGGCCGATTATGTCTATGCCCCATCCTCTGAACGGCCATGGCTTGATGATCGGGTGTAGAGCCGATGCTGGTGCCGTTTGTATGTTACCAAACTTTTGGCATGTTTGGCATCCTTTATAGTATTTGAAACAGTCTTCTAACATTCCCGGCCAAAAATACCCTGTTCGTCTCAGTATCCATTTCATTTTATGGGCCGATTGGTGTGATCCGCAAATCCCTTCATGGACTTCTCCCATTGCTATTTTGGCTTCTTCGATTCCTAGGCACCTCAGCAATAATCCTTCCATGGTTCGAAAGTATAATACATCCTTCAGTAGAACATATTTGAGTGCTCTGCGCCTGACCTTCTGCTCAGTCGGCTTAGATGGATCCGATAAATAATCCCTTATTTCCTTCCTCCAGTCGACAGGATGAACACACAAGATCGGCCAAACATTTAGCTCGATTAGTTCCTGTCGGCTTTCAATTCTATACCCTGATGCACATTGTGCCAGCCGGTTTGCCTTGTCATTGGCTTCTCTGGGGATATGTTCTATAGAGAATGTAGTAAATGTCCCAATAATCTGGAGGCACTGATGTAGGTACTGAGTTAGCGCACCGTCGTTGCATCGGTATTCTCCTTTAACTTGCTGTACAATTAACACCGAGTCTCCAAAAACTTCGACGTCTTTCACCCCGATGCTATCTAGCAATTGTAGCCCTCTTAGTAATGCTTCGTATTCTGCTTGATTATTTGAGCATCGGCTATTTAGCCGATACATGAAGTCATACTCCTGTTTTCTAGGTGAAATTAATATCACGCCGATGCCTTCGCCCTCCTGGCAAACGGATCCATCAAAATACAGCTGCCAAGGAGTTACATCAGCTGTTCCTGTTAATGTTTCACTTCCTGTGATAAAATCGGCCAAAGCTTGTCCTTTTACAGATTTAGCCGACTCATAGGTTAACTCGAACTCTGTTAAGGCGTATGCCCATTTACCAAGCCGACCCCGCAGAATTGGCGCCGATAATATGTACTTGATTACATCGGTTTTGCATATTATAACGCATTTGGAAGCCAGCATATAATGTCTTAATTTGGTGCAAGCAAAATACAATGATAAGCACAATTTTTCTACTAGGGGATACCTGGTTTCTGCATCTAAAAGACGTCGGCTTAAATAAAATATTGCTCGTTCCTTCCCATCGGCTTCTTGTGTTAAGACTGCTCCAATTGTATCACCTTCAGCCGATATATATAGTTTAAAAGGTATACCATGCTTGGTCACGGCCAACACCGTGGACTCATCGATAAACTTTTATGTCATCGAAGGCCTTTTGTTGATCGGCTCCCCACTTAAATTCTTGGTCGTTTTTAATTTTCAGCAGCGGTGTGAAAGCCCGAATACGTCCTGACAAGTTCGAAATGAAACGTCGTAAGTAGTTGATTTTCCCTATCAATACTTGCAACTCCTTTTTGCTTGTCGGCGGTCTAGTATCGGCTATAGCTTTTACTTTGGCTCGGTTTACTTCAATCCCTCCTTCATGTACTGTAAACCCAAGAAATTGTCCAGCCGATACTCCGAAAGCACACTTGAGAGGGTTCATTTTTAACCCATGTAACCTTGTGCTCTCGAACATCTTCTCCAGATCGGTTAAATGTTGCCAGTCTTCTTTAGACTTTACTACCACGTCATCAATGTATATCTCCACAGTTTTGCCGATCGAATCATGGAAAATATGGTTCATAGCGCGCTGATAAGTGGCGCCGGCATTTTTTAAACCGAAGGTCATAACTTTCCACTCATATAGCCCCAAAGCTCCCAGGCATCTGAAAGCTGTTTTGGGTATATCGGCTTCGCCATGAATATCTCGATTGTATCCGGCATTTCCATCCAAAAAACTTATGATTTTATTTCCGGATGCAGCATCGATAAGCATATCGGCTATAGGCATCGGGTACTCATCTTTTGGTGTGGCCTTGTTTAAATCTCTAAAATCAACACACACCCTGAGTTTGCCATTTTTCTTTTTTACAGGAACGATGTTTGAGACCCATTCAACAGATCGGCAAGGCTGGATAAACTTTGCCTCTAGTAATCGTCCTACTTCTTCCTTTATAGCGTCATACAACGTAGGATTAAATCGCCTAGGGTACTGTTTGAATGGCCGATACCCAGGTTTTATGGGTAGCCGATGTTCAACTAGCTGTCGGCTTAAACCTGGCATCTCATAATACTCCCACGCAAAGCAATCTTTATATTTCTTGAGTATTTTGACCAACTTTGCTTTATAACTGGGTTTTAATTTAGCACTTACAAACGTTGGTCTTTTGCTATCACCTTCCCCAATATCGATCTCTTCGAGCAAATAGGCAGACGTAAACCCTAACCCTTTTCTTTCTTCTTCAAAATCCTCAACAGCTTCTTCGTATTCTTCTTGCCGATAGCTTCTTGCCTTTTCCTGCAGCTTTGCTAATGTCTTGGACTCCATCTTCTTACTACTTCGTCTGTCCGATCAAACGTATTGGGTTTGACGCTGATCGGCTTGAATCCTGACTTCTCAACGCAGATAAAATCGCAATTGTCCAAGGCTTTTCCTGATATACATTCGGCTTCTTCGTGTGGCCAATTGGTATCAGGGCTAGCCATGGCGATATGAGCCGATGTGTCGGCTGGTACAATTTCTACTGTATCATCGTTCCACTGTACCAATTTCTGATGCATAGTTGATGGTATACAGCAATTGGCATGGATCCAGTCCCGCCCAAGGAGCACACTGTAATTGCCTTTGGCTTCTATTACGAAAAATGCAGTCGGCAAAGTTTTATTGCCGACTGTCAGTTCTGACACCATTACGCCTTTAGCCTCAGTTGGGTCTCCCGTGAAGTCATTTAGTACCATATTGGTCTTGATCAAGTCTTCATCGGCTTTACCCAATTTTCTGAAAGTACTTAATGGCATCAGATTAACTGTCGCCCCACCATCGACCAACATACGAGATATCGGTCGGCCATTAATATACCCTTTTAGGTATAACGGTTTTAGATGCCGATGCATGTCTTGTGGCTTTTCGAACACAGCGTCTGGTGCTCCGAGGCACAATTGGGCGAACACTTCTTCAGCCGATTCTTCGGTTTTGAACTCGGCAGGTAGAGTGAATACCATGTTTATATCCATTAGCGGTGTATCATCTCGGATCATCGGAGAACCGGATTCGACCGATTGATCTGAATCACTATCGATCTGTTCCTTTCTACATTCTTTTTTCAAAACCGGTATTGGCCTTAACTTATTGAACATCCGATCCCTCTCGCTCTCTTTTTCGGCTTCCCTTTCTTCTTGTGTCTTTAACCGCTGAAGCCGCCTGCGTTGTGACTTGCTGAGGCCTGAGGGGCACCATCTAGGTTTAGGTTCTATCGGCTTCCTTATCTTTCCAGCTAAATTGTTCATTTCGCTGTCAGATTCCATTCTACTTGTGTTATGAGAAGCCGATAATTCCTGATTTCGGGAGGACTCGCCTTTCTCTGATGTCGACAACCTTTCATAGATCGGCCTCCTGCTTCTCACTTCTAGTCGATCGTGTATTGGTCTAGACAACCTGTCTTTTACAGATTGGTTTGGCCGATATGCAGACGAGTGTTGCATAGGACAAGATACAACTGTTGGTAAGGTCATCCCCCTTTCCCAGCAAAACTGCCAAAAGGGACATTGCCGATGTTTCTCTTCTTCAGTAGTTGGTCGATGTGGCATATTTGGTCGCCAACAATAGTTGTCTGTCTTCTGATCTGGTTGAAAACTCTGGTGTTGTCGAGTGTTACATCTTCGACTTATCCTCTCATACTTCCCTAGGAGTTGTGAGAAAGTCGGCTTTGGTTTGAAGTCGACTTTTCTTGGAGCCCTCTTAGCCCGATACCATTTTCCGATTTCCAAGTCTCCTCTTGGTTTTACCGTCTTAGAGTTCTGTCCATTTTTATCGGCTTCTATTTGTATAGAGCCGATAGTAATCTGCACTGTTTCATCTCCTTTTGATCGTGCTTCGAACCCTTTAGTCGGCTTAACATCTCCCATAGGTCCCTTTCCTTTTTGTGAGCACTGTACCATGTTGACCTGGAAAGGATTCATATCTATTTGCATAGCTGATTCTTCCGCAAACTTTAACCTGCCATCGGCGATGGCCGATTGAATCTGCTGTCAAAAAATATTGCAATCGTTAGTGTTATGTGAAAATGAATGGTGCCATTTACAATACCTTTGCTTTTTAATTTCTTCGGCTGATGGGATAACGTGCCCTTCTGGTAACCTTATGAGTTTTTCTTGCAACAATAAATCAAATATTTTGTCACACTTTGAAACATCATATGAATACTTGACTTCCGCCCTATTTTTCGTTGGCCTGAGCAGAGAGCATACGAGTGGCTTTTTAGAACCCTTGGTCCACTCGGCTATATTTACTTCTGCTTCGTCCTCAGAGGTGTCGCTTGAATTGTAATTTACCATGTTTACTTTGGCATTTTCATTACCGTTCGGCTTAAATCTATCTTTAAACCCCTTGCTATCTGCATATCGGCTTTCATGTGCCGATACGCGATGGAGTAAGTGGCCTAAATCGGGAAATTCTTGGCCCGATAGCTTCTCTTTTAATGGCGGGATTAGCCCTTGGAATGCTAAATCGGCCAATTGATCGTCGGGTAATGTTACGCTGAAGCATTTATTCCGTACGCTTCTAAACCTTCTGATGTAATCAGAAATCGATTCGCCGTACTTCTGTCGGACTGAACTAAGATCAGAAATCCTAAGCTCCATAGTCCCCGAAAAAAAGTATTCATGGAATCGGCTTTCTAAATCATTCCACACATGAACTGAATTTGGGGGTAGATTAGTGAACCAAGTGAATGCAGCACCAGACAATGATAAAGGAAACAGTCTAATTTTTAGTCCATCTGATCAGGCAGCCTCTCCACACTGAGCCATAAACCGTCCGATATGCTCAATCGTGGTGACGGAATCATCACCCGAGAACTTGGCAAAGTCTGGTATCCTAAAGTTGTGTGGGTATGGCATCCGATCTATGTAATCGGGATACGGCTTCCTGTAGCCGATCACTCTTCCTACGGCCGTAGCCGAACTGTTCCCTCAAAACGTTGGCAATTTGTTCTGCCCAATTGACATTGTCGGATTGCGGTGCAACCGGACATTGCCAATTCTCATTGTTCGTGCCCTGCCCCCCGAGTGCAAACTCGGGTCTGTGTCCAAATCGCGCCGCAGGAGGTCTCGGCACTTGGTCATAATCATGATTAAAACCTAATGCATCGGGTATGGGCGCGAATGGCTCAACGTATGGTATCGCCCTATACGGCGCTTGTTTCATCATTGCGGCTCCTCGTGATTGTGGAACCTGATCTGTTTCGATCGGCTGATAACCCGATAAAACGGTGCTGCTGGAGTGTCCGTTCAACGGGTTTGGTGTGCTTATTTTAGCCCCGTCTGTGTGCCCGTGGTAGTGCGTGAATCCATCTCTCTGTATTCTTGGTTTCAGAACGGTGGGTTGGGTCAGCATCATAACGGGTGTTTGAGCCGACACTTTTACTGCATTGGTGTTAGAGGCTATGGAGTACACTGTGTATGTAGGGACGGTTTGTGGTGGATCTAGCAGGCTTCCAGACACAGCCAATTCCTAAGCAATTGTCTCCACACTATTTTCTATCATCGGCTTCAATGTGGATACTAGAGCCGATGACTGGTTAATTAATGCATGATGAACAGATTGCTCGATCATACTTGATAAATCGGCTTGGGTGGGTGCATATCGACTTACTGATTCGGATGATGAATCCCCGATGGGATTGATGTTGGGGAGTGCAGCCCTTTGGGTGACGCCACGGCGAGTTTTCTGAAAACATCGCAACATTATTTCTTCCAAAGCCGCCTTTCGGTCTTCGATCTCTTTTCGCTGCTCAGGGGTTAAATCGGCCATCTGAGGCGCGATTATAGCATCGGTGTTGATATCGGCGGTGACCGCAGGCTTGTCGGTTGATGACATTCTTGATTTTCTTGGTCCCACCGGGCGTGCCAAAATATGTTCGCCGCTAAAAACGTGAAGGAGGGTTTTCGGCCTCGAACGCACAAGACAAACGCCGGGTTTGCAGAGCGTGCCAGTCAATTTGACCTGAAATTGACAAGGTATAATTTGTAATTTGATCAAAGCCGATGAATAAAGATTTATCGGCTTTTCGCTAGTCGGCAAGAACCGATTAGGGGATAACTAGATCAACCAATTATGATTAATCCGGATACAAGGTAAAATCGGCTTCGAGAAGGCGATGCGCAGCAAAGCGAAGCAGATCGAACCTGAGTGAAATCGGCTAAACCAACTATCGGCGATGCGCAACTATGTTGATTCCGTCGATTTGCAGAGAGATCTATGAAGCTAAAACAATGTAGGAGAAAAGCTTGTAAAAGTAGATGTATTGTGTTGGATTGATTCTTTTCCTCGCTTGACGTCTACCTCCTTTTATAATACACCTGGCCGACCTGAGTTGTATATGGACACGATGCGTTTATCCGTATCGGCATCTGATCTGATTTCCTTTCCTTTTCAGAAACGGATCCCTTTTCTGATTCGTTTACCGATTTCTTCCCATACGAACACTTCAGATTCAAACCGATTTCAACATAGGCCGAATTTTGGTGCAAACAGGATTGTTCAGCTGTGCAAACCTAGTCGTCATGGGAAAAAAAAAGCTGAAAGCCAGGTTTCCTGAAGAGAATGCATGTGGTGTTTTACTTCTGTTATGTCTGGAGAGTTGCAAGCTGTGAGATGCATTCTGCAGTAAAGCTACACTGCTACGTACGTGGCTAAAGTACTGCTGCATAAATAACATCGTGACAAAAACCAAAATCCCTCTAGAAAAGGGAACCTCAATTTGTATATCGATTCATATACCTTGAATAGAATTGAGATTGGTTAACTTCCCATCACCCTTGAGAAGCCACTGCTCTCGAGAGGCATTTCTCGCGACATAGTTGTGCTCTTAATTAGATACTATAATTAATTGTTCGAGGCCGCTACACCTCCGCATGCACTATATCTATATGTAACGGTTCTCTGAACGTCGACGATTAATAAGTTGGAATGGCCTTTTTATAGGATAGCTTTTTATGGTACGCAAAATTCAAAATATAGATCGTTCATTATTTTCGATCTAATGAGTCAGATTAATTAGTATTTATTTATATTTTATCTAGTAGTAAAGTAGTAGAAATACTTTACTAATCAATTGCTAGATCTAATTTCTATTACTAATTATATACTACCAATATAATACACCGTAATATTTCTCTTTTTACAAACGTTGCGCGACATGGTTGTGCTCTTACCTACTCTTATGTTTTCAAGTAGGCGCAGGCGGTGGATAATACTAGGTTGAGTGCGTGCGCGATGCCGCACCGTGTGAAATTTGGTTCGATGTTCTTGTTGTTAAAAATGTAATTTTAGTTTTATCGGTGGTGTTCTTTTAAAAATTAGTTGGATAGGAGATGTCGGCGAATTTGTGTAATAACGGGTTTCTTTGTGAAAAAACCGGTGGAGGATCTGTTTGTGAATTTGCGAAAGAAAAAACGTAATTTTGATTTTTTTCGGTGATGCTTTTTTTAAAAATTGGTTGATTAGGAGCTGTCCTCGAATTTGCGTATAGTGATGTTTTTATAAAAATTAGCTAGCAATGAGCCGTCAGCATTTGCCTAACCATGAGTTTTCTTGTGAAAAAAATGATGGAGGACCTGTCAGTGAATTTATGGAAACATGGTTTTTTTGGAAAAATAGTTTTTTTTTTCGAATTTTTTTGGAAAAAAACAGTGAAAAGATCTATCCACGATTGCAAAAAAACCGATGAAGGGTCCATTCACGAATATATGGAACTACTAGGTCCATTTTGTAAAATTATCGGTAAAATGTAATTTTGAATTTTACAGATGCCGTGGAATGGCTCTGCATTGAATTCTACCGGTTTTAAAAAATAGTACTATATTTACTGTAGGGAATATTTTGGTTTTGATGCTATATTCTATCACTGGCGTAGGTCTGGACCCCAACCTATCAGAGGGAGAGAAAGCAGTGGTAGAATAAAAAAAAAAAGGAACACTGTTTAACGGCAAAAGCAAAATTGCCTCCCATAACAACTGCAAAGACTAGGATTGATCAGCACGTACCAACCATCTTAATTATCACAAGTCATACCTGAACCAGGTTTGTTTAGTCGCTCATGTTTTAGGCCAGCATCCATGGTGTGACTGAGAAAGACGAACTAACCAAGAAAATTAATAGAACCGGTGGAAGCGAGGGGCGTTTACTTCGCTCACACGGTCCCACCAATTGAGGTTCGATCTTTAAAACTAGAAATGTTGACGCGGCGGCACGCCGCGTAGTAGTATTTGTGTTGATAATATCGTAGTGGGCAAGATGTGAGAAGGACAGAGTAGGTCTGAAATTAAGTTTAGCGAGTTGTTGTTGTTAGCTATTATTAAAACGGAATGGTAATGTTTTATTGAAGTATGCTATGTAGTTGTGGGGAAAACTATGCTGTGTTTATAGTTTGGATGAATGGTTTGGTCTGAAATGTTTTGGTCTGGCGTTTAGCAGCTGAGCCTATGGACTATGAATAGGTGGCCAGGATGTCTGTAATTTATTTTTCAAAGCGTGGTTGTTTGGATAGAAACAAGAAGAGGAAGACAGGTGCTAAACAGCAGGCGGAAGAACGATAGCTTATGCGGGCTTCGTTAAGCAGGTGAAGTAAAATAGCATTACAGAACGATTGAGGCACAGCAAGATAGCCATTGCTGTAGGCTGAGCAGTAGAGGTGTTTTTAGTAATGTACACACAAAAACGTTTGTATATCAACGGTGTTGCTGCCGGACGGAGAAAGGTTTGTTGGGCGGAGCGCTGTTCTGTCTGGTAATCACTGCATGGAAAGAAGTTGTAAATCAGTTTGGTGTTGTTTAAAAGCGAATGTATGATAAAATTTATCTCAGTCGGTTTAGTCGTTGGGTACATTATACCTTAGATGAGCTGGTATGAGCGTCG
Organism: Rhipidocladum racemiflorum; assembly: GCA_036346355.1. Taxonomy (NCBI): domain Eukaryota; kingdom Viridiplantae; phylum Streptophyta; class Magnoliopsida; order Poales; family Poaceae; genus Rhipidocladum; species Rhipidocladum racemiflorum. Next base: position 49,750,273 of record CM070589.1, read on the forward strand.
TCGGGGAAAAGCTGCCTTGCAGTTTTTAATTTCTTGGCAGTTTGTCCTGTGCTGTGAGAGCAAATGTTGTTGGGAACAAAGATAGCAATCATATATGTTAGTCGATAGGTGGTTTTAAGGAATGCGCATATGGTAGAGGGAAACAGGAAGGAGTCTGAGAAATATAGTTACGCTTTGTGTGCTTGTTCAGTCGGCGCTGAGAGTGGAGCGTTAGCAGGGGGCAGAGCTTCTTCAGGCGACATTTCCTGATGATGTGCTAAATTGTAATATGAATAGGAAAAGCACGTATACTGCACAGGGAAAGCATATCAGAAATAGAGAAAGTGAAATTGTCAGTTGGGTGGAGGCGAGACGTCTGGTAAAACACGTATACTGTACAGGGAAAGCATATTAGAAAACGAAGAACAATAAGAGAGCAGAGTGTAAAAGCAAAGTAAATAGCAAGGGTGGAGAGCGGCCGATCGAAAATCTGACTAAGATAGCTGTGATGGGAGTTAGCAGATATGAGTCAATCACAGTAATATGCTTAGGGCATAGTTTGTTTCAGTGACGGACCCAGGAAGAAATTATAGGTGGGGCAGATTTGAAATAGTATTAAAACGCTAAAAAAAATGCAATGTACCGTAACAACAATAGTACTATTAAAGAAGCATAAATATAACGTTCAACTAATACGGTCAAAGAAAAATTAGCAAATAGGCAACATACCACTCAGTTAACAATTGGTGAGGGACGAGGCAATTATATTCTCCTAGTTTTGAGGCACTGAAATCGTCGGATGATGGCTTTCATCATTAAGTGATTTGAAGATCTCTCTCCGTGTAGCAAACCATTAAGTCATTCATCCAATAGTTGGCAATCTTATTGCGTAGTTCAGTCTTGATATATAATATACCTGGGTCGCCGATCGTTTCTTGCTTGGTGCCGATTGTTTCTTGCTTGGTGACTGGTGCAACGTTTCAGCTTTCAAATTTGTTAGGCCTATACATATGCAGTATATACAACATACATGGGCTTGTAACTTGTAGGTGGGGCAGCAGCCCAAGCTGCCCCACTGGTGGGTCCGCCCCTGGTCTGTTTGATGCCATACTGTATCAGATGAGCGGGGCCAGCTTCGTAAAACCTAAAGGCTGTCAGGGAAAACGCAGATGAAACAGCAGTTATATTAGGAGGGACTAATAATTTCTTAAATGGAGAACAATGAGGTAGGCTTCTTTCTTATTCTGATTGCGAATTGGGTTGTCCTAAAAGCCTGACCTAACCTAAAATAGTCCTGACCTAACCTAAAATAATCCTGATCTGCGGTGTTAATTTTTTAAGTGTTGTCTGCAAACGTGTTAGTATGTTAGGGTGATTAACCAAGCAGTAGGTATGTCAAACTACAGTGCTGTAAAAGTGGCACAGCAAGTAAATTATGAGCAAACTAAAACAGCTCAAAGAAGTAAAGCATAGTGGAAAGGGATTGTTGAGATTGGAATCAGACAATAAGCAGATATGGTAGGAATCATCTATTATTCGAAATTATTTGTTGATAGTAAGTAGTACCTGGGAGCATTATGCTGTACAAGTGTGCTTGTGACGTGTAGGCAATAACAATATGAAAAGCTAGTAATTCTATACAGGTGGCATGATTGGAATGTCTAAGTAGGTAAGACAATATTTTTATAAGCTGTGCAAGGAACTAAAGGAGAAGGCAAGTAAACAGGACTAAGGTTAACATCGACGGTTGAATTTCTCTAAATGCAGCCTGCATTGGTGTGCTGGAATTCATGCACGTAGAATGCAGGCGTAAGCGGTTTTTGATCTTACAGGAGACGTAAACGGCAAGCGTGCAATCAGAGTATAGCAACGGGGCGATGATGAACTCAAAATCTGGGTGCTAATAACTGTTAGAAATAAAGGCACATTTAGGTTTAATTTAATCCAAAAATAAATCATGAACAACATGTGATTGACGATCGATAACGAATAACAGGAGCATACCATAGATGCATATGCTAGAAGACTACACATATATCCATCTAATGTGCTCACAATCAACAGGTTGAAAATAAACAGTAGAAACATTGTAACGCATCGCTCGTGGTGCGAGATGGAGCGATGAGTCGTTGTAGCGCGTCAGTGCCGAGGACGGAAGCACGACGCAGTCGAGCGCGATGCCGAGCAGCCGCTCCTGAACGACGAGGAAGACGAGCCGTGACGGTGACGTGGAAGCAGTCGCGCCAAGCGCTTCCCAAAAACCTGATTCGTCCTCTCCCGGTGCAAGAACGCGAGGACGGACGGTTTCGGAGACCTGCTTTCCCGTTCGCTGGTGCACGCCGGCGTACGGGACGGGGCAGACTAGATGACGGCGCAGCGAGGGAAACTGGCAAAACGCTAGGGCGCAGAAAACTCTCTCAATCCCAGATGACAGCGACGCAGTATATAAAGGAGCAGCCTGGTGACAGTCCGTAACCGAACACGACTCGAGGACGTGCCACGATCGGAGTCCATTACGGGATCTGTTACGGTGTCCTTATCTCATACTACAACCGCGATTCCGAGTAGCAAAAGAGTAATCTGCAAAAGGAGGCTGCGCCTACGCAAAGCCCTGGACCGGATTTCGGCGGACCATTCACGCAGTGCCAGACGCCACGCTTCGCGCCCCCGCCCGCCGGCCGTGCCCGAGCCGAGCCCTGCCCGGCGAGGCGAGGCGAGGCGAGGCGAGCGCGCGCGTGTATTCTTTCTCCCTTTCTCCACATGGTTCTACCATGGTGGAGCACACTCCACTATTTAAACTAGTGTTCACCACTTTAGGCTAGCAATGTGGTACTATTGCTAGTGCACATGCTCCTCATGAGGTGGGCCTTTGAGATTTTCTAGGATTTATTGTCTCAATTAAATGGGCTTGGCCCAAATAATCCAACAATCCCCCACCAGATCTCAAAGTCCCACCGATACCTTGCCTGCTCCCAAAGTCGTTAATATACCAACATTTCAAAGTGACAATGGACTATGCCTTGAATTGCACCTAGGACTCCAAATTACACTCACCACAACTTGAACAATGGACTAAGCCTTGAATTGCAAGTTTTGTGCGATCGAAGTTTCATTTAAAGCCTTAGGCGATACTAGGTCGCTAATAGGCTTCCCTCGGGTGGAGCATATAAGTCGTACTCCATGGTCTCTTCATGAGCTTACTAGAGATTACCCAAGTCTCATAGACTGCGACTTTCAACAGTCAATCTCATATAGGTGTGTTCTTTCAAGATGCTCTGTAGGATGACATCTTCGCTAAATAAAGCCAACAGAACACATTAAGGCAAAAGCCAACCTGCCATACAGATTTCGAGAGTATTGCATCTTCACTTGGAACCAGTTAGAAAATTACACTCCTCCAGTTAACCAGTAGCTTGTTTTTCCCAGGTCCTAATTCTCGGGATCTCCGATCACATAGGTTGGGTTACCGCTATGGTATAACTCACATGGGTCTCATGCCTAGTTCCTTTGATGCGTTATCTATCACATTTCGTGATAATCCTTTAGTGAAGGGATCTGCCAGGTTTTTAGCCGTCTGGATATAATCCAATGCTATCACTCCGGAGTTTTTCAATTTCCTGACAGACTTCAAACGTCTTTTCACATGTCTTGAGGATTTCAAGTTATCTTTAGAACTGTTCACTTTAACAATAACTGTTTGATTGTCACAGTTCATAAGAATGGCCGGTATTGGTTTTTCAACCACCGGAAGATCCATCAAGAGTTCACGTAGCCATTCTGCCTCAACAGTGGCTGTATCCAATGCAGTCAATTCTGCCTCCATAGTTGACCGTGTCAAAATAGTCTGTTTGCAAGACCTCCACGACACAGCACCCCCACCAAGTGTAAACATATATCCACTGGTGGCCTTAATCTCATCAGCATCAGAAATCCAATTTGAATCACTATAACCCTCAGTCCTGAAGGGTACCCGGTATAGTGTATTCCATAATTTACTGTACCCACCAAGTAACGCATAACTCTTTCGAGTGCACGCCAGTGATCATCTCCCGGGTTAGAAGTAAACCGGCTCAATTTGCTTACAGCAAATGAGATATCAGGCCTTGTTGCGCTAGCCAAGTACATGAGAGATCCAATGATCTGAGAGTATTTCATTTGATCTCTAGCAATTCTCTTGTTCTTCCGAAGAATCACACTGGGATCATAAGGTGTTGGAGAAGGCTTGCTATCCGAATAGCCAAACCGACTCAAAACCTTTTCCACATAATGGGATTGAGAAAGACTAATCCCATCCTCACCTTTGACTAACTTGATGTTCAAGATCACGTCAGCCTCTCCGAGATCTTTCATATCAAAATTTCCAGACAGGAAAGACTTGACCTCATTGATCACATCAAGGTTTGTTCCAAAGATCAAAATGTCATCCACATATAGGCACAGAATAACTCCCTCACCCCCACCATGGCGATAATACACACACTTGCTCGGCCGTTTACATGTGGCTTGACTTGTGTCAATGTTCTATCGAACTTCTCATGCCATTGTTTAGGTGCTTGTTTAAGGCCATAAAGAGATTTTAGTAACTTACACACCTTGCTCTCATGTCCGGGTAGCACAAATCCATCTGGCTGATCCATGTAGATCTCCTCATCTAGCTCTCCATTAAGAAAAGCTGTCTTCACGTCCATTTGATGGACAATGAGACCATGAGAGGCAGCCAAGGATAAAAGTACCCGGATGGTTGTGATCCTAGCAACATGTGAATAAGTATCAAAATAATCCTCTCCTTCCTTTTGCGTATAACCCTTAGCCACAAGTCTAGCCTTGTACTTTTCAATAGTACCATCAGGCCTTAGTTTCTTTTTGAACACCCACTTACAGCCCACAGGTTTGCAACCATAAGGCGCTTCGTGAGTTCCCAAGTTCCGTTAGACAGAATAGAATCCATCTCACTACTGACTGCCTCCTTCCGAAGGTCTGCATCAGAAGATGCATAAGCTTCTGAAATAGAGGTGGGAGTATCATCCACAAGGTACACAGTGAAATCATTACCAAAGGATTTAACCATCCTTTGTCTCTTGCTCCTCCTGGGAGCCTCACTGTCATCCTCCTCAGGATTTTGCTCGGGTATCTGTTCAGAATCCTCAGTTTGTGCAATAGGTTCGGGAATTATCTCAAGGTTTTGACTAGAAACGCTATGCAAATCTTTCATGGAAAATATGCCCTCAAAGAAGGTGACATCTCTGGATTCCATGATTGTACCGACGATCATGTCAGATACCTCAGACTTCACTACTAAAAATCTATAGGCAATGCTCCGATGAGCGTATCCCAGAAAGACACAATCCACTGTCTTAGGTCCAAGTTTGCGCTTTTTAGTTATGGGCACATTGACTTTCGCCAAGCAACCCCACGTGCGCAAGTATGAAAGTGATGGTTTTCTCCCTTCCCATTCTTCATATGGGGTTTTCTCCTTATTATTAGAAGGAACTTTATTCAAAACGTGACAAGAAGTCACAGGGCCTCCCCCCACCATTCCTTAGATAGACCCGCAGTGTCCAACATGGCATTTACCAAATCAGTTAGAGTGCGGTTCTTTCTTTCGGCAACCCCATTAGACTGGGGCGAATAGGGAGGTGTCCTCTCATGAATAATTCCATGTTCCTTACAGAATAAGTCGAACTCAGTAGAGAAGTACTCACCGCCACGATCTGACCTAAGCCTTTTGATTTTTCTTTCTAATTGATTTTCAACTTCAGTCTTATAGACTTTGAAGTAGTCTAAAGCCTCATCTTTAGTTTTCAATGTATAAACATAGCAAGATCTAGATGCATCATCAATCGAGTCATGAAATATCTTTTTCCTCCTTTAGTCAACACACCATTCATCTCACAAAGATCTGAATGTATGAGTTCTAATGGTGCCAAGTTTCTCTCCTCCATTGCCTTGTGAGGTTTGCGAGGTTGCTTTGATTGCACACAACTTTGGCACTTAGAACCTTTGACAAGAGGGAATTTTTGGAATTAAATTCATACTAGCGAGCCGAGTCATACAACCAAAATTTAAATGACATAACCGTGAGTGCCAAACATCGGCTTCACCTCCATTGGAAATATCACAAATATGGTTCACAACTTTATTGCAGAAATCAGAAAGGGAGAAGCGGAACAAGCCTCCGCATACATAGCCTTTACCAATAAAAAGTCCATGTTTAGACACGACTACTTTATTAGACTCAAACACCACTTTGAACCCTTCTTTACATAGAAGGGAGCCGGTGACCAGGTTTTTATTTATTGAGGGGACATGCTGCACGTTCTTTAGCTGCACGATCTTTCCCGAAGTAAACTTCAGATCTACCGTGCCAACACCAAGAACAGAAGCATTTGAGCTGTTTCCCATCAACACGGAGCAATCCCGCACGACCTGGTAAGAAGAGAACAAAGAGAGATCAGCACACACATGAACATTAGCTCCAGTATCAATCCACCAATCGGTGGTCTGATTTACTGAAAGAACAATAGGTAATGCGTTACCATACCCAAGTTCCTCCTCCAAAGCATTGCCAATGGTCACGTTGATGACTTTGAGTTCTGTCCTTGCTCACCCTTCTCGCCCTTGCGATTTGGACCTTTGTTTGGCCCAGTGTCCAATCTCACCGCAAACAAAGCAGGGCTTCTCATCTTTGTTCATTGACTTCTTCTTCTTGAAATTAGTGGTTTGTTTGGCTTTATTTTTCCCATTGTTCTTGCCATGTGAGAACTGTTGCACCACATTGGCGCTAGATTGCCCCTCAGTTCCTTTCACAGGTGCATCCTTAGCTCGAGCTTTCTCCTCAACATCTAGAGATGCAATCAGATTCTCAATGAAATCTCTTGTCTCTTATGTTTCAGAGATGTGGCAAAATTCCTCCATGAAGGAGGTAATTTGGCAATAATGCCGACCACAAACTGTCAGTAACCTGGATTTTGAGGAGTTCGAGTTCCTGGCTAGAACTCGTATCTCATGAGCCTGCTCAACTACGTAACGGTTATCCACCATCTTGTAGTCATGATATTGCTCCATGATATACTGATTCACCGCCAAAGATCGGAAGCACCGAACTTAGCATTCAAAGCATCCCACAGTTCCTTCGCCTCTTTAATGTGCATATACACATCGCACAGACGATCGGCAAGAACACTAAGAACGGCTCCCACAAAGAGTGTGTTGGCATCCCGATATGCCTTCTCCATTTCAGGAGTTGGTTCCATATCCTCTGGTTTGCCGTTCGACACCCAGAACACGTTCATAGCTGTAAGCCACAAGGTGACCCTTGTCTGCCATCTTTTGAAGTGCACACCGGTGAATTTTTCCAGCGTCAGTGCCTCGGCAAAGCCAGCCATTGATAAACCTAAGCGCCTAAAATCAGGTTTTTGGATTGTTAGAAATAAAGGCACATTTAGGTTTAATTTAATCCAAAAATAAATCATGAACAACATGTGATTGACGATCGGTAACGAATAACAGGAGCATACCATAGATGCATATGCTAGAAGACTACACATATATCCATCTAATGTGCTCACAATCAACAGGTTGAAAATAAACAGTAGAAACATTGTAACGCATCTTGTTAGGTGTGCAGATGGAGCGATGAGTCGTTGTAGAAGCGTCGCTGCCGAGGCGGAAGCACGCCTTGATCGGCGCGATGCCGAGGCGCTTCTGAACGCAGCGAGGAAGACGAGCCGTGGCGGTGGCGTGGAAGCGATCGCGCCAAGCGCTTCCCAAAAACCTAATTCGTCCTCTCCGGTGCAAGAACGCGAGGGCGGGACGGTTTCGAGAGACCTGCTTTCCGTTATTTGGTACACGCCGTCTGGGACGAAGCGAACTAGATAATGGCGCGGCGAGAAGCGGCAAAAGCGCTAGAAGCGCAGAAAACTCTCTCAATCCCAGATGACAGCGACGCAGTATATAAAGGAGCAGCCTGGTGACAGTCCGTAACCGAACACGACTCGAGGACATGCCACGATCGGAGTCCATTACGGGATCTGTTACGGTGTCCTTATCTCATACTACAACCGCGATTCCGAGTAGCAAAAGAGTAATCTGCAAAAGGAGGCTGCGCCTACGCAAAGCCCTGGACCGGATTTCGGTGGACCATTCACGCAGGTGCCGCGCGCCCGCGCCCCGGCGAGGCGAGGCGAGCGCGCGCGTGTGTATTCTTTCTCCCTTTCTCCACATGGTTCTACCATGGTGGAGCACACTCCACTATTTAAACTAGTGTTCACCACTTTAGGCTAGCAATGTGGTACTATTGCTAGTGCACATGCTCCTCATGAGGTGGGCTTTTGAGATTTTCTAGGATTTATTGTCTCAATTAAATGGGCTTGGCCCAAATAATCCAACAATAACAAGGCTGTATAGCACAAATAAAGGAAATAAAAAAGAGCGGAAAAGTATTTATATAGTGCTTGAAGCAGCGGCATTATGCATTGGGGAAGAACAATCATGGAGATCATTAATAAAGCGGTGGAAGTAAAAGCATATGTAGACAGGCATATGAATTATTTTCAGGGGATAAACAGTAGACGGCATTGGCGGTAAGGAGCAAATAGAGCATAGGCATAAAGCTGAGTATAGAATGGATAGAAGATGCTAAATTAAGTATATAATAGCATAATAAAAGCTTGTTCTGTAGAGCAAAGCGAATCCTGAAAAGCAAAAGAGAATATAAAGGAAGTATGGGGAAGAGCTATATATCAGGTAAGTTTTTTCTTCTCTGCGTTGAGGCATAGAACATTGTTGCGGGATAGCAAAAAAGGTAGGGATGAAATTATTGAGATAAACTTGTAAGGTGTAAAGAAAATGCGATTCTTGAGAGTTTGGAGGTAATCAAATAGCAGCAAGGGAAGTAAACAACAGTAAGCCTGTTAAAAGAAGACGCGTTAAAGAGTATTGTGTAAGAAAAGTAAATAAAAACAAGGGTATTGTGTAAAAGGTTTAGCACAAACCTCTAGCGATAGTAAGAACGGCAAGAAGGAATGCTAAAGGGAAGCAAGGATTTCTTGGTAAACAATATTCTTTGTCTGAGTGCAAACAGCTCCATCATCATCTTCAATTAATATCTTTAAGCCTGCGCGTGATGTAACACGCGATACTGCTACATATAGCTGGCCATGCGAAAATACTGGATTTGGTAGATAAGCTGTAACCTTGGTTAGCGTTTGTCCTTGGCTTTTATTAATAGTCATGGCATAAGATAGTCTAACTGGAAACTGGCGTCGTTGTAAAGTGAAAGGCCACTGAGAGCTTGTTGCATTGAGCACAATTCTTGGAATGCATACTGATTGGCCAATATTTGTTCCATTAATGATCTGCCCTTCAAGGACTCGATCACCGAGCCTTGTGATGATAAGTCGTGTGCCGTTGCAGAGGCCACTTGATTGATTTATATTCCTTAACAACATAACTGGAACACCTATTTTTAAGCAGATCCTGTGCTGAGGAAAGTTATTAACAGCAATAGAGTTTAAGAATTCAGGTGGATATAGAAGATCTGCATCTGCAACATGCATATCCAACTGTGAAATAGAATCTGAGCTAAGGTACTCTTTGGAGTCACAAGGTATTCTATCAAAGACTGTTTTATTGAGCATATCACAAACGGAATTCGTAGGGCAGATTATAGCGCGTTGTGCCAAGTACTGCGCATCACAGTAGTTGATATCAAGAAGATCATAAACAACACTGACAACTGCGTCTATGTGATTTTCTGTTGGCATAAGCAAAAGATCAAGAGGTATATCTATACAAGCTGTGCTTGAATGGCCTGTCTGTTTGTTTGAAGGAATGCGACCATCACCAATATCAAGCACCCATTGGGCAAATGAGGAAAGCGCTCATGTCACAAAGTGTAGGTCCGGTCTCAGAAGCCTCATATTGGTGGATAGCTTAAGAACTTTGATGTGCTGCCAAAGAGGTGATCTAACAAGAGAAGCATCCATAATTTCAGCTTGAGTTCCATTTTCAATGACCGGTAGAATCTGTCGAAAATCGCCACCCAAAACAACTATCTTTCCACCGAACGGCATATTCATAAATGCAGCATCTTCAGATGACATAATATCTCTAAGTGTTCTATCAACACCTCAAAGCAAAGTGCTCAGGCGCCATTGGAGCCTCATCCCAAAGCACAAGTGAGGTTTTTTTGAAGAGATCAGCAAGCATGGTCCCACGAGCAACAGCACATTGGCTCTTTTCTGTAATGTGAAAAGGTATTTTGAAGCGTGAGTGGGCAGTGCGGCGTCCTGGAAGAAGCAGGGCAGCAACTCCAGATGAAGCGACAGTAATAACTATCTTTTGGTCAGCTCTTAACGCAGTTGTAATAACATTCCAGAGAAAGGTCTTTCCTGTACCGCCATGGCCAGACACGCAGATCGTTGATTATTAACACAATGAATGATCCTATCAAAGATGTGTTTTTGTTCATCATTCAAACAATCATAGTAGTAAGCAGACTCTGAGAGTAATGTAGGACCATCATAAGCTAGCTCTTCTGTAATAAGGCTATTAATAAGGCTGGCACTAGCAGAAGCAGCAGCAGGAACTATGTTATAGGAAGCCAAACTGAGCCCATTCTTTGAGAAAGAGCTAGACAATTCGTTAACAAGCTGCGATTGCAGATATGCGTCTGGTATAGCATAAGCACTATTCCTCAGCGACTGTCGGATTTTGTATGCAATATCGTCAGCTAGAAAGAACCAATATTTATCAAACAATAACTGCGGATCAGCAACACTACAAAAAGAAACTACTATCATGAAGAGATTTCTTAGCTGGTGTGCTGTAGCCCAGAGGATTGCTTCATCAAAGAGTAGAAACCATTCTGTGTCGTCGCCGACCAATCCACGTGCTCTGCAAGCATCGTTAAAAGTTGGATAACAAATGCCTTGGAAAGTGCGTATGTCTTCATAGCTCTCTGCACCACAAACAACCATTAAAAGCATCCTAAGATAGAACAATTCACCAGCACTTGGATGAACATTATATATGCGACCGATTTTTGTAGTGCGGCGTTTTCTTTTTAACCATTTTTTTTCGGTGGCATGCCATGTCCATTGAGCAGGAAATTGGTAATACGTCGAGCATTTTGTTTCTATGCAGTTGCGATTAGCAGTGAACCATTCCTCAACGCAGTTTTGTAAGCTCTTGGATCGTCAAGTACATCGTGCAAAGAAGATCCTTCAGAATAGATGATCCTATTCATGCCTGGCATGTGAACGGTCAGGCGTTCAACAGCAGGCAGATGGCCATGCAGCTCAAAACTGAATAAACGCCAAACCGCTTCACAAGAAGACAAATATCTGTAGGGGAATGGAAAAGCAGCTGGATAAAAAAGTAATAAAAAGGAGAAACGCATAGAACGAAGAGTAAATACAGCTGAAGCATGGATTCTGTAAAGTGCTCACCTACATCGTATGTATTCATCAATTTCATTAATAGGTCTGTCGTCAGGAGTGGATGATGACTGCGTTTGCTGCACATGTGTTTCCTGGAAAGAAACTCTTGCTCTATCCTGACCTTTAGTGATGTACTTAAACAAGTACTTAACAAGATTTGTTTTATTACACCACTCAACATTTATGTGTGCTTGATATTTTTTAAGGAGCGGCATATTGTACGGAACGACAGATCGATTGTCTAAGCTGATTCCATTCTTGAGAATAAATCGGCCATTATCTCGGCGGCGATATACTGGGAAACCCGATTCATCAATAGCAGTGCATTCACGAAAAGCTTTTGGATATCGCTTTGAACAAGCACCATCTTTCATACATGGACAAGCTACATTTAAATCACCGCATGGGCCATGCATCATGAATTCACCAACGAGAGCGTAGCCTAATGGATCAGCAATTGGATCTGGTATCTCTGCTGATATAAAGCGGTCTATAAAGTCTGGGGAAGGCTCTCTTATGTGATCAACAAGCCATGTAAGCGTGTGGACATGAGGTAAGCCTCTTTTTTGGAACTCAACTGTATACATAACTGATAAAAGACCAGAGGAGAAGTGATGCACCGGAAAAGACCGAACATAATTTAAATAAAGGGAAAATATGTAAGAAAACAATTAGAAGCGAACCTGCACGGATGGGACCAAATGTATGACCATTTTTAACATCGTGTATGTACTCATTTAGCTTCATATGGAAAACCCTGCTGATAATATCTGGGCGGTCGGAGCATGCTTGACCAGGTTCATATTTGAGTGCATCCGTAATTTCTGGCCACTTTGAATTGCATGTAAAAGTGTGGAAGATGTCAGGAGAACCATATTCACGGCAGATAGCCATAGCACCTTGATAGTTCAAGACGTAATAGCGTCGGCTACCAATAAAGCTTGCAGGTAGCAAAACACGAACACCAATACCTTTTCCATCAGACGCACCTTGACCAACTGCATCTGAAATACCCTGGTATGACTCGGAACGTAGGCTACTCTGATGGAAAAAATAGAACGAAAGGCGATTTGTCTCGACACATGAGTAGCAATCAACCTGTATCTGATTAGAAAGCCGGCCACAACATGTAAAAGGATTAGGCTCACCTCTACGATAATGGCATTCATAACAGTAATACTGCAACATAGAAACCTGATCTTTGACAAGAGGGATTGCCATCATCAGTGTCTCTATACTTGATGCCTAAATGGAAACCCTTTTGGCCATACGGGAATAACAGTGGATATTGGAGCGACATCAAAGAAGGATTAAGCGGAGAAATCTGCTTTAATTGCGAACTGTGAGGCTCAACAATAATGTTCAATCTGTTAGCTTCTTCAGATAACTCACCGACTAACAAAGCAGCTAGCTCAGACACAGCAGGTAATGAATATCGATCAGCATGGGTGGCTGATGAACCAATAAGACGGATAGAAACCTCTGGATTATGCGGAGAAAGAAGGCGATCACGTGCCATCCTGAATTTTTTGACCAGTGGATTGCATTGGTTAAGCATATCGACAATACCAGCAACAATAACAGGATCAACCTGAGGTGTAGTACTTCCTTCTGTATGCAGCGCTTGTAATCTATTTTCGACTTCATTGTCAGTGTCATAGATATATAACTGAGCATACTTAGGATTTTCACCCAACTGGGGAATCAATGAGCCAATGCGATGATGGACAACACCATTGATTCTGAAAACATATGGACCTTGACCGGTATTTATACTGCTATCAATCTGTGCGCCCAAAGAAGTAAACGTAAAGAGCGAATTGTATTGCCGAATGGAACGTATAAACTGTTTGACTGAGGACCACTGTTAAAACTAACAAGCTGTCTCAATGGCTGAGGAAACTGCGGATGAGCTGGTAATGAGATGCGACCATTCCGGCAACATGTGTTGTACGCAAGGTATTGCTGTCTAGTAGAGCCACGTGCTGCAACCCTTTCCTGGAACCAAAATATAGCACAACATTTGCTGCACTCGTACTCTGGAGCACCGTAATACGATCTATCACTATAAGTAGCTGCAAAAATAACAGAAGTCAGCTAAAGCAGGCATAACAAAAAAGAACAAGAAGAACATGAAACACTGAAGACAGCACCGGAAGGAGTAAAGGCAAGAAAGACCAACTGTTTGTACGAATCACCACTGGGACCGAAGTAAGAATATAAGCAACGGATTAAGAATATAATAAACGAAGAGCAAAAAGCAGAAAGAGCACCTTTTAAGCAGGAGATATAGTCATTTGACGCAGAGAAGAATACCGTCGTGATAGAAGCAGGAACACAGGCATTAGCAGCGCCTACGTCATAAAGAATAAGAAAAAAGAAAGACAGCAAGGGGCAACAAATTGCATTCTGTACATGAAGCAACCAACACGAGCGGAAGCAATGCAAAAGACCAACCTGCTCTAGCATAACGGCGATATTGATTATGTAGTCTCCTTTTTCTCCTATTCTCAGATGCTTCAATCGGCGTGGTCGATAATGGTAAGCGATGATCTGTAGAGGAACAGGCGGCGATAAATCAGAACAAAAAGGCATAGGTATGATTGTAAGCAAACAACTAAGCTGAAACGATGAATAAACTGAAATGATGAATAAAGCAATAGAACCAGTAGGCCGAAGATGAGCAGAGCAGGCATCAGCGGAGCAAGACGCAGACACCACTGCAGGCGCAACAGGCTGCTTGCCACGCCAAACGGCTAAGCGCCGAGACCCTACGGAAGAGGGGGACCCTGAAGGCATACGCAGACCGGCGAAACGCAAAAGGACCGAAAGGAAGCGACCACACTAAGAAGAAACGAAAAAAAAGACAAGCTGCACAGCAGGCACCGTAACGAAAAGCTAGATTGTTCTTTAGCAGGCACCAACGAAGCAGGCGATAGCGATTTCGGTAAGCGCGATGGCCCATACCGCAGCGCTATACCAACATGGCACACGCGGCGAGCGATAACAAAGCGACGCTACCACAGGCAACCAGGACCGGCGCGCCATACCTCGACGCACACGCGGTGACGCACAACACAGAGGTCCTAGGGAAGGCAACAAGGAGCAGGGAAGGTGATTATAATAAGCGGTGATGCACAGTACATGAGGAACACGGCGAGGAACCAGTACACAGCAACACGCAGACCCCTCACCTTGACGGCATACGCGGCGAGGCATAACACAGAGGTCCTAGGAAAGGCAAGAAGGAGCAGGGAAGCCGATTGTAATAAGCGGCGATGCACAGCACATGAGGAACACGGCGAGAAATCAGCACACAGCAGCACGCAGATCCCTCCACGCGGCAGGCGGTAGGGATGGCGAGACGCGAATCAATCCAAGGAGCGGCAAATACGCGACCGGAAATCCCTCCACGCCGCAGCCCGTAAAGACAGCGGAGTGGGGCACGAATCCGTAATCCCTCCATAGAAATGGCGGGGCGAGCGACGGATCGGCGCTCCAGCGCGACGGCACACAGCAGACCCAATAAGGACGGGCTCGCAAAGAAGCACAGCGACGAAGGCCACCGGCAGGCATCGTCGCGGCAACACGGGAAGGCGCAGCGCGCGACGCAGTCGAAAGCATGACGGCGAGCACGAGGCGAGGCGACACGCATAGGGCAGCAAAGAAGGCAACCGAGCAAGCGCCGACCCGCAAAGAAGCACAGCGATGAAGGGCACCAGCCACGCAGGGGCAAAGCGCGAGAAAAGCGGGACGCAGGCCAAAGCATAGTGGGGTCGCTAACCGCAAGGCAAACCGAGGGGCATCCGGCACACAGGGGGTCCGTGGGACACGTGGATACCGTGACGTTCCAGGAAAGCTAGGAACGTTTATATAACTATATTGGTACGTTCAACTTTATTTAATCAGAGTATAGATATCTGTATGTTTCGTAAAGTGTGTGCTTATGATCCGTAAGGCTTTTAGAAGCCTTCACAAAACTTTTTCCTCGTAGAATGTACACACCCATTAGTATATATGTCTACAGTTCAAATTTCGGCAAGATTTTAGTCATTTCGTCCGAAATCTCAATGATTTTGACAGGTTTTTCATTTTTATGAGCCGGATTTGATTGGATTTATGTCAGGAACACCACAAAAAATTTTAAAAATTTTTGATGTTTTTTTTACCATTTTTCGATCGGTGCAAATGGACCGAAATCTGGGAAATTTCGGCCGAAATCACGAATTTTTCGGTTGAAAAAAGACCGGATTTCAAATTTGATTTTTGAAATTCTGAGATCTCGCCGAGATTTGAAATTCCGATCTCACCGAGATTTCGGATTTCAGACACCTCCGAGATAGGATCCGAAAACGAAATTTGAATCTTTAATCTGTAGCGTAAGTAGAGTGTGTGTCCTCTGTAATCTTTAAAAATCTATTAATACTATTATTTTTAGGGATGTACGGTAGCTAGCCGACCTCCCGCCATGTGCCTATGTTCACTGTAGAAACTATAGTGAAATGGAATAGTGATTGCCACAATATTTTCAAAAAAAGTTAACTAATTATTTAAAAAATTATATATTTTTAGTTTGAAAAACTTTTTGAGATTTTTTGTTCGTTTTTTCGGAAGTATTTTTAAAAAATATTTCATCTCTGTTAAAATTTTTACCTACCTATATAATTTTTTCTTCCTACAGCAACGTACGTACAAACTGTTGCACATCTAGTTAATAATGTTTCTGGCTCGAGGGCCAAATTAAGGCACCTGGAGTAGTTGCAACTGCCAAGCATCGGGTGAGCTCACTCGAACCCTAATCGGTACGATCGAGTTGCATATACATACATAGCCATTCTGACACGTTTAGTTGATGCCTGCAGTACTCCTCGCTCCGATTATTTTTATAAGACACGATTTAATTTGATACCGTCTTTAAAATTGAACTTTGATAATTAAGTTCGTTTATAAAACTTTGTTCATAGCTATAAAATTATAACCATATAAAAATGCTTTCAAATATGAAATATAACAGTGTCACTTTTGTCTTATATATATATATATATATATATATATATATATATATATATATATATATATATATATATATATGAAGTCTTTTCTGTACTCTTAGGAGTACGTACTCGCACATCCAGTATACCACTTAAATGAATGTGTTATGCTCTTTTATCATTTTTAATATACTCTAATAATAATTCTAAAATACTACAATACGACATTGTTGAAAAAATTTATTGGAGCCATTTATTGCTTGCTATATACCATTTTTCATGTGTAAAAAGAGTATATAAACAAATTATGCTATAAAGGGTGGACTTTGATGAAATTTTTCGTAAAATTCACTTTGGAGTATCTTATAATCAGTATTAGAGTATACTCAAAAGGATAAAGAAGTATAACAACATCATTTATGCAGTATATTGAGAGTGGGAGTACATACTCCCAGATGTATGGAACCATTTTCATATATATATAGTTGGATTAATTATGATCTTATAAAAATCAAAAGAGGGTGTACTGTTCTACACATTTTTTTATATTAATTAGCAATCATGACTTTAATCTAGGTAAGTGATGACTTGTTCAAATGGTAGCCCAAATAATAGTGTGGAGGATACGTCGCTGTTCGACAGATTTTACTCGAAATCAACGGAAGCACTGTCTTGAAACAGTAAAGCACACATGTTCAATATGATCACCAGATCTTTATAAAATGAGAAGGCAATTAGAGAAAGACACAACGACTAATGCGCTTGTAAAATGATTATTTTTTGGCGATTAGAGGAAGTCACGACCACCAATGCGCTTGCAAAATGATTTTTAAAAAAGACCTAATGACTTGGTTGTGCTGGACAGGTTCATGTGCAGCCCAATCCAGATTGCCGTCTTTCCTGGCTTAGGCCGGGATTTTCAGCCTGCCCAAAAAGCATGGAAAGTAATTAATAATTAAAAAACTATTTTATTTAGAAAGGTAACTACAAAGTAAATATTTTAATTTGGTGGGGATAGAGGGATTTTAAATTTTTTAAATAATATTTTTTAATAAAAATTACAGAAATAATACGCCGGTTAAAAAAATAACAAAAATACCCCTCTGTAGCCATTTCAAAGGCAACAGAGGGCTGTCAAACAATGGTCACATCTTTTTCTCCATACCAAATGGTGACAGAGAGGGTTTTATCCCTCTGTCGCGTCATCGCTTGGCCAGACGCTGCCATTCGCTGAGCGAGTGAAGAAAAAAAAAAGAAAGAAGAAGGAAGAGGGGAAAGAAGAGAAGGGGAGGACGAGGGGATGAAGAGGGAAAGAGGAGGGGAAGAAGAGGAAAAGGAAAAATAAGAGGGGGATGAGGAGGAAGAAGAAAGTGTCACAATTTTGTAGTTAATTTTTTTGTTTATTTGAATTAAGTTCTAAAAATATAATTTAGTGAGTAGATTAATTAGGTTGTAAGTAATAAGCTATGTAGAGTAGTAATTGTTATTTAGATAAACGATTTAGCGATAAGATTAATTTGTTTGTAAAGTAATTAGCTATGTAGAATAGCAATACATTTTTAGATGCAAGATTTAGCAACCAGATTAATTAGGTTTGTAATTAGTTAGCTATGTAGAATAGCAATATTTTTTTTAAATACAAGATGTAGTGACCAGATTAATTAGGTTTTTAAGTAGTTAGCTATTTAGAATAGCAATAATTTTTTAGATACATGATTTAGCGACTAGATTAATTAGCTGTGTAGAGCTGTGCAGGAAGCAGTGATAGCATGAGCAATGTCGCTACGTAGAACCTTTAAGGTTGTGAAGTCAGATCAGTGAGTGTATGATGTCAGATGCCAGATGGAGGGTTGCCCATGGTGTGTCCATGCTTACCAGCCTAAGTGGAAAACCATTTGGAAGTGTTCTATAGTCGTCCTACACACATGCATGCTGACGGGTTTACATAGCCGCATAGAAATATATCCTCAGGCTTTGTTGCTAATGCAATATATGGGGAGATTTTGGGCAACCTAGATTTAGAACCACGTGTCATGAGGTAGTTTGGTCTCTAGCAAGCGTTCCCCGTCCCCACTGGTAACATCGTCTCGCCGAGTGTGCACACGTTAGTTATCTTTTACATCATTTTTAATTGCATCACTTTGTCGGATGCCTTTACTAATGAGTTTATGTTGCGAATCTCTTCATGGAGATTTACACGCAAGGGCTTCATTGGTACTACGAGCTGGATGGCACACATGTTGCCTCATGCTCAGTAGTGGGCATAGGCGTTGGTGAACATGCATAAGGAGGCTACCCCTTACGACCATGCCACGTATGTGAGTACATCCGGTGGTACAGCCTGCGCACACATGTTTGAGTTGTGTGTCGTCGACTCACCTCCGAGGCATGTTCCCTCCACGGTGGACACCTACCTTACGTAGTTGGATTCTGTTTTTCACTGCTCGGTTAGTACTTTTTTTACATTCATGTAATATAGCTTTAATATAATTGTAACAACTAACTAGGATTTGAATGCGTGTGTAGAGTGACCTTGCTAGGGAGGCTTTAGAGGAGCTGGCCTCACTAATGGCCATAGTCGGCCGACGGACAGGTTGGAGGTCACCCTGGACCACCTGCAAGGGGCGTTGCAGCATGCTTACCTAAAGAGAACTCACATCCTCTAGCTTACATCCTACATGAGGCCTATGGAAAACAACGTGGTACAGGTCCATGGCCGTTCCTCCATTGTACATGGACGACACACGCTGCACACCGCACTTGGGGTGGTGCACACACAGATCGCCCCTCCTCCCGATGTGTTGAGGGCTCTAGCTAGCATAGTTCCACGCCGAGTGTCCACATGACTGCAGGTACACCTTCGTGGTCTCCCTTCGTCTATTATGTTCTTTACATTATGTGGTGTAGTAACGTGAAATGTTTGTCAAGAGTCGTCGATGACTAAAGCGCGACCCACTCTAGTGACTTGTTTCACTTCAATGACGCCATTATCGAGGAGTTGTTGATGTTTTCTATCATTGTTTTCTACATTATGCTATGCCATTTTGTTCCATATGAGCCATGTACTCCATGCCTTCATTCTGTTTCTACCAACATTAAACGTTACTTCTACAAATTTTTCCTTATTAATTTCTCTCTACCTTGTTATTTCCTACTTACAAAACCACTTTCCTGATTTTTTGTCAAATTTCATTAATGCATATATTATTTCTATATTTTCGTAACTACGACATATCAGCTTTTTAAGTGCAATTTGATTACACGGTGCCGGCAGATTTGTCAAACCAATTTGACAATACTCTGCCCTGCTTTCTCAAAGCCAAGTGACAACACACGGACTTAATTTGATAACATGCTGCCAACAGCTTTATCATCCCGATTTGACAACACACTTGCAACCGCTTTTTTAGACCAAATTGAGAATACACTGCCATGAACTTTGTCAGACCGATTTAACAACTCGTGGGTTGCAACTTTCTAAATTCACTTGGATATCATGCACCCACCAAAAACTTACTATAAATACAGAGTCATGCCTATCATATACATTCCACACTACACCATGCCAACCCCCACACCAAACACTACATCCCTACCAGCACCACAGACCCGTTCACTAGCGGGTTCACGATGACTAACTATGGAGCAAGTCGGGACCCAAATTTGCAAATCCGGACCCTCTGTGTATTCAGCACTAGTCCAGGATCACGCTAGTGCACACAGTCTCAACATCGGTAGATATCACAATCATACACATCGATAATAGTAAAGTACTTTAATTAGAATAACCATACTGGTTGCTCGACCTTAGGGTCAAGTTACAAGAGTACGCCACACAGGGCGAAAACTTATTAAAGGAAATAAATTGCAGCAAAATAAAAGCATCAACGTGGTGCCATCCAGTATACCACAGGCAACTTACTGGGCTCGCTCCCTAGATAGACGGTTCCTCCTGAAGTTCTTCCTCCAAAGCTGGCGTCGCTTCTTCTTCAATTGGTGTTGTATTGTTGCAAGGGGTGAGTACTTGGTACTCAGCAAGTCATGCACAGAATGCAAACTAATATTCTACA
This sequence comes from Rhipidocladum racemiflorum, assembly GCA_036346355.1. Classification (NCBI taxonomy): domain Eukaryota; kingdom Viridiplantae; phylum Streptophyta; class Magnoliopsida; order Poales; family Poaceae; genus Rhipidocladum; species Rhipidocladum racemiflorum. Next base: position 49,770,754 of record CM070589.1, read on the forward strand.
TGCCTGGCTTAGTACAAGGAATGTTTCATGGTTCATTTGCGGTAAAACAGCAATTAACAAGTAGCATAAGTAGACTCGAAAGTGGTAAAAGCAAATATGATATCAATAACTTTTCCAGGAGTTAAGTAAACACTTTCCCTTTTCCTAATCCACTTTTCCAACAACGTCATCACTAAACCCAACCAAACTTTTTAAGTCCAAGTTGTTTTCATGAAAGTCTAACCCTTGACTGTAATCCCCGAGCAGTGTCCAGTGTCGTGGTCTCGGCTATTCGAAAAGGTTGTACACTCTGTAGAGGTTATGCACTTTACCCACAAGATACAGTCAAACACCACGAAGGCGAGTGATCGTAACAAAGCATTTTAGAGACCGCAAACTATACAAGTGAACCTCTCCCGTTTTTGCTTTACACCATCCCTTCCCTTAACAGAGGCGAAGTATGGGACCGATATACCGTTGGACGGGTACCATGCCATAGCCCTGGTACGCTCCCCTTTCAAGCTACACAAAAGGTGTAGTTGACACCCCGAGGTTCCACATGCAAGTTATTAGTAACTTACTCAACTAGGTCCGTCCCATTACAGACATGTGGTTGCACCTTTGACTCAGATCAAAGGCTTGCAAGGATAAATCTTTAGGATGACCAGGGCAAAACTACCCGAAGAACCAAAACGACACCCCCAATGCCACTCACGGCCCACCATATCATTCTTGCCACTTGCCCCGGTCGAAATCTATTTATCAAACCCAGTTGATTACCATGCACCACGTGGCATTATCAACATCACAACGCATGATACTTCTCCCAAACAGGTTCAATATCTCATTAGGTCAATATTAACATTTGATTGTCCAAAATCATGACATGTGCACGTAGCAGGTCTAAGCAATATACTACAATGGTATAAATACCCAATGTTGGCAATTCAATAGTGTCCAACTAAATATTCCACAACTAGGGTGACAAGGGTTCAGGGCACATAATTTAATTAATCAAGGTGTCATACTGCAATTTGGCATTTATCTAATTCCCAGAAATAATTTAAACAATTTCTAATTAAATTAGCATGCAATAATTTAAATTAAATTAATTTCAAATGTGGGATCAAAATGGTCAAAGCATAACTTGCCTTCAAAAAGTACTTGTTCTTGGTCTTGAGCTGGCTCCTGCGTCAAAACTTCACCTTCGTAACCTTCGAGCACTTCAACGTCTATTCGTAACGTGTGCAAATAGCAATAACATAAATAAAAAATAGGCAAAAAGTGTCCAAAAATTCAAATAAACTTCATAAACAGAGAGAGCACATTTTTATAAATTTTTAGAAATTTGAAACGTCCGAATTGGAGTTAAAATGCAAAAGTTATACCATTTAAAGTTTGAAAAATTAATTAAATAAATATAAACAGAGAAAACTTATGTCCGAAAATTAAATAAAATTCTCCATTATGTAGAGCTCAATTTTATACAAATTTAGAAATTAGAATCACCCAAATTGGAGTTAAAATGCAAAAGTTATAAGCGTTTCAAGTTTGAAAAAATAAATAAAAGAATAAACCGTATTAATTCATTTATTTTTCTATTGAAAAATCCATTTATGACGTCGGCATTGCGTTAGCGGCAATTTTGAATTTCCACCGAATTATTTTTCTAAAGAAAAATCGAATTATGACGTCATGCTTGCGTCAGCCGGTCCATAGACCCGGTCCACAGCCCAGGTTCAGCCCACCGTGGACCCGATCCACGGGGGCACGTGTCACTGACACGTGGGACCCAATCGGATGATGTCATTGCTGACGTCATCGCGCTCAGCCGCACAGTACTGACACGCGGGCCCCATCGTGACGTCACTACTGACGTCACGGATGACGTCACAGTGCGGTTGGCTGACCCGCTGACACGCGGGTCCCACGCTGACGTCACGCGTGACGTCACCGATGACCTGGCGCACCTGCGCTGACCGCGCCGGTCCAGTTACCGGTCACGTGGCACGATCTTGGCCGTTGATTTGAAAATCAACGGTCGGGATTGGATCTGGATCTCGCACGTTTGGGGTAACGTGGCTTGATCTGGACCGCGCTATTTGAATCGGACGACTAAGATTGGATCGGGTTTCACCGCGTCATGGGGGCGATGTGGCATGTCCCGGCGTGCGACCGTGGCTCAATCTACGTCGTTCGATTTCGATCAAACGGCTGAGAATGCACCTAACGCTACAACGCGAGTTAACCCTAACCGTACGATCTAGATCTAACGGCTGAGATTAGATCTAACACAGTGCAGTCTACGGCTACGTGGCTCAATATAAAGCGTTGGATCTAGATCCAACGGTTGAAAATAGATCTAAAACCGAAACGTGGAAAACACTTACGGGTGACGTGGATGAATATGGGCCGTTCGATGAAGATCCAACGGCGGAGGGAGCTCACGGTTCTGTCGAGACCCGAATCTGCAAATCCGGACCCTCTGTGTATTTCGTAGTAGTCCAGGATCACGCTAGTACACACAGTCATACAGGGTTGAATATCACATCCATACACAGCGGAAATATAAATAAAGTACTTCAAACATTAAATAAACTTGTTACAAGACCTTAAGGTCACCTTACAAATAGTCTGCCACGCAGGGCTTACAATAACAAAAGTAATTAATCAGCAGCGGAATGAAGAACGTCGGTGACACCCATCAGTATGCCACAGGCAACTGACAAGGTTCAACTCCTAGATAATTGCCTCCTCGTGGAACTTCTCCTCCTTTGAAATTGTAGTCTTCTCCTCAACTGATGATTGTGTTGAAAGCAAGGGTGAGTATACAACATACTCAGCAAGTCATGCACAGAGGTGCAATCCTATTACAATATGCATGGCTTCTTCCAAAGGAATAGTTTGGTGGTTATTTTGATCTAAACAGCATTTTGCTTTTGTTAAATACTCTTAGTAGTCGCCGCCGCCGCCGACTGATTCCGGCTGACTGCGTTCGCCGCCGCCGTCGCTGTCTCCGGCCGACTATGCTCGCTGTCCTGCTCTGGTCACTGTCTCTGAGTGGTTGCTCCATTGAACTCTGCAGAAGCGGATTGATTTATTTCTTGTCTCTCGATCAACTGTGTCCAAAATCCTGATGGGGTATCCCTTATAAATAAAGTCTTCTTGCAATTCTATCTCTTCCAGAGGTGTCTGCTCTGTTGGCACTCGAAGGAATTCTTAAGTTGAGATACATGGAACACGTCATGTACTCCTGCTAACAATTGCGGTAACTCAAGCTGATACGCAACTTCGCCTCTACGATTCGTAATCTTGAATGGTCCAACGTATCTTGGTGCGGGCTTTCCTTTGGCGTGAGATCTTCTGACTCCTTTGAAAGGTGTAACTCTGGGATACATGAAATCTTCTTGCTCAAAGCTCAAGTCTCTGCGGTGGTCATCTGCCTAACTCTTTTTCCTTGACTAATCAATCTTCAACCTTTCTTTGATCAAAGCCACCATCTCTTCATCTTCTTGCAGTATATCTGGTCCGAATACCCGTCGTTCACTGGTTTTGTTCCAATTTAGGGGTGTTCGACAAGGTCTCCCGTGTAATGTTTCAAAAGGCGATATTTGCAAACTTGCTTGGTAGCTGTTCTTATAACTGAACTCTATGTATGGTAGATAACTGCTTGTTTGTCTCTGCTTTATCATTGGCAATGGTAGCAGCAACTGTATTGACTTTAACTACTTCAGGAAAATTAGTGTGATCTGCCCTTTCCATCTATTGACACGCCTATGACACCACGAAGTGTCGTAACCTTATATAATGTGAATGTTGAGGTCAAACACATTATGAAATATGGAATTAGAGGTTGAAACCATAAGGTATGGAGGTTAATAGCGTTTTTCCGGGCCGTTTCCAGGAGTTTGGGCCTTTCCGGGGAGTTTTGGGCCTAAGAGAAGGGGTCGTGGGCTTTGGTGGGATGGAGTTTGAGTCCAATTGGGAGTAGGAGTCCTGGTTGGGGGCCTCCCCCTGCCCCTTACTGCACCCCCACCCCTGCCCTTGCGCCCCCACAAGCCCTAGCCGCCCCCCACACCTCCCCACCTCCACCTTGTGGCGCCTCCACCTCCCCCATTGCTCCCCATTGCTCCACCACCTCTCCACCTCCCTTGCTGCCCTAGGGGAGTTCTCCACCTCAACACCTCAAAGATCCACCCTGTTGGAGCGCTCCGCGATGAGGAGATCCGACGGAATTGGAGCGAGGAAGGAGATCGCGCGAACCGGGAGGAGATCCGTTGGGTTTTCGGTCGTCGGGCGAAGGTATGGCCACAGGGATCCTCGGGGTTGGTTAGCATCTGTTCTAAGGGGTATTATCATGTTTTTATATCAATTGGTGGTGCTGGAATTGAGTAGATTAGATGGAATCTTGAGTTTGCCACATTCTCTGTTTCGGGCAGCATGAGCAGTCGAACAAGGGTTTGGGTTTTCGTCAATTTAGAGTCAGACTTTGGTCGTACGGCTGTTGGAAAGTTGTAGGTAATTTCAATATCTTTCCGTGGGTATAAAAAACGTCCAATTCCGCCCAGCCGTTTGAAAGTTATGATCGTTTTACTAAACGTATTAAAATCTATGATGTGATTGGAACAGATCACGGTTTTCTGTAGATTAAACCACTTTAGATTACGAATCAGTCTTTCTGTATACTTAGAAAAAGTTAGGAAATTTCCTAAGCTATACGAGGATGTACTCGTTTAATTGATTCGGAGTTTTAGAACCCGAGTTATGCCTTTTGGAAGGCTGCTGTACCAACGGGACAGAACCTCTGTTTTTGGGTTTAGCGAGTAGTTTGCGATGTCGGGGTAGAAGAGGGTTTGCTTACTATTTTGTGGACTTGATTGTGAGTGTGTGGTACCTATGTGCAGGTGGTGTGACCCCGGGAGTGCCTTCTACTTATCGCCAATCCGTCGCCCGTGGTTGAGGCAAGTGTATTGGAATGGGTAGCAGGTTGTAGTTGCTAGATTAATTGAGATTGAATTTGAATACATGATATGCTCACATGCCATGCCTTAATGATTGCCAATGATATGATGAATATGTTTATTATGTTATGATGCCATGGGATAGTGTACAAGTTATTTATGATGTTGGCATATTTGCATACATGGCATGTTACATGGTTCGGGCGGTGAGAAAGTCATAACTAGTCTAGGGAAGATCGGTGACAAAGTTATGACTATTCCGGAGAGCCAATGAGTAAGTCCTACATCGTGATTCCATTCACCGCGGTGAACGGTAGCGAGGAGTAGGCACCCTCCATCTTCGGGATGGAAGGGGGGAGAGGGTGCACACCGACGGGTGTGTACTCAACCATACCGGTATGAGTTTCCAAGGAGACATGAGCATCGCATCGCATTGCATACATAATGGTGATGATATTGATATGTGATCATGAATGAGATGATAGACATAATGTGAGTTGTTGTAGCCATGAATTTGTTTATTTTGTATCATTGAAATATACTTGCTGAGTGATGAACTCACGCTTGTGTTTATGTTGTTTTTTTTAGGTACCATGACACCGGCATGTGGGAAAGGGCATTGGCTACACATCTTCACGTAGTTCCAGTCACATTTACCAAATTTTGAGTCATGACCTTAATAATAGTGCCATGAATCTTGGTGTATGGATTAAATTGTGGTCGGGTCCCTTATTTGCTTCGTTATAGTTTATGGAGTGGTTGAACTTGATATTATTGCCTTATGATGACGCTATATCCATTTACATTGCTTCTTTAGATGTCTTATGATATGATATTACTTGCCTGTTATTGCTATTGTCTCCAATCATGTTAAAACAAAGGAGATGCTGCCGAAATTTTCGGTTTTGGCATTTGCTCTTTTGCTGTAATTTGTCATTATTAGTGGTATTTAGGTGTTGTTTAACCTATGTTTGGTAGCATCCGGGCATATTAAATGCCGGGGTGTTACAGTTGGTATCAGAGCGGGCTGTAGGTCCTTGGAATGTGTATTTTTAGTGTCATGCTATAGGATACAACTAAAAAGTGATGTGGAATAACTTAGAAACATGGCTTAGGTTTCAACTAAAATTTTGTCATAGGATAGCAACATTAAAACTTGCAAAAGTGGTGTAACTAATCTAAAATTTGACACACAATAGATGCATAGTAGGAAAGGGTATGGGTATCGTTTCTTTACGCTTAAATGTTGTATTTAAGCTATGATGTTGAATGCTTCATTTGATAATGCATGTTGCTATGTCTATGAGATAAATGATTGAATTGTTCTTGTTGTTGTGATAAAGTGGGGATTTGGTGCCGAAGGGTTTCGGCCACCTCTCTTATTTCATAGTAAGGGTGAGGTTTGACGGTGTGGCCAGTTAGCGCCATCACCGAAGAACTATTAACCCTTATATGAGAAGAGTGCTTATCCTTTCTGTCGTAGATCGGGTAGTTGACTGGAGTCAAATAGAAGAGTTTGGTGGTGGATTCCTTCGTATGTTCTTTATCGTTCTGACGGTCGGTTTTGGTTGTTTTTCTTGACTTTAGTTGATTGAAATCAAATGAAAAGTGTTTGGAATTGGTTTTTCGCGGAGTGTCCCTTCGGTGTTTCTTGGTTTTGTCTTCCTTGGTTGAAGACGAATAAGAGGAATTTAGCGTTGCGCCTTTTTTAGTCGCCTTTTGGCTTGGACACCGGTTTTGTGGGTTGCCTTGCAAAGAAAAGTATAGTTTTTGGTTCTTGTGTGTCTTACTCTGAGTTTAAAAGAAGTTATTGAAGCGTGTGCAAAAAGTTAAGTTGTGTCAATTTATGTTTTGTGCCCTTGTCCGCAAAGGTTTATTTGATTGCTTGGTTCCCTCCTGTGGGAGTCTTTGAGATTGAAAAGTGTTTTGGAGACTTCCTTTTGCATGACCAAGTTTGGGTCTGTCTCATTGCAATTTTGAGAGTCAAGTTTCCTTATGAATTTGGGATGAGTTTTAAAACTAAAATGCTGCAAACAAAGTAAGTAGTCTTTTTGACTAAAATCGTTTGTCCCTAGTAAGAATTGTTGTTTAGCATGTTATGTAGCATGTACCAATGTGGTTTATGGGATGACGTATTGTTAAGTTAATTTGTGAGTTTAAACAATTCAATGCGGTTGTTATCTCTAGCTTGAGAATAAATAGACTACTAGTGTTGTAGTTCACTCTGTAGCGAGAATGATTAAATGGGTTAATGTACATGCTTAGAATCTGTTGCCTTGCTTTAAAAGTGCTTATGATCCTTGTTAATGTTAAAATTTTAAACCTTGATGCATAGTTAGAACATTAAGATGATGTAAATTAATGATACTGTTAAAGAAACCTTGCCGATTGTTTAAAGATGTTCTAATCTAACGGGTTAATAGAGAAATTTAATCATGTTGACTAGTGGCTTTAATTTGGAAGTTGATTAGAGTTGCTATTATGTTGTTGCAACCTACTAGTATATTTGGAAATATGCAGTTGTGTCTCTACAATGCTGGTATTGATGTCAATGGAGAAGACATAAGACTTATTGTTAATGATGTTGTTAAGGGCAGTGTTAATGCTAGTACTGATGTCAATTGGAAAAAAAACATAGGTCTGGTTGTTGTTTTAAGAGCATTGTGCTGATCTAACTTATTAAATCTAATTTAATAGTTGGAGAATGTTGTGTACTGACAATTTTGTTGCAACCTATGTGTAGGGTAGCTAAAAGCAATGTTGTTGATTGATGATTATGCGAAGAGTTGATATTGATGCCTTGGTAGTGTTGTTAATTGTTGGAAACCATTGATCCAATAGAAGAAAAGTGTAAAAATTGTGGTATTATGTCGAGTACATGTTGTGATGGGATGAACAATGGATAATAATCATGATGCAAGATTTTAATTTTTAATGAATGCATATCTTAGAATCCTATTTACGAATTTTATCTTGTAGAGATATTACTTAATTGTTGAAGTCATTTTATTGATTGAACAAGTTTCAATTGTCAAGATTTTGACGTATGGATAGTATAAATTGATAGGTTGACCATGCTCAAGTAGTTGTTGAAGTACTATGTTTGAAATATAGAAGACGTGGTTATATGATTTGTTGATCCGTGGGGATCATGTCAATGTAGTCATGGTTGGGTGTCTTTGTGATAAGCATCTTAAACCTTAATTAAAAGTGTTGGGAATTGTAACCAGAGAAAGAAATTGTTATGTAAAATTTTGTTAAATCCGGTCGGACTCTCTTGATGAGTAAATAGAGATTATTGAATGCTTAAATGGTAAGTGTAGTTGAATACAAGTTATGGTGGGATTCATGCTGAGCTGGTGTTTAAAACCTTTTGAACTGGTGTGGTTGTTTGCCATTTTGGTTGAATGCCTTCGGTCAAGGTATTCCTTGTGTTGTGTTTCCGAGTTTCCCTAAAACCCGTAGCTATTGTTGCCAATCTTTGGTTTTGGCTATTTTGTTTAATTTGTGCTATGTGTATGGTTTTACACCCAAAAGTCTTTGAGTGGATCGCGCTCCTTCGCGTCCGCACTGAATCATCTTTGGGGTAAATTTTAAAGGAAGCAGAAGGTCTTAGTGGGTTGTGTTGAAGATTCTTGAGATTTAATTGGTAACTCTTTTTGACTGGAGATGGATTTATTTGCATAATGTGCGTGATGTTTGCGAGTGCTTCAAAAAGGTGGAATTTATGAATGTTTTATAAAGTGATTTTGTTAGTGAGGTGTTCCTGTTTTGAAATGAGTTTCCCTCTCCTTGAGAAAATTTGTGACGGTTGTCGGAGCAGATGCTTGACTTGAAATTTTTATGCTCTCTTCCAAAATGTTGGATTTGGATGAAATGCAATGTTTTGCAAGTTCAGTTTTCAATTGATGTGGGATGTGATGCGACGTGGTGTTTTACTGTCAACTATGTTGCTGTCATAGTCCATATGAATTTCCGCAACCTTCGATGTTAATTGTGTTTCCATTATTTGATACCGAGGAAGAAGTCATTTGGTGAATGACTATTCGTTACCGTTGTTACATGATGAATGAATGGTGAAAAAGGAAAACGAGACATTGTTTATGCATAATTAATCATAAAGGAGTCGATGAGCCAGGTCAGTGAGAAAGTCATATATGGATATATGACTAATCCGGAGTGCTCTTGAAAAGTGTGCATGCATGTCATGAATCGAGATGTCCATTTCTTTCTAGTATTAAAAAAAAGAATGAAGAATTTCTGGTATTTTGGTGGTGGTATAGGGGATTTATGCTTCCTTTGTGATTTGGCTTGGATGTTGCCGAATTCATTCCAAATTGGTTGTTAACGCTTTGGGTTTGAATTGTTGTGTGTGGTCCACTTGGGTTCAAAAGAATTGTACTTCTCTTGCTCTATAGATGGGAGTGAGGATATAAATGTTCTTGGTTTATGGTTGAATATGCGAAATATGTGTACACTTGGGCTTGTTAACTAAGTGTTTTTGTGTGAGGGCGAGACCCCCTTAAGAAAGGAACCAATTGTGGTTTGGTAAGGTTTTACGATCCTAGCTTGGGGCTAGGTGTCGAACCTTAGTGGTATAAGGGTTGGTTGTGATGGAGGTTGATGACGTATGGGTTTAACCTTTATTAAGAGTAGCGATGGGTGGAAGTGAAGTTGACGGTAGTTCGGTGATAATTGTCCTGCCGTGAACAATTGTCTTAACTAGTTGTTTTGGGTTTGAGTCTTGCCTGGGAGAGGATGGAATGAAATGTCAGCATGATCGTGTATCGGAAGGACAAGTGTGCCTTAATGAGTTATTCCCCTCGATGGAAATTTTCGAGAATGTAGAGAGGTCGTTAAAGGAATTGTGACTCGCTTTGATTGTGTCATGTTGAGTTTAATGAAGTGTTTGTCGTGAGGTTTCAGGCTTTTGGGTTGATGGAGCCCTTTGTGGTTGAAACACAGTTTCTGTTTGGGAATTGAAGTGAAGATGGAAACGTGAGAGGTTGCAATCTGTTGAGCTAAACCAACATTTTCTAGCTAGTGTTGGTTTTGGGAACTCGCTTGTCATTTGTTTCGGTTTTAGTCTCTGTGTGAATGTTTTGGTGCTGCAAAGATGTCTTCTGTCCCTTGGGGACTTTGTTGTTGATTTGGCGTTCTTTAGTTCGAGGTCGAATCCTGTTTAAGGGGGGGGGAGAATGTGACACCACGAAGTGTCGTAACCTTATATAATGTGAATGTTGAGGTCAAACACATTATGAAATATGGAATTAGAGGTTGAAACCATGAGGTATGGAGGTTAATAGCGTTTCCGGGCCGTTTCCGGGAGTTTGGGCCTTTCCGGGGAGTTTTGGGCCTAAGAGAAGGGGTCGTGGGCTTTGGTGGGATGGAGTTTGAGTCCAATTGGGAGTAGGAGTTCTGGTTGGGGGCCTCCCCCTGCCCCTTACTGCGCCCCCACCCCTGCCCTTGCGCCCCCATAAGCCCTAGCCACCCCCCCACACCTCCCCACCTCCTCCTTGTGGCACCTCCACCTCCCCCATTGCTCCACCACCTCTCCACATCCCTTGCTACCCTAGGGGAGTTCTCCACCTCAACACCTCGAAGATCCACCCCGTTGGAGCGCTGCACGATGAGGAGATCCGGCGGAATTGGAGCGAGGAAGGAGATCGCGCGAACCGGGAGGAGATCCGTTGGGTTTTCGGTCGTCGGGCGAAGGTATGGCCACAGGGATCCTCGGGGTTGGTCTAGGATCTGTTCTAAGGGGTATTATCATGTTTTTAGATCAATTGGTGGTGCTGGAATTGAGTAGATTAGATGGAATCTTGAGTTTGCCACATTCTCTGTTTCGGGCAGCATGAGCAGTCGACCTAGGGTTTGGGTTTTCGTCAATTTAGATTCGTAATTTGGTCGAACGGCTGTAGAAGAAGTTGTAGGTAATTTCAATATCTTTCCGTGGGTATAAAAAACGTCCAATTCCGCCTAGCCGTTTGAAAGTTATGATCGTTTTACTGAACGTATTAAAATCTGTGATGTGATTGGAACAGATCACGGTTTTCTGTAGATTAAACCACTTTAGAGTCCGAATCAGTCTTTCCGTATACTTAGAAAAAGTTAGGAAATTTCCTAAGCTATGCGAGGATGTACTCATTTAATTGATTCGGAGTCTTAGAGAGTTATTCCTTTTGGAAGGCTGCTGTCCCGACGGGACAGAACCTCTGTTTTTGGGTTTAGCGAGTAGTTTGCGATGTCTGGGTAGAAGAGGGTTTGCTTACTATTTTGTGGACTTGATTGTGAGTGTGTGGTACCTATGTGCAAGTGGTGTGACCCCGGGAGTGCCTTTTACTTATCGCCAATCCGTCGCCCGTGGTTGAGGCAAGTGTATTGGAATGGGTAGCGGGTTGTAGTTGCTAGATTGATTGAGATTGAATTTGAATACATGATATGCTCACATGCCATGCCTTAATGATTGCCAATGATATGATGAATATGTTTATTATGTTATGATGCCATGGGATAGTGTACAAGTTATTTATGATGTTGGCATATTTGCATACATGGCATGTTACATGGCCCGGGCGGTGAGAAAGTCATAACTAGTCCGGGGAAGGTCGTTGAGAAAGTTATGACTGTTCCGGAGAGCCAATGAGTAAGTCCTACATTGTGATTCCATTCACCGCGGTGAACGGAAGCGAGGAGTAGGCACCCTCCATCTTCGGGAAGGAAGGGGGGAGAGGGTGAACACCGACGGGTGTGTACTCAACCATACCTGTATGAGTTTCCAAGGTGACATGAGCATCGCATCGCATCGCATTGCATACATAATGGTGATGATATTGATATGTGATCATGAATGAGATGATAGACATTATGTGAGTTGTTGTAGCCATGAATTTGTTTCTTTTGTACCATTGCAATATACTTGCTGAGTGATGAACTCACGCTTGTGTTTATGTTGTTTTTTTTAGGTACCGTGACACCGGCATGTGGGAAAGGGAATTAGCTACACATCTTCACATAGTTCTAGTCACATTTACCAAATTTTGAGTCATGACCTTAATAATAGTGCCATGAATCTTGGTGTATGGATTAAATTGTGGTCGGGTCCCTTATTTGCTTCGTTATAGTTTATGGAGTGGTTGAACTTGATATTATTGCCTTATGTTGATGCTATATCCATTTACATTGCTTCTTTAGATGTCTTATGATATGATATTACTTGCCTGTTATTGCTATTGTCTCCAATCATGTTAAAACAAAGGAGATGCTGCCGAAATTTTCGGTTTTAGCATTTGCTCCTTTGCTGTAATTTGTCATTATTAGTGGTATTTAGGTGTTGTTTAGCCTATGTTTGGTAGCATTCGGGCATATTAAATGCCAGGGTGTTACAACGCCAAAGTTTAGTTGAGAGGGGAGAGCAAAGGTAAGGTTCAAGAATCCTAGTGCAAGGAAGTAGGTTTAACCCAAACACTTAAACACATAATATTAATAACTTGGTATGGTTGCTTATCCAAGCCTAAAAGCTATGCAACGCATACTGCACACCCAGCAAACAATGAAGAACCAAATTAACCTAAGCACACAATAATCTATCGGCTGAAAGGGTAACTCTCCTATCTTAAGAGACGCGACTCTCACACATGAGTCTCACTGACTACTAAAGCACTGGTTCTTCAAGCTTCGTGAAGACTTCACCGATCTACTTTTCTTCGAGCTTGATGATCCCTCGCTCCATGATCTTCAGGGTTGATAGCGGCATCCAGTACTTTCTTCTTAAGTGTGAAACAACGTTAACTATTCAGAACAACTCAGGTAAGATTTCCATTTAACCCGAAGGGAACGATAGAAGTTTCAGCAAAGAGGAGAGAATAGAAGAATAAGATAAGTCAAGAGCATATTATTCTTTCAAGTTAAATTTTCTCTTTAGAAAATAATTTTGAAGCTCCTAAAGACAGCCAATCTATCTAGGGTCAAGACCTACAGTCAGTATGGCTCTGATACCACCTCTGTCGGGACCCGAATCTGCAAATCCGGACCCTCTGTGTATTCCGTAATAGTCCAGGATCACGCTAGTACACACAGTCATACAGGGTTGAATATCACATCCATACACAGCAGAAATACAAATAAAGTACTTCAAACATTAAATAAACTGGTTACAAGACCTTAAGGTCACCTTACAAGTAGTCTGCCACACATGGCTTACAATAACAAAAGTAATTAATCAGCAGCGGAATGAAGAACGTCGGTGACACCCATTAGTATGCCATAGGCAACTGACAAGGTTCAACTCCTAGATAATTGCCTCGTGGAACTTCTCCTCCTTTGAAGTTGTAGTCTTCTCCTCAACTGATGATTGTGTTGAAAGCAAGGGTGAGTATACAACATACTCAGCAAGTCATGCATAGAGGTGCAATCCTATTACTATATGCATGGCTTCTTCCAAAGGAATGGTCTGGTGGTTATTTTGCACTAAACAACATTTTGCTTTTGTTAAATACTCTTAATAGATTCAAAAGCAATTAAATCATATTGTATAATAAGTTCTCAATCTCTTTTCAAGCAGTTTGGTACAAAGCCCTATATCACTTTGGCAATTATCTCTGGCCTACAGCCACCATTTCCACATTTTATTTTCGAAAGTCTAACCCTTGACTGTAATCCCCGAGTGTTGTCCAGTACCATGGACTCGGCTATTCGAATAGTTTCGACACACTCTGCAGAGGTTGTACACTTTACCCATAAGATATAATCAACTCACCACGTCAGCCGTGAATCGCCATACAAGAGTATGAGAATGAGTGATCATAACAAAGCTTTTCGGAAACCTCGATCTCCACCTATGACCTTCTCCGCTATTGCCTTCACTACCACTTCCCCCACGAAGGATCGAAGTGTAGGACCGACAATCACTGTTGGATAGGGTACCAAGCCGTAGCTCCGGTATGCTCCCCCACACAGTTACCCCGACGTAACTGTCACCCTGAGGTATCAAAGGTAAGATTTTAGAATCCTACTAAACTAAGACCGTCCCACTCCAGTCATGTGGTTGTACGAAAGGCCAAGTTCAAAGGCTTGCAAGGTGAAGTCCTTAACTGTCCAGGGTACGACATCCTTCTCTTAGAACCCTGGCATAAAGCCCCTCACATCACTCATCCCATTGCCATAAAGGCTGTTGCCTCGAAGGCTGTTATCCCAAAGACTGTTGCCATGAAGCCTCTTACCACTTGCCCCAGACTAAATCTTTTCCCACCCCAGTTTGATTATTGTGCAACACATGCCAATAATAATATCAATTACCATGTAGAACCACAAAGGTACCTACACTTCACATCATCACGTGACAAGATTACACTGATTCCAAAATTCATTCCATATAACATTAGTCAATCTTATTTGCCATTTGAAACATATTTCACGTAAGCATGGCTAAGCAACTATTCACGGTCTAGCCTCCCGTGTTGGCACAATCATATCATCCAACTATTTTAAAACCCAACTTAAGGTGACAATGGTTGTATGGCATACAAATATTAACATCAAGGGTGGAATTAACAATTAGGTGAATTAGCTACTTTATCCCAAATTAAATTAAATCATTTTAACAACCTAGCATGCATAATTTAAATCAAAATATGTTTCAAAAATTATGAGCAATATGGTCAAAGCACAACTTGCCTTCAAAGATCAGCTGGCTGTGGTCTAGATCTTGATCTTAGTCCTGATCTTCACTTTCGACCGCGTCACACAACTCGACGTCTACGCGTAGCAAATAAAGAACCAAATAAACACTCGGAACTTCGTATAAACACACATTCAAAAACAATGCTATAAATCAAACTAGCTTATAATCCCCATGCAAATTTCTAGATAATTATTTTAGCATTTTCTAAGATTTATAAAATTTATTTTGGAATTTTTGGACGTATAGTTTAAGAACTACAAAATTCGTAAGTTTGGACTTTTCGCAAATAATTTAATAGTACAATTTTTTTTATAAAATTTCAATAAAATTATCATAGAAAGGTATTAATTTTTGCTAATTAACAAAATTTATTGCAAGTGATTCGGACTTAAAACGAATTTGTAGCGAAAAAGACAAAATTCGCATTTTGGAAAAAGAATTACGTAAAACTTTTTGCATGGCACTATTCCTCCTTGTATATGTGTATACTCCTTGGTTGCATATGGGTTCGGTTTGGGCATTTGCTACGTGATAAAAAAAACAGAGGTTGGCCAGACAACCAGAAAGTGACAATGAGCGTAGTCACGGAGACAATGACGGCAATGGGCGAACGCAGTCACCAGTAATCAGCGGCGCACAAGGGCGATTACTACAAGACAAAGTTACGGCGATGGCACACTTGTGCATGCAGGCTAGAGAGGAGTCACGATTGGCGATGCCATACATGGCACTACTCTTCTTTGCATTTGCGTTATGGAAATGTGGATGGTAATGATAAATCACATCCACATGTACCTATATGCATAAGTACACCGGTTCAAGCACAAATACACCCATATATTTGTATTTATACACGCGCAAATACATAGACGGGATAAACCGATCGACAGAGGTAGAACGTGCGCAAAAGAGAAACGGAAATACTGATCAGCGGCAGCAACGATGGCGGCGACGCAGGGGAAGGCGATGGTGACGGCAGCGACGATGATGTAGACGGCGGCGACGAGACGGCAGCGGTGGCGTCGGTGACGATGACAGCGACGTAGACGGTGACGGCAGCGACGGCGCAAGAGACGTCGACGGCGATGACGACGGCGGAGGCAGCGACGACGACGTCAACGGCAGCGGCGACGGTGGCGGCGTCAGGGGAAAAGGCAGTGGAAATGGTTGGAGGGAGAGAAAGTATTTGACGCTAATTGGAGAAATGAAATTGGTGTCCCTTCCCTTGTTGACGTGCTGGAATGAAGCAATGGAGAAATTAGCTTGTACGGCTGGAAATGAAGGGATGTATAGGAAGTGGAGAAATGCTTGAAACGTATAAGGATTATTGTTGCACTTCACGCACAGGAATTGATGAGCAAGGAACGGTTGAAATGAAGGAAATGTACAGGGATTTGTTGAATAAAAGAGGATCAAGAAACAGCTTGGAATGGAACGTACAGGAAATGGGTCGCTAGTTCATCATGCACAGAAATGTGGTCACGAGACAACATAAAAAACAATAACTAATATCCATTTATTGCATGCATGACGTCGTTTCTCCTGCCCTATTAAACTAAAGATCATTTATTTGGAAACGGCTTCGTACATTCTTGTGAATCCTTTACTCGTTTGCACTTGAAACGGCCATGCAAGGAAACGTGTATGCGGGCTTCATGCATGAACGTGCTTGTGGGGGCTTAAATGAGTTAACGTTACCAATGTGTAGAGGAATTCTAATGCATGCCTTCCATTTCATCTAGAGGAAACGGTTGACACAAAATGGAGAAACGATTGCAAGGAACTTCTATACCATGAATGCATGTATACACGTACACACATATATGTTCCCAAAACATGTTGAGAAGAAGAAAAAAAAACAGAGGTTCTAAAAATCCAAAAAATTCCTCTAAAATACTAGGAACTATTTGGAACCTAATGAAGTTGGTTTCATGATTTTTCAACGTGTAGATTTTTCGTAAAAAATCTTTCAGTGAATCAAACACCTGTACAGATTTTTGTAAAATCAACGACTTACATTATATAACATGTTTTTCGAAAATATTTGAAAGACACTCTCGTCTACCAAGTATCTTTATTATAAATGAAATTTTAGATTTTATGCTTATGCAAAAATGCATGATCTTTATTTAACGTGATTATTTCAATACAATTGAATCCGAATTACTCGCGAGGATTCCATGTAAATTTCGAAAAATTACAAATAATCCCAAAAACACACTAAATATATTAAAAGAAATTTTTGGGATGCTACAGGTTTCGGCAATGTCCACGGCAGAGCTGGCTGGCAGGAGCTGAGGACGACAACGTGGCCAATGGCGCTTCGGGGCAATTCCGACGAAGTGAGTAGTATGCACGGGTACGACTCGACACGACGAT
The DNA here is from genome assembly GCA_036346355.1 of Rhipidocladum racemiflorum. Taxonomy (NCBI): domain Eukaryota; kingdom Viridiplantae; phylum Streptophyta; class Magnoliopsida; order Poales; family Poaceae; genus Rhipidocladum; species Rhipidocladum racemiflorum. Next base: position 49,787,755 of record CM070589.1, read on the forward strand.
CTCGGATCTGGGCACCAACACGGCGGAGATGGCTCGACGGTGGTGAAAAACGGCAAAAACCGCTGCAGAACCCTAACGCGACTTTGGCGAGCGATTGCGGCGTGGCTACGGCGGCTCGAGCTCCAAGACCTAGGGCAAAGCGTGCGCACGGAAACGATGGTCACAACATGGGTGGCGGCGCATTAAATAGCGCCTTCAGCGTCCGTGAAAATTCTGGAAACCGAGGACCACACGCGCGCGAAGGCGGAATCCGGCGACGGCTCGAACGGGGTGACGTGGAGTAACGCTGGCCGTTGGATCTCGATCCAACGGTCGCGTGGGTTAGGGTTTGGTCCGGTTCGAGTCCGACTCGGGTTCGACTCGGTCAGATGAACAGTAAAACCGATTGGATTTTCCAGCGATTTAATATTCAAAATAATTTCTAGAAATTCAAATAATTCGAGAAAAATAGCAAAATAATCAGAAAAATTCCAGAAAGATTCTGGAAAATACGTTGAGACATTTTGGACTCAAATAAAATATTTTCAACAAAATTTTATGTAAAACTTTTAATTATTTAATTATCTCAAAAGGGAATAAATTCAAATCAAATCCAAATAAATCCCAGAAAATTCCAAAAATTCTCAAAAGTGTAAAATTTCATTTAAATTCATGAAAAGCAAAAATTGGGGTGTTACAAACCTCCCCCTAACAGAATCTCAACCCCGAGATTCAGGGCTGACTAAGGAATAGGTTCGGAAATTCTTTCTTCAAATCCTCTTCGCGCTCCCAAGTCGCTTCACTCTCTGCATGGTTGCTCCACTAGACTCTGCAGAAGCGGGTTGACTTATTCCTTGTCTCTCGATCCATGGTGTCCAGAATCTTCACGGGGTGTTCCTTATATGTCAGATCTTCTTGCAGCTCTATTGACTCTAGTGGCGTCTGTTCATTTGGCACTCGGAGACACTTCTTCAGTTGGGATACATGGAACACATCATGCACTCCCGCCAACGACTGTGGCAACTCCAATTGGTTAGCAACTTCTCCTCGGCGACTCAGGATCTTAAACGGACCAACATATCTTGGCGCAAGCTTCCCTTTAGCGTGGAACCTCTTAACTCTCTTGAGTGGTGTAACCCTGAGATATAAAAAGTCTTCCGGTTCAAAACTCAAGTCTCGACAATGGTTATCAACGTAACTTTTCTGTCTCGACTGAGCTATTTTCAGTCTTTCCCGGATCATGGCAATCTGTTCTTCGGCTTCTTGAAGGATATCCGGTCCAAAGACATGTCGTTCACCCATCTCATTTCAATTCAATGGCGTTCGACATGGTCGGCCATACAGTGCCTCAAAAGGTGACATTTGTAAACTGGCCTGATAGCTGTTATTGTAACTGAACTCTGCGTATGGCAGACTCTTATCCCAAGAGGTAACATAAACCAATGCACAAGCTTTTAGCATATCCTCCAGAATCTGATTAACTCTTTTGGTCTGTCCATCCGTCTGCGGATGATATGCAGTACTGAAGTTCAAACAGGTCCCCATGGCTTCATGCAGCTTATTCCAGAATCTTGAGGTAAATTGGGTACCTCTGTCCGATACAATTTTCTTTGACACTCTATGCAAACAGACGATCCTGGTCATATATAGTTCTGCTAATTTATCTCCTGAGTAAGTAGTCTTTACAGGAATAAAATGAGCGACTTTAGTCAAGCGGTCCACTATAACCCATATGGAGTCATATCCTCCCTGAGTCTTCGACAAACCGGTAATGAAGTCCATTCCGATTTCCTCCCACTTCCACTCAGGAATCTTCAATGGCTGCAGCAATCCTGCTGGCCTCTGATGCATTGCCTTGACTCTCTGACATATGTCGCATAACACAACATGCTCTGCGACTTCACGTTTCATGCTTGGCCACCAAAATCTCTCCTTCAGGTCCTGGTACATCTTGGCACTTCCTGGATGAATGGAATACTTGGAGTCATGAGCTTCCTCCAGAATCAATTGCTTCAGCTCTTTCTTGTTCGGTACACAGATGCGGTCATTAATCCACAATGTACCCTGCTCATCCAGCTGGAAGTCCTTAGCCTTGCCTTCATCCATTTTGGACTTGATCCTCTGGATCTTGGTAGCATCCTTCTGCCCCTCTCGGATTTGGTCCTCTAATGTTGGCTTTACTTCCAACGCGGCTAGGAATCCTTCAGGTACAACTTCCAAATTTAGTTTCTGTAACTCCCTGCATAGCTCGTCCTGGCTTTCGGCTAGCAACGCATTCACGGTATGGCTCTTCCGACTCAAGGCATCGGTCACCACATTGGGCTTTCCGGGATGGTAATGGATTCCGACACTGTAGTCCTTGATCAACTCTAACCATCTCCTTTGCCTCATATTCAGATCCGATTGGGTGAAAATGTACTTAAGACTCTTATGGTCCATGTACACCTCACATCTGTTCTCAATCAGATAATGACACCACAACTTCAAGGCATGCACTACGGCTGCTAACTCCAGGTCATACGTCGGGTAATTCTCTTCATGCGGCCTCAATTGTCTTGATGCATACGCAACAACTTTCCGGTTTTGCATCAACGCGCACCCAAGTCCCTGGTGCGATGCGTCATAATAGATATTAAAGCTTTGATTAACATCCGGTAAGACTAACACCAGCACTGATGTCAATCGCTTCTTCAGCTCTTGGAAACCTCTCTCACATTCCGGCATCCAGTTAAACTTCTTCTCCTTTTTCAACAATTGAGTAAGAGGTCTCGCAATTGTCAAAAAGCCTTCAATAAAGCGGCGGTAGTAACCAGTCATCCCAAGGAAACTCCAAATCTGGGTCACTGTCTTCGGCTGTTCCCAATGTAACACAGCTTCTACTTTGCTTGGATCAACGGTGACTCTTTCTGCAGTCATTACAAGTCCAAGGAACTCCACCTTGTCCTTCCAAAAGTCGCACTTGCTGAACTTGGCGAAGAGCTGCTGTTCCCTTAGCTCCTCCAATACTAACCTCAGGTGTTCTGCGTGCTCTTCTCTTGTCTTGGAGTAGACTAAGATGTCATCTATGAACACGATAACAAACTTGTCTAGATACTCCATGAAAACCTTGTTCATCATGTTCATGAAATAAGCTGCCGCATTCGTCAGACCAAAGGACATAACTGTAAACTCATAATGTCCATATCTTGACGAGAATGCTCCCTGTTGTGCCATCCTGTGCTTCCGGTTGTCATCCAATTCCTTGCGCTTGTCCTCTAGGATAAGTGCCTTATTCACAAGCTCTTGGAAGTCATGAAAGGTGTGGGTAATCAATCCCACCTTAGTCCAGAATTCAGTCCCTTTAAGAAGCGAGATTGCCTAGCCTTATCTGTTGCTACGTCTTCAGGTGCGTAGTGGGCGCCATGTGAAGAAAATTCCAGAACTACAGCCTCATCCCAGATGCAAAGACAAGGGAAAGGTGAGTAAACTTATTGAGATATTCAGCCACTGACAGGCTGCCCTGCTTTAAGGCTCTGAACTCTTCCTTCTTGAGGTCCATTATTCCCTCCGGCACGTGATATTGACGGAATCTAGTTGTAAACTCCTCCCAGGTGATCTCCTTTGGGTTTTCCTGGGTAGCGTAGTAATTCTCCCACCATTCCGCTGCGGTCCCTTGTAGCTGATGAGAGGCGTAGAGCACCCTCTCATTTCCCACACATTGGGTAATGTGTAGCTTCCTTTCTATTGACCTTAACCAGTCATCTGCCTCCAATGGATTGGCGTTTCCTGAAAATGTGGGTGGATGAGTCCTCATAAACTTTGACAACATTGAGTTCTGACGTTGTCCCTGATTTGCTTGGTTAGCAGTGGCCTGAGCGATGACTTGCTACATCTGTTGCATCATAGCATGCATCAGCTGAGTTTGTGCAACAAGGAAGGCTCCAAAGTTCTACATGTCAACTGGCGGTGCTGGCTGGGGTGCAGGTGCTCCATCATTAGGGTTTCCAGCTGGGCGAGAACCACTTCCGTTGCCTCCAAGGTTTCCGCGAGTGTTCACCATCTGTCGATGGCTCCAAGGTTTAGAGATGAGGGGGAAACAAGCATAGGTAAGTATTAGAGAAACTTATGCGGGGTGAAGGTGTAACTCAAAATCCAACTTTATTACTTAATAATAACTTGGTATGGTTGCTCACTGTAACACCCCGGCATTTAATATGCCCGAATGCTACCAAACATAGACTAAGCAACCTCTAAATACCACAAATACAAGCAATTTACAGCAAAGGCACGAATGCTAAAAACCGAAATTTCGGCAGCATCTCCTTTGTTTTAACATGAATTGAAGGAACAACAAAAGCATAGCAATATATGGCAACATAAGAGGCATCTAAAATAGCAATAATTAACGGCATGACAACAATATAAGTCTAATTCCAAGCATTCAATGTCTCCATGAGCCAAACGAACAATAAGACTCTCATATCGCAAAACTAAATCATAAATCAATAAGCATCACACTTAATTTATTATCAAGACCCAATTGAATGACTGTGGGAACAAATGAGTGAAGCTACGTGTAAAAGTGTGACTATTTCCCTTCCCCGCATGCCGGTCTCATGGTACCTAAAACAACAAGAAAGCACAAGCGTGCGTTCAACACTCAGCAAGTATATTGCAATGGTACAAAAGAACAGTTACATGGCTACAACAACTCACATCATGTCTATCATCTTATTCATGATCACATATCATTATCATCATCATCATCATGTATGCAATGCGATGCGATGCACATGTCTCCTGGAAACTCATACCGGAATGGTTGAGTACACACCCGTCGGTGTGTACCCTCTCCCCCCTTCCATCCCGAAGATGGAGGGTGCCTACTCCTCGCTTCCATTCACCGCGGTGGATGGAATCACGATGTAGGACTTACTCAATGGCGCTCCGGACTAGTCATAACTTTCTCACCGACCTTACCAGACTAGTTATGACTTCCTCACCGACCCGGCCATGTATCATGCCATGTATGCAAACATGCCAACATCATAGATATCTTGTACATTAACACATGGCATCATAACATACTAAAGCATATTCATCATATCAATGGCAAACATTAAAGCATGGCATGTGAATATATCATATATTCCATTTCAATCTCAACAAAACTAGCAATCTACAACCCGCTACCCATTCCAATACACTTGCCTCAACCACGGGCGACAGATTGGCGAGAAGTAGAGGGCACCCCCAGGGTCACACCACCTGCACACAGGCACCACACACTCAAAACCATGCCCACAAAATAATACGCAAACACTCTTCTACCCCGACTTCGCAAACTACTCGCACAACCCAAAACAGAGGTTCTGTCCCGTCGGGATAGCAGACTTGCAACGAGCATAACTCGGGTTCTAAGACTCCGAATCGATTAAACGAGTACATCCTCGTGTAGCTTAGGAAATTTCATAACTTTTTATAAGTATATGGAAAAACTGATTTGGAATCTAAAGTGGTTTAATCTACATAATACTATGATCTGTTCCAATCACATCACAGTTTTTAACACGTTCGAAAAAACAAGCATAACTTTCAAACGGCTGGGAGGAATTGGACGTTCCTTATACCCACTGAAAGGTATTGAAATTATCTACAACTTCTTCAATAGGTGGCCGACCAAATTCCGATTCTAAATTGGCGAAAACCCAAACCCTAGGTCGACTACTCATGCTGCCCGAAACAGAGAACGTGGCAACCTCTAGATTTCATCTAATCTACCCAATTACAGCACCACCAATTGATCTAAAAACATGATATTAACCCTTAGAACAGTATCTAGACCAACCCCAAGGATCCCCGTGGCCATATCTTCGCCCGACGAACGAAAAACCAACGGATCTCCTCCCGGTTCGCGCGATCTCCTTCCTCGCTCCAAATCCACCGGTTCTCCTCATCGCGGAGCGCTCCAATGGACGGATCTTTGGGGTGGTGAGGTGGAGAACTCCCCTAGGGGCAGCAAGGGTGGTGGAGAGGTGAGGAGAGGGGTGGTGGTGCAATGGGGAGGAGGCGCAAGGGAGGATGGGGGCGGCTAGGAGAGGGAGGTGTGGGGGCGGCTAGGGCAATGGGGGGCGCACACAGCAGGGAGGGGGCGCAAAAAGGGCTGGGGGAGGCCAGCAACCAGGTCTCCTACTCCTATTTGGACTCAAAACACCTTCCTACCAGAGCCCACGACCCTTTCCCTTAGGCCCAAACTCCGCCGGAAAGGCCCAAACTCCCGGAAACGCAAATAAACCTCATACCGTAAAGTTTTAACCTCCGATTCCACATCCCATAATGTTTTTGACCTCAACATTCACATTTTATAAGGTTACGACACTCCGAGGTGTCACACTCACAATGCCTAAGGGCCTTGCAACACATACTGCACACTCAGCAATCAATGAAAATTCAAATTAAACTAACACTGGAGTCTAACACTTCTAAGGGTGACTCTTTATTTTTAGAAACGACTCGACAAAGGAGTCTCAACCACTTGAACGCTCACTCCTTGACCCAACCTCCACGACCTGCACTTGGTGGGTGTGGCGGCATCGGTGCGAAGCAATCTCCATGACCAACAATAGCTGTGGTCGACGACGCAACGTCCTCCTCTGGCTCTGGCTGCGGCTCAGGCGTGGGTTGTGGCTATGGCTGTGGTGTTGGCTCCTCCGGGTCTGGGGCCTCCAGCTCTAACACTGGCTCCGGGCCCTGCCCGTACAGGGCTGTCTCCAGCTCTGTGATCCTTTGTGTAGCGTAGGTGACGTACTCGCGAGCATTCTCCAGTTATTCCTTCCCTTCCTTGACCTCCTCGTGAGCCTTCTGTAATTCCCGAACTGTGTCATCAAGAACATCCTCCTGAGCGACAACAAACCTCGCCAGATGCATCAGAGTAGCATCCTCGTCTTCTATCGGCTCCCGTTCAATCCTATTGTCTCGGCGTGGGTGGTGACAGAACACTGTGCCCTCCAGCTCTCTGGAGTAGGTGCGAGCGACGTGCCTCATAGTTCGGCACGACACCTCCTGGATTCCCATCTCAAATGTAGACCTCCTGGCCGTGAAGTAGCATGGGTTGCTGAACTTCGTCTTCTCGCGGGCATACACGGTGATCTTGACGTCCCATGCCTTGACCAATCCTGCCTGTACTACGGTAATCCCCTAGTAGAGTGGCCTCTCAAAACCTCCAAGCACCTGTAACATACGCCACAACTCGGCAGCGTAGCCTCCCTCACGCTCGGCGTAGTAGTTGAGCATCTTCATCTGCCAAAGACACCCACGTGAGAATGCAACAACTTTAAAACAAAGTGTGAACAAGAGAAATTTAGCAAAAGGGATATGAAAAGAGAGAAGGGGATAAGGCGAGATTTCATTCATCATCTTGTCAAGTTTTAACTTTATAAAATAGGTTTTATCCTCACTACGACCATTCTAGCTAAGGGGTAGTCCTACAGTCAGTATGGCTCTGATACCACCTCTGTCGGGACCCGAATTTGCAAATCCGGACCCTATGTGTATTCAGCACTAGTCCAGGATCAAACTAGTGTACACAGTCTCAACATCGGTAGATATCACAATCATACACATCGATAATAGTAAAGTACTTTAATTAGAATAACCAAACTGGTTGCTCGACCTTAGGGTCAAGTTACAAGAGTACGTCACACAGGGCGAAAACTTATCAAAGGAAACAAAATTGCAGCGGAATAAAAGCATCAACGTGCCATTATCAATATCATTCTTACCACTTGCCCTGGTCGAAATCTATTTATCAAACCCAGTTGATTACCAAGCACCACGTGCCATTATCAATATCACAACACATGATACTTCTCCAAAACAGGTTCAATATCTCATTAGGTCAATATTAACATTTGATTGTCCAAAATCATGACATGTGCACGTAGCAGGTCTAAGCAATATACTACAACGGTATAAATACCCAATGTTGGCAATTCAATAGTGTCCAACTAAATATTCCACAACTAGGGTGACAAGGGTTCATGGCACATAATTTAATTAATCAAGGTGTCATACTGCAATTTGGCATTTATCTAATTCTCAGAAATAATTTAAACAATTTCTGATTAAATTAGCATGCAATAATTTAAATTAAATTAATTTCAAAGGTGGGATCAAAATGGTCAAAACATAACTTGCCTTCAAAAAGTACTTGTTCTGGGTCTTGAGCTGGCTCCTGGGTCAAAACTTCACCTTCGTAACCTTCGGACACTTCAACGTCTACTCGTAACGAGTGCAAATAGCAATAACATAAATAAATAGTAGGCAAAAGTGTCCAAAAATTCAAACAAACTTCATAAACAGAGAGAGCACATTTTTATAAATTTTTAGCAATTTGAAACGTCCGAATCAGAGTTAAAACGCAAAAGTTATACCCGTTTAAGTTTGAAAAATTAATTAATTAAATATAATCAGAGAAAACTTATGTCCGAAAATTAAATAAAATTCTCCATTATGTAGAGCTCAATTTTATACAAATTTAGAAATTGGAATCACCCAAATCGGAGTTAAAATGCAAAAGTTATAAGCGTTTGAAGTTTAAAGAAATCAAATAAAAGAATAAACCGAATTAATTCATTTATTTTTCTATTGAAAAATCCATTTATGACGTCAGCATTGCGTTAGCGGCAATTTTGAATTTCCACCGAATTATTTTTCTAAAGAAAAATCGAATTATGATGTCATGCTTGCGTTAGCCGGTCCATAGACCCGGTCCACGGCCCGAGTTCGGCCCACCGTGGACCCGGTCCACGGGTGCACATGTCACTGACACGTGGGACCCAATCGGATGACGTCATTGCTGACGTCATCGCGCTCGACCGCACAGTACTAACACGTGGGCCCCACCGTGGCGTCACAGATGACGTCACGATGCGGTTGGCTGACCCGCTGACATGCGGGTCCCACGCTGACATCACGCGTGACGTCAACGACGACCGGGCGCGCCCGCGCTGAACGCGCCGGTCCAATTACTGGCCACGTGGCACGATCTCGGCCATTGATTTGAAAATCAACGGTCAAGATTGGATCCAGATCTCGCACGTTTGGGTAACGTGGCTTGATTTGGACCGCGCGATTCGAATCGGACGGTTAAGATTGGATCGGGTTTCATCGCGTCATGGGGGCGACGTGGCATGTCCTAGCATATGACGCGTGGTTCAATCTACATCGTTCAATTTCGATCAAATGGCTGAGAATGCATCTAACGCTACAACGCGAGTTAACCCTAACCGTACGATCTAGATCTAACGGCTGAGATTAGATCTAACATGGTGCAATCTACGACTACGTGGCTCAATCTAAAGCGTTGGATCTAGATCCAACGGTTGAAAATAGATCTAAAACCGAAACGTGGAAAACACTTACGGGTGACGTGGACGTATCTGGGCAGTTCGATGAAGATCCAACGGCGAAGGGAGCTCGCAATTTCGGCAATGTCCACGGCGGAGCTGGCTGGCCGGAGTTGAGGACGACGACGTGGCCAACGGCGCTTCGGGGCAGTTCTGGCAAAGTGAGTGGTACACACGGGTGCGTCTTGACGCGACGGTCTCGGATCTAGGCACCAACACGGCGGAGACGGCTCGATGGCGGCGGAAAATGACAAAAACCGCGGGGAACCCTACCGCGACTTCGGCGAGCGATTCCGGCGTGGGTACGGCGGCTTGAGCTCCAAGACCTAGGGCAAAGCGTGCGCACGGAAACGATGGTCACGACACGGGTGGCAGCGCATTAAATAGCGCCCTCGGCGTCCATGAAAATCGTGAAAACCGAGGCCCACACGCGCGCGACGGCGGAATCCGGCGGCGGCTCAGATGGGGTGACGTTGCGCAACGCTAGCCGTTGGATCTCGATCCAACGGCCGCGTGGGTTAGGGTTTGGTCCAGTTCGAGTCTGACTCGGGTTCGACTCGGTCGGATGAACAGTAAAAACGATTGGATTTTCCAGCGATTTAATATTCAAAATAATTTCTAGAAATTAAAATAATTCTAGAAAAATAGCAAAATAATCAGAAAAATTCTAGAAAATACTTTGAGACATTTTGGACTCAAATAAAATATTTCCAAAAAAATTTTATCTAAAAATTTTAATTATTTAACTATCTCAAAAGGGAATAAATTCAAATTAAATCCAAATAAATCCCAGAAAATTCCAAAAATTCTCAAAAGTGTAAAATTTCATTTAAATTCATGAAAAGCAAAAATTGGGGTGTTACAGAGCAATTCTTCGTAAGTGAAAGTGGCATGTGAAGAACGCGAAAAACTACCCAAATTTTTCCTGCAAGGATGCACCTGTGCAACTAGGGTTTCCTGCCCAAATTACGACTACGGTGCTCCGGCATGGGTAATGCAGTCCAGACATTCCGACACGCTGGTCAGGCACACTACAAATGCAACATTGAAGGAGTATGTGGTTAATGATATGCATGTATATTTCGTAATGCATTTTTCGTACTTCTAACTTCGTTCACGTATGACACCATCAAGATGATATTTGCTACTTCTTCTAATGGATCGATGACCCTGACAAGTACGAAAATTTTGTTAACACGTATATTATTTATATATTTTTTAAAAACCGAGACCGCACTGCCCTTTTTTTATTATACTTATTTTCTAATTTTTTATTTTTTTTATTTCAACAAAATTCATATACGCTTCCCTCTTCTTTCTTCCCCCTCTTTCTTTCTCTTCCCCTCTTCCCCTCTTTTTTTGCTTGTAGTGCTCTTTGTCATCATTTGGAATGGTGACAGAGAGTCTGACCAATGATAGACTCTCTGTCACCATTCCAAATGACGATAGAGAGGTTTCCATTGCGCAAAAGCTCTCTATCGCCATTTCAAATGGCGATAGACTTTGTCGATTTTTGAAACGGCAACAGAGAGTCTGTCGCCATTTCAAATGGCTAGATAGAGGTATTTTTGTTATTTTTTAACTAGTATATTATTTCTATAATTTTTCATTAAAAATATTATTTTAAAAAATTCAAGGGATTCTTGCCCTGATGGGGATGCTAATGGACAAAAATCTATCCTATGATGTCCCCACTATGCTTGACAGGTTAAACATAATAGAGATCATCCTAAATAGAGTTGCACTAGGATCAGCTAAGGAAATAGCAGTGTACACAAGTAGAATCTTTCACCGTTTAATAGGTGGTACCTTATTGATAGGGCACATAAAGTGCTTTCTTAGCCCTGGCCATGGTGTATACTACATAACCCACTTATTCATTATAGAAGTCTAGTACCTCCCTTCTGATGGTCTTCTACTACACAAAGTCATGGTATTCAATTTTTCCACAATTGTAGTCCATTGTAAGAAGTATCAACATAACTCACACCATAATGAGAATCAGTCACTACCTCAATAGAGTTAACATAGATGACAAGTTTGAAAAACAAAAATGAAACAAGTCTAAGAACAAAATTATTCATCAAGCTACGAAAGGGTGATGCATGCATTTATACATATGCTCGCTGGCTAGCTAATTGACCAAGGAGGCAAGGTGTCCAATCCACAACTATCGCCGCAAAGAACTACACATGCAAATCACATCCAATCGTCGTCTCCTGCTGACCTCGTCGCCTCCCATCCTCGATTGCTCACTTTAAGCTGAAGTGTTCAACTCCATGTCATCCCTACTATTTTTAGGAGAAGTCTATATAACACCTTGAACCTTGAACTCGAACTACGAAACCCACAGAAATGCTTATATTAGACGGACCATCACAGACGGTTTTGAAAAACCGTCTATAATATAGAACATCACAGACGATTCTACAAAACCAACCGTCAGCGAAACTATCACAAACCATTCTTTGTCTGCCATCACGGACGGTTTGAATACAAAACCTTCTGTGAAATTACCACAGACGGTTTTATGCAATAACCGTCTGTGATAGATATGGCTATCATCGGCAGTTTAGTGTAGAGAACCGTCTGTAAGATATCAAAGACGGTTTGTACACATCACCGTCTGTGATTATCTGTATATCATAGACGGTTATTTCAAAGAACCGTCTACGATAAAGTTTGCCTATATATAGGCCCGAGCGCAAGTTCGATTTGTAGTCATGTGCCGGGATTGAATGTTAAGACCATTATATCACAGACGGTTTGGCCATATAACTGTCTGTAAGAAAGGCAGCCTATATAATAGGTGATTCTTGTGATCTAAGGTTAGTAATGGATAATTGCATTATATATGTTAATTTAGATCTAAGGTTAGTAATGGATATAAAATTGCCTTATATATATTAATTCAATATCTAGCTTGGTTATGTAAGAAATTTAAGATCGTTTAGATCTAGCTTGTAGATCCATGTTTTGGTGGTGATCTAAGCTAGCTAGTAATTGGACGTTATAATTGCAATATTATTTTCAAGCTCTAACTTGTTAAGGAAAGTGTACTTAATCAGTTCAAAGGAAGGTTCTAATTGGATCGAATATTACATGTGTAGCTTAGATGGATCAAGCTGGATGTACGCTGAGAACCGTACGAGTGTGGAGTACATTAATGGTGTCTCCACTTTTAGAAGAGCTGCAGAGGAGGACATGTTTAATAAGGGAGTGCAATATATGTCTTGTCCATGCATCGATTGCGAGAATCTGATGATGTTTCGAAACTCAGCGCAGATCGAAGCACACTTGATTATGCAAGGTTTCAAAAAGGGGTATACATGTTGGACCAGTCACGGCGAAGAGCAGAATATACAAGAAGCAGGTGGTATTGTTAACATCTTCGACGAAGTCAACGATATACCGGATGATCACATCGATTCTGCTTTCGACGAGGATATGTTGCATGATGACAATCTGGACCAGATGCTGCGAGACGCAGAAGGGAACCGTGATGAAAGGGAATATGAAAAATTCGTGGGTTTGATGGAGGACTCGAAGAAACCTTTGTTTGCTGGTTGCAAGGTAAAATACACAAGGTTGTCGTCCGTGCTTGAACTGTTGAAATTGAAGGCAAGCAATGGTTGGTCAGACAAGAGTTTCACAGTGCTGTTACGTCTATTGGCAGATATGCTTCCAGAGGGAAACGAGTTGCCGACAACAACCTACAAAGCCAAGAAGGTTCTATGTCCCTTGGGAATGGAGGTAGAAAGAATACATGCATGTCCGAACGATTGTATCCTATACCGCAAAGAGTACGCAAACTTGCATGTATGTCCGGTGTGCAACGCATCCCGGTACAAGCGTAAGAGTCATTCGGATGAGGAGGTGAAGAAAGGAACTCCTGCTAAGATGGCATGGTATCTGCCTCTAATTCCCCGATTGAAGCGTTTGTTCGCTAACCCAAAGGAGGCAAAACTGCTGTGTTGGCATTCCGAGAAGCGTAAGAATGATGGAATGCTAAGACACCCTACTGACTCCACCCAGTGGAGAATCATCGATAGGAGGTATGAAGAATTCGCTGTGGAGATGAGGAATATAAGGTTTGGACTGAGTACAGATGGAATGAATCCGTTCGGTAACGTGAGCAGCCGGCATAGCACTTGGCCCGTGAATCTCTGTATCTACAACCTTCCTCCTTGGTTGTGTATGAAGCGGAAGTACATTTTATTGTTCGTGCTTATCCAAGGACCGAAACAACCTGGGAACGATATTGATGTGTACCTATCTCCATTGGTGGAAGATCTAAAAACATTGTGGGTTCCTGGGGTACAGGTTTGGGATGCATACAAATGAGAGAACTTCACTTTGCACTGCTTGTTGTTCTGCACCATAAATGATTACCCTGCACTTGCTAACCTGTCAGGCCAGAGTATAAAAGGTGCCAAAGCTTGCACTCACTGCCTAAACGATACTGAGAGTGTGTGGTTGAATCACTCCCGTAAAATCGTGTACATGCGTCACTGTAGGTTCCTTGGGAGGAAACACCCATACCGCAAGATGAAGAAACTATTCGACGGGACGAACGAAAACGGTTCAGCTCCAAGGCCTTTTAGCGGGAGAGATGTTCATGACTTTGTTAAGGACTTGGATGTTACACATGGAAAGGGACGTAAAGCAAGGTTGACCCGTGAGAAGAGCTTGTGGAAGAAGAGATCAATCTTTTGGGACCTACCTTACTGGGAGCACCTAAAAGTTCGCCACTGCATCGATGTCATGCACGTGGAGAAGAATGTCTGTGATAGCCTGATTGGTCTCCTACTAAACATTAAGGGCAAAACAAAGGATGGTATCAACGCACGACTTGACTTAGTCGATATCGGCATAAGACCTGAGTTAGCACCAAAAGAGACCGTTAAAGGTGGTATGTATTGCGAACCAGCTTGTTACACTCTGTCAAAGGCCGAAAGAACTGAACTGTGTCAATGCTTGCACGGTGTGAAAGTTCCGTCCGGCTACTCGTCGAACATGAAGAGACTTGTTTCAATGCAAGATTTAAAATTAATTGGCATGAAGTCTCATGATTGTCATGTGTTGATGACACAAATGCTCCCTATTGCTATTAGAAGTATTTTGCCAGTCAAGGTCCAAGAGACAATCACGAGGTTGTGTTATTTATTTAACACAATCGCTCAGAAGGTCATCGATCCCGAAGGACTAGATGCTCTGCAGGCTGAGGTGGTGATGACTCTATGTAATCTTGAGATTTATTTCCCTCCGTCATTTTTCGATATCATGGTCCATCTCACTATTCACCTTGTGACAGAGATAAAGATGTGCGGGCCTGTGTTCCTACGTAGCATGTACCCGTTCGAGAGGTACATGGGAATTCTTAAGTCTTACGTACGAAATTGATCTCGTCCGGAGGGTAGCATTGTCGAAGGTTATGCAACCGAAGAGGTCGTCGAGTTCTTCATCGATTACATGGCTCAGGCCCATCCAATAGGTGTGCCTCGATCTCGCCATGAGGGGAGGCTCCAGGGTATCGGGACCATCGGAAGGAAAGCAATCATGCCTGATCCAGTTGCTTGTGCTCAAGCCCATTTCACGATTCTACAATACATGGCTGTAGTGTCCCCGTATATCATCGAGCACAAGCAATGGCTAAGGCAAGAGAATCCAGCACGACAGGAGTCTTGGATCACGAGACAACATAACCTTCAGTTCAACAATTGGTTCAAAGAGCGGCCCATCACTGGGAACTCGTCATATGACACCCTGAAATGGTTGGCAAAAGGCCCAGCTTTTACAGTTGTCACATGGAAAGGATATAACTTAAATGGATACACATTTTACACGATAGATCAGGATTTGAAGAGCACAAACCAAAATAGCGGGGTCCACATAGATGCATTCAGTACCGCTAGGTCAACGAGGAGCACCTACTATGGGTTCATAGAGGAGATTTGGGAGCTTGACTACGTACTTTTCAAGATCCCGCTATTTCGGTGTCATTGGGTCCACCTCCAGCACGTGAAGGTTGACAAGTACGGTATCACTACTGTGGACCTCGAACGCGTCGGATACAAATATGAACCATTCGTGCTCGCAAACCAAGTTGTTCAAGTCTTCTATGTTACCGACCCGTCCAACAAGAAGCGCCACGTAGTTGTTCAGGGAAAAAGGAGGATTGTCGGAGTTGAGAATGTAGTAGATGAGGAAGAGTACAATCAATTTAATGATTTGCCTCCTATCAGAAATGCCAGCATGGTCCAAGAAGAACAAACTGAGGTAGTCAGCTACACACGCGTCGATCATCGTGAAGGGCTAATTTTCACTGTATAATTACAATGTGAACTTGTAAGCAAGTGCATGTATGCATAATAAAGTAATATTTCTGTACTTCTGTGTACTCATTACAATTACTTCTGTATTTATCTCAATTATTTTGTGTGCTTTGGAAAAACAATAATCTGCAATGTATAATAACAACTAAAAGTAATATTTTGTGTGCTTTAAAGATGGTTCTTAAAGAGCACCGTCTATGATATTTCATATCACAAACGGTTCGCAAACACAACCATCTTTAATGTTGAGCTATTACAGACGGTTATATTTAATAACCGTCTGTGATAGTTATTAAACATTAAATAAACATCTGTAATATCGCAGACGGTTATGAAATATAACCATCTGTAATAAGTAAACATTAAAGATGGTTGTGTTTGAGAACCGTCTGTGAAATTTATATCACAGACGGTTGTGTTTAAAAACCGTCTGTGATATGTGCCTCTATATAACTTCTACAATGAAAACGTTTCTATCAGACTTCAAACCCTAACGCACTGATGGAGACCGTCGCCGCCTCCCCGAGCCCCGCCGCGGCGTTGGCGCCTCCTCCCCCGGCGAACGCGCCTCCTCCCCCGACGGTTGCACCTCCTCCTCCCCCGACGGCTGCGCCTCCTCCTCCCCCAGCGACGTCTCCTCCTCTATCACAAGGTTGGTCTCCTCCTCCCCTCTCAGGACAGTGCGATCCTTTTAAGGCCTCTGTTGCTTCCGTTGCCTCGTTGTTGTATGCATGAAGAAATAAGGTAGGATTCCTTAGAACGGTTCAATTGAACGTCCTCGAACTTGATGAGAAGGTATATGATCAAACAGAAATTCCATCTAGTAAGTTAGTATAAGTTGGAAACATCTTACAAACAGAAATATTTGCAAGGTCCATCAGTATATACCTGTGACACTACGGAATGGTGTGAGATTATTTAATGTGAATGTTAAGGTCAAAAACTTTATGAAATATGGTATTGGAGGTTAAAACCATATGGTAGGAGGTTTAATAGCGTTTCCGGGCCGTTTCCGGGGTTTTGGGCCTTTCCGGGGGAGTTTGGGCCTAAAAGAGGAGATTGTGGGCTTTGGTGGGATGGAGTTTGAGTCCATGTAGGACTAGGAGAGTTGTGTGGGCAGGTAAAAGGGGCCTCCCCCTGCCCTCCTTGCGCCCCACAACTCCCCTTGGGCGCCCCATCCCTCCCCCTTGAGCCCTAGCCGCCACCTCCCCTCTCTCCCTCCCCCACTTGGCCATGCGCCTCCCCTTGCCCTTGCCCTTTTGCTTCCCACCTCTCCTCCACCTCTCCTCCACCCCTTGCTGCCCTAGGGTAGCCTCCCCACCCCTGCACCTCGAGGATCCATCCATTGGAGCGAGGAGCGAGGAGCGAGGAGCGAACCGGGAGGAGATCCATTCAGATTTCGTGCGTTGGGCAAAGGTATGACCATGGGAATCATTGGGGTTGGTCTAGGTACTGTTCTAAGGGTGTTTATCAAGTTTTTAGATCAATTGGTGATGCTGGATTTGATTAGATTAGATGGATTCTTGACTTGGTCACGTTCTCTATTTCGGACAGCATGAGCAGTAGACCTAGGGTTCGGTTTTTCGCCAATTTAGAGTCCGAATTTGGTCGTACGGATGTTGAAAAAGTTGTAGATAATTTCATTATCTTTCAGTGGATATAAAGAACGTTAAATTCCGCCCAGCCGTTTGAAAGTTATGGTTCTTTTACCGAGCGTATTAAAATCTGTGAGGTGATTGGAACAGATCACGGTATTTTGTAGATTAAGCAACTTTAGAATCCGAATCAGTCTTTCCTTATACCTAGAAAAAATTGGGAAATTTCCTAAGCTATGCGAGAATGTACTCGTTTAATTGATTCGGAGCCCCAGAACTCAAGTTATTCCTTTTGGAAGGCTGTTGTCCCGACGGGACAGAACCGCTGTTTTCGGGTTTTGCGAGTAGTTGGCAATGTCGGGGTAGATGAGGGTTTGCGTACTGTTTTGTGGGCTTGATTGTGAGTGTGTGGTCCCTATGTGCAGGTGGTGTGACCCCGGGAGGGCCTACTACTTCTCGCCAATCCGTCGCTCGTGGTTGAGGCAAGTGTATTGTAATGGATAGCGATTTGTAGGTTGCTTGTTGAGACTAGATGAAAATGGATTATATGATATGATCACTTGCCATGCTTTAATGATTGCCAATGATATGATGAGTATGTTTATCATGTTAAGATGCCATGTGTTAATGTACAAGTTAATTATGATGTTGGCATATTTGCATACATGGCATGATTACATGGCCCGGGCGGTGAGAAAGTCATAACTAGTCCGGGAAGGTCGGTGAGAAAGTTATGAATAATCCGGAGAGCCAATGAGTAAGTCCTACATCGTGATTCCATTCACCGCGGTGAGCAGGCGAGGAGTAGGCACCCTTCATCTTCGGGATGGAAGGGGGGGTGCACACCGACGGGTGTGTACTCAACCATACCGGTATGAGTTTCCAGGAGATATGTGCATCGCATTGCATTACATTGCATTGCATTATATGAGGATGTTAAATGAGGATGATTTATGATGATGTCAATGATATGCTTACACTATGAATATGAGATGTGTATGATCTTGTGTGTGAAAAGTGGTGATGAAGGTATTGGAATGTATTTTCTTGTTCCATTGCATTATACTTGCTGAGTGATGAACTCACGCTTGTGTTTATGTTGTTTTTCTTAGGTACCATGAAACCGGCATGCGGGGAAAAGGGTTTAGCTACACATCTACACGTAGCTCCACACAAATTAGACAGTGTTATCATTTGGAGTCATGATAATGAAAGTATTGCCATGAAACTTGGAGTATTGCTTAACTGTGTGCTCGGTCTTATTATTTGATTCGTTTAGCTCATGAAGTGGTTGAATGCTTTATCCTGGACTTGTATTGTTGCTATCTCACATGTTATTGCTGTTTTAGATGCTTTCCATTATGATATATCTTGTGATACTGTTGTTGCTCCCTCAATTCATGTTAAAACAAAGGAGATGCTGCCGAAATCTCAGTTTTTAGCATGTGCGCCTTTGCTGGAATTTATGTTTAATTGTGGTATTTAGATGTTGTTTAGCTTATGTTTGGTAGCTTTCAGGCATATTAAATGCCGGGGTGTTACAATACCATGTTTTGAGCATCAATTACATTGGATTGATGGTTAGTGTAGATTTCTTTAGCCTGCGAATCTTCCTTCTCTTCCTGTCAATGATTAAACACATAAGCAAAATGATAAAGACGCAAGGCCAAGGTACTAAATAGACAAAATCATCAAATCACTTCCAAACTAAATAACTGTACAAAAAATATTAATCACGTCATTTTGTTTACAGGTAAATTGTCTCTACCTTCCTGTTTCTGAAGCAAAGAGATAGAACCGTGTTAACAAGACTAACCCACTAATCCTTTGACCTCTTAGAGGGCAACAATAAAGACAGAAAAAAACTTATTTCCCTCTCTAATTCCAAAAATTTTATTGTAAAATATTTTGAGTTGAAACTTTATTAGTTTACTATTACCCTCACTAGGGAAGAGGGAGGGGGGAGGATGGAGGTGGATGGAGAAGATGAAATGTGGCATTCTCAGATGATGTCCTTAAATTTATTAGTTTACTATTACCCTCAAATTAGTCATACCTAATAGCATCTATTGGCTGCTGTGTGTTAACTATCGTAGGGTTTACCGAATTAAGGATCGAGTGTTCTTTTAGATTTTCTAGCATATTTTTTTCTTTTTTTCTTAGTAGTTGTAAAACATATGTTATCAAATTTTAATTTAATATGTAATATAGATTCTTAACATGACATTTATTTCATTTATAATTTTGAATAATTTGCTATAATTTATCTGACCAAGCCAAATATACAACATGTAATAAAAAAGAAACCTTATTAGGAGCTATAGGAGAAATATAATAAAAGAAATGAATAAATCCATTTTACACCCATCAACATTTTCAAAATGTCAATTGAACACTGTCAAATATAAAAATCAGATTTTTAGCACCCTAAACTTACAAAATTAGGTCAACATACACCTTAAAGCGATTTTGAAGAGCGGGTTTGCTGACAGAAATCCAATTTAGAGTGGTTTTTATGGTTTTGCTATGTTGGTAGCCATGCCATTCATTTTGCCAATGTAGATCCAAATGAGAGATGGAATGCTTTCCTGCTATCTAGGTCTCACACATCAGTGACTAAAAAAAGTGCGGCAATAATTATTTTACTAGCTAAAATGTGGCTTCAATTTTAATGATCTAACCTTAGATGAGTTTAACAAGAAAATCTGGCAAACTGTGACAATCTTAGTATACGAATCAAACATGCTCCATAGGTGTTACTGCAAGCGCAACAAACTTTGCAAGATGCAGGTGTGCTTACTATTAGTACAAACTAACAACATATTTCCCTTATTTTACATCCTTTACCTTTTTGACATGGACTCTTAACTAATGAAACTGATTTTGTTTTCATTTGCAACTTGCAGGTGTTGGATAGTGGGTTTTACATAGGCTAGGCTCCTAAATTATGGATTACCGTTTTCACTCCAATGCTTGCATGCTGGAAGAATTGATTAGTCTCATGGAAAGAGAGGAAAACAACTCTGAATCCAATCCTGATCTCTGCCCCATAGGTAACTGTACCTTTTCCTTGGAAGGAGATCTTGATTATTATGTACAAATCTTAAAAAATTGGTTCGATTTCCTATTTTAGAGCATTTAGATTTATGATAAATGTTTCGATGCATATTTATTGTAAAAATATAAACACAATTGGTGGTTTATAATAATGGACATATAATAGAATGCTTCTGCTGGTTAGGATACCTATTTTCATCTTTTTAATGTTTTACCCTGGTGGAGATTTTATCTTTTAGGGGATGAGTGCTGACAGTGTAAACAAGTGTGCATATACAAGAATTTTTTTACTATACTATGAGCTGACATGAATCCATCTATGCAATATTAGTTGCTGACATGAATTCATCTATACAAGAAACTCGATTGCAATATTAGTTGCTGACATGAATTCATCTATACAGTGTAAACAAGTGCCGCTACTTTGAAGAAGGAGAAGTTTGTGAAGCTGATTATAGCTCATCTGTAGCACCCCGGCATTTAATATGCCTGAATGCTACCAAACATAAGCTAAACAACATCTAAATACCACATTTAACATAAAATTCCAGCAAAGGTGCATAGGCTAAAAACCGAGATTTCGGCAGCACCTCCTTTGTTTTAACATGGATTTAAGGAGCAACAACAGTATAGCATTATAAGGCAATATGAGAGACATCTAAAACAGGAATAAATAGAGTCTTAACGACAATATAAGACTAACATCAAGCACTTAATGTCTCCAAGTGTCAAAAGAACAAATAAGCTCTCAAATAGTAAAGCTAAACACTAAAGCAATGATCATCACACGCAATTTATTATCAAACTAATAGAATGACTTGTGGAATCATTAAGGTGAAGCTACGTGTGGGCGTGTGACTATTTCCCTTCCCCGCATGCCGATCTCATGGTACCTAAAACAACAAGAAAACACAAGCGTGAGTTCGAAACTCGGCAAGCATATTGCAATGGACAACAAGAACAACAACATGGCAATAACATCTCCCATCATGTAAATCATCTTATTCATAAACACTTAACATTGTCATCATCAATATGTATGCGATGTAATGCAATGCTCATGTCTCCTTGGAAACTCATACCAGTATGGTTGAGTACACACCCGTCGGCGTGCACCCTTTCCCCCTTCCATCCCGAAGATGGAGGGTGCCTACTCCTCGCTTCCATTCACCACGTGGATGGAATCACGATGTAGGTCTTACTCAATGGCGTTCCGGACTAGTCATAACTTTCTCACCGACCTTCCCCGGACTAGTTATGACTTTCTCACCGCCCTCGCCCCATCTCATGACATGCATGCAACTATGCCAATTATCATATCTCATTTGTACATAAACATATGGCATCATGTCATAGTACACATAAACACATGGCATCGAATCATGATAAGTATAGACACATAGCATCATATCATGATAATCATACTCAATATATCATTGGAAAACAGCAAGCATGGCAAGTGATCATAGCAAGTATTCAATCTTTCATCTAATCTCCACAAGCAACCTACGATTCCGCTATACATTACAACACACTTGCCTCAACCGCGGGCGACGGATTTGTGGGAAGTCGAGGGCACTCCCGATGTCACACCACCTGCACATAGGCATCACACACTCACAATCATACCCACAAAACAGTACGCAAAACCCCATCTAACCCGACATTGCCCACTACTCGCAAAACCTAAAACAGAGGTTCTGTCCCGACGGGACAGCAGCCTTGCAAAAAGCATAACTTGAGTTCTGGGACTCCGAATCAATTAAACGAGTACATCCTCGCGTAGCTTAGGAAATTTCCCAACTTTCTCTAGGTATATGGAAAGACTGATTCGGACTCTAAAGTCGTCTAATCTACAGATTACCGAGATCTGTTCCAATCGCGTCACAGATTTTAATACGCTCGGTAAAACAGTCATAAATTTCAAACGGCTGGGCGGAATTTATCGTTCTTTATATGCACGGAAAGATAATAAAATTATCTACAACTTCTTAAAAGTCCGTACAGTCAGATTCGAAATCTAAATTGGCGAAAACAGGAACCCTAGGTCGACTGCTCATGCTGTCCCAAAACAGAAACGTGGCAACGTCTAGATCTAACCCAAATTACTCCAATCCAGCACCACCAATTGATCTAAAAACTTGATAATCACCCTAATAACAGTAACTAGATCAATTCCAAGGATCCCCATGATCATACCTTTGCCCGACGAACGAAAACTCCAATCGATCTCCTCGCTCCTCGCTCCTCGTTCCTCGCTCCTCGCTCCTCGGATGGATCCATGAGGATGCAGGGGTGGGGAGGCCACCCTAGGGCAGCAAGGGGGTGGAAGAGAGGTGGTCTGCAATAGGGAGCAATGGGGAGCAATGGGGGAGGTGGAGGCGCAAGGAAGGGAGAGGGGAAGGTGGGGGTGGCGGCTAGGGCTTGGAGGGAGAGGTGGGGGCGCCCAAGGGCAGGGGGAGCACGCCCAAAAGGCTGGTGGGGAGCCCTTTTACCAGCCCCCACACCCAATCCTAGTCCGTTACGGAGACCTACTCCATCCCACCAAAGCCCACCAAGGCCCAAACTCCCCCGGGAAGGCCCAAAACCCCGGAAACAGCCCGGAAACGCCCCGGAAAAGCTATTAACCTCCATATCCTATAGTTTTAACCTTAATTTCACATCTCATAATGTTATTAACCTTATCATGCACGTTAAATAAGGTTACGACACTCCGTGGTGTCACAACGCTTCAAAAGGCCCAAAAACGCGAGTAAACCTCAAGCCGAAAGGTTTTATTCTCTAATTTCACCTTCTATAACGTCACACCAAACCGTAGTGTCACATTCTTCCCCCCTTCAACAGGATTCGACCTCGAATCCGAAGGATGCCAAAAACAACAACAAAGTCCCCAAGGGACAAAAGGCTTCTCTGCAGCACAAAACATTCGCTGACTTGACTAGAACCGGAAACAAGCGACAAACGAGTTCCCAAAACCAACACTTAAAGAAAAAGTGTTGATCTAGCTCAACTAAGGGTAACCGCTCACAGTTCGACTTTCAATTCAAATCCCAAACAGAATCTGCGTTTCAACCTCGAAGGGCTTCAACAACCCAAAACGCTCGAATCCTCACGACAAACAACTCACACTTCTATCACAACCTACCTGACTACACACTGCAATAAACTCAACATGACATAATCAAAGGAAGTCACAATTCCTTTAACGTCCTCTCTTCATTCCCGAAAGTTTCCATCGAGGGGAATAACTCATTAAGGCACACTAGCCCTTCCGATACACGATGATACTAACATTTTATTCCATCCTTTCCCAGGCAAGACTCAAACCCAAAAACAACTAGTGAAGACAACTGCTCACGGCAGGGCAATTATCACCGATCTACCGTCAACTTCACTTCCACCCATCGCTACTCTTAGTAAAGGTTAAACCCATACATCATCAACCTCCATCACAAACCACCCTTATACCACTAAGGTTCGACACCTAGCCCAAGCTAGGATCGAAAACCTTACCAAACCACAATTGGTTCCTTTCTTAAGAGGGTCTCGCCCTCACACAAAAACACTTAGCTATCAAGCCCAAGTGTACACACAACAACTCAAACCCAAAGCGTTAACAACCATTTTGGAAAGAATTCGGCAACATCCAAGCCAAAACACAAAGGAAGCATAAATCCCCTACATCACAACCAACATACCAGAAATTGTTCATTGCTTCTTTTCATACTAGAAAGCAAGGGAAATCTCGTTTCATGACATAAATGCACACTCTTCAGAGCACTCCGGATTAGTCATATCTCCATATATGACTTTGTCACCGACCTGGCTCAACGACTCTTTTATCATTTAACATGTAAAAGCGATGTCATGTTTACTTTTCACCATTCCCTCATCATGTAACCACACTACCGAATAGTCATTCACATGATGACTTACGCCTCGGTATCATATGAATAAATCTCGAATAACATCGAGAGTTGCGCTAATTCATATAAACTATGACGGCAACATCGTTAATCAACAAAACACCACATCGTGTGAAAACCCATCTTCGATTTAACACTAGCTTTGCAACACCTCGCAAAATCAAACTCAACCCTTTGGAACAGAACATCGACTCCAAAATCAAACATCCGCAGACACAAGCGCCATAAATTTTTATCAAAAGAGAGGGAAACTTAATCCAAAAAGAAAATTCTTCACTAACCAAATTCACTTATGAAACATTCATAAAAATCCAGACTTGTAAAACACCCGCACACCAGACACATTTTCCAAATGACTCCAACTCTAGTCAAATAGAGTTACACATCAAGGGCTTAATTCAAAAGTTTCCAACACAACCCTTTATGACCATCTGCTTCCTTTTAAAATTAATTCCAAAGATAAATCAGTGCGAACGCGAAAGGGCGCGATCCACTCAAAAACTTTTGGATGTAAACTCAAACTCACAACACGAACTAAACAAATTCGCCAAAACCAAAGGTCGACACCAATCACTACGAGTTTTGGGGAAACTCTGAAACTCAACATAAGGAACACCTCAACCGAAAGCATTCAACCGAGATGGCAAACAACCAAACCAGTTTCAAAGGTTTTTAGACAACATTTCGACATGAAAGGAACCATCTCTAGTACTCCACTACGCTTTCCATTAAAGACTTCAATAATTACTATTTACTATCTGAGGAGCCCCAACACAATTCAACCGAAAGTTTCACAACAAATTCTTCCTCTAGTTACCATTCCCAACATTTTTTAATAAGGGTTTATGATGCTTATCAAAAAGGCACCCAACCAAGACTATAATGACATGATCCCCACGGCTCACCGAATCATAATACATCTTTATTCTAAATTTGAAACATAGTACTTCCACAAATCTTTCAGCAAGATCAACATATAAATTTCATACCACCTATATATTCACGTCTCGACAACCGAACCTTATTCAGTTAAACAACGACTTCAACATGTAAATATTATCTCTACAAGACAAAGTTCATAACTAGGATTCCAAGGCATACATTCATTAAGGATGAAATTGTACATCATGTTAATTATCCAAAGCTCACTCCATCGCAACATGTTAAAATTTTCCTCTATTTTAACCATGGTTTTCCAATGAATAATCTAAACAGTTACAACAACTACTTAGTCATCAATAACAACAAATGGGCATAATCATCAACCAACAACATTACTTTTAGCTACCCTATACATAGGTGATAACAAAATTACCACCACACAACATACCCCCACTATTTAAAATAGACTGAATACTAGCATTAACACTACCATTAACAACATCATTAACAATAAGTCTTATGTCTTCTCCATTGATATCAATACTAGCATTGTAGCGACACAACTGCATACTTCCAAAGATACTAGTAGTTTGCAACAACATAAATAGCAACTCTAATCAACATCCAAATTAAAGTCACTAGTCAACACGATTAAATTTCTCTATTAATCCATTAGATTAGAACATCTTTAACAACCAAAGCAAAGTTTCTTTTACAATAACAATGAGTCTACATCATCTTAATGTTTTAACTATGCATCAAAGTTTAAACTTTTAACATTAACAAGGATCATAAGCACTTTTAAAGCAAGGCAACAGATTCTAAGCATGTACATTAACACATTTAATCATTCTCGCTAAGAGTAAACTGCAACACTAGTAGTCTATTTATTCTCAAGCTAGAGATATTAATCACATTGAATTGATTCAACTCAAAATTTTAACTTAGCAACACATCAATCCATAAACCACATTGTTACCTTATACATAACATGCTAAACAGCAATTCTTACTAGGGACAAACGATTTTTGTCAAAAGACTACTTACTTTGTTTACAACATTTTAGTTTTAAAACTCACCCCAAATTCATAAGGAAACTTGACTCTCAAAATTGCAATGAGACAAACCCAAACTTGGTCATGCAAAGGAATTCTCCAAAACACTTTTCAATCTCCAAGACTCCCACTGGAGGGAACCAACCGATCAAATAAACCTTTGCAAATAAAACCTTAGCACCAAACCCCAATCTTTCACGAAACAAGAAGGGTTTTTCAAAGATGATTTCTTAAACCAGTAAAATAACGAAATCAAACACCACGTACTACTACAAAGCCACAGAACTTCAGCCCTGACAGCCAGGTCTGGCACAACTCCGCAATAACTCCTTTAACCTCAGAGAAAGACAAACACAGGGATAAATTGAATGCTTGTTCCCCATAATGCAATCAACAGGCATCAAAAGCGGAAAGGCGCCCAAAGAAGCGCAACACTAGTCTCCTCTTCTTCGTCTTCAACCAAGGAAGAAAACCACACACCGCATACGAACGATCCGCGAAAACCCAACACTTTTCATTTGATTCAAATCTACTAAAGCCAAGAAAAGCAAAGAACACCGGCCGTCGAGCGGCAAAGAACATACGATGGAAACCACCATTAACTCTTCTATTTGACTCCAGTCAACTACCCGATCAACGACAGAAAGGATAAGCACTCTTCTCCTACAGGGGTCAATAGTTCTTCGGTGGTGGCGCTAACCGGCCACACCGTCAAACCTCACCCTTACTATGAAATAAGAGAGGTGGCCGAAACCCTTCGGCACCAAAACCCCACTTTTACCACCACAACAGGAATAATTCAATCATTTATCTCATAGACATAGCAACGTACTATATCAAATATAGTATTTAGCAACAAGGCTTAAGTACAACATTTAAGCGTAAACAACGATACCCATACCCTTCCTACTGTGCATCCATGTGTGTCAAATTTTAGATTAGTTATACCACTTTTGCAAGTTTTAATGTTGCTATCCTATGACAAAATTTTAGTAAAAACCTAAGCCATGTTTCTAAGTTATTCCACATCACATTTTAGTTGTACCCTATAGCATGACACTAAAAATACACATTCCAAGGACCTACAGCCCGCTCTGATACCAACTGTAACACCCCAGCATTTAATATGCCTGAATGCTACCAAACATAAGCTAAACAACATCTAAATACCACATTTAACATAAAATTCCAGCAAAGGTGCATAGGCTAAAAACCGAGATTTCGGCAGCACCTCCTTTGTTTTAACATGGATTTAAGGAGCAACAACAGTATAGCATTATAAGGCAATATGAGAGACATCTAAAACAGCAATAAATAGAGTCTTAACGACAATATAAGACTAACATCAAGCACTTAATGTCTCCAAGTGTCAAAAGAACAAATAAGCTCTCAAATAGTAAAGCTAAACACTAAAGCAATGATCATCACACGCAATTTATTATCAAACTAATAGAATGACTTGTGGAATCATTAAGGTGAAGCTACGTGTGGGCGTGTGACTATTTCCCTTCCCCGCATGCCGATCTCATGGTACCTAAAACAACAAGAAAACACAAGCGTGAGTTCTAAACTCAGCAAGCATATTGCAATGGACAACAAGAACAACAACATGGCAATAACATCTCCCATCATGTAAATCATCTTATTCATAAACACTTAACATTGTCATCATCAATATGTATGCGATGTAATGCAATGCTCATGTCTCCTTGGAAACTCATACCGGTATGGTTGAGTACACACCCGTCGGCGTGCACCCTTTTCCCCTTCCATCCCGAAGATGGAGGGTGCCTACTCCTCGCTTCCATTCACCTCGTGGATGGAATCACGATGTAGGTCTTACTCAATGGCGTTCCGGACTAGTCATAACTTTCTCACCGACCTTCCTCGGACTAGTTATGACTTTCTCACCGCCCTCGCCCCATCTCATGACATGCATGCAACTATGCCAATTATCATATCTCATTTGTACATAAACATATGGCATCATGTCATAGTACACATAAACACATAGCATCGAATCATGATAAGTATAGACACATAGCATCATATCATGATAATCATACTCAATATATCATTGGAAAACAGCAAGCATGGCAAGTGATCATAGCAAGTATTCAATCTTTCATCTAATCTCCACAAGCAACCTACGATTCCGCTATACATTACAACACACTTGCCTCAACCGCGGGCGACGGATTTGTGGGAAGTCGAGGGCACTCCCGATGTCACACCACCTGCACATAGGCATCACACACTCACAATCATACCCACAAAACAGTACGCAAAACCCCATCTAACCCGACATTGCCCACTACTCGCAAAACCTAAAACAGAGGTTCTGTCCCGACGGGACAGCAGCCTTGCAAAAAGCATAACTTGAGTTCTGGGACTCCGAATCAATTAAACGAGTACATCCTCGCATAGCTTAGGAAATTTCCCAACTTTCTCTAGGTATATGGAAAGACTGATTCGGACTCTAAAGTCGTCTAATCTACAGATTACCGAGATCTGTTCCAATCGCGTCACAGATTTTAATATGCTCGGTAAAACAGTCATAAATTTCAAACGGCTGGGCGGAATTTATCGTTCTTTATATGCACGGAAAGATAATAAAATTATCTACAACTTCTTAAAAGTCCGTACAGTCATATTCGAACTCTAAATTGGCGAAAACAGGAACCCTAGGTCGACTGCTCATGCTGTCCCAAAACAGAAACGTGGCAACGTCTAGATCTAACCCAAATTACTCCAATCCAGCACCACCAATTGATCTAAAAACTTGATAATCACCCTAAGAACAGTACCTAGATCAATTCCAAGGATCCCCATGATCATACCTTTGCCCGACGAACGAAAACTCCAATCGATCTCCTCACTCCTCGCTCCTCGCTCCTCGCTCCTCGTTCCTCGCTCCTCGCTCCTCGCTCCTCGGATGGATCCATGATGATGCAGGGGTGGGGAGGCCACCCTAGGGCAGCAAGGGGGTGGAGGAGAGGTGGTGTGCAATAGGGAGCAATGGGGAGCAATGGGGGAGGTGGAGGCGCAAGGAAGGGAGAGGGGAAGGTGGGGGTGGCGGCTAGGGCTTGGAGGAGAGGTGGGGCGCCCAAGGGCAGGGGAGCACGCCCAAAGGCTGGTGGGGAGCCCTTTTACCAGCCCCCACACCCAATCCTAGTCCGTTACGGAGACCTACTCCATCCCACCAAAGCCCACCAAGGCCCAAACTCCCCCGGGAAGGCCCAAAACCCCGGAAACGGCCCGGAAACGCCCCGAAAAAGCTATTAACCTCCATATCCTATAGTTTTAACCTTAATTTCACATCTCATAATGTTATTAACCTTATCATGCACGTTAAATAAGGTTACGACACTTCGTGGTGTCACAACGCTTCAAAAGGCCCAAAAACGCGAGTAAACCTCAAGCCGAAAGGTTTTATTCTCTAATTTCACCTTCTATAACGTCACACCAAACCGTAGTGTCACATCATCTTCTTGGCTCACCTGATTATAGCTGCATGCAGTTAGTATATATAGCTACATTGCAGTTTGCGTGGACATTTTTTTAGTTTATTTGCTGAAATGGATGTAATGATAGTGCTTGTGAATGAATCCCAATTGCTAAATGAATCCCAAATCTGTGATCGCTGAAATAATGCTTCTGTCTAATAACTGCAATGTAGCTTCTGTGTTATGTCTGTTTCAGAGGGCATGGCTAGCATTTCCTGAGGCTAGCCAATAAACAGAAAAAGGTCTATGTATGAAAACCATATCACAGACGGTTCTTATTTGTGAAACGTCTGTGATAAATTATCACAGACGGTTCACAAATAAAAACCGTCTGTGATATAAATATCACAGACGGTTCATATATGTGGACCGTCTGTGATAGTTTATATAACACAGACGGTTCATACACTAAACCGATTGTGATATCTACACTATCACAGACAGTTGGTATAAGGAACCGTTAGTGATAGGATTTATATCACAGACGGATCTTATTACAAACCGTCGGTAAATTTAATATATCACTGACGGTTCTAAATAAGAACCGTCTGTGAGATTATTATCACAGACGGTTTATAAAACCGTCTGTGAAGTGGCTCTATTATCACTGACCCATTGTTAGAGATGGTTCACAAAGCCGTCTCTGATGATATTT
This sequence comes from Rhipidocladum racemiflorum, assembly GCA_036346355.1. Classification (NCBI taxonomy): domain Eukaryota; kingdom Viridiplantae; phylum Streptophyta; class Magnoliopsida; order Poales; family Poaceae; genus Rhipidocladum; species Rhipidocladum racemiflorum. Next base: position 49,818,131 of record CM070589.1, read on the forward strand.
GTGAACCGTCTCTGATAGGATTTTCTATAGTAGTGCCTGCATCATAACTCATCCAAACCCTAACCCAGATTCGAACCATTAGATCTTGATCCAACGTCCATGATTATGCCGCGTAGTCGTGAGTTGTGGTTCATTGGATCTATGGCGCGTGGATGCTACGGATCATGCCACACGGCCTGCCGTGTTCTCGTTGGACTCATCGTCGCATTGTTGCCGTGTTAGTTAGGGATTCGCATTTCGCACGGAAGTCGAGCACATTAAATACCTTACCGGGTTCGTCGCAACGCGCAGTTCATAGCCCTAGTCCGCGCTACTAGATTCACCGTCACGTGCCCGCGATTCCTTGTCGGACTTCATAAGCTGAAAAGGAGTCTACACTTGTTGAGTGCTTTATGTACTGACCCCCCTTGCAACAATTCAAACATCAGTTGAAAAGAAGTATACACTTTCTCTTGAGGAGAAGTACATGTTGGAGCTGAACAATTAGAGTGCGAGCCCAGTTAGTTGCCTGTGGCATATTGATGGGTTACTACGAGTCTTACTTTTTCGCTACAATTTTCTTTATATTTGAGATTTTTGCCCTATGTGGCGTATCATTGTAATTAACCATATGGATAACCAAATTGGTTATATTAATAGAGGAAGTCTTTATTTATTATTCCGCTGTGTATGATTGTGATATTTCATCTATGTTGAGATGGTGTGCAGTAGCGTGATCCTGGACTAGTGTTGAATACACAAAGGGTTCGTATTTGCACATTTGGGTCCTTACAGTTTCACATGGTGGTATTGCTCGTGTTACGCAATAAGTGGGAGGCTTTGCAATGTAGGATCAAACACTAGCCATGTTGAGTCAATGGCCGGTGGGGCCCACAAGGGCTTCTCCCCCACGGAGCTCCCAGTGATGCTTCCATGGTTGTAGGCCCCTTCAGCACCCTCCCTCTTGTCATTTTTGTAAACTTGTCCAGCGTGTCATCTTATGTGGCAAAACCATCAACTCAGCACGCCACGCAAGCAATACTGTAACAACAAATACTTTTTGTTTCTAAAAATAAAGGTTAAAGAATAAAAATTATTTAAAATTGAAAATATTATTTTTATTAGCTCTTATGAATTTCCAGGGAATAATTCAATTTTTTGGACTTTTCTAATATTTCTAAGATTTTTTGGTAAAAATAATAATTTTATTATTATTTTCTCTAAATTTTCTGGAATTTAAAAGGTTTTCCTATTTTTACAAATTAGAAAGTAATTTATGTGTGAAAATTTAAAACCCAAATTATGTCGAAAATAATTTTACAAAGTTCAAAATGTCTCAGGGAATATTTGTGAATTTTTCAAAAAAATTGATCCGTGTTTGCTATTTTCTAAAGGACATTTGAATTTTCAATCATTATTTTAACCCAAAAATCAATTTCAGAAGTCTCTGAAATCCTTTTCTCTATCGCCCGCTGACAAGTCGGCCCCGATCTCCACCTATCCATCATCACCTCCCTCTGCCCTCTCTCTTGCATCATCGCTAGCTAGGCCCACCCCCGGCCTAACCCCACCTGCCAGCTCTCTCTCTTGCGCCTAGGGCCTACCGATCAGACCACCCCTTCTTTCTCCCACCTGTGCGCCCCTCTCTCCTTCCTTCACTGTTGCCGTACCCCGCGAGCTCCGAGCTCTGTGATTCCTGGCCAATTCTTCCCATTTTGTTCCAATCAAATCCCCATATCCCCGCCACCCTTTCCCCAGCCAAATTCCCCCATCATCGCTCATAATCACCATTTATTCTGGTTCGGCTTTTGTGATTGCACCGCCAATTATAGAGCCCCCAAGCCCTTCCCCATCCCTATTAGAGGAGCACCGAGCCTCCCACTCTCCCCGCACTCCATTTTCCCTTCCCGGGCCTATCTACCACTCTTAATTCCCTGGAACTTCACTGAGTCCCGATCATCACCCTTAAAGCCAACTACCATGCCCCAAGAACCAAATTGCCACCCCGGTGAACCCCAACCATCTGCGATAGCGACAAAACGGTCCCCTCAGACCCATAATTGCTTCCTCTTGCTTAATTTTATCTCCTCACCTCTCTCCATAAAAATTTTTTGGTTTCCGCCCCTTCAGCCATGTGCCGCTCGCCGCTAGGGCTTCCCCGCCGCCACCAACTCCACCTCCCGCTTCGCCTTGCCATGCCCTTGCCTGTGCGCACACCCTTTTTGCCCGACCACCCTCCTCCATCACCGTCACCGATGCTCGTATGCTGCCACCGCTCCTTGCCTCACCGTTGCTCCTGGCGCCAAGAGCTTGCACACCTGCTCCCTCTCGCTTCTGTCGGGACCCGAATTTGCAAATCCGAACCCTCTGTGTATTCAACACTAGTCCAGGATCACGCTAGTGCACACAGTCTCAACATCGGTAAATACCACAATCATACACGTCGATAGTGATAAAGTACTTTAATTAATTAACCAAACTGGTTGCTCGACCTTATGGTCAAGTTACAAAGATACGCCACACAGGGCGAAAACTTATTAAGGAAATAAATTACAGCGGAATAAAATAGATTTCATGGCGCCATCCAGTATACCACAGGCAACTGACTGGGCTCGCTCCCTAGTTAGACGGCTCCTCCTGGTATTCTTCCTCCAAAGCTGGCGTCGACTCTTCTTCAACTGATGTTGTATTGTGGCAAGGGTGAGTACTTGGTACTCAGCAAGTCATGCACAGAATGCAAGCTAATATTCTACATGCATGGCATAGTTCAAAGGATAGCCTAACAGGTACATTTGCAGTAAAACAGCATTTAACAAGTAGCATAAGTAAATTCGAAAGTAGTAAAAGTAACGATAATATCAATAATTTTTCTAGGAGTTAAGTAAACATTCTCCCATTTCCTAATCCACATTTCCATCAACGTCATCAATAAACCCAACCAAACTTTTCAAGTCCAAGTTGTTTTCATGAAAGTCTAACCCTTAACTGTAATCCCCAAGCATTGTACAATACCATGGACTCGGCTATTCGAATAGGTTGTACACTCTGCAGAGGTTATGCACTTTACCCACTAGATACAGTCAAACACCACAAAGGCGAGTGATCGTAACAAAGCCTTTCAGAGACCACAAACTAAACAAGTGAACCTCTCTGGCTTTTGTCATACACCATCCCTTCCCTTAACAAAGGCGAAGTATGGGACCGACATACCGTTGGACGGGTACCATGCCATAACACTGGTATGCTCCCCTTTCAAGCTACACAAAAGGTGTAGTTGACACCCCGAGATACCACAAGCAAGTTATTAGTAACTTACTCAACTAGGTCCGTCCCATTACAGACATGTGGTTGCACGTTTGACTCAGATCAAAGGCTTGCAAGGTTAAGTCCTTAAGATGACCAGGGCAAGACTACCCGAACAACCAAAACGACTTCCCCGGTGCCACTCGTGGCCCACCACATCATTCTTGCCACTTGCACCGGTCTAAATCTATTTATCAAACCCTGTTGATTACCATGCACCACGTGCCATCAACAATCACAACACATGATACTTCTCCAAAACAGGTTCAATATCTCATTAAGTCAATATTAACATTTGATTGTCCAAAATCATGTCATATGCACGTATCAGGTCTAAGCAATATACTACAACGATCTAGATACCCAATGTTGGCAATTTAATAATGTCGAACTATATAAACCACAACTAGGGTGACAAGGGTTCATGGCACAATTTAATTTATCAAGGTGTCATACTGCAATTTGGCATTTATCTACTTCCTAGAAATAATTTAAACAATTCCTACTTAATTTAGCATGCAATAATTTAAATTAAACTAATTTCAAAAGTGGGATCAGAATGGTCAAAGCATAACTTGCCTTAACAAAGTACTTGGTCTTGGTCTTGAGCTAGCTCTTGGGTCAAAACTTCACCTTCGAAGCCTTCGGGCACTTCAACGTCTACTCGTAACGCGTCCAAAAAGCAATAAATAATTAAATAGTAGACAAAAAGTGTCCAATAATTCAAATGAAGTTCATAAACAGAGAGAGCACATTTTTATAAATTTTTAGAAATTTGAAACGTCCAAATCGGAGTTAAAACGCAAAAGTTATACCCGTTTTAAAGTTTGGAAAAATTAATAAAATACATATAAACAGAGAATATTCATGTCCAAAAATTAAATAAAATTCACTATTATGTAGAGCTCAATTTTATAAAAATTTAGAACTTGAAATCACCCGAATCGGAGTTAAAATGCAAAAGTTATAAGCGTTTGAAGTTTGAAAATTCAAATAAAAGAATAAACCGAATTAATTCATTTATTTTTCAATTGAAAGACGCGATTTATGACGTCAGCGTGGAAATTGAATTTCCACCGAATTATTTTTCTATTAGAAAATCGAATTATGACGTCAACATTGTGTCATCCGGTCCATGGACTCGGTCCACGGTTCGGCTTCGGTCCACCGTTGACCCGGTCCGCGGGTGCACGTGTCACTAACACGCGGGCCCCACACGGATGACGCCAGCACTAACATCAGCATTTCTCGACTGAGCGAACTAACACGCGGGGCCCACCGTGACATCAGCGTGACGTCACGAGTGACGCCACCGCACGATGGACTGAGCTGCTGACACGCGGACCCCACGCTGACGTCAGCGACGACCGGGCGCGCCCGCGTGGACCGCGCCGGTTCTACTCCCATGCACGTGGCACGATCTGGGCCGTTGGTTTGGAATCCAACGGTCCAGATCAGATCTAACCTCACGCGTTTGGAAATGACGTGGTCAATCTGGACCGTTCGATTTGAATCGGACGGCTGAGATCCGATCGGGCTTCACCACATCATGGGGGCGACGTGGCATGTCCAGGCGTGCGACGCGTGGGTGCATCACGAGTGTTGGTTCACGATCTAACGGTTAAGGTTCAATCCAAGGTGCGACAGTACAAATCTACGTGGCTCAATCCATGCCGTCTAACCTAGATCTGACGGTCGAGAACAGATCTAAACAGGAAACACAAGATCCAACCTAAACCGCACGATTAAGATTCTACGGTGGAGATTTAAACTGAATAACGCAATGGAGTGAAACGTGGACTAACCTCAATGGTTTGATGGGGATCGAACGACTGAGGAAGCTCGCGGTTGCCAATGGTGGTGTGGCGGCGCTGGCTCAACGGGGATGAGGACGATGACCAACCGCGCGTCATTTCAGCGGGGTTCCAACGAAGTGAGACCTCCCAACCGCAGCGTCCTGACCCGGCGGTTCCGGATCTGGGGTCCAAGCGACGGAAGGCATCTCAATGGCGATGAAAGGTGCGAAGAACCGCGACGACGCAAGCGAACTTCGGCGAGGAATCATGGCGGCGCTAGGGTTCCTCGGAGGGAGTGGACTAGGGCAACGAGCTCAGCGGCGAAAGGCGATCCTCGGAAGGGGGTCCACGCCTTAAGTAGCACAGAAGTCGAAGTCCGACTCGACGATGGACTCCAACGACCGCGGCGAGGAATCCGGATCGGGGACGACGATGCCGGACCATCCACGTGGCAAGATCCGATGGCTCCCACGCGCGGGCGACGCGGACGCATTCCGGCCATTGGATCGGGATCCAACGGCGCGCAGGGTTAGGGTTTCGTGCGACGGTGGCCGCTCGATCGGTCCAACAAGGATCGACGGCTTGATCGATTCAATGATTAAATAATTAAATTAATTTCTAGAAATTCAATTAATTCAAGAAAAATAGCAAAATAATCAGAAAAATACTGGAAAATACTTTGATACATTTTGGACTCAAATAAAATATTTCCAACAAAATTTTATTTATAACTTTTGATTCTTTAATTATTTCAAAAGGGAATAAATTCAAATTAAATCCAAATAATTCCAAATAAATTACAGAAAATTCCAAAAATTCTCAAAAATGCAAAATAACATTTAAATACATGAAAAGCAAAAATTGGGGTGTTACAAACCTCCCCCCTTAACAGAATCTCGACCCCGAGATTTAGGGCTAACTAAGGAATAGGTTTGGAAACTCCGGCTTCACATCCTCTTCGCGCTCCCAAGTTGCTTCACTTTTGGAGTGGTTGCTCCACTGGACTCTGCAGAAGCGGGTTTATTATAAGCTCGTCTAGTCAGTTAAGGACTAACCTACGACTTGTTGAATGTAAAACCTATCCGTACTGCCATAAGTCTGGTATGGGATAGACCTAGCTATCCATTTTGATATGTTCCATTGTTAGTTGTTCCATTCGGTTGAATGTGGGTTTGGTTAGACCAACACACAGTGCAAGAGGGGGCTTCTAACTAGGGTGGTTTTAACCCTATCAGCGGTGGAAATTTAGCGGTCATGACTACACGGGATAGAGCTTTATAGGGGCCTTGTCATGATTTTCTCTACCACACACCTAAGAAAGTGTGTTAATAGCTTGGTAATAGAAGATGATCATATCTTGTCGGTAAAGATGTACAAACTCAGTAGAGTTAAAACTAATCGATTAGTTGAGCTTGTAACAACCCAGCACCTAGTATACCACGAATGTCACCACAAAGGATACTAGCAGCAACCAAATCACATATTTAACATTAAATTACAACAACTATGCTAATAACTTAAACCAAATTTCGGCAGCATGTATTTTGTTTTTTCAAGGTTTTCAGCATCAATAATAGAGTCATAGCAAGATAGCCTAAATGAAGACAACTCTAACATGGCAAACAAGGATTCCAACAATAATTCAAGTCCAAAGCATAATTTAACCATCACATAACCAATGAGGAATAACCATTTAATCAAGACAACCAACGAGGCAATTAAACCATAACAAAAATTCAATTATGGTAACCATCACAACTAAGTGAAATGTTTGAAGTTGTTTATTTGGGTGATGCTAAGTGAAGATGTGCATCTAGCTCCCTTTCCCACATGACGAATTCATGGTACCTAAAAAAAACATTAAACAACAAGCGTGAGTTCATCACTCAGCAAAGTGTATTGCAATGAAAACAAGTAATAACAATTAACATACATACATTCTTCATGTCACATACCATGGGGAACCATTCATAAAAAATTCTCCATTCATATACTCATTTATGCAATGCAATGCATCATGCCTCTTTGCTTAGCACATACCGGTATTGCCGAGTGCACACCCGTCGGTGTGCACCCTATTTCCCTTCCATCCTGTGGAGGGGTGCTGTAACATCCTCAGTTTTGCTTTCTGGGAAAAATCTAATTTGAATTAATTAAATTCAAAATTTAGAGTTTTCTTGGTGTTTATGTTATCTTGGCATCCTTTCCCATCCAAAATCGGGATTCAATTCCCTTCCGTGCGAAAAATCGAATTTCTCGGTTCCCACCGGTACTCGAAATTTCACCCGAGTCCAAAAATGCTCCAAAAATCCCAAAATCACTTCAATTAGGTCCCAAATATTCCAAAATGATTTTTGGAATGATTCCCCGGATTTTTGGAACTCCGCCCCTATTTTATCTCGCGCGGCTTTTGTTTAATGCCCGCTATTCGCTCCAGAATATTCAATTCCACAAATTTCATCCAAATTTCACGAAACCAATTTTATTGGGTTCCAAATATTCCAAAATGGTTATAGGAATTTTTCCAGAATTTTTAGACCATTTTTTGCTAATTTTTCTTTAGGGCGTCACTTTCGCGTAATCATCGGCCAACCGGAGGATGCCACGTGGCCTTGCTACAGTGTTCATCTTCTACCTTGGAATGGCAACGTACTGGGCAGGGAGCTTCAAGCTCATCCATGGATGTCTCCTCTTTACTCCTCCATCCCACCTCCAAATCGCGAACGGTCGAGTCCGTTGAATCCGTAGCGACGAATCGCCAATCTCGCCGAAATTTGAACGGTCGGCCAAAAACCGAAATGCACGTTTATGGCAATAACTTTTCCATTTCCTCCCCAAATCGCGCACCACCGGTTCCTAAACCTCCGTGGCAGTGTCCTCTTTCCAGAGCACGCATCCTCTCCTTGCCTCTCCAACTCGTTCATCCGGTAGATCGAGAAAACCGACGGGAAACCACCATTTTTGTGTTCTTCGAGTTCATCCTCGTTTCTCCCTCTCCGGTGGGTCAATCCTCACTCCGTTTGTTTTCTTGTGATCGTGTGGGTGTCTAGATTCTAACTCAACAATCAATTTTAGGTTCCATCAAGATTTGAAGATGAATTTCACGTTTTTGTCACTTCGGCCGGAACTCCATTTTTCGCCAAATTCATCATCTCCCGCGAGCAATCGATCAATTCTTTGCACGTGTAAGCTCCTCTAGATGTTCCCTCCATGATCCATCTTTTTGTTTTGCAAAGTTTCATTCAAAATTTGGTGCAAAATCCGGATTTTTGGAAAAAAAAACGGAGCCTCTGTTTTTTTTGGGCTTGCCCGTGCTTCCGGCCGGCTGGCCGCCGCCGCACGCCCACCGCCACATGATCGCGCCCACCGCCGTGTGCTCGCGCTCGCCGCCCGCCGCTGCCATCGGCCACGCCTGGCCGCCGGCCACCCCCCTCCAAGCTCTCCTGTACTCCCACATGGCTATGGCCCAAGCTTGAAGAAGCCCTCTCCCTCAATGACATGAGGACCCCACATGGCATAGACTCAATCCCATCCAAAAATCAGAAAAAATAGAAAAAGAAGCCCTCTCCCTCAATGACAAGAAGCCCTCGTTTTCGATTTTTCAGGGTTTCGAACTTCGGAAGCTCATATCTTTTCCGTCCGAACTCCGATTGATTCTATTCAAATTCCTAAATTCATCTAAAATCAATACCTACCTGCCAGTACTACTTTTGTAATTTTTGGATTTTATTTATTTCTTGTATTTATTTGTTGTCTCGTTTTGCGCGTAGCCAAGGAGCCGTCCGAGTCCGCCGACCCCGCCGCCGGATTTCAAGCGTTCGACGACCTCGCTGCAACCGAAGGCATGTCTCCTTGATGCATGTTGACCCTATGTTTACAAATGTCTTTTAAAGTGTTTTATAAACTTTCATGCTATGTTTATCGTCGTATGTCAAATATAAGTGAATAGTTAATCCGATTTGTGAACACCTCCTTTGTTATTGACATCCATGTTTACTTGTAACCCTAGGACATTTGTTATGCCATGTTTACCCCTATATGGTGACCTTTGTTGAATAGTACGGTAGATTTGCTTAGGACCCATATTGATGAAAATGACCCATGGGTGGGATTATTCAAAAATGATGATTTAAAGTGTGAATTGGAAATGTTTATAAAGATTTTGGTACTGTTTTTATAAAATAAAAAGAAAAGGAAAATGGTTTGGACTTGGGCGGAATGGAATATCGGGTGGGTGCGGATTGAGCACTAGTTTCCAATGTGCAAGTACCGCCCCAAGTCAATTAAGGACCGACGCTTATGATTGTCCATTCTAAGCATAACCGTACTACCACATGTCTATAATGGTACGACCTGGCTAAATAATTTGTAGAAACCTAACTTGGACTCACCAAATGGTGGAATGTGAGTGCCGGATAGAGGCAAGACTGTTTTTCTCACACGGCGCAAGAGGGGCTTCATCTTGGGTGGCTAGAACCCTAACAGCGGTGAAACCTCAGCGGGTGGGTCGGGTTAGGCGTATACATTGTAAAGGCCTTGTCATGATCTCTCTGCCGACACACCAAAGGAAGTGTGTTAATAGCTTGGCATCAAGAGACGATCATGTCTTGTGGGTAAAGTTGTACACCTCTGCATAGTTAAAACTATTCGAATAGCCGTGCCTACAGTCAAGGGCAAAGCAAAGAATGCTTTCATATTGGTAGACTTTGGTTTTGGTTTTAAAACTAAACGGTGTTTTGTTTTGGGGTTCGGGAGTGGTTAGAACTCTCGGATATTTAATGGCGGATTGAACCAACAAGGTGGAAAGAACCTGTTTTATGCCTTGACGGAAAGAGTCATATGTGATTAAACTTACTCTTTTAAAAGTTGGCGGTTAGAGCCTTTATATTGATGATGGTGGATAGAACCTTCACTGGAATATGAAATAATTCAATTGCTAAAATAATTGTTAAAATGTGCTTTATGACAATTATACTTAAGTATGGTCTAATGAAATTTGGCTTTGTGCAAAAGAACCCTATTAAGCTTCCTTTGGAAAGCCCCACATATACATACTTTCTCCGACTTGCTGAGTACTTTTGTACTCACGTGCTACACATCTTGTCATCATCAGAGAACTACCAGGATGCAGCTGAAGATGGTGAGTTCTACACCGAAGACTTTGAGGAAGATTGCCAGGATAGCAATTCGAGCTTCTTGTCGTCGCCTGTGGTGTTTTTGGTGTTCGCTGATTGTCGCTTTTGCTTCCGCTGTCGTGTCTCCGGTCTCGTGACCGAGTATTGTAATAAGTGGCCATGTGGCCCGTACTTTATTATTTATGTTACAATTTTGTTTTGTTCGGCAATGAAGTATCACTGTTGACTGTGTGTACTAGCTACTGATCTGGGACTAGTACGGAAATACACAGGAGATTTCAGATAGCTGATCTGGGGTCTCACAGGTGCCTACTCTTACTAACTTGCTCCCATTCACAACTGTGGATGGAACTACGAGGTAGGTCTTTCTTAGTGGCGCTCTGAATTAGTCAAAACTTTCTCACCGACCTTACCGTATTAGTTATGACTTTCTCACCGACCTGGCCTGTCCTCATGCCATGAATGCTTATATGCCATAAACATGAATATCTTGCATATATACTCATTTTTAACAACTTGCATAACCATATTTAAACACATGATCATCAATAATGCCCACATCCATAATTTCACATTCATATATAACTAACCAGCTCATGAATAAGAGAGGTAGTAACCCGACAGAAGGATTTCTACCAAGCAGAAAAAACAAGACAATACATATTCATTCATTCTCACACATCACGCATCACAATACACTTTCCTTTAACCTCTCGAAACGGTGTGGCGAGACGTTGATGCCACTATCGGGGTCACACCACATGCAAATAGATACATTCCACTCAAAAAACGTGCCAACAAAGCATCACAAGACTACTAACTACATCGTCTTAGCGACCCACTCCTAAAACCCAAAAAACAGCAATCTGTCCAAACGAGATAGCAACCTTCTAATGATCATAACTTGAGTTTTACAACTCCAAATCAAGTAAACGAATACATTTTATTGAACTATAGGAAATTTTCCATCTTTTTCTAAGTATTAGAAAAGTCTCATTCGGCCCCTAAATTCCTCTAATCTACAGATGAACACAGACTAAACCAATCGCGACACAGATTGGATAGCGTTTGGTAAAAAGGCCATAACTTTTTAACGGTTGAACAAAACTTAGTGATTTTGGTACCCAATTAAATTTAATTCAATTATCTACAACTTTCGCAACAGCCGGGCCCCCTAGAAACGAATCTAAAATTCTCGAAATCGCGCCCGAAGACAGACCTCTAATCTGCCCGAGAGCAGAACGCCAAAACAGATCTAGATTTCTTCAAATCTAACTAGTTGCAGCACACCATTAGAGACTAAACGCACCAAAATTCCCCACTAGAAAGTACCTAATCCTTCCCAAAAATACCCCAACAACATACCTCTTCTCGACGAATCGAAGAATGGACGAAACCGCTCCTTCTCCCAGCCACGAACTCCCTCCAAACGCCAGATCCTCTCAGTTGCAAGGCTTCCCAACAAAGAGATCCACGGAGGACAATGCGTGGTAGTAATGGGAGGGGGAGACCCCCTAGCTAGGGCTGGCTAGGGTGGAGGAGGGGCGCACAGGTGGGAGGAGAGGGGAGGGGAGGGGCAGCAGCTAGAGGGAGTGGAGGCGCATGAGGGGGGTGGGGGCGCATGCAAGGGGGTTGGGGCTAGGGTTTTGTAACACCCCAAAATTTTACTTGTCCTAAATTCATGTGTGATTTGGCACTTTGGTGAATTTTTGGAATTTTCTGGAATTTATTTGGATTTAATTGGAATTTATTTGAATTTATTCCATTTTGAAATAATTAAAGAATTTAATTTTGCAAATAAAATTTTGTTGGAGATATTTTATTTGAGTCCAAAATGATCCAAAGTATTTTCCAGAATTTTTCTGGAATTTTTCTGAGTCATTTGCTATTTTTAATGAATTAAATGAATTACTGGGAATTATTTTAAATATTAAATCGCTGGAAAATCCAAGTCGGGTTTAGTACTGTTCCTCCGACTCGAGCCGGACCCGAGCCGGACCCGCGCCACGTGACTTGACTCAACCGCGTTTCCGAATCCTAACCCTAACCCTATTGAGATCCGACCGTTGGATCCGAATCCAACGGCCAAGAGACCGCCGCGTCGCCGCGCGTGCGTACCGTCCGATCCGGAGCGTGTATGCACGCTGATGCAGCCACGTAGCGCCGCCCGACTCCGTATGCGAGCTCGGACTCCGCCGCGGGAATCTAGGGATCCGGATTGCGCGACGGCATCACGAGGCTATTTAAAGCTCGAACCGTCCTCGAGGTTGCCCTCTCCCGGCGCCTGCTTGCCCTAGCTTTTAGAGCTCAAGCCGCCGCCAAGCCGTGCCGATTGCTCGCCGAAGTTGGGTGGAGCCGCTGCGTTTTTCCGTCTTCTCCGGGCGCCGTTAGCCCTTCCCGCCGTGTTGGAGCCGGTTTGGAACCCTCAAGACAAGGCGCGCTGAGGGACGTCTTGATCACGCAGAGACGCCGACTGCGGCGGCCGTCGTCGTCTTCCCCGCTCTCCGGCGAACCGCGCCGCGCGCCATCGCCGTCGTTTTGAGCCCCATCGGCCGTCGATCTCGATCAAGCGGTCCAGGTTAGCCCACATTACCCCGTGTATTCCCACGTTGCGGTTTTAGATTGAATCTCCACCGTTGATTTTAGATCGCACGGTCGATTGGATCAAGTTTTATCGGTAGATTGGTTCTTAGCCGTCGGATTGGTATTGCACGGTTGAGATCTCGCCACGCATCGTGCTCGGTCAAACGTGTCGGGCCGGAGTGATCCGGACCGTTGGAGCTTAAATCAACGGTCGAGATTGACCGAGAGCCGAGCCAACCCGAGGCTGCCACGTAGCCTTGCCGCGACCGTGTAGGCGACCCACCGACGGTGGGACGCGTGTCGGCCGCCGTCCGGTGGACGAGATCCACCGTGGACCCGAACCGAGTCCGTGGACCGCTGGCGCCACCGACCAATCCAGAGCTGCCACGTGTCCTGCTGACGCAATAATTAATTTCGAAAAGAAAATGATTTATTAATTCGAAATATTGATTCAAATTTAGATTCAAACTTCAAACGCTTATAACTTTTATGCTTCAACTCCGATTTGAGTGATTCAAATTTCTAAATTTGTATAAAATTAAGATCTACTCAAATATGAATTTTATTTAATTTTTGGACTAAAGTTTTTCTCTGTAATATTATTTAATTGATTATATAAACTTTAATAAATCATAACTTTATGCTTTAACTCCAAAATTGACGATTCCAGTTTCTAAAAATCCAGAAAATTATGTTCTCTCTGTTTATGGATTTTATTTGGAGTTTTGGGATGTTTTTGCCTAGTGTTTATTTGTGTATTTGCTATTTGCACGCTTTACGAGTAGACGTTGAAGTGCCGGAAGGATTCGAAGGAGAAGTGTTGACTCAGGATCCAACTCAAGACCAAGAGCAAGTGCTTTTTGAAGGCAAGTTGTGCTTTGACCATGTTGATCCTATTTCGAAATCTATCTTGATTTAAACTATTGCATGCTAGATCAATTAGAAAGATATTTTGTTTAAACATGGGGGTTAGATAAATACCAATTTGCTGTATGACACCTTGATTATTTAAGTATGTGCCATGACCCTTGTCACCCTAGTTGTGGATTACTAGTTGGACATTATTAAATTGCCAACATGGGTTTAGACCGTTGTAGTATACTGCTTAGACCTGCTACGTGCTCATGACATGATTTTGGATAATCAAATGCTAATATTGACTTAATGATATATTGAACCTGTTTTGGAAAAGTATCATGTGATGTTGATGGCACGTGGTGCATGGTAATCAACTGGGGTTGGATAAACAGTTTTCGACTGGGGCATGTGGCAAGAGTAATCAGGTGGGCCAGTGTGGCATTGGGAGTGTTGATTTGGTTTTTCGGGTAGTCTTGCCCTGGTCACTCTAAGGACTTAACCTTGCAAGCCTTTGAACTGGGTCATACTTGCAACCACATGGCTGGAATGGGACGGCCCTAGTTGACTAAGTCGCTAAGGACTCACTTGTGGAGCCTCAGGGTGTCAGTTACACCGTTTGTGTGATTGTACGGGGGAGCGTATCGTGGCTGTGGCCAGGTACCCATCTAACGGTGTGTTGGTCCCATACTTCGCCTTAGCTAAGGGAAGGGATGGTGTAGAGCACGAACCGGAGAGGACCATCTGTGTTGTTTGAGGCTTCCGAAAGGCTTTGTTACGGGAACTCGCCTTTGTGGTGTTTGACTGTATCTTGTGGGTAAAGTGCATAACCTCTGCAGAGTGTAGAATCTATTTGAATAGCCGAGTCCACTGTGATCGACAATGCTCGGGAATTACTGATCAAGGGTTAGACTTTACGAAAATAACTTGGTTTTGAAAAAGATGGGTTGGTTTAACAAGGAAGGTGATGGAAATATGGTGTAGGATGGGAAAAATGTTTGTTAAACTTCTTAAAAGTTATTTATGCTCTACTTATTTCTACCGCTTTGAATCTACTTTTATTACTTGTCAAAAGTCACATCTGCAAATATACCTGAGCTATTCCTTTGTACTAAGCCATGCATATAGTATATTAGCTTGCATTCTCATGCATGACTTGCCGAGTACCAAGTACTCACCCTTGCCTCAACACAATACCGCTTGAAGAGGAGATTACGCCACTTTGGAGGAGGAACTCCAAGAGGACCCGACTACTTAGGGATGCGAGCCCGATCGGTTGCCTGTGGTATCTTGGATGGCGCCACTAAGTTTATTTGATTTTCCGCTGCTATTGTTTCTCTCTGAATAAGTTTCGCCTTGCAAGGCATATATTTGTAACTTGGCCATAAGGTCGAGTAACCCTTTGATTATTTAAATAAAGTACTTTGATAGTATCGTTTGGTATGATTGTGATATATACCGATGTTAAGACTGTGTGCACTAGCGCGTTCTGGACTAGTGCTGAATACCTGAAGGGTCGGATTTGCAAATTCGGGGTCCCGACAGAGGTGGTATCAGAGCCATACTTGACCGTAGGCTCAACCCTAAGCTAGAATGGTCGTAGTGAGGATAAAACCTATTTTCTAAAGCTAAAAGTTTGTCAAGATAAGAAATGACATCTCGACTTATCCCCTTCTCTCTTTTCTTGTCTCTTGCTAAAATTTTTCCTTACCTTGTCACAATTCAAAAATTCCGAGTTCTTACGTAAAGCACTCTTGTGACAGATGGAGGTTTTCTCGATGAGTGAGCATAGGTTCTATAGTGAGACTCCCTCGCCGAGTCGCGTCATAGAAGAAAGAGCCACCCTTTAGGCGTTAGATTCCAGAGTTAGTTCGATTTGGATTTGCTTTGTTTGCTGAGTGTGCAGTATGTGTTGCAAGGCCCTTAGGCATTGTAAGCAGCCATACCAAGTTATTAATAATAAAGATGGACCTTAAAGTTACCCCTTTCACCCCGCATAAGTTCCATATTACTTGTCTATTCTTGTTTCCCTCTCATCTCTAAACCTAGAGCAAATCGACAGATGGTAACCACCCGTGGAAACTTTGGAAGCAATGGGAGTGGATCTCGCCCAGCAGAAAACCCCAATGATGGAGCACCAAAGACCGCCTAATCGGATATGCAGAATTTCGGGCGTTTCTTGCTGCCAGACTCAGTTGATGCATGCTATGATGCAACAAATGCAGCACGTCCTTTGCTCAGGCCACTTTGCTAATCAAGTTAATCGGGGACCACGCTTGAGAATACAAAGTGTCGAGTTCATGAGAACTCACCCACCCACTTTCTCTGGGAATGCCAATCCATTGGAGGCCGATGATTGGTTAAGATCAATTGAGAGGAAGCTACACATAGCTCAATGCATAGGGAATGAGAAGGTACATTACGCTTCTCATCAGTTGGAAGGAACATTGGCCAGAATGGTGGGAGAACTTCGTGCCACGCAGAGAACCCTCAAGATATCACTTGGGAAGAGTTCACGGTGCATTCCGATATCACGTGCCTGAAGGAATCATGGACCTTAAGAAGGAGGAGTTCAGAGCACTGAAGCAAGGTAATCAGCCAGTGGCCGACTACCTG
This sequence comes from Rhipidocladum racemiflorum, assembly GCA_036346355.1. Classification (NCBI taxonomy): domain Eukaryota; kingdom Viridiplantae; phylum Streptophyta; class Magnoliopsida; order Poales; family Poaceae; genus Rhipidocladum; species Rhipidocladum racemiflorum. The sequence goes on from CM070589.1 coordinate 49,834,398, forward strand.
AACAAGTTCACACAGCTAGCACGCTACGCACCTGAGGATGTAGCGACAGATAAATCCAGACAGTCTCGTTTTATGAAGGGACTTAACTCAGGATTGCAAGACTTAAGTGCATGCTTTTAGTTCAAACCCCTGGTTCCGAACTCCGAACGAAAGTAGGATGTTCCGGGGTGAGAATACTTATAGGTGGAATAGAGTTCCTAGCAAACCTTATAATTTTGGAGACCCAGACCTTAGATGTTATATTGGGAATGGATTGGTTATCCAAGCACAAGGCTGTATTGGATTGTGGACGAAGGACTATCTCAGTTGAGAGCCCGTGTGGGAAGAAAGTGGAATTTCAAGCCACTGCAGTTAGAGATGGACAGTTGATGGTTAACAGTACCAAGGCAATCAGCATAGAGGATGTCCCAGTAGTGAATGAGTACCCAGATGTTTTTCCCGAGGATCTACCTGGTATGCCGCCAGACAGGGACATAGAGTTTGTGATAGAGCTTGTACTGCACAAAGACCGATAGCAAAGAGCCCCTATCGGATGTCTACCGAGGATTTTTTAGATATGAAGAAACAGCTAGAAGAGTTAATGGAGAAAGGATTTATCAGACCAAGTTTAGTCGCCGTGGGGAGCACCAGTTTTGTTTGTCAAGAAGAAGGACGGGAGTTTCAGGATGTGCATTGACTACCGTGCACTCAATGAAGTCACCGTGAAGAATAAGTATCCGCTACCCAGGATTGATGATTTGTTTGATCAGTTAAGAGGAGCCGGAGTTTTCTCCAAGATTGATACGAGATCGGGATACCATCGATTGAAGATCCGATCAGAGGATATTCAAGACTGCATTCTCGTCAAGATATGGACATTACGAGTTCTGATTATGTCCTTTAGTCCGACGAATGCGCCACTTATTTCATGAATATGATGAATAAGGTGTTCATGGAATATTTGGACAAGTTTGTCGTCGTGTTCATAGACGATATCCTAATCTACTCCAAGACAGGAGGATGAACATGCCGAACACTTAAGGCGAGTTTTGGAAAAGCCGAGGGAACAAAGAACTTTTCGCCAAGTTCAGCAAGTGTGATTTTTGGAAGGACAAGGTGGAATTTCTTGGACATGTAATGACTGAAGGAGTCGCCGTGGATCCAAGCAAAGTAGAAGCCGTGTTACATTGGGAGGCGAAGGCTGTGACCCATTCGGAGTTTCCTTGGAATGGCGAGGATACTACCGCCCGTTTCATTGAAGGCTTCTCGACAATTGCGAAACCTCTTACGCAATTGCTGAAGAAGGAAAAGAAGTTTGCATGGACGCCAGACTGTGAGAAAGGATTTCAGAGTGAAGAAGCGATTGACATCAGCACCGGTGTTAGTTCTACGGATGTTGCTCAAAGCTTCGATATTTATTGTGACGCATCGCGCCAAGGACTTGGATGTGTCCTGATGTCGAGAATGGAAAGGTCGCCGCTTATGCATCAAGGCGATTGAGGCCGCATGAGGAAAATTATCCGACACATGACCTAGAGTTAGCCGTAGTGCATGCTTTGAAGTTATGGCGTCACTATCTGATTGGAAACAGATGTGAAGTATATACGGATCATAAGAGCCTTAAGTACATATTCACCCAGTCGGATCTGAATATGAGGCAGAGGAGATGGTTAGAGTTGATCAAGGACTACAATGTTGGAATCCATTACCATCCCGGGAAGGCCAACGTAGTAGCCGACGCTCTGAGTCGGAAAAACCATACCGTGAGTACGTTGCTAGCCACAAGTCAGGATGAGTTATGTGAGGATTTCCAGAAAATGAAGATTGAGGTTGTACCTAGCGGATTCTTGGCCGCATTGGAAGTAAAGCCTACTTTAGAGGACCAGATCCGAGAAGGACAGAAGGATGATGACAAGATCCGCAGGATTAAGTCCATCAAGGAGGAAGGCAAGGCAGAGGACTTCAAGTTGGATGAGCAAGGCACGTTATGGATGAAGGATCGGATTTGTGTGCATAACAAGAAGGAGTTAAAGCAACTGATTTTGGAAGAAGCCCATGACTCCAAGTACTCAATTCACCCTGGAAGCGCCAAGATGTATCAGGATCTGAAGGAGAGATTCTGGTGGCCGAGTATGAAACGTGAAGTTGCCGAGCATGTTGCATTGTGCGACGTATGCCAGAGAGTCAAGGCAATGCATCAGAGACCAGCAGGATTGCTATGTACCGAAGATACCTGAGTGGAAGTGGGAGGAAATCGGAATGGATTTCATTACCGGTTTGCCGAAGACTCAAGGGAGTTATGACTCCATATGGGTTATAGTGGATCGCTTGACCAAAGTAGCCCATTTTATCCCCGTGAAGACCACCTACTCGGGAGATAAGTTAGCGAGTTGTACATGATCAGGATTGTTTGTTTGCACGGAGTGCCAAAGAGGATTGTATCGGACAGAGGTACCCAATTTACCTCAAGATTGGAATAAGTTGCATGAAGCCATGGGAACCCGTTTGAACTTCAAGATACCTTATCATCCACAGACGGATGGACAGACCGAAAGAGTCCACCAGATTCGGGAGGGTATGTTGAGAGCTTGTGCATTGGCTTATGCTACCTCTTGGGATAAAAGTTTGCCGTATGCCGAGTTCGATTACAACAATAGTTATCGAGGCTAGTTTACAGATGTCACCTTTGAGGCCTTTGTATGGTCGACCACTGTCGGACGCCATTGAATTGGAATGAGACCGTGGCGCCGTGTCTTTGGACCTGATATTCTTCAAGAGGCTGAAGAGCAGATCGCCATGATTAGGGAAAGGTTGAAGATAGCCCAATCTCGACAAAAGAGTTATGCTGACAATCGTCGCCGGGATTTAAGTTTTGAACCAGAAGACTTTGTTTACCTCAGAGTTACGCCTCTCAGGGGAGTTAAGAGGTTCCATGCCAAAGGGAAACTTGCACCCCGTTATGTTGGACCATTTAAGATTTTGAGCCGCAGAGGCGAAGTTGCTTGTCAGCTGGAGTTGCCACAGTCGTTGGCAGGAGTACATGATGTATTCCATGTGTCCCAGTTAAAGAAGTGTCTCCGAGTTCCTGAGGAACAGACACCGTTAGAATCAATTGAGTTGCAAGAGGATTTGACTTATAAGGAGTATCCCGTGAGGATTCTAGACACAATGGATCGAGAAACTAGAAACAAGTCAACCCGTTTCTGTAGGGTTCAGTGGAGCAACCATGAAGAAAGCGAAGCGACTTGGGAGCGCGAAGAGGATTTGAAGAAAGAATTTCCAAACCTATTCCTTTAGTGAGCCCTGAATCTCGGGGACGAGATTCTATTAAGGGGGGGAGGTTTGTAACACCCCAAAATTTTACTTGTCCTAAATTCATGTGTGATTTGGCACTTTGGTGAATTTTTGGAATTTTCTGGAATTTATTTGGATTTAATTGGAATTTATTTGAATTTATTCCATTTTGAAATAATTAAAGAATTTAATTTTGCAAATAAAATTTTGTTGGAGATATTTTATTTGAGTCCAAAATGATCCAAAGTATTTTCCAGAATTTTTCTGGAATTTTTCTGAGTCATTTGCTATTTTTAATGAATTAAATGAATTACTGGGAATTATTTTAAATATTAAATCGCTGGAAAATCCAAGTCGGGTTTAGTACTGTTCCTCCGACTCGAGCCGGACCCGAGCCGGACCCGCGCCACGTGACTTGACTCAACCGCGTTTCCGAATCCTAACCCTAACCCTATTGAGATCCGACCGTTGGATCCGAATCCAACGGCCAAGAGACCGCCGCGTCGCCGCGCGTGCGTACCGTCCGATCCGGGACGCGTGTATGCACGCGATGCAGCCACGTAGCGCCGCCCGACTCCGTTGCGAGCTCGGACTCCGCCGCGGGAATCTAGGGATCCGGATTGCGCACGACCGCCGAGGCTATTTAAAGCTCGAACCGGTCCCCGAGGTTGCCCTCTCCCGAGCGCCCCGTTTGCCCTAGCTTTTAGAGCTCAAGCCGCCGCCAAGCCGTGCCGATTGCTCGCCGAAGTTGGGTGGAGCCGCTGCGGTTTTCCCGTCTTCTCCGGCGCCGTTAGCCCTTCCCCGCCGTGTTGGAGCCCGGTTTCGGAACCCTCAAGACAAGGCGCGCCTGAGGGACGTCTCGATCACGCAGGAGACGCACCGAAGCGACGGCCGTGCATCGTCTTCCCGCTTCCGGCCGAGCGCCGCGGCATCGCCATCGCCGTCGTTTTTGAGCCCCATCGACCGTCAGATCTCGATCAAACGGTCCAGGTTAGCCCACATTACCCCCGTGTATTCCCCACGTTGCGGTTTTAGATTGAATCTCCACCGTTGATTTTAGATCGTACGGGTCAGATTGGATCAAGTTTTATCGGTAGATTGGTTCTTAGCCGTCGGATTGGTATTGCACGGTTGAGATCTCGCCACGCATCGTGCTCCGGGTCAAACGTGTCGTGGACTGATCTGGACCGTTGGAGCTTAAATCAACGGTCGAGATTGACCGAGAGCCGAGCCAACCCGAGGTCGCCACGTAGCCTTGCCGCGACCGTAGGCGACCCAGCGACGGTGGGACCCGCGTGTCGGTATGCCGGTCCGTGGACGAGATCCACGGTGGACCCGAACCGAGTCCGTGGACCGCTGGCGTCAGCCGACCAATCCAGAGCTGCCACGTGTCCTTGCTGACGCAATAATTAATTTCCGAAAAAGAAAATGATTTATTAATTCGAAATATTGATTCAAATTTAGATTCAAACTTCAAACGCTTATAACTTTTGCGTTTCAACTCCGATTTGATTGATTCAAATTTCTAAATTTGTATAAAATTAAGATCTACTCAAATATGAATTTTATTTAATTTTTGGACTAAAGTTTTTCTCTGTAATATTATTTAATTGATTATTTAAACTTTAATAAATCATAACTTTTGCGTTTTAACTCCAAAATTGACGATTCCAGTTTCTAAAAATCCAGAAAATTATGTTCTCTCTGTTTATGGATTTTATTTGGAGTTTTGGGATGTTTTTGCCTAGTGTTTATTTGTGTATTTGCTATTTGCACGCTTTACGAGTAGACGTTGAAGTGCCGGAAGGATTCGAAGGAGAAGTGTTGACTCAGGATCCAACTCAAGACCAAGAGCAAGTGCTTTTTGAAGGCAAGTTGTGCTTTGACCATGTTGATCCTATTTCGAAATCTATCTTGATTTAAACTATTGCATGCTAGATCAATTAGAAAGATATTTTGTTTAAACATGGGGGTTAGATAAATACCAATTTGCTGTATGACACCTTGATTATTTAAGTATGTGCCATGACCCTTGTCACCCTAGTTGTGGATTACTAGTTGGACATTATTAAATTGCCAACATGGGTTTAGACCGTTGTAGTATACTGCTTAGACCTGCTACGTGCTCATGACATGATTTTGGATAATCAAATGCTAATATTGACTTAATGATATATTGAACCTGTTTTGGAAAAGTATCATGTGATGTTGATGGCAAGTGGTGCATGGTAATCAACTGGGGTTGGATAAGCTTGATTTCGGCGGGGCATGTGGCAAGAGTAATCAGGTGGGCGGTGTGGCATTGGGAGTGTTGATTTGGTTTTGGGTAGTCTTGCCCTGGTCACTCTAAGGACTTAACCTTGCAAGCCTTTGAACTGGTCATACTTGCAACCACATGGCTGGAATGGGGCGGCCCTAGTTGACTAAGTCGCTAAGGACTCACTTGTGGAGCCTCAGGTGTCGATTACACCGTTTGTGTGATTGTACGGGGGAGCGTATCGTGGCTGTGGCCAGGTACCCATCTAACGGTGTGTTGGTCCCATACTTCGCCTTAGCTAAGGGAAGGGATGGTGTAGAGCACGAACCGGAGAGGACCACCTGTGTTGTTTGAGGCTTCCGAAAGGCTTTGTTACGGGAACTCGCCTTTGTGGTGTTTGACTGTATCTTGTGGGTAAAGTGCATAACCTCTGCAGAGTGTAGAATCTATTTGAATAGCCGAGTCCACGGTACTGGACAATGCTCGGGAATTACAGTCAAGGGTTAGACTTTCTGAAAATAACTTGGTTTTGAAAAGATGGGTTGGTTTAACAAGGAAGGTGATGGAAATATGGTGTAGGATGGGAAAAATGTTTGTTAAACTTCTTAAAAAGTTATTTATGCTCTACTTATTTCTACTGCTTTCGAATCTACTTTTATTACTTGTCAAAAGCTGTTTACTGCAAATATACCCTGAGCTATTCCTTTGTACTAAGCCATGCATATAGTATATTAGCTTGCATTCTGTGCATGACTTGCTGAGTACCAAGTACTCACCCTTGCCTCAACACAATACCAGTTGAAGAGGAGATTACGCCAGCTTTGGAGGAGGAACTCCAAGAGGACCCGACTACTTAGGGATGCGAGCCCAGTCAGTTGCCTGTGGTATACTGGATGGCGCCACGAAGTTTATTTGATTTTCCGCTGCTATTGTTTCTCTCTGAATAAGTTTCGCCTTGCAAGGCATATATTTGTAACTTGGCCATAAGGTCGAGTAACCCTTTGATTATTTAAATAAAGTACTTTGATAGTATCGTTTGGTATGATTGTGATATATACCGATGTTAAGACTGTGTGCACTAGCGCGTTCCTGGACTAGTGCTGAATACACAGAGGGTCCGGATTTGCAAATTCGGGGTCCCGACAGGTTTGCTGCCTCCCATCCCCACATGGGCCAAAATCCTCCCACTAAAAGCTCAGAAGGCAGTCCCTCAAAGCCCAAACTCCCCAGCACAAGTTTTCTTTTCCCGAAACGACCGAAAAACGACTAAATCGTTACTCGGACTGTCACAGAGCTCGCGGTCATGGGCATGCCAAGCAAGCCGTTCACGGATTAGACTTTTATTGTCCAAATGTTTTTATAGAAAATGACTCTAGATGGAGTGAGTCTGAAGGACCGTAGTGGCGATCGGGGGGGTGAATGATAAAAAATAATTTTCCTCCCTAAAAGAAACAACCAAAACCTCACTTGATCTAACATGGACTGAAACATGAATTTTTAGAGAAGATCAGCTGGGGGCAGCACTATCACACTTAAAGAGGTGACAGTGTCGGAATGAACAATAAAATTGGCATTACCACCAACTGGAAATCAGTACTACCAAATGAACAATAAAAACAGGCAAATGAACAATGAAATGAGCACGACTTCAAAACCAAAAATCGGTATATGTTTTGATTGGTTTATCCAAAAACCGTGACATTTTGTATGCACCTTCCTTTGGATATTAGGAACCTATTTCAATCATCAATCGCAAGGATTAACATCAAAGTTCCAACCTTTTTTCATTTGAAGGAAGAGTGCACCAAAGCTGGGCAAAAACCAAAATTGACACTCTTAGATTGCTCGTGAGTTTTGATGATCAAGATAGTCCTAGATGACCTTCCACATATCATAGCAAGCAAGAACACAAAAGTAACACCCCAAAAATGGGCAAGAACCCGATCTACCAAGAATCCTCCCTTTCCCAGTCAAAAATTGGTCCTTGAAAGAAAATCAAAAGGAAGCTTCCTACATGATTAAAATATGATCTTCAGGAGATTAATTTATCAATCATTCATTCTTGGCAACAAAGATCCATAAGCATGTAGAAGGAGGGGAGGCAAATCCAAAGTGCAAGCAGGAACAAAGCAAAAATGCAAGAATTGAAATAAATTCCAGAATATGAGAGAAAAATATAATTTGCATTGCTTTCAAAGGAAGGTTTACAAAGCCTCATATCTAGGTTGGCAAAGCTCTAAGGAGCACAAGGAAAACAAAATCCTTCTCACAAGCTTGGTGGTAGAGGTATACCCCTACCCTTCTATTTATAGCATCATCGGAGAAATCTCCACCCTTTGATAACTTCCTTCATCCATAAGGGACCTCATAAAGGGCTGGGATTGACTCACTCACTCATACATGGGCTAACCCAAAACTCACACATATAACGGGTTTTGCACGCTTCTCAAAGCACTCTAACTTAACCGTTACTCCACCCACGAAACTTGATCCAACGATCATTCTTCGCTTGAGTAGGGCTTCGGTTAGCATCATATCCGTCCACTTGTCTTGTCGACTCGTAGTGACTCCTCGGTCTCAGTCATCTTCAACGCCACCTCAACCGTCTTTACCTCAACTCTCCTAGCGGAGTCCCAACCACCTTCGTCTCATCATGACCTTGCTTCGATGTCCTGCAACCATCATAGATATAAAAGATCTAAAAAGGAACAAGGTAAAATATTTTCTTAACACATGATTTTAATGAAGCGCGGCAACAAACTTTAATTAGAGGAAAACCTTCCTGCGAAAATGAACCCCTTTATAATTTTCTATATTTTATATTTGCAGTTCTCGAAGAGCACTTGTCAAAAAAAAATGAGGAAGAAAGTTCTTAAAGAAGGAAGAAAAAAAATTGTTGCCCTGCGATTTTTTGGGCTAGAAATAAGGCAAGTGGACTAAAAAAATTCTTTTTTATTGTTCTGGTAGTTACTTTCTTTCTTTACTTCTAACGCTCGTCAATGTTGCCCTGCGATTTTTTGGGCTAGAAATAAGGCAAGTGGACTAAAAAAATTCTTTTTTTTTTGTTCTGGTAGTTACTTTCTTTCTTTACTTCTAACCCTCCGACCACTTGTCTTTTTTTTTGTTCTGGTTATATTCACGATTCCGTTACCTTGTCAATTTCAGGTCAAATTGACTGGCACGCTTTCAAACCCGGCGTTTGTCTTGTGTGTTTGACGCGAAAAACCCTACTTCAAGTTTTTTGCGCAAACATATTTTTGGCACGCCCAGTGGGACCGAAGGAAGTTGATCATGTCGTCGACTGGAAAATCCACAGCTACTGCCGACATCAATGCAGATGCAATAATCACGCTTACATTGATCGATTTAACTCCTGAGCAGCAAAAAGAAATTGAAGATCGAAAGGTAGCAATGGAAGAGATGATGTTGAAGTGCTTCCAAAAGACACGGCGAGGAGTTACTCAAAACGTTGCACTTCCAACTATCAATCCTACCGGCGATCCCCCTATTGACCCGGTAAGCCGATATATACCTGGCCAGGCTGATTTATCTAGTATGATTGAGCAATCTGTACATCATGCACTGATCAATCAATCATCAGCTCTAGTCTCCACGCTAAAGCCGATGATCGAAAATAGCGTCAAAACAATTGCTCAGGAGTTGGCTGTATCTGGGAGTCTGTTAGACCCGTTACTGTCTCTCCCAACGTACCCAGTGTACTCAATACCACCAAATACTAGCACAGCAAACGCGTCGGCTCCAATACCCCTAATGATGCCAACCCAACCAACTGTGTTAAAACCTAGTACTCATGTAGATGGAGTTGCACATTACCACGGGCACACAGATGGGGCTAAGCTGAACACAAACTTACCCAACGTACCATCGGCCAGTGGGTTCGGTCAATCGGCTTCTCGGCCGATTGAAATAGGCAAAGTCCCTCAGTTCCAAGGGACTACGCCCAGAAACCAAGCACCACACAAAGTGGTCTCATATGTTGAACCTTTTGTACCCGTACCTGAAGCATCGGCTGTAAGAAACAATGATTATGACCAATTACCCAAGCATCCAGTGATGTGGTTCGGCCGACAGCCCGAGTTTACACTCGGAGGGCAGGGCGTAAACTACGATAACTAGCCAGGTCACGTAGCACCACAAGTCGATAATGTTAATTGGGCAGAGCAAATTGCTACGGTATTGAGGGAGCAGTTTGGTTTGCAGCCCAAGGGGAGGATCATCGGCTATAGGAAACCATACCCAGATTACATCGACCGCATGGCCTACCCACATAATTATAGGATCCCAGATTTTGCCAAATTTTCAGGCGATGATTCTGTAACCACTTTAGAACATGTCGGACGATTTATTGCTCAATGCGGTGAAGCAGCCCAGTCCAACGGAATAAAAATCATATTGTTCCCGTTGTCCTTGTCAGGAACAGCTTTTACATGGTTCACCAATTTACCACCAAATTCGGTCCATGTTTGGAATGATTTGGAAAGCCGATTTCACGAATACTTCTTCTTTGGGACCACTGAACTAAGGATTTCTGATCTAAGTTCAGTCAGGCAGAAATTCGGCAAGTCTGTTTCCGATTACACTAGGAGGTTCAAAGACGTGCGAAACAGATGCTTCAGTGTTATGTTACCCGATGACCAATTAGCCGATTTAGCGTATCAAGGGTTAATTCCGCCCCTAAAGGAGAAATTTGCAGGGCAAGAATTCACCGACTTAGGCCATTTGCTTCATCGTTTATCGGCACAAGAAAGCCGATATTCAGATAAAGGGTTTAAGGATAAGTTTAGGACAAATAATAGTGAAAAGGGTAAAGTAAATATGGTTGAGTGTAGTTCAAACGAAACATCCGAAGATGATGAAGCAGATGTGAACATAGCCGAGTGGACTAAGGGTCCAAAAAAGCCACTCGTTTGCTCTTGGCTTAAACCGATGAAGAGCAAAACGGAGGTCAAATATTCCTTTGATGTATCAAAATGCGATAGGATGTTTGATCTATTGTTGCAGGAAAAACTTATAAAGTTACCAGAAGGGAATGTCATTCCATCGGCTGATGAGATAAAAAAACGAAGATATTGTAAGTGGCATTATTCCTTCTCACACAATACTAACGATTGTAATATTTTTCGGCAAAAGATCCAATCGGCTATTGCTGATGGACGATTGAAGTTCACGGACGAATCGGCTATGTAGATAGATGTGAATCTTTTCCAAATCAACATGGTTCAATGCTCACGGAAAGGAAAAGGCCTAATGGAAGAGGACATCAAACCGACATAGAAGGTTGAAGTCCGGTCCGACACTAATGGGGATGAAACGGTGCAGATCACCATCGGCTCAATACAAATAGAAGCCGACCAGAGTGGTCGAAGCTCAAGGACCGTGAGGCCGAAGGGAGAATTAGAGATTGGAGAATGGTACAAGGCAGAAAAAACTCCACCGAGAAGACCCAATCTCAAACTTAAACCAACTTTCTCACAACTCTTGGAAAAATATGAAAGGATAAGCTACCGACGGCAACGTTCCCGTCGACCAGGCTATTTCCACCAGCCAAATACTTATCGGCCAAGCGAGTGCTATCGGCCGGATAGCTATTATTGGCCAAGCGAGTGCTATCGGTCGGATAGCTATTATCAGCCAAGTAGTGAGGAAGAGGCTCATTGGCAATGTCCCTTCTGGCAGTTTTACTGGGAAAAAGGGATGACCTTACCCACAGTACAGCCGTGTCCCATGCAACACCCAATCAGGGATCGATCAAACCAGCCGACTAAAGATAGGTTGTCCAGGCCAGACGTGACCGGCTAGGACCAGAAAACAGAAGGTCGATCCATGAGAGATTGTCAATGCCAGAACAAGGCGAATCCTCTAAAACCCCAAAAGCACCAATTTCCGACACTACTGCTGAGCCAGAATCTAGCGGCGAAGTAAGCAATCTGGCTAGAAAAATCCGAAAGCCAATTGAACCCAAGCCAAGGTGGTGTCCCTTGGGTCTTAGCAAATCGCAGCGCAGGCGTCTCCAACGGCTAAAGACACAGGAAGAAATAGAGGCCAAAGCAGAAAGAGAAAGAGATCGGGTTTTCAGTAAGCTACGGCCAATATTAGCCATAAGACAAGAATGGAAGAAGAAAGATCAAACCGATAGTGATTTAGACCAATCAGTCGATTTCGGATCTCCAATGATTAGAGACGACACACCACCAATGGACATCAACATGGTATTTACATTGCCCGCGGAATTCAAGACTGAGGCTGAATCGGCCGAGGGGGTGTTCGCCCAGTTGTGCCTTGGTGCGCAGGACGCCGTATTCGAGAAGCCTCAGGACATGCATCGGCATTTAAAGCCGTTATATCTCAAAGGGTACATCAATGGCCGACCGATATCAAGGATGTTAGTCGACGGTATAGCAACAGTAAACCTTATGCCTTTGAGCACCTTCAGGAAGTTGGGTAAAGCCGACAAGGATCTGATCAAGACCAACATGGTGTTGAACGATTTCAGAGGAGATCCCACCGAAGCGAAGGGTGTAATGATGACAGAGTTGACAGTCGGTAATAAAACGCTGCTGACTGCGTTCTTTGTGATCGAAGCTAAAGGCAAATACAGCGTGCTTCTTGGACGAGATTGGATCCACGCTAATTGTTGCATTCCGTCAACTATGCATCAAAAACTTATGCAATAAAATAATGACGAGGTAGAAGTTGTATCGGCCGATACATCGGCTCATATCACCAAGGCCAACCCTAATGCTAACTGGCAACACGAGGAAGCCGAATGCATATCAGGAAAGATTTTGGACGACTGCGATTTCATCTGCATCGGGAAATCAGGTTTAAAGCCGATCAGCGTCAAACCCAATACGTTTGATCGGACAGACGAAGTTGTGAGAAGATGGAGTCCAAAATAATAGCGAATTTACAAGAAAAGATGAGGAGCTATCGGCGAGAAGTAGAATACGAAGAAGCTATCGAAGACTTCGAAGAAGAAAGACGAGGGCAAGGATTCACCTCTGCCGATTTGCTCGAAGAAGTCGACTTTGGAAAAGGTGATAGGAAGAGAACAACTTATGTAAGTGCTAGATTAGATCCAGAATATAAAGCAAAGTTGGTTGAAATACTTAGAAAATATAGAGATTGTTTTGCATGGGAATACTACGAGATGCCGGGTTTAAGCCGACAGCTTGGCGAACATCGGTTACCCATAAAGGCTGGGTATCGGCCATTTAAGCAATACCCAAGGCGGTTTAATCCTACACTATACGATTCCATAAAGGAAGAGGTAGAACGATTGTATTGGAAGAAACATTGTATTTCCGAACCATGGAAGGCTTATTATTAAGATGCCTTGGAGCCAAAGAAGCCAAAGTAGCAATGGGAGAAGTCCATGAAGGAATTTGTGGATCTCACCAATCGGCTTATAAGATGAAATGGATGTTGAGACAAACAGGGTACTTTTGGCCAACAATGTTAGAGGATTGCTTCAAATACTACAAAGGATGCCAAACCTGTCAAAAAGTTGGCAACGTCCAATCAGCGCCGGCATCGGCTTTGCATCCAATCATCAAACCATGGCCGTTTAGGGGATGGGGCATAGACATAATCGGCCAAATATTCCCGACATCCAGCAAGGGTCATAAATTTATCATTACAGCAACAGATCACTTTTCAAAATGGGTGGAGGCCATACTGCTCAAAAAGGTCACAAGCGTGGAGGTAATCGGCTTTGTTAATGAACATATCGTCCATAGGTTTGGGATCCCACAAATGATCACAACCGATCAAGGGATGGTATTCATGTCAAAAGAATTCCAAAACTTTGCAACAAGCCTGGGTATCAAATTGCTCAATTCCTCGCCCTATTACGCTCAGGCTAACAGGCAAGCCGAGTCGTCGAACAAGACCCTGATAAAATTAATAAAAAGGAAAATAGAGGAAAAACCAAGGAACAAGCACTCAACGCTATCGGAAGCTCTATGGGCCTATCGGCTATCTTACCACGGATTGACCAAACTGTCACCTTTTCAGTTAGTATATGAAGAAGAAGCCGTTCTGCCCGTAGAAATCAACATCGACTCGGTCAGGGTGTCCAAGCAGGATAGTTGAAAGACCGAGATGGTGATCAGAGGGGGTGAATGATCCCAAATAAAATTATCCCCTACTCAACGTACTCCAAACAATCCCGCAAAGAAACTCGGTGCTCCTAAAAATCGCAAAACCCGCAAAATCGGGAACGACTAGACAACTATGTGTATCCCTAGCTTACATGGATGAGAACAATGAATCATGTGAGGGATTTTTAAATCACAATCCTGGTTGTCAAGTGTCCAAAGAAAAGAGGGATCAATTCAAATACTTCTTTTCTAAAAGAGATCAAGCCAAAACACAAAAGCCTCTTTTAGAAAAGCAGAAGCAGATTTTTCAGGAATTGTCCTCACTTAGAGCAGGTGGATGGTGGACTTATGTTGCTCCAAAAAGTTTTGGAATTTTTCACCGTGTGACAAGATGAGTCTTGAAGCACTCCACCAAACATCACCACAAAAATCCTTCTACAAAAATCAGGAAAAATCAAGGACTACGAACAGTCAGGATCTTCAATCAGGAATTTTGGAGCTCAGGTTTCACCTCATAGCTCCCAAATGGTACAACCAGTGGACTCCAAAATTTTTCCACAGATGGATATATGAGTCGCGCACCTTCTCCAAGAAGAATCAATTAAAAATGTTTTTCTATATTTTTCTAAAAATCAAAGACTGACTGCTGCGCGAAGAACAAGTTCAGGATAGATTTGCAATTTTGATAGAAACTTGATCTCTAGTCTATCCTAGGGTGCAAGAAGGATGTAAAACTAAATGAGCACCCTCAAGACATCCTTGATCAACAGCATTTAGAAGGAAAAGAGGCAAATCCAAATTGCGAGAAAGTAAATTGCGAGAATTTACATGCGGGAAAGTAAATGCTGAATTTAAATTGCGTAAAGTAAAGACATAATGTAAATGCGGAATTTAAATTCACAAGAATGTAAAGAAAATCTTTGTATTTTCTGGTTGGAAGGTTTACAAAGCCTCACTTCATGTGGGCAAAGCTCAAAGGAGCAACTCAAACCTTCAAGTGAGGGAGGACACCCCTCCCCCTCTATTTATACTACTCTAGGGCCACCTACCACCCTTGGATGAGTCCCAAACCCTAGGGCACTCCACCAAGGGCTAGGATTAACCCTCTCATTTCACCCCACACATGGGCTTTACATGGGCCACATTGGCCATACATAGGTTTTAAACACAACCCGATCAACCCGATGCAACGGGCCTTCATCCGCCGGACTTGACCGCTCAGTTTCCTCCTCTTCGAGCCTCCAACCCGAACCGGAAACCTTGAGCCACCTCAAGTCCATTTCCATGACATCCAAGTGATCCTGGTTTGAGCCCAACTATCTCGTCGGCATCCTCGACCGCTCCGGACCTCGGTTCTCCCAACCTATTCCCGGTACTCACCAATGACCATAGCTGCCTCAAGAACTTGTACCACAAGGAACAAACCATTTTGCACATACCACAATGCACATACCTTTTTCTTCCTGCATGTTAGTCCACAATTATCATTAATTCAAACATGCAATACCGAGTTAAATCAAACTCAAACCTGAGCACACCTTGCTCAAATAAAGTCAAATACTCATCACAAATATGGATGGACCTCCACATGGTCCTTCAATCTCCCCCTTGATGAGTATATTGACAAACCACACAAAAGGCATAAATTTGAGTTTGAAAGCGAAGGAAGAAAAGCAATTTGATTGCAAAAATTATATTTGGTCCAATTGAAAGAGAAAGAAAGCTCATGACCAAATAGATGAGAAGATTTTTAGAGCTCAACACTTGAAAGGACAATTTTTCAATAAGAGCTCCAAAAACCAAGAAATCTCTCAAAAAGCTCAATATTACTTATGATCCAAATGCAAGGACAATTGTTCAACATGATCATGAGAAAGCATTTTTTTTTTACTCTAAGATGCCTTTTCTACGTTTTCTCCCCCTTTTGGCAATATAGGCATCAAGAGAACAATTTTTTGGATGAAATGCAACCTAGAAGAGCTTTGAGGATTATGCAAATGACCACTTAGACAAAGTATGACACCAAGCTACTCAAGTTCAGATTATGTCATCCTAAGTCATATCCAATGGCATGTTTCAATTTTTCCTAACTAGCTCAAAAGAAGTTATATTACTTTGGCTTGATTTCAACAATAGCAACAGTTAGCATAACTTCAAGACTAGAAGCAAAGACAACCAAACGAGCAAATGGATATACTAGAGTTCAACCTAGTCAACACTTTGGGAAAATACAAGTCCATATGAGAAGCCTCATGCTCAATCATCTCTTTAAATGCAAATTTTTAGATTAATGCTCATAAAGCGGTATGAGAGAGTTAGGCTTAGTGAAGCACATTCTCGACTAGGAGCCATCGACAGAGGCCTCCTAAGCTTCACTCTCCTCCACAAACCTTTGAGGGTTTAGAGAGCTTATCCTAGATCGATGGATGGGGCAATAAGGTTTGGACACAACTTGGCAGTCCTCCAAATCGTGTCCACTCGTTCGATGGATGGGGCAATAAGGTTTGCCCCCATTATCTTCGCGACGGGGCGAGCGACGGTTCCTGCGGTCGCTGCGCTGGTCCCGGCGCTCATCCCTTCGGTCTTGATCGTCGCGATGCCGGGACTTAGTTTCTGGTTCGGCAACCAGGACTTCCCTGGCGTTGGCCTCCTTCCGCTTCTTCTTCTTCTTGCGATCGGAGGACTTCGAGGTGCCGGCATCGCCGGGATCGGAAGGCCTTGTCGCGCACTCCCAAGCTTCGGCCGCCCTGGCGCACTTGTGCGCCAGGGAGAGCAACTCGGAAGTGGTTACGATGGTGCGGGTAGCCATCTTCTCCCGCATCTTATGGTCACGGACCCCCCTCCGGAATGCAATGATCATCGGCGCTTCCGAGATCCGGGGGATCGTGTTGCGGCAGTGGCTGAATCGCCGAATGAATTCTCTCAGGGACTCCCCCTCCATCTGTTCCAGAGCGTGGAGGTCATCCTCCACGCCCGGCTAAGCGTAGGAGCCCTGGAAGTTGGCGACGAAAATGTCGCACAGCTCCTCCCACGAGTGCACAGAGCCTCGCGGGAGGTTAAGTAGCCAAGACCGGGCGAAGCCCGTTAGTGCTGTCGGGAGGTAGTTGGCCATAATTTTTTCGGAGCCCCCCGCAGCTCGCACTACCGTGGTGTAGATCTGCAGGAACTCCTCCGGGTTGGCGGTGCCGTCGTACTTCTCGATGGAGGCGGGGCGGAATCTTTCCGGCCACGCAGCTTGCCGGAGACGGAGAGAAAACGCCTGGCATCCAACACTGTAGGGGGAGCAGCGTCGCTCGCCAGCCCCTCGACCCTGGGATGGGGTCGAGGAGTGCGAGTCTACGCTCTCCCCAGAGTCAGAGGGGGAAGCCCCCTGTTGATCAGCAAGTGCTCGGGGGTTGACGCGCTGCTGCGAGCGTTCGCGGCGCCCCCTGAGGGCCCCAGAAGCTAATCGAGTCGGAGAATGGTTAGCACTGTGCTCTGTGGGCTTTGGGGATCTCCTTGCCTTGGACTTTGTCTTGGTTCTCTCTGAAAGGTGCAACCAACGAGTATCGGCAGATAAGTAATACGAAGGGAAAAAGAAAAAAAAAGACGATACTAGAAAGGTGGACCGAATCCTACTCGCAGGGCGTTGCCTCTGGGTGAGGTCCGATAAGGATGGGCTCCGAACACCCAGGGTGCCCAAGTTGTAGCCAGTAACGCCCGTCCCTGGCCGGACCTCCTTTGTTGGCCACTGCCAGAGGATCGAACACTTGCCTGCTAACATCCCTAGTCTGGCACCAAGGGCAAACAACATTTAATTAAGCCGACATGAATGAAATAGTCAAACAAACGAATATCGAAGGGCAAATACTTCTACGGCTACCGAAGAATCGGTATAACCAGAACTTTCACTTGCACTATTGGTAGGGTCTACCGTCGGCTCATGAAAATTGGGTAGAAACAGGGAGATGATAGCCGACAGGGACCTATCCAAAAGAAGGGCCTCTGCTATAGAGGCCCACCAGTGCAAGAAAGGACCCGATCGACGGGAATTAAGGAAGAAGTGTGGTAATTCTAGAATTTGCAGGTCATCGGACAACGCAAGAACAATTTCCGTGGCTGTTTGATTGGTTACCTGGGATCGGGGTTCGATACGATCAAGCAGGGGGAAGCAGGGGACGGCTTGTCCGAAACCCAATTGACGGGCGTAAACATACGGATGGTAGAACTCATACGATGGCTGGAAAGTCCGGTTCCTGGTACTCAAGCCGAGATGGAATATGCAAGGGGAGATGAAAAGCTTGTAGAGATCTAGGGTCGATTGGGGCATTTGGGAACTGTCGACGTCCAAGGTTAAGAAGGAAGGCCACGGGTTATCGGGTGCCTCAATGTAACTAAAGAAATCCCGCTGACCAAAAGTGGACCGGTCTAAGTTTAGAAACAAATTGAGGTATTTGTGTAGACCGACCGGAGTAATTTTTAGCTCGCCAGCAGAACACATTATGAATTTCTCCCCGTAAGATCGGCTAGCTCAATACTGGGGGTTTGAAGTTTCGGGATAGTCTTCCCGTGGAAAGGCCGATTTGCCCAAAGGATCAGAAAGGATAGATCGGCTAAACACACAGTAAAGCCAAATCTGGATAAACCATAGGGGTCCCCCTACGTTGCCTACTACGTGATCGGCGAAACCAGAGAAAAACCGACTGCGGATAACGTGCATCATCTGGTATACGGCCCCTAAAAAGATTTTTCCTAATGAAAGCCGATGGCCCTCCACTAGTTGTTCTGCTATGAGTTGGAAAGTTTGGGTGGGACCAAGGGAGGCTCCACAAAAAAGATATCGGTCGAGCCAAAGGTTGTGGAAGGCAACTGTTCATCACCCGATACCAACCCATTGACCTTGTTATTGTTTTGGATATATTTTCGCCACCCTTCCCCTTTGGATCGGATCAATTTGCATGAAGGCTTCCCACTAAAAGCCGATATTTGGTCACCATCCGGCCGAAGACAGCAAAGCTCAGCAACGTCAAGGAGGGTTGGGCCGATGGGACCAGTGGGGAAAAGAAAGGCATTGAAGGAATCAGACCAGAAATAACATGCCGTGGCCACTAGGGGTTCGTTGGCTTCAGGATCGGCTAAACTAAAGGGAAGGCATTCGGCTATGCCCGTTTGCTCCCATTCCGCTCTCTTCTGAGCCGATACCCTAATATACAAGGACCTCCATCCTTTCAAAGCTGTAGGCCAGGCTCAAACTTTTTCCCCATTCCTTTACATTATACCTCGCAGCCGGCAAGGGAAGCCTAGCTAGGGATTTCTTGGTTGATCACGGAATCGGCTTCTATAGACCCTATTGGCCCAAGGAAAAATTGATCTACACTTTGAGAGATTGGTATAAATACCTGGGTTGGGTCCATTTCGGCTGATTGAGGAGAGGACAAGACTTGGATGAGCAAACGAAGAAAGCAGATTGCAGGTAATTCGGGAGTTATATCGAGGTGAAAAAAGGCGAACAGGCGGGAACAATTTTGGCATTAAAAGCGCATCGAGATTCTTACGGTGCCATTAATGGAGCAGTTATTGAGGAAAATATTCCTATAAGCCGATTAAGAAGCCGATTGGGAATCCGAAAAGCCAGCACGATTTTTGGAAGACAATAGGTTATCTTCCAAAAATGGGGGGCATATGTTTGCACCAAAATTTGGCATGCATGGTAAATATCGACCCAATTGTAAAATGGAAAGTCTGATACGATTAGGGTTAAAGGGATACACCGTAATCGATAAGGACTCAGTTGCTGAAACGGAAAGGGATCAGATCGGGGTTGATATGGACTCGATTACCGTATCCACGCGGGACTCGGATCGGCTAAAGCATATAAAAGGGGCAGACCAGAGGACGAGAGGCATCATCAACCAATCAGTCAACACACTTCTTTTTGCACTTTTGTTTTTCTAGTTTTCATAGCAATCTTTCCTCTGTAAGCCATCGAGATCAATAAAGAGTTGCGCATCGCCGATTTGTTGTTCTCATGGACTTGTTTTCAGGTTCGATCTGCTTTGTTTGTTGCGCATCGCCTTTCAATACCGATCTACCTTTACTTCGGATTAGCCCTAATCAGTTGGCCTAGTTATCCCCTTATCGGCCCGTAGCCGATCGGTGTTAAGCCGATAATTTACGTTATCAGCTGGTTATATTCACGATTCCGTTACCTTGTCAATTTCAGGTCAAATTGACTGGCACGCTTTCAAACCCGGTATTTGTCTTGTGTGTTTGAGGCAAAAAAACCCTACTTCAAGTTTTTTGCGCAAACAGTAATCTATCATAAAATTGGTGTCATCCGAATACACGTGTTTTCCCAGATTCAGGTCATCTACAAGTAAATACTCTTAACGAAAGTTAGGATTTCAAAATGTTATTGTCTAGACATTGCACTGGATCATTAGGTTTCTCACTTGAACTTCGTCCGATGTTTGATCTTCAGTTGAACGGTTAATTAAGGCAGCCATCAAAATTTGTTTTAAATGAAGAAGAGTTGTGAAGTTTGGTTGACAAGCCCATGCTACTTTAAACTAAATGTGCAATTTCCACGCTACTTGTCAAAACTACTCAGCTTCTTCGGCATGGCGGGCTTTGGAGATTGGAAGGCCACTGATGGCAGTACCCTTACACCATGTACTCCGAGGACGGTAGGAAGCGGAGGAACACGGGTGCATCATGCTTCCTCCAGCTGAGCCACCTCTCACTACTACAGAACCGGTCATCACAAGCGGTTCGTAACCGCTTTCAGAAGCGGTTTTAGAACCGCTGGTAAGCAACCGGGAGTGATACCCTTCGGGGTATCACAAGCAGTTCGGCCAACCGCTTGTGGTGAGACACCATAAGCGGTTCGAAAGGTGTCACGGAAGGCTCGCGGGGCTGCCACGTGGGATATCATCACAAGCGGTTTGTGTTATAAACCGCTTGTGAAGACTATATCTCCACAAGCGGTTTGTCTTATAAACCGCTTGTGAAGACTGCATCGCCAGAAGCGGTTCGTATTAAAAACCGCGTGTGGAGGTGCTCTCTCCACAGGCGGTTGGAGATAATAAACCGCTTGTGGAGAGGCATTGTTTACTTATATTCAATATATAATATGTTTTTGAGAAGGGTATCAATATGGATTTTGACATTAAAAATAAATAGAAATATATGGTTTTTGTATAGAAAGAAATATATATTAGTCATGCGTACTCATTCAGATAATCACAGATCATTTACACATAAGTATGAACTTAATAGAGTAAAAGATGGACAAGTTTGATGGACACACATGAAATAATGAGCACTTTTACAAGTTTGATTTACACATAAGCAACTTTTACAAGTTTCAAATAATAAAATGGTGAATCTCGAGCTCATTCAATTCTTGCGTGCATCGCTGTTTACGTCCTTGATCGACGTTGATGTCAGTTCACCTGTCCTTATAGAAGGACCATCTCTCCAACCCGCTGTGTGGAACTCGCCGTTAGGGGATACAACCTCGTCGAAAATGAAGCCAATGAGTTGTTCTTGGAGTGCTTCAACCCGGTGCGGCGGGATCACATCTTGCACATCGATGTTGGGCTGACAAAGCGCGAAATTAATAAATCTCTGAGCATGTAATTAAAGTGTAAGTATTAATTGACATGTGCACTCACCTCGTTGTCGCTTATGGGCACATCGCCGTGGGTAATATTTTGCATGTAGTGGCACACATAGTAGCCACATAAGTTGTTTCCAGCTGTCTGTTTTAATACTCGAGTGCTTATTTGGACAGTGAATTCATTCTCGAAAGCTCCTTGTTGCCTCTTGCGAAACCTTGCGAATGCCCTGTGTGACGCGTTATTATGAATAGCAATTATCAGAGTTTGAATTAGCAAGGTATTTCAATATAATAAGGAACTATTGTATATATATTTGCTATATACCTGTTTAGGACGTCAATGATATATTGATATTGTTCCACCGGTCCCCTTTTTGAGCCTTGAACAACGATCTTGCTACTATCAAGCTTGATGACCAAAAGGATCCAGTGAAACCTGTTCATATATTGCGACATATATATAACTAGCTAGCAGTATTATCAATGCCTTGGAAAAGATAAGTTTATTAATGCGTTCTGAGAACACGTAAATATACGTACATGAAGTTGAAGGGCAGAAGTATGTATGGTTTGTAGTGCTGTCCCAAGAATGCATCTAGAACGTAATCTTCAAGAGCCTTAGCGTTGTATCGAAAGACAAGCTCATTGACAATCTCCGGGTCGATGAAGCCCACGTTGAATATGTTACATTTTCTACATCGTTGTATCTCCATTCTACGTAGAAATGGATAAGTTATTAGAGTTACACTTCTATGGTACAAGGAAGTAAATGGTAAAGTTATGAGCTCGATACTTACAGGCACCAGCAGCTCATGAGAGACACGTTCAAAGAGTCGCTATGGTATAAATTGTATATGTCTTCGAATTCGAGCCATATGGTGTTGTCCCCGCGATAGAAATGTTCTTGTCTGACCCGGAGAGGGAACATTTTTCTTTGTTGAGCAGACTCTGTCATGTACCATTCATGAAATTGTCGCATCTTGGTTGGCAGGTCCTTTATCTTATTAGGGTCAATTAGCTCCCGGCCAAGCTTATATTGCCATTTGACTTCTGTCATTGGGAGATCACCTACGGAAGTGAGTCCTGCCTCCTTCATGAATCTCTCAAGGTTCTCCTGATCTTGCCGCAGCTGATCTTGATCTCTCTTCTGCTTTGCCGCCGCCGCCTGACCCCGTTTACTCTTCCATGTAGCCTTTATTATTGTACGTTCATAGTTGGATGGCACAGGGAGTGGCATTGCACGGCAGGTCACGAAGTGTTCCATCACTTTTGGATCAACTTGTATGTTTGGGTCAGCTGACTTCTTTGGTGCGAAGTGTGCAGCCACTTCTTCGCTGACGATCGCGTAATTCTCCTCGTCGGTCCTATCATATGCCCTCTTTGGAGGTTCCTTTACCCTTTTTGACCGGCTGGACTGTGCTTGGCCAGCAATTTAAAAACTAAAAATTTGGGCAGCACTTCCTCGGAAGAACAGTGCTCGGCCTCCTTTGTTCATGACTGTTGGCTCGGGGAGGAAGAAGGGTTTAAAATGCATTTGGCGGAGGAGGCTTCTAGAAGCGGTTGGAGACACAAACCGCTTCTGATGGTTGAATTCTAGAAGCGGTTCGTGTTTCAAACCGCTTCTGACTTTCCAGAAGCGGTTTTATACACGAACCGCTTCTAAAACTCAACCATCAGAAGCGGTTTGTGTCTCAAACCGCTTCTAGAAGTCCTCTCCTGCCCGTTGCCACGAACCGCTTCTGGTGCGCACATTACAACCGGTTCGCATGAAACCGCTTCTAATATGCCGGTTGTGATGCCCGGTTCTGTAGTAGTGTCTAGCTCGCGCGGCAACCCCGTACCTCCAAGCTAGCCATCCTGATGCCAATCCCCCAAAACCCAAGGGTCCCGTACGTGTCTCGGCTCCGCAGCCAAAGCACGGTGAGTACGTATACTAGAAGCCTGCTTGACCTAGATTCAGACTAAGCTTCATCGATCTAACCAATACGGTGAAGATTAGACATGTATTTTTTTTACCTAGATTCAGATTAAGCTTTGTCTAACCAATACAGTGAAGATTATACTTGTATTTGAGCATTTTGCAGGCTGGGTAGTGGGTATGGTGGGTCTTTGCCCACTTGGGGCCAATGGAACAAGACAAAAACTGGTGGGGGGACCCAGCAGTACACGCTTGTCGGGAGGAGAGACACTACTACAGAACACCAAATAGGAGTTGGTCTATCAGTATTGGTTTTTTTTGGAACCGACACAGTAAAGTTTTTTGTGTCGGTTCTAAAACCCAAATCGGGGATAAGACTATTTGTGTCGGTTTATAATTGCAACCGACACTAATAGTTAATTATTAGTGTCGGCGTTCTAGCCAACAGGCACCTCCGAATCGGGTGCTTATGAGGTTCTGACGGGGGGCTTTCGGGGCAATCGCTAGAGGGAGAAAGGAGATCGTAGTGCCGGTGAAGCTCAGAAGGTTGGGGACGCTCAGAATTACCCAGGTTCGGACCCTCTGAAGAGTAACAGCCCTAGTCCTGTTTCTCTTGCTATTGCCTGTCTTGTGGAGTATGAACTGGAATCCTAACTTGAGAAAAAATGGAACCTATCAACAATGGTTCGAACCCCCTCTCCCATGCACCCCACCCCCCTTTTATACTTGGGCTGGCGGGGGCGCATGAGAGGCTTACACTGCAAACCATACTCATTACATTGCCACGGGTGCATTAAATGCGCCCGTCACTGTCCTTACATCCCATTAAATGCTCGCCGCACTGCCCCACCCTCGCCAGCCCCACTCCCACCAACGCCGCTCGTTCCGTCAGGGGGTGAGGTGCTGCTGTGACGTCACCCGTAATTAATGCATGCCTGGGGAAGGCGCGCCGTCATACTACAGCCTCCACGCTTTGCATTTAATGCGCACGACTCGCATTAAATGCCCTTGACCCTGGCAACGCCGCCTCGGGGGTGGTGCGCCCGATGGCGAGTTCGCGACGCTACCTCGCTCCACCGGCGACCACCTCACTGGGCGCCCAGCGACGTGGCCTGACCGCCACTCGCCCACCGGCGACCACCTTATGGCGCCAATGGCGTGGCTCGACCGCCACCGCCCTTTGGGTGACTACTTCGCGGCTCTTTTGCCCGCCGGGTGGCGGCGGGGGGGGGGCTCGGACGCGCCCTGCCCGCCCAGCGACCGCGTTAACTGCGGGGGAGTGGGCACCCTGGTGTAGAATACGCCGACAATTAGTGTCGGTTTGTTATTAAAATCGAAACAAATATTATTTGTGTCGGTTTGTCATTACAACCAACACTAATAAATTTTTATTTGTGCCGGTTCTATTTAAAAACCGACACAAATATTTTTTCGGATTATTAGTGTCGATTTGTAAATAGAACCGACACTAATAAGTATTATTTGTGCCGGGTCCATTTACCAACCGACACTAATAATCCCACCTATAACTACCAGTGCAGCTCGCAGCTCCTGCTCCATTCCCGATCGATCGTCACCTACCTCATCCTGACTGCAAACCAACGCTTGGTGCTTCTTCTTCCATATTTTATTTGATGCATTTTTTAGTGTTTGTACTCCCTCTAAGTGTTTCAAGATAAGTAAATTGTTCTCCTCTCTTAATTTGTGGTTATCTAGATGCAATTTAATGTTTAGATTTAGTACAATGAAGATTAATTTATATGAGCTCAAATTATGGTTTAGATTGATTTTGTTTTTATTGATCTAACATTTTATAGATGTTGAATTTATTTCCTAGCTCCTTTAGATGAACTTTTGCGTAGCTTTATATAATATGGATTAAAATTATGTCCATCTACTATTGTTAACTAATTAACTATTATCAAACATATATCAAATTTTAGTAAGTAATGATTTGTAGTGATCTAGTTAAAATTTAATGTTAATATCTAGTTCAATTAAGGTTAATTTATATGTTTTTATTGATCTAGCATTTTGTAGATGATGAATTTATTACCTAGCTCCATTAGATGCACTTTTGTCTAGCTTTATATAATATAGAATAAAATTATGTCTATTTACTACTGTTAGCTAATTAATTATTATCAAACATATATTAAATTTAAGATATTAAATTTTAATAAGCATTGATTTGTAGTGATCTAGTTGAAATTTAATGTTTACATCTATTTCAATTAAGGTTAATGTATCTGTAGTTCATATTATGGTTTAGATTTAGTTTCTTTTTATTGATCTAGCATTTTGTAGATGATGGATTTATTACCTAGCTCCATTAAATAAAATTTTGCGTAGCTTTATATAATATAGATTAAAATTATGTCCATCCACTATTGTTAGTTAATTAATTATTATCAAACATATATTAAATTTAAGATATTAAATTAAATTTTAATAAGCATTGATTTATGGTGATTTAATTAAAATTTAATGCGTACATCTATCTCAATTAAGGTTAATTTATATGTGGTTCAAATTAAAGGTTTATTTTTAGTTTGTTTTTATTAACCTACCATATTGTAGATGATTAATTTATTTAATTAAGATATTACATTTTAATAAGCATTGATTTGTGGATTCTAGTTGTAATTTAATGTTTAGACCTAGTTCAATTAAGGTTAATTTGATAATCGTTTATGTTAATTAATTATAGATGGACCGGAGATGGATGTACAGTGCAGACCGTTACAGTCGAGAATACATCGACGGCGTCTCTGCTTTTCTAAGATTCGCTGAGGAGGACAAGTTGCAAAAGAAAAAGGAATACATACATTGTCCATGTATTGATTGCAAGAATGAGAAGATGTTTTCAGACAAAGAGCATATCCACTTGCACTTGATTCGAAGGGGTTTTTTACCTGGCTATACATATTGGACAAGGCACGGTGAAGAAGAGATCATACATGAAGGAGATAACGTCTTCAACGATTGAGCTAGCAACATGGTAGATGACATCGGTTACGGATCCGATGAGGATAGGTTGCTCGTCGATGATGACAATAATCTGGCTTAGATGTTGCGCAATGCAGAAGGGAACTACACTAGTCAGAGAGAGTTTAATCAATTCCAGCGTTTGATGGAGGACTCAGACAAACCTTTGTTCCCGGGTTGCAAGGAGGAATACACAAAATTGCACACCATGCTTTCACTACTAAAATTGAAGGCAAGCAATGGTTGGTCCGATAAGAGTTTCACGGCATTGTTACATCTCTTAGCGGACATTCTTCCAGAGGGAAACGTATTGCCTGAAACCACATATCTTGCAAAGAAGGTTGTATGTCCCTTGGGATTGGAAGTGGTGTCTCTAATGAAGAGCTTGACGTTCTTGTCACCAAACTGAAGCCCCATTTCAGGTATTTATTATTTGTTTCTTATGTTGCATTGTCATTAGTTTAGCATGTTGTTGAAACTTGAAACACGCTTGCTCAAAGCATGTGAACTTATTTGCTACTCTTCATTCTTTAAGGCACTTTATTCCCTTCTCGAATTTGGCTATTTTTGAATGAGGAAAAATGAGCGCCCTAAACAATTTATGAAGTGACAAACAATTTGAAGGAGAGGCTTGATGTTTGGATAGAAAGCCCTGACAAGTATGATTTATATAATTCTGAGTTCTTGGCTTCTTTCTAGCCAGTCTCTCAAGTATAGGAAGCATCTAATCTGCTACATCACTAATTTCAGGTCAGTCATAATATCTATTACAAGTGATATTCGAACAATCAAGTCCGAGGTAATTCATTTAGAGGTATTTGCTGATTTGCTCTCCAACTATTTTTTTGATACTTGCTTCTATTATATTAGAGGTATTTGCTGCCCCCTACAGCTTGAGGTTCCCCCAAATTCAATGAGTAAGATATGATAAGTCATGGCACAAGTGCCTTGATGTGCAGGGTAATTCTTTTTGTGCTTTAATAGTTAATTTCGTATACTGAATAGCATTGCCTCTTTTTTATTTGAATATCTTACAACGAGATACATTTGTTTTGATGCCTTGTAAGCATATTGAATATATCTCAAAGATGAACTTTCTGTGAAATCTTGACATGGTTCCTTATCATACTTAGATTTTGTTAACATTCCTTCATCATATAATCTTGAATATTTCCATGAATACACTTTATCAAGTTATTGCTGAATCATTCTTCTTGATTTCTCAAAGATAAGGATCCCGCGACATTATATTTCAAATATCTCTATGCTCAAGAAGAATTAGCTAAACATGAATGGCAATATTACCGTTCCTCCAAGTTGATTTATTATTTACTACTGTTTTCATAACTGATGCAATGTACTGATTGGTTTAAGTTCTGTATTGAACTTTTGCAATTGGAATAATAATGTACTCTTTACTGATTTGATGTTTTGAATTTTGTGGTTTGGATTTTGTGGTTCTGTATTGGTTTGAATTTACTGTTTCCACCTGATATTTTGTCTAGTTGCATATTACTGTTGGTAACATATCAATGCACCTGATATTTTGAATGCAATGATATATATATATATATATATATATATGTGTGTGTGTGTGTGTGTGTGTGTGTGTGTGTGTGATATCCAGAGGGCATGGCTAGCAGTATTCCTGAGGCTAGCCAAAAATGCAGTTTTTTATTTTTCTGGTGTTGAATTATTTGTGTCGGTTCTTAGTAGAAACTGACACTCATATGCCTATTTGTGTTGGTTTGTGTTTCTAACCGACACTATATGTGCATATTTCTGTCGGTTCGTGTCTCAAACCGACACTAATAGGTGAATATTTCTGTCGGTTTGTATGTAAACCGACACTGATATGTCCGTGTTTGTGTCGGTTTGTGTTTCGAGCCGACACTGATATGTGACTATTTGTGTCGGTTTGTGTGTAGAACCGACACTGATATGTAACTACCTGTGTCGGTTCGTGTGTAGAACCGACACTGATATGCAACTATCTGTGTCGGTTCGTGTGTAGAACCGACACTGATATGCAACTATTTGTGTCGGTTCGTGTGTAGAACCGACACTGATAACTTAATTTGTGTCGGTTTTTAAACCGACACTGATAATTCACGATTATTACTGTCGGTACGTCTGTGTCAGTTGGAAAACCGAAACTAATGTCGGTTGCGAACCGACACAGATGAGCATGTCTGTAGTAGTGAGAAGTGCTCCTTCGACACTTAACAACGAACTGCAATGGCCTACCCCAGCTCAAATTAATCGTCACAAGTCACAACCAACATGACCGTGTACCCAAGGTACTTTTACATTCATTTAGCTATCCATTCACAGGATATACCCTCAACTTTTGTTCATTAGTACTTTACCACAATATTTTCAAGCTTTATTACTGTGTTTGAAAACCTTTCTTTTTTCCAATTCAGATATTCACATGTTTCGGTGCCTTTTGTGGGAACTAAGGAGATCTTGGCCACACCAACAAATTTGTGTTATGTAAATGGAGAGTAATTTTGTGTAATTCAGTAGTTATTTGTTATAAATTTGTCATCAAAACAGTACAACTTGTGTGGATATATATGCATAGGATCATGTATGTAGTAGTATATAGTGGGGAATCTATGAAATCTTGTTTGTTGCATTTCATGCATGTTGTTTAACTTTTAGGTATAAATGTTTCTTGTGTTCTCTGTCCAGAAAATAATTTTACAGAATCTATAGCTGAACAAAATCAGAATAAGAAAAGAAACCCTATCGGTTTTCTTAATCCATGATTTTGTGTTTTGAATGTTTGACAAGCAAACATTAGATGAGTTGCCCAACATGTTGAAATGGCCACTACTACAAAAAGACATGTAGCATGACTTGCCCACCTCATGATACATTAGATGAGTTCCCAAAATTTGTAGCATCCAAGTCATAATAAATTTGTACATTTAGCCAAAATTTGAAGCATCCAAATCATGGTAAATTTTCAGATTTAGCCAAAATTTGGATCTTCCAAACCACAGCAAATTTCGAAATCTGGAGGATGTACTATATGTTTTGTAGTGCTGAACCAGTGTGGGCTTTATACATATCACAGATGGTTCTTGCTAGAACTGTCTGCGATAACCTATTTTCATAAATGGTTCGTTGCTAGCTAAAACCATCTGTGATGTATATTTCACAGATGGTTCATAGACTGTCTATGATGTGCAGCGATTATCACTGACACATGGTTACAAACGGTTCAAAAAACTGACTTTGATGTCCTTTTTTGTAGTAGTGGGCACTACTTATTTAAAATATCAAATCCCAATGAAATGAACTATTTAGAAGCTTAATAGGAATATCTTCTTCTGAAGAAAGTATAACAAAGGACCCAAAGTTGTGCAATATGTATAACAATCAAATGAATATATTGATTTTTAATTCTCAACCATTCTGAGCTCTTTGTTGACATGCATGTCATTTCAAGTCATTATGCTTCTGAGAATAAAGTTACTATATTGCATCATCAAACCAATGAAAAGAAAGACTACAAAATGAAGTTCATAATTCATAATATTTGGCAATATAATTGTCGACGATTGGTTCCGCCGGCAATGAGATTTGTGATTCGAGGGGGGGGCTCGTGCGTGATCGAAGATAGATGGTAACACAGGATGCGAGGGCCATCTTTTTTAGACAGGTTCGGGCTCTCACGGAGGAGATAATACCCTAGGCCTATGTTCTTGGATATATGAGCGTGTTCCTCTCTTTTTCTTCTATTTTTCTCCCCTTTTTACAGGGTTGTTCCCTCCCCCTTATATACTAGGGGAAGGGCACGTTACAAAAGGGTGCCACCTGGCCCTGGACCAGGTGGACTCATGAGTATGTTGTTTGTCTCTGTCTGCCGAACCCAACTACATCCAAAGGATTTGGTCGTCTCTTTCCCGACCCGCGCCTGCCGATCCGCCAGGGTCTAGTGGCTGCAGGCTGCAGGCGCCAGGTCGCAGGCTTTACTTTAGGCGGGGTTGTCCTGACGCGGCACGAAGCTTCATCGAGGAGGCAACCAGCTGCCTTGGAGAAGAAGTTGGGCCGTGGCTATGGGCTCTTCACGGCGCTCTCGAACTTTAGGCCTGGTGCACCACCCTGGCCCAGTTAGGCATGAGCTTCTCTGCGGGTCCCCGGTCTCGAACATCCCACAGCAGCCCCCAAGTGCTTTAAGATCGGATTTCCCCATCCTGTCATGTAAAAAACATTTCTATATGAAAGGAGATCATAAAGGATTTGTTAATTGTCGGGATTGTTGTCAATGTTTCCCGTCCCATGTCCGAGTAGCGCTTGTGCTCGTCATTGACCCTCACGGGGCATACAGATGAATGGGTCGGCTTGCGGCCGAGTGGTACCCGCACCCGTTTACGGTGTGCGGCAACTGGCTCGTAGAGCTCAATTGACCCTCATGGGACATACCATAGTTGGCTGGCTCGTGGCCGAGTGGTACTTACACCCGTTTACGGTGTGCGGCAATTGGCTCGTAGAGCTCAATTGACCCTCATGGGGCATACCATAGTTGGTTGGCTCGTGGCCGAGTGGTACCCACACCCGTTTACGGTGTGCGGCAATTGGCTCGTAGAGCTCAATTGACCCTCATGGGGCATACCATAGTTGGTTGGCTCGTGGCCGAGTGGTACCCGCACCCGTTTACGGTGTGCGGCAATTGGCTAGTAGAGCTTAATTGACCCTCATGGGGCATACCATAGTTGGTTGGCTCGTGGCCGAGTGGTACCCGCACCCGTTTACGGTGTGCGGCAATTGGCTCGTAGAGCACAATTGACCCTCATGGGGCATACCATGGCCATTCAGAGCAATGCCCGTGCCTGTTTACGGTGCACAGCTTTAGGCTCTCATGGAGCGCATTCTCAAGACCATTTTGATTAAATCCTCCCGCGGTACCCAATCACGCCGTGCGGCGGTGACCAGCCTTTGACCCCAAATTATGGGGTGTATCGCTAGAGGATGTTCGGAGAGTGCCTGGTCCCAATCTTCCGTGGCGACCAGCGCTCAGGCCCATCATGGGGCGCACTCTATCCCAAACCTCGAGCCAGACTTGACACCTGGTCGCAGCTTGCGCGACACAGCGCTCGGCCCAACGTGGGGTGTGCCCTAGGTCTGGCTCAGAATTAAGTACGGGAGCCCTTGCTTTTTTCCCGCCGTAAGGCGAAAACTGAGACTCACTTCCTATAAATGGGGAAACCCTTGTTGAGGGAAAGACATCTTTGCCCCTTTATCCGCACAGTCGCGAGATCTCCAAAACTTATCGGGTGACCTTGGTAGCTTAGGGTTTTCGGTTTCGCGCCCAGAACTTCTCCCCAGAGATCCCGCTTCACCAGGATGTCCTCTTCTTCATCGCCGGAAGCGAGCACAGACCTGGCGGCCGCAGGGTGGGAGGCCTCCGTGTCGACGGGGGCTCGCCTAGAGGAGATGATCGCCGGCGGCGTTCTTCCTCCTCTTGAATTGATTTCCGCCCAGCCGGCGGTAGGTGAACCCTACCCCGCTCCTCGAGCCAATGAAATTGTAGTCTTCGAGTCCTTCTTTTGGCGGGGGTTTAGTGTTCCAGGGAGCGCCTTCTTTCGGGGGCTTCTTCATTTTTACGAAATTGAATGATCAATCTAAACCCCAACTCCATTCTTCAAATCGCCATATTTGTTCAACTCTGTGAGGCGTATCTTGGGATCCGTCCTCATTTTGATTTGTTTCGATCCCTCTTCCTGCTCAAACCCCATCCAAATTGGAATGCTCCCAGTGCCATTGGGGGAGCCGAGTTTCAATTGCGGGAGGGCCTGAAGAGGCATTACTTCTCTATCCCCTTCAAAACCTCCCTCAAAGGTTGGAAGCGGGAATGGTTCTATTGCGCCAACGCAGACCCTTTCCTTGCTCCCTTCACCGGCCGTGCCCCTGAAGTCCTCCGATGCTGGAGCGATCCCCCGCAGGGGCCCGGATTGGATCAAGTCACTGAGCTTCTGGCGCTGATCGATGATCTGAAAAGCTAGGGCTTGACCGGCATTGGGGTCGCCGTCAGCTTTGCTAAGCGCCGGGTGCAACCCTTGAAGGAGCGAATCCATTTGGGTTTCCGGTATGGTGGGACTCAGGATCCCACCCGGGAGTCGAATGCGCCCCTGCCAAGAGTCGTCTTGGGGGCGCGATTGATCGATTTCTTCGCTCTGGGCTCCGAGATCACCAATAGAGGTTGTCCGGGCAAGTTCTCGGCGAAGATGGCTCCTCCTTATGTGAGTATTCCTCACCTCTGAGACGTTGCTTGGTTGTTTTCGTCTGATTTGTGGTTCTGATGATATGTGATTGTTCACTTTTCGAGAGCGTGAAGCCTTCCTTTCTGATGCTCCGGTTGTCGGCCTCTCTCGGCTGAGGAATGTTTCGACCAAGCGTCCGGTGGATTCTTCGGCTGAGGGGCTGGAGTCTTCTAAGAGGGAAAGAACATCGGTGGAGGAGGTTCCTGTCCCTTCCCCGGCTGGGCCATGAACTGCTGTTAGCCCCGGGGAGGAAGGTTCAGGAGCTCCATCTTCCGAGCCAGCACCTGCCCCGAATGTTGGTGTAGACTTAGGCTCTCCTCCGGGTGGTGCTGGGGTCCGTAGGAAGCCTGGGATGAAATTCAAGAAGTCTAAAAGGTTTGTTACCCCTTGACTCTTGTTCTTGTCTCTTTGCATGTGTGTCGACATACTGGCCCTTTGGTGAGTCAGGGCTCCCTCCACGGACGTTCCAGTGGAGGCATCTTCTGAGAGGGAGGCTCCAGGGTCGGCTTCTCCTGGGAGGGCTGCTTCACGCGCTGCCTCACCGGCGGGGGATGTGCCGGCGGAGGAGACACGTTCAACTGCTGGGCCGTTCGGAGGTCCTGATCGCGAAGATCCTGCCGGTCTGTCAGCCCCCGAAGTGGAGGAGATTCATCGAGAACCCCCACCGCTCGGTCCTCTCCCGGAGCCACCAACTCGGACAATGTGGTGGGGAGGAGATTCCGACTGGGATGGGATGGAGGAGGATGAAAAAGCGGAGGTAGCAGCCTGAATGGAGCTATAAGAGCTCATAGTGAAGTGTAGCCGGCTGGTCCGGGTGAGTCCTTCGATCTCCCCTTCCTCAGTATATCTTTGAAGCGCTGACCCCTTGCCGGTGCTCTGCTGTGAAGCCCAGGATATGGGAACCCGCTCCGAAAAGAGGTCTGACTTCTTCCAGAAGGTGTTGCCCAAGCTCAAGGACCACCAAAAGTACAAAGACGAGCTAAATGAGCTCAGTCAGACGCGATGGAAGGAAGTCCACGCACTTGAGGCTCAATGCATGGCCCTCCGCGAGGAAAAGTCAGAACTTGAGTGGTCACTGCAAGGTATGAACCTCCTCGGGCCTGGGGCAGGTGCTTTCTTCTTGAACGGTTAGAGACGTGTCTGACTTTCCGTGTTTTCAGAGCGCGACTCGACAATCGCCGAGCTCAGGACACAGCTGAAGGCTTCAAAAAACTCTAACCTTCAAACTCGGACTAGCTTGGAGAAGACACAGCGAGAACTGGAGGGTAAACTGCTCAATTCTGATTAGACATGCTTCGAGCCGGGTGTGCTTTCTGTTGACAGCTTGGCTTTCATGCAGAATACAAGGAGAAGGTGACCGCTGTTGAACGAAGCCGCACCGAGCTCCGTGTCGCCTGCGAGCCAGTCCTGCACCTTCTGCGTGTCGAGGGAGCCGAACCGAACCAGGGGGACGACGCCGTTCCGCTTCTTTCGGGAGGAGCTGACAAGGTCAAGGCTTATGCCAAGGAGTCAGCGACCATGAGTGCGAATCAAGTGTTGGCAGTGGTCAAATCTCATTATCCGAGAGTTGACCTTGGAGCTGTTAAAGAGGGTTTCGCTTGTGACGAAGACAAGGCCAACGCGCTCCTTGAAGAGGTTTCCAGTACATCGCAGGCTTTGCTGGAGAATCTTGAATTCTGAGTTTGATGTAAATCTTCGTGTCGAACGCTGACCCTTGTCTGAGGCGTTGTTCGATATTTTCATATGACTTGTCTCATTTGCACTTTGTTGGGTTGAATAGCGCTCAGGATAGCACTTGTCGCCCTCCTGGCTGAGTGATTCAGCCCCCGAGTGATAGCGCTTATCCGAGTCGCCCTCCTGGCTGAGTGGTTCAGCCCCCGAGTGCCAGGACTTAGGTCGTAGCCTTCTCGCCCCAGGCACGCTTTTTCGAGTGGCTGGTGTCCAGCCCCCAAGCGTCGGGACTTAGCTCGTAGCCTTCTCGTCCCAGGCACGCTTTTCCGAGTGGCTGGTTTCCAACCCCCAAGCGTTCGGACTTAGGTCGTAGCCTTCTCATCCCAGGCACACTTTTCCGAGTGGCTGGTGTACAACCCCCGAGCGTCGGGACTTAGCTCGTGGCCTTCTCGTCCCAGGCACGCTTTTCCGAGTGGCTGGTGTCCAGCCCCCGACTTCTCGCTTAGTTGAACCAAATGAGCGGGAAGGCTGAACTAAGTTGAACCAAGTTGAACTAAACTTGACACGTGTCTGGCGAAATATCTCTTGATTCTGTTCAACGTGTTGATCTTCTTTGGTATTTGTGCAGCCGCTTTGTTTTTTGTGCTTCATTGATTACGGGGCGGCGCGTTCGAATGCCCTTGGAGACGCTTCGATTTCCGGAGCTGGGGTTGGCTTATAAATAGGATGTCACTGCTGATAAAGCGATCATCCCTTTCTTAAGCCTCTCCCTCTCCTTCTTGAAGATCTTCTGCACTGTCACTTCAAATATCGGCTTTCTTTCGCCACCGTTTTCATGACATGTACAGTGATCCTGAAGATGCGGAGCTGTGGCTGAATTTTGACTTTGCGGTGATGGAGCGGGAGGAGGAGAAGGCGGACGCCAGGGATGCCAGCGTTTGCCTTTGATTGAGGCGGTGCCGCTACCGGAAGAGGTGGCAGACGTCATCAAGGACATGCTTGGGCGCGAGCGCCGCGACGCCGCTGCTGTTGAGGCCCTTCTTCGGCTTGTGCCCTCGCTTTGGGTGGTCGCGGACTTGATCCGCGAGGCCCTAGGCCGCGCGCGTCGCAGCTAGCTCCCTGCACCTGATCTCCCTTCACCCGGTCTCCCTGCACCCGGTCTCCCTGCACTTGGCTCCCCCCTTTTTTTAGCGCGAGAAAAAAGAAAAAGGAAAAAAGATTAGCAATTTAAATTACTAATACTATGAAATAAAATATAGGATCGGTGCCGTTTATATCATTCTGTGTTTGATCATCTTTCTCTAGACTGTTTGCTCTAGTCAATAGCTTCAGCCCCTGCAGCGAGGTGCTGGAGGGTCGAATTTCTACCAATTAGGAACTAGTGATTCCGATTTCTGTGTCCAGAAGTATTTATGGAACTACAGATCGTCGTTCTCGAGTGGTTAGTGCCTTCTTCTAGCTTTGTCTTTCCTTCTTCGTGCGCTGATACAAACGTCCGGATCTTGCCGCTTGTCGCGGCCTTACCTCGAACATGCGTTTCCACATAATTTGTAACGGCACAATTTGGATTAGACGCTACGCTAGTAGGGTGATAACCACTCGGGATTGACTCGGTCACAGTATAGTAAGGCAGATCAAAGAACCAGATAGTCAGCAACTTCATTTAATGCATGGGAGCTGGATACATAGCTTAAGCGTAGAAGCGACGTAGCTGTTCGGCGTTCCAAGTGTTCACCAAGACTACGCCGTCTTCGCGCCTAAGCCGATAGGCTCCCGGACGGACTACCTCCTCCACAATGTAAGGTCCTTCCCAGATCGGGGAGAGCTTATGCTCACTTTTTTGACTCCTCCTGAGGACCAAATCTCCCTTTGAGAAGATAAGACTTCGAACATTGCGGGAATGGCAGCGCCGAAGACCCTGGAGGTATTTGGCCGACTGGATCGCTGCAACATTTTTGGCTTCCTCGAGTTGGTCAAGCTCCACCAATCGGCTTCCCTCCGACTTGGCTTCTTTATAATTCTGGACCCTCAGGGATCCGAATTCCATTTTCGTTGGCAAAACCGCCTCCAACCCATACACCAGGAAGAAGGGAGATTGCCCAGTTGCTCTGCTAGGAGTGGTTCTGAGCCCCCAGAGCACTTATGGCAATTCTCTCACCCATCGCGCTGCGTATGGTTTGAGGCGATCGAAAATCCTAGTCTTCAGTCCCTGAAGGACTAAACCATTGGCCCGCTCGACTTGCCCATTGCTTCGCGGATGACCCACCGACGCGAAGCAGATTTTTATTCCCATGTCGTCGCACCACTCTTGGAATTCTTCACCACGGAATTGTGTGCCATTATCCGTGATGATGCGGTTAGGTACGCCAAATCTGACCATAATATCTTGGAAGAATTCCTTGGCCTTAACCGCCGTGATCGTGGTGACTGGTTTGGCTTTGATCCACTTAGTGAATTTGTCGATGGCCACGAAGAGGTAGGAGAAGCCGCCTTGGGCCTTTTTGAGGGGTCCGACTAAGTCGATCCCCCAGACTGCAAAGGGCCAGGAGATAGGGATGGTTTGCAGTTCCTGCGCTGGCAGATGCGTCTGCCGGGTGTAGAACTGGCAGCCTTCACACGTGCGAACGATTTCTTTGGCGTCTGTTACTACCGTGGGCCAGAAGAAACCTTGCTGGTATGCCTTGCCGACCAAAGCACTCGACGCGGCATGATGGCCACACACTCCCGAGTGGATTTCCTTGAGCAACTCCCTTCCCACTTGCTCCGGGACGCACCGCCTGAGGACACCGGAGGTGCTCTTTCGAAAGAGCTCTTCTCCGATAACCACGTAGGACTTGGCTTGTCGCGAAATACGCTCGGCTAGAGTGGAGTTTTCGGGAAGCTCTCCTCTCAAGAGATAATCCAAATACAGGGTCGTCCAGTCGGGGTTGGCAACTAGGACTTCTGCCTTAGGGATCTTGCTCAGCTCTTGTCGCTTGATCGTCGTGGGCTCATAAAGTTCTTAGGCGAACACGCCACTTGGGACCTCCGCTCGAGTGGCTCCCATCTTTGCCAACTCGTCCGCCGCTTCGTTGTTACGGTGCAGGATGTGAACTAACTCCAATCCATCGAACTTGTTCTCCAATTCTCGGACTTGCTGACAGTACGCCGCCATAGTCTGATCGACACACGACTCGATGCGGAGCCCATGAATGAGGGCTTCATATTCTGCGACGTTGTTCGAGGCCGGGAAATGGATGCAGAGAACGTACTTGAGCTGATTTCCCTTTGGTGAAATGAGCAGAATTCCGGCTCCCGCGCCGCTGAGCATGAGAGACCCGTCGAAGTACATCGTCCAATACTCCAGCTCCTGCTCGACGAGGGGGGTCTGGAGCTCGGTCCACTCGGCCGTGAAGTCGGCTAGGGCCTGCGACTTGATGGCGGTGCGCGGCTTGAACGAGATATCAAAGGCTCCAAGCTCAGCCGCCCATTTCGAAATTCTCCCAGTAGCTTCCCGATTATGGAGAATATCTCCTATCGGGAAGGAGGTCACTATTGAAATATGGTGCCCCTGGAAGTAATGCTTCAATTTCCGTGATGCGACCAGCACGGCGTATAGCAACTTCTGGACTTGAGGGTACCGTACCTTGGATTCGCCCAACACTTCGCTGACGAAGTAGACCGGGCGCTGCACCCCGTAGCGGTGCCCTGGCTCCTCCCGCTCCACGACTATCGCGGCGCTGACCACATGGGTCATTGCCGCTACGTAAAGTAGGAGAAGCTCCTCCGGCATTGGCAAAACCAGGATCGGAGGGGTGGAGAGGAACGCCTTGAGCTCCTCGAAAGCTTGTTGCGCCTCCACCGTCCATTCGAATCGATCCTGCTTCTTGAGGAGTTTGAAGAAGGGCATCCCTCGAGTCCCCAGTCGAGAGATGAACCTACCAAGCGCCACCATGCACCCAGTAAGCTTCTGGATGTCCTTCTGGCTGGAGGGGGTGCCATCCTCATGATGGCCCCGATTTTTTCCGGATTTGCCTCGATCGCGCGATGAGAGACGATGAACCCGAGTAGTTTCCCGGAGGAGACCCCAAAGACACATTTCTCAGGGTTTAGTTTCATCCGGAATGCTCTTAGGCTGTCGAACGTCTCGGCGAGATCGGAGGTAAGGTTCCTTCTCGATTGCGTCTTGACCACTATGTCGTCCACATAGGCCTCCACGTTGCGTCCGAGCTGATTGTGAAAACACCGCTGTATCGTGTGTTGATAAGTTGCACCAGCATTTTTCAACCCAAACGGCATCGAACGGAGTGATGAACGATGTCTTCTCGCAGTCTTCGACTCGAAGCTGGATTTGGTGATAGCCCGAATAGGTGTCCAGGAAGCTAAGGAGTTCGCACCCGGCGGTGGAGTCTACCACTTGGTCGATTCGAGGCAACCCGAAAGGATCCTTTGGGCATGCCTTATTGAGGTCGGTGTAATCAACACACATGCGCCAACTTTATTCTTTTTGCGGACGAGTACAGGGTTTGCCAACCAGTCGGGGTGATACACTTCTCTGATGAAGCCTGCAGCTAACAGTTTCGTGATCTCCTCCCTGATGGCATCTCGGTGATCTTGGGCGAATCGCCGCAACCTCTGCTTGACAGGCTTGGCCGCTTGGTCCACGTTTAGCGCATGCTCGATCACCTCCCTAGGAACTCCAGGCATATCAGACGGCTTCCAAGCAAAGATGTCCTTGTTTGCCCGGAGGAAGGTGATGAGCGCGTCTTCCTATTTTTTTCTCCGAGCCCTGTCCCGATCTTGGATGTTTGAGCCGAGTCGGACTGGTCGAGGGTGATCATCTTGACGCCTTCTTCGGGACTCAACCCGGGCTTTGGCGCCTTTCGAGTCGAGATGCTTGCTTCCTCGCAAGATTGGGCCATTAGCCGGATTCGTTCGCGATCATCTTGTGCTCCCAACGACTCGGCCATCTCGCAGTTCTCCCTGTCACAGGAAAAAGACTGCTTGACATCACCACGCAGCATGATAATGCCATTCGGCCCTGGCATTTTTAATGCCAGATATGCGTAATGGGGCACCGCCATGAATTTGGCTAGCGCTGGTCTCCCCAAGATGGCATGATACGCAGTAGCGAAATCAGCCACCTCGAAGCTGAGGTTCTCGATCCGGTAGTTCTCTCTCGTGCCGAAAGTGACCGGCAGAGTGATTTGGCCGAGTGGTGTCGCCGACGTCCTGGGAATCACCCCATGGAACGGTGACGACCCACGTTTTAGCTCTGACCTGGAGATTCCCATATCATCGAGAGTTTTGCTGAAGAGGACATTGAGGCCGCTCCCCCCGTCAATCAGTACCCTTTTGAGCTTGATGCCACGGACAACTGGCCCCAAGATGAGGGGATACCTGCCGGGAAATGGGATCCGGTCCGGGTGATCCGAGCGGTCGAAAGTGATCGCAACTTCATACCACCGTACGTATCGGGGGGTCTTCGGCGCAATCGCGTTGATGTCCCGAGCGGTAAGTTTTTGCTTCCGCTTGGACTCATACGCGGCCGAGCCCCCGAAGATATAATTGAGCTCCAGCTCGGCTTCTTGATAGTCTTCCTCGGCTTCTTGATAGTCTTCCTCGGCTTCAAGAGAAGGTTGCTTTCCGACCGCTTCGCTCAGCCCCTGCCCGAGCTGCCTCTTGGTCTCCCGGGCGAATCTTTTCAGGGTGAAGCAATCTTTGGCGGTGTATCTTCCTTTTGGGTGGAAGGGACAAAGCGAGTTCATCACTTTGTCGTACCCATTGGTCTTAGTGGCGCGCGTTTGGCCCCGCTCGGCAGTCGCCACCAGGTCTTGGCCCTTGCGCTTCTTCTCCTTTCGCCTGGAGAAGTCAGCATGATCCCCTCTCTCGTCGTGGCGTTCGGCCAAGGCTTCGGAGGCCGACGCATAGCGATCCGCTAAGGCGAACAACTCGCGAACCGAAGTTGGAGGCTTCCGGGACATCTTCTTAATGAGGTTGGGGTCGCTGACACCCTTCTGGAAGGCGGCGATTACAACCGCGTCCGTGACATCCCGAACTGTGCTCTTCCTGTGCATGAAGTGCTTGACGAACTCCCGCAGGGACTCATTCTTCTTTTGGTGTAGCTGGTACAAATCCCAGGGGGTGCCAGGGCACTCATACGTACCTTGGAAATTTGAGATGAGTTGCTCACACAGATCTCCCCAAGAATGAATAGAATTCGCTGGGAGCCCGGTGAGCCACGCCTAGGCCTGGGGCGAGAGAGTGACTGGCAGGTAATTAGCCATCACATTCTGATCTCCCCCTGCGGCCCTGACCGCTAGTGCGTATACCTACAGCCAGGCTTCCGGGTCCCTGTCGCTGTCGAATTTGGTGATGCCTTTGGGGTTAAACCCGTCTGGCCAAACCACTCGGCACAGGTGGGGGTGAACGCACGAACCCCCTCGATGACCTCGTCGCGCCGCGCGGATGGTGAGCGAGGCGGGGGAGAGAGGGCTCGACGAGTGCCCCGATGCGCTGGGAGTACGCCAAAGCGCTCGTACCCGTCAGCGTGCCGGCGCTGCTCGTCTCTTTCCTGATCACGCCGTCTCGCGTCGAGGTCAGAACAGAGGTCTCGATTGAGGCTGTGGCGCAGGTCATCGTCGCGGTGAGGAACGCGATGCCCCCGGTGGGGGATTTCTCGATTCGGCCGACTGCTGGCCGTTTGAGTTCTGGTCGGAGCGTGTGAGCGCGCCCTCGCCTACTGGTCGGTCTGAGCTTGTTGCTGGATTGCTGCCACCGTCACCATGGCTTTTACTTGGGCCACGATCGGGGCAGTCGGATTACCAGCCTCCAGCATCGGGCTCAAGGTGTCTAGGAGCGTTTTGGACGCGACGATATTCTGCTGTGGTGTATGGAAAACAGCTTGGTCTCCCATTTTGACCTGTAGAATGTCTTCGTTGACGTCACGGGCGCGACCCGAAGGGCTTGTACCCGCGCGTCGAGCTCCGTCTTGTGCCCGCCGTCATGCTCAGCAGCCTCGAAATTGCCGTGGCGCTGCTGTGATTCCGCACGCGAGCCTCCGATCACGCAGGCTCGGTGGAAGCTCCAGCAGCTCTCCAAGCTTCCTTCCAACCCGGCCGATGAGCTGGAAGAGCCTGCCGGGGATAGCTCAAGGCAATCGGCGGTTCCGAGTGGCTTGGCAGCGAGGACCCCCACCACCCGGGACTCGGCGCCTGTTGCGCCCACTGCCTGAAGGAACCGGGGTTTTAGCCCCCCACTCGGTGCTTGCAAGCACGGGACGACGAAACACCCCGATCTAGGCAGTGGTCGCGATGATGACTCCCCGGGGGTCTCCTCGTGCGGTGACGCGTCCGCCTCAAGGAGAGAGAGACTCCCGAGGTTATCAATGATGAAGGTCAGGCTTCCAAAATGGAAAACCTGATCTGGGAGGAAAATTGTAGAGATTCCGCTTGTGGTAGCCATCAAGCTCGACAGAGACCTTCGCACACCACCCCTACCTGGCGCGCCAACTGTCGACGATTGGTTCCGCCGGTAATGAGATTTGTGATTCGAGGGGGGGGCTCGTGCGTGATCGAAGCTAGATGGTAACACAGGATGCGAGGGCCATCTTTTTTAGACAGGTTCGGGCTCTCACGGAGGAGATA
Organism: Rhipidocladum racemiflorum; assembly: GCA_036346355.1. Taxonomy (NCBI): domain Eukaryota; kingdom Viridiplantae; phylum Streptophyta; class Magnoliopsida; order Poales; family Poaceae; genus Rhipidocladum; species Rhipidocladum racemiflorum. The sequence continues at coordinate 49,876,128 of CM070589.1, forward strand.
ATACCCTAGTCCTGTGTTCTTGGATATATGAGCGTGTTCCTCTCTTTTCCTTCTATTTTTCTCCCCTTTTTACAGGGTTGTTCCCTCCCCCCTTATATACTGAGGGAAGGGCACGTTACAAACAGGTGCCACCTGGCCCTGGACCAGGTGGACTCATGAGTATATTGTTTGTCTCTGTCTGCCGAACCCAACTACGTCCAGAGGATTTGGTCGTCTCTTTCCCGACCCGCGCCTGCCGATCCGCCAGGGTCTGGTGGCTGCAGGCTGCAGGCACCAGGTCGCAGGCTTTACTTTAGGCGGGGTTGTCCTGACGCGGCACGAAGCTTTGCCGAGGAGGCGACCAGCTGCCTTGGAGAAGAAGTTGGGCCGTGGCTATGGGCTCTTCACGGCGCTCTCGAACTTTAGGCCTGGTGCACCGCCCTGGCCCAGTTGGGCATGAGCTTCTCTGCAGGACCTCGGTCTCGGACATCCCACAATAATTATAACTTATTGAGAAAAAAATCAGATTTGCCACTACTGTGAAAACCCTCATCACAGATGGTTCACAGACCACATCACAGACGGTTTTGTGAACCGTCTATAGCAAACTATCAATGCTGACTTATATTCATCACAGACGGTTTTCGAACCGTCTGTGAAAAAAATCATCACATACGATTTTAGTTTGTAACCATCTGTGATGTTGATTTTACATTTCTTACAGTAATTTGGATTTATTGGTGTAGGATCGAAGTATACGAATATAGCAATTAGAGGGGGGGTGAATGATTGTGCGGAAGCTAAAACCAAATTCTTGATCTATTAAAAGTTCACCCCAAAACAGAACCAAATAATTGCCTCGTTTTCGACAAAAACAGAATGACAGAGGTTCGGTAAAACGCGAATTCCTCGAGATCCAACCGTCGGATCGATCTGAAATTTCGACACAAGAAACTACATTCTAGTACGAATCGAACCCAAAAAGAATCAGCTCGATCGGACTTACGGATCAAAAGATATGAGCTTCACAAGCTTGCTGATCCAAAGCTTGACGAGAATTGATCTAACGTAAACTTGAAAGTTTTAATAGAACCGACAAAAGTTTAATCAACTAGACTTTGAGGAACTCTAAATCAATACCATAGAACGGTTTTTGATGGATCAAATCAAGATGAAACTCAACGATAAAAAAAAACAATCTAGAATTAGAACAAGCATGCAAACAAAAACCAAAACAGAAAACACTGTAGCGACGTGGTTACTGTAGCACGCAAAAATCTTGGAAGAATTGATCTTTATTTCTTGTCTAAAATACTCTCATCAAAAGAGTACAAACCCTAAAACCAAGCTCAAAGCTTGATGCGCTCAGCTCTCCTTGGTGCCCTTCAACAGGAGACAACCCCTCCTATTTAAAGGACCAACCCAGAATACGATTCCTATTCCCTAGAAGGAATCCGTATCCAACACAACTCTACTTGGCCCAACTTGGCCGAGTACAACTCTTGCACGCGTATGGTAACCCTACCATACTCACGTGACTAACACTTTGCACGCGTATGGCCACCTGCCATACTCACGTGACTAACACTTTGCACGCGAATAACCTCCTACCATTCTCACGTGACTAACCATTCTTCATGTGCACCATTCCCTTAGCCCGAACGTCCCGCATGACATCCTTGACCACCAAGACCTCAGTTCCTCCTGAACCTAGTCCCGAACCTCAGTTCCTCCATGAACCTAGTTCCAGTCCCGTCATCGACCACATTCGTCTTCGAGCAATACCTGCACATGAACAAACCACAAAACAAATCCGAGCACAAGTCCACGACTTGACTCAAGGTCAATCCATGCAACTACTCACATGAGCATTGCATAAAGTCCACTTCAAAACACGCATCATGAAATCATCACAAATTTCATAATTTCAAATTCAAACTATTTCAATTTTGCTCAAAATCGCCAAAAGCATGTGTATGAGACCAAAAATTTGGTCCGTCATACATGGGAAAACGCGATTTCTTGTACAAGCGTAAAAGCATCAAAATCACGTTTATGACAGACCAAAAAGTTTGGTCCGTCATACATGAAACTCACTTTGTTTTTGGATGTTTGGTGCGCGCAAATGCAAAGTCTCTGTTTTTAGATGTTTGAATGTTTGGTCCTTCATGCAAGCAATTTTGCAAGATTAATCCTAACCAATTTTTCAGCACAAGATCAAGCCAATTTTTCATCACATGATTCACAATCTCCCCCTTGATGAAAACATTGGCAACACCACTTTAGATTTGAACATTGGCATTCTCTTTTTAAAAGATTTTGAGATCCAAAGGATTAACACCAAAACACAGAACCTCCCCCTTTGACAAAAAGGCAAAACAAAATCTCCCCTTGAGAATGAAAATGTGTGTGAATGTGCAATGTGTCCAAGAATTCCAAAATTCTCCAAACTTCTCCCAAAAAGCTCAAATTTCAAAAAAAAACTTTTTCCCTTTTTTTATTTGAAACTTCTCAAATATTTCCAAAATTTCTCCCCCTTTGACAATGGATTCATCAAGAGTACAAAAGAGAGAACATGTTCAAAATTTTTCTGAAACAATGATTTACAATAAGAAACAAGGGAGTGCCAAGATAGGAAAAGATGAGCTCATTCGATCATATAACCTTATATATCACATAATATGCAAAATACATGATCTTGAAGTGATTTTAACAAGTTATGGAATGACATGCATCTCAACCTCAATTCAGTCAATTATAGCCAAGTACTAAGCAAAACCATTAGTAGAAAAACAAAGGCTCAAAGTTGAAGCAACTAACAAATCAGGGCGAGCAAGTAGTTTCAACTCCAATCTAGTGGACCAAATTAATCTTTAAACAGTAAACTGCATGTGGCATGCTTGAAGCATACTTCTTGTATTTCCTTGAAGTGGCATGCTTGAAGCATACATCTTGTCTTTGAAGGAATGGCATGCTTGAAGCATACATCTTATCTTTTTTTTAGGAAAAGCATGCCTGAAGCATACAACTTGAAGCTTTTGCTTCTAACAACCCTTTTTTATTGATTCTCTTTTTCTTTTCTTTTTCTTTGATTGTAAACATGCAAAAATGATTAAAAAGGTCTTATGAAAGAGTAAAGCTGAAAATACACTTGCTCCATAGCCCAAATTTGTCAAGAAGATTCAATAACAAGCCTAAAAGAGTAAGATATCACAGAGTATTTAGCTATAGGCAATCAGTCAGGAATTCATAATGTCATTTTTAGTTCAAGTGAGACAATTAGATTATCATATATTAGCTCAATTACATAACATATAAAGAAATATGATAAAGTGGGCTCATCAAGTGAAAGAACTTGGCAAGGAAACTCCCCCTCAAAACAAACCCATTGGATGAACAATCCCAAGTTCTCCCCGAATAAAAGCAAAACGAAAAGAAGACAAAGGTTTTGTGAAAATGTCTGCCAATTGATGTTCAGTATCCACATGATGAAGCACAATGTTGCCTTTTTCAACATGATCTCTAAGAAAGTGAAATCTGATGTCAATGTGTTTTGTTCTAGAGTGTTGCAGGGGTTCTTAGCAACGCATAAATTGCACTAGTGTTATCACACAAAAGAGGAACACTATCCAAATTAACCCCATAATCTTTAAATGTAGCTACTATCCAAAGAATTTGAGAACAACAACTAGCGTGACCACATATTCAGATTAATGATTGATTGTGCAACAGAAGATTGTTTTCTAGATGACCATGCAATAAGAGAATTGCCCAAGAAATGACATGTACCAGATGTACTTTTTCTATCAATTCTACATCCTCCAAAATCAGCATCAGAAAAAGATCTCAAACTAATGCATGAGGAAGCAGAAAGCCAAATGCCAAAATCTTGAGTTCCATGAAGATACCTGAAAATCCTTTTGACAGCTTGTCGATGTGAAGCACGTGGGGAAGCTTGAAAACGAGCACACAAGCACACAGCAAATTGTATATCCGGCCTTGATGCAGTGTGGTACAAAAGTGAACCTATCATGCTTCTATATTCCTTTTGATCAACCGGCTCACCATCTTCATCCGGATCAAGTGTGCAAGCGCTCTCCATGGGTGTCATGATCGGTTTCTTTGTTTTCCATCCCAAATCTATGCAACAAGTCTTTTGTGTATTTGCTTTGATGCACAAAAGTACCATCCTTTGTTTGCTTGATTTGAAATCCCAAAAGTATGTCAACTCACCCATCATACTCATCTCAAACTCCTTCCTCATTGTTTCTGAAAACTCAGACACTAAAACATGAGATGAACCACCAAAGATAATATCATCAACATAAATCTGAACGAATAGTTGATCATTGCCTTGCTTGAGTAAAAAGAGAGTTTTGTCAACCTTTCCCATTGAAAAACCCTTTTCAAGTAAAAGGTTTTTAGCCTATCATACCATGCTCTAGGGGCTTGTTTCAAACCATACAAAGCTTTTGATAGTTTGAACACATGATTTGGAAACTTTGGATTTTCAAAACCAGGTGGTTGCTTGACATAAACCTCCTCATTTATGTAGCCATTCAGAAAAGCACTTTTCACATCCATTTGATACAATTTGAAACCTTTGGATGCAGCAAAAGCTAAAAGGATTCTAATGGCTTCAATTCTAGCAACAGGAGCAAAGGTTTCATCAAAATCTAAGCCTTCAATTTGAGTGTAACCTTGAGCAACCAATCTAGCCTTGTTTCTAACAACAACACCATCCTCACTTTGTTTATTTTTGAAAACCCATCTAGTTCCAATAACATTAAAATCAGGAGGAGGTGAGACAAGTTTCCAAACTTTATTTCGTTCAAAATTCTCTAATTCTTCATGCATGGCATTGATCCAAAATTCGTCAGATAATGCATGAGATATATCTTTGGGTTCAAATGAAGCAACTAAAGCAGAATGAGCATGAGTGTCAGAATGAATAAACCTGGATCGAGTGACTCTCTCATTTAGGTCTCCAATCATTTGTTCAGATGGATGCATTTTTTGAATGTGCAAGGGAGCATTGACTTTTGAGACTTCTCCTTCTCCTTCTTCATTTTCAGCATGTACAGATGATGTTGTAACTTGAGGATGGTTAGCTGTAGCTGATGTAGTAGTAGGTGCCAAAGGTGCTACAGCTTGTTGTGCATTAGGAAGAGTCAAGACCTCATCTTCATCATTATCATTATCTTCAAAAATTTTCTCCCCCTGAACATATGCGTCTATACCTGCATCACTTAGACTAGTGCCTGGACTAGACTCATCAAAAGTAACTTCACAAGTTTCCACAATTTTGTTAGTCTCCGAAACAAGCACACGATAGCCTCGAGTATGAGCAGGATATCCAAGAAAAATGCCATCAGTTGATCTAGCTTCAAATTTATCAAGATTTCCAGATTTCAAGACAAAGCATTTGCATCCAAAAACCCTAAAGTGAGAAACAGTAGGCCTATGTCCAAACCGAAGCTCAAATGGAGTCTTACCCAATTTTGATCTCAAAAACACACGGTTTGAAACATAACATGGAGTTGAAATCGCTTCAGCCCAAAAGTTTCTAGGAGTGTGATGTTCATCTAACATGGTTCTAGCCATCTCAACCAACGTTCTGTTTTTCCTTTCAACTACACCATTCTGTTGAGGCACTCTAGGTGATGAAAATTGATGATCAATTCCTTTTTCAGTACAAAAGTGATTAAAAGAAGCATTTTTGAATTCAGTTCCATTATCACTTCTAACAGCTTTGAGAGCTCCTGGATGATCAATAGGAAGCCTAAGAACAAGACTTCTAAAATGACTAAAAGCCTCATCCTTAGATGCCATAAAGTATACCCAAGAGTATCTAGAAAAATCATCAATAATCACAAGCACATACCATTTGCCTCCAAAGGATTGAACTCGAGATGGTCCAACTGTATCAAGATGTAGAAGCTGTCCTGGAGCGTTTGTCATCACCATGGTAAGAGGTGGATGTGAACCTGCAATCATCTTACCATGTCTAGAAGAGGATCATACTAAATTTATATCAACCTTAAGCTTAGGCAAGCCTCGTATGAGATCTAAACTGCTTACACGAGTAAGATGATCAAAACCAACATGACCAAGTCTACGATGCCAAAAGAATAAATCTTTAGAAACATTGGCAATTAGACACCTATGTTTAGAAGAAGGTGATGCATCAAAATCAGCTTTAAAAACTCTTCCAAAACGAGAAATCTTGAACACAAGATCACCTGAAGCATCTAGCACTTTGCATTCATTTTTCTTAAAGCTTATCTCAAGATCTTCATCAAGCATTTGTGAGACAGAAAGCAAGTTATATTTCAAGTTTTCAACAAGAGCCACATCCTTGAACATAAACTTGTCACTTACCTTTCTTGTACCTTTTGCCACAACAGAAGAGGAAGAAGCATCTCCAAAAGTAACACTTTCAGACGAGATGCACGAGTGAGGAGGAGAACCAATTCTTATCACCGGACATGTGGCGTGAGCATCGGAATCCACTAACCATATGTTCTCCTTCCTTGCGAGAAGCCTACATAGCAACAAAACATGTCGAGGTCTCGATCTTGGGGTTAGGAATGAGATTTTTGGGAATCCAAAGATCGAGACACACGACGTACAACAGTAGGCACAACACGAGAATTTTTATGCACAAAATCAGCTTTTCCTTTTCCCATGTTTATAGGAACAGAAGGCGTTTTCAACACTCTAGGCGCATAGTGAGAAGCATATTGTGCTCTTCTGAAGTTAGACCTAGCCTTAGTCATTTCTTTCCTTTCTTTGTCTGGCTAGTCTAAAGCAAAAATCTACTAGATGTCCATCTCTACCACAATGAGTGCAAGTGTACTTAGCATGAAGTTTGGCTTTAAGAGAAGCACATTTTGCATTCATCATAGTAGAAGAAAGAAAACCAGTGATTTAAAAGCAATCTTTTTAGGCTCATTAAGAATCTCAATTTTGTCATTGCAAGGAGCATTAACAATAGTGCGAGGTTTAGTTTCAAATGAAGCATGAAGATCAAATCCTAAACCTCTCTTGTTTGAGCTAACCTTAGATTTATCCAAAATCATGTTCAATTTTTTCTTGCCATTAGTGAATCGTTCCAAAGAGTTTTGCAGGTAATCAAATTTCTTAGCAAGAATTAAACAATTATTGCAGGGAACATCTATTTTTCCTTTTTGCTTGCGACAAGTTGAGCATGAGAGAATTTCATGTGAAAGCAGATTATCAGTCAATTGAGAAACCCTCGCATTTGCATCTTTCAATTTTAATTCAAGAGTTGAGCATTTAGAACAAGAAGTTGAACTATGCAAATCATCAGTGGAACAGCTAGCATGTACAACATGTTTCTCATTTTTTTCATTTAGATGCAACAAAAGAACATGTTCTTTCCTAAGCAAGGTGAGCTCATTGTAAATTAAGTCACATGATTTGCAAGTATCATCACTAGGAATCAAAGTCTTAAGTCTAGCAATTTCAGCATTCAATGATTTAATAATGAAATCATGTTTCTTAATTTTCTTATCACGTTTGTCAAGCAATTTTCCAAGACGAGCAACAGCAATAGCTAATTCATCATAAGAGGGATCTACCTCATTGAAGTCGCTGTCGTGGTCGTCCTCGGTGAAGCTATCCTTGCTGCTTGCCATGAGACACAATCCCATCAAAACATGCTTGCTTGGAGTTGCATCATCTTCGCTGCTCTCCGAGTCCACATCGCTCAAATTGACTTGTTCAAGAGCGGAAAGAACTCGGTGAACCACCTTGCGGTTGATGAAGCTCTTCTTCTTCCTATCATTTGACGAGAACCTTTTCTTCTCATTCCTTACATCGTTGTCCTTCTCCTCCTTTGATGTTTTTCCTGCAAGCTTAGGACAATTTGTGCGAATATGGTTGAGGTCACCACACTCATAGCATCTTGGAGGACCACCTCTCTTTCTCATTCTCACATTCTGCAAAGCTTTGTTAAAGCGAGAAGAGAGTAGTGCCAGATCTTCTTCAGGAAACTCTTCAAGTTGCTCATCTATTAAAGAAGACATGGAAGACAAGGCAAAGCTAGAAGAAGAATTTGCATTTGACATGTTAGGGTTAGAGATCAAAGCAATTGATTTAATGTTACCCTTCCTGGCAAGAACATCCAACTCATGAGTTTTCAACTTAGAATAAAGAACATCTAAAGTAAGTGTACTCATGGTAGTAGATTCTTGTATAGATGTTACTTTCATCTCCCACACCGACATGTCCAAAGCACTAAGCAATTGTCTAGCATTAGCGACATCGGTGTAGCTAACTCCAACGACACGTAGATTGCTAAGAATTTTATTGAAACGTGCAAAGAAGTCATCTACTGATTCACTAGGTTTCATCTCAAAACGCATGTATTCTTTTTGTAAATATCTTGGCGAATCTCTTTGTGGTGTTAGAACCCTCATGGTAATCACAAAGAGATTTCCATACCTCATATGCGGATCGAAGATGAACCACGCGGTCGAAGTCACTCCTTCCCAATCCTTGGATGATCAAGTTGCGTGCCTTGCTGTTTGCTTCAACTTGTGTGCGATTGGTGTCATTGACGTTGTCGTTTGCAGGGACTTGGTATGGCTTGTACACCTTCTCCCAAATTGTGAAGCCTTGTGCTTGGATGAACGCCTCCATCTTGGCCTTCCAAAACTGAAAATCAACACCATCGAACACACAAGGTTTTGCCGAATAACGATCCATTAATCTAATCACCGATTAAGATAGATTAGAAAAACCTTGCTCTGATACCACTTGTAGGATCGAAGTATACGAATATAGCAATCAGAGGGGGGTGAATGATTGTGCGGAAGCTAAAACCAAATTCTTGATCTATTAAAAGTTCACCCCAAAACAGAACCAAATAATTGCCTCGTTTTCGACAAAAACAGAATGACAGAGGTTCGGTAAAACGCGAATTCCTCGAGATCCAACCGTCGGATCGATCTGAAATTTGGACACAAGAAACTAGATTCCAGTACGAATTGAACCCAAAAAGAATCAGCTCGATCGGACTTACGGATCAAAAGATATGAGCTTCACAAGCTTGCTGATCCAGAGCTTGACGAGAATTGATCTAACGTAAACTTGAAAGTTTTAATAGAACCGACAAAAGTTTAATCAACTAGACTTTGAGGAACTCTAAATCAATACCCTAGAACGGTTTTTGATGGATCAAATCAAGATGAAACTCAACGATAAAAAAAAAAACAATCTAGAATTAGAACAAGCATGCAAACAAAAACCAAAACAGAAAACACTGTAGCGACGTGGTTACTGTAGCACGCAAAAATCTTGGAAGAATTGATCTTTATTTCTTGTCTAAAATACTCTCATCAAAAGAGTACAAACCCTAAAACCAAACTCAAAGCTTGATGCGCTCAGCTCTCCTTGGTGCCCTTCAACAGGAGACAACCCCTCCTATTTAAAGGACCAACCCAGAATACGATTCCTATTCCCTAGAAGGAATCCGTATCCAACACAACTCTACTTGGCCCAACTTGGCCGAGTACAACTCTTGCACGCGTATGGTAACCCTACCATACTCACGTGACTAACACTTTGCACGCGTATGGCCACCTGCCATACTCACGTGACTAACACTTTGCACGCGAATAACCTCCTGCCATTCTCACGTGACTAACCATTCTTCATGTGCACCATTCACTTAGCCCGAACGTCCCGCATGACATCCTTGACCACCAAGACCTCAGTTCCTCCTGAACCTAGTCCCGAACCTCAGTTCCTCCATGAACCTAGTTCCAGTCCCGTCATCGACCACATTCGTCTTCGAGCAATACCTGCACATGAACAAACCACAAAACAAATCCGAGCACAAGTCCACGACTTGACTCAAGGTCAATCCATGCAACTACTCACATGAGCATTGCATAAAGTCCACTTCAAAACACGCATCATGAAATCATCACAAATTTCATAATTTCAAATTCAAACTATTTCAATTTTGCTCAAAATCGCCAAAAGCATGTGTATGACAGACCAAAAAATTTGGTCCGTCATACATGGGAAAAACGCGATTTCTTGTACAAGCGTAAAAGCATCAAAATCACGTTTATGACAGACCAAAAAGTTTGGTCCGTCATACATGCGAAACTCACTGTTTTTGGATGTTTGGTCTGGCGCAAATGCAAAGTCTCTGTTTTTAGATGTTTGAATGTTTGGTCCTTCATGCAAGCAATTTTGCAAGATTAATCCTAACCAATTTTTCAGCACAAGATCAAGCCAATTTTTCATCACATGATTCACAATTGGCTAGCCTCAGAAAATGCTAGCCATGCCCTCTGAAACAAAATACAGTACAGAGCATCACTAGTATATTATTATGACATACATTTCAGAAATGAAATTGGTCAGATCACATATTACAACTTACATCACATCCATTTTAGAAATCAACTCTGATCGCACATTACAATGTACAACGCATCCATTTCAGAAATCAACTCACATATATAAGAGCCAATTGAATTCAGAACTACAACTGACAAATTCACAGCATAATGTTCACAAATTAATCCAAATAGTATCGAACAAATTCACAACTCATTAGGCAGGCTTGAGTGGAATTCGCCTTTTGGATTAATGACCTCACGATTCAAGAAGGCACAGTGTTGTCCTCAAATACCTAGCAGGTCAGCCTATTTCAACGCAGATTCAGCACATTGCCACACCTGTCAAAGAGAAGAGTAAAGTCTTTGAGTGTATAAAAATTAATAAGTAGAAACAATTATTTCAAGATTGACAAACCTCTATGTCATTGGTCTTCTTTGAACCAACGAGGAGTTGCATGTTGTGACAAGCGTATAATCCACATAGGTTAGTGGCCTTTGGCTGCTAGTGCCACTGCCAAAATAAAATTAGGTTAATTAGTTCAAAGGTTTCATCATGGAGTGTGTGAAGGATTATTACGTACCAGCGGATACCGAAAAGTTATAAGTATGCTTCAGCTTCGCTGGGTCCTTCTTGTCTGGCCCTCCATGAGCTTTGTATATAGAGAATGACGCATCGAGTAAATTTTTGATTGGCACCAAGTTGTGGGTGCTACCCTTTTTAGAATCGAGGTAAATTACCCAGTTCTTTCTTGGTATAATTACAAGTACAACCTAGTGAAACCTACACAGGTATGTTGCCATAGTAATTCAACCTAACTTCAAGCTACATTATATAGTATAAATCAACAAGTATAGCAACTGGATGAAGCACTTACCCCGGGTTGTGGGCTAAAAGTAGGTATTTTTTATCCCATTGAGCCAGCAATACTTTTTCCACGTACTCATGGACGACTTGTATATTTTCATCCATGGTTTGCTTGGACACCATGTGTGGATCGAAGAAACCCACTTGTTCTTCCCTTGCTTTTGCCTCCATGATCATGTATCTACATATATATACAAAATCAAGGATCATATATATATGCCATTTATCTACCCTATGATTGCACACACTTAATATCGATGATTGGGACACGGCTCCCCGCCGAGCTTACTTGTTGAATGAGGGATCAACACGGCCCCTATTTCGGTGAAGGGTTTGCATCTGAACGATGCTTGGAGGACATAGGACACTCGAAATGTCAACAAGGCTCTATACTTGTTCGGACCTCTCACTACGGAGATAATAACCCTACTCTAGTGGTTTTGCTATTGTTGTGGAACTCGAACAGAGCGTACGTGGATCTTGTTACAGGATGTTGGGAATGTGCTCACGCGCGTATCTGTATTCTCGCTTGACCGTCTCTCCCCCCTCCCCCGTATCAATCTATCTTGGGGGTATTTATAGTGTACAAAAATATCTAACGTGACTGCAACCGAATAATGCGCATTTGACTGCATTAACTGTGGCTGTAACTGAAGCTTGATTCTCGCCACGTTTTTGTCGTGGGCGTAACGGCCCTAGATCGTGGCTTGATTATCGCTATTTGAACGTTATGGGCCGATCATGATCCTCCGACCATGCTGTTCAAGGGCGAGCTTGGGCCGATCATGATCCTCCGATCATGATGTTCATGGGCAAGCTTGGGCCGAGCATAGATGCTCGTAGTTAAGCGTGGGTGCTCGTGGCCGAGCATAGTTGTTCATGGCCAAGTATTGGGTTTAGTGCGATCGGGTGGACCAGCCAGTCATTCGAAGGTCTTCCTTGGGGACACCATCCAAGGGCATACATGGTCGGTCAAAACTGGCTGCCGGAGTATAACAGTACTTATGGAGATTATCCAATCTCTGACAGCTAGCCCCGAGGCTCAAGTGAAAAACTACTTGATGGGGCCTTCCTCTTGAGCCTACAGACTCAAAGGAGGGATTGGAACCTTGCAGCGAAGCGCTACTACAGCATTCGAGCATGTCTCGCTTGTAGACGTGCATGGTTGGGGAAATTGAGCATCCAACTCGGCCTCCAACCAAGGGAAGCTCGGGTAAAAGAATATCAAAGGTCATCCTGATTCCTTCCTCGAGAAGCCTCGGGGTAGTGGTGCGATAGTTTTTTGGGAATCGTGCCATTATTGGACAGTTTCGGAAGTTGTGTCCACGCGTCGGCTCATAAGTGGCGAGAAACTCTTCGTCTGCGCCTGAGCCCTTAGGGCTTCTCGAGTCCGGCAGTTGGAAACTTTTCATCTGCATTTTCTTTTCAAGGCGTTATGGATTCTCAAATCTTGTATTTAAGTGGCGGCGAGGAACCCTTCACCCACATTTTGCATCCAAAACTCAAGAAATCCTTTAAGTCCCGTGCTTTTTGCGCTCGTGTTTTCTTATTCCACCGAATCCATGGCGAAGTTCGGGGTGAGAAAGATGAGCAAGGAGAGGCTCCACGTGCTCATGGAGCTCAGCTACCTCGACGACGAGTCATGGCGGGCTCCTGGTGACGAGGAGGCCCGGAGCTGCAGGAGGGAGAGATCGTCTCTGCGAACTCTATTCCGTTAACGGGCTGCGGACGCCCGAGAGTGAGTTCGATGAATCTGTACTCCCTAGTGCGAGTGCGAGATTTCTAATCTCAACCTCAACTCCAATCTTGTTTTAACGATCTTCTCGCACCTTTATGAGGGATACGTGGGCGTCATGCCCACGACGAGCCTCTTTTTTCATTTCTACTCCTTGTTTCACACCAGTGGGTCTTCTCTCACCGGTTGCATCTACTTTGGTCTTCGGTCCAATCGACCATACGAGTACCCGAGCTTCACGCTCAAGGACTCAGTGTCGGGCTAGGCCAACCATTGGTTCTACTTGAAGAAAGCGGAGGGAAGCACCCTCCTTTACACCGGAGCGGCGGCTTCGGAGGTCGAGACCCCATGCCCTCCTGTTCCGGCCAAGGAGGAACAAGTGTTGATGATGATCAGTGAGCTTACAAACATGGGGTTCACTGATCAGGACATCGCCCGGAGAACCGAGTGGCACCACTAAGGAGCAGGGAGCATCCCTTCTTCAAGATCGAAGGGTGGTAGGACCTCACCCGTGAGGCTGAATCAGGTAAGTCTCTAAAACTGAGCAAATAATTTCTCAACTTTTGAGTTAACTCGCTCGTACTGAAGCTTGTATTGGTTGAATTGCAGCCCCAAGCAAGGGCTGGGTCAAGAAGCGAGTTGCCGAGATGTAGGCACCCCAAAATGAAAGGATCTTGACCTCAAGCGACAGTTCCCGAGCAACGTGCTCGACCGCGGCGAAGCGGTAAGTACACGAGCGAACTACGCTCGAGGGAGAGCATCCCGAGCACGCCTGATGCTTCTTGTTTCTTTTATCAGGAGAAGGTCGCCCTTGAGGCCGCGATGGCTGTGATCAAGCCACTAATGGGTGACCCTGGGGACCTCATCCCTGGCGTTCGAACCAAGAGGGTGGCAGGACGCAAGCGGCGTGCACCATCACCTCCTCCGTCTCCTGCCAAGCGCCCCAAGAGGCAGGCGGCTTCGAGTAGGAGCCCTCCCCGACGGCATTTGGAATATGCTGAGAAGGTGAAGGTAAGAGAATTAAAAATGTGGATGGCGGAGCATACAAGAAAAAATCCGGACCTGATGGCTCGTCTATACAAGCTTGCGGAGGAGGCCAAGAAGGCAAAGGCGATAGTGGGGAGCTCCGTGCGGAAGGGGGAACTGGAGGGGAAGATCACCTCCCTCCAGGCCGAGCTCGCTCGGGTGGCCTCGGGCCCTACAGTGGAGGTGCCTGAGGAAGAGGAAGAAGATCTGGCGCCCTTGCTCAAAAGGTGCTAGAGGACGCCGAGTGCATCGTCGGTCTGCCCGGTGAGGACTTTGCAGGGGCCAACCAGGATGAGGTCGACCCCAAGGTGGCGAAGGCCATTCAAGCAGCTGCGGAGATGGCCAAACTCTTGGCCGCAGTCCGAGCTTCCGTAGCGAAGTCCAAGGATCCCGAGGACGAGGGCAGGAAGCTCGATCATGGTAAATCATTTTTATTACTTTCCACTTTTCTTCCTTTCAAATATTAAGCTAACCCCACATTACTGTCGTGGGTGAAATAGCTACTAGGAAAGCTTTGGATTTTGAACACATGGCTAATGAAATCCTCCAATTCGTAATAGAGAAAGAGCTTGCCCATGCCGTCGAGATCGTTGTGGCCGAGGACACCATGGTCGAGGAGCCCCACGACCATCAAGTGGCTGAGGCACCATAAGCCCTGGGGGAACTTGCTCCCCAGGAAGCCAGCAGCTCGAGGCTCTAAAGCTGAGCGTGGCAAAAGACCAGGACCACTCCCCGAGCAATGAGGCAGCTCGGGAGGCGAATCTTGATTCCCCGGTGGGAGAGTATCTCCGGGAAGATCCTACTTCGGTGAAAATCAACCTGCCAGAGCCGTCCCTTGCGCCGCTAAGCATTTCGGATGCTTGGGGGCAAGAGGACGATAGGGTTCCCCCGAGCGAAGCACCTGCTCGAGAGGAAGGCGCTGAGGCTGACCTCCAGTCAGAGGGGGTTTCCCAGCTTGTTCGGGAAAACTTGCGGGACCGCCTCCGCTGGGTAAGATTTCTCCGTGTGTCTTTTTCTTCTTTTGCAACGGGCAAGTCCTAAAAATTTCTGTCTTGCAGGTGCTCGACGCGACCATGGTTGACTTTGAGGCTGCGATCGTATCCCCTGAGACCTTGGCCAGGCACAGCGCCAAGCAAGACGCTAAGATAGTGGAGCTCGAGCAAAAGCTGGTCGAGCTAAAGGCTTCGGATGAGGAGATGTGATGCAACGCTGAGGAGTTTGCCATGGATTAGAAGGAGCAACTCTTCCAGAATTTTTGGAATTTTCTGGGATTTATTTGGATTTTATTTGAATTTATTCCCTTTTGAGATAATTAAATAATTAAAATTTCTAAATGAAATTTTGTTCAAAATATTTTATTTGAGTCCAAAATGTCTCAAAGTATTTTTCAGAATTTTTCTGGAATTTTTTTGACTATTTTGCTATTTTTCTTGAATTAATTGAATTTCTAGGAATTAATTTAATTATTAAATCGCGGGAAAAACCTAATGGGTTTCACTATTCCTTCGACCGAGCCGGACCCGAGTCAGACTCGAGTTTGACCCAGGTCCGACCGAACTAGCAGACCCGAACCGCGCCTAACCCTAACCCTAGCCTCGTGCACCGTACGATTCCGATCGGACGACTACTGTTTGTCCACGTAGCGTGCGCATGTGGATCATTGGATCCGGGCTGCGCGGACGCCTGCGATTGTGCCACATCACCAATCCGAGCCGCCGCCGGACTCCATCGCCGCGTCCGAGCCAACCACGTTGGTTGCGCTTTTCACAGACGCCGAGGCAGTTATTTAATGCGCCGCCACCTGCCCCGTACTCCCCTTTGCTGTGCGCGTCGTTTGCCCTAGGTCGCCGTGCTCCAGCCGCCGCCGTTGTCGAGGAATCGCTCGCCGAAGTTGCGCTAGGGCTCCGCCTCGATTATTACCATTTTCTGCCGCCATCGAGCCGTCTCCGCCGCAGCAAAGGCCAAATCCGGGTTCCTCACGTCGAGCCGCACCCGAAGGGACCATCCACTTCGTCGGACTCGTGCCCAAATGCCCCGATTAGATCTAGACCATTAGATCTAAATCGTAGCATCCAGATTCGTCCATGTCACCCCGTACAAATCCACGTTACGGTTTTTGGATCTAGATCCAACGCACGGGATTAAGCCACATAGGCTGTAACTGCACCGTGCTAGGAGTAGATCTTAGCCGTTAGATCTAGATCGTACAGTTAGATTTAACCCGCGTTGTAGTGCTATATTAGATCTCAGCCGTTCGATCGAGATCGAACGGCATAGATCGTGCCATGTGCCGCCGCCCGGGTCATGCCACGTCGGTGCCCAGAGCCGCACTGCTCAGATCCAATCTGAGCCGTCCGATCCGATTTGAACGGACCAGATTAAATCGCATACACCCATTACGCGTGAGTTGGATCCAATATGGACCGTTGGATTTCAAACCAACGGCCCAAATTGCACCACGTGTCCAGTAGCGGAACCACCGCGGTCCACGCGGGCGACGCCGGTCGTCGCTGACGTCACCCGTGACGTCAGCAACGGGCCCGCGTGTCAGCGTCTGGCACACCACGCGCTGACGTCATCCGTGATGTAATGCTGACGTCACGGTGGGGCCCAGCTGTCAGAGCCATTCGGCCGAGCACAATGACGTTAGCAATGACGTCATCCGAGTGGGTCCCACGTGTCAGCGACACGTGTACCCGTGGACCGAATCCACGGTGGACCGAGCCCGAGCCGTGGACCGAGTCCATGGATCGGATGACGCAAGCTGATGTCATAATTCCATTTTTCTTTAGAAAAATAATTCAGTGGAAATTCAATTTCCACGGTGACGTCATAATCGGATTTTTCAATATAAAAATAAATGAATTAATTCGGTTTATTCTTTTAAATGATTTTTCAAACTTCAAACGCTTATAACTTTAGCGTTTTAACTCTAATTTGGGTGATTCCAGTTTCTAAATTTTTATAAAATTGAGCTCTATTTAATGGTGAATTTTATTTAATTTTTGGACTTGAGTTTTCCTCTGTTTATATTTATTTAATTGATTTTTCAAACTTTAAACGGCTATAACTTTTGCGTTTTAACTCCGATTGGGGTGATTCCAGTTTCTAATTTTTTATAAAATTGAGCTTTATTTAATGTTGAATTTTATTTAATTTTTGGACATGAGTTTTTCTCTATTTTTATTTATTTAATGTTTATTTATCCGTTACGAGTAGACGTCGAGGTGCCCGAAGGCTTCGAAGGTGAAGTTTTGACCCAGGAGCCAGCTCAAGACCAAGAACAAGTACTTTTTGAAGGCAAGTTATGCTTTGACCATATTGTTCCCACTTTGGAAATTATTTCGATTTAAATTATTGCATGTTAATTTAATTAGAAAATGCTTTGATTAATTCTGGAAATTTGTTAAATGCCAATTTGCTGTATTCCTCCTTGACATAAATAATTGTATGCCATGACCCCTTGTCACCCTAGTCTGATTTAAGCAGTTGGACATTACTAAATCGCCAACATGGGTATTTAGACCATTGTAGTGTAATGCTTAGACCTGCCACGTAGTCATGACATGATTTTGGACAATTACATGTTAATATTGACTTAATGAGATATGTAACCTATTTTGGAGAAGTGTCATGTGTTATTAATGATAATGTTTATGGCACGTGGTGCATGGTAATCAACCGGGGGTTTTGATTAATAGATTTAGACCGGGGCAAGTGGCAAGGATAATCTTGTGGGCCATGAGTGGCACCGGGAAAGTCGTATTGGTTCTTCGGCAGTCTTGCCTTGGTCACCCTAAGGACTTAACCTTTCAAGCCGTTGAACTGAATTAAACATGCAACCACATGTCTGTAATGGGATGGACTTAGTTGAATAAGTTGCCAATAACTTGCTTGTGGAACCTTGGGGTGTCAACTGCACCTTTTATGTAGTTGTACGGGGGAGCATACCGGGGCGATGGCTAGGTACCCATCTAATGGTTGGTTGGCCTAGATTTCGCCTTTGCTAAGGGAAGGGTTAGTGCGCAACAACCGGGGAGGTCCACTTGTGTATTAGAGGCTTCCGAAAGACTTTGTTACGGACACTCGCCTTTGTGGTGTTTGATTGTATTTTGTGGGTAAAGTGCATAACCTCTGCAAAGTGTACAACCTATTCGAATAGCCGAGTCTGCGGTATTGGACATCGCTCGGGGATTACAGTCAAGGGTTAGACTTTCATGAAAATAACTTGGCTTTGGAAAATGTTTGGGTTGAAATGATGTATGGGACTTAGGATTGGAAAATGCTTTACTTGTGAACATCCTTGTGAAGGTACCCCATTTATTATTATTTTACTGCTTTGCAATCTATTACTGTATTTACACATGTTGTTTTACTGCAAATGCACCTGTTAGCCTATCCTTTGTAATAAGCCATGCATATAGAATATTAACTTGCATTTTGTGCATAACTTGCTGAGTACCAAGTACTCACCCTTGCCACAATACAAACACCAGTTGAAGAAGAATTGACACCAACTCTGGAGGAGGAGTTCCAGGAGGAGCCTACAAACTAGGGGCAAGCCCGGTCAGTTCCCTGTGGCATATTGGTTGGTGCCACGTGTTTTCTTTATATTCCGCTGCAGATTTATTCGAGTAAGACTTTAGCCCTGCGAGGCGTACTTTTGTAACTTGACCATAAGGTTGAGCAACTAGTTATATTTTTCCCTTTTAATAAAGCACTTTACTATTTCGTCGAGTATGATTGTGATATATACCGATGTTGAGACTATATGCACTAGCGTGATCCTGGACAAGTGCTGAATACACAGAGGGTCCGGATTCGCAAATTCGGGTCCCGACAACAGCTTGGGTGACGTGGTGCTATCCAGAGCATCCACGCGTCTCTGATCCAACGCCCCGCATCGTGCGACCATGCGGCAACGTCCCAACCACACGATCTCGATATAACGGCTGGAGAATCTAGGGTTAGGGTTTGTTGGGCCGGCGGCGCGTGTTAATGGTTAATGGGTTGGGTCCAACGGTCTCAACCCATTTAGGGTTTTCTAGATTTTCCCTGATTTTTCTAGTTTAACTAATTCCTAGAAATTCAATTAATTCAAGAAAAAATAGCAAAATGGTTAGAAAAATTTCCAGAAAAAGTCTGGAAAATACTTTGAGACATTTTGGACTCAAATAAAATATTTCCAACAAAATTTTATATGAATTTTGCAAATATTTAAATAATTCAATAAAGGCTTAATTCAAATTAAGTCCAAATAAATCCAAATAAATTCCAAAAATTCCAAAAATTCAAATAACCTAATAAATTTAATAAAAGCAAAAATTAGGGTGTTACAAACCTCCCCCTTAACGGAATCTCGACCTTGAGATTCAGGGCTAACTAAGGAATAGGTCGGGGAACTCTTTCTTCAGATCTTCTTCGCGCTCCCAAGTAACTTCACTTTCTAAGTGATTGCTCTACTGGACTCTGCAGAAGCGGTCGACTTGTTCCTCGTCTCTCTATCCATTGTGTCCAAAATCTTCACTGGATGCTCTTTATAAGTCAAATCTTCTTGCAACTCGATCGACTCCAAGGGCGTTTGCTCCTCTAGCATTCGAAGGCACTTCTTCAATTGCGACACATGAAATACGTCATGTACTCCTGCCAATGACTGCGGCAATTCCAACTGATAGGTAACTTCACCTTTGTGGCTCAAGATCTTGAACGATTCGACATATCTTGGTGCAACCTCCCCTTTCGTGTGAGACCTTTTGACTCCCTTGAGAGGTGTAACTCTGAGGTATACAAAATCTTCAGGTTCAAAGCTCAACCCTTTGCGATAAGTATCAGCATAACTCTTCTATCGTGATTGTGCAATCCTCAGTCTTTCCCTGATCATGGCTATCTGCTCTTCGACTTCTTGGAGAATGTCCGGTCCAAAGACATGGCGCTCCCTAGTCTAATTCCAATTCAATGGCGTTCGACAGGGTCGACCATACAGAGCTTCAAACGGTGACATCTGTAAACTCGCCTAGTAACTATTATTGTAGCTGAACTCAGCATACGGTAGACACTTGTCCCATGAAGTAGCTTAAGCTAGAGCGCAGGCTCTCAGCATATCCTCCAAAATTTGGTTGACTCTCTCGGTCTGGCCATCTGTCTGCAGATGATAAGCTGTGCTGAAATTCAAACTGGTTCCCATGGCTTAATTCAATTTGCTCTAGATCGTTGCTTCTTGGCCTTCGTTTTGGATCTATCAATGGGTTATATGCATCTGCCCGAGAGGAGTTGGTTTCGGTGGTTGCGTGCTGCTCGTCACTTGCCATGTCCACCTAGCCGGGCAGAGGAGTTAAAAGGAGCAGACAGCAGAGGAGAGTTGCAACCAGCGTTAAAAGGGAGCAGACACCAGAGGAGAGCAGACACCAGCGTTAAAAGGGAGCAGAGGACAGGAACTCTCGTGGCATACCTAGCGGAGCGGAGCTCGAGCTGTCGAGCAAGGCGGGGCGGAGCGGAGCGTCGGCGGAGCTCGAGCAAGGCGAGGCGGAGCTCGAGCTATCGAGCAAGGCGGGGCGGAGCGGAGCACCGGCGGAGGTTGAGCTTGAGCTTAAGCTCCAGCTGGATCGCGGAGATCGCCGCGCCTGCACGACGGCGGAGCGGTGGAGACACCTAGGAGGTTCAGCCTTCCCCTTCCCCTTCTCCTCAACTCCTCTGGCGGCTGACCTCCAGGTAGCCCCGAGTCCCCCTCCCCTTCCTAATCTTGGATTTGGGCCTTTTAGGGCTGGCTGGCTAGGGTTCACCTATGGCGGGCGTCGTAGCTCAAGGCGTCGCCGTGGATGCCTCACGGACGCCATAGGTGAGCTGGGCAAGGCGTTCGCTGTGGCGTCTGCTCAGGACCGCCACGACGATAAGGCGACGCTTAGGTGTTCTTGAACGGACGCCATGACAACCATGACATCTGGTGGTACAGCCCACGCATACGTGTTTGAGTTGTGCCCGTCATCGACTCACCTCCAAGGCATGTTCCCTCCACGGCGAACTCTTACCCTACGTAGCCAGACTCTACTTTTCACCACTCGGTTAGTATTTCTTTTTACATATCTTATAATGTATCATTAATACAATAGCAATAACTAACAAGCTTTTAAATACGTACGCAAAGTGACCATGGTAGGGAGATTTCGAAGGAGGCCATCGCACTGATGGTCGTAGTTAGTAGGGGGACATGTTGGAGGTCACCATGGACCACCTGCGAGGGCCGTTGTAGCGTATTAGACAAGGTCTTTCGCATCGTTCACCTTACGTCTTGCAGGAGGCTTAGGGACAACGAAGTGGTATAGTTTCACACTGTATGTGGGTGACACGCGTCGCACACCACACCTGAGACGACGTACACGCTTACCGCCCCTCCTCCTGATGTGCCGGGGGGCTCCAGCTGACACTGTTCCACACTGTTTGTCGATATGACTATAGGTACACATTTATAGTCTTCCTTTATCTATTATATCTTTACATTAAGTGGTAACCTAAATCCATAAAAAATGCCACAACAAAATCATATTGAACGATTTTCTAAAAGAAAGCCCAGGTGTTCCCACGCCCGAGCCCTTTCTTCCCCATTTGGTCATCCCTCCCCTCCCCTCCCCTCCCCTCCGCTCCCGCTCCCGCTCTCTCCGGCCGCGCTCCGCCTTAGATCGCCAGATCTCCCGCCGCCGGTGAGTATCCTCCCTTCCCTTTTCTCCTCCTCCTCCTCCCCTTTCACGCTTTGATTAGGGTAGGCGGCGTTGCTTTTTGTGCGATATTGTCGATTTAGGGGTGATTGTGAGGGTGCGATTTGGTGGGTTTGAGTACCCGTGCTCCAGCCCTGGAAAACGAACCTGGTCGGTACCCCTTTGTCCCGTATGTTTGTTATTGTGCTATGTGGGAGTGAAGCTGCTACTGTTCTTATCAGGATCTTCAATTAGTTGGACTGGTTTGCTCTTGAAGTGAGATTCTGCTTGTACGTCGCGAGAACCGATCTGGTTTTTGGTGGAGTGGTGATCTGTTATGGTCGAAATTTTACGACAATTTTTAGGTTTTTCAGGTCCATTATCAGTTTTCGCTGATGGGTTAGTAATATAGTTTCTACATTTCAGAAATTCATTATTCTTACGTTGTTTTAAATATTTTGATTCGTTCTCGTTTGATTGTTGAAGTAGTGGCACAGACCACTATAGATTTTGCTATCGTAGTCCAGATGTTAGTGGTAAAGGTGTTGGTTGCAGGGTCATGCTTATCTAGGTTTCTTGGTATGTGCCAAGTACATGCTACTACCTGGGTTTTTGTACTGGCAATATACTATAGCTATTTAATCGTAACATGGCCATCGTATAAATTTCAGCTCCTGCCCCAATGAAATGCTAGGAGTAAATAAGTTGACAGTTGTTTTTCCGGGAGAGCTAATTTAATTTGCTGGAAATCACTCTTTCAGTTATGCTGGAATTGCAGGATGAAATGCTAATTGTGTACAGTTGGTTTGAACTGATTGGATCGCATGGAAATTTGTAGTTCTAGCATTTTGGAAACACATATATGGTTGCTTTGCTCTGTTTACTCTCTTTCTTTAACCAATTCACTGCTTTATATTGTTTCAGTTGTTGAAATAGTGTAATCAACCATGTTTGTTATTGTTAGTTCAAGGTCCAGATGTTAGTGGAAGAGGTATTCAGAGCAGGAGCGTACATCACTAAGTCTTCACAACATGCATGCAAAGTATACACTACTAGTAAAATCATGTAGAGTGGTAGCAGCATGCTTGTCCAGGCGTCGCGGCGCCGGAGGGAGATCGCCGGAGCAGGTCGCCTCGCCTTGCCGAAGCCAGGCGGGCGCCTGGACGTTCCAGGCGTCGCCCGGGCCGTCCAGGTGTCGCCAGGCGTGGGTCGGGCGGCCGCCTAGGGTTCGGTGGGAGGAGGAGCGGGATAAGGTAGGGAGTCGGGACAGCTCGAGCATACCTCTGTCGGTCGCTAGGGTTGGGACTTGGCTTCGTCGGCTGAGGACAAGCGAAGGATTCGCCGCCGACACCTCTGTCGCCGCTATCGCCTGTAGATCCTTAAGTCACCCTCCTCCTCCTCCCTCTCCTTCCCCTCCCGTGGTAGTGGCCCCCTTCCGGCAAGCGACCTCATGTAGTGGCCCTTGCTCACGCGCCTCCGACCTCATTGCTACTCGGTGGCGAAGTCTTGAATCTTCTTCTTTGCTCTGTTGTGCACTTGTGTCTTGTGCTGAAGGCTATGGCGATGGCATGGAGTAGGGAAGGGAGGCAGGAGAGGACGGGTGGAGTGAGGGCGGCGGCTGAGGAGAGTGAGGGCAGCGGCTAAGGAGTGAGGGTTAGGGTTTGAGAAGAGAAAAATGAAGGCTGGGGCCGTTGGGCTGAGAAGGGAGGCAGGAGAGAGCACACAGGATGGTGAGCCTGAGCGGAAAATTTGGGTGAGAAGAGAAAAAGGAATAGGCTGGGCTGAGGAGAGAAAAGAATAGGCTAGGCTGTTGGCTGCTGCTGGTTTTATACTGATTACTCACCTTCGCCTAATCCTCGCCTAGGCTCCCGCCTTGTCGCCTAGGCGTCCAGGCGATGGGCTGGCGCCTCGCCTCGCCTTGTCACCTTGACAACCTTGGGTAGCAATTTACTTGTCATATGCCTTTTCTTTTAAATAAAACACATCTTCTTGCTCGAGAAGGTGTGGGTTAAAATTACTGATTACCTTTTGAGTGGATGCTTTTCCATGACTTGATGATGGCTTAGTGCCTTTATTTTTTTTATTAGTTTTGGAAAACGTAACATCTTGTCTTCTAGGTGCTTCTATTAACTTTTAGTAAATACTGGGCCTTTGTACTTTTAATTTTGTTTACTTTTCTATATCATTTATTTTGGCAAAATTGGTTACAAGACATTGGCCCCAAGACACTCCCACTTTACGTCATTGCTGAAGGACACTACACTTTTGTGGTTGTTTGGTTATTTGCCAAAAGACACTCCGGCCAACATAATATCATTTCTTTCCTACATAGGAGAGAGAATGTCAGTAAAGGTCCATTTTGCTCTTCCGGTCGGATCGCGAGGAGGGAATGCGGATTTCGGCTAGGGTATTGGGGTACAAGGCGTGGTGGCGTGGTCGGATTCGGTCGGGCTCGGTGCGGTTGGAACGGTTCACACGGCTTTGGTCCAGGGGCACCAAATGTCATTTCAAAAGTCTTCTCTCTCCACTTAGGCCGGAAATGATATTATATTGGCCGGAGTGTCTTTTGGCAAATAACTACAAAGTGTAGTATCCTCCAGAAAATGCGCGTTATGGTTGATCAAATTGTCAACTT
The DNA here is from genome assembly GCA_036346355.1 of Rhipidocladum racemiflorum. NCBI lineage: Eukaryota > Viridiplantae > Streptophyta > Magnoliopsida > Poales > Poaceae > Rhipidocladum > Rhipidocladum racemiflorum. The sequence continues at coordinate 49,900,438 of CM070589.1, forward strand.
ATATCTTGCTTCCCCAAATTCAGGTTGCAAGATTTTTCAGTATTACTTGTGCACCCATTTCTCAATTGAAAAAATTTCAATCTCTGGACAACAGCAGCCTAAGGCCTTGCTGCTTTAATCAATCTCGACTGATAGCCATGGCTACAATTCTTGCCAATGGTGATTCACAGAATGGTCCTCAGAGGAATTATCAGGTTGTTGTTGCTGCTACTCGTGACATGGGCATTGGGAAGGATGGCCTCTTGCCATGGAAGCTTCCTAGTGACCTTAAATTCTTCAAGGAGCTTACACTGACTACATCTGACCCTGCAAAGAAGAATGCAGTTATAATGGGAAGGAAAACATGGGAAAGCATACCCCTTAACTCAAGGCCATTGCCTGGTCGTTTGAATGTCATATTGACTCGCTCTGGTAGTTTTGATTTTGCAACAGTTGAAAATGTTGTTATCTGTGGAAGCATGAACTCTGCCTTAGAACTGCTAGCATCAACTCCATATTGCTTATCGATTGGGAAAGTTTTTGTAATAGGTGGTGGACAGATACTGAGGTGAGTTATTACCTTTTGCAAGAACATAATGCACATGACATTGTTGTTTGTGCGTATTCAACTTGATTGCAATGCTATTCACCCTATCTGCAAAATCTTTCTGTAGGGAATCTCTTAATGGATCTGCATGTGAGGCTATCCATCTAACTGACATTCAGTCGAGCATCGAGTGTGACACTTTCATTCCTCCCATTGACTTCTCATTGTTCCAACCATGGTATTCATATTTACCAGTGGTAGAGAGCAACATTAGGCATTCTTTTGTGACGTTTGTTCGTGTTAGAAAATCAGTGACAGAAGGTCATGACTCAAATGGCAAGGAATCAACTGAGGATGATACCAATAATGACAAATTTGAAATCGAGAACTTCTCTTTTCTCCCTAAGATGATATTTGATCGCCATGAGGAGTATCACTATCTCAATCTCGTTGAAGATATTATAAGAAGTGGTGCTCAGAAAAATGATAGGACAGGAACAGGGACATTGTCAAAATTTGGTTATCAGGTATTTGTCCTGAATATTTTGTAAACATTTAGTTTGATTAAACAGAAAATATAATTTTTCTTTCTTTTGCTTATTAGATGCGGTTCAACTTAAGGAAGAATTTCCCGTTGCTGACAACGAAGGTATGCGTTTGTTTGCACTTAATTATATCTATGTCATGTTACTAAACATAACAATACTGAATCAGCACATTCTGTACGAGATTTTTTTATTTGGATTAATAGAAAAGAAGCAAGGTGGGGATACAGTGACTAGAAAATGGCATCTATTTCCCTGGTTTCGGCATTTCCTGGTGCTTCGAGTTTCAAACTAGTTAGATTCAATGCATGTCACATATGATGCTGCTGTGCCTTCTTGATTTTCTTTTGTTTACTTGTATATGCAGTCAAGTAGGATGCTTCTGTACTTTCAAATTTTTGTCTCCCACCGGTTGTGTTGAAAGAATTTGCCTAGCGTTTGTAATTAGGCAGACATTTGTTGCATCACCTGTTTTGTTTAGTTATTGTTTATAACAAACGGCTATATTCCTTACTAAGGCGATGCTCATGTTGTATTGCTTTGCCACATCTGATCCTTTAGTTTATAGGTGAACATATGATTCACATTTTGTACTGAGTTGCCACATCTGATACTTAAGTATGTTGTGTTTGGAGCTTTTTTATACTGGATTGTCCCTTATTTTTCTATCAGTCTTTCACTGGTGATGGTATTGGTATATGCTGATATGCATATTTAGTGCCACCTTCCGTTGAAGCATAATACCACTTTGGAATACAATCTCTTCTCTTGTATATGTATTTGTAAAACTATTCTCCCTTTAACTGTTAATACATAATAGAGAGCTTTGGGACCCCCCCTTTCATTTTCCTTGGGAGTAATAACATGTTCTCTTTACCAGAGGGTGTTTTGGCGTGGTGTTGTTGAGGAACTCCTGTGGTTCATCAGTGGCTCGACAAACGCAAAGGTGCTTCTGCTTAAATATTTCATTGGATATGTTGCTAACTTATTCAATTTATATTCCTATGCACTACAATTTATATTCCAATACACTACCTTGGTTTGGCTTTTATGTTTATGCTCCAGCCTATATCCACACACTACAATGTTTATGTCACCCTACAAACCTTGCTTTTTACCTTGTTGTATCCTATGTCCATGCACAAACAGTGTTATTAAGTCGTCGACTAGTTGCCGATTAATCCATGATTAGTCGTCCAGTCAGTGCATGGAGCACAACTAGAACGCTTGACTCGATTGGAGTGACTAGTCGGGTGGCTGGACGACTAATCAGCGATTAGCCACAACTAATCTCGCTCTTGTAGCCAGTCGACTAACGACCCATGTTCAGAGAGATGACCACTCGAGACATTTATACCTGGAATGGAGGGGCTGAACTCTAGACGCCTCCAGTCCATATCATCATCATGCTTATGCTCCTCTTCATTTCATGCTTTACAATATGTATATGCAATGTTATTAAGTCGTAAAGTCGAGTCGAGTCACCGCCGCGGGGGGGGGGGGGGGGGGGCGACGAGTCTCGACTAGTCTTCAGATTAGGAAGTATATTAATAGAACATGTCAAATACTAAGTTGTAGCAGCATTTAAATAGTATGTATGGCAGTATAGCATATTAGCATACCATTCCTCAAATGAAAGAATCAAAGAACAGAGCAACGGATGCAGGGGCAACCAGGCAAGAGCCAAGAACATACCACTTCGACGGGCAGGGGAGGAGGCCGAGGTGGGCGACGGCGACGCCGAGGCAGGAGGAGGTGGCTGTGGCTGGGCTTGAGGAGGCAGAGGTGGCCGGACTGGAGGAGGCGGAGACGGCCAAGCTTTAGGAGGCGCAGGCGGTGGCGCCCTCTGGAGGCGGACGTGGCCGAGGCGGATATGGGCGGATGAGATGAGCCAGAGGTGACCGGATTGGAGGAGGCGGAGACAGCCGGGGCGCCGGGCTTGACAAGGCGTAGGCGGCGGCGCCCTCTGGAGGCGGATGCGACCGAGGCGGATACGGCCGGATGAGATGAGACGGAGGCGGAGACGGCCGGGGCGTCGGGCTCGAGGAGGTGGAGGCGTAGGCGGCGGCACCTTCCCTTTGCCACGAGGAGGATTGGGAATTTTGCAGTAGGGTTTACCGGTTTACACTCCAGTGCATGTATACATTCACTCACAGGAATGCCCTCTGACTGTGGGCCAAAAGTCGGCCGACTGAGGAACCCTGATTAGTCGCTAATAGTCAACGATTAGTCGTCCTGTCGCACGATTAGTCGCTAAGTCGAATCGATCACTCTAGTCGTGCTTCAAGTACCGACTGGACGACGACTTAATAACACTGTGTATATGTGCTTAATTGTTGCTACAACTTAGTATGTGACATGTCCTACTAACATACTTCCTAGTCTGGGGGCTAGTCGAGATTAGTCGCAACTAGTCGGTCAACTAGTCACCCAAGTCGACAAGTCGCCCCTCTGGCGACTCGACTCGACTTTACGACTTAATAACATTGTGCACAAGCAAGTCCCATGATACTACCTTATTTTTAATAATTTTATTATGTATTTGGTGGCCTATTGGCCTAGTACAATTCTTAGAGTAATTTTTAGTGAGAAAATAATCATATAATTCTAATTTAGGGGCTTTTGATGATAATAATTTATATGTTGTAAACATTTCATCAGAATACATATGCATGTATATGTCGTCCTGTCTGTCAACTTTACTTTAACCTGTGACTGCAAGAATGAATGCATAGTCTACTTTCCTTGAGTGAGTTGTCTGAGTTGTTGTTCCATGAGTTGCTTTCTATGGCTAGCTGGAAAGTTCTAAGCCTGTAAAGTAGTATGTGGTTCATGGGTTCTCCTTTTCTCATTGCTACATTGAAATGTTAGTGAGCATATATAACCATATCATCCTTCGGATCATCTGTATTGGGAAATGCGAACTGTCCTATGGTTTTAGTCTGGGAGAGGGTTAACTCACTCAAGCATCTCACCACATTATTCTGCATCAGTTCCATTGGGTGTATTTGTTAATTTTGCAGCACTTGAGGCAGAAGCAAATATTATTAGTTTTTAGTTTCTTGACATGAGCTTTCGTAATTATCACATATGGCTTTGGTGTGATATATTGTTTTCTGTTTTGTAGGTTTTACAGGAGAAAGGTATTCATATATGGGATGGCAATGCTTCGAGAGAGTACCTTGACAGGTATATCACTTGGATATAAGATATTTGAGAATAATGGACATTACAATTCTTGAACTCAACTACCTGGAAATGTTTTCTAGTGTTGGCTTAGTACATAGGGAGGAAGGTGATCTGGGTCCAGTTTATGGATTTCAATGGCGACATTTTGGTGCTGAGTAAGCTTACATTGCTCTCTCTCTCTCTCTCTCTCTCTCTCTCTCTCTCTCTCTCTCTCTCTCTCTCACCTATGGCAACATTTGCAACAGATATACCGACATGCATGCTGACTATACTGGAAAAGGTTTTGATCAGCTAATGGATGTGATTGACAAGATCAAGAATAATCCTGACGATCGGCGAATCATCCTTTCTGCGTGGAATCCTTCAGATCTCAAAAAGATGGCTCTTCCTCCATGCCACATGTTTGCACAAGTTAGTATAGTTTTCTATCTTGCTTTAATGAAATACGAGTATAGTCAATTTGCATGTGATTGCCTGACGTTAGATTGCTACTGATAAGCTTCAAAAGTAAAGGCTATTGGTACCAATTTCTTAGGTAATTAATAGTTCTTTAGATGTTCTTCTACAGTTCTGCCTTTGAATTATAGTAGAACGACAAGCATATATTTTCTAGTGGTAATTTGAGAGAGAACAAAATGTTGCTTGCTTATTATAAATTTTGTCTTCCAGTTTTATGTTGAGAGCGGGGAGCTATCGTGCCAGATGTATCAACGCTCTGCAGATATGGGACTTGGTGTTCCATTCAACATCGCATCCTATTCACTTCTGACATACATGATTGCTCAAGTTTGCGGTATGTTCTTATGTACCTTATTGTAAGACTCAAATAACCCTAGGTCAAAACTTACTTTGAGCTTGAGACATGGTTTATTGTTAACGACTTACTGTCTTAGCTGTACTGCATGGTTATTAAAGCATCGCTTAAGTGGTATGGCAGTACGAGGGGGTTGCACCATGGCATCGCTTTGCCAAAGAAACCTATGGCGTCCGCCTTACAGCCAAGACGTCGCCATAGCGTCACTTAGGCAGAGTATGGTGTTTGGGATGTCTAATGCGGGCGTCGAGGAAGAGAGTAAACTTACCGCCAGTTGTCGCCATCCCATCCCCGAGGAAGAAGGCCATATCTAGCTGCTCGCATCCGTGTTTACTTTGGATCCATCCTACCCCTCCCAAGCTGCTACCGGATCCAGCTTCCGCCACCCGTGCCGTCGTGGGATCTACAGGCGGCCGGATCTGAGGAAGAAGGCTAGATCCGGCTGCTCCCGCTCAAGTTGCCGCTGGATTTGTGAGGTGCGAGAGGAGTGTGGCGTGTCGGCGGTGTAGAGGAGGGAGGAGAAACAAGGTGGTGGTGCTTGGTGGAAGATGGTGGTGGAAGGAGAGCAGAGAGGGGAAGTCTCGAGAGGTGGGGATGGGGTAGGAGGTGGCGGCCGCTGGCGAGGTGACCCAAACTAACTAGTGCCGAAGTTAGAGAAGAGGGGGAAGAGATCTACATAGGCTCGGTGAAGAACAAAGTGACTCTAGTGTTAAGTAATGGGATTTGGAACTTTTTCGATGCGGCCCTCTAGGTTTATAGATATTTCATATTAGTCGTTAGCAAGCTTGTCAAGGCGTCGCCTAGGCGTCGAGTCGCCGGAGGGAGCTCGCCTGAACCGCTCGCCTGGCCTGGCCGTCGGCTGAGGACAAGCGACGGATCCGCCGCATCCATAAGTCACCCTCCTCCTTCTCCTCCCTCTCCTTCCCCGCCCGCCGGTCGTGGTCCCCCTCCGCGCCGACCTCCTCCGCGCCGTGGCTCCCCTCCGCGCGACCTCCTCGCCTAGCCGTGGCTCCGCGCTGTCCCCTCTTGCTACGCGCCGACCTCCTCTGCTGCTCTGGCCGGCCTCCTCCGCGCTGCTCTGCTCGGCGACAGCATGAAGGGAAGGGAGGCAAGAGAGAGAGCGGGTGGAGAGAGGGCGGCGGCTGAGGAGAGTGAATGGAGAGAGGAGGGGAAGGTTAGGGTTTGAGGGGAAGGGTAGTGCTGTGTTGCCTAGGATGGAGTCGCAATGGGCTGGGCCTAAGCTAGAAGACTGGGCTGAGGAGAGAAAAGAATGGGTTGGGCTGAGGAGAGAAAAAAGAATGGGTTGGGCTGCTGGCTTTATACATTGCTCACCTTTGCCTAATCCTCGCCTAGGCGCCCGCCTTGTCGCCTAGGCGTCCAGGCGATGGGCTGGCGCCTCGCCTCGCCTTGTCGCCTTGACAACCTTGGTCGTTAGATGTATTGGATTCTTCTAATTGGAACCTTAGGAGCTCCGAATTGATTGCAGAAAGGTCCCACACGTTGGGGGCCAGGGTGTGAATATGGCGTTGCCTCGCTGCACACCTCGGGCACTTCAAATGTGTGAAGGTGGTCAGGCGCCTTGCCTTGCCTTATCGCCGTGATATCTATGCTGTACTGTGTGACACTTTTTAAGTTACTAATTTAGATTGTTGTCACTGGGGCAAGTGCCATAGAAACATTTATTTTGAGGACTTCCTAATATTTGTTTCTTGCAATTGCACGCAATTCTTCATTAGCCGCACTATTTGCTGTAATACAACATAAGGGTTGGCTCTGTATTCTGAATTTTTTGTGATACCTTTTTGACAGGAATATTTATTTGACGCAAGAATGTTGTGTCCTTTTGTATACTGGTGGTTTTGTTTGTTTCAGGATGTTTTTTTGCATTTTATTGACAGATCTTTAATGTTGAAGATGCTCAACTTCCTTATCTGATCTTTGTATTGTACACTTTCCTATATCATTTGATTCTGTATATATGCAGATCTTTCTCCTGGAGATTTTGTCCATGTTATAGGGGATGCCCATGTCTATAGTACACATGTTCGGGCTTTGGAGGAGCAAATTCAGAAGCTACCTAAACCTTTTCCAGTAAGCAATTCTATTTCATTAAAATATCTTAGACTTACGGATAAGAAACAGCTGTTCTGGTGCTTTTCCTATTATGTAAATTTTGATTTTCTATATATCTGTTAAATTTATATGGTCCTCGTGTGCAGATTTTGAAGGTAAACCCTTCAAAGAAGGATATAGATTCTTTTGTGGCATCAGACTTCAAGCTGGTTGGCTATGATCCTCACCAGAAGATAGAAATGAAAATGGCAATATAGTGGTAATCTTCTAGCATTTATACTCGTAAATGATGCTTTTTTTTTTGTTGTTGTTCCGGATTTGCTGGCTGTCTAGAAGATTAAAAGTGACACTGCCTTGTGATATATACTGCTGATAGCACACGGGGTGATCTTGCCTGCTAGTCTTGTGCCATAGCATTGTTGTGTTGTGCTGATGTAGTGGTGTTTAGTCTTCTTGTACGTGATACCGTTGTACCTCGTGCTAGCTCATACCTGTACATAAATCTGATTGCTGAGCTGGAATAGAAGGCAACTAGGTTATTAATAGAAACTATACTGTACACAAGGCTCAGGCGCTCAGCTGGTGGCTGATATTATAGCCTTTCTTTGACCCGCTTTCTTTATTTTGCAGGTGGCTCAGCTGGAGCCCCAGTCTGAGCTTGGAAAAATTAATCGGACTGCTATTATATAAGACTTAAATGAACATCGCACTAGCTTGTTTTTGGTGATGGTGCTGAATGTTCATTTGGAGATGTTTGCTGCCTATTTGCAATTGCGCTTCGGTTCAGTTGCTTATCTAAAACTCTAGAACACTGGTCTCCCCTTTTACTTGGGGCCAGTGATGACTCAAATGTGAGCTGTTTGTGTACACCCAGCTGGAAGGGCCAACTGGTGTGCGAATGGCAATTGGAGTTTGGGAAAATATCTGAATGTGTCACTGACATGTGGGGTCAGGGTGGCATATAAGCGATGAGGCAAACTTTCAGTGGCGTACAAGTAATTGCCCCAATTGGTAACTAAAGAAATCCTTGTATCACATTCGTGTATTTGGTAAAACTCCTACCGTACTGTTGGATGGCTAAATTGTCTGCTACATGTGTGCGTATCTCTCATTTTCGACCCTAGATGTTGAGTATAAGTGTGGTTTTTGCTGTGTTTTATCTGCTGTTGCTGTGGAGAAACGTGAGTGCCGTGCTTGAAAATGGTGCTAGCCGTGGGCGCTTGCGGCGAGGGTTGAAATCTTGACCTGTAAATTAGCTTGTGCCTTGTCCAGTTTATTGGAGGAGGTCGGCAAGCTGAACTTGAAACTAGGCTAACAACATCCCACGACTAGGGTTCATATTACTGAAATCAACTAGAAAAATTACTCTAAAAATCGCTAAAAATCACATGGTTTTCAAATTCAAATTTTTAAATTTTTTTTGGAAATCTACCGATTTTTATTGATTCTCTTAATTTTCACCAATTTCCTCTCAATTTTCACCGGTCAATTGAAGGTTTCTTATAGTCGATTTTTTCTCAATTTTCATTGATAATTGTGATATTTACATCACATAATTTTTTTTTGAATTTTTTGAATTTAACCGGTTTACAGGTCAATTTTAGATGTTGTAGCCCTCCGACACGTCCGAAAATCACGATTTTTGCACGATTTTTCTTGATAATGTGAATCCTGAGGATCCGATTGGAAATGCAAGAATTTTACATGAAACAACGTGATTCCGAGAGTATATTTCACTGGAACGTTATGTTACAAACGGGATCTAAACCAAACTAGCTACGATGTAACCAATGGTACTGGAAAATTCTGAGTGTACATTTCATACGTACAATTCTATAGTTTTGTATTATAATTTTGTATTATCATAGATTCAATATATATATTTGAATTTTGCTAAAAGTATAATACAAATAGTTGCAAGATCTTAAAAATCTCAAACCATTAAAATCGAAGACATTTCAGTTAATAAATTTATCCTACTAAAGAGGTAGACGTCCCTGACACCCTTAATTCTGCCCCTGATATAAACGGTGCAGTCCAGTCTAGACTTGGCTTTGTCTAGATACATGCGTATAACCTATCTATACCAATCATACATAGTTCTTTGTATGACAAGGGAAATCAAATCCCATTTTGCTGTCGTTGGAGTTGGAGCTGGGGGAGGGCACGAGACTGGCTGACCTTGGCGACTCCAATGGAACAAGCCAAACGAAAACACAAAGCTGGCCCTCGGACGGATCGAGCAGCCAGGATCAGGAGGGTGACACGTGCTTTTGGCCGTCTCTACCTACGCCGATTGGTCTAGCAAGATATGATACATGAAATTTAGAGGCGGCGAAGGGCTGAAACAACATTTCTCCAGCCCGCCCCCACCCTTTGGCCGCCTCGACGAGTCCGCCTGCCCGCCCCGTGACGAGGCTGCACTCTGCAGCCGGAGAAGGAAGTTTTCCAAAGACACCCTTCGTTTCTTTGGTTTCTCTAATTATATCTATATTAAGTTCCGGAGGTTTCAGCCCTCCTCAGAGCATCCACGTCACTTCCGTTTCTTGTCCGTCCGATCACGCCTTCGGATGGTTGAGATCTGGCCACGTCGCCCAACGCCAAACCAAAGGATAAAACGGAGTCGTGCGCCTTTTCCTCGCCCAAGCGGTAGCGTGGCCGGTGATAGCGCTCTTGCTCGCGTGCGGAGTCGCGAGTTCGACTCACGCCAGCGCTGATGCGTATTTTTTACGCGCGACGCGTGGCAAGGCTGCGCCTGCGCCCGTCAGCGTTGGATATTTGCCAAAAAGCCCCTACGAGTTTTGAAAATTACATATGGCTCTGACTTTTTGCGAAAAACCCCTCCTTGCCGGAAAAGCACTCCGAAAAACACAAAAAAACCCTTCAAAAATCCGGAAAATTTCATTTTGGTCCGTTTTTTCGTTCCGATTCATTTTTACCGAAAAAAACTTTTTTAATAAAAAAACGCTCCAAAAGATCCGAAAAAACGCAAAAAAAACTCTCAAAATCCGGAAAAATACGTTTTTGATCTATTTTTCCGTTCCTAAAAAAATTTGCATTTTTCCGCCTCACTTAACCAGTCGCGTGCGCGGCGTGCGCCGTGGTAACCTTCCTAGTTAATCCTATGTTTATTTCTTCTGAAGAAATGGGAGTTGGGAATAGGAGGATGCTCCAATCTGCGTCAACTGTTTTGAGGTCGGTGGTATTTACTCAATTAACTCCCTTGCCGATTAAAGTTTCGTCAATACATCATTCAAGTATATATATTCATACTTCGTGCCAAGGGGAAACGTTAAAACCTCTCATTAAAGCCCATTTCCAGAATTCGACCAAACCCGAGGGACTCCATCCAAAACCCCAACCATATTTCTATCCCCGGCATCTCCCCTCCACCTTCACCTCCCTCCCCAATCTTTCCACCGCCTCACCGCCGTCCAAACCCTAGCGGATGGCCTACCCGGCGCCGGCGCCGCCCTCGGCTGCTGCGGCACAGTCCCCTCCGCCACGTATCGGCCTCGCCGGCCTCGCCACCATGGGCCAGAACCTGGCCCTTAATATCGCCGAGAAGGGCTTCCCGATCTCCGTCTACAACCGCACCGCCGCCAAGGTTGACGCCACGCTCTCCCGCGCCACCGCCGAGGGCGCGCTCCCGGTCCTCGGCCACCGTGACCCGCGCGCCTTCGTGCTCTCCCTCGCGCGGCCGCGCACCGTGGTGCTCCTCGTACAGGCGGGCCCCGCCGTGGACGCCACCATCGACACTCTGGCGCCGTACCTCGACGCCGGCGACGCCATCGTCGACGGCGGCAACGAGTGGTACCAGAACACGGAGCGTCGCATCGAGGAGGCCGCCTCCCGCGGGATACTGTACCTTGGGATGGGCGTCTCCGGCGGCGAGGACGGCGCTCGGAACGGCCCCTCGCTCATGCCCGGAGGGCATGTCGAGGCCTACAACAACATCAGGGACATCCTTGCGAAGGCCGCAGCGCAGACGGAGGATGGACCGTGTGTCACGTTTGTTGGGCCCGGTGGCGCGGGCAACTTTGTCAAGATGGTGCACAACGGGATCGAGTACGGTGATATGCAGCTTATCGCTGAGGCCTATGATGTGCTTCGCCGTGTTGGTGGGCTATCAAACTCAGAGATTGCTGATGTGTTTGCTGAGTGGAACCGGGGGGAGCTTGAGAGTTTCTTGGTTGAGATCACGGCTGACATATTCACAGTGGCTGACCCGCTGGATGGGAGCAGCGGTGGGGCGCTGGTGGACAAGATTCTTGACAAGACTGGGATGAAGGGGACTGGGAAGTGGACGGTGCAACAGGCAGCGGAGCTTGCGGTTGCCGCACCCACAATTGCAGCATCGCTGGACGGGAGGTACTTGTCAGGGTTGAAGGACGAGCGGGTTGCAGCTGCCGGGGTGTTGGAGGAGGAGGGGATGCCAGCAGGGCTGCTAGAGAGGATTAGTGTTGATAAGAAGGTGCTGGTCGACAGGGTAAGGCAGGCACTCTATGCGTCGAAGATTTGCAGCTACGCGCAGGGGATGAATCTTCTGGGAGCGAAGAGTGTGGAGAAGGGGTGGAATCTTAACCTTGCAGAGCTTGCAAGGATTTGGAAGGGCGGGTGCATTATCCGTGCAAGCTTTCTTGATAGGATCAAGAGGGCGTATGATAGAAACCCTGAGCTGGCCAATTTGATTGTGGACAGGGAGTTTGCAAGGGAGATGGTGCAGCGGCAGAATGCATGGCGGTGGGTTGTGGCACGTGCAGTGGAGGCTGGGATTAGCACTCCAGGAATGTCTGCTAGCCTTTCATACTTTGATACCTATAGGTGCAGTCGGTTGCCTGCAAATCTGATCCAAGCACAGAGGGACTTGTTTGGGGCACACACCTATGAACGTGTTGACCGCCCAGGTTCGTTCCACACAGAGTGGACCAAGCTGGCGAGGAAGAGCAACAGTTCGGCTATCTGAGGACATAGATGGTATCGGAGGTGGTGTCAGCGACTCTGGGTGATTGTCTCTTTGTGGGTTCTCTTTGATTTCACTATTGTTGTCTTTATGATTTTAGGTCTGAGTTCTGTACTTCGAATAATGCACGTGATGAACATTCATGTAACTTCAGCTTTACTATGGTCTAGGTACATCCAGTTTGATTCACTCGTATGCAATGGTCTTGGTGGCTCTCAAATCCCGATGTCGCCTTGCAAGTTTGATCTGGAATGTGTTGATATAGCTAGCAAGAGTGGTAACTAGTATTGTCTGCCTATATCTACGAATCTATTGTAGAGTATTGAAGGTTTTTCCTTCAAAATGCATGCCATCATTCTATTGCAAGATATATTTCTAGTCCTGTGGTCAGTCAAATATCATCTCTCCAAACATATTAGGATGGAATATTTGATTGGTATGCCTCTAAAATTCAATTTAACTGGCCTTTTAGCTCTAATACAAAATTGGAGCATCTTGAAGTCAGTGTGATCTACTGTATGCTTGTAGTGCACTATTTCAGCAATCCTTATCAGAAATGGCTTTCTAAAGTCTGCAATAGCACACAAATTCTTTGCCAGAAATATTGTTGACAAGTTGTACGCTAAAAGCTGGTATGTTAATTGCTTATGCAACCTTTAGGAGATCTAATTTGTAAATTTATGGCATTAAGTCCTCAAACATGGCGGTAAGTTCAACTTTTGCACTGAGCCCTGATTTTGTCAATTTTGGTTCGTTGATAATCTTGTTTCATTTATTTTGTGTTCCCTGTAAAATTTGGCTTAACATACTAGAGCTGTCAATGGATCATGTCAAATCGGGTTCATGTCGTGTTGGCGCGTTTGAAGGGTCATCTTTTGAACTTAATGAGGCTTAACTCATTTGATGCTTAGGCTAGCATGAGGTAGTATTTTGATTTGTCAATTGTTATTTTGTTAACGTCATGTTCGCCTCATATAATGACTGAGTTTGATTATAGTAAGAGCTGCATTCATTTGAACCATTTGGTAATATTTGGGTCTAAAATTTGTCCTTGTGCCATCTGATGCTAGCTATTAAATTGGCCAGCCCACTGGTGTGGAACCTGTTTACCAGACATGGCAAACTTGGGCCAATGGGCCTGTAGGACTCCACAGTTTTGTGATTTAATCAAGCTATCTCAGTTTAGTTGATCTTCAGTGCAGTCCTATACATGTTGTTACATGTATTGTGCGTTGCAACAGTCAGATTCAAGAAGTGAATCCTCATGTTGCTTATAATTTCACATGTTATGGTAAATTGGTGATTGACGAACGTATTCAACCAAGTACATGACGGCAGTCTTGGCGGCACGAGGCGCACGGGCGGGGAGGTTCAAGTCCCGGAGGCGGCAGCCTTCTCTGCCATGGAAGGTCAATGCGAGGGAGGGGGCTGTCAAGGCGGGCGGCGGCCGCAACGTGGTGCAGCGTCTCTGTGGCCTGGGCAAGCTGGTGAGGCGCGTGCGCTGCCACGGCAGGGAAATCTGGCACGGGAAGACATCGCTGCGTCCTCTCCGCGAAGGGGAAAAAAGGGTAAAACGGGAAGGAGAGCGACGCTGGCAGCTGGGGCTGAGGGGAAGAGATGGCTAGGGGAGGCTACCATGCGGGCCAGGGGCGACAAGGGCACGGGAGATGATAAGTGGGCCCATTTGGCAGGGAAACAGATGAGAGAGAAAGAGAGAAACTAAATTTTTTATTTTTGGTAGCAAGGCTCTTGAATTTATTAGGGCTATCATTTGGAGTTAAAGAATTTTTAATATTTTTTGTGTAGAATCCTGAGGAAGTGTTAAGTTCCCACAAAACTTCCAGATGATCAGGTCTGAGGAAGTTTCAAAAATTCTAATAGTGCTAATGTTCTATTTAAATTTTGCTGATTTTGATTTTCCAGGAACATTAAAGGATTTCAAAACCTTTTGAAACTTTTTGGTGGTGCTTTGCGAATGGTTTAGGATTTAAATAAATTTTCTCTAGATTTCATATTCTCTTGAATTTGAAGTTTAAAATTCAAGAACCACATTTTGTCGATTAAAAGCTTTTTTCTTAACTGCCAAAAATTATGAGAAAATTATAAAATGATGAAAATTTAAATTAAGGTCAGGATTTAGATTTCATCTTTGAATTCATTTCTTTGAAATTTGGGGCTGTTACAAACCTACTCCCCTTAAACAAAATATTATTGTCCTCAAGATTTAGCGGGATCTAAGAGGTATGGGAACTCTTTTCTAAGGTGGTCTTATCGTTCCCATGTAGCTTCCTTTTTTGTATGGTTACTGCACTACAATTTTAGCATCTTGATCGAGTCGTTTCGAGTTTGACATTATGCTTTATCTAGGATTCGGACTGGATGCTCCTGATAAGATACAGGTTGTAGATCTATGTCCTCCAATTGAGTGTGTTCGGTAGGGACCCGAAGACAATTTTTGAGTTCAGATACATGGAAGACATCATGAACATCCGATAGCTAAGGTGGTAGTTCCATCTTGTATATCATCTTGTCGTTCTTTTCGAGGATACGGCATGGTCCAATATACCGAGGAGCCAATTTTCCTCAAACTTGGAAGCGACGAAGATGGTGAAGGGGAGAGACCTTTAGATATACATGACCACCCACTTCGAAGCTCAGCTCACATCGACGATGGTTGGCGTATCTCTTTTGACGTGATTGAGCCTCGTTCAATCGGCTTCTTATCACATCGACATGCTCTTGGCCTTCCTGGATGAGGTCCGAGTCAAAGAATTTTCTTTCAACAACTTCGGACAAAAAAAGATGGGTTCAACACTTCCTTCCATAAAGTGCTTCGAACAAGGACATTTGAAGGTTTGATTGGAAGCTATTATTGTAGGAGAATTCAGCAAATGCTAGGCATTTCTCCCAATTGGTGCTATAGGATAGCACACATACTCTCAACATATCTTCCAGGATTTGGTTGGTCATTTGAATTTGACCTCCAGTCTGGAGATGATAAGCCGTGCTAAAATTTAGCTAGTTTGTCGGATTTCATGGAGTTTCCCCGAAAATCAAGAAGTGAATTGGGAGCCTCTATCAGAAACTGTGGTCTTGGGCACACAATGAAGACAAATAGGATTGTCCATATAAAACTTAGCATGTTCATCTCCATGACTAGTAACTTTGATTGGGATGAATGATCCACTTTGGTTAATTGGTCGATTATAGGGGTGGATAACGAGCTAGTTGAACTTTTTTTCGAGCTTTCTTCGACATTGATTTATTCTTATTTATTATAGTCTCCTGTATTGTTTGAGACCTAACTTCGAACCGAGTTTAACGAGCCGAGCCTAACGAGCCGAGCCGAAGTTGACTCTGGTTCCAAATCAACTAATTTTTATTTTAAAAGAAAAATGAATGTAATCAGAGCAATTTTGAAACGAGCCACCGAGCCAGCTCAACGAGCTTTTTTTCCAGCCCTAGTCGATTATAACCCATATGGAGTCAGTTCCTGTTTGAGTCTTAGGCAAGCCGGTAATGAAATCCATACTAATATCATTCCATTTCCATTTGGGGACCTTTAAGGGTTGGAGAAGTCCGGCTGGGTGCTGATGTTCACCTTTGACTCGTTGACACACGTCGCAAATGACAACATATGCAGCGATATCCCTTTTCATGCCAGGCCACAAGAATTCCTTTTGAAGGTCTTGGTACATTTTAGTACTTCCTAGATGAATAAAAAGAGAGGATTCATGGGCTTCCTTGAGAATAAGCTCCCTGAGTCTATGATTATTTGGGACACAGATCCCCTTCCCATGCATAATTGTCCCATCGAAATCTTCAACAAAAGCTAAGTGCCAAGCTTCAACTTGTTCTTGATTTTAGCAATGGCTTCATCTTCAAGGTGAGCGGTTTCTAACCGATTTGTAAGGGTTGGTTGTAGTTCTAAAGCAGCAACATACCCTTCCTCAACCATCCCTAGGTTGAGTTTTTGGAATTCCTCATGCAATATCGATTTATTTGAGAGGATGAAATGAAGCTTTAGGCTGAGAGCATCGGCCACAATATTGGCTTTACCAGGGTGGTAATGGATGGTAAGATTATAATCTTTGATCAATTCAAGCCATCTCCTTTTCCTTAAATTCAGATCCCATTGGGTAAAGAAATACTTCAAACTCTTATGGCCAGTATAAATATCACAGCGATTACTGATAAGGTAATGGTGCCAGATCTTTAGGACATGAACCACGGCTGCCAATTCTGAATCATGAGTAGGATAGTTCACATCATGAGGCTGCAATTGGCGAGAAGCATAAGTAACGACTTTGCCTTCTTGCAATTAGCTCACAACCAAGACCATGTCGTGATGTGTAGTAATACATGTTGAAGCTTTTGCGAATGTCAGGGAACACAAGCACTAGGGTTGTAGTTAGCCTCTTTTTTTGCTCTTGAAAACTTACTTCATATTTAGGGGGCCGAACTTCTTTTCTTTCTTCATAAGTTAGGTCATAGGTCTCGCGATCTTGCAAAAGTTCTCAATGAATCGGCGGTAACATCTAGCCAATCCGAGAAAACTTCAAACTTGAGAAACAATCCAAAGTTGTTCTCAGGCTAGCGCATCATGAACCTTGGTGGGGTCTACAACAATTCTTCCTTCAGATAAGACATGACCAAGGAAAGCAACTTCCTTGAGCCAAAATTCACACTTTTTGAATTTAGCATAGAGTTCGTGCTCTCAGATCTTTTCAAGCACCATACGCAAATATTGCATATGCTCTTCCTCATTTTTGGAATAAATGAGAATATCATCGTCGGATACTATCCATATTGGGTGCAAAATACTAATAGACAACAATGGTTTTCTATGGGCTCTTGTAACCAGTTTTCCATCAGTAACTAGGTTAGTTACTGACCAAACATCTTATAATGGTAACGGACCTAGAATTGGATAGTGTGCTCTGTTGGTTTAGTGAGTATGCAGTTCAACTGTGTGTGTGTTTTTCCCTATCCATTTCATTAAGAACTAGTCTATTTGGCGTATAGATCCGTAGGAGTTGTCTGATGTCCATCGAACTACTATTGGCATGCTATCAATTAAACCATGATGTGTTGCTGTTTTTTCAGTGACGGGGGCTCTATATTCTTTTTTTTTTTTTTTTTTTTTTACTTGGAGAGCACATGGTGATTCAATCTGGCATAGTGCATTCCAGTCTAGCCAGTATAAACATAACAAGCGGTTACGTGGCAGCTGGTCACCAACGGTTTCTGAAACCCTACATGTATCCATCTTGATAGGTCACATCAGATACACATTGAACAATGTCAGAGTTGGACACCTAGACAACGAAGTAGACATAGTTTTCATTGTCTTCTGTAGGTAATTAAATACATGATTTATTGGACCAAAACAACTTCAAAATTGTTGACTTTTGTTGTAACCCCACGACTCATGAAATAGATTGTATTCTTTAATCGGCAGGACACATGACTTTTGCTGTAACTCCACAGCACATGAAAGCAGGCTAGACCAGTTGGTACTGGTTGTTCTCTGGCAAAAATAGGCTAAACCAAGCTGGTTTGACCTGTAACCAGTGATTTTTTTGAAAGCGTAGTTGAGAATGAGCTTTCTTGGTTATTGCCGACTAGAGGTGGGCACTTGGACCATGTCTTCTTGACCCGACCCGAAGCATGGGGGTGGGCCGTGCCGTGCTGGCACGACACTGTAGCACGGGCCGTGCCGGGCCTGAGATCAGGGTACGATAGGCGGCACGGCCTGGCACGTTATGGTGAAGGCAAGGGTAGACGGCGGACGCACGGTCAGCACGGTAGAGGCACGGGCACAGATGTAGTGTCACAACTTCATTATTGTTGATGGCTATATTATGTCACTTATCTACAATGGTTTTATTTCACTAGATTTCTAATATTGTCGAGGTTATGAGTCTGATGATCTTTTTCTAATATTTCACTAGAGAGAGAAAGTACTATTATGCTTTCTACAGATGACTATCTCTTGTTCTCTCGTCGGCCAATGATTGAGAGAGAGGGAGGCAACAAGCAAGAGAGAGATTGAGAGGGACGGTTGAGTGGGAGAGAGCCGAGAGATGGAGCAACGGGCGAGAGAGATGGACGAGAGAGAGAGAGAGAGAGAGAGAGAGAGAGAGAGAGAGAGAGAGAGAGAGAGAGAGAGCAACGGGCAAGAGAGAACTGAAAGAGATTGAGCAATGTGTATCTCCGTCTCCTTTTCTCTTGTCGCAATAGTGTAAATAGTAGGCTGAGCATGGACCGGCACGGTAGACACGACGGGCTGTCACGGCCCAGCACGATTCAGGTACGAAGCACGATGAGCCCGTGCCGGACCGGCACGATGCCCACCTGCGACCATTGCAATTCAAGTCAATCTCCGCCCTGAATTCCTGCCCACATTGATTTTCTGTATCGGCGTGCCGTTAACACAACTTTGATGTAGTCATTTCAGGACGAGCTAAATTTTCGAATTGGATTTGTACTCGTCGAGACAGCAGCTGAGCTGAGCTGAGCTGAGCACACTGAGATCGCTCCGGGGAATTTCCAGTTTCCACGTTGTGATGACCGGGGGCTTGTTTTGATGCCTTTGTCTAAAGCTCTGCTAGTGCTGACGTTTGATGCGATTAGCTGGATGGCAGGATCACTCTCCCCCTCTGTTTGTGGCGCTTTGCACAATCCAGGTGCGAGATTTGGTGAAGGATACATTGTCCAGGAATGCCGAATCCTGGTTTGGAAGATGGATCATACACTTATGCTGGCTGCGCTTTTTTTTATTTGTGCTCCTGGCTACAGTCACTGATTTGCATGTCACATGCTCTCTGGGGACATGGATTGGAACAAAATCTTGGCCAGGTCACCCACACTCATGTCAATGAAATGCTGATTAAATACTAGATCCAGCTGAACTTTGGCTTTGCAGATGGAATTCAGTAAATCTAGTGAGCATTATATTAGCTTACTGTTTCTATCAGTCAAGTACCATTAGTTCTAATCCTGCTTTCTTTGAAATGACAGGATACAAGATACAGGTACTGATGTACCTTTGCGACTGTTGACGCAATCAAGTGAGGCTTGTTTTCACCATTAAAATTGGGGAATGAGTTGTACTCTGCTGGAGTCTATCAGAAGGCCTCTGATGTGAACCGCGAGTTCTTAACGACGGGCAATTAGGGAAAATGGTACACTGTGCCTTTTGTGTTTATGCGCCATAAGCGTGGCTGTAATGGCCGACCCGGCAAATCGAGGCCGGGATTAGAGATAATCTGGTGACTAAACTCAGATGATGGATGGTGGCTGCTGCATGCAGCCCCTGAAACTCCAAAGGTGGTGGTGGTGGGTAGTCGGTAGGGGCGGAAAAGAAACTCGAAACTCGCGAGTTAACGAGTACTCACAAACTTGGTTCAATTCGGCTTAAACTCATTCCTTAACGAGTCGAGTCGAGCCGTGATTGAGCTCATTTAGATAGTGAGGTAAATGAGTCAACTCGCGAGTTTAACAAGTCCTCCAAGTTAGCAAGTATAGATGTATACGTGTGAGGTGAGAATGATAACACATGGTATACCGTATAGTCTCAACGACAATCCTCCTCTCAGATGGCAATGTCGAGTTTAACGAGCCAACTCACGAGTTTAACAAGTCGAGCCGAACTAAGATTTGAGCTCGTTAAGATAACGAGTTGAGTCGAGCTGGCTCGTTATATTAACGAGTTTGACTGAGCCGAGCTGACTTGAGCCGAGTTGGCTCGTTATCCACCCCTAGTACTGGGTCCTCCATGCTCTATTAGCCTACAAACTACAACCTTTTGGATCTTCCTTTCTAATATATCTGGGGAAATTTTTTTGGTGCCACTGTAAAATTACCTCATTTCATTTCTGCCACTATTCTTTTCCTTATTTTATTTTTCCCACTAGTCTCTGCTCTTCTTTATCCTTTTGCCATTTCCGTCGGTTGACCGTCGTTGGATTGTTTCTTCTATTTTTGATTTTTTAAAGATAACAAATGAAGCTCAATTCTGTTGGAAATAATTTGGTATGATCCTAGACTACTAAATATGGTACCATAAATTTTCAAAGCATGATAAAGCTTCTATATTTTTATAAAAATCTAATACTATTTCTACTATTTTTATTTTTTTATAAAAATTTAGATGCATGAACATACTCTAAAAAATTTATGGTACCGTCTTTCATAGTCTAGGATCATACATAAATTTTTTTAAAATAATTGAACTTTATTTTTATCTTTAAAAAATAAAAACATAAGATTGTTTCTTTTATTTTGATTTTTAAAGATAACAAATGAAGTTCAATTCTTTTAAATTTTTTTATGTATGATGTTATAGTACTACTAAATATAGTACTATAAATTTTTTAGAGTATGATCAAGTTTCTACATTATTATAAACAACTAAAAGTGTTTTTATTATTTTATTTTTAAAAAATGTATAAGTTTGATCATACTCTGAAAAATTTATAGTACCATATTTAGTTCTCTAGAATCATACAAAAAAATTAAAATAATTGAACTTCATTTGTTACCTTTAAAAAATAAAAATAGTCAACTCAGAGTCAATTGACGGTCAACTGACTGAAATGGTAAAAGAAGTGAGAAGAGCAAAGACTAGTAGCAAAAATAAAACGAGAAAAAAAAACAATGGTAGAATCCAAATTAAGAACTTTTGCAGTAGCATAAGAAAAAATTTCCATACTACAAATATTTCACCATTATTCCAGGCAAAATACAAGTATGGTGGGCATAACTCACTACTACAGATCTGGCTATAAGTACCAGTTCACAACGGCCATCAGTACCTGTAACACCCCGGCACTCCACGTGCCCAAAGTGCTACTAAAACCTATCTAAAAAAAATTTCCACACAAAAAAAATTCGGCAAGACCTCCCCTGCTAAATGGACATCCACTCAGCAGGCAAAGCGATAACAATTAACATAATAGTCACAGTATCAACATGTCAAGAGACTACCGACATAAACATATACATCTAAGCATAAGATCATCAATTATCAATTAAACTTAATTACAACATGATTACAAAATGAATTCAACTAGTTAACAAGGTGAACTGATTAACCCAACTAATCTTTCAACATGACGTGTGCGTGAGTAGAAGTGCAGCTAAGTCCCATCCCGGCAAGTCGCTCTCTGTAACAACCCAGCACCTAGTATGCCGCGAATGTCACCCAAAAAGCTCTAGACACAACTAATAACACATAATTGTCAATAAATTACAGCAACCAGGCTAATTGTTTAATCGGAAATTCGGCAGCATCTCCTTTGTTTTTCCATGGTTCTAAGCATTAATAATAATAGCACATCATAATAGCATAATAGATGACATCTACAACATCACTAACAGGACTTATAGCATCATTTCAAGCCCGTAATTTAAACACCAACGTTTCATGAACAAATATGAAGGGAACAATAAAACCAAGCACCCAAGATAGCATAATCCATGCTTAGCGTGATAAAATAATCATTACAACTACAAATGAGAGTGTGTAGTTGTTTAGGTGAATGAAATTATGTGGAGATGTGACGCTAACTCCCTTCCCCGAAAGCCGACTTCATGGTACCTAAAAAACAACATAAAACAACAAGCGTGAGTTCATCACTCTGCAAAGTGTATTGTAATGGAGTAAATAATAACATCACCCATAAACATCTTCATTAACCTTTCATACATCATCATCATAAATATTTCATAAACATATTCATAAACATTTCATAGAACAACATAAGCATCTTATTAAACAACTTCATTCATGCAATGCAATGCATATGTCTCTTTGCTTAGCACATACCGGTATTGCCGAGTGTACACCCGTCGGTGTGCACCCTCTTTCCCTTCCATCCCGTGGAAGGTGCCTACTCTTACTGACTCGCTCCCATTCATGACTGTGGATGAAACTACGAGGTAGGTCTTTCTCAGTGGCACTCTGAATTAGTCATAACTTTCTCACCGACCTTACCGGATTAGTTATGACTTTCTCACCGTCCTGGCCAGTCCTCATGCCATGAATGCAAGGAATACACTGTTTACCTTCCATCATTTAGGTGTCATGCACAATATCCTCTTACTCACAATCATCACCTTGTCATTCTCATCGTCTCTACATACTCACCAATATACCATAAGCATGAATAAACTTTGCAAACGTTTTAATTCAACAAATGCATAACCATCTAACAATTCATATTCACTTAATCTCATTCAAGAATCAAACATGGCAAGCAAACATATCAACGGAACTCGCATCATAACGCAAACATAATGCCATTCCAGTCACAAACATTACAATACACTTGCCTTCACCCACGCGGGACGGATTGGCGAGACGTTGAAGGCAATCCTAGGGTCACACCACCTGCACATGGGTATAATACACTCAACAACATGTCCACAAAACAACACAAGGACAACCCACTATATCGACTTCGCAACCCTCTCCCAAAACCCGAAAACCAGAGAATCTGTCCAACAGGACAACGAGCTTCCAACTAGCATAACTTGAGTTCTAAAACTCCGAATAAGGTAAACGAGTACATTTTCTCGAATCTTAGGAGATTTCCCATCTTTTTCTAAGTATTCACGAAAAATGAATCGGCCTCTAAAATTGTCTAATCTACAGTTGAACACGATCTGTCCCAATCACGTCACAGATTTGACAACACTCGGTAAAACAACCATAAATTATGAACGGCTAAACGGAATTTAATGTTCTTGGTGTCTAATTAAATATAATTGAATTACCTACAACTTTCGTAACAGCCGGCCGATCAGGAAACACATCTAAAATTGCCAAAACCGAGCCCTAAACACAAGCGTTCAATCTGCCCGAGATCACAACATTGGACAGATTTGCAATTACCCTAATCCCATCTAGAAATAGCACCTATACATAAATTTTAGGCATGGATTCTCCCTTCTAACCAGCATCACAACCCTACAAAATAATTTACCAACACTTACCTCCCTCGAAGACCCACTCGAACAGCAAAAACCTTCTCCTCCCAGCCTCGATCTCCTTCCACGCGCCAAATCCGCCGTATCCTCTCGGTTGCGAAGCTTCCCAACGGAGGGGGAGGGTGTTGAAGCAAAGAGGGGATGAATCCCTGCTAGGGACGGCTAGGGGGTGGAGAGGTGGAGGCGCAAGGGGGGGGGGGCAACGGGGCGCCTAGGGTTAGGGAGGGTAGTGGGGTGGGGGGTGGGGCACAGGGCAGCTACCCAAAAACCTCCTCCACATGGGCCAATGATCCCCCACCTTCAGCCCAAAAAGATCTCTCAAAGGCCTAATCTTCCCCAGAAAGGCCCAAACACCCGAAAATGGCCCGAAAACACGATATAAATGTTAGTGTTATGCCCTTGAGGCAGTCATATGCGTAGCCTACCCGTTCCTCAACAATAAAGTCGTACTGAAAAGCAGAAATCTAAAATGTCTCATTCCGTAATGTCACATTCTCTCCTCCTTAACAGGATTCGACCCCGAATCCAAGACATGCCACTTCGCAAACAACCAAATCGAAGGGAGATAAGGTTCACTTCTCAGAACCCGCTCAGAAGCTCTTACAATTTGCACTAGCCAGAACTCAGAAGCAAGGAGCTAAGGCTCGGAGACCGACGGCTCTAACGATAACTCACATTCAAAATTTTCTAGAATCTTACTCAATTTTGAAACACAAAGCACTAACACAAGGACTCAGAACGTCCCAAGCAATAGGATAAATTCCCAAACAGACAATGAAGGAAAACAGTCTCACACTCCTCATTCTATGCATTCCTTGGCAGTAAAGTGCCTGATCCCTTTAACCGATGCTACTCTCCAGAAGAACACGTCACCAATCTCTAGAATCCTCTTCAGCTCCCACGCACAAAATTGTTTTCACCTCAACCTCTCTAATATGGTTCGTCGTATTCCAGACGACGCGAACCAAGTGAGACACAACACTCCAAGACTACCAATTGCTTGAACAATCGGGGTTAAAACCTTGCAAAAGATTGATCTTTTACAAAAAGACCAATACCCACTACTACCACCGAAAGGAAAAGCCTACTTTATGGCCCGGGTCCTTAAAACCCGCAAAAACAATAACAACCGAACAATCCACTTCGGTTGACACAACTCGCTCATAGATCAGCGACAGAAAGATCCAATACACTTCAAAAAGGAAAAACAATTACTAGCAACCGCCAAGTGGTCCACTAATAGTTTAATCAACCCTACCGAGGAACACATCAACGAAACAATTCTCCAGGAAGGTTTGAATTGGGTCATACACAACCTTCTTTTACTCCTCACTTTCAAACTATTTACGATCAACTACTAGTAACACCTAATAACTTAGGTCATTAACAACACACACTAGATTTCTCTTTCTAAGAAGGTCTCGCCCTCACATTCTTCCACTCAAAGGACCAGGACAAAGAGTACAATCATTGAGTAAGCTCAACCATAAACCATGGACCCAATTGATCCCCATGCACTTTTAATCCAATGCACTAACATACACTTTGGAAAGAATTCGACAACATCCAAGGAGCACTCATTTTGTTTTCCTAAGCCAAATTGCAAAGGAAACACAAATCTCCTATACCACAGCCAAAATACCAGAAACTATTCATCCTTTCTTTTCTTACTAGAAAGCAATGGAAATCTCGATTCATGACATGAATGCGCACTTTTCAAGAGCACTCCGGATTAGTCATTTATCCATATATGACTTTCTCACCGACTTGGCTCAAGACTCTTTTATGATTAAATGTCTATAAACGATGTCATGTTTTCTTTTCACCATTCATTCATCATGTAACAACAATACCGAATAGTCATTCATCAAAAGACTTCTTCCTCGGTATCACATGATTGAAATACAAATAGTATCAATGATTGCTATAATCCATATAAACTAACGGCATCACCGTTAACAAGAAAACACCACGTCGTATCATAACCCACCATCAATTGAAAGCTAAATTTGTAAAACATCGCTTTTCAACCAAAATCAACATTTTGGAAGAAAACATCAATTCTCAAGTCAAACATCTGCACCCACAACCGCCACAAATTATCTCAAAGAGAAAGGGAAACTCATTCCCAAAAGAGAACACTTCACTAACAAAAATCACTGATGGAACATTCATGAAATCCACCTTTCTGAAGCACACGCAAACACCAGACACTTTTTTCCAAATAATTCCATCTCTAGCCAAAACCAAAGATTGGCACCAATCACTACAAGTTTAGGGAAACTTCGAAACGCAACATAAGGAACACCTTGACCGAAGGCATTCAACCAAAATAGCAAACAACCAAACCAGTTAAAAAGTTTTAAACACAAGTTCAGCATGAATCCCAGCATATCTAGTAATCCACTACGCTTACCATTAACGATTTCCAAATTCACTATTTTACTCAATGAGAAGGCCCATCAGGATTTAACAAAAAAACTACATCGCATATTCTTTTCCTAATTACCTTTTCCAATACTTACACATAAGATTTATGATGCTTATCATAAGACATCCATCCAAGACTACGTCAACATGATCCCCACGGACCAACATATCATATTACATCATATTCTATATTTTAAACATAGTACTTCAACAAATACTTTAACATGATCAACCTATAAATTTCATACCACCTATGCGTCAATATCTCGACAATCGAAACTTATTCAATCTATAATTGACTTCAACACATAAATGTTATCTCCACAAGACAAAATTCATAAGTAGGTTTCTAAGATGTACACTCATTAAGGATAGAGTCTTACATCATGTTAATTATCTAAGGTTCACTCCATCACAGCATGTTACAATGTCCTCCTTTTTAACAATGGTTTTCAACAATTAATCTAAACAATTACCGCAACTACTAAGTCATCATTATCAATAAATGGGCAAAATCGCAAAAACAACCGCATTGTTTTAGTTACCCTTTCCATATACTATAACAATTTGCCACTACACAACATACTCCAACTATTTAAGATAACTTAATAAGTTAGACCATCCCAATGCTCTTAACAATATCATTGACAACAAATCCTGTGTCTTCTCAATTGACAACTGTGTTAGCAAACATAATAATTCTAGTCAACTATCATTCGCTAGAGTCGATCACAGTCACGATTAAATTGTTCTACCGACACTATAATAAAAATGTCTTTAACTAACCAACCCATTTACTATTACATCAACAGTAGTTTACATCATTTTAATGTTCTAACTATGCATCAAGGTTTAAAGCTTTAAACATTATCGATGGTCAAGGGCACTTTAAAACAAAGCAACAGATTCTAAGCATGTACATTAACACATTTAACCATTCTCGCTATAGAGTAATCTACAACACTCGAAGTTTATTTAATCTCAAGCTAAAATAACAATTACATTTATTTGATTCAACTCACAAATTAACTTAGAAGTACATTATTTCCATAAACCACATTGTTACATACTACATAACATGCTAAATAGCAATTCTCACTAATGACAAATGATTTCAGTCAAAAGACTACTTTCTTTGCTTGCAGCATTTTCTTTTTAAAACTCAACCAAAATTCACGAAGAAACTTGACTCTCAAAGTTGCAATGGGACATGACTCACACCTGATCATGCAAAAGATCTCCAAAACACATTTCAGTCCTAAAGGCTCCCACAGGAGGGAACCAAGCGATTAAGTAAACCTTTACTGTGACACTTCGGAGTGTCGTATCCTTAATTTTTGAACATGATAAGGTTAAATACAGTATGAGATGTGGAAATAAGGTTAAAATCATAAGGATCGGGGGTTAATAACGTTTCCGGGCCGTTTTCGGGGTTTTGGGCCTTCCCGGGGGAGTTTTGGGCCTTGGTGGGCTTTGGTGGGATGGATTAGGACTCCGTAACGGACTAGGATTGGGTTGAGGGCTGTTAAAAGGGGCTCCCCTGCCCCTTGCGCCCCACCTCAGCCCCTTGCGCCCCACCTCCCTCTTGCGCCCCTCCCAAGCCGTGCGCCTCCCCAAACCGTGCGCCTCCACCTCTCCACCTCCACACCATCTCCCCTCCACCCCTTGCTGCCCTAGGGTGGCCACCCCACCCCTGCACCTCGTGGATACATCCCGTGGAGCGAGGAGCGAGGAGCGAGGAGCGAGGAACGTGGAGCGAGGAGCGATTCGCGAGGAGATTCGCGGAGATTGATTGGAGTTTTGCGCTTCGGGCAAAGGTATGAACATGAGGATCCTTGGTTTTGATCTAGGTACTGTTATTAGGGTGTTTATCAAGTTTTTAGATCAATTGGAGGCGCTGGTTTGAAGTAATTTGGGTTAGATCTAAACTTGTCCACGTTTCTGTTTTCGGGCAGATTGAGCAGTCGAACTAGGGTTCGAGTTTCCGTCGATTTAGAATCCGAATCAGACCGTACGGACTTCTAGGAAGTTGTAGACAATTTAATTATCTTTCCGTGGACGTAAAGCACGTTAATTTCCGATCAGCCGTTTGAAAGTTATGGCTGTTTTACCGAGCGCCTAAAAATCTGTGACGTAACTGGAACAGATTGTGGTAATCTGTAGATTAAACAATTTTAGAGTCCGAATCAGTCTTTCCCTATAACTAGAAAAAGTTGGGAAATTTCCTAAGCTTCGCGACGGTGTACTCGTTTATTCGATTTGGAGTCCCAGAACTCAAGTTATGCCTTTTGTAAGGCTGCTGTCCCGCCGACAGAACCTCTGTTTTTAGGTTTTGCGAGTAGTTGGCAATGTCGGGTTAGATGGGGCGTGTGTACTGTTTTGAGGTTATGATTGTGAGTGTGTGATGCCTATGTGCAGGTGGTGTGACCCGGGAGTTCCCTCTTCTTCCCGCCAATCCGTTGCACGTGGTTGAGGCAAGTGTGTTGTGATGGATAGCAAGTTGTAGGTTGCATGTTGAAATTAGATGGAATTGCCTACATGATATATGTCCACTTGCCATGTTTTAATGATTGATATGATATGATGAGCATGTTTAACATATTATGATGCCATGTGTTAATATGTGAATTGAATATGATAATTGGCATGGTTGCATGCATGTCATGAGATAGGGCGAGGGCGGTGAGAAAGTCTTAACTAGTCCGGCAAGGCCGGTGAGAAAGTTATGACTAATCCGGAACGCCATTGAGTAAGTCCTATGTCGTGATTCCATCCACGTGGTGTTTGGAAGCGAGTAGGCACCCTCCATCTTCGGGATGGAAGGGGGAAAGGGTGCACACCGACGGGTGTGTACTTCCCATACCGGTATGAGGTTCCAGAGGGTCAGGAGCAATGCATTACATCGCATACAAATTGATGATGATATTGTTAAATATTCATGAATGAGATGTTATACATGATGAAAGATGTTATTGACTTGTTGGTATGCTTGTTGTCCATTGCAGTATGCTTGCTGAGTTTTCGAACTCACCCTTGTGTTTTCTTGTTGTTTTAGGTACCATGAGAACGGCATGCGGGAAAGGGGAATAGTCACACGCTCACACATTGCTTCACCTTAATGTTTCCCCAAGTCAATTCATTTAGTTTGATAATAAATTGCGTGTGATGGTCTTTAAAATTAAGTCTTAGCTTGGTTAATGAGAGTTCTATTGTTTGTTTGACACTTGGAACCTTAAGAGCTTAATGTTAGTCTCTTATTGTCGTTAAGACTTTATTTATTGCTGTTTTAGATGTTTCTCTTATTGCCATATAATGCTATATTGTTGCTGTTTCTTAAATTCATGATAAAACAAAGGAGGTGCTGCCGAAATCTCGGTTTTTAGTCTATGCATCTTTGCTGGAATTTGATGTTAAATGTGGTATTTAGATGTTGTTTAGCTTATGTTTGGTAACATTCAGGCATAGTAAATGCCGGGGTGTTACAGTTGGTATCAGAGCGGGCTGTAGGTCCTTGGAATGTGAATTTTTAGTGTCATGCTATAGGGTAAAACTAAAATATGATGTGGAATAACTTAGAAACATGGCTTAGGTCCTAACTAAAATTTTGTTATAGGATAGCAACATTAAAACTTGCAAAAGTGGTGTAACTAATCTAAAATTTGACACACTTGGTTGCACAGTAGGATGGGGTTTTGGTTCATCATTGCATTGCGCTTAATTATTTAATGAAGGATATGCTTATGATGATGTTTGATCTATGATCTTGATTGTGTGATTTTGTGTTTATGTTTTGTGTTTGGATGGTTGTCTGTCTAAGCAGCCATGCCAAGGGGTAGAGGCCGTGGACGCCATGGCCGTGGAGGCCAGGGGCGAGGCTCCCAGAGAGTTGCGGAGTCTGTCTGTATAAATGATTGGATTGTTCCTGTTGTGGTGATAACAGTGGGGTTGTGGTGCCGAAGGGTTTCGGTCACCTCTTTTTGGTTCATAGTAACGGTGAGGTTTGACGGTGTGGCCGGTTAGCGCCATCACCGAAGAACTATTAACCCTGTAGGAGAAGAATGCTTATCCTTTCGCCCTTGATCGGGTAGTTGACTGGAGTCAAATAGAAGAGTTGATGGTGGTTCCTTCAGATGTTCTTTGCCGCTCGACGGTCGGTTTCGCTGCTTTTTCTTGGCCTTAGTTGAGCTGAACCAAAAGAAAAGTGTTTTGTATTGGATTTTCGCGGATCGTTTCGAGTGCGGTGGTGAGCACCGTGCTTGAGTGTGGTTGGACCGAGAGTTGCAACCACCGCGGGCAAGCCTGGCCATATGGGGCGAAGTCACGGATGAACCCCGTAGCATCATCAAGTGGGAGACGGTGCCTTCTCCTCCCACTCCAGCGGCGTCTTCTAGAGGATCGGTGCACATGATGGCTGCCTCGCTTTCTCACCCACCCTTTGCGTGGCGCCACCGGCGCATCGGTGCCCGCAGCTGCCGTCTGCTTCCTCCTCGATTGCCTCCTCCGCCCCAGCCTTGATGGGGCATCACCGAGTCGGGCTCTTACGTCCCGGCGCCACCAGAGTGTACGCTTTGCCGACCGCCGAGTCACCGGCATCCAGAGGTGGTTTCGGTACTCGCTCGTGGATTCCGTTGATGCCTTTGTTCTCTTTGATTCCGAGCATCCTACTCTTTTGTGTCGTCGGAGTTTGCTAGTAGAGCTAAGTTGGGAGTTCAAATGGATTTGGAGTCCGTGTTAGTCGATTCTCCTGGGGTTTGATTGCTAGTTCTTTGGTTTGCCCTGGTTGCACCATTGCCATTGATGATGAGGTTTTCTTTGCCAATCTCATGGTGATCCAGTTGGCTCCTTTTGATGTCATTTTGGGCATGGACTGGCTGCATCGCACTGCTAAGATCTGTTGTTTCGGAAGACAGCTTGCCTTGCAGGCCCGTCCCGGGAAGAGTTGACCTTTCAGGGTGGTATACCCTCCAGCCTCCGTCTTTGCTTTGACTAGTTTGTTTTCTGGTCGGCGTTGAGGCGGTTGGGTTTCCTCATGACTTTGTCTCGAGAAACCATCTTCCTCGATTCCCATTGAGGAGATTTACGTAGTGAAGGAGTTCGTTGATGTGTTCCTGACGAGTTGCCTGGTCTACCTCCCGTGAGGAATGTGGAGTTTCAGATTGATCTTGCTCCGGCACTCGACCTATTTCTATCTCTCCATACCGCTTGGCTCGACCTTTTCAAGACGAGTTGAAGAAGCAGCTTGGAGGATCTGTTGGCCAAAGGCTTCATTCGGCGTAGCGTATCGCCATGGGGAGCACCCGCCCTCTTCGCCTCGAAGAAGGATGGAAGTTGGCGTATGTGCATTGATTATCGTGTTCTTAACCAAGTGACAGTCAAAAACAAGTATCCTTTGCCTCGCATCGAGGATCTGTTTGACCAATCAAGGGAGCAAAAGTGTTCTCCAAGATTGATCTTGATCGGTACAATCAGATCCGTGTGAGGGAGCAGGACATTGAGAAGATCGCTTTCTCCACTAGGTATGGGCATTATGAATTTAAAGTTATGTCTTTTGGACTAACTAATGCCTCGCTGTCTTTATGGAGGCGATGAACAGTATGCTACACAAGTACCTTGATGAGTTTGTGGTAGTGTTCATCGATGACATTCGATTTACTCTAAATCGTAAGAGGAGCATGAGCGGCACTTGAGGCTTGTGCCGAGTACCTTGAGGGAGAATCAATTCTTTGCTAAGCTGAAAAAGTGCGAGTTACGGATTTCAAGTGGGTTTTCTTGGCCACATCATCAATCCAGAGGGCATATATGTAGATCCTAGCAAAGTCTCAGTTTTGGATTGGAAGAGGCCTTCCAATGTCAAAGAGGTGCGTAGTTTCCTTGGGTTGGTGGCTACTATCGGCGTTTTGTGCAGGATTTCTCTATCATTGCCAAGCCACTTTCACGGTGACTCGTAAAGGGATGAAGTTCCGTGGATCGCAGAGTGTGAGCACAGCTCGCACTTTGAAGGAGAAGTTAGTGATCGCTCCTCGTTCTTACCCTTCCCGAGCCGGAAGCGCTTCACTGCTTATTCCGATGCTTCTCGGTTGGGACTTGGTTGTGTGCTCATGCAAAATGGCAAGGTGATTGCTTATGCTTCGAGGCAGCTGAAAAAGCATGAGCAGAACTATCCCACCCATGATCTTGAGCTAGCCGTGGTGTTTGCATTGAAGATATGGAGGCATTATTTGTATGGCGAATCTTGTGATATTTTTATCGATCACAAGAGCCTCAAGTACATCTTTACTCGTAAAGATTTGAACTTGAGGCAGAGGAGGTGGCTAGAATTGATAAAGGATTATGACCTCACTATCCAGTATCATCCGGGAAGGCAAATGTGGTGGCCGACGCTCTACCGCAAGACAATGCCCCTGTTGTTGATTGTCTTGTTGCTGATTTTGAGCGTTTGGGAGTCTCCTATCGCTTATGCGGGGGACCGTGCAAGCTGAAACTCAATTGATTCTTGAGTCACGATTCTCGAGCGTGGAAAGAGAGGCACAACAAAGATGATCGTTTGCTCCAGCAGGTGAGGAAACGCTGGAGGAAGGCAAGTCCGAGACTTTACTGTTGATGATGCGGGAGTTTTGAGGTTTCAGGGCCGTCAGGCGTGCCCCAAATCTCAAGTGAAAGAAGACATTCTCGAGAGAAACTCATCGCACTGCACACGGTCCATCCTGGGAGACCAAGATGTACAGGGACTTGAAGAAGAATTTCTGGTGGAAAAGGATGAGAGTGGATATTGCCAAGTATGTGGCGTCTTGTGGGGTTTGCCAGAAGATCAAAGCTGAGCATAAGCGTCCCGCTGGCCTGTTGCAGCCTTTGGAGATTCCTGTGTGGCCATGGGATGACATCTCCATGGATTTTGTGGTTGGTTTACCTCGTTCTCCACGAGGGAAGGATGCTGTTTGGGTTGTGGTGGACCGTCTCAGCAAGTCTGCGCATTTCATTCCCATCCGCACGACCAATTCAGCGAGCGAGTTGGCTCCCATCTATGTGCGGGAGATTGTGAGATTGCATGGTGTACCCAAGACCATTATCTCTGATCGGGATGCGAAGTTCGTCTCCAAGTTCTGGGAGAGTTTGCAGAGTGCTTTGGGTACGCAGCTTTGCCTTAGTACCGCTTTTCACCCTCAGACAGATGGGCAGTCTGAGCGTACCATCCAAACTTTGGAGGACATGCTCAGGGCCTGTGTGATGGCTTGGAAGGGTAGCTGGGGAAGACCATTTGCCCCTTGCAGAGTTTGCTTACAATAACAGCTACCATTCCAAAGATCCGGCCGCTCCTTATGAGGCATCTTGTATGGTCGGAAGTGCAGATCGCCACTTTGTTGGGATGTCAGGGCGAGAGAGCTATTCTTGGGCGGATTGGGTTCAGCAGACTGTTGATCGCGTGTCGGAGGTTCGGCAGAACCTTCTCGCAAAGACAGAGCGCAGAAGAGCTATGCTGATGTGAGGCGGCGAGATTTGGAGTTTGAGGTGGGCGATAAGCGTACTCTTGCAGTATCTCCCACCAAGGGTGTGGTGCGTTTGGCACCAAAGGAAAGCTCACCCAAGGTATGTTGGGCCTTTTCCTATCCTCGCCCGAGTTGGCAGGTTGGCCTATCGCCTAGAGCTACCGGAATCCATGCAAGGTGTGCATGATGTGTTCCATGTCTCGATGTTGAAGAAATACTTGCACGATCCGGAGTTGGTGGTTCCATTGGAACCATTAGTGCTTGAGCAGGACCTCACCTTCGAGTCCCGTCCTGTGGAAATTCTGGGGACTTCAGAGCGAGTGATGAAGAACAGGACGCTTAAGTTTGTCAAGGTCTTGTGGTCACATCAGACCGTGAGAGAAGCGACTTGGGAGCTGGAATCTCGCATGCGCGAGAAGTATCCTGAGCTTTTCACCTCAGGTATGTGATGTGAAAATCTGGCTGTCTTTGGTTTTGCTGGGTTTCGTGATTGGTGCGTTTAGATTCGAGGTCGAATCCCGTTGAAGGGGGGAAGATTGTGACACTTCGGAGTGTCGTATCCTTAATTTTTGAACATGATAAGGTTAAATACAGTATGAGATGTGGAAATAAGGTTAAAATCATAAGGATCGGGGGTTAATAACGTTTCCGGGCCGTTTTCGGGGTTTTGGGCCTTCCCGGGGGAGTTTTGGGCCTTGGTGGGCTTTGGTGGGATGGATTAGGACTCCGTAACGGACTAGGATTGGGTTGAGGGCTGTTAAAAGGGCTCCCCTGCCCCTTGCGCCCCACCTCAGCCCCTTGCGCCCCACCTCCCCTCTTGCGCCTCCCCAAGCCGTGCGCCCCTCCCCAAACCGTGCGCCCCCCCTCCACCTCTCCACCTCCACACCATCTCCCTCCACCCCTGGCTGCCCTAGGGTGGCCACCCCACCCCTGCACCTCGTGGATACATCCCGTGGAGCGAGGAGCGAGGAGCGAGGAGCGAGGAGCGAGGAACGTGGAGCGAGGAGCGATTCGCGAGGAGATTCGCGGAGATTGATTGGAGTTTTGCGCTTCGGGCAAAGGTATGAACATGAGGATCCTTGGTTTTGATCTAGGTACTGTTATTAGGGTGTTTATCAAGTTTTTAGATCAATTGGAGGCGCTGGTTTGAAGTAATTTGGGTTAGATCTAAACTTGTCCACGTTTCTGTTTTCGGGCAGATTGAGCAGTCGAACTAGGGTTCGAGTTTCCGTCGATTTAGAATCCGAATCAGACCGTACGGACTTCTAGGAAGTTGTAGACAATTTAATTATCTTTCCGTGGACGTAAAGCACGTTAATTTCCGATCAGCCGTTTGAAAGTTATGGCTGTTTTACCGAGCGCCTAAAAATCTGTGACGTAACTGGAACAGATTGTGGTAATCTGTAGATTAAACAATTTTAGAGTCCGAATCAGTCTTTCCCTATAACTAGAAAAAGTTGGGAAATTTCCTAAGCTTCGCGACGGTGTACTCGTTTATTCGATTTGGAGTCCCAGAACTCAAGTTATGCCTTTTGCAAGGCTGCTGTCCCGCCGACAGAACCTCTGTTTTTAGGTTTTGCGAGTAGTTGGCAAATGTCGGGTTAGATGGGGGCGTGTGTACTGTTTTGAGGTTATGATTGTGAGTGTGTGATGCCTATGTGCAGGTGGTGTGACCCCGGAGTTCCCTCTTCTTCCCGCCAATCCGCTGCACGTGGTTGAGGCAAGTGTGTTGTGATGGATAGCAAGTTGTAGGTTGCATGTTGAAATTAGATGGAATTGCCTACATGATATATGTCCACTTGCCATGTTTTAATGATTGATATGATATGATGAGCATGTTTAACATATTATGATGCCATGTGTTAATATGTGAATTGAATATGATAATTGGCATGGTTGCATGCATGTCATGAGATAGGGCGAGGGCGGTGAGAAAGTCTTAACTAGTCCGGCAAGGCCGGTGAGAAAGTTATGACTAATCCGGAACGCCATTGAGTAAGTCCTATGTCGTGATTCCATCCACGTGGTGTTTGGAAGCGAGTAGGCACCCTCCATCTTCGGGATGGAAGGGGGAAAGGGTGCACACCGACGGGTGTGTACTTCCCATACCGGTATGAGGTTCCAGAGGGTCAGGAGCAATGCATTACATCGCATACAAATTGATGATGATATTGTTAAATATTCATGAATGAGATGTTATACATGATGAAAGATGTTATTGACTTGTTGGTATGCTTGTTGTCCATTGCAGTATGCTTGCCGAAGTTTTCGAACTCACCCTTGTGTTTTCTTGTTGTTTTAGGTACCATGAGAACGGCATGCGGGAAAGGGGAATAGTCACACGCTCACACATTGCTTCACCTTAATGTTTCCCCAAGTCAATTCATTTAGTTTGATAATAAATTGCGTGTGATGGTCTTTAAAATTAAGTCTTAGCTTGGTTAATGAGAGTTCTATTGTTTGTTTGACACTTGGAACCTTAAGAGCTTAATGTTAGTCTCTTATTGTCGTTAAGACTTTATTTATTGCTGTTTTAGATGTTTCTCTTATTGCCATATAATGCTATATTGTTGCTGTTTCTTAAATTCATGATAAAACAAAGGAGGTCTTTGCCGAAATCTCGGTTTTTAGTCTATGCATCTTTGCTGGAATTTGATGTTAAATGTGGTATTTAGATGTTGTTTAGCTTATGTTTGGTAACATTCAGGCATAGTAAATGCCGGGGTGTTACAGTTGGTATCAGAGCGGGCTGTAGGTCCTTGGAATGTGAATTTTTAGTGTCATGCTATAGGGTAAAACTAAAATATGATGTGGAATAACTTAGAAACATGGCTTAGGTCCTAACTAAAATTTTGTTATAGGATAGCAACATTAAAACTTGCAAAAGTGGTGTAACTAATCTAAAATTTGACACACTTGGTTGCACAGTAGGATGGGGTTTTGGTTCATCATTGCATTGCGCTTAATTATTTAATGAAGGATATGCTTATGATGATGTTTGATCTATGATCTTGATTGTGTGATTTTGTGTTTATGTTTTGTGTTTGGATGGTTGTCTGTCTAAGCAGCCATGCCAAGGGGTAGAGGCCGTGGACGCCATGGCCGTGGAGGCGGGCGAGGCTCCCAGAGAGTTGCGGAGTTGTCTGTATAAATGATTGGATTGTTCTGTTGTGGTGATAAAAGTGGGGTTGTGGTGCCGAAGGGTTTCGGTCACCTCTTTTGGTTCATAGTAACGGTGAGGTTTGACGGTGTGGCGGTTAGCGCCATCACCGAAGAACTATTAACCCTGTAGGAGAAGAATGCTTATCCTTTCGCCCTTGATCGGGTAGTTGACTGGAGTCAAATAGAAGAGTTGATGGTGGTTCCCTTCAGATGTTCTTTGCCGTTCGACGGTCGGTTTCGCTGCTTTTTCTTGGCCTTAGTTGAGCTGAACCAAAAGAAAAGTGTTTTGTATTGGATTTTCGCGGATCGCTCGAAAGTGCGGTGGTGAGCACCGTGCTTGAGTGTGGTTGGACCGAGAGTTGCAACCACCGTGGCAAGCCTGGCCATATGGGGCGTAGTCCGCCGTAGGATGAACCCCGGTAGCATCATCAAGTGGGAGACGGTGCCTTCTCCTCCCACTCCAGCGGCGTCTTCTAGAGGATCGGTGCACATGATGGCTGCCCCTGTTTCTCACCACCCTTTGCGTGGGCGCCACCAGGCGTCTTGGTGCCCGCTGCCGTCTGCTCCTCCTCGATTGCCTCCTCCGCCCCAGCCTTGATGGGGCATCACCTGAGTCGGGGCTCTTCATACGTCCGGCGCCACCAGAGTGTACGCTTTGCCGACCGCCGAGTCACCGGGCATCCAGAGGTGGTTTCGGTACTCGCTCGTGGATTCCGTTGATGCCTTTGTTCTCTTTGATTCCGAGCATCCTACTCTTGTGTCGTCGGAGCTAGTAGAGCTAAGTTGGGAGTTCAGCGGATTTCCGAGTCCGTGTTAGTCAGTTCTCCTGGGGGTTTGATTGCTAGTTCTTTGGTTTGCCCTGGTTGCACCATTGCCATTGATGATGAGGTTTTCTTTGCCAATCTCATGGTGATCCAGTTGGCTCCTTTTGATGTCATTTTGGGCATGGATGCTGCATCAAGACTGCTAAGATCTGTTGTTTCGGAAGACAGCTTGCCTTGCAGGCCCGTCCGGAAGAGTTGACCTTTCAGGGTGGTATACCCTCCAGCCTGTCTTTGCTTTGACTAGTTTGTTTTCGGTCGGCGTTTGAGGCGGTTGGGTTTCCTCATGACTTTGTCTCGAGAAACCATCTTCCTCGATTCCCATTGAGGAGATTTACGTAGTGAAGGAGTTCGTTGATGTGTTCCCCGACGAGTTGCCTGGTCTACCTCGTGAGGAATGTGGAGTTTCAGATTGATCTTGCTCCTGCACTCGACCTATTTCTATCTCTCCATACCGCTTGGCTCGACCTTTTCAAGACGAGTTGAAGAAGCGATTGGAGGATCTGCGGCCAAAGGCTTCATTCGGCGTAGCGTATCGCCATGGGGAGCACCCGTCCTCTTCGCCTCGAAGAAGGATGGAAGTTGGCGTATGTGCATTGATTATCGTGCTCTTAACCAAGTGAAGACAAAAACAAGTATCCTTTGCCTCGTGATCGAGGATCTGTTTGACCAATCCAAGGGAGCAAAAGTGTTCTCCAAGATTGATCTTGATCGGGTACAATCAGATCCGTGTGAGGGAGCAGGACATTGAGAAGACTGCTTTCTCCACTAGGTATGGGCATTATGAATTTAAAGTTATGTCTTTTGGACTAACTAATGCCCCTGCTGTCTTTATGGAGGCGATGAACAGTATGCTACACAAGTACCTTGATGAGTTTGTGGTAGTGTTCATCGATGACATTCTGATTTACTCTAAATCAGAAGAGGAGCATGAGCGGCACTTGAGGCTTGTCCGAGTACCTTGAGGAGAATCAATTCTTTGCTAAGCTGAAAAAGTGCGAGTTACGGATTTGAAGTGGGTTTTCTTGGCCACATCATCAATCCAGAGGGCATATCTCAGTAGATCCTAGCAAAGTCTCAAGAGTTTTGGATTGGAAGAGGCCTTCCAATGTCAAAGAGGTGCGTAGTTTCCTTGGGTTGGTGGCTACTATCGGCGTTTTGTGCAGGATTTCTCTATCATTGCCAAGCCACTTTCACAAATGACTCGTAAAGGGATGAAGTTCGGATCACAGAGTGTGAGCACGGCTTCGCACTTTGAAGGAGAAGTTAGTGATCGCTCGTTCTTACCCTTCCCGAGCCGGGAAGCGCTTCACTGCTTATTCGATGCTTCTGGTTGGGACTTGGTTGTGTGCTCATGCAAAATGGCAAGGTGATTGCTTATGCTTCGAGGCAGCTGAAAAAGCATGAGCAGAACTATCCCACCCATGATCTTGAGCTAGCCGCCGTGGTGTTTGCATTGAAGATATGGAGGCATTATTTGTACGGCGAATCTTGTGATATTTTTACTGATCACAAGAGCCTCAAGTACATCTTTACTCAGAAAGATTTGAACTTGAGGCAGAGGAGGTGGCTAGAATTGATAAAGGATTATGACCTCACTATCCAGTATCATCCGGGGAAGTCACTACCCGATCTATGGCAGAAAGGATAAGCAATCTCCCCCACGGGAGGTTATTAATCCTTCGGTGATGGCTCTAACCGGTCACACCGTCATAACCCAACCTTACTATGATCAAAAGGTGACCGAAACCCTTCGGCACCACAGCCTCACTTAATCACCATAAGAAGAACAACTCAATCAATTATTTCATAAGCATAGCAACATACATTACCTAATGTATCATTCAACATCAGAGCTTAAATACAACATTTAAGCGTGAAGCAACGATACCCATACCCTTTCCTACTGTGCATCCATGTGTGTCAAATTTTAAATTAGTTATTCCACTTACACAAGTTTTAATGTTGCTATCCTATGACAAAATTTTAAGTACAACCTGAGCCATGTTTCAAGGTTATCCCACATCAAAATTTTAGTTGACCCTATGGTATTTCACTAAGTTCATACTCCACGGAACTGAAGCCCGCACTGATACCAATTGTAACACCCCGGCACCTAGTACGCCGCGAATGTCACCCAAACAGCTCTAGACACAACCAATAACACATAATTGTCAATAAATTACAGCAACTACGCTAATTGTTTAATCGCAAATTCGGCAGCATCTCCTTTGTTTTTCCATGGTTTTAATCATCAATAATAATAACACATCATAATAGCATAATAGATGACATCTAGAACATCACTAACAGGAGTTATAGCATCATTTCAAGCCCGTAATTTAAACACCAACGTTTCATGGACAAATATGAAGGGAAAAATAAAACCAAGCACCCAAGATAGCGTAATCCATTCTTAGCGCAGTAAAATAATCATTACAACTACAAATGAGAGTGTGTAGTTGTCTAGGTTAATGAAATTATGTGGAGATGTGACGCTAACTCCCTTCCCCGAAAGGCGAGTTCATGGTACCTAAAAAAACAACATAAAACAACAAGCGTGAGTTCATCACTCAGCAAAGTGTATTGCAATTGAGTAAACAATAACATCACCCGTAAACATCTTCATTAACTTTTCATACATCATCATAAACATCTCCATAAACATCTCATAGAACAACATAAGCATCTCATTAAACAACTTCATTCATGCAATGCAATGCACATGTCTTTTTGCTTAGCACATACCGGTATTGCCGAGTGCACTCCCTTCATCCACGCGGGACGGATTGGTGAGACATTAAAGGCACTCCCGGGGTCACACCACCTGCACATGGGTATAACAACAAAATGTCTACGAAACAACACAAGGACAACCCACTACATCGACTTTGCAACCCTCTCCCAAAACCCGAAAACCAGAGAATCTGTCCAAGGGGACAGCGGGCTTCCAACTAGCATAACTTGAGTTCTAAAACTCTGAATAAGGTAAACGAGTACATTTTCTCGAAGATTAGGAGATTTCCCATCTTTTTTTAAGTATTCGCGAAAACTGAATCGGCCTCTAAAATTGTCTAATCTACAGTTGAACACGATCTGTCCAAATCACGTCACAGATTTGACAGCGCTCGGTAAAATAGCCATGTAACACCCCAGCTTTTACTAAGACCAGAATGTCACCAAACATAGACCCTAACACATTTAATACCATAATTTAAGGTAAATTACAGCAAGTAATCATTTGGAATAATTGGAAATTTTGGCAGCATCTCCTTTGTTTTTGCATGAAACTTAACAGCATAGCATCATATCAATATGTAAGACAAACGAGATATCCATATGCAGCGATAAGGATAGCTAAACATCAACTAAAACATCAATAAGCATCGATAGCAAAATAATAAGCATCAATTTAAATCTAGGAAGTTAAAACAACTCCCTCCATAGCCCCACATGATACACATGAGGGAGACAACCAAACATACAGACCATACACTAAAGATTATTTTAATGCTTATTGTCATGTCTCCACAACAGGTGAATTTGCTAGATTATGATACTACGTGGAGTAGTGTAGCTAAAACCCTTTCCCGCGCGCCGATTTCATGGTACCTAAAGAAAACAAACAACGAAAATACAAGCGTGAGTTCATAACTCAGCGAAGTGTAATACAATGGAAAACAGAGTGCAAGACAACAAACCATCAACTTCAATCTTCATAAGCATTACATACCACATCATTACCATTCTCACGTACACGACATGGTAAAAACATCATAATCATCTCTTGATCAATATGGTGTTCGTCTCATGAACTCATGAACAATTCAACAACATTCTCATTCATAGTTTCATTCATGCAATGCAATGCACATGTCTTCTGGAATACTCATACCGGTATGGTTGAGTGCACACCCGTCGGCATGAACCCTATTCCACCTTACATCCAAAAGATGGAGGGTGCCTATCACTGCTTCCAGTCACCTCGGTGATGGAATCACGAGGTAGGACTTACTCAAACGAATGGCCCCGGACTAGTCATAACGGTTCTCACCGCCCTACCGGAATAGTTATGACTTAACTCACCGCCAGCCATGAAAATATGCCATGCATGCAAAATGGACAGTAACGTATTCATAAATAGAATATTGCATATCAACATATGGCCTCTCAACATGTAAGACCGTGATCAACAATCAACGGTAACCTTTCAAAGACATGGCATGAATCCTTTATCAACGACAAGCATTTTAATCATAGCATGAGGACCCCATATCATCGACATTATTTCAATCATGGCCTAAGGACATCCTATCCATTATAACATGTAATCCATGGCATGGCAAGACAACATGTTAACTATTCCAAATACCATCAATCAATTCTAGCAGCACGTATAACATAAAAACCACGCAAAACACTTGCCTTCACCCACGAGTAACGGAGTGACGAGAGGTTGAGGGCACTCCCGGAGGCACACCACCTGCAAACACGTGCCACTCACTCAAATTGGGTCCACAATACAGTACACAAATAAATCCCACTACCCGACTTCGCATACAACTCCTAAAATCAGAAAACAGCAAATCTGTCCCTTCGGGACAGCGGACTTCCAATGGGCATAACTTCTGTTCTAGGACTCCAAATTGAATAAACAAGTATATCCCCACGTAGCTTAGGAAATTTCCCAACTTTTTCTAGTTATGGGGAAATACTGATTCGGACTCTAATGTTGTTTAATCTATCGTTGAACACGAACTGTCCCAATCTCATCACAGATTTGACAGCGCTCGGTAAAACGGCCATAACTTCTAAACGGCTGGGCGGAAATTCAATTTCTTTATATGCACGGAAAGATAAAGAAATTATCTACAACTTCCTAAAAGTCCGTACGACCAGAATCCAACTCTAAATTGGCGAAAACGCCTGCCCTAGTTCGGGTTCCCAATCTGCCCGAACAGAACTCGACTACAACTCTAGTTTTCATTAGATCTAACCCATGGCAGCACCTCCCGTGATCCAAAAACATGGTAAAACACCTCTACACAGCATCTAATCAATCCCCCAAAGGTTTCTCCCATTACCTTCTTGACGATCCACGAATCAACCGCTTCTCTTCGCGCGATCTCCACCCGATCTCCCACGCGACGTTGCCACCGGTTCTCCTCGTCGCGGATCCTCCCACCGGCGAGGGCAGCACCATGGCGTGGCGTGGCAGCGAGGGGAACGCAGCAAGGGTGGGGGAGGAGGCGCAAGGGGGGAAGGGGTGGTGCGGCTTGGGCGTGGGGGGTGAGGAGGAGGAGATGGGGATGGAGGTGGGGGGTGGCGGCTCAAAAGTGGGAGGGGTGGGGGCGCATGGGGCAAGGGGCAGCAGGTGTGCTGCCCTAGCACGCCCCCCACATGGGCCCAAAACATCCCACCGATGGCCCAAAATGTTTCCTCCACGGCCCGATCACCCGGATACGGCCCAAAACGACCCCGGAGAGGCCCGAAAGCCCAGAAACACCCCGAAACGCGCTAAAACGCCATGCCGAAGGGTTCTAATTGCAAATTTCACACTTTCTAAGGTTATGCCAACCCGTAGTATCACAAGCCATAACTTTTAAACGACTGAATGGAATTTAACGTTCTTAGTGTCAAATTAAACATACTTGAATTACCTACAACTTTTGTAACAGCCAACCGATCAGGAAACGCATCTAAAATTTCCAAAACCGAGCCCTAAACACAAGCTTCCAATCTGCCCGAGATCACAACATTGGACAGATTTGCAATTACCCTAATCCCATCTAGAAACAACACATATACATGAATTTTAGGCATGGATTTTCCCTTCTAACCAGCATAACAACCCTACGAAATAATCTACCAACAGTTACCTCCCTCGAAGACCCACTCGAACGGCGAAAACCTTCTCCTCCCGGCCTCGATCTACTTTCACGCGCCAAATCCGCTGGATCCTCTCGGTTGCGAAGCTTCCCAATGTAGAGATCAACAGAGGGGGAGGGTGTGGTAGCACAGAGGCGATGAATCCCTGCTAGTGCTGGCTAGGGGGTGGAGGGATGGAGGCGCAAGTGGGGGGCAAGGGTGGTTGTAACACCACGGCATTTATTATGCCTGAATGCTACCAAACATAAGCTAAACAACATCTAAATACCACATTTAACAGGAAATTCCAGCAAAGGCGCATATGCTAAAAACCGAGATTTCGGCAGCATCTCCTTTGTTTTAACATGCTACGATGAATCAACAATATTATAGCAATGTAAGGCAATATGAGAGATATCTAAAACATCAATTATTAAAGACTTAACGGCAATATAAGTCTAACATCAAGCACTTAATGTCTCCAAGTGTCAAATGAACAAATAAACTCTCAAATAGTAAAGCTAAACATTAAAGCAATGATCATCACACGCAATTTATTATCAAACTAATAGAATGACTTGTGGAATCATTATAGTGAAGCTACGTGTGGGCGTGTGACTATTTCCCTTCCCCGCATGCCGATCTCATGGTACCTAAAACAACAAGAAAACACAAGCGTGAGTTCGAAACTCAGCAAGCATATTGCAATGGACAACAAGAACATCAACATGGCAATAACATCTCCCATCATGTAAATCATTTTATTCATAAACACTTAACATTGTCATCATCAATATGTATGCGATGTAATGCAATGCTCATGTCTCCTTGGAAACTCATACCGGTATGGTTGAGTACACACCCGTCGGTGTGCACCCTCTCCCCCCTTCCATCCCGAAGATGGAGGGTGCCTACTCCTCGCTTTCGTTCACTGCGGTGAATGGAATCACGATGTAGGGCTTACTCATTGGCTCTCCGGATTAGTCATATCTTTCTCACCGACGTTTCCGGATTAGATATTGACTTTCTCACCGCCCGAGCCATGTAACATGTCATGTATGCAAGCATGCCAACATCATATATAACTCATATATTACCACATGGCATCATAACATTTTAAACATGCTCATCATATCATAGCAATCTTTAAAACATGGCAAGTGATCATATAACATGTAGACAATTCCATCTAATCTCAACATGCAACCTACAACTCGCTATCCATCACAACACACTTGCCTCAACCACGTGCAACGGATTGGCGGGAAGTAGAAGGCACTCCCGGGGTCGCACCACCTGCACATAGGTATCACACACTCACAATCATAACCACAGAACAGTATTCAAACCCTCATCTACCCCGACATTGCCAACGACTCGCATAACCTAAAAACAGAGGTTCTGTCCCGGCAGGACAGCAGCCTTGCAAAAGGCATAACTTGGGCTCTGGGACTCCGAATCAATTAAACGAGTACATCCTCGCGTAGCTTAGGAAATTTCCAACTTTCTCTAGGTATAAGGAAAGACTGATTCGGCCTCTAAAGTTGTTTAATCTACAGATTACCGAGA
Source organism: Rhipidocladum racemiflorum (assembly GCA_036346355.1). Taxonomy (NCBI): domain Eukaryota; kingdom Viridiplantae; phylum Streptophyta; class Magnoliopsida; order Poales; family Poaceae; genus Rhipidocladum; species Rhipidocladum racemiflorum. The sequence continues at coordinate 49,944,877 of CM070589.1, forward strand.
TCTATTCCAATCGCGTCACAGATTTTAATACGCTCGGTAAAACAGTCATAACTTTCAAACGGCTGGGCGGAATTTAACGTTCTTTATATGCACGGAAAGATAATGAAATTATATACAACTTATTAAAAGTCCGTACGGTCAGATTCGAACCATAAATTGGCGAAAAAAGGAACCCTAAGTCGACTGCTCATGCTGTCTCAAAACAGAAACGTGGCAACGTCTAGATCTAACCCAAATTACTCCAATCCAGCACCACCAATTGATCTAAAAACTTGATAATCACCTTAAGAACAATACCTAGATCAACCCCAGGAAACCCCATGATCATACCTTTTCCCGACGAACGAAAACTCCAATCGATCTCCTCTCCAATCGATCTCCTTGCTCCTCGCTCCTTGCTCCTCGCTCCTTGCTCCTTGGATGGATCCACGAGGATGCAGGGGTGGGGAGGCCACCCTAGGGCAGCAAGGGGGTGGAGGAGAGGTGGTGGGGAGGTGGAGAGGGCAAGGGCAAGGGGGCGCACGGCTAGAGGGGTGAGGGGGGGGGGAGGAGGCTAGGGCTAGGGGGATTGGTGGGGGCGCACCAATGGGGCGATGGGGCGCAAGGGGGCAGGGAGGGAGCCCTTTTACCAGCCCCCACTCTGAATCCTAGTCCTACAAGGAGTCCTAATCCATCCCACCAAAGCCCACAACCCCCCTTTAAGGCCCAAAATCCCCCGGGAAGGCCCAAAATCCCGGAAACGGCCCGGAAACGTTATAAACATCCAAATCCTATGGTTTTAACCTTATTTCCACATCTCATACTGTTTTTGACCAAATCATGCACATTAAATAAGGTTACGACACTCCGTGGTGTCACATTCTTCCCCCCTTCAACAGGATTCGACCTCGAATCTAAACGCACCAACACGCAAACCCAAAGAAACCGAGATAGCTAGGTTTTCATATCACATACCCGAGGCGAAAAGCTCGGGATACTTCTCGCAAGATGCGAGACTCCAGCTCCCAAGTCGCTTCTCTCTGGCCTGATGTGACCACAATACTTTAACAAACTTGAGCGTCCTGGTTCTTCATCACTCGCTCAAGTCCCTGAATTTCCACAGGACGGGACTCGAAGGTGAGGTCCTGCTCAAGCACCAATGGTTCCAACGGAACCACCAACTCCGGATCATGCAAGTATTTCCTCAACATCGAGACATGGAACACATTATGCACACCTTGCATGGATTCCGGTAGCTCCAGACGATAGGCCAGCCTACCAACTCGGGCGATGATAGGAAAAGGTCCAACATACCTCGGATCGAAGCTTTCCTTTGGTGCCAAACGCACCACACCCTTGGTGGGAGATACTCGCAAGAGTACGCTATCACCCACCTCAAACTCCAAGTCTCGCCGCCTCACATCAAGATAGCTTTTCATGCGCTCGCTTCACTGCGAGAAGGTTCCGCCGTACCTCCGCCACGCGATCAACAGTCTGCTGAACCCAATCTGGTCCAAGAACTGCCCTCTTGCCCACTGCATCCCAACAAAGTGGCGATCTGCACTTCCGGCCATATAGTACCTCATAAGGAGCAGCCCGGATGCTGGAATGATAACTGTTATTGTACGCAAACTCCGCAAGAGGCAAATGATCCTCCCAGCTACCTTTCCAAGCCATCACACAGGCCCTGATCATGTCTTCCAAAGTCTGGATGGTACGCTCAGACTGCCCATCCGTCTGAAGGTGAAAGGCGGTACTAAGGCGAAGCTGCGTACCCAAAGCACTCTGCAAACTCTCCCAGAACTTGGAGATGAACTTCGCATCCCGATCAGAAATAATGGTCTTGGGCACACCGTGCAGTCTCACAATCTCCCGCACATAGATGGGAGCCAACTCGCTCGTTGAATTGGTAGTGCGGATAGGAATGAAATGCGCAGACTTGCTGAGACGATCCACCACAACCCAAACAGCATCCTTCCCTTGTGGAGAACGAGGTTAACCAACCACAAAATCCATGGAGATGTCATCCCATGGCCACACAGGAATCTCCAATGGCTGCAACAGATCGGCGGGACGCTTATGCTCAGCTTTGATCTTCTGACAGATCCCACAAGACGCCACATACTTGGCAATATCCACTCTCATCCTTTTCCACCAGAAATTCTTATTCAAGTCCCTGTACATCTTGGTCTCCCCAGGATGGACCGTGTACGGGGTGCGATGAGCTTCTTTCAGAATGTCTTCTTTCAATTGAGATTTCTGAGGCACGCATAGACGGCCCTGAAACCTCAAAGCTCCCGCATCATCAACGGTAAAGTCTCCAGACTTGCCATCCTCAAGGCGTTTCCTCGCCTGCTGGAGCAAACGGTCATCTTTCTTGTGCCTCCCGCTGACACGCCGGGAATCGACTCAAGAATCAATCGAGTTTCAGCTTGCACGGTCCCATAAGCAAGAGGAGACCTCCAAACGCTCAAAATCAGCAACAAGACAATCAACAACAGGGGCATTGTCTTGCATCGAGAGCGTCGGCCACCACATTTGCCTTCCCGGATGATACTTGGATTGTGAGGTCATAATCCTTTATCAATTCTAGCCACCTCCTCTGCCTCAAGTTCAAATCTTTCTGGTAAAGATGTACTTGAGGCTCTTGTGATCAGTGAAAATGTCACAAGACTCGCCGTCTGAGTAATGCCTCCATATCTTCAATGCAAACACCACGGCGGCTAGCTCAAGATCATGCGTGGGATAGTTCTGCTCATGCTTTTTCAACTGCCTCGATGCATAAGCAATCACCTTGCCCTCTTGCATGAGCATACAACCAAGTCCCAAACGAGAAGCATCAGAATAAACAGTGAAGCGCTTCCCCGGCTCGGGAAGGGTAAGAACAGGAGCAGTCACTAACTTCTCCTTCAAGGTGCAGAAACTGTGCTCACACTCTGCAGTCCACTGGAATTTCATCCCCTTCTGAGTCAGCTGCGAAAGTGGCTTGGCAATGATAGATAAATCCTGCACGAAACGCCGATAATAGCCAGCCAACCCAAGGAAACTACACACCTCTTTGACATTGGAAGGCCTCTTCCAATCCAAAACTGCTGAGACTTTGCTAGGATCTACAGATATGCCATCTGGATTGATGATGTGGCCAAGAAAACCCACTTCTGAAATACAGAACTCGCACTTTTTCAGCTTAGCAAAGAACTGGTTCTCCCTCAAGGTGCTCAGCACAAGCCTCAAATGTCGCTCGTGCTCCTCTTCTGATTTAGAGTAAACCAGAATGTCATCGATGAACACTACCACAAACTCATCAAGATACTTGTGTAGCATACTGTTCATCGCCTCCATAAAGACAGCAGGAGCATTAGTTAGTCCAAAAGACATAACTTTAAATTCATAATGTCCATACCTAGTGGAGAAAGCAGTCTTCTCAATGTCCTGCTCCCTCACACGGATCTGATTGTACCCCGACTGAAGATCAATCTTGGAGAACACCTTTGCTCCCTTCAGTTGGTTAAACAGATCCTCGATGCGAGGCAAAGGATACTTGTTCTTGACTGTCACTTGATTAAGAGCACGATAATCAATGCACATACGCCAACTTCCATCCTTCTTCGAGACGAAGAGGACGGGTGCTCCCCATGGCGAAACGCTACGCCGAATAAAGCCCTTGGCCAACAGATCCTCCAACTGCTTCTTCAACTCATCTTGAAAAGGACGAGCCAAGCGGTATGGAGAGATAGAAATAGGTCGAGTGCCAGGTACAAGATCAATACGAAACTCCACATTCCTCACAGGAGGTAAACCAGGCAACTCGTCAGGGAACACATCAACGAACTCTTTCACTACAGGAATTTCCTCAATGGAAACTGAAGAAGATGGCTTTTCTGACAAAGCCATGAGGAAACCCAAATGCCTCAAACGGCGCCCCGAAAACAGACTAGTCAAAGCAAAGACGGAGCTGGAAGGTATACCACCCTGAAAGGTCAACTCTACCCCTGACGGGGCCTGCAAGGCAACCGTCTTCCAGAAACAACAAATCTTGGCACGGTACTGATGCAGCCAGTCCATGCCCAAAATGACATCTAAAGGAGCCAACTGGATCACCATAAGATTGGCAAAGAAAACCTCATCATCAATGGCAGTGGTGCAACCCGGGCAAACCAAAGAGCTAGCAATCAAACCCCCAGGAGAACTGACTAACACGGACTCACAAATCCGCTGAACTTCCAACTTAGCTCTACTAGCAAACTCCGACGACACAAAGGAATAGGATGCTCCAGAATCAAACAGAACAAAGGCATCAACGGAATCCACGAGCAGAGTACCTGAAACCACCTCTGGATGCCCGGCTGACTTGGCGGTCGGCAAAGCGTACACTCCTGGTGGCGCCGGGACGTATGAGCCCGACTCAGCCGATGCCCCATCAAGGCTGGGGCGGAGGAGGCAATCGAGGAGGAGCAGACGGCTGCGGGCACCAGTAAGCCGCTGGTGGCGCCCACGCAAAGGGCGGCTGAGAAACAGGAGCAGCCATCATGTGCACCGATCCTCTGGAAGATGCCGCTGGAGTGGGAGGAGAAGGCACCGTCTCCCACTTGATGATGCTACCGGGATTCATCCGGCAGACTCGTCCCATGTGGCCGGGCTTGCCACAGTGGTTGCAACTCCCGGTCCAACCACACTCTGAAGCACGGTGCTCACCACCGCACTTGAAACACTTCATGCCCTGCCCGGGCACAAAATGAACAGCCGCTCGCGAAGAAGACGACTGGGGTGGCCCCATCTTGGCCCCTAAGGAGGAGCCCTGTCCTCCCTTGAACTTCTTGAAGGTGGGTCGCTGAGAAGACCCACCTCCTCCACCAAAGGTCCTCTTCTGGCCCCCGCCTGGGGCCGCAGGAACCCCTGAACCACCCGGGTTTTGCTTATCCCGGGAGAGCTCCAACTCGAGCTCCATGCCCTTCGCCTGCTCCACCACGGAGCAGAAGTCACGAGGGACAGTCGCCCCCATGACAACTCTGAACTCCTGGTTGAGGCCCCTACGGAACCTCCTCGCCTTCTCCTCGCCGGGCTGCCACGGCCGGCACGAAGCGCACCACGCTGTTGAACTCCACCTCATACTCTGCCACCGACCTCTTTCCCTGGGAAAGAGTCGTCAGAGTATGCTCCATCCTCTCAAGAAAAGACTCCGGGTAGAACTTGGCTCGGAAGCGAGCCACAAAGTCCTCCCAGGTGACTGGACCAAGATCGGGGGCTCTAGCAGCCAGAACCCCCTCCCACCAGATATCAGCTTGGCCTTTCAGCTGAAAGGCCACAAAGCGAGCCCTCTGGGCTGAGGTCAACTCTAGGACCCCAAACTGCCTCTCCATGTACCGCAGCCAATCTGCGGACTGGATCGGCGTGCCCGCTCCGTCAAAAGTGTCAAGACGGAGGGACATCCACTCCCGGAGACTCATCCTCGGTTCCGGCGCAGCGGGGGCAACAACTGGGGCCATCTTTGGGGAGGCACAGCGAGGGCTGCCCGCTAGCTGGCGCAGCTCTGAATCTCCCTCTGTAGAGCCTGTAATAAATCTTCATTGGCGGCGGTACCGCCTTTCGACTGCAGGTGGAAGCTCCTCCCGAGCTGGCCCGCGAGCATTGAGCGAACGCTACCCTCAAAGAATGCACTCCTCAACTCCCTGGGAGCCTCGCCCCTGGCCTCCACAGCCACGGTGTCCACGGCCTCTACCCCTCGGCATGGCTGCTTCAGACAGACAACCATCCAAACACAAAAACATAAACACAACATCACACAACCAAGAACATAGATCAAACATCATCATAGACATATTCTTTATCACATAATCAAGCGCGATGCAATGATGAACCAAAACCCCATCCTACTGTGCAACCAAGTGTGTCAAATTTTAGATTAGTTATACAACTTTTGTAAGTTTTAATGTTGCTATCCTATAACAAAGTTTTAGTTAGAACCTAAGCCATGTTTCTAAGTTATTCCACATCATATTTTAGTTGCAACTTAAGGTATGACACTAAAAAATACATATTCCAAGGACCTACAGCCCGCTCTGATACCAACTGTAACACCTCGGCATTTATTATGCCTGAATGCTACCAAACATAAGCTAAACAACATCTAAATACCACATTTAACACGAAATTCCAGCAAGCACTTAAAGACTTAACATGCTACGATGAATCAACAATATTGTAGCAATGTAAGGCAATATGAGAGACATCTAAAACATCAATTATTAAAGACTTAACGGCAATATAAGTCTAACATCAAGCACTTAATGTCTCCAAGTGTCAAATGAACAAATAAACTCTCAAATAGTAAAGCTAAACATTAAAGCAATGATCATCACACGCAATTTATTATCAAACTTATAGAATGACTTGTGGAATCATTATAGTGAAGCTACGTGTGGGCGTGTGACTATTTACCTTCCCCGCATGCCGATCTCATGGTACCTAAAACAACAAGAAAACACAAGCGTGAGTTCGAAACTCAGCAAGCATATTGCAATGGACAACAAGAACATCAACATGGCAATAACATCTCCCATCATGTAAATCATTTTATTCATAAACACTTAACATTGTCATCATCAATATGTATGCGATGTAATGCAATGCTCATGTCTCCTTGGAAACTCATACCGGTATGGTTGAGTACACACCCGTCGGTGTGCACCCTCTCCCCCCTTCCATCCCGAAGATGGAGGGTGCCTACTCCTCGCTTCCGTTCACCGCGGTGAATGGAATCACGATGTAGGGCTTACTCATTGGCTCTCCGGATTAGTCATATCTTTCTCACCGACCTTTCCGGATTAGATATTGACTTTCTCACCGCCCGGGCCATGTAACATGTCATGTATGCAAGCATGCCAACATCATATATAACTCATATATTACCACATGGCATCATAACATTTTAAACATGCTCATCATATCATAGCAATCTTTAAAACATGGCAAGTGATCATATAACATGTAGACAATTCCATCTAATCTCAACATGCAACCTACAACTCGCTATCCATCACATCACACTTGCCTCAACCACGTGCAACGGATTGGCGGGAAGTAGAAGGCACTCCCGGGGTCGCACCACCTGCACATAGGTATCACACACTCACAATCATAACCATAGAATAGTACGCAAACCCTCATCTACCCCGACATTGCCAACGACTCGCAAAACCTAAAAATAGAGGTTCTGTCCCGGCGGGACAGCAGCCTTGCAAAAGGCATAACTTGGGCTCTGGGACTCCGAATCAATTAAACGAGTACATCCTCGCGTAGCTTAGGAAATTTCCCAACTTTCTCTAGGTATAAGGAAAGACTGATTCGGCCTCTAAAGTTGTTTAATCTACAGATTACCGAGATCTATTCCAATCGCGTCACAGATTTTAATACGCTCGGTAAAACAGTAATAACTTTCAAACGGCTGGGCAGAATTTAACTTTCTTTATATGCACGGAAAGATAATGAAATTATCTACAACGTCTTAAAAGTCCGTATGGTCAGATTCGAAATATAAATTGGCGAAAAAAGGAACCCTAATTCGACTGCTCATGCTGTCCCAAAACAGAAACGTGGCAACGTCTAGATCTAACCCAAATTACTCCAATCCAGCACCACCAATTGATCTAAAAACTTGATAATCACCTTAAGAACAGTACCTAGATCAACCCCAGGGAACCCCATGATCATACCTTTGCCCGACGAACGAAAACTCCAATCGATCTCCTCTCCAATCGATCTCCTCGCTCCTCGCTCCTCGCTCCTCGCTCCTCGCTCCTCGCTCCTCGCTCCTTGCTCCTCGCTCCTTGGATGGATCCACGAGGATGCAGGGGTGGGGAGGCCACCCTAGGGTAGCAAGGGGGTGGAGGAGAGGTGGTGGGGAGGTGGAGAGGGCAAGGGCAAGGGGGCGCACGGCTAGAGGGGTGAGGGGGGGGGAGGAGGCTAGGGCTAGGGGGATTGGTGGGGGCGCACCAATGGGGCTATGGGGCGCAAGGGGGCAGGGAGGGAGCCCTTTTACCAGCCCCCACTCTGAATCCTAGTCCTACAAGGAGTCCTATTCCATCCCACCAAAGCCCACAACCCCCCCTTTAAGGCCCAAAATCCCCCGGGAAGGCCCAAAATCCCGGAAACGGCTCGAAAACGTTATAAACCTCCAAATCCTATGGTTTTAACCTTATTTCCACATCTCATACTGTTTTTGACCAAATCATGCACATTAAATAAGGTTACGACACTCCGTGGTGTCACAGTGGTGGCGCAAGGGGGGGCAAGGGGGCGGCTAAGGTTAGGGAGGGGAGTCGGGGGGGGCAATAGGGGGGTGGGGCGCAGGGAAGCAGGGCTGCTGCCCTAAAACCTCCTCCACATGGGCCAATGATCCCCCACCTTCGGCCTAAAAAGATCCCTCCAAGGCCCATGCATCCCCGGAAAGGCCCAAACACCCGAAAACAGCCCGAAAACGCGATATAAAGTCATACCGAAAAGCCGAAATCTAAGATGTTATATTCCGTAATATCACACTCTTAGGCTACCTAAACATTAAATAAACAAGCGTGAGTCCAAAACTCAGCAAAGTGCATCACAAAAATTAATTAACACAATTAAATCAACAGTAAGAGCATATTTCTTATCTAGATGTACAAATTCATAAAACAATAATCTCAACAACCTTACCTATTTTCACTTCATTACTTTATTCCTACACATACCTTTTTGAATCTCTTTGGATGAGTCCACGACTTGATCCCAAGTTTGCACATTTTCATTTAACTCAAAACCATAGTTAGTATGCAATGCGATATGCATGCTCTTTTCGATGCATGTACCTGTAATGCCAAGTGCACACCCGTCGGTGTGCACCCTCATGTCCCTTCCATCCCGTGGAAGGTGCCTACTCTTACTGTCTCGCTCCCATTGACCTCGATGAATGGGACTACGAGGTAGGACTTTCGTGTTCACTACGTTTGAACACAGAGGCCCGCATCAGAATGGGTCGGCTCTTCCATTATTAATGCACAAATACAATTAACAAAATTAAATTGCAACTACATTCATTTTTAACATTTCACATAGCCAAATTTAAATGCATTATCATCAAAAATATTCACATCCAATACTTAACATTCATATGCATCTAATCGATTCACACACATATGACATACTCATATATCTATGAACTTAGCATTTGCATCATCATAATTATCAACATAATCAAAATAACAAAGCAAAGCATGCTACATTACTTTTAGCATTTAACCGACATGATACACTTGCCTTTTAACCTCACAAAGCGATGTGGCGCTAGGTTGAAGCACCTCTGAAGCCACACCTCCTGAAATAAACACCGCGTATTTGTTTTAATACAATCTATAGCCAACAACAACAACAAACAACACTTCTTACCCACTACAGCAAAATTCACCCCAAACTAGTTTGGATAGCTCACTTCGCCAAAGCATAACTACTGCTATACAACTTCAAATTAAGAAACAAATACGTTTATGCATCTACACAGAAATTCCCATCTATCTCTAGGCGATTGCAAATTCCAACTCAACCTCTAACTTGTCCTAAAACACAAAACAAATCTGAATATGCTACTAGTCACAATTTGGACAGCAAAAGATAAAACTTGCATAACTTTTTAATGGTTGAACAAAAATTCAAGTTCTTGGACTCTAAATGTGCACAAGAGGATATCCTATAATTACCCCATGGCTATTTGTTCAGCACCTGAACGTAATGTCCTCAAACTGCCCTCTGAACTTCAGACCAAACCTGAACATTCAGCAAAGTTTCAGTTCTGGATAGCAACTTCAACATGCCATAACTTTTGATTCCTAACTCTAAATCAAGAAAACAAATAAATTTTATAAATATAAAAGAAATTTTCCACATTTCTCTAGGCAACCAAAAATCTTAATTCGGCCTGTAGCTAAGTCGAATCTGCAGTTGATAATTTCAGCCCATAGAATAATCTACTCGGGACAGCTTGCGGTAAAAAGCCAATAACTTTTAATTGGCTTAACGGATTTTTGTGTTATTATGCTAAAATTAAAGGAGAAAGGATTATCTACAACTTCTTCTACAGCCAAATACTCATGAGCTCAATCTAAGTACCCCAAAACTGTGCTACAAAGTTGGGCAGAAAGCTGCTCGAAAAATCAGCAAAAGGTTTCCCTCCAAAATAGCTAGTTTCACTCCAAAATCTCAATGCTATGAACCCTAGAACCACTCCTAGGCAATGTAGGACCTCCACACCCTGGCATTTAATATGCCCGAATGCTACCAAACATAGACTAAGCAACCTCTAAATACCACATTTACAAGTAAATTACAGCAAAGGAGCAAATGCTAATACCGAAAATTTCGGCAGCATCTCCTTTGTTTTTTCATGAATTGAAGCAACAACAATCTTAACATATCAAGATAGCATAAAGAACGATAGCAATAACTTGAGAAAACAGGAATTTCAGCCATCATACAGCTAAGGATATAAGCCTATACGTCTCATGTCAAATATGAACTAATCATTTACTCATGGCAACCAACAAGCATCAACACCACAGTTTAGTTCAGTGAATTAACCATCACAATTAAAGGAAGGAACATGTCATTGTTTATATGTGTGATGCTAAGTGATGATGTGTGACTAGCTCCCTTTCTCGCATGCCGGTTTCATGGTACCTAAGAAAAACAACATAAACACAAGCGTGAGTTCATCACTCAGCAAGTATATTGCAATGGAACAAGAAAATACATTCCAATACCTTCATCACCACTTTTCACATACGACATCATACACATCTCATATTCATAGTGTAAGCATATCATTGACATCATCATATATCATCATCATATAACATCCTCATATAATACAATGCAATGCAATGCGATGTACATATCTCCTGGAAACTCATACCGGTATGGCTGAGTACACACCCGTCGGTGTGCACCCTCTCCCCCCTTCCATCCCGAAGATGGATGGTGCCTACTCCTCGCTTCCATTCACCGCGGTGGATGGAATCACGATGTAGAACTTACTCACTGGCACCCTGGACTAGTCATAACTTTTCTCACCGACCTTCCCGGACTAGTTATGACTTTCTCACCGACCCGGCCATGCATGATGCCATGTATGCAAACATGCCAACATCATAGATAACTTGTACATTAACACATGCCAACATCATAGATAACTTGTACATTAACACATGGCATCATAACATAATAAACATATTCATCATATCAATGGCAAACATTAAAGCATGGCATGTGAACATATCATATATTCAATTTCAATCTCAACCAATCTAGCAAACTACAACCCGCTACCCATTCCAATACACTTGCCTCAACCACGGGCGACGGATTGGCGAGACGTAGAGGGCACCCCCGGGGTCACAACACCTGCACATATGCACCACACACTCAAAATCATGCCCACAAAACAAATCCAAATCTAAATTGGCGAAAACCAAAACCCTAGGTCGACTGTTCATGCTGCCCGAAACAGAGAACGTGGCAAACTCTAGATTCCATCTAATCTACCCAATTATAGTACCACCAATTGATCTAAAAACATGATATTAACCCTTAGAACATAACCTAGACCAACCCCAAGGATCCCCGTGGCCATACCTTCGCCCGACGAACAAAAACCCGACGGATCTCCTCCCGGTTCGCGCGATCTCCTTCCTTGCTCCAAATCCACTGGATCTCCTCGTCGCGGAGCGCTCCAATGGACGGATCTGCGGGGTGGTGAGGTGGAGAACTCCCCTAGGGACAGCAAGGGAGGTGGAGAGGGGAGGACAGGGGTGGTGGCGCCATGGGGGAAGATGGAGAGGAAGGGGAAGGGTGGAGGCGCATGGGGGGCTAGGGGGTAGCTGCTAGGGTTGGGAGAGGGAGTGGGGGGCGCACCAAGGGGTGGGGGCCAGATTTGGCTGCCCAAAAGTCCCCCCCTTGGGCCCAAACCCTTCCACCGGAGGCCCAACTCAACCCCCATGGCCCAAAGTCCCCCGAAGAGGCCCAAACACCCGAAAACGGCCCAAAAACACGCTATAAATGGCATAACGTAAAGTTTTAACCTCCATTTTCACGTTTTATAAAGTTTTTGACCTCAACATTCACATTTTATAATATACAACACTCCGTGGTGTCACAGGCAGTAAGGGGTGGTGGAGAGGGATGGGGAGGAGAGGGGCGCAAGGGGGCGGCTTGGGGAGGTGAGGGGGCGGCTAGGGCATTTGGGGGGCGCATATGGGCAGGGGTGGGGCGCAAGTAAGGATGGGGGAGGCGCATTAACTAGGTCTCCTACTCCAACTTGGGCTCAAACTCCTTCCCACCAAATCCCACGACCCTTTCCCTTAGGCCCAAACTCCCTCGGAAAGGCCCAAACTCCCGAAATCGGCCTGGAAACGCAAATAAACCTCATACCGTATGGTTTTAACCTCAAATTTCACATTTTATAATGTTGACCTTAACATTCACATTTTATAATGTCACAATCTCTAATTTCACATTTTATAACGTCTCGACATTCCGTAGTGTCACATTCTCCCCCCCTTAAACATGATTCGACCTCGAATCCGAAGAACGCTAAAATCAACAACAAGTTCTCCAAGGGACAAAAGACTTCTTTGCAACACAAAACATTCACACAGAGACTAAAACCGGAACAAACGACAAACTAGTTCTCAAAACCAACACTTAGCGAGAAAGTGTTGATTTAGCTCAACAAAGTGCAACCTCTCAAGGTTTCACCTTCACTTCAATTCCCAAATAGACCACGAAAGAAAACGGTCTCACACTCCTAATTCCATACATTCCTTGGCACTAACGTGCCCGATCCCTTTAATCGAAACTACTCTCCAGAAGAGCACGGTACCAGCCTTTAGAACCCTCTTCATCTCCCACGCACAAACATGTTTTCACACCTCAACCTCTCTACTGTGGTTCGCCATATTCAAGATGACGACGAACCAGGTGAGACGTACACTCCAAGACCACTAACTTATTTGAACAAACGAGGTTAAGACCTTGCAAAAGATTGATCTTTTACAAAAGACCAATACCCAACACTACCACCGAAAGGAAAAAGGCCTACTTTACAACCAGGGTCCTTAAACCCGCAAGAAACCGTAACAACCGAACAAAATCGCTACGGTTGACACAACCTCGCTCAACCTCAGCTACAAAAAGATCCAATACACTCTGAAAAGGAAAAAAACAATTACTAGCAACCACCCAGTGGTCCACTAATAATTTAATCAACCCCACCTAGGAACACATCAATGACACAATTCTCCAAGAAGGTTTGGATTGAGTCATACACATCCTTCCTTTACTCTTCACTTTTAAATTATTTACGATCAACTACTAGCAACATCTAATAGCTTAGGTCATTAACAACCCGCACTAGATTCCTCTTTCTAAGAAGGCCTCACCCTTACAATCTTCCACTCCAAGGACCAAAACAAGAGCAAAATCCTTGAGTGAGCTCAACTACGAACCATGAACCCCGTTGATCCACATACAACAACTCGAACCCCAAAGCGCTGAACCACTTGGGCAAGGATTCGGCAACTTAAAAAGAGCACTCATTTTTTTTCAAATCTCAAATCAATGCGTTACATTTCGCATCGGGGAGCGATCAAACAAAAGAGAGACTCCACACAATTCTTTGACAGAAGTTCTCAACAACCAAAACATCTCAACTCGCTTTCAGCAAAGCCAAATTTCTCATTTTCACCAAAATCAACATTTTGAAAGGGAACCGTTCCTCAAATCACACACAAGAATCCACAACCATCACAGTATCTCTCAAAGAGAGAGGGAAACTCAAATCTGTAACATAACCAAAATTCCAGCATTTATCCATTCTTCATTTTCATGCTAGAAAGCACAGGAAATTTCGACGCCGAACATGTATGCAATCTTTTCAAAAGCACCCCGGATTAGTCATATATTCATATATGACTTTCTCATCGACCTGGCTCATGAACTCTATTATGATAAACATCGCACTTTACCCAAAAGCAAAATTTTGGAAGAGAACATCGACTCCAAAGTTAAATATCTGCACACGCAATCGCCACAAATTTTCTCAAAGAGGAAGGGAAACTCATTTCAAAAAGGGAACACTTCCCTAACAACATCACTTATAAAACATTCATAAAATCCACCTTGTGAAACACTTGCAAACACCACACACAATTTCAAAAATAACTCCAACTCTAGCCAAATAGAGGTGCAAATTAAATCTCAAGAATCTCCAACACAACCCGCTATGTCCATCTACTTCCTTTACAACTTATTCCAAAGATAATTCACTGCGAACGCGAAGGGGCGCGATCCACTCAAAGAATTTTGGTGTAAAACCATACTCATAGCATAAACTAAGCAAATTAGCCCAAAACCAAATATTGGCACCACTCACTACGAGTTTAGGGAAACTCTGAAACACAATAGAAGGAACACTTTGACCGAAAACATTCAACCAAAATAGAAACCAACCAAACCAGTCCAAAAGGTTTTAGACACAAGCTCAGCATGAAACCCACCATATCTAGCATTCCACTATACTTACTATTTAAGTATTCAATATACACTATTTACTCATCGAGAAGCCTCATCATAATTCAACCAAAAGTTACATAACCAATTCTTTCTCTAGTTACCTTTCCCAACATTTATAAATAAAGTTTATGATGCTTATCAAAAAGGCACCCAACCAAGACTACATTGACATGATCCCCACGGATCACCAAATCATAATACATCTTATTCTAAATTTGAAACATAGTACTTCAACAGATACTTAAGCATGATCAACGTATCAATTTTATATCATCCATACTTCAACATCTTGACAATTAAAACTTGTTCAATCAATAAAATGATTTCAACAAATAAGTATTATCTCTACAAGATAAAATTCGTGAGTATGATTCTAGGATATACATTCATCAAGAATAAAATCCTACATCATGTTAATTATCCATGGTCCACTCCATCACAACATGTTACAATAACCTCCATTTTTAACAAGGATTTTCAACAATTAATCTAAGCAATTACCACCACTACTAAGTCGTCAATATCAATAAATGAGCAAAATCATAAGAACAGCTGCAATGTTTTTAATTACTCTATTCATATATCATAACAAATTGTCACTACATAACATACTCCAACTATTAGAATACATTTAATAAGTTTAGACCAACACAATGTTCTTAAAACAACAACAAAACCTATATCTTCCCAATTGACAACGGTACTAGCATTATAGGAACACATACGCATACTTCCAAATATACCAATGGTTTGCAACAACATAGAAAGCAACTCTAATCAACTACCAAGTTAAGGTCACAAAGCCAGCATGATTAAATTTCTCTATTAACACGTTAAATTAGAACATCTTTAAACAACCAGCAAGGTTTCTTTAACAATCTCAGTAGTTTACATCACCTTAATGTTCTAACTATGCATCAGGGTTTACAACTTTAAACATTATCGAGGGTCATAAGCACTTTCAAATCAAAGCAATAGATTCTAAGGTGTGCATTGACACATTTAATCATTCTCACTATAGAGTACTCTACAACACTAGTAGTCTATTTATTCTCAAGCTAAAGATAATAATCAGATTGAATTGTTTCAACTCACAAATTTACTTAGCAATATATCATTCCGTAAACCACGTTGTTACATACTGCATAGTACGGACATAAAAATTTTTAAACACCTTCATGGGTCACGTACTCTAGACAAACAAGACGCAACTCAACTTTAAAGATAACCATAACTCAAGAACAAGAACGAACACCGGTAAACAATTTCTCCATTCCAGGCAAGGAAGAAAAACAAAACTCCAATAGAAAAGCAGGAGAGCTCAACTCTCAAATTTCCAACTCTGATAGCCAAAACTCCTAAAGAAATCTCAAGATCTACAACTTCCAAGAAGGAAGAAGGGTGCACCAGGGAAAACCAAATGTTCAACTAAATCTTTTCCGATAGAGATTCAAACTTAACTCCACCAACTCAAGGTCTGCACAAGGGGAAACTCCAACACTTTTTCTTAATCAGGGAGAACAACAACCACATAAGTTTCCTCCCCAAGACAGCCCACAATAACCAACAAAACTGGGTGCCAAAGCAAAAATTACGACCAAAAGACGCACAACTCAAAACTCTTCTTCTTCGTCTTGAACCAAGGAAGACAAAACCACAAACCGCCTATGTATCAATCCGCGAAAATCCAAGACCAAACACTTTTCTTTTGATTTCAATTGACTAAAAACCAAGAAGACCAACCAAAATCGACCGTCAGAATGGTGAAAAGCATCCGAAGGAAATCACGATCAACTCTTCTATCTGTCTCCAGTCAACTACCCGATCTACGATAGAAAATGTAAGCACTCTTTCCCCACAAGGGGTTAATAATTCTTCGGTGATGGCTTTAACTTGCCATACCGTCGAACCACACCCTTACTATGAACAAAAGTGGTGACCGAAACCCTTCGGCACAACAACCCCACTTTATCACCACAACAAGCACAATTCAATCATTTATCTCATAGACATAGCAACATGCATTATCAAATGAAGCATTCAACATCAAAGCTTAAATAGAACATTTAAGCGTAAAGAAACGATACCCATACCCTTTTCTACTGTGCATCCATGTGTTTCAAATTTTAGATTAGTTATTCCACTTTTGCAAGTTTTAATGTTGCTATCCTATGTCAAAATTTTAGTTAAAACCTAAGCCATGTTTCTAAGTTATTCCACATCACATTTTAGTTGTACCCTATAGCATGACACTAAAAATACACATTCTAAGGACCTACAACCCGCTCTGATACCAACTGTAACACCCCGGCATCTAGTATGCCCGAATGCTACCAAACATAGACTAAACATCACCTAAATACCATAAATAAAGACAAATTACAGCAAAGGCACAAATGCTAAAAACCAAAATTTCGGCAGCATCTCCTTTGTTTTAACATGAATTGAAACAATAGCAATATCGTGGCAATATATATCATAACGTAAAACATCTAAAGCAGCAATATATAATGGATAAAGCATCAACATAAGCAAATAAAACCAAATCCAACCACTCCATAATCTATAGCTAAGCAAATAAGGATCACCAGCACACTAAATTATTCCATACACCAAGTTCATGGCACTTATTATGATCATGACTAAACAATAGTAAATGTGGCTGGAACTACGTGAAGATGTGTAGCTATTGCTCCTTCCCACATGCCGGTGTCATGGTACCTAAAAACAACATAAAACACAAGCGTGAGTTCATCACTCAGCAAGTATATTGCAATGGACCACAAAAACAATTTTAATGTTATCATCACTAAACACCATGATCAACACCATGAATATCATATCATTCTCATGTCTCATCATCACTATACTCATTTCATCATCATCATGTATGCAATGCAAATGCTCATATCTCCACGAAGCACATACCGGTATTGCCGAGTGCACACCCGTTGGCATGCACCCCCTTCCCCTTCCATCCCGTAGATGGAGGGTGCCTACTCTTACTGACTCGCTCCCATGCACACACGTGGATGGGACTACGAGGTAGGTCTTTCGTGTTCACTACGTGTGAACACAGAGGCCCGCATCAGCATGGGACGCCTTTTCCATTATGAACGCACATATGACATAAACATGTAAATATTGGCATAAACATTAAATACCACACAATCATAATCAATATGAAATCATGTTCATCATGTCATAGCCAAACATCATGTAACGCCCTAGTTTTTGCCTTCTGGAGAAAAATTTAATTTAAATTAATTAAATTAAAAAATTGGAGTTTCTTGGTGTTTATGTTAACCTGGCATCCCTTTCCCATCCAAAATCGGGATTCAATTCCCTTCCGTTCGAAAAAGCGAATTTCCAGATTCCCGCTGGTACCCAAAATTTCACCCGAGTCCAAAAATGCTCCAAAAATCCCAAAACCACTTCATTTATGTCCCAAATATTCCAAAATGATTTTTGGAATGATTCCCCGGATTTTTGGACCTTCGCCCCTATTTTATCTCGCGCGGCTTTTGTTTAATGCCCGCTATTCGCACCTGAATATTCAAATCCACAAATTTCATCCAAATTCCACGAAACCAATTTTATTGGGTTCCAAATATTCCAAAATGGTTCTAGGAATTTTTCCGGAATTTTTAGACCATTTTTGCTAATTTTTCTCTAGGGTGTCACTTTCGCGTAAATGTCGGCCAGTCACGGAATGCCACGTGGTAGGCACTGTGCATCTTCCCCATGGCATCGTGTTCTTTGTTCCAGGGGAATGAACAGAGAAGCTTTTCAAGTTTTCCTTTGATTCAAAGTGCCATAACTCCCTACTCAATGATCCAAATTGCGAACGGCCAGATCCGTTGGATCCGTAGCGACATCCTCTTTCCATCCCCCATGATCTTCTGCTCTAACTCGCGCCGAAAACGGTGTAGTTTTCTAAAAACTAAAATCAACATTAATGGCCATTACTCGTCCATTTCTTCTCCAAATGGCGCACCACCACCTCTCAAAGCTCCGTAGCGGAGTGCTCTTTCCAGTGGTGTCATTCCCCTTTAGCCTCTCTAACTCAATCGTCCGTGAGATCGAGAAAACCGCGAGGAACGCCGGGTTTTTGTGTTCTTCGCGTTCATCCTTCTAACTTCCTCTCTGGTGGGTCAATTCTCACTCCGTTTGTTTCTTTGTGATCGTGTGAAGGTCTAGATTCTCACCCATCAATCGATTTTAGGTTTCATCAAGAGTTGACGATCAATTTCGAGTTTTTGTCGGTTCAGCCGGAACTCCGTTCATCATCAATTTTGTCGTCTCCGGTGAGTTTGGATCCAATTCCTTGCTTCTCTAGATCCTTTGGGAGGTCCTCTTGATGATTCATGAGTTTAATTGGTCATGTTTCATGTTAATTTGAGCAAAAATTCGAGTTTTTGGAAAGAAAATGGGGCCTCTGTTTTGGGGTGTGCCGTGCGCTGCTCGCCGGCGTCGCCCCCGCGACCCGCCGACCCCGCGCCGCCCTCGCCTGGCGCCCGGTAGCGCTGCCAGCCTTGCCCGGCCGGCCGATGCCGCTCTGTCGCCCGCCGCTCCGTGCCCCACCGCCGTCGCTGGCCCAGGTTCCCCGCCGCCCGTGCAGCTTGTTGGCCCACCGCCGCTCGGCGCCGCGCCCCCACGCCGTCCCGCGCGCGCGCTGGCTGCCGATGGCTCGCGCGCGCGCCGCCGCCGCCTCTGGCCTCCCCCGGTGTAACACCCCGGCATTTAATATGCCCGAATGCTACCACGCATAGACTAATCAACCTCTAAATAGCATAAATTAAGATAAATTACAGCAAAAGAGTAAATGCTAAAACCGAAAATTTCGGCAGCATCTCCTTTGTTTTTCCATGAATTGAAGCAACAACAATAAGATCACAGGATATAGTATAAATAATGACATCTAAATCGTCAATAATAAGGGTTCTAGCAGCAGTATAAGCCTAGAATAGAGATTCCAACCATCTCATGAGCCAAACGAAGTAAATGAGGAAACCAAGCACACAAATTAACCATCACAATTTAAAGGAAGGAACATGTCATTGTTTATAAGTTTGATGCTAAGTGATGACGTGTGACTAGCTCCCTTTCCCGCATGCCGGTTTCATAGTACCTAAGAAAAACAACATAAACACAAGCGTGAGTTCATCACTGAGCAAGTATATTGCAATAGAACAAGAAAATACATTCTAACACCTTCATTACCACTTTTCACATACGACATCATACACATCTCATATTCATAGCGTAAGCATATGATTGACATCATCATATATCATCATCATATAACATCCTCATATAACATCCTCATATAATGCAATGCAATGCAATGCGATGCGATGCACATATCTCCTGAAAACTTATACCGGTTGTGACACCACGGAGTGTTGTAACTTTATTTAACGTGCTTGATATGGTCAAAAACAGTATGAGATGTGGAAATAAAGTTAAAACCATAGGAATTGGAGATTTATAACGTTTCCGGGCCGTTTCCGGGGTTTTGGGCCTTTCCGGGGGGTTTTTGGGCCTTAAAGTGGGGTTGTGGGCTTTGGTGGGAAGGATTAGGGAACCTACTCGGACTCGGATTCCGTGTTGTGGGCTGGTGGGAGGGCTCCCCCTGCCCTTTTAGGCGCCCCTTGCTGCCCCTTGCGCCCCCACCTCCCCTCATTGCGCCCCCACCTCCCCTCTTGCGCCCCCTCTCCCTTCCCCCCTAGCCCTAGCCGCCCCACCCCCTAGCCGTGCGCTCCCCTCCACCTCTCCACCTCCACACCACCTCTCCTCCACCCCTTGCTGCCCTAGGGTGGCCACCCCACCCCTGCACCTCGTGGAATCATCCCGTGGAGCGAGGAGCGATCCGCGAGGAGATTGATTGGAGTTTTCGGGCGTCGGGCAAAGGTATGATCATGGGGTTCCCTGGGATTGATCTAGGTACTGTTATTAAGGTGATTATCAAGTTTTTAGATCAATTTGTGGTGCTGGATTGGAGTAATTTGGGTTAGATCTAGACGTTGCCACGTTTCTGTTTTCGGGCAGATTGAGCAGTCGAGCTAGGGTTCGCATTTTCGCCAATTTAGAGTTCGAATCTGACTGTACGGACTTCTAGGAAGTTGTATATAATTTCATTATATTTCCGTACATATAAAGAACGTTAAATTCCGCCCAGCCGTTTGAAAGTTATGACTGTTTTACCGAGCGTATTAAAATCTGTGACGAGATTGAGACAGTTCGTGTTCAACGTTAGATTAAACAACATTAGAGTCCGAATCAGTCTTTCCCTATAACTAGAAAAAGTTGGGAAATTTCCTAAGCTTCGCGACGGTGTACTCTTTTATTCGATTTGGAGTCCCAGAGCTCAAGTTATGGCCTTTGCAAGGCTGCTGTCCCGCCGGGACAGAACCTCTGTTTTAGGTTTTGCGAGTAGTGGGCAATGTCGGGTGAGATGGGGATTTGTGTACTGTTTTGTGGGCATTATTGAGAGTATGTGATGCCGTTGTGTAGGTGGTGTGACCCCGGGGGTGCCCTCTACTTCCCACAATTCCGTTGCCCACGGTTGAGGCAAGTGTGTTGTAATGAATAGCGGAATTGTAGGTTGCTTGTGGAGATTAGATGAAAGATTGAATACTTGCTATGATCACTTGCCATGCTTGCTGTTTTCCAATGATATATTGAGTATGATTATCATGATTCGATGCCATGTGTTAATATTTGTCATGATGAGATGCCATATGTTTATGTACATGTGAAATATGATAATTGGCATAGTTGCATGCATGACATGAGATAGGGCGAGGGCGGTGAGAAAGTCATAACTAGTCCGGCAAGGTCGGTGAGAAAGTTATGACTAGTCCGGAACGCCATTGAGTAAGACCTACATCGTGATTCCATCCACGTGGTGAATGGAAGCGATGAGTAGGCACCCTCCATCTTCGGGATGGAAGGGGGGAAAAGGGTGCACACCGACGGGTGTGTACTCAACCATACCGGTATGAGTTTCCAAGAAGACATGAGCATTGCATTACATCGCATACATATTGATGATGACAATGTTAAGTGTTTATGAATAAGATGATTTACATGAAGGGAGATGCTATTGCCATATTGTTGTTCTTGTTGTCCATTGCAATATGCTTGCTGAGTTTCGAACTCACGCTTGTGTTTTCTTATTGTTTTAGGTACCATGAGAACGGCATGCGGGAAATGGGAATAGTCACACGCCCACACGTTGCTTCACCTTAATGTTTCCCCAAGTCAATTCTTTTAGTTTGATAATAAATTGCGTGTGATGGTCATTAAATTAAGGCTTAGCTTGGTTAATGAGAGTTTTATTGTTCGTTTGACACTTGGAGACTTTAAGTGCTTGATGTTAGTCTTATATTGTCGTTAAGACTCTATTTATTGCTGTTTTAGATGTCTCTTATATTGCCTTATAATGCTATACTGTTGTTGCTCCTTGAATCCATGTTAAAACAAAGGAGGTGCTGCCAAAATCTCGGTTTTTAGCCTATGTACCTTTGCTGAAATTTTTATGTTAAATGTGGTATTTAGATGTTGTTTAGCTTATGTTTGGTAGCATTCAGGCATATTAAATGCCGGGGTGTTACAGTGGTATGGTTGAGTACACACCCGTCGGTGTGCACCCTCTCCCCCATTCCATCCCGAAGATGGAGGGTGCCTACTCCTCGCTTCCATACACCGCGGTGGATGGAATCACGATGTTGGACTTACTCATTGGCTCTCCGGAATAGTCATAACTTTCTCACCGACCTTCCCCGGATTAGTTATGACTTTCTCACTGCCCGGGCCATGTAACATGCCATGTATGCAAACAAGCCAACATCATAAATAACTTGTACACTAACACATGGCATCATAACATAATCAACATATTCATCATATCATTGGCAATCATAACATAATCAATATATTCATCATATCATTGGCAATCATTAAGGCATGGCATGTGAACATATCATATATTCAATTTTAATCTCAACCAATCTAGCAACTACAACCCGCTACCCATTCCAATACACTTGCCTCAACCACGGCGACGGATTGGCGAGACGTAGAGGTCACTCCCGGGGTCACACCACCTGCACAAAGGTACCACACACTCACAATCATGACCACAAAACAGTACGCAAACCCTCTTCTACCCCGACATCACAAACTACTCGCAAAACCCAAAAACAGAGGTTCTGTCCCGTCGGGACAGCAGCCTTCCAAAAGGCATAACTCGGGTTCTAAGACTCCGAATCGAATAAACGAGTACATCCTCGCGTAGCTTAGGAAATTTCCTAACTTTTTCTAAGTATACGGAAAGACTGGTTCGGACTCTAAAGTTGTTTAATCTACAAAATACCGTGATCTGTTCCAATCACATCACATATTTTAATACGTTTGGTAAAACAAGCATAACTTTCAAACGGCTCGGCGGAATTGCACGTTCTTTATACCCACTGAAAGGTATTGAAATTACCTACAACTTCTTCAACAGCCGTATGACCAAATTCCGACTCCAAATTGGCGAAAACCCAAACTCTAGGTCGACTGCTCATGCTGCCCGAAACAGAGAACGTGGCAAACTCTAGATTCCATCTAATCTACCCAACTACAGCACCACCAATTGATCTCAAAACATGATATTAACCCTTATAACATATCCTAGACCAATCCCAAGGATTCTCATGGCCATACCTTCGCCCGACGCACGAAAACCCAATGGATCTCCTCCCGGTTCGCGCGATCTCCTTCCTCGCTCCAAATCCACCGGATCTCCTCGTCGCGGAGCGCTCCAATGGACGGATCTTCGAGGTTTTGAGGTGGAGAACTCCCCTAGGGACAGCAAGGGTGGTGGAGAGGTGAGGAGAGGGGTGGAGGAGCAATGGGGAGCAAGGGGGCGCAAGCAAGGGGCAAAAGGGTGTGTGGCGGTTATGTGAGGGAGAGGAGGAGGTGGAGGCTGCTAGGGCAGCAGGGGGGTGCCCCAAGGGCAACATGCTGCCTCCTCTCCCCTCATGGGCCAGAGAGCTCCACTTTTGGCCCACGAGGGGTCCCCCTAAGGCCCAACGCGCCCCGGGAAGGCCCAAACTCCCGAAAACGGCCCGGAAACGCTATTTACCTAAATACCGTAAGGTTTCAACCTCCCATTCCATAATTCATATTGTTTTTGACCTTAATATTCACATTAAATAAGGTTACGACACTCCGTGGTGTCACATTCTCCTTCCCTTAAACAGGATTCGACCTCGAATCCGAAGAACGCCAAAGTCAACAACAAGTTCCCCAAGGGACAAAAGACTTCTTTGCAACACAAAACATTCACACAGAGACTAAAACCGGAACAAACGACAAGCGAGTTCTCAAAACCAACACTAACGAGAAAATGTTGATTTAGCTCAACAGAGTGCAACCTCTCACGGTTCCATCTTCACTTCAGTTCCCAAACAGAACCTGCGTTTCAACCACAAAGGGCTCCATCAACCCAAAACGCCTGAAACCTCACGACAAACACTTCACACTACTATCACAACCAGCCTGACTACCACACTTCATTAAACTCAACATGACACAATCAAAGCGAGTCACAATTCCTTTAACGACCATCTCTACAATCTCGAAAATTTCCATCGAGGGGAATAACTCATTAAGGCACACTTGCCCTTCCGATACACGATCATGCTAACATTTCATTCCATCCTCCCCCAGGCAAGACTCAAACCCAAAAACAACTAGTTAAGACAATTGCTCATGGCAGGACAATTATCACCGAACTACCGTCAACTTCACTTCTGCCCATCGCTACTCTTAATAAAGGTTAAACCCATACGTCATCAACCTCCATCACAAACCACCCTTATACCACTAAGGTTCGACACCTAGCCCCAAGCAAGGATCGTAAAACCTTACCAAACCACAATTGGTTCCTTTCTTAAGAGGGTCTCGCCCTCACACAAAAACACTTAGTTAACAAGCCCAAGTGTACACATATTTCGCATATTCAACCATAAACCAAGAACATTTATATCCTCACTCCCATCTATAGAGCAAGAGAAGTACAATTCTTTTGAACCCAAGTGGACCACACACGACAACTCAAACCCAAAGCGTTAACAACCATTTTGGAATGAATTCAGCAACATCCAAGCCAAATCACAAAGGAAGCATAAATCCCCTACACCACAACCAAAATACCAGAAATTCTTCATTCTTTCTTTTCATACTAGAAAGAAATGGACATCTCAATTCATGACATGCATGCACACTTTTCAAGAGCACTCTGGATTAGTCATATATCCATATATGACTTTCTCACCGACCTGGCTCATCGACTCCTTTATGATTAATTATGCATAAACAATGTCTTGTTTTCCTTTTCACCATTCATTCATCATGTAACAACGGTACCGAATAGTCATTCACCAAATGACTTCTTCCTCGGTATCAAATAATGGAAACACAATTAACATCGAAGGTTGTGGAAATTCATATGGACTATGACGGCAGCATAGTTGACAGTAAAACACCACGTCGCATCACATCCCGCATCAATTGAAAACTGAACTTGCAAAACATTGCATTTCATCCAAATTCAACATTTTGGAAGAGAACATCAAAATTTCAATCGAGCATCTGCTCCCACAACCGTCACAAATTTTCTCATGGAGAGGGAAACTCATTTCAAAAAGGGAACACCTCACTAACAAAATCACTTTATAAAACATTCATAAAATCCACATTTTTGAAGCACTCGCAAACATCGAATTTTTTTTTAAATAATACTTTTTTTAAACCAAATTGCGTTTTTAATATACGGAATAAAAAATTTGCAAAAATAATATGTGGTCGCCAAACCGTACGGCGAATACCCTATTTTTGCCGAACCGTGCGGCGAACACCCTATTTTCGCCACACGGTTCGGCGAAAATAGGTTAATTGCGCTATTAACCGGCCGCACGGGAATCAAGGGTATTTTCGCCACACTGTACGGCGAACACCCAGTTTTCGCCAAACCGTGTGGCGAATTCATAGTTTTCGCCAAACCGTACGGCGAAAATAGGTTGTCGCCGCACGGTGTGGCTAAAATAGCCCGGTAAAAATTGGCGTGAGCCAAATTGATCGATCGATCTCTGTTGTGTTCTCTGCCGCCGAAACCAGAGAAGAGAGGGAGGGCGCCGCCGGCCGGAAGAGAGGGAGAGAGAGAGAGGGAGAGAGAGGAAGGGAAGGAGAGAGGGAGAGAGAGGAAGAGGAGAAGAAGAAGAGGAGAAGGAAAAGAAGAAGAAGAAGAGGAGAAGAAGAAGAAGAAGAAGAAGAAGAAGAAGAAGAAGAAGAAGAAGAAGAGGAGGTAACCTCGCATCGCATTTTCGTTTAATTTCGTGTTTTTTAATTTAGAGTAGTGCAATTTAGAGTAGCGATATAGAGTAGTGCAATCTAGAGTAGCGATATAGATCAGTGCAATCTAGAGTAGCGATATAGATCAGTGCAATCTATAGTAGCGATCTAGATCAGTGCAATTTAGAGTAGTGATTCTAGTTCTTTAATTTAGAGTAGCAGTTTTAGTTATTTAATTTACAGTGGTGAGATTAGTTTGCATATGTAAACGTTTTTAAATTTACAGTAATGAAATTTACTTATTAGCATTGTTGAAGAAATCATTAATCGGTAACTAATTGGTCGACCTAGGATTGACTGAAGTAATCGGTCAATCATTAGTCGGTAGGTCCGCAAGGGCAATATATCGATGTAATTACAAAAATATTGAAAAAGTGATTAATCCTGTTTTATCGATTGGTCGGCCACGCTTTATCACCGTAAACATAAAAAATAGAATCTTCTTCGATCACGAGCCAATCGGCCAGTTAATCGGCTAATCGGGCCATTTTTTCGAACATTTAGCAAATAGACATATTACACATGCGCTATAATATTATAAGAATATAGTATCGATAGCGGGGTAGTTAATTAGCGTGGTTGAAATTACGGTTCTGATATTCCATTTTAAGTAGGGAAGGAAAAATTAATTATGTCTATGTCTATGTCGTCGCAGTGATGTCGGAACCAGTGAAATTCAGGGTATATTATGGCGATGGTGAAGTAAAAAATGGGCAGAATGGAGTGGATTTAAGCTGCTTTGCGGTCACCATGGCCGAGCACTTGTCCCCCGATACTGTTAGCATTCGTGATATAAAACTTTGGTTGACCCAATTTTTTTCCCTGGATCCAAGTGTTTATTCTGTTAGCATCCAAATCGTATACACGCGTAGCAAGGGTGACCCGGCTGTGTGGGAGTTGAAGACAGTAGATCGAACACAGTTGTGGCAGAAATGGTTAAGATGGTGCAAGGGATCTAGCCTCGATTGTGTGATGCTGGTGCAAGCTTGCCCTAGGGAAGAGGTGAGTACTACTGGTGTGAGCGAGAGCAGCACATCGGCTACAGCTGAACAAGTTCAGCCAGCGGTGTCGGTTGAGGCAGCAGCGGGGGATGATCACATGGATGCAGCAAGCGCAGAAGGTCGGGCTGATGAAGGGGAGGATATCGATCAACTTGTGGATCAATTGGATTGGGTGGACCGCATGGCGACAGAAGAGGAAGCCGAAATGTTGGACCCAGTAGATACCATCGGCGAAGATGATGACCGGGAGGAAGATGATGAAATGCATGGTAGGACTCGCTCAGCGGAGGTACCCATCCCCGATGAATGGAACAGGCAGAACAAAGCGGGTATGGAAGCTTTGTGGGGCCATGACTCGCATTGTGAGTATGGTACTGGTGCCATTCGGTTGAATCAAATGTTCCCGAACAATTCTGAACTGAAGTTAGCAGTGAGCTTGTGGGCACTATCGCTGCAAAGAGAGTTTCGGGTTGTCCTGTCTAGCCCAGATAAGTACATAGTGAAGTGCGTAATCGATGGTTGTGAATTTAAAGTACATGCATACAAGCCGAAGTGTGAGACATATTGGATTGCATCAAGAGTGGACGAGCACACATGCAGACTAGAAAATGTTCTTCTCAAACACCGTAACTTGAATGCGGCTGTAATAGCTAGCGTGATGTTTAATGAAATCATTGAGAAGCGGGATATCGAGTGTTCGTATATTCAGAAAGCAATGTTACGAACATTTAAGTATCAGATAAGCTACTCCATGGCCTGGCGTCTGGCGTAAAGCATTAGAGAAGAGGTTTGGCACATACGAGGCATCGTATTGCAACCTACCTCGTGTGCTTGAAATCTTGAAGCAAACCAATCCTGGCACATACACCGCTTTCAAAGAAAGCGGCAGATGCAAATGGAATCTGTACATTTTCGTGCTTTCTTTTCATTGGTGCCTTGCATTGCATCATTCAGTCTTGTCGTCCATTGCTTTGTGTTGATGGCACATTTTTGACTGGAAAATACAAGGGGCAGATTCTAACGACCATTGCAATTGATGCGAACAACCACATACTTCCATTGGCCTTTGCTTTTGTTGAGGGTGAGAATCGGGATAGTGGTGTGGTTTTCAGACATCTGAAGGTGGGGGTAGTTGGTGATCAGCCCAAAGATGTGCATCATTCATGATCGTCACAAAGGTATCCTCTCGGCAATCAAGACTCTACAGGAGGACCGAGATGAACCATTTTCGTGGCACGACTGCAGAGCAATGTGGTGCATGAGACATTTGGGTGCCAATTTCTTCAGGCAGTTCAAAAGCAAGAAACTGATGAATCTGTTTAAGAGGTTATGCAAGCAGAATCAGGCACGTAAGTTCAACGCGCTATTTGCCGAGTTGGATAAGCACACCAGTGCGCATATCGAAGAGATGAAGAAGCAACCACCTACGCCGAACGAATGTCCACCCAAAAGGCTAACACCCCTTGGGGAGCTCGATCCTCCTAATATGAGGAGACGAACGTCAAGGAACATTAAGTGTTTCGCCTTTGGATAGAGGCTGAGCCTCTAGAGAAGTGGGCATTGCTCCATGACACCGGAGGCGCCAGGTTAGTATGGTACATTAAAATATCAAAACAGCGCTAAACAATTTGGCCTGTTGTTCTAAACTGTTTTGCGTTGAACAGGTTTGGCGTGATGACAACGAACATAGTCGAGGTTTACAATTGGGTCTTCCGAGGCCTCCGTCCGCTTCCGCTTGTGGCCATCCTTGAAGGCATGTTGCACGGCATCGTTAGCTACTACTAAAAAAGGCATGCGGAAGCGGTACTTCATGCCTCCACATTGCAAACGCCGTATTGTTCGCGGATGATGACCTACATGGAGGAACGAACCATGAAAGCTCAGCAGCATATGGTGCGTAGCTACGGGGTCACTGAATACCGCTTCGAGGTGACTCTTCGGTGCAAAAGGGGATTGGGAGCGGACACACGTTATTACGCACGAGGTTAATCTAGGCCAAGGGGCATCTGGATGGTGTGAATCCAGCTGCAATAAGCCAAGACTTCTCCATATTCCTTGCTCACACGTGATGGCTGCTTGTGGGCAAATTGGGATGAACACGTCGCAATACATGTCCCCTTTCTACTTGAAGGATCATGTTGTCCATATCTGGTCGGGTGAGTTTCGTGGTTTTCGTGCACACGGTGATTTCACTGCGATTAACAGAGATGAGGGCATCTGTTTGCCGGATCCAACCTTGCTGAGGTGTGCGGAAGGGCAGTCTGGTCGTCCACAGACTAGGCGCATTCGCAACGACATGGATGAATCTGAAGTGGGTGGCCCTCTTAGGAGGTGTTCTGAGTGCGGCGAGTATGGCCACAAGGCAAACCAGTGCACGTAGGGTGTAGGTTCTGAAAGTGGTGGTGGCTATGTATCGAAATATGTTATTATATGCACGTTGGATGTCTTTTATTGTAATATTGACGCGATTGGGTGTCTTTTATTGATATATGTTGTGTCTCTCACATGTTGTGTACTTTTATTTATGTTCACCCCTTATGTCTTTTATACATATATGTATTGTAATATTGACGTGATTGGTTGTCTTTTATTCATATATGTTGTGTCTTTTATTCAGATATGTTGTGTTTGTCACATGTTGTGTACCTTTATTTATGTTCAACCCTCATGTCTTTTATTATTATACGTTGTGTACTTTTATTCACATATGTCGTGCTTGCCGTAAGTTGTGTAGTATGATTTATGTTGAAACATTTCTATGTGCAGGGATGGAGCAGGTCGACTCACTCCTGGACCCTGTCTTGGATGCGCGGCACCGTGCGCACGTCCACACGACAGAGGGGAATGACAAGTTGCCCTTACTGCGGATTCGTGTGCCTAACAAGGCATGGTGCGTTGACGCTCGCTTCCACACCAGGTTAGTTGCAGTACTTGTACATGTTCCATTGTTCGTACAATTAGTGTTCATTACATTCAATTCATTCAACTCTATGGTTCCTCGTTAGGCTTGCACGTGCCGGGCTGCTTCCGCTAGTCCGCATGGTGGAGGGTTCAGCTGCCGACCCCATCGAGCACGACCCCCAGGCACAGGGTGACGACCCGCAGGCACAGGGTGACGACCCGCAGCGGTCGCGGCGTTTCCCGTACGACCACTCGCTGTTAGCGTGTTTGGTCGACCGCTGGAGGCCGGAGACGCACACTTTTCACCGCTCGTCGGGAGATAGCGATGACGCTGCAGGACGTCGCCATGCTCACTGGATTGCCGATTGCCGGGGCAGCGATCGGCCCCTCGGTGGCTCCTGCTGGGTGGGACGCGGACTTACTGCTGCGCTTCGCCGGGGTCGCGGAGGTCGACCCACAGATACCGGTAGGCGTGAAGCATGGGCCATCGAGGAGGTGGTTGGCACAGTTCGAGGTTAGTGATTGTACATATTACTATGTTACTCCAGCTTTGCATAGCATTAACGTGATATCACACTATTTCAATTGTTGCAGGTGCAGCAGATGGCGGCCGAGCCCACAGACTACCAGGTTGCTAGGCACCTCGAGGCCTATCTGCTTTGGTTGTTCGGCTGGGTGATGTTCACGTCGAGTCACGGCGACACCGTGGACGCGCGTTGGATAGCCTACGCACGGGCTATTGCGGACTCAGAGCCTGACGATGTACCGGCGGTATCCTGGGGTTTGGCGGTTCTTGCTTCCACGTACCGCGCCCTTTGCGACACGTGCGTGAAGAAAGGCAGGAACTCCAATCTGACCGGGATGCCGCTTCTTCTTCAGCTTTGGTCATTCGGGCGCTTCTCCGTGGGTCGACCCCTTGTCGACCCTCGGTACTACACCGCCGACATGTACGGCGGTGATGCGCTGGACCGACCGACGATGGGCTCGCTCTGGACCAGGCGACGGGTACATGTTCTTACTCATTAATGGAATTGTAATTTCAATGCTATCTACTTACAGTTATTTCTACTCTATTGCAGCCACAGTGGGCAGGTGTCCAGGTACGTGCGGCATACCTCGCCTTCACGGAGGCCTTCGACCACCTGAGGGACGGGAATGTCGTCTGGGACCCCTACAGCGACGAGCGTGTAGGAGAGAGAGCTGCGGGGGGCCTGTCCATGCTCTGCGACAGGGACCAGCCTTACTGGAAGACGAGGAGGAAGCTCGTCTTCGACGTCTTCGTAGAGGACTACGCGCGCACCGAGTCCTCGAGCGGTTTGGACTACGCCAGGTGGTCCCTGTTCCTTTGGGGGAACGCGTGCCAGCGAAAGTGCACTCGTGAGTTACTCGCCACTACAGGAATGCTAAGTGCTTACGACATATTTGTAGTAATGAGGTCTTTTGTGCAGGTACTCCACCCAGGGACCCAAGAAGGCCATGGTGACCTTGCTGCAGAGGATGGCGCTGTGGCTTGCGCTGTGGGAGGGGGCGCTGGAGGACGTTGTCGAGGAGGTCGCGCCCTACGACCCCTCCTCCTACCAGGAGTACTTGTCCTGGTACGTGCCCCGGACCCGTACTCGTCTCCTACGCGAGGAGCAGCCGCCCAGTGTTTGCCGGCATCGCAGACTTGTACTCGAGCCACGCAGATCGGCACCGCACTGATGGTAAGTCTCGTTGTATTTTTACTCATTAATGCAATTGTAATTTCAATGCTATGTCGTTATGTTTAATGTTTGTTTGTACATGATAGGTGGACGAGGCGAGGGGCTTGCAGCAGCATGCCGCTGACTTTCTGTCTAGGCTGCAGCAGGGGACCACTTTCACAGCGCAGCAGCTATCAGAGGCCATGGGGCATGTCGAGCTGCACTCCCGACGGATCGTGGAGCTTGGTGCTGTTTGGCAGGCCCCAGCCCCGACTGTTTCGGCTGGCACCTCGTCTAGGCCGCCACCCGGTCTCAGCTCCTGGACACCACCTTCTCGACCACCGCTACAGCCAGGGTCCAGCTTCCACACCCAGGTGCCTCCAGCTCCAGGCACGGCTGGAGGATCCAGTTGGCAGACGCCACCACGTGGGCCTACCATGGTCCCCACACCCGGTAAGCCGATAAACATTCAGTTGATCCCGTTTCGAATCTAATCTTCTCACTATAATTAAATGTTAATGTCTGTACTGTAGGCCTCGTAGGACATGCCTCTACTTCGGACACCCAGTCAGGGAACGGCGTCCCTGACTATTGGCCCGATCAGTTCTTCGCAGGGGCTTCATTCACACAGCCTCCAGCCACGCAGCACACGCCGCCTTCTCCAGCCACGCAGATCACGCAGCCTCCTGCAGACCCATTGCCTCCCCGCCTGCGTGTCCCGCCGTTTCGGTACAGCCCTTCGGACTACGGCCAGGCGGGACCATCGCGGGTGCTTCGCCCACGACCTCTCGACGATGCACCCCCTTCGGCGTGTCGGCGAAGGAGAGCTAGGGGTCAGGGCCAGGGTCAGGGTCCACCACCAGGGGGTGATCAGGCTTAGGATGTGCGTTATTTTTGGGTACTTTGTCCTATTATGCTTTACTATCTATTTTGTGTACTTCCTCATATACGTGGTCTATTATATATTTCTATCATCTTTAGTCATATCAACCGCGTGTCATTATTGCTTTTTCAGCTTTTGTCATATCAACTTTTCCAGCCTTTGTCATTTCAATTTGCATAATGTCGCCAAAAGCCGGCTATTGCAGAGATTCCCTGTTTAAAGCTGTGGGCATAGCCACGCTCATGTCATCATGGGCTGCAGAAGCATCCGATGCTCGCGGATTTGAAATACTCTGAAGTCCGCGAGACTCTCCTTTGGTTGCCCCTTCGCTAGCTCTTTATAAACCCACCGAGGGAGGGATATGTGCATCACACAGCCAGAACTTCCATAAACTTTAGTCTGTTTTCCCACACACACGGTAGGCCCACGATGTCGTTTCTACCGTCGCCTCTTGACAAGCGAAGGCTAACCCCCAATACCCGGATGAGAGTAGCGTTGACGCTTGATTCTGCCGGAGTTGCCACGCGAAATGTGACTGCAACCTGGTGGCGAAGGTTACGCAGCTTCACGACGGAGATACGGCCTCCCGCGCCACTTGTTGTGCCCGCGGCTTCGGGGTAAACCAAATGTTGTCCATACCCTAATTACGGTAACAGTACCATTTCATGCATCGTTATTTGTTTTTTTAGGACGAGGACCGTTGTTGCTTTTTCCAATG
Source organism: Rhipidocladum racemiflorum (assembly GCA_036346355.1). Classification (NCBI taxonomy): domain Eukaryota; kingdom Viridiplantae; phylum Streptophyta; class Magnoliopsida; order Poales; family Poaceae; genus Rhipidocladum; species Rhipidocladum racemiflorum. Next base: position 49,978,042 of record CM070589.1, read on the forward strand.
GATCGACGGGCCGAAACGACGTGATTACGAATTTCTCTACAACTGCCACGACGCCTACCCCACTTCGCCAGAGAACTTCACACGGTAGGAGAGGCCGCCGGGATATGTCCCCTACCTAGATCGACCGGAGTTAAGGGCCGGTGGGCAAGGGACGAACCAATCGGTCAGTTTCACGTGCCTCATGTTTCAGCTACAATGTACCCATTCTAAATCAATTCATCGCATACAGGACTTCAAAAAGAAGTTTGCAAAATGGCTCAAGTCAAGGCAAGAAAATCCTCCTCAGGGGCCAACGCAAAGCCAAGAACTGTGCGACCATGGCCTCCAGGCAGTGGTTGACACCGGCGACGAGGATCTAGCGGACAGAAGATTCTACCGGTGCCCTTTGTCCGAGGATGCATGGTGCTGGTACTTCAACTGGGTGGACCCGGAGACGTACCACCCACATCTCAAACTTCCCGTATTTGATAACTGGGGAGAGCAACCCTCGCCGTGGTGCTACTACCTCCCAGAAAAGCCGGACCCCGAGTACGCAAACGGTATTCTCCAACCACCACAGCGGGTATACTGCATTGACTGCAGGGCACGTTTTCGGTTGTACAACAAGAAGCCCAACACACACCTCCTGAACCATATCGTGGAGTGCGAGCCAAAACAGAGTAGGCGTCTCGGCAAGTCTCCGGAAGGGCAAGAGGGTTCGTCCTCTCGAATGGTACTAATAGTTTGCAACGTCATAAATATCAACTCTAATCAATTTCCAAGTTAAAGTCACTAGCCAACACGATTAAATTAGAACATCTTTAAACAACCAGCATGGTTTGTTTAACAATATCGGTAGTCCACCATTACAATTAAATTGTTCTACCGACCTTATATTAAAATGTCTCTAAATAACCCACTAATTTTCTATTACCTTCACAGTAGTTTACATCATCGTAATGTTCTAACTACGCATCAAGATTTAAAGCTTTAAACATTGTCCATGGTCAAGGGCACATTAAAATAATGCAATAAATCCTAAGCATGCACATTAACACATTCAATCATTAGCGCTATAGAGCAATCTACAATACTAGAAGTTTATTTAATCTCAAGCTAAAGATAACAATTACATTTTAATTGATTCAACTCACAAATTAACTTAGAAGTACATCATTCCATAAACCACATTGTTACATACTACGTAACACAGACATAAAATTTCTAAACACCGTCATGGGTCACCTACCCTTGACAAACAGGAGGCAATCCAAAACATTAAAAAAACAAACACAGTTCTAGATCAAGAACAAACACCGAAAAAAAATTCTTCTTTTCAGGCAAGGAAGAAAAGCAAAATCCAAACATAAATGCAAGAGAGCTCGACCCTCAAATGTCCAATCATAGTAGCCAAAACTCTTCAAGAAATCCAAAACCTACACTTTCCACAAAGGAAGACGGATGCAAAAGGGAAGACCAAATGTCCAACTAAAATTTTCCGATAAAGATTCAAACTTAGCTCCATCCAGCTTGATCTGCAATGCAACAGGAGAAACTCCAACCCCCTTCTTTTTTTAAAAAAAAAAAATCGGGGAAACAACAACCACAGAAATTTCCTCCCAACGACAGTCCATCACAATAAATCAGGTGCCAAAGCAAAATTGTGACCAAAAGACGCGCAACGTAGAACTCTTCTTCTGTGTCTTCACTCAAAGGAGACAAAACCACAAACCGCCAAAAGGACAAATCAGCGAGTGCTCAAAACTAAGCATTTTCCTCGGTTTCGAACCAACCACATACCCAGAAAACCAACCAAAACCGACCGTCAGCACGGTAAAGAACATCCGAAGGAATCCATCACCAACCTCTTCTATTTGACTCCAGTCACTACCCGATCTACGACAGACACGGATAAGTACTCTTTCCCTACAGAGGTATAATAGTTCTTCGGTGGTGACTCTACCCGGCCACACCGTCAAACCACAGCCTCACTACAAACAAAAGGTGACCGAAACCCTTCGGCACCACAACCACACTTTATCACAAATGAAGCAACTCAATCAAATCTATCATAAATATAGCATTATACATCATCAAAAGTAGCATTCAACAACAAAGCTTAAATTCAACCTTTAAGCATAAGGCAACGATACCCATACCCTTTCCTATTGTGCATCCATGTGTGTCAAATTTTAAATTAGTGATTCCACTTACACAAGTTTTAATGTTGCTATCCTATGACAAAATTTTAGTTAAAACCTAGGCCATGTTTCTAAGTTATTCCACATCACATTTTAGTTGTATCCTATAGTATGACACTAAAAATAGACATTCCAAGGACCTACTGACCGCTCGATACCAAGCTGTAACACCCTACAAATCTAAAGCGTCGTACAAGAAAATTTCGACATCATCTCTCCTAAAATTAGGACAAAACGGAAGCGACAACAAGATTCATAATAACCATTATAAACAGGAATAACATAAAAGCATCAATACTAGAGATAACAAGTCTAAATCAACCAGAAAACAAACATAAACGTAAAACAGCTCCAAAGAGGACATCAACAGGTCTATGATTAATAAAATTTCAGCAAGCTAATGAATTATTAAATGCACTAGTCCATGTGATTCTTGATGACCCCGGAGGGTTGATTGTGCTACTAAGCCCACCCTTCAAGCTTACGACTCGCGAGAACTACCTGAAAACAACAAAATAACAAGGGGTGAGATTGGGTAATCTCAAAGAAGCGGAACAACTTCTAACGAATAACACAGCCACAGTAAAACTAGCATACCAAATTCCTCATGTCCAATACCACATTATAGAGTCCACACAACCTCAGTAAAATGCATATGATTGTGCACATGCTTATGCCATGATCCTCCTCACCGTGCCCTTTCTCCGGAACACACGGTGGTGTACTGTCTGATCGCAAGACGTCAAGGCGTCGACAAACTTCCAATGCATGATTATGCAGTTAATGCTTCATGCATAAATACATTCATAACTTACCACTCTGAATTCACATGCTTGCATACCATCAAATAATATGGATAGAATGCGAACATCATTGAGATAGAATATCTCCACAATTCATCTTGCAAACAACATCTTTCTTCATTCTTACTCATGATTCAAAAGCCAAACAACCACATCACAATGCAGGATAGGATATTGTAATCTCATAAACAAGTAGTTAAACCATGTAGGTGTGCTGCAATTAAGGTTTATATTGAAGACGAAACAAATAGCGAGTTATAGTTTAGCAAGACCGCTACTTCCACTTGCCTTTACCAACGTGGATGACGAACCTAGTTGCGTCCAGAAGGGGCACCACCTGTACAAGTATTATTTCAGTACATAGCGACATCACAAATGATCACACAACTCGAACACACGCTTCCTAATCCCCGTTCCCTTCTTAAGCGCCAAAAAACCCCAATCTGTCCGGGTCAAACAGCATCACCCTCTCTTCACAATTTCGTATCTTTTTTTATATAGATCATAAAAATACAAAAAAATTACAGTAGCTAGATATTGACGAGATCTACAACTTTCATGAAGATCAAAAATTTCAATTCCACTGTTAAATATGCCTAAACAAATGTCCAACACAGTGGACAAAATCTGTTTCCAGATTCTGTCTGTCATCTTTCAACAGCGATAACTCTCAGACCCACGGCCCAAAAATTCTGAAAAAATTACAGAAGCTATATCTCGACGTTATCTACAACTTTCTAGTTATAGGTTTTTGCAGGAAAAATCGTCTATGCCACGTAAAACGCGAAACAATCCGCACTGCACAATCTCCCCTTCCAAAAACAGCACCACGTGAACATATACCCTTCTCCCCCATCAAGATCCATCTAAATCACTCACCACCAGATCTAATACACTCCTAATCCCTAGGTAGAACAGGGGTAAAAGATTGGGAATTTTACCTTGAGTTCTCCCTTGAGAACCCACGAAAACGCAGCGACGATTCCCGAACGGAAATCTGCTCGTCCTCCACGCCTCCACGGATCCTCTTCTCGCTTGCTCCTTCGCGTTTCGCGGTGGATCTTGAGCCACCACGCAAGGGGAGGAAGAGGAGGGGTGGTGTGGCTGCTAGGGGAGGAAGGGGGGGCGCCCTAGGGCTTTTGGGGGGGGTGACACCCCTGTTATATGGTGGGCCGGCCCACTAGGGGAAAAGAGAGAGAGGTGGGGAGGGGATTCGCAGCCCAGGCCCAGGTTTTCCTCGGCCCACTATTTCTAGCCCGACAACTCCAAATTTAATATTAATACGCCGGATAAACTTCAATTATTTCATCCCCCGACAAATCCTTCATTCCTCTCCCGAAACAAAACCAGGAAAAGGAACCCTAGAATCGCTCTGACGCTCTAAGGCATCACATTCTCCCCTCCTTAAAAGGATTCGTCCCCGAATCTACTCCTCTTTGCTACGGAACCTAAAAAAAAAGGAAGGCAAAATGGTAATCAACACTTTACCTTCAGCATCCTCAAAGAGTGTAGGATACTTCTTCCGCATCTGGTCCTCAAGTTCCCAAGTTGCATCCCGCTCAGACTAATTGGTCCACAAATCTTTCATTGGACACTAACACGAACTATTCCCCTATTAAATAAAGGACACCTATTAGGTGAATCTGGTATCGATCTGGAATCTCAACTCCCACTTCTCTCTTCAACCCGATCGCGAAACTCCGCATTCCAATCTCAACTCCTCTACCACAGTTCGTCGCATTCTGGACGACGCGAACCGTGTGAGACACAACGAACATAGGCGGAACGATCACTTGTTCCACCATTACAATCAGTGTTATTGGCACTTCTCCTAGCAATGCCGTCACTGTTTAATATCCGTTGTATCTGCCGTACTAAGGTTGAGTTTGCGTACTAAGATTGCTGGCTGCATCTACATGCTTTTGTTATTGTCCTTTCTCATATTATGTCTTACCATTTAATTCTATCAGCGTAAACAACGGCGTAGATGAAAAATTTTCCCATAATATGGTACTCCATATATCAAAGAGCAAATCTGCGGTATTCGTGCTGAAAAATAAATTCGAACGAGCCATTTGACAGGCTGCCGAAAAGGCTTAAAAGTTATTGTTGACAATAGTACTTAGGGTTATTGTGGCGGTATATTTTTGTAGTGAACAAAGGCGTAGATGAAAAATTTTCCCATAATATGGTACTCCATATATCAAAGAGCAAATCTGCGGTATTCGTGCCGAAAAATACATTCGAACGAGCCATTTGACAGGCTGCCGAAAAGGCTTAAAAGTTATGGTTGACAATAGTACTTAGGGTTATTGTGGCGGTATATTTTTTTAGTGAACAAAGGCGTAGATGAAAAATTTTCCCATAATATGGTACGATACCTACATATTTTTGCATAAATGGAACAGCCAACACTATATGCATATGGTATAATTATTTTATTCCATATTTTGTATATTTCCGCCATACGGATTGGCGACTACCTATTTTCGCCATACGGATTGGCGAACTATATATTTTCGCCGTATAGCATGGCGACTACCTATTTTCGCCGAACGGTGTGGCGAATACCCTATTTTCGCCACAACGTACGGCGAAAATACCCTAACCCATGGTTATGAACAATTAATAGCGCAATTAGCCTATTTTCGCCGAACCGTGTGGCGAAAATAGGGTATTCGCCACACGGTACGGCGAAAATAGGGTGTTCGCCATACCGTTTGGCGACGGCATATTATTTTGGCAAATTTTTTATTCCGTATATTAAAAACGCAATTTGATTTAAAAAAAGTATTATTTAAAAAAAAATTCCGCAAACATCACACACATTATGCAAATAAATCCATCTCCAGTCAAAAAGAGTTACAAATTAAATCTCAAGAGTTTCCAACACAGCCCACTATGTCCATCTGCTTCCTTTAAAATAATGATTCCAAAGATAATTTAGTGCAAAAGCGAAGAAGCGCGATCCACTCAACAACTTTTGGGTGTAAAAATCCATACTCATAGCACAAACTAAACAAATTCGCCAAAACCAGAGATTGGCACCAATTTCTACGAGTTTTAGGGAAAACTCTGAAACTCAACATAAGGAACACTTTGACCAAAAGCATTCAACCAAGATAGCAAACAACCAAACCATCCCAAAAGGTTTTTAATCACCAGCTTAGCATAAATGCAATCATCTCTAGTATTCCACTACGCTTTCCATTAAAACTTCAAAATTCACTACTTACTTATTGAGAAAGTCCAACCGGATTTAACAAAATTTACATAACAATTTCTTTCTCTAGTTACCATTCCCAACACCTTTAATTAAGGTTTATGATGCTTATTAAAAAGGCACCCGACCAAGATAACATTGACATGATCCCCACGGATCACCAACTCATAATACATCTTATTCCAAGTTTGAAACATAGTATTTCAACAAATCTTTCAATATGATCAACCTATAAATTTTATACTATCCCTATGTCAAAATCTTGACAATTGAAACTTGTTCAATCAATAAAATGACTTCAACAATTAAGTAATATCTCTACAAGATAAAATTCGTAATTAGGATTCTAAGATATGCATTCATTAAGGTTAAAATCTTGCATCATGATTATTATCCATTGTTCATCCCATCACAACATGTACTCGACATAATACCACAGTTTTACACTTGTCTTCTATTGGATCAATGGTTTCCAACAATTAACAACATTGCTTTTAGCTACCTTACACATAGGTTGCAACAAAATTGTCACTACACAACATACTCCAACTATTAAATTAGATTTAATAAGTTAGATCAGCACAATGTTCTTAACAACATCATTAACAATAAGTCTTATGTCTTCTCAATTGATATCAATACTAACATTGTAGAGACACAACTGCATACTTCCAAATATACTAGTAGTTTGCAACAACATAAATAGCAACTCTAATCAACTTCCAAATTAAAGCCACTAGTCAACATGATTAAATTTCTCTATTAACCCGTTAGATTAGAACATCTTTAAACAACCGGCAAAGTTTCTTTAACAGTATCATTAATTTACATCATCTTAATGTGCTAACTATGCATCAAGGTTTAAATTTTTAACATTAACAAGGATCATAAGCACTTTTAAAGCAAGACAACAGATTCTAAGCACGTACATTAACACTTTTAATCATTCTCGCTATAAAATAATATACAACATTAGCAGTCTATTTATTTTCGAGCTAAAGATAACAAACACATTGAACTGATTCAACTCACAGATTAACTTAGCAATACGTCATTCCGTAAACCACATTAGTACATCCTACATGGCACAGACACAAAACTTTCTAAACACTTTCATGGCTCGCCTACTCTTGACCAACAGGATGCAACCCAGCTTTAAAAAAAATAACCACAGCTCAGGAACATGAACGAACACCGATAAACAATTTCTTCTTTCCAAGCAGGGAATGAAACAAAACTCCAACAAAAATGCAGGAGAGTACAACTCTCAAGTTTCCAACTCTGATAGCCAAAACTCTTCAAGAAATCGCAAGACCTACAACTTCCAAGAAGGAAGTCGGATGCATCAGTGAAAACCAAATGTTCAACCAAATCTTCTCCGATAAAGATTCAAACTTAACTCCACCCAACTTGAGGTCTGCACAAGGGGAAACTCCAACACCTTTCTTAGATAGGGAGAACAACAACCACAAAAGTTTCCTCCCCAAGACCACAATAACCAACAAAACCGGGTGTCAAAACAAAAATTGCGACCAAAAGACGCGCAACGCACAACTCTTCTTCTTCGTCTTCAACCAAGGAAGACAAAACCACAAACCGCCTACGGAACAATCCGCGAGAATCCAATACCCACACACTTTTCTTTTGGTTTCAATCAACTAGAGCCAAGGAGACCAACCGAAACCGACCGTTAGAACGGTAAAGAGCAACTGAAAGAATCCACCACAAACTCTTCTGTTCGACTCTAGCCAACTACCCGGTCTACGACAGAAAGGATAAGCACTCTTCTCCCACAGGGGTTAATAGTTCTTCGGTGATGGCGCTAACCGGCCACACCGTCAAACCACACCCTTACTATGAACAAAAAGAGGTGACCGAAACCCTTCGGCACCACAACCCCACTTTAACACAACCACAAGAACAATTCAATCATTTATCTCATAGATATAGCAACATGCATTATCAAATGAAGCATTCAACATCAAAGCTTAAATACAACAATTAAGCGTAAAGAAACGATACCTATACCCTTTCCGACTGTGCATCCATTGTGTTAAATTTTAGATTAGTTATACCACTTTTGCAAGTTTTAATGTTGCTATCCTATGGCAAAATTTTAGTTAAAACCTAAGCCATGTTTCTAAGTTATTCCACACCACATTTTAGTTGTACCCTATAGCATGAAACTAAAAATACACATTCCAGGGACCTACAACCTGGCTTTGATACCAACTGTAACACCCCAGCATTTAATATGCCCGAATGCTACCACGCATAGACTAATCAACCTCTAAATAGCATAAATTAAGATAAATTACAGCAAAAGAGTAAATGCTAAAACCGAAAATTTCGGCAGCATCTCCTTTGTTTTTCCATGAATTGAAGAAACAACAATAAGATCACAGGATATAGTATAAAGAATGACATCTAAATCATCAATAATAAGGGTTCTAGCAGCAGTATAAGCCTAGAATAGAGATTCCAACCATCTCATGAGCCAAACGAAGTAAATGAGGAAACCAAGCACACAAATTAACCACCACAATTTAAAGGAAGGAACATGTCATTGTTTATAAGTGTGATGCTAAGTGATGAAGTGTGACTAGCTCCCTTTCCCGCATGCCGGTTTCATAGTACCTAAGAAAAACAACATAAACACAAGCGTGAGTTCATCACTCAGCAAGTATATTGCAATGGAACAAGAAAATACATTCTAACACCTTCATCACCACTTTTCACATACGACACCATACACATCTCATATTCATAGCGTAAGCATATCATTGACATCATCATATATCATAATCATATAACATCCTCATATAATGCAATGCAATGCAATGCGCTGCACATATCTCCTGGAAACTAATACCGGTATGGTTGAGTACACACCCGTCGGTGTGCACCCTCTCCCCCCTTCCATCCCGAAGATGGAGGGTGCCTACTCCTCACTTCCATACACCGCGGTGGATGGAATCACGATGTAGGACTTACTCATTGGCTCTCCGGAATAGTCATAACTTTCTCACCGACCTTCCCCGGATTAGTTATGACTTTCTCACCGCCCGGGCCATGTAACATGCCATGTATGCAAACATGCCAATATCATAAATAACTTGTACACTAACACATGGCATCATAACATAATGAACATATTCATCATATCATTAGCAATCATAACATAATCAACATATTCATCATATCATTGGCAATCATAACATAATCAACATATTCATCATATCATTGGCAATCATTAAGGCATAACATGTGAACATATCATATATTCAATCTCAATCTCAACCAATCTAGCAACTACAACCCGCTACCCATTCCAATACACTTGCCTCAACCACGGCGACGGATTGGCGAGACGTAGATGTCACTCCCGGGGTCACACCACCTGCACAAAGGTACCACACACTCACAATCATGACCACAAAACAGTACGCAAACCCTCTTCTACCCCGACATCGCAAACTACTCGCAAAACCCAAAAACTGAGGTTCTGTCCCGTCGGGACAACAGCCTTCCAAAAGGCATAACTCAGGTTCTAAGACTCCGAATCGAATAAATGAGTACATCCTCGCGTAGCTTAGGAAATTTCCTAACTTTTTCTAAGTATACGGAAAGACTGATTCGGACTCTAAAGTTGTTTAATCTACAAAATACCGTGATCTATTCCAATCACGTCACAGATTTTAATACGTTCGACAAAACAAGCATAACTTTCAAACGGCTGGGCGGAATTGGACGTTCTTTATACCCACTGAAAGGTATTGAAATTACCTACAACTTCTTCAATTGCCGTACGACCAAATTCCGAATCTAAATTGGTGAAAAACCAAACCCTAGGTCGACTGCTCATGCTGCCCAAAACAGAGAACGTGGCAAGCTCAAGATTCCATCTAATCTACCCAACTACAGCACCAACAATTGATCTAAAAACATGATATTAACCCTTATAACATATCCTAGACCAACCTCAAGGATTCCCATGGCCATACCTTCGCCCGACGCACGAAAACCCAATGGATCTCCTCCCGGTTCACGCGATCTCCTTCCTCGCTCCAAATCCACCGGATCTCCTCATCGCGGAGCGCTCCAATGGACGGATCTTTGAGGTGTTGATGTGGAGAACTCCCCTAGGGACAACAAGGGTGGTAGAGAGGTGAGGAGAGGGGTGGAGGAGCAATGGGGAGCAAGGGGGCGCAAGCAAGGGGCAAAAGGGTGTGTGGCGGCTATGGGAGGGAGAGGAGGAGGTGGAGGCTGCTAGGGCAGCAAGGGGGCGCCCCAAGGGCAACATGCTGCCTCCTCTCCCCTCATGGGCCAGAGAGCCCCACTTTTGGCCCACGAGGGGTCCCCCCTAAGGCCCAACACGCCCCGGGAAGGCCCAAAGTCCCGAAAATGGCCCGGAAACGCTATTAACCTCCATACCGTAAGGTTTCAACCTCCCATTCCATAATTCGTAATGTTTTTGACCTCAACATTCACATTAAATAAGGTTACGACACTCTGTGGTGTCACACCCGACTCGGCCGCCGCCGCCGTCGGACTCCCCGCCGCCGCCCGCACCTCCCCGTGCCCTCGGCCGACCCCGCCATCCGCGCCGCGCCACAGGCGGCCTGCGTCTGCCATGCGCCCGTGGCGCCGCCGCCTACCGCCGGCCACCGGGCCTCCCATAGCCGGCGCCCATGGAGACTATGGCCTCCTCTGCTTCCATGCCATGGCAACCCATGGAGAAGAACCTCTATGCCTATGACACCTTGGGCCCACAAGTCATACACTCCAACCAATTCCAATTAATCCCAAAAATCAGAAACAGAATATTCCCGGAATATTCCCTCGTTTTCCAATTTTCCAATTTTCGAACTTCGGAAGCTCATATCTTTTCCGTCCGAACTCCGATTGACTCCGTTCAAATTCCTAAATTCATCTAAAATCAAGATCTACCTGTCAGTACTACTTTTGTAATTTTTGGATTTTATTTATTTTCTTGTATTTATTTGTTGTCTCGTTTTGCGCGTAGTCGACGATCCCGCCGAGTCCGCCGCCGGACTTCAAAGAGTTCAACATTCTCGCTGTGACCAAGGCAAGTCTCATTGACGCATGTTGATCCTACAATTTATAAATGTTTTACCATGTTTTACAAATTGCATCGCTATTTATATAAAGGATGATGTTGACGTTAGGCTATTAGTTATACCTGTTGTGCATACCTCCTTGATATTGTTATCCATGATCCTTTGTCGCCCTAGTATAGCAATCCACCAATATAAATGTTTTTGGAAAAATATTCTTTTATTAGAGAAATGATTATTTAGAAGACAATTCGGATGGAACATATTAGTATGGAATGTAGATTGAAGCTAGAACCTAACTTGGTTGGAGATTACATGCGTATTAGTGTTGATGGGGAGTATTAGTTATGAAATTGATCTACGAACGTTGATGTTTGAAATATTGTGAAGTTGGATTGTGATAGTGGCTCACACTGTAATGGATTGGGGGGAAATTGTGGAAGATGTATGGGGTTGTGAAGTATTCATGATGAATTAAATAGATCATTGCAAGTGAATAATATGTTGAATTGGATTCCTTGGGCTGATAAAATAGTATCAAATGGGAATCAGAGTTAGTTGGATTATTAGTGTTTGTTGGGAGTTATTATTAGAGGACTGATTAAGAAATAGATGATTATGGAAATATAGATATGTGATAATTAATTATGGAGAATTGTGAATAATCCAGAATGTTTGGTGGTTTAGTAAATGATAATGTTACGTATTCTTGGTGGATAAAATGTAGATGATTTAGCGATGACAATGTGAAGGGTTACAATAGGTGATGTGGAGAATGATACTCGATGATTTAATCAATGATATTATCAAATAAACTCGATGTATTAAGTGGATAATAATGAGAATCATACTCGGTGGTTTAGTAGATGATTTTGGGAAATAGGGTTTTGCGATAACCATTTGTGTGGGATTATGAATAATGTGGATTGGGTGTGATTTGCTTAGTCAACTTGGTGTCATTGTTTATGGAAACAGCTCTAGGTAATGAATTATTGAAATCTTGGATTTGTAGAATCTTTCATGAAATATGCTCGGGGATGAGATTAGGAATTATTCTCGGTAGATCAAGTAGATTGAAAGACCAATCGATGTGTGGATGATGGGTAATCAATAAGGAGGCTCATATTTTGAGGAGATTGTTTCATATACAATGATAATAATAGCTTGGCATGATTTTAGAGTTATGATGGCACATGATATCAACTTTACATGGTGGAAGTACTAAATTGGACTGGATTATATAGTACCATGATAAGAATGTGGGAATCTTGGTGGTCTCATGAATTTTGGAAAGTACCGATTTAATTATAATCATGTTTTATCAACCCTAAGATTTGTATTTTATAAACTAAACTATTGGTGGAATAGAATAGTACGGTAGAAATGCTTAGACTCGCAATCGGTCAGTATTCACCTATGGGTGGGAATTTCATTTAACTCTTGAAAACTTGTGTTGGAAATTATAGGCAAGGAGTATTGCCGTTAGTTTACAAAATAAAAATAAAATAGAAAATGGTTTGGACTTGGGCGGAATGGTTTGACTGGTGGGTGCGGATGGAGCGCTAGCTTTCATTGTGCAAGTACCGCCCCAAGTCAGTTAAGGACCGACGCTTATGACTGTCTCCATTCTAAGCATAACCGTACAACCACATGTCAAAGTGGGCACGACACATTTGAATAATTTGTAGAAACCTAACTTAGACTCACCAAACGGTGGAATGTGAGCGCCGGATAGAGGCAATGTTGTTGTTTTTCTCACACGGCGCAAGAGGAGGCTTCTGTACTGGTGGATATAACCCTAATAGCGGTGAAACCTTAGCGGGTGGGTCAGGTTAGGCGTATACATTGTAAAGGCCTTGTCATGATATCCCTGCCGGCACACCTAAGGCAGTGTGCTAATAGCTTGGCATCAAGGGAATATCATGTCTTGTGGGTAAAGCTGTACACCTCTGCAGAGTTAAAACTATTCGAATAGCCATGCCTACGGTCAAAGGCAAAGCTTGCTGAATGCTTTCATACTGGTAGACTTTGGTTTTTGGTTTCAAACTAAACAATGGTTGTTTTGGGATCCGAGAGCGGTTAGAACTCTCGGGTGTGCTTCTGGTGGCTAAAGCCAGGTAGGTGGAATGAACCTGATTTTGTGAACCGTGGCAGACAGAGCCATGTGAATGGATTGAATCATGATCTTTTTGGAATGTGGCGGATAGAGCCTGTATATTAGTGAGTGGTGGTTAGAACCTTCACTGCAATATTACATAATTCAATTATTAAAAAGAATTGCTCAAATATGCTTTGTGAAACTTATTAACAAGTATGAATTGATGAAACTTGGCTTTGTGCAAAAGGACCTTACTAAGCCATCCTTGGATAGCCTACATTGTGCATGATTTCCCAGACTTGCTGAGTACTTTATGTACTCACGTGCTACATTCTAATCATACCTCAGAAGTGAAAAGAAACTGTCAAGGAATTTCAACGACTAGGACGCGCTCTCCACTCGATTGCCTGTGGGCACTTGGATGGGTCGCCTTGGTGTTTTCCTCTTCCGCTGCAGTTGTTCAAGTTGTTCTGCCTGTTCAAGCCGTAATGGGAAACCTTGACCATAAGGTCTTTGCTTTTATTTGGTATTATTCTTATTTAGTTATATGTATTCGTGATATGGTTGTTGATTCATCACTATTTGACTGTGTGTACTAGCTACTGATCTGAGACTAGTACAGAAATACACAGGGGATTCTGGATAGCCGATCCGGGGTCCTACACATCATTCTTAGCATCATATCATAAATCAAGTTGTATCCAATCAAGTCTAGTAACAATCTCAACGATGCCCATTCCAATACACTTGCCTTAACCTCGGGCGACGGATTGGCGAGAGGACGAGGGCACTCCCGGGGTCACACCACCTGCACATACATACTACACACTCAAAACGGCCCGCAAAACAGTACACAAGCACTCTTCTACCCCGACTTCGCAAACTACTCGCAAAACCCAAAAACAGAGGTTCTGTCCCGTCGGGACAGCAGACTTCCAACGAGCATAACTTGCGTTCTAAGACTCCAAATTGTTAAATGAGTACATCCTCGCGTAGCATAGGAAATTTCTTAACTTTTTCTAAGTATATAGAAAAACTGATTCAGCCTCTAAAGTGGTTTAATCTACAGAATACCGTGATCTGTTCCAATCTCGTCACAGTTTTGAACACGCTCAGTAAAATGACCATAACTTTCAAACGGCTGATCGTAATTAAGCATACTTTACGTACAATTAAAGGTATTTCAATTACCTACAACTTCTTCAACAGGCGGACGACCAAATTCCTACTCTAAATTGGCGAAAAACCAAACCCTAGGTCGACTGCTCATGCTGCCCAAAAAAGAGAACGTGGCAAACTCTAGATTTCTTCCAATCTACCCAATTACAACACCACCAATTGATCTAAAAACATGATATCAACCCTTAGAACAGTACCTAGACCAACCCCAAGGATTTCCGTGGCCATACCTTCGCCCAACGAAAGAAAAACCAACGGATCTCCTCCCGGTTCGCGCGATCTCCTTCCTCGCTCCAAATCCACCAGATCTCCTCGTCGCGGAGCGCTCCAATGGATGGATCTTCGGGGTGGTGAGGTGGAGAAGCTTCCCAAGGGCAGCAAGGGGTGGTGGAGAGGGATGGGGAGGAGAGGGGCGCAAGGGGGCGGCTTGGGGAGGTGGAGGCGCCACAAAGGGGAGGTGGGGGAGGTGAGGGGGCGGCTAGGGCATTGGGGGGCGCATATGGGCAGGGGTAATTAAGGCTGGGGGAGGCGCACCAACCAGGTCTCCTACTCCTACTTGGGCTCAAACTCCTTCCCACCAAAGCCCACTACCCTTTCCCTTAGGCCCACTCCCCCGGAAAGGCCCAAACTCCCGGAATCGGCCCGGAAACGCAAATAAACCTCATCTCTTACTATTCTAAAGAAGCACTTGGTGGCAGTGATTCGTTCTTCCCACGTCATTAATTGCCGCTTAATTGCCCTGCTTAATTGCCCTACGCAAGAAACGAAGCGTTAAAGATAGATGTTTGATCTTGTGAAATAATTTTTATTACTTTTTAATCTTTATTTTTCGTTATCAATTTTGTTTTTCGTAGCAACGCACGGGCATGTAACTAGTACCATATGGTTTTAACCTCAAATTTCACATTTTATAATGCTTTGACCTCAACATTCACATTTTATAATGTCACAATCTCTAATTTCTCATTTTATAACGTCTTGACATTCCGTAGTGTCACAATTAACTTATTAGTTAATTCAACATGAAACGCGTGTTGACATCTTCTTTTGGTCTACTAACTATGACGAACCATCATTCATACAACTTGTCATTCCAAGCTTAAAACACATCTCTTCACATTTATTCCGGCATAATTCAACAAATGCCTTTCGTACAATCCCTAAGTCACATATTCAATATCCCTAGTTCATTCAACCAATAAATAATTCAATCCATTCGATATGATCTCCACTAGTCATATTTCACAATTATTGATCCCTGACAGACATTTGTAAACTATTAGTTGTAAGTTATCTTGGGTAACTTATGATGTAACATTCGGTGTCAGAATCTTTCGATGAGAGTGATAATCTTCGATTTGGATGGAATTGACTTTGACGATCTGACTACAACGTACAACGACGAGGCGCCTTAGCAATCGCTAAATGAACTCCAGATGGTTATTGACCTTGCCGTGGGCACGATCAACCTGATCTTGAAGATCAATTCCTGCAAGCAATCGTGACACTACGGATCGACGGTGTGAGTCATTTTCGATGTCGGCATGATGGTATGACTTTAGTATCATGTTTTTGGGCCTTCCCCGTGAGTTTGGGCCTTTCCGAGGGAGAATTTGGGCCTTCCGGGGAAGTTTGGGCCTAGCGGGAGCTAGTTTGGGCCTTAGGGGGATGAAGTGGGCCATTGGTGGGGGAGTTTTGGGCCCATGGCGGGGGAACCCTGAATTTCCTGCCTTGGGGGCGCCCCACCCCTTGCTTGTGCGCCTCCCACCCCCTTCCCCAACCCTAACCGCCACCCCCTAGCACCCCCCTTGCACCTCCAACCCTCCCCCTTCCTCTCCACCTCCCTCCCCTCCTCTAGTCGACCCTCCGTGCAATCTTGCTGTCCGGGAGGTCTCCATCCAAGAGGATCCGGCGTTCCCGGTGATTCCGGAGTTCCCGGTGATTGGAGGAGAGATCGGGTCGCAAGGAGGAGGCGTTCATCGACCGAGTGATCCGTCAAGAAATGGTAAGGGTTTGGGGTCTTGTTCGGGGTGGTCTAGGTGTTGATAGATGGGTAATTCCATGGTTAATTTTGGTGTTTAGGTGCTGTGATTAGAAGGATTTAGGAGATTTGCAATGCTGTCCCACGTTCTGTCCTCAGACAGATTGGGTCATCAGCATTCGGTCGCGGTTTTCGCAATTTTAGAGTCGGAATTTGGTCAGCCGCCTGTTGAGGAAGTTGTAGATAACTTCAATACCTTTAATTTGACACCAAGAACGTCCAATTATGCCTAGCCGTTTGAAAGTTATGATCGTTTTACCGAGCGTGTTCAAATCTGTGACGTAATTGGGACAGAACATAATGTTTTGTAGATTACACAATTTTAGAGTCCGAATCAGATTTTCCCAATACTTAGAAAAAGTTATAAAATTTCCTAAGCTTCGCGATGATGTACTCGTTTAATCGATTCGGAGTCCTAGAACTAAAGTTATGCTAGATTGAAGCATGCTGTCCCGACGGGACAGATTCTCTGTTTTTCGGTTTTGGGAGTAGTTTGTGAAGTCGGGGGTAGACGAGCTTTTGCGTACCGTTTTGGGGGCAAGTTTTGAGTGTGTGGTATGTTTGTGCAGGTGGTGTGACCCCGGGAGTGCCCTCAACCTCTCGCCAATCCGTCGCCCGCGGTTAAGGCAAGTGTATTGGAATGGGTAGCGTGTTGTGTGTTGCTAGAATTGATTAAATGCAAATGGATTACATGATATGATATCTTGCCATGTTTATTGTTTGCCCATGATATGATGAAAATGGTCCATGATGATGCTATGTAATGATTAGTTGTTTATGTTTATGGCTTTATGTTGCATACATGGCATGAAAACTGGCCCGGTCGGTGAGAAAGTCATAACTAGTCTGGTAAGGTCGGTGAGAAAGTTATGACTAATCCGGAGTGCCATTGAGTAAGACCTACCTCGTGATTCCATCCACCATGGTGAATGGAAGCGAGGAGTATGCACCCTTCATCTTCAGGATGGAAGGGGAAAGAGGGTGCATGCCGACGGGTGTGCACTCGGCAATACCGGTATATGCTTCAAGGAGACATGTGCATTGCATTGCATACATGATGATGATAATGAAATGTGTTCAATGAGATTGGAGCATGGTTATGATGTTGTATATGAAAATATGATTTGATCATGATGTTAAGTATGGTTTGTGGCGATGTTGACATTGAACTGTTCTTTATATTCCATTGCAATATACTTGCTGAGTGATGAACTCACGCTTGTGTTTTATGTTGTTTTTAGGTACCATGAAACTGGGTTTGTAGGCATTGAACTGTTCTTTATATTCAATTGGGTTTGTAGGCATGGCCGTATCCATGGTAGTGATGTCCTCATCATCCTCCCCTTCTTGTATTTGAGTCGTCCTCGACTCAAGTTCATCATCTTCTCCCAAGTATGGCTTTAGATCTGATAATTGAGTTGACGGTCTTGAGCTCGAGTCAATGGTCCTTGAACCGACGAAGATGTAGAAGGATGGCTAAGGTGGGGGTCGATGAAGCCATGCATATGAAGTAGAGGATGCTATAAAGTGTCGCCAACTTAATGGTCCTGGTCAAGGTGGGGGCCGATGAAGCCATGCAGTTGATATAATTGCGGCAGCACTTGGTGATGACCATATATATGAATTGTTAGTTCTGTCTAGGATGAGCATGGTCTCATCATCCTCCCCTTCTTGAAGTGGACTCATCCTCGACTCCATCATATTGTCCTACAAAATGTTAGTAATGACAGGAAACAAAGCAATATGCACATTTGCAATCAAATCAAAGGATCGAGAATTTCTATCAACCATATCCTCCCTTTCTTGAAAACTATCATATGACTTGAAAACTATCATATGGCAATTATTAAATTGATGACATTGTTGCATTGCAAACAGAGGTTTAAAATCTGAACAAATGTAAACTCGATGTGCTTTATACTCTCCTTTCTCACTATTTTTGCCAATAACATAAAAAATATTTTGCGATAACTATGACAAATCAGAATGTACAAAAAGTCTCTCCTGTAAATAATTCAGATCACACGGAACATCAAATTCAATGTAGCCCAATGTATATAAAGAAGACATCAATTTCAACTCATCATTTTTGCTTGCAATGTGAATGACATGTTTATTTTCAGCATAAGTGTTTAGTGTGTTAGCGAAAGTAACATGTCGATTCGCTAGTTGTGTCATGGATATAAGTGAAGTATTATCACACAACTCTTCTTTATCACAAGAAATAGGAAGCAAATTATGACATTACGGAATGTGACAATATAGAATACGGCTTTCGGTACGACTTTATAGTGTGTTTTTGGACCGTTTCCGGGTGTTTGGGCCTTTCCAGGGGACTTTGTGCCTTGGGGGTTGAGTTGGGCCTCCGGTGGAAGGGTTTGGGCCCAAGGGGGGAAACTTTTGGGCAGCCAACACTAGCCCCCACCCCTTGGTACGCCCCCCTCCCCAGCCGCCACCCCCAAACCCCCCATGCGCCTCCCCCTTCCCCTCTCTAACCCTAGCCGCCCCTTACCCCCACCTTGCGCCTCCACCTCTCCATCCCCTCCCTAGCAGCCATCCTCCCCTCTCCCAACCTAACAAATCCAAATCCCCTCCATTAGATTAGTTCCTCCACTGTCCGGGATCGATTCTACCGCGAGGAACGATGCAATCTAGCGAGGATCGGCTTCGTTTCGTCTCCGCAGGGGTGAAATTCGTTGGGAAGAAGAGGCTAGGGAAGATTCCAATCTCGAGGTGAAAACAGGAGTTCGGTCCTGTTCTGGCAGCAGGCTTGCGCGGCATATTTCAGCAGGTGGTGTGACCCCGGGAGTGCCCTCAACCTCTCGCCACTCCGTCACTCACGGTTGAAGGCAAGTGTATTGGGATGGGTTGGGTGTTGCATGATTATTAGACTTGCATAGGAGTAATATGATTCCATGATATGTTGACTTGCCATGCTTGTTAATTACTTAAGATATGATGATCATGGTTACACATGGGCTATAAAATTGTAGTATTCAATGTTTATGCAAGTTTTCACATGATCATGTCATATGTGCATTCATAATGGAAGAGGCGTCCCATTCTGATGCGGGCCTCTGTGTTCACACGTAGTGAACACGAAAGACCTACCTCGTAGTCCCATCCACGGTTGTGTATGGGAGTGAGTTAGTAAGAGTAGGCACTCTCCATCTACGGGATGGAAGGGGAAGAGGGTGCACACCGACGGGTGTGCACTCGGCAATACCGGTATGTGCTTCAAGGAGACATGTGCATTGCATTGCATTGCATGAATGAGGATGATTATGAGATGTTTATGAAGATGAACTATGATATGCTTACGATGATGTGTTATGGTATGTGATATTTGTAACACCCTGGCATCTAGTATGCCCTAGATGTCACCAACATAGCAATAATAGGAACTAAATACCACAATTAAGAATAAATTGCAGTAAGGGTGTAAATGCTTGAAACGAAATTTCGGCAGCATATACTTTGTTTTTCCATAGATTTCAGCATCAATAATCATAACATGGCAAGATAGCATAATAGAGAACAATTCTAACATGATAGCTAAGGATTTCATCAACCATTCAAGTCCATCACATACTTTACCCATCACATAAACCAATTATGAATAAACATTGAATCATGGGCATCGACGAGGCAATTAACCATTATAACATTGAGCCTAACGACCAACATAATTGAGGGAAATGTTGGGTGGTGTTTATTTGAATGAAGTTATGTGTGGATATGCATCTAGCTCCCTTTCCCACATGCCGAACTCAAGGTACCTAAAAAAACATCAAACAACAAGCGTGAGTTCATCACTCAGCAAAGTGTACTGCAATAGATTAGAGCATCAACATTAATCAATAGCAACATTATTACATATCATAACACATCGTCAGAAGCATCTCATAGTACAACTTCATAAACATCTCATAATCATCTCCATGAACATCTCATAATCATCTTCATTCATGCAATGCAATGCGATGCGATGCACATGTCTCTTTGAAGCACATACCGGTTGTAACACCCATGCATTTAATATGCCCGAATGCTACCAAATATAGACTAAGCAACCTCTAAATACCACAATTACAAGTAAATTACAGCAAATGAGCAAATGCTAATACCGAAAATTTCGGCAGCATCTCCTTTGTTTTTCCATGAATTGAAGCAACAACAGTAGCATAGCAATTTAAGGCAATATATGAGACATCCAAAACAGCAATAAGTAGTGGTATGACAGCAATATAAGTCAAATTTTAAGCACTTAGAGTCTTCATGAGCCAAACAAACAATAAGGCTCTCATAATGCAAAACTAGATCATAAACCAACATGCATCACACTAAATTTATTATCAAGACTCCAAATGAATAACTGTGGGAACAATTGTGTGAAGATACGTGTAGGAGTGTGACTAGTTCCCTTCCCCGCATGCCGGTCTCATGGTACCTAAAACAACAAGAAAGCACAAGCGTGAGTTCAACACTCAGCAAGTATATTGCAATGGTACCAAAGAACAATTACATGGCTTCAACACCTCAATCATGCCTATCATCTTATTCATACTCACATATCATTTTTCACATATCATCATCATCATATATGCAATGCGATGCGATGCACATGTCTCCTGAAAACTCATACCGGTATGGTTGAGTGCACACCCGTCGGTGTGCACCCACTCTCCCCTTCCATCCCGAGGATGGAGGGTGCCTACTCCTCGCTTCCATCCACCGCGGTGGATGGAATCAAGATCTAGGACTTACTCAATGGTGCCTCGGACTAGTCATAACTTTCTCACCGACCTTACCGGACTAGTTATGACTTTCTCACCGACCCGTCCATGTATCATGCCATGTATGCAAACATGCCAACATCATAGATAACTTGTACATTAACACATGGCATCACAACATAATAAAACATATTCATCATATCAATGGCAAATATTAAAGCATGGCATATGAACATATCATATATTCAATTTCAACTCAACAAAACTAGCAATCTACAACCCGCTACCCATCCAATACACTTGCCTCAACCACGGGCGATGGATTGGCGAGAAGTAGAGGGCACTCCCAGGGTCACACCACCTGCACATAGGCACCACACACTCAAAATCATGCCCACTAAACAATACGCAAACACTCTTCTACCCGGACTTCGCAAACTACTCGAAAAACCCAAAAACAGAGGTTCTATCCCGTCGGGACAGCAGACTTCCAAAGGGCATAACTTGGATTCTGAGACTCCGAATAGATTAAACGAGTACATCCTCGAGTAGCTTAGGAAATTTCCTAACTTTTCTAAGTATATGGAAAAACTGATTCGGACTGTAAAGTGGTTTAATCTACAGAATACTGTGATCTGTTCCAATCTCGTCACAGTTTTTAACACGTTCAGTAAAACAAGCATAACTTTCAAACGGCTGGGCGGAATTGGACCTTCTTTATACCCACTGAAAGGTATTGAAGTTACCTACAACTTCATCAACAGGCAGACGACCAAACTCCGAGTCTAAATTGGCGAAATCTCAAACCCTAGGTCGACTGCTCATGCTGCCCGAAACAGAGAACGTGGCAACCTTTAAATTTCATCTAATCTACCCAATTACAGCACCACCAAATGATGTAAAAACATGATATCAACCCTTAGAACAGTACCTAGACCAACCCCAGGGATTCCCGTGGCCATACCTTCGCCCGACGAATGAAAAACCAACGGATCTCCTTGTCGCGAAGCGCTCCAATGGACGGATCTTCGGGGTAGTGAGGTGGAGAACTCCCCTAGGGGCAGCAAGGGAGGTGGAGAGGTGGTGGAGGGGTGGTGGCGCAATGGGGAGATGTGATGGGGGGCGGCTAGGAGGATGATTGGGGGGCGGCTAGGGCACACAAGGGGGTGGGGGGCGCACAATGAAGGGGTGGGGTGTAAGCAAGGGCAGGGGGAGGCACATCCACCAGTCCAAATAGGTCTCCTACTCCCACATGGACTCAAACACCTTCCCACCAAAGCCCACGGTCCTTTCCCTTAGGCCCAAACCTCCCTGGAAAGGCCCAAACTCCCGAAAACGCGAATAAACCTCATACCGTATGGTTTTAACCGCAAATTTCACATTTTATAATGTTTTGCCCTTAACATTCACATTTTATAAGGTTACGACACTCCGTGGTGTCACATTCTCCCCCCCTTCAACAGGATTCGACCTCGAATCCAAGACACACTAATACGCAACCCAGCAAAGCAAAAGGTAGCTAGGTTTCACATCACATACCTGAGGCGAAAAGCTCGGGATACTTCTCGCGCATGCGAGTCTCCAGCTCCCAAGTCGCTTCTCTCTCAGTCTGATGTGACCACAGGACTTGACAAACTTGAGTGTCCTGTTCTTCATCACTCGCTCCGAAGTCCCTAGGATTTTCATAGGACGGGACTCGAAGGTGAGGTCCTGCTCAAGCACTAATGGTTCCAACGGAACCACCAACTCCAGATCATGCAAGTACTTTCTCAGCATCGAAACATGGAACACATTATGCACTCCTTGCATTGACTCCGGTAGCTTTAGACGATAGGCCAGCTTACCAACTCGGGCAATTATCGGAAATGGCCCAACATACCTCGGACTAAGCTTCCCCTTGGTGCCAAATCGAACCACACCCTTAGTGGGAGATACTCGCAAGAGTACGCTATCACCCACCTCAAACTCCAAATCTAGACTCCTCACATTAGCATAGCTTTTCTGTCTACTCTGCGCTGCAAGAAGGTTCTGCCGTACCTCCGCCACGCGATCAACAGTCTGCTGAACCCAATTCGGTCCAAGAACTGCTCTCTCGCACACAGCATCCCAACAAAGCGGCGATCTGCACTTCCGGCCATACAGTACCTCATAAGGAGCAGCCCGGATGCTGGAATGATAGCTGTTATTATAAGCAAACTCTGCCAGAGGCAAATGATCTTCCTAGCTACCTTTCCAAGCCATCACACAGGCCCTGAGCATGTCCTCCAAAGTCTGAATGGTACGCTCAGACTGCCCATCCGTCTTAGGGTGGAAAGCGGTACTAAGGCGAAGCTGTGTACCCAAAGCACTCTGTAAACTCTCCAAAAATTTTGAAACAAATTTCGCATCCCGATCAGAGATAATGGTCTTGGGTACCCCATGCAGTCTCACAATCTCCCGCACGTAGATGGGAGCCAACTCGCTCGCTGAATGGGTAGTACGGATGGGAATGAAGTGTGCAGACTTGCTAAGACGGTCCACCACAACCCAAACAGCATCCTTCCCTCGTGGAGTACGAGGTAGGCCAACCACAAAATCCATGGAGATATCATCCCATAGCCACACAGGAATCTCCAATGGCTGCAACAGACCAGCAGGGCGCTTGTGTTCGGCCTTGATCTTCTGACAAATCCCACAAGACGCCACATACTTGATAATATCTACTCTCATCCTTTTCCACCAGAAATTCTTTTTCAAATCCCTGTACATCTTGGTCTCCCCAGGATGGACTGTGTACGGGGTGCGATGAGCCTCCTTCAGGATATCCTCTTTCACTTGGGATTTCTGAGGTACACACATGTAACACCCCGGCATTTAATATGCCCGAATGCTACCAAACATAGACTAAGAAACCTCTAAATACCACAAATACATGTAAATTACAGCAAAGGCACGAATGCTAAACCCCGAAATTTCGGCAGCATCTCCTTTGTTTTAACATGAATTGAAGGAACAACAACAGCATAGCAATATATGGCAATATAAGAGGCATCTAAAATAGCAATAATTAACAGCATGACAGCAATATAAATCTAATTCCAAGCATTCAATGTCTCCATGAGCCAAACGAACAATAAGACTCTCATATCGCAAAACTAAACCATTAATCAATAAGCATCACACTTAATTTATTATCAAGACTCCAATTGAATGACTATGGGAACAAATAAGTGAAGCTACGTGTAGAAGTGTGACTATTTCCCTTCCCCGCATGCCGGTCTCATGGTACCTAAAACAACAAGAAAGCACAAGCGTGAGTTCAACACTCAGCAAGTATATTGCAATGGTACAAAAGAACAATTACATGGCTACAACAACTCACATCATGTCTATCATCTTATTCATGTTCACATATCATTATCATCATCATCATGTATGCAATGCGATGTGATGCATATGTCTCTTGGAAACTCATAACGGTATGGTTGAGTACACACCTGTCGGTGTGCACCCTCTCCCCCCTTCCATCCCGAAGATGGAGGGTGCCTACTCTCGCTTCCATTCACCGTGGTGGATGGAATCACAATGTAGGACTTACTCAATGGCGCTCCGGACTAGTCATAACTTTCTCACCGACCATACCGGACTAGTTATGACTTCTTCACCGACCCGGCCATGTATCATGCCATGTATGCAAATATGCCAACATCATAGATATCTTGTACATTAACACATGGCATCATAACATAATAAAACATATTCATCATATCAATGGGAAACATTAAAGCATGGCATGTGAACATATCATATATTCCATTTCAATCTCAAATCTACAACCCGCTACCCATTCCAATACACTTGCCTCAACCACGGGTGACGGATTGGCGAGAAGTAGAGGGCACCCCCAGGGTCACACCACCTGCACATAGGCACCACACACTCATAATCATGCCCACAAAACAATACGCAAACACTCTTCTACCCCGACTTCGCAAACTACTCGCACAACCCAAAAACAGAGGTTCTGTCCGGTCGGGACAGCAGACTTGCAACGAGCATAACTTGGGTTCTAAGACTCCGAATCGATTAAATGAGTACATCCCCGCGTAGCTTAAGAAATTTACTAACTTTTTCTAAGTATATGGAATAACTGATTCGGAATCTAAAGTGGTTTAATCTACAGAATACCGCGATCTATTCCAATCACGTCACAGTTTTTAACACATTCGGTAAAACGAGCATAACTTTCAAACGGATGGGCAGAATTGGACGTTCTTTATACCCACTGAAAGGTATTGAAATTACCTATAACTTCTTCAACAGGCGGCCAACCAAATTCCAAATATAAATTGGCGAAAACCCAAACCCTAGGTCGACTGCTCATGCTGCCCGAAACAGAGAACGTGACAAACTCTAGATTCCTTCTAATCTACCCAATTACAGCACCACCAATTGATATAAAAACATGATATCAACCCTTAGAATAGTACCTATACCAACTCCAAGGATTCCCATGGCCATACCTTCGCCCGATGAACGAAGAACCAACGGATCTCCTCCCGATTTGCGCGATCTCCTTCGTCGCCCCAAATCCAATGGATCTCCTCGTCGTGGAGCGCTCCAATGGATGGATCTTTAGGGTGATGAGGTGGATAGGCTTCCTTAGGCATCAAGGGGTGGTGGAGAGTGGAAGGGATGGCGCGAGGGGGATTGGAGGCGCCCAAAGTGGGGGGTGGCGGCTTGGGTGGTGGGTGGAAGAGGTGGAGTGGCGGCTAGGGTTGTGGGGCGCATGTGGGCAGGGGGAGGATGCCCCCAAGGCAGGTTATCCTGCCTCCCCCTCCCTCATGGGCCCAAAAATGCTCCCACCAAGGACCACAACACATCCCCCTTGGGCCCGAACTCCCCCGGAGAGGCCCAAACTCCCGAAAACATCCTGAAAATGCGAATAAACCTCACAGCGTTTAGTTTTAACCTCCTATTTCATATTTTATAATGTTTTGACCTCAACATTCACATTTTATAACATTACGACACTCCGTGGTGTCATATTCTCCCCCCTTAAACAGGATTCGACCTCGAATCCGAAGAACGCCAAAATCAACAACAAAGTCCCCAAGGGACAAAAGACTTCTTTGCAACACCAAAACATTCACACAAAGACTTAATCCGGAACAAACGACAAGCGAGTTCTCAAAACCAACACTTGGCGAGAAAATGTTGATTTAGCTCAACAGAGTGCAACCTCTCACGGTTTCACCTTTACTTCCAATTTCCTCAATCGAATTCCTCGATTTCACCCATTAAAGGGCTCAATTGAAAATACTACATATGCCCAAAGCCTCACATCAATCATTTCATACAATTATCGCAAACGACAACGCTACCACCAAACACCAATCAAGAACCAAGAAAACACTGGTTCTCAACTCTTGCAATTGGGCGCCTTTTAAACCGAGCGGACCATTCCCGAGAAATGCCACCGAACGAAATGACTCACTCAAAGACATCCGCTTTCCGATACACAATCACGCTAACATTTCATTCCATCCACTCCCAGGCAAATCTCATACCTAGAGACAACTAGCTAAGACAATTGCTCACGACAGGGCATTTATCTCCGAATTACCTTCATCTTATCTATCACCCATCGATACTCTCAATACAAAACTGAACAACGACATCAACAACCTCCATCAAAATCCACCCTTTATACCACTAATGTCCAACACCTAGCCCAAGCTAGGACCGTAAAACCTTACCAAACCACCATTGGTGCGTTTCCCAAGAGGGTGTCTCCCTCACAAACTTTTCACGCAACCAACCAAGCCCAAGAGTATACATCCTTAGCATACTCAACCATAAACCATGAACCCCATTGATCCACGAAAACAACTCGAACCCCAAAGCGCTAAAAAACCACTTTGGAAAGAATTCGGCAACATTCAATGAGCACTCATTTTTTTCCTAAGTCAAATCGCAAAGAAAACTCAAATCTCTAACACCACAGCCAAAATACCATAATTTATTCATTCTTTCTTTTCATACTAGGAAGAAATGGAAATCTCGATACATGACAAGAATGCACACTTTTCAAGAGCACTCCGGATTAGTCATATATCCATATATGACTTTCTCACCGACCTGGCTCACCGACTCATTTATCATTGAACATTTATAAACGATGCCATGCTTCGTTTTCACCATTCGCTCATCATGTAACAACAATACCGAAAAGTCATTCACCAAAAGACTTCTTCCTTGGTATCACATGATTGAAACACACATAACATTGACGGTTGCGCTAAATCATATAGACTATGACTGCAACACCGTTAGCAGGAACACACCACGTCATGTTAGAACCCACCATTTCTCGAAAGCTAAACTTGCAAAACCTCGCATTTTAACCCACAATCAGCATTTGGAAAAGAACATCGGCTCCAAAGTCAAACATCTGCACACACAACCACCACAAATTTTCTCAAAGAGAAAGGGAAACTCATTTCAAAAGGGAACACTTCACTAACAAAATCACTTATGAAACATTCATAAAAATCCAGCCTTGTGAAGCATCCGCACACCAGACACATTTTCCAAATAACTCCAACTCTAGCCAAATAGAGTTACACATCAAGGGCTTAACTCAAAAGTTTCCAACACAACCCATTATGACCATCTGCTTCCTTTTAAGCATTTATTCCAAAGGTAATTCAGTGAGAACGCGAAAGAGCGCGATCCACTCAAAGACTTTTGGATGTCAACTCATACTCACAACACAAACTAAACAAATTCGCCAAAACCAAATATTGGCACCAATTTCTACGAGTTTTAGGGAATCTCTGAAACTCAACATAAGTAACACTTTTGACCAAAAGCATTCAACCAAGATAGCAAACAACCAAACTAGTCCAGAAGGTTTTAAACACCAGCTTAGCATAAATACAATCATCTCTAGTGTTCTACTACGCTTTCCATTAAAGACTTCAAAATTCACTACTTACTCATTGAGAAAGTCCAACCGGATTTAACAAAATTTACATAACAATTTTTTTCTCTAGTTACCATTCCCAACACTTTTAATTAGGGTTTATGATGCTTATCAAAAAGGCACCCCACCAAGACTACACTGACATGATCCCCACGGATCACCAAATCATAATACATCTTATTCTAAATTTGAAACATAGTACTTCAACAAATCTTTCAGCAAGATCAACCTATAAATTTCATACCACCTATATGTTCACATCTCGACAACCGAACCTTATTCAGTTAAACAACGACTTCAATATGTAAATATTATCTCCACAGGGAAGAATTCGTAAGTGAGACTCTAAGTTATACTTTCATTAAGGAAAAAAATTCATTCATCATGTTAATTATCCAAAGCTCACTCCATTGCAACATGTTACAGTAACCTCCATTTTTAACAAGGATTTTCAACAATTAATCTAAGCAATTACCACCACTACTGTGACACCACGGAGTGTCATATCTTATAAAATGTGAATGTTGATGTCAAAAACTTTATAAAATGTGAAAATAGAGGTTAAAACTTTACGTTATGCCATTTATAGCGTGTTTTTGGGCCGTTTTCGGGTGTTTGGGCCTCACCGGGGGACTTTGGGCCTTGGGGGTTGAGTTGGGCATCCAGTGGAAGGGTTTGGGCCCAAGGGGGGGGACTTTTGGGCAGCCAAATCTAGCCCCCACCCCTTGGTGCGCCCCCACTCCCTCTCCCAACCCTAGCGCCACCCCCTAGCCCCCCATGCGCCTCCACCCTTCCCCTTCCTCTCCATCTTCCCCCATGGAGCCACCACCCCTCTCCTCCCCTCTCCACCTCCCTTGCTGCCCCTAGGGGAGTTCTCCACCTCACCACCCCGCAGATCCGTCCATTGGAGCGCTCCGCGACGAGGAGATCCGGTGGATTTGGAGCAAGGAAGGAGATCGCGCGAACAGGGAGGAGATCCGTTGGGTTTTCGTTCGTCGGGCGAAGGTATGACCACGGGGATCCTTGGGGTTGGTCTAGGTTCTGTTATAAGGGTTAATATCATGTTTTTAGATCAATTGGTGGTGCTGGAATTGAGTAGATTAGATGAAATCTAGAAGTTGCCACGTTCTCTATTTCAGGCAGTATGAGCAGTCGACCTAGGGTTTGGGTTTTCGCCAATTTAGATTCGGAATTTGGTCGGTCGCCTGTTGAATAAGTTGTAGGTAATTTCAATACCTTTCAGTGGGTATAAACAATGTCCAATTCCGCCCAGCCGTTTGAAAGTTATTCTAGTTTTACCGAATGTATTAAAATATGTGACGTGATTGGAACAGATCACGGTATTCTGTAGATTAAACCACTTTAGAGTCCGAATCAGTTTTTTCATATAATTAGAAAATGTTAGGAAATTTCCTAAGCTACGCGAGGATGTACTCGTTTAATCAATTCGGAGTCGTAGAACCCGAGTTATGCTCGTTGCAAGTCTGCTGTCCCGACGGGACAAAACCTCTGTTTTTTGGATTTAGCGAGTAGATTGCGATGTCGGTGTAGAAGAGGGTTTGCTTACTGTTTTGTGGACATGATTGTGAGTGTGTGGTACCCATGTGCAGGTGGTGTGACCCCGGGAGTGCCTTCTACTTCTCGCCAATCCGTTGCCTGTGGTTGAGGCAAGTGTATTGTAATGGATAGCGGTTTGTAGGTTGCTAGTTGAGACTAGATGAAATTGATTATATGATATGATCACTTGCCATGCTTTAATGATTGCCATTGATATGATGATTATGCTTATTATGTTATGATGCCATATGTTAATGTACAAGTTAATTATGATGTTGGCATGTTTGCATACATGGCATGATACAAGGCCCGGGCGGTGAGAAAGTCATAACTAGTCCGGGGAAGGTCGGTGAGAAAGTTATGACTATTCTGGAGAGCCAATGAGTAAGTCCTACATCGTGATTCCATCCACCGCATTGTTTGGAAGCAAGGAGTAGGCACCCTCCATCTTCGGGATGGAGGGGGGGAGAGGGTGCACGCCGACGGGTGTGTACTCAACCATACCGGTATGAGTTTCCAAGGAGACATGAGCATCGCATCGCATTGCATACATAATGGTGATGATATTGATATGTGATCATGAATGAGATGAAACACATGATATGAGTTCTTATAGCCATGTAATTGTTTTTGTATACCATTGCAATATGCTTACTGAGTGTTGAACTCATGCTTGTGCTTTCTTGTTGTTTTAGGTACCATGAGATCAGCATGCGGGGAAGGGATTTAGTCACACTTCTACACGTAGCGTCACTCAATTGTTCCCACAGTCACTCAATTGGGTCTTGATAATAAATTAAGTGCGATGCATATTGATTTATGGTTTAGTTTTGCGATATGAGAGTCTTATTGTTCGTTTGGCTCACTGAGACATTGAATGCTTGGGATTAGACTTATATTGCTGTCATGCCTTTAATTATTGCTGTTTTAGATGCCTCTTATATTGCCATATATTGCTATGCTGTTGATGTTCCTTCAATTCATGTTAAAACAATGAGATGCTGCCGAAATTTCGGTTTTTAGCATTTGCTCCTTTGCTGTAATTTACCTTAATTTATGGTATTTAGATGTTGTTTAGCCTATGTTTGGTAGCATTCAGGCATGCTAGATGCTGGGGTGTTACAGTTGGTATCAGAGCGGGCTGTAGTTCCCTGGAATGTGTATTTTTTTTAGTGTCATGCTATAGGGTACAACTAAAATGTGATGTGGAATAACTTAGAAACATAACTTAGGTTTTAACTAAAATTTTGTCATAGGATAGCAACATTAAAACTTGCAAAAGTGGTATAACTAATCTAAAATTTGACACACATGGATGCACTGTAGGAAAAGGGTATGGGTATCGTTACTTACGCTTAAATGTTGTATTTAAGCTTTGATGTTGAATGCTAAAGTTGGTAATGTATGTTGCCATGTTATTGAGAGATTTGATTGTACTGTTCTTGGTATTGTGATAAAGTGGGGTTGTGGTGCCGAAGGGTTTCGGTCACTTCTTTTTGTTCATAGTAAGGGTGTGGTTTGACGGTGTGGCCGGTTAGCGCCATCACCGAAGAATTATTAACCCCTGTAGGAGGAGTGCTTACCCTTTCTGTCGTAGATCGGGTAGTTGACTGGAGTCAAATAGAAAAGATTGGTGGTAGATTCCTTCGGGTGTTCTTTATCGTTCTGACGGTCGGTTTCGGTTGGTTTTCTTGGCTCTGGTTGATTGAAGTCAAAATAGAAGTGTTTGGAATTGGATTTTCGCGGAGTGTCCCTTCGGTGTTTCTTGGTTTTGTCTTCTTTGGGTGAAGGCAAAGAAGAAGAGTTTTGTGTTGCGCGTCTTTTGGTCGCCTTTTTGCTTTGACACCGGTTCTGTCAGTTGCCTTGCAAAGAAAAGTATAGTTTTGGTTCTTGTGTGTCTTACTCTGAGTTTAAAAGAAGTTATTGAAGCGTGTGCAAAAAAAAAGGGTAAGTTGTGTCGATTTATGTTTTGTACCTTTGTCCGTAAAGGTTTACTTGGTCGCTTGGTTCCCTCCTGTGGGAGTCTTTAAGATTTAAATGTGCTTTGGAGTCATGTCCCATTGCAACTTTGAGAGTCAAGCTTATTTGTGAGCTTTGGTTGAGTATTAAAAGAATAATGCTGCAAATAAAGTAAGTATTCGTTTGACTGAAATTACTTGTCAAAAGTGAAAATTGTTGTTTAGCATGTTATGTAATATGTAACAATGTGGTTTATGGAAATGATGTGCTCCTTAGTTAAATTGCGAGTTGAATCAATTAAATGTAATTGTTATCTTTAGCTTAAGATTAAATGAACTTGTAGTGTTGTAGATTACTCTATAGCAACAATAATTAAAGGTGTTAATGTACATTTTTAGAATCTGTTGCTTTGCTTTAAAAGTGCTTATGACCCCCGATTATGTTTAAAGTTTTAAACCCTGATGCATAGTTAGAACATTAAGATGATGTAGACTGTTGTTATTGTTAAAGAAACTTTGCTGGTTGTTTAAAGATGTTCTAATCTAATGGGTTAATAGAGAAATTTAATCGTGTTGGCTAGTGGCTTTAACTTGGAAGTTGATTAGAGTTGCTATTTTTTGTTGTTGCAAACTACTAGTATATTTGGATGTATGCAGTTGTGTCTCTACAATGCTAGTATTGATATCAATTGAGAAGACATAAGACTTATTGTTAATGATGTTGTTAAGGGCAGTGTTAATGCTAGTATTCAATCTATTCTCAATAGTTGGAGTATGTTGTGTGGTGGTAATTTTGTTATAACATATGTATAGGGTAGCTAAACGTAATGTTGTTGGTTGATGATTATGCCGTTTGTTGATATTGATGGCTTAGTAGTGGTGGTAATTGCTTAGATTAATGGTTGAAAATCCTTGTTAAAAATGGAGGTTACTGTAACATGTTGTGATGGAGTGGACCATGGATAATTAATATGATGTAGAATTTTATCCTTAATGAATGTATGTCTTAGAATCATAGTTACGAGCTTTGCTTTGTGGAGATAATATTTACTTGTTGAAGTCATTTATTGATTGAACAGGTTCCAATTGTCAAGATGTTGACTTATGGATGGTATAAAATTGATAGGTTGATCATGCTAAAGTATTTGTTGAAGTATTATGTTTTAGAATGAGAATAGGATGTTGTTTGATGTGTTTGTCTTTGGAAAACAGGATGAAGTAGTATTGGTTAGATGTTTTTTTTATAAGCATCGTAAACTTTATTTATAAGTGTTGGGAATGGTAACTACAGAAAGAAATTGTTATGTAAATTTTGTTAAATCCGGTTGGACTTCCTCAATGAGTAAGTAGTGAATTTTGAAGTCTTTAATGGAAAGCGTAGTGGAACACTAGAGATGATTGTATTTATGCTAAGCTGGTGATTAAAACCTTCTGGACTGTTTTGGTTGTTTGCTATCTTGGTTGAATGCTTTTGGTCAAAGTATTCCTTATGCTGTGTTTCAGAGTTTCCCTAAAACTCGTAGAAATTAGTGCCTATTTTTGGATTTGGCTAATTTGTTCAGTTTATGCTATGGGTATGGTTTTACACCCAAAAGTCTTTGAGCAGATCGCGCTCCTTCGCGTTCGCCCTGCATCATATTTGGAGTAAATTTTAAAGGAAGAAGAAGGTCTTAGTGGGGTGTGTTGGAGATTCTTGAGATTCAATTTGTAACTCCATTTGGCTAGAGTTGGAGTTATTTGAAAATGTGTGCGGTGTTTGAAAATGCTTCACAAGGTGGATTTTATGAATGGTTCATAAGTGATTTTGTTAGTAAAGTGTTCCCTTTTGAAATGAATTTCTCTTTCTCTTTGAAAAAAAAATTGCGCTGGTTGTGTGTGCAGACGTTTGACTTTGGAGTTGATGTTCTGTTCCAAAATGTTGATTTTGGTTAGAATGCGAGGTTTTGCAAGGTTAGCTTTAAATGGATGGTGGGTTTTGACACGACGTGGTGTTTTGCTGTTAACTATGCTTCCGTCATAGTTTATATGAATTAGCGCAATCCTCGATGTTATTCGAGTTTTATTCATGTGATACAGAGGAAGAAGACGTCTTGTGAATGACTATTCGGTAGTGTTGTTACATGATGAATGAATGGTGAAAAGTAATCATGACATCGTTTATAGATGTTAAATGATAAAAGAGTCGTTGAGCCAGGTCGGTGAGAAAGTCATATATGGATATATGACTAATCCGGAGTGCTCTTGGAAAGCTGCATGCATGTCCTGAATCGAGATTTCAATTGCCTTCTAGTACGAGAAGTAAGAATGAATATCTTCTGGTATGTTGGTTATGGT
The DNA here is from genome assembly GCA_036346355.1 of Rhipidocladum racemiflorum. Lineage (NCBI taxonomy): Eukaryota > Viridiplantae > Streptophyta > Magnoliopsida > Poales > Poaceae > Rhipidocladum > Rhipidocladum racemiflorum. The sequence continues at coordinate 50,012,196 of CM070589.1, forward strand.
GTAAGAGATCTGAGCTTTCTTTGCATCTTGGCTTAGGAAAAATAAAATAAGTACTCCCTGGTCGTTGCCGAACTCTTTCCAATGTGGCTTTTAGCGCTTTGGAGTTCGAGTTGTTGTATGTGGACCAATTGGGTTCATGTTACGGTTGGGCTGACTCATCAATGGTACTGTTTGTCCTGGTCCTTTAAGTGTAACGATGTGAGGGCGAGGCTTTCTTAGTAAGAGAAATCTGGTGTGGCTAGTAGTTGATCGTAAATGGTGTAGAAGTGAAGAGTAAAGTATGACACTACGGAATGCCGAAACTTTATAAAATGTGAAATTAGAGATTGTGGCATTACAAAATTTGAATGTTGAGGGCAAGAACATTATAAAATGTGGAATTAAGGTTAAAACCATGTGGTATGAGGTTTACATGCTTTTTTCGGGCCGTATCCGGGAGTTTGGGCCTTTCCGGGGGAGTTTGGGCATAAGGGAAAGGGTCGTGGGCTTTGGTGGGAAGGAGTGGGAGTCCAAATAGGAGTAGGAGACCAGGTTGGGGGCTTTCCCCTGCCCCTTTATGCGCCCCACCCCTGCCCCATTGCGCCCCCTTGTGCCCTAGCCTCTCCCCACCTCTCCCTCTCCCTTTTTGCCCTAGCCACCACCCCTATTGTTGCTCCCCTTTGCACCACCACCCCTCTCCTCACCTCTCCACCACCCTTGCTGCCCTAGGGGAGTTCTCCACCTCCCCAACCTGAAGATCCATCCATTGGAGCGCTCCGCGACGAGGAGATCCGGTGGAATCGGAGCGAGGAGGGAGATCGCGCGAACCGGGAGGCGATCCGTGGGTTTTTCATTCGTCGGGCGAAGGTATGGCCATGGGACTCCTTGGGATTGGGCTGGGTACTGTTCTAAGGATCAATATCATGTTTTTAGATCAATTGGTGGTGCTGGAATTGAGTAGATTAGGTGAATTCTAGAAGTGGTCACGTTCTCTGTTTCGGACAGCACGAGCAGTCGACCTAAGGTTAGTTGTTCGCCACTTTAGATTCCGAATTTGGACGTACGCCTGTCGAAGAAGTTGTAGGTAATTTCAATACCTTTCAGTGGGTATAAAGAACGTTAAATTCCGATCAGCCGTTTGAAAGTTATGGCTGTTTTACCGAGCGTGTTAAAATCTGTGATGTGATTGGAATAGATCTCGGTATTTTGTAGATTAAACAACTTTAGAGTCCGAATCAGTCTTTCCTTATACTTAGGAAAAGTTAGTAAATTTCCTAAGCTATGAGAGTATGTACTCGTTTAATTGATTCGGAGTTTTAGAACCCGAGTTATGCCTTTTGGAAGGCTGTTGTCCCGGCGGAACAGAACCTCTGTTTTTGGTTATTGCGAGTAGATGGCAATGTCGGGGTAGATGAGGGTTTGCGTACTATTTTGTGGTCACGATTGTGAGTGTGTGGTACCTATGTGCAGGTGGTGTGACCTCGGGAGTGCCCTCTACATCTCGCCAATCCGTCGCCCGAGGTTGAGGCAAGTGTATTGGAATGGGTAGCGGGTTGTAGTTTGTTTAATTGATTGAGATTGAAATTTGAATATATGACATGTTCACATGCCATGCTTTAATGTTTGCCATTGATATGATGAATATGTTTATTTCGTCATGATGCCATGTGTTAATGTACAAGTTATCTATGATGATGCCATGTGTTAATGTACAAGTTATCTATGATGATGCCATGTGTTAATGTACAAGTTATTCATGATGTTGGCATATTTGCATACATGGCATGATACATGGCCCGGGCGGTGAGAAAGTCATAACTAGTCCGGGGAAGGTCGGTGAGAAAGTTATGACTAATCCGGAGAGCCAATGAGTAAGTCCTACATCGTGATTCCATCCACCGCGGTGTGGGGAAGCGAGGAGTAGGCACCCTCCATCTTCGGGATGGAAGGGGGGAGAGGGTGCACACCGACGGGTGTGTACTCAACCATACCGGTATGAGTTTCCAAGGAGATATGAGCATCGCATTACATACATAATGATGATGATAAGGATTTGTGAATATGAATGAGATGATATACATGATGTGAGTTGTTGTAGCTATGTAATTGTTTTTGTTTGAACCATTGCAATATACTTGCAGAGTTTTGAACTCACGCTTGTGTTTTCTTGTTGTTTTAGGTACCATGAGACCTGTAACACCCCGGCATTTAATATGCCTGAATGCTACCAAACATAAGCTAAACAACAACTAAATACCACAATTTACCATAAATTCCAGCAAAGGTACATATGCTAAAAACCGAGATTTCGGCAGCATCTCCTTTGTTTTAACATGATTCGAAGGAGCAACAACAGTATAGCAATATATGGATTATGAGAGACAACTAAAAACAGCAATAATTAACGACTTAGCAACAATATAAGTCTAGTTTCAAACACATAATGTCTCCAAGGGTCAAACGAACAATAAAACTCTCATATAGCAAAGCTAAACTTTAACGCAATAATCATCACACGCAATTTATTATGAACCTAATAGAATGACTTGTGGAATCAATATGGTGAAGCTACGTGTGGGCGTGTGACTATTTCCCTTCCCCGCATGGCGGTCTCATGGTACATAAAACAACAAGAAAACACAAGCGTGAGTTCGAAACTCTGCAAGCATATTGCAATGGACAACAAGAACAATATCATGGCAATAACATCTCCCATCATATATATCATCTCATTCATGAACAATTAACAATATCATCATCATTATGTATGCAATGTAATGCAATGCTCATGTCTCTGTAACACCCCGGCATTTAATATGCCCGAATGCTACCAAACATAAGTTAGACAACATCTAAATGCCACATTTAAACATAAATTCCAGCAAAGGGATATATGCTAAAAACCGATATTTCGGCAGCATCTCCTTTGTTTTTCCATGAATTAACACAATATCGAAATCATGGCAAGATATATCATAGCACACGACATCTAGAACATCAACATAACTGGACATATCATCGAATTACGCCATTAATACCACGCTCAACCACTTCATAATCTATAACGAAGCAAATAAGGAATCACAAGCATGCTAAATTAAACCATACATTAAGTTTAAGGCACAACTCTTAATATCATGTCTCCAAGCGTGTAATTATGGATTATGATGGTGGAGCTACGTGTAGAAGTGTAGCTAAACCCCTTTTTCCCGCATGCCGATCTCAAGTACCTAAAAACAACATAAAACACAAGCGTGAGTTCGAAAACTCAGCAAGCATATTGCAATGGACAACAAGATCATTTACAAGACAATAATACCTCACGTCACATATAACATCTCATACTTGAACACATAACAACATCCTCATCATTTAATATTTATTGTAATGCAATGCAATGCAATGCAATGCTATGCTCATATCTCCTTAGAAACTCATACCGGTATGGTTGAGTACACACCCGTCGGTGTGCACCCTTTTCCCCCCTTCCATCCCGAAGATGGAGGGTGCCTACTCATCGCTTCCATTCACCACGTGGATGGAATCACGATGTAGGTCTTACTCAATGGCGTTCCGGACTAGTCATAACTTTCTCACCGATCTTGCCGGACTAGTTATGACTTTCTCACCGCCCTCACCCTATCTCATGTCATGCATGCAACTATGCCAATTATCATATTTCACATGTACATAAACATATGGCATCTCATCATGATAAATATTAACACATGGCATCGAATCATGATAATCATACTCAATATATCATTGGAAAACAGCAAGCATGGCAAGTGATCATAGCAAGTATTCAATCTTTCATCTAATCTCCACAAGCAACCTACAATTCCGCTATTCATTACAACACACTTGCCTCAACCGTGGGCGACGGAATTTGTGGGAATTAGAGGGCACCCCCGGGGTCACACCACCTGCACAACGGCATCACATACTCTCAATAATGCCCACAAAACAGTACACAAATCCCCATCTCACCCGTCATTGCCCACTACTCGCAAAACCTAAAACAGAGGTTCTGTCCCGGCAGAACAGCAGCCTTGCAAAGGCCATAACTTGAGTTCTGGGACTCCAAATCGAATAAACGAGTACACTGTCGCGAAGCTTAGGAAATTTCCCAACTTTTTCTAGTTATAGGGAAAGACTGATTCGGACTCTAATGTTGTTTAATCTAACGTTGAACACGAACTGTCTCAATCTCGTCACAGATTTGACAGCGCTCGGTAAAACAGCCATAACTTCCAAACGGCTGGGCGGAATTTCAATTTCTTTATACGAACGGAAAGATATTGAAATTATCTACAACTTCCTAGAAGTCCGTACGGTCATATTCGAATTCTAAATTAGTTTAATCTAATGTTGAACACAGACTGTCCCAACCTCGACACAGATTGGACAGCGCCCACCAAAATGGCCATAACTTTCAGACCGTAACTCCAAAAATTCTTAAAAAAATACACAAAATAGGTCTTGACTATACCTACAACTTATTCAACAGGAGGTTGGCCAAATTCCGAATCTAAAATTGCAAAATCGCACCCCCCAAAACGGACTCCAAATCTGCCCGAAACTGAGTACAATACGAACTCTAGTTCTTTTCATATCTACTCCATGGCAGCACGTCCTCTTGATCTAAAAACTCCAAATCTACCATGAGAACAGCACCTAGACCTTCCCCAAGGTTTCCCCAAGATCATACCTTTGCCCGATGCACAAAACCCCAATGAATCCCCTCGCGAATCGCTCCTCGCTCCACGTTCCTCGCTCCTCGCTCCACAGGATGACTCCACGAGGTGCAGGGGTAGGGAGGCCACCCTAGGGCAGCAAGGGGATGGAGGAGAGGTGGAGAGGTGGAGAGGAGAGGCTAGGGGGGGCGCATGGCCACAAGGGGGAGGTGGCGGCTAGGGCTAGGGGGGGAAGGATGGGGCGCAAGGGGCTGAGGTGGGGGCGCAAGGGGGCTGAGGTGGGGGCGCAAGGGGGCTGAGGTGGGGGCGCAAGGGGGCAGGGGGAGCCCCTTTTACCAGCCCCCACACCCTGTCCAAGTCCAAAAAGAGTCCTCCTCAATCCCTCCAAAGCCCACCAAGGCCCAAAACTCCCCCGGGAAGGCCCAAAACCCCGAAAACGGCCCGAAAAAGCTATTAACCTCCAATTCCTATGGTTTTAACCTTATTTCCACCCCTCATACTGTATTTAACCTTATCATGTTCAATAATTAAGGATACAACACTCCGTGGCGACATAACACTTCAAACTGCCCAACAGTGCGAGTAAAACTCAAGCCGAAAGGTTTTAACCTAAATTCCACATTCCATAAAGTTTTTGTCCTCAACATTCACATTGTATAAGGTTGCGACACTCCGAGGTGTCACATTCTACCCCCCTTAAACAGGATTCGACCTCGAATCCGACGAACGCTAAAATCAACAACAAAGTCCCCAAGGGACAAAAGCCTACCTTACAACATAAAACATTCACACAAAGACTCAAACCAGAACAAACGACAAGCGAGTTCTCAAAACCAACCCTTGGCGAGGAAATGTTGATTTAGCTCAACAAAGTGCAACCTCGCACGGTTCCTCCTTCACCTCAATTGCCAAAAAGACCACGAAAGAAAACGGTCTCACACTCCTCATTCGATACATTCCTTGGCACTATAGTGCCTGATCCCTTAAGCAATGCTACTCTCCAGAAGAAGATGGCTTCAACCACTAGAACCCTCTTCAGCTCCCATGCACAAAAGTGTTTTCACACCTCAACCTCTCTACTATGGTTCGCCGTAAACAAGACGACGCGAGCCAAGAGAGACACTACACTCCAAGACAACCCACTGTTTGAACAAACGGGGTTTAAAACCAAAGTTCTTAAAACCCGCAAGAACAAGAATAACCGAATGTAAATGCTCTGATTGACTCAACTCGATCATAGATCTGCGACAAAAGATCCACTGCACTTCGAAAAAGGAAAAGCAATTACTAGCAACCACCAAGTGGTCCACTAGTACTTAATCAACCCTATCGAGGAACACATCAACGGCACAATTCTCCAAGAAGGTTTGAATTGAGTCAAACTCAACCTTCCTTTACTCCTCACCTTTAAACCATTTACGATCCACTACTAACAACACCTAATGCTTAGGTCGATAACAACCCATACTGGATTTCTCTTCCAACTGGTCTCGCCTCAAGCTTTCCACCCATGGACTAAAACAAGGACACAACGATTGGATAAACTCAACCACAAACCACGAACCCAAATGATCCCCATGCTTAACCTTGAATCCAATGCACTACAATCACTTTGGAAAGGGTTCGACAACAACCAAAGAGCATTCAGTTTAACTTTCTAAACCATGATGCAAAGGAAACACAAATCTCCTTCATCACAACCATCATACCAGAAATTCTTTATTCTTTCTTTTCATTCTAGAAAGAAATGGACATCTCGATTCATAACATGAATGCAAACTTTTCAAGAGCACTCCAGATTAGTCATGTATCCATATATGACTTTCTCACCGACCTGGCTCAACGGCTCCTTTATCATTAAACATCGATAAACGATGTCATGTTTCCCTTTCCACCATTCATTCATCATGTAACAACCAATACCGAATAGTCATTCACCAAACGACTTCTTCGATATCAAAGAATTGAAACACCATTAACATCGAAGGTTGCAGAAATTCAGATAGACCATGACTGCAAACCGTTAGCAGGAAAAGACCACGTCATAACAGAACCCTCCATTATTTTAAAGATAAACTTGCAAAACCTCGAATTTTAACCAAAATCAGAATTTTGTAAAATAACATCGACTCCAAGGTCAAGCATCTGCACACACAACCGCCACAAACTTTCTCAAAGAGAAAGGGAAACTCATAGCACAAACTAAACAAGTTAGCCAAAACCAAATATTTGCACCAATTTCTACGAGTTTTAGGGAACTCAAACACAAAGATATGGAACACCTTGACCGAAAACCCTTCAACCAAAATGGCAAGCAACCAAACCAGTCCAAAAGCTTTTAAACACAAGCCCAAAGATAAAAGAACCATCTCTAGTACTCCACTACGCTTTCCATTAAAAGACTTCAATAATTACTATCTACTTCCTGAGAAGCCCCAACACAAATAAATCAGAAACTTCACAGCAAATTCTTCCTCTAGTTACCAATCCCAACACTTTTAATTAGGGTTTAAGGTGCTTATCGAAAAAAAGGCACCCAACCAAAACTATATTGACATGACCCTCACGGGTCACCGAATCATAATACATCTTATTCAAAGTTGGAAACATAGTATTTCAATAAATCTTTCAGCAAGATCAGCATATAAATCTCATGCCACCTATATATTCACGTCTCGACAATCGAACCTTATTCAGTTGAACAACGACTTCAACATGTAAATATTATCTCTACAAGACAAAGTTCATAACTAGGATTCCAAGGCAATCATTCATTAAGGATAAAACTCTACGAGATAAAATTCGTAAACATGATTCGAAGGTATACACTCATTAAGGATTAAATTCTACATCATGTTAATTATCCATGGTTCACTCCATCATAACATGTTATAATAACCTCCACTTTAACAATGGCTTCCAAGAAGTAATCTAAACAATTACCACCACTACTAAGTCATTAATATCAATAGATGGGCATAATCATAAAAACAACTTTAATCAACTTCCAAGTTAAAGTCACTAGCCAACACGATTAAATTTCTCTATTAACACTTTACATTAGAACATCTTTAAACAACCGGTAAAGTTTCTTTAACAATTTCAGCAGTTTACATCATCTTAATGTTTTAATCTGTGCCTCAAGGTTTAAACTTTTAACATTAACAAGGATCATAAGCACTTTTAAAGCAAGGCAACAGATTCTAAGCATGAACATTAACACTTTCAATCATTCTTGCTAAGAGTAAACTACAACACTAGTAGTCTATTTATTCTCAAACTAGAGATTTTTCTCATATTGAATTGATTCAACTCAAAATTTAACTTAGCAACACATCAATCCATAAACCACATTGTTACCTACTACATAACATGCTGAACAACAATTCTTACTAGGGACAAATGATTTCAGTCAAAAGACTACTTACTTTGTTTGCAGCATTTTAGTTTTATAACTCATCCCAAATTCGTAAGGAAACTTGACTCTCAAAATTACAAAGAGACAAATCCAAACTTGGTCATGCAAAGGAATTCTCCAAAACACTTTTAAATCTCGAAGACTCCCACAGGGAACCAACCGATCAAATAAACCTTTGCAAATAAAACCTTAACTCCAAACTTTCACAAAACAGGAAGGGTTCTTCAAGGATGATTTTCTTAAACCAGCAAAATAACGAAATCAAACACCACTTACTCCTACAAAGCCACAGAACTTCAGCCCTGACAACCAGGTCTGGCATAACTCCGCAATAACTCCTTTAACCTCGGAGAAAGACAACCACAGGAATAAATCGAATGCTTGTTCGTCAAAAAGCAATTAACAGGCATCAAAGCTGGAAAGGCGCCCAAAAGAAGCGCAACACTAGACTCCTCTTCTTCGTCTTCACCCAAGGAAGACAAAACCACACACCGCAAACAGAATGATCCGCGAAAACCCATCACTTTTCATTTGATTCAAATCAACTAAAGCCAAGAAAAGCAACGAACACCGACCGTCAGAACGGCAAAGAACATACGAAGGAAACCACCACCAAATTCTTCTATTTGACTCCCGTCAACTACCCGATCTACGACAGAAAGGGTAAGCACTCTTCTCCTACAGGGGATAATAGTTCTTCGGTGATGGCGCTAACCGGCCACACCGTCAAACCTCACCCTTACTATGAACAAAAAGAGGTGACCGAAACCCTTCGGCACCACAACCCCACTTTGTCACTACCACAAGAACAATTCAAACATTTATCTCATAGACATAGAAACATGCTTTATCAAAGGAAGCATTCAACATCATAGCTTAAATACAACATTTAAGCATAAAGCAACGATTCCCATACCCTTTCCTACTGTGTATCCATTGTGTGTCAAATTTTAGATTAGTTATACCACTTTTGCAAGTTTTAATGTTGCTATCCTATAACAAAATTTTAGTTAAGACCTAAGCCATGTTTCTAAGTAATTCCACATCACATTTTAGTTGTACCCTATAGCATGACACTAAAAATTCACATTCCAAGGACCTACCTCGCCTCGATACCAACTGTAACACCCCGGCATTTAATGTGCCCGAATGCTACCAAACATAAGTTAGACAACATCTAAATGCCACATTTAAACATAAATTCCAGCAAAGGGATATATGCTAAAAACCGATATTTCGGCAGCATCTCCTTTGTTTTTCCATGAATTAACACAATATCGAAATCATGGCAAGATATATCATAGCACACGACATCTAGAACATCAACATAACTGGACATATCATCGAATTACGCCATTAATACCACGCTCAACCACTTCATAATCTATAACGAAGCTAAATAAGGAATCACAAGCATGCTAAATTAAACCATACATTAAGTTTAAGGCACAACTCTTAATATCATGTCTCCAAGTGTGTAATTATGGATTATGATGGTGGAGCTACGTGTAGAAGTGTAGCTAAACCCCTTTTTCCCGCATGCCGATCTCAAGTACCTAAAAACAACATAAAACACAAGCGTGAGTTCATCACTCAGCAAGCATATTGCAATGGACAACAAGATCATTTACAAGACAATAATACCTCACGTCACATATAACATCTCATACTTGAACACATAACAACATCCTCATCATTTAATATGTATTGTAATGCAATGCTATGCTCATATCTCCTTGGAAACTCATACCGGTATGGTTGAGTACACACCCATCGGTGTGCACCCTTTTCCCCCCTTCCATCCCGAAGATGGAGGGTGCCTACTCATCGCTTCCATTCACCACGTGGATGGAATCACGATGTAGGTCTTACTCAATGGCATTCCGGACTAGTCATAACTTTCTCACCGACCTTGCCGGACTAGTTATGACTTTCTCACCGCCCTCGCCCTATCTCATGTCATGCATGCAACTATGCCAATTATCATATTTCACATGTACATAAACATATGGCATCTCATCATGACAAATATTAACACATGGCATCGAATCGTGATAATCATACTCAATATATCATTGGAAAATAGCAAGCATGGCAAGTGATCATAGCAAGTATTCAATCTTTCATCTAATCTCCACAAGCAACCTACAATTCCGCTATTCATTACAACACACTTGCCTCAACCGTGGGCGACGGAATTTGTGGGAAGTAGAGGGCACCCCCGGGGTCACACCACCTGCACAACGGCATCACATACTCTCAATAATGCCCACAAAACAGTACACAAATCCCCATCTCACCCGTCATTGCCCACTACTCGCAAAACCTAAAACAGAGGTTCTGTCCCGGCGGAACAGCAGCCTTGCAAAGGCCATAATTTGAGTTCTGGGACTCCAAATCGAATAAACGAGTACACCGTCGCGAAGATTAGGAAATTTCCCAACTTTCTCTAGTTATAGGGAAAGACTGATTCGGACTCTAATGCTGTTTAATCTAACGTTGAACACGAACTATCTCAATCTCGTCACAGATTTGATAGCGCTCGGTAAAACAGCCATAACTTCCAAACGGCTGGGCGGAATTTCAATTTCTTTATATGCACGGAAAGATATTGAAATTATATACAACTTCGTAGAAGTCCATACGGTCAGATTCGAAATCTAAATTAGTTTAATCTAATGTTGAACACAGACTGTCCCAACCTCGACAAAGATTGGACAGCGCCCAACAAAACAGCCATAACTTTCAGACCATAACTCCAAAAAGAATAAACGAGTACGCCGTCGCGAATCTTAGGAAATTTCCCAACTTTTTCTAGTTATAGGGAAAGACTGATTCGGACTCTAATGTTGTTTAATCTAACGTTGAACACGAACTGTCTCAATCTCGTCACAGATTTGACAGCGCTCGGTAAAACAGTCATAACTTCCAAACGGCTGGGCAGAATTTCAATTTCTTTATATGCATGGAAAGATATTTAAATTATCTACAAATTCCTAGAAGTCCGTACGGTCAGATTCGAAATCTAAATTAGTTTAATCTAATGTTGAACACAGACTGTCCCAACCTCGACACAGATTGGACAGCGCCCACCAAAACGGCCATAACTTTCAGACCGTAACTCCAAAAATTCTCAAAAAAATACACAAAATAGGTCTTGACGATGCCTACAACTTCTTCGACAGGAGGTCGGCCAAATTCCAAATCTAAAATTGCAAAATCGCACCCCCCAAAATGGACTCCAAATCTGCCCGAAACTGAGTACAATACGAACTCTAGTTCTTTTCAGATCTACTCCATGGCAGCACGTCCTCTTTATCTAAAAACTCCAAATCTACCATGAGAACAGCACCAAGACCTTCCCCAAGGTTTCCCCAAGATCATACCTTTGCCCGATGCACAAAACCCCAATGAATCCCCTCGCGAATCGCTCCTCGCTCCACGTTCCTCGCTCCTCGCTCCTCGCTCCACGGGATGACTCCACGAGGTGCAGGGGTAGGGAGGCCACCCTAGGGCAGAAAGGGGATGGAGGAGAGGTGGAGAGGTGGAGAGGAGAGGCTAGGGGGGCGCATGGCCACAAGGGGGAGGTGACGGCTAGGGCTAGGGGGGGGGAAGGATGGGGCGCAAGGGGCTGAGGTGGGGGCGCAAAGGGGCTGAGGTGGGGGCGCAAGGGGGCAGGGAGAGCCCCTTTTACCAGCCCCCACACCCTGTCCAAGTCCAAAAAGAGTCCTCCTCAATCCCTCCAAAGCCCACCAAGGCCCAAAACTCCCCCGGGAAGGCCCAAAACCCCGAAAACGGCCCGGAAAAGCTATTAACCTCCAATTCCTATGGTTTTAACCTTATTTCCACCCCTCATACTGTATTTAACCTTATCATGTTCAATAATTAAGGATACGACACTCCGTGGCGACATAACACTTCAAACTGCCCAACGTGCGAGTAAAACTCAAGCCGAAAGGTTTTAACCTAAATTCCACATTCCATAAAGTTTTTGTCCTCAACATTCACATTGTATAAGGTTGCGACACTCCGAGGTGTCACAGTCTCCTTGGAAACTCATACTGGTATGGTTGAGTACACACCCGTCGGTGTGCACCCTCTCCCCCCTTCCATCCCGAAGATGGAGGGTGCCTACTCCTCGCTTCCGTTCACCGCGGTGAATGGAATCACGATGTAGGACTTACTCATTGGCTCTCCGGATTAGTCATATCTTTCTCACCGACCTTCCCGGATTAGACATGACTTTCTCATCGCCCGGGCCATGTAACATGTCATGTATGCAATTATGCCAACATCATAGTTAACTCATATATTAACACATGGCATCATAACATCATAAACATGCTCATCATATCATTGGCAATCATTAAAGCATGGCAAGTGATCATATATCATGTAGTCAATTCCATCTATTTTCAACAAGCAACCTACAAATCGCTATCCATTACAACACACTTGCCTCAACCACGGGCAACGGATTGGCGGAAAGTAGAAGGCACTCCCGGGGTCGCACCACCTGCACATAGGTATCACACGCTCACAATCATGCCCACAAAACAGTACGCAAACCCACATCTACCCCGACATTGTCAACTACACGCAAAACCTAAAAACAGAGGTTCTGTCCCGTCGGGATAGCAGCCTTGCAAAAGGCATAACTTGAGTTCTGGGAATCCGAATCAATTAAACGAGTACATCCTCGCATAGCTTAGGAAATTTCCCAACGTTTTCTAGTTATAGCAAAAGACTGATTCGGACTCTAAAGTGGTTTAATCTACAAAATACCGTGATCTGTTCAAATCAAGTCACATATTTTATCATGCTCGGTAAAACAGCCATAACTTTCAAACGGCTGATCCGAATTTAACGTTCTTTATATCCACGGAAAGATAATGAAATTATCTACAACTTCTTCAATGTCTGTACGGACAGATTCAGAATCTAAATTGACGAAAAACGTAACCCTAGGTCGACTGCTCATGCTGTCCCAAAACAGAGACGTGGCAACATCTAGATCTAATCCAAATTACTTAAATCCAGCACCACCAATTGATCTAAAAACTTGTTAAACACCCTAAGAACAGTACCTAGATCAACCCCAAGGATTCCCATGATCATACCTTTGCCCGACGTACGAAAACTCCAATAGATCTCCTCGCTCCTCGCTCCTCGGACGGATCCACGAGGATGCAGGGGTGGGGAGGCCACCCTAGGGCAGAAAGGGGGTGGAGGAGAGGTGGGGAGGTGGAGAGGTGGAGAGGAGAGAGCAAGGGGGGGCGCACGACCAACACAAGGTGGTGGAGGGCGGCTAGGGCAAGGAGAGGTGGAGGGGGCGCACTTCTATGGGGGTGGGCGCACCAAGGGCAGCAAGGCCCCCTTTTACCAGCCCCTACTCTGAATCCTAGTCCTAAATGGACTCATAATCCATCCCACCAAAGCCCACAACCCCCCCTTTAAGGCCCAAAATCCCCCGGGAAGGCCCAAAACCCCGGAAACGGCCTGGAAACGGCCCGGAAATTTTATTAACCTCCAAATCATATGGTTTTAACCTTATTTCCACATCTCATACTGTTTTTGACCTTATCATGCAAGTTAAATAAGGTTACGACACTCCGTGGTGTCACAACATCTCAAAAGGCCCAAAAACGCGAGTAAACCTCAAGCCGTAAGATTTTATTCTCTAATTTCACATTTTATAATGTCACACCATACCGTAGTGTCACATTCTTCCCCCCTTCAACAGGATTCGACCTCGAATCCGAAGGACGCCAAAATCAACAGCAAAATTCCCAAGGGACAAAAGACTTCTCTGCAGCACAAAACATCCGCACGAAAACTCAAACCGGAACAAACGACAAGCGAGTTCTCAAAACCAACACTTGGCGAGAAAAGTAATGATCTGGCTCAACTAAGGGCAACCTCTCACAGATCGACCTTCACTTCAATTCCCAAACAGAATCTACGTTTCAACCACAAAGGGCTCCATCAACCCAAAACGCTCGAATCCTCACGGCAAACACTTCATACTTCTATCACAACCAACCTGACTACCATACCCCATTAAACTCAACATGAAAAAATCAGAGGAAGTCACAATTCCTTTAACGACCTTTCTACATTCCCGAAAATTTCCATCGAGGGTAAAACTCATTAAGGCATACATGCCCTTCCGATACACGATCATACTAACATTTTATTCCATCCTTTCCCAGACAAGACTCAAATCCAAGAACAACTAGTGACGACAATTGCTAACAGCAGGACAAATATCACCGAACTACCGTCAACTTCACTTCCACCCATCGCTACTCTTAATAATGGTTAAACCCATACATCATCAACCTCCATCACAAACTACCCTTATACCACTAAGGTTCAACACCTAGCCCCTAGCTAGGATCGTAAAACTTTACCAAACCACAATTGGTTCCTTTCTTAAGAGGGTCTCGCCCTCACACAAAAACACTTAGCTATCAAGCCCAAGTGTACACACGACAACTCAAACCCAAAGCGTTAACAACCATTTTGGAAAGAATTCGGCAACATCCAAGCCAAATCACAAAGGGAGCATAAATCCCCTACACCACAACCAAAATACCATAATTTCTTCATTCTTTCTTTTCATACTAGAAAGAAATGGACATCTCGATTCTTGACATGCATGCACACTTTTCAAGAGCACTCCGGATTAATCATATATCCTTATATGACTTTCTCACCGACCTGGCTCGTCGACTCCTTTATGATTAATTATGCATAAACAATGTCTCGTTTTCCTTTTTCACCCTTCATTCATCATGTAACAACGGCAAGGTATAGTCATTCACCAAATGACTTCTTCATCGGTATAAAATGATGGAAACACAATTAACATCGAAGGTTCCGGAAATTCATATAGACTATGACGGCAGCATAGTTGACAGTAAAACACCACATCGTAAAAGAACCCACATCAATTGAAAACTGAACTTGCACAACATTGCATTTCATCCAAATTCAACATTTTGGAAGAGAACATCAAAATTTCAAATCGAGCATCTGCTCCCACAACCATCACAAACTTCCTCAAGGAGAGAGAAACTCATTCCAAAAAGGGGAACACCTCACTAACAAAATCACTTTGTAAAACTTTCATAAATTCCACCTTTTTGAAGCACTCGCAAACATCACACACATTTTCAAAACAACTCCAACTCTAGCCAAAAAGAGTTACAAATTAAATCTCAAGAGTTTCCAACACAACCCACTATGTCCATCTATTTCCTTTAATATTTATTCCAAAGATAATTCAGTGTGGATGCGAAGGAGCGCGATCCACTCAAAAACTTTTGGATGTGAACTCAAACTCACAACACGAACTAAACAATTTCGCCAAAACCAAAGGTCGACAACAAACACTACGAGTTTTGGGGAAACTCTGAAACTCAACATAAGGAACACCTCAACCGAAAGCATTCAACCAAGATGGCAAACAACCAAACCAGTCCAGAAGGTTTTAAACACAAGCTCAGCATGAAACCCTATACTTATCCTTTTAAACATTCAATATTCACTTTTTTTTTCTCATCGAGAAACCCCTCAGGTTACAACAAGAGCTTCAAAACAAATTCTTTTTCTTATTATCTTCCCCAATACTTATAAATAAAGTTTATGATGCTTACGAAAAGACATCCCACGAAGACTAAGTCAACAAGATCTCCACTGACCACCATAACAAATAACATCATATTCTAGATTTGAAACAAGTGCTCCAACAAAACTTTCAGCGTGACCAACCAATAACTTTCATACCACCTATATGTAAACGTCTCGACAATCGAAACTTATTCAGTTAACAAGCGACTTCAACATGTAAATATTATCTCCACAAGATAAGGTGCGTAATATGATTCTGAGACATACATTCATTAAGGATGAAATTCTACATCATGTTAATTATCCATGGTTCACTCCATCACAACATGTTACAATAACCTCCATTTTTTTTAGCAAGGATTTTCAACAATTAATCTAAGCAATTACCACCACTATTAAATCATCAATATCAATAACTTGCATAATCATCAATCAACAACATTACCTTTAGCTACCCTATACATAGGTTATAACAAAATTACCACTACACAACATACTCCAACTATTTAAAATAGATTGAATACTAGCATTAACACTGCTCTTAACAACATCATGAACAATAAGTAATATGTCTTCTCAATTGATATCAATACTACCATTGTATAGACACAACTGCATGCTTCCAAATATAATAGTAGTTTGCAACAACATAAATAGCAACTCTAATCAACTTCCAAATTAAAGCCACTAGTCAACATGATTAAATTCCTCTATTAACCCGTTAGATTAGAACATCTTTAAACAACCGGCAAGGTTTCTTTGACAATATCATTAATTTACATCATCTTAATGTTCTTACTATGCATCAAGGATTAAACTTTTAACATTAACGAGGATCATAAGCACTTTTAAAGCAAGGCAACAGGTTCTAAGCATGTACATTAACCCATTCAATCATTCTCGCTAAGAGTAAACTACAACACTAGTAGTCTATTTATTCTCAAGCTAGAGATATTAATCACATTGAATTTATTCAACTCAAAATTTATCTTAGCAACACATCAATCCATAAACCACATTGTTACCTACTACATAACATGCTAAACATCAATTCTTACTAGGGACAAAAGATTTCAGTCAAAAGACTACTTACTTTGTTTGCAGCATTTTAGTTTTAAAACTCATCCCAAATTCATAAGGAAACTTGACTCTCAAAATTGCAATGAGACAAACCCAAACCTGGTCATGCAAAGGAATTCTCCAAAAACACTTTTCAATCTCAAAGACTCCCACAGGAGGGAACCAACCGATCAAATAAACCTTTGCAAATAAAACCTTAGCACCAAACCCCAATCTTTCACGAAACAAGAAGGGTTTTTCAAAGATGATTTCTTAAACCAGTAAAATAACGAAATCAAACACCACGTACTACTACAAAGCCACAGAACTTCAGCCCTGACAGCCAGGTCTGGCATAACTCCGCAATAACTCCTTTAACCTCGAAGAAAGACAAACACAGGAATAAATTTCAATGCTTCTTCCCCATAAAGAAATCAACAAACTAAGCATTAAAACTGAAAAGGCGCCCAAAAGAAGCGCAACACTAAACTCCTCTTCTTCATCTTCACCCAAGAAAGACAAAACCACAAACCGCCTGTGGATCAATCCGCGAAAATCCAAGACCAAACACTTTTCTTTTTATTTCAATCGACTAAAAACAAAGAAGACCAACCAAAACCGACCGTCAGAACGGTGAAAAAGCATCCGAAGGAAACCACCATCAACTCTTAAATTTGACTCCAGTCAACTACCCGATCTACGGCAGAAAGGATAAGCACTCTTCTCCTACAGGGGTTAATAGTTCTTCGGTGATGGCACTAACCGGCCATACCGTCAAACCTCACCCTTACTATGAAATAAGAGAGGTGGCCCAAACCCTTCGGCACCAGAACCCCACTTTATTCACAACAACAGGAACAATTCAATCATTTATCTCATAGACATAGCAACATGCATTATCAAATGAAGCATTCAACATCATAGCTTAAATACAATATTTAAGCGTAAAGAAATGATACCCATACCCTTTCCTACTGTGCATCCATGTGTGTCAAATTTTAGATTAGTTATACCACTTTTGCAAGTTTTAATGTTGCTATCCTATAACAAAATTTTAGTTAAGACCTAAGCCATGTTTCTAAGTTATTCCACATCATATTTTAGTTATAACCTAAGGTATGATACTAAAAATACATATTCCAAGGACCTACAGCCCGCTCTGATACCAACTGTAACACCCCGGCATTTAATATGCCTGAATGCTACCAAACATAAGCTAAACAACAACTAAATACCAAAATTTACCATAAATTCTAGCAAAGGTACATATGCTAAAAACCGAGATTTCGCCAGCATCTCCTTTGTTTTAACATGATTCGAAGGAGCAACAACAGTATAGCAATATATGGATTATGAGAGACAACTAAAAACAGCAATAATTAATGACTTAGCAACAATATAAGTCTAGTTTCAAACACATAATGTCTCCAAGGGTCAAACGAACAATAAAACTCTCATATAGCAAAGCTAAACCTTAACGCAATAATCATCACACGCAATTTTTTATCAAACTAATAGAATGACTTGTGGAATCAATATGGTGAAGCTACGTGTGGGCGTGTGACTATTTCCCTTCCCCGCATGCCGGTCTCATGGTACATAAAACAACAAGAAAACACAAGCGTGAGTTCGAAACTCAGCAAGCATATTGGAATGGACAACAAGAACAATATCATGGCAATAACATCTCCCATCATATATATCATCTCATTCATGAACACTTAACAATATCATCATCATTATGTATGCAATGTAATGCAATGCATGAGACTCCTTGGAAACTCATACCGGTATGGTTGAGTACACACCCGTCGGTGTGCACCCTCTCCCCACTTCCATCCCGAAGATGGAGGGTGCCTACTCCTCGCTTCCGTTCACTGCGGTGAATGGAATCATGATGTAGGACTTACTCATTGGCTCTCCGGATTAGTCATATCTTTCTCACCGACCTTCCCGGATTAGATATGACTTTCTCACCGCCCGGGCCATGTAACATGTCATGTATGCAATTATGCCAACATCATAGTTAACTCATATATTAACACATGGCATCATAACATCATAAACATGCTCATCATATCATTGGCAATCATTAAAGCATGGCAAGTGATTATATATCATGTAGTCAATTCCATCTATTTTCAACAAGCAACCTACAAATCGCTATCCATTACAACACACTTGCCTCAACCACGGGCAACGGATTGGCGGAAAGTAGAAGGCACTCCCGGGGTCGCACCACCTGCACATAGGTATCACACGCTCACAATTATGCCCACAAAACCGTACGCAAACCCTCATCTACCCCGACATTGTCAACTACTCGCAAAACCTAAAAACAGAGGTTCTGTCCCGTCGGGACAGCAGCCTTGCAAAAGGCATAACTTGAGTTCTGGGAATCCGAATCAATTAAACGAGTATATCCTCACGTAGCTTAGGAAATTTCCCAACTTTTTCTAGTTATAGGGAAAGACTGATTCGGACTCTAAAGTGGTTTAATCTACAAAATACCGTGATCTGTTCCAATCAAGTCACATATTTTATCATGCTCGGTAAAACAGACATAACTTTCAAACGGCTGATCGGAATTTAACGTTCTTTATATCCACGGAAATATAATGAAATTATATACAACTTCTTCAACGTCCGTACAGACAGATTCGGAATCTAAATTGACGAAAAACGTAACCCTAGGTCGACTGCTCATGCTGTCCCAAAACAGAGAAGTGGCAACATCTAGATCTAATCCAAATTACTTAAATCCAGCACCACCAATTGATCTAAAAACTTGTTAAACACCCTAAGAACAGTACCTAGATCAACCCCAAGGATTCCCATGATCATACATTTGCCCGACGTACGAAAACTCCAATAGATCTCCTCGCTCTTCGCTCCTCGCTCCTCGCTCCTCGGACGGATCCACGAGGATGCAGGGGTGGGGAGGCCACCCTATGGCAGCAAGGGGGTGGAGGAGAGGTGGAGAGGTGGAGAGGAGAGAGCAAGGGGGGGGCGCACGACCAACACAAGGGCGTGGAGGGCGGCTAGGGCAAGGAGAGGTGGAGGGGGCGCACTTCAATGGGGTTGGGCGCACCAAGGGCAGCAAGGCCCCATTTTACCAGCCCCTACTCTGAATCCTAGTCCTAAATGGACTCATAATCCATCCCACCAAAGCCCACAACCCCCCTTTAAGGCCCAAAATCCCCCGGGAAGGCCCAAAACCCCGGAAACGGCCCAGAAACGTTATTAACCTCCAAATCTTATGGTTTTAACCTTATTTCCACATCTCATACTGTTTTTGACCTTATCATGCACGTTAAATAAGGTTACGACACTGCGTGGTGTCACAACACTTCAAAAGGCCCAAAAACGCGAGTAAACCTCAAGCCGTAAGATTTTATTCTCTAATTTCACATTTTATAATGTCAAACGTTATTAACCTCCAAATCCTATGGTTTTAACTTTATTTCCACATCTTTTACTGTTTTTGACCTTATCATGCATGTTAAATAAGGTTACGACACTCCGTGGTGTCACAACACTTCAAAAGGCCCAAAAACGTGAGTAAACGTCAAGCCGTAAGATTTTATTCTCTAATTTCACATTTTATAATGTCACACCATACCGTAGTGTCACAAGACCGGCATGCGGGGAAGGGAAATAGTCACATTTCCGCACGTAGCTTCACTCATTTGATTCCACAAGTCATTAATTTAGTCTTTGATAATAAATTGCGTATGATGATTATTGCTTTAAGGTTTAGCTTTGCTAAATGAGAGTCTTATTGTTCATTTGACTCATGGAGACATTAAATGCGTGAAACTAGACTTATATTGTTATTAAGTCTTTAATTATTGTTGTTTTAGTTGTCTCTCATATTGCCATATTTTGCTATACTGTTGTTGCTCCTTCAAATCATGTTAAAACAAAGGAGATGCTGTCGAAATCTCGAGTTTTAGCATTTGCTCCCTTTCTGTAATTTACCTTAATTCATGGTATTTAGATGTTGTTTAGCTTATGTTTGGTAGCATTCAGGCATAATAGATGCCAGGGTGTTACAGTTGGTATCAGAGCGGGTTGTAGGTCCTTGGAATATGTATTTTTAGTGTCATACCTTAGGTTACAACTAAAATGTGATGTGGAATAACTTAGAAACATGGCTTAGGTTTTTACTAAAATTTTGTCATAGGATAGCAACATTAAAACTTGCAAAAGTGGTATAACTAATCTAAAATTTGACACACAATGGATGCACAGTAGGAAAGGGTTTGGGTATCGTTTCTTTACGCTTAAATGTTGTATTTTAGCTATGATGTTGAATGCTTCATTTGACAATGCATGTTGCTATGTCAATCAGATAAATGATTGAATTGCTCTTGTTGTTGGGATAGAGTGGGGTTGTGGTGCCAAAGGGTTTCGGTCACCTCTCTTTATTCATAGTAAGGGTGAGGTTTGACGGTGTGGCCGGTTAGCGCCATCACCGAAGAACTATTAACCCCTGTAGGAGAAGAGTGCTTACCCTTTCTGTCGTAGATCGGGTAGTTTATTGGAGTCAAATAGAAGAGTTTGGTGGTGGATTCCTTCGTATGTTCTTTACCGTTCTGACGGTCGGTTTTGGTTGTTTTTCTTGACTTTAGTTGATTGAAATCAAAAGAAAAGTGTTTGGAATTGGATTTTTCGCGGAGAGTCCCTTCGGTGTTTCTTGGTTTTGTCTTCCTTGGTTGAAGACGAAGAAGAGGAATTTAGCGTTGCGCCTTTTTAGTCGCCTTTTGGCTTTGACACCGGTTTTGTTGGTTGCCTTGCAAAGGAAAGTATAGTTTTGGTTCTTGTGTGTCTTACTCTAAGTTTAAAAGAAGTTATTGAAGCATGTGCAAAAAGTTAAGTTGTGTCGATTTATGTTTTGTGCCTTTGTCCGCAAAGGTTTATTTGATCGCTTGGTTCCCTCCTGTGGGAGTCTTTGAGATTGAAAAGTGTTTTGGAAAATTCCTTTGCATGACCAAGTTTGGGTTTGTCTCATTGCAATTTTGAGAGTCATGTTTCCTTATGAATTTGGGATGAGTTTTTTTAAAAAATAAAATGCTGCAAACAAAGTAAGTAGTCTTTTGACTGAAATCGTTTGTCAATAGTGAGAATTGTTGTTTAGCATGTTATGTAGTATGTACCAATATGGTTTATGGGATGATGTATTGTTAAGTTAATTTGTGAGTTGAAACAATTCAATGCGGTTGTTACCTCTAGCTTGAGAATAAATAGACTACTAGTGTTGTAGTTTACTCTTAGCGAGAATGATTGAATGTGCTAAAGTACATGCTTAGAATCTGTTGTTTTGCTTTAAAAATTCTTATGACCCTTGATAATGTTTAAAGTTTTAAACCCTGTTGCATAATTAGAACATTAAGATGATGTAAACTGCTGATATTGTTAAAGAAGCTTTGGTGGTTGTTTAAAGATGTTCTAAATTAAACATGTTAGTAGAGAAATTTGATCATGCTAGCTTATGACCTTAACTTGGAAGTTGATTAGAGTTGCTATTCATGTTGTTGCAAAATATTAGCATGATTGGAAGTATGCAGTCGTGTTCCTAAAATGCTAGTGTCGAGGCCAATTGGAAAGATATGGGTTTTGTAGTTTGATGATATTGCAAGAACTTTGTGCTGGTCTAACTTATTAAATTTAATTTAATAGTTGGAGTATGTTGTCTAGTGACAATTTTGTTGTAACCTATCTATAGGGTAGCTTAAAGTAATGTGGTTGGTTGATGATTATGCCCTTTTGTTTCTATTGATGACTAAGTAGTGGTGGTAATTGTTTAGATTACTTGTTGAAAACCATGGTTAAAATAGAGGAATTTGTAACATGTGGTGATGGAGTGAACTTTGGGTAATTAACATGATGAATGATTTTTAATGAATGTATAATTTAGAGTCTTACTTGCAAATTCTACCCTGTGGAGATAATATTTACATGTTGAAGTCGTTTGTTAACTGAATAAGTTTCAATTATCGAGACGTTGACATATAGGAGGTATGAAATTTATATGTTGATCTTGTTGAAAGATTTGTTGAAGTACTATGTTTCAAAGTTAGAATAAGAAGTATTATTATTCGGTGATCCGTGGGGATCATGTCAATATAGTCTTGGTTGGGTGCCTTTTTGATAAGCATCATAAAGTTTAATTAAAAGTGTTGGAAATGGTAACTAGAGAAAGAATTTGTTACATCAATTTTGTTAAAACCGGTTGGACTTTCTCAATGAGTAAGTAGTGAATTTCGAAGTCTTTAATGGAAAGCGTAGTGGAACAATAGAGATGATTGTATTTATGCTGAGCTTGTGTTTAAAAGCTTTTGGACTGGTTTGGTTGTTTGCCATTTTGGTTGAAGGGTTTTCGGTCAAGGTGTTCCATATGTTGTGTTTCAGAGTTTCCCTAAAACTCGTAGAAATTGGTGCAAATATTTGGTTTTGGCTAATTTGTTTAGTTGGTGCTATGAGTATGGATTTACACCCCAAGAGTTTTTGAGTGGATCGCGCCCTTCGCGTGCACCCTGAATTATCTTTTGAATAAATTTTAAAGGAAACAAATGGACATAGAGGGTTATGTTGGAAAACTCACAAGGTTTAATTTGTAATCTTTTCTTTGCTAGAGTTGGAGTTATTTGGAAAAAAAATCTGTGTAGAGTTTGCAAGTGCTTCAAAAGGTGGTTTTTGTGGATGTTTCATCGGCGATGCTGTTAGTGAAGTGTTCTCTTTTGAAAATGAGTTTCCTTTTTTCTCTTTGAGAAAATTATGGCGGTTGTTAGTGCAGATGTTTGACTGTGGAGTCGATGTTCTTTTCCAAAATGTTGATTTTGGTTAAAATGCGATGTTTTGCAAGTTTAGCTATCATTGGTGGGTTCTGACCCGACGTGGTGTTTTGCGGTTAATGGTGTTGCCGTCAATGTTATGTGTGTTTCAAACTTGTGATAACGAGGAAGTAGTCGTTTGGTGAATGATTATTCGGTATTGTTGTTACATGAAGAATGAATGGTGAAAAGTAAACATGACATCGTTTTTAGATGTTAAATGATAAAAGAGTCGTTGAGCCAGGTCGGTGAGAAAGTCATATATGGAGATATGACTAATCCGAAGTGCTCTTGAAGAGTGTGCATTTATATCATGAAACGAGATTTCCCTTGCTTTCTAGTATGAAAAGAAAAGAATGAAGAAATTCTGGTATTTTGATTGTGGTGTAGGGGATTTATGCTTCCTTTGTGACTTGGCTTGGATGTTGCCGAATTATTTCCAAAAATGGTTGTTAACGCTTTGGGTTTGAGTTGTCGTGTGTGGTCCACTTGGGCTTGATAGCTAAGTGTTTTTGTGTGAGGGCGAGACCCTCTTAAGAAAGGAACCAATTGTGGTTTGGTAAGGTTTTACGATCCTAGCTTGGGGCTAGGTGTCGAACCTTAGTGGTATAAGGGTGGTTTGTGATGGAGGTTGATGATGTATGGGTTTAACCTTTATTAAGACTAGCGATGGGTGGAAGTGAAGTTGACGGTAGTTTGGTGATAATTGTCCTGCCGTGAGCAATTGTCTTAACTAGTTGTTTTTGGGTTTGAGTCTTGCCTGGGAGAGGATGGAATAAAATGTTAGTATGATCGTGTATCGAAAAGGCAAGTGTGCCTTAATGAGTTATTCCCCTCGATGGAAATTTTCGGGAATGTAGAGAGGTCGTTAAAGGAATTGTGACTTGCTTTGATTATGTCATGTTGAGTTTAATGGAGTGTGGTAGTCAGGTTGGTTGAGATAGAAGTGTGAAGTGTTTGTCGTGAGGATTCCATCCGAATCAGTCTTTCCTTATACTTAGGAAAAGTTAGGAAATTTCCTAAGCTATGAGAGGATGTACTCGTTTAATTGATTCGGAGTCTTAGAACCCGAGTTATGCCTTTTGGAAGGTTGCTGTCCGGGCGGGACAGAACCTCTGTTTTTGGTTATTGCGAGTAGATGGCAATGTCGGGGTAGATGAGGGTTTGCATACTGTTTTGTGGTCACGATTGTGAGTGTGTGGTACCTATGTGCAGGTGGTGTGACCCCGGGAGTGCCCTCTACATCTCGCCAATCCGTCGCCCGTGGTTGAGGCAAGTGTATTGGAATGGGTAGCGGGTTGTAGTTTGTTTAATTGATTGAGATTGAAATTTGAATATATGATATGTTCACATGCCATGCTTTAATGTTTGTCGTTGATATGATGAATATGTTTATTTCGTGATGATGCCATGTGTTAATGTACAAGTTATCTATGATGATGCCATGTGTTAATGTACAAGTTATTCATGATGTTGGTATATTTGCATACATGGCATGATACATGGCCCGGGCGGTGAGAAAGTCATAACTAGTCCGGGGAAGGTCAGTGAGAAAGTTATGACTAATCCAGAGAGCCAATGAGTAAGTCCTACATCGTGATTCCATCCACCGCGGTGTGGGGAAGCGAGGAGTAGGCACCCTCCATCTTCGGGATGGAAGGGGGGAGAGGCTGCACACCGACGGGTGTGTACTCAACCATACCGGTATGAGTTTCCAAGGAGATATGAGCATCGCATCGCATTGCATACATAATGGTGGTTGCTAGTAATCGCATCAAATTACTAGCAACCACTTTGTGGTTGCTAGTAATTGCGTTCGGTTTTCGAAGAGTATTGGATCTTTTTGTCGCCGGGCTATTGAGCGTGTTGTGCCAACCAAAGTGAAATGTTCGGTTTTTATTGATTTTGCGGGTTTTCAGAACCCTGGCCATAAAGTAGGCTTCTCCTTTCGGTGGTAGTGGGGTGGGTGTTGGTCTTGTTGTAAAAGATCAGAATGTAACCCCGATGATTCAAGCAGTTAGTAATCTTAGAGTGTTGTGTCTCACTTGGTTTGCGTCGTCGCAAATATGACGAACCACAGTTGAGAGGTTGAGACGTGAATCACTGTTGTACGTGGGAGCAGAAGATGGATCTAGAAGTTCGTACCATGTCCTTCTGGAGAGTGCCTTTGGTTAAAGGGATCGGGCACTTTAGTGCCAAGGGATGTATCGAATGAAGAGTGTGAGACCGTTCCCTTTCGAGGTCTGTTTGGGATTTTATCCTATCGCTTGGGTCATCCCGAGGCTTTGTATGGGTGCTTCGGGTTTCAATGTTGAGTAAAGTTCTTGCAAGAGGTTGATCGTGGGTTATCGTTAGAACTGTTGGTCTTCGAGCCTAAGCATCTTACCATCGGGTCTCGATAAGTGTAGTTCAAGTGGCTTTAGTCAGAGAGAGAAGCGGTTTGGGAATTGGAGTCTCGCATGCGCGAGAAGAACCCCGAGCTTTTCGCCTCAGGTATGAGATGTGAAACCTAGCTATCTTTTGCTTTGCTGGGTTGCGTATTGGTGTGTCTTGAATTCGAGGTCGAATCCTGTTGAAGGGGGGGAGAATGTGACACCACAAAGTGTCGTATCTTATAAAATATGAATGTTGAGGTCAAAAACTTTATAAAATGTGAAAATGGAGGTTAAAACTTTACGTTATGCCATTTATAGCGTGTTTTTGGGCTGTTTTCGGGTGTTTGGGCCTCTCCGGGGGACTTTGGGCCTTGAGGGTTGAGTTGGGCCTCCGGTGGAAGGGTTTGGGCCCAAGGGGGGGACTTTTGGGCAGCCAAATGTAGCCCCCACCCCTTGGTGCGCCCCCACTCCCTCTCCCAACCCTAGCCGCCACCCCCTAGCCCCCCATGCGCCTCCACCCTTCCCCTTCCTCTCCATCTTCCCCCATGGAGCCACCACCCCTCTCCTCCCCTCTCCACCTCCCTTGCTGCCCCTAGGAGAGTTCTCCACCTCACCACCCCACAGATCCGTCCATTGGAGCGCTCCGCGACGAGAAGATCCGGCGGATTTGGAGCAAGGAAGGAGATCGCGCGAACCGGGAGGAGATCCGTTGGGTTTTTGTTCGTCGGGCGAAGGTATGGCCACGGGAATCCTTGGGGTTGGTCTAGGTTCTATTATAAGGGTTAATATCATGTTTTTAGATCAATTGGTGGTGCTGGAATTGAGTAGATTAGATAAAATCTAGAAGTTACCACGTTCTCTGTTTCGGGCAGCATGAGCAGTCGACCTAGGGTTTGGGTTTTCGCCAATTTAGATTCGGAATTTGGTCAGCTGCCTGTTGAATAAGTTGTAGGTAATTTCAATACCTTTTAGTGGGTATAAAGAACGTCCAATTCCGCCCAACCGTTTGAAAGTTATGCTAGTTTTACCGAATGTATTAAAATCTGTGACGTGATTGGAATAGATCACGGTATTCTGTAGATTAAACCACTTTAGAGTCCGAATCAGTTTTTCCATATACTTAGAAAAAGTTAGGAAATTTCGTAAGCTACGCGAGGATGTACTCCATTAATCAATTCGGAGTGGTAGAACCCGAGTTATGCTCGTTGCAAGTCTGCTGTCCCGACAGGACAGAACCTCTGTTTTTGGGTTTAGCGAGTAGATTGCGATGTCGGGGTAGAAGAGGGTTAGCTTACTGTTTTGTGGACATGATTGTGAGTGTGTGGTACCCATGTGCAGGTGGTGTGACCCCGGGAGTGCCTTCTACTTCTCGCTAATCCGTTGCCCGTGGTTGAGGCAGGTGTATTGTAATGGATAGCAGTTTGTAGGTTGCTAGTTGAGACTAGATGAAATTGATTATATGATATGATCACTTGCCATGCTTTAATGATTTCCATTGATATGATGAGTATGCTTATTATGTTATGATGACATATGTTAATGTACAAGTTAATTATGATGTTGGCATGTTTGCATACATGGCATGATACATGGCCCGGGTGGTGAGAAAGTCATAACTAGTCCGGGGAAGGTCGGTGAGAAAGTTATGACTATTCCAGAGACCCAATGAGTAAGTCCTACATCGTGATTCCATCCACCGCGGTGTTTGGAAGCGAGGAGTAGGCACCCTCCATCTTCGGGATGGAAGGGGGGAGAGGGTGCACGCTGACGGGTGTGTACTCAACCATACCGGTATGAGTTTCCAAGGAGACATGAGCATCGCATCGCATTGCATACATAATGGTGATGATATTTGATATGTGATCATGAATGAGATGAAAGACATGATATGAGTTGTTATAGCCATGTAATTGTTTTTGTGTACCATTGCAATATGCTTGCTGAGTGTTGAACTCATGCTTGTGCTTTCTTGTTATTTTAGGTACCATGAGATCGGCATGCGGGGAAGGGAATTAGTCACACTTCTACACGTAGCATCACTCAATTGTTCCCACAGTCACTCAATTGGGTCTTGATAATAAATTAAGTGTGATGCATATTGATTTATGGTTTAGTTTTGCGATATGAGAGTCTTATTGTTCGTTTGGCTCACGTAGACATTGAATGCTTGGGATTAGACTTATATTGCTGTCATGCCTTTAATTATTGCTGTTTTAGATGCCTCTTATATTGCCATATATTGCTATGCTGTTGATGTTCCTTCAATTCATGTTAAAACAATGAGATGCTGCCGAAATTTCGGTTTTTAGCATTTGCTCCTTTGCTGTAATTTACCTTAATTTATGGTATTTAGATGTTGTTTAGCCTATGTTTGGTAGCATTCAGGCATGCTAGATGCCGGGGTGTTACAACTACTAAGCCATCAATATCAACAAATGGGCATAATCATCAACCAACAACATTACTTTTAGCTACCCTATACATAGGTGATAACAAAATTACCACCACACAACATACTCCAACTATTTAAAATAGATTGGATACTAGCATTAACACTGCCCTTAACAACATCATTAACAATAAGTCTTATGTCTTCTCAGTTGATATCAATACTAGCATTGTAGAGACACAACTGCATACTTCCAAATATACTAGTAGTTTGCAACAACGTAAATAGCAACTCTAATCAACTTCCAAATTAAAGTAACTAGTCAACACGATTAAATTTCTCTATTAATCCATTAGATTAGAACATCTTTAAACAACCAGCAAAGTTTCTTTAACAATAATGATCTACATCATCTTAATGTTTTAACTATGCATCAGGGTTTAAAACTTTAAACATAATCGGGGGTCATAAGCACTTTTAAAGCAAAGCAACCGATTCTAAGCATGTACATTAACACATTTAATCATTCCCACTATAGAGTAATCTACAACACTAGAAGTTCATTTAATCTTAAGCTAAAGATAACAACCGCATTGAATTGTTTCAACTCACAATTTAACTTAACAATACGTCATTCCATAAACCACATTGGTACATACTTCATAACATGCTAAACAACAATTCTCACTAGTGACAAACGATTTCAGTCAAAAGACTACTTACTTTGTTTGAAGCATTTTAGTTTTAAAACTCATCCCAAATTCATAAGGAAACTTGACTCTCAAAAATTGCAACGAGACAAACCCAAACTTGGTCATGCAAAAAGGAATTCTCCAAAACACCTTTCAATCTCAAAGACTCCCATAGAGGAAAATGGTTGAAAGACAATTTTCTTAAAAGGGAGCCAAGCGATCAAGTAATCCTTTTCAAATAAAACTTTAACACCAAACCACAAACCTTCACGAAACAAGAAGGGTTTTCAAAGATGATTTCTTAAACCAGTAAAATGACTAAATCGAACACCACTTACTCCTATAAAGCCACATGACTTCAGCCCTGACAACCAGGTCTGGCATAATGCCGCAATAACTCTTTTGACCTCGGAAAAAGACAAACACAGGAATAGATTGAATGCTTCTCCCTCATAAAGCAATCAACAAACTAAGCATCAAAGCGGGAAAGGCGACAAAAAGAAGCGCAACACTAGACTCTTCTTCTTCGTCTTCACCCAAGGAAGACAAAACCACAAACCGCATACGGAATAATCTGCGAAAAATCCAATGCCAAACACTTTTCTTTTGGTTTCAGTCAACTAAAACCAAGAAAACCAACAAAGATCGACCACAGAACGATAAAGAAGATCCGAAGGAATCCACCACCAATCTCTTCTATTTGTCTCCAGTCAACTACCCGATCTACGATAGAAAAGGTAAGCACTCTTTCCCCACAAGGGGTTAATAGTTCTTCGGTGATGGCTTTAACCGGCCATACCGTCAAACCACACCCTTACTATAAACAAAAAGAGGCGACCGAAACCCTTCGGCACCACAACCCCACTTTATCACCACAACAAGCATAATTCAATCATTTATCTCATAGACATAGCAACATGCATTATCAAATGAAGCATTCAAAATCAAAGCTTAAATACAACATTTAAGCGTAAAGAAACGAAACCCATACCCTTTCCTACTGTGCTTCCATGTGTGTAAAATTTTAGATTAGTTATACCACTTTTGCAAGTTTTAATATTGCTATCCTATGACAAAATTTTAGTTAAAACCTAAGCCATGTTTCTAAGTTATTCCACATCACATTTTTAGTTGTACCCTATAGCATGACACTCAAAATACACATTCCAGGGACCTACAGCCCGCTCTGATACCGACTGTAACACCCCGGCATTTAATATGCCCGAATGCTACCAAACATAGACTAAGCAACCTCTAAATACCACAAATACAAGTAAATTACAGCAAAGGCATGAATGCTAAAACCCGAAATTTCGGCAGCATCTCCTTTGTTTTAACATGAATTGAAGTAACAACAACAACATAGCAATATATGGCAATATAAGAGGCATCTAAAATAGCAATAATTAACGGCATGACAGCAATATAAGTCTAATTCCAAGCATTCAATGTCTCCATGAGCCAAACGAACAATAAGACTCTCATATCGCAAAACTAAACCATAAATCAATAAGCATCACACTTAATTTATTATCAAGACTCCAATTGAATGACTGTGGGAACAAATAAGTGAAGCTATGTGTAGAAGTGTGACTATTTCCCTTCCCCACATGCCGGTCTCATGGTACCTAAAACAACAAGAAAGCACAAGCGTGAGTTCAACACTCAGCAAGTATATTACAATGGTACAAAAGAACAATTACATGGCTACAACAACTCACATCATGTCTATCATCTTATTCATGTTCACATATCATTATCATCATCATCATGTATGCAATGCGATGCGATGCGATGCACATGTCTCCTGGAAACTCATACCGGTATGGTTGAGTACACACCCGTCGGTGTGCACCCTCTCCCCCCTTCCATCCCGAAGATGGAGGGTGCCTACTCCTCGCTTCCATTCACCGCGGTGGATGGAATCACGATATAGGACTTACTCAATGGCGCTCCGGACTAGTCATAACTTTCTCACCGACCTTACCGGACTAGTTATGACTTCCTCACCGACCCGGCCATGTATCATGCCATGTATGCAAACATGCCAACATCATAGATATTTTGTACATTAACACATGGCATCATAACATAATAAAACATATTCATCATATCAATGGCAAACATTAAAGCATGGCATGTGAACATATCATATATTCCATTTCAATCTCAACAAAACTAGCAATCTACAACCCGCTACGCATTCCAATACACTTGCCTCAACCATGGGCGACGGATTGGCGAGAAGTAGAGGGCACCCCCAGGGTCACACCACCTGCACATCGGCACCACACACTCAAAATCATGCCCACAAAATAATACGCAAACACTCTTCTACCCCGACTTCACAAACTACTCGCACAACCCAAAAACAGAGGTTCTGTCCCGTCAGGACAGCAGACTTGCAACGAGCATAACTTGGGTTCTAAGACTCCGAATCGATTAAATGAGTACATCCTCGCGTAGCTTAGGAAATTTCCTAACTTTTTCTAACTATATAGAAAAACTTATTCGGAATCTAAAGTGGTTTAATCTACAGAATACCGTGATCTGTTCCAATCATGTCACAGTTTTTAACACGTTCGGTAAAACGTCACAGTTTTTAACGGCTGGGCGGAATTGGACGTTCTTTATACCCACTGAAAGGTATTGAAATTACCTACAACTTCTTCAACAGGCGGACGACCAAATTCCAAATATAAATTGGAGAAAACCCAAACCCTAGGTCGACTGCTCATGCTGCCCGAAACAGAGAACGTGGCAAACTCTAGATTCCATCGAATCTACCCAATTACAGCACGACCAATTGATCTAAAAACATGATATCAACCCTTAGAACAGTACCTATACCAACCCCAAGGATTCCCATGGCCATACCTTCGCCCGACGAACGAAGAACCAACGGATCTCCTCCCGATTCGCGCGATATCCTTCCTCTCTCCAAATCCAACGGATCTCCTCATCGCGGAGCGCTCCAATGGACGGATATTCGGGGTGGTGAGGTGGAGAGGCTTCCCTAGGCAGCAAGGGGTGGTGGAGAGGGGAAGGGATGGCGCAAGGGGGAGAGGAGGCGCTCAAAGTGGGGGGTGGCGGCTTGGGTG
Organism: Rhipidocladum racemiflorum; assembly: GCA_036346355.1. Taxonomy (NCBI): domain Eukaryota; kingdom Viridiplantae; phylum Streptophyta; class Magnoliopsida; order Poales; family Poaceae; genus Rhipidocladum; species Rhipidocladum racemiflorum. The sequence continues at coordinate 50,044,377 of CM070589.1, forward strand.
GTGGGAGGAGGAGGTGGAGTGGCGGCTAGGGTTGTGGGGCGCATGTGGGCAGGGGGAGGATGCCCCCAAGGCAGGTTATCCTGCCTGCCCCTCCCTCATGGGCCCAAAAATCCTCCCACCAAGGCCCACAACAATCCCCCTTGGGCCCGAACTCCCCCGGAGAGGTCCAAACTCCCGAAAACAGCCTAAAAATGCGAATAAACCTCACAGCGTATAGTTTTAACCTTCAATTTCATATTTTATAATGTTTTGACCTCAACATTCACATTTTATAACATTACGACACTCCGTGGTGTCACAGCACAAACGACAATGAAACCTCAAAGCTCCCGCATCGTCAACGGTAAAGTCTCTAGACTTGCCATCCTCAAGGCGCTTCCTCACCTACTGGAGCAAACGATCATGCTGTTGTGCCTCCCGCACCCGCTCGGGAATCGCTGACTCAAGAATCAATTGAGTTTCCGCTTGCACGGTCCCTGCGAAACAGTAGGAGACTCCCAATCGCTCAAAATCAGCAACAAGACAATCAATGACAGGGGGCATTGTATTGCGACTGAGAGCATCAGCCACCACATTTGCCTTACCCGGATGGTACTGAATGGTGAGATCATACTTCTTTATCAATTCCAGCCACCTCCTCTGCCTCAAATTCAAATCTTTCTGAGTAAAGATGTACTTGAGGCTTTTGTGACCAGTGAAGATATCACAAGACTCACCATACAGATAATGCCTCCATATCTTCAATGCAAACACCACAGCGGCTAGCTCAAGATCATGAGTGGGATAGTTCTGCTCATGCTTTTTCAACTGTCTCGATGCATAAGCAATCATCTTGCCATCTTGCATGAGCACACAACCAAGTCCCAAACGAGAAGCATCAGAATAAACAGTGAAGCGCTTCCCCGGCTCAGGAAGAGTAAGAACAGGAGCAGTCACTAACTTCTCCTTCAAAGTGCAGAAACTGTGCTTACACTCTGCAGTCCACTGAAATTTCAGCCCCTTTTGAGTCAGCTACAAAAGTAGCTTGGCAATGATAGAGAAATCCTGCACAAAACGCCGATAGTAACCAGCCAACCCAAGGAAACTATGCACCTATTTGACATTGGAAGGCCTCTTCCAATCCAAAACTGCTGAGACTTTGCTAGGATCTACGGATATGCCCCCTGGATTGATGATGTGGCCAAGAAAACCCACTTCTGAAATCCAGAACTCGCATTTTTTCAGCTTAGCAAAGAACTGATTCTCCCTCAAGGTACTCAGCACAAGCCTAAAGTGCCGCTCATGCTCCTCTTCTGATTTAGAGTAAACCAGAATGTCATCGATTAACACTACCACAAACTCATCAAGGTACTTGTGTAGCATACTGTTCATCGCCTCCATAAAAACAGCAGGAGCATTAGTTAGTCCAATAGACATAACTTTAAATTCATAGTGCCCATACCTAGTGGAGAAAGTAGTCTTCTCAATGTCTTGCTCCCTCACACGGATCTGATTGTACCCCGACTGAAGATCAATCTTGGAGAACACCTTTGCTCCATTCAGTTGGTCAAACAGATCCTCAATGCGAGGCAAAGGATATTTGTTCTTGACTGTCACTTGATTAAGAGCACGATAATCAATGCACATACGCCAACTTCCATCCTTCTTTGAAACGAAGAGGACGGGTGCTCCCCAAGGTGACACACCGCGCCGAATAAAACCCTTGGCCAACAAATCCTCCAACTGCTTTTTCAACTCGTCTTGAAAAGGACGAGCCAAGCGGTATGGAGAGATGAAATAGGTCGAGTGCCAGGAACAAGATCGATACGGAACTTCACATTCCTCACAGGAGGTAAACCAGGCAACTCGTCAGGGAACACATCAGCAAACTCCTTCACCACAGGAATCTCCGCAATGGAAACTGAAGAAGATGGCTTTTCTGACATAGCCATGAGGAAACCCAACTGCCTCAAACGGCGACCAGAAAACATACTAGCCAAAGCAAAGACGGAACTGGAAGGTATACCACCCTGAAAGGTCAACTCTACCACTGACGGGGCCTGCAAGGTAGCCGTCCTCCAAAAGCAACAGATCTTTGCACGGTACTGATGCAACCAGTCCATGCCCAAAATGACATTAAAAGGAGCCAACTGGATCACCATAAGATTGGCAAATAAAACCTCATCATCAATGGCAATGGTGCAACCCGGGCAAACCAAAGAACTAGCAATCAAACCCCCAGGAGAACTAACTATCACAGACTCAGAAATCTGCTGAACTCCCAACTTAGCTCTACTAGCAAACTCAGACGACATAAAGGAGTAGGATGCTCCAGAATCAAACAGAACAAAAGCATCAACTGAATCCACAAGCAAAGTACCTGAAACCACCTCTGGATGCTCGGCTGACTCGGCGGTCGGCAAGGCGTACACTCCTGGTGGCGCCGGGACAGTAGGAGCCCCGACACCCGGCTAATGCCCCAACAAAGCTGGGGGCGGAGGAGGCAACTGAGGAGGAGCCGACGGCTGCGGCCACCAGTAGGTTGCTGGTGGTGCCCAAGCATAGGGCGGCTGAGGAGCAGGAGCCGCCATCATGTGCACCGACCCTTTGGAAGACGCCGCTGGAGTGGGAGGAGAAGGCACCATCTCCCACTTGATGATGCTACCGGGATTCATCCGGCAGAGTCGCCCCATGTGGCCGGGCTTGCCACAGTGGTTGCAACTCCCGGTCCAACCACACTCTGAAGAACGATGCTCACCACCGCACTTGAAGCAAATCATGCCCTGCCCAGGCACAGGACGAACAGCCGCTCGCGAGGAAGACGACTAGGGCGGCTTCATCTTAGCCCCTGAGGAGGAGCCCTGTCCTCCCTTGAACTTCTTGAAAATGGGTCGCTGAGAAGACCCACCTCCTCCTCCAATAGTCCCCTTCTGGCCCCCGCCTGGGGCCACTGGAACCCCTGAACCACCAGGGTTTTGCTTATCTCTGGAGAGCTCCAACTCGAGCTCCATGCCCTTCGCCTGCTCCACCACGGAGCAGAAATCACGAGGGACAGTCGCTCCCATGACAACTCTAAACTCCTGGTTGAGGCCTCTACGGAACCTCCTCGCCTTCTCCCTATCGTCAGCTGCCACCGCCGGCACAAAGCGAACCACATTATTGAACTCAGCCTCATACTCCGCCACCGACCTCTTTCCCTGGGAAATAGTCGTCAGAGTATGCTCCATCCTCTCAAGGAAAGACTCTGGGTAGAACTTGGCTCGGAAGCGAGCCACAAAGTCCTCCCAGGTGACCGGACCAACAGCGGGGGCTCTAGCAGCCAGAACCCCCTCCCACCAGATATCAGCTTGGCCCTTCAGCTGAATGGCCACAAAGCGTGCCCTTTGGACCGAGGTCAACTCTATGTAACACCCCGGCAATTAATATGCCTGAATGCTACCAAACATAAGCTAAACAACATCTAAATACCATGAATTAAGGTAAATTACAGCAAGGGAGTAAATGCTAAAACCCAAGATTTCGGCAGCATCTCCTTTGTTTTAACATGATTTGAAGGAGCAACAACAGCATAGCAATACATGGCAATATGAGAGACAACTAAAGCAGCAATACTTAAAGACTTAACAACAATATAAGTCTAGTTTCAAGCATTTAATGTCTCCAAGAGTCAAACGAACGATAAGACACTCATATAACAAAGCTAAACCTTAAAGCAATAATCATCACACGCAGTTTATTAAGAAAAACTAATTGAATGACTTGTGGAATCAAATGAGTGAAGCTATGTGCGGAAGTGTGACTATTTCCCTTCCCCGCATGCCGGTCTCATGGTACCTAAAACAACAAGAAAACACAAGCGTGAGTTCAAAACTCAGCAAGCATATTGCAATGGTACAAACAAAAGTAATTACATGGCTACAAGAACTCACATCATGTATATCATCTCATTCATGTTCACAAATTGTTATCATCACCATTATGTATGCAATGCGATGCGATGCGATGCTCATATCTCCTTGGAAACTCATACCGGTATGGTTTAGTACACACCCGTCGGTGTGCACCCTCTCCCCCCTTCCATCCCGAAGACGGAGGGTGCCTACTCCTCGCTTCTGTTCACCGCGGTGAATGGAATCACGATGTAGGACTTATTCATTGGCTCTCCGGAATAGTCATAACTTTCTCACCGACCTTCCCCAGACTAGTTATGACTTTCTCACCGCCCGGGCCATGTATCATGCCATGTATGCAAATATGCCAACATCATGAATAACTTGTACATTAACACATGGCATCATCATAGATAACTTGTACATTAACTCATGGCACCATCACGTAATAAACATATTCATCATATCAATGGCAAACATTAAAGCATGGCATGTGAACATATCATATATTCAAATTTCAATCTCAATCAATCAAACAATCTACAACCCGCTACCCATTCCAATACACTTGCCTCAACCACGGGCGACGGATTGGCGAGATGTAGAGGGCACTCCCGGGGTCACACCACCTGCACATAGGTACCACACACTCACAATCATGTCCACAAAATAGTACGCCAACCCTCATCTACCCCGACATTGCCAACTACTCGCAAAACCCAAAAACAGTGGTTTTGTCCCGTCGGGACAGCAGCCTTCCAAAAGGCATAACTCGGGTTCTAAGACTCCGAATCAATTAAACGAGTACATCCTCGCGTAGCTTAGGAAATTTCCTAACTTTTTCTAAGTATATGGAAAGACTGATTTGGACTCTAAAATTGTTTAATCTACAAAATACCGAGATCTGTTCCAATCACGTCACATATTTTAACACGCTCGGTAAAACAGCCATAACTTTCAAACGGCTGATCAGAATTTAACGTTCTTTATAACCACTGAAAGGTATTGAAATTACCTACAACTTATTCAACAGGAGGACGTCCAAATTTGGACTCTAAATTGGCGAAAAACCGAACCCTAGGTCGACTGCTCATGCTGTCCAAAACAGAGAACGTGGCAACTTCTAGATCTAATCTAATCTACTCAATTCCAGCAACACCAATTAATCTAAAAACATGATAATGACCCTAAGAAAAGTACCTAGATCAACCCCAAGGTTTCCCATGGCCATACCTTCGCCCGACGACCGAAAACCCAACGAAACTCCTCCCGGATCGCTCCTCGCTCCTCGCTCCAACGGATGGATCTTCGAGGTGCAGGGGTGGGGAGGCTACCCTAGGGCAGCAAGGGGGTGGAGGAGAGGTGATGGTGCAATGGGGAGGAGGTAGGAGGGGGCGCATGGCAATGGGGGGCGGCGGCTAGGGGAGGCGCCACAAGGGGAGGGAGGCGGCGTGTGGGGGGCGGCTAGGGCAGGGAGGGGGAGCCCCAAGCCCCCTTAGCCTGGTCCCTCCTCCCTCATGGGTCCCTACCCCTTCCACAAAAGCCCACGACTCGTCCCCCTTAGGCCCAAACTTCCCTAGAAGGGCCCAAACTCCCGAAATCGGCCCGGAAATGCGATTAAACCTCATACCGTATAGTTTTAAACTCCGATTTCATATTTCATAATGTTTTTGGCCTCATCATGCACATTAAATAAGGTTACGACACTCCGTGGTGTCACATCACTTCATCCCCCTAAGGCCCAAAAACGCGAGTAAACCTCCAGCCGTAAGGTTTTATTTTCTAATTTCACATTTTATAATGTCACACCATACCGTAGTGTCACACTCTAGGACCTCAAACTACCGCTCCATGTACCACAACCAATCTACGGACTGGACCGGCGTGCCCGCTCCGTCAAAAGTGTCAAGAAGGAGGGACATCCACTCCCGGAGACTCATCCTCTACTCCGGCACATTGGGGGCAGCAACTGGGGCCGCTGCAGGGGGAGGCACTACAGTAGGGGCTGCCCGCAACTGCTGGCGCAGCTCCTGAACCTCCCTCTGCAGAGCCTGAACTAAATCCGCATTGGCGGCGTGTACCTCAGCCCCTGACTGTGCCGCGGGGAGCTCCTCCTGCGCTAGCCCATGAGCATTGAGCGAAGCGCTACCCTCAGCTATAGACTCCGCAACTCCCTGAGAACCTCGCCCCTGGCCTCCACGGCCACGACGACCACGGCCTCTACCCCTCGGCATGGCTGCTACAGATAGACAACCATCCAATCACATAAACATCAGCACAACATCATATATTCAAGAACAAAGATCAAACATCATCATAGACATAATCTTCATCAAATACTCAAGCGCAATGCAATGATGAACCAAAACCTCATCCTACTGTGCAATCAAGTGTGTCAAATTTTAAATTACTTATTCCACTTTTGCAAGTTTTAATGTTGCTATCCTATGACAAAGTTTTAGTTAAAATCTAAGCCATGTTTCTAAGTTATTCCACATCACATTTTAGTTGTAACCTATGGTATGACACTAAAAATACACATTCCAAGGACCTACAGCCTGCTCTGATACCAACTGTAACACCCCGGCATTTAATATGCCCGAATGCTAACAAACATAGACTAAGCAACCTCTAAATACCACAATTACAAGTAAATTACAGCAAAGGAGCAAATGCTAATACCAAAAATTTCGGTAGCATCTCCTTTGTTTTTCCATGAATTGAAGCAACAACAATAGCATAGTAATTTAAGGCAATATATGAGACATCCAAAACAGCAATAAATAGTGGTATGGCAGCAATATAAGTCAAATTTTAAGCACTTAGAGTCTTCATGAGCCAAACGAACAATAAGGCTCTCATAACGCAAAACTAGACCATAAACCAACATGCATCACACTAAATTTATTATCAAGACTCCAAATGAATAACTGTGGGCACAATTGTGTGAAGCTACGTGTAGGAGTGTGACTAGTTCCCTTCCCCGCATGCCGGTCTCATGGTACCTAAAACAACAAGAAAGCACAAGCGTGAGTTCAACACTCAGCAAGTATATTGCAATGGTACCAAGGAACAATTACATGGCTTCAACACCTCAATCATGCCTATCATCTTATTCATACTCACATATCATTTTTCACATATCATCATCATCATATACGCAATGCGATGCGATGCACATGTCTCCTGAAAACTCATACCGGTATGGTTGAGTGCACACCCGTCGGTGTGCACCCTCTCTCCCCTTCCATCCCGAAGATGGAGGATGCCTACTCCTCGCTTCCATTCACCGCGGTGGATGGAATCACGATGTAGGACTTACTCAATGGCGCCCCGGACTAGTCCTAACTTTCTCACCGACCTTACCGGACTAGTTATGACTTTCTCACCGACCCGGCCATGTATCATGCCATGTATGGAAACATGCCAACATCATAGATAACTTGTACATTAACACATGGCATCACAACATAATAAAACATATTCATCATATCAATGGCAAACATTAAAGCATGGCATGTGAACATATAATATATTCAATTTCAACTCAACAAAACTAGCAATCTACAACCCGCTACCCATTCCAATACACTTGCCTCAACCACGGGCGACGGATTGGCGAGAAGTAGAGGGCACTCCCGGGGTCACACCACCTGCACATAGGCACCACACACTCAAAATCATGCCCACAAAATAATACGCAAACACTCTTCTACCCCGACTTCGCAAACTACTCGTAAAACCCAAAATAGAGGTTCTGTCCCGTCGGGACAGCAAACTTCCAAAGGGCATAACTTGGGTTCTGAAACTCCGAATCGATTAAACGAGTACATCGTCGCATACCTTAGGAAATTTCCTAACTTTTTCTAACTATATGGAAAAACTGATTCAGAATCTAAAGTGGTTTAATCTACATAATACCGTGATCTGTTCCAATCTCGTCACAGTTTTTAACACGTTCGGTAAAACGAGCATAACTTTCAAACGGCTAGGTGGAATTGGATGTTCGTTATACCCACTGAAAGATATTGAAGTTACCTACAACTTCTTCAACAGGCGGACGACCAAATTCCGACTCTAAATTAGCGAAATCTCAAACCCTAGTTCGACTGCTCATGCTGCCCGAAACAGAGAACGTGGCAACCTCTAAATTTCATCTAATCTACCCAATTACAGAACCACCAATTGATCTAAAAACTTGATATCAACCCTTAGAACAGTACCTGGACCAACCCCAGGGATTCCCGTGGCCATACCTTCGACCAACGAACGAAAAACCAACGGATCTGCTCCCGGTTCGCGCGATCTCCTTCCTCGCCCCAAATCCACCGGATCTCCTCGTCGCGGAGCGCTCCAATGGACGGATCTTCAGGGTGGTGAGGTGTAGAACTCCCCTAGGGGCAGCAGTGGAGGTGGAGAGGTGGTGGAGGGGTGGTGGCGCAATGGGGAGAGGTGATGGGGGTGGCTAGGGCACACAAGGGGGTGGGGGCGCAAGCAAGGGCAGGGGGAGGCATATCCACCAGCCCAAACAGGTCTCCTACTCCCACATGGACTCAAACACCTTCCCACCAAAGCCCACGATCCTTTCCCTTAGGCCCAAACCTCCCCGGAAAGGCCCAAACTCCCGGAAACGGCCCAAAAACGCGAATAAACCTCATGCCGTATGGTTTTAACCTCAAATTTCACATTTTATAATGTTTTGCCCTCAACATTCACATTTTATAAGGTTACGACACTCCGTGGTGTCGCACCGGTATTGCCGAGTGCACACCCGTCGGCGTGCACCCTCTTTCCCCTTACATCCCGTAGATGGAGGGTGCCTACTCCTCACTTCCATTCACAACGATGGATGGAATCACGAGGTAGATCTTACTCAATGGCGCTCTGGATTAGTCATAACTTTCTCACCGACCTTACTGGACTAGTTATGACTTTCTCATGCCATGTATGCAATTATGCCATAAACATAAACAACTTTCACATAACTCAACTAATCATTGCATAGCATCATAATAAATCATTTCCATCATATCATGGGAAAACACTAATCATGGTAAGATAGCATATCATGTAATTAATTTGCATCTAATCAAGACTAGCAACATACAACACGCTACCCATTCCAATACACTTGCCTTAACCCTTCGGAACGGTGTGGCGAGATGATGATGCCACTCCTGGGGTCACACACCTTTAAATACATGTTTTCCACTCAATATCATACCACCCAAGCAAGTACGAAACTCAGAACACAAGGATTCTACCCGAAACCCCGAAAACCTGAAAAACAGACCAATTTGTCCGTTGGGACAGCGGGCTTCTAACAATCATAACTTGAGTTCTAAGACTCCAAATTAAGTAAATGAGTACATTTTCTCGTATCTTAAGAAATTTCCTAACTTTTTCTAAGTATTGGGAAAAACTGATTCGGCCTCTAAAATTGCCTAATCTACAGATCCACCCGATCTGTCCCAATTGCGTCACAGTTTTGAACACGTTCGGTCAAACAGCCATAACTTTCAAACGGCTGATCGGAATTATGCGTTCTTGGTGTCCACTGAAAGGTATTGAAATTATATACAACTTTATCAACATACGGAATACCAGAAAATGCCTCTAAAATTGCGAAATCTTAAGCCCTAGGTCGGACGCCCAATCTGTCTGAAACAGAACACCTTGCAAACTCTAGATTTCATCAAATCTAACCAATGGCAGCACAACCTTTTGATCTAATAGCATGAAATCCTCCATTAACATAGCACCTAATCCACCCCAAAGGTTTCCCATCCCCATACCTTAGCCCGACGAACGAAAAACCGACGAACACACCTCCCGATCGCCCGATCTTCCTCCACGTGCCAATCCCGCCGGATCCTCTCGTCGTGGAGCTCCCCAATAGTGAGGGCAACAGCGTGGAAGAGCATGGTAGCAAGGGGTGGGGGCTAGAGTTGGCTGCCCAAAAGTTGCCCCCTTGGGCCCAAACCCTTCCACCAGAGGCCCAACTCAACCCCCAAGGCCCAAAGTCCCCTGGAAAGGCCCAAACACCCAGAAACGGCCCAAAAACACGCTATAAAGTCGTACCGAAAGCCGTATTCTATATTGTCACATTCCGTAATTGCTATTTTAGATGACATCCACTATGTTATTGCTTGTGATATTATTACTGTTGCTTCAACCCATGGAATTACGAAGGAGATGCTGCTGAAATTTCGGTTAAAGCATGTACTCCCTTGCTGAAATTTAATCTTAATTATGGTATTTAGTTGCTGTTATTACTATGTTTGGTAACATGCAGGGCATACTAGATGTTGGGGTGTTACAGTTGGTATCAGAGCCAGGTTCAGGTTCGTGGTGTATGAACTTAGAGAAATACCGTAGGGTTAACTAAAATTTTTATGTGGAATAACCTAGAAACATGGCTTAGGTTTTACTAAAAATTTTGCCGTAGGATAGCAACATTAAAATTTGTGTAAGTGGAATAATTAATTTAAAATTTGACACACTCTGATGCACAGTAGGAAAAGGGTACGGGTATCGTTGCTTTACGCCTAAATGTTGTATTTAAGCCTTGATGTTGAATGCTACATTTGATAATGTATGTTGCTATGTTTATGAGAGAATTGATTGAATTATCCTTGTAATTGTGATAAAGTGGGGTTGTGGTCCCGAAGGGTTTCGGTCACCTTTTTGTTCATAGTAAGGTTGTTGTTTGACGGTGTTGCTGGTTAAAGCCATCACCGAAGAACTATTAACCCCCTGTGGGGAAAGAGTGCTTACCTTTTCTGTCGTAGATCGGGTAGTTGTCTGGAGCCAAATGGAAGTGTTGGTGGTGGATTCCTTCGGATGTTCCTTACCGTTCTGACGGTCGGTTGGTTGGTTTTCTTGGTTTTAGCTGATTGAAATCAAAAGAAAAGTGTTTGGTATTGGATTTTCGTGGATTGTTCTGTAGGCGGTTTGTGGTTTTGTCTTCCTTGGTTGAAGACGAAGAAGAAGAGTTTTGTGTTGCGCGTCTTTTGGTCACAATTTTTTGCTTTGACACCTGGTTTTGTTGCATATGGTGGACTGTCTTGGGGAGGAAACTTATGTGGTTGTTGTTCTCCCTATCTAAGAAAAGTGTTTGAGTTTCTCCTTGTGCAGACCTTAAGTTGGGTAGAGCTAAGTTTGAACCTTTATTGGAAAAGATTTAATTGAGCATTTGGTTTTCCCTGGTGCATCCATCTTCCTTCTTAGAAGTTATAGATCTTTAGATTTCTTGAAGAGTTTTGGGCTATCAAAGTTGGAAATTTGAGAGTTGAGCTTCCTGCATTTCTGTTGGAGTTTTGTTTTCTTGCTTGCCTGGAAAGGAGAAATTGTTTATCGGTGTTCGTTTCTTATTCCTGAGCTGTGGTTATCTTTAAAGCTGAATTGCATCCTGTTCGTCAAGAGTAGGTGACCTATGAAGGTGTTTAGAATTTTTGTTCGTGCTATGTAGTATGTAACGATGTGGTTTATGGAATGACGTATTGCTAAGTTAATTTGTGAGTTGAATCAATTCAATGTGATTGTTATCTTTAGCTTGAGAATAAATAGACTTCTAGTGTTGTAGATTACTCTATAACGAGAATGATTAAATGTGTTAGTGTACATGCTTATAATCTATTGTGTTGCTTTAAAAGTGCTTATGACCCTCGATAATGTCTAAAGTTTAAAAACCCTGATGCATAGTTAGAACATTAAGATGATGTAAACTACTGATATTGTAAAAGAAACTTTGCTGGTTGTTTAATGATGTTCTAATCTAACTTGTTAATAGAGGAATTTAATCGTGTTGGCTAGTGACTTTAACTTGGAAGTTAATTAGAGTTGCTATTTATGATGTTGCAAACTATTAGTATATTTGGTGGTATACAGTTGTGTTCTTATAATGCTAGTATCGATGTTAATTGGAAGAATATAGGTTTTGTTGTTTGATGATGTTTTAAGAGCATCGTGATGGTCTAACTTATTAAATTTATTTTTATAGTTGGAGTATGTTGTGTAGTGGCCATCTTGTTATAACCTATGAATAGGGTAGCTAAAAATAATATTGTTGTTTGATGATTATGCCCATTTATTGTTATTGATGACTTAGTAGTGGTGGTAATTGTTTAGATTACTTGCTGAAAACCATGGATAAATGGAGGAAATTGTTACATGTTGTGATGGAGTGAACCTTGGTTAATTAACATGATGTAGAATTTTATCCTTAATGAATGTATATCTTATAATCATATTTATGAACTTTGTCTTGTGGAGATAATATTTACTTGTTGAAGTCATCTATTGATTGAACAAGTTTCAATTGTCAAGATGTTGACGTATAGGTGGTGTAAAATCGATAGGTTGATCATGCTAAAGTATTTGTTGAAGTATTATGTTTTAAATTGAGAATATGATGTTTTATGATGTTTGTCTGTGGGGATCAGGATGAGGTAGTATTGATTGGATGTCTTATGATAAGCACCAGAATTTTTTTTTTTTGAGTATTGGGAAAGGTAATTACAGAAAGAATTTGTTATGTGGTTTTTGTTAAGTCCTGTTGGGGCTTCTCAACGTGTAAAATAGTGGATTTGAAAATCTTTAATGGAAAGCGTAGTGGATTACTAAGTATTGTGGGATCTATGCTGAGCTTGTGTTTAAAACCTTTTGGACTGGTTTGGTTGTTTGCTATCTTGGTTGATTGCTTTCGGTCAAGGTGTTCTTTATGTTGTGTTTCAGAGTTTCCCCAAATTCGTAGTGACTAGTGTCAATCTTTGGTTTTGGCCCATTTGTTTAATTTATGCTATGAGTATGGATTTACACCCAAAAGTTTTTAAGTGAGTCGCGCTCTTTCGCGTTCACACTGAATTATCTTTGGAATCAATATTTAAAGGAAGCAAATGGACAAAGTGGGTTGTGTTGGAAACTTTCGAGTTAAGCATTTAATCTGTAACTCTATTTGACTAGAGTTGGATTTATTTGGAAGATTTACAAAAGTCTCTGGTGTTTGTGTGTGCTTCAAAAGGGTGGATTTTATGAATGTTTCATAAGTGGTTTTGATAGTGAAGTGTTCTCATTTGGGAATGAGTTTCCCTTTGTCTTTGAGGAAATTGTGACAGTTGTGGGTGCAGATGTTTGACTTTGGAGTCGATATTCTTTTCCAAAATGTTGATTTTGGTTAAAATGCGATGCTTTGCAAGTTTAGCTCTCAACTGTTGTCGGGTTGTGATGCGTTGTAGTGTTTATTGTTAACTATGCTGTCATCCTAATCTATATGAGTTAGTGCAACCATCGATGTTAATTGTGTTTCAATCATGTGATACCGAGGAAGAAGTCGTTTGGTGAATGACTATTCAGTACTGTTGTTACATGATGAATGAATGGTGAAAGGGAAACATTATATCGTTTATGTAGAATTAACCATAAAAGAGTCGATGAGCCAGGTCGGTAAGAAAGTCATATATGGATATATGACTAATCCGGAGTGCTCTTGAAAAGTTTGCATTCACGTCATGAATCAATATTTCCATTGCTTTCTAGTATGAAAAGAAAGAATGAATAATTTCTGGTAGTTTGGCTGTGGTGTAAGAGATTGAGTTTCCTTTACATTTTGGCTTAGGAAAATAAAATGAGTGTTCTTTGGATGTTGTCGAATTCTTTCCAAAGTGGTTGTTAGCGCATTGGATTCAAATTAATGCATGTGGATCAATTGGGTTCAAGGGAATTGTACTTCTTTGCATTGCTAGTTGGGGTTGAGAATAAAAAGGTTCATGGTTTATGGTTGAGTATGCAAAGGATGTATACTCTTGGGCTTGGTTGCGTGAAACGATTGTGAGGGCGACACCCTCGTGGGAAAAGCACCAATTGTGGTTTGGTAAGGTTCTACAGTCCTAGCTTGGTCTAGGTGCTGGACATTAGTGGTATAAGGGTGGATTATGATGGAGATTGTTGATGTCGTGGTTCAAATTTTGTTGAGAGTATCATTTGGTGGTGGTAAATGCTATAGAAATTGTGATATAAACTGTTCTGTCGTGAACATTGTCTTGGCTAGTTGTCTCTGGGTGTGAGGTATGCCTGGGAGAAGATAGAATGAAAATATAATGTAGTTTGTGATTGGAAAGGAAAATTTTGCCACAAATGAGCAAATTCTTTCGAGGGCATTAGTTGATTAAGGTTTTTCTGTGAAAAAGATCAAATAATTGGAAAATATGGGATTATGTGTAATTAATTCTTTGGGGGTTCAAGTTTGGAACCTTAGCTGACCATTCAAATACTAATGGTGAAAATGGTTAAATGCTTGTTAAATGGATGTGTCTCACGATGATTGTGTCATCTTGCGCTTGATGAATCATGATAGAGTGGTAGAAAGAGGAGATTAGAGCTCTGTTGAGTTTAGAAGTTAGTACCCTCTTGTGTTGAGAAAAATAATTGAGAAAAAGGTATAGTGTGTATTAGTGCTAAAGGAAAGTCTAGTCTAAGTATGTCAGACTATTTCATAAGATAGTGGTATGGTATGATAGATTTGGAAGTGTGGCATATCCATTATTATAATTCAGTCCTTAAGTGAAGGTATTGAGGTTGAATGCTAACAAAAGTCATGTGAGATTCCTGGTTTAGGAAATTCTTTGGAATCCGGATTGCTAGGGAATATTGTCCCTTGCAAATTTTAGTAGAAATTGAAGTGAATGAGGAATCTTGAGAGGTTGCATTTAGTTGAGCTAAGTCAAGTCACTCTTGTCAATAGTTGGATTTGGAGAGTTGGTTTATCGTTGCTTCTGTTTGAGTCTTTGCGTGGATGTTTTGAATTTGCAAAGAAGTTAAGTCCCTTGTGGACTTTGTTTGCGTAGTGGCGTATCTTGGATTCGAGGTCGAATCCTGTTAAGGGGGAGAGAATGTGACATTACGGAATGTGACAATATAGAATACGACTTTCGGTACAACTTTATAGCTTGTTTTTGGGCCGTTTCTGGGTGTTTAGGCCTTTTTGGGGGGCTTTGGGCCTTGGAGGTTGAGTTGGGCCTCCGGTGGAAAGGTTTGGGCCCAAGGGGGGGAACTTTTGGGCAGCCAACCCTAGCCCCCACCCCTTGGTGCACCCCCTCCCCCTCCACTCCCTAGCCGCCACCCCCAAACCCCCCATGCACCTCTCCCTTCCCCTCTCTAACCCTAGCCGCCCCTTGCCCCCACCTTGCGCCTCCACCTCTCCATCCCCTTCCTAGCCGCCATCGTCCCCTCTCCCAACCTAGCAAATCCAAATCTCCTCCATTAGATTGGTTCCTCCGCTGTCCAGGATCGATTCTACCGCGAGGAACGACGCAATATGGCGAGGATCGGCTTCGTTTCGTCTCCGTGGGGGTGAGGTATGGTATGGTATCTTTAGATCCTATTTTTGGGTGGTTTTGTGAGGGCTTAGGAACCCTTGTTCATTGCAGATTCGTTGGGAAGAAGAGGCTAGGGCAGATTCCAATCTCGAGGCGAAAACAGGAGTTCGGCCCTGTTCTGGCAGCAGGCTTACGCGGCGTTTTTCAGCAGTTCAAGATGTTTTATGTCTTTTCGCCATCTACGAAAGTTGTAGATAATTTAAGTACCTTTTAGTGGGTACCAAGAACGCAAAATTCCGATCAGCCGCTTAAAAGTTATGGCTGTTTTACCGAACATTGTCAAATCTGTGATGCGATTGTGACAGATCGTGTTCATCTGTAGATTAGACAATTTTAGAGGTCGATTCAGTCTTCGTGAATACTTAGTAAAAATTAGGAAATTTCCTAAGCTTTGATAAAATATACTCGTTTACTCGATTTGGAGTCCTAGAAATAAAGTTATGCTATTTGGAAGCCCGATGTCCCGTCGGGACAGATTCTCTGTTTTCGGGTTTTAGGAGTAATTTGCGAAGTCGGGGTAGATGATCATTCTTATACAGTTTTGTAGGCAAATTTTGAGTGTGTTGAACCTATGTGCAGGTGGTGTGACCTTGGGAGTGCCCTCAACCTCTCGCCACTCTGTCGCTCACGGTTGAAGGCAAGTGTATTGGGATGGGTTGGGTGTTGTATGATTATTAGACTTGCGTAGGAGTAATATGATTCCATGATATGTTGACTTGCTATGCTTGTTAATTACTTAAGATATGATGATCATGGTTACACATGGGCTATAAAATTGTAGTATTCAATGTTTATGCAAGTTTTCACATGATCATGTCATATGTGCATTCATAATGGAATATGCGTCCCATTTTGATGCGGGCCTCTGTGTTCACACGTAGTGAACACGAAAGACCTACCTCGTAGTCCCATCCATGGTTGTGTATGGGAGCGAGTCAGTAAGAGTAGGCACCCACCATCTACGGGATGGAAGGGGAAGAGGGTGCACACCGACGGGTGTGCACTCGGCAATACCGGTTTGTGCTTCAAGGAGACATGTGCATTGCATTGCATTGCATGAATGAGGATGATTATGAGATGTTTATGAAGATGAACTATGATATGCTTACGATGATGTGTTATGGTATGTGATATTGATGCTATTGAATAATATTATTGTTCTATTCCATTGCAATACACTTTGCTGAGTGATGAACTCACACTTGTTGTTTCATGTTGTTTTTAGGTACTATGAACTCGGCATGCAGGAAAGGGAGATAGTGTCACGACTACACTTTGATACAATCATATTGACAACTACACACGTCCATTCGTAGTTGTGTTGTTTATGTTAAATGTGCTAGGTTTGGTTCATGCTATATCCTATGCTGGATTTAGTATTCACTTCGTGTTAGTCTTGAAACATTTAAATCCATTAATTGGTCTTAAATTGTTGCTATACCTCATGTTATTGCTATTTTATATGACATCCACTATGTTATTGCTTATGATATTATTACTGTTGCTTCAACCCATGGAATTACGAAGGAGATGCTGCTGAAATTTCGGTTAAAGCATGTACGCCCTTGCTGCAATTTAATCTTAATTGTGGTATTTAGTTGCTGTTATTGCTATGTTTGGTAACATCCAAGGCATACTAAATGCCGGGGTGTTACACAAATCATCTTCTAACAAAGCAAAATCAGCAATTGGTTCCGCTAATAGTTGCTCTACGATAGCATGATTTGTGGACAATTTTAGCTCTTCAAAATTATTTTCTCCATGTGTAAAGTTCATACCTGTTACATTACCTTGTAACTTCTCATGAGCTGTTGTAGGCGTTTCTTCAACTATTATCTCTTCACTTACATGTGGGGTAGTACTGATCGTTTCTTTCTCCATATGCTCTTCTAAATCATTCTCTCGATGGTGCTCATTTTTCTGCAAAATGTTAGCTACAAAAGAAGGTGCAACAATGAGTGCCTCAAATGAAGCTAATGATTCTTTCACGGATTCAGCAAGCATTTTTTCAACTCTACAAGCACATACAACCAATTCTGAAAGATAACTATATGTTTCATCAACAAGAGCATCCTGAATTTCTTGATTGAGTCCACGTATGAACCTAAGCTCTGTTTCTTCTTCACCTTCAACTAACCACAACGCAACAAATGATTTTGCAATCGTTCATAGTATTCCTTAACGCACTTATTTCCTTGTTTCAACAATTGGAGTCTAGTATACAAAAATTCAGTATGATATTCAAGAACATAGTCAATTCTCATAAGTCTTTTCATGGCCTTCCAATTTTCAGGTTTTCTCTCTTTTCTACAAATATGTTTCCACCATGTTAATGCATATTCATTTAGCACACTAACAGCAATCCTAATCTTTTGATTTTCAGACAAATCATACTTGCCAAATGTGACACCTCGGAGTGTTGTATCCTTAATTTTTGAACATGATAAGGTTAAATACAGTATGAGATGTGGAAATAAGGTTAAAATCATAAGGATCGGGGGTTAATAACGTTTCCGGGCCGTTTCCGGGCCGTTTTCGGGGTTTTGGGCCTTCCCGGGGGAGTTTTGGGCCTTGGTGGGCTTTGGTGGGATGGATTAGGACTCCGTAACGGACTAGGATTGGGTTGAGGGCTGATAAAAGGGGCTTCCCCCAGCCCCTTGCGCCCCACCTCCCATATTGCGCCCCACCTCCCTCTTGCGCCTCTCTCCTCCCCTAAGCCCTAGCCCTCCCCCAACCGTGCGCCCCCCCCTTCACCTCTCCACCTCCACACCACCTCCCCTCCACCCCTTGCTGCCCTAGGGTGGCCTCCCCACCCCTGCACCTTGTGGAGTCATCCCGTGGAGCGAGGAGCGAGGAGCAAGGAGCGAGGAGCGAGGAACGTGGAGCGAGGAGCGATTCGCGAGGAGATTCGCGGAGATTGATTGGAGTCTTGCGCTTCGGGCACAGGTATGATCTTGGGGATCCTTGGGGATGATCTAGGTACTGTTATTAGGGTGTTTATCAAGTTTTTAGATCAATTGGAGGCGCTGGTTTGAAGTAATTTGGGTTAGATCTAAACTTGTCCACGTTTCTGTTTTCGGGCAGATTGAGCAGTCGAACTAGGGTTCGAGTTTCCGTCGATTTAGAATCCGAATCAGACCGTACGGACTTCTAGGAAGTTGTAGATAATTTAATTATCTTTCCGTGGACGTAAAGCACGTTAATTTCCGATCAGCCGTTTGAAAGTTATGGCTGTTTTACCGAGCGCCTAAAAATCTGTGACGTAACTGGAACAGATTGTGGTAATCTGTAGATTAAACAATTTTAGAGTCCGAATCAGTCTTTCCTATAACTAGAAAAAGTTGGGAAATTTCCTAAGCTTCGCGACGGTGTACTCGTTTATTCGATTTGGAGTCCCAGAACTCAAGTTATGCCTTTTGCAAGGCTGCTGTTCCGCCGACAGAACCTCTGTTTTTAGGTTTTGCGAGTAGTTGGCAATGTCGGGTTAGATGGGGCGTGTGTACTGTTTTGAGGTTATGATTGTGAGTGTGTGATGCCTATGTGCAGGTGGTGTGACCCGGAAGTTCCCTCTTCTTCCCGCAAATCCGTTGCACGTGTTTGAGGAAAGTGTGTTGTGATGGATATAAAGTTGTAGGTTGCATGTTGAAATTAGATTGAATTGCCTACATGATATATGTCCACTTGCCATGTGTTAATGAATGATATGATATGATGAGCATGTTTAACATATTATGATGCCATGTGTTAATATGTGAATTAAATATGATAATTGGCATGGTTGCATGCATGTCATGAGATAGGGCGAGTCGGTGAGAAAGTCTTAACTAGTCCGGCAAGGTCGGTGAGAAAGTTATGACTAATCCGAACGCCATTGAGTAAGTCCTATGTCGTGATTCCATCCACGTGGTGTTTGGAAGCGGGTAGGCACCCTCCATCTTCGGGATGGAAGGGAGGAAAGGGTGCACACCGACGGGTGTGTACTTCCCATACCGGTATGAGGTTCGGAGGGTCGGGAGCAATGCATTACATCGCATACAAATTGATGATGATATTGATAAGTATTCATGAATGAGATGTTATACATGCATGAAAGATGTTATTGACTTGTTGTTATGCTTGTTGTCCATTGCGGTATGCTTGCTGAGTTTCGAACTCACCCTTGTGTTTTCTTGTTGTTTTAGGTACCATGAGAACGGCATGCGGGAAAGGGAATAGTCACACTCTCACACGTTGCTTCACCTTAATGTTTCCCCAAGTCAATTCATTTAGTTGGATAATAAATTGCGTGTGATGGCCTTTAAATTAAGTCTTAGCTTGGTTAATGAGAGTTCTATTGTTTGTTTGACACTTGGAACTTTAAGAGCTTGATGTTAGTCTTTTATTGCCGTTAAGACTTTATTTATTGCTGTTTAGATGTTTCTCTTATTGCCATATAATGCTATATTGTTCTTGTTTCTTAAATTCATGATAAAACAAAGGAGGTGCTGCCGAAATCTCGGTTTTAGTCTATGCACCTTTGCTGGAATTTGATGTTAAATGTGGTATTTAGATGTTGTTTAGCTTATGTTTGGTAACATTCAGGCATAGTAAATCTTTGGGTGTTATTCTGATTGGTATCGAGCGAGTGTAGGTCCTTGGAATGTGAATTTTCGGTGTCATGCTATAGGGTACAACTAAAATGTGATGTGGAATAACTTAGAAACATGGCTTAGGTTCTAACTAAAACCTTGTTATAGGATAGCAACGTTAAAACTTGTAAAAGTGGTATAACTAATCTAAAATCGACACACTTGGTTGCACAAAGAGGATGGGTTTTGGTTCATCAATGCATCGCGCTTGATTATGTGATAAGGAATATGCTTATGATGATGTTTGATCTATGATCTTGATTGTGTGCTTTGGTGTTTGGGTGGTTGTCTGCCTAGCGACCATGCCGAGGGGTAGAGGCCGTGGACGCCGTGGTCGTGGAGGCCAGGCGAGGCTCCCAGGGAGTTGAGGAGTCTGCATTCTTGAGGGTAGCGTTCGCTTAATGCTCGTGGGCCGGCTCGGGAGGAGCTTCCAGCTGTGCGGTCGGGCGGGGTGCCCGCCGCCAATGAAGATTTAGTCCAGGCTCTGCAGAGGAGATTCGGGAGCTGCGCGCCATGCGGGCAGCCCCTGCTGTTGTGCCTCCCCTGCCGATGGCCCTGTTGTTGCCCCGTGCACCGGAGCCGAGGATGAGTCTCCGGGAGTGGATGTCCCTCCGTCTTGACACTTTCGATGGAGCAGCACGCCGATCGATCTGCAGATTGGCTGCGGTACATGGAGAGGCAGTTTGAGGTCCTAGAGTTGACCTCGGTTCGAGAGGACTCGCTTTGTGGCTTTTCAGGTGAAGGGCCAGGCGATATCTGGTGGGAGGGTTACGGTGCTAGAACCCCGATCTGGTCGATCACACTGGGAGGACTTTGTGGCTCGCTTAGAGCCAAGTTCCACCTGAGTCTTTCCTTGAGAGGATGGAGCTTACTCGACCACTCTTTCCCAGGGAAAGAGGTCGGTGGCAGAGTATGAGAAGGAGTTCAACGGCGTGGTGCGCTTCTGCCGTGTGGCGGCCAAACGATCGGGAGAAAGCTAGGAGGTTCGTAGGGGCTTCAACCAGGAGTTCAGAGTTGTCATGGGGGCGACTGCCCTCGTGACTTACGCTCTGTGGTGGAGCAAGCGAAGGGCATGGAGCTCGAGTTGGAGCTCTCCGGGACAAGCGAACCCGGAGGTTCAGGGTTCCTGCGGCCCAGCGGGGCGAAGAGGACCTTTGGTGGAGGAGGTGGGTCCTCTCGGGCCCACCTTCAAGAAGTTCAAGGGAGGACAGGGCTCCTCCTCGGGGCTAAGATGGGGTCGCTTGATCGTCTTCTTCGCGGCCATTTGTTAAATCTGTGCCGGGCGGGAGCATGAAGTGCTTCAAGTGCGGTGGCGAGCACCGTGCTTGAGTGTGGTTGGGTGGGAGTTGCAACCACCGCGGGCAAGCCCGGCCATATGGGGCGAGTGCCGGATGAACCCCGTAGCATCATCAAGTGGGAGACGGTGCCTTCTCCTCCCACTCCGGCGTCTTCTAGAGGATCGGTGCACATGATGGCTGCTCTGTTTCTCAGCCACCCTTTGCGTGGCGCCACCAGCTTCTTGGTGCCCGCGGCCGTCTGCTCCTCCTCGGTTGCCTCCTCCGCCCCAGCCTTGATGGGGCATCACTGAGTCGGGGCTCCTTACGTCGGCGCCACCAGAGTGTGCGCTTTGCCCGCCGAGTCGGTAGGGCATCGAGAGGTGGTTTCGGTACTCTGCTCGTGGATTCCGTTGATGCCTTTGTTCTATTTGATTAGGAGCATCCTATTCCTTTGTGTCGCCGGATTTTGCTAGAAGAGCTAAGTTGGGAGTTCAACGGATTTACGAGTCCGTGTTAGTCGGTTCCTGGGGTTTGATTGCTAGTTCTTTGGTTTGCCCTGGTTGCACCATTGCCATTGATGATGAGGTTTTCCTTGCCAATCTCATGGTGATCCAGTTGGCTCCTTTTGATGTCATTTTGGGCATGGGTGGCTGCATCGATGCAGTGCTAAGATCTGTTGTTTACGGAAGGCGGTTGCCTTGCCAGGCCCGTCCGGGAAGAGTTGACCTTTCAGGGTGGTATACCCTCGATTCCGTCTTTGCTTTGACTAGTTTGTTTTCTCGGTCGGCGTTTGAGGCTATTGGGTTTCCTCATGACTTTGTGCGAGAAACCATCTTCTTCGATTTCCATTGAGGAGATTTCTGTAGTGAAGGAGTTCGTTGATGTGTTCCTGACGAGTTGCTGGTCTACCTCTGTGAGGAATGTGGTGTTTCGTATTGATCTTGCTCTGGGCACTCGACCTATTTCTATCTCTCCATACCGCTTAGCTCGACCTTTTCAAGACGAGTTGAAGAAGCGATTGGAGGATCTGGCCAAAGGCTTCATTCGGCGTAGCGTATCGCCATGGGAGCACCGTCCTCTTCGTCTCGAAGAAGGATGGAAGTTGGCGTATGTGCATTGATTATCGTGCTCTTAACCAAGTGACAGGTCAAAAACAAGTATCCTTTGCCTCGCATCGAGGATCTGTTTGACCAACTGAAGGGAGCAAAGGTGTTCTCCAAAATTGATCTTGATCGGGGTATAATCGAGATCCGTGTGAGGGAGCAGGACATTGAGAAGGCTGCTTTCTCCACTAGGTATGGGCATTATGAATTTAAAGTTATGTCTTTTGGACTAACTAATGCTCTCTTTGTCTTTATGGAGGCGATGAGCGTTATGCTACACAAGTACCTTGATGAGTTTGTGGTAGTGTTCATCGATGACATTCGATTTACTCTAAATCGGAAGAGGAGCATGAGCGACACTTGAGGCTTGTCTTTGAGTACCACGAGGAGAATCAATTCTTTGCTAAGGTGAAAAAGTGCGAGTTACGGATTTGAAGTGGGTTTTCTTGGCCACATCATCAATCCAGAGGGCATATCGGTAGATCCTAGCAAAGTCTCAACAGTTTTGGATTGGAAGAGGCCTTCCAATGTCAAAGAGGCGCGTAGTTTCCTTGGGTTGGCTGGATACTATCGGCGTTTTGTGCAGGATTTCTCTATCATTGCCAAGCCACTTTCACAACCGACTCGAAGGGGATGAAGTTCGGTGGGCTGCAGAGTGTGAGCACGGCTTACGCACTTTGAAGGAGAAGTTAGTGATCGCTTCCTGTTCTTACCCTTCCCGAACAGGGAAGCGCTTCACTATTTATTACGATGCTTCTCGGTTGGGACTTGGTTGTGTGCTCATGCAAAATGGCAAGGTGATTGCTTATGCTTCGAGGCGACTGAAAAAGCATGAGCGAACTATCCCACCCATGATCTTGAGCTAGCCGTAGTGGTGTTTGCATTGAAGATATGGAGGCATTATTTGTATGGCGAATCTTGTGATATTTTTATCGATCACAAGAGCCTCAAGTACATCTTTACTCGTAAAGATTTGAACTTGAGGCAGAGGAGGTGGCTAGAATTGATAAAGGATTATGACCTCACTATCCAAAGATCATCCGGGAAGGCAAATGTGGTGGCCGACGCTCTCGATCGCAAGACAATGCCCCTGTTGTTGATTGTCTTGTTGCTGATTTTGAGCGGTTGGGAGTCTCCTCTTGCTTTGCCGGGACCGTGCAAGCTGAAACTCAATTGATTCTTGAGTCGGCCCGATTCCCGGCGTGTCGCGGGAGGCACAAAGACATGATCGTTTGCTCCAGCAGGTGAGGAACGCCTTGAGGATGGCAAGTCGAGACTTTACCATTGATGATGCGGGAGTTTTGAGGTTTGGGGCCGTCTGTGCGTGCCCGGAAATCTCAAGTGAAAGAAGACATTACGAGAGAAGCTCATCGCACCGTACACGGTCCATCTGGAGAGACCAAGATGTACAGGGACTTGAAGAAGAATTTACGGTGGAAAAGGATGAGAGTGGATATTGCCAAGTATGTGGCGTCTTGTGGGATCTGTCGGAAGATCAAAGCTGAGCATAAGCGTCCAGCCGTCTGTTGCGGCCATTGGAGGTTCTGTGTGGCCATGGGATGACATCTCCATGGATTTCGTGGTTGGACTACCTCGTTCTCCACGAGGAAGGATCTTTGTTTGGGTTGTGGTGGACCGTCTCAAAGCAAGTCTGCGCATTTCATTCCCATCCGCACGACCAATTCAATGAGCGAGTTGGCTCCCATCTATGTGCGGAGAATGTGAGATTGCATGGTGTACCCAAGACCATTATCTCTGATCGGGATGCGAAGTTCGTCTCAAGTTAGGGAGAGTTTGCAGAGTGCTTTGGAGTACGCAGCTTTGCCTTAGTACCGCTTTTCACCCTCAGACAGGATGGGCGATCTGGCGTACCATCCAAACTTTGGAGGACATGCTCGGGGCCTGTGTGATGGCTTGGAAGGGTAGCTGGGAAGACCATTTGCCCCTTGCAGAGTTTGCTTACAATAACAGCTACCATTCCAGCATCCGGGCTGCTCCTTATGAGGTACTGTATGGTCGGAAGTGCAGATCGCCACTTTGTTGGGATGCTGTGGGCGAGAGAGCTATTCTTGGGCCGGATTGGGTTCAGCAGACTGTTGATCGCGTGGCGGAGGTACGGCAGAACCTTCTCGCAGCGCAGAGCAGACAGAAGAGCTATGCTGATGTGAGGCGGCGAGACTTGGAGTTTGAGGTGGGTGATAACGTACTCTTGCGAGTATCTCCCACCAAGGGTGTGGTGCGTTTTGGCACGAAGGGAAAGCTCAGTCCAAGGTATGTTGGGCCTTTTCCTATCCTCGCCCGAGTTGGCAGGTTGGCCTATCGCCTAGAGCTACCGGAATCCATGCAAGGTGTGCATAGTGTGTTCCATGTCTCGATGTTGAGGAAATACTTGCACGATCCGGAGTTGGTGGTTCCATTGGAACCATTAGTGCTTGAGCAGGACCTCACCTTCGAGTCCCGTCCTGTGGAAATTCTGGGGACTTCAGAGCGAGTGATGAAGAACAGGACGCTTAAGTTTGTCAAGGTCCTGTGGTCACATCAGACCGAGAGAGAAGCGACTTGGGAGCTGGAATCTCGCATGCGCGAGAAGTATCGAGCTTTTCACCTCGGGTATGTGATGTGAAAACCTAAACATCTTTGGTTTCTTTGGGTTTCGTGATTGGTGCGTTTAGATTCGAGGTCGAATCCTGTTGAAGGGGGGAAGAATGTGACACCTCGGAGTGTCGTATCCTTAATTTTTGAGCATGATAAGGTTAAATACAGTATGAGATGTGGAAATAAGGTTAAAATCATAAGGATCGGGGGTTAATAACGTTTAGGGCCGTTTAGGGCCGTTGGGGTTTGGGCCTTCAGAGTTTTGGGCCTTGGTGGGCTTTGGTGGGATGGATTAGGACTCTGTAACGGACTAGGATTGGGTTGAGGGCTGATAAAAGGGGCTTCCCCCAGCCCCCTTGCGCCCCCACCTCCCCTTATTGCGCCCCCACCTCCCCTCTTGCGCCCCCTCTCCCCCTCCCCTAAGCCCTAGCCCTCCCCAAACCGTGCGCCCCCCCCCTTCACCTCTCCACCTCCACACCACCTCCCCTCCACCCCTTGCTGCCCTAGGGTGGCCTCCCCACCCCTGCACCTTGTGGAGTCATCCCGTGGAGCGAGGAGCGAGGAGCAAGGAGCGAGGAGCGAGGAACGTGGAGCGAGGGAGCGATTCGCGAGGAGATTCGCGGAGATTGATTGGAGTTTTGCGCCGGGCAAAGGTATGATCTTGGGGATCCTTGGGGATGATCTAGGTACTGTTATTAGGGTGTTTATCAAGTTTTTAGATCAATTGGAGGCGCTGGTTTGAAGTAATTTGGGTTAGATCTAAACTTGTCCACGTTTCTGTTTTCGGGCAGATTGAGCAGTCGAACTAGGGTTCGAGTTTCCGTCGATTTAGAATCCGAATCAGACCGTACGGACTTCTAGGAAGTTGTAGATAATTTAATTATCTTTCCGTGGACGTAAAGCACGTTAATTTCCGATCAGCCGTTTGAAAGTTATGGCTGTTTTACCGAGCGCCTAAAAATCTGTGACGTAACTGGAACAGATTGTGGTAATCTGTAGATTAAACAATTTTAGAGTCCGAATCAGTCTTTCCCTATAACTAGAAAAAGTTGGGAAATTTCCTAAGCTTCGCGACGGTGTACTCGTTTATTCGATTTGGAGTCCCAGAACTCAAGTTATGCCTTTTGCAAGGCTGCTGTTCCGCCAGGACAGAACCTCTGTTTTTAGGTTTTGCGAGTAGTTGGCAATGTCGGGTTAGATGGGGGCGTGTGTACTGTTTTGAGGTTATGATTGTGAGTGTGTGATGCCTATGTGCAGGTGGTGTGACCCCGGAAGTTCCCTCTTCTTCCCGCCAATCCGTTGCACGTGTTTGAGGCAAGTGTGTTGTGATGGATAGCAAGTTGTAGGTTGCATGTTGAAATTAGATGGAATTGCCTACATGATATATGTCCACTTGCCATGTGTTAATGAATGATATGATATGATGAGCATGTTTAACATATTATGATGCCATGTGTTAATATGTGAATTAAATATGATAATTGGCATGGTTGCATGCATGTCATGAGATAGGGCGAGGTCGGTGAGAAAGTCTTAACTAGTCCGGCAAGGTCGGTGAGAAAGTTATGACTAATCCGGAACGCCATTGAGTAAGTCCTATGTCGTGATTCCATCCACGTGGTGTTTGGAAGCGGGTAGGCACCCTCCATCTTCGGGATGGAAGGGAGGAAAGGGTGCACACCGACGGGTGTGTACTTCCCATACCGGTATGAGGTTCCAGAGGGTCGAGAGCAATGCATTACATCGCATACAAATTGATGATGATATTGATAAGTATTCATGAATGAGATGTTATACATGCTTTGAAAGATGTTATTGACTTGTTGTTATGCTTGTTGTCCATTGCAGTATGCTTGCTGAGTTTTCGAACTCACCCTTGTGTTTTCTTGTTGTTTTAGGTACCATGAGAACGGCATGCGGGAAAGGGGAATAGTCACACTCTCACGCGTTGCTTCACCTTAATGTTTCCCCAAGTCAATTCATTTAGTTGGATAATAAATTGCGTGTGATGGCCTTTAAATTAAGTCTTAGCTTGGTTAATGAGAGTTCTATTGTTTGTTTGACACTTGGAACTTTAAGAGCTTGATGTTAGTCTTTTATTGTCGTTAAGACTTTATTTATTGCTGTTTAGATGTTTCTCTTATTGCCATATAATGCTATATTGTTGCTGTTTCTTAAATTCATGATAAAACAAAGGAGGTGCTGCCGAAATCTCGGTTTTTAGTCTATGCACCTTTGCTGGAATTTGATGTTAAATGTGGTATTTAGATGTTGTTTAGCTTATGTTTGGTAACATTCAGGCATAGTAAATGCTGGGGTGTTACACCAAATTCTTTGTCTACTGCTATCTCCCAATTAATATAGGCATCAAGATCATATTGTCCATCAAAAGGTGGAATGGCGAATTTAACCTTTTCTAGGGGATCATCATCAACATGTATCTGAGCATGTAGTACGCCATTTTTGTTACTTGGAGGACGAGGCGGAGGACTGGAAGTTCCTGGGGAAGTTCTTGCAAGCGTATCAAGTCTATACAAAATAGTAGCAAGAGTAATTTTAGCAATCCCCTGTGCGACCTCAATGGATCTGGGAAGGTTCTCTTGCGATGACATACGCTCAGAGTGAGCAACAATTCCCTTGGTGCGAGGAGAGTGATGCAGGGAGCCCTCGTCACGTGACATGGTTAGTAGAAGATAAGAAAACAAAATCACAAGTATAATGTTTCTATCATCTACTAGGAGATGGTGGCAAGTCTCTCAACACTCAAGCCTATCACCAAAGCTCTTACAAGTTCTTACGTTGAAGCAGGTGTTGTCGGCCGTTGGCGTTGTCAAAGGTTCTCCGAAGTTTGTGTAGAGCGATTGCCAAGTGATCAAATGCTTGTACGAGTAGAGAGTGGAGCTTGGACAGCTTAATTTAGTAGCAAGGAGAATCAATCAATTAATCTCAGAAATTGCATAGAATTGAATTATAGTTCATAATTAGCACTTAGCCTAAGATGCTGATCAACCAAGGATGGATAAAAGGCTAAGGCTGATACACGGGAAACACACACGCAAAGATGTTCGAACTTGATGCAATCAAAGGAATGAGCTAAAAAAATATAAGTGAGGCATCAAAAAGCTCGTATTGCATAAGTTATGGAGAGACGCTAGCTAATTGCTCAAACAAAGAACACAGGCAATAGATTGCTCAAAATCACAAACTAGCACAATATGAAAAATGCACAAATGCTAGGATGTACTCTCACTCAAATTCCACTTTTTTTTTTTGCGCTCTTGGCTTTTGCCCGCACTTTTCTTTTTCTTTTTCTTTTTTTTGATGTGCGGTGGTTTTCTTTCCTTTTTTGTGGCCAAATAAATATGAGAGTAGCACAATATATATGACTAGGTGCAATACAAGTGCAATCCAAATTATACAATAGAATGTAACATCAGCAGCCCTAGAGCAATATCAAATAGCTAGTCTCGATTAGGTTCAAAGTGTTCACAAAGGATGAATTGGTTCACAAAGGTAGGTGTACTAATCGGTAATGGATGGTTTTTTTTTATGTGGGGACTATGATCAGCAACTAGACAATGCTAAAACGAACACAAATTCAATTTAGCAAACCAAAATTAATAGATCGAAAAGGCGCAAACTTGGTTTGGATAGGAGGAACAAATCTTTTTGTGGCCAATTTTATGGACTATAGGGATTAAATCAATCTACTAAACTATGGTAAAGAAATTTCTCACCGAGCAACCTGGCTCTGATACCACTTGATGTAACATTGGGTGTCCCGATCTTTCGATGAGAGTGATAATCTTCGATTTGGGTGGAATTGACTTTGACTATCCGATTATAACGTACAACGACGATGCGCCTTAGCAATCGCTAAACGAACTCTAGATGGTTATTGACCTTGCCATGGGCACGATCAACCTGATCACGAAGATCAATTCCTGCAAGCAATCGAAGAACAAGCAAGAACAAGGCAAAAACAATCTAAAATTGCAAATATAGATGAAGTATTGAAAATTTGGGTTCCGATACAAGGAGCTTGTTACGCGGCCGTTAAGTACGTCTAAAAGACTCAAAATAGTAGCAAAATGCTAAACTATCAAATAACCAAAACCCAAATTATTTTGGGGAACTCCCTAGCTATATATAGGAGAAATAGGAGGCCAAAACCGTGCTAGGGGCGTCCAAAACACATTCATGGCCGAGTAGGACTCCTATTCCTAGTTTGACTCGGATTTGGAAAGATGACCGAACTTGTTTTGCAGATTCCCGTTGACTCGTAATGAATTTGGACATGAGGCCGGATCCGTTGGAAAGAGGACGACGAAACCTTTCAAACCAGTACTCATAGACCCCAAACACACTTGTGGATCAAAAGTTATGGTCGTTTTAAGTTGATGCTATCCCGGAGGCCGAATCCGAGTTGAACCTGTGCACCAGAAGAATTGGCTTCATGCTTAACATTTAGGAGTCATTCTCCTTGGTTCCTAAGGACAATAAAATCATCACAAGGATTAAATAGCATTCTATTCATTAAATTATTTGTATGCAACCCGAGGAACGCATTCACTTGGCAATTGAATTGACGTGCACGAGCTCGAGTAATTGGCCCTTGTATTAAATTATTGGTTTCAATTGGGTTTGTAGGCATGGCCGTATCCATGGTAGTGATGTCCTCATCATCATCCCCTTCTTGCATTTGAGTCGTCTTCGACTCAAGTTCATCATCTTCTTCCAAGTATGGATTTAGATCTGATAATTGAGTAGACGGTCTTGAGCTCGAGTCAATGATCCTTGAACCGATAAAGATGTAGAAGAATGGCCAAGGTGGGGGTCGATGAAGCCATGCAGATGGAGTAGAGGATGCCATAAAGTGTCGCCAACTTAATGGTCATGGCCAAGGTGAGGGCCGATGAAGCCATGTAGTTGATGTAATTGCGGCAACACTTGGTGATGACCATATATATGCATTGTTAGTTCTGTCCAGGATGAGCATGGTCTCATCAACTTAATAGTTCTATTTATTTTAATCATTAATTGAACTTAATAGTTCTATTTATTTTAATCATTAATTGAACTTAATAGTCCAGGATGACCATATATATCCATTTCTTTTTCATCTACTTCTCCCATTCATACATACTATAACATTTTACATTTATTTTTAATATGAAGCAGTACTTTTATTTATGATGGCCAAACCAATTTGTTATATCTGCTTAAAAAGTGAATAGGAAATTTGCCACGTCACCACGACCTACAAAACGTACTCTTATAATGGCTTGATTAACTGATGCAAACGTTGTTGCGAATCTAAAATTCACCAAGGGTCAAGAATTCTTTCAAAATTTACATATTGCATGCACTAGCTAGATAGGGCCAGGTTTCGAATTTTGGTTCTTTCGGTGGTCCAAAAATTACTTATCCCAGTTACATATTAGTGAGTTCATTTGAACTTTGTTCAAAATTCAAAATTTGGTTAAATTTTATCTAAAAAATCAATTTTGATCATAATTTTGTCGAACAAAATTCAAAATTTTATTCAAATGTTTCGTCACGCAGTTACACCGAAATGATTTCGGTGGTTGCCAAAAAAAATTAAAATGAAATTCGATACCTTGGCTAGGGCCAGTCCTTTTTTATTTTCTAACATGTTTTTTTCATGTTTGGACGCACGTACATGCCCTAAACGATCACCCGTGGGACCGACGTGGTGGCCCTACCCCTGGAGCGGGCCCTGGCCCGGTTGGCGCTCCACCCAGTCCTAGGCCCAGCAGGAGCTCGTCGCAGCCGCCGGCCTACGGCCGATCACCGACTCCAACGTCCGAGCCTCCCCTTCGACCAGTTCGTGGTCAAGGAGACACTCCGGCTGCACCCGCGTGGCCCATCTGTAGCTGGTCCGAATGCTGCAGGAGTTCGCCTAGTCGCCGCCCAGCTCACGGAGCACCTCCGCCTGTCCATGGAGATGAAGAAGCCGTGCTCATGGTGGCGTGCCTAGCTTGGTTTAGTTTGTGTTAGCTGTGTGGACGGGAAAATTAATTGAAGGTTGTGTATGCATATTATGTACGTACCTCTATCTGGGTTTAGGCGGTATTATTCACACATGCATGTAAGGTTATGTCAATTGGACATGGGACTATGTCTGGCAAGCGCAACCTGAGCTTGGTTTCATTATTTGATCAGCCTTTTAAGAACCTTAGCTTTGATTTTAATGACTAAGTTTACACTAGCTGTGGGATTTCTGCTAGTTTTTTTTTTTCTTTTTTTTGAAAAGCCGAAGCTCATATTAAGAAGGGAAAGTTGAAGTACAGAGTGCAGGAAAACTGCACTAAGGAAACACTAAGGAGACGAAACGGAAAGAGGAAAAGAGAAAGAAAGAAAGAAAAACAAAAGAGCTAAAGCTTGCGTTACACTGGACGATGCAACAACTTTTTAATTCCTCGGGCTCCAGCAAGGGCCCAGCAAGAGGCCTGATCCTTAACTTCTTGAAGCAATTCATCATTTGATTTCGAAGTGCAGCGAAAAATTCTGTTGTTTCGCTCTTTCCACCAATGCCAGCAAATAAGGACGATCAGGCTTTTAACTCCCTTTTTGCAATCTGAGTGGTTTTCGACTTGCTGTAAAGTCCACTGTTCTAAACTGGACGACGGCTTCCAATGTTCTGGCTTGAGCGAAGGTAGGCGTGTCCAATTCGCGATGTCAACCCAAAACTCTCGGAATTGGGGGCAGTCTACGAAAAGGTGAAAATCCGTTTCCAGATTTCGATAGCACATTTGGCAAAAATACTGGTTTGGCCACCCTCATATCCGAAGGCGATGTGCTGTCCAAAGCCGATTTTGCTGCGCAAGCCAGAAAAAGATTTTGCAACTCAGCGGAGCCCAAGCTGACCAAATTGTCGTGTTGTACGATTTAAACAAGCTACCTGCAAATTGCAAGCGGTAAGCCGAAGCAGCCGTGTATTCTCCGCTGGATTTCTGCTAGTTGATGCTCCTATTGGGTTAGTATTAAGCTCGGTGTTTGCCTTGGTACAGTTAAAATTAGAAGAATTAGGTGAAAGATGGAAGTGGGTAAATTAGCTTACAAATTATTATCTGAAAATTGGTTTACAAAAACTATGTGAAAATATCATAATTATATTTTTATTGTTATACTTCGAGCTCTAATAGCTGCCTAAATCGAAATTACTGGTTTGTTTTTTAGGCCATCCAGTCATTTCATATTTCAATCGAACTCTTAAGGTCCTGTTCGGAATAGAGGAATTGTAAAGGAATTTTATAGTGTTTGTACTACTTTATGTGAACTTCCTGTGAAGTTTCTGCATTTTAAACGGGACCTAAACCGAAAGTTGAGTTTACCAATTTTCACAACGGCTCGATATCAAGTCATCTAGGAATCACGTCACGTCGCAGTTCTTGCTAGCTAGAGACTAGAGAGGAGGCTCAAGTGTAGGAAATTTGAAGTCATTTTTTTACGGCTACAACCTACAAGTGCAGGAAATGATAGAGCAGATCAGTGTCAACTTTTTGTGTTTCTAGAACAGTTTATTTTTTTAGTCTGCTTCACGCAGGCTATAAATAATTAAATTACAAGTTTAATATTGTGGGTGCAACATAGTGTTCAAAATATAGTAATGGTAAACTAGCTGTGGCAAGTTAGGATTATTCTCTTGTTGATTAGGGTTTGTTCTTCTCGAGAGTACTGGTGGATTAGGGTTTAAAGACAAACATTATGTTTACATAATATTGGTTTACTGCCTATGTCCTAGTGCATGTGATATATTCTGATGCCCATCGTTACTGGGGTTTGAACTTGTCGCTTTCTAAACAAGTGTACTAACAACTTTCCCTGTTTACAAATACAATTCCTTCAGAGCTGCAAAGGAGCTAGCACAACCTTTCATATGCAGCTGGCTCTTATCTTCTCTTCTAATTAACCTCAAAACCTTTCTATGGCTACACGCCAGAACCAGATTAGATTCTTTATTATTGGAGAAGATACAGGCATACAGCCCCAGAACAAGTACTTATTCCTAGTTGGTAGTGTTAGGGAAGACAGAGAGAGAGAGAGAACACTAAGAATCAGATTCGCTTGCTTTCAGAAAATACACAAAAGAAAAAATAAAGATTGCAACTTTTTTCCTAGTTGAGAGAGAAGTGCATCAGAATCGCATGCTCTGTCTCGCTTTTAACGAAAAGAATGAAGAAGATATTGCATTTTAGGCAAAAACAACCTTTCCATTTGCATACATAGTTTTGCAGTAGTACAATAAGCCTTTTTTTGGCCGAGGTACCATAAAGTAGGAAGCCAGGCTTCTAGCCCCTCATCTTTTTTGTTTTTCAAATTTAGCTTTTCTCTCCACTAAAATTATAAATCTAGCCCTCTCCTGACCGTAGTAGCCACCTCCCGCACTCGTCGCCCGTGGTAGGCCCACTCCCGCGCTCGCCCACCGCGGCTGACCCGCACCCATTGTGACGCCCTGCTCTTCCCCGCCGCCGCCAACGGCCGCCTCCGTCCTTCCCGCGTCCGCCGCCGTCGCGCCAACCGCCATCGCAGCTGCCGCCGCATTTTCCGAGCGGGGTTGCGCCGCCCCGTCGCGTTTCCCCCTATAAAGCCCCCCACGACGCCCCTCGGCTCCCTCACCCCACCCCGCTCTCTCTCCCTCTGCTCCCCGCTTCCTCCCAGGCGTGCCGCCGTCGTCATCCTCCGCTCCGGCGCCGCTACTGGGCCCAGCCGCCCCATCGCCGAGCTACTTTGCCGCCGCCGAGCCCCTCGCTCCGCCTTTCCCGTCGCCACCGGTGCGCCACCTGCCCCCTCTGGCGCCGCCCTCGCGCGCCGCCCGGCCCGATGCTGCGCTCTGGCGCGCCCGCCAGCGTGTGCCGTGCGCCGCGGTAGCGTGGACTCGGTCCACGGCCCAGGGGCCCACCTATCAGCCTTTTAAAAAAAAGATTTGAAAAAAAACCTTTATGACATCATGCTGACATCATAAAACAGTTTTTTTTTCTTTTTAAATAATTCAAAAATCCGAAAATGGCTGCTGACATCAGCATGACGCAGTAAATTCAAATTTTCTTTTTAAAAATAATTAAAATTTTCAAAAAATTCCGTTTTAATTGTTTTAAACTTCCGGGAGCCCGTTTTCGACCGTTCGAACTTCGTTTTGCTCCGTTTTTCTTCCTAAATTCATCTTAAATTTTAGTTTAGTGCTAGTTTTAAATTTAATTTGAATTTATTTGGATTTTATTTGAATTTGGGTGTTTTTCGCGCATAGATTACGGAGAGTCCGAGGAGTTCCCGAGCGACGAATTCAAGCAGCAACTCGTCGAACCAGGCAAGTCACACCACCTTGATCATGTTGATCCCAGTTTGTGAACTCGTATGTTGAATTTTAAATTATTGCATGCTTATCTGTTATAGACATTAATTTTCGACCTAGTTTTAAATGATAGCTAAATCCAAAAATTGATGTGCCACTTTTGACGTTTGAATTCCGATACCCTTGTAACCTTAGAAAAAATTATAAACTACGACTATAGTAATATTTAGACAATGCTTAGAACTGTCCTTAGGAAGTTTTGGGGGAACTTTATGCCAAAATGATATCATGTTTAAATAGAAACTT
Source organism: Rhipidocladum racemiflorum (assembly GCA_036346355.1). Classification (NCBI taxonomy): domain Eukaryota; kingdom Viridiplantae; phylum Streptophyta; class Magnoliopsida; order Poales; family Poaceae; genus Rhipidocladum; species Rhipidocladum racemiflorum. The sequence goes on from CM070589.1 coordinate 50,078,846, forward strand.
ATGACGATCAATGATAGTATAAATGTGGAAATAATATGGTTAAAATGAAAATGACTTAGACCGGGTGAGACAGGGTTGGAAAGTGGTGTGGTTATCATATTGGGTTTGTGGAAAGTCTCGCCTAGTCAATTAAGGACCGGTCTGAGTTTCGCTGAATGTAAAGCCTAACCGTACTACCACGAGTCTAGAATGGGACAGACTTGGCTAGCCATATTAAATCATTTCATAGACAGTCATGCCATGTGGGGGTAGTGGTGTGGTGAAAGCATGATGCTGCCACTTTGGCGCAAGAGGGGGCTTCTGAATAGAGGGAGTCTTTCAGCGGTGAAACCTTAGCAGGCATAGCTACATGTATGAATTATTATAGGGGCCTTGTCATAATTTTCTCTGTCACTCACCAAACGAAGTGTGCTGACACTAAGGGAATATTATGTCTTGTGGGTAAAGTTGTACAACCTCTGCAGAGTGTCAAACTAATCGATTAGCCGCGTCCGCGGTTATAGGCATGCCGAGCAAGCCATTCTCAGATTAGACTTTAGTAAATTAAAATTTGGTTTTCAGAAATGATGTTGGATGGAGGGAGTCCATCATGGGTAAAACTTAGCCAATTCCAGGAGAGATTCCTGAGTTAAAGAAAAATGTATAGATTTGATTTTCAGAATAAAGTATGCCTTTTAAAAGTGCTTAGAATATTTATTAAACTGTTGCTTTACGCTTAAATAAACCATATTGCCATCCTTTGATTGCCCATATATTTATATTGCATTCTCGGTGTGATTTGCTGAGTACGCTAGTACTCACCCTTGCTTAATCTGCTGCTTCAGAGGAGGAGTATCACGATGGTGAGGACCAGTTGGACTAGGCCGTGCCCTAGTCGATTGCCTGTGGCAAATAAATTGGGCTCTATTTATTATTCTTCAATTCCGTTGTTTTTATTTAGTCGTTTATTTAATTGTTGGCCTGCGCGCCATTTCCTTTGTAACTCTGAATATTTAATATTAATAAAGAGCGATGGATACGCTATGGTTTCACTTCTACTATGTGTACTAGTATTTTCTGGACTAGTACAGAATACACAGAGGATTTCGAAGGTGTTATTCCGGGGTCCGACACCCACGCTCTCCGGCCATGGGAGGCTACTGCTCCCACACTCCTCGTTGGTTGCCACACTTGCCGGCAACCGTGCTCCCCGAGCGTGGGAGGGGGCTAACGAGCGCAGGAGCGGAACTACCGCGGTCGGAGGGAGCTAAATTTGCAAAAAAAAAAAAAAAAAAAAAAAAAAAAAAAAAAAAAAAAGAGGTGATAGGACTAGAAAAGTGATCATTTCGCTAGGCTTGTCCAGGTACATGTTCATGCATGTTTTACCAGAACATGTATTGCAGATTAGAAAAAGAAAACTTTCAATGTAAGTCTGACGCGTTGTTAGTGATAGGCTGATGTTATTTCCCAACTCAGCATAATGTATACAAGACATATACTCAAACTTGCTTGACAATCATTTATCAAATTTATATTTGATTCCCTTGGTTGGTTTGGTTATATATTCAAGCAATTTGTATTCACATTTTTGTCCTCCAAACAAAGAAAGATAGAGCTTGAGAAAATCACATGAAACATTGCTTTCCCTTATCTTAAATTAATTATTATTATGCGGTGATTAATCACATGAAAGATATTGAGTTAAATTGAATGAATAAGCCTCACTCCACCAAATCAGAGGATAGAATATCCACACTACGGTATCACATCGAGTTATCTAGAAAAAACTTTTTTTTATACTAGAATATATTGTAAAGATTTGAGAATATTATACAAGTACATAAATGTGAAAATGACTTCACCAAATCTATGCCTACTCTAAAGGAAGGGGAGGACAAAACAGACGTACACCTAGCTAGGTCCTTGACATAAACAAAAGCCGCATCGATCACACGAGAAGAAAAGAATAATATGTGCGTGCATCACACAAGCTTTTGTTTTTGTTTGTGTTCCTTCACACGAAAAATCCCTACACGCCGTCGCCGATGGCATGCACTGCCCAACACACTCACAAAAAAACAGCACGCCACTAGTAGCAATCAAAGCATCCGCTATTAATTTGTCCATCATTAACATCTAAACAGCCCACTAATCACTGTCCCTAGCCCCTAATCAAACCAACTAGAGAAAAAACTACAGAGGAAATATACCCTCTACTAGCTAGTGGTATGTACAAGGAACGTGTTTGTACATGTGCGACGTGTCGGGAGGTGTTGGCGCTCAGTGCGCGCCCCCGGCGGCGAGCCAGCGGGCCGCGGCGCACTGGGCGCGGTGCGCGCGCTTCCAGTGGAGCGCCTGGCACGCGCGGGAGCAGTAATTGGCGGAGCCGCACACCGAGCACCGCCGGAACTCGTGCCGCCGCGTCTCCCGCCGCCCGCACCGCGCCTGCGAGCACAGACGTAGGTCCGCGCCGACGTCGTCGCCGCCGCCAGCTTCAGGCTTCGCCGCCGTCTTACTTGTCTGCGCCTCCCACCACTCCACCATGAACCGGCTAGCCGCGTCCTCGCCGTCCCCGTCATAGCGGCAGTGCCACGAGAGGAGCTCGCGCGCGGCGGCGTGGAGGAGGAGGCGTCGGCCAGCGACGGGGTCGCGGCGCACACCGTAGCCATCCTGGAGGCAGTGGCCGAGCTCGCGCAGTGCGGGGATGTGGCCGAACCACGCTGCGCGCGCGCACAGCGCGACGCCCGCGCGCGGGTCCTTGTCCGCCTTGCTGCCGCCACTGCCGTTGAACTGCATCACCGCCAGCGCGTACAGCGCCGACGCGTGCCCGCGCGCCGCCGCACGAGCCAGTAGCGCCTCCCCCATCGCCCTGCTCCCGAGGCAGTTGAACCGCACCTGACGACGTCGCAATCAACGACCGAAGCAACTCAGATGAGACGACGAGATCAAAGAAACAGAGCAAAGTAGCAGAGGAATTCCATGAAGCAGAGGAGCTCATTTGGTTACCATGCCGAGGAAGTAGCAGGCGTGGAGGCTGCCGGCGGCCGCGCAACGGCACAAGAACCGGTGCGCTTCCTCCGACCATCCGCCCGCGCGCACGGCGACGGCTGCCGCCGACGCCCGCGACAGCACCGTGGGGTGCGCCGTGAGCTCCCGGAACCTCCTGCACCTGAGTAGCACAGACGCACCAACACACATGAGAAACTGGACACAAAGAAGCCGAATCAGAGGAAGGCAACAAGGCCAGATAGGTCGAGAACAGTTACGTGAGCGATGCCGCGGCGACATCAGCGGGCGACGCGGCCGCTGCGGCGAGCCTGGCAAGCACGGTGAGGACGAGGTCGTCGGGGAGCCGGTCGAAAGCGTCTATGTCACTGTCACAAACCGGTTGCCGCGGCCGCTTCGCCGGTGGGAGTGAGGCCGCCTCGCTGGCCCTGCTCCCCTTGGCGTCCGTACTACCACCACCTCGCGTCGGCATCGGCCTCACTGTCGCCCTCGAGCATCTGCAGGCGCCCGGGCACCGCACGGCGATTGAACCAGTGAGGCATGCGCGATGCGTTGCAGGGAGAGACATATATACGCGCGGTACAAGTACACGTAGCCGTATGTTTTACTGCGGGGCGTTCTGGAAAAACGGGTTTGCGTTCAGAGCATCTCCCAGCAGAGCCCATAAATCGATCCTTAAATTTTAAAATAAAAAGAGTAGTAAAAAAACAGCTCCAGCAGGCCCCAACTCAAGCCACTAAAATTAGGAGCCCTCTAAATTTGCCTCCTCAGCAATTCCTAGTGAGCCCCAACTCAAACCCCTAAAATTAGGTGGCCTTTAAATTTGCCTCCTCAACCCCAATTCCCAGGGATACGAGTGCATACCCTATTATTGAAGACAGAGAAATACATGAGAGGCTTCGAGATGATCTTATTGAGCATTTGTGGGCAATTCACAGCACTTCGTAGTTTAATTCATTGTTCGGAGTTTCTATTTATCTATTTATCATGTTTTGAAAATTTTAAATTTGAATTTGAAATATCATGTTTTTAAATTGTAAATGTTAATAAGCTTATGTTTTATGTATTACAAATATTTTTGATTGAATTTTAGTGGTGTCAAATGGAGATTATACATAGCAGATATGTCAAAATAGGAGAAAAAGTAAAATAGGGGCTGTTGCTGAACTGGTGCTCTGAAAACAGGGCCCTAAAAAATAGGGAGAGTCCCTAAATCCAAAATAGGGACCTTGTTTTAGGGGCCCTTGCTGGAGATGCTCTAAGCGAGGCGTCAGGTGTGGACAGAGGCGAAACAAAAATATTTTTTTTATAAGGTGTATACTTATACATATAATTTTATAGTCTTGTATAATAATTTTATATTATTATAAATTCAACATATATATTTACAATTTACTAAAAGTTCTAAGATCTTAAATTCTCAAACCACTAAAATCAAAACTAATTTAATCAAAAGATATAGTTTATCGAAGATGTGAAAGTCTTGCGTTTCTCTAATTTTTGGAGGTGTTAAGGCATACTCGGCACCCTTAGCTTCCGTCTATGTGTACAGATCTAGTAAAAGTAAGATCATCGGTGTCATTGTAAACTCATAATACTATTTTATAATGAAAAGTTGTGTACTTAAATTATTAATTATGTTGATTGAGCTGACAAATGTCGGTGCAACTTTCACCGACTAGTAGGCGTAGATCCACCCCTCAGAGGAGTTACCGCGCCGGTGCCGAGCGCGGTGAGGCGCGGGATTTGCGATTTTGACCGCCGCAGCCGGCGCAGTCGTTGCAGTGCGAGCGCACGAGTCTTCTTCAGGCGCGAACGCCTCGTCGTTGCGTCGTGCTGATCCGCGCGTTCGTTGGTTCGGTTGTTGGCTTGTGTGGTGCCGTGCGCACTGCTTGTTGGTACGTGTGAGACGCGAAGGTAAAACTGATGGCTGCAGGCGCGCCGGGTTGTTGTCGTCGCGCATGGGGTGGCTGGGCAGGCTGGCGAGGCGACCTTTGCTTATCATCGAACCGGCTAGACCGCCATGTAACGTTGCCATTAATTAGTGGTCTATGAATGATCATCTCAGTTTCATTTGACCCCTTTTACGAATTTAGTGGTGTAATATTAGGTGGTCTAGGCCATGTTTGGATCCCTGGACTAATTGTTAGCTGACTAAAAATTAGTCTTAGTCTATCTAAACAGGAACAATAATAGGTGAACTAATTTTTAGCCAACCCCTCAGCTAACAATTAGTCAATTAGTTGGTGGGAGGAAGCTAATTTGGGCTAATAGCAGGTAACACGTTGGAAAAGTCTGAAATACCCGCCTTATCCTCACTTCCTTACCCGTGTGTCCGCTCCCCAATCCGTTATAAGGGGCAAACTTGACTTTTCTAAGAAATTAGCCAAACCATTAGCCATGTATCCAAACAGTCCTAGGCTAATTTTAGATGGGCTAATTATTAGCTGGCTAACAATTAGTTCTAGCCATTAGCCAGCTAACAATTAGTTTTAGCCCATCCAAACATGGCCCTAATCTCCCTTAATTTGGTTGTCTGCGCTTTAGTCCCTTTTCGGAACACGGTAATATTCTCGTAATCTTGCGGGAATTTAACCGTTTCCAGTGAAAAATCCTGCAATAAAAAAACCCTGCGTTGCGAACATCGTCTTAGGACCTGTTTGGATCCATTAGCAACTAATAATATTAAGGGCCTGTTTGGATCCACCTAGCTAATAGTTAGCTGCTAAGGATCCAAACAGGTCCAGCTAATAGGTTAGCTAATTATTAGCTATGCACCCAGCTAATGGTTATCTCATTAACTGGCTAAACCCAGCTAATAGCAGTTAATATATTACTTTGGACGAAAATACCCTTCCACCAAAATCAACCAGCCCCCGAAAACTCCCTTCGCCCCCAAATTCTCCCTCCCGGAGACTCCTTCGCCCCCAATTCTTTTGCTCGCGGAAACTCCCTTCGCCCCCCAAAAACTTCCTCCCGGAAGCGCCCCCAAAATCTCCCTCCCGGAAACTCCTCCGCCCCCAAAATCTCCCTCCCGGAAGCGCCGCCCACCCTCAAAATCTCCCACCCGGAATCGTCGCTGCCGGAAGCAGGTCCGCGGCCCGCGGCGCCACGAAGGAGATCAGCGGCTGACGCAGCTCCGCGTAGTCGCACAACGCGTGGGAGGTTTGCGCCCGCCGCCTACCGCCGAAGATGGAGCTGTTTGGGGAGGGCGACGACATGGAGTTCTTCGCTGAAACGCAGAGCTCTGCGGTGGGCCGAGGTATTCCTCCACGACGCGGTACCGGTGTACTGGAGGGCCTCGATCTCAACTCACAGGCCCTCGAGTTTCCGAGCTTGATGCGGTACCAGGAGTACCTGCAGTCTCCGCCCCCAGTCGTCAACAACAGCGATGCAGAGGTCGGCGACCGGCGTCCGTGCACTGGCCCCTCTGGATCTGCCGTCGCTGGTCGTGGCATCGCCGCCAGACGTGCCTCATCCGGCGGTGATGCTACTGCCACGGCTGCGAAGCCGTTCCGCACTCCTCGGACGGCCGGATCGGGTAGCAGAGGGGCACGCGGAGCTCGTCGGGGTGGTGGTGCTCCCAGTGTTGTACCGCCTCGGTCCGCAGGCTCCACAAGTGGGGTTGGTGCCATTGGTGGACAGCCGGAAGAAGGTGATGCTGGACTGGATAAATACGACGAAGGCTTTGTTCATGGATCTGAGGTGATACATTAGGCTTTGATCATCTATTTGATTAATGGAATCTTGATCACTAGGAAAGATATTGTTAGGAGAGTATTTGGAGCACTGATTGTTCATTGTTTTGACTAATGGAATCATGACATCTAGGCATGATATTGTTAGAACAAGTATTTGGTTCACTGATTGTTCATCTATCTGATTGCTTCACTGATTGCTTCGCTGAGAAAGTAATACACCTTTTATAAAGTTGAGTAGAGCTACTGTTATAAAGACATTTGTGTTTAAAATTTATAAGTTAGAAGAATTTGATGTGCTTCAGGAAGAGGAATCACCTGGAAATTTATAAACCATGTGCTTTAGCTTAGACATCTTGTCTTGTGGTTCATACTTTGGCCTATACTTTGCTGAACGATAATCTTGCTTATTTTTAAAGAGCAAACATTTCATTTGTTTTCTTTCCTTGACAATTGTAATCCTTGAGACAAGCCTGCAAGAAAACAAGGGTAATCTGGACAATTGATCAACTTAAACATCTATTAGCCACATATTAGCTGGTGGATCCAAACACCCTCCAGCTAATAGTTAGCCAGCTAATAGTTAGCTAGCTAATTATAGCTAGCAACTATTAGCCAGCTAACTATTAGCTACTAATGGATCCAAACAGGCCCTAACTAGCTAACTATTAGTTGGAGGGTGTTTGGATCCACCAGCTAATTGTGGCTAATAGATGCTATTATCCAAAATACGCATGCTATTAAATGCTATTGGTGGTAGACGCGAAGGATATTTTGGTTAAATGCCACCTATTAGCTGCTATTAGCTAGGTTTGGCTAGCTAATAAGATAACAATTAGCTGATCTATTAGCTGGAGGTGTTTGGATCCACTCCAGCAAATTTTTAGCAGCTAACTATTAGCTAAACATGCCCTTAAATTAAGTGCGAAATAAATCGAGACTAGTTATATGCCCGTACGTTGCTACGAAAAACAAAATTGATAACGAAAAATAAATATTAAAAAATAAAAAAATACTATTTCATAAGATCAAACATCTATCTTTAACGCTTCGTTTCTTGCAAAAGCTGACTAATTAAAGCAGCGCTTCGTTTCTTGCGTAGGGCAATTAATGCATCGCTTCGTTTCTTGCGTAGGGCAATTAAGCAGGATAATTAATGTGACGTGGGAAGAAACTCTCACTTTATATAGTAGAGATTAAATACGTTACGGTCAAGATAACAAAAGGCGAGTTCAGGATAACTCTACCAAAACTAAAACACAAAATAATGACATCTACAGGATGTGTAGATGTTGTTCGCAAAACCCAAAATGGCATATGCTTGCAAACCAAGCAAGCTTCCTATACTGACATCGTATTCGAAACTAGAGGCGGTACGATCCAATAGCTCATATATATACATGTATACAAGCACTTCGAATTAATAGCTTTGCACTAAATATCTCCACTCTCACAAATATCTGGCGTTTTTTTTATACATCTTCACGTAGAAGCTCACTTCACCCTAACTATAGTCAAGCATATAGTCAATTAGAGAAGGACCAATGTACCCCTGCAGAGTTAACCCATGTTATACTCTACCTATCGGCCCCACCACTCTCTTCATGCAGCAGATGTGGATGGCTGACTGGCAAGCCTAATCAAAAGGTTTTTCTTGTTTGCAGTTGAACGCGCTACACAAGCTAGATGGCGTCTATCCATTGTTTGTCGTATGGTTCTAGTGAAGGATAAGGGGTTTGATTTCAACGACATGCGCGGTTGACACAGGACAAGCTTCTCTTCGCAGCTAGCTGGCCGAAAAGACAGCAACCGCCGCAAAACATGGCTTGTCTCTCGATTGCTTATGTAGCTGTCTTACTAAATAACCCGAGATTTATCGTAAATAGACTTGGTGATAAGATTACGAGAGCCTACTACGTGTACAGGTGTGCACCGTGTTCATGATATGCAACAAATTATGGCGAGGTGATTACCTAGGGTTTAACTTAGACCGTACGCTTCTCGGTCACAAAAGATATACTCTCTCTAATCACCAAAAACATACCATTCTATCAAATATCATTCTAAAACTAGTATAGTTAAATTTGATACATAAAAATCATATATATAAATTTTATTTTAAAGTATTTTTATATTATTATAATGTAAATTAATATTCTATATTGACTAATAATTTATAATATTACGATAGCCTACATGTACAGGTGTATCAATTGCTCATGATATACAACTAATTTTGGGAAGTGTTTGCAAGAAATTGGCCCGTAGGAGGCCCGTATCTTTAAAGCATGTATGATTTTGTACCATATTGTCCAGTTAAGTGGAGTGAAGGTAACTTATATGGTGGAGTTATTGACACTTTTTTAGTAATGTAACACATATATAAGGATAGCATGGGCAAACTTTGGCTAAACACACGCACGTATTCACGTATTTTTGCATGAAAAATCGCATGACTTATGACTTATTTTGCATGAATCATGCAATTATAACCCTATTCATTCTGTTTAAATGAGATTTAAACGTTCATTTGAATTCGTTTAATTGATGAAATACCGTAAGTTATTGTCAGTTACTCACGCATATCTATATAAACATCTGGGGACGTTCAGGCCAGTGCACACCAAATTCCTGCTCTATTCTTCCTTGTACTGTGGTGTTGAGTAGTTGAACTTCGCCGGCCTTCCTCGGCGTGCATTATAAAGGAGGGCGAGCAGTATCTTTGAGCTGTTGCTGTAGACATCACATGCACGGGGCGGCACAACATTTTTGAGCAGCGCATCAACGACCACTCTGCTTCTTCCTCAACATCAACTATTTCCACAACATTGTCTGCATTGTTTCCCGTTCTTTGCGAATCCAACTATAAATCATTCATGTGACCGTGTTAATTTTTAATTCTTAAGCACATTCAAAAACATAATGTGTTGCCTGTTGATTTGTATATCTCTAGTCTTTTATTATATTTATCTTAAAATAAAATTTAGAATAAAAATATTGTGCATATTTTCAACCGTGCTTACCTAGCTATATTTATCTTAGACCGTACGTTTGTTGATAAAAAAAAAGAGATACTTGTTACGTACTATGCATATCAGTTTTTTCAATATTGTCAGACGACAGTGTGTATGGTGGATGGCTGAGGGCCCTCTCATAATTCGAAATTTTCAATATGGTCCTTTGTATCACCGCTTGTGATAAGATTATGGGAGTGTACAATACGTATTTACAGGTTTATTATATAATTATTTGTTTTACATTGTCAAATGGTCTTAGATGATGGAGCGGTGGAGGGAGCGCGTGGCAGTTGCAGCAGGGGGCTCACCACACGAAAACGATCTTTCTTGGGGTAGGTTATTTTCATTACTAAAAAAAATTATATTAGATCCCTTATTACTAATAGTTTTGAAAAATCGTCTATAATAACCACTCATTAGTGACCCAAACGATTTCTGACTAAAAGAGTCAGTAATGTGAACCCTCACCATTGACCCGACATCATAGACGGTTTTTAGCTAGAAGGGTTAGTGATGAGGGTTCATATCACTAACCCATCATCACAGATGGTTTTTGGCTAGAAGGGTCAGTGATGAGGGTTATTACTGATGGTTTTTTGCTAGAAGGATCAATGGTTCACATCACTGATCCTTATAACTAAAAACAGTCTGTAATGATAATTTCATGAAAAAACACTACTACAGAACAGGACATCATTATCTCTTCATCTGTGTCGGTTCCTAACTTTTGCGAAAACACCAATTGTGATATGTCACAAATTTGCTTGACAGAGTTATCACAATCGGTTCCACACAAGAACCGATTGTGATGAAAACACTTATCACAGTCAGTTCTAACTAGAACCGATTGTGATATGTAGCACACTTATCACTATCGGTTTATTTGTAGAACCGACACAGATAATACAATATTATTTGTGTCGTTTAAGGATAAAAACCGACCGTGATAATGATACACTCCTCACAATCGGTTTTTATGTCTAACCGACACAGATAATATTATTATATGTGCCGGTCCTTTGAAGAACCAATAGTGATGTATCAAATGTTATGTGATTTTGTGAATGTTTTGTGTGTATTGTCAAATTGTGTAAGGGTTGTTTTTTCGGATGATGAACAGTAATGTTCCTCGAGAAGGATTAGTATCTCTGCTGCAATCCCAACTCTTGGTTCAACTCTCAAACAATTTATATAGATGTAGTAATGCAAATTATATATATAGATAATAATTAATACTATATATAATATTTTACACATATTATACTTAATTACAATATATAACAGTACACATTATAATTAATATTACACTACCACTCACGGCTCATGCCCGAGGGTAAGGAGTCGCCGGAGTCACTGGAGTCGTCGTCGCTGGAGGCGACGCCACGTGGCTCATCCTCCGATGATGAACCAGAAGAGGCGTCGGTCCCCTAAGGGGTGACGGTGACCCACTTGTCCTCCTCTTCGTCCTCCTCGTCGTCTCTCGGGAGCTTCCTAGTGGCGTTGGAGGCGCCCGGTCGGGGTGAGGCGCCGGGAGAGACAGGAGACAACGGCACCGAGGGCTGAGGCGGCGCTGCCGGCGGCGGTGATGGCGCTGAAGGATGCAAGTAAGGTGACTCGACAGAGGAGTTAAAGCTTACCAAAGAAGGAGGCGCTACCATGCTGCGCTCGAAGACCTCGAAGACAGGAGCTATGGAAAGACTACGCGGTGATCAGAGAGAGCTAGCGGTCGGTTACAGCAGTAGTACTGCTAGTACATTATTTGTACTTTTATATATAGGCTGATTGATTGATCGGGGAACACGAAGAGTCGACGCACGTTTCGATGGTGTGAATGCTATGTTTGATCGGTTTAATTGACGGGGAAGACGAAGGGATGAATATCAGTGTCGGTTCTTATCCCGAACCGATTGTGATGACATAACTTATCTGTGTGGTTCTTATGTAGGAAACGACTGTGATGACTGGATTTCTTATCACAGTCGGTTCTTTCTCAGAACCGACTGTGATAATTTATTATCTGTGTCGGTTCTATAAAAGAACCGACAGTGACGAGGATCCAAATTATCACAGTTGTTTCTATATAGAACCGACTGTGACAACCATTTAATCACAAACGGTTCTTGTATAGAACCGATTGTGATGAGGATCGCTAGGTTATATTTATATGTACCATCATGATGAACTTATAACTCTCCTTGAGTTGGTGTTCTGGAGCCAAAAAATATCGTCGTCGCCTCAAAAAACGCATACTCTGGTTTAAACTTATATTTGGGTGAGAAAATATGACATTCTTGAGGATACGTGTGAAGAGGGTAATTTGATACATTGAGGAGATTTCTCTATTTTCCTTCCTAGATTATTTGTGGCTTTCTTCAAAAGGTGGGCATTCCTTTAAATCCCTTCAATTTTGCATTAATAAATTCGATTTTGATTTGGTGAATGTGTTATCTGTCATTAGTGATATGGTTAAACCAATATAGTTGTGAAATTAAATCGTGGAGGAGATCAGTGGGTTGAGGGTAAAGTTAATTGAAACCCTAGCTAGCTTGATCAGGAGCTAGATTTCCCCTCATTTGTGGTTTTCTCCAAAAGGTGATCAGCATTCCTACAAATCCCTTCAATATTGCAGTACGAATTAAATTAATTTTTTTTTTGGTGAATGTGTACATTACATGTCATTATTGTTTCAATATAATTAATATGATCAATGGTAGAGTTTAGGTTGCGTAACCTATGCGTCTCCCGTTTGAGGGTGCTTGTTTATAAATATGCTAAAATGTCATATTTATAAATAAGCAGTCTCGAATTGTCCATGTTTTTTGGACAGTTCGAGGATATGTGGCTCGGGCAAGTTCTTAAGTTGTTGTACAACTGTAGAGAAATTTTCGGCAGTATCTCCCTGGTGTTCTCTGAATACACACCCTCTTGACCTGTTGTCGAGACGTGTATTTGGAGAACAGCGGGGAGATGCTGCCGAAATTTTCTTTGGAGTTGTACAACAGCTTAGGAACTTGTCCGAACCACATATCCTCGAATAGGATTAGGACATGACCTAATTAGAAATTAGGAGTCATCGTTGGTAGGTACTTAATTAGTCAGTATATAGACGTTTGAACGTTTCTTTAAGATCATTCAATTTCTCAACTTTGTTAATGCTTCAACCCTTCTTTTCTTTCATTGATTAGTGCATTACGTATTTTGATATCGTGGTTCATGTTTAATTTTAAATATGCATATATCCTCTATTGTGCGTAGGTAATTAAATAATTTATCGGTATTTGAAATAACTAGTTGTCTCTCGTTGGCATTATTAATTTATTGTTTGTGGTTTAATTGTAGATGGACCGTGAAGAATGTATTTATCAAAAAAGCCGTGTGAGTGCTGAATTTCAGAGGGGAGTTAAGGAGTTCATAAGAATTGCAGAAGTATATATGGTTACGAGGGGTGTAAAGTTCATATATTGTCCGTGCATTGATTGCACCAATCTCAGGAAATTTAACAACTCAGCTCAAATTGAAGGCCACTTGATTCGACGTGGATTCGTGAGGAATTACACATGTTGGATCCATCATGGGGAGACCAGTAGCACCTCTCTGATATGCAATGAAGAAATGCTGGAAGCCGATCACGAATTGGAGCGTGATATGTTTGATGAGGATAATTTAGATGAAATGTTGCGGGATGTGGAGGGAAATTACACGGAAATAGAGTTCAAAAAATTTAAAAGCTTGATGGAAGACAATGCCAAACCGTTGTTTTCGGGTTGCAAAGCGGAATACACCATGTTGGGTTCGGTCCTTGCATTGTTTGAACTGAAGGCAAAACACCGTTGGACAGATACAAGTTTCAATGCACTTTTAGTTCTTCTATCGGATATGCTTCCAGAGGGAAACGAGTTGAGAACAAGTATATATGAAGCGAAGAAGCTATTATGTCCCATGGGAATGGTAATAAAAAGGATACATGCATGTCCAAATGATTGCATATTATACCGCAACACCCATAAGGAACTGTGCATTTGTCTAGTGTAACCCCGGCATTTAATATGCCTGAATGCTACCAAACATAAGCTAAACAACATCTAAATACCACAAGTTACCATAAATTTCAGCAAAGATACATATGCTAAAAACCGAAATTTCGGTAGCATCTCCTTTATTTTAACATGAATTAAAGGAGCAACAACAGTATAGCAATGTATGGATTATGAGAGACAACTAAAAACAGCAATAATTAACGACTTAGCAACAATATAAGTCTAGTTTCAAACACATAATGTCTCCAAGGGTCAAACGAACAATAAAACTCTCATATAGCAAAGCTAAACCTTAAAGCAATAATCATCACACGCAATTTATTATCAAACTAATAGAATGACTTGTGGAATCAATATGGTGAAGCTACGTGTGGGCGTGTGACTATTTCCCTTCCCTGCATGCCGTTCTCATGGTACCTAAAATAACAAGAAAACACAAGCGTGAGTTCGAAACTCAGCAAGCATATTGCAATGGACAACAAGAACAATATCATGGCAATAACATCTCCCATCATATATATCATCTCATTCATGAAAACTTAACAATATCATCATCATTATGTATGCAATGTAATGCAATACTCATGTCTCCTTGGAAACTCATACCGGTATGGTTGAGTACACACCCGTCGGTGTGCACCCTCTCCCCCCTTCCATCCCAAAGATGGAGGGTGCCTACTCCTTTCTTCCGTTCACCGCGGTGAATGGAATCACGATGTAGGACTTACTCATTGGCTTTCCGGATTAGTCATAACTTTCTCACCGACCTTCCCGGACTAGTTATGACTTTCTCACCGCCCGAGCCATGTAACATGCCATGTATGCATTTATGCCAACATCATATTTAACTCACATATTAACACATGGCATCATAACATATTAAACATGCTCATCATATCATTGGCAATCATAAAAGCATGGCAAGTGATCATATATCATGTAGTCAATTCCATCTATTCTCAACAAGCAACCTACAAATCGCTATCCATCACAACACACTTGCCTCAACCACGGGCAACGGATTGGCGGGAAGTAGAGGGCACTCCCGGGGTCGCACCACTTGCACATAGGTACCACACGCTCACAATCATGTCCACAAAACAGTACACAAACCCTCATCTACCCCGACATTGCCAACTACTCGCAAAACCTAAAAACAGAGGTTCTGTCCCGTCGGGACAGCAGCCTTGCAAAAGGCGTAACTTGAGTTCTGGGACTCCGAATCAATTAAAGGAGTACATCCTCGCATAGCTTAGGAAATTTCCCAACTTCCTCTAGGTATATGGAAAGACTGATTTGGAATCTAAAGTTGTTTAATCTACAGATTACCGTGATCTGTTCCAATTACGTCACAGATTTTATCATGCTCGGTAAAACAGCCATAACTTTTAAACGGCTGGGCGGAATTTAACGTGATTTATACCCACTGAAAGATAATGAAAGTATCTACAACTTATTCAACATCCGTATGGACAGATTCGGATTCTAAATTGACGAAAACGCAAACCCTAGGTTGACTGCTCATGCTGTCCCAAAAACAGAACGTGGCAACATCTAGATCTAATCCAAATTACTCAATTCCAGCACCACCAATTGATCTAAAAACTTGATAAACACCCTTATAACAGTACCTAGATCAACCCCAAGGATTTCCATGGACATACCTTTGCCCGACGCACGAAAACCAAATAGATCTCCTCCCGATTCGCGCGATCCCCTTCCTCGCTTCCAAATCCACCGGATCTCCTCGTCGCGGAGCACTCCAATGGATGGATCTTCGAGGTGGTGAGGTCAAGAACTCACCTAGGCACAGCAAGGGAGGTGGAGAGGTGGTGGAGAGGGTGGTGGCGCAAGGGGAGAGGCTTGGGGGAGGTGGAGGCGCCCAAGGAGGAGGTGGGGAGGTGTGGGAGGCGTCTAGGGCACTTGGGGGCGCAAGGGGCAGGGGGAGGATGCCCAAAAGGGCAGGGAAACCCCCCTTTAACCAGCCCTAAGCCCCTTTCCTAATCCTAAATGGATTCCCACTCCATCCCACCAAAGCCCACAACCCCCTCTTTAAGGCCCAAACTCCCCCGGGAAGGCCCAAAACCCCGGAAACGGCCCGACAATGCTATTAACCTCCATACCTTATGGTTTTAACCTCCCATATCATATTTCAATATGTTTTTGACCTCATCATGCACCTTTTATAAGGTTACGACGCTCCGTGGTGTCACAACACTTCAAAAGGCCCAAAAAACGCGAGTAAACCTCAAGCCGAAAGGTTTTATTCTCTAATTTCACATTTTATAATGTCACACCATACCGTAGTGTCACATCTAGTTTGTGGTGTACCCCGGTACAAACAAAAGGAGAAGCGTAATGACAAGAATTGTAAGAGCCGAACCGACAACGGTGAAGATGTGAAAAATGGGGCACCAGCCAAGGTATTGTGGTATTTGCCCATTATTCCTCGTTTAGAGTGGTTGTTTGCAAATCCCAAAGAGGCAAAATTGTTGCGTTGGCATTATGAATCTCGAAAGGAAGATGGCAAGTTAAGACATCCCGCTGATTCATCTCAATGGAGAAACATTGATTGGCAACATGAGGAGTTTGGTGCTGAGATGAGAAATATAAGATTTGGATTGAGTACAGATGGAATGAATCTGTCTGGTAATATGATTAGTCGACATAGTACTTGGTCAGTTTTGTTGTGTATCTACAATCTCCCTCCTTGGTTATGCATGAAGCGGAAGTATATCATGATGTCGTTGCTAATCTCGGGACCCAAACAGCCGGTTAATGATATCAATGTGTACCTAGCAGCACTAATTGAGGATTTGGTAAAATTGTGGAATGAGGGGGTAGAGGTGTGGGATGCATACAAAAGAGAGAACTTCACCTTACGAGCTTTGATATTTTGCACCATAAATGATTTCCCAGCCCTTGGTAATTTGGCGAGCTACAGCACGAAGGGAGCCAAATCTTGTCCAATTTGTGAAGAGGAGACTGATAGCTTGTGGTTGCCGAATTCCAAGAAAAGTGTGTACATGGGTCTCTGTAGGTTTCTACCTCGAAGTTAACAATATCGTAAGATGGATGACAAATTTGATGGAAAGAGGGAAGCTCGTGCGGCCCCGCAGCCTATGAGTGGAAGGCAAGTATATTCACGCGTAGAGGATATCGATGTTCAGTACGGTAAGAGTCGTAAATCTATTCGTCTTAGGACCATTTGGAAGAAGAGGTCGATATTTTGGGACTTACCATATTGGAAGGAGTTAGATGTCCGTCAATGTACTGATGTCATGCACGTTGAGAAAAATTTCTATGATAATTTGGTTGGCATCCTGCTGAATATACCTGGGAAGACCAAGGATGGTGTGAATGCTCGCCGCGATATGACCTACATGGGAATCAGGCCCAATCTTGCAATGATAGAGGAGGATGAAAAATGTCCGTACATCCCCACTGCATGCCACACCTTATCCAAGAAGGAGAAAGAAGACCTCTGCAAGTGTCTCCATGATATTAAAGTGAAGGATCATGTGGAGGTCCATCCATATTTGTGATGAGCATTTGACTTTATTTGAGCAAGGTGTGCTCAGGTTTGAAATCAATTTGACTTGGAATTGCATGTTTGAATTTATGAAAAATATGGACTAACATGCAGGAAGAAAAAGGTAAGAGTGTATTTTGGAATGTGCAAAATGGTTTGCTCCTTGTGGTACAGATTATTGAGGCAGCTGTGGTCGTTGGTGAGGACTGGGACTAGGTTGGGAGAACCGAGGTCCGGAGCGGTCCAGAATGCTGACGAGATGGTTGGGCTCAAACCGGGATCACTTCAACGTCATGGAAATGGATTTGAGGTCGCTCGTGGTTTCTGGTTCGGGTTGGAGGCTCGAAGAGGCGGAAACGGAGCGGTCAAGTTCGGCGGATGAAGGCCCGTTGCATCGGGTTGACCGGGTTTTTTTTAAACCCATGTATGGCCTATGTGGCCCATGTAAAGCCTATGTATGAGGGTGGAGTGAATGGGTTAATCGTAGCCCTTGGTAGAGTGCCCTAGGGTTTGGGATTCATTCAAGGGTGGTAGGTGGCCCTAGAGTAGTATAAATAGAGGGGGAGGGGTGCCCTCCCTCACTTGAAGGTTTGAGTTGCTCCTTTGAGCTTTGCCCACATGAAGTGAGGCTTTGTAAACCTTCCAACCAGAAAATACAAAGATTTTCTTTACATTCTTGTGAATTTAAATTCTGCATTTACATTATGTCTTTACTTTACACAATTTAAATTCAGCATTTACTTTCCCGCATGTAAATTCTCGCAATTTACTTTCTCGCAATTTGGATTTGCCTCCTCTCCTTCTAAATGCTGTTAATCAAGGATGTCTTGAGGGTGATCATTTGGTTTTACATCCTTCTTGCACTTTATGATAGACTAGAGATCAAGTTTCTATCAAGATTGCAAATCTGTCCTAAACTTGTTCTTCGCGCAGCAGTCAGTCTTTAATTTTTAGAAAAATATATAAAAGTATTTTTTGAGTGATTCTTGTTGGAGAAGGTGCATGACTCATATACCCATCTGTGTAAAAAATTTTGGGGTCCACTGGTTGGACCATTTGGGAGCTATGAGGTGAAAACCGAGCCCCAAATTTCCTGATTGAAGTTCCTGACTGTGTGTAGTCCTTGATTTTTCCTGATTTTTCTACAAGGCTTTTGGAGGTGATTTTTGGTGGAGTGTTTCAAGACTAATATGTTCATAGGTTAAATTCCTAAAAATTTTGGAGCAATATAAGTCCACCAACCACCTGCTCCAAGTGAGGATAATTCCTAAAAAATTTGCTTTTGCTTTTCTAAAAGAGGCTTTTGTGATTTGGCTTGATCTCTTTAAGAAAAGAAGTATTTGAATTGATTCCTTTTTACTTTGGACACTTGACAACCAGGATTGTGATTTAAAAATCCCTTACATGATTCATGGTTCTCTTCCATGTAAGCTAGGGATACACATAGTTGTTTAGTCGTTCCCGTTCTTGCGGGTTTTGCGATTTTGAGGAGCACCTGTTTTCTTGCGGGATTGTTTGGAGTACGTTGAGTAGGGGACGATTTTATTTGGGATCATTCACCCCCCTCTGATCGCCATCTCGGTCCTTCATAAAGTTCCATCGGGCTACTCCGTAAACATTAAGAAGCTTGTGTCTATGGATGATTTGAAGTTGCTTTGTATGAAGTCCCATGACTGTCATGTCTTGATGACTCAAATGCTCCCTGTTGCAATCACGAAGCTATGTTATTTCTTCAATGCGATTTCATGTAAGGTTAATTGATCCCAATATACTAGCCAACTTACAGACTGATGTGGTGTAGACTCTTTGTTAGCTTGAGTTGCTTTTCCCCCGTCGTTCTTCGACGTCATGGTCCATGTTCCTACTTTCACAAAGCAAAATTTTAGTTTACTCTAGAGTTATTTGCTAATTCCAAACACCACGAACCTAAAGCCCGCTCTGATACCAATCAGAATAACACCTGTGCTCCAACCGAGCCTGTAATGGTACTAACTCTTAAATTCACTAAAAATCCGGCGTAACCTCCTCTATAACAAATGACATCCACTCACAGACATAAGAGCAATTCAAAGATAATATAATAGGTAGTATATCGAGACGTAAGTCACTACGCTCTCAAGCACAACTAATAAACATCAACCAAACATATTCAATGAACGAAAACATTAAACACAATTTGACATGACACTTCGTGTTATCTTATCACAAGTAAGATTAGTCAATTCTAGTGTAGTGGAGTGACTAGTGATGCAGATGTGACGCTAAGTCCCTTTCCCACATGCCGCTTTCATAACACCTACAAAAAAAACATAAAACAACACGGGTGAGTCACAAGACTCAGCAAGTGCATCAAAACAAAACAACAACCAAACCTGTCATGTGTGAAGCTCAAATCGCCGGTTAAACACAATGGTACAACACATCTCAACGATACTTTTATAATCTCAACTTCATATTTATCATCTCAACATCTCAACTTCACATTTATCATCTCAGAATCATGCAATGCATCATGTAAGCTCTTTAATGCACCTCCTCAAAGCATATACCGGTATTGCTAGGTGCACACCCATCGGCGTGCACCCTCCCGACCATCCCGTGGCGGGGCCTACCGAAGTAGGACTTTCCTGCCATCCCGTGGTAGGTCCCTACTGTAACACCCCGGCATTTAATATGCCCGAATGCTACCAAACATAAGCTAAACAACATCTAAATACCACATTTAAACATAAATTCCAGCAAAGGTACATATGCTAAAAACCGATATTTCGGCAGCATCTCCTTTGTTTTTCCATGAATCAACACAATATCAATATCATGGCAAGATATATCATAGCACACGACATCTAAAACATCAACATAAATGGATATATCATCAAATTACGCCAATAATACCACGCTCAACCACTTCATAAACTAAAACGAAGCAAATAGGAATCACAAGCATGCTAAATTAAACCATACATTAAGTTTATGGCACAACTCTTAAAATCATGTCTCCAAGTAATTAATCATAGACTATGATGGTGGAGCAACGTGTAGAAGTGTAGCTAAACCCCTTTTTCCCGCATGCCGATCTCAAAGTACCTAAAAACAACATAAAACACAAGCGTGAGTTCGAAACTCAGCAAGTATATTGTAATGGACAACAAGATCGATTATAAAACAATAATATCCCACATCACATATAACATCTCATTCTTGAACACATAACACTCCCATCATCATTAATTATGTAATGCAGTGCAATGCTCATGTCTCCTTGGAAACTCATACCGGTATGGTTGAATACACACCCGTCGGTGTGCACCCTTTTCCCCCCTTCCATCCCGAAGATGGAGGGTGCCTACTCCTCGCTTCCATTCACCACGTGGATGGAATCACGATGTAGGTCTTACTCAATGGCGTTCCGGACTAGTCATAACTTTCTCACCAACCTTGCCAGACTAGTTATGACTTTCTCACCGCCCTCGCCCTATCTCATGCCATGGTTGCAACTATGCCAATTATCATATCTCATTTGTACATAAACATATGGCATCATATCATGGTACACATAAACACATGGCATCATATCATGACAAATATAGACACATGGCATCGTATCATGATAAACACAAACAAATAGCATCATATCATGATAATCATACTCAACATATCATTGGAAATCAGCAAGCATGGCAAGTGATCATAGCAAGTATTCAATCCTTCATCTAATCTCAACAAACAACCTACAATCCGCTATTCATTACAACACACTTGCCTCAACCACGGGCGACGGATTGGCGGGAAGTAGAGGGCACTCCCGGTGTCACACCACCTGCACATAGGCATCACACACTCACAATCATGCCCACAAAACAGTACACAAACCCCCATCTAACCCGACATTGCCCACTACTCGCAAAACCTAAAAACAGAGGTTCTGTCCCGTCGGGACAGCAGCCTTGCAAAAGGCATAACTTGAGTTCTGGGACTCCAAATCGATTCAACGAGTACACCGTCGCGAAGCTTAGGAAATTTCCCAACTTTTTCTAGTTATAGGTAAAGACTGATTCGGAATCTAAGGTTGTTTAATCTAACGTTGAACACTAACTGTCTCAATCTCGTCACAGATTTGACAGCGCTCGGTAAAACAGCCATAACTTCCAAACGGCTGGGCGGAATTTCAATTTCTTTATATGCACTGAAAGGTAATGAAATTATATACAACTTCCTAGAAGTCCGTACGTCCATATTCCAAATATAAATTGGTGAAAACGCGAACCCTAGCTCGACTGCTCAATCTGCCCGAAAACAGAAACGTGGCAACATCTAGATCTAACCCAAATTACTCAAATCCAGCGCCTCCAATTGATCAAAAAACTTGATAAACTCCCTAATAACAGTACCTAGCTCATCCTTGAGGAGCCCCATGATCATACCTTTGCCCGATGCACGAAAACTCCAATCGATCTCCTCGCTCCTCGCTCCTCGCTCCTCGCTCCTCGCACCTCGCTCCTCGCTCCTCGCTCCTCGGATGGATCCATGAGGATGCAGGGGTGGGAAGGTCACCCTAGGGCAGCAAGGGGGGTGGAGGAGAGGTGGTGTGCAATGGGGAGCAATGGGGGCGCCATGGGGGCAAGAGATGGGGCGGCTAGGAGGTGGAGGGAGGAGGAAGGGTGGCGGCTAGGGTTAGGGGCGCATGGGGCAGGGGTGGACGCCCCAAGGGCTGATGGGGAGCCCTTTTACCAGCCCCCACACCCAAACCTAGTCCGTTACGAAGACCTACTCCATCCCACCAAAGCCCACCAAGGCCCAAACTCCCCCGGGAAGGCCCAAACTCCCCCGGGAAGGCCCAAACTCCCCCGGGAAGGCCCAAAACCCCGGAAACGGCCCGGAAAAGCTATTAACCTCCATATCCTATATTTTTAACCTTAATTCTACATCTCATAATGTTATTAACCTTATCATGCACGTTAAATAAGGTTACGACACTCCGTGGTGTCACAACACTTCAAAAGGCCCAAAAACGCGAGTAAACCTCTAGCCGTAAGATTTTCTTCTCTAATTTCACAATCTGTAATGTCACACCAAAACGTAGTGTCACACCTACGCTTAACATCGCTCCCATTCACGCCGATGAATGGGACTGTGAGGTAGGATCAACACAAGCACTCCGGATTAGTCATATATGCACATATGACTTTCTCACCGACCTGGCTGAATTCATGGAAACAACATGAGCACTCCGGATTAGTCATATATACACATATGACTTTCTCACCGACCTGGCTCAATTCACTTTTCATGAATTCTCATAAACAGAATGCATGATAACGACATAATCTCATCATACTCATTTTATAACTATCATGATCACATTCATAACAAATAACCCCATTCACATGCTCTCATTTCCTTCTTTCATAGCCACAAGCATAAATCTCATTCACGGATATTCACAAGTCTTACACCTACTAGTGTTGCCAACATAGCAATATCATGCATTATCAATTTATATAGCAACTAGCATGGCAAACAATCAACACTGCAAGAATTCAACAATCGATGCACTTGCCTTATTCTTTGGAGATGGAAGGGCTAACCGCGTCCGGAAACAGCACCATCTGTACAATGGTATCCACATTATAACATGACAGTACCATTGCGAACATAACCCTAGGGCTCGCTTCCTACGTCCCGAATCCCCGCCCAAACGACGAACTCACAATTTATCGGGAGTGCGCTGCAGAGCGCCTAATTCATAATTTCATATCTATTTTTATACTGCACCTAAAAATCTGAAAATTTTACAGAAGCTAGATATCAACCTTAGATACAACTTTCATGAAGACAATAAATTTAAATTCCACTGTTATCTATGCCTAATCAGCAGTTCAATTCATATCACGTCATTCTGTTTCAAATTCTGACAGCAGGTTTGCAACAGAGATTACTCACAGACCGTCACTCCAACAATTCTGAACAAATTACACAAAATATTTATCGAAGTTACCTACAACTTTCTAGTTATACGTTTTTTCAGGAAAAATCATCTAGGTCACGAAATCGCATCTGCAAACCGACTGCTCATACTATTCGAACTCAGACCACTCTGATCCGAAAATCAAATCTCCTCCCAGCAACCCTCCTCAACGAATTAACCATGGAAAAGGGCTCCAAAACCCTCCTAATACCACCCTAGAACAGAATCTAAAATGCTCAAATCAAACCTCACCTAAAGGGAATGAAAACTCACCGTTCTTCGCCGATTCGCGCCGTTCTTCGCGGCAGATTCGATCCCAGGCAGCGGAGGAACACTTTGGTTGGATGGATCTACATTTCTACTGGCTGGAAATGGTGTGGAAGAGGGGCGGAAGTGGCTGCAAATTTCGGCCATGGAGGAGGAGGTTTGGGGCGGCTAGGGGGGGGGGAAGGAGAGGTGGGAGATTAGGGTTAGGGATGTGGTGGGACTGGTTTTTTGGGGGCCCAAGAGGGTGACTACAGTTTTTAACCCTTTTTTCTTTTTCTTTTAATGAGAAATCACTCCCTCAAGGCTAAACTCTACCCTTTAATAGCCTAAAACCCTCCGTGGGTCCCCGCTACAGCCCACAAATCCCCAGAAATTCCCGCACGAACATAAAAATCGAGATTCGGGTATTACAGTACTGTAAAACACATTTTACAGTCTTGCAACACCGCGTAGAAGTTCATCAATACATCCAGTAGTACAAGTTGATATTACGGGAAGAGAATCCACATATGGATGAGCTTTCCATCACACGAGAACACAACGATCGATTCCTTACATGGTTCAAAGAAAAGGTAAAGATCTCTGTCAGCACTGAGGCTGTCAAATGGTTGGCTAACAGACCAAGATTTAATGTACAGATATGGCAGGAGTGCGATATTAATGGCTACACATTTTATACTGAAAGTCAAGATGCAAAGAGTACAGTTCAAAATAGTGGTGTGAGCATAGATGCTTTGTCCGATGATCACTCGAAAAGAGGATCCTCAACTGTAATGAACAATTACTACGAGATTGTCGAAGAAATATGGGAGCTCGATTACGGAATATACCAAGTTCCATTGTTCCAATTTAAGTGGGTGAGACTTCCGCACGGAGTGAAGGTCGACAAGAGAGGTTTTACTCTTGTTGATCTCAATAGACTGGCCTACAAAGATGAACCGTTTGTCCTTGCGAAGCAAGCAACTCAAGTTTTCTACGTGCGTGATCCGGCCAATCCGAGGTTGCACGTCGTACTTCATGGCAAGAGGCAGATTGTTGGAGTTGAAAATGTCGTAGATGAAGAAGAGTACAACCAATTCAATGAAATACCTCCGTTTGCAGATGGGGCATGTCTTAGCGGTGACGACGACACACATGGAACAAATTACATGCGTGTAGATCATCAAGAAGGGTTGTATTGGAAATAAAGTTGTAAGATTTCCATGTAGCTAGATAATCTAGCATTTTGTAGAATATATATGTCAAATTTGGCCTCAAATGGATCTTATAGTATAGCAAATTTAAAAAAGATTTGACTTTTCTACTCTTTTGAATGAAGACTCTTTTCTCGAAAAATCTTTCTAAAAAAGCTTTATAGTATCCCAAAATATGTTACTACAAAATTAGTGTAATGGTTTCAAAAAATGAAAGAAATTGGATCATAGTCGTCACAATCGGTTCCTTTAGGGAACCGACACAGATGGACTCATCACAATAGGTTTTGTTCTAGAACCGACACAAATAATTTTTGTATTACGATCAGTTTTTGTGGAGGAACCGACAAAGATATTTATTATTATTACAATTGGTTTTTGGGGAGGAACCGATCGTGATAATACCCCATATGACGCGCACTTAATTCATTTGCGACGTTCCTCATTCCACAACCCTAGCTCGATCACCTCCCCCACCGACGCCTTCCCCACCGGCTCCTCCCACATTGGCTCCTCCCCCTCCGGCGCCTCCCCCTCCGGCTCCTCCCCCGTCGGCGCGCGTCCCCCTCCGGCTCCCCCCCATCAGCGGCCCCGTCTGGCTCCTCCCCCATTGCCTACTCGGTTCGGCGCACTGTAAGAACTCTCGAACTATGGGCTTTTGTTGTAAATAGCTCGATGATGATTGCTTAAAATTGAGGCTTGGTTAATCTGTTCATTAAAGGAACTTGCTAGACCTAGATGCTACTTTCTCTTCAAGGAACTCTCAGATTGTGAACTTGCTAGACCTAGATGGCACTTGCTAGACCTAGATGATTAATATGTTCATTAAAGTAACTTAGCTGACAATTTGGTGGCACTTGCTCTTAATGCATTGTTATATACAAGTAAGAACTCTCCTATCACATAGTGCTATGCTTATTCCTTCTGTGCAAGAGCAGTGCTGTTCTAGGGTTGTAATCCTGAAATTTTTAGATCTAATAACCTGTGATATATTGCCCATCTAGAAGTTGGACGGCTAATTAATTTAGCAACCCTTCCATAGCAATTTGAGAGCAATTCATTACAAATAAAATCTGAGTTTATACCTGCTGTTGTTTTGCTCATTATGATGATGGTTTAGGGTTTTGCTCATTATGATGATGGTTCGAATATGTGCAGATTATATTCACATTGCAATTTGAAACTTGTAAAATCTGAGAGCTCAATTAAGTAGTATTCTGCTGCCAGACTTGCATATTAAATGTTCACAATTGTATTCTAATTAGTGCACTACTCTATTATTGCCTTCAACCACACAACTAAAATCCTAACTCATTCAAGTACGCTAAGGTAATCTGCTATATTATCGCACTTTATTATCGAGTTTAGTTACGTAACCTATGCGTCTCCCGTTCGAGGGTGCTTGTTTATAAATATGCTCAAATGGTATATTTATAAGCAAATAGACTCGAATTGTCCATTTTTTTGGACAGTTCGAGGATATGTGGTTCGGGCAAGTTCTTAAGCTGTTGTACAACTCTAGAGAAAGTTTCGGCACCATCTCCCTTGTGTTCTCCGAATACACACCCTCTTGACTTGTTGTCGATACATGTATTTGGAGAACAGCGGGGAGATGCTGCCGAAATTTTCTTTGGAGTTGTACAACAGCTTAGGAATTTGCCCGAACCACATATCCTCGAATAGGATTAGGGCCTAACCTAATTAGAGAGTAAAAGTCATCGTTGGTACGTACTTAGTTGGTTAATAGATAGACGTTTCTTTAAGATCACACATTAATCTGTTAGCTAATACAATTATATAGTATCAATTATCCCTTAATTTATTTATTTACTATAATATGCTTTCGCTTATGTCAAATATAATCATGTCAGATATATGAATTGCTTTCTCTTGTGAAGTTTAGATTTGACATCTATATATATATATATATATATATATATATATATTCGAAATGTCACAAAGAGAGAGCACCGGCTCAACGCCAGAGAGAGAAGAAGGTCCTACTACGCCGCCGAGTAAGGTCAAAAAGGGCAGAGGACCAAATAAACAGGCCATAGGGAGAACTCCACAGGCGCTCCACTTCGATGCCATGGGGGTTTGCATGGGTCCTGGCAAATGTAAGGGGCACAACTCCTCTTTTCTCAGCCAATTGGTGAGGGAGAGAGTGCCGATAACAGTTAAGGACTAGAGGAAGGAAGTTAGCGCCGAGCAGAAGAACCGACTGTGGGACGAAGTTAAGGGGAAATGGATTATTCCAAAGGAAGATGAAATCAATGCGAGACGGTATGCCTTGAAGAAAATGGGTGTGGCTTTGAGACATTTCAAGGTTAGCATGCATGCTGAGTACGTGTTGAAAAGTCGTACTCCCTTTTAAAGGTATCCATTTGTTACTCCCAAGGTTTGGGAAGAGTTCACAAGGATGAGGAATATGCCTGAGGCGGACGGGTTGAGAGAGAAGAATATCGCTATATGGAAGCATAACACACACGCACACCACCTCGGTTCTGGCGGGTATGTAGGGAAGAAGGCAAAGTGGGCACGACTAGTCGAGTGTGCAACCTCTGGGACAACGATGCCTTACTCCTACATACGTGAGGAGCGGGCACGCGACTGGGTATTAGTGAGGATGAAGAAAACCTCCGACGGTCAGATTGTGGTTCCAAACCCCGCGACCGCACATATCGTCACCACCATCGTAAGACATCTAACATAGTACATTGCAGCTGACCCTTCCCATTGTATTTTAGCAATAATTTATATTTGCGTCCTATAAGAGGAGGTAAGCAACAGCAAGGAGCATTTCAAAGCCAAGGGTCAAGGGACATCCTATCTTCGGCAATCGGGAAGCCCGATCATAAGGGTCGGGTGCTTGCCGCAGGTGCGAGCCATATGAAGATGTCCTTCTTTGTAGAGGAGAGCGCTTCTAGTGCCAGGTCAAGATCTTGGGATAAACGTGTGGCACGCCTGAGGGACCAGGTGAAGGAGGAGGTGAGGCAGGAGCTGATGGTGGAGGTGCTGGCACGTGACGAGCACCTAAAGGCTGAGATGGTGGCGATGTTCTCCCAGAATCAGAGTCATGAACCCTCGCCTGTGATACGCCCAAGCAGCTGCACTTCCAGAAATGATCTGCCCATTCCCCACCTCAAGGTAATAATTGTTTCTGACTAAAAGGTACATGAGTAAGTGTTCGCGCTAAAAACGTGAAGCAGGATCCTTAGCCTCGAACACACAAGACAAACGCCGGGTTTGCAGAGCGTGCCAGTCAATTTGACCTGAAATTGACAAGGTGGAGTTTGTAATTTGATTAAAGCCGATAAACAAAGATTTATCGGCTTTTCGCTAGTCGGCTAAAAACCGATTAGGGGATAACTAGATCAACCAGTTATGGTTAACCCGGATACAAGGTAAAATCGGCTCCAAGAAGGCGATGCGCAGCAAAACGAAGCAGATCGAACCTGGGTGAAATCGGCTAAAAACCAACAATCGGCGATGCGCAGCTATGTTGATTCCGTCGACTTGCAGAGAGATCTATGAAGCTAAAACGATGTAAAAGAAAAGCTTATAAAAAGTAGGTGTGTTGGATTGATTGATTCCCTTTCGCTTGACGCCCACCTCCTTTTATAATATGCCCGGCCGATCCGAGTTGTACATGGTTACGTTATTAATCCGTATCGGCCTCTGATCCGGTTTCCTTGTTAGGAACGGAGTTTCCTTCTGATTCGGCCACTTGATCTCTTTCCGTACGAACATTTCTATCTGATTTCAAACGGATTCCACTATACCGAATTCTGGTGCAAACATATGCCCCCCGTTTTTGGAAGATAACTTGTTTATTTTTCAAAAAGAGTCCATCGGCTTTTCATCCGTATCGACTTTATAGAAAAATCCTCCTTGGGAACCACCCTGTTAACCGTGCCGTAAAATCTCGGTGTGCTTTAAATGCGCAACTACTCCCGCCCGTTTATATTCTTTTACTGTGCTATAAATATGGGGGCCCCCCACGGTCATTTTCATCCCTTGAGGCTCTCGCATCTTCGTTGATCGGCTTCTTCCGCTGTCCTGGTCTTCCTGAGCGGTTCCTCGCTTTTCTTCGTCTCCTCCTCCTTCTCAGTCGGCTGAAATGGATGCCTCATAGGTACTCATTCCCATCGAAAATAGTGATCATTAGTATTTTTTAGGCCCTATAGGAACCGTAGAAGCCGATACTGTCATTGGGGATGAGATTCCTAGGCTTCCTTTATCGGCTCCTAGCTACAACATTAAGGAATGGACTAAAAGCTTTAGGGCTTGGCCGACAGCTCTCAAAGGCTGGAGGTCTTGGTATATTAGAGTATCGGCCCAAAAGAAGGCGGAGTGGGAAGGAATGGGCATTGCTGAGTGTATTCCCATGTCTTTAGCTGCCTCAGAACCTAATGAATCCTTGGTGGCTGCTGCTTGCTATTTCTGGTCGGACTCCTTTAACGCCTTCTTCTTCCAGATTGGTCCTATCGGCCCAACCCTCCTAGATATGGTCGAGTTGTGTTGCCTTAGGCCTGATGGAGACCAAATATCGGCTTTCAGCGGGAAACCTCAGTACAAATTGACTCGAAAAAAGGGGGAAGGTTGGTCTAGATATATACAAAACAATAACAAGGTAACTGGTCCCGTATCGGATGAAGAACATGTCGCTTTCCTTAACCTATGGCTAGACCGATTCCTTTTCTGCGGCGCTTCCTTAGGCCCAACCCAAGTTTACCAATTTATGGCAGAGCAACTGGTTATGGGCTGTCGGCTAGCTTTGGGGAAATCCTTGTTGGGGGCTGTGTACCACATGATGCATATTATCCGGAGTCGGCTTTTTACTGGTAACGGTTCCTATGTCGTGGGCAACGTTGGTGGTCCACTTTGGTTTATCCAGATCTGGCATTACTGTGTTTTTGGCCGCCTTATTATCCCAGATCCATCGGAAGAATCGGCTTTCCCAACGGAAGATTTTCCTGAGGGTGCAACCCCTAGATTTCAACCTAGCCGATCTCCAGGTGAAAAATTCATGATGTGTTCATCCGATGAACCCAAAATCTCCCCGGCCGGTTTTCATAAGTACTTATCCTTCTTCTTGAATCTCAACCAAGCCACCTTCAACCGTCGAGACTTCTTTTCGTATAGCCAACTAGCTGATCTCCCATGGCCTTCTTTCCTCCGTCTAAATTTTGATAGCTCTTTAATGCCCCAGTCCACTCTTGATCTGCTCCCTTTGCTGATTTCTCCTTGCATCCTTCATGTCGGCTTGAGTACCCGTAATAGAACCTTTCAGCCGACCTATGAGTTCTACCACCCTTCTGTATATGCACGCCAGCTGGGTTTTGGACAAACAATCCCTTGTCTCCCCTTATTCAACATGATCAAGCCACGCAACAAAGTCACTAATGTTACTGCGGCGGAGCTCATTATTGAACTAGCCGATGAGCTCCATGTGGTGGACTTGCCTTTCCTCGTGCTGAACACACGTCGATCGGGCCAATTTACCTCATGGTGGGCTTCCATAGCTGAGGCGCTCTTGCGGAGGCGCACTATTCACGAGGTCTTATCCTCCTTCCTCCCTGGCTTTCAAGAGCCGACGGAGACCGCCGCCGGGTCTAGCTCGAGTTCAGGCTATGCTAATTCGTCTTTAGAGGTATTTTATTTTGATGTTTTGTTGAAAATAAGCTTTTCATCGGCTTAACCATATTTTTTGTCCTTCAGACTAGCAAGAAGTCGACTCCGGCTCAGACCGCATCGGCTGACGACCATTCGAAACGTCAAAGGCCGTCGGCCCCCCTTGCTGGTCTATCCTCCGGCATGTTGGGGGTCAACAGCCCATCATTATCGGATCTTGCCGAGCAGCATACTAAGAGTATGTCCAGTACGTTTTTGCTCAAATTTCTTCTGTCGACGAAGCCCCATGCTTGCTGTCGGCTAACCCCATGCTTGCCATTTTCAGAAAAAAAGAAGAGCCGTAGAGTCGTCATCAAGCGATCTCCAAAACCTGGCCGCCGTGATGCGTCATTATCTCACCGGATCAAGCTATCGCGTTAGCTTCGATCCTTAATTTGATTTTTGCCTTGGTTTTTGCTTATATTTTGATGCAAAGTATTTCTCAGGAAACCCCTTCCGTCCAGTTGTTGGAAGCTACAGCCGATGCTGAGAAGACCCAGACAGATGTGCCTGTCTTGTCGGCTCCGGCTCCTGTACCGTCACCCGCTTCCCCAACCCCAAAACCTGTTTCTGACCCAGTACTGTCAACGGACCCAGCCGACCTTTTAGGTTTTTCTCTGGACGAGCTCGAGGACCACGAGGTTCTGGCTACCGACGACTACCCGGCCGACATTCAACGCATAATTGCTGCCTCTGCGCCAGCGTCGGCTGCTATAACTGCTGAACCGGGTATGCAAGAGCGTCTTAATCATCTCTTCAATGAAGTAATGCAGCTGGAGGCAGCCCTCCTGTCCAACACCCAGCCCCTGAGGAACGCCATGGCAGCTGTTCAAGCCGATCTTCCTCCCGCTGCCATGAACGCACTGTTGGAAGTCTGCCATCTAGACGCTCGTCGGCTAGACGTGGAGTTTGCTAAATTAAGGGTTGAACAAAGGAAAGCCCAGCAAGCCGACCAACAGATCCTGGACAAGCTAATAGCGGACGCTAAACTCCAGAAAAATGCCTTCGACCAGGGTGTTGTTGCGCTCAAATCGGCTAAGAGCAGAGCTCAAGAGCTGGAATCGACTAAGAAGAATCTTGAAGAGCAGCTGGCCCTCGTCACAAAAGAGCTTGCAGAATGTCAGGTTAACATCACTGACTCGGCGTCCTTGTTAGCAGCTCGGAGGCGGCAAATTGGTGAAGTCTTTGCTCAGGTTAAAAACCAATCAGCCAAGATAGTCCAAGTCCCGGGTGGTGCGCTAGCCGATGAACAACTGATCGACAGCGTCCAAACTACTATTGGTAGGGCGGCGGCAGCACTCTCAGCTTTGGAGGCTCACTTGCCTGGTTCTGGTCTCCACTGACGTGAGAACAGAGCATCGACTTCCTTTTAACGAACTGATCTGTAGTACTGGCTGTGTAGCCGATTTTTGTAAACTGTTTAATCCGTGATGGATGTTGATGGACGTTTGCTTAACTGACTCGGTCGGCTGTATGACCGATTTTATATGCATGTGTTTTTGTAATCGATCCTGATGTTTTTCTTCCTGTAGTTAGGACCCGACCCATATGCTTGGGTGATATGCCTTTAGATATTTTCCATTGATCGCTTTAGGTAGGACGAACCCGTCTAAGGACTCCAGTATATACGAATTCCCGCCAATCGGCCGATTGATCTTATAAGGCCCTTCCCATGTTGGAGACCATTTGCCGAATCGATTATCCTTAGACCCGATTGGCAACACGGTTTTCCATACCAAATCGGCTTGATTGAACGATTTTAAAATCACCTTTTTATTATACGACCTGGCAACCCTCTCTTTATTCCTTTTAAGCCGATCTAGCGTAATCAGCCTTAGTTCAGCTAAATCATCTAGATTGTCAAACATTGCCTGTTCGTATTCATCGGCTAACAAATTATTTTGCTTAAATAGCCTTACCGAGCCGATGTTGATCTCTACGGGCAAAACGGCTTCTTGTCCATATACCAGCTGAAAAGGTGATAATTTAGTTGATCCGTGATGGGACAGCCGATAAGCCCACAAAGCTTCCGATAGCGTTGAATGCCAATTTCTTGGTTTCTCCTCGATTTTCCTTTTTATTAATTTTATTAATGTCTTGTTTGATGACTCGCCTGTCCCATTGGCCTGAGCGTAATAAGGAGAAGAGTTGAGTAATTTTATCCCAAGACTTTCCGCAAAACCTTTGAATTCGTTAGACATGAACACAGTCCCTTGATCAGTAGTAATCGTCTGTGGAATTCCAAACCGATGGATGATGTGTTCATTTACAAAGTCGATTAGCTCTTTGCTAGTAACTTTCTTGAGTGGTATAGCCTCAACCCATTTTGAGAAATAGTCCGTGGCTGCAAGGATGAATTTATGTCCTTTACTGGATGACGGAAATATCTGGCCGATTATATCTATGCCCCATCCTCTAAACGGCCATGGCTTGATGATCGGGTGTAAAGCCGATGCTGGTGCCGTTTGTATGTTACCAAACTTTTGGCATGTTTGGCATCCTTTATAGTATTTGAAACAGTCTTCTAACATTCTCGGCCAAAAATACCCCTGCTCGTCTCAAGATCCATTTCATTTTATGGGCCGATTGGTGTGATCCGCAAATCCCTTCATGGACTTCTCCCATTGCTATTTTGGCTTCTTCATTTCCTAGGCACCTTAGCAATAAACCTTCTATGGTTCGAAAGTATAATACATCCTCCAGTAGAACATATTTGAGTGCGCTGCGCCTGACCTTCTGCTCAGTCGGCTTAGATGGATCTGATAAATAATCCCTTATTTCTTTTCTCCAGTCGACAGGATGAACACACAAGATCGGCCAAACATTTAGCTCGATTGGTTCCTATCGGCTTTCAATCCTATACCCTGATGCACATTGTGCCAACCGGTTTGCTTTGTCATTGGCTTCTCTGGGGATATGTTCTATAGAGAATGTAGTAAATGTCCCAATAATCTGGAGGCACTGATGTAAGTACTGGTTTAGTGCACCATCGTTGCATCGGTATTCCCTTTTGACTTGTTGTACAATTAACATCGAGTCCCCGAAAGCTTCGACGTCTTTTACTCCGACGCTGTCTAGCAATTGTAGCCCTCTTAGTAATGCTTCATACTCTGCTTGATTATTTGAACATCGGCTATTTAACCGATACATGAAATCGTACTCTTGTTTTCTAGGTGAAATCAATACTATGTGGATGCCTTCGCCCTCCTGGCAAACGGATCCATCGAAATACAACTGCCAAGGAGTTACATTGACCGTTCCTGTTAATGTTTCACTTCCTGCGATAAAATCGGCTACAGCCTGCCCTTTCATAGATTTAGCCGATTCATATGTCAAATCGAACTCAGTCAAGGCGTATGCCCATTTACCAAGCCAACCTCGCAAAATCGGTGCAGATAGTATGTACTTGATTATATCGGTTTTGCAGACTATGACGCATCTTGATGCCAGCATATAATGCCTTAATTTAGTGCAAGCAAAATACAAAGATAGGCACAATTTTTCTACTAGGGGATACCTGGTTTCTGCATCTAAAAGGCGTCGGCTTAGATAAAATATCGCTCGTTCTTTCCTATCGGCTTCCTGTGTTAAGACTGCTCCTATTGTGTCTCCTTCAGCCGATATATATAGTCTGAAAGGTATACCATGTTTTGGTGCGGTCAATACTGGTGGACTCATCAGATAAACCTTTATGTCGTCGAAGGCCTTTTGTTGATCGGTTCCCCATTTGAACTCTTGGTTGTCGTTAATTTTCAGCAGTGGTGTGAAGGCCCGAATACGCCCTGACAAGTTCGAGATGAAACGTCGCAAGTAGTTGATTTTCCCAATCAATACTTGCAACTCCTTTTTGCTTGTCGGCGGTCTAGTATCGGCTATAGCTTTTACTTTGGCTTGGTTTACTTCAATTCCTCCTTCATGCAATTGTAAACCCAAGAAATTGTCCAAATTGACATCTAAAACACATTTGAGAGGGTTCATTTTTAACCCATGTAACCTTGTGCTTTCGAACATCTTTTCCAGATCGGCTAAATGTTGCCAGTCTTCTTTGGATTTTACCACCACGTCGTCAATGTATATTTCCACAGTATTGCCGATTAAATCATGGAAAATATGGTTCATAGCACGCTGATAAGTAGCACCGGCATTTTTTAAACCGAAGGTCATAACTTTCCACTCATACAGCCCTAAAGCCCCCGGACATCTGAAAGCCGTTTTGGGTATATCGGCTTCGGCCATGAATATCTGATTGTATTCGGCGTTTCCGTCCAAAAAACTTATGATTTTATTTCCGGAAGCAGCATCAATAAGCATATCGGCTATAGGCATCGGGTATTCATCTTTTGGTGTGGCTTTGTTCAAATCTCTAAAATCGACACATACCCTAAGTTTGCCATTTTTCTTTTTACAGAGACGATGTTTGAGACCCATTCAGCGTATCGGCAAGGCCGGATAAACTTTGCCTCTAGCAATCGTCCTACTTCTTCCTTTATAGCGTCATACAACGTAGGATTAAATCACCTAGGGTACTGTTTGAATGGCCGATACCCAGGTTTTATGGGTAGCCGATGTTCAACTAGCTGTCGGCTTAAACCTGGCATCTCGTAATACTCCCACGCAAAGCAATCTTTATATTTTTTGAGTATTTCGACCAACTTTGCTTTTATAACTGGGTTCTAATTTAGCACTTACAAACGTTGGTCTTTTGCAATCACCTTCCCCAATATCGATCTCTTCGAGCAAATCGGCAGAAGTAAATCCTAACCCTTTTCTTTCTTCTTCAAAATCCTCAACAGCTTCTTCGTATTCTTCTTGCCGATAGTTTCTTGCCTTTTCCTGCAGCTTTGCTAGTGTCTTGGACTCCATCTTCTTACTACTTCATCTGTCCGATCAAACGTATTGGGTTTGACGCTGATCGGCTTGAATCCTGACTTCTCGACGCAGATAAAATCGCAATTGTCCAAGGCTTTTCCTGATATACATTCGGCTTCTTCGTGTGGCCAATTGGTATCAGGGCTAGCCATGGCGATATGAGCCGATGTGTCGGCCGGTACAACTTCTACTGTATCATCGTTCCACTGCACCAATTTCTGATGCATAGTTGATGGTATACAGCAATTGGCATGGATCCAGTCCCGCCCAAGGAGCACACTGTAATTGCCTTTGGCTTCTATCACGAAAAATGCAGTCGGCAAAGTTTTATTACCGACTGTCAGTTCTGACACCATTACGCCTTTAGCCTCAGTTGGGTCTCCCGTGAAGTCATTTAGCACCATATTGGTCTTGATCAAGTCTTCATCGGCTTTACCCAATTTTCTGAAAGTACTTAACGGCATCAGATTAACTGTCGCCCCACCATCGACCAACATACGAGATATCGGTCGGCCATTAATATACCCTTTTAGATATAACGGTTTTAGATGCCGATGCATGTCTTGTGGCTTTTCGAACACAGCGTCTGGTGCTCCGAGGCACAATTGGGCGAACACTTCTTCAGCCGATTCTTCGGTTTTGAACTCGGCAGGTAGAGTGAATACCATGTTTATATCCATTGGTGGTGTATCATCTCGGATCATCGGAGAACCGGATTCGACCGATTGATCTGAATCACTATCGATCTGTTCCTTCTTTCTCCACTCTTTTTTCAAAACCGGTATTGGCCTTAACTTATTGAACATCCGATCCCTCTCGCTCTCTTTTTCGGCTTCCCTTTCTTCTTGTGTCTTTAATCGCTGAAGCCGCCTGCGTTGTGACTTGCTGAGACCTGAGGGGCACCACCTAGGTTTAGGTTCTATCGGCTTCCTTATCTTTCCAGCTAAATTGCTCATTTCGCTGTCAGATTCCATTCTACTTGTGTTATGAGAAGCCGATAATTCCTGATTTCGGGAGGACTCGCCTTGCTCTGTCGACAACCTTTCATAGATCGGCCTCCTGCTTCTCACTTCTAGTCGATCGTGTATCGGTCTAGACAACCTGTCTTTTACAGATTGGTTTGGCCGATATGCAGACGAGTGTTGCATAGGACAAGATACAACTGTTGGTAAGGTCATCCCTCTCTCCCAGCAAAACTGCCAAAAGGGACATTGCCGATGTTTCTCTTCTTCAGTAGTTGGTTGATGTGGCATATTTGGTCGCCAATAATAGTTGTCTGTCTTCTGATCCGGTTGATGAAAACTCTGGTGTTGTCGAGTGTTACACCTTCGACTTATCCTCTCATACATCCCCAGGAGTTGTGAGAAAGTCGGCTTTGGTTTGAAATCAATTTTTCTTGGAGCCCTCTCAGCCCGATACCATTTTTCGATTTCCAAGTCTCCTCTTGGTTTTACCATCCTTGAGTTCTGTCCATTTTTATCGGCTTCTATTTGTATGGAGCCGATAGTAATCTGCACTGTTTCATCTCCTTTTGATCGTGCTTCAAATCCTTTAGTCGGCTTAACATCTTTCATATGTCCCTTTCCTTTTTGTGAGCACTGCACCATGTTGACCTGGAAAGGATTCATATCTATTTGCATAGCCGATTCTTCCGCAAACTTTAACCTGCCATCGGCGATGGCCGATTGAATCTGCTGTCGAAAAATATTGCAATCGTTAGTGTTATGTGAAAATGAATGGTGCCATTTGCAGTACCTTCGCTTTTTAATTTCTTCGGCTGACGGGATGACGTGCCCTTTTGGTAATCTTATGAGTTTTTCTTGTAACAATAAATCAAATATTTTGTCACACTTTGAAACATCATATGAATACTTGACTTCCGCCCTATTTTTCGTCGGCTTGAGCAAAGAGCATACGAGTGGCTTTTTAGAACCCTTGGTCCACTCGGCTATGTTTACCTCTGCTTCGTCCTCAGAGGTGTCGCTTGAATTGTAATCTACCATGTTTACTTTGGCCTTTTCATTACCGTTCGGCTTAAATCTATCTTTAAACCCTTTGCTCTCTGCATATCGGCTTTCATGTGCCGATACGCGATGGAGTAAGTGGCCTAAATCGGGAAACTCTTGGCCCGATAGCTTCTCTTTTAATGGCGGGATTAGCCCTTGGAATGCTAAATCGGCAAATTGATCATCGGGTAATGTTACACTGAAGCATCTATTCCGTACGCCTCTAAACCTTCTGATATAATCGGAAACCGATTCGCCAGATTTAAATCGGACTGAACTAAGATCAGAAATCCTAAGCTCCATAGTCCCCGAAAAAAAGTATTCATGGAATCGGCTTTCTAAATCGTTCCACACATGAACTGAATTTGGGGGTAGATTAGTGAACCAAGTGAATGCAGCACCAGACAATGATAAAGGAAACAGTCTAATTTTTAGTCCATTGGACTGTGCAGCCTCTCCACACTGAGCCATAAAACGTCCGATATGCTCAATCGTGGTGACAGAATCATCACCAGAGAATTTGGCAAAGTCTGGTATTCGAAAGTTGTGCGGGTATGGCATTCAATCTATGTAATCGGGATACGGCTTCCTGTAGCCGATCACTCTTCCTTTAGGCTGTAAGACGAACTGTTCCCTCAAAACATTGGCAATTTGTTCTGCCCAATTGACATTGTCGGCTTGTGGTGCAACCGGACATTGCCAATTCTCATTGTTCGTGCCCTGCCCCCCGAGTGCAAACTCGGGTCTTTGTCCAAATCGCGTCGTAGGAGGTCTTGGCACTTGGTCATAATCATGATTAAAACCCAATGCATCGGGTATGGGCGCGAATGGCTCAACGTATGGTATCACCCTATATGGCGCTTGTTTCATCATTGCGGCTCCCCGTGATTGTGGAACCTGATCTGTTTCGATCGGCTGATAATCCGATAAACTGGTGCTGCTGGATGGTCCGTTCAACGGGTTTGGTGTGCTTATTTTAGCCCCATCTGTGTGCCCGTGGTAGTGCGTAAATCCATCTCTCTGTATGCTTGGTTTCAGAACGGTGGGCTGAGTCGGCATTATAACGGGTGTTTGAGCCGACACTTTTACTGCATTGGTGTTAGGTGCTATGGAGTACACTGGGTACGTAGGGACGGTTTGTGGTGGATCTAGTAGGCTTCCAGACACAGCCAATTCCTGAGCAATTGTCTTCACACTATTTTCTATCATTGGCTTCAATGTGGATACTAGAGCCGATGACTGGTTAATTAATGCATGATGAACAGATTGCTCGATCATACTTGATAAATCGGCTTGAGCGGGTGCGTATCGGCTTACCGATTCGGATGATGAATCCCCAATAGGATTGATGTTGGGGAGTGCAGCCCTTTGGGTGACGCCACGGCGAGTTTTCTGAAAACATCGCAACATTATTTCTTCCAAAGCCGCCTTTCGGTCTTCGATTTCTTTTCGCTGCTCAGGAGTTAAATCGGCCATCTGAGGCGCGATTATAGCATCGGTGTTGATATCGATGGTGACCGCAGGCTTGTCGGTTGATGACATTTTTGATTTTCTTGGTCCCACTGGGCGTGCCAAAATATGTTCGCGCTAAAAACGTGAAGCAGGATCCTTAGCCTCGAACACACAAGACAAACGCTGGGTTTGCAGAGCGTGCCAGTCAATTTGACCTGAAATTGACAAGGTGGAGTTTGTAATTTGATTAAAGCCGATAAACAAAGATTTATCGGCTTTTCGCTAGTCGGCTAAAAACCGATTAGGGGATAACTAGATGAACCAGTTATGGTTAACCCGGATACAAGGTAAAATCGGCTCCGAGAAGGCGA
This sequence comes from Rhipidocladum racemiflorum, assembly GCA_036346355.1. Taxonomy (NCBI): domain Eukaryota; kingdom Viridiplantae; phylum Streptophyta; class Magnoliopsida; order Poales; family Poaceae; genus Rhipidocladum; species Rhipidocladum racemiflorum. The sequence continues at coordinate 50,117,914 of CM070589.1, forward strand.
TGCGCAAAGAAAACGGCAGCATCGAACCTGGGTGAAATCGGCTAAAAACCAACAATCGGCGATGCGCAGCTATGTTGATTCCGTCGACTTGCAGAGAGATCTATGAAGCTAAAACGATGTAAAAGAAAAGCTTATAAAAAGTAGGTGTGTTGGATTGATTGATTCCCTTTCGCTTGACGCCCACCTCCTTTTATAATATGCCTGGCCGATCCGAGTTGTACATGGTTACGTTATTAATCCGTATCGGCCTCTGATCCAGTTTCCTTGTTAGGAACGGAGTTTCCTTCTGATTCGGCCACCTGATCTCTTTCCGTACGAACGTTTCTATCTGATTTCAAACGGATTCCACTATACCTAATTCTGGTGCAAACAGTAAGCTTAACAAAGATTGTGATGAAGATGCACACTTCTTGCAGGATCCTGCCATGTGCCAGTTAGTCCTGATCGAAGACGGATTACACATTGAAGCTGGACGCGGGGTTGCATTTCCAAGTAAGGAGGATAACACGGTGCATGGTATACCTTTGGGGAAGGCCTACATGAGGGTGCAGGTGGACTATGTTGTAACACCCCAAATTTTGGTTTTCATGAATTTAAATGGTATTTTGCATTTTTGAGAATTTTTGGAATTTTTTGAAGTTTATTGGGATTTATTTGGATTTAATTTGAATTTATTCCCTTTTGAGATAATTAAATAATTAAAATTTTTATATAAATTTTTTGTTGAAAGTACTTTATTTGAGTCCAATATGCCTTAAAATATTTTCCACAATTTTCTTGGAATTTTTGTGAGTATTTTACTATTTTTCTCGAATTAAACGAATTTCTACGAATTAGTTTAATTGTTTAATCGTTGGGAATCGGTCCGACCGGTCGGTCACTGTTGGACCGACCGAGCCAGCCACGTCGCAGCCCAGCCCGCGTCGTCGCTAGCAAACCGTAACCCTAACGTCGCCCGACCGTTGGATTGGATCCAACGGTCGAGAACCGACCGTGTCACCCCCGCGCCTCAAGCCGTTCGATTGGGCCCGCGTGGAACCACGCAATTGTGCCATGTCGCCCAACCGTGCCCGAGCCGGACTTCGCCACCCCGTACCGGCCTCACCGCGGAATCCGCGAGGATCTCGACGTTCGAGCTGGCATTTAAAGCCTGGGCATGTGCTCGAGGTTGGCCTGCTGCTCGCGCGTCGTTCACCCCAATCCTCTGTGCGCTAGCCGCCACTGTCCCTGCTCAATTGCTCATTGAAGTTCCTTAAGCACCGCCGCAGACTTCTTCTTCCCCGGCGCCGTTTGCTGCTTCCCTGCCGCCTTCATGCACAGATCTGGAACCGTCGAAGCGAGGCACGCCCGTGGGTACCCTTCGCGTCGCCGGAGAAGCCCGCAAACGCCATTCTCCGCGTAGTCTTCTCTGTCTCCGGTGACCTAGCTCCGCCGTGCCGCCATCGTCGCCCACGAACTTTCTCGGCCGTCCGATCAATATCCGACCTCTACGGTGAGTCCACGTCGTCCTAAACCCCGTAGAGCCCAGATGCATTGGAGGCCGTTAGATCTAGATCTAATGGTTTAGATCGCGCCGCGTAGCCTTCAATCGAGATGACTTAGGATAGATCCTAACCGTTGGATTTAGATCCGTCGGCTGAGGTTGCGCCATGTATCGTGTAGGAGTGGATGCTAGATCTGTTGTGAACTATTAGATCTTGATCCGAGGGCCGAGAGTGTGCCACGCGGCGTCCTCCGGGTCATGCCATGTCGCCCCGTGACGTGGTAAACCCAATCTAGTCCTGGCTGTCCGATTTGAATCGAACGGACCGGATTGATCCGCATAAATCCGATACGGGAGAGGCCCGATCCAATGTGGACCGTCGAATCTCAAATCGATGGCCCAGATCGTGCCACGTAGCTGGGAACCAAAGCGGTGCGGGTCAGCCCGGTCGTCGCTGACGTCACCCGTGACGTCAGCGTGGGCCCACGTGTCAGCGTCTAGCCCAACCGCACGATGACGTCATCCATGACGTCATAGTGGGGCCCGCATGTCAGAGCCGTTCGGCCGAGCCATGCTGACATCAACAATGATGTCAGCAGTGGGTCCCATGTGTGAGTGGCATGTGTACCCGTGGACCGAGCCCGAGCCATGGACCGAGTCCGTGGATCGGATGACGCAAGCATGACATCACAATTCGATTTTTCTTTAGAAAAATAATTCGGTGGAAATTCAAAATCCTCGCTGACGTCAGCTGACGTCATAATTCAGATTTTTTAATAGAAAAATAAATGGATTAATTTGATTTATTCTTTTAATTGATTTTTCAAACTTCAAACGGCTATAACTTTTGCGTTTTAACTCTGATTGAGGCGATTCCAATTTCTAAATTTTTGTAAAATTGAGATATATTTAATGGTGAATTTTATTTAATTTTTGGACATGAATTTTTCTCTATTTTTATTTATTTGGTGTTTATTTATCCATTACGACTAGACATTGAAGTGCCCGAAGGATTCGAAGGTGAAGTTTTGACCTAGGAGCCAGCTCAAGACCAAGAACAAGTAATTTTTGAAGGCAAGTTATGCTTTGACCATATTGATCCCACTTTTGAAATTATGTTTATTTAAATTATTGCATGCTAGTTTATTTAAAAATGCTTTTAAATAATTCTGGCAATAGTTATGTGACCTACTTGATTATGCTACCTTGTTGATAATGATTGTATGCCATGAATCCTTTGTCATCCAACATGGATTAATAGTTGGACATTATTAAATTGCCAACATGGGTAATTAGACCGCGGAAGTATAATGCTTAGCCCTGCCACGTAGTCATGACAAGATTTTGGATGATCAATTATTAATGTCGACTTAATGAGATATGAAACATATTTTGGAAAGTGTCATGGGTTATTGATGATGATGTTGATGGCACGTGGTGCATGGTAAACAACTGGGGTTGATTAAATGGTTTAGACCGGGGAAAGTGGCAAGATTGTTTCTGGTGGGCCAAGAGTGGCAACTAGGCGGTCGATTTGGTTTTTGCTGGTTTTGGAATACTTGTGGACTCTTTGGTAGTCTTGCCTTGGTCACTTTAAGGACTTAACCTTGCAAGCCATTGAACTAAGCTCATCATGCAACCACATGTCTGTAATGGGACGAACCTAGTTGAGTAGGTTGCTAATAACTTGCATGTGGTACCTCGGGGTGTCAACTATACCTCTGTGTAGTTGTATGGGGGAGCGTATCAGGGCTGCTGCTAGGTACTCGTCCAACGGTTGGTTGGCCTAGACTTCGCCTTTGCTAAGGGAAGGGATAGTATGCAACAACTGGAGAGGTTCACTTGTGGAGCTAGAAGCTTCCAAAAGACTTTGTTACGGACACTTGCCTTTGTGGTGTTTGACTGTATCTTGTGGGTAAAGTGCATAACCTCTGCATAGTGTAAAATCTATTCGAATAGCCATGTCCGCGGCATTGGACAATACTCGGGGATTACAGTCAAGGGTTAGATTTTATGAAAATAAACATGGTTCATGGATACATGGTGTTGGAAATGATGAACTTGCTTAGGTTGATAAACGCTTTACTAGAAAAATTGTTTATGCAATTGGTACTATTATTACTGTTTTACCGCTTTCAAATCTATTACTGTTATTTATGAATGTCGCTTATTGCAAAAGAACTATCTTAGCCTATTGTTGGAATAAGCCATGCATGTAGAATATTATTTTTTGCATTCTGTGCATGACTTGCTGAGTACCAAGTACTCACCCCTTGCAACAACACAACATCAGTTGAAGAAGAAGCAACGCCAGCACTGGAGGAGGAGTTCCAGGAGGAGTAAACGAACTAGGGGGAGAGCCCAGTCAGTTGCCTATGGCATATTGCTTGGCACCACACGTTTCTTTATTTTCTGCTGCAAATTTATTTGAGTCGGACTATAGCCCTGCGAGGCGTACTTTTGTAACTTGACCATAAGGTCGAGCAACCGGTTATATTTCCCTTTCAATAAAGTACTTTACTATTTCGTTGAGTATGATTGTGGTATTTACCGATGTTGAGACTGTGTGCGCTAGCGTGATCCTGGACTAGTGCTGAACACATAGAGGGTCTGGATTTACAGATTCGGGTCCCAACATATGTCCACGATGTTTTTCTGTCTCATGCCCTGAAGTTCCCCCGGAACGAAGATATCACCACTCTCGGGCAAGCACGGATCGTTCATCAAGTGGCCTGCGACGGGTATCGTAGTGCCAAAGGTTTAAAACCCTGCATCTTGTCCATCATTTCAATACTGCAACACATCACATTACATATACATGTGCTTTACAGAGTTATTGTCATGGTAACTGCTTCCTACCGCACTCAAGCTTCCTACTGCACCTTCTCCTCGCTTCCTGCTTCCTGCTCTTCTTGCACTTGTTCACGCTCTATCTTTGCACCTACTCCTCGCATCGCCGCTACACCTGCCCCTACGCCTGCTGCTACAATTGCTGTTGCACAGCTGGTGCGCAAAAGGACTACTACCACGCTAACGAAAGATCCACAACAGAGCTCAGAGAATCCCTCCGTGAAGAAGGCAAAGTTGTCAAAGGCCACAGAGCACCCTGATGACCACAAGCAGTTCATACATGGAAAGCCCTTTTTTCCCAAGCAATGAATTGAATGCTTTAGGCTTGTTCACTCACTTGCTACATGGATGGTACATCGATAAGTCACATGAGGCTGAGCCTTGCCACGATTTCAATTTGAGGTAACGAGGGGGACAATTCCACCGCCAAGAGGATGGGACCTTCCTAGTCAGTTTTTAGGATATGTACTTTATGTACAACTTGAAAGTCGTTGATATTTCAACTATATGATCCTGGACGCTGTGAGTATCACACCATACTCATTCCTATGACTGTTTACTGATTTTGTATTATATTTTTTAACAATTGACTTGAAACGCAGAATCATGATGCAGCGAGCCATGACGGGTCGACACCTTGTCGGGTTTGTCGACCCCGAGATGGATTTTGCGACTATGGATAGGTTGCAATTGGAGTTCCTTGTAGGATACATCAAGTAGGCATTGCATGCTGAGGCGAAAAAGGACTTCATTCTCTTCCCGTACCACCAGGAGTATGTACTACTATACAATTCAATTACATGTACGCACTTAAACCATATATGAACTTATTTTCTTGCACTGTGTACCATTTAATAAGCAACCATTGGGTTCTACTTGTGGTTGTTCCGAGTGAAAGAAAAGTCTACACGTTGAACTCACTCGAAAATAGACCGATGGACTACGCGATCCAGCCTACTTTGCAGAAGTAAGTACATTCATCTAACCTAACACTTTACATATTGAACTACGTTAGATATTTTTTTTTACCTCAATGGCATCTCTCCAATGTATGTAGGGCTTTCTTGTCTTACGTTGCTGAAGGTGGCCGACACAATGATAAACAGGGCAACAAATTGGAGTGGAAGCGCTTCAAGGTACAAGTGTCTATCATAGGATTTTTTTTCTCACACCTATTATTAATTCGTCTCCTAATTTAAGTTTCTTTGTTCACGATGTCATCAACAAGGGTGCGATGATCTATGTGGCTTTTACGTGATGCGGCACATGCTGATTCTGGTCGACCGCTCACATCTTTTCCCTAAGGTATAGAGCTGATTATTTGCACTATTGTCAATGTGATATTTTTTTACATACATAATACTATCAGCCTTTTACAATCAAATTTTAAGACAAATATATTAATGCACTACTTTCTATTTTGTAGGACGTTGATATCCTCCGGAAGAGCCTAAGCAACAATGATCTCAAGGGATTACGAGACCATATATGCTAGTGGTACTAGACAGAAGTTATAATGAAGGATGGTAGATTTAGAGACCCGACAGGCACTTACTAGTCCATATAATGTAAACAATATTAATGTGAATGTGATGTGTACTGAATGCTATGCTTGGATGTTTATGTGACATTGTGTTACAGATTGTGATGTATGTTCTGTGATAATGTGTTAGAGATTGTGATGAATGTCATATTGTGAATGTTCTGTGATGTGTGTGTGCGGCTATTTTCGGATGATGAACAGTAACATCATCACAATCGGTTCTTTGCTGGAACCGATTGGGATGGATAGATTATCACAATCGGTTCTTTGTTGGCACCAATTGGGATGATCAGAGTATCACAATCGGTTCCAATAAAGAACCGATTGGGATGATGAAAGTATCACAATCGGTTCTAATAAAGAACCGATTGGGATGATGATAATACCACAATGGGTTCCAATAGAGAACCAATTGTGATAATCAACTTATCCCAATCGGTTCCAACAAAGCACCGATTGTGATACTCTCCTCATCCCAATCAGTTCCAACAAAGAACCGATTGTGATACTCTACTCATCCCATCGGTTTCAACAAAGAACCGATTGTGATAAGGTGATTATCACAGTCAGTTCCGACAAAGAACCGTTAGTGATGAGTGATTATTATTGTCGTGTTAAAACCGACTGTGATAGATCTACCTTATCACTGTCATTGGACTTTCTATCTCCACCAAAACCGGCTGTGATGATAAAAAAGAACCGATTCTGATGTATGAATCTGTAGTAGTGAAAGTACAGAGAGCCCTAGATATTGTAGATTGTAGATCCATTTGTTGTTTATGATCTAAGGTAGTGTTAGTACCCAAATTTGGCCAACCAAAACAGGTATGGTCGTGGCATGAACCCGGAATGGTTGCACGGGCCGGTTGGGTACGGATAACGGAACGTGACAAGAATCAAGAAGATCCGATTGGGTAGGGAATAGAAAGGAAAGCCAGAGCTGATACGATCTGGACTTAATACGGTTGCAGTCAAGATTGAAGGATAGATTCGAAGTCCGATTATGATTGAAGAGGCCGTGACAAACACGATCAAAGTCTTCAGACTATAAAAGGAGGATGGCATGCACGCCAGAGAAAGAGAACAAAAAACACACACCCAAACAACCGCCTTTTTACCAATTACTTTACTTTCCTCGTACTAGGAGTAGTTCCTGTAGCTTTGTAATCCTTCCTCTGTAATACACTTTGATCAATACGAGTTGCGCATCGCCAGTTGTTGATCCTTGTTGCATTACGCCAAGCTCTAGTTTCTTTCCGATCTTGCTGCGCATCGCCTTCATCGGAGGAAGAAGGCTTTTACCCTAGTCTGGTCAACTCACAAGTGTAGATTAGATCTGTTTATCTCGATCCACGCCGGTTCACTCGAAATTGGTTGGGATCATCCTATCACCAGGCTCAGATCGTTACCCTGGATCGATCACTTCTAAGAGATACGTCGCTTGCCGGTTGCGTGATCAAACCAGCTGGCACGCTCGCGAACTGGAACCCGACGTTCTCGTGTGTTGGCGGAGATCGACCCGATGTCAGGTTTTCGACGCCAACACACTTTTGGCATGCTCGGTGGGAACCGAAGAAGCCATCATGACGTCATTGGGGAAGACTGTCGCCTCCACCGACGTCAACCCTGAAGCGACAATCACGCCTACATTGGCCCATTTGACGCCAGAGCAGCACAAGGAAATTGAAGATCAAAAGGCGGCGTTAGAATAGATGATGCTGAGCTGCTACCAAAAGACGCGGCGCGGCATTACTCAGAAGATGGTGCTACCGATGATCAACTCCTCCAGGATAGTTGCTCCCAGCGCTAGCATCGAAGCCATGGTAAGCCGATACATACCTACACTGGTGGAATTATCGGATATGATTAATCAATCTATTAATCATGCATTGCTAAATCAATCATCGGCCTTAGTCACCACATTGAGGCTGTTGATATCAAATAGCGTGAAAGAAGTGGTACAGGAACTTGTAACGACTAGGTCCCTTTTCGAACGACTACAAGCCCTCCCCACGTATCCGGTCTTCTCGGTCGGACAAAGTACTCCGGGGACAAAGCCAATGGCCGAGAATAAACCATCGGCCGCAATTATGACGCATACACCACTACAGCCGACCATCACCTTACCCAGGGATCCTGGGTCAAGCGAGGTCAGGCAGTACTGTGTTTACACGGATGGTGCTAAAGTGGGTATCAAGTCCAACTCTCTTCCGCGCACGCAACACCCGCATCCGGTAGTCACGTACTCAGGACCTTTTATACCACTGACGGAACCTGTGCGACACCAGATTATCAATCACGAGACCATGCAGAACCACTGATAGCCCAGACCGGTACTACAACCCGAGTTTGCACTCGGGGGGCAGTGCCATGAACAGCCCGAGCTCCCGCTCGGGGCACATCGTCACGAAGCACCCGAGTTTGCACTCGGGGGGCATCGACATGGTTTAGGTCGACCAGTACCTCCACTGCCAGTCGCATCACGCAGAGAAGCCAACTGGATAAACGTGATCATGCCCATCTTACGAGACCAGTTTGGTATCCAGCTGAGAGAACGAACTCTTAGCTACAGAAAGCCCTACCCTGATTACATCGATAGGATCCAATACCCCAATGGATATCGGGTCCCTGATTTTGCTAAGTTTTCAGGAGATGACGCAACCACCACAATGGAGCATGTCGAATGTTTCATAGTGCAATGCGAGGAAGCAGTGCACTCCAACGGACTGCGAGCAAAGCTGTTCCCATTGTCTCTATCTAGGGTGGCATTCACTTGGTTCACCACCTTGCCCCCAAATTCGGTCAATACTTGGGCCGATTTGGAAAACCGCTTCCACGAATACTTCTTCTGCGGAAGCCTAGAATTGCGGATCTCTAACCTGAGTTCTGTGCAGCAGAGATTTGGGGAATCGGTAGTAAAATACATCAAAAGGCTCAGGGAGGTACGTAATCGATTCTTTAGCGTCACTCTACCTGACAACCAACTTGCCGATCTGGCCTTCTAGGGCTTGATTCCGCCTCTACGGGAGAAATTCGGCAGTCAAGAATTCACCGACCTGAGCCATCTTTTACACAGGGTATCGGCCCAAGAAGGCCGACTCTATGAAAACAAAGGGTTCAAAGACAAATTTAAAAGCGGTAATGAGAAAGAAAAGCCAAAAGTCAACCTCGTAGAATACGAGTCAGAAGATTCGGCCGATGATGGGAAACAGACATTAACATAGCCGAATGGGTTAAGGGCAACAAAAAAACCTTGGCATGTTCCTGGCTAAAACCGACTAAAGCCAAGTCGGAAGTCAAGTAATCGTTCGACTTGACGAAATGCGACCGCATCTTTGACTTGCTTTTGCAAGAGAAGTTGGTATGAATCCCAGAAGGGCACGTCATCCTGTCGGCCGATGAGCTAAAAAGACACAGGTATTGCAAATGGCATAATTCCCTCTCGCACAATACTAATGACTGCAATATTTTTCGACAACAGATACAGTCGTCCATAGAGGACGGACGACTGAAGTTTGCAGACGAGCAGGCTCTACAAGTCGACACTAACCCCTTCCCAGTCAATATGGTCAGCTACTCATCCAAAGGGAAGGAAATAAAATGGGATGAGGTCCGTTCGCTGTCGATATCGACCACAAAAGCCGATAACAAGACAATAATTAAAGAAAAAACGGTGCAGATCACGATCAGCTCGATCCAGATAGAGACCGACCAAGAGGGGAAACGGTCCAGGACAGTCAAGGTGAAGGGAAAACCTGAGACTGACAGGTTGCGCAAGGTTGAAAGGCAGTCGCCATCAAAGGAGCCAACACGGAAGATCTGTAACACCCCGGGATTTAATATGCCGGAATGCTACCAAACATAGACTAAGCAACCTCTAAATACCACAATTACAAGTAAATTACAGCAAAGGAGCAAATGTTAATACCGAAAATTTCGGTAGCATCTCCTTTGTTTTTCCATGAATTGAAGCAACAACAATAGCATAGCAATATATGGCAATATAAGACACATTTAAAATAGCAATAAAAAATGGCATGACGGCAATATAAGTCAAATCTCAAGCATTCAAAGTCTTCATGAGCCAAACGAACAATAAGGCTCTCATAACGCAAAACTAGATCATAAACCAATATGCATCACACTAAATTTATTATCAAGACTCCAAATGAATAACTATGGGAACAAATGTGTGAAGCTACGTGTAGGAGTGTGACTAGTTCCCTTCCCCGCTTGCCGGTTGTGACACCACGGAGTGTCGTATCTTATAAAATGTGAATGTTGAGGTCAAAAACTTTATAAAATGTGAAAATGGAGGTTACAACTTTACGTTATGCCGTTTATAGCGTGTTTGGGCCTCTCTGGGGGACTTTGGGCCTTGGGGGTTGAGTTGGGCCTCCGGTGGAAGGGTTTGGGCCCAGGGGGGGACTTTTGGGCAGACAAATCTAGCCCTCACCCCTTGGTGCGCCCCAAACTCCCTCTCCCAACCCTAGCCGCCACCCTTTAGCCCCCTCATGCGCCTCCACCCTTCCCCTTCCTCTCCATCTTCCCCCATGGCGCCACCACCCATCTCCTCCCCTCTCCACCTCCCTTGCTGCCCCTAGGGGAGTTCTCCACCTCAACACCTCGAAGATCCATCCATTGGAGCGCTCTGCGACGAGGAGATCTGGTGGATTTGGAGCGAGGAAGGAGATCGCGCGAACCGGGAGGAGATCCGTTGGGTTTTCGGTCGTCGGGCGAAGGTATGGCCATGGGAATCCTTGGAGTTGGTCTAGGATCTGTCCTAAGGGTGATTATCATGTTTTTAGATCAATTGGTAGTGCTAGAATTGAGTAGATTAGATGGAATCTTGAGTTTGCCACGTTCTCTGTTTCGGGCAGCATGAGCAGTCGACCTAGGGCTTGGGTTTTCGTCAATTTAGAGTCAGAATTTGGTCATACGGCTATTGAAGAAATTGTAGGTAATTTGAATATCTTTCCGTGGGTATAAATAACGTCCAATTCCGCCCAGCCGTTTGAAAGTTATGATCGTTTTACCGAGCGTGTTAAAATCTGTGACGTGATTGGAACAGATCACGGTATTTTGTAGATTAAACAACTTTAGATTCCGAATCAGTTTTTCCATATACTTAGAAAAAGTTGGGAAATTTCCTAAGCTACGCGAGGATGTACTCGTTTAATTGATTCGGAGTCTTAGAACCCGAGTTATGCCTTTTGGAAGGCTGCTGTACCGACGGGACAGAACCTCTGTTTTTGGGTTTAGCGAGTAGTTTGCGATGTCGGGGTAGAAGAGGGTTTGCTTATTATTTTGTGGACATGATTGTGAGTGTGTGGTACCCATGTGCAGGTGGTGTGACCCCGGGAGTGCCTTCTACTTCTCGCCAATCCGTTGCCCGTGGTTGAGGCAAGTGTATTGTAATGGATAGCGGTTTGTAGGTTGCTAGTTGAGACTAGATGAAATTGATTATATGATATGATCACTTGCCATGCTTTAATGATTGCCATTAATATGATGAGCATGCTTATTATGTTATGATGCCATATGTTAATGTACAAGTTAATTATGATGTTGGCATGTTTGCGTACGTGGCATGATACATGGCCCGGGCGGTGAGAGAGTCATAACTAGTCCGTGGAAGGTCGGTGAGAAAGTTGTGACTATTCCGGAGAGCCAATGAGTAAGTCCTACATCGTGATTCCATCCACCGCGGTGTTTGGAAGCGAGGAGTAGGCACCCTCCATCTTCGGGATGGAAGGGGGGAGAGGGTGCACGCCGACGGGTGTGTACTCAACCATACCGGTATGAGTTTCCAAGGAGACATGAGCATCGCATCGCATTGCATACATAATGGTGATGATATTGAGATGTCATCATGAATGAGATGAAAGACATGATATAAGTTGTATAGCCATGTAATTGTTTTTGTGTACCATTGCAATATGCTTGCTGAGTGTTGAACTCACGCTTGTGCTTTCTTGTTGTTTTAGGTATCATGAGATCGGCATGCGGGGAAGGGAATTAGTCACACTTCTACACGTAGCGTCACTCAATTGTTCCCACAGTCACTCAATTGGGTCTTGATAATACATTAAGTGTGATGCATATTGATTTATGGTTTAGTTTTGCGATATGAGAGTCTTATTGTTCGTTTGGCTCATGGAGAGATTGAATGCTTGGGATTAGACTTATATTGCTGTCATGCCTTTAATTATTGCTGTTTTAGATGCCTCTTATATTGCCATATATTGCTATGCTGTTGATGTTCCTTCAATTCATGTTAAAACAAAGGAGATGCTGCCGAAATTTTGGTTTTTAGCATTTGCTCCTTTGCTGTAATTTACCTTAATTTACGGTATTTAGATGTTGTTTAGCCTATGTTTGGTAGCATTCAGGCATGCTAGATGCCGGGGTGTTACAGTTGGTGTCAGAGCGGGCTGTAGGTCCCTGGAATGTGTATTTTTAGTGTCATGCTATAGGGTACAACTAAAATGTGATGTGGAATAACTTAGAAACATGGCTTAGGTCGTAACTAAAATTTTGTCATAGGATAGCAATATTAAAACTTGCAAAAGTGGTATAACTAATCTAAAATTTGACACACAATGGATGCACAGTAGTAAAGGGTATGGGTATCGTTTCTTTACGCTTAAATGTTGTATTTAAGCTTCGATGTTGAATGCTTCATTTGATAATGCATGTTGCTATGTTTATGAGATAAAAGATTGAATTGTGCTTGTTGTGGTGATAAAGTGGGGTTATGGTGCCGAAGGGTTTCGGTCACCACTTTTGTTCATAGTAAGGGTGTGGTTTGACGGTATGGCCGGTTAAAACCATCACCGAAGAACTATTAACCCCTTGTGGGGAAAGAGTGCTTACCTTTTCTATCGTAGATCGCGTAGTTGACTGGAGGAAAATAGAAGAGTTTGGTGGTGGATTCCTTCGGATCTTCTTTATCGTTCTGTGGTCGATCTTGGTTGGTTTTCTTGGTTTTAGTTGACTGAAACCAAAAGAAAAGTGTTTGGCATTGGATTTTTCGCGGATTGTTCCATATGCGGTGTGTGGTTTTGTCTTCCTCGGTTGAAGGCGAAGAAGAAGAGTCTAGTGTTGCGCTTCTTTTGGTCGCCTTTGCAGCTTTGATGCTTAGTTTGTTGATTTCTTTATGGGGGAGAAGCTTTCAATCTATTCCTGTGTTTGTCTTTCTCCGAGGTCAAAAGAGTTATTGCGGCATTATGCGGACACATTGTCAGGGCTGAAGTCCTGTGGCTTTGTAGGAGTAGGTGGTGTTTGATTTCATCATTTTACTGGTTTAAGAAATCATCTTTGAAAACCCTTCTTGTTTCGTGAAAGGTTGGGGTTTGGTGTTATGGTTTTATTTGAAAAGGATTACTTGATCGCTTGGTTCCCTTTCGAGAAAATTGTCTTTCAACCATTCTCCTCTATGGGAGTCCTTGAGATTGAAAGGTGTTTTGGAAAATTCCTTTTGCATGACCAAGTTTGGGTTTGTCTCATTGCAAATTTGAGAGTCAAGTTTCCGTGTGAATTTGGGTTGAGTTTTAAAAAAAAATGCTGCAAACAAAGTAAGTAGTCTTTTGACTGAAATCGTTTGTCAATAGTGATAATTATTGTTTAGCATGTTATGTAGTATGTACCAATGTGGTTTATGGAATGACGTATTGTTAAGTTAATTTGCGAGTTGAATCAATTAAATGTAATTGTTACCTTTAGCTTAAGATTAGGTGAACCTCTAGTGATGTAGAGTACCCCATAGTGGGAATGATTAAATGGGTTAATGTACATGCTTAGAATCTGTTGCCTTGCTTTAAAAGTTCTTATGATCCTTGTTAATGTTAAAAGTTTAAACCTTGATGCATAGTTAGAACATTAAGATGATGTAAATTAATGATACTGTTAAAGAAACCTTGCTGATTGTTTAAAGATGTTCTAATCTAACGGGTTAATAGAGAAATTTAATCATGTTGACTAGTGGCTTTAATTTGGAAGTTGATTAGAGTTGCTATTTATGTTTTTGCAACCTACTAGTATATTTGGAAGTATGCAGTTGTGTCTCTACAATGCTGGTATTGATATCAATTGAGAAGACATAAGACTTATTGTTAATGATGTTGTTAAGGGCAGTGTTAATGCTAGTATTCAATCTATTTTTAAATAGGTGGAGTATGTTGTGTGGTGGTAATTTTGTTATAACCGATGTATAGGGTAGCTAAAGGTAATGTTGTTGATTGATGATTATGCAAATTATTGATATGGACGACTTAGTAGTGGTGGTAATTGCTTAGATTAATTGTTGAAAAATCCTTGTTAAAAATGGAGGTTATTGTAACATGTTGTGATGGAGTGGACCATGGATAATTAACATGATGTAAGATTTTAATCTTAATGAATGCATATCTTAGAATCCTATTTACGAATTTTATCTTGTAGAGATATTACTTATTTGTTGAAGTCATTTTATTGATTGAACAAGTTTCAATTGTCAAGATTTTGACGTGTGGATAGTATAAAATTTATAGGTTAACCATGCTCAAGTAGCTGTTGAAGTACTATGTTTGAAATATAGAATATGTTGTTATATGATTTGGTGATCCGTGGGGATCATGTCAATGTAGTCTTGGTTGGGTGCCTTTGTGATAAGCATCTTAAACCTTAATTAAAAGTGTTGGGAATGGTAACTAGAGAAAGAAATTGTTATGTAAATTTTGTTAAATCCGGTTGGACTCTCTTGATGAGTAAATAGTGATTTTTGAATGCTTAAATGGTAAGTGTAGTGGAATACAAGTTATGGTGGGATTCATCTTTGGTGGTGTTTAAAACCCTTTCAACTGGTGTGGTTGTTTGCCATTTTGGTTGAATGCCTTCAGTCAAGGTATTCCTTGTGTTGTGTTTCCGAGTTTCCGTAAAACCCGTAGCTATTGGTGCCAATCTTTGGTTTTGGCTATTTTGTTTAATTTGTGTTATGAGTATGGATTTACACCCAAAAGTTTTTGAGTGGATCGCGCTCCTTCGCGTTCACCCTGAATTATCTTTGGAATAAATTTTAACGGAAGCAGATGGACATAGTGGGTTGTGTTGGAAACTCTTGAGATTTAATTTGTAACTCTTTTTGACAGGAGTTGGATTTATTTGCATAACGTGTGTGGTGTTTGCAAGTGCTCCAAAAGGTGGTTTTTATGGATGTTTCATCGGTGATGTTGTTAGCAAAGTGTTCTCTTTTGGGATATGAGTTTCCCTTTCTTTTGAGAAAAATATGTGGCGGTTGTGTGTACAGATGTTTGACTTTGGAGTCGATGTTCTTTTCCAAAATGTTGATTTTGGTTAAAATGCGATGTTTTGCAAGTTTAGTTTTCAAATTGACGTGGCTTCCTATACGATGTGGTGTTCCTATTAATGGTGTTGCCGTCATAGTTTATATGAATTTCGCAGCCATCGATGTTAATTGTGTTTCAATCATGTGATACCGAGGAAGAAGTCTTTTGGTGGATGACTATTCGGTATTGTTGTTACATGAAGAATGAATGGTGAAAAGGAAGCATGACATTGTTTATAGATGTTTAATGATGAAAGAGTCGATGAGCCAGGTCGGTGAGAAAGTCATATATGGATATATGACTAATCCGGAGTGCTCTTGAAAAATGTGCATGCATGTCATAAATCGAGACTTCTATTTCTTTCTGGTATGTTGGTTGTGGTGTAGGAGATTTGTGTTTCCTTTGCATCTTAGCTTAGGAAAAATAAGATGAGTACTCTTTGGTTGTTGCCGGATTCTTTCCAAAGTGGCTTTTAGCGCTTTGGAGTTCGAGTTGTTGTATGTGGATCATTTTGGGTTCATGGGTTTTGGTTGAGCTTACTCAATGATTGTACCCTTTGTTCTGATTCTTTGAAAGGAAGAATGCGAGGGCGAGACCTTCTAAGAAAGGAAAATTTAGTGTGGGTTGGTAATGACCTAAGATATTAGGCATTGCTAGTGGTTGATCATAACTAGTTTGGAAGTGAAGAGTAAAGAAAGGTTGGGTATGACCCAATTCAAATTTTCTTGGAGAATTGTCATTGAGGTGTTCCTCGATAGGGTTGATCAAATTATTAGTGGACCACTTAGTGGTTGCTAGTAATTGCTTTCTGTTTTTCAACAGTATTGGATCTTTTGTCGTCGATCTTTGAGCGTGTTGTGCCAACCGAAGAGGAATGTTCGATTGTTGTTGAATTTGCGGGTTTTCAGAACCCTGGTCATAACGTAGGCTTCTCCTTTCGGTGGTAGTGGTGTGGGTGTTGGTCTTGTTGTAAAAGATTAGAATGTAACCCCGATGGTTCAAGCAGTTAGTAATCTTAGAGTGTTGTGTCTCACTTGGTTTGCATCGTCGCGAATACGACGAACCACAGTTGAGAGGTTGAGACGTGAATCACTGTTGTGCGTGGGAGCGGAAGATGGATCTAGAAGTTGGTACCATGTCCTTCTGGAGAGTGGCTTTGGTTAAAGTGATCGGGCACTTTAGTGCCAAGGGATGTATCGAAGGAGGAGTGTGAGACCGTTTCCTTTCGTGGTTTGTTTGGGATTTTATCCTATCGCTTGGGTCATGCCGAGGCCTTGTATGGGTGCTTTGGGTTTCAATGTTGAGTAAAGTTCTTGCAAGAGGTTGATCGTGGGTTATCGTTAGAACTGTGGGTCTTCGAGCCTAAGCATCTTAACATCGAGTCTCGATCAGTGTAGTTCCAGTGGCTTTAGTCAGAGAGAGAAGCGGTTTGGGAACTGGAATATCGCATGCGCGAGAAGTACCCCGAGCTATTCGCCTCAGGTAAGAGATGTGAAACCTAGCTTTCTTTTGCTTTGCTGGGTTGTGTATGGGTGTGTCTTGGATTCGAGGTCGAATCCTGTTGAAGGGGGGGAGAATGTGACACCACGGAGTGTCGTATCTTATAAAATGTGAATGTTGAGGTTAAAAACTTTATAAAATATGAAAATGGAGGTTACAACTTTACGTTATGCCGTTTATAGCGTGTTTTTGGGCCGTTTTCGGGTGTTTGGGCCTCTCTGGGGGACTTTGGGCCTTGGAGGTTGAGTTGGGCCTCCGGTCGAAGGGTTTGTGCCCAAGGGGGGAATTTTGGGCAGCCAAATCTGGCCCCCACCCCTTGGTGCGCCCCAAACTCCCTCTCCCAACCCTAGCCGCCACCCCCTGGCACCCCCCATGCGCCTCCACCCTTCCCCTTCCTCTCCATCTTCCCCATGGCGCCACCACCCCTCTCCTCCCCTGTCCACCTCCCTTGCTTCCCCTAGGGGAGTTCTCCACCTCAACACCTCCAAGATCCATCCATTCGAGCGCTCCGCGACGAGGAGATCCGGTGGATTTGGAGCGAGGAAGGAGATCGCGCGAACCGGGAGGAGATCCATTGGGTTTTCAGTCGTCGGGCGAAGGTATGGCTATGGGAATCCTTGGGG
Organism: Rhipidocladum racemiflorum; assembly: GCA_036346355.1. Classification (NCBI taxonomy): domain Eukaryota; kingdom Viridiplantae; phylum Streptophyta; class Magnoliopsida; order Poales; family Poaceae; genus Rhipidocladum; species Rhipidocladum racemiflorum. Next base: position 50,135,239 of record CM070589.1, read on the forward strand.
TTGGTCTAGGATCTGTTCTAAGGGTGATTATCATGTTTTTAGATCAATTGGTAGTGCTGGAATTGAGTAGATTAGATGGAATCTTGAGTTTGCCACGTTCTCTGTTTCGGGCAGCATGAGCAGTCGACCTAGGGCTTGGGTTTTCGTCAATTTAGAGTCAGAATTTGGTCGTACGGCTGTTGAAGAAGTTGTAGGTAATTTCAATATCTTTCCGTGGGTATAAATAACGTCCAATTCCGCCCAGACGTTTGAAAGTTATGATCGTTTTACCGAGCGTATTAAAATCTGTGACGTGATTGGAACATATCACGATATTTTGTAGATTAAACAACTTTAGATTCCGAATCAGTTTTTCCATATACTTAGAAAAAGTTGGGAAATTTCCTAAGCTACGCGAGGATGTACTCGTTTAATTTATTCGGAGTCTTAGAACCCGAGTTATGCCGTTTGGAAGGCTGTTGTCTCGACGGGACAGAACCTCTGTTTTTGGGTTTAGCGAGTAGTTTGCGATGTCAGGGTAGAAGAGGGTTTGCTTATTATTTTATGGACATGATTGTGAGTGTGTGGTACCCATGTGCAGGTGGTGTGACCCTGGGAGTGCCTTCTACTTCTCGCCAATCCGTTGCCCGTGGTTGAGGCAAGTGTATTGTAATGGATAGCGGTTTGTAGGTTGCTAGTTGAGACTAGATGAAATTGATTATATGATATGATCACTTGCCATCCTTTAATGATTGCCATTGATATGATGAGTATGCTTATTATGTTATGATGCCATATGTTAATGTACAAGTTAATTATGATGTTGGCATGTTTGCATACGTGGCATGATACATGGCCCGGGCGGTGAGAAAGTCATAACTAGTCCGGGGTAGGTCGGTGAGAAAGTTATGACTATTCCGGAGAGCCAATGAGTAAGTCCTACATCGTGATTCCATCCACCGTAGTGTTTGGAAGCGAGGAGTAGGCACCCTCCATCTTCGGGATGGAAGGGGGGAGAGGGTGCACGCCGACGGGTGTGTACTCAACCATACCGGTATGAGTTTCCAAGGAGACATGAGCATCGCATCGCATTGCATATGTAATGGTGATGATATTGAGATGTGATCATGAATGAGATGAAAGACATGATGAGTTGTTATAGCCATGTAATTGTTTTTGTGTACCATTGCAATATGCTTGCTGAGTGTTGAACTCACGCTTGTGCTTTCTTTTTGTTTTAGGTACCATGAGATCGGCGTGCGGGGAAGGGAATTAGTCACACTTCTACACGTAGCGTCACTCAATTGTTCCGACAGTCACTCAATTGGGTCTTGATAATACACTCTTCTACCCTGACTTCGCAAACTACTCGCAAAACCCAAAAACAGAGGTTCTATCCCGTCGGGACAGCAGACTTCCAACGAGCATAACTCGGGTTCTAAGACTCCGAATCGATTAAACGAGTACATACTCGCGCATCCTAGTAAATTTCCTAACTTTTTCTTAATATATAGAAAAACTGATTCAGACTCTAAAGTGGTTTAATCTACAGAATACCGTGATCTGTTCCAATCTCGCCACAGTTTTGAACATGCTCGGTAAAACGAGCATAACTTTCAAACGGCTGATCGGAATTAAGCATTCTTTACGTCCAATTAAAGGTCTTTCAATTACATACAACTTCTTCAACAGGCGGACGACCAAATTCTGAATCTAAATTGGTGAAATCTCAAACCCTAGGTCGACTGCTCATTCTGCCCGAAACAGAGAACGTGGCAAACTCTAGATTTTATCTAATCTACCCAATTACAGCACCACCAATTGATCTAAAAACATGATATCAACCCCTAGAACAGTGCCTAAACCAACCCCATGGATTCCCGTGGCCATACCTTCGCCCGACGAACGAAGAACCAACGGATCTCCTCCTGGTTCGCGCGATCTCCTTCCTCGCTCCGAATCCACCGGATCTCCTCGTCGCGGAGCGCTGCAATGGACGGATCTGCAGGGTGGTGAGGTGGAGAACCCACCCTATGGGTAGCAAGGGGTGGTGGTGAGGGATGGGGGTGGTGGTGGCGCAAGGGAGGGGAAGGGGCGGCTAGGGGAACAATGAGGGGGGCGCACAAGGGGAGGGGAGGGCGGCTAGGGCAGGCTCATCCCCCCTTGGGCCCAAACTCCCCCGAAAAGGCCCAAACTCCCGAAAACGGCCCGGAAACGCGATTAAATGGCATAACGTAAAGTTTTAACCTTCATTTTCACATTTTATAAAGTCACATTCTCTAATTTCACCTTTTACGGTGTCTCGACATCCCGTAGTGTCACAAGATCAAGCCAACTTTTGCCCAGTTACTGGCTAAGTACGAGCTAAGAGGCCAAAGGGCGAGAAGTACGCCCCAACGGATGCTGATGGAAGAGCACCGGCCAACCGCTACTGAGAAGGCCCAAGAACGATGCCCTTTCTGGATCTTCTGCTGGGAAAAAGGATTGGCACTGCCATCCCCCCACATTTGCCCGATGCAGCATTATCCGGGGGAGAATCGAGAGCATCCTCATCCTCCAGCAGTATTGGGGCGGGGTCCCAATCAGCGCTCAGAAAGCTATAGAAGGCCGATTGTAGGATCAAAGTATACAAATGTAGCAATCAGTGGAGGGGTGAATGATTGTGCGGAAGCTAAAACAAAATCTTTGATCTATTAAAAGTTCACCCCAAATCTGAAACAAAAAGTTACTTCGTATTCGATAAAAATAGATTGACAGATGTTCGGTAAAATGCGAATTACAGGAGATCCAATGTCGGATCGATATAAAATTTGGACATAAGAAACTAGATTCCAATACGAAGCAAACCCAAAAAGAAGCAGCTCTATCGGACTTACGGATCAAAAGTTATAAGCGTCACAAACTTGCTATGACAGAACTTGACGAAAACTGATCTAATCAAAACTTGTAGATTAATCAAGAACGACAAAAGATTAATAAACTAAACTTTGAGGAACTCTAAATCAATATCCTAGAAAGGTTTTTGATGGATCAAATCAAGATGAAACTCAAAGAACAAAAACCAATCTAGAACCACAAAAAGCAAGCAAACAAGAACAAAACAGGAAACACTATAGCAACGCGGACACTGTAGCTTAGCGATTACTGTAGCACGCAAAGGATCTGGAAGAATTGATCTTTATTTATTTTTGACTAAAAGTACTCCAATCAAAAGAGTACAAACCCTAAAGCTCTAACTGATGCCCTTCAATAGGAGACAACCCCTCCTATTTAAAGGAGCAAAATACAAGGAGTCCTGAATACAATTCCTAATCCTAGAAGTAGTCCCACTCCTAATCCTAGAAATAGTATGTATTCAACATAACTCCACTTGGCCCAACCTGGCCAAATACAGCTCTTGCACGCGTATGGCAACCCAGCCATACTCACGTGACTAACAACTCTTGCACGCGTACGGCTACCATGCCATACTCACGTGACTAACCATTCTTCATGTGCACCATTCTCTTAGTCCGAACGTCCCGCATGACACCCTTGACCACCAAGACCTCGGTTCCTCCCTGAACCTAGTCTCGAACCTCAGTTCCTCCATGAACCTAGTTCCGGTCCCATCATCGACCACGTTCGTCTTCGAGCAATACCTACACATGAATAAACCGCAAAACGATTCCGAGCACAAGTCCGTGACTTGACTCAACATTAGTCCATGCAAATACTCACACGAGCATTGCATAAGTTCAGAGCATGCATTATGAAATTGAACCAAATTTCATAATCACATATCAATCACCAACAATTTTCAAAATCACAAAAATCAACCTCGAGCAAAAACCATTCACGCCGGACTAAACTACGGTCTAGCGCAACTCACGACGGACCAAAAATTTGGTCTGGTGTACATGCGAAACTTACTGGTTTTGGAAAATTGAGTTCGGCACAAAAACGTTTGAAAACACATTCACGGTAGACCAAATTTTTTGGTCCGGCGTACATGCAAAAACAACGCTCAAAAATGCGTTCACGACGGACCAATTTTTGGTCCGACGTGTATGGTCCGGTGTAACATAGAAGCTTACTCTTTTTGTAAAACTTGGTCCGGCACAAAACATGTTCATGACGGACTAAACAAAAATCAGTCCGGCGTACACATGAAGAAAGACCTTCAAATCGCCGTTCACGACGGACCAAAACTTTGGTCCGGCGTAGATGCGAAAACATGAGTCCGGCACCAAAGAAAAACGAAGTCTATTTTGATTTGGCGCTGATGTGAGTACAACATCCAAAATACCATTCACGCCAGACTAAAAATTTGGTCCGGCGTGCATGGTCCGGCGTAAAATAGAAACATACTGTTTTTGCCCAAAGTTTGTCCAGCGCAAATGTCTCCAAACACATGTTTACGATGGACAAAAGATTTGGTCCGGCGCAAGAAAAGAAACACTGTTTCTTGTCAATTTGTCAAACACATGCACAAACACATTTTGCAAATTCAATTCTTAAGCCAATTTTTCAGCACATGATTTCACAATCTCCCGCTTGATGAAAACATTGGCAACACCACTTAGAATTGAACATTTGGCATTCACTTCACAAAAGGATTTTTGAACAGACCAAGGAATCTCCCCCTTTGACCAATATGCAAAGTAAAAACTCTCCCTGGGTGAGAATACGAAAGATCTCCTCATAAGAAGAAAATGTGTGTAAATGTGCAATGTGCCCAAAAACTCCAAAATTCTCCCAAAATTCTCAAAATTCCAAAAACTTCTCCCCCTTTGACAATGGATTCATCAAGAGTGCAAAAGAGAGAAACAAGTTCAGAATTTTCCCTGCAGCAATGATTTCACAAAAGAGAAACAAATGTGTGGCAAGATAGGAAAAGATGAGCTCATTCGATCATATAACCTTATATATCACATAATATGCAAAATACATGAACTTGATGTGATTTTAACAAGTTAGGTAATTACATGCATCTCAACCTCAATTCAGTCAACTATAGCCAAGTACTAAGCAAGACCTTAGCAGAAAAGCAAGGCTCAAAACTGAAGCAACTGACAACTCGGGGCGGGCAAGTAGTTTCAACTCCAATCTAGTAAACCAATTTAATCTTTGAACAATAAAACTGCATGTGGCATGCTTGAAGCATACTGCTTTTATTTTCTAGGAGTGGCATGCTTGAAGCATACATCTTGTCTTTGAGGGAATGGCATGCTTGAAGCATACATCTTGTATTTGAGGGAATGGCATGCTTGAAGCATACATCTTAACATGTTTAGGGAAAGCATGCCTGAAGCACACAACTTGAAGATTTTGCTTTTGTGACACTACGGAATGCCGAGACTTTATCTCTACTATATAAAGTGAGAGTTTCTTCCCACGTCACATTAATTGCCCTGCTTAATTGCCATACTTAATTGCCCTGCTTAATTGCCCTACGCAAAAAACGAAGCGTTGCTTTAATTAGCCAGCTTTTGCAAGAAATGAAGCGTTAAAGATAGATGTTTGATCTTATGAAATAGTATTTTTTTATTATTTTATTTTTATTTTTCGTTATCAATTTTGTTTTTCGTAGCAACGCACGGGCATATAACTAGTACAATCTACACTTGGGAATTACTACAAAGTAGGCAAAAATGATAAAAAAATGTGGCATTTCCGAAGTACACACAAAAGAAAACCTCTTGAGATTCGACGTCAATTTTTGGAAGGATGGGCATTTCCGAAACACATTATGCATATATTATTGCGCGTCGTGTTTTCCGATGTTTACTTCAATTATTATCATATTTTATCGTTAAATGCTTGGCTGATCCTCTAATTAATTGCTGATTGTGCAACAGTCTGGTGTACTACTACTGCACATTTTACTCCCAACTAAGAGCATATCTGGAAGTTCCAGATAATTGCTCTAGGAATTTTGACCCTAGGAGTATGTACTTCCACTCTCAATATACCGTTTAAATGATATTGTTATACCTTTTTATCCTTTTAAGTATACTCTAATACTGATTATAAGATACTCTAAAGTGAGTTTTACGAAAATTTTTATCAAAGTCCACCCTTTATAGCATAATTTATTTATATACTCTTTTTACATACGAAAAAGGGTATATAGCAAAAAATAAATGATTCTGATGATTTTTTTTCAACAATGCCGCATTGTAGTATATTAGAATTATTATTGGAGTATACTGAAAGCGATAAAAGAGTATAACACATTCGTTCAAGTGGTATACTGGAGGTGGGAGTACGGAAAAGGCTTCATATATATATATATATATATATATATATATATATATATATATCTTAACTATTATAAGAATGAGTTGGTGGTGATGGTGAGTCTGCCAGGCCGTTCTTGGGCTAGAACAGAAGACGCCCAAGGCCCAGTAGGTAAGGAATTCCGTAGCTATTGCTATTTGTCTAGCCTTATTTGCATTTTATTGTATTCCCGTGTTTAGTGATTAATTCTTCAGTATCGGATCTCAAATAAGTGATAGCTCAAGTTTTACATTCTCGTTTTTTTGTTTTTAAGAGTTTAGAACTTATGGTGTCATCATCTATTTGGGATCCGTTGCAACGCACGGGCACTTTACTAGTAAAATGTGAAATTAGAGATTGTGATATTACAAAATGTGAATGTTAAGGTCAAAAACATTGTAAAATATGGAATTGGAGGTTGAAACCATACGTTATGAGGTTAATTTGCGTTTCCGGGCCGTTTTCGAGAGTTTGGGCCTTTCCGGGGGAGTTTGGGCCTAAAGGAAAGGGTCGTGGGCTTTGATGGGATGGAGTTTGAGTCCCCAGCCCCTTTAGGCGTCCACCCCCTGCCCTTGCGCCCCCACAAGTCCTAGCCGCCCCCCCACACCTCCCCACCTCCTCCTTGTGGCGCCTCCACCTCCCCCATTGTTCCCCATTGCTCCACCACCTCGAATATCCATCCGTTTGAGCGCTCCGCGACGAGGCGATCCGGCGGGATTGGAGTGAGGAAGGAGATCGCGAGAACCGGGAGGAGATCTATTGGGTTTTCGTGCGTCGGGCGAAGGTATGGCCATGGGGATCCTTGGGGTTGGGCTAGGGTATGTTCTAAGGGTGATTATCATGTTTTTAGATCAATTGGTGGTGCTGGAATTGAGTATATTAGATTAGATCTAGAAGTTGTCACGTTCTCTGTTTCGGGCAGGTTGTGCAGTCGACCTAGGGTTTGGGTTTTCGCAATTTTAGTGTAACATCCTGAAATTTGTAATTAAGTTTAACTAGGCTTAATTAAGCTAATTGATTGTTTAATGGTGCTTTGATTTGATTTTTGGATCTTAATTTGGAGTTATTTGTTTTCGGATTGTTTTTGTCGTTTCGCTCGAGCCGTTTCGATTGATTTTGACCTGAAACCCTGAGTTTCGAGTCCGGTCGAAATCCTCTTAAGTTGTTAGTAAGCCTAACCCCAAAACTTCTCTTTGAGATCCTAAACCCTTTCCCTTGAACCCCTGGAGGTTGATTCCGTAGATTGGGGAGAAGTCCGCGGAAGAACATGGAGTTGTCTTTGCAGAGCGGCAGATCAGCCGGCTAGGGCAGATTGCCGGTCGGCGGCACTACCGCCGAGGGGAGCGATCTGCCGGCCGAGCGACGGGTGTAGGGGTTGTTGACCAATCTCCTTCCTCCACGCCGCCTGGCCCTCCCTCTCTCGTATTTATCCGCAGAGGAGAGTCTCCTCTCTCACGACTCTCTCATTTGCTCTCTCACTCTCTCTCTTGCTCTCACTCTCTTGTTCTTCCTCTCCAACCCGAGCTCCTCCTCTCCTTCCTTCTATGCTGGCCAGTGGAGCTCCCAAGGAGCAAGAAGAGCAAGTCTTGAGGAGTGGTGAAGCATCCTCAAGCCTCCAAGAAGTCTCTCAACCGATGGATTCGAAGTTTGAGCTCAAACCCTAAGGTTTGATGCAAACCCTAGCCTCCACCCTCTTTTTCTCTTTTCTTTTCTCTCTCGTTAACCCTAGAGAACCTAGATCGGGTAGCAATTCCGTGTTTTGTCGGGTTGCTAGACCTGGGTTAGGGTTAGAAGGATTCTTTTGCGCGATTGATTCGTTCCGAAAACCTTGATATACTCCTTGTTGGGTTTATTCGCATCAAGAAGCCGTTCCTCGAATTTTCGGAATCCTCCCATTGAAACCCTAGCTCCGGAAATGCCGAGAGGGCGACTCACGAATATGTTCCATACCACAAAGGTCGATTCTCGCAGAAGAATCGAGTTTGAACTCGATTCGGGTCCAGAATCGATATTCGGGATTAATTAGGGTTTTCAAGTTCTAGAAGTTTGATCATCGTGCAAACGAATTCGTAGGCGAGCTTTTGGTCGTTTGGGACTGTATGGTGCTATTGGATTCAATACGCAAGTTGCGAATTCGTCGCTTGACTCGATTCGCAAAAATGTGCATTTTGGGCATTCGTGACAAATTCGTGTTTCGAAGTTCCAAAATCCACAAAACTAGCGAGTATTGGTCCATGAAGCCGTAGAGGTTCCACTGCCGCGATGAAAACCGGATTTGGACTCTTCTCGAGTCGAAAACCGATTTCGTGTCGTTTTCGGGGTTCGCAAAGTCAAAAAGTGTGAAATTGAGCAAACTAGCTCGAAACTTGACGGAACCTGCGTGAATGGGTCTCTAGTGTCCCTAGGAACCTATTCATGCATTCGCGTCAAAAGTCCCGAACTCATTTGCACGAAATTCCACTTTTTGCAAAAAGTCTCCTGGAAAGTCGGCACTACCGACGGTGTGAGGCCGGTACTACCGCCCTTGTCGGCACTACCGCCCGCACACCGCCGGCAGTTAAAATCCAGAGGGCTCCTTTCTCGTTCTCTGGCGGCCGGCACTACCGGGCCGTGAGGCCGGTACTGCCGCCCGAGCGGCAGTACCGGGAGTTAGGCGTCGGCTGTTAATTTCCAGAGAGCACCCCATTTCGATCCCCAGCGAGCGGCACTACCGGACCTTGTAGCCGGTACTGCCGGGTTTAGTGGCGGCACTACCGCCGGTCTACCGCCGGTACTGCCGGGCTTAGGAAGAAAGTTAGATTTCCTTTGCTCGTTGAGTTCTCGTTTTCTCGGTTTCGTGTTAGGTCTTTTCTGTCCCCATTTGGATTATTTTCATTGGTTCTTTTCTTTCGAAAACCGTTTTAGGGTTTCGTTCAGAGCTCGGAATCGAAAAGTGGTAAATCGATCAAACGAGCTTAGAACTGGTTGGTACCAGGTTAGTTGTGTTCCTGGCGCTGTTAGGACCGTGACCTGGCGCTCGTACCTGAGTTCCAATCCCGTTTGAGCGAGCCCCTTTCTCGCATTCGGCCCTTTACGGAATATCGGCGCTATCGCCGTGATAGTCTCGATCGCTGCACGAGCGGAGTACTATGACTATAACGCCGTAGTTGTTTTCGTGAGTGAGTTGTTCCAGCTTTTGGAGCCGCTGCCGCCGATGTTTGGATCCGGTATTACCACCCTTTTGGTATTCTTGTGTGAAACAAGCCGGTAGCTATATTCCAAAGTGTGCCGATCTCGGCCTTTGAATTTCGATCACTGGCGATGTATGGGGCTGGTAATGCATCGCTGAGCAGAAATCTTGTGGGCAACGTTAAGGCAGATCTTCCGAAAAGTATTCTATTTTAGTTTTCAGCCGTCGACATTATCGTCCCGATGGTGCGGTACTCAGGGGATCGGCGATCGCCGTAAGGTCGGTCTTCTTGATTGAACGATACTACTGGGACTTGTGTGTCGATATTGCCGATGAGAGCTGAGAAGTTTAAAACCTCTTTTTCAAGCTCTTTTGATCTTAGTCTCTCGGATTTGATTCGCTTTTGTATTTGGTTCTTATTCGTCTGGTTTGATTCGCCGTTGGTCGTTTCTATTGCTTTTCGTCAGGCGTTGACGGCTCGGTAGACGACGATTCCGACTTCGTTCCGAGTTGGATCTTGTTAAAAGAGCAAACAGGCAAGCACCTCCTTTGATCATTTTGACCCTATACTTGCAAATGCTATTTTCAATTGTCAAAACTATTATGCATGCGTGTATGTTCAGTAAAGATGCTAGTTGTGGGAAAAATTTGGTAGTTAGACCTAATTTGATGGATTTCCTTAATCTTAATTGAGTCGTGAACCTTGTTGAACCTTAGGCTAAGAACTTAGACATAAGAATAAATGTCAAATGGGTATCAAAGAGTACTACTCGCATACGCTTAGTCATGCTGTAGAATGTATCTTGTATCTTTGTCGACACAATCAATTACAATTCTTCTTGGAATTGGTCGGTTTGGTTGGATTGGTTTTTGGATCGGAAGGATGGATAATGGCTTAGAAGTTTTGGATCTGGTTTTATCGGTTGGGGAAATGGTTGGATTGGTGTTGTTGGAAAAATGGAAAAGGAGTATTTAGACCGGGCGAGATGTTGGTGATTGGTGATTTGGAATTCGGTTTGGTTTGGTTGTTTCAGATGGATGGTTGGAATGGATCACAAGCCAGGGGCTTGTTTGGAATGTTTATGGATTGGATGGCAAGCCGGAGGCTTGGTTTGGTTGGTCCCTTGCTATGGGGAGGTATGGGCCAGTAAAGCTAGTGGGAGCCCGTAGGGACCACTAGTGGACATCCTCTATGGCCATAGCAAGTGGTTTGGAAGATCTCGCCTGGGTCACCCTAAGGACTGAACTTGATGCTATTACTGGGTCAAACAGTACAGCCACATGTGCCAGTATGGGATGGCCCTGGCCTAGTACATTGGAAGGGATTTGAGTCTTGCATCATTAGGCGGCGGAAGAGTTGGACACATCTGCCGTGTCGGTGTGTTCTAGGGGCTCCCTCTTCGGGGCATCGAGGGGGAGTTTGCCCAATACAACGGTAATGCTTACTATGGGGGAGGCATGGGCCAGTAAAGCTAGTGGGTGCCTGTAAAGACCACTAGTGGACATCCTCTTGGGACCGTAGCAAGGTTGCACATTACCGGGCTGGTGCAAGGTTTAAATCCTAACCTATCGAAAGGTCTCGTCACAGTCTAGCAAAACGGGTATGTGAGTATCGCGTGGCATGGTTGACATGATTGCTAGAATGTGTCATGTGGGTAAAGTGTACAATCTCTGCAGAGATATATATTAAACTAATCGATTAGCCGTGCTCACGGTCATGAGCAACTTGGGAAATCTTGTCAAGTATAGAATTTCTGGAGTTGGTTCTGGTCTAGTCTTGGTTCGGTTGGAACTTGGTTGGGAGTTGGAGTGGTTAATGGGTTGGTCAGAAGTTGGTTTTGGCAAGGGAATTGGTTTGGTGGGTTGGTTCGGTCGTCGGTTTGTAGGAAGGGAATGGTTGGAAAATTTTGGGTTATGGATCAATTATTTAATGCTTGTTTAAAACAATCTCTTTTCGATTGCTTTACAAATTGCGAATGTTTAGAATCTATTATGTTATTGCAAATAAATCCTGCTTTGTGCTCAAAACAGACTTAGTGTAGAAACTTATATTCTTTGTTGTAGCCTACATTTATGTTAATATTTCCATACACTAAAGTCTTGCGAGTACATACGTGTACTCACCGTTTGCTCTATATTAACAACATGCATAGAAGATGGCGTCAAAGGCAGTGAAGACGCAGCGTCGTCACGTCGAGTTCGGCGGGTGTCGAGTTCTTGCGATTTATCTGGACTTTCGCCCCGATCGGTTGCCTCTGGGTATGGGAAGGCATATTGCTACCGTTGCAGCTTTTATCTTTTGTTCCGTTGTTTAGCTTGATTGGCTATGTTTTATTCTTGTAAACCAAATAGTTGTAATCTAACCAGTATTAATACAACTATTACTTTAAGCTTGATCCTTGATGCAACTTATTGTGGAAATATGTGGGTGCTAGGCTACGGATCCAGGGAACTAGCACTAGACACATATCTTGGGGAAGCTCGGGTTGGAATCAATCATTTGGCATATGACCACGAGCTGAGTGTGTCGTGCCGATTGATTGGCCTCAATCCGGGTACGGTTTGTAATGAGTGATTGGTTTACTGATGGGTTGCGTTAATTCCAGTTCGACGCAACAGTAAGTATCCTAGTCACTGTTACAAAGACCGAAGCCCCCACATTTAGATTCCGAATTTGGTCGTCCACCTGTTGAAGAAGTTGTAGATAATTTCATTATCTTTCCGTGGATATAAAGAACGTCCAAATTCGATCAGCCGTTGGAAAGTTATGACTGTTTTACCGAGCGTGTTAAAATCTGTGACGTGATTGGAACAGATCACGGTATTTTGTAGATTAAACAACTTTAGAGTCCGAATCAGTTTTTCCTTATACCTAGAAAAAGTTGGCAAATTTCCTAGGCTACGCGAGGATGTACTCGTTTATTCGATTCGGAGTCTTAGAACCCGAGTTATGCCTTTTGGAAGGCTGCTGTCCCGACGGGACAGAACCTCTGTTTTTTAGTTTTGCGAGTAGTTGGCAATGTCGGGGTAGATGAGGGTTTGTGTACTGTTTTGTGGTCATGATTGTGAGTGTGTGGTACCCATGTGCAGGTGGTGTGACCCCGGGAGTGCCTTCTACGTCTCGCCAATCCGTTGCCCGTGGTTGAGGCAAGTGTATTGTAATGGATAGCGGTTTGTAGGATTGCTAGTTAAGACTAGATGAACTTGATTATATGACATGATCACTTGCCATGCTTTAATGATTTCCTATGATATGATGAGTATGCTATGATGCTATGTGTTAAAAGTACAAGTTTATTATGATGTGGCATATTTGCATACATGGCATGATTACAAGGCCCGGGCGGTGAGAAAGTCATAACTAGTCCGGGAAGGTCGGTGAGAAAGTTATGACTAATCCGGAGAGCCAATGAGTAAGTCCTACATCTTGATTCCATTCACCGCGGTGAACGGAAGCGAGGAGTAGGCACCCTCCATCTTCGGGATGGAAGGGGGGAGAGGGTGCACACCGACGGGTGTGTACTCAACCATACCGGTATGAGTTTCCACGGAGACATGAGCATCGCATTGCACTTCATACATATTGATGATGATGATAAGATGTGACCATGAATGAGATGGTTTACATGATGTGAGATATTATTGCTATGTAATTGTTTATGTTTGTACCATTGCAATATACTTGCTGAGTGATGAACTCACGCTTGTGTTTATGTTGTTTTCTTTTAGGTACCATGAATCCGACATGCGGGAAAGGGAGCTAGTCACACGTCATCACTTAGCATCACACATTTAAACATTGACATGTTCCTTCCCTTATGGTTATGGTTAATTCATTGAACTAAACTATGGTTTCGATGATTCGTTGGTCGTTATGAGTAATTGATTAGTCCATATTTGTCATGTGATGGATAGAATTTATATCCTTAGTGGTATGGTGGCTGTTTTTCTGTTTGATCATGTTATTGCTATCGTTCGTTATGCCACATTGACATGTTAATATTGTTGTTGCTTCAATTCATGTTAAAACAAAGGAGATGCTGCCGAAATCTCGGTTTTTAGCATGTGCGCCTTTGCTGGAATTTATGTTTAATTATGGTATTTAGATGTTGTTTAGCTTTTGTTTGGTAGCATTTAGGCATAGTAAATGCCAGGGTGTTACAGTTGGTATCAGAGCGGGCTGTAGGTCCTTGGAATGTGTATTTTTAGTGTCATGCTATAGGGTACAACTAAAATGTGATGTGGAATAACTTAGAAACATGGCTTAGGTTTTACTAAAATTTTGTCATAGGATAGCAACATTAAAACTTGCAAAAGTGGTATAACTAATCTAAAATTTGACACACATGGATGCACAGTAGGAAGGGTATGGGTATTGTTGTTTACGCTTAAATGTTGTATTTAAGCCTTGTTGCTAAATGCTATATTTGATATAGTATGTTGCTATGTCTATGAGATAAATGATTGAATTGTGCTTGTTGTGGTGCTAAAGTGGGGTTGTGGTGCCGAAGGGTTTCGGTCACCTCTTTTGGTTCATAGTAAGGGTGAGGTTTGACGGTATGGCCGGTTAGCGCCATCACCGAAGAACTATTAACCCTTGTAGGAGAAGAGTGTTTACCCTTTCTGTCGTAGAACGGGTAGTTGACTGGAGTCAAATAGAAGAGTTTGGTGGTGGATTTTCCTTCGGAGGTTCTTTATCGTTCTGTGGTCGGTCTTGGTTGGTTTTCTTGGTTTTAGTTGATGGAAACCTAAAGAAAAGTGTTTGGTATTGGTTTTTCGCGGATAGTTCCGTATGCGGTGTGTGGTTTTGTCTTCCTTGGTTGAAGACGAAGAAGAGGAGTCTAGTGTTGTGCTTCTTTTGGGTGCCGTTCCAGTTTTGATATTTAGTTTGTTAATTGCTTTATGGGGAAGAAGCATTCAATTTATTTCTGTGTTTGTCTTTCTCCGAGGTTAAAGGAGTTATTGAGGTGATATGCCAGACCTGGTTGTCAGGGCTGAAGTTCTGTGGCTTTGTAGGAGTAAGTGGTATTTGATTTCGTCATTTTTCTGGTTTGAGAAATCATCTTTGAAAACCCTTCTTGTTTCGTGAAAGTTTGGGGTTTGGTGTTAAGGTTTTATTTGAAAAGGATTACTAAATCGCTTGGTTCCCTTTTTAAGAAAATTGTCTTTCAACCATTTTCCTCTATGGGAGCCTTTGAGATTGAAAAGTGTTTTGGAGAGTTCCTTTTGCATGACCAAGTTTGGGTTTGTCTCATTGCAATTTTGAGAGCCAAGTTTCCTTACGAATTTTGGGATGAGCTTTAAAACTAAAATGCTGCAAACAAAGAAAGTAATCTTTTGACTGAAATCGTTTGTCCCTAGTAAGAATTGTTGTTTAGCATGTTATGTAGCATGTACCAATGTGGTTTATGGGATGACTTATTGTTAAGTTAAATTGTGAGTTGAAACGATTCAATGCGGTTGTCACCTCTAGCTTGAAATTAAATAGACTACTAGTGTTGTAGTTTGCTCTTAGCGAAAATGATTAAATGTGTTAATGTATATTCTTAGAATCTATTGCTTTGTTATAAAAAAAATGCTTATGACCCCCGATTATGTTTAAAGTTTTAAACCCTGATGCATAGTTGAAACATTAAGATGATTTAGACTGCTGTTATTGTTAAAGAAACTTTGCTGGTTGTTTAAAGATGCTCTAATCTAATGGATTAATAGAGAAATTTAATCGTGTTGCCTAGTGACTTTAATTTGGAAGTTGATTAGAGTTGCTATTTACGTTGTTGCAAACTACTAGTATATTTGGAAGTATGCAGTTGTGTCTCTACAATGCTAGTATTGATATCAATTGAGAAGACATAAGACTTATTGCTAATGATGTTGTTAAAGGCAGTGTTAATGCTAGTATTCAATCTATTTTAAATATTGGGAGTATGTTGTGTGGTGGTAATTTTGTTATCACCTTTGTATAGGGTAGCTAAAAGTAATGTTGTTGGTTGATGACTATGCCCTTTTGTTGTTATTGATGACTAAGTAGTGGTGGTAACTGTTTAGATTACTCGTTGGAAAACCATGGTTAAAATGGAGGAAAATTTTAACATGTTGCGATGGAGTGAGCTTTGGATAATTAACATAATAAATGATCTTATCCTTAATGAAAGTATAACTTAGAGTCTCACTTACGAATTCTTCCCTGTGGAGATAATATTTACATGTTGAAGCCATTGTTTAACTGAATAAGGTTCGGTTGTCGAGACGTGAGTATATAGCAGGTATGAAATTTATATGTTGATCTTGCTGAAAGATTTGTTGAAGCACTATATTTCAAATGTAGAATAAGATGTATTATGATATGATGATCCGTGGGGATCATGTCGATATAGTATTGGTTGGGTGCCTTTTTGATAAGCATCATGAACCCTAATTAAAAGTGTTAGGAATGGTAACTAGAGGAAGAATTTGTTGTGAAACTTTTGGTTTATTTGTGTTGGGGCTTCTCAGGGAGTAAATAGTGATTATTGAAGTCTTTAATGGAAAGCGTAGTGGAGTACTAGAGATGATTGTATTTATGCTGAGCTTGTGTTCAAAAGCTTTTGGACTGGTTCTGTAACACCCCGGCATTTACTATGCCTGAATGCTACCAAACATAAGCTAAACAACATCTAAATACCACAATTTATCATAAATTACAGCAAAGGAGCAAATGCTACAAATCGAAATTTCGGCAGCATCTCCTTTGTTTTATCATGAATTAACACAATGTCAATATCATGGCAAGATATATCATAGCACACGACATCTAAATCATCAACATAAATGGATTTATCATCAAATTACGCCAATAATACCATGCTCAACCACTTCATAAGCTATAACGAAGCAAATAAGGAATCACAAGCATGCTAAATTAAACCATACATTAAGTTTATGGCACAACCCTTAATATCATGTCTCCAAGTGATTAATCATATACTATGATTGTGGAGCTACGTGTAGAAGTGTAGCTAAACCCCTTTTTCCCGCATGCCGATCTCAAAGTACCTAAAAACCACATAAAACACAAGCGTGAGTTCATCACTCAGCAAGTATATTGCAATGGAACAAAAGAACAACTTACATTGCAACAACACACAACATGTTTATCATCTCATTCATAATCACATATCTTTATCATCATCATCATGTATGCAATGCGATGCGATGCTCATATCTCCTTGGAAACTCATACCGGTATGGTTGAGTACACACCCGTCGGTGTGCACCCTCTTCCCCCCTTCCATCCCGAAGATGGAGGGTGCCTACTCCTCGCTTCCAAACACCACGTGGATGGAATCACGATGTAGGACTTACTAGATCGCTCTCCAGATTAGTCATATCTTTCTCACCGGCCTTCCCAGATTAGTTATGACTTTCTCACCGCCCGGGCCATGTAACATGTCATGTATGCAATTATGCCAACATCATATTTATCTCACATATTAACACATGGCATCATAACATTCTAAACATGCTCATCATATCATTGGAAACCATTAAAGCATGGCAAGTGATCAAATATCATGTAGTCAATTCAATCTATACTCAACAAGCAACCTACAAATTGCTATCCATCACAACACACTTGCCTCAACCACGGGCAACGGATTGGCGGGAAGTAGAGGGCACTCCCAGGGTCGCACCACCTGCACATAGGTACCACATGCTCACAAACACAACCACAAAATAGTACGCAAACCCTCATCTAGCCCGACATTGCCATCTACTCGCAAAACCTAAAAACAGAGGTTCTGTCCCGGCGGGACAGCAGCCTTGCAAAAGGCATAACTTGGGTTCTGGAACTCCGAATCAATTAAACGAGTACATACTCATGTATCTTAGGAAGGTTCCCAACTTTCTCTAGGTATATGGAAAGACTGATTCGGACTCTAAAGTCGTCTAATCTACAGATTACCGTGATCTGTTCCAATTACGTCACAGATTTTAACACGCTCGGTAAAACAGCCATAACATTCAAACGGCTGGGCGGAATTTAACGTGCTTTATATCCACGGAAAGATAATTAAATTATCTACAACTTCTTCAGCATCCGTACGGACAGACTCGGATTCTAAATCGACCAAAACTCGAACCCTAGCCAGACTGCTCATGCTGTCCCAAAACAGTAACGTGGCAACATCTAGATCTAATCCAAATTACTCCAATCCAGCACCACCAATTGATCTAAAAACTTGATAAACAACCTAAGAACAGTACCTAGATCAATCCTAGGGAACCCCATGATCATACCTTTGCCCGACGCACGAAAACTCCAATGGATCTCCTCGCTCCTCGCTCCTCGCTCCTCGGACGGATCCACGAGGATGAAAGGGTGGGGAGGACACCCTAGGGCAGCAAGGGGGTGGAGGAGAGGTGGTGGGGTGGTGGAGAGGTGGAGAGGTGCAAGGGGGGGGGGCGCACGGCACAAAGGAGGAAGGGTGGGGCGGCTAGGCAATGGAGTGGGAGAGGTGGGGCGCAAGGGCAGTAGGGGTGGATGCCCCAAAGTGGCAGGGAGACCCCTTTTTACCAGCCCTAAGCCGCTTTCCTAATCCTAAATGGATTCCTACTCCATCCCACCAAAGCCCACAACCCCCCTTAAGGCCCAAAACCCCCCCGGAAAGGCCCAAAACCCCGGAAACGGCCCGGAAACGCTATAAACCTCCAAGCCCTATGGTTTTAACCTTATTTCCACATCTCATACTGTTTTTGACATTATCATTCACATTATATAAGGTTCCGACACTCCGAGTGACACAACTCTTCAAAAGGCCCAAAAACGCGAGTAAACCTCAAGCCGTAAGATTTTATTTTCTAAATTCACATTTTAATAATGTCACACCATACCGTAGTGTCACATTCTTCCCCCCTTCAACAGGATTCGACCTCGAATCCGAAGGACGCCAGTAAAACAACAACAGAATCCCCAAGGGACAAAAGACTTCTCTGCAGCACAAAACAACCGCATGAAACCTCAAATCGGAACACACGACAAGCGAGTTCTCAAAACCAACACTTGGCGAGAAAGTAATGATCTAGCTCAACTAAGGGCAACCTCTCACAGGTCGACCTTCACTTCTATTCCCAAACAGAATCCGCGTTTCAACCACAAAGGGCTCCATCAACCCAAAACGCTCAAAACCTCACGGCAAACACTTCATACTTCTATCACAACCAACCTGACTACCATTCTCCATTAAACTCAACATGCCAAAATCAAAGGAAGTCACAATTCCTTTAATGACCTTTCTACATTCCCGAAAATTTCCATCGAGGGGATAACTCATTAAGGCACACTTGCCCTTCTTATACACGATCATACTAACATTTTATCCCATCCTTTCCCAGACAAGACTCAAATCCAAGAACAGCTAGTAACGACAATTGCTCACAGCAGGGCAAATATCACCGAACTACCGTCAACTTCACTTCCACCCATTGCTACTCTTAATAATGGTTAAACCCATACATCATCAACCTCCATCACAAACCACCCTTATACCACTAAGGTTCGACACCTAGCCCCAAGCTAGGCTCGAAAAACCTTACCAAGCCACAATTGGTTCCTTTCTTAAGAGGGTCTCGCCCTCACACAAAAACACTTAGCTTTCAAGCCCAAGTGTACACACGACAACTCAAACCCAAAGCGTTAACAACCATTTTGGAAACAATTCGGCAACATCCAAGCCAAATCACAAAGGAAGCATAAATCCCCTACACCGCAACCAAAATACCATAATTTCTTCATTCTTTCTTTTCATACTAGAAAGAAATGGACATCTCAATTCTTGACATGCATGCACACTTTTTCAAGAGCACTCCGGATTAGTCATATATCCTTATATGACTTTCTCACCGACCTGGCTCGTCGACTCCTTTATGATTAATTATGCATAAACAACGCTTCGTTTTCCTTTTTCACCCTTCATTCATCATGTAACAACGGCACCGAATAGTCATTCACCAAATGACTTCTTCCTCGGTATAAAATGATGGAAACACAATTAACATTGAAGGTTGCGGAAATTCATAAAGACTATGTCGGCAGCATAGTCGACAGTAAAACACCACGTCGTAAAAGAACCCACATCAATTGAAAACTGAACTTGCACAACATTGCATTTCATCCAAATTCAACATTTTGGAAAAGAACATCAAAATTTTAAGTCGAGCATCTGCTCCCACAACCATCACAAACTTCCTCAAGGAGAGGGAAACTCATTCCCAAAAGGGAACACCTCACTAACAAAATCACTTTGTAAAACTTTCATAAAGTCCACCTTTTTGAAGCACTCGCAAACATCACACACATTTTCAAAACAACTCCAACTCTAGCCAAAAAGAGTTACAAATTAAATCTCAAGAGTTTCCAACACAACCCACTAAGTCCATCTGTTTCCTTTAAAATTTATTCCAAAGATAATTTAGTGCGAATGCGAAGGAGCGCGATCCACTCAAGAACTTTTGGGTGTAAATCCATACTCATAGCACAAACTAAACAAGTTAACCAAATCGAAAGGTTGGCACCAATCTCTACAAGTTTAGGGAAACTCTGAAACACAACATAAGGAATATGTTGACCGAACGCGTTCAACCAAAAATGGCAAACAACCAAACCAGTTTAAAAGCTTTTAAACACAAGCTCAGCATAAAAAGAACCATCTCTGGTATTCCACTACGCTTTCCATTAAAGACTTCAATAATCACTAATTACTCCTTGAGGAGCCCCATCATGATTCAACCAAAACTACACAACAGGTTCTTTCTCTAGTTACCTTTCCCAACACTTATAAATAAAGTTTATGATGCTTATCAACAAGACATCGAACCAACACTACCTCATCCTAATCTCCACAGACACACACTTAACAATTAACATCATGTTCTCAATTTTTAAAGCATACTACTTGAACAACTACTTTAGCTTGATCAACCTATTACTCCCTCCGTTTCTTTTTATAAGGCGTATTTGGTTTCGTTAGGATAAGGCTTTGACCAACAATTACTCTATTAGCATATAATTTTTATGACACAAAATTGATATTAGCAGATTTGTATTCAAAAGTACTTATATATAATTATGATTTTGTATTGCATAAATGATATATTAATGAAGTAATCGTTGGTCAAAGTCTTGTCCTAACGAAACCAAATACGCCTTATAAAAAGAAACGGAGGGAGTAATTTTTATACCATGCATACATCAATTTCTCAGCATTCGAAACTTAATCAATTAATCTATGATTTCAACAAGTGAATATCATCTCCACAAGACAAAAAATTCGTAAACATGATTTTAAGGTATACACTCATTAAGGATTAAATTCTACATCATGTTAATTATCCATGGTCACTCCATCACAACATGTTAATAATAACCTCCATTTTAACAATGGCTTCCAAGAAGTAATCTAAACAATTACCACCACTACTAAGTCATCAATATCAATAAATGGGCATAATCATAAAAACAACCACATTGTTTTTTTTTTTAGTTACACTATCCATATATCATAACAAATTGTCACTACACAACATACTCCAACTATTAAAAATAAATTTAATAGGTTAGACCACTCCAATGCTTTAGAAGTGTCATAAACAGCAAATCCTATGTCTTCACAGTTGACATCGATACTAGCATTGTAGGAACACAACTGCACACTTCAAATTATACTAATAGTTTGCAACAACGACATAAATAGCAACTCTAGTCAACTTCCAAGTTAAGGTCATAAGCCAGCATGATTAAATTTCTCTACTAACACATTAAGCTAGAACATCTTTACACAACCGACAAAGTTTCTCTAATAGTAATAGTAGTTTACATCCTCTTAATGTTTTAACTATGCATCAGGGTTTAAAACTTTTAAACATTATCGGGGGTCATAAGCACTTTTATAACAAAGCAACAGATTCTAAGCATGTACATTAACCCATTCAATCATTCTCGCTAAGAGTAAACTACAACACTAGTAGTCTGTTTATTCTCAAGCTAGAGATATTAATCACATTGAATTGATTCAACTCAAAATTTAACTTAGCAACACATCAATCCATAAACCACATTGTTACCAACTACATAACATGCTAAACATCAATTCTTACTAGGGACAAACGATTTCAGTCAAAAGACTACTTACTTTGTCTGCAGCATTTGAGTTTTAAAACTCAGCCCAAATTCATAAGGAAACTTGACTCTCACAATTGTAATGAGACAAACCCAAACTTGGTCATGCAAAGGAATTCTCCAAAACACTTTTAAATCTCAAAGACTCCCACAGGAGGGAACCAACCGATCAAATAAACCTTTGCAAATAAAACCCTAACACCAAACCCCAATCTTTCACGAAACAAGAAGGGTTTTTCAAGGATGATTTCTTAAACCAGTAAAATAACGAAATCAAACACCACGTACTACTACAAAGCCACAGAACTTCAGCCCTGACAGCCAGGTCTGGCATAACTCTGCAATAACTCCTTTAACCTCAGAGAAAGACAAACACAGGAATAAATTGAATGCTTTTTCCCCATAAAGCAATCAACGAACTAAACGTCAAAACTGTAAAGGCGCCCAAAAGAAGCGCAACACTAGACTCCTCTTCTTCGTCTTCAGCCAAGGAAGACAGAACCACACACCGCAAATGACACAATCCGCGCAAACCCAACACTTTTCATTTGATTCAACTCAACTAAAGCCAAGAAAAGCGACGAAAACCGACCGTCAGAACGGCAAAGAACATACGAAGGAATCCACCACCAACTCTTCTATTTGACTCCAGTCAACTACCCGATCAACGACAGAAAGGATAAGCACTCTTCTCCTACAGGGTTAATAGTTCTTCGGTGATGGTGCTAACCGGCCACACCGTCAAACCTCACCCTTACTATGAAAAAAGAGAGGTGACCGAAACCCTTCGGCACCAAAACCACACTTTTATCACCACAACAGGAATAATTCAATCATTTATCTCATAGACATAGCAACGTACTATATCAAATATAGCATTCAACATCAAAGCTTAAATACAACATTTAAGCGTAAAGAAACGATACCCATACCCTTTTCCTACTGTGCATCCAGTGTGTGTCAAATTTTAGATTAGTTATACCACTTTTGCAAGTTTTAATGTTGCTATCCTATGACAAAATTTTAGTTAAGACCTAGGCCATGTTTCTAAGTTATTCCACATCACATTTTAGTTGTACCCTATAGCATAACACTAAAAATTCACATTCCAAGGACCTACAGCCCGCTCTGATACCAACTGTAACACCCCGGCATTTACTATGCCTGAATGCTACCAAACATAAGCTAAACAACATCTAAATACCACAATTTATCATAAATTACATCAAAGGAGCAAATGCTACAAATCGAAATTTCGGCAGCATCTCCTTTGTTTTATCATGAATTAACACAATGTCAATATCATGGCAAGATATATCATAGCACACGACATCTAAATCATCAACTTAATGGATTTATCATCAAATTACGCCAATAATACCATGCTCAACCACTTCATAATCTATAACGAAGCAAACAAGGAATCACAAGCATGCTAAATTAAACCATACATTAAGTTTATGGCACAACCCTTAATATCATGTCTCCAAGTGATTAATCATAGACTATGATTGTGGAGCTACGTGTAGAAGTGTAGCTAAACCCCTTTTTCCCGCATGCCGATCTCAAAGTACCTAAAAACCACATAAAACACAAGCGTGAGTTCATCACTCAGCAAGTATATTGCAATGGAACAAAAGAACAACTTACATTGCAACAACACACAACATGTTTATCATCTCATTCATAATCACATATCTTTATCATCATCATCATGTATGCAATGCGATGCGATGCTCATATCTCCTTGGAAACTCATACCGGTATGGTTGAGTACACACCCGTCGGTGTGCACCCTCTTCCCCCCTTCCATCCCGAAGATGGAGGGTGCCTACTCCTCGCTTCCAAACACCATGTGGATGGAATCACGATGTAGGACTTACTAGATCGCTCTCCAGATTAGTCATATCTTTCTCACCGGCCTTCCCGGATTAGTTATGACTTTCTCACCGCCCGGGCCATGTAACATGTCATGTATGCAATTATGCCAACATCATATTTATCTCACATATTAACACATGGCATCATAACATTCTAAACATGCTCATCATATCATTGGAAACCATTAAAGCATGGCAAGTGATCAAATATCATGTAGTCAATTCAATCTATACTCAACAAGCAACCTACAAATTGCTATCCATCACAACACACTTGCCTCAACCACGGGCAACGGATTGACGGGAAGTAGAGGGCACTCTCGGGGTCGCACCACCTGCACATAGGTACCACACGCTCACAAACACAACCACAAAACAGTACGCAAACCCTCATCTACCCCAACATTGCCATCTATTCGCAAAACCTAAAAACAGAGGTTCTGTCCCGGCGGGACAGCAGCCTTGCAAAAGGCATAACTAGGGTTCTGGGACTCCGAATCAATTAAACGAGTACATCCTCGTGTAGCTTAGGAAATTTTCCAACTTTCTCTAGGTATATGGAAAGACTGATTCGGACTCTAAAGTCGTCTAATCTACAGATTACCGTGATCTGTTCCAATTACGTCACAGATTTTAACACGCTCGGTAAAACAGCCATAACTTTCAAACGGCTCAGCGGAATTTAACGTGCTTTATATCCACGGAAATATAATTAAATTATCTACAACTTCTTCAACATCCGTACGGACAGACTCGGATTCTAAATCGACCAAAACTCGAACCCTAGCCAGACTGCTCATGCTGTCCCAAAACAGTAACGTGGCAACATCTAGATCTAACCCAAATTACTCCAATCCAGCACCACCAATTGATCTAAAAACTTGATAAACAACCTAAGAACAGTACCTAGATCAATCCCAGGGAACCCCATGATCATACCTTTGCCCGACGCACGAAAACTCCAATGGATCTCCTCGCTCCTCGCTTCTCGCTCCTCGGACTGATCCACAAGGATGCAAGGGTGGGGAGGACACCCTAGGGCAGCAAGGGGGTGGAGGAGAGGTGGTGGGGAGGTGGAGAGGTGCAAGGGGGGGCGCACGGCGCAAAGGAGGAAGGGTGGGGCGGCTAGGCAATGGAGGGGGAGAGGTGGGGCGCAAGGGCAGCAGGGGTGGACGCCCCAAAGGGGCAGGGAGACCCCTTTTTACCAGCCCTAAGCCGCTTTCCTAATCCTAAATGGATTCCTACTCCATCCCACCAAATCCCACAACCCCCCTTAAGGCCCAAAACCCCCCCGGAAAGGCCCAAAACCCCGGAAACGGCCCGGAAACGCTATAAACCTCCAAGCCCTATGGTTTTAACCTTATTTCCACATCTCATACTGTTTTTGACATTATCATTCACATTATATAAGGTTCCGACACTCCGAGTGACACAACTCTTCAAAAGGCCCAAAAACGCGAGTAAACCTCAAGCCGTAAGATTTTATTTTCTAAATTCACATTTTAATAATGTCACACCATACCGTAGTGTCACAGGTTTGGTTGTTTGCCTTTTTGGTTGAAGGGTTTTCGGTCAAGGTGTTCCATATGCTGTGTTTCAGAGTTTCCCTAAAACTCGTAGAAATTGGAGCAAATATTTGGTTTTGGCTAATGTGTTTAGTTGGTGCTATGAGTATGGATTTACACCCCAAAAGTTTTTTTTTGACTCGATCGCGCCCTTTCGCGTTCGCACTAAATTATCTTTGGAATTAATTTTAAAAGGAAGCAGATGGTCATGAAGGGTTGCGTTGGAAACTTTTGAGTTAAGCCCTTGATGTGTAACTCTGTTTGGCTAGAGTTGGAGTCATTTGGAAAATGGGTTGGGTGTGCGGATGTTTCACAAGTCTGAATTTTTATGAATGTTTCATAAGTGAATTTAGTTGGTGAAGAGTTTTCTTTTGGGATTTAGTTTCCCTCTCTTTTGATAAAATTTATGGCGGTTGTGTGTGCAGATGTTTGACTTTGGAGTCGATGTTCTGTTCCAAAGGGTTGAGTTTGATTTTGCGAGGTTTTGCAATGTTAGTTTTAAATGGATGATGGGTTTTCACACGATGTGGTGTTTTGTTGTTAACGATGTTGCCATCATAGTCTATATGATTTAGCGCAACCGTCAGTGTTATGTGTATTTCAATCATGTGATACCGAGGGAGAAGTCTTTTGGTGAATGACTTTTCGGTATTGTTGTTATATAATGAATGAATGGTGAAAAGTAAACAAGACATCGTGTATAGATGTTAAATGATAAAAGAGTCGTTGAGCCAGGTCGGTGAGAAAGTCATATATGGAGATATGACTAATCCGGAGTGCTCTTGAAGAATGTGCATTCATGTCATGAAACGAGATTTCCCTTGCTTTCTAGTATGAAAAGAAAAGAATGAATAATTTCTGGTGTTGGTTGTGGTGAAGGGATTTGCGCTTCCTTTGCGTTTTGGCTTAGGAAATTAAAATGAATACTCTCTGGTTGTTGTCGAATCCTTTCCAAAAGTGGTTTTAGCGCTTTGGGGTTTGAGTTGTGGGATGAGGGCCACTTGGGTTCATGTTTATGGTTGAGCTCACTCAATGATTGTGCTCTTTATCGTGGGTCCATTGAGGGAAGGTTGTGTTTGACTCAATGCAAACCTTCTTGGAGAATTGTGTCGTTGAGATGTTCCTCGGTAGGGTTGATTAGAGTATTAGTGGACCACTTGGTGGTTGCTAGTAATTGTTTTCCTTTTGAGTGTATTGGACCTTTACATTCTTTGAGGTTGAACGAGGTTGTGTCAACCGTAGCGATTTTGTTTGGTCATTACTTTTTCTTGCGAGTTTAAGGACCCTGAGTGTAAGGTGGGCCTTCTCCTTTAGGCGGTAGTGTTGGGTATTGGTCTTTTGTAAAAGAGCAATCCTTTGCAAGGTCTTAACCTCGTTTGTTCAAATAGTTGGTGGTCTTGGAGTATTTGTCTCACTTGGTTCGTCGTCGTTTTGAATATGGGGAACCACAGTAGAGAGTTTGAGGTGTGAAAACACGTTTGTGCGTGGGAGATGAAGAGGGTTCTAGAGGTTGGTACCGTGCCCTTTTGGAGAGTAGTTTCGATTAAAGGGATCGGGCACGTTAGTGCCAATGAGGGATGGATGGAGGAGTGTGAGACCGTTCTTCTTTCGTGGTCTATTTGGGAATTGAGGTGAAGAGGGATTCATGAGAGGTTGCACTCTGTTGAGCTAAATCAACACAAGGGTTGGTTTTGGGAGCTCGCTTGTCATTTGTTCCGGTTTGAGTCGTTGTGCGAATGTTGTGTGCTGCAGAGAAGTCTTTTGTCCCTTGGGGACTTTGTTGTTGTTTTTGGCGTTCTTCAGATTCGAGGTCGAATCCTGTTTAAGGGGGGGAGAATGTGACACTACGGAATGCCGAGACTTTATAAAATGTGAAATTAGAGATTGTGGCATTACAAAATGTGAATGTTAAGGTCAAAAACATTATAAAATCTGGAATTGGAGGTTGAAACCATACGTTATGAGGTTAATTTGCGTTTCCGGACCGTTTTCGGGAGTTTGGGCCTTTACGGGGGAGTTTGGGCCTAAAGGAAAGGGTCGTGGGCTTTGGTGGGATGGAGTTTGAGTCCTAATAGGAGCAGGAGACCTGGTTGGGGGCCTCCCTCAGCCCCTTTAGGCGTCCACCCCCTGCCCTTGCGCCCCCACAAGTCCTAGCCGCCCCCCACACCTCCCCACCTCCTCCTTGTGGCGCCTCCACCTCCCCCATTGTTCCCCATTGCTCCACCACCTCTCCACCACCTCTCCACCTCCCTTGTTGCCCCTAGGGGATTTCTCCACCTCCACACCTCGAAGATCCATCCGTTGGAGCGCTCCGAGACAAGGAGATCCGGCGGGATTGGAGCGAGGAAGGAGATCGCGCGAACCGGGAGGAGATCTATTGGGTTTTCGTGCGTCGGGCGAAGGTATGGCCATGGGGATCCTTGGGGTTGGGCTAGGGTATGTTCTAAGGGTGATTATCATGTTTTTAGATCAATTGGTGGTGCTGGAATTGAGTAGATTAGATTAGATCTAGAAGTTGTCACGTTCTCTGTTTCGGGCAGCTTGTGCAGTCGACCTAGGGTTTGGGCTTTCGTAATTTTAGATTCCGAATTTGGTCGGCCGCCTGTTGAATAAGTTGTATATAATTTCATTATCTTTCCGTGGATATAAAGAATGTCCAAATCCGATCAACCGTTTGAAAGTTATAACTGTTTTACCGAGCGTGTTAAAATCTGTGACTTGATTGGAACAAATCACGGTATTTTGTAGATTAAACAACTTTAGATTCCGAATCAGTTTTTACTTATACCTAGAAAAAGTTGGGAAATTTCCTAAGCTACGCGAGGATGTACTCATTTATTCGATTCGGAGTTTTAGAACCCGAGTTATGCCTTTTGGAAGGCTGCTGCCCCGACGGGACAGAACCTCTGTTTTTGGGTTTTGCGAGTAGTTGGCAATGTCGGGGTAGATGAGGGTTTGCGTACTGTTTTGTGGTCATGATTTTGAGTTTGTGGTACCCATGTGCAGGTGGTGTGACCCCGGGAGTGCCTTCTACGTCTCGCCAATCCGTTGCCCGTGGTTGAGGCAAGTGTATTGTAATGGATAGCGGTTTGTAGGATTGCTAGTTGAGACTAGATGAACTTGATTATATGATATGATCACTTGCCATGCTTTAATGATTTCCTATGATATGATGAGTATGCTATGATGCCATGTGTTAAAAGTACAAGTTTATTATGATGTGGCATATTTGCATACATGGCATGATTACATGGCCCGGGCGGTGAGAAAGTCATAACTAGTCCGGGAAGGTCAGTGAGAAAGTTATGACTA
This sequence comes from Rhipidocladum racemiflorum, assembly GCA_036346355.1. Lineage (NCBI taxonomy): Eukaryota > Viridiplantae > Streptophyta > Magnoliopsida > Poales > Poaceae > Rhipidocladum > Rhipidocladum racemiflorum. The sequence goes on from CM070589.1 coordinate 50,163,562, forward strand.
ATCCGGAGAGCCAATGAGTAAGTCCTACATTGTGATTCCATTCACCGCGGTGAACGGAAGGGAGGAGTAGGCACCCTCCATCTTCGGGATGGAAGGGGGAGAGTGTGGGATGTTAGAGACAGGGGTCCCGCAAGAGGGGCCTACACCCGACTGGGCTTGACGGGCGGAATAGAAAGCCCAATGCCCAGAAGCACCACGACGGGCCCGGAGGAGGTTTTCGACTTGTTCCCCAAGGCAACTCCTGATCCTTCGGGGAAGCTTCGCGCCACGCCCGAACAACCCGCCAAGAACGAAGCATGCACCGACATCGCCAGAGCTGCGGATCTTTGGAACTCGACAGGCGGCAGGCGTGGGTCGGGGAAAGCATAACCACCTCTCCAAGACGTAGAGCGCGAGGGCCAATGAGGACAAAGCACATGTCGGCCAGGCCACCATGTTCAGGGCCCGGTGGTGCCCATCTATTATGTATCCTTCCCCCAGTATATATATAAGGGGAGGAGGGAGAAACAAAAAAGAGAGGCTCACAAGATATCCAAGAACACAGGACTAGGGTATTATCTCCTCCGAGAGAGCCCGAACCTGTCTAAAAACATATTGCCCTCGCATCCTGTGTTACCATCAAGCTTAGATCCCGCACAAATCCCCTAGAATCACAAATCTCATTGCCGGCGAAACCGATCGTCGACAGTTGGCGCGCCAGGTAGGGGCTTGTGTCAAGATCTTCGTCAAGCTTGATGGCTACGACGAACGAAGCCTCCACAGCCTTCTTCCCGGGCCAGGTCTTCCATTTCGGAAGCCTGACCTTCATCTCCAACGACCTCGGAATCCTTTCCCTCTCTAAGGAAACCGTCTTTGCCGGTGGCGAGGTTTCCGGCGAGCCATCACCACGACTTTCGCGCCGATTGGAGGGTCCCCCTGTCTCGTGCTCTAAAATGCCGAGTGGGGAACCGAAGGCCCATTCCGGCCTGGGAGTCGGACTCGAAGACGCCGAGGTGCGAATGGTGGGGGTTCTCGCCGCCAAGCCACTTGGCACCCCCGAGCGCCTGGATTTATCTTCGCCAGGCTCACCCAGCTCAGCGGCCGAGTCAGAAGAAAGCCTAGAGAGCTGCTGGAATTTCCGTAGAGTCTGCATAATCGAGGGCTCGCGGGCGGATTCGCAGCAGCGCCTCGACACCTCAGCCGCCGCCGATTTGGAAGGTGGCCGAGCAACTGAACTCCGACGCTGGCGCTGCATTTCCGGACCGCGCCGGGCTGTCAATGAAGACATTCGCAAGCCAAGATGGGGACCAGGCTGTTTTTCGCACTTACGCCAGAATATCGCCGCCTCCAAGACACTCCTGGATACCACGACCCCTATCTTGGGCGGGTGATCCAGCTTGCCCGATCATGGCCCAAGTAAAGGCCATGGTGACGGCGGCAGCTATCCAAAGAGCCCAAACCGACCAGCCGGCGAAGGAGTCATCACGTGGTCGGTGAGGACCCAGACGGCCAAGAAATGGCCGGGTCGGGAAGCCCGCCAGACACATCATGTTCTACCTCGCGAGACGACTTGCGACACACAAAGCATCAACCACGACCTCCGTTCAGACCTCGACGCCAGCGCCGCGACCCGTAAAGGGAGGAACAACGCCGTCAAGCCGACGAATATGAACGCTACGGCATCCTTCCGCGAGATCGCGAAGTACGCCAAGCGCGATCCCCTCCGCGTCGATCACCACCCGGGGGGTGTCGCGGGGTCATCGAAGGGGTTTGCGCGTTTACCCCTCACCTACGCTGAGTGGTTTGGCCTGATGGATTTAATCCTAAAGGCATCACTAGGTTTGACGGTGAGAGGGACCCGGAGGCTTGGCTACAAGTATATGCTCTGGCAGTCAGGGCCGCCGGGGGGGATCATAAAGTAATGGCAAACTACTTGCCGGTTACCCTCTCGCCCCTGGCCCAAGCATGGCTCACCGGACTTCCAGCGAACTCTATAGATTCCTGGGGAGATCTGTGTGAGCAGTTCATTTGAAATTTCCAAGGCACTTACGAGCGTACAGGCACCCCTTGGGACCTATACCAGCTACACCAAAGGAGGAACGAACCCCTCCGGGAGTTCGTCAAGCGCTTCATGCACAGGAAAAGCACCGTTCGGGATGTCACAGATGCGATTGTGATAGCTGCCTTCGGAAGGAGTCGGCGACCCGACCTCATCAAGAAGATGTCCGGAAGCCACCGACGTCGGTCCGGGAGCTGTTCGCCTAGCGCATCGTTACGCTTTCAGCCTCCGAGGCTCTGGCGAGCGGGCGTGACGAGGGAAGGATCAGCCGAACCCCGGCGGAAAGAAAAGAAGCGCAAGGGTGAAGAGCTGGTGGCAGTCGCGGCACCAACTCACCCTCGCGCCCTCAAAGAGGATGGATATGACAAGGTTATGAACTCGCTTTGCCCTTTCCATCCGAAGGGGAGGCATGCTGCCAAGGACTGCTTCACCCTAAAGAGGTTCGCCCGCGAGAGCAAGAAGCAGGCTGGACAAGGTCCGAGTGGGCACGCCGCCAACAAGCCACCTCCCCCCGAAGCCGAGGACTATCAGGAAGCCGATCTCGAGCTCAACTACATATTCAGGGGCTCAGCTGCATATGAGTCCAAGCAAAAGCAAAAGCTCACCGCCCGGGACATCTATGCGGTGCAGCCGGAAACGCCCCAATATGTACGCTGGTCCGAGGTCGCGATAACCTACGATCGCTCGGATCACCCAGATCACGTCCCGTTCCTCGGCAGGTATCCTCTCGTCTTGGCGCCCGTCGTCCGCGGCATCAAGCTCAAGAGGGTATTGATCGACGGCGGGAGCGGGCTCAATGTCCTCTTTGTCAAAACCCTTGACGATATGGGGATTCCACGGTCGGAGCTAAAGCGCGGATCGTCGCCTTTCCACGGTGTCATACCTGGAACTTCAGCGACACCACTCGGACAAATCACCCTGCCGGTCACTTTCGGCGCAAGGGAGAATTACCGGACAGAGAACCTTGGCTTCGAGGTGGCAGATTTTGCAACAGCATATCATGCCATCTTGGGGAGACCAGCGCTGGCCAAGTTCATGGCAGTACCCACTACACGTACTTGACATTGAAGATGCCAGGGCCGAGTGGTATCATCGCTCTGTAGCGGTGACATGAAGCGCTTTTTCTGTGATGAGGAAAGCTGCGAGATGGCCGAGTCCCTGGAAGCGCTAGCGGGTCGGGAGGGGATCCGGCGAGAAGCGGATTCCGAGAAGCCGAAAGGCGGCGTCCCCACCCGCAAAGCACGAAGCCCCGGGATTGGCCCCAAAGAAGGTACCAAAAGAATCCTCCTCGACCCGTCCGATCCGTCGCGAACCGCCTTGATCGGGACAGGGCTCGGGGACAAATAGGAGGACGTGCTCGCTACTTTCTGCGGGCGAATAAAGACGTCTTCGCCTGGAAGCCGTCGGACATGCCCGGAGTTCCCAGGGAGGTGATCGAGCACGCATTAAATATAGACCAATCGGCCAGGCCAGTCAAGCAAAGGCTGTGACGATTCGCCCAAGACCGCCGACAGGCCATCAGGGAGGATATTACAAAGCTGCTAGCCGCAGGCTTCATCAAAGAAGTGTATCATCCCGACTGGTTGGCAAACCCTGTACTTGTCCAGAAGAAGAATAAAAGCTGGCGCATGTGTATTGATTACACCGACCTCAACAAGGCTTGTCCGAAAGATCCCTTTGGTCTCCCTCGTATTGATCAGGTGGTAGACTCCACTGCCGGATCCCAACTACTTAGTTTTCTGGACGCCTACTCAGGCTATCATCAAATCCGGCCGAGAGGAGGATTGCGAAGACCTCGTTTATCACCCCGTTCGAGCATATTGCTACATCACCATGCCGTTTGGTGAAGAACGCCGGGCGCGACTTATCGGTAGCGATATGTGGCGTTTTCACCATCAGCTTGGACGCAACGTGGAAGCTTATGTGGATGATATAGTGGTCAAAACCGAGGCAGAAGACAGCCTCACCTCTGACCTGGCCGAGACGTTCACAAGTCTGAGGGCGTTCCAGATGAGGCTAAACCCCGAGAAGTGTGTTTTCGGAGTTTCCTCCGGGAAGCTACTCGGGTTCATTGTCTCTCATCGCGGGATCGAGCCGAACCCAGAGAAAATCGGGGCCATCATGAGGATGGCCCCGCCTACCAGCCAAAAAGAGGTCCAAAAGCTCACTGGGTGCATGGTAGCGCTTGGCAGGTTTATCTCACGGTTGGGAGTTCGGGGAATGCCTTTCTTCAAGCTCCTCAAGAAGCAGGACCGCTTTGAATGGACAGCGGAGGCGCAGCAAGCCTTTGAAGAGCTCAAGGTGTTCCTCTCCACCCCTCCAATTCTAGTCTCACCGGTGCAAGGTGAACCTCTCCTGCTCTACATAGCGGCGACAACTCATGTAGTCAGCGCCGTGATAGTTGTGGAGCGGGAAGAATCTGGACACCGCTACGGCGTGCAACGCCCGGTTTATTTTGTCAGCGAAGTGCTGGGCGAATCCAAGACGCGATATCCTCAAATCCAGAAGCTGCTGTACGCCATTCTGATCTCGTCACTAAGTCAAGCATTATTTCCAAGGACATTCGATTTCAGTAGTGACTTCTTTCCCCGTGGGAGAGGTCCTCCGTAATCGGGAAGCTACTGGAAGAATTTCAAAGTGGGCAGCCGAGCTTGGAGCTTTCGACGTCTCGTTCAAGCCGCGCACCGCCGTCAAGTCCCAGGCTTTGGCCGACTTTACGGCCGTAGTGGATCGAATCCTGTGCTCCCCGCACGGAAGAAGAGCCAGAATATTGGGTCATGCACTTCGATGGATCTCTCATGCTTGGAGGAGCCGGGGCGGGAATTCTCCTTGTCTCGCCTAAAGGCGACAGGTTGAAGTATGTCCTTCGGATTCACTTCCCGGCCTCGAACAATGCCGCAGAGTACGAGGCTCTCGTCCATGGGCTCCGTATCGCCATATCACTCGGAATCCGACGGCTGGCGGTTCGGGGCGACTCCCAGTTGGTGGTGAACCAAGTACAGAAGGACTGGTCGTGCGTGGATAAGACCATGACGGCATACTGCCAGCAAGTCCGAGAATTGGAAGGCAAGTTTGACGGTCTGGAGCTGGTTCATGTCCTCCGCCGCAATAATGAGGCAGCTGACGAGTTGGCTAAAATGGGAGCCACTCGGCAGATATCCCGAGTGGCATCTTCGCATGTGATCTTCACGAACCAACCGCTACAAAACGACAAGAGCCGAATAATGAACTCGGGACCGGGTCCTGCTCATCGATCCCGATCGACTACCTGCACCTTGATTATCTCCTGAAGGACAAACTCCCGGAAGCGACCACCCTGGCAGAGCGCGTCTCCCGACAAGCCAAGTCCTACGTGGTGGTGGGCGATGAGCTCTTCCGAAAGAGTGCCTCAGGTGTCCTCAGGCGGTGTATTTCGGGACAAGTGGGAAGAGAGCTGCTCCAAGAAATCCACTCGGGGATGTGTGGCCATCATGCGGCATCAAGCGCCTTGGTTGGGAAAGCCTACCGACAGGGCTTCTTCTGGCCAACGGCGGTAACGGATGCCAAGGAGATCGTTCGAACCTGCGAGGGCTGCCAGTTCTATGCAAGACAGACACACTTGCCGGCGCAGGAGCTACAAACTATCCCCATCTCTTGGCCCTTCGCAGTCTGGGGGCTCGATTTAGTGGGCCCGCTCAAGAAGGCTCAAGGTGGTTTCGCCTACCTCTTCGTGGCCATTGACAAGTTCACCAAGTGGATCGAAGCCAAACCAGTTGCCACTATCACTGCAGTTAAGGCCAAGGAGTTCTTCCAGGATATTGTGGTCAGATTTGGAGTGCCCAACCGGATCATCACGGACAACGGCACCCAATTCAGGAGTGAAGAATTCCAAGAATGGTGCGAAGGCGTCGGGATCAAGATCTGCTTCGCCTCGGTGGCTCACCCACGAAGCAATGGGCAGGTTGAGCGAGCTAACGGTCTGGTCCTCCAAGGCCTCAAGGCCAGGATCTTCGACCGACTCAAACCATACGCTGCCCGATGGGTGAAGGAGTTACCGTCGGTACTCTGGGAACTCAGAACCACTCCTAGCCGAGCAACTAGCCAAACCCCCTTTTTTCTGGTCTATGGCGCAGAGACGGTTCTGCCGACCGAGCTAGGGTTCGAATCCGCGAGGGTTCGGAATTACAACGAAGCCGAGTCTGAGGGAAGCCGAATGGTGGAGCTTGATCAACTCGAGGAGGCTCGAAACGTTGCAGCCATCCAGTCGGCTAAGTACCTCCAGGGACTTCGGCATTACCACTCTCGCAATGTCAGAGGAAGAACCTTTTCAGAAGGAGATCTGGTCCTGAGGAGGAATCAGAAAAGCGAGCACAAGCTCTCTCCAATTTGGGAAGGTCCGTACATTGTGGAGAAGACGGTCCGGCCGGGTGCTTATCGACTTAGACGTGAAGACGGCGAAATTTTGGCGAATACTTGGAACGCCGAACAGCTCCGTCGCTTCTACGCATAAGTTATGTACCCGACTCTCACATACTGAATAAAACGGTGATCCCCTTTTATTTTCTGAAGCCCTACTGTGTAATGGTAGTCCCGAGTGGTTATTACCCGACTGGTGTAACGCCTAATCCTGTACGCGCTGGTACAAAACACACGGAAATAAAAACCGCGATGAGCACAAAACTCCGGCGGTTTATACCAACGCGCATAACGGAATAGGTAGAAAGCACTAACCACTCGGGGACTACAATTCACAGCGCCAGAATCTAACCGAGATTTGCCTGATCGAGAGTTTCTAGCCGTCAAAAGCTCGTGCCCCAGTGCCTCGTTGCTGGCACTGGAGCAACCGACTAGAACAGTTGATCGGGCGGAACCCTAAACTCGGAATAAACATGACGGCATAGATTGGGCAAGATTCCACATTTTATTCATAATATTAGTAATTTACACTACTAACTTTCTTTTTTTTCTTCTTTTTCTCGAGCTAAAAAAAAGAAAAAAAAAGGGAAAGGCGGGGCGGCTCCTGCCGCCAATCCTATTCTTCTTGCCGCCGCCGGGGAGGCTCGGAGAGAGGTCGTCGGGATCGACGCGACGCTGAGCGACGTAGCGCCGCTTAGATCTCGTCCTCAACCACCCAAAGGGGTGGTATGAGGTGAACGAGAGTCCCGATGGCTGTCGTCGCGGCCGCGCCCGATCATCTCCATGATGATCTCGGCCACCTCGTGGAGCTCCCGAGCCACCTCCAAAGCAAGGTGGCCATCGCGGCGGCGGCCGGGCGGCTCCTTCCTCCTCCTCCGCCTCTAGAGTGGCGAAGTCGAGCTCCTCCCAAAGTCGCCTCCTCCCAGTTATGGAGTAGCCCGAAGAATCGCTGGCGGAAGAATGCCGCGTAGGGGCCAACGAATCTCCTCATGCTAGCCATGGAGGAAGGCTGGGAAGAAGAAGAAGAAGAAGGAGACGATCGCTCAAGGGCGGTGACGTCCTATTTATAAGCCACCCCAGCCCCGAAAATCGAAGCGTCTCCAAAGGCAATCAAATGCGCCACCTCGCAATCAATGAAGCGCAAAAAACAAAGCGGCTGCGCGAATACCGAAGAAGATCAGCACGTTGAACAAAATTAAGGGACATTTCGCCAGACACGTGTCATGAGCAGTTCAAGCTCATTCGGCCTTCCCGCTTAATTCGCCCAAATTAAGCGAAAAAGCCCGGGGGCTGGAGAGCTAGCAAACGACGCAAGCCTGGGGGCTAAACCACTCAGCCAGGTGGCCACAACGTAAGTCCCGACGCTCGAGAGCTGCACGCCAGCCTCTCGGAAAAGCGTGTCTAGGGCAAGAAAGCCACGGGCCAAGACCCTGGCGCCTAGGAGCCAAACCAGTCGGCTGAAACCCACCCAGAAAGGCGCAACAGGATCCAAAAGGCTGTGGGCCTATATTCTAGCAACTCAGACAAAGGAGAAAGAGTGAAAGAGGTCTAAAGCCCACTCAGCAGAGGACAATACAGACAAATTATATTCAAGTGAGAAGACACAATATTTCAAGCAAGGAGGGCGAGCACTCGGCATCAAGGTCCACATCGAAGTCAGAATTCTAGATTCTCTAACAAGGCTTGCGATGCACCGGACACCTCTTCGAGGAGCGCGTTGGCCTTGTCTTCATCACAGGCAAAACCTTCTTTCACAGCTTCGAGGTCAACTCTCGGATAATGAGACTTGACCACCGCCAATGCCTGGTTCGCACTCATTGCCGCGGACTCCTTGGCGTAAGCTCTGATCCTGTCGGCTCCTCCGGAGAGAAGCGGAACAGCATCGTCCCCCTGGCCCAGCTTGACTCCTTCAATACGCAGAAGGTGCAGGATCGCGGCTCGCAGCGACGCGATTCGATCTGGCCCTGTTCGGCCGGCGGCCATCTTCTCCTTGCATTCGCAACAAAGTCAAACGGCCATCAAGAGCACACCCGACGCCAAGTATGTTCAACCCAAGTCAAAGAAATTTACCCTTCAGCTCCGCCAGATCCTCTCCAAGCCGACTCGAGCTTGAGGCCGAGTTCTCTCAAGTCTCGATCGGGCCTCACCAAGAACGGTCGAGTCGCGCTCAAACACGAGCGCCATCATCCTCTCCAACCATCCAAAAGGCATCCAAACCGAATCCAGGGAGAATCTCACCTTCGAGCATATGCTCAAGCTTCGTCTTCTCCTCCCGGATCGTCATACACTCGCTCAAGCTCGTGGACCTCTTTCCATCTGTCGCACTGATCTCGCTGAGCTTGTCCTGCATCGCTGCTTCCTTGAGCTTCGGGAGCACCTTCCGGAAAAACCGCGACCTTTGCTCCGAGCGCTCCCCCATGTCCTAGGTAACAGGGCAGAATCTCAGGGAGAAGTCAGCAGGCAACAAATTGAAGACAAGAAACTCACCCTGACGAGCGTGCTACACCTGACGGTGAGCTCATAAAGCTCTGTCCGAGCCGCTCTCTCCATCTCGCTGTCCTCTTCCATCCCTTTCCGGTGGAACCCCTTCCCACCATACGGTCCGATTCGGAGGCTTCGGCAGAGGACCGAGCGGCGGTGGCTCTCGAGGCACCTCCTCCACTCCGGGAGACGGTGCCGGGTCGATCTCGTCGGCGGACGGACCACCGGATGGTTCGACCGTTGGGCTGCCGGCGCCCGGTGGCGACGCCCCGGCAGTCGGCGGCGAGGGTGACCTAGCCGACGCGGCGGGGGCTCCCCTTGGGGAAGCCTCCGCCTGGGGCTCCTTTTCAGGAGACCCCTCCACCGGGACGTCCATAGCAGGAGTCCTGAATCAGCAAAAAGGGAAGACACCTCAGCACAGGCAGTAACAAAAAGACAAGGATCGCCCAAAAGAATACCTTTTGGATTTCTTGAATTTCATCCCAGGTCTCATCCGAGACCCAGCACCACTCGGAGGGAAGTTAGCGCCTGCAATGGGCTGCCTCGGGATGAAGGTCGTGGCTCAGGCTTCGTGATCCGGGTGCATCGGAGGTCGAAGGCCCGGCTGACGAAAGACCGGCGACCTCCTCCGCCGATTCCCGGCGCAGCTCGTCGACCGAGGTGTCAGCCACTCGCTTCGCCTGAGCATGTTTCAGCCGAGAGAGGCCGACGACCGGAGCGTCAGAGAGGAAGGACGTGCGTTCCTGAAAAAAGGAACGATCTGTGAATCATGTGATGAAAAATTGGCTTGATCTTGTGCTGAAAAATTGGTTAGGATTAACCTTGCAAAATTGCTTGCATGAAGGACCAAACATTCAAACATCCAAAAACAGAAACTTTGCATTTGCGCCGAACCAAATAACTAAAAATCGCTGCGTGATGTATGACGGACCAAACTTTTGGTCTGTCATAAACGTGATTTTGATGCTTTTACGCTTGTACAAGAAATCGCGTTTTTTCCATGTATGACGGACCAAATTTTCTGGTCTGTCATACACAGGCTTTTGGTGACTTCGTTTTTTCAATGTATGACAGACCAAAGATTTTGGTCATCATACACATGCTTTGGGCGATCTCATTTTTCCCATGTATGAGACCAAACTCTTTGGTCTGTCATACACATGTTGATAGCAAACTCATACTTCCCATGTATGATGAGACCAAATGTTTTGGTCTGTCATACACATGCTTTTGGCGGTTTTGAGCAAAATTGAAATGGTTTGAATTTGAAATTATGAAATTTGTGATGATTTCATGATGCGTGTTTTGAAGTGGACTTTATGCAATGCTCATGTGAGTAGTTGCATGGATTGACCTTGAGTCAAGTCGTGGACTTGTGCTCGGATTTGTTTTGTGGTTTGTTCATGTGCGGTATTGCTCGAAGATGAATGTGGTCGATGACGGACCGGAACTAGGTTCATGGAGGAACCGAGGTTCGGGACTAGGTTCAGGAGGAACCGAGGTCTTGGTGGTCAAGGATGTCATGCGGGACGTTCGGGCTAAGGGAATGGTGCACATGAAGAATGGTTAGTCACGTGAGAATGGCGGGAGGTCATTCGCGTGCAAAGTGTTAGTCACGTGAGTATGGCAGGTGGCCATACGCGTGCAAAGTGTTAGTCACGTGAGTATGGTAGGGTTGCCATACGCGTGCAAAGAGTTGTACTCGGCCAGGTTGGGCCAAGTAGAGTTGTGTTGGATACGGATTCCTTCTAGGAATAGGAATCGTATTCGTAACTCCTTGTGGGTTGGTGCTTTAAATAGGTGGGGGTCTCCTGTTGAAAGGCACCAAGCGTAGCTAAGCACATCAAGCCTTGAGCTTGGTTTTAGGGTTTGTACTCTTTTGATGAGAGTACTTTAGACAAAAGAAATAAAGATCAATTCTTCTAGTTCCCGCATTGCTTCAACGTTCTCTTTTTGGTTCTTGTTTGCATGCTTGTTCTAGTTCTAGATTGGTTTTTGTTCTTTAAGTTTTATCTTGATTTGATCCATCAAAAACCTCTCTAGGGTATTGATCTAGTGTTTCTCAAAGTCTAGTTGATCAATCTTTTGTCGTTCTTGTTTAATCTTGAAGTTTTGATTAGATTGATTCTCGTCAAGTTCTGGATCAGCAAGCTTGCGAAGCTCATAACTTTTGATCCGTAAGTCCGATCGAGCTGATTCTTTTTGGGTTCGATTCGTATTGGAATCTAGTTTCTTGTGTCCAAATTTCCGATCAATCTAACGGTTGGATCTTTGAGAATTCGCGTTTTACCGAACCTTTGTCATTCTGTTTTTGTCGAAAACGAGGCAATTATTTGGTTCTGTTTTAGGGGTGAACTTTTAATAGGTCAAGAATTTGGTTTTAGCTTCCGCACAATCATTCACCCCCCCTCTGATTGCTATATTCGTATACTTCGATCCTACACGATCGCACCCTGTTTGAATCACACATCAGTCAAAGAAATCATGGAACAGCTTTTCGAGAGAATAGTGCACTCACAGGAGGGGGAGGCCTTGCTGTCGAAAATTTATGAGGGCAGCCCCTGTTGGTGATCACTGTGCCGGGCACGAAGAGATCAACTACCCGTGCTGCCAGCGCCTCCATCGACAACGACGCATCCGTTTCCCGAGTGGGGTCCAGAGGCCCGTTGTACTGGAACCCCAAATGGACTCTCTCCTTTAAGGGCTGCACCCGGCGCTTCACAAAGCTGATCGCGATCCCGGGACCCGCCGCCTCGGTTCTTCAGATCGCCAATCAATGCCGAAGCTCGTGGATTTGGGCCAAACCGCCTCCATCCGGGCGCCGCTTCCAAAGATCGGGAAGCTTTAGGAGCGCGGCCAGCAAAGGGGGCGAGGAAAGGGTCAACATTGGCACAATAGAACCACTCCCGCCTCCAACCTTTGAGGGAGGTCTTGAGGGGAACGACAAAATACTACTTCTTCGAGCCCTCCCGCAGCTGGAGCCCGGCGCCCCCAACGACGCTGGGAGCGGCCCGGTTCGGATGAGGCTTGAGCAAGAAGGAGCGGAACAAGTCCAAATGAGGACGTATCCCAAGATACGCCTCGCAAAGCTGAACGAAGATAGCAATGTGAAGAATCGAGTTGGGGTTCAAATTGATCAACTCGATTTCGTAAAAGTGGAGGAGCCCCCGGAAGAAGGCGCTCCCAGGAATGCTAAATCCTCGCCAGAAGAAGGACTCGAACACCACAATCTCATTCTCCAGAGGTGTGGGGTAAGGGTCACCTGCGGCGGGACGGGCGGAGATCAACTCCAACGGAGGAAGGACGCCGGCGGCGACCAGTCCCTCCAAGCGGGACGTCGTGGTGATGGAGGTCTCCCACCCCGCAGCCGCAGGGTCGGTGCTACCTCCCGACGCTGACGAGGATCCCGAAGAGGAAGACATCTCTGTGAAGGAGACCTGGAGGGAGGAACCGTCGGGGGCCTTGGGCGCGAAATTAGAAACCCTAAGTCGCCCAAACCGCCGAAAGAGGCTCAAAGGTTTCTCAACGGTGGTGGGGGAAGGGCAGAGGTACCTTCGCCTAGCAAGTTTTCCCTCATTTATAAGGAGCAAGCCTTAATTTTCGCCTTACGGCGGGGAAAGCAACGGCCTCCACTTTCGATCCTGGGCCAGATCTAGGGCACGCCCCATGTTGGGCCGATAGCTGGGTTGCGCAAAACGCGACCAGGTGTCAAGTCTGGTTCGAAGTTTGGGATAAAGTGCGCCCCATGATGGGCCTGAACGCCGGCCGCCACGGAAGTTTGGGGCCGGGCACTTTCCGAACATCCCCAAGCGGTATGCCCCATAATTTGGGGCCAATTGCTGGTCACTGCTTCTTAGCGTGATTGGGTGCCGTGCGAGGATTTTCACTAAATCGGTCTTGAGAATGCGCCCCATGAGGGTTCAAGCAAAGGCGCCGTAAGCGGCACAGGCATTACTCGATGACCAAGGTATGCCCCATGAGGGTCGGTTGGGTCTCACAAGCCAATCGCCGCGACACCGCAAACGGTGCGGTACCGCCGCACCGAGCCAAAAGACTACCAGACGCCCCATGAGGGCCACCGAGCGACAAGCCGCTGTCACAAGACCGTAAGCGGCGCGGGTACCACTCGACCACGAGCCGAAAGACTACTGACGCCCCATGAGGGCCACCGAGCGACAAGCCGGTTGCACAGCATCGTAAGCGGGCGCGGTACCACTCGCCACGAGCCGAAAGACTACTGAGACGCCCCATGAGGGCCACCGAGCGACAAGCCGGTTGTCGCTGCATCGTAAGCGGGCGCGGGTACCACTCGGCCACGACCCGAAAGACTACGGTACGCCCCATGAGGGCCAGCCGAGCGACAAGCCGGTTGCTGCGCACCGTAAGCGGGCGCGGGTACCACTCGGCCACGAGCCGAAAGACTACGGTACGCCCCATGAGGGCCAGCCGAGCGACAAGCCGGTTGCTGCGTACCGTAAGCGGGCGCGGGTACCACTCGGCCACGAGCCGAAAGACTACGGTACGCCCCATGAGGGCCAGCCGAGCGACAAGCCGTTGCTGCGCACCGTAAGCGGGCGCGGGTACCACTCGGCCACGAGCCGAAAGACTACGGTACGCCCCATGAGGGCCAGCCGAGCGACAAGCCGGTTGCCGCGTACCGTAAGCGGGCGCGGGTACCACTCGGCCACGAGCCGAAAGACTACGGTACGCCCCATGAGGGCCAGCCAAGCGACAAGCCAGTTGCCGTGCACCGTAAGCGGGCGCGGGTACCACTCGGCCACGAGCTAACCAACCACGGTGGCTTCATACTACAAGTTCTTTATGATCTTTTTCCCGCATAATCCTTAGGACAGGATAAGAGACGGAAATCCGATCCTAAAGCACTTGGGGGCTGCTGTGGGATGTTAGAGACAGGGGTCCCGCAAGAGGGGACTACACCCGACTGGGCTTGACGGGCGGAATAGAAAGCCCAAAGCCCAGAAGCACCACGACGGGCCCGGAGGAGGTTTTCGACTTGTTCCCCAAGGCAACTCCTGATCCTTCGGGGAAGCTTTGCGCCACGCCCGAACAACCCGCCAAGAACGAAGCATGCAGCCTGACACTGCCAGAGGCTCATGCGGATGCTTTGGAACCTCGACAGAAGGCAGGCGTGGGTCGGGGAAAGCATAACCACCTCTCCAAGACGTAGAGCGCGAGGGCCAATGAGGACAAAGCACATGTCGGCCAGGCCACCATGTTCAGGGCCCGGTGGCGCCCATCTATTATGTATCCTTCCCCCAGTATATATATAAGGGGAGGAGGGAGAAACAAAAAAGAGAGGCTCACAAGATATCCAAGAACACAGGACTAGGGTATTATCTCCTCCGAGAGAGCCCGAACCTGTCTAAAAACAGATTGCCCTCGCATCCTGTGTTACCATCAAGCTCAGATCCCGCACAAATCCCCTAGAATCACAAATCTCATTGCCGGCGAAACCGATCGTCGACACCTCCCCACCTCCCCTGCCCTTGCGCCCCCACAAGTCCTAGCCGCCCCCCACACCTCCCCACCTCCTCCTTGTGGCGCCTCCACCTCCCCCATTGTTCCCCATTGCTCCACCACCTCTCCACCACCTCTCCACCTCCCTTGCTGCCCCTAGGGGATTTCTCCACCTCCACACCTAGAAGATCCATCCGTTGGAGCGCTCCGCGACGAGGAGATCCGGCGGGATTGTAGCGAGGAAGGAGATCGCGCGAACCGGGAGGAGATCTATTGGGTTTTCGTGCGTCGGGCGAAGGTATGGCCATGGGGATCCTTGGGGTTGGGCTAGGGTATGTTCTAAGGGTGATTATCATGTTTTTAGATCAATTGGTGGTGCTGGAATTGAGTAGATTAGATTAGATCTAGAAGTTGTCACGTTCTCTGTTTCGGGCAGCTTGTGCAGTCGACCTAGGGTTTGGGCTTTCGTAATTTTAGATTCCGAATTTGGTCGGCCGCCTGTTGAATAAGTTGTATATAATTTCATTATCTTTCCGTGGATATAAAGAATGTCCAAATCCGATCAGCCGTTTGAAAGTTATAACTGTTTTACCGAGCGTGTTAAAATCTGTGACTTGATTGGAACAAATCACGGTATTTTGTAGATTAAACAACTTTAGATTCCGAATCAGTTTTTACTTATACCTAGAAAAAGTTGGGAAATTTCCTAAGCTACGCGAGGATGTACTCATTTATTTGATTCGGAGTTTTAGAACCCGAGTTATGCCTTTTGGAAGGCTGCTGCCCCGACGGGACAGAACCTCTGTTTTTGGGTTTTGCGAGTAGTTGGCAATGTCGGGGTAGATGAGGGTTTGCGTACTGTTTTGTGGTCATGATTGTGAGTGTGTGGTACCCATGTGCAGGTGGTGTGACCCCGGGAGTGCCTTCTACGTCTCGCCAATCCGTTGCCCGTGGTTGAGGCAAGTGTATTGTAATGGATAGCGGTTTGTAGGATTGCTAGTTGAGACTAGATGAACTTGATTATATGATATGATCACTTGCCATGCTTTAATGATTTACTATGATATGATGAGTATGCTATGATGCCATGTGTTAAAAGTACAAGTTTATTATGATGTGGCATATTTGCATACATGGCATGATTACATGGCCCGGGCGGTGAGAAAGTCATAACTAGTCCGGGAAGGTCAGTGAGAAAGTTATGACTAATCCGGAGAGCCAATGAGTAAGTCCTACATCGTGATTCCATTCACCGCGGTGAACGGAAGGGAGGAGTAGGCACCCTCCATCTTCGGGATGGAAGGGGGAGAGGGTGCACACCGACGGGTGTGTACTCAACCATACCGGTATGAGTTTCCAAGGAGACATGAGCATCGCATTGCACTTCGTACATATTGATGATGATAAGATGTGACCATGAATGAGATGGTTTACATGATGTGAGATATTATTGCTATGTAATTGTTTAAGTTTGTACCATTGCAATATACTTGCTGAGTGATGAACTCACGCTTGTGTTTATGTTGTTTTCTTTTAGGTACCATGAATCCGACATGCGGGAAAGGGAGCTAGTCACACGTCATCACTTAGCATCACACATTTAAACATTGACATGTTCCTTCCCTTATGGTTATGGTTAATTCATTGAACTAAACTATGGTTTCGATGATTCGTTGGTCGTTATGAGTAATTGATTAGTCCATATTTGTCATGTGATGGATAGAATTTATATCCTTAGTGGTATGGTGGTTGTTTTTCTCTTTGATCATGTTATTGCTATCGTTCGTTATGCCACATTGACATGTTAATATTGTTGTTGCTTCAATTCATGTTAAAACAAAGGAGATGCTGCTGAAATCTCGGTTTTTAGCATGTGCGCCTTTGCTGGAATTTATGTTTAATTATGGTTTTTAGATGTTGTTTAGCTTTTGTTTGGTAGCATTTAGGCATAGTAAATGCCGGGGTGTTACAGCTTTTAACAACCCTTTTTTTTACTGATTCACTTTTCTTTTCTTTTTATTTGATTGTAAACATGCAAAAGTGATTAAAAGGTCTTATGAAAGAGTAAAGCTGAAAACACACTTGCTCCATAGCCCAAATTTGTCAAGAAGATTCAATATCAAGCCTAGAAGACTAAGATATCACAGAGTATTTAGCTATAGGCAATCAGACCAAGGAATTCCGCAATATCATTTTTAGTTCAAGTGGAACAATTTATATTATCATATATTAGCTCAATTACATAATATATAAAGAAATATGATAAAGTAAGCTCATCAAGTGAAAGAACTTGGCAAGGAAACTCTCCCTCAAAACAAACCCATTGGATGAACAATCCCAAGTTCTCCCTGAATAAAAGCAAAACCAGAAGAAGATAAAGGTTTTGTGAAAATGTCTGCCAATTGATGTTCAGTATCCACATGATGAAGAACAATATTTCCTTTTTCTACATGATCTCTAAGAAAGTGAAATCTAATGTCAATATTCCCAAGAAAGAGAATTATTCAAGAAGTGGCATGAACTAGATGTACCTTTTGTATCAATTCTACATCCTCCAAATTCAGCATTAGAGAAAGCTCTTAAACTAATGCATGAGGAAGCAGAAAGCCAAATGCCAAAATCTTGAGTACCATGGAGATACCTGAAAATTCGCTTGACAGCTTATCAATTTGAAGCACGTGAGAAGCTTGAAAACGAGCACACAAGCACACAGCAAATTGTAGACGAATCTCCATGACATGGGAAATGAAGCATCCTTCAAGCAAATGCTGGTAGAATATGAGGTGATTCAAAACAGGAAAAATTATGACACGACATCTCGAGGAGACAATTCACAGCGGAAAGCGAGGTTTTCTGACGCTATCATGATGCATCAAACCGAGGAGGCAACTACTAGGAGAGAGAAGCAATGGAGACGGCTATGTGTCAAAACATGAATTGACGATTTTTGGGACATGATGCATATCCCAAAAATAGGGGCATATGTTAGCACCCAAATTTGGCTGACCGAGACAGGTACGGTCATGGCATGAACCCGGAAAGGTCGCACGGGCCGGATGGCTACGGATAACGGAACGTGACAAGAATCAAGAAGATTCGATAGTGTAGGAAAGCCAGAGCTGATACGATCTGGACTCAATACGATTGCAGTCAAGATGGATGGATAGATTCGAAGTCTGATTATGATTGAAGAGGCCGTGACGAACACGATCGAAGTCTTCAGACTATAAAATGAGGGTGGCATGCTACGCCAAAGAAAGAGAACAAAAAACACACACCCAAACAACCATATTTTTACCAATTACTTTACTTTCATTGCACTAGGAGTAGTTCCTGTAGCTTTGTAATCCTTCCTCTATAATACACTTTGATCAATACGAGTTGCGCATTACCAGTTGTTGATCCTTGCTACATTACACCAAACTCTAGTTTCTTTCCAATCTTGCTGCTCATCGCCTTCATCGAAGGAAGCAGGCTTTTACCCCAATCTTGTCAACTCGCAAGTGTTGATTAGATCTATTTATCTCGATCCACGCCGGTTCACTCGAAATTGGTTGGGATCATCCTATCACCAGGCTTAGATTGTTCCCCTAGATCGATCACATCTGTGAGATACGTCTCTTGCCGGTTGCGTGATCAAACCGGCTGGCACGCTCGTGAACTGAAACCCGGCTTTCTCATGTGTTGGCGGCGATCGACCCGATGCCACGTTTTTCGGCGCCAACAGGTAGCTAGCTTGGTAAAGAGATCTAAGAATTGAAGATACATTTTCTAGATATTGTAGATTGTAGATCCATTTGTTGTTTGTGATCTAATGCCGTAATTGGTTATATACGTAGAATAGATTGACGAACCAAAGTTGGGTGTATGTTGAGAACCATGCGAGTGCTGAGTACATTAATGGCATTTCTTCTTTTAGAAGAGATGTAGAGGTGGATATGCTCAATAAAGGGGTCCAATCCAATTTATGTTTTATCCATACATAGATTGTGATAATATGAGAATGTTTCAAAACTCAGCCTAGATCGAAGCACACTTAATTCTACGGGGTGTCAAAAGGGGTTTGAATGTTGGACCAGTCACAGTGAAGAGAAGATTATAGAGGAAGTAGGTAGTATTATTATCGTCGACGAAGTGAACGATATGCTGGATGATATCGATTGTGCTTCCGATAAGGATAGATTGCAGGATGATAGTCTAGATTAGATGCTACGCGATGCAAAAGGAAACCATGATGAGAGGGAGTATAGTAAATTCCAGGGCTTGATGGCGAATTTGGAGAAACCATTGTTCTCGGGCTGCATGTGAAAATACACAAGGTTGTCATCGGTGCTTGAACTGCTGAAATTGAGGGCAAGCAACAGTTGGTCTGACAAGAGTTTCACGGCGCTGTTGGGTCTATTAGTGGATGTGCTTTCGGAGGAAAATGAGTTGCTGACAACCACCTACAAAACCAACAAGGTTATATGTCCCTTATGAATGAAAGTAGAGAGAATAAATGTTTGTCCAAACGATTGTATCCTATACCTCAAAGAGTACACAAACTTGCATATATGTCTAGTATGCAACGCATCCTAGCACAAGCATAAAATCAATTACATGACGATGACAATGGCATCGAGATGAAGAAAGGACCTCTTGCAAAGGTGATGTGGTATCTACCTGTAATTCTCCATTTGAAGCATCTATTTGCGAACTCAAAGGATGCAAAATTGCCACGTTGACACTCAGAGGAGTGTAAGAATGACAAAATGCTAAAACACCCTGCTGATTCTTCCTAGTGGAGAAACATCGATAGGTGGTTCAAAGAATTCAGTGCGGAACTGAGGAATATAAGGTTTGGATTGAGTGTAGATGGAATGAATCCTTTTGGTAACATGAGTAGCCGTCATAGCACTTGGCCCATGAATCTATGTATCTACAACCTTGCTCCTTCGTTCTATATGAAGCAAAATTACATTTTACTATCTGTACTTATCCAAGACCCAAAAACTACTACAGAATAGGACATCACTATCGCTTCATCCGTGTCGGTTCCTAACTTTTGCGAAAAAACTGATTGTGATATGTCACAAATTTTCGAAACAGTGTCATGAAAACCATCATCATAGTCGGTTCTAGAGGAAGCAAGCTCATCACCGTCGGTTCCTTTCTAGAACTGACATAGATAATACCACATTATCTGTGTTGGTTTTAGATAAAAACCGACTGTGATAAGGGACACCCTCATCACAGTCGGGTTTTGTCTATAATGGACAAAGGTAATGTGGTATTATCTGTGTCAATTCTAGAAAGGAACCAACAGTGATGAGGGTGCACCCTCATCACAGTCGGTTCTATATTGTAACCGTGAGTGATGCAAATTCAAAAAGAAGCAGGCCTAGACCACTTACTTTTGAAGGAAGGCTTCTAAATCTGAAAGACCGAGATGGCGATCAGAGGGGGGGTGAATGATCCCAAATAAAATTTCCCCCACTCAAAATACTCAAAACAATCCCGAAAGGAAACCGGTACTCCTCAAATTCGCGAAACCCGCAAAAACCGGAACGACTCGACAACTATGTGTATCCCTAGTTTGCATGGATGAGAACCATGAATCATGTGAGGGATTTGTAAATCACAATCCTGGTTGTTAAGTGTCCAAAATAAAGAGAAATCAATTCAAAGACTTCTCTTCTAAAAGAGATCAAGCAAAATCACAAAAAGCCTCTTTTAGAAAAGCAAAAGCAGATTTTTATCAGGAATTGTCCCCAATTGAAGCAGGTGGTTGGTGGACTTCTGTTGCTAGAAAATTTTTGGGAATTTTTCACCCTATGAGGAGCGGAGTCGTGAAACACCACCAAAAATCAACCCCAAAATCCCTATAGAAAAAACAGGAAATATCACGGACTATAGATAGTCAGGAACTTCGATCAGAAAATTTGGGGCTCGATTTGCACCTCATAACTCCCAAATGGTGCAACCAATGAACTCCAAAAATTTTATACAGATGTATATATGAGTCACGCACATTCTCTAATAGGAAACACTCAAAAAGGATTTTGCTAGATTTTTCTAAAAATCGAAGACTAACTGCTACGAAAAGAATAAGTTCATGACAGATTTGCGATCTTGATAGAAACTTGACAAATAAACTCTTGCGGCATACAAACTTTGGCAAATGGACTCGATCTTGAGCGAAGATCCAAATAGAATATAGAAGGAGGTGAATGCAAATCGCTCAAGTCAATAACAAAATCCAGCAATCATAATACGGGAATGTAAATGTTGAATTTAATACATGAAAGTAAATGCCGAAAGTAAAGACATAATGTAAATTGCAAGAATTAAATTGCGAGAAAATAAATTTGGCTCTTGGAACTTCTATTTAATTCATATATGTGTGATTACAAAGCCTCACTTCATGTGTGCAAAGCTCAAATGAGCAACACAACAACTCAAAGAATGAATGGGCATGGAGGCCTCCCTCCACCCCTCTATTTATACTACTCTTGGGCCACCTACTACCCTTGGATGAGTCCCAAACCCGAGAGCACTCCACCAAGGGCTAGGATTAACCCACTCACTCCACCATGCAAGGGACACCCAAAACCCTACACACATAATGGGTTTTCTTTGCACGGTTTTCAAAGCATACTACTAGACCCACTATCCTATCAACTAGACCGCGATCTAACGGCCCTCATCGATCCTCGCGGCATCTAGCTAGTATTATCCCCTTTCCATATCTTCTTTGACTTGCCCGGACTCCGTCTCTTATCATCTTCCGGTAATCTCCAACCATCTGGACCTCCAACGCACCTCGCCTAGTCCCGGTCATCATCCGCCTCACCATGACCTAGTACCGTCGTCCTGCAACCATCAAAGACAAGGAAAACCATCACATAGCATTGTCCAATAATATGCAATAAACATAAAAAATGCTCACAATTAATCATGTCTCATTCATCAGTTGGTTCTACAGCCAGCCAAAGGCCGGTAATACCACAAGAGAACAACACAACCCAAATTGCTTCCTTTTGAATTCTGATTCAAATCAAACTCAAACATTAGCACACCTTGCTCAAATAAAGTCAAATACTCATCACAAACATGGATGGACCTCCACATGGTCCTTCAGAATCTCTTTCCTTCACAAGAATTGCATATTATATAGATTGGCGATTTGAAATTCTTTCATCAAATAATCTGGTATAGCAAATAATTAACATAAACATGGCTATATATACACAAAAGGTTAACATTGTACGTAATTATAACATAAACACATTATATAATTAATTACAATATAATGCGCGGCATGCATTATCACCACTCGCCGCTGCTGCCCAAGGGTAAGGAGTCATTGGAGTCGTCGACGACATTCTTGTGTGAAGAGGGTAATTTTAAGCCCTAGATTGAGGATATTTCCACTCTATTTTCCCTCATTTGTGGTTTTGTTCAAAAGTATGAATTGATTATTTGTTTAATATTTTTTTAGGTACCTTGAATCCAGCATGTGGGAAAGGGAACTAGTTTCACGTCATCACATAGCGACACACAAATAATCAATTCATACTTTTTCTTAGATGTGTTGTGTAACACCCCAGCATCTAGTATGCCTGAATGCTACCAAACATAGACTAAACAACATCTAAATACCACAAATTAACATAAATTACAGCAAAGGAGCAAATGCTAAAACCGAAAATTTTAGCAACATCTCCTTTGTTTCTCATGCTTCGAAGCAACAACAATAGTAAGACAAGATATAGCTTGGTAAATGACAACTAAAACAACAATAACAATTGATATGGCAACACTTATATCTACGAACAGCGAATTCAACCATTTCACCAATTATAGTGAAGCAAAAGATGAACTTAAGCTCAAAACCAAGCCGAGCACCAAGTTTCATGGCACAAATCTTATTATCATGTCTCCAAGTGATTAAACATAGACTATGAATGTGGAGCTACGTGTAGAAGTGTAGCTAAACCCCTTTCCCGCATGCCGGTCTCAAAGTACCTAAAAACAACATAAAACACAAGCGTGAGTTCATCACTCAGCAAGTATATTGCAATGGGCCAAAAAAAAACAATTCAATGTAACATCACTACATACCATGCTCAACTTCATGGTCAAGTCATAATCTCATATTCAACATCATATTCATGTCTCAAAATCATTGTTCACATATCATCATCATCATGTATGCAATGCGATGCAATGCAATGCTCATATCTCCTGGAAGCTTATACCGGTATAGCTGAGTGCACACCCGTCGGCGTGCACCCTCTCCCCCCTTCCATCCCGTAGATGGAGGGTGCCTACTCCTCGCTTCCATTCACCACGTGGATGGAATCACGATGTAGGTCTTACTCAATGGCGTTCCAGACTAGTCATAACTTTCTCACCGACCTTACCGGACTAGTTATGACTTTCTCACCGCCCTCGCCATGTCTCATGCCATGAATGCAAAGATGCCAACATCATAAAATAATTTGCACATTTACTTAAACCAATCATGGCATAGAATCATAATGGATCATTTTCATCATACCAATAGCAAGCATTAAAGCATGGCAAGTTATCGCATCATAAATTTAATTTCAACTCATCAAAATTAGCGATCTACAACTCGCTACCCATTCCAATACACTTGCCTTAACCTCCGGCGACGGATTGATGAGAAGTAGTGGGAACTCCCGGGGTCACACCACCTGCACATAGGCATCACACACTCACAAACATGCCCACAAAAAATTACACAACATTCATCTAACCCGACTTCGCACCCTACTTGCAAAACCCAAAAACAGAGGCTCTGTCCCGCCGGGACAGCAGACTTCCAACGGCCATAACTTGAGTTCTAAGACTCCAAATCAATTAACCGAGTACATCCTCGCGTAGCTTAGGAAATTTCCCAACTTTTTCTAGTTATAGGGAAAGACTTATTCTGAATCTAAAGTTGTTTAATCTACAAAATACCGTGATCTGTTCCAATCACGTCACATATTTTAACACGCTCGGTAAAACAGTCATAACTTTCAAACGGCTGATCGGAATTTAACATTCTTTATTTCTAAGGAAAGATAATTAAATTACCTACAACTTCTTCAACGTCCGTACGACCAGATTCCAAATCTAAATTGGCGAAAAACTGAACCCTAGGTCGACTGCTCATGCTGTCCCAAAACAGAGAACGTGGCAAACTCAAGATTCCATCTAATCTACTCAATTCCAGCACCACCAATTGATCTAAAAACATGATAATCACCCTTAGAACAGATCCTAGACCAACCCCAAGGATTCCCATGGCCATACCTTCGCCCGACAACCGAAAACCCAATGGATCTCCTCCCGGTTCGCGCGATCTCCTTCCTCGCTCCAAATCCACCGGATCTCCTCATCGCGGAACGCTCCAATGGACAGATCTTCGAGGTGTTGAGGTGGAGAACTCCCCTAGGGGCAGCAAGGGAGGTGGAGAGGGGAGGAGAGGGGTGGTGACGCCATGGGGGAAGATGGAGAGGAAGGGGAAGGGTGGAGGCGCATGGGGGGGCTAGGGGGTGGCTGCTAGGGTTGGGAGAGGGAGTTTGGGGCGCACCAAGGGGTGGGGGCCAGATTTGGCTGCCCAAAAGTCCCCACCCTTGGGCCCAAACCCTTCCACCGGAGGCCCAACTCAACCCCCAAGGCCCAAAGTCCCCCGGAGAGGCCCAAAACACCCGAAACGGCCCAAAAACACGCTATAAACGGCATAACGTAAAGTTTTAACCTCCATTTACATATTTTATAATGTTTTGACCTCAACATCCACATTTTATAAGATTACGACACTCCGTGGTGTCACATGTTGGGTACCATATGGAGTTACACCTTGGTTTATTACCTCGTTGTTGGTCTTGATTAAATGTTTAATTCCTTATTGGAATAGGTGATGGTTAAATTATGTGTTCGACTTGAATGGTTGCTGAAAATCATGTTCACTATGTTATAGTTGTTTCCAATTATGCTATCTTGTCATGATTATGTTATTGATGCTTAAAACCATGGAAAATAAAGGTTAAGCTGCCTAATTTTCGTTTAAACAATTTTCGTAGTAGCTGTAATTTATTGATAATTATTTGTTAATGGTTGCTTTTAGAATGTTTTGGGCGACATTCGTGGCATACTAGATGCCGGGGTGTTACAAAAACAGGAATAGCATGAGTTATAGCAGCATTTCAAGCCCAGAATATAAACTCCAATGTTTCATGAACCAAAACGAATTGAACAATAAAACTAAGCACACAAGATAGCATGATCCAAGTTGAGCGTAATAAAATAATTATTACAACTACGAACGAAAGTGTGTGGTTGTTTAGGTGAATGAAACTATGTGGAGATGTGCCGCTAACTCCCGTTCCCATATGCCAAATTCATGGTACCTAAAAACATCATAAAACAACAAGCGTGAGTTCATCACTCAGCAAAGTGTATTGCAATGGAACAAACAAAACAGTTTTCAATAACTTCATCATTACATTTCATAAGCATCATCATAAGCATCTCAATAACTCATCTTCATAAACATCTCATAAACATGCTCATTCATGCAATGCAATGCACATGTCTCTTTGCTTAGCATATATCGGTATTGCCGAGTGCACACCCGTCGGTGTGCACCCTCTTTCCCTTCCTTCCCGTGGAGGGTGCCTACTTTTACTGACTCGCTCCTATAAACAACCATGGAGGGGACTACAAGGTAGGACTTTCGTGTTCACTACGTGTGAACACAGAGGCCCGCATCAGAATGGGTAGCCTCTTCCATTATGAATGCACATATGCCACATCATGATATAACTTGCATAAAATAAACTCAAAATAACAACAGCATAACCTTAAACTAAACATGAACATCATATCACATGCAAGGATCCACATGGCAATTTTGCGCATCATATATTATTATAGCAAAGCTACACATCTAGTTGGTCAGCCAAAACCCCAAATCCACCACAATACACTTGCCTTCAACCGTGAGGGACGGAGTGGCGAGATATGGAAGGCACTCCCTGGGTCACACCACCTACAAAAAGGTACAATACACTCAAAATATGCCCGCAAAACAACACAAGAACTATCGACTACAACTACTTCGCAACCCACTCCTAAAACCCGAAAACAGAGAATCTGTCCAACGGGACAGCGGGCTTCCAACACGCATATCTTGAGTTCTACAACTCCAAATTAGGTAAACGAGTACATTTTATCGAACCTTAGGAAAATTCCCACCTTTTTGTAAGTATTCACGAAAACTGATTCGGCCTCTAAAGTACTCTAATCTATAGTTGAAAGTATAATTGAATTACCTACAACTTTTGTAACAGCCGACCGATCAGGAAATGCATCTAAAATTGCCAAAAATGCGTCCAAAGACCGATGACCTAATCTGTCCGAGGACAGAACGCAGGATAGAGTTGCAATCACTCTAAACCCTTCTAACAACAACACCTATACATCAAATTTAACCCCAATATCCCCCATCTAGCAGCACCTAGACCACCCCAAAAAGAATCACAAATCCTTACCTCATCTTGGAGAATTGAACCGCGACGAATCCCTTCTTCCTTCCGGCCGCTCCTTCCTTCGGAACCGCAGCGATTCGCTGGAGATCTCCGGACCGACGATCCACCGAGCGAGGAAACGAAGAAAACAGGGGAGGGAGAGGTGAGGAGCTGCTAGGGGAGGGGAGGGTGGCGGCTAAGGAGGGGAAACCCTATTGGGGGGTGCACAAGAGGGAGGGGGTGCACAAGGGGCAGGCTTGGTGCCCCCTTCCTCTCCCACGTGGGCTGGGGACCTCCTAGGGGTGGGAGGGGAGGAGGTGGGGGCGCCTAGGGGTAGGGGGCGCACAAGGGGCAGGCTTGGTGCCCCCTTCCTCTCCCACGTGGGCTGGGGACCTCCACCTGAGGCCCAAATAGATTCCCCAAGGCCCAAACCAATTCCCCCAAGGCCCAAACTCCCCTGGAAGAGCCCAAACACCCGGAAAACGGCCCAAAACACGATATAAAAGTCGTACCGAAAGCTGGATTCTAAATTGTAGCATTCCATATTGTCACTTTCTATAATGTTACATCCCATGATGTCACACATATGCCCACTGGCAATCGAGTGGGGTGCGCGTCCTAGTCTCCTTTGACAGCTTCAATCACTTTTGAGATTGTTTAGAATGTAGTATGTTAGTACATAAAGTACTCCGCAAGTCTGGGAAAGATGCATAATGCAGGGCTATCCAAAGAATTTTTAACAATTATTTGTATAGTTGAAATTATTAATAACTCTAGTGAAGGTTCTGGCCACCAATCACTAGTATACAGGATCTAACCGTCACATCTCAAAAATATCAAGGTTCAATCCATCCACATGGCTCTGTCTGCCAGGGTTCACAAAAACAGATTCAATCCACCTACCTGGCTCTAGCCACCAGAAGCACACCCGAGAGTTCTAACCACTCCCGGATCCCAAAAGATTGTTTTAAAAACCAAAAACCAAAGTCTACCAATATGAAAGCATTCTTCGCGTGCCCTTGACCGTAGGTACGGCTATTTGAATAGTTTTTCACTCTGCAGAGGTGTACAGCTTTACCCACAAGACATGATCAACTCTTTGTGCCAAGTACTATTAACACATGTCCTTTGGTGTGTTGGTAGGGAGATCATGACAAAGCCTTTACAATGCATCTACCTAGTCTGACTCCACCCGCTGAGGTTTCACCGATGTTAGGGTTCTATCTACCCAGTACAGAAGCCCCCTCTTGCGTCGTGTGAGAAAAACAGTCTTGCCTCTATCCGGCACACACATTCAACCATCTGGTGAAGTCAAAGCTACGTCTATACAAATTATTTAGCCAGGTCATGCCCACTTTGACATGTGGTTGTACGGTTGTGCTTAGAATGGACAATCATAAGCGTCGGTCCTTAATTGACTTGGGGTGGTACTTGCACAAACCAAGAACAGTGCTCTATCCGCACCCACCAGGCAAACCATTCCGCCCAAGTCTAAATCATTTTATTTTGTTTTTATTTTGTAAACCAACGACAATACTTTTTTCCTATAATTTCCAATACAAGTTTTCAAGAGTTATAAGGAATTCCCACCCATAGGTGCATACTGACCGATTGCGAGTCTAAGCATTTCTACTGAACTATTCTATTCCACCAATAGTTTATTTTATAAACTACAATTCTCAAGGTTTGATTACAATCCTTATAATCAATTTTGTAATCTCCAATAATCCTTATATTGCCATAATTTTACAATCATATGAATAATCCAATTCAATATAGTATCCAACAAGTAGTAAGTATATCATGGTACTATCATAACTCCAAAATCATATTAAACTACAATCATGTTTATATATGAAATATTTCTCTTGAACTATAACTTGTATTATTGATTTATCCATTGTTCATACGGCGATCAATCTTATCATCTACTAAGAATATTTCACAAAATCATCTACTAAACCACCGAGAATACTTCACAATATCATCTCTAATCATCTAGAATACAATCCACCGATAATACTTCATAATATCATATATTTAATCCTTCACATTATCACCTCGAAATCATCTACTCTAATCCACCAAGAATACGTAATATTATCATTTACTAAACCACCAAATATTATTCTATAAAACTAAGATTTTATTAACTCATCGTCAATAGTAGTTTCCATTATCATCGATACCAAGTTAATTAAATAGACCACACATATTCTGCATTATTCACAATTCTCCATAAATGATTAGCACCTATCTATATTTCCATTATCATCTATTTCTTAATCAGTCCGTTAATAATAATCCCCAACAAACACTAATAATCCAACTAACTCTGATTCTCATTTGATACTATTTTATCAACCCAAGGAATCCCATTTAACATATTATTACTTGCAATGACCTATTTAATCCATCATGAATAATTCACAATACCATACATCTTCCGATATTTCCCCCAATCCATTGTGAACTACTATCACAATCCAACTTCACAATATTTCAATCATCAATGTTCATAGATCAATTTCATAATTAATAATCCCCATCAACACTAATATTCATGTAATCTCCAATCAAGTTGGGTTCTAGCTCCAATCTACATTCTATAATAATATGTTCCATCCAAAATGTCTTCCAAATAGTCTTCCCCTAATCAACGAATATTTTATCAAAAGTATTTATTATGGTGGATTATTGTACTAGGGCTACAAAGGATCATGGATAACAATATCAAGGAGGCATGAACAACAGGTATAACTAACAGCCTAACGTTAACATCATCTTTTTTTAGATAAATAGCAATGCAATTTGTAAAACATTGTAAAATATTTATAAATCATGAGACCAACATGCGTCAAGGAGACTTGCCTTCGATTGCAACGAGAGTCTCAATGTCCTGTATTTCGGAGACGGCGTCGATGGCTCCGGCGAGTTCTTCGGCTACGCGCAAAACGGTACAACCAAATAAATAAAATAAAATAAACAAAAAATTACAAAACTAATACTGGCAGATAGATACTGAATTTAGAAATTTGAATAGAATGATTTGGAATTCGGATGCAAAAGATATAAGCGTTTGAATTCTGAAAATCCTGGAAAATGGAAAATCGAACCACGTCGTTTCGAGGTGTAATGGCCGAGTTATGACCATTTAAACCCATTTCAGTTTTCCTTTGATTGAATCATTTCCGGTGGAATTTGGAACGAATGGAGGTGGGGAATGAGTTCTCCTCGTCGATACCTTTCCAACGGATCCGGCCGTTCGCGTTTTTGTGGGGAAATGAAGGAGTTATGATCATTTAAAGAGAGTGTTTCCATGGAGGGAGAGATAAGGTCGTGTTCTGGACATTGGATGAAGGTTGAAGACGCTGCTACAGTATCGCCACGTCTCAGCTTCCGGTTGGCTGGATTTTGAATAGTGCAAAAAAAATGGCGCGCGAGATAAAATAGCAAAAAGGGTCTAAAAATCCTGAAACAATTCCTGAAAATACTAGGGAATATTTGGAACCCAATAAAATTGGTTTCACTAATTTTGGATGAAATTTAGAATTTAGACAATTCCGGGACGAATAAACTGAATTTGACGAAAGGCCGTGAGAGATAAAATACCTGAGAGATTATAAAAATCTTGGAAAAATTCCAAAAATCATTTTAGAATATTTATAACCTAATGCAATAGGTTTCGGGGGTTTTGGAGCACTTTTGGGTGTAACACCCCAGCATCTAGCATGCCCGAATGCTACAAAACACAGACTAAACATCAACTAAATACCATACATGAAGACAAATTTCAACAAAGGCACAAATGCTAAACACCGAAATTTCGGCAGCATCTCCTTTGTTTTATCATGATTTGAACAATAGCAATATCATAGCAAAATATTTCATAACATAAGACATCTAAAGCAGCAATATTTAATGGATAAAACATCATCATAAAGAATTCAACCAAAACCAACCACACAAACATCTATAGCTAAGCAAAGAGGATCAACAGCACATTAAAATTAATCCATACACCTAGTTTAGGGCACAATTATTATGATCATGACTCAAGGTTGGTAAATGTGACTGGAACTACGTGAAGATGTGTAGCTAATGCCCTTTCCCACATTCCGGTGTCATGGTACCTAAAAAAAATGACATAAACACAAGCGTGAGTTCAAAACTCAGCAAGCATATTGCAATGGTACAACAAGAACAATTACATGGCAATAATATCTCACATCATTTAAACCATCTCATTCATAATCACATATCATTATCATCATCATTATGTATGCAATGCGATGCTATGCTCATGTCACCTTGGAAACTCATACCGGTATGGTTGAGTACACACCCGTCGGTGTGCACCCTCTCCCCCCATCCATCCCGAAGATGGAGGGTGCCTACTCCTCGCTTCCGTTCACCGCGGTGAATGGAATCACGATGTAGGACTTACTCATTGGCTCTCCAGAATAGTCATAACTTTCTCACCACCTTCCCCGGACTAGTTATGACTTTCTCACCGCCCGGGCCATGTATCATGCCATGTATGGAAATATGCGAACATGATGAATAACTTGTACATTAATATATGGCATCATCATGGATAACTTGTACATTAACACATGGCATCATCACATAATAAACATATTCATCATATCAATGGCAAACATTAAAGCATGGCATGTGAACATATCATATATTCAAATTTCAATCTCAATCAATCAAACAACCCACAATCCGCTACCCATTCCAATACACTTGCCTCAACCACGGGCGACGGATTGGCGAGATGAAGAGGGCACTCCCGGGGTCACACCACCTACACATAGGTACCACACACTCACAATCATGTCCACAAAACAGTACGCAAACCCTCATCTACCCCGACATTGCCAACTACTCGCAAAACCCGAAAACAGAGATTCTGTCCCGTCGGGACAGCAGCCTTCCAAAAGGCATAACTCGGGTTCTAAGACTCCGAATCAATTAAACGAGTACATCCCCGCGTAGCTTAGGAAATTTCCCAACTTTCTCTAGGTATATGGAAAGACTGATTCGGAATCTAAAGTTGTTTAATCTACAAAATACCGTGATCTTTTCCAATCACGTCACAGATTTTAACACGCTAGGTAAAACAGCCATAACTTTCAAACGACTGGGCGGAATTGGAC
Organism: Rhipidocladum racemiflorum; assembly: GCA_036346355.1. NCBI lineage: Eukaryota > Viridiplantae > Streptophyta > Magnoliopsida > Poales > Poaceae > Rhipidocladum > Rhipidocladum racemiflorum. Next base: position 50,194,644 of record CM070589.1, read on the forward strand.
GTTCTTTATATACACTGAAAGATAATGAAATTATCTACAACTTCTTCAAATTCCGTACTACCAGATTCCGAATCTAAATTGGCGAAAACCTAAGCCCTAGGTCGACTGCTCATGCTGCCCGAAACAGAGGACGTGACCAACTCAAGAATCCATCTACTCTAATCAAATCCAGCACCACCAATTGATTTAAAAACTTGATAAACACCCTTATAACAGTACCTAGACCAACTCCAAGGATTCCCATGGCCATACCTTCGCCCGACGCACGAAAACCCAACGGATCTCCTCCCGGTTCACCCGATCTCCTTCCACGCGCCGATTACGGCGGATCCTCTCGTCGCGGAGCTTCCCAATGGAGAGGGCAATGAATTGGAGAGGTGTGGCAGCAAGGGGTGAGTATGGATCCCTCCTAGCGCCGGCTAGGGGAGGAAGGGAGGTGGAGGAGCAAGGGGAGGGGGTGGAGGCGCAATGCTTGAAAATTCACTACTTACTTATTGAGAAAGTCCAACTGGTTTTAACAAAATTTACATAACAAATTCTTTCTCTAGTTATCATTCCCAACACATCTAATTAAGGTTTATGATGCTTATCGAAAAGGCACCCAACCAAGACTATACTGACATGATCCCCCCGGATCACCGAATCATAACAACATAACCTATATTTCAAACATAGTACTTCAACGGCTACTTGAGCATGGTCAACCTATCAATTTTATATCATCCATACTTCAACATCTTGACAATTAAAACTTGTTCAATCAATAAAATGATTTCAACAAATAAGTATTATCTCTACAAGATAAAATTCGTGCGTATGATTCTAGGATATACATTCATCAAGCATAAAATCCTACATCATGCTAATTATCCATGGTCCACTCCATCACAGCATGTTACAATAACCTCCATTTTTAACAAGGATTTTCAACAGTTAATCTAAACAATTACCACCACTACTAAGTCGTCAATATCATTAAATGAGCAAAATCATAAGGACGACTGCAATGTTTTTTAATTACTCTATTCATATATCATAACCAATTGTCACTACATAACATACTTCAACTATTAGAATACATTTAATAAGTTAGACCAACACAATGTTCTTAAAACAACAACAAAACCTATACTTTCCCAATTGACATCGGTACTAGCCTTTATAGGAACACATACGCATACTTCCAAATATACTAATGGTTTGCAACAACATAGAAAGCAACTCTAATCAACTACCAAGTTAAGGTCACAAGCCAGCATGATTAAATTTCTCTATTAACACGTTAAATTAGAACACCTTTAAACATTATCGAGGGTCATAAGCACTTTCAAAGCAAGGTAACAGATTCTAAGCATGTACATTAACACAATTAATCATTCTCGCTATAGAGTAATTACAACGCTAGAAGTTCATTTAATCGTAAGCTGAACACAAATATTACATTTAACTAATTCAACTCACCAATTAACTTAAGAACAAATCATGTCCATAAACCACATTGTTACATACTACATGACATGCTAAACAACCATTTTCACTTTTGACAAACAGGATGCAACTCCACTTTTAAAGATAACCACAACTCAAGAACCAGAACGAACACCGATAGACAATTTTTCCTTTTCCAGGCAAGGAAGAAAATAAAACTCCAACAGAAATGCAGGAGAGCTCAACTCTCAATTTCCCACATTTGCCCACAAAACTCTTCAAGAAATCTCAAGATCTATACTTCCAAGAAGGAAGAAGGATGCACCAGGGAAAATCAAAATGTTCATTTAACCTTTTCCGATAAAAGATTCAAACTTAGCTCCACCCAACTTAAGGTCTGCACAGGGGGAAACTCCAACACTTTTCTCAGATAGGGAGGACAACAACCACATAAGTATCCTCCCCAAGACGGTCCATAATAACCAATAAAACCGGGTGTCAAAGCAAAGATTACGACCAACGACGCGCAACACAAAACTTATTCTTTGTCTTCACCCAAAGAAGACAAAACCACAAACCGCCACAAGAACAATCAGCGAGAATCCAATACCCAAACACTTTTCTTTTGGTTTCAATCAACTAAAACCAAGAAAACCAACCAAACCGACCGTCGGGACGATAAAGAACATCTGAAGGAATCCACCACTAACTCTTCTTTTTGACTCCAATCAACTACCCAAACTGCGACAGAAAAGGTAAGCACTCTTCTCCTACAGGGGTTAATAGTTCTTCAGTGATGGCGCTAATCAGCCACACCGTCAAACCTCACCCTTACTATGAAATAAGAGAGGTGGCCGAAACCCTTCGGCACCAAAACCTCACTTTATCACAACAACAAGAACAATTCAATCATTTATCTCATAGATATGACAACATGCATTAACAAATGAAGCGTTCAACATCATAGCTTAAATACAACATTTAAGTGTAAAGAAACGATACACATACCCTTTCCTACTGTGCATCCATTGTGTGTCAAATTTTAGATTAGTTATACCACTTTTGCAAGTTTTAATATTGCTATCCTATGACAAAATTTTAGTAAAAACCTAAGACATGTTTCTAAGTTATTCCACATCTCATTTTAGTTGTAACCTAAGGTATGACACTAAAAATACATATTCCAAGGACTTACAGCCCGCTCTGATACCAACTGTAACACCCCGGCATCTAGTATGCCCGAATGCTACCAAACAAAGACTAAACATCAACTAAATACCATACATGAAGACAAATTTCAGCAAAGGCACAAATGCTAAACACCGAAATTTCGGCAGCATCTCCTTTGTTTTATCTTGATTTGAACAATAGCAATATCATAGCAAAATATTTCATAACATAAGACATCTAAAGCAACAATATTTAATGGATAAAACATCATCATAAAGAATTAAACCAAAACCAACCACACAAACATCTATAGCTAAGCAAAGAGGATCAACAACACATTAAAATTAATCCATACACCTAGTTCAGGGCACTATTATTATGATCATGACTCAAGGTTGGTAAATGTGACTGGAACTACGTGAAGATGTGTAGCTAATGCCCTTTCCCACATGCCGGTGTCATGGTACCTAAAAAAAAACAACATAAACACAAGCGTGAGTTCAAAACTCAGCAAGCATATTGCAATGGTACAACAAGAAAAATTACATGCCAATAATATCTCACATCATGTAAACCATCTCATTCATAATCACATATCATTATCATCATCATTATGTATGCAATGCGATGCTATGCTCATGTCTCCTTGTAAACTCATACCGGTATGGTTGAGTACACACCCGTCGGTGTGCACCCTCTCCCCCCTTCCATCCCGAAGATGGAGGGTGCCTACTCCTCGCTTCCGTTCACCGCGGTGAATGGAATCACGATGTAGGACTTACTCATTGGCTCTCCGGAATAGTCATAACTTTCTCACCGACCTTCCCCGGACTAGTTATGACTTTCTCACCGCCCGGGCCTTGTATCATGCCATGTATGCAAATATGCCAACATCATGAATAACTTGTACATTAACATATGGCATCATCATGGATAACTTGTACATTAACACATGGCATCATCACATAATAAACATATTCATCATATCAGTGGCAAACATTAAAGCATGGCATGTGAACATATCATATATTCAAATTTCAATCTCAATCAATCAAACAACCCACAATCCGCTACCCATTCCAATACACTTGCCTCAACCACGGGCGACGGATTGGCGAGATGAAGAGGGCACTCCGGAGTCACACCACGTGCACATAGGTACCACACACTCACAATCATGTCCACAAAACAGTATGCAAACCCTCATTTACCCCGACATTGCCAACTACTCGCAAAACCCAAAAACAGAGATTCTGTCCCGTCGGGACAGCAGCCTTCCAAAAGGCATAACTCGGGTTCTAAGACTCCGAATCAATTAAACGAGTACATCCTCATGTATCTTAGGAAATTTCCCAACTTTCTCTAGGTATATGGAAAGATGATTCGGACTCTAAAGTTGTTTAATCTACAAAATACCGTGATCTGTTCCAATCACGTCACAGATTTTAACACGCTCGGTAAAATAGCCATAACTTTCAAACGGCTGGGCGGAATTGGACGTTCTTTATATCCACTGAAAGATTATTAAATTATCTACAACTTCTACAACATCCGTACGACCAGATTCCGACTTTAAATTGGCAAAAACCTAAGCCCTAGATCGAATGCTCATTCTGCCCAAAACAGAGGACGTGACCAACTCAAGAATCCATCTACTCTAATCAAATCCAGCACCACCAATTGATCTAAAAACTTTATAAACACCTTTGGAACAGTACCTAAACCAACCCCAAGGATTCCCATGGCCATACCTTCGCCCGACGCACGAAAACCCAACAGATCTCCTCCCGGTTCACCCGATCTCCTTCCACGCGCCGATTACGCCAGATCCTCTCGTCGCGGAGTTTCCCAATGGAGAGGGCACTGAATTGGAGAGTTGTGGCAGCAAGGGGTGAGTATGGATCCCTCCTAGGGCCGGCTAGGGGAGGAAGGGAGGTGGAGGAGCAAGGGGAGGGGGTGGAGGCGCAATGCCAAGGGGAGGGATGGCACAAGGGGCTTGGCGGCTAGGGTTAGCCCCTTTGGGGCGCATGGGGGGGGCAGCAGGGCTGCTGCCCCAAAACTCCTCCTTATGGGCCTAAAACTCCCCCACCTTTGGCCTAGGTTAGACCCCCCAAGGCCCAAACTACCCCGGAAGCCCAAATTCTCCCCCGGAAAGCCCAAATTCTCCCCCGAAAAGCCCAAACTCACGGAAAAAAAGCCCAAAGACATGACACCAATGTCATTCCAGAATGCCGACATCGAAAAAGACTCAAACCGTCATTCCGTAGTGTCACATTGGGACTCGGGTGGAATTTCGGGTACGAACCGGAATTTAGAAATTCGACTTTTCGGATGATAAAGGATTGAACTCCAATTTCGGTATGATAAGGATGCCAGGTTAAGTATAACACCGAATAAAACCCAATTTTTGAATTTAATTTAAATTAAATTAGCTTTTGACAAAAGATCAAAATTGGGGATGTTACACTTGAGAGGTATCTTTTTGTCAAACTAATAGGTATTTTTAAGCATCGTATAATTATACAAGTTGTTGTAGTTGTTAGATCTTAGACCATCATCACATGGTTACCAGAAGGCAGCTTATTGGTGATTAGTAAACAATTAGTTAAGCTGCTACTCTACTAGCTACCTTGGTTGCATATGACAAATTACATGATTGCATGTTGTTTCTTTGTAAGAAAAAAAACTTTATTCACTGTTAACCACTTAATGGTTAGCTCCTTCTCTGTATTAAATGTCTATATCTATGGACTTGTGATTCATCTAACACAAATCAAGTTTTAAAAAATTGTAGTTAATTTTATTAAATGGTTACCTCCTTCATTGTATTAAATGTTGCTAAGCGTAACTAGAATCCAATCAAGTTTTAAAAAGTTGTAGTTAATTTTATGATATGCTTTATCTCTTTGATTATGTCAAATTTTCTATATTGGAATTATGTAATTTTCATCGTATTGTTAATTAGGATTAATATTATATACTTGCTCTTATTATCGCACTTTATTCAACAATCCAGAAATATGCTGAAATTATCAATGTTAGCGTTTAGGTTGCATAACCTATGCATCTCCCATTCGAGGTTGCCTGTTTATAAATATGCTAGAATGACATATTTATAAGAATGCGGTCTCGAATTGTCTATGTTTTTGGACATTTCGAGGATATGTGGTTCGGTCAAGTTCCTAATGAAGCCGCTGTACAACTCCAGAGAAAGTTTCGACAGCATATCCCTAGTGTTCTCCGGATACATACCTTTTGTTGAGTCGTGTATTTGGAGAACAGTAGGGAGATGCTGCCAAAATTTTCAGTAGAGTTGTACAACAGCTTAGGAACTTGCTCGAATCACACAACCTTGAATGGAATTAGCAACTAAGCTAATTAGATATTAGGAGTCATCATTGGTACATAATTAGTTGGTCAATAGATAGACGTTTCTTTAAGATCATCCATTAATATTTTAATTTTCAATTTACATGATTCATTATCAAGTCGACATAATAGCTTTGAATTGTTTTTGCTCATGCAAAATATAAGACCATGACAAATATATGATTTGCTCCCTCTCATGAAGTTTAGGTTTGATATATATATGTGAAATATAGCAAAGAGATAGCACCAGCTCAACGCTAGAGAGAGAAGAAGGTGCTGCTGAGGCACCGCCAAGTAAGGTGAGAAAGGGTTGATGACCAAATAAAGGGGCCACAGGGAGAACCCCACATGTTCTCCACTTTGATGCCATAGGGGTTTTCATAGGTCCTAGCAAGTATAAGGGGTGCTACTCATTTCTCAGCCAATTGGTGAGGGAGAGTGCCAATCACTGTTAAGGACTGGAGGAAGGATGTTGTGACACCTCGGAGTGTCGTAACCTTATTTAGCGGGCATGATAAGGTTAATTACAGTATGAGATGTGGAAATAAGGTTAAAACCATAAGAATTGCAGGTTAATAACGTTTCCGGGCCGATTCCGGGCCGTTTCCGGGGTTTTGGGCCTTTCCGGGAGTTTTTGGGCCTTAAAGAGGGGTTGTGGGCCTTGGTGGGATGGATTAGGGCACCTCCTTGGACACGAATTCCATGTTGGGGGCTGGTGGGAGGGCCTCCCTGCCCTTTTTGGGCGCCCCCACCCCCCCCCCCATTGCGCCACACCCCTTCCTTGCGCCCCCTCCCCCTCCCCCCAAAGCCCTAGCCGCCACACCCCTCTCCCCAACCGTGCGCCCCCTCCACCCCCTTCTCCACCTCCACACCACCTCCCCTCCACCCCTTGCTTCCCTAGGGTGGCCTCCCCACCCCTGCACCTCGTGGATTCATCCCGTGGAGCGAGGAGCGAGGAGCGAGGAGCGAGGAGCGAGGAACGTGGAGCGAGGAGCGATTCGAGAGGGGATTCATTGGAGTTTTGTGCGTCGGGCAAAGGTATGATCATGGGGTTCCCTGGGATTGATCTAGGTACTGTTATTAAGGTGAATATCAAGTTTTTAGATCAATTGGTGGTGCTGGATTGGAGTAATTTGGGTTAGATCTAGATGTTGCCACGTTTCTGTTTTCGGGCAGATTGAGCAGTCGAGCTAGGGTTCGAGTTTTTGTCAATTTAGATTTTGAATCTGACCGTACGGACTTCTAGGAAGTTGTATATAATTTCATTACCTTTCAGTGGACGTAAAGCACGTTAAATTCCGATCAGCCGTTTGAAAGTTATGGTTGTTTTACCGAGCGCCTAAAAATCTGTGACGCGATTGGAACAGATCTCGGTAATCTGTAGATTAAACAACTTTAGAGGCCGAATCAGTCTTTCCTTATACCTAGAGAAAGTTGGGAAATTTCCTAAGCTACGCGAGGATGTACTCGTTTAATTGATTCGGAGTCCCAGAACTCAAGTTATGCCTTTTGCAAGGCTGCTGTCCCGCCGGGACAGAACCTCTGTTTTTAGGTTTTGCGAGTAGTTGGCAATGTCGGGTTAGATGGGGGTTAGCGTACTGTTTTGAGGTTATGATTGTGAGTGTGTGATGCCTATGTGCAGGTGGTGTGACCCCGGGAGTGCCCTCTTCTTCCCGCCAATCCGTTGCACGTGGTTGAGGCAAGTGTGTTGTGATGGATAGCGAGTTGTAGGTTGCATGTTGAGATTAGATGAAATTGTCTATATGATATATGTCCACTTGCCATGTTTTAATGATTGCTATGATATGATGAGTATGTTTAAGATGTTATGATGCCATGTGTTAATATATGATTTTATATATTGTTGGCATGCTTGCATACATGACATGTTACATGGCCCGGGCGGTGAGAAAGTCATTAACTAATCCGGGAAGGTCGGTGAGAAAGTTATGACTAATCCGGAGAGCCATTAGAGTAAATCCTACATCGTGATTCCATCTACCGTGGGTGATGGAAGCGAGGAGTAGGCACCCTCCATCTTCGGGATGGAAGGGGGGAGAGGGTGCACACCGACGGGTGTGTACTCAACCATACCGGTATGAGTTTCCAAGGAGACATGAGCATTGCATTTCATTGCATACACAATGATGATAAATTTGTTAAGTGTTCATAATTGAGATGATATACATGATGTGAGATGTTATTTCTATGATATTGTTATTGTTGTCCATTGTAATATGCTTGCTGAGTTTTCGAACTCACGCTTGTGTTTTCTTGTTGTTTTAGGTACCATGAGAACGGCATGCGGGAAAGGGGAATAGTCACACGCCTACACGTTGCTTCACCTTAATGTTTCCCCAAGTCAATTCATTTAGTTTGATAATAAATTGCGTGTGATGGTCATTAAGTTAAGGTTTAGCTTGGTTAATGAGAGTTCTATTGTTCGTTTGACACTTGGAACTTTAAGTGCTTAATGTTAGTCTTTGATTGTCGTTAAGACTCTATTTATTGCTGTTTTAGATGTTTCTCTTATTGCCATATAATGCTTTACTGTTGTTGCTCCTTAAATTCATGATAAAACAAATGAGGTGCTGCTAAAATCTCGGTTTTTAGCCTATGCGCCTTTGCTGGAATTTTATGTTAAATGTGGTATTTAGATGTTGTTTAGCTTATGTTTGGTAGCATTCAGGCATATTAAATGCCGGGGTGTTATAGTTGGTATCAGAGCGGGCTGTAGATCCTTGGAATATGTATTTTTAGTGTTATGCCCTAAGTTGCAACTAAAATATGATCTGGAATAACCTAGAAACATGGCTTAGGATCTAACTAAAACTTTGTTATAGGATAGCAACATTAAAACTTGTAAAAGTGGGATAACTAATCTAAAATTTGACACACTTGGTTGCACAGTAGGATGGGGTTTTGGTTCATCATTGCATTGCGCTTAATTATTTAATGAAGGATATGCTTATGATGATGTTTGATCTATGATCTTGATTGTGTGATTTTGTGTTTATGTTTTTGTGTTTGGATGGTTGTCTGTCTAAAGCAGCCATGCCGAGGGGTAGAGGCCGTGGACGCCGTGGCCGTGGAGGCCAGGGGCGAGGCTCCCAGGGAGTTGCGGAGTCTGTTGCTGAGGGTAGCGTTTCGCTCAACGCTCATGGGCCAGCTCAGGAGGAGCTTCCAGCTGCACAGTCAGGGGCGGGGGTACCCGCCGTCAATGAGGATTTAGTTCAGGCTCTGCAGAGGGAGATTCAGGAGCTGCGCCAGCAGTTGCGGGCAGCCCCTGCTGTTGTGCCTCCCCCTGCAGTGGCCCCAGTTGTTGCCCCCGTTGTGCCGGAGCCGAGGATGAGTCTCCGGGAGTGGATGTCCCTCCGTCTTGACACTTTTGACGGAGCGGGCACGCCGATCCAGTCCGCTGATTGGCTGCGGTACATGGAGAGGCAGTTTGAGGTCCTAGAGTTGACCTCAGTCCAGAGGGCTCGTTTTGTGGCCTTTCAGCTGAAGGGCCAAGCTGACATCTGGTGGGAGGGGGTTCTGGCTGCTAGAGCCCCCGATCTGGGTCCCGCTACCTGGGAGGACTTTGTGGCTCGCTTCCGAGCCAAGTTCTACCCAGAGTCTTTCCTTGAGCGGATGGAGCACACTCTGACGACTCTTTCCCAGGGAAAGAGGTCGGTGGCAGAATATGAGGTGGAGTTCAACAGCGTGGTGCGCTTCGTACCGGCTGTGGCAGCCGATGATCGGGAGAAGGCAAGGAGGTTCCGTAGGGGCCTCAACCAGGAGTTCAGAGTTGTCATGGGGGCGACTGTCCCTCGTGACTTCTGCTCCGTGGTGGAGCAGGCGAAGGGCATGGAGCTCGAGCTGGAGCTCTCCCGGGATAAGCAAAACCCGGGTGGTTCAGGGGTTCCTGCGGCCCCAGGCGGGGGCCAGAAGAGGACCTTTGGTAGAGGAGGTGGGTCTTCTCAGCGACCCACCTTCAAGAAGTTCAAGGGAGGACAGGGCTCCTCCTCAGGGGCTAAGATGGGGCCGCCCCAGTCGTCTTCTTCGCGAGCGGCTGTTCGTCCTGTGCCCGGGCAGGGCATGAAGTGCTTCAAGTGCGGTGGTGAACACCGTGCTTCAGAGTGTGGTTGGACCGGGAGTTGCAACCACTGTGGCATGCCCGGCCACATGGGACGAGTCTGCCGGATGAATCCCGGTAGCATCATCAAGTGGGAGACGGTGCCTTCTCCTCCCACTCCAGCGGCGTCTTCTAGAGGATCGGTGCACATGATGGCTGCTCCTGTTTCTCGATCGCCCTTATGCGTGGCGCCACGATGGCGTCTTGGTGCCCGCACCGTCTGCTCCTCCTCGATTGCCTCCTCCGCCCCAGCCTTGATGGGGCATCACCGGAGTCGGGCTCCCTCTGCCTTGGCGCCACCAGGAGTGTACGCTTTGCCGACCGCCGAGTCAGCCGGGCATCCAGAGGTGGTTTCAGGTACTCTACTCGTGGATTCCGTTGATGCCTTTGTTCTGTTTGATTCCGGTGCATCCTATTCCTTTGTGTCGTCGGAGTTTGCTAGTAGAGCTAAGTTGGGAGTTCAGCGGATTTCTGAGTCTGTGCTAGTCAGTTCTCCTGGGGGTTTGATTGCTAGCTCTTTGGTTTGCCCGGGTTGCACCATTGCCATTGATGATGAGGTTTTCTTTGCCAACCTTATGGTGATCCAGTTGGCTCCTTTTGATGTCATTTTGGGCATGGACTGGCTGCATCAGTACCGTGCCAAGATCTGTTGTTTCTGGAAGACAGTTGCCTTGCAGGCCCCGTCAGGGGTAGAGCTGACCTTTCAGGGTGGTATACCTTCCAGCTCCGTCTTTGCTTTGACTAGTCTGTTTTCTGGTCGCCGTTTGAGGCATTTGGGTTTCCTCATGGCTTTGTCAGAAAAGCCATCTTCTTCAGTTTCCATTGAGGAGATTCCTGTTGTGAAGGAGTTTGTTGATGTGTTCCCTGACGAGTTGCCTGGTTTACCTCCCGTGAGGAATGTGGAATTTCGTATTGATCTTGTTCCTGGCACTCGACCCATTTCTATCTCTCCATACCGCTTGGCTTGTCCTTTTCAAGACGAGTTGAAGAAGCAGTTGGAGGATCTGTTGGCCAAGGGCTTTATTCGGCGTAGCGTTTCGCCATGGGGAGCACCCGTTCTCTTTGTCTCGAAGAAGGATGGAAGTTGGCGCATGTGCATTGATTATCGTGCTCTTAATCAAGTGACAGTAAAAAACAAGTACCCTTTGCCTCGCATCGAGGATCTGTTTGACCAACTGAAGGGAGCAAAGGTGTTCTGCAAGATTGATCTTCAGTCGGGGTATAATCAGATCCGTGTGAGGGAGCAGGACATTGAGAAGACTGCTTTCTCCACTAGGTATGGGCATTATGAATTTAAAGTTATGTCTTTTGGACTAACTAATGCTCCTATTTGTCTTTATGGAGGCGATGAACAGTATGCTACACAAGTACCTTGATGAGTTTGTGGTAGTGTTCATCGATGACATTACAGTTTACTCTAAATCAAAAGAGGAGCATGAACGACACTTGAGGCTTGTCTTTGAGCACCTTGAGGAGAATCGGTTCTTTGATAAGCTGAAAAAGTGCGAGTTCGGATTTGAAGTGGGTTTTCTTGGCCACATCATCAATCCAGAGGGCATATCGGTAGATCCTAGCAAAGTCTCAAGATTTTGGATTGGAAGAGGCCTTCCAATGTCAAAGAGGTGCGTAGTTTCCTTGGGTTGGCTGGCTACTATCGGCGTTTTGTGCAGGATTTCTCTATCATTGCCAAGCCACTTTCGCAGCTGACTCAGAAGGGGATGAAATTCCAGTGGACTGCAGAGTGTGAGCACAGTTTCTGCACTTTGAAGGAGAAGTTAGTGACTGCTCCTGTTCTTACCCTTCCCGAGCCGGGGAAGCGCTTCACTGTGTATTCTGATGCTTCTCGGTTGGGACTTGGTTGTGTACTCATGCAAGATGGCAAGGTGATTGCTTATGCTTCGAGGCAGTTGAAAAAGCATGAGCAGAATTATCCCACTCATGATCTTGAGCTTGCGGTGTGGTGTTTGAATTGAATATATGGAGGCACTATCTGTATGGTGAGTCTTGTGATATTTTCACTGATCACAAGAGCCTCAAGTACATCTTTACTCAGAAAGATTTGAACTTGAGGCAGAGGAGGTGGCTAGAGTTGATAAAGGATTATGACCTCACTATCCAGTATCATCCGGGCAAAGCAAATGTGGTGGCCGACGCTCTCAGTCGCAAGACAATGCCCCCTGTTGTTGATTGTCTTGTTGCTGATTTTGAGCGTTTGAGAGTCTCCTACTGCCTTGCGGGGACCGTGCAGGCTGAAACTCAAATGATTCTTGAGTCAGCGATTCCTGAACGTGTGCGAGAGGCACAGCAGCATGATCGTTTGCTCCAGCAGGTGAGGAAACGCCTTGAGGATGGCAAGTCTGGAGACTTTACTGTTGATGATGCGGGAGCTTTGAGGTTTCAGGGCCGTGCATGCGTGCTCAGAAATCTCAAGTGAAAGAAGACATCCTGAAAGAAGCTCATCGCACCCGTACACGGTCCATCTGGGAGACCAAGATGTCTGAGGACTTGAAGAAGAATTTCTGGTGGAAAAGGATGAGAGTGGATATTGCCAAGTATGTGGCGTCTTGTGGGATTTGCCGGAAGATCAAAGCTGAGCATAAAGCGTCCGGCCGGCTGTTGCGGCCTTTGGAGATTCTGTGTGGCCATGGGATGACATCTCCATGGATTTTGTGGTTGGCTTACCTCGTACTCCACGAGGAAGGATCTTGTTTGGGTTGTGGTGGACCGTCTCGGCAAGTCTGCGCATTTCATTCCCATCCGCACGACCAATTCAATGAGCGAGTTGGCTCCCATCTATGTGCGGGAGATTGTGAGATTGCATGGTGTACCCAAGACCATTATTTACGATCGGGATGCGAAGTTCGTCTCCAAGTTAGGAGAGTTTGCAGAGTGCTTTGGAGTGCAGCGGCTTCGCCTTAGTACCGCTTTCCACCCTCAGACAGATGGGCAGTCTGAGCGTACCATCCAAACTTTGGAAGACATGCTCAGGGCCTGTGTGATGGCTTGGAAGGGTAGCTGGGAAGACCATTTGCCCCTTGCAGAGTTTGCTTACAATAACAGCTATCATTCCAACATCCGGTCTGCTCCTTATCAGGTGCTGTATGGCCGGAAGTGCAGATCGCCACTTTGTTGGGATGCTGTGGGCGAGAGAGCTATTCTTGGACCGGATTGGGTGCAGCAGACTGTTGATCGTGTGTCGGAGGTTCGGCAGAACCTTATCGCAAAGACAGAGCGAGAAAAGCTATGCTGATGTGAGGCGGCGAGACTTGGAGTTTGAGGTGGGTGATAGCGTACTCTTGCGAGTATCGCCCACCAAGGGTGTGGTGCGTTTTGGCACCAAAGGAAAGCTCAGTCCAAGGTATGTTGGGCCTTTTCCTATCTTCGCCCGAGTTGGCAGGTTGGCCTATCGCCTAGAGCTACCGGAATCCATGCAAGGTGTGCATAATGTGTTCCATGTCTCGATGTTAAAGAAATACTTGCATGATCCGGAGTTGGTGGTTCCATTGGAACCATTAGTGCTTGAGCAGGACCTCACCTTCGAGTCCCGTCCTGTGGAAATTCTGGGGACTTCAGAGCGAGTGATGAAGAACAGGACGCTTAAGTTTGTCAAGGTCCTGTGGTCACAGCAGACCGAGAGAGAAGCGACTTGGGAGCTGGAATCTCGCATGCGCGAGAAGTATCCCGAGCTTTTCGCCTCAGGTATGTGATGTGAAAACCTAGCTATCTTTGGTTTTGCTGGGTTTCGTGTTGGTGCGTTTAGATTCGAGGTCGAATCCTGTTGAAGGGGGGAAGAATGTGACACCTCAGAGTGTCGTAACCTTATTTAGCGGGCATGATAAGGTTAATTACAGTATGAGATGTGGAAATAAGGTTAAAACCATAAGAATTGGAGGTTAATAACGTTTCCGGGCCGATTCCGGGCCGTTTCCGGGGTTTTGGGCCTTTCCGGGAGTTTTTGGGCCTTAAAGAGGGGTTGTGGGCCTTGGTGGGATGGATTAGGGCTCCTCCTTGGACACGAATTCCGTGTTGGGGGCTGGTGGGAGGGCCTCCCTGCCCTTTTTGGGCGCCCCCACCCCCCCATTGCGCCACAATCCCTTCCTTGCGCCCCCTCCCACTCCCCCCAAAGCCCTAGCCGCCACACCCCTCTCCCCAACCGTGCGCCCCCTCCACCCCCTTCTCCACCTCCACACCACCTCCCCTCCACCCCTTGCTGCCCTAGGGTGGCCTCCACACCCCTGCACCTCGTGGATTCATCCCGTGGAGCGAGGAGCGAGGAGCGAGGAACGTGGAGCGAGGAACGATTCGCGAGGGGATTCATTGGAGTTTTGTGCGTCGGGCAAAGGTATGATCATGGGGTTCCCTGGGATTGATCTAGGTACTGTTATTAAGGTGAATATCAAGTTTTTAGATCAATTGGTGGTGCTGGATTGGAGTAATTTGGGTTAGATCTAGATGTTGCCACGTTTCTGTTTTCGGGCAGATTGAGCAGTTGAGCTAGGGTTCGAGTTTTCGTCAATTTAGAGTTCGAATCTGACCGTACGGACTTCTAGGAAGTTGTAGATAATTTCATTACCTTTCAGTGGACGTAAAGCACGTTAAATTCCGATCAGTCGTTTGAAAGTTATGGTTGTTTTACCGAGCGCCTAAAAATCTATGACGCGATTAGAACAGATCTCGGTAATCTGTAGATTAAACAACTTTAGAGGCCGAATCAGTCTTTCCTTATACCTAGAGAAAGTTGGGAAATTTCCTAAGCTACGCGAGGATGTACTCGTTTAATTGATTCGGAGTCCCAGAACTCAAGTTATGCCTTTTGCAAGGCTGCTGTCCCGCCGGGACAGAACCTCTGTTTTTAGGTTTTGCGAGTAGTTGGCAATGTCGGGTTAGATGGGGGTTAGCGTACTGTTTTGAGGTTATGATTGTGAGTGTGTGATGCCTATGTGCAGGTGGTGTGACCCCGGGAGTGCCCTCTTCTTCCCGCCAATCCGTTGCACGTGGTTGAGGCAAGTGTGTTGTGATGGATAGCGAGTTGTAGGTTGCATGTTGAGATTAGATGAAATTGTCTATATGATATATGTCCACTTGCCATGTTTTAATGATTGCTATGATATGATGAGCATGTTTAAGATGTTATGATGCCATGTGTTAATATATGAGTTTTATATATTGTTGGCATGCTTGCATACATGACATGTTACATGGCCCGGGCGGTGAGAAAGTCATTAACTAATCCGGGAAGGTCGGTGAGAAAGTTATGACTAATCCGGAGAGCCATTAGAGTAAGTCCTACATCGTGATTCCATCTACCGTGGGTGATGGAAGCGAGGAGTAGGCACCCTCCATCTTCGGGATGGAAGGGGGGAGAGGGTGCACACCGACGGGTGTGTACTCAACCATACCGGTATGAGTTTCCAAGGAGACATGAGCATTGCATTTCATTGCATACACAATGATGATAAATTTGTTAAGTGTTCATAATTGAGATGATATACATGATGTGAGATGTTATTTCTATGATATTGTTATTGTTGTCCATTGCAATATGCTTGCTGAGTTTTCGAACTCACGCTTGTGTTTTCTTGTTGTTTTAGGTACCATGAGAACGGCATGCGGGAAAGGGGAATAGTCACACGCCTACACGTTGCTTCACCTTAATGTTTCCCCAAGTCAATTCATTTAGTTTGATAATAAATTGCGTGTGATGGTCATTAAGTTAAGGTTTAGCTTGGTTAATGAGAGTTCTATTGTTTGTTTGACACTTGGAACTTTAAGTGCTTAATGTTAGTCTTTGATTGTCGTTAAGACTCTATTTATTGCTGTTTTAGATGTTTCTCTTATTGCCATATAATGCTTTACTGTTGTTGCTCCTTAAATTCATGATAAAACAAATGAGGTGCTGCCGAAATCTCGGTTTTTAGCCTATGCACCTTTGCTGGAATTTTATGTTAAATGTGGTATTTAGATGTTGTTTAGCTTATGTTTGGTAGCATTCAGGCATATTAAATGTCGGGGTGTTATAGATGTCAGCGTCGAGTAGAAGAACTAGCTATGGGATGAAGTTAAGGGGAAATGAATTATACCAGAGAAAGATGAAATCAATGTGAGACGGTTTGACTTGCAGAGAATGGGTGTGTCCTTGAGGCACTTCAGTGTTCTCATGCATGTTAACTACGTGCTAAAAGGCCGTACAACCTTCCAGTAGTATCCGTTTATGACTCCCGAGGTTTGGGAGGAGTTCACAAGGATGAAGAGTACGCCTGAGGTGGAGGAGCTAAGAGAGAAGAACATCGCTATACAAAGGCAGAACACACACGTGAACCTCGGTTCCGGCGGCTACGTTGGGAAGAAGGCAGAGTGGGCACGACTTGCTGAGGAGTGTGCAAACTTTGGAACAACGATACCTTACTCACATATATGTGAGGATCTCGCATGCGACTGGGTATTAGTGAGGACGAAGAAATCCCTTAGTTTTGAAGAAGGAAAAACCCTATAGTACGTGTCTATGTCTGCCATAATTTAGCAGCTACAGGCTTCACTACTACAGAAGGATTTATTACAGATGGTTCACAAATTCATCACAGACGGTTTTGTGAACCATCTGTATCAAACTGTCAGTGATGACTTATAGTCATCACAAACGGTTTTCTAACCGTCTATGAAAAAGTCATCACAGACAGTTCTAAATTACGAACCGTCTGTGAAAAAAGTCATTACAGATGGTTCTAATTTGAGACCGTCTGTAATGTGCACATCATCATAGACGGTTCCAAATTAGAACCGTCTGTAATGACTTTTTTCACATACGGTTTCAATTTAAAACCGTCTGTGATGTTGATTTTTCATTTTATTACTAATTTTGATTTATTGGCTAGCTTTATAAAATGCTAGTATTCTCATATACTCTGTGACGTGATGGTTCGTAACTCCCCAAGAACACTTAACTACTGAGTTATGTCGCTGATTTTAACACAATACGGGCACTTCCCAAGTGGTCACCCATCATAGTACTATTTTTGCCCAAGCACGTTTAACTTCGGAGTTCTTATATGATCTGATACTATAATGTTGGTATGATAGCATCTGAAATATAACGTGTTCCCCTCCCCTTAACCTCACAGAGCACCTGAACACTAATTTTAGTATTCTCATACTCCGAATACAGTTTGGAGATCAGGAAAACACAAAAAAAGACCGAAACGGCTACAAAACTTCGGAAGCCGTTTTGAGGCCCTAAACGATGTTTTTTTGGAATTCTATTTTTTTCACACGCATGCACTCGCCCAAAAGTTCAGGATCCGACCATCTAATTTTCTCACACTTTTTGTTATCTTTTCAACAAGCCAAAGAACGCCCCGATCGGAGCTACGAGTCAAAAGTTACGGCCATTTTACCAAACGTGCTCGGATTTTCTACTTGCAAACCGAATCAAACTTTATACCCAAAGGAAAAATTGAAGAGCTCATTGTGCTGATTCCAGAAAGCACAAGAACACCAAAATCGGAGTTACAAGTTAGAAGTTATAGTGTTTTTACCATTTCACCAAATGTGCACATCACAGACGGTTTTTAGTTAAGACCGTCTGCGATGTGGCTCTGATCACAGATGGTTTTGACCAAAACCCGTTTGTGATGTGCCCTGCCTCACCACAAACGGTTTTTAGTTAAGACCGTCTGCGATGTAACTTTCATTACAGACAGTTTTTGGCTAAGACCGTCTGTGATGTGCCCCTCCTCTTCATAGACGGTTTTTGGCTAGACGATTTTAGCTAAAAACCGTTTACGATGTTGTCACTGACGGTATAAGCCTTTCTATAGTAGTGCTTGTTAAATCTTGATTTATATTTTATTTTACTATATTAATTTCTAAATAGTCATTGTTTATCTTCAGTGTGACAGAGACATCTATTCGTAGTTGTCGGCGCCACTTGTTTTAAATTTCATAATTTAGGGAAAGATAGTGAGCGGTCTTACTAAGATATCCCTGGAATTCCTCACAAATTGTCCTTGCTCCAACCTGCAAAGTCTCAATCCGATGGTGCCATGCATGTGCACGTCTAGCTGGTACGTACGTCCTCTTAAACAATATTTTGCAAAACGAAAAATGATGATTTCGTACTCACTACAAGTCTCACTCACACACAAACAAACAAACGAATATATATACAATATAAACTCCATAAAAACTATATATAAATTTTTTAAAAAATTCTTAACAAATTACCTTACGCAGGGGAGGTGAACTTCTATAAACTTATAAAATTTAAAGGCCAAAATCAATCGTATTTGAAAGATATAAAAAAGACTAATTAATCTTAAATAGTGATTTTTTACTGTTTAGTACAATTCATGTGGCTGCTTGTTACTTTTATATCATTCAAATGCGACTGAGTTTGGTCTTTAAATTTTACAGAGTTGTAGAAAATCACCTCCTCTACATATGGTAATTTTTTAAGAATTTTTGAAAATTTGTACATATATTTTTTTTCATGAAATTTACCCGATAAAGATGGTTTACACTAGATATGTGCCCATATATATTATATACATATCGTTTTGGGATCATACTTTTAAAATTTTGATTATCAATATCTTTTAAGTATTTAATTTGATACATGGAAATCACATACAAAGATTTGTCGAAAAAGGTACTTTTATTATATTATAGTTTTATTGGAATTGGTAAATATATTACAATATAAATTAGTCGTCAAATTTGCATTTCGGAGACTGTGTTGGAGGGAGTACATATTAACAATAAATAAATAATATATCTCATTAGCAATTAGTTATGGTACTCCCTCTTATTCTTCTGGTTATATTTCGAAAACTAAGTGCACATAAGAATAATTTGAGTTCGTAAAATGAATCAACACTTCATAGCCCTTTGTGATTTTGTGATGTTTGTTCCGTGAAAATATCAAACGGAGTCTGGTGAAATTTAAATCAGCCATAATTCGCCATGATTTCGTCTGGTTTTACCAAATTCCACACGTGGCGCCTTATGTTTCGAACTGGTGGTAACTGGATTGTTCCCGAGCTAAGGTTCCTAATTTTCACTGAACAGAAGTTCGAAGTGTTTTACATGTAACACCCCGGTATTTAATATGCCGAAATGCTACCAAACATAGACTAAGTAACCTCTAAATACCAACATTACAAGTAAATTACAGCAAAGGAACAAATGCTAATACCGAAAATTTCGGCAGCATCTTCTTTGTTTTTCCATGATTCGAAGCAACAACAAAGTATCACAAGTTATATCATAACGGAAAGCATCTAAAACAGCAATAACATGTGTCATAGCAACAAAATAAGTCCAGGATAAGAGCATCTCCAGCAAGGGCCCCTAAAACAGGGTCCCTATTTTGGATTTAGGGGCTCCCCCTATTTTTTGAGGCCCTGTTTTCAGAACACAAGTCCAGCAACAGCCCCTAAATCTCAGCCCCTATTTTACTTTTTCTCCTATTTTGACATATCCGCTATGTATAATCTTTATTTGACACCACTAAAATTCAAT
Organism: Rhipidocladum racemiflorum; assembly: GCA_036346355.1. Classification (NCBI taxonomy): domain Eukaryota; kingdom Viridiplantae; phylum Streptophyta; class Magnoliopsida; order Poales; family Poaceae; genus Rhipidocladum; species Rhipidocladum racemiflorum. The sequence continues at coordinate 50,214,244 of CM070589.1, forward strand.
CAAAAATATTTGTAATACATAAAACATAAGCATATTAACATTTACAATTTAAAAACATGATATTTCAAATTTAAATTTAAAATTTTCAAAACATGATAAAATTTTCGAAGCCTCTCATGTATTTCCCTATCTTCAATAATAGGGGTTGTACTCGTGTCCCTGGGAATTGGGGCTGAGGAGGCAAATTTAGGGGCCTCCTAATTTTAGGGGCTTGAGTTGGGGCCCCCTGGGAATTGGGGCTGAGGAGGCAAATTTAGGGGCCCCCTAATTTTAGGGGCTTGAGTTGGGGCCCTGCTGGATCTGTTTTTTTTACTACACTCCCTATTTTAAGGTTTAGGGGCTGGTTTAGGGGCTCTGCTGGAGATGCTCTAAGGCATTCAACCACTTCATGAGCTAAACGAATCAAATAGTAAGACCGAGCACACAGTTAAGCAATTCTCCAAGTTTCATGGCAATACTTTCATTATCATGTCTCCAAATGATAACGCTGTCTAATTTGTGTGGAGCTACGTGTAGACGTGTAGCTAAACCATTTTACCCGCATGCCGGTTTCATGGTACCTAAGAAAAACAACATAAACACAAGCGTGAGTTTGAAACTCAGCAAGCATATTGCAATGGACAACAAGAACAATTACATGGCAATAATATCTCACATCATGTATATCATCTCATTCATGAACACATAACATTATCATCATCATTATGTATGCAATGCAATGCGATGCTCATGTCTCCTTCGAATCTCATACCGGTATAGTTGAGTACACACCCGTCGGTGTGCACCCTCTCCCCCCTTCTATCCCGAAGATGGAGGGTGCCTACTCCTCGCTTCCGTTCACCGCGGTGAATGGAATCACGATGTAGGACTTACTCATTGGCTCTCCGGAATAGTCATAACTTTCTCACCGACCTTCCCCGGACTAGTTATGACCTTCTCACCGCCCGGGCCATGTATCATGCCATGTATGCAAACATGCCAACATCATTAATAACTTGTACATTAACATATGTCATCATCATGGATAACTTGTACATTAACACACGGCATCATCACATAATAAACATATTCATCATATCAATGGCAAACATTAAAGCATGGCATGTGAACATATCATATATTCAAATTTCAATCTCAATCAATCAAACAACCCACAATTCGCTACCCATTCCAATACACTTGCCTCAACCACGGGCGACGGATTGGCGAGATGAAGAGGGCACTCCCGGGGTCACACCACCTGCACATAGGTACCACACACTCACAATCATGTCCACAAAATAGTACGCAAACCCTCATCTACCCCGACATTGCCATCTACTCGCAATAACCAAAAACAGAGGTTCTGTCCCGCCGGGACAGCAGCCTTCCAAAAGGTATAACTTGGGTTCTAAGACTCCGAATCAATTAAACGAGTACATCCTCACGTAGCTTAGGACATTTCCCAACTTTCTCTAGGTATATGTAAAGACTGATTCGGACTCTAAAGTTGTTTAATCTACAAAATACCGTGATCTATTCCAATCACGTCACAGATTTTAACACGCTCGGTAAAACAGCCATAACTTTCAAACGGCTGATCGGAATTTAACGTTCTTTATATCCACGGAAAGATAATGAAATTATATACAACTTCTTCAACATCGGTACGATCAGATTCCGAATCTAAATTGGCGAAAACCTAAGCCCTAGGTCGACTGCTCATGCTGCCGAAACAGAGGACGTGACCAATTCAAGAATCCATCTACTCTAATCAAATCCAGCACCACCAATTGATCTAAAAACTTGATAATCATCCTTAGAATAGTACCTAGCCCAACCCCAAGGATTCCCATGGCCATACCTTCGCCAGACGACCGAAAACCCAACGGATCTCCTCCCGGTTCGCGCGATCTCCTTCCTCGCTCCAAATCCACGTGATCTCCTCGTCGCGGAGCGCTCCAATGGACAGATCTTCGAGGTGTTGAGGTGGAGAACTCCCCTAGGGGCAGCAAGGGAGGTGGAGAGGGGAGGAGAGGGTTAGTGGCGCCATGGGGGAAGATGGAGAGGAAGGGAAAGGGTGGAGGCGCATGAGGGGGCTAGGGGTGGTGGCTAGGGTCGGGAGAGGGAGTTTGGGGCGCACCAAGGGGTGGGGGCCAGATTTGGCTGCCCAAAAGTCTCCCCCTTGGGCCCAAACCCCTCCACCGGAGGCCCAACTCAACCCCCAAGGCCCAAAGTCCCCCGGAGAGGCCCAAACACCCGAAAACGGCCCAAAAACACGCTATAAACGGCATAATGTAAAGTTTTAACCTCCATTTATATATTTTATAATGTTTTGACCTCAACAACCACATTTTATAAGATTACAACACTCCGTGGTGTCACATTCTCCCCCCTTCAACAGGATTCGACCCCGAATCCGAGACACGCCACTTCGCAAACAACCAAATCGAAGGGAGCTATGGTTCACGCCTCAGAACCCGCTTAGAAGCCCCTACGATTTGCACCAGCCAGCACTCAGAAGCAAGGAGCTAAGGATCAAAGACTGACAGCTCTAAAGATAACTCACATTCAAAACTTGCCAGAATTCTTACTCCACTTTGAAACACCGAGTACAAACATAGGATATTGGCGAGAAGTAGGTTGCTAGCTGAGACTAGATGAGGTTGATTATATGTGATGATCACTTGCCATGCTTTAATGATTGCCATTGATATGATGAGTATGTTTATCATGTTATGATGCCATGTGTTAATGTACAATCCGGAGAGCCAATGAGTAAGTCCTACATCGTGATTCCATTCACCGCGGTGAACGGAAGCGAGGAGTAGGCACCCTCCATCTTCGGGATGGAAGGGGGGAGAGGGTGCACATCGACGGGTGTGTACTCAACCATACCGGTATGAGTTTCTAAGGAGATATGTGCATCGCATTGCATTACATTCCATTGCATTATATGAGGATGATTTATGATGATGTCAATGATATGCTTACACTATGAATATGAGATGTGTATGATGTTGTATGTAAAAAGGTGGTGATGAAGGTATTGAAATGTATTTTCTTGTTCCATTGCAATATACTTGCTGAGTGATGAACTCACGCTTGTGTTTATGTTGTTTTTCTTAGGTACCATGAAACCGGCATACGGGAAAAAGGATTTAGCTACACATCTACACGTAGCTCCACACAAATTAGACAGTGTTATCATTTGGAGTCATGATAATGAAAGTATTGCCATGAAACTTGGAGAATTGCTTAACTGTGTGCTCGGTCTTACTATTTGGTTCGTTTAGCTCATGAAGTGGTTGAATGCTTTATCCTGGACTTATATTGTTGCTATGTCACATGTTATTGCTGTTTTAGATGCTTTCCGTTATGATATAACTTGTGATACTTTGTTGTTGCTCCGAATCATGGAAAAACAAAGGAGATGCTGCCGAAATTTTCGGTATTAGCATTTGTTCTTTTGCTGTAATTTACTTGTAATTGTGGTATTTAGAGGTTGCTTAGTCTATGTTTGGTAGCATTCCGGCATATTAAATACCGGGTGTTACATTACAATTCCATGCACATCTCATCATTGGAAGAATGGACCTTTTCCTATTTGAAAGGAAAACAACCAGAAGATAATCGAGAACCCTATCTTATACTTCTGGCTCCGATTCTTCCCTCCATCGATCTGCGCTCTTCTAATTGGTCAAGTCTAACATTTTTTTTGAGACCGAGTGCTCTTATTGGTCAAGTCCAACATGATAGGCTTCAAAATCAACGTTTACACACTTTTGGACATGCACCCTTGCACGTCACACGGCCAACTTTGCCCATGCCTTGCATGGATGATGGGAAACTCATCTAGAACTGTCACGTCTGATCTTTTTGCTCAAGTTCTTAACTGCTAGATAAAGAAGTAGAGTTAAATTCGACTTCTATGTTTTTTTTTTTTAATTGAAGCAAGTTAGAAATTCCAGTTTGATTCTTCCTCTTCCTTTTTTGAACGACACAAACAAACATAAAAAAGGATAAGAAGACTTGAGAAACATGCCCCAGAATTCCAGCCAAACTCATACATAGTTTTGACCTGTTAATTAATTATTAGGTCTAACTCATATGTGTTTTGCAAGCTATGATGATACTTTTAATAGTAAATTTCAGAAAACTACGGTTTCTTATACAAACGATAATAAAACTATATGTTTTAGCTTCTATTTAATAAACTACAGATTTTAGAAGAACATGCATGTATTTAAAAACTACATGTTTTAAAATTAACCATTTATTGTAACAGGTCTGACAATATGGGACTACATGGTAGCCTCAAACGCAAATGAAACGGGAAATAGGGGTCTACACTGTCAGATTCGTTACAACGAACTTTCAATTCTAAACATGTAGATTTGTAATGCAAATTCTTCTAAAATCTGTAGTTTTGTAAAGTAGAAAATAGAGCATGTAGTTTTTTTTTATAGATTGTACAGAAAACTTTTAGTTTTGTAAAATTACCTTTAATTAATATATATGATCACGCTATTACTTGTAGCAAATTTATTTTTAAACAACGAAACACATGGGCTTTGTTTAGAACCTACGATTTCATAGGCAATTTTGGAGGATTCCAGATCTTTCTCGTAAATTTGCTGTCAGACTGCCATCAATAAATTCTTGCGTTAGTTTAATGGAGTCCCGTGCTTGCTTGCTAAACAGGAATGCAACAAAAATTTGACAACAAATTTTGTTGCAAACAATATGAACCCTGTAGAATTCCGGTGTTTCAAAGGAGCTTTTCAAAAAGGGTTTAGTTCTCTTCCACATAAATTATTTCCGAACGGACAGCCAAATTAATTGATTTGTTTGTGTAGTAAAAAACCAGTTGCGTCGGATGGGACAGCCATGGCGTTAGCTAGTTAATTGGATGTCGTGCCGTCGCCTCTAGCTTGTCTCAAGTGGTACTAGTTATGACGACCGATGAAAATAACGTTACGTGCTACGCTAAACACGCCATTCGGGGCTTGAAGCTAAAAATTCTGACCTAATTAAGACGCGAACCTTTCTCTATTGATTTTTAAAACTCTTACGAAGACTAGGAATCTTCTTAGCTATAACATTTTTAAAATGACTTGGAATTTTTATAGTCGTCTTTGTATCGATCGATCACTACTATATTTATAAATACTGTATTATTTTTAGAAGCACATACTTTTACTCATGTTGTTTTTCTGTTCTACTAAGGGTACAAATTGGAGTAACACCTCTAATTTAGGGCAAACATGCGTGTAGAGTTAATTATGTCTCGAGCCGTCCGTCCATGTTGTACTACACCGACACTACGTACAACGGCGGCAGTGACAAGGTCCACACTACTACAGATCTGGTCTTCCATACTGGTCCATCAGTACCGGTTATGCATGAACCGAGACTGACAATTACATCAGTCCCAGTTCAACGGTCTAGTGGTCTGGGGGTTATATCAGTACCGGTTTAATATACAACCAGTACTGGTGATCCCACATTAGCACCGGTTGGTGTATTAAACTGATACTAAAACTCTTCGTCTCCCGCGCGCGCCTTCTCGATCCCGTCCCGCGCTCCTTTTCGATTAAACTCTTCGTGTTCATCAGAATTGAAGTGCATTCTCTTCGTCTTCCGATGCAGACCACCTATAAAACTATCAGATAACTGAGGGGGACATACGAGCATCAACAGGTGAGACATATAGTTAGCCCAATTAAAATGGCAGCTCATTCTCCTTCTCCCTCTGGCGCACCATCACCACCCCCAAAGGAGAAGCGTGAGGAGGAGGAGGATGAGGATGATGATGGGGAGGAGGAGGAGGAGGCCAAGATCCGCTGCGGGAGCTCGTCGAAGGAGGAGGGGGAGGGGGACAACAACGACGACGAGTGGTGGTTTTTGTGATGGTGCCACCCATCACTAAATATTATTTATATATATATATATATATTATAATTAATATATTGTTATGTTATTAACTATTGTAATTTAATGAATATAATATTTTGTGTTCTATATATCATGTTTTACCTTCAAATTTTATGCCTTTAGTAGGATTTTCATAATATGGTAATGTGAAGTAGGCCATTGTCGCAGCAATAATGAGCAAAAAATTATGGTCGCCGCTTCAACCCTGGGCGCCTCCCGCCGCCTCAACCGTTAAATTCAAAAATTCAAAAAATTATGAAACATTAAAAAAAATGTTCAAAAAAAATTATGCCACAATGAGAGAAATCGTTCAAAAAAATCGGCTTCGAGAAACATTCAACTGGACAGAGAAAATCAGGAGAAAATCGGATTTTTTTTCTTCAAAATTTTGGATTTCAAAACCATGCGATATCTAGAGGTTCAACTAGGGCTGAAAAAAAGCTCGTTTGTAGGGCTCGTTGGCTCGACTCAAAATTGCTCCAATTACACTTGTTTTTTGATTAATCATTGAATGAGTTAATTTCGAATGAAATTGGTTTTTGCTTTGGCTCGATTCGGCTCGATGGGTCGATTCTAAAAATACTTCCAAATTGTAAATAAAATTATATTAAATCAAAATATGTCAATTTTGAAAAAAGCTTGAAAAAATGGCGACTTGGCTCGATTTCCACCCCCGTTCAACGGTCAGTAGTATTGGGGGGCACATCAGTACCTGTTTAGAATACCAATCGGTACTGATTCCCCAACTTCAGTACCGGTCGGTTACACCGACCGATACTAATAAGCGTAGGTACATCAGACCGATCGGTGTAACCAACCGGTACTAATTTTAGAGCATCAGTCCCAGCTGGTAACATCAACCGGTACTGAAGACCCATAAGTTGTTGCCCTCGGGGACATCAATACCAGTTATTGTCTTAAACCGGTATTGAGTAGCCTTATTTGAATCCCCTCTCCCTCATCTCCTCCCCACACTGTGCCCGATCAAGAACATTGCTCGATCATGAACAATGCAGCGCTGGAGCTTCAAAAGGGGGGGTACTGCCAAAATTTCAAATTTTTGGTCATTTTACTCCAAGCCAATTTAACCAAGGTTAATAACATCAGTCCTCACTACATTTAGTGTAAAATGGAGCTTCTTCTTTGCTTGAAATGTGAAGAAAATTTGATCTTTTCTCATGATTGATGAAAGATTAAGAATGTAGAAATCTAGCTCGATCTTTTCATGTATGTTGCAAAAAAATTGTTGTGTAAGTTTGGAATTTGCTTGGATTAGATGTAGCTCGCATTGAAGGTGTGGATCTAGCTCAAATTTAAGCTTTAGTTCCATCGATCGATGAAGATTTTTGCATCTAGACTTTGATCTACCAATTCTTACATTTTAGGTGTTGATCTAGCTAAAATTTTGGTTTTGGTTCTATCGATCGATTGGAATGTGTATGATTTATTATTTTTATTAAGCAAAGAAGAAACAATTCAATTTATATAACAAGATGAAAATTTTATCATGAAAATTGAAAAATTATTGAGGATTTTAACACATTAGATATATAAAGAATAATCCTTTTCAAAATATGTAATGAAGTATTTATATTTTTAAAATATTAACTTTTTAATGAAATTTCAGCAAAAATTATATTTATCCACCTAAAATTTTTAAATAAATTTAATATTGGTAATTTTGGGAAATGTTCAAAAATTAATTATTGAAAAATGAGCTAACAGCTGCCTTGATGTAACATAATGTAGATGGACTGGCAATGGCTGTACATGGATCGACGCTCCTCGGAGTTCTTGCAGGGTTTGCAACCTTTTCTTCGTGCGGCTGATGCATACACGAAGTCACGCTACATATGTTGTCCATGCATAGACTGCAAGAATGAGAAGGAATGGCCAAAATCTATCCACCTTCACTTCGATTTGCTCTCAACAGGTTTCATGCCAAACTATACCTGTTGAACCAAGCATGGTGAAGAAGAGACTATACGGGAAGATGGTGAAGAAGAAGAAGAGGGAAACAACAATATCCCGGATGATGTCCAACACGGTTCGTTCAAAGATACATTGGGGAGTTTGGCGATGATGACCTAGACCAGATACTGCTTGATGGAGAGGGAGAATACACGGATGAAAGACATTACAAAAAGTTCGAGCGCCTGTGGGAGGACCACGGAACACTACTGTACTGTTGGCGCCAAAAAACGTGGCGTCAAGTCGATCGCCGCCAACACACGAGAACGCCGGGTTCAAGGGTTGCGAGCGTGCCAACAGATTTGATCCCGTAATTAGCAAGACACGTGTCTTCAGATGTATCCTCTCAAAAGAACGATCGAGTCTTGATGGTAAGGTAATCCTTGTTGGCTCGGTGATGAACAACTTGGATCGGGTAACTGGGTCCAATTGACTCTTTCGAATCAATCGGAAAAAGGGTAAAAGCCTGGCTTCTCCGAAAAAGGCGATGCGCAACAAGATCGGAAGAAACAAGAGCTTGGCAGAGCGTAATGCAGCAAAGATCAACAACCGGCGATGCGCAACTCGTGTTGATCAAAGTGTATTACAAAGGAAAGATTACAATGCTATGAAACTACTCCTAGTGCAGGAAAGATAAGTATTGGTAGATTGGTTGGTTGTTTGTGTTAGTTGTTTTCCTCTCTGTAGCATGTCGCCTTTTATAGCCGGTGTAGCCCTGATCGTGACCATCACGGACTCTTCAAACATATCGGCCTTGATCTTGTCTTTCCTATCTTGACCACAACCGTATCAAATCCAGGTTCTACCGGCTTCGGTTTCTTCCCGTCTGTGCCTTATACGATCATTCTCTTTCCGATATGGCTTCCATCCCATTACTCGTTGCTAATCCGACTCGCGCCACCTTCCTAGCTCGTGCCACGACCGGACCTGTCTCGGTCGGCCAAATTCAGGTGTCAACATATGCCCCCATTTTTGGGATATGTGTGAACATGTCCAAAAATCAGCCATTTAGAGCTTGAGCGGGTTATCACTCCCATTTTCCCTCCTAACTGCCCGTTATCTCTTCAAGATGCCGTGTCATAAATCTTCCTGTGTCAAATCACCTCGTATTCCACAAGCATTTGTTTTGAGAGACGCTCCGTTTCCCATGCCATGGCGATTAGTCTGCTCATTTTGCTCTATAAGTACCAGATGAACTGTAATTCACCACATTATCTCGAAGTAATTTTCATAATCTGCGCCATGTCTTCTTCCTCTTCCAACTCTTCTTCTGGTTAATATTCGTCATCGGACGATGACTCGGCCATCGCCTCGGCCCTTCAGGAAGAATTATCGGTCGAGGTCCGCGCCGAAGAAGAGGTTGCCGAAGACGAAGCCATCGCCCGTGCCCTTCAGGAAGAGTGTAACACCCCGGCAATTAATATGCCTGAATGCTACCAAACAAAAGCTAAACAACATCTAAATACCATGAATTAAGGTAAATTACAGCAAAGGAGTAAATGCTAAAATCCGAGATTTCGGCAGCATCTCCTTGGTTTTAACATGATTTGAAGGAGCAACAACAGCATAGCAATACATGGCAATATGAGAGACAACTAAAACAGCAATACTTAAAGACTTAACAACAATATAAGTCTAGTTTCAAGCATTTAATGTCTTCAAGAGTCAAACGAACAATAAGACTCTCATATAGCAAAGCTAAACCTTAAAGCAATAATCATCACACGCAGTTTATTAACAAAAACTAATTGAATGACTTGTGGAATCAAATGAGTGAAGCTACATGCGGAAGTGTGACTATTTCCCTTCCCCGCATGCCGGTCTCATGGTACCTAAAACAACAATAAAACACAAACGTGGGTTCAAAACTCAGCAAGCATATTGCAATGGTACAAACAAAAGCAATTACATGGCTACAACAACTCACATCATGTATATCATCTCATTCATGTTCACAAATCATTATCATCATCATTATGTATGTAATGCGATGTGATGCGATGCTCATATCTCCTTGGAAACTCATACCGGTATGGTTGAGTACACACCCGTCAGTGTGCACCCTCTCCCCCCTTCCATCCAGAAGATGGAGGGTGCCTACTCCTCGCTTCCCCACACCGCGGTGGATGGAATCACGATGTAGGACTTACTCATTGGCTCACCGGAATAGTCATAACTTTCTCACCGACCTTCCCCGGACTAGTTATGACTTTATCACCGCCCGGGCCATGTATCATGCCATGTATGCAAATATGCCAACATCATGAATAACTTGTACATTAACACATGGCATCATCACGTAATAAACATATTCATCATATCAATGGAAAAAATTAAAGCATGGCATGTGAACATATCATATTTTCAAATTTCAATCTCAATCAATCAAACAAACTACAACCCGCTACCCATTCCAATACACTTGTCTCAACCACGGGCGACGGATTGGCGAGATGTAGAGGGCACTCCCGGGGTCACACCACCTGCACATAGGTACCGCACACTCACAATCATGTCCACAAAACAGTACGCCAACCCTCATCTACCCCGACATTGCCAACTACTCGCAAAACCCAAAAACAGAGGTTCTGTCCCGTCGGGACAGCAGCCTTCCAAAAGGCATAACTCGGATTCTAAGACTCCGAATCAATTAAACGAGTACATCCTCGCGTAGCTTAGGAAATTTCCTAACTTTTTCTAAGTATATGGAAAGACTGATTCGGACTCTAAAATTGTTTAATCTACAAAATACCGAGATCTGTTCCAATCACGTCACAGATTTTAACACGCTCGGTAAAACAGCCATAACTTTTAAACGGCTAATCGGAATTTAACGTTCTTTATACCCACTAAAAGTTATTGAAATTACTTACAACTTCTTCAACAGGCGGACGTCCAAATTCGGACTCTAAATTGGCGAAAAACCGAACCCTAGGTCGACTGCTCATGCTGTCCGAAACAGAGAACGTGACAACTTCTAGATTTCGTCTAATCTACTCAATTCCAGCACCACCAATTGATCTAAAAACTTGATAATCACCCTTAGAACAGTACTTAGACCAACCCCGAAGAGTCCCATGGCCATACCTTCGCCCGACGCACAAAAACCCAATAGATCTCCTCCCGGCTCGCTCCTCGCTCCTCACTCCAATGGACGGATCTTCGAGGTGCAGGGGTGTACAGGCTACCCTAGGTCAGCAAGGGGTGGAGGAGAGGTGGTGGAGAGGTGGAGAGCCAAGGAGGAAAAGGGGGAGGTGGGGCGCATGCAAGGGAGGGGGGAGGTGGGGTGTGGCGGCTAGGGCATGGAGGGAGAGGGAGTGGGGGCGCACATGGGCTGGGTGGGGGCGCACCAACGGGCAGGGGGAGCCCCTTTTTACCAGCCCAAATGGAATCCTAATCCTAAATGGACTCATATTCCATCCCACCAAAGCCCACAACCCCTTCTTTTAGGCCAAAACTCCCCCGGAAAGGCCCAAACTCCCGGAAACGGCCCGAAAACGCAATTAAACCTCATACCATATGGTTTTAACCTCCAATACCATATTTCATAATGTTTTTGACCTCATCATGCACATTTTATAAGGTTACGACACTTCGTGGTGTCACAAAGAGCTTGACGCCGAAGCCGTCGAAGATCCTGCAGCGGCCGCCCCTCTTCCTGCAGAAGCTGGGGTACCTGATGCCGGCGTAGACGCTTCCCCTGCGAAGGCTGCTCTGGAGGCCGTTGCTTCCATACCAGCTGATAACAGCCCGGCGCTTCCACCAGCACCCCCTTCCGATGCTGCCCTCCATGAGTCATCAGACTCCAGCAGCAGTTCCAGCGCAGGTGATGTTCCTGGTGGTAAGCATCGTCGACTCCATTAGGCATAGGGATTTTTCATTTCTTATGTAGGGATGGCACCTTCCCCCTTCTTTTCTTCTTTTTAAGGTGACGGCAATCCCTGAGCATTTTGCTTGGGTGTTGTGGTACTTCTTCTCCTTCCAGTCCCTTTTGCTTCTTTTTTTTTAGTCTTTGTTCTCTACTTCTGCCGCGAGACTTCTGTGCATCCTTTAGCCGACTCATGTAACTGCTCTTTTTCTTCACTAGCCGATCATGTAAACAGACTCTAATGAAATATGTTCATGTTCTTGTACATTTACTCTCCATCGGCTTTATTATATATCTGCAGTTTTGTTTTCCTTGTCAGCCTATAATGCCGTATTGTAATGTATAATCTTCGTAGCATATCCTGTTGGGAAACGGGTAGGCTACACGAGCATAAAATCAAAATTTTCTACCACGAATCAACCAAGATCACATGCGAGTAGAGGATCATGATTCGTTACCCTTGGCGCGCCGATGCAGCGGAAGCAGATGCGCACGCGTAGAGGAAGTAGTCGTTCACATCCTGATCACCTCCGAGTGGTTCCCGACCTCCTCCGAGTTGTTCCCGATCAATGCCGAGTGATTCCCGACCTCCTCGAGAAGTTCCCGACCTGCGCCGACTGGTTCCCGACCCGATCTACCGATTGGTTCTGGTCTGCGCCGAGTGGTTCCGATCTGCTCAGGGTCGATGGTGGAAGGTCGCCGGAGATCCAACTGAACAGCGCGTCCATGAACGGCAACGCCTCTACCGGTATCCACACGTACCGAGCAGGAACACCGTGCGGGGTGTGCTAGCACCCCGCCACACGGCTAGGGTTTCTAGGGAGCAGGAGGGGGTGCGTGACGGCTGAACGTGGTGAGGGTTCTAATCTCATATGTCACGCACTGTTCCTGGCCTCGCCTTTTATAGACATGCTAGTGGGCCGAAGCCCGCTAGGTTTCCATCTCCAACGCGGATCTCATCCACGCACAAACCCATTAAACTATTCCAACTCGTTAAGTGTGTGACCCGTTAGGTTCAGTGCAAGTCGGACATGAATCTGGAAACCCGTTTCCAATTCATTGATCAACAGCGGCACCTAGTAGCACGTATTGATCCCCGAATGCACAGAATCATTATTCGGCTGAACCTTGATACACTCACATACCGATCCCTTTGCCTCACGATACCAGTCAAGCTCAAGGCGAGATGCGCACCACCCTTGTTGATAGCTCGACCACTTCACTCGACATTGTGATGGATACAAACCATGACTAACTCCTTAGTCACATTAGCACGGCCGTGCGTTTTCCCTATCCATCCACACGAGGGGCCCAAAGGTATCTCTCCCGTTATCTAGGAGGAGCAAATCCCATCTTGATCATCACACCCTTAGCGATGTATCGTGGCATACCCAGTAGTCATCTTTATAACTACCCTGTTACGGTGTAGCGTTTGATGATACCAAAGCATACAAGTTTACATGCTAGGTATCCATGACAATTTTAGGTCTAAGGACCATATAGGCGTACCACTCAAGACTATACGCTGATGGAACTATAACAGATAACAACTCACAGCGTCTCGGAGTGGGTCTTGTTTGACTACCCATGTTCTCCAACATGTGTCCACATTTATTGGTTCGATATATCCATATCTATGGTATGTGAAACAGTACCATCAACCAATACATGTGCTGATCAAATCATCACCGCTCCTCGTAATGATATGGATCAGGGACTCATTTAGAATAATGTCGCTTGACAATGTGTTTCACAATCAGATCGTATCCAATGAACAAAGTTGTAACATATATTCAGGGAACCGATAAACAAAGTTATCATTATTACATGAACAAAGACGTATTACAATCATCACTATGATTGATCTAGGGCATATTACCTTCACTGTATGCAACTAAAAAATGACTATGATGACTTGGTGCTTGAGAACTCTAAATTTGCTAAGGATCTACTAGCTAAGTCACTAAATGATTGCATGATGTGTGTTGGGGTAGGGGAGGATGTGAACCAAATCCACATAGAGCTTAGGAAGAAGCTAAAGGCCCAGGTTGGTAGAATTAGATATGCTTCTTGCGTTTCTTGTGAGGCCCTCAAGATTAAGGTGGCCATGTATAAGGAGAGATATGCACGGGCTACTCGCTCTTCCTCTCTTGGATCTTCTTCTGGTAGTCCTTCCCCTTGCTCTTCTTGTACCTCACTTTTTCGGGAGTGTCAGTATCTTATGAGCACTCTAAATAAGTTTGTTGGAGGCAAGAAGAAACTCAATCTCATCCTAGACCAGTCCAAGATTAGCATATTTAATCAATGTCTAAGGTTTGATCACTTGGAGCATGCACTGGCGCATCCACCTACTGTTGTCCGTGCCTCCAAGAGTGAAGAGATCGTGGTTGCTCCACATATGAGCACCACTGTGTGTAGTTTAGCTAGAATGGTCCACAGGATCTCTTACGAGAAGGTGACACCACATGCTATTTCAGCCTCTAAGGCGAAGTATACTTCACCTTCTGTCAGAAGGATGGACACCTTGCTAATTTCTTCTTTAAACGCTCCAAGATCACTCATCGTGAGCATGTTCGTGCCCTTAGGGGTATTCAGGGTCATCCCCAGATTCTGAGTGCTCCTAAGGCACCCACTACTTCTAGACAGGTTAGAGAGTTGCCTGTTTTTGGACAGCGTATGGGGCTTGGGTTTTAGGCTTCTACTACTAGTTTTCGTCTCAAAGCTGTCCCGAGTTAGTCTCTCCGTCGTCCTTATGATATTCCTCATTATTCCCGTCGAGGTGGATATCAGCGGCCTGAGTTTGCTTCCTCTATCAAGAGGTCTGGGCAGCAGCATGTGGATGGTTCAGCCTTTGCACATCGGCGGACCAACCCGACACCTGCTCCCAGACATCCTATAGGAGTTATCTCTGAGTTTGTGAGAGTAGAGTCACGGAGAGGCGCTAGATTGCATTCTTCTGCTCCTTTGACTGCTTCCTCTTTTGCTCAGGTGAATCAGTATTGGGTTCCTAGATCAACACTGATCTGTCCTAATACTGAAACTGTAACACCCCGGCATTTAATATGCCTGAATGCTACCAAACATAAGCTAATTAACATTTAAATACCACGAATTAAGGAAAATTACAGCAAAGGAGTAAATGCTAAAACCCGAGATTTCGGCAGCATCTCCTTTGTTTTAACATGATTTGAAGGAGCAACAACAGTATAGCTGTGGGATGTCAGAGACAGGGGTCCCGCAAGTGGGGCCTACACCCGACTGGGCTTGACGGGCGGAGTAGTAGGCCCAAAGACCAGAAGCACCACGACGGGCCCGGAGGAGGTCTTCGACTTGTTCCCCAAGGCAACTCCCAATCCTTCGGGGAAGCTTCGCGCCACGCCCGAACAACCCGCCAAGAACGAAGCATGCAACCTGACATTGCCAGAGTCTGCGGATGCTGGAACCTGACAGGGCGGCAAGCGTCGGTCGGGGAAAGCACAACCACCACTCCAAGGCGTAGTGCGCCGGAGCCAACGAAGACAAAATATGTGTCGTGAGGCCACCATGTGGAGGGCCCGGTGGCGCCCATCTATCATGTACCCTTCCCCCAGTATATAAGGGGAGGAGGGAGAAACAAGAAAAGGGGCTCACAGATATCCAAGAACACAGGACTAGGGTATTATCTCCTCCGAGAGAGCCCGAACCTGTCTAAAAACAGATTGCCCTCGCATCCTGTGTTGCCATCAAGCTCAGATCCCGCACAAATCCCCTAGAATCACAAATCTCATTGCCGGCGAAACCGATCGTCGACAGTTGGCGCGTCAGGTAGGGGCTTGTGTCAAGATCTTCGTCAAGCTTGATGGTTACGACGAGCGGAGCCTCCACAGTCTTCTTCCGGTCAGTCTTCCGCTTTAAGCCTGACCTTCATCTCCAACGATCTCGGGAGCCTTTCCCTCTCTAAGGGAACCATGCTGCAGCGTGGTGAGGTTTCCGGCGAGCCATCGTCACGACTTCCGCGCCGATCGGAGGGTCCCCCTGTCTCGTGCTCTAAAGTGCCGAGTGGGGATCCGAAGGCCCGTCCCTGCCTGGGAGTCGGACTCGAGGACGCCGAGGTACGAATGGTGGGGGTTCTCGCTGCCAAACCACTCGGCACCTCCGAGCGCCTGGAGTTATCTTCTTCAGGCTCACCCAGCTCAGCGGCCGAGTCAGAAGAAAGCCTAGAGAGCTGCTGGAATTTCCGTAGAGTCTGCGTAATCGAGGGCTCGCGGGCGGATTCGCAGCAGCGCCTCGACACCTCGGCCGCCGCCGACTTGGAAGGTGGCCGAGCAACTGAACCTGACGCGCGGGCGCGTACTCTCCGGGATCGCGCCCGGGCTATCAATGAAGACATTCTGCAAGCTAAGATGGGGGACCAAGCTGTTTTTCGTACCCCACAGCAGAATATTGTCGCCTCCAAGACACTCCTGGATACCACGACCCTATGCTGGGAGCGGGTGATCTAGTTGCCCGATCATGGCCCAAGTAAAGGCCATGGTGACGCGGCGACCATCCAAAGAGGCCTGCATCGACCAGCCGGCAAAGGAGCTGTCACGCGGTCCGGTGAGGACCCAGACGGCCAGCAGCCGGTCAGGTTGGGAAGCCCGCCAGACACATCATGTTCTACCCCGCGGAGACGACTTGCGACACAGCATCAACCGCGACCTCCGTTCAGACCTCGATGCCAGGCGCCGCAACCGAGAAAGGGAGGAACAACGCCGTCAAGCCGACGAATATGAACGCTACGGTATCCTTCCGCGAGATCGCGAAGTACGCCAAGCGCGATCCCCTCCGCGTCGATCACCACCCAGAGGGTGTCGCGGGGTCATTGAAGGGGTTCGCGCGTTTACCCCTCACCTACGCCGAGTGGTCTGGCCTGATGGATTTAATCCTAAAGGCATCACTAGGTTCGACGGTGAGAGGGACCCGGAGGCTTGGCTACAAGTATATGCTCTGGCAGTCAGGGCCGCCGGGGGGATCGGAAAGTAATGGCAAACTACTTACTGGTTACCCTCTCGCCCCTGGCCCAAGCATGGCTCACCAGACTCCCAGCGAACTCTATAGATTCCTGGGGAGATCTGTGTGAGCAGTTCATTTCAAATTTCCAAGGCACTTACGAGCGCCCAGGCACCGCTTGGGACCTGTATCAGCTACACCAAAGGAGGAACGAATCCCTCCGGGAGTTCGTCAAGCGCTTCATGCATAGGAAAAGCACCGTTCGGGATGTCACTGATGCGATTGTGATAGCTGCCTTCCAGAAGGGAGTCAGTGACCCCGACCTCATCAAGAAGATGTCCCGGAAGCCACCAACGTCGGTCCGGGAGCTGTTCGCCCTAGCGGACCGTTACGCTTCAGCCTCCGAGGCTTTGGCGGAACGGCGTGACGAAGGGAAGGATTAGGCTGAACCCCCAGGCGGAAGGAAAAGAAGCGCAAGGGTGAAGAGCTAGTGGCAGTCGCTGCACCAACTCACCCTCGCGCCCTCAAGGAGGATGGATATGATAAGGTTATGAACTCACTTTGCCCTTTCCATCCGAAGGGGAGGCACGCCGCCAAGGACTGATTCACCCTAAAGAGGTTCGCCCGCGAGAGCAAGAAGCAGGCTGGACAAGGTCCGAGTGGACACGCCGCCAACAAGCCACCTCCCCCCGAAGCCGAGGAGGACTATCAGGAAGCCGATCTCGAGCTCAACTACATATTCGGGAGCTCAGCTGCATATGAGTCCAAGCGGAAGCAGAAGCTCACCACCCGGGACATCTACGCAGTGCAGCCGGAGACGCCCCAATATGTACGCTGGTCCGAGGTCACGATAACCTACGACCGCTCGGATCACCCAGATCATGTCCCGTTCCCCGGCAGGTATCCTCTTGTCTTGGCGCCCGTCGTCCGCGGCATCAAGCTCAAGAGGGTATTGATCGACGGCGGGAGCGGGCTCAATGTCCTCTTTGTCAAAACCCTTGACGATATGGGGATTCCACAGTCGGAGTTGAAGCGCGGATCGTCGCCTTTCCACGGTGTCATACCGGGAACTTCAGCGACACCACTCGGACAAATCACTCTGCCGGTCACTTTCGGCGCGAGGGAGAATTACCGGACAGAGAACCTTGGCTTCGAGGTGGCAGATTTCGCAACAAAGATATCATGCCATCTTGGGGAGACCAGCTGGCCAAGTTCATGGCGATACCCACTACACGTACTTGACATTGAAGATCTGGGCCGAGTGGTATCATCGCTCACGCGGTGACATGAGGCGATCTTTTTCTGTGACAAGGAAAGGCTGCGAGATGGCCGAGTCCTGGAGGCGCGGCGGTCGGGAGGATCCGGTGAAGCGGATTCCGAGAAGCCGGAAGGCAGCGTCCCCACCCGCAAAGCGCGAAACCCCGGGATCGGCCCTGAAGAAGGTACCAAAAGAATCCTCCTCGACCCGTCCGACCCATTGCGAACCGCCTTGATCGGGACAGGGCTCGGGGACAAATAAGAGGACGCGCTCGTCACTTTCCTGCGGGCAAATAGAGAGGTCTTCGCCTGGAAGCCGTCGGACATGCCCGGAGCTCCCAGGGAGGTGATCGAGCACGCATTGAATGTAGACCAATCGGCCAGGCCAGTCAAGCAAAGGCTGTGACGATTCGCCCAAGACCGCCGACAAGCCATCAGGGAGGAGATTACAAAGCTGCTAGCCGCAGGCTTCATCAAAGAAGTGTATCATCCCGATTGGTTGGCAAACCCTGTACTTGTCCAGAAGAAGAATAAAAGCTGGCGCATGTGTGTCGATTACACCGACCTCAACAAGGCTTGCCCGAAAGATCCCTTTGGTCTCCCCCGCATTGATCAGGTGGTAGACTCCACTGCTGGATCCCAACTACTTAGTTTTCTGGACGCCTACTCAGGCTATCATCAAATCCGGCTTCGAGAGGAGGATTGCGAGAAGACCTCGTTTATCACCCCGTTCGGAGCATATTGCTACATCACCATGCCGTTTGGGCTGAAGAATCTTTGGCGCGACTTATCGGTAGCGATCGCGGTGTTTTCACCATCAGCTTGGACGCAATGTGGAAGCCTACGTGGATGATATAGTGGTTAAAACCAAGGCAGAAGACAGCCTCACCTCTGATCTAGCCGAGACGTTCACAAGTTTGAGGGCGTTCCAGATGAGGCTAAACCCTGAGAAGTGTGTTTTCGGAGTTTCCTCCGGGAAACTACTCGGGTTCATTGTCTCTCATCGCGGGATCGAGCCCAACCCGGAGAAAATCGGGGCCATCATAAGGATGGCCCCGCCTGCAAGCCAAAAAGAAGTCCAAAAGCTTACTGGGTGCATGGTAGCCCTTGGCAGGTTTATCTCCCGGTTGGGAACTCGGGGAATGCCTTTCTTCAAGCTCCTCAAGAAACAGGACCGCTTCGAATGGACGGCGGAGGCACAGCAAGCCTTCGAAGAGCTCAAGGTGTTGCTCTCCACCCCTCCAATTTTAGTCTCGCCGGCGCCAGGTGAACCTCTCCTACTCTACATAGCGGCCACAACTCATGTAGTCAGCGCCGTGATAGTTGTGGAGCGGGAAGAGCCGGGACACCGCTACGGCGTGCAACGCCCGGTTTATTTTGTCAGCGAGGTGCTGGGCGAATTCAAGACGCGATATCCTCAAATTCAGAAGCTGCTGTACGCCATCTTGATCTCGTCACGAAAGCTGAAGCATTATTTCCAGGGACATTCGATTTCAGTAGTGACTTTTTTCCCCGTGGGAGAGGTCCTCCACAATCGAGAAGCTACCGGAAGAATTTCAAAGTGGGCAGCCGAGCTTGGAGCTTTCGACGTCTCGTTCAAGCCACGCACCGCCATCAAGTCCCAGGCTTTGGCCGACTTCGCGGCCGAGTGGACCGAATCCCAGGCCCCCCGCACGGAAGAAGAGCCAGAATATTGGACCATGCACTTCGATGGATCTCTCATGCTTGGAGGAAGCGGGCGGAATTCTCCTTGTCTCGCCTAAGGGCGATAGGTTGAAGTATGTCCTTCGGATTCACTTCCCGGCCTCGAACAATGCCGCAAAGTACGAGGCTCTCATCCATGGGCTCCGCATCGCCACATCACTCGGAATCCGACGGCTAGCGGTTCGGGGTGACTCGATTGGTGGTGAGCCAAGTCTGAAGGACTGGTCGTGCGTAGACCAGACCATGACGGCATCTTGCCCGGCAAGTCCGAGAATTGGAAGGCAAGTTTGTGATGCGGAGGTAGTTCATGTCCTCCGCCGCAATAATGAGGCAGCCGACGAGTTGGCTAAAATGGGAGCCACTCGGGCAGATATCCCGAGTGGTATCTTCGCCCAGGATCTTTACGAGCCAACCGTTACAAAACGACAAGAGCCGAGTAAGGATCCCGGGACCGGAGTTTTGCTCATCGATCCCAACTGGACTGCCCCGTACCTTGATTATCTCCTGAAGGACAAACTTCCAGAAGCGACCACTCTGCAGAGCGCGTCTCCCGACAAGCCAAATCTTATGTGGTGGTGGGCGATGAGCTCTTCCGGAAGAGTGCCTCAGGTGTCCTCAGGCGGTGCATTTCGGGACAAGTGGGAAGAGGCTGCTCCAAGAGATCCACTCGGGGATGTGTGGCCATCACGCGGCGTCAAGCGCCTTGGTTGGGAAAGCCTACCAACAGGGCTTCTTCTGGCCAACGGCAGTAACGGATGCCAAGGAGATCGTTCGAACCTGCGAGGGCTGCCAGTTCTATGCAAGGCGGACACACTTGCCGGCGCAGGAGCTGCAAACTATCCCCATCTCTTGGCCCTTCGCAGTCTGGGGGCTCGATTTGGTGGGCCCGCTCAAGAAGGCTCAAGGTGGTTTCGCCTACCTCTTCGTAGCTTTTGACAAGTTCACCAAGTGGATCGAAGCCAAACCAGTCGCCACTATCACTGCGGTTAAGGCCAAGGAGTTCTTCCAGGATATCGTGGTCAGATTCGGAGTGCCCAACCGGATCATCACGGACAACGGCACCCAATTCAGGAGTGAAGAATTCCAAGAATGGTGCGAAGGCGTCGGGATCAAGATGCGCCGCCTCGGTGGCTCACCCACGAAGCAATGGGCAGGTCGAGCGGGCTAACGGTCTGGTCCTCCAAGGCCTCAAGGCCAGGATCTTCGACCGCCTCAAACCATACGCTGCCCGATGGGTGAAGGAGTTACCGTCGGTACTCTGGGGACTCAGAACCACTCCCAGCCGAGCAACTGGCCAAACACCCTTTTACGGTCTATGGTGCAGAGGCGGTTCTGCCGACCGAACTAGGGTTCGAATCCACGAGGGTTCGGAACTACGACGAAGCCAAGTCCGAGGGAAGCCGAATGGTGGAGCTTGATCAACTCGAGGAGGCTCGGAACGTTGCAGCCATCCAGTTGGCTAAGTACCTCCAGGGACTTCGGCGTTACCACTCTCGCAATGTCAGAAGTAGAACCTTTTCATAAGGAGATCTGGTCCTGAGGAGGAACCAGAAAAGCGAGCACAAGCTCTCTCCAATTTGGGAAGGTCCGTACATTGTGCAGAAGATGGTCCGGCCGGATGCTTATCGACTTAGACGTGAAGATGGCGAGATTTTGGCGAATACTTGGAACGCCGAACAGCTCCGTCGCTTCTACGCATAAGTTATGTACCCTACTCTCACATACTGAATAAAATGGTGATCCATTTTATTTTCTGAAGCCCTACTGTGTAATGATAGTCCCGAGTGGTTATTACCCGACTGGTGTAGCACCTAATCCTGGACGCGCTGGTACAAAAGGCACGGAAATAAAAACCGCGATGAGCACAAAACTCCAGCGGTTTATACCAACGCGCATAACGGAATGGGTAGAAAGCACTAACCACTCGGGGACTACAATTCGCAGTGCCAGAATTTAACCGAGATTTGCCTGATCGAGAGTTTCTAGCCGTCAAAAGCTCGAGCCCCAGCGCCTCGTTGCTGGCACTGGAGCAACTGACTAGAATAGTCGATCAGGCGGAACCCTAAACTCGGAATAAATATGACGGCACAGATTGGGCAAGATTCCACATTTTATTCCTTAATATTAGTAATTTACATTACTGACTTTCTTTTTCATTTTCTCGCGCTAAAAAAAAAAGAGGGAGGAGGGGCGGCTCCTGCCGCCAATCCTGCTGCTGCTTCTGCTGCTTCTGCCGCTGGGAGGGCCGGGAGAGAGGTCGACGAGGTCAGATGCGACGCGCGCGACGCAGCGCCGCTAGGACCTCGTCCTCAACCACCCAAAGGGGTGGTATGAGACGGACGAGAGTCCTGATGGCCAGGTCGTCGCGGCGCTCGCGCCCGATCATCTCCATGATGATCTCAGCCACCTCGTGGAGCCCTGGAGCCACCTCCAGCAAGGCGGCCACCGCGGCGGCGTCGCTGGCGGCTCCTTCCTCCTCCTCCGCCTCTAGAGTGGCGAAGTCGAGATCCTCCCAAAACTCCACCTCCTCCCAGTTATGGAGCAGCCCGAAGAATCGCTGGCGGAAGAATGCCGCGTAGGGGCCAATGAATCTCCTCATGCTAGCCATGGAGGAAGGCTGGGAGGGAAGAAAGAGTAAGAAGAGGAAGAAGAAAGGGACGATCGCTCGAGGGCGGTGACGTCCCATTTATAAGCTGAGTATGGCTCCGGAGCCGAGGCGACGCCATTTAAAAACGTAGAAGACAAAGCGACGCCACAGGACTGCCAATTTATTCGGAGCACCAAAGAAGATCAGCACGTTGAAAAAAATGAAGAGACGTTTCGCCAGACACGTGTCACGAGCAGTTCAAGTTCATTCGGCCTTCCCGCTCACTTCTCTCAGTTAAGCGAGAAGTCCGGGGGCTATTGTGAACTGAGACGCGACGATGCAAACCTGGGGGCTGAACCACTCAGCCTCTCGGAAAAACGTGTCCGGGACGAGAAGGCCACGGGCCAACACCCTGGCGTTTGGGAGCCATACCAGTCTGCTGAAGGCCATCCAGAGGCGCAACGGGGGGCCAAAAGGCCGTGGCCACAACGTAAGTCTCGACGCTCGAGAGCTGCACGCCAGCCACTCGGAAAAGCGTGTCAGGGCGAAAAGGCCACGAGCAAGACCCTGGCGTTTGGGAGCCATACCAGTCGGCTGAAAGCCACCCAGAAAGGCGCAACGGGGGCCAAAAGGCCGTGAGCCTATATTCTAGCAACTCAGACAAAGGGGAAAGAGTGAAAGAGGTCTGGAGCCCACTCAGCAGAGGACAATACAGACAAATTATATTCAAGTGAGAAAACACAATATTTCAAACAAGGAGGGGAGGGCCAGCACTCGGCATTAAGTTTCACATCGAAGTCAGAATTCAAGATTCTCTAACAAGGCTTGCGATGTACCGGAGACCTCTTCGAGGAGCGCGTTGGCTTTGTCTTCATCACAGGCAAAACCTTCTTTCACAGCTTCGAGGTCAACTCTCGGATAATGAGACTTGACCACTGCCAATGCCTGGTTCGCACTCATGGTCGCGGACTCCTTGGCGTAAGCTACGATCTGTCGGCTCCTCGGAGAGAAGCGAACAGCGTTGTCCCCTGGCCCGACTCGACTCCTTCAATACGCGAAGGTGCACAAGCGGCTCGCAGCGAGCGCAGCTCGATCGGCCCGTTCGGCGGCGGCCATCTTCTCCTTGCATTCTGCAACAAAGCGAGCTGCCATCAAAACACACCCGACGCCAAGTATGTTCAATCTAAGTCAAAGAAATTTACCCTTCAGCTCCCGCTGCATCCTCTCCAAGCCGACTCGAGCTTCGAGGCCAGAACTCTCTGAAGCCTCCAGTCGGGCTCTCAGCTCAGCAATGGTCGAGTCGCGCTCTGAAACACAAGAGCGTCTTCATCCTTTCCAAACTGTCCAAAAAGATGTCCAAACCGAGTCCAGGGGAGGATCTCACCTTCGAGCACATGCTCAAGCTTCACCTTCTCCTCCCGGATCGTCATACACTCGTCCTGAAGCCTGTGGACCTCCTTCCATCTGTCGCTGCTGATCTCGCTGAGCTTGTCCTGATATACGGTGCTCCTTAAGCTTCGGGAGCACCTTCCGAAAAAACTGCGACCTTTGCTCCGAGCGCTCCCCCATGTCCTAGGTAACAGGGCAGAATCTCAGGGAGAAGCCAGCAGGCAACAGATTGAAGACAAGAAACTCGCCCTCATGAGCGTGCTACACCTGACGGTGAGCTCATAAAGCTCCGTCCAAGCCGCTCTCTCCATCTCATCGTCCTCTTCCATCCCGTTCCAGTCGGAACCCCCCTCCCACCATACGGTCCGATTCGGGGGCCTCGGCAGAGGACCGAGCGGCGGTGGCTCTCGATGCACCTCCTCCACTTCAGGAGACGGTGCCGGGTCAAGCTCGTCGACGGCCGGACCACCTGATGGTTCAACGGTCAGGCCGCCGGCACCAGGTGGCGACGCCCCAGCAGCTGACGGCGAGGGTGACCTGGCCGATGCGGCGGGGGTCCCCCTTGGAGAAGCCGGTGCACTGGGCTCCTTTTCAGAGACCCTCCACCGGGACGTCCATAGTAGGAGTCCTGAATCGGCAAAAAAGGAAAAAACACCTCAGCACGGGTAATAACAAAAAGACAAGGATCGCCGAAAAGAATACCTCCTGGATTTCTTGAATTTCATCCTGTGTCTCATCCGAGTCCCAGCACCACTCGGAGGAGCGGACCTAGCACCAAAGAAATGGGCTGCCTCGAGACAGAAGGCCGTGGCTCTGTGCTTTGTGATCCGGCACGCCGGAGGTCGAAGGCCCGGTTGTGAAAGGCCAGCCTTCCTCCGATGATTCAGCGCAACTCATCGGCCGAGGTGCCAGCTCGCTTAACTTTGGCGTTCCTCGGTAGAGAGAGGCCGACGGCCGGGCGTCGAGAGAAGAAGGGCGCGTTCCTGAAAAAGGAACAATCGCACCCTGTCAGAATCACACATCAGGCAAAAAATCATGGGACAGTCTTTCGAGAGAGTGGTGCACTCACGGGAGGGGGAGGCCTCTCCGCTGAAAATTTGCGAGGGCAGCCCTGTTGGTGATCATAGTGCCAGGCACGAAGAAGTCAATTACCCGTGCCGCCAATGCCTCCTTCGACAAAGGCGTGTCCGCCTCCGGGTAGGATCTGAGGCCCACTGCATCTGGAACCCCAAATGGATTCTCTCCTTTAGGGGCTGGACCCGGCGCTTCACAAAGCTGATCGCGATCCGGGGCCGTCAACCTCGGTTCTTTAGATCGTTAATCCATGCCGAAGCCGGAGACTTGGTCCAAACCGCCGCCATCCGGGCATCGCTCCAACATTGGGAAGCTTTAGGTGTGCGGCCAGCGAAAAGGGGCAAGAAAAGGATCAACATTGGCACAATAGAACCACTCCCGCCTCCAACCTTTGAGGAAGTCTTGAGGGGATCACGAATCTTGTTTCTTCAAACCCTCTCGGTGGAGCAGCGCCTCCAATGACGCTGGGAGCAGCTCGGTTCGGGTGAGGTTTGAGCAAGAAGAGGGAGCGGAACAAGTCAAAATGAGGACGTATCCCAAGATACGCCTCGCAAAGCTGAACGAAGATAGCAATGTGAAGAATGGAATTGGGATTCAAATTGATCAGCTCGATTTCGTAAAAATGAAGGAGCCCTCGGAAGAAGGCGCTCCCAGGAACGCTAAATCCTCGCCAGAAGGACTCGAACACCACAATCTCATTCTCCAGAGGTGTGGGGTAAGGGTCACTGCTTGGCGGGACGGGCGGAGATCAACTCCAGCGGAGGAAGGGCGCCGGCGGCGACCAGCTCCTCCAAGCGGGACGTCGTGGTGATGGAGGTCTCCCACCCCGTGGTCGCAGGGTCGGTGTCACCCCCCGACGCTGATAAGGGTTCCGAAGAAGAAGACATCTTGGTGAAGGAGACCTGGCGGGAGGAACCGCCGAGGATCTTGGGCGCGAAACTTGGAACCCTAGGTCGCCCAAATCGCCAAAGGAGACTTAAAGATTTCTCGATCGTGGTGGGCGAAAGGCAAAGATATCTTCGCCCAGTAAGTTTTCCCTCGTTTATAAGGAATAAGCCTTAATTTTCGCCTTACGGCGGGAAAAACAAGGACCTTCGCGCTCGATTCCGGGCCAGATCTAGGGCACGCCCCATGTCGGGCCGAAAGCTGAGTTGCGCAAGACGCAACCAGGTGTCAAATCTGGTTCGAAGTTTGGGATAAAGTGCGCCCCATGATGGGCCGGAACGCCAGCCACCACGGAAGCTTGGGGCTGGGCACTTTCCGAACATCCTCAAGCGGTATGCCCCATAATTTGGGGTCAATTGCTGGTTACTGCTTCTTCTAGCGTGATTAGGTATCGTGGGAGGATTTTCACTAAATCGGTCTTGAGAATGCGCCCCATGAGGGTCTGAAGCAGTGCGCCGTAAGAGGGCACAGTCATTACTCTGAATGACCAAGGTATGCCCCATGAGGGTCGGTTGGGTCTCACAAGCCAATCGCCGCACACATAAGCGGGGCGGGTATCGCTTCGCCCCGAGCCAAAGACTATGGTATGCCCCACGAGGGCCACCGAGCGACAAGCCCGGGCTTGCACAAGACCGTAACCGCACGGTACCACTTTCGGCCCACGAGCCAAAAGACTACAAGACGCCCCACGAGGCCGGCCGAGCGACAAGCGGTTGTCGCAAGACCGTAAGCCAGGCGGGTACCACTTTCGACCACGAGCCAAAAGACTACGGTATGCCCCACGAGGGCGGTAAGCGACAAGCCGGTTGCAGCGACCGTGAAGCGGGCGCGGTACCACTCGACCACAGGCCAAAGGACTATGGTGCGCCCCAGAGGCCGATCGAGCGACAAGCGGTTGTCGCAAGACCGTGAACGGGCGCGGGTACCACTCGGCCACGAGCTAACCAACCACGGTGGCTTCACATTGCAAGTTCTTTACGATCTCTTTTCCCGCATAATCTTTATGACAGGATAAGAGACGGAAATCCGATCCTAAAGCACTTGGGGGCTGCTGTGGGATGTCAGAGACAGGGGTCCCGCAAGTGGGGCCTACACCCGACTGGGCTTGACGGGCGGAGTAGTAGGCCCAAAGACCAGAAGCACCACGACGGGCCCGGAGGAGGTCTTTGACTTGTTCCCCAAGGCAACTCCCGATCCTTCGGGGAAGCTTCGCGCCACGCCCGAACAACCCGCCAAGAACGAAGCATGCAGCCTGACATTGCCAGAGTCTGCGGATGCTGGAACCTGACAGGGCGGCAGGCGTGGGTCGGGGAAAGCACAACCACCACTCCAAGGCGTAGTGCGCCGGAGCCAACGAAGACAAAATATGTGTCGTGAGGCCACCATGTGGAGGGCCCGGTGGCGCCCATCTATCATGTACCCTTCCCCCAGTAAATAAGGGGAGGAGGGAGAAACAAGAAAAGAGGCTCAGATATATCCAAGAACACAGGACTAGGGTATTATCTCCTCCGAGAGAGCCCGAACCTGTCTAAAAACAGATTGCCCTCGCATCCTGTGTTGCCATCAAGCTCAGATCCCGCACAAATCCCCTAGAATCACAAATCTCATTGCCGGCGAAACCGATCGTCGACAATAGCAATATAAGGCAATATGAGAGACAACTAAATCAGCAATAATTAAAGGCTTAACGACAAAATAAGTCCACTTGCAAGCATTTAATGTCTCCAAGAGTCAAACGAACCATAAGACTATCATATAGCAAAGATAAACCTTAAAGCAATAACCATCACACACAGTTTATTATCAAAAACTAATTGAATGACTTGTGGAAACAAATGAGTGAAGCTACGTGCGGAAGTGTGACTATTTCCCTTCCCCGCATGCCGGTCTCATGGTACCTAAAACAACAAGAAAACATAAGCGTGAGTTCAAAACTCAGCAAGCATATTGCAATGGTACAACAAGAACAATTACATGGCAATAATATCTCACATCATGTATATCATCTCATTCATGAACACATAACATTATCATCATCATTATGTATGCAATGCAATGCGATGCTCATGTCTCCTTGGAAACTCATACCGGTATGGTTGAGTACACACCCGTCGGTGTGCACCCTCTCCCCCCTTCCATCCCGAAGATGGAGGGTGCCTACTCCTCGCTTCCGTTCACCGCGGTGAATGGAATCACGATGTAGGACTTACTCATTGGCTCTCCGGAATAGTCATAACTTTCTCACCGACCTTCCCCGGACTAGTTATGACTTACTCACCGCCCGGGCCAAGTAACATGCCATGTATGCAAATATGCCAACATCATAATTAACTTGTACATTAACACATGGCATCATAACATAATAAGCATACTCATCATATCATTGGCAATCATTAAAGCATGGCAAGTGATCATATCATATAAACAATTCATCTATTCTCAACAAGCAACCTACAAACCGCTATCCATTACAATACACTTGCCTCAACCACGAGCAACGGATTGGTGGGAAGTAGAAGGCACTCCCGGGGTCACACCACCTGCACATAAGTACCACACACTCACAATCTTGTCCACAAAACAGTACGGAAACCCTCATCTACCCCGACATTGCCAACTACTCGCAACACCCAAAAACAGAGGTTCTGTCCCGTCGGGACAGCGGCCTTCCAAAAGGCATAACTTGAGTTCTGGGACTCCTAATCAATTAAACGAGTACATCCTCGCATAGCTTAGGAAATTTCCCAACTTTTTGTAAGTATAAGGAAAGACTGATTCGGACTCTAAAGTGGTTTAATCTATAGAATACCGTGATCTGTTCAAATCACATCACAGATTTTAACACGCTCGGTAAAACAGCCATAACTTTCAAACGGCTTATCAGAATTGGACGTTCTTTATACCCACAGAAAGATATTGAAATTATCTACAACTTCTTCAACAGGCGGATGACCAAATTCGGAATGTAAATTGGCGAGAAACTAAATCCTAGGTCGACTGCTCATGCTGTCCAAAACAGAGAACATGGCAACATCTAGATCTAATCCAATCTACTCAATTCAAGCACCACCAATTGATCTAAAAACATTATATTGATCCTTAGAACAGTACCTAGCCCAGCCCCAAGGAGTCCCATGTCCATACCTTCGCCCGACGCACGAAAACCCAATAGATCTTCTCCCGGATCGCTCCTCGCTCCTCGCTCCAATGGACGGATCTCCGAGGTGCAGGGGTGGAGAGTCTACCCTAGGGAAGCAAGGAGTGGAGGATAGGTGGTGGAGAGGTGAGGAGCAAAGGGGCAAAGGGGTGGTGGGGGCGCACGGCCAAGGAGTGGGAGGGTGAGGCGGCTAGGGCAAAGGAGGAGGAGATGGGGGCGCACAACCAGCAGGGGTGCGCGCATAAAGGGCATGGGGATGCCCCCAACTAGGTCTCCTACTCCTAAAAGGACTCAAACTCTCCCCCACAAAGGCCCACGAGCCTTTCCCCTAGGCCCAAACTCCCCCGGAAAGGCCAAAACTCCCGGAAACGGCCCGGAAATGCAATTAAACCTCATACCGCATGGTTTCAACCTCCAATACCATATTTCATAATGTTTTTGACCTCTTCATTCACATAAATAAGGTTACGACACTCCGTGGTGTCACATTCTCCCCCCCTTCAACAGGATTCGACCTTGAATCCAAGACATGCCACTACGCCAAACCAACAACACACAGAGATCTAATCTTCGCGGTTCAAACCTGAAGAAAAGAGCTTTGGGTAAAGCTCGCCTCCGCGAGACTTCAACTGCTAGG
Source organism: Rhipidocladum racemiflorum (assembly GCA_036346355.1). Classification (NCBI taxonomy): domain Eukaryota; kingdom Viridiplantae; phylum Streptophyta; class Magnoliopsida; order Poales; family Poaceae; genus Rhipidocladum; species Rhipidocladum racemiflorum. The sequence continues at coordinate 50,243,720 of CM070589.1, forward strand.
TCGCTTCTCTAAATAAAACCACTGGAATTTACACTGATCGAGACTCGATGACAGGACGCCTAGGTTCGAAGACCAAGAGCTCTAACGATAACTCGCAATCAAAACTTGCGAGAACTTTACTCAACATCGAAACACAAAGTACTCACTCATGGTCTCAGCACGACCCAAGCGATAGGATAAATCCTCAAAAAGACCACAAAAGAAACGGTCTCACACTTCCCATTTCATACATTCCTTGGCACTAGAGTGCCCGATCCCTTTGACCAAAGCAATGCTACTCTCCAAAAGAAACACGGTACCAACCTCTAACTCCGACTCTTGGTCCTCCTTCAGCTCTCGCGAGCAAAAGTGTTTTCACCCCTCGATCTCCCTACTGTGGTTCGTCATAAGCAAGACGACGCGAACCAAGCGGGACACATCACTCCAAGACTACCAACTGCTTGAACAAACGAGGTTAAAACCTTACAAAAGATTGATCTTTTACAACTAGGCCAACACCCACTGTTACCATTGAAGGAAAAACCTACTTTATAACCAGGGTCCTTAAAACCCACAAAAACACTGTCAACCGAGCATTCCACATCAGTCGACACAACTCGCTCAAAGATCGGCGACAAAAGATCCAATACATTTCGAAGGGATAAAGCAATTACTTGCAACCACCAAGTGGTCCACTAATAGTTTAATCAACCCTACCGAGGAATGCACCAACGACCCGATTCTCCAAGAAGGTTTGCATTGGGTGAACTCAACCATAAACCATGAACCCCAAAAGCGCTAAAAGCCACTTTGGAAAGAATTTGGCAACAACCAAGGAGTACTCATTTTAATTTCCTACGTCAAGACGTGAAGGAAACGCAAATGTCCTACACCACAACCAACATACCAGAAATTCTTTATTGTTTTCTTTCATGCCAGACAGAAATAGAAATCTCGATTTATGACTAGGGATGCAAATGGGCCGGCCCTAGGGTCATCTTGGACCCACTCTAGTTCATTTGTTTGCACTAAAACTTAAAAGGTGGAGTAAAAATTAAGTTTTTAGTGCAAACAAATGAACTAGAGTGGGCCAAAGAAGACCCTAGGGTCGGCCCATTTGCATCCCTATTTATGACATGCATGCACACTTTTCAAGATCACTCCGGATTAGTCATATACCCATGTATGACTTTCTCACCGACCTGGCTCACCGACTATTTCATCATTAAACATCTATAAACAATGTCATGTTTCCTTTTCACCATTCATTCTTCATGTAACAACAATATCGAATAATCATTCACCAACCGACTACTTCCTCGGTATCACATGTTTGAAACACACATAACATTGACGGTTGCGCTAAATCTTATAACTATGATGGCAACACCGATAATAGCAAAACACCACGTCGTAAAAGAACCCACATCAATTGAAAACTGAACTTGCAAAACATTGCATTTCATCCAAAGTCAACAATTTGGAAGATAACATCAAAATATCAAGTCGAGCTTCGCTCCCCTGGCAAATCACAAATTTTCTCAAGGAGAGGGAAACTCATTTCCAAACGGGAACACCTCACTAACAAAATCACTTTATAAAACATTCATAAAATCCACCTTTTTGAAGCACTCGCACACATCACACATATTATGCAAATAAATCCAACTCCAGTCAAAAAGAGTTACAAATTAAATCTCAAGAGTTTCCAACACAACCCACTATGTCCATCTGCTTCCTTTAAAAAATTTATTCCAAAGATAATTCAGGGTGAACGCGAAGGAGTGCGATCCACTCAAAAACTTTTGGGTGTAAATCCATACTCATAACACAAATTAAACAAAATAGCAAAAACCAAAGATTGGCACCAATAGCTACGGGTTTTAGGGAAACTCGGAAACACAACACAAGGAATACCTTGACCGAAGGCATTCAACCAAAATGTCAAACAATCACAACAGTTCAAAAGGTTTTAAACACCAGCTCAGCATGAATCCCACCAAAACTTGTATTCCACTACACTTACCATTTAAGCATTCAATAATCACTATTTACTTATCAAGAGAGTCCAACCGGATTTAACCAGATTTACATAACAATTTCTTTCTCTAGTTACCATTCCCAACACTTTTAGTTAAGGTTTTAAGATGCTTATCACAAAGGCACCCAACCAAGACTACATTGACATGATCCCCATGGATCACCAAATCATATAACAACGTATTCTATATTTCCAACATAGTACTTCAATAGCTACTTGAGCATGGTCGACCTATCAATTTTATATCATCCATACTTCAACATCTTGACAATTAAAACTTGTTCAATCAATAAAATGATTTCAACAAATAAGTATTATCTCTACAAGATAAAATTTGTGCGTATGATTGTAGGATATACATTCATCAAGCATAAAATCCTACATCATGCTAATCATCCATGGTCCACTCCATCACAACATGTTACAATAACCTCCATTTTTAACAAGGATTTTCAATAATTAATCTAAACAATCACCACTACTACTAAGTCGTCAATATCATTAAATGAGCAAAGTCATAAGGACGACTGCAATGTTTTTAATTACTCTATTCATATATCGTAACAAATTGTCACTACATAGCATACTCCAACTATTAGAATACATTTAATAAGTTAGACCAACACAATGTTCTTAAAACAACAACAAAACCTATATTTTCCCAATTGACATCAGTACTAGCATTTATAGGAACACATACGCATACATCCAAATATACTAATGGTTTGCAACAACATAGAAAGCAACTCTAATCGACTACCAAGTTAAGGTCACAAGCCAGCATGATTAAATTTCTCTATTAACACGTTAAATTAGAACATCTTTAAACAACCAACAAGGTTTCTTTAACAATCTCAGTAGTTTACATCACTTTAATGTTCTAACTATGCATCAGGGTTTACAACTTTAAACATTATCGAGGGTCATAAGCGCTTCCAAATCAAAGCAACAGATTCTAAGCATGTACATTAACCCATTTAATCATTCTCGCTACAGAGTAAACTACAACACTAGTAGTCTATTTATTCTCCAGCTAGAGATGAAAATCACATTGAATTGATTCAACTCAAAATTTAACTTAGCAACACATCATTCCATAAACCACATTGTTACCTACTACATAACATGCTAAACCACAATTCTTACTAGGGACAAACAATTTCAGTCAAAAGACTACTTACTTTGTTTGCAGCATTTTAGTTTTAAAACTCATCCCAAATTCATAAGGAAACATGACTCTCAAAATTACAATGAGACAAACCCAAACTTGGTCATGCAAAGGAATTCTCCAAAACCCTTTTAAATCTCAAAGACTCCCACAGGAGGGAACCAAGCGATCAAATAAACCTTTGCGGACAAAGGCACAAAACATAAATCGACACAACTTAACTTTTTGCACACGCTTCAATAACTTCTTTTAAACTCAGAGTAAGACACACAAGAACCAAAACTATACTTTTCTTTGCAAGGCAACCAACAAAACCGGTGTCAAAGCCAAAAGGCGACTAAAAAGGCGCAATGCTAAATTTCTCTTCTTCGTCTTCACCCAAGGAAGACAAAACCAAGAAACACCGAAGGTACTCTCCGCGAAACATCCAATTCCAAACACTTTTCTTTTGATTTCAATTACAAAAATCAAGAAAAACACCCAAAACCGACCGTCAGAACGGTAAAGATCATACGTAGGAATCCACCACCAAACTCTTCTATTTGACTCCAGTAAACTACCCGATCTATGACAGAAAGGATAAGCACTCTTCTCCTACAGGGGTTAATAGTTCTTCGTTGGTGGCGCTAACCGGCCACACCGTCAAACCTCACCCTTACTATGAAATAAGAGAGGTGGCCAAAACCCTTCGGCACCAAAACCCCACTTTATCACAACAAGAATAATTCAATCATTTATCTCATTATCAAATGAAGCATTCAACATCAAAGCTTAAATACAACATTTAAGCGTAAAGGAACGATACCCATACCCTTTCCTACTGTGCATCCATGTGTGTCAAATTTTAGATTAGTTATACCACTTTTGCAAGTTTTAATGTTGCTATCCTATGATAAAATTTTAGTTAAAACCTAAGCCATATTTCTAAGTTATCCCACATCACATTTTAGTTGTAACCTAAGGTATGACACTAAAAATACACATTCCAAGGACCTACATCCCGATCTGATACCAACTGTAACACCTCGGCATTTAATATGCCTGAATGCTACCAAACATAAGCTAAACAACATCTAAATACCATGAATTAAGGTAAATTACAGCAAAGGAATAAATGCTAAAACCCGAGATTTCGGCAGCATCTCCTTTGTTTTAACATGATTTGAAGGTGCAACAACAGTATAGCTGTCAGCGTGTTAGCCAACAGACCCCTTCCGGTGAGGGGTATACTAAGTTCTAACCGGGGCTTTCGTGGAGATCGCTCGAGAAATGGAGAACCGGGGGCGAAGCATGCAAGGAGACCGGCGGTTTGTCAGGTTCGGGCCCTCCTTAGAGTAATAACCCTACTCCTGTGTTCTTGTATTATGGTGTGCCCGGGGGGAGCTGGAAGATGAACAGCCGCCCGGAGCAACCCAGATCAGTTCACCCGTAATGGAGAGTCAAGCCTGAGAGAAATGATCGAACCCCTTCCCCCATGCACCCTGACTCCCTTTTATACTCAGGCTGGTGGGGGCGCATGGGGGGCTTACACCACAAGCCATCTCATTACTCTACTCTTTAGCATTTAATGCCCCTGCAACACATTAAATGCCCTGGTGCAGACATGTTCTTCCCCCACCTTTGAGCGCCGCACCTGCCGGCTTCGCCCGCTCCATCGGGGTGGAGAAGTGCACCCTGACGTCACTCGCCATTATGGCGCACATTGGGAACACGCGCCTCCATCCTGTGGCCTTCATTAGCCCCATTTAATGTGCCTGATATGCATTAAATGTCTCTGACCTCTCGAATGGCCGCGTGGGCCATTAAATGTCCTCGGGAACTGGTTGCCAGCGGCGTGGCCTGGTCGCCATCCTCTCGTTGGTGATCACTCAGCTGACCGCCAGGGGTGTGGCCTGGTCGCCATCCTCTCGTTGGTGATCACTCAGCTGACCGCCAGGGGTGTGGCCCGGTCGCCACCCTCCCGCCGGCGATCACTCAGCCGATCGCCAGGGGCGTGGCCTGGTCGCCACCCTCCCGCCGGCGATCACTCAGCCGACCGCTACGGGCGTGGCCTGGTCGCCACCCTCCCGCTGGCGATCACTCAGCCGACCGCCGAGGACGTGGCCTGGTCGCCACCCTCCCCCGGCGACCACTCAGCTGGCCGCCGGGGGCATGTCCTGGATGCCACGTGTCCGGCGGCGGCTGCTTTTACTAAAGTGCAGTGGGCACCCTGGTGTGGAATACACCGACAGTAGCCCCCGGACCCACCTCGGAGCATTCTTTTCATCTTCTTCCGTCTCCTGGGTGGGTTCAAGAAAAGTGGCCACGAAACGTTGTGGCTTTTTAAATGCCGCCGCCGTTTCCGGGTCCGAGGCGGATCGTGCAGCCGTTTTCGCCCCGTAACCAGCGCGGGTCTGGGGGGCATGGCTGCGCCTTTTCCGATTCTTTTGGGTTTCCCGCCAGCGAACCGCCACGCCCTCTCGACTATCCCGCCTTTCCAACTGCCACGCGTCCTCGGGTTTCCGGTTGAGGCGCTCCTGCGCAAGTATAAATGAAGGCACGGGCTGTGTGCTTCTTCTTCACCCTAGCTTCTTGCGAACCACCTCTCTGCCTCCGCTCTTGGCTCATTGCTCCTTGGCTCGCATGGCACCGCCAACACCTCTGCTTCCTCCCTCAACCGTCGAGGATGTCGACGCCGAGAGATGCGCTCAGTACGTTGCTGGCGGTACTGTCTGTACTCGCGCCGGGACTACCGCGCCCGGCAGCCGCCTGGGCGAACAGGTTTTCTTTGGCTGGGCAATGCTGGCTGGCCTTATCCCGCCCATTTCCGACTTCTACCTCGCCGTCCTCAACTTCTACTCCATCCACAATCTTCATCTTCCTCTTAACTCCATCGTTCTCCTCGCTGTCTTTGCTTATTTCTGCGAGATGTTCGTGGGAGTAGCCCCTAATCTCCCCCTCTTTCGCTTCTTCTATTCCTTGCGTGTGGCCAAGGACCTTTCCACCGTGATCGGCTCCTGCCACTTCCGCCTTCGCGATGGTGCAGCCTCCCGCTACATTCCGCTAGACCTCCGCTCCAACTGGAGGGATTGGCGCAACGGGTGGCTCTACGTCGAAGATGACAGTGGCTTGGAGGTCCTGGAGATGTCGACTGGGCCAGCGGTCGGCATCCCCACCTGGGGAGCTCACGTCGACCAGACGCCCGAGCTCCAGGTGATGCTGGCCCGTGTGGACCAGTTGCGAGCGGCGGGCCTGACGGGGGCCATGGTTCTTCGGGACTACATCACCCGGAGAATCAGTCCCCTGCGCCGTCGCACTCGCCTCGCCTGGCAGTACACGGGCCCCGATGACATGACCCGGACACTTCCCGGAGGTGGGTTGCTTTTCATTTTGCTCTCTTTGTTTTCTTCTTCTTTCTTTCAACTGCTATCAGACTAATGGCGCCTTCACTCCTTTTTCTTATCATTTTTGATTTTTCAGCCGCGGGGAATTTATCCCTTGCCAAGATCGACGTGTGGTAGGCGCAGCTGGGCGTCTTTGGCCCCGTCCCGCTCTTTCCAGCGGGTGCACTCCCACTCTGCCAGGTGGAGCCCCGGGAGCGTGTGGCGATCACCTGTGCCATGCCCGTCATGGATGCCATGGGCCCGGTGACCACGCCTCGCCAGACTGAGCTAACCATCCGGGGTCCTCCTCCAGTGAGTGGGGGGAGGGACAAGCACCCCGCCGACGACGACGCTCCTGGCGACAGCCCCAGGCGGGTTTCGCGCCGCTCTGGGGGGCGTGGCGACCACAACCGGAGCGGGCAGCTCCACGGTGGCCGCCGCTTCTACTTCAGCCGGAGTCGCCCCACCAGCAGCTCCGCCAGATCCTGTTCCATCTTCGCCACCACCGGCGCAGGCCGATCCGCCCCTGCCGCCAAAGACGGCAAAGCCGATCCGCCGCCACGGCACGGCGTGATGATCCACTCGCCGCACCGGTAGCGTGATGATCCGCCCCCGCCGCCTGCACCAGCGCAGGGTGATCCACCACCGCCGCCAGCACCGATTCTTCCCCCACCGCCGCCGGCGAGGGTCGCCCCGCCGGGGCCAACGTCGCGCGGGGGAATAACCCTAGTCCCGGGCGTGCCTCGATTCTGGGGGCCTTCTGCTGGGTACACACAAAAAGACACGCAGCAAGCTTATCAGGTTTATACAATTTCGGAAGACTTTCCCCTTCTTTCTTGTTTCCTCAGGGCATCTTCTTCGAGGGCTCCTGTAGGGGTCGACCAGGGCACTGCTGCAGGCGCGGCCGTGCTAGCTGCGGTGGTTGAACCCCAAGGCGGCCCTAGCGTCCACCCGGTGCCCGCCGCTGGGTCAGACGTCTTACCGCCCGGCGGCGGGCTGGGCCTGCCGGCCACTCCGGAGGCCCCCGGCGCCCCGATCCCCTCGGCGGACGTGGACGCTTTGCTGGCCACCCTTGGAGAGCTACACTCCAACGTGAGCGGCCGGCTTGCGGCGAGCAGGGAGAGGTTGAGGGAGGCTGTTGCGGAGATCGCCTGCCTCCGGGCAGAGGTGCAGGACTAGCGCAGCCGGTCAGAGAGGCTGGAGCTGGACCTGTAGCAAGAGAGGGAGCAAGGCGCCCTCCGTGTCGAGGTGATCTCCTGGGAGCGTGACGAGGAGAAGGGCGAGCGGCTCCGCGCAGAAGCCGAGGCCACCTCCATGCTGCGCCCGGCCTTCGACCGGATGGTGGCCAGTCTGGCGCCGCTAGGGTTGGAGCAGCCGAACCTGGTGGAGCAGACGACCCAGCACTATGCCTTCTGCATGGGCCGGATCGCCGACTTCCTCACCTTCCTTCCTGGCGCCCTAGCAGCCCGGTCCAGCCAAGAAGGGCGGGCAGTCGCGGCGGCCACGGCATCGTACGTTCTTGCTTGCTGCGCCAGCCGAGACCCTAACTTCGACCCCCTGGTCGCCATCCAGGGGGTGGAAGGGGAATGGGCCCGCGCAAAGGCGCGGGTCAGCGGCACCGCCGAAAGGGTAGCTGATCAGCTGGAGATGGTCAACCCGTCGCTGGAAGCGATGGCCGAAGACGTGGCCCTTGAGCTGGATGTTCCCCCGGCGGAGGACGAGGAGGCAGCGGAGGCCGCGGCGAACGAAGACTGAGGGACTTCTTTTTCTTTTCTTCTTTTTTTTTGCCGTTGATGTGCCTTCCCTTGTAGCGAACTACCGCAAGTTTAGGATATACATTTATAAAAATGTGTACTTCCCTTCCGCATGCCTTGTGCTCGGATGTCCGTTCACGCATCCAACATGCTAGTTCTGAGCAAACGAAAAAGGCATCAGCGCGCGTTAGGGGTTAGTTGGAATGCGGGGTCCGAGTCCTTTGTGCCGGGGAGTCGCAGCCTCAGGGTATTGGGGCCCTGCGAGATTTAGTTACCCTCGCGGCCTCTTAGGGTTGAACACTTGGTGGAGTGGGGCAGGGCACTAGGTCTTCGGTGATGGTGTTTGAGCCGCTAGTTCTCACAGGGACACCCTGAGCGTCATGACCGTATTGAGAACCGTACCAAACCAACCACCCGATTACCTATCCCTGCACACCATGCTCACCCAGTGAGCTAATTTTTGCCGTTGAGCACTCAAAGGGCCTTAATATTCTGAGGGCGAGCACACAGCCACGGCCCAACGGGGCGCAAACCAAAAAGCGAGAACGAAATTGACAACTGCTTTAAATGAAGACTACACTTTGGATAAACCAGAGACTTCTCGTGACCAGACCGCGGAGAGGGCTCAGCGTGGCTGGTTGGGGGTGTAACTCTATACTTACAGCCTTTTCAGGGATAGAACTTGCGCAAGAGTTCTATGTTCTAGGAGTTCACCAACTCCTTTCCGTCATCAGTGGCCGACCTGACCGCCCCGGGACGAGAGACTGAGACCACCTTAAAGGGTCCCTCCCACTAGGGAGACAGTTTATGCAACCCGGCATGCGTCTGGACTATGCGCAAGACCAGGTCGCCCACTGCCAACGTCCTCTCGCTGACCCGAGTGGCGTGGTACCGCCTGAGACTTTGTTGGTATCGGGCGGCGCGCACGGCTGCGCGATCTCGCACTTCTTCCAGGAGGTTGACATCTTCTCGACGCTGTTCTTCCTGAGCTTCCTCTGTAAACGCTGCCACGCGCGGTGACCCTAAGGCCAACTCTGATGGTAGAACTGCCTCTGCACCGTAGACCAGGAAGAAGGGAGTCTCTCCCGTGGCCCGGTTGGGAGTGGTACGAAGCGACCACAGCACTGCAGGGAGCTCTTCGGTCCAACGGGCTCCACGCTTGTGGAGTCGATCAAACGCTCTGGTTTTGAGGCCCTTCAGCACCATCGCATTGGCCCGCTCAACTTGGCCATTGCTTCTTGGGTGAGCCACCGAGGCAAAATAAACTTTGGTGCCCATCTCTTCGCAGAATCCCAAGAAGGTGGCGCTGGCGAACTGCGGGCCGTTGTCGGTGATGATGCGGTTGGCGACCCCAAAGCGGGCGAAGATACATTGTATGAACTTGATCGCAGCGGCGGCGGTGATCGTTCTTACCGCTTCGGCTTCCACCCACTTAGAAAATTTGTCAATGGCGACAAACAAGTGGGTGTAGCTACCTGTGGCCCGCGGGAACAGGCCCAGGATATCCAGCCCCCAGACCGCGAAGGGCCATGAGAGCGGGATAGTTTGCAGAGCTTGGGCTAGTCGGTGGATTTGCTTGGCGTGGAACTGACACGCCTCGCACTTCCTCACCAGCTTGCGAGCATCCTGGAGGGCGGTTGGCCAATAAAACCCTTGGCGAAAAGCTTTTCCGACCATCGTTCAACTTGAAACATGGCTCCTGCACACGCCTCCATGGATATCAGAGAGCAGAATGCTCCCCTCTTCCCGAGTGATGCACTTCAGAAGAATTCCGTTTTTACCCCAGCGGTAAAGGTCCCCGCCCACCAGGGTATAGCACTTGGCCTTTCGCGCTATCTTCTCTGCTGACGCATCATCGTCGGGGCACACTTGATCCCGTAGGTAGGCCAGGATCGGATCCACCCATGTGCCTTCCCGGTCAAGTGTAGCGACCACGGGGTGGCTGCCCGGGTACTCCGCCTGGCCGGGCATTTCCACCGGTGCCGCTTCCCCTTCTGGAACAAGGGCGGGAGCAGCATCACCATCGTCCCCACCGGTGACGGGGGCCACGATGGATGGTCGCGGAAGCCTTTCTTCAAAGAATCCGACCGGGACAGGAGATCTTGTCGAAGCGAGCTGAGCGAGCTCGTCCGCCAAGTAGTTATCACGCTGGGGGATATGGGTATATCCTAGCCCATCAAAATGTCACTCCATCTTTCTGACCTCCGCCAGGTACTCGGCCATGACAGGATCAGAGCAGGAGAACTCCTTCCTTGCCTGGTTGACGACAAGCAACGAGTCGTCTTTGACTTGCAGACGCCGGACTCTGATGGCCGTGGCAGCAAGGAGTCCCGCCAGCAAGCCTTCGTACTCAGCAACGTTGTTGGTGGCTTTGAAGTCCAGGATGACCACGTACTTGAGGAGGTCTCCAGTTGGGGAAACCAGGAGGACCCCAGCCCCAGCGCCCTCGTACCTGAAGGAGCCATCGAAGTAGAGTGTCTAGGGGGAGGGCGCGGGGTCTCTTCAACTTCCGGCTCGGCAGGAGTCCACTCGACAATGAACTCCGCCAGCCTTTGACTTTTGATCGCTGTGCGGGGGGCAAACTTAAGACCGAGCTCCCCCAGCTCTACGGACCACTTGGCGATGCGGCCTTCTGCTTCACGGTTGTGGAGAATCTCGCGCAGGGGGTAAGAGGACACTACCGTGATCTCTCATCCTTGGAAATAATGCCTCAGCTTCCTGGACGCCACCAGTACAGCATACACCATCTTCTGAGCCTACGGGTATCTAATTTCAGCGTCGTGCAGTACCTTGATGACATAGTAAACTGGCCGTTGGACCCTTTCACGCTCCGCCACCAGTGCCGCGCTCACGACCGCCGGGCTGGCCGCTACGTAAAGCAGTAGCGGCTCACCCGGCTCGGGGGCGACCAGCACCGGAGGGGAGGAGAGGTATTGCTTCAGTTCTTCGAATGCCTGCTGCGCTTCCGCGGTCCATTCGAAGGAGTAAGTCTTCTTCAGCAGCTTGAAGAAGGGGAGACTCTTTTCTCCTAGCCTGGCAATAAACCGGCCGAGAGAGGCCAGGCGACCAGCTAGGCACTGGACTTGCTTGAGCCTTGTGGGCGGTTGCATGCGCTCGATGGCCATAATTTTTTCCAGGTTGACTTCGATCCCGCAGTGGGAAACAAGGAACCCGAGCAGCTTTCCGGATGACACACCAAACACACACTTCTCTGGATTCAACTTCAGACAATATTGCCGGAGGTTGGAGAAAGTTTCTTCCAGATCTTCAATGAGCCCAACAGACTTTTTCGTCTTTACTACTAGATCATCAACATATACCTCGAGATTTCTCCCAATCTGCGATCAGAATACAGCATGCATGGCGCGCTGGTAGGTTGAGCCCGCATTCTTCAACCCAAAAGGCATGCGAACATAGCAGTACATGCCCAAGGGTGTCACAAAAGCGGTCTTCTCTTCGTCTTCCTGCGCCATGCTGATCTGGTGGTAGCCGGAGTAGGTGTCCAGGAAACACAAGGTCTCGCACCCTGCGGTGGAGTCGATGACAAGGTCTATCCACGGCAGGGGATACGGATCCTTGGGGCAGGCTTTGTTGAGGTCAGTGAAGTCGACGCACATCCGCCACGTTCCGTTCGACTTCTTGACAAGCACGGGGTTGGCCAGCCACTCGGGATAGGCGGCCTCCCGCACAATCTTCGCCTGCAGCAGCTTTTCTACCTCAATCCAAATGGCGTCTTGCCGCTCTGGTGCCTGCCTCCGGACCTTCTGTCGGACTGGGTGCACTCCAGGGAGCGTTGCCAATTGGTGCTCGATAACCTCCCTGGGGACCCCAGTCATTTCTGATGGTTCCCAGGCGAACACATCCAGGTTAGACCGGAGGAAGGTGACGAGCGCGTCTTCCTATTTGGTGCTGAGGTTGGCACCGATCTTCACGACCTTCCCGGAATCGTCCTCGCCCACAGGGGTCGCCTTCACCTCACCCGAGGAACTGGATGAGGTGCGGGCCTTGACCGGGGGGCGCTCCGGATAGTCTTCTTCACCTCGAGCCGTGTAGGTGGTGCCGGCCAGGTCCTGCACCTGCTTACTGAGGCGCAGGGCTTCCAGCCGGTCCACTTTCACGGTGATCGGGCCCCCGGGCCCGGGGATCTTCATTATCATGTAGGCGTAATGCGTGGTGGCCATGAACTTTACCAGGGCTGGCCGACCAAGCAACGCATTGTAGGCGAGGTCGAAGTCCGCTATCTCGAAGTCGATCTTTTCTGTTCGAAAGTTCTCCACACTTCCGAACATGACATGCAGCCGGACCTGACCCAGGGGTGTCAAACCCACCCCGGGGGCAACTCCGTAGAACAGAGGGGCCGAACGCAGCTCCTCGTAAGGGATCTGGAGTGCCTTGAACGCCCCCACGGACATGAGGTTGATGGAGCTCCCTCCATCAACGAGTACCCGCCCGAGTCTCGCATTCCAGATCGTGGGAGAAACCACGATCGGGAGATGGCCCGGGCCGGCGGTGCTCTCCGGGTGGTCGGCCTGGCTGAAAGTGATCGACTCCTCCGACCATTTCAGCAGCCTGCTCGCCCCGGAAGTTGGCACGGTGGCGCATACTTCTCTTACCTCTCGCTTGTACTACGAGTTCGAAGAGTAGGTGGTAGAGCCACCATGGATGAAGGCCACCGTGTGCTCTGCTTGCTAGAAAGCCAGCGAGGCAAGGTCCTCGTCCGCGTCATCGTGGTCGTCTCCACGACGCTTCTTCAGCCGCTGCTTGACCAGCTTGGACACGACCTGGCAATCCGCCAAGTCATGTGCATTGGTCCTGTGGATGGGGCAGTAAGGCCTGCCTCTGTCGTCTTCTTTATGGGGGGACCGACGATCCCCACGATCACCCCGCTTGCCTCGGCGGTCGCGCTTCTAGGGCTTATCCTCCGGTTCGGTGGCGAGGACCTCTCCGGCGCCGACCTCCTTGCGCTTCTTCTTCTTCTTGCGGTCGGAAGCTTTCGAGGTCCCCGCCTCGTCATGACCGGACAGCCCCGCCCGGCGATCCCGGGCCTCCGCCACCCGGGCGCACTTGTGCACCAGGGAGAACAGCTCGGAGGTAGTGGAAATGGTGCTGGTAGCCATCTCCTCCCGCATCTTTTGATCCCGGACCCCCCTCTGGAAGGCAATAATCTCCGATTGCTGGGAGATCCGGGGGAAAGTGTTCCGGCAGTGGCTTAACCGCCGAATGAACTCCCTCAGGGACTCCCCCTTCGTCTGCTCCAGGGCATGAAGGTCATCCTCCACGCCTGGTTGAGCGTAGGAGCCCTGAAAGTTGGCGACAAAGATATCGCACAACTCCTCCCACGAGTGCACAGAGCCTCGGGGGAGGTTCAACAGCCAGGAACGGGCGGAGCCCGTTAGCAACGTCGGGAGGTAGTTGGCCATGACCTTCTCAGACCCTCCCGCGGCGCGCACCACCATGGTGTAAATCTGTAGGAGCTCCTCCGGGTTGGTGGTGCCGTCATACTTCTCGATGGACACGGGGCGGAATCTCTCCGGCCACGCGGCTTGACGTAGGCGGAGGGAGAACGCCTGGCATCCAACGTTGTAGGGGGAGCAGCGCCACTCATCCACCCCTTCGCCCCGAGATGGGGTTGAGGAGTGCGAGTCTGCGCTCTCCCTGGAGTCAGGGGGAGAGGTTTCCCCCCGGTCGCTAAATGGCGGGTGGCCCATATGGTGTGGCGCATTGGCGCGGCGCCCCCTAAGGACGTCGCGCAAGTCACCACCGTGCTGGGACCTCCTTTCGTCTAGGTGAGCCCTCAGGTCCCCATGGCACCCCGCCGCTTTGGGGGAACCACGGGAAGAAGCGGGGGCGCGTGCCCGTCCCCTTGTGCTTGAGGGTGCCGCAACAGGCGCACCCTTCCCTTTGTTCCGGCCCCTACGGCCGGAACAAACTGTAGCCGTGCGACTAGAGGCTTGCGCGTCAGCCACGCGCACGCTCTGTCGTCCGACATCGCAAGCCTCCAGCCGATTTGCAGCCTCCACTTGCTGTTGGGCGGCATCCACCAGGCGGGCGATGTCCCGCAACCATGGAGCGGCTGGGGTTTCGCCCTCTAGCGCAACCCGGGGATGATCGAGGAGCAGCCGGGCCGCCTGAAGGTTCCACGCCGGGGTATCGTCTCCCATCAGGAGGCGTCGTCGGACGGGCTGGGTCCCTAACGCCGAAGCGCTGCGCGCCCCTGTGTGGGCAGACGGACCAGAAGTCAAGCGCCTGGCGAGCGTCGGGACTGGCCATGAGTGCTGCTCTCCTCGGGCAGACCATCATGCTTGGAGCCGGAAGTTGCCATACTTGTAACCGTCGAAGCTTCTTGCGAACTTCGCAAGGAGATGGAATAAGGGAGAACAATCCAAGCACTGAGCCCCCTACCTGGCGCGCCACTGTCAGCGTGTTAGCCAACAGACCCCTTCCGGTGAGGGGTATACTAAGTTCTAACCGGGGCTTTCGTGGAGATCGCTCGAGAAATGGAGAACCGGGGGCGAAGCATGCAAGGAGACCGGCGGTTTGTCAGGTTCGGGCCCTCCTTAGAGTAATAACCCTACTCCTGCGTTCTTGTATTATGGTGTGCCCGGGGGGAGCTGGAAGATGAACACCGCCGAGCAACCTGCATCGATTCACCCGTAATGGAGAGTCTAGCCTGAGAGAAATGATCGAACCCCTTCCCCCATGCACCCTGACTCCCTTTTATACTCGGGCTGGTGGGGGCGCATGGGGGGCTTACACCACAAGCCATCTCATTACTCTACTCTTTAGCATTTATTGCCCCTGCAACACATTAAATGCCCTGGTGCAGATATCCTCTTCCCCCGCCCTTCAGCGCCGCGCCTGCCGGCTTCGCCAGTTCCATCGGGGTGGAGAAGTGCACCCTGACGTCACTCGCCATTATGGCACACGTTGGGAACACGGGCCGCCATCCTGTGGCCTTCATTAGCCCCATTTTAATGCGCACGATATGCATTAAATGTCTCTGACCTCTCGAAGGGCCGCGCGGGCCGTTAAATGTCCTCGGGAACAGGTTGCCAGTGGCGTGGCCTGGTCGCCATCCTCCCGCTGGCGATCACTCAACTGACCGCCAGGGGCGTGGCCTGGTCGCCACCCTCCCACCGGCGATCACTCAACGGACCGCCAGGGGCGTGGCCTGGTCGCCACCCTCCCGCTGGCGAACACTCAGCCGACCGCCAGGGGCGTGGCCTGGTCGCCACCCTCCCGCTGGCGATCACTCAGCCGACCACTGGGGACGTGGCCTGGTCGCCACCCTCCCCCGGCAACCACTTAGCTGGCCGCCGGGGGCGTGGCCTGGATGCCACGTGTCCGGCAGTGGTTGCTTTTACTAAAGTGCAGTGGGCACCCTGGTGTGGAATACACCGACAATAGCAATATAAGGCAATATGAGAGACAACTAAATCAGCAATAATTAAAGGCTTAACGACAAAATAAGTCCACTTGCAAGCATTTAATGTCTCCAAGAGTCAAACGAACCATAAGACTCTCATATAGCAAAGCTAAACCTTAAAGCAATAACCATCACACGCAGTTTATTATCAAAAACTAATTGAATGACTTGTGGAAACAAATGAGTGAAGCTACGTGCGGAAGTGTGACTATTTCCCTTCCCCACATGCCGGTCTCATGGTACCTAAAACAACAAGAAAACACAAGCGTGAGTTCAAAACTCAGCAAGCATATTGCAATGGTACAACAAGAACAATTACATGGCAATAATATCTCACATCATGTATATCATCTCATTCATGAACACATAACATTATCATCATCATTATGTATGCAATGCAATGCGATGCTCATGTCTCCTTGGAAACTCATATCGGTATGGTTGAGTACACACCCGTCGGTGTGCACCCTCTCCCCCCTTCCATCCCGAAGATGGAGGGTGCCTACTCCTCGCTTCCGTTCACCGCGGTGAATGGAATCACGATGCAGGACTTACTCATTGGCTCTCCGGAATAGTCATAACTTTCTCACCGACCTTCCCCGGACTAGTTATGACTTTCTCACCGCCCGGGCCATGTAACATGCCATGTATGCAAATATGCCAACATCATAATTAACTTGTACATTAACACATGGCATCATAACATAATAAGCATACTCATCATATCATTGGCAATCATTAAAGCATGGCAAGTGATCATATCATATAAACAATTCATCTATTCTCAACAAGCAACCTACAAACCGCTATCCATTACAATACACTTGCCTCAACCACGAGCAATGGATTGGTGGGAAGTAGAAGGCACTCCCGAGGTCACACCACCTGCACATAGGTACCACACACTCACAATCATGTCCACAAAACAGTACGCAAACACTCATCTACCCCGACATTGCCAACTACTCGCAACACCCAAAAACAGAGGTTCTATCCCGTCGGGACAGCAGCCTTCCAAAAGGCATAACTTGAGTTCTGGAACTCCAAATCAATTAAACGAGTACATCATCGTGTACCTTAGGAAATTTCCCAACTTTTTCTAAGTATAAGGAAAGACTGATTCGGA
The DNA here is from genome assembly GCA_036346355.1 of Rhipidocladum racemiflorum. Classification (NCBI taxonomy): domain Eukaryota; kingdom Viridiplantae; phylum Streptophyta; class Magnoliopsida; order Poales; family Poaceae; genus Rhipidocladum; species Rhipidocladum racemiflorum. Next base: position 50,260,576 of record CM070589.1, read on the forward strand.
CTCTAAAGTGGTTTAATCTACAGAATACAGTGATCTGTTCCAATCACGTCATAGATTTTAACACGCTCGGAATTGGACGTGCTTTATACCCACAGAAATATATTGAAATTATCTACAACTTCTTCAACGGGTGGACGACCAAATTTGGAATCTAAATTGGCGAAAAACTAAACCCTAGGTCGACTGCTCATGCTGTCCAAAACAGAGAACGTGGCAACATCTAGATCTAATCCAATCTACTCAATTCCAGCACCACCAATTAATCTAAAAACAGGATATTGATCCTTAGAACAGTACCTAGCACAACCCCAAGGAGTCCCATGGCCATACCTTCGCCCGACGCACGAAAACCCAATAGATCTTCTCCCGGATCACTCCTCACTCCTCGCTCCTCGCTCCAATGGATGGATCTCCGAGGTGCAGGGGTGGAGAGGCTACCCTAGGGCAGCAAGGGGTGGAGGAGAGGTGGTGGAGAGGTGGGGAGCAAAGGGGCAAAGGGGTGGTGGGGGCGCATGGCCAAGGAGTGGGAGGGTGAGGCGGCTAGGGCAAAGGAGGAGGAGGTAGGGGCGCACAGCCAGCAGGGGTGGGCGCATAAAGGGCATGGAGAGGCCCCCAACCAGGTCTCCTACTCCTAAAAGGACTCAAACTCTCCCCCACCAAGGCCCACAACCCTTTCCCCTAGGCCCAAACTCCCCCGGAAAGGCCCAAACTCCCGGAAACGGCCTAGAAACGCAATTAAACCTCATACCGCATGGTTTCAACCTCCAATACCATATTTCATAATGTTTTTGACCTCTTCATTCACATAAATAAGGTTACGACACTCCGTGGTTGTGACACTACGGTATGGTGTGACATTATAAAATGTGAAATTAGAGAATAAAACCTTTCGGCGTGAGGTTTACTCGTGTTTTTGGGCCTTATGAAGTGATGTGACACCACGGAGTGTCATAACCTTATTTAACGTGCATGATAAGGTCAAAAACTGTATGATATGTGGAAATAAGGTTAAAACCATAGGGTATGGAGGTTAATAGCGTTTTCGGGCCGTTTCCGGGGTTTTGGGCCTTCCCGGGGGAGTTTGGGCCTAAAAGAGGGGGTTGTGGGCTTTGGTGGGATGGAGTGGGAATCCATTTAGGATTAGGATTAGGTGTGGGGGCTGGTAAAAGGCCTCCCCCCTGCCCCTTGCGCCCCCCCACCCCTTTGGGCGCCCTCCCCCCTCCCTTGGCCCTAGCCGCCTCTCCCCTCCCCCCCTTGAGCCGTGAGCACCCCCCCTTGTCCCCTTGCCTCCCCACCTCTCCACCACCTCTCCTCCACCCCCTTGCTGCCCTAGGGTGGCCTCCACACCCCTGCACCTCGTGGATCCATCCATTGGAGCGAGGAGCGTGGAGCGAGGAGCGATCTGGGAGGAGTTTTGTTGGGATTTCGGTCGTCGGGGGAAGGTATGACCATGTTATTCCTTGGGGTTCGGCTAGGTACTGTTCTAAGGGTGTTTATCATGATTTTAGATCAATTGGTGGTGCTGGACATGAGTAGATTGGATTAGATCTAGATGTTGCCACGTTTCTGTTTTGGGACAGCATGAGCAGTCGACCTAGGGTTCAGTTTTTTCGCCAATTTAGATTTGTAATTTGGTTGGCCGCCTGTTGAAGAAGTTGTAGGTAATTTAATTATCTTTCAGCGGACATAAAGAACCTTAAATTCCGATCAGCCGTTTCAAAGTTATGACTGTTTTACCGAGCGTGTTAAAATCTGTGACATGATTGGAACAGATCAAGGTATTTTGTAGATTAAACAACCTTAGATTCCGAATCAGTCTTTCCCTATAACTAGAAAAAGTTGGGAAATTTCCTAAGCTACGCGAGGATATACTCGTTTAATTGATTCGGAGTTCTAGAACTCAAGTTATGCCTTTTGGAAGGCTGCTGTCCCGACGGGACAAACCTCTGTTTTTAGGTTTTGCGAGTAGTTGGCAATGTCGGGGTAGATGTGGGTTTGCGTACTATTTTGTGGACATGATTGTGATTGTGTGATGCCTATGTGCAGGTGGTGCGACCCCGGGAGTGCCTTCTACTTCCCGCCAATCCGTTGCCCGTGGTTGATGCAAGTGTGTTGTGATGGATAGCGATTTGTAGGTTGCTTGTTGAGAATAGATGAATTGATTACATGATATATGATCACTTGCCATGCTTTAATGATTGCCAATGATATAATGAGTATGTTTATTATGATATGATGCCATGTGTTAATGTACGAGTTAAATATGATGTTGGCATAATTGCATACATGGCATGTTACATGGCCCGAGCGGTGAGAAAGCCATAACTAGTCCGGGAAGGTCGGTGAGAAAGTTATGACTAATCCGGAGAGCCAATGAGTAAGTCCTACATCGTGATTCCATTCACCGCGGTGAACGAAAGCGACGAGTAGGCACCCTCAATCTTCGGGATGGAAGGGGGGAGAGGGTGCACACCGACGGGTGTGTACTCAACCATACTGGTATGAGTTTCCAAGGAGACATGAGCATCGCATTGCATTGCATTCATAATGATGATGAAAAGGATATGTGATCCTGAATGAGATGATACATGATGTGAGTTGTTGAAGCCATGTAATTGTTTATGTTTGTACCATTGCAATATACTTGCTGAGTGATGAACTTACGCTTGTGTTTATGTTGTTTTTTTTAGGTACCATGAATCCGACATGCGGGAAAGGGAGATAGTCACATGTCATCACTTAGCATCACATATTTAACAATGACATGTTCCTTCCCTTATGGTTATGGTTAATTCATTGAGCTAAACTGTGGTTTCGATGATTCGTTGGTCGTTATGAGTAAATGATTAGTCCTTATTTGTCATGTGACGGATAGAATTTATAACCTTAGTGGTATGGTGGCTGTTTGTCCGTTTGATCATGTTATTGCTATCGTTCATTATGCTATATTGACATTTTATTATTATTGTTGCTTCAATTTGTGTTAAAACAAAGGAGATGCTGCCGAAATTTCGGTTTTTAGCATGTGCGATTTATATTTAATTGTGGTATTTTGATGTTGTTTAGTCTAGGTTTGGTAGCATTCGGGCACATTAAATGCCGGGGTGTTACAGTTGGTATCAGAGCGGGCTGTAGATCCTTGGAATGTGTAATTTTAGTGTCATGCTATAGGGTACAACTAAAATGTGATGTGGAATAACTTAGAAACATGGCTTAGGTCTTAACTAAAATTTTGTCATAGGATAGCAACATTAAAACTTGCAAAAGTGGTATAACTAATCTAAAATTTGACACACAATGGATGCACAGTAGGAAAGGGTATGGGTATCGTTTCTTTACGCTTAAATGTTGTATTTAAGCATTGATGTTGAATGCTTCATTTGATAAAGCATGTTGCTATGTCTATGAGATAAATGATTGAATTGTTCCTATTGTGGTGATAAAAGTGGGGTTTTGGTGCCGAAGGGTTTCGGTCACCTCTCTTATTTCATAGTAAGGGTGAGGTTTGACAGTGTGGCCGGTTAGCGCCATCACCGAAGAACTATTAAACCCTGTAGGAGAAGGAGTGCTTACCCTTTCTGTCGTAAATCGGGGAGTTGACTGGAGTCGAATAGAAGAGTTTGGTGGTGGATTCCTTCGGATGTTCTTTATTGTTCTGTGGTCGGTCTTGGTTGATTTTCTTGGTTTTAGTTGATGGAAACCAAAAGAAAAGTGTTTGGTCTTGGAATTTCGCGGATTGTTCCATATGCGGTATGTGGTTTTGTCTTCCTTGGTTGAAGACGAAGAAGAGGAGTCTAGTGTTGCGCTTCTTTTGGGCGCCTTTCTAGTTTTGATGTCTAGTTTGTTGATTGCTTTATGGGGAAGAAGCGTTCAGTTTATTCCTATGTTTGTTTTTCTCCGAGGGTAAAGGAGTTATTGCGGAGTTCTGCTAGACCTGGTTGTCAGGGCTGAAATTCTATGGCTTTGTAGGAGTAAGTGGTGTTTGATTTCGTTATTTTGCTAGTTTAAGAAATCATCTTTGAAGAACCCTTCTTGTTTCGTGAAAATTTGGGGTTTGGTGTTAAGTTAAGGTTTAATTGAGCGCATGGTTCCCTTTCGAGAAAATTGTCTTTCAACCATTTTCCTCTATGGGAGTCCTTGAGATTTAAAAGTGTTTTGGAGAATTCCTTTTGCAAGACCAAGTGTGGGTTTGTCTCATTGCAATTTTGAGAGTCAAGTTTCCTTATGAATTTGGGATGAGTTTTAAAACTAAAATGCTGCAAACAAAGTAAGTAGTCTTTTGACTGAAATCGTTTGTCCCTAGTAAGAATTGTTGTTTAGCATGTCATGTAGTATGTAACAATGTGGTTTATGGAAATGATTTGTTCTTAATTTAATTGGTGAGTTGAATTAGTTAAATGTAATATTTGTGTTTAGCTTAAGATTAAATGAACTTCTAGTGTTGTAGATTACTCTATAGTGAGAATGATTAAATGTGTTAATGTACATGCTTACAATCTGTTGCCTTGCTTTGAAAGTGCTTATGACCCTCGTTAATATTAAAAGTTTAAACCTTGATGCATAGTTACAACATTAAGATGATGTAAATTAATGATACTGTTAAAGAAACCTTGCCGATTGCTTAAAGATGTTCTAATCTAATGAGTTAATAGAGAAATTTAATCATGTTGACTAGTGGCTTTAATTTGGAAGTTGATTAGAGTTGCTATTTACGTTGTTGCAAACTACTAGTATATTTGGAAGTATGCAGTTGTGTCCCTACAATGCTAGAATTGATATCAATTGAGAAGACATAAGACTTATTCATAATGATGTTGTTAAGGGCAGTGTTTATGCTAGTATTCAATCTATTTTTTTATGGGAGTATGTTGTGTAGTGGTAATTTTGTTATCACCTATGTATAGGGTAGCTAAAAGTAATGTTGTTGGTTGATGATTATGCCCTTTTGTTGTTATTGATGACTAAGTAGTGGTGGTAACTGTTTAGATTACTCGTTGGAAAACCATGGTTAAAATAGAGGAAAATTTTAGCATGTTGCGATGGAGTGAGATTTGGATAATTAACATGATAAATGATCTTATCCTTAATGAAAGTATAACTTAGAGTCACACTTACGAATTCTTCCCTGTGGAGATAATATTTACATGTTGAAGTCGTTGTTTAACTGAATAATGTTCGGTTGTCGAGACGTGAATATATAGGAGGTATGAAATTTATATGTTGATCTTGCTGAAAGATCTGTTGAAGTGCTATGTTTTAAATTTAGAATACGATGTATTATGTGTTGGTGATCCGTGGGGATCATGTCAATATAGTCTTGGTTGGGTGCCTTTTTGATAAGCATCTTAAACCCTAATTAAAAGTGTTGGGAATGGTAACTAGAGGAAGAATTTGTTGTGAAGCTTTTGGTTGAATTGTGTTGGGGCTCCTCAGGGAGTAGATAGTGATTATTGAAGCCTTTTATGGAAAGCGTAGTGGAGTACTAGAGATGGTTCTTTTTATGCTGAGCTTGTGTTTAAAAGCTTTTCGACTAGTTTGGTTGTTTGCCATTTTGGTTGAAGGGTTTTCGGTCAAGGTGTTCCATATGCTGTGTTTCAGAGTTTCCCTAAAACTCGTAGAAATTGGTGCAAATATTTGGTTTTGGCTAACTTGTTTAGTTGGTGCTATGAGTATGGATTTACACCCCAAAAGTTTTTGAGTCGATCGCGCCCTTTCGTTAGACCGAATTATCTTTGGAATTAATTTTAAAAGGAAGCTGATGGTCATAAAGGGTTGTGTTGGAAACTTTTGAGTTAAGCCCTTGATGTGTAACTCTGTTTGGCTAGAGTTGGAGTCATTTGGAAAATGTGTCTGGTGTGCGGATGTTTCACAAGTCTGATTTTTATGAATGTTTCATAAGTGAATTTGGTTAGTGAAGAGTTTTCTTTTGGGATTGAGTTTCCCTCTCTTTTGATAAAATTTATGGCGGTTGTGTGTGCAGATGTTTGACTTTGGAGTCGATGTTCTGTTCCAAAGGGTTGGGTTTGATTTTGCAAGGTTTTGCAAGGTTAGTTTTAAATGGATGATGGGTTTTCACAAGATGTGGTGTTTTGTTGTTAACGATGTTGCCGTCATAGTCTATATGATTTAGCGCATGCTATCGATTGTTATGTGTATTTCAATCATGTGATACCGAGGGAGAAGTCTTTTGGTGAATGACTTTTCGGTATTTTTGTTATATGATGAATGAATGGTGAAAAGTAAACAAGACATCGTGTATAGATGTTAAATGTTAAAAGAGTCGTTGAGCCAGGACGGTGAGAAAGTCATATATGGAGATATGACTAATCCAGACTGCTCCTGAAAAGTGTGCATTTATGTCATGAAACGAGATTTCCCTTGCTTTCTAGTATGAAAAGAAAAGAATGAATAATTTCTGGTGTTGGTTGTGGTGAAGGGATGTGTGTGTTTCCTTTGCGTTTTGGCTTAGGAAATTAAAATGAATACTCTCTGGTTGTTGTCGAATCCTTTCCAAAAATGGTTGTTAACGCTTTGGGTTTGAGTCGTCGTGTGTGGTCCACTTGGGCTTGATAGCTAAGTGTTTTTGTGTGAGGGCGAGACCCTCTTAAGAAAGGAACCAATTGTGGTTTGGTAAGGTTTTACGATCCTAGCTTGGGGCTAGGTGTAGAACCTTAGTGGTATAAGGGTGGTTTGTGAGGGAGATTGATGATGCATGGGTTTAACCATTATTAAGAGTAGCGATGGGTGGAAGTGAAGTTGACGGTAGTTCGGTGATATTTGTCCTGCCGTGAGCAATTGTCGTCACTAGTTGTTTTTGGATTTGAGTCTTGCCTGGGATAGAATGGAATGAAATGTTAGCATGATCGTGTATCGGAAGGGCAGGTGTGCCTTAATGAGTTATTCCCCTCGATGGAAATTTTCGGGAATGTAGAGAGGTCGTTAAAGGAATTGTGACTTGCTTTGATTATGTCATGTTGAGTTTAATGGAGTGTGGTAGTCAGGTTAGTTGAGATAGAAGTGTGAAGTGTTTGTCGTGAGGATTCGAGCGTTTTTGGGTTGATGGAGCCCTTTTGTGGTTGAAACGCAGTTTCTGTTTGGGAATTGAAGTGAAGGTCGAACTGTGAGAGGTTGCCCTTAGTTGAGCCAGATCAATACTTTTCTCGCCAAGTGTTGATTTTGAGAACTCGCTTGTTGTTTGTTCCGGTTTGAGTTTTCGTGCGGATGTTTTGTGCTGCAGAGAAGTCTTTTGTCCCTTAAGGATTTTGTTGTTGATTTTGGCATCCTTCGGACTCCGAATTTTGTTGTTGATTTGTGCCTCCCCACCTCTCCACCACCTCTCCTCCACCCCCTTGCTGCCCTAGGGTGGCCTCCCCACCCCTGCACCTCGTGGATCCATCCATTGGAGCGAGGAGCGTGGAGCGATCCGGGAGGAGTTTCATTGGGATTTCGGTCGTCGGGCGAAGGTATGACCATGGTATTCCTTGGGGTTGGGCTAGGTACTGTTCTAAGGGTGTTTATCATGATTTTAGATCAATTGGTGGTGCTGGACATGAGTAGATTGGATTAGATCTAGATGTTGCCACGTTTCTGTTTTGGGACAGCATGAGCAGTCGACCTAGGGTTCAGTTTTTTCGCCAATTTAGATTTGGAATTTGGACGGCCGCCTGTTGAAGAGGTTGTAGGTAATTTAATTATCTTTCAGTGGACATAAATAACGTTAAATTCTGATCAGCCGTTTGAAAGTTATGACTGTTTTACCAAGCGTGTTAAAATCTGTGATGTGATTGGAACAGATCACAGTATTTTGTAGATTAAACAACCTTAGAATCCGAATCAGTCTTTCCCTATAACTAGAAAAAGTTGGGAAATTTCCTAAGCTATGCGAGGATGTACTCTTTTAATTGATTCGGAGTCCCAGAACTCAAGTTATGCCTTTTGGAAGGCTGCTGTCCCGACGGGACAAAACCTCTGTTTTTAGGTTTTGCGAGTAGTTGGCAATGTCGGGGTAGATGAGGGTTTGCGTACTGTTTTGTGGACATGATTGTGAGTGTGTGATGCCTATGTGCAGGTGGTGCGACCCCGGGAGTGCCTTCTACTTCCCGCCAATCCGTTGCCCGTGGTTGAGGCAAGTGTGTTGTGATGGATAGCGATTTGTAGGTTGCTTGTTGAGAATAGATGAAATTGATTACATGATATATGATCACTTGCCATGCTTTAATGATTGCCAATGATATGATGAGCATGTTTATTATGATATGATGCCATGTGTTAATGTACGAGTTAAATATGATGTTGGCATAATTGCATACATGGCATGTTACATGGCCCGGGCGGTGAGAAAGCCATAACTAGTCCGGGAAAGTCGGTGAGAAAGTTATGACTAATCCGGAGAGCCAATGAGTATGTCCTACATCGTGATTCCATTCACCGCGGTGAACGGAAGCGACGAGTAGGCACCCTCCATCTTCGGGATGGAAGGGGGGAGAGGGTGCACACCGACGGGTGTGTACTCAACCATACCGGTATGAGTTTCCAAGGAGACATGAGCATCGCATTGCATTGCATTCATAATGGTGATGAAAAGGATAAGTGATCCTGAATGAGATGATACATGATGTGAGTTGTTGAAGCCATGTAATTGTTTATGTTTGTACCATTGCAATATACTTGCTGAGTGATGAACTCACGCTTGTGTTTATGTTGTTTTCTTTTAGGTACCATGAATCCGACATGCGGGAAAGGGAGATAGTTACACGTCATCACTTAGCATCACATATTTAACAATGACATGTTCCTTCCCTTATGGTTATGGTTAATTCATTGAGCTAAACTGAGGTTTCGATGATTCGTTGGTCGTTATGAGTAAATGATTAGTCCTTATTTGTCATGTGACGAATAGAATTTATAACCTTAGTGGTATGGTGGCTGTTTGTCCGTTTGATCATGTTATTGCTATAGTTCATTATGCTATATTGATATGTTATTATTATTGTTGCTTCAATTCGTGTTAAAACAAAGGAGATGCTGCCGAAATTTCGGTTTTTAGCATGTGCGCCTTTGCTATAATTTATATTTAATTGTGGTATTTAGATGTTGTTTAGTCTAGGTTTGGTAGCATTCGGGCACATTAAATGCCGGGGTGTTACAGTGGTGTCACAGAAACATCTGCCTTTCGCTCACATTGATTCAGGTCTGTGGGACAGGGAAGGGGGAGGTTTGGATCGTCAACTTCGACTGTTCACGCCATATGACTGGAGACTCCCTATGGTTTTTCTTCTCTAGTCCGAGCTCCCGATGATGAGGTGATCACCTTTGAGGATGCTTCGTCAGAAAGAGTCATCTCTAAAGGTACCGTTTGCATTAATGATCATTTCATACTTAAGGACGTTGCCTTAGTTAGTAAGCTGCAATACAATCTGCTTTATGTTTTTCAACTTATCGATGACAATTTTGAGGTAAGCTTTAAGAGCAGCACTTGTAGGATCTTCGATTCTTCTGGAGGGTTAGTTTGCGAGATTTCTCGTTTTGGGAGAGTCTTTCATGCTGATTTTCCCTCCTCTTCTGGAGACTCTCTCCATTGCCTTATAGTTTTAGAGTCCCGTGATATCTCCTTTTGGCATAGGAGACTTGGTCACATTGGCTTTGATCATTTGACCTGAGTTAGCAGCAATGATCTCATTCGTGGTTTGCCCAAACTCAAGATGGTCAAGGGTATTGTATGTTCTCCTTGCCTGCATGACAAGATGGTTGCTGCTTCTCATCTTCCAGTCACCCGAGTGATGACTGATGTACTAGGATAGCTTTTGCACATGGACACTATTGGGCCAACTCGAGTGCAGTCAGCAGGAGGGAAGTGGTACATTCTTGTCATAGTCGATGATTATTTGAGGTATTCTTGGGTGATCTTCATGGCCTTGAAGGATGAGTCATTTTCTCACGTTACGGGTTTGTTCCGTAGGTTGTCCATTTAGCTCCCCAGCGCCTTACGAGCGATTCGCGGTGACAATGGCACGCAGTTCAAGAACTCCTACTTTAGCAGCTTCTATGAGGAGTTAGGCATAGAGCATCAATTTTCTTCTCCATACGTTCTTCGGCAGAATGGCATAGTGGAGAGGAAGAATAGGACCCTGGTTGAGATGGCCAGGACGATGCTAGATAAGTACAATACTCCTAGGAAGTTTTAGGTTGAGGCTGTAGCTAAGGTATGCCATGTTGCCAATAGAGTTTTTCTTAGGGCACACTTACACCGCACTAGTGACACTACGGAATGACGGTATGAGACTTTTTCGATGTTGGCATTGCAGTACGACTTTAGTACCATGTTTTTAGGTTTTTCCCGGGAGTTTGGGCCTTTCCGGGGTAGAATTTGGGCCTTCCAGGGGAGTTTGGGCCTTGGGGGACCTAACTCGGGCCTTGGGGGACCTTGGTGGGCCGAAGGTGGGGGATAACGGGCCCATGTGGGGGTATTTTGGGGCAGCAAAGCCTGCTGCCCTGCCCCCCTTGCGCCACACCCCCCTCCCACCAACCCTAGCCGCCATCCCCCTTACCCCATGGGCCTCCCCCTAGCCGCACCCCTCTCTTGCCCATGCGCCTCCACCTCCCATCCCTTCCCTAGCCACCACCCTTCCCTCCTCTAGCAGCCTTGCGATGTCCTTCCCCGTGGTGTTCTTCGTTTTCCCACTCGGTGGATCGCCGGATTCGGGAATCTCCGGCGAATCGCTTCAGTTCGGAAGGAAGGAGCAGCCGGAAGGAAGGGAGGTTTCGTCGTCGTTCGGTTCTTCTTGAAGAGGTAACGAATCGTGGCATTCTTGGGGTAATGTAGGTGCTGCTAGATGGGGTATTTCATGCATTAAATCCGTGTTTAGGTGTTGTCCTTAGATGAGAAAAGGATTGTTTGCAATGTTGTCCAACATTCTATCTCGGGCAGATTGGGCGGCCGACCTAGGGCTTAAGTATTAGCAATTTTAGAAACATTTTATGATCGGCCGGCTGTTATAGAAGTTGTACATAATTTCAATACCTTTCATTGGACACCAAGAACATGAAATTCTGATAAGCCGTTTGAACGTTATGGCTGTTTTACCGAACACGTTCAAAACTGTGACGTGTTTGGGGCAGATCGTGTTGATCTGTAGATTACTCAATTTTAGAGGCCGAATAAGTCTTTCCCAATACTTAGATAAAGCTAGGAAATTTCCTAAGCTTTGAGAAAATGTACTCTTTTACTTGATTTGGAGTCCTAGAACTAGAGTTATGCTAGTTGGAAGCCCGCTGTCCCGTCGGGACAGATTCTCTGTTTTCGGGTTTTGGGGGTAGTTTGCGAAGTCGGGGTAGAGGATCATTCATGTACTATTTTGTGGGCACGTTTTGAGTGTGTGGTACCTATATGCAGGTGGTGTAACCCCGGGAGTGCCCTCAACCTCTCGCTAATCCGTCGCCCACGGTTGAAGGCAAGTGTATTGGAATAGGTTTGGGTTGCATGATTGTTAGACTTGCTTTAGTGAAATATGATTACATGACATGCTAACTTGCCATGATTGATGTTTTCCTATGATATGATGAACATGGTTTTATATATTGGTTATGAATTCATTGTATTAAATGTTTATGCGAGATTATACATGTTCATGTCATATGTGCATTCATAATGGAACAGGCGTCCCATTCTTATGCGGGCCTCTGTGTTCACACGTAGTGAACACGAAAAACCTACCTCATAGTCCCATCCATGGTTGTGCATGGGAGCGAGTCAGTAAGAGTAGACACCCTCCATCTACAGGATGGAAGGGGAAAGAGGGTGCACGCCAACGGGTGTGCACTCGGCAATACCGGTATGTGCTTCGAGGAGACATGTGCATTGCATTGCATATATGATGATGTTAATGAGATGTATACAATGTGATTATGAAATGAGTATGATGTTGAGTATGAGATGTTGTGATGATGGTATTGAAAACTATTTCCTTTTTCCATTGCAATATACTTGTTGAGTGATGAACTCACGCTTATGTTTTATGTTGTTTTTAGGTACCATGAAACCGGCATGCGGGAAAGGAGCTTAGTGGCACATCCTCACAAAATTTCACTCATTTAGACATCTGCATGTTTGCCATTCGTAGTTGTGATAATAAGTTAATGCGCTGAAAACTTGGAGTATGCATTATTTGAGTTCTTGGCCATATTATTTGATTCATTTAGCTCATGAAGTGGATGAATTGCATTATTCTGGACTTAAATTGTTGCTATGTCACATGCTATCGCTGTTTTAGATGTCTTTCATTATAATATATCTTGTGATAATCCTGTTGTTGCTCTGAACCATGGAAAAACAAAGGAGATGCTGCCGAAATTTCCGGTTAAAGAGTTCATGTCCTTGCTGTAATTTAATTTTATTTGTGGTATTTAGATGCTGCTTCTACTATGTTTAGTGACATCCAGGGCATATTAGATGCCGGGGTGTTGCAGTTGGTATCAGAGCAGGCTTTAGGTCCTTGGAACATGTATTTTAGTGTCAAATTTTAGGTTCAACTAAAATGTGATGTGGGATAACCTAGAAACATGGCTTCGGTTATACTTGAAATTTTGTCATAGGATAGCAACATTAAAACTTGTGTAAGTGGAATAACTAATTTAAAATTTGACACACATGGATGCACAGTAGGAAAGGGTATGGGTATCATTGCTTTACGCTTAAATTATGTATTTAAGCCTTGATGTTGAATGCTATATTTGATAATGTATGTTGCTATGTTATTGAGAGAATTGATTGGATTGTTCTTGTAATTGTGATAAAGTGGGGTTGTGGTGCCGAATGGTTTTGGTCACCTCTTTTTGTTCATAGTAACGTTGTGGTTTGACGGTATGGTAAGTTAAAGCCATCACCGAAGACCTATTAACCCCCTGCGGGGAAAGAGTGCTTACCTTTTCTGTCGTAGATCGGGTAGTTGATTAGATATAAATAGAAGAGTTGGTGGTGGATTCCTTCGGATGTTCTTTACAGTTTTGACGGTCGGTCGGTTGGTTTTCTTGGTTTTAGTTGATTGAAATCAAAAGAAAAGTGTTTGGTATTGGATTTTCGCGGATTGTTCCGTAGACGGTTTGTGGTTTTGTCTTCCTTGGACTGAGCTTCCCTTTAGTGCCAAAACGCACCGAATACCCCAGAATTTTCACAGGACGGGACTCAAAGGTGAGGTCTTGATCAAGCACTAATGGTTCCAACGGAACCACAACTCTGGGTCATGCAAGTACTTCCTCACCATCGATACATGGAACATATTGTGGACTCCTTGCATTGACTCCGATAGCTCCAAGCGGTAAGCCAACTTACCGACTCAAGCTAAGATAGGAAATGGCCCAACATACCTCGCACTGAGCTTCCCTTTAGTGCCAAAACGCACCACACCCTTGGTGGGAGATACTCACAGGAGCACACTATCACCCACCGCAAACTCGAGATCTCGCCTTCTCATGTCAACGTAGCTTTTCTGTCTACTCTGAGCTGCAAGAAGGTTCTGTCGTACCTCTGCCACTCGATCAACAGTCTGCTAAACCCAATCCGGTCCAAGGACCGCTCTCTCTCCCACTGCATCCCAACAAAGCGGTGATCTGCACTTCCGGCCAACAACACTTCATCAGGAGCAGCCCGCATGGTGGAATGATAGCTGTTATTGTAGGCAAACTCTGCCAATGGCAAATGATCTTCCTAGCTACCTTTCCAAGCCATCACACAGGCCCTGAGCATGTCCTCCAAAGTCTGGATGGTACGCTCAGACTGCCCATCTGTCTAAGGGTGAAAAGCGATGCTAAGGTGAAGTTGTGTACCCAAAGCACTCTGCAAACTCTCCCAAAATTGAGACAAATTTTGCATCCCGATCAGAGATAATCGTCTTGGGTACACCATACAGTCTCACAATTTCCCGCACATAGATGGGAGCCAACTCACTCGCTGAATTGGTAGTGCGGATAGGAATGAAATGTGCAGACTTGCTAAGTTGATCCACCACAACCCAAACAACATCCTTCCCTCGTGGAGTACGAGGTTGGCCAACCACAAAATCCATGGAAATGTCATCCCAAGGCCACACAGGAATCTCCAATGGCTGCAACAGACCAGCGGAACGCTTGTGTTCAGCCTTAATCTTCTGAAAAATCACACAAGATGCCACATACTTGGAAATATCAACTCTCATCCATTTCCACCAGAAATTCTTTTTCAAGTCCCTGTACATCTTGGTCTCTCCAGGATGAACCGTGTACGGGGTGCGATGAGCCTCTTTCAGAATATCATCTTTGACTTGGGATTTCTGAGGTACACAAAGGCGACCCTGAAACCTCAGAGCTCCCACATCATCAATGGAAAAGTCTCCAGTTTTACCTTCCTCAAGGCATTTTCTCACCTGCTGGAGCAACCGATCATGCTGTTGTGCTTCCCGCACACGCTCAGGGTTCGCTGACTCAAGAATTAATTGAGTTTCAGCTTGCACGGTCCCCGCAAAACAATAAGAGACTCCCAACCGCTCAAAATCAGCAACAAGACAATCAATGACAGGGGGCATTGTCGTGCGACTGAGAGCGTCAGCCACCACATTTGCCTTGCCCGGATGGTACTGGATAGTGAGGTCATAATTCTTTATCAATTCTAGCCACCTCCTCTGCCTCAAGTTCAAATCTTTCTGAGTAAAGATGTACTTGAGGCTCTTGTGATCAGTGAATATATCACAAGACTCACAATACAAATAATGCCTCCATATCTTCAATGCGAACACCACAGCGGCTAGCTCAAGATCATGCATGGGATAGTTCTGCTCATGCTTTTTCAACTGCCGTGATGCATAAGCAATCACCTTGCCATCTTGCATGAGCACACAACCAAGTCCCAAACGTGAAGCATCAGAATAGACAGTGAAGCGCCTTCTAGGCTCTGGAAGGGTAAGAACAGGAGCAGTCACCAACTTCTCCTTCAAAGTGCAAAAACTGTGCTCACATTCTACAGACCACTAAAATTTCACCCCTTTCTGGGTCAACTGTGAAAGCGGCTTAGCAATGATAGAGAAATCCTGCACAAAACGCCGATAGTAGCCAGCCAACCCAAGGAAACTACTCACCTCTTTAACATTGGAAGGTCTTTTCCAGTCCAAAACTGCTGAGACTTTGCTAGGATCTACAGATATGCCCTCTGGATTGATGATGTGGCCAAGGAAACCCACTTCTGAAATCCAGAACTCGCACTTTTTCAACTTAGCAAAGAACTGATTCTCCCTCAGGGTACTCAGCACAAGCCTCAAATGCTCCTCATGCTCCTCTTCTGATTTAGAGTAAACCAGAATGTCATCGATGAACACTACCACAAAATCATCAAGGTACTTGTGTATCATACTGTTCATCGCCTCCATAAAGACAGCAGGAGCATTAGTTAGTTGTCGGGACCCCGAATTTGCAAATCCGGACCCTCTGTGTATTCAGCACTAGTCCAGGAACGCGCTAGTGCACACAGTCTTAACATCGGTATATATCACAATCATACCAAACGATACTATCAAAGTACTTTATTTAAATAATCAAAGGGTTACTCGACCTTATGGCCAAGTTACAAATATATGCCTCGCAAGGCGAAACTTATTAAAAGAGAAATAACGGAAATGAAAATCAAATAACTCGTGGCGCCATCCAAGATACCACAGGCAACCGATCGGCTCGCATCCCTAAGTAGACGGGTCTTCTTGGAAATCCTCCTCCGAATCGGCGTAATCTCCTCTTCAACTGGTATTGTGTTGAGGCAAGGGTGAGTACTTGGTACTCAGCAAGTCATGCACGAATGCAAGCTAATATACTATATGCATGGCTTGGTACAAAGGAATAGCTCAAGGTATATTTGCAAGAAATGACTTTTGACAAGTAATAAAAGTAGATTCGAAAGCAAGAGAAATAAGTAAAGCATAAATAACTTCTCAAGAAATTTAATAAACATTTTCCCCATCCTAAACCACATTTCCATCAACTTCTTTACTAAACCAACCCAACTTTTCAAATCCAAGTTATTTTCGAAAGTCTAACCCTTGATTGTAATTCCGAGCATTGTCGATGTGGACTCGGCTATTCAAATAGATTCTACACTCTGCAGAGGTTATGCACTTTACCCACAAGATACAGTCAAACACCACAAAGGCGAGTTCAGTAACAAAGCCTTCGGAAGCCTCAAACAACACAGGTGGTCCTCTCGGGTTCGTGCTCTTCACCATGCCTTCCCTGAGCCTAGTCGAAGTTTGTGACCAACACAGCGTTAGATGGGTATCTGGCCACGACCACGACACGCTCCCCCGCACAATCACACAAGCGGTGTAATTGACACCCTGAGGCTCCACAAGTGAGTCCTTAGCGACTTAATCAACTAGGGCCGTCCCATTCCGACCATGTGGTTGCAAGTATGACCCAGTTCAAAGGCTTGCAAGGTTAAGTCCTTAGAGTGACCAGGGCAAGACTACGAAAAACCAAATCAACATCCCCAATGCCACAACCGGCCCACCTGATTACTCTTGCCACATGCCCTGGCCGAAAATCGTTTATCAAACCCCGCTTGATTACCATGCACCACGTGCCATCAACATCACATGATACTTTTCCAAAACAGGTTCAATATATCATTAAGTCAATATTAGCATTTGATTATCCAAAATCATGTCATGAGCACGAAAGGTGTCTAAGCAAAGATACTACAACGATCTAAACCCATGTTGGCAATTTAATAATGTCCAACTAGTAAACCACAACTAGGGTGACAAAGGGTCATGGCACATACTTAAGTAATCAAGGTGTCATATAGCAAATTGGTATTTATCTAACCCCATGTTTAATCAAAGTATCTTTCTACTTGAACTAGCATGCAATAGTTTAAATCAAAATAGATTTGAAATAGGATCAATATGGTCAAAGCACAACTTGCCTTCAAAAAGTACTTGCTCTTGGTCTTGAGTTGGATCTGAGTCAACACTTCTCCTCGAATCCTTGGCACTTCAACGTCTACTCGTAAAGCGTGCAAATAGCAAATACCCAATAAACAATAGGCAAAAACATCCCAAAACTCCAAATAAAATCCATAAACAGAGAGAACGTAATTTTCTGGATTTTTAGAAACTGGAATCGTCAAATTTGGAGTTAAAATGCAAAAGTTATGATTTATTAAAGTTTAAATAATCAATTAAATAATATTACAGAGAAAAACTTTAGTCCAAAAATTAAATAAAATTCATATTTGAGTAGATCTGAATTTTATACAAATTTAGAAATTTGAATCACTCAAATCGGAGTTGAAACGCAAAAGTTATAAGCGTTTGAAGTTTGAATCTAAATTTGAATCAATATTTCGAATTAATAAATCATTTTCTTTTTCGGAAATTAATTATTGCGTCAGCAAGGACACGTGGCAGCCTCTGATTGGGCGGCTGACGTCAGCTGGTCCATGGACTTGGTCCACGCTCGGCTCGGGTCCACCGTGGACTCGGTCCACGACTCCACGTGAGACTGACATGTGGGCCCTCTCGGGTGACGTCATCGCTGACGTCAGCGGGGCTCAGCCCACGGTGCTGACAGGTGGGACCCACTGTGACGTCATGGGTGACGTCAGCGCTTGGCGGGGTCAGCCACTGACATGCGGGCCCTCTGACACGCGGGCCTCGTGTCGGCGTCTACACGCTGCCAGCGTGGGCCAGCGGCCGCGTCGGTCCAACTTCCCGACACGTGGCGCAATCACGACCGTTGATTTGAAATTCAACGGCGCGGATTAGATCCAGGGTTAACACGTTGAAACTACTCGTTGATCGTGGGCCGTTCGATTTAGATCGGACGGTCCAGATCTAATCCTATAATCGCACTGCTACAGCACGTGGCGATTGTGAACCGTTGGATCTTGATCCAACGGTGAATCTACTCGGGTTTAACACGTGAACTCACCTCAACCGTCCGATCTGGATCTGACGGTCCACAGAGCTCGCGGAGTCCGGCGATGGCACGGCGAAGCTTGGGCACCGGAGACGGGAACGATGACGAGCCCGACGGCGCTACGGGGCTCCTCCGGCGACGTGCGGGGTCACGTTCGAGTCGCCTTGGCTCGGGGATCCTGCTCGACCTCCTTCTCCTCGGCGACGGCGACGGCGGAAGGTGAGAAAAACCACCACGATACCCTAGCTACTACGGCGAGCAATCCCGAGCAAGCGGCGGCTGCTAGGGCTTAGCAAGCTAGGGCAAAAAGTAGCGCAAGGTCACGGCGATACTCGGGGTGCGGTTCGGCATTAAATAGCCCCGGGAGGCGTGCTCGGCGAGCCCTAGTCGATCACGGCAAGACTCGGGCGGCGGAGTCCGGCTCGGTCTCGGCGAAGACGACGACTCTCACCGCCCACGTGGCGCGATCAACGGCCACGATCACGGGCGCAGCGATCGGATCCGGCCGGATACGGCTCGAACCAGACTGGCGGATCTCACCGTTGGATCTTGATCCAACGGTTGGGATTGATTAGGAGTTAGGAGTGGGTTCGGTCGAGTCACGTGGCTCGGTCGGACTCGAGTCCGACTCGGTTCCGACTTCGGTCGGATGAACGATTTGACCCGAGTTTGAATTTCCAGCGATTTAATATTTAAAATAATTCCCGATAATTCATTTAATTCATTAAAAATAGCAAATGACTCGAAAAATTCGAAAAATTCTGGAAAATACTTTGGATCATTTTGGACTCAAATAAAATATTTCCAACAAAATTTTATTTGCAAAATTAAATTCTTTAATTATTTCAAAATGGAATAAATTCAAATAAATTCCAATTAAATCCAAATAAATTCAGAAAATTTCAAAAATTCACCAAAGTGCCAAATCACACATGAATTTAGGACAAGTACAATTTTGGGGTGTTACAAACCTCCCCTTAATAGAATCTCGTCCAGAGATTCAGGGCTTACTAAAGGAATAGGTTTGGAAATTCTTTCTTCAAATCCTCTTCGCTCCAAAGTCGCTTCGCATTCTTCATGGTTGCTCAAATGTACTCAACAGAAACGGGTTGACTTGTTTTTAGTTTCTCGAAACATATTGTCTAGAATCCTCACGGGATACTCCTTATAAGACAAATCCTCTTTCAACTCAATTGATTCTAACAGTGTCTGCTCTCAGAACTCGGAGACACTTCTTTAATCGGGACACATGGAACACATCATGTACTCCCGCCAACGATCGTGGCAACTCCGGTGATAAGCAACCGCCTCTGCGGCTCAAAATCTTAAATGGTCCAACATAGCAGGGTGCAAGTTTCCCTTTGGCATGGAACCTCTTAACTCCCCGAGAGGCGTAACTCGAGGTATACAAAGTCTTACGGTTCAAAACTCAAATCTCGGCGACGATTGTCAAGATAACTCTTCTGTCGAGATTGGGCTATCTTCAACCTTTCCTAATCATGGCGACTGTTCTTGACTTCTTGAAGAATATCAGGCCCAAAGACACGGCCACGGCCTCTCATTCCAATTCAATGGCGTCCGACAGGTCGACCATACAAAGGCCTCAAAAGGTGACATCTCAGAACTAGCCTCGATAACTATTGTTGTAATCGAACTCGGCATACGGCAAACTTTTATCCCAAGAGGTAGCATAAGCCAATGCACAAGCTCTCAACATATCCTCCGAATCTGGTTGACTCTTTCGGTCTGTCCATCCGTCTGTGGATGATAAGGTACATCTTGAAGTTTAAACGGGTTCCCATGGCTTCATGCAACTTATTCCAGAATCTTGAGGTAAATTGGGTACCTCGTCCGATACAATCCTCTTTGGCACTCCGTGCAAACAAACAATCGATCATGTACAACTCGCTAACTTATCTCCCGAGTAGGTGGTCTTCACGGGGATAAAATGGGCTACTTTGGTCAAGCGATCCACTATAACCCATATGGAGTCATAACCCCTTGAGTCTTGACAAACCGGTAATGAAATCCATTCCGATTTCCTCCCACTTCCACTCGAGTATCTTCGGTTGTAGCAATCCTGCTGGTCTCTCGATGCATTGCCTTGACTCTCGGCATACGTCGCACAATGCAACATGCTCGGCAACTTCACGTTTCATACTCGGCCACCAGAATCTCTCCTTGAGATCTGATACATCTTGGCGCTTCGAGGTGAATTGAGTACTTGGAGTCATGGGCTTCTTCCAAAATCGATCGCTTTAACTCCTCCTTGTTAGGCACACAAATCCGACCCTTCATCCATAACGTGCCTCGCTCATCCAATTTGAAGTCCTCTGCCTTGCCTTCCTCCTTGATGGACTTAATCCTGCGGATCTTGTCATCATCCTTCGCCCTTCTCGGATCTGGTCCTCTAAGGTAGGCTTTACTTCGGTCATGCCAAGAATCCGCTAGGTACAACCTCAATCTTCATTTTACGAAAATCCTTACATAACTCATCCTGGCTTGTGGCTAGCAACGTACTCACGGTATGGCTTTTCCGACTCAGAGCATCGGCTACTACGTTGGCCTTCAGGGATGGTAATGGATTCCAACATTGTAGTCCTTGATCAACTCTAACCATCTCCTCTCGCCTCATATTCAGATCCGATCGGGTGAATATGTACTTAAGGCTCTTATGATCCGTATACACTTCACATCTGTTTCCAATCGATAGTGACGCCATATCTTCAAAGCATGCACTACGGCACTAACTCCAAGTCATGCGTCGGATAATTTTCCTCATGCGGCCTCAATCGCCTTGATGCATAAGCGACAACCTTTCCATTCTGCATCGGCACACATCCAAGTCCTTGGCGCGTCGTCACAATAAACATCGAAGCTTTGAGCAACATCCGGTAGAACTAACACCAGTGCCGACGTCCAATCGCTTCTTCACTCTGAAATCCTTTCTCACATTCTCAAGGCGTCCATGCAAACTTCTTTTCCTTCTTCAAAGAATTGCGTAAGAGGTTTCGCAATTGTCGAGAAGCCTTCAATGAAACGGCGGTAGTATCCTGCCATTCCAAGGAAACTCCGAATCTGGGTCACGATCTTGTTGCTCCCAATGTAACACAGCCTTCTACTTTGCTTGGATCTACTGGCGACTCCTTCGCAGTCATTACATGTCCAAGAAACTCCACCTTGTCCTTCCAAAAATCACACTTGCTGAACTTGGCGAAAAGTTGCTTGTTCCTCGCCTTTTCCAAAACTCGCCTTAAGTGTTCGGCATGTTCATCCTCTGTCTTGGAGTAGATTAGGATATCGTCTATGAACACGACGACAAACTTGTCCAAATATTCCATGAACACTTTATTCATCATATTCATGAAATAGGCTGGCGCATTCGTCAGCCCAAAGGACATAACTGTGAACTCGTAATGTCCATATCTTGACGAGAATGCAGTCTTCGGAATATCTTCTGATCGGATCTTCAACTGATGGTATCGATCTCGAGATCAATCTTGGAGAAAACTCCGGCTCCTCTTAATCGATCAAACAAATCATCAATCCTGGGTAGCGGATACTTATTCTTCACGGTGACTTCATTGAGTGCACGGTAGTCAATGCACATCCTGAAACTCCGTCCTTCTTCTTGACAAACAAAAGCGGTGCTCCCCACGGCGACGAACTCGGCACGATAAATCCTTTCTCCATTAACTCTTCTATTTGTTTCTTCATCTCTACCAACTCCTCGGTAGACATCCGATAGGGTCTCTTTGCTATCGGTCTTGTGCAGGTACAAGCTCTATCACAAACTCTATGTCCCTGTCTCGCGGCATACCAGGTAGATCTTCGGGAAAGACATCTGGGTACTCATTCACTACTGAGACATCCTCTATGTTGATTGCCTTGGTACTGTTAATCATCAACTGTCCATCTCTAACTGCAGTGGCTTGAAATTCCACTTTCTTCCCACACGGGCTCTCAATCGAGATAGTCCTTCGTCCACAATCCAATACGGCCTTGTGCTTGGATAACCAATCCATTCCCAATATGACGTCTAAGGTCCGGGTCTCCAAAATTAAAAGGTTTGCTAGGAATTCTATTCCACCTATTAGTATTCTCACCGGAACATCCTACTTTCGTTCGGAGTTCGGAACTGTGGGTTTGAACTAAAAGCATGCACTTAAGTCTTGCAATCCTTAAATCATTTCTAGTAGCAAAGCCTTGCGAAACAAACGAATGCGAAGCTCGAGTCAAACAAAATCTGCAGGTCTTGAGTTAACAAGTAACTTACCCAAGACTGACGTCAGTAGCATTTTGCGGTGCATCTGCGGTGACATGGTTGACCCGGCCTCTCACCACGATGCAGGGTGTGGCTCTGGTCTTTGGCGTCCTAGCTGGGGTGGTTCCTAGATTGAAGCGGCGGGTCGCTCTGCTGTCTTCTTCGGACAATGTTGGCAAAGTGTCCTGGCTCGTTGCGATTATGTGACGCCTCACTTGTTCCTTCTTGATTGCACTGGAGTAGCGTTTCTAAGCGGGCTGGGGTTTGGTAGTTACGATTGGCAGGTCTTGGTCTGGGGATGGTGTCCTTGTTGCATTCTGTGGTTGGAATCAAGAATTGATTTGGTGCAACTCTCAAGCGCTGCTATGCGTTCCTGGCGTGATCCTTGCTTTGTTGCATCCTGCGCTTCTGTTCTCATCCAGTTCCTTGCGCTTGTCCTCAAGAATAAGTGCCTTATTCACCAACTCTTGGAAATCTGGAAAGGTGTGGGTGATCAACCCTACTTGCAATCCTGAGTTAAGTCCCTTCATAAAACGACTGCCTGGATTTATCCGTCGCTACATCCTCAGTGCGTAGCGTGCTAGGCTGTGTGAACTTGTTCAGTAGTCGACCACCGGCTGATTACCTTGCTTGATGCTCTGAACTCCTCCTTCTTAAGGTCCATGATTCCTTCAGGCACGTGATCTTGTCGGAATGCAGTGTGAACTCTTCCCAAGTGATATCTTGAGGGTTCTCTGCGTGCACGAAGTTCTCCCACCATTCGGCGGTAATTGTTCCTTCCAAGCGATGAGAAGCGTAAAGTACCTTCTCATTCCCTATGCATTGAGCTATGTGTAGCTTCCTCTCGATTGATCTTAACCAATCATCGGCCTCCAATGGATTGGCATTCCCAGAGAAAGTGGGTGGGTGAGTCCTCATGAACTCGACTGACCTTGTATTAGGCGTGGTCCCCGATTAACTTGATTAGCAGTGGCCTCGAGCAAAGGACGTGCTGCATTTGTTGCATCATAGCATGCATCAACCGAGTCCGAGCAGCAAGAAAGGCTCCAAAATTCTGTATATCAATGGCGGTGCCGGTGCTCCATCATTGGGGTTTTAGCTGGCGAGATCCACTCCCATTGCTTCCAAAGTTCCCACGGGTGTTCACCATCTGTCGATTTGCTCTAGGTTTAGAGATGAGGGGGAAACAAGAATAGACAAGTAATATGGAACTTATGCGGGGCGAAAAGGTGTAGCCTTAAGGTCCAACTTTATTATTAGTAACTTGGTATGGCTGCTTACAATGCCTAAGGGCCTTGCAACACATACTGCACACTCAGCAAACAAAGCAAATCCAAATCGAACTAACTCTGGAGTCTAACGCCTAAAGGGTGACTCTTTATTCTATGACTCGACTCGGCGAAGGAGTCTCACTATAGAACCTATACTCACTCATCGAGAAAACCTTCATCTGTCACAAGAGTGCTTTACGTAAGAACTCGGAATTTTTCAATTGTGACAAGGTAAGGGAAAATTTCAGCAAGAGACAAGAAAAGAGAGAAGGGGATAAGTCGAGATGTCATTTCTTGTCTTCACAAATTTTTAGCTTTAGAAAATAGGTTTTATCCTCACTACGACCATTCTAGCTAGGGTTGAGCCTACAGTCAAGTATGGCTCTGATACCACCTCTGTCGGGACCCCGAATTTGCAAATCCGGACCCTCTGTGTATTCAGCACTAGTCCAGGAACGCGCTAGTGCACACAGTCTTAACATCGGTATATATCACAATCATACCAAACGATACTATCAAAGTACTTTATTTAAATAATCAAAGGGTTACTCGACCTTATGGCCAAGTTACAAATATATGCCTCGCAAGGCGAAACTTATTAAAAGAGAAATAACAAAGGAAAATCAAATAACCGTGGCGCCATCCAAGATACCACAGAACTGATCGGGCTCGCATCCCTAAGTAGACGGGTCTTCTTGGAAATCCTCCTCAAACTGGCGTAATCTCCTCTTCAACTGGTATTGTGTTGAGGCAAGGGTGAGTACTTGGTACTCAGCAAGTCATGCACAGAATGCAAGCTAATATACTATATGCATGGCTTGGTACAAAGGAATAGCTCAAGGTATATTTGCAGTAAACAGCTTTTGACAAGTAATAAAAGTAGATTCGAAAGCAGTAGAAATAAGTAAAGCATAAATAACTTCTCAAGAAATTTAATAAACATTTTCCCCATCCTAAACCACATTTCCATCAACTTCTTTACTAAACCAACCCAACTTTTCAAATCCAAGTTATTTTCAGAAAGTCTAACCCTTATTGTAATTCGAGCATTGTCGATCACAGTGGACTCGGCTATTCAAATAGATTCTACACTCTGCAGAGGTTATGCACTTTACCCACAAGATACAGTCAAACACCACAAAGGCGAGTTCAGTAACAAAGCCTTTCGGAAGCCTCAAACAACACAGGTGGTCCTCTCGGTTCGTGCTCTACACCATCCCTTCCCTTAGCCAAGGCGAAGTATGGGACCAACACACCGTTAGATGGGTATCGGCCACGACCACGATCGCTCCCCGCACAATCACACAAGCGGTGTAATTGACACCTGAGGCTCCACAAGTGAGTCCTTAGCGACTTAATCAACTAGGGCCGTCCCATTCCGACCATGTGGTTGCAAGTATGACCCAGTTCAAAGGCTTGCAAGGTTAAGTCCTTAGAGTGACCAGGGCAAGACTACAGAAAAACCAAATCAACATCCCCAATGCCACAATCGGCCCACTGATTACTCTTGCCACATGCCCCTGGCCGAAATCGTTTATCAAACCCGGTTGATTACCATGCACCACGTGCCATCAACATCACATGATACTTTTCCAAAACAGGTTCAATATATCATTAAGTCAATATTAGCATTTGATTATCCAAAATCATGTCATGAGCACGTAGCAGGTCTAAGCAGCATACTACAACGATCTAAACCCATGTTGGCAATTTAATAATGTCCAACTAGTAAACCACAACTAGGGTGACAAAGGGTCATGGCACATACTTAAGTAATCAAGGTGTCATATAGCAAATTGGTATTTATCTAACACCCATGTTTAATCAAAGTATCTTTCTACTTGAACTAGCATGCAATAGTTTAAATCAAAATAGATTTCGAAATAGGATCAATATGGTCAAAGCACAACTTGCCTTCAAAAAGTACTTGCTCTTGGTCTTGAGTTGGATCCTGAGTCAACACTTCTCCCTCGAATCCTTCCGGCACTTCAACGTCTACTCGTAAAGCGTGCAAATAGCAAATACCCAATAAACAATAGGCAAAAACATCCCAAAACTCCAAATAAAATCCATAAACAGAGAGAACATAATTTTCTGGATTTTTAGAAAGCTGGAATAAATCAAATTTGGAGTTAAAACGCAAAAGTTATGATTTATTAAAGTTTAAATAATCAATTAAATAATATTACAGAGAAAAACTTTAGTCCAAAAATTAAATAAAATTCATATTTGAGTAGATCTGAATTTTATACAAATTTAGAAATTTGAATCACTCAAATCGGAGTTGAAACGCAAAAGTTATAAGCGTTTGAAGTTTGAATCTAAATTTGAATCAATATTTCGAATTAATAAATCATTTTCTTTTTCGGAAATTAATTATTGCGTCAGCAAGGACACGTGGCAGCCTCTGATTGGGCGGCTGACGTCAGCTGGTCCATGGACTTGGTCCACGCTCGGCTCGGGTCCACCGTGGACTCGGTCCACGACTCCACGTGAGACTGACATGTGGGCCCTCTCGGGTGACGTCATCGGCGGCGTCGGCGGGCTCGACCAGTCTTTGGCAGTGGGACCTTTGTGACGTCATGGGTGACGTCGGCGCTTGGCGGGTCGACCAGCGACATGCGGGCCCTCGACACGCGGGCCCAAGGCGTGTCGGCGTCTACACGCAGCGCTGGGCGGCGGCCCGACGCGTCGGTCCAACTTCCCGACACGTGGCGCAATCACGACCGTTGATTTGAAATTCAACGGCGCGGATTAGATCCAGGGTTAACACGTTGAAACTACTCGTTGATCGTGGGCCGTTCGATTTAGATCGGACGGTCCAGATCCAATCCTATAATCGCCTTTGCTACAAAGACGCGTGGCGATTGTGGAACCGCTGGATCTTGATCCAGCGGTCCAGATCTACTCGGGTTTATAACACGTGAACTCACCTCAACCGTCCGTCTGGATCCGACGGTCCACGAGCTTCGCGAGTCCGGCGATGGCACGCGAAGCTTGGGCACCGAGACGGAACGATGACGAGCCCGACGGCGCTACGGGCTCCTCGGCGACGTCGCGGGTCACGCTCGAGTCGCCTTGGCTCGGGATCAGGTTCGACCTCCTTCTCCTCGAGCGGCGGCGGGCGGCGGCGGAAGGTGAAAAACCACCACGATACCCTAGCTACTACGGCGAGCAATCCCGAGCAAGCGGCGGCTGCTAGGGCTTAGCAAGCTAGGGCAAAAGTAGCGCAAGGTCACGGCGATACTGAGTGCGATCGGGCATTAAATAGCCGGGAGGCGTGCTCGGCGGAGCCCTAGTCGATCACGGGCGCTTTCGGCGGCGAGTCCGGCTCGGTCTCAGCGAAGACGGCGACTCTCACCGGCCCACGTGGCGCGATCAACGGCCACGATCGCATGGCGCGATCGGATCCGGGCGGATCTGGCTCGAACCGTGCAGGCGGATCTCACCGTTGGATCTTGATCCAACGGTTGGGATTGATTAGGGTTAGGAGTGGGTTCGGTCGAGTCACGTGGCTCGGTCGGACTCGAGTCCGACTTCGGGTTCCGACTTCGGTCGGATGAACGATACTTGACCGAGTTTGAATTTCCAGCGATTTAATATTTAAAATAATTCCCGATAATTCATTTAATTCATTAAAAATAGCAAATGACTCGAAAAATTCGGAAAAATTCTGGAAAATACTTTGGATCATTTTGGACTCAAATAAAATATTTCCAACAAAATTTT
The DNA here is from genome assembly GCA_036346355.1 of Rhipidocladum racemiflorum. Taxonomy (NCBI): domain Eukaryota; kingdom Viridiplantae; phylum Streptophyta; class Magnoliopsida; order Poales; family Poaceae; genus Rhipidocladum; species Rhipidocladum racemiflorum. The sequence continues at coordinate 50,287,774 of CM070589.1, forward strand.
ATTTGCAAAATTAAATTCTTTAATTATTTCAAAATGGAATAAATTCAAATAAATTCCAATTAAATCCAAATAAATTCCAGAAAATTCCAAAAATTCACCAAAGTGCCAAATCACACATGAATTTAGGACAAGTACAATTTTGGGGTGTTACATTAGTCCAAATGACATATCTTTAAATTCATAATGCCCATACCTAGTGGAGAAAGCAGTCTTCTCAATGTCCTGTTCCCTCACACGAATCTGATTGTAACCAGACTGAAGATCAATATTGGAGAACACCTTTGCTCCCTTCAGTTGGTCAAACATATCCTCAATGCGAGGCAAAGGATACTTGTTCTTGACAGTCACTTGATTGAGAGCACGATAGTCAATGCACATACGCCAACTACCATCCTTCTTCGAAACGAAGAGGACGGGTGCTCCCCATGGCGACACACTGCGCCGAATAAAACCCTTGGCCAACAAATCCTCCAATTGCTTTTTCAACTCGTCTTGAAAAGGACGAGCCAAGCGGTATGGAGAGATAGAAATAGGTCGGGTGCCAGGAACTAGATCAATACAAAACTCCACACTCCTCACTGGAGGCAAACCAGGCAACTCATCAGGGAACACATCAGCAAACTCCTTCACCACAGGAATCTCTTCAATTGCTACTGAAGAAGATGGCTTTTCTGAAATAGCCATGAGAAAAGCCAACTGCCTCAAACGGTGACCAGAAAACAGACTAGCCAAAGCGAAGATAGAACTGGAAAGTATACCACCCTAAAAGGTCAACTCCACCCCTGATGGGGCCTGCAAGGTAACTGTCTTCCAAAAGCAATAGATCTTGGCACGGTACTGAGGCAACCAGTCCATGTCCAAAATGACATCAAAAGGAGACAAATGAATCACTATAAGATTGGCAAAGAAAACCTCATCATCAATGGCAATGGTGCAACCCGGGCAAACCAAAGAACTAGAAATCAGACCCCTAGGAGAGCTGACTATCACAAACTCAGAAATCCGCTGAACTCGCAACTTAGCTCTACTAGCAAACACAGACGACACAAAAGAATAGGACGCTCCAGAATCAAACAAAACATAGGCATCAACTGAATCCACAAGCAGAGTACCTAAAACCACCTCTGGATGCTCGGCTGACTCGGCGGTCGGCAAGGCGTACACTCCTGGTGGCGCTAGGGCAGCGGGAGCCCCGACACACGGCTGATGCCCCAACAATGCTCGGGGCGGTAAGAGCAGCTGAGGAGGAGCCGTCAGCTATGGGCACCAGTAGGCCGCCGATGGCGCCCAAACAGATGGCGACGGGGGAGCAGGGGAAGCCAGCATATGCACCGAACCCTTGGAAGACGCCGCTGGAGTGGGAGGAGAAGGCACCACCTCCCACTTGATGATGCTACCAGGATTCATTCGACAGACTCATCCCATATGACCCGGTTTGCCATAGTGGTTGCAGTCCCTGGTCCAACCACACTCCGCAGCACAGTGTCCACCACCGCACTTGAAACAGATCATGCCCTACCCTGGCGCAGGACGAACAGCCACCCACGAAGAAGACGACTGGGGCAGCTTCATCTTAGCCCCCGAGGAGGAGCCCTGTCCCCCCTTGAACTTCTTGAAGGTGGGTCGCTGAGAAGACCCACCATCTCCACCAAAAGTCCTCTTCTGGCCCCCGCCCGGGGCAGCCGGAACCCCCTGAACCACCAGGGTTTTGCTTATCCCTAGAGAGCTCCAGCTCAAGCTCCATGCCTTTTGCCTGCTCCACCACGGAGGAGAAGTCACGAGGGACAGTCACCCCCATTACAACTCTGAACTCCTGGTTGAGGCCCCTACAGAACCTCCTCGCCTTCTCCCTGTCATCAGCTACCACGGCTGGCATGAAGCGCACCATGCTGTTGAACTCCACCTCATACTCTGCTACCGACTTCTTCCCTTGGGAAAGAGTTGCCAGAGTATGCTCCATCCTCTCAAGGAAAGACTCTGGGTAGAACTTGTCTCAGAAGCGAGCCACAAAGTCCTCCCAGGTGACCGGTCCAAGAGTGGGGGCTCTAGCAGCAAGAACCCCCTCCCACCAGATATTCGCTTGGCCTTTCAACTGGAAGGCCACAAAGCGAGCTCTCTGGACCGAGGTTAACTCCAGAACCTCAAACTACCGCTCCATGTACTGCAACCAATCTGTGGATTGGACCGGCGTGCCCGCTCCGTCAAAAGTGTCCAGACGGAGGGACATCCACTCCCGAAGACTCATCCTCGGCTCCGACACAGTGGGGGCAACAACTGGGGCCGCTGCAGTGGGGGCACAACAGCAGGGGCTGCCCGCAACTACTGGCGCAGCTCCTGAATCTCCCTCTGCAAAGCCTGAACCAAGTCCACAGTGGCGGCGGGTACCTCAGCCCCCGACTGTGCTGTCGGGACCTCCTCCTACGCTAGCCCATGAGCATTGAGCGAAGCGCTTCCCTCAACTACATACTCAGCAACTCCCTGAGAACCTCACCCCTGGCCTCCACGGCCTCTACCCCTCGGCATGGCTGCTACAGTTAGACAACCATCCAATCACATAATCATAAGCACATCATCACATAAACAAAAGCAAAGATCAATCATCATCATAAACATAATCTTCATCAAATAATCAAACGCAATGCAATGATTAACCAAATCCCCATCCAACTGTGCAACCAAGTGTGTCAGATTTTAAATTGGTTATTCCACTTTTGCAAGTTTTAATGTTGCTATCTTATAGCTAAATTTTAGTTATAACCTAAGCAATGTTTCTAAGTTATTCCACATCATATTTTAGTTGAATCCTATGGTATGATAATAAAAATACATGTTCAAAGGACCTACAGCCCGCTCTGATAACAACTGTAACACCCCAGCATCTAGTATGCCTGAATATTACCAAACATAGGCTAAAAAATATCTAAATACCACAAATAAAGATAAATTACAGCAAAGGTGCAAATGCTAAAACCGAAAATTTCGGCAGCATCTCCTTTGTTTTTCCATGAAATGAAGCAACATGAATAATAAGACAAGATATAGCATGATATTAAACATCTAAAGTAGCAATAACAATTGATATAGCATCACTTATGTCTAAAACAATGAATTCAACCATTCCACAAATTATAACAAAGCAAACGATGAACTTAAGTTTGAAACCAAAACATACACCAAATTGCATGGCACTATTCTTATTATCATGACTACAAAAGAGTAAATTGTCGACATGTGTGAAACTACGTGTAGAAGTGTAGCTAAACCCCGTTCCCGCATGCCAGATTCATGGTACCTAAAAACAACATAAAACACAAGCGTGAGTTCATCACTCAGCAAGTATATTGCAACGGAACAGAAAGGACAGTTCAATGCTAACATCACTACATATCATAATTGACATCACAGTCATGACATAAGTACATATTCAACTTCATAATCATATCCAAACATCATTGTACACATCTCATTATCATCATCATGTATGCAATGCAATGCACATATCTCCTCGAAGCACATACCGGTATTGCCGAGTGCACACCCGTCGGCGTGCACCCCCTTTCCCCTTCCATCCCGTAGATGGAGGGTGCCTACTCTTACTGACTCGCTCCCATGCAAAACCGTGGACGGGACTATGAGGTAGGTCTTTCGTGTTCACTACATGTGAACATAGAGGCCCGCATCAGCATGGGATGCCTCTTCCATTATGAATGCACATATGACATAAACATAAACAACTTGCACATAAACTCAACTAATCATTTTCATCATGTCACATGCAAGAATCAATCATGGCATCATATCATAACATTGTCATCGTATCATGGGCAAACACTAATCTTGGCAAGATAGCATATCATGAAAACAATTTGCATCTAATCAAGACTAGCAACATACAACACGCTACCCATTCCAATACACTTGCCTTAACCGTGGGCGACGGATTGGCGAGAGGATGAGGGCACTCCCGAGGTCACACCACCTGCACATAGATACCACACTCTCAAACCGTGCCCACAAAAAAGTATACAATCCCTCATCTACCCCAACTTCGCAAACTACTCCCAAAGCCGAAAAACAGAGAATCTGTCCCCCGGGACAGCAGGCTTCAAACTAGCATAAATTAAGTTCTAGATCTCCAAATTAAGTAAATGAGTACATCATCGCGAATCTTAGGAAATTTCCTAGCTTTCTCTAAGTATTGGGAAAAGCTGATTCGGCCTCTAAAATTGTTTAATCTACAAAACATTATGTTCTGTCCCAATTACATCACAGATTTGAACACGTTCGGTAAAACAATCATAACTTTCAAACGGTTGGGCGGCATTGGATGTTCTTGGTGTCCAATTAAAAGTATTGAAGTTATCTACAACTTTCTCAACAGACGGCTGACCAAAATCCGACTCTAAAATTGCGAAAACTCAAACCCTAGGTCGCGTGCCCAATCTGCCCGAAGCAGAACACTATGCAATCTCTAGTTTTCATCAATTTCATCTAAATGCAACACCACCTTTTGATCTAAAAACACCAAGACACCCTCTAGAACAGCACCTAGTCCATCCCCAAAGGATCTCCCCATGGCCATACCTTTGCCCGACGAACAACGACTGGACAACGCCGAAGAATCTCCTCTCGGTTCTCCCGATCTCCTTCCTCGCTCCGAATCCGCTGGATCTCCTCATCGCGGAGCTTCCCAATGGAGAGGATAGCGGTATGGAGGGGTGAGGAGCTCCCCTAGGACGGCTAGGGAGGTGGAGAGGTGAGGGAGGGAGGTGAGGCACAAGGGGAGGTGCGGCTTGGGCGCGTGGAGGAGGAGGAGGAGGAGAGGGAGGGGCGGCGGCTAGGGCAGCAAGGGGCGCATAAAGGGGCAAGGGGGGGCGCATGTCCGGGTTATGCTGCCCTCCTCCCCCTCATGGGCCGGAAAAATCCACTTTTGGCCCATGGGGGGTCCCCCCTAAGGCCAAAATCGCCCCGGAAAGGCCCAAACTCCCAAAAACACGATTAAACCTCATACCGTATAGTTTTAATATCCAATTTCACATTTTCTAATGTTACGACATTCCGTAGTGTCACACTAGGTCGGTGAGAAAGTTATATATGGATATATGACTAATCCGGTGTGCTCTTGAAAAGTTTGCATTCATGTCATGAATCAAGATGTCCATTTCTTTCTAGTATGAAAAGAAATAATGAATAAATTATGGTATGTTGGCTGTGGTGTAAGAGATTTGAGTTTTCTTTGCTATTTGGCTTAGAAATATAAAATGTGTGCTCTTTGGATGTTGCCGAATTCTTTCCAAAGTGGTTTTTAGCGCTTTGGGGTTCGAGTTGTCGTATGTGGATCAATTGGGTTCATGGTTTATGGTTGAGCTTACTCAATGATGGTACTCTTTGTCCTGGTCCTTTGAGTGGAAGGATGTGAGGGTGAGATTTTCTTAGTAAGAGAAATCTGGTGTGACTAGTAGTTGATCGTAAATAGTTAAAAAAGTGAAGAGGAAAGGAAGGTGGTGTGACCCAATTCAAACCTTCCTGGAGAATTGTTTCGTTGATGCGTTCCTTGGTAGGGTGATTAAATTATTAGTGGACCTCTCGGTGGTTGCTAGTAATTGCTTTTCCTTTTCTAAGTGTATTGGATCTTTTTGTCGCTGGGATATGAGCGAGTTGTGTCAACCGGAGTGGAATGTTTGGTTGTTTTGTTGTGCGGGTTTTAAGGACCCTGGTTATAAAGTAGGTTTTCCCTGCCGGTGGTAATGGTGGGTATTGGTCTTTTTGTAAAAGATCAATATTTTTTCAAGGTCTTAACCCCGATTGTTCCTGCAGTTGGTAGTCTTGGAGTGTTGTGTCTCATTTGGTTCGCGTCGCCTTGAATGCGACGAACCATAGTAGAGAGATTGAGGTGTGAAAACACTTTTGTGCGTGGGAGCTGAAGAGGGTTCTAGAGGTTGGTGCCTTGCTCTTCTGGTGAGTAGCATCGGTTAAAGGGATTGGGCACTTTAGTGCCAAGGAGTGCATAGAATGAGGAGTGTGAGACCGTTTTCTTGTATGGTCTGTTTGAGGATTTATCCTATCGCTTGGGTCGTGCTGTGGCCTTGTGTGAGTGCTTTGTGTTTCAATGTTGAGTAACGTTCTCGCAAGTTTTTATTATGAGTTATCATTAGATGCCGTTGGTCTTCGAACCTAAGCGTCTTGTCATCGAGTCTCGATCAGTCTAGTTTCAGTGGTTTTATTTAGAGAGAGAAGCGACCTGGGAGTTGTAGTCTCGTGGGGGCGAGCAATACCCAGAGTTATTCTTTTCAGGTTTGAAAAGTGAAACTTAGTTTCTTTCATTTGTATGGGTCGAATCCTGTTGAAGGGGGGAGAATGTACCACTACGGAATGACGGTATGAGTCTTTTTCAATGTCGGCATTGCGGTACGACTTTAGTACCATGTTTTTGGGTTTTTCCCGGGAGTTTGGGCCTTTTCGGGGTAGAATTTGGGCCTTCTGGGGGAGTTTGTGCCTTAGGGGACCTAACTCGGGCCTTGGGGGACCTTGGTGGGCCGAAGATGGGGGAGAACGGGCCCATGTTGGGGTATTTTTGGGCAGCAAAGCCTTCTGCCCTTCCCCCTTGCGCCACACCCCCCTCCCACCAACCCTAGCCGCCATCCCTATCACCCCATGCGCCTCCCCCTAGCCGCACCCCTCTCTTGCCCATGCGCCTCCACCTCCCCTCCCTTCCCTAGCCACCACCATTCCCTCCTATAGCAGCCCCGCTGTGATACTATGGAAATGTGATACTATGGAATGTCGAGACTTTATAATTTGTGATAATAGGTTATAAAATGTGGTAAAATGGGATAGGTTGCGGATTTTGCAACTAAAACCCTGAGATTTCACGTTTTAACGCTGCTTTCGGTCAAGCTTCCGGGCTTCCGGGCCTCTCCGGGGTCGATTTGGGCCTTGGGGGGAATTCGTGGGCCGGAGGTGGGGCACTTGGGCCCATGTGGGAGTAGTGGGGGCAGCACACCCTGCTGCCCTAGCCCCCACCCCTCCATTGCGCAGCCCCCATCCCCTCATCTCCCATCTCCTCCTCCCTCTAGCCCCTCCTCCTCTTCCTCCACACCCCAAGCCGCACCACCCCTCCTTGCGCCTCTTCCCCCACCACCACGTGCCCTTGCTGCGTCCCCCTCGCTGCCATGCCACGTCATGGTGCTGCCCTCGCCGGTAGGAGGATCCGCGACGAGGAGAACCGGTGGCCACGTTGCGTGGGGAGAGATCGGGTGGAGTACGCGCGAAGGAGAGCGATCGATTCGTGGTTCTTCAAGAAGGTAATGGGGGAAACCTTTGGGGATTGATTAGATGCTGTGTAGTGGTGGATTATCATGTTTTTGGATCATGGGAGGTGCTGCCATGGGGTAGATTTGTTGAAAACTAGAGTTGTATTCACGTTTTGGTTCGGGCAGATTGGGAACCCGAACTAGGGCAGGCGTTTTCGACAATTTCGAGTTTGAATCTGACCGTACGAACTTTTAGGAAGTTGTAGATAATTTCCTTATCTTTCCGTACATATAAAGAACGTTAAAATCCGCCCAGCCGTTTGGGAGATATGGCCGTTTTACCGAGCACTGTCAAATCTGTGACGAGATTGGGACAGTTCGTGTTCAATGTTAGATTAAACAACATTAGAGTCCGAATTAGTCTTTCCCTATAACTAGAAAAAGTTAGGAAATTTCCTAAGATACGCGGGGATGTACTCGTTTATTCAATTTGGAGTCCTAGAACCGAAGTTATGCACATTGGAAGGCTGCTGTCCCGAAGTGACAGATTTGCTGTTTTCTGATTTTCGGAGTTGTAAGCGAAGTCGGGTAGTGGGATTTATATGTGTGCTGTTTTGTGGACTCGATTTGAGTGTGTGGCACGTATTTGCAGGTGGTGTGCCTCCGGGAGTACCCTCTACGTCCCGCCACTCCGTCCCCCACGGTTGAGGCAAGTGTAATGGAATGAGTAGAGAGTTGTAGGGTGTTTGATGATGAGATGCAATGGAATTTATGTTGAATACTTATGCCATGCTTTATATGTTATCACCGATATGATGTCCTCATGCCATGATTTAAATGCTTGCTGTTGTTATGATGTCCTCATGCCATGCTTGAGAAGGTTGCCGTTGGTATGTGTTTTGAGCTATCTTGATGTGATGCCATGAGACAATATGCAAGATGTATTTAAGTACGTTGCTGTCCATTGTGCATAAATGGCATATTTTCATGGCCGGCCGGTGAGATAAGTCATAACTATTCCGGTAGGGTCGGTGAGAACAGTTATGACTAGTCCGGGGCTATTCTTTTGAGTAAGTCCTACATCGTGATTCCATCACCGAGGTGAATGGAAGCGAGTGATAGGCACCCTTCATCTTCGGGATGGAAGGGGGAAAAGGGTGCATGCCGACGGGTGTGCACTCAACCATACCGGTATGAGTATTCCAGAAGACATGTGCATTGCATTGCATGAATGAAATACATAAATGAAGATGTTTATGAGATGGTGATGAGAGTACTCATGAGATGCTCATGAGATGAATAGCATGCTGTTTTAAAGGTTGTATATAATGTTAAATATTGTCGGGACCCCGAATTTGCAAATCCGGACCCTCTGTGTATTCAGCACTAGTCCAGGAACGCGCTAGTGCACACAGTCTTAACATTGGTAAATATCACAATCATACCATTCGATACCAATAAAGTACTTTATTTAAATAACCAAACTGGTTACTCGACCTTATGGTCAAGTTACAAATGTATGCCTCGTAAGGCGAAACTTATTCAGAGAAAAATAATAGCAGCGGAAAAATCAAATAACTTCGTGGCGCCATCCAGTATACCACAGGCAACTGACTGGGCTCGCATCCCTAAGTAGACGAGTCCTCTTGGAATTCCTCCTCCAAAGCTGGTGTAATCTCCTCTTCAACTGATATTGTGTTGAGGCAAGGGTGAGTACTTGGTACTCAGCAAGTCATGCACAGAATGCAAGCTAATATACTATATGCATGGCTTGGTACAAAGGAATAGCTCAGGGTGTATTTGCAGTAAACAGCAATTTGAAAAGTAATGTAAATAGATTCGAAAGCAGTAGAAATAAGTAAAGCGTAAATAACTTTTCAAGAAGTTTAATAAACATTTTTCCCCATCCTAAACCACATTTCCATCATCTTCATTACCAAACCAAACCAACCTTTCAAATCCAAGTTATTTTCAGAAAGTCTAACCCTTGACTGTAATTCCCGAGCATTGTCCAGTACCGTGGACACGGCTATTCGAATAGATTCTAAACTCTGCAGAGGTTATGCACTTTACCCACAAGATACAGTCAAACACCACAAAGGCGAGTTCCCGTAACAAAGCCTTTCGGAAGCCTCAAACAACACAGGTGGTCCTCTCCGGTTCGTGCTCTACACCATCCCTTCCCTTAGCCAAGGCGAAGTATGGGACCAACACACCGTTAGATGGGTATCTGGCCACAGCCACGATACGCTCCCCGTACAATCACACAAACGGTGTAATTGACACCCTGAGGCTCCACAAGTGAGTCCTTAGCGACTTAGTCAACTAGGGCCGTCCCATTCCAGCCATGTGGTTGCAAGTATGACCCAGTTCAAAGGCTTGCAAGGTTAAGTCCTTAGAGTGACCAGGGCAAGACTACCCGAAGAACCAAATCAACATCCCCAATGCCACAACTGGCCCACCTGATTACTCTTGCCACATGCCCCGGTCGGAAACTGTTTATCAAAACCCCAGTTGATTACCAAGCACCACGTGCCATCAACATCACATGATACTTTTCCAAAACAGGTTCAATATATCATTAAGTCAATATTAACATTTGATTGTCCCAAAATCATGTCATGAGCACGTAGCAGGTCTAAGCAGTGTACTACAACGGTCTAAACCCATGTTGGCAATTTAATAATGTCCAACTAGTAAACCACAACTAGGGTGACAAGGGATCATGGCACATACTTAAATAATCAAGGTGTCATACTGACAAATTGGTACTTATCTAACCCCATGTTTAAACAAAGTATCTTTCTATTTGAACTAGCATGCAATAGTTTAAATCAAAATAGATTTCGAAATAGGATCAACATGGTCAAAGCACAACTTGCCTTCAAAGAGTACTTGTTCTTGGTCTTGAGTTGGATCCTGAGTCAACACTTCTCCTTGAATCCTTAGGCACTTCAACGTCTACTCGTAAAGCGTGCAAATAGCAATACACAAATAAACAATAGGCAAAAACATCCCAAAACTCCAAATAAAATCCATAAACAGAGAGAACATAATTTTCTGGATTTTTAGAAACTGGAATCGTCAATTTTGGAGTTAAGGCCTTAAAAGTTATGATTATTTAAAGTGTAAATAATCATTTAAATAATTTTACAGAGAAAAACTTTAGTCCAAAAATTAGATAAAATTCATATTTAGGTAGATCTCAATTTTATACAAATTTAGAAATTTGAATCACTCAAATCGGAGTTGAAACGCAAAAGTTATAAGCGTTTGAAGTTTGAAACAAAATCTAAAATCATTATTTCGAATTAATAAATCATTTTCTTTTTCGGAAATTAATTATTGCGTCAGCATGGACACGTGTCAGCTCCTGATTGGCTAGGCGGCGTCGGTAAACTCATGGGCCCAGCTCACGGCGGTTCGGTCCACGGTGGACCGGTCCACGGCTTCCACGTGAGGCAAGCGGGTGGGACCCACTGTCGGTCTAAGGGTCTCACGCAAGCGGTGTCGTGTGGGCCCTCTCGACATGGGGCCCGCGTGTCGAGACACACGCTCACACGCAGCGTCTGGCCCTGACCGCGTCGGTCCATCTCCCCGACACGTGGCGCAATCGCGGCCGTTGGTTTGAAAATCAATTGCGCGGATTGGATCCAGGGTTAACACGTTAAAACTACTCGATGATCGTGGGCCGTTCGATCTAGATCGGACGGTCCAGATCTAATCCTATAATAGCACTGCTACGGCACGTGGCGATTGTGAACCGTTGGATCTTGATCCAACGGTCCAGATCTAATCGGGTTTGGAACACGTGAACTCACCTCAACCGTCCGATCTGGATCTGACGGTTCACCAAGCTCGCGAAGTCCGGCGATGGCACGGCGAGGCTTGGGCACCGGAGACGGGGACGATGACCAAGAGCGCGGCGCTACGGGGCTCCTCCGGCGACGTGCGTGGTCACGTTCGAGTCGCCTTGGCTCGGGGATCCCGGTTCTGGCCTCCTTCTCCTCGGGCGACGGCGGACGGCGGCGAAAGGTGAGAAAAACCACCACAATACCCTAAGCTACTACGGCGAGCAATCCCGAGCAAGCGGCGGCTGCTAGGGTTTAGCAAGCTAAGGCAAAAAGTAGCGCAAGGTCACGGCGGTCCTCGGGCGCGATCCGGCATTAAATAGCCGGAGGCGTGCTCGGTGGAGCCCTAGTCGATTCTGTGGCAAGATTTCGGCGGAGTCCGGCTTCGGACTTCGGCGGGGAAGACGGCACGAGAACCGTCCACGTGTCCAGATCAGCGGCCCCGATCGGACCGGGCGCGAACGGGTTCGGGTCGGACACGGCTCAACCGTGCAGGCGGATCTCAGCCGTTGGATCTTGATCCAACGGTTGGGATTGATTAGGTTTAGGAGTGGGTTCGGTCGAGTCACGTGGCTCGGGTCGGACTCGAACTCGAGTCTGACTCGGGCTCGGTCGGATGAACAGTACTTGACCCGAGTTGATTTTCCAATGATTTAATATTTAAAATAATTCCCAGTAATTCATTTAATTCATTAAAACTAGCAAATGACTCAGAAAAATTCCAGAAAAATTCTGGAAAATATTTTGGATCATTTTGGACTCAAATAAAATATTTCCAACAAAATTTTATTTGCAAAATTAAATTCTCTAATTATTTCAAAATGGAATAAATTCAAATAAATTCCAAATAAATCCAAATAAATTCCAGAAAATTCCAAAAATTCACCAAAGTGCCAAATCACACATGAATTTAAGAAAAGCAAAATTTTGGGGTGTTACAAACCTCCCCCCCTTAATAGAATCTCGTCCCCGAGATTCAGGGCTTACTAAAGGAATAGGTTTGGAAATTCTTTCTTCAAATCCTCTTCGCGCTCCCAAGTCGCTTCGCTTTCTTCATGGTTGCTCCACTGAACTCTACAGAAACGGGTTGACTTGTTTCTAGTTTCTCGATCCATAGTGTCCAAAATCCTCACGGGATGCTCCTTGTAAGTCAGATCTTCTTGCAGCTCGATTGACTCCAAGGGCGTTTGCTCCTCTGGCACTCGAAGATACTTCTTTAGCTGGGACACGTGGAACACGTCATGTACTCCTGCTAACGACTGCGGCAACTCTAGCTGGTAAGCAACTTCGCCTTTGCGGCTCAAAATCCTAAATGGTCCAACATATCGAGGTGCAAGTTTCCCCTTGGCATGGAACCTCTTAACTCCCCTGAGAGGCGTAACTCTGAGGTATACATAGTCCTCTGGTTCAAAACTCAAGTCTCGGCGACGGTTGTCAGCGTAACTCTTTTGTCGTGATTGGGCTATCTTCAACCTTTCCCTAATCGTGGCAATCTGCTCTTCAGCTTCTTGAAGTATATCAGGTCCAAGACACGGCGCTCGCGGTCTCATTCCAATTCAATGGCGTCCGACAGTGGTCGACCATCTGATGCCTCAAAAGGTGACATCGTAAACTAGCCTGATAACCATTGTTGTAATCGAACTCGGCATACGGCAAACTTTTATCCCAAGAGGTAGCATAAGCCAATGCACACGCTCTTAGCATATCCTCGAATCTGATTGACTCTTTCGGTCTGTCCATCCGTCTGTGGATGATAGGTCATCTTGAAGTTCAAACGGGTTCCCATGGCTTCATGCAACTTATTCCGAACCTTGAGGTAAATTGGGTACCTCTGTCCGATACAATCCTCTTTGGCACTCCGTGCAAACAGACAATCGATCATGTATAATTACGCTAATTTATCTCCGAGTAAGTGGTCTTCACGGGGATAAAATGGGCTACTTTAGTCAAGCGATCCACTATAACCCATATGGAGTCATAACCTCCTTGAGTCTTCGGCAAACCGGTAATGAAATCCATTCCGATTTCCTCCCACTTCCACTCCGGTATTTTCAGCGGTTGTAGCAATCCTGCTGGTCTCTGATGCATTGCCTTGACTCTCTGGCATACGTCGCACAATGCAACATGCTCGGCAACTTCACGTTTCATACTCGGCCACGAATCTCTCCTTGAGATCCCGATACATCTTGGCGCTCCAGGATGAATTGAATACTTGAGTCATGGGCTTCTTCGAGAATCGCTTGCTTTAACTCCTTCTTGTTAGGCACACAAATCCGATCCTTCATCCATAACGTGCCTTGCTCATCCAACTTGAAGTCCTCTCGCCTTGCCTTCCTCCTTGATGGACTTAATCCTGCGGATCTTGTCATCATCCTTCGTCCTTCTCGGATCTGGTCCTCTAAAGTAGGCTTTACTTCCAATGCGGCCAAGAATCCGCTAGGTACAACCTCAATCTTCATTTTCCGAAAATCCTCACATAACTCATCCTGGCTTGTGGCTAGCAACGTACTCACGGTATGGCTTTTCCGACTCAGAGCATCGGCTACTACGTTGGCCTTCCCGGGATGGTAATGGATTCCAACATTATAGTCCTTGATCAACTCCAACCATCTCCTCTGCCTCATATTCAGATCCGACTGGGTGAATATGTACTTAAGGCTCTTATGATCCGTATATACTTCACATCTGTTTCCAATCAGATAGTGACGCCATATCTTCAAAGCATGCACTACGGCAGCTAACTCTAAGTCATGTGTCGGATAATTTTCCTCATGCGGCCTCAATCGCCTTGATGCATAAGCGGCGACCTTTCCATTCTCGCATCAAAGACACATCCAAGTCCTTGGCGCGTCGTCACAATAAATATCGAAGCTTTGAGCAACATCAGGTAGAACTAACACCGGTCTTGATGTCAATCGCTTCTTGATTCTGAAATCCTTTCTCACATTACGGCGTCCATGCAAACTTCTTTTCCTTCTTCAAAGAATTGCGTAAGAGGTTTCGCAATTGTCGAGAAGCCTTCGATGAAACGGCGGTAGTATCCTGCCATTCCAAGGAAACTCCGAACTGGGTCACCGTCTTTGGTCATTCCCAATGTAACACAGCTTCTACTTTGCTTGGATCTACGGCGACTCCTTCTGCGGTCATTACGTGTCCAAGAAACTCCACCTTGTCCTTCCAAAAATCACATTTATTGAACTTGGCGAAAAGTTGCTGTTCCCTCAGCTTTTCCAAAACTCGCCTTAAGTGTTCGGCATGTTCATCCTCTGTCTTGGAGTAGATTAGGATATCGTCTATGAACACGACGACAAACTTGTCCAAATATTCCATGAACACCTTATTCATCATATTCATGAAATAAGTTGGCGCATTCGTCAGCCCAAAGGACATAATCAGAACTCGTAATGTCCATATCTTGACGAGAATGCGCCTTCTTGAATATCTTACGATCGGATCTTCAATCGATGGTATCCCGATCTCGAGATCAATCTTGGAGAAAACTCCGGCTCCTCTCAACTGATCAAACAAATCATCAATCCTGGGTAGCGGATACTTATTCTTCACGGTGACTTCATTGAGTGCACGGTAGTCAATGCACATCCTGAAACTCCCGTCCTTCTTCTTGACAAACAAAACTGGTGCTCCCCACGGCGACGAACTCGGTCGACAAATCCTTTCTCCATTAACTCTTCTAAATTTGTTTCTTCATCTCTACCAACTCCTCGGTAGACATCCGATAGGGTCTCTTTGCTATCGGTCTTTGTGCAGTACAAGCTCTATTACAAACTCTATGTCACTGTCTGCGGCATACCGGTAGATCTTCGGGAAAAACATCGGGTACTCATTCACTCTCGGGACATCCTCTATGCTGATTGCCTTGGTACTGTTAACCATCAAGCTGTCCATCTCTAGCTGCGGTGGCTTGAAATTCCACTTTCTTCCCACACGGGCTCTCAATCGAGATAGTCCTTCGTCCACAATCCAATACGGCCTTGTGCTTGGATAACCAATCCATTCCCAATATGACGTCTAAGGTCCGGGTCTCCAAAATTATAAGGTTTGCTAGGAATTCTATTCCACCTATTAGTATTCTCACCCGGAACATCCTACTTTCGCTCGGAGTTCGGAACTGTGGGTTTGAACTAAAAGCATGCATCTAAGTCTTGCAATCCTCAAATCATTTCCAGTAGCAAAGCCTTGCGAAACAAGCGAATCTGAAGCTCGAGTCAAACAAAGCATTGCGATCTTGAGTTAACAAGTAACTTACCCAAAGACGACGTCAGTAGCATTCTGCGGTGCATCTGCGGTGACATGGTTGACTCGGCCTCTCACCACGATGCAGGGTGTGGCTCACAGTCTTTGGCGTCCTAGCTGGGGTGGTTCCTAGATTGAAGCGAATCGGGTCGCTCTGCTGTCTTCTTTGGACAAGCTGTTGGCAAAGTGTCTGGCTCGTTGCTGATTGTAGCAGCGTCTCACTTTGTTCCTTCATTTGCACAGGAGTAGCGTTTCTAAGCGGGGCTGGGGTTTGGTAGTTCGATTGGCAGGTCTTGGTGCTTTGGGGATGGTGTCCTTGTTGCATTACGTGGTTGAAATCTGAAGAATTGATTTGGTGCAACTCTCAAGCGCCGCTATTGCGTTCGGGCGTGATCCTTCTTTGTTGCATCCTGCGCTTCTGTTTTCATCCAGTTCCTTGCGCTTGTCCTCAAGAATAAGCGCCTTATTCACCAACTCTTGGAAATCTGGAAAGGTGTGGGTGATCAATCCTACTTGCAATCCTGAGTTAAGTCCCTTTATAAAACGAGACTGCGGATTTATCCGTCGCTACATCCTCGGTGCGTAGCGTGCTAGGCTGTGTGAACTTGTTCGTAGTCGGCCTTTGGTGATTACCTTGCTTGATGCTCTGAACTCCTCCTTCTTAAGGTCCATGATTCCTTCAGGCACGTGATCTTGTCGGAATGCTGCGTGAACTCTTCCCAAGTGATACCTTGAGGGTTCTCTGCGTGGCACAGAAATTCTCCCACCATTCGGTAATGTTCCTTCCAACTGATGAGAAGCGTAGAGTACCTTCTCATTTCCTATGCATTGAGCTATGTGTAGCTTCCTCTCGATTGATCTTAACCAATCATCGGCCTCCAATGGATTGGCATTCCCAGAGAAAGTGGGTGGGTGAGTCCTCATGAACTCGGATAGTCTTGTATTCTGGCGTGGTCCCTGATTAACTTGATTAGCAGTGGCCTGAGCGGTGACGTGTTGCATTTGTTGCATCATAGCATGCATCAACTGAGTCTGAGCAGCAAGAAATGCTCCAAAATTCTGCATATCAACTGGCGGTGCTGGTGCTCCATCATTGGGGTTTTCTGCTGGGCGAGATCCACTCCCATTGCTTCCAAAGTTTCCGCGGGTGTTCACCATCTGTCGATTTGCTCTAGGTTTAGAGATGAGAGGGAAACAAGAATAGACAAGTAATATGGAACTTATGCGGGGCGAAAGGTGTAACCTTAAGGTCCAACTTTATTACTAATAACTTGGTATGGCTGCTTACAATGCCTAAGGGCCTTGCAACACATACTGCACATTCAGCAAACAAAGCAAATCCAAATCGAACTAACTCTGGAGTCTAACGCCTAAAGGGTGACTCTTTATTCTATGACGCGACTCGGCGAAGGAGTCTCACTATAGAACCTATGCTCACTCATCGAGAAAACCTCCACGGCACAGATGCAGGTCTTTGTGGCATAGGCGCCGAAACTTGATCGCCATGTCCAAATGACTTTGTCCTCTGTGGTAGTCGAAGAAGCGATGTCCTCATCGAGATCGACTCCTCCGGATCTGGCTCGTGTAGCTCGGAAATCTTGGCTCTGGGTCTGGTCCGTACAAAGTCATCTCCAACTCGTCGATCCTTCGCAGAAGGTGTGCCACATACTCTTGAGCTTCCCGCCATCTGTTCTTCTCTGTTGTGATCTCCTTGCGGGCCTTCTGTAGCTCCTTGCTTGTATTATCTAGTACATCCTCCTGGGCGACAACAAATCGTGCCAACTGTGTAACCGTGGCATCCTCATCCTGAATCTCCTTTGGGTCAAGCAGGTTATTGCTGCGCGGGTGATAACGGAACACCGTGCTCTCCAATTCTCTGGCGTAGATACGGGTAATGTGCCGCATTGCGCGTCGTGATACTTCTTGGATACCCATCTGCATTGTAGATCTCCTGGCAGTGTAGTGTATCGGGCGATTGCCTGGGCCCTTTTTCCTAGCAGGTACCTCAATCCTCACGTCACAAGCCTTGATCAATCCCGCTTGTCTGATCACTTCCACTTGGTATTGTAACACCCCTTAAAACTAATCTAAAGAACAAGAAAATTTCGACAGCATCTCCTCTAAAACAGAACGTCACGGAAGCAATTCATGATAAACAATTCATCCAAGAATATAAGCAATTCAACAATACTAACGACAGCAAGTCTAAACCAACCATAAGCAAGAATAAGTTTAGTCATAACAACGAATAGTCTAAGTGTAAATAAAATTCAGCAAGCTAATGCATTAAATAAACACTAGTTCATGGGAGCTGTGAAGACATTCGAAGGTTTATTGTGTTGCTAGCCCACCCCTCATGCTTATGTCTCTTGCACGCTACCTGAAAACAACAAAACACAAGCAGTGAGATTGGATAATCTCAGCAAGCGGAACAATTAACACATAAACACCTCCATCAAGAATTTAACACACCACAACATCAATTACCACAACCTCAGTAAAATGCTCATGATTATGCATATGCTTATGCCATGATCCTCCTCACCGTGCCCTTTCTCAGGAACACACGGTGTTGTACGTCTTGATCGCGCCTTATTGGCGTCGACAAACTTCCAATGCATGAATGTGCAGTTAATGCTTCATGCATGAATTCATTCATAATTTTCCACATTGAGTCCACATGTTTGCATACCATCATATAGCACGGATAGAAAACAAATATCAATGAGACGAACTACTTAAACAATTCAACTGGTAGACAACATCATTCTTCTCTTTACTCATGATTCATTGACAAAGCTCATCATCACAATGCTAACCTAAATATTGCAATCATCAAAGCAATTGATTAAACCATGTATGATTTATGTAATCGGAGATTATAACGAAGGCAATGCAAACATCAATGTATAGCTCAACCATAACACCACTTCCACTTGCCTTTACCGACGTAGACGACGGATCTAGCTGCGTCCAGAAGGGGCACCACCTGTACAATCATAATTTCAGTATGTAACAGCAGCACAACAGATCACACGACTCAAACACGCAATTCCTACAACCCGTTCCCCCTTTCCAACACCGAAACCCCGTTCTGTCCAGACCGAACAGCAGCAACCCCCATTCTCTTTTTCGTATCTTTTTTTCTACAGAACATAAAAATATGAAAAAATTACAGGAGCTAGATATTGACGAGATCTACAACTTTCCAGAAGATCATAAATTCTAATTCCTCTGCTAAATATGCCTAAACAGTCGTCCAACACAGTGGATGAAATCTGTTCCCAGATTCTGTTCGTCGGTTTGCAACAGCGATAACTCTCAGAACACTTCCCCAAAAATTCTGAAAAAATTACAGAAGCTAGGTCTCGACGTTATCTACAACTTTCTAGTTATAGGTTTTGGCAGGAAAAATCATCTATGCCACGAAAAACGCGAAACAATCCGCGCTGCACAAATCCCCCTTCCAGAAACAGCACCACGTGAACAACTACCCTTCTTCCCCATCAAGATCCATCCAAAACCCTCACCACCAGATCTAATACACTCCTAATCCCTAGGTAAAACAGAGGTAAAATTTTGGGAATTTTACCTAGTGATCTCCCTTGCAAACCCACGAAGAACACGCGAAGAACCCCGAATCGGCGATCTGCTCGTCCTCCACGCCTCCACGGAGTCGCTCCTCGCCTTCTCCTTCGCGAATCGCGGTGGTTCTTGAGCCACCACGTGGGGAGAGGAAGGGGAGGGAGAGGTGGCTGCTAGGGGAGGGAGTGGGAGAGGGTGGAGGCGCCCTAGGGTTGGAGGGGGGTGTGGCCGGCCAAGGGGGGGGGCGCACCACTAATGGGCCGGCCCACTAGGGGGGGTGGGAAGGTGGAAGTGGGATGGGAATTCCCGGTCCAAGCCCAGGTTTTCTTCGGCCTTTTTCCCCAGCCCGAAACTCCAAGATTAAATTTAAATGCAGCATTTTCTTCAATTATTTCATTCCCCGACAATTCCGTCAATCCTCTCCGAAACAAAACAAGGAAGAAAAGTTCTAGGGCATCACATTCTCCCCTCCTTAAAAGGATTCGTCCCGAATCTACTTCTTTTAGCTTCTGAGACCAAAAGGAAAAAGGAAGGCAAAGGTAAACCACGACTTACCCCAGCGTCCTCAAATAGCGTAGGGTACTTCTTCCGCATCTGGTCTTGAGTTCCCAAGTTGCCTCCCGCTCAGACTGATTGGTCCACAAAACTTTCACAAAGCGGATGGTTCTCCTCCTCATGACTCGCTCCGAAGAGTCTAAAATTCGAAGTGGATGGCACTCCAAAGTCAAATCTTGCTCAACTGTAATCGGTTCCAAGTCAATCTTATGCTCTGGGTCATGGAGATACTTAGTAACATAGAGACATGGAAGACATCATGCACTCCCTTCAAAGAGTCAGCAACTCAGGCAGACGCCAAACCGCCCACTCGAGCCACAATCGGGAACGGACCAATGTACCTCGGGCTAAGCTTGCCGGTGGTACCAAAGCGAACAACACCCTTTGATGGAGATACCTTGAGAAGGACTTGATCACCCACTACAAACTCCAAATCTCGTCTCCTGTTATCGGCATAACTCTTCTGACGGCTCTGAGCAGCCAGGAGATTTCGCCGTATCTCTTGCACCTTCTCAAAGGTCTGTTGAACCCAATCCGACCCTCGCAATGATTTTTCTCCAAGCTGTATCCCAGCAAAGTGGAGAAACACACTTTCGACCATAAAGCGCCTCGAATGGAGCCATTCGAATACTAGCACAGTAACTGTTATTGTAAGCAAACTCTACCAAGGCCAAGTGATCCTCCCAACTTCCCTTCCAAGATAGAACACATGCTCGAAGCATGTCCTCTAGAGTCTGGATGGTCCGCTCAGACTGGCCATCTGTCTGAGGATGAAAAGATGTGCTGAGAGAGAGTTTTGTTCCCAAAGCACTATGCAAACTCTGCCAAAAATGGGACACAAATCTAGTGTCTCGATCGGAGACAATCGATTTAGGCACACCATGGAGTCTAAGCACTTCCTTCATGTACAAAGGAACTAGATCTGGTGCCGAATTGGTCGTCTTCATTGGAATAAAATGTGCTGACTTAGTGAGTCTATCCACCACCACCCAAATGGCATCTCTACCTCGCGGTGAGCGGGGTAACCCAATCACAAAGTCCATAGTGATGTGTTCCCACTTCCATTCTGGAATTTCCAATGGCTGTAACAGACCGGCAGGTCTCTTATGCTCAGCTTTTACCTGTTGGCACACTCCACAAGAAGCCACATACTTGGCAATATCCACCTTCATCCTCTTCCACCAAAAACTCTGTTTCAGATCCCGATACATCTTGGTCTCACCAGGATGAACGGAATACGGAGTCCTATGGGCTTCCCTGAGAATGTCCATCTTCACATCCGATTTCTGAGGCACACAAAGACGGCCTCTAAACCGAATAGAACCATGCTTGTCTATACTGAATTCCCGAGGTTTCCCTTCGGAAATCCGCCGCCGAACCTCCTGAAGCAAACGATCCTGCAACTGAGCCTCATGCACCCGCTCGAGTATGCAAGACTGAATGATCATCTGAGTCTCATTCTGCGCAACCCCAGCAAAACAGTAAGTGACATGAC
Organism: Rhipidocladum racemiflorum; assembly: GCA_036346355.1. Lineage (NCBI taxonomy): Eukaryota > Viridiplantae > Streptophyta > Magnoliopsida > Poales > Poaceae > Rhipidocladum > Rhipidocladum racemiflorum. The sequence continues at coordinate 50,308,767 of CM070589.1, forward strand.
CTCTTTCCAATTCTGCAACCAAGGGCAAAGCAGTCTTGGGGACGCCCGCTCTACTCAAGGCATCCGCCACAACATTAGCCTTGCCGGGATGGTACTGGATTGACACATCAAAGTCCTTTATCAACTCCAACCATCTACGCTGCCGCAGATTCAACTCCCGCTGGGTGAAAATATATTTGAGGCTCTTATGATCAGTGAAAATATCACAAGACTCCCCATAAAGATAGTGCCTCCACAACTTCAAGGCAAAAACCACAGCGGCTAACTCGAGATCATGGGTGGGATAATTCTGTTCATGAGTCTTCAGCTGTCTTGAAGCATAAGCAATGACACAGCCTTCTTGCATGAGCACACAACCCAAACCAATCCTGGAGGCATCTGCATACATCAGAAAGCGCTTGCCACTCACAGGCAAGGATAAAATAGGTGCATTGACCAGTTTGCTCTTTAGCGTCTGGCGGCCTCACATTCCTCGACGGATGAAAGGAACCCCTTTACGAGTGAGCCTTGTCATCGGCTTAGCTATGATAGAGAAATTATGCCTGAAGCGCCCGGTAATAACCTGCCAACCCAAGGAAACTCCTGATTTCCGTCACACTAGACGGTCTTCGCCATTCAACCACAGCGGCAACCTTCTTTGGGTCAATCTGACACCACTTTGGTTGATGACATGCCCAAGGAAGCTCACCTCCGACAACCAGAAGGCGCACTTCTTGAGTTTGGCATAGAATTGATTCTTACGAAGAGCTTCCAAAACTAGACCAAGATGCACGGCGTGCTCCTCCTCGGACTTCGAGTAGACAAGAATGTCGTCAATGAAGACGACAATAAAGTCATCAAGATATTCATGGAGCATCCTGTTCATTGCTTCCATAAAGACGGCAGGAGCATTCGTTAGTCCAAAAGACATGACTACGAATTCAAAATGCCCATACCTCGTGTTGAAAGCCGTCTTTTCAATATCCTCCTCCTTAATCCGCAACTGATGATACCCAGATTGCAAATCAATCTTGGAGAATACCTTGGCACTCCTCAATTGATCAAAAAGATCATCAATACGAGGCAATGGGTACTTGTTCTTAATGGTAACTTGATTGAGCGCCCGGTAGTCCACACATAGCCGCTTGGTGCCATCTTTCTTCTCCACGAACAAGACCGGGGCCGCCCAAGGAGACGAGCTCACTCTAATAAACCCCTTATCTAGGAGTTCATCCAATTGCCTCTTCAGCTCAATTTGTTCTATTGGAGCCATCCGGTACGGGGTTTTATAAATCGGCCTCGTACCAGGAACAAGATCAATGCGGAAGATAGTCTCCCGTTCCGGAGGCAATCCCGGAAGCTCACTGGGAAACACATCTGGATATCGGCAAACTACAGCAATGCCCTCCAAACTCTTCTCCTCCTCTCGACCCTCAACCATGGACTGAGAGGACCCTGATTTCGACATCCGGGAGTTTGGGAACAGCTTACACAAAAAGGAGAGGGAGTACCGCATAGCACTCCCCTGAAAAGTTATTTCTTGCCCAGATGGAGCATGCAAGGTAACTGTCCTCCAAGCACAATCAATCACCGCTTTGGTGCTTTGGGATAGCCGATCCATGCCAAGGATAACATCAAACGGCTCCAAGGAGATCACCACCAGATTCGCCATGAACACCTCATCGCCTAACGAAAGTGACAGCCCTGAGGACCCTCGAACTAGAAATCAAGCCTTGCGGTGCACTAACCACCTTGCATCACCCAAACTCTGCCGCAGATAGACCAGCCCGAACAACAAAATCCACAGAGACAAGCGAGTAGCTAGCGCCGAGTCGAACAACACACCGGCAACCACAGATTAATGTAAATAGTACTGTCACCACATTGCCACGATCCGCATCCCGAAGAGGGCAAAGCGTGGACTCCGGGGTAGATCGAGATGGTGCAGCCCTCGCATCTGGATATGTCGGCGAGGGACCCACGGCGAAGTCGGAAGAAGGTGGCGGTGGAAGCCGGGCATCCAAGTAAGTCCCCGAGAGTGGCGCCGGGTAGAACGAGGGAGTCGGAGTAGGCGCCGGAGGTGCCGCAGAGTAGGAGCTGATGGCAACATATGCATCACGCCCCCAGCCGCTGCTACTTTGGAGAGGATGTCGCGGCTCCCCAGCGCAGCTTGCCGTTGGGGTTCTTCTGACACACCACATCCTTGTGATCCTCCCGACCACAGATGGTGCACCTTCCCTTCCACGAGCACTCGGCTGCGGCGATGGGAATCGCCACAGCGGAAACATACCATCCCCATGCCAGGAGTGACTATGGCACGCAGATCGGGCGCACCTCCCCACGAGGTGTCTTCTTTGAGTAGGACGGCCACCATAGGGTGGTGGCGAAAATTCTTCCCTTCTTATTCCAAGTACGGAGGATTGACCCTTCTTCTCTGGAGGGCCCTTAAAGCTGCTCTCTGTGGCGGGTTTGCGATGCTCTTCGGTGTAGTTCAGCTGCAGCTCCACACGAGCTTGCTCCACCATTGTCCGGAAATCGACAATGGGGAAAGCGCCAAACATATGGCGAATGGCAGGACGGAGTCCTCGCCGAACCGCCTTGCCTTCTCCACCTCGTCCACGTGCCACATGGGGCACAAACGCACGATCTGGTTGAAGCCAACCTCGTACTCCGCCACGATCTTCTTGTCTTGGGCATCTTGTCCCAAGTCAATTTGCATCTTGTCGAGGAAGGTGGCGGGGTAGAACCTCCTCTCAAATTGCCGGACAAACTCCTCCCAAGAGGGGTCACCTTGCGCACCCCTCGAGGATAGTACACCCCTCCACCGATTTGGGCTTCTCCCTTCAAGAGCTGTGCTACAAAGCGAACACGATCTTGCGCCACCACCTCAAAAGCGTCCAGTGCATCTCCACATAGGACAACCAATCCATTGCCTGGATCGGATTGCCCACCCCATCAAAGCTATCCAGGCCAAACCAACCCACTCGCAGCTTGATGCCACCTGCCTTGTGGCAAACCGGTGGCACAGAGCTGCAGCCATGCCCACAGCAGGGGCGGCCGGTGCGCGCCTGCCTCGGCGCCCATAACTCCTCTGCATCGCTCTCATGGCGGCCACTAATTCCGCCAAACACCACCCTCGGCTGGGTAGCCTCGGCTGCCTCCGACTTCAGCGGCGTCGCCTCCCGAACGACCTGTCGCGCGCGTCTTCGGTGGCATACTGCACCCAACAAGCCGCAAGCAACCAATCACCACAACAACAAAAGCATAACAAAACACCCACAAAAAACAATAGATATAGACGAACATACGCATGGCATGCAATGCAGCCCATCCCATCCTAAAAGTGCAAGTGTGTCAATTTTAAAGTTGATTAACAATCCTATTCAGTATTAAAAGTTGATTACCCTAAAGCAATTTAAAGAGTTAACCCTAAGCAATGTTACTAATTTCACACAGCAAAGTTTTAGTTCATGTTAGAATATCTCTCCTAAATTCATACACCAAGGACCTAAAGCCCGCTCTGATACCAACTGTAACACCCCTTAAAACTAATCTAAAGAACAAGAAAATTTCGACAAAGATCTCCTCTAAAACAGAACGTCACGGAAGCAATTCATGATAAACAATTCATCCAAGAATATAAGCAATTCAACAATACTAACGACAGCAAGTCTAAACCAACCATAAGCAAGAATAAGTTTAGTCATAACAACGAATAGTCTAAGTGTAAATAAAATTCAGCAAGCTAATGCATTAAATAAACACTAGTTCATGGGAGCTGTGAAGACATTCGAAGGTTTATTGTGTTGCTAGCCCACCCCTCATGCTTATGTCTCTTGCACGCTACCTGAAAACAACAAAACACAAGCAGTGAGATTGGATAATCTCAGCAAGCGGAACAATTAACACATAAACACCTCCATCAAGAATTTAACACACCACAACATCAATTACCACAACCTCAGTAAAATGCTCATGATTATGCATATGCTTATGCCATGATCCTCCTCACCGTGCCCTTTCTCAGGAACACACGGTGTTGTACCGGTACGGTCGCGCACGCTGGCGTCGACAAACTTCCAATGCATGAATGTGCAGTTAATGCTTCATGCATGAATTCATTCATAATTTTCCACATTGAGTCCACATGTTTGCATACCATCATATAGCACGGATAGAAAACAAATATCAATGAGACGAACTACTTAAACAATTCAACTGGTAGACAACATCATTCTTCTCTTTACTCATGATTCATTGACAAAGCTCATCATCACAATGCTAACCTAAATATTGCAATCATCAAAGCAATTGATTAAACCATGTATGATTTATGTAATCGGAGATTATAACGAAGGCAATGCAAACATCAATGTATAGCTCAACCATAACACCACTTCCACTTGCCTTTACCGGCGTGAGCAGCGGATCTAGCTGCGTCCAGAAGGGGCACCACCTGTACAATCATAATTTCAGTATGTAACAGCAGCACAACAGATCACACGACTCAAACACGCAATTCCTACAACCCGTTCCCCCTTTCCAACACCGAAACCCCGTTCTGTCCAGACCGAACAGCAGCAACCCCCATTCTCTTTTTCGTATCTTTTTTTCTACAGAACATAAAAATATGAAAAAATTACAGGAGCTAGATATTGACGAGATCTACAACTTTCCAGAAGATCATAAATTCTAATTCCTCTGCTAAATATGCCTAAACAGTCGTCCAACACAGTGGATGAAATCTGTTCCCAGATTCTGTTCGTCGGTTTGCAACAGCGATAACTCTCAGAACACTTCCCCAAAAATTCTGAAACAATTACAGAAGCTAGGTCTCGACGTTATCTACAACTTTCTAGTTATAGGTTTTGGCAGGAAAAATCATCTATGCCACGAAAAACGCGAAACAATCCGCGCTGCACAAATCCCCCTTCCAGAAACAGCACCACGTGAACAACTACCCTTCTTCCCCATCAAGATCCATCCAAAACCCTCACCACCAGATCTAATACACTCCTAATCCCTAGGTAAAACAGAGGTAAAATTTTGGGAATTTTACCTAGTGATCTCCCTTGCAAACCCACGAAGAACACGCGAAGAACCCCGAATCGGCGATCTGCTCGTCCTCCACGCCTCCACGGAGTCGCTCCTCGCCTTCTCCTTCGCGAATCGCGGTGGTTCTTGAGCCACCACGTGGGGAGAGGAAGGGGAGGGAGAGGTGGCTGCTAGGGGAGGGAGTGGGAGAGGGTGGAGGCGCCCTAGGGTTGGAGGGGGGTGTGGCCGGCCAAGGGGGGGGGGGCGCACCACTAATGGGCCGGCCCACTAGGGGGGGTGGGAAGGTGGAAGTGGGATGGGAATTCCCGGTCCAAGCCCAGGTTTTCTTCGGCCTTTTTCCCCAGCCCGAAACTCCAAGATTAAATTTAAATGCAGCATTTTCTTCAATTATTTCATTCCCCGACAATTCCGTCAATCCTCTCCGAAACAAAACAAGGAAGAAAAGTTCTAGGGCATCACAGGTATTGCGGCTTCTCAAAATCTCCGAGAGTCTGTAGCATATGCCAAAGTTCCGCGGCGTGACCAACTCCCAGATCAACGTAGTTGAACTCTTCCTCCATCTGTCACCAGAGTGCTTTTCGTAAGAACTCGGAATTTTTAAATTGTGACAAGGTAAGGGAAAATTTCAGCAAGAGACAAGAAAAGAGAGAAGGGGATAAGTCGAGATGTCATTTCTTATCTTGACAAACTTTTAGCTTTTAGAAAATAGGTTTTATCCTCACTACGACCATTCTAGCTTAGGGTTGAGCCTACAGTCAAGTATGGCTCTGATACCACCTCTGTCGGGACCCCGAATTTGCAAATCCGGACCCTCTGTGTATTCAGCACTAGTCCAGGAACGCGCTAGTGCACACAGTCTTAACATTGGTAAATATCACAATCATACCATTCGATACCAATAAAGTACTTTATTTAAATAACCAAACTGGTTACTCAACCTTATGGTCAAGTTACAAATGTATGCCTCGTAAGGCGAAACTTATTCAGAGAAAAATAATAGCAGCGGAAAAATCAAATAACTTCGTGGCGCCATCCAGTATACCACAGGCAACTGACTGGGCTCGCATCCCTAAGTAGACGAGTCCTCTTGGAATTCCTCCTCCAAAGCTGGTGTAATCTCCTCTTCAACTGATATTGTGTTGAGGCAAGGGTGAGTACTTGGTACTCAGCAAGTCATGCACAGAATGCAAGCTAATATACTATATGCATGGCTTGGTACAAAGGAATAGCTCAAGGTGTATTTGCGAAACAAAGATTTGAAAAGTAATGTAAATAGATTCAAAGCGGTAGAAATAAGTAAAGCGTAAATAACTTTTCAAGAAGTTTAATAAACATTTTCCCCATCCTAAACCACATTTCCATCATCTTCATTACCAAACCAAACCAACCTTTCAAATCCAAGTTATTTTAGAAAGTCTAACCCTTATTTGTAATTCCCGAGCATTGTCGATCACAGTGGACACGCTTATTCGAATAGATTCTAAACTCTGCGAGAGGTTATGCACTTTACCCACAAGATACAGTCAAACACCACAAAGGCGAAGTTCCGTAACAAAGCCTTTGGAAGCCTCAAACAACACAGGTGGTCCTCTCAGGTTCGTGCTCTACACCATCCCTTCCCTTAGCCAAGGCGAAGTATGGGACCAACACACCGTTAGATGGGTATCGGCCACAGCCACGATACGCTCCCCGCACAATCACACAAGCGGTGTAATTGACACCCTGAGGCTCCACAAGTGAGTCCTTAGCGACTTAGTCAACTAGGGCCGTCCCATTCCAGCCATGTGGTTGCAAGTATGACCAGTTCAAAGGCTTGCAAGGTTAAGTCCTTAGAGTGACCAGGGCAAGACTACAGAAGAACCAAATCAACATCCCCAATGCCACAAGCGGCCCACTGATTACTCTTGCCACATGCCCTGGTGAGCTGTTTATCAAAAACCCGATTGATTACCAAGCACCACGTGCCATCAACATCACATGATACTTTTCCAAAACAGGTTCAATATATCATTAAGTCAATATTAACATTTGATTGTCCCAAAATCATGTCATGAGCACGTAGCAGGGTCTAGCAGTGTACTACAACGGTCTAAACCCATGTTGGCAATTTAATAATGTCCAACTAGTAAACCACAACTAGGGTGACAAGGGATCATGGCACATACTTAAATAATCAAGGTGTCATACTGACAAATTGGTATTTATCTAACCCCCATGTTTAAACAAAGTATCTTTCTATTTGAACTAGCATGCAATAGTTTAAATCAAAATAGATTTCGAAATAGGATCAACATGGTCAAAGCACAACTTGCCTTCAAAGAGTACTTGTTCTTGGTCTTGAGTTGGATCCTGAGTCAACACTTCTCCTTGAATCCTTAGCACTTCAACGTCTACTCGTAAAGCGTGCAAATAGCAATACACAAATAAACAATAGGCAAAAACATCCCAAAACTCCAAATAAAATCCATAAACAGAGAGAACATAATTTTCTGGATTTTTAGAAACTGGAATCGTCAATTTTGGAGTTAAGGCCTTAAAAGTTATGATTATTTAAAGTGTAAATAATCATTTAAATAATTTTACAGAGAAAAACTTTAGTCCAAAAATTAGATAAAATTCATATTTAGGTAGTTCTCATTTTTATTGATATTTATATATTTGTATTTCTCAAATCGGAGTTTAAACGCATAAAAGTTATAAGCGTTTGAAGTTTGAAACAAAATCAAATCATTATTTCGAATTAATAAATCATTTTCTTTTCGGAAATTAATTATTGCGTCGGCATGGACACGTGTCGGCTCTGATTGGCTAGCTGGCGTCGGTAAACTCATGGGCCCGGCTCACGGCGCGGTTCGGTCCACGGTGGACCGGTCCACGGCTCCGCGTGAGGCAAGCGGTGGGACCCACTGTCGGTCGCGGGTCTCACGCAACGCGGTATCGTGTGGGCCCCTCGACATGCGGGGCCCGCGTGTCGAGACACACGCCACACGCCAGCGTCTGGCGCTGACCGCATCGGTCCATCTCCACGGAAACACGTGGCGCAATCGCGGCGTTGGTTTGAAAATCAGCGGCGCGGATTGGATCCAGGGTTAACACGTTAAAACTACTCGATGATCGTGGGCGTTCGATCTAGATCGAACGGTCGGATCTAATCCTATAATAGCACCGCTACGGCGCGTGGCGATTGTGAACCGTTGGATCTTGATCCAGCGGTCCAGATCTAATCGGGTTTGGAACACGTGAACTCACCTCAACCGTCCGATTCGATCGGCGGTTCACCAAGCTCGCGAAGTCCGGCGATGGCACGGCGAGGCTTGGGCACCGGAGACGGGGCGATGACCAAGAGCGCGGCGCTACGGGGCTCCTCCGGCGGCGTCGCGTGGTCACGTTCGAGTCGCCTTGGCTCGAGGATCGGTTCGGCCTCCTTCTCCTGGCGACGGGCGTGACGGCGGCGAAAGGTGAGAAAAACCACCACAATACCCTAAGCTACTACGGCGAGCAATCCCGAGCAAGCGGCGTTGCTAGGGTTTAGCAAGCTAAGGCAAAAAGTAGCGCCAAGGTCACGGCGGTCCTCGGCGCGATCCGGGCATTAAATAGCCGGGAGGCGTGCTCGGCGGAGCCCCTAGTCGATTCTGGCACAAGACTCGGCGGCGGAGTCCGGCTCGGACTCGGCGGGGAAGACGGCACGAGAACCGTCCACGTGTCCAGATCAGCGGCCCCGATCGGACCGGCGCGAACGGTTCGGGTCGGACACGGCTCAACCGGTACGGGCGAATCTCAGCCGTTGGATCTTGATCCAACGGTTGGGATTGATTAGGTTTAGGAGTGGGTTCGGTCGAGTCACGTGGCTCGGGTCGGACTCGAACTCGAGTCTGACTCGGGCTCGATCGGATGAAACGATACTTGACCGAGTTGATTTTCCAGCGATTTAATATTTAAAATAATTCGATAATTCATTTAATTCATTAAAAATAGCAAATGACTCAGAAAAATTCGAAAAATTACGGAAAATATTTTGGATCATTTTGGACTCAAATAAAATATTTCCAACAAAATTTTATTTGCAAAATTAAATTCTCTAATTATTTCAAAATGGAATAAATTCAAATAAATTCCAAATAAATCCAAATAAATTCCAGAAAATTCCAAAAATTCACCAAAGTGCCAAATCACACATGAATTTAAGAAAAGCAAAATTTTGGGGTGTTACAGATGTGTTGTGATATAACTGTGGAGACTGGAATGATGGTTTGTTGTCTTGATCCTTGTTGATCCATTTCAATACACTTTGCTGAGTTATGAACTCACGCTTGTGTTTTATGTTGTTTGTTTATTTAGGTACAATGAAATCGGCGTGCGGGAAAGGGATCTAGCTACACTCCTCCACGTAGTATCATAATCTAGCTAATTCACCTGTTTTGGAGACACGGCATTAAGTATTACAATAATCATTAGTGTATGGTCTGTATGTTTGGTTGTTTCCCTCATGTGTATCATGTGGGGCTATGGAGGGAGTTGTTTTAACTTCCTAGATTTAAATTGATGCTTATTATTTTGCTATCGATTCTTATTGATGTTTTAGTTGATGATTAGCTATCCTTATCGCTGCGTATGGATATGTCGTTTATCTTACATATTGATATGATGCTATGTTGTTAAGTTTCATGCAAAAACAAAGGAGATGCTGTCAAAATTTCCAATTATTCCAAATGATTACTTGCTGTAATTTACCTTAAATTTTGGTATTAAATGTGTTATGGTCTATGTTTGGTGACATTCTGGGCTTAGTAAAAGCTGGGGTGTTACACCCGCGGTGTCCTTCCCCATGGTATTCTTCATTTTCCCGCTCGGTGGATCGCCGGATTCGGGAATCTCCGGCGAATCGCTGCGGTTCGGAAGGAAGGAGCGGCCGGAAGGAAGGGAGGTTTCGTCGTCGTTCGGTTCTTCTTGAAGAGGTAACGAATCGTGGCGTTCTTGGGGTAATGTAGGTGCTGCTAGATGGGGTATTTCATGACTTAGATCCATATTTAGGTGCTGTCCCTAGATGAGAAAAGGATTGTTTGCAATGTTGTCCCACGTTCTGTCTCGGGCAGATTGGGCGGCCGACCTAGGGCTTTAGTTTTAGCAATTGTAGAGACGTTTTATGATCATCCGGCTGTTACGGAAGTTGTAGATAATTTTAATACCTTTCTGTGGACACCAAGAATGAGAAATTCTGATCAGCTGTTTGAAAGTTATGGCTGTTTTACCAACGTGTTCAAAACTGTGACGTGTTTGGGACAGATCGTATTGATATGTAGATTAGTCAATTTTAGAGGCCGAATCAGTCTTTCAAAATACTTAGAAAAAGCTAGAAAATTTCCTAAGCTTCGATAAAATGTACTCTTTTACTTGATTTGGAGTCATAGAACTAGAGTTATGCTAGTTGGAAGCCCACTGTTCCATCGGGACAGATTCTCTGTTTTCGGGTTTTGGGGGTAGTTTGCGAAGTTGGGGTAGAGGATCGTTCATGTACTATTTTGTGGGCACGTTTTGAGTGTGTAGTACCTATGTCCAGGTGTGTGACCCTGGGAGTGCCCTCAACCTCTCGCCAATCCGTCGCCCACGGTTGAAGGCAAGTGTATGTGAATGGGTTTGGGTTGCATGTTTGTTAGACTTGCTTTTGTGCAATATGATTACATGACATGCTAACTTGCCATTATTAATGTTTTCCTATGATATGATGAACATGGTTTTATATATTGGTTGTTAATGCATTGTATTAAATGTTTATGCGAGATTATACATGTTCATGTCATATGTGCATTCATAGTGGAAGAGGCGTCCCATTCTGATGCGGGCCTCTGTTTTCACACGTAGTGAACACGAAAGACCTACCTCGTAGTCCTATCCACGGTTGTGTATGGGTGCGAGTCAGTAAGAGTAGGCACCCTCCATCTACGGGATGGAAGGGGAAAGAGGGTGCATGCCGACGGGTGTGCACTCGGCAATACCGGTATGTGCTTCAAGGAGACATGTGCATTGCATTGCATATATGATGATGTTAATGAGATGTATACAATGTGATTATGAAATGAGTATGATGTTGAGTATGAGATGTAGTGATGATGGTATTGAAAACTGTTTCCTTGTTCCATTGCAATATACTTGCTGAGTGATGAACTCACGCTTGTGTTTTATGTTGTTTTTAGGTACCATGAAACTGGCATGCGGGAAAGGGTCTTAGTGGCACATCCTCACAAAGTTTCACTCATTTAGACATCTGCAATTTTGCCATTCGTAGTTGTGATAATAAGTTAATGCGCTGAAAACTTGGAGTATGCATTATTTGAGTGCTTGGCCATATTATTTGATTTGTTTAGCTCATGAAGTGGATGAATTGCATTATTCTGGACTTAAATTGTTGCTATGTCACATGTTATCGCTGTTTTAGATGTCTTTCATTATAATATATCTTGGGATAATCCTGTTGCTGCTCCGAACCATGGAAAAATGAAGGAGATGCTGCCAAAATTTTCGGTTAAAGCATTCATGTCCTTACTGTAATTTATTTTTATTTGTGGTCTTTAGATGCTGCTTCTACTATGTTTGGTGATATCCAGGGCATACTAGATGCCGGGGTGTTACAACACTTCTTATGAGTTGATATATGGGCGAAAGCCAAGCGTGTCTCATTTTCATGTTTTCGGTTGCAAGTGCTTCTTCTTGAAGTCTGGGAACCAAGACAAATTCGAGTCACGCTCTGCTAATGGGATCTTTCTCGGTTACTCGACTTCTTCTCGTAGCTATAGGATTTGGGCTGTAGACTTGGGTCGGATAATAGAGACCTGTTAGGTGAATTTTGATGAGGTTAGTCCCGGTGCTATACCAGACATTTTAGGCTCTTCTCCTCTTTCCCAGCCTATTTTCACAGAGGATGATGATGACGGAGATGAAGGCGTCTTGCCAGATCCAGTCTCCATTCCTGCTCCCGAGGTGCCTCCAGTTTCCATCTTTGCACCTCAAGGAGATCATCCCTTACCCTCAGACTCTTCAACAGCCAGTGGCTTTGTCCCTACTTCTCCCACGCAAGGAGTAGATGCCAATTCTGCTTCTGGACCTCCCCGCCACATTCAGCAGGCTCATCCACCTGACCAGATCATTGGAGATCTTTTTGAGCGAGTCACTCACTCTAAGTCAGGTCTGTCCACTTTCTGTCTTCACTTTGCCTTTGTTGCTTCTTTTGAGCCGAAGGATGTTTCTCATGCATTATCTAATGAATCTTGGATTAATGCAATGCATGAGGAACTCGAAAAGTTCAAGAGGAACAAAGTTTGGAAGCTTGTTGAGCCTCCCACTAGTCATAACATCATTGGGACCAAATGGGTGTTCAAAAATAAGCAGAGTGACGATGGGGTTATAGTTAGAAACAAGGCTAAGCTAGTCGCTCAGGGTTTCACTCAAGTCGAGGGTCTCGACTTCGAGGATACTTTGCCCCTTTAGATATACTAGAGGACATCAGGATCCTACTCGCATTCGCAGCATCCAAGGGCTTCAAGCTTTATCAGATGGATGTCAAGAGTGTATTCCTCAATGGCTTCATTGAAGAAGAGGTGTATGTTAGAAAGTGTCCAGGATTTGAGAACCCCAAATACCCTAACCATGTATTCAAGCTTTCAAAAGCTTTGTATGGACTTAAGCAAGCTCCACGAGCTTGGTATGAGAAGCTTAAGTCCTACCTCTTGAGTCATGGTTTTCATATGGGTCAAGTGGACAAGGCTCTGTTTGTCAGACATTCCGATTTGGACTTTCTCATAGTCCACATCTATGTCGATGACATCATTTTCGGTGGTTCCTCGCATTCGCTTGTTACTCAGTTCTCAAATGTGATGAGTACTGAGTTTGAGATGAACATGATGGGCGAGTTGAGCTACTTCCTTGGCTTCCAGGTCAAGCAGACTCGAGAGGGTACATTCTTGCATCAAGTCAAGTACACTCGAGTCCTCCTGAAGCGCTTTGACATGTCTGACAGGAAGCCAGTTATGACTCCTATGGCCACCACTACTATCCTCGAGCCTGACGAGGATGGTGAGCCAGTTGATCAGAAGGAGTTTCGAAGCAGGATCGGCTCCCTCTTGTATCTCACTGCTTCGAGACCTGACATACATCTCTCTCTATGTCTTTGTGCTCGATTTCAGGCTTCTCCTCGTGCCTCTCACCACCAAGCGGTGAAGCGCATCTTCAGGTACCTTAGAGCTACCATTGATTATGGTATCTGGTACTCTTTCTCCTCCTGCCTATCCCTTTGAGCCTTTTCCAATGCAGACTTTGCTGGTTGTAGGATAGATAGGAAGAGCACATCTGGCACTTGCCAATTCATTGGCCCTTCTCTTGTTTCTTGGTCCTCTAGGAAGCAGTCTGGTGTTGCATAGTCTACCGCTGAGGTCGAATATGTTGCTGTAACCAGTTGCTGTAGCCAGGTTCTCTGGATGAGATCGAACTTGCGGGATTTTGGGTAAGCAACAGATTGTGTTCCACTTTTATGTGATAAAACGTCTGCTAGTCACATTGTGTTACATTATAGAATATGACAGTATATAATGTGGCATTACGGTACGAATTTATACCGTATCTTTGGGCTTTTCTAGGTGTTTGGGCCTTTCTGGGGGAGTTTGGGCTTTGGGGGAACTAGTTTGGGCCTTGGGGGAATTAATTGGGCCGTTGGTGGGGGGTTTTTGGCCCCTGTGGGGGGGGATTCCTGCCAGCCCTAGAGTTCCCCCCCATGCTTAGTGCGCCCCCTCTCCCTCTCTAGCCGCCTCCCCCTCCTCCCCATCTTGCCAACATGCGCCCCTCCCTCCCTCTCCTCCCTAGCCTGCCCTAGCGAGGATCCCGCCCCTCCCTTGGCTACCACACCTTCCTCTCCATAGATCCCTCCATTGGGGAGCCCTGCAAACAAGAAGATATGGCGATTTCAGCTATTCCGACGTTCCCGGCAAATGGAGGGAAGATCGGGCCGCAAGGAGGAGACGTTCATCGATCGGGTGGTTCGTTAAGAAGAGGTATGCATTGGGAAACTTGTTTGTAGGGATTTTGTGCTGGTTAGATGGGGAAGATCATTGTTAAATTTGGTGTTTACATGCTGTGGTTGGATGGATCTAGGAAGATTGCAAAACTGTCATGTGTTCTGTCCTAGGGCAGATTAGGTCATCTATCTTCGAACGGGAATTAGAGTTTTTTAGAGGCGTTTCCTGGGGACCGACTGTTGCAAAAGTTATAGGTAATCTAATTACATTTAATTGGGCACCAAAATCGCTAAATTTTGATCAGTTATTTAAACGTTATGGTCGTTTTACCGAACGCTGTCCAATCTGTGATGCGAATGGTATAGTCGGTGTTCAACTGTAGATTAGAGGATTTTAGAGGCCGAATCAGTTTTTGCGAATGCATATAAAAAGATGGGAAATTTCTTGAGGTTCGAGAAAATGTGCTCGTTTACCTGACTTGGAGTTGTAGAACTCAAGATATGCTTGTTGGAAGCCTGCTGTCCCGTTGGACAGATTCTCTATTTTTCAGGTTTTAGAAGTGGGTTGCGAAGTCGATGTCGTTGATTGTTCTTGTGCTGTTTTGTGGGCATGTTTTTGAGTGTATTACATCTATGTGCAGGTGGTGTGACCCCGGGAGTGCCATCAACATCCCACTACTCTGTCTCGTGTGGTTGAAAGCAAGTGTATCGTGATGAATGTGGTTTGGTGGTCATATGCTTGCTTATTATTGTGATGAATGTGGTTCGGTGGTCATATGCTTGCTTATTATTGTGATGAATGTGGTTCGGTGGCCACATGCTTGCTTATTATTATGATACAATTTTATGAGAGGATATGTTACTATGTCTTATTGTTGAACTTATATTGAAAATGCCCTATTGGGGTTGTTGATGCATAACGATGGAATGATGAAAGGTAAATGTTGCACCTTTTGCATTCATAGCATGAGAGCAGGTCAGGTCGGTGAGAAAGTCATAACTAGCCCTGTAAGGTCGGAGAGAAAGTTATGAAAAATCCGGAGCGCCACTGACAAAAGTCCTACCTCGTAGTCCCATCCACCGATGTGAAGAGGAGCGAGTCAGTTAGAGTAGGCCCCTCCACAGGATGGAAGGGAAAGAGGGTGCACACCGACGGGTGTGCACTCGGCAATACCGGTATGTGCTAAGCAAAGAGACATGTGCATTGCATTGCATGAATGAAAATGTTGATGAAGATGTTTTATGAGATGTTAATGAAGATGTTTCCTGTGATGTTAGTGAAAATGTTAATGAATACTTTTATTGTTTTATTCCATTGCAGTACACTTTGCTGAGTGATGAATTCAAGCTTGTTGTTTGATGTTGTTTTTAGGTACCATGAGTTCGGCATACAGGAAAGGGAGCTAGCATCACATCGCCACCTAGTTGCACTCATCTAGACAATTACACACCCTCATTCGTAGTTGTGATGTTTTATTTTATTGCGCTAAGCTTGGATTATGTTATATGGTGTGCTTGGTTTTATCGTTATTTCTCATTGATTATGAGATGGTTAAATTGTGATTGATACTTGAATAATTGCTGAAAACCTAGATTGCCATGTTATTGTTGTCTCCCATTATGCTTTCTTGTTATGTTATTATTGTTGATGCTTTAAACCATGGAGAAACAGAGAACATGCTGCCGAAATTTCGTTTAATCTATTAGTGTAGTTGCTGTAATTTATTGTTAATTATGTGTTTTGGTTGCTATTTGTATCCTGTGTGGTGGCATTCGCGGCATTCTTGGTGCCGGGGTGTTACAGTTGGTATCAAAGCGGGCTTTAGGTCCGTGGAACTTGTATTTAGTGTCATACCATAGGCTCAACTAAAATGTGATTTGGGATAACCTAGAAACATGGCTTAGGTTCATATTTAAAATTTTGCTATAGGATAGCGACAATAAAATTTGATATAGAATGGCTAATTAATTTAAAACTTGACACACTTTGATGCACGGTAGGAAAAGGGTACGGGTATGAAAAGGGTACGGGTATGAAAAGGGTATGGGTATCATTGTTTTACGCTTAAATGTTGTATTTAAGCTCTGATGTTGAATGCTCCATTTGATAATGTATGTTGCTATGTTTATGAAAGAATTGATTGAGTGCTATATTTGTGATTAAGTGAATTATGGTGCCAAAGGGTTTCGGTCACCTTTTGTTCATAGTAAGGTTGTGGTTTGTCGGTGTGGCCGGTTATAGCCATCACCGAAGGACTAATAAGCTCCCATGGGGGAGAGTGCTTGACTTTTCTATCATAGATCGGGAAGTTGGTTGGAGTTAAATAGAAGAGTTGGTGGTAGACCCTTTTGGATTTTCTTTACAGTTATGACGATCGGTTTTGGTTGGTTTTCTTGGTTTTGGTTGGTTGGGAACCAAGGAAAAGTGTTTGGTTTTGAGTACTCGCTGATTGTTCTTTTGGCAACTTGTGGCGTTGATTTCTTTGGGTGAAGAAAAAGAAAAAAAAAAGAGTTTGGTGTTGCGCCTCTTTTGGTCGCCATTTCAGCTTTGACGCTGGGTTATGTTGGTTTTTGTGGACTGTATTGGGGAGAAAACTTATGTGGTTGTTGTTCTCCCTACTTAAGAAGAGTGTTGGAGTTTTCCTAGTGCAAACCTTAAGTTGGGTGGAGCTACGTTTGAATCTTTATCGAAAAAGATTTGGTTGAACATTTGGTCTTCCCTTGTGCATCCATCTTCCTTTGTGGAAATTGTAGATCTTGATATTTCTCGAAGAGTTTTGGCTACCAGAGTTGGAAATTTGAGAGTTGAGCTCACTTGTATTTCTGTTTGGGTTTTGTTTCTTCTTTCTGGCCTGGAAAGAAGAAATTGTTTATCGGTGTTCGTTCTTGTTCTAGATCTGTGGTTATCTTTAAAGATTGGGGATGCATCATGTTTGTCAAGGTTAGGTGACCCATGAAGGTGTTTAGAAATCTCATATCTGTGTTATGTAGTATGTAACAATGTTGTTTATGGAATGATGTACTTCTAAGTTAATTTGTGAGTTGAATCAATTAAATGTAATTGTTATCTTTAGCTTAAGATTAAATAAACTTCTACTGTTGTAGATTACGCTATAGCGAGAATGATTAAATGTGTTAATGTACATGCTTAGAATCTGTTGCTTTATTTTAAAGTGTCCATGACCTTTGACAATGCTTAAAGCTTTAAATCTTGATGCGTAGTTAGAACATTAAAATGATGTAAACTACTTTTAATGTAATAAGTAAATTGGTTGGTTATTTAAAAGACATTTAAATATAAGATCGGTAGAACAATTTAATTGTGATGGTGATTGACCCTAGCTCATGATAGTTGACTAGAATTATTATGTTTGCTGTTACGAACTATGGAAATAATTGGAAGGATATAATTGTGTTCCTGAAATGCTAGTATCGATGTCAATTGGGAAGACATAGGTTTTGTCGTTGTTTTAAGAGCTTTGTGATGGTCTAACTTATTCAATTTATTTTAAATAGTTGGAGTATGTTGTGTAGTGACAATTTGTTATAGCCTATGGATAGGGTAACTAAAAGCAATGTTGTTGTTTTATGATTATGCCAATTATTGATATTGATGACTTAGTAGTGGTGGTAATTGTTTAGATTAATTGTTGACATTGTTAAAATGGAGGAAATTGTAACATGTTGTGATGGAGTGAACCATGGATAATTAACATCATGTATGATTTTATCCTTAATGAATGTATGTCTTAAAGTCCTATTTAGGAATTTTGTCTTGTGGAGATAATATGTACCTGTTGAAGTAATTTATTAATTGAATAAGTTTCGATTGTCTGTTGATGTATGGGTGTTATGAAATTTATAGGTTAATCATGCTGAAAGATTTGTTGAAGTACTATGTTTTAAATTTAGAATATGATGTTATATGATATGATGGTCTGTGGGGATCATGTTGAGGTAGTCTTGGTTGGATGTCTTTTGATAAGCATCATAAACTTTATTTATAATTATTGGGAAAGGTAATAAGGGAAAGAATTTGTTTTGTAGTTGTTGTTAAATCCTGATGGGGCTTCTCAAGGAGTAAGTAGCGAATATTGAAATTTTTAATGGAAAGCGTAGTGGAATACTAGAGATGGGGGTATTTATGCTAAACTTTTGTTTAAATGTTGATGAATTGGTTTGTTTGATATTTTGGTTGGATGCCTTTCAGTTAGGGTATTATGTTTGTTGTGTTTCAGAGCTTCCCTAAACTTAGAGTGATTGTTGCCAAATATGGGTTAAATTTGAGGTTGAAAATGAGGATAAAAGAATGTTTACCTTGAAGTAATTTATGGAGTTTTGGAATGATTTATTCCATTAAATAACATCATTCATTCGTCTCTGCTAAGAAAATTTGCTTAAGTTATGAATGCATAACTTATGCTCCAGGACGTATGATTGCATTGCATCCGTTAGTTTTCAAGGATGAGTTATCGGTTGCATTATTGGTTAAAAGAAGTAGCTAAATCTAATGTAGTGTTTTCAGAAGTTCTTGATTTGGAGATTTGTGCATCACTAGTTTGTCTTGAGATAGATTTGATTAAAATGAGTGAGGTTTTGTGGATGCTTCTTAAAGACGATTCTTATGATTGTTTCATAAGTGACTTCTGCCGGTAAAGCAGTTTTCTGTCGGGAAATGAGTGTGATACTACGGAATGACGGTATGAGTCATTTTCGATCTCGGCCATAAGGTACGACTCTTGTAACATGTTTTTGCGCCGTTTCTGCAAGTGTGGGCCTTTCCGGGGGATTTTGGGCCTTCCGGGGGAGTTCGGGCCTTGGGGGGTCCATGTGGGCCGAAGGTGGGACATATTTGGGCCTTTTGGAGGTGGTCTAGGACAGCAAAACTGCTGCCCTAGCCCTACCTGCGCCCCAAACAAGTCCCCTCCCTAGCCCTAGCCCCCACTTGTTTCCCGTCCACCCCATTGCCTCCTCCTCCCTAGCCGCCACCCCCCTTAGCCTCTTGCGCCCTCCCCCATCCCTCTCCACCTCCCCTTGCTGCCCTAGAGGGGCTCCCCACATCTTCCCCCTGCTATTTCCACCATAGGGAAGCCACGCGACGAGGACATCCGGCGGTTCCGGCGCGAGGAGGACAATCGGGAAGCCGGGAGGAGCGTTTTCGGTGTTCGTTGTTCGCCGGGAAGAGGTATGTCATGGGGGATCTGAGGGATTGGGTCTAGGTACTGATCTAGGGTTGGATTTCATGTTTTTAGATCAAGGGAGGTGCTGCCATGGGGTAGATTTGATGAAAACTAGAGTTGTATTCACGTTCTGTTCGGGCAGATTGGGAACCCGAACTAGGGCAGGCGTTTTCGCCAATTTAGAGTTGGAATCTGGTCATACAGACGTTGAGGAAGTTGTAGGTAATTAAATTATCTTTCCGTGGACATAAAGAACGTTAAATTCCGATCAGCCGTTTGAAAGTTATGACTGTTTTACCGAGCGTGTTAAAATCTGTGACGTGATTGGAACAGATCACGGTATTTTGTAGATTAAACAACATTAGAGTCCGAATCAGTCTTTCCCTATAACTAGAAAAAGTTGGGAAATTTCCTAAGCTACGCGAGGATGTACTTGTTTATTCAATTTGGAGTCCTAGAACAGAAGTTATGCCCATTGGAAGGCTGCTGTCCCGAAGGGACAGATTTGCTGTTTTCTGATTTTAGGAGTTGTAAGCGAAGTCGGGGTAGTGGGATATATGTGTGCTGTTTTGTGGACTCGATTTGAGTGTGTGGCACGTGTTTGCAGGTGGTGTGCCTCCGGGAGTGCCCTCAACCTCTCGTCACTCCGTTGCCCGTGGTTGAAGGCAAGTGTGTTGCGTGGATTGTATGCTATACGTGTTGCTAGAATTGCTTGATAGTATTTGGAATAGATAACATGTTGTCTTGCCATGAATTACATGTTATATTTGAAAGGATGTCCTTAGGCCATGATTTAAATGTTGTCGATGATATGGTGTCCTCATGCCATGATTAAAAATGCTTGTTGTTGATAAATGATTCACATGCCATGTTTTGAACGGTTACCGTCGATTGTTGAATACAGTCCTACATGTTGAGATGCCATGTGTTAATATGTAATATTTCTATTTATGTATACGTTGCTGTCCATTTTGCATACATGGCATATGTTCATGGCCGGCCGGTGAGATAAGTCATAACTATTCCGGTAGGGTCGGTGAGAACAGTTATGACTAGTCCGGGGCTATTCTTTCAAGTAAGTCCTACATCGTGATTCCATCACCGAGGTGAATGGAAGCGAGTGATAGGCACCCTCCATCTTCGGGATGGAAGGGGGAAAAGGGTGCATGCCGACGGGTGTGCACTGAACCATACCGGTATGAGTTTCCAGGAGACATGTGCATTACATTGCATGAATGAAACTATGAATGAGAATTCTTTTGAGATGTTAATGAGAATGTTGTTGAGTTGTTCATGAGACGAATGCCATATTGACTAAGAGATGATTATGATGTTTTACATGTCGTGTACATGAGGTTGGTAATGTTGTGGTATGTAATGCTTATGAAGATTGAAGTTGATGGTTTGTTGTCTTGGACTTTGTTTTTCATTACATCACACTTTGCTGAGTGACGAACTCACGCTTGTGTTTTATGTTGTTTGTTTATTTAGGTACAATGAAATCGGCGCGCAGGAAGGGAATTTAGCTACACTTCTTCACGTAGCACTCATAATCTAGATAATTCACCCATTTCTATGAAAACATGGCAATAAGTTATGTTGATTTTGGTGTATGGATATTATGTGTGTTGGTTTCCATCATGTGTGTCATGTGGGTCTTTGGAGCGATTTGTTTTATCATCCTAGTCTTAGTTGATGCTTATTCCATGATTATCATTGCTTATTGTTATTCTAGTTGATGCTCATCTATTGTTGTCGATGCATATTGATATCTTGATTGATCTATATATTGATATGATATTGTGATGTTCAAATTTATGCTCAAACAAAGGAGATCTTTAAATTTTCCATTTAGTCATGGTGTTAATTGTTGTATGGTCTATGTTGGTGACATTCTGGGCTTAGTAGAAGCTGGGGTGTTACAATGAGTTTTCCCTTTCCCATAAAAAAAGTTATTGTGTGGAGGTGTTTGATTTCATGATTGGTTTCTTCTTTCTAAAATGTTTGTCTTTGGATAAAAGTGAGATGATTTGTTTTGGTAAAAAGTGAAATGCAGTTGTAGAAGACTTATGCGGTGTTTCTCTTTTAAAATGGAGTTTCTCCCTGAGGTAAATTTTGGCGCTTTTGTTTTATGGTTTTGCTCTTTCAAGTTGAGTTCTCATGTATGTGAATTTTAGCGCCTTGGTTTAAAGGTGGTGATTGTCGTTCTTTGTGTTAAAGAGAATTGAGTTTTCCTCTGTGTTCTAGAATGGGAAAAGAAAATGTTTGATCATTGGTTTTTGTAGAGTGCAATTTTGGATTGTACTCTTCGACCTTGTTCCTTGGCAGGGTTGATTAAATTACTAGTGCGCCACTTGGTGGTTGCTAGTAATTACATTACCTTTTTGAAGTGTATTGGATCTTTCTGTCGCTAGGATATGAGTGAGTTTGTGCCAACCGAAGTGAATTGTTCGGTTGTTAATGCTTTTGTGGATTAAATTACTAGTGCGCCACTTGGTGGTTGCTAGTAATTACATTACCTTGGTTGAAGACGAAGAAAAAGAGTTTTGTGTTGCGCGTCTTTTGGTCGCAATTTTTTGTTTGCTTTGACACCCGGTTTGCGCGTTATTGTGGATTGTCTTGGGGAGGAAACATATGCGGTTGTTGTCTCCCTATCTCAGAAAAGAGTTGAAGTTTCCCTAGTGCCGACCTTAGGTTGGGTGGAGCTATGTTTTGAATCTTTATCGGAAAAGATTTGGTTGAACATTTGGTTTTCCCTGGTGCATCCTTCTTCCTTCTTAGAAGTATGAATCTTGAGATTGCTTAAAGAGTTTTTGGGCTATCAAAGCCGGGAATTTGAGAGTTGAGCTCTCCTGCATTTCTGTTGGAGTTTTGTTTTGTTTTTTTTTTTTTCTTCCTTGCCTGGAAAGGAGAAACTGTTTATCGGTGTTCGTTCTTGATCTTGAGTTGTGGTTATCTTTAAAGTTGAGTTGCATCCTGTTTGTCCAAAGTGAAAATGGTTGTTTAGCACTTTACGTAGTATGTAATAATGTGGTTTATGGAATTGGTGTACTCCTAAGTTAATTGGTGAGTTGAATCAATTAAATGTAATTGTTTATCTTTAGCTTAAGATTAAATGAATTCCTCGTGTTGTAGATTACACTATAGCAAGAATGATTAAATGTGTGACTGTTCATGCTTATAATTTGTAGCTTTATGTTAAATATGAGGTAGCATGCTGCTTTTACTTAATGAGAAGATGACCATTGATATTGTTTAAAGTTTTAAACCTTGACGCGTAGTGAGAACATTAAGATGATGTATACTGCTGAAATTGTTAAAGAAACTTTACCGGTTGTTTAAAGATGTTCTAATGTAAAGTGTTAATAGAGAAATTTAATCGTGTTGGCTTGTGACTTTAACTTGGAAGTTGATTAAAGTTGTTATTTATTATGTTGCAAACTATTAGTATACTTGGAAGTGCAGTTGTGTTCCTATAATGCTAGTATCGATGTCAATTGTGAAGACATAGGATTTGCTGTTTATAATATTGCTAAAGCATTGGGATGGTCTAACCTATTAAATTTATTTTAATAGTTGGAGTATGTTATTAATAGCGACAATTTGTTATGATATATAGATAGTGTAACTAAAAACAATGTAGTTGTTTTTATGATTATGCCCATTTATTGATATTGATGACTTAGTAGTGGTGGTAATTATTTAGATTACTTCTTGGAAGCCATTGTTAAAATGGAGGTTATTATAACATGTTGTGATGGAGTGAACCATGGATAATCAACATGATGTAGAATTTAATCCTTAATGAGTGTATACCTTAGAATCATGTTTACGAATTTTTGTCTTGTGGAGATGATATTCACTTGTTAAAATCATTGATTAATTGATTAAGTTTGAATCTTGAGCTTGTGTTTAAAAGCTTTTAAAGCTGGTTTGGCTATTTGCCATTTTTGGTTGAATGCGTTCGTTCAAGGTATTCCTGTGTTGTGTTGCCGAGTTTTCCTAAAACTTCGTAGTGATGGAGTGCCAACCTTTGGATTTGGCTAACTTGTTTAGTTTGTGCTATGAGTATGAATTTACACCCAAAAGTTTTTGAGTGGGTCGCTCTTTCGCTCACACTAAATTACCTTTGGAATAAATATTTAAAAGGAAGCGATTGGTCATAACGGGTTGTGTTGGAAACTTTTGAGTTAAGCCCTTGATGTGAAACTCTATTTGGCTATAGTTGGAGTTATTTGGAAAATCGTCTAGTGTTTGCGTGTGCTTCAAAAGGTGGATTTGGGGATATTTCATCAGTGCTTTTTTGTTGGTAAAGTATTCTTTTTGGAAATGAGTTTCCCTTTCTCTTTGAGAAAATTTGTGGCGGTTGTGTGTGCAGATGCTTGACTTTGGAGTCGATGTTCTTTTCCAAAATGCTGATTTTGGTTAAAATGCGAGGTTTTGCAAGTTTAGCTTCCAAGTAATGGAGGGTTCTGTTATGACGTGGTGTTTTCCTGCTAACGGTGTTGCAGTCATGGTCTATATGAATTTCCGCAACCTTCGATGTTAATTGTGTTTCAATTCTTTGATACCGAAGAAGTCGTTTGGTGAATGACTATTCGGTACTTGTTGTTACATGATGAATGAATGGTGAAAAGGGAAACATGACATCGTTTATCGATGTTTAATGATAAAGGAGTCGTTGAGCCAGGTCGGTGAGAAAGTCATATATGGATACATGACTAATCCGGAGTGCTCTTGAAAGGTGTGCATTCATGTCATGAATCGAGATGTCCGATTCTTTCGGTATGAAAGAATGAAGAATTTACAGTATGTTGGTTTGTGGTTGAGTTTATCCAATCGTTGTGTCCTTGTTTTAGTCCTTGGGTGGAAGAGCTTGGGGCGAGACCGCTTGGAAGAAGAAATCCAGTATGGGTTGTTATCGACCTAAGCATTAGGTGTTGTTAGTAGTGGATCGTAAATAGGTTAAAGGTGAGGAGTAAAGGAAGGTTGTGTTGGACTCAATGCAAACCTTCTTGGGTATTGAGTCGTTGATGTGTTCCTCGGTAGGGTTGATTAAGTTACTAGTGGACCACTTGGTGGTTGCTAATGCTTGCTTTTCCTTTTCGAAGCGTATTGGATCTTTTGTCGCTGATCTATGAGCGAGTTGAGTCAACCGTAGCGTTTTTCTTCGGTTGTTACTATTCTTGCGGGTTTTAAGAACCTTGGTTCTAAAGAAAGCTTTCCCCTTTTGATGTTAGTGGTGGGTATTGGTCTTTTCTAAAAGATCAATCTTTTGCATGGTTTTAACCCTGTTTGTTCAAACAGTGGGTTGTCTTGGACTGTAGTGTCTCGCTTGGTTCGTCGTCGTCTTGAATACGGCAAACCACAGTAGAGAGGGTTCCAGAGGCTAGTACCGTGTTCTTTTGGAGAGTAGTTTCGATTAAAGGGATTGGGCACGTTAGTGCCAAGTAATGTATCGAATGAGGAGTGTGAGACCGTTTTCTTTCATGGTCTTTTTGGCAATTGAAGTGAAGGTGGAACCGTGAGAGGTTGCACTCTGTTGAGCTAAATCGAAATTTTCTCGCCAAGTGTTGGTTTTGAGAACTCGTTGGTCGTTTGTTTCGGTTTAAATCTTTGTGTGAATGTTTTGGTGTTGCAAGGAAGTCTTTTGTCCCTTGGGGACTTTGTTGTTGATTTTGGCGTTCTTGGATTCGAGGTCGAATCCTGTTTAAGGGGGGGGGAGAATGTGATACTACGGAATGACGGTATGAGTCATTTTCGATCTCGGCCATAAGGTACGACTCTTCTAACATGTTTTTGCGCCGTTTCTGCAAGTGTGGGCCTTTTCGGGGGATTTTGGGCCTTTCCGGAGAGGAATTGGGCCTTTTGGGGGAGTTCGGGCCTTGGGGGTCCATGTGGGCCGAAGGTGGGACATATTTGGGCCTTTTGGAGGTGGTCTAGGACAGAAAAACTGCTGCCCTAGCCCTACCTGCGCCCCAAACAAGTCCCCTCCAAAGCCCTAGCCCCCACTTGTTTCCCCTCCACCTCATTGCCTCCTCCTCCCTAGCCGCCACCCCCTTAGCCTCTTGCGCCCTCCCCCATCCCTCTCCACCTCCCCTTGCTGCCCTAGAGGGGCTCCCCACATCTTCCCCCTGCTGTTTCCTCCATCGGGAAGCCACGCGACGAGGAGATCCGGCGGTTCCGGCGCGAGGAGGTCAATCGGGAAGCCGGGAGGAGCGTTTTCGGTGTTCGTTGTTCGCCGGGAAGAGGTATTTCATGGGGGATCTGAGGGATTGGGTCTAGGTACTGATCTAGGGTTGGATTTCATGTTTTTAGATAAAGGGATGTGCTGCCATGGGGTAGATTTGATGAAAACTAGAGTTGTATTCACGTTCTGTTCGGGCAGATTGGGAACCCGAACTAGGGTAGGTGTTTTCGCCAATTTAGAATTGGAATCTAGTCGTACAGACGTTGAGGAAGTTGTAGGGAATTTAATTATCTTTCCGTGGACATAAATAATGTTAAATTCCGATCAGCCGTTTGAAAGTTATGACTGTTTTACCGAGCGTGTTAAAATCTATGACGTGATTGAAACAGATCACGGTATTTTGTAGATTAAACAACATTAGATTCCGAATCAATCTTTCCCTATAACTAGAAAAAGTTGGGAAATTTCCTAAGCTACGCGAGGATGTACTTGTTTATTCAATTTGGAGTCCTAGAACAGAAGTTATGCCCATTGGAAGGCTGCTGTCCCGAAGGGACAGATTTGCTATTTTCTGATTTTAAGAGTTGTAAGCGAAGTCGGGGTAGTGGGATATATGTGTGCTGTTTTATGGACTCGATTTGAGTGTGTGGCACGTGTTTGCAGGTGGTGTGCCTCCGGGAGTGCCCTCAACCTCTCGTCACTCCGTTGCCCGTGGTTGAAGGCAAGTGTGTTGCATGGATTGTATGCTATACGTGTTGCTAGAATTGCTTGATAGTATTTGGAATAGATAACATGTTGTCTTGCCATGAATTACATGTTATATTTGAAAGGATGTCCTTAGGCCATGATTTAAATGTTGTCGATGATATGGTGTCCTCATGCCATGATTAAAAATGCTTGTTGTTGATAAATGATTCGCATGCCATGTTTTGAACGGTTACCGTCGATTGTTGAATACGGTCCTACATGTTGAGATGCCATGTGTTGATATGTAATATTTCTATTTATGTATACGTTGCTGTCTATTTTGCATTCATGGCATATTTTCATGGTCGTAGGTGAGATAAGTCATAACTATTCCGGTAGGGTCGGTGAGAACAGTTATGACTAGTCCGGGGCTATTCTTTCAAGTAAGTCCTACATCGTGATTCCATCACCGAGGTGAATGGAAGCGAGTGATAGGCACCCTCCATCTTCGGGATGGAAGGGGGAAAAGGGTACATGCCGACGGGTGTGCACTCAACCATACCGGTATGACTTTCCAGGAGACTTGTGCATTGCAGTGCATGAATGAAACTATGAATGAGAATTCTTTTGAGATGTTAATGAGAATGTTGTTGAGTTGTTCATGAGACGAATGCCATATTGACTAAGAGATGATTATGATGTTTTACATGTCGTGTACATGAGGTTGGTAATGTTGTGGTATGTAATGCTTATGAAGATTGAAGTTGATGGTTTGTTGTCTTGGACTCTGTTTTTCATTACATCACACTTTGCTGAGTGATGAACTCACGCTTGTGTTTTATGTTGTTTGTTTATTTAGGTACAATGAAATCGGCGCACGGGAAGGGAATTTAGCTACACTTCTTCACGTAGCACTCATAATCTAGATAATTCACCCATTTCTATGAAAACATGGCAATAAGTTATGTTGATTTTGGTGTATGGATATTATGTGTGTTGGTTTCCATCATGTGTGTCATGTGGGTCTTTGGAGCGATTTGTTTTATCATCCTAGTCTTAGTTGATGCTTATTCCATGATTATCATTGCTTATTGTTATTCTAGTTGATGCTCATCTATTGTTGTCGATGCATATTGATATCTTGATTGATCTATATATTGATATGATATTGTGATGTTCAAATTTATGCTCAAACAAAGGAGATGCTGCCGAAATTTTCCATTTAGTCATGGTGTTAATTGTTGTATGGTCTATGTTGGTGACATTCTGGGCTTAGTAGAAGCTGGGGTGTTACAATGAGTTTTCCCTTTCCCATAAAAAAAGTTATTGTGTGGAGGTGTTTGATTTCATGATTGGTTTCTTCTTTCCAAAATGTTTGTCTTTGGATAAAAGTGAGATGATTTGTTTTGGTAAAAAGTGAAATGCAGTTGTAGAAGACTTATGCGGTGTTTCTCTTTTAAAATGGAGTTTCTCCCTGAGGTAAATTTTGGCGCTTTTGTTTTATGGTTTTGCTCTTTCAAGTTGAGTTCTCATGTATGTGAATTTTAGCGCCTTGGTTTAAAGGTGGTGATTGTCGTTCTTTGTGTTAAAGAGAATTGAGTTTTCCTCTGCGTTCTAGAATGGGAAAAGAAAATGTTTGATCATTGGTTTTTGTAGAGTGCAATTTTGGATTGTACTCTTCGACCTTGTTCCTTGGCAGGGTTGATTAAATTACTAGTGCGCCACTTGGTGGTTGCTAGTAATTACATTACCTTTTTGAAGTGTATTGGATCTTTCTGTCGCTAGGATATGAGTGAGTTTGTGCCAACCGAAGTGAATTGTTCGGTTGTTAATGCTTTTGCGGATTAAATTACTAGTGTGCCACTTGGTGGTTGCTAGTAATTACATTACCTTGGTTGAAGACAAAGAAAAAGAGTTTTGTGTTGCGCGTCTTTTGGTCGCAATTTTTTTTTTGCTTTGACACCCGGTTTGCGCGTTATTGTGGATTGTCTTGGGGAGGAAACATATGCGGTTGTTGTCTCCCTATCTCAGAAAAGAGTTGAAGTTCCCCTAGTGCCGACCTTAGGTTGGGTGGAGCTAAGTTTTGAATCTTTATCGGAAAAGATTTGGTTGAACATTTGGTTTTCCCTGGTGCATCCTTCTTCCTTCTTAGAAGTATGAATCTTGAGATTGCTTAAAGAGTTTTTGGGCTATCAAAGCCGGGAATTTGAGAGTTGAGCTCTCCTGCATTTCTGTTGGAGTTTTGTTTTGTTTTTGTTTTTTTTTTTCTTCCTTGCCTGGAAAGGAGAAACTGTTTATCGGTGTTCGTTCTTGATCTTGAGTTGTGGTTATCTTTAAAGTTGAGTTGCATCCTGTTTGTTCAAAGTGAAAATGGTTGTTTAGCACTTTACGTAGTATGTAATAATGTGGTTTATGGAATTGGTGTACTCCTAAGTTAATTGGTGAGTTGAATCAATTAAATGTAATTGTTTATCTTTAGCTTAAGATTAAATGAATTCCTCGTGTTGTAGATTACACTATAGCAAGAATGATTAAATGTGTGACTGTTCATGCTTATAATTTGTAGCTTTATGTTAAATATGAGGTAGCATGCTGCTTTTACTTAATGAGAAGATGACCATTGATAGTGTTTAAAGTTTTAAACCTTGACGCGTAGTGAGAACATTAAGATGATGTATACTGCTGAAATTGTTAAAGAAACTTTACCGGTTGTTTAAAGATGTTCTAATGTAAAGTGTTAATAGAGAAATTTAATCGTGTTGGCTTGTGACTTTAACTTGGAAGTTGATTAAAGTTGTTATTTATTATGTTGCAAACTATTAGTATACTTGGAAGTGCAGTTGTGTTCCTATAATGCTAGTATCGATGTCAATTGTGAAGACATAGGATTTGCTGTTTATAATATTGCTAAAGCATTGGGATGGTCTAACCTATTAAATTTATTTTAATAGTTGGAGTATGTTGTGTAGCGACAATTTGTTATGATATATAGATAGTGTAACTAAAAACAATGTAGTTGTTTTTATGATTATGCCCATTTATTGATATTGATGACTTAGTAGTGGTGGTAATTATTTAGATTACTTCTTGGAAGCCATTGTTAAAATGGAGGTTATTATAACATGTTGTGATGGAGTGAACCATGGATAATTAACATGATGTAGAATTTAATCCTTAATGAGTGTATACCTTAGAATCATGTTTACGAATTTTTGTCTTGTGGAGATGATATTCACTTGTTGAAATCATTGGTTAATTGATTAAGTTTCGAATGCTGAGCTTGTGTTTAAAAGCTTTTAAACTGGTTTGGCTGTTTGCCATTTTTGGTTGAATGCGTTCGTTCAAGGTATTCCCTGTGTTGTGTTGCCGAGTTTTCCCTAAAACTCGTAGTGATGGGTGCCAACCTTTGGATTTGGCTAACTTGTTTAGTTTGTGCTATGAGTATGAATTTACACCCAAAAGTTTTTGAGTGGGTCGCGCTCTTTCGCGCTCACACTAAATTACCTTTGGAACAAATATTTAAAAGGAAGCAGTTGGTCATAACGGGTTGTGTTGGAAACTTTTGAGTTAAGCCCTTGATTTGTAACTCTATTTGGCTATAGTTGGAGTTATTTGGAAAATGCGTCTAGTGTTTGCGTGTGCTTCAAAAGGTGGATTTCAGGGATATTTCATCAGTGCTTTTTTGTTGGTAAAGTATTCTTTTTGGAAATGAGTTTCCCTTTCTCTTTGAGAAAATTTGTGGCGGTTGTGTGTGCAGATGCTTGACTTTGGAGTCGATGTTCTTTTCCAAAATGCTGATTTTGGTTAAAATGCGAGGTTTTGCAAGTTTAGCTTCCAAGTAATGGAGGGTTCTGTTATGACGTGGTGTTTTCACGCTAACGGTGTTGCGATCATGGTCTATATGAATTTCCGCAACCTTCGATGTTAATGGTGTTTCAATTCTTTGATACCGAAGAAGTCGTTTGGTGAATGACTATTCGGTACTTGTTGTTACATGATGAATGAATGGTGAAAAGGGAAACATGACATCGTTTATCGATGTTTAATGATAAAGGAGTCGTTGAGCCAGGTCGGTGAGAAAGTCATATATGGATACATGACTAATCCGGAGTGCTCTTGAAAGGTGTGCATTCATGTCATGAATCGAGATGTCCGATTCTTTCGGTATGAAAGAATGAAGAATTTCTGGTATGTTGGTTTGTGGTTGAGTTTATCCAATCGTTGTGTCCTTGTTTTAGTCCTTGGGTGGAAGAGCTTGGGGGCGAGACCCGCTTGGAAGAGAAATCCAGTATGGGTTGTTATCGACCTAAGCATTAGGTGTTGTTAGTAGTGGATCGTAAATAGGTTAAAGGTGAGGAGTAAAGGAAGGTTGTGTTGGACTCAATGCAAACCTTCTTGGGTATTGAGTCGTTGATGTGTTCCTCGGTAGGGTTGATTAAGTTACTAGTGGACCACTTGGTGGTTGCTAATGCTTCTTTTCCTTTTCGAAGCGTATTGGATCTTTTGTCGCTGATCTATGAGCGAGTTGAGTCAACCGTAGCGTTTTTCTTCGGTTGTTACTATTCTTGCGGGTTTTAAGAACCTTGGTTCTAAAGAAAGCTTTCCCTTTTTGATGTTAGTGGTGGGTATTGGTCTTTTCTAAAAGATCAATCTTTTGCATGGTTTTAACCCTGTTTGTTCAAACGTGGGTTGTCTTGGAGTGTAGTGTCTCGCTTGGTTCGTCGTCGTCTTGAATACGGCAAACCACAGTAGACAGGGTTCCAGAGGCTAGTACCGTGTTCTTTTGGAGAGTAGCTTCGATTAAAGGGATTGGGCACGTTAGTGCCAAGTAATGTATCGAATGAGGAGTGTGAGACCGTTTTCTTTCGTGGTCTTTTTGGCAATTGAAGTGAAGGTGGAACCGTGAGAGGTTGCACTCTGTTGAGCTAAATCGAAATTTTCTCGCCAAGTGTTGGTTTTGAGAACTCGTTGGTCGTTTGTTTCGGTTTAAATCTTTGTGTGAATGTTTTGGTGTTGCAAGGAAGTCTTTTGTCCCTTGGGGACTTTGTTGTTGATTTTGGCGTTCTTCAGATTCGAGGTCCAATCCTGTTTAAGGGGGGGAGAATGTGATACTACGGAATGACGGTATGAGTCATTTTCGATCTCGGCCATAAGGTACGACTCTTGTAACATGTTTTTGCGCCGTTTCTGCAAGTGTGGGCCTTTCCGGGGGATTTTGGGCCTTTCCGGAGAGGAATTGGGCCTTCCGGGGGAGTTCGGGCCTTGGGGGGGTCCATGTGGGCTGAAGGTGGGACATATTTGGGCCTTTTGGAGGTGGTCTAGGACAGCAAAATTGCTTCCCTAGCCCTACCTGCGCCCCAAACAAGTCCCCTCCCTAGCCCTAGCCCCACTTGTTTCCCCTCCACCCCATTGCCTCCTCCTCCCTAGCTGCCACCCCCTTAGCCTCTTGCGCCCTCCCCCATCCCTCTCCACCTCCCCTTGCTGCCCTAGAGGGGCTCCCCACATCTTCCCCCTGCTGTTTCCTCCATCGGGAAGCCACGCGACGAGGAGATCCGGCGGTTCCGGCGCGAGGAGGACAATCGGGAAGCCGGGAGGAGCGTTTTCGGTGTTCGTTGTTCGCCGGGAAGAGGTATTTCATGGGGGATCTGAGGGATTGGGTCTAGGTACTGATCTAGGGCTGTATTTCATGTTTTTAGATCAAGGGAGGTGCTGCCATGGGGTAGATTTGACGAAAACTAGAGTTGTATTCACGTTCTGTTCGGGCAGATTGGGAACCCGAACTAGGTCAGGTGTTTTCACCAATTTAGAGTAGGAATCTGGTCCTACGGACGTTGAGGAAGTTGTAGGTAATTTAATTATCTTTCCGTGGACATAAAGAATGTTAAATTCCGATCAGCCGTTTGAAAGTTATGACTGTTTTACCGAGCGTGTTAAAATCTGTGATGTGATTGGAACAGATTACGGTATTTTGTAGATTAAACAACATTACAGTCCGAATCAATCTTTCCCTATAACTAGAAAAAGTTGGGAAATTTCCTAAGCTACGCGTGGATGTACTTGTTTATTCAATTTGGAGTCCTAGAACAGAAGTTATGCCCATTGGAAGGCTGCTGTCCCGAAGGGACAGATTTGCTATTTTCTGATTTTAAGAGTTGTAAGCAAAGTCGGGGTAGTGGGATATATGTGTGCTGTTTTGTGGACTCGATTTGAGTGTGTGGCACGTGTTTGCAGGTGGAGTGCCTCCGGGAGTGCCATCAACCTCTCGTCACTCCGTTGCCCGTGGTTGAAGGCAAGTGTGTTGCGTGGATTGTATGCTATACTGTTGCTAGAATTGCTTGATAGTATTTGGAATAGATAACATGTTGTCTTGCCATGAATTACATGTTATATTTGAAAGGATGTCCTTAGGCCATGATTTAAATGTTGTCGATGATATGGTGTCCTCATGCCATGATTAAAAATGCTTGTTGTTGATAAATGATTCACATGCCATGTTTTGAACGGTTAACGTCGATTGTTGAATATGGTCCTACATGTTGAGATGCCATGTGTTGATATGTAATATTTCTATTTATGTATATGTTGCTGTCTATTTTGCATTCATGGCATATTTTCATGGCCGGCCGGTGAGATAAGTCATAACTATTCCGGTAGGGTCGGTGAGAACAGTTATGACTAGTCCGGGGCTATTCTTTCAAGTAAGTCCTACATCGTGATTCCATCACCGAGGTGAATGGAAGCGAGTGATAGGCACCCTCCATCTTCGGGATGGAAGGGGGAAAAGGGTACATGCCGACGGGTGTGCACTCAACCATACCGGTATGAGTTTCCAGGAGACATGTGCATTGCATTGCATGAATGAAACTATGAATGAGAATTCTTTTGAGATGTTAATGAGAATGTTGTTGAGTTGTTCATGAGACGAATGCCATATTGACTAAGAGATGATTATGATGTTTTACATGTCGTGTACATGAGGTTGGTAATGTTGTGGTATGTAATGCTTATGAAGATTGAAGTTGATGGTTTGTTGTCTTGGACTCTATTTTTCATTACATCACACTTTGCTGAGTGATGAACTCACGCTTGTGTTTTATGTTGTTTGTTTATTTAGGTACAATGAAATCGGCGCGCGGGAAGGGAATTTAGCTACACTTCTTCACGTAGCACTCATAATCTAGATAATTCACCCATTTCTATGAAAACATGGCGATAAGTTATGTTGATTTTGGTGTATGGATATTATGTGTGTTGGTTTCCATCATGTGTGTCATGTGGGTCTTTGGAGCGATTTGTTTTATCATCCTAGTCTTAGTTGATGCTTATTCCATGATTATCATTGCTTATTGTTATTCTAGTTGATGCTCATCTATTGTTGTCGATGCATATTGATATCTTGATTGATCTATATATTGATATGATATTGTGATGTTCAAATTTATGCTCAAACAAAGGAGATGCTGCCGAAATTTTCCATTTAGTCATGGTGTTAATTGTTGTATGGTCTATGTTGGTGACATTCTGGGCTTAGTAGAAGCTGGGGTGTTACAATGAGTTTTCCCTTTCCCATAAAAAAAGTTATTGTGTGGAGGTGTTTGATTTCATGATTGGTTTCTTCTTTCCAAAATGTTTGTCTTTGGATAAAAGTGAGATGATTTGTTTTGGTAAAAAGTGAAATGCAGTTGTAGAAGACTTATGCGGTGTTTCTCTTTTAAAATGGAGTTTCTCCCTGAGGTAAATTTTGGCGCTTTTGTTTTATGGTGTTGCTCTTTCAAGTTGAGTTCTGATGTATGTGAATTTTAGCGCCTTGGTTTAAAGGTGGTGATTGTCGTTCTTTGTGTTAAAGAGAATTGAGTTTTCCTCTGTGTTCTAGAATGGGAAAAGAAAATGTTTGATCATTGGTTTTTGTAGAGTGCAATTTTGGATTGTACTCTTCGACCTTGTTCCTTGGTAGGGTTGATTAAATTACTAGTGCGCCACTTGGTGGTTGCTAGTAATTACATTACCTTTTTGAAGTGTATTGGATCTTTCTGTCGCTAGGATATGAGTGAGTTTGTGCCAACCAGAGTGAATTGTTCGGTTGTTAATGCTTTTGCTAATTAAATTACTAGTGCGCCACTTGGTGGTTGCTAGTAATTACATTACCTTGGTTGAAGACGAAGAAAAAGAGTTTTGTGTTGCGCGTCTTTTGGTCGCAATTTTTTTTTTGCTTTGACACCCGGTTTGCGCGTTATTGTGGATTGTCTTGGGGAGGAAACATATGCGGTTGTTGTCTCCCTATCTCAGAAAAGAGTTGAAGTTTCCCCTAGTGCCGACCTTAGGTTGGGTGGAGCTAAGTTTTGAATCTTTATCGGAAAAGATTTGGTTGAACATTTGGTTTTCCCTGGTGCATCCTTCTTCCTTCTTAGAAGTATGAATCTTGAGATTGCTTAAAGAGTTTTTGGGCTATCAAAGTCGGGAATTTGAGAGTTAAGCTCTCCTGCATTTCTGTTGGAGTTTTGTTTTGTTTTTGTTTTTTTTTTCTTCCTTGCCTGGAAAGGAGAAACTGTTTATCGGTGTTCGTTCTTGATCTTGAGTTGTGGTTATCTTTAAAGTTGAGTTGCATCCTGTTTGTCCAAAGTGAAAATGGTTGTTTAGCACTTTACGTAGTATGTAATAATGTGGTTTATGGAATTGGTGTACTCCTAAGTTAATTGGTGAGTTGAATCAATTAAATGTAATTGTTTATCTTTAGCTTAAGATTAAATGAATTCCTCATGTTGTAGATTACACTATAGCAAGAATGATTAAATGTGTGACTGTTCATGCTTATAATTTGTAGCTTTATGTTAAATATGAGGTAGCATGCTGCTTTTACTTAATGAGAAGATGACCATTGATAGTGTTTAAAGTTTTAAACCTTGATGCGTAGTGAGAACATTAAGATGATGTATACTGCTGAAATTGTTAAAGAAACTTTACCGGTTGTTTAAAGATGTTCTAATGTAAAGTGTTAATAGAAAAATTTAATCGTGTTGGCTTGTGACTTTAACTTGGAAGTTGATTAAAGTTGTTATTTATTATGTTGCAAACTATTAGTATACTTGGAAGTGCAGTTGTGTTCGTAGAATGCTAGTATCGATGTCAATTGTGAAGACATAGGATTTGCTGTTTATAATATTGCTAAAGCATTGGGATGGTCTAACCTATTAAATTTATTTTAATAGTTGGAGTATGTTGTGTAGCGACAATTTGTTATGATATATAGATAGTGTAACTAAAAACAATGTAGTTATTTTTATGATTATGCCCCTTTATTGATATTGATGACTTAGTAGTGGTGGTAATTATTTACATTACTTCTTGGAAGCCATTGTTAAAATGGAGGTTATTATAACATGTTGTGATGGAGTAAACCATGGATAATTAACATGATGTAGAATTTAATCCTTAAAAAAAAGTTGAGTTATTGTGTGGAGGTGTTTGATTTCATGATTGGTTTCTTCTTTCCAAAATGTTTGTCTTTGGATAAAAGTGAGATGATTTGTTTTGGTAAAAAGTGAAATGCAGTTGTAGAAGACTTATGCGGTGTTTTTTTTTAAATGGAGTTTCTCCCTGAGGTAAATTTTGGCGCTTTTGTTTTATGGTGTTGCTCTTTCAAGTTGAGTTCTCATGTATGTGAATTTTAGCGCCTTGGTTTAAAGGTGGTGATTGTCGTTCTTTGTGTTAAAGAGAATTGAGTTTTCCTCTGTGTTCTAGAATGGGAAAAGAAAATGTTTGATCATTGGTTTTTGTAGAGTGCAATTTTGGATTGTACTCTTCGACCTTGTTCCTTGGTAGGGTTGATTAAATTACTAGTGCGCCACTTGGTGGTTGCTAGTAATTACATTACCTTTTTGAAGTGTATTGGATCTTTCTGTCGCTAGGATATGAGTGAGTTTGTGCCAACCGAAGTGAATTGTTCGGTTGTTAATGCTTTTGCGGGTTTAAGGACCCTGGTTCGCGTCATCCTGAATACGATGAACTGTGGTAGAGAGGTCGAGACTGGAATGTAGAGTTTCGCAATTGGGTTGAAGAGAGAAGTGGGAGTTGAGATTTCAAATTGATACCAGACTCATCTAAAAATGGTGTATTTGGTTTAAAAGGGGATTATTTGTGATAGTGCCCAACGAAATTTTTTGACTGATCTACGTCATATTGTTTGCGATAAGGGTGTGTTTTGGTTTTTGTTGGCCTATCTCTCGGATCTTTCTGAGTCGTTGCCTTGGATGCGAGGTGATTGCTAGAAGAGAAAAGTTCTACGGGATTTCTATTGTGAGCTATCATTAGAGCCATTGGCCTTCCAACCTGAGCATCTTGCCATCAAGTTCCGATCGGTGTAGTTCCAACGGCTTTAGTTAGAGAGAGAAGGGACCTGGGAGATTGAAGTCTCGCATGAGCGAGCAATACCCATAGTTATTCTTATTGGGTTTGAAAGGTGAAACCTGGCTCCTTTCATTTGAATGTTTGCGTAGTGGTGTGTCTCGGATTCGGGGTCAAATCCTATTAAGGGGAGAGAATGCGACATTATAAAATATGGCATTACGGTACGAATTTATACCGTGTTTTTGGGCTTTTTCGAGTGTTTGGGCCTTTACGAGGGAGTTTGGGCCTTAGGGGAACTAGTTTGGGTCTTAGGGGAATCAATTAGGCCGTTGGTGGGGGGTTTTGACCCATGTGGGGGGGGATTCCTGCCAACCCTAGGGTTTTCCCAAACCCCATGCTTGGTGCGCCCCCCTCTCCCTCTCTAGCCGCCACCCCTCCTCCCCATCTCACCCACATGCGCCCCGCCCTCCCTCTCCTCCCTAGCCTGCCCTAGCAAGGATCGCTCCCCTCCCTTGGCTGCCACACCTTCCTCTCCGTAGATCCCTCTGTTGGGGAGCCTTGCGAACAAGAAGATCTGGCGATTTCAGCGATTCCGACGTTCCCGGCGAATGGAGGGAAGATCGGGCCACAAGGAGGAGACATTCATCGATCGGGTGGTTCGTCAAGAAGAGGTATGCATTGGGAAACTTGTTTGTAGGGATTTTGTTCTAGTTAGATGGGGAAGATTGCAAAACTGTCATGCGTTCTCTCCTCAGGCAGATTAGGTCGTCGTTCTTCGGACGTGAATTAGAGTTTTTAGATGTGTTTTTTGGGGGATTGGCTGTTGCAAAAGTTGTAAATAATCAAATTACCTTTAATTGGGCACCAAAATGGCTAAATTTCGATTAGCCTTTTAAAAGTTATGGTCATTTTACCGAACGCTATCCATCTGTGACGCAAATGGTACAGTCGTTGTTCAACTGTAGATTAGAGGATTTTAGATGTCGAATTAGTTTTCACGAATACTCAGAAAAAGATGGGAAATTTCCTGAGGTTGGAGAAAATGTACTCATTTACCTGATTTGGAGTTGTAGAACTCAAGTTATGCTTGTTGGAAGTCTGTTGTCCCGTTGGACAGATTCTCTGTTTTTCGGGTTTTAGAAGTGGGTTGCGAAGTCGATGTCGTTGATTGTTCTTGTGTTGTTTTGTGGACATGTTTTTGAGTGTATTATATCTATGTGTAGGAGGTGTGACCCATGTTTTTGAGTGCGCTAAGCTTGGATTATGTTATATCGTGTGCTTGGTTTTATCATTATTTCTCATTGATTATGAGATGGTTAAATTGTGCTTGATACTTGAATAATTGCTGAAAACCTAGATTGCCATGTTATTGTTGTCTCCCATTATGCTTTCTTGTTATGTTATTATTGTTGATGCTTTAAACCATGGAGAAACAGAGAACATGCTGCCGAAATTTCGTTTAATCTATTAGTGTAGTTGCTGTAATTTATTATTAATTATGTGTTTTGGTTGCTATTTGTATCCTGTGTGGTGGCATTCGCGGCATTCTAGGTGCTGGGGTGTTTCAGTTTGTGGAGGGTGATCACTAGTTGGCTGACATTTTCACCAAGCCTTTGGATAGATCTAGGTTTTTTTCCTTGAGAGGGGAGCTTGGGATTATGAGCCCATATGGCATATCTTGAGGGGGAGCTAATGTGTATTATATGTCTATATGTGTATATTCAGCATTTTCTTCTGTTCCTTCTGGGTATCTTTGGGCTTCTTTTCATTCTGTTGAGTTCACTTCACCTGGACTTCTGGCATGCTTCGGCATGGACCTCTCATCGTATGCTTTAGGATGCTATTCTCTTCTTCTTCCTTGTTGAGCTCACTCACAGTCTTGTAGGTCTAACAGGTGTTGGGCACCCTGGGTAGACAAGGTCAGTGTTTGCTCCTAAGCTAGAGTTTGAGTGTTAGTTTTCCTTTGTAAGTCATATGGGGAAGGTGAGAGCGATTCTGAGCCTAGTGGTCTCTACCATCTTTTCTATGCACTTAGATCACCCAGTTGTCAGTTTTCTCATTTTCCTCTTCTCATTTTGGTTTCTTGTTTCAGTTGAGTTCAATTCTTTTTTTTTTTGGAATTCAAAATTGATAATGACTCAACTTGAATCAGATTTGTGCTTAAAATTGAATCACTTGTTGAGAGCGAGTTTGGAACTGACCTTCTTGCATTGCATATAGACTTCTTCTATTTCTGAGCTTTGTCTTTTATGCAAATGATAAATCTGTGATTAGTTGCACCTAGCTACTTTTCTGAAGATTCTTGATAATCTAGGTTGTATCTAATCCGGTGTATCATGTTGAAACTAGCCATCATTTAAATTGAGCTTTCTTGAAAACTTGATGAAACTTAGCTTTTACTTGCTATATTTCTTTACTAGGTGCTTATGCCATTATTAGTTAAATAATGGGTTTCTACTAGAGTCCCTAGAGCAACTTGGGTTAGCTATATAGTTCCATTCCAGAATCCTCAACATGCTCATGAATCTAAGTGTTGGAATGACAAAAATTGGCTTGTTTGTGCTAAAACTGAACTCAACACTCTTTTAAACTTTTTGCTTGAGATGGTTGAATATGGCTTGGGATGAACTTGGAATGAATTGTGTATGACCAAAACCACTCTTTTAAGTTTTTTGCTTGAGATGGTTGAATATGGCTTGAGTCAATAAAATTTAAAAAATGCAAAATAGACTAGAGGAAAAGAGTGACGCCTAGGAGATCTATGTCGATGGCTCCTAGTCGAGGTTGTGTTTCACTAGGATAAACTCTCTACATCTCAAAGGTTTACGGAGGAGAGTGAAGCTTAGGAAGCCTTTATCGATGGCTCTTAGTCGAGGATGTGCTTCACTAGGCCTAACTCTTTGAACCGCTTTGCGAGCATTAATATAAAAATATCCATTTAAAGAGATGTTTGAGTATGAGGGTTCTCTAATAGTCTTGTAGCTTCCCAAAGTGTTGACTAGGTTGAACTCTAGTATATCCATTTGCTTGTTAGATTGGCTTTGCTTCTAGTCTTGAAATTATGCTAAGTGTTGCTATTGTTGAAATCATGCAAAAATAGTATAACTTCTTTTGAGCTAGTTAGTAAAAATTGAAATATGCCAGTGAATATGACTTAGGATGACATAATCTGAACTTGAGTAGCTTGGTGTCATACTTTGTCTAAGTGGTTACTTTCATAATCCTCAAAGCTCTTCTAGGTTGCATTTTATCCAAAAATTGCTCTGTTGATGCCTATATTGCAAAAAGGGGGAGAAAACGTGGTAAAGTCATCTTAGAGGGAAGACAATTAAAAAAATGCTTTCTCATGATTATGTTGAACAATTGTCCTTACATTTGGATCATGAGTAATTTTGAGCTTTTTGGAGGATTTCTTTGTTTTTAGAGCTTTTATAGAAAAATTGTTCTTTCTTGTGTTGAGCTCTAAAAATCTTCTCATCTATTTGGCCATGAGCTTTCTTTCTCTTTCAATTGGACCAAATATGACTTTTGCAATCAAATTGCTTTTCTTCCTTTGTTTTCAAAATTAAATTTATGCCTTTTGTGTGGTTTGTCAATATACTTATCAAGGAGGAGATTGAAGGACCATGTGGAGGTCCATCCATGATTGTGTTTAGGTTTGAGTTTGATTTGACTTGAAATTGCATGTTTGAATTTATGATAAATGTGGACTAACATGCAGGAACAAAAAGGTAAGAGTGTATTTTGGAATGTGCAAAATGGTTTGGTCCTTGTGGTACGGTTATTGAGGCAACTGTGGTCGTTGGTGAGCACCGAGACTAGGTTGGGAGAACCGAGGTCCGGAACGATCGAGGATGCCGACAAGATGGTTGGGTTCAAACCGGGATCACTTAGACATCATGGGAATGGACTTGAGGTGGCTCAAGGTTTCCGGTTCAGGTTGGAGGCTCGAAGAGGCAAGAACGGCGCGGTCAAGTCCGGCGGATCATGGACCGTTGCATCGGGTTGACCGTGTTTTGTTTAAACCCATGTATGGCCTATGTGGCCCATGTAAAGCCCATGTGTGGGGGTGGAATGAGTGGGTTAATCCGAGCCCTTGATGGAGTGCTCTAAGGTTTGAGACTAATGCAAGGGTGGTAGGTGGCCCAAGAATAGTATAAATAGAGGGGGAGGATTGCCCTCCCTTACTTGAAGGTTTGAGTTGCTCCTTCGAGCTATGCCCACATGAAGTGAGGCTTTGTAAACCTTGTAACCAGAAAATAAAAATATTTTCTTTACATTCTTGTGAATTTAAGTTCCACATTTACATTATGTCTTTACTTTATGCAATTTAAATTCAGCATTTACTTTCCCGTATGTAAATTCTGGCAAATTGGATTTGCCTCCTCTCCTTCTAAATGCTGTTGATCAAGGATGTCTTGAGGGTGCTCATTTGGTTTTACATCTTTCTTGCACCCTAGGATAGAATAGACATCAAATTTCTATCAAGATTGCAAATATGTCCTGAACTTATTATTTGCGCAACAGTCAGTCTCTGATTTTTAGAAAAATATAGAAAAATTCTTTTTGAGTGATTCTTGTTGGAGAAGGTGCATGACTCATATATCCATTTGTGAAAAAACATTTGGAGTCCACTGGTTGCATCATTTGGGATCTGTGAGGTGAAAACCTAGTCCCAAACTTTCATATCGAAGTTCCTAACTGTCTGTAGTCCTTGATTTTTTCTAATTTTTCTACAGTGCTTTTGGAGATGATTTTTGGTGGAGTGTTTCAGGACTAATCTTCTCATAGGTTTAAAAATGCCCAAAAATTTTGGAGCAACATAAGTCCACCAACCGCCTACTCCAAGTGAGGATAATTCCTAATAAATCTGCTTTTGCTTTTATAAAAGAGACTTTTGTGATTTGGCTTAATCTCTTTTAGAAAAGAAGTATTTGAATTGATTCCACTTTGTTTTGCATACCTGAAAACCAGGATTGTGATTTAAAAATACCTTACATGATTCATGGTTCTCATCCATGCAAGCTAGGGATACACAT
This sequence comes from Rhipidocladum racemiflorum, assembly GCA_036346355.1. Taxonomy (NCBI): domain Eukaryota; kingdom Viridiplantae; phylum Streptophyta; class Magnoliopsida; order Poales; family Poaceae; genus Rhipidocladum; species Rhipidocladum racemiflorum. The sequence goes on from CM070589.1 coordinate 50,350,242, forward strand.
AGTTGTCTAGTCGTTCCGGTTTTTGCGGGTTTTGCGAATTTGAGGAGCACCAGTTTCTTTGCAGGATTGCTTGGAGAACTTTGAGTGGGGGGAAATTTTATTTGGGATCATTCACCCCTCTCTGATTGCCATCTTGATCCTTCATAATAAGGATCATGCCGAGTCCTCAAGGTAGAAGGACTAGAAGCAGAAGAGTGAGGTGCTGGTCATGGCAGCAGATCGCACCCAAACAAAGGCGCCGCAGACAAAAGACTACGACGAGGTAATGAATGCGTCATGCTGATAGTATATGTGGCCCAATATTTCAATGAGAGACGAGGTAACTTCGATCTGATTCGGAGTTGGACGTTAGCGGTCCGACTACAACCGTCCACGACGCTTGCGCCTTAGCAATCGGTACACCAATCTCCTGTTTTGTTGATCTTGCTAGAGCACGAACAATGATCCTGCACACAATCGAGAACGAGCAAAAACAAGATAACAAGCAATCTAAAATTGCGAATATGAATATTTAAATTTAGGCAAACCAATCTGATATTTGGAGTCTTGTTTACACGTATGCAGACGGTCTAATCGACATGTGCTTGCACGGACAGTAGCAAAGAAGCTAAACTGATTCCAAAACAAAACCCAAGTTATTTTAGGGGACTACCTAGCTATATATAGGAGAAATAGCAGGCCAAAACCATTCTAGGGTCAGCCAGAACATAACCATGGCTGAGTAGGACTCCTATTCCTAGTTGGACTCGGATTTGGAAAGATGACTGAACTTGTTTTGCATATTCCCGTTGACTCAAAAGGAATTTGGAGGTGGGGCTAGATCTGTTGGAAAGAGGACGATGAAACCTTTCAAACCAGTACTCATAGACCCCAAACACCCTTGTGGATCAAAAGTTATGGTCGTTTTAAGTTGGTGCTGTCCAAAAGGCTGAATCCGAGTAGATCTTGTGCACCGAAAGAATTGGCTTCATGCTTGACGTTTGGAGGTCCTTCTCCTTGGTTCCTAAGGATAATACAATCATCACAAGGATTAAATAGCATTCCATCCATTAAAATATTTGTGTGTAACCCAAGGAAAGCATTCACCTAGCAATTGAATTGACGTGCACAAGCTCGAGTAATTGGTCCTTGTATTACATCATTGGTTTCACTTGGATGTGTAGGCGTGGCCGTATCCATGGTAGTGATGTCCTCATCATCCTCCCCTTCTTGCATTTGAGTCATCCTCGACTCAAGCTCATCATCTTCTCTCAAGTATGTCTTTAAATCTGGCCAAGGTAGGGGTCGATAAAGCCATGCAGATGGAGCCATCGTAGTAGATGCATACGAAGTAGAGGATGCCATGAAGTGTCGCCAACTTAATGGTCCTGGCCAAGGTGGGGGTCGATGAAGCCATGCAGTTGATATAATTGTAGCAACACTTGGTAATGACCATATGTATGCATTGTTAGTTCTATCCATGATGAGCATGGTCTCATCATCCTCCCTTTCTTGAAGTGGAGTCGTCCTCGACTCCATCATATTGTGCTGCAAAATGTTAGTAACGACAGGAAACAAAGAAATATGCACATTTGCAATCAAATCAATGGATCGAGAATTTCTATCAACCATATACTCCCTTTCTTGAAATCTATCATGTGACTTGTAAGTTGAACCAAATGTACTTGATATGACATGATTAGTGGATTAGTGATATGGCAAGTATCAAATTGATGATATTGTTGTATAGCAAATGGAGGTTTAAAATCTGAACAAATGTAAACTCGATGCGCTTTATACTCTCCTTTCTCACTATTTTTGCAATAACATAAAAAATATTTCGCGTTAACCATGACAAATCAGAATGTACAAAAAATCTCTCCACTAAATAATTCAGATCACATGGAACATCAAATTCAATGCAACCTAATGTATCTAAAGAAGACATCAATTTCAACTCATCATTTTCGCTTGCGATGTGAATAACATGTTTATTTTCAGTATAAGTGTCCAGTGTGTTAACAAAAGTGACATGTCCATTCACCAATCGTGGCATGGATATAAGTGAAGTATTATTACACAACTATTCTTTATCGCAAGAATTATCAAGCAAATCATCCCGTAACAAAACAAAATCAACAATTGGTTCCACTAACAATAGCTCTACGATAGCATGATTTGTGGACAGTTTTAGTTCTTCAAAATTATTTTCTCCATGTGTAAAGTCCATACCTGTTACATTACCTTGTAAGTTCTCATCAGCTATTGTAGGCGTTTCTTCAACTATTATCTCTTCACTTACACATGGGGTAGTACTGATTGTTTCTTTCTCCATATGCTCTTCTACATCATTCTCTCGATGGTGCTCACTGTTTTGAAAAATGTTAGCTACAAAAAAAAGGTCCAACAATGGGTGCCTCAAATGAAGCTAATGATTCTTTCAAGGATTCAGCAAGCATATTTTCAACTCTACAAGCACATACAACCAATTCTGAAAGAGAACAATATGTTTCATCAATAAGAGCATCCTAAATTTCTTGATTAAGTCCGCGTATGAACCTAAGCTCTGTTGCTTCTTCATCGTCAACTAAACCACAACGCAACAAATGATTTTGCAATCATTCATAGTATTCCTTAACGCACTTATATCGTTGTTTCAAGCATTGGAGTCTAGTATACAAAAATTCAGTATGATATTCAGGAACATAATCAATTCTCATAAGTCTTTTCATGGCCTTCCAATTTTCAGGTTTTCTCTCTTTTCTACAAATATGCTTCCACCATGTTAATGCATATCCATTTAGCACACTAGCAGCCATCCTAATCTTTTCATTTTCAAACAAATCATTCTTGCCAAATTCTTTGTCTACTGCTATCTCCCAATTAATGTAGGCATCCGGATCATATTGACCATCAAAAGGTGGAATGACGAATTTAACCTTACCATGCGTGGCTTCTTGTGTACGTACCTTATGTCGAAGCGGAGTCATACCTGTGCGGTTTCTTTGAAATCGACGATGTTGACGTGCATCTACATCGTCAACCTCGGTGTCGGCGATATAATAATCATCATTATTCTCGGGAGCCTCGCTGCCCAAAATGCCTTGCGTGTGTCTTTGCGTACTGGGAGTCGCCACATGAGAAGTATTAGAAGCACCCAAACCATCAAGCCTTGGGAGTTTGATCAAGCGAAGCATTGACAGCTGTGAGAGACAAATTAGTCTCTATTTGTGAGGCTTCGAGCTGACCAAGTCGCTCATTAGTCACTCGTACATCCTCTTCCAAATTCTCAGTATGCACCCTACTTGTCGATCAAAGTGTTGTATGATGCGTCGTGTTCGGGGTGATTGATGGAGCGCATTATCTTTTGTTCCTGACATGGTTAGATAAAAAAACAAGAGAGAAAAACAAGCAAACACAAGAGTTACATTGCCCTATAAACTACTAGGAAGTGGCTAACAAAGGCACTCAACTCTCTACTTGTTAATCAAGGTCTTACCAATTCTTACCAAGCGAAACAGGAGTTGTCGGCAGCCGGCAAGATAGGCTTAAAAGGATATGATGTACCGGTGCACAAAGCAAAAATCTGGACAATTGTAATGTATGTGGAGCGTTAGGTGGCTAATATGGTATGAAATGAAAACGCTAATGCCAAAATAGTCACACAAATTGAATAAGAATTCGACGTCGATATGTGCTGGTCACAAGCCTAGACCGAAATAGAGACGCGAACTGAATCACAGATGTATGTCACAGCTAGGAAAAATGAGCAGAACACAAAGCAAAACAGCAAGCACTTTCTTTTCATTTCGATCTTTCTCCCTCTTTGTACCTTGCGGCCTCTTTTTTTTTATACTCCTCTTTTTTTTCTTCTTCTTTTTCGGTTGAAAAACTATGGGGCTCCAAACCGAGTGGAGGGAACTCAAATATGAGTAGGGGCGTGTGGTTTGATGGGAGACAATGCAGCGGCGAGGAATGAACTTGGACATGGCAACAGCGGCTATGGAGGGTTGTGTAGCGGCAAAATATGAGTAGTGTGACGTCTAGGTGATGACAAATTCGAAACTCTAATCAAACTAAATAGTACGACCAGCAACAAATCAATGCGCAATGCAAATTCAATCTATATAACTAAAAAGAACATAGCGTAAGCTCAAAATGACTTGGAATTGGAAAGATATAATGTGGCAATTGCTGGACAATAGGTAAAAATCAATCTACGAATTAAGCGAGGGTGGAATCTCTCACCGAGCAACCCGAAGAATCTGATACCAACTGATAGGATATGTGGCCCAATCTTTCGATGAGAGACGAGGTAACTTTCGATCTGATTCGAAGTTCGACGTTAGCGGTCCGACTACAACCGTCCACGACGCTTGCGCCTTAACAACGGGTACACCAATCTCCTGTTTTGTTGATCTTGCTGGAGCACGAACAACGATCCTGCATGCAATCGAGAACAAGCAAGAACAATATAACAAGCAATCTGAAATTGTGAATATGACTATTTAAATTTAGGCAAACCAATATGAGATTTGGAGTCTTGTTTACACGTGCGCAGACGGTCTAATCGACACGTGCTTGCACGGATAATAGCAAAGAACCTAAACTGATTCCAAAACAAAACCCAAGTTATTTTAGGGGACTCCCTAGCTATATATATAGGAGAAATAGGATGCCAAAACTGTGCTAGGGTCGGCCAAAACATAACCATGGCCGAGTAGGACTCCTATTCCTAGTTGGACTCAGATTTGGAAAGATTACCTAACTTGTTTTGCACATTCCCGTCGACTCGGTAGGAATTTGGAGGTAGGGCCAGATCTGTTGGAAAGAGGACAACGAAACCTTTCAAACCAGTACTCATAGACCCCAAACACCCTTGTGGATCAAAATTTATGGTCATTTTAAGTTGGTGCTGTCTAGGAGGCCGAATCCGAGTAGATCTTGTGCACAGGAAGAATTGGCTTCATTCTTGACGTTTGGAGATCCTTCTCCTTGGTTCCTAAGGATAATAAAATCGTCACAAGGATTAAATAGCATTCCATCCATTAAAATATTTCTGTGCAACCCGAGGAATGCATTCACCTAGCAATTGAATTGACGTGCACAAGCTCGAGTAATTAGTCCTTGTATTACATAATTGGTTTCACTTGGATGTGTAGGCGTGGCCGTATCCATGGCAGTGATGTCCTCATCACATGCCCTTTTCATCCTAAGGGCAAGCATGCTGCCAAAGACTACTTCACTTTTAAAAGATTTATGCGAGAAAGCAACAAGCAGCCGGAGCATAATGATAAAGGTGAGGCTGGCAAAAAAGGGGATTCCCCCGAAGAAGATGACTTCCAGGAGGTCGAGCACGAACTCAACTGCATATTCGGGGGGCTCAGATGCATGTGAGTCCAAACGGAAGCAAAAGTTTACCGCCGGGGACATCAATACCGTCATGCCAGTGACCCCCCGATACTTAAGGTGGTCTGAGGTCCCTATATCATACCATACCCAGGTAGGTATCCTTTGGTGTTGGACCCTGTTATTCGCAGTGTGAAGCTCAAGAAAGTGCTGGTCAACGGAGGGAGCAGGCTCAATATCCTCTTCTCCAGAACCTTTGACGACATGAAGATTCCTCGCTCTGAGATGAACTGAAACTCGTCGCCGATCCATGGGGTAATCCTAGTCCAACTCGGTTACAATAAAGGTGAATCCGAGTTGGTTACAAGCCCGCGGATCGTGTCCTTCCTTATCTGGGACAGTATCCTTTCTCGGATACAATCTTATTCTATAAGGAATTTGCAAGGGACTCAAAATTATCCTGCTCATCGCATGATCCGAGCAGTCTTCTTTGTAATAGGGGTGCCCATGTTCGACCCGTTGTAGGGATGCGCTGGCGAAGACATTGGAGATCAACCCAACTTAGAGCTCTCCGGGTTTGTGTCCAGGAGGACGATGGTGATCAGCCCAACTCGGGGTGTACCTAAGGAGCGTCCAGTAGGACGCTGGTGATCAGCCCGACTTGGGGCGAACCTGGGTTGCATCCAATAGGACGCTGGTGATCAGGCCAACTTGGGGTGCACCGGGGTTACATCCAATAGGACGCTGGTGATCAGCCCGACTTGGGGCGCACCGGGGTCGCATCCAATAAGACGCTGGTGATCAGCCCGACTTGGGGCACACCGGGGTCACATCCAATAGGACGCCGGTGATCAGCCCGACTTGGGGCGCAACGGGGTCTCATCCAATAAGACGCTGGTGATCAGCCTGACTTGGGGCGCACCAGGGTCACATCCAATAGGACGCCGGTGATCAGCCTGACTTGGGGCGCACCGGGGTCGCATCCAATAGGACGTCAGTGATCAGCCCGACTTGGGGCGCACCGGAGGCGTGTCCAATAGGACATTGACTGAGTGATTTTCGCATAGTCTAGCCAGTGGTGTTCCACCAAAGCTTTGACTTGGTCCGTGTGACATTACGGTTTGATGATATGAGACTTCATAGATTTTGGCATTACGGTATGACTTTATACTGAGTATTTGGGCTTTTTCTGGGTGTTTGGGCCGTTTCGGGGAAGGTTGGGCCTTGCGGGAAGTATTTGGGCCTTTAGTCGAGGCTTTTGGCCCACGTGGGGGAGTTGGGGGTGCAGCACAACCTGCCCCATGCCCCCCCAAACCCTAGCCCACTTGTGGGGCGCCTTCCCCACCCCAAACCCTTCCCTCCCCTCCTAGCCGCCACTCCCATGCGCCCCCTCCACCTTCCCCCTTGCGCCACCACCCCTCTCCACCCTCCTTTCTTCCCTAGGGGAGCTCCCCACCTCGCCACCCCGCCAATCCCTCCATCGGGAGGCCCCGCGACGAGGAGTTCCGGCGGTTCCGTCGTGAGGAAGACGATTGGGGAACCCGGGAGGAAGAAATTCGGCGTTCGTCGTTCGTCGGGCGGAGGTATGGTATGGGTGATCCTCGGGGATGGTCTAGGTGCTATTATAGAGGTTGATTTGATGTTTTTATATCAAGGGGTTGTGCTGTGGTTGGGTAGTTTGGATGAAAACTAGAGGTTTCTTAATTCTTTGTTTCAGGCAGATTGTGCACTCGACTTAGAGTTTGAGTTTTCACGATTTTAGAATTGGAATTTGGTCGGCCGCCTGTTGATAAAGTTATAGGTAACTTCAATACCTTTAATTGGACACCAAGAACGTCCAATTCCACCTAGTCGTTTGAAAGTTATGATCATTTTACCGAGCGTGTTCAAATCTGTGACGTAATTGGGACAGAACGTAATGTTTTGTAGATTAGAAAATTTTAGATTCCGAATCAGCTTTTGCCAATACTTAGAAAAAGCTAGGAAATTTCATAAACTTCACGATGATGTACTCGTTTAATCGATTTGGAGTACTAGAACTAAAGTTATGCTAGATTGAAGCCTGTTGTCCCGACAGGACAGATTCTCTGTTTTTCGGTTTTGGGAGTAGTTTGTGAAGTCGGGGTAGACGAGCTTTTGTGTACTGTTTTTGGGGCACGTTTTGAGTGTGTGAAATGTTTGTGCAGGTGGTGTGACCCCGGGAGTGCCGTCATCCTCTCGCCAATCCGTCGCCCCCAGTTAAGGCAAGTGTATTGGAATGGGTAGCGTGTTGAATGTTGCTAGACTTGATTAGATTCAAATTGCTTTACGATATGATCCATGATTGATGTTTTCCTATGACATGATGAACATGATTTCATATTGATCATTATTGCGTTGTATTAAATGTTTATGCCAACCTTTACATGTTTATGTCATATGTGCATTCACAATGGAAGAGGTGTCCCATGCTGATGCGGGACTCTGTGTTCACACGTAGTGAACACGAAAGACCTACCTCGTAGTCCCATCCACGGTTGTGCATGGGAGCGAGTCAGTAAGAGTAGGCACCCTCCATCTACGGGATGGAAGGGGAAGGGGGTGCACGCCGACGGGTGTGCACTCGGCAATACCGGTATGTGCTTCGAGGAGGTATGTCCATTTGCATTGCATACATGATGATGATGAAATGAGTACAATGATATGGAGACATGAGTATGATGTTGTATATGAGATTATGACTTGTTCATGATGTTGAGCATGGTATGTAGTGATGTTAACATTGAATTGTTCTTTATGGTCCATTGCAATATACTTGCTGAGTGATGAACTCACGCTTGTGTTTTATGTTGTTTTAGGTACTATGACACCGGCATGTGGGAAGGGGCATTAGCTACACATCTTCACATAGCGCCACACCTATAGGCAGATTTATCAACTTAAGTCATGGTCATAATAAGTGCCATGAAACTTGGTGTATGGATCAAATTGTGTGCTTGTGTTCCTTATTTGCTTCGCTATAGTTTACGGATTGGTTGGATTTGGTATTATTGACTTATGTTGATGCTATATCCATTTATATTGCTGCTTTAGATGTCTTATGTCATGATATGACTTGCCTTGTTACTGCTATTGCTTCAATTCATGATAAAACAAAGGAGATGTTGCCGAAATTTTCGGTTTTAGCATTTGCACCTTTGCTATAATTTATCTTTATTTGTAGTATTTAGATGTTGTCTAGTCTATGTTTGGTAACATTCATGCATACTAGATGACGGGGTGTTACAGTCCGGGCCCAAGATTCTCGGTTAAATCCAAACCATGGGTGCTCCGTACGGTTTGCATTGTTTTTTTGCAGAAAAAGAGGGATTTCCTTCCCGCCCAGAGGTGAAACCCTAACATTGTGTGGCGCATTCAACGTGCCCTCTCAGAGGGGATCGGTTCCAATCTTCCCTTATTTCTTGGCCACCGCCTCTTTCTTCTTGCTTGTCTTCCCGGAATTCTTTCGCTTCAACCTTTCGCTAATACTCCTCGCTGCCTCCGGGAATGTGTCCTCCGTTGCGGCTGCGCCCGACGTGCCTTTCACATCCCAGGATTGGGCCACCTCAATAACAACGGAGGAGCTCGCGCAGCGGCGGGTGAGTCTTTCCCCACTCCTCGGTCAGAAGAAGTCATCGTTTTTTAATCTTTTTTCTGGCGCGGACTTGGCTTGCTCTCCAGCGCTTTCCTCCGCAGTCTTCTTTTTTATTTTGGAATCTAATTGACTCATCTTAACCCCAATTACATCCTTCAGATTACCGTTTTTGTCCACCTTTGCGAAGCTTATGTGGGCATTCGTCCTCATTTCAGCCTATTTTGCCATCTTTTCCTTCTCAAGCCCTTCTCGAATAAGAAGGCCCCCAAGCTGGCTAGGGGTGCTGGTCTTCAGCTTCGGGATGGGTTGAAGAAATCCTATTTTGCAATCCCTTTTCATTCTTCAAACAAAGGATGGCACCAGGAATGGTTCTACTGCTCCAACCTTGTGCCCAGCCTTCCTGTCTTTTCTGGTCGAGGACCCATCGTTAACGTTTCTTGGACCAAACTTCCACCTGATTTTGACGAGCGTGAAGTCGTGGAGCTTATGGCCATCATCCAGCAATTGAAGAAGGACGGTTTGCATGCGGTCGAGATCGCCACCAGCTTCGCCGTTCATCATGTCCAACCGCTGAAGGACCGGACTCACCCGGGGTATGAGTTCCAAGGGAGGTCAGACCCTACTCGGGAAACCTCTGACAAGATCTCAACGGGGGCTCTTGACAGTCAGCTGAATGACTTTTTTTCTCCCGACACCATGATGGACTTAAGCGGGTGTCCCAAGACTTATAGCTTGAAACAGCCTCCGCCTCAGGTAACCTCTTGTTTCTCATATGGGTTTTCTTCTTGCATCTCTTGCCCTGGCCGATTGGTCTTCTGTTCTGTAGGGCCGAGATGGTTACTTTTCCGATGCCACAGTTCCCGGGTATCCTAAGACCCCGAAAGAAAGATCAAGGAAAGGTAACAATCTTGAGTCCTTTGTCGAAGAGGACGTGGTTTTGGGGACGTTGTCATCAGAGTCCCCCAGCTGCCGGAATCCCGTCGCTCCTCCGGATGCTGCCACTCATCCAAAGGCGGGCTCGAAGTGGTTGGCTCCAGCTTCCGCTGCTGCACCGAGTGCCAAAAAAGGTAAGGGGGAGCCTGCCTAGCATCCCTCGGGTTCTCTTGTTGCTGCCGCAGCTGCGGGCAAAGAGCTCCCGACTGCGCCGGGTGCGTCGAAGGGAAAGGGACAGGCTGTGCAGTAGTCGCCGAAGTCTTGGGCCCCCTCGGTTACTTCACGTGGTGGCCCCATCATTCATGAGCCTTCGGGCCAGCCCTTAACGAAGCCGGCTCCACGAGTTTAGGAGGTCAACCCGCTGCCTTTGCCTTCGGGCAGCGGTCTGCCTCAACATGGAGGTGCTGGGGTGAAGATACGAAGGTCCGCCAGGTAACATGTGGTTTGTTCCCCTCGTTGGTTGTTGCCGGTTTGTCCGAGCGTGCTCCTGAATTTTCTTGTTACACTAGGAAGCCATCCACAGATGTTCCCGTTGATGCGTAGATTGCAAATCCCTAGGAGATCACTCCCGAAGAGGTCCCCAGTCTGGACAGAGTGCCTTCTCTGAGTGCTGCTGCTCAGGGGGGTGCCAAGGCAGCTCCCAGGGTGATCCCGGGTGGACCGCCGCTGGGTGCAGACCCTCGTGGGGGTGCCGAAGTAGCTCCGAAAGTTGTTCCGGACATTCTGCCTCCGAGTGCGGCCGCTCGGGGGACGCCGGAGTCACTGCCGAGGTCCCCCCGCCCCGTCACCTTCTCATCAGTGCCCACTGCCCCCAGTGAGCATGTAAACCCAAGTTTCGTCCGAAGGCTCTCCTCAAGTGCAGGAGATCCTGCGTTCCGAGGCAGTCGGGGGGCCTAGCCTCGTGCTCGGATCTTGGGACAGTGATGAAGAAGAGTGGGACACTGTCGACGACGCTGCTGAAGAGCGGGAGGTAGTGGAGCTTGAAGAGTGCGTCATCAGGAGTTCCCGACTAATCCGGGTAATCCTTCGCCCTTTCTTGCTGTTCGTTCCTTATCGTCTCTTTATACATGTGAGGTCGTGTTTAGTCTTTGGGGGACCGCCTGAAGAAGAAGTTGGACTTCCTGGGTCGCATTGTTCCCATAATTAAGACGAGTAAGGAACACCGAGACGAGCTCGACCAAGTTCGCAACGAACAGACTCAGGAGCTGTTGGGGCTTCGGAATGAAGTGCAGTTGCTTCGTTTGGAGAAGATGGACGTGACTGGCACTCTCCGACGTAAGCGCCCCCTTCGACCGACTGGCTTTGACACCCCCAATCCTTCTGTGCCTTAGCTTGTGCCCGACTCCCTCAGTCCAAGAGTCTGCCACCGAGCAACTCCGAGGTCAACTGGTGGCGTCAGAGGAGCAACACGGGGCGTTAGAGGCGAAGCTTAAAGCTTTGGAGGAGAGATGCCATGCACTGGAGGAGGGGTCCCAGATTTCGAAGGTGAAGCTTGAGGCCGCCGAGAGCCGAGAGCTCCGGGCTAAGGCTGAACAAGATAAGCTATCTGGGGACCTTGAACGTACGTGTCTGCCGATTGGCAGTCTTTGTAGTTTATTAGTCGATGAGAATTGTTGACTGATTCTGCTTGCAGAGTATCGGAGGAGGGTGCAGGCGCAGTTTGATGACCTCGAGGAGAGAGTCCAAAATGCACGCGCGCTGCGCTCTGCTTTCCAATGAGCCTCTGAATCGTGCTGGCCTTCCTGCATCCTCGTGACCCCTGCAGAGGAACTAAAGCTCTTCAACACCTTCGAGCAGCGCCTGAGAGGCTTAGGACCCACGTGAGGGAGAGGGTAACCATGAGCTCCAACCAGGCACTAGCAATTGTGAAGTTGTTGTATCCCTGGGTGGAGCTTGAGGCTGTCAAAGAGGGCTTCGCCTACACTGTGGATGATGCGCAAGCCATCACTTTCCTGAAGGAAGTCAAAGATGTATCGGAGTCCCTGGTTGAAAACCTGGAACTAGATCCTGCATGAACATGTGTAAGGGATGATTTGGAACCCTGTGTCTTTAAATGCGTGAGGATCTCGCTTGTTGTTTTGCCATCTTTGGGAGCTGTCCGTCGAATGCTTAGCCCGACTAGAGAAATGCTCCGTCAACCCATCTGACTAGGTTAGTTCCCGAGTGCGCTTTCCCTAGTGCTGGATTCTTCGAGTGCCCCAGTCGACTGCTGAGGGCACCGAGTGCTCCTTCCGACTGGTGAGTCTCCCGAGTGCGTTGTCCGAGTAGTGAGGCTCCGGAGTGCGCCTCCCGCACTACTATGGAGAGGGACATCAGTGGTGGTTTGGAAGAGACATCAGTGACGGTTTTTGAACCACCACAGATTAAGCGCCACTGATAATCGGAGATTATCAGTGGCGGTTTGAAAACCGCCACTGATAATAATCATTAGTGGCGGTTGGAGAGAAAAACCGCCACTGGTAATGATAATATCAGTGGCAGTTCCAACTAAAAACCGCCACTGATAATGCTCATACCAGTGGCGGAACCAACTAAAAACCGCCACTGGTAATGCTAATATCAATGGCGGTGTTTAGTTGGAACCGCCACTCGTATGAGAATTATCAGTGGCGGTTTTTAGTTGGAACAGCCACTGATAACCCCGACCCGCAATAAAAAAACCTGCATTTCTGGCTAGCCTCAGGAAAGTGCTAGCCATGCCCTCTGAAATAGCAGAATCTCAAAATAAGGTGATAGATATACCATCATGCATGATTCTAAACTATTTAGTATATATCAATTTTCTTTCACACATGAAATGAAATGTATCTTTATTTGCAAGCTACTAAGTAAATCAAACGTTAGGACAAAGAGAACTTTAGCATGGTCACCAACATTCATGCGTATGTTTATCGGATCCACCTGCTTATTGTCAAGTAACTCGATCTTCCCTTCCTGATAATGATAATAAAATAGTCAGGATAATCAAATGGTTTTGACAAAGTTTATAGGATGCTTGAGCTCACCAATCCAGCTACCATGCATGATAAGTCATAGACTTGCAGTAGCTTGTCAAAAAACTATATTTTGCAGACAGACTACAGTTTGGAAATAACCCATTAGTAAAAAAATTTGCAGATGGACTACAGTTTGGCAATAACCGATATAAAAAATTTGCATATACTTTGTATCTTACCTTCCACCACATGTATACCCATTGCTCCAACTGCAGCTGCCAGCAGCATGTAAGATGATAAACTGCCTGCAAAAGGAATGCATATGCGATTAAATAAATAATACAAGATTCAGCATATAAATCATGTGTGAGTTCATGCGAAACTAATTATAGTTGTTAGGAGAGCCTAATGAAATTTCAGTACAAATGATGAACCATGATCCAGCAAACCAAACGAAAGGTAAAGAAAGGAACAAACCCATCAAGCAAACAAGAATGGTAGATGCAACCTACACTCTTGTATATATGGATGGATTCTGTACAACATGTGTCAGTCTAGCAGACTTGGGTTCTCAAATGGTGGGTTTTGCCCCAAATATGCACGCATGCACAAAATATCTGTATTTTTCAAATGTTTTTACCTTTGAGCAAATAGACTAGATACATACAAGGAAAATGGCTGATCCTATAAAGTCTGCTAATCATAAATCATTATATGTGCGCAAATCAATCATTAAATAAACTATGGTGTATGGAAGATTTGTCGTTTGAAAATTTGAAAGTAGACAACAAAAAAGGCACCTATCTCCTCATTCATATGAAAAAAGAGCAGTCATGCAAGACATGAGTCACAATGTACACACCACCTTATTGGTTCAATGACACAAAAAACTAAAAAGAAAAAAACCATTTCTTGAAGCAAATTCAATAGTTTGCTCTTCAAAGGCTCTTCAAATACGACACAAAAAACTACAAAAAACTACAAAGAAAAGGGAAATGCGTTCATATACCATTCATTCTATTGGTTTGATGTGGAACTCGGACAAACTTAAGTTTTGTTATGAAACAAATGGATGCAAAAGGTAGCTATGTCATGGAGGATCTATATACAGTTAGGAGAAAATAACCTTCAAGTAAAAGACCTATGGTTGAAAATCATCTCTAGACAAAACTTAGATTAGATGGACAAAGCAACATTCATGGATGAAAACATATGAGTGTATAGTAGCATATATATTCATGTGGTATTGCGATCCAAACCTTACTTGAAGCAAATTCAATAGTTTGCTCTTCAAAGGCTCTTCAAATATGAGGCAATAACTTTTCCGAAAGATCCATTGTGTTTGCTATACCTGTATTCAGTAACAAAACAGCCAACAGATAAGTACAAGAATAGATTAAAATCACAAGTCAAAAGTAAAGAATAGGTACCTATCACAACTAGGTTCGAATTTGGCTTGGTGGGCCAATGAAGAATGTTATACAGCACTTGAAAAAAGATCCAAATGTCATATATGCAATTTAAGGAATACAGATATCATGAAATCCTGATGTCAATTCAGCTATTATTCTACACATAATAGTTTCATACTAATTTTTGGGTAACAAATACCTCAGTCATTGTAGGAAAGAGCGATGGCATCCCAATTTCCCGATGTGGTGGCAGATCTGGAAAAGACACATTACATACCAAAACAATGGTGGAGATGTGGGGCCCAAAATTCAAACATACTAAAACTTTTGTATCAACATAATGCAAACAGGAATTGCTACCGAACTATAAGTGGCAACCCATTCAACACATTACAAATGATAAACCAACAATGATGGTCATCTTCGGGGAATACAAAGATGAGCACCATCAACACTACATCCTAACCACATTTACAGACTTAAGATCTACTAACGAACCAACAACTTCCTAAGCTAAAAGCCTACGAGCCTTCAGAGTTGTTTGGAGGCGAAGGACGTGTAAGAAGAGTATGGATCACTGGATCGTTGTTGTCTTCGTCATAAAACTCGCCCTTTTTGTTGATGACTTCCTTCATGATGAAGTAGGCGAGCTGTCCCTGAATGGCTTGGATTTCAAGAGGAAGCAGTCCTGCCGTAGGCAATTTGAGGCACTACAAGTAGGAAAAATAAATCCCAAAGTTTATATATAGCAATTGAATGGTGCGAATAAATGTGTAAAGTTAACATGACAAACCTCTACGTCATTGTCTATTATTGTAGAACCTAAGATTTTGCGCATGTATTGGCACACGAAGTACCTACACAAATTTGTGCCTCGAGACTGCTTATGGCACTGCAAAAATTGAATAATCTAAGATGTCATGGAAGGAATTATTTACTATGAAATGCGATATAAGAATATTGCTTGCGTGCATACCGGAAATTTAGTACGGACTGAAAGTGATTTCTGGAATGGGGGTATCTCAAGTTTTTTGTACAATATCTTTTGAACGCCTCATTCATTAGACTTAACAGCTCTTCGTAGTCTTTTTTATCTTTGTCCAGCGGGTCCATGATCAGCATCTTGCTCTTTTCTAGAGTAATTACTACGAGAATCCAGTCGAACCTACATACGCATGTACGATGCTATAGTCATTACTCCTAGGATAAGAGTAATGAACGAATTCAACGAATAATTTAACTAGCCAGCGAGAAACTTACTTAAAATTGTATGGAAGAAGTATGAACTCCTTGTCTTGTAGTTTTAGCAATGCCCTGTATACGTATTCCTCGACCTCCTTTGGTGCTCTTGTGATTTCGGTCTGGCAGACCGTTCCCAGGTCGAGGAATCCCACTGGCCCCTTGGTTCTTCTCAGTTCAATCATCTCGTATCTAGATAAGGAAAAGGTTAGATATGACATTTATCGATATTACATGAATGTAAACCATGATTTATATAATAGCCACTTACAGTACCCAGCATCTCAACAAACACACATCGAGGGCGTCGTGATAGAACAAGTTGTGCAAGTTATCGAATTCTATCAGGAAGTAGCCAGCGTCCTCATGGTGAAAATGTTCCTCCTGGAAAATGGCAGTGATCACCTTCGGGAGTACATCTTGGTTGGATCGCTCCATGTACCAGTTATGTAATCGCTGCATCATGAGTGTTAGGCTATTAAACTTCGATTCGGTGACTAATGGCTTCCCAATCTCGAATCTCAACCTTTCTTGATTATCTTGTACTTTAGATTTCACCTTGCCCTTTCTTTTTCCTAGGATAACATCATACTCTGTTCTGGCTTCGCCTGATCTAACTGATATGGCTTGTCTAATGTCCCATTTCTTTGGATCAGGTGTTGTAAGTTCATCCTTTGAAGTAGTCACACTAAGCATTTCGTGTTGATGTTGTAACACCCCGGCATCTAGCATGCCTGAATGCTACCAAACATAGGCTAAACAACATCTAAATACCATAAATTAAGGTAAATTACAGCAAATGGGCAAATGCTAAAAAACCGAAATTTCGGCAGCATCTCCTTTGTTTTAACATGAATTGAAGGAACATCAACAGTATAGCAATATATGGCAATATAAGAGGCATCTAAAACAGCAATAATTAAAGGCATGACAGCAATATAAGTCTAATCCCAAGCATTCAATGTCTCCATGAGCCAAACGAACAATAAGACTCTCATATCGCAAAACTAAACCATAAATCAATATGCATCACACTTAATGTATTATCAAGACCCAATTGAGTGACTGTGGGAACAATTGAGTGATGCTACGTGTAGAAGTGTGACTAATTCCCTTCCCCGCATGCCGATCTCATGGTACCTAAAACAACAAGAAAGCACAAGCGTGAGTTCAACACTCAGCAAGCATATTGCAATGGTACACAAAAACAATTACATGGCTACAACAACTCATATCATGTCTTTCATCTCATTCATGATCACATATCAATATCATCACCATTATGTATGCAATGCGATGCGATGCTCATGTCTCCTTGGAAACTCATACCGGTATGGTTGAGTACACACCCGTCGGTGTGCACCCTCTCCCCCCTTCCATCACGAAGATGGAGGGTGCCTACTCCTCGCTTCCAAACACCGTGGTGGATGGAATCACGATGTAGGACTTACTCATTGGCTCTCCGGAATAGTCATAACTTTCTCACTGACCTTCCCCGGACTAGTTATGACTTTCTCACCGCCCGGGCCATGTAACATGCCATGTATGCAAATATGCCAACATCATAATTAACTTGTACATTAACACATGGCATCATAACATAATAAGCATACTCATCATATCATTGGCAATCATTAAAGCATGGCAAGTCATCATATCATATAAGCAATTTCATCTAGTCTCAACTAGCAATCTACAAACCGCTATCCATTACAATACACTTGCCTCAACCACGGGCAACGGCTTAGCGAGAAGTAGAAGGCACTCCCGGGGTCACACCACCTGCACATGGGTACCACACACTCACAATCATGTCCACAAAACAGTAAGCAAACCCTCTTCTGCCCCGACATTGCAAATTACTCGCTAAACCCAAAAACAGAGGTTCTGTCCCGTCGGGACAGCAGCCTTCCAAAAGGCATAACTCGGGTTCTAAGACTCCGAATCAATTAAATGAGTACATCCTCGCATAGCTTAGGAAATTTCCCAACTTTTTCTAAGTATATGGAAAAACTGATTTGGATTCTAAAGTTGTTTAATCTACAAAATACAGTGATCTGTTCCAATCACGTCACAGATTTTAACACGCTCGGTAAAAAAATCATAACTTTCAAACGGCCAGACCGAATTGGACGTTCTTTATACCCACGGAAAGATATTGAAATTACCTACAACTCCTTCAACAGATGTACGACCAAATTCGGACTCTATATTGACGAAAACCCAAGCCCTAGGTCGACTGCTCATGCTGCCCGAAACAAAGAACGTGGCAAACTCAAAATTCCATCTAATCTACTCAATTCCAGCACAACCAATTGATCTAAAAACATGATAATCACCCTTAGAACAGATCCTAGACCAACCCCAAGTATTACCATGGCCATACCTTCGCCCGACGACCGAAAACCCAACGGATCTCCTCCCGGTTCACGCGATCTCCTTCCTCGCTCCAAATCCACCGGATCTCCTCGTCGCGGAGCGCTCCAATGGACGGATCTTCGAGGTGTTGAGGTGGAGAACTCCCCTAGAGGCAGCAAGGGAGGTGGAGAGGGGAGGAGAGGGGTGGTGGCGCCATGGGGGAAGATGGAGAGGAAGGGGAAGGGTGGAGGCGCATGGGGGGGCTAGGGGGTGGCGGCTAGGGTTGAGAGAGGGAGTTTGGGGCGCACCAAGGGGTGGGGGCCAGATTTGGCTGCCCAAAAGTCCCCCCCTTGGGCCCAAACCCCTCCACCGGAGGCCCAACTCAACCCCCAAGGCCCAAAGTCCCCCGGAGAGGTCCAAACACCCGAAAACGGCCCAAAACCATGCTATAAATGGCATAACATAAAGTTTTAACCTCTATTTTCACATTTTATAAAGTTTTTGATCTCAACATTCACATTTTATAAGATACGACACTCTGTCGTGTCGCATTCTCCCCCCCCCTTCAACAGGATTCGACCTCGAATCCAAGACACACCAATACGCAACCCAGCAAAGCAAAAGATAGCTAGGTTTCACATCTCATACCTGAGGCGAAAAGCTCGGGGTACTTCTCGCGCATGCGACACTCCAGTTCCCAAACCGCTTCTCTCTTTGACTAAAGCCACTGGAACTACATTGATCGAGACCCGATGGTAAGATGCTTAGGCTCGAAGACCCACAGTTCTTACGATAACCCACGATCAACCTCTTGCAAGAACTTTACTCAACATTAAACCCAAAGCACCCATACAAGGCCTCGGCATGACCCAAGCGATAGGATAAAATCCCAAACAGACCACGAAAGGAAACGGTCTCACACTCCTCCTTCGATACATCCCTTGGCACTAAAGTGCTCGATCCCTTTAACCAAAGCCACTCTCCAGAAGGACATGGTACCAACTTCTAGATCCATCTTTCGCTCCCACACACAACAGTGATTGACGTCTCAACCTCTCAACCACACACAACGCAAACCAAGTGAGACACAACACTCTATGATTACTAACTACTTGAACCATCGGGGTTACATTCTGATCTTTTACAACAAGACCAACACCCACCCCACTACCACCGAAAGGAAAAGCCTACTTTACGGCCAGGGTTCTGAAAACCCGCAAAATCAATAACAGCCGAACATTCCACTTTGGTTGGCACAACACGCTCAATAGCCCGGCGACAAAAAGATCCAATACTCTTCGAAAACCGAAAGCAATTACTAGCAACCACCAAGTGGTCCACTAATAATTTGATCAACCCTACCGAGGGACACATAAACGGAAACAATTCTCCAAGAAGGTTTGAATTTGAACATAGACAACCTTCCATTACTCTTCACTTCTACACCATTTACAATCAACTACTAGCCACACCACATTTCTCTTACTAAGAAAGCCTCGCCCTCACATCCTTCCACTTAAAGGACCAGGACAAACAGTACCATTGATGAGTCAGCCTAACCGTAACATGAACCCAATTGGTCCACATACAACAACTCGAACTCCAAAACGCTAAAAGCCACATTGGAAAGAGTTCGGCAACAACCAAAGAGTACTCATTTTATTTTTCCTAAGCCAAGATGCAAAGAAAGCTCAGATCTCTTACACCACAACCAACATACTAGAAGATATTCATTCTTACTTCTCGTTCTAGAAGGCAATTGAAATCTCGATTCAGGACATGCATGCAGCTTTCCAAGAGCACTCCGGATTAGTCATATATCCATATATGACTTTCTCACCGACCTGGCTCAACGACTCTTTTATCATTTAACATCTATAAACGATGTCATGATTACTTTTCACCATTCATTCATCATGTAGCAACACTACCGAATAGTCATTCACAAGACGACTTCTTCCTCTGTATCACATGAATAAAACTCGAATAACATCGAGGATTGCGCTAATTCATATAAACTATGACGGCAGCATAGTTAACAAAGAAACACCACGTCGTGTCAAAACCCACCATCCATTTAAAGCTAACCTTGCAAAACCTCGCATTCTAACCAAAATCAACATTTTGGAACAGAACATCAACTCCAAAGTCAAACGTCTGCACACACAACCACCGCAATTTTTTTTCAAAGAGAAAGAGAAATTCATTTCAAAAGGGAACACTTTACTAACAAAATCACTTATGAACCATTCATAAAATCCACCTTGTGAAGCATTTTCAAACACCGCACACATTTTCAAATAACTCCAACTCTAGCCAAATGGAGTTACAAATTTAATCTCAAGAATCTCCAACACAACCCACTAAGACCTTCTGCTTCATTTAAAATTTACTCCAAATATGATGCAGCGCGAACGTGAAGGAGCGCGATCTGCTCAAAGACTTTTGGGTGTAAAACTATACTCATAGCAGAAATTGAACAAATTAGCCAAATCCAAAAATAGACACCAATTTCTACGAGTTTTAGGGAAACTCTGAAACACAGCATAAGGAATACTTTGACCAAAAGCATTCAACCAAGATAGCTAACAACCAAACCAGTCCAGAAGGTTTTAAACACCAACTTAGCATAAATACAATCATCTCTAGTGTTCCACTACGCTTTCCATTAAAGACTTCAAAATTCACTGCTTACTCATTGAGAAAGTCCAACCGGATTTAACAAAATTTTCATAACAATTTCTTTCTCTAGTTACGATTCCCAACACTTATAAATAAAGTTTACGATGCTTATAAAAAAAAACACCCAACCAATACTACTTCATCCTGTTCCCCAAAGACAAACACATCATACAACATCTTATTCTCGTTCTAAAACATAATACTTCAACAAATACTTTAGCATGATCAACCTATCAATTTTATACCATCCATAAGTCAACATCTTGACAATTGGAACCTGTGCAATCAATAAATGACTTCAACAAGTAAATATTATCTCCACAAGGCAAAGCTCGTAACTATGATTCTAAGACATACATTCATTATGGATAAAATTCTACATCTTATTAATTATCCATGGTCCACTCCATCACAACATGTTACAGTAACCTCCATTTTTAACAAGGATTTTCAACCATTAATCTAAGCAATTACCACCACTACTAAGCCATCAATATCAACAAACGGCATAATCATCAACCATCAACATTACGTTTAGCTACCCTATACATAGGTTATAACAAAATTACCACCACACAACATACTCCAACTATTGAGAATAGATTGAATACTAGCATTAACACTGCCCTTAACAACATCATTAACAGTAAGTCTTATGTCTTCTCAATTGATATCAATACCAGCATTGTAGAGACACAACTACATACTTCGAAATATACTAGTAGGTTGCAACAACATAAATAGCAACTCTAATCAACTTCCAAATTAAAGCCACTAGTCAACATGATTAAATTTCTCTATTAACCCGTTAGATTAGAACATCTTTAAAAAATCGGCAAGGTTTCTTTAACAGTATCATTAATTTACATCATCTTAATGTTCTAACTATGCATCAAGGTTTAAACTTTTAACATTAACAAGGATCATAAGCACTTTTAAAGGAAGGTAACAGATTCTAAGCATGTACATTAACCCATTTAATCATTCCCACTATGGGGTACTCTACATCACTAGAGGTTCACCTAATCTTAAGCTAAAGGTAACAATTACATTTAATTGTTTCAACTCGCAAATTAACTTAACAATACGTCATTCCATAAACCACATTGGTACATACTACATAACATGCTAAACAACAATTCTCACTATTAACAAACGATTTCAGTCAAAAGACTACTTACTTTGTTTGCAGCATTTTTTTATAAAAAAAACTCAACCCAAATTCACACGGAAACTTGACTCTCAAATTTGCAATGAGACAAACCCAAACTTGGTCATGCAAAAGGAATTCTCCAAAACACCTTTCAATCTCAAGGACTCCCATAGAGGAGAATGGTTGAAAGACAACTTTGTCGAAAGGGAACTAAGCGATCAAGTAATCCTTTTCAAATAAAACCTTAAGACCAAACCCCCAACCTTTCACGAAACAAGAAGGGTTTTCAAAGATGATTTCTTAAACCAGTAAAATGACGAAATCAAACACCACCTACTCCTACAAAGCCACAGGACTTCAGCCCTGACAACAGGTCTGGCATAATGCCGCAATAACTCTTTTGACCTCGGAGAAAGACAAACACAGGAATAGATTGAAAGCTTCTCGCCCATAAAGAAATCAACAAACTAAGCATCAAAGCTGGAAAGGCGACCAAAAGAAGCGCAACACTAGACTCTTCTTCTTCGCCTTCAACCGAGGAAGACAAAACCACACACCGTCTGAGAACAATCCGCGAAAAATCCAATGCCAAACACTTTTCTTTTGGTTTCAGTCAACTAAAACCAAGAAAACCAACCAAGATCGACCACAGAACGATAAAGAAGATCCGAAGGAATCCACCACCAAACTCTTCTATTTGCCTCCAGTCAACTACCCGATCTACGATAGAAAAGGTAAGCACTCTTTCCCCACAAGGGGTTAATAGTTCTTCGGTGATGGCCTTAACCGGCCATACCGTCAAACCACACCCTTACTATGAACAAAAGTGGTGACCGAAACCCTTCGGCACCACAACCCCACTTTATCACAACAACAAGCACAATTCAATCTTTTATCTCATAAACATAGCAACATGCATTATCAAATGAAGCATTCAACATCAAAGCTTAAATACAACATTTAAGCGTAAAGAAACGATACCCATACCCTTTCCTACTGTGCATCCATTGTGTGTCAAATTTTAGATTAGTTATACCACTTTTGCAAGTTTTAATGTTGCTATCCTATGACAAAAGTTTAGTTAAGACCTAAGCCATGTTTCTAAGTTATTCCACATCACATTTTAGTTGTACCCTATAGCATGACACTAAAAATACACATTCCAGGGACCTACAGCCTGCTCTGATACCAACTGTAACACCCCGGCATCTAGCATGCCTGAATGCTACCAAACATAGGCTAAATAACATCTAAATACCATAAATTAAGGTAAATTACAGCAAAGGAGCAAATGCTAAAAAACCGAAATTTCGGCAGCATCTCCTTTGTTTTAACATGAATTGAAGGAACATCAACAGTATAGCAATATATGGCAATATAAGAGGCATCTAAAACAGCAATAATTAAAGGCATGACAGCAATATAAGTCTAATCCCAAGCATTCAATGTCTCCATGAGCCAAACGAACAATAAGACTCTCATATCGCAAAACTAAACCATAAATCAATATGCATCACACTTAATGTATTATCAAGACCCAATTGAGTGACTGTGGGAACAATTGAGTGATGCTACGTGTAGAAGTGTGTCTAATTCCCTTCCCCGCATGCCGATCTCATGGTACCTAAAACAACAAGAAAGCACAAGCGTGAGTTCAACACTCAGCAAGCATATTGCAATGGTACACAAAAACAATTACATGGCTATAACAACTCAAATCATGTCTTTCATTGTAACACCCCAGCATCTAGTATGCCTGAATGCTACCAATCATAGACTAAACAACATCTAAATACCACAAATTTACATAAATTACAGCAAAGGAGCAAATGCTAAAACCGAAAATTTCGGCAGCATCTCCTTTGTTTCTCATGCTTCAAAGCAACAACAATAGTAAGGCAAGATATAGCTTGGTAAATGACAACTAAAACAGCAATAACAATTGATATGGCAACACTTATATCTACAAATAGCGAATTCAACCATTTTACCAATTATAGTGAAGCAAAAGATGAACTTAAGCTCAAAACCAAGCCGAGCACCAAGTTTCATGGCACAAATCTTATTATCATGTCTCCAAGTGATTAAACATAGACTATGAATGTGGAGCTACGTGTAGAAGTGTAGCTAAACCCCTTTCCCGCATGCCGGTCTCAAAGTACCTAAAAACAACATAAAACACAAGTGTGAGTTCATCACTCAGCAAGTATATTGCCATGGGCCAAAAAAAAACAATTCAATGTAACATCACTACATACCATGCTCAACTTCATGGTCAAGTCATAATCTCATATTCAACATCATATTCATGTCTCGAAATCATTGTTCACATATCGTCATCATCATGTATGCAATGCGATGCAATGCAATGCTCATATCTCCTGGAAGTTTATACCGGTATAGCTGAGTGCACACCCGTCGGCGTGCACCCTCTCCCCCTTTCCATCCCGTAGATGGAGGGTGCCTACTCCTCGCTTCCATTCACCACGTGGATGGAATCACGATATAGGTCTTACTCAATGGCGTTCCGGACTAGTCATAACTTTCTCACCGACCTTACCGGACTAGTTATGACTTTCTCACCGCCCTCGCCATGTCTCATGCCATGAATGCAAAGATGCCAACATCATAAAATAATTTGCACATTTACTTAAACCAATCATGGCATAGAATCATAATGGATCATTTTCATCATACCAATAGCAAGCATTAAAGCATGGCATGTTATCGCATCATAAATTCAATTTCAACTCATCAAAACTAGCGATCTACAAATCGCTACCCATTCCAATACACTTGCCTTAACCTCCGGCGACGAATTGATGAGAAGTAGTGGGCACTCCCGGGGTCACACCACCTGCACATAGGCATCACACACTCACAAACATGCCCACAAAACATTACACAACATTCATCTAACCCAACTTCGCACCTTACTTACAAAACTCAAAAATAGAGGCTCTGTCCGGATCTCCTCCCGGTTCACGCGATCTCCTTCCTCGCTCCAAATCCACCGGATCTCCTCGTCGCGGAGCGCTCCAATGGACGGATCTTCGAGGTGTTGAGGTGGAGAACTCCCCTAGAGGCAGCAAGGGAGGTGGAGAGGGGAGGAGAGGGGTGGTGGCGCCATGGGGGAAGATGGAGAGGAAGGGGAAGGGTGGAGGCGCATGGGGGGGCTAGGGGGTGGCGGCTAGTGTTGGGAGAGGGAGTTTGTGGTGCACCAAGGGGTGGGGGCCAGATTTGGCTGCCCAAAAGTCCCCCTCTTGGGCCCAAACCCGTCCACCGGAGGCCCAACTCAATCCCCAAGGCCCAAAGTCCCCCGGAGAGGCCCAAAAACCCGAAAACGGCCCAAAAACATGCTATAAACGGCATAACGTAAAGTTTTAACCTCCATTTTCACATTTTATAAAGTTTTTGACCTCAACATTCACATTTTGTAAGATACGACACTCCGTGGTGTCACAGAGGTGCTGGTGACGAATGGGCTCCTAGAATAGGCTCCTTTGAAGTGGGCGCACTAGCCATTTGACGCTTAGGTGTTGGTGATGAATGGGCGAGTTCTACTGCATGAGAGTCTGGCACTACATGGTCCAAGACGATGTCACGCTTACGCCACTGGATGAATGTGTGAACGACACTTCCTAGAGTTGTAACCTCGTCATTACAGGGCATTTCCAGCCCGATGTCAACAAACTGTGGAAGCACCGTGTCCACCTGGACCTTTGCATAACCTGGAGCTATCGGAGAGTTGTGCAAAACATCCCCTTGTTGGCATGGATAAGCTATCCCTGTAGCAGCCTGTAGAAATATGTTCATGGCAGGTACATTGAGCTGGCAGGGTGTGGGGTCTTGTATGTCGTCCACAGGATAATGGGTGTTATCCGGTTGTACCAATGGTGTGGACGCGCAACTGCTATGGCGATTTGTAGGGCTGGCGAGAACAGTGTTGTGTCCTTGCGACTGGCTCATGGCTTCTTGTACTTTTTGTTGAACTTGTTTTTCAATGGTACTTTGTAATTCTCGAAGCATCTTTTCCTTCATTTGCTCCAAATCCCGTTCCGCACGCTCTTCTTTGGCTCTCTTGCGACTGTTGTAAGAGTCTCCGTGCTATGGAAAACCTATCTTCCAGGGAACCTTAACTCCAACGCCTCGTGTCCGAGCAGGGTGCTCTTTGTTTCCCAAGGCCGCTGTTAGTTCGTCCTTCTCCCTATCCGCGTGAAAATTTCCTTGGGTGGACTCGACGTGCAGCTTCTGAATTCATTGGGAGATTGCCTCATCATTTCTGCTTTTGAATGATAAGCCCCCATCAGACATGATAGATGCCCTTGCTAGTACATAATGCTTAACTTGGTCCGGTAGTCCGGCCAAGGGACTTGTGCTAGTCGATCGGACTGCATCTAATTCTTGCCTCTCCCACTAAGGAATTTTACCCGTGTACCCACACGTGCCTAGTCTGTGGGGGTGAGTGTTCCTCCTTGCGATCTGTCGGTGGTGCTCACTGGATTTCATTGCTATTTCATCTTGCTTCATCATAACAAATTCATCCCAATATGACTCTACTTTAGGATAATCTCTGATGGCTGACCGATTTTTCATCACATAGTTTGTATTTAGCCTGGACTTGAAGTTCCTCCATGCGACACCATGGTAATCAACGCATTTCGATGCACGAGCTCTTCGGCATCTTCGGGGAATTCAAAAGATTCTTTCAGCTCTATCCATAGATCCATTTTTGTGGCGCCGGGCACTTTGTGCCAATCCAAATAGGTGATTGGAACTTTATCCCTTACGATGTACCCGCATGTTGACCTATATTTTGATGCTATTTTTCTTGGTGAAAGAGGGACTCCAGCATCTGAGACCCTCGTTATGGTATGCTGGCCTTCAGGCTTCTTAGTTTTCCCTCGGCCTCGATGTCTTGCAACAGGAGCATTAGCATCTCCGGCAGCGGGGGAAGCCTCGGCATTTGAGGTGGTTCGATGGATATTAAGGTATCTGCTTGGGCTTGAGTTCGGGGATGGGTTGGAAGCATCCTCCAACCCAGGCTGGGGCTCAGACTTCATAAGAACTACATTTCGAAAGTAAACATAATTTAAGGAATTACGGAAATATCTAAAAATGGATGAAATATCAAAACTTGTTGTTTGATAGTTCTAGGAAGCAATCAATTTCTGGAAAGTGTCGTTGAGGACATTAAAGGTAGCAAAATCTAGTTCATACATTGTGTAGATTAGTTAAATGTGTAGAATAGTCTGTACATCAGTTAAATGTGTAGAATATCACAGCAAATTGAAGAGAATGTAAGTTAATTGATTGATAGTGCTCTCAGGCACTTGGTGTAGGAATGCTAGAGCCTAGCTCTTACCTCATCTACACCTGGGTCAAGTTTATCTCATTTGAACTAAACAATTAACTTTGTAAAGATGGCCTTGAATCCTTACCTTCCTAATCATGCAGTATAAGGTATTATTTATTCAATTTCATTGTTCTTATGATAATACCGTTGGAATAATATATATATACAGATTGTAGGTTATTTAATCAACCGAACCAACATATATAGCAATGCATGTTGGCAAATAAAGTAACACATACAGTAATCAAAAGAGGACAACTACTGGTAAAGAATAATGAACAAGCTTTGCAACAGTGAAATGAAGTAAACAATTTTTAGCATGTGAGTACTGATTCAAGGCCTAATTCACAACCTTAATTGTCTAATTCATCAGTTGACCCAATTTGCATCATCGAGCAACAAAAGAAAAAGCAAAAGAAAACATTGAAGCATTGACATGTATATTGAAAATTAGAATAATGCACACTTTGTCATATGATGGCAGGACCACTACACTTATAGATGACAGGTATATTGAAAATTAGAACAAAGCAATCAGAACCACTACACTTATAGATGGTAGGATGCCATACGAACATGATAACACCTAAATGACCACTGTTTTCAAGATTGCAGTTTCCAACCTACATATTCCATCTACACATTCCATCTACTGTTTTCAAGATTGCAAAGATTGCCATTGCAACACATGAACATTCCATCTACTGTTTTCAATATTACCATTGCAACCATGCAGGGCGGGCACAAATGACAGCATCATATGGCATCAATTCCTATACAATCTTTACAAAAGAATGCACTTCTGATCATCCCTATACAATCAAAAACTGTGACTTCTTAACCTCCAAATGCAACACAATCATTTTCATTGATTCAACACAGGAGACGCGCATAACACTGATTCAGTTGTGAGGCTTTTACGCGAGGATTAAATATGCATAAAGAGGAAATAGAGATAAAGATTGAACTAATCACAATTTAATTAACTTAAGTGATTATCTTGTACTAGAGGTTAATGAATTAGTTGTGCTCTCTATGAGCTGAGTAGTTGATTTGTATTATTATACAGCTAACATACAAAGCTTTCATGCTTTACTCAATCGAGTACCCCACTCGTTCATGTCATTTTCTTATAATCAAGGCCTCATCTTACATCAGATCAGGTCATTAAACTAGGTAGTTTGTTTAAATGACCTTAACTAGATACCAACATGTCGAATTGAAAATATTAATAGAGTTAGTTGGCCTACGATATGTCAATTGAAACTAACTAATCGAGTTTGATTATGACTGAAGGTATTAACTAAACTAAGGATGTTAATTGCACAAAACACATTCATAATCTGTATGTACTTACCCTTCCTTTATCTTGGACCAAACTTAACTAGATACCAACATTTGAGCTTTCATTGATTCAACACAGCAGACGCGCATATAATCATTTGAGCTGTCATACAAGCACAAGACAGATTGCTAATGGAGACATACCAAATTGGCCGACGAAGATGGGGACGGGGACGGGGGCGGCGCCGATGGGGATGGGGGGCAGGTGTAACACCCCGGCATTTAATATGCCTGAATGCTACCAAACATAAGCTAAACAACAACTAAATACCACAATTTAACATAAATTCCAGCAAAGGTACATATGCTAAAAAAAACAAGATTTCGGCAGCATCTCCTTTGTTTTAACATGAATTAAAGGAGCAACAACAGTATAGCAATATAATGCAATATGAGAGACAGCTAAAACAGCAATAATCAGAGACTTAACGACGATATAAGTCTAATATCAAGCACTTAATGTCTCCAAGTGTCAAACGATCAATAAACCACTCACATAGCAAAGCTAAACCTTAAAGCAATAATCATCACACGCATTTTATTATCGAAACTAATTGAATGACTTGTGGAATCAAAAGGGTGAAGCTACGTGCGGACGTGTGACTATCTCCCTTCCCCGCATGCCGTTCTCATGGTACCTAAAACAACAAGAAAATACAAGCGTGAGTTCAAAACTCAGCAAGCATATTGCAATGGACAACAAGAACAATATCATGGCAATAAAATCTCCCATCATGTATATCATCTCATTCATGAACACTTAACAATATCATCATCGTTATGTATGCAATGTAATGCAATGCTCATGTCTCCTTGGAAACTCATACCGGTATGGTTGAGTACACACCCGTCGGTGTGCACCCTCTCCCCCCTTCCATCCCGAAGATGGAGGGTGCCTACTCCTCGCTTCCGTTCACCACGGTGAATGGAATCATGATGTAGGACTTACTCATTGGCTCTCCGGATTAGTCATATCTTTCTCACCGACCTTCCCGGATTAGTTATGACTTTCTCACCGCCCGGGCCATGTAACATGTCATGTATGCAATTATGCCAACATCATATTTAACTCACATATTAACACATGGCATCATAACATAATAAACATGCTCATCATATCATTGGCAATCATAAAAGCATGGCAAGTGATCATATATCATGTAGTCAATTCCATCTATTCTCAACAAGCAACCTACAAATCGCTATCCATCACAACACACTTGCCTCAACCACGGGCAACGGATTGGCGGGAAGTAGAGGGCACTCCCGGGGTCGCACCACCTGCACATAGGTACCACACGCTCACAATCATGTCCACAAAACAGTACGCAAACCCTCATCTACCCCGACATTGCCAACTAATCGCAAAACCTAAAAACAGAGGTTCTGTCCCGTCGGGACAACAGCCTTCCAAAAGGCATAACTTGAGTTCTGGGACTCCGAATCAATTAAACGAGTACATCCTCGCGAAGCTTAGGAAATTTCACAACTTTTCTAGTTATAGGGAAAGACTGATTCGGACTCTAAAGTTGTTTAATCTACAAAATACCGTGATCTGTTCCAATCACGTCACAGTTTTTAACACGCTCGGTAAAACAACCATAACATTCAAACGGCTGGGAGGAATTTAAAGTTATTTATATCCACTGAAAGATAATGAAATTATCTACAACTTCTTCAACATCCGTACGGACAGATTCGGACCCTAAATTGTTGAAAACTCAAACCCTAGGTCGACTGCTCATGCTGTCCCAAAACAGAAACGTGGCAACATCTAGATCTAATCCTAATAACTCAATTCCAGCACCACCAATTGATCTAAAAACTTGATAAACACCCTTATAAAAGTACCTAGCCCAACCCCAAGGAATCCCATGGCAATACCTTCGCCCGACGACCGAAATCCCAATGAAACTCCTCCCGGATCGCTCCTCGCTCCACGCTCCTCGCTCCTCGCTCCAATGGATGGATCCACGAGATGTAGGGGTGGGGAGGCCACCCTAGGGCAGCAAGGGGGTGGAGGAGAGGTGGTGGAGAGGTGCAAAAGGGGGGCGCACGGCACAAAGGGGAGAGGGGGAGGGAGGTGATGCGGCTAGGGCACCAAGGAGGTGGGGGCGCACAAACCAGTTGGGGGCAGCAAGGGGCAGGGGGGAGGCCTTTAACCAGCCCCCACACCTAATCCTAATCCTAAATGGATTCCCACTCCATCACACCAAAGCCCACAACCCCCGCTTTTAGGCCCAAACTCCCCCGGGAAGGCCCAAAACCCCGAAAACGGCCCGGAAACGCTATTAACCTCCAAAACCTATGGTTTTAACCTTATTTCCACATCTCATATTGTTTTTGACATTATCATGCTCAATAAATAAGGATACGACACTCCGTGGTGACACATCACTTCATAAGGCCCAAAAACACGAGTAAACCTCAAGCCGAAAGGTTTTATTCTCTAATTTCACATTTTATAATGTCACACCATACCGTAGTGTCACATTCTTCCCCCCTTCAACATGATTCGACCTCGAATCCGAAGGACGCCAAAAATCAACAACAAAATCCCCAAGGGAGAAAAGACTTCTCTGCAGCACAAAACAACGTCACGAAACCTCAAACCGGAACAAACGACAAGCGAGTTCTCAAATCCAACACTTGGCGAGAAAAGTAATGATCTAGCTCAACTAAGGGAACCTCTCACAAATCGACCTTCACTTCAATTCCTAAACAGAATCTGCGTTTCAACCACAAAGGGCTCCATCAATCCAACACGCTCGAATCCTCACGATAAACACTTCACACTTCTAACACAACCAACCTGACTACCACACTCCATTAAACTCGACATGACATAATCAAAGCATGTCACAATTCCTTTAACGACCTCTCTACATTCCCGAAAATTTCCATCGAGGAGAATAACTCATTAAGGCACACTTGCCCTTCCGATACACGATCATACTAACATTTCATTCCATCATCTCCCAGGCAAGACTCAAACTCAAAAACAACTAGTGAGGACAATTGCTCACGGCAGGACAATTATCACCGATCTACCGTCAACTTCACTTCCACCCATCGCTACTCTTAGTAAAGGTTAAACCCATACATCATCAACCTCCATCACAAACCACCCTTATACCACTAAGGTTCGACACCTAGCCCCAAGCTAGGATCGTAAACCTTACCAAACCACAACTGGTTCCTTCCTTAAGAGGGTCTCACCCTCACACAAAACACTTAGCTATCAAGCCCAAGTGTACACACGACAACTCAAACCCAAAGCGTTAACAACCATTTTGGAAAGAATTCAGCAACATCCAAGCCAAATCACAAAGGAAGCGTAAATCCCCTACATCACAACCAAAATACCATAATTTCTTCATTCTTTCTTTTCATACTAGAAAGAAATGGACATCTCGATTCATGACATGCATGCACACTTTTCAAGAGCACTTCGGATTAGTCATATCCTTATATGACTTTCTCACCGCCCTGGCTCGACGACTCTTTTATGATTAATTTTGCATAAACAATGTCTCGTTTTCCTTTTTCACCCTTCATTCATCATGTAACAACGGTACCGAATAGTCATTCACCAAATGACTTCTTCCTCGGTACCAAATGATGGAAACACAATTAACATTGAAGGTTGCGGAAATTCATATAGACTATGACGGCAGCATAGTTGACAGTAAAACACCACATCGTAAAAGAACCCACATCAATTGAAAACTGAATTTGCAAAACATTGCATTTCATCCACATTCAACATTTTGGAAGAGAACATCAAAATTTCAAGTTGAGCATCTGCTCCCACAACCATCACAAACTTCCTCAAGGAGAGGGAAACTCATTCCCAAAAGGGGAACACCTAACTAACAAAATCACTTTGTAAAACATTCATAAAATCCACCTTTTTGAAGCACTCGCAAACATCACACACATTTTCAAAATAACTCCAACTCTAGCCAAAAAGTGTTACAAATTAAATCTCAAGAGTTTCCAACACAACCCACTATGTCCATCTGTTTCCTCTAAAATTTATTCCAAAGGTAATTCAGTGTGGACGCGAAGGAGCGCGATCCACTCAAAAACTTTTGGATGTGAACTCAAACTCACAACACGAACTAAACAATTTCGTCAAAACCAAAGGTCGACAACAAACACTACGAGTTTTGGGGAAACTCTGAAACTCAACATAAGGAACACCTCAACCGAAAGCATTCAACCAAGATGGCAAACAACCAAACCAGTCCAGAAGGTTTTAAGCACAAGCTCAGCATGAAACCCTATACTTATCCTTTTAAACATTCAATACTCATTTTTTTTTCTCATGGAGAAACCCCTCAGGTTACAACAAGAGCTTCAAAACAAATTCTTTCTCTTATTATCTTCCCCAATACTTATAAATAAAGTTTATGATGCTTACGAAAAGACATCCCACGAAGACTAAGTCAACAAGATCCCCACTGACCAACATAACAAATAACATCATATTCTAGATTTGAAACAAGTGCTCCAACAAAACTTTCAGCGTGACCAACCAATAAATTTCATACCACCTATATGTAAACGTCTCGACAATCGAAACTTATTCAGTTAACAAGCGACTTCAACATGTAAATATTATTTCCACAAGACAAGGTTCGTAAATATGATTCTACGACATACCTTCATTAAGAATAAAATCATTCATCATGTTAATTACCCAAAGTTCACTCCATCACCACATGTTACAAATACCTCTATTTTAACCATGGTTTTTGAACAAGTAATCTAAACAATTACCACCACTACTAGGTTATTAATAACAACCAACGAGCATAATCATCAACGACAACATTACTTTCAGCTACCCTATAGATAGGTTACAACGAAATTGTCACTACACAACATACTCCAACTATTAAATTAAATTTAATAAGTTAGACCAGCACAAAGTTCTTGCAATATCATCAAACTACAAAACCCATATCTTTCCAATTGGCCTCGACACTAGCATTTTAGGAACACGACTGCATACTTCCAATCATGCTAATATTTTGCAACAACATGAATAGCAACTCTAATCAACTTCCAAGTTAAGGTCACAAGCTAGCATGATCAAATTTATCTACTAATATGTTTAAATTAGAACATCTTTAAACAACCAGCAAAGCTTCTTTAACAATATCAGCAGTTTACATCATCTTAATGTTCTAACTATGCATCAAGGTTTAAACTTTTAACATTAACGAGGATCATAAGCACTTTTAAAGCAAGGCAACAGATTCTAAGCATGTACATTAACCCATTCAATCATTCTTGCTAAGAGTAAACTACAACACTAGTAGTCTATTTATTCTCAAGCTAGAGATATTAATCACATTGAATTGATTCAACTCAAAATTTAACTTAGCAACACATCAATCCATAAACCACATTGTTACCTACTACATAACATGCTAAATATCAATTCTTACTAGGGACAAACGATTTCAGTCAAAAGACTACTTACTTTGTTTGCAGCATTTTAGTTTTAAAACTCATCCCAAATTCATAAGGAAACATGACTCTCAAAATTGCAATGAGACAAACCCAAACTTGGTCATGCAAAGGAATTTTCCAAAACACTTTTAAATCTCAAAGACTTTCCCATAGAGGAAAATGGTTGAAAGACAACTTTTCTCGAAAGGGAACCAAGTGCTCAATTAAACCTTTTCAAATAAAACCTTAACACCAAACCCCAAACTTTCACAAAACAAGAAGGGTTTTTCAACGATGATTTCTTAAACTAGTAAAATAACGAAATCAAACACCACTTACTCCTACAAAGCCACAGGACTTCAGCCCTGACAGTCGGGTCTGGCACAACTCCGCAATAACTCCTTTAACCTCGGAGAAAGACAAACACATGAATAGATTGAATGCTTCTTCCCCATAAAGCAATCAGCAAACTAGGCATCAAAACTGGGAAGGCGCCCAAAAGAAGCGCAACACTAGACTCCTCTTCTTCGTCTTCAACCAAGGAAGACAAATGTCGGGACCCCGAATTTACAAATCCGGACCCTCTGTGTATTCAGCACTAGTCCAGGAACGCGCTAGTGCACACAGTCTTAACATTGGTAAATATCACAATCATACCATTCGATATTATCAAAGTACTTTATTTAAATAACCAAAGTGGTTACTCGACGTTATGGCCAAGTTACAAATATATGCCTCGCAAGGCGAAACTTATTCAGAGAAAAATAATAGCAGCGGAAAATCAAATAGCTTCGTGGCGCCATCCAGTATACCACAGGCAATGGCGGGCTCGCATCCCTAAGTAGACGGATCCTCTTGGAATTCCTCCTCCGAAGTGGCGTAGTCTCCTCTTCAAGCGGTGTTGTGTTGAGGCAAGGGTGAGTACTTGGTACTCGACAAGTCATGCACAGAATGCAAGCTAATATACTATATGCATGGCTTGGTACAAAGGAATAGCTCAAGGTATATTTGCGATGCTTGACTTTTGACAAGTAATATAAGTAGATTCGAAAGCAGTAGAAATAAGTAAAGCGTAAATAACTTTTCAAGAAGTTTTAATAAACATTTTTTTTCCCATCCTAACCACATTTCCATCATCTGCATTATTAAACCAACCCAACTTTTCAAACCAAAGTTATTTTTGAGAAAATCTAACCCTTGACTGTAATTCCCGAGCGATGTCCAATACCGCGGACACGGCTATTCGAATAGATTCTAAACTCTGCAGAGGTTATGCACTTTACCCACAAGATACAGTCAAACACCACAAAGGCGAGTTCAAGTAACAAAGTCTTTCGGAAACCTCTAACAATACAAGTGGTCCTCCCCGGTTATTGCGCACTAACCCTTCCCTTCGCTAAGGCGAAGTCTAGGCCAATCAACCGTTAGATGGGTACCTGGCCTCAGCCCCGGTACGCTCCCCCGTACAACTTACACAAAGGGTGTAGTTGACCTCCTGAGGTCCCACAGGTACGTTATTAGCAACTTAGTCAACTAGGTCCGTCCCATTACAGACATGTGGTTGCACGTTAGACCCAGTTCAAAGGCTTGCAAGGTTAAGTCCTTAGGGTGACCAGGGCAAGACTACCCGAAGAACCAAATCAACATCCCCAATGCCACAACTGGCCCACCTGATTACTCTTGCCACATGCCCGGCCGAAATCGTTTATCAAACCCGGTTGATTACCATGCACCACGTGCCATCAACATCACATGATACTTTTCCAAAACAGGTTCAATATATCATTAAGTCAATATTAACATTTGATTGTCCAAAACCATGTCATGAGCACGTAGCAGGTCTAAGCAGTATACTACAACGGTCTAAAACCCATGTTGGCAATTTACTAATGTCCAACTAGTAATCCACAACTAAGGTGACAAAGGGTCATGGCACATACTTAAATAATCAAGGTGTCATACAGCATATTGGTATTTATCTAACCCCCATGTTTAAACAAAGTATCTTTCTAATTGATCTAGCATGCAATAGTTTAAATCAAAATAGATTTCGAAATAGGATCAACATGGTCAAAGCACAACTTGCCTTCAAAAAGTACTTGCTCTTGGTCTTGAGTTGGATCCTGAGTCAATACTTCTCCTTCGAATCCTTCCGGCACTTCAACATCTACTCGTAAAGCGTGCAAATAGCAAATACCCAAATAAACAATAGGCAAAAAGTGTCCAAACAACCAAATAAAATCCATAAACAGAAAGAACATAATTTTATGGATTTTTAGAAACTGAAATCGTCAAATTTGGAGTTAAGACGCAAAAGTTATGATTATTTAAAGTTTGCATAATCATTTAAATAATTTTGCAGAGAAAAACTTTAGCCCAAAAATTAAATAAAATTTATATTTAGGTAGATCTAAATTTTTTACAAATTTAGAAATTTGAATCACTCAAATCGGAGTTGAAACGCAAAAGTTATAAGCGTTTGAAGTTTGAAACAAAATCTGAAATCATTATTTCGAATTAGTAAATCATTTTCTTTTTCGGAAATTAATTATTGCGTCAGCATGGACACGTGGCAGCCTCTGATTGGTTGGTTGGCGTCGGTAGGTCCATGGACTTGGTCCACGCTTGGCTCGGGTCCACCGTGGACTCGGTCCACGACTCTACGTGTCGGCCCGACATGTGGGCCCACTCGGGTAGCGTCATCGGCCCGGCGTCGGCGAGGCTCGACCGCAGTCGGCAGGTGGGACCCACCGATAGCGTCATGGGTGGCGTCGGCGCTTGGCTGGTCGGCCGTGACATGCGGGCCCCTCGACACGCGGGCCCGGCGTGTCGGCGTCCTGCCTGCCAGCGTGGGCCAGCGGCGCGTCGGTCCAACTTCCCGACACGTGGCGCCAATCTCGGCCGTTGATTTGAAATTCAACGGCGCGATTAGATCCAGGGTTAACGTGTTGAATCTACTCGATGATCGTGGGCCGTTCGATCTAGATCGGACGGTCGGATCTAATCTATAATAATCACTACCACGGCGCGTGGCGATTGTGAACCGTTGGATCTTGATCCAGCGGTCGAATCTAATCGGGTTTGGAACACGTGAACTCACCTCAACCGCACGATCAAGATCGGACGGCGCACAGAGTTCGCGAGGGCGATGGCGGCAGCGGGCTGCGAGCTGCACCACCGGAGAGCGGAGACGACGACGAGCCCGACGGCGCTCCGGTCGTTCCGGCGAAGTGAGTGGTCTCTTCAGTGCGCTGGCCGGGTTCGGTTAGGCTCCTTCGGCGGAAGGCAGCGACGGCGGCGAGGCGAGGCAAAAGCGGCGGAGTGGCGCTCAACTACGGCGAGCTCGCCGACGGCAAGCGGCGGCTTTCGGCGAGATGGCTCGAGACGGTGCGCAAGGATGAGGGCAACCTCGGGCGTGACCAGGGCTTTAAATAGCCTCGGCGTTCGTGCGAGGCGGAAACCTAATTCTACGGCGCGGGCGGCGGCGTGAGTCCGGCTCGGACTCGGAGACGACGACGCGGCCTCCACGTGGCACGATCAGCGGCCCACGATCGCCGGGCGCGATCGGATCCGGGCGGATCTGGCTCGAGCCGTGCAGGCGGATCTCGGCCGTTGGATCTTAATCCAACGTTTGGGATTGATTAGTTTTGGGAGCTGGTTTGGTCGAGTCAACTGGATCGTGTCTGACTCGAGTCCGACTCGGGTTCCGACTTCGATCGGATGAGCGATACTCGACCGAGTTGAATTTCAATGATTTAATATTTAAAATAATTCGATAATTCATTTAATTCATTAAAAATAGCAAATGACTCGAGAAAAATTCCAGAAAAATTCTGGAAAATATTTTGGATTATTTTGGACTCAAATAAAATATTTCCAACAAAATTTTATTTGCAAAATTAAATTATTTAATTATTTCAAAATGGAATAAATTCAAATAAATTCCAAATAAATCCAAATAAATTCCAGCAAATTCCAAAAATTCACCAAAGTGCCAAATCACACATGAATTCAATAAAAGCAAAATTTTGGGGTGTTACAAACCTCCCCCCTTAATAGAATCTCGTCCCCGAGATTCAGGGCTTACTAAAGGAATAGGTTTGGAAATTCTTTCTTCAAATCCTCTTCGCGCTCCCAAGTCGCTTCGCTTTCTTCATGGTTGCTCCACTGAACTCTACAGAAACGGGTTGACTTGTTTCTAGTTTCTCGATTGTAACACCCCAAAATTTTACTTGTCCTAAATTCATGTGTGATTTGGCACTTTGGTGAATTTTTGGAATTTTCTGGAATTTATTTGGATTTATTTGGAATTTATTTGAATTTATTCCATTTTGAAATAATTAAAGAATTTAATTTTGCAAATAAAATTTTGTTGGAAATATTTTATTTGAGTCCAAAATGATCCAAAGTATTTTCCAGAATTTTCTCGAATTTTTACGAGTCATTTGCTATTTTAATGAATTAAATGAATTACTAGGAATTATTTTAAATATTAAATCATTGGAAAATCAAACTCGGGTCAAGTACTGTTCATCCGACCGAAGTCGAACAAAGTCGGACTCGAGTCCGACCGAGCCACGCCGACTCGACCAAACCCACTCTAAACCTAATCAATCCCAACCGTTGGATCAAGATCCAACGGCCGAGATCCGCCTGCACGGCTGAGCCGTATCGGCCCGGATCCGATCGCGCCGCGGCGATCGCGTGGCCGTTGATCGCGCCACGTGGACGGCTGAGAGTCGTCGTCTTCGCCGAGACCGAGCCGGACTCCGCCGCCGTGAAGAACTAGGTCTCCGTTTTCCGCACGAACGCCGAGGCTATTTAAAGCGTGAGACGCGTTCCCGAGGTTGCCCTCATCCTTGCGCACCCGTTCCTCGAGCCATCTCGCTGAGCGCCGTCGTTTGGCCGTGCGAGCTCGCCGTAGTTGGAGGAAGTGACCGCCGCGGGTTTTGCTCGATTCCGTCGCCGTCCGTCGTCTTCCGCCGAGAAGGAGCCCAGATCCGGAACCACCGTGACGAGACGCACCCGAAGAGACCCTTCACTTCGCCGAGCAACCGAACGCCCGTCGGGCTCGTCGTCGTCTCCGTCTCCGGTGGCTGCAGCGCCGCCACGTCGCCATCGACCTCGCGAGCTCGGTGAACCGTCAGATCCAGATCGTGCGGTTGAGGTGAGTTCACGTGTCCCCAACCCGATTGGATCAAGATCCAACGGTTCACAATCGCCACGTGCCGTAGCGGTACTATTATAGGATTAGATCTGGACCGTCCGATCTAAATCGAACGGCCCACGAGCATCGAGTAGTTTCAACGTGTTAAACCCTGGATCTAATCCGCGCCGTTGATTTTCAAACCAACGGCCGAGATTGCGCCACGTGTTGGGAAGGTGGACCGGCGGTCGGCGTCATGCAGCGTGTGGCGCGTGTCACGACACGCGGGCCCCGCATGTCAGAGGGCCCACACGTCAGCCGCGTTGGCGTGAGACCGCACCGACAGTGGGTCCCGCTGTCGGCCACTCCGAGCTGTGGACCGGGTCCACCGTGGAACAAACCGCGCCGTGAGCTGAGCCCATGGACCGGCTGACGTCAGCAGACCAATCCAGTGCTGCCACGTGTCCATGCTGACGCAATAATTAATTTCCGAAAAAAGAAAATGATTTGTTAATTCGAAATATTGATTCAAATTTAGATTCAAACTTCAAACGCTTATAACTTTTGCGTTTCAACTCCGATTTGAGTGATTCAAATTTCTAAATTTGTATAAAATTGATATCTACCTAAATATGAATTTTATTTAATTTTTGGACTAAATTTTTTCTCTGTAATATTATTTAATTGATTATTTAAACTTTAATAAATCATAACTTTTGCGTTTTAACTCCAAATTTGACGATTCCAGTTTCTAAAAATCCAGAAAATTATGTTCTCTCTGTTTATGGATTTTATTTGGAGTTTTGGGATGTTTTTGCCTAGTGTTTATTTGTGTATTTGCTATTTGCACGCTTTACGCGTAGACGTTGAAGTCTTGGGAGGGATTCGAAGGGGAAGTATTGACTCAGGATCCAACTCAAGACCAAGAGCAAGTACTTTTTGAAGGCAAGTTGTGCTTTGACCATGTTGATCCTATTTCGAAATTTATTTTGATTTAAACTATTGCATGCTAGATCAATTAGAAAGATACTTTGTTTAAACATGGGGTTAGATAAATACCAAATTCTTTGTATGACACCTTGATTATCTAAGTATGTGCCATGATCCCTTGTCACCCTAGTTGTGGTTTACTAGTTGGACATTATTAAATTGCCAACATGGGTTTAGACCGTTGTAGTATCTTGCTTAGACACTGCTACGTGCTCATAACATGATTTTGGACAATCAA
Source organism: Rhipidocladum racemiflorum (assembly GCA_036346355.1). Classification (NCBI taxonomy): domain Eukaryota; kingdom Viridiplantae; phylum Streptophyta; class Magnoliopsida; order Poales; family Poaceae; genus Rhipidocladum; species Rhipidocladum racemiflorum. The sequence goes on from CM070589.1 coordinate 50,390,433, forward strand.
ATGTTAATATTGACTTAATGATATCTTGAACCTGTTTTGGAAAAGTATCATGTGATGTTGATGGCACGTGGTGCATGGTAATCAAGCGGGGTTTGATAAGCAGATTTCGATCGGGCATGTGGCAAGAGTAATCAGGTGGGCCATTGTGGCATTGGGAGTGTTGATTTGGTTTTTCGGGTAGTCTTGCCCTGGTCACTCTAAGGACTTAACCTTGCAAGCCTTTGAACTGGGTCATACTTGCAACCACATGGGTGGAATGGGACGGCCCTAGTTGACTAAGTCGCTAAGGACTCACTTGTGGAGCCTCGGGTGTCGATTACACCGTTTGTGTGATTATGCGGGGAGCGTATCGTGGCTGTGGCCGATACCCATCTAACGGTGTGTTGGTCCCATACTTCGCCTTAGCTAAGGGAAGGGATGGTGTAGAGCACGAACCTGAGAGGACCACTGTGTTGTTTAAAGCTTCCGAAGGCTTTGTTACTGAACTCGCCTTTGTGGTGTTTGACGTATCTTGTGGGTAAAGTGCATAACCTCTGCAGAGTGTAGAATCTATTTGAATAGCCGAGTCCACTGATCTTGGACAATGCTCGGGAATTACAGTCAAGGGTTAGACTTTCTGAAAATAACTTGGATTTGAAAGGTTGGGTTGGTTTAGTAATGAAGTTGATGGAAATGTGGTTTAGGATGGGGAAAATGTTTATTAAATTTCTTGAGAAGTTATTTATGCTTTACTTATTTCTACTGCTTTCGAATCTACTTTTATTACTTGTCAAAAAGCTGTTTACTGCAAATATACCTTGAGCTATTCCTTTGTACCAAGCCATGCATATAGTATATTAGCTTGCATTCTGTGCATGACTTGCTGAGTACCAAGTACTCACCCTTGCCTCAACACAATACCAGTTGAAGAGGAGACTACGCCAGTTTCGGAGGAGGAGTTCCAAGAGGACCCGTCTACTTAGGGATGCGAGCCCAGTCAGTTGCCTGTGGTATACTGGATGGCGCCACGAAGTTATTTGATTTTCCGCTGCTGTTATTTCTCTTTTAATAAGTTTCGCCTTGCAAGGCATATATTTGTAACTTGGCCATAAGGTCAAGTAACCTTTGGTTATTTAAATAAAGTACTTATTTGGTATCGAGTGGTATGATTGTGATATTTACCAATGTTAAGACTGTGTGCACTAGCGCGTTCCTGGACTAGTGCTGAATACACAGAGGGTCCGGATTTGCAAATTCGGGGTCCCGACATCGATCCATTGTGTCCAGAATCCTCACGGGATGCTCCTTATAAGTCAAGTCCTCTTGCAACTCAATTAACTCTAGCGGTGTCTGTTCCTCAGGAACTCGGAGGCACTTCTTCAACTGGGACACATGGAATACATCATGCACTCCTGCCAACGACTGTGGCAACTCCAGCTGATAAGCAACTTCGCCTCTGCGACTCAAAATCCATTTGGCATGGAACCTCTTAACTCCCCTGAGAGGCGTAACTCTGAGGTATACAAAGTCTTCTGGTTCAAAACTCAAATCTCGGCGACGATTGTCAGCATAACTCTTCTGTCGAGATTGGGCTATCTTCAACCTTTCCCTAATCATGGCGATCTGCTCTTCAGCCTCTTGAAGAATATCAGGCCCAAAGACACGGCTCGCGGTCTCATTCCAATTCAATGGCGTCCGAAGCAGGTCGACCATACAGTACCTCAAAAGGTGACATCTGTAAACTAGTCTGATAACTATTGTTGTAACTGAACTCGGCATACGGTAAACTCTTATCCCAAGAAGTAGCATAAGCTAATGCACAAGCTCTCAACATATCCTCCAGAATCTGGTTGACTCTTTCGGTCTGTCCGTCGATGTGGATGATAAGTCATCTTGAAGTTCAAACGGGTTCCCATGGCTTCATGCAACTTATTCCAGAACCTTGAGGTAAATTGGGTACCTCGTCCGATACGATCCTCTTGGGCACTCCGTGCAAGCAGACAATCACGATCATGTATAATTACGCTAATTTATCTCCCGAGTAAGTGGTCTTCACGGGATAAAATGGGCTACTTTAGTCAAGCGATCCACTATAACCCATATGGAGTCATAACCTCCTTGAGTCTTCGACAAACCGATAATGAAATCCATTCCGATTTCCTCCCACTTCCACTCGAGGTATTTTCAGCGGTTGTAGCAATCCTGCTGGTCTACGATGCATTGCCTTGACTCTACGGCATACGTCGCACAATGCAACATGCTCGGCAACTTCACGTTTCATACTCGGCCACGAGAATCTCTCCTTGAGATCTGATACATCTTGGCGCTTCCAGGATGAATTTAGTACTTAGAGTCATGGGCTTCTTCCAAAATCAGTTGATTTAACTACTTTATGTTAGGCACACAAATGCGATCCTTCATCCACAACGTGCCTTGCTCATCCAACTTGAAGTCCTACGCCTTGCCTTCCTCCTTGATGGACTTAATCCTGCGGATCTTGTCATCATCATACATCCTTCTCGGATCTGATCCTCTAGGGTAGGCTTTACTTCTAATGCGGCCAAGAATCCGCTAGGTACTACCTCAATCTTCATTTTCTGAAAATCCTCACATAACTCATCCTGACTTGTGGCTAGCAACGTACTCACGGTATGGCTTTTCCGACTCAGGGCATCGGCTACTACGTTGGCCTTCCCGGGATGGTAATGGATCCCAACATTATAGTCCTTGATCAACTCTAACCATCTCCTCTGCCTCATATTCAGATCCGACTGGGTGAATATGTACTTAAGGCTCTTATGATCCGTATATCGCACATCTGTTTCCAATCGATAGTGACGCCATATCTTCAAAGCATGCACTACGGCGGCTAACTCTAAGTCATGTGTCGGATAATTTTCCTCATGCGGCCTCAAGCGCCTTGATGCATAAGCGGCGACCTTTCCGTTACGCATCGGCACACATCCAAGTCCTTGGCGCGATGCGTCACAATAAATATCGAAGCTTTGAGCAACATCAGGTAGAACTAACACCGGTCTTGGCGTCAATCGCTTCTTCACTCTTGAAATCCTTTCTCACATTACGGCATCCATGCAAACTTCTTTTCCTTCTTCCCGATTGCGTAAGAGGTTTCGCAATTGTCGAGAAGCCTTGATGAAACGGCGGTAGTATCCTGCCATTCCAAGGAAACTCCGAATCAGGTCACAGTCTTGGTGCTCCCAATGTAACACAGCTTCTACTTTGCTTGGATCTACTGGCGACTCCTTCTGCGGTCATTACATGTCCAAGAAAGTCAACTGTGTCCTTCCAAATGTCAGACTTGCTGAACTTGGCGAACAGTTGCTGTGCACGCGGCTGTTCCAAAAGTCGCCGTAAGTGTTCGGCATGTTCATCCTCTGGCGTGGAGTAGATTAGGATATCGTCTATGAACACGACGACAAACTTGTCCAAATATTCCATGAACACCTTATTCATCATATTCATGAAATAATCTGGCGCATTAAATCGGCCCAAAGGACATAATCGTAAACTCGTAATGTCCATATCTTGACGAGAATGCAGTCTTGAATATCTTACGATCGGATCTTCAAGCGATGGTATCGATCTCAGATCAATCTTGGAGAAAACTCCGGCTCCTCTCAGCTGATCAAACAAATCATCAATCCTGGGTAGCGGATACTTATTCTTCACGGTGACTTCATTGAGTGCACGGTAGTCAATGCACATCCTGAAACTCCCGTCCTTCTTCTTGACAAACAAAACTGGTGCTCCCCACGGCGACGAACTCGGTCTGATAAATCCTTTCTCCATTAACTCTTCTAGCTGTTTCTTCATTTCTACCAACTCCTCGGTGGACATCCGATAGGGTCTCTTTGCTATCGGTCTTTGTGCAGTACAAGCTCTATTACAAATTCTATGTCCCTGTCTGGCGGCATACCAGGTAGATCTTCGGGAAAAACATCTGGGTACTCATTCACTACCGGGACATCCTCTATGCTGATTGCCTTGGTACTGTTAACCATCAACTGTCCATCTCTAACTGCAGTGGCTTGAAATTCCACTTTCTTCCCACACGGGCTCTCAACTGAGATAGTCCTTCGTCCACAATCCAATACGGCCTTGTGCTTGGATAACCAATCCATTCCCAATATGACGTCTAAGGTCTGGGTCTCCAAAATTATAAGGTTTGCTAGGAACTCTATTCCACCTATCAGTATTCTCACCCCGGAACATCCTACTTTCGTTCGGAGTTCGGAACCAGGGGTTTGAACTAAAAGCATACACTTAAGTCTTGCAATCCTCAAATCATTTCTAGTAGCAAAGCCTTGCGAAACAAACGAATGCGAAGCTCCAGAGTCAAACAAAACTGTTGCAGGTACTGAGTCAACAAGTAACTTACTCAGTACGACGTCCGTAGCATTCTGCAGTGCATCTGCGGTGACATGGTTGACTCGGCCTCTCACCACGATGCAGGGTGTGGCTCTGAGTCTTTGGCGTCCTAGCTGGGGTGGTTCCTAGATTGAAGCGAACTGGGGTCACTCCTGCTGTCTTCTTTGGACAATTGTTGGCAAAGTGTCCTGGCTCGTTGCATTTGTAGCAGCGTCTCACTTGTTCCTTCTTGTTGCCTCGAGTAGTGTTTCTAGCGGGGCTGGGTGCAGTAGTTACGATTGGCGTGTCTTGGTGCTGGGGATGGTGTCCTTGTTGCATTCGTGGTTGGAATCGAAGAATTGATTTGGTGCAACTCTCAGCGCCATTGCGCGTTCTCGGCGTGATCCTTCTTTGTTGCATCCTGCGCTTCTGTTCTCATCCGGTTCCTTGCGCTTGTCCTCAAGAATAAGCGCCTTATTCACCAACTCTTGGAAATCTGGAAAGGTGTGGGTGATCAATCCTACTTGCAATCTGAGTTAAGTCCCTTCATAAAACAAGACTATGCGGATTTATCCGCCGCTACATCCTCGGTGCGTAGCGTGCTAGCTGTGTGAACTTGTTCAGGTAGTCGGCCACCGGTGATTACCTTGCTTGATGCTCTGAACTCCTCCTTCTTAAGGTCCATGATTCCTTCAGGCACATGATACTTGTCGAATGCATTGTGAACTCTTCCCAAGTGATATCTTGAGGGTTCTCTTGCGTGGCACGAAGTTCTCCCACCATTCGGCCATTGTTCCTTCCGGTGATGAGAAGCGTAGAGTACCTTCTCATTTCCTATGCATTGAGCTATGTGTAGCTTCCTCTCGATTGATCTTAACCAATCATCGGCCTCCAATGGATTGGCATTCCCGGAGAAAGTGGGTGGGTGAGTTCTCATGAACTCGATAGTCTTGTATTCTGGCGTGGTCCCTGATTAACTTGATTGGTGTGGCTTGAGCGGTGGCGTGCTGCATTTGTTGCATCATAGCATGCATCAAGCGAGTGCAGGCAGCAAGAAAAGCTCGAAATTCTGCATATCCAAGGTGGCGGTCTTTGGTGCTCCATCATTGGGGTTTCTGTGGCGAGAACCACTCCCATTGCTTCCAAAGTTTCCACGGGTGTTCACCATCTGTCGGTTTGCTCTAGGTTTAGAGATGAGAGGGAAACAAGAATAGACAAGTAATATGGAACTTATGCGGGCGAAAGGTGTAACTTTAAGGTCCAACTTTATTATTGATATTAATAACTTGGTATGGTTGCTTACAATGCCTAAGGGCCTTGCAACATATAATGCACACTCAACAAACAAAGCAAATCCAAATCGAACTAATGCGAGTCTAACGCCTAAAGGGTGACTCTTTCTTCTATGACGCGACTCGGCGAAGGAGTCTCACTATAGAACCTATGCTCACTCATCGAGAAAACCTCCACGGCCTGCGGGTGCTTTGTGACATAGGCGCGAAACGATCGCCATGTCCGACAAGCTGTGTCCTCTATGGTAGTCGAAGAAGCGGTGTCCTCATCGAGATCGACTCCTCCGGATCGGCTCGTGTAGCTCAAATCTTGGCTCTGGGTCCGGTCCGTACAAGGTCATCTCCAACTCGTCAATCCTTCGTAGAAGGTGTGCCACATACTCTTGAGCTTCCCGCCATCTGTTCTTCTCTCGCCGTGATCTCCTTGCGGGCCTTCAGTAGCTCCTTGCTTGTATTATCTAGTACATCCTCCTGGCGACGACAAATCGTGCCAAGCGTGTAACCGTGGCATCCTCATCCCGAATCGCCGGTCAAGAAGGTTATCGCTGCGCGGATGGTAACGAACACCGTACTCTCCAATTCTCTGGCGTAGATACGGGTAATGTGCCACATTGCTCGTCGTGATACTTCTTGGATACCCATCCGCATTGTAGATCTCCTGGCGGTCACGTGTATCGGGCGATTGCACTGGCCCTTTTTCCTAGCAGTACCTCAATCCTCACGTCACAAGCCTTGATCAATCCCGCTTGTCCGATCACTTCCACTTGGTATTGGGGCTTCTCAAAATCTCCGAGTCTCAGAGCATATGCCAAAGTTCTGCAGGCGTGACCAACTCCCAGATCAACGTAGTTGAACTCTTCCTCCATCTGTCACAAGAGTGCTTTACGTAAGAACTCGGAATTTTTAAATTGTGACAAGGTAAGGGAAAATTTCAGCAAGAGACAAGAAAAGAGAGAAGGGGATAAGTCGAGATGTCATTTCTTATCTTGACAATTTTTTTAGCTTTTAGAAAATAGGTTTTATCCTCACTACAACCATTCTAGCTAGGGTTGAGCCTACAGTCAAGTATGGCTCTGATACCACCTCTATCGGGACCCCGAATTTACAAATCCGGACCCTCTGTGTATTCAGCACTAGTCCAGGAACGCAGCTTAGTGCACACAGTCTTAACATTGGTAAATATCACAATCATACCATTCGATATTATCAAAGTACTTTATTTAAATAACCAAAGTGGTTACTCGACCTTATGGCCAAGTTACAAATATATGCCTCGCAAGGCGAAACTTATTCAGAGAAAAATAATAGCAGCGGAAAATCAAATAGCTTCGTGGCGCCATCCAGTATACCACAGGCAACTCGGGCTCGCATCCCTAAGTAGACGGATCCTCTTGGAATTCCTCCTCCGAAGCTGGCGTAGTCTCCTCTTCAACTGGTGTTGTGTTGAGGCAAGGGTGAGTACTTGGTACTCAGCAAGTCATGCACAGAATGCAAGCTAATATACTATATGCATGGCTTGGTACAAAGGAATAGCTCAAGGTATATTTGCAGTAAACAGCTTTTGACAAGTAATATAAGTAGATTCGAAAGCAGTAGAAATAAGTAAAGCGTAAATAACTTTTCAAGAAGTTTTAATAAACATTTTTTTCCCATCCTAACCACATTTCCATCATCTGCATTATTAAACCAACCCAACTTTTCAAACCAAAGTTATTTTTGAGAAAATCTAACCCTTGACTGTAATTCCCGAGCGATGTCCAATACCGCGGACACGGCTATTCGAATAGATTCTAAACTCTGCAGAGGTTATGCACTTTACCCACAAGATACAGTCAAACACCACAAAGGCGAGTTCCCGTAACAAAGTCTTTCGGAAACCTCTAACAATACAAGTGGTCCTCCCCGGTTATTGCGCACTAACCCTTCCCTTCGCTAAGGCGAAGTCTAGGCCAATCAACCATTAGATGGGTACTGGCCTCGGCCCAGTATGCTCCCCGTACAACTTACACAAAGGGTGTAGTTGACCTCCCGAGGTCCCACAGTGCGTTATTAGCAACTTAGTCAACTAGGTCCGTCCCATTCTGGACATGTGGTTGCACGTTAGACCCAGTTCAAAGGCTTGCAAGGTTAAGTCCTTAGGGTGACCAGGGCAAGACTACCCGAAGAACCAAATCAACATCCCCAATGCCACAATGGCCCACCTGATTACTCTTGCCACATGCCCTGGCCGAAAATCGTTTATCAAACCCCGCTTGATTACCATGCACCACGTGCCATCAACATCACATGATACTTTTCCAAAACAGGTTCAATATATCATTAAGTCAATATTAACATTTGATTGTCCAAAACCATGTCATGAGCACGTAAAGGTGTCTAAGCGATACTACAACGGTCTAAAACCCATGTTGGCAATTTACTAATGTCCAACTAGTAATCCACAACTAAGGTGACAAAGGGTCATGGCACATACTTAAATAATCAAGGTGTCATACAAAGATATTGGTATTTATCTAACCCCCATGTTTAAACAAAGTATCTTTCTAATTGATCTAGCATGCAATAGTTTAAATCAAAATAGATTTCGAAATAGGATCAACATGGTCAAAGCACAACTTGCCTTCAAAAAGTACTTGCTCTTGGTCTTGAGTTGGATCCTGAGTCAATACTTCTCCTTGAATCCTTCCCAGAGCACTTCAACGTCTACTCGTAAAGCGTGCAAATAGCAAATACCCAAATAAACAATAGGCAAAAAGTGTCCAAACATCCAAATAAAATCCATAAACAGAAAGAACATAATTTTATGGATTTTTAGAAACTGAAATCGTCAAATTTGGAGTTAAGACGCAAAAGTTATGATTATTTAAAGTTTGCATAATCATTTAAATAATTTTGCAGAGAAAAACTTTAGCCCAAAAATTAAATAAAATTTATATTTAGGTAGATCTCAATTTTATACAAATTTAGAAATTTGAATCACTCAAATCGGAGTTGAAACGCAAAAGTTATAAGCGTTTGAAGTTTGAAACAAAATCTGAAATCATTATTTCGAATTAGTAAATCATTTTCTTTTGGAAATTAATTATTGCGTCGGCATGGACACGTGGCAGCCTCACGATTGGTTGGTTGGCGTCGGTACCGGTCCATGGACTTGGTCCACGCTTGGCTCGGGTCCACTGTGGACTCGGTCCACGACTTCACGTGTCGCCGACATGTGGGCCCACTCGGGTAGCGTCATCGGCGTCGTGAGGCTCGGCCGCAGTCGGCGGTGGGACCCACCGATGACGTCATGGGTGACGTCAGCGCTTGGCTGGGTCAGCCGCTGACATGCGGGCCCTCTGACACGCGGGCCGCGTGTCGGCGTCCTGCCTGCCAGCGCGTGGGCGGCGGCCCGGCGCGTCGGTCCAACTTCCCGACACGTGGCGCAATCTCGACCGTTGATTTGAAATTCAACGGCCGCGATTAGATCCAGGGTTAACGTGTTGAATCTACTCGATGATCGTGGGCCGTTCGATCTAGATCGGACGGTCCAGATCTAATCCTATAATAATCACTACCACGGCACGTGGCGATTGTGAACCGTTGGATCTTGATCCAACGGTCCAGATCTAATCGGGTTTGGAACACGTGAACTCACCTCAACCGCACGATCAAGATCGGACGGCGCACAGAGTTCGCGAGGGCGATGGCGACGCGGCGGAGCTGCAGCCACCGGAGACGGAGACGACGACGAGCCTGACGGCGCTCCGGGGTCGTTCCGGCGAAGTGAGTGGTCTCTTCGGTGCGCTGGCCGGGGTTCCGCTCGGGCTCCTTCGGCGGAAGACGACGGACGTGGCGAGCGAGGCAAAAACCGGCGCGAGTGGCGCTCAACTACGGCGAGCTTCGCGACGGCAAACGGCGGTGGCTCAGGCGAGATGGCTCGAGGAACGGGTGCGCAAGGATGAGGGCAACCTCGGGCGTGACTGTGGCTTTAAATAGCCTCGGCGTTCGTGCGAGACGAAACCTAATTCTACACGGCGGCGGGCGGGCGGCGGAGTCCGGCCGGACTCGGTGGAGACGACGACGCTGGCCGTCCACATGGCACGATCAACGGCCACGATCGCGACGGGCGCGATCGGATCCGGCCGGATACGGCGCGAACCGACGGCGGATCTCACCGTTGGATCTTGATCCAACGCTGGGATTGATTAGGGTTGGGAGCTGGTTTGGTCGAGTCAATCGCTCGGTCGGACTCGAGTCCGACTTCGGTTCCGACTTCGATCGGATGAACAAGATTTCGACCGAGTTGAATTTCCAGCGATTTAATATTTAAAATAATTCCCAGTAATTCATTTAATTCATTAAAAATAGCAAATGACTCAGAAAAATTCCAGAAAAATTCTGGAAAATATTTTGGATTATTTTGGACTCAAATAAAATATTTCCAACAAAATTTTATTTGCAAAATTAAATTATTTAATTATTTCAAAATGGAATAAATTCAAATAAATTCCAAATAAATCCAAATAAATTCCAGCAAATTCCAAAAATTCACCAAAGTGCCAAATCACACATGAATTCAATAAAAGCAAAATTTTGGGGTGTTACAACAAAACCACACACCGCATACAGAACGATCCGCGAAAACCCAACACTTTTCATTTGATTCAAATCAACTAAAGCCAGGAAAAGCAACGAAAACCGACCGTCAGAACGGCAAAGAACATACGAAGGAATCCACCACCAAACTCTTCTATTTGACTCCAGTCAACTACCCGATTTGCGACAGAAAGGGTAAGCACTTCTTTTCCTACAGGGGTTAATAGTTCTTCGGTGATGGCGCTAACCGGCCACACCGTCAAACCTTACCCTTACTATGAATAAAGAGAGGTGGCCGAAACCCTTCGGCACCACAACCCCATTTTAACACAATAACACGAACAATTCAGTCATTTATCTCATAGACATAGCAACATGCTTTATCAAATGAAGCATTCAACATCAAAGCTTAAATACAATATTTAAGCGTAAAGAAACGATACCCATACCCTTTCCTACTGTGCATCCATTGTGTGTCAAATTTTAGATTAGTTATACCACTTTTGCAAGTTTTAATGTTGCTATCCTATAACAAAATTTTAGTTAAGACCTAAGCCATGTTTCTAAGTTATTCCACATCATATTTTAGTTGTACCCTATAGCATGACACTAAAAATACACATTCCAAGGACCTACAGCCGGTTCTGATACCAACTGTAACACCCCGGCATTTAATATGCCTGAATGCTACCAAACATAAGCTAAACAACAACTAAATACCACAATTTACCATATATTCCAGCAAAGGTACATGTGCTAAAAAAAACGAGATTTCGGCAGCATCTCCTTTGTTTTAACATGAATTAAAGGAGCAACAACAGTATAGCAATATAATGCAATATGAGAGACAGCTAAAACAGCAATAATCAGGGACTTAACGACGATATAAGTCTAATATCAAGCACTTAATGTCTCCAAGTGTCAAACGATCAATAAACCACTCACATAGCAAAGCTAAACCTTAAAGCAATAATCATCACACGCATTTTATTATCGAAACTAATTGAATGACTTGTGGAATCAAAAGGGTGAAGCTACGTGCGGATGTGTGACTATCTCCCTTCCCCGCATGCCGTTCTCATGGTACCTAAAACAACAAGAAAATACAAGCGTGAGTTCAAAACTCAACAAGCATATTGCAATGGACAACAAGAACAATATCATGGCAATAAAATCTCCCATCATGTATATCATCTCATTCATGAACACTTAACAATATCATCATCATTATGTATGCAATGTAATGCAATGCTCATTTCTCCTTGGAAACTCATACCGGTATGGTTGAGTACACACCCGTCGGTGTGCACCCTCTCCCCCCTTCCATCCCGAAGATGGAGGGTGCCTACTCCTCGCTTCCGTTCACCGCAGTGAATGGAATCACAATGTAGGACTTACTAATTGGCTCTCCGGATTAGTCATATCTTTCTCACCGACCTTCCCGGATTAGTTATGACTTTCTCACCGCCCGGGCCATGTAACATGTCATGTATGCAATTATGCCAACATCATATTTAACTCACATATTAACACATGGCATCATAACATAATAAACATGCTCATCATATCATTGGCAATCATAAAAGCATGGCAAGTGATCATATATCATGTAGTCAATTCCATCTATTCTCAACAAGCAACCTACAAATCGCTATCCATCACAACACACTTGCCTCAACCACGGGCAACGGATTGGCGGCAAGTAGAGGGCACTCCCGGGGTCGCACCACCTGCACATAGGTACCACACTCACAATCATGTCCACAAAACAGTACGCAAACCGTCATCTACCCCGACATTGCCAACTACTCGCAAAACCTAAAAACAGAGGTTCTGTCCCGTCGGGATAGCAGCCTTGCAAAAGGCATAACTTGAATTCTGGGACTCCGAATCAATTAAACGAGTACATCCTCGCGAAGCTTAGGAAATTTCCCAACTTTTTCTAGTTATAGGGAAAGACTGATTCGGACTCTAAAGTTGTTTAATCTACAAAATATCGTGATTTGTTCCAATCACGTCACAGTTTTTAACACGCTCGGCAAAACAGCCATAACATTCAAACGGCTGGGCAGAATGTAAAGTTCTTTATATCCACTGAAATATAATGAAATTATCTACAACTTCTTCAACATCCGTACGGACAGATTCGGACCCTAAATTGACGAAAACTCAAACCCTAGGTCGACTGCTCATGCTGTCCCAAAACAGAAACGTGGCAACATCTAGATCTAATCCAAATTACTCAATTCCAGCACCACCAATTGATTTAAAAACTTTATAAACACCCTTATAACAGTACCTAGCCCCACCCCAAGGAATCCCATGGCCATACCTTCGCCCGACGACCGAAATCCCAATGAAACTCCTCCCGGATCGCTCCTCGCTCCTCGCTCCAATGAATGGATCCACGAGGTGCAGGGGTGGGGAGGCCACCCTAGGGAAGCAAGGGGGTGCATGAGAGGTGGTGGAGAGGTGGAGAGGTGAAGAGGTGCAAAAGGGGGGCGCACGGCACAAAGGGGAGAGGGGGAGGGAGGTGGTGCGGCTAGGGCATCAAGGAGGTGGGGGGCGCACAAACCAGGTGGGGGCAGCAAGGGGCAGGGGGAGGCCTTTAACCAGCCCCCACACCTAATCCTAATCCTAAATGGATTCCCACTCCATCCCACCAAAGCCCACAACCCTCACTTTTAGGCCCAAACTCCCCCGGGAAGGCCCAAAACCCCGGAAACGGCCCGGAAACGCTATTAACCTCCAAAACCAATGGTTTTAACCTTATTTCCACATCTCATATTGTTTTTGACCTTATCATGCTCAATTAATAAGGATACGACACTCCGTGGTGACACATCACTTCATAAGGCCCAAAAACGCGAGTAAACCTCAAGCCGAAAGGTTTATTCTCTAATTTCACTTTTTATAATGTCACACCATAACGTAGTGTCACAGCAGGCGGGGACGGGGGCGCCGAGCGGGGACGGGGGCGCAGAGTGGGGACTGGGGCGCCGAGCGGGGGCATCGATGGGGACGGGGGCGGGGCCGAGCGGGGGCGCCGACGGGGATGTGGGCGCCGACGGAGACGGGAGGTGGCGGCGGGAGGAGAAGCACCGTGAGGTTAGGGACTTAGCTAGGGTTAATGAGAAGCAACGTGAGGAAGACCAGCACTGTGGGGTTTATATGGGGGACGTATCAGTGGTGGTTTTTAATAACAACCAACACAGATACTAATTATCAGTGGCGATTTTGAATAAAAACCGCCACAGGTACTCATTATCAGTGACGGTTTGTATTAAAAACCGCCACTAATACTCATTATCAGTGAGGGTTGTTATTAAAAACCGCCACTGATACTAATTTTCAGATTTCCTATCAATATAAAGCCATCATATATATTAACTAATAAATATTCATAATTAATTTATCTATGGTAAATAAATATATATTCTTACAAAATTTGAATAAATATATATTCTTACTAAATTTACTAATTGCTAATGGATGTACGTGTTTACTTATTTCAAATGTGAAAATAAAAGAGTATTTTTTTACCAAAAAATGCCATTACTCCACATCAGCGTCTTGACCACATCAGCCTGCAGTTCATAAAGTCCAACGGGATAGACGACCTTCTGTAAAATCGTGTTAAAGAACAAACACAACCTCATGATTGCCTCTCGAACCTTATCAGGCAAAATACCTCTAATTGCAATAGGGAGCATTTGTGTCATCATCACATGACAATCATGAGACTTCATGCCAGTTAACTTCAAATCTTTCATCGATACCAGTTTCTTGATGTTTGCGGAGTAACCGGATGGAACTTTCACACCGTGCAAGCACTTATAGAGGTCTGTTTTCTCTTTCTTGGACAGAGTGTAGCATGCTGGGGGAAGGTAAAGTCAGCCTTTCCCGGTGTCTTGAGGATGTAGCTCGGCTCTGATCTTCATATCTTCCAGATCCCAACAGGCCTTCAGTCCATCCTTTGTTTTGCTAGGAATATTCAGTAAAAGACCAAGCACGCTGTCACATACATTCTTCTCTACATGCATGACGTCGATGCAGTGTCGAACCTCTAAGTCCTTCCAATAGGGCAAGTCCCAAAATATGGATCTTTTCTTCCACGTGGTTTTCTCAGTACAGGACCTCGATGTACCCCCCTTTCCAAGAACAACATTGATATCCTTAACCATATCATATACCTCTTCCCCAGTAAGAGGCCTTGGAGCTGAATCGTCCTGCTTTGTACGGTCGAATTGTTTTTTCATATTACGGTACGGGTGATTCCTTCGAAGGAAGCGATGGTGACGCATGTAGACTATTTTCCTCCAGTTGTTAATCCACACACTACTAGTTTCATCCAGGCATTGGGGGCAGGCTTTAGCTCCTTTTATTGTACGGCCGGACAGGTTACCCAGGGCCGGCAAATCATTGATGGTGCAGAACAACAATGCGCATAGAGTGAAGTACTCCAGTTTGTAGTCATCCCATACCTGTACACCTTCATTCCATAGTAGCACAAGATCCTCCACCAATGGTTGTAAGTATACATCAATATCGTTGCCAAGTTATCTCGGCCCTTCGATAAGCAGCGACATCATAATGTACTTTCGCTTCATACACAACCAAGGAGGAAGGTTGTAGATACAGAGAGTCGCAGGCCAAGTGCTATGAATGCTGCTCGTCTTATCGAAAGGATTCATTCCATCCGTACTCAACCCAAACCTTATATTCCTCAGCTCATTTCCGAAGTTCTCCCTAAAGAGCTTATCGATGGTTCTCCACTAGGCAGAATCAGCGGGGTGTCTCAGCTTTCCATCCCTCTTTCGCTCTTCTGAGTGCCATCGCATCAGCTTGGCATGCTTTTTATTTGCAAATAAACGCTTTAGACGAGGTATTACTGGCAAATACCACACCACTTTAGCGGGAGCTCCATTCTTCACCTCTATGCCTTCGTTGTCCTCACCCTTACGCTTGTATCGCGATGCTTTACACACCGGACATACATGCGTGTCTGCATAGTCTTTGCGATAGAGTATACAGTCGTTTGGACACGCGTGTATTCTTTCTACCTCCAATCCCAAGGGACATACAACCTTCTTGGCAAAATACGTGGTCTTAGGCAATAGGTTTCCCTCTGGAAGCATGTCCGCTAAGAGACATAGCAACGCTGTGAAACTCTTGTCGGACCAACCATTACTTGCCTTCAATTTCAGTAGTAAAAGCACAGTGTGCAACTTTGTGTTTTCCTCCTTGCAACCCGGGAACAAAGGTTTCTCTGAGTCCTCCATCAAACCCTTGAACTGATAAACTCTCTCTGACTACTGCAGTTTCCTTCTGCATCGCGCAACATTTGAGCCAGATTATTGTCATCATCAACGACCAACCTATCCTCATCGGATCCATACCCGATGTCAGCTGCCATATTGTCGGCTCCGTCGTCGTCGACATTATCACATTGAAGTATGATCTCCTCTTCACTGTGCCTTGTCCAACATGTATAGCTAGGTACAAAGCCCCTCCGAATCAAGTGCAAGTGGATTTGGTCTTTGTCCAAAAACATCTTCTCATTCTTGCAATCAATGCATGGACAATGTATGTACTCCGTCTCCTTTTGCAATTTGTTCTCCTCGGCTGCTCTTAGAAAAGCCGATACGTCGTCCATGTATTCTCGGCTGTAACGGTTCGCATTGTACATCCATATCCGGTCCATCTACAATTAATTAATGTAACAATTATTAATATGCAATAATCTTAATTACATAAATCATTAATCCAATATCCACTGATAAAGCCATCATGATCACCCATCTACCATATTAACTAAAATTTAATATTTTTTACTATCCAATAACCTACATATAAATATCCAATATCCACTAATAGAGTAATATAGTAAATTCATCATCTACATATAAATTAATCTACAAAATGCTAGGTTAGTAAAAAATAAATTAAATATTAATTTTGCATTTGAAGAGAGTAGAACCTTAATTAAACCATCACTGATAAAAGTGAGCTAACAATAGCCACTAATGGAGAGCAAGATGTATATGCACACACTAACGGTAAGAAAATTAATGGTAATTAGAAACAAATCTTAAGTACTATGCATAGCCAAAATTAAATTTATCCTCTCAAGGAGCTAGATAATTCATCATCTCAAAATGCAAGGCAACTTCATGGTCACCTATCTACCATATTAATTAAATTTAATGTTTATTAATATCCAACAATCTTAATTAAATAAATTTAATATATGCTTGCTGTAATTTGTCATCTAAAAAAGGTAGACAACAATTAATCTAATAGAGCAAGGTAATAAATTCATCATCTAGATAAATTAATCTACAAAATGCTAGGTAAATAACAAAAAATTGAATCTAAGCTTTGCAATTGAAGAGAGGACAATCTTAAATAAACTAGATCTAAACATTAAATCGCAACTACATGACCACAAATGAAGAGAGGAGAACAAATTTCTCACCTTGGAACAACCCTAGGAAGTAAAAGCTCAAGATTCCTTGCAAAAAAAATCTCAAATCTTGGAACTTTGCTTTCTTATCGGGGAGGAAGATGACCATGAACTCCTGTGGAGTGCTGTAGCGACTAGTATTTATAGGGAATATTATTTGTGGCGGTTCTAAACTAAAACCGCCACAGATAATAGTATCTACGATGGTTGTAAAGTAAAACCGCCACAAATATGCCCAATATAAGTGACGGTTTTTACTTTGAATCGCCACAAATAGTCCCCAAGTATCAGTGGTGGTTTTTATTCTGAACCACCACAAATAATGGACTATCGGTGGCGGTTTGTGGGTAGAACCGCCACTGATAGTTCTCGAAATATTTGTGGCGGTTTTTATTAAGAACCGCCACGGATAGTCCATTATCTGTGGCAGTTCGAAATAAAAACCGCCACGGAAGATCCTCGCACTGGTTTCAGCTGAAAAACCGCCACTGATATTCCTATCAGTGGCGGTTCCAAACAAACCGCCACTGATAGGGCGTCTCCTATGTGCAGTTTTGTAGTAGTGCCGATTGGTGCTGGATTTAGGATAAAATAACTGGGCAAAAATATGAGCATGCGAGCATACACTTTTTAAGTCTACCGACCGTTCTGGTAGGTTAGTTTTACTCAGAGGTTCATGAGCGGGCAAAAGCGCACTTATTAAGTGTAGCCCCAGCTTACTGCCTAGTAGAGAAACAACTAGGCCGTAAGGCAAGAGTAATACGAGTAAGTGCGAACGAGGGATACGTGCGCGTGGAGACACGCACTTATTAAGTGTAGCCCCCGGCTTACTGCCTAGTTGAGAAACAACTAGGCCGTAAGGCAAAAATAATATGAGTAAATAAAGAGGGAGGAGTTTTATCGTTACCGAGATGAGTTTTACCATAGCAGTCGTGTGGTCAAATTGTCTGGTACGGCGCTGTCTTGTCACATTGCGAATGTATTAAAAACGCACCACCTTTGGCTTGACACTGGTACCGGTAGGCTAACCGAGCACCCTTTCGTCTCATGCCTGCGCTTAAATAGGTGACTCCTTGGTTTCCCTGCCCGTGGTTACAAAATGGGAGCGGGAGGGTGCTTCTGCGAACACAGCTACTTTCTCCCTGATCTCCGGTCTTTCTGCTCTTCTTTTCTTTTTTCACCGACTTCTCCGATGTCGTTCTACCTTGCCCCTTGGTATGCGGGGCTGCCTCACGAGGACTTGTGGATGTCTTTTGAAGAAGCCATGGCCGAGTTGAGGGAGGCGAAGGCTGTCGGATGTGATGCTGCTGCCGTTGACGCCCTGCTTGAGGTTGTCCTGTGGCTCTTCAGGGTGAGGGATGCCATTATTGAGGCGATCGGCCACGCGCGCCGTGGCGAAGCCGGGCTGCTTGCGTGGTAAACCCAAATTTGTCTCAAGACTACAGAGTCGCTTCGGCTTCCCGCCCCTTCCTCTGGCCTCAGACTCTTCGTCTTCCACGCTTCTCGGTATAAAAAGGGGCGGGGAGAGCCTCTGACGGTTGTCCCTTTTTCGCACCCTTCTCCTTCCTCGCCTCATCTTTTCTTCTAGCGCCTTGCAATGGCGGACCTCCATGGCTCCTGGTATTTAGGGCTGCCGCATGAGGCGACGTGGAGGGCGATCGAGGTGGCCATGGAGCGGGCGGCCGTCGAGCGTGACACCGCTGCTGTCGACGCTCTTCTGGAGGCCATTCCTTGTTTTTTCAGGGCGAGGGAGGGCTTTATTGAGGCAGTTGGCCGTGTGCGTCGCGACGAGGCCTAAAAAGGCTGCATTGTAGGACCGAGTAGGCAACTAGAGGGGGGTGAATAGATGCCGAATAAAATTCAACTATTTCTTTCGGAAAAATAACGACCCCTAAATAACGGAAGAATATCTAATATTGAAGAGATCAAAACCCTAGACTAATTAGCAAAATAAGAACAAGAACTAGTTCTAATAAAATAAAGAGCAATACTTCTAATCAAGAATCAAAACGAAAGGAATATTGCATAAACTTCTCTTTATTCCAAAGCCATCTTCCACAGGATGACACCAAAAATCTTCTAATCTCAAAAGATTAGAAAACTCTAAACCAACTAGATAGAGCATACAAACTCTTCTTTTTGTAGGCACCTTTTGCTTCTAGCCCTTTTTCTTCAATTTATCTAAACCCCTAGAACCCTCTATTTAAAGAACTCCACAGCCACCGATTCCTTTTTGTATTCGGATTGTGCAAGCAGTCTCCATGTCAATCTCACCTCATGCCGGCTGACTCGGATAGCAAAAATCCTGGCTCTCTCTCGGATGTCCTTCTCGCATACGCTAGCCACACATGCAAACTCACACACGCATGACTCAGACTCACGCACACACACATGCAGCATGCACGCACACCACACACGCACACATGCATCACGCACACACACAACGCACACTACAATACGCCACCCACACATGCATGCACGCAACACACTGCATGCACACACACACTCGAATGCATGCACACACACATGCACGCACACACACACTCTCATGTACCAAAATAAATTGAATACACGCGTACGGCTTCCTGCCACTACGTTGCAACGATCTCGATCTCACGTGCACCGTTCTCTAGTCCGAAACATCTCGCATGACACCCTCGACCCTCACGACCTCAGTTCCTCCCTGAACCTAGTCTCAGTCCTGTCACCGACCATGTTCGACCTCAAGTAACACCTGCACGTGAAAAAAAAAACACACAAACAATTTCCGAGCCCAAGTCCGCGACTTGACTCAAGTTAATCCATGCAACCACTCTCATTGCATAAAGTCCACTTCAAAAGAAGCAACATGAAATTCTCACCAATTTCATTATCTCAAAATCAAATTAAAATCAATTCCAAATTTTGCTAAAAAAAAACATGTGTATGACAGACCAAACTTTTGGTTCGTCATACAAGGGAAAAACAAAATCGCCAAGAAAGCATGTGTATGACAGACCAAACTTTTTGGTCTGTCATACATGGGAAGAATGAAGTCGCCCAAAAACCATGTGTATGACAGACCAAACTTTTTGGTCTGTCATACAAGGAAAAACGAAGTCACCAAAAACCATGTGTATGACAGACCAAACTTTTGGTCTGTCATACAAGGGAAAAACACTGTTTTCTTGGAAAAAATCAAACACAAGCACAAGCACATTTTGCAATTTCAATTCTAAGCCAATTTTTCAGCACATGATTTCACATGCATGTATATATATATTCGTGTAATATGTGATAATGAGATGAATGAAAAGTTATCTTACGTTTGTGTCGCTATATGCACTCCACTTTTTTAGCGTGGTTTTTGAACTCGTTCGAGCGCCGTATCCATCGCTACTTACGCACTCCGCCCGACTAGACCCAGCCCCCGAGTGCCGACGGTTTGCTGGTTGCTGTTTTTCCTGGGCACTCTTTTTTGCGGAGGTCTCAGGTTTTGTCGTACACAGTTTTGCATTTTCGTGAGCTAGGATTTGCGCGTGCTCAGGAGTTTTTGCCGACGCTTCAAGGGAAAAAGGGAGTGTTCAGGGAGCTCACGAAAGCGTTTTATTTGAAAGATGCGAATGATAATACAAGATTTAAGCATAGAAGCGACGTAGTTGTTGTATGTTCCAGGTGTTGATGATGACCGCGCCGTCTTCTTGCTCGAGTCAATAAGTCCCCGGCCGTACCACTTCGCTGATAATGTAGGGACCTTCCCAACTCGGGGAAAGCTTGTGCTTGCTCTTCTGATTTCTTCTCAGAACCAAATCTCCTTTGCAGAAAGTGTGTCCCCTGACATTGCGGTCGTGATAGCGGCATAAACCCTGAAGGTACTTGGCTGAAATGGATTGATGCGATGTCTCTGGTTTCTTCCAATCGATCGAGGTCCTCCAGCCTGCCCTCTTCTAATTTATCCTCACTGTAGTTCCGAACCCTTGGGGATCCGAATTTCAGCTCAGTAGGTAAGACCGCCTCGGACCCATACACTAGGAAGAAGGGAGACTGCCCGGTTGCTCGGCTGGGGGTGGTTTTGAGCCCCCAGAGTACCGAACGCAATTCCTTCACCCATCGGGTGGCATAAGGGTTGCGACGATCGAAGATCCTTGCTTTTATTCCTTGGAACACCATGCCGTTTGCTCGCTCGACCTGCCCATTACTCCACGGATGAGCCACGGATGCAAAGCAGATTTTGATTCCCAACTCCTCGCACCAATCCTGGAACTCCTCGCCCCTGAACTGGGTGCTGTTATCCGTTATAATTCTGTTTGTTGTGCCAAAGCGAACCACAATTTCGTGGAAAAACTCCTTGTCCTTGGTCGCGGTGATGGTGGCGACTAGCTTGGCTTCGATCCATTTCGTGAACTTGTCCACAGCGACGAAGAGATGTGTGAATCCACCTTGCGCTTTCTTCAAGGGCCCCACCATGTCGAGCCCCTAGACCGCGAATGGCCAGGTGATTGGAATTGTCTACAATTCTTGTGCTTGCATGTGGATCTGCCTAGCAAAGAATTGACAGCCTTCACAAGTGTGGACAATGTCCTCCGCGTCTGTTACCGTAGTTGGCCAGAAAAAACCTTGGCGGTAGGCCTTTCTAACTAGAGTTCTCTAGGCCGCGTGATGTCCGGAAATTCCCGAGTGGATTTCCTTGAGAAGGTCTTTTCCCTCTTGCTCAGGGATGCAACGCCTGATCATCCCGGAAGCACTTTTCCAAAAAAGCTCCCCCTCGATGACCGCGTAGCTTTTGCTTCTGCGTGTAATACGTTCTGCCTCCGTGCGATCTTCTAGGAGCTTGTCTTTCAGCAAGTAGTCAAGGTAAGGGCTTGTCAAGTGGGGGTTGATGGCTAACACCTCTGCACCGGTCTAAACGGACGCCTTTCCCTCTCCTCAATACATGGTGGCTGAAGGTTTGTGAAGTGCGTGTACGAAAACCCCCGCCGGGATGCCTGCCCGACTGGAGCCCAATTTGGCAAGCTCGTAGGCGACTTCATTGCCTCGTCTAAGCACATGAAACAACTCCAGACCCTCGAACTTGTCCTTTAGCTTGCGTACCTCTTGGCAATATGCAGTCATTGTATCGTCAACGCATGACCAATCCGTTTGCACTTGACCTCTGATTGCCGAATGCTGAGTGATGTGGCGATACGGAGCCCATGGATGAGTGCTTCGTACTCTACGGCATTGTTTGATGTTGGGAAATGAATTTGCAGAGCGTATTTCAGCCTTTCACCTTTTGTAGAGGTAAGCACTATGCCGGCCCCCGCGCCGCTGAGCATGAGAGAGCCGTCAAAATGCATCGTCCAGTGTTCGTGCTCCTTGCTAATCGACGGACTCTGCAATTCTGTCCACTCAGCGGTGAAGTCAGCGAGTGCTTGTGATTTTATGGTGGTGCGAGGCTTGAATGTGATCTCAAAGGCTCCAATCTCAGTTTCCCACTTAGTGATCCTCCCTGTGGCTTGCCGATTGTGGAATATATCTCCAATCGGAAAGGAAGTAACCACCAAAATTACATGTTCCTGGAAGTAATGCTTGAGCTTTCGAGAGGCGATCATCACAGCATAAATAAGCTTCTGGATTTGCGGGTACCAAACTTTAGATTCGCCCAATACTTCACTGATGAAGTAGACCAGACGTTGTACCCTTTGTTGGTGCCCGTCTTCCTTGCGCTCCACAACAACTGAGGCACTTACCACGTGGGTAGTCGTGGCTATGTAGAGCATTAATGGTTCCTCTGGTAATGGAGACGCTAGTACTGGAGGTTTCATCAAGAAAGCTTTGAGGTCTTCGAAGGCTTGCTGTGCTTCAGATGTCCACTCAAACTTTTCTTGCTTTTTTAGCAGCTTGAAGAACGGTGTTCCCCGCATCCCTAAGCAGGAAACAAATCTCCCGAGTGCCACCATGCACCCTATGAGCTTCTGGACGTCCTTTTGACTTGCCGGCGACCTCATTTTCAGGATGGCATTCACTTTTTCTGGATTCGCCTTGATGCCTTGATGTGACACGATGAACCCGAGAAGTTTTCCCGAAGGGACTCCGAAAGTACACTTCTTGGGGTTTAGTTTCATCCGGTAGACCCTTAGGCTCTCAAATGTCTCGGTTAAGTTGGAGATAAGGTCCCCTTTTAACCGGGACTTTACCACAACATCATCCACGTAGGCCTCCACGTTGCGTCCGAGTTGATTGTGAAAGCACCGTTGTATCGCGCGCTGGTAAGTTGCGCTGGTGTTTTTCAACCCAAATGTCATTGTCATCATGACATAACAAAAGGCTCCAAATGGCGTGATGAATGAAGTCTTGATGCAGTCTTCCTCTTTGAGACTGATTTGGTAATATCCTGAATAAGCATCCAGGAAACTCAAGAGTTCACAACCAGCCATGGAATCTACAACTTGGTCAATACAAGGCAACCCGAAGGGGTCCTTTGGGCATGCTTTGTTCAGATCGGTATAATCAACGCACATGCGCCAGCTTTTCTTATTTTTCTGAACCAAAACTGGGTTCGCTAACCAATCGGGATGATACACTTCTTTTATAAAGCCTACGGCTAATAATTTAGTGATCTCCTCATTGATTGCATCACGCCGATCTTGGGCGAATCGTCTGAGCCGCAGCTTGACATGTTTGGCGTCCTTGTTGTCATTTAGTGAGTGCTCGATCACCTCCCTCGGGACACCAGGCATATTGGACGGCTTCGGAGCAAAGTTGTCTTGGTTTGCCCAGAGAAAAGTGACGAGCGCGCTTTTCTATTCTTGATCGAGCCCTATCCCAATCAAAGCCGTTTTGGCGGGGTTGGATGAATCGAACATTATCTTCTTGACCTCTTCGCCTTGCTGGATCCCTTCCTTGGCTTGCTTCTTGGCCGGGATATCCTCATCCTGCGAAGTGGAAGCTGCTAACCAGTGCTTTTGCAAGTTGGCTAAAGCTTGTAAGGCCTCGGCCAACTCACAACTTTCTTTGTCGCACTAGAAAGATTGTCGTACGTCTCTCCGGATCGTGATGATGCCTTTGGGACCTGGCATCTTGAGCACCGAGTAGATGTAGTGCGGTACTGCCATGAATTTTGCTAAGCTGGGTCATCTCAAGATGGCGTGATACGCTATCTCGAAATTGGCTACTTCAAAATTCATGTATTCTGTTCTGTAATTATCCCTTGTGCCGAATGTGACGGGCAAGACAATCTGCGTGAGTGGCACAGAGGAAGTCCCTAGAATCATGCCGTGAAAGGGCGATGAACTCCGCTTGAGCTCTGACTGTGGTATCTTCATGTCGTCGAGGGTCTTGACGAACAGAATGTTGAGCCCACTTCCCCCGTCGATCAGCACTCTGTTGAGCTTCACGCTGCGGATGACTGGGTCCAACACCAAGGGGTATGTGCCGGGGAAAGGTATGTGGTCGGGATGATCTGAATGATCAAAGGTGATGGAGATTTCTGACCACCTTAAGTACTAGGGTGTAGCTGGCGTGATTGTATTGATGTCCCAAACAGTAAGCTTTTGTTTTCGCTTGGACTCATACGCGCCCGAGCCCCCAAATATGAAATTGAGCTTCTTCTTGATCTCTGGAAATTCTTCCTCTACTGAGGGATCGTCTTTCTTCACATCCTCCTTCTTTTCCTTTGGATCCAACTGGTTGCGGTTTTCTCGCGCGAATCTTTTCAAGGTGTCGCAATCCTTCGCTGCATGCCTCCCCTTTGGGTGGAAAGGACACGGCGCGTTCATCACCTCGTCGTAGTAGTCTTTGCCCTGAGGGGCCTTAGTTTTTTCGCACTTAGTCGCTGCAACCAGCTCCTCGCCCTTCCGCTTCTTATCCTTCGACCTTGAGGGTTCAGCATTGTCACTTTTGTCTTTCTGCGGAGGCCGGTCTTCTCGACGCTCTGCCAGCGCATCCAAGAAGGCTGCATAGCGATCGGCTAGGGCGAACATCTCTCGAGCCGTGGTTGGTGGCTTCTGAGACATCTTCTTGATGAGATCAGGGTCACTAACCCCCTTCTGGAAGGCAGCAATGACGACCGCATTAGAGACGTCCCGAATGGTGTTCTTCTTCTACGTGAATCTCCGGATGAGATCTCTTAGAGACTCACCCTTCTTCTGGTGAAGCTGGTAAAGATCCCAAGGAGTTCCAGGCTTCTCGAAAGTGCCCTGAAAGTTTGCAATGAACTGGTCACAGAGGTCACCCCAAGAATCGATGGAATATCTCGGAAGCCCTGTAAGCCATGCCTGCGCTAAAGGAGTGAGCATGACTGGCATGTAATTTGCCATCACATTGCGATCATCTCCAGCCGCTTTTACAGCAAGGGAATAAACTTGCAACCAAGCCTCCGGGTCTCTTTCTCCGTCGAACTTGGTGATGCCTTTTGGATTGAATCCATCGGGCCACAGCACTCGGTGAAGGCGTGTCGTAAATGCCTTGATTCCATCTATGGGTTCCTCATCGCGCCTAGTATGGCGGCGGCGTGGTGAAGAAACCACTCGACTGTCACTGCTCCGCTGTGGACTACGACGATTTTTGTGATCATCACATCTAGCCATCGGTTCTTGGCGATGCCATCTGTCTTGGTCACGGCAAATGCCAAAACGCTCGCAGTCGTCTTTGTGTTGACGCCGCTCGTCCTCCTCCCGTTCTTGCCTCCTGGCATCTAGGTCTCGAGGGAGATCATGGTGGATGGTGGAGTGGACGTCCTTGTCACGAAGAGTCCTATGCCGACTGCTTCCTGTCCGACTGCGACTGGTCTGACTGCCAGCCGTGTATGTTTATTCCCCTCCGTGAGGGATCTTGGTTGTCTGGCCGTGCTGGTTCTACTAGATCGCAGCAGCCATCACCATGGCCTTGACTTGGGCCATGATCGGAGCAGCCGGACTGTTTGGCTCGATCATTGGGCCCAAGGTATCCAAGAGGGTCTTGGTGGCCACAATGTTCTGCTGTGGTGTACGGAAAACCGATTGGCTTCCCATCTTCGTATGCAAATTGTCCTCATTGACAGCGCGCGCTCGATTTTGAAGTGATCGGGTGCGCGTGTCCCGCGCCTCGTCCCGAACGGGATCCGTGTTTACTTCTTCGGCTCCCCCTCGATTATGTGATTCGGGCAAGTCTTTCCCGATCACAAACACCGAGCAAAAACTGAGCAAGTATTCAGATCGGATCTGATTTGCTCTGGTGGAGACGAGGATGCCGAGGTCATTGGTGATGAAGTGGAGGCTCCCGAAGCAAAAAAACCTGCCTTGGAGCTAAGGTGACATCGCTACTAAAAGCCATCAAAGTCGCATGTGTTGATCTTCGCGCACCCCTACCTGGCGCGACAATTGTCGACGTTTGGTATCGGCAATGAATGTGGGGGTATGTGTTTGCGGGGTTAGGCGCTAGATCGGGAACTTGATGGTAACACAAGACAAAGGCTTAGACAGGTTCAGGCCCTCTACGGTGGAGGTAAAACCCTAGTCCTGTGTTCTGGCATTATCTGTCTTTGTTGTTGTCTCTATCTCTCTTATATAAAGGGAGAGATAGTAGAGTCCAACTCAATTACAATAAAGGTGAATCCGAGTTGGTTACATGCCCGCGGATCGTGTCCTTCCTTATCTGGGACAGTATCCTTTTCGGCTACAATCTTATTCTACAAGGGGATGATCTCCTTCTATTATTCCTTGCTGGTTACGGCGGGGCGTTTTGCATGGCGCTGGGAGCGCTCGCCTGGTCCCACATGTGTCTTCTTGTCGGGTCTTCTTTGACTCTTGTGAGTATACCCGGTAGCTGTGTTCTCCACAACGAGGAAGTTAAAAAGATAGCACTCGACCCGTCCAACTCGGCAAAGATGCCCTTGATTGGGACAGGGCTCAATTCAAAATAGGAAGACGCGTTCATCACCTTCCTCCAGGTGAACTGGGACATCCTCGCATGGAAAACCTCCGATATGCCTAGTGTCCCAAGGGAGGTGATCGAGCACTCTCTAAACGTCAACGAGAAGGCGAGACCAGTCAAGTAGCGACTCTAGCGGTTCACCCAAGATTGCCATGATGCAATTAGGGAGGATATCACTAAACTTTTAGCCATAGGCTTCATAAAAGAAGTGTATCATCCCGACTGGCTAGCGAACCCAGTTCTTGTTCGCAAAAAGAATAAAAGTTGGCGCATGTGTGTTGATTATACCAATCTCAATAAGGCATGACCAAAAGATCCATTCGGGCTACCTCGCATCGGACTCAACCGCCGGGTGCGAGCTCTTGAGTTTCCTAGATGCCTACTCAAGGTATCACCAGATCAACCTCAAGGAGGAGGATTGTATTAATACTTCGTTCATTACGCCGTTTGGGGCTTTCTGCTGCATCACAATGCCATTCGGGTTGAAAAACGCTGGTGCAACCTATCAGCGCGCAATACAGCGGTGTTTTCACACTCAACTCGGACGCAATGTGGAGGCTTACGTGGACGATGTTGTTGTCAAGTCTCGATAAAAGGAGGACCTCGTCTCGGACTTAGCTAAGACGTTCATAAGCCTAAGGGCTTACAAGATGAAGCTTAACCCCGAGAAGTGTGTTTTCAGAGTCCCTTCAGGAAAACTACTTGGATTTATCATGTCACATCACGGTATCAAGGAAAACCCAGAGAAAATCAACGCTATCATGAAGATGAAGCCACCGACTCATGTAGTCAGCGCGGTAATTGTTGTGGAGCGAGAAGAGGCGGGACATCTGCAGAAGGTGCAGCGCCCGGTTTACTTCGTCAGCAAGGTATTGGGTGAGTCCAAGGTACGGTACCCGCAAATACAAAAATTAGTGTACGCCGTATTAGTTACCTTTCGTAAGGTCAAGCATTATTTCCAAGAGCACACGATTTTGGTGGTTACTGCTTTCCCGATCGGAGATATACTCCACAACCGAGAGACCACTGGGAGAATTGCAAAATGGGCTGCCAAACTTGGAGCCTTCGAGATTGTATTCAAGCCGTGCACTACCATCAAATCACAAGCACTCGCCGACTTCACCGCCGAGTGGATGGAACTACAAAATCCCATAGCCGAGGAAGAACTCGAGTTTTGTACAATGCATTTTGACAGCTCCCTCACACTCAACGGCGCGGGGCAGGTATAGTGCTCGCCTCTCCGAAAGGAGAAAAGTTGAGATACGTTCTTCAAATTCATTTTTCATCATCAAACAACATTGCTGAGTACGATGCACTCATCCACTGGCTCTGTATCGCCATTTCGATCGGCATTCGGCGATTGGTGGTTCACGGAGACTCACATCTCATGATCAACCAAGTACAAAAGGACTGGCCATGCATTGACAATAAGATGTCCGCGTACTGCCAAGAGGTGCGCAAGCTGGAGGACAAATTTGATGGGCTAGAACTTGTCCATGTGCTTCGCCGAGATAACGAAGCAGTAGACGAGCTCGCCAGGATGGGTTCCAGCAGGACAGCAGTTCCGGCCGGTATATTCGTTGAGGAGCTCCATAAACCCACGGCAAGCCAGCAGCAGAAGGTGGGCGAGTCGAAGGAAAAGTCGGCCAATACGGAGGTTTTAGTCATCAACTGTGACTGGACAACCCCCTATTTGGACTATTTATTGAGGAATAAACTCCCTGAGGACCACACGCAAGCAGAACGCATCACGTGCAAGAGCAAAGGCTACATAGTGGTCGGGGAGTAACTCTTTAGAAAGAGCACTTCCGGTGTACTAAGACGGTGCATATCAAAACAAGAAGGGAAGAATCTCCTCAAACAAATCCACTCAGGAGTTTGTGGACATCATGCAGCATCAAGGACCTTAGTTAGAAAGGCTTACCATCAAGGTTTCTTCTGGCCGCCCATGGTAATAGACACAGAGGACCTCGTCTGTACGTGCGAGGGCTGTCAATTTTTTGCTCGACAGGTACATGTGCCAGCGCAGGAGTTGCAGACCATTCTGATCACCTGGCCGTTCGCAGTGTGGGGTCTCGACATGGTTGGATCCCTGAAGAAAGCGCAAGATGGTTTCACTCACCTCTTCATCGCCATCAACTAGTTCATAAAGTGGATTGAGGCCAAGCCTGTTGGCACAATCACAGCGGCCAAAGCCAGGGAGTTCTTTTAGGAAATCGTGGTCAGATTCGGTGTGCCAAACAGAATTATAACAAACAACGACACTCAATACAAAGGTGCTGAATTTCAAGATGGGTGCGATGAGATCGGCATCAAAATCTGTTTTGCTTCTGTGGTGCATCCCCAGAGCAACGGACAGGTTGAACGAGCCAATGGCATGGTGTTGTATGGCCTGAAAGCGAGAATATTTGATCATCTCAAATCGTATGCAGCACGATAGGTCGAAGAATTGTCTTCGGTGCTTTGGGAGCTTAGGACAACCCCCAGCAGGGCAACCGGGCAGTCACCTTTTTTCCTGGTATATGGATTAGAGGCGGTCCTACCCACCGAATTGGAATTCAAATCCCCAAGGGTCCGGAAGTACAAGGAAGCCGAGTCCGAAGAAAGCAGACTGAAAGATCTCGACCGACTGGAGGAGGCCAAGGACGTTATAGCAATTCGGTCGGTCAAGTACCTTTAGGGCTTACATCGATATCACGATCGCAATGTTCAGGGCTGAGCCTTCTCTAAAGGAGATTTGGTTCTAAGAAGGAATCAAAAAAGTGAGCACAAGCTCTCCCCAAGTTGGGAAGGCCCCTACATCATCGATGAAGTGACACGCCCGGGGGCTTACAGACTTAGGCGCGAGGACGACGTGGTCATCAGCAACATGTGGAACGTAGAACAGCTACATCGCTTCTATACTTAAATCCTATATAGTCAATTATGTCCTTGTGAATAAAGTATTTCCTAACTTACAACTCAGTTGTTGCCTAACCAAGCAGTAAGCCGGGGGCTACACTCAAGAGCGTACACTTTTGCATGTGTGTTTCCTAGAGTCCAAGTGCATAAATTCCAAATAGTGAAACTCTGACCCCATGAATGGCGAACTCTAGTCACTCGGAAAGCGTGTCTGGGATAAAGGGCCATGAACTGAATCCCGACGCTTGGGGGTTAGACTAATCGGGCAAAGTGCATAACATAAAAGGAGTCCAACCACTCGGATAATTCAGAATCAACAATAAAAGAAGAAAAGGCTGTAAAGAGCATTGGGATCGAATTTCAAAGGAAGAATGTATAAATATATTATGACAAAATATTTTACATTGACAACATGGGGTTCAAATCTAGATTCTACACCAAAGCGGCAGAGGTGTCCTTGACGTCATCAAGAAGGGCGGCGGCTTGATCATCATCCACCGTGCAGGCGAAGCCCTCCTTAATGGCTTCAAGATCCACTCGAGGGTAGAGGGACTTCATGATTGCGAGTGCTTGGCTAGCACTCATGGTTGTTGTTTCCCTTAAGAGGGTCTTGAGCCTCTCGGGCACCTCCTGTAGGCGCCAGATGAGTTGGCAGTCATTACTTGGCCCTTCGGGGTGTAGGAATGCCAGCACTGGCTCGGAGGCTTGGTAGAGTGCTGTATGGGCCGCTTCTGCAGCCATGATCTTCTCATTGAGAACACCGAACTACACTTGCGTCTTTCCCCTATGCTCTGTAGGCAAAGCGGATCGTCACCAAGAAAGCTATGAGTACGATGAAGACAAAAGGAGTGATGAGTTAAGAAACATACCTTCCAGCTCTCGTGCCAACTTCTCCGAGTTGGTTGGAGCCTAAAATTCTTGGCTCTCCAATGCCTTGAGCTAGTCATGGAGCTTTGCGATGGTGGAGTCCCGAGGTAAAGCGAGCAAAAGGAGTCAGAAGATGAACAATAAACCGCAGTAACAAAATGATTGAGGAAACACTTACATTGGAGGGAGCCAGATATATCCAGTTTCTCCCCCCATAAGGAATTGATTTTAGCTCGAAGCTCCTGTAGCTCGGCCTGGCGCTCGGTCCTAACGCGCTCCAGGTCAGTGTCATACTCCTAGCGCTTCTTGATCTCCGAGAGCACTCACCGGAGAAACTCCGACTTCTTCTTAGAGCAGTCTCCTAGACTCTAAAGATGGTAAAAGGGAATGAAGACAGCCCACTTGAGGCGGATAAAAGAAGAAAAGGACCACTAGCTTACCCGCACTAGTCAAGCACACTCGATGGTGTGCTCAAAGAGCTCCCTCCTCTCTACCTGGCGCGTCACTGTCAGCGTATGAGCTAACAGACCCCTTCCGAAGCGGGGTGTATGAAGTTCGAACGAGGGGCTTTCATGGAGATCACTCGAGAGACGGTGGAAAGGAACGGAGGCGAAGCTCACAAGAAGACGCTTGAGTTTATCCAGGTTCGGGCCCTCCTCACGAGTAATAGCCCTAGTCCTACTTGTGTTATTCTTGCTGCTGTTCTTTGAGAAATCCGAAAGAACCAGGAACAAGGAACCCCCGGCCTCCTACCCCAAAGGAGGATGAACCAATCTAAAAGATCGAACCCCTTTTCCCATGCACCCCAGCTACCTTTTATACTCGGGCTGGCTGGGGCGCATGGGGCTTACAATAGGACAATACACTGAGTACACTTCCACATCGCATTTAATGCATCTGTCATTGTTCTTGCAGCACACTTAATGCCCTGACGCAGCCGTCCTCTCCCCCGCCTCGGGCCCCGCGCCTGCCGGCTCCTCCCGCTCTACCGGGGTGGGAAATTGAGTAGTGACGTCACTCGAAATTATGGCACGCGTTGGGACCAAACGCCGCCATACTGTGACCTTTATTACCCCCATTTAATGCACACGATACACATTAAATGCCTTTGACCTCCCGTGTGGTGGCACAATTTACTAGGTGGCCTCGGGAGCTGTGGCGCCAGCGGTGTGGCTTGGGCGCCACGCTTTCGCCAGGCGACCACCTTACAAACCGCCAGCGGCCGTGGCCTGAATGCCATGTGTCCGCTGGGCGATCACCTCCTGACCGCCAGCGGCGTGGCCTGGTCGCCACCTGCCCTCTGGGCGATCACTGTGCTGTCCGCTGGGCGATCATTGTGCTGACTGCCAGCGGCGTGGCCTGGTCGCCACTTGTCCGTTGGGCGATAACTCCGCTGACCGCCAGCGGCGCAGCCTGATCGCCACCTGTCCGCTGGGCAATCACCTCCTGACCGCCAGCGGCGTGGCCTGGTCACCACCTGCCCGCTGGGCAATCACCTCCTGACCGCCAGCGGCGTGGCCTGGTCACCACACACTGCTTTGGCGATCATCATCTGCTGCCCGGCGGCCTGGTCGCCACATCGGCTGGCGATCACTCCGTGACCACCGCCGGCGTCGCCGTCGCCACTCGCTTGCCGGCGATCACTGTGCCGACCGCCAACGGCGTGGCCTGGTCGCCACCTGTCCGCTGGGCGATCACTGTGCTGACCGCTAGCGGTGTGGCCTGGTCGCCACTTGTCCGCTGGGTGATCACTCCGCTGACAGCCAGCGGCGCGGCCTGGTCACCTCCTGTCCACTGGGCGATCACCTCCTGACCGCCAGCGGCGTGGCCTGGTCACCACCTGCCCGCTAGGCAATCACTGTGCTGGCTGCCAGTGGCGTGGCATGGTCGCCACCTGTCCGCTGGGCGATCACTCCACTGACCGCCAGCGGCGTGGCCTGGTCGCCACCTGTCCGCTGGGTGGCCACCTTAGTAAGTGCCAGCAGTGTGGCCTGGACGCCACCTGTCGCTAGCGGCTCTTACTAAAGTGTAGTGGGCACCCTAGTGTAAAATACACCGACACATCTCATTGTCGGAAAGGGCCGAGGACCAAGAGGGAGAAACTTTGGGGTTACGCCCGGCGAAAGAAGGAAGGAAGGAAGGATCGGGATTGGCGCAATAGAACCATTCCTGGTGCCAACCCTTGTTGGAGGTTTTGAAGGGGATGGACAAGTAGGACTTCTTCAGGCCATCCCGAAGCTGGAAGCCAGCACCCCCAATCACTTTGGGGCACTTTTGCTCAGAAAAAGCTTGAGAAGAAAAAGGTGGCGAAAAAGGTTGAAGTGAGGGCTAATGCTGATGAAGGCTTCGCAGAAGTAAACAAAGATGAAAATTTGGAGAATGGAATTGGGATTCAAATGAATCAACTCAATTCCGTAAAAATGAAGAAGGCCGCGAAGGAAAGTGTTGGCAAGAAGGCCAAACCCACGCTGGAAGAATGATTCAAAAACCACCACTTCTTCAGGGCAAGGGGTAGGCGTGGACTCACCCGCCGCCAGGTGCGCGCTGATTAATTCCAGTGCCGAGAGAACTCCGGCGGCTACTATATCCTCCAGGCGCTCCTCCGTCATCACCGAAGTGGCCTAGTCCCCTGGATGTGGGTGGTGCGCTGGCATCTTCAGAAGGAGAGGAAGGCATCTTGGACGCAGCGGTAGTGCAAGATCTATGGTGCGACATTGGTGAACCCTAGCGGAGGTGTGCGGTGCGAGATTCAGAAGATGAAGAGATGAAGGCACGAAGTGAGGAGTGAGACTCTTTGGTTGCGCCAAAAAGTCCTATTTATGCGGGCGTGGCCTGGTCGCCACCTGTCCGCTGGGCGATCACCTCCTGACCGCCAGTGGCGTGGCCTGGTCGCCACCTGCCCACTGGGCGATCACTGTGCTGGCCGCCAGCGGCGTGGCTTGGTCGCCACCTGTTCGCTGGGCGATCACTCCGCTGACCGTCAGCGGTGTGGCCTGGTCGCCACCTTTCCACTGGGCGGCCACCTTAGTAAGTGCCAGCGGTGTGACCTGGATGCCACCTGTCCGTTGGCGGCTCTTACTAAAGTGTAGTGGGTACCTTGGTGTAAAATACAACGATAGTTGCCCCCGGACCCACCCTGGAGCGTCCTCATGCCTTTTTGGAAAAAGCGGCTCAGTCTCCCAGGTGGGTCCATCGTAAATGCCCACGTAACGCTGCGGCTTTAAATGCCGCCGCCGTTTCTGGGCATCTAGGTGGAGCGTGCAGCCGCCCCCGCCTCGTAACCGGCGCGGGCCTTTGGAACGTCCCCACGCCTTTACTGATTTTTTGTGATTCCCGCCATCGAACCGCCGCGCCCCCTCGGGTCTCCCGTCGAAGCATTCCTCCATGCGTCTATATATATAAGTGGCCATCGGGGGAGCGGTTCGTTTCTTCTTTTCAGCTTTGCCCAACTGCTGAGCCCTAACCTTTGCTCCTTGCGAACTGCTCCTTCAGCGCTCTTCGCCTCCCTTTTGCACCTTCGCTCTCATGGCGCCTCCAGTACCCCTGCTCCCTCCATCAACTGTCAAGGATGTCGACGCCGCGAGGTTTTCCTGGTACGTCGCCGGCGACACCGTCCGCACTCGCGCCGGGACCGCCGCGCCCGGGAGAAGTGATCTTCTTCGGCTGGGCGATGCTGGCGGGCCTCCTTCCGCCAATCTCCGATTTTTACCTCACCGTCCTCAACTTCTACTCCATCCACAACATTCACCTTCCTCCTAACTCCGTCATTTTTCTTGCTGTCTTTGCCCACGTCTGCGAGATGTTCTTGGGAGTGGCCCCCAACCTTCCTCTCTTCCACTTCTTCTACTCCTTGCGCGCGGCCAAGAACACCTCCACCCCGTCAGGCTGCTGCCACCTCCGCCTTCGAGACAGCGCGGCTGTGCGCTACATTCCACTGGACCTTCGTTCCAACTGGAGGACTTGGCGCAGCAAGTGGCTCTACGTCGAGGACGACAACGGCGTAGAAGTCCTGGAGTTGCCGACTGGGCCAGCTGTCAGCGACCCCTCCTGGGGGGTGCACGTCAACGAGACGCCCGAGCTCCTGATGATGCTGGCCCGCGTGGACCAGCTGTGGACAGCGGGCCTGACGGGAGCCATGGTTCTCCGGGACTACATATCCCGGAGAATCAGTCCCCTGCGTCGCCGTACCCGCCTTGCCTGGCAGTACACGGGCCCCGACGACATGACCCGAACAACTCCCGGAGGTAAGTCATTTGTCTTTCTTTCGTTCCGGTGCCTTTTGCGACTACCGCTGAGTTAACGCTGGCTTCGTTCTTCTTTTTTCTTTTTCTCTCTCTCCCTCTTTCTTTCTTCTTTTTTTTCAGCTGCAGGGGACTTATCCTTCTCGAAGCTCGACTCCTGGATGGGCTTGCTAGGCGCCTCCGGCTCCGTCCTGCCTTTCCCGGCGGGCGCGCTCCCACTCTGCCAAGTGGAGCCCCGGGAGCGCGTGGCGATCACCCGTGCCATGCCCACCATGGATGCCATGGGACTGTGAACATGCCGCGTCAAGGGGCGTTGACGATTCGGGACCCTCCTCCAGCCGGCGACCAGGGGAGGGGCAAGCGCCCTGCTGACGATGACGCCCCTGGTGCCAGCCCCAGGAGGGCTCGCATCTCGGCAGGGGGCGCGGCGACCACGATCGCTTCGCAGGGCTCGACCGGGGTGGGGAGCTCTACGGCGGCCACAGCCGCAGCTTCAACTGCCCCCGTCGAGGTCGTTGAAGTTGGCGCTGCTCCGACCATAACTCCGCCGGCACCGGTCCTTCCTCCGCCGCCGCCGACGCAGGTCGACCCGCCTCCGCCGCCGCCGCTGGATCCGCCTCCGCCGCAGCCGACGGCGCAGGTTGACCCACCGTCGCCGCCGGCGCAGGTTGACTCCGCCCGACTCCGGTTGTTCACTGCGCGCAAGAGTCCTACCGCCGCCGCCGCCGCGAGGGGTACTGAATCTCCCTCCAGCCGCGCCTCGCTTCAGGAGGCCTCCTGCCGGGTACTTAGGCCAACACACAATAGATTGTTAAGTTCTTTTTAGTCTGAGAGGCTTACCTCCTTTTTACCTTCTTCAGGGCGACTACTTCAAGTGCCCCAGCCAGGGGCGACCAGGGCACTACAGCGGCCGCAGCAGCGCCAGCTGCGGCGGTCGAGCACCAAGGCGACCCAGGTGACCACCAAGAGGCCGCCACCAGGGCAGCCATCTTACCACCCGAAGGTGGGATGGGCTCCCCTCGGCGGACGCGGACGCTCTGTTGGCCGCCCTCGGTGAACTGCACTCCAGCGTGAGCGGCCACCTTGCGACGAGCAAGGAGAGGCTGAGGGAGGCCACCGTGGAGAACAACCGCCTCCGCAAGGAGGTGCAGGACTGGCACAGCCGAGTGGAGTAGTTGGAGCAGGACCTGTAGTGGGAGAGGGAGCAAGGAGCCCTCCGCGTCGAGGCGATCACCCAAGAGCGCGACGAGGAGAAGGGCGAGCGGCTCCGCGCAGAAACCGAGACCACCACCATGCTGTGCCCAGCCTTCGACCGGATGGTGGCTAGCCTAGCACCATTGGGGCTGGAGCAATCGGCCCCGGTTGAGCAGACGGCCCAGCACTACGCCTTCTGCATGAGCCGGATCGCCGACTTCCTCACCTTCCTGCCCGGCGCCTTATCCACCCGGTCCAGCCAAGAAGGGCGGGCGGTTGCGGGGGCCACTGTAACGTACGTGCTCGCCTGCTGCACCAGCCGGGATGCCAACTTCAACCCCCTGGCTGACATCCAGGGAGTGGAGGGGGATTGGGCCCACACGGAGGCACAGGTCAGCAACGCCGCCGAGCAGGTCGCCGACCAGCTCGAGATGGTCAACCCGACGCAGGAAGCAGTGGCTGAGGACGTGGCGCTCGGGCTGGACGCTGACCCGGTGGAGGATCAGGAGGCCGCGGTGGACGAGGAGTAAAAGCTCCAGACTTAGCTGTGCCTGCTTTTTTGTTTTGCCATCCTTTGTAAAAGACTCCTGCAAGTCAGATTCATGTTTATAAATGCATATACTTCCTTTTTCGTGTCTTATGTTTGGATGCTTGTCCGCGCCTCCACTATGCTGGTTCTGGATGACAAAAGGCGACCGCACGATTTAAGGGTTAAATGGGGTGCAGGGCCCGTGTCCCTCGTGCAGGAAAGTCGCTATCTCAGGACCTTGTGAAATTAACTATTCTCACGGTCTCTTGGGACCGAACACTTGGTGAGGTGTGGCAGGGTAGTAGGCTTTCGTTAATGGTATTTGAGTCACCGGTTCTCACGGGGACACCCTGAGCGTCATGACCGTGTTGAAAACAGTGCTAAACTAGCCATCCGATCGCCCATCCCTACTCGCCACGCTCACCCAGTGGTCCCACTTTTACCGTCGAGAATTCAGAGAGTTGTAATGTGCTGAGGGCGATTACAGGGACACGGCCCATCGGGGCGCAAACCAGAAAAAAGAAAATAGAGGCGACAACTGCTTTGAATGAAAACAAGCGCTTACTTAAAACAGAGGCTTCCCCCGACCAGCCCAGGAGAGGAAAACACAAACCGGCTGGCCGGGGTACACAGCTCTTTACTTACAGCCAATTTAGGGATAGAACTTGCGCAGAAGCTATATGTTCTGGGAGTTTGCCAGCTCTTCCCCGTCTTGAGTGGCCAACCTGACCACCCCGGGACGAGAGACTGAGACCACCTTGAAGGGGCCCTCCCACTGGGGAGACAGCTTGTGCGACCTGGTATGCGTCTGAATTCTGTGCAAGACCAGGTCGCCCACTGCCAGTGTTCTCTCGCTGACCCGAGTGGCGTGGTACCGCTTGAGACTTTGCTAGTACCGAGCAGCGCGAAAG
Organism: Rhipidocladum racemiflorum; assembly: GCA_036346355.1. Lineage (NCBI taxonomy): Eukaryota > Viridiplantae > Streptophyta > Magnoliopsida > Poales > Poaceae > Rhipidocladum > Rhipidocladum racemiflorum. Next base: position 50,427,629 of record CM070589.1, read on the forward strand.
GCTGTGCGATCTCGCACTTCCTCCAGGAGATTGACATCCTCTCAACGCAAATCTTCCTGGGCTTCCTCTGTGAATGCCGCCACGCGCGGCGACCCTAAGGCTAGCTCCGAAGGCAGGACGGCTTCCGCGCCGTAGACCAGGAAAAAAGGAGTTTCCCTGGTGGCCCGACTTAGGGTGGTGCGAAGCGACCACAGTACTGTCAGGAGCTCTTCAGTCCACCGGGCTCCACGCTTGTGGAGTCGATCAAACGCCCTGGTTTTGAGGCCCTTCAGCAGCAATGCATTGGCCCGCTCCACTTGGCCATTAATTCTTGGGTGGGCCACCGAGGCGAAACAAACCTTGGTGCCCATTTCTTCACAGAAACCCAAGAAGGCGGCACTGGTGAACTGGGCGCCATTGTCGGTGATTATGCGGTTGGCGACCCCAAAACGGGCAAAGATTCCTTGCATGAACTTGATTGCGGCGACAGCGGTAATGGCTCTGACCGCCTCGGCTTCCACCCATTTAGTAAACTTGTCGATGGCGACGAACAGATGGGTGTAGCCCCCTGTGGCCCGCGGGAATGGGCCCAAGATATCCAGCCCCCAGACCGCAAAGGGCTATGAGAGCGGGATGGTTTGCAGAGCTTGGGCTGGTCGGTGGATTTGCTTGGCGTGGTATTGGCATGCCTCGCACTTCCTCACCAGCTCGCAAGCATCCTGGAGGGCGGTTGGCTAATAGAACCCTTGGCGGAAAACTTTCCCCACCATCGTTCGACTAGACATATGGCTCCCGCACATGCCTCCATGGATATCGGAGAGCAAACTGCTCCGCTCTTCCCGAGTGATGCACTTCAGGAGAACTTCGTTTCTTCCCCGACGGTAAAGGTCCCCGCCCACCAGGGTATAGCACTTGGCCTTTCGTGCTATCCTCACCGCTGACGCATCATCGCCGGGGCACACTTGATCCCGCAAGTAGGCCAGGATCGGATCCATCCATGTGCCTTCCCGGTCAAGTGTGGCGACCACAGGATGATTGCCCGAGTACTCTGCCTGGCCAGGCGTTTCCGCCGGTGCTACTTTCCTTCCGGAATGAGGGCTGAAGTAGCGTCACCATCGTCCCCACCAGAAACGGGGGCTGCGATGGACGGTTGCGGAAGCCTTTCTTCAAAGACTCCGACCGGAACAGGGGATCTTGTTGAGGCAAGCTGGGCGAGCTCGTCCGCCAAGTAGTTGTCGCGCCGGGGGATATGAGTATACCCCAGCCCGTTAAAATGTCACTCCATCTTTCTGACCTCTGCCAAGTACTCAGCCATGACAGGATCAGAGCAGGAGAACTCCTTTCCCGCTTGGTTGACGACTAGCAGCGAGTCGCCCTTGATTTGCAAGCGACGAATTCCGATGGCCGCGGCGGCGCGAAGCCCCGCCAGCTAGCCTTCGTACTCAGCAACGTTGCTAGTGGCCTTGAAGTCCAGGACGACCACGTACTTGAGGAGGTCCCCGGTTGGGGAAACCAGGAGGACCCTAGCCCCCGCGCCTTCGAGCCTGAAGGAGTCGTCGAAGTAGACTGTCCAGGGGGAGGGCGCGGGGGTTTCCTCAGTCTCAGACCCGGCAGGAGTCCACTCGACAACTAACTCTGCCAGCCTTTGACTCTTGATTACAGTACGGGGCGCGAATTTGAGGCCGAACTCCCCCAGCTCCACAGACCACTTGGCAATGCGACCCTCAGTTTCGCGGTTATGAAGGATCTCGCGCAAGGGATAGGCCGAAACCACTGTGATCTCCCTTCCTTGGAAATAATGCCGCAACTTCCTGGACGCCACCAGCACGGCGTATACCATCTTCTGGGCCTGCGGATACCCTATTTCCGCATCATGTAACACCTTGCTGACATAGTAAACTGGCCGCTGGACGCCTTCACGCTCCACCACCAGTGTCGCACTCACAACCGCAGGGCTGGCCGCCACGTACAATAGTAGCGGTTCACCTGGCTCGGGAGCGACCAGCACCGGAGGGGAGGAGAGGTACTTTTTTAAGTCTTCAAGTGCTTGTTGCGCTTCTGTAGTCCACTCGAAGGAGTTGGTCTTCTTCAACAGCTTGAAAAAGGGGAGACTCTTCTCTCCAAGCCGGGCTATGAACCGGCCAAGAGAGGACAGGCGACCAGCCAGGCACTGGACTTGCCTGAGCCGTGTGGGTGGTTGCATGCGCTCGATGGCCGCGATCTTTTCCGGGTTGACCTCGATTCCACGATTGGAAACGAGGAACCCAGCAGCTTTCCAGACGACACACCGAACGCACACTTCTCAGGATTTAGCTTCAAACAAAACTGTCGAAGGCGGGAGAAAGTCTCCTCCAAATCCTCAACAAGCCCAGCAGTCTTTTTGGTCTTTACTACCAAGTCATCAACATATACTTCAAGGTTTCTTCCAATCTGTGACCGAAACACAGTGTGCATAGCTCGCTGATAGGTTGAACCAGCGTTCTTCAATCCAAATGGCATTCGGACATAACAGTACACGCCTAGAGGGGTCACAAAAGCAGTCTTCTCCTTGTCTTCCCGCGCCATGCTGATCTGGTGGTAGCCGGAGTAGGCGTCTAGGAAGCACAAGACCTCGCATCCTGCTGTGGAGTCGACGACAATGTCTATCCACGGCAGGGGGTACGGGTCCTTGGGGCAGGCTTTGTTGAGGTCGGTGAAGTCGATGCACATCCGCCACTTCCTATTCGACTTCTTAACGAGCACAGGGTTGGCCAGCCACTCGGGGTAGGCGGCCTCCCGTACAATCCTTGCCTGCAACAGTTTCTCTACCTCATCCCGAATGGCATCCTGCCGCTCTGGTGCCTACCTCCGGACTTTCTGTCGGACTGGGTGCACTCCAGGGAGCGTTGCCAATCGGTGCTCAATCACCTCCCTAGGGACCCCGGTCATCTCAGATGGTTCCCAGGTGAACACATCTAAGTTAGACCGGAGGAAGGTGATGAGCGCGTCTTCCTATTTGGTGCTGAGGTTGGCACCGATCTTCACGACCTTCCCAGAACCATCCTCGCCCACGGGGACCACCTTCACCTCACCCGAGGGACCAGGTGAGGCGCAGGCCTTGACTGGGGGGATCTCTGGGCAGTCGTCCTCGCCTCGGGCTGAACAGGTGGTGCTGGCCAGGTCCTGCACCTGCTTGCTGAGGCAGAGGGCTTCCAGCCGATCCACCTTCAAAGTAATCGGGCCCCCAGGCCCAGGGATCTTCATCATCATGTAGGCGTAGTGCGTGGCCGCCATAAACTTGACCGGAGCTGGTCGGCCAAGCAAAGCATTGTAGGGAAGATCGAAGTCTACGATCTCGAAGTTGATTTTCTCCGTCCGGAAGTTCTCCACACTTCCAAAGGTGACGGGCAGCCGGACTTGTCCCAGGGGCGTCAAGCCGACCCCAGGGGCAAGTCCGTAGAAAAGAGGGGCCGGGCACAACTCCTCATAGGGAATTTTGAGTGCCTTAAATGCCCCGACAGACATAAGGTTGATGGAGCTTCCTCCATCAACAAGCACTCGCCCGAGTCTCGCATTTCGGACCGTGGGGGAAACCACGATCGGAAGATGGCCCGGGACTGAGGTGCTCTCTGGGTGGTTGGCTCGACTGAAAGTGATCGGCTCCTCTAACCATTTCATTGGCCTACTCACCCCGGGGGTTGGTACGGTGGCGCACACCTCCCTCAACTCTCGCTTATACTGCGAGTTCGAAGAGTAGGTGGCGGAGCCTCCATGGATGAACACCACCGTGTGCTCCGCTTGCTGAAAGGCCAGCGGAGCAGGGTCTTCTCCCGCGTCGTCGTGATCGTCCTCGCGGCATTCCCTAAGCCGCTGCTCCACCAGCTTGGACACGACCTGGCAATCCGCCAGATCATGTCCGTTGGTCCTGTGGATGGGGCAGTAAGGTCTGCCCCCATCATTTTCTCGGCGGGGTGAATGGCGATCCCCGCGGTCGCCAAGCGGGTTTTGGTGATCACCCCTCCTGTCCCGACGGTCGCGCTTCTGAGGCTTGTCCTCCGGCTCGGCGACTAGGACCTCTCCGGCTCCGACCTCTTTGCGCTTCATCTTCTTCTTGTGATCGGAAGCCTTTGAGGTTCCCGCCTCGCTGTGGCCAGACGGCCCCGCCGCACGCTCCCGGGCCTCTGGCGCACTTATGCGACAGGGAGAACAACTCGGAGGTGGTCGAAATGGTGCAGGTAGCCATCTTCTCCCACATCTTTTGATCTCAGAGCCCCCTCTGAAAGGCGATAATCACCGATTGCTAGGAAATCCGGGGGATCATGTTTCGGCAGTGGCTGAACCGCCGAATGAACTCCCTCAGGGACTCCCCCTTCGTCTGTTCTAGGGCGTGGAGGTTGTCCTCCACACTCGGCTGAGTGTAGGAGCCCTGAAAGTTGGCGACAAAGAGGTCGCACAGTCCCTCCCACGAGTGTACGGAGCCTCGCAGGAGGTTCAACAGCCAGGAGCAGGCGAGCCCGTCAGCGACGTCGGGAGATAGTTGGCCATGATCTTTTCAGACCCTCCCGCGGCGCGCACCATCGTAGTGTAGATCTGCAGGAACTCCTCCAGGTTGGTGGTGCCGTCATACTTCTCGATGGACGCGGGGCGGAAGCTCTCCGGCCATGCATCTTGGCGTAGGCGGAGGGAAAACGCCTAGCATCCAACGTTGTAGGGAGAGGAGCGTCACTTGCCCGCCCCTCGGCCCCGAGATGGGGTCGAGGAGTGTGAGTCTACGCTCTCCCTGGAATCAGGGGGCGAGATCTCCCCCCGTCTGCTAGACGTCGGGTGGCCAACACGACGTTGCACGTGTGCGCGACGCCCCCTGAGGACATCGCGCGAGTCGCCATCTCGCTGGGACCTCCTTTCGTCTAGGCGGGCCCTCAGGTCCTCGTGGCCCCCCGCTCGCTTGGGGGGACCATGAGGAGGAGTGGGAGCATGCGCACGTCCCCTGTACCCGAGGGGGCTGCAACCTGTTCACTCTTCCCTTTGTCCCGGCCCTCGCGACCGAGGAAAACTCTGACAGAGCGGCTGGAAACTTGCGCATCGGTTGCGCGCACATCCTGCCGCCCGACGCTGGAAGCTCCCGGCTGCTTTGCAGGCTCCACCTGCTGCTGGGCGGCGTCCACCAGGCAGGCGATATCCCGCAGCCAGGGAGCGGCCAGGGTTTCGACCCCTAGCGCAACCGGGGGGTGATCGAGGAGCAGCCGGGCCGCATGAAGATTCTGAGCTGGGTTGTCGTCTCCCATCAACAGACGCCGTCGGACGGGCTGTCCTCCTTGCGCGGAAGCACCGCGCGTCCCAACCCGAGCGGATGGACCCGGGAGGTCCGACGCCCTTGCTGAGTGCCGGGATCGGCTGCGAGCGTTGCTCTCCTCGGGTAGGTCGTCGTGCTTGGAGTGTCAAGCCGCCATACTGACGGCCGCCAAAGCTTCTTGCAAGCTTCGCAAGAGGGTGAAAGAAGAAAGGGCGATACAACCACAGAGCCCCCTACCTGGCGCGCCATTGTCAGCGTATGAGCTAACAGACCCCTTCCGAAGCAGGGTGTATGAAGTTCGAACGAGGGGCTTTTGTGGAGATCACTCGAGAGATGGTGGAAAGGAACAGAGGTGAAGCTCACAAGAAGACGCTTGAGTTTAGCCAGGTTCGGGCCCTCCTCACGAGTAATAGTCCTAGTCCTGCTTGTGTTATTCTTGCTGGTGTTCTTTGAGAAATCCGAAAGAACCAGGAACAAGGAACCCCCGGCCTCCTACCCCAAAGGAGGATGAACCAATCTAAAAGATCGAACCCCTTTTCCCATGCACCCCAGCTACCTTTTAAACTTGGGCTGGCTGGGGCGCATGGGGCGTACAATAGGACAATACACTAAGTACACTGCCATGTCGCATTTAATGCATCTGTCACTGTTCTTGCAGCACACTTAATGCCCTGACGCAGCCGTCCTCTCCCCCGCCTCGGGCCCCGCGCCTGCCGGCTCCACCCACTCTGTAGGGGTGGGAAATTGCGTAGTGACATCACTCGCAATTATGGCGCACGTTGGGAACATACGCCGCCATACTGTGACCTTTATTACCCCCATTTAATGCGCACGGTACGCATTAAATGCCTTTGACCTCCCGTGTGGTGGCACAATTTACAAGGTGGCCTCGGGAGCTGGGCTCCAGCGGTGTGGCTTGGGCGCCACGCTTTCGCCCGACGACCACCTTACTAACAGCCAGCGGCCGTGGCCTGGATGCCACGTGTCTGCTGGGCGATCACCTCCTGACCGCCAGCGGCGTGGCCTGGTCGCCACCTGCCCGCTGGGCGATCACTATGCTGACCGCCCGGTATGCGCGTTTGTCGCCACTGTCATTGGCGATCAACTGTCTTGACCGCCGGGCGTGGCTGGTCGCCACTGTCATTGGCGATCATTCCGGCTGACGGCTGGCGTGGCCTGGTCGCCACTGTCTGGGCGATCACCTCTGACCGCTTGATGGTGTGGCTCGTCGCCACACGCCTGGCGATCACTATCTTTGGCGCGCCGGGCGTGGCCTGGTCGTCACCTGTCCGTTGGGCGATCACTCCACTAACCGCCAGCGGCGTGGCCTGGTCGCCACCTGTCCGCTGGGCGGCCACCTTAGTAAGTGCCAGCAGTGTGGCCTGGACGCCACCTGTCCGCTAGCGACTCTTACTAAAGTGTAGTGGGCACCCTAGTGTAAAATACATCGACACATCTCATTGTCGGAAAGGGCCGAGGACCAAGAGGGAGACACTTTGGGGTTACGCCCGGCGAAAGAAGGAAGGAAGGAAGGGATCGGGATTGGCGCAATAGAACCATTCCTGGTGCCAACCCTTGTTGGAGGTTTTGAAGGGGATGGAGAAGTAGGACTTCTTCAGGCCATCCCGAAGCTGGAAGCCAGCACCCCCAATCACTTTGGGGGCACTTTTACTCAGAAAAAGCTTGAGAAGAAAAAGGTGGCGAAAAACGTTGAAGTGAGGGCTAATGCTGATGAAGGCTTCGCAGATGTAAACAAAGATGAAAATTTGTAGAATGGAATTGGGATTCAAATGAATCAACTCAATTCCGTAAAAATGAAGAAGGCCACGAAGGAAAGTGTTGGCAAGAAGGCCGAACCCACACTGGAAGAATGATTCAAATACCACCACTTCTTAAGGGCAAGGGGTAGGCATGGACTCACCCGCCGCCAGGTGCACGCTGATCAATTCCAGCGCTGGGAGAACTCCGGCGGCTACTATCTCCTCCAGGCGCTCCTCCGTCGTCACCGAAGTGGCCTAGTCCCTGGATGAGGGTGGTGCGCTGGCATCTTCAGAAGGAGAGGAAGACATCTTGGACGCAGCGGTAGTGCAAGTTCTACGGTGCGACATTGGCGAACCGTAGTGGAGGTGTGCGGTGCGAGATTCAGAAGATGAAGAGATGAAGGCACGAAGTGAGGAGTGAGACTCCTTGGTTGCGCCAAAAAGTCCTATTTATGCGGGCGGTGGTGCTCGGTTATTTCCCTTTGGGCGGGCGGAACATTTCGGCTTCTCTAAAACAGTTTGGGTCTGATCCAAGTTCCCCGTTTGGGTGAAACTTAGGTTTCAATTTCGGACTTAACATGGATTCTAAAGGTACACTCTAAAAAGAGCCGCCAGCTGTACACAACAACCGCTGGGTACAGGTACTGTTCGATTAAATATGGTTTGGGAAATGGTACGCCTCATGATGGGCCCATTGCTAGTTACAATGTTAGGCGGATTTGGGTACCTACCAAACCAATTCAACATATCTTCTCGTAATATACCCCATGTTGGGTCGATAACCGGTTACCGCAAAAGTCAGAATCGAGTATCACGAGTGGACTCTAAGCACAGGTCTCGAAGGTGTAACACCCCATAAATCTCAACTGATGTAAAAGAACAAATCGACAGCATTTCCCCTAAAACAAGACAATACGGAAGCAATTCAAATAGGAATAATATCATGACATTAAAACTAGAGACAACAAGTCTAATTCAACCAGGAATCAACCATAATCATAACACATCTCTAAAGGGACAACCATAAACGAGAACAAGTTTAAAGTGAACAGCAATGGGTCTATAAATAATAAAATTTCATTCAACTAATGAATTATTTAAAGCGCTAGATCAAGCGAGTTGTGATGACAACAGAAACTTTATTGTGCTGCTAGCCCACCCTTCATGCTTACGACTCACGAGCGCTACCTGAAAACATCAAACAGCAAGTAGTGAGATTGGGTAATCTCAGCAAGCGGAACCACTAATACTAATATAACATCCACCATATAACTAGCATTCCACATTCCTCATATACAATACCACATCAAAGAGTCCACACCACTTCAGTAAAATGCATATGATTGATGCACATGCTTATGCCATGTTCCTCCTCACCGTGCCCTTTCTCAGGAACACACGGTGTTGTACGGCATGATCGCAAGACGCAAGGCGTCGACAAACTACCAATGCATGATTATGCAGTTAATGCTTCATGCATGAATTCATTCATAACCCCTCCCACTAAGTCCACATGTTTGCATATCATCATAAAGCATGGATAGAAAGCAAATATCATAGAGATGAAATGTTTAGCAAACAAAACGACTACTTCCACTTGCCTTTACCGACGTGGATGACGAATCTAGTTACGTCCAGAAGGGGCACCACCTGAACAAGCATACTTTCAGTATATAATAACACCACAATTGATCACACAATTCAAACACGCGTTTCCTACAACCCGTTCCCCTTTTAAACACCGAAAACCCCGATCTGTCCGGATCGAACAGCAGCTTCCTCTCTTCCCAATTTCGTATCTTTTTTTATACTGTTCATAAAAATACAGAAAAATTACAGTAGCTATATATTGACGAGATCTACAACTTTCATGAAGATCAAAAATTTCAATTCCACTGTTAAATATGCCTAAACAACCGCCCAACACAGTGGACGAAATCTGTTTCCAGATTCTGTTCGTCATCTTCCAACAGATATAACTCTCAGTCCAACGGCCCAACAATTCTGAAAAAAATACAGAAGCTAGGTCTCGACGTTGTCTACAACTTTCTAGTTATAGGTTTTTGCAGGAAAAATCATCTATGCCACTTAAACCGCGAAACAATCCGCGCTGCACAATCTTCCCTTCCAAAAACAGCACCACGTGAACATCTACCCTTCCCCCCATCAAGATCCAACCAAACCACTCACCACCAGATCTAATACACTCCTAATCCCTAGGTAGAAAAGGGGTAAAAGATTGGAAATTTTACCTTGAGTTCCCCCTTGCAAACCCACGAAGAACGCGCGACGATCTCCGTAACGGAAATCTGTTCATCCTCCTCGCCTCCACGGATCCTCTTCTCGTTTTCTCCTTCGCGTTTCGAGGTGGATCTTGAGCCACCACGCAAGGGGAGGAATAGGTGGAGTGGGGGCTGCTAGGGGGAGAGGGGGAGGCGCCCTAGGGCTTGGGGTGGGGTGGCCGGCCACAGGGGGAGGCGCCACCGCTTTAGGGAGGTGGGCGGCCCACTTAGGGCGTGGGGAGGAGGTGGGAGAAGAATTCGGCCCAGGCCCAAGTTTTCCTCACAAGACTGTTTCTAGCCCGAAAACTCCAAATTTAATATTAATACGCCGCATAAACTTCAATTAATTAATTCCCCAACAATTTCCCTCATTCTTTCCGAAACAACAGAGAAAGAAAAACCCTAGGATCGCTCTAAAGTTCTAGGGCATCACATTCTCCCCTCCTTAAAAGGATTCGTCCCCGAATCTTCTTCTTTTAGCTACAAACCTAAAAGGAAAAGGAAGGCAAAAGGTAAACCACGACTTACCCCGGCGTCCTCAAATAGCGTAGGGTACTTCTTCCAAGATCTGGTCTTGAGGTTCCCAAGTTGCCTCCCGCTCAGACTGATTGGTCCACAAAACTTTCACAAATCGGATGGTTCTCCTCCTCATGACTCGCTCCGAAGAGTCTAAAATTCGAAGTGGATGGCACTCCAAAGTCAAATCTTGCTCAATCAGAATCGGCTCCAAGTCAATCTTATGCTCTGGGTCATGGAGATACTTCCATAACATAGAGACATGGAAGACATCATGCACTCCTTCAAAGAGTCCGGCAACCTGCAGACGGTATGCCAAACCGCCCACCCGAGCCACCACTGGGAGCGGACCAATGTACCTCGGGCTAAGATTGCGGTGGTACCAAAACGAACAACACCCTTTGATGGAGATACCTTGAGAAGGACTTGATCACCCACTACAAACTCCAAATCTCGTCTCTCGTTATCGGCATAACTCTTCGATGGCTCGAGCGACCGGGAGATTCCGCCGTATCTCTTGCACCTTCTCAAAGGTCTGTTGAACCCAATCCGACCCTGCAATGATTTTTCACCAACTCGTATCCCAGCAAAGTGGAGAAACACACTTTCGACCATAAAGCGCCTCGAATGGAGCCATTCGAATACTAGCCTCGGTAATTGTATTGTAAGCAAACTCTACCAAGGCCAAGTGATCCTCCCAACTTCCCTTCCAAGAAAGAACACACGCTCGAAGCATGTCCTCTAGAGTCTGGATGGTCCGCTCAGATCGCCATCTGTACGAGGATGAAAAGATGTGCTGAGAGAGAGTTTTGTTCCCAAAGCACTATGCAAACTCTGCCAAAAATGGGACACAAATCTAGTGTCTCGATCGGAGACAATCGATTTAGGCACACCATGGAGTCTAAGCACTTCCTTCATGTACAAGGGAACTAGATCTGGTGCCGAATTGGTCGTCTTCATAGGAATAAAATGTGCGGACTTAGTGAGTCTATCCACAACCACCCAAATGGCATCTCTACCTCGCGGTGAGCGGGGTAACCCAATCACAAAGTCCATAGTGATGTGTTCCCACTTCCATTCTGGAATTTCCAATGGTCGTAATGCAGGCCAGCGTGTCTCTTATGCTCAGCTTTTACCTGTTGGCACACTCCACAAGAAGCCACATACTTGGCAATATCCATCCTCATCCTCTTCCACCAAAAACTCTGTTTCAGATCCCGATACATCTTGGTCTCACCAGGATGAACGGAATACGGAGTCCTATGGGCTTTCCTTAGAATGTCCATCTTCACATCCGATTTCTGAGGCACACAAAGACGGCCTCTAAACCGAATAGAACCATGCTCGTCTATACTGAATTCCCGAGGGTTCCCTCTCAAATCCTCCGCCGAACCTCCTGAAGCAAACGATCTTGCAATCGAGCCTCATGCACTCGCTCGGGTATGCAAGACTGAATGATCATCTCGAGTCTCATTTTGCGCAACCCCAAAGAAACAGTAAGTGACATGTCCTCTTTCCAATTCTGCAACCAAGGGCAAAGCAGTCTTGGGGACACCCGTTCTACTCAAGGCATCCGCCACAACATTAGCCTTGCCGGGATGATACTGGATTGACACATCAAAATCCTTTATCAACTCCAACCACCTACGCTGCCGCAGATTCAGCTCCCGCTGGGTGAAAATATATTTGAGGCTCTTATGATCAGTGAAAATATCACAAGACTCCCCATAAAGATAGTGCCTCCACAATTTCAAGGCAAAAACCACGGCGGCTAACTCAAGGTCATGGGTGGGATAATTCTGTTCATGAGTCTTCAACTGTCTTGAAGAATAAGCGATGACACAACCTTCTTGCATGAGCACACAACACAAACCAATCCTGGAGGCATCTGCATACACTGTATAACGTTTGCCACTCACAGGTAAGGATAAAATAGGTGCATTGACCAGTTTGCTCTTTAGCGTCTGGAAACTAGCCTCACATTCCCCTGACCAGATGAAAGGAACCCCCTTCTGAGTGAGCCTTGACATCGGTTTAGCAATGATGGAAAAATTGTGCACGAAACGCCGATAATAACCTGCCAACCCAAGAAAACTCCTGATTTTCGTCACACTAGACGGTCTTCGCCATTCAACCACAGCGGCAACCTTCTTTGGGTCAACTGTGACACCACTTTGGTTGATGACATGCCCAAGGAAACTCACCTCCGACAACCAGAAGGCGCACTTCTTGAGTTTGGCATAGAATTGATTCTTACGAAGAGCTTCCAAAACTAGACCAAGATGTATGGCGTGCTCCTCTTCGGACTTCGAGTAGACAAGAATGTCGTCAATGAAAACGATGATAAAGACATCAAGATATTCATGGAGCATCCTGTTCATTGCTTCCATAAAGACGGCAGGAGCATTCGTTAGTCCAAAAGACATGACTACGAACTCAAAATGCCCATACCTCGTGTTGAAAGCCGTCTTTTCAATATCCTCCTCCTTAATCCGTAACTGATGATACCCAGATTGCAGATCGATCTTGGAGAATACTTTGGCACCCCTCAATTAATCAAAAAGATCATCAATACGAGGCAATGGGTACTTGTTCTTAATGGTAACTTGATTGAGCGCCCGGTAGTCCACACATAGCCGCTTGGTACCATCTTTCTTCTCCACGAACAAGACCGGGGCCGCCCAAGGAGACGAGCTCACTCTAATAAACCCCTTAGCTAGGAGTTCATCCAATTGCCTCTTCAACTCAACTTGTTCTATTGGAGCCATCCGGTATGGGGTTTTATAGATTGGCCTCGTACCAGGAACAAGGTCAATACGGAAAATAGTCTCCCGCTCTGGGGGCAATCCCGGAAGCTCACTGGGAAACACATCTGGATAACGGCAAACTATAGCAATGCCCTCCAAACTCTTCTCTTCCTCTCGACCCTTGTAACACCCTACAAATCTAAACTGTCGTACAAGAAAATTTCGACAGCATCTCTCCTAAAATTAGGACAAAACGGAAGCGACAACAAGATTCATAATAACCATTATAAACAGGAATAACATAAAAGCATCAATACTAGAGATAACAAGTCTAAATCAACCAGAAAACAAACATAAACGTAAAACAGCTCCAAAGAGGACATCAACAGGTCTATGATTAATAAAATTTCAGCAAGCTAATGAATTATTAAATGCACTAGTCCATGTGATTCGTGATGACCCCGGAGGGTTGATTGTGCTACTAAGCCCACCCTTCAAGCTTACGACTCGCGAGAACTACCTGAAAACAACAAAATAACAAGGGGTGAGATTGGGTAATCTCAGCAAGCGGAACAACTTCTAACGAATAACACAGCCACAATAAAACTAGCATACCAAATTCCTCATGTCCAATACCACATTATAGAGTCCACACAACCTCAGTAAAATGCATATGATTGTGCACATGCTTATGCCATGATCCTCCTCACCGTGCCCTTTCTCGTGAACACACGGTGTTGTTGTACGACTCTTGATCGCGCACGCTGGCGTCGACAAACTTCCAATGCATGATTATGCAGTTAATGCTTCATGCATAAATACATTCATAACTTCCCACTCTGAATTCACATGCTTGCATACCATCAAATAACATGGATAGAATGCGAACATCATTGAGATAGAATATCTCCACAATTCATCTTGCAAACAACATCTTTCTTCATTCTTACTCATGATTCAAAAGCCAAACAACCACATCATAATGCAGGATAGGATATTGTAATCTCATAAACAAGTAGTTAAACCATGTAGGTGTGCTGCAATTAACGTTTATATTGAAGACGAAACAAATAGCGAGTTATAGTTTAGCAAGACCGCTACTTCCACTTGCCTTTACCAACGTGGATGACGAACCTAGTTGCGTCCAGAAGGGGCGCCACCTGTACAAGTATTATTTCAGTACATAGCGACATCACAAATGATCACACAACTCGAACACACGCTTCCTAATCCCCGTTCCCTTCTTAAGCGCCAAAAACCCCAATCTGTCCGGGTCAAACAGCAGCACCCTCTCTTCACAATTTCGTATTTTTTTTTACACAGATCATAAAAATACAAAAAAATTACAGTAGCTAGATATTGACGAGATCTACAACTTTCATGAAGATCACAAATTTCAATTCCACTGTTAAATATGCCTAAACAAACGTCCAACACGGTGGACAAAATCTGTTTCCAGATTCTGTCCGTCATCTTGAAACAGCGATAACTCTCAGACCGACGCCCCAAAAATTCTGAAACAATTACAGAAGCTATATCTCGACGTTATCTACAACTTTCTAGTTATAGGTTTTTGCAGGAAAAATCGTCTATGCCACGTAAAAGGCGAAACAATCCGCGCTACGCAATCTCCCCTTCCAAAAACAGCACCACGTGAACATCTACCCTTCTCCCCCATCAAGATCCATCTAAATCACTCACCACCAGATCTAATACACTCCTAATCCCTAGGTAGAACAGGGGTAAAAGATTGGGAATTTTACCTTGAGTTCTCCCTTGAGAACCCACGAAAAACGCGCGATGATTCCCGAAACGGAAATCTGCTCGTCCTCCACGCCTCCACGGATCCTCTTCTCGCTTGCTCCTTCGCGTTTCGTGGTGGATCTTGAGCCACCACGCAAGGAGAGGAAGAGGAGGGGTGGTGTGGCTGCTAGGGGAGGAAGGGGGGCGCCCTAGGGCTTTTGGGGGGGGGTGACACCCCTTTTATATGGTGGGCCAGCCCACTAGGGGAAAAGAGAGAGAGGTGGGGAGGGGATTCGCAGCCCAGGCCCAGGTTTTCCTCGGCCCACTGTTTCTAGCCCGACAACTCCAAATTTAATATTAATACGCCGGATAAACTTCAATTATTTCATCCCCCGACAAATCCTTCATTCCTCTCCCGAAACAAAACCAGGAAAAGGAACCCTAGAATCGCTCTGACGCTCTAAGGCATCACATTCTCCCCTCCTTAAAAGGATTAGTCCCGAATCTACTCCTCTTTGCTCTGGAACCTTAAAAAAGGAAGGCAAAATGGTAATCAACACTTTACCTTCATCATCCTCAAAGAGTGTAGGATACTTCTTCCGCATCGGTCCTCAAGTTCCCCAAGTTGCATCCGCTCGAGACTAATTGGTCCACAAATCTTTCATTGGACACTAACACGAACTATTCCCCTATTAAATAAAGGACACCTATTAGGTGAATCTGGTATCGATCTGGAATCTCAACTCCCACTTCTCTCTTCAACCCGATCGCGAAACTCCGCATTCCAATCTCAACTCCTCTACCACAGGTTCGTCGCATTACGGGCGACGCGAACCATGTGAGACACAACGCTCTAGGTAAGTCTCTAAATCAACCCAAACACAAACTCCTATCTCCTACAAGTGATTGATCTTTTACAAAAAGAACCAATATCCACCCTTACCAGCAGCAGAGATAGCCTACTTTACAACCAGGGTCCGTAAATCCATGAGAAACAATAACAACCGAACACAATCACTATGGTTGACACAAACTCGCTCGAACCCGCGACAAAAGTTCCAAAAATTAATGTAATTACCTGCAACTTCCAAGTTGTCCACTACTAAATTAAGCAACCCCACCGAGGAACACATCAATGAAAACAATTCTCCAAAAAAGGTTTGAATTGAGTCATACACAACCTTCCTTTACTCTTCACTTTTAAACTACTTACGATCAGCGACCCACACTAGTTTTCCCTTGTAAGAAGGTTTCGCCTTCACATTCTTCCACCCAAGGACCAGGGCAAGAGTACAATCCTTGAATATACTCAACCATAACATAAACATTCATTTTCTTACCCCAAGCTTGAGCGTAAAAGAAATCTTAATTCTCACTAACACAACGAGCGACAATCACCACCTTTAAACCAAAGGGCTGAAATTCACATACACGGAACTCAACTTGGAAGAGGAACTCCATAGAACCAAAACCACCAAAAAAAAAAAAAAATTTCTTGGGAGAAGCTCTATTCAAAAGAGAAACACATGAAAGTCTTACTGCAAATGCATTTCACTTTTACCAAAACAAATCATCTCACTTTTATCCAAGGCCAAGCCATTCAAAAAAAAACCGATCAAGGAATTAAATGCTTCCACACAACCACCATCTCTTTTTCCTTAAAAAGGAACCAAACTCACTTCCCAACAAAAAAATTGTTTCAACCACGAATATCATTCATGTCACAACGGAAGAATCGTCTCTTAAACAAAAGCTGTCAAACACCTCACACCACAACACAACTCTAGCCCAAAATAGAAATACAAATATTTCCGGATCATGAAGTTCCAAATCTTACATTGGATTAGCTACTTCTTTTGATCAACAATGCAACGAAATAACTCGACCTTGAAAACTACGGACACAGTCAAAGCATACATCCTTGAGCATAAATGTCGCATTCATAACTTAAGCTAGTTTTCTTATCAAAGATGAATGAATGACGATATTTAATAGAATAACATTCCAAAATATCCACAAATTACTTCAAGGTTAATCATTCTTTTATCCTTGTTTTAAGCCTCAAAATTAACCCACATTTGGCGTAATCATTCTAAGTTTAGGGAAACTGAAACACAGCACAAAGAATACTTTGACCGAAAGTATTCAACCCAAATATCAAACAAACAAACCAATCCATATGAATTTTTAAACATAAGTTCAGCATAACTCCCGCCATCTATAGCATTCCACTACCCTTACCATTTAGATTTCAATATTCCCTATTTGCTCATTGAGAAGGCCCATCAGGATTTAACAACAACTACACAACAAATTCTTACTCTTATTACCTTTTCCACAATTATAAATAAAGTTCACAGTGCTTATCAAAAACACATCCAACCAACACTACCTCATCAAGATCCCCACGGAGCAGCCTAACCTATATCATCATATTCTAAATTTGAAAGGCGATTGCTTCAACAAGTCTTTCGGCATGATGAACCTATAAATTCCATACCACATACGCGTCAACATCTCGACAATGGAAATTTATTCACCTAAAAGATGACTCAACAAGTAAATATTATCTCAACAAGGCATCAATCGTAAATAGAAGTTTAAAACATACATTTATTAAGGACAAAATCACGCGTCATGCTAACTATCCCTGGTTCACTCCATCACAACATGTTACAATTTCCACCATTTTAACAAAGGTTTTCAACAATTAATCTAATCGATTACCACCACTACTAAGTCATCAATATCAATAATTGGCATAATTGTAAGACAACAACATTGCTTTTAGTTACCCTATCCATAGGCTATGACAAATTGTCACTACACAACATACTCCAACTATATAAAATAGATTGAATAATTTAAGCCATCCAAAGCTCTTATAACAACAACGCTAAATTAAATTTAATTTTTTTAAAGTTTTTTTAGCTACCCTATACACGGGTTATAGCAAAATTGCCACTCCAAGACATACTCGACCTTTTTTTAAAGTGAACTGAATAGGTGAAATCATCACAAAGCTCTTCACGGCAATGGCAAAAACTTATGTCTTCCCAATTGATATCGATACTAGCATTATTGGAGCATAGCGCATACTTCCGAATCTACTAATAGTTTGCAACGTCATAAATATCAACTCTAATCAATTTCCAAGTTAAAGTCACTAGCCAACACGATTAAATTAGAACATCTTTAAACAACGACATGGTTTCTTTAACAATATCGGTAGTCCACCATTACAATTAAATTGTTCTACCGACCTTATATTAAAATGTCTCTAAATAACCCACTAATTTTCTATTACCTTCACGGTAGTTTTACATTATCGTAATGTTCTAACTACGCATCAAGATTTAAAGCTTTAAACATTGTCCATGGTCAAGGGCACATTAAAATAATGCAATAAATCCTAAGCATGCACATTAACACATTCAATCATTATCGCTATAGAGCAATCTACAATACTAGAAGTTTATTTAATCTCAAGCTAAAGATAACAATTACATTTTAATTGATTCAACTCACAAATTAACTTAGAAGTACATCATTCCATAAACCACATTGTTACATACTACGTAACACGGACATAAAATTTCTAAACACCGTCATGGGTCACCTACCCTTGACAAGCAGGAGAGCAATCCCAAACATTAAAAAAACAAACACAGTTCTAGATCAAGAACAAACAGATAAAAATTTCTTCTTTTCAGGCAAGGGAGAAAGGCAAAATCCAAACATAAATGCAAGAGAGCTCGACCCTCAAATGTCCAATCATAGTAGCCAAAACTCTTCAAGAAATCCAAAACCTACACTTTCCACAAAGGAAGAGCGGATGCAAAGGAAGACCAAATGTCCAACTAAAATTTTCCGATAAAGATTCAAACTTAGCTCCATCAGCTTGATGCATACAGGAGAAACTCCAACACCCTTCTTTTTTTTAAAAAAAAAAAAATCGGTGAAACAACAACCACACAAATTTCCTCCCAACGACAGTCCATCACAATAAATCAGGTGCCAAAGCAAAATTGTGACCAAAAGGACGCATAACGTAGAACTCTTCTTACGTGTCTTCACTCAAAGGAGACAAAACCACAAACCGCCAAAAGGACAAATCGGTGAGTGCTCAAAACTAAGCATTTTCCTCGGTTTGAACCAACCACATACCAGGAAAACCAACCAAAACCGGCCGTCGGCCACGGTAAAGAACATCAGAAGGAATCCATCACCAACCTCTTCTATTTGACTCCAGTCACTACCCGATCTCTGACAGACACGGATAAGTACTCTTTCCCTCTGAGGGTTTAATAGTTCTTCGGTGGTGACTCTACCAACCACACCGTCAAACCACAGCCTCACTACAAACAAAGGTGACCGAAACCCTTCGGCACCACAACCACACTTTATCACAAATGAAGCAACTCAATCAAATCTATCATAAATATAGCATTATACATCATCAAAAGTAGCATTCAACAACAAAGCTTAAATTCAACCTTTAAGCATAAGGCAACGATACCCATACCCTTTCCTCTGTGCATCCATGTGTGTCAAATTTTAAATTAGTGATTCCACTTACACAAGTTTTAATGTTGCTATCCTATGACAAAATTTTAGTTAAAACCTAGGCCATGTTTCTAAGTTATTCCACATCACATTTTAGTTGTATCCTATAGTATGACACTAAAAATAGACATTCCAAGGACCTCTGACCGCTCGATACCAAGCGTAACACCCTACAAATCTAAACTGTCGTACAAGAAAATTTCGAATGACATCTCTCCTAAAATTAGGACAAAAGCAGGCGACAACAAGATTCATAATAACCATTATAAACAGGAATAACATAAAAGCATCAATACTAGAGATAACAAGTCTAAATCAACGGAAAACAAACATAAGCGTAAAACAGCTCCAAAGAGGACAACAACAGGTCTAAGATTAAAAAAATTTCAGCAATATAATGAATTATAAAATGCACTAGTCCATGTGATTCGTTATGACCCCGGAGGTTTAATAGTGCTACTAAGCCCACCCTTCAAGCTTACGACTCGCGAGAACTACCTGAAAACAACAAAATAACAAGGGGTGAGATTGGGTAAGCGGAACAACTTCTAACGAATAACACAGCCACAGTAAAACTAGCATACCAAATTCCTCATGTCCAATACCACATTATAGAGTCCACACAACCTCAGTAAAATGCATATGATTGTGCACATGCTTATGCCATGATCCTCCTCACCGTGCCCTTTCTCGGGAACACACGGTGTTGTCACCGTCTGATCGCGCCGCTGGCGTCGACAAACTTCCAATGCATGATTATGCAGTTAATGCTTCATGCATAAATACATTCATAACTTCCCACTCTGAATTCACATGCTTGCATACCATCAAATAACATGGATAGAATGCGAACATCATTGAGATAGAATATCTCCACAATTCATCTTGCAAACAACATCTTTCTTCATTCTTACTCATGATTCAAAAGCCAAACAACCACATCATAATGCAGGATAGGATATTGTAATCTCATAAACAAGTAGTTAAACCATGTAGGTGTGCTGCAATTAAGGTTTATATTGAAGAGCGAAACAAATAGCGAGTTATAGTTTAGCAAGACCGCTACTTCCACTTGCCTTTACCAACGTGGATGACGAACCTAGTTGCGTCCAGAAGGGGCGCCACCTGTACAAGTATTATTTCAGTACATAGCGACATCACAAATGATCACACAACTCGAACACACGCTTCCTAATCCCCGTTCCCTTCTTAAGCGCCAAAAACCCCAATCTGTCCGGGTCAAACAGCAGCACCCTCTCTTCACAATTTCGTATTTTTTTTTACACAGATCATAAAAATACAAAAAAATTACAGTAGCTAGATATTGACGAGATATACAACTTTCATGAAGATCACAAATTTCAATTCCACTGTTAAATATGCCTAAACAAACGTCCAACACGGTGGACAAAATCTGTTTCCAGATTCTGTCCGTCATCTTGAAACAGCGATAACTCTCAGACCGACGCCCCAAAAATTCTGAAAAAATTACAGAAGCTATATCTCGACGTTATCTACAACTTTCTAGTTATAGGTTTTTGCAGGAAAAATCGTCTATGCCACGTAAAAGGCAGAAACAATCCGCGCTACGCAATCTCCCCTTCCAAAAACAGCACCACGTGAACATCTACCCTTCTCCCCCATCAAGATCCATCTAAATCACTCACCACCAGATCTAATACACTCCTAATCCCTAGGTAGAACAGGGGTAAAAGATTGGGAATTTTACCTTGAGTTCTCCCTTGAGAACCCACGAAAAGCAGCGACGATTCCCGAAACGGAAATCTGCTCGTCCTCCACGCCTCCACGGATCCTCTTCTCGCTTGCTCCTTCGCGTTTCGTGGTGGATCTTGAGCCACCACGCAAGGAGAGGAAGAGGAGGGGTGGTGTGGCTGCTAGGGGAGGACGGGGCGCCCTAGGGCTTTTGGGGGTGACACCCCTTTTATATGGTGGGCCGGCCCACTAGGGAAAAGAGAGAGAGGTGGGGAGGATTCGCAGCCAGGCCAGGTTTTCCTCGGCCCACTTGTTTCTAGCCCGACAACTCCAAATTTAATATTAATACGCGGATAAACTTCAATTATTTCATCCCCGACAAATCCTTCAGTCCTCTCCCGAAACAAAACCAGGAAAAGGAACCCTAGAATCGCTCTGACGCTCTAAGGCATCACATTCTCCCCTCCTTAAAAGGATTCGTCCCCGAATCTACTCCTCTTTGCTACGGAACCTTAAAAAAAAGGAAGGCAAAATGGTAATCAACACTTTACCTTCATCATCCTCAAAGAGTGTAGGATACTTCTTCCGCATCTGGTCCTCAAGTTCCCAAGTTGCATCCCGCTCAGACTAATTGGTCCACAAATCTTTCATTGGACACTAACACGAACTATTCCCCTATTAAATAAAGGACACCTATTAGGTGAATCTGGTATCGATCTGGAATCTCAACTCCCACTTCTCTCTTCAACCCGATCGCGAAACTCCGCATTCCAATCTCAACTCCTCTACCACAGGTTCGTGCATTACGGGCGGCGCGAACCATGTGAGACACAACGCTCTAGGTAAGTCTCTAAATCAACCCAAACACAAACTCCTATCTCCTACAAGTGATTGATCTTTTACAAAAAGAACCAATATCCACCCTTACCAACGACAGAGATAGCCTACTTTACAACCAGGGTCCGTAAATCCGCAGAAACAATAACAACCGAACACAATCACTATGGTTGACACAAACTCGCTCGAACACAGCGACAAAAGTTCCAAAAAATTAATGTAATTACCTGCAACTTCCAAGTTGTCCACTACTAAATTAAGCAACCCCACCGAGGAACACATCAATGAAAACAATTCTCCAAAAAAGGTTTGAATTGAGTCATACACAACCTTCCTTTACTCTTCACTTTTAAACTACTTACGATCAGCGACTCCACACTAGTTTTCCCTTGTAAGAAGGTTTCGCCTTCACATTCTTCCACCCAAGGACCAGGGCAAGGAGTACAATCCTTGAATATACTCAACCATAACATAAACATTCATTTTCTTACCCCAAGCTTGAGCGTAAAAGAAATCTTAATTCTCACTAACACAACGACGACAATCACCACCTTTAAACCAAAGGGCTGAAATTCACATACGGGAACTCAACTTGGAAGAGGAACTCCATAGAACCAAAACCACCAAAAAAATTTCTTCGGGAGAAGCTCTATTCAAAAGAGAAACACCGCGAAAGTCTTACGCAAATGCATTTCACTTTTACCAAAACAAATCATCTCACTTTTATCCAAGGCCAAGCCATTCAAAAAAAAACCGATCAAGGAATTAAATGCTTCCACACAACCACCATCTCTTTTTCCTTAAAAAGGAACCAAACTCACTTCCCAACAAAAAAATTGTTTCAACCACGAATATCATTCATGTCACAACCAGGAAGAATCGTCTCTTAAACAAAAGCTGTCAAACACCTCACACCACAACACAACTCTAGCCCAAAATAGAAATACAAATATTTCCGGATCATGAAGTTCCAAATCTTACATTGGATTAGCTACTTCTTTTGATCAACAATGCAACCGATAACTTCGACCTTGAAAACTACGGACACAGTCAAAGCATACATCCTTGAGCATAAATGTCGCATTCATAACTTAAGCTAGTTTTCTTATCAAAGATGAATGAATAGCGATATTTAATAGAATAACATTCCAAAATATCCACAAATTACTTCAAGGTTAATCATTCTTTTATCCTTGTTTTAAGCCTCAAAATTAACCCACATTTGGCGAGAATCATTCTAAGTTTAGGGAAACTCTGAAACACGACACAAAGAATACTTTGACCGAAAGTATTCAACCCAAATATCAAACAAACAAACCAATCCATATGAATTTTTAAACATAAGTTCAGCATAACTCCCGCCATCTATAGCATTCCACTACCCTTACCATTTAGATTTCAATATTCCCTATTTGCTCATTGAGAAGGCCCATCAGGATTTAACAACAACTACACAACAAATTCTTACTCTTATTACCTTTTCCACAATTATAAATAAAGTTCACGGTGCTTATCAAAAACACATCCAACCAACACTACCTCATCAAGATCCCCACGGAGCGACCTAACCTATATCATCATATTCTAAATTTGAAAGGCGATTGCTTCAACAAGTCTTTCAGCATGATGAACCTATAAATTCCATACCACATACGCGTCAACATCTCGACAATGGAAATTTATTCACCTAAAAGATGACTCAACAAGTAAATATTATCTCAACAAGGCATCAATCGTAAATAGAAGTTTAAAACATACATTTATTAAGGACAAAATCACGCGTCATGCTAACTATCCCTGGTTCACTCCATCACAACATGTTACAATTTCCACCATTTTAACAAAGGTTTTCAACAATTAATCTAATCGATTACCACCACTACTAAGTCATCAATATCAATAATTGGCATAATTGTAAGACAACAACATTGCTTTTAGTTACCCTATCCATAGGCTATGACAAAGCTGTCACTACACAACATACTCCAACTATATAAAATAGATTGAATAATTTAAGCCATCCAAAGCTCTTATAACAACAACGCTAAATTAAATTTAATTTTTTTTTTTTTAAAGTTTTTTTAGCTACCCTATACACGGGTTATAGCAAAATTGCCACTCCAAGACATACTCGACCTTTTTAAAGTGAACTGAATAGGTGAAATCATCACAAAGCTCTTACGGCAATGGCAAAAACTTATGTCTTCCCAATTGATATCGATACTAGCATTATTGGAGCATAGCTGCATACTTCGAATCTACTAATAGTTTGCAACGTCATAAATATCAACTCTAATCAATTTCCAAGTTAAAGTCACTAGCCAACACGATTAAATTAGAACATCTTTAAACAACCAGACATGGTTTCTTTAACAATATCGGTAGTCCACCATTACAATTAAATTGTTCTACCGAGCCTTATATTAAAATGTCTCTAAATAACCCACTAATTTTCTATTACCTTCACAGTAGTTTACATTATCGTAATGTTCTAACTACGCATCAAGATTTAAAGCTTTAAACATTGTCCATGGTCAAGGGCACATTAAAATAATGCAATAAATCCTAAGCATGCACATTAACACATTCAATCATTATCGCTATAGAGCAATCTACAATACTAGAAGTTTATTTAATCTCAAGCTAAAGATAACAATTACATTTTAATTGATTCAACTCACAAATTAACTTAGAAGTACATCATTCCATAAACCACATTGTTACATACTACGTAACACAGACATAAAATTTCTAAACACCGTCATGGGTCACCTACCCTTGACAAACAGGAGGCAATCCCAAACATTAAAAAAAACAAACACAGTTCTAGATCAAGAACAAACACCGATAAAAATTTCTTCTTTTCAGGCAAGGGAGAAAGGCAAAATCCAAACATAAATGCAAGAGAGCTCGACCCTCAAATGTCCAATCATAGTAGCCAAAACTCTTCAAGAAATCCAAAACCTACACTTTCCACAAAGGAAGACGGATGCAAAAGGGAAGACCAAATGTCCAACTAAAATTTTCCGATAAAGATTCAAACTTAGCTCCATCCAGCTTGATGCAACAGGAGAAACTCCAATCCCCTTCTTTTTTTAAAAAAAAAAATCGGAAACAACAACCACACAAATTTCCTCCCAACGACGAGTCCATCACAATAAATCGGTGCCAAAGCAAAATTGTGACCAAAAGGCGCATAACGTAGAACTCTTCTTACGTGTCTTCACTCAAAGGAGACAAAACCACAAACCGCCAAAAGGACAAATCGGTGAGTGCTCAAAACTAAGCATTTTCCTCGGTTTCGAACCAACCACATACCAGAAAACCAACCAAAACCGGCCGTCGGCACGGTAAAGAACATCGAAGGAATCCATCACCAACCTCTTCTATTTGACTCCGGTCACTACCCGATCTACGACAGACACGGATAAGTACTCTTTCCCTACAGGGGTTTAATAGTTCTTCGGTGGTGACTCTACCCGACCACACCAGTCAAACCACAGCCTCACTACAAACAAAAGGTGGCCAGAAACCCTTCGGCACCACAACCACACTTTATCACAAATGAAGCAACTCAATCAAATCTATCATAAATATAGCATTATACATCATCAAAAGTAGCATTCAACAACAAAGCTTAAATTCAACCTTTAAGCATAAGGCAACGATACCCATACCCTTTCCTCTGTGCATCCATGTGTGTCAAATTTTAAATTAGTGATTCCACTTACACAAGTTTTAATGTTGCTATCCTATGACAAAATTTTAGTTAAAACCTAGGCCATGTTTCTAAGTTATTCCACATCAATTTTAGTTGTATCCTATAGTATGACACTAAAAATAGACATTCCAAGGACCTCTGACCAGCTCGATACCAAGCTGTAACACCCTACAAATCTAAAGCGTAGCCGTACAAGAAAATTTCGACAGACATCTCTCCTAAAATTAGGACAAAAGCAGGCGACAACAAGATTCATAATAACCATTATAAACAGGAATAACATAAAAGCATCAATACTAGAGATAACAAGTCTAAATCAACAGGAAAACAAACATAAGCGTAAAACAGCTCCAAAGAGGACATCAACAGGTCTATGATTAATAAAATTTCAGCAAGCTAATGAATTATTAAATGCACTAGTCCATGTGATTCGTGATGACCCGGAGGGTTGATTGTGCTACTAAGCCCACCCTTCAAGCTTACGACTCATGAGAACTACACGAAAACAACAAAATAACAAGGGGTGAGATTGGGTAATCTCAAAAGCGGAACAACTTCTAACGAATAACACGACCACAGTAAACTAGCATACCAAATTCCTCATGTCCAATACCACATTATAGAGTCCACACAACCTCAGTAAAATGCATATGATTGTGCACATGCTTATGCCATGATCCTCCTCACCGTGCCCTTTCTCGGGGAACACACGGTGTTGTACGACTGCGATCGCGCCGCATTGGCGTCGACAAACTTCCAATGCATGATTATGCAGTTAATGCTTCATGCATAAATACATTCATAACTTCCCACTCTGAATTCACATGCTTGCATACCATCAAATAACATGGATAGAATGCGAACATCATTGAGATAGAATATCTCCACAATTCATCTTGCAAACAACATCTTTCTTCATTCTTACTCATGATTCAAAAGCCAAACAACCACATCATAATGCAGGATAGGATATTGTAATCTCATAAACAAGTAGTTAAACCATGTAGGTGTGCTGCAATTAAGGTTTATATTGAAGACGAAACAAATAGCGAGTTATAGTTTAGCAAGACCGCTACTTCCACTTGCCTTTACCAACGTGGATGACGAACCTAGTTGCGTCCAGAAGGGGCGCCACCTGTACAAGTATTATTTCAGTACATAGCGACATCACAAATGATCACACAACTCGAACACACGCTTCCTAATCCCCGTTCCCTTCTTAAGCGCCAAAAACCCCAATCTGTCCGGGTCAAACAGCAGCACCCTCTCTTCACAATTTCGTATTTTTTTTTACACAGATCATAAAAATACAAAAAAATTACAGTAGCTAGATATTGACGAGATCTACAACTTTCATGAAGATCACAAATTTCAATTCCACTGCTAAATATGCCTAAACAAACGTCCAACACGGTGGACAAAATCTGTTTCCAGATTCTTGAAACAGCGATAACTCTCAGACCGACGCCCCAAAAATTCTGAAAAAATTACAGAAGCTATATCTCGACGTTATCTACAACTTTCTAGTTATAGGTTTTTGCAGGAAAAATCGTCTATGCCACGTAAAAGGCGAAACAATCCGCGCTACGCAATCTCCCCTTCCAAAAACAGCACCACGTGAACATCTACCCTTCTCCCCCATCAAGATCCATCTAAATCACTCACCACCAGATCTAATACACTCCTAATCCCTAGGTAGAACAGGGGTAAAAGATTGGGAATTTTACCTTGAGTTCTCCCTTGAGAACCCACAGCAGCGGCGATTCCCGAAGCGGAAATCTGCTCGTCCTCCACGCCTCCACGGATCCTCTTCTCGCTTGCTCCTTCGGCGTTTCGTGGTGGATCTTGAGCCACCACGCAAGGAGAGGAAGAGGAGGGTGGTGTGGCTGCTAGGGAGGAAGGGGCGCCCTAGGGCTTTTGGGGGGTGACACCCCTTTATATGGTGGGCCGGCCCACTGGGGAAAAGAGAGAGGTGGGAGGGATTCGCAGCCCAGGCCAGGTTTTCCTCGGCCCACTTGTTTCCTAGCCCGACAACTCCAAATTTAATATTAATACGCGGATAAACTTCAATTATTTCATCCCCGACAAATCCTTCATTCCTCTCCCGAAACAAAACCAGGAAAAGGAACCTAGAATCGCTCACGGCGCTCTAAGGCATCACATTCTCCCCTCCTTAAAAGGATTAGTCCCGAATCTACTCCTCTTTGCTCACGGAACCTTAAAAAAGGAAGGCAAAATGGTAATCAACACTTTACCTTCATCATCCTCAAAGAGTGTAGGATACTTCTTCCATGTCCCGGTCCTCAAGTTCCCAAGTTGCATCCCGCTCAGACTAATTGGTCCACAAATCTTTCATTGGACACTAACACGAACTATTCCCCTATTAAATAAAGGACACCTATTAGGTGAATCTGGTATCTATCTGGAATCTCAACTCCCACTTCTCTCTTCAACCCGATCGCGAAACTCCGCATTCCAATCTCAACTCCTCTACCACGGTTCGTCGCATTACGGGCGGCGAACCATGTGAGACACAACGCTCTAGGTAAGTCTCTAAATCAACCCAAACACAAACTCCTATCTCCTACAAGTGATTGATCTTTTACAAAAGAACCAATATCCACCCTTACCAGCAGCAGAGATAGCCTACTTTACAACCAGGGTCCGTAAATCCATGAGAAACAATAACAACCGAACACAATCACTATGGTTGACACAAACTCGCTCGAACCCAGCGACAAAAGTTCCAAAAATTAATGTAATTACCTGCAACTTCCAAGTTGTCCACTACTAAATTAAGCAACCCCACCGAGGAACACATCAATGAAAACAATTCTCCAAAAAAGGTTTGAATTGAGTCATACACAACCTTCCTTTACTCTTCACTTTTAAACTACTTACGATCAGCGACCCACACTAGTTTTCCCTTGTAAGAAGGTTTCGCCTTCACATTCTTCCACCCAAGGACCAGGGCAAGGAGTACAATCCTTGAATATACTCAACCATAACATAAACATTCATTTTCTTACCCCAAGCTTGAGCGTAAAAGAAATCTTAATTCTCACTAACACAACGAACGACAACCACCACCTTTAAACCAAAGGGCTGAAATTCACATACACGGGAACTCAACTTGGAAGAGGAACTCCATAGAACCAAAACCACCAAAAAAAAAAATTTCTTCGGGGAGAAGCTCTATTCAAAGAGAAACACCATGAAAGTCTTCTGCAAATGCATTTCACTTTTACCAAAACAAATCATCTCACTTTTATCCAAGGCCACGCCATTCATAAAGAAAAAAAAAACCGATCAAGGAATTAAATGCTTCCACACAACCACCATCTCTTTTTCCTTAAAAGGAACCAAACTCACTTCCCAACAAAAAAAATTGTTTCAACCACGAATATCATTCATGTCACAACCAGAAGAATCGTCTCTTAAACAAAAGCTGTCAAACACCTCACACCACAACACAACTCTAGCCCAAAATAGAAATACAAATATTTCCAGATCATGAAGTTCCAAATCTTACATTGGATTAGCTACTTCTTTTGATCAACAATGCAACCGATAACTCGACCTTGAAAACTAAGGACCACAGTCAAAGCATACATCCTTGAGCATAAATGTCGCATTCATAACTTAAGCTAGTTTTCTTATCAAAGATGAATGAATGACGATATTTAATAGAATAACATTCCAAAATATCCACAAATTACTTCAAGGTTAATCATTCTTTTATCCTTGTTTTAAGACTCGAAATTAACCCACATTTGGAAGAATCATTATAAGTTTAGGGAAACTCTGAAACATGACACAAAGAATACTTTGACCGAAAGTATTCAACCCAAATATCAAACAAACAAACCAATCCATATGATTTTTTAAACATAAGTTCAGCATAACTCCGCCATCTATAGCATTCCACTACCCTTACCATTTAGATTTCAATATTCCCTATTTGCTCATTGAGAAGGCCCATCAGGATTTAACAACAACTACACAACAAATTCTTACTCTTATTACCTTTTCCACAATTATAAATAAAGTTCACAGTGCTTATCAAAAACACATCCAACCAACACTACCTCATCAAGATCCCCACGGAGCAGCCTAACCTATATCATCATATTCTAAATTTGAAAGCGATTGCTTCAACAAGTCTTTCAGCATGATGAACCTATAAATTCCATACCACATACGCGTCAACATCTCGACAATGGAAATTTATTCACCTAAAAGATGACTCAACAAGTAAATATTATCTCAACAAGGCATCAATCGTAAATAGAAGTTTAAAACATACATTTATTAAGGACAAAATCACGCGTCATGCTAACTATCACAGGTTCACTCCATCACAACATGTTACAATTTCCACCATTTTAACAAAGGTTTTCAACAATTAATCTAATCAGTTACCACCACTACTAAGTCATCAATATCAATAATTGGCATAATTGTAAGACAACAACATTGCTTTTAGTTACCCTATCCATAGGCTATGACAAACTGTCACTACACAACATACTCCAACTATATAAAATAGATTGAATAATTTAAGCCATCCAAAGCTCTTATAACAACAACGCTAAATTAAATTTAATTTTTTTTTTAAAGTTTTTTTTTAGCTACCCTATACACGGGTTATAGCAAAATTGCCACTCCAAGACATACTCCAGCCTTTTTTTTTAAAGTGAACTGAATAGGTGAAATCATCACAAAGCTCTTACGGCAATGGCAAAAACTTATGTCTTCCCAATTGATATCGATACTAGCATTATTGGAGCATAGCGCATACTTCCGAATCTACTAATAGTTTGCAACGTCATAAATATCAACTCTAATCAATTTCCAAGTTAAAGTCACTAGCCAACACGATTAAATTAGAACATCTTTAAACAACCAGCATGGTTTCTTTAACAATATCGGTAGTCCACCATTACAATTAAATTGTTCTACCGACCTTATATTAAAATGTCTCTAAATAACCCACTAATTTTCTATTACCTTCACAGTAGTTTACATTATCGTAATGTTCTAACTACGCATCAAGATTTAAAGCTTTAAACATTGTCCATGGTCAAGGGCACATTAAAATAATGCAATAAATCCTAAGCATGCACATTAACACATTCAATCATTATCGCTATAGAGCAATCTACAATACTAGAAGTTTATTTAATCTCAAGCTAAAGATAACAATTACATTTTAATTGATTCAACTCACAAATTAACTTAGAAGTACATCATTCCATAAACCACATTGTTACATACTACGTAACACAGACATAAAATTTCTAAACACCGTCATGGGTCACCTACCCTTGACAAATAGGAAACAATCCCAAACATTAAAAAAACAAACAGTTCTAGATCAAGAACAAACACCGATAAAAATTTCTTCTTTTCAGGCAAGGGAGAAAGGCAAAATCCAAACATAAATGCAAGAGAGCTCGACCCTCAAATGTCCAATCATAGTAGCCAAAACTCTTCAAGAAATCCAAAACCTACACTTTCCACAAAGGAAGACGGATGCAAAAGGGAAGACCAAATGTCCAACTAAAATTTTCCGATAAAGATTCAAACTTAGCTCCATCGACGATGCAACAGAGAAACTCCAACCCCCTTCTTTTTTTAAAAAAAAAAAATCGGGGAAACAACAACCACAAAAATTTCCTCCCAACGACAGTCCATCACAATAAATCCGGTGCCAAAGCAAAATTGTGACCAAAAGACGCATAACGTAGAACTCTTCTTACGTGTCTTCACTCAAAGGAGACAAAACCACAAACCGCCAAAAGGACAAATCGGTGAGTGCTCAAAACTAAGCATTTTCCTCGGTTTGAACCAACCACATACCCGGAAAACCAACCAAAACCGACCGTCGGCCACGGTAAAGAACATCAGAAGGAATCCATCACCAACCTCTTCTATTTGACTCCGGTCACTACCCGATCTACGACAGACACGGATAAGTACTCTTTCCCTACAGGGGTTTAATAGTTCTTCGGTGGTGACTCTACCCGCCACACCGTCAAACCACGACCTCACTACAAACAAAAGGTGACCGAAACCCTTCGGCACCACAACCACACTTTATCACAAATGAAGCAACTCAATCAAATCTATCATAAATATAGCATTATACATCATCAAAAGTAGCATTCAACAACAAAGCTTAAATTCAACCTTTAAGCATAAGGCAACGATACCCATACCCTTTCCTCTTGTGCATCCATGTGTGTCAAATTTTAAATTAGTGATTCCACTTACACAAGTTTTAATGTTGCTATCCTATGACAAAATTTTAGTTAAAACCTAGGCCATGTTTCTAAGTTATTCCACATCACATTTTAGTTGTATCCTATAGTATGACACTAAAAATAGACATTCCAAGGACCTCTGACCAGCTCCGATACCAAGCTGTAACACCCTACAAATCTAAAGCTGTCGTACAAGAAAATTTAATGACATCTCTCCTAAAATTAGGACAAAGCAGGCGACAACAAGATTCATAATAACCATTATAAACAGGAATAACATAAAAGCATCAATACTAGAGATAACAAGTCTAAATCAACGAGAAAACAAACATAAGCGTAAAACAGCTCCAAAGAGGACATCAACGAGTCTATGATTAATAAAATTTCAGCAAGCTAATGAATTATTAAATGCACTAGTCCATGTGATTCGTGATGACCCGGAGGAGTTGATTGTGCTACTAAGCCCACCCTTCAAGCTTACGACTCGCGAGAACTACCTGAAAACAACAAAATAACAAGGGTGAGATTGGGTAATCTCAGCAAGCGGAACAACTTCTAACGAATAACACAGCCACAGTAAACTAGCATACCAAATTCCTCATGTCCAATACCACATTATAGAGTCCACACAACCTCAGTAAAATGCATATGATTGTGCACATGCTTATGCCATGATCCTCCTCACCGTGCCCTTTCTCGGGGAACACACGGTGTTGTACGTCTCTGCGATCGCGCCAATTGGCGTCGACAAACTTCCAATGCATGATTATGCAGTTAATGCTTCATGCATAAATACATTCATAACTTCCCACTCTGAATTCACATGCTTGCATACCATCAAATAACATGGATAGAATGCGAACATCATTGAGATAGAATATCTCCACAATTCATCTTGCAAACAACATCTTTCTTCATTCTTACTCATGATTCAAAAGCCAAACAACCACATCATAATGCAGGATAGGATATTGTAATCTCATAAACAAGTAGTTAAACCATGTAGGTGTGCTGCAATTAAGGTTTATATTGAAGACGAAACAAATAGCGAGTTATAGTTTAGCAAGACCGCTACTTCCACTTGCCTTTACCAACGTGGATGACGAACCTAGTTGCGTCCAGAAGGGGCGCCACCTGTACAAGTATTATTTCAGTACATAGCGACATCACAAATGATCACACAACTCGAACACACGCTTCCTAATCCCCGTTCCCTTCTTAAGCGTCAAAAACCCCAATCTGTCCGGGTCAAACAGCAGCACCCTCTCTTCACAATTTCGTATTTTTTTTTACACAGATCATAAAAATACAAAAAAATTACAGTAGCTAGATATT
This sequence comes from Rhipidocladum racemiflorum, assembly GCA_036346355.1. Lineage (NCBI taxonomy): Eukaryota > Viridiplantae > Streptophyta > Magnoliopsida > Poales > Poaceae > Rhipidocladum > Rhipidocladum racemiflorum. Next base: position 50,460,366 of record CM070589.1, read on the forward strand.
GACGAGATCTACAACTTTCATGAAGATCACAAATTTCAATTCCACTGTTAAATATGCCTAAACAAACGTCCAACACGGTGGACAAAATCTGTTTCCAGATTCTGTCCGTCATCTTGAAACAGCGATAACTCTCAGACCGACGCCCCAAAAATTCTGAAAAAATTACAGAAGCTATATCTCGACGTTATCTACAAGTTTCTAGTTATAGGTTTTTGCAGGAAAAATCGTCTATGCCACGTAAAAGGCGAAACAATCCGCGCTCACAATCTCCCTTCCAAAAACAGCACCACGTGAACATCTACCCTTCTCCCCCATCAAGATCCATCTAAATCACTCACCACCAGATCTAATACACTCCTAATCCCTAGGTAGAACAGGGGTAAAAGATTGGGAATTTTACCTTGAGTTCTCCCTTGAGAACCCACGAAAAACGCGCGACGATTCCCGAAACGGAAATCTGCTCGTCCTCCACGCCTCCACGGATCCTCTTCTCGCTTGCTCCTTCGCGTTTCGTGGTGGATCTTGAGCCACCACGCAAGGAGAGGAATAGGAGGGTGGTGTGGCTGCTAGGGAGGAAGGGCGCGCCTAGGGCTTTTGGGGGTGACACCCCTTTTATATGGTGGGCCAGCCCACTAGGGGAAAAGAGAGAGAGGTGGGGAGGGGATTCGCAGCCCAGGCCCAGGTTTTCCTCAGCCCACTGTTTCTAGCCCGACAACTCCAAATTTAATATTAATACGCCGGATAAACTTCAATTATTTCATCCCCCGACAAATCCTTCATTCCTCTCCCGAAACAAAACCAGGAAAAGGAACCCTAGAATCGCTCTGACGCTCTAAGGCATCACAACCCTCAACCATGGACCAGAGGACCCCTGATTTCAACATCTGGGAGTTTGGGAATAGCTTACACAAAAAGGAGAGGGAGTACCGCACAGCACTCCCCTGGAAAGTTATCTCTTGCCCAGAAGGAGCATGCAAAGTAACTGTCCTCCAAGCACAATCAATCACCGCCTGGTACTGAGATAGCCAGTCCATGCCAAGGATGACATCGAACGGCTCCAAAGAAATCACTACCAAATTCGCCACGAACTCCTCATCGGCTAGCAGAAAGTGACAGCCCTGACAGACCCTCGAACTAGAAATCAAGCCTTGCGGTGCACTAACCACCACTGCATCACCTAAGCTCTGTACTGACAGACCAGCCCGGAAAACAAATCCACAGAGACAAACGAGTAGCTAGCGCCGGAGTCGAACAGCACATTGGCAACCACGGAATTAACAGAAATAGTACCTGTCACCACATTGCCACGATCCACTTCCCCCGAAGAGGGCAAAGCATGGACTCCCGGGGTAATCTGAGATGGAGTAGCCCTCGTCTCTGGATAAGTCAGCGCAGGGACCCACGGCGAAGCCCCGGAAGAAGACGGCGGTGGAAGCTGGGGCACCCAGTAAGTCCCTGGAGGTGGTGCATGGTAGAACGAAGGAGTCAACGTAGGCACCGGGAGATACTGCGGGGTAGGAGCTGATGGCAACATATGCATCACGCCTCCCTGACGTTGTCCACCTATTGAGGGTGTCACCGGCTCCCAACGCAGCTTGCCGTTGGGGTTCTTCCGGCACACCACATCCTTGTGATCCTCCCGACCACAGATGGTGCACCTTCCCTTCCATGAGCATTCGCTGCGGCGATGGGAATCGCCACAACGAAAACATACCATCCCCACGCCAGGAGTGACGATGGCACGGTATTGGGGCGCACCTCCCTCGAGGTGTCTTCTTTGGCCGAGACGGCCACCATAGGGCTGGTGACGATAGCTCTTCCCCTTCTTGTTCCAAGTACCAGAGGATTGGCCCTTCTTTTCTGGGGGGCCCCTATCCTGCTCTCCCATGGTAGGTTTGCGATGCTCCTCGGTGTAGTTCAGCTACAGCTCTACACCAAGAGCGTGTTCAACCATTGTCCGAAAATCAACAATGGGAAAAGCGCCCAGCATATGACGAATGGCAGGACGAAGTCCCTGCCTGAACCGCCTGGCCTTCTCCACCTCATCACGTGCCACGTGGGGCACAAAACGTACAATCTGGTTGAAGCCAACCTCGTACTCCACCATAGTCTTCTTGTCTTGGGTGTACCGTCCCAAGTCAATCTGCATCCTGTCGAGGAAGGTGGCGGAAAAGAACCGCCTCTCAAATTGACGGACAAACTCCTCCCAAGAGGAGTCCCCCTGCGCACCCCTCGAGGACAGCACACCCCTCCACCAGATTTGGGCTTCTCCCTTCAAGAGCTGTGCTACAAAGCGAACACGATCTTGCGCCACCACCTCAAAAGCATCCAGCTGCAACTCCATAAAGGATGACCAATCCGCCGCTGGATCGGAGTGCCCGCACCATCAAAGCGGTCGAGCCTCACCCAACCCACTCTCGCAGCTTGATGCCACCGCCGCGCGGCCGATACCGGCATAGGTGTTGCAACCGCGCCACAGGTGGCGGTGCGCGCCTGCCTCAAGACTGCAACTCCTCCTGCATCGCTCTCATGGCGGCCACTAATTCTGCCGAAACACCACCCTCAGCCTGGGTAGTCTCGGCTGCCTCCGATGGCTCGGGAGCATCGCCTCCCGAACGACCTGTCGCGCGCGTCCTCGGTGGCATACTGTACCCAAACAAGCCGCAAACAAACAATCACGCCAACAAGAACATAAGCAAAATCACCAACAAACAAACCATAAATATAGTCGAACATACGCATGCCATGCAATGCAGCCCATCCCATCCTAACAGTGCAAGTGTGTCAATTTTAAAATTTATTAGCCTATGGCAATTTTAAAACTTAACCCTAAGCAATGTTACTAATTTCACACAAAGAAAATTTTAGTTCATGCTAGAATCTTTTCCTAAACTCATACACCAAGGACCTAAAGCCCGCTCGATACCAATGTAACACCCCATAAATCTCAAGCGATGTAAAAGAACAAATCGACAAAGATTTCCCCTAAAACAAGACAATACGGAAGCAATTCAAATAGGAATAATATCATGACATTAAAACTAGAGACAACAAGTCTAATTCAACCAGGAATCAACCATAATCATAACACATCTCTAAAGGGACAACCATAAACGAGAACAAGTTTAAAGTGAACAGCAATGGGTCTATAAATAATAAAATTTCATTCAACTAATGAATTATTTAAAGCGCTAGATCAAGCGAGTTGTGATGACAACAGAAACTTTATTGTGCTGCTAGCCCACCCTTCATGCTTACGACTCACGAGCGCTACGAAAACATCAAGCGACAAGTAGTGAGATTGGGTAATCTCATCAAGCGGAACAACTAATACTAATATAACATCCACCATATAACTAGCATTCCACATTCCTCATATACAATACCACATCAAAGAGTCCACACCACTTCAGTAAAATGCATATGATTGATGCACATGCTTATGCCATGTTCCTCCTCACCGTGCCCTTTCTAAGGAACACACGGTGTTGTACTGCACGGTCACAAGCGCACCAGCATCGACAAACTTCCAATGCATGATTATGCAGTTAATGCTTCATGCATGAATTCATTCATAACCCCTCCCACTGAGTCCACATGTTTGCATATCATCATAAAGCATGGATAGAAAGCAAATATCATAGAGATGAAATGTTTAGCAAACAAAACGACTACTTCCACTTGCCTTTACCAACGTGGATGACGAATCTAGTTACGTCCAGAAGGGGCACCACCTGAACAAGCATACTTTCAGTATATAATAACACCACAATTGATCACACAATTCAAACACGCGTTTCCTACAACCCGTTCCCCTTTTAAACACCGAAAACCCCGATCTGTCCGGATCGAACAGCAGCTTCCTCTCTTCCGAATTTCGTATCTTTTTTTATACTGTTCATAAAAATACAGAAAAATTACAGTAGCTATATATTGACGAGATCTACAACTTTCATGAAGATCAAAAATTTCAATTCCACTGTTAAATATGCCTAAACAACTGCCCAACACAGTGGACGAAATCTGTTTTCAGATTCTGTTCGTCATCTTCCAACAGATATAACTCTCAGTCCGACGGCCCAACAATTCTGAAAAAAATACAGATGCTAGGTCTCGACGTTGTCTACAACTTTCTAGTTATAGGTTTTTGCAGGAAAAATCATCTATGCCACTTAAACCGCGAAACAATCCGCGCTGCACAATCTTCCCTTCCAAAAACAGCACCACGTGAACATCTACCCTTCCCCCCCATCAAGATCCAACCAAACCACTCACCACCAGATCTAATACACTCCTAATCCCTAGGTAGAAAAGGGGTAAAAGATTGGAAATTTTACCTTGAGTTCCCCCTTGCAAACCCACGAAGAACGCGCGACGATCTCCGTAACGGAAATCTGTTCATCCTCCTCGCCTCCACGGATCCTCTTCTCGTTTTCTCCTTCGCGTTTCGAGGTGGATCTTGAGCCACCACGCAAGGGGAGGAAGAGGTGGAGTGGGGGCTGCTAGGGGGAGAGGGGGAGGCGCCCTAGGGCTTGGGGTGGGGTGGCCGGCCACATGGGGAGGCGCCACCCCTTTAGGGGGAGGTGGGCCGGCCCACTTAGGGCGTGGGGAGGGGGAGGTGGGAGAAGAATTCCCGGCCCAGGCCCAAGTTTTCCTCGGCGCACTGTTTCTAGCCCGAAAACTCCAAATTTAATATTAATACGCCGCATAAACTTCAATTAATTAATTCCCCAACAATTTCCCTCATTCTTTCCGAAACAACAGAGAAAGAAAAACCCTAGGATCGCTCTAAAGTTCTAGGGCATCACAGAAGGTATGCCCCATGTTGGGCCACCCGCTGTACAACACGCCAGTCGCGTACATGTACCACTCGGCCAAAACCCGCATAAGCTATGATGCACCCCAAGATGGGCCGATCACTAGTACCCTATTGGCTCTACTGGATATCACTCGAGATTCCCGACGTGTGGAGCTCTATTGAGTTCTTCACAATCTCCTTGCCTGCAACAGAGCACTCGGCATGGAAAAAAGACTAGTTGGAAACCTGCGGCAAAAATTAGAAGCACTGGGCATGAAGCATGACTCGGTTGGGATGCAACTAGAAAGGCTGCAACTTAATTGTGAACCACTCGGAGGCTACTGTGGGGTACATGGACCCCGGGTACCTGCATGGCGGGCCGCATGGACCAACCAAAAGGGGACAGGATGAACCAGCAGTGCCAGGTCGGGTGCCACCATCGTACCTAACCAGGAAGGGTAGGAGATGGTAACTGACTCTTGTTAAGAAAGATAGGATCGTAGTCCCAAAGGATAGCATATCAAAGATAGAATCCTCTGCTTATAACTGGCCAGGATTCTACCCTATAAACGACTCAGACATTTCCGCCCCTTTCCTATATAAGTGGGGCGGGCGGCCTAGAGGAGGACATGCGAAAAGAGAGATCAAGCTACACATAATTCCAGAGCACAGAACTAGGGTATTACCTCCACCGATGATGGCCCGAACTTGTATAAACCCTTGTCTTGTGTTACCATCGAGTTTGGATACAGCGCATAGCCCCGTATTAATTATTGTCGACAACAAACATCGATAATGGTTCATCTCATTGTTCACCTTGTGAGGGAGATAAAGGTGTGCGCCCGTGTTCCTACGTAGCATGTAAATTTTTGAGAGATACATGAGAATTCTCAAATCGTATATATGGAATCGATGTCGGCCAGAGAGTAGCATTGTCAAAGGTTATGCAACCAAAGAGGTTATGAAGTTCAACTTTGATTACATGGCTCAGGTTGAAGCTATAGGTGTGCCTCGATTTCTCCATGAGGGGAGGCTCGAGGGTATCGGGACCATCGGAAGGAAAGCACGCCTAATCCGGTTGCCTACTCTCAAGCCCATTTCACGATTTTGCAATAAATGGCTATAGTGTCCCCGTATATCAAAGAGCGTAAGAACTGGCCATGTCAAGAGAATCTGGCGCAGCAGGAGTCTTGGATCATAAGACAACACAACATTCAGTTCAACAAATAGTTGAAGGAGCGACCCATCGCTGGCAGCTTGTTAGGTACTGATCATGATACGCTGGCATGGTTGTCAAAAGGGCCAACATTTACTATTGTCACATGGAAAGGATATGATTTAAATGGGTACATATTTTACACTAGAGATCAAGATATGAAGAGTACAAACTAGAATAGCGGTGTCCGCATTGATGCATTCAATACCGCTGGCTCGACAAGGACCTCCTACTATAAGTTCATAGAGGAGATTTGGGAGCTCTACTACATACTATTCAAGATCCCCTTATTTCGATGCCATTGGGTCCACCTTTAGCAGGTGAGGGTTGACAAGTACGTGTCACTACTGTGAACCTCGAATGTGTCGGATATCAAGATGAGCCATTCATACTCGCTACCCAAGTTGTTCATGTCTTTTATGTAGCCGACCCGTCCAACAAGAACTGCCACGTAGTTCTTCAAGGGAAAAGGAAGATTGTTAGGGTTAAGAATGTAGTAGATGAGAAATGTATAATCAATTTGATGAGTTGCCTCCTATCAGAAACGCCATCATGATCCATGAAGAAAAACATGAGGAAGCTAGCTACAAAATCATCGATCATCGTGAAGGGCTAAGAATAAGCCAGTGGAGTTATGAGGAGGTGTCGTCATGTTTATTTGTTATGCATAAAATGATATATACATATTGTCATCAAATTGAATGAACTAGAGGTTAATTGCATTTGAGGTTTTACTTTTGCTAGTTGTACATATTTTGGTCAGATTGAATGAACTTAAAGTTAGTTGCATCTGGAGTTTTATTTTTGCCAATTGTACTATAAACATCACAGATGGTTCTATTATAGAACTGACTGTGATATGTATCACAAACAATTCTATAATAGAACCGTCTATGATTTTTATATCACAGTTGTTTCTACAATAGAACTGTCTGTGATAACTATACATCACAGATGGTTCTATAATAGAACCGTCTATGATGACAGCTGTGTATATAAACACAGGCCGCAAGTCCCCCAGACCCTAGCAGGTCATTCACGCAAGTCTCACCTCCTCCACTGCGCAGTCCTTATCACCCGAGCTGGCCTCCTACCCTAGGTGACCGCCTCCTCACCGCGCCGTTGTCCACCACCCGCCGGCCTCCTCATCCACCGTGCCGACCTCGTCATCCTCCTGCTAGCGTCCTCATCCACCATGCTGGCCTACTCATCCACCTTGCCAGCCTCGTCATCCACCGCACCGGCCTTGTCCTCTAAGACGCCGACATTCTCCTCGTCACCCACGCCAAGATCCACCTCCATCGCACCACGCCGACCTCCTCCCCAACGATGACTCCCCCAAGCCTATCCTCAATCGCGGTATATCCGACTCCACCGTGTAATCTTTCTGCAACTATATATATTGATCATGGTATATATCTATATTGCCCTCTCATTTGCACATTTGAAATTTGTCATGTATGCTTGCTAAATAGTCAAGCCTTCCAATACACTTCCTGTTGAATTTAATAGTTGAATTGTCGTGCAATTGGGCTAAATCTCACAATACATATTCTTAGATTTGAAAATATATTGTATTTGTTAGCAATGATGTGTCATGGTTATCTAATATGATTGAAATTATTGTCATGATAAAATTGCTACTGAGGATATGTTGTCATGATAAAATTCACCCTTAGTTATGTTGTTATTTGTGTTGAAATTCACCCTTAGTTATATTCTCTAGTATTTTTTTAATGAGGACGCAATTCACTGTCTAATTGTCATTTGTGTTAAAATTTAACATTACTAGTGTCGTGTTAGTTAAGTAATCAGCTAGCGTTACAAATCAAATTTTAACATAATTTTCAACTAGCGGTGCATTTTAATTTATTGCTTGCTTGCATGCATATTGTCCAATGTTGCATAACTTTCTGTAGTATAGGAAGGTAAATGTGATGTTTATATATATATATATATATATATATATATATATATATATATATATATATATATATATATATATATAGCTCAATACAGCAAATAGATATAGGAGCTAAGGCTAGGAAAAGGTCCCGAATACTTGGTTCGTGGCGTGCTTGGACGCTTGGATTCTTACTTTTATTCTTTTGTCGTTCTCTTTGTATGTTTATTGGATAGATGCGACTTGGGTGCGTAGTCTTGAGGGGTTCTGAGTGTCTACATACTCAGTTTCTTTTTGTTGTTCTTCTTTTTTTATCACAGGTAATCCTTTCTAAAATAGAGTAACGAATGAGAGCAAGTTGAACCGATTCTTTTCCCCTGCTTAAAAACATAGCCATAAGACCCTCTATATACAATAAGACTCCTCACCTTATAAATAAATGCTTGTAAATAAAATTATTTAACCTTAACCTTCTATACACAATAAGATCTCTTGTCTTGTAAATAAATGATACTCTTAAGTTCCTAGCCAAACAGAACATATAATTAGCTCCCAAGGGGGTTTCACAAACTATCAAGAATTGCTATTCATAGTGCTCTACTACTTTAACTCTGAGTTAAAAGCATTTTGACTCTGAGAACTCTCCAATGTTCTTTTTATTCACCTTAAAATATTCATATTTAATTTATTTCCTGGTGACACTATACACTGCTATTTCTTGGTCTGTGCTTTGATGAAAAGCATTTTCCTTTACTTCTATATTCTAACGGTTTATTCCCCTACTTTTAAGTACACTTCTCTAAACTTCATAGTTACTTCCTGTTTGTTTAACCATTATATCTGATGAACACTTTATTCCCTTTTTGGCGATTGGGTTATATCTGATGAAGATAACATCCCCTCAATCCTCACCGTCGAGTGGATCTGATGAGCCAAAGATAAAAAAAACCAACACACGGTCCAAGAGGTGTAAATAAAAGGCCCCAAAGTAGATATACCATCACGGTGGTCAATCCGCAAGACGGAGCCCCCACCCAACCTCCGAAGGCAGTGAACGCATTCCAAAGCTTGTGTGGGATAGTTGGATGGGATCGAGTCATTCGAGTGCCCACCACCCATCCATCCTGAAGTTGCTGACCGACGAGGAGTGCAACAACATAGTCATAGAAATTTTTGCATCCTTCAAGATACCGGAAGACGACGTGTACCTAGTGCGCCGATACGCATTGCTAGTGACTGAAAAAGCTCAAAAGAACTTCAAAAGCACGCTTGTCATAAATTACGTCAAGAAGGAAAGGACTCCATTCTTTAAGTATGGTTTCATTGACGAAGCCGTATGGCAACAATTTGTTGAGATGAAGATGTCAGAAGAGTTCGCGCGTCAGAGTGAAGCACTCAAGGCCCTCTAGGCCCAAAACACCCACCCCACAGACTCGCCGCCACTGGGTACGCAGATAAGAGCAAGCAATGGAGGAGGGAGGACAAGAAGGCACTTCTGAAGGGGGCGTCCTCGCCATTTGCCTCGATCAAAAAGACCTATGTGCCTGAAACTGGCTAAGAGCGAGGTCAATTACTATGTCTAAGGGCACCATGTCCTTCATGAACCCCGCAAATGAGGAAGTGTCCCAACGCCTAGTAAGATATCGAATTATGTAGTTTATAATTACTTCATAATTATAAGTGACATGATATGTCGTGCTCTTGCAGATCGCGTTGAGTTCAGAATCATCGCAAGCCTCTTTCCAGCTGGATAGGGATAAAGATATACTATCAACAGCCTTGGGAAGCAAGGAGCACCCTAGTTGCACGCGAGGCTTGGATGTTTTTATCCATAGAAAATGGGATTCCCACAGGACTCCGACACGTACCGAAGTAGGAAAAAAGCCAAAGCCGAGTGCGAGAAATGGCTAGTAGCGCCGATAAAGGAACAGATTGAGATAGGACTGAAAGTGCAATTTGATGAAAAGCTAAAAAGCCTTGAGGAAAGATGGGAGCTAAGGGTGGCTGCAGACAAACTTGCACAAACCGTGCAATATGATGAACACCGACTCAATTCAGCCCCATTAATAGGCGGAGCAGCTATGGTTCGCCCCCGAGACAAACGTATATGACATTACATTTACCGTTGATGACATCCAGGTATATAATACATATGTCTGGAATGCTCCGTACATAAAATATGTTGGACATCATAGCTAATTTATTGTGTACCGTTATGTAGGAGGTCACACCGTGCAAGCTCCAATTGAGGCTTGCTGATAGCTCTCTTGTCATGTAGGCTAGTTAGGGGCATGTGTATCCAACCAGTGAAGCGACAACTGTTCACGGTTGCCCGCTAGCGTCGGGTTACGCTGAATCGAACTTTCAATCCTGTCCTGCTGGAGATGCCCCCAAACGATGAGATCATGACACTAGGACATGCAGTTGACACATTCATCTAGTAGCGCAAGAGGGACATATTAATCGACGATTTTCCTCCAGTATCTAGGCAAAATGAAAAATATGATCCACCTTCTGTGGCGAAGCTACCAGTGCTACCAGAGCTACCAGCTACACTGAAGCGGCCCACACAATCAGCTATCGTGTCCACAGCATCAATGTAGGCCAATACAATACATAGGGTCTGCTCCACTTCTGTGAAGACAATCAAAAGTGAAAAAGGAGACAAGGGGAAATCTAAGCAGATCAGGAAGGAGCTAGAATATGAATATGCCCCGTTGGCCCAAAAATTCAAACTAAGAGAGCCTTTACTAACGGAAGAGGGTCTACAAGACTTTTCAATGGAATCGAAAAGATTGCATGATTAGTACATTGAAGAAGCCAAAAAGCTGGAGGCAACATGCGTAACGAGTATCTCGATCAGCTTCAAGTATGAACATCTTTTCAACCAGTCGTCTGGAGGCTTTTTCCTGGTCGACTTCGGGAACTTGTTCAATCTCTTCAACCTCGACGCCAGCAACACCGGGTTCATGAGATGCTGGACATTGTAAGTGTGTGCAATCACGGTCTATATTCGTGTAACCGATAAATATCATATAACTCCTTGCTTTTGTGTATATAGATACATGATCCTTGGAGCAAAAAGGAAGAAAGAACCGATGGGTTTTCTTGACCCACACATAGTCTCAAGCCAAACAATGAATGGTAATGCTGCTTACGTTGAGGATTACGTGATAGAGGCATCACTGGCTCAAAGCGATAAAGAGTATATACTTCTACCTTAGAACCCATCGTAATTGTTGCACTACATGGTATACTTTGATTTGTACTTTACATGCAACTCAAAGTTAGGTTGAATAATAATGTCTTTATTCCTATGTAGGTTTCACTGTGTTGTAATTGTATTTGAACCAAGAAAAAATCAGGTTAGCTACATTGATTCCTTGCGTAAGGGCAACCACGACTTGAGGACTATCGAAAAACTACTCGGCAAGTAATCACGTTTCCTCCATCGATAACTCCTGTAGCTGGTGGAATGGCTGAGGCTAATTGTTATGGAATAACATAGGGTGTTCCAAGTGTATAGAGCTCGTGGAGGGCCACACAAGAACTCGACGAAACTGAAACATGATTTTGACTTTTCAGTAGCCGCTAGTACACAATAATACTATATCACTTTGTAAAAACTCTCATCGAATTAACCAATTCTATTTTTGCAGTACGCCCAGTAGGGACAGGGAAATAACCTATGTGCCTTCTACGTTTGCCATAACACGCAAACCCTCTCGGTACAAAGAAGATAAGCGATGCAACTACGTTGAAAAAGGCCCATTTAGAGGCAATTTGAGGAAGCTTGTCTAACTTGTTGATGCGTGAGATCATAGCTCCAAAAGGCACATTCCAAGCTGCGTAATTTGTGAAACTTGAGCATTTTATTGGTTAATTGAATTTGTGAATTGTAATTGTGCATTCCATTAGTTAATACAATATTTGAGTTGATTTTTGAAATGATTATGTAATCTGTGATATATTGGTTAATATAATAGCTGAGTTGATTTCTGAAGTGGTTATGTAATTTGTGATGTGTAATCTGCTTGCGATATAATCTGCTTGTGATGTATGTAATCTGCTTGTCATATAATTTTTGTAATATGCTTGTTTCAGAGGGCATAGCTGGCATTTCCTAAGGCTAGTCAATAAATAGAAAAATATTTAACAGTAAAAACTAATATCACATACGGTTCCATATAAAGAACCATCTGTGATGTAGCCCACATCACAGATGGTTCTTTACTAGAGTTATCTGTGGTGTAACTGATAGTTCAAGAATCATTTGTGATATATCATTGTCATCACTGACACATATTTACAGACGGTTCACAAAATCATTTGTGATCACTATTTAAAACCGTCTGTGATGATCTTATCTGTAGTAGTGATAGTTAGCTTCACTACAATATACACTTATAGTTTAACCATTCCACATTAAGTAAATTATGCTATATACTATAAGGGTGCGTTTGGTTCATGAGATGGGATGGTCTTGTACCATTTGTTTGCATTATTTTGGGTGAATGAGATGGTTCAGCATCTAGAGAGAATATTCCTCAAATTTGTATCACTTGATCTAGGATGGTATGGTTCCATTCAAGCAACCAAATGCATTGATGATTTTTTTCTTGAACCATCTCATACATTTACCACTTGGTACAAGCAACCGGACGCATCCTAAGTAACCCTCCGGAGCATGAGCGATTGCACAAATTATTAGTTAAGAAACACTCCGAAGTACGTGAGCTATGCACGTTGAAAGCTCCATGTACATAGATACATAACAAGTTACCAAATCGATCACTGTGAGAAAATATTGTTGTTTTGATAAACACAAGTCTGAGTATTTATACTATCGTCGAGATACAGTTTTAATTACTAATTTTTATTATAACTAAAATGTACTGGTCCGAAAGTAAACAAATATTTCAACAAAAATGTAACAATATTTGTGAATGTTTCGGTCATAGCATTTTTATATACATAATTAGCAGCTAAATATTTTACCAGGTCATCTCAAAATAGTCTCCCTTGGCGATCCAGCAGTGTCGGGCTACTAATCCAATTTTCTTTTTCTAAGCCAGCAACATTAACTTCCATGGTAATTTCGTCCAAACGCAGCATACACGCTATCGGGTCGTTCGCCTCTCGAGATTTATCCTTTTAACTTCTCTAGGCTAGAAGTCTAGGAACCAATTATGGTACAGCAACCTGCAAGACTTATGCGTAGGTAGCGTCATGACCGGTTGAATCGAACAATATACGTACATACACCATAGAAAAGGTACGCGCTGAGCACAGGGAAGAAAATATTTTGTTTTATTGTGTCTTTCACTCAAAGTAGTGTCAAAACCATGTCAAGTTTACCCAAAATAACAACAAGAAGAAGAATTTGAGAAATTGTTGACAGAAGCCTATTCTCCTTAATTTTATTAACTGGGATATGTCTAGATATTGTGCATATATACAGTAGAATCAACGTGCCACTACGTACCGTAACATGTACTATGTACTTCCTCTGTTGATAAATATAAAGTTTATTTACACAAGGTTTAAGGTTGCAATGAAATAAAAAAATACATTAGAGAAAATGACTTACATACCTCTCTTAATTATCTTAAAAGATAAAAGATAATACTTTATGTGAATGATACTAAATAAATATATATAATTAATATAGAATAAATAAAAATATAATAAAAAATTTATTAAGTATACATATAAACTTTATATTTCTAAACGAGTCTACTCAGTTTCAGACGGTAGAGCTTATATTTGTCAAGTACTTGCGAGTAAAAAAGCGGGCTGGGCCCACAGGCTGACGTGGACGTGGTGCGCCGGCGTCTCTACGGCAACGGGCAGAAGGATTTTGTGTGTTTGGTTAGTGGGATGGAGTGGAATGGAACCATCCCATCCCACCAAGTCTAGTGTTTGGTTAGAGAGCTAAGGATGACTTGGTTCCAGAAAAGAGAATATTCTCTCTAGATTCGGGACGGCCAGGTTCCACAAATTTTCTGGAATGCAGCCATCCCACTTGGAATATGAGAGTGACAATGGGCCCTGTCTGAGAATCTGGGATGGAACCATTCCATCCCTGAAATCTGGGATGGAGCCATTCCATTCTGAAATCTGGGATGGAACCATTCCATTCCACCTCACTCTCCAACCAAACACACAATAAAACCGCCGTCTCTGAGCACGGCAGCGTGTAACGCCTCACGCGTGGCGGCTGACGTGGACAAGCACGAGCTAAGTTCAGCTTGAGCCCAAACGTAGGCCAGTGGTAGAGAAGTCAGAGCATTGCGGAGCGCGCATGCGCCAATAATAACCGCCATGCATACTGGTCTTGCCGGGTAGTTGGTACTTGGTACAACTACCTCCTGACATCGTTCTGGGGTAATGTGTAAGCAGGGTTTTAGATTTCATTTTTCATATAAATTTCGGAAGCGATCAAAATTTAAAATTTTGATGAGATCTCTAAATTTTAAATAAAATTTGGACAAAATCTAAAAACTAAATTTTAAATTCAGTTTTTTCAACCAAAAATTCGAGATTTCGATCGAAATTAACAAGATTTTGGTCAAATTTCTGAGATCTCAGTCAACTTTTAAACTTTTTAAAAATTATCAAAAACAAGTCAAAAAATTTTGGATTTTTTTTTTTGGATAATTTTGACCACAAATCCAATCAAATCCGGCCCACAAAAATTGAAATCCGATCAAAATGTCCGAGATTTCAGTCGAAATCACCGAGATCTCGTCGAAATTCTGGAAGTTACTGTAGTATTTTTGAAATTTTTTATTCGGCCAAGATTTAGGATCTTGGTCCCGACCGGAGAACGAAATTTCGATCGAGATGACCGAAATCTTGGTAAGATTTTGAACCATGTGTGTAAGTTAAAATATATACGGATCTTATTGGGTGATTGGTACAAGGTACAACTCCTCTCTGTCATCGATCTGAGTTATTGTAGTTCAACATTATAAGTTTTAATTATTAATGTCTTTTTAAATATTTAGATTTGATACATAAAAATAATATAGATTAGTCTCAAAAAGTACTTTTGTAATATTATAATTTAATTAGATTTTACAAATATATGAAAATGAAAATAAGTGGTCAAAATTAATATTATGGGAACTGTGTGGACATCCAAAACAACTTACTTTTATGATTGGGAGAGCGTTACAACATATTGAACAGTTAGTTACGAATAGTTGTCATTTTGGATATAGATATAATCAAACTCTCAAAGTTGACTATCAACATCTTATAAAATATTTAAATTGGATATATAAAAATTATATATGTAAATTTATCTCGAAATATATTTTCATAATATTTAATTTTGTTGGGTTTTATAAATATATTATAATAAAAATTAGTGATCAAAACTGAGATTATGTCAATATCCAAACAACAAATATTTTTTGATCAAAAGGAGTATTAATTATTACGTGACATATTATGACTATGTGCAAGGGTGAGAGAGAGTGTGTGGTAACTTTATCCTATATGTGCAAGAGTGACACTACCAGGGAACAGTGCAACACAAGCGGTTCGTAACCACTTTCACAAGCGGTTATCGAACCGCTTGTATGCAACCGAGAGTGATACCCGGAGGGTATCACTCGCGGTTCCACGAACCGCTTGTGGTGCGGCACCACAAGCGGTTCGGAAGGCGTACAGGAAGCGCCGTGGAGCTGCCACGTGGGGGGCAAATCACAAACGGTTGGTGTTACCAACCGCTTGTAGAGCCCTTCCATCGTGGGTGACGAGACACGCCACGTGTGCTCTCTCTACAAGCGGTTGTTGTTACAAACCGCTTGTGGAGAGATTGTCACCTTTTGACCTAGGCTTTCAAATATGAATTTTGACAATAAAATTAAATACAGCTACAAATTTATTTCTGCATAATTAAATATATATTATAATTGAGAAAACCATTAGTTTCTTTGCACAAATTAATAGTATGAACTTATAATTTAAATACAAATTAAATGCATATATATATACAAGTTTTACAATACAGAAAATGATGAGCACAAGCAACGTTTTACAACTTTCGAAGAGTACAAAGATCTTGAGATCATTTCTTGTGTGCATCACTCTTTGCGCCCATAGACGAAGATTCTGTAAGTTCACCTGTCCTTATTGAAGGACAATTTCTCCATCCCTTTGCGTAGAACTCGCCTCTGGGGGTTATAATCTCATCGACAATAAAGCCAATAAGTTGTTCTTGGATTGCTTCAACCCGATGCGATGGGATCACGCCTGTCTCATCGATGCCGGGCTACGAAAAGAAATAAATAAATAAATCGTTGAACACGTGAAGTATAAGTGTATTAAGAAATTTGTTTTTAACACACACGCACCTCGTTGTCCAGTCGTCGCATATCACCGTGGGTAAGATTTTGCATGTAGAGACACACATAATAGCCACATAAGTTGTTTCCAGCCGATTGTTGTGCAACCTGGAGTGATATTTGAAATGAATGCAATTAATTATTGAGAAAATAATTTTTACACCATATATATTCTTTAATTCATATTTTGTAGTACGTACTCGAGTGCTCAATTGCACTATGAATTTATTCGTAGAACTTTTTCCTTTATGCTTCGTTCGGAACGTGGCGAATGCCCTGTCATGCGTTATTATATGAATAGTAATTATGAGTATTCGAAGTACTTATATATATGTAGGTTGGCATCTCAATATTACCTTTTTAGAATATCAATGACAAACTGAAAATCTTGTTGTGGTTTTCTCATTGAGTCTTGCACAATGATCTTCGCACTATAGACATTGATAATAAGTAGGATCCAGTGAAACCTATTCATATATATGTATTGCAACATATATGTATTTAGTCATGTTATGAATGTCTTGAAAAAGGATAAACGAGAGGTTGTGTGATGACATGTATATATACGTACTTGAAGTTGAAGGGCAGAAGTATGTGCGATTTGTAGTACTATTCTGAAAGATCTTTCAGAATATATTCTTCAATTTCTTTTGTGTCGCCTTTACAGTTAGTCTCGTTGACAATTAATGGGTCGATGAAGCCGATGTCGAAGATAGTCTCTCTTCTACATCATTGTATCTCCATTCTACATACAAAGGTGATGAGTTATTAGATTTTGCAGCTTGAACTACGACGAAATTAACACATATATATGGTAAACTCAATCATTAGCTGGAAGTACTTACAGACACCAGCAGCTCATTAAAGACACGTTGATGGTGTCTCGATGGTAAAATTCGTACAAGTCCTCGAATTCCATCCATATGAGTTTATCCCCACGATAGAAATCATTGTTTGTTATATGGACGGGGAACATTGTTCTTCCTTGAGCGGACTGTTCCATGTACTATTCATGAAATTGTCGCATCTTGGTTGGCAGATCCCTTATCTTTTCCGGTGCAATCAACTCCCGGCCCAACTCATATGGCCACCTGACCTCTGCCATTGGAAGATTATCTGATACTCCCATAGCTGCAGCGTAAGACAGCCCTGACTCTCTCAAGAATTCCTCCAGCTGGTAATCTTGGGTTGTCTTGTTAGGTACCGCCGCCGCCTTAGCCCGTTTCCCTTTCAATGCAGACTTCGCTGTTGTGCGTTCCACTATACGACGGTTGATCATTAGCGACCCTTATTAGGGACCGATGGTTGGTCGCTAAAACTTATGGACCGACGGTTGGTCGCTAAATGAGTTTTTAGCGACGGTTAGTCGGTCGCTAAAAGTCTAGAAATTTAACAATTTATGGTTGGTCGCTATAGATGTCGTTAGGGACCAACGGTGGGTCGCTATAGAGAAGGGGTCACTACTTGGAGCCCTGGACCGGTGGACCCACCCAGCCGTCAGCGTCACAAGGGCGCCGCTCTCGTCCCGTGCCCCCAGTCCCTCCCCAACCCTAGCCGCTCCCGTCCCGTGCCCCCAGTCCCTCCCCAACCCTAGCCGCCACCCGTCCGTCGCGTCGCCGCGTCCCGTCCGTCGCCCGTCGCCGTGTCCCGTCCCGATCGCCGCGGCCCACCGGCCTCCGTTCCGTCCCGTCGTCTCCAAACCCTATGTCGAATTGCGCAGCCTCCTGCCTCCCCTCGATCTCGATCTCCGAGATCCCCGCCTCCCCCGGCCGCACCCGCTCCGGCCCATCTCCTCCTCCGTCCCCACAAGAGCAAGCGACGCCAAGAGGCGGCGGCGGCGGCTCATCTCCGGCGCCACGGGCCGTGAAGCGCGGGCTCGCCTTCGCGTTCCAGTCGCTCTCCGAGATCGCCGCCTTCCCCGGACGCACCCGCTCCGGCCCATCTCCTCCTCCGTCCCCTCAGGAACAAGCGGCACCAAGAGGCGGAGGGCTACATCGCAGGGGGGCCTCTCTCATGCCCGGCTCCTCTGCCGGCGACGGCGGCGGCTCATTTCCAGTGCCTCAGGCCATGAAGCGCGAGCTCGCCTTTGCGCTCCGGCCGCTTACCTATTTTCTTCCATTTCCCCCCTCTAATTACGATTGGCATCTCAAGCTTTTTTCTCATGTTAACATAACAGCTTTTTGGTCTACTTCGCAGGTGAATTAAGTACTCGCAGGTCAGGTGGCTTTAGATTAACATTCGATATCTTGTGCTTGTTCGCTTTGCCAATCATGTTGGAGCAGAGTAGATAGTTGAGTTGATGCAGTTGTGGTCGGATACTCAGATGTGCTTTCCATTACTCATTCTTATTGTTTCCTGAATCTCTCCCTTTGTTGACAAACGTAGTTTCTTAATCATTAAACGTTTCACATCTATTATTTCTAACCGCTTGAAATCATTCTTTGGAATTTCTTTTTTAAATAAAACGAACTACGGAGTACTCGGAGGTCAGGTGGCTTTAGATTAAGATTCGATATCTTGTGCTTGTTCGCTTTGCCAATCATGTTGGAGCAGAGTAGGTAGTTGGTGATGCACTTGTGGTCGGATACTCATATGTGCTTTCCATTGCTCATTCTTATTGTTTCCTGAATCTCTCCCTTTGTTGACAAGCGCAGTTTCTTAATCATTAAACCATTCACATCTATTATTTCTAGCCGCTTGAAATCATTCTTTGGAATTTCTTTTAAAATAAAACGAACTAGGATTGTATGCAAGAGTTAATTTTCTTTGTTAATTTTTAGTACAATAATGGGATTCATGCGACAAAATTAGATCTTCTTTGTCAGGAGGTGATCTTATTTATGCATTGGTTCTTAGGGAGAAATGGCCTTATTTATATCATTATCATAGTCTTATTTAGTTTTGAGTACAAGAATTGGTTTTGTTTATCTTTGGCTATTGGGTCCTCCATTCCTTGATCAATTTTATATCTGAAATGGCTAATTGGTCGATACATCTTTGTTTAGGTACCATTTAATGGTATGTACATCCTCATCCATAGGGTAAAGCTTGCCGCTTAGCCGATATTAACTCGAGCAAAAGACGGCTTTCTTGATACTATAAGGAAAGAGATGGCAAAGCTGGAATTGAAATGGCAATCTATTGTTGATAAATCTCAAACTTCTCTAAATGTTACATTTAGTATCGCCGGTGGTTTTCTGTAGTTATATTGTCAATATTTTGTAGGTACCTAACATCACCTTCAAGTGTGTTTCTTTCTCTGTTTTATGTTAGTGATTCTCTGAGTTCATTTTCACTTGCACTTTCCTATTTTATCGACTTAGTAACCTCTGTACAAATGCTTAAACCAACCATCACAAACCCTGTTTGTCTATATTCAATGTTAGTCCAATAGGTACCCAATTTATCTCAACCACTAATAACATGGATGAAACACGATTGGTTTTACAATTTGAATTGCTTAGATGGTGATCAAGAGGAGCATGGCAGTTCACAACATAAAGAAGGGGGCCTAAATCCTTTGAGCACATTAGAATCTGAAAGATTTTACGAGGTAAGGTTCTCATAGGACTTATTTATTAAATAACTTGATGTGGCCTTGTACCCCATCTCCACTTGCATATTGTTTTTCTTATTTTTATACTTAATTCGTGATATTTTTGTAGTGTCGTTCTGTGTCTCAATTAAAGTTCTTTCAAGATAAATTGAAACTCTACCAAATGCTCTTGAACATCGGGATGAGCAAAGCAGTGAATTAAATGCTAAGTGGCGAAACCAAGGATTTGCCATTGCAAATATTTGCGATACATCAGCGACAAGTGGGTCTGGCCTACATGTCAATGAGACAATGTAGTGGCAAATCCTCGAGTGCACCCCTTTTTAGTGGCAGACCCTCATTTTTCTAATGACAACAATAAGTTTTGGGCTCTAGGTTGTTTAGCTATTGCAACAATAATTGAATCGAATGTCTCTGATCCCATTAGTTCAGATATGCTACCTGTAGTGATAAGACACTAAGAAACTTTGCAACGATGAGGCCTCCTACTGGAGCTAGACTGGCTAATATCGATAGTGTTAACCAGGTATCAGTTTGATAAGTAATGATGATGAGCACGCTGACATGCATTTGCTGAATTTCTGCTATGCATCCAATAAAAAAATGCTATGTGTGATCATAATTTCCCTCTTGTACTAGAATAACATGTGACCTCTTGTTTTCAGCACTTCATCTCGTGTTACAGTGGCATTTTCATCAAAGT
The DNA here is from genome assembly GCA_036346355.1 of Rhipidocladum racemiflorum. NCBI lineage: Eukaryota > Viridiplantae > Streptophyta > Magnoliopsida > Poales > Poaceae > Rhipidocladum > Rhipidocladum racemiflorum. The sequence continues at coordinate 50,480,899 of CM070589.1, forward strand.
ATCACACAATTGTCAAAAAGATTGAACCTTCCAGTAGATAATCTATCAGCTGTAGAAGATATAATCATTGTTCAAACACATACACAATAATATTTCTAGGTGCTTGGGTGATGCACAATATACTTCAATGGGAATTGTGGCAGAAAATGGAGCTCTCATTCAAGAAAATTGCAGTGAGTTGTTGTTTTCATTTTAATATTTCCTCTGACCTTTTATGAAGTTCATAGCTTGACATGATAGTGTATTCTACCATTTCCGCAGAGCAGCGCAAATAAAAGAGCAAACGGTTATTTCATACATACTTGATTCTGCCTGATATGGATGTGAGATGGATTGGAATATGTTTTGTGAGGAGGTAAGACAACCACTTGAGTAGCCTCACAAATCCTTCTCCCTTTCAAAGGTTGGATCGCGTGACAAGTTGAAGCCAATCAAAGAGGAGCTTCCAGATAAAGTAATTCTTCCTCCATGCATAATTTGGCTATTTCTTTTTGTGATCAGGTAGATTTATTTCTAATACCTACAGCGCCTATTTCTTACATATGTTTGTTTACGTTTTCCTCTACTTTCTTTGCTTACATCGCTTTTCATTGCTCTTCCTTTCAATATTGCTACTATCTTCTTATGCTCTAAGCTATGCGCCATATAGATGTACTTTAAATGATAGTCTCCAAACAACTAAGAATTCGTTCTCTGCATCTCTACAAAGAAATGCGTAAGTACAGAGGCATAAAGCTCTAAACATTTCCTAAAGACTAAACAAGACGAACGAGGCAAAGTTCTTGATGTAGTTGTGGGCTTTTGAACCGCTTGAAGCTGGAGTGATGTATTGTGGTGCTTTTGTGACTGATCGACTCTGGAGCTTTTGTGAATGATCTAGCTAGCTATCTGTGAATGATCTAGTTGTGAGTAATATAACTGTGGTGCTTTTGTGAATATCTAATTGTGGTGCTTTTGTGTTTATGTGATGGATCTATGATTGTGGTATTATACTTTGTATGTCTATGTGATTATGTGTATAAAAATCTGTGATTTGTGGTGCTTTTGTATATATAATTAATCGTATATTATTATTAATAACAACTGTAAAGAGGGCGACTTTCTGTTGGTTGCTAATGTATAGTATAACGACTCACGGTTGGTCGCTAAATCTATAGTACAACAACCCACAGTTGGTCGCTAAATATACAACTTCAGCGACCTACGCTCGGTCGCTAAAAAGATGTCGGTCGCTAAAGCCTTTAGCGACGGCACTTACAGCGACCATCCTTATGGGTCGCTAATGGTTTTTAGCGACTAACCGTAGGTCGCTGAAGCCGCTTTTAGCAACCAACCGTAGGTCGCTGTAAGTGAACCGTCGTATAGTGTTCGTAGTTAGTCGAGGCAGGAAGAGGCGCTACACGGCATGTCTCAAAGTGGGTTGCAGCTTTTGGATCAATTTGAGCCTTGGGAGGTGGCACCTTTGGTGCAAAGTGTGTCTCAATTTCCTTTTGAACTTTTTCTCGTGTCTCCTCAGCCGTCATGTCGTATGCCCTTTTCGGAGGCTTCTTTGACGACTGTGTTGACCGGCTAGACTGGGCCTTGTTGGGAGGGGGTAGCATTGCAGTGCTAGTCCTTCGTACTTGGAGTTTCTTCCTTGGAGGAGATTGTGGAGCAGGGCTTCGTGGAGTAGGAGGTGGAGGCGGAGTGCTCTGTATTGGAGATTGTGGAGCCGGGCTTCGTGGAGCAGGAGGGGGAGGCGGAGCGCTCTGTATTGGAGATTGTGGAGCTGGGCTTTATCGTTGCGGTTGTCGTAGAGGTGATGTAGGAGAAGGCGTGTTTTGTCGTTGCTGTTAAGACATGGTCCCTTTGGTCACCTCCACAGTCTTTGGAAATATGATGTACCTTTTTTGCCAGAGGATGATTCCGTGGAGGGCCTGTCCAAGATTGGTGATGTCGTCCCCTCCAGCAATCTCGAGCAGAAGATCTTCATAGCCGCTCGACACCTCCTCCACCGTGACCTTCGAGTAACCTGGCGGTATCTCTTTGAAGTGGAAAAGCTGGCCCGGCTCCACCAGGTACGCCATGCCATAAGCCACCTTGGTGGACAGGTTACACTTTGAATGTGTAGCTCACACTCCCGATGAACTTTGATGTTGTCCACTGCGTACTGTCCTAGGTCTGGCATCGGTACTATGTCAGCAGAAAGTGCTACGGCATTGGACGCGCAGCTACTCCGTCGCGCGGAGGTGGGTGAGCTAATGATGGCGTCGGCCTATGTATTGGTTGTACCTGCTCCCTGAAGTTTACCGAGTGCCGCCTGCAGCTTTTGCTCAACAATCTCTCCGATGCTTTCCTGAGTTGCTTTGAGCTCCCTTTGTAGTAAGTTGTATCTGTACAACTCTCTTCTTTTGCTTCTTGACCGGCTCCTGTACGTATCAGCATCTTTGGAGAAACCGTACTTCCATGTTATGGATGATCCCATTCCTCTCGTCCATCCTGGGTGCTCAGTGTTTTGAAGTGCATGTGTGAGCTCATCATTCTCCCTGTTTGTCACTAAGGAACAGGAGCGAGACATGTCGACAGCTTGGACAATTTATTTCCAACATCCTCCGCTCCCGGTGCCATCAAAAAGCTATCGTCGTCTGCAAGGGCCCCTCCGTGACCCATGAACCAATTCCGTAGGCGAAATTCCCAATCAGCAGTAGCAGGCATGATATTCTTGGCCATTAGTTCTTCCTCCCGCTTCTCCTATTTAGGTACAGCCTTGACGTAACCACCGATGCCAAGATGATGGTGGTATTTCTTCTTCCCAGTGTTGATCTTGTTCTGAAGGCTCGCGGCATGTCCTTCCTCTGATAATTTGTATTCTTCAAATGCATCCGAGTGATCCGCCAGCTTAGGATGTTGGTTGAAGTCTAGCTTTTCTCCCTTCTTGACATACTTGTTGTTCAGGTGAACTTTCCACGACTGAAATTGGGTTGCCATCTTCTTCAAAGTGTATCTCTTAACCTTTTTCTCGTATCCTTCAGGAAATATGAAGTTCTCCTTGATATTTTTCCAAAGGAGTTCCTTGGTTGCTTGCGGAACTTCAGGCCATTTCTTGATGCTAACTGGGACATGATCCCTAACGTGGAAACCACATGCGTTGTTAAATGGGCCTATTGTAGAAAGAGGGGCAATCGGCTTCTCGTCATTGCCGACGTTGGTGAAAACAAACTTTGTAGCAGACTTCTTGTTAGGTCCTCGCTTGGTTTGGGTGCTCAATGTACCGAGCTGAAAATGGACAGAGATGTGAATTTTTCATGTTAGAGCCATTTATATTAATTGGTTAAATACGATTAAAGGGTTTGTCCGGATTCTCGTGGCATTACCTCACTTCCCTCAGCGTCCACAGGATCACCGGATTCACCCTCAGCGTCCACGGCATCACCGGATCCACCAGCAGCAGTGTTGACAACGTTGTTATCACCGGATCCACTGGCAGCGGTGGTGACAACGTTGCCATCACCGGATCCATTACCAGCGATCACGTCTAGCAAGAACTATTCGTCCATCTCAAAATTAGGAGCATCACGCCCTGGTGTCGCCATCTATCGTATTTATGAAATATTGTTTAATTAGTACGTATGGCAAAAAGGCAATATATCAATGTATATATATGTATAAATATATATTGTTTAATTAGTAAGTATGGCAAAAAGGCAATATATCAATGTTTAATTAGTAAGTATGGCAAAAAGACAAATATATCAATGTTTAATTAGTAAATATAACAAAAAGACAAATTGGAGACACAATCTCTCTCTCTCTCTCTCTCTCTCTCTCTCTCTTAGTGCCGGCCTCCCCCTACCTCTCCCTCCTCCCAAGCCCGTCGCCTCGGCCAAGGCCGGCGAGCCCTCTCCCTCGCAAGCCCGGCCAGGCAATACATCGAGCACCTTCTGGGTGGCTTCAAAATAGAGGGGGTACACCCTCTACCAGCGGAACTTTAGGCCCTTCGGGATGGATGAGGTTGCAGACTACGGTGCGATGGCGAAGGAGGCGACGGTGAGGTCCAGGCGTTGGCGTTGGCGAGGTCAACGGAGCGGGCCTACGACAATGGTGTGGGGACATGGAAAATTTTCGAGCTGAGTGTCTGATGCGAGGGGAGGAGAGGTATCTATAAGCGCACCTCTACAAGAAACCGCTTGTAGAATACCCTCTACTAGCGGTTCGTAATAGAAACCGCTTGTATAATACCCTCTACCAGCGGTTCGTAATAGAAATCGCTTGTAGAAACCCCTTTACCGCACCGAGGGAGGGGCCTCTACAAGCGGTTCGTAATAGAAACCGCTTGTAGAAACCCCTTCACCGTAGCGAGGGAGGGACCTCTACAAGCGGTATGTAATACCAATTGCTTGTAGAGAATTAAGAGTCAAAAGGGTTTGACACCCTATATTGTCGAGATGATAATTCCTCCCGACTGGCTAGCATGTGGCGCTCAAGCGTGGGCTCACCCGCGGCGACGCAGGTTCGAGCCCCGCTCGCGCCCCCTGCCATTTTATTTTTTGCTTTCGTTTTCTCTTTTTTTAATGCATTCCAAAATTATTTAATACCTTCAAGCATTATTTAATGCATTCAAAAATTAGTTAGTGCATTCAAAAATTAGTTAGTGGATGCAAAAAATTAGTTAGTGCATCCAAAAATTAGTTAGTGCATTCAAAAAATTACTTAGTCCATTCAAAAAATTAGTTAGTCCATTAAAAAATTAGTTAGTGCAATAAAAAATTAGTTAGTGCATCCAAAAATTAGTTAGTCCGTTCAAAAAATTATCACTTTTTCTTTACAAGTGTTCCTTCGTCGTGATCGCGACGTATGTAAGGAGCATCGACTTCTATTACATTTAGGACACTTATGTCAACATCTACCGCAAAGGGAGGGAGCTCGTCGAACTGATTATACTCTTCCTCGTCTGTGACGTCCTCAACACCAACAATCCTTCGTTTGCCCTGGAGAACCACATGTCGTTTTGGCTTCCTACTGCAATCCTTTTGCTTCTCTCTGTGCTTCTTTGGTTTGCTTGACATGTCCATTATGTAGAAGACCTGTCTCACATCGTTCGCAAGGACGAATGGTTCACGCCTATAGCCAACTTCTATCAGGTCGACAGTTGTCATGCCGTATTTGTCGATCTTCACGCCGCTTGAAGTCAGTTTGACCCACTGGCACTTAAACAGAGGGACCTTCAATGGTCCATAGTCAAGCTCCCATATCTCTTCTATGTAACCATAATATGTGTCCACATTGCCTTTGTTGTCAGTGGCGTCTATACGGACACCGCTGTTCTGGTTAGTGCTCTTGGTGTCCTGCCATTTTGTGTAGAAGGTGTAACCATTTATCTCGTAGCCCTGAAATGTGATGATTTCACTAGATGGCATCCGAGCCAAGCGTTGCAACTGTTCATTTTCTAACCCATTGACAAGGATGTAGTTTTGTAACCAAGCACCGAAAGTATCTATGTGCCTCACTGTGATCCAATCCTCGGACCTCCCTGGGAATTCACGGCGTAGAATACTCTTATGCTGAAGGACATACGGGGCCACTACGGTTGATTGTTTTAGAACAGTGAAATGTGCTTGCTTAAAAGTTAGGAGATCATTGCATGCAATTGTTTTCCATCCTAGTGTCCCTTTCCCCGTAGTCTCCCCTCATGGCGTGATATAGGGACACCAATGGGATGTAGATCCTCAATGTAATCCAAACAAAACTCAACCACCTCCTCTGTCCCATAACCCTCCGCAATGCATCCTTCGAGACGTGAACGGTTACAGACATACTTCTTTATGACTTTCATGTACCTCTCGAAAAGAAACATGTTGTGCAAAAACACGGGCCCGAGAATACCTATCTCTTTGATAATGTGAACAGTGAGATGAATCATAATATCAAAGAATGCAGGAGGAAAGATCATCTCAAGGCCGACCACACTCTGTACCACGTCATCTCGTAGCTTACTTAGCTTATGTGGATCGATGACCTTCTGCGAAACCGTGTTGAAGAAGGTACACAACTTTATGATTGTCACCCGGAAACACTCAGGCAAACTACCTCTCACAGCCACTGGGAGCAACTGTGTCATCAATACAAGACAGTCATGAGCTTTCAGGTGTACGATTTTATTCTCTTTCATGTTTATGAGTCTCTTCACATTTGACGAGTATCCTAAAGGGACCTTCACACTGTTCAAGCACTCTATCATGCTTTTTTTTCTCTTCTTTGCTTAGAGTGTACCTCGCGAGATTTAGGTAATATCCTTTCTCTCTCTTTTCTGGATGTAGATGATCCCTCAGTTCCAAAAGTTGTAGGTCCTTCCGAGCTTGTAGTGTATCTTTCGATTTGCCGTACATATCCAAGTATCCTAGCAGGTTCAAGCAAACATTCTTCATGATGTGCATGAAGTCAAGTGAGTGACGGATCTCTAAAACTTCCCAATATGGCAAGTCCCAAAATATTGATCTCTTCTTCCAAATGGGTGCCTGACCTTCCTCGTTCGGGACAGGTTTGCTTCTAGGACCCTTTCCAAACACTATTTTAAGATCTTTTACCATGGCAAACACATGTGGCCCACTACGATGCTGAGGCTTATCACGATGGTCTGCTTTCCCATTAAAATACCTTCTTTTTTCCGCAATGGGTGCCTCTTTACAAGAAACCTATGATGGCCCATGTACACAATCTTTCAAGAGTTTTTCATGTACATGCTGTCGGTTTCATCTAAGCACTGCAAGCAGGCTTTATATCCTTTGGTAGTATTGCTAGACAAGTTACCGAGCGCGGGCCAGTCGTTGATTGTTACGAACAACAGTGCATGTAGGGTGAAATACTCCCTCTTGTACTCATCCCATACCTGTACACCATCCTACAACTTTACAAGATCTTCCATCAATGGTTCCAAATAGACATCGATGTCGTTTCCAGGTTGCTTCGGCCCTTGGATCAACAATGGCATCATGATATATTTCCACTTCATGCACAGCCAAGGAGGAATGTTATAGATACATAGTGTAACAGACCAGGTGCTATGGCTACTGCTCAGGTCGCCAAAAGGATTCATACCATTGGTACTCAACCCAAACCTTATGTTTCTCACCTCATTTGCAAAGTCTGGGAATGTTCGATCGACTTTCCTCCATTGGGATCCATCAGCGGGGTGCCTAAGAATCCCGTCATCCTTACGCTCTTCTTTGTGCCAACGCAACACCTGGGCATGCGTTTTGTTAGCAAAAAGACGCTTCAATTGGGGGATCACAGGGAAATACCACACCGCCTTAGCAGGAGGTCTCTTCTTCTTACACTCTCCATCTATTTCACCTGGGTCTTCAGGCTTCGTCTTGTAACGTGATTCTTTGCACACTGGACAAGCATCCAAATCCACATACTCATTGCGATATAGGATACAATCGTTACGACATGCATGTACCATCTGTACTTCTAATCCCAAAGGACAGATGACTTGCTTGGCTTCATATGTAGATTCAGGCAGCGTGTTATCTTCTGGAAGCAAATTCTTTATGAGTGCTAACAACTCATTGAATCCCTTGTCTAACACACAATTTCTGGCCTTCCATTGCATTAAGTTCAATGTCGTACGGAGCTTCGTGTGGCCCTTCCCACAGTCTGGGTACAAAGGTGTCCTATGGTCCTCTACCATGCGCTGAAACTTCTCGAATTGTCTTTCATCTGTGTAGTCTCCCTCTCCGTCACGCAGCATCTGGTCTAGCTCATCATCACCAAGATCACCGACTGTATCTTCCACAGAACAATATTGCGTGGCGTCTGTCATACTGTTGAATACCTCTTCTTCTTCACCATCATCTTCATCGTCTTCTTGGCTGTTCCCCTGTACTTCGCCATGCTTGGTCCAATAGGTGTAGTTTGGCATGAAAGCTCTCGTGATCAAATGGGTCATAACCTGAAAGCGTTGGGAGTGCTCCTTCTCATTCTTGCAGTTTATGCACGGACAACATATGAAGCTGTCTGGAGGCAAGAACGCAACAGCGGCCTCAAGAAATGCCTTCACGCCATCGATGAACCCTCTGGAGCGACGGTCCGCATTGTACATCCATTGCCGGTTCATCTACACAAAGATCTAATTTTCAGATACCTTCAAAGATCTTTCACTAAAATGTTATTTATAATATCACTTTTATTTTTCATAAATAACATTGTAACAAAATTCCATTCCAAAGTACTTTGACACGTATTTACAAAAGTCATTGTTTTCATGTTTTGACTATTATCAAAGGTAATAATTAATATACTTATTTTATATATGCATGTCATATAGTTATATTTATAATTAAAACTAATCAAACATGTTGTTAGTTTTATAGTTGTACAAGACATAATCGAAAAGAAATTAATAGTCAATGTGTTACTTTTAATTAATACCGTGGCAAGAATTTATATGCCATATATTTTGCGATGGAGGGAGTGATTTTTCAAATTTTTCCTTATCCTTCTACCTTTTTAACTTAATTTAACTAATTATTTTGCCCCTTTAAATTTTTTCCTATTTTATTTCATAAAACATTAATAATTTGCTTCGAAACATAGATCTACTTTTGGAAAACAACTCCCTACAATTCATCATGGTCCTACCTAAAATTAAAGTTATGGAGTGAGATGGAAGAGAGGGAGTGTTACATTGAAGATTCTAAACCTAAGAACACTTTTAGAGAAAACAACTACCATAAGTCATCATGATCTTGCCTAAAATTAAACTTATGGAGTGAGCTAGCAATAAAAACCTTAAACAATCAAAATTAATTTTTTTCTCCACATTAAATGGAAAAGAAACAACAATATCTTGGTGAAAAGGATGGTAGCATGGTGTTACTAACCTTGATTCACTTAATTTGAAGCTAAATCATCACATTCAAAAATTTGAACAGCACCTCCCCCCAAGAACAGTGCCAAGCCCTTCCCTGTTCATGTCTGCGAGCTCGGGGCGGGAGGACGAAGAGTTTAAATGGGTGGACCGCTTCCAGAAGCGGTTTGAGACACCAACCGCTTCTAAATATATATCTCTACACGCGGTTGGGGTCTCAAACCGCTTGTAATAATTCAGAAGCGGTTTGGAAAACGAACCGCTTGTGGTGGTTGCTCAACACAAGCGGTTGGTGTTACCAACCGCTTCTGGAAACCCTCACCCGCCCGTTGCTCACGAACCACTTCTGGTGCGAAGGCCAGAAGCGGTTCGCACCTAACCTCTTGTAATAGACCGCTTGTGATGCCTACTTCTGTAGTAGTGTGAGCAAGTACAATAAGATCACCTCACTTTACTATAAGCATGTACACATCAACTCTATCCTATATTGAAGAGTGAGACACGAGAACAGAGAAGAGAGCCGGCTCTCATGCAGTAGCCAGCGTCGCACGTAAAATAAGATAGAATAGTTATATACAAGAGAGAAGAAATAGTTATTGCACAGCATCTAGAGACAACCTTTAGAGATAGTTATTGTACAAACTAGCTTTAGTGTTTACTCTTGTAACATCCCAAAATTTGGGTTTTCAAAAAATTTTGGTTCAGTTTAGCATCCCAAAAATTTTCGTTGATTTTCTCGCGTTTATAAAGCTTGATTTGAATTTTCTAAAAGCTCAAATAATTTAATTTGATTATTATAAACCTCAAATAAAATAAATTTTATTTTATTTGGATTCCTTGTGCTTCAAGAAATTCTTCTATAATTTTTGAGATTTTTCGGAGCTTGTTTGCTATTTATTGGATTTATTCGGGATCGATTTGTATTAAGCATATTTATTGAAATTAATTAATTATTTGGAAAAGTTTATATAAAGTTTTGCTGCAAATATTTTATTTGAGTTCAAAATATCTCAAAATATTTTCTAGAATTTGTCCAGAATTTTTCGGGTATTTTTATTGCCTCAAATGATTTTTTTGAATTTTGGAATCGTTTTTATTCGAAAATGCCACGTGTCACCACCACAGCACGCCATGTGTCAAGAGTCCGGCTGGTGCACGCCAACTGCTCGGTAAAATGCCTACAAGGCCCGTTTTTGCTCCAAACCCGTCCAAATTTTTTTTGCTTGACCTAGCCGCCACGCCTAACCTTTCTAGACCTCCCACACGTCCTCTAGACCTCAGAACAATTTTCTAAAATTCCAAAACCGCCGCGAGAAGCCCGGATGTCGCCCGACGATGGCCGAACTTTGGAGCCGCGTCCCAGGCAGCTCGTCGACTATTTTCAAGATCTGCCTTCGCCATGGTGTGCCACAAGGTATCATATGTTTGCTGTCCAAATTGCGTCCAATTTAGCCAAGGGAATCAAAAGTTACGGCCGTTTCAATCTCGAATCTTGCTGAGGCCATAACTCCCTCAATTTTTCGAGTTAGGTGCTGAAATTTTTTGTGTGGACTCCTGGGGATGTCCTCTACATGATGCACATCTTGTCTCATGGTTTTTCCCTCTGTATTTTGCGCAGAAAATTCTTTTCTCCGATCAGACTGCGTTTCAGACAGCGACAATCATCCTCGCGCGTTCCCTGCTGTTCTAGAAGGTAACTCTTTGAACCACCTACGTCACGGTGTGCCTCTTGGTCCCATCTAGCTCTCGGTCAAATTTCATCATGTTCCGATAATTATTCTAGAAGTTATGGCCGTCCAAAGTTTAGATCCGAAACCCGTTAATCGGCAGTTTGTGATTAATCCGGAGGGGCGCCGCAAAATCCACCTATACCGTTGAGTTCGTCTCGCCGCATTCTACGTGGTAGACATTCCCCCTTTGCCATTCCATCGTTAACGTTCCACTGTTAACATTCCGCCGTTAACGTTTCACCGTTAATGTCCCACTGTTAAAGTTTCACCGTTAACGCTCCACCGTTAACGTTCTGTCGTTAACATTCCACCTATAATGTTTCCCCATTAACGTTCCGCTGTTAACGCTTCATCGTTAACGCTTGACTCTCATCGCTTCGTTGTCATCGCATGCGTGCATCCATGCAAGGGCCCTAGTGCGATGTTCTCATCTTCTCTATTATCATGACGTGAGCCTAGTCTCATCGTCATATCATGTTCAAAGCCGAATCAAAACCCTAACCTAAGACCGGTTCGATGGACTAAGTTCATCGTGAGCCACGTTGTTATCTTTGCAATCTTTCCCGTTGTTTCAATCGTGGTAAGACACTTGTCTTGTCTTATCCCTGAAAACCTAATCTACCATTGACCTAGACTTCGTTCGTGGACTTGGTCGATAGACCATTGGCCATGTGCCATAACCTTGTGCCGGATCTAGTCTATTAATCTTCTTCTCTTTTGTTTGACTGTGTCCATTCGGTCAATAAAAGTCAACTTCGAGAATCAGTTTAGTTCATTGTGAACTAACATATCCTTATGGACCCGATCTGTAGATCGAGAGCCCATATGTCATCATTTGTCCAATCAAGACAATAACTTCAGAAGAAATATTCTTCGGAATAATATTCTTTCTTTCCCAGTTATTAATCTTTCCCTTTTCGCTGTTTTTCCGAAAGCTCGTTCTCTTTTGTCTAACCTTCGATCTAATCCAATCAAGTTCCTAAATTCATCCAAGCCGTCGTGCCAATGCTGTTCGTTCTTAATTTGGAGTTTATTTGAATTGTCTTTTGAGTGTTGTTGTATTTGTGTTTCTTTATCGTTAGACGCGTCGTCCGGAAATCGTTCTACGGGCTGAAGATCAAGGAAGTGAAGATCGAAGGTCGAGGATAAAGAGTAAAGAACAATAAAAGTTGCAAGGGACAGGCAAGTTGTGCTTTGACCATGTTGATCCCATTTTCAAAAATTATGTTGTTTCAAATTATTGCATGCTAGTTTGAGTTAAACTGATTTCAATTAATTTGGGATTAGATAATCCACCTACTTGTTATCGCCACCTTGCCTATAATGATTGTATGCCATGATTTATTTGTCACCCTAGATTTGTTGATTAATAGTTGGTTGCTAATAAATTGCCAACATGCGTTAAATAGAACGTATTAGTTTGCTTAGACCTGCAACGAGTCAGTGCCATCATTTTGGAATTACAAATGTCAATATTGATTAATGGAATATGCAATGTATTTTGAAATCGTGTGACGTGTTGCCGACACGATGAAGTTGATATGTGGGGGCCCTCGTGCTTCTTCAAGGATGTTGAGTTTTTGTTGGCATTGTGTTGCGCAATAATCAACTGGGGTGGTAAAATGATTTGGACTGGGGCAAGTGGCAAGAATGAGCTGATGGGCCATGGTTGGCACCGGGGAAATCGTTTTGGTTCTTTGGGTAGTCTTGCTCTGGTCACCCTAAGGACTTAACATTGCAAGCCTTTGAACTGAGTCAATCATGCAACCACATGTCCGGAATGGGACGGACCTAGTTGATTAAATCGCTAATAACTTGCCAGTGATACCTCGGGGTGTCAACTACACCGTTTGTGTAGCTTGAAGGGGGAGCGTACCAGGGCTGCTGCATGGTACCCATCCAACGGTATGTCGGTCCCATACTTCGCCTTTGCTAAGGGAAGGGATGGTGTATGGCAAAAACCGGAGAGGTTCACTTGTGTAGTTAGAGGTTTCCGAAAGACTTTGTTATGATCGCTCATTCGCATACTTTTGTATGGTGATTCACGGCTGACGTGGTGAGTTGATTGTATCTTGTGGGTAAAGTGTATAACCTCTGCAGAGTGTAAAATCTATTCGAATATTGTCCGCAGATGCTTGGATAATGCTCAGGGATTACAGTTAAGGGTTAGCTTTTCATAAAATTGATCTTGGGTTTGGAGGCAGTTTGCCTGTGGAAAAGTGATAACTGTTTAAGGATGTGGAATGGTTTACTTGTGGAATAACTGTGAAATCTATTACTGTCATTATTTGTTTTACTGCTTTACAATCTATTATGTTTATTTATGATTGTTGCTTTTCTGCAAAATAACCATTCAGTCTGTTACTTGGAATAAGAAATGCATATAGTTATTAGACTTGCATTCTGTGCATGACTTGCTGAGTGCTTTATGTACTCACCCCTTGCAAACAAACAATCACCAGTGAGCAAAAGTCTACATCGTCGAAGAAGAAGAAGTTCCGTGAGAAGGCGATTATCTAGGAGTCGAACCATCGATTTGCCTATGGCGTATTGATGGGATTCACCGATGTTCTTCGTTCCGCTGCTGCTTATTTGGAGTTGAAGCCGTCAAGGCCTCACAAATGTAAGGTTGACCTTAAGGTCGTTCAATAGTTTATATTCTATATTTGTGTTATTTCTCTTTTCCGCTGTGTATGATTGTGATATTCATCTATGTTGAGACTGTGTGCACTAGCGTGATCCTGGACTAGTGCTGAATACACAGAGGGTCCGGATTTGCACATTCGGGTCCCGACAGAGGTGGTATCAGAGCCATACTGACTGTAGGTCTTGACCTTAGATAGATTGGCCGTCTTTAGGAGATTCAAAATTAATTCCTAAAGAGAAAATTTAACTTGAAAGAATAATACATTCTTGAGTTATCTTATTCTTCCATTCTTTCCTCTTTGCTGAAAGTTCTATCCTTCCCTTCGATTTAAATGGAAATCTTACCTGAGTTGTTCGGAATAGTTAACGATATTTCACACTTAAGGAGAAAGTACTGGATGTCGCCGTCAACCCTGAAGATCGTGAAGTAAGAAATCATTGAGCTCGAAGAGAAGTGGATCGATGAAGTATTCCAGAAGCTTGAAGAACCAGTGCTTAGTAGTAAGTTGAGACTCATGTGTGAGAGTCGCGTCTCTTAAGATATGAGTGTTACCCTTTTAAACGCTAGATTATTGTGTGCTTAGGAATTTGGTTCTTCATTGATTGCTGAGTGTGCAGTATGTGTTGCGAAGCTTTTAGGCTTGGATAAGCAACCATACCAAGTTCTTAACAATGTTTGTATAAGTTTTTGAGTTAAACCTGTTCTCCCCGCAATAGGATTCTTGAACCTCATCTATGCTTTTCCCTCTTACCCAAAACCCTGGAGTGGACAAAAGATGGAAAGGAACCAACTGCAGCAGTGATTCCGAGGCAATTCAAGTCAGTACAGTTGCTACTACTAGTGTTAGTGACAACGCAGATAGTGACCAGCAGCTGTCCACCGCACTAACCGTGACAATTCAACACTTGGATGAGTTTGTCACTGCTCAAACTCAACTCATGCAGACAATGATGCAACAGATGAATGTTATCAGTGCTAAAATCAACCCCTCCACAACTAAAGTCACAACCTCCTGTTCACAGTGAAAGTTTGCCTTGTTCATGAAGACCAAACCACCCACGTTTGATGGATCAGCCACTCTCAAGGACGTAAAAATATGGCTTCGTGTCATAGAAGAGAAGCTTGATTTGGTGCAAAGTGAAAATGAAGAGAAGGTTCCCTATGCTACATGCCAGTTAGAGGGAGATGCATTGGTCTGATGGAGAGGTTTCTACGCCACCTCTGAGGATGAACATACCATCACTTGGTTAGAGTTTACCACTGCCTTTTTGTCGGATCTTCACCTCGTCAGAAGACAGTGGAACCACAGCAAGGTCAAGGAAGGATGGTGCCTCCGCACTCGATACCATACCTGGACATTGTTCTTTGAAGTGTTGTCAACCAAACAAATCAGAAGACCGTGCATGCATCCGATGTGGAGAAATAGGACACACTGCTGATGAACAGGTAATCAATTGTTCCAGCTATGAAGGAAGCCATTTACCCGGAGAATGTCCTATGTGCAACATCACATGCTATCTTTGCGAAGGCCATGATCACTGCCCATCTCAATGTTCCCTGGATTCAGTAGTGACCGCTGTGACTCAGCATCAGCGAGAGAATTTTCGAGCTGTCATTGCTCAAGAGTTAGCAAAAAGAGAAGGATTGTCATCCGCACCAGCTGTGCCACGTGAAGAAAAGAAGAAGAAACATGTCAACCCTATCCATCTACCTCAGGAAATCAGTAATACTTGGTCACCATGGAATTGTTTCTTGTGTGATAAATGAGGTCATTGGCCTAGAGAATGCCCCATCAACCCGGCGCGATGACCCAAACATTCATGTTACAACGGTGGTGAGTTAGGTCATTGTGTTAAGGAATGCCCACAGAAAGATCAAGCAATTTCTGAAGACATGATCATTCCAGAAATTACTGCAGTAAAGTTTGTAACACCAAAAGTGAGTGGTAAGACTACGAGAGTAATTCGCGTAAGGAGTCAGTTGAAGCAAGAGGAGTTGGTTAACAAAGGCCTTAACCTAAAAGATGAGTGCAAGGAATTGGAAGACCACCGCAAGCGTCAGAAAGTTTGTCAAGAAGGACCACCGCAACAGCGAATGAGGAGTGCCCCTCAACAACTCAGTTGCCATACTGCTCAGATTTTGTTCGAGGCACTTTCACCTATGCTTCGCCCCGATGGTCAGAGTTTCCATAACATCAACCTAGTGAAACGTTCTCAAGGAAGAAGCTTGCTGTCTAGAAATTGATGTGCCTGTCGTCAACCAAAACATTTTGCTAACCGCTGCACTCATAAGAAAGTGATCACTGCGGATCACATCGATCTCAGCTCTACCCCTACCAAGACTGGTGCTACATCATGTGGAAGCCAGCAGATGTCAGTCAAGCGTTACTTCAAGCGCAATGAACTGGGTCACTTTGTTAATAGTTGTCTTAGGAGAAAAGGTATTATACCTGCCCACTTCAATCCTAGTCCTTCACCTACCGAGACACTTACGCCCGAAAGTGAATTGTGAAGCAGATCAAGATGAAGCCATGCCGCAAGTGCCAGCAAAAGTCATGTCAACCACATTATGACTGATAAAGGTTAGAAGGCATCAGATGTTGTACTGATCAAAAGTCATATGTGATGCAGAATGTTGGAAGTTAAATTGTTCCTTGTCAAGATTAAGTTTTTGATAAAGCTCATCACCTTGGAAACCATGCTTGAGATGCTTATACCTGGAATTAAATTTAGTCACCCAAGCGAATGGTGGTTTTTGGTCTATGGTTAGAGATGTCGTCAATTAAGGGAAGTTAAAGTGTTCCGAGGTAAAGTTGCTATCGGGTTACCTTTAGTATACCTGAGACAGCTGAGAACCATCCATTCCTTTATGGTTAAGTCAAGAAGATGGATGTGCCATCACATCGGAGGAAAGAGTTGCTGCGTGTGCTTAATAACTAACAAAGGATAATTGTCTACCTGAAGAATTACTCTAGCCACCGCAGTGTACGCCAGCCAGCCAATACCATTATCCCAATAATAGTTGAAGCTTGAGTTCAATATGCATTAGTACCTAGTTGAAATGGAGTTTAAGTCAGTACTGGAGAATCAAGCCGACAAGGATAGTGCCAGACCAACAGGAATGCCGTTCAAGTCTTGATGAAGACCGCATAATTGCAAGTAAGCTTTGTTGTCAGATACAGTTTGTCCAATTTCTACGAGAAGCCGAAAATCAAGTGTTTAGGAACAGAAGCAAGCGTGCCTATCAATGGTGTTACCAGAAACGTCAGCATGAGTGCATGAGATGTTCAAGATTCTCCGACAAAGAAGGTATTAAGATTTTCCGCAGAAGAAGTGCCTTCTTGTGCCAGAGAAGTAGACACAGTTAAAGTCAGTGGAGTTGCAAGAGGATCTCATCCGCAAGGAGCAGCCTACAAAATTTTGGATGTTATCAAGCGCTTGTTCATAAATGACCCTGTCCAGTATGCAGTTGCTTGGAAGTTTGAAGAAGCTCAAGTATTGAGTCCCCTGAACCTATTTCTATAGTCAGCCCTGAATCTCGGGGACGAGATTCTGTTAAGGGGGGAGGTTTGTAACGTCCTAAAATCTGGGTTTTCAAAAAATTTTGGTTTAGTTTAGCTTCCCAAAAATTTTCGTTGATTTTCTTGCATTTATAAAGCTTGATTTGAATTTTCTAAAAGCTAAAATAATTTAATTTGATTATTATAAACCTCAAATAAAATAAATTTAATTTTATTTGGATTCCTTGTGCTTCAAGAAATTCTTCTGTAATTTTTGAGATTTTTCGGAGCTCGTTTGCTATTTATTGGATTTATTCGGGATCGATTTGTATTAAGCCTTTTTATTGAAATTAATTAATTATTTGGAAAAGTTTATATAAATTTTTGCTGCAAATATTTTATTTGAGTTCAAAATATCTCAAAATATTTTCTAGAATTTTTCCAGAATTTTTCGGGTATTTTTATTGCCTCAAATGATTTATTTGAATTTTCAGAATCGTTTTTATTCGAAAATGCCATGTGTCACCACCACAGCGCGCCACGTGTCAAGAGTCAGGCTGGTGCACGCCAACTGCTCGGTAAAATGCCTACAAGGCCCGTTTTTCTCCAAACCTGTCCAAATTTTTTTTGCTTGACCTAGCCGCCACCCCTAACCTTTGTAGACCTCCCACACGTCCTTTAGACCTCAGATCAATTTTCTAAAATTCCAAAACCGCCGCGAGAAGCCTGGATGTCGCCCGACGACAGCCGAACTTTGGAGCCGCGTCCCGGGCAGCTTGTCGACTATTTTCAAGATCCGTCTTCGCCATGGTGTGCCACAAGGTATCATCTGTTTGCTGTCCAAATTGCGTCCAATTTAGCCAAGGGAATCAAAAGTTACGGCCGTTTCAATCTCGAATCTTGCCGAGGCCATAACTCCCTCAATTTTTCGAGTTAGGTGCTGAAATTTTTTGTGTGGACTCCTGGGGATGTCCTCTACATGATGCATATCTTGTCTCATGGTTTTTCCCTCTAGATTTTGCGCAGAAATTTTTTTTCTCCGATCAGACTGCGTTTCAGACAACGACAATAATCCTCGCGCTTTCCCTTCTATTCTAGAAGGTAATTCTTTGAGCCACCTGTGTCACGGTGTGCCTCTTGGTCCCATCTAGCTCTCGTTCAAATTTCATCAAGTTCCGATAATTATTCTAGAAGTTATGGCCGTCCAAAGTTTAGATCCGAAACCCGTTAATCGGCAGTTTGTGATTAATCCGGAGGGGTGCCGCAAAATCTGCATATACCGTTGAGTTCGTCTAGCCGCGTTCTACGTGGTAGACATTCCCCCTTTGCCATCCCATCCTCCGAATTTTTTTTATATATTTAGGCCACCGTTTAGCCGTCGCCGCGCGTCGCCTTTTGACGCCGGCTATTTTAGTTCGTTCTGGTCATGTTGTCGCGTCCGGTGGATCATCATGTACTGTTTTGGGTCATCCTTAGAATCCTGTTTGTCTTCGTTTACCGTCGGAGCCCGATTCCGGCCTAAAACCGTCGTCTTTGACCTAGCCGTTGCCGCCGGTTCGCGTATCCGTTAGCCATCCTTGGTAGCGTTTCATCGCGGCCATGTCGTTGCACCGACGGTCGCTACCTTGTTTCATGAGTATCCTAACATTGTTTGACCTCCGCCGTTAACGTTCCACCGTTAACGTTCGCCGTTAACGTTGCCGTTAACGTTCACCGTTAACGTTTCCCGTTAACGTTTTGTCAATGTTTTCGTCGTTAACGTTTCGCCGTTAACGTTCCTCCATTAACGTTTTGCCGTTAACGTTTCACTGTTAACGCTCCGTTGTTAACGTTCCATCGTTAATGTTCCACCGTTAACGCTCCGTCGTTAACATTTCGCCGTTAACGTTCCACTGTTAACATTCCGCCGTTAACGTTTCACTGTTAACGCTCCGTCGTTAACGTTCCATCGTTAACGTTCCACTTTTAACATTCCGCCGTTAACGTTTCACCATTAATGTCCCACCGTTAACGTTCTGTCGTTAACATTCCACCGTTAATGTTTCCCCGTTAACGTTCCGCCGTTAACGCTTCATCGTTAACGCTTGACTCTCATCGCTTCGTTGTCATCGCATGCATGCATTCATACAAGGGCCCTAATGTGATGTCCTCATCTTCTCTATTATCATGACGTGAGCCTAGTCTCATCGTCATATCATGTTCAAAGCCGAATCAAAACCCTAACCTAAGACCGGTTCGATGGACTAAGTTCATTGTGAGCCGCGTTGTTATCTTTGCAATCTTTCCCGTTGTTTCAATCGTGGTAAGACACTTGTCTTGTCTTATCCCTGAAAACCTAATCTACCATTGACCTAGACTTCGTTCGTGGACTTGGTCGATAGACCATTGGCCATGTGCCGGATCTAGTCTATCAGTCTTCTTCTCTTTTGTTTGACTGTGTCCGTTCGGTCAACAAAAGTCAACTTCGAGAATCAGTTTAGTTCATTGTGAACTAACATATCCTTATGGACCCGATCTGTAGATCGAGAGCCCATATGTCATCATTTGTCCAATCAAGACAATAACTTCAGAAGAAATATTCTTCGGAATAATATTCTTTCTTTCCCAGTTATTAATCTTTCCCTTTTCGGTGTTTTTCTGAAAGCTCGTTCTCTTTTGTCTAACCTTCGATGTAATCCAATCAAGTTCCTAAATTCATCCAAGCCATCGTGCCAATGTTGTTCGTTCTTAATTTGGAGTTTATTTGAATTGTCTTTTGAGTTTTGTTGTATTTGTGTTTCTTTATCGTTAGACGCGTCGTCCGGAAATCGTTCTACGGGCTGAAGATCAAGGAAGTGAAGATCGAAGGTCGAGGATAAAGAGTAAAGAACAATAAAAGTTGCAAGGGCCAGGCAAATTGTGCTTTGACCATGTTGATCCCATTTTCAAAAATTATGTTGTTTCAAATTATTGCATGCTAGTTTGAGTTAAACTGATTTCAATTAATTTGGGATTAGATAATCCACCTACTTGTTATCGCCACCTTGCCTATAATGATTGTATGCCATGATTTCTTTGTCACCCTAGGTTTGTTGATTAATAGTTGGTAGCTAATAAATTGCCATCATGGGTTAGATAGAACGTATTAGTTTGCTTAGACCTGCAACGAGTCAGTGCCCATCATTTTGGAATTACAAATGTCAATATTGATTAATGGAATATGCAATGTATTTTGAAATCGTGTGACGTGTTGCCGACACGATGAAGTTGATATGTGGGGGCCCTCGTGCTTCTTCAAGGATGTTGAGTTTTTGTTGGCATTGTGTTGCGCAATAATCAACTGGGGTGGTAAAATGATTTGGACTGGGGCAAGTGGCAAGAATGAGCTGGTGGGCCATGGTTGGCACCGGGGAAATCGTTTTGGTTCTTTGGGTAGTCTTGCTCTGGTCACCCTAAGGACTTAACATTGCAAGCCTTTGAACTGAGTCAATCATGCAACCACATGTCCGGAATGGGACGGACCTAGTTGATTAAGTCGCTAATAACTTGCTTGTGATACCTCGGGGTGTCAACTACACCGTTTGTGTAGCTTGAAGGGGGAGCGTACCAGGGCTGCTGCATGGTACCCATCCAACGGTATGTCGGTCCCATACTTCGCCTTTGCTAAGGGAAGGGATGGTGTATGGCAAAAACCGGAGAGGTTCACTTGTGTAGTTAGAGGTTTCCGAAAGACTTTGTTATGATCGCTCATTCGCATACTTTTGTATGGTGATTCACGGCTGACGTGGTGAGTTGATTGTATCTTGTGGGTAAAGTGTATAACCTCTGCAGAGTGTAAAATCTATTCGAATAGCTGTGTCCACGGTACTGGATAATGCTCGGGGATTACAGTTAAGGGTTAGCTTTTCATAAAATTGATCTTGGGTTTGGAGGCAGTTTGCCTGTGGAAAAGTGATAACTGTTTAAGGATGTGGAATGGTTTACTTGTGGAATAACTGTGAAATCTATTACTGTCATTATTTGTTTTACTGCTTTACAATCTATTATGTTTATTTATGATTGTTGCTTTTCTGCAAAATAACCATTCAGTCTGTTACTTGGAATAAGACATGCATATAGTTATTAGACTTGCATTCTTTGCATGACTTGCTGAGTGCTTTATGTACTCACCCCTTGCAAACAAACAATCACCAGTGAGCAAAAGTCTACATCGTCGAAGAAGAAGAAGTTCCGTGAGAAGGCGATTATCTAGGAGTCGAACCATCGGTTGCCTGTGGCGTATTGATGGGATTCACCGATGTTCTTCGTTCCGCTGCTGCTTATTTGGAGTTGAAGCCGTTAAGGCCTCACAAATGTAAGGTTGACCTTAAGGTCGTTCAATAGTTTATATTCTATATTTGTGTTATTTCTCTTTTCCGCTGTGTATGATTGTGGTATTCATCTATGTTGAGACTGTGTGCACTAGTGTGATCCTGGACTAGTGCTGAATACACAGAGTGTCCGGATTTGCACATTCGGGTCCCGACAACTATACATGACATGAATGGAAGATAAAGTAAGTAGTAGACTTTATTATTATAGTTGCTCTTAGTGAGAGTACCATAGTAGCTTCAAGATTGGAAGAGCCTACAAGATCTGAAGTAAGCACTCCAAGCTAGTAGTCCTCTTTCCGATGCACAAAATGAAGGAATGCCGTAAGCTAGATTTGTACGAATTAAGTGAGGCATATGTGTGTTTGGTTGGTTGTACCAAATGGTACATGGATGAGATGGTTCAAAAAAAAAAGTTATCCATGTGTTTGGATGCTTGAATGGAACCATCCCATCCTGAATCAAGTGATACAAATTTGAGGAATATTCCCTCTAAATGCTGAGCCATTCCATTCACCCAAAATAATGGAACCAAAGGGTACAGGACCATCCCATCATATTCAACCTCATCCTATCAACTAAACACAAGCTACCATCCATGCATGCTAGGGTGGCATCTCTTTTTTGCATACATGGAAAAACCCGATTGTTCACGGTAGAGTATCGGAGCAATACCCACATATTAGTTATCAGTTAGTTGGGAGGATGGAGATTAGGTTTTATTTGTAGCAGAGGAAAATCGTAGGAAAACATAAGTACTAATTTCTGTATGTGAAACTTTTGCTCTTAGATTCTGTTTTACATGCAGGAATTCTATAAAAACTGCCCTGAGATTTCACTTTCTGGCAAAAGACGTGTGAAATTATCGCGTAGGTTTTTCGTCCATATAGTCTACCAGTTTTAGGGCCAATTTAGAATGCTAGTTATCCTTCCAATGCAGCAAACTCATTATTTTTTGCAAGCTTACGTGTTCCTTTCTCGTTTTGTTCAACAAACTTATTCACGATTCCTGATGATAACAAAAGCAAAAAATAGCCAAAAAAAATCGCACATTCGTTTTGGATCTATTCTCAGCCATTAGATCTAGATCCGACGACCCACGTTCGTCCATGTCACCGCAACGAAATCCACATTGCGGCATTTAGATCCAATCTCAGCCGTTGGATTTAGATCCAACGCATGAGATTGAGCCACGTAGCCGTAACCGCACCGTGCTCGGGTAGATCCCAGCCGTTCGATCGAAATCGAACGGCGTAGATTTAGCCACGTGTCGGCCACCAGGACATGCCGCGTCACCCTCCCCCGACGCAGTGAAACCCGATCGGATCTGGACCGTCCGATCCAAATCGAACGGCCCAGATCAGCCACGTTGTCCACAACATGCGTGGCCCAGATCCAATCTGGACCGTTGATTTTCAAATCAACGGTCCGGATCAAGCTACGCGTCTGGAAGTTGGACGGTAGCGGTCGGTAGCGCGCCCGATCGGCCGTGGCGTCGGTAGCGTGATGTCAGTGTGGGGCCCGCGTGTCAGCGGCTGCCCAACGGCACCATGACGTCATCCGTGACGTCATCCGTGACGGCAGCATGACGTCACGGTGGGGCCCGCGTGTCAAGCGCCCTCGGCCGAGCCTCGATGACGTCGATCTTGGCGTCGGCCGAAGTCCCATGTCAGAGGCACACGTGCCCGTGGACCGGGTCCACGGTGGACCAAGCCGAGCCGTGCGTCGGGTCCATGGACCCAAGGCGACGTGGCGGCTTCTGATTGGTCCACGTGTCATGCTGACGCAATAAATCATTTTCCGAAATTATTTATTTAATTCGATTTATTGATTTTAAATATAGTTTCAAACTTCAAACGCTTATAACTTTTGCGTTTCAACTCCGATTTGAGTTATTCAAATTTCTAAATTTTCATAAAATTGAGACCTAATCAAATATAAATTTTAATTAATTTTTTATTATGAATTTTTCTCTGTTTTTATTTAATTAATAGTTTCTTTAAACTTTAAACGATTATAACTTTTACATTTTAACTCCGATTTGGACGATTCAAATTTCTAAAAATTTATAAAAATGTGCTCTCTCTGTTTATGAGCTTTATTTGAATTTTTGGATACTTTTGCCTACTATTTATTTATTTATTGCTATTTGCACGCGTTACGAGTAGACGTTGAAGTGCCCGAATGCTTCGAAGCTGAAGTGTTGACCCAGGAGCCAGCCCAGGACCAAGAGCACATACTTTTTGAAGGCAAGTTGTGCTTTGACCATGTTGATCCCATTTTGAAATTATTTTGATTTAAATTATTGCATGCTAGTTTAATTAGAAAATGCTTCAATTAATTTTGGGAAATTAGTTAAATGCCAGCTTTGCACTATGACACCTTGATTATTAATTATGTGCCATGACCCCTTGTCACCCTAGTTGTAGATTATTAGTTGGACATTATTAAATTGCCAACATGGGTAGTTAGACCGATGTAGTATGCTTAGCCATGCCACGTGAAATGTTTTGGACAATTACATGCTAATATTGACTTAATGAGATATAGAACCAGTTTTGGAAAAGTATTTGTAGGATCGAAAGACACGAATATAGCAATCAGAGGGGGGTGAATGATTGTGCGGAAGTTAAAACCAAATTCTTAATCTACTAAAAATTCACCCCAAAACAGGACCAAATAATTGCCTCGTATTCAACAAAAAATAGATGATAGAGGTTCGGTAAAACTCGAATTCCCAGAGATCCAACCGTTAGATTGATTTGAAATTTGGACACAGGAAACTAGATTCCAATTCGAATCGAACCCAAGAAGAATCATCTCGATCGAACTTACGGATCAAAAGTTATGACCTTCGCAAACTTGCTATTCCAGAACTTGACGAAAATAAATCCAATCAAAACTTGTAGATTAATCAAGAACAACAAAAGATTAATCAACAAAACTCTGAGGAACACTAGATCAATACTCTAGAAAGGTTTTTGATAGATCAAATCAAGATGAATCTCAAAGAACAAAAACAAATCTAGAATTAGAACAAGCATGCAAACAAGAACCAAAACAGAAAATACTGTAGCAACGTGGTTACTGTAGCACGCAAGGGTATAAAGAATTGATCTTTATTTCTTTTGTCTAAAGTACTCCCATCAAAAGTGTACAAACCCTAAAACAAAGCTCTAAGATTTCAATGCGCTCAGCTCTGTTTGATGCCCTTCAACAGGAGACAACCTCTCCTATTTAAAGGAGCAAACCACAGAAAGTCCTGGATACAATTCCTACTCCTAAAAGGATTCCCACTCCTAATCCTAGAAGGAGTATGTATCCAACATAACTCCACTTGGCCTAACCTGGCCAAGTACAACACTTGCACGCGTATGGCAATCCTACCATACTCACGTGACTAACACTTTGCACGCGCATGGCCATGGCCACCTGCCATACTCACATGACTAACCATTCTTCATGTGCACCATTCTCTTAGCCCGAACGTCCCGCATGACATCCTTGACCACCAAGACCTCAGTTCCTCCTGAACTCAGTCCCGAACCGCAGTTCCTCCATGAACCTAGTTCTGGTCCCGTCATCGACCACGTTCGCCCTCGAGCAATACCTACACATGAACAAACCACAAAACAAATTCGAGCACAAGTCCACGACTTGACTCAAAGTCAATCCATGCAACTACTCACACGAGCATTGCATAAAGTCCACTTCAAAACAAGCATCATGAAATTCTCACCAATTTCATAATCTCAAGGTCAAACTAAAAACCCAATTTCAAGTTCTCTCAAAACCCTAACTGAGCAAAGATCATTCATGGCGGACAAAAAATCAAATCCCGCAAAATCCCATTCACGCCGGACCAAAAATTCGGTCCGGCATACATGCACCACGCTCGGTTTCAAGTCTGCTCGAAAACGTTCAAAACCTCATTCACGGCGGACCAAACGAAATTTGGTCCGGTGTAAATAGAAAACTTACTATTTTTTTTGAAGATCGAGTCCGACTCAAAAACATTTGAAGAACATGTTCACAGCGGACCAAATTTTGGTCCGGCGTACATGCAAGAACGACGCTCCAAAAATGCGTTCACGACAGATCATAAATTTGGTCCGGCGTGTCTGAAAAAAATTGATCCGGCGCAGATGCAAATTTCACAGCTCAAAAACTTGGTCACCACGGACTAAGAAAGACTTGTTCCGGCGCAAAAGCAAAACTTACTGTTTTTGAGAGTTTGGTCCGGCACAAAGGAGAACTTCACTATTTCTTGTCAAATTGTCGGACTCATGCACAGAACACATTTTGCAAATCCAATTCTAAGTCAGTTCTAAGCCAATTTTTTCAGCACATGATTTCACAATCTCCCCCTTGATGAAAACATTGGCAACACCACTTAGAATTGAACATTTGGCATTCTTTCACTTTACAAAAGATTTTGAAATCCAAAGGATCAAAGACCAAAGTAAGAAAACACTGAATTCCCCCTTTGACCAAAAAGCAAAACAAAATCTCCCCCTGAGAATGAAAATGTGTGTGAATGTGCAATGTGTCCAAAAGATTCCAAAGTTCTCCAAACTTCTCGCAAATTTCTCAAAACTTCTCCCCCAAAAACTTCTCCCCCTTTTTCTTTGAACTTCTCAAAGATTCCCAAACTTCTCCCCCTTTGACAATGGATTCATCAAGAGTACAAAAGAGAGAATTTGTTCAAAATATTTCTTGTAGCAATGATTTCACAAGGAGAGACAAGGAGTGCCAAGATAGCAAAAGATGAGCTCATTCGATCATATAACCTTATATATCACACAATATGCAAAATACATGATCTTAATGTGATGTTAACAAGTTAGGGAATGACATGCATCTCAACCTCAATTCAGTCAACTATAGCCAAGTACTAAGCAAGACCTTTAGTAGAAAAACAAAGACCCAAAATTGAAGCAACTAACAAATCAGGGCGAGCAAGTAGTTTCAACTCCAATCTAGTAGACCATTTTAATCTTTGAACAATAAACTGCATGTGGCATGCTTGAAGCATACTTCTTTTATTTTCTAGGAGTGGCATGCTTGAAGCATACATCTTATTTTGAGGGAATTGCATGCTTGAAGCATACATCTTATCATTTTAGGGAAAGCAAGCCTGAAGCACATAACTTGAAGCTTTTGCTTTTAACAACCCCCTTTTTTATATTGATTCCCTTTTCTTTTTTCCTTTTTCTTTGATTGTAAACATGCAAAAGTGATTAAAGGTCTTATGAAAAAGTAAAGTTGAAAACACACTTGCTTCATAGCCCAAATTTGTCAAGAAGATTCAATATCAAGCATAGAAAAGTAAGATATCACAGAGTATTTAGCTATAGGCAGTCAAACCAAGGAATTCCGCAATGTCATTTTTAGTTCAAGTGAGACAATTTAGATTATCATATATTAGCTCAATTACATAATATATAAAGAAATATGATAAAGTAAGCTCATCAAGTAAAAACATGGCAAGGAAACTCCCCCTCAAAACAAACTCATTGGATGAACAATCCCAAGTTCTCCCCGAATAAAAGCAAAACGAGAAGAAGACAAAGGTTTTGTGAAAATGTCTGCCAATTGATGTTCAGTATCCACATGGTGAAGCACAATATTCCCTTTTTCCACATGATCTCTGAGAAAGTGATATCTGATGTCAATATGTTTTGTTCGAGAGTGTTACACGGGGTTCTTAGCAATGCAAATTGCACTAGTGTTATCACACAAAAGAGGAACACTATCCAAATTAACCCCATAATCTTTAAGTGTAGCTACTATCCAAAGAATTTGAGAACAACTACTAGCAGTAGCTACATATTCAGATTCAGCAGTTGATTGTGCAACAGAAAATTGTTTTCTAGATGACCATGCAAAAAGAGAATTTCCCAAGAAGTGACAAGAACCAGATGTGCTTTTCCTATCAATTCTACATCCTCCAAAATCAGCATCAGAAAAAGCTCTCAAACTAATGCATGAGGAAGCAGAAAGCCAAATGCCAAAATCTTGAGTACCATGGAGATACCTGAAAATTCTTTTGTGACTTGTCGATGTGAAGCACGTGGGGAAGCTTGAAAACGAGCACACAAGCACACATCAAACTCCGATTATCTCATCCTCAACAGCATCATCATCATCTTCATGAACAAAGATACTCTCCCCCTGAACATATGCACCTGTACCTGCACCATTTGGACTAGTGCTTTTTGCAAAAACAGAGGTGGAAGAAGCATCTTCAAAAGATAACACTTTTAGCACGAGATGCACGAGTAAAGGAGAACCAAATCTTATCACTGAACATATGAAGTGAGCATCCGAAATTCACTAGCCACATGTTCTCCCTCCTCGCGTGAGAAGCCTACATAGAAGCAGAAAGTGTCGAGGTCTCAGATCGGGTTTAGAAATAAGATGTTTAGGAATCCAAAGATCGAGACACACGACGCACAACAGTTGGCACAACACGAGCATTCTTATGGATAAAAGCAGATTTGTCTTTTCTCGTGTTCTTAGCAACAAGAGGTGTTTGCATCACCCTAGGCACATAATGAGAAATGAAACGTGCCTGTCTGAAATTAGACCTAGCATTAAACCTTTCTCTCTTTTGTTGTTTAGCTAGTCTAAAGCAAAAGTCTACTAAATGTCCATCTCTACCACAATGAGTGCAAGTGTACTTAACATGATGTTTTGCTTTAGCAGTAGAAGCACATTTTGCATTCATCATAGTAGAAGATAAAAGATCAGCAGATTTAAAGACAGTTTTCTTAGGCTCATTGACAATTTCAAATTTTCCACTTTCAAGTGTTTTGACAACAGTGGGAGCATGTGATTTATGATGAGCATAAGAATCAAAACCTAAACCTTTGTTCTGAGTGCTGACTTTTGATTGATCCAAAATCATGTTTAGGTTTTTCTTGCCATTAGTGAAACGTTCCAAAGAATTTTGCAAGTAATCAACTTTCTTAGCAAGAGTTAAACAATTATTGCAGGGAACATTTACTTTTCCTTTTTGCTTGCGACAAGTTGAGCATGAAAGAACCTCATGTGTAAGCAGATTATCAGCCAATTGAAAAACCTTAGCATTTGCATCTTTCAATTTTAATTCAAGAGTTGAGCATTTAGAACAAGAATTTGAACTATGCAAATCATCAGTGGAACAGCTAGCATGTTTAACATGTTTCTCATTTTTCTCATTTAGATGCAACAGAAGAGCATATTCTTTCCTAAGCAATGTGAGCTCATTGTAAATTAAGTCACATGATTTGCAAGTATCATCACTAGGAATCAAAGTCTTAAGTCTAGCAATTTCAGCATTCAATGATTCAACAATGAAATCATGTTTCTTAATTTTCTTGTCACGTTTGTCAAGCAATTTTCCAAGACGAGCAACAGCAATAGCTAATTCATCATAAGAAGGATCTACCTCATTGAAGTCGCTATTTTGATCATCCTCGGTGAAGCTATCCTTGCTGCTTGCCATGAGACACAACCCTGTCAAGTCATGTTTGCTTGGAGTTGCATCGTCCTCGCTGCTCTCTGAATCCACATCGCTCAAATTGACTTGTTCAAGAGCGGAAAGAACTCGGTGAACCACTTTGCGGTTGATGAAGCTCTTCTTCTTCCTGTCGTTTGAAGAGAACCTTCTCTTCTCATTTTTTCTGTTGTTTTCCTTCTCCTCCCTTGATGCTTTACCTGCAAGTTTAGGACAGTTTGGACGAATATGGTCGAGATCACCACACTCATAGCATATTGGAGGATCACCACCACCTCTCTTTCTCTTCCTCACATTTTGCAAAGCTTTGTTAAAGCGAGAAGAGAGTAGTGATAAGTCTTCTTCTGGGAATTGCTCAATCTGTTCATCGGTTAGTGAAGACAAGAAAGATAGAGCAAAACTTGAAGCAGCACCATTATGAGATATGCTAGATTGAGATGTCAAAGCAATTGATTTATGATCATTCTTTCTAGCAAAAACATCTAATTCATGAGTTTTCAACTTAGAATAAAGAACATCTAAAGTAAGTGTACTCATGACAGTGGATTCTTGTATAGATGTTACTTTCATCTCCCACACCGACATGTCCAAAGCACTAAACAATTGTCTAGCATTGGCCGCATTAGTATAGTTGACTCCAACAGCACGTAGATTGCTAAGAATCTTATTAAAGCGTGCAAAAAAGTCATCTACCGACTCACCCGGTTTCATCTCGAATCGCATGTACTCCTTCTTGTAGATGTCTTGGCGAACCTCTTTCACAGTGTTAGAACCCTCATGGTAATCACAAAGAGATTTACATACCTCATATGCGGATCGAAATGAACCACACGATCGAAGTCGCTGCGTCCCAAGCCTTGGATGATCAAGTTGCGCGACTTGCTATTTGCTTCAACATGTGCGCGATTGGTGTCGTTGACGTTGTCGTTTGCAGGGACTTCATATGGCTTGTAGACCTTCTCCCAAATTGTGAAGACTTGTGCTTGGATGAATGCCTCCATCTTGGCCTTCAAAAACTGAAAATCAACACCATCGAACACACATGGTTTTGTCGAATAACGAACCATTGATCTAATCACCGGTTAAGATAGATTAGAAAAACCTTGCTTTGATACCACTTGTAGGATCGAAAGACACGAATATAGCAATCAGACGGGGGTGAATGATTGTGCAGAAGCTAAAACCAAATTCTTAATCTACTAAAAGTTCACCCCAAAACAGAACCAAATAATTGCCTCGTATTCGACAAAAAATAGAATGACAGAGGTTCGGTAAAATGTGAATTCCTGGAGATCCAACCGTTAGATTGATCTAAAATTTGGACACAAGAAAATAGATTCCAATAAGAATCGAACCCAAAAATAATCAGCTCGATCGGACTTACGGATCAAAAGTTATGACCTTCGCAAGCTTGCTGTTCCAGAACTTAACGAAAATAAATTCAATAAAAACTTGTAGATTAATCAAGAATAACAAAAGATTAATCAACAAAACTTTGAGGAACACTAGATCAATACCCTAGAAAGGTTTTTGATGGATCAAATCAAGATGAATCTCAAAGAACAAAAACCAATCTAGAATTAGAACAAACATGCAAATAAGAACCAAAACAGAAAATACTGTAGCAACGCGGTTACTGTAGCACGCAAGGGTATGAAGAATTGATCTTTATTTCTTTTGTCTAAAGTACTCCCATCAAAAGAGTACAAACCCTAAAACAAAACTCTAAGCTTTCAATGCGCTCAGCTCTATTTGATGCCCTTCAACAGGAGACAACCCCTCCTATTTAAAGGAGCAAACCACAGAGAGTCCTGGATACAATTCCTACTCCTAGATGGATTCCCACTCCTAATCCTAGAAGGAGTATGTATCCAACATAACTCCACTTGGCCTAACCTGGCCAAGTACAACACTTGCACGCGTATGGCAATTCTACCATACTCACGTGACTAACACTTTGCACGCGCATGGCCACCTGCCATACTCATGTGACTAACCATTCATCATGTGCACCATTCTCTTAGCCCGAACGTCCCGTATGACATCCTTGACCACCAAGACCTCAGTTCCTCCTGAACCTAGTCCCGAACCTCAGTTCCTCCATGAACCTAGTTCTGGTCCCGTCATCGACCACGTTCGCCCTCGAGCAATACCTGCACATGAACAAACCACAAAACAAATCCGAGCATAAGTCCACGACTTGACTCAAAGTCAATCCATGCAACTACTCACACGAGCATTGCATAAAGTCCACTTCAAAACAAGCATCATGAAATTCTCACCAATTTCATAATCTCAAGGTCAAACTAAAAACCCATTTTCAAGTTTGCTCAAAACCCTAACTGAGCAAAGATCATTGTGATACTACGGAATGACGGTATGAGTCATTTTCGATCTCGGCCATAAGGTACGACTCTTGTAACATGTTTTTGCGCCGTTTCTGCAAGTGTGGGCCTTTCCGGGGGATTTTGGGCCTTTCCGGAGGGGAATTGGGCCTTCCAGGGGAGTTCGGGCCTTGGGGGGTCCATGTGGGCCGAAGGTGGGACATATTTGGGCCTTTTGGAGGTGGTCTAGGACAGAAAAACTGCTCCCATAGCCCTACCTGCGCCCCAAACAAGTCCCCTCCCTAGCCCTAGCCCCCACTTGTTTCCCCTCCACCCCCCTTAGCCTCTTGCGCCCTCCCCCATCCCTCTCCACCTCCCCTTGCTGCCCTAGAGGGGCTCCCCACATCTTCCCCCTGCTGTTTCCTCCATCGGAAAGCCACGCGACGAGGAGATCCGGCGGTTCCGGCGCGAGGAGGACGATCGGGAAGCCGGGAGGAGCGTTTTCGGTGTTCGTTGTTCGCCGGGAAGAGGTATGTCATGGGGGATCTGAGGGATTGGGTCTAGGTACTTATCTAGGGATGGATTTCATGTTTTTAGATCAAGGGAGGTGCTGCCATGGGGTAGATTTGATGAAAACTAGAGTTGTATTCACGTTCTGTTCGGGCAGATTGGGAACC
This sequence comes from Rhipidocladum racemiflorum, assembly GCA_036346355.1. Taxonomy (NCBI): domain Eukaryota; kingdom Viridiplantae; phylum Streptophyta; class Magnoliopsida; order Poales; family Poaceae; genus Rhipidocladum; species Rhipidocladum racemiflorum. The sequence continues at coordinate 50,512,474 of CM070589.1, forward strand.
CGAACTAGGGCAGGCGTTTTCGCCAATTTAGAATTGGAATCTGGTCGTACGGACGTTGAGGAAGTTGTAGGTAATTTAATTATCTTTTCGTGGACATAAAGAACGTTAAATTCCGATCAGCCGTTTGAAAGTTATGACTGTTTTACCGAGCGTGTTAAAATCTGTGACGTGATTGGAACAGATCACGGTATTTTGTAGATTAAACAACATTAGAGTCCGAATCAGTCTTTCCCTATAACTAGAAAAAGTTGGAAAATTTCCTAAGCTACGCGAGGATGTACTTGTTTATTCAATTTGGAGTCCTAGAACAGAAGTTATGCCCATTGGAAGGCTGCTGTCCCGAAGGGACAGATTTGCTGTTTTCTGATTTTAGGAGTTGTAAGCGAAGTCGGGGTAGTGGGATATATGTGTGCTATTTTGTGGACTTGATTTGAGTGTGTGGCACGTGTTTGCAGGTGGTGTGCCTCCGGGAGTGCCCTCAACCTCTCGTCACTCCGTTGCCCGTGGTTGAAGGCAAGTGTGTTGCGTGGATTGTATGCTATACGTGTTGCTAGAATTGCTTGATAGTATTTGGAATAGATAACATGTTGTCTTGCCATGAATTACATGTTATGTTCGAAAGGATGTCCTTAGGCCATGATTTTAATGTTGTCGATGATACGGTGTCCTCATGCCATGATTAAAAATGCTTGTTGTTGATAAATGATTCACATGCCATGTTTTGAACGGTTACCGTCGATTGTTGAATACGGTCCTACATGTTGAGATGCCATGTGTTGATATGCAATATTTCTATTTATGTATACGTTGCTGTTCATTTTGCATTCATGGCATATTTTCATGGCCGGCCGGTGAGATAAGTCATAACTATTCCGGTAGGGTCGGTGAGAACAGTTATGACTAGTCCGGGGCTATTCTTTCAAGTAAGTCCTACATCGTGATTCCATCACCGAGGTGAATGGAAGCGAGTAATAGGCACCCTTCATCTTCGGGATGGAAGGGGAAAAAGGGTGCATGCCGACGGGTGTGCATTCAACCATACCGGTATGAGTTTCCAGGAGACATGTGCATTGCATTGCATGAATGAAACTATGATTGAGAATTCTTTTGAGATGTTAATGAGAATGTTGTTGAGTTGTTCATGAGACGAATGCCATATTGACTAAGAGATGATTATGATGTTTTACATGTCGTGTACATGAGGTTGGTAATGTTGTGGTATGTAATGCATATGAAGATTGAAGTTGATGGTTTGTTGTCTTGCACTGCTTTTCATTACATTACACTTTCTTTGAGTGATGAACTCACGCTTGTGTTTTATGTTGTTTGTTTATTTAGGTACAATGAAATCGGCGCGCGGGAAGGGAATTTAGCTACACTTCTTCACGTAGCACTCATAATCTAGATAATTCACCCATTTCTATGGAAATATGGCAATAAGTTATGTTGATTTTGGTGTATGGATATTATGTGTGTTGGCTTCCCTCATGTGTGTCATGTGGGTCTTTGGAGCGATTTGTTTTATCATCCTAGTCTTAGTTGATGCTTATTCCATGATTATCATTGCTTATTGTTATTCTAGTTGATGCTCATCTATTGTTGTCGATGCATATTGATATCTTGATTGATCTATATATTGATATGATATTGTGATGTTCAAATTTATGCTAAAACAAAGGAGATGCTGCCGAAATTTTCCATTTAGTCATGGTATTAATTGTTGTATGGTCTATGTTGGTGACATTCTGGGCTTAGTAGAAGCTGGGGTGTTACAATCATTCATGACGAACAAAAAATCAAATCCCGCAAAATCCCATTCACGCCGGACCAAAAATTCGGTCCAGCGTACATGGGCCACGCTCGGTTTCAAGTCAGCTCGAAAACGTTCAAAACCTCATTCACGGCGGACCAAACGAAATTTGGTCCGGCGTAAATAGAAAACTTACTGTTTTTTTTTCAAGATCGAGTGCGGCTCAAAAACGTTTGAAGAACACATTCACGGCGGACCAAATTTTTGGTCCGGCGTACATGCAAGAACGACGCTTCAAAATTGCGTTCACGACAGATCACAAATTTGGTCCGGCGTGTATGAAAAAAAATTGATCCGGCGCAGATGCAAATTTCACAGCTCAAAAACTTGGTCACCACGGACTAAGAAAGACTTGTTCCGGCGCAAAAGCAAAACTTACTGTTTTTGAGAGTTTGGTCCGGCACAAAGGAGAACTTCACTATTTCTTGTCAAATTATCGGACTCATGCACAGAACACAATTTGCAAATCCAATTCCAAGTCAGTTCTAAGCCAATTTTTCAGCACATGATTTCACAAGTGTCATGTGTTCTTAACAATGATGTTGATGGCACGTGGTGCATGATAATCAACTGGGGTTTGATAAATAGATTTGGACCGGGGCATGTGGCAAGAATGATGGGGTGGGCCAGGTGTGGCATCGGAAAGGATGATTTGGTTCTTCGGGTAGTCTTGCCCTAGTCACCCTAAGGACTTAACCTTGCAAGCCTTTGAACTGAGTCAATCGTGCAACCACATGACCGGAGTGGGACAGTCCTAGTTGAGTAAGTTACTAATAACTTGCATGTGATACCTCGGGTGTCAACTACACCTTTTGTGTAGCTTGAAAGGGGAGCGTACCAAGGCTATGGCATGGTACTCGTCCAACGGTACGTCAGTCCCATACTTCGCCCCTGTTAAGGGAAGGGATGGTGTATGACAAAAACCAGAAAGGTTCACTTGTGTGGTTAGCAGTTTCCGAAAGGCTTTGTTACGATCACTCGCCTTTGTGGTGTTTGACTGTATCTTGTGGGTAAAGTGCATAACCTCTGCAGAGTGTAAAATCTATTCGAATAGCCGTGTCCGCGGCACTGGACATTGCTCGGGGATTACAGTCAAGGGTTAGACTTTCATGAAAACAACTTGGACTTGGAAAGTTTGGTTGGGTTAAATGATGACGTTGATGGAAATGTGGATTAGGAAAGGAAAAGTGTTTACTTAACTCCTAGAAAAGTTATTGATATAACCCTTTACATTTACTGCTTTCGAATCTACTTATGCTACTTGTTTACTGTTGTTTTAATGCAAATGTACCTGTTAGCCTATCCTTTGTAATAAGCTATGCATATAGAATATTAGTTTGCATTTTGTGCATGACTTGCTGAGTACCAAGTACTCACCCTTGCCACAATACAACATCAGTTGAAGGAGAAGCGACGCCAGCTTTGGAGGAAGAACTTCAGGAGGAGTCGTCTACTTAGGGAGCGAGCCCAGTCAGTTGCCTGTGGTATACTGGATGGCGCCACGTTGATGCTTTTATTCCGTTGCAATTTATTTCCTTAATAAGTTTTCGCCCTGTGTGGCGTACTCTTGTAACTTGACCATAAGGTCGAGCAACCAGTTTGGTTATCTTAATTAAAGTACTATGTTACTATCGATGTGTATGATTGTGATATTTACCGATGTTGAGACTGTGTGCACTAACGTGATCCTGGACTAGTGCTGAATACACAGAGGGTCCGGATTTGCAAATTCAGGTCCCGACAATGATGCATATGCCGTAAGAAGTATTCGTCCAAGAGGGAATGTTGAGATACAATCGGATTCTTGGTTTTGATGTGCGAATTTTGAAACTATCCCGTAAGGGTTTTGGATATAAATATAGCATTATATTGTACAAAAAAAATCAATCTACAATCAATAAAGAGAAAAGAGTTAATATCTGTTTTATCCTATTTTTATCTATTACGATTATTCTTCAGATTTTCTTAATTGATGTTAACATTAATGGACAACAATCAATTTATTATTCAACGAGAGCGTCTAGGGACCTCAAGTCTCCAAAGGCCCAGCAATGCCGTCCAAATTAAGCCTAGATTGACAAAGCGAATGCATTCGGTACGGCTCGGCCAGGGTTTACATTTCCTTATTTGAACAGAAAACCGACGCCCCTCCGGTAGCGATTTTCGGAGAAAATCGAGCGAAAATCGTGAAAAATCGGATGAAATTTGAAATCAAAACGTTTGAAATGCCATGGCAATACAACACCACCATACACAGGGAAATCGCCCGATAAGGCCCGATAATCGCGCGATTTGGATAGATAATCGGTCGGTTTATGAAGAAAATGGGCAAAGGGAGTATAAATAGGAAACTAATTCGTAAAATTGCAAAAAAATCAGGAAAAATGTAAGGCATATATATAGAAAAATAGAACAAAATTTTATCATGACCTTTGCTATATTTTGGACAATCTCAAGTTGTAAAGTGTAATGTAGCAATACCTCAACATATAACAATTCATTTGAAATACCCTTACAAATCAATCTAACAAGTTCACAACTCAGTATCAATGGCATATGACATTTGGTATCAACATTTCTCACCAGAAAAGAATGTTCACATAATGTTGTGTTCCATCGTCCTTCCATTGTCACACATATGCCATGTTGAACCTACATAAACATTATGGCAGTATAAATTAAGTCGCAATGAAATGAAACATACAAATAAAACAATACCTTTGTGGCTATGGGTGGTATCATTGGGTGTACACTTGGTTTGCCATGTTGTACTCCTCTGTTGACATGAGTGCTAATCCTCGTGTAGCTAATAACTCCGCCTTGTATTCATGCCAACTTTGCCTTGTCCATGGGCTAGTTGTTTCCCACTGTTGGTATAACATGGTAAAAAATTCTGGATCTTGCCACTCGTAGACCCATTTGGTGGGAGGTTGTGCATGAGCATCCGAAATGGCATAGTTGTATTGGCCATATGAGTCATAACTCCATTGCGTCTCGGCGACGCTGTATGAGCCAGAGCTGTCCTGTGGTGCATCATGGCTACGTCGATGCTCCCTTCCCTTACTTGAAGTAGTCGTCCTTTGCGACTGTGGAGCGCCATGGTCTTTGTCCTGTGTGGCATGAGTAAACTATGACTCCCTTGTAAATTCTATGAGACGCTGTTGTTCTGGGGCACCATCACCGAACTCACCACCATGGCTATCTGTCTTGGAGCTACTGTCATTGGACTCTTGGTACGGTGGGCTTCGACGATTCTCGGGAGCGCTATCAGTCGAGTCATCACTCCGTATATGTATCTCCTCTGTGGAATGCCTCCCCTTTCCTTTCGAGGGAGCTCTCTTTTTTGCTTGCTCCCTCGTCGCCATGGTTTGGTGCTTCCTCTTTCCCGTGTGACTGGCACCTACTGTCTTGTCTGCTCATTCAGAGATGCTTGCAGCCCCAGTGTTCTTTCAGAACGCAACAGGGTCAACCGGATTTGTCACAAGGTGTGATGGGAGGGGGTGTCACTCTCAATGTCTTCTTCATTAAGTAGGGGGTCAGCATTGGACCTCCCTTTCTCCATCCACTATCGGATTGGCTTTTCATTATCGCATAATGTGAGCTCCATAAGACGCTGGAATGGATCATTTTCCTCTATGGACCTTTGAATTTCTGCATCTTGAATTCTGAGCCGTAGATTATAGTTAACGTATACCAACTTATGAAGCTTCTTGTAGGATAGACGGTTGCGAACTTTAGTATGGATGAAGGCGAATGTGCTCCAATTGCGCTCGCATCTGCTAGAAGAAGCACAGTGCGAAACAAGCCGCATAGCAAACTTCTGGAGCGTGGGTGTGTTCGAATTGAACACACCCCACCAATGTGCTGCAAGTAAATGAAGAGAACAGTAAGTATGAGATGAAAATACGAGAGTAGTATTACTTTTAAACAATATAAAAAAATACCAAGGGTTGTTTTGTGATAATGTGCCATCCACTCAGCTAGAGTACTCGTGAATGATCCAACCTTCCTTCTGTACATATCGGCCTCGTGAAGAGCATTGATGGCGCTCTAGTCTGTATCACCAAGAGCTTGAAAAGCATCTCAGAGATCTGGCAAAAACGTGTTGGTCGTGCCATAAACATAGTGTGTCCGAGGGTTCAAGGCGACAGCTACAATTATGTGAAATGTCATTACAATTATGTGAAAGAATAAGATATTATGTGCAATATAAATATGTATTACCGGTGTTCATGTAAGTGTCTCGTGTTAGATCATCCATTCTTGGGTCCACAACGTTCATGTGTAAGGCGAAAGTAGCTAGAGAGTCATGGAATAAGATATCATATTCCCGTCATAATATGTTGTACCGTAGTACCACATCGCTCAATGTAGGTTGCCTATCTTGATCGACAAAACGCAAGAAGGCATACAACGGTTCCACGGATTTTACAATCGATCGAAGGTTGTCCCACTAGTCTAAGCCCGAGAGGCACGAGTACACATACCTCCCCTCCACGGTATCAACATAGCGCGATGATAGAAATTCCTCTGATGCCATCCATTGCAAAAACTTGTCTTTGCAACGAAGAAAGCTATCCAAAAGCATGTAGTTTGTACCGTAGCGAGTGGCATTCTACTTCACCAATTCACCTCCAATATGCTTCTTCATCATATCATGAAGTTTTGAATGGTTGTACAACCATGGAGAGATTCTCCTTACACTCTCAATGATAGCGGCATGGTCACGGAACTCCCCAATCTGCTTCAGCATCAAGTTAATCGTGTGGGCCACACAAGGCTGCCACACAATGTTACAGTGCTCTCGTGTGATGAGTCGACATGCCTTCTTATAGTTCGCACCATTGTCTGTGACAATTTGCACAACCTTCGCCGGACCGACCTCGTTGACTACTAAGGCAAATTTCCTGCAAAGTAAGTACCTCAAATAGCTTTCATAAGAGGAAGTAAGTACCTCAAACAAGAATGAAAGTAAGTACCTTACGCAAGTACGAGGAATCCTGAGTTAAACCCGATGCATCTACGGACTTGTGAAAGAACATCATGCCATTGCAATATAACATGAAGTTGATAATGCTCATACGTGTCGGCCCAGTCCAAGAATTGCACATGATTGTAATGCCATACGTAGGCCATTCCAACTTGAACCTTACCATCTTCGCAAGTATATCCGCTTCGTTGGCGTCCAAATATTTACCGTCTATGTCTCTCCCCATTGGAGACGGGACACCCTCACCTGTAAACAACTGGAATGATTAATCACTTACGAATAACTGGATGAACATTAACAAGCTTACTTACCCCCATTTTTGAGTTTCCCTAACGGCGCTAATGAAGTAGGGATTGTCTGCTTTCCTCCCCGCAATACCAGCCATGTGGAAAAATTTCGCCCAAGCTGCACCAATTGCCTGCTTCGCATTCCTCCCCTTCGGTGTCCAACTCCCAATGTCAATCCTTGTTTGCACTGGGCCACGGGCCGTACCAAGGTTGTAATCCCTTACGGCTAGTCTTTCCCGTTGCGTGGAACTCCGAAGCATCCTCGGCAACACACCTTCGGCCCCTCCTCTAGAACCCCTAGAGGTGCCACTACCACCACCGCGCTCATACCTGCCATCTAACCGACTGATATATTCTGCCTCCGCTCTGGAGGCAGCTATGGCATGCTGGAGTTGGTCCTCCTCATCAACATCACCCGTGTACTCTGAATATTGTTAGTGTTATGCCCTTGAGGCAGTCATATAGATGATTGTAACATGACTATGTTTATGAATAATATATGATTATTGGTCCAATGAATGTATATCATTATATTGATCAGCAAGTATGTGACTTTCTTATGAAACTCTCTACTCATTGATATAATTCTGTAAGTATCTCTGATCGGGTATCATCGTATATGACAACGATGAATAGATCAGCGCACGTATTGATCGATGATCATGTTTCATAGATCATGGGATATGGATATATCATCAATACATTGTGAACGCATGATGAAGAACATGGGTTAGATAGACCCGCAATGGGACACTGCGAGAATGTTACATTCTTATATGTCATCAGTGCATCTCATACATAGTGGATGTATGATCCTTAGACCTAAGATTATCACATTCCCTACATGTGTAATAGTTTACCTTGGGGCCACCAAACGCTATTTCCTAACCAGATAGTTGTAAAGATAGCTTTCATGTTTATTATGAAACATGTAGAGGGAAGTGAGCAGTCAAGATGGAATTTGCCACTCCAGTGTAACGGAGATATATGTCTCGGCCACTCGTGTGATATGATTAAGGAAGTGCATGGCCATGCCGTGATTGAGAAGTCAATCACAATTTATTAATATATCACGAATACGAGAGATGGATTGAACTGTCAAAGGATGACATGCTTCTCGCCTTGAGTTCGATCTTCATATAGTTTGGCAAAGGGATTATTACATCAATACTTTGATCATATGCGTTTGGGAGTTGGCGTACTCTGCAAGGAGCCGCTACCGATTATTGGATTAGAAAAGGGTTTTCCGAATCTATGTCCATATGCGCATGAACCTACAGGGTCATACACTTAATGGGCTGGGACGCATTAATTCAGATTGGATCCGTAATTAATGGACCTCGTGGGCTTAACACGCTGATCGGCCTTGGTTTAGGGTTTCGTCGCGTGGCTATATAAGGAGAGGAGAAGGGTGGGCGTCACACAGATCTTTTGTCCAGAACCCTAGCCTCTACCTCTCGTTGCCCCTACCGAGCGACACGGTGCTTGCACGCCGACACACGGCGTTCCATCCCCAGACATGTGGACTGCTGTGGTGATGCTGCTGCTACTGCGGCGTGGAGAAGACAATCCGCAGCGAGGACGATCCAAGGCGAGGACGATCCACACCAAGAATGATCCACTACATCAACGCGCGAAGGATTTCGCAACTGCGCGTCTAGTGGTAATCTAGTCTGTGATCCACTTCTTGCGAGTAGCTTTCTGGTTATGCGGTAGAAATTTTAATTTGCGCTAGAGTAGCATACCACGTTCCTCTTCAAATATGCACTCCTTCTCGGCGGGTCTGAATCTCCAGCTACTGCTTCCTTTCTGAGCCTCTCCTCCCACTTTCCCAACCACTTATCCTTTATCCTATCTAGTTCACACTGAAAGTATTCGCGAACCTCCTTAGGAACTTGATTGCAATAAACGACATTCGGACTGTGCCCTGCCAAGTGGTGCTTTAGTTGTGTTGCACCGCCTTCTTTCTTCTCTCTATGACAGTACTTGCATCGAAAACCAGTCCCTACCTTATCACCGTGCTCCCACACAATGTCACTTTGGTCTGACATCTGTTAATACAAAACAAATAAGTTCTAATCAGTTTTTGGCATGCTAACAAAAACATACAATCCACAATGAAGAGAACCTGACAAAATCCAAGTAGGTACTAGGAATTTATTTTCACAAGCATCCTACATTTACTACATAATTAGCTACAAGGTATTTTTCAAAACATGCTACATATACGATTTACTACATCTACCAGGAACCCTACATCTAACTGGTGTCCTTACACTGCATTCAATAGCATAAAATCGCGATTACAACCGATTACACTACATTCATCATTTCGCCCTCGGTAAACAAAGATTACCTACCGATTAGAGCCAAAAATCGCGATGAATCAAAGAAAATCGCACAAAACCCAACCGACGAGCGCCACCCTGTTGCCGAAGCAAAATCGCAGAAAATCGCCCAAACCCTAGAGATAATCGCGACGGGGACTAAACTCTAGCCGTGAATTGAAACCCTACCGATAATCGCATGGATTCGAGAGAAAATCAGTGCTTACCTCGCGATTTTCGGCGTCGCAATGCAGAAAAGACAGCCGGCGCCGGCGAGATCTGGCCGGCGACGGGAGCTTCAGATCGATTCTGTGCTTGCTCAATGATTGCAAACGCTGGTTGGAATTGCCTGAGGTGGTCATAATACCTACTGGGCCCATGTGTCGTAATGGGCCTTAGCCAATACTATGACAATAAATAGTGATTTTTATTTTTCATTTTCTCTATATTCGGTTTTAGCTCAAAAATGCATCCTAAAGTTGGTTTTTTATCTAAATTTTATCCAAAATGATAAAAACCTATTAATACTAAATTTAGCCAGCTTTTGAACAAATTTTTTCAAATTTTCCAAAATATTTTAATCTAAATTTGAATTACACCAATTTTTATCACGGTTTTGAATTTCTTACCCCACCGATACGCACGATTTTCACGATTATCTTGCAATTATGGGCGATTTTTGAATCCGGGACTCGGCTCAGACGACGCTTAGAGCAACATGGCCACAGACGATCCAAAAAGAACGAGCACCACAAGCCGGACAAGGTTAGGAGAGGGTGGGCAAGAAGAAACTGCCATGGCGCCGGTGACCGGCGGGGGCAGTCCGGCGATTGTCGGCGGCGAGAGCATGTTGACGAGGGAGCAGCTGCTGCACCTCTTCTCCCGCTTCTCGTTCCTCACCTCCCTCCCAGGTTACCCCATCTCGCGGCACTGCTGTTTTGCTTCTCTCCCCCTCTTGTATCCATCCCCTTTCTCTAATCTTGCTTTTAGCTTCCAAACCGCAGAGGTCAAGCAACGGATAGCCGACGCAGTCAGGGACAAACAGGTGGGAGTGATGGCAGTTCTTGCGCCACTCTTTATATTTAGCTCTCGTGAAATCTTTTGGGATGGGGTTATTGGAATGTCGGGTTTTGTGCTGAGCCGCATTGTCCTCTGTTAGTATCTGTACTTCATGGAAGTGCAATTGAAACGGATTAGCTCGGTGTTTCAACTTGATTCCAATGGGCCATTTCCAATTACAGTTTGGACCATGAATTCTGAGAGATTTTACAGGGATTATATGGGTTGTTTAATGTAAGTTACAGTATCTGTGTGTTTTTCCTCTTTTTGTAGGAGGCTGTCGCGGTAACTACTGAGATACAGGAGGAGATCCTTTGTGAGATGGGCATCGGTATGCCAATTGCATTCTATCTGAACAACATGATGTTGCTCTATGGTTATCAGATGTGCATAGTCCTAATGATTCTGATGTAAATGTGAAATTGCAATGCTAGTGATCAAACTAAGAAGGAAGCGTGCTTATTTAGCACTACTGTGCCAATTCACCCTGTACCTCAGATCCCATTAGAAAGTGTTCAGTGATTTGTATCATGTCACAAGGCTATACAACATATTCTAGTGCATGAACATTTGGTCTGTTGGAAGCTGATACAATTAACAGCCGAATTGCTCCTGTCAAATGTTAGTTATGACATGGAGTAATATTTAGCAAATAGCCCATTGTGGCTGCCACTGGCTTCCAGTCATGATCAGTTTATTGTCCCTCAATCTATAGGTCATGGTGGGGATTTATATTCATGAATCATTTATTTGTTTATTGGGAGCTTTTAATTCATGAATTGATTTTTTTTATCTCTAGCTTGTTGTAAGTAGCATTGTGAATTGCAATAAGTGGTTGTATGATGGATTATAACACAATGGAGTTTCAGCTATGTAGAATACAGGATGTAGAAAGAAACATTTATGCTGAACAATAAAGGAAGTTTCTGTTTTATGTTATGATAAAACCAGTTGTTTGTTCTAAACAGCATTGATGGGTTTGGTCCTGGTTAAAAATTATGAGTTGATACTTGATAGCAGTAATAATCTAGCACTAAAAGGTACGGGCAGGGCAGGTAGTGCTGGATGAAAATAAGAAAGTAGAATAATCTATTTCTTGAAGTTGCCCAAGGTGAAAACATAATCATATATGTTTATAGTTGCTACTTCATTTATGTTCAGAAATCATTCAATAATAGGCTACTTGACACTGGCAATGTAAACTGAAAATTAATATGGTAGCATGAAAAATGAAACTGGAAGATGGTTTAAGATATGACATGAGTATCCGTAGCTGTTCATGCTCAGGTAAGATCCAAAGTGTTGTAGAGAATAAATATTTATTATTCCTGCTGTGACATGCCAGGCAAGCCTATTCTACCCTACCATGGTGGGCTGATGGCTGCCTTTTAATCACGTGGTAATTGCTGATTTTTCATTGGTTTTGAATCAGTTCACCATGTATCCATTTAAAAAATACAATACTTCCATTGAAGCTTCGACATACATCAAGGCTCTGAAAGGTTTTGTCAATTTTAAATAATATAGACATCTAATTGTACTTTTGCAATTAATGATATTGCTGATTTCCTTTTCCTTGTAGAAATGTTTGGAATGGATCGTTCTTTTGTTTGACTTGATATGAATATCAATAATTTCTGACATGATGCGTTTTGACATGTTATTTCTGAACATCAGATCCAAATTTTGGTATTGGCTGCCTGGGAAAGGTGAATGTTGTGTATGAGAATTACATGGACTTGATGATTAAGTTCTACCAGTTTGTTGCCAAGTGAGCACCTCTAATTTGCTCCATTATGTTTTCCACAAAGTCCATGTAAAGTCAGTATGTTTTCCACAAAGTCCATGTAAAACCAAAGGTCACTTGCAGTAAGTAAAGCCTAACATCTCCATTTGTTAGCTAACACGATGTGGATAAGCACTTTTCAGTATTCAACTCTCTTCTGTATTTTAGATTGAGCAGTCTTCCAGTCACATTCATGTATGTGACATCCTGTGGCTTCATGTGTTAGTTCCATTTTTCCATGCACATTTAATAACTAGAGCTGTAGTGGTATACTAATTTCAGTAAATAAAACAACAACCTATATACTAATATAATTTTGAGCATAGACCACACTGATGAGTCTGTCGTGTGTTTGGGTTTCTTTTTTTTAAAAAAAAAGAAAAGAAAAGAAAAGGAGCAATCAGTTAGGGCACCAACCTTAACACCAAACAAGTAACATGAAAATACAGTCATAATACCTGCTCCCTGGTAAGAATAGTTTGTGGTTGGCAGGTTTTACTTGAACTGTTGTGAGTCTTATTTTGATTTTTATCATTTAATTTGATAGAGAAGAGATGGCTATTGATGAGGCTGAGCTTGAGCCTAGAGAATTTGCTGAGAAAATTCTTGCTCAACAGAAACTACAAGAACAGGTGAAACAACACTGTTGTTATTTGTCCATTTTAAAACATCCCATATTGATTGTGTTCAAGATGCTAATGACATGCTTTGAATTACTGTTGCAGCAACTGAAGATGTTAGTTCAAATGAGAAAATACAGCCCAGAGAGCCAATCCATCATACTTGAGGCTGTATGTGCTCTATCCTTTACCCCCTCACTGAAACACACACAGTCAGACGTTTATTAACTTTAAATTAGCAGAAGCAATGTGTGCTTATTTGGATCTGACCGTCGATGCAGTTAAGCAAGCAGTTGGAGAGTGCTAATTTTGATACCAGTGCGTCAATCTTTACTCTGGAGCAGATCCAAGAAACTGTTCAGAACTAGATCGCATTCTCGAAGGGCTGAGAGATGATATACGCATCCGGTTTTTCCTTCATTTTTATAGCTGATGATTGTAAATTGCTTCTGCCCAGACACGAAGCAAACTATATGCTAGTGTACTCAATGTTACTAGGTGTGCATTAGCATTTAGCCCTGTCCAACACTTTCAAAATTTTAATGGCTAGAGCTGCTAACCTTGTCGAACATCCAGTTTTTTTTGCAAAACACAATTTTTTTTTGCCTCTTCAGGTGCCTATTTCATTTATGGACGCACCGAATTACCATCATCAAGTGCTCCGTATTAGGTACTCATGAGTGTCGACTGTGTGTTTACTGTTGCGAATTATCACGGCGGCTTTTGACGGCGGGGCTGCCGCATGAGGCGGCGGTGCAAGGCTGAAGGCAGCTACGGTATGTGTGGTTGACGGAATTAGGCCTGGAAGGCGTCGCTTGACGGCGAAGGCCTCGGTGCGCCACCGGCGTAATGCTGTTGGCCAACGTTGCTGTGGGAGCTGGCGGTGCGCATGGGGGTTTATATTTGTAAGTGTTGAATAGATGAACACAATAATAGCGGATCTTAACTCTTCTCTTTTTTAATTATAGATTTCTCTTGTATAATGGATACTATATTTATAGCAAAAATCCCTTAGGCCCTGCTTGGATAAGTGGTAATTTCTTGGGAGGTTTTAGGATTTAGTTCAAATTTGAACTAAATCCTAAAACATTCCAATGAAATACCCCTAATCCAAGCACCCCCTTAGGGGTAGTTTCAGATCTAGCTCACCAAAACCAAGAGTCCAATTTTATCTCAACAAAACTAGGAGTTTGATTATATCTCAACACCCCTTGGGCAAATACTGCATGATGTATATATGCCTCATCAAAAACTATTGTCCAAAACCTATTGCGAAAAAATGGGTGAAGAAGAGAGTACATTGCATCTGCATATTGTGTTAGAGCCTATTTGTTGTAGCTTTGGATTCTGGATTCTGACTCTAAAAGCAGAATAAAAAACAAACAGCTTGATTCTAGAATCTGATTCTCACAATCCAACCCACCCATATACACTAGAATCAATAATCCACTTTAGACGTGCTTTTGGATTCCAACTTTTTGAGAATCAGTTTCTCTACAATCACAACCCAGAATCAGCTTTTAGAAAATCCAAAGCTACAACAAACAGGCCCTTACACTTGTTGCCTCATTAAAAATCTTGATGTGAGAAAAATTCAGAAAAATTCACTAAGGGAAAAATAGTGCAACTTATAATCTTCTAGATTAGGGTAGCATCTTTAGGATCATATCATGGGTAATGGTTCAGGGATTTACTTCCCATGAACTTTGCATATCTTTATGTTATCTTATTCCAAAGCCACGAACATATCTTTGAAAACTAGATGTTGGCAAATATTTGGTGAATAAATCGGGTAGATTTGCAGATGAATTAGTTTGCAGGATTTTTGCCTCACCATTCTTCTGAAGTTCATTAGGGTAGAAAAATTTAGAAGCAATATGCTTCGTGATATTGCTCGACATAACCCAATTGCATTTGTCCAACACAAGCAATATTATCTTCATAGATAATTGTAGGGGTATTGATAATGTTAATGCCACATGACTTTTGGATATGGCTAATCACATGTCTTAGCTAAACACATTCACATGACGCTTCATATAATGCTACTATCTCTGAGTGGTTGGTAGAGGTAGATACCAATGTTTGCTTAAAAGACTGCCAAGAAATGGATATACCAAAGCAGAGAATACAAATCCAGTATGAGATCTAGCACTGTGAGAATCAGATAGATAGCCAGCATCCATATATCCTACCATGGTTGAGTCTTAGTTCTTCTGGTAAAATAAGCTAAGATCTTGTGTACCTTAGAGGTATCTGAGTAAAGCCTTGACCCCCACCCAATGCCTTTTAATTGGGCCTGCATTGTGTCTAGCTATCAAATTTACCACGAATGCAATATCTGGCCTAGTGCAATTCACAAAATACATAAGTGTCCCTATAATGGTTAAGTATGGAACTTCATGTCAGACCCAGAAGTAACACATCCGAACCCTATATATAAAACACACTGATTAAGGATCGAGCTAGTGTACACAATAAACAAAGTTGATAACACAACACATCAAACATATATTATTCTTTAACTGCCATAGTCTTTCACAATATGATTGGCCCATAGACCAAATAAAAGTAAAGCAGCAGAAATAAAATAAACTGGAGTAAAACCCAATAGATTTGCCACTAGCAACCGACTGGGGTAGCGGTCCTAGTTATCCTGGTTCTCTCCACCGTAGACATACTCCTCCTCTAAAAGCTACAATAAAGCAAGGGTGAGTACAAAAGTACTCCACAAGTCAACACATGAGATGAATAATTAATGGAAAAGATATCAATGGAAGGTTATATGGTTATTTTAGCATAAAGCAGCAAGTTTACAATATTCTATGTAATTTCCAAACGCACAATTTGGTTCAAATAGCAAATTCTATTTTTCAATATTTCTGAATTCAGGAAACACTCCTAGAGCCAACTCAGGAATCCCTCTTGGAGCTTAACCCAAAATTACCATGATGGATTCACTCCACCCCCACCAAATAATGTCTTGAAACCACTTTTAGAAAACATTAAAATCTAATTTGTGAAAGGCCAGCTCGGCATAGCCATGACCGCGGGTGCGGCTAATCGATTAGTTTTACACTCTGTAGAGGTTGTAACCCTTTACCCACAAGACATGATTATCTCCTTATGCCAAAATACAAACTTCCTTTGGTGTGCGGCAGAGAAATTCATGACAAGGCCCCATATAAAGCTCCATCTATGTAGTCATGCCCGCTAAGGTTTCACCGGTGAAAGGATCACCGTAATTCAGAAGCACCATCTTGCGCCAAGTGGCAATCTGTCGCCCACACCACTCTCCACTCAATGGCATGACTAACCATGATATGTGGCAATACGGATAACAAAGTCTATCCCATACCAGATATGTGATAGTACGGTAATGCTTTACTTTCACCAACTCACAGACTGGTCCTTAATTGTCTAGGCGAGCTTTCACAACCTATGAAACCACCATACTAACCTGTCTCGCCAAATCTAAATTATATTTTTTTTAAAATTTCATGACATGGCATAAAAGTCCATGTCACAACATTCAATAATGCTCAAAAGCATAGTTCTCAATGATCATCAAAGCATAATCCTTAATTTCAATAAAATCATCATTTGGCACAATTTCCCAAAATAACCTAAGTTTAGGTCCAAGCATGTCCTAGCTAATTTGATAATCATCATACATAGTAAGTATAACCTAGGGCTACAAAGGCACAAGGAATTCAATCATCAAAGGTGGCTTTAACAATCATGACATAACTATTTGCTTTAAAACTGGAATTGAAATACATTTATAGAAACTATGCGATAATTTAAATTCAACATATCATTTCACAAATTGGGTTTAACATGGTCAAGGATGTGTAACTTGCCTTCTTAGAGTCCTTGTTCTGGTTCTGGACCTTGCTCTTGTGTCCACGCTTCACTCTCGTACACTCCCGGTGTTTCAATGTCTACACGAATCGAAAAGAATTGCAAATAAATACCAATAACAGGGAGCAAATAGACTCCAAAAAGTTAAATAAAATTCACTAATAAATAGAGCTTGATTTTAAAAATTTTTAGGCTCTCGAATCACCTCAATCGGAGCTCGTATGAGTGAGAATGGACTCTCGAAAGTTTGAAAATAAACAAAAATAATAAATCCTAATTATGCGAATTATTTTCTACTGAGAAATTGAATAATGACATCACTTCTGATGTCTTCACCTATTTTTTTTGGCCAAATTAAATTTCTAAAGGAAAATCAAATTATGACATCATGCTGACGTCATAACACTAATTTACCGAGAATTAACTTAAATCTAAAAAAACTAGTGGCTGACAGATGGGCCCGAGTCTGTGGACCTGGTCCACGGACCGATGTGGTCTATGGTAGACGTGGTCCACGGGTAGATTGACTGGTGCTGACGTAAAGCCGACGAGAGCGGATACGCGACGAAGATCCGACGGTGCGCGTGGGATCCAACAGCAGAGGTCGTAGCGAGGAGCGACGATGATGGTGTGGTGGCGGCAGCTTACTGGTGTGGAGAACGATGAATACATGATCGCATACAGGCGACCAATCGACTTCGTGTCTTAGCGAAGCAAATCGATCCCGTTTCATAGGCCCTGGATCTAAACTCCGATGCAGTGGAGGGGCAACGGTGGTGACGGGAATGACCGAAAATCACCACGGTGGCCTCTAGACTCCAACGAGAGATCGCGGGAAGGTGACGAAGACGTCTCAGGCTTCGTGGATCGGGGCAAAAGAGGCGGCATGGTGTGGGGAGCAGCGCACGGGGTCGGCGGCATTAAATAGGCTCGGGAGGCGTGCGTGGCACGGAGTCCGCAGCAGAAACGACAGAACGGTGGTGGAGTTCGACCGCGACACGGTGAAGCCGACGTGGCAGGATCTGGAGCGCACACGTGGCGTGGATCGAGCGGTTCAAGTGACACGGTCACGTGGTAGAAAATCGTCCGTTCGATCAGATCCGACGGCAGGAATTCAACGAGCTAGGGTTTGTGCGGTTAGATGGGCTGCGATGCGGGTTGACTGGCTAGGCTCTAATGGGATTGGCCCAAAAGCTAAATAAACGATTTTAAATCCTTTTTCCATTTAAAATAATTTGAAAAATTCATTTAATTCAAAATAAATAACAAATACTCTAAAAATTCTAGAAAAATCCTCCCCAAAAATATTTTATACCATTTTGAACTCAAAAAAATATTTTCAATAAAACTTTGTATAAAATTTTCAAATATTTAATTAATCCAAATAGAATGTTTAATTCAAATAAATTCTAGAAAATTCTCAAAAATCATAAATAAATAATTAAATTCAAAAATTCAAAATTTTATTGTGTTACACTTCAAAGGATCTTTATACCATGAGTCTTCGTAGGACGATATTTATCTATATTGAATTTTTCCAATACTTTTTTGGTATAAGTAGATTAGTGCATAAAAGTACTCCGAGGAAATGCTCTAGCTATAGACCTAAGAAATATTTTGTTTTACCCAGATCTTTCATCTCATACTGTCATACGGTAAGAACTTACTTCATTTATGTCCTCTGTTTGTTCCGATGATATTCAGATCATCGACATAAATGAAGATGAAACAAAATCTAGTCTGGGACTTCTTTAAGAATATACATGACAATCAACATTATTGAAGTAACCCTTCTTTAAGAGGAACTCATGTTAAGACCCGAATATGCAAATCCGGACCCTCTGTGTATTCAACACTAGTCCAGGATCACGCTAGTGCACACAGTCTCAACATAGATGAAATATCACAATCATACACATCGGAATAATAAATAAAGTCTTTATTAAAATAGAACTGTTGAGTTAACCTTATGGTCAACTTACAAGAGTACGCCTCGCAGGGCAAAGTCTCAAATAAAACTGCAGCAGAATAATAAAGAAAACTCGTGGTGTCCAATCAATGTGCCACAGGCAACTAATTGGGCTCGCTCCCTAGTTCATCGGCTCCTCCTGGAACTCCTCCAAAGCTGGCGTTGATTCTTCTTCAACTGATGTTGGTGTCGTTGCAAGGGGGTGAGTACATAAAGCACTCAACAAGTTGTGCACAGAATGCAATATATTACTACATGCATGGCTTATTCCAATAGATAGGCTAAATGGTTATTTTGCAATAGAGCAACATTCACAAATATTCATAGTAGATTGAAAAGCGACAAAACAATAATAACAGTATTAACCTTCACAACCAATTTTTCAAGTAAAGCATTTATCATCCTTAATTAGTTTCACCAATTCCATACAATTATCCACCAACCCAAATTTATTTTATGAAAGTCTAACCCTTCACTGTAATCCCCCAGCAATGTCCAATGCCATGGACTCGGCTATTCGAATAGATTGTACACTCTGCAGAGGTTATACACTTTACCCACAAGATACAATTACTCACCACACAGGCGATTGACCGTAACAAAGCCTTTCAGAATCTTCTAACTTAACAAGTGAACCTCTCCGATATTGCCTTCACTATCACTCCCCTCACACAAAGCCGAAGTATAGGACCGGCACATACCGTTGGATGGGTACCAAGCCTCAGCATAGGCACACTCCCCTGTACAGCTACACCCCTGTGTAACTATCACCCCGAGGTACCACAAGCAAGATATCAGTAACCTACTCAACTAGGTCTGTCCCATTCCAGACAAGATGACCGAGGCAAGATGTAACACCCCAATTTTTGCTTTTCATGAATTTAAATGAAATTTGGCACTTTTGTGAATTTTTGGAATTTTCTGGGATTTATTTGGAATTTATTTGAATTTATCCCCTTTTGAAATAATTAAAGAATTTAATTTTACAAATAAAATTTTGTTGGAAATATTTTATTTGAGTCCCAAATGCCCTAAAATATTTTCTAGAATTTTTCTGAGTATTTTGCTATTTTTCATGAATTAAATGAATTTCTAGAAATTAATTGGAATATTTAATCGCTAGAAAATCGAGTTAGTTTCACTGTTCCTCCGACTGAGTCCGAGTCCGAGTTAGACTCGAGCCCGACCCGAAACACGGTTGAACCGGACCCGAGTCCAACCTAACCCTAACCGCGTGGCCGTTGGATCGAGATCCAACGGCCACGATTGCGCCACGTCACCGAACCCGAGTCCGACCGAGCCAGCCAAGTCACCCGAGCCCAAACCCCCACGACCGTTGGATCTTGATCCAACGGTCCACGTTAAGCCACGTCACCCAATCCGAATTGGATTTAGATTTTGCCGCCGCAGCCGGGTGGACCTCGGTCTTCGTGAGATTCACGGAAGCCGAGGCCCCTATTTATTGCACCGCCGCCGCCAGCTTGTAGCCCTCTTCCGTGTGCGTCGTTTGCCCCAACCCACGCCAGTCAAGCCGCCGCCACCAGCCCGCGCGAGCTCGCCGAAGTTGGAGCCCCGTTCCGTCGCGTTTCTTCGCTGTTTGCCGCCGGCTCTGTCCTCCTCCGCCGTGTTCGAGGTCAGATCTAGGTTCGTCGCGTCGAGCCGCGTCGGATGGCACCATCCACCTCACCGGAATCGTGCCCAAACACCGTCAGGCGTGTCGTCGTCTCCGTCTCCGGTGAACCAGCTCCGCCGCGAAGCCATCGCCGTCCCCGAGCTCGCTCCACCGTCCGATCAAGATCCGAGGGTCCAGATTCGTCCACGTCACCCGCGGTAAGAGCACGTTGCGATTTCCAGATCTAATCCCAGCCATTGGATCTAGATCCAACGGCTTAGATTGAACCACGCAGCCGTGAACTGCACCGTGCTAGGCGTAATCTCAGCCATTAGATCTAGATCGTACGGTTCGGGTTAGCCGCGTAGTCAGCGTTAGATTGGATCTCGACCGTCCGATCGAGATCGAACGGTCCAGATCGACTGCGTTCACCCCAAACGCGCGTCAGCCCAATCCAATCGGGACCGTTGATTTTCAAATCAATGGTCCGGATCAAGCCACGTGTCCGAGAGTTGGACCGGCGCGGTTGCGCCCGGTCGCCGCTGACGTCAACGCGGGGCCCGCGTGTCAGCGGCTGCCCAACGGCACCATGACGTCATCCGTGACGTCATGCTGATGTCACGGTGGGGTCCGCGTGACAGAACCGTGCGGCCGAGCCGTGCTGACATCATGCTGACGTCAGCAGGAGGTCCCACATGTCAGAGGCACACATGCCCGTGGACCGGGTCCACGGTGGACCAAGCCGAGCCATGCGCCGGGTCCATGGACCCGAGGCGACGTGGCGGCTTCTAATTGGTCCACGTGTCATGCTAACGCAATAAATCTTTTTCCGAAAAAGAAATTATTTATTTAATTCGGTTTATTGATTTTAAATTTAGTTTCAAACTTCAAACGCTTATAACTTTTGCGTTTCAACTCCGATTTGAGTGACTCAAATTTCTAAATTTTCATAAAATTAAGACTTACTCAAATATGAATTGTAATCAATTTTTGATTATGAATATTTCTCTATTTATATTTATTTAATGAGTTCTTTAAACTTTAAACAATTATAACTTTTGCATTTTAACCCCGATTTGGACGATTCCAGTTTCTAAACATTTATAAAAATGTGCTCTCTCTGTTTATGAAGTTTATTTGAACTTTTGAACACTTTTGTGTACTGTTTTATTTATTTATTGCTATTTGCACGCGTTACGAGTAGACGTTGAAGTGCCCGAAGGCTTCGATGGTGAAGTGTTGACCCAGGAGCCAGCTAAAGACCAAGAACAAGTACTCTTTGAAGGTAAGTTGTGCTTTGACCATGTTGATCCCATTTTAAAATTATTTTGATTTAAATTATTGCATGCTAGTTTAATTAGGAAATGTTTTAATTAATTTTGGGAAATTAGTTAAATGCCAACTTTGCACTATGACACCTTGACTATTATTTATGTGCCATGACCCCTTGTCACCCTAGTTGTAGATTATTAGTTGGATATTAATAAATTGCCAACATGGGTAGTTAGACCGATGTAGTATGCTTAGCCTTGCCACGTGAAATGTTTTGGACAATTACATGTTAATATTGACTTAATGAGATATGGAACCAGTTTTGGAAAAGTGTCATGTGTTCTTAACGATGATGTTGACGGCACGTGGTGCATGGTAATCAACTGAGGTTTGATAAATAGATTTGGACCGGGGCATGTGGCAAGAATGATCGGGTGGGCCAGATGTGGCATCGGGAAGGATGATTTGGTTCTTCGGGTAGTCTTTCCCTGGTCACCTTAAGGACTTAACCTTGCAAGCCTTTGAACTGAGTCAATCGTGCAACCACATGACCGGAGTGGGACGGTCCTAGTTGAGTAAGTTACTAATAACTTGCATGTGATACCTCGGGTGTCAACTACACCTTTTGTGTAGCTTGAATGGGGAGCGTACCAAGGCTATGGCATAGTACCCATCCAACGGTATGTCGATACCATACTTCGCCTCTGATAAGGGAAGGGATGGTGTATGGCAAAAACCGGAAAGGTTTACTTGTGTGGTTAGCAGTTTCCGAAAGGCTTTGTTACGATCACTCGCCTTTGTAGTGTTTGACTGTATCTTGTGGGTAAAGTGCATAACCTCTGCAGAGTGTAAAATCTATTCGAATAGTCGTGTCCGCGGCATTGGACATTGCTCGGGGATTACAGTCAAGGGTTAGAATTTCCTGAAAACAACTTGGACTTGAAAAGTTTAGTTGGATTTAATGTTGACGTTGATGGAAATGTGGATTAGGAAAGGGAAAGTGTTCATTTAACTCCTGGAAAAGTTGTTGTTAATATATTGTTTCTACTGCTTTCGAATCTACTTATGTTACTTGTTAAATTGCTGTTTACTGCAAAAGAACCATGAAACATTCCTTGTACTAAGCCATGCATGTAGAATATTAGTTTGCATTCTGTGCATGACTTGCTGAGTACCAAGTACTCACCCTTGCTGCAAAACAACATCAGTTGAAGAAGAGGCGACGCCAGCTTTGGAGGAGGAGTTTCAGGAGGAGCCGTCAAACTAGGAAGCGAGCCCAGTCAGTTGCCTGTGGTATACTGGATGGCGCCACGAAGTCTATTTTATTTCGCTGCAGTTATTTCTCTTTTAATAAGTTTTCGCCCTGCGAGGCGTACTTTTGTAACTTGACCTTAAGGTCGAGGAACCAGTTTGGTTAACTAATTAAAATATTTTATTATTTCGTTGAGTATGATTGTGATATTTACCAATATTGAGACTGTGTGCACTAGCGTGATCCTGGACTAGTGCTGAATACACAGTGTGTCCGGATTTGCAAATTCGTGTCCCGACAGAGGTGGTATCAAAGCCATACTGACTGTAGGCTCACCCATAGTTAGATTGGTCGTAGTGAGGATAAAACTTATTTTCTAAAGTTAAAAGTTGTCAAGATAATGAATGAATTCTCGACTTACCCCTTTCTTCTTGTTCATACCCCTTGCTGAGTTCTTTTTGTCTCCCACTTTGATTTTAAAATGTTGCGTTCTTACGTGAGCGTCTTTTGACAGATGATGATGAAGAACAACTACGCCGAGCGTGAGGGAGGCTACACTGCCGAGTTGTGGCGTATGCTTCAGTTTCTTGGAGGTTTTGAGAGACCGCTCTACTGAGGGACTACACTCGTGGAGGCAGGACTAGTTATAGGATGTGACGTCAAGATCACGGTGTATGCCCGAGAGAAGACGAAGTTCAGTCGCCCTTTTCAATTCACCGCTAGGAGGTCTACTTTTGAGATGGGAATCCAGGAGGTGTCGCATCGAGCGATGCAGCAGATCGCTCGCACTTACTCCAGGGAGCTGGAAGGCACAGTATTCCGTGACCACCCACGCCGAGGCAGCAGAGCTCAGCGAAAGCCGATAGAAGAGGAGGATGCTACCGTCACACACTTAGCCAGATTCATCATCACCCAGGACGAGCTTATCGATGACACAGTTCAGGAGTTGATGAAGGCTCGCGAACAGGTCGAGGAAGGGAAAAAAACACCTAGAGAATGCTCGTGAGTACGTCGCCTATGCTGCGGAAAGGATCGCAGAGCTAGAGACCGCACTGTATGGGCAGGGCCCCGATCCAGTGTTGCAGTTGGACGCCCTAGAGCCAGAGGAGGACCCAGAAGAGGCGCCGCCTGCACCCGCGCCACAACCACAGCAACAGCCAGATCCCGAGCCAGAGGAGGACGCCGCATCATCAACCATAGCTGCTGCCGGGCATGGCGATTGCTTCGCGCCTATGCCGCCGCACCCACCCCGAGGAGGCAATGGAGGTTTTCTCGGCGAGTGAGCGTAGGTTTTGAAGTTGAGACTCCTTCGTCGAGTCGCGTTATAGAATAAGAGTCACCCTTAGAGGCGTTAGACCCCAGTGTTAGTTGATTTGGATTTTCATTGCTTGCTGAGTGTGCACTATGTGTTGCAAGGCCCTTAGGCATTGTGAGCGACCATACCAAGTTACTATTAATAAAATAATAAAGTTGGATTTTGAGTTACACTTTTCGCCCCGCATAGTTTCTCCATTACTTGTCTATTCTTGTTTCCCCCTTATCTCTAAACCTTGGAGCAATCGACAGATGGTGAATACCCGTGGGAACCTTGAAGGCAATGGAAGTGGTTCTTGCCCCGCTGAACACCCCAATGATGGAGACCCTGCACCCCAGCCAGCACCGCAAGTGGACATGCAGAACTTTGGAGCCTTCCTTGCCGCTCAGACTCAGTTGATGCATGCAATGATGCAGCAGATGCAACAGATTACTGCCCACGCCACTGTTAATCAGAATAATCAAGTCAATCAGGGACAACGCCAGAATTCAAGACTGTCAGAGTTCATGAGGACTCATCTGCCCACTTTCTCTAGAAATGCCAATCCGTTGGAGGCCGATGACTAGTTAAGGTCAATTGAAAGGTAGCTACACATAACCCAGTGTGTGGGAAATGAGAGAGTGCTCTACGCTTCTCATCAGCTAGAAGGAACCGCAGCTGAATGGTGGGAGAACTTCTGTGCTACGCGGGATAACCCACAGGACATCACATGGGAAGAGTTCACAGCTACGTTTCGTCAGTATCATGTGCCAGAAGGGATTATGGACCTCAAGATGGAAGAGTTCAGAGCACTGAAGTAAGGTAATCAGCCGGTGGCCGAATACCTGAACAAGTTCACACAGCTTGCACGCTACGCGCCTGAAGATGTGGCAACGGACAAGGCCAGATAGTCTCATTTCCTGAAGGGAATGAACTCTGGACTACAGGTGGGACTGATCACCACACCTTTCTAGATTTTCAGGAGCTTGTGAACAAAGCGCTTATTCTTGAGGACAAGCGCGAGGAACTGGATGAGAACCGGAAGCGCAGGATGCAATAGCAGAGATCACGTCAGGGAACGCAGCAGCGTCTGCGGGTTGCGCCAAATCAGTTCTTCAGATTCCAGCCGCAGAATACAGCAAGAACACCGTCACCAGCACCGAGACCTGTCAACCAGAATTATCAGACACCAACTCCAGACAGAAACGTCGCTTTGAAGGATCATTGTTTTTTGATCCATGTGTTTTTGATGATGAGTATTTGAATATTCGAAGAGATTTGAAAAGATTTGAGTTGATTTGATTTTGGCTCAGTATTTGAAAAAGATCTGAAACCAGTTGGTTGTATGGATTAATGTGAGTCAAGTCGCGGACTTGGGCTCGGAAATTGTTTTTGTGTTTTTTGTTCACGTGCAGGTGTTGCTTGAGGTCGAACATGGTCGATGACGGGACCAAGACTAGGTTCAGGGAGGAACTGAGGTCGTGAGGTCAAAGGGTGTCGCGAGATGTTCCGGACTAGAGAAACGGGTGCACGTGGTCGAGATCGTTGCAGCGCGTGGCGAGGAGCTCGCAAGGCCGACGCGGCAACAAATTGTATTGTGGCAGCGTAGGTCATAGCGGCTTGGCTGCGGCTCGGAGCGGTGGCAACTAGCGGTCAGCGTAGAGCAAGGTTGCCGCAACGAGGCGGAGGCCGGGGCACCTTGGCAAGCGTCGAGAGTGAGGCGAGAGGCGTGAGGCGGCGTGCGGTTCGGAGCTATGGCGAACCAGCATTGCGCTCTGGCGTAAGCTCTGTGCCAGGTGCAAGTGGGTCATATGCATGTGTGTGTGTGGTGCATACATGTGTGCGTGAGTAGTGCATGTGTGTGTGCATGCTAGTGTGCGTGAGTGCATGGCGTGAGTGGTGTGTCGCGTCGGCGAGAATGCATGCATGTGTGCGTCGGCCAGGAGAGAGTGAGTGGCGTGTGATGCATTGCTGTGTTGGCGTCGGTGCAGCATGCATGCAGAGGCTGCGAGCGAGGCGAGTGCCGTGGCCAAGTGGAGTTCGGCAGAGCCAAAGTGACGCGAGTGGGATCGGTGGCCGTGTCGAGAAGGAGACCGTGGGAGACCACATGGTTTCTGATTTGGACAAGTGGAGGATAAGCTCATATATATACTAAGCCAATGAAGCTAAAGAAAATCAATCCAAGGCAAAGCGCCAAGAAGCAAGAGAGTGCCTACAAGAGATTAGAGATTTTAGGTGTTTTCTAATCTTGTGAGATTAGAGATTTTTTCGGTGTTTTTCTAATCTTGTGAGATTAGAGATTTTCGGTGTTTTTCTAATCTTGTGAGATTAGAGATTTTGATGGTTTTCTAATCTTGTGAGATTAGAGATTTTGGTGATCTCGGAAGGAAGTGGCTTTGGAATAAAGAAAAGGTTATGCAATTTTTTTACATACTCTTTTGCTATGATTCTTGATTAGAAGGATTGTTCGATTTTTTTATAGAACTAGTTTTGATTTTTTCGATTTGTCTCGCTTAATTAATCTAGGGTTTTGATTTCTCACGATATTAGATATTCTTAGCCGCTCTTTAGGGGTTCTTTAATTTTCCGAAGAAATAGTTGAATTTTATTCGGCATCTATTCACCCCACTCTAGTTGCCTACCGGTCCTACAAGTGGTATCGAGCAGGCTCTACTAATCCATCTTAACGGGTGATTAGTAAGCGGTGAAGTTATGGCAATGGAGAAATACTCGAACAAGCCGCCAATCTTCGATGGCAGACTTCCCCAGGCGGATCGAATATCGTGCATATCTTCAAGCTCAAGGTAGCAGCGATTTGGCGAAGGTAAAAATTCGTCTGAGCTTCCTTCTAATGATGATATTGATAAAATCGAGTTTGAAAAAGATGTTGAAAATAATAATAGAGCTAGAAACATATTGCTTCAAGGACTTGCTAGAAAAGAATTCGATAGAGTGCATCATTTACTCACTGCTCATGAAATTTGGAAATCTCTTCAAGATTATCATGAAGGCACGACTCTGTCAAAGAGGCTGAGCAAGATCAATTTAAAAGGAATACACTAGATTTGAAATGAACTGCGGAGAATCATTAGATGATTGTTTGCTCGCTTTAATAGAATCTTAAACAATCTTAGAAATTTGTTGATGTACAATACACTCACGAAAATGCTAGACATTTCTTATCTTCTTTGATCTTAAAATCGGCAAATGAAAGTATGCTTGCTTTTAGGGAGGCTCACAAGATGAGTGAAATGACATTGGATAAACTTTATTCTAGTCTCAAGACTTTTGAAATGAGATATTGTTTCAGAACATCCAATGATAACTCTTTGGCTCTTAATGCAAATTCTTCTTCATGTGATAATACTACTAGTTCTTCATCATCATATTCCATTTCGCCTTGAGTGCTCTTAGTGATGAGCAAATAGATCAAATACCGGAAGATACACTTGCTCTTCTTTCCAAGCGTGTCAATACGGCGTACATGAGATCAAGGGAGAGAAGAGGAGCCTCCATCCACTGCTACAAGCTGCGGCAAGGCCGGCACATCCGTGCTAAGCTGTTTCAAGAACAAAGATAAAGAGGAGAAAGGAGCAAAGCAACTCCTCCAAGTCCCTTAGGCCAAAAGAAAGCAAGGACAAAAATAAGCAGCGGACAAAGAAGATGCTCAACAAAGTCTTGAGGCAATTGGTCGCTTAGACTTAAGCGACATTGATGACTCAGCGAAGATGAGAAGAGCGAAACAAGCGAAGCTGAATGAGAAGGATCTCACCGGACTATGCTTCATGGCAAAGGAACACTAGTGATTCTAGTGACAACGACAGCACCTCGGCGGTGATGAGGTAATGCCTTCGTATGATGAGCTTTGTGAAGTTTTAGTCATATTGAGAAAATCTTTAAGAAAATCTTCACTCAAAAATAAAAGCTTAGAAAAAGATCTATCCATGCTAAAAACTGAAAACTTTGATCTTAGAAATTCAAATTCTGAAAATATTTGTGATACTTGCTTAGATCTCAAATTTGAAATTAAGTCACTAAAAGAGGAACATGTGATTAAACTAGAACACGTTTATCTTAGAACAATTGAAAAATGAAAAACTTGTGAAAAATATTGGTTGCTCTACTGATAGTTTACATGATCAGATTGCTTGCTCTAAATGTTCTATTCTTGAGTTGAAATTAAAAGATGCAAATTGTAGAGTTACCCAATTAACAAATGACATGTTCACTCATGAAATTAACTTCGTGTTCAAATTGCGAAGTAAAAGCTAAAATTGACACTCCTTGTGATAATTGTTTAAATCTTGCTAAAGGTTGACTACTTGCAAGATTCTCTTTCTAGGTTCACTAAAGGGAAGAAAAATTTGAACATGATTTTAGATCAATCTAAAGTGAGCTTCAACAAAAGCGAGGGTTTAGGTTTTAACTCTCATGCTTCTACTAAACCTGTTGAGCAAAAATGTGAAAATTGATAATGAGTCTAAAAGAACTTTGATTAAATGTGACACTCTATCTCCCACTATTTCAAGTGCAAAAGTTACTCTAATGCCAAACCATATGTTAAGTACAATTGCACTCATTGTGGGAAAGATAGTCATTTGGTGAATTTACCTTTAGACTAGCCAAACAACAAAAGAAAGAAAGAACTAAGGCTAGGTCTAATTTCAGACAGGCACGTTTCATTTCTCATTATGTGCCTAGGGTGATGCAAACACCTTTTGTTGGTAAGAACACGGGAAAAGACAAATCTATCTTTGTGCATAAGAATGCTCGTGTTGTGCCCCTCTTGTGTATCGTGTGTCTCAAGATTTGGATTCCTAAACATCTTATTTCTAACCCTGATGCCGAGACCTCGACACTTTCTGCTTCTATGTAGGCTTCTCACGCGAGGAAGGAGAACATATGGCTAGTGGATTCCGGATGCTCACATCACTTGTCTGATGATAAGAATTGGGGGAGAGTATCTTTGTTGATGAAGATGATGATGATGATGATGCTGTTGAGGATGAGATAATTGGAGTTTGCTGTGTGCTTGTGTCCTCGTTTTCAAGCTTCCCCGCGTGCTTCACATCGACAAGCTATCAAGAGGATTTTAAGGTATCTCCGTGGTACTCAAGATTTTGGCATTTGGCTTTCTGCTTCCTCATGCATTAGTTTAAGAGCTTTCTTTGATGTTGAATTTGGAGGATGTAGAATTGATAGAAAAAGTACATCTGGTTCATGCCACTTCTTGAGTAATTCTCTTTCTTGGACACATTGACATCAGATTTCACTTTCTTAGAGATCTTGTTGAAAAAGGAGCTATTGAACTGAAATTTGTTGATTCGGATGCTCAAATTGCTGATATTTTCTCTAAGCCGCTTGATTCTTCTCGCTTTGCTTTCTTCTGCGCGAACTTGGGATCATTCATCCCCATGGGTTGATTTGAGGGAGTCTTGATTTTAACTCTTTCATTTGTGTTACTTGACTTTGGTTACTACAAGGAGCTATTTTGTCGTTACACTTAAAGAAAACTCCTGTTTTCATTGCATCATGTAGTACAAAGCTTTGCTGACTATTCTTGTGTATATAGTCAAATTAATGCTACATTGCTTCACTTCTCACTAAAAGACTAAAAGACTAAAATAATTCAATTTGAGATGCTTTTGAGAATATTTTGGCTCTTGTTCATTATGGTATTGCATTTGTGAAATAGGCTTAAAAGTTTCTTGTCATCTGTTGAAAGGCTAGTGATTAGAAACTATGTGTGAGCTTTTGTTGGACTTCAAATGATCATTATGAGTCTCAAGCAAAATCAGTGTTTTAAATGATAAAAGCAAGTTGAAAAAGATGCAAGCAAAAGCTACTTGGCTAAACACAAGTTTAGTACAATGTGCGACTTCCTTGCCGATTTAAATTCAAAAGATGCAAGAAAAGGCTACTTGTCTAAACAAAAAGTTCAGAACAATGTGAAGCCACTTGCCAATTTAAACTCGAGAAAGATACAAGAAAGAACTACCTACTCATACACAAGTATGGGCTAGTGTCTGATTACTTGTCATCCTGTTGATCACAAAGCAAAATTGTCAAACTTGCTAAAGAGAAAAAGGAAATTCAAATTTTGAAAAAGGCTTGAGACAAACATTAGTGAATTTGAAAGTCTCTCTTTGCTCATGATAGATTTCTTTTAGCTTTGGTAAAATCAGTTTATGACATTTTACTCGTTTGCTCTAATTTGCTTATGCAACAACTATTCTATGTGTTAGAGCCTCCATATTCTCACAATTTGTTTTCTCATTGGATAAATTGATACAAAATGTGAAAACTCTCGTAAAAACTCTCCAAATGCTTTACTTTGATTATATACCTTGAATATACTTCAAAGCTTGAGATCTTGCATTCATTAAGGGGAGTTTTGAGTTCTTGATGACTATTTTGTCAAAAGGGGAGAGGGAATATAATTCAACTGTTTGAGAATTTGGATTTACTTGGTCTTTACTTGGTCTTGGAATCTTTTGGTCTCAAACTCTCATTTTGTATTTTTCTTCTTTACCTTTGTCAAATCTTATATTGTGTTTTGTCAAATTACTCATCAAGGGGGAGATTGAAGGATCATTGTTTTTTGATCCATGTGTTTTTGATGATGAGTATTTGAATATTCGAAGAGATTTGAAAAGATTTGAGTTGATTGATTTGATTTTGGCTCAGATTTGAAAAAGATCTGAAACCAGTTGGTTGTATGGATTAATGTGAGTCAAGTCGCGGACTTGGGCTCGGAAATTGTTTTGTGTTTTTGTTCACGTCACGAGGTGTTGCTTGAGGTCGAACATGGTCGGCGACGGGACCAAGACTAGGTTCAGGGAGGAACCGGCGGTCGTGAGGGTCAAGGGTGTCATGCGAGATGTTTCGGACTAGAGAAACGGTGCACGTGAGGTCGAGAACAAGCGGGCGAGCTAAGGCCGACGCGGGCAAGGCCGACGGCAAGGCGGCTGGCCGGGTAGGCACGGGCGCTGGCTAGCTTCGAGCGGCGGCTGGAGCGGCTGGCAACCAGGGCGGTCGGCGCGTAGAGCCAGGCTGCCGCAACAGGCCAGCGGAGGCCGGGGGCACCTTGCAGCGGCGTCAGGGTCGGCAGAGGCCAGGGAGGCGTGTGGCTGGACTGCGGTGCCAGCGACGGCAGCCGCCCGACACGGCGATCCGATGGCTCAGCCAGCGGCGGCAAGTGGAGTCATATGCATGTGTGTGTGTGTACATACATGTGTGCGTGAGTGTGCATGTGTGTGTGTGCATGCTAGTGTGCGTGAGTGCATGGCGTGAGTGGTGTGTCGGGCGAGAATGCATGCATGTGTCGTCGGGAGAGAGAGTGAGTGGCGTGTGATGCATTCTGTGTTAGTCGGTGCAGCATGCATGCAGGGCTGACCCCTTGGGGCGAGGCTGCCGTGGCCAGTGGAGTTCGGCGAGAGCAGCGAGTGGGATCGGTGGCGTGTCGAGAAGGAGACCGTGGGAGACCACATGGTTTACGATTTGGACAGTGGAGGATGGCTGTGATATATACTAAGCCAATGAAGCTAAAGAAAATCAATCAAGGCAAGCGCAAGAAGCAAGAGGTGCCTACAAGAGATTAGAATTTTTATGTTTTTCTAATCTTGTGAGATTAGAGATTTTTCGGTGTTTTTCTAATCTTGTGAGATTAGAGATTTTCGGTGTTTTTCTAATCTTGTGAGATTAGAGATTTTCGGTGGTTTTCTAATCTTGTGAGATTAGAGATTTTGGTGTCCTCCCGGAAGGAGTGGCTTTGGAATAAAGAAAAGGTTATGCAATTTTTTTACATACTCTTTTGCTATGATTCTTGATTAGAAGGATTGTTCGATTTTTTATAGAACTAGTTTTGATTTTTTTCGATTTGTCTCGCTAATTAATCTAGGGTTTTGATTTCTACGATATTAGATATTCTTCCGCTCTTTAGGGGTTCTTTAATTTTCCGAAAGAAATAGTTGAATTTTATTCGGCATCTATTCACCCCCCCCCCTCTAGTTGCCTACTCGGTCCTACACGCTTCGAGCAGTCAACAGGGAGCAGTGAGATGCTACTATACATGCAATGAGCCAGGGCATTTCTCCAACAATTGCCCCAAGAAAACAGCAATTCCAAGGACCTACAGCCCGCTCTGATACCAATTGTAACACTCTGGCATCTAGTATGCCCGAATGCTACCAAACATAGACTAAACAACACTTAAAACCCATAAATAAAGATAAATTACAGCAAAGGCACAAATGCTAAAAACCGAAATTTCGGCAGCATCTCCTTTGTTTTAACATGAATTGAAGCAACAACTATATCAATGCAATGTATGGCAATAAATGAGACATCTAAAACAGCAATAAATAGTGGTATGACAGCAATAAAAGTCCAACTTTAAGCATTTAAAGTCTCCATGAGCCAAACAAACAGTAAGGCTCTCAGAACACAAAACTAAACCATAAACCAGTTTGCATCACACTAAATTTATTATCAAAACACCAACTGAATAACTATGGAAACAAATGTGTGACGCTACGTGTAGGAGTGTGACTAGTTCCCTTTCCCGCATGCCGGTCTCATGGTACCTAAAACAACAAGAAAGCACAAGCGTGAGTTCAACACTCAGCAAGTATGTTGCAATGGACCAACAAGAACAATTCAACGTTTTCATCACTACATACCATGATCAATATCATGAACAAGTCATAGTTGCATATACCATATCATACTCATGTCTCAACATCATTGTACTCATTTCATCATCATCATGTATGCAATGCAAATGTTCATATCTCCACGAAGCACATACCGGTATTGCCGAGTGCACACCCATCGGCGTGCACCCCCTTCCCCTTCCATCCCGTAGATGCAGGGTGCCTACTCTTACTGACTCGCTCCCATGCACACACGTGGATGGGACTACGAGGTAGGTCTTTCGTGTTCACTACGTGTGAACACAGAGGCCTGCATCAGCATGGGACGCCTCTTCCATTATGAATGCACATATGACATAACATGTAAATATTGGCATAAACATTAAATACCACACAATCATAATCAATATGAAATCATGTTCATCATGTCATAGGCAAATATCATTCTTAGCATCATATCATAAAGCAAGTTGTATCCAATTAAGTTTAGCAACAATCTAAACGATACCCATTCCAATACACTTGCCTTAACCTTGGGCGACGGATTGGCGAGAGGATGAGGGCACTCCCGGGGTCACACCACCTGCACATACATACCACACACTCAAAACGTGCTCTCAAAACAGTACGCAAACACTCTTCTACCCCGACATCGCAAACTACTCGCAAAACCCAAAACAGAGGTTTTGTCCCGTCGGGACAGCAGACTTCCAACGAGCATAACTTGAGTTCTAAAACTTCAAATTGTTTAAACGAGTACATCCTCGCGTATCTTAGGAAATTTACTAACTTTTTATAAGTATACGAAAAAACTGATTCGGACTCTAAAGTGGTTTAATCTACAGAATACCGTGATCTGTTCCAATCTCGTCACAGTTTTTAACACGATCGGTAAAACAAGCATAACTTTCAAACCGTTGGGCGGAATTGGACGTTCTTTATGTACATTGAAAGGTATTGAAATTACCTACAACTTCCTCAACAGGCGGCCGACCAAATTCCGATTATAAATTGGCGAAATCTCAAACCCTAGGTCGACTGCTCATTCTGCCCGAAACAGAGAACGTGGCAAACTCTAGATTTCATCTAATCTACCCAATTACAGCACCACCAATTGATCTAAAAATGTGCTATCAACCCTTAAAACAGTACCTAGACCAACCCCAAGGATTCCCGTTGCCATACCTTCGCCCGACGAACGAAGAACCAACGGATCTCCTCCCGGTTCGCGCAATCTCCTTCCTCGCTCCAAATCCACCGGATCTCCTCGTCGCGGAGCGCTCCAATGGACGAATCTGCGGGGTGGTGAGGTGGAGAACTCTCCTAGGGCAGCAAGGGTGGTGGAGAGGAGAGGAGAGAAGAGGGGTGGTGGTGCAATGGGGAGGAGGGAGGAGGAAGGTGGCGCACAAGGGGGAGGGTGGCGGCTACCTTGGGGGGAGAGGAGGAAGTGGGGGCGGCTAGGGCTGCTTGGGGCGCACAAGAAGGGCAGGGGTAGGCGCCCCAACCAGGACACCCACTCCCACTTGGACTCAAACTCCTTCCCACCAAAGCCCACTACCCTTTCCCTTAGGCCCAAACTTCCCAGGAAAGGCCCAAACTCCTAGAATCGGCCCGAAAACGCGAATAAACCTCATACCATATGGTTTCAACCTCTGATTTCACATTTTAAAATGTTTTTGACCTCAACATTCACATTTTAT
Source organism: Rhipidocladum racemiflorum (assembly GCA_036346355.1). Taxonomy (NCBI): domain Eukaryota; kingdom Viridiplantae; phylum Streptophyta; class Magnoliopsida; order Poales; family Poaceae; genus Rhipidocladum; species Rhipidocladum racemiflorum. Next base: position 50,546,970 of record CM070589.1, read on the forward strand.
AAGATTACGACACTCCGTGGTGTCACATGCGCGCTACCCGGTACCAGTAAAGTCTTAGGCGGTACCACGCCGCCCGGGTCAGCGAGAGAACACTGGCAGTGGGCGACCTAGTCTTGCGCAGAATTCAGACGCATACCGGGTTGCACAAGCTGTCTCCCCAGTGGGTGTAACACCCCAAAATTTTGCTTTTATTGAATTCATGTGTGATTTGGCACTTTGGTGAATTTTTGGAATTTGCTGGAATTTATTTGGATTTATTTGGAATTTATTTGAATTTATTCCATTTTGAAATAATTAAAGAATTTAATTTTGCAAATAAAATTTTGTTGGAAATATTTTATTTGAGTCCAAAATAATCCAAAATATTTTCCAGAATTTTTCTGGAATTTTTCTGAGTCATTTGCTATTTTTAATGAATTAAATGAATTACTGGGAATTATTTTAAATATTAAATCGCTGGAAATTCAACTCGGTCGAGCATCGCTTTCATCCGATCGAAGTCGAACCCGAGCCTGGACTCGAGTCCGACCCGAGCCAGTTGACTCGACCAAACCAGCTCCCAACCCTAATCAATCCCAACCGTTGGATCAAGATCCAACGGCTGAGATCCGCCCGTACCGGTTCGAGCCGTATCCGGCCCGGATCCGATCGCGCCCGTGCGATCGTGGCCGTTGATCGTGCCACGTGGACGGCTGTGCGTCGTCGTCTCCGCCGAGTCCGAGCCGGACTCCGCCGCCGCGCCGCCGCCGTGTAGAATTAGGTTTCCGTCTCGGGCACGAACGCCGAGGCTATTTAAAGCCCTGGTCACGCCCCGAGGTTGCCCTCATCCTTGCGCACTCCGTTCTCGAGCCATCTCGCTCGAGCCGCCGCTTAGTTTGCCGTGCGAGCTCGCCAGTAGTTGAGCGCCACTCCGCCGCGGTTTTTGCCTCGTCTCGCCGCCGTCCGTCGTCTTCCGCCGAAGGAGCCGAACCGAACCCCGGCCAGCGCACGAAGAGACCACTCACTTCGGCCGAACGACCGAGCACCGTCGGGCTCGCTGCCGTCTCCGTCTCCGGTGGCTGCAGCTCCGCCGGCGTCGCCATCGCCCTCGCGAACTCGTGCGCCGTCCGATCTTGATCGTGGCGGTTGAGGTGAGTTCACGTGTTCCAAACCCGATTAGATCTGGGACCGCTGGATCAAGATCCAACGGTTCCACAATCGCCACGCGCCGTGGTAGTGATTATTATAGGATTAGATCTCGACCATCCGATCTAGATCGAACGGCCCACGATCATCGAGTAGATTCAACACGTTAACCCTGGATATAATCGCGCCGTTGAATTTCAAATCAACGGCCGAGATTGGCGCCACGTGTCCGGGAAGTTGGACCGACGCGTCGGGCCCACGCCCAGCTGGCGTGTAGACGCCGACACGCGGCCCGCTGCGTGTCGAGGGCCCGCATGTCACCGCCGACCCAGTTAAGCGCTGACGTCACCCATGACGTCATCGGTGGGTCCCACCGCCAAAGACTGCGGTCGAGCCCGCCGACGCCGATGACGTCACCCGAGTGGGCCCACATGTCAGCGACACGTAGAGTCGTGGACCGAGTCCACGGTGGACCCGAGCCAAGCGTGGACCAAGTCCATGGACCGGCTGACGTCAGCCAACCAATCAGAGGCTGCCACGTGTCCATGCTGACGCAATAATTAATTTCCGAAAAAGAAAATGATTTACTAATTCGAAATAATGATTTCAGATTTTGTTTCAAACTTCAAACGCTTATAACTTTTGCGTTTCAACTCCGATTTGAGTGATTCAAATTTCTAAATTTGTATAAAATTGAGATCTACCTAAATATAAATTTTATTTAATTTTTGGGCTAAAGTTTTTCTCTGCAAAATTATTTAAATGATTATGCAAACTTTAAATAATCATAACTTTTGCGTCTTAACTCCAAATTTGACGATTCCAGTTTCTAAAAATCCATAAAATTATGTTCTTTCTGTTTATGGATTTTATTTGGATGTTTGGACACTTTTTGCCTATTGTTTATTTGGGTATTTGCTATTTGCACGCTTTACGAGTAGACGTTGAAGCTGGAAGGATTCAAGGAGAAGTATTGACTCAGGATCCAACTCAAGACCAAGAGCAAGTACTTTTTGAAGGCAAGTTGTGCTTTGACCCTGTTGATCCTATTTCGAAATCTATTTTGATTTAAACTATTGCATGCTAGATCAATTAGAAAGATACTTTGTTTAAACATGGGGGTTAGATAAATACCAATATGCTGTATGACACCTTGATTATTTAAGTATGTGCCATGACCCTTTGTCACCTTAGTTGTGGATTACTAGTTGGACATTAGTAAATTGCCAACATGGGTTTTAGACCGTTGTAGTATAACGCTTAGACCTCGCTACGTGCTAATGACATGGTTTTTGACAATCAAATGTTAATATTGACTTAATTATATATTGAACATGTTTTTGAAAAGTATCATGTGATGTTGATGGCACGTGGTGCATGGTAATCAAGCGGGGTTTGATAAACAGTTTCGACCGGGGCATGTGGCAAGAGTAATCAGGTGGGCCAGTTGTGGCATTGGGGATGTTGATTTGGTTCTTCGGGTAGTCTTGCCCTGGTCACCCTAAGGACTTAACCTTGCAAGCCTTTGAACTGGGTCTAACGTGCAACCACATGTCTGTAATGGGACGGACCTAGTTGACTAAGTTGCTAATAACGCACTGTGGGACCTCAGGAGGTCAACTACACCCTTTGTGTAAGTTATGCGGGGAGCGTCTGGGTGAGGCCAGGTACCCATCTAACGGTTGATTGGCCTAGACTTCGCCTTAGCGAAGGGAAGGGTTAGTGCGCAATAACCGGGGAGGACCACTTGTATTGTTAGAGGTTTCCGAAAGACTTTGTTACGGGAACTCGCCTTTGTGGTGTTTGACTGTATCTTGTGGGTAAAGTGCATAACCTCTGCAGAGTTTAGAATCTATTCGAATAGCCGTTTCCGCGGTATTGGACATCGCTCGGGAATTACAGTCAAGGGTTAGATTTTCTCAAAAATAACTTTGGTTTGAAAAGTTGGGTTGGTTTAATAATGCAGATGATGGAAATGTGGTTAGGATGGGAAAAAAAATGTTTATTAAAACTTATTGAAAAGTTATTTACGCTTTACTTATTTCTACTGCTTTCGAATCTACTTATATTACTTGTCAAAAGCTGTTTACTGCAAATATACCTTGAGCTATTCCTTTGTACCAAGCCATGCATATAGTATATTAGCTTGCATTCTGTGCATGACTTGCTGAGTACCAAGTACTCACCCTTGCCTCAACACAACACCAGTTGAAGAGGAGACTACGCCCCGGAGGAGGAGGAATTCCAAGAGGATCCGTCTACTTAGGGATGCGAGCCCGATCAGTTACTGTGGTATACTGGATGGCGCCACGAAGCTATTTGATTTTCCGCTGCTATTATTTTTCTCTGAATAAGTTTCGCCTTGCGAGGCATATATTTGTAACTTGGCCATAAGGTCGAGTAACCACTTTGGTTATTTAAATAAAGTACTTTGATAATATCGAATGGTATGATTGTGATATTTACCAATGTTAAGACTGTGTGCACTAGCGCGTTCCTGGACTAGTGCTGAATACACAGAGGGTCTGGATTTGCAAATTCGGGGTCCCGACAGTGGGAGGGCCCCCTTTAAGGTGGTCTCAGTCTCTCGTCCCGGGGCGGTCAGGTTGGCCACTGAAGACGGGGAGGAGCTGGCAAACTCCCAAAACATAGAGCTCCTGCGCAAGTTCTATCCCTAAATTGGCTGTAAGTACAGAGCTGTATACCCCGGGCAGCCGGGTTGTGTTTTCCTCCCCTGGGCTGGTCGGGGGAAGCCTCGGTTTTAATTAAGCGTTCGTTTTCGTTCAAAGCAGTTGTCGCCTTTTTTCTCTTTTTTCCGGTTTGCGCCCCGATGGGCCGTGTCTGCGTAATCACCCTCAGTACCTTACGGCTATCTAAATTCTCGACGGTAAAAGTGGAACCACTGGGTGAGCATGGCGAGCAGGGACGGGCTATCGGATGGCTAGTTTGGCACGGTTTTCAACACGATCATGACGCTCAGGGTGTCCCCGTGAGAACCGGTGACTCAAACACCACTACCGAGAGCCTACTACCCTGCCACACCTCACCAAGTGTTCGGTCCCAAGTGACCGCGAGAGTAATTAATTTCACAAGGTCCTAAGGTCCTGAGATAGCGACATTCCGGCACGAGGGATCCAGGCCCTGCACCTCAACTAACCCTTAAAGCGCGCAGTTGTCTTTTTGTTCACCCAGAACCAGCATAGTGGAGGCGCGGACAAGCATCGAAACATAAGACGTGTAAAGGGAAGTATATGCATTTATAAACAAGAATCTGACTTGGAGGTGTCTTTTACAGAGGATGACAAAATAAAAAAGCGGGCAAAGCTAAGTCTAGAGTCTTCCCTCCTCGCCCGCCGCGGCTTCCATGGCCGCCTGGTCCTCTATCGGATCAGCGTCCAGCCCGAGCGCCACGTCCTCGGCCACTGCTTCCAGCGCTGGGTTGACCATCTCGAGCTGATCGGCGACCTGCTCGGCGGTGTTGCTAATCTGTGCCTCTGTGCAGGCCCAGTCCCCTTCCACTCCCTGGATGGCGGCCAGGGGGTCGAAGTTGGCGTCCCGGCTGATGCAGCAGGCGAGCAAGTACGTCGCCATGGCCGCTGCAACTGCCCGCCCTTCTTGGCTGGACCGGGTGGCTAGGGCACCGCGCAGGAGGGTGAGGAAGTCGAGGATCCGGCCCATGCAGAAGGCATAGTGCCGGGCCGTCTGCTCAAGGGGGGCTGACTACTCCAGCCCCAATGGCGCCAAGCTGGCCACCATCCGGTCGAAGGCGGGGCGCAGCATGGAGGTGGTCTTGGTTTCCGCGCGGAGCCGCTCACCCTTCTCTTCGTCGTGCTCCCGGATGATCGCCTCGATGCGGAGGGATCCTTGCTCCCTCTCCTGCCGTAGATCCCGCTCCAACCCCTCCGCCCGGCCGCGCCAGTCCTGCGCCTCCTTGCGGAGGTGGTTGTTCTCCACTGTGGCTTCCCTTAGCTTCTCCTTGCTCGTCGCAAGGCGGCCGCTCACGTTGGAGTGCAATTCGCCGAGGGTAGCCAGCAGAGCGTCTGCGTCCGCCGAGGGGACTGAGGAATTGGGGGCCTCCGAAGTGGGCGGCAGGCCCAACCCGCGTTCAGGCGGTAAGATGGCCGCCGCGCGGCCACTGGCGATCACTGGTCGCCGGTGCTCGATCGCCGCAGCTGGCCGCTGGCCGGGCCGCAAGACTGGTCGCCTCGGTTGGGGCACTTGAAGTGGTCGCTCAAGAAGGTAAAAGGAGGTAAGCCTCTCGATTAAAGGAACTTAACAACTGATGTGTGTTGGTTTAAGTACCGGCAGAAGGCCTCTGAAGCGGCGCGGCGAAGCGGCGTCGATCCCCTCGCGGGCCGGTCTTTGGCGGTATGCCGATCTGCAGTGGCGCAGCGGAAGAGCCGTGGCGGGTCCGTGGCGGTTGGGTCCAGGGCTGGCAGGTCGACCTGCGCCGGCGGCGGCGGAAGGACCGATGCTGGCGGATCTGCGTGGACGTCAACCACCTCGACGGGAGAGGCCAAAGTCGCAGCCGCGGTCGCCGTGGCGCTCCCCGCCCCGATCGAGCCGACCAGTGCTGCTGAGGTCGTTACGCCACCTAACGGGACGAAAGCCCTCTTAGGGCTGGCGCGAGGGGCGTCGTCGTCGGCAGGGAGCTTGCCCCTTCCCTGGTCGCCAGCTGGAGCAGGGCCCCGGATCATCAACGCCCCTTGGTGGGGCGTGTTCACCGGTCCCATGGCGTCCATGGTGGGCATGGCGCGGGTGATCGCCACGCGCTCCTGGGGCTCCACTTGGCAAAGTGGGAGCGCGCCCACCGGAAAAGGCGGGACGGAGCTAGAGACGCCCAGCAGCCCCATCCAGGAGTCGATATTTGCGGGGGACAAGTCCCCTGCGGCTGAAAAAAAAAGAGAGAGCAAAACCGTCGTTAGCTCAGCGGCAGTCGCAAAAGGCACCAGAAAGGAAGAAAAACAAGTGACTGTCGGGACCCGAATGTGCAAATCCGGACCCTCTGTGTATTCAGCACTAGTCCAGGATCACGCTAGTGCACACAGTCTCAACATAGATGAATATCACAATCATACACAGCGGAATAGTAAAAGTAACACAAATATAGAATATAAACTATTGAACGACCTTAAGGTCAACCTTACACTTGCGAAACCTTGACGGCTTCAACTCCAAATAAGCAGCAGCGGAACGAAGAACATCGGTGAATCCCATCAATACGCCACAGGCAACTGACAGGGTTCGACTCCTAGATAATCGCCTTCTCACGGAACTTCTTCTTCTTCGACGATGTAGACTTTTGCTCACTGGTGATTGTTTGTTTGCAAGGGGTGAGTACATAAAGCACTCAGCAAGTCATGCACAGAATGCAAGTCTAATAACTATATGCATGGCTTATTCCAAATGACAGGCTGAAGGGGTTATTTTGCAATAAACAGCATTCACAAATATTCATAATAGATTGTAAAGCGGTAAAACAGATAACAATAGTAAATATTTCACATTTGTTTCACAAGTAAATCATTCCACATCCTTAAACAATTATCACTTTTCCACAGGCAAACTGCCTCCAAGCCCAAGTTTACTTTTAAGAAAATCTAACCCTTGACTGTAATCCCCGAGCATTGTCCAGTACCGCAGACTCGGCTATTCGAATAGATTTTACACTCTGCAGAGGTTATACACTTTACCCACAAGATACAATCAACTCATCACGTCAGCCGTGAATCGCCATACAAGAGTATGCGATTGAGCGATCATAACAAAGTCTTTCGGAAGCCTCTAACTACACAAGTGGACCTCTCCGGTTTTTGCCCTACACCATCCCTTCCCTTAGCTAAGGCGAAGTATGGGACCGACATACCGTTGGATGGGTACCATGCCGCAGCCCTGGTACGCTCCCCCTTCAAGCTACACAAACGGTGTAGTTGACACCCCGAGGTACCACAAGTAAGTTATTAGCAACTTAATCAACTAGGTCCGTCCCATTCCGGACATGTGGTTGCACGTTTGACTCAGTTCAAAGGCTTGCAAGGTTAAGTCCTTAGGGTGACCAGGGCAAGACTACCCAAATAACCAAAACGATTTCCTCGGTGCCAACCATGGCCCACCAGCTCATTCTTGCCACTTGCCCCAGTCCAAATCATTTTACCACCCCAGTTGATTATTGCGCAACACAATGCCAACAACTCAACATCCTTGAAGAAGTACGAATACCTCCACATATCAACTTCATCGTGTCGGCAACACGTCACACGATTTCAAAATACATTGCATATTCCATTAATCAATATTGACATTTGTAATTCCAAAATGATGGCATTGACTCGTTGCAGGTCTAAGCAAACTAATACGTTCTATCTAACCCATGTTGGCAATTTATTAGCTACCAACTATTAATCAACAAACCTAGGGTGACAAATGAATCATGGCGTACAACTATTATAGACAAGGTGGCAATAACAAGTAGGTTAAATATCTAATCCCAAATTAATTGAAATCAGTTTATATCCAACTAGCATGCAATAATCTAAAACAATATAGTTTTCGAAAAGGGGATCAACATGGTTAAAGCACAACTTGCCTGGCCCTTGCAAACTTTACTGTCTTTTACTCTTTATCCTTGATCCTTGATCCTCGAGCTTCAACTTCCACTTTCTCGATCCTCAGCTCGTTCGAACGACTTCCGGATGACACGTCTAACGATTAAAGAAGAAGCAAATACAACACATTCAAACGACAAATCAAGTAAAACTCCAAATAAGAACAAACAGCATTGGGCACAACGGCTGGTATAAAATTAGGAACCTGAAAGGATTGGATCGAAGATTGGACAAGAGGGGACGGGCTTTCGGAAGAACACCGAAAAGAGAAAGATTAATAACTGGGAAAGAAAGAATAATATTCCGAAGAATATTTCTTCCAAAGCTATTATCTTGATTGAACAGATAGCGACATATGGGCTCTCGATCTATAGATCGGGTCCATAAGGATATGTTAGTTCACAGTGAACTAAACTGATTCTCGAAGTTGACTTTTGTTGACTGTAACACCCCAAAATTTTGCTTTCCTTAAATTCATGTGTGATTTGGCATTTTGGTGAATTTTTGGAATTTTCTGGAATTTATTTGGATTTATTTGGAATTTATTTGAATTTGTTCCATTTTGAATTAATTAAAGAATTAAACTTTGCAAATAAAATTTTGTTGGAAATATTTTATTTGAGTCCAAAATGATCCAAAATATTTTCCAGAATTTTTCTGGAATTTTTCTGAGTCATTTGCTATTTTTAATGAATTAAATGAATTACTGGGAATTATTTTAAATATTAAATCGCTGGAAAATGCGAGTGGGTTTGCACTGTTCATCCGACCGAGCCGCACCCGAGTCAGACTCGAGTCCGACCTGAGCCAACCGAGTCGGTCGAACCTAACCCTAACCCAAGTTGATCCCGACCGTTGGATCGAGATCCAACGGTCCGGATTGGATCGCATCGGTTCGAGCCGAGACCGGACCGGACCCGGTCGCGCCCGTGCGATCGTGGCCGTTGATCGCGCCACGTGGACGGTCGACCGTCGTCGTCCCCGTCGGATCCGAGCCGGACTCTACCGCCGCGCCCGCCGCCGTGGAAAACTAGGTTTCCGTGTCCCGCGCGGAAGCCGAGGCTATTTAATGCCCGGATCACGCCCCGAGGATCGCCTGGACCTTGCGCAGCCACTGCCCTAGCTCACCGAGCCTCAGCCGCCGTAGATCCGCCGGAATCGCTCGCCGTAGTTGAGCGCCACTCCGCCGCGGTTTTTGCCTCGTCTCGCCGCCGTCCGCCGTCTTCCGCCGAGTTTGAGCCCAGTTCCGAGACCCCCAAGCCAAGGCGCACCCGAAGAGACCTCTCACTCCGCCGGAGCGACCCCGAAACGCCGTCGGGCTCGTCGTCGTTCTCATCTCCGGTGGCCTTGCTCCGCCGCGTCGCATCGACCTCGCGAGCTCTGTGCACCGTCCGATCTTGATCGTGTGGTTGAGGTGAGTTCACGTGTTTCCAAACCCGATTAGATCTGGACCGTTGGATCAAGATCCAACGGCCCACGATCGCCACGTGTCGTAGTAGTGCTATTGTAGGATTAGATCTGGACCGTCCGATCTAGATCGAACGGCCCACGATCATCGAGTAGTTTCAACGTGTTAACCCTGGATCTAATCGCGGCCGTTGAATTTCAAATCAACGGACACGATCGCGTTAATGCGTGTCCGGAAGCCGAGCCGCGCGCCACGCTGCGTGGTCACCGACACGCCGGGCCCGCTGCGGTCGGCTTAGCCAGAATCGCACCGTGGACGTCACCCATGACGTCATCGGTGGGTCCCACTGCGACTGCGTGGCCGAGCCCGCTGACGTCAGCGATGACGTCACCCGAGTGGTCCCACATGTCAGTCTCACGTGAAGCCGTGGACCGGGTCCACGGTAGACCCGAGCCGAGCGTGGACCAAGTCCATAGACCGGCTGACGTCAGCAGACCAATCCAGTGCTGCCACGTGTCCATGCTGACGCAATAAATGTTTTTCCGAAAAAGAAAATGATTTAATAAATCGGTTTAATAATTGATTTGAATTTCAAAACTTCAAACGCTTATAACTTTTGCGTTTCAACTCCGATTTGAGTGATTCAAATTTCTAAATTTGTATAAAATTGAGATCTACCTAAATATGAATTTTATTTAATTTTTGGACTAAAAGTTTTTCTCTGTAAAATTATTTAATTGATTATTTAAACTTTAAATAATCATAACTTTTGCGTTTTAACTCCAAATTTGACGATTCCAGTTTCTAAAAATTCATAAAATTATGTTCTCTCTGTTTATGGATTTTATTTGGATGTTTGGACACTTTTTGCCTATTGTTTATTTGTGTATTCGCTATTTGCACGCTTTACGAGTAGACGTTGAAGTGCCGGAAGGATTCGAAGGAGAAGTATTAACTCAGGATCCAACTCAAGACCAAGAACAAGTACTTTTTGAAGGCAAGTTGTGCTTTGACCATGTTGATCCTATTTCGAAATCTATTTTGATTTAAACTATTGCATGCTAGTTCAATTAGAAAAATACTTTGTTTAAACATGGTTGTTAGATAAATACCAATTTTTTGTATGACACCTTGATTATTTAAGTATGTGCCATTACACTATCTCACACTAGTTGTGGATTACTAGTTGGACATTATTAAATTGCCAACATGGGTTAGACCGTTGTAGTATCTTTGCTTAGACACCTTTCGTGCTCATAACATGATTTTGAATAATCAAATGTTAATATTGACTTAATGATATATTGAACCTGTTTTGGAAAGGTATCATGTGATGTTGATGGCACGTGGTGCATGGTAATCAACTGGGGTTTGATAAACGATTTCGGCCAGGGCATGTGGCAAGAGTAATCGGGTGGGGCCATTGTGGCATTGGGAGTGTTGATTTGGTTCTTCGGGTAGTCTTGCCTGGTCACCCTAAGGACTTAACCTTGCAAGCCTTTGAACTGGGTCTAACGTGCAACCACATGTCTGTAATGGGACGGACCTAGTTGACTAAGTTGCTAATAACGTACCTGTGGGACCTCAGGAGGTCAACTACACCCTTTGTGTAAGTTGTACGGGGGAGCGAACCGGGGCTGAGGCCAGGTACCCATCTAACGGTTGATTGGCCTAGACTTCGCCTTAGCGAAGGGAAGGGTTAGTGCGCAATAACCGGGGAGGACCACTTGTATTGTTAGAAGTTTCCGAAAGACTTTGTTACGGGAACTCGCCTTTGTGGTGTTTGACTGTATCTTGTGGGTAAAGTGCATAACCTCTGCAGAGTTTAGAATCTATTCGAATAGCCGTGTCCGCGGTATTGGACATCGCTCGGGAATTACAGTCAAGGGTTAGATTTTCTCAAAAATAACTTGGTTTGAAAAGTTGGGCTGGACTAATAATGAAGTTGATGGAAATGTGGATTAGGATGGGGAAAATGTTTACCAAACTTCTTGAAGAGTTATTTATGTTTTACTTATTTCTACTGCTTTTTGAATCTACTTATATTACTTGTCCAATGCTTTTTACCGCAAATATACCTTGAGTTATTCCTTTGTACCAAGCCATGCATATAGTATATTAGCTTGCATTCTGTGCATGACTTGCTGAGTACCAAGTACTCACCCTTGCCTCAAAACAACACCAGTTGAAGAGGAGACTACACCAGCTTTGGAGGAGGAACTCCAAGAGGATCCGTCGACTTAGGGAAGCGAGCCCAGTCAGTTGCCTGTGGTATACTGGATGGCGCCACGAAGTTATTTGATTTTCCGCTGCTATTATTTTTCTCTGAATAAGTTTCGCCTTGCGAGGCATATATTTGTAACTTGACCATAAGGTCAAGTGACCAGTTTGACTATTTAAATAAAGTACTTTATTGGTATCGAGTGGTATGATTGTGATATTTACCGATGTTAAGACTGTGTGCACTAGCGCGTTCTTGGACTAGTGCTGAATACACAGAGGGTCCGGATTTGCAAATTCGGGGTCCCGACATTGACCGAACGGACACAGTCAAACAAAAGAGAGACGGATAGATCGGGCACAGGGGTATGACAGATGGACAATGGTCTATCGACCAAGTCCACGAAGGAATTCTCGATTAATGGCAGATTAGGTTTTCAGGGATAAGACAAGACAAGTGTCTTACCACGATTGAAACAACGGAAAAGATTGCAAAGATAACAACGCGGCTCACGATAAACTTAGTTCATCGAACCGGTCTTAGGTTAGGGTTTTGATTCGGCTTTGAAGATGATATGACGATGAGGCTAGGCTCACATCATGATGATAGAACAGGTGAAGGCATCGCACTAGGGTTTGTGCAAGAATGCACGCATGCGATGACAACAAAGCGAAGAGAGCCAAGCGTTAACGATGAATCGTTAACGATGGAACGTTAACGATGGAACGTTAACGGTGAAACGTTAACGGTGGAATGTTAACGACGGAGCGTTAATGGTGAAACGTTAAAGGCAAAACGTTAACGGAGGAACGTTAACGACAGAGCGTTAACGGAGGAACGTTAACGGGGAAACGCGACGAGGAGCGCGTTAACGCATGAGCGTGCGGTGAAACGTTAACGGCAAAACGTTAACGGAGGAACGTTAACGACGAAACGTTAACGGCGGAGCGTTAACGACGGAGCGTTAACGGTGAAACGTTAACGGAGGAACGTTAACGACGAAACGTTAACGGCGGAGCGTTAACGACGGAGCGCACCCGTGAAACGTTAACGCAAATGTAACCCGGAGGAATGTTAACGGCGGAGGTCAAACAATGATAGGATACTCATGAAGCGAAGTAGCGACCGTTGGTACAACGACATGGTCGCGGCAAAACGCTACCAAGGACGGCTAACCGGCAGCGAACCGGCGCACGGCTAGGTTGAAAAATAACGATTTAAGGCCGGCACCGGGCTTCTCGGCAAACGGAGACCAAAAGAACCTTAAGGATGGATCAAAACAGTACAATATGATCCTCCGGACGAGACAACACGGCCGGAGTGAACCAAAATAGCCAGCGTCAAAAGGCGACGCGCGACGACGGCAAACGGTGGCCTAAATATATAAAAAAATTCCAGAGGATGGGATGGCAAAGGGAGAATGTCTACTGCTTAGAACGCGGCGAGACGAACTCAACGGTATAGGCGGATTTTGCGACGCCCTTCCAGATTAATCACAAACTGCCGATTAACGGGTTTCGGATCAAAACTTTGGACGGCCATAACTTCTAGAATAATGATCGGAACTTAACGAAATTTGACCGAGAGCTAGATGGGACCAAGAGGCACACCGTGACGCAGGTGGCTCGAATAAATGCCTTCTGGAACATCGGGGAACGCGCGAGGAAGTTTGCCGCTGTTTGAAACGCAGTCTGTTCGCAGTCTGATCGGAGAAAAGATTTTGCTGTGCCAAATCCAGAGGTCAAAACCATGGGGAAAGATGTGCATCACGTAGAGGACATCCCCAAGAGTCTACACAAAAAATTTCACGGTCAAACTCGAAAAATTGAGGGAGTTATGGCCTCGGCAAGATTCGAGATTGAAACAACCATAACTTTTGATCCCATGGGCAAAATTGGCTGAATTTTGGACAGCAAGCAGATGGTACCTTGTGGCACACCATGGAGAAGACGGATCTCTAAAAGAGTCGACGAGCTGCCCGGGACGCGGCTCCAAAGTTCGGCCGATGTTGGACGACGTTCGGGCGACATTGGACGACGTTCGGGCGACATTGGATGGTTTTGGAATTTTAGAAAATTCATCTGAGGTCTAAGGGACGTGTGGGAGGTCTACAAAGGTTAGGGGTGGCGGCTAGGTCAAGCAAAAAAATTTTGGACGCGTTTGGAGCAAAAACGGGCCTTGTAGGCATTTAAACGAGCAGTTGGTGTGCAACTCGGATCCGGGCGACGTGGCCAATCGTGGGGGCGACACGTGTCCGTGGGGGAGGCCTGGCCCAAGTGGGGCGCCGGCCTGGTGCACAGGATGGGCTGGCCCACTTCCAAAAACCGGATTTTCCAATCTATTTCGAATAAAAACAATTCCACAAATTCCAATAAATCATTTAGGTCAATAAAAATACCCGAAAAATTCTAGAAAAATTCTACAAAATATTTTGAGATATTTTGAACTCAAATAAAATATTTTCAGCAAAAATTTATATAAAATTTTCCAAATAATTAATTAATTTGCACGAAGAGGCTTAATTCAAATCAAATTTAAATAAGTCAATAGAGGTAATAAAAATACCAGAAAAATTCTACAAAAATTCTAGAAAATAATTTGAGACATTTTAAACTCAAATAAAATTTTTCAACAAAACTTTATATGAAATTTTCCAAATAATTAATTAATTTCCATAAAAGGGGCTTAATACAAATCCATTTCAATTAAATCCAATAAATAGCAAACGAGCTCCGAAAAATCTCAAAAATTACATAAGAATTTCTTGAAGCACAAGGAATCCAAATAAAATTAAATTTATTTTATTTGAGGTTTAGAATAATCAAATTAAATTGTTTTAGCTTTTAGAAAAATTCAAATCAAGCTTTATAAACGCGAGAAAATTAACGAAAATTTTTGGGAAGCTAAACTAAACCAAAAATTTTTGAAAACCCAAATTTTGGGATGTTACAGTGACCTACCTCCGGGAGCTGTCCGGGTCATGTCGTCGGGCAGTGGTATCGCCAGCAGGCAAGACAGGGACTGATTCTCCGAGATATGTAGTCCCGGAGAACCATGCCTCCCGTCAGGCCCGCTGTCCGCAACTGGTCTACGCGGGCCAGCATCGTCCGGAGCTCGGGCGTCTCGTCGATGTGCGCTCCCCAGGTGGGGTCGCTGATCGCTGGCCCAGTCGGCAGCTCCAGGACTTCTACGCCGCTGTCGTCCGCGACGTAGAGCCACTCGTTGCGCCAAGTCTTCCAGTTGGAACGGGAGTCCAGCGGAATGTAGCGCGAAGCCACGCCGTCCCGGAGGCGGAGGTGGTAGCTGCCCGACGGGGTGGAGGGGTCCTTGGCCGTGCACAAGGCATAAAAGAAGCGGAAGAGAGGAAGGTTGGGGGCCACTCCCACGAACATCTTGCAGAAGTGGGCAAAGACAGCAAGGAGGATGACGGAGTTAGGAGGAAGGTGAATGTTGTGGATGGAGTAGAAGTTGAGGACGGCGAGGAAGAAGTCGGAGATCAGCTGGAGGAGACCCGCCAGCATCGCTCAGCCGAAGAAGATCACTTCTCCCGGGTGGCAGCTGGGCGCGGTGGTCCCGGCACGGGTGCGGACGGTGCCGCCGGAGATGTACAGGGAAAACCTCACGGTGTTGGCATCCTCGACGGTCGACGGAGGGAGAAGAGGTGCCGGAGGCACCATGTGAGCGAAGAAGAGAAGGTGCAAGAGGGAGGCGATGCGCAGCGAAAAAGCAGTTCACAAAGAAGCAAAGGTTAGGGCTTAGCAGTTGGGTGAGGCTGAAAGGAAGAAAAGAACCGCTCACCTAGTGGCCACTTATATATATATAAGCGCGTGGAGGAATGCTTCGGCGGGAGACCTGAAGGGACGCAGCGGTTCGATGGCGGGAAACCCAAAAAATCTGTAAAGGCGCGGGCGTGTTCCCAAGGCCCGCGTAGGTTTTGAGGCAGGAGCGGCTACACGCTCCGCCTCGATGCCCGGAAACGGCGGCGGCATTTAAAGCCGCAGCGTTACGTGGGCACTTATGATGGACCCACCCGGGAGATTGAGCCGCTTTTTCCAAAAAGTATAAGGGCGCTCCAGGGTGGGTCCGGGGGCTACTATCGGTGTATTCTACACCAGGGTGCCCACTACACCTGAGTAAGAGCCGCCTAGCAGACAGGTGGCATCCAGGCCACACCGCTGGCGGTCAGTAAGGTGGCCGCCCAGTGGACAGGTGGCGACCAGGCCACGCCGCTGGTGGTCAGCAGTGTGGCCGCCCAGCGGACACGTGGCGTCCAGGCCACGCCACTGGCGGTCAGCAGGGTGGTCGCCCAGCGGACGCACAGCGCCCAGTCCACACCACTGGCGCTCAGCTCGATCCCGGGGCCACCTAGTAACCTGTGCCACCACACAGAAGGTTAAAGACATTTAATGCATATTGTGCGCATTAAATGGGGGTAATGAAGGCCACAGTATGGCGGCGCGTGTTCCCAACGCGCGCCATTACTGCGAGTGAGTCACGATGCAATTTCCCACCCCGGCAGAGCAGGCGGAGCCGGTAGGCGCGGGGCCCGAAGCAGGGGAGAGGATGGCTGTGCGAGGGCATTAAGTGTGCTCCAAGAACAGTGACATGTGCATTAAATGCGGCATGGCAGTGTACTCAATGTGCTGCACTTTTGTAAGCCCCATGCGCCCCAGCTAGCCCGGATATAAAATGATGAGGACATCACTATACCGGATGCACCCATGACCTCAGCTCCACCATCCCCTATGCAAGGTCCTATGACAAGGGCACGTGCACGGCAGCTAAATCAACAGGTGAACTCGTTTCTCGGGTTGCATATTTTTACTTTTGAGGATAGACTGCTGCCTAATAATATTCTCATACTTAGGAACCATGGCAAGGATCAGCAAGGGAATCAATTTTCGTCCAACCAAGTCAACATGCAAGGTGGGAACGCAAAAGAGCTCAACTCGGCCTTCAATGACCAGTCTGAATTCAAATGGACCTAGAGAATGCAAACGGACTCCGATTGGGGCGTGTGAGTACTTGATTGAAAGATATTTTCGTGCTCTTTCCAATGGATCCAGCCCCAATACCAAACACCAAATGCAGCGTCCAGAATCGTCGAAACAAGTTGCGGCCAGAACTGTTTTGAACTTTGGGTGTTGCACCACCTTGTTTTTTGGGCCTTAGGCCATGTATTCTCCACCTCTTTGACTTCCCTGCTACTGTTCACGACTGCCACACTACTATATTGGCTTGTCTCTTCACTTCTTTCCTTAGGTTTTGTTGAGTTTAGTTGCCCCCATGTGTGGAACTACAACCTTGTTCTCCTGACTCGGCTAGAGCAGCAGTAAACAAGTTCAGAACCTTAGTTCATGTGTGTGCTTTATTCTTGTTCTTGCTAGTTCTTCGGTTGCTTGCAAGAATAGACCTTCGTGGTCAGGTCATCCGTGTCTTGGCATGGTTGATAACAACTAGGAGTGTGGTTTAGCGATTGCGAGCGCTTATCCTTGCGTGGTTCGTAGCCGGATCGTCAAAGTCATCCTCCGCCAAATCGAAGTTATCCCCTCACCGGAAGATCGGGCACCCGTCTTGCGCATCATTTGGTATCAGAGCGAAGGTTGACCGGTGAGTTCTTGTATCTTCTTTAGTTGTTTGATTGTGTTCTTCCTAGAGTCCAGAAAATTTGCCCCACAAAAAGATTGATGTCCACTGTCCAAACCCCGTTGTGCCATCCAATCGTTTAATTTAAGTTTGCTTAATTGTGTTTGCGTTCATTCTAGCGTTGTCTTGTTGCTGTTCATCTTCTTGTTCATCTTTTGTTCATTTTCCCCACATCAAAATCCATCCATAAAAACCAAAATCGAAACATTGTATCTCGGGCTGAATCTGTCCATTTGCGCAGCTGTCACCAAAAACGCCATAAATCCCATTTGGTTTATCCTTTTTGAGTGAAACCAAAAAGAGAAGCTTTGTGACTTATTGTTCTATCTCTCTGCCAAATTTCACACTCATACATGAAAGCAACTGAAATCTGCAATTGTTTCTTTCGGACCTAGTTGCTGTTCTGAAATCTGCAGTTGAGCGCATTTGTGAATTTTGTGCGAATTTTTCAGTTAGTTTTCTGAAATTTTGGCCAAAATAAAAGATGTTGGAAAATTCGTCAAGAAGAAGAGAAAAAAGGAATCTTTGCAAAAGAGGCTTCTGACAAAAAGTTACGGCCAAAATACCAATCTGCTGTCCGGTGGACAGAAAACAGCAAGTTACAAAGTTGGATCAATTTTGTGATTTCATGTTTCCAATTGCATATCTCTGTGTTGCTATGTGTTTACCACTTGTATCCATATCCACACATTTGCTTTAGCCTATTTTCCACCCTTGTTTGATCAGCAACATAGGCTAAGTGCTAGTTTCGAACAATTACTCAATTTATGCAAATCTGAGATTAATTGATTGTTTTCCATTGCTACTGAGTATACACAATCTGTCCAAGCTCCACTCTCTACTAACCTCACAGGTGATAGCCTTGCAATCGCTTTGCTCACGCTTGAGATCAGTTTATCACGAACCAGCCACCGGTTGCACCGCTTGCTGCATTAGTAAGAATTGGTAAGAGCTTGAGAGGAAGTGCCCTGATCAATTTCACCAATTAGTAGTGGATAGGGAACTACATATCTTTGTGTGTTTTCCTGTTTTTACTAACCATGGCAGATGAAGGAGGCAGTAATGAGGGAAATCGAGCTGATGTTCTCACACCCCGTTCGAGAGGAATCATACAACACTTCACACGATTACTCAATGAATATGCTGAAAATCATGATAACGCATTGGGTCAGATCAAACCTCGCCACCATCCGTGATCGAGTTGATCATCTTGAGGGACAACAGCCACCACTTGCTGAAAACGTGGCCAATGATGCACAAGAACAAAACGGCGCACATGGACGCCAACCGCGGTACGTTCCCCGTGCCCGGGCAAATGAGGTAGAGAACAATTATGTCACGATTAATCGAGGATGATGATGGATTTAACTCCAATAATGATCGAGATCATCGACGACTTCGACACAATCGGCAAGGTATGGGTAGAAATCAGCGAGAACCTCGAGAGGTACATAATGATCCCATGGGAAATATTAAGTTTACAATACCTTCATTTGATGGAAAATATAACCCTGATGCTTATCTTGATTGGGAGCTAGCGGTAGAACAAAAATTTGCATGCTATGACTTTCCTGAAGATAGAAAAGTTAGGGCTGCCACTAGTGAGTTCTCTGCTTTTGCCTCCATTTGGTGGAGTGAGGCTTGTAGAAATCATGATAACATACCTAGAACATGGAATGCACTAAAAAGAATGTTGAGAGCTAGATTTGTTCCTTCTTACTATGCTCATGACTTGCTCAACAAATTGCAACGATTAAACCAAGGAAGCAAATCTGTAGAAGAGTATTATCAAGAAATGCAAATTGGTGAGTTACGATGTGGTCTAGAAGAAAATGAAGATGCTAAGATGGCTAGATTTCTAGGTGGGCTCAATAGAGAAATTCAGGACATACTTGATTACAAAGAATACAACTCTATCACTTTCGTTTGTTCCATCTTGCTTGTAAAGCTGAAAGGGAAGTACAGTGGACGACATGCCAAGCTAAAAGGGAATTTTGGAGGTTCCTTTCGTCACGACCAAACCAAGTGCAAGCAAAGTCTCCATCCACCACTTCTGGTCGTGGTACCTCCACATTCCAACCGTGGGCGCCCTGCTACCTCTACTTCCACTCCAACGCATGTTTTGGAAACAAAATCAGCCTCGGCACAAGCTCCTGCTAAGAGTGCTTCTTGATTGCATCCACCGGCCGCACTCGCGATGTGCAATGCCATCGTTGCAAAGGATTTGGACACATGATGCGTGATTGTCCAAGTCAACGTGCTCTAATTGTGAGGATGATGGTGAGTATACCGCTAGTGATATTGAGGAAGATCTTGCTTTAGCCGCAACTAACCCTGCAGTGAGAATGAAGAGAATAAAAATGAGGAGCAGCAATTGGGTGCCGACATTTTGGACAAGTACATGAGCATCATTGTAAAGCGTGTACTTAGCGCTCAATTGGAGAGTGTTGAACAAAATCAGCGCCACAACTTGTTCCAAACTAAATTTGTCATCAAAGAGCGCTCTGTGCGAGTCATCATTGATGGAGGGAGTTGTAATAATCTTGCTAGCATGGATATGGTCGAGAAGCTTGGCTTGACCACAACACAACATCCACATCCTTACTACATTCAGTGGTTCAACTCTAGTGGAAAGGTTAAGGTAACAAGAATGGTAAGATTGCACTTTTCACTCGGTTCATATCATGATAATGCTGATTGCGATGTTGTCCCTATGCAAGCATGCTCTTTGCTGTTAGGTAGACCTTGGCAATATGATAAAGATGCTTCCCATCATGGTAGAACTAATCAATACACTCTCATGCATAATGGAAAGAAAATTGTTTTGCTTCCTATGACCCCTGCTGCAATTCTAAAAGATGACTTGGAGAGAGCTGAAAGAGAAAAGGAAAGTGCTAAAAGTGAAAATCAGAGTGTAGCCCACAAGTTAGCACAACCAAGGAAGAAAGAATCTAATCCTAAGAAAACTGAAATCAAGTTGAAAGGTCTTTGTCATGCTAGCTACAAAATCTGATTTGAATGACATGATAGGAAGCAATGCTGAATGCTATGTTTTGATTTGCAAGAATGCTTTGTTTTGCTTGGATAATATGCCTTCCTCTTTGCCTCCTGCGGTTGCTAACCTTTTGCAAGAGTTTGAGGATGTGTTTCCCGATGAGGTACCACCAGGGCTGCCACCAATTAGGGGAATTGAACATCAAATTGACTTGATCCCAGGGGCATCTTTGCCCAACCGTGCGCCGTATAGGACAAATCCAGAGGAGACTAAGGAAATTCAACGTCAAGTGCAAGACTTGCTTAACAAAGGGTATGTACGCGAGAGCCTTAGTCCTTGTCTTTGTTCTGTGCTTTTAGTGCCAAAGAAAGATGGATCATGGCGTATGTGCGTAGATTGCAGAGCTATCAATAATATTCTTGTCGAGTATCGTCACCCTATTCCTAGGTTGGATGATATCTCGGACGAGTTAAGTGGCTCTATGGTGTTTTCTAAAGTTGACTTGAGAAGTGGCTACCACCAAATTCGAATGAAACTTGGAGACGAATGGAAGACAGCATTTAAAACTAAATTTGGCTTGTATGAGTGGTTAGTTATGCCTTTCGGATTGACTAATGCCCCTAGTACATTTATGCGTTTGATGAATGAAGTTTTGCGCCTCTCATTGGAAAATCTGTGGTGGTGTACTTTGATGATATCTTGATTTATAGCAAGTCACTTTACTGAACATCTTGACCATTTACGTCTTGTTTTTAATGCTCTACGTGATGCACGCTTTGTTTGGTAACCTTGAGAAGTGCACCTTTTGCACCGATCGAGTCTCTTTTCTTGGCTATGTTGTAACCCCGCAGGGAATTGAGGTAGATGAAGCCAAGATTGAAGCAATCAAGAGTTGGCCGACTCCTAAAACGGTCACACAAGTGCGGAGCTTCCATGGACTTGCTGGATTTTATCGCCGCTTTGTGAAGGATTTCAGCACCATAGCCGCCCCAATCGAATGAATTGACGAAGAAAGGTGTTGTGTTCCATTGGGGACAAGCTCAAGAAGATGCCTTCAACCTGTTGAAAAGAAGCACCAATGCACCACTACTCCAACTCCCAGATTTTGGTAAGACCTTTGAGCTTGAATGTGATGCTAGCGGTATCGGCATTGGTGGTGTATTGATACAAGAAGGTAAGCTGTTGCCTATTTCAATGAGAAATTGAGTGGACTGTTCTTAATTACTCCACGTATGATAAGGAATTATATGCCCTTATGCGTTCCTTAGAAACATGGCAACATTATTTATGGCCCAAAGAATTTGTTATACATTCTGATCATGAATCACTTAAGCACATTCGAAGCCAAAATAAGCTGAACCGTAGACATGCTAAATGGGTGGAATTCATTGAATCTTTTCCCTATGTCATTAAACACAAGAAAGGAAAGGATAATGTGATTGCTGATGCTTTGTCACGAAGATATGCAATGATGTCCCAACTTGATTGTAGGATTTTTGGATTAGAAACTATAAAGGATCTATATGCTCAAGACAATGAATTCAAGGAACCCTTGCTAAATTGTAAGGATGGAAAGAGTTGGCATAAATTTGTGAACAATGATGGCTTCTTGTTTAGAGCTAACAAGCTATGCATTCCAGCTAGCTCTGTTCGACTTTTGTTGCTACAGGAGGCTCATGGAGGAGGATTGATGGGACACTTTGGAGCCAAAAAGACGGAGGGCGCACTGGCAGCTCATTTCTATTGGCCTAAGATGAGACGCGATGTCGAGCGCTATGTGGCACGCTGCACCACATGCCAAAAGGCCAAGTCCCGGTTGAACCCCCATGGTTTGTATATACCTCTTCCTATCCCTAGTGTTCCATGGGAGGATATTTCAATGGACTTTGTTCTAGGATTGCCTAGGACAAAGAGGGGGAGGGATAGCATATTTGTTGTTGTTGATAGATTCTCAAAAATGGCACACTTCATTCCATGCCACAAGAGCGATGATGCCACTCACATTGCTGATTTGTTCTTTAAAGAAATTGTACGCTTGCATGGTATGCCTTCCACTATTGTTTCAGATCGTGATGCCAAATTCTTAAGCCATTTTTGGAGGACCTTATGGAAAAAATTGGGGACCAAGCTGCTATTCTCCACCACTTGTCACCCCCAAACAGATGGCCAAACTGAAGTTGTCAACCGCACTTTGTCGACAATGTTACGGGCTGTTTTGAAGAAGAACTTGAAAGAGTGGGAGGAATGTCTTCCTCATGTGGAGTTTGCCTACAATCATGCAATACATTCCACTACAAAGGTTAGCCCTTTCCAGGTAGTGTATGGCTTTAACCCTAATGCTCCCATAGACTTGTTACCTCTTCCTTCTACCGAGAGGGTGAATTTAGATGCAAAAACGTCTTGATTTTATTCTCAAATTGCATGAAACTACAAAAGACAACATTGAGCGCATGAATGAGAAGTATAGAGTTGTCGGAAACCATGGTAGGAAACATTTAACATTTGAA
Organism: Rhipidocladum racemiflorum; assembly: GCA_036346355.1. NCBI lineage: Eukaryota > Viridiplantae > Streptophyta > Magnoliopsida > Poales > Poaceae > Rhipidocladum > Rhipidocladum racemiflorum. The sequence continues at coordinate 50,569,477 of CM070589.1, forward strand.
CCTGGTGATCTTGTGCGGCTACATTTGCAAAGAAAGATTCCCTGAATTGAGAAAATCTAAGTTGATGCCACGTGCTGATGGCCCTTTTAAGGTGCTAGACCGAATAAATGATAATGCATATAAGCTTGAACTACCTGCAGAGTTTGGGGTTAGCCCCACCTTTAACATTGCAGATTTGAAGCCTTATTTGGGTCAAGAAGATGAGCTTGAGTCGAGGACGACTCTCTTTCAAGAGGGGGAGGATGATGAGGACATCACTATACCGGATGCACCCATGACCTCAGCTCCACCATCCCCTATGCAAGGTCCTATGACAAGGGCACGTGCACGGCAGCTAAATCAACAGGTGAACTCGTTTCTCGGGTTGCATATTTTTACTTTTGAGGATAGACTGCTGCCTAATAATATTCTCATACTTAGGAACCATGGCAAGGATCAGCAAGGGAATCAATTTTCGTCCAACCAAGTCAACATGCAAGGTGGGAACGCAAAAGAGCTCAACTCGGCCTTCAATGACCAGTCTGAATTCAAATGGACCTAGAGAATGCAAACGGACTCCGATTGGGGCGTGTGAGTACTTGATTGAAAGATATTTTCGTGCTCTTTCCAATGGATCCAGCCCCAATACCAAACACCAAATGCAGCGTCCAGAATCGTCGAAACAAGTTGCGGCCAGAACTATTTTGAACTTTGGGTGTTGCACCACCTTGTTTTTTGGGCCTTAGGCCATGTATTCTCCACCTCTTTGACTTCCTCACATCGCTCACGACGGCCACACTACTATATTGGCTTGTCTCTTCACTTCTTTCCTTAGGTTTTGTTGAGTTTAGTTGCCCCCATGTGTGGAACTACAACCTTGTTCTCCTGACTCGGCTAGAGCAGCAGTAAACAAGTTCAGAACCTTAGTTCATGTGTGTGCTTTATTCTTGTTCTTGCTAGTTCTTCGGTTGCTTGCAAGAATAGACCTTCGTGGTCAGGTCATCCGTGTCTTGGCATGGTTGATAACAACTAGGAGTGTGGTTTAGCGATTGCGGGCGCTTATCCTTGCGTGGTTCGTAGCCGGATCGTCAAAGTCATCCTCCGCCAAATCGAAGTTATCCCCTCACCGGAAGATCGGGCACCCGTCTTGCGCATCATTTGGTATCAGAGCGAAGGTTGACCGGTGAGTTCTTGTATCTTCTTTAGTTGTTTGATTGTGTTCTTCCTAGAGTCCAAAAAATTTGCCCCACAAAAAGCGTGAGTTCATCACTCAGCAAGTATATTGCAATGGAGCATAAAGAAAAGTTCAATATTAACATCGCTATACATCATGCTTAGCATCATAATCGGGTCCAAATCTCATCGTACACATCTCATCACCATCATCATGAATGCAATGCAATGCAATGCACATGTCTCCTTGAAGCACATACCGGTATTGCCGAGTGCACACCCGTCGGCGTGCACCCTCTTTCCCCTCCCATCCCGTAGATGGAGGGTGCCTACTCCTCGCTTCCATTCACCATCGTGGATGGAATCATGAGGTAGGACTTACTTAATGGCGCTCCGGATTAGTCATAACTTTCTCACCGACCTTACCGGATTAGTTATGACTTTCTCACCGATCGGGCCAGTTTTCATGCCATGTATGCAACATATGCCATAAACATAAACAACTACTCATTGCATAGCATCATAACATACCATTTTCATCATATCATGGGCAAACACTAATCATGGCAAGATAGCATATCCTGAAAATAATTTGAATCTATTCAAGACTAGCAACATACAACACGCTACCCATTCCAATAGACATGCCTTAACCGTGGGCGACGGATTGGCTTGAGGATGAGGGCACTCCCGGGGTCACACCACCTTCGCCCGATGAACAACGAACTAACGAACGCCGAAGAATCTCCTCCCTGTTCTCCCGATCTCCTTCCTCGCTCCGAATCCGCCAGATCTCCTCATCGCGGAGCTTCCCAAAGGAGAGGACAGCGGGATGGAGGGGTGAAGAGCTCCCCTAGGATGGCTAGGGAGGTGGAGAGGAGAGGGAGGGAGGGAGGCGCAAGGGGAACATGCGGCTTGGGGCGTGTGGAGGAGGAGGAGGAGAGGGAGGGGGGCGGCGGCTAGGGCAAGGTGGGGGCGCGCATGAGGGAGGGGGGTGCATGGCAGGGTTCATGCAGCCCTCCTCCCCCTCATGGGCCGGGAAATACCCCCTTTGGCCCAAGTGGGGTCCCCCCTAAGGCCCGATTCGCCCTGGAAAGGCCCAAACTCCCGAAATCGACCCAGAAACGCGATTAAAACTCATACCTTATAGTTTTAATCTCCAATTTCACATTTTATAATGTTACGACATTCCGTAGTGTCACAGGTATGCTCCCTCGTACAACTACACAAAAGGTGTAGTTGACACCCCGAGATTCCACAAGCAAGTTATTAGCAACTTATTCAAATAGGTCTGTCCCATTACAGACATGTGGTTGCATGAAGAGCTCAGTTCAAAGGCTTGCAAGGTTTAGTCCTTAGGTTGACCAAGGCAAGACTACCAAAGAACCAAAATAACTTTCCCGGTGCCACTCATGGCCCACCAGATTATCCTTGCCACTTGCCCCGTTCTAAAGCATTTATCAAACCCCAGTTGATTACCATGCACCACGTGCCATCAACATCATCATTAATAACACATAACACTTCTCAAAAACATGTTCCATACGTGCTAATTAACCCATGTTGGCAATTTAATAATGTCCAACTACTTAAACCAAGCTAGGGTGACAAGGGGTCATGGCATACAATTATTTATGTCAAGGTGGAATACAACAAATGGGCATTTAACTAATTTCTAGAATCAATTAAAGCATTTTCTAATCAAATTATCATGCAATAATTTAAATCAAAATAATTTCCAAAGTGGGATCAATATGGTTAAAGCATAACTTGCCTTCAAAAAGTACTTGTTCTTGGTCTTGAGCTGGCTCCTGGGTCAAAACTTCACCTTCGAAGCCTTCGGGCACTTCAACGTCTACTCGTAACAGATAAATAAACACCAAATAAATAAAAACAGAGAAAAACTTATGTCTAAAATTAAATAAAATTCACCATTAAATAGAGATCAATTTTATAAAAATTTAGAAACTGGAATCGCCCCAATCGGAGTTAAAACGTAAAAGTTATAGCCGTTTGAAGTTTGAAAAATCAATTAAATAAATATAAATAGAGGAAAACTCATGTCCAAAAATTAAATAAAATTCACCATTAAATAGAGCTCAATTTTATAAAAATTTAGAAACTAGAATTGCCCCAATCGGAGTTAAAACGTAAAAGTTATAGCCGTTTGAAGTTTGAAAAATCAATTAAATAAATATAAACGGAGGAAAACTCATGTCCAAAAATTAAATAAAATTCACCATTAAGTAGATCTCAATTTTATAAAAATTAAGAAATTAGAATCACCCAAATCGGAGTAAAATTGCAAAAGTTATAGGTGTTTGAAGTTTGGGAAATCAAATAAAAGGATAAACCGAATTAATTCATTTATTTTTCTATTGAAAAATCTGATTATGATGTCAGCATTGCGTCAGCGTGGAAATTGAATTTCCACTGAATTATTTTTCGATTGAAAAATCGAATTATGACGTCAGCATTGCGTCATCCGGTCCATGGACTCGGTCCACAGTTCGGTTTCGGTCCACCGTGGACTCGGTCCACGGGAACATTGTCACTGACACGTGGGGCCCACTGCTGACGTCATCGCTAACGTCAGCGGGGCTCGGCCGAACAGCTATGACACGTGGGGCCCACGGTGATGTCAGCATTACTGCACGGTGAGCCAAGTGGCTGACACGCGGGCCCGTGCTGACGTCACGTATGACGTCAGCGACGACCGGGCTGACCCGCGTGGACCGCGTTGGTTTGGTTACCGGCCACGTGGCTTGATCTGGGCCATCGGTTTGAAATCCGACGGTCCAGATTAGATATGGATCCCACGCGTAGTGATCAACGCGGTTGATCTGGACCGTACGATTTAGATCGGGCGATCGAGATCCAATCGGGTTTTCACCGCGTCATGGGGGTGACGTGGCATGTCCCGGCGTGCGACACGTGGCTGCATCTAAATCGTACGATTTAGATCGGATAGCCAAGATCTAATCTGGCGCAACAACGCGGGTTAACCCTAACCGTCCGATCTAGATCAAACGGCTGCAACCTAATCTAGCATGGTGCGGTTTTAAGGCTACATGGCTCAATCCTGAGCGTTTGATCTAGATCCAACAGTTGTTATTAGGTCTAAAACCGTAACGTGGAAATTACTCACAGGTGACGTGGACGAATCTAGGCCGTGCGATGAAGATCCAACAGCGGAGGGAGCTCGCGGTTCCGGTGATGGCATGACGGAGCAGAGTTGGCCAGAGACAAAGATGACGACCAACCAAACGGCGTTTGCGTGGCTCTCCGACGAAGTGAGTGGTACCCCCAAGTGCGCCTTGTTGCGATGGTCTCGGATCTGGGCTCCAACGCGGCGGAGGACGGCGGACGCTGGCGGAACGAAGCGGAAACTCAAAGCTAACCCTAATTAACTACGGCGAGCAATACCAGGCATGGAAGAGCTCTACGGGCGGCGGCTAGGGCAAACAAAGTTCAAGGCGAAGGCGATCCTCGGGCACGCACCCGCGCTTTAAATACCGGCTCGGAAGTCGAGATACACGCGAATTCTGCGGCGAGGCCGGTACGAGGCGGCAGAGTCCAGCTCGGGCATGGAGAGGCGACGTGGTGCAATCTCAGCCGTATGCGTGGCTCGATCCAACGGTTTCCCTCACGCGCATACGTGGACACGAGCACAACCATTGGATCCCGATCCAATGGTGCAAGGCACGTGCACACGTGGCCTAATCCTGGCCGTTGGATCTCGATCCAACGGCTCGCGTGAACGTGGTTCGGTTCGGTTCGTCGGGCTCGAGTCGGACTCGAGTCAGACTCAAGTTTGGCTCGGGTCGGATGAACAGTAAAACCCGGTTGGGTTTTTCCAGCGATTTAATAAGTGAATTAATTTCTAGAAATTCAAATAAATCGAGAAAAATAGCAAAATAATCAGAAAAATTCTGGAAAATACTTTGAGACATTTTGGACTCAAATAAAATATTTGCAACAAAACTTTATTTAAAATTTTTAATTATGTAATTATCTCAAAAGGGAATAAATTCAAATTAAATCCAAATAAATCCCAGAAAATTCCAAAAATTCTCAAAAGTGCAAAATATCATTTAATTTCATGAAAAGAAAAAATTGGGGTGTTACAATTCTAAATCAGAAGAAGAACATGAGCAGCACCTAAAGCTTGTGCTTGGTACATTAAGGGAGAATCAGTTCTTTGCTAAGTTAAAGAAATGTGAGTTCTGGATTTCAGAAGTGGGTTTCCTTGGCCATATCATCAATCCTGAGGGCATTTCTTTTGATCCTAGTAAAGTTTCAGTAGTTTTGGACTAGAAGAGACCCTCTAGTGTTAAAGACGTGAATAGTTTCCTTGGGTTGGCTGGGTATTACCGGCGTTTTGTGCAAGATTTCTCCATCACTGCTAAGGCACTTTCGCAGTTGACCCAGAAGGAAGTGACATTTCAGTGGACTGCTGAGTGTGAGCACAGTTTTTGCACTTTGAAGGAGAAGTTAGTGACTGCTCTTATTCTTACCCTTCCCGAGCCTGGGAGGCACTTCACAGTTTACTCTAATGCCTCTCGAGTGGGTCTTGGCTGTGTGCTCATGCAAGAGGGCAAGGTGATTGCTTATGCATCGAGGAAGATGAAAAAGCATGAGCATAATTACCCCACTCATGATCTTGAGTTAGCCGCCGTGGTTTTCGCTTTGAAAATGTGGAGGCATTATTTGTATGGTGAATCATGTGATATCTTCACTTATCACAAGAGCCTCAAGTACATCTTTACTCAGAAAGATTTAAATTTGAGGCAAAGGACGTGGTTAGAATTAGTAAAAGATTATGACCTAACCATCCAGTATCCAGGCAAGGCAAATGTGGTGGCAGACGCGCTCAGTCGCAAGGCAATGCCTCCTTCCATTGATTGTCTAGTTGCTGATGCGGTTGGGAGTTTCTTATTGTTTTATGGGCACCGTGCAAGCTGAAACTCAATTGATTCTTGAGTCAGCAATTCCCGAGCGCGTGCGGGAAGCAGAACAGCATGATCACTTGCTCTAGCAGGTGAGGAAACGCCTTAAGGAGGGTAAGACTGGAGATTTCTGTATTGATGACGCGGGAGCTTGAGGTTTCAGGGTCGCCTTTGTGTACCTCAGAAATCCCAAGTCAAGGAGGATATCTTGAAAGAGGCTCATCGAACCCCATACACAGTTCATCCTAGGGAGACTAAGATGTATAGGGATTTGAAAAGAACTTCTGGTGGAAAATGATGAGGGTTGTGACATTGCTAAGTATGTGGCATCTTGTGGGGTTTGTTAGAAGATTAAGGTTGAACATAAACGACCCGCTGGGTTGTTGCAGCCACTAGGGGTTCCTGTCTGGCCTTGGGACGACATATCCATGGACTTTGTAGTTGGCCTACCTCGTACTCAACGAGGGAAGGGTGCTATTTGGGTTGTTGTGGACTGTCTTAGTAAGTCCGCTCACTTTATTCCTATCCGCGCGACAAATTCGACGAGCGAGTTAGCTCCCATCTATGTGTGGGAAATTGTGAGACTGCATGGTGTGCCCATGACGATTATCTCTGATCGTGATGCGAAGTTTGTCTCCAAATTCTGGGAGAGTCTGTCGAGTGCTTTGGATACATAACTTCGCCTTAGCACCGCTTTTCATCCTCAAACTGATGGGCAATCTAAGCATACCATTCAAACTTTGAAGGATATGCTTAGGGCTTGTGTGATGTCATGGAAAGGTAGCTGGGAAGATCATTTGTCACTAGCAAGAGTTTGCCTATAATAACAGCTACCGTTCCAGCATCCAGGCCGCTCCTTATGAAGTGCTTTATGGGCAAAAGTGCAGATCACCCCTATGCTGGGATGTAGTAGGAGAATGAGCCGTCCTTGGCCTAGATTGGGTTAAGCAAACCGTTGATTGGGTGGCAGAGGTGAGGCAGAACCTTCTTGCAGCTCAGAGTAGACAGAAAATCTATGCTGACGTGAGAAGGTGTGATATAGGGTTTGAGGTGGGTGACAGCGTGCTCTTGCGAGTGTCCCCACCAAAGGTGTGGTTCGCTTCGGCACCAAAGGGAAGATTAGCCCGAGGTATGTTGGGCCATTCCCTATTATAGCTCGAGTTTGTAAATTGGCTTATCGTTTGGAGCTTCCTGAGTCGATGCAAGGGGTCCACAATGTGTTCCATGTATCCATGCTGAGAAAATACTTGCATGACCCAGATTTGGTGGTTCCTTTGGAGCCATTGGTGCTTGATCAGAACCTTACTTTTGATTCCCAGCCAGTGAAAATTCTATGGAATTCAGAGCGAGTGTTGAAGAATAAAACACTCAAGTTTGTTAAAGTCCTGTGGTCGCACCAGATAGAGAGAGATGTGACCTAGGAGTTGGAATCTCGCATGCGCGAGCAGTATCCTGAGTTATTCCTATCAGGTATGATAAGTGAAATTTATCTCCCTTCATTTTTGACGTTGCATAATGCCGTATCAAGGATTTGAGGTCGAATCCTATTAAGGGGGAGAGAATGTGACAATACGATAAGAGTTTAATCCATGTTTTGTTCAATTTAGGGTTTTCAGACTGTTGCCGGGAGATTGGGCCTTGAGGGATTGAATTCTGGGCTTCATGTGGAGGGTTTCTGGCCCATGTGGGGGGGGGGATAGCCAAACCCTAGCCCCTTCCCCTTTCCCCCCTCCCATGCGTGCGCTCCCCCTCCCCCTTGTGGCCGCCCACCCCTTCCTCCCCTCCCCTAGCCGGCCCTAACATGGGATTTCTTCCCCCCAGTAGCCCTCCCCTCCCTTCTCCAGATTTCTTGCTTGGGAAATTCATCCAACCGAGAGAATCCGGCGATTTTCGACGGTTGGAGGGACATCGAGGCCGAGAGGAGGAGAGATCCGTCGTCCTTTTGATTCGTCAAGAAGAGGTAAGTTATTGTATGTTTTTTTCATGGTGATTTGGGTGCTGTTTAGATGGGGGAATTCGTGCTAAAACCCCTAATTAGGTGCTGCTACTAGATGTGTTTAAGGAGAATCTAGATTTGTCTTGCGTTCTATTTTAGGGCGGATTAGACCTCCGACTTAGGGCTCGAATTTGAGAATTTTAGATTCGTTTTCTGGGGGACTGGCTATTGCAAAAATTGTATATAATCGAATTATCTTTCAATGAAGACTAAAATCACTAAGTTTCGTTCAGCCAATTAAAAGTTATGCCCCTTTTACCAAGCGCTGTACAATCAAAGTCGCGAATGGTAGTGCCTGTGTTCATCTGCAAATTAGAACAAGTTAGAGGCCGAATTAGATTTTCCGAATACTTAGAAAAAGATGAGAAATTTCCTGTAGATTGTGAAAATGTATTCCTTTACTTGATTTGGAGTTGTAGAACTCAAGTTATGATGTTTAGAAGGCTGTTGTCCCGGTTTGGCAGATTTCTGTTTTTCAGGATTTAGGGGTGGGTCGCAGAATCGATGTAGTTATAAGTCTTGTATTTGCTTTGTTGGCATGTTTTGAGTGAAATGCATCTATTTGCAGGTGGTGTGACCCCGGGAGTGGCATCAACTTCTCGCCACTCCATTTCGAGAGGTTAAAGGCAAGTGTATTACGATGTTGTTTGTTGGTAGCGTATTGATAGTTTTCATTGTTATGTTTTACTCGCAAGGTAAAGAAGATGTGTTTCTTTACGGTGTATTTAACCTGGAATTTGGGCAAATGTTAGAAACGAATGTAACTTGCAACTTGTTTATGACTATTGCATTTGTGCATTCATAATGGAAGAGACGTCTCATGCTGATGCGGCCCTTGGTGCTCACATATAGTGAGCACGAATGTCCTACCTCGGAGTGCCATCCACCGATGTGAATGGGAGCGAGTCAGTATGAGTAGGCCCCTCCATGGGATGGAAGGGAATGAGGATGCACACCGACCGGTGCGCATTCGGCAATACCGGTATGTGCTAAGAAAAAGAGCATTCAATGAGCATGCCTAATGCATTACATAAATGAGAATGTGAATAAAGAGTTTGTATGAATTGTCCCTCGCATGATGTGGAGGATATAAGGACCGCGTACACACGCGAAGGTCTAAGAAGACCGTGCAAGAAAGGAATGTACATCTCGTAGGTTCAACCTCGTTGTAACTGAAAGAAGAGATCGCAACCGTAAGGGAAGCTATCCTAGATAAGGAAAGATACAATTCCTTTACTTGTAATCAACTCGGACTCATGCTTTAGTAACTGAGTTGGACTCCCCCCTCCCTGTATATAAGAGGGGCAGGAGGACCCTAAGAGGGGACAGACACAGGGAGAGAGAAATAAGCCATACGATACACAAAACCCCAGAACACAGGACTATGGTATTACCTCCACCGTCGAGGGTCTGAACCTATATAATTCCTTGTCTTGTGTTACCATCGAGATACTGATCCAGCCCCTTGCCTCACAAATTCACACCCCCCTAAGATTATTGCCAACACCAAACATCGACAATTGGTGCGCTAGGTAGGGCGGCGCGAAGATCAACCCGAGCAATCTCATGGCTTTCGAAAACGGCATCACCTTCGCTCCAGGCCAGGTTTTTTGCTTCGGAAGTCCACGCTTCATCGCAAATACGGTGAAAAAAATGCAGTATTTCCTAGGTTCTAGGGGTTAGTCTTTTGTTGTGTCGTATACTCAACCATTCACATTTCCACACTTCCTGCTCATCTAACACCCTGCACCTGACTGATTCTGGTTGCTGGTTATTCAAATCGTGTTATTAACAGATCACAAGAACAAGATGCTTCCTCTCTTTGCTCCATCATGACAAAAAACTTGCCAATATCACAAAATGTCGAATGAAACAAGCCAACTACGTAGCTCAAGTTACTGGAGTGAAGTACCCACTTTGCAGAAGCCACTCAAAGCAAAAAATGATCATTTATAATTTGCACCTGATCTGAGAACAGAAAGCTAGAAAAATCTCAAACAAGCTTGTCAGCACTCCATTAATACTGCAAGAATTCTCTTTCTTACATACAAAAATCTCAAATCAAATGTGTTGCTCAATTCTCCATACAAGTTGGGAAAAGTTACTGAACTACATAGTGGCATTATTCAGTTTACTAGTTTACAGTTGCAAACAAAAGAAAGCACAGAACAATTCAGTTTACTAGTTTACAGGCTCTTCTTGTCTTGCATCGCATCAGAGAATTCAGCTACGAAAGTGCGTCGATCTACTACCTAGTTGGAACGCTCAATTCTTCACGCAAGCTAACTATGAACAACCAACCACGCCGCCCACGCCGTCGTCTCCGAGAACGGCTCGTGTCTCCGGCGATGCCGGTAGAAGGATCAGTGTGATGCGGCCGCCGATTCGCCTGCATGGCGCCACCACTAACAAGAACGGGTAATTTATCCGACGACGACCTTGGATTCTTGGCCCAGTTCGTGCAGCGGTTCCTACAAGATCTGCACGGGGCCGGTCGAGCAGAACGCGTCCGGCGGCCCGCTGGCGGCGATCTGGAAGTGCCAGAGGCGGCCCTTGGCGGCGACGAGGTTGTCCTCGCAGAGGTACTCCCACGCGTACCACCGCTCCACTGTCCGGTGAACGTCGTGCACCGCAACGTCCACCTTGCCGCCCCCCGCCGCGGCCGCTGCGCGCGCCAGAGCCGCCGCCGTGTATATCGTCCCCATCCGCCCGGGCTCCCCTGGGCCGGCGCCGCTCGGCCCATCGACGACGACCACGTCCCACCTCGCGTCGAGCACCCCCCGCGGCAGCGATGTCAGCGCGAGTCGGCACCCGGACTTGCGCACCGTCCCCGTTGGTCGCCGGCACGCCGGGTTCGCTCGGGCGCGCCGCAGTAGCGGCCACGCTTCCCCCGCCGCGTAGTGGTACCTCGCCCGGTAAACGGCGGCCGAGCCGGCCTCTGCGCCGGCGCCGCGCCCCGCGAGCACGCGTCGCGCGCTGTCGCTGTCCTCGTCGCTGTCGGTGACGAACGCGGTGGCGGCTCCTTGGCCGGAGTTAACCGCGGCGAGCGCGACGAGCTGCGGGGAGAGGCCGAACACGAGCAGCCGGCAAGGCGCGCGCGCGGCGACGAGGGAGCGGAGCAGCAATAGCTCCTTGGCGGCCAGGCCGTTCTTGGCGGTGCCGTTGCCGCCGCCGCCGCCGTCATCGTCCCACGCCGAGCGGCGGGGGTTCGCGGAGGATGCGGCCGCGGCGGAGGAGTTGGTGAGGAGCAACAGCTTGATGAAGGAGAGCGTAGAGAAGATGATGAGGATGATAGTCAGCAGCTGCTTCGGCGACATCATCTTGCTCCCGCCGCCACCACAGTTTCTCATTTGCATCTGCATCTTTCTTCTTGGTGACTTCTTGATTTCGTCTAGTCTTCTTCACCCCCTCTTGTGCGATTCTGTCCTACTGATTTCTTGATCTAACCTTCTTCCCCATTCCTCACCGATTCCTTTCAGGGTTTCACCAGATCATCTCCTCTAATCCTTGGTTCTTGGATGAGGTTGCTCACTTGCTCTGAAAATCTGAATCTTGGGATGTGGTCTTGGTTCTGGTTGTTTATTTCTTTTCTTCGGTGATGTGTTAGCTTGCCTAATTGCCTTGCCTTGTCCTCTGCGTGGGCTGGCTGCTGGTAGGTATTGACTTTACTGTTGTGCTTGCTGTTTGCTGACGTCCCTGTTACTTTTGTGAGGCTGTTGAGGTGTTGTCGGTGCAGTGGGTCAGTTGCTTACATTGAACTGAAAATATTTCACTGTTTTAATTGTTCTTATGTTGTTTTAGAATTTTTCTTGCTTAGCTTTGAAGAGATGTGTTGTTATGAGAGGGTGGTGGACTTGATGGATTTGTTAGGTTGGTAATTTGGTGTCATGGGAGGAGGTCGATATAAAATTGACTTTCCTCATGGAGATTTTGTGATCTACATGTGGTTTCCACGGAAGGAACATGTCAAACATTTACATCATGGTGCTCATTTTCAAGGGAATGAGGCTCCACCTGCAACATAAGATTTTTATAGGAATTTCATAGGACATAGTTCAGTTCCTATAGAATTTTGGAAAATTCGGTACAAAAGGTAGTGCTAAATTTTATATGAATTTTTGAACTTGAACGGGTTCAATCGGAGCCTGTATGAAGTAGAATGGGATTCCAAAATTTTGATTGAGAAGGAAAATGCTGATAATTAAGAGAGTAGAGAATATTCCCTCGGCTTTAATTAATTCTAAAGAACATAGACTAACGCAGTGCAGGGGATCTCCAGTGAAAAGAATGATGGCAAAAGCTAGAACACCAGATGACAGAACTAGATATGTGGATGATGGCGGTGGTAACTAAATAGTTGTGTTGGAAGTGGCGAAGATGGTGCTTGGCCAGAATTGAGGAAGACAATCTCAATCTCGATGTTGACGGCTTCTTTGCTTCGATTGATTGAGGGATTCGAGTGAGGGATCTTAGGAACACACTGTAACACGTATGAATTTGGTGAAGACGGAACAAAACAGTGGAATGGCGAGCTCCTCCTTTGGCTCCAATGGTGGTGGCGGCTCTAGCTTGATGAAGACTACAATGAAGGTGTGATTTTGTGGCGGTGATCACGAGATGTGGAACTGAGGGGGGTTGGGGTGCCCTTTATTGTCGAAGGAAGGTGGTGTGGGATGGAGTCCATTGCGTGCATGCCAAGGCAGGCGGCGGTGGCCGTGTTCAAGGCGAACACACGAAGAAGACAAACTGGGCTTTTGACAGGTGGGCCTCATCAGTCAGCGAGAGATGGCGCAGTGCTGGAGGCGAGACGGACTGGCATCGACGGTGCAGGCGGTAGGGGCGGGTGTAGGTGTGACCTGCTAGGATTAGGCAACATTGTTCGAGAGATCTGGCTTGGTCGACAACAAAGTAGGTTGTGGCGGTGGTTGAGTTGGGCTTTGCCCCAGCGGGAAAAAGGAGACAGAGAGTGGGACGGGCTAGAAGCGAGTAGGCGGGTCTGGGCTAGAGAGAATTTGCCTAACGACCCAAGAGAGAGAAAGAGAAGGGATGTGGGTTGAAAAATTCAGCCCACGAAGGTGTTTGGCATTGATTTTTGAGTTAAAGAAAAATAATAAATCAAGCCAAGGTAAAATATATAGAAAATGAACTCCAAAAAAATCCAAGAAAATACCTTAGAACATAAGGAACCTAAATAAAATTGTTTTTATTTAATTCAGATTAATTTTTTCATTATAGAAAATTTTCAATTATGCTTTATTAATATAAGAAAAATCAGTGAAAATTTTTGGTAATCTAGACAAAATAATTTTGCGAACTCTAAAATGAAAGGACCTGCCCATCTAAACACTTTTGCAAAGGAGGGATTATGATAAGATAATCTAGATTACAAAAGAAAAATCATCGATTGAAGTCATTCAAAAATAAACCCCATCCGGTTGTTAATTAAATTGAAACGAATATACATGTATACATTGGATCTTTACACATACATAACTCCACCTATAGTAATAAAACAAATTAAAAACTTAATAATAATCAAATGGGAAATAACAAATAGAACAAACCAATCAATTTTATTGATCAAAGCACTAATTACATGAAGTTGAATTACAATGCAATAAGAATACATGTGCTCCATATACAACAAGGTTATCCACTTACATAGGACACTCAAGGCATGATGATCGTGATAGAAGACTTTGATGCCAAAGGTTCCTTAATTTATTTGAGGCTTATCAAAGCAGTCAGTCTCATTTCCGCTTTCAGAATGAAAGAAGAAGATGTTGGAGGTAACCCGTAACCCTTACGTAGCTCAGTTGAACGCCATATTGACAAAATAGGCTCAGATGAACAATCTAATCCATCATCAGTTAGAATATAATTCTAAGTATACAATTTGTTAGATATAGGAAATAAATTACATGAAAACTTTACAATAAGCCTGTACTACATCATCCTTTTGAAAACCTCTAGCAGTGATCACCTAAATCATTAGATGCAATAAATGCAACCAAATATAGGCAGATGGAAATCTAGAAAATCATTTAATTGCCGTCAGACCCGAATGCGATTAGGATTCGCTCATCAAGATCCTGATCGTCTGGGGCCGATAAGCACCTATCTCTAAATTAGGGTTCATGAAAGACCATGTGGACGTCTACCCATGTGTGAGATGAGTAATTGATTGTATTTAAGATTGTGATGAGTAATTGGTTGTATTTGATTTTGAAACAATTTGGTTTGCTGTCAGTGCAGGTGTGGAATACATGGGCCCTGGGTATCTTCGCGGCAGGCTGCAAAAGGCCAACCAAGACAGGATGGGCCGAACCAGTGGCGAGAGACTGGACGCTGCATGGGCTATCAGCACCGTACCAAACACGGCAAGTCAGATGACTGTAGTCAATTCTTGTTAAGTAATATTTGATTGTAAGCATGTCCAGTAGGAAAGGATAGAGATATAATCTTATCCCGTAAACGACTAGGTTTCCCCCTTTGTAATCGACTCAGATTCTACCGCCCCCTCCTGTATAAAGGGGGCGGGGGTCCCTAGAGGAAGAGGGACAATAACACACCACGTGAGAAACAAACTACTCATAATCCCAGAGCACAGGACTAGAGTATTACCTCCACCGCTGAGGGCCTGAAACTATATAAGCCCTTGTCCTGTGCTACCATCAAGTTCGGATCCAACGCATAGCCCCATATCTTAACTGAGATAATTTTTGGAATAATTGCTAGCGGGATGCCGAAGGGGCTGCGGAGGCAGATTGTCTTCGTTGTGAAGCCCAAGAAGCGCACACTCAGTCTCTCCAAACCAGAGGCCGCAATGTTAATGAAGATATCCTGCATACCAGAATGGGGAGCCAGTCTGTTTTCCGTACACCGCAGCAGAATATTGTTGCCTCCAAAACACTTCTCGACACCTTGGGTCTGATGATTGAAGCTGACATCCCGGCCGCCCCAATCATGGCCCAAGTCAAGGCCATGATAACAACGGCGGTAGTTCAACACAACCAACGAGATCAGGTGATGACGACCCACCCCCGGACTCACGCAGCCACTCAGATTGCTAGCAGTCGGACCTCCCGTAGTCAGCCCGAAAGCAGTCGGCAGAAGTCCCATCGAGATGTGGACGCGCACCTAACCATCTACCGTGACCTTCGCCAAGATCTTACTGCTAGGAGACGAGAGCGAGAGATTGAAGAACGATGCCACCACAATGACAACTTCAAGAGCTTCGACATCAACCACGACCGAGATAATAGCTGCCGCGATGACGGCCGAAGCAACTGCGATAATAGAAGTCCATATCACGGCAAATGAAGGGATCCACGCCACTTTGGCCATCCCAATGGCGCTGACTATGGGAAGATCCCCTCCTAGCCGATCGCCTCCCTGCAGATCTCCACCATGTCGCGACGACGTACCCATCAATGGGATTCGGGCGTTTACCTACCGGCTCCGCCTGTTGTGTGGCCTGACGGTTTCAACCCCAAGGGCATTATCAAGTTCGACGGGGGAAAGAGATCCAAAGGCATGGCTACAGGTTTACGCCCTTGCAGTTAAAGCAGCTGGGGGTGACCACAACGTAATGGCAAATTACTTGCCGGTCATGCTTGCCCCATCAGCCCAAACCTGGATCACAGGACTTCCAAGGAATTTGATAGATTCTTGGGGAGATCTTTGCGAGCAGTTCATTATGAACTTCCAGGGCACTTACAAGAAGCCTGGGACCCCGTGGGATTTGTATCAACTTCATCAGAAGAAGAACGAATCTCTACGAGAGTTCATCCGACGCTTCACGTAGAAGAGTACGATTCAGGATATCTCGGACACGACTGTCATAGCAGCCTTTCAGAAAGGATTCAGCTACTCCGATCTGATCAAAAGATGTCCCGAAATCCACCGACCCTAGCCGAGCGCTAAGACGATCGTCCCCAACAGAGGACCACCCCGAGCCCTCAGAGCAAAAGGATAAGAAGTGGAAGGGCGAAGAGCAGGTTGTGGTAGCAAACAACAATCGGACGAGGGCACCATAAACAAAAGATTACGATGAGGTAATGAACGCGTAATGCCCCTTTCATCCCAACAGTAAGCACGCTGCCAAAGATTGCTTCACGCTAAAAAGATTCGCGCGTGAAAACAACAAGCAGTCGAAGTCCAAGGATAAAGGGGAGGCTGGCAAGAAAGAAGACCCTCCCAAAGAAGATGACTACCAGGAGATCAAGCATGAACTCAACTTCATATTCGGGGGCTTGGCTGCATATGAGTCCAAGCGAAAGCAAAAAGCTTACCACTCGGGACATCAATGCAGTCATGCTAGCAACCCCTAAATATTTGAGGTGGTCCGAAGTCGCGATCACTTTTGACCGCTCGGATAATCCCGATCACATACCATACCCCGGTAGGTATCCTTTGGTGCTAGATCCTGTCATCCGCAGCGTGAAGCTTAAAAAAGTGCTGATCGTTGTCGTTCCGAGTGGTGCTACATCCTATTATCCAAAACCTTCGACGAAATGAAGATCCCCCACTCCGAGTTGAGGCAGAGCTCATCACCATTCAATGGGGTGATCCCTGGGATGTCATCTGTACCACTCGGGCAGATCACTTTGACTGTTACATTCAGCACAAAGGAGAATTACCGAACCGAGTACATGAATTTTGAAGTAGCTGATTTCGAGACAGTGTATAACGCCATCTTGGGAAGACCAGGCCTAGCCAAATTCATGGTAGTACCACATTACACCTACTCAGCGCTGAAACTGCTAGGCCCAAGGGGCATTATCACGGTCTGTGGTGACATCAAGCAATCCTTCCTGTGTGACAAGGAGAGCTACGCACTGGCCGAGACGTTGCGAGCGTCAATCGACTTGGAGAAACTCTGACTAGCGGCTTCCGTCCTGCAGGACAAGGATGTTCCCACCAAGAAACAAGCCAAGTCAGGGGTCAAACCTGACAAAGAGGTCAAAATGGTAGCACTCACCCCATCCAACTCAGCCAAGACGGCTCTGATTGGGACAGGGCTCAATCAAAATAGGAAGACATGCTCATCACCTTCCTCCAGGCAAACCAGGACATCTTCACATGGAAGCCTTCCGACATGCCCGGTGTCCCAAGGGAGGTGATCGAACATTCATTAAGAGTTGACGAGGAGGCTAGACCGGTCAAGCAATAGCTTTGGCGGTTCGCCCAAGACCACCGCGATACAATTAGGGAGGAAATCACTAAAATTTTGGCCGCAGGCTTCATAAAAGAAGTGTATCATCGAGCCCTTCGGAAACTCGCCTCTTGATGCCTTGGACAATCTGCCCGTTATCGCGTTCCACGGCCCCATTGCTCTACGGATGTGCTACAGAGGCGTAGCACACCTTGGTTCCCATGTCTTCACAAAATTCTTGGAATAGCTCGCTGGTGAACTGTGTTCCATTGTCAGTGATAATCTTACATGGGACCCCATACCTGGTTACGACCGAGGAGCGGAAGAACTTGATCGCCACTAGCGCGGTAATCACGGAGACCAGCTCGACGTCGATCCATTTGGTAAAAGTATCGACGGCCATGAAGAGGAACCTTTTCCCCCTGAATGCCGTCGAAAAGGGGTCAAGAATGTCGAGCCACCAGGTCGAGAAGGGGCAGGTGAGCGGAATGGTCTAGAGGGCATAGGCCAACTGATGCATCTTCCTTGCATAGTATTGGCAAGCCTGACAAACACGGACGATGTCCTGAGCATCCTGTAGTGCGATCGGCTAGTAGAATCCCATGCGGAATGCCTTCCCGACCATTGTCCTGAATGAGGAACGGTCACCTCCCTTGGGACTCCGAGCATGTCCGCTAGTTCCTAGGCCAAAATGCTCTTATTGGCTCGTAGGAAGGTGACGAGCTCAAATTCCTATTTGGGATCTAGCTCGGCAGCGATGTCGATGCACTTGCTCGAGTTCCCTTCCTCAAGCTGCACAGCCTTCGTTGCTCTGTTGGGCTGGATCACTGCCTTCTGGTGCGCTTTCTTCGTGGTCGTCTCTGGGTCCTGCTGCGGCAGTAAGCCAACAAGAGCTAATGCCTTGCTCTTGCATATGTGCGTGGCTTTGAGATCACCTCGCACTATGATGACGCCGTTGGCCTAGGAATCTTCATGCAACGATGGCCATAATGATTCGTCGCTAGGAATTTCACCAAAGCCAGATGCCCAAGGATGGCGTTGTACGGAAGGTCCGCGTCAACCACCTTGAAGGTGATCAGCTCTGTGCGGAAATTCTCCATGCTCCCGAAGGCCACGGGCAGAACTACTTGACCAATGGGCATGGTCGAACTGCCCGGCACTATCCCGAAGAATGGAACAGCAATGTTCTTGATCTTCGATCTAGGTATCTGCATCCGATCGAGCGTGCTCGTGAGGAGTAGGTTGAGGGAACTGCCACCATCAAGCATGACCCTACCGACCATAGTTTTGCTAATGGTCGGGATCACAACCAAAGCGGTCCTGAAGTCCCTTGTCATCCCTTGAAGAGCGTCGTCCCTAGAGAACGTTATTGTCGACCCAACCCATCTATTGGGATGATCAACAGGATTCCCGGAGGTCACTTGATAGACCATCGGGCGGCGCTCTTAAGCTCGCGCTGGGAGTGGTACGCAGACGAGCCGCCAAAGATGACGTCGATCCGGCGCTCACCCTGTTGGTACTCTAGGTCGAGGTCATCTAGGTCTTCACACGCATTAACCCTTTCAGGAGAGTCTCCTTCCTTCAGGATCACGGGCATGTTAGGACCTCGATTCAAAATTCGACTCGCGCAGTGATTGGATCCTACGCCGAAATTCTAGGTAAACCGGAGTATCCGGATTAAACATCCGGAATGTCCGGATAGAACCCAGAGTATCTGGATAAATCATCCGGAGTGTCCGAACTGGGTCTACCCGAAAGCCCTAACCCGGAATGTCCGGATTAAATGTCCGGAGTGTTCGGGTTAATTCTACCGGAGACCCCAACCCGGAGTCTCTGGGCTAAACATCCAGAGTATCCGGACTTTGCGCGGGTTGGGTATAAAAACTCCAGTTTTCTTAGCTCCTCACTCATTTCTTCTTCCATTATTTGCTCCCCACTGCCCGTGCCTTTCCTCCTCCACCTCAAGCTCGTCTCCGGTGAGCTCCCCACTCCGGCAACCTCACTTGCTCCTCCCCGGTGACTTCCTCACCCCGGTGTCCTCAAGCTCCTCTCCAAGCCGGCGTCTTCCTTCTCCTACCCGGCTTCCCCTTCCTCTCCTTCATCCTCCTCGAAGGTAAGACCTCTTCTTGGAGCTTTATTCGTGGTTTCTTGGGTTCTAGGGCGTCCATGGGGTGGATTTGGGGCTTGGTATGTAGATTAGGAGTTGGGGGTAAACTTTGGCAGTGTTAGGGTTTTGGTGGGTGGTTGGAATTGGGGTGGATTAGGCAATGTAAGGTATAAGGTGAGAGATCGGGGGTAGATGATGCCATTCTAAGTGTTGGATTAAGTTTTGGTTGGAGTTTTTAGAAGTGAGCCTCGTTTCGTCGTGTTTTGGGCTAGCTCGGAGCTTCTCCTGCTTGGCCACGTGAAGAAAAGTTATAGAACGGGTCCTCGCGGTGTCGTAGAACTTGGCGGCACCTCAATCCCTCGTATCGTTTTGGCGGGTTGCACGGCGTCCGGAGTGTCCGGACAAATTGCCTGGAATGTCTGGCTTATCAGGACTATCCGGATTAAATATCCGGACTGTCCGGGTTTGAAGGATCATTGTTTTTGATCCAATTGTTTTTGATGATGAGTATTTGAAAAGAGTTGAAATTGATTTGATTATTTGATAAGATTTGAAAGTGGTTTGATTATTTAGTGGTTGTATGGATTAATGTGAGTCAAGTCGCGGACTTGGGCTCGGAAATTGTTTGTGTGTTTTTGTTCATGTGCAGGTGTTGCTTGAGGTCGAACGTGGTCGATGACAGGACCGAGACTAGGTTCAAGGGAGGAACTGAGGTCGTGAGGGTCGAGGGTGTCATGCGAGACGTTCGGACTAGAGAACGGTGTGCGTGAGATCGAGATCGTTGCAGCGTAGTGGCAGGAGGCCGTACGCGTGTATACGAATTTTTGATACTTGCATTGTGTGTGAATATGCATGCATGCATTGAGTGTGTGTGTGTGTGCATGCAAGTGTGTGTGCGTGTGCATGCATGTGTGTGTGCGTGTTGCATGTGTGTGTGCATACGAGCATGTGTGTGTGTGAATGCATTTAATGCATGTGTGTGTGCATGCATGGAGTGTGTGTGTGTGTGCATGCATGTGCAGTGTGTGTGTGTATGCATTTAGTGCGTGAGTGCAACACCATGGCGTGTAATGCATGTGTGCGTGGAGTGCTTCGGCTAGGAGTTTGGAGCAAATCCGAGTGGCTGCCGGTTGAGTTGCTGTCCGAAGCAAATCCAAGTGGCTGCCGTGAGTTGTTGTCCGAAGTACAATCCGAGTCTGCGTCAAGTTCAGCCAGGCAAGAGCAATCTGAGTCTGCGTGAAGACGGTGGGAAAAAATAGAAAAAGGATTCCTAAGTCTAAACAGATTCTTTACAGATTTTTGGGTGACTCTTGTCCTTTAAATAGAGGTTTCTAGGGGCTTAGAAATCATCCAAGGCAAAGGGCAAGAAGCAAGAGGTGCCTACAACAAAGAAGAGATTTTGTGTTTTCTTTAGTTTGTTTAAGGTTTTCTAATCTTGTGAGATTAGAGATTTTGGTGGTTTTCTAATCTTGTGAGATTAGAGATTTTGGTGTCCTCCCGGAAGGAGTGGCTTTGGAATAAAGAAAAGGTTATGCAATTCTTTACATACTCTTTTGCTATGATTCTTGATTAGAAGGTTTGTTCGAGTTTTGATAGAACTAGTTTTGATTTTTGTTCGATTTGTCTCGCTAATTAATCTAGGGTTTTGATCTCTACGATATTAAATATTCTTCCGCTATTTAGGGGTCTTTAATTTTCTGAAAGAAATAGTTGAATTTTATTCGGCATTTATTCACCCCTCCTCTAGTTGCCTACTCGGTCCTACAAGTGGTATCAGAGCAAGGTTCTACTAATCCATCTTAACAGGTGATTAGTAAACGGTAAGTTATGGCAACAGAGAAATACTCAAACAAGCCGCCAATCTTCGATGGCATGCATTTCCCCATCGGGCGGATCCGGATGACTGCATATCTTCAAGCTCAAGGTAACGCGATTTGGCGCAAGGTAAAAATTTCGTACGAGCTTCCTTCTAATGATGATATTGATAAAATCGAGTTTGAAAAAGATGTTGAAAACAATAATAGAGCTAGAAACATATTGCTTCAAGGACTTGCTAGAAAAGAATTCGATAGAGTCTGTCATTTACTCACTGCTCATGAAATTTGGAAATCTCTTCAAGATTATCATGAGGGCACTGACTCTGTAAAAGAAGTTAGGCAAGATCAATTTAAAAAGGAATACACTAGATTTGAAATGAACTCTGGAGAATCGCTAGATGATTGTTTTGCTCGCTTTAACAGAATCTTAAACAATCTTAGAGCTGTAGATGTAAAGTATACTGACTCTGAAAATGCTAGACATTTCCTTTCATCTCTTGATCTTAAAATATGGCAAATGAAAGTGACTGCTTTTAGGGAAGCTCACAAGATGAATGAAATGACTTTGGATAAACTATATTCTAGTCTCAAGACTTTTGAGATAGACATTGTTTCAAGAACTTCCAATGATAACTCTATGGCTCTTAATGCTAATTCTTCATATGATAATGCTACTAGTTCTTCATCATCATATTCCATTACTGCTTTGAGTGCTCTTAGTGATGAACAGCTAGATCAAATACCAGAAGATACACTTGCTCTTCTTTCCAAGCGTGTCAATGCAGCTTACATGAGATCAAGGGAGAGAAGAGGAGCCTCCATCCTTTGCTACAAGCTGCGGCAAGGCCGGGCACATCCGTGCTAAGCTGTTTCAAGAACAAAGATAAAGAGGAGAAGGAGCAAAGCAACTCCTCCAAGTCCTTCCGCCAAAAGAGAGCAAGGACAAAAATAAGCAACGGACAAAGAAGATGCTCAACAAAGTCTTAGCGGCAATTGGTCGCTTAGACTTAAGCGACATTGATGATTCAGCGGCGATGAGAAGGAAGCGAAGCAAACGGTTGAACGAGAAAGATTTCACCGGATTGTGTTTCATGGCGAAAGGGAACACTAGTGATTCTAGTGACAACGACAAAGACCTCCAAATGACGGTGATGAGGTAATACCTTCGTATGATGAGCTTTGTGAAGTTTTAGTCATATTGAGAAAATCTTTAAGAAAATCTTCACTCAAAAATAAAAACTTAGAGAAAGATCTATCCATGCCGAAACTGAAAACTTTGATCTTAGAAATTCAAATTACGAAAAGACATGTGATTCTTGCTTAGATCTCAAATTTGAAATTAAATCTCTAAAAGAGGAACATATGATTAAACTAGAACAAGTTTATGCCAAACAATTGAAAAATGAAAAACTTGTGAAAAATGTTGGTTGCTCTCTTGATGGTTTACATGGTCAAACTTCTTGTTCTAAATGTCCCATACTAGAATTGAAGTTGCATGATGCAGATGCTAAGATTACTCAATTGTTTAATGATTTGCTTACACATGAAGTTCTTTCATGCTCAACTTGTCACAAGCAAAAGAAAAAGTAGATGTTTCTGTAATAATTGTTTAACACTCTCTCGAAAAATTGATTACTTGGAAAAGTCTTTAGAACGTTTTACTAAAGGAAAGAAAAATCTAAATATGATTTTGGATCAATCAAGAGTCAGCACTCATCACAAAGGTTTAGGTTTTGATCCTTATGCTCATCACAAATCATATGCTCCTACTATTGTTAAAACTCTTGAAAGTGGAAAGTTTGAAATTGTCAAAGAACACAGAAAACTGTCTTCAAATCTGCTGGAATTTTATCTTCTACTATGTTGAATGCAAATGTTGCTTCTGCTTCTAAAGTCAAACCATTTGTTAAGTACAATTGCACTCATTGTGGAAAAGATGGTCATTTGATGAATTTTTGTTTTAGACTAGCCAAACAACAGAGAAAGGAAAATTCAAAGGCTAAGTCTAACTTTAGACAAACACGTATCATTTCTCCACATGTTCCGCTAGTGAAAGCAAACAAAATACCTGTAAATTCATCTACTTTGCATTCACAAGCTTTTGTACGATCACCTCCTCGTCGAGTGATTGATCTTTGGATACCTAAATCATATTTCTCTAACCCGGCTGAATCCTCAACATCTTACATTCATAACATGTAGGTGGTACGAGAAGGGAAGGAGAACATCTGGGTTGTTGATTCAGGATGCCGCCAACACATGACGAGCAACCCAAGTTGGTTCTCCTCCTAACAAAAGCATCCGGGAACGAAGCGATCACTTTTGGAGATGCTACTCTCGACGCGTCATTGCAAAGGGCTTGTGAAGGTGAATGATCACTTTACTTTAAAGAATGTCTCTTTGGTGTCTAAACTGAAATTCAACCTTCTATCCGTATCTCAATTGTTGGATGAAAACTTTGAAGTGAGTTTTAAACCAAATGCATGTAGAGTACTCGATGCTTCGAAACTTGACTCTTGAGATATCTAGACTTGGAAAAATTTTCATAGCAAATTTTAGCAATGCTTCAAGTTCACATTGTTTTGTTGCTTGAATCTAGAAATCTCAATTTTGGCATCGTCGGTTAGGTCACATGGGCTTTGATCATTATCTAGATTGAGTGGTCTAGACTTAATTCGTGGCTTGCCAAAATTAAAATCTTGCAAAGACATTGTTTGTGCTTCCTGTCGATATGGTAAGATGGTTGGAGCCTCTCATGCTCCTGTCTCATCTGTAATGACCACCGGCCCTGGTCAACTTCTTCACATGGATCTGATAGGACCATCTCGAGTACAATCGTAGGAGGTAAGTGGTACTTTCTAGTAATAGTTGATGATTATTCGAGATACTCTTGGGTGCATTTTCTGTCTTCAAAAGATGAGATTTTTGGACTCTTTCATGTCTTCATTAAGAGATTGATAAATGAATTGCCTAACTCATTGAAAGCCATAAGAACAGATAATGGTACAGAATTCAAAAATGCCTTGTTTAAATCTTTTTGTGAAACTAATGGGATTGAACATCAATTTTCTTCGCCTTATTCTCCCTCACAGAATGGTGTTGTAGAAAGGAAAAATAGAACTTTGATTCAAATGGCTAGAACTATGCTAGATGAATACAACACTTCAAGAAAATTTTGAAATTTGAGGCAATTTCTTCTGCTTGCTATATATCAAATAGGATCTATCTCAGAGCTTTACTTGGTAAAACATCTTATGAACTGAGATTTGATCGTAAACCATCTGTTTCTCACTTACGAGTGTTTGGTTGCAAATGCTTTATTCTTAAACATGGAAATCTTGATAAATTCGAAGCTCGTAGTACAGATGGCATCTTCCTTGGTTATTCGTTGCACTCTCGTGGATATCGTGTACTTGATTTATCAACTAACAAAATGTTGAGACATGCGATGTTACCTTTGATGAGGCTAGCCCTGGAGCTAGACCCGACATTTCAGGTTCACGAGAAGATTTAGAGCCAATCTTTTTGGATAAAAAATTCGAAGAAAATGATGAAGATAATGATGATGATGAGCTCATACCTACAGAGCAGGAAGATGTTCTGAACCAATTGATGTGACTACTACTTGATTCTCCTACACCTCCCACGACAGTGAAACAAGCTGGACCTCCCCTTGCATTACGAAAAACCATCCTCCTGAACAAATTATTGGAAGTCTTCATGAAAGGGTGACACGTTCTAATTCATCTCAAACTCTTTTATGCATGCATTCTGCTTTTGTTGCAAATTTTGAACCGAAGAATATTACACATGCTTTAACTGATAGTTCTTGGGTTGATGCGATGCATGAGGAGTTAGAGAATTTTGAACGAAATAAAGTTTGGTCTTTAGTGGAACCTCCTAAAAGTCAAAACATTATTGGAACAAAATGGGTTTTTAAGAACAAGCTGAATGAAGATGGAATAATTGTTAGAAACAAAGCTAGACTTGTAGCTCAAGGTTACTCCCAACTTGAAGGAATTGATTTTGATGAAACTTTTGCTCCTGTTGCTCGTTTAGAAGCTATTCGCATTCTTTTGGCGTTTGCAGCTTCAAAAGGTTTTAAGTTATTTCAAATGGATGTGAAAAGTGCTTTTCTAAACGGTTTTATAGAAGAAGAAGTTTTTGTGAAACAACCTCCTGGCTTTGAAAATGAAAAATTTCCTAATCATGTATATCGTTTGTCAAAAGCTCTTTATGGATTAAAACAAGCCCCTCGTGCTTGGTATGATAGATTAAAAGGCTTCTTGCTTCAACATAATTTTGAGAT
Source organism: Rhipidocladum racemiflorum (assembly GCA_036346355.1). Taxonomy (NCBI): domain Eukaryota; kingdom Viridiplantae; phylum Streptophyta; class Magnoliopsida; order Poales; family Poaceae; genus Rhipidocladum; species Rhipidocladum racemiflorum. Next base: position 50,594,964 of record CM070589.1, read on the forward strand.
GGGAAAAGTTGATAAAACTCTATTTACTCAAAATTCAAATGATCAATTTCTTGTGGTGCAAATTTATGTGGATGATATTATCTTTGGAGGATCTTCCCACTCTCTTGTGTTGCATTTTTCTCGAAATGATGTCCAGGGAATTCGAGATGAGTATGATGGGAGAGTTGACATACTTCCTTGGATTTCAAATCAAGCAAGCGAAAGAAGGGATCTTCTGCACCAATCCAAGTATACAAAGGAGCTACTAAAGAAATTCGACATGGGAGAAGGAAAGTCGATATCTACTCCAATGAGCACAACAACAATTTTGGACCACAGCGAGAATGGTGTCGAAATGGACCAAAAGGAATCTGAAGCATGATTGGATCACTGTACTTTGATCGCTTCAAGGCACGACATACATTTTGCGGTTTGTTTGTGCGCTCGATTTCAAGCCTCTCCTCGAGAATCACATCGACAAGCAATTAAAAGAATTTTCAGGTATCTTCGCTCCACTTCGAATTTGGCATTTGGTATTCTTGTTCTTCTTCGCTTACACTCCTAGGATATTACGATGCTGATTTTGCAGGGTGTAGATTAGATAGAAAGAGTACTTACGGCACATGTAATTTTCTTGGCACTTCACTTGTTTCTTGGTCTTCTAAGAAACAGTCCTCGATTGCTCAATCTCTGCTGAAAATTGAATACGTTGCAGCCGCTAGTTGTTGTTCACAAATTCTTTGGATCACTTCAACTCTTAAAGATTACGGCATTAACTTTAATAGTGTTCCACTTCTTTGTGATAATACTAGTGCAATTCACATCGCTAAAAATCCTGTTCAACATTCAAGGACTAAACACATTGATGTTCGATATCATTTTCTTAGAGATCATGTTGAAAAAGGAGCTATTGAACTGAAATTTGTTGATTCGGATGCTCAAATTGCTGATATTTTCACTAAACCGCTTGATTCTTCTCGCTTTGCTTTCTTACGCGGCGAACTTGGGATCATTCATCCCCAAGGGTTGATTTGAGGGGGAGTCTTGATTTTAACTCTTTCATTTGTGTTACTTGACTTTGGTTACTACAAGGAGCTATTTTGACGTTACACTTAAAGAAAACTCCCCTGTTTTCATTTCATCATGTAGTACAAAGCTTTGTTGACTATTCTTGTGTATATAGTCAAATTAATGCTACATTGCTTCACCTCTCACTAAAAGACTAAAAGACTAAAATAATTCAATTTGAGATGCTTTTCGAGAATATTTTGGCTCTTGTTCATTATGGTATTGCATTTGTGAAATAGGCTTAAAAGTTTCTTGTCATCTGTTGAAAGGCTAGAGCTGATTAGAAACTATGTGTGAGCTTTTTGTTGGACTTCAAATGATCATTATGAGTCTCAAGCAAAATCAGTGTTTTAATATTAAAAGCAAGTTGAAAAAGATGCAAGCAAAAGCTACTTGGCTAAACACAAGTTTAGTACAATGTGCAGCTTCCTTGCCAGGGATTTAAATTCAAAAGATGCAAGAAAAGGCTACTTGTCTAAACAAAAGTTCAGAATTATGTGAAGCCACTTGCCAATTTAAACTGAGAAAGATACAAGAAAGAACTACCTACTCATACACAAGTATGGGCTAGTGTGCAGTTACTTGTCATCCCTATTGATCACAAAGCAAAATTGTCAAACTTGCTAAAAGAGAAAAAGGAAATTCAAATTTTTGAAAAGGCTTGAGACAAACATTAGTGAATTTGAAAGTCTTTCTTTGCTCATGATAGATTTCTTTTTAGCTTTGGCAAAATCAGTTTATGACATTTTACTTGTTTGCTCTAATTTGCTTATGCAACAACTATTCTATGTGTTAGAGCCTCCATATTCTCACAATTTGCTTTCTCATTGGATAAATTGATACAAAATGTGAAAACTCTCGTAAAAACTCTCCAAATGCTTTACTTTGATTATATACCTTGAATATTCTTCAAAGCTTGAGATACTGCATTCATTAAGGGGGAGTTTTGAGATCTTGATGACTATTTTGTCAAAAAGGGGGAGAGCAAAAGTCAAGAAGAAGAAAAATAAAAAGAGAGGAGAATTTCAAACTGTTTGAGAATTTGGATTTACTTGGTCTTGGAATCTTTTGGGTCTCAAACTCTCATTTTTTTTCTACTCTTGTCAAATCTTATTGTGTTTTGTCAAATTACTCATCAAGGGGGAGATTGAAGGATCATTGTTTTTGATCCAATTGTTTTTGATGATGAGTATTTGAAAAGAGTTGAAATTGATTTGATTATTTGATAAGATTTGAAAGTGGTTTGATTATTTAGTGGTTGTATGGATTAATGTGAGTCAAGTCGCGGACTTGGGCTCGGAAATTGTTTGTGTGTTTTTGTTCATGTGCAGGTGTTGCTTGAGGTCGAACGTGGTCGGTGACAGGACCGAGACTAGGTTCAAGGGAGGAACTGAGGTCGTGAGGGTCGAGGGTGTCATGCGAGACGTTCGGACTAGAGAACGGTGCGCGCGAGATCGAGATCGTTGCAGCGTAGTGGCAGGAGGCCGTACGCGTGTATACGAATTTTTGATACTTGCATTGTGTGTGAATATGCATGCATGCATTGAGTGTGTGTGTGTGTGCATGCAAGTGTGTGTGCGTGTGCATGCATGTGTGTGTGGGTGTTGCATGTGTGTGTGCATACGAGCATGTGTGTGTGTGAATGCATTTAATGCATGTGTGTGTGCATGCATGGAGTGTGTGTGTTTGCATGCATGTGCAGTGTGTGTGTATGCATTTAGTGCGTGAGTGCAACACCATGGCGTGTAATGCATGTGTGCGTGGAGTGCTTCGGCTAGGAGTTTGGAGCAAATCCGAGTGGCTGCCGGTTGAGTTGCTGTCCGAAGCAAATCCAAGTGGCTGCCGTGAGTTGTTGTCCGAAGTACAATCCGAGTCTGCGTCAAGTTCAGCCAGGCAAGAGCAATCTGAGTCTGCGTGAAGACGGTGGGAAAAAATAGAAAAAGGATTCCTAAGTCTAAACAGATTCTTTACAGATTTTTGGGTGACTCTTGTCCTTTAAATAGAGGGTTCTAGGGGCTTCGAAATCATCCAAGGCAAAGGGCAAGAAGCAAGAGGTGCCTACAACAAAGAAGAGATTTTGTGTTTTCTTTAGTTTGTTTAAGGTTTTCTAATCTTGTGAGATTAGAGATTTTGGTGGTTTTCTAATCTTGTGAGATTAGAGATTTTGGTGTCCTCCCGGAAGGAGTGGCTTTGGAATAAAGAAAAGGTTATGCAATTCTTTACATACTCTTTTGCTATGATTCTTGATTAGAAGGTTTGTTCGAGTTTTGATAGAACTAGTTTTGATTTTTGTTCGATTTGTCTCGCTAATTAATCTAGGGTTTTGATCTCTACGATATTAAATATTCTTCCGCTATTTAGGGGTCTTTAATTTTCTGAAAGAAATAGTTGAATTTTATTCGGCATCTATTCACCCCTCCTCTAGTTGCCTACTCGGTCCTACAGGGTTCGACTGGTCTGTTAGGTGGGGAATGCATTGTTTTTCGTTTCTTTTGCATTGCATGCATCTTATTCATGCATGATGTTCGTGTAGAGAACGAGGCCGCGGTGACCGACGTGACCGTGGTTGAGGGGATTGCCGAGGAGCAACTTGTGGTCGATAGTCAAGTAGAGGCATCAGGCAAGCACCTAAGCATGTTCAACCCTATGTGTAAATTATTTTTGTGAATCAATTGCTTATTGGATGATTAAGTTATGCATTAGGAGTTGGATGGTGGGATTGGTATTAGAACCTAGTTGCTGCACATACACCCTTTGATATTGTTGAACACGTCCCTTGGAACTAGTATATGGGTAAATATATTGTGTCCACGCTTAATTGCTTAGGTGTCGGGTATAGGCCAAGCGGTGGATGGTTCCATCGCTTGAGATCATTACACTTCACAGTATGGGGTTACAGTGCTTATGATTATGAAGAGAAATGGAAAATGAAATGAGACCGGGCGAGGAAGTTGGGGCACTTGGGTGTGGAGACTCAAGTGTGGTAGTCTCGCCTGTGTCAGTTGAGGACCGATCCGTTGTTTTCCATGTTGATCGAGCACATCTTGTCAGTCGCATGCCGGAATGGGACGGTAAGCTATTCTTCCATCGCATGCTATTCGATGCGGTTGGGCGTGGTTGAGGGCGAGGCTTAGGCCGACTCTCGAGGGCCAAGCCGGGCTTGGGCTGCTCGAGGGGGTGCTTGGTGCTCGGACCGCATGAAGATGGCCCAACGAGTATGTATGGATGGGAGGAGGGTTGACATGAGGTTCCTTGTGGCACATGTCGTGCGATTGATGATCCTCTGCAGGGTGAATAAGCGATTCGAATTGCCGCGCTCTCGGATATGAGCACGCTCGCGTCATCCGACATTTCAACATAGTAATAACTTGAACTTAATGATAGTTGATAGGATGGTGGTACTTGTTTATGAGGTTACTTGCCTTACTTTAATTGTAACTTTTCAGATTCCACTCTAGTAATAGGTGCTGTCCACAAGTGCTACAAAAATTTGTGAAATTGAGTAGTGGATTGTAATTAAACAACAAAGTTAAGCTTTTCTGCACTCTTTACCATAAGCTCGTTTCCTTGCTACATCCAAATGCATAATCTTTTGAGTCGGTCGTATATGGACCACGGGTAAGTCTTGCGAGTACCTTCTGTACTCATGCTTCTGCTTTGTGGTTTTCAGGTGAGGATCCGAACGGATGCGAGTTCTGTCCGTACTGCCTCTCGGTGACCGGGCGACGCACCGAGTAGAGGCTACCTACGCCGTCGTACACGCCCAGAAGTGTTCGGAGGCAGGACACTTCCGGAGATGTTTTATTTTGGTTTATTTTGGGTAGCCGTGTATTCTTTTGTTGTATAGTTAGTCGTAAGTTATGTCGTGTTCTAGTTTCGAATACTTGTTTCCGTACGATCGAACTTGATGTACCTTGGTACTCATCTTACTTTTATGTATCCTCCTTTCCTTGCCGCTCTTGTGTTTTGTTGTTGTCGGTTGTTGGGTTGCGTGGGTTTTGTCTTCGTGCCGGGGTTTTTGGTCGTTTTGTTGTGCTTCCGTGTTGCGCGTCTGGTTGTGGGGTTTCGAGTTCGTTGCCCCCTTTATACAAATTGAGTTGACATAGCATTGAAAACTGGTATGCGGGGATCCTGGGCGATGTCGGGTCGCATACCGGGGGAATACCGAGATTGTTGTCGAGTTATTCGAAGGGTCTGACTGTCGTTTTAATTGGGTTTGGGTGATAACACTGCGAGCGCCATCGGCGGTCCGTTGTTGGCCTCCAAATCCGATGGGGTCGATCGAGGCTTCAAATAACCCGAGGACGGTCTGGGCGGCTCCCCTGTCAGGGCAGTCACCGCGCCCATCATAGAAAGCCTCCAGCTTGATCTGCCACGCCCTGCAGCTCCGCAGGTCATGGCCCTATGCCCTATGGAAAGGACAATACTTGTTGTCATCGTACTTGGAGCGCTCCCCTGCTTCCTGCGGCCGGCCTCCAATCCGCTGGGGCCCATGCCGCTGGTTGCCTTGTTGGGGTTGTCGTGGTGGTTGCTGCGCCTGTGCTCGACCTTGCTGTGGTCGGGGTTCTCCTTGCGCGAACTCTTGCGCCTCCAGCACCGCGCGTTCGTCGCTCGCCACAGCGACCACCTGATGGCGACAGCTGTTTTTCTTGTGGTCCCTTTTCTGCTTGTTGGAGGTCGGGATAGGCTCGCTTGCCTTACTCCTAGGTGTGCTTGCTTCCCCCAGAGTTGGAGCGAGCTTACCTTGGTCATAATCTCGCTTCCGACGCACCGCATCATCTGCATCTACATACCGTTCCGCCATGCGGAATAGCTTGTTGACACTGAGCCTTGCCGTTATATCCAAGTCTTCATTAAGGCGCCGATCGCGGACATCAAACTTATAGGCTTTAATCACAGCCTCACTGGGGATCGAGTTACGAGTTCGAATGAACCATCGGACAAAGTCCTGGAGGGGCTCATCTTTACCCTGGATAACACGATCAAGGTCTTTCTCCCGTCTAGGTCGCTCGTAACAGCTCTGAAAGTTGAAGCAGAGAGCGTTTTGGATTTGACGCCACGACCAAAAAGAAGCTGGTTTCTGATTGAACAACTAGGTACGGGCTGCGCCGTCTAATACGATCGGGGGTAGTTGGCCATAACAACCTCGTCTCCTCCTGCCGCCAGAATGGCCATCGAATAGATTGACAAAAACTCATCGGGGTTATGAGTCCTATCGAACCGCTCGGTTGGAGCGGGTTTGAACCGAGTAGGCCAACGCACCCACCGGTGATTGTCGGAGTACGTCGAGCACCCGAAGGTCGACACGAACCTCTGGTGGGAGCTGCTGCTGCCATTGGACCTGGAATCGTAATCTCCATGGCGCCCGAGCCCCCGACCTTGTCGGTCGTGGTGACCGGCTCGGGAGTCGCCCGGAAAGTAGTGCAGCCGCTCATGGATCCTGCGACATCTAGGCGGTACGTCCGAGGATGAACTCCGAGAGCGGGTGCTACTATCGCTTTGCACATGCCAGACTCCACTTCGAGTCATGATCGGTGGGTGGCGACGCGGGGGTGTCTGGGATGTCCCCCGGGTTTGCTGGCGCAGGAGCGACCTACGAGATCATCGGCGCCTGCACGAGGAACTCCCTTCAATGGCGAGGGAGTGAGACCTGGAGCACCTGCTTCGGCCTCATTCTGGGGTTATTGCCTCTCCGGCGGCCTGCTCAAGCTCCTCAGCCAGGGCTTGGCCAAAAAGGTTCGACTTCACCTGAGTGGGATCAGCCATGACCCGGGTGATGGCACGCAGGCGTTCGGTCGAGCGAGGGAGCTCGGACCGTCCGGAGGAAGTGCCGATCTCCGCACTCTCTTCACGTTGGAGAGTCGTAATTGCCTGGTTGATGGCTACTTGGGCCATCTGCCGCGCGTCTTCGGGCGTCTTGGGCTCACAATCCTCTATGTTCTCGTCCACGTCGCGACTGCCAGCCATGAGGACGTACTGGCCATGTAGCAGCGGCGAAGGAGAAAATAGGGACGTGGAGCTGCCACGCTCGCGGGCTGAACCCAACCCCAAGCCAGCAGAGCGCTCTTTAGAGACACGCGCCATGAAATTGTCGAAGTAGTGGAAGCAGTCGTGTTCCTCCAAATGATCGAAGCTCTCGGGCCCCACGGTGGGCGCCAGCTGTCGGCGATCGGGATCGCCAGACCCCAAATATGAGGATGTGGTGTATAATCGAAGGACCTAAGAACTAGCTTCGTATCAATGGAGGGGGTTGATTTACCACTACGAACTCGTGAATGCAGTAAATTAAATGACACAGGAGAATTATACTGGTTCGAGCCCCCATGATCGGGTAATGGCTCTACTCCAGTCTTTCCCTAGGCTGTGGCAGAATTTACTACTTCTGGGATTCAATACAATGGTTGATTTTCTTGTATGTGTGCCAGTGTGCTGGAGAGTGTGTTTGTCTGGGTGTCAATGAATCAGAGCGTGTCTTTACATGTTCCTGTAGGTGGGCTTTATATCGCCCCCTTCTGCCCGTTACAAGCATTAACCTTCAGGGGGAACAGATCCACGATCTACAAAGGCCGGATCATAACCGTCCTAGGTTTTTCGCCCACGTTCGCCTTGACTCCTGCTTTAATGGATCTGGTAACTGTCACACAGGGCCTACGCTTGAGGTCTTCGAGCTTCAGGTCGAGGTCGTGAGACTGGGTTCTCACTCAAGATCAAGCGGATGTAGCTCGATCGATGGGAGGGGTAGAGGCCTCGAGCCTGAGTCTGACTCCTGAGCTCGAGCTAGGGTCTAGTTGACCATCCTTCTGACCGGGCAAGATTTTTCAGTCCCTGACAAAACCGATTAATGTACGTGTCAAATCAGAGCAAATTTTTTTGAAAATTTTATTTTATGATCCTGACCAAATTAGCTCAGTGTTGTAAAATGTTCAATTTAAAATACCAGATAACTTATTTTATAAACATCTGACAATAGATCCTACACCAATTTCAAATTTTTGATTTTTTATTTAATTGAGGGACATAATGTCTTATAAATTTTTTTAAAAAAATTCAGAGGTTCCCAACAATACTAAACTACAGTAGAAATTTTAGGTTGAAAAGATAAGTATTTTTCTTGGGAAAATTCTTTTACCATAAATTTCAAATTTTCCCAAAACCCCTTTCTTAATTTCTAAAGGCATTAAAACTTAATATTATTTTCTAATATTTTTACCAAAGGTAGATATTACTGCGAAGAGGGTTTGGAAAATTTTTCATCCATAGAAAAGTTATGCAAAATTTTATTTAAATATGACATTACTATCAAATCAATGAATATTAAACTAAATTACCTCATTAAAAGTTGAAATTTACTTTTTACCTTAGTAAAAGCTATTTACAGGTCAAAATGACTCTAGGGTAAAGTTTTATTACTATTTTACTATTTTCCTTATTACCATTTCACTAATTAACTTTTCTTATTTGAATAAATTCCAATTTGATGACTAGAAATCAAAATTCAGATTTTTTATATTTTCAAAAGCACATTTTATTTAGTCAATATTTAAGGATGTTACATGTTTTTCGCTAAAACCACCAATAATGTCTATTCATATCATCATCGACGGTTTTAGCATAAAACCGCCGGTGACGACATCAAGAGATATTACTGACGGTTTTAGCCACCAACCCTATGTGATATCAATTATCACAAACGGTTATGCAATCTACTGCTCTCTTGGTGGAACACGGCCATGATCCCCAGCTACTTGCGCTGGTGACTTACTAGCTTTGACACACATAAAATTAGTGTTATAGTTTGTCGAATTTGTTGCATTGATTGGATCATGGGTGCATAGTACATATACTTGTTTATTCTTAAGCTTCCTAGCCATTACAATATTGTATCTGGTATGAATAATTCCTAGGTAATCTTTCGACAACAGCAGTAGGAGTCATTTCCACTAACTTCACATTTGCTTTGTGGCACATCGAAACCATTATCTCAGAAGTTCTGGCATTCTTCGAGCGAGCACTTTGGCGAAGAGGAGCAAAAATTTGTATCCTCAACACCTGCCAACCATGAAGCACAACTATCATATATATGTGGGAAAATTTGAATAATGGAAAAGCGTATATGGATAGTATAAAAACTGAATAAATCTAGCTAGTTAAAGAAAGAAACATAATTGTGTGCCTACCTGCTGCATGGCATGACAAGAAAGTGGTAAACATGACCACAAGAGCTGCCAAGCATAGAACCCATGTGGTGTCCTTCAGAAGCACCATGACAAGTAGCTATCGAGTCTTTCTCTTATTGTAATGTTTTCTCACCAACTATGTTCGTTTTGCTCATGTATATATAGAGGCACAACCGCGCAAGAAAATCGTGGAGAATCAATTATTGCCTTTCTATTCTCTCCTCCATTGATGTTTTATTAGCTGGAATTTTCATAAAACATTATTCAATTCTTGCCTTATATTCTCTCCCGTATTAATTTCTCTCCTCCATTGATGTTTTACTAGCGGGAATTAATTTCTCTTGTTTGTGGAGATCAATTATTGCCCTTTTATTCTCTCCCGTATTAATGTTGTCTCTCTAGGTTCTACATATATTAGCAAGAATTGATTACTCTTGATCCTAGTGGATCAATTCTTGCCTTTCTATTCTCTCCTGCATTAATATTTTATTGCCTAGAAACACTGATGAAAACGAAACAGAAACAGTCGGTAAATGGCTATTCCATTTCCACATTTTTTTACCGGTAATAGAAATTGTTTGCACCAAAATCTGCATAAATGTAATTGGAAGCCCCAGAAATGGATACAGATAGTGTTGAAAATGGATACGGAATGGAATGGATGTGACACCACGGAGTGTCGTAACCTTATATAATGTGAATATTGAGGTCAAACACATTATGAAATATGGAATTAGAGGTTGAAACCATAAGGTATGGAGGTTAATAGCGTTTCCGGGCCGTTTCCGGGAGTTTGGACCATTCCGGGGAGTTTTGGGCCTAAGAGAAGGGGTCGTGGGCTTTGGTGGGATGGAGTTTGAGTCCAATTGGGAGTAGGATTCCTGGTTGGGGGCCTCCCCCTGCCCCTTACTGCACCCCCACCCCTGCCCTTGCGCCCCCACAAGCCCTAGCCGCCCCCACACCTCCCCACCTCCTCCTTGTGGCGCCTCCACCTCCCCCATTGCTCCCCATTGCTCCACCACCTCTCCACCACCTCTCCACCTCCCTTGCTGCCCTAGGGGAGTTCTCCACCTCAACACCTCAAAGATCCACCCGTTGGAGCGCTCCGCGATGAGGAGATCCGGCGGAATTGGAGCGAGGAAGGAGATCGCGCGAACCGGGAGGAGATCCGCTGGGTTTTCGGTCGTCGAGCGAAGGTATGGCAACGGGGATCCTCGGGGTTGGTCTAGGATCTGTTCTAAGGGGTATTATCATATTTTTAGATCAATTGGTGGTGCTGGAATTGAGTATATTAGATGGAATCTTGAGTTTGCCACGTTCTCTGTTTCGGGCAGCATGAGCAGTCGAACTAGGGTTTGGGTTTTCGTCAATTTAAGTTCGGAATTTGGTCGTACGGCTTTTGAAGAAGTTGTAGGTAATTTCAATATCTTTCCGTGGGTATAAAGAACGTCAATTCTGCCTAGCCGTTTGAAAGTTATGATCGTTTTACTGAACGTATTAAAATCTGTGACGTGATTGGAACAGATCACGGTTTTCTGTAGATTAAACCACTTTAGAGTCCGAATCAGTCTTTCCGTATACTTATAAAAAGTTAGGAAATTTCCTAAGCTACGCGAGGATGTACTCGTTTAATTGATTCGGAGTCTTAGAACCCGAGTTATGCCTTTTGGAAGGCTGCTGTCCCAACGGGACATAACCTCTGTTTTTGGGTTTAGCGAGTAGTTTGCGATGTCGGGGTAGAAGAGGGTTTGCTTACTATTTTGTGGACTTGATTGTGAGTGTGTGGTACCTATGTGCAGGTGGTGTGACCCCGGGAGTGCCTTCTACTTCTCGCCAATCCGTCGCCCGTGGTTGAGGCAAGTGTATTGGAATGGGTAGCGGGTTGTAGTTGCTAGATAGATTGAGATTGAATTTGAATACATGATATGCCCACATGCCATGCCTTAATGATTGCCAATGATATGATGAATATGTTTATTATGTTATGATGCCATGGGATAGTGTACAAGTTATTTATGATGTTGGCATATTTGCATACATGGCATGTTACATGGCCCGGGCGTGAGAAAGTTATAACTAGTCCGGGGAAGGTCGGTGAGGAAGTTATGACTATTCCGAAGAGCTAATGAGTAAGTCCTACATCGTGATTCCATTCACCGCGATGAACGGAAGCGAGGAGTAGGCACCCTCCATCTTCGAGATGGAAGGGGGAGAGGGTGCACACCAACGGGTGTGTACTCAACCATACCGGTATGAGTTTCCAAGGAGACATGAGCATCGCATTGCATACATAATGGTGATGATATTGATATGTGATCATGAATGAGATGGAAGACATGATATGAGTTGTGGTAGCCATGTAATTGTTTTTGTGTACCATTGCAATATGCTTGCTGAGTGTTGAACTCACGCTTGTGCTTTCTTGTTGTTTTAGGTACCATGAGATCGGCATGCGGGGAAGGGAATTAGTCACACTTCTACACGTAGCGTCACTCAATTGTTCCCACAGTCACTCAATTGGGTGTTGATAATAAATTAAGTGTGATGCCTATTGTTTTTGGTTTAGCTTTGCGATATGAGAGTCTTATTGTTCGTTTGGCTCATGGAGACATTAAATGTTTAGAATTAGACTTTTAAGGTCGTCATACCTTTAATTATTGCTATTTTAGATGTCTCTCATATTGCCTTATATTGCTATGCTATTGTGTTTCCTTCAATTCATGTTAAAACAAAGGAGATGTTGCCGAAATTTCAGTTTTTTAGCATTTACTCCTTTGCTGTAATTTATCTTTATTTATGGTATTTAGATGTTGTTTAGTCTATGTTTGGTAGCATTCGGGCATACTAGATGCCGGGGTGTTACAATGGAACTGTTACGGAAACGAAAGCAAAAAATTCCATAAGAATATAATACATGATCACAATATACATGACCACAAGATTAATGTAACTCATTGCACCTCCAAGACAGACACAGGAAAAATGTTATATTCACTGGTATAACTAGGATGTTTTTTCTCATGTTTATCAGCTGAAGGCTCGTTATTTGTCCCCCAGATTAGATCATCATGTCCTCTTCCATATCATTGTCATCGACATCCTCTTGATCCTCTAACTACAAAGGTGTAATGCCCTAAAATTTATATATTATTATTCAATGTTCATTTATGATTGTTCTGAGATTTATCCTGAATTTTCTGGGGTTTATAAACAATGTTTTGCTATTTTTAGATTTATAAAATTAATTTATTCATGAAAAATAAAACCAAAATAATGCTAGAAATAATTTTCCTAGGTTCAAAATGTTCCAAAGTATTTTTGAGAATTTTTGAACTCTATTTGATATTTTCTATAAAGCTATTTGTATTTACAAAATTATTTTAATTCAAAAATAAATGTAACTTCTCCATTCTCCATTTTGGGCTTCTTTTCTATAAATCTTGTTTCCATTCCCTATTCGCTCCACACTCCAACCTAGCCAACCACCCCACCATTTCTTGTTGTCCCGTTGGGCCAGGCCAAGCCGACCCACACCCTTCCCTTTCTCCCCTTGGCAAGGCCAGGTGGGCGAGGATTCTATTGGAATTTTTGGTTTTATTTATACATAATTTTCATTTTGTTTCCGTTTCCTTCAGAATTGGCTCTTCTTTTTCCATTATCGGCAAAAAAAATTTCGTTTTTGTTTTCGTATCGGCATTTTTCATTTCCATTTCCAAAAAATGGATTTCGTTTCTGTTTTTCTCTGAAGCGTTCAAAAACTTTATGTTCTGTCTTCAACCCTACATATAGTTTTGACAAAACATTCATTAGTTGGAATTAATTTCTCCTTTTCATGAAGGTTAGGGCTGGCAAAAAACCTCGTTAGGGCTTGAATGAAAATTGCTTTGATTACAATAGGTTATAGGTTCAAACAAGAAATGAGCTCATTTTGAACGAAAAAGGTTAATAAGGATTGGCTCGATCGTGGCTCGTTAGATTGAATTTGAGATAACAACTTGATTTTATGTTGAACTATGCCAATTTCAAAATAATCACGATAGCAGACAGGTCCGCACCCCCAAAATTTTGAAAAGTGGTACAAGATCATATCTTTGATGAGCCAAATTTGTTTATTGAATTGGTTTCGATTTTGATGTTTTGGGATTTTTAAGACCTTAGAACTATTTATACTATGCTTTTAGCAAATTTCAAATATATGTGTTGGATTTATGATGTTAGAAAATAATTGTAAAAGACTACAAAGTTGTATATGTGTTTGCGTTAAAAACTTGAGGTAGGGTTCTTAGCCTCAAAGACACAAGTCAAACGCCGGGTTTGCGGAGCGTGCCAATCGATTTGGCCTGTAATCGATAAGGTAGAAGATCGTAAGTATAATCAGGGCCGATACCAAAGAGTTATCGGCTTAACTCTAATCGGCTATATGCCGATAAGGAGATAACTAGATTAGCCAGTTAAAGCTAATCCGAAGGTAAATGTTGATCAGCTTTGAAAGGCGATGCGCAATAAACAAAATAGATCAAACCTAGAAACAAGTCGATAAGAACAATAAATTGGTGATGCGCAACTGTAACACCCTAATTTTTGCTTTTCATGTATTTAAATGTTTTTTTGCATTTTTGAGAATTTTTGGAATTTTCTGTAATTTATTTGGATTTAATTTGAATTTATTCCCTTTTGAAATAATTAAAGAATCAAAAGCTGTAAATAAAATTTTGTCGGAAATATTTTATTTGAGTCTAAAATGTCTCAAATTATTTTCTAGAATTTTTCTGATTATTTTGCTATTTTTCTTGAATTATTTGAATTTCTAGAAATTATTTTAATTATTAAATCGTTAGAAAATACCCGAACTGGTTTTACTGTTCATCTGACCGGGTCGGACCCGAGTCAGACTCGAGTCTAACTCGAACCGGACTCAAGCCCGACCCGAGCCCAACCGAACCCTAAACTCGCGACTGTCGGATCTTGATCCAATGGTCACGATTGCGCCACGTCGCCTAATCCGAATCCCCGTCGGATTCCGTCGCCGCCGCCGAGTGGGCCTCGGTTTCCGCGGATTTCACGGACGCCGAGGCCACTATTTAATGAGCTACCACCCGTGTCGTGGTCTGCTCTTCCGTGCGCACCCGTAGCCCTAAGTCTCCGAGCTCAAGCCGCCACCGTTCGCCCACGAGAGCTCACCGTAGTTGGATCTCTGCCCCGTCGCGGTTTTTCACCGTTTGTCGTCGTTTCCGCCGTCCTCTGCTGTGAACAAGCCTAGATCCGGAACCGTCGTGACGAGACGCGTCGGAGGGTACCACTCACCTCGCCGAAATTGCACCAAAATGCCGTCGGGCTCGTCATCGTCTTCGTCTCCGGCAAACCAACTTTGCCGTGGCCATCGCCGAACCCGCGAAGCTTCTCTGCCGTTTGATCTTCATCGCATGGCCAGGTTTCATCCACATCACCCGTGGGTAAGTTCCACGTTTTTAATTTTAGATCTGTTATCAGCCGTTGGATCTAGATCCGACGCTGTAGATTGAGCCACGTAGCCGTAAACTGGACCGTGCAATGGTTGATCCCCGCTGTTAGATCTAGATCGTACGGTTAGGGTTAATCTGCTTTGTATCGTTAGATGCGATCTAAGCCGTTCGATCGAGATCGAACGGTGAAGATTGATCCACGCGTCGCATGCTGGGATATGCCACGTCGCCCCCATGACGCGGTGAAACCCGATCGGATCTCAGCCGTCCGATTCAAATCGAACGGTCCAGATTGACCGTGTTATTTTTGTAACACCCCGGCATCAAGTATGCCCGAATGTTTCCAAACATAGACTAAACAACATCTAAATACCACAAATAAAGATAAATTACAGCAAAGGTGCAAATGCTAAAACCGAAAATTTCGGCAGCATCTCTTTTGTTTTTCCATGATTCGGAGCAACAACAAAGTATCACAAGTTATATCATAATGGAAAGCATCTAAAAAAATAATAACATGTGACATAGCAACAATATAAGTCCAGGATAAAGCATTTAACCACTTCATTAGCTAAACGAATCAAATAATAAGACCGAGCACACAGTTAAGCAATTCTCCAAGTTTCATGGCATTAATTTTATTATCATGACTCTAAATGATAACACTGTCTAATTTGTGCGGAGCTACGTGTAGATGTGTAGCTAAACCCTTTTTCCCGCATACCGGTTTCATGGTACCTAAGAAAAACAACATAAACACAAGTGTGAGTTCATCACTCAGCAAGTATATTGCAATGGAACAAGAAAACACATTCCAATACCTTCATCACTACTTTTCATATTCAACATCATTAACGTCTCATATTCACATTGTATGCATCTCATTGACATCATCATATAACATCATCATATAATGCAATGCACATGTCTCCTTGAAGCACATATCGGTATTGCCGAGTGCACACCCGTCGGCGTGCACCCTCGCTTCCATTCACAACTGTGGATGGAATCACGAGGTAGGTATTATTCAAAGGCGCTCCGGATTAGTCATAACTTTCTCATCGACCTTACCGGACTAGTTATGACTTTCGCACCGACCGGGCCAGTTTTCATGCCATGTATGCAACATATGTCTTAAACATAAACAACTTGCATATAAACTCAACTAATCATTGCATAACCTCATAATAAACCATTTTTCATCATGTCGCAAGCAAGAGTCAATCATGGCATCATATCATAAAAACATGTGTAAACCATCTCATATTCAAACATTACGGCTCCCTAAGCCGCAACCACTACAATACACTTGCCTTCACCCTCGTGAGACGGCGTGGTGAGACAATGACGGCACTCCCGGGGTCACACCACCTGCACAAAGGTTCAATACACTCAACCACATGCACACAAGACCAAACAAGAACACTTAGCTAAACCGACTTCGCGATCTACTCCCAATACCCAAAAACAGAGATTCTGTCCAACGGGATAGCAGCTTTCAGAAGGCCATAACTCGGGCTTAACAACTCCAAATCAGACAAACGAGTACATTTTCTCGAAGCTTAAGAAATTTCCTAGCTTTTTCAAATTATTGGGAAAAACTGATTTTACCTATAAAATGGTCTAATCTTCAGATCAACCTAATCTGTTCTAATCTCGTCACAGTTTTGAACACATTTGGTAAAATAGCCATAAATTTCATACGGCTGATCGGAACTACGCGTTCTTAGTGTCCACCGAAAGGTATTGAAATTATCTACAACTTTCTCAACATATGGCCGAACATAAAACGCATGTAAAATTGCCAAAATCGCGACCGAAGGCCGACGACACAATCTGTCCGAGGACAGAACGTGGGACAGCATTGCGTTCTCCCTAATTACATCTAGCCACAGCACCTAAACATCAAATTTAACCCTAATATTCCCCATCTAACCAGCATCTAAACTCCACGAATAAATTCCCCATAGCATACTTGTTCTTGGCGAGCCACCCGATCGACGAACGCCTCCTCCTCGCGATCCAATCTTCCCTCCGCTCGCCGGAAGCGCCGAAATCACCAGATCTTCTTGTTCGCAAGGCTCCCTAACGGAGGGATCAACTGAGCGGGAGGTGTGGCAGTCATGGGATGGGACGGATCCTCGCTAGGGCCGACTAGGGAGGAGAGGGAGGCACAAGGGGATGGGGGCGCTATGGGGGAAGGGGGTGGGGGAGAGGGAGGTGGCGGATAGGATGGGGGAGGTGTGGGGCGCATGGTGCATGGGGAGGGGGAGAGGGAGGTGGCAGCTAGGATGGGGGAGGTGTGGGGCGCATGGTGCATGGGGAGGGGCGCATGGGGAAACCCTAAGGGGAGGGTGGCAGGATTTCCCCTCTCATGGGCCAAAAACTCCCCCACCAACGGCCCACTTCATTCCCCCAAGGCCCAAACTAACTCCCCCAAGGCCCAATCTCCCCCGGAGAGGCCCAAACACCCGAAAAGTCCAAAGACACGGCAATAAAGTCATATTGAAATGTCGAAATCTATAATGTCACATTCCATAATCGGGGTTATAACCTTGAGGAAGATTGATCTTTCACAAGAAGACCAATTGTGACACCAAGGAGTATCGTAACCTTATATAATGTGAGTGTGGAGGTCAAAAACATTATGAAATATGGAATTTGAGGATGAAACCTTACGCTATGAGGTTTATTTGCGTTTTCGGGCCGATTCCGGGAGTTTGGGCCTTCCCGGGGGAGTTTGGGCCTAAGGGAAAGGGTCGTGGGCTTTGGTGGGATG
Source organism: Rhipidocladum racemiflorum (assembly GCA_036346355.1). NCBI lineage: Eukaryota > Viridiplantae > Streptophyta > Magnoliopsida > Poales > Poaceae > Rhipidocladum > Rhipidocladum racemiflorum. Next base: position 50,612,429 of record CM070589.1, read on the forward strand.
GAGTTTGAGTCCAAGTAGGAGTAGGAGACCTGGTTGGTGTGCCTCCCCCAGCCTTCTTGCGCCCCACCCCCTGCCATATGTGCCCCCCCATGCCCTAGCCGCCCCTCACCTCCCCCACCTCCCCTTTGTGGCGCCTCCACCTCCCCAAGCCGCCCCCTTGCGCCCCTCTCCTCTCCATCCCTCTCCACCACCCCTTGCTGCCCTACGGAAGCCTCTCCACCTCACCACCCTGAAGATCCATCCATTGGAGCGCTCCGCGATGAGGAGATCCGGTGGATTCAGAGCAAGGAAGGAGATCGCGCAAACGGGGAGGAGATCCGGTGAGTTTTCGTTCGTCGGGCGAAGGTATGGCCACGGGGATCCTTGGGGTTGGTCTAGGTTCTGTTCTAAGGGTTAATATCATGTTTTTAGATCAATTGGTGGTGTTGTAATTGGGTAGATTAGATGGAATCTAGAGTTTGCCACGTTCTCTATTTCGGGCAGCACGAGCAGTCGACCTAGGGTTTGGGTTTTCGCCAATTTAGAATAGGAATTTGGTCGGACGCCTGTTTAAGAAGTTGTAGGTAATTTCAATACCTTTCAGTGGGTATAAAGAACTTCCATTTCTGCCCAGCCGTTTGAAAGTTATGCTCGTTTTACCGAATGTATTAAAAACTGTGACGTGATTGAAACAGATCACGGTATTCTGTAGATTAAACCACTTTAGAGTCCGAATCAGTCTTTCCATATACTTAGAAAAAGTTAGGAAATTTCCTAAGCTATGCGAGGATGTACTCGTTTAATTGATTCGGAGTCTTAGAACCTGAGTTATGCCTTTTGGAAGGCTGCTGTTCCGACGGGATAGAACCTCTGTTTTTGGGTTTTGCGAGTAGTTTACGATGTCGAGGTAGAAGAGTGTTTGCGTGCTGTTTTACGGACATGATTGTGAGTGTGTGGTACCTATGTGCAGGTGGTGTGACCCCGGGAGTGCCTTCTACTTCTCGCCAATCCGTCGCCCGTGGTTGAGGCAAGTGTATTGGAATGGGAAGCGGGTTGTAGTTTGCTAGATTGGTTGAGATTGAAATTGAATATATGATATGTTCACATGCCATGCTTTAATGATTGCCATTGATATGATGAATATGCTTTTTATGTTATGATGCCATGGGATAGTGTACAAGTTATTTATGATGTTGGCATATTTGCATACATGGCATGTTACATGGCCCGGGCGGTGAGAAAGTCATAACTAGTCCGGGGAAGGACGGTGAGAAAGTTATGACTATTCCGGAGAGCCAATGAGTAAGTCCTACATCATGATTCCATCCACCGCGGTGTATGGAAGCGAGGAATAGGCACCCTCCATCTTCGGGATGGAAGCGGGGAGAGGGTGCACACCGACGGGTGTGTACTCAACCATACCGGTATGAGTTTCCAGGAGATATGTGCATCACATTGCATTGCATTGCATTGCATTGCATTGCATTATATGAGGATGTTATATGATGATGATATATGATGATGTCAATGATATGCTTACGCTATGAATATGAGATGTGTATGATGTCGTACGTGAAGGTATTAGAGTGTATTTTCTTGTTCCATTGCAATATACTTGCTGAGTGATGAACTCACGCTTGTGTTTATGTTGTTTTTCTTAGGTACCATGAAATCGGCATGCGGGAAAGGGAGCTAGTCACATGTCATCACTTAGCATCACACATATAAACAATGACATGTTCCTTACTTTAAATTGTGATGGTTAATTTGTGTACTTGGTTTCCTCATTTACTTTGTTTCGCTCATGAGATGGTTGGAATCTTTATTCTAGTCTTATACTGCTGCTAGAACCCTTATTATTGATGTTTTAGATGTCATTCTTTATACTATATCCTGTGATCATATTGTTGTTACTTCAATTCATGGAAAAACAAAGGAGATGCTGCCGAAATTTTCGGTTATAACATTTACTCCTTTGCTATAATTTATCTTAATTTATGGTATTTAGATGTTGTTTAGTCTATGTTTGGTAGCATTCGGGCATATTAAATGCCGAGGTGTTACACCAATGCCCACCACTACCACCGAAAGGGAAAGCTTACTTTGAAACCAGGGTTCTTAAAACCCGCAAGAACAGTAACAACCGAACAATCTACTTTGATTGACACAACTCGCGCAAAGCCCAGTGAAAAAAAGATCCAATACACTTGAAAAAAGAAAAGCAACTGCTAGCAACCACCAAGTGGTCCACTAATAATTTAATCAACAAGGAAAGGACCCCCTACCAAGGGACGCATCAATGAAACAATTCTCCAGGAAAGTTTGAATTGGGTCATACCCAACCTTCCTTTACTCTCCACTTCCAAATTAGTTACGATCAACCACTAGCAACGCCTAATATCTTAGGTCATTACCAACCCACACTAGATTTCTCTTTCTTAGAAGGTCTCGCCCTCACATTCTTCCACTCAAAGGATCAGAACAAAGGGTACAATCATTGAGTAAGCTCAACCATAAGCCATGAACACAAATTGATCCACACACAACAACTCGAACTCCAAAGCGCTAAAAGCCACTTTGGAAAGAATTCGGCAACAACCAAAGAGTACTCATTTTTTTTCGTAAGCCAAATCGCAAAGGAAACACACATCTCCTGTACCACAGCCAAAATACCAAAAGTTATTTATTATTTCTCTTCATACTAGAAAGAAATAGACATTTCGATTCATGACAGGAATGCAAACTTTTCAAGAGCACTTCGGATTAGTCATATATCCATATATGACTTTCTCACCGACCTGGCTCATCGACTCTTTTATGTTTAATTGTACATAAACGTTGTCATGCTTCCTTTTCACCATTCATTCATCATATAACAATAATACCGAATAGTCATTCACCAAAAGACTTCTTCCTCGGTATCACATGATTCAACACAACTAACATCGATGAATGCGCTAATTCGTATAAACTATGACGGGAGCACCATTAACAGGAAAACACCACGTCATATCATAACCCACCAACAATTGAAAGTTAAATTTGTAAAGCATCGCGTTTTAACCAAAAATCAACATTTTAGAAGAGAACATCAATTCCCAAGGAGAAAAGGGAGACTCATTCCCAAAAGAGAACACTTCACCAACCCGAAACACTTATGAAACATTCATAAAATCCACCTTTTGAAGCACTCGCAAACACCACACAAACTTTCCAAATAAGTCCAACTCCAGTCAAATAGAGTTACAAATTAAATCTCAAGAGTTTCCAACACAACCCACTACGTCCATCTGCTTCCTTTAAAAATTTATTCCAAAGATAACTCAGTGTGAACACGAAGGAGGGCGATCCACTCAAAAACTTCTGGGGTCTAAATCCATACTCATAGCACAACCTAAACAAATTAGCCAAAACCAAAGATTGGCACCGATCTCTACAAGTTTTAGGGAAACTCTGAAACAGAACATAAGGAACACCTTGACCGAAACCCTTCAACCAAAAAAGCAAACAACCAAACCAGACCAAAAGGTTTTAGACACAAGCTCAGCATGAAACCCACCATATCTAGTATTCCACTATACTTACCATTTAAGCATTCAATATTCACTATTTACTCATCGAGAAACCCCATCTACATAACCAATTTTTTTTTCTCTAGTTACCTTTCCCAATGCTTATAAATAAAGTTTATGACGATTATCAAAAAGACATCAAACCAATACTACCTCATCAAGAACCCCACAAACCAACACATCATATAACAACATATTCTATATTTCAAACATAGTACTTCAACAGATACTTAAGCATGATCAACCTATCAATTTTTATACCACCTATATGTCAACGTCTCGACAATCGAAACTTATTCAGTTAACAAACGACTTCAACATGTAAATATTATCTCCACAGGGTAGAATTCGTAAGTGAGACTCTAAGTTATACATTCATTAAGGATAAAATCATTCATCATGTTAATTATCCAAAGTTCACTCCATCACAACATGTTACAATTTCCTTTATTTTAACAATGGTTTTCAACAAGTAATCTAAACAATTTCCACCACTACTAAGTCATCAATATCAATAAATGGATATAATCATAAAACAACAACATTGCTTTTAGCTACCCTATACAAAGGTTATAACAAAATTACCACTACACCACATACTCCAACTAGTTAAAATAAATTTAATAAGTTAGACCATCACGATGCTTTTACAACATCATCAAACAACAAAACCTATATTCTTCCAATTGACGTCAATACTAGCATTTCAGGAACACAACTGCGTACTTCCAATTATGTTAATAGCTTGCAACATCATAAATAACAACTCTAATCAACTTCCATGTTAAGGTCACAAACCAACACGATTAAGTTTCTGTACTAACATATTAAATTTGAACATCTTTAAACAATCAACCCAGTTTCTTTAACAACATCAATAGGTTACATCATCTCAATATTCTAACTGCGCATCAAGATTTAGTGCTTTAGACATTGACAATGGTCATGTGCATTTAAGATAAAACAATAGATTCTAAGCATGTACGTTAACACCTTTATTCATTATTGCTACAGAGTAATCTACAACGCTAGAAGTTTATTTAATCTCAAGCTAAAGATAACAATTACATTTAATTGATTCAACTCACCAATTAACTTAGAAGTACATCATTTCTATAAACCGCATTGTTACATGCTACCTAACATACTAAACAACAATTCTCACTATTGACAAATAATTTCAGTCAAAAGACTACTTACTTTGTTTGCAGCATTTTCTTTGTAAAACTCAACTAAAATTCATAAAGAAACTTGACTCTCAATGTTGCAATAGGACATGACTCACACTTGATCATGCAAAAGACCTCCAAAACACATTTCAATCTTAAAGATTCCCACAGGAGGGAACCAAGCGATCAAGTAACCCTTTTCTGACAAGGCACAAAATATAAATCGACACATCTTAACTTTTTCCACACAACTTCAATAACTTCCTTTAAACTCAGAGTAAGACACACAAGAACCCAAAACTATACTTTTCTTTGCAAAGCAACCAACAAAACCGGTGTCAAAGCCAAAAAGGCGACTAAAAAGGCGCAACACTAAACTCTTCTTCTTCGTCTTCAGCCAAGGAAGACAAAACCACAAACCGTCGAAGGATCAATCCGCGAAAACCAAATACTAAACATTTTTCCTTTGATTCAATCAACTAAAACAAAAAAACCAACCAAAACCGATCATCAGAACGGTCAAAGAAATCCAAAAGGATCCACCATCAACTTTTCTAATCAACTCCAACCGATCTACGACAGAAAGGATAAGCACTCTCCCTACGAGTGGTTAATAGTCTTTTGGTGATGGCTCTCACCGGCCACACCAATAGTCCACATAACATTACGACAAACAATAGAAGGTGACCGAAAACCTCCGGCTGTAACACCCCGGCATCTAGTATGCCTGAATGTTACCAAACATAGACTAAACAACATCTAAAAACCACAAATAAAGATAAATTACAGCAAAGGTGCAAATGCTAAAACCGAAAATTTTGGCAGCATCTCCTTTGTTTTTCCATGATTGAAGCAACAACAATACTATGACAAGATATAGCAAGATATGAGACCTCTAAAACAGCATTAATAATGGATATAGCAACATCTTAAATCAATAATACCAAGTCCAACCACTCCTCAAACTAAAACGAAGCAATTGAGGAAATCAAGAACATAATTTAACCATACACCAAGATTCAAGGCACTATTCTTATTATCATGACTTCAAGCGATTAAATTGTCTATAAGTGTGACACTACGGTATGGTGTGACATTATAGAATGTGAAATTAGAGAATAAAACCTTTCGGCTTGAGGTTTACTCGCGTTTTTGGGCCTTTTGAAGTGTTGTGTCACCACGGAGTGTCGGAACCTTAGAAATGGTGCATGATGAGGTCAAAAACATTATGAGATGTGGAATTAAGGTTAAAACCATAGGGTATGGAGGTTAATAGCGTTTCCGGGCCGTTTCCGGGGTTTTGGGCCTTCCCGGGGGAGTTTGGGCCTAAAAGAGGGGGTTGTGGGCCTTGGTGGGATGGAGTGGGAATACATTTAGGATTAGGAACAGGTGTGGGGGCTGGTAAAAGGCCTCCCCTCCCCCCTGCCCCCTTGCGCCCCACACCCTGCCCCTTGGGCGCCCCCACCTCTCCCTCCATGCCCTAGCCGCCACCCCCACCTCCCCCTCTCCCTTGCATGCGCCTCCACCTCCCCCATTGCTCCCCTTTGCTCCCCACCTCTCCACCACCTCTCCTCCACCCCCTTGCTGCCCTAGGGTGGCCTCCCCACCCCTGCACCTCGAGGATCCATCCATTGGAGTGAGGAGCAAGGAGCGAGGAGCGAGGAGCGAGGAGCGAGGAGCGATCCGGGAGGAGTTTCGTTGGGATTTCGGTCGTCGGGCGAAGGTATGGCCATGGGACTCCTTGGGGTTGGGCTAGGTACTGTTATAAGGGTGTTTATCAAGTTTTTAGATCAATTGGTGGTGCTGTAATTGAGTAGATTGGATTAGATCTAGATGTTGCCACGTTTCTGTTTTGGCACAGCATGAGCAGCCGACCTAGGGTTCGGTTTTTTACCAATTTAGAGTCCGAATTTGGCCGTACGGATGTTTAAGAAGTTGTATATAATTTCATTATCTTTCCGTGGATATAAAGAACGTTAAATTCTGATCAGCCGTTTGAAAGTTATGACTGTTTTACCGAGCGTATTAAAATCTGTGACGCGATTGGAACAGATCACGGTAATCTGTAGATTAAACAACTTTAGATTCTGAATCAGTCTTTCCCTATACCTATAAAAAGTTGGGAAATTTCCTAAGCTACGCGAGGATGTACTCGTTTAATTGATTCGGATTACCAGAACTCAAGTTATGCCGTTTGGAAGGCTGCTGTCCCGCCGGGACAGAACCTCTGTTTTTGGGTTTTGCGAGTAGTTGGCAATGTCGGGGTAGATGAGGGTTTGCCTACTGTTTTGTGGACATGATTGTGAGTGTGTGGTACCTATGTGCAGGTGGTGCAACCCCGGGAGTGCCTTCTACTTCCCGCCAATCCGTTGCCCGTGGTTGAGGCAAGTGTATTGTAATGAATAGCGACTGTAGGTTGTTTGATTGATTGAGATTGAAGTTTGAATATATGATATGTTCACATGCCATGCCTTAATGTTTGCCATTGATATGATGAGTATGTTTATTATGTGATGATGCCATGTGTTAATGTACAAGTTATCCACGATGATGCCATGTGTTAATGTACAAGTTAAATATGATGTTGGCATAAATGCATACATGGCATGTTACATGGCCCGGGCAGTGAGAAAGTCATAACTAGTCCGGGAAGGTCAGTGAGAAAGTTATGACTAATCCGGAGAGCCAATGAGTAAGTCCTACATCGTGATTCCATTCACCGCGGTGAACGGAAGCGAGGAGTAGGCACCCTCCATCTTCGGGATGGAAGGGGGGAGAGGGTGCACACCGACGGGTGTGTACTCAACCATACCGGTATGAGTTTCCAGGAAGATATGTGCATCGCATTGCATTACATTGCATTGCATTATATGAGGATGTTATATGAGGATGATTTATGATGATGTCAATGACATGCTTACACTATGAATATGAGATGTGTATGATGTTGTGTGTGAAAAGTGGTGATGAAGGTATTGGAATGTGTTTTCTTGTTCCATTGTAATATACTTGCTGAGTGATGAACTCACGCTTGTGTTTATGTTGTTTTTCTTAGGTACCATGAAACCGGCATGCGGGAAAAAGGGGTTAGCTACACATCTACACGTAGCTCCACACAAATTAGATAGTGTTACCACTTGGAGTCATGATAATGAAAGTATTGCCATGAAACTTGGAGAATTGCTTAACTATGTGCTCAGTCTTACTATTTGTTTCGTTTAGCTCATGAAGTGGTTGAAGGCTTTATCCTGGACTTATATTGTTGCTATGTCACATGTTATTGCTGTTTTAGATGCTTTCCATTATGATATAACTTGTGATGTTTTGTTGTTGCTCCGAATCATGGAAAAACAAAGGAGATGCTGCCGAAATTTTTGGTATTAGCATTTGTTCCTTTGTTGTAATTTAGCTTAATTCATGGTATTTAGGTGTTGTTTAGCCTATGTTTGGTAGCATTCGGGCATATTAAATGCCGGGGTGTTACAGTAAGTGTGGAGCTACGTGTGGTAGTGTAGCTAATGCCCCTCTCCCGCATGCTGGTTTCATGGTACCTAAAAACAACATGAAACACAAGCGTGAGTTCATCACTCAGCAAAGTGTATTGCAATGGTACAAAAACAATAACAATTCACATACATACTTTATGCTATTCACACATCATGAGAATCAACTCATAAACTTCTTCATTTATGCTCTCATATAACATTGTCATAATCATCTTCATATGCATCTCATAGAACATCATAAGCATCTCATAAAACAACGTCATCCATGCAATGCAATGCGATGCACATGTCTCTTTGAAGCACATACCGGTATTGCCGAGTGCACACCCGTCGGCGTGCATCCTCTTTCCCCTTCCATCCCGTAGACGGAGGGTGCCTACTCCTCGCTTCCATTCACAACCGTGGATGGAATCACGAGGTAGGGCTTACTCAATAGCACTCCGGATTAGTCATAACTTTATCACCGATCTTACCGGACTAGTTATGACTTTCTCACCGACCGGGCCAGTTCTCATGCCATGTATGCAATTATGCCATAAACATAAACAACTTGCATATAACTCAACTAATCATTGCATAGCATCATAATAAACCATTTTCATCATATCATGGGCAAACACTAATCATGGCAAGATATCACATCATGTAATCCATTTGCATCTAGTCAAGACTAGCAACATACAACACGCTACCATTCCAATACACTTGCCTTAACCACGGTCGACGGATTGGCGAGAGGATGAGGGAACTCCCGGGGTCACACCACCTGCACATGGATACTACACACTCAAAACGTGCCCACAAAACAGTACACAATCGCTCATCTACCCTGACTTCGCAAACTACTCCCAAAACCGAAAAACAGAGAATCTGTCCCGCTGGGACTGCAGGCTTCAAAATAGCATAACTTGAGTTCTATGACTTCAAATCAAGTAAACGAGTACATTTTCTCATAGCTTAGGAAATTTTCTAGCTTTTCCAAGTATTGGGAAAAGCTGATTCGGCCTCTAAAATTGTCTAATCTACAAAACATTACTTTCTGTCACAATTACGTCACAGATTTGAACACGCTCGGTAAAACGATCATAACTTTCAAAAGGCTGGCCGGAATTGGACGTTCTTGGTGTCCAATTAAAGGTATTCAAGTTATATACAACTTTCTGAATAGGAGCCCGACCAAATTCCGATTCTAAAATTGCGAAAACTCAAACCCTAGGTCGTGCGCCCAATCTGCCGAAAACAGAACCCTATGCAAACTCTAGTTTTCATCAAATCTACCCAATCATAGCACCACCTCTTGATCTAAAGGCATCAAAACACCCTCTAGAATAGCACCTAGACCATACCCAAGGATTAGCCCTAGCCATACCTTCGCCCGACGAACGAAGAATCTGACGAACACGCCTCCTGATCGCCCGATCTTCCTCCATGCGCCAATCCCGCCGGATCCTCTCATCGTGGATCTCCCCAATGGTGAGGGCAACGGTGTGGAAGAGCGTGGCAGCAAGGGGTGGGGTGGAGCTCGCCTAGGGCCAGCTAGAGGTGGTGGGGAGGTAGGAGCAAGGTGGCGGCTAGGGGAGGCAATGGGGGAGGCGCATGGGGAAAGAGGGGAGGGTGGCGGCTAGGGCTGAGGGAGAGGGGAGTGGGGGGCGCACCAAGAGGTGGGGGCTAGGTTTGGCTGCCAAAAAGTCCCCCCCTTAGGCCCAAACCCTTCCACTGGAGGCCCAACTCAACCCCCAAGGCCCAAAGTCCCCCGGAGAGGCCCAAACACCCGTAAACGGCCCAAAAACACGCTATAAAGTCGTACCGAAATGCCGAATTCTAAAATGTCACATTCTGGGGTGTCACACCAGCACCACAACCTCACTACATCATAAATATAGCAATTCAGACAATACTTTCGTAAATATAACATCATGCATCATCAGATGTAGCATTCAACATTAAAGCTTAAATACAATATTTAAGCGGATAGCAACGGTACCCATACCCTTCTGTCGGGACCCGAATTTGCAAATCCGGACCATCTGTGTATTCAGCACTAGTCCAGGAACACGCTAGTGCACACAGTCTCAACATTGGTAAATATCACAATCATACTCAACGAAATATAAGGTACCTTAAATAGTTAACCAAGCTGGTTGCTCGACCTTAAGGTCAAGTTACAAATATACGCCACGCAGGGCGAGAACTTAATAAAAGAGAAATAACAGCAGCGGAAAATAAGATAACTTCATGGCGCCATCCAATATACCACAAGCAACTGACTGGGCTCGCTCCCTAGTTAAATGGTTCCTCTTGGAGCTCCTCCTCCAAAGCTGGTGTAGACTCTTCTTCAACTGGTGTTGTATTGTGGCAAGGGTGAGTACTTGGTACTCAGCAAGTCATGCACAGAATGCAACTAATATTCTACATGCATGGCTTAGTATAAAGGAGTAGTTCAGGGTATAATTGCAGTAAACAACATTTGACAAGTAACATAAGTAGATTCGAAAGCAGTAGGAACAAGTTTAAGAGCAATAACTTTTCCAGGAATTAAATAAACATCTTTTCCAATCCTAACCCACATTTCCATCAACATCGTTACTAAACCCAAATCCAACCTTTCAAGTCCAAGTTATTTTCAAGAAAGTCTAACACTTGACTGTAATTCCTGAGCGATGTCCAATGCCGCGGACACGGCTATTCGAATAGATTTTACACTCTGCAGAGGTTATGCACTTTACCCACAAGATACAACCAAACACCACAAAGGCGAGTGTCCGTAACAAAGTCTTTCAGAAACTTCTAACAGCACAAGTGGGCCTCCCCGGCTATTGCACACTAACCCTTCCCTTTGCGAAGGCGAAGTTTAGGCCAATCAACCGTTGGATGGGTACCTGGCCGCAGCCCCGGTACGCTCCCCCGTACAACTACACAAAATGTATAGTTGACACCCCGAGGTCCCACAGGTACGTTATTAGCAACTTAATCAACTAGGTACGTCCCATTACAGACATGTGGTTGCACGTTTGACTCAGTTCAAAGGCTTGCAAGGTTAAGTCCTTAGGGTGACCAGGGCAAGACTACCCGAAGAACCAAATCAACGCTCCCGGTGCCACAACTGGCCCACCCGATCATTCTTGCCACATGCCCCGGTCAAAATCTATTTATCAAACCCCCAGTTGATTACCATGCACCACGTGCCATCAACAATCATAACACATGATACTTCTTTCAAAACAGGTGCAGTATCTCATTAAGTCAAAATTAGCATTTGATTGCCCAAAGCATTTCATGTGGCAAGGCTAAGCATACTACATCCGTCAAACTACCCATGTTGGCAATTTAATAATGTCCAACTAATAATCCACAACTAGGGTGACAAGGGGTCATGGCACATATTTAATTAACCAAGGTGTCATACAGCAATTTGGCATTTATCTATTTCCCCGGAATTAAATAAAGTATTTTCTAATTAAACTAGCATGCAATAATTTAAACCAATTTAATTTGAAAATGGGATCAACATGGTCAAAGCACAACTTGCCTTCAAAGAGTACTTGTTCTTGGTCTTGAGCTGGCTCCTGGGTCAACACTTCGCCTTCGAAGCCTTTGGGCACTTCAACGTCTACTCGTAAAACGTGCAAATAGCAATAAATGAATAAACAGTAGATAAAAAGTGTCAAAATATCCAAATAAAGTCTATAAACATAGAGAGCATAATTTTATGAATTTTTTGGAATTTGAATCGGCAAAATCGGAGTTAAAACGCAAAAGTTACAAGCGTTTAAAGTTTGAATAATCAATTAAATAATATTACAGAGAAAAACTTTGGTCCAAAAATTAAATAAAATTCACCATTTGGTAGATCTCAATTTTATAAAAATTTAGAAATTTGAATCACTCAAATCGGAGTTAAATTGCAAAAGTTATAATCGTTTGAAGTTTCAAATTTCAAATAAATCAATAATCCGAATTATTCTATTTATTTTTATACTGAAAAACCGAATAATGATGTCAGCATGATGTCAGCGTGGATTTTGATTTTCCACCGAATTATTTTTCTATTGAAAAATAGATTTATTGCGTCAGCCGGTCCATGGACGTGGTCCACGGTTCGGTTTGGGTCCACCGTGGACCCGGTCCACGAATACATGTCTCACTGACATGTGGGCCCCATCAGATGACGTTAGCGGTGACGTCATTCGCTCGGCTGAGGGACGGCTGACAGTTGGGCCCCACCGTGACGTCAACATGACGTCATGGTGCGGTTTGGCTCGGTCGCTGACACGCGGGCCCCACGTGACGTCACGGCTAACGTTAGTGGCGACCGCGGCTGACGTCATTGGCGACCGCGGCTGACTGGGTTGACCGCGACGGTCCAACTACCACGCACGTGGCATGATCTGGTCCGTTGATTTGAAAATCAATGGCCCAGATCGGATCTAGCCTCACGCATTAGGAAAACTACTCGGCTGATCTGGACCGTTCGATCTTTATCGGACGTTCAAGATCCAATCTAGAGTTTACAATGTGGCTAACCCTAGCCGTTCGATCTAGATCTAACGGTTGACATCTATCCAAGCACAGTACAGTTTTAGCTACGTGGCACAAACTGAACCGTTGGATCTAAATCCAACGGTTGGAAATAGATCTAGGAATTAACACGTGGGATCTCACCGGGGGTGACGTGGACGAATCTGGGCCCTTGGATCTTGATGGGACGGTTGGTGGAGCTCGAGCGACGGCGATGGCGTGCGGCGGAGCTAGCTCATCGGAGACGAGGACGATGACCACGGCAACGGCGTTGCGGGGCCCCTCCGACGAAGTGAATGGTACCCTCCGACGCGTCTCGTCCTTGCGGTTCCGGATCTGGGCTCAACGGCGGACGGCAGCGGAAACAACGTTTAACCGCGGCGGAACCCTAGCGCAACTACGGCGAGCAATTGTGGCGCAACCACGGCGGCTTGAGCTCGGCGGGTTAGGGCTACGGGTGCGCAAGGAAACGGCGAACACGATGGCGGCGGCGGCGCATTAAATAGGCCCCTCGGCGTCCGTGAAAATCGTGGAAACCGAGGCCCACACGGCTGCAGCGGCGGAATCCGAATCCATTTCGGATTCGGTGACGTGGCTCAATGTGGACCGTTGGATCAAGATCCAACGGAACGGGGGTTTGGGCTCGGGTCCGGCTCGGGCGATCTGGCTGGCTTGGTTGGGCTCGGGTTCGGGCGACGTGGCGCGATCGTGGCCGTTGGATCTCGATCCAACGGTCACGCGCGTTAGGGCTTGGTGACTTGGTTCAACCGGAGCAATTGGCGTGATCGGGTCGGTCGGACTCGAGTCTGACTCGGACTCGGGTCCGGTCGGATGAACAGTGAAACCGGTTCGGGTTTTTCCAGCGATTAAATAATCCAATTAATTCCCAGAAATTCATTTAATTCATTAAAAATAGCAAAACACTCAGAAAAATTCTAGAAAATATTTTAGAAACTCAAACAAAATATTTCCAACAAAAATTTATTTATAAAATCAAATTCATTAATTATTTCAAAAGGGAATAAATTCAAATAAATCCAAATAAATTCCAGAAAATTCCAAAAATTCACCAAAGAGCCAAATCTTATTTAAATTCATGAAAACCAAAAATTGGGGTGTTACATCTTCCTACTGTGTATTAGAGTGTGTCAAGTTTTAAATTAGTTAACCAAACTATTTCAGAATTTAAGGTTATTGCCCTAAGGCCAAATTTTAACAAGTAGACCTATGCCATGTTTCTACTTTTCCATGTCAATATTTTAGTTTACTCTAGAGTAATTTACTACATTCACATACCACGGACCTAAAGCCCGCTCTGATACCAACTGTAACACCCCGGCATCTAGTATGCCTGAATGTTACCAAACATAGACTAAACAACATTTAAATACCACAAATAAAGATAAATTACAACAAAGGTGCAAATGCTAAAACCGAAAATTTCAGCAGCATCTCCTTTGTTTTTCCATGATTCGGAGCAACAACAAAGTATCACAAGTTATATCATAATGGAAAGCATCCAAAACAGCAATAACAGGTGACATAGCAACAATATAAGTCCAGGATAAAGCATTCAACCACTTCATGAGTTAAACGAATCAAATAATAAGAACGAGCACACAGTTAAGCAATTCTCCAAGTTTCATGGCATTAATTTTAATATCATGACTCCAAATGATAACATTGTCTAATTTGTGTGGAGCTACGTGTAGATGTGTAGCTAAACCCTTTTTCCCGCATGCCGGTTTCATGGTACCTAAGAAAAACAACATAAACACAAGTGTGAGTTCATCACTCAGCAAGTATATTGCAATGGAACAAGAAAACACATTCCAATACCTTCATCAATACTTTTCATATTCAACATCATAAACATCTCATATTCACATTGTATGCATCTCATTGACATCATCATATAACATCATCATATAATGCAATGCCATGCAATGCACATGTCTCCTTGAAGCACATACCGGTACTGCTGAGTGCACACCCGTCGGCGTGCACCCTCTTTCCCCTTACATCCCGTAGATGGAGGGTGCCTACTCCTCGCTTCCATTCACAACTGTGGATGGAATCACGAGGTAGGTCTTATTCAATGGCGCTCCGGATTAGTCATAACTTTCTCACCGACCTTACCGGACTAGTTATGACTTTCTCACCGACTGGGCCAGTTTTCATGCCATGTATGCAACATCTGTCTTAAACATAAACAACTTGCATATAAACTCAACTAATCATTGCATAACCTCATAATAAACCATTTTCATCATGTCGCAAGCAAGAGTCAATCATGGCATCATATCATAAAAACATGTGTAAACCATCTCATATTCAAACATTACGGCTCCCTAAGCCGCAACCACTACAATACACTTGCCTTCACCCACGTGAGACGGCGTGGCGAGACGACGACGGCACTCCCGGGGTCACACCACCTGCACAATGGTTCAATACACTCAACCACATGCACACAAGACCACACAAGAACACTTAGCTAAACCGACTTCGCGATCTACTCCCAATACCCAAAAACAGAGATTCTGTCCAACGGGACAGCAGCCTTCGGAAGGCCATAACTCGGGCTTAACAACTCCAAATCAGATGAACGAGTACATTTTTATCGAATCTTAGGAAATTTCCTAGCTTTTTGTAAGTATTAGGAAAAACTGATTCGGCCTCTAAAATTGTCTAATCTACAGATCAACCAAATCTGTCCCAATCTTGTCACAGTTTTGAACACGTTCGGTAAAACAGCTATAACTTTCAAACGGCTGATCGTAACTACGCGTTCTAGGTGCCCACTGAAAGGTATTAAAATTATCTAAAACTTTCTCAACATACAGCTAAACATAAAACGCATCTAAAATTGCCAAAATCGCGACCGAAGTCCGATGACACAATCTGTCCGAGGATAGAACGTGGGACAGCATTGCGTTCTCCCTAATTACATCTAGCCACAGCACCTAAACATAAAATTTAACCCTAATCTTCCCCATCTAACCAGCATCTAAACTCCATGAATAAATTCCCCATAGCATACCTCTTCTTGGCGAGCCACCCGATCGACGAACGCCTCCTCCTCGCGATCCAATCTTTCCTCCGCTCGCCGGAAGCGCCGAAATCGCTGGATCTTCTTGTTCGCAAGGCTCCCCAACGGAGAGATCAACTGAGCGGGAGGTGTGGCAGCCATGGGAGGGGAGGGATCCTCACTAGGGCCGACTAGGGAGGAGAGGGAGGCACAAGGGGATGGGGGTGCCATGGGGGAAGGGGGAGGGGGAGAGAGAGGTGGCGGCTAGGATGGGGGAGGTGTGGGGTGCATGGGGTATGGGGAGGGGGCGCATGGGGAAACCCTAAGGTAGGGTGGCAGGATTTCCCCTCTCATGGGCCAAAAACTCCCCCACCAACGGCCCACTTCATCCCCCAAGGCCCAAACTAACTCCCCTAAGGCCCAATCTCCCCCGGAGAGGCTGAAACACCTGAAAAAGTCCAAAGACACGGCAATAAAGTCATATCGGAATGCCAAAATCTATAAAGTCACATTCCATAATGTAACAATTTTTCCAAACGCATGAGGTTAGATCTGATCTGGATCATTGGATTCCAAACCAACGGCCCAGATCGTGCCACGTGCATGGGAGCCGAACCGACGCGGTCCACGCGGGCGCGCCCGGTCGTCGCTGACGTCATGCGTGACGTCAGCATGGGGCCCGCGTGTCAACGGCCCACTCCACCGTGCGGTGGCGTCACCCGTGATGTCACGCTGACGTCACGGTGGAGCCCGCGTGTTAGTTCGCTCGGCCGAGCCGTGCTAACATTAGCGCTGGCGTCATCCGTGTGGGTCCCGCGTGTCAGTGACACGTGCACTCGTGGACTGATTCCATGGTGGACCGAAGCCGAACCGTGGACTGAGTCCATGGACCGGCTGACGCAATGCTGACGTCATAATTCGATTTTTCAATAGAAAAATAATTCGAGCAAATTCAATTTCCACGCTGACGTCATAAATCGGGTTTTTCAATAGAAAAATAAATGAATTAATTTGGTTTATTCTTTTATTTGAATTTTCAAACTTCAAACGCATATAACTTTTGCATTTTAACTCCGATTTGGGTGATTCCAATTTCTAAATTTTTATAAAATTGAGCTCTACATAATGGTGAATTTTATTTAATTTTTGGACATGAGTTTTCTATGTTTATATTTATTTAATTGATTTTTTCAAACTTTAAACGAGTTTAAATCTTGAGTTTTAACTCCGATTTGGGCGATTTAAATTTCTAAAAATTTATACAAATCTAATCTTTCTGTTTATGAGCTTTATTTGAATTTTTGGACACTTTTTATCTACTATTTACTTATTTATTGCTATTTGCACGCGTTACGAGTAGACGTTGAAGTGCCCGAAGGCTTCGAAGGTGAAGTTTTGACCAGGAGCTTGCTCAAGACCAAGACCAAGTACTTTTTGAAGGCAAGTTATGCTTTGACCATATTGCTCCCACTTTGGAAATTATTTTGATTTAAATTATTACATGCTAATTTAACTAGAAGATGCTTTGATTTATTCTGGAAAATTAGTTAAATGCCAATTTGCTGTATTCCACCTTGACAAAAATAATTGTACGCCATGACCCCTTGTCACCCTAGTCTGGTTTATGTAGTTGGACATTATTAAGTTGCCAACATTGGGTACTTAGACCATCGTAGTATATTGCTTAGACCTGCTACGTGCACATGACATGATTTTGGACTATCAAATGTTAATATTGACTTAATGAGATATTGAACATGTTTTGGAGAAGTATCATGTGTTGTGATTATTGATGGCACGTGGTGCATGGTAATCAACTGGGTTTGATAAATAGATTTAGACCGGGGCAAGTGGCAAGAATGATATGGTGGGACATAAGTGGCACCGGGGTTGTCGTTTGGTTCTTCGGGTAGTCTTGCCCTGGTCACTCTAAGGACTTAACCTTGCAAGCCTTTGATCTGAGTCAAACATGCAACCACATGTCTGTAATGGGACGGACCTAGTTGAGTAAGTTACTAATAACTTACATGTGGTACTTCGGGGTGTCAATTACACCTTTTGTGTAGCTTGAAAGGGGAGCGTACCAGGGCTATGGCATGGTACCCATCCAACGTTATGTCGGTCCCATACTTCGCCTCTGTTAAGGGAAGGGATGGTGTATGACAAAAGCTGGAGAGGTTCACTTGTTTAGTTTGCGGTCTTTGAAAGGCTTTGTTACGATCACTCGCCTTTGTGGTGTTTGACTGTATCTTGTGGGTAAAGTGCATAACCTCTGCAGAGTGTAACAACCTATTCAAATAGCCGAGTCCACGGTATTGGACACTGCTCGGGGATTACAGTCAAGGGTTAGACTTTCAGGAAAACAACTTGGACTTGAAAAGTTTGGTTGGGTTTATTGATGACGTTGATGGAAATGTGGATTAGGAAAGGGAAGAATGTTTACTTAACTCCTGGAAAAGTTATTGATATTATCGTTACTTTTACTGCTTTTGAATCTACTTATTCTACTTGTTAAATGCTACTTTACTGCAAATGACCCTGTTAGCCTATCCTTTGTATTAAGCCTTGCATGTAGAATATTAGCTTGCATTCTGTGCATGACTTACTGAGTACCAAGTACTCACCCTTGCCACAATACAACATCAATTGAAGAAGAGTCGACGCCAGCTTTGGAGGAAGAATACCAGGAGGAGCCGTCTAACTAGGGAGCGAGCCCAATCGATTGCCTGTGGTATACTGGATGGCGCCATGAAATCTATTTTATTCCACTGCAGTTATTTCTCTTTTAATAAGTCTTCGCCCTGCGAGGCGTATCTTTGTAACTTGACCATAAGGTCGAGCAACCAGTTTGGTTAATTAATTAAAGTACTTTATTACTATCGATGTGTATGATTGTGATATTTACCGATGTTGAGACTGTGTACACTAGCGTGATCCTGGACTAGTGCTGAATACACAGAGGGTCCGGATTTGCAAATTTGGGTCCCGACAACAACTCTTTATTCATCTCATCGGCTTACAGAGGAAAGATTACTACGAAACTAGAAAAGCAGAAAAAGTGTAAATAGGGTTGTGATTGTGTTGATTGTGATGCCTCTACTATGCCTGCAGCATTGACTGATCCGAGTCCTGCTTGGATACGGCAAGGAATCCGAGTCGACTAAGCTTTCCAAAACGGCCTCCTGTTACCAAACGGCTTGCAACATGCCTCATCTAGACTACCCTATGCCTTATCCTGCTGATATTTCCATGT
This sequence comes from Rhipidocladum racemiflorum, assembly GCA_036346355.1. Taxonomy (NCBI): domain Eukaryota; kingdom Viridiplantae; phylum Streptophyta; class Magnoliopsida; order Poales; family Poaceae; genus Rhipidocladum; species Rhipidocladum racemiflorum. The sequence continues at coordinate 50,631,457 of CM070589.1, forward strand.
ATATCAAATTTTCCAAATATGCCAAATTCTAGTGCAAACATATGCCCCCCATTTTTGGAAGATAACTCGTTGTCGGCTTTTACATTATCAACTTCTCACCGGATCATCTTTCAGAAGACTTTTTGGTAATTGCTCCATTAATGGCGCCGTAAAAACCTTAGTGCGCTTTGATTACATGTGTCATTCTAAAACCACTCCCGACTATTCACCTTTTTACCTTGCTATAAATATGCGGGCCCCTCCACGGTCACTTTCACACCTTCCAGCTCTCGTGCTCCCAGCAATCGGCTTTTTCCTCTACGCTTTCATCAAGTCCATCGTTTTCTTAAGTCGGCTGAAATGGATCCTTCCCACGTATTTATCCCAATACCTGAAAGTAACGACCAATATTATCTAGGACCGGCAGGAGACCTAGGAGCTGATACGGTTATCAACCAGGAAATTCCTAGACTTCCCTTATCGGCTTCGGGATATAACATAGCAGAATGGGGTAAGAGATTTAGGGCCTGGCGGACAGCTCTTAAAGGCTGGCGGTCCTAGTATATAAGGGTGTCGGCTCAGAAGAGGGCAGAGTGGGAGAGGATGGGCATAGCTGAGAACCTTCCCTTATCCCTAGCCAACCCAGAGGCTAATGAACCCTTAGTGGCCACGGCCTGCTATTTTTGGTCAGATTCTTTCAATGCCTTCCTTTTCCCTACCGGTCCCATCGGCCCAACTCTCTTAGATGTAACCGAAATATGTTGCCTTAGGCCAGATGGTGATCAGGTATTAGCTTTCAGTGGGAAGCCTCGATACAAACTGATTCAGTCTAAAGGGGAGGGGTGCCGTAAGTATATCTAGCACAATAACAAGGTAAACGATCTAGTACCGGACGAGGAACATGTTGCTTTCTTCAATATGTGGCTAGACCGATTCCTGTTTTGTGGAGAATCTTTAGGGCCAACCCAAGTTTATCAGCTAATAGCGGAGCAGTTAATGGAGGGGCGTCGGCTTGCCTTTGGAAAGACGCTGCTAGGGGCTGTTTACCAGATGATGCACATCATACGGAGTCGACTTTTCACCGGCTTCGCCAAGTATGTCATCGGTAATATAGGGGGCCCTTTGTGGTTCATCCTGATTTGGCTTTACTATATATTTAGTTGATCCATAATCTCTGAGCCTTTAGAAGAATCAGCCTTTCCTAGGGAGGATTACCTTGAAGATGCAAACCCCCAATACTAGGCTAGCCGATCCCAAGGGGAGAGATTCATCATGTGTTCCACTGGTGAGCTAAGGATGACCCCGGCCGGAGTGCACAAATATATATCCTTCTTTTTCAATTTAGACCAAAGTATCTTCGGCCAACAGGACTTTTGTTAGTGTTATGCCCTTGAGGCAGTCATATAGATGATTGTAGCATGACTATGTTTATGAATAATAATATGATTATTGGTCCAATGAATGTATATCATTTTATTTATCAGCAAGTATGTGACTTGCTTATGAAACTCTTTACTTATTGATATAATTATGAAAGTATCTCTGATTGGATATCATCGTAGAGGACAACGATGAATATATCAGCACATGTATTGATCGATGTTCATGTTTCATAGATCATGGGATATGGAGATATCATCAATATATTGCGAACACATGTTGAAGAACATGGGTTAGATAGACCCACAATGAGACACTACGAGAATGTTACATTCTTATGTGTCATCAGTGTATCTCATACATAGTAGATGTATGATCCTTAGACCTGAGATTGTCACATTTCCTACATGTGTAATAGTTTACCTTGGGGTTACCAAACACTATTTCCTAACTGAATAGTTATAAAGGTAGTTTTCATGTTTACTATGAAATATGCAGAGGGAAGTGAACAATCAAGATGGGATTTGCCACTCTAGTGTAACAGAGATATATGCATAGGCCACTCGTGTGATATGATTAAGGAAGTGCATGGTCATGCCATGATTGAGGAGTTAATCACAACTTATTAACATATCACGGATACGAGAGATGGATTTAATTGTCAAAGGATGACATGCTTCTCACCTTGAGTTCAATCTTCATATAGTTTGGCAAATGGATTATTACATGGGTACTTTTGATAGGTTCTGTCCGATTTGATCATGACGCGTTTGGGAGTTGGCATGCCGTGCAAGGAGCCGATACCAACTGTTGGATTGGAAAAGAATTTTCCGAATCCATGTCCAAATGTACGTGAACCTACAGGGTGACATACTTAACTGGCTGGGATGCATTAATTTGGATTGGATCCGTAATTAATGGACCTTGTGGGCTTAGCACGCAGATGGGCCCTGGCTGATTAGAGTTTCACCTTGTGTCTATATAAGGAGGGGAGGAGGGTGTGCGCAGCAGGCTCTCACATATACGGTTCAGAAGTGTTTCGCCAGAAACCCTAGCCACCCCCTCTCGCTTCCCCTACCGAGCGATCCGGTGCTTGCACACCGACGCACGGCGTCCTATCCCTGAACGTGTGGACTGCTGTGGTTACGCTGCTGCGACTACGGCGTACGAAGGTGTTCCATGACTGAGGCGAGGATAATCCACGGCGAGGTGAGGACGATCCGCAACCGAGGGAGGACAAGGACGATCCACGACTGCGGTGAGGACGATCCACGACTGCGGTGAGGACGATCCACGACTGCGGTGAGGATGATCCACTACAAAGACGTGCGAATGATTCCGCAACTGCGCGTCGAGTGGTAATTGATCCATGATCCCCTTCTTGCGAGTAGCTTTCTGGTTATGCGGTAGAAATTTTTTTAAGTTGTGCTCGCGTAGCATACCGCGTTCCTCAACAAATTTTTCTCCTATAGTGATGTAGTCGATCTTCCCTGGCCTTCTTTTCTTCATTTAAAAGCCGATAGTTCTTTGATGCCCCTGCCTACCCTCGAACTCTTCATCTCCCCTTGCATTCTCCACGTCGGCTTAAATACCAGGAATAGGACTTTTCAGCCTTCTTACGAGCTCAACTGGGCTTTGGACAAGTTATTCCTTGCTTTCCCCTGCTCGGTCGGCTGCAACCTAGAGCTAGGATAACCAATAAAACTGCCACAAAGCTAGTCCTCAAAATAGTCGACGACCTTCAAATCTTGGGGCTACCACACTTCTTCCTGAACTCGCATCGGGCAAGTCAGTTTTCGTCATGGTGGTCTTCTGTGGTGGGGGCGCTCTTGCTGGACAGGACTCCGTCGGCTATTATCTCTTTGTTTTTACCTGAGTTCCATGAGCCGACGGTAGTTTCTGCCAGCGAATCCAGTGCGAGTTCCTCGGGTTATACCGATTCATCAATAGCCGTAGAGGTATTGGCCTTTCGAGCCACTTACTTTCATCGCTTCTTCCATCGGCTAATCTAACCCTTACTTTCTATAGGCCAAGACAAAGAAAGCTGCTAGCAAGAAGGCAGCTGATGCACAGGCGGCGTCGGCTAGCTGCCGTTCAAAAAGGCCGAACTAGGCGACGGGCCTCACAGGGTTCTCGTCCGGCAATCATGGTGTTGATAGCCCGTCGCTGTCGGACATTGAGAAGCAGCACGCGGAGAGTACGCTTTTCTTAGCCGATGACCTCTTGTTTTTATCGGTAATCAATCTTACACCACGCCGATCATCTTTTCAGAGAAGGCAAAAAAGTTCAAGGTCACCGTGAAGTGGCTCAACAAACCATCGGAGCAGAGTATCGAAACTTCCCCTGGGGTATCGACTACTGAGGTAATTCCTTTTCGCTTGGTTTCATCTTTAAGAATGTCGCCTTAATTTTGCTACTAACATTGAGTGTTGCTTTCAGCTGACTCCCACGTTGCAAGCGGCAGATACCTTAGCCAACATCCAGGGGACATCATCGGTTGCTCCACCACCTCGTGCTCCAACGCCTCCAGTTCTAGCGCCTCCAGCTGTGCTCCCTCCAGTGCCGTCGCCTGTAGCCGTACCTTCTCCAACGCTGACCAGGGATCCAACCGATTTGCTGGGCTTCACTCTGGATGATCTGGACGATCCTGAAATGATGGCCACGGATGATTACCCGACCGACATTCAGAAGATCATCGAGGCGGCTTCTATGGTGTCAGCTGCTGTTACTTCAGCGCCTGGGATGCAAGAAAGGCTTAACCACCTTTTCTTCGAAGTGACGCAGCCGGAGGCAAGACTACTGGCTGACATGCAACCCTTGCAAATGGCAATGGTGGCAATCGAAGCCGACCTCCCTCCAGAAGCGATGAAGGCTCTTCTTGATGTTTGCTACCTGGACAGCAAGAGGGAGATGGTAGAGGCGGCAAAAGCTCGGATCGGCCAAAGGGAGGCTCAACAACCCGACCAGCGCGTCTTGGATAACTTAGTAGCTGAGGCCAAATCCAAGAAGCAGCGTTTTGACCAAGATGCCTCCAGCTTCAAGTCTTCAAAGGCCAAGATCCTGGAGCTTGAATCGGCCAAGAAGTGTAATAGTGCGGGTTTTCTCTGAGTCTTGGAATTTCCTAGTCTAGGTGTTCGGGCACCTGTTCGTGATCTGTGGGATTCAAGGATCCGGTGTGAGAGAGAATTATTGCCTTTTATTTCTTTTCCCCCACCTAATTCTCTCTCACTCTCTTACCATTTAAGCATTAAATATTCACTATTTACTCATCGAGAAGGCCCCTTAGGATGCAACAAAACTACAAAACAAATTCGTTCTCTAATTACCATTCCCAATACTTATAAATACGATTTATGATGCTTATCATAAGACATCCAACCAAGACTACCTCATCATGATCCCCATGGACCAACACATCATATAACCTCATATTCTAAATTTAAAACATAATACTTCAACAAATACTTTAGCATGATCAACCTATCAATCTTATACCATCCATACGTCAACTTTTCGACAATCGAAACTTATTCAATTAATCAATGACTTCAACAAGTAAATATCATCCCCACAAGACAAAGTTCGTAAATATGATTCTAAGATATACATTCATTAAGGATAAAATTTTACATCATGTTAATTATCGAAGGTTCACTCCATCACATCATGTTACAATTTCCTCCATTTAACCATGGTTTTCAGCAAGTAATCTAAACAATTACCACCACTACTAAGTCATCAATATGAATAAATGGGCATAATCATCAAACAACAACATTACTTTTAGCTACCCTATACATAGGTTATAACAAAATTGCCACTACACAATATACTCCAACTATTTAAAATAAATTGAATAAGTTGAACCATCACAAAGCTCTTAAGGCAACCACAAAATCTATGTCTTCCCAATTGACATCGACACTAGCATTATAGGAACACAACTACATACTTCCAAATATACTAATAGTTTGCAACGACACAAATAGCAACTCTAATCAACTTCCATGTTAAAGTCACTAGCCAACCCGGTTAAATTTCTCTATTAACACGTTAAATTAGAACATCTTTAAACAACCAGCAAAGTTTCTTTAACAATATCACTAGTTTACATCATCTTAATGTTCTAACTATGCAACAGGGTTTAAATCTTTAAACGTTATCGATGGTCATGAGCACTTTTAAAGCAAAGCAACATATTCTAAGCATGCACATTAACACATTTAATCATTCTCGCTATAGAGTAATCTACAACACTATTAGTCTACTTATTCTCAAGCCAAAGATAACAATCTCATTGAATTGATTCAACTCATAAATTAACTTAGCAATACGTCATTCCGTAAACCACATTGTTATATACTACATAGCACGAACAAAATATTTTCTGAACACCTTCATAGGTCACCTACTCTTGACGAACAGGATGCAATTCAAGTGTGTCAAATTTTAAATTAACTTAGCATAAAGTAACGATTCCCATACCCTTTCCCACTGTGCATCCATGTGTGTCAAATTTTAAATTAGTTATTCCACTTACACAAGTTTTTAAGGTTGCTATCCTATGACAAAATTTTGAAGAATAACCTAAGCCATGTTTCTAGGTTATCCCGCATCAAAATTTTAGTTGACCCTATGGTATTTCACTAAGTTCATACACCACGGACTTAAAGCCCGCTCTGATACCAACTGTAACACCTCGGCACCTAGTATGCCGCGAATGTCACCCAAACAAGTCTAAGCACGACCAAAAACACATAATTAACCATAAATTGCAGCAACTACGCTACAAGCTTTTAACAAAAATTCGCAGCATAACCTTTGTTTTTCCATGGTTTGAAGCCACAACAAAATTACCATAGTTTCCATGGGTTCATCATTAATTCATTGCAAAGACATAAATAACTACGTGACAACAATTAACTATGGGGGTTCATCACGAACCAATCACCATCGCAACTTAATAGAAGTAAACAACTCCAAAAGGATTCATAAGTTTTATGAACTAGTGAGCTCAATATAGTGATGTGGTGTTCTAATCCCTTTTCCCAAAAGCTGAGCATGCGGTACCTAAAAAAAACATAAACAACAAGCGTGAGTTCATCACGCAGCAAAGCGTATTGCAGTGGAATAGAACAACAACATTATTCAATAGCATCAATATCACATACCATAACACATCATCATAAGCATCTCATAGTTCATCTTCATAAATATCTCATAATCATCCTCATTCATGCAATGCAATGCAATGCACATGTCTCCTTGTAGCACATAACGGTATTGCCGAGTGCACACCCGTCGGTGTGCACCCTCTTTCCCCTTCCATCCCGTAGATGGAGGGTGCCTACTCTTACTGACTCGCTCCCATACACAACCGTGGATGGGACTACGAGGTAGGTCTTTCATGTTCACTACGTGTGTGATGCCTTAGAATTTGGGAGTTACCGTAGGGGGTTTTTCTCCCTTGTTTCGATTTCGGAAGGAATGAAGGAAATGTTGGGAGATGAAATAATTAAAGAATATGCAGCAATTTAATATTAAAAATTGGAGTTTTGGGCTAGTTTCCGCTGGGCTGAGGCAACCTGGGCCTGGGCCAGGAATTTCTTTTTCCCCCCTCTCCTCCCCGTGCCTTGGTGGGCCGGCCAACCACCCCCTCTCCTCCCCGTGCCTTGGTGGGCCGGCCCACCACCCCCCTTTAAGTGGCGCCCCTCCCCTTTGGCCGGCCACCTTCCCCCTTTGCCCTAGGGCGCCTCCCCTTCCTCCCCCTAGCAGCCGCCACCCTCACCTCTTCCTCCCCTGCGTGGTGGCTCAAGATCCACCACGAAACGCGAAGGAGAAAGCGAGAAGGGATCTGTGGAGGCGTGGAGGACGAGCAGATTTCAGATTCGGGGTTCATCGCGTGCTTTCCGTGGATTCTCGAGGAACGACTCTAGGTAAATTTTCAGAATTTTACCCCCTGTTCTACCTAAGATTAGGAGTGTTTTAGATCTGGTGGTGTTTGGTTTGGATGGAATTTGATGGGGGAGAAGGGTAGTTGTTCACGTGGTACTGTTTCTGAGAGGGGAGATTATGCAGTGCGGATTATTTCGCGGTTTAAGTGGCATAGATGATTTTTCCTTCAAACACCTATAACTAGAAAGTTGTAGAAAACGTCGAGACCTAGCTTCTGTAATTTTTTCAGAATTTTTGGGCGATCGGTCTGAGAGTTATCTCTGTTGGAAGATGGCGAACAGAATCTGGAAACAGATTTCGTCCACTGTGTTGGACGGTTGTTTAGGCATATTTAACAGCAGAATTGAAATTTTTGACCTTCATTAAAGTTGTAGATCTCGTCAATATCTAGCTACTGTAATTTTTATGTATTTTTATGAACAGTACAAAAAAAGATACGAAATTGGGAAGAGAGGGTGTTGCTGTTCGATCCGGACAGATCGGGGTTTTTGGCGTTTAAATGGGATCGGGGAGTAGGAAGCGTGTGTTTGAATTGTGTGATGAATTGTGATGTCGCTATGTACAGAAATAATGTTTGTTCAGGTGGTGCCACTGCTGGGCGTAACTAGGTTCTTCGCCCACGTCGGTAAAGGCAAGTGGAAGCAGTTGTATTGTTAATCTATACATTGTTGTTTGCTTCGCCTTCACTATAGACTCCAATTACAGCAATCATACATGGTTTAATCACTTGCTTTGAGGATTGTAATATCTTGACTGGCAGTGTGATGTTGTGGTTTAGCTATGAATCATGAGTAAGGTGAAGAATGATGTTGTTTACCGGATGAATTGTCTAAACATTTCATCTCTATGATATTTGCTTTCTATCCATGCTATATGATGATATGCAAACATGTGGACTCAGTGGGAGGGGTTATGAATGAATTCATGCATGAAGCATTAACTGCATAATCATGCATTGGAAGTTTGTCGACGCCAGCGTGCGCGACCGTACCGGTACAACACCGTGTGTTCCTGAGAAAGGGCACGGTGAGGAGGAATATGGCATAAGCATGTGCATCAATCATATGCATTTCTTGAAGTGGTGTGGACTCTTTGATGTGGTATTGTATATGAGGAATGCGGAATGCTAGATATATGGTGGATGTGTTATTTGTATTAGTTGTTCCGCTTGCTGAGATTACCCAATCTCACTACTTGCTGTTTTGATGTTTTCAGGTACCGCACATGAGTCGTAAGCATGAAGGGTGGGCTAGCAACACAATAAATTTTATGATGTCATCACGACTCACATGATCTAGTGCTTTAAATAATTCATTAGTTGGATGAAATTTTATTACAAATAAACCCATTGTTGTTCCCTTTAAACTTGTTCTCGTTTATGGTTGTCCCTTTAGAGATTTGTTATGTTTATGGTTGATTCCTGGTTGATTTAGACTTGTTGTCTCTAGTATTGATGTCGTGATATTATTCCTATTTGAATTGCTTATCATGGACCTTGTTTTTATGAATTGCTTCCGTATTATCCTGTTTTAGGGGAAATGCTGTCGAATTTTTTTTCTTGTACAACAGTTTAGATTTATGGGGTGTTACAGTAGAGAGGGTGCTGCTGTTCGATCCGGACAGATCGGGGTTTTTGGCGTTTAAATGGGATCGGGGAGTAGGAAGCGTGTGTTTGAATTGTGTGATGAATTGTGATGTCGCTATGTACTGAAATAATGTTTGTTCAGGTGGTGCCACTGCTGGGTGTAACTAGGTTCTTCGCCCACGTCGGTAAAGGCAAGTGGAAGCAGTTGTATTGTTAATGTATACATTGTTGTTTGCTTTGCCTTCACTATAGACTCCAATTACAGCAATCATACATGGTTTAATCACTTGCTTTGAGGATTGCAATATCTTGACTGGCAGTGTGATGTTGTGGTTTAGCTATGAATCATGAGTAAGGTGAAGAATGATGTTGTTTACCGGATGAATTGTCTAAACATTTCATCTCTATGATATTTGCTTTCTATCCATGCTATATGATGATATGCAAACATGTGGACTCAGTGGGAGGGGTTATGAATGAATTCATGCATGAAGCATTAACTGCATAATCATGCATTGGAAGTTTGTCGACGCCTTGGCGTGCGATCAAGAGCAGACAACACCGTGTGTTCTGAGAAAGGGCACGGTGAGGAGGAACATGGCATAAGCATGTGCATCAATCATATGCATTTCTTGAAGTGGTGTGGACTCTTTGATGTGGTATTGTATATGAGGAATGCGGAATGCTAGATATATGGTGGATGTGTTATTTGTATTAGTTGTTCCGCTTGCTGAGATTACCCAATCTCACTACTTGCTGTTTTGATGTTTTCAGGTAGCGCACGTGAGTCGTAAGCATGAAGGGTGGGCTAGCAACACAATAAATTTTATGATGTCATCACGACTCACATGATCTAGTGCTTTAAATAATTCATTAGTTGGATGAAATTTTATTACAAATAGACCCATCGTTGTTCCCTTTAAACTTGTTCTCGTTTATGGTTGTCCCTTTAGAGATGTGTTATGTTTATGGTTGATTCCTGGTTGATTTAGACTTGTTGTCTCTAGTATTGATGTCGTGATATTATTCCTATTTGAATTGCTTATCATGGACCTTGTTTTTATGAATTGCTTCCGTATTATCCTGTTTTAGGGGAAATGCTGTCGAATTTTTTTTTCTTGTACAACAGTTTAGATTTATGGGGGTTACAACGTGTGAACACAGAGGCCCACATCAAAATGGGACGCCTCTTCCATTATGAGTGCACATATGAAATGAACATGTATAAACTTGCATAAACATTTAATTCAACAATTTCATAACCAATATGTAACCATGTTCATCATATCATAAGCAAATATCAAGCATTGCAAGTTAACACATCATGTAGCCATATTGCACCTATGCAAGTCTAATAATCATACAACACCCAAACCCATCCCAATACATTTGCATAAACATAATTAAACACATGATCACCATCAATGCTCACATCCATAACTTCACATTCACATATAGCTAATCAACTCATGAATAAAAGAGGTAGTAACCCGACAGAAGGATTTCTACCAAGCGGAAGAACGAAATAATGCACATTCATTCAATCTCACACATCATGCATCACAATACACTTGCCTTCAACCGTGAGCGACGGAGTGGCGAGAGGTTGAGGGCACTCCCGGGGTCACACCACCTGCACATAAGTACAATACACTAAAAACATGCCCACAAAGTAGTACAAGAACTATAATCTACATCGACTTCGTAAACTTCTCCCAAAACCCGAAAACAGAGAATCTGTTTGTAACACCCCGACATTTAATATGCCCGAATGCTACCAAACATAGACTAAGCAACCTCTAAATACGACAATTACAAGTAAATTACAGCAAAGGAGCAAATGCTAATACCGAAAATTTCGGCAGCATCTCCTTTGTTTTCCATGAATTGAAGCAACAATAATATTAACATGTCAAGATAGCATAATGAACGATAGCAATAACATGACCAATCAGAAATTCAACCTCCATACAACTAAAGATATAAGTCTATCCGTCACATGTCAAATATGGCCTAATCATTTACTCATGACAACCAACGAAACATCAAAAACCACAATTTAGTTCAGTGAATTAACCATCACAACTAAAGGAGAGAACATGTCATTGTTTATATGTGTGATGCTAAGTGATGACGTGTGACTAGCTCCCTTTCCCGCATGCCGGTCTCATGGTACCTAAGAAAACACATAAACACAAGCGTGAGTTCATCACTCAGCAAGTATATTGCAATGGAACAAGAAAATACAGTCCAATACCTTCAATACCACTTTTTACATACGACATCATACACATCTCATATTCATAGTGTAAGCATAACATTGACATCATCATATATTATCATCATTTAACATCCTCATATAATGCAATGCAATGCAATGCGATGCACATATCTCCAGGAAACTCATACCGGTATGGTTGAGTACACACCCGTCGGTGTGCACCCTCTCCCCCCTTCTGTCCCGAAGATGGAGGGTGCCTACTCCTGGCTTCCAAACACCGCGGTGGATGGAATCACGATGTAGGACTTACTCATTGGCTCTCTAGAATAGTCATAACTTTCTCACCGACCTTCCCCGGACTAGTTATGACTTTCTCACCGCCCGGGCCATGTATCATGCCATGTATGCAAATATGCCAACATCATAAATAACTTTGTACATTAACACATGGCATCATAACATAATAAGCATATTCATCATATCAATGGCAAACATTAAAGCATGGAATGTGAACATATCATATATTCAATTTCAACTCAACAAAACTAGCAAACTACAACCCGCTACCCATTCCAATACACTTGCCTCAACCACCAGCGACGGATTGGCAAGACGTAGAGGGAACCCCTGGGGTCACAACACCTGCACATAGGCACCACACACTCAAAATTATGCCCACAAAACAATATGCAAACACTCTTCTACCCCGACTTCGCAAACTACCCGCACAACCCAAAAACAAAGGTTCTGTCACGTCGGGACATCAGAAGTTGTTTAATCTATAAAATACCATGATCTGTTCCAATCACGTCACAGTTTTTAACATGTTCGGTAAAACGAGCATAACCTTCAAACAGGAGGGAGGAATTGGACGTTCTTTATACCCCCTGAAAGGTATTGAAATTACCTACAACTTCTTCAACAGGCGGCCGACCAAATTCCGATTCTAAAATGGCGAAAACCCAAACCCACGTCGACTCCTCAATCTGCCCGAAACAGAGAACGTGGCAACTCTAGTTTTCTCCCAAATCTACCCATGGACAGCACCTCCACTTGATCTAAAAACATGAAATCGACCTCTAGAACAGCACCTAGACCCAACCCATAGATCACCCATGCCATACCTTCGCCCGACGAACGAAAACCCAACGGATCTCCTCCCGGTTCGTGCGATCTCCTTCCTTGCTTCCAAATCCACCGGATCTCCTCGTCGCGGAGCGCTCCAATGGACGGATATGCAGGGTGGTGAGGTGAAGAACTCCCCTAGGGGCATCAAGGGAGGTGGAGAGGGGAGGAGAGGGGTGGTGGCGCCATGGGGGAAGATGGAGAGGAAGGGGAAGGGTGGAGGCGCATGGGGGGCTAGGGGGTGGCGGCTAGGGTTGGGAGAGGGAGTGGGGGCGCACCAAGGGGTGGGGGCCAGATTTGGCTGCCCAAAAGTCCCCCCTTGGGCCCAAACCCTTCCACCGGAGGCCCAACTCAACCCCCAAGGCCCAAAGTCCCCCGGAGAGGCCCAAACACCCGAAAATGGCCCAAAACACGCTATAAACGGCATAACGTAAAGTTTTAACCTCCATTTTCACATTTTATAAAGTTTTTGACCTCAACATTCACATTTTATAAGATACGACACTCCGTGGTGTCACATTCCCCCCTTCAACAGGATTCGACCTCGAATCCAAGACACACCAATACGCAACCCAGTAAAGCAAAAGATAGCTAGGTTCCACATCTCATACCTGAGGCGAAAAGCTCGGGGTACTTCTCGCGCATGCGAGACTCCAGTTCCCAAACCGCTTCTCTCTCTGACTAAAGCCACTGGAAGTACACTGATCGAGACCCGATGGTAAGATGCTTAAGCGCGAAGACCCACAGTTCTAACAATAACCCACGATCAACCTCTTGCAAGAACTTACTCAACATTGAAACCCAAAGCACCCATACAAGACCTCGGCATGACCCAAGCGATAGGATAAAATCCCAAACAGACCACGGAAGGAAACGGTCTCACACTCCTCCTTCGATACATCCCTTGGCACTAAAGTGCCCGATCCCTTTAACCAAAGCCACTCTCAAGAAGGACATGGTTCACGTCTCAACCTCTCAACTGTGGTTCGTCGTATTCGCGACGACGCAAACCAAGTGAGACACAACACTCTAAGATTACTAACTGCTTGAACCATCGGGGTTACATCCTGATCTTTTACAACAAGACCAACACCCACCCCACTACCACCGAAAGGAGAAGTCTACTTTATGACCAGAGTTCTGAAAACCCGCAAATTCAACAACAACCGAACATCCATCTTCGGTTGGCACAACACGCTCAAAGATCGGCGACAAAAGATCCAATACACTTCCAAAAGGAAAAGCAATTACTAGCAACCACCAAGTGGTCCACTCAAGATTTAATTAGCCCTACCGAGGGACACATCAATGACACAAGTCTCCAAGAAGGTTTGAATTGAGTCCTACACAACCTTCCTTTACTCTTCACTTCCAAACTAGTTACGATCAACCACTAGCAATGCCTAATATCTTAGGTCATTACAAACCCACACTAGATTCCTCTTTCTAAGAAGGTTTCGCCCTCGCATTCTTCCTTTCAAAGAATCAAAACAAGGGTACAATCATTGAGTAAGCTCAACCAAGACCCATGAACCCAAAATGATCTACATCCAACAACTCGAACTCCAAAGCGCTAAAAGTCACATTAGAAAGAGTTCGGCAACAACCAAGAGTACTCATCTTATTTTTCCTAAGCTAAGATGCAAAGGAAACACAAATCTCCTACACCACAACCAACATACTAGAAAGAAATAGAAGTCTCGATTTATGACATGCATGCACACTTTTCAAGAGCACTCCGGATTAGTCATATATCCATATATGACTTTCTCACCGACCTGGCTCAACGACTCGTTTATCATTTAACATCTATAAACGATGTCTTGTTTACTTTTCACCATTCATTCATCATGTAACAACACTACCGAATAGTCACTCACAAGACGACTTCATCCTCTGTATCACATGAATAAAACTCGAATAGCATCGAGGATTGCGCAAGTTCATATAAACTATGACGACAGCATAGTTAACAGTAAGGCATCACATCGTATCAGAACCCACCAATGATAGAAAGCTAAACTCGCAAAACATCGCGTTTTAACCAAAATCAACATTTTGGAAAAGAACATCAAAATTTCAAGTCGAGCATCTGCTCCCACAACCGTCACAAATTTTCTCAAGGAGAGGGAAACTCATTTCCAAAAGGGAACACCTCACTAACAAAATCACTTTATAAAACATTCATAAAATTCACCTTTTTGAAGCACTCGCAACCATCACACACATTATGCAAATAAATCCAACTCCAGTCAAAAAGAGTTAAAAATTAAATCTCAAAAGTTTCCAACACAACTCACTATGTCCATCTGCTTCCGTTAAAATTTATTCCAAAGATAACTCAGGGTGAACGCGAAGAGCGCGATCCACTCAAAATCTTTTGGGTGTAAATCCATAGTCATAACACAAATTAAACAAAATAGCCAAAACCAAAGATTGGCACCAATAGCTACGGGTTTTAGGGAAACTCGGAAACACAACACAAGGAATACCTTGACCGAAGGCATTCAACCAAAATAGCAAACAACCACACCAGTTCAAAAGGTTTTAAACACCAGCTCAGCATGAATCCCACCATAACTTGTATTCCACTACACTTACCATTTAAGCGTTCAATAATCACTATTTACTCATCAAGAGAGTCCAACCGGATTTAACAAAATTTTACATAACAATTTCTTTCCCTAGTTACCATTCCATTTAAGATGCTTATCACAAAGGCACCCAACCAAGACTACATTGACATGATCCCCACGGATCACCAAATCATAATTCATCTTATTCTAAATTTGAAACATAGTACTTCAACAAATCTTTCAGCATGATCAACCTATAAATTTCATACCACCTATATGTTCACGTCTCGACAACCGAACCTCATTCAGTTAAACAACGACTTCAACATGTAACTATTATCTCCACAGGGAAGAATTCGCAAGTGAGACTCTAAGTTATACTTTAATTAAGGATAAAATCATTCATCATGTTAATTATCCAAAGCTCATTCCATCGCAACATGTTAAAATTTTCCTCTATTTAACCATGGTTTTCCAACGAGTAATTTAAACAATTACCACCACTACTTAGTCATCAATAACAACAAATGGGCATGATCATCAACCAACAACATTACTTTTAGCTACCCTATACAAAGGTGATAACAAAATTACCACCACACAACATACTCCAACTATTTAAAATAGATTGAATACTAGCATTAACACTGCCCTTAACAACATCATTAACAATAAGTCTTATGTCTTCTCAATTGATATCAATACTAGCATTATAGAGACACAACTGCATACTTCCAAATATACTAGTAGTTTGCAACAACAAAAAAATAGCAACTCTAATCAACTTCCAAGTTAAAGCCACTGGCCAACACGATTAAATTTCTCTATTAACTCGTTAGATTAGAACATCTTTAAACAACCAGCAAAGTTTCTTTAACAATAACAGCAGTCTACATCATCTTAATGTTTTAACTATGCATCAGGGTTTAAAGTTTAAACATAATCGGGGGTCATAAGCACTTTTAAAGCAAAGCAACCGATTCTAAGCATGTTGATTAATACCTTTAATCATTCTCGCTATAGAGTAATCTACAACACTAGAAGTTCATTTAATCTTAAGCTAAACATAAATATTACATTTAACTAATTCAACTCACCAATTAACTTAAGAACAAATCATTTCCATAAACCACATTGTTACATACTACATGACATGCTAAACAACCATTTTCACTTTTGACAAAACAGGATGCAACTCCACTTTTTAAAGATAACCACAACTCAAGAACCAGAACGAACACCGATATACAATTTCTCCTGTTCCAGGCAAGGAAGAAAACAAAACTCCAACAGAAATGCAGGAGAGCTCAACTCTCAAATTCCCAAATTTGCCCACAAAACTCTTCAAGAAATCTCAAGATCTATACTTCCAAGAAGGAAGAAGGATGCACTAGGGAAAACCAAATGTTCAACCAAATCTTTTCCGATAAAGATTCAAAACTTAGCTCCACCCAACCTAAGGTCGGCACTAGGAGAACTTCAACTCTTTTCTTAGATAGGGAGGACAACAACCACATATGTTTCCTCCCCAAGACAATCCACAATAACCAGCAAAACCGGGTGTCAAAGCAAAAATTATGACCAACAGACACGCCACTCAAACCTCTTCTTCTTCGTCTTCAACCAAGGAAGACAAAACCACAAACCGCCTACGGAACAATCCGCGAAAATCCAATACCAAAGACTTTTCTTTTGATTTTAGTCAACTCAAGCCAAGAAAACCAACCAAAACCGACCGCCTACGGAACATACGAAGGAATCCACCACCAACTCTTCCATTTGTCTCCAGTCAACTATCCGATCTACGACAGAAAAGATAAGCACTATACTCCCACAGGGGTTAATAGTTCTTCGGTAATGGCGTTAACCAGCCACACCGTCAAACCACACCCTTACTATGAACAAAAAGGGGTAACCGAAACCCTTCGGCACCACAACCCCACTTTATCACAATACCAAGAACAATACAATCAAATCTCTCAATAACATGGCAACATACATTACCAACTTTAGCATTCAACATCAAAGCTTAAATACAACATTTAAGCATAAGCAACGATACACATACCCTTTTCCTACTGTGCATCCATGTGTGTCAAATTTTAGATTAGTTATACCACTTTTGCAAGTTTCAATGTTGCTATCCTATGACAAAATTTTAGTTAAAACCTAAGCCATGTTTCTAAGTTATTCCACATCACATTTTAGTTGTACCCTATAGCATGACACTAAAAAAAATACACATTCCAGGGACCCACAGCCCGCTCTGATACCAACTGTAACACCCCGGCATTTAATATGCCCGAATGCTACCAAACATAGACTAAGCAACCTCTAAATACCACAATTACAAGTAAATTACAGCAAAGGAGCAAATGCTAATACCGAAAATTTCGGCAGCATCTCCTTTGTTTTCCATGAATTGAAGCAACTATAATATTAACATGTCAAGATAGCATAATGAATGATAGCAATAATATGACCAATCAGAAATTCAACCTCCATACAACTAAAGATATAAGTCTATCCGTCACATGTCAAATATGGCCTAATCATTTATTCATCACAACCAACGAAACATCAAAAACCACAATTTAGTTCAGTGAATTAACCATCACAACTAAAGGAGAGAACATATCATTGTTTATATGTGTGATGCTAAGTGATGACGTGTGACTAGCTCCCTTTCCCGCATGCCGGTTTCATGGTACCTAAGAAAACACATAAACACAAGCGTGAGTTCATCACTCAGCAAGTATATTGCAATGGAACAAGAAAATACAGTCCAATACCTTCATCACCACTTTTCACATACGACATTATACACATCTCATATTCATAGTGTAAGCATAACATTGACATCATCATATATCATCATCATTTAACATCCTCATATAATGCAATGCAATGCAATGCGATGCACATATCTCCTGGAAACTCATACCGGTATGGTTGAGTACACACCCGTCGGTGTGCACCCTCTCCCCCCGTCCATCACGAAGATGGAGGGTGCCTACTCCTCGCTTCCATACATCGCGGTAGATGGAATCACGATGTAGGACTTACTTATTGGCTGTCCGAAATAGTCATAACTTTCTCACCGACCTTCCCCGGACTAGTTATGACTTTCTCACCACCCGGGCCATGTATCATGCCATGTATGCAAATATGCCAACATCATAAATAACTTTGTACATTAACACATGGCATCATAACATAATAAGCATATTCATCATATCAATGGCAAACATTAAAGCATGGCATGTGAACATATCATATATTCAATTTCAACTCAACAACACTAGCAAACTACAACCCGCTACGAAGTTTTATAAAGTTTTTGACCTCAACATTCACATTTTATAAAATACGACACTCCGTGGTTTCACACTGTCCCATCGGGACAGCGGGCTTCCAACTAGCATAACTTGAGTTCTAAAACTTCAAATCAAGTAAACGAGTACATTTTCTCAAAGCTTAGGAAATTGCCTAGCTTTTTCTAATTATTCGCGAAGACTGAATCGGCATCTAAAATTGTCTAATCTACAGATCAACACGATCTGTCCCAATCACATCACAGTTTTAACAATGTTCGGTAAAACAACCATAACTTTTAAACGGCTGGACAGAATTTAACGTTCTTTGTGTCAAATCAAAGGTAATTCAATTACCTAAAACTTTAGTAACAGTCGGCCGATCAGAAAATGCATCTAAATTGCGAAAACTTAAGCCCTAGGTCGGGGTGCAAATCTGCCCAAGGACAGAACGTGGGACAGCATAGCAATTTCCCTAATCTCGTCTAGGAACAACACCTAAACATGGATCTAAAGCATGGATTCAACCTTCTAACCAGCACCACAACCCTACAAAAGAATTTACCAACACTTACCTCCCTCGAAGAACACTCGAACGACAAAAAACTTCGATTCCCGGCCCCGATCTCCCTCCAAACTCTGAGTCCGCCGGTTCCTCTCGGTTGCGGTGCTTCCCAACGGAGAGATCAATGGACTAGGAGGGTGTGGCAGCAAGGGAGGAGATGATTCCCTGCTAGGGCCGGCTAGGTGGTGGAGGGGAGGCGCAAGATGGGGGAGGAGGGGAGTGTGGCGGCTAGGGTTAGGGAGGGGAGTGGGAGGGGCGGCTAGGGTGCATGGGGTTGAGGTTTGGGGCTCAGGGAGGCCTAGGGTAGGCAGAAATTGCAGGAATTCCCCCCCATGGGCCCAAAAACTCCCCACTGAAGGCCCATGACTCAACCCCCTAGGCCCAACTCCTCCCGGAGGGGCCCAAACCCTCCCGGAAAGGCCCAAATCCTTCCGAAAAGACCTAAAACCTCTGAAATCACAAAAACATGGCAAAAATTCATACCGTAATGTCACAAGCTCCTCCCCAAGCCGGAACCTCCTCCTTCCTCTCCTCTCTTGTGGTAGGTGGAGGTGAGGTTCTAGCATGTGATTAGATTTGTGCATGTCAAGTGTTTGTTGTAATGCTTTCAAGAGCTATTATTTCCTCATCTCAAGTTTACATTGGCAATGGTTGATTTAGGGTGGTATCTATGCCCTCTAATGAAAGAATGAGCTCCTTCCCTATCACTAACATGCATGAGAACGATTACTAGGAAAGAAACAGGCCCCACTATTCAAATGGTTCATCCATATCAGGATTCGGTATATATGAGCTTGCAATGTAATCACCCGACATTGCAATGATGCATTACAGAAATGGATTCTGGAAATAAGGGGATATATGGTAGATATATGGTATGTAATTAAGGGTTAACTTACATTCGCTCATTCTCTATGAGGTTATTTTTCTTATGGAGTCTTGCAAGATTTAGACAATTATTGAGCAGTTTTTTCTAATCAGCTCATAATTTCCGTGAACTGTGGTGTTATGTCAATGCTATGATAAAATGATTCTTAACTGGACCTGGTTTACCTTGGTAAAAGAGATGGTGTAGGGTCTGTGAAAATGTGATAAACCTATATTTGGTAGCTTATGAATGTCGGAATTTTATATTTAATTTCAAAATTATCGCTTCATTAGGATCTGTATGAAGCCTTTTGATTCAATATTTCAAATAGAAACTATTTCTTTGAAGTGTGGAGAACTATTATTTGATATTCAAAGTGTCTTAAAATGTAGCCATGTAGGTCCAAGAAGTATCTCACCTAATATGTATCAAGTTTTAGCACCAATGCTTTGGTGGCAAATGGGTAACCAATACTTTCCGGCTTTCATAAAGGATTGCCTTGTTTACATTTTGAAATTGGTGTTAGATAGTTTGTTTTAATACCCTCTATTATGAAGATAGGAGGGCATGGTATGGTTAGATAATTGTGAACTTCTGATCCATACATTTTACTACCGCCCGGAGTTGCGTTAGTTTAAAAGTAATAGAGTTGTTTTAGGGTTGATCGTCGTTGTATTAAATAAAGTTGTGCTTGATCGTTTGGTTCATAAGTTGTGTTGTTATGATTTCTGTTTTCAGGAGGAGTGGCCCCTGCTTTGTGCGTCTCTCTACTTCACGTGGTTAAGGCAAGTGCATGTAGAATACTAGGATGCATGGGTGATATTTAATGTTAAAACTTAATATCTTGTTCCTTTTTTCTTACTGTTGTTGTTTGATCATACTTGCTTACGACAGATATGAAATGCTTATGAGATGAAAGGTATTGATATATGGTTAAATGATTATGTAAAGTATAGAATGAGAAACATTGCATCATTCTCATTCATATGCAAGAAATTGCTTGGGCCAGGGCAGTGAGAAAGTCATAACTAATTCGGTGAGGTCGATGAGAAAGTTATGACTAATCCAGAGCTCCCCAGAGTAAGTTCTACCTCGTAGTCCCATCCATCGAGGTGGATGGGAGCGAGACAGTAAGAGTAGGCACCTCCACGGGATGGAGGTAGAGGGTGAACATCGACGGGTGTTCCCTCAGCCATACCGGTATGAGCAAAGAAAGGTGCATGTTGAGCATGAAATCATAAGTGCATTGCATAGCATGGAAAAGACGAGTGTTGGTCAATGCGTCGATTGTGACAAATTATGTGCTTATGCTCTGAGTTGTTCATTATTTAGTGTGCCTGTCGTATTGCATGATAATACTAATAATGAATGGTAATTGATTATCTCTGAGTCGATGGCAACAGACAGGTTGAGAATGGATCGAGTCGTGGACTCATCCGAGGTTATCTACTGACGTATGTGTATTAAGTGAAGTTTGGACCCCATCAAATCAGGTTATAAAGTGAAATGCGATGATTTATGGTGGTAATTATGGTTTTAGGTACTTGTTGAGTTCAATTAGGAAGAAAGTTGTTTTATTATTATCCTTGTTGTTTAAAAGATTAAGATTCTACCTTTTCATGCACTTTGCTGAGTTCTGAACTCACGCTTGTTATTTAATGATTGTAGGTGCTTCGAAGACGACATGCATGGATGGGAGTAGTAGCACAATCACGACTTCTAACACCACATAATTGTCTCATTGACCGATAGCTTTCGATTTTAATAGCAAATGAAATTTCCTGTAAATAGTTGCTTTCAGTTACGTTCATTGAGTTCATGTCTTGTAATTAATTTGTGTGTATGTGCTTAGATGGGTCATGATGGTTAGCTGATACCATGACCCATGTTTGTGCTTGGTTGTTTTCTTAAGTTGCTTTATGTTGTTATATTAAATGTTATCTTTTGTCTACTGAGTGGATGTCCTAGTTTTAGGGGAGGTGGTGCCGAAATTTCTAATAATTTCGGTAAGTTGCTAGTATATCATCTTGCTTTGCTAATTCATTATAGCATCTTGTGCTATTTGATGTTTGAAGGCGTAACATTTAGGGCACGTTTGGTGCCGAGGTGTTATAGTTGGTATCAGAGCGGGCTTTAGGTCCGTGATATGTGAATTTAGTAATTTACTCTAGAGTAAACTAAAACTTGGTGTGTGGAATTAGAAACATGGCATAGGTATCTACTCTTTTAAATTCGGCCTTAGTGCAATAACTTTAAAAAATCTGGAATAGAATTGTTAATTAACTTAAAACTTGAAACACATATACACAGTAGGAAGGGTATTGGGTATCATTGCATTACGCTTGACTGCTGTATTTAAGCTTTGACGTTGAATGCTAAAATTAATGATTTATGTTGCTATGTTGATGAAAGAATTATTTGAATCATTATGTTATTGTGTCGAAGTGGTGCCGAAGGGTTTTTGGCCTTGTTCTTCCGGCCGGGTTTTTGGCTTCATTGCTTGGAGATAAAGAGAGAAGTTTAGCGATGAATTCTTTCGGATCGCTTTTACCGTTCTAGCGTCTGGTTTGGTCGGTTCCTTTGGTTTTTGTTGGTTATCGTGGGTTGCCTTGTGGAGAAAACTATTGTAGTTGTTGTTCTCTCCATTTAAGAAAGTTATCGAAGTTTTCTTGGTGCAAAAAACTTAAGTCATGTGGGAATTTTGGTGTTAAGCTTTACTGAAAAGGGGTTGGAGAATCGCTTGATTCTTCCTTTTGTGGAAATTCCCTTGCCCTATCTTCCTACATGGAATTTCTCAAGTTTGGATTGTTTTGGGGAATTCTTGTATACTAGAGTTTGGATCTTGTTTAATTGTGATTTGGAAATTGAGTTCCCTTGTGAGTTTTGGTTGAGGTACGTAAGCCTATACAAATTGGTGATTCAAGATTATTTATTGTCTGATTCTCGATTTCACTATTGTTTAACCTCTTTATTGCCTACTTTATTATTGCAGGTGAAGATTGAAAAGACCACTTTGGCACTCACTGATGATGACCTTTGCAATGTGCAAAAGGACATGTGCCAGTTCATTCGTCGTGAAGTCATGTGGTACAACTATTTATGCATGCGATTTGCTTAAGCAACCAGATGAAGATATGCAGTTTGTACAAGCGGACGGCTTAAGCCCACGCCTGTGAAAATTCTATTTCTGCAGGCGAGTCCTTAAGACACTCGCCTGTACAAGTACAGGCGGTCTACTTAAGAAACCGCCTATAGAAATTCATTTTACAGGCGGTTCTTAGAAACGCTTGTGCAAATAAACCAATTTACACATTTACACAGACCTTCAGTTACAGGTGGGTGCAAAAACACCTATGAAGATAGGTTACCACCCGCCTGTACAAATGGTACTTTGAGCACATGGGAAAGAGAAGTGGCTCACTCAGTTGCCCGATTGAGCTTGCCCTGAAGCTCGACTGCCTTAAGGTAATGGTGGCTCGGTGGCGCTAAGCTACAATTGTGGAGAAGGTGCATGCATGTGCAAGGTGGCAACGACATCCATCTCTGGCCTTTTATAGGCACAAGAGGAGGGAGAAGCTCCTGAGCTTGAATTAGGGATAAAGGGAAGAGGACACCACAGCGGCATTAAGAAAGAAAGAAGTTGGTGTGATGGCGCACACGTGAGGCAGAGGTAGTCGGCGGTAGTAGTGGTACACAATGGTGCTTTTGTAGGCTCAGCTGTAAACTTTGCTTACGTAGTAAACTGGTTTTTGAACCTTATCTAGTTCGACTATCAAGACAGCACTAACCACCTTATTTGTACCCGCTAAGTAAAGCAACAATGGTTCATCTGGATGAGGTGATACCAATGTTGGTGGGCTTAACAAATAATTTTTAATGTCTTAGAATGCCTTTTTCACCTCATCCGACCAGTGGAACTTATCATGTTTTCTTTTTACCTTAAAGAAAGGTAAACTACATTCTCCCGATCTGGATATAAAGTGACTGAGAGCAACCATCTAACCAGTTAGTCCTTGTACTTCCTTCACTGAAGAAGGGGATTTCAAGGACTCAATCGCATGAATCTCCTCATGATTAACTTCAATTCCACATGAACAAAAAAGGAACCCTAGTAATTTGCCAGAAGAAACTCTGAAAGTACACTTTTTGGGATTCAACAATATTCCATATTTTTTCAAGTTACAGAATGTTTCAGCTAAATCAGATAAATGATTAGAGAGTTTCTTACTCTTTACAACGAGATCATCTACATAAGTGTCGGGACCCGAATTTGCAAATCCAGACCCTCTCTGTATTCAGCACTAGTCCAGGATCAAGCTAGTGCACACAGTCTCAACATCGATAAATATCACAATCATACACATCAATAGTAGTAAAGTACTTTAATTAAAATAACCAAACTAGTTGCTCGACCTTATGTTCAAGTTACAAGAGTACGCCACACAGGGCGAAAACTTATTAAAGGAAATAAACTGCAACGGAATAAAAGCATCAACGTAGTGCCATCCAGTATACCACAGGCAACTGATTGGGCTCGCCCCTAGTTTGTGATGGGTTATAAGCATGGAAAACAAAAAAATTTCCTACGAATGCAACCAAACACCAAGATCATATCTAGGAGATGCATGCAAACGGTTTCAGAAGGACTCACCCTCGTAGACCGAAAGCGGGAATAACGTTCCCGCAAACAAACGTGGTTGAAGTAGAGGTACACGCCCGACTTCAAAGTCGCGAAGATGAGCGCCACAAACGGCAGCGCCTCCGTACTTGGTCACACGTACGGAACAACGACGACCTCCAATCCCTCGATCCAAGGCAGCGGAAGTAGAGGATCCACGGAAACTCCAACAACACTACGACTTAGTGGTGGTGGTGGAGAAACTATTTCAGCACGCTTAAGCCAAGCTCCTGCTTGAAAGGTGGAACAGCAGGAGGAGGGAGAAAGGACCAACCAAAGGGTTATGGAGATTAGTACATGAGAGAGGAGCTCCACCCTCCCTTTTATAGGAGTGAGTGGACTCTCCACTCTCTCCATGTGAATGGACTCTCCATTCCCTTCATGTGAATGGACTCTCCATTCCCTTCATGTGAATGGACTCTCCATTAAATAAATAAACAATTTTATTTTTGTTATTTTAATATTTGTTAATTCTTTTAATTAACAAAAATAAACACATACCCCCTTGAACTATTCCGATATCCCGAAACTATTCCGGTGCTGTCCAAACTTTTCTCCGGTGTTCCGTATCCACTCAAAAGCGTCGATGAACCTTAAGTGTGTCACCCTACGGTTCGTGAATAAAATGGACATGATCAAGACACCTCTCTGATCAATAATCATCAGCGGGATCTGGAGATCCATAATGACTCCCACTTACTCAACGATGAACTAGTGATCGTGTGAACCAAAAACAACATAACCAATTCCTTTTGTCTCGCGATATATTACTTATCCGGGATCCGATCATTGGTATCAACTATACCTAGTTTGATCCCGTTACCGACAAGTACTCTTTACTCGTTCCGTGATATGACATTCTTGTGACCTAGTCACGTGCTTGCAAGCGATGTCAATGTGATATCACCGAGAGGGCCTAGAGTATATCTCTCCATCATCTGGATGGACAAATCCCACTCTTGATGCATCAGCCTCAACTAATACTTTCATAGTACCCAAATCCATCTTTATAGTCACCGTGTTACGGAGTGACGTTTGATGTCACCAAAGTACTCTTCCGGAGTTAGTGATTGACATCATCTCATGGTCTAAGGAAAAGAGCTATTTTGTATATGTTCAGTACAGCAACAAACTTTAATGACTTGATCGAATTTGCTATACCAACTTGGGTGTGTGTTCATCACATCATTCTTCTAATAATGTGACCCCGTTATTAACAACATCCAATGTTCATGATCAGGAAACCTTGATCATCAGTTAATCAACGAGCTAGTTTAAAAGAGAGGCTTTACTAGGAACCTTTTTGTTTATTAAACACACATGTATCAACGTTTCCGGTTAATACAATTTTAGCATGAGAAATAAACATCTATTATAAACATGGAATAAGATAATAAACAATTTATTATTGCCTCTCGGGCATATTCCCTTCAGTTTGTTGGCTCCTCCTCGAAATCCTCCTCCAAGGCTGGCGTAGACTTTTCTTCGACTGATGATTGTATTGTTGCAAGGGGGTGAGTACTTGGTACTCAGCAAGTCATGCACAGAATGCAAACTAATATTCTACATGCAAGGCTTAGTACAAGGAATGCTTCATGGTTCATTTGCAGTAAAACATCAAATAATAAGTAGCATAAGTAGATTCGAAAGCAGAAAAAGTAAAGATAATATCCATAACTTTTCCAGGAGTTAAGTAAACACTTTCCCTTTCCTAGTCACATTTCCATCAACGTCATCAATAAAACCAACCAATCTTTTCAAGTCCTGGTTGTTTTCATGAAAGTCTAACCCTTGACTGTAATCCCCGAGCAATGTCCAGAGCCGTGGACTCGGCTATTTCAATAGGTTGTACACTCTGCAGAGGTTATGCACTTTACCCACAAGATACAGTCAAACACCACAAAGGCGAGTGATCGTAACAAAGCATTTCAGAGACCGCAAACTACACAAGTGAACCTCTCCGGTTTTTGCCATACACCATCCCTTCCCTTAATAGAGGCGAAGTATGGGACCGACATACCGTTAGACGGGTACCATGCCATAGCCCTGGTATGCTCCCCTTTCAAGCTACACAAAAGGCGTAGTTGACACCCCGAGGTACCACATGCAAGTTATTAGTAACTTACTCAACTAGGTCCGTCCCATTACAGACATGTGATTGCACGTTTGACTTAGACCAAAGGCTTGCAAGGTTAAGTCCTCAGGGTGACCAGGGCAAGACTACCCGAAGAACCAAAACGACATCCTCGGTGCCACTCGTGGCCCACCATATCATTCTTGCCACTTGCCCCGGTCTAAATCTATTTATCAAACCCTGTTGATTACCATGCACCACATGCCATCATCATCATCACAACACCTGATACTTCTCCAAAACAGGTTCAATATCTCATTAAGTCAATATTAACATTTGATTGTCCAAAATCATGTCATGTGCACGTAGCGGGTCTAAGCAGTAACTACAATGGTCTAAATACCCAATGTTGGCAATTTAATAATGTCCAACTACTTAAACCAGACTAGGGTAACAAGGGGTCATGGCATACAATTATTTATGTCAAGGTGGAATACAGCAAATTGGCATTTAACTATTTTTCCAGAATTAATCAAAGCATCTTCTAATTAAATTAGCATGCAATAATTTAAATCAAAATAATTTCCAAAGTGGGAGCAATATGGTCAAAGCATAACTTGCCTTCAAAAAGTACTTGTTCTTGGTCTTGAGTTGGCTCTTGGGTCAAAACTTCACCTTCGTAGCCTTCCGGCACTTCTACGTCTACTCGTAACACGTGCAAATAGCAATAAATATTTAAATAGCGGACAAAAGTGTCCAAAAATTTAAATAAAATTCATAAACAGAGAGAGCACATTTTTATAAATTTTTAGAAATTTGGATCGTCCAAATCGGAGTTAAAGCGCAAAAGTTATACCTGTTTAAAGTTTGAAAAATCAATTAAATAAATATAAACAGAAGAAAACTCATGTCCAAAAATTAAATAAAATTCACCATTAAGTAGAGCTCAATTTATAAAAATTTAGAAATTGGAATCACTCAAATATGAGTTAAAACGCAAAAGTTATAAGCGTTTGAAGTTTGAAAAATCAAATAAAAGAATAAACCGATTTAATTCATTTATTTTTCTATTGAAAAATTGATTTATTGCATCAGCTGACGTCAGCATGGAAATCGAATTTCCACCGAATTATTTTTCTATTGAAAAATGGAATTATGACGTCAGCATTGCGTCATCCGGTCCATGGACTCGGTCCACAGTTCGGGCTTGGTCCACCGTGGACCCGGTCCACGGGTGCACGTGTCACTGACACATGGGACCCACTGGATGACATCATCGCTGACGTCATCACCGCTCGACCGAACGGCTCTGACAGCTGGACCCCACCATGACGTCAGCATTGTAACACACCGACATCTAGTATGCCTAAATGTTACCAAACATAGTCTAAACAACATCTAAATACCACAAATCAAGATAAATTACAGGAAAGGTGCAAATGCTAAAACCAAAAATTTCGGCAGCATCTCCTTTGTTTTTCCATGATTCGGAACAACAACAAAGTATCACAAGTTATATCATAATGGAAAGCATCTAAAACAACAATAACAGGTGACATAGCAACAATATAAGTCTAGGATAAAGCATTCAACCACTTCATGAGCTAAATGAATCAAATAATAAGATCGAGCACACAGTTAATGTGACACTACGGGAGGTTGAAACAATTATAAAACGTGAAATTGGATATTTAAAACCTTACGGTATGAGGTTTTAGCGAGTTTTGGGCCATTTCCGGGTGTTTGGGCCTGTCCGAGAGATTTTGGGCCTTGGGGGAAGCAGTTTGGGCCTTGGGGGATCAAGTTGGGCCATAGGTGGGGATCACTTGGCCCATGTGGGGGAGGTGGGGCAGCAAAATCCTGCCCCATGCGCCCCTAACCCTAGCCGCCACTCCACCTCCTCCTCCCACCACCTAAGCCGCCACCCCCACCTTGGGCGCCTCCTCTCCCCATGCGCCATCCCCATCCCTCTCCACCATCCTTGCTGCCCCTAGGGGAGATCCCCACCTTGCCACCTCGCTGTACCCTCCATCGGGAAGCCCCGCGACGAGGAGATCCGGCGCGAGGAGGATGATCGGGGAACCCGGGATGAAGGATTTCGGCGTTCGTCGTTCTTCGGGCTGAGGTATGGCTAGGGGAATCCTTGGGGTTGGTTTAGGTGCTATGCTAGAGGGTATTTGGATGCTTTTAGATCAAGTGGTGGTGCTGTGATTGGGCAGATTAGATGAAAACTAGAGTTTGCCACGTTCTCTGCTTCGGGCAGATTGTGCAGTCGACCTAGGGTTTGAGTTTTCACGACCTTAGAGTCGGATTTTGGTCGGCCGCCTGTTGAGAAAGTTGTAGGTAACTTCAATACCTTTCAGTGGACATAAAGAACGTCCAATTCCGCCCAGCCGTTTGAAAGTTATGCTCGATTTACCGAACGTGTTCAAATTTGTGACGTAGCTCGGACAAAACGTAGTGTTTTGTAGATTAAACAACTATAGATTCCGAATCAGCTTTTCCGTATACTTAGAAAAAGTTAGGAAATTTCCTAAGCTACGCGAGGATGAACTCGTTTAATTTATTCGGTGTAACACCCCGGCATTTAATATGCTCGAATGCTACCAAACATAGACTAAGCAACCTCTAAATACCACAATTACAAGTAAATTACAGCAAAGGAGCAAATGCTAATACCGAAAATTTCAGTAGCATCTCCTTTGTTTTTCCATGACTTGAAGCAACAATAATATTAACATGTCAAGATAGCATAATGAACGATAGCAATAACATGACCAATCGGAAATTCAACCTCCATACAACTAAAGATATAAGTCTATCCGTCACATGTCAAACATGGCCTAATCATTTACTCATGACAACCAACGAAGCATCAAAACCACGATTTAGTTCAGTGAATTAACCATCACAACTAAAGGAGAGAACATGTCATTGTTTATATGTGTGATGCTAAGTGATGACGTGTGACTAGCTCCCTTTCCCGCATGCCGGTTTCATGGTACCTAAGAAAAACACATAAACACAAGCGTGAGTTCATCGCTCAGCAAGTATATTGCAATGGAACAAGAAAATACATTCCAATACCTTCATCACCACTTTTCACATACGACATCATGCACATCTCATATTCATAGTGTAAGCATATCATTGACATCATCATATATCATCATCATTTAACATCCTCATATAATGCAATGCATTGCAATGCGATGCACATATCTCCTGGAAAGTCATACCGGTATGGTTGAGTACACACCCGTCGGAGTGCACCCTCTCCCCCCTTCCATCCCGAAGATGGAGGGTGCCTACTCCTCGCTTCCATACACCGCGGTGGATGGAATCACGATGTAGGACTTACTCATTGGCTCTCCGGAATAGTCATGACTTTCTCACCGACCTTCCCTGGACTAGTTATGACTTTCTCACCGCTCGGGCCATGTATCATGCCATGTATACAAATATGCCAACATCATAAATAACTTTGTACATTAACACATGGCATCATAACATAATAATCATATTCATCATATCAATGGCAAACATTAAAGCATGGAATGTGAACATATCATATATTCAATTTCAACTCAACAAAACTAGCAAACTACAACCCGCTACCCATTCCAATACACTTGCCTCAACCATGGGCGACGGATTGGCGATACGTACAGGGCACCCCCGGGGTCACAACACCTGCACATAGGCACCACACACTCAAAATCATGCCCACAAAACAATACGCAAACACTCTTCTACCCCGACTTCGCAAACTACCCGTACAACCCAAAAACAGAGGTTATGTCCCGTCGGGACAGCAGACTTGCAACGAGCATAACTTGGGTTCTACGACTCCGAATCGATTAAACGAGTACATCCTCGCATAGCTTAGGAAATTTCCTAACTTTTTCTAAGTATATGGAAAAGCTGATTCAGAATCTAAAGTTGTTTAATCTACAAAATACCGTGATCTTTTCCAATCACGTCACAGTTTTTAACACGTTCGGTAAAACGAGCATAACATTCAAACGGCTGGGCGGAATTGGACGTTCTTTATACCCACTAAAAGATATTGAAATTACCTACAACCTATTCAACAGGCAGCCGACCAAATTCCGAATCGAAAATGGCGAAAACCCAAACCCTAGGTCGACTGCTCAATCTGCCCGAAACAGAGAACGTGGCAACTCTAGTTTTCTCCCAAATCTACCCATGGACAACACCTCCACTTGATCTAAAAACATGAAATCGACCTCTAGAACAGCACCTAGACCCAACCCATAGATCACCCATGCCATACCTTCGCCCGACGAACGAAAACCCAACGGATCTCCTCCCAGTTCGCGCGATTTCCTTCCTTGCTTCCAAATCCACCGGATCTCCTCTTCGCGGAGCGCTCCAATGGACGGATCTGCGGGGTGGTGAGGTGGAGAACTCCCTTAGGGGCAGCAAGGGAGGTGGAGAGGGGAGGAGAGGGGTGGTGGCGCCATGGGGGAAGATGGAGAAGAAGGGGAAGGGTGGAGGCGCATGGGGGGGCTAGGGGCTGGCGGCTAGGGTTGGGAGAGGGAGTGGGGGCGCACCAAGGGGTGGGGGCCAGATTTGGCTGCCCAAAAGTCCCCCCCTTGGGCCCAAACCCTTCCACCGGAGGCCCAACTCAACCCCCAAGGCCCAAAGTCCCCCGGAGAGGCCCAAACACCCGAAAATGGCCCAAAAACACGCTATAAATGGCATAACGTAAAGTTTTAACCTCCATTTTCACATTTTATAAAGTTTTTGACCTCAACATTCACATTTTATAAGATACGACACTCCGTGGTGTCACATTCTCTCCCCCTTCAACAGGATTCGACCTCGAATCCAAGACACCAATACGCAACCCAGCAAAGCAAAAGATAGCTAGGTTCCACATCTCATACCTGAGGCGAAAAGCTCGGGGTACTTCTCGCGCATGTGAGACTCCAGTTCCCAAACCGCTTCTCTCTCTGACTAAAGCCACTGGAAGTACACTGATCGAGACCCGATGGTAAGATGCTTAGGCTCGAAGACCCACAGTTCTAACAATAACCCACGTTCAACCTCTTGCAAGAACTTTACTCAACATTGAAACCCAAAGCACCCATACAAGACCTCGGCATGACCCAAGCGATAGGATAAAATCCCAAACAGATCACGAAAGGAAACGGTCTCACACTCCTCCTTCGATACATCCCTTGGCACTAAAGTGCCCGATCCCTTTAACCAAAGCCACTCTCAAGAAGGACAAGGTACCAACTTCTAGATCCCTTTAACCAAAGCCACTCTCAAGAAGGACAATAGTGATTCACGTCTCAACCTCTCAACTGTGGTTCGTCGTATTCGCGACGACGCAAACCAAGTGAGACACAACACTCTAAGATTACTAACTGCTTGAACCATCGGGGTTACATCCTGATCTTTTACAACAAGACCAACACCCACCCCACTACCACCGAAAGGAGAAGTCTACTTTATGACCAGAGTTCTGAAAACCCGCAAATTCAACAACAACCGAACATTCCTCTTCGGTTGGCACAACACGCTCAAAGATCGGCGACAAAAGATCCAATACACTTCCAAAAGGAAAAGTAATTACTAGCAACCACCAAGTGGTCCACTCAAAATTTAATCAGCCCTACCGAGGGACACATCAATGACACAAGTCTCCAAGAAGGTTTGAATTGAGTCCTACACAACCTTCCTTTACTCTTCACTTCCAAACTAGTTACGATCAACCACTAGCAATGCCTAATATCTTAGGTCATTACAAACCCACTGCTCAAACCAACGGGGTTACATGCTGATCTTTTACAACAAGACCAACACCCACCCCACTACCACCGAAAGGAGAAGCCTACGTTATGACCAGGGTTCTGAAAACCCGCAAATTCAACAACAACCGAACATTCCTCTTCAGTTGGCACAACACGATCAAAGATCGGCGACAAAAGATCCAATACTGTTCAAAAACAGAAAGCAATTACTAGCAACCACCAAGTGGTCCACTAATAATTTGATCAACCCTATCGAGGAACACCTCAATGACAATTCTCCAAGAAAATTTGTATTGGGTCATACCCAACCTTCCTTTACTCTTCACTTCCAAACTAGTTACGATCAACCACTGGCAACGCCTAATATCTTAGGTCATTACTAACCTACACTAAATTTTCCTTTCTTAGAAGGTCTCGCCCTCGCATTCTTCCTTTCAAAGAACCAGAACAAAGGGTACAATCATTGGGTAAGCTCAACCAAAACCCATGAACCCAAAATGATCCACATACAACAACTCAAACTCCAAAGTGCTAAAAGCCACTTTGGAAAGAATCCGGCAACAACCAAAGAGTACTCATCTTATTTTTCCTAAGCTAAGATGCAAAGGAAACACAAATCTTCTACACCACAACCAACATACCAGAAAGAAATAGAAGTCTCGATTTATGACATGCATGCACATTTTTCAAGAGCACTCCGGATAGTCATATATCCATATATGACTTTCTCACCGACCTGGCACATCGACTCTTTCATCATTTAACATCTATAAACGATGTCTTGTTTACTTTTCACCATTCATTCATCAGGTGACAATACTACCGAATAGTCACTCACATGACGACTTCATCCTCTATATCACATGAATAAAACTCGAATAGCATCGAGGATTGCGCTAGTTCATATAAACTATGACGACAACATAGTTAACAGTAAGGCATCACATCGTATCAGAACCCACCAATGATAGAAAGCTAAACTCGCAAAACATCGCGTTTTAACCAAAATCAACATTTTGGAAAACAACATCAAAATTTCAAGTTGAGCATCTGCTCCCACAACCGTCACAAATTTTCTCAAAGAGAGGGAAACTCATTTCCAAAAGGGAACACCTCACTAACAAAATCACTTTATAAAACATTCATAAAATCCACCTTTTTGAAGCACTCGCAACCATCACACACATTATGCAAATAAATTCAACTCCAGTCAAAAAGAGTTACAAATTAAATCTCAAAAGTTTCCAACACAGCCCACTATGTCTATCTGCTTCTGTTAAAATTTATTCCAAAGATAATTCAGGGTGAACGCGAATGAGCGCGATCCACTCAAAAACTTTTGGGTGTAAATCCATACTCATAACACAAATTAAACAAAATAGCCAAAACCAAATATTGGCACCAATAGCTACGGGTTTTAGGGAAACTCGGAAACACAACACAAGGAATACCTTGGCCGAAGGCATTCAACCAAAATGACAAACAACCACACCAGTTGAAAGGGTTTTAAGCACCAGCTCAGCATGAATCCCACCATAACTTGTATTCCACGACACTTACCATTTAAGCATTCAATAATCACTATTTACTCATCAAGAGAGTCCAACCGGATTTAACAAAATTTACATAATAATTTCTTTCTCTAGTTACCATTCCCAACACTTTTAATTAAGGTTTAAGATGCTTATCACAAAGGCACCCAACCAAGACTACATTGACATGATCCCCACGGATCACCAAATCATAATTCATCTTATTCTAAATTTGAAACATAGTACTTCAACAAATCTTTCAGCATGATCAACCTATAAATTTCATACCACCTATATGTTCACGTCTCGACAACCGAACCTCATTCAGTTAAACAACTACTTCAACATGTAAATATTATCTCCACAGGGAAGAATTCGCCAGTGAGACTCTAAGTTATACTTTCATTAAGGATAAAATCATTCATCATGTTAATTATCCAAAGCTCATTCCATCGTAACATGTTAAAATTTTCCTCTATTTAACCATGGTTTTGCAACGAGTAATTTAAACAATTACCACCACTACTTAGTCATCAATAACAACAAATGGGCATGATCATCAACCAACAACATTACTTTTAGCTACCCTATACAAAGGTGATAACAAAATTACCACCACACAACATACTCCAACTATTTAAAATAGATTGAATACTAGCATTAACACTGCCCTTAACAACATCATTAACAATAAGTCTTATGTCTTCTCAATTGATATCAATACTAGCATTATAGAGACACAACTGCATACTTCCAAATATACTAGTAGTTTGCAACAACAAAAAAATAGCAACTCTAATCAACTTCCAAGTTAAAGCCACTAGCCAACACGATTAAATTTCTCTATTAACCCGTTAGATTAGAACATCTTTAAACAACCAGCAAAGTTTCTTTAACAATAACAGCAGTCTACATCATCTTAATGTTTTAACTATGCATCAGGGTTTAAAACTTTAAACATAATCGGGGGTCATAAGCACTTTTAAAGCAAAGCAACCGATTCTAAGCATGTACATTAATACCTTTAATCATTCTCGCTATAGAGTAATCTACAACACTAGAAGTTCATTTAATCTTAAGCTAAACATAAATATTACATTTAACTAATTCAACTCACCAATTAACTTAAGAACAAATCATTTCCATAAACACTTTTCTGTAACACCCCGGCATCTAGTATGCCCGAATGCTACCAAACATAGGCTAAACAACACCTAAATACCACTAATAAAGACAAATTACAGCAAAGGAGCAAATGCTAAAACCGAAAATTTCAACAGCATCTCCTTTTTTTTTAACATGATTTGAGACAATATCAATAACAGGCAAGTAACATAATATCATAAGATATCCAAAGAAGCAATGTAAATGGATATGGCAACAACATAAGGCAATATTATCAAGTTCAACCACTCCATAAACTATAACGAAGCAAATACGGGACCCGACCACACAATTTAATCCATACACCAAGATTCATGGCACTATTATTAAGATCATGACTCAAAATTTGGTAAATGTGACTGGAACTACGTGAACATGTGTAGCTAATGCCCTTTCCCACATGCCGGTGTCATGGTACCTAAAAAAAACAAACATAAACACAAGCGTGAGTTCATCACTCAGCAAGTATATTGCAATGGAACAAGAAAATACATTCCAATACCTTCATCACCACTTTTCACATACGACATCATACACATCTCATACTCATAGTGTAAGCATATCATTGACATCATCATATATCATCATCATTTAACATCCTCATATAATGCAATGCAATGCAATGCGATGCACATATCTCCTGGAAACTCATACCGGTATGGTTGAGTACACACCCGTCGGTGTGCACCCTCTCCCCCCTTCCATCCCGAAGATGGAGGGTGCCTACTCCTCGCTTCCATACAACGCGGTGGATGGAATCACGATGTAGGACTTACTCATTGGCTCTCCGGAATA
Organism: Rhipidocladum racemiflorum; assembly: GCA_036346355.1. Classification (NCBI taxonomy): domain Eukaryota; kingdom Viridiplantae; phylum Streptophyta; class Magnoliopsida; order Poales; family Poaceae; genus Rhipidocladum; species Rhipidocladum racemiflorum. The sequence goes on from CM070589.1 coordinate 50,667,054, forward strand.
GTCATAACTTTCTCACCGACCTTCCCCGGACTAGTTATGACTTTCTCACCGCCCGGGCCATGTATCATGCCATGTATGCAAATATGCCAACATCGTAAATAACTTTGTACATTAACACATGGCATCATAACATAATAAGCATATTCATCATATAAATGGCAAACATTAAGGCATGGCATGTGAACATATCATATATTCAATTTCAACTCAACAAAACTAGCAAACTACAACCCGCTACCCATTCCAATACACTTGCCTCAACCACGGGCGACGGATTGGCGAGACGTAGAGGGCACCCCCGGGGTCACAACACCTACACATAGGCACCGCACACTCAAATGTGAATGTTGAGGTCAAAAACTTTATAAAATGTGGAAATGGAGGTTAAAACTTTATGTTATGCCGTTTATAGCGTGTTTTTGGGCCGTTTTCGGGTGTTTGGGCCTCTCCGGGGGACTTTGGGCCTTGGGGGTTGAGTTGGACCTTCGGTGGAAGGGTTTGGGCCCAAGGGGGGACTTTTGGGCAGCCAAATCTGGCCCCCACCCCTTGGTGCGCCCCCCACTCCTTCTCCCAACCCTAGCCGCCAACCCCTAGCCCCCCATGCGCCTCCACCCTTCCCCTTCCTCTCCATCTTCCCCCTTGTGCCACCACCCCTCTCCTCCCCTCTCCACCTCCCTTGCTGCCCCTAGGGGAGTTCTCCACCTCAACACCTCGAAGATCCGTCCATTGGAGCGCTCCGCGACGAGGCGATCCGATGGATTTGGAGCGAGTAAGGAGATCGCGCGAACCGGGAGGAGATCTATTGGTTTTTCGTTCGTCGGGCGAAGGTATGGCCATGGGGATCCTTTGGGTTGGTCTAGGATCTGTTCTAAGGGTTAATATCATGTTTTTACATCAATTGGTGGTTCTGTACTTCGGTAGATTAGATGAAATCTAGAAGTTGCCACGTTCTCTGTTTCGGGCAGCATGAGAAGTCGACCTAGGGCTTGGGTTTTCGCCGATTTAGATTCGGAATTTGGTCGTCCGCCTGTTGAAGAAGTTGTAGGTAATTTCAATACCTTTCAGTGGGTATAAAGAACGTCCACTTCCGCCCAGCCGTTTGAAAGTTATGCTCGTTTTACCGAACGTGTTAAAAACTGTGACGTGATTGGAACAGATCACGGTATATTGTAGATTAAACAACTTTAGAATCCGAATCAGCTTTTCCATATAATTAGAAAATGTTAGGAAATTTTCTAAGCTACACGAGGATGTACTCGTTTTATCGATTTAGAGTCGTAGAACCCGAGTTATGCTCGTTGCAAGTCTGCGGTCCCGACCGGACAGAACCTCTGTTTTTGGGTTGTGCTGGTAGTTTGAGAAGTCGGGGTAGAAGAGTGTTTGCGTATTGTTTTTTGGGCATGATTTTGAGTGTGTGGTGCCTATGTGCAGGTGTTGTGACCCCGGGGGTGCCCTCTACGTCTCGCCAATCCGTCGCCCGTGGTTTAGGCAAGTGTATTTGAATGGGTGGGTGTAGTTTGCTAGTTTTGTTGAGTTGAAATTGAATATATGATATGTTCACATGCCATGCTTTAATGTTTGCCATTGATATGATGAATATGCTTATTATGTTATGATGCCATGTGTTAATGTACAAAGTTATTTACGATGTTGGCATATTTGCATACATGGCATGATACATGGCCCGGGCGGTGAGAAAGTCATAACTAGTCCGGGGAAGGTCGGTGAGAATGTTATGACTATTCCGGAGAGCCAATGAGTAAGTCCTACATCGTGATTCCATCCACCGTGGTGTATGGAAGCGAGGAGTAGGCACCCTCCATCTTCGGGATGGAAGGGGGGAGAGGGTGCACACTGACGGGTGTGTATTCAACCATACCGGTATGAGTTTCCAGGAGATATGTGCATCGCATTGCATTATATGAGGATGTTAAATGATGATGATATATGATGATGTCAATGATATGCTTACACTATGAATATGAGATGTGTATGATGTCGTATGTGAAAAGTGGTGATGAAGGTATTGGAATGTATTTTCTTGTTCCATTGCAATATACTTGCTGAGTGATGAACTCACACTTGTGTTTATGTTGGTTTTTTTTATGTACCATGACACCGGCATGTGGGAAAGGGCATTAGCTACACATGTTCACGTAGTTCCAGTCACATTTACCAAATTTTGAGTCATGATCTTAATAATAGTGCCATGAATCTTGGTGTATGGATTAAATTGTGTGGTCGGGTCCCGTATTTGCTTCGTTATAGTTTATGGAGTGGTTGAACTTGATAATATTGCCTTATGTTGTTGCCATATCCATTTGCATTGCTTCTTTGGATATCTTATGATATTATGTTACTTGCCTGTTATTGCTATTGTCTCAAATCATGTTAAAACAAAGGAAATGCTGCCGAAATTTTCGGTTTTAGCATTTGCTCCTTTGCTGTAATTTGTCTTTATTAGTGGTATTTAGGTGTTGTTTAGCCTATGTTTGGTAGCATTCGGGCATACTAGATGCCGAGGTGTTTCAGAAAAGTGTTTTGGAGAATTTTCTGTTGCATGACCAAGTTTGAGTTTGTCTCATTGCAATATTGAGAGTCAAGTTTCTTTGTGAGATTTGGTTGGGTTTTCTGGAAGAAAAAAAATGCTGCAAACAAAGTAAGTAGTCTTTTGATTGAAATTAGTTTTCAAAAGTGAAAATTGTTGTCTAGCATGTTATGTAGTATGTAACGGTGTGGTTTATGGAAATGATATACTCCTAAGTTGTTTTGGGAGTTGAATCAATTAAATGTAATTTTTTATCTTTAGCTTAAGATTAAATGAACTTCTAGTGCCGTAGATTTATTTCTATAGCGATTAATGATCAAATGTGTTAATGAACATGCTTAGAGTTTGTTGCTTTATTTTTGGAAGTGAGGTAGTACGCCCATTTATTAAATGTGTAGCTGAACATTGTTAATGTTTAAAACTTTAAACTACTGATATTGTTAAGGAAGCCTTGTTGGTTGCTTAAAGACGTTTTAATTTAACGTGTTAGCAGAGAAATTTAATCATGTCGGTTTGTGACCTAAATTTAGAAGTTGATTAGAGTCGTTATTTATATGTTGCAAACTATTAGTATATTTGAAAGTATGCAGTGGTGTTCCTATAATGCTAGTATCGATGTCAATTGGGAAGATATAGGTTTTGTTGTTGCTTTAAGTGCATTGTGATGGTCTAACTTATCAAATTCATTTTAATAGCTGGAGTATGTTGAGTAGCAGCAACTTGTTATAATCTATGTATGGGGTAGCTTAAAGCAATGTTGTTGTTGTTGTTTATGATTATGTCGTTTATCGATAATGATGACTTAGAAGTGGTGTTAATTGTTTAGGTTAATCGTTGAAAAACCATCATTAAAATGAAGGACATTGAAACATGCTGTGATGGAGTGAACCTTGGATAATTGATATGATGTAGGACTCTATCCTTAATGAGTGTATATCTGAGACACTTACTTATGAATTTTGTCTTGTGGAGATAACATGTATGTGTTGTAGTCATTTGTTAATTAGAAAAAAAAGTTTCGATTCTTGAGATGTTGACGTATAGGTGGTATAAAATGGATAGGTTAATCTTGCCAAGGCATTTGTTGGAGTACTTGCTTCAAATCTAGAATATGATGTTATATGATATGTTGGTCCGTGGGGATCAAGTTGACGTAGTCTTGGATGGATGTCTCATGATAAGCATCATAAATCTTATTTATAAGTTTTGGGAAAGGTATTTACAGAAAGAATTTGTTATTTGGTTTTTGTTAAGTCCTGTCGGGGCTTCTCAACGTGTAAAATAGTGGATTTGAAAATCTTTAATGGTAAGCGTAATGGAATTACTAGGTATGGTGGGATCTATGCTGAGCTTGTGTTTAAAACCTTTTGGACTGGTTTGGTTGTTTGCTATCTTGGTCAAATGCTTTCGGTGTAACACCCCGGCATTTAATATGCCCGAATGCTACCAAACACAAGCTAAACAACAACTAAATACCACATTTAACATAAAATTCCAGCAAAGGTGCATAGGCTAAAAACCGAGATTTCGGCAGCACCTCCTTTGTTTTATCATGAATTTAAGGAACAGCAACAATATAGCATTATATGGCAATAAGAGAAACATCTAAAACAGCAATAAATAAAGTCTTAACGACAATAAGAGACTAACATTAAGCTCTTAAGGTTCCAAGTGTCAAACAAACAATAGAACTCTCATTAACCAAGCTAAGACTTAATTTTAAAGACCATCACACGCAATTTATTATCAAACTAAATGAATTGACTTGGGGAAACATTAAGGTGAAGCAACGTGTGAGCGTGTGACTATTCCCCTTTCCCGCATGCCGTTCTCATGGTACCTAAAACAACAAGAAAACACAAGGGTGAGTTCGAAAACTCAGCAAGCATACCGCAATGGACAACAAGCATAACAACATGGCAATAACATCTTCCATCATGCATATCATCTCATTCATGATTACTTATCAATATCATCATCAATTTGTATGCGAAGTAATGCAATGCTCGACCCTCTGGAACCTCATACCGGTATGGGAAGTACACACCCGTCGGTGTGCACCCTTTCCTCCCTTCCATCCGAAGATGGAGGGTGCCTACTCGCTTCCAAACACCACGTGGATGGAATCACGACATAGGACTTACTCAATGGCGTTCGGATTAGTCATAACTTTCACCGACCTTGCCGGACTAGTTAAGACTTTCTCACCGCCTCGCCCTATCTCATGACATGCATGCAACCATGCCAATTATCATATTTAATTCACATATTAACACATGGCATCATAATATGTTAAACATGCTCATCATATCATATCATTCATTAACACATGGCAAGTGGACATATATCATGTAAACAATTCCATCTAATCTCAACATGCAACCTACAACTCGCTATCCATCACAACACACTTGCCTCAACCACGTGCAACGGATTGGCGGGAAGAAGAGGGCACTTCCAGGGTCACACCACCTGCACATAGGCATCACACACTCACAATCATAGCCTCCAAACAGTACACAAACCCCCATCTAACCCGACATTGCCAACTACTCGCAAAACCTAAAAACAGAGGTTCTGTCCCGGCGGGACAGCAGCCTTGCAAAAGGCATAACTTGAGTTCTGGGACTCCGAATGAATTAAATGAGTACACCCTCGCATAGCCTAGGAAATTTCCCAACTTTCTCTAGGTATAAGGAAAGACCAATTCGTCCTCTAAAGTTGTTTAATCTACAGATTACCGAGATCTGTTCCAATCGCGTCACAGATTTTTAGGCGCTCGGTAAAACAGCCATAACTTTCAAACGGCTGATCGGAATTTAACGTGCTTTACGTCCACGGAAAGATAATTAAATTATCTACAACTTCCTATAAGTCCGTACGGTAAGATTCGAAATCTAAATTGACGAAAACTTGAACCCTAGCTCGACTGCTCAATCTGCCCGAAAACAGAAACGTGGACAAGTTTAGATCTAACCCAAATTACTTCAAACCAACGCATCCAATTGATCTAAAATCTTCATAAACATCCTAATAACAGTACCTAGATCAATTCCAAGGATCCCCATGTTCATACCTTTGCCCGAAGCACAAAACTCCAATCAATCTCCGCGGATCTCCTCGCGAATCGCTCCTCGCTCCACGTTCCTCGCTCCACGGGATGGATCCACGAAGTGCAGGGGTGGGGTGGCCACCCTAGGGCAGCAAGGGGTGGAGGGGAGGTGGTGTGGAGGTGGAGGAAGGGGAGGGGGGCGCACGGTATGGGGGGTGGCTAGGGCTTAGGGAAGGGGGAGGGAGGAGAGGTGGAGGGAGGGGGGCGCATGGGGCTGAGGTGGGGCGCAAGGGGGGGCAGGGGGAGCCCCTTTTACCAGCCCCCACACCCTGCCCTAGTCCAATAAGAGTCCCTCTCAATCCCTCCAAAGCCCACCAAGGCCCAAAACTCCCCCGGGAAGGCCCAAAACCCCGAAAACGGCCCGGAAACGGCCCGGAAAAGCTAATAACCTCCAATTCCTATGGTTTTAACCTTATTTCCACATCTCATAATGTTTATAGCCTCATCATGCTCAATAATTAAGGATACGACACTCCGTGGCGACATAACACTTCAACCGGCCCAAAAACGCGAGTAAACCTCTACCGAAGGGTTTTAACCTAAATTCCATATTCCGTAGAGTTTTTGTCCTCAACATTCACATTGTATAAGATTACGACACTCCGAGGTGTCACATTCGGTCAAGGTGTTCTTTATGTTGTGTTTCAGAGTTTCCCTAAACTCGTAGTGATTGATGTCGATCTTTGGTTTCGGCCCATTTGTTCAGTTTGTGCTATGAGTATGGATTTACACCCAAAAGTTTTTGAGAGGATCGCGCTCCTTCGCGTTCACCCTGAATTATCTTTGGAATAAATTTTAAAGGAAACAGATGGACATAGAGGGTTGTGTTGGAAAACTCACGAGGTTTAATTTGTAATCCTTTTTGGCTAGAGTTGGAGTTATTTGGAAAATCTGTGTGGTGTTTGCAAGTGCTTCAAAAGGTGGTTTTTGTGGATGTTTCATTGGTGATGCTGTTGGTGAAGTGTTCTCTTTTAGAAATGAGTTTCCCTTTCTCTTTGAGAAAATTTATGGCGGTTGCATGTGCAGATGTTCAACGTTGGAGCCGATGTTCTTTTCCAAATGTTGATTGTGGTTAAAAATGCGAGGTTTTGCTAGTTTAGTTTTTCAATTGACATGGGTTCTTTTACGATGTGGTGTTTTCCTGTTAATGGTGATGTCGTCATAGTTTATCAGAATTTCGCAGCCATCGATGTTATTTGTGTTTCAATCATGTGTACCGAGGAAGAAGTCTTGTTGTGAATGACTACTTGGTATTGTTGTTACATGAAGAATGAATGGTGAAAAGGAAGCATGACATTGTTTATAGATGTTTAATGATGAGAGAGTCGATGAGCCAGGTCGGTGAGAAAGTCATATATAGATATATGACTAATCCGGAGTGCTCTTGAAAAGTGTGCATTCATGTCACAAATCGAGATTTCTATTTCTTTCTGGTATGAAAAGAAACAATGAAGAATTTCTGGTATGTTGGTGGTGGTGTAGGAGATTTGTGTTTCCTTTGCGTCTTGGCTTAGGAAATTAAAATGAATACTCTTTGGTTGTTGTCGAATCCTTTCCAAAGTGATTGTAGTGCATTGGACTCAAAGTTATGCATGGGGATCAATTGGGTTAATGGTTGGTGGTTGAGCTTACCCAATGGTGGTACTCTTTGTCTTGGTCCTTTGAGTGGAAGGATGTGAGGGCAAGACTTTCTTAGTAAGAGAAATATGGTGTGGCTAGTAGTTGATCGTAAATGGTTTAAAAGTGAAGAGTAAAGGAAGGTTTTGTATGACCCAATTCAAACCTTCTTGGAGAATTGTGGCATCGATGTGTTCCTCGGTGGGGTTGTTTAAATTATTAGTGGACCAATTGGTGGTTGCTAGTAATTGCTTTTCCTTTTGGAAGTGTATTGGATCTTTTTTGTCGCCGATCTCTGTGCGAGCTGTGTCAACCGATGGGGATTTGTCGGGACCCCGAATTTGCAAATCCGGACCCTCTGTGTATTCAGCACTAGTCCAGGAACGCGCTAGTGCACACAGTCTTAACATCGGTATATATCACAATCATACCAAACGATACTATCAAAGTACTTTATTTAGATAATCAAAGGGTTACTCGACCTTATGGCCAAGTTACAAATATATGCCTCGCGAGGCGAAACTTATTAAAAGAGAAATAACAGAAATGAAAATCAAATAACTCGTGGCGCCATCCAAAGATACCACAGCAACCGATCGGGCTCGCATCCCTAAGTAGACGGGTCCTCTTGGAACTCCTCCTCCGAACCGGCGTAGTCTCCTCTTCAACTGGTATTGTGTTGAGGCAAGGGTGAGTACTTGGTACTCAACAAGTCATGCATGAATGCAAGCTAATATACTATATGCATGGCTTGGTTCAAAGGAATAGCTCAGGTATATTTGCGAAATGACTTTTGACAAGTAATAAAAGTAGATTCGAAAGCAGTAGAAATAAGTAAAGCATAAATAATTTCTCAAGAAATTTAATAAACATTTTTCCCCATCCTAAACCACATTTCCATCAACTTCATTACTAAACCAACCCAACTTTTCAAATCCAAGTTATTTTCAGAAAGTCTAACCCTTGACTGTAATTCCCGAGCATTGTCCAGTACCGTGGACTCGGCTATTCAAATAGATTCTACACTCTGCAGAGGTTATGCACTTTACCCACAAGATACAGTCAAACACCACAAAGGCGAGTTCCCGTAACAAAGCCTTTCGGAAGCCTCAAACAACACAGGTGGCCCTCTCCGGTTCGTGCTCTACACCATCCCTTCCCTTAGCCAAGGCGAAGTATGGGACCAACACACCGTTAGATGGGTATCTGGCCACAGCCACGATACGCTCCCCGCACAATCACACAAACGGTGTAACTGACACCCAGAGGCTCCACAAGTGAGTACTTATCGACATATTAAAAAAGGGCCCTCCCAATACACCCATGTGGTTGCAAGTATTACCAGTTCAAAGGCTTGCAAGGTTAAGTCCTTAGAGTGACCAGGGCAAGACTACCCGAAAAACCAAATCAACATCCCCAATGCCACAACTGGCCCACCTGATTACTCTTGCCACATGCCCCAGTCGAAATCTGTTTATCAAACCCCAGTTGATTACCATGCACCACGTGCCATCAACATCACATGATACTTTTCCAAAACAGGTTCAATATATCATTAAGTCAATATTAGCATTTGATTATCCAAAATCATGTCATGAGCACGAAAGGTGTCTAAGCAAAGATACTACAACGATCTAAACCCATGTTGGCAATTTAATAATGTCCAACTAGTAAACCACAACTAGGGTGACAAAGGGTCATGGCACATACTTAAGTAATCAAGGTGTCATATAGCAAATTGGTATTTATCTAACCCCCATGTTTAAACAAAGTATCTTTCTAATTGAACTAGCATGCAATAGTTTAAATCAAAATAGATTTCGAAATAGGATCAATATGGTCAAAGCACAACTTGCCTTCAAAAAGTACTTGCTCTTGGTCTTGAGTTGGATCCTGAGTCAACACTTCTCCCTCGAATCCTTCCGGCACTTCAACGTCTACTCGTAAAGCGTGCAAATAGCAAATACCCAATAAACAATAGGCAAAAACATCCCAAAACTCTAAATAAAATCCATAAACAGAGAGAACATAATTTTCTGGATTTTTAGAAACTGGAATCGTCAAATTTGGAGTTAAAACGCAAAAGTTATGATTTATTAAAGTTCAAATAATCAATTAAATAATTTTACAGAGAAAAACTTTAGTCCAAAAATTAAATAAAATTCATATTTAGGTAGATCTCAATTTTATACAAATTTAGAAATTTGAATCACTCAAATCGGAGTTGAAACGCAAAAGTTATAAGCGTTTGAAGTTTGAATCTAAATTTGAATCAATATTTCGAATTAATAAATCATTTTCTTTTCGGAAATTAATTATTGCGTCGGAAGGACACGTGGCAGCCTCGATTGGGCGGTGGCGTCAGCTGGTCCATGGACTTGGTCCACGCTCGGCTCGGGTCCACCGTGGACTCGGCCCACGACTCCACGTGAGATCGACATGTGGGCCCTCGGGTGGCGTCATCGGCCCGGCGTCGGTGAGGGCTCGACCACGGTGGCAGGTGGGTCCCACCGATGGCGTCATGGGTGGCGTCGGCGCTTTCGGCTGAAACGACCCGGCCCGACATGCGGGCCCGCCATGGCGTCGGCATGACATCATGGTGCCGGTTCGATCACGCATCGGCCGACCGCGCGGTCGGCGTGTCGGCGTCACACGAGTCGCGGTGATCATGGCGGTCAAGCTTCCCGACACGTGGCGCAATCTTGGCCGTTGATTTGAAAATCGACGGCCCAGATTAGATCTGGCTTTCACGCGTTTGAGTTAACGCGTTTGATCTGGACCGTTGGATCTAGATCCGACGGTCGAGATTAGATCTGGAATTTTGGACGGGATCTCACCGTGCGGTGGCACAACTGTCTGGGACGTTGGATCTTGATCGGACGGAGAAGCTTTGAGCGGCAGCGATGGCGGGCGGAGCTGGGGACGGCGACACGGCCAACGGCGTTTGCGGCCTCCTCCGGCGAAGTGAGATGTCCCTTCGGGTGCGTCTCGTCGCGGTGAGTCCGGATCTGAGGTCAACGGCGGCAGGGGACGGCGGACGGCGGCGGAACGAAGCAAAGACCGTGGCGGGCGGAAGCGCAGCACGGCGCGAGCTCGCACGGCTAAACGGGCGGCGGCTTTGCCTCGGTGAAGTAGAGAAGGGAGGGCGCAGGATCACGGCGGTCCTCGGTATGCCGGGCTTTAAATAGCCTCGGCGTCCGCGTAAAACGGAGACCTAGTTTTCCACGGCGGCGGACCGCAGGCGGAGTCCGGCTCGGACTCGGCGGAGACGACGACGGAGAGCCGTACACGTGGCACGATCAACGGCCACGATCGCACGGGCGCGACCGGGTCCGGTCCGGACACGGCTCGGGTCGGGGTCGGGCGGATCTCAGCCGTTGGATCTTGATCCAACGGTTGGGATTGATTAGGGTTAGGAGTGGGTTCGGTCGAGTCACGTGGCTCGGGTCGGACTCGAGTCCGACTTCGGTTCCGACTTCGGTCGGATGAACGATACTTGACCGAGTTTGATTTTCCAGCGATTTAATATTTAAAATAATTCCTAGTAATTCATTTAATTCATTAAAAATAGCAAATGACTCGGAAAAATTCCAGAAAAATTCTGGAAAATACTTTGGATCATTTTGGACTCAAATAAAATATTTCCAACAAAATTTTATTTGCAAAATTAAATTCTTTAATTATTTCAAAATGGAATAAATTCAAATAAATTCCAATTAAATCCAAATAAATTCCAGAAAATTCCAAAAATTCACCAAAGTGCCAAATCACACATGAATTTAGGACAAGTAAAATTTTGGGGTGTTACAAACCTCCCCCCCTTAATAGAATCTCGTCCCCGAGATTCAGGGCTTACTAAAGGAATAGGTTTGGAAATTCTTTCTTCAAATCCTCTTCGCGCTCCCAAGTCGCTTTCTTCATGGTTGCTACACTGAACTCTACAAAAACGGGTTGACTTGTTTCTAGTTTCTCGATCCATTGTGTCTAGAATCCTCACGGGATACTCCTTATAAGTCAAATCCTCTTGCAACTCAATTGATTCTAATCTGTCTGCTCTCGGGAACTCGGAGACACTTCTTTAAGCTGGGACACATGGAATACATCATGTACCCCGCCAACGCATCGTGGCAACTCCGGTGATAAGCAACTTCGCCTCTGCGGCTCAAAATCTTAAATGGTCCAACATAACGAGGTGCAAGTTTCCCTTTGGCATGGAACCTCTTAACTCCCCTGAGAGGCGTAACTCTGAGGTATACAAAGTCTTCTGGTTCAAAACTCAAATCTCGGCGACGATTGTCGGATAACTCTTCTCCGAGATTGGGCTATCTTCAACCTTTCCTAATCATGGCGACTGTTCTTGACTTCTTGAAGAATATCAGGCCCAAAGACACGGCGCCACGGTCTCATTCCAATTCAATGGCGTCCGACAGGTCGACCATACAAAGGCCTCAAAAGGTGACATCTCAGAACTAGCCTGATAACTATTGTTGTAATCGAACTCGGCATACGGCAAACTCTTATCCCAAGAGGTAGCATAAGCTAATGCACAAGCTCTCAACATATCCTCCAGAATCTGGTTGACTCTTTCTGGTCTGTCCATCCGTCTGTGGATGATAAGGTACATCTTGAAGTTCAAACGGGTTCCCATGGCTTCATGCAACTTATTCCGAACCTTGAGGTAAATTGGGTACCTCTGTCAAGATACAATCCTCTTTGGCACTCCGTGCAAACAAACAATCTCGATCATGTATAATTACGCTAATTTATCTCCCGAGTAAGTGGTCTTCACGGGGATAAAATGGGCTACTTTAGTCAAGCGATCCACTATAACCCATATGGAGTCATAACCCCTTGAGTCTTCAAACCGGTAATGAAATCCATTCCGATTTCCTCCCACTTCCACTCAGGTATTTTCGGCGGTTGTAGCAATCCCGCTGGTCTCGATGCATTGCCTTGACTCTCCGGGCATACGCCGCACAATGCAACATGCTCGGCAACTTCACGTTTCATACTCGGCCACGAATCTCTCCTTGAGATCCTGATACATCTTGGCGCCTGTGGTGAATTGAGTACTTGGAGTCATGGGCTTCTTCCAAAATCAGTTGCTTTAACTCTTTTTTGTTAGGCACACAAATGCGATCCTTCATCCACAACGTGCCTTGCTCATCCAACTTGAAGTCCTCTGCCTTGCCTTCCTCCTTTTTGGACTTAATCCTACGGATCCTGTCGTCATCCCTCTGTCCTTCTCGGATCTGGTCCTCTAAAGTAGGCTTTACTTCCAATGCGGCCAAGAATCCGCTAGGTACAACCTCAATCTTCATTTTCTGGAAATCCTCACATAACTCATCCTGACTTGTGGCTAGCAACGTACTCACGGTATGGCTTTTCCGACTCAGAGCATCGGCTACTACGTTGGCCTTCCCGGGATGGTAATGGATTCCAACATTATAGTCCTTGATCAACTCTAGCCATCTCCTTTGCCTCATATTCAGATCCGACTGGGTGAATATGTACTTAAGGCTCTTATGATCCGTATATACTTCACATCTGTTTCCAATCAGATAGTGACGCCATATCTTCAAAGCATGCACTACGGCAGCTAACTCTAGGTCATGTGTCGGATAATTTTCCTCATGCGGCCTCAACTGCCTTGATGCATAGGCGACGACCTTTCCATTCTGCATCAGCACACATCCCAGTCCTTGGCGCGACGCGTCGCAATAAATATCGAAGCTTTGAGCAACATCCGGTAGAACTAACACCGGTGCTGATGTCAATCGCTTCTTCAGCTCCTGAAATCCTTTCTCACATTCTGGCGTCCATGCAAACTTCTTTTCCTTCTTCAGCAATTGCGTAAGAGGTTTCGCGATTGTCGAAAAGCCTTCAATGAAACGGCGGTAGTATCCTGCCATTCCAAGGAAACTCCGAATCTGGGTCACCGTCTTTGGTTGTTCCCAATGTAACACAGCTTCTACTTTGCTTGGATCCACGGCGACTCCCTCTGCGGTCATTACATGTCCAAGAAACTCCACCTTGTCCTTCCAAAAATCACACTTGCTGAACTTGGCGAAAAGTTGCTGTTCCCTCAGCTTTTCCAAAACTCGCCTTAAGTGTTCGGCATGTTCATCCTCTGTCTTGGAGTAGATTAGGATATCGTCTATGAACACGACGACAAACTTGTCCAAATATTCCATGAACACCTTATTCATCATATTCATGAAATAGGTCGGCGCATTCGTCACCCAAAGGACATAATTGTGAACTCGTAATGTCCATATCTTGACGAGAATGCGATCTTGAATATCTTACGATCGGATCTTCAATTGATGGTATCCCGATCTCAGATCAATCTTGGAGAAAACTCCGGCTCCTCTTAACTGATCAAACAAATCATCAATCCTGGGTAGCGGATACTTATTCTTCACGGTGACTTCGTTGAGTGCACGGTAGTCAATGCACATCCTGAAACTCCCGTCCTTCTTCTTGACAAACAAAGCGGTGCTCCCCACGGCGACGAACTCGGTCTGATAAATCCTTTCTCCATTAACTCTTCTAGCTGTTTCTTCATCTCTACCAACTCCTCGGTAGACATCCGATAGGGTCTCTTTGCTATCGGTGCTGTACCCGGTACAAGCTCTATCACAAACTCTATGTCCCTGTCTGGCGGCATACCAGGTAGATCTTCGGGAAAGACATCTGGGTACTCATTCACTACTGAGACATCCTCTATGCTGATTGCCTTGGTACTGTTAATCATCAACTGTCCATCTCTAACTGCAGTGGCTTGAAATTCCACTTTCTTCCCACACGGGCTCTCAACTGAGATAGTCCTTCGTCCACAATCCAATACGGCCTTGTGCTTGGATAACCAATCCATTCCCAATATGACGTCTAAGGTCTGGGTCTCCAAAATCAAAAGGTTTGCTAGGAATTCTATTCCACCTATTAGTATTCTCACCCCGGAACATCCTACTTTCGTTCGGAGTTCGGAACCAGGGGTTTGCACTAAAAGCATGCACTTAAGTCTTGCAATCCTTAAATCATTTCTAGTAGCAAAGCCTTGCGAAACAAACGAATGCGAAGCTCCAGTCAAACAAAATCACAGGTGTATCGAGTTAACAAGTAACTTACCCAAAGACGACGTCCGTAGCATTTTGCGGTGCATCTGCGGTGACATGGTTGACTCGGCCTCTCACCACGGCCTGGGGTGTGGCTCCTGGTCTTTGGCGCCCTAGCTGGGGTGGTTCCTAGGTTGAAGCGAATCGGGTCGCCTCGCTGTCTTCTTCGGACAATCATTGGCAAAGTGTCCTGGCTCGTTGCAGTTGTAACAGCGCCTCCTTGTTCCTTCATTTGCTCGAGTAGCGTTTCTAAGCGGGGTGGGGTTTGGTAGTTTTGATTGGCAGGTCTTGGTGCGGGGATGGTGTCCTTGTTGCATTCTCGTGGTTGGAATCGAAGAATTGATTTGGTGCAACTCTCAAGCGCCGCTATGCGTTCCTGGCGTGATCCTTCTTTGTTGCATCCTGCGCTTCCTGTTCTCATCCAGTTCCTTGCGCTTGTCCTCAAGAATAAGCGCCTTATTCACCAACTCTTGGAAATCTGGAAAGGTGTGGGTGATCAACCCTACTTGCAATCCTGAGTTAAGTCCCTTCATAAAACGAGACTGTCTGGATTTATCTGTCGCTACATCCTCAAAGCGTAGCGTGCTAGCTGTGTGAACTTGTTCAGGTAGTCGGCCACTGGCTGATTACCTTGCTTTAATGCTCTGAACTCCTCCTTCTTAAGGTCCATGATTCCTTCAGGCACGTGATACTGTCGGAATGCAGCTGTGAACTCTTCCCAAGTGATATCTTGAGGGTTCTCCTGCGTGGCACAGAAGTTCTCCCACCATTCGGCGGCTGTTCCTTCCAACTGATGAGAAGCGTAGAGTACCTTCTCATTCCCTATGCACTGAGCTATGTGTAGCTTCCTCTCGATTGATCTTAACCAATCATCGGCCTCCAATGGATTGGCATTCCCAGAGAAAGTGGGTGGGTGAGTCCTCATGAACTCTGACAGCCTTGTATTCTGGCGTGGTCCCTGATTAACTTGATTGGCTGTGGCCTGAGCAGTGACGTGCTGCATTTGTTGCATCATAGCATGCATCAACTGAGTCTGAGCAGCAAGAAAGGCTCCAAAATTCTGCGTATCAACTGGCGGTGCTGGTGCTCTATCATTGGGGTTTTCTGCTGGGCGAGAACCACTCCCATTGCTTCCAAAGTTCCCACGGGTGTTCACCATCTATCGATTTGCTCTAGGTTTAGAGATGAGAGGGAAACAAGAATAGACAAGTAGTATGGAACTTATGCGGGGCGAAAGGGGTAACTTTAAGGTCCAACTTTATTATTAATAACTTGGTATGGCTGCTTACAATGCCTAAGGGCCTTGCAACACATCTTGCACACTCAAAGAAACAAAGCAAATCCAAATCGAACTAACCCTGGAGTCTATCGCCTAAAGGGTGACTCTTTATTCTATGACTCGACTCGACGAAGGAGTCTCACTATAGAACCTATGCTCACTCATCGAGAAAACCTCCACGGCCTGGGTACGGGTGCTGCGGCATAGGCGCGAAACGATTGCCATGTCCAAAGAATCGTGTCATCCGTGGTAGTCGAAGAAGCGATGTCCTCATCGAGATCCGACTCTTCCGGATCTCGCTCGTAGCTCGAGCATCGCTCGGTCCGGTCCGTACAAAGTCATCTCCAACTCGTCAATCCTTCGTGAGAAGGTGTGCCACATACTCTTGAGCTTCCCGCCATCTCGTTCTTCTCTGCCGTGATCTCCTTGCGGGCCTTCGTAGCTCCTTGCTTGTATTATCTAGTACATCCTCCTGGCGACGACAAATCGTGCCAACCGTGTAACCGTGGCATCCTCATCCCGAATCTCCTTCGGTCAAGAAGGTTATTGCTGCGCGGATGGTAACGAACACCGTACTCTCCAACTCTCCGCGTAGATACGGGTAATGTGCCGCATTGCTCGTCGTGATACTTCTTGGATACCCATCCGCATTGTAGATCTCTGGCGGCAGTTGTATCGGGCGATTGCACAGGCCCTTTTTCCTAGCAGGTACCTCAATCTTCACATCACAAGCTTTGATCAATCCCGCTTGTCTGATCACTTCTACTTGGTATTGGGGCTTCTCAAAATCTCCGAGAGTCTGTAGCATATGCCAAAGCTCTGCGGCGTGACCAACTCCCAGATCAACGTAGTTGAACTCTTCCTCCATCTGTCACAAGCGTGCTTTACGTAAGAACTCGGAATTTTTAAATTGTGACAAGGTAAGGGAAAATTTCAGCAAGAGACAAGAAAAGAGAGAAGGGGATAAGTCGAGATGTCATTTCTTGTCTTCACAAATTTTTAGCTTTTAGAAAATAGGTTTTATCCTCACTACGACCATTCTAGCTAGGGTTGAGCCTACAGTCAAGTATGGCTCTGATACCACCTCTGTCGGGACCCCGAATTTGCAAATCCGGACCCTCTGTGTATTCAGCACTAGTCCAGAACGCGCTTAGTGCACACGCCTTAACATCGGTATATATCACAATCATACCAAACGATACTATCAAAGTACTTTATTTAGATAATCAAAGGGTTACTCGACCTTATGGCCAAGTTACAAATATATGCCTCGAGGCGAAACTTATTAAAAGAGAAATAACAGCGGAAAATCAAATAACCGTGGCGCCATCCAAAGATACCACAGTAAATCGATCGGGCTCGCATCCCTAAGTAGACGGGTCCTCTTGGAACTCCTCCTCCGAAAGCTGGCGTAGTCTCCTCTTCAACCGGTATTGTGTTGAGGCAAGGGTGAGTACTTGGTACTCAAGCAAGTCATGCATGTAATGCAAGCTAATATACTATATGCATGGCTTGGTTCAAAGGAATAGCTCAGGGTATATTTGCAAAGAAATGACTTTTGACAAGTAATAAAAGTAGATTCGAAAGCAGTAGAAATAAGTAAAGCATAAATAATTTCTCAAGAAATTTAATAAACATTTTTCCCCATCCTAATCCACATTTCCATCAACTTCATTACTAAATCAACCCCACTTTTCAAATCCAAGTTATTTTCGTAAAGTCTAACCCTTGAGTAATTCCCGAGCATTGTCAAGATCGTGGACTCGGCTATTAAAATAGATTCTACACTCTGCAGAGGTTATGCACTTTACCCACAAGATACAGTCAAACACCACAAAGGCGAGGTCCCGTAACAAAGCCTTTCGGAAGCCTCAAACAACACAGGTGGTCCTCTCCTGCTCAGGTTTCTACACCATCCCTTCCCTTAGCCAAGGCGAAGTATGGGACCAACACACCGTTAGATGGGTATCTGGCCACACCCACGATACGCCCCGCACAATCACACAAACGGTGTAATTGACACCTCGAGGCTCCACAAGTGAGTCCTTAGCGACTTAGTCAACTAGGGCCGTCCCATTCCACCATGTGGTTGCAAGTATGACCCAGTTCAAAGGCTTGCAAGGTTAAGTCCTTAGAGTGACCAGGGCAAGACTACCCGAAAACCAAATCAACATCCCCAATGCCACAACCGGCCCACTGATTACTCTTGCCACATGCCCCGATCGAAATCTGTTTATCAAACCCCGCTTGATTACCATGCACCACGTGCCATCAACATCACATGATACTTTTCCAAAACAGGTTCAATATATCATTAAGTCAATATTAGCATTTGATTATCCAAAATCATGTCATGAGCACGAAAGTGTGTCTAAGCAAAGATACTACAACGATCTAAACCCATGTTGGCAATTTAATAATGTCCAACTAGTAAACCACAACTAGGGTGACAAAGGGTCATGGCACATACTTAAGTAATCAAGGTGTCATATAGCAAATTGGTATTTATCTAACCCCCATGTTTAAACAAAGTATCTTTCTAATTGAACTAGCATGCAATAGTTTAAATCAAAATAGATTTCGAAATAGGATCAATATGGTCAAAGCACAACTTGCCTTCAAAAAGTACTTGCTCTTGGTCTTGAGTTGGATCCTGAGTCAACACTTCTCCCTCGAATCCTTCCGGCACTTCAACGTCTACTCGTAAAGCGTGCAAATAGCAAATACCCAATAAACAATAGGCAAAAACATCCCAAAACTCCAAATAAAATCCATAAACAGAGAGAACATAATTTTCTGGATTTTTAGAAACTGGAATCGTCAAATTTGGAGTTAAAACGCAAAAGTTATGATTTATTAAAGTTCAAATAATCAATTAAATAATTTTACAGAGAAAAACTTTAGTCCAAAAATTAAATAAAATTCATATTTAGGTAGATCTCAATTTTATACAAATTTAGAAATTTGAATCACTCAAATCGGAGTTGAAACGCAAAAGTTATAAGCGTTTGAAGTTTGAATCTAAATTTGAATCAATATTTCGAATTAATAAATCATTTTCTTTTTCGGAAATTAATTATTGCGTCAGCAAGGACACGTGGCAGCCTCTCGATTGGGCGGTTGACGCCACCGGTCCATGGACTTGGTCCACGCCGGCTCGGGTCCACCGTGGACTCGGCCCACGACTCCACGTGAGATCGACATGTGGGCCCACTCGGTGACGTCATCGGCCGACGTCACGGGGCTCACCACGGTGTCGACAGTGGAGTCCCACCGATGACGTCATGGGTGACGTCAGCGCTCGGCTGAGACAGCCGCTGACATGCGGGCCCGCCATGACGTCAGCATGACATCATGGTGCGGTTCGGTCACGTCGCTGACACGCTGCCCGCGTGTCGGCGTCATTACACGACGGTGCGCCGATGGCGGTCAGGCTTCCCGACACGTGGCGCAATCTTGGCCGTTGATTTGAAAATCGACGCCCAGATTAGATTCGCTTTCACGCGCTTGAGTTAACGTTTGATTCGACCGTTGGATCTAGATCCGACGGTCGAGATTAGATCTGGAATTTTGACGGGATCTCACCGTGCGGTGACGTGGCACAATCTGGGACGTTGGATCTTGATCGGACGGCGGAGAAGCTTCGAGCGACGGCGATGGCGTGCGGCGGAGCCGGGCCGGCCGAGCCGGGACGGCGACACGCCAACGGCGTTATGCCTCCTCGTGAGTGAGATGTCCTTCGTGCGTCTCGTCGCGGTGAGTAGGATCTGAGGTCAACGGGCGCAGGGACGGCGACGGCGGCGAACGGGCAAAGACCGTGGCGGCGCAAGAATTACGGCGAAGCTCGCGACGGCTTAAACGGGCGGCGGCTTTGCCTCGGTGAAGTAGAGAAGGGAGGGCGCAGGATCACGGCGGTCCTCGGTATGCCGGGCTTTAAATAGCCTCGGCGCCTGGCGTAAAACGGAGACCTAGTTTTCCACGGCGGCGGACACGGCGGCGGAGTCCGGCTCGGACTCGGGCGGAGACGACGACGGAGAGCCGTACACGTGGCACGATCAACGGCCACGATCGCACGGGCGCGACCGGGTCCGGTCCGTACACGGCTCGGGTTGGGGTCGGGCGGATCTCAGCCGTTGGATCTTGATCCAACGGTTGGGATTGATTAGGGTTAGGAGTGGGTTCGGTCGAGTCACGTGGCTCGGGTCGGACTCGAGTCCGACTCGGGTTCGACTTCGGTCGGATGAACAGTACTTGACCCGAGTTTGATTTTCCAGCGATTTAATATTTAAAATAATTCCTAGTAATTCATTTAATTCATTAAAAATAGCAAATGACTCAGAAAAATTCCAGAAAAATTCTGGAAAATACTTTGGATCATTTTGGACTCAAATAAAATATTTCCAACAAAATTTTATTTGCAAAATTAAATTCTTTAATTATTTCAAAATGGAATAAATTCAAATAAATTCCAATTAAATCCAAATAAATTCCAGAAAATTCCAAAAATTCACCAAAGTGCCAAATCACACATGAATTTAGGACAAGTAAAATTTTGGGGTGTTACAGGATTGCTCGGTTGATAGTGTTTTTGCGGGTTTTAAGGACCCTGGTTATAAAGTAGGTTTTTCCTTCAGTGGTAACGATGGGTGTTGGCCTAGTAGTAAAAGATCAATCTTTTGCAAGGTTTTAACCCCGTTTGTTCAAGCAATTGGTAGTCTTGGAATGATGTGTCCCGCTTGGTTCGCGTCACCTTGTTTATGACGAACCATAATAGAGAGGTTGAGGTGTGAAAGCATTTTTGCACGTGAGAGCTGAAGGGGGATCTAGAGTTGGGGTTAGAGGTTGGTACCGTGTTCTTTTGGAGAGTAGCATTGGTTAAAGGGATCGTGTGGTCTGTTTGAGGATTTATCCTACCGCTTGGGTTGATTGTGAGTTATCGTTAGAGGCATCAATCTTTGAGCTTTAGCCTTGCTTTTGAGTCCGGGCTAGTGCAAATCGTAGGAGTTTCTCAGCGGGTTTAGAGAAGTGAACCTTAGCTCCCTTCGATTTGGTTGGTTGTGAAGTGGTGTGTCATGGATTCGGGGTCGAATCCTGTGAAGGGGGAGAGAATGTGACACCCCAGAATATGACATTTTAGAATTCGGCATTTTGCTATGACTTTGTAGCGTGTTTTTGGGCCGTTTTCGGGTGTTTGGGCCTCTCCGGGGGACTTTGGGCCTTGGGGGTTGAGTTGGGCCTCCGGTGGAAGGGTTTGGGCCCAAGGGGGGACTTTTGGGTAGCCAAATCTGGCCCCCACCCATTGGTGCGCCCCCACTCCCTTTCCCAACCCTAGCCACCACCCCCTAGCCCCCCCATGCGCATCCACCCTTCCCCTTCCTCTCCATCTTCCCCCATGGCGCCACCACCTCTCCCCTCCCCTCTCCACCCCCCTTGCTGCCCTAGAGGAGATCCGCACCTCACCATCCCATTGATCCATCCTTCGGGAAGCCCCGCGACGAGGAAATCCGGTGGATTTGGAGCAAGGAAGGAGATCGCGTGAACCGGGAGGAGATTCGTCGGTTCATCTTTCATAGGGCGAAGGTATGGCTAGGGGAATCCTTGGGGTTGGTCTAGGTGCTGTGCTAGAGGGTATTTGGATGCTTTTAGATCAAGTGGTGGTGCTTTGATTGGGTAGATTAGATGAAAACTAGAGTTTGCCACGTTCTCTGCTTCGGGCAGATTGTGCAGCCGACCTACAGTTTGAGTTTTCGCGACCTTGGAGTCAGAATTTAGTTGGCCGCCTGTTGAGAAAGTTATAGGTAACTTCAATACCTTTTAGTGGACATAAAGAACGTCCAATTCTGCCCAGCCATTTGAAAGTTATGCTCGATTTACCTTTCAAATCTTTGACGTAGCTGGGATAGAACGTAGTGTTTTGTAGATTAGACAACTTTAGAGGCCGGATCAGCTTTTCCCAATACATAGAAAAAGTTAGGAAATTTCCTAAGCTACGCGAGGATGTACTCGTTTAATCGATTCGGAGTCCTAGAACTAAAGTAATGCTAGATTGAAGTCTGCTATCCCGGTAGGATAGATTCTCTGTTTTTCGATTTTAGGAGTAGTTTGTGAAGTCGGGGTAGACGAGCTTTTGCGTACTATTTTGGGGGAACGTTTTGAGTGTGTGGTATGTATGTGCATGTGGTGTAACCCCGGGAGTGCCCTCATCCTCTCGCCAATCCGTCGCCCGAGGTTAAGGCAAGTGTATTGTAATGGGTAGCGTTGTATGTTGTTAATTGTGACTAGGTGCAACTTTGTTTACATGATGTGCTATCTTGTCATGATTACATGTTGTGATATCTTGCCATGATTAGTGCTTGCCAGGTTATGATGAAAAAAGATTATTATGATGTTATGCCATGTTTAGTTCAGTTTGGTACAAGTTGTTTATGTTTATGGCATAATCGCATACATGGCATGTGATCTGGCCCGGTCGGTGAGAAAGTCATAACTAGTCCGGCAAGGTCAGTGAGAAAATTATGACTAATCCGGAGAGCCAATGAGTAAGTCCTACCTCGTGATTCCATCCACCGTGGTGAATGGATGCGTGGAGTAGCCACCCTCCATCTACGGGATGGAAGGGGGAAGAGGGTGCCGACGGGTGTGCACTTAGCAATACCGGTATATGCTTCCAGGAGACATGCATCGCATTACATTGCATACATGATGATGAAAATGAGTTGTGAACAATGTGCTTTGTCATGGCTATGATGTTGTGGATGATATTATGATTTGAGCATGATGTTAAAGTATGGTATGTATTGTTGTTGGCATTGATTTATTCTTTATGATCCATTGCAATATGCTTGCTGAGTGATGAACTCACGTTTGTGTTTATGTTGTTTTTCTTAGGTACCTTGACACCAACATGTGGGAAAGGGTCTTAGCGGCACGGCATCACATAATTTCCACACAATTATACAATATTTACCTTTCGGATTTGTGATCGTGAATCTAGGGTGATGAAACTAGGATTATGATTTGTTCATGTGCCTGTTTACATCCTTTACTTCAATTTGGTTCATGAAGTGGTTAAATTCATTTTATTAGACTTAAATTGCCGCTATATTACCTGTTATTGCTGCTTTGGATGTTTTTCCATTATGATATATCATGTGATATTTTGTTGTTGCTCCGAATCATGGATAAACAAAGGAAATGCTGCCTAAATTTTCGGTTCTAGCATTCGCTCCTTTGCTGTAATTTATCTTTATTTGAGGTTTTTAGATGCTGTTTAATCTATGTTTGGTATCATTCAGGCACACTAGATGCCGTGGTGTTACAAGCCCCATCGGTGAGAACGTCATAACTATTCCGGTAAGGTCGATGAGAAAGTTATGACTAATCCGGAGCGCCATGGATGTAAGACCTACCTCGTGATTCCACCCACGCGGTGAGTGAAGCGAGGAGTAGGCACCCTTCATCTACGGGATGGAAGGGGGACGTGGGTGCACGCCGATGGGTGTGCACTCGGCAATACCGGTATTTGCATCGAGTAGACATGTGCATTGCATTGCATTGCATACATGATGATGATGATGATGATGAAATGATTTCAATGAGGTTGAGATATGAATATGATGTTGCATATTAAGTATGACTTAATCACGATATTAAGTTTGTTATGTAGTGATGATGATATTGAATTGTTCTGTATGACCCATTGCAATATACTAGCTGAGTGATGAACTCACGCTTGTGTTTTATGTTGTTTTAGGTACCATGACACTGGCATGTGGGAAGGGGCAATAGCTACACATCTTCACGTAGTTCCAGTCACATTTACCAATTTGAGT
The DNA here is from genome assembly GCA_036346355.1 of Rhipidocladum racemiflorum. Lineage (NCBI taxonomy): Eukaryota > Viridiplantae > Streptophyta > Magnoliopsida > Poales > Poaceae > Rhipidocladum > Rhipidocladum racemiflorum. The sequence continues at coordinate 50,690,560 of CM070589.1, forward strand.
CATGATCATAATAACTGCCATGAATTTGGTGTATGGAATAGTTTAGTGTGCTTGTGATCCTTATTTGCTTAGCTATATATTATGGAGTGGTTGGATTCGGTTTTATTGGTTTATGTTGATGCTTTATCCATTGATATTGATGTTTTAGATGTCTTATGCTATGATATAACTTGCTATGTGATTGCTATTGTTTCAATTCATGTTAAAACAAAGGAGATGCTGCCGAAATTTCGGTTTTAGCATTTGTGCCTTTGCTGTAATTTATCTTTATTTATGGTATTTAGATGATGTTTAGTGTATGTTTGGTAGCATTCGGGCATACTAGATGTTGGGGTGTTACAGTTAAGCTATTCTCCAAGTTTCATGGCATAAATTTTATTATCATGACTCCAAATGATAACACTGTCTATTTTGTGTGGAGCTACGTGTAGATGTGTAGCTAAACCCTTTTTCCCGCATGCCGGTTTCATGGTACCTAAGAAAAACAACATAAACACAAGCGTGAGCTCATCACTCAGCAAGTATATTGCAATGGAACAAGAAAACACATTCCAATACCTTCATCACTACTTTTCATATCCAATATCATAAACATCTCATATTCACATTGTATGCATCTCATTGACATCATCACATAACATCATCTTATAACATCATCGTATAATGCAATACACATGTCTCCTTGAAGCACATATTGGTATTACCGAGTGCACACCCGTCAGCGCGCACCCTCTTTCCCCTTCCATCCCGTAGATTCATCTTCTCTTGCCATGCTTATTTGATGATAACCTGAGTAGGCATCTGGGAAACTCATCATTTCACAACCAGCTATTGAGTTGACCAACTAGTCTATTTGGGGCAAAGGAAAATCATCTTTTGGACAAGCGGTATTAAGGCTGGTGAAATCAATGCACATTCGTCACTTACCATTTGCCTTCTTGACCATAACCGGATTCGCGAGCCAATCTAGGTGATCAACTTCATGAATGAATCCAGCATTTAAGAGTTTGTTCAACTCTTGTCAGATGGCTTCTTGCCGATTAGGAGTGAATCGCCATAGCTTCTACTTCACTGGTTGTATTCTAGGTTGAATAGCAAACCTGGGCTCGATTACTTCCCTTGGGACTCCAAGCATGTCTGAAGGATCATTGTTTTTGATCCAATTGTTTTTGATGATGAGTATTTGAAAAGAGTTGAAATTGATTTGATTATTTGATAAGATTTGAAAGTGGTTTGATTATTTAGTGGTTGTATGGATTAATGTGGGTCAAGTCGCGGACTTGGGCTCGGAAATTGTTTGTGTGTTTTTGTTCATGTGCAGGTGTTGCTTGAGGTCGAACGTGGTCGGTGACAGGACCGAGACTAGGTTCAAGGGAGGAACTGAGGTCGTGAGGGTCGAGGGTGTCATGCGAGACGTTCGGACTAGAGAACGGTGCGTGTGAGATCGAGATCGTTGCAGCGTAGTGGCAGGAGGCCGTACGCGTGTATACGAAGTTTTGATACTTGCATTGTGTGTGAATATGCATGCATGCATTGAGTGTGTGTGTGTGTGTGCATGCAAGTGTGTGTGCGTGTGCATGCATGTGTGTGTGCGTGCTGCATGTGTGTGTGCATACGAGCATGTGTGTGTGTGTGAATGCATTTAATGCATGTGTGTGTGCATGCATGGAGTGTGTGTGTTTGCATGCATGTGCAGTGTGTGTGTGTATGCATTTAGTGCGTCAGTGCAACACCGTGTCGTGTGCATGTGTGCGTGGCGTACTGCATCGCTGTGTGTGTGCTTCCGAGACTCCGAGAGGAGTTTGGTCGGCAGGAGCAAATCCGAGTGGAGGCGCAGGCGGCGTACGTGCCGATGGCTGCCGTGAGTTGCTGTCCGAAGGGAATCCGAGTTGCTGTTTTTCTTCCGAGTGCAGTTGGCTGGCACATGGAGAAGGGCCAGCGCAAACAGTGTTCGAGTCAACATGAAGATAAAGAATAGGAAAAGGATTCCTGTTCTCTTGTCCTTTAAATAGGGGGTTCTAGGGGATTAGAATCAATCCAAGGCAAAGGGCAAGAAGCAAGAGGTGCCTACAACAAAGAAGAGATTTTGTGTTTTCTTTAGTTTGTTTAAGGTTTTCTAATCTTGTGAGATTAGAGATTTTGGTGGTTTTCTAATCTTGTGAGATTAGAGATTTTGGTGTCCTACCGGAAGGAGTGGCTTTGGAATAAAGAAAAGGTTATGCAATTCTTTACATACTCTTTTGCTATGATTCTTGATTAGAAGGTTTGTTCGAGTTTTGATAGAACTAGTTTTGATTTTTGTTCGACTTGTCTCGCTAATTAATCTAGGGTTTTGATCTCTACGATATTAAATATTCTTCCGCTATTTAGGGGTCTTTAATTTTCCGAAAGAAATAGTTGAATTTTATTCGGCATCTATTCACCCCCCCCTCTAGTTGCCTACTCGGTCCTACAAGTGGTATCAGAGCAAGGTTCTACTAATCCATCTTAACAGGTGATTAGTAAACGGTAAGTTATGGCAACAGAGAAATACTCAAACAAGCCGCCAATCTTCGATGGCACAGACTTTCCCCAATCGGGCGGATCCGGATGATTGCATATCTTCAAGCTCAAGGTAACGCGATTTGGCGCAAGGTAAAAATTTCGCATCTGAGCTTCCTTCTAATGATGATATTGATAAAATCGAGTTTGAAAAAGATGTTGAAAACAATAATAGAGCTAGAAACATATTGCTTCAAGGACTTGCTAGAAAAGAATTCGATAGAGTCTATCATTTACTCACTGCTCATGAAATTTGGAAATCTCTTCAAGATTATCATGAGGGCACTGACTCTGTAAAAGAAGCTAGGCAAGATCAATTTAAAAAGGAATACACTAGATTTGAAATGAACTCTGGAGAATCGCTAGATGATTGTTTTGCTCGCTTTAACAAAATCTTAAACAATCTTAGAGCTGTAGATGTAAAGTACACTGACTCTGAAAATGCTAGACATTTTCTATCATCTCTTGATCTTAAAATCTGGCAAATGAAAGTGACTGCTTTTAGGGAAGCTCACAAGATGAGTGAAATGACTTTGGATAAACTATATTCTAGTCTCAAGACTTTTGAGATAGACATTGTTTCAAGAACTTCCAATGATAACTCTATGGCTCTTAATGCTAACTCTTCATATGATAATGTTACTAGTTCTTCATCATCATATTCCATTACTGCTTTGAGTGCTCTTAGTGATGAACAGCTAGATCAAATACCAGAAGATACACTTGCTCTTCTTTCCAAGCGTGTCAATGCAGCTTACATGAGATCAAGGGAGAGAAGAGGAGCCTCCATCCACTGCTACAACTGCGGCAAGGCCGGGCACATCCGTGCTAACTGTTTCAAGAACAAATTAAGATAAAGACGAGAAGGAGCAAAGCAACTCCTCCAAGTCCTTCCGGCCAAAAGAGAGCAAGGACAAAAATAAGCAACGGACAAAGAAGATGCTCAACAAAGTCTTCGCAGCAATTGGTCGCTTAGACTTAAGCGACATTGATGATTCAACTGACGATGAGAAGGAAGCAAAGCAAACGAAGCTGAATGAGAAAGATTTCACCGGACTGTGCTTCATGGCGAAAGGGAACACTAGTGATTCTAGTGACAACGACAAAGACCTCCAATGACGGTGATGAGGTAATACCTTCGTATGATGAGCTTTGTGAAGTTTTAGTCATATTGAGAAAATCTTTAAGAAAATCTTCACTCAAAAATAAAAACTGATATACAGATATATCCATGCTGAAATCATAAAAGTTTTATCTTAGAAAGTAAAATTCTGAAAATAGATGTGATTCTTTCTTATATCTCAATTTTGAAATTTAATCTCTAAAAGAGGATCATATGATTAAACTAGAGCAAGTTTATGCCAAACAATTGAAAAATGAAAAACTTGTGAAAAATGTTGGTTGCTCTACTGATGGTTTACATGGTCAAACTTCTTGTTCTAAATGTCCCATACTAGAATTGAAGTTGCATGATGCAGATGCTAAGATTACTCAATTGTTTAATGATTTGCTTACACATGAAGTTCTTTCATGCTCAACTTGTCGCAAGCAAAAAGAAAAAATAGATGTTTCCTGTAATAATTGTTTAACACTCTCTCGAAAAATTGATTACATGGAAAAGTCTTTAGAACGTTTTACTAAAGGAAAGAAAAATCTAAATATGATTTTGGGTCAATCAAGAGTCAGCACTCATCACAAAGGTTTAGGTTTTGATCCTTATGCTCATCACAAATCATATGCTCCTACTATTGTTAAAACTCTTGAAAGTGGAAAGTTTGAAATTGTCAAAGAACCTGAGAAAACTGTCTTCAAATCTGCTGGAATTTTATCTTTTGCTATGATGAATGCAAATGTTGCTTCTGCTTCTAAAGTCAAACCATTTGTTAAGTACAATTGCACTCATTGTGGAAAAGATGGTCATTTGATGAATTTTTGTTTTAGACTAGCCAAACAACAGAGAAAGGAAAATTCAAAGGCTAAGTCTAACTTTAAACAAACACGTATCATTTCTCCACATGTTCCGCTAGTGAAAGCAAACAAAATACCTGGAAATTCATCTACTTTGCATTCACAAGCTTTTGTACGATCACCTCCTCGTCGAGTGATTGATCTTTGGATACCTAAATCATATTTCTCTAACCCCAGCGCTGAATCCTCAACATCTTCTGTTCATAACATGTAGGTGGTACGAGAAGGGAAGGAGAACATCTGGGTTGTTGATTCAGGATGCTGCCAACACATGACAGGCAACCCAAGTTGGTTCTCCTCCCTAACAAAAGCATCTGGGAACGAAACGATCACTTTTGGAGATGCTACTACTGGACGCGTCATTGCAAAAGGTACTGTGAAGGTGAATGATCACTTTACTTTAAAGAATGTCTCTTTGGTGTCTAAACTGAAATTCAACCTTCGTCTCAGATCTCAATTGTTGGATGAAAACTTTGAAGTGAGTTTTAAACCAAATGCATGTAGAGTACTCGATGCTTCCGAAACTTGACTCTTGAGATATCTAGACTTGGAAAAATTTTCATAGCAAATTTTAGCAATGCTTCAAGTTCACATTGTTTTGTTGCTTCAGAATCTAGAAATCTCAATTTTTGGCATCGTCGGTTAGGTCACATGGGCTTTGATCTGTTATCTAGATTGAGTGGTCTAGACTTAATTCGTGGCTTGCCAAAATTAAAATCTTGCAAAGACATTGTTTGTGCTTCCTGTCGACATGGTAAGATGGTTGGAGCCCCTCATGCTCCTGTCTCTACTGTAATGACCACTGGCCCCGGTCAACTTCTTCACATGGATACAGTAGGACCATCTCGAGTACAATCGGCTGGAGGTAGGTGGTACTTTCTAGTAATAGTTGATGATTATTCGAGATACTCTTGGGTGCTTTTTCTATCTTCAAAAGATGAGATTTTTGGACTCTTTCATGTCTTCATTAAGAGATTGATAAATGAATTGCCTAACTCATTGAAAGCCATAAGAACAGATAATGGTACAGAATTCAAAAATGCCTTGTTTAAATCTTTTTGTGAAACTAATGGGATTGAACATCAATTTTCTTCGCCATATTCTCCCTCACAGAATGGTGTTGTAGAAAGGAAAAATAGAACTTTGATTCAAATGGCTAGAACTATGCTAGATGAATACAACTCTTCAAGAAAATTTTGGGCTGAGGCAATTTCTTCTGCTTGCTATATATCAAATAGGGTCTATCTCAGAGCTTTACTTGGTAAAACATCTTATGAACTGAGATTTGATCGTAAACCATCTGTTTCTGACTTACGAGTGTTTGGTTGCAAATGCTTTATTCTTAAACATGGAAATCTTGATAAATTTGAAGCTCGTAGTACAGATGGTATTTTCCTTGGCTATTCGTTGCACTCTCGTGGATATCGTGTACTTGATTTATCGACTAACAAATTGTTGGAGACATGCGATGTTACTTTTGATGAGGCTAGCCCTGGAGCTAGACCCGACATTTCAGGTTCACGAGAAGATTTAGAGCCAATCTTTTTGGATAAAAGATTTGAAGAAAATGATGAAGATAATGATGATGATGAGCTCATACCTACAGAACGGGAAGATGTTCCTGAACAAATTGATGTGACTACTACTTCAGATTCTCCTACACCTCCCACGACGACTGAAACAACTAGACCTCCCTTCGCTTTTAAAGAACCATCCTCTGAACAAATTATTGGAAGTCTTCATGAAAGGGTGACACGTTCTAATTCATCTCAAACTCTTTTATGCATGCATTCTACTTTTGTTGCAAATTTTGAACCTAAGAACATTACTCATGCTTTAACTGATAGTTCTTGGGTAGATGCGATGCATGAAGAGTTAGAAAACTTTGAAAGGAATAAAGTTTGGTCTTTAGTGGAACCTCCTAAAAATCAAAACATTATTGGAACAAAATGGGTTTTTAAGAACAAGTTAAATGAAGATGGAATAATTGTTAGAAACAAAGCTAGACTTGTAGCTCAAGGTTATTCTCAACTTGAAGGAATTGATTTTGATGAAACATTTGCTCCTGTTGCTCGTTTAGAAGCTATTCGCATCCTCTTGGCTTTTGCAGCTTCAAAAGGTTTTAAGTTATTTCAAATGGATGTGAAAAGTGCTTTTCTAAACGGTTTTATAGAAGAAGAAGTTTTTGTGAAACAACCTCCTGGCTTTGAAAATGAAAAATTTCCTAATCATGTATATCGTTTGTCAAAAGCTCTTTATGGATTAAAACAAGCCCCTCGTGCTTGGTATGATAGATTAAAAGGCTTCTTGCGTCATCATAATTTTGAGATGGGAAAAGTTGATAAAACTCTATTTACTCAAAATTCAAATGATCAATTTCTTGTGGTGCAAATTTATGTGGATGATATTATCTTTGGAGGATCCTCCCACTCTCTTGTGTTGCATTTTTCTGAGCTAATGTCCAGGGAATTCGAGATGAGTATGATGGGAGAGTTGACATACTTCCTTGGATTTCAAATCAAGCAAGCGAAAGAAGGGATCTTCTTGCACCAATCCAAGTATACAAAGGAGCTACTAAAGAAATTCGACATGGGAGAAGGAAAGTCAGTATCTACTCCAATGAGCACAACAACAATTTTGGATCCTGACGAAAATGGTGTCGAGATGGACCAAAAGGAATACAGAAGCATGATTGGATCACTTCTGCATTTGATCGCCGAGGCCTGACATACATTTTGCAGTATGTTTGTGCGCTCAATTTCAAGCCTCTCCTCGAGAATCACATGGACAAGCAATTAAAAGAATTTTCAGGTATCTTCGCTCCACTTCTGAATTTGGTATTTGGTATTCTTGTTCTTCTTCGCTTACACTCCTAGGATATTCTGATGCTGATTTTGCGGCACATGTCATTTTCTTGGCACTTCACTTGTTTCTTGGTCTTCTAGGAAACAGTCCTCAGTTGCTCAATCTACTGCTGAAGCTGAATACGTTGCAGCCGCTAGTTGTTGTTCACAAATTCTTTGGATCACTTCAACTCTTAAAGATTACGGCATTAACTTTAATAGTGTTCCACTTCTTTGTGATAATACTAGTGCAATTCACATCGCTAAAAATCCTGTTCAACATTCAAGGACTAAACACATTGATGTTCGATATCATTTTCTTAGAGATCATGTTGAAAAAGGAGCTATTGATCTGAAATTTGTTGATTCGGATGCTCAAATTGCTGATATTTTCACTAAGCCGCTTGATTCTTCTCGCTTTGCTTTCTTACGCGGCGAACTTGGGATCATTCATCCCCATGGGTTGATTTGAGGGGGAGTCTTGATTTTAACTCTTTCATTTGTGTTACTTGACTTTGGTTACTACAAGGAGCTATTTTGACGTTACACTTAAAGAAAACTCCCCTGTTTTTATTGCATCATGTAGTACAAAGCTTTGTTGACTATTCTTGTGTATATAGTCAAATTAATGCTACATTGCTTCACTTCTCACTAAAAGACTAAAAGACTAAAATAATTCAATTTGAGATGCTTTTCGAGAATATTTTGGCTCTTGTTCTTTATGGTATTGCATTTGTGAAATAGGCTTAAAAGTTTCTTGTCATCTGTTGAAAGCCTAGAGCTGATTAGAAACTATGTGTGAGCTTTTTGTTGGACTTCAAATGATCATTATGAGTCTCAAGCAAAATCAGTGTTTTAATATTAAAAGCAAGTTGAAAAAGATGCAAGCAAAAGCTACTTGGCTAAACACAAGTTTAGTACAATGTGCAGCTTCCTTGCCAGGGATTTAAATTCAAAAGATGCAAGAAAAGGCTACTTGTCTAAACAAAAGTTCAGAACAATGTGAAGCCACTTGCCAATTTAAACTGAGAAAGATACAAGAAAGAACTACCTACTCATACACAAGTATGGGCTAGTGTGCAGTTACTTGTCATCCCTGTTGATCACAAAGCAAAATTGTCAAACTTGCTAAAAGAGAAAAAGGAAATTCAAATTTTTGAAAAGGCTTGAGACAAACATTAGTGAATTTGAAAGTCTCTCTTTGCTCATGATAGATTTCTTTTTAGCTTTGGCAAAATCAGTTTATGACATTTTACTTGTTTGCTCTAATTTGCTTATGCAACAACTATTCTATGTGTTAGAGCCTCCATATTCTCACAATTTGCTTTCTCATTGGATAAATTGATACAAAATGTGATAACTCTCGTAAAAACTCTCCAAATGCTTTACTTTGATTATATACCTTGAATATACTTCAAAGCTTAAGATACTGCATTCATTAAGGGGGAGTTTTGAGATCTTGATGACTATTTTGTCAAAAAGGGGGAGAGCAAAAGTCAAGAAGAAGAAAAATAAAAAGAGAGGAGAATTTCAAACTGTTTGAGAATTTGGATTTACTTGGTCTTTACTTGGTCTTGGAATCTTTTGGGTCTCAAACTCTCATTTTTTTCTATACTCTTGTCAAATCTTATTGTGTTTTGTCAAATTACTCATCAAGGGGGAGATTGAAGGATCATTGTTTTTGATCCAATTGTTTTTGATGATGAGTATTTGAAAAGAGTTGAAATTGATTTGATTATTTGATAAGATTTGAAAGTGGTTTGATTATTTAGTGGTTGTATGGATTAATGTGAGTCAAGTCGCGGACTTGGGCTCGGAAATTGTTTGTGTGTTTTTGTTCATGTGCAGGTGTTGCTTGAGGTCGAACGTGGTCGGTGATAGGACCGAGACTAGGTTCAAGGGAGGAACTGAGGTCGTGAGGGTCGAGGGTGTCATGCGAGACGTTCGGACTAGAGAACGGTGCGCGTGAGATCGAGATCGTTGCAGCGTAGTGGCAGGAGGCCGTACGCTTGTATACGAATTTTTGATACTTACATTGTGTGTGAATATGCATGCATGCATTGAGTGTGTGTGTGTGTGTGTGTGCATGCAAGTGTGTGTGCGTGTGCATGCATGTGTGTGTGCGTGCTGCATGTGTGTGTGCATACGAGCATGTGTGTGTGTGAATGCATTTAATGCATGTGTGTGTGCATGCATGGAGTGTGTGTGTTTGCATGCATGTGCAGTGTGTGTGTGTATGCATTTAGTGCGTGAGTGCAACACCGTGTCGTGTGCATGTGTGCGTGGCGTACTGCATCGCTGTGTGTGTGCTTCCGAGACTCCGAGAGGAGTTTGGTCGGCAGGAGCAAATCCGAGTGGAGGCACAGGCGGCGTACGTGCCGATGGCTGCCGTGAGTTGCTGTCCGAAGGGAATTCGAGTTGCTGTTTTTCTTCCGAGTGCAGTTGGCTGGCACATGGAGAAGGGCCAGCGCAAACAGTGTTCGAGTCAACATGAAGATAAAGAATAGGAAAAGGATTCCTGTTCTCTTGTCCTTTAAATAGGGGGTTCTAGGGGATTAGAATCAATCCAAGGCAAAGGGCAAGAAGCAAGAGGTGCCTACAACAAAGAAGAGATTTTGTGTTTTCTTTAGTTTGTTTAAGGTTTTCTAATCTTGTGATATTAGAGATTTTGGTGGTTTTCTAATCTTGTGAGATTAGAGATTTTGGTGTCCTCCCGGAAGGAGTGGCTTTGGAATAAAGAAAAGGTTATGCAATTCTTTACATACTCTTTTGCTATGATTCTTGATTAGAAGGTTTGTTCGAGTTTTAATAGAACTAGTTTTGATTTTTGTTCGACTTGTCTCGCTAATTAATCTAGGGTTTTGATCTCTACGATATTAAATATTCTTCCGCTATTTAGGGGTCTTTAATTTTCCGAAAGAAATAGTTGAATTTTATTCGGCATCTATTCACCCCCCCCTCTAGTTGCCTACTCGGTCCTACAATGTCGGATGGTTTCCATGCAAACACTTCTGCGCTTGCCCGGAGGAAGGCAATGAGTGTATCTTCCTATTTGGCATCTATACCTAATCCTATCCGAATAGTTTTAGACCGGTCGGCAGGATCGATGGGGATGAGCTTGAATTGCTCGTTTGGTTAAGGATTGGTCTTTAGCTTCTCTGTTTTGTGAGAATTATCACATTTACAGGACTTTCCAGCACCATTAGTATCTCTTAATGGTAGTTGATCGATAATTCAAGTAATTTTTTATCACAGTTTAATGCAGTATTCAAATCACCTAGTATACTTATCACGCCTTTTGGATCAGGTATTTTTATACCCTGGTAAGCATGATGAACAACCGCCAAAAACTTAATGAGCGAAGCTTTGCCCAAAATGGTGTTATATGCTTACTCAAAGTCAACAACTTCGAATGAAATCAACTCAGTTCTAAAATTTCTAGCATCTTCAAAAGTGACAGGTAATACAATCTACCCGATTGGGGTTAGCGAAGGACTGGAACAATTTCAAAGAAGGGACTTGTTAGTGGCCGGATCTTAGAATGAGGGATTTGCGTTTCATCAAGGGTATTAATGAAAAGTAGGTCTAATGAGCTTCCTCCATCTACTAATATTCTTCCTACCTTGCAATTACTAATAGTAGGAGATACAACGTGAGGGAGTTTTCAAGAAGTAGACATACCTTTTGGACAATCGTCCTTAATGAATGCTACCGAAACATCTGACCATTTTGGACACTCTGGTTTTCCCGGTCGGGATTGATGTTGTTTACCTTTCGGTAGGCGGATTTGAATTGTCGTTTCAAAGCGTATGCAGATGATCCACCATAAGTCATATTGACATGGTGGCCGGGCTTTTGGTATCCCATAGCTACATCACCATCTGCATCTTTTACATTTCTCCTTTCTGGCAAAGTCGGCATTAGACCTTTACCAGAGTAAAAATCTTCCATGCACCTTAGCCATGTTTGGCAATTATGCAGGTCATGTCCTAGTGCACAGTGCAGAGGGCACCATCTTCCATTCCAATTGCTTGAGATAGAAGCTTTAGGATTGGGCTGGTCATTGGTCTGACTAGACTTCTTTTTTCAAGGTTGTTTATCCTTGGAGTAAGCAGGCCGATCTAAAACACACGCGACCTCTCTTTGAGAGATCTTTTTTTCCAGTTTTTTCTTGTTTTTACCCTTTTGGTCTTTAGGTGGAGAAGATTTCTTCAATTTATTACTTTTAGAAACCTTTAGACATGGCGATTCCATTCAACCACTTTGTGAGCATCTGAATATCGATCTGCCATATCGAAAAGTTCTCATACTGCAACACCCCGGCATCGAGTATGCCCGAATGCTACCAAACATAGACTAAACAACACCGAAATACCATAAATAAAGATAAATTACAGCAAAGGCACAAATGCTAAAATCGAAATTTCGGCAGCATCTCCTTTGTTTTGTCATGTAATGAAGCAATAGCAATAACATGACAAGATATATCATAACATAAGACATCTAAAGTAGCAATATAAATAGATAAAGCATCAACGTAAACCAATAAAACCAAATCCAACCACTCCATAATCTATAGCTAAGCAAATAAGGATCACAAGCACACTAAAATTATTCCATACACCAAGTTCATGGCACTTGTTATGATCATGACTCAAATTGGTAAATATGACTGGAACTACGTGAAGATGTGTAGCTACTGCCCCTTCCCACATGCCGGTGTCATGGTACCTAAAACAACATAAAACACAAGCGTGAGTTCATCACTCAGCAAGTATATCGCAATGGGTCAAACAGAACAATTCAATATTATCATCACTACATAACAAACTTAACATCATGATTAAGTCATATTTCATATGCAACATCATATTCATATCTCAACCTCATTGAAATCATTTCATCATCATCATCATGTATGCAATGCACATGTCTCCTCGACGCAAATACCGGTATTGCCGAGTGCACACCCGTCGGCGTGCACCCCTGTCCCCCTTCCATCCAGTAGATGGAGGGTGCCTACTCCTCGCTTCAACTCACCGTGTGGGTGGAATCACAAGGTAGGTCTTACATCCATGACGCTCCGGATTAGTCATAACTTTCTCACCGACCTTATCGGAATAGTTATTACGTTCTCACCGACCGGGCCAAGTTTCATGCCATGTATGCAACATATGCCATAATCATTAACCATAAACCATTGCATAGCATCTTAACATACCCTTTTTATCATATCATGGCAAACACTAAGCATGGCAAGATAGCATCACATCGAAACAATTGCATCTAGTCAAGACAAGCAAATAAACCACATGTTACCCATCCCAATACACTTGCCTTAACCTCGGGCGACGGATTGGCGGGATGAGGAGGGCACTCCCGGGGTCACACCACCTGCACATATATGCCACACTATCACAATGTGCCCACAAAACAGTACGCCATCACCCATCTACCCCGATTTCGCAAACTACTCTAGAAAACGAAAAACAGAGAATCTGCCCCCCCCCCCCGCCGGGACAGGAGACTTCAAACTATCATAACTTTGGATCTAAGACTCTGAATCAATTAAACGAGTACATACTCGTGTAGCTTAGGAAATTTCCTAACTTTTTCTAAGTACATGGAAAAGCTGATTCGGACTCTAAAGTTGTCTAATCTACAAAACTCTACGTTCTGTCCCAACTACGTCACAGATTTGAACACGTTCAGTAAATCGAGCATAACTTTCAAACGACTTGGGAACTGGAGTCTCCCAAGCCGTTTGAAAGTTATGCTCGATTTACTGAACGTGTTCAAATCTGTGACTAAAGTAGCAAAACAGTAGGAGATTCCCAATCGCTCAAAATCAGCAACAAGACAATCAATGATAGGGGGCATTGTCTTGCGACGAGAGTGTCAGCCACCACATTTGCCTTGCCCGGATGATACTGGATTGTGAGGTCATAATCCTTTATCAATTCCAGCCACCTCCTCTTCCTCAAGTTCAAATCTTTTTGAGTAAAGATGTACTTGAGGCTCTTGTGATCAGTGAAGATATTACAAGACTCGCCATACAGATAGTGCCTCCATATCATCAATGCAAACACCACAGCGACTATCTCAAGATCATGTGTGGGATAGTTCTGCTCATACTTTTTCAACTGCCTCGATGCATAAGCAATCAACTTGCCATCTTGCATGAGCACACAACCAAGTCCCAAACGAGAAGCATCAGAATAGACAGTGAAACGCTTCCCAGGCTCAGGAAGGGTAAGAACAGGAGCAGCCACTAACTTCTCCTTCAAATTACAGAAACTGTGCTCACACTCTGCAGTCCACTGAAATTTCATCCCCTTCTGAGTCAGCTGCGAAAGTTGCTTGGCAATGATAGAGAAATCCTGCACAAAACGCCGATAGTAGCCAGCCAACCCAAGGAAACTACTCACCTCTTTAACATTGGAATGCCTCTTCCAATCCAGAACTGCTGAGACTTTGCTAGGATCTACAGATATGCCCTCTGGATTAATGATGTGGCCAAGAAAACCCACTTCTGAAATCCAGAACTCTCACTTTTTCAGCTTAGCGAAGAACTGATTCTCCCTCAAAGTACTCAGCACAAGCCTCAAATGCCGCTCATGCTCCTCTTCTGATTTAGAGTAAACCAGAATGTCATCGATGAACACTACCACAAACTAATCAAGGTACTTGTGTAGCATACTGTTCATCGCCTCCATAAAAATAGCAGGAGCATTAGTTAGTCCAAAAGACATAACTTTAAATTCATAATGCCCATACCTAGTGGAGAAAGTAATCTTCTCAATGTCCTGCTCCCTCACACGGATCTAATTGTACCCCGACTGAAGATCAATCTTGGAGAACACCTTTGCTCCCTTCAGTTGGTCAAACAGATCCTCAATGTGAGGCAAAGGATACTTGTTCTTGACTGTCACTTGATTAAGAGCATGATAATCAATGCACATACGTCAACTTCCATCCTTCTTCGAAACGAAGAGGACGGGTGCTCCCCATGGTGACACACTGCGCCGAATAAAGCCATTGGCCAACAGATCCTCCAACTGCTTTTTCAACTCGTCTTGAAAAGGATGAGCCAAGCGGTAAGGAGAGATAGAAATAGGTCGAGTGCTAGGAACAAGATCAATACGAAACTCCACATTCCTCACAGGAGGTAAACCAGGCAACTCATCAGGGAACACATCAACAAACTCCTTCACTACAGGAATCTCCTCAATGGAAACTGAAGAAGATGGCTTTTCTAACATAGCCATGAGGAAACCCAACTGCCTCAAACGGCGACCAGAAAACAGACTAGCCAAAGCAAAGATGGAACTGGACGGTATACCACCTTGAAAGGTCAACTCTACCCCTGACGGGGCCTGCAAGGTAACCGTCTTCCAGAAGCAACAGATCTTGGCACGGTACTGATGCAACCAGTCCATGCCCAAAATGAAATCAAAAGGAGCCAACTGAATCACCATAAGATTGGCAAAGAAATCCTCATCATCAATGGCAATGGTGCAACCCGGGCAAACCAAAGAACTAGCAATCAAACCCCTAGGAGAACTGACTATCACAGACTCAGAAATCCGCTGAACTTCCAACTTAGCTCTACTAGCAAACTCAGACGACACAAAGGAATAGGTTGCTCCGGAATCAAACAGAACGAAGGCATCAACTGAATCCACAAGCAAAGTACCTGAAACCACCTCTGGATACCCGGCTGACTCTACGGTTGGCAAGGTGTACACTCCGGGTGGCACCGGGAGAGTGGGAGCCCCGACACCCGGCTGATGCCCCAACAAAGCTGGGGGCGGAGGAGGTAACTGAGGAGGAGCCGACGGCTACAGGCACTAGTAGGTTGCTGGTGGCGCCCAAGCATAGGGCGGCTGAGGAGCAGGAGCCGCCATCATGTGCACCGACCCTCTAGAAGACGCCGCTGGAGTGGGAGGAGAAGGCACCGTCTCTCACTTTGATGATGCTACCGGGATTCATCCGGCAAACTCGCCCCATGTGGCCGGGCTTGCCACAGTGGTTGCAACTCCCGGTCCAACCACACTCCGAAGCGCGGTGCTCACCACCGCACTTTAAACAAAGCATGCCCTGCCCGGGCACTGGATGAACAACCGCTCGCGAGGTAGACAACAGGGATGGCTTCATCTTAGCCCCTAATGAGGAGCCCTGTCCTCCCCTGAACTTCTTGAAGGTGGGTCGCTGAGAAGACCCACCTCCTCCACCAAATGTCCTCTTCTGGCCCCCACCTAGGGCCGTTGGAACGCCTGAACCACCAGGGTTTTGCTTCTCCCTGGAGAGCTCCAACTCGAGCTCCATGCCATTCGCTTGCTCCACCATGGAGCAGAAGTCACGAGGGACAGTCGCCCCCATGACAACTCTGAACTCCTGGTTGAGGCCCCTACGGAACCTCCTCGCCTTCTCCCTGTCGTCGATTGCCACAGCCGGCACAAAGCGCACCACATTGTTGAATTCTGCCTCATACTCTGCCAACGACCTCTTTCCCTAGGAAAGAGTCGTCAAAGTATGCTCCATCCTCTCAAGGAAAGACTCTGGGTAGAACTTGGCTCCCGTCCTTCTTCTTGACGAACAGAACTGGCGCTCCCCACGGCGATGAACTTGGTCTGATGAATCCTTTCTCCATCAGCTCTTCAAGCTGCTTCTTCATCTCTACCAATTCTTTAGTGGACATCTGATAGGGTCTCTTTGCTATCGGCGCTGTACCGAGTACAAGCTCTATCACAAACTCTATATCTCTGTCTGGCGGCATACCAGGTAGATCTTCAAGAAAAACATCTGGATACTCATTCACTACTGAGACATCTTCTATGCTGATCACCTTCGCACTGTTAACCATCAACTGTCCATCTCTAACGGCGGTAGCTTGGAATTCCACTTTCCTTCCACATGGGCTCTCAACTGAGATAATCCTTCGTCCACAATCCAGCACAGCCTTATGCTTGGATAACCAATCCATTCCCAAAATAACATCTAAGGTCTGGGTTTCCAGTATAATAAGGTTCGCAAGGAATTCTACCCCATCTATTAACATTCTCACACCAGAACATCCTACTTTAGTTCGGAGTTCGGAACGAGGGGTTTAAACTAAAAGCATGCATTTAAGTCTTGCAATCTCTAAATCATTTTTAGCAGCAAAGCCTTGAGAAACAAACGAATGCGAAGCTCCAGAGTCAAACAAAACTGTTGTAGGTATGGAGTTGACAAGTAACTTACCTAGCACAACGTCTGTGGCATTCTGGAGTGCCTCTGCGGTGACATGGTTGACTCGGCCTCTCACCACGGTTTGGGGCGTGGCTCCCGGCTGTGCTGTCCCGCGGTTTGCTCCGGGTGCGAGCGTCCTGGCTGGTGTGGATCCCAGATTGAAGCGGACCGGGGTCACTCCTGCTGTCTTCTTGGGGCAACTGTTGGAGAAGTGCCCTGGCTCGTTGAATGTGTAGCAGCGTCTCACTGTCCCCTGTTATCGCTCAAGCGGCGTTCGGGCCGAGCTGGGGTCTGATAGTTCTGGTTGACGGATCTCGATGCTGGTGACGGTGTCCTTGTTGCATTCTGCGGCTGGAATTTGAAAAACTAATTTGGCGCAACCCTCAAGCGTTGCTGCTCTCCCTGACGCGATCCCTGCTGTTGCATCCTTCGCTTCCGGTTCTCATCCAGTTCCTTGCGCTTATCTTCGAGAATGAGCTCCTTGTTCACAAGCTCCTGAAAATCTGGAAAGGTGTGCGTGATCAGTTCCACCTGTAGTCCTGAGTTAAGTCCCTTCATAAAGCGAGACTGTCTGGCCTATCTGTCGCTACGTCTTCAGGTGCGTAACGTGCAAGCTGTGTGAATTTATTCAGGTAATCTGACACCGGTTGATTACCTTGCTTCAGTGCCCTGAATTCTTCCTTCTTTAAGTCCATTATTCCCTCAGGCACATGATACTGACGAAATGCAGCGGTAAACTCCTCCCAAGTGATGTCCTGAGGGTTCTCCCGCATGGCGCAGAAGTTTTCCCACCATTCTGCTGCGGTTCCTTCCAACTGATGAGAGCATAAAGCACCTTCTCATTTCCCATGCATTGGGCAATGTGTAGCTTTCTTTCAATTGACCTTAACCAGTCATCGGCCTCCAATGGATTGGCATTCTCAGAGAAGGTGGGTGGAGAGTCCTCATGAACTCTAACAGTCTTGAATTCTGGCGTTGTCCTTGATTGACTTGATTATTCTGATTAGCAGTGGCGTGGGCACTAATCTGCTGCATCATGGCGTGCATCAGCTGGGTCTGTGCAGCAAGAAAAGCTCCAAAATTCTGCATGTCAACTGGCGGTGCTGGCTGGGGTGCAGGCGCTCCATCATTGGGGTTCCCAGCTGGGCGAGAACCACTTCCATTGCCTCCAAGGTTTCCACGGGTGTTCACCATCTGTCGATTACTCCAAGGTTTCAGAGATGAGAGGGAATAAGAATAGACAAGGGGTAGGGAAACTTATGCGGAGGAAAGTGTAACTCAAAATCCAACTTTATTATTAATAATAATAACTTGGTATGGTTGCTCACAATGCCTAAGGGCCTTGCAACACATACTGCACACTCAGCAAGCAATGAAAATCCAAATCGACTCTTACTGGAGTCTAACGCCTAGAGGGGTGACCCTTATTCTATAACGCGACTCGACGAAGGAGTCTCAACTTCAAGACCTACGCTCACTCATCGAGAAAACCTCCATTGCCTCCTCGGGGCGGGTGCGGCGGCATAGGCGTGAAACAATCGCCATGCCCGTCAACTGCAGCTGTTGTTGACGAAGTGGCGTCCTCCTCTGGCTCTGGATCTGGCTGTTGTTGTGGCTGTGGCGCGGGTGCAGGTGGCGTCTCTTCTGGGTCCTCCTCTGGCTCTGGGGCGTCCAACTCCAACACTGGGTCGGGGCCCTGTCCATATAGTGCGGTCTCCAGCTCTGCGATCCTTTCCGCAGCATAGGCGATGTACTCACGAGCATTCTCTAAATGCTTTTTCTCTTCCTCGACCTGCTGGCGAGCCTTCACCAACTCCTGAACTGTGTCATTGATAAGCTTCTCCTGGGCGACGATGAATCTAGCTAAGTGTGTGATGGTAGCATCCTCATCTTCTATCGGCTTCCGCTGAGCTCTGCTGTCTCGGTGTGGGTGGTGACGGAATACTGTGCCTTCCAGCTCCCTAGAGTAAGTGCGAGTGATCTGCTGCATTGATCGACGCGACACCTCCTGGATTCCCATCTCAAAGGTAGACCTCCTGGCGGTGAAGTGGAAAGGGCGGCTGAACTTCGTCTTCTCTCGGGCATACACCGTGATCTTGACGTCCCATCCTATGACCAGTCCTACCTGTATGAGTGTAGTCCCTCGGTAGAGCGGTCTCTCAAAACCTCCAAGAAACTGAAGCATACGCCACAACTCAGAAGCGTAGCCACCTTCACGCTCGGCGTAGTTGTTCTTCATCATCATCTGTTAAAAGGCGCTCGCGTAAGAAAGCAAGATTTTTAAAATCGAAATGGAAGACAAAAAAAACTCAGCAAGGGGTATGAACAAGAAAGAAAGGGGTAAGTCAAGAATTCATTCATTATCTTGACAATTTTTAACTTTTAGAAAATAAGTTTTATCCTTACTACGACCAATCTAACTATGGGTGAGCCTACAGTCAGTATGGCTCTGATACCACCTCTATCAGGACCCGAATTTGCAAATTCGGACCCTCTATGTATTCAGCACTAATCCAGGAACACGCTAGTGCACACAGCCTCAACATTGGTAAATATCACAATCATACTCAATGAATAATAAGGTACTTTAATTAGTTAACCAAGCTGGTTGCTCGACCTTAAGGTCAAGTTACAAATATACGCCACGTAGGGCGAAAACTTATAAAAAGAGAAATAACAGCAGCGGAAAAATAAGATAACTTCGTGGCGCCATCCAGTATACCACAGGCAACTGACTGGGCTCGCTCCCTAGTTAGACGGCTCCTCCTGGAGTTCCTCCTCCAAAGCTGGTGTTGACTCTTCTTCAACTGATGTTGTTTTGTGGCAAGGGTGAGTACTCAGCAAGTCATGCACAGAATGCAACTAATATACTACATGCATGGTCTATTACAAAGGAATAGCTCAGGGTATAATTGCAGTAAAACAACATTTGACAAGTAACATAAGTAGATTCGAAAGCAGTAAAAACGAGTATAAGATCAATAACTTTTCCAGGAGTTAAATAAACACCTTTCCCGTTCCTAATCCACATTTCCATCAACGTCATTATTAAACCAAACCAAACCTTTCAAGTCCAAGTTATTTTCAAGAAAGTCTAACCCTTGACTGTAAGTCCCGAGCAATATCCAATGCCGCAGACACGGCTATTCGAATAGATTTTACACTCTGCAGAGTTTATGCACTTTACCCACAAGATACAGCCAAACACCACAAAGGCGAGTGTCCGTACAAAGTCTTTTGGAAACTTCTAACAGCACAAGTGGGCCTCCCCGATTATTGCACACTAACCCTTCCCTTAGCGAAGGCGAAGTTTAGGCCAATCAACCGTTAGATGGGTACCTGGCCGCAACCCCGTTACGCTCCCTCGTACAACTACACAAAAGGTATAGTTGACACCCCGAGGTCCCACAGGTACGTTATTAGTGACTTAATCAACTAGGTCCGTCCCATTACAGACATGTGGTTGCACATTTGACTCAGTTCAAAGGCTTGCAAGGTTAAGTCCTTAGGGTGACCAGGGCAAGACTACCCGAAGAACCAAAACAACATTCTCGGTGCCACAACAGGCCCACCTGAAAGTGCATCTAGGCACTTATGTTGTTTTGGTGATTAATGATAAACGATTAATGACAAACTCATGTAATGTCAATCAATGTAATTGTACAAATGCTTAACTTAATGCTTAACAAAAGACAAACCTCTAATATTTTTATATTGTTATGAGACTAACATGTTTATTTGCCTAGTTGAATATTAGTCTCATCTATTTTAGAGGAAAATCAATTGGGATGGTTAAGCAAAAATGAGGTATGCAATCTCGGTATTCCTTCCATATTTGTCATTGCATTCTTCTTTAGCAAATGCATATTGAACTCTAAGTAACTTGTTGATTTCATATGTGCACATTGATTCATGTCAAAATTGCTTGTGCATATATATATTCATTTGAGTTCATTATGTGCTTTGTTTTTAATATGCTTGTGTTAACTAGAGTTAAACTTCATTGCTTCATATTGACTTGGTGCATACATGTCTTAGTTGTGTATCTTCTAATGCACCTCTCTTAGTGAAGTTTAATCTAGAATTGGATCACATTATTTACTCTCATTCCAAATATTGTTTGCACATGTGCAATTCGTGTATATTCTATCATGTGCTTCATTTAAGCAAAGTTTGTGATCCTTGCCTTGATTTAATTATTTCATCATATTGGCAATTATCTCTCTAGTGCATATAGATCAATCACATATTCATCATGCCACACTTAGTAGAGAACATTTCTTATGTCAAGTGCTTCCGTTGATATCATGCCTATTTATATGAAACACTTGTTATTATCAATTTATTCAATATATCTTTTAAGCTTGTGGGACTAATATGTTTGTTGAGTGCTTTGATAAGAGTTAGGTCCCAAAGCTGTGTGTATGATGATCAAGATGGTTTGAAGGATGACAAGGAAGTCAAACTCAAATAAGACGGCGGTGTCACCAAGAGCTGAGGACTAAGTCAAGAACGACTTGGCGTGAGTATCGTCTTGGTGATGATCAAGGTCAAGGTCAGAGAGGACGAGAGTCTCATGAGGTGAATCACGTCGAGGTTGACAAGACGAAGGGCGTCATCAATCTTTGTGGAAGCGTCATCATGCACCGTGCATCCAGAAGAAGTCGGCATGTAAGCTTAGTGTAAGACTTAGATTTTGTGTTAAATTTGAGTCTAAGGATTGCCGTACTATTAAGAGGGATGCAATCGTTGAAATCACTTAGACAAGTCTCAAGTGCTCAAAGTGGTCTATCCTTGTCTAAGGTTAAGAAACCCAAGTCACACTTTGTTCACCTAGGTATAGGTGGGTTGGTGTGAGGGATAGAAGTGTTGTTAGTTTCAGAAAGTGAGAATTTGAGGTCTCCTTGTGGATTCTTTGTGCAATCTGATTTTATCCTTTGGGATTTGGGTAGTGAGACCTTGTTAGTTGTGTAGCCCTCGTTCTTAGCTTTTCAAAAAGTTCAAATTCGTCGAAATCGGAGTCCGGGATCAAAAGTTATGCCCGTTTTCGTCCGGCTGCTGCATGCTGCCTGGGAGATCCGGAGTATCCGGATTAAATGTCCGGAGTATCCGGATGATCCGGAGTATCCGGACAATCCGGAGTATCCGGATGATCCGGAGTGTCCGGGTTAAATGTCCGGAGTATCCGGGTTGCCCAGTTCGGTCCCAACGGCTAGTTTTTGGGGTTCCTCTATTTAAGGCCCCCTTCTTGCCCACTTCAAAGTAGCTGTTGGGGGAGGTTTTTGCTGGGTATTAGAGGTGTTCTTTGTGAGTTTTTGAGCCCCCAATACTCCTCCCTACTCCTTAGATCTTAGTGATCCCCTTTTGTGAAGGGTTGGGTAGTGGAGAGAGGTGTTTGGATTGAGGATTGATTTGAGGAGTGGAGCTGGTTCCTAGGTACTTTGAGGTGTTCTTCTGTCGGGACCCGAATTTGCAAATCCGAACCCTCTGTGTATTCAACACTAGTCCAGGAACGCGCTAGTGCACACAGTCTTAACATCGGTAGATATCACAATCATACCACTCGATACTAATAGAGTACTTTAATTAAATAGTCAAACTGGTTGCTCGACCTTATGGTCAAGTTACAAATATACGCCACGCAGGGCGAAACTTATTAAAAGAGAAATAATAGCAGCGGAAAATAAGATAACTTTGTGGCGCCATCCAGTATACCACAGGCAACTGACTGGGCTCGCTCCCTAAGTAGACGGTTCCTCTTGGAGCTCCTCCTCCAAAGCTGGTGTAGTCTCCTCTTCAACTGGTGTTGTATTGTGGCAAGGGTGAGTACTTGGTACTCAGCAAGTCATGCACAGAATGCAGCTAATATACTACATGCATGGCTTAATACAAAGGAGTGGCTCAAGGTATATTTGCAAAGAAGAGCATTTAACAAGTATCATAAGTAGATTCAAAGCAGTAGTAACAAGTAAAGCATAAATAACTTTTCAAGGGGTTTAGTAAACATCTTTCCCATCCTAATCCACATTTCTATCAACATCATTATTAATCCAACCCAACCTTTCAAGTCCAAGTTATTTTTGAGAAAGTCTAACCCTTGACTGTAATTCCCGAGCGATGTCCAATACCGCGGACACGGCTATTCGAATAGATTTTACACTCTGCAGAGGTTATGCACTTTACCCACAAGATACAGTCAAACACCACAAAGGCGAGTTCCCGTAACAAAGTCTTTCGGAAACTTATAACAGCACAAGTGGTCCTCCCCGGTTGTTGCACACTAACCCTTCCCTTAGCTAAGGCGAAGTTTAGGCCAACCAACCGTTAGATGGGTACTGGCCGCAGCCCCAGACGCTCCCCGCACAACTTACACAAAGGGTGTAGTTGACCTCCTCGAGGTCCCACAGTAATGCGTTATTAGCAACTTAATCAACTAGGTCCGTCCCATTACGGACATGTGGTTGCATGTTTGACCCAGTTCAAAGGCTTGCAAGGTGAAGTCCTTAGGGTGACCAGGGCAAGACTACAGAAGAACCAAACCAACATTCCGGTGCCACAACCGGCCCACCCGATCAATCTTGCCACATGCCCCTGGCCGAAAACTATTTATCAAACCCTAGTTGATTACCATGCACCACGTGCTATCAACATCACATGATACCTTTCCAAAACAGGTTCAATATATCATTAAGTCAATATTAACATTTGATTGTCCAAAATCATGTCATGAGCACGAGCGTGTCTAAGCAATATACTACAACGATCTAATTTCCCATGTTGGCATTTTAGTAATGTCCAACTAGTAAACCACCACTAGGGTGACAAGGGGTCATGGCACATATTTAATTAATCAAGGTGTCATACAAAGAACTGGGCATTTATCTAATTTCCCATACTTAAATAAGGTATTTTCTGATTGAACTAGCATGCAATAAGTTAAATCAAAATAGGTTTCAAAAATAGGGTCAATATGGTCAAAGCATAACTTGCCTTCAAAAAGTACTTGCTCTTGGTCCTGAGCTGGCTCCTGGGTCAATACTTCTCCTTCGAATCCTTCCGGCACTTCAACGTCTACTCGTAACGCGTGCAAATAGCAACAAATGAATAAAACAGTAGACAAAAAGTGTCCAATCATCCAAATAAAGTTCATAAACAGAGAGAACATAATTTTATGAATTTTTAGAAACTGGAATCGTCAAATTCGGAGTTTAAATGCAAAAGTTATAGCATTTTGAAGTATAAATAATCAATTAAATAATATTACAGAGGAAAACTTTAGTCTAAAAATTAAATAAAATTCATCATTAGGTAGATCTCAATTTTATACAAATTTAGAAATTTGAAACACTCAAATCGGAGTTGAAACGCAAAAGTTATAAGCGTTTGAAGTTTGAAACAAAATCTGAAATCATTATTTCGAATTAATAAATCATTTTATTTTTCGAAAATTAATTATTGCGTCAACGAGGACACGTGGCAGCCTCTGATTGGTCTGCTGACGTCAGCCGGTTCATGGACGTGGTCCATGGTTTGGCTCGGGTCTACCGTGGACCCGGTCCACGGCTCACGCGGCCGACGGTGCGGGACCCATCGGGTGATGTCATTGCCGACGTCGGTGGGGACTCGGCCGGCCGACAGTGTGGGACCCATCGGTGATGTCATCGCCGACGCCACAAAGATGGCCGGGTGGCCGCTGACAGGTGGGCCCGTGCTGACGTCATGGTGCGGTTGCGGCTAAGCTGACGTGTCAGCGTGTCAGCCACGCTGCGTGCTGCGGCACGCCGACCGCGCGGTCACCTTTCCCGACGCTGCGCACGATCTCGGCCGTTGATTTGAAAATCAACGGCCCAGATCAGATCTGGTGACGCACGTTTGGGGTGAACGTGGTCAATCTGGACCGTTGGATCTAGATCCAACGGTTGAGATCCAATCTAACGCGTATAACGCGGCTAACGCTGACCGTACGATCTAGATCTAACGGCTGAGATTGGATAAGGGTTTAGCACGTGGATCTCACCGGCGGGTGACGTGGCGTGATCTAGGGCGTTGGATCTGGATCAGACGGTGGAGAAGCTTCGAGGCCCGGCGATGGCTTGCGGCGGCGCTGGCTGGCCGGAGTTGAGGACGACGACACGGCAACGGCGCTACGGGCGTGCTCCGGCGAAGTGAGAGGTCTCCTCCGACGCGGCTTGACCTCCCGGTTCCGGATCTGACCTCAACGGCGGCAGAGGACGACGGACGGCGGCGGAAACAGCACTTAACCGCGGCAGAGCGCTACGGCAACTACGGCGAGCGATTGCGGCTAAACGGTGGCGGCTCAGGCAACGTTGTCTAGGGCTATGGGTGCGCACGGAAGTCGGCGTCATGGCACGGGTGGCGGCGCATTAAATAGGGCCCTCGGCGTCCATGAAACGCGCGGAAACCGAGGCCCACTCCGTTGCGGCGGCGGAGTCCGACGGCGACACGGAGAGGGTGACGTGGCACGCGCACAGCCGTTGGATCGAGATCCAACGGTGCGTGGGTTTGGGTTCGGGTCTGACTCGGGCGAGCTGGCTGGCTCGGTCGGGCTCGGGCTCGGGTGACGTGGCTCAATCGTGGCCGTTGGATCAAGATCCAACGGTCACGCGGGTTTGGGTTCGGCCGAGCGGGTTCGACTGGACCAACTGGCGCGGGTCGGACTCGAGTCTGACTCGGACTCGGGTCCGGTCGAAGGAACAGTAAAACCCACTCGCATTTAATTAATCCAATTAAATTCCCAGAAATTCAATTAAATCATTAAAAATAGCAAAAGACTCAGAAAAATTTCAGAAAAATTCTGGAAAATATTTTGGAACATTTTAGACTCAAATAAAATATTTCCAACAAATTTTTATTTGGAAAGTTTAATTCTTTAATTATTTCAAAATGGAATAAATTCAAATAAATTCCAAATAAATCCAAATAAATTCCAAAAAATTCCAAAAAATCACCAAAGTGCCAAATCACACATGAATTTAAGAAAAGCAAAATTTTGGGGTGTTACAAACCTCCCCCCCTTAACAGAATCTCGTCCCCGAGATTCAGGGCTTACTAAAGAAATAGGTTCGGAAACTCTTTCTTCAAATCCTCTTCGCGCTCCCAAGTTGATTCACTCTCCGCATGGTTGCTCCATTGAACTCTGCAGAAACGGGTTGACTTGTTCCTCGTCTCTCGATCCATGGTGTCCAGAATCTTCACGGGATGCTCCTTGTAAGTCAGATCTTCTTGCAACTCAATTGACTCTAGCGGTGTCTGCTCCTCAGGCACTCGGAGACACTTCTTCACCGGGACACGTGGAACACGTCATGCACTCTCGCTAGTGATTGCGGTAACTCTAGCCGATAAGCAACTTTACTCTCGGGCCGAGAACCTTAAATGGTCCAACAAATCTCGGCGCGAGTTTTCCTTTGGCATGGAATCTCTTAACTCCTCTGAGCAGTGTGACTCTGAGATACACGAAATCTTCTGGTTCAAAACTCAAGTCTCGGCAACGGTTGTCAAGATAACTCTTCCGTCGTGATTGGGCTATCTTCAATCTCTCCTCGATCATGGCAATCTGTTCTTCACTTCTTGAAGAATATTCGCCCAAAGACACGGCGTTCAATTGCCTCATTCCAGTTCAATGGCGTCCGACAGGGTCGACCATATAGTGCTTCAAATGGTGACATTTGCAAACTTGCTTGGTAACTGTTGTTGTAACTGAACTCCGCATACGGCAAACTCTTATCCCAAGAGGTAGCATAAGCCAATGCACACGCTCTTAACATATCCTCCAGAATCTGATTGACTCTTTCAGTCTGGCCATCCGTCTGTGGATGATAAGCTGTACTGAAGTTCAAACGGGTTCCCATGGCTTCATGTAGCTTATTCCAGAACCTCGAGGTAAACTGGGTACCTCTATCCGACATTTATCTTCTTTGGCACTCCGTGCAAACAGACGATCCTGTTCATATACAACTCTGCTAACTTATCTCCCGAGTAAGTGGTCTTCACAGGGATAAAATGGGCGACCTTGGTCAAGCGATCCACTATAACCCATATGGAGTCATAACCTCCTTGAGTCTTAGGCAAACCGGTAATGAAATCCATTCCGATTTCCTCCCACTTCCACTCAGGTATTTTCAGCGGCTGCAACAATCCTGCTGGTCTCTGATGCATTGCCTTGACTCTCTGGCATACATCGCACAATGCAACATGCTCGGCAACTTCACGCTTCATGCTCGGCCACCAGAATCTCTCCTTCAAATCCTGATACATCTTGGCACTTCCTGGGTGAATTGAATACTTGGAGTCATGGGCTTCTTCTAGAATAAACTGCTTCACTCATTTTTGTTCTGGCACACAAATGCGATCCTTCATCCATAACATGCCTTGCTCATCCAACTTGAAGTCCTTCGCCTTGCCTTCATCCATGATAGACTTAATCCTCGCGGATCTTGTCATCATCCTTCCGTCCTTCTCGGATCTCGATCTTCTAGGTAGGCTTCACTTCCAATGCGGCCATGAATCCTTCTGGTACGACTTCAATCTGCATTCTCTGGAAATCCTCACATAGCTCATCCTGACTTGTGGCTAGCAACATACTCACGGTATGGCTTTTCCGACTCAGAGCATCGGCAACTACGTTGGCCTTCCCGGGATGGTAATGGATTCCAACATTGTAGTCCTTGATCAACTCGAACCATCTTCTCTGCCTCATGTTCAAGTCTGATTGGGTGAAGATGTACTTAAGACTCTTATGGTCCGTGTATACTTCACATCTGTTTCCAATTAAGTAGTGACGCCATAATTTCAAGGCATGCACTACGGCAACTAGCTCCAGGTCATGCGTCGGATAATTCTCCTCATGTGGCCTCAACTGTCTTGATGCATAAGCGACGACCTTTCCATTCTCAGACAAAGACACATCCAAGTCCTTGGCGCGATGCGTCACAATAAATATCAAAGCTTTGATTGACGTCCCAGAGGACTAACACCGGCGCCGATGTCAATCGCTTTCTTCAGCTCACGAAAACCTTTCTCACACTCAAGGCCCATGCAAACTTCTTCTCCTTTTTCAGCAATTGCATAAGAGGTTTCGCAATTGTCGAAAAGCCTTCAATGAAACGGCGATAGTAACCTGCCATTCCAAGGAAACTCCGGATCTGGGTCACGGTCTTCGGCTGTTCCCAATGTAACACAGCTTCTACCTTGCTTGGATCTACGGTGACTCCTTCTGCGGTCATTACATGTCCGAGGAATTCCACCTTGTCCTTCCAGAAATCACACTTACTGAACTTGGCGAAGAGTTGTTGTTCCCTCAGCTTTTCCAAAACTCGCCTCAAGTGTTCGGCATGTTCATCCTCTGTCTTGGAGTATATTAAAATATCATCTATGAACACAACAACAAACTTGTCCAAATATTCCATGAACACCTTATTCATCATATTCATGAAATATGCTGGTGCATTCGTCAGACCAAAGGACATAACAGTAAACTCGTAATGTCCATATCTTGACGAGAATGCGGTCTTCGGAATATCCTCCGATCGGATCTTCAACTGATGGTATCCTGATCTCAGATCAATCTTGGAGAAAACTCCGGCTCCTCTCAGCTGATCAAACAGATCACCGATCCTGGGTAGCGGGTACTTATTCTTCACGGTGACTTCATTGAGTGCACGGTAGTCAATGCACATCCTGAAACTCCCGTCTTTCTTCTTGACGAACAAAACTGGCGCTCCCCACGGCGACAAACTCGGTCTGATAAATCCTTTCTCCATCAGCTCTTCAAGCTGTTTCTTCATCTCTACTAATTCCTCGGTGGACATCCGATAAGGTCTCTTTGCTATCGGTGCTGTACCAGGTACAAGCTCTATCACAAACTCTATGTCCCTGTTTGGCGGCATACCAGGTAGATCTTCAGGAAAAACATCTGGGTACTCATTCACTACTGAGACATCCTCTATGCTGATTGCCTTGGTACTGTTAACCATCAACCGTCCATCTCTAACGGCAGTAGCTTGAAATTCCACTTTCTTTCCACACGGGCTCTCAACTGAGATAGTCCTTCGTCCACAATCCAATACGGCCTTGTGCTTGGATAACCAATCCATTCCCAAAATAACATCTAAGGTCTGGGTCTCCAAAATAATAAGGTTCGCTAGGAACTCTATCCCATCTATTAGTATTCTCACCCCAGAACATCCTACTTTAGTTCGGAGTTCGGAACCAGGGGTTTGGACCAAAAGCATGCACTTAAGTCTTGCAATCTCCAAATCATTTTTAGCAGCAAAGCCTTGTGAAACAAACGAATGCGAAGATCCAGAATCAAACAAAACTGTTGCAGGTACTGAGTTAACATGTAACTTACCCAGTACGACGTCCGTGGCATTCTGCAGTGCATCTGCGGTGACATGATTGACTCGACCTCTCACCACGGTCTGGGGTGCTGCTCCTGGTGCTGGCGTCCTAGCTGGTGTGGATCCCAGATTGAAGCGAACTGGGGTCACTCCTGCTGTCTTCTTAGGACAACTGTTGGCAAAGTGTCCTGGCTCGTTTTAATTGTAGCAGCGTCTCACTGTCCCCTGTTGACTACCTGAAGCGGCGTTTCTGGCTGGTGCTAGGGTTTGATAGTTCTGATTGACGGGTCTTGGTGCTGGTGACGGTGTCCTTGTTGTATTCTGCGGGTGGAATCTGAAAAACTGATTTGGTGCAACCCTCAAACGTTGCTGCGCTCCCTGACGCGATCCCTGATGCTGCATCCTGCGCTTCCTGTTCTCATCCAGTTCCTTGCGCTTGTCCTCAAGAATAAGCGCCTTATTCACCAACTCTTGGAAATCTAGAAAGGTGTGGGTGATCAATCTCACCTGCAGTCCTGAGTTAAGTCCCTTCATGAAACGAGACTGTCTGGCTTTATCTGTCGCTACATCCTCAGGTGCGTAGCGAGCAAGCTGTGTGAACTTGTTCAGGTATTCGGCCACTGGCTGATTACCTTGCTTCAGTGCCCTGAACTCCTCTTTCTTGAGATCCATGATTCCTTCAGGCACGTGATAATCGATTTAAATGCATTTGTGAACTCCTCCCAAGTGATGTCCTCGAGGGTTCTCTTGCGTGGCGCAGGTTCTCCCACCATTCTGGGGTCGTTCCTTCCAACCGATGAGAAGCGAGAGTACCTTCTCATTTCCTATGCATTGAGCAATGTGTAGCTTCCTCTCAATTGACCTTAACCAATCATCGCCTCCAACGGATTGGCATTCCCGTAAAAGTGGGTGGATGAGTCCTCATGAACTCGACATTCTTGTATTCTCGGCGTTGTCCCCGATTAACTTGATTAGCAAAGTGGCCTGAGCAAAGGACGTGTTGCATCTGCTGCATCATGGCATGCATCAACTGAGTCTGAGCAGCAAGAAAAGCTCCGAAATTCTGCATATCAACTGGCGGTGCTGGTGCTCCATCATTGGGGTCTTCTGCTGGGCGAGAACCGCTTCCATTGCCTCCAAGGTTTCCGCGGGTGTTCACCATCTGTCGATTGCTCCAAGGTTTCAGAGATGAGAGGGAAACAGGAATAGATAAGTAACATGGAACTTATGCGGGGCGAAAGGTGTAACTTAAAGTCCAACTTTATTATTCTAATCAATAGTAACTTGGTATGATTGCTTACAATGCCTAGGGGCCTTGCAACACATACTGCACACTCAGCAAGCAATGAAAATTCAAATCAAACTAACACTGGAGTCTAACGCCTAAGGGTGACTCTTTATTCTATGACGCGACTCGGCGAAGGAGTCTCACTAAAGAACCTACGCTCACTCATCGAGAAAACCTCCACGACCTGGGTACGGACGCTGCGGCATAGGCGCAAAACGATCGCCATGTCCAGCAACTGTGTCATCTGTGGTAGTCGAAGAAGCAGTGTCCTCCTCAAGCTCCGGCTCCTCCGGGTCTGGCTCGTGTAGCTCGAGCATTGGCTCCGGCAGTGCGCGCATAATGCCGTCTCTAACTCTCCAATCCTTTGCAGAAGGTGAGACACATACTCTTGAGCTTCCCGCCATCTGTTCTTCTCTGCCGTGATTTCTTTGCGGGCCTTCTGTAGCTCCTTGCTTGTATCATCGAGTACATCCTCCTGGGCGACAACAAGTCGTGCCAACTGTGTAACCATGGCATTCTCATCCTGAATCGCCTTCGGGTCAAGAAGGTTATTGCTGCATGGATGATATCGGAACACCGTGCTCTCCAATTCTCTGGCGTAGATACGGGTAATGTGCCGCATTGCTCGTCGTGACGCCTCTTGGATACCCATCTGCATTGTAGACCTCCTGGCAGTGCAGTGTATCGGGCGATTGCCTGGGCCCTTCTTCCTAGCAGGTACCACAATCTTCACGTCACAAGCCTTGATCAATCCTCGCTTATCTCGATCACGCCCACTTGGTATTGCGGCTTCTCAAAATCTCCGAGTCTCAGAGCATACGCCAAAGTTCCGCGGCGTGACCAACCTCCAGATCTACGTAGTTGAACTCTCCCTCCATCTGTCACAAGAGTGCTCACGTAAGAACTCGAAATTTTTAAATCGTGACAAGGTAAGGAAAAATTCAGCAAGAGACAAGAAAAGAGAGAAGGGAATAAGTCGAGATGTCATTTCTTATCTTGACGAACTTTTAACCTTTAGAAAATAGGTTTTAACCTCTCTACGACCATTCTAGCTAGGATTGAGCCTACGGTCAGTATGGCTCGACGATACCTTCTGTCGGGACCCGAATTTGCAAATTCGGACCCTCGTGTATTCAACACTACCCAGAACACGCTTAGTGCACACAGCCTTAACATCGGTAGATATCACAATCATACCACTCGATACTAATAGAGTACTTTAATTAAATAGTCAAATCGGTTGCTCGACCTTATGGTCAAGTTACAAATATACGCCACACAGGCTAAACTTATTAAAAGAGAAATAATAGCAGCGGAAAATAAGATAACTTCATGGCGCCATCCAAAGATACCACAGCAACCGATCGGGCTCGCTCCCTAAGTAGACGGTTCCTCTTGGAGCTCCTCCTCCAAAGCCGGTGTAGTCTCCTCTTCAACTGTGTTGTATTGTGGCAAGGGTGAGTACTTGGTACTCGGCAAGTCATGCATGTAATGCAGCTAATATACTACATGCATGGCTTAATACAAAGGAGTGGCTCAAGGTATATTTGCAGTAAGAGCATTTAACAAGTATCATAAGTAGATTCGAAAGCAGTAGTAACAAGTAAAGCATAAATAACTTTTCAAGGGGTTTAGTAAACATCTTTCCCATCCTAATCCACATTTCTATCAACATCATTATTAATCCAACCCAACCTTTCAAGTCCAAGTTATTTTTGAGAAAGTCTAACCCTTGACTGTAATTTTTGAGCGATGTCCAATACCGCGGACACGGCTATTCGAATAGATTTTACACTCTGCAGAGGTTATGCACTTTACCCACAAGATACAGTCAAACACCACAAAGGCGAGTTCCCGTAACAAAGTCTTTCGGAAACTTCTAACAGCACAAGTGGTCTCCCCGGTTGTTGCACACTAACCCTTCCCTTAGCTAAGGCGAAGTTTAGGCCAACCAACCGTTAGATAGGTACTGCCGCAGCCCCCAGACGCCTCCCGCATAACTTACACAAAGGGTGTAGTTGACCTCCTGAGGTCCCACAGGTACGTTATTAGCAACTTAATCAACTAGGTCCGTCCCATTACGGACATGTGGTTGCATGTTTGACCCAGTTCAAAGGCTTGCAAGGTGAAGTCCTTAGGGTGACCAGGGCAAGACTACCCGAAGAACCAAACCAACATTCCCGGTGCCACAACTGGCCCACCCGATCAATCTTGCCACATGCCCCGGTCGAAAACTATTTATCAAACCCTAGTTGATTACTATGCACCACGTGCTATCAACATCACATGATACCTTTCCAAAACAGGTTCAATATATCATTAAGTCAATATTAACATTTGATTGTCCAAAATCATGTCATGAGCACGTAGCAGGTCTAAGCAATATACTACAACGATCTAATTTCCCATGTTGGCATTTTAGTAATGTCCAACTAGTAAACCACCACTAGGGTGACAAGGGGTCATGGAACATATTTAATTAATCAAGGTGTCATACAGCAATCTGGCATTTATCTAATTTCCCATACTTAAATAAGGTATTTTCTGATTGAACTAGCATGCAATAAGTTAAATCAAAATAGGTTTCAAAAATAGGGTCAATATGGTCAAAGCATAACTTGCCTTCAAAAAGTACTTGCTCTTGGTCCTGAGCTGGCTCCTGGGTCAATACTTCTCCTTCGAATCCTTCCGGCACTTCAACGTCTACTCGTAACGCGTGCAAATAGCAACAAATGAATAAAACAGTAGACAAAAAGTGTCCAATCATCCAAATAAAGTTCATAAACAGAGAGAACATAATTTTATGAATTTTTAGAAACTGGAATCGTCAAATTCGGAGTTTAAATGCAAAAGTTATAGCATTTTGAAGTTTAAATAATCAATTAAATAATATTACAGAGGAAAACTTTAGTCCAAAAATTAAATAAAATTCATCATTAGGTAGATCTCAATTTTATACAAATTTAGAAATTTGAAACACTCAAATCGGAGTTGAAACGCAAAAGTTATAAGCGTTTGAAGTTTGAAACAAAATTTGAAATCATTATTTCGAATTAATAAATCATTTTATTTTTCGGAAATTAATTATTGCGTCAACGAGGACACGTGGCAGCCTCTGATTGGTCTGCTGACGTCATCCGGTTCATGGACGTGGTCCGTGGTTTGGCTCGGGTCTACCGTGGACCCGGTCCACGGCTCACGTATACCGACAGTGGGACCCACTGGGTGATGTCATTGCCGACGGCGAGGACTCACCGGCTACGACAGTGGGACTCCATCGGTGATGTCATCGCTGACGTCACCGCACTACGGGTGGCCGACAGCGGGCCCGTGCGGCCGACGCCACGGCGGTTGCGGCTAAGCCGACACGCTGGCCCGGCGTGTCGGCGCCACGCTGCGGTGCATCGCCGCCGATCGCGCGTCAGCCTTCCCGACGCTGGCAGACGATCTCGGCCGTTGATTTGAAAATCAACGGCCCAGATCAGATCTGGTGACGCACGTTTGGGGTGAACGTGGTCAATCTGGACCGTTGGATCTAGATCCAACGGTTAAGATCCAATCTAACGCGTATAACGCGGCTAACGCTGACCGTACGATCTAGATCTAATGGCTTAGATTGGATAAGGGTTTAGCACGTGGATCTCACCGGCGGGTGACGTGGCGTGATCTGGGGCGTTGGATCTGGATCGGACGGTGGAGAAGCTTCGAGGCCCGGCGATGGCTTGCGCGCTGGCCGGGCCGGAGTTGAGGACGACGACCACGGCAACGGCGCTTACGCGCGTTCGCCGGCGAGAGGTCTCTCCGACGCTGCTTGACCTCCTGCTCCGGATTCGACTCAACGGGCGGCAGAGGACGACGGACGGCGGCGAAATAGCACTTAATCATGCATGAGCGCCACAAGAATTCACGGCGAGCGATTGCGGCTAAACGGCGGCGGCTCAGGCGACGTTGTCTAGGGCTACGGGTGCGCACGGAAGTGGAAGTGGGAGTCACGGCACGGGTGGCAGCGCATTAAATAGGGCCCTCGGCGTCCGTGAAACGCGCGGAAACCGAGGCCCACTCCGTTGCGGCGGCGGAGTCCGACGGCGACACGGAGAGGGTGACGTGGCACGCGCACAGCCGTTGGATCGAGATCCAACGGTGCGTGGGTTTGGGTTCGGGTCTGACTCGGGCGAGCTGGCTGGCTCGGTCGGGCTCGGGCTCGGGTGACGTGGCTCAATCGTGGCCGTTGGATCAAGATCCAACGGTCACGCGGGTTTGGGTTCGGCCGAGCGGGTTCGGCTGGACCAACTGGCGCGGGTCGGACTCGAGTCTGACTCGGACTCGGGTCCGGTCGGAGGAACAGTAAAACCCACTCGCATTTAATTAATCCAATTAAATTCCCAGAAATTCAATTAAATCATTAAAAATAGCAAAAGACTCAGAAAAATTCCAGAAAAATTCTGAAAAATATTTTGGAATATTTTGGACTCAAATAAAATATTTCCAACAAATTTTTATTTGCAAAGTTTAATTCTTTAATTATTTCAAAATGGAATAAATTCAAATAAATTCCAAATAAATCCAAATAAATTGCAGAAAATTCCAAAAATTCACCAAAGTGCCAAATCACACATGAATTTAAGAAAAGCAAAATTTTGGGGTGTTACATCTTGTTAGTGATCATGAGCTCCCAAAAGCCCCTCTAACCCTAGATCTTAGTGATCCCTTTTGAGTGAAGGTTTGGGTGTGAGAGTGGGTAGTGATTGGATTGAGTGTGATTAGTGTGTTGAACACTTGAGGTGGACTCTAAGTGAGTTCTTCGGGAGCATTTGTTGCTCTTGGAGGTTGAGGTCTCCTAGACGGCTAGGAGTTGTCGGTGAGCTTCCAAGCTTAGTGTGGAAGGCCACCGAAGGTTTGTGAAGGTCCGATTCCGCCTCCGCAAGGAAAGGAATCAAAGAAGTGAAGACCGGCGAGTGCATTGTGCAACACCGGGAGAAAGAGGGTTGAAAGAGACCGCGGCTCAAGTGTGACCGAGCCGCCTCAACAGAGACGTAGGATCCCCTCAAGGATCCGAACTTCGGGATAAAATCTTCGTGTCTCCTTCCTTACTTCGGTTTCCTCTTTTGTTCATCCGCTTAATTTGCTTTTGATTCTTGTGATTAGATCAATTAGATTGTATCTACTGCATCTATTCTTGCTTATATACTTGATTCATTTCAGTAGAGTAATTTGCATCACTAGAATTAAAGAAGCGCTTCAATTTATTGTCCTACTCTGTTATGGCCGAACCAGGCAACCCGGAGTATCCGGTACATTGATCCGGAGTATCCGGATATACCGGAGTATCCGGATAATATATCCGGAGCATCCGGGTTACCTGTCTTGGGTTGAATTGTTTAAATTGCAAAACTTAATTATCCCAATTGCTTCCGCATTATCTCTGATAGATTAATTTAAATTGGGTATAATTTTGTAATCGCCTATTCACCCCCCCTCTAGGCCGACATCCCGGTCCTTTCACCACCCGATCATTCTTGCCACATGCCCCAGTCGAAAACTAGTTATCAAACCCCCAGTTGTTTACCACGCACCACGTGCCATCAATATCATCATCAATAACACATGACACTTCTCAAAAACAGGTTCCATATCTCATTAAGTCAAGGTTGTCATGTATTTGTCAAAAACATGTTACGTGGCAAGGCTAAGCTTACTACATCGGTCTAATTACCCATGTTGGCAATTTAATAAAGCCCAACTAATAATCCACAACTAGGGTGACAAGGGGTCATGGCACATAAATAATAATCAAGGTGTCATAGTGCAAAGTTGGCATTTAGCTATTTTCCCCAAACTTAATTAAAGCATTTTCTAATTAAGCTAGCATGCAATAAATTAAATCAAAATAATTTCAAAATGGGATCAACATGGTCAAAGCACAACTTGCCTTCAAAGAGTACTTGTTCTTGGTTTTGAGCTGGCTCCTGGGTCAACACTTCACCTTTGAAGCCTTCGGGCACTTCAACGTCTACTCGTAACGCGTGCAAATAGCAATCAATAAATAAAACAGTACACAAGAGTGTTCAAAAGTTCAAATAAACTTCATAAACAGAGAGAGCACATTTTTATAAATTTTTAGAAACTGGAATCGTCCAAATCGGAGTTAAAATGCAAAAGTTATAATCGTTTAAAGTTTAAAGAAAACATTAATTAAATATAAATAGAGAAATATTCATAATCAAAAATTAATTAAAATTCATATTTGAGTAGGTCTTATTTTTATGAAAATTTAGAAATTTGAATCACCCAAATCGGAGTTGAAACGCAAAAGTTATAAGCGTTTGAAGTTTGAATCTATATTTAAAATCAATAAACCGAATTAAATAAATAATTTCTTTTTCGGAAAATGATTTATTGCGTCAGCATGACACGTGGACCAATCAGAGGTCGCCACGTCGCCTCGGGTCCATGGACCCGGCGCACGGTTCGACTCGGTCCACCTTGGACCCGGTCCACGGCACGTGTGCCTCTCACAGGTGGGCCCCTCAGGTGACATCAGCGCACGGCTCGGCCGAGGGCTCTGACAGCTGGGCCCCACTGTGACGTCAGCATGATGTCATGGGTGATGTCATGGTGCGGTTCGGCGGTCACTGATGCGCGGGTCCCACGCTGACGTCACGTGCTGACGTCAGCGGCGACCGGGGCTGACCGCGATGGTCAAACTTCTGGCCACGTGGCTCGATCTCGGCCGTTGTTTTGAAAATCAACGGCCCAAATCGGATCTAACCTCATGCGTTTGGAAAACAACTCAGCTGATCTGGACCGTTCGATCTTGATCGGACGGTCAAGATCCAATCTAAAGTTACAACGTGGGCTAACCCTAGCCGTACGATCTAGATCTAACGGTTGAGATCTATCCAAGCACGGTGCAGTTACGGCTACGTGGCACGATCTAAACCGTTGGATCTAGATCCAACGATTGGAAACAGATCTAAAAACTAAAACGTGAAAATTACCCGAGGATGACGTGGATGAATCTGGGCCCTCGGATCTTGATCGGACAGTGGAGAGAGCTCGAGGATAGCGATGGCTTCGCGGCGGAGCTGGTTCACCGGAGACGGGGACGACGACGCGCCCGACGGCGTTTGGGCGCTATTCCAGCGAGGTGAAAGGTGCCCCCCGACGCGGCTTGTCCTTGCGGTTCCGGATCTGTGCTCGGTGACGGCGGAGGACGGCGGACGGCGGCGGAAACGGCGCGAAACCGCGGCGGAACGCACGACCAACTACAGCGAGCTCTAGCGGGCGAACGGCGGCTGCTCTGGCGTGATGGGCTAGGGCTATGGGTGCGCAATGAAACGGAGAACACGATGGCTGCGGCGGCGCAATAAATAGGGGCCTCGGCTTCCGTGAATCTCGCGGAGACCGAGGTCTACCCGGCTGCGGCGGCGGAATCCGAATCCAATTCGAGTTCGGTGATGTGGCTCAACGTGGACAGATCCAACGGTCGCGAGGGTTTGGACTCGGTGATTTGGCTGGCTCGGTCGGACTCGGGTTCGGGCGACGTGGCACAATCGTGGCCGTTGGATCTCAATCCAATGGTCACGCGGTTAGGGTTAGGTTGGGCTCCGGTCCGGCTCGAACGCGGCTTGGGTCGGGCTAGAGTCCGACTCGGGTTCGGTCTCGGTCGGATGAACAGTGCAAACCCGATCGATTTTTCCAGCGATTAAATATTCAAATTAATTCCCAGAAATTCATTTAATTCATTAAAAATAGCAAAACACTCAGAAAAATTCCAGAAAAATTCTAGAAAATATTTTAGGGCATTTGGGACTCAAATAAAATATTTCCAACAAAATTTTATTTGCAACTTTTAATTCTTTAATTATTTCAAAAGGGAATAAATTCAAATAAAATCCAAATAAATTCCAGAAAATTCCAAAAATTCACCAAAGTGCAAAATAACATTTAAATTCATGAAAAGCAAAAATTGGGGTGTTACACGGCGGGTACCTAAGCCCCTGACTGTGCCACCGGGAGCTCCTCCTGCGCTAGCCCATGAGCATTGAGTGAAGCGCTACCCTCAGCTACAGACTCAGCAACTCCCTGAGAACCTCGCCCCTGGCCTCCATGGCCACGGCGACCACGGCGTCTAACCCTCGGCATGGCTGCTACAGTCAGACAACCATCCAATCACATAATCATTAGCACAATATCATATAATCAAGAACAAAGATCAAACATCATCATAAACATAGTCTTCATCAAATAATCAATCGCAATGCAATGATGAACCAAAACCCCATCCTACTGTGCAACCAAGTGTGTCAAATTTTAAATTACTTATTCCACTTTATCCTATGACAAAATTTTAGTTAAAACCTAAGCCATGTTTCTAAGTTATTCCACATCACATTTTAGTTGTAACCTAAGGTATGACACTAAAAATACACATTCCAAGGACCTACAGCCCGCTCTGATACAAACTATAACACCCCGGCATCTAGTATGCCCGAATGCTACCAAACATAGACTAAACAACACCGAAATACCATAAATAAAGATAAATTACAGCAAAGACACAAATGCTAAAACCAAAATTTCGGCAGCATCTCCATTGTTTTATCATGTAATGAAGCAATAGCAATAACATGGCAAGATATATCATACCATAAGACATCTAAAGCAGCAATATAAATAGATAAAGCATCAATGTAAACCAATAAAACCAAATCCAACCACTCCATAATCTAGAGCTAAGCAAATAAGGATCACAAGCACACTAAAATTATTCCATACACCAAGTTCATGGCACTTTGTTATGATCATGACTCAAATTGGTAAATGTGACTAGAACTACATGAAGATGTGTAGCTATTTCCCCTTCCCACATGCCGGTGTCATGGTACCTAAAACAACATAAAACACAAGCGTGAGTTCATCACTCAGCAAGTATATCGCAATGGGTCAAACAGAACAATTCAATATTATCATCACTACATAACAAACTTAACATCATGATTAAGTCATACTTCATATGCAACATCACATTCATATCTCAACCTCGTTGAAATCATTTCATCATAATCATCATGTATGTAATGCAATGCAATGCACATGTCTCCTCGACGCAAATACCGGTATTGCCGAGTGCACACCCGTCGGCGTGCACACACGTCCCCCTTCCATCCCGTAGATGGACGGTGCCTACTCCTCGCTTCCACTCACCGCGTGGGTGGAATCATGAGGTAGGTCTTACATCCATGGTGCTTCGGATTAGTCATAACTTTCTCACCGACCTTACCGGAATAGTTATGACGTTCTCACCGACCAGGCCAAGTTTCATGCCATGTATGCAACATATGCCATAATCATTAACCATAAACCATTGCATAGCATCTTAACATACCATTTTTATCATATCATGGCAAATACTAAGCATGGAAAGATAGCATAACATGGAAACAATTGCATCTAGTCAAGACAAGCAAATAAACCACATGTTACCTATCCCAATACACTTGCCTTAACCTCGGGCGACGGATTGGCGGGATGAGGAGGGCACTCCCGGGGTCACACCACCTGCACATACATGCCACACAATCAAAACGTGCCCACAAAACAGTACGCCATCACCCATCTACCCCGATTTCGCAAACTACTCCCGAAAACGAAAAACAGAGAATCTGTCCCCCCCCCGGGACAGCAGACTTCAAACTATCATAACTTTGGATCTAAGACTCCGAATCAATTAAACGAGTACATACTCGCGTAGCTTAGGAAATTTCCTAACTTTTTCTAAGTATATGGAAAAGCTGATTCGGACTCTAAAGTTGTCTAATCTACAAAATTCTACGTTCTGTCCTAGCTACGTCACAGATTTGAACACGTTCAGTAAATCGAGCATAACTTTCAAACGGCTTGGCGAAATTGGACGTTCTTTATGGCCACTGAAAGGTATTGAAGTTACCTACAATTTTCTCAACAGGCGGCCGACCAAATTCCGATTCTATGGTCGCGAAAACGCAAACCCTAGGTCGACTGCATAATCTGCCCGAAGCAGAGAACGTGGCAAACTCTAGTTTTCATCTAATCTACCCAATCACAGCACCACCACTTGATCTAAAAGCATCCAAATACCCTCTAGCACAGCACCTAGACCAACCCCAAGGATTCCCCTAGCCATACCTTAGCCCCACGAATGATGAACCGACGAATCTCCTCCCGGTTCACGCGATCTCCTTCCTCGCTCCAAATCCACCAGATCTCCTCGTCGCGGAGCGCTCCAATGGTGAAAACATTAGGATGGCGAGGTGGGGAGGCTCCCCTAGGGCAGCAAGGATGGTGGAGAGGGGAGGGGAGGGGTGGTGGTGCAATGGAGAAGATGGGGGGGCGGCGCACACAAGGGGAGGTGGGGGAGGAGAGGGGGTGGCTAGGGCATGGGGGGCGCACAAGGGCAGGGGTGGGGCGCAATTAAGTAGCCCAATCTGGTCTCCCACTCCCACATGGACTCAAACCCACGACCCTTTCCCTTAGGCCCAAACTTCCCCGGAAAGGCCCAAACTCCCGGAATCGGTCCGGAAACGCAATTAACCTCATACCGTATAGTTTCAACCTCCAATTTCACATTTTATAATGTCACACCATCCCGTAGTGTCACACATATGGTGGACGGCGGTTGAATGTTTAAGTCTTCTGTGAAATGCTTGTAACATACAACCTATTTAAAAGCACGAATCACAGAGTCATCAGATATATTAGGGATCGTGTTATGGACCTCTACAAACCTTTTAATAAACTGGCATAGATTTTCATCAGAGGTTTGACGAACACAATGTAAATCATCCTCCTTTCTAGGTTTCGTGTAACAACTTGTAAAATTATTTGAAATGGCACGACACAAATTTTCCCAACTATAAATGAATCCTTATGGTTGATTAAACAACCAAGTTCTTATAGATCCTTTTAAAATAGTAGGTAAATAATTTTTCATTACCTTCTCATCACCACCCGCAGCCTGGATGGTGGTGGTATAAATTTAAAGAAATTCTAATGGATTTTGCTTTCTGTCAAAACTCTCCCAATAGCCTGGCTTAAATTTCTCAGGCCATACGACATTTCTGAGCCCCGACTAAAAGGCTTTGCATCCTGTATACAGTCCCAAATGTGAACATACATTAGGAACTTGGTCTATATAATATAGAGAATGAGGTTGTCGCCGACCACAATTAATGTTTTCACCTGGGCCAAGCCTATCAAAAGTGCTTCTCCATTGTGGCATACTACTCTGTTGATGTCGACCAGAAGAGGATTGTTTCGCATGGGAATCAGTCAGAGTCCTTACAGAAGGAGATTTACTCGGCACATCTGCAGCAACTTCTTGTAGATCAGCAGCTAAAGATATTATAAGAGGTACACAATCTCCATTCGCGGGTTGACTTAGGATTGCAAAAGTGATAATGCGATTTCTATCTATAGAAGTTTCTTGTGGACTATTTAGAACAATGTTTATATCTCTTACCGCCATCCTAGGAACCTGGGGCGTGACTGGAAGGGCTGATCGGGGACAACTTCCCGATGGGACCAGTCTACGCGATGTTTCTAGTTGGCTATCATGGTATAGGCTTCTTGCCTCTTTCACGGCCTTTTGCTTAACAACCTCGAGATTCTCGTGTTGTTGTTGGGCGGATTTTGTCCTAAGCTTCGTGCTGTTTGTGCTCCACTTGTTGCTACCCTGCCCCCTCTGTAACCGCGCAAATGCATATTTTGGATTTGAGTGTGGGGGTGAACATTCTATCATTGGAGTATGATGATGGAGTATAATCAAGTTCAAGATTTCAGAGGAAATCCTCTGATGATGAACTTTCATAGAAATAATTGTTGTGTTGATGAATTCGTCCATCATCGATTTCCATAGGGCTTGTGCCTAGGTTCTCCGCCTCTAAGATAGGGGTAGGCACAGAGTCACTCTGGTTTCCTAATTGGTCCTTAGGAATCAATGCTCCTGACGTGACCTCATACTGATCGGATGATGCTGCCAACTTGGATGCCTTCGCTTCTGAAATGCACTCAGAATAGAAATCACACTTACCTTCTTCCAAGTAGTCATTGGTGGTGAGGTGCACATAGTTAGTGAGATCAAATGAGTTCTCCTCATCCATGGCCTGCAATGACTACACATTACCTTTTTCAATGTCAAAACATGACGAACGCCTTCCCTCTAGTGCCAACTGTCGATGTTCAGGACCTAGGTGTCCCTAAACCGAGCTTATGATTATGATTTGGATTGATTTCTTATGGTGAGATGACAATGAAAGGAATAGGAAATGCCTTGGGAATTGTATTAAGTGGACTCTTTTACAGAGAATAGACTATTGTTTACATAATATAGATTCTGATTGTGAATACACTGCTACACTATGTGAACATTTGTAACCATATGCTGAATCCTTGCGGGAGCAACCTATTTATAATGTTAAAGGGACGGTAGTTGTTGTCGTCGAAGGGGTGTCTTCCCAGCAAAAGGTGTCTCTTGGTCAAAAAACATCTTCTCACTAAAAAGGTATCATTTGGTCAAAGAGTAACTTCCAAGAGGGTTTTTTGTACCTGTCAGAGAAAGCTTCTTCTGCATGTTATCCTTGTGCAGAGGATTTTTCCCAACTAGAGCCTGGTCGAGTTGATTTAGATCTAGGTCATCATGGTAAAATACATCATAGCCCGACCTGGAAAGGTTCTTAGGTCGGGCCGTTGCCGACCTGGTAAGGACTTAGGCTTCGTTCAACCTACTTTCCAGGTTGGGCAGTTATAGTCAATAGTAATCTTTGAACAATGTATTTTAAAGCATCTCTTTCTCACATGGGCCGCATTTATGTGGACTTGACTGGCTCCTCAAAATCCACAATCATTAATGGACTTTAAACAATCATCGTCAATATATAAGGAGGGGAGGCAAATCCAAATGTGCGAAAAGCAAATTGCAAGAATTTAAACTGTGGAATGTAAATTGCAGAATATAAGATGAAATTAAAATTTCATTGCTTTAAGAGAAAGGTTTACAAAGCCTCTCAACCAGGTGGGCAAAGCTCAAAGAAGCACAAGGAAACCAAAATACTTCTTAAAGACTTGAGGGGAGAAAGTTAGAGACGCCAGCGTCAAGTCAAGACGTCTTACCTCTTCCAAAATTGCCTACACCACAAGCCGCATCTTCTTCGTCGGCGACGCCTTCACCATAGCACGCATCTCCATTGTCGGTGCCTTCACCATAGCACACATCTCCGTCGCCAGCGCCTTCTGCACCGCATGCATCACCTCTGTTGCCCCAACCGTCACAACGCGCCTCATCTTCGGCGATGTTGTTGGTTGCAAAGAAAAACAAAGAAGTAGATTGCAATCAACGGAGTACCACTAAGTCAAAGAGGAGTGCCAACTCCACTCAGGTACAGACCATGCCTTCACTAGAGACTTATGAGCATGGCAAGCCATTTCTCCCCATGGAGCAGATCAACGAAGGACCATGGGAGTTGAAGAGACTCCATGACTGGTACTTGAGGGCATCTCGTCTTGGGGTGAACGGCATTCAAGCCACCATCCTTCCAGATGTCTACAAACACGAGGATACTCGTTACGTCTTGATCGATTTTGGTGACTTGCAACAGATGTTCCGTTTTGGAAAACTCGACATCAACTTGATCAGCGTGTGGTGCCTGTAAGTTGGCCATTGACCTACCCCTACATTATTCATATTGCTCTTGCAGTAGCAAGTGCCGAAATAACAAATTATGACAGCATATTGTTATATTACATTCTGATAGCATAATACAGAAAACCCCAAATGTATAGCAGTTGAGTGCCAAGTGCCAAGTTGAGTTCCTCTTTATAGTAAAGGCTTGTTAGATCATTCAAAAATTGGCAGAATCCATATAATTTTCACTAAATCGTAAGTTGGCCGATTTTAGTGGTTTTTTCCTTCCATAGATGAACACTCAAGCTATGTATAGGTTAACTTTTAAATAAAGTTAACTTCTGCCAAATCTATCGAACAAGATGCATTTTTGTACGTCATCCAGGTTAACTTATCTTTTTTGATAGATAACGCCGAAGTTAACTTTATCGAAAAGTACATCAATACATAGCTTGAGTGTTCACTTATCAAAGGAAAAAACACTAACATCGGCTAACGTAGGATTTAGTGAAAATTATATGGATTCTAGCAATTTATGAATGATCTATATAACAGGCCTTTACTATAAAGAGAAACTGTTCAGCCTTAAGAATGCCTCTCACCTCCCATGGCACTTGGCACTCAACTTCTATACATTTTCAGCATGCAAAGTCGGAACAGCTGATATTTGCCAAAATGTCATGTTTCCCAGCATTCAGCATATAAAGTGGCGCATTGACCAT
Source organism: Rhipidocladum racemiflorum (assembly GCA_036346355.1). NCBI lineage: Eukaryota > Viridiplantae > Streptophyta > Magnoliopsida > Poales > Poaceae > Rhipidocladum > Rhipidocladum racemiflorum. The sequence goes on from CM070589.1 coordinate 50,735,172, forward strand.
TGTCTTGTGTGTAGAATGCAATATAACCATGCTAAAAAGATGGGAAAACGTGTCGGGTTCCTTGACCCTGCACAGATTAGCCAGCCGAACTTAAGAGCTATACTCAATGACAAGGAGTTGAAGGATAAGCGGATGACGGAAACGAAGATTGAAGAAAGGCGACAGACCCTGATCTGGGAACGCCAAATAGATATGGGGCTATACATATTAAAAGCAATGCTCCAGATGCAAGACAAGGACATCATAATGGCTCCCTACAATTTTAAGTAATCTTCTCATTCGTTAATCATTGCTAAAAGTTTAGTTCGCACCATATTACTCGTGAAACTTACATAAGTTTTCGTTGTAGCGATCACTTCATTTGTTTCATGCTGTACTCGAAGCAGAGCAGATATATGGTCCTTGACTCATCCAGAACCCCACCGGAATCTTACAATGAATTCACCCGCGTCTTAAATACGTAAGAAAAATACATACACAAACATACATAATGTAATTTGTTTTATGATATGATAGCTTGTTCTTGTTGACATTCGAGTAGGGTTTTCAAGTGTTATGTGACCAAAAAGGGGGGCAACATGATCCTACGACGGGGTCAAATAAGATGCTTTGCTATGTCCACCCATGGGTAAGAAGACACTTGTAGTGCTTCAACATAATTGCACTAGTAAGGAAGGGTATTACCAACTATACTAATTCCATACATTATTATTTGATTTGAAGTGCCACAAGCAACCTCCAGGCAGTGTTCTTTGTGGATACTACATCTGCAAGTTCCTCAGGATCAACGGGAGATATCAATGCAATATCTTCCTTGGGTCATACAATAAATGACCCAACTGCATCTTGGATGGTCTCTACGTCATCAGGGGTGCTGAATGGTAGCTTCCACAAGCCAAGGCATGAAACAAGCATGATGTCCACTTGCACCTTTACGTGACCAATCTAGATAGGTTGGTTGTGTATCACAGTGCCCGGATATGCCACGCCCTCCGCAAGCTCGAGGACCAAGCCCCCTTGCTCCAGATGTGCACAGAGCTTGCACTTGGTTGCCTCTGTGATATCATCCATAGGATATCAAGGTGTTGGGACTGGTGCGGACCCGACGTTACTCCGGATGTGGGCCGGGCTTGGGTTGTCATCCGATCGTGCTAACGCCCTTTCCACCTCCTTCTCTTCCCACAACCTTAAAAACTCTTGTTGGGCCAGCTGTCTTATTGTATCAGCCATGGTCCTCTTATATCTTTGACGTGACTTGTATTGGTCTTGATATTCCGTGAACCCATGCTTGAAGCCCACTCGACTTCCGACACCACTAGTGCGACCTGGGTGTTCCTTGGTTCCCAACACCATCGTTAGGTCGTCGTTCTCCCTGTCTGGCATGAAAGATCCCTCCGCTTGCTTGTGCGAGATCTCCTGCAGCTTGGCCGAAACTTCTAGGACTGTGGGGTCCACCGTGCTTTTGCTACCCTTCTTGCTGTTGGGTTGGCGAGCTAGGACCCAATTTTTGCCTCGCTCGCTACAGCTCGTCAATGGGTTCTCTATCCCAGCACGAGCTTTCTCTTCTTCTTTACTCCTCCACTCCTATTAAGCGCCTTCTTGGCAAACAATTCATTTTGTCCCATCTTACTACAAAACATATTGCAATGACATCAATTTGAGCCTATTAATATTTACAGTGGGAATTCATTACGGTTTTATTAGCACGTCAAACACTTTGGTTAAAATTCTATCCGAATCAATTGCTAACATTCGATTTGTACAGATGAGAGGAATGCTTTGTGTACTCATACTGGAACTTACGAGCAAGAATTGCTCTATCAATCACTATCTACTTTAGACATATCTTCCGAATTTTTTTTCAGAAAGATAACAAGATATAAGGGTGGTCGAATGCACTTGCCTTGCTAGGCCGAGCAAGGTGGAATGGTCGTACGTAGGAGGTGCGAGCCTACGGAGACGAGACGGAGCGCGGCGGAATGGTCGTCGGAGGTGCGGCGGATGGTAGTCGGAGGTGCGAGCCCGTGGAGAGGTCACTGAGAGCAGCGGAATGGTTGTCGGAGGCGCGAGACCGAGGGGATGTCACCAAGGGCAGCGGCATGGAGGCGTCGACGAGGGAAATTTGGCTTTGCCGCTTTGGACAGGGGGAGCACTCGATCTCCCGCCTATTTATTTTAGGGTTAGGGATTTCCACAGGCGATGCACTAGGAGACCGGGCCGTACGCACCCCCTGGTTGCCCGGCCCTGTACGACTTAGGCGCCGGGTACTACCACAGATCGACAAGGAGCGGCCAAACAAATCAGAACCAATGACAACCACGGCAAACACTACCCTTCTGGGCATGCGCAAGAAAAGCAAAGGGAAACAAAGTAAAAGTAATTTGGGACCAACAACTTCCCTGTTGAGCGGTAGTGGTTGGACAACTAGGGGAGAGCTCGCCCTTGCAACTGACTAGAGTGGACCGCCAAGTACTTACAGCTCTTCAGGGGTAAAACTTTCGTAGTAACTCCACATTCTGGGAGTTCACCATCTCTTGACCATCTTCCGTGGCCAGCCGGACCGCCCCGGGTCGAGATACTGAGACCACCTTGAAGGTGCTCTCCCAACAGGGAGACAGTTTGTTGCGACCGTCATGCATTTGAATTCTTCACAAGACCAGGTCGCCCACTACTAGTGTTCTCTCACGGACCCGGGTGGCGTGGCACCGCCTGAGCTTCTGCTAGTACTGAGCAGCGCACAAGGCTACTCGATCTGGCGCCTCCTCCAGCAGGTTGTCCTCTTCTTTGCGAAGGTCCTCCTGGCCTTCTTCGTTGAAGGCCGACACGCGCGGGGATCCAAACGACAGCTCGGATGGGAGGACTGCTTCCGCGCCGTAGACCAGGAAGAAAGGCATTTCGCCGGTTGCCCGGTTGGGTGTGGTTCGAAGTGACCACAGCACCTTCGAAAGCTCTTCCATCCATGACGCCCCTCGCTTCTAGAGTCGATCAAATTCTCTTGTCTTGAGGCCCCTCAACACTAGCGCGTTGGCACGCTCCACTTGCCATTGCTCCGGGGATGCTCTACCGAGGCAAAGCACACCTTGGTGCCCATTTCTTCACAAAACTCCAGGAAGGCTATGTTGGTGAACTGAGTGCCGTTGTCGATGATGATTCGATTGGTGACTCCGAAGCGGGTGAAGATCCCGCACATGAATTTGACAGCAGCGGAGGCCGTGATGGCGCGCACTGCTTTGGCTTCGACCCATTTGGTGAATTTGTCGATGGCGACGAACAAATGGTGAAGCCCCTTGTGGCCCGCAGGAACGGGCCCAGGATGTCCAGTCTCCAGACCGCGAACGACCATGAGAGGGGGATGGTCTGGAGGGCTTGAGTCGGTCGATGGATCTGCTTGGCATGGAATTGGCATGCTTCACACCTTTTCATCAGCTAGCAAGCATCCTGGAGGGTAGTAGGCCAGTAGAATCCTTTGCAGAACGCTTTGCTAACTAGCGTTCAGCCAGATATGTGGCTCCCGCACATGCCTCCATGGATATCAAAGAGTGGTCTGCTCCCCTCTTCCGTAGCGATGCACCTAAGGAGGATTCCATTTCTACTCTGGCGATATAGGTCCCCACCTATCAGAGTATAACACTTGGCCTTTCATGCAACCTTCTCAGCTGAGGCGTCATCGTCGGGGATCACTTGGTCTTGCAGGAAAGCTAAGAGGGGAGCCATCAACTGTCCTTCCCGGCCAAGTGCGGCGATCACGGTGGTTACGCGGTGATCGCTTGGGTACTCCGCTTGGCTAGGCTTTTCCCCTGGCGCCGCCTTAGCGGGGCCGGTGTCCTCCCGTGAGCAGGGGCTAAGACACCAACACCGTTGTCCCCATCATGCCCGGGGGCGACACCGGATGGTCGAGACAGGCTCACTTTGTAGTCCTCGACTGGAACAGCACCTTCGTCATGGCCTCCGAGGGCAGGGGCGACGTCGGATAGTCGTGATGGCCTTCCTCCAAAGGTCCCGACCGGGATAGCACCGCCGCTCCTTCCTTCTACAGGGGCTGCGACGGCGGACGGTTGTGATAGCCCTCTTTCGAGGGCCCTCACCGTTGCATCACCGTTGTTCCATCCTTGTTTAGGGGCCACAACGGACAGACGCGGTAGCCCTCCTACAAGGGCACCGGCCGAAATCACACTCTCGCTCCTTCCTTCTTCAGGGGCTGCAACAGACGATCGTGATGGTCCTCTTTTGAGGACCCAGATCGGAGCTGCACCGCCGCTCCTTCCTTCTTTAGGGGCTGCAATGGCGGCTCACGAGGTTCCTCCTTCATAGGGTTCAACCGAACTCGTACCGCTGCTCCTTCCTTGCTCAAGGGCTGCAGCGGATTGTCGCAGTAACCTTCAAAAAGAACGGCCGGGATCGGCCGAAGAGACGTCTAGGCAAGCCAGCCGCTAGCCCCCTACCTGGCACACCCCTGTCGGTGTTTTTCGTCGACAGGATCCCCCGAGATAGAGGTTTTTTAGTTCGGTATGGGGTGCATCTTCACAGTGACAAACCCTAACAATCTCAACCGTTTCGATCCTGAGAAGATGAACAGTAGACGCGATGATTTACCCAAGTTTGGGCCCCCGATGCGGGTAATGGCCCTACGTCATGCTTTGATCTTTGTTGCAATCTTCTCTGTTTCTCACGTTACAACACTCTCCCCTCCTGGGTTCTCAGTCCTAGGGGTTAGAGGCTCCTTCCTAATTTTGAATGCCCACCTTTGGTCTAATTCCCAGTCTTCGCTCTTCCAATCCCCTGTCCCATGCACCGGACTGCCCTTATATATGAAGGGTAGGTTCGGGCAAGTGGGCGGATGATACTATGCCTACGTGCGGCTCTTTAATTAGAACCATTAATGTTGTCTCGTCGCCCTAGCCTCATTTTTTGTTCCGCCGAATTGCTGTACCCGATCCACCCGGGATGTGCCCTTCCCGCGATGGGTTAGGCTCGAGGCGTCAGTGGCACAGGTCGTCGTCGAATCGTCAGCATATCTCCTTGCATTTAATGATCTAACATGGCGTGTCGGGGGAAGGAGACTTCGAGGAGAAGCCTCCCCCTTGCTTTGGTCACTCTCCTCGTCCGGTGAGGAGGGCTTGGTCACCCTCCCACTCGCCAGGCCACCACGTGGGCTGCTCGCCCGGCGAGGAGGGCTTGGTCGCCCACCCACTCGCCAGACCGCCATGTGGGCCGCTCGTCTGGTGAGGAGGGCTTGGTTGCCCTCCCACTCGCCATACCACCACGTGGGCTCCTTGCTCTTTTTCTGCAGCAGAGAGGGTACTCTGGCGTAAAGTACACTGACAGTAGCCCCCGGGCCCATCTTGGAACGCACGCCAGCCTTTCGTTGGCCTTATTTAATGTTGGAGCGTTCCCGGAGGGGCCCACCACTCTCTGGGTACACAACCGCCCTGGTCCTCCACTCCGCTGCTTTTTCTTGAATCTCAAAACGTTGCGCATGATCGTCTTTTCATGAACTGTCAGCATGGGGAGCGTATATATATGCGTCCCTGCACCCAACAGTTCACGCTCTTCCTCTACTCTTGCATTCTTATGCCTTCATCTCTTTTGCTTGAAGCTTCCTTTCTGCTCCCATGGCCCAGGCATTCCCTCCCTCTTCCATCGAGGACGATAGGATGGAGGGCCTCTCCCTCTGCCTTCAACGCGGGACTGTCTACCCTTGGTGTAGGCCAGGGGAGATCCTCGTCTACGGATGGGGATTGCTGGCGAGCTTAGTCCCACCCTTCTCTGAATTCTTCATCACCATCCTCCACTTCTACCGGATTCACCACCTCCACCTCACCCCCAACTTCATCGTCACCCTCGCCATCTTTGCACATTTGTGTGAGATGTTCATGGGGGTGAGGCCCAATCTCCCCCTCTTCCGCCACTTCTACGCTCTTCGTGGCATCCTGAACCCCGTGGCCACGGGGAGTTGTCACATCTGTTTCCACGACGGGCAGGCTCCCCACTACATCCCCTTCCAGTTGAAGTCCAACTGGAAGGCGTGGCGGAGCGACTGGCTATACGTCGGCGATGACAACGGGCTCGACGCCCTCATGCTGCCGACCGCGCAATACACAAGAGCTCGTTGTACAACACTGCCACTCGAAGCCACTTCTTCCCCGTCGATCTGTCACTCCAAATCATATCTGCCGTTGCCATTTGGTTCTTTGGGTTTGTCTCGATGCCCTCGTCCAGATCCATGCCAAAACTAAACCAATTCGATCGAAATTCGCCGCATCCTATGTGTTTTTCCTTGTGTCCAGTGAGTTCACGTCGTCGTCTCCATGCCAAAAGCCCCAGCCGAGCTCGTGCCTCCGTGTCATGCGTGTCATCGTCACATGGCTGCCACGATGCACCCCATTAACTGAAGTGTCCATGCTATCATCGATGTTCATCCTAGTGCCAATGTCATCTTTGCATCATCGGTGACGTCATCAACTGGCCATGAACAATTTAAATATTTGTAACTATTACAAATGAACTCCAAAATTAGTAAAATTAATTTCTAAAATCTCCTATAATCATGAGCCCCTATCTCTATAAAAATAATTGAGTTTGGACCTTCATTGGACTTAATTCTGATTTAGGATGATTCTTCTTGCAATTGAAATTTCAAATAATCATAGATTATGCAAATAAAATCCCAAAAACTGTGAAAATAGTTTCTAAATTATTATAAAATCCAAAGCTTTATGTTTCTCGAATGATGTTTGGAGTTTGATGTTATTGACTTCTTTTTGCTTCTTATTATTGCTTCGTATTAAATTGCGTATAAACACTAACATTCAAAAAACTATAATTTTTTATCCTGATTCAAACCAAGAATTCAATGAGCAAGACAAGCACTCTCTTTGATCATGTTGATCCTATTATTTGATTGAGTTTATATTGTTTTACAAATATATGTAAGCAAGCATGTATTTTTAGAACATTACTGTATTGTCGGTACTAATAGATATATCCCTCAATTCATGGAACTTCTTTATTAAATATTGTCATTTGAATCTTGATAACCCTAAGGTAGGATTAGACATTATAGAAATATCAATTGGTTATATTCAAATATATATGGATCTTCTTAGCTATGCTTTAGAAACGGGATAACAGATTTTTGGATATGTTGTTCGTTATGAATATAACTTTTGGATATGTTTGGAAATATGGTTCAGGTATTTGGGTATAAAATGAAAATTAACTATGGTTTAATGTGGGCAAGATATGGCAATTGCCGAATATGCATGGGACTTGTACATACTGTAAAGGAAGTGTTCTCGCCCGAATTGGATTAAGGACTGAATGTAGCATCCGCTAAACCTAAGATATTCAGTGCAACCACAAGTGCTATTATGGGGGTAGCCTTAACTAATTAAGTTACTTAGGTCTAACTTTGCACATTGGAAGCATGGAGTAGTGCTGGCTTTTTGAGATGGATTGCTCGTATGGGTGTCCACACAAAAGGTGTGGGCGAAAAATATACCAATACAACGATGTATGCTTTGCTATGGGGGAAAGACGCGATGTGGTGTAAATCATCGTTAGTACTATGAGTACAGGTCTGGATTTTCGTCGCCATAGTAAGGGTTTGACATCACTAGGCTAGTACAAAGTTATGTCTAGATGATGTAACAGTTCATGTCATGACCACTTGGCCACACGCGCAAGGAAGTATGAAAATAGCGACAACAAATATTGGTCATGTCTTGTGCCTACAGATGTACGGCTTTGTAGATTGTAAAACTTTTTGAAAAGCTATTCACGCGGTCATGGAAAACTTGATACACCAACAATAGTCAAAGTTTTGTATTTTCATTAAAAGGGTTGAATTGGAAAAATTTATGAAAAGCTTTGTTTCAGATTTTATGTTAATCATTAGCAACAAATGGTTCAATTCTCGCAATCATGGAGGATTGTTAAAGGACCATGTGGAGGTCCATCCATATTTGTGATGAGTATTTGACTTTATTTGAGCAAGGTGTGCTCAGGTTTGAGTTTGATTTGACTCGGTATTGCATGTTTGAATTTATGATAATTGTGGACTAACATGCAGGAAGAAAAAGGTAAGTGTATTGTGGAATGTGCAAAATGGTTTGGTCCTTGTGGTACAGGTTTTTGAGGCACCTATGGTCGTTGGTGAGTACCAGGACTAGGTTGGGAGAACCGAGGTCCGGAGCGGTCGAGGATGCCGACGAGATGGTTGGGCTCAAACCAGGATCACTTGGATGTTATGGAATGGACTTGAGGTGGCTCAAGGTTTTCGGTTCGGGTTGGAGGCTCGATGTCGGGACCCCGAATTTGCAAATCCGGACCCTCTGTGTATTCAGCACTAGTCCAGGAACGCGCTAGTGCACACAGTCTTAACATCGGTAAATATCACAATCATACCACTCGATACTAGTAAAGTACTTTAATTAAATAATCAAACTGGTTACTTGACCTTATGGTCAAGTTACAAATGCACGCCTCGCAGGGCGAAACTTATTAAGAGAGAAATAGTAGCAGCGGAAAATCAAATAAATTCGTGGCGCCATCCAGTATACCACAAGCAACTGACTGGGCTCGCTCCCTAAGTAGTCGGATCCTCTTGGAGCTCCTCCTCCAAAGCTGGTGTAGTCTCCTCTTCAACTGGTGTTGTATTGTGGCAAGGGTGAGTACTTGGTACTCAGCAAGTCATGCACAGAATGCAAGCTAATATACTATATGCATGGCTTGGTACAAAGGAATAGCTCAAGGTATATTTGCGCTTGAAACAGCATTTGACAAGTAACATAAGTAGATTCAAAGCAAAGAGAAACAAGTATTGCATAGGTAACTTTTCAAGGAGTTTAATAAACATCTTTCCCATCCTAATCCACATTTCCATCAACATCATTATTAATCCAACCCAACCTTTCAAATCCAAGTTATTTTTGAGAAAATCTAACCCTTGATCTGTAATTGGAGCGATGTCCAATATCATGGACACGGCTATTCGAATAGATTCTACACTCTGCAGAGGTTATGCACTTTACCCACAAGATACGAGTCAAACACCACAAAGGCGAGTTCAGTAACAAAGTCTTTCGGAAACTTCTAACAATACAAGTGGTCCTCAGGTTATTGCACACTAACCCTTCCCTTAGCTAAGGCGAAGTTTAGGCCAATCAACCGTTAGATGGGTACTGGCCTCGGCCCAGACGCCCCCGTACAACTTACACAAAGGGTGTAGTTGACCTCCGAGGTCCCACAGTGCGTTATTAGCAACTTAGTCAACTAGGTCCGTCCCATTACAGACATGTGGTTGCACGTTAGACCCAGTTCAAAGGCTTGCAAGGTGAAGTCCTTAGGGTGACCAGGGCAAGACTACCCGAAGAACCAAATCAACATCCCCAATGCCACAACTGGCCGACCTGATTATTCTTGCCACATGCCCCGGTCGAAAAACTATTTATCAAACCCCAGTTGATTACCATGCACCACGTGCCATCAACATCACATGATACCTTCCCAAACAGGTTCAATATATCATTAAGTCAATATTAACATTTGATTGTCCAAAATCATGTCATGAGCACGTAGCAGGTCTAAGCAGTTTACTACAACGGTCTAAAACCCATGTTGGCAAGTTAATAATGTCCAACTAGTAAACCACAACTAGGGTGACAAGGGGGTCATGGCACATATTTAAGTAATCAAGGTGTCATACAGCAAATTGGTATTTATCTAATCTCCCATATTTAATTAAAGTATTTTCTAATTGAACTAGCATGCAATAGGTTAAATCAAAATAGATTTCGAAATAGGATCAACATGGTCAAAGCACAACTTGCCTTCAAAAAGTACTTGCTCTTGGTCTTGAGTTGGATCCTGAGTCAATACTTCTCCTTCGAATCCTTCCGGCACTTCAACGTCTACTCGTAAAGCGTGCAAATAGCAATACACGAATAAACAATAGGCAAAAAGTATCCAATCATCCAAATAAAATCCATAAACAGAGAGAACATAATTTTATGAATTTTTAGAAACTGGAATCGTCAAATTTGGAGTTAAAACGCAAAAGTTATGATTATTTAAAGTTTAAATAATCAATTAAATAATTTTACAGAGAAAAACTTTAGTCGAAAAATTAAATAAAATTCATATTTAGGTAGGTCTCAATTTTATACAAATTTAGAAATTTGAATCACTCAAATCGGAGTTGAAACGCAAAAGTTATAAGCGTTTGAAGTTTGAAACAAAATCTGAAATCATTATTTCGAATTAATAAATCATTTTCTTTTTTGGAAATTAATTATTGCGTCAGCCTGGACACGTGTCAGCACTGGATTGGTCGGTGGCGTCATCACCGAACGGCTCGTGATGATGTCATGTCGTCGCCAAGATGACACGTGGCACCACTCAGCGCCGCCACGTGTCCTGGCCCATGGATCGGGTCCACGCAGACGCAGGTCCACGGTGGACTGGCGCACGGCTTGGTGCGACTGACATGCAGGCCCGCATGTCAGCGGCCCACGTGCGCTCGCACGGTACGGCGCGCCTAGGCTACATGGCACGATCCGAGCCGTTCGATTCAGATCGAACGGTCCAGATTGGATCGGATTTTTGCCTCACCGTGGGTGGCGTGGCACGATCCGGCGGATGACGCGTGGCGCTACCTACGCCGTTCGATCTTGATCGAACGGTTGAACCTTATCCAGCGCTTGGTGCGACTGGCTTACGTGGCTACATCTGGACCGTTGGATCTTGATCTAACGGTCCAGATCCAATCTGGTTTTCTAAAGTTTCAAGGAAACGTGGACTCACCGTGATCGTCGGATGGGGATCGAACGGTCCGTGGAGCTCGCGAGTCCGGCGATGGAGGTCGGTGGTGCAGGCTGCCGGGGTTGGGGATGACGACCTATGAAGCGGCGTTTGGAGCACGCTCCGGCGATGTGAGTGCACTTCCCGGACGCGGCTCGGTGCGAGGAGTTTGGATCCGGGTCTCACGGCGGCGGAGAGTCCTCGGCGACGACGGAAACAACGCAAAACCCTCGGCGGCAGTTCTTAGCGTCGGCGAGCGATTGCGCGCTACGGGTGGCGGCGTAGGGCTTGGGACCTAGACGTGCGTGCTCAGCAGACCCGAGCGATCACGTGGGGGTATTTATTGCCCCCGGCTTCCGTGCGAATCGCGGAAACCCTAACGGACGCGGCGGCCCACGGCGGAGGAGTCCGGCTCGGACTCGTCGGGGGAGACGATAGCGCGACCGCACACGTGGCAGGATCCAACGGCCCAAGCACGTGCGCGACGCGGCCGAACGGCATTCGTTCGATCGGGATCGGACGGTGCGCAATTAGGGTTAGGGTTTGGGTTCGGGGACGCGGTTGAACCAAGTCGCGTGGCGCGGGTCCGACTCGGGTCAGACTCGGGTCTGGTTCGAGTCGGAGGAATAGTACTAACCCTAATTGGATTTCCAGCGATTTAATAACTAAAATAATTCCCAGAAATTCAATTAATTCATTAAAAATATCAAAAGACTCAGAAAAATTCCAGAAAAAATTCTGGAAAATACTTTGGATCATTTTGGACTCAAATAAAATATTTCTAACAAAACTTTATTTGCAAAATTAAATTCTTTAATTATTTCAAAATGGAATAAATTCAAATAAATTCCAAATAAATCCAAATAAATTCCAGAAAATTCCAAAAATTCACGAAAGTGCCAATTCACACATGAATTTAAGAAAAGCAAAATTTTGGGGTGTTACACTCGAAGAGGCGAAAACTGAGCAGTCAAGTTCGGCGGATGAAGGCCCATTGCATCGGGTTGACCGAGTATTATTTAAAACCCATGTATGGCCAATGTGGCCCATGTAAAGCCCATGTGTGGGGTGGAATGAGTGGGTTAATCCTAGCCCTTGGTGGAGTGCCCTAGGGTTTGGGACTCATCCAAGGGTGGTAGGTGGCCCTAGAGTAGTATAAATAGAGGGGGAGGGGTGCCCTCCCTCACTTGAAGGTTTGAGTTGCTCCTTTAAGCTTTGCCCACATGAAGTGAGGCTTTGTAAACCATCCAACCAGAAAATACAAAGATTTTCTTTACATTCTTGTGAATTTAAATTCCGCATTTACATTATGTCTTTACTTTACGCAATTTAAATTCAGCATTTACTTTCCCGCATGTAAATTCTCGCAATTTACTTTCTCGCAATTTGGATTTGCCTCCTCTCCTTCTAAATGTTGTTGATCAAGGATGTCTTGAGGGTTCTCATTTGGTTTTACATCTTTCTTGCACCCTAGGATAGACTAGAGATCAAGTTTCCATCAAGATTGCAAATCTGTCTTGAACTTGTTCTTCGCGCAGCAGTCAGTCTTTGATTTTTAGAAAAATATAGGAAAATCCTTTTTTGATTGATTGTTATTGGAGAAGGTGCATGGCTCATATATACATCTGTGTAGAAATTGTGGAGTCCACTTGTTGCACCATTTGGGAGCTATGAGGTGACAACCGAGCCCCAAAATTCCTGATTGAAGATCCTGATTGTTCATAGTCCTTGATTTTTCCTGATTTTTGTAGAAGGCTTTGGGTGGTGATTTTTGGTGGAGTGCTTCATGACTCATCTTCTCACAGGCTGAATAATGCCCACAAATTTTAGAGCAACAGAATTTCACCATCCACCTGCTCTTAGTGAGGACAATTCCTGAAAAATCTGCTTTTGCTTTTCTAAAAGAGGCTTTTGTGTTTTGGCTTGATCTCTTTTAGAAAAGATGTATTTGAATTGATCCCTCTTTGCTTTGAACACTTTACAACTAGGATTGTGATTTAAAAATCCCTCACATGATTCATGGTTCTCATCCATGTAAGCTAGGGATACACATAGTGTGCAGTCATTCCCAATTTTGCGGGTTTTGCGATTTTGAGGTGCACTGAGTTTCTTTGCGGATCGTCTTGAGTACTTTGAGTGGGGAAAATTTTATTAGGATCATTCACCCCCCTCTGATCGCCATTTCGGTCTTTCAATTGGTATCAGAGCCGGTTTTACTCTTTCATAGATCTTGACTGTTCTCAAGAGCCATGGCGACAGACAAGTACTCAACTATGCCTCCAATTTTTGCTGGAGTTGATTATCTGTTCTGGAAGGTTCGGATGGAGACATACATCACTGCCCAGGGCTTTTATTTATGGCAGAAGGAGAAACACCTGTATGAGGTTCCGGCCGATGAGAACGTCAACGCCGCAAACATGGCTGACGTTGAGGCAAACGCTAAGGCCAAGAACCTGCTCATACAGGAACTTAGCCGCAGTGAGTATGATCGCGTCTCTCACCTACGATTGGCTCATGAGATCTGGGTGACCCTCAATGCTTACCATGAGGGCACCACTCAGATCAAGTCCGTGAGACTGGATCAATTTAAGCGTGACTACAACAAGTTTGAGCAGCACATTGGTGAGAGCCTTGATGAGTGCTTTGCTCATTTTGCAAAGATTCTTAGCAATCTTCAGTCAGTGGGTTGTTCATACTCTGATTCGGAGAATGCGAGGCATTTTCTTCGAGCACTCGATCTGAGGATTTGGGAGATGAAGGTAACCACCATCACAAACCATACGGACTTGTCGACCTTGACTCTTGATGGGTTGTATTCCTGCCTAAAGACTCATGAGCTTGATATCGTCGCTCGCAGGACAAAGTCCCAAACGATGGCATTGGTTACCAATCCCACTGGGTCTTCCTCTTCTGGACCCCCTCTTGACTTCTCTTCTGGTTTTTCTCTCCCCGCTCTTTGCGACGTAAGCGATGACTTTCTGGAACAATTTCCAGAAGACGAGCTTGCTCTTGTCACTCAAAAATTTTCGAACATTTACAGGAAGGTGAGAGATAGGAAGAGGAGTGGCAAGATCACTTGCTTTGAGTGTAGTGGCCCCCAACCACATTCAGGCAAACTGCCCCAAACTGGAGAAGGGCAAGAATGAACAAGGCGGTGCGGGCAAGAACGACTACATTAACAAGAACCGCAACAAGAAGCCTCCAGCTCGCGAGCCGGTGCAAGAGAAGAAACACCGCAAGTTTGCTAAGGGCAAAAATCTCTTTCACCGCGTCCTCGCCGCGCTCGACAACCTTGACCTCTCCGACATGGAGACATGGAGCGACGAGGACGAGGATGAAACGCAAGAGAAGGCGAAGGATGGCAATGACTTCTCAGGCATGTGCTTCATGGCCTCCAATGCCATGGAAGTACCCGACACTGAGCTGTACAGCGACACGGAGGAGGTACCTTCTTATGACTAGCTCCATGATGCTTTTATCAAACTAGGAAAATTTCATTCCAAGTCTAGAGCTAGGTGTTTGGATCTAGAGAAGGAAGTAGGTACCTTATCTCGGGAGTTAGCTTCACTTAGATCTTGTTCCTCCTGAGACTTTGATAGCTGTACTTTGTGTGATGCTTTGCTTGTGGAGTTGGAGAACCTAAGGACTCTACATGATAGTGTGGTTTCTGATCTCGAGTCACTTAGGTCGAAGGATGCTAGTACATGTTCAGTAGATCCTATTCCTATTGATGCTAGTTTTCTTCACACTCACACAAATGCATCATGTGCTAATTGCCCTAAGCTTCTCGCTGAAATTGATGCCATGAGTTGTCACCTTAGGAAGCTATCTGCTAGAAATGATGAACTTGAAAAGCATACTTCTAAGGACCCAATCAGCTCATGTGACGGCTGTATGCAACTAAAAAAATGCTTATGATGACTTGGTGCTTGAAAACTCAAAATTTGCTAAGGATCAACTAGCTAAGTCACAAAATGGTTGCATGCTGTGTGTTGGGGTAGCAGAGGACATGAATCAAATTCATGAAGAGCTTAGGAAGAAACTCAAAGCCCAGGTGGGTAGGATTAGAGACTCTCCCTGTGTTTCTTGCGAGTCCCTTAAGATTGAGGCTGCTTTTTATAGGGAGAGATTTGATCGTTCAGTTCGCTCTTCTCTATCTGGCTCTTCCCCTTCTACTCCTTCCCTTTGCTCTTCTTGTGCCTCACTTTTTCGAGAGTGTCAGTACCTTATGAGCACTCTCGAGAAGTTTGTTGGAGGTAAGAAGAAGCTCAATCTTATCCTAGATCAGTCCAAGATTAACAGATTCAATCAAGGTCTAGGGTTTGATGCCTTGGAGCATACACGGGGGCATCCGCCCATTGTTGTGCGTGCCTCCAAGAGTGGAGAGATAGTGGTGGCTCCACAGGTGAACACCACTGTGTTTAGATCAGCAGGGATTGTCCACGGGACGTCTGACGAGAAGGGTGCTTCTCATGCTACTTCAGCCCCCAAGGTGAAGTATACATGCACCTTCTATCAGAAGGATGGACATATAGCTGATTTTTGCTTCAGACGCGCCAAGATCTCTCGGCGTGAGTGTGTCCGTGCCCTTAGGGGTATTCAGGGTCATCCCCAGACTCTGAGTGCGCCTAAGGCGCACACGACTTCTAGACAAGATAGACAAGCTAGAGAGTCTCCTATTTTTGGACAGCGCATGGGGCTTGGTTTTCAGGCTTCTACTACTGGTTTTCGCCCTAGAGCTGTCCCGAGTCAGTCTTTCCGCCGTTCTCTTGATATTCCTCGTTTTTCCCATCGAGGTAGACATCAGCGGCGTGAGTTTGTTTTCCCCTGCGGGAGGTCTGGGCAGCAACACTGGGATGGTCCGGCCTTTACACCTCGGCGGACCAACCCAAGATTTACTCCTGCACGTCCCTACCGAGCGGAGTCTGAGTTTGTGAGAGTCGAGTCACGGAGAGGTGCCAGATTGCATTCTTATACTCCGTTGACTGTTTCATCTATTGCACAGTTGACTCAGTATTGGGTTCCTAGATATGCACTGATCTATCCTAGTACTGAGACATCTGCTTTTCGCTCTCTTTGACTTAGGTCCGTATGACAGGGAAGGGGGAGGTTTTGATCGTAGACTCCGGCTGTTCTCGCCACATGACCGGAGACTCCCATTGGTTTTCTTCCCTGGACCGAGATCCCGGTGATGAGGTGATCACCTTTGGGGATGTTGCATCGGGTAGAGTCATCGCTAAAGGTACCGTCTGCATTAACGATCATTTCATTCTTAAGGACGTTGCCTTAGTCAGTAAGCTGCATTTCAACTTGCTTTCTGTCTCTCAGCTTCTTGATGACGATTTCGATGTCAATTTTAAGAGGAGCTCTTGTAGGATCCTCGATTCTTCTGGGGAGTTTGTTTGCGAGATTTCTCATTTTGGGAGAGTCTTTCGTGCTGATTTTTCTTCTTCCTCTAGAGACTCTCTCCATTGCCTTATTGCTTCAGAGTCCCGTGATCTCTCCTTTTGGCATAGGAGACTTGGTCACATTGGCTTTGATCATTTGACTCGAGTTAGCGGTCATGATCTCATTCGTGGCCTGCCTAAACTCAAGATGGTCAAAGATGTTGTATGTTCTCCTTGCCGACATGGCAAGATGGTTGCTGCCTCCCATCCTCCAATCACCCGAGTGATGACTGATGCACCAGGACAGCTGCTACACATGGACACTGTTGGTCCAGCTCGAGTGCAGTTAGCAGGTGGGAAGTGGTATATTCTTGTCATTGTCGATGATTTTTTTAGGTACTCTTGGGTGTTTTTCATGGCCTCAAAGGATGAGTCTTTTTCTCACTTCAGGGGTTTGGTCCGTAGGTTGTCCGTTGAGCTCCCAGGTGCCTTATGAGCGATCTGCAGTGACAATGGCACGGAGTTCAAGAACTCCTACTTTAGTAGCTTCTGTGAGGAGTTAGGCTTAGAGCATCAGTTCTCCTCTCCATACGTTCCTCAGCAAAATGGCATAGTGGAAAGGAAGAATAGGACCCTGGTTGAGATGGCCAGGACGATGCTAGACGAGTACAGTACTCCTAGGAAGTTTTGGGCTGAGGCTGTACGTAGCTACGGCATGCCATGTTGCCAACAGAGTTTTTCTTAGGGCACACTTGCACCGCACTTCTTATGAGTTGAGATATGGGCGAAAGCCCAGTGTGTCTCATTTTCATGTTTTCGGCTGCAAGTGCTTCTTCTTGAAGTCTGGGAACCTAGATAAGTTTAAGTCACGCTCAGCTGATGGAATCTTTCTGGGTTACTCGACTTCTGCCCGTAGCTACAGGATTTGGGCTGTAGACTTGGGTAGGATCATAGAGACCTGTGAGGTGACCTTTGATGAGGCTAGTCCTGGTGCTAGACCAGACATTTCAGGCTCTTCTCCTCTCTCTCAGTCTATCTTCTCAGAGGAAGTTGATGACGGAGATGAAGGCACCTTGCCTGATCCAGTCACCATTCCTGCTCCCGAGGTGCCTCCCATTTCCATATATGCACCTCAGGGAGATCAGCCCTTACCCTCAGACTCTTCAGCAGCTAGTGGCTCTGTTCCTACCTCTCCCACGCGAGGAGTAGAGGTCACTTCTGCTTCTAGACCTCCCCGCCACATTCAGCAGGCTCATCCACCTGACCAGATCATTGGAGATCTGTTTGAGCGAGTCACTCGCTCTAAGTTAGGTTTGTCCACATTTTGCCTCCACTCTGCCTTTGTTGCCTCTTTTGAGCGGGAGGATGTTACTCATGCATTATCTAGTGAATCTTAGATTAATGCTATGCATGAGGAACTTGAAAACTTCGAGAGGAACAAAGTTTAGAAGCTTATCAAGCCCCCTTCTGGTCACAACATCATTGGGACCAAATGGGTCTTCAAAAACAAGAAGAGTGAGGATGAGGTTGTAGTTCGAAACAAGCTAGGCTAGTCGCTCAGGGTTTTTCTCAGGTCGAGGGCCTCAACTTCGAGGAGACTTTTGCCCCTGTAGCCAGACTAGAGGCCATCAGGATCCTGCTCGCATTCGCGGCGTCCAAGGGCTTCAAGCTTTATCAAATGGATGTCAAGAGTGCATTCCTCAATGGCTTCATTGAGGAAGAGATGTATGTCAGACAGCCTCCAGGATTTGAGAACCCCAAGTACCCAAACCATGTCTTCAAGCTTTCCAAAGATTTGTATGGATTTAAGCAAGCTCCACGAGCTTGGTATGAGAGGCTTAAGTCCTACCTCTTGAGTCATGGTTTTCATATGGGTCAAGTGGACAAGACTCTGTCCATCAGACATTCTAATTCGGACTTTCTCCTAGTCCAAATCTATGTTGACGAGACTCGGGAGGGTACATTCTTGCATCAAGGCAAGTATACTCGAGACCTCCTGAAGCGCTTTGATATGTCTGATGGAAATCCAGTCATGACTCCTATGGCCACCACTGCTGTCCTCGAGCCTGACGAGGATGGTGAGCCAGTTGATCAGAAGGAGTTTCGGAGCATGATCGGCTCCCTTTTGTATCTCACTGCCTCGAAACCTGACATACATTTTTCTGTGTGTCTTTGTGCTCGATTTCAGGCTTCTCCTCGCATCTCTCACCGCCAGGCCGTGAAGCGCATCTTCCGGTACTTTCGAGCTACCATTGACTATGGTATCTGGTACTCTTCTTCCTCCTGTCACACAGTACATTGAACCATAATTGACACACTTGCACTAGTAGGATGGGTACAGGTGCATTGCATTGCATGCGATACTTGACTTTTCTATTATGGTTCAATGTACTGTGTTCGTTTGTCCTTATGGATTGCTTTATTCGCGTTGTAGTTAATTGCTTCAAGAATGCCGCCTAGGCCTCGCACCAGGGCCCAGCCGGGTACTCAGGATGGCCAGGGCTCAGAGGTCGGAGAATCATCCAACGCGACGGAAGGAACTCAAGCGGAATTAGTGGCCGCTATGAGGGCAATGCAGGAAGAGCTAAGAATGCTAAGGCAGGGCGCACAAGCTGCTCTATTTGGTGCGACCCGGCCGTACTGCCGGTGTTCTTTGGGCACAGAGGCCGGTAGCGGCGCCAGGTGTGGGCTTGCGTCTGCGGGAGTGGGTCAGCTTGAGGCTTGACAGCTTTGGAGGGACGGGCAGTCCGATCCAAGCAGCGGATTGGTTGTCTTACGTGGAGATGCAATTGGAGGCTTTTGAGGTGAGCTTGCCGGAGCGTGTCCGTTTTGCGACACAGCTCCTGAAGGGAGAGGCTCAGATCTGGTGGAGGGGCGTGTTGGCCACCAGGTCAGTCGTGCAGGGCAGTCCTTCATGGGAGGACTTCGTGAAGCAGTTTGAGAGAAGATTCTATCCCGCCACTTTCCTGGACAAGATGCAGATTGACTTGGGGCAGTGTACTCAGGGCAGAAAGTCGGTGGCTGAATATGAATTGGGATTTAATCGCCTGGTGCGGTTTGTGCCTCATGTGGCGCGGGATGAGATGGAGAAGGCTAGGCGTTTCCGTCAGGGGCTTTGCCCGCCCATTCGCCACATGCTAGGTGCCTTTCCCATCACCAATTTTCGGTCCTTGGTTGAGCAGGCACTTGGCATAGAGTTGCAGCTCAATTACACAGATGAGATGCGCAAGCCAACCGGAGGGGAGCAGTCGAGGGGCCCTTCAGAGGGGAGGGGCCCACCTGGGGGCCCTACTCCTAAGAAGGGGAAGAGTCAACGCTATCAACCCTATCAAGGCCGCTCCAGTCAGCAGCGCGCTCCAGGTGGGGGTGCACCTCAGTTCCGAGCTGTTGTTAAGCCAGGAATGGGCATGGTTTGTTTCCGTTGCGGCGATCCTCATCGCCGTAGTGAGTGCTCTTGGAAGGGGAGATGTTCCACTTGTGGTCGGGAGGACCACAAAGATGTGGTGTGCAGGCAGAATCCCAACTCCAAGCTGCGTTGGGAGCAGGTGACACCTTCAGCTGGCGGACAACACTCAGGGGGCTATATTTAGATGTTGGCTGCCGCTCCTACCCCACAGTACTTACCGGCGCCTTCGTCGGCCTCTTCACTTCCCCTTCTGCCGCAGGGAGCGTTCTGGGGCACGTAGTTCGCTGCACCATCTGCTTCAGCAGCACCGCAGCGTGGACCTACGCCAATTCATCCCGGTGCAGGAGTTACGTCGTCCCAGATGACTCCAGGGGTTTATTCTATGCCTGCAGCTGAGGGAGTGGATCGTGGCGATGTGGTGACAGGTACTATCTTAGTCAATTCCTTTTAGGCCAGTGTTCTGTTCGATTCGGGTGCTAGTTTTTCGTTTGTCTCGGTGGGTTTTGCTGCTCGGGCTGGCCTCTCTGTGCAGAGTGTGGGGCGGGCTGTGGTGGTCAGTTCACCACAAGGAGTTATATCTAGCGCTTGAGTTACATCTTGAATCTTTGCTTTTTGTTAGCGGATGAGGAGTTTGTGGCGAATCTGGTGGTGATCCCTTTGGGACCATTCGATGTCATTCTTGGCATGGATTGGTTATTTCTACACCGAGCATTGATTGACTGTTCCTGGAAGACGATCACCCTGCAAGCTCCTTCAGGGCGAGAAGTCATTTTCCAGGGCAGTATCCTTCAGTTTACTCTTTCATTTCTTTGCCGGTTGTTCCCAGACTCCCGGATGTCGAAATCCGGTGTTCTTTGGTCCATGGTAGAAGGTCGGGAGGCAATGATTAGTTTGGAGGACATCAATGTGGTTTGTCAGTATCCGGACGTTTTTCCTAGTGAGCTGCCTGGGTTGCCGCCGGAGCGAGAGTCTATCTTTCGCATTGAACTTGCCCAGGGGACGAGACCAATTTTTAAAACTCCTTATAGAATGGCCCCGGTTGAGCAAGCGGAATTGAAGAAGCAATTGGATGAACTCCTGGCTAAGGGGTTCATCCGACCGAGCACCTCTCCTTGGGCTGCCCCGGTTTTGTTTGTGGAGAAGAAGGATGGCTCCAAAAGACTTTGTATCGATTATCGAGCGCTTAACCAAGTAACCATTAAAAACAAATACCCTCTGCCCCGCATTGATGATCTTTTTGATCAGCTGAGAGGTGCCAAGTTCTTCTCAAAGATTGATTTACAATCTGGGTACCATCGATTCTTGGATAAAGGAAGAGGATATTGAGAAGACAGCATTCAACACAAGGTACGGACATTTTGAATTCGTGGTTATGTCTTTTGGACTAACGAATGCCCCTGCTGTCTTTATGGAAGCAATGAACAGGATGTTCCACGAGTACCTTGATATGTTTGTCGTCGTCTTCATAGATGACATCCTAGTCTACTCAAGGACAGAAGAGGAGCATGCGGTGCACTTGGGCGTAGTTTTGGATGCCCTCAGAAGGAATAAATTTTATGCGAAACTTAAGAAGTGTGCTTTCTGGTTGTCTGAAGTGAGTTTTCTTGGGCATGTCATTAACCAGGGAGGTATCACAGTCGACCCAAAGAATGTTGCTGCTGTGGTTGAGTGGCATAGACCGAACAGTGTGTCCGAGATTAGGAGTTTCCTTGGGCTAGCTGGTTACTACCGGCGCTTTGTGCAAAATTTTTCTGTTATTGCCAAACCACTGACAAGGCTCACTCAGAAGGGGATTCCTTTTATTTGGTCGGGAGAATGTGAGGTCAGTTTCCAGACATTGAAGAATAAGTTGATCAAGGCACCTATCCTATCCTTGCCCGAGAGCGGCAAGCGTTATACGGTATACGCAGATGCTTCTCGTATTGGGCTGGGCTGTGTGCTTATGCAAGAAGGTCATGTTATTGCCTATGCATCTAGACAGTTGAAGACTCATGAGCGAAACTACCCCACACATGATCTCGAGTTGGCTGCTGTGGTCTTTGCATTGAAATCCTGGAGGCATTATCTTTATGGGGAATCGTGTGACGTGTTCACGGATCATAAAAGCCTCAAATACATTTTCACTCAGCGGGAGTTGAATTTGAGGCAGCGTAGGTGGTTGGAATTAATTCAGGATTTTGATTTGACCATCCAGTACCATCCGGGTAAGGCCAATGTTGTGGCAGATGCTTTGAGCAGAGCGGGGGTCCCTAAGACTGCGATGCCTTTGATAGCAGAGTTGGAGCGTATGCAGGTTTCCTTTTGTTATGCGGGTGTGGCGCAGGAGGAGGCTCAGTTGATCATTCAATCCTCCATCCCCGAGCGGGTGCGCGAGGCCCAGCTGCAAGACCGGTTGCTCCAAAATGTCCGGAGAAGGATCTCGGAGGGTAGGCCCCGAGAGTTTTCCGTGGATGAAAGTGGCTCCATTCGGCTAAGAGGTCGACTTTGTGTGCCACAGAAATCAGAGGTGAAAAGGGACATACTGAGGGAAGCCCATCGAACTCCTTACACCGTCCATCCCGGTGAAACCAAGATGTATCGAGACTTGAAGCAAAGTTTTTGGTGGAAGAGGATGAGGGTTGACATTGCAAGGTATGTAGCCTCGTGTGGTGTGTGCCAACAGGTGAAAGCCGAACACAAGAGGCCCGCCGGTTTATTGCAATCATTGGAGATTCCGGAATGGAAATGGGAGCATATCACGATGGATTTTGCGGTTGGACTACCTCGCTCTCCTAGAGGTAGAGATGCCATTTGGGTAGTGGTTGACAGGCTCACGAAGTCTGCACATTTCATACCAATGAAAACGACCAATTCAGCTCAGGATTTGGTCCCTCTGTATATGAAAGAAGTGGTCAGATTGCATGGGGTGCCTAAGTCGATCGTTTCCGATCGGGACTCTAAATTTGTGTCTCGTTTCTGGCATAGTTTGCAAGGTGCCTTGGGCACGAAACTCTCTTTTAGTACCGCCTTCCACCCTCAGACAGACGGTCAATCAGAACGTACCATTCAGACCTTGGAAGACATGTTGCGGGCTTGCGTCCTTTCTTGGAAGGGTAGCTGGGAGGACCACCTAGCTTTGGTGGAGTTTGCTTATAATAACAGTTACCAGTCTAGCATCAAGATGGCTCCATTTGAGGCTTTGTATGGCCGGAGGTGTGTTTCTCCTGTATGCTGGGATTCTGTGGGTGAGAAGTCTGTGCAAGGTCCGGATTGGGTTCAGCAAACTCATGAAAAGGTGCGTTTGATTCGACAGAATCTGTTGGCCGCCCAGAGCCGTCAAAAGAGTTACGCGAATAAAAGAAGGCGGGATTTGGAGTTTGCTGTGGGTGACCGAGTTCTCCTCCGAGTGTCGCCTTCGAAGGGCATTATTCGTTTCGGTACCACCGGAAAGCTCAGTCCGAGATTCATTGGTCCGTTTTTGGTGGTGGCTCGAGTGGGTAACTTGGCTTACCGTTTGGAGTTGCCAGAATCGATGAGTGGAGTGCATAATGTATTTCATGTCTCTATGCTTCGGAAGTACCTCCATGATCCCGAACAGAAGATTGACCTGGAGCCAATCACAGTTGAGCAAGATCTAACCCTGAAATGCCACCCGGTGCGCATCCTAGATACGTCAGAGCGAGCCATGAGGAACCGAGTTATTAAGTTCGTGAAAGTCCTTTGGACTAATCAGACCGAGCGGGAGGCAACTTGGGAACCGGAAGAGCAAATGCGCAAGAAGTACCCTGATCTGTTTGAGGAAGGTGAGTGCCTATCGTTATTCCTGTCTTGTTGGTTTCCTTTTGTTCCGTCGTAAAGGGGGTAGATTCGGGGACGAATCCTTTAAGGGGGGGAGAATGTGATGCCCAGAATTTCTTTTCTCCATCTATCCCTTTTATATTTTCGGGGAGTGTTGGATTTTTGTCGAGCGGTATAGTACGGAGATCGGGTATGCGGAAAAGATGGTGAGATATTTAATTTAGGCAGCATTAAAGGGTTGAAATATACCTTTTGGGGTGGGCTTGGACAACCTGGGCTTGGGCCAGCCTCTTGGGCCAGCCCATGCGCCTCCCCCCCTTTCCCATTCCCCCCTAGCCGCAATCCCCCCCCCCTAGGCCTTGTGCCCCCTCTCCTTCCCAAGAAAACAGATCTACATCCCTTTGGAGATTGCAAGGGGGAGATCAAGAAGGGGAGTAGGATCGGGAGGATTCAAGCCGCGTCACCGGAATTTGTTTCTCCGGCCTTTTTCGTTTGTAGGTATTTCTCCTTTGATCCCCTACTGTGATTTAGGGTTATACGCGTTTTTAGAGGGGATTTGGGTGTTCTTGCTTGTTGGGGAGTTCGAGTTTAGAGGGGAAGATCAAGATCTTGGACAGATTTGATGTTTTCGTTCGGTCAATCTGTGCAGTACTGCTTCCGCGGTCAATACCGTGACTAAAACGATTTTTACTGGAAAAGTGTATAACTAGAAAGTTGTATATAAGATCGAGACCTAGCTCCTGTATTTTTTTCAGATTTTTCTGAGCTCTAGTTTGGGAGTAATCGCGGTGGGAATACTGCCGTAAGAAGAGAGGGGACAGATTCCGTATTAGGATTAGGGCTGCAGATTAAACATATTTGGGTCGGGAATTAGAATTTATGGTCTACATGAAAGTTGTAGATCACGTCAGTATCTAGCTCCTGTAATTTTTTTAAAATTTTTGGAGTTGGGACTTGGAAGCTATGGCTGTTGCAAGCCTGCTGTTCGGATTTGGAACTAGAGAATTGCCCACTGTGTTGAACCATTATTTAGGCAAATTTAAAAGTGGAATTGAAATCTTTGGTCCTCATGAAAGTTGTAGAGGATGCCAATATCTAGCTTATGTAATATTTTTAGATTTTTGTGCATTACAGAGAAATAGTTACAAAATAATTAAGCCGGTGTGCGCAACCTGTTTTCTGGGCAGAATCAGAGATAGTGTATTGCGGGGGTTGTGGGGGGCGTAGGAGTCAGTTGAATGTGTTCAACTTGAGTTTAGAAAATGTTTGGGTACTGAGGTAAGATGTTTGTGTAGGTGGTGCGACTTCGGGACGCAATTAACATATTCGCCCTCATCGGTAAAGGCAAGTGGAGTTGGCAATGTTTGTTCGTATTTTGATTGTTTACTTTATCCATGATGACAAGTAAGAAGTACTTACAATCAAGTTGTACGTGGAGTTGCTTACACATGTATCATGTCATATGCATTCATGCATTGGAAGAATGTCGCCGTGAGAACGCCGCGACCGTACCGGTACAATACCGTGTGTTCCTGAGAAGGGGCACGGTAGCCGTGTGTTCCTGAGAAAGGGCACGGTGAGAAGGAACATGTCATGAGCATATGCATTACTTCTCTTTTGCTGATGTCTGTTTGGGGTGGGAAGAAAGAAGAGGAAAGAACCGTTGTATGTCTTGTTTAATTTTGAGAAAAAGAAAAGAGGAAGTTCATGCTTACGATATTTGATTGTTGTCTTTGTATTATATGTTCCACTTGCTAAGATTATTCGATCTCACCTCTCCTCTTCCTTTCAGGCAATCTTCTGGAGCGTAGCATGAAGGGTGGGGCGTAGATGCACTTACTACACATGTTCACTTGGAATAAAATATTTATGTGGAACATGTACTTAGGTCAAACCGTGCACCTTGTGGGTCCGAACTTTTAATTGGGGGTGATATTACCTTGGGTTGTCATTTATGCTTCCGCTATTCTTTCCTTGTCTATGTTATGTTTGTTCTGTCTTGTTTTGGGCATTGGTCATGTCGAATTTTTTTCTTCTTTTCGTTCGTTGCTGTTAGTTTAAGAAGTATTTCCAGTAAGTAATTACGTAAATTACTAGTTTTGTGTTAGGGTGTTACATATGCAGACTTTGCCGGCTGTAGGATAGATAGGAAGAGCACTTCTGGCACTTGCCAATTCATTGGCACTTCTCTTGTTTCTTGGTCGTCTTGGAAGCAGTCCGGTGTTGCCTGATCCACCGAGGCCGAGTATGTTGTCGCAGCCGATTCTTTGTAGCCAGGTTCTCTGGATGAGATCGACCTTGCGGGACTTTGGGTTAGTAGCAGATTGTGTTCCACTTTTCTGTGATAACACGTCTGCCATTCACATTGCTAAGAACCCAGTGCAGCACTCTCGGACCAAGCACATTGACATTCGCTATCACTTTCTTAGAGACCATGTGGAGAAGGGTGACATAGTGCTCCAGTTTGTGGAGAGTGACCACCAGTTGGCTGACATTTTCACCAAGCCTTTGGATAGCTCCAGGTTTGCTGCCCTGAGAGGAGAGCTTGGGATTATGAGCCCCTATGGCATATCTTGAGGGGGAGCTGGTTTGTATTATTTGTTTATATGTATATTCAGCATTTCCTCTTTCTGGGTATCTTTGGGATGGTTTTCATTTGGTTGAGTCCACTTCACCTAGACTTCTGGCATGCCTCAGCATGGACCTCTCACCTTATGCTTTAGGGTGCTATTCCTCTCTTCTTCTCGGTTGAGCTCACTCACAGTCTTTTAGGTCTAGCAGGTGTTGGGCCCCCTGGGTAGACAGGATCTGTGTTTGCTCCTGGGTTGGAGTTGGAGATGTAGCTTTCCTATATAAGTCATATGGGGAAGGTGAAAGCGAGTCTGAGTGTTAGTGTTTCTCTTCATGTTATCTATGCTCCTAGACTACCCATTTCTCAGTTTCTTGATTCCTTGTCCTTATTTCTGTCCTTCTGGTTTCGGTTGAGTTCAATTCGTCTTTTTGAATCTAAAATTGCTAATAACTCAACTTGAATTAGATTTTATGCTTAATCGACTCACTTGTTGAGGGGGAGCTTGGAATTGATTCTCTTGCATTGCATATAGACTTGTTTTTCACTTACAAACTTTGTCTATTATGCAATTGATAAAATTGAGATATGTTGCACCTAGCTACTTTTCTGAAGATATTTGCTAATCTAGGTCATATCCAATTTGATATATCATGTGAAACTAGCCAACATTTTGAAATTGAGCTTTCCTGAAAACTTGATGAAACTTGGCTTTTACTTGCTATACTTCTTCACTAGATGCTTATGCCATGCTTATTGAAATAGTGGGTTTCTACTAGAGTCCCTAGAGCAACTTAGGTTAGCTACAGTGCTTCATTCTAGAATCCTCAACAATGCTCATGAATCTAAGTGCTGAAAATACAAATTGACTCTTTTGTGCTAAAATTGAACTCAACACTCTTCATTCACGAGACTGCTTCCCATTGCACTTGGGATGAACTTGGAATGAAGTGTGTATGACCAAAACCACTCTTTTAAGCTTCTTGCTTTAGATGGTTGCTAATGGCTTGAGTCAATACACCGAAAAATGCAAAAAGAACTAGAGGAAGAGAGTGATGACTAGGAGACCTATGTCGATGGCTCCTAGTAGAGGTTGTATTTCTCTAGGATAAACTCTCTAAACCCTCAAAGGTTTGTGGAGGAGAGTGAAGTTTTGGAGGCCTTTGTCGATGGCTCCTAGTCGAGGATGTGCTTCACTAAGCCTAACTCTCTCATACCGCTTTATGAGCATTAATCTAAAAATTTGCATTTAAAAGAGATGATTAAGCATGAGGCTTCTCTTATGGACTTGTATTTTCCCAAAGTGTTGACTAGGTTGAACTCTAGTATATCCATTTGCTCGTTTGGTTGGCTTTGCTTCTAGTCTTGAAGTTATGCTAAGTGTTGCTATTGTTGAAATCATGCCAAAGTAATATAACTTCTTTTGAGCTAGTTAGCAAAAATTGAAACATGCCATTGGATATGACTTAGGATGACATAACCTGAACTTGAGTAGCTTGGTGTCATACTTTGTCTAAGTGGTCACTTGCATAATCCTCAAAGCTCTTCTAAGTTGCATTTCATCCTAAAATTATTCTCTTGATGCCTATATTGCCAAAAGGGGGAGAAAACATAGAAAATGCATCTTAGAGAATTAAAAAAAATGCTTTCTAATGATCATGTTGAACAATTGTCCTTGCATTTGGATCAAGAGTAATATTGAGTTTTTTGAGAGATTTCTTGGTTTTTGGAGCTCTTGTTGAAAAATTGTCCTTTCAAGTGTTGAGCTCTAAAAATCTTCTCATCTATTTGGTCATGAGCTTTTTTTCTCTTTCAATTGAACCAAATATGATTTTTGCAATCAAATTGCTTTTCTTCCTTCGCTTTCAAACTCAAATTTATGCCTTTTGTGTGGTTTGTCAATATACTCATCAAGGGGGAGATTGAAGGACCATGTGGAGGTCCATCCATATTTGCGATGAGTATTTGACTTTATTTGAGCAATGTGTGCTCAGGTTTGAGTTTGATTTGACTCGGTATTGCATGTTTGAATTTATGATAATTGTGGACTAACATGCAGGAAGAAAAAGGTAAGTGTATTGTGGAATGTGCAAAATGGTTTGGTCCTTGTGGTACAGGTTTTTGAGGCAGCTATGGTCGTTGGTGAGTACCGGGACTAGGTTGGGAGAACCGAGGTCCGGAGCGGTCGAGGATGCCGACAAGATGGTTGGGCTCAAACCAATATCACTTGGATGTCATGGAAATGGACTTGAGGTGGCTCAAGGTTTCCGGTTCGGGATGGAGGCTCGAAGAGGCGGAAACTGAGCGGTCAAGTCCGGCGGATGAAGGCCCGTTGCATCGGGTTGACCGAGTTTTATTTAAAACCCATGTATGGCCAATGTGGCCCATGTAAAGCCCATGTGTGGGGTGAAATGAGTGGGTTAATCCTAGCCCTTGGTGGAGTTCCCTAGGGTTTGGGACTCATCCAAGGGTGGTAGGTG
The DNA here is from genome assembly GCA_036346355.1 of Rhipidocladum racemiflorum. Lineage (NCBI taxonomy): Eukaryota > Viridiplantae > Streptophyta > Magnoliopsida > Poales > Poaceae > Rhipidocladum > Rhipidocladum racemiflorum. The sequence goes on from CM070589.1 coordinate 50,763,591, forward strand.
GCCCTAGAGTAGTATAAATAGAGGGGGAGGGGTGCCCTCCCTCACTTGAAGGTTTAAGTTGCTCCTTTGAGCTTTGCCCACATGAAGTGAGACTTTGTAAACCTTCCAACCAGAAAATAGAAAGATTTTATTTACATTCTTGTGAATTTAAATTCCGCATTTACATTATGTCTTTACTTTACGCAATTTAAATTCAGCTTTTACTTTCCTACATGTAAATTCTCGCAATTTGGATTTGCCTCCTCTCCTTATAAATGTTGTTGATCAAGGATGTATTGAGGGTGCTCATTTGGTTTTACATCTTTCTTGCACCGTAGGATAGACTAGAGATCAAGATTGCAAATCTGTCCTGAACTTGATCTTCGCGCAGCAGTCAGTCTTTGATTTTTAGAAAAATATAGAAAAATCCTTTTTTTATTGATTCTTATTGGAGAAGGTGCGTGGATCATATATCCATCTGTGGAAAAAATTTGGAGTCCACTGGTTGCACCATTTGGGAGCTATGAGGTGAAAACCGTGCCCCAAAATTCCTGATTGAAGATCCTGACTGTTCGTAGTCCTTGATTTTTCCTGATTTTTGTAAAATGATTTTGGTGGTGATTTTTGGTGGAGTGCTTCACTACTCATCTTCTCACAGGGTGAAAAATTCCCAAAAATTTTGGAGCAACCGAAGTTCACCATCTACCTGCTCTAAGTGAGGACAATTTCTGAAAAATCTACTTTTGCTTTTCTAAAAGAGGCTTTTGTGTTTTGGCTTGATCTCTTTTAGAAAAGATGTATTTGAATTGATCACTCTTTGCTTTGGACACTTGACAACCAGGATTGTGATTTAAAAATCCCTCACATGATTCATGGTTCTCATCCATGTAAGCTAGGGATACACATAGTTGTCGAGTCATTCCCAATTTTGCGGGTTTTGCGATTTTGAGGAGCACTGAGTTTCTTTGCGGGATTGTCTTGAGTACTTTGAGTGGGGGAAATTTTATTTGGGATCATTCACCCCCCCCCCCCTCTGATCACCATCTCGGTCTTTCAATTGTGAGTTATTATATTTTATACTATTAATACTTATTATTTACATATCTGTTAAACTTGCTTTTACAAATTCCGTTTACAATCTATTACTTGATATTCATATTTCAAATTTGCTTTATGCAACTAGCCATGATAGTTTTTCCTTATAAATAGCAAGCATTTATTATAAATTCATCTTACATTACAAGTCTTGTTAAGTACGAAAGTACTGATCAACCTTGCTATTATTGATATTCTGTAGGTGAAGAAATCAAAGCCTTCGATGACATATATATATTACCTCATGATACAAGGATTACGCTGACGAATTCTTCTAGGTTATCCTTGTCCGCTGCCTGAGGGTTATAATGGATATTTTACTGGATTTTTATATCTTTCACTGCACTTTGATCGGCTTTCAAAACCGTATTGTATGAACTGCTTTCGATAATATATTCATATCATTTTGTATAGATGTGACGACAATTTTATAATTATACATACTAACCACTAATTATAAGACTAATATTATATGTGCAACAGAATCTTTTTACGATAGTGTAAATCCAATACACAAAATACTGAACCAACAGAACGTGCAACGAACATCTCAAGTCCCTTGGGGGCTGTTTGATTGTCTTCTCTCGCGAGTCTGGCCCATTCAACTCAACCAGGCTGATGGGATACAGGATGCACAGATGCAGAGACGGTGTTTGGTTGAGTATTTAGTAGGTAGGTATTTTGAAATTTAAATATTTTAAAATTTATATAGCAAATGTGGTCTAATTTTGTTCGAAAAAATGTCAGGAACTCATTTTTGAAATCGGTTCGGTAATCGGATATGCTAATCAAAAGATATAAACAAAAAAGAAAAAAAAACATACATACTTAGATGGCACCCCATGCATGGTTTGATATTGTGGTTGACAGTGGCCCCTTGCGCAGAACACGAGGCTGCCATGCTGCATCCAGAGATACGCCTATTTTCTACATATCTCCAGTGTGACACTATGGTTTGGTGTAACGTTATAGAAGGTGAAACTAGAGAATAAAACCTTTCGGCTTAGGGTTTTCTCGCGTTTTTGGGCCGGTTGAAGTGTTATGTCGCCACGGAGTGTCGTAACCTTATTTAACGTGCATGATAAGGATAATAACATTATGAGATGTGGAATTAAGGTTAAAACTATAGGATATGGAGGTTAATAGCTTTTCCGGGCCGTTTCCGGGGTTTTGGGCCTTCCCGGGGGAGTTTGGGCCTTGGTGGGCTTTGGTGGGATGGAGTAGGTCTCCGTAACGGACTAGGTTTGGGTGTGGAGGCTGGTAAAAGGGCTCCCCACCAGCCCTTGGGGCGTCCACCCCTGCCCCATGCGCCCCTAACCCTAGCCGCCACCCTTCCTCCTCCCTCCACCTCCTAGCCGCCCCATCTCTTGCCCCCATGGCGCCCCCATTGCTCCCCATTGCACACCACCTCTCCTCCATCCCCCTTTCTTCCCTAGGGTGACCTCCCCACCCCTGCATCCTCATGGATCCAACCGAGGAGCGAGGAGCGAGGAGCGAGGAGATCGATTGGAGTTTTCGTGTGTCGGGCAAAGGTATGATCATGGGGCTCCTCGGGGATGAGCTAGGTACTGTTATTAGGGAGTTTATCAAGTTTTTAGATCAATTGGAGGCGCTGGATTTGAGTAATTTGGGTTAGATCTAGATGTTGCCACGTTTCTGTTTTCGGGCAGATTGAGCAGTCGAGCTAGGGTTCGCGTTTTCGCCAATTTAGAGTTGGAATCTGTCCGTACGGACTTCTAGGAAGTTGTAGATAATTTCATTACCTTTCAGTGCATATAAATAAATTGAAATTCCGCCCAGCCGTTTGAAAGTTATGACTGTTTTACCGAGCGTGTTAAAATCTATGACGCGATTGGAACAGATCTCGGTAATCTGTAGATTAAACAACTTTAGATGCCGAATCAGACTTTCCATATACCTAGAGAAAGTTGGGAAATTTCCTAAGCTACGCGAGGGTGTACTCGTTTAATTCATTCGGAGTCCCAGAACTCAAGTTATGCCTTTTGCAAGGCTGCTGTCCCGACGGGACAGAACCTCTGTTTTAGGTTTTGCGAGTAGGGAGCAATGTCGGGTTAGATGGGGGTTTGCGTACTGTTTTGTGGTTATGATTGTGATTGTGTGATACCCTGTGCAGGAGGTGTGACCCGGGAGTGCCTTCTACTTCCCGCCAATCCGTTGCACGTGGTTGAGGCAAGTGTGTTGTGATGGATAGCGAGTTGTAGGTTGCATGTTGAGATTAGATGGAATTGTTTACATGATATATGTCCACTTGCCATGTGTTAATGATTGCTATGATATGATGAGCATGTTTAAGATGTTATGATGCCATGTGTTAAAATATGAGTTTTATATGATGTTGGCATGCTTGCATACATGACATGTTACATGGCCCGGGCGGTGAAAGTCATTAACTAATCCGGGAAGGTCGGTGAGAAAGTTATGACTAATCCGGAGAGCCAATAGAGTAAGTCCTACATCGTGATTCCATCTACCGTGGGTTGTGGAAGCGAGGAGTAGGCACCCTCCATCTTCGGGATGGAAGGGGGGAGAGGGTGCACACCGACGGGTGTGTACTCAACCATACCGGTATGAGTTTCCAAGGAGATATGAGCAATGCATTGCATTGCATACACAATGATGATGATTTTGTTAAAGTGTTCATGATTGAGATGATATACATGATGTGAGATGTTATTTTCTATGATATTGTTATTGTTGTCCATTACAATATGCTTGCTGAGTTTCGAACTCACGCTTGTGTTTTATGTTGTTTTTAGGTACTTTGAGATCGGCATGCGGGAAAAAGGGGTTTAGCTACACTTCTACACGTAGCTCCACCATCATAGTCTATGATTAATCACTTGGAGACATGATTTTAAGAGTTGTGCCATAAAGTTAATGTATGGTTTAATCTAGCATGCTTGTGATCCCTTATTTGCTTCGTTATAGTTTATGAAGTGGTTGAGCGTGGTATTATTGGCGTAGGTTGATGATACATCCATTTATGTTGATGTTTTAGATGTCGTGTGCTATGATATATCTTGCCATGATATTGATATTGTGTTAATTCATGGAAAAACAAAGGAGATGCTGCCGAAATATCGGTTTTTAGCATATGTACCTTTGCTGGAATTTATGTTTAAATATGGTATTTAGTTGTTGTTTAGCTTATGTTTGGTAGCATTCGGGCATATAAAATGCCGGTGTGTTACATCCAGAGCCAAGCTGCATAGAGAATCTTGCATCCAGAGAGCTAGGCTTAAAACTAGATATAGGCAACCAAACACAAGAAAAAAGAAAGATTCTGCATCTGTGAATGCAAATCTCTGTGTATGCAGACAACCAAACGGCCCCTTAGTATTCGCCCTCTCGGGGCTTATTTTAGTCCCTTCACATTCAAAAGGTTCATTTCCAGCTCAGATCGATAGATTGTTGATGTGGTTGGACAGCTAGCATATGATTTCCTGTTGACCGAGACCACTGCACTTTGTGCAGACTCACCAATGTAAAAGGACATATATACCCATTACCACCCACATTGGTCCTAGGGGTACAATCGGATCGGATAATTTCCGACCACCGACCGACCGGATAGTTTCGGTTCGGATTCGGATAATTTTTTCGGATAGTCTTCGGATTCAGATTCGGATATTTTATATCGGATTCGGATTTGATAAACTACTGTCCGTCGGATCGGTATATTTCAAAAAAAAATTCGGATATATCCGAACCAATCTCTTTGGATTATCCGAGAAACGAGCGGGCCTTAGCTTTCGGGCGATGGCCCATATGCCATACGTTCCTAGGTTGGCAGCAGCTCCCCCGTCTCCCGTAGCGGCTTAGCCTCACCTCAAGTATCGTCTTTGGTCCTAGCGCCACCCCTCCCGCCGCCGTGCCCTCCCCCGGCATCCGCCCCCACCGCTCTTGAGCACCTCCCCCGGCATTCCCGAAGCCCACGCACCCATGATCTGCCGCTGCCCCACCCCCCCCCCCCCCCCCTCCTCCTCCTCCTTGGCAACACCATGTCAGGAACTGGAACCAATCGACTTCAGAGTAAACATCGTGGAATCAGACTGAAGCCGACAATGAAGACTTAAAGGATGCCGACTACTAGCTAATGTGGAGATTTAATCTCAAAAGATTTTGTATTAGAATCTAAGGGAATACAAGAGGAGTTTGTGCTTGGTGTGTGTACCTTTCGTTTGGAATCGAAACAATGGATGAGTGTGCAAGTCCCTCTGGTAGCAAAGATTAGACATGCCATCACACCTAGCATACGACTATGCCCCCAGTTACTAGTGTGGAAGAACGAAATTATGGAACCTCTGCTGCATCATTAGATCAATCACGCACAATCTCTCAAGAAATATACAAAGAGAGATGTATCCTCAAACCATCAACTTTATATGTAATCTTTGGGTACGAGGATTAAGAATCCAATATGATACTATTTAGAGTTCTGGTAATTGTCCACATTAATGGGCCTATTGGGCCCCAGATTTACAATACACTCCACTCTATTCTATTTTGCAGCCGCTCTCCCTTGTTCCTTTTAGGAGACACACTTCTTACATGTCAACATTTTCATGGAATTGTCTTGTTTGATAGCATTATCTACTTTCTAGCTGTGAAGCTTGACGAATACTGAAAGCATGTCGAGAAGACAAAGGAAGACTTGCTCCATCTATACCTGCAGATGCACTCTAACGACTCCCGTACGGTTGGTGCTGAAAATGTGAAGGCTGAGCTGTTGCGGTTGGTTCAACAGTTCCAAGCTAAAACACAAGGCAAGGCAGATAACAGTAAGTCTGGTGCCCCAAGGTAAGAACTAAGGAGACTCCTTGTATTTCAATTTTTAATTGCGAAATACATATGCATATAAGCTCGGAGGCCTTCCTAATTAACCATTCTGCTTTTGTTTGTGGCCTCGCTTGGCTGTATAGGACCAAGGATCATGAAGGAATCATGGGAAGGTACATATGTCTGTCCTGGGGTACGCACAACTTTGAGATTTCGTAATGAAACAAACATATGCAATGTTTGTCCTTGACGAGCATCACCTGTGCAGCTATGTGTTTCTTGCTTCATTTTTTTATTTTATTTCTCGGACCCATGTTGCATCGAGACATCAGACATATAGCGCAAAGCATGAAAGTCTAGGTGAAAGCTTGAGAACTGAACATCAGACATATAGCGCAAAACATCCTGGCATAAAGTCTCTTGTGAATTTGATATATCATGGCACAAAAGGTAGGATAATTCGTTTGATTCGATAAATGGATCTTAAATAAATAGTCTGCAACATTTGCAATTTGTTCTGCATGTTTGAAAAAAATCGGATTCGATTTTTGCCTAAAAACATTTCAGTATAAATCTTGCTGATCTGAGTTATTTTTGGGAAACATTGTAGGATTTGTTTTGGGGATTTGTACAGATGTTTGACTGACATAGTAAAACCTTGAGTATCTTTTATTTCTTGCCTTGTAAAATCTTGGTGCATTTTTGAGTCTTTGGTCTTGCTCATTGACACAAGCTACCTCACGCAGAGTGCAAAGTTGGTCAGTTGCATTTGTATTGTGATTTTGCTTTGCTACTCTGTTTACTTTCTGAAATCTGCTTAAATATGGTTATAAAATCCAGATCAGTCCATAGGTTGTTCTAGGAAATGCTAGAGATTGAGCTCTGTTTGGTTTGACATAAATCATATATATGTTACAGAAAACTATTGTCATAAATCATATATATTGGTATTGTTTCCTTTTTTTTGCTTGTGTTAATCTTGTGTTCTATAATTTGTTTAGAACTAATGATTGTGTTTTTGTCGTGTTAAACCAGTTGCTGCATTGTGATGGAGTCTGGCAGTGCTAGCGCAAATATGTGTTATTGTTAAGTCTTCTATCTATATGTCTGTGTGATGTAATCCAAATATTATCGACATGTCTTATTGTCTCTTTCATGGAAACGTGAAGTCATGGTTATGTTATCGTAATATTATTTATGTATTGTTATATGTTTCGTAACTTTTAGTATGTGTACCATTTAAATTGAATGTACTTTTAAAATTTTGTTGAATTACCTGATTAAATGACTTGCTAGACCAATAATCTTGTTGCATATTAAACTCATACGATTTGTTAATCAATGTTGTATATGTGATTTATGTGGTATCTGTTTTCGCGTGTTATCTGAGAAAAAATATCCGGTACCGTATCGATTTCGATCCGTATTCGATTCGAATCCGTGACCGATATTAACCGTGCCGTATTCGTATCCGGCACTATCCGAATCCGATTCCGAATCCGACAAAAAATATGGTTTAGAATATGGAAAGAGTGATATCCGACCGAATCCAAACCGATTGCACCCCTAATTGGCCCCGTCTCACTGTTTTACTCCAAACTTCATGTCGAGGGCAATCTGGTTATTTTGCATGTACTTATTCACAAAGTTGGTAAGAGGTGAGTTGCTGCTGACGCGACAGGTCACGTGACGTGATGAGTCCGCCGATGTCCTTGTTTGGCCTGAAATTTCAATTTCAGGGACTAAATTGGCCCTTCGAAACTTGAGGGACCGAATTGTGCATCTAGAGAAACTTGATGGCATCTTAAAACAACAAAGAAACTTGAGGTGCCAAGTAAATTGACCATTATCCCAAGTTTTAATTTACTAATTAAGCTGCCGCTTAATTTTAAAACCATAGTATTGGTATATATATTAGCAGAAGTTAGATGTGGAGTAGTTGCCATAGTATTGGTATATATATTACGCAGGTTGGGCCAACAGAAAACAAAACCAAATGGTTTTCCACACCCAATCTTGTACGTAGCTGTAGGAACAAAACTGACGACAAGCATCATGTACTGTGCCGTGTCCAGTCAAAGTACAATTCAGGGGCCCTACCATTATTTCTGGTCGCTTTAAACTAGCGTCTTGCGGCATATGCAATTACCATGTAATATTTAATTGTCATCGAACTCATGTCACTGCCGAAACCTTCCGCCTAGGGGTACATATGGGAATGTTTTTATTAATTTCTTGGTATGGTAAAAAGGTTTCACGCAAGGTTACATAAGAAACTACGAACGGTGCAGATCATACTAGACAGGTACACGCGGCGTACCAGGGCGATTTTTTAGGAACCCTTTCTTATTGTAAAAGTACATAGATAATTATCTTAAACCGCGAGAGTTTTTTGCAATAAGGTTTGAGAAAGATCTTAACCTGAAACTGTGGAAACACTTTTTTTTTTTTTTTTGCAAAATAGACAGTGAAAGAACTTAAACATCAACAATCTACAAATGAAGGTGTCCATCTAAATGTTCTATAGATGTCTTTGCTTGCAACTAAGATACAAAAGCGTATTGCAGTTCATGACACAACGAACTATAAGTGGCGATCAAGTATGTTGCATCTATCAAGTAGCTAATATGCAGTGGGTCATACAATGCAAAAGCAGGAAATCTATAGAGGTGTCAGGAAAGATAAACGAAAAAGGAACAATTATACCTTTGGTTGTGCAGATTGCAGAAAGTAGGTACATATTCCTCCTTGATTTTTGGCATTCTTCTAATCAATCACAGCATACTAAAATAAACTAAAAATAAGAGGGATTAATGTCATAATAGAAAGAAAAATAGATTAGCTGAGGTGGTGATTAGATGGAGGATTACCATATTGGAACTGCAAATGGTGTAGGTTTTGAGTAAAGAAATCATTTCCAACAGACAATAAAGTCAGGAAATGCACACAGAGCATACTGCAATAGCTATAGCATCTACAAGTAAGTAGATGAAGTCACCATCATTTTGCAGTCGCAGGTTTCCACAAGAAATTATGGGTAAATGTAGAACTAAATATGCTATCAGATTATATCACAGTATTACATGAAAGTTTATACCATCCAAGGAATTACTGTAATCAGTCATAAAAAAATGCCATGGAAGATATCAACAATCATTGGCAGTGCACTAACAGTTTAAGCTATCATGCTTCCATTTCCCACAAAGACATCAAACATGACAGCTCAAATCAAATTTTCTTCTAAGAAAAATATAGAAGAAAGAAGAGTAATGGTAGGATAAATAGGTTAGGGAGATCCAAAACAGAAAACCCAGTCATAAACCTGCATGGTCCATAAGATTCTTCTATAAATTGTTTACTAATTCGGTGTACCTACACCAAGTATGTGAAAACACCCAGACTCTACCAGATTATGACATGATCTGTAGAGAAGTTGCAAAGGCAGGTAATATTATAACCTATATAAAAAACTATGCCTTTTCTGGCACAACTACTGTATGAATATTGAAGTTAGCATTGGCCTCTGTGTACAATTTTCTCCTTTTAGGTTTTGTATAATGAAAGCATTGATACAATAGGCCTAGACCATTCAGTGACAACATACTTCAAATTAAAATTTTAAAATAGTTGTATATGAGATGGGATTGAAAAAGTTGTCAAAGGAAAAGAAATTTAGTTCATGTCAAACAAAAGATTACTATGACATCCACAATCGATTGTGTGCAAAAGGTAAATTATGCCCGCACAAATGGATAACAAAAACATTATGCAGATCATGTGCATAAGGGATATTTGTATTCAGAGATTTCTTTGAAGAAGGAATACAGCATGCGAACATCAATGACTGGATTTTAGGTATTCAATATTCTTTGGACATTTTAGTTCCTTCAATATTTGGAGTTCCTTGAGAGCAGCTCGTTCATACCTTTGTATCACCTATCATTTATGGGGGCTGCAAAGAGCATCAATGACTGGATTTTGGGTATTTAATATTCCTTGTATTTTTTTTGTACGCACAACAGTATGCAAAATTTGCAGACAAATCATATCACATACCTGTGAATTTATAAACAGGAACGGATAGGGCATATCCTAGTCATAGTTCTGTGGCAAAACCCAGGGCATAACACACACCAAATCTCTATATATTGCAATCTCTAGATATGAGGTCAAGTTGCATATAGTCTATAGTAGATACATGCATCTCTGAGCTAACAAGAACATGAGAATCTCACGTAAAGAATATGAGTGTGCTTAAAATTTTAATAAAAGTGTATGCTTAAATACATAAAGGAACATGCGATAGATCAATCTAATATAATTATTTCTAGTGCGATTGAGTATTTAAAGATGATGAAAAATAACTTACTGTTAGGATGAAACATCCGTGAAATAAATCGAACAGTCCATGGCTTGTTGGGGTATTCTTCAGTAAACTGGAGAGGCAGCTTGAATGTACCGGACAAAATCAAGTGCAATTCCAATAGCAGTGAAAGGACATAAATCAAACTGTGCCATAGTAAGCGCTAAAAGACAAGTCCATTATAGTCAACATAAGAGGCATATATAGAGCTAGACGCACGATGCTAACCACTCCATTCGACCATACATAGAATCCTTCTAAAATCTAGAATTTTCTGAATGGATCGACTAATACGGTAACAATATATGATGTTAGCTGCAAAACGCGCGATGCGAGGCACTCCATTTGACCATATATAGAATCCTTCTAAAATTTAGGATTTTCTGAATCTATCGACTAATACGGTAATAATACATGATATTAACTGCAAAACAGTTAACATTTTTTTACATATTGCAGCTTTATATCGTTGGTTCCAGAAAGTACTCTACATATTAACTGATGATGCTAGCCAGTCCATTGGACCATTCATAGAATCAGCTGCAGGAGGCCCTGCATCAATCCCTTGAAGTCCCTCATCAACCTCTTCCTTGCAGGAATCGACATCCTCAAAGATCTCTGCACAGCACATACCCACATGTGAGTCAAAGTATCATACAACACTATCAACCAATCCATCATAGCACAGTCCAGACTGCAAACTTTAGAAGCCAAAACTATAGGGCAAATCCTAACATGGAATTAGTTCATTTGTGGTAAACAATTGGGCAGGAGCACAACAAAAGTAGAGGAATTTAGCAAAAGAACAACTATTGAATCGGAATCTTACACCTAAAAAGTAGACGAATTTAGCAACTGTCACATTTAAAGCTTACACCTAAAAAGGTAAAAAAAAAATCCCCAAAACCAATCGAACCGAGGAGGCAAAGTTACGGTTTGGACGATTTGAGGCGCTGTAATATTTATGTCAATATTAACCGAAGCTCAGCAAAGTAGCCCCTAGATTAATTGGCTGGCATAGATCTGAGTCTCTATAATTTATGCAAATGAGTGTTGAGCCGTAAGTATACATCATTTTTCAGAGGTGCATCGGGGAAATAAGAAACTAAAAAAAAATTCTTGGCAAATTAGCTAGCTAACCTTGTTTGTTATCTGCGGGTAGTAGGACATCCGCTTTTATAACTGAACTTCATCATCTAAGAAGAAAGCGAGAATGGAGAAAAAATAGCAAAACAACAGTCTAATCCAACTATCCAAATTGCACGCATACACAAGGGAAGGTGAGAAGGGGCAGCTCGACAACGGTGTCCGGGTCGGCTGCACGGGACTGTGCCGGCGATGTCTCGGGGAGGAGGAGGTCGAGGCAGAGCAGCAGCATGAGCGTGATGGGAGCCACCATGGAACCACAAGGCAACACCCAAAAAACTTTATAGTATCATAAATTCTAGTGATCTATACAATTAATATCACCTAACAAAAGAAGATAAGAATTTATTTTCGTAGTAACTTGACTGCATGTCTAAGCTGGGCTATATAAAAAAATTCTAAAGAGCATAAGTTTTGGGGCCATCACCCAACAAGTTTGATTAAGGCCCTGCTTGGATGAGTGATAATTTCTTGGGAGGTTTTGGGATTTAGTTCAAATTTGAACTAAATCCTAAAACATTCCAATGAAATACCCCTAATCCAAGCACCCCTTAAGGAAAAAGAGTTTACAAATGTATTATACCTCGAACTTTAGTATTGCCTTAGAGAGAACACACTATAGCAGCTCTTTATCCAGCACGTATATTCCACAAACCTGATGCGCGATCTAAAGTCACAGCTATAAATTCTTGTTTCCAGTACAATAATCGTAAGCATACAGCACAAAGAACCAGCTTTAATAATCAATGAAGTAATCTGCATGGAGGCAGAATTTCAAATGAGTGAAAAATCCAAAGGGGACAATAATTTTGTAGAAATAAAGGCTCTAAACCAGTTTACATAGTCGCAACGGAAAACTGCTGTCGCACATCATAGAGCTGTATTGAGTTCTGTATTTAAAGAGGAAATAATACACAAAGAATAAACCGAAAAATGACCGGGAGAGAATTGCTTTAAATTAGCAGTTCCAGTGTAGAAAAAATGATGCACGGTAAATTAGAGCGAAATGAATATAGCAATATAGTTACTAGTAGAGCACAATAAGATAGCTATAAATGCTGGAGCACCTACGCAGCAAGGAATAAGCAATATTTTGATATAACGCCATAAAGCAGATTGACGCACATTAAAACTTTGTCATAGATATGGACATGCATATTAGGAAAAATCTGTAAAACTATCTCAGCCAGAAAGGATTCCCAAAGAAACTCATGGATAGTAACTTTTAGGGAAAACATTGGTGGATATTGATGGGATCACACGGGAGATGGTGAAACCAATTATCGCGTACCAATTTCTATTACTTTTTGGACATAATATAGCAGAAGGAAATACGTTAACTTACCTCAACGCAATGAAGGCCTTCGGGTTACTCCTTAAGCATCGACAGTTTATTAGTAGTAGCTAACATGATGATTTGGAAACAAAACAATCGACCAGAAACCATCTTTTTCACACATCGAGAAAAGTAAAATAAACAGACAATCTATCAGCGCTTGACATATTGATCCTATCGAAAAAGATTAGCTAAGCACTAATTTAAAAGCTTTTTGCTTCTAATGCATCATTCGAACAGATCACGATAATTAGCCAGCGCGGCGCAAATGCTCAACAGTAACTATTCTCCGTTGCACGGGACACCGAAGCTCGTCTGCAATAACGACAAAAAAAACATTTCAGATATTGAATGCGCTATAAACGGCAAGCATTTGTTAGAAGATCCTTTCAATTTATATTTTTTATTGTTATGAAAACATGCTAAATACTACATCTATGGGAAACAAAAAGAAGAGAGAATTGTACATCCTTATCAGAGAAACCAACAAGAAGTACCGGATCAGGGGGGCGCGGGTGTTTCTTTTCATCTTATAGAATGTATAATCATTCTTTTGAATATGGTATCTTCCAGGTGCTGACAATCTGAAAACCCAAATCCAATAGAAGCACATAAGGAACCACATGTACTTAAAGCATAATATGGAACCTATTGGGCAGATCATAGAGCTCATTTCTAACAAAAAGTCAACGCCATAAGGCATATGAAATTATGTAAAGGCACAACATTGTTTTAAGTTGCATAGATTAAAAGAAATGAACTTAAATAGGGTGGGTTCCAGTTATCGAGAATCTGAAATCAAAACTCAATACAAGCACATAAGGAACTACCTGAACTTAAAGCATAATCTGGAACTTGTTGCGTAGATCATAGAACTCATTTGTGTCAACAGCCAGTGCCATAAGGCACTTGAAATTATGAAAAAAAAAACACAACATTGTCTTACGTAGTAGAGACTAAAAAAATAAACATAAATTGATCACTACCTTGGCTTAGAAAATTCCGACCAGCCAGCGGGGGCATCGCATCATCTAGTTCCTAGCAAGGAAAGCACACATTAATTCGATGTACAGGAAAATCTATAAAATAAAAGGCGCAGGAGACAAATCGAGTTTATTTGCTTTAGGGTACCACAAATATATAAAGAATATTACCTTTGCTTCTGAGTAAAATGGTTGCCTCCAGCATGAGAACACGCACGCTGCAATTGATGTTAGGGACTGTTGAAAGAACCGATGAAAAAAGGCAACCATTGACAGTCTTACCATGGTATTGTAAAATCTCCAAATCTCTCCAAAACCGTCATAAGAGCAACTGAAATCCTAGACACAAGAAACAAAATAGAATCTGCAAGAATATCATCTTGGCTAATGTTCTGAACTTCTGAACCTACATGCAATCGGTATATGAAACGACAAGCCATAAATTGAATGATTGTGCTTTTTAGTTGAGATTCCTATCGGGTAATTCAACTCATAGGGAAAACATTTATTTTATTCTGTCCTTGCTTTGGCCTACAATAATTTAGCAGGGAGAGTAGTTTTTTGATGACACATTGAATACATGCAATCGGTATGCCATAAATTAAATGTATGTGCTTTCGGTCGAGATTCTTATTGGGTAACTTGACTCATAAGGAAAACATTTATCTTATTCTGTTCTTGCTTTGGCCCACAGTAATTTAGCAGGTAGAACAGATTTCTGACGACACATTGAATTTGAGGATCTCAACAACGTATAAGAGAATAATTTTTTGAGGCAATCGCAGCAAAGAGGTGGAGCTTTTAGTATACACACACATAAACATGCTCAAATTCTAAGATAGCTCTTGATAGAACATGGTAAAGGACACAATTTTGGGCATATTTGTTCAAATCAGAGCCTATAAACCAAATTCAGGCATTCATTGATGCCTCTCATCAGTTCCCAAACACAAATATCAATTTGCTAAGAACACATTTCAAGATTTGGAGGAGGGGAATAGCTATAAGAGGACCCTGGAGAGGAAGCATCCTCTCTAATCTTGCGCACATAGCCAGTCCCAGAAAAAGGCAAGAATGGTAAAAGAACCGAACTGGAACCAACCAATGGGTAGAGATCCGATCGAACCTCGGATTAAGCACAAGATGAATTCGACAACTATGGCATAGAAGGAGACGGCACCAGAGTAGCAATCGGAAGGGGCAAACGTGACGAAGGCAAGGCGGGCCACGCCTCAGGGGAAGGCCGAACGGAGAGAGCGACAGAGGCGTAACAGAGATGTAATATCACGAGTGGTTACCCTGGTTTTAGGACTTCTTGGTCCGGGTATTTGGTTGCTCTGCTTGTGGTTGGTGGGGGTTAAAGAGTAGGTGGAGTGAAGTCACTTTTCCTTATAAAATTTTCCCCCACCAATCTCTCTCTCTCTCTCTCTCTCTTCACTTCCATTCCCACCCCCGAATCCAGCCGAATGGATTCGGCTGCTCCTCCTCAGCCCGTAGCCGTTGCCACTCCCGGGCTCCATCCCCCTCGTAGCTCCCCCTGGCCAAGTCCACTCCCTGCCAGTCCCTACGCCTTGCCGACACTGGCCCCCATGCCCGGCGCCGCCCCTGGCGCGTCCCCCAGCTTCTCCTCCTGCCGGCGCGCGTCCCCCAGCTTCCCCTCCAGCCGAGCGCCACCTTTCCCGCCCTCTCCGGCCTAGCCTCCCTTCCCCTTGGCCGGCGATGCCCCTGGTCGCCCTGCTGCTTGGCGCCATCTCCCCCAGAACCGACGCTCCCTACTCCCATCCGGCACCTCCTCCTCCATCCTCTCCCCTGGTGGGTAAGTGAGGTGAGGATTCTAAGTTTGTGATTGGGTGTATTTTGGTTGGGGAGCTCAAGTTGTTGGCCTTGGAGGCTAGGGTTCCTAGGTCTTGGATGAATTTTGATTGGTGCATGCAAGGTGTTTGATGAAATGCTTAAAGGAGTTCATAAATTGTTTCATCAATTTGCATGGAGATGATGTCCCATTGCTAATTGTTAGTGATTACTGATAAATGGATTGATCATTGGTTGCGCTGTGATGTTTATGATCTGAGATGGTGCTAAAAGTGGTTGCACTGAGGTTTCTGTGTTTCCATGTATGAAATTATGAGTGACAGCGTGTAGTGGAAATGGAACCATGGTTAAGGGTTTCAGTTGTGCAATGAGACACTCACAACCTTGCATCAGTATAATTATTTGATGTGCAATCTATAGTGTAGCTGTGGGCATATTCTTGCTATTGCCATTTATTCTAGTTGTAGTATTGTCATTTTCCACCTAGGCAGGATCTAAGTTATTGAAAAACTTGCTTATGATTCAAGGTTTAGTTCTTGTGCAGTGATCAATGAGATTGCATGCATAATTGTGTTCTGTACTTCTTATGATTCAAAGGTTTTAATCCTTGCACAAAGTGACCAGGAATGTATGCATTTAGATGGTGAGCTAAGGATATTTGAGCAAACGAACTTTGTGCCCTTCCTTTAATTGCCCCAAATCTGAATGATGTTAGCTTTTATAAATTTTGCAATTGGGCAGTGTTTTCATCTTATCTAGCAACCAAATATGTGAGATATAATCAATGATATCTACTGTAGCTGCCGCCATCAACTCCTTGGCTGGAAAGACGGTTGGAGGTTTCCATTACCACAAACAGGACATCATGTTATCGCCGAGGTTAAAGGCAAGTGTATCATGCATACTAAATGCTAGATGGATTTGTGACATGTTTACTTTATGCTTTATATTATGTTGATAATTATGAGTTGATTGTGATGATGCGAATGCTAAGTTCATGGATATATGAATATGTCGATGCACATAACTGTGGTTGCGGTTATGATTTGGATTATGGTGAGGTGAAGATAGAAATTCAACGCTACTTGCAAATTATGCATTTACTTATGGCTATGTTATTGTTGGGAATGAATGAATGTTGCATTTTAATTCATGTCAGTTGCATTTTTGCATTCATAAAAGGAAGAGGCAACCCATGATGATGCGGGCCTCTGTGTTCACACGTAGTGAACACAAAAGTACTACCTCGTAGTTCTATACACGCGGATGTGTGGGAGCGAGACAGTAAGAGGAGGCACCTTCCACGGAATGGAAGGGATGTGAGGGTGCACACCGACGGGTGTGCACTCGGCAGTACTGGTACGTGCTTCGAAAAGAGCATTCATGTTGCATTGCTTTGAAAATATTAGTTTTCATGTTACTAGTGATGTGTGGTTTCGGGATCGAGTCGGGGACTCCTCTCAAAAAGGTTAATGAGGAACGTGTGCGATACAAGCAATGAGGATTAAGGAGATAAATGGTGTTTGTACGCATGTTTAATATACTTAATGTGTTGTATATTGTTTACGAGCGTGTCGTTGCATTTAAATGCCTTGCTGTTTATGATTCTTTCTTTTGATGCACTTTACTGAGTCTTGAACTCACGCTTGTTATTTAATGTTTGAAGGTACAGTGAAGCCTCAGGATGCGAGAAACCTTCGGAGTTTAATAAAAGTAGTATTTGTTTATGGGAAGTTTTCCACACTGACGTGGATGCCTTAGGACGCGAGAAACCTCCGGAGTTTAATAAAAATAGTATTTGTTTATGGGAAGTTTTCCACACTGACGTGGATGCCTCAGGACGCGAGAAACCGGGAGATCAAAAATGTGAATGTTGAGGTCAAAAACTTTATAAAATGTGAAAATGGAGGTTAAAACTTTACGTTATGCCGTTTATAGCGTGTTTTTGGGCCGTTTTCGGGTGTTTGGGCCTCTCCGGGGGACTTTGGGCCTTGGGGGTTGAGTTGGGCCTTTGGTGGAAGGGTTTGGGCTCAAGGGGGGACTTTTGGGCAGCCAAATCTGGCCCCCACCCCTTGGTGCGCCCCCCACTCCCTCTCCCAACCCTAGCCGCCACCCCCTAGCCCCCACCATGCGCCTCCACCCCTCCCCTTCCTCTCCATCTTCCCCCATGGCGCCACCACCCCTCTCCTCCCCTCTCCACCTCCCTTGCTGCCCCTAGGGGAGTTCTCCACCTCACCACCTCGAAGATCCGTCCATTGGAGCACTCCGCGATGAGAAGATCCGGTGGATTTGGAGCGAGGAAGGAGATCGCGCGAACCGGGAGGAGATCTATTGGTTTTTCGTTTGTCGTGCGAAGGTATGGCCATAGGGATCCTTGGGGTTGGTCTAGGATCTGTTCTAAGGGTTAATATCATGATTTTAGATCAATTGGTGGTGCTGTAATTGAGTAGATTAGATGAAATCTAGAAGTTGCCACGTTCTCTGTTTCGGGCAGCATGAGCAGTCGACCTAGGGCTTGGGTTTTTGCCAATTTAGATTTGTAATTTGGTCGGCCGCCTGTTGAAGAAGTTGTAGGTAATTTCAATACCTTTCATTGGGTATAAAGAACGCGTAATTCCGATCAGCCGTTTGAAAGTTATGCCTGTTTTACCGAGCGTGTTAAAATCTGTGACGTGATTGGAACAGATCACGGTATTTTGTAGATTAAACAACTTTAGAGTCCGAATCAGCTTTTCCATATACTTAGAAAAAGTTAGGAAATTTCCTAAGCTATGCGAGAATGTACTCGTTTAATTGATTCGGAGTCTTAGAACCCGAGTTATGCCTTTTGGAAGGCTGCTGTCCCGACGGGACAGAACCTCTGTTTTTGGGTTTAGCGAGTAGTTTGCGATGTCGGGGAAGAAGAGGGTTTGCTTACTGTTTTTGTGGACATGATTGTGAGTGTGTGGTACCTATGTGCAGGTGGTGTGACCCCGGGAGTGCCTTCTACTTCTCGCCAATCCGTTGCCCGTGGTTCAGGCAAGTGTATTGTAATGGACAGCAGTTTGTAGGTTGCTAGTTGAGACTAGATGAAATTGATTATATGATATGATCACTTGCCATGCTTTAATGATTGCCAATGATATGATGAGTATGCTTATTATGTTATGATGCAATGTGTTAATGTACAAGTTAATTATGATGTTGGCATGTTTGCATACATGGCATGATACATGGCCCGGGCGGTGAGAAAGTCATAACTAGTCCGGGGAAGGTCGGTGAGAAAGTTATGACTATTCCGGAGAGCCAATGAGTAAGTCCTACATTGTGATTCCATCCACCACGGTGTTTGGAAGCGAGGAGTAGGCACCCTCCATCTTCGGGATGGAAGGGGGGAGAGGGTGCACACGCCAACGGGTGTGTACTCAACCATACCGGTATGAGTTTCCAAGGAGACATGAGCATCGCATTGCATACATAATGATGATAAACTGATATGTGATCATGAATGAGATGATAGACATGACGTGAGTTGTTGTAGCCATGAAATTGTTTCTTTTGTACCATTGCAATATACTTGCTGAGTGATGAACTCACGCTTGTGTTTATGTTGTTTTTTTAGGTACCATGACACCGGCATGTGGGAAAGGGCATTAGCTACACATCTTCACGTAGTTCCAGTCACATTTACCAAATTTTGAGTCATGATCTTAATAATAGTGCCATGAATCTTGGTGTATGGATTAAATTGTGTGGTCGGGTCCCTTATTTGCTTCGTTATAGTTTATGGAGTGGTTGAACTTGATAATATTGCCTTATGTTGTTGCCATATCCATTTACATTGCTTCTTTAGATATCTTATGATATTATGTTACTTGCTTGTTATTGCTATTATCTCAAATCATGTTAAAACAAAGGAGATGCTTCCGAAATTTTCGGTTTTAGCATTTGCTCCTTTGCTGTAATTTGTCTTTATTAGTGGTATTTTGGTGTTGTTTAACCTATGTTTGGTAGCATTCGGGCATACTAGATGCCGGGGTGTTACACCCCGTGCACCAGGTTCACCGTTGACCGAGCCAAGGCATTGCACCGAGTCCACGGCACAGTGCCGGGACACGTGGCCGCACCAGAGCATGCCATGTGGCATGATGACGTCATGCTAACGTCATCGTGGGGTTCGGCTGGGGCTGACATCAGCATGGACACGTGTCGCTCTATGGTGCTGACACGTGGCATGGGTGACATCATAATTGATTTTCCCGAATATAATTATTTTATTAATTCGGTTTATTCTTTTATTTGAATTATTCAAACTTCAAAATGCTATAACTTTTGCATTTTAACTCCGATTTGAGTGATTCCAATTTCTAAAAATTTGTAAAATTGTGCTCATTATGTTTATGAATTTTAATTGAATTTTTGAACTTTGTATGTTCACTGTTTATTTATTTTATTACTATTTGTGCACGTTACGAGTAGACGTTGAGGTGCCCGAAGGATTCGAAGGTGAAATTTTGACCCAGGAGCCAGATCAAGACCAAGACCAAGTGCTATTTGAAGGAAAGTTATGCTTTGATCATGTTGAACCTGCTTTTGAAAATTATTTTGATTCAGGTGATTGCATGCTAATTTAATTAGAAAATGCTTTAAATAATTCTGGGACTTAGATAAATGCCTAGTTGTTGTATGGCACCTTGATTACATAATTGTATGCCATGAACCCTTTGTCACCCTAGTTGAGGATTACTTAGTTGGACATAATTAAATTGCCAACATGGGGTAATTAGATCGTCGTAGTATGCTTAGCCCTGCCACGTGTTAACGATATGATTTTGGATAATCAAATATTAATGTTGACTTAATGAAATATGAAACGTGTTTTGGAAAGTGTCATGTGTTGTTGATGATGATTTTGACGGCACGTGGTGCATGTTAATCAACTAGGGGTTGATAAAATGATTTAGACCGGGGTAAGGGGCAAGATTGTTTTTGGTGGGCCAAGAGTGACAACTGGACGGATGTATTTGATTTTGTTGGTTTTGGAATACTTGTGAACACTTTGGTAGTCTTGTCTTGGTCACTCT
This sequence comes from Rhipidocladum racemiflorum, assembly GCA_036346355.1. NCBI lineage: Eukaryota > Viridiplantae > Streptophyta > Magnoliopsida > Poales > Poaceae > Rhipidocladum > Rhipidocladum racemiflorum. Next base: position 50,784,168 of record CM070589.1, read on the forward strand.
AAGGACTTAACCTTGCAAGCCTTTGAACTGGGTCATTCATGCAACCACATGTCTGGAATGGGACATACCTAGTTGAGTAGGTTGCTAATAACTTGCACGTGGTACCTCAGGGTGTCAACTATACCTCTGTGTAGTTGTATGGGGGAGCGTACCGGAGCTGAGGCTAGATACCCATCCAACGGTTGGTTGACCTAGACTTCACCTTTGCTAAGGGAAGGGATAGTGTACAACAACCGGAGAGGTTCACTTGTGGAGTTAGAAGCTTCCAAAAGACTTTGTTACAGACACTCGCCTTTGTGGTGTCTGACTATATCTTATGGGTAAAGTGCATAACCTCTACAGAGTGTAAAATCTATTCGAATAGTCGAGTCTGCGGTATTTGACACTACTCGGGGATTACAGTCAAGGGTTAGTATTTCATGAAAATAACTTGGACTTTGGAAAATGGTTGGGTTTGGAATTGTGAACTGAACTTAGGATTGTGAAATGCTTTACTTGTGAAACATTTGTGCAAGTTACTCTATTTATTATTGTTTTACTGCTTTGCAATCTATTACTATATTTACGAATGCTGCTTTACTGCAAAAGAACCTGGTAGCCATCCTTTGTAATAAGCCATGCATGTAGAATAGTAGAATTGCATTTTGTGCATGACTTGTTGAGTACCAAGTACTCACCGCTTGCGACAAAACAACATCAGTTGAAGAAGAGGCTACGCCAGCTTTGGAGGAGGAACTTCAGGAAGAGCCGTCTACTTAGGGAGAAGCCCAGTCAGTTACCTGTGGCAGATTGGTGGGCGCCACGAAGATTTGTTTCCGTTGCAATCGTTTGTTTAAATAAGTTTCCGCCCTGCGAGGCGTACTTTTGTAACTTAACCATAAGATCGAGCAACCAGTTTGATTATTAACTAGAGTACTTTATTCATCGTTGAGTATGATTTTGATATGTACCGATGTTTGGACTGTGTGCACTAGTGTGATCCTGAACTATTGCTGAATACACAGAGGGTCCGTATTTACAAATTCGGATCCCGACAGCTTCGGCGAAGCATTGGTTGAAGGCGACATATTAATTTGGACTTGCGGATACATCCAGACATCAGTAGAGACGGTGAGGTCTCCAGCTGCATCCATGCAATGTTACAATTTAAGCACATCATTTTTTTTTTTTTAGAAGATAAGGCAGGAGCTCTGCCGATTCAATTAAGAAGAAAGAGTGCTTACAAACTAATAAGAAGAAACAAGACTAAACAACACAGTCGAGGGGACACCGGTTAAAGACTCACATGAGCCAACTACACCGTGGGGCTATTCCTTGTTGCTAACCTAAAGTTAGATACATCACTGAGAGTATTCTGAACGACTACTGACACCGAAGAGTAGTGATTATTAAAAATCCGTGCATTCCTCTCTTTCCAAAGGTTCCACAAACCGAAAATCAGCGAACCGGCCACGCTCTTGCGCTGCCCCTTGGGTAGAGCGAGGAGGGAGTTCTGCCACCAAGAAGGTAAGGACGGTTCTGCTCCCGGAACGGGCTGCAGGAGGAGAGGGATTTGCAACTTGTCGATCAGAGAGGACCACGTTTGCCTTGCAAAGGGGCAGTTTAGCAGAAGGTGCGATGCTACGTCATCCCCTACACCGCAAAGACAGCAGACTGGAGTAAAAGGCCAGCCTTTGAGAGCCAGGTTGTCCGCGGTTTGAAGCCTGTTTTGAAATAATAACCAAGCGAAGAACCTGCACTTATTCTGGGTTTTTGCCTTCCAAATGAGTGAGTAGTTAAGATCTGGCATTGCCCCAAAGAACTGCGCTCTGTACGCCGATTTTGCTGAGTAATTTCCGTCCTCGGTCCATCTCCAGGTAATCTCATCCTGGATTATAGTGCAGGTTTGTTTGTTGTAGGAGAACAGCTTGTTTGTTGTAGGAGAACAGCTTATATGCCCAAGAATTAACCATGCATGTTTCGTAATAACTTAATAATTAAATTTCAGCTGAACAAAATATTTTGTATGTGGTCGAGGAGAAATGCCCGGGGACCAAATGAGCAAGGTGACAAACAGACTGGATCTCCATACATACAGTCATATCGACTCTAAACCATTACAATACTAAATTTGATCACCAAAATTTGAGACGAGATAAATTACTAAGTGTAGAGGAGAAAATGACCTGCAAAACTAAGAATAATTTTTTGAAAGAAAACAATAAATTAATAATGATTATTAGGAGCTAATTTAAATTTTTCCGTTGAAATGATCGCCGTGGAGGAGGCGGCTTAATTCGGCGAAGCATTGGTTGAAGGCGACGTATTTGGACTAGCAGACATGCAGACATCAGCACTGACGGTGAGGTCTCCAGCTGTATCCATGTAATGTTACAATTTAAGCACATCATGACCGACCAGTTATGGCCCAGCCATATTAGATTATACTTCAGGTTGCATTTTTATAGTTTAAGCCAATGTGGTTTGCTTGGTCAATTTTGTTTGTTGTACGAGAACAGCTTATATGCCCAAGAATTAACCATGTTTCGTAATAACTCAATAAATTTCAGCTGAACAAAATATTTTGTATGTGGTCGAGGAGAAATGCCAAGTGTATTGCAAAATACACGCACCTGATAACAAGATTTCACAAGAGGGCAAAGAAGCATAAAAGAGAAACAATGCCCATAGATGTTATAATATTAGGAATCGCCCCAATGTTGGAAGTGCATGGCAAAGAATTGTATATGTAAAGGAATTTGTAACTTAATGGTAAAACTTATGCCCAAAACTAGGACAAAAGCACAAATTGTCTTTTTTTGAGTATAAACTTGAGGTGTCATATTAGATAATATTGGAGCTAATCATTGCACTGCAGTGGCTGGAGAGGAATCCCAAGAGTGATTCATCCGCATACTTTGTTCCTTTGTGTGGTGATGTAAATGTGCACCAGGTCCTTAGGAGCGGTTGAGTGTGATGAGCGGTTGAGTGTGATGAATCCAATTTGACCTGACAACACATGGTAATTCATACAATTAACTTTAGGGAGTGTAAAATGACGAAGTGTTGTACATTAGGTATTCAGGAGGCGTTGAATGTCATCAGAACAAGTATATCGATCATGGTGACATCAGGATGTAAAGGTCCCCATCCAATCCCATTTCCTCCCACCTTCCTTTCATACGCAAAGATGGAGTCGGTTCCTCGACAAAATATATTGGGTGAACCATAAAGAATCGCATCCTTGCTTTATTAAATTGCACATGTCAATTCTAAGGTGATTTTTAAGATCGGCCTTTGCAACAACTATACAGACTCTGATCAGCCTACTCCTTTATCATTTGGTCAAATGCAGTGTTATCTTTCATCATCGCCTCATCACTCTAGGTAACATCAAGAATGAGCTTTGCAAATTTCTTCAGAGAAGCAACATGGAAGAACGTGACTGATTCTGTTTGAATTGGTCAGGCAAAAAGAGTAACGGCTTAACAAGCTCAATGACTATTCTGAGAAAAACCAAGTTCAATATAAGACCTACATGGAGCTATTGCGCGTTTTAATTTGCAATCAATTGGCCCATTCAATTGAAAAGGCAAAAACCAATGGTTCGGACTTCAGAACCGCAAACTCTCCCTTGAACCTAAGAATTTATAAGTAAGCTTTCACGCACAAATTGTATAACCTATTATGCAAATGCGACTCAGGATTTTGCATTAAGTTATGCATATTGTTTGGTGAAACATATGACTTGTCATCAGAAAATTGACTACCCTCCACTTTAGTAGTATCCATTCGGCAAGGAAGCATATAATTACTACGCACAACTCACAGTCAACACATGGAATGAAGATGTCTACCCCAGATATATCAAAGTTTTGCAGTCTACTAGTTTCAACTTGCATCTAATTCTTTTTTTCTTTCTAGGGTTTGAATTTTACACAAAAGACAAGTATGAACTTTTTTGGTGACATCGAGGTTAGATACGGATCGTTGTTACCCTACGACGACAACTAGCTCAAGCGACCTTGAGAAAATGTGGAATTTGAATCAGTCATGTTTTAACTTGGCATTGTGGATGCACCTTGTACAAATAATTCTTGAAAAAAATTTATCATTTTTGCCGTGACAAAACTGAGGTCTGAATTCGTTGTGCGTTTTGCGTTAGGATTACAGGTCATGCACCTCTAAAATTGAAAGTCAAGCAGCTGGATTTGTTTACTTCTAATGAACTTGATTCTGTCCTATCCAAAAACTAAAGTATAGCATCGAATCGAATCGTGAATCTCTTGTTTCATAAGCAAGACCAAATCCCTGTACTGAAAAGAAAAGAAAAAACTTATATGAGATCAACCGCCTCATGCGAAGACTTAACTATCGAACCGATCGAGATGTGATGACCATGACCATCGTCACAAGTCACTTCTTACACTCTGCAGCTTCTATGTGTCATGGTAGCTATAGGAATTAAGATAGTCTAAATTAATTTCATGAACACACTTGATTTATTCAGGAAAAGAGAGGTGTTCGTATTTGAAATTAGTGCTAATTTTGTAGACTGTGATGTCCCCCTCTAAAAAATAAAATAAAAGGAGGGGGGAATTGGGCCAGACAGGCCCACATTCGGCCGTGCGTAGGTATAAAGGAGACGCATGGGCAGCTCCAAGTTTTGATGGGATTTTGGATTTGAAATTTAATTTGAATTCAAATTGAAGATTAAAACTTAACTTTAAAATCCATAGCTTAGTTTAAGAATCCAAGATTATATATTCGAGGGGCTCATTGAGATGGTTGAAATAGACTATTTATTTGCTAGATTTGGAGCTCGGAGCGAGAAGTTATGGGTACTTAGACATTGATAGCCAAGATTATTTCGAATAATAATAATGTAAATATAATTATTAATTAATAAATTAAGAGATGGGAGGGCCCGTTGGGCTGACCCACTAGAACCTTGAGTATAAAAAAATGGAAGAGACTCTGTTCTCCCCTAGGGTTGCATCTTCCTTTCCCAGGAAAATTGTAAACTTTCCCAAGGGCGGCGCAGCTCTCCTATTGCTTCGATCATTTTTCCCTATGGTAATCCAAAGACTACTCTAGGAGGTAGAGCGAGAAGTAAAGGAAAGATCAAGAAAGAAGAGAAGAGTTTCCGTATTTTCCTCATTGGATCATCATCGATGCATGAGTAACCCTCCCCTACCCTCACCTTTTCATGTAGATGAATTGTTTATGCCGTATAGTTTGGTAATTATGGTATAATTAGCCTCATGGATCATGCTGATTCTTGTTTAGGTTTGTTGGAGTATTTTCTGGTTTTGCGTAATTTAGATTTAATTGATTTTCAAGGGCTTTGAAAGCAGCATCAGAAAACGTGTTGTACGAAAGAGTTGTAGATAAATTTATTTGATTTCAATCAAGATAATGATCACTAAAATCAATTGGATATATCAAAAGTTATGGCCTTTTAAAGTTTGCTATTCCGCATATCATCATCACTTACGTGTGTCACGGTTTCAGAAGGTTTAGACCTTGAAGATGATCGAATGGGGTCTTTTAAATAACTAGAGTTTTGTAGATGATTTTATTATCTTTCAAGGAGTACTTAAACACTTAATTTCATTTGGATAGATTAAAAGATATAGGATTTATAAGCTCATTATCCTGTGAACCGCCGCGATTGAGTAGTGTTGTGATAATTTATAGATTAAATATAGTAGATGGTCGAATTAGGGTTTTTTAGATAATCATGAATAATGTATATAATTGTTTTAGGTCCTATAGAGTGCAAGAATAGTGAATTTGGTTGAGCAATTCAAAAGATAATCTACTTAGTTTGCCTAATATATGGCCAAATTAAATTGTGTCCATAACTGGAGAAAGCTAGATAATTTTTCATAGATTCAAATGATGCTATGGTTTACTATATTTGGTTATGTATAAAAATAGATACAAAATTGGTAAGCTTGCTATCTAGTAAAGCAACAGAACAGTCTTTAGGGCTAGAAATAAGGGGTTAAATGAATTAATTTAAATATTTGGCCAACTAAAAAATTGTAGGCAAGTGTAGTTATGATTGTTCGACCATCTGGATAGCATTGGGCATGGTGTCCAGCTAGAGAGACAATTATGCCTGGGATTGTGCGTATGGGTGTTATTGTTATGTTGTTTATATGTACTATCATGTCACATTGTTAAGTTGAGTTATCTTTTGTAGGAGGTGTTACTTCAGGGTGGGCACCAGCCACTCATAACTCCATCTCATGTGGTTAAAAAGACAAGTACATCTTAGAATGGTATACGGTTGTTAATTCTTGCTCTAGGTTATCTAAATTTATTCACTATACTATATTTACTTGATTCTTGTTCAGCATGATGTGATATGATTATGATGAGTACAAGAAATGGATGGTCACTTGGTAATGTTGGTACATAGTAAATGATTATTGAAAGGTATTGCATCACTTGCATTCACATCATGAAAAGTATATGACATGTTTAATGAACAAAAAGAGATGATTATGAGATATGTGAAGGATGAAATGATTACTTTTACACTTATGGTTGTGTTAATGTCTATCGTTTTATTATGTTCTTACTAAGTCATAGACTCACCCTTGCTTCTTTAATGTTTTTAGTTGAACAATGAAAGAGACATGCATGGGGTGGGGGTAACACTATCACTTCACATGTCACCTAATCCACAATAGTTATCTAGTATTTGTAGTTTATTCACAAAGTAATAAAGTGTCTAGTCGGTTTAGTTGTTGACATTTCATATCATAACTATCGGGACTTGGAATTTTCATTCCGACTACTATGTGTATACCATGCTAGTCCCATGATCAATAGCTAACACACACATCCAACATTGGCACATCATTGAAAGCATCTAGGCCCCCCAATTCATTGTTTATGCTTCTTTTAGTTTTGGTGTTGATGACCAAGTTTAATAATCCCTGTGAAGAGAATTTTTGTCATAATAAAAGGATAAAGGCTAAGGACTCTGTTTACTAGTTAGACTTGGAATTTGTTTCAAGTCATATAGCTAGGTCTTTTACTTTTAACCGTACTATTAAGCGGGATTATGCACAAGTAAGAACCTTGTTTCCTAAGTCTCAATCTTGTCAAGATTACTTGGAGTAAAAATCACCACATACTTTATTCCCTCAGAATCTCAGCAACACTGAGTATGCTTCACGTCGGACCGACTTTTTCAGTCCGGCGCAAAAATCCTCCATGAAATTTCTCATACTGAGCGTACACCGTTCACGCTGGACCAAGTATTGTGGTCTGGCGTAGAAATCTGAGTATGTTGAAGTTTGAACCGAGCGTACATCGTGTACGCCGGACCAACTTTTTGGTCCGGCGCAAGCTCATATTCTGGAGTTTTTACGATGGACCAACTTGTGCCAAATGCATGTGTACGCCAGACCAATTTTTTCTGTCCGGCGCAAATGCCCTTTTACGACGGACTAAGTTTTTCTGTCCGGCGTAAATAGGAATTTTTCTGAAAATGGTTCGTCGCACCTTGATCATATTGTAAATCTTTGTAATCATTGTTCGTGACATATTGAATTTGTTTATTTTGTCATTCTGACAAAGTCCAGCGGCTAGTAAATGATGTAACGGTTATTTCTCCATTTTGTGGGCTATATAAGCTTGCCAGGACCATTCTTCATACAACTTTTGCATCTCTTTGATATCTAGCACTTTTGAACTCAAAAGCATTCAAAGAGACTAAATTTCACTGTTCACAAAATATTCAGAAGTGTTTTAGCTCCAAGCTTAGTCTAGACACATTGCAAAATTGTCAACCAAGAGTTTGATCTTGTGCTTAGTCTGTTACTCTTGGAACCTAGTGTTCCTAGACGGCTTGTGGGTTCTTGGTGCGACCTGTCCAAGTCTATTGTGGAAGGCCAGCACTAAATGTGAAAGGTTTGGAACTCACCTCACGGTTTGGTGAAAGAGTTACCCAGTGGATACCAAAGCTAGTGATTTAGCTTTTGGTGGAGCAATACTTCTGGTGAAGTGCTCTAACGGGGACGTAAGAGTGTTATCTCTGAACCTCGGTGAAAAACCATCGTCTCTTCTGTTTTTCTATCTTCTGTACTTACTTTTTCTGCCCTGTGCTCTGTTGTCAGTTTTATTTCAGTAGTATATTGTCTTTCTTCAGTAATCCAATTTTTAGTTCTGTTAATTCTTGAAAAAACCGATTCAACCCCCCCCCCTCTAGGCTCATCCTCGATCTTACAATCATCTCCATACATGAAAGGAATGACAGAGTGGCATATAATATTAAACACCCATAGTTAATTTATACATGACTAGTTTTGCAACAAGGCCAACCAACCAAAATATTTCAAATGTTAAAGATCACAATGGAAGAAAAATAAAGAGGCAACAACATCTATCTAGTTAGCTTCAGGCCATCCACATGCAACTGGCTAGGGTAAGAACCTTAGAAGTTGGCTTCATTGTTGCCAAAACTCACGATGTAAAAGTAACCACTCGACAGGTCTTCTTCCTTATCCTCTGAATAAGTTCAACAATCAACGGTTGAGTGCAGAAATCATACTCTGCAAGACTTCTACACAAATATTATATAGTATGCAAGGCTATATCAAAGGAATAGCTATCCTACTAGGTTTTATATTTTGCATAAAGCATGCTTTCATTTGCAATATTGAATAGTAGATTGAAATCGAAAATTTGTAAGAAGTTGACATTTCATAACAAGTAGTAATAAATGTAAGTAACAAATAAATAGGTGGCATGCTTCCACAATCATTTAAAAACTCAACAAAGTCAATTTGCCCATCAACCATGCATGGACTCCCTATGCATACTCTTTTCAACAATTTTCCAAAAAACGTAAAGCTACTTATTGTGGGGTATAACCAAGCGATATCCACAACCAAGGACACGGCCATTCAAATAGATTAATATTTTGCAGAGGTTGTATTGCTTTACCTACATGACATGATCAACTCATACTATCATCCATGACATGCTTCCTTTGGTGTGCAACTAAGAGATCATGACAAAGCATTTACATTGCCAATGCTAACAAAAAAACCCCATCTGTACCCTCTTTAGTATAAGGAGTACCCCTCCAACATCCCAATAGCTCAAATGTTGTGTTGGTAAACCATGCTTACCCAGCAAGGTTCCTACAAGCAAGGAGTGCACTCTCTATGACCACGTTAGCCCAATCTCACCTATCAGCTTCCGCTTGCGGTTCTATTGCTAGTCCATGATGACTTATTATGCTAGGGTCTTCCCATAAAGACACATGGGTTGTACAAAAATACTTAAGTCTATTGCACAATTGTTCAGTCCTTCGTAACTTAGGCGAGATGCCACAAAAATACTTAAGTCTATTGCACAATTGTTCAGTCGTTCGTAACTTAGGCGAGATGCCACATTCCCTGTATGCATCTGCATCATTCCCAACAACCACTCGCCCAAGTTAAAAAAAATATGTTTTCAAATTTCATTTATACTAAAAATATCATAGATAACTCATTTAAACCATATCATAAGTATTCCTCATTTGAACATTTTGACCATTATCCAAGCTAATGGTCTAATGTCAGTATAAGCATGGCTAGCATGTAATGATCATTAATACTCTTAAATTCTACTTTTAATATTTACAAATAGTGGATAGTATTACTATGGTCAATATGGTGAAGGTATCATCATGAGAAGATAGGGTGAATGCAATGATTGGATATATCTATCATTCTTACCAAAACAACAAATTTTAGTGAAATTGTACACATGCATAATAGTTTTAATCACAACATACATAATAGTGAAATATGGGGTCAAATATGATCAAAGGGGTGCTTGCCTTGCTTGTTGAGCTTCGGGTCCGACTCGGGTTCGTCGATGGCAGTTGAAATAGTGCTACATGTGATCCATTAGAGAACACAAATAAGAGCCAACAGAATGCATACAAAACCTAAATTCAAATATTTCTACAACGTACTAAATATCATACTTTTAGAATAACATAGAAATTGGTTTCACTCAATTTGGAGGTTGTAAGCAAAAGATATAAGTATTTGAATTTAGCTATGTTGAGAAAATCCTAGAAAAAGAGGAGGGTAGAGGGGGATGATGTCGAAGGAGTATAGTCAAGGGTTACATCTTTCAATTGAGAAGGCGTATAAATATTTAAGGTTGAAAGCATATTTTACATTTAAATAAATGGATTTTTTTTTCTTCGGGGAAACTAACAAGTGAGGCCTACATGTCAAATTTTTATTATATTTTACCAGGGCTGCTAGGTAGGGCCCACATATCAGTGACACATATTTAAATACTTGTTTGAGTTATAAAAAAATTTCCTTATCCTATTTGGGCCCACTTGTCATTAACTCGTTATACTTAATCATGCTTAACTAACTTAAACTAAGGTCATTAACTCTAAACTACTAGGCCCACTTCACAGAGAGATCAAGGAGCAAGTTGAGCGCCATGGTCGAGCACATTCCTGAGCTTGCAAGCGGTGAGGCAACAGCAGAGACATTTGGTCAAAGCAAGAAATGGAATAAGATGGTCAAGGCGATGCTCTGGGTAGCAACAGCGGTCGAAATAGTGCTCGGAGTCAGCGACGAAGGCTTTCGGGCTGAAGGGGAACCAAGCAAAAGAGAGCAGTCCAGGTTGACCAGGTCATCACATTGGCTAGTGTAGACCTAGGCAAAGCTACAATGATAGGCTTGGGGATCAATGGTCATCAGTGCAGCGATGAAGGCTATCTTCACGGCGGTACCATGGTTGTCAACAACAAAACTTTGGTTTCAATGCTACTTTGTAAAATCTAACTAGTGCCTTAGCATATAGGGACTACTAGGAGTTTATTGTGTGGTATGTTGGTGATAGTGTGACTCTTGGGGGTTGGTCGATGATAAATAGTAGTGACGGCAAAAGAGAATATGTCGACAGCGAACTTGACAGAAGAAGTTGCAAGGAGACTTGTTCAAGCTTGCATGCATGCTTAAGATGGCTCAGACATAAGGAATCACTAAGGGGCACACTAGAAAAGTAGTAATCAGCGATAATGGTGTTAGTGGTAGAAAACATAGGAAAAGCATGATGACAAGGATTCACTATCAGACCTAGGAGATTAATTGAGGGGTTAGCAAGAGTAGATTGTAGAACATGATGTGATGTGAAAGAAAAGGAATGATCTAATAAAAATAGCTAGTCACAATGGCTTGTCTCAGGCATGCTTGTCAGAGGTGAGGAAGATGATTATGATGTGTCTTCTCTCGATCCCAACTGTGACATTAAGCATAGGAGAGGTAAGGGTGGATCTCAAGGAAGATGACATGGATGTTGAGCAAGGAAGCTTACCAGAACAGCAATTGAGCAGTGGCACGCTCATCGATGTTGGAGACAACACTCATGTTCCAACTAAACTAAAGCACAAGAAGCTCAGTGGATGGCGAAAATGGAATGATTAGTGAACTAAGGAGATGGTGATGCAATCACTAGAGCTTAAGTATGGATGAGTAGCTTAGCGAGAACTCATGAATTCTCATAGGTGCGTCAAGATAGAGCAATGCATGGAGCTCAAATTTTCTCCCCCATTGGTGACATGCAAAAGAGACAAGGAGAAAGAATGCTGCATATCGATGGGGCAGGACAATGTAGAGGCAATCGGCTGTGCCAAGCAGTGATACTAGGGGTGGAGCAATAAAAAACTAGGAGGGATGTCACAAGGCATGTCGACTATGCCTGATGGACAGTGTACAAGTACGGGTGGTTTACTCGCGGGCAGCGAGGTGGATGATGGTTCCTGTGATAGGGTTCCCTGAGCCAGCAACTAGGCAGAGAGCGACGGAAGCAATGGCTCTCCTCATGAGCATGTGTGGGCCGTGAGGTGGAGGACAGGGCTTGACAGGTGGGCCAAGCATGTTAGTGAGAGGGAGGGGAGTTAAGGGAGAAAAATGGCTAGGCAAAATTACACTTTCGCATGAAGGAAATGGTTTTCAGCCGGCGCCTTTTGAAAATTCGGTTTCTAAAATACTTTCCAAATAAACTTTAATTACATAGAACAATTTTAAATTTTTACAAATAGAAAACCAATTCCAAAAATTATGAAAAAAAATTTGAGATGTACTTTAGATTATTTAGAACCAAAATAAAGTATTTTTATACTTTAGACAAATATAAAATAATTTTTAAAATTCTAGGACAATAGTTACAAAATAGGAAAACAATTTCTTTAATCCAGAAAGTTTTAGATAAAGCAAGAAATTGCAACTATAAATTTTTGGAACCTAGAAGTCACTTCTTAGGGTAATTTGGGATGTCACAATAATAAAGCCATGATTTTTTATTCATGGCAATTTTATTAGGGGGGATGTGTTGTTATCTTTAAGATAATCTATGGTTGCTCTTGATTCTTGGTAGTGCTTAGTTTGATTATTTAACTTGGTTGTTGGGGCTTTTTGTTGGAGAAATCATCAATCTTGTCCAAGAGGTGGGAATTTTGAAATTGGGATCATTCACCCCCCCCCTGATCGCCATCTTGATCTTTTAGATCCTACTGGTGGTGAGGGTGTGGAAAAATGGCTAGGGCAAGGCCAAAAACAGAAGGACAAAGTCATGGCAAAGCATTGGGAGGTGACTATGGCCTTGGTAGTGGACAAAGGCGATGGCATAGTGGCAATGAGTGGTGGAGAGTCTCGTGAAGGCGATGGTCTAGATGATGGAGAGTGGGACAACGAGACCGGGTCATCCCATGAGAAAGAGGGAACCTAGGCGAAGTTGTAGGAACTAGCTCAGGGACCAATGGTCATCGGAAGTGAGTTGACGGCCATGGTTGCGGTGAAGGTGGAAGAAACTAGTAATTCATGCCAAATCCAGGTGTGTGCTAGCATCTACACCTCTCCTTGATCTTGATGGAGAGGACAATAGCGACGATGAAGGCTTGCGGTGGCCAAATGATGATGAACAGGGAAGCGGTGATGGCTCGAATGATGGTTGTTCCCCTCAAGGGCTTCGACTTGTAATAGAGCACAAGATAGGGTTCAGCAAGTCATGGAAATGCTAAAAATGACCTTGTTCAAGTGAGGGCTCACTGGAGACAGGGCTGCACAGTGGTGGCAGTGGTAGCCAGGGATGAAGAAGGTGCTGATCCAATACTACACTACACAATCAGCAAAATGTACTGAGGGCTTTTGAAGAGGAGAGAAAAAGGTGCAATGTGATATGGGTGCCAAGGCTAGGGCTTAATAGGAAGGGGCATGGCCATGGCGGAGCATGGTGGAGGATGTGATCTAGAGCCAAGGATGAAGGTGGTGTCCTGGGTGGGCTAGAGAGGATGACTCGATGGGAATGCGAAAAATGGAGACAGCAAGCTTGGGAACGAAGAGTGACGTGCTCTGCTTGGCCTTAAATGGTAAGATGAAGGCACTATACTCATTGAGGACTTGAGCAGTGATAGATTACAGTTGATACTAAGCATGGCTTGCGGAATTCGGCCAATGGTGATAAAGGGATTTTTGAATCATTTCCCAATTAATTTAATTACAAAAAATGAGTTTGAATTTTTAAAATTAGAACACCAACTCTGAAAATTGTAAAATATTTTTGGGAGGTAATTTATATTATTTAGAACCTTAGTAAATTATTTCTAGGCTTTGTTTAAGTTATAAATAATTTCTAAAATTCAAAAAATAGTGGCTAAAAACTAATAGAGTAATTTCCTTTTATGCAGAAAATTTTGAAAATTCATGGTAAATGCATGAAAAGATTTTGGAAATCCTTAAAATAACTTGTAGGAATTTTGTGTTGTTATTTACTGCTGCCTTCAAGTTGTGCCGCGTCGTCGCCCGTGTTGTGTCGAGCCCAACCGCGCCACTACTGCTCTTCATGCAACACAAAGAAACGAGGTAGTATTGTTAAAGGTAGGAAGCTGTACCGCCCAAGCCGTCGAGATGCTTTGGGCCAAGAGTGCCACACCAGGGGCACCGTGACACACCACTTCTCACTGGGCTAGGGGACACTGTGTCACACCGCACTATGTAGGTGACACTCAGGGTGTTCCTTGGAAACGTCTCACTTGTCTTTTTGCATTTCCAAATTAATATCCATTCATGTCACTATGTGTAGGAGGTATTAAGGATCTCGGAGGTCATGGTGCATGAGTTTTTGTAAGTGTGAAGGACTAAGGAACACATGGGAACTGAGGAGGATCATCCACATCACCATTTTCTGGTGGATCTTCAGGATACAGGTGTAAAACCTAGACCATCATTGGGCTTGTTGGCAATGTAGTGTCGCAATGTTATGGTCTTTTAGTTGGTGGTTGTGGAAGTTGGTGAGTTTCGGGATGAAATTTGGGAGAGATTAGTATTTATTTAATAGTGGCCTCTGATTTTGGGTAGTTTTGGGATACTTATGGCTAGTTTCATGGCATGTGCAAGTTATGAAAAATGTATATTATTGTATAAAGATTCTTTGGGGAACAAGAATGTAAATTTTGGGTAAGCAATTTCAATGTTATGGCTGAAGCTTGATGTCCAGAAATTGGTCGCTGCTAAGATTAGTTGTGTTAATCTATTGTTTAGGGCTAGATAAAAGCCGAATTAAATTATATCCATAACTATAAAAACCTAGCTAACTTTTCCTAGATTTGATAGATGCCATGGTTTACTATATTTAGAGTTGTGTAAAAATAGTTATGAAATTGCTAAGTTTGTTGTCCAGTAAAACAACAGATAAGTCTTCTTGGCTGGAAATGAGGGTTTAAGTGAATTAATTAGAAAGTATGGATAAATAAAAAATTGTATACAATCTTGTGTAGACTTTAAAAAAACATATTGTTTACTATGTTTGAGCACCTGAACTATTGGTTATGGTCTTCCAACTGCCAGGACAACAAAGGGTAAATTATGCGAAAGCTTAGCAACATAACCACCAGTGAGCTCTCCATAGGTGTGAAGTATTGTCATCTATTAAAGACAATTTAGGGTAAGATTAGAACTTAAATCAGCAAGGAAAGAAACAAATTTGAGCGAAGGAAAGAGCAAGAGAGATAGAGTAAGTCAAAAACATATTAATCTTCACTAGTTAGTTTTTCTCTTTAGAAAATAATTTTTGAAGCTCCTAAAGAAATAACCAGTCTAACTAGGGTCAATACCTACAGTCACTATGGCTTTGATACCACCTCTATTGGGACCCAAATATGCAAATTCGGACCCTTTGTGTCTGCTGCACTAGTTCAAGATCACGCTAGTGCACACGGTGACAACATAGATGTAATATCACAATCATACACAGTGAAAACGTAATAATAGATTATATTTATTGAATAAAAATTGTAGACAACCTTAAGCTCAACTATACACTTATTAGGCCCCATAGGGCTTTAACTCTTAATAAAACAACAATGGAACAAAAAACTTCAATGAAAACCAATCAATATGCCACAGGCATCTGACAAAGTTTGACCTAGCAAATCGCCTCTTCATAGAACTCCTCCAAAGTAGGTGTAGACTCCTCTTCAACTAATAAATTTGTTGTAGCAAGGGTGAGTACATAAAGCACTCAACAAGTTGTGCACAGAATGCAAGTCTATTATAACTACATGCAAGGCTTATTACAAAATAATGGCTATTTTACAATAAAGCGTCAATTTCAATTGAATACAATAATTGCATTAAAACAATAGTAAAAAAATAACAACAATAATAAAAATTTTAAATACTTCTCAAAGTAAACAACCACATAGCCTAAACCAAGTTTCATAACTTCCAGTGGCACACAGCCTCCCTCCTCATCTTTAATTTTATAAAATCTAACCATTGGCTATAATTCTTGAGCATTTTCCATAATCGAGGACAAGGCGATTCAAATAGATTGACACTCTATAGAGGTTATACACTTTACCTACAAGTATGATCAATCTTATAATGTCATGTAATGACATGTACCTATCGACGTGCATCTAAGAAGATCATAATAAAAACCTTTCAGAAACACTTTCCAAACATAGACATTCTTGATAAGCCTGATCTCACTATTCCTTTCTCACATAGAGCAGAAGAATAAGAGGGTCTCATCATTGGACGAATAATCACTGTTCAAGATATGGAGCCACTGCAACACACACCTTCCCCAATCATGCACACATGCATCTTGGTTATCCTCCTGAGATATCATATGTTAAGACTTGGTAACTTACTAAGCTAGGTCTAGCCCATAATAGATATGTGGTTGTATGATTAGCCCAATTCAATGGCTTGATAGTTTAAGTCCTTAACTGACCGAGGCAAGACTTCCAAATAATCTTAGAAACCATATCAAGCCATTCACACAGAATTTCCAACCCAAATGTCACACAGACCCACCTTGGCACACAGTCACTTGCCACATGTCTCAATCTAAATAATTTACCCCCTAGTTGATTATTATGCAACACATGCCATCAACATCAATAACATCATTTTGTGACAACACATGACATACCTTTTTACAAAAGATATTTCATAGACCATTAGTCATGTTTGAATTTGCACTTTCAAAAGATATCAATTGTTCGGGGCATGACTAAGCCAACTAAGCATCATCTAACCAACCCATGTTGGCACTATATTAGCAACCAACTAATAATTATCCATCCTAGGGTAACAAATAAACACGGCATAACAAATGACAAGATAGGTATAATTCAAATAGCTTGAATATCTAAATCCCAAATTAATTGAAAACAGTTATAACTTGAAATAACATGCAATAGATTAAAAATAATATTTATAAAACTGGGTTCAACATGATCAAAGCACAACTTGCCTTAAAACAACTCTTGTTCATGATCTTGGATCAACTCTTCACCTTCGAACGCTCCCGTCACTTAACTGTCTAAGCAAAACGAACATCGAAAACCATAATAAATACAAGAAAAATTCCAAACAAACACCAAAAATCAAATAAAATACACCAAATTGTAGAGCTTGAATTTAGAAACTTGAATAGGCTCAAGTTCATATAAAAGAGAATGTATTCTTGAATGCTTCACCGAAGAATTAAATCTGGAAAAAGAGAAAGAAAATAGAATATTCCTAAAATATTCTCTAACAAGTGGGACTAGCTATTTTCTTTTCCAATTTATTCTTTTTTGGATTTTCATAAAGCACAAAGTCTAACATGTGGGCTCCACATGTCATTGACTGGGCGCACATATTCCAAGTCCACACATGGCTCATGCTTGTGTAGTGCTAACATTACCTACTAACACTTGTCAACCAAAGGATGAGCCACGTCAGCACGGCGGTGCTCAAGAACCAAGAGGCACTGGCGACCTCAAATGATCTCATCAGCATGGTCTTGGTGAGATAAACACCATGACACGTGTCACGGCTTTTGAAGAACTCCGATGATGGTGACAAGGAAAAGAACGGGGCAGCACAGCTTGAACGTCGACGATGACCTTCGATCACTTTTCGACCAAGGCAACGTCCATACCGGCTAGAACACAACAAGACGAACACGGTAGGGTAGACCAAGAGGCTAAGAACTCACCAACAGTGGCTAATCAGGCAACCTTCCTCCATGGTAGCACTTGCAAAAACCTCCAAAATCTAGCTAAACGGTAGTGTTTTGGAACAAATTGATCTAGAGCTCGGGTTTGATTGCTCAAAATGATATCGGGGCACGGCCTATATAGCACTAAGAATCCCTATGGTGTCCAAAATGGAGATGAAACCAAGGCGGCTCAGGGAGACCAGCTCAGACACGGCGAGAACAAAGGGCCTGACAGGTGGGTCCCACCTGTCAGTGTCCATCGTTGTCGTGGGCTGGCGGACCAGGCAACGGCTATTAAGCTAATGCGGTGATGGGCTACATGTGTTGGGCTAGCTTGAGACACATGGCTTTGGGTAAAAGGCTGGGTTTCAGCCCAGATACTATTGGACATTTTTAACTAATTTCTCTGTTTTAGGAAAATTACAAAAAAAAAAATACAAATGGACTTCAAATAAATAGTAAATAGACATGTACAAATCTAGAAAAAATCTGTAAGATATTTTAGAACATATATAACTCAAATGAAATAATTTCAACAAATTTTCACTTCAAAATTAATCATATTAAATCCTTTTTGAATTAGAGAAATTCCTAATTAAGCTTTAATTACCAATAAAATTATGAAAAAAATTTAAAAGGCTAAAATAAATAAATAAAACTCAAAAATGCAAAAAAAATTGGGATGTTATAGTCTTAGCCTTGGTGTGACAAATTTTCTACTTGATAGTCTCTTCCTTTGTATTTTTTATTTAGCTTATTCTTTTCTAATTGGACTTTCTTTGTTCAACTTGTGTTCCACACCAGTACAACATGGGCATATATGTACTCAATCTAAACCTTAGACTATAGAAATATGAAATTTTGATGGTCAAGATGTTTTTTTTCAACTAACATGACATTTTCTAGTTTTTTTATTTTTCTCCGATTAATGCAGTAATTTCTAGCTGTTTTACTCTCTAGGATTAATGTGAGGCCTTCTAGAGGAGCCTTAAATTAGAAATAATATAGATAGATAGATAGATTGATTGATATATGGATGGATACTATTTGTCATCAAAGGGAGGAGATAGATTTGGTATAGATTGATACTTTCTTTAGTCACAAATAGTTATCATTTTGGATATATGTATAGTCAAACTTTCGAAACTTTCAATGTCAATATCTTTTTAAATATTTAACTTGAATATATAAAAATCATATGAGTAGATTTGTCTCAAGAAGTACATTCATAATATTATAATTTGATTAGGTTTTCTAACTATATTATAATAGAAATTAGTGATCAAAGCTGTGTTTTAGATATCATATTGATATCCAAAACGACAACTATTTGTGACTGGAGGGAGAGTATAAATTAAAATTATAAAATAAAACATCAGCTACCAAATCTATCAACCAGCTAAATTGTAAGTAAGGGAAACAAACTACAAGGATTTAGTGTGTGTGTGTCTCTATATATATATGCACCAGCATCCAAGGAGCAAGTTCCTGGTGCTTGCGTCAGTATTACCTAATCTATAAACAATATTGAAAATTAATTAGAGCAGTAGAATAATTAGATCCCTTCCCAATTTCACGTTATATCCCGGATAGGTTTTTGTGCCACTAGCTAGCTAGGACCAACAATACAACAACGTTTAAAACAAAGCTGAACTTGTGGATTGTCCTATATTAATTCTAATGGAAAGAAAGAAAGAAAAAAGAAAACATAATACGTACAGAACTGCCAAAACATCATCATACTGTTTTGAATGACAAAAGATAGCGTTGTCTTGCTTAAACCTTTTGACCTGCTATCTTCAACTATTCCACTATCCAGGCCCTTCTAGAATAGTTCTTTTGTTGATATATTAACAATATTATTTCAATTTTTTGTTAACTACCTTAAAGTAAACAGGACATAAACTACAAAAAAAAAATACCAGAAGTTTTTAAAACCAGAATTAACACTTCAAAGATGCGTTAGAAACCATAGTCTTCGAATAGTTACAACGAAAGTTTGCAATAGATCATAAAATATAAAATGTAGAGAGAGGAAATTAAACATTAATAAGTAAATAGTTCTTTTTATAGTACAGGGGGGAAAATGCAAATTATGGGCCCCCTCTCATGTGTTACGCATCAAGTCCATCGATTACTCCCTTAACTGTATTAAGAAAACGCTTTTCTATGAGGTTTGTGTTGTGGTGAAACACTTTTAAATAAATATTTCTTTTATCATACATGGAACAAAAAGAATTATGGGCCCTCTTTCATGTGATACGCATCAAGTCCATCGATCATACACTTCAGCTCCCTCCATCTTGATGTCACAACTGATGTTTCAACGTACGTTTCCTGTAATTGCAGGTCTATTGAGCTAGCAGACCATCTGGGGAGAGGCACTTGATCCATGCATGTGGCAATTGATTTTGGCTGAGACTAGCTAGAGCGCCAATTATGTTAGAACTTAAGCCTGACAGAAGGGAAAAAAACTACATTGATATAGATTAAAGTAATACCTATGCAAGTACTCCCTCCGCTTCATAAAAATTTATTAGTTTTGGATACATGCAGTCAAACTTTTGAAACTTTAGCTATCAATATCTTTTTAAAATATTTAGATTAGATGTATGAAAATCATATGTATTGATTCGTCTCAAAACGTACTTTTATAATATTATAATTTTATTGTATTTTTTAAATATATTACGATAGAAATTAGTGGTCAAAGTTGAGTTTGGAGACCGTGTCGATGTCCAAAATGATTACTATTTATGACCGGAGGGAGTATGACTAATTATGCTTGATTTTTTATATATGGTGCCAATTAAATTGTACATATGTAGGCTGTTGAAATGTGTGGACTAGATTATATTTCACACTAAGATTGTATTATCTTTGGGCAATTTTTCAAACATTTTTTTCTATGTCCGAGTGGTTAGTGTGAAAACTTTAACCTTCGTCATGAAAGCATAATACAAACTTGACTTTAACTCTATGAAGAATTACTAGGTGTATGTATGACCCTGAATACAATCATCATACTATACCAAAGAATAGTACCAAGCAAGACCAAGTCAAAGTCCTATGCATGGCTCCTATCAAAAAAATAATAAATAAAAAATTTGCATGGCGCAGCACGGGCCAGAGGTGAGCACTCGGGCTGGGCTTCTTTAGGCTGGCCCAACATGTTTTGGGCCGTGCTGTGCCGACACGGCACTATAGCTCGGTCCGTGCTGGGCTCAGAAACTGGACACGATGGGCGGCACGGTCATTTGGGCCGGGTCTATGCTGGCACGTCACGAAGGCGGCACATCGGCACGCCAGCGGGCACAGAGCATGCCGAGGCATGGCAGCTCTACCACAGGCCCACGGTAGGGGCATGCTGGCCCATGGCAGGGCCCAACGACCGCGGCAAGGAGGGGCATGGGGGAAAGGAGGGGGGGTTACCTACCTAGGGCATAGGAAAGGGCACACCGGCCTCACGCTGAGATCGTGCGTCGCCCGCCGAGGCTCCCTCGCCGCGATGCCTTCCCTCCAACCGAGTTGCCTTGCCTCCCGATGTGCTGCTACCCACTGTGGCCCCTCTATCATGGCCGCGCCTCCGCTCCACCCCGCCTCGCCGTGGCCGCCTCGTCCATCACACCGTGTGGCTGTGTAGCCTCACCAGCCCGCTTACCACCGTAGAGCTGGGGGGAGGCCAGGTGACTCCCTGGTGGCACAGCCAGGCGCAAGCCCACAAGCACGAGGGAGGAGGCAACCCGAGAAAGGAAAAGTGGAGGAGGCCCATGAGGGAGCCGGTGGCAACAGTGGGCAGAATTAGGCTCGCGACGGGGCCTCGGTGGGCAGCATGGATTGGGTCATCAGGAGGCATGGAGCCAGGGGTAGAACCATAGAAATAAGAAATGGGGAAGGACCATGGAGGAAAAAGAGTGAAGGGATAAGATGCCCAGTAAAGAAGGAGAGGAAAGAAGAAAAAAAAAAGAGAAGGAAAAAGAAGAAAAGAATAAGAAAAAAGAGAAAGAGGAAAAAAGAAGGTGAATTTCATAAACACGTAAAAATAGTTAGATAAAATGGAAAACAACAATAACACCATATTGACTCTAATAATAAGAATAAAATGGTTATAATTAAATGTATTAAGAGAGGTTGAGAGAAAAGGACGAGAGAGATTCAAGAATGAATAACATTTAATTCATTTTCCCCTAATATTTGTATTTATTGCCTTAGCCCCATGTGTCCCTGGAACTTCCAGTGTATTGGGTCGGCACTGCTTTTTCTTTTTCTTTTTTTGGTTGTATTATGAGAAAGGCAGTGTGAGCCTTGTGTATTTTGGGAGGCCCATTATTATAAATTCAGAACCAATAAAGTTTACAGAAAATATAGAAAATGGTATACTGTTTTCTTTGAATCCTACAGGAGAGCTTCCTTTCGTCAAGTCAGAACCATCAAGTGAACGACCACAATCCACATTAACATGGCTCTCATGGGCCTAGCCCTTCGAGTACCCCACTTCCGGTTACTCTCCACCTCTATTTCCATGATGACCACCACATCCTCCACCTATCGGGCTACCACCACATGGAACTCCAGCCCATCGGGCGTGCGCGCGCGCGAGAGAGAGAGAGAGAGAGAGAGAGAGAGAGAGAGAGAGAGAGAGATTGGGAGAGAGAGGCTGATCAAGTGAGAGAGAGCAAGCGAGAGATTGAGTGCGAGAGAGAGACAACGCAGGAGAGATTGAGAGAGACAACGATTGAGAGAGAGAGGGACAACGGTCAAGAATAAATAAAATGTAGTTCTTTGTCTCCCAATATTTGTGTCGACTTCCTCAGATGCATGTGTCTCCAGCTCCTTTCCTCTTATTGCAATAGTGCGAATCGGGCGGGCCTGGGTCGACACAGCATGAAGCAAGCACGAAGTGCAAATGGACTGTGCCTGGGCTCACCTAAGGTGACTCGGGCCGGCATGGCACGGCGAGCATAACGGGCCGTCGTGGCTTGGCACGGTTTAGGCACAAAGCACGATGAGCCCGTACCAACCATGCACAGCACGACGCCCACTTCTACAACACGCTAGCTCTCTTTTAATTCCAATAGCTGTATATAGTGTTTGAATATTTTTACAAACTAAGACAGACCATGCATGGAACCAATAATGGAGAAGAAGATGGCATTATACCTATAGCTGGGTGCCATGGACCAACATTACAATTACACAACACATAAAAAAACTTGACATTTGGTGTCACAACAATAATTAGTTCATGCATGCTCCCTTGATAGGGACATGAATATTTGCTATTTGTTCATCAATGAGTGCACAACCGGGGTGGCATTATGTTATATAATAACCATGGTTACACAGCTGTTGCATTTAGCTAGCTAGCTATATGTTCTTCCTTCAGGACCAAACTTAGAAGCAACCAAGTGAGAAAATCCTAACATCTGAACTAAGACCCCCTTTTCTTGCTACTTAATAATCACCTCCTTCACCTTCTCTACAATTGTCTCAAGTCTCAGCCATCAAATTAGCTCTAGTGACCACTTGACATCTCTATATACCATCAAAGGGATACCTCTCTCTCTAGACCATCAAAGGACACAGATGTATGGAAAGATGGAGCATGAAGTTCACCTCCACATGGAACACAAGGTATGCTTTTCTTGTAGCAAGCTCGGCAATCTTTCTTTATTTTGTCAAAACTTTTAATAGCACGCTGTTCTTATAATTGTGGGTGATTTGTATTCACTTTAGGCTTCGCTTCCTAAACCTCCACCTCCTAGCACATCACGGCCAAACAGCATGGTTGTCAAGGTAACCAAAACTCCATTTCTCTTATCCTATAATTAAGTCTTGTTTAATTGGATCATATGAATTTTATAGAAAAATTTCAACCACCGTGCAGAAGGTGTGTCCGCGGGAGTTCATCCCGGCGCACATCGTGGCGGAGGCGATCTCGACGTTGCATGCCCTCGACCTGCGGTGGTCGGGGCCGATCACGCCGAGCGAGAGGCTCTACGTCGAGCAGTACGTGCTGGCCATGTACCCGCAGTACTCGCACGGCCTCATCGAGGAGGGCAGCTGCGACAAGGACGACCTCTACACCACCTACTCCAGCACCGGCAGCATGACATCCCCCGAGAGCTCCGGCGAGCGGCGGAGGTCGTCGCCGGTGGGGTCGCCCCCGTCGGCGAGGCCCGACATCGACATGGTCCGGCTGGAGCCGTCGCGTCTGCTGGACATGCTGACCAAGAAGTCGTCGTTCCCTGGGAACTTCATCTCGATACCGGAGATCCAGGCGAGGAACCGGGTGCTCCGGCACTACGGGCTCACCGACGGCGAGTACCTCGTACTCTTCGCCCCCACGCCCAGGGACGCCATGATGCTGGTAGGATATATACGACTACATCTTAACTTCCATTTCGTTCCGTCGACTGTGTGCATTTGATTGTGTAACTCGTATTTTTTCAGTAGAAACTTAATTTCTGAATTTTTACATGAGTTAATTTTAGCTAGATAAAGAGACCCGCGCTCTCTTCACGTCTTTACTCAACGACAACGTTATCCTCCCATACTTGAATACGTATAGTTTTTTTTTTATTTAGGTGATTTAACTTAATTTGTAGCCATAGTTTACCTAGATTTTCATTTTTTGCTTCTTTTTGACAAGTGGTACAATAAGTTTTTGTAAGTTAATTCAGAAAAAAAAGGTTGCAAATTAGACAAGCTACCAGCAACATTCGCGATTGATATAAATAACGAAGACGGTATGCCAAGATGGGGTGAAGCTGCTAGGTCCCAACAAGACTTTAATTTAAACCGCTGGCATGTATTTATGTGGCTTTTAAAAAACATTTTCATTTTTTAATACTACTTGAACGCAAAACTATTCGCAAACCTTTATTTTCTCATAAGTCATGACAGCAAAATCTTACTACAGCTAGCTAGCTAGCAAAAACTACCTATAAGACAAAATATTAGAAATGGGCTTTTATGGGCCACAATGTGCTTGAGCACCCAATTCGCACCCTTGCACACCCGGCCCACCAAGGTTCAAATTGCCACGCAACATGTATCTCCATTTTTTTCCCATCCATTCTAAATTCGTGTGTAAAGTTTAAGGCTCGTTTAGAATGTGAACATTTTTGTTGAATCCTGCAGGGATCAAACTATTTTCTGTGAAAATATTGTGTTCTGAAAGGACCGCATACTCTGAACTTTATGTAATTCTACCTCCATGCATGCATGGATGCAGATCGGCGAGAGCTACCCCTTCTTCCGGAGCAACTACTACATGTCGATCCTGGGCGAGGACGGCGACTGCATCCGCACCTTCGCGGCGTACAAGGAGGCCAAGGTCATAGCCGCGCCGGAGTCATGGCTCGACCTCCGCATCAAGGGCTCCCAGCTCAGCCAGTACTTCCGCCGCAAGTGCAAGCACGCCCCCAAGGGCCTCTTCGCCTACCCCGCCATCTCCCCCACCGACGGCTCCGCGCGCTACTCCCTGCACTGGGTCTCCGAGGCGCACCGCAACGCGTGGCACGTGCTCCTCGACGCCACCATGCTCGTCGTCGGCCAGGACCGGCTCCCGCTGTCGCTGCACCGCCCGGACTTCGTGTTGTGCACGCTCGACGACGCGCACTCGCACCCGTCTAGGGTCACTTGCCTGCTTGTCAGGAGAAGGTCCTTCGACACCTCCCTGCTGCACCAACCGGAGCAGAAGCAGTGATCGATCGCTTAATAACAGTTAGTAGTTTGTGAAGGTTCATATGATTCATATGGAGTGGTGGCTCGATTAGTCTCATAATACTTATCTAAAATGAGTGTACAATATAATGCCTGCTGAATCTAAACATAGCACATCTGAGTTCACTTTTACATGAAATGAGAATGAAAGTGTAAGCAGAAGCAGTGACCCAGACAGATGTGCCTGTCTTGTTGGCTCCGGCTCCTGCACCGTCACCCGCTTCCCCAACCCAAAACTCGCCTCGACTCCAAGACTGGCCAACGGACCCAAATTGATCTTTTAGGTTTTTCTCTGGACGAGCTCGAGGACCCCGAGGTTATGGCTACTGATGATTACCCGGCCGATATTCAATGCATAATAGCGGCTTCTGCGCCAGCATCGGCTGCCGTTACTGCTGAACCGGGTATGCAAGAGCGACTCAACCGCCTTTTGGATGAAGTGATGCAGCCGGAGGCGGCTCTTCTGGCCAACACCCAACCCTTGAGAAATGCTATGGCGGCCATGCAAGCCGATCTTCCTCCCGCAGCCATGAATGCTCTGCTAGAGATGTCATTTGGATGCTCGTCGGCTGGACGTAGAATCGGCCAAAATAAGAATTGAACAGAGGGAGGCCCAGCAAGCCGACCAACAGATCCTGGACAAGCTTATAGCAGACGCCAAACTCCGGAAGGGAACGTTTGACCAAGGTGCTGCTGCGCTGAAATCGGCTAAGAATAAGGCCCAAGAGCTGGAGTTAACCAAGAAAAAACTTGAAGAACAGCTGGCTTCAGTTACAAAAGAGCTTGCAGATTGCCAGATCGGCATTACCGACGCGACGTCTTCACTGGCGGTTCAGAGGCGGCAAATCGGTGAAGTTTTTGCCAAAGTCAAGAACCAGTCGGCCAAGATGATCCCAGTTCCGGGCGATGCAGGGGCCGATGAACAACTAATAGATGGCGTCCAAGCTACTATTGGTAGGGCGGCAGCAGCACTATCGGCTTTGGGAGCCCATCTGCCTGGTTCCGGGCTTCATTGAAAGCGTTGTTTCTTAGACTGATATGTAGTACCGGCTGTGTAGCCGATTTTTGTAAACGATCTTTAAATGTGGTTGTTTGAATGTTGATTTGGTCGGCCGTCTGACCGATTTTATATGTACTTGTTTTTGCAATCAATCCCTGATGTTTTCCTCCTGTAACTAGGATCCAATCCATATGCTTGGGTGATATGCCTTCAAATATTTTCCGTTGATTGCTTTAGGTAGCACGAATCCGTCTAAGGATTCTAATATATACGAGTTTCCGCTGATCGGCTGATTTATCTTATAAGGTCCTTCCCACGTTGGAGACCATTTACCGAATCGGTTATCTTTCGAACCGATTGGTAATATAGTTTTCCACACCAAATCGGCTTGATCAAAAGATTTTGGTACAACCTTCTTATTGTATGACCTGGCGACCCTTTCTTTGTTCTTTTTAAGTCGATCTCATCAGACTCAAATTAGTTCGGCTAAATCATCTAAATTGTCTAGCATCAATCGTCTGTATTCATCAATCGACAATTTATCTTGCTCCGACAAATTCTTACTGAACCGATGTTAATTTCCACGGGCAAAACGGCTTCTTGTCCATATACCAATTGGAAAGGTGATAATTTAGTTGATCCATGCTGGGACAGCCGATAAGCCCACAAGGCTTCCGATAGCGTTGAATGCCAATTTCTTGGTTTCTCCTCGATTTTCCTTTTTATTAATTTTATTAATGTCTTGTTCGACGACTCGGCCTGTCCATTGGCCTGAGCGTAATAAGGAGAAGAGTTGAGTAATTTTATCCCAAGACTTTCCGCAAAACCTTTGAACTCGTTAGACATGAACACAGTCCCTTGATCAGTAGTAATCGTCTGTGGAATTCCAAACCGATGGACGATGTGTTCATTTACAAAGTCGATTAGCTCTTTGCTAGTAACTTTCTTGAGTGGTATAGCCTCAACCCATTTTGAGAAATAGTCTGTGGCTGCAAGGATGAATTTATGTCCTTTACCGGATGACGGAAATATTTGGCCGATTATATCTATGCCCCATCCTCTAAACGGCCATGGCTTGATGATCGGGTGTAAAGCCGATGCTGGTGCTGACTGTATGTTACCAAACTTTTGGCACGTTTGGCATCCTTTATAATATTTGAAGCAGTCTTCTAACATCGTCGGCCAAAAATATCCTGTTCGTCTCAATATCCACTTCATCTTATGGGCTGATTGATGTGATCCACAGATGCCTTCATGGACTTCACCCATCGCTACTTTGGCTTCCTCGGTTCCCAGGCATCTTAACAACAAACCTTCCATAGTCCGAAACTATAATACATCTTCTAGTAGAACATATTTGAGTGCTTTGCGCCTGACCTTCTGCTCGGTCGGCTTGGATGGATCTGACAAATAATCCCTTATCTCTGTTCTCCAGTCGACAGGGTGAGCACATAAAATCGGCCAAACGTTTAGCCCGATTGGTCCCTGTCGGCTTTCAATCTTGTACCCTGATGCACATTGTGCCAATCGGTTTGCTTTATCATTAGCTTCTCTGGGGATATGTTTTATAGAAAATGTAGTGAACATCTCGATGATCTGGAGGCATTAATGTAAATACTGAGTTAGCGCACCGTCGTTGCATCGGTATTCTCATTTGACTTGCTGTACAATTAACATCGAGTCTCCAAAAGCTTCGACGTCTTTCACCCCGATGCTATCTAGCAATTGTAGACCTCTTAGCAATGCTTCGTATTCTGCTTGATTATTTGAACATCGCCTATTTAGCCGATACATGAAGTCATACTCCTGTTTTCTAGGTGAAATCAATATCACGCCGATGCCTTCGCCTTCCTGGCAAACGGATCCATCAAAATACAGCTGCCAAGGAGTTACATCAGCTGTTCCTGTTAATGTTTCACTTCCTGTGATAAAATCGGCCACAGCTTGTCCTTTCACAGATTTAGCCGACTCATAGGTTAACTCGAACTCTGTTAAGGCGTATGCCCATTTACCAAGCCGACCCCGCAGAATTGGCGCCGATAATATGTACTTGACTACATCGGTTTTGCATATTATAACGCATTTAGAAGCTAGCATATAATGTCTTAATTTGGTGCAAGCAAAATACAATGATAAGCATAATTTTTCTACTAGGGGATACCTGGTTTCTGCATCTAAAAGACGTCGGCTTAAATAAAATATTGCTCGTTCCTCCCTATCGGCTTCCTGTGTTAAAACTGCCCCAATTGAATCTCCTTCAGCCGATATATATAGTCTAAAAGGTATACCATGTTTTGGTGCGGTCAATACTGGTGGACTCATCAGATAGCCCTTTATGTCGTCAAAGGCCTTTTGTTGGTCGGCTCCCCATTTGAATTCTTGGTTGTCTTTAATCTTCAGCAGCGGTGTGAAGGCCCGAATACGCCCTGACAAGTTCGAGATGAAACGTCGCAAGTAGTTGATTTTCCCAATCAATACTTGCAACTCCTTTTTGCTTGTTGGTGGTTTAGTATCGGCTATAGCTTTTACTTTGGCTTGGTTTACTTCAATCCCTCCTTCATGCACTGTAAACCCAAGAAATTGTCCAGCCGATACTCCGAAAGCACATTTGAGAGGGTTCATTTTTAACCCATGTAACCTTGTGCTTTTGAACATCTTTTCCAGATCGGCTAAATGTTGCCAGTCTTCTTTGGATTTTACCACTACATCGTCAATGTATATTTCCACGGTATTGCCGATTAAATCATGGAAAATATGGTTCATAGCGCGCTGATAAGTAGCACCGGCATTTTTCAAACCGAAGGTCATAACTTTCCACTCATACAGCCCTAAAGCCCCCGGACATCTGAAAGCTGTTTTGGGTATATCGGCTTCGGCCATGAATATCTGATTGTATCCGGCGTTTCCGTCCAAAAAACTTATGATTTTATTTCCGGAAGCAGCGTCAATAAGCATATCGGCTATAGGCATCGGGTATTCGTCTTTTGGTGTGGCTTTGTTCAAATCTCTAAAATCGACACATACCCTAAGTTTGCCATTTTTCTTTTTTACCGGGACGATGTTTGAGACCCATTCAGCGTATCGACAGGGCCGGATAAACTTTGCCTCTAGCAATCGTCCTACTTCTTCTTTTATAGCGTCATACAATGCAGGATTAAATCGCCTAGGGTACTGTTTGAATGGCCGATACCCAAGTTTTATTGGCAGCCGATGCTCAACTAGCTGTCGGCTTAAGCCTGGCATCTCGTAATACTCCCACGCGAAGCAATCTCTATATTTTTTGAGTATTTCGACCAACTTTGCTTTATAACTGGGTTCTAATTTAGTACTTACAAACGTTGGTCTTTTATCACCTTCCCCAATATCGATCTCTTCGAGCAAATCGGCAGAAGTAAATCCTAACCCTTTTCTTTCTTCTTCAAAATCCTCAACAGCTTCTTCGTATTTTTCTTGCCGATAGCTTCTTGCCTTTTCCTGCAGCTTTGTTAGTGTCTTGTACTCCATCTTCTTACTACTTCGTCTGTCCGATCAAACGTATTGGGTTTGACGCTGATCGGCTTGAATCCTGACTTCTCGACGCAGATAAAATCGCAATTGTCCAAGGCCTTTCCTGATATACATTCGGCTTCTTCGTGTGGCCAATTGGTATCAGGGCTAGCCATGGCAATATGAGCCGATGTGTCACCAGATTTACTTCATCAGTATCATCGTTCCACTGCACCAATTTCTGGTGCATAGTTGATGGTATACAGCAATTGGCATGGATCCAGTCCCGCCCAAGGAGCACACTGTAATTTCCTTTGGCTTCAATCACAAAAAATGCAGTCGGCAAAGTTTTATTACCGACTGTCAATTCTGACACCATTACGCCTTTAGCCTCAGTTGGGTCTTCCGAGAAGTCATTTAGCACCATATTGGTCTTGATTAAGTCTTCATCGGCTTTACCCAATTTTCTGAAAGTACTTAACGGCATCAGATTAATCAAGAGCTCCACCATCGACCAACATACGAGATATTGGTCGGCCATTAATATACCCTTTTAGGTATAACGGTTTTAGATGCCGATGCATGTCTTGGGGCTTTTCGAACACAGCGTCTGGTGCTCCGAGGCACAATTGGGCGAACACTTCTTCAGCCGATTCTTCGGTTTTGAACTCGGCAGGTAGAGTGAATACCATGTTTATATCTATTGGTGGTGTACCATCTCGGATCATCGGAAAACCGGATTCGACCGATTGATCTGAATCACTATCGATCTGTTCCTTCTTTCTCCATTCTTTCAAAACCGGTACTGGTCTTAATTTATTGAACATCCGATCCCTCTCGCCTTCTTTTTCGGCTTCCCTCTCTTCTTGTGTCTTTAATCGCTGAAGACTCCTGCGTTGTGATTTGCTGAGACCCGAGGGGCACCACCTAGGTTTAGGTTCTATCGGCTTTCTTATCTTTCCAGCTAAATTGCTCATTTCATTGCCGATTCCGATTCTGCTTGTGTTAGCCGATGATTCCTGATTTCGGGAAGACTCGCCTTGCTCTGATGTCGACAACCTTTCATAGATCGGCCTCCTGCTTCTCACTTCTAGTCGATCGTGTATCGGTCTAGACAACCTGTCTTTTACAGATTGGTTTGGCCGATATGCAGACGAGTGTTGCATAGGACAAGATATAACTGTTGGTAAGGTCATCCCCCTTTCCCAGCAAAACTGCCAAAAAGGACATTGCCGATGTTTCTCTTCTTCAGTAGTTGGTCGATGTGGTATATTTGGTCGCCAACAATAGTCGTCTGTCTTCTGGTCTGGTTGAAAACTCTGGTGTTGTCGAGTGTTAAATCTTCGACTTATCCTTTCATACTTCCCCAGGAGTTGTGAAAAAGTCGGCTTTGGTTTGAAATCGACTTTTCTTGGAGCCCTCTCAGCCCGATACCATTTTCCGATTTCCAGGTCTCCTCTTGGTTTTACCGTCCTTGAGTTGTGTACATTTTTATCGGCTTCTATTTGTATGGAGCCGATAGTAATCTGTACCGTTTCATCTTTTGATCGTGCTTCAAATCTTTCAGTCAGCTTATCATCTTTCATAGGTTCCTTCCCTTTCTATGAGCACTGCACCATGTTGACCTGGAAAGGATTCATATCTATTTGCATAGCCGATTCTTCCGCAAACTTTAACCTGCCATCGGCGATGGCCGATTGAATCTGTTGTCGAAAAATATTGCAATCGTTAGTGTTATGTGAAAATGAATGGTGCCATTTGCAGTACCTTCGCTTTTTAATTTCTTCGGCTGATGGGATGACGTGCCCTTCTGGTAACCTTATGAGTTTTTCTTGTAACAATAAATCAAATATTTTGTCACATTTTGAAACATCATATGAATACTTGACTTCCGCCCTATTTTTTGTCGGCTTGAGCAGAGAGCATACGAGTGGCTTTTTAGAACCCTTGGTCCACTCGGCTATGTTCACCTCGGCTTCGTCCTCAGAGGTGTCGCCTGAATTGTAATCTAACATGTTTACTTTGGCCTTTTCATTGCCGTTTGGCTTAAATCTATCTTTAAACCCTTTGCTATCTGCATATCGACTTTCATGTGCCGATACGCGATGGAGTAGGTGGCCCAAGTCGGGGAACTCTTGGCCCGATAGTTTCTCTTTTAATGGTGGGATTAACCCTTGGAACGCTAGATCGGCCAATTGATCATCGGGTAATGTTACACTGAAGCATCTATTCCGTACGCCCCTAAATCTCTTGATATAATCGGAAACCGATTCGCCGTACTTCTGTCGGACTGAACTAAGATCAGAAATCCTAAGCTCCATAGTCCCCGAAAAGAAGTATTCATGGAATCGGCTTTCTAAATCGTTCCATATATGAACTGAATTTGGGGGTAGACTAGTGAACCAAGTGAATGCAGCACCAGACAATGATAAAGGAAACAATCTAATTTTTAATCCATCGGACTGTGCAGCCTCCCCACATTGAGCCATAAACCGTCCGATATGCTCAATTGTGGTAACAGAATCATCACCTGAGAATTTGGCAAAGTCTGGTATCCTAAAGTTGTGGGGGTATGGCATTCGGTCTATGTAATCGGGATATAGCTTCCTGTAGCCGATTATCCTTCCTCTGGGCTGTAAGCCGAACTGTTCTCTCAAAACGTTGGCAATTTGTTCTGCCCAGTTGACATTGTCGGCTTGTGGTGCAACCGGACATTGCCAATTCTCATTGTTCGCGCCCTGCCCCCCGAGTGCAAACTCGGGTCTTTGTCCAAATCGCACCGCAGGAGATCTTGGTACTTGGTCATAATCATGATTAAAACCCAATGCATCGGGTAGGGGCGCGAAAGGTTCGATGTACGGCACCACCCTATACGGCGCTTGTTTCACGGTTGTGACTCCCCGTAATTGCGGAACCTGATCTGTTTCAATCGGCTGATAAGCCGATAAACCGATGCTATTGGAGGGACCATTTAACGGATTTGATGCGCTTACCTTAGCCCCATCCGTGTGCCCATAGTAGTGTGTAAATCCATCTCGACGTTCATCCCGGCAGAAGGTGTGTCCGCGGGAGTTCATCCCGGCGCACATCGTGGCGGAGGCGATCTCGACGTTGCATGCCCTCGACCTGCGGTGGTCGGGGCCGATCACGCCGAGCGAGAGGCTCTACGTCGAGCAGTACGTGCTGGCCATGTACCCGCAGTACTCGCACGGCCTCATCGAGGAGGGCAGCTGCGACAAGGACGACCTCTACACCACCTACTCCAGCACCGGCAGCATGACATCCCCCGAGAGCTCCGGCGAGCGGCGGAGGTCGTCGCCGGTGGGGTCGCCCCCGTCGGCGAGGCCCGACATCGACATGGTCCGGCTGGAGCCGTCGCGTCTGCTGGACATGCTGACCAAGAAGTCGTCGTTCCCTGGGAACTTCATCTCGATACCGGAGATCCAGGCGAGGAACCGGGTGCTCCGGCACTACGGGCTCACCGACGGCGAGTACCTCGTACTCTTCGCCCCCACGCCCAGGGACGCCATGATGCTGGTAGGATATATACGACTACATCTTAACTTCCATTTCGTTCCGTCGACTGTGTGCATTTGATTGTGTAACTCGTATTTTTTCAGTAGAAACTTAATTTCTGAATTTTTACATGAGTTAATTTTAGCTAGATAAAGAGACCCGCGCTCTCTTCACGTCTTTACTCAACGACAACGTTATCCTCCCATACTTGAATACGTATAGTTTTTTTTTTATTTAGGTGATTTAACTTAATTTGTAGCCATAGTTTACCTAGATTTTCATTTTTGCTTCTTTTTGACAAGTGGTACAATAAGTTTTTGTAAGTTAATTCAGAAAAAAAAAAAAGGTTGCAAATTAGACAAGCTACCAGCAACATTCGCGATTGATATAAATAACGAAGACGGTATGCCAAGATGGGGTGAAGCTGCTAGGTCCCAACAAGACTTTAATTTAAACCGCTGGCATGTATTTATGTGGCTTTTAAAAAACATTTTCATTTTTTAATACTACTTGAACGCAAAACTATTCGCAAACCTTTATTTTCTCATAAGTCATGACAGCAAAATCTTACTACAGCTAGCTAGCTAGCAAAAACTACCTATAAGACAAAATATTAGAAATGGGCTTTTATGGGCCACAATGTGCTTGAGCACCCAATTCGCACCCTTGCACACCCGGCCCACCAAGGTTCAAATTGCCACGCAACATGTATCTCCATTTTTTTCCCATCCATTCTAAATTCGTGTGTAAAGTTTAAGGCTCGTTTAGAATGTGAACATTTTTGTTGAATCCTGCAGGGATCAAACTATTTTCTGTGAAAATATTGTGTTCTGAAAGGACCGCATACTCTGAACTTTATGTAATTCTACCTCCATGCATGCATGGATGCAGATCGGCGAGAGCTACCCCTTCTTCCGGAGCAACTACTACATGTCGATCCTGGGCGAGGACGGCGACTGCATCCGCACCTTCTGCGCATAAGGAGGCCAAGGTCATAGCCGCGCCGGAGTCATGGCTCGACCTCCGCATCAAGGGCTCCCAGCTCAGCCAGTACTTCCGCCGCAAGTGCAAGCACGCCCCCAAGGGCCTCTTCGCCTACCCCGCCATCTCCCCCACCGACGGCTCCGCGCGCTACTCCCTGCACTGGGTCTCCGAGGCGCACCGCAACGCGTGGCACGTGCTCCTCGACGCCACCATGCTTGTCGTCGCCCAGGACCAGCTCCCGCTGTCGCTGCAACGCCCGGACTTCGTGTTGTGCACGCTCGACGACGCGCACTCGCACCCGTCTAGGGTCACTTGCCTGCTTGTCAGGAGAAGGTCCTTCGACACCTCCCTGCTGCACCAACCGGAGCAGAAGCAGTGATCGATCGCTTAATAACAGTTAGTAGTTTGTGAAAGTTCATATGATTCATATGGAGTGGTGGCTCGATTAGTCTCATAATACTTATCTAAAATGAGTGTACAATATAATGCCTACTGAATCTAAACATAGCACATCTGAGTTCACTTTTACATGAAATGAGAATGAAAGTGTAAGCGATGTGTTATACATGCGTGGACTAGCCTTTTAAACGGATTTTGCCAGGGTATTATAGATGGTATCAGAGTATCAACATTCGTTGCACGGCATGTGCGGGACAAAGGTATGAACATATGGCATATGGCAGGCGTAGATACACGACATGACATATGTGCCAACACTAGACGCATATGTGTATTGAGGGTTGGTTCTGAGTATTTTCCATGTATACGGTGTAACACCACCGAGGACGTCAGCCGGTTCTGAACATTTTTCATGTGTACTTTGTGCTATTGATGGTGCCAACCCTTAAAGGGTGATGAATGTAATACATCACCCTTTGTGTTAAGGCTCATGTGTCCCATTTGGAGTGGTAATGGAATTTATCCCACTGTGGGATGCCCGAGACGGGGGTCCCGCAGGAGAAGCCAACGTCCAACTGGGCTGAGGACAGAGCAGTAGGCCCAGAGCCTAGAAGCACTATGAAGAGCCCATAGTCATGGCCCGACTTCTTCCCCAAGGCAGCTGGTTGTCCCCTCGATGAAGCTTGCGACCTGGCGCCGGCAGAGCCTGTAGGCACAACCCCGTCGAAAGTAAAGCCTGCGACCTGGCGCCGGCAGAGCCTGTAGGCACCAGAACCTGGCGGATCGGTAGGATGGGTCAGGAAAGGAACGACCAAATCCCCTGGACGTAGTGGGGCTCGGCAGACAGAGACAAACCACATACTCATGAATCCACCTTGTCCAGGGCCAGGTGGCACCCATTTGTAATGTACCTGTTTGCGCAAAAAACGTGAAGGAGGGTTTTCGGCCTCGAACACACAAGACAAACGCCGGGTTTGCAGAGCGTGCCAGTCGATTTGACCTGAAATCGACAAGGTAGAGTTTGTAATTCGATCAAAGCCGATAAACAAGGATCTATCGGCTTTTCGCTAGTCGGTAAGAACCGATTAGGAGATAACTAGATCAACCGGTTACAATTGATCCGGATAAGGTAAAATCGGCTTCGGGAAGGCGATGCGCAACAAAACGAAGCAGATCAAACCTGGGTGAAATCGGCAAAAATCAACAATCGGCGATGCGCAACTATGTTGATTCCGTCGACTTGCAGAGAGATCTATGAAACTAAAACAATGTAAAAGAAAAGCTTGTAAAAAGTAGATGTGTGTGTTGTTGGATTCTGTCCTTTTTCGCTTGACGTCTGCCCCTTTTATAACACACCTGGCCGATCCGAGTTGTACATGGATACGGTGCGTTTATCCGTATCGGCCTCTAATATGATTTTCTTTCCTTTTTAGAAACGGATCCCTTTTCCGATTCGTTTACCGATTCCTTTCCATACGAATACTTCGTTTCAGACTGATTTCAGTACATGCCGAATTTTGGTGCAAACAGTACCCTTCCCCCAGTATATAAGGGGGAGGGAACAACCCTGAAAAGGGGAGAGGAGAAAAAAAAAACAGAAGAGAAAAAGGAGACCACATCCAGATATCCAAGAACACAGGACTAGGGTATTATCTCCTCCACGAGAGCCCGAACCTGTCTAAAAAGATCGCCCTCGCATCCTGTGTTACCATCTTGCTCTGATCTCGCACGAATCCCCTAGAATCACAAATCTCATTGCCGGCGAAACCAATCGTCGACAGTTGGCGCGCCAGGTAGGGGACTTGTGTCAAGGTCTTCGTTGAGCTTGATGGCTGCGACGAGCGGAGTCTCCATAGTTTTCTACCTGGGTCAGGTTTTCCGCTTCGGAAGCCTGATCTTCATCGCCAACAGCCTTGGGAATCTTTCCCTCTCTGAGGAGGCCGCGTTCCAGCACGGTGAGGTCTCCCGCGAGCCATCGTCATGACTTCCGCGCAGATCGGGAGGTCCCCTGTCTCGTGCTCAGAAGCACCAGGCAGGGGACTGAAGACCCGGTCCCGCCTGGGAGTCGGACCCACGGGCGCCGAGACACGAATGGTGGGGGTTCTCACCCCCAAACCACTCGGTACCTCCGAGCGCCTGGAGCTATCTCTTCCGGGCTCGCCCAGCTCGCTGGCCGAGTCAGAAGAGAGCCTGGAGAGTTGCTGAAATTTCCGCAGAGTCTGCATGATCGAAGGCTCGTGGGCGGATTCGCAACAACGCCGCACATCGGCCGCCGCCGACTTGGAAGGTGGCCGAAGAACAGAGATGGACGCGCGAGCGCGTGCCCTACGAGACCGCGCCCGCGGCGTCAATGAAGACATTCTGCAAGCCAAGGTGGGGGACCAAGCGGTCTTCCATACTCCACAGCAGAACATCGTCGCCTCCAAGACACTCTTGGATACCTTGAGCCCCATGCTGGAGGCTGGTAATCCAGCCGCCCCGATCGTGGCCCAAGTAAAGGCCATGGTGACGGGCGGCAAATGATCCAAAGAGCCTGCACGACCAGCCGGCAAAGGCGCAGTCACGCACTCCGGCTAGGACCCAGACGGCCAGCAGTCGGCCGGGTCGTGAAGCCCCCCACCGGGGACGTTATATTCCTCCCCGCGGGGACGACTTGCGACACAGCCTCAACCGCGATCTCCGTTCCGACCTCGACGCCAGGCGCCGCGACCGAGAGAGGGAGGAGCAGCGCTGTCACGCCGATGAGTATGAACGTTTCGGCGTCCTTCCAAGAGATCGTGACGCGCGCCACGCCCAATCCCCTCCGCCTCGGTCACCGCCCGGGGGTTGCCGCGGGGTCATCGAAGGGGTTCGCGCGTTTACCCCTCACCTACGCCGAGTGGTTTGGCCCGATGGGTTTAACCCCAAGGGCATCACTAGGTTCGATGGTGAGAGGGACCTAGAGGCTTGGTTACAGGTGTACACTCTAGCGGTCAGGGCTGCCGGAGGGGATCAGAAAGTAATGGCAAATTACTTGCCGGTTACCCTCTCGCCCACAGGCCAAGGCCAGGCTCACGGACTCGGCCGAACTCCATAGATTCCTGGGGAGACCTGTGTGAGCAGTTTATCTCAAATTTCCAAGGCACTTATGAGCGCCCTGGCACCCCACAGGACTGTATCAATTTGCACCAAAAGAGGAATGAGTCCCTGCGGGAGTTTGTCAAGCGCTTCATGCACAGGAAAAGCACTGTTCGGGATGTCACGGATGCGGTCGTGATAGCTGCCTTCCAGAAGGGGGTCAGCGACCCTGATCTCATCAAGAAGATGTCCCGAAAGCCGCCAACGTCGGTTCGTGAGCTGTTCGCTCTAACGGACCGCTACGCTTCCGCCTCCGAGGCCTTGGCGGAGCGGCACGACGAGAGGAAGGATCAGGCCGAGCCCTCCAGACGGAAGGAGAAGAAGCGCAAAGGTGAAGAGCTAGTGGCAGTCGCTGAACATGCCCGCCCTCGTGCGCTCAAAGAGGATGGGTATGACAAGGTGATGAACTCGCTTTGCCCCTTCCATCCGAAGGGAAGACATGCCGCCAAGGACTGCTTCACTTTGAAGAGATTCGCCCGGGAGAGCAAGAAGCAGGCCGGACAAGGTCCGAGTGGACCCGCCGCCAAGCAACCTCCTCCCGAAGCTGAGGAAGACTATCAGGAAGTCGATCTCGAGCTCAATTACATATTCGGGGGTTCGGCCGCGTACGAGTCCAAGCGGAAGCAAAAGCTTACTGCCCGAGACATCAACGCAATAGAGCCGGAGACCCCCCAGTATGTACGGTGGTCCGAGGTCGCGATAACTTACGACCGCTCAGATCACCCGGACCGAGTCCCATTCCCCGGTAGATATCTGCTTGTCTTGGCGCCGGTTGTCCACGGCATCAAGCTCAAGAGGGTATTGATTGACAGTGGAAGCGGGCTCAATGTCCTCTTTGTGAAAACTCTCGACGACATGGGAATTCCACGGTCGGAGCTCAAACGCGGGTCGTCGCCTTTTCACGGCGTGATACCCAGAACGTCGGCGACACCACTCGGATAAATCACTCTGCCGGTCACTTTCGGCACAAGAGAAAACTACCGGACGGAGAATCTTAGCTTCAAGATGGCTGATTTCGCGACAGCGTATCATGCCATCTTGTGGAGACCAGCGCTAGCCAAGTTCATGGCAGTACCCCACTATGCATACCTGACACTAAAAATGCCAGAGCCGAGTGGTATTATCGCTTTATGTGGTGATATCAGGCAGTCTTTTACTTGCGACAGGGAGAGCTGCGAGATGGCCGAGTCACTGGAGGCGTGAGCGGGTCGGGAGAGGATTCGGCAAGAGGCGGATTCCGACAAGCCGGAAGGTAGCGTCCCTACCCGCAAAGCACCGAACCCCAGAATTGGTCCTGAAGAAGGTACCAAGAGGATTATCCTCGACCCGTCCGATTTGGCTCGAACGGCCTTGATCGGGACAGGGCTCAGAGAGAAATAGGAGGACGCGCTCGTCACCTTTCTGCGGGCAAACAAAGACGTCTTTGCCTAGAAGCCGTCGGACATGCCCGGAGTCCCCAGGGAGGTGATCGAGCATGCGCTGAACGTAAATGAATCGGCCAGGCCGGTCAAACAAAGGTTGCGACGGTTCGCTCAAGACCGCTGAGAAGCCATCAGGGAGGAGATCACAAAGTTATTAGCCGCAGGTTTTATCAAAGAAGTGTACCATCCCGACTGGTTGGCAAACCCTGTACTCGTCCAAAAGAAGAATAAAAGTTGGCGCATGTGTGTTGATTATACCGACCTCAACAAGGCTTTCCCAAAAGATCCCTTTGGTCTACCCCGCATCGATCAAGTGGTGGACTCCACTGCTGGATGTCAACTCCTCAGTTTTCTAGACGCCTACTCAGGCTATCACCAAATCCGGCTTCGAGAAAAGGATTGCGAGAAGACTTCGTTCATCACTCCATTTGGAGCATATTGCTATGTCACGATGCCGTTTGGGTTGAAAAATGCTGGCGCAACTTATCGGTATGATCTGGCGGTGTTTTCACCATCAGCTCGGACGCAACGTGGAGGCACATGTGGATGATGTAGTGGTTAAAACGCAAGCCAAGGGCAGTCTCACCTCCGATCTGGTCGAGACGTTCGAGAGTCTAAGGGCGTTCCAGATGAGGTTGAACCCTGGGAAGTGTGTTTTCGGGGTTTCTTCCGGGAAACTACTCGGATTCATTGTCTCTCATCGCGGGATCGAGCCAAATTCGGAGAAGATCGGGGCCATCATGAGGATGATGCCACCTACCAGTCAGAAAGAGGTCCAAAAGCTTACTGGCTGCATGGTAGCGCTTGGCAGGTTTATCTCCCGGTTGGGGATTCGGGGGATGCCTTTCTTCAAGCTCCTCAAGAAGCAGGACCGTTTTGAGTGGACAGCTGAGGCACAGCAAGCCTTCGAAGAACTCAAGGTGTTCCTCTCCACCCCTCCAATTCTAGTCTCGCCGGAGCCAGGTGAACTTCTCCTGCTTTACATAGTGGCAACAACTCACATAGTCAGTGCCGCAATAGTTGTGGAGCGGGAGGAGTCAGGACACCGCTACGGTGTACAACGCCCGGTCTACTTTGTCAGCGAAGTACTGGGCGAGTCTAAGGCGCGATATCCTCAAGTTCAGAAGATGTTGTACGCAATTTTGATCTCGTCGCGGAAGCTGAAGCATTATTTCCAAGGACACTCGATTTCAGTAGTGACTTCTTTCCCAGTGGGAGAGGTCCTCCATAATCGGGAAGCTACTGGGAGAATCTCAAAATGGGCAGCCGAGCTTGGAGCCTTCGACATCTCATTCAAGCCGCGCACCGCCATCAAGTCCCAGGCCTTGGCCGACTTCACGGCCGAGTGGACTGAATTCCAAGCTCCCCGCATCGAAGAAGAGCCGGAGTATTGGACCATGCACTTCGACGGATCTCTCATGCTCGGCGAGGCCGGGGCGGGAATTCTCCTC
The DNA here is from genome assembly GCA_036346355.1 of Rhipidocladum racemiflorum. NCBI lineage: Eukaryota > Viridiplantae > Streptophyta > Magnoliopsida > Poales > Poaceae > Rhipidocladum > Rhipidocladum racemiflorum. The sequence continues at coordinate 50,824,790 of CM070589.1, forward strand.
ATCTCGCCGAGAGGCGATAGACTAAAGTATGTCCTTCGGATTCAGTTTTTGGCCTCGAATAACGCCGCAGAATATGAGGCACTCATCCACAGGCTTCGCATCGCCATATCGCTCGGGATCCGACGATTGGCGGTCCGCGGAGATTCGCAGTTGGTGGTGAGCCAGGTACAGAAGGACTGGTCGTGCGTCGATCAGACTATGACGGCGTATTGTCAACAGGTCCGAGAATTGGAGGGCAAGTTCGATGGACTGGAGTTGGTCCATGTCCTGCGCCGCAATAATGAAACGGCGGACGAGCTGGCCAAGATGGGAGCCACTCGGGTAGAGGTCCCGAGTGGAATCTTTGTCCAGGATCTTTACGAGCCAACAGTCACTAAACGACGAGAGCCAAGTAAGAATCCTGAGACTGAAGTCCTGTCCATTAACCCCGACTAGACGGCTCCATATCTAGATTATCTCTTGAAAGATGAACTTCCTGAAACTCTTACTCTGGCCGAGCGCATTTCGCGACAAGCCAAGTCCTATGTGGTGATTGGGGGAGAGCTCTTTCGAAAGAGCGCCTCCGGCATTCTTAGGCGGTACGTTCCGCAACAAGTGGGAAAGGACCTGCTTAGAGAGATCCACTCGGGAATGTGCGGCCATCACGCTGCATCGAGCGCCTTGGTTGGGAAAGCCTACCGGCAGGGCTTCTTTTGGCCTACAGCGGTGACGGATGCAAAGGAGATCGTTCGAACATGTGAGGGCTGCCAGTTCTATGCGAGGCAGACACATTTGCCGGCGCAGGAGCTGCACACCATCCCCATCTCTCGGCCCTTTGCGGTCTGGGGGCTCGACCTGGTCGGGCCGCTCAAGAAGGCACAAGGCGGTTTCACCTACCTCTTCGTAGCCATTGACAAGTTCACCAAGTGGATCGAAGCTAAACTAGTCGCCACGATCACTGCGATTAAGGCCAAGGAGTTCTTCCAGGATATCGTCGTCAGATTCGGAGTTCCCAACCGGATCATTACAGACAATGGTACCCAATTCAGGAGCGAAGAATTTCAAGAGTGGTGCGAAGGCATTGGAATCAAGATTTGCTTCGCCTCGGTAGGTCATCCACGGAGCAATGGGCAGGTTGAGCGGGCTAATGGCTTGGTCCTCCAGGGCCTCAAAGCCAGGATCTTCGATCACCTCAAACCATATGCAGCCCGATGAGTGAAAGAGTTACCGTCAGTACTGTGGGGACTCAGAACCACTCCTAGCCGAGCCACTGGGCAAACCCCCTTTTTCCTAGTTTACGGTGCAAAGGCGGTTTTGCCAACCGAGCTAGAATTTGGATCCTTGAGGATCCGGAATTACAAGGAAGCCGAGTCCGAGGAAGGCTGAGTGGTAGAACTTGATCAACTCGAGGAGGCTCGAAATGTTGCAGCCATCCAGTCGGCTAAGTACCTCCAGGGACTTCGGCGCTACCATTCCTGCAATGTCCAAAGTTGAGCCTTCTCAAAGGGAGATTTGGTCCTCAGAAGGAACCAGAAAAGTGAGCACAAGCTCTCTCCGATTTGGGAAGGCCCGTACATTGTGGAGGAGACGGTTCGACCGGGTGCCTATCGACTCAGACGTGGAGACGGCGCGGTTTTGGCGAATACTTGGAACGCCAAATAGCTGCGTCTCTTCTACGCTTAAGTTATGTATCCCGCCCCCGTGCATTAAATAAAGCTGCCGACTATCTAGTTCTTTGATCTGTCTTACCATGCTGTGACCAAGCCGGTCCCGAGTGGTTATCACCCTACTAGCGTAGCGTCTAATCCAAATGGTGCCGATACAAATTAGGCGGAAACGCGTGTTCGGGGTAAGGCCGCGACAAGCGGCAAGATCCGGACGTTTGTATTAGCGCACAAAAAAGGAAAGACGAAGCTAGGAGAGGGCACTAACCGCTCGAGAACGGCGATCTGTGGTTCATGAACACTTTCGGACACAGAAGTCGGAGCCACAGGTCCCTAATCGGTAGAAATTCGGCCCTCCAGCACCTCGCTGTAGGGGCTGGAGCTATCGACTAGGACAAACAATCTACAGAAAGACGATCAAATTTAGAAAGATACAAACGGCACCATTCTCATACTTTACTTCACGGTATTTACATTGCTAATCTGTTTTTCATTTTCTCGCGCTAAAAAAAAGGGGGGGTGGGGACGCCGGTGTTTGCTGATGGTGTCTGCTGCTGGTGCTGCTGCTGCTGGTGCGACCACTGGGGCAGCCGGAGTCGGGATCGCCGAGGTCAGGCGCGGCACGCACGACCCAGGGCCGCGAGGATCTTGTCCTCAACCACCCAAAGGGGTGGTATAAGGCGGACGAGGGCCGTGACGGCTAGGTTGTCGCGACGTTCGCGCCCTACCATCTCCATAATGACCTCAGCTACCTCAAAGAGCCCCGGCGCCACCTCCAACAAGGCGGCCACGGCGGTGGTGTCTCTGGCGGCCCCAGCCTCTTCCTCCGCCTCCAGTATGGCGAAGTCATGCTCCTCCCAGAACTCCGCCTCCTCCCAGCTGAAGAGCAAGCCGAAGAAGCGCTGGCGAAAAAATGCCGCGTAAGGGCCGACAAATCTCCTCATGTTAAACATGGAGGGAAGCTAGAAGAAGGAGAACAAGACTCAAAGAAGAGGGCGATCGCTCAAGAGCGGTAACGCCCCATTTATAGGCCATGCACAGCCCCGAAGCCGAGACGACACCATTTAAAGACACGGAAGACGAAGCGACGTTACGACGCTGCTGATATTCTCAAAGTACAAAGAAGATCAACACGTTGAACAGAACGAAGAGACATTTCGCCAGACATGTGTCAGGTGCATTTCAAATTAATTCAACCTTCCCGCTCAGTTGGCCCACCTAAGCGAGAAGTCCGGGGGCTAGGAGGCAACGACGTAAACTTGGGGGCTGAACCACTCAGCCAGGAGGCCACAACGTAAGTCCCGACGCTCGAGAGCTGCACACCAGCCACTTGGAAAAGTGTGCCTGGGGCGAGAAGGCCACGAGACAAGGTCCCGGCACTTGGGGGCCGTACCAATTGGCTGTAAACTCACTTATCGGAGAGCAAAGCAGACAAATTATATCCAAGTAAGGAATATAACGCCTCCAACAAGGAGAGTCAGCATTCGACATGAAGGTTCACATCGAAGTCAGAATTCAAGATTCTCTAACAAGGCCTGTGATGTACCGGAGACCTCTTCAAGGAGAGCGTTAGCCTTGTCTTCGTCACAGGCAAAGCCCTCTTTAACAGCTTCAAGGTCAACTCTAGGATAGTGAGATTTGACCACTGCCAACGCCTGGTTAGCACTCATGGTCGCCGACTCCATTGCGTAAGCCTTGATCCTGTCAGCTCCTCCCGAGAGAAGCGGAACGGCATCGTCTCCCTGGCTTGGTTCGGCTCCCTCGATATGCAGAAGGTGCAGGACTGGCTCGCAGGCGACGCGGAGCTCGGTGCGGCTTCGTTCGGCAGCGGTCATCTTCTCCTTGCATTCTGCACCAAAGCCAAGCTGCCATCAGAAAACGCACCCAGCACCAAGCACGTCTAATTCAAATCAAAGAAGCCTACCCTCCAGCTCTCGCTGTGTTTTCTCCAAGCCAGCCCGAGTTTCGAGGTTAGAACTTTCTGAAGCCTCTAGTTGTGACCTCAGCTCATCGATTGCGGAGTCGCGTCCTGAAACACGAGGGTGCCGTCATTCTTCCCGATTATTTAAGAAAGTGTCCATGCCAAACCCAGGGGAGAATCTTACCTTCGAGCGCATGCTCAAGCTCCGCCTTTTCCTCTCGGAGTGTCATGCACTGGGCCTCCAGCCCATGGACCTCTCTCCACCTTTCGTCGTCGATCTCGTTGATCTTGTCTTGATACTTTCGGTGCTCTTTTAGCTTGGGGAGCACCTTCCGAAAAAACTGTGATCTCTTCTCCGAGCGCTCCCCCATGTCCTAGGTGATGCGGCGAAGTCTCAGGTGGGGGCCAGCATTTCGTGATGTTAACAGACTAGAGAAAGATAGAAGATTTACCCTGACAAGCTTGCTGCACCTGACGGTGAGCTTGTAGAGTTCCATCCGAGCCGCAACCTCCGCTTCCTCGTCCTCCTCCATCCCGTTCCAGTCGGAACCCCCCTCACACCACACGGTCCGGTTCAGGGGCTTTGGGAGAGGGCCAAGCGGTGGTGGCTCTCGATGGACCTCCTCCACTTCGGGAGACGAAGCCGGGTCAAGCCCATCGACTGCCGGACCACTCGACGGCTCGGCGGTCGAGCCAGCAGCAGGAGGAGGCGGCACCCCAGGTGCCGAAGGAGACGGCGATCTAGCCGACGAGGAGGGGGTCCCCCTTGGAGAAGCCAGCTTCGGGGGCTCCTTCTCATGAGACTCCCCCACCGGGACATCCGTAGTGGGAATCTTGGGTTGTCAAAAAGGAAACATCGCAGCACGGGTAAGAACAAAAAGGCAAGGGTTACCCGAAAGAATACCTTCTGGATTTCTTAAACTTCATGCCAGGCCTCATCCAAGTCCCGGCACCACTCGGAGGGGAGCCCGACCTGACACCAGCAGTCGGGGCTGCTCCTGAGTCAGAGTGCCGGGGCTCTGCGCCTAGTGGCCCGGGGACACTGGAGGTCAAAGGCCCGGTCGGTGAGGGATCAGCAGCCTCCTCCACCGATTGCCGGTGCAGCTCATCGGCCGAAATGTCAGCCGCTCGCTTGGCCTGAACATTCCTCAGCCGAGAGAGGCCGACAACCGGAGCGTCAGAAAAGAAGGATTCACGCTCCTGAAAGGTGAACGATTGCACATTTTCAGAATCACAAATCAGGCAAAAACTATGGAACGACTTTTCGAGAGAGAGGGACGCTCACAGGAGGGGGAGGGCTCACCGCCGAAAACTTGTAAGGGCAGCCCCTGTTGGTAATCTCGGTGCCAGGCGCAAAGAAATCAACCACCCGCGCCGCCAATGCATCTCTCGGAAGGGGCGCGCTCGTCTCCCGGGTGGGATCCTGAGTCCCGCTATACTGGAACCCCAAATGGATTCTTTCCTTTAAGGGTTGCACCCGGCGCTTGACAAAGCTGATCGCGATCCCGGGGCCAGACAACCCCCGGCTTTTTAGATCATTGATCAACGCCAGAAGCTCGGTGACTTGGTTCAATCCGTCGCCATCTGGGGCATCGCCCCAACATCGAGAGGCTTTAGGGGCGCGGCCAGTGAAAGGGGCGAGAAAAGGATCAGCATTCGCACAATAGAACCACTCCCGCTTCCAACCTTGAGGGAAGTCTTGAGGGGGATGGCGAAGTAATGTTTCTTCAAGCCCTCTCGCAGCTGAAGTCCGGCGCCCACAATGACACCTGGAGCAGCCTGGTTCGGATGAGGCTTGAGCAGGAAGAGGGAACGGAACAAGTCAAAGTGAGGACGGATCCCAAGATACGCCTCGCAAAGTTGAACGAAGAGAGCGATGTGAAGAATGGAGTTGGGATTCAAGTTGATCAGCTCGATCTCGTAAAAGTGAAGGAGCCCTCGGAAAAAGGCGCTCCCAGGAACAATAAACCCCGCCAAAAGAAGGACTCGAAGACCACAATCTCATTCTCCAGGGGTATGGGGTAAGGTTCACCTGCGGTGGATCGGGCGGAGATCAACTCCAGCGGAGGAAGAACACCGGCCGCGACTAGCTCCTCCAGGCGGGACTCCGTAGTAATGGAGGCCTCCCACCCCGCGGTTGCCGGATCGGCGTTACCCTCCGACGACGACGAAGAGTCCGAAGAAGAAGACATCTCGAAGAAGTAAACCCTATGGGAGGAACCGCCGCAAGTCTTGGGCGCGAAACCGGAAACCCTAGGCCGCCAAGATCGCCAAAGGAGATTCGAAGATTTCTTAGCCATGGTGGTGGAGGGGCAAAGATGTCTTTACCCCAACAAGGGTTTCCTCATTTATAAGAAGTGAGTCTCAATTTTTTCCTTACGGCGGGAAAAAGCAAGGGCTTCCGTGCTTAATTCTGAGCCAGATCTAGGGCACGCCCCACGTTGGGCCGAGAGCTGTGTTGCGCAAAACGCGACTAGGTGTCAAGTCTGGTTCGAGGTTTGGGATAAAGTGCGCGCGCAAAACGCGACCAGGTATCAAGTCTGGTTCGAGGTTTGGGATAAAGTGCGCCCCATGATGGGCCTGAACGCCGGTCGCCATGGAAGATTGGGGCCGGGCACTTTTCGAACATCCTCCAGCGGTACGCTCCATAATTTGGGGTCAATTGCTGGTCACTGCGGCTTAGCGTGATTGGGTATCGTGGGAGGATTTTACCAACACGGTCTTAAGAATGCGCTCCATGAGAGTGCAAGGCCGCGGCGTGAATCCGCAGGCATTACTCTGAATGACCAAGGTATGCCCCATGAGGGTCGATTGAGCTTTGCAAGCCGATCGCCGCACACCGTAAACGGGCGCGAATACCGCCCAACCACGAGCCGACCTATTTCAGGTATGCCCCATGAGGGTCAATTGAGCTCGGCAAGCCAATTGCCGCACACCGTAAACAGGCGCGGGTACCACTCGGCCACGAGCCAACCAACTATGGTACGCCCCATGAGGGTCAATTGAGCTCGACAAGCCAGTTGCCGCACACCGTAAATGGGCGCGGGTACCACTGGGCCACGAGCCAACCAACTATGGTACGCCGCATGAGGGTCAATTGAGCTCTGCGAGCCGGTTGTCGCACACCGTGAACGGGTGCGAGTACCACTCGGCCACGAGCCGACCAACCACAATGACCCATCCCTCTATGCCCTGCAAAGATCGATGACGAGCGTAAGCGCTACTCGGACATCGGGTTGGGGAAAACATTGGTAATAATCCCAGCAATTAATAAGTCCTTTACGATCTTTTTTCCCATAAAATCTCTCTAACAGGACAAGAGGGGAAAATTCGATCTTAAAGCACTTGGGGGCTGCTGTGGGATGTCCGAGACGGGGGTCCCGCAGGAGAAGCCAACGCCCAACTGAGCCGAGGATGGAGCAGTAGGCCCAGAGCCTAGAAGCACTATGAAGAGCCCATAGCCATGGCCCGACTTCTTCCCCAAGGCAATTGGTTGTCCCCTCGACGAAGCTTCGCGCCGCGTCAGGACAACCCCGTCGAAAGTAAAGCCTGCGACCTGGCGCCGGCAGAGCCTGTAGGCACCAAAACCTGGCGGATCGGCAGGATGGGTCGGGAAAGGAACGACCAAATCCCCTGGACGTAGTGGGGTTCGGTAGACAGAGACAAACCACATACTCATGAATCCACCTTGTCCAGGGCCAGGTGGCGCCCATTTGTAATGTACCCTTCCCCCAGTATATAAGGGGGAGGGAACAACCCTGAAAAGGGGAGAGGAGAAAAAAACAGAAGAGAAAAAGGAGACCACATCCAGATATCCAAGAACACAGGACTAGGGTATTATCTCCTCCGCGAGAGCCCGAACCTGTCTAAAAAGATCGCCCTCGCATCCTTTGTTACCATCTTGCTCTGATCTCGCATGAATCCTCTAGAATCACAAATCTCATTGCCGGCGGAACCAATCGTCGACACCCACATTACTGGTCTAACAGTGATTTGTAATAGTATATAATGCATGTGTTCACGCTAAAAATGTGAAGTGGGATTCTTAGCCTCGAACACATAAGACAAACACCGGGTTTGAGCGTGCCAGTCAATTTGACCTGAAATTGACAAGGTAGAAGTCGTAAAAATCAATCAAAGCCAATAACGAAAGATTATCGGCGTAACTCTGGTCGGCTAAAAGCCGATCAGGGGATAACTAGATGAACCGATTAAGGCTAATCCAAGGGTAAAGGCAGATCGGCTTTGAGAGGAGATGCGCAATAAAACAAAGCAAATCGAACCTGGGGCGAAATCGGCGGAATCAACAAATTGGCGATGCGCAACTCTTTATTGATCTTGTCGATTTACAGAGGAATGCTTACAAAACTAGAAAATAACGAAAAGAACTGTAAAAGTAAATGTGTGATTGAGTTGAGTTGATTGCCCCTACGTCTCTTGGTTCGCCCTTCTTTTATATGCCTCGGCCGATTCGAGTCCATCGTAAACACGGCAACCGAGTCCATATCGGCCACGATCCGATCTTGGTTTCCAAATCCGTTACGATAATAGAATCTGTGTTGGTCACGATCTGATCTTCGGTCTCCAAACCCTAACTGTTAGCCTTTTCCATATTTGGGCCGACACTTTCGTACGTGTTAGTGTTTGGTGCAAACAGCATGTTAGATACAAACCTTTTTTAATGAAGCAATGACAGAAGTGTAAGCGTTGTGCTATCTACATGCGGACCTGCCCTACGATGGGCTAGGCTTTGAGTAGATTTTAGACCAGGATGTTACAATCTACTTAGAGATATGTACAGTTTTACTATTTGTTTTTGTTTTTAGTTAGTATTAAAGCTTTGTTCGTGAGATACAACTCATGGTTGGCATGGAGCAGTGGCAGAGAGTTTGGCTCCCCAATGCTTGGTACACCCTCATTGCTATACAAGATTCCATTGTGAAAATACAGAGCAGAGTTTGGGAAGATGAAGGCAGTCGCAATCATCAGAGACTCTGCAGTTCTCGTTATATATGTGATCACCGAACATGCCGGACGCACAACAGTGCGATCCAAAAATACAGCAATTGCAGCGGCAGCTGCGGCCTACGGCAAAACAGAAAAAATGACTAGTTACAGGAATCGCGTACACGTTAGCCTAACTACTGCATTGACCAAGCCTTGTTAATTTTGTTAGGAAACTGGGCCCATCGTAACCCATGTGGATTCTCCCGAAACTCTAGCTGTAGGTTATAAATAGGAGGCAGGGGGTCACCCCATTGTAGACGTGCAATCAGAATAATAAAGCAGAGTAGTCCCTCCTCATATTGTATCTCTCTCCCTCTCTCTCGGTTCTTCAGTTCAGATCTATTAGGCAACCCCGGACTATTCAATAGCGAGGTTGTCTAACACGTTATCAGCACGAAGCTCTACCGGCGAATAGATTGAAAGGTGAGAAAAGGTGAGAATCGAGGGATTGAATCTAATCGCTCGTTTGTATTTATGCATGCATCTAATCTACGTGGCACAAAGCTACGATACGTTGCAATTTGTGGCGTGCAGTTACCATACGCAACAACCGTTATAGATTATAGCACGAAGCTACGTTACATGAAGCTATAGTATATATTGCTATAGTACAAGTCGTCGGCCGCACACGAAGTGCCGCCGCCGGCTTGATCTCTCACGTACACAGTGCGCCGACCGCGCTTGAAGCTGTCGGCCGGCCGCACGACAAGACTGGCGCTCGAAGTCGCCTCGTCCCCGCCGTCACCCGAAGTGGCCCTGCCCGGCCCTCTGCACACGGCCGCCGCTGCACAACGCCCCCGACCACTGGCTCGGCCCTCCAAGCACACGCAGCGTGCTAGCATCGGTGGATTGCAAGCATGCATACGAATCCATCTATGCAGACTAGAAGTCCATGCATGCAGCGCGCTAGAAGTTTGGATATGCAGGCATATACGAATCCATCCATGCAGACTAGAAGTATGGATATGCATGCATATACGAAACCATTCATGCAGACTAGAAGTTTGATATGCATGTATACGGATCCATCCATGCAAACATGAATCAGTGGATTGCAAGCATGCATACGTATAAGCGGACTCAATTCTCGCTGAGCGGTGCGCCCGGCCGCCGGCCCACGAGCCGACGCTGCCCCGTCGCCTGGCCAGCAATGCCTCACCGCGCCTCGCTTCGTCGCCCAAACGCCAACGCCTGATCGACCCCACGCACCGACCGAGCCTTCGGCTCCACGCGCTGGGCTTGCAGCCAACCTCTAGCACCCGATCAGGCTGCATCTTGCGCCAAAAACAAGAAGGATGCCAAATTCTTTGGACATGAAGTCCAGCACTTGGAAAGTGCCTTTGTCCAATTGTAAGGAACCGATCGAAACTGAATCGGTTGGAAACCGAATTGGACCTGGCCATGGCGCACGGGGTGAGGGGGAAATTACCCCCTTACCCCTGGTTTCTTTCTTCTTTTCCTTTTTCCAAAAATCAATTACAGAATTCAGAAAGTTGATCAAGATTTCAGAAAATTGATTAAAAATAACAGAAAAACCCTGAAAATTCCTAGAAAATTCTAGAAAATATTATGGCGCTGGTTTTAATTCTTCTTAGTTTTATTTTCTTGCATGTATTTTTGCAATTATTGCCATGTTTAGAATACTAGAAATTGAAGCACACCGCACGAAGCGGCCACAGTCGCGCTAGAAAGGCCGACGCGCATGTAACTGACTGCGCTGCGCGCATGAAGCCGATTGCGCATATGAAATCGATCGCACGAAACCAATCAAGCGCATGAAGCCGATCGCGCACATGAAACCGATCGCATGAAGCCAATCACACGCATAAATCTAATCGCATGCACGAAGCCGATCACATACATGAACGAAGCTGTATTTATGAATCTTGTAGTTATGAATTTTGCATTTGTGAATCTTGTAGTTATGAATCTTGCATTTGTGAATCTTGTATTTATGAACCTTGTATTTATTGCCTTCATTAGTTTACTGGAAATTCATCAGAATTTGATTTATGCATTTATGAATTTTTGCAACCACTCTCTATTAGATTGCACGAAGTAATCTAATGAAAGAATCTTGTGAATATGCAAATACCTAACATTGTCAAACGTGAGTTTGAAGAACTGACCCCAAATGGTCAGAACTATCTCACATGGGCATCAAATTTGAAGATCATGCTTACGAGCAAGAAGCTCAAAGCTGCCACCGGCTTAGGGTCCTCGAAGGACGCACAACCTATTGCCGAGCAAAACGATCAAGCTTTGCCCTTTCTCAGGCATCACCTTTCAACCACTCTAAAGAATGAATATATGGCTGAGGTGAGTGCACTTGAATTATGGACTGCACTTCAGAAGCGGTTCGAGAAACTCAAGTCCACCATCTTGCTCCAAGCACAGCAAGATTGGGTTCGCCTGAAGTTTGCAGACTACAGAATAGTAGTTGTTAATGAATTTTGAATAATGAATTGTAAGCTCTCGAAAAGCATACATTTTCTTTTCTCATGAATAGTATTGCAATTTATTCTTTATTCCAGTATTCTTTATTTGCAAGCAATGTTTGTATTATTTTGCCATTGTCTGATTAGAATTATATTTCTTTTCATCTAGAAATCGTGTAGCGCCCAATGGAGAAAATATACATTGTTGATAGTGGCACAACACATATCATATTAAGAGAGTTGAAATACTTCCAGACGATCACGAGGAACGCTGGAAGGATTACGACAATCGCAGGAAGTGATACGCATATAATAGGCTCTGGAAGAGCTACAATTATATTGCCAATGGATATAACTTTGGTAATTGAAGAAGCCCTCTTATACCCTGAATCAACTCGCACTCTCTTAAGTTTCAAAGATATCTGCGCCAATGGGTTTCACGTAGAAACTAATGAAGAAAATGGCAAAGAGTATTTGTGCATTATAAAGCACGTGGAATATGGAAAAATGGTATTAGAAAAATGTCCCTCATATGAATCTGGGTTGTACTACACGAGAATCAATGCACCCGCAGTGTATACTTATTTGAAGACTGTCTTTAGAATCTCTGAATTGTTTTCTTTATGGCATTGTAGATTAGATCATCCTAGTTTTAGAACGATGAGAAATATAGTTAGCAACTCACAAGGTCATGGCATTAATGTTAAAAATTTCTCGAATCATGAAGATTTTGTGTGCCATGCATGTGCCACTGGGAAATTAATAACTAGACCCTCTGTTATGAAAGTGTAACATGAAATCCCTGCATTCCTGGAACGCATTCAGGGGGATATTTGCGGCCCGATCCAATCCTTGTTATGGCTATTTTGGTACTTCATGGTGCTCATTGATGCTTCCTCGAAATGATCGCACGTATGTTTGCTGTCAACAAGGAATCATGCATTCACAAAGCTGATCTCGCAGATCATCAGAATTAAGAATGATTTTTCTGATCATCGCGTGAAGTCCATTCGAATGGACAATGCCGGTGAATTTAATTCCAAGCCATTCGATTATTATTGCACAGCGACTGGAATAACTGTTGAGCACTCTGTACCGTACATCCATACGCAAAATGGACTAGCTGAAGCAGTCATAAAGAGGATTAAGTTCATAGCTCGACCGCTCTTGCAGAGTTGTAACTTGCCCAACAATTATTGGGGACACGCAGTCCTGCACGCAGCAGCACTCATCAATTATAGACCATCGGCCTACAACATCCATTCACCTATGCAATTAGTGCAAGGGGTCATCCCGAAGATTTCTCATCTTAGAAAGTTTGGTTGTATGGTATATGTAGCTATACCACCCCCACAGCGGACTGCAATGGGCCCTCTCCGCAAATCTGGGATATACGTTGGTTATGAGAGTGCATCCATAATCAGGTATTTGGAACCCATGACTGGAGACTTGCATACAGCCCGATTCGCTGATTATATCTTTGACGATGATCGTTTCCCGTCATTAGGGGGAGAGAATCAACTATTGGATGAAAAGTGCCGGACAATAATATGGCATTCCACTGGGATCCCTGCGCATGACCCTCGCACTAATGTAGCAAATCAAGAAGTCCAGAAGATAATTGATTTGCAGAATCTAGCAAATGAACTGCCTGATCATTTTTGTGATCTGAAGAGCGTGGTTAAGTCGCATGTATTAGCAAGAAATGCACCAGAGAGGGTGGAAATACCAAAGAAAGAAAAAGGTATCCCTCATCCCGCTCAGAGGCCTCAAAGAAAAAGAACTGGAAATATGGCTTCTCAAACCCAAAGTACCCAGAGAAGTCTGGGGAAAACTAGGCAAGAGGACTTACCACAGCCAATCACGAAAATGCCCCAAAGCAAGAAGGGAAGCCAGTTAAGACCTAGCACTGCAAAGAAGCCTGTGGAAAAGGCAATTCCAAATCTGAACCTTCCATTGGAAGAAGCCACCAAAAATAATGTGTGCGCACACATTGGCGGAGAAAAACTAAAGAAACTTGCTCCTGGAATGAGAAATAGCAGTGAAGAGCAAGTAGAAGTGCATGAAGTACACCATAACGAAATGGTCATATATTTTGTAATAACAAGAGAATCAATGAATAGAGCAATAGCCAATGTCGATGCATACTTTTCAAAGAAGATTACCACGATCATTTATCATGATCCCGAGCCTGCATCTCTCGCAGAGTGTAAGAAAAGGCTCGATTGGAAAGAATGGAAGAAGGCAATCACTGCAGAGTTAGTCTCTCTGAACAAAAGAGAGGTGTTTGGGCCTATGTGCCGTACACCTCCCCATATAACCCCGTAGGTTACAAATGGGTTTTTGTTCGAAAAAGGAATGAAAACAATGAAGTTGTAAGGTACAAGGCAAGGCTTGTCGCTCAAGGTTTCACTCAACGTCCTGGGGTTGATTATGAAGAAACCTATTCTCCACCCATGGGAGGAATTACCTTTATATACTTCATCTCAATGGCAGTCAACTTGAAGTTGAGAATAAACTAATGGATGTTGTCACAGCATATTTGTATGGAAACTTGGATTCAGAGATATACATGAAAGTAACAGAAGGTATCCCTATCCTAAACCAAGACAGGGTATTGAGTTGCATGCACCAGCCAGTTCACCCAAAAGCTTAAGCTTATGAGGAAAGACGAACAATTCACTTATATTTCAACACAGAGCAAACAGAAACCTATACAGTGTGAAATTAGAGAAATCACTGTATGGACTGAAGCAGTCAGGAAGAATGTGGTACAATCACTTGATTGACTTTCTCTGCAAGAAAGGCTACACGAACAGCGAAGATTGTTCATGTGTATTTATACAACGATCCCCAAATGGATTTTGTATAATCTCCGTCTATGTAGATGACTTGAACATCATTGGGACGGATGAAGAAATTGAAGAAGCATGCTCATACTTGAAGTCTGTGTTTGAAATGAAAGACTTGGGTAAAACTAAGTTCTGTTTAGGCTTGCAGCTTGAACATGTCCAAAACGGAATCTTGGTACACCAATCATCCTACACGCAGAAAGTGTTAGAGAGATTTGCTTTTGAAAAGGCATACCCCGCAAAGACCCCCAATAGTCGAAAGGTCACTCCAAGCAGACCTAGACCCATACAGGCCTAGAGAATAGGGGGAGTTCTGGGAGCGAAATTCACATATTTGAGTGCAATTGGAGCGCTCGTGTACTTTGCGACTAGCACTAGGCCGGACATCGCGTTCGCCGTGAATTTGCTGGCACGGTACAGTGCAGAACCCACCAAAAGGCATTTGAAAGGGGTGAAGGACATCTTCTGTTACCTCCAAGGAAGCAAAGATCTCGGCTTGTTTTACAGAAGAAATAATAAATTGAATTTGGTTGGCTATGCCGATGCTGGGTACCTATCGGACCCGCATACTGGCAAGTCACAAACCGGGAATGTTTTTCTTTGTGGAGGAACAACAATATCTTGGAAGTCGTCTAAGCAGACACTTGTCTCGACGTCGACAAATCACTCAGAAATCATTGCATTGTATGAAGCCTCCTGAGATGTGCATGACTTCAAAGAATGGTTCACCACATCTAGAAGTCATATGGTTTGAACATGGAACAAACCCCCACTATTATCTATGAAGATAATGCAGCTTGTGTTGCTCAACTGCAAATGGGATATGTGAAAAGTAATCTCACGAAGCATATCAACCTCAAGTTCTTTTATGCTCATGAAATGCATAAGATGAACGAGATAAAGATACTGCATACTAAGTCGTGTGAAAATCTCACAGATTTATTCACTAAGTTACTCATGGCATCTTCCTTTGAAAGATGCGTTAGGGGAATCGGGATGATGAGGCTTAGAGAAGTGCAGATTTCAGGGGGAGAATTTTCACATACTTCTACATAAATCTCAACCATGAAGTTTGAGTACCCAACGTGAATCTAGAAGATTAACATTGAAGTTTGGGTGACTTGTACTCTTTTCCTTAAGTAAGTTTTTCATTGAAGTTTTTTTACATAAGGTTTTTGATGAGGCAATCCGTGCAACACAGCAAGCGTGTGCTATGTACTCTTTCTTCAAGTATTTTTCTCACTATGTTTTTCTGGAGTTTTGATGAGGCATATGCATCTCGCGGTGAAGAGTACAAGGGGGAGTGTTAGGAAACTGGGCCCGTCATAACCCATGTGGACTCTCCCGAAACCCTAGCTGTAGGTTATAAATAGGAGGCAGGGGGTCACCCCATTGTAGACGTGCAATCAGAATAATAAAGCAGAGCAGTCCCTCCTCATATTGTGTCTCTCTCCCTCTCTCTCTATTCTCCAGTTCAGATCTATTAGACAACCCTAGACTATTCGATAGCAAAGTTGTCTAACAAATTTTACATCCGTCATGTATTGTAATGATGAATTTTCAATTAGCTGACTCAACAATCCACCTTTTACCATTTGGCTCCTCAAACTGGAATTTTTCTCGCTCCGCTCCTGGCATTAATTATGACCTGTCCGACGTTCAAGTTCGGATTGGCCAAATTTGAATCAGGCAAGGAAATAGAGGTGGTGTGATTTGGGGCTGCTTTGAGGGCTTGTCTAGATTAGAGAAAAACTCTACGACGGTATACCGTGGTTTTAAAGGGATAACAATCTGTCGTCCGATCAAATAGCCATGCGGGGCATCGGATCTTTGCTGCGTGCACGCATGATGCCAACACTTCGAGTTCGATACGCTGCAGTTTCTTCTTCCCATCTCTCCCTTGTTTTCCCCAACTGAGCGCTATCTTCAAAGGATTGGAGCCGTGGATGACGGTTTGACAGGCAAAATGGCAAGCTTGTTCAAAGGATTGGAGCCATGGGTCAGCTCGCTAGTGAGTTGCGGGTGCAGATGCTAATGACCCTAGGTGCGGCCAGAAACTCGCCCAAAATTCTGAGAAACTTTGTTAGGTCTCTTGGAACTTGCTCGAACCTTGATTGATTTTCATCAAGGTTTTATTTGTTTATTATGGAACTTGTTGAAATTTTTCCAAAACTTTGCTATGCCCATATGTAACATGCTTAGGGCCCGGTTTTAACGCAAAAATTTCACAGGAATCAGTTCATTTTTCACAGGAACAGGAGATTTTTCCCGCGTTCCAAACAGAACCTTAATCATGATAAAACATTTGAAACCTTCCGAAACTTTATGATACATGCTCAGATCCATTTGAAACTTCTACGAAACTCTTGAAACGCAACGAAGTCCTGTATGAATCGTTACGTGAAACCTTCTTGAAACTTCGATCTTAAATCCTAAAAACCTTAATGCATCCTTATGTAGTATTATACGTTGGAAAGTGCTTCCAACAATATAATATATATGAGCTAGGAGCTTCCAAACGACTAATGATTGGACAACTAGTTAGAAGGTGAACTCTACTCTCTATTCTCTTTGGATGATAGAAAGCAGAGGGCTTTCCCCTTTAGGCCTGCCTTCCGATGGACAGAGGAGGGAGGGAGGGAGGGAGGGAGGGTTTGATGGTTGAATGGGTGGACCTGATGGTAAATTTGACTTTTTCTTTGTATCTTGCGCTGTTGATGACTAAGTAGAGGCCGTAGATGTGAAAGACCATGTGGAGATCTACCCATGTGTATGATGGGTAATTAATTGTATTTGAGCTTGTGATGCTCATGTTTGAGTTTGAATTTAGCTAATTTTGGTTTTGAGAAATTTGAGTTGTTGAGGGTGGTCCTACCAGCGTTTGTGTAGCGGTAGTTATTTTCAAGAGCGAAATGATTAATAATGTTGTTGATTAATATTTCGTTGAGCAATGCTACGTGACGGTCTGCTTATCTGTGATGGTTGTAGGACGACGAAGCTAGGTCATGGTGAGGTGGAGGAGACCGGGGTTAAGCTAGGAGAGCCGATGTCTAGGCGGTCAGGCGCCGCCGGAGATGACCAAGGAGGGAGTTGCTGCGAACCGGGAGGACAAGTGAATGGCCTGGATGCTAACTTAGCCCCTACTTAAGCGAAGGAGAGCCATTGGATAATGGATTCGCGGATGGAATAGCAGTCAAGGTAGTATGTTTTGAGAAGTGTGTAAAATTTGTTACGGTATTGGGTTGTGGGTTAACCCATGTATGAGTAAGGGAGTGAATCTTAACCCTTGATGAGGTTTTTTGATAGCCAAGAAGGTAATCCAAGAGCGGAGATTGCCCCAAGGTTGCTATAAAATAGAGGGGTACAGCATGCATCTTCTCTCAAATCTTTGGAGAAGGATTTTGGTTTTGCTCCTTTAAGTTTTGCCCACCTTGTTGTGAGGCTTTGTAAACCTTTCCTCTCAAAACAATAAAAGTTTCATTTCCGCACTTTAAATTCTTGCAATTTAATTTTCACACATTAAATTCTTGCAATTTAATTTTCGTACATTTGGATTTGCCTCCCCTCCTTCTAATTGCTTTTGGTCCTTTCACTGACGATGAATGATTGATAGATGAATCTTGTCTAGATTATATCCCAATCATCTAGGCAAACCTTCTTGTCGAAGGTTGTAAAATCGACGGTAAATTTATAAACGGGTACCTTCGGTGACCGCAGGATCAACAGAACAGGCAAAGCACAAATTAGACAAGTTCAGGCCTCTGATTCGAGTAATACCCTACTCCTGTGGTTTGGCACTATTGAATCGCTAGAAGTAGAATGCAGATCGGGGGGATCTGGCTCTAGTTACAATTGAGACAAAGGCTAAAGCTAAATCTACTCTCTCCATTATGACCTAGCGGGGGCTCCCTCCAGGCTTCGTCTTGTCCTTGCTTCAATTGCCGGCCCCCTGCTCTGTGCACCTCCCTCTGCTATTATAGCTGGGTCCATCATCTTCTGGAGATGTCGCCGGGTGAAGAATCCGAATCGTACCCAATTAGGGAATCCTTGAATCGAGATCCTTGTAAGGTAACTAACTTTCCTTACTATCTGGCGTACCCAAGTTAATCTCCTTGTTCGGGGAGCATGATCGAGTCCTTCCAGATATGGGGATATCCCTTCTGTTATCATCTCGCCCACGGAAATAGGGTCCTAGATGTACAGAATTTGCGGTATGATTTTCATGTTTTCGTTGCGCATACATATCCCATATTTAGATATTCGACAGTAGCCCCCGAACTCTGTTTAGCGATGGGTCCGTGCTGAGCGCTAGGTCGATTACTGTCAAGTTTTGACTTGAGCGAGTAATGTCGTACATGCTCATAGTCGAACGCTTCGAGTAGGGTCGGACTACTAAGGGTTGAGTAGGGAGATGCTGGATCGATAGCCCGATCGTCAGCCCTCCTCAAGCTCCTAACGTATCTGCCCACGGCTCGATATCGACTCTAAGAACTCGATGCTGGACAAAGTTAAGGTTTGATTTAAAATATCAGGAATACGCGGCATTAAATTCTACAGCCTGCAAAAAGCTGCAACGCTTCGTGTACGCAACCATCTTTCCAACTGCCCCTCCGATTGCTGCGCCGTTCAAAGGGGATGGACTCGCTCGCTATGACCAGGTATCCTATATATATTTATGCTTTCGAGAAAACATCAGTACTCATTCCTACGAAAACTACACCACTTCTTGCTTTCTTTCTCACCCTTTTCCACCGAAGAAAACTCTACGCCCTTTTTCAATGGCGTCCGGTTCTCATGCGGCGGCCGCTGGAGGCGATGTCCCAACTAAGACTAATGAGATGGCATTCGAAGATGTGGGCCTCAAGAAATGTTGGCAACCCTCGATTGTGACTGAGGAGCATCTTGCCAAGATGGAGGAGGCAAGCCACATTCCTCCTCGTGAATTAGTTCACTAGCGCCCATCTGCCGGTGAGCCATACCCGACTCCGATGAATGAGGATGAGACAGTGGTCTTCATGCCCTTCTTCCTTTGTAGTTTGAATTTTCCACCGTCTTCTTTCCTTCGGTTCGTCTTGGAGTTCTATTTTGTCCAACTCTTCAACTTGACGCCCAATTCGATCACCATGCTGAGTGTGTTTGTCCACCTCTGCGAGGCATTTTTGGGCATCAAGCCTAGTCTTAAACTTTTATGTCACTTCTTTATTTTGACCAGGATAAAACATGACGTGGTAGGGGGTGCAGGATTTCGCCTCAGCCATGGGAGATCTAGACCCTACATCATCATTCCTGTTACCTCTTCCTGGCAGTCGAACTAGAAGAAAAAATGGTTTTACATCACTTCCCCGGACACCGTCAATTGTCCACTGGCTTAATGCAGCCTCTTCATTCACCCCAACAACATCTGGTCCCAAGCTCCTCCGTCGACTGCCCGTAACGCTTTTTACGTAAAGAAGGTCGAGGAACGAAAGAAACGATACCAGACAGGATGGGATGTCGCGCGTGATTTCATCACCCGGCAACTCAGTCTGCTCAAATGCCGTGACCACCCGGCCTGGGATTATGAGGGGGTCGAAGATTCCACCAGAGATTCTCGCAAAGGTGAGTGTTTGTCGAAACTTTGCCTTCTCCGCTTTTAGGCGGCCTTGAGCTGACGCGTCGTCGTTTCTTGCTGCAGTCGAGCTGCCTACGAGCATTACTTTTCAATTGAACAAGATGTTCCATAGCCCGGACCCTAGCCCGAGTGGCATTAGAGGATATTCCAAACACTTCCCCCGGCCTACGGTAAGTACGTCTTTTGGTGGCATGCAATGCATCGTCCGTGCATATGTTGCCTGCTTCTGACTGACCTTACTCCAGGAAACGGTATTCGAGGATGAGGGTGGGTCCTCAAGGGGAGCCGTCGACCTGGAGGGTGAAAATCCGGCCCTCGAGGATGTTGATCTCATCGAGGATGAAAATGTCCTGGAGCTTCAGGTGGCTGTGCCATTACCCGAATAGGAACAAACTCCGTTCGCCCCTACGAAGGACGAAACGGCGCAAGACCGGGCATTGACTCTTCTCCCTCGAGATGGGGATTCTTTGTCTCCCGGGTCTCCCCGTCCTAGTAAAAGGGCTCGGACACGATTGTCGGGGCCATCCAACCAGGTGAATTTCAATTCCTCACTCGCCTGTTATGAGCATTCTTCTAGATTTATCCAACGACTGATGGATGAACAGCGGGATGATCTAAGGTTCGGTCTCTAGGCATTGGTGATGTACCCATGGGCCTCTCCTCGATCAATGCCCCTCCGCCCGATGAGTAGGTACTCTTGTCGTTCTCGGGCGATAGTCAATGCTCGATCGTTGCCTAACCAGTTGTGTGCTTCAATCCATAGGTCGATCCTGTGGTGATCGACCCGTTACCTATAGTAGCCACCCTACAGGCCAAGGCGACGAAAGTGAACCCGCCAGGGAGGAGATTAAGAATCAAGGCTTTCGCGGTCGCGTAAGTCTATCATCTTTTCTCCTATTCCTTTTGATATTTTAATAGTAGTCTGACGAGAATCGTCTCGTAGGAAGATGACGCATGGTGGTCCCCCGACGGGGACTTCCAACCCTGCTACTGCTTCTGTTGGTACCATCCTCCCTTTAGTGACGTTACCTCTGACCGTGACACTACCCTTGCCGAATCTCCAGGCGTTTCTTCAAGACTGCCCCGCGCTGAGGGATAGCTTGCTCTGGCTCGAGACATTTAGCCGACAGCAATAGGAGCAACTCGCGACTGCCCGCCGAGAGGTTGTCGAGGCACGAAATGAGTCGGCAAGTCTCAAGACTCAGTTGGAAATGGCCTGGGTAGAAACGGAACAAGCTAGGGTCGAGCGGGACCAAGCCAAAGAGCAAGCGAGCGCTAGGTACACCCAGTTGCGGTCAGACATTGGACATTATATGAACAAATTGGCTCGCCTGGCCACTGCGTACATGCTGGGCAAGATGGGGAGTCTCTAGCTGAACTTCGATCTTCGCTGTCAGGATGCCTGCAGCCCGAAAGATGTTGCCGAGGATGTACAATATTTTGAGGATTCCGCTGCCACGTTTGTGTACAAGCTGGGGCTATCATTCGAAGATGGGGATGACATGAACCAAGACTCTTGAAATTGCTTTCATCTTTGTACAGGACCATATCGGTAATGCCAGTGATTTTGCTCAACTAACTACACTTTTGCTGTCTTCTCCTTGTTTATGAGAAAATGTAACACAACGTAGGTGCAAATTCTCTATAGCACCCGTACTGCTCTTCCATGACTTAGGACAATGTCTGCATGCTTTTCTGAGAACCCTTGTTAGGTCAAGACATGTAACACCCCAAAATTGTACTTGTCCTAAATTCATGTGTGATTTGGCACTTTGGTGAATTTTTGGAATTTTCTGGAATTTATTTGGATTTAATTGGAATTTATTTGAATTTATTCCATTTTGAAATAATTAAAGAATTTAATTTTGCAAATAAAATTTTGTTGGAAATATTTTATTTGAGTCCAAAATGATCCAAAGTATTTTCCAGAATTTTTCTGGAATTTTTCTGAGTCATTTGCTATTTTTAATGAATTAAATGAATTCATCGGGAATTATTTTAAATATTAAATCGCTGGAAATTCAAACTCGGGTCAAGTATCGTTCATCCGACCGAAGTCGAACCCGAAGTCGGACTCGAGTCCGACCGAGCCACGTGACTCGACCGAACCCACTCCTAACCCTAATCAATCCCAACCGTTGGATCAAGATCCAACGGCCGAGATCCGCCTGCACGGTTCGAGCCGTATCCGCCCGGATCCGATCGCGCTGCGGCGATCGTGGCCGCTGATCGCGCCACGTGGACGGGCCGAGAGTCGCCGTCTTCGCTGAGACCGAGCCGGACTCCGCTGGCCGAGCGCGCCAGGATCGACTAGGGCTCCGCCGAGCACGCCTCCGGCTATTTAATGCCCGGACCGCACTCGAGTATCGCCGTGACCTTGGCGCTACTTTTTGCCCTAGCTTGCTAAGCCCTAGCAGCCGCCGCTTGCTCGGGATTGCTCGCCGTAGTAGCTAGGTATCGTGGGTGGTTTTTCTCACCTTCCGCCGCCGCCCGCCGCCGCTCGAGGAGAAGGAGGTCGAACCGGATCCTCGAGCCAAGGCGACTCGAACGTGACCCGCGACGCCGGAGGAGCCTCAGTAGCGCCGCCGGGCTCGCCATCGCTCCGCCTCCGGTGCCCAAGCTTCGCTGCGTGCCATCGCCGACTCGCGAGCTCGTGGATCGCCGATCCAGATCGGACGGTTGAGGTGAGTTCACGTGTTATAAACCCGAGTAGATCTGGACCGTTGGATCAAGATCCAGCGGTTCACAATCGCCACGCGGCCGTAGCAAAGGCGATTATAGGATTAGATCTCGACCGTCCGATCTAAATCGAACGGCCCACGATCAACGAGTAGTTTCAACGTGTTAACCCTGGATCTAATCCGCGCCGCTGAATTTCAAATCAACGGCCGTGATTGGCGCCACGCGTGTCGGGAAGTTGGACCGACGCTGTCGGGCTGGCCCACGCAGCTGGCAGCGTCGTGACGCCGACACGCGGGCCCGCGTGTCGAGGGCCCGCATGTCGCTGGTCGACCCGCCAAGCGCCGACGTCACCCATGACGTCACAAAGGTCCCACTGCCAAGACCGTGGTCGAGCCGCCGACGCCGGCGATGACATCACCCGAGAGGGCCCACATGTCTCCTCACGTGGAGTCGTGGATCGAGTCCACGGTGGACCCGAGCCGAGCGTGGACCAAGTCCATGGACCACCGACGCCACCGCCCAATCAGAGGCTGCCACGTGTCCTTGCTGACGCAATAATTAATTTCCGAAAAAAGAAAATGATTTATTAATTCGAAATATTGATTCAAATTTAGATTCAAACTTCAAACGCTTATAACTTTTGCGTTTCAACTCCGATTTGAGTGATTCAAATTTCTAAATTTGTATAAAATTCAGATCTACTCAAATATGAATTTTATTTAATTTTTGGACTAAAGTTTTTCTCTGTAATATTATTTAATTGATTATTTAAACTTTAATAAATCATAACTTTTGCATTTTAACTCCAAATTTGACGATTCCAGTTTCTAAAAATCCAGAAAATTACGTTCTCTCTGTTTATGGATTTTATTTGGAGTTTTGGGATGTTTTTGCCTATTGTTTATTGGGTATTTGCTATTTGCACGCTTTACGAGTAGACGTTGAAGTGCCTAAGGATTCGAGGAGAAGTGTTGACTCAGGATCCAACTCAAGACCAAGAGCAAGTACTTTTGAAGGCAAGTTGTGCTTTGACCATATTGATCCTATTTCAAATCTATTTTGATTTAAACTATTGCATGCTAGTTCAAGTAGAAAGATACTTTGATTAAACATGGGGTTAGATAAATACCAATTTGCTATATGACACCTTGATTACTTAAGTATGTGCCATGACCCTTTGTCACCCTAGTTGTGGTTTACTAGTTGGACATTATTAAATTGCCAACATGGGTTTAGATCGTTGTAGTATGTCGCTTAGACACGCTACGTGCTCATGACATGATTTTGGATAATCAAATGCTAATATTGACTTAATGATATATTGAACCTGTTTTGGAAAAGTATCATGTGATGTTGATGGCACGTGGTGCATGGTAATCAACGGGTTTGATAAACAGTTTTCGGCCGGGGCATGTGGCAAGAGTAATCGTGGGCCAGTTGTGGCATTGGGGATGTTGATTTGGTTTTTCTGTAGTCTTGCCCTGGTCACTCTAAGGACTTAACCTTGCAAGCCTTTGAACTGGGTCATACTTGCAACCACATGGTCGGAATGGGACGGCCCTAGTTGATTAAGTCGCTAAGGACTCACTTGTGGAGCCTCAGGGTGTCAATTACACCGCTTGTGTGATTGTGCGGGGAGCGATCGTGGCTGTGGCCAGATACCCATCTAACGGTGTGTTGGTCCCATACTTCGCCTTGGCTAAGGGAAGGGATGGTGTACAGCACGAACCGGAGAGGACCACCTGTGTTGTTTGAGGCTTCCGAAAGGCTTTGTTACTGAACTCGCCTTTGTGGTGTTTGATTGTATCTTGTGGGTAAAGTGCATAACCTCTGCAGAGTTTAGAATCTATTTAAATAGCCGAGTCCACAGATCGACAATGCTCGGAATTACAGTCAAGGGTTAGACTTTCTGAAAATAACTTGGATTTGAAAAGTTGGGTTGGTTTAGTAAAGAAGTTGATGGAAATGTGGTTTAGGATGGGGAAAATGTTTATTAAATTTCTTGAGAAGTTATTTATGCTTTACTTATTTCTACTGCTTTCGAATCTACTTTTATTACTTGTCAAAAGTCAAGCATCGCAAATATACCTTGAGCTATTCCTTTGTACCAAGCCATGCATATAGTATATTAGCTTGCATTCTCAGTGCATGACTTGTCGAGTACCAAGTACTCACCCTTGCCTCAACACAATACCGCTTGAAGAGGAGATTACGCCAGCTGAGGAGGATTTCCAAGAAGACCCGTCTACTTAGGATGCGAGCCCGGCTTGCTCGTGGTATAATGGATGGCGCCACGGGTTATTTGATTTTCCGCTGTTATTTCTCTTTTAATAAGTTTCGCCTCGCGAGGCATATATTTGTAACTTGGCCATAAGGTCGAGTAACCCTTTGATTATTTAAATAAAGTACTTTGATAGTATCGTTTGGTATGATTGTGATATATACCGATGTTAAGACTGTGTGCACTAGCGCTGCCTCGACTAGTGCTGAATACACAGAGGGTCCTGATTTGCAAATTCGGGTCCCGACAGAGGTGGTATCAGAGCCATACTTGAATGTAGGCTCAACCCTAAGTTAGAATGGTCGTAGTGAGGATAAAACCTATTTTCTAAAGCTAAAAATTTGTGAAGACAAGAAATGACATCTCGACTTACCCCCTTCTCTCTTTTCTTGTCTCTTGCTGAAATTTTCCCTTACCTTGTCACAATTGAAAAATTCCGAGTTCTTACGTAAAGCACGCTTGTGACAGATGGAGGAAGAGTTCAACTACGTTGATCTGGGAGTTGGTCACGCCGCAGAGCTTTGGCACATGCTACAGACTCTCGGAGATTTTGAGAAGCCCCAATACCAAGTGGAAGTGATCAGCAAGGTGATTGATCAAGGCTTGTGACGTGAGGATTGAAGTACCTGCTAGGAAAAAGGGCCCAGGCAATCGCCCGATACACTGCACTGCCAGGAGATCCACAATGCAGATGGGTATCCAAGAAGTATCACGACGAGCAATGCGGCACATTACCCGTATCTACGCCCGAGAATTGGAGAGTACGGTGTTCCGTTACCATCCGCGCAGCGATAACCTTCTCGACCCGAAGGAGATTCAGGATGAGGATGCCACGGTGACACAGTTGGCACGATTTGTCGTCGCCCAGGAGGATGTACTAGATAATACAAGCAAGGAGCTACAGAAGGCCCGCAAGGAGATCACGACAGAGAAGAACAGATGGCAGGAAGCTCAAGAGTATGTGGCACACCTTTTGCGAAGGATTGACGAGTTGGAGATGACTTTGTACGGACTGCACCCGTGAGCCAAGATTTGAGCTACACGAGCCAGATCCAGAGGAGTCGATCTCGATGAGGACATCGCTTCTTCGACTACCACAGATGACACGATTCTTTGGACATGGCAATCGCTTTCGCGCCTATGCCGCAAAGATCCGCACCCAGGCCGTTGAGGTTTTCTCGATGAGTGAGCATAGGTTCTATAGTGAGACTCCTTCGCCGAGTCGAGTCATAGAATAAAGAGTCACCCTTTAGGCGTTAGACTCCAGAGTTAGTTCGATTTGGATTTGCTTTGTTTGTCGAGTGTGCAAGATGTGTTGCAAGGCCCTTAGGCATTGTAAGCAGCCATACCAAGTTATTAATAATAAAGTTGGACCTTAAAGTTACCCCTTTCGCCCCGCATAAGTTCCATACTACTTGTCTATTCTTGTTTCCTCTCATCTCTAAACCTAGAGCAAATCGACAGATGGTGAACACCCGTGGGAACTTTGGAAGCAATGGGAGTGGTTCTCGCCACAGAAAACCCCAATGATAGAGCACCAAAGACCGCCATTGATATGCAGAATTTTGGAGCATTTCTTGCTGCTCAGACTCGCTTGATGCATGCTATGATGCAACAAATGCAGCACGTCATCGCCAGGCCATCGCTAATCAAGTTAATCAGGGACCACGCTGTAATACAAGGCCAGCCGAGTTCATGAGGACTCACCCACCCACTTTCTCTCGGGAATGCCAATCCATTGGAGGCCGATGATTGGTTAAGATCAATCGAGAGGAAGCTACACATAGCTCAATGCATAGGGAATGAGAAGGTACTTTACGCTTCTCATCGCTTGGAAGGAACAAATACGAATGGTGGGAGAACTTCGTGCCACGCAGAGAACCCTCAAGATATCACTTGGGAAGAGTTCACACCGCATTCCGACAAGATCACGTGCCTGAAGGAATCATGGACCTTAAGAAGGAGGAGTTCAGAGCATCGAAGCAAGGTAATCAGCCATGGTCGACTACTGAACAAGTTCACACAGCTAGCACGCTACGCACCGAGGATGTAGCGACAGATAAATCCGCATAGCCTCGCTTTATGAAGGGACTTAACTCAGGATTGCAAGTAGGGTTGATCACCCACACCTTTCCAGATTTCCAAGAGTTGGTGAATAAGGCACTTATTCTTGAGGACAAGCGCAAGGAACCGGATGAGAACAGAAGCGCAGGATGCAACAAAGAAGGATCACGCCAGGAACGCAACAGCGCTTGAGAGTTGCACCAAATCAATTCTTCGATTCCAACCACAGAATGCAACAAGGACACCATCCTCAAAGACCAAGACCTGCCAATCAGAACTACCAAACCCCACTTCGCTAGAAACGCTTACTCCAGTGCAACAAGAAGGAACAAGTGAGGCGTTACATAACCGCAACGAGCCAGACACTTTGCCAACAGCTTGTCCGAAGAAGACAGCAGGAGCGACCCGATTCGCTTCAATCTAGGAACCACCAGCCTAGGACGCCAAAGCAGAGCCACACCCTGCACCGTGGTGAGAGGCCGGGTCAACCATGTCACCGCAGATGCACCGCAAAATGCTACTGACGTCAGATCGGGTAAGTTACTTGTTAACTCAAGCACTGCAATGCTTTGTTTGACTCGAGCTTCAGATTCGCTTGTTTCGCAAGGCTTTGCTACTAGAAATGATTTAAGGATTGCAAGACTTAAGTGCATGCTTTTAGTTCAAACCCTGGTTCCGAACTCCGAACGAAAGTAGGATGTTCCGGGTGAGAATACTAATAGGTGGAATAGAATTCCTAGCAAACCTTTTAATTTTGGAGACCTGCACCTTAGACATCATATTGGGAATGGATTGGTTATCCAAGCACAAGGCCGTATTGGATTGTGGACGAAGGACTATCTCGCTTGAGAGCCCGTGTGGGAAGAAAGTGGAATTTCAAGCCACTGCAGCTTAGAGATGGACAGTTGATGATTAACAGTACCAAGGCAATCAGCATAGAGGATGTCTCAAGAGTGAATGAGTACCCAGATGTCTTTCCCGAAGATCTACAGGTATGCCGCGACGAGGACATAGAGTTTGTGATAGAGCTTGTACTGGTACAAGACCGATAGCAAAGAGACCCTATCGGATGTCTACCGAGGAGTTGGTAGAGATGAAGAAACAGCTAGAAGAGTTAATGGAGAAAGGATTTATCGACCGAGTTCGTCGCCGTGGGGAGCACCGCTTTGTTTGTCAAGAAGAAGGACGGGAGTTTCAGGATGTGCATTGACTACCGTGCACTCAATGAAGTCACCGTGGAAGAATAAGTATCCGCTACCCAGGATTGATGATTTGTTTGATCAGTTAAGAGGAGCCGGAGTTTTCTCCAAGATTGATCTCGAGATCGATACCATCGCTTGAAGATCCGATCGTAAGATATTCAAGATCGCATTCTCGCCAAGATATGGACATTACGAGTTCACAAGATTATGTCCTTTGGGTCGATTTAATGCGCCAAATTATTTCATGAATATGATGAATAAAGTGTTCATGGAATATTTGGACAAGTTTGTCGTCGTGTTCATAGACGATATCCTAATCTACTCCAAGACAGAGGATGAACATGCCGAACACTTAAGGCGAGTTTTGGAAAAGCCGAGGAACAAAGAACTTTTCGCCAAGTTCAGCAAGTGTGATTTTTGGAAGGACAAGGTGGAGTTTCTTGGACATGTAATGACTGCAGTATGAGTCGCCAGAGATCCAAGCAAAGTAGAAGCTGTGGTTACATTGGGAGCACCAAGACTGTGACCCATTCGAGTTTCCTTGGAATGGTAGGATACTACCGCGCTTTCATTGAAGGCTTCTCGACAATTGCGAAACCTCTTACGCAATTGCCAAGAAGGAAAAGAAGTTTGCATGGACGCCGAGAATGTGAGAAAGGATTTCAGAGTGAAGAAGCGATTGACATCAGCATCAGTGTTAGTTCTACCGGATGTTGCTCAAAGCTTCGATGTTTATTGTGACGCATCGCGCCAAGGACTTGGATGTGTGCCGATGCAGAATGGAAAGGTTGTCGCTATGCATCAAGGCGCTTGAGGCCGCATGAGGAAAATTATCCGACACATGACTTGGAGTTAGCCGCCGTAGTGCATGCTTTGAAGATATGGCGTCACTATCTCGATTGGAAACAGATGTGAAGTGTATACGGATCATAAGAGTTTTAAGTACATATTCACCCAATCGGATCTGAATATGAGGCAGAGGAGATGGTTAGAGTTGATCAAGGACTACAATGTTGGAATCCATTACCATCCCGGAAGGCCAACGAGTAGCCGATGCTCGAGTCGGAAAAGCCATACCGTGAGTACGTTGCTAGCCACAAGCCAGGATGAGTTATGTAAGGATTTTCAGAAAATGAAGATTGAGGTTGTACCTAGCGGATTCTTGGCCGTGACCGAAGTAAAGCCTACCTTAGAGGACCAGATCCGAGAAGGATGAAGGATGATGACAAGATCCGCAGGATTAAGTCCATCAAGGAGGAAGGCAAGGCAGAGGACTTCAAATTGGATGAGCAGGCACGTTATGGATGAAGGGTCGGATTTGTGTGCCTAACAAGGAGGAGTTAAAGCGATCGATTTTGGAAGAAGCCCATGACTCCAAGTACTCAATTCACCCCGAAGCGCCAAGATGTATCAGGATCTCAAGGAGAGATTACGTGGCCGAGTATGAAACGTGAAGTTGCCGAGCATGTTGCATTGTGCGACGATGCCAGAGAGTCAAGGCAATGCATCGAGACCAGCAGGATTGCTACAAATTACCAAGATACTCCGAGTGGAAGTGGGAGGAAATCGGAATGGATTTCATTACGGCTTGTCAAGACTCAAGGGGTTATGACTCCATATGGGTTATAGTGGATCGCTTGACCAAAGTAGCCCATTTTATCCCCGTGAAGGCCATTTACTCGGAGAGAAGTTAGCAGAGTTGTACATGATCAGGATTGTTTGTTTGCACGGAGTGCCAAAGAGGATTGTATCGGACAGAGGTACCCAATTTACCTCAAGATTCGGAATAAGTTGCATGAAGCCATGGGAACCCGCTTAAACTTCAAGATGCCTTATCATCCACAGACGGATGGACAGACCGAAAGAGTCAACCAGATTCGGAGGATATGTTGAGAGCTTGTGCATTGGCTTATGCTACCTCTTGGGATAAAAGTTTGCCGTATGCCGAGTTCGATTACAACAATAGTTATCAGGCTAGTTTACGATGTCACCTTTTGAGGCATCAGATGGTCGACTCGCCTGACGCCATTGAATTGGAATGAGACCGGCGAGCGCTGTCTTTGGGCCTGATATTCTTCAAGAAGTCAAGAACAGTCGCCATGATTAGGGAAAGGTTGAAGATAGCCCAATCTCGACAGAAGAGTTATGCCGACAATCGTCGCGAGATTTGAGTTTTGGAACCGTAAGACTTTGTATACCTCGAGTTACGCCTCGGGAGTTAAGAGGTTCCATGCCAAAGGGAAACTTGCACCCTGCTATGTTGGACCATTTAAGATTTTGAGCCGCAGAGGCGAAGTTGCTTATCACCGGAGTTGCCACAAATGCTAAGGAGTACATGATGTGTTCCATGTGTCCCAGCTTAAAGAAGTGTCTCCGAGTTCCCGAGGAAATGCATACACCGTTAGAATCAATTGAGTTGCAAGAGGATTTGACTTATAAGGAGTATCCCGTGAGGATTCTAGACACAATGGATCGAGAAACTAGAAACAAGTCAACCCGCTTCTCAGAGAGTTCGATGGAGCAACCATGAAGAAAGCGGCGACTTGGGAGCTGAAGAGGATTTGAAGAAAGAATTTCCAAACCTATTCCTTTAGTAAGCCACGAATCTCTGGGACGAGATTCTATTAAGGGGAGGTTTGTAACACCCCAAAATTGTACTTGTCCTAAATTCATGTGTGATTTGGCACTTTGGTGAATTTTTGGAATTTTCTCGAATTTATTTGGATTTAATTGGAATTTATTTGAATTTATTCCATTTTGAAATAATTAAAGAATTTAATTTTGCAAATAAAATTTTGTTGGAAATATTTTATTTGAGTCCAAAATGATCCAAAGTATTTTCCAGAATTTTTCCGAATTTTTCTCGAGTCATTTGCTATTTTTAATGAATTAAATGAATTATCGGGAATTATTTTAAATATTAAATCGCTGGAAATTCAAACTCGGTCAAGTATCGTTCATCCGACCGAAGTCGGAACCCGAAGTCGGACTCGAGTCCGACCGAGCCACGTGACTCGACCGAACCCACTCCTAACTCCTAATCCATCCCAACCGTTGGATCAAGATCCAACTACCGAGATCCGCCTGCACGGCTTCGAGCCAGATCCGCCCGGATCCGATCGCTGCGGCGATCGTGGCGTTGATCGCGCCACGTGGACGGCCGAGAGTCGCCGTCTTCGCCGAGACCGAGCCGGACTCCGCCGCCGAGCGCCGCGGATCGACTAGGGCTCCGCCGAGCACGCCCCGGGCTATTTAATGCCCGACCGCACTCGAGTATCGCCGTGACCTTGGCGCTACTTTTTGCCCTAGCTTGCTAAGCCCTAGCAGCCGCTTGCTCGGATTGCTCGCCGTAGTAGCTAGGGTATCGTGGTGGTTTTTTCTCACCTTCCGCCGCCGTGGCCGCCGCTCGAGGAGAAGGAGGTCGAACCGGATCCTCGAGCCAAGGCGACTCGAACGTGACCCGCGACGTCGCGGAGGAGCCTCAGAGCGCCGTCGGGCTCGCCATCGCTCCGCCTCCGGTGCCCAAGCTTCGCTGCCATCGCCGGACTCGCTGAAGCTCGTGGACCGCCGATCCAGATCGGACGGTTGAGGTGAGTTCACGTGTTATAAACCCGAGTAGATTCGGGACCGCTGGATCAAGATCCAACAGTTCACAATCGCCACGCGCCGTAGCAAAGGCGATTATAGGATTAGATCTCGACCGCCCGATCTAAATCGAACGGCCCACGATCAACGAGTAGTTTCAACGTGTTAACCCTGGATCTAATCCGCGCCGCTGAATTTCAAATCAACGGCCGTGATTGGCGCCACGTGTCGGGAAGTTGGACCGACGCTGTCGGCCGCTGGCCCACGCTGGCGTGTAGACGCCGACACGCTGGGCCCGCGTGTCGAGGGCCCGCATGTCGCTGGTCGACCCGCCAAGCGCCGACGCCACCCATGACGCCAAAGTGGTCCCACTCGCCGACCGTGGCCGAGCCTCGCCGACGCCGGGCC
Source organism: Rhipidocladum racemiflorum (assembly GCA_036346355.1). Classification (NCBI taxonomy): domain Eukaryota; kingdom Viridiplantae; phylum Streptophyta; class Magnoliopsida; order Poales; family Poaceae; genus Rhipidocladum; species Rhipidocladum racemiflorum. Next base: position 50,856,484 of record CM070589.1, read on the forward strand.
GATGACGTCACCCGCGAGCGCCCACATGTCAATCTCACGTGGAGTCGTGGACCGAGTCCACGGTGGACCCGAGCCGAGCGAGGACCAAGTCCCTGGACCACCGACGCCACCGCCCAATCGAGGCTGCCACGTGTCCTGCCGACGCAATAATTAATTTCGAAAAAAGAAAATGATTTATTAATTCGAAATATTGATTCAAATTTAGATTCAAACTTCAAACGCTTATAACTTTTATGCGTTTCAACTCCGATTTGAGTGATTCAAATTTCTAAATTTGTATAAAATTCAGATCTACTCAAATATGAATTTTATTTAATTTTTGGACTAAAGTTTTTCTCTGTAATATTATTTAATTGATTATTTAAACTTTAATAAATCATAACTTTTGCATTTTAACTCCAAATTTGATTTATTCCAGCTTTCTAAAAATCCAGAAAATTACGTTCTCTCTGTTTATGGATTTTATTTGGAGTTTTGGGATGTTTTTGCCTATTGTTTATTGGGTATTTGCTATTTGCACGCTTTACGAGTAGACGTTGAAGTGCCTAAGGATTCGAGGAGAAGTGTTGACTCAGGATCCAACTCAAGACCAAGAGCAAGTACTTTTTGAAGGCAAGTTGTGCTTTGACCATATTGATCCTATTTCAAATCTATTTTGATTTAAACTATTGCATGCTAGTTCAAGTAGAAAGATACTTTGATTAAACATGGGGTTAGATAAATACCAATTTGCTATATGACACCTTGATTACTTAAGTATGTGCCATGACCCTTTGTCACCCTAGTTGTGGTTTACTAGTTGGACATTATTAAATTGCCAACATGGGTTTAGATCGTTGTAGTATGTCGCTTAGACTCGCTACGTGCTCATGACATGATTTTGGATAATCAAATGCTAATATTGACTTAATGATATATTGAACCTGTTTTGGACAAGTATCATGTGATGTTGATGGCACGTGGTGCATGGTAATCAACTGGGTTTGATAAACGATTTCGACCAGGGGCATGTGGCAAGAGTAATCAGTGGGCCGCTTGTGGCATTGGGGATGTTGATTTGGTTTTTCGGGTAGTCTTGCCCTGGTCACTCTAAGGACTTAACCTTGCAAGCCTTTGAACTGGGTCATACTTGCAACCACATGGCTGGAATGGGACGGCCCTAGTTGATTAAGTCGCTAAGGACTCACTTGTGGAGCCTCAGGGTGTCAGTTACACCGTTTGTGTGATTGTACGGGGGAGCGTATCGTGGCCGTGGCCAGATACCCATCTAACGGTGTGTTGGTCCCATACTTCGCCTTGGCTAAGGGAAGGGATGGTGTAGAGCACGAACCGGAGAGGACCACCTGTGTTGTTTGAGGCTTCCGAAAGGCTTTGTTACTGGAACTCGCCTTTGTGGTGTTTGACTGTATCTTGTGGGTAAAGTGCATAACCTCTGCAGAGTTTAGAATCTATTTAAATAGCCGAGTCCAGTGATCGACAATGCTCGGGAATTACAAATAAGGGTTAGACTTTCTGAAAATAACTTGGATTTGAAAAGTTGGGTTGGTTTAGTAAAGAAGTTGATGGAAATGTGGTTTAGGATGGGGAAAATGTTTATTAAATTTCTTGAGAAGTTATTTATGCTTTACTTATTTCTACTGCTTTCGAATCTACTTTTATTACTTGTCAAAAGTCACATCGCAAATATACCTTGAGCTATTCCTTTGTACCAAGCCATGCATATAGTATATTAGCTTGCATTCTGTGCATGACTTGTCGAGTACCAAGTACTCACCCTTGCCTCAACACAATACCAGCTTGAAGAGGAGATTACGCCAGCTGGAGGAGGATTTCCAAGAAGACCCGTCTACTTAGGGATGCGAGCCCAGTCAGTTGCCTGTGGTATACTGGATGGCGCCACGAAGTTATTTGATTTTCCGCTGCTGTTATTTCTCTTTTAATAAGTTTCGCCTTGCGAGGCATATATTTGTAACTTGGCCATAAGGTCGAGTAACCCTTTGATTATTTAAATAAAGTACTTTGATAGTATCGTTTGGTATGATTGTGATATATACCGATGTTAAGACTGTGTGCACTAGCGCGTTCCTGGACTAGTGCTGAATACACAGAGGGTCCGGATTTGCAAATTCGGGGTCCCGACAAGACGCCTTCGAGTAAAGACTCGAGGAGGCAGTTAATGGAAAAAATCTACATGTTAACCCAAAGTATGTGGTCTTTGCAAACCTTTATCGATGCCTTTTACTTAAGCTGCGTAGCATACTCGAACCCATTCGGACCACGCATGTAAAGCTGACTAGAGACCTCATCTCCTACTAGCCACTGGGCGTTAGATGCCTGACAGTCTGTTACACATATGCACGCGAGATTGATTCTGCTCGTTGTCGGGCTTAAACATGGCAGTGCTTTGGTTTGGTTTGCTTACGTACTAAGTATGCGGTCGAACAAATGCAAGCAAAGAACCATATGTCCAGGGTTAAACTAGAAGGAAAATGAAGTACTAGAAAGAAAAAGACAAGAACAGAACTGGAGGTTTTATCGGGTTACCTGTGTCCTGGGGTTTTCTTACTTGATGACTCCATCGGGGAAGTCGACTCTCGACTCTTCTAAAGGGAGTGTTCGGGTAATTCCTGACTCTTGGCTCGATGGTCATGTCGAGTGGAGAGTTAGGCTTTGGTAATGTTTTACGTGGCATGCTAACCATCGACATTGCCTTAATGTGGTGTCTCCTCATTTTCCCTACTGGCACAAAATGCGAACAGGCGCTTTTATGACCCAAACATCGCATCTTATCCATTCCTCGCGCTATAAATAAGCGGGACTCATGATGAAGTTCTCACGGTTCACTTTCCTTCCTTATTCTTCCGATGCGTAGGGTGCAAGGGCCCTCTTGCTTAGTTGGAGGAATAAGGCTTCCATGGCTTCCAGCGCTCCCTGTCCTTTTTCTTTTGAAGAAAAACTCGAGTCTGTCCTAGCTCCTACTTCCCTGGTCGTGGTTATCCTTCCTTGGATCATCACATCCTTGGGCTTGGAAGATGGGATCGACTAGGATGCCTTTCGTATGGGAGGCAGAGGAGAAAGATTGACGAGCAGAGGAGGAAACGATTTCATGTGAGGAGGTTACCGGTGTGCTGAGGGTTATTGTCGAGGAAAAACTGCGCTTCTTCCTCCTCCTACTTTGGAGCTAATCATGGCCCATGAGGAGAACAAGGTGAAGTTCCATTTCTTAGAACCTCATCTCTTGCTCGTGATCCTGGAGAAGAGCGAGGCGCTTTTTTCCCCTCTTACTCCCGAGCTAATAAAAGCACACAAGGAGAAGAAGGTGAAATTTTAGTTCCTGGAACTTCATCTCTTCGTCGTGCTCCGAGGATTGCCACCGCGGGAGTAGGAGAGTAAAGGAGAGGCTCAACAAAGTTTATCTATTTTCTAAAGATAAAAGTTTGCCAAGATAATGAATGAATTCTCGACTTATCCCCTTCTCTCTTGTTTCTATCCCTTGCTGAATTCTTTTGTTCTCACCTTGTTTTAAAAATTGTTGAGTTCTCACGTAAGTGTCTTTGACAGATGAAGATGATCAACAACTATACTGAACGTCAGGGAGGTTACGCCGCTGAGTTGTGGCGTATGATGCAGCTACTTGGAGGTTTTGATAGACCGATCTACCGGGGAACCACCATAGTGAAGGCAGGACTGGTCCAAGCATAGGACGTCAGGATCACTGTGTATGCTCGAGAGAAGACGAAGGCGAGTCGTCCGATCCACATCATAGCGAGGTCTTCGTTTGAAGCTGGGATCCAAGAGACGTCGCATCGAGCGATGCGGCAGATCGCTCGCACCTACTCCTCAGAGTTGGAGGGCACTGTGTTTCGGCACCATCCGCGCAGAGACAGCCGCCAGGACAGAAGGTTGATAGAAGAGGAGGACACCACGATCACTCACCTGGCGACGTTTGTTGTCACCTAGGAGGATGCTATCGACGAGACAGTTCAGGAACTGCAGAAGGCCCGCGATGATATCGAGGATGTGAGGGTACACCTGCGAGAGGCTCGGGAGTATATTGCTCACTCCTCACTGAAAAGATGAGAAAGTTGCCTAGAGGGGGGGTGAATAGGCAGTTTAAAATTTAAACTAAATTTGTCGCAGCGGAAAGAGTATCGGAACTTCCGGTATTGGATCGGAACTTCCGATACCAGTTCGGAATGTCCGATCAACTTTAGACACGGACAATTAATCACTGAGAGTAATGAACTTGTAAAGCAATCTAAGAACGTTATATCTACTAAATAAGGAAACAAGTTTAAGTAAAGTAAAGTAAAGACACGGATTTGTTCCCGGAGTTCGGATTCTTGAGGGAATCCTACGTCTCCGTTGAGGAGGCTCCAAAGAGCCGGGTCTTTTCCAACCCTTTCCTCCCAAACCTCGGTCACACTTGAGGCTTGGTTCCACTAATGGTTCCTTTCCTTTCGGAGGCGGAGGCGGCCTTCACAAACTTCTCACGGCGTCCCACAATCCTTGGGAGCTCGTGATCGACACCTAGCCGTCTAGGAGTCCTTCAACCTCCAAGAGAAACAAATACACCGTTGAACGATCTTGGAGGAACACTCTTAAGCTCGAGATGAATGACACTTGCTTTTCACTTCAAACTCTAGATCTCAACTATTGTCCTCACTCTCTAGATGATCCCTAAGATCAAAGAGGAGGACTCAATAGAAAGCTAGAAGGTGCTCAAGGTGCTCTAGAGTTCTGCCAACAAGAGTGTGTTACTCTCAAATGAGAGAGGAGTGGGGTATTTATAGATTCTTGCAAAAACTAGCCGTTATACACCCACTCAGCTGCATATCGGAACTTCCGATATCAACATCGGAATGTCCGATATGTGCAAACAATCAGAACTCGAGCGCACTTCAACTGTCGAAAAAGGTGCATCGGAACTTCCGATGTCAACATCGGAACTTCCGATGTTCCCAGAAAAGCACTTCGACAAATGCTTCTAAGTCCATATCGGATTGTCCGATATAAACATCGGAACTTTCGACTTAACATCGGAATGTCCGATCTAATATATCGGAGTGTCCGATAATTCCAGAGAGCTCCCTTTTTCAGGTTTGAACACATCGGAACTTCCGATGTCAAATATCGGAACTTCCGATATTTCCAGAGAGCACCCTAGAAAGCATCAGCAACGTATCGGAACTTCCTATCGACAATATCGGAACTTCCGATGCATCTACCACGCATCGGACTGAAGCAAGCATGCACATCGGAATGTCCGGTCACTTCAGAACTTCCGATGTAATATCGGAATGTCCGACTTGAACTTTGATAAAAACACATTCCGGTGCATGCGCGGTGACTTAGGGTCTCAACAAGAAATAAAGTAGCATTCATCTGAGCATAGAGACTATCCTAGATCATTTACGATGCATCCGTCTTAATAGTACGGCATTCCTACGACACAAAACATAGAAAATACAAGCGTAATGCTGTTTTACTCGCGTAATCTTGTTTGAGGGTATCCATCGCATGTAGACGATCTCACATTGAACCCTTTACCTGCTCATAAGCTCATTGAAGACATTAGTCTCTTTAATCGCTTGTCATTAATCAACCAAAACCAATTTGGGGGCCTAGATGCACTTTCAATCTCGCCCTTTTTGGTGATTGATGACAACCCGATTAAAGCTTACAATGAAAAGGATATAATGAAAGATTAGTCTGGGTTTAGCTTCCCCTAAAGATGTGCTTTGAATAGGAAAAGATCGCGAATGCACAATTTTGAAAGGAATTTTGCAGGAGCTCCCCCTAGAACTGAGCATATAATGAAACGAACAATATGAATGCTAACATTTGAATAACAATTAATATTAAAACATCCATAAAATGAGTAGTAATCATCCAACATTGCTAAGTAAAGCAGTCAATAGTAGCAATAAATCCAAAGCCCCATGTTCACATGATAGACAAAGTTTTCTCCAAACGAAATAACGAAATAAGCTTTTCTCCTCTCCCCCTTTGGCATCAAGCACCAAAAAGGAAGCAAAAAGGAGAAAGAGAGATAGAGCGCTAGTCCGACTCATCAGAAGCAGCATCAGAGCCAGACTCCTCATCGTCCTCGGACTCATCTGAAGCTGCGGGCGTTGAAGCAAAAGGATCTTCGATTTCCTCATCGCTCTCCTCATCCTCTGAACACTCCAGATTCAGATGCCTCTGAATGTCCTTGAGTCTCTTGGTGTTCTTCTTGTGCGCTGCTGCATTGCCCTTGCACAGGACAAAGATTGACTTCAAAGCGCGGAGGATTGGAGAGGATGATCCACTGGCGGCTGCAGCAGGAGGAGCAGTAGAGGAGGAGGAAGCAGCACCTCTAGTCGAAGCACGCCTAGCAGCCGAAATGGGCCTTGATCGCTCGACCGCACTCCAGTATGCCTAGCATCATACTCAAAGTGCTGATGAGTAATGTGCTCAATCATATGCATAATGAAAGGGGCATAGCCACAGCTTCTCTTTGGCTCCTGAGCAATCAAACGGATCTCATTCCAAATGAAATCGAAGACATCAAAAGGACGCTGTCCATCTCTCATCCTACTTAGTAGATTTCTTGAATATGACAGAATGTGAGAGGCATCACCTTCTTTGGGAGCCAGCGTCTTCCTGAAAAGCCTGGTGAGACAGGCAAAGAAAGGCTTCATGCCTTTTGTGCTTCCCTCCTCAAAGTCTGCATCTTCATCATAGAGAAAGTTTAGGTTGGAAGCACCAAGAGAAGCTTCATTGTGAATTTGATCCTTGTCACGACAGTCAGCTTCGGTGAATCCAAGACAGCGAGCAAAATTGACATAGGAGATCTCATACCAAACTCCTTCAGTCATCCAATGCAAGGTGGAGACTCTGTCCTTGGAGATGTACAGGGTGGAGTAGAACTGAGCAATGATCTCAATGTTCCAGTCGTGCTGAAAACTCATTATCCTCTTTGTCCCAGTTCTCTCACAAGCTGCTATGACCTCAGTGAAGGTGGCATCATCAGCTGCGGCCATGTAGTCCCAATCGACCCGCTGCATCAGAATGACTGGATTCTTCCTAGTCAAAATGATAGACTCATAGAAGTCTTGCTGGAAGAAATTCCAGAAGCGATAGTCAGTCGAGAACTGTGCAATTGCCCTAGGGTTCTGCTCTCTGGCTTCACGCACTTTGGCGGCTTTCCCTTTGTAGCTCGTAGGTTTCCTCTTGAGACGAGGATTCCTCTCTGCCTGTCTGAGCCTTGGAACTGCTGGGTCTGGAACTGGCTGAGGTTGAGAAGCCCCTGCCACAGCTTTGCCCTTCCTGGAAGGCAATGGTGCTCCTCGAGGTACATTCACCATCTGTGCAGGAGGATCGGGTGGAGGGTCACTGATTTGAATCCCTGGGCCTCCACTGCCTCTTCCTCTTCCTCTACCCGCAGGCTTTTTGGTTCTAGTTCCTATCGGAGTCTGTCTTGGCCTCTTCGCGCCTACCACTGCTGGGTCAGCTGGGGGCTGGGAGCCACCTTGATCAGGATCCATTGATCTAAGGACAGAGAGAATCGATTAAGCTTACGAGAGAAACAAACTTGGTTTGGTTTTCATTCAGTTGACATCGGAAGTTCCGATTTTATATCGGAAGTTCCGACATGAAGTCGGAAGTTCCGATGTTTTCAATCGGAATGTCCGATGTCTACGGATTTCAACCAACACAATATTTCTCCTAAACCAACCAATGGAAAGAATTGAAATTTGACAGTATTGAACCAAAGGAATAGATGAACAAGTTCACCAAAACGATTTCTCAAAAAGATGCCCTAGATCCAAAAGGAAAGGATTGAGCCCTAGGGTTTACCTCACGAAGAACACGGAGAAATCACGCGGAGAGATCAGTTCTCTTCAAGATGGAGTCCTTCCCAAGCGAAGATCGGAAGTTCCGAGAGGTCGGAATCTCCGATAACGGCACAAAGATGAAAAGGGAAGGAGAGGCCAAAGAGACACGAAGAAAAGGACAAAAGAAAGTGAAAGGGTACGGTCACTTTCTTAAGTGCGGAGGAGACATCGGAAGTTCCGATATGACATCGGAAGTTCCGATGTGGAAAAACTGCCAGACATCGGATATTCCGATGATTGGATCGGATGTTCCGATGTGTTGATTTTTCCAGCAAACAGAGAAAGAAACAAGGAATTGAGTGAAGTCTGAAAACTCTGAGTCATGTGAACCTAAGGAGGATCACTCCACTTGTCATCAGCAAGCATTCAAGCAATCAAAACTATGATTACAAGTGGATTGATCCGAGATTAAGATCCAATCAAAAATATTTTGAAATTCACTCAATTCGTTTTTCAATCGTTTTGTTTCGAAATTGAGCTAAATAGCAGCAGTCAATGAGTGCAATCTTTCAAGACACATTCCGATAGTCTAGGACATTTAGCTCACTTCTAAGCTCGCAAAAGCGCTTCTCATCTAGAGGTTTGGTAAAGATATCGGCCAATTGTTTTTCGGTTCTCACATAGGTAATATCTATGTCTCCCTTAAGAGAGTGATCTCTAAGGAAGTGGTGTCGGATATCTATGTGCTTGGTCCGAGAGTGTTGAACAGGATTGTTGGCTATTTTAATCGCACTTCATTGTCACATAAGAGTGGTACCTTTTCCATATTAAATCCAAAATCCTTCAAGGTTTGCCTCATCCATAACAATTGTGCACAACAGCTTCCTGCGGCAATGTATTCGGCTTCCGCGGTGGATAGAGCCACTGAATTTTGTTTCTTTGAGGACCAAGACACTAGTGATCTACCTAGAAATTGACAAGTCCCCGAAGTGCTTTTTCTATCCACTTTGCAACCCGCATAATCAGCATCCGAATAACCAATCAAATCGAATTTTGATCCTTTAGGATACCAAAGCCCTAAACTAGGTGTGTGAACTAAATATCTAAGAATTCTTTTCACGGCTACTAGGTGGCACTCTCTCGGAGCGGCTTGAAATCTTGCACACATACACACACTGAGCATAATATCAGGCCTAGATGCACAAAGGTAAAGCAATGAACCTATCATGGATCGATATACCTTTTGATCCACAGGGTTACCTTCTTCATTTAGACCAAGATGTCCATTAGTTGTCATTGGTGTATGAATTGGCTTGGCGTTCTCCATATCAAACTTCTTCAGCATATCCTTTATGTACTTTGTTTGACATAAGAACGTCCCTTCCTTGAGTTGCTTGATTTGAAATCCGAGAAAGAATTTCAATTCACCCATCATTGACATCTCAAATCTCTTCGTCATCAACCTACTAAATTCCTCACAAAAGTTTTTATTAGTGGACCCAAATATAATGTCATCGACATATATTTGGCACACAAATAAATCATTATCAACATATTTTGTGAAGAGAGTAGGATCGATTTTACCAATTTCGAAACCCTTTTTAATAAGAAAATCCTTAAGGCAATCATACCATGCTCTAGGTGCTTGCTTAAGCCCATAGAGCGCCTTATGGAGTTTGTAGACATGAGTAGGGTTCTTATGGTCCTCCATTCCCGGCGGTTGCTCAACGTAGACTAATTCGGCGATTGGACCATTTAGGAAAGCACTCTTGACGTCCATTTGATAAAGCTTGAAATCATGGTGAGTAGCAAATGCAACCAATATACGAATTGATTCTAATCTAGCAACGGGAGCATAAGTCTCACCAAAATCCAAACCTTCAATTTGAGTGAATCCTTGAGCTACCAACCGAGCTTTATTTCTTGTGACAACTCCGTTCTCGTCTTGTTTGTTGCGGAAGACCCATTTGGTTCCTATCACGTTTTGATTTGGTCTTTCCACCAACGACCACACCTTGTTTCTAACGAAGTTGTTGAGCTCTTCATGCATTGCCATCATCCAATCCGGATCCTTCAATGCATCTTCTACCTTCAAAGGTTCCAAAGTAGACACGAAAGAGTAAAATTCGCAAAAATTAGATACTCTTGATCGTGTAGTTACCCCCTTTTGGATGTCACCGAGGATGTTATCGACGGGGTGATCTCTTTGGATACTTTGATGCACTCTCGGATGTGGCATTTGAGAGACATGTTGGATTGGTTCAAGGTCTTCATCTTGAGCATCCTCCACGAGTTTGCTTGTACTCCCTTGAGGAATGTCTTGACTTTGGCTTGAAGTAGGAGGCTCGACTTGTGTAGATGAATTGTCTTGGTGCACCTTTTCTTGCGGCCTCACTTCACCTATTGCCATCTTCTTGATTGCAATGCTTGGCTCTTCCTCATTTTCTAGCACATTTAAATCAACTTGCTCTACTTGAGAGCCGTTAGATTCATCAAATGTCACGTCTCTTGCTATTTCAACACAACCCGAAGTTTTGTTGAAAACACGATAGGCGTAAGCATTTGATCCATATCCTAGCAAGAAACCTTTATCGATCTTTGGAGCGAATTTGGAGTTCTTAGGCTTCTTGTTTAGGATAAAGCATTTACTACCAAAAACTCTGAAATATGAAATGTTTGGTTTGTTACCGGTGAGGAGTTCGTATGCCGTTTTCTTCAATATCTTGTGGAGATATAATCGGTTGATGGCATGACAAGCGGTGTTGACGGCTTCCGCCCAAAAATGGTCGGAGATCTTGTACTCATCAAGCATTGTTCTTGCCATCTCGATCAAAGTCCGATTCTTTCTTTCTACCACTCCATTTTGTTGAGGGGAGTATGGAGCGGAGAACTCGTGCTTGATCCCTTCTTCATCAAGAAACTCTTCGACTTGAATGTTCTTGAATTCGCTTCCATTATCACTTCGAATCTTCTTGATCTTCAACTCGAATTCATTTTGGGCTCTTCTTGCAAACTTCTTGATTATCCCTTGTGTTTCACTTTTCTCTTGCAAAAAGAATACCCACGTGAAGCGAGAAAAATCATCAGCAATAACTAAACCATACTTGTTACCTCCGATGCTTATATAAGCAACGGGTCCGAAGAGGTCCATGTGTAGAAGCTCCAATGGTTTTGTCGTCGTCATGATGTTCTTCGCGGGATGATGCGCTCCAACTTGCTTTCCGGCTTGACAAGCGCTACAAATCCTATTTTTCTCAAACTCAACATTCGTTAGTCCAATGATGTGATCACCCTTTAGAAGCTTGTCGAGGTTCCTCATGCCAACGTGGGCTAGTCGGCGATGCCACAACCAACCCATGCTAGACTTTGCCATCAAGCATGTTTGAAGTTTAGCGCTATTTGAATTGAAATCAACCAAATAGGGCTTACCCTTCAAATATCCTTTAAAAGCAATTGAGGAATCGTCTCTTCTAAAGACGGTCACATCCATATTAGTAAATAGACAGTTGTAGCCCATTTCACACAATTGCGATACGGACAACAAGTTGTAATTTAAAGATTTAACTAGAAGAACATTTGAAATGGAATGATCATTAGAAATAGCAATTTTACCTAATCCCATTACCTCACCTTTACCATTGTCACCAAACACAATATTTTCATATTGTGACCCTTTCTCATCAAAAGATGAAAACATTTTCTTTTCTCCGGTCATGTGGTTTGTGCAACCACTATCAAGCACCCAACTTGATCCACCGGAGGTATAATCCTACAAGATCACATTAGACTTTGTTTTTAGGTACCCAAATCTTTTTGGGTCCTTGCATGTTAGTGATCAATACTTTCGGTACCCACACCTTCTTTTTGCTTGCATCATTAGAGTGGCGGGCACCGACAAAATGAGCAACCACTTTACCATGGTGGTTTCTCTTCAATATATAAGAAGCAAAGTGAATAGAATGAGATGTATGATGTTGAAGATGCTTCTTAGATTCTTGCCCGGTCTTGATACATGTGTGGTGGTCAATGGTTGTTTGTCATTTCCTTTGACAAACTTGATGCATTCCTTACCTCTTACCACCACACGGTCATTTCCTTTGCATTCGTACTTATCATATCCTAGCCCTTCTTTGTTTTTGTTTCCTCGACCATTTATGGTCTTATATAAGGCATCCTTGGATTGATACGTTTTCATGCAACCGTATCTTACCAAGGCACTTAATCTCTCGTTGCTTTTAATACTTGCACAAATTGGGAGTTAGTAGTGCAAGCATTAACATCAACATTGTAGCAACGAGAGCAACCATTGCTAGTGGAAGGAATAGATGCTAACGGTGAATCAACAATTGGAGGATTAATGTCATTAAGGGATTCAATTTGCACCTCAAGAGCTTGAAGATTGTTTTCAAGACTTATGACATTCTCTTGAAGTGACTCATTTGAACCCTTAAGCATTTCAATTGAATTATTAGCCAAATCAAGCTTTTTGGTTAACAATTCAATAGTCTCCTTTTCTTTAGTGAGGATCTTCTCGAGAGCAAGAGTTTTCTTCTTTTCACAAATTAGCAACTCTTCTTGCTTCTCGAGAGTCTCCTCTTGGCTATCTATTCTTTTCAATAGCTTATGAATCTTAGCAATAGCCGATTTGCTCAAATCACAAAGTAGAGCATCATCATCATCATTATCATCACTATCTAATTCACTATCACTACTAGGGGATTTTGTTTTAGCCATTACCTTGCGCCCTTTGGCCATAAGACAAATAGGCGCATCGTGGTCGGAGTCGTTGTCGCTCAATTCCCCGAAGAGTGACTTGGTTGGTGGAGCGGCTTCAATGGCGAGGGTGGCGACTCCTTCATCATCGGTGTCGGAGTCGGAGTCGTTTGAATCCCATTCTTCTCCAATGTGAGCTCGCCCCGAGTACTTCTTCTTGTACATCTTGTTCTTCTTGAGCGGCTCATTCTTCTTGGTCTCATTTGGGTTGTTCTTCTTCTTTGGACAATCGGCGATGAAATGTCCAACTTCACCGCACTCATAGCAAGCCCTCTTGGTGTTTCTTCTTCCTCTTGATTTGTCATTGTAGTTCTTCTTGTATTTGCTTGACCTGTCATATTTGAGGAACTTTTTGAATTTCCTCACAAATAGAGCCAAGTCTTCTTCGTCTTCGCTCTCATCTTCCTCATCATCACTTGATGTTGATTCTTCCTTTTTGCTTGCCTTCAAAGCTATTTCCTTTGTTCTTGAGTTTGAGCTTTGCTTGGCAAGGTTCTTTACTTCTTTTGCTTCTTCCTCCATAAGCTCATGTGATAGAATTCTTCCTAGCACATCATTAGGACTAAGCCTTTTAAAATCTTTTCGCTCTCGTATAAGTGTTACGAGAGTCGAATTCCTTGGAGCAAAGGCTCTCAACATCCTCTTCACCACGACGTGGTCCGTCATATCCTTGCTTCCAAGCCCTCGGATCTTGTTCACAAGAATCATCAAGCGATCATACATTTGTTGCGGAGATTCATCATCATTCATCACAAACCTCCCCAACTTTCCTTCAAGTAACTCAATCCTTGATTCCCTCACACTTGATGTTCCTTCGTGAGCTACTTGGAGTGTGTCCCATATCTCTTTGGCTTCTTCTAAGCCATCCACTTTGTTGAACTCCTCGGGACTCAATGCTCCAAGTAACACGCTTGCGGCTTGAGCATTTCGGTGGATGTTCTGTTCTTGTTGCGGTGTAAGCTCCATGTCGTCTTCCGGCATGTCTAAACCTGTACACACAATATTCCAAACACCAGGATGGAGAGACATCAAATGCATTTTTATTTTGTGCCTCCAAGCGGAATAGTACGTGCCATCGAAAAATGGTGCACGCCCGGAGGGCACAGTGATATAGGAATGCGAAGAAGAAGTATTCAATTTTTCGTAATTGAAAGGAATTTGAGCTCCCTGCGATGACGTTGAGGTGTCACCTTCCTTGGTCTTCGCGGGAGTTCCAAGTCCGGCCTTTGGACTACCTTCATCCCCCGACACAACAACCTTCAATCCGGTGTTGGCCATCACGTTCCCTTCAAGCGGTTAAGCCTTCGAGAAGGTCAAGCTCTGATACCAATTGAAAAGATGAGAAAGTTGCCTAGAGGGGGGGGGTGAATAGGCAGTTTAAAATTTAAACTAAATTTGTCGCAGCGGAAAGAGTATCGGAACTTCCGGTATTGGATCGGAACTTCCGATATGATCGGAACTTCCGATACCAGTTCGGAATGTCCGATCAACTTTAGACACGGACAATTAATCACTGAGAGTAATGAACTTGTAAAGCAATCTAAGAACGTTATATCTACTAAATAAGGAAACAAGTTTAAGTAAAGTAAAGTAAAGTAAAGACACGGATTTGTTCCCGGAGTTCGGATTCTTGAGGGAATCCTACGTCTGCGTTGAGGAGGCTCCAAAGAGCCGGGTCTTTTCCAACCCTTTCCTCCCAAACCTCGGTCACACTTGAGGCTTGGTTCCACTAATGGTTCCTTTCCTTTCGGAGGCGGAGGCGGCCTTCACAAACTTCTCACGGCGTCCCACAATCCTTGGGAGCTCGTGATCGACACCTAGCCGTCTAGGAGTCCTTCAACCTCCAAGAGAAACAAATACACCGTTGAACGATCTTGGAGGAACACTCTTAAGCTCGAGATGAATGACACTTGCTTTTCACTTCAAACTCTAGATCTCAACTATTGTCCTCACTCTCTAGATGATCCCTAAGATCAAAGAGGAGGACTCAATAGAAAGCTAGAAGGTGCTCAAGGTGCTCTAGAGTTCTGCCAACAAGAGTGTGTTACTCTCAAATGAGAGAGGAGTGGGGTATTTATAGATTCTTGCAAAAACTAGCCGTTATACACCCACACAGCTGCATATCGGAACTTCCGATATCAACATCGGAATGTTCGATATGTGCAAACAATCAGAACTCGAGCGCACTTCAACTGTCGAAAAAGGTGCATCGGAACTTCCGATGTCAACATCGGAACTTCCGATGTTCCCAGAAAAGCACTTCGACAAATGCTTCTAAGTCCATATCGGATTGTCCGATATAAACATCGGAACTTCCGACTTAACATCGGAATGTCCGATCTAATATATCGGAGTGTCCGATAATTCCAGAGAGCTCCCTTTTTCAGGTTTGAACACATCGGAACTTCCGATATCAAATATCGGAACTTCCGATATTTCCAGAGAGCACCCTAGAAAGCATCAGCAACGTATCGGAACTTCCTATCGACAATATCGGAACTTCCGATGCATCTACCACGCATCGGGCTGAAGCAAGCATGCACATCGGAATGTCCGGTCACATCGGAACTTCCGATGTAATATCGGAATGTCCGACTTGAACTTTGATAAAAACACATTCCGGTGCATGCGCGGTGACTTAGGGTCTCAACAAGAAATAAAGTAGCATTCATCTGAGCATAGAGACTATCCTAGATCATTTACGATGCATCCCTCTTAATAGTACGGCATTCCTACGACACAAAACATAGAAAATACAAGCGTAATGCCGTTTTACTCGCGTAATCTTGTTTGAGGGTATCCATCGCATGTAGACGATCTCACATTGAACCTTTTACCTGCTCATAAGCTCATTGAAGACATTAGTCTCTTTAATCGCTTGTCATTAATCAACCAAAACCAATTTGGGGGCCTAGATGCACTTTCACTCACGGAGGATTGCCGAGCTGGAGATGGCACTGTACGGACCAGCACCGGAGCCATCGTTGGAGCTGCACGACCCAGACCCTAAGGAGCCGGAGCCACAGCTAGAGCCACAGCCAGAGCCACAGCTGAAGCCAGAGCCGGAGGAGGACGTTGCGTCGTCAGCCACCGTTGTTGAGGGGCACGGTGATTGCTTCGCACCGATGCCGTCACACCCGCCCAAGTGTACTCCAGGCTGTTCCCATGGAGGATGGATCGATGAATGAGCGTTAGGCTTCGTAGTTGAGACTCCTGCGTTGAGTCGCGTCTTAGAATAAAGAGTCACCCCTAGAGGCGTTAGACTCCAGTAAGTTAGCTTAATTTGGATTTTTATTGCTTGCTAAGTGTGCAGTATGTGTTGCAAAGCCCTTAGGCATTGTGAGCAAGCATACCAAGTTATTAAATAAGTAATAAAGTTAGATTTTGAGTTACACCTTCCACCCCGCATAAGAACGCAAAAACTCTAATTATTACACTCTCTAGAGAATATGTACCAGCAACTAAATAGCGGTACTACCGAACCAGCAGTAGTAGCGGCCTTTGAACCATGGTAGTGCCAGATTTAAACTCTTAGAAAAACACACTTCTGCAAAATAATTACTACACAATTTTCACGGTACTACCGGACCTACGGTAGTTCCAACTTTAACATAGCGGTAGTGCCGATATCAGAAACAACATAAAAACATTCTTTTCTGGAAAAAGACTATCATTCCAAATAGCGGTGGTACCGACCCGGCGCAGTACCGGCGCCCATATGGCGGTACTGTCAGCTAAGCAGAACTACTGTTACTTTCACTACGGTAATGCCGAATACAGGAGAAAACTCAGATTTCTAGTAAAAACTTTTTCTCCAAAATCTCAATAATGATTCTTTGAGCCGTATAAGTGATCAACACATGATCACGACCACTTGAAAAACACATTTGTAACATCTCAAACTTTGCTCAAAGAATTTCAATCACACTCCAACCAACTTGCAAAAACACATTTCGCAAACTACTAAAGATATATTTGCAAAAACATATTAAACAAATAAATCCCAAAGTCTATGAGATTAATCCTCTTAGCCATGTGATGATCAAAGCCAAGACCAAATCAACTTGCAAAAACCACAGTGCAAGCCCTATTCACATGTTCTCAGGATCCGGACTCAAGGACCTCCCATTTATTTGCAAAACACATTTGTAAATAAAAAAAATACAATTTAAACCAAGTGCATGGACGTTCTCCTTTTTGCAACATATGCAAATCCAAAGCTTCATGCAAGAACCAGATCAATCAAGATTCAATAAGACACAAGCATGAGCTTTCACTATTTGCAACATATGCAAATACAAGCTTCATGCAAAAACCAAATCAAGAGGCGAGCTGGTGCGGGTGGGATTGAGCTGTCTACAAATGATGAGACTCAAGCTATAAGACTTGACCCCCACTTAATAGTACGGGAACCTAACTAGCAACGCAGTCTCCCATCCAAACACCGAGACCGATAAAAGACTAGGAACACATCTTTTGTCCTATTCTAGTCATACCTTTGCCTTTAGCAAATTCACTATTTATTTGATGATTGACCACAATCCAAATCAAATGATTGAAAGATATTGATTTTACTTGAGTATATTAATACAACAAATGCTTTGTATAGTATACTCAATAACTTTCAATTGTCCTTTAATGAACAAAGTGTACCATCAATACATGATTGGTTCTTTGATAATTAATTGATAACCGATCACAATTTAAATTGACTTTAAATTGTTACAAGTATATATATCAACTTAACAAGTCTCATATACTCATTTTGATAGTTTTTGCGTAATGATCCAAATTATATGAAATTGATAGAGAGGGATCAATACTATTTGAGACCATCAAGCTATAGAATAAACCCCCTTAAATGTGTGCATATAAATAATTGAACTTTGAATCACTATACACATATTTAATTTAAGATTACTTTGGAGTTTATCCTATATTTTCATGAGTATACTACAACTACACATATTTTATATATACTTAAGGATTTGTTTCTAAATAATGATCCTTAATGTATTTAGCAAGATGAAAAGGATCAATACTATTGAAATTTCAAGATAAAGAATGAACTCCCTTAAATATGTACATTCACGTATATATGGACTTGAAAACAATATGCACAACTTAAAGTGAAACTATGGTGGAATCCACCCTTTTCTTTAATCCAAAAAATGTATCTAGAAGTAATAGAATTGTATTGGATGCATACCTTTAGGATTTCTATTTTTCAATAAGATGAGACTTTGATATTTCCATCTTTTCATCCAAATATGACTAATAAGAATTAAGCTTCACAAAAGAGTCAGTCTCACAAGAAGATTATCATATTAATTAATAATTGAGACTAATTAATATTATAATTATTAAAAGATTAGTCTTATAATTAGGTTTATCATTAACACCAACACTAAATGAATGAAGCTTGAACTTTCAAACAGAGTCGAAAGCGTGAGTCAGAGAGTGACCGAAAATTTAATGCTCTAAGACTATCCTCTATTTTTCTTTTGATTTCGCCACTAAACGCAATCAATCGTAGAGAAAGATGAGCTTCCTTCGCCAGCTAGCATTCGACATTTCTACTACGAGCAAGATTCAATGAAACCAAGAAGTTTCTACAGGCTGTAGTTTGCATAACATCGAAGTGGACATCGGTTAAGCAGCCAATTCTCGAAGTCGATGATGGTGTAGATGAGCTAATACCACGGGCGTGGCCACCTTCTGGTATCGGCTAGATGCATCTAGAACACGATGCAAGTCAGTGCCTCTCGTTGCGACGCAGGGCCCTGCCGGCCACTGGCCACACTGTCCGCTTGCTGCAGCGGCAAGCTGCCACGTGACGCGCACGCCAGGGATTAAAAGCCCCATGATCTACAGTGTGACCCGCGACCAAACCACTGCAGACCGACGCCATGGTCGAGAGTACGGCTTATCTCACAGGCCTGGCAAAACTTGACAAGTGTATCGCAGCAGCAGTATCAGTAATTATGCTCGTACTACTTCCTGTGCTTGCCTCGGTAGTTGCCACTTTAATTTGCCACCCGTCCTTTGCAGGATTCTGTATTTCTAGGTACTCTGCCCGTTGGCAAATATACACCCCTGATCGTCGTTGGCTCGTATACGTATACAGAGCATGTCATTGTCCGGATAACATACCCTAACAATATCAAGAACGCACAAAATATGAAGTATAGCAAAGTGGACGATAAACAGGTAGTGTTTCACTGCCGCAATGAGAAAACCACGTGTTTGTAAAGCACATGTAAGGATCTTTTTGAAACGCGGAAATTTTATTTGATCCTGCGAAAATTGAATCGTTTCCTGTCAATTGTTCCGTTACAATGAAACTATATGCGTAGTATTCAGGAGAGCAACCTCTCGACAGGTTTCGGTCGGATACTGGATACATTGCTATTAATTAATTTAATCCAAACCCCTTGTAAGACATTGGAGTCTCCCATGATTTATGTAGGCACTATAATGCTTCATGTGAATTCCAGCGTTCCAGTACTTGAGCATCTTTGTCGTGTATTTGATCGGGAGACAACATTCTAGATACAAATTAAAAGCTGATAGCGAGGGCGTAGGGATTACTGCAAAATCCTTGTTGCCATAGCAACTCACTTGGACCGTTCAATTTTTTTTTCTCTCAAGCGGAAGGTATACCTTCACAGTCCCAGCGTGAGGGCTCAGGCGCGGTAGAGGCGAGCGCCTTCTGGCGTAGCGAGGCGGTCAGGGGGAGAGCCGGAGGGAGAAGGAGAACGCCGCCTCGAGGGCTCCGCGAACGTCGATTTGTTGACGACGCAAGAACCTATGTCGAAGGCTAGATCGGCACACACCGACAAGATGAATGGCTGTCGTTACCGGGGGTTTGTGTGCAATTACGGAAAACGCGAGGGCCTCTGTGAGCAAAGGGCCGATGTGGCTAGGCTAGTTGGACGGCAATTCCTTCAGCTATAATAGAGTTAATATTGATAACCAGTATTTTTTTTCCTAAATATTTAGTTTGATTGTATTAAAATGATATTGTTTGGTTTATTGTAATGAATATTTTTACAACATTTTACGAATGCCTTAATATAAAATTAGTAGAAGAATCAATTCTCATAGGGAGACCATCAAGGTGTACCTTAGCCGTCCTCTTGTCTCTTATTGAACTGTAGTAATACAAATTTGTTTAACGACAATCTAAATGAACATTACCGATCCATAGGCACATAATCACCAACTTAGTTGTCTGTAGTCCTCGACACAGCCGACTTCAACAAAGAGCTTGATCAGGCTCGAGTCTATCCTCCACGCTGATGACGGGGGCCGGAGCCAGGCACCTCTAGCGAAACTTATTATACAAACACTAGCAGCAACAAACGGCAGGGAAACACCAGAAAACAGCATCGTTCACCTGGTCTCGCAGGGCCCGTGTCCATGCAGCCGTGCCCACGGGCCAAAGAACCCGCCCACCGAGCCGCCGGAGGCCGAGGGGATGACCCAGCCAGAAGTTCGGCGAGAGCCCCGCGGCGTGGAGAAGCCCCAGGGAAAGAGCGGCATAGAGGACACTGGAGTGACTGGACAAACAAGGGGTGCGGCGCGGTTGCCGACTTGGGCCGGACGCAAGCATGTGGACCTCTATCAGCATGTGACAGACAGTACGTGATGCTTTTGCGCTTTCATAATCTTGACTGCACAAGCGGATTCTGGGAGGGACCGAGGCACCGCGCGCTGAGGTGCCAAAAACATGTAGGGTGTGTTTAGTTACCTGCACTATTCTAACTTGTTTCGTATGAGCCATCCAGGCTAGTCTTGGTCTGACTGAGTGGATGCAAGTTAAGTTGTTTGGTTGCTTGTTTGTGCATCCCATGGGCCTGCATTAGAGAGAAGTCTAATTTCTGTGTTTTCTCCATCCTGTATGAGTGGGTGCAATTGCATCCACCTGGTCAGGATGAACAGGAAACCAAACATGTGTCTAATAGATACAGTTGCATCCACTCATGCGATTCAGGCACCATACAGGCAACCAAACACACCCGTAATGTATGGTCGATGAAATTGGTCATCCATGATTGTCCAATTAATGATTTTTATAAAGTGAAAAAAATTTACGGTTTATTTGTAGATTTTTAATGATGGTGAAATGAACTTTGTACATTATTTCATAAGAAACGGACTTGTATAATATTTAGTTTGAATGCTCACAGTCATTTACAATTTGTAATTGTATCACTAATTTTAATACACAGGGCACTTCTTACTGGACGCAAATTTGTATGTTTTACGGGTGTTTTTCCATTAGCGTTGTACCTTTATTGTATTTTGCTTTGGTTCTTTTTTTTTATCAAAAGGGTATCAAAAACTATGATGTCCCAGTTTCATTACTGAAACCATTCAAACATTCAAAACAGTCCATAGCACGTTTCTTCCTAAGCACACTCTTAGACAGAGATACCAAGACTCACTTCACATCCAAAACAACTCCAACCAAGATAGTAAACAGACAAGACTAGAAAACAATCCAACATAACAGAAAACACTAAAATAGACTTTCTCAAGATTTTTGCACCGGAACCAGCATCAACAACTCTACTTCATCCTTTTTGTGCTTTTCTCAACATAACCCCAGATCATGACTTCCAAAATCAACGATTTCCTCACATCCTCCTTTGTTCCTTTACTAGCAAGGTCCCCTGATCATGTAGTCCAGGAGTAATGGCGATCGGATTTTGGCATCTAACCAATCGCATAATTTCTTCATTGTTGCTAGCATCCCCTTCTTTAGCAAAGGATTCCAAATCCTTAGATAGCAGAGAATTCTCCTCCAAACTGTCTTTATATTTGACCATTCCTGATATTGAAAAATCATGTTATTTCTATTAGTCCATAAACTCCATAAAGCAGCAGCGCAAATAGTATTCAACACTGCATTTTTCTTATTACTCAACCAGAAACGGGCTACTGATTCAAAATTATAGCCAACTCTCACATCAAAAAAATCATTGATAACATTCCAGGTATTTTGCTTTGGTTCTCTTTTATTTATGTAATTATGTATATATTTAAATGATTATCTTAAATTAGATTAGTCCTTTAAACACATGTTTTATTTAACACTTTGCTACACTTGTCGATGCCGGAGTTCTTACACTTGTCAAGAAAGGACACCTAAACCAAAAGAAAGCGAGGGAAACACCGCCCAAAAAAAGAAAGAAATCGTCGCGTCTCCTACAAAAACCGAAGGGAAATGAAGGAGTTACGAGTTACGACTCACACGGTCACACCAAAAGCCTAAATAAAGCAACCAGTCCCCACCGCCCAACACGAACTCTCCCTTTCCGACAACACGTACAGAAGCCACGCGCGCGTCGAACACCTTCCGAGGAAACCGAGGTCCGGCCACCGCCGCCGCCGGCGACCGACCGCAATGAAGCCCCCCAGCCTCCTCCTGGCCGCAGTCGCGGGAGCGTTGCTCCTCGCGGCGTCGCTGCTGGTCGCTACCCTCCTCACCGCGCCGCTGCCGTTGCTCCCCTGCCTGCCCGCGGTCACCGAGCCGTCGGGTTCCGGGTACGAGCCCGCGGGACTCCCGGCGCTGGCCGATGCCGCCGTGCACTACGCTACCACGCCGTCCGTTCCGCAGCAGTCGCGCGCCGAGATCGCGCTCTCCCTCGCCGTGCTCCGCCGCCGCGCGCCGCTCCGGCTGCTGGTGTTCGGCCTCGGCCGCGACTCCAGGCTGTGGCACGCGCTCAACCCCGGCGGCGCCACCGTCTTCCTCGAGGAGGATCCGGAGTGGTACCGCGTCGTGCGCGCGCAGTCGCCGTTCCTCCGCGCCCACCTCGTCGCCTACCGCACGCGGCTCGACCACGCCGACCTCCTCCTCGCCTCCTACAGGCACTACCCGTCCTGCCTCCCCGACGCCGGCAACGACCCCGTGCGCGTCCACGGCAACGCCGAGTGCCCGCTGGCGCTGCACAACCTGCCGGCGGAGGTGTACGAGAACGAGTGGGACATGGTCATGATCGATGCGCCCAAGGGCTACTTCGCGTCGGCGCCCGGAAGGATGGCCGCTATATGGACGGCGGCGGCCATGGCGCGCGCGCGGCGAGGCGAGGGGGACACCGACGTGTTCCTGCACGACGTGGACCGCAGGGTGGAGAAGGCATACGCCCACGAGTTCCTCTGCGACGGGTTCCGGGTGGGCGGGACCGGCCGTCTGTGGCATTTCAGGATCCCGCCGGCGTCGCGGCGAGGGAACACGACGGCGGCGGCTGGTGGTGGCCAGAGGCCGTTCTGCTCAGGCTAGAAGTTTTCGAGGGGCTTTTTTGGAATATGTTCCGTTTCCTCTGCCGTACGGTTCAAACAGAGCATTGTTTGGACTGAGGTAATCGTACGACCAATTAGCTCTGAACACACGCCCATTTGGTTTGGAAGAGGGTTCTTATGGGCGTGTATTCCCTTTTGTAATGCAGGTAGAGTATGTTTTATGTATTAGCATATACAATTTTTTTTACCTAATTGCTAGGGATCAGACGTCTGATTTTTTTACAATATTTTTTTCTACGTGTGAAATATTTTTTCTACGTAGTGAAATATTTTTCTTCAATAAACAGTAAAAAAAATATTTCATACGTTTTAAAAAATATTTTATACGTTTTAAAAAATGATTCATACGTTCAAATAAATATTGCGCAGCGTCCGAAAAAAAAACAAAAATCAGACGTCCGACTACTAGTCTCCCCTTTTTTTAATATGTACATCTTATCAGCTCCCCTTGTGGAAGGCGGCGGTCCCTAGACATATCAGTATTTGGCCCAGTTCGTTTCAGCTTCTGGATTATGGATTATGGATTATGGGAGAGGCTGTTTCTGATTATGGGAGAATCGGGTCGAGCCGGCTACAACTTCTAGGTTTCGGACCGAGCCGACGAGAATAAGCAAGAATCAGTGAGAATCAGGTTTCAACCAGATTTTGATTCTATACAGAAATCAGCTTCTGATTCTCGGAGAACTTATCCAGAATCTTCCCGTTCGGCAAATAATCCGTTTTTTTCAAAAGCAGAAGCTGTCCAAAAGCTAAAACGAACGAGGCCTTTGACCATTTAGTCCATGGTCCGTTGGATTGTCTTGCAAGGCTAGAAATTGGAACATATCTTGATTTCCCTTGGTGTGGTCAGTACCCATACTACGTAGAAGAAATATAATAAAAGACTATATTTATAAGATTAAAGGTAGTTAAATAACTTCATGATCAATTTTATGTTTATAAAGCCTTATAGAGCTTTAATTCTAATAAAACAACAGCAGAACGAAAAATTTTGATTGGTAAACCATTCATATGTCACAGACATCTAACAAGGTTTGATTCCTAGCAACTCGCTTTCTCCTGAAATTCCTCCTATAAAACAGATGTAGAATTATGGATTTATTATGATAAGGATGGGTACTTAAAGTACTCATTATGGATTTATTATGATAAGGATGGGTACTTAAAGTACTCATCAAATTATGCACAGAATAAATCCTATTATAACTACATGTAAAACTTATTCTAAAGAATGGTTTAATATGGCTATTTTGCTATAAAGTAGCAATTTCAATTAAATACAATCAAAACTTACTCTAAAGAATGGTTAATATGGCTATTTTGCTGTAAAGCAGCAATTTCAATTGAATACAATAATTAGATTAAAATAGCAGTAAATAAATAATAATAATAATAAATTTTTCAAATATTACTCAAGATATACTGGCACACAGCCTAAAATAAATTATATTACTTTCATTGGCACATAGCCTCCCTTTCCAAATTTGATTTTATAAAATCTAACCCACCCTTGATTGAAATTCTCGAGTACACTCTGCAAAGGTTATATGCTTTACCTATAAGATATGATCAATATCTTATTATCATGCAATGACATGTACCCATTAACGTACGACTAAGAAGATCATAATAAAACTTTTCAGAAACTCTATTCGAACATAGACTTCTGGTAAGTCTGGTCTCACTATTCCTCAATCACAAATAGCAGAAGAATAAGAGGGACTCATCATTGAACTAGAAATAATAACCGTTGAAGATGGAATTTTTTTTAAAATAATCATATTTTATTCGTGAAATACAAAAATATACCGCAATATAAATTTTTTACAAAAGTGATCATCTGTCGCGCCACCATGGTGCAATTGGTGCCTAGTTGCGCCGCGTGGTAGCGATTGGGCACCAGTCGCGCCACGGTGGCGCGATAGAGATAAGGTGGCACCAGTCGCGGTCAAGTGGAGCGACTGAGCCCATTTTTTATTATTTCCTCTCCAATCGCTACACCATGCAACGACTGTCCCATTTTTTATTATTTCCTCAATCGCTACACCATGCAACGACCATATAGTTACTGATTTTTTTTCCAATGTTTTTTCCATTCAATTCAATTTTTTAATTCAATAATTTATATCTTTTGCTAGGAAGCTCCAAATCCAACGAAATAAATTTATAAATTTATATTAAACTATGTGGATTCAGATTATACAATAAAAACTACTATGTTCTATATAGATTTAAATTGTTTAAATCAAGTTTACTTAAAGAGCATTTTATGTATTATGAAGAAACTATACAAACTATGGCTCCAAAAATCATGAAATAAATATCACTTATTCCTGGGGTCTGATATGTCCTAATTTTACAAAAATATTTAGGAATGAACTCAGTTTAATAAACCAAATGACTATAAGAATCCTCTCTTACATGTAGCATGAAGTAGTTAAAATATGGATAAAATGAAGATGAAATTTGGTAAAACAAGTTTTGTTGTATTCCTGGGGTCACAAGGATCCCAAATATACAAAAAAAAAAATTTAAGTTTAGCCATGATATGCATTATTTTTTCTATAGTCAAAATTTCAATACTAGAATAGCTTGAATAGTCGTAACTTTCACAAATAAACTCAAAGTTTGATGGAACCAAATCCTAGGATATTTAAAATTGGTACCCTTCATACCAGTGCCTAAAGAATGATTCAATAATCCTTTAAGGTGAATCAACAAACATAGAAAGAAAACCGAGCCGTTATCTCATAAATATCAGAAACGCTTATGCCTTTTCGGCAGCCCGTAAAATATCAGGATTAAATGCAATTTTTAGGAAGAATGGATCAGATTTGTTCTTTTGATATATGGACTACCATATTCTGAAAAAAAATATATTAAATTTACACCTTGCTGTGCATCTAAATTCTAGTAGTGCAATAACCCTAAGAATTATAGTCGATAACAACTCATGTTATGAATAGTTAAGCCCAGGAAAACATGAGCTAAAGTGTTTTAAGTCATAAGGATCATTGTGAAAAACACGTAAATGCAAACAGTAACCTTAGTAAGCAAACCAATCTGTGTAAACCTTAGTAAGCAATAGGTTAAATCAAAATAGATTTCGAAATAGGATCAACATGGTCAAAGCACAACTTGCCTTCAAAAAGTACTTGTTCTTGGTCTTGAGTTGGATCCTGAGTCAATACTTCTCCTTCAAATCCTTCCGGCACTTCAACGTCTACTCGTAAAGCGTGCAAATAGCAAATACACGAATAAACAATAGGCAAAAAGTATCCAATCATCCAAATAAAATCCATAAACAGAGAGAACATAATTTTATGAATTTTTAGAAACTGGAATCGTCAAATTTGGAGTTAAAACGCAAAAGTTATGATTATTTAAAGTTTAAATAATCAATTAAATAATTTTACAGAGAAAAACTTTAGTCCAAAAATTAAATAAAATTCATATTTAGGTAGGTCTCAATTTTATACAAATTTAGAAATTTGAATCACTCAAATCGGAGTTGAAACGCAAAAGTTATAAGCGTTTGAAGTTTGAAACAAAATCTGAAATCTTTATTTCGAATTAATAAATCATTTTCTTTTTCGGCAATTAATTATTGCGTCGCCTGGACACGTGTCAGCCTCGATTGGTCTGCGACGTCACCGATCCATGGACTTGGTCCACGCCGGCTCGGGTCTACCGTGGACTCGGTCCCACGGCTCCACGTGTCGCCGACATGTGGGTCCCCCTCGGGTAGCGTCACTGCCGGCGTCGGCGGGCTCACCACGGTCGGCGGTGGGACCCACCGATGATGTCATGGGTGACGCCACGGCCGCCGCCGCTATCACGCTGCCCGGCGTGTCGCTGACTCCACGCGCACGCCCGCGTGACGCGGCGGTTCGGCTTCCTGGACACGTGGCGCGATCGTGTCCGTTGATTTGAAAATCAACGGCCGCGATTAGATCCAAGGTTAACACGTTGAAAACTACTCGATGATCGTGGGCCGTTCGATCTAGATCAGACGGTCCAGATCTAATCATACATTAACACTACTACGGCACGTGGTGATCGTGGGCCGTTGGATCTTGATCCAACGGTCCAGATCTAATCGGGTTTGGAAACACGTGAACTCACCTCAACCGCACGATCAAGATCGGACGGCGCACAGAGCTCGCGAGGTCGATGGCGACGCGGCGGAGCTGCAGCAGCCGGAGACGGAGACGATGACCTCTCCCGTGGCGCTTCGGGGCTCCTCCGGCGAGATGAGTTGGCTCCACGGGTGCGTCTTGGTCTGGGGATTCTGGATCTGGGCTCAACGGTGGCTAGGGACGGCGGGATGAAGCAAAAACCGTGGCGGAGCGGCGCTCAACTACGGCGAGCTATCGCGGCTAAACGGCGGCGGCTCTGCCTTGGTGAGTAGGGGCTATGGGTGCGCAAGGTCAGGGCCGACCTCGGGGTGTGACCCGGGCCTTAAATAGCCTCGGCGTTCGTGCCCGAGGCGGAACCCTAGATCTAAGCGGCGGCGGAGTCCGGCTCGGTCTCGGCGGAGACGACGACGCACAGCCGTCCACGTGGCACGATCGATGGTCACGATCGCGTGGGCGCGATCGGATCGACGACCGGCATTTCGAGCGGTGCGATCCAATACGGGCCGTTGGATCTCGATCCAGCGGTTAGGATCGAATGGGGTTCGGTCAAGTCACGTGGCTCTGGTCGGACTCGAAGTCGGACTCGGACTCGGTCCTGGTCGGATGAACAAGATTTGACCTGACTTGATTTTCCAGCGATTTAATATTTAAAATAATTCCCAGAAATTCATTTAATTCATTAAAAATATCAAAAGACTCAGAAAAATTCCAGAAAAATTCTGGAAAATACTTTGGATCATTTTGGACTCAAATAAAATATTTCCAACAAAATTTTATTTGCAAAGTTTAATTCTTTAATTATTTCAAAATGGAATAAATTCAAATAAATTCCAAATAAATCCAAATAAATTCCAGAAAATTCCAAAAATTCACCAAAGTGCCAAATCACACATGAATTTAAGAAAAGCAAAATTTTTGGGGTGTTACAGACGGGCATTCGGCCAGAGCTGGGAGGGGCCACCGGCTAGAGGAGCTCGCCGAGGACGGCACCGTCGGCTCGGCCGGCAGCAGGAGGAACGGGCAGTGCCGGAGCCGTCGGCCTCGGGGAGGACAGCCAGGGACGGCAGCGTCTCGGGGTGGGCGGGAGGGTCGACCAGGGCGGTGCCAGCTCAGGGAAGGAGGCGGCGGTGGGGTGGCGCCAGGTGTGGAGGCCAGGGATGAGCTCAGCCTCGCTTGGGGCGCGCCGGCCAGAGAGGGAAGCCAGGGGTGACGCGTCGGCAGGAAGGGAGAGGAGCCACGTCGGGCTGCAAGTGAGGAGCGCCGGCCCTGGGGGAGAGCAGGGAGAAGCGCCGGCGTGGGAAAAAGGGCGCCGGCCAGGAGGACTGCAAGGGGGAGCGCTCTGTTTTGGGGAGCAGGGGTAAGACTCGAGGGTGGAGTTGGCCAGGAAGAAAGAAAAATAAGAAAAATAGCCAGGAAAAAAAAGAAAAAGTGTAGCGATAGGGTTAGGTGGGAGTGGGGAAAAAATTCCAAAAGAACCTCTCCCACACAACCCAATTCAATCTGTAACACGCCTAGATAGTTCCACAACTCTTAAAATTATCTGCCAGAGGGGCCTACGCCCACCCGACTGAAGTTCCAAGGCTTAGAGCAAAGATTCGTAGTATTACATGAGCTCTCTACTTGCAACGCATGCAAATAACTAGCTCCATGCATACCACTTAAACACAAACTTGTTGGAGTTCTCTCCTTTTGCGACACATGCAAATATAGCTCCAAGCAATGCCTGTGAGACCCCGGATCAGCTATCCGAGATCTCCTATGTATTTCTGTACTAGTCCCAGATCAGTTGCTAGTACACACAGTCAGACAGTGACAAATCATTACCGAACATAATGAAATTGTAACATAAACATAAAGTATTAGCCACATGGCTAGTTATTACATCACTCGGTCACATGACCAGAGTTCACGACAGCGGAAATAAAAGCAACAAGAGATAAAATCCATAAAACTCCACAGGCGATGACTAGGAACGTGCTCTTAGTTGTCTTGGCGATCTTCAAAGAACTCCTCATCATATAACTCACCGTCATCGGCGACATCCTGGTAGTTTTCTGATGGCAACAATTGTGTAGCATGTGAGTACAAAAGTACTCAGCAAGTTTGGGAAAGTCTGCATATGTAGGGCTTTCCCAAGGAAGGCTTATTATGGTTCTTTTGCAAAAAAGCTAAGTTTCATCAAACCATACATAATAATAATTTTCACAAAGCACATCTTCATAATTGTTTTAACAATTGAATTATTTAATAATCTAGTGAAGGTTCTATCCACCATCACCAGTATAAAGGCTCTATCTGCCACATTTTAAAAGATTAAGGTAATCCAACTCATGACTCTATTTGTCATGATCAAAACAGGTTCCATCTACCTGACTGGCTCAATCTGCCAACTATCATCCGAGAGTTCTAACCACTCCCGAATCCCAAAACAAAACATCAGTTATTTTTAAAACCAAAGTCTACCAGTATGAAAGCATTCTTTGCTTTGCCTTTAACCGTAGGCACGGCTATTCGAATAGTTTTAACTCTACAGAGGTGTACAGCTTTACCCATAAGACATGATATTCTCTTAGTGCCAAGTACTATTAACACACTTTCTTTGGTGTGTCGGCAGAGATATCATGACAAGGCCTTTACAATGTATACGCCTAACCCGACCCACCCGCTGAGGTTTCACCGCTGTTAGGGTTGTATCTACCCAGTACAGAAGCCCCCTCTTGCGCCGTGTGGGGAGTACAACTTGCCTCTATCTGGCACCCACATTCCACCAACTGGCGAGTCTAAGTTAGGTTTCTATAAATTATTCAGCCAGGTCGCACCCATTATAGACATGTGGTTGTACGGTAATGCTTAGAATGAGAACAGTCATAAGTGCTGGTCCTTAATTGACTTGGGGCGGTACATGCACAATAAAAACTAGTGCTCTTTTTGCACCCACCCAACATTCCACTCCGCCAAGTCCAAATCCTTCTTCTTTTTATTTTTATTTTAGAAAAATAGTACCAAAAACTTTGTAATAATCCTTAAATCACATTTTAAATCACAACTTTGACATACTCCCACCCATGGGTCATTTTTATCAATTTGCTGTAACACCCCAATTTTTGCTTTTCATAAATTTAAGTGTTATTTTGCACTTTTGTGAATTTTTGGAATTTTCTAGAATTTATTTGGAATTAAATAGAATTTATTCCCTTTTGAAATAACTAAAGAATTTAATTTAAGAAATAAATTTTTTTGGAAATAATTTATTTGAGTCCAAAATGTTCCAAAATATTTTCTAGAATTTTTTTGGAATTTTTCTGAGTGTTTTGCTACTTTTAATGAATTAAATGAATTTTTGGGAATTAATTTGAATATTTAATCGCTGGGAAAATCGAATCGATTTGTACTGTTCATCTGACCGAGCCCGAGTCTGAGTCAGACACGAGCCCGACCCGAACCACGTCCGAACCGGACCTGAGTCCAACCCAACCCTAACTGCGTGACCGTTGGATCGAGATCCAACGGCCACGATTGCGCCACGTCACTCGATCCCGACTCCGACCGAGGCCAGGACACCGAGCCGGACCCGAGCCCAAACCCCGCGACCGTTGGATCTTGATCCAGCGATCCACGTTGAGCCACGTCACCCAATCCGAAATGGATTCGGATTCCGTCGCCGCAATCGGGTGGACCTCGGTCTCCGCGCGATACACGGAAGCCGAGGCCCCTATTTATACCGCCACCGTGTAGCCCACCTCGGCGCGCACCCGTAGCCCTAACCCGCAGTGCCTGAGCCACCGTGGTTGCACCGCTAGGGCCCGCCGTAGTTGCTCGTGCGTCCCGCCGCGGTCCTTGCCAGATTCCGCCGCCGTCCGTCGTTTCCCGCCGTCTTGGTGCCTAGATCAGGACTCCTCGCGTCGAGGCATGTCGAACGCGACCACTCACCTCGCCGGAGCGCGCCCCGAACGCCATTGGGCTCGTCGTCGTCCCCAGTGCCGGTGCCTCTGCTCCGCCGCAGACATTAACAGAATCGCGAGCTTCACCAACCGTCCGATCAAGATCCAGCGGCCTGGATTCGTCCACGTCACCCACGGTAAAATTTCACATGTTAAATTTAGATCTATTCTCAACCGTCGGATCTAGATCCAACGGCTCAAGATTATGCCACGTAGCCAAAACCGCACCGTGCTAAGGTTAACCTCAACCATTAGATCTAGATCGTACGGCTAGAGTTAGCCGCGTTGACAGCGTTGGATTGGATCTCGACCGTCCGATCGAGATCGAACGGCCCAGATGGACCGTGCTGTTCACAACGCGTGAAACCCAGATCCGATCTGGGCCATTGATTTTCAAATCAACGGCCGAGATCTAGCCACGTGGCTGGAAGACTGACCATCGCGTCGGGCCGCGGTCACGCTGGCCGCCGACGCCAAGATGTGAAGTCACGTGGGCCCGCTGGCCGGCCACCAACCGCACCATGACGCTACCAGTAGGGCCCACCGCCGCTTGTCCTCGCCGAGCTTGATGACGTCACCGCTGACGTCATCCGAGGGGGCCCACATGTCAGTGAGACATGTACTCGTGGACCAGGTCCACGGTGGACCCAAGCCGAACCGTGGACCACGTTCATGGACCGACTGACGCAATAATCCGATTTGTCAATAGAAAAATAATTCGGTGGAAAATCAAATTCCACGCTTACATCATGCTGACGTCATTAATCGGGTTTTTCAATATGAAAATAAATGGATTAATTCGGATTATTGATTTATTTGAATTTTGAAACTTCAAACGCTTATAACTTTTGCATTCTAACTCCGATTTGAGTGATTCAAATTTCTAAATTTTTATAAAATTGAGATCTACCTAATGGTGAATTTTATTTAATTTTTGGAATTAAGTTTTTCTTTGTAATATTATTTAATTGATTATTTAAACTTTAAATGCTTGTAACTTTTGCGTTTTAACTCCGATTTTGACAATTCAAATTCCTAAAAATTTATAAAATTATGCTCTCTATGTTTTTGAAGTTTATTTGAACTTTTGAACACTTTTGGGGTACTCTTTTATTTATTTATATTTGTTTGCACGCGTTACGAGTAGACGTTGAAGTGCCCGAAGGCTTCGAAGGTGAAGTGTTGACCCAGGAGCCAGCTCAAGATCAAGAACAAGTACTCTTTGAAGGCAAGTTGTGCTTTGACCATGTTGATCCTAGTTTGGAATTATTTTGATTTAAATTATTGCATGCTAGCTTAATTAGGAAATGTTTTAATTAATTTTGGGAAATTAGTTAAATGCCAATTTCGCACTATGACACCTTGATTATTATTTATGTGCCATGACCCCTTGTTACCCTAGTTGTGGATTATTAGTTGGACATTATTAAATTGCCAACATGGGTAGTTAGACCGAGGTAGTATGCTTAGCCTTGCCACGTGACATGTTTTTGACAATTACATGATAACATTAACTTAATGAGATATCGAACCTGTTTTGAGAAGTGTCATGTGTTATTGATGATGATATTGATGGCACGTGGTGCATGGTAAACAACTGAGGGTTTGATAAATAGTTTTCGACTAGGGCATGTGGCAAGAATGATCGGGTGGGCCAGTTGTGGCATCGGGATGGATGATTTGGTTCTTCGGGTAGTCTTGCCCTGGTCAACCTAAGGACTTAACCTTGCAAGCCTTTGAACTGAGTCATTCGTGCAACCACATGACCGGAGTGGGACGGTCCTAGTTGAGTAAGTTACTAATAACTTGCATGTGATACCTCGGGTGTCAACTACACCTTTTGTGTAGCTTGAATGGGGAGCGTACCAAGGCTACGGCATGGTACCCGTCCAACGGTATGTCGGTCCCATACTTCGCCTCTGTCAAGGGAAGGGATGGTGTATGGCAAAAATAGTAAAGGTTTACTTGTGTAGTTAGCCGTATCCAAAAGGCTTTGTTACGATCACTCACCTTCGTGGTGTTTGGCTGTATCTTGTGGTAAAGTGCATAACCTCTACAGAGTGTAAAATCTATTCGAATAGTCGTGTCCGCGGCATTGGACATTACTCGGGAATTACAGTCAAGGGTTAGACTTTCTTGAAAATAACTTGTGCTTGAAAGGTTTAGTTTGGCTTAATAATGACATTGATGGAAATGTGGATTAGGAATGGGAAAGATGTTTATTTAACTCCTGGAAAAGTTATTGATCTTATACTTGTTTTTACTGCTTTCGAATCTACTTATGTTACTTGTCAAATGCTATTTTACTGCAATTATACCCTGAGCTATTCCTTTGTAATAGACCATGCATGTAGTATGTCAGTTGCATTCTGTGCATGACTTGCTGAGTACCAAGTACTCACCCTTGCCACAATACAACATCAGTTGAAGAAGAATCGACACCAGCTTTGGAGGAGGAGCTCCAAGAGGAACCGTCTATCTTGGGAGCGAGCCCAGTCAGTTGCCTGTGGTATACTGGATGGCGCCACGAAGTTATCTTATTTTCCGCTGCTGTTATTTCTCCTTTAATAAGTTTTCGCCCTGCGTGGCGTATATTTGTAACTTGATTTTAAGGTTGAGCAACCAGTTTTGGTTAATTAATTAAAGTACCTTCTTATTCGTTGAGTATGATTGTGATATTTACCAATGTTGAGACTGTGTGCACTAGCGTGATCCTGGACTAGTGCGGAAAACACAGAGGGTCCGGATTTGCAAATTCGGGTCCCGATAGAGGTGGTATCAGAGCCATACTGACCGTAGGCTCACCCTTAGTTAGAATGGTCGTAGTGAGGATAAAATCTATTTTCTAAAGCTAAAATTTGACATGATGATGAATGAATTCTCGGCTTATCCCTTTCTTTCTTGTTCATACCCCTTGCTGAGTTCTTTTCGTCTCCCACCTTGATTTTAAAAATGTTGCGTTCTTACGCGAGCGTCTTTTGACAGATGATGATGAAGAACAACTACACCGAGCGTGAGGGAGGCTACGCTGCCGAATTGTGGCGTATGCTTCAGCTCCTTGGAGGCTTTGAGAGACCACTCTATCGAGGGACTACACTCGTGCAGGCAACACTGGTCATAGGATGGGATGTCAAGATCACGGTGTATGCCCAAGAGAAGATGAAGTTCAGTCGCCCTTTCCACTTCACCGCCAGGAGGTCTACCTTTGAGATGGGAATCCAGGAGGTGTCGCGTCAAGCCATGCAGCAGATCGCTCGCACTTACTCCAGGGGCTGGAAGGCATAGTATTCCGTCACCACCCACGCCGAGACAGCAGAGCTCAGCGGAAGCCGATAGAAGAGGAGGATGCTACCGTCACTCACTTAGCCAGATTCGTCGCCGCCCAGGAGGAGCTTATCGATGACACAGTTCAGGAGTTGGTGAAGGCTCGCGAGCAGGTTGAGGAAGAGAAAAAGCAATTAGAGAATGCTCGTGAGTACGTCACCTGTGCTGCGGAAAGGATCGCAGAGCTGGAGACCGCACTGTATGGACAGGGCCCCGATCCAGTGTTGGAGTTGGACGCCCCAGAGCCAGAGGAGGACCCAGAAGAGGCACCACCTGCACCCGCGCCACAGCCACAGCAACAGCCAGATCCTGAGCCAGTGGAGGACGCCGTGTCATCAACCACAGCTGTAGTTGCAGCGCATGGCGATTGCTTCGCGCCTATGCCGCCGCACCCGCCCTGAGGAGGCAGTGGAGGCTTTCCCGATGAGTGAGCGTAGGTTTTGAAGTTGAGACTCCCTCGTCGAGTCGTGTTATAGAATAAGAGTCACCCTTAGAGGCGTTAGACCCCAGTGTTAGTCAATTTGGATTTTCATTGCTTGCTGAGTATGCAGTATGTGTTGCAAGGCCCTTAGGCATTGTGAGCAACCATACTAAGTTATTATTATTAAATAATAAAGTTGGATTTTGAGTTACACCTTTCGCCCCGCATAGTTTCCCCATTACTCGTCTATTCCTGTTTCCCCTTATCTCTAAACCTTGGAACAATCGACAGATGGTGAATACCTGTGGGAACCTTGGAGGCAATGGAAGTGGTTCTCGCCCAGCTGAACACTCCAATGATGGAGCCCCTGCACCCCAGCCAGCACCGCAAGTGGACATGCAGAACTTTGGAGCCTTTCTTGCCGCTCAGACTCAGTTGATGCACGCAATGATGCAGCAGATGCAACAGATTACTGCCGACGCCACAACTAATCAGAATAATCAAGTTAATCAGGGACAACGCCAGAATTCAAGACTGTTAGAGTTCATGAGGACTCATCCACCCACCTTCTCTGGGAATGCCAATCCGTTGGAGGCCGATGACTGGTTAAGGTCAATTGAAAGGAAGCTACACATAACCCAGTGTGGGGGAAATGAGAAGGTGCTTTATGCCTCTCATCAGTTGGAAGGAACCGCAGTAGAATGGTGGGAGAACTTCTGCGCAACGCGGGAGAATCCATAGGATATTACCTGGGAAGAATTCACAGCTGCTTTTCGTTAGTATCATGTGCCGGAAGGAATTATGGATCTCAAGAAGGAAGAGTTCAGAGCACTGAAGCAAGGTAATCAGCCGGTGGCTGAATACCTGAACAAGTTCACACAGCTTGCAGGCTACGCGCCTGAAGACGTGGCAACAGACAAGGCCAGGCAATCTCGTTTCCTGAAGGGAATGAACTCTGGGCTACAGGTGGGACTTATCACCCACACCTTTCCAGATTTTCGGGAGCATGTGAACAAGGCGCTTATTCTCGAGGACAAGCGCAAGGAACTGGATGAGAACTGGAAGCGCAGGATGCAATAGCAGGGATCACGTCAGGGGACGCAGCAGCGTCTGCGGGTTGCGCTGAATCAGTTTATCAGATTCCAGCCGCAGAATGCATCAAGGACACCGTCACCAGCACCGAGACCCGTCAACCAGAATTATCAGACACCAGCTCAGAAACGCCGCTTTGGGCAGTCAACAGGGAGCAGTGAGATGATGCTACACATGAAATGAGCCAGGGCACTTCTCCAACAATTGCCCCAAGAAGACAGCAGGAGTGACCCCAGTTTGCTTCAACTTGGGATCCACACCAGCCAGGACCCCTGCACCAGGAGCAAACCGCGGAGCAGCACAGCCAGGAGTTGCGCCCCAGACCATGGTGAGAGGCCGAGTCAACCATGTCACCGTAGATGCACTTCAGAATACCAAGGACGTCATACTGGGTAAGATACTGGTCAACTTAGTACCTGTAACAGTTTTGTTTGACTCTGGAGCTTCGCATTCGTTTGTTTCCTGAGATTTTGTTTCTAAGAATGATTTGGAGATTGTGAATCTTAAATGCATGCTTATAGTTCAAACCCCTGGGTCAGAACTCCGATCTCAAGTAGGATGTTCTAGGGTAAGAATATTAATAGATGGGGTAGAGTTCTTAACGAACCTTATTATATTGGGAACCCAGACCCTAAATGTTATCTTGGGAATGGATTGGTTATCCAAGCATAAGACTGTATTGGACAGTGGATGAAGGGTCATATCGATTGAGAGCCCGTGTGGAAGAAAAGTGGAATTTCAAGCACTTGCCGTTAGAGATGGACAGTTGATGGTCAACAACGCGAAGGCAATCAGCATAGAGAATGTCTCAGTGGTGAACGAGTATCCGGATGTCTTTCCTGAAGATTTACCTGGTATGCCGCCAGACAGAGACATAGAGTTTGTGATAGAGCTTGTACCTGGAACAGCGTCGATAGCAAAGAGACCCTATCGGATGTCCACCGAAGAATTGGTAGAGATGAAGAAGCAGCTTGAGGAGCTGATGGAGAAAGGATTCATCAGACCGAGTTTTTCACCGTGGGGAGCGCCAGTTCTGTTCGTCAAGAAGAAGGATGGGAGCTTCAGGATGTGCATTGACTACCATGCACTCAATGAAGTCACTGTGAAGAATAAGTACCCGCTACCCAGGATCGATGATCTGTTTGATCAGCTGAGAGGAGCTGGAGTTTTCTCCAAGATTGATCTGAGGTCGGGATACCACCAGCTGAAGATTCGATCAGAAGATATTCCGAAGACCGCATTCTTGTATAGATACAGACATTACGAGTTCACTGTGATGTGCTTTGGTGTGACGAATGCGCCAGCTTACTTCATGAATATGATGAATAAGGTGTTCATGGAATATTTGGACAAGTTTGTTGTTGTGTTCATAGATGATATCTTAGTCTACTCCAAGATAAAGGACGAACATGCAGAGCACTTGAGGCGAGTCTTGGAAAAGCTGAGGGAACAGCAACTCTTTGCCAAGTTCAGCAAGTGCGACTTTTGGAAGGACAAGGTAGAGTTCTTCGGACATGTATTGACCGCAGAAGGAGTCGCCGTTGATCCGAGCAAGGTAGAAGCTGTGTTACACTGGGAGCACCCGAAGACCATGACCTAGATCCGTAGTTTCCTTGGTATGGCAGGTTACTACCGCCGTTTCATCGAAGGCTTTTTGACGATTGCGAGACCTCTCACGCAATTGTTGAAAAAGGAGAAGAAGTTTGCATGGACGCCGGAGTGCGAGAAAGGTTTTCAAGAGCTGAAGAAGCGATTGACATCAGTCCCAGTGTTAGTTCTACCGGACGTCAATCAACGCTTTGATATTTATTGTGATGCATCGCGCCAAGGACTTGGGTGTGTGCTGATGCAGAACGGAAAGGTCGTCGCTTATGCATCGAGGCAGTTGAGACCGCATGAGGAGAATTATCCAACGCATGACCTAGAGCTAGCTGCCATAGTGCATGCTTTGAAGTTGTGACGTCATTATTTGATCGGGAATAGATGTGAAGTATATAAGGACCATAAGAGCCTTAAGTACATTTTCACCCAATCAAACCTGAACATGAGGCAAAGGAGATGGTTAGAGTTGATCAAGGATTATAATGTTGGAATCCATTACCACCTGGAAAGGCTAACGTGGTGGTTGATGCCTTAAGTAGGAAGAGCCATACTGTGAATGTGCTGATAGCCACAAGTCAGGACGAGCTATGCAGGGATTTTCGGAGGATGCAAATTGAGGTGGTGCCGAAAGGATTCTTGGCCGCATTGGATGTGAAGCCTACCCTGGAGGACTAGATCAGAGAAGGACAGAAGGACGATGACAAGGTCCAGCGAGTCAAGTCCAAGATGGAGGAGGGCAAGGCGAAAGACTTCAAGCTGGACGAGCAAGGCACGTTATGGATGAAGGATCGAATTTGTGTGCCGAACAAGAAGGAGCTGAAGCAGATCCTAGAAGAAGCCCATGACTCCAAATATTCAATTCATCCGGGAAGTGCAAAGATGTACCAGGGTCTGAAGGAAAGATTTTGGTGGCCGAGCATGAAGCGTGAAGTTGCCGAGCATGTTGCGCTGTGCGACATATGCCAGAGAGTCAAGGCAATGCATCAGAGGCCAGCGGGACTGTCGCAGCTGTTAAGGATACCTGAGTGGAAGTGGGAGGAAATCGGAATGGACTTCATTACCGGTTTTTAAAACTTCGTGGTGGATATGACTCCATATGGGTTATAGTGGACCGCTTGACTAAGGTCGCCCATTTTATTCCGGTAAAGACCACTTACTCGGGAGATAAGTTAGCAGAATTGTACATGACTAGGATCGTCTATTTGCATTGAGTACCGAAAAAGATTGTATCGGACAGAGGTACCCAGTTCACCTCGAGATTCTGGAATAAGCTGCATGAAGCCATGGGGACTCGTTTGAACTTCAGTACAGCTTATTATCCACAAACGGATGGACAGACCGAAAGAGTTAACCAGATTCTAAGGACATGTTAAGAGCTTATGCATTAGCTTATGCAACCTCTTGGGATAAAAGTCTGCCGTATGCTGAGTTCAGCTACAACAATAGCTATCAAGCAAGTTTGCAAATGTCACCTTTTGAGGCACTATAGGTCGACCCTATCGAACCCCGCTGAACTGGAATGAGATGGGTGAACGCCATGTCTTTGGACCGGATATTCTTCAAGAGGCCGAAGAGCAGATTGCCATGATCTGGGAAAGACTAAAGATAGCTCAATCAAGACAGAAGAGTTACGCTGATAACCGTCGCCGAGACCTGAGTTACGAACCGGAAGATTTCGTATATCCCAGAGTCACACCACTCAAGGGAGTTAAGAGGTTCCACGCCAAGGGAAAACTTGAACCGAGATATGTTGGACCATTGAAGATTTTGAGCCGTAGAGGTGAAGTTGCGTACCAGCGGGAATTGCCGCAATCATTAGCAGGAGTGCATGACGTGTTCCACGTGTCCCAACTGAAGAAGTGTCTCCGAGTACCTGATGAGCAAACACCGCTGGAGTCGATAGAGCTGTAAGAGGATCTGACTTATAAGGAGCACCCCGTTAAGATTCTGGACACCATGGATCGAGAAACAAGGAATAAGTCAACCCGTTTCTGCAGAGTCCAGTGGAGTAACCATGCAGAGAGTGAAGAAACTTGGTAGCGCGAGGAGGATTTGAAGAAAGAGTTTCCAAACCTATTCCTCAGTTAGCCCTGAATCTCGGGGACGAGATTCTGTTAAGTGTTATTTTTGTAACACCCCAATTTTTGCTTTTCATAAATTTAAGTGTTATTTTGCACTTTTGCGAATTTTTGGAATTTTCTGGAATTTATTTGTATTTATTTGGAATTAATTTGAAAGTATTCCCTTTTGAAATAACTAAAGAATTTAATTTTACAAATAAAATTTTGTTGGAAATAATTTATTTGAGTCCCAAATGTTCCAAAATATTTTCTAGAATTTTTCTGGAATTTTTCTGAGTGTTTTGTTATTTTTAATGAATTAAATGAATTTCTGGGAATTAATTTGAATATTTAATCGCTGGGAAAATCGAATCGGTTTGTACTGTTCATCCGACCGAGCCCGAGTCTGAGTCAGACTCGAGCCCGACCCGAACCACATCCGAACCGGACCCGAGTCCAACCCAACCCTAACCGCGTGACCGTTGGATCGAGATCCAACGGCCACGATTGCGCCACGTCACTCGAGCCCGACTCCGACCGAGCCAGCCAGGACACTGAGCCGGACCCGAGCCCAAACCCCGCGACCGTTGGATCTTGATCCAACGATCCACATTGAGCCACATCACCCAATCTGAAATGGATTCGGATTCCGCCGTCGCAACCGGGTGGACCTCGGTCTCCACGCGATACACGAAAGCCGTGGCCCCTATTTATACCGCCGCCATCGCCACCGTGTAGCCCACCTACGCGCGCACCCGTAGCCCTAATCCGCAGTGCCTGAGCCGCCGTGGTTGCGCCGCTAGAGCTCGCCGTAGTTGCTCGTGCGTCCCGCCGCGGTCCTTGCCAGATTCCGCCGCCGTCCGTCGTTTCCCGCCGTTTTGGTGCCCAGATCCAGACTCCTCGCGTCGAGGCGCGTCGAACGTGACCACTCACCTCGCCGGAGCGCGCCCCGAACGCCATCGGGCTCGTCG
Source organism: Rhipidocladum racemiflorum (assembly GCA_036346355.1). NCBI lineage: Eukaryota > Viridiplantae > Streptophyta > Magnoliopsida > Poales > Poaceae > Rhipidocladum > Rhipidocladum racemiflorum. The sequence continues at coordinate 50,896,935 of CM070589.1, forward strand.
TCATCCCCAGCGGCGGCGCCTCTGCTCCACCACGGACATTGCCGGAATCGCGAGCTCCACCAACGGTCCGATCAAGATCCAGCGGCCAGGATTCGTCCACGTCACTCACGGCAAAATTTCACGTGTTAACTTTAGATCTATTTTCAGCCGTCGGATCTCGATCCAACGGCTCAAGATTGTGCCACGTAGCCAAAACCGCACCGTGCTAGGGTTAACCTCAACCGTTAGATCTAGATCATACGGCTAGAGTTAGCCGCGTTGACAGCGTTGGATTGGATCGCGACCATCTGATCGAGATCGAACGGCCCAGATGGACCGTGCGTGAAACCCAGATCCGATCTGGGCTGTTGATTTTCAAATCAACGGTCGAGATCTAGCCACGTGGCTGGAAGACTGACCGTTGCGGTCAGCGCGGTCACGCCGGTCGCGGTGACGCCAAAGACGCGGACGCCACGTGGGGCCCGCGTCGGCCGGCTCAGCCGAACCGCACCATGACGCCACCGGCCCGACGTCACGGTGAACCCGGTATCGGCCGCCCTCGGTGGCGTGATGACGTCATCGCTAATGTCATCCGAGGGGGCCCACATGTTAGTGAGACATGTACTCGTGGACCGGGTCCACGGTGGACCCAAGCCGAACCGTGGACCACGTTCATGGACCGGCTGACGCAATAATCCGATTTTTCAATAGAAAAATAATTTGGTGGAAAATTAAATTCCACACTGACGTCATGCTAACGTCATTAATCGGGTTTTTCAATATGAAAATAAATGGATTAATTCGGATTATTGATTTATTTGAATTTTGAAACTTCAAACGCTTATAACTTTTGCATTCTAACTTCAATTTGAGTCATTCAAATTTCTAAATTTTTATAAAATTGAGATCTACCTAATGGTGAATTTTATTTAATTTTTGGACCAAAGTTTTTCTCTGTAATATTATTTAATTGATTATTTAAACTTTAAATGCTTGTAACTTTTTCTTTTTAACTCCGATTTTGACGATTCAAATTCCTAAAAATTTATAAAATTATGCTCTCTCTGTTTTTGAAGTTTATTTGAACTTTTTAACACTTTTGGGTACTATTTTATTTATTTATTGCTGTTTGCACGCGTTACGAATAGACGTTGAAGTGCCCGAAGGCTTCGAAGGTGAAGTGTTGACCCAGGAGCCATCTCAAGATCAAGAACAAGTACTCTTTGAAGGCAAGTTATGCTTTGACCATGTTGATCCCATTTTGAAATTATTTGATTTAAATTATTGCATGCTAGATTTATTAGAAAATGCTTTAATTAATTTTGGGAAATTAGTTAAATGCCTATTTCGCAATACAACATCAGTTGCATTCTGTGCATGACTTGCTGAGTACCAAGTACTCACCCTTGCCACAATACAACATCAGTTGATGAAGATTCTACACCAGCTTTGGAGGAGGAGCTCCAAGAGGAACCGTCTATCTTGGGAGCGAGCCCAATCAGTTGCCTGTGGTATACTGGATGGCGCCATGAAGTTATCTTATTTTCCACTGCTGTTATTTGTCCTTTAATAAGTTTTTGCCCTGCGTGGCGTATATTTGTAACTTGACCTTAAGGTTGAGCAACCAGTTTTGGTTAACTAATTAAAGTACCTTATTATTCGTTGAGTATGATTGTGATATTTACCAATGTTGAGACTGTGTGCACTAGCGTGATCCTGGACTAGTGCGGAATACACAGAGGGTCCAGATTTGCAAATTCGTGTCCCGACATTTGCGCACTAAGCATTTCTACCGTTCTAACCAATAATTGTCACAATAACATAAGTATGACATAACAATGAGTCCTAGGGTTACAAATAAACATAGATAACAATAATCAAGGAGGTGATCACAATTCGGAATAACTAGAAATCTATATTTGACATACGATGATAAAGATAGCTATGCATGCGATAAAACATTATAAACCATTTGCAAACATGGGATCACAATGCATCAAGGGACTTGCCTTCATGCGCAGCGAAGGTCTCGAAACCTTGAAGTTCGGCGGCGGGGTCGGCGGACTCGGCGGGATCCTCGGCTACACGCAAAACGGTACAACAAATAAATAACAAAAAAATAAATAAAATCTAAAAATTATAAAAATTATATTGGCAGGTAGATCTTGAATTTATATGAATTTAGGAATTTGAACACAGTGAATCGGAGTTCGGACGCAAAATATATAAGCGTTCGAAGCTGGAAAATGATGGAAAATCAAGGGGAAAAAAAGGAAAGTTTCTGTAGCTACAGGAAATTGCGCTTTTTGGCCTCCAGAACAGAGCTCCACCCAAAGCTAGGGTTTGAACATGTGGAATTTGCAATGGAAGTGGCAGCGAGATGGAAGAAGGTAAGCTCCGGAAAGGTCTCGACGATGCAAATCCAATGGTGGTGTCGGATTTTGAAGAGGGTTACCTGAGACGACGAATTTGGCGATGAACGGCGGTTCGGCCGTAGCAACTCAAACTCAAAATTTGAATTCAAACTTTTTGAGGAAACCTGAAATTGATTAAGGGGTTATGATTTTGAAATCCATACGCACACAATGGTTCAAACAGAATTGAGATTGTCTCACCGGAGCGAGAGATATGATGGCAAGAACGAAGAACGGTGGTGGTGGTCACCGGTTTTTGCAATCTCCCAGGCAAACGATGAGGAGTGGCAAAAGAAGAGTGATAGCACCAGGAAGAGGACTCCAAGATGAAGAGTTGAGAAGTGGTGGTGCGTCGATTGGAGGTGAAACGGCCAAGTTATGACCATTTTAATGGATTTTGGTTTTTGCTTGATTGTGCCATTTCCGATGGAATTTGGAATGAATGGTAATGGGGAACAGGTTCTCCTCGTCTCCCTCTTTCAAACACAACCGGTTGTTCGTGATTTGGAGGTTTATAGCAAAAGTTATGGGTGTTTAAAGATTGCATGCCCTAATGGAGAGAGAGAGAGAGAGAGAGAGAGAGAGCTTCTCTGTTCGTTTCCAGCCAGCCAAGGTGGAAGACGATGAACAGTAATGCCACGTGTCGGTACCTGATTGGCCGGAGTAAGTGAAGAGTTACGTGCGAGAGAAAAAAGAGCAAAATTGGTCTAAAAATCCAGAAAAATTCCTAAAAATATTAAGGAATATTTGAAACCCAATAAAATTGGTTTCAAGGAATTTGGATAAAATTTGGAATTTAGAAAATTTCAAGACGAATAAGGGGCATTTAACGAAAGACCGCGAGCGATAAAATACCAGAGAGTTTCCAAAAATCTTGGAAAAATTTCCAAAATATTTTTGGAATATTTAGAACCTAATGCAATAGGTTTCGGGATTTTTGGAGCATTTTGGAACTCGGGTGAAATTTCGGGTACGGACCGGAATTCGGAAATTCGATTTTTCGAACGATGAAGGATTGGACTCCACTTTCAGAAGGATAAAGATGCCAGGTTAATTATAACACCAAGGAAAACCCAAATTTTGAATATAATTTAATTTGAATTAAATTTTAACATAAGGCCGAAATTGGGGATGTTACAATGCTAAACAAATCAAATAAGATTTTGTTTTAAAGAACAAATATGAAGTTCAACAATTGCAACATATGCAAAATATGAACTTTATGTAAAAGCCAACGCATAAGCTCATTCTGCTTGCAACACATGCAAATTAGAGCTACTACGCTAAAAACCATAGCATATGCTTATCCTATTTGCAATACATGCAAATTAGAGAAATATGCTAACAAAACTAAGCACGAGCTTTACCCATTCGCAACACATGTCAAATGGTTAGCTCGGTGCAAAATCCAAATGAGAAGAATACTTTGAGCTTGAGTGATCGGATTGAGTTCATCAGCATAAGATGAAGTTCAAACTAAAACCTCAACCCCTCTTAATAGTACGACGCTAAATCTAGACACAAAGCTAGAAAATATCCTTAGCCTACTAGTTATACCTTGCGTCGCTGTATGCTAGCGATCCCCTTTGAGGTTTCAATGATTTTTGATCATTTTGCTTCTCCTCGGGATTGTCACCTAGCTCTCTTGAAGTATTTATGATTTGTAATCATTTTCTCCTTAAGATCGTTACCAGCTCCACTTCTCTTTTTTGGGATCATCACTCGGCTCTATCGTCTTGTTCATCCCCTTTTGATGAATCTTCTCATCCTTTCAACCTTTGGACCTAACCCTAATTAATCACAACTCATAGAAAATGGTTAGTCTAAAATAAATGGTTGTCTCAATCATCTCTTGCACTCCATTAACATATAATGGATGCCACTTAAATCAATTGAGCACAACCTAAATTAATTTAATGAATTTAAGAGTGTCTTGAGTACTTTATGCAACACATGCTTCAACATACTCAAGAACTGTCGATTATCTTTAATCGATCACAAGAACATCATCAACACATGATGAAATATTCTTTAATGATTAAAAGACAATCGACCTCAATTTAAACATTCATTTAAATTGATATGAGTACATACTAACTACGCAAGTTATATATATACTCAAAGAATAATTTCAAGATATTGATCCTTTATATATGAAGTGAAGAATAGATCAATACAATGAAACATAAATTTAAAGCTTGAACTCCCCCTAAATATGTGCATCTATGTAATATATGGATTGGGAAATATGATGCACATTTTGTGGTTAAAGCAATATGGAAATTCATACTTTAACTTGAATCGAAAGTATGCAATGAATAATAGAATGAATATGCACACATACCTTGGTTTTTCCATTTTCCATCCAAATATGAGACTACTAACAATAAGCTCAATAAGCATGTTAGTCTCATTAAAATTAGATTTTTCATTAAACAAAGATTAAACATTAATCTAAAACCAATAGAGCTTGAACTTACAATGACAACTTCGGCGAGTTGGCGAAGAGACAAACATGGTGACGTGGTTGGCGCGATGGTCGGGGCCCTCCAGCGATGGCATTGTACAAGAGAAGCAACAACGCTAGGGCTTGCACGGCGACAGCAGCTTTATGTGATGCTCCAGCCAAGAGAGTGGACGCAGTGGAGAGAACAAAGGGGGGCGAAATCAACAGCACCAAGAAAGGGTTTCGAAGCTCCCTAGACGAGGCGAATCAACAACGAAACCTCCTCGATAGTGCACACAAGCAATCCTCGATTTCCACCAAATCACGACGAAAAAAGAAATCAAATCTAGGGTTTAGGCTTGCGATTGCATTGTGGACACAGTGCTTGCCTTAAAAAGCACAATGGAGCCTTGATGCGCACGAAAAAATGGGGAGGCTGCAGCGGACATGAGCGACACAACGTGTCCAAGCCGGACCCCAGTCAACCTCCTGCGGCGTGGGAGTAGGCCGAGTCGAGCTAGCAGGCTGTAGTGCCGAAACTAGGGTGGCTTCAGCCCAAATCTCTCCAGAGAAATTTTATTTCATTTTTCTTTTATAAAATAAAAATATTCTTCTAATAAATAGCAAAATTACTTGGAAAATTTTTAGAAAACATTTGTAAAATATTTTGAGACATTTAAAACTCAAATAAATAATTTCAACAAATATTCACTTATATATTAATCATATCAATTTTTTTATTAAAGAAAGTCCAAATTAAGCTTTAATTAGCACTAAAATTCTAAAAAAAATTAAAATACCAAAACAAATTCAAATAATCCTAAAATTGGGATGTTACAATCATTGCTAGTGCTAAGTGTTGGGAAGTAACTATCAACAATTGTTGTTATCTTCTTCTAGGGCGACTCCCCATTGTCGAGAGACGAACCACTGAGCCCTCCCCCCTCGCCACAATGGCTCCTTCCCTCTATTCCTTTCTCATCTGCAATGTTCTCAATAGCTAAGCTATAGCTACGTTATATCTTTTTTGGACCCTAAACGCAAAGCTGCGGACCAATATTATGCTATATTAGCAACAAGTGCTATATCTAGCAATAGCTTGCTATATGCTATGGCTTATAGTTAGCGATAGCTCTGTTATCTTACATAGATACCCACGAGGCAATACAATGGGTCAATTTTAAAATTCAACATTACTAGAATGCTCAAATGCATCTCTTATAAGCCTAAACTATGAGAAAATCTAGTAAAAGACCTCATCTCACCCCTTTTCAATAATTAAGTATTAATATTTATTAGTGATTAAGTATTGTTGTTAAAAACATTATGATATAGTTATCACTTATTATCTTTGATATGTATTAGTATGTTTGTTGATTCCGAACTTGACTTATATTCTTATTATAGAAATTTTAATAACTTTTAAAGTACCATGATTTTATGATTTGTTTGGAGATGACTTATATTATATACATACTTAATTTTAAAAAAAATACTAAAAACGCAACAAAAGATAGCTTTTATGATAGTTGTTGTAGCGTTGTAAGGAACTTGCTGCGAAGGCACGAAAACGCTCTTTAAAACCTTTCTCCTCTCTCTTCTCCTAGATCTGACCTTGCTCCCCTCTCTCACATCTGAATTTTTTTGAAACATGGGGGCCTCCCCCTCGGTCGTCACGGTCAGCTGGTGCCGACGGTGAGGCAAGACGGAGCCCAGGGCCTCCCCTCCCTCGTCCTCCTTGCCCTTTTCTCGCTCACCCTTGGCCTCAGATCGGGTCCCTAGGAACAGCTTTGGAAGCCACGGCAACCGTAGGACCTCACGTCGGCATGATTTGTTAAAGGCGTTTCTATTACTCTACTACTAGATGAAATATAAGTGTTTGCGCTAAAAACTTGAGGTAGGGTTCTTAGTCTCAAACATACAAGACAAACGTCGGGTTTGAGCGTGCCAATCAATTTGACCTGAAATTGACAAGGTAAAAAGTCATCAAATCAATCGAAGCCGATAACGTCAATTATCGGCGTAACTCTAGTCGGCTAAAGGACAATTAGGGGATAACTTGACTAACCGATTAGAGCTAATCCAGAGGTAAAGATAGATTGTCTTTAAGAGGCGATGCGCAACAAAACAAAGCAAATCAAACCTGAGACGAAATCAGCAAAAATCAACAAATTGGTGATGCGCAACTCTTTATTGATCTTGTTGACTTACAGAGGAAAGCTTACAAAACTAAAGAATAACGAAAAGAACTATAAACGTAATGTGTGATTGGGTTGGATTGATTCCCTTCTTCTCCTATCTCGTCCCTTTTTATATGCCTTGGCCGATCCGAGTCATCCATGGATACGACAACTAAATCCGTATCGGCCACGATCAGGTCTTTGGTTCCCAAATCCGTTAACAAAATCTGTGTCAGTAACGATTTGGCTTCCAAATCCCGACTGCTGTTTGTTCACCAATCCTTCCATATTTGTAGTGATCCGATACTTTCCATACGTGTCAAATTTTGGTGCAAACATATGCCCCCCATTTTTGGGAGATAACTTGTTATCTTTCAAAAATCAAATCAGCTTTTACCATCGGCTTGTCCTCCCATCGACTTTTGAGGAACTACCTCCTTGGTAACTGCCCTATTAATGGCACCTTAAAAACCTCGGTGCGCTTTTAATACACACGTCATATTAAAACTGCTCCCGCCCTTTCCTTTTTTCACTGTGGTATAAATATGCGGGTCCCCCCATGGTCATTCTTACACCTTCAAGCTCTCGCAAGCCCAGGAATCGGCTTCCTCTTCCATCAACTTTCATCTTCTCACAAGTCGACTAAATGGATTCCTCACAGGTACTCGGCCCCATCCCTAACAGTGACGATCAATACTACTTAGGGCCAGTAGGGAGTATCGAAGCCAATATGGTCGTTAATCAGGAAATTCCTTGCCTTGCTTTATCGGCTGCTGGCTACAACATAAAGGAATGGGGTGAGAGTTTTAGGGCTTGGCCGACAACCCTTAAAGGGTGGAGGTCATGGTACATTAGAGTATCGACACAAAAGAGGGCAGAGTGGGAAAGGATGGGCATAGACGAGTGCCTTCGCTTGAGCCTAGCCGACCCAGAAGCCAATGAGCCCTTAGTGGCCACGACATGCTATTTTTGGTCCGACTCCTTCAATGCTTTCCTCTTCCCAACTGGCCCGATCGGCCCGACCCTTCTAGACATGGCCCAACTATGCTGCCTTAGGCCTGATGGCGAGCAGATATCGGCCTTTAGCGGCAAGCCCGGATACAAGCTCATTCAAACCAAGGGCGAAGGATGGCGCAAATATATCCAGCATAATAACAAGGTTAATGGGCTCGTATCGGACGAAGAGCACGGCGGCTTCCTCAACTTGTGGTTCGATAGATATCTGTTCTGCGGGGCTTCCCTTGGACCAACACAGGTTTATCAGCTTATAGCAGAGCAGCTAGTGAAGGGCCATCGGCTTGCTCTGGGAAAGTTTCTGCTAGGGGTAGTATACCAGATGATGCATGTGATATAGAGTAGACTTTTTTTCTGGTTTTTCCAAGTTCATCATCGGAAACATCAGCGGTCCTCTGTGGTTTGTGCAAATGTGGCTGCATTGCCTCTTTAGCCGATCGCTCATCCCCGATCCATCAGAAGACCCAGGTTTCCTTGAGAAGACTATCCTAAAGGATCAGCCCCGCAATTCACAGCTAGCCGATCCCAAGGGGAGAAGTACATAATGTGTTCTGCTGGCGAGACGAAAATGTCTCCAGCTGGATTTCACAATTACTTGTCATTTTTTCTGAATCTGAGCAGTGTCGGCTTCGGCCAACAAGACTTCTTCAGCTATACCAATCCAGCCAATTTCCCACGCCCGTACTTTTTGCATTTGGAAGCCGACAGCCTATCCATGTCTCAATCAACCTTGGCTTATAAGATCTTTATCTCTCCCTACATCCTCCACGCGGGCTTAAGCATAAGGAACCGGACATTCCAACCGTCTTACGAGTTCTACCATTCGTCGGTCTATGCCCGTCAATTGGGCTTTGGTCAGGTTATTCCCAGCTTCCCCTTCCTTGATCGGATTAAGCCCAAGACCAGAATAACAAACCAGGTGGCTGCTGAGATCATCATCGAGTTGGCCGATGACCTCCAAATCACTGAGCTTCAACATTTTATTCTTAATACTCGCTGCTCAAGCCAATACACCACCTGATGGTCCTCAATGGCCGGGGCCCTTCTCTTGGATAGAACTCCGTCAGCTATCATCTCCCTATTCTTGCCTGACTATCATGAGCCGACGATATTTCCTAATACTTCAAGCGAGGAGGATAGCTCTTCAGGCTATACTAATTCGTCGATAGCTGTAGAGGTATTAACCCTTGAATACATCGTTCTTGCTTTGCATTCTTTCATCGGCTGATCAATTACTTTTCTTCTTAGACTCAATCATCGAAGAAAATGGGTAGCAAGAGGGCGGCTTCATTGGCTCCGTCTGGCAGCGCCCAGTCAACTAGAAGGCCGCATCAGTCGACGGGTCTAACAGGCTACGCATCTGGCAATTTGGGAGTCAACAGCCCCTCCTTATCTGATATCACGAAGCAGCAGCCTTCAACGAGTGAGTAGTCTGATCGATGACATCCCTCTATTTCCTTGCATTGTGTCTTATCTTAGCCGATTGATTTTCAAAGAGAGCCACCAAAAAAATACAAAGTCACTGTGAAGAGACCTGTCAAGGCCACGGAAGAAAGTGTCGAGACTTCCCCAGGCGGATCGGTCACTAAGGTATGTCCTTTTGCTTAATGTTTTTCCATACCTTAGTGTCTAACTTTCTTCTTTTTGGCAGTCACCGTCGGCCCAAGTGGCTACCGTCCTAGCCGACCTTCAAGAGACTATCCTAGCTATGCAACCGCCGCAAATTCCAACGCCCATCATAGCACCTTCTTCTCCGATTTCAACAGCGGATCTAGCCAACTTGTTGGGTTTTTCTTTAGATGATTTAAATGATCCAAAGGTCTTGGCTACTAATGACTACCCAGCCAACATTCGCAGAATTATTGATGCATCGGTTGAGGCGTCGGCTACTGTCACCTCTGTGCTGGGCATGCAGGAGCGGCTTAATCACCTATTTCATGAGGTAACGCAACCTGAAGCCCAGCTCTTGGCCAATACCCAGCCACTGAGGACTGCTATGATAGCAAGATTGAAGCCGATCTCCCTACTGAGACCATGAAAGCATTATTGGATGTCTGTCATTTGGATGATCGGAAGGAAGAGGTAGAAGCCGCAAAATCCAGGATTGCCCAGAGGAAGGCTCAACAAGCCGATCAAAAGCTTCTGGATGAACTAGTGTCTGACGCAAAGTCGAAGAAAAAGGAGTTCGATCAAGGCGCCGCCACCCTTAAGTTGGTAAAGAATGAAATCAAAGAACTGGAATCGGCCAAGAAATCTTTGGAAGAATAGCTGGCCGTGATGGCCAATCGCCTCATCGAATGCCAAGTGCGTGCAATTGAGTCGACTACCTTTCTGGCGGGCCAAAAGCAGCAGATTGGTGAGGTTTTTGCTAAAGTCAAGCAGCAATCGGCTAAGATAGCCATTGTTCCTGGCAACGCCACAAAAGACCAGCAAATTGTCGATAGCATCCAGATAACCATTGCAAAGGCGGTGGCGGTATCGTCAGGCCTTGGTGCCAATCTGCCCGGGTCTAGGGTGTAATAGTTTAAGCAACACTGTTTTTCGAACTATCTGATGTTTTGCACTGTCTCGGGTGGGATGTAAACACTGCTATTACTATCAGCTATGTAGCCGATTCATGTGATGCACCTTCGCATTGATTTTTTTTTTATTTATCGGCTTCCTGAATCGAGCACATTTGTTCTTGATGACTTGGCGCAATCATGCTCCGATCCATACGCTAGGGTAGTACGTTTTTAGGTATTTTCCATTGATTGCCTTTGGTAGTACTGACCCTTCAAGTGTTTCCAGTATATATGAATCTCCATCGACATGCCGATTTATCTTATATGGTCCTTCCCATGTTGGTGACCACTTACCGAATCGGTTTTCCTTGGATCCGATCGGTAATATGGTTTTCCATACTAGATCGGCTTCATTGAAGGATTTTGGTACAACCCTCTTGTTATATTCCTTGGCAACCCTTTCTTTATTCTTTTTAAGCCGATCCAATGTAGTCAGCCTGGTTTCCGCCAAATCGTCTAGGCCATCGATCATATGTTCTCTATATTCATTAGCCGACAAACTATCTTGGCCGGGCACCCTCAGTGATTCGATGTTTATTTCTACAGGCAGTACGGCTTCTTGCCCATATACCAACTAAAATGGGGACAACTTGGTCAATCCGTGGTATGATAGCCGATAGGCCCACAATGGCTCTGATAACGTCGAGTGCCAATTCCTTGGTTTTTCATCGATCTTTCTTTTTATCAGCTTGATTAGAGTTTTATTAGATGACTCAGCCTGCCCATTAGCCTGAGCGTAATAGGGTGAAGAATTAAGCAGCTTAATACCTAGACTCTTTGCGAAGGTTTGAAACTCATCGGACATAAACATGGTTCCTTAGTCGGTTATGATGGTTTGTGGAATACCAAACCGATGTATGATGTGTTCGTTAACAAAGTTGACTACCTCGGTACTGGTAACCTTCTTGAGGGGTATGGTTTCCACCCATTTTGAAAAATAGTCTGTTGCTGCGAGGATAAATTTGTGGCCTTTTGCTTGATGCTGGGAATATTTGGCTGATTATGTCTATTCCCCATCCACGGAACGGCAAAGGTTTGGTAATCGGATGTAAAGCCGATGCTGGTGCGAGTTGTATGTTCCCAAATCTCTGACAAGGTTGACACCCTTTGTAGTATCTAAAATAATCTTCTAACAATGTTGGCCAGTAATATCCAGTTCGTCTCAACATCCATTTCATCTTATGAGCCAATTGGTGAGATCCACAAATGCCCTCGTGAACTTTGCCCATTGCTATTTTTGCCTCATCGGCTCCCAGGCATCTTAGGAGCAATCCTTCCATTGTCCGAAAATATAGTACACCTTCCAACATAATGTATTTTAGAGCTTGCTGCCTGACCTTTCGTGCGACCGGCTTAGATGGATCTATCAGGTAATTCTTGATCTTTGTTCTCCAATCGACGGGGTCGGCACACATTATTGTATTGTCAATTGCTTCGATTGTGTCATATCGGCTGTGACTTTTATACCCTGATGCATGCTATGCCAGTAGGTTGGCTTTATCATTCAATTCTCTAGGGATATACCCGATGGAGAACATCGAGAATGACCCGATAACCTGAAGGCATTGTTCTAAGTATTGTGCTAATGTTTCGTCGTTGCAGCGAAATTCCCCCTTTACTTGTCGCACGATTAACAACGAATCCCTGAATACCTCAATATGGCTTGCTCCGATGCTTTCTAGCAGTTTTAGGCCTTTGAGTAATGCCTCATACTCTGCTTGATTGTTTGAGCATCGGCTATTGAGCAGATATGCAAAATTGAAGTAGTGTCCTTTTGGTGAAATTAACACTATGCCGATGCCATTACCTTCTCGGCATAATGACCCATCGAAGTATAATCGCCAAGAGACAATGTCTACTAATCCGGTCATAGTCTCGCCGCCTGTGATGAAATCGTCTATAACTTGCCCTTTGACAGCTTTAGCCGATTCGTAGGTTAGGGCGAACTCATTCAAGGCGTATGCCCATTTACCAAGTCGACCTCGTAAAATTGGCATAGACAAGATGTATTTGACAACATCGGTCTTACACACTATTACGCATGTTGATGCCAAGATATAATGTCTTAGCTTCGTACAAGCGAAATAAAGGGAGAGACATAACTTTTCTATGAAAGGGTACTTCTTTTTAGTGTCCAAAAGTCATCGGCTTAGATAAAATATTACCTGCTCTTTACCATTGACTTCTTGTGCCAGCATGGCCCCGGTTGTCTCTTCTTCGGCCAATATGTACAATCTAAATGATATCCCTTTCCTTGGCACAGCCAGAATCGAAGGTTTTGACAAATATTCTTTTATGTCGTCAAAGGCTTTCTGCTGTTCTTCTCCCCATATGAAATTTTGATTTTCTTTCAATTTTAGCAGCAGGGTGAAAGTCTTAATTCGCCTAGACAAGTTTGAAATAAAGCGCCGTAGGTAATTGATTTTGTCGATCAATTTCTGCAGCTCATTTTTCCTTGTCGGCGGTTTAGTATCGGCTATGGCTTTTACCCTCTGTTGGTTAACCTCGATTCCTCTTTCGTGCACCATGAACCCGAGGAATTGTCTAGCCAATACCCCGAATGCACACTTCAGAGGGTTCATTTTTAACCCGTGGGCCCTTGTATTCTGAAGCACTTTCTCTAAATCGGCCAAATGTTGCCAATCATCTTTTGACTTTACAACGACATCGTCAATGTAAATCTCGACGACATGGCCGATTAGATCATGAAATATTAAATTCATGGCGCGTTGGTACTTGGCACCAACGTTTTTTAAGCTGAATGTCATGACCGTCCACTCGTACAACCTCAAGGCTCCAGGGCATCTAAAAGCCATTTTGGACACATCGGCTTCTGCCATTAATATTTGGTTATATCTGGCGTTTCCATCATGGAAGCTAATAATCCTATTTCCTGACGCAGCATCGATAATCATATCGGCTATTGGCATCGGGTACTCATCCTTTGGCGTGTCCTTGTTTAGATCTCTAAAGTCCACGCACAATCTCAGCTTACCATTTTTCTTTACCACAGGAACGATGTTCGAAACCCATTCAGCGTATCGGCAAGGCCTGATAAACTTGGCTTCTAATAATCATTCTATTTGCTCTTTGATAGTATTATACAGGGTTGGATTAAACCGCCGGGGAAATTGCTTAATCGGCTAATAACCAGGCTTAATGGGTAGCCGATGTTCAACTAGCTGTCGGCTAAGACCGGGCATCTCGTAGTATTCCCAAGCAAAACAATCCCTATATCTTCTGAGTATTTCGACTAACTTAGCTTTGTACTCTGCACCCAGTTTTGTGTTTATAAAGGTTGGTCTTTTTCTATCCCCTTCCCCTATATCGACCTCTTCAAGCAAATCGGCAGACGTGAAACCTTGTCCTAATCTTTCTTCCTGAAAATCTTCGATGGCCTCTCCGCAACCTACTATTTGCCGATAGTTTTGAAGTTTATTCTGAGGAGTGTCTTTTACTCCCAATTCCATCTTCTCAGTACTTCCTCTGCTCGATCAAATGTACCTGGCCTGACATTGATCGGCATTAGCCCTGACTTTTCGACGCAGATAAAATCGCAGTCATCCAAGACTTTGCCGGATATGCACTCAGCATCTTGGTGTGGCCAATTTGTATCGGGACTGGCCAATGCTATGTGGGCCAATGTATCGGCCGGTATTACTTCCACTTCGTCTCCATTCCATTGTACCAAGAGTTTGTGCATTGTTGACAGGATGCAACAGTTGGCATGGATCTAATCACGCCCCAGGAGCACACTGTAATTTCCCTTGGCTTCGATCATGAAAAATGCAGTCGGCAAAGTTTTACTGTCGACCGTCAGTTCTGTGACCATTACTCCTTATGCTTCGGTGGGATCGCCTGTGAAGTCGTTTAACACCATGTTTGTCTTGATCAAACCTTCATCGGCTTACCCAACTTCTTGAAGGTGCTTAGCAGCATTAGGTTTACTATGGCCCCACCGTCGACTAACATTCTTGAAATGGGTCGGCCGTTGATATGGCCTTTTAGGTACAATGGCTTTAAATGCCGATGCATATCTTGGGGTTTTTTGAACATGGCGTCCTGTGCACCAAGGCATAACTGAGCCAAGGCTCCTCGGTCGGCCTAGTCCCAGTTCTAAATTCGGCCGGCAAGGTGAAGACCATATTGATGTCTATTGAGGGAGTATCGTCTCCAATCATTGGTGATCCATAATCGACTGATTGGTCTGAATCCTCTTCGATCAGATCTTTTCGCCTCCACTCTTGTTTTGCGACTTTTACTGCTCGCAACTAGTTGAATATCCTATCTCGTTCTTCTTCCTACTTGGCTTCCCTTATTTCTACTGTCCTCAACCGCTGCAGTCGCCTACGCTGGGATCGACTGAGCCCCGAAGGATACCATCTCGCCGGTCTCATTCCAATTCAATGGCGTCCGACAGGGTCGACCATACAGTGCCTCAAAAGGTGACATCTGTAAACTAGCTTGGTAACTATTGTTGTAACTGAACTCGGCATACGGCAAACTCTTATCCCAAGAGGTAGCATAAGCCAATGCACATGCTCTTAACATATCCTCCAGAATCTGGTTGACTCTTTCGGTCTGTCCATCCGTCTGTGGATGATAAGCTGTACTGAAGTTTAAACGGGTTCCCATGGCTTCATGCAACTTATTTCAAAACCTTGAGGTAAATTGGGTACCTCTGTCCGATACAATCCTCTTTGGCACTCCATGCAAACAGATGATCCTGATCATGTACAACTCTGCTAACTTATCTCCCGAGTAAGTGGTCTTCACGGGGATAAAATGGGCTACTTTGGTCAAGCGATCCACTATAACCCATATGGAGTCATAACCTCCTTGAGTCTTAGGCAAACCGGTAATGAAATCCATTCCGATTTCCTCCCACTTCCACTCAGGTATTTTCAATTTGTAGCAACCCTGCTGGTCTCTGATGCATTGCCTTGACTCTCTGGCATACGTCGCACAATGCAACATGCTCGGCAACTTCACGCTTCATGCTCGGCCACAAGAATCTTTCCTTCAAATCCTGATACATTTTGGCGCTTCCAGGATGAATTGAATACTTGGAGTCATGGGCTTCTTCCAAAATCAGTTGCTTTAATTCCTTCTTGTTGGGCACAAAAATGCGATCCTTCATCCATAACGTGCCTTGCTCATCCAACTTGAAGTCCTCTGCCTTGCCTTCCTCCTTGATGGACTTAATCCTGCGGATCTTGTCATCATCCTTCTGTCCTTCCCGGATCTGATCCTCTAGGGTAGGCTTTACTTCCAATGCGGCCAAGGATCCGCTAGGTACCACCTCAATCTTCATTCTCTGAAATTCCTGGCATAGCTCATCCCGATTCGTGGCTATCAACATATTCACGGTATGGCTTTTCCGACTCAAGGCATCGGCAACTACGTTGGCCTTTCCGGGATGGTAATGGATTCCAACATTGTAGTCCTTGATCAACTCTAACCATCTCCTCTGCCTCATGTTCAGATCCGAATGGGTGAATATGTATTTAAGGCTCTTATGATCCGTATACACTTCACATCTGTTCCCGATCAGAAAGTGACGCCATATCTTCAAGGCATGCACTACGGCAGTTAACTCTAGGTCATGCGTCGGATAATTCTCCTCATGCGGCCTCAACTGCCTTGATGCATAAGCGACGACCTTTCCATTTTGCATCAGCACACATCCAAGTCCTTGGCGCGATGCGTCACAATAAATGTCAAAGCTTTGAGCAACATCCGGTAGAACTAACATCGGTGCTGATGTCAATCGCTTTTTCAGCTCCTGAAATCCTTTCTCACATTCTGACGTCCATGCAAACTTCTTCTCCTTTTTCAGCAATTGCGTAAGAGGTTTCGCAATTGTCGAAAAGCCTTCAATGAAACGGCGATAGTATCCTGCCATTCCAAGGAAACTCCGAATCTGGGTCACAGTCTTTGGCTGCTCCCCACGGCGACGAACTTGGTCTGATAAATCCTTTCTCCATTAACTCCTCTAGCTGTTTCTTCATTTCTACCAACTCCTCGGTGGACATCCGATAGGGTCTCTTTGCTATCGTATTTGTGCAGTACAAGCTCTATCACAAACTCTATGTCCTCGTCATGCGGCATACCAGGTAGATCTTCGGGAAAAACATCTGGGTACTCATTCACTACTGAGACATCCTCTATGCTGATTGCCTTGGTGCTGTTAACCATCAACTGTCCTTCTCTAACGGCAGTAGCTTGAAATTCCACTTTCTTTCCACACGGGCTCTCAACTGAGATAGTCCTTCCTCCACAATCCAATACGGCCTTGTGCTTAGATAACCAGTCCATTCCCAAAATAACGTCTAAGGTCTGGGTCTCCAAAATTATAAGGTTCACTAGGAACTCTATTCCATCTATTAGTATTCTCACCCCGGAACATCCTACTTTCGTTCGGAGTTCGGAACCAGGGGTTTGAACTAAAAGTATGCACTTAAGTCTTGCAATCCCCAAATCGTTTCTAGCATCAAAGCCTTGCGAAACAAACGAATGCGAAGCTCCAGAGTCAAACAAAGCATTGCAGGTGTTGAGTTAACAAGTAACTTACCCAAGACGACGTTCGTAGCATTCTGCGGTGCATCTGCGGTGACATGGTTGACTCGGCCTCTCACCACGATGCAGGATGTGGTTCCCGCTGGCGCCCTAGCTGGGGTGGTTCCCAAGTTAAAGCGAACGGTCACTCCTGCTGTCTTCTTTCGACAATCGTTGGCAAAATGTCCTGGCTCGTTGCGGTTGTAGCAGCGTCTCACTTGTTCCTTCTTTGTTGCCTCGAGCAGCGTTTCTAGCGAAGTGGGGTGCGGTAGTTACGATTGACGGGTCTTGGTGCCGGTGACGGTGTCCTTGTAGCATTACGTGGCTGGAATCTGAAAAATTGATTTGGTGCAACTCTCGGCGTTGCGTTCCTGGCGTGATCCTGTTTGTTGCATTCTGCGCTTCTGTTCTCATCCGGTTCCTTGCGCTTGTCCTCAAGAATAAGCGCCTTATTCACCAATTCTTGGAAATCTGGAAAGGTGTGGGTGATCAATCCCACCTGCAATCCTAAGTTAAGTCCCTTCATGAAACGAGACTGTCGGGCTTTATCTGTCGCTACATCCTCAGGTGCGTAGCGTGCCAGCTGTGTGAACTTGTTCGTAGTCGGCCACTTTGGTGATTACCTTGCTTGATGCTCTGAACTCCTCCTTCTTAAGGTCCATGATTCCTTCGGCACGTGATAATCGATTTTAATGCAATGTGAACTCTTCCCAAGTGATATCTTGAGGGTTCTCTTGCGTGGCACGAAGTTCTCCCACCATTCGGTAATTGTTCCTTCCAACTGATGAGAAGCGTAGAGTACCTTCTCATTTCCTATGCATTGAGCTATGTGTAGCTTCCTCTCAATTGACCTTAACCAATCATCGGCCTCCAATGGATTGGCATTCCCGGAGAAAGTGGGTGGGTGAGTCCTCATGAACTCTGACAGTCTTGTATTCTGGCGTTGTCCCTGATTGACTTGATTAGCTGTGGCCTGAGCAGTGACGTGTTGCATTTGTTGCATCATAGCATGCATCAACTGAGTCTGAGCAGCAAGAAATGCTCCAAAATTCTGCATATCAACTGGCGGTGCTTGTGCTCCATCATTGGGGTTTTCTGCTGGGCGAGAACCACTTCCATTGCTTCCAAAGTTTCCGCGGGTGTTCACCATCTGTCGATTTGCTCTAGGTTTTAGGGATGAGAGGGAAACAAGAATAGATAAGTAATATGGAACTTATGCGGGGCGAAAGGTGTAACTTTAAGGTCCAACTTTATTAACTAATCAATAGTAACTTGGTATGGTTGCTTACAATGCCTAAGGGCCTTGCAACACATACTGCACACTCAGCAAACAATGAAAATCCAAATCGAACTAACACTGGAGTCTAACGCTTAAAGGGTGACTCTTTATTCTATGACGCGACTCGGCGAAGGAGTCTCACTATACAACCTACGTTCACTCATCGAGAAAACCTCCACGGCCTGGGTACGGATGCTACGGCATAGGCGCGAAACGATTGCCATGTCCAAAGAATCGTGTCATCTGTGGTAGTCGAAGAAGCGATGTCCTCATCGAGATCCGACTCTTAGGATCCGCTCGTGTAGCTCGAGTAATCGCTCAGTTACGGTCCGTATAAAGCCATCTCCAACTCGTCAATCCTTCGCAAAAGGTGTGACACAAACTCTTGAGCTTCCCGCCATCTATTCTTCTCTGTTGTGATCTCCTTGCGGGCCTTCTGTAGCTCTTTGCTTGTATCATCGAGTACATCCTCCTGGGCGACAACAAGTCGTGCCAACTGTGTAACCATGGCATCCTCATCCTGAATCGCCTTTGGGTCAAGAAGGTTATTGCTGTGCGGGTGATAACGGAACACCGTGCTCTCCAACTCTCTGGCGTAGATACGGGTAATGTGCCGCATTGCTCGTCGTGATACTTCTTGGATACCCATCTGCATTGTAGACCTCCTGGCAGTGCAGTGTATCGGGCGATTGCCTGGGCCCTTCTTCCTAGCAGGTACCTCAATCTTCACGTCACAAGCCTTGATCAATCCTGCTTGTTTGATCACTTCCACTTGGTATTGCGGCTTCTCAAAATCTCCGAGAGTCTGAAGCATATGCCAGAACTCCGCGGCGTGACCAACCTCCAGATCGACGTAGTTGAACTCTCCCTCCATCTGTCACAAGAGTGCTCACGTAAGAACTCGAAATTTTAAATCGTGACAAGGTAAGGGAATATTCAGCAAGAGACAAGGAAAGGGAGAAGGGGATAAGTCGAGATGTCATTTCTTATCTTGACAAATTTTTAGCTTTAGAAAATAGGTTTTATCCTCATTACGACCATTCTAGCTTAGGGTTGAGCCTACGGTCAGTATGGCTCTGATACCACCTCTGTCGGGTCCCCGAATTTGCAAATCCGGACCCTCTGTGTATTCAGCACTAGTCCAGAGCAGCGCTTAGTGCACACAGTCTTAACATCGGTAAATATCACAATCATACCACTCGATACTAATAAAGTACTTTATTTAAATAGTCAAACTGGTTACTCGACCTTATGGTCAAGTTACAAATGTATGCCTCGCAGGGCGAAACTTATTAAGAGAGAAATAGTAGCAATGGAAAATCAAATAACTCGTGGCGCCATCCAAGATACCATAGGCAAATCGATCGGGCTCGCTTCCCTAAGTAGCGGTTCCTCTTGGAGCTCCTCCTCCAAAGCCGGTGTAGTCTCCTCTTCAACTGTGTTGTATTGTGGCAAGGGTGAGTACTTGGTACTCAAAGAAGTCATGCATGTAATGCAAGCTAATATACTATATGCATGGCTTGGTACAAAGGAATAGCTCAAGGTATATTTGCAAAGAAACTGATTTGACAAGTAGCATAAGTAGATTCAAAGCAAAGAGAAACAAGTATAGCATAGATAACTTTTCAAGGAGTTTAATAAACATCTTTCCCATCCTAATCCACATTTCCATCAACATCATTATTAATCCAACCCAACCTTTCAAATCCAAGTTATTTTTGAGAAAATCTAACCATTGAATGTAATTCACTAGCTATGTCCAATCCCGCCGACACGGATATTCGAAAAGATTCTACACTCTGAAGATGTTATTCACTTTACACACAAGATACAGTAAAACACAACAAAGGCGAGTTCCCGTAACAAAGTCTTTCGGAAACTTCTAACAATACAAGTGGTCCTCCCGGTTATTGCACACTAACCCTTCCCTTAGCTAAGGCGAAGTTTAGGCCAATCAACCGTTAGATGGGTACCTGGCCTCACCCGATGCGCTCCCCGCACAACTTACACAAAGGGTGTAGTTGACCTCCTGAGGTCCCACAGGTACGTTATTAGCAACTTAGTCAACTAGGTCCGTCCCATTACAGACATGTGGTTGCACGTTAGACCCAGTTCAAAGGCTTGCAAGGTTAAGTCCTTAGGATGACCAGGGCAAGACTACCCGAAGAACCAAATCAACATCCCCAATGCCACAACTGGCCCACCTGATTATTCTTGCCACATGCCCCGGTCGAAAAACTATTTATCAAACCCCAGTTGATTACCATGCACCACGTGCCATCAACATCACATGATACCTTTCCAAACAGGTTCAATATATCATTAAGTCAATATTAACATTTGATTGTCCAAAATCATGTCATGAGCACGTAGCAGGTCTAAGCAGTTTACTACAACGGTCTAAAACCCATGTTGGCAAGTTATTAATGTCCAACTAGTAAACCACAACTAGGGTGACAAGGGGGTCATGGCACATATTTAAGTAATCAAGGTGTCATACAGCAAATTGGTATTTATCTAATTCCCCAAATTTAAATAAAGTATTTTCTAATTGAACTAGCATGCAATAGGTTAAATCAAAATAGATTTCGAAATAGGATCAACATGGTCAAAGCACAACTTGCCTTCAAAAAGTACTTGTTCTTGGTCTTGAGTTGGATCCTGAGTCAATACTTCTCCTTCAAATCCTTCCGGCACTTCAACGTCTACTCGTAAAGCGTGCAAATAGCAAATACACGAATAAACAATAGGCAAAAAGTATCCAATCATCCAAATAAAATCCATAAACAGAGAGAACATAATTTTATGAATTTTTAGAAACTGGAATAAATCAAATTTGGAGTTAAAGCATAAAAGTTATGATTATTTAAAGTTTAAATAATCAATTAAATAATTTTACAGAGAAAAACTTTAGTCCAAAAATTAAATAAAGTTTATATTTAGGTAGATCTCAATTTTATACAAATTTAGAAATTTGAATCACTCAAATCGGAGTTGAAACGCAAAAGTTATAAGCGTTTGAAGTTTGAAACAAAATCTGAAATCATTATTTCGAATTAATAAATCATTTTCTTTTTCGGAAATTAATTATTGCGTCAGCCTGGACACGTGGCAACCGCTGATTGGTTGGCTGACGTCAGCCGATCCATGGACTTGGTCCACGCTCGGCTCGGGTCTACCGTGGACTCGGTCCACGGCTCCTTGTCATCGACAGTGGGTCTCCTCGGGTGACGCCACTGTTGACGTCGGCCGAGGCTCACCACAGCCGACAGGTGGGACCCGCTGGCGTCATTCTTGGCGTCGGCGCTCGGCCGAGACGGCCGTGACATGCGGTTCGCCATGACGTCAGTGTGACGTCATGGTGCAGGGTGGCTGGGCCGCTGACATGCGGGCCCCGCGTGTCAGCGTCACACACACGCGCGCGTGGACGGCGCTGACCGCGACGGTCAGCCTTCCCGGACACGTGGCTAGATCTCGACCGTTGATTTGAAAATCAACGGCCGATTGGATCTGGACTCACGCGTTTGGGGTGAACGCGGTTGATCTGGACCGTTGGATCTAGATCCAACGGTCGAGATTGGATCTGGGATTTTGGACGAAATCTCACCGTGAGATGACGTGGCGCAATCTGGGCCCTTGGATGAAGATCCGACGGCTGAGGGAGCTTGAAGTCCGTCGATGGCTCACTGGGCGGCCCGGCTTGCTCGGAGTTGGGGACGACGACCACGGCAACGGCGCCGAGCGTGCTCGGCGATGTGAGAGGTCCCTTCCGATGCGGCTTGGTCTCCCGGTTCCAGATCTGACCTCAACGGCGGCGGAGGACGACGGAGATGGCCGCAATCGGCAAAGAACCACGGCGGAGGAAGAGGCAACTCCGGCGAGCGATTGCGGCTCAACGGCAGTGGCTCAGGCGACGTTGTCTAGGGCTACGGGTGCGCAATGAAGCGGCGATCCCGACACGGTGGCGGCGCAATAAATAGGCCTCCTGGCCCGTGGAAACGCGCTGAATCCGAGGTCCTCTCCGCTGGCGGCGCGAGTCCGGCGCTGCCTCTGACAGGGGTGACGCGTGGCACGCAGACACCGCTGGATCGAGATCCAACGGTGCGTGGGTTTGGGTTCGGTCGGACTCGGCGAGCCGGCGGCTGGTCGGGCTCGGTCCGGCGACGTGGCTCAATCGTGGCGGCCGTTGGATCTCGAATCCAACTGGCCACGGCTTAGGGCTCGGCCGAGTGGGTTCGGTCGAGTCACGTGACTCGGGTCGGACTCGAACTCGAGTCTGACTCGGGCTCGGTCGGATGAACAGTAACCGACTCGGTTTGATTTTCCAGCGATTTAATATTTAAAATAATTCCCAGTAATTCATTTAATTCATTAAAAATAGCAAAATACTCAGAAAAATTCTAGAAAAATTCTGGAAAATATTTTAGGGTATTTGGGACTCAAATAAAATATTTCCAACAAAATTTTATTTGCAAAATTAAATTCTTTAATTATTTTAAAATGGAATAAATTCCAATAAATTCCAAATAAATCCAAATAAATTCCAGAAATTTCCAAAAATTCACCAAAGTGCCAAATCACACATGAATTAAGAAAAGCAAAATTTTGGGGTGTTACAAACCTCCCCCCCTTAATAGAATCTCGTCCCCGAGATTCAGGGCTTACTAAAGGAATAGGTTTGGAAACTCTTTCCTCAAATCCTCTTCGCGTTCCCAAGTTGCTTCACTCTCCGTGTGGTTGCTCCATTTGTACTCTCTAAACGGGTTGACTTATTTGGTCTCTCGATCCATAGTGTCCAAAATCTTTACGGGATGCTCCTTGTAAGTCAAATCTCCTTGCAACTCAATTGACTCTAGCGGTGTCTGTTCCTCGTGTACTCGGAGACACTTCTTCAATCGGGACACATGGAATACGTCATGTACTCCTCGCTAACGATCGAGGCAACTCCGGTGATAAGCAACTTCGCCTCTGCGACTCAAAATCTTAAATGGTCCAACATAACGGTGCGAGTTTCCCTTTGGCATGGAACCTCTTAACTCCCCGAGAGGCGTAACTCGAGGTATACAAAGTCTTACGGTTCAAAACTCAAATCCGGCGACGATTGTCAAGATAACTCTTCTGTCGTGATTGGGCTATCTTCAACCTTTCACGATCACGGCAATCGCTCTTGACCTCTTGAAGAATATCAGGCCCGAAGACACGGCGCTCGGTCTCATTCCAATTCAATGGCGTCCGACAGTGGTCGACCATACAAAGGCTGAAAAGGTGACATCGTAAACTAGCTTGGTAACTATTGTTGTAATCGAACTCGGCATACGGCAAACTCTTATCCCAAGAGGTAGCATAAGCCAATGCACATGCTCTTAACATATCCTCCGAATCTGGTTGACTCTTTCGGTCTGTCCATCCGTCTGTGGATGATAAGTTTATCTTGAAGTTTAAACGGGTTCCCATGGCTTCATGCAACTTATTCCAAAACCTTGAGGTAAATTGGGTACCTTCGTCTGATACAATCCTCTTTGGCACTCCGTGCAAACAGACGATCCTCGATCATGTACAACTCGCTAACTTATCTCCCGAGTAAGTGGTCTTCACGGGATAAAATGGGCTACTTTGGTCAAGCGATCCACTATAACCAATATGGAGTCATAAAATCCTTGAGTATAAGGCAAACCGGAAATGAAATCCATTCCTATTTCCTCCCAATTCCACTCGAGTATTTTCAATTTGTAGCAACCTGCCGGGTCTCTCGATGCATTGCCTTGACTCTCGGCATACGTCGCACAATGCAACATGCTCGGCAACTTCACGCTTCATGCTCGGCCACCAGAATCTTTCCTTCAAATCCTGATACATTTTGGCGCTTCCAGGATGAATTGAATACTTGGAGTCATGGGCTTCTTCCAAAATCAGTTGCTTTAATTCCTTCTTGTTGGGCACACAAATGCGATCCTTCATCCATAACGTGCCTTGCTCATCCAACTTGAAGTCCTCTGCCTTGCCTTCCTCCTTGATGGACTTAATCCTGCGGATCTTGTCATCATCCTTATGTCCTTCCCGGATCTGATCCTCTAGGGTAGGCTTTACTTCCAATGCGGCCAAGGATCCGCTAGGTACCACCTCAATCTTCATTCTCTGAAATTCCTGGCATAGCTCATCCCGATTCGTGGCTATCAACATATTCACGGTATGGCTTTTCCGACTCAAGGCATCGGCAACTACGTTGGCCTTTCCGGGATGGTAATGGATTCCAACATTGTAGTCCTTGATCAACTCTAACCATCTCCTCTGCCTCATGTTCAGATCCGACTGGGTGAATATGTATTTAAGGCTCTTATGATCCGTATACACTTCACATCTGTTCCCGATCAGATAGTGACGCCATATCTTCAAGGCATGCACTACGGCAGTTAACTCTAGGTCATGCGTCGGATAATTCTCCTCATGCGGCCTCAACTGCCTTGATGCATAGCGGCGACCTTTCCATTTTGCATCAAAGACACATCCAAGTCCTTGGCGCGATGCGTCACAATAAATGTCAAAGCTTTGAGCAACATCCGGTAGAACTAGCACCGGTGCTGATGTCAATCGCTTTTTCAGCTCCTGAAATCCTTTCTCACATTCTGACGTCCATGCAAACTTCTTCTCCTTTTTCAGCAATTGCGTAAGAGGTTTCGCAATTGTCGAAAAGCCTTCAATGAAACGGCGGTAGTACCCTGCCATTCCAAGGAAACTCCGGATCTGGGTCACAGTCTTCGGTTGCTCCCCACGGCGATTGTAACACCCCAAAATTTTGCTTTTCTTAAATTAGTGTGTGATTTGGCACTTTGGTGAATTTTTGGAATTTTCTGGAATTTATTTGGATTTATTTGGAATTTATTTGAATTTATTCCATTTTGAAATAATTAAAGAATTTAATATTGCAAATAAAATTTTGTTGGAAATATTTTATTTGAGTCCCAAGTACCCTAAAATATTTTCCAGAATTTTTCTGGAATTTTTCTGAGTCTTTTGCTATTTTTAATGAATTAAATGAATTACTGGGAATTATTTTAATTATTAAATCGCTGGAAAATGCGAGTGGGTTTGTACTGTTCATCCGACCGAGCCCGAGTCAGACTCGAGTTCGAGTCCGACCCGAGCCAGTTGACTCAACCAAACCCGTTCTTAATCCCAATCGATTTCGACCGTTGGATCGGGATCCAACGGTCCGGATTGGACCGTACCGGTTCGAGCCCGAGTCCGGTCGGACCCGTTCGCGCGTGAGCAATCGCAGCCGCTCATCGCGACACATGGACGGTTCCCAGCCATCGTCTCTGCTCCGACTCCGAGCCGGAAAGCTCCGCCGTGACCGAGCGGGACACGGCTAGGGTTCCGATTTGCGCGCACGTCGAGGCCGTATTTAAGGCCCGGACCGGCCCCCGAGGTTGCCCTCTCCCATGCGCCCCGTTTGCCCTAGCTAATAGAGCTGAAGCCGCCGCCAAGCCGTGCCGATTGCTCGCCGAAGTTGGACGGAGCCGCTACGGTTTCCTCGTCTTCTCCGGCACCGATAGCCCTTGTCCGCCGTGTTGAAGCCCAGGTTCGGAACCCCCAAGACAAGGCGCACCTGCGGGACATCTCGATCACGCCGGAGAACGCCCGTAGCGCCGCGCCCGTGGTCATCTTCCCTGGCGCCGGCAACCCAGCCCTGCCGTGACTCCATCTCCGTCCACGAGCTCCGTGCACCGTTGGATCTTCATCGGACGATCACGGTGAGTCCACGCTTCCCGAAACTTTGGAAAACCAGATCGGATCTGGACCGTTGGATCATGATCCGGCGGCCACGATCACCACGTCTTTGAAGCTGCGTTAACTTAGGGTAGATCTAGACCGTTGGATCTAGATCCAACGGCCGTGATCATGCCACGTAGCCGCCGCCGCTGCGGCGTTGCGCCATCGACAAAGCCGCCCGCGTGCGGCCGCCGAGCCTGGGCGTGATCTGCCGTCAGCGACATGCGGGCCCGCATGTCGATGTCTCGCCCGAGAGCCGCACTGCACGTGACTCCATCGACCGGTGGGACTCGGCGTGTCGCCGACCGAGCCGTGGGCCGGTCCACGGTGGACCGAGCCGCACTACGCGCCGAAGTCCGTGAGCGACCGACGCCACCGACCAACCAAGAGCCGACGCGTGTCACCCATGACGCAATAATTAATTTCCAAAAAAGAAAATGATTTATTAATTCGAAATAATGATTTCAGATTTTGATTCAAACTTCAAACGCTTATAACTTTTGCGTTTCAACTCCGATTTGAGTGATTCAAATTTCTAAATTTGTATAAAATTGAGATATACCTAAATATAAATTTTATTTAATTTTTGGACTAAAGTTTTTCTCTGTAAAATTATTTAATTGATTATTTAAACTTTAAATAATCATAACTTTTGCGTTTTAACTCCAAATTTGACGATTCCAGTTTCTAAAAATTCAGAAAATTATGTTCTCTGTGTTCATGGATTTTATTTGGATGTTTGGACACTTTTTGCCTATTGTTTATTTGTGTATTGCTATTTGCACGCTTTACGAGTAGACGTTGAAGTGCCAGAAGGATTCGAAGGAGAAGTATTGACTCAGGATCCAACTCAAGACCAAGAACAAGTGCTTTTTGAAGGCAAGTTGTGCTTTGACCATGTTGATCCTATTTCGAAATCTATTTTGATTTAACCTATTGCATGCTAGTTCAATTAGAAAATACTTTATTTAAATTTGGGGAATTAGATAAATACCAATTTTCTGTATGACACCTTGATTACTTAAATATGTGCCATGACCCTTGTCACCCTAGTTGTGGTTTACTAGTTGGACATTATTAAATTGCCAACATGGGTTTTAGACCGTTGTAGTATACTGCTTAGACCTGCTACGTGCTCATGATATGATTTTGGATAATCAAATGTTAATATTGACTTAATGATATATTGAACCTGTTTTGGAAAGGTATCATGTGATGTTGATGGCACGTGGTGCATGGTAATCAACTGGGGTTTGATAAATAGTTTTGACCGGGGCATGTGGCAAGAATGATCAGGTGGGCCAGTTGTGGCATTGGGGATGTTGATTTGGTTCTTCGGGTAGTCTTGCCCTGGTCACCCTAAGGACTTAACCTTGCAAGCCTTTGAACTGAGTCAAGCGTGCAACCACATGTCTGTAATGGGACGGACCTAGTTGACTAAGTTGCTAATAACGCACTGTGGGACCTCGGAGGTCAACTACACCCTTTGTGTAAGTTGTGCGGGAGCGTCTGGGGCTGAGGCCAGTACCCATCTAACGGTTGATTGGCCTAGACTTCGCCTTAGCTAAGGGAAGGGTTAGTGCGCAATAACAGGAGGACCACTTGTATTGTTAGAGGTTTCCAAAGACTTTGTTACTGAACTCGCCTTTGTGGTGTTTGACCGTATCTTGTGGGTAAAGTGCATAACCTCTGCAGAGTGTAGAATCTATTCGAATAGCCGTGTCTCATGTATTGGACATCGCTGGGAATTACAGTCAAGGGTTAGATTTTCTCAAAAATAACTTGGATTTAAAAGGTTGGGTTGGATTAATAATGATGTTGTTGGAAATGTGGATTAGGATGGGAAAGGTGTTTATTAAACTCCTTGAAAAGTTATTTATGCTATACTTGTTTCTCCGCTGAATCTACTTATGTTACTTGTCAAATGTCAAGCATCGCAAATATACCTTAAGCTATTACTTTGTACCAAGCCATGCTTTTAGTATATTAGCATGCATTCTGTGCATGACTTGCTGAGTTCCAAGTACTCACCCTTGCCTCAATACATCACCAGTTGAAGAGGAGTCTACACCGGCTTTGGAAGAGGAGCTCCAAGAGGAACCGTCTACTTAGGGGAAGCGAGCCCGGTCGATTACTGTGGTATACCTGGATGGCGCCACGGTTATTTGATTTTCATTGCTACTATTTCTCTCTTAATAAGTTTAGCCTGCGCATTGCATTTGTGACTTGACCATAAGGTCAAGTACCCAGTTTGACTATTTAAATAAAGTACTCTATTAGTATCGAGTGGTATGATTGTGATATTTACCGATGTTAAGACTGTGTGCACTAGCGCGTTCCTGGACTAGTGCTGAATACACAAAGGGTCCGGATTTGCAAATTCGGGGTCCCGACAGAGGTGGTATCAGAGCCATACTGACCGTAGGCTCAACCCTAAGCTAGAATGGTCGTAGTGAGGATAAAACCTATTTTCTATAGCTAAAAATTTGTCAAGATAAGAAATGACATCTCGACTTACCCCCTTCTCTCTTTCCTTGTCTCTTGCTGAATATTCCCTTACCTTGTCACGATTTAAAAAAAATTCGAGTTCTTACGTAAGCACTCTTGTGACAGATGGAGGAAGAGTTCAACTACGTTGATCTGGGAGTTGGTCACGCCGCGGAACTTTGGCATATGCTTCAGACTCTCGGGGATTTTGAAAAGCCGCAATACCAAGTGGAAGTGATCAGACAAGCAGGATTGATCAAGGCTTGTGACGTGAAGATTGAGGTACCTGCTAGGAAGAAGGGCCTGGTAATCGCCTCGATACATCAGACCTTTGCCAGGAGGTCTACAATGCAGATGGGTATCCAAGAATTATCACGACGAGCAATGCGGCACATTACCCGTATCTACGCCAGAGAGTTGGAGAGCACGGTGTTCCGTTATCATCCGCGCAGCGATAACCTTCTTGACCCGAAGGCGATTCAGGATGAGGATGCCATGGTTACACAGTTGGCACGATTTGTTGTCGCCCAGGAGGATGTACTCGATGATACAAGCAAGGAGCTACAGAAGGCCCGCAAGGAGATCACAACAGAAAAGAACAGATGGCGGGAAGCTCAAGAGTATGTGTCGCACCTTCTGCAAAGGATTGGAGAGTTAGAGACGGCTTTATACGGACTGTAACTGCAGCGCGACTCGAGCTACACGAACCGGATCCGGAGGAGTCAGATCTCGATGAGGACACTGCTTCTTCGACTACCACAGATGACACCGTTGCTGGACATGGCAATCGTTTCGCGCCTATGCCGCAGCATCCGTACCCAGGCCGTGGAGGTTTTCTCGATGAGTGAGCGTAGGTTCTATAGTGAGACTCCTTCACCGAGTCGCGTCATAGACTAAAGAGTCAACCTTTAGGCGTTAGACTCCAGTGTTAGTTCGATTTGGATTTTCATTGTTTGCTGAGTGTGCAGTATGTGTTGCAAGGCCCTTAGGCATTGTAAGCAACCATACCAAGTTATTAATATCAATAATAAAATTGGACCTTAAAGTACACCTTTCGCCCCGCATAAGCTCCATATTACTTGTCTATTCTTGTTTCCCTCTCATCTCTAAAACCTAGAGCAAATCGACAGATGGTGAATACCCGCGGAAACTTTGGAAGCAATGGAAGTGGTTCTCGCCCAGCAGAAAACCCCAATGATGGAGCACCAGCACCGCCAGTTGATATGCAGAATTTTGGAGCATTTCTTGCCGCTCAGACTCAGTTGATGCATGCTATGATGCAACAAATGCAACACGTCAACGCCAGGCCACACTAATCAAGTCAATCAGGGACAACGTGAATACAAGACTGTCAGAGTTCATGAGGACTCATCCACCCACTTTCTCTGGGAATGCCAATCCATTGGAGGCCGATGATTGGTTAAGGTCAATTGAGAGGAAGCTACACATAGCTCAATGCATAGGAAATGAGAAGGTACTTTACGCTTCTCATCAGTTGGAAGGAACAGCCGCCGAATGGTGGGAGAACTTCTGTGCCACGCAAGAGAACCCTCAAGACATCACTTGGGAAGAGTTCACAGCTGCGTTTCGTCAGTATCACGTGCCTGAAGGAATCATGGACCTTAAGAAGGAGGAGTTCAGAGCACTGAAGCAAGGTAATCAGCCAGTGGCCGACTACCTGAACAAGTTCACACAGCTAGCACGCTACGCACCTGAGGATGTAGCGACAGATAAAGCCAGACAGTCTCGTTTTATGAAGGGACTTAACTCAGGATTGCAAGTAGGATTGATCACCCACACCTTCCCAGATTTCCAAGAATTGGTGAATAAGGCGCTTATTCTTGAGGACAAGTGCAAGGAACTGGATGAGAACAGGAAGCGCAGGATGCAACAAAGAAGGATCACGCCAGGAACGCAATGCGTCTGAGAGTTGCACCAAATCAATTTTGATTCCAGCCACGAGAATGCTACAAGGACACCGTCACGGCACCAAGACCTGTCAATCGTAACTACTGCACCCACTTCGCTAGAAACGCCGCCTGTGTCGGCAAGAAGGAACAGTGAGACGCTGCTACAACTGCAACGAGCCAGGACACTTTGCCAACAGTTGTCCCAAGAAGACAGCGGGAGTGACCCCAGTTCGCTTCAATCTAGGAACCACCCCAGCTAGGACGCCAGCACCAGGAGCCACACCCCAAACTGTGGTTAGAGGCCGAGTCAACCATGTCACCGCAGATGCACTGCAGAATGCTACGGACGTCGTACTGGGTAAGTTACTTGTTAACTCAGTACCTACAACAGTTTTGTTTGACTCTGGAGCTTCGCATTCGTTTGTTTCGCAAGGCTTTGCTACTAGAAATGATTTGAGGATTGCAAGACTTAGATGCATGCTTTTAGTTCAAACCCCTGGATCCGAACTCCGAACGAAAGTAGGATGTTCCGGGGTGAGAATATTAATAGATGGAATAGAGTTCCTAGCGAACCTTATTATTTTGGAGACCCAGACCTTAGACGTTATTTTGGGAATGGACTGGTTATCCAAGCACAAGGCCGTATTGGATTGTGGACGAAGGACTATCTCAGTTGAGAGCCCGTGTGGAAGGAAAGTGGAATTTCAAGCCACTGCCGTTAGAGATGGACAATTGATGGTTAATGCATTCAAGGCAATCAGCATAGAGGATGTCTCAGTAGTGAATGAGTACCCAGATGTTTTTCCTGAAGATCTACCTGGTATGCCGCCAGACAGGGACATAGAGTTTGTGATAGAGCTTGTACCTGGTACAGCGCCGATAGCAAAGAGACCTTATCGGATGTCCACCGAGGAATTGGTAGAGATGAAGAAACAGCTAGAGGAGTTAATGGAGAAAGGATTTATCAGACCGAGTTCGTCGCCGTGGGGAGCACCAGTTTTGTTTGTCAAGAAGAAGGACAGGAGTTTCGGGATGTGCATTGACTATCGTGGCACTCAATGAAGTCACCGTGAAGAATAAGTACCCGCTACCCAGGATTGATGATTTGTTCGATCACCGAGAGGAGCGGAGTTTTCTCCAAGATTGATCTGAGATCGGGATACCATCGCTTGAAGATCCGATCGGAAGATATCCCAAAATCGCATTCTCGTCAAGATATGGACATTACGAGTTCTGATTATGTCCTTTGATCGATTTAATGCGCCAAAGATATTTCATGAATATGATGAATAAGGTGTTCATGGAATATTTGGACAAGTTTGTTGTCGTGTTCATAGATGATATCCTAATCTACTCCAAGACAGAGGAGGAACATGCCGAACACTTAAGGCGAGTTTTGGAAAAGCCGAGGAACAAAGAACTCTTCGCCAAGTTTAGTAAGTGTGATTTTTGGAAGGACAAGGTAGAATTCCTCGGACATGTAATGACCGCAGAAGGAGTCGCCGTAGATCCAAGCAAGGTAGAAGCTGTGTTACATTGGGAGCAGCCGAAGACTGTGACCCAGATCCGGAGTTTCCTTGGAATGGCAGGATACTACCGCCGTTTCATTGAAGGCTTTTCGACAATTGCGAAACCCCTTACGCAATTGCTGAAAAAGGAGAAAAAGTTTGCATGGACGTCAGAATGTGAGAAAGGATTTCAGGAGCTGAAGAAGCGATTGACATCAGCGCCAGTGTTAGTTCTACCGGATGTTAATCAAAGCTTTGATATTTATTGTGACGCATCGCGCCAAGGACTTGGATGTGTGCTGATGCAGAATGGAAAGGTCGTCGCTTATGCATCAAGGCAGTTGAGGCCGCATGAGGAGAATTATCCGACGCATGACCTAGATTTAGCTGCCGTAGTGCATGCCTTGAAGATATGGCGTCACTATCTGATTGGAAACAGATGTGAAGTATACACGGATCATAAGAGCCTTAAGTACATATTCACCCAGTCAGATCTGAATATGAGGCAAAGGAGATGGTTAGAGTTGATCAAGGACTACAATGTTGGAATCCATTACCATCCCGGGAAGGCCAACGTAGTTGCCGATGCCTTGAGTCGGAAAAGCCATACCGTGAGTATGTTGCTAGCCACAAGTCAGGATGAGCTATGTGAGGATTTTCAGAGAATGAAGATTGAGGTGGTACCTAGCGGATTCTTGGCCGCATTAGAAGTAAAGCCTACCCTAGAGGATCAGATCCGGGAAGGACAGAAGGATGATGACAAGATCCGCAGGATTAAGTTCATCAAGGAGGAAGGCAAGGCAGAGGACTTCAAGTTGGATGAGCAAGGCACGTTATGGATGAAGGATCGGATTTGTGTGCCTAACAAGAAGGAGTTAAAGCAACTGATTCTGGAAGAAGCCCATGACTCCAAGTACTCAATTCATCCTGGAAGCGCCAAGATGTATCAGGATCTGAAGGAGAGATTCTGGTGGCCGAGTATGAAACGTGAAGTAGCCGAGCATGTTGCATTGTGCGATGTATGCCAGAGAGTCAAGGCAATGCATCAGAGACCAGCAGGATTGCTACAGCCGCTGAAAATACCTGAGTGGAAGTGGGAGGAAATCGGAATGGATTTCATTACCGGTTTGCCTAAGACTCAAGGAGGTTATGACTCCATATGGGTTATAGTGGATCGCTTGACCAAAGTAGCCCATTTTATCCCCGTAAAGACCACTTACTCGGGAGATAAGTTAGCAGAGTTGTACATGATCAGGATCGTCTGTTTGCACGGAGTGCCAAAGAGGATTGTATCGGATAGAGGTACCCAATTTACCTCAAGATTCTGGAATAAGTTGCATGAAGCCATGGGAACCCGTTTGAACTTCAGTACAGCTTATCATCAACAGACGGATGGACAGACCGAAAGAGTCAATCAGATTCTGGAGGATATGTTAAGAGCTTGTGCATTGGCTTATGCTACCTCTTGGGATAAGAGTTTGCCGTATGCCGAGTTCAGTTACAACAATAGTTACCAAGCTAGTTTACAGATGTCACCTTTTGAGGCACTGTATGGTCGACCCTGTCGGACACCATTGAATTGGAATGAGACAGGTGAACGATGTGTCTTTGGGCCAGATATTCTTCAAAAGGCTGAAGAGCAAATTGCCGTGATTAGGGAAAGGTTGAAGATAGCCCAATCACGACAGAAGAGTTATGCTGACAACCGTCGCCGAGACTTGAGTTTTGAACCAGAAGACTTTGTATACCTCAGAGTTACGCCTCGTGGGAGTTAAGAGGTTCCATGCCAAAGGGAAACTCGCACCCCGTTATGTTGGACCATTTAAGATTTTGAGCCGCAGAGGCGAAGTTGCTTATCAGCTGGAGTTGCCACAGTCGTTAACAGGAGTACACGACGTATTCCATGTGTCCCAGTTGAAGAAGTGTCTCCGAGTACCTGAGGAACGGACTCCGCTAGAGTCAATTGAGTTGCAAGAGGATTTGACTTATAAGGAACATCCCGTGAGGATTCTAGACACAATGGATCGAGAGACCAGAAATAAGTCAACCCGTTTCTGTAGAGTTCAGTGGAGCAATGATGAAGAAAGCGAAGCGACATGGGAGCGCGAAGAGGATTTGAGGAAAGAGTTCCCAAACCTATTCCTTAGTTAGCCCTGAATCTCGGGGACGAGATTCTATTAAGGGGGGGAGGTTTGTAACCCCCCAAAATTTTGCTTTTCTTAAATTCGTGTGTGATTTGGCACTTTGGTGAATTTTTGGAATTTTCTGGAATTTATTTGGATTTATTTGGAATTTATTTGAATTTATTCCATTTTGAAATAATTAAAGAATTTAATATTGCAAATAAAATTTTGTTGGAAATATTTTATTTGAGTCCCAAGTACCCTAAAATATTTTCCAGAATTTTTCTGGAATTTTTCTGAGTCTTTTGCTATTTTTAATGAATTAAATGAATTATCGAATTATTTTAATTATTAAATCGCTGGAAAATGCGAGTGGGTTTGTACTGTTCATCCGACCGAGCCCGAGTCAGACTCGAGTTCGAGTCCGACCCGAGCCAGTTGACTCAACCAAACCCGTTCTTAATCCCAATCGATTCCGACCGTTGGATCGGGATCCAACGGTCCGGATTGGACCGTACCGGTTCGAGCCCGAGTCCGGTCGACCCGTTCGCGCGTGAGCAATCGCAGCCGCTCATCGCGACACGTGGACGGTTCTCAGCCATCGTCTCCGCTCCGACTCCGAGCCGGAAAGCTCCGCCGTGACCGAGCGGGACACGGCTAGGGTTCCGATTTGCGCGCACGTCGAGGCCGTATTTAAGGCCGGACCCGGCCCCGAGGTTGCCCTCTCCCATGCGCCCGCTTGCCCTAGCTAATAGAGCTGAAGCCGCCGCCAAGCCGTGCCGATTGCTCGCCGGTTGGACGGAGCCGCTACGGTTTCCTCGTCTTCTCCGCACCGATAGCCCTTGTCCGCCGTGTTGAAGCCAGTGTTCGAACCCCAAGACAAGGCGCACTGCGGACATCTCGATCACGCCGAGAACGCCCGTAGCGCCGCGTGCCGTGGTCATCTTCCTGGCGCCGCAACCCAGCCCTGCCGTGACTCCATCTCCGTCCACGAGCTCCGTGCACCGTTGGATCTTCATCGGACGATCACGGTGAGTCCACGTTTCCCCGAAACTTTGGAAAACCAGATCGGATCTGGACCGTTGGATCAAGATCCGATGGCCCACGATCGCCACGTGCTGGAAACTGCGTTAACTTAGGGTAGATCTAGACCGTTGGATCTAGATCCAACGGCCGTGATCATGCCACGTAGCCGTCGCCGCCGCGGCGCGTTGCGTCATCGACGTCGCCCGCGTGCGGCCGAGCCTGGCGTGATCGGGCGTCACCGACATGCGGGCCCGCATGTCGATGTCTCGCCGAGCCGCACTGCACGTGACCCATTGACGGGTGGGACCCGCGTGTCAGCGACCCGAGCCGTGGACCGGGTCCACGGTGGACCGAGCCGCACCATGCGCCGAGTCCGTGAGCCGGCTGACGTCAGCCGACCAACCAAGAGCCGACGCGTGTCACCCATGACGCAATAATTAATTTCCAAAAAAGAAAATGATTTATTAATTCGAAATAATGATTTCAGATTTTGATTCAAACTTCAAACGCTTATAACTTTTGCGTTTCAACTCCGATTTGAGTGATTCAAATTTCTAAATTTGTATAAAATTGAGATCTACCTAAATATAAATTTTATTTAATTTTTGGACTAAATTTTTTCTCTGTAAAATTATTTAATTGATTATTTAAACTTTAAATAATCATAACTTTTATGCTTTTAACTCCAAATTTGACGATTCAGTTTCTAAAAATTCATAAAATTATGTTCTCTCTGTTCATGGATTTTATTTGGATGTTTGGACACTTTTGCCTATTGTTTATTTGTGTATTGCTATTTGCACGCTTTACGAGTAGACGTTGAAGTGCCTGGGAAGGATTCGAAGGAGAAGTATTGACTCGGGATCCAACTCAAGACCAAGAACAAGTACTTTTTGAAGGCAAGTTGTGCTTTGACCATGTTGATCCTATTTCAAATCTATTTTGATTTAACCTATTGCATGCTAGTTCAATTAGAAAATACTTTATTTAAATTTGGGAATTAGATAAATACCAATTTCTTGTATGACACCTTGATTACTTAAATATGTGCCATGACCCTTGTCACCCTAGTTGTGGTTTACTAGTTGGACATTATTAAATTGCCAACATGGGTTTTAGACCGTTGTAGTATATCGCTTAGACTCGCTACGTGCTCATGACATGATTTTGGATAATCAAATGTTAATATTGACTTAATGATATATTGAACCTGTTTTGGAAAGGTATCATGTGATGTTGATGGCACGTGGTGCATGGTAATCAAGCGGGTTTGATAAATAGTTTTGACCAGGGCATGTGGCAAGAATGATCAGGGCCGGTTGTGGCATTGGGGATGTTGATTTGGTTCTTCGGGTAGTCTTGCCCTGGTCACCCTAAGGACTTAACCTTGCAAGCCTTTGAACTGGGTCTAACGTGCAACCACATGTCGTAATGGGACGGACCTAGTTGACTAAGTTGCTAATAACGCACTGTGGGACCTCAGGAGGTCAACTACACGCTTTGTGTAAGTTGTACGGGGAGCGCATCGGAGTGAGGCCAGGTACCCATCTAACGGTTGATTGGCCTAGACTTCGCCTTAGCTAAGGGAAGGGTTAGTGCGCAATAACCGGGGAGGACCACTTGTATTGTTAGAGGTTTCCGAAAGACTTTGTTACGGGAACTCGCCTTTGTGGTGTTTGACTGTATCTTGTGGGTAAAGTGCATAACCTCTGCAGAGTGTAGAATCTATTCGAATAGCCGTGTCCGCGGTATTGGACATCGCTCGGGAATTACAGTCAAGGGTTAGATTTTCTCAAAAATAACTTGGATTTAAAAGGTTGGGTTGGATTAATAATGATGTTGTTGGAAATGTGGATTAGGATGGGAAAGGTGTTTATTAAACTCCTTGAAAAGTTATTTATGCTATACTTGTTTCTACTGCTTTCGAATCTACTTATGTTACTTGTCAAATGCTGTTTACTGCAAATATACCTTAAGCTATTCCTTTGTACCAAGCCATGCATATAGTATATTAGCCTGCATTCTGTGCATGACTTGCTGAGTACCAAGTACTCACCCTTGCCACAATACAACACCAGTTGAAGAGGAGACTACACCAGCTTTGGAAGAGGAGCTCCAAGAGGATCCGTCTACTTAGGGAAGCGAGCCCAGTCAGTTGCCTGTGGTATACTGGATGGCGCCACGAAGTTATTTGATTTTCCGCTGCTACTATTTCTCTCTTAATAAGTTTTGCCCTGCGAGGCGTACGTTTGTGACTTGACCATAAGGTCAAGTACCCAGTTTGACTATTTAAATAAAGTACTCTATTAGTATCGAGTGGTATGATTGTGATATTTACCGATGTTAAGACTGTGTGCACTAGCGCGTTCCTGGACTAGTGCTGAATACACAGAGGGTCCGGATTTGCAAATTCGGGGTCCCGACAGCGATGAACTCGGTCTGATAAATCCTTTCTCCATTA
This sequence comes from Rhipidocladum racemiflorum, assembly GCA_036346355.1. Lineage (NCBI taxonomy): Eukaryota > Viridiplantae > Streptophyta > Magnoliopsida > Poales > Poaceae > Rhipidocladum > Rhipidocladum racemiflorum. The sequence continues at coordinate 50,934,654 of CM070589.1, forward strand.
ACTCCTCTAGCTGTTTCTTCATCTCTACCAACTCCTCGGTGGACATCCGATAAGGTCTCTTTGCTATCGGCGCTGTACCAGGTACAAGCTCTATCACAAACTCTATGTCCCTGTCTGGCGGCATACCAGGTAGATCTTCGGGAAAAACATCTGGGTACTCATTCACTACTGAGACATCCTCTATGCTGATTGCCTTGGTGCTGTTAACCATCAACTGTCCTTCTCTAACGGCAGTAGCTTGAAATTCCACTTTCTTTCCACACGGGCTCTCAACTGAGATAGTCCTTCCTCCACAATCCAATACGGCCTTGTGCTTGGATAACCATTCCATTCCCAAAATAACGTCTAAGGTCTGGGTCTCCAAAATTATAAGGTTCACTAGGAACTCTATTCCATCTATTAGTATTCTCACCCCGGAACATCCTACTTTCGTTCGGAGTTCGGAACCAGGGGTTTGAACTAAAAGTATGCACTTAAGTCTTGCAATCCCCAAATCGTTTCTAGCAGCAAAGCCTTGCGAAACAAACGAATGCGAAGCTCCAGAGTCAAACAAAACTGTTGCAGGTACTGAGTTAACAAGTAACTTACCCAGTACGATGTCCGTAGCATTCTGCAGTGCATCTGCGGTGACATGGTTGACTCGGCCTCTCACCACGGTCTGGGATGTGGTTCCTGGTGCTGGCGTCCTAGCTGGGGTGGTTCCCAAGTTAAAGCGAACGGGGGTCACTCCTGCTGTCTTCTTTGGACAAGGGTTGGCAAAATGTCCTGGCTCGTTGCGCTTGTAGCAGGCGTCTCATCGTTCTTTGCCGATCGCCTCGAGCAGCCGTTTCTAGCGGGGTGGGTCTCGTAGTTACGATTGACGGGTCTTGGTGCCGTGACGGTGTCCTTCTAGCATTCGTGGCTGGAATCTGAAAAATTGATTTGGTGCAACTCGTGACGCTGCTATGCGTTCCTGGCGTGATCCTCGTTGTTGCATTCTCGCGCTTCTGTTCTCATCCGGTTCCTTGCGCTTGTCCTCAAGAATAAGCGCCTTATTCACCAATTCTTGGAAATGCGGAAAGGTGTGGGTGATCAATCCCACCTGCAATCCCGAGTTAAGTCCCTTCATGAAACGACTGCCTGGCTTTATCTGTCGCTACATCCTCGGTGCGTAGCGTGCTAGGCTGTGTGAACTTGTTCGTAGTCGGCCACCGGGCTGATTACCTTGCTTGATGCTCTGAACTCCTCCTTCTTAAGGTCCATGATTCCTTCGCACGTGATAATCGACGGAATGCACCGTGAACTCTTCCCAAGTGATATCTTGAGGGTTCTCTTGCGTGGCACAGAAGTTCTCCCACCATTCTGGCCATTGTTCCTTTCCAACCGATGAGAAGCGTAGAGTACCTTCTCATTTCCTATGCATTGAGCTATGTGTAGCTTCCTCTCAATTGACCTTAACCAATCATCGGCCTCCAATGGATTGGCATTCCGGAGAAAGTGGGTGGGTGAGTCCTCATGAACTCGACAGTCTTGTATTCTCGGCGTTGTCCCGATTGACTTGATTAGTGTGGCCTGAGCAAAGGACGTGTTGCATTTGTTGCATAATAGCATGCATCAATCGAGTCTGAGCAGCAAGAAATGCTCCAAAATTCTGCATATCAATGGCGGTCTTTGGTGCTCCATCATTGGGGTTTTCTGGCGGGCGAACCACTTCCATTGCTTCCAAAGTTTCCGCGGGTGTTCACCATCTGTCGATTTGCTCTAGGTTTTAGGGATGAGACGGAAACAAGAATAGATAAGTAATATGGAACTTATGCGGGGCGAAAGGTGTAACTTTAAGGTCCAACTTTATTAACTAATCAATAGTAACTTGGTATAGTTGCTTACAATGCCTAAGGGCCTTGCAACACATACTGCACACTCAGCAAACAATGAAAATCCAAATCGAACTAACACTGGAGTCTAACGCCTAAAGGGTGACTCTTTATTCTATGACGCGACTCGGCGAAGGAGTCTCACTATACAACCTATGTTCACTCATCGAGAAAACCTCCACGGCCTGGGTACGGATGCTGCGGCATAGGCGCGAAACGATTGCCATGTCCAGCAATTGTGTCATCTGTGGTAGTCGAAGAAGCAGTGTCCTCATCGAGATCTGACTCTTAGGATCCGCTCGTGTAGCTCGAGTAATCGGCTCAGTTCCGTCCGTATAAAGCCATCTCCAACTCGTCAATCCTTCGCAAAAGGTGTGACACATACTCTTGAGCTTCCCGCCATCTGTTCTTCTCTGTTGTGATCTCCTTGCGGGCCTTCTGTAGCTCTTTGCTTGTATCATCGAGTACATCCTCCTGGGCGACAACAAGTCGTGCCAACTGTGTAACCATGGCATCCTCATCCTGAATCGCCTTCGGGTCAAGAAGGTTATTGCTGCGCGGGTGATAACGGAACACCGTGCTCTCCAACTCTCTGGCGTAGATACGGGTAATGTGCCGCATTGCTCGTCGTGATACTTCTTGGATACCCATCTGCATTGTAGACCTCCTGGCGGCAAAGTGTATCGGCGATTGCCTGGCCCTTCTTCCTAGCAGGTACCTCAATCTTCACGCCACAAGCCTTGATCAATCCTCGCTTGTCCGATCACTTCCACTTGGTATTGCGGCTTCTCAAAATCTCCGAGAGTCTGAAGCATATGCCAGAGTTCCGCGGCGTGACCAACCTCCAGATCGACGTAGTTGAACTCTCCCTCCATCTGTCACAAGAGTGCTCACGTAAGAACTCGAAATTTTAAATCGTGACAAGGTAAGGGAATATTCAGCAAGAGACAAGGAAAGGGAGAAGGGGATAAGTCGAGATGTCATTTCTTATCTTGACAAATTTTTAGCTTTAGAAAATAGGTTTTATCCTCACTACGACCATTCTAGCTTAGGGTTGAGCCTACGGTCAGTATGGCTCTGATACCACCTTTGTCGGGACCCCGAATTTGCAAATCCGGACCCTCTGTGTATTCAGCACTAGTCCAGGAACGCGCTAGTGCACACAGTCTTAACATCGGTAAATATCACAATCATACCACTCGATACTAATAAAGTACTTTATTTAAATAGTCAAATCAAGTTACTCGACCTTATGGTCAAGTTACAAATGTATGATTTGCAGGCGAAACTTATTAAGAGAGAAATAGTAGCAGCGGAAAATCAAATAACCGTGGCGCCATCCAAAGATACCACAGGCAACTGATCGGGCTCGCTTCCCTAAGTAGACGGTTCCTCTTGGAGCTCCTCCTCCAAAGCTGGTGTAGTCTCCTCTTCAACTGGTGTTGTATTGTGGCAAGGGTGAGTACTTGGTACTCAGCAAGTCATGCACAGAATGCAAGCTAATATACTATATGCATGGTTTGGTACAAAGGAATAGCTCAAGGTATATTTGCAGTAAACAGCATTTGACAAGTAGCATAAGTAGATTCGAAAGCAGTAGAAACAAGTATAGCATAGATAACTTTTCAAGGAGTTTAATAAACATCTTTCCCATCCTAATCCACATTTCCATCAACATCATTATTAATCCAACCCAACCTTTCAAATCCAAGTTATTTTTGAGAAAATCTAACCCTTGACTGTAATTCCCGAGCGATGTCCAATACCATGACACGGCTATCCGAATAAATTCTATACTCTGCAGAGGTTATGCACTTTACCCACAAGATACGTCAAACACCACAAAGGCGAAGTTCCGTGAACAAAGTCTTTGGAAACTTCTAACAATACAAGTGGTCCTCCGGTTATTGCACACTAACCCTTCCCTTAGCTAAGGCGAAGTTTAGGCCAATCAACCGTTAGATGGGTACTGGCCTCGGCCAGACGCTCCCCGCACAACTTACACAAAGGGTGTAGTTGACCTCCGAGGTCCCACAGGTACATTATTAGCAACTTAGTCAACTAGGTCCGTCCCATTCTGAGACATGTGGTTGCACGTTAGACCCAGTTCAAAGGCTTGCAAGGTTAAGTACTTAGGATGACCAGGGCAAGACTACCCGAAGAACCAAATCAACATCCCCAATGCCACAACTGGCCCACCTGATTATTCTTGCCACATGCCCGGTCGAAAAACTATTTATCAAACCCCAGTTGATTACCATGCACCACGTGCCATCAACATCACATGATACCTTTCCAAACAGGTTCAATATATCATTAAGTCAATATTAACATTTGATTGTCCAAAATCATGTCATGAGCACGTAGCAGGTCTAAGCAGTTTACTACAACGGTCTAAAACCCATGTTGGCAAGTTATTAATGTCCAACTAGTAAACCACAACTAGGGTGACAAGGGGGTCATGGCACATATTTAAGTAATCAAGGTGTCATACAGCAAATTGGTATTTATCTAATTCCCCAAATTTAAATAAAGTATTTTCTAATTGAACTAGCATGCAATAGGTTAAATCAAAATAGATTTCAAAATAGGATCAACATGGTCAAAGCACAACTTGCCTTCAAAAAGTACTTGTTCTTGGTCTTGAGTTGGATCCTGAGTCAATACTTCTCCTTCAAATCCTTCCGGCACTTCAACGTCTACTCGTAAAGCGTGCAAATAGCAAATACACGAATAAACAATTGGCAAAAATTATCCAATCATCCAAATAAAATCCATAAACAGAGAGAACATAATTTTATGAATTTTTAGAAACTGGAATCGTCAAATTTGGAGTTAAAACGCAAAAGTTATGATTATTTAAAGTTTAAATAATCAATTAAATAATTTTACAGAGAAAAACTTTAGTCCAAAAATTAAATAAAATTTATATTTAGGTAGATCTCAATTTTATACAAATTTAGAAATTTGAATCATTCAAATCGAAGTTGAAACGCAAAAGTTATAAGCGTTTGAAGTTTGAAACAAAATCTGAAATCATTATTTCGAATTAATAAATCATTTTCTTTTTCGGAAATTAATTATTGCGTCAGCCTGGACACATGGCAACCGCTGATTGGTTGGCTGACGTCAGCCGGTCCATGGACTTGGTCCACGCTCGGCTCGGGTCTACCGTGGACTCGGTCCACGGCTCCTTGTGTCACTGACAGGTGGGTCCCCCTCGGGTGACGTCACCGGCGTCGGCCGGGCTCACCAATGGCCACGACAGTGGGACTCGGCGTGGCGTCATTCTTGGCGTCGGCGCTCGGCCGAGACGGCCGTGACATCTTGAGCCCGCCATGACGTTAGTGTGACGTCATGGTGCAGGGTGGCTGGGCCGCTGACATGCGGGCCCCGCGTGTCAGCGTCACACGCACGCGCGCGTGGACGGTGCTGACCGCGACGGTCAGCCTTCCCGGACACGTGGCTAGATCTCGACCGTTGGTTTGAAAATCAACGGTCCAGATTGGATCTGGACTCACGCGTTTGGGGTGAACGCGGTTGATCTGGACCGTTGGATCTAGATCCAACGGTCGAGATTGATCTCGATTTTGACGAAATCTCACCGTGAGATGACGTGGCGCAATCCGGGCCCTTGGATGAAGATCCGACTACCGAGGAGCTTGAAGTCCGTCGATGGCTCACGCGGCGCCGCTTGTCGGAGTTGGGGACGACGACCACGGCAACGGCGCTCGAGCGTGCTCGGCGATGTGAGAGGTCCTTCCGATGCGGCTTGGTCTCGGTTCAGAATCTGACCTCAACGGGCGGTGAGGACGACGGAGATGGCCGCAATCGGCAAAGAACCACTGCGGAGGGAAGAGGCAACTCCGGCGAGCGATTGCGGCTCAACGGCGGCGGCTCAGGCGACGTTGTCTAGGGCTACGGGTGCGCAATGAAGCGGCGATCCCGACACGGGTGGCGGCGCAATAAATAGGGCCCTCGGCGTCCGTGACACGCGCGGAATCCGAGGTCCTCTCGCTATGCGGCGCGAGTCCTGGCGGCGTCTCGGACAGGTGACGCGTGGCACGCGCACACCGCTTGATCGAGATCCAACGGTGCGTGGGTTTGGGTTCGGTCGAGTCGCGAGCCGGCCGGCCTGGTCGGGCTCGGTCCGGCGACGTGGCTCAATCGTGGCCGTTGGATCTAAATCCAACTGGCCACGCTGCTAGGCTCGGCCGAGTGGGTTCGGTCGAGTCACGTGATTCGGTCGGACTCGAACTCGAGTCGACTCGGCTTCGATCGGATGAACAGTAACCGACTCGGTTTGATTTTCCAGCGATTTAATATTTAAAATAATTCCCAGTAATTCATTTAATTCATTAAAAATAGCAAAATACTCAGAAAAATTCCAGAAAAATTCTGGAAAATATTTTAGGGTATTTGGGACTCAAATAAAATATTTCCAACAAAATTTTATTTGCAAAATTAAATTATTTAATTATTTTAAAATGGAATAAATTCCAATAAATTCCAAATAAATCCAAATAAATTCCAGAAAATTCCAAAAATTCACCAAAGTGCCAAATCACACATGAATTAAGAAAAGCAAAATTTTGGGGTGTTACAAACGTCGGCTTGGTTCTCGTAACCATGGTTGTCACGGCGGTAAGGCGTCCGCGGCGTGCTAGGACCCTTTTACCTTTTAAAAGGTTAAGGCACGAGGCGAGGCGACTTTTTAGACATGTATGTAAGGCGAATAAAAACAACCAAATTGCAACATAATAACACATTAAAATAGTTGATAAGTTGACACCACCAAGTCCTAATACATAACATTCACAAAATAATGTAGTTTTGCGCCACATGACCACAATGACATAACATAGTTAACAAAATAACATAGTTTTGCATCTCAAACCCTCTCTCATCTAGGCATAACCGCATATTCAATAATCATCCATCAAATTGTTATCAGTATTAGTAGTGTCATCTTCGCCTCCTTCTCCACCCTCTTCAAGATCCATGGAAAATTGCGACCTCGAAGATTGGCTGATGCACCAATAGCTTCATCAACATCATCCCATGTAAGGCCATCATGACCTGCAATTGCATTTGACTGTTTGGACGATGCGGTAACCCATTCATTGTCCCAATGAAACTCCTCCAAAATCAATGGGTCATAGCCTTTGGTCCCCTCCTCACGCCTCTTTTGAAACCTAGAGGTCATCTTGCTATTGTATGAAACATAGACCATATCATTTAACCTCTTGTGCTCCAACCGGTTTCTTTTGTTGGTATGCATCTAGAAAACATCCAAGATACATGAGGTCAATGAAAATAATAGGTTAAACCTAATGATTCATATAATTTTCTAGTAAACTTATATGAATACCAAGCTCGACTCGAGCAAGGCGAAGCACCGGCCAAGCTCGACTCGAGCAAGGCGGGGCGGACCGGCGGAGCACGGGCGGAGGTTGAGCTTGAGCTTGAGCTCCAGCTGGACCGCGGAGATCGCCTCGCCTGCGCGACGGCGGAGCGGCGGAGACACCTAGGAGGTTCGGCCTTCCCCTTCTCCTCAACTCCTCTGGCGGCTGACCCCTTTCCAGGTAGCCCCGAGTCCCCCTCCCCCTCCTAATCTTAGATTTGGGCCTTTTAGGCCTGGCCGGCTAGGGTTCCACCTATGGCGGGCGTCGTAGCTCAAGGCGTCGCCGTGGATGCCTCAGACGCCTCACGAACGCCATAGGTGAGCTCGGCAAGGCGTCCGCCGTGGCGTCTGCTCAGGACCGCCATGACGATAAGGCAATGCTTAGGCGTCCTTGAACGGATGCCATGACAACCATGCTTCGGCGGAGTCTTCTCGGTTTATACCATTGTCCGATTCGTGGTTCACCCCGAATTTTAATGGTCCTCGAGTTCCGGCCATCCCGATCGGCTTCTATTGGTACTGAGCCGATCGTTATTTTCAATGTTTCGCCGCCATCTGAACTTGATTGAACATTGACCTGCCGAATTGGCTCGTTCATCGGCTCTTTCCCTTTTCACGAGCATTACACCATGTTGATTGGAAAAGGGTTTACGTCCACCTGCATGCCCGGCCCTTCGGCAAACTTTAGCCGTCCATCCTCAATGGCCGATTGTATCTACTGACGAAAGATATTGTAATCGTTAGTGTTATGTGAAAAAGAGTGGTGCCACTTGCAATATCTTCGTTTCTTGATTTCGTCGGCGAATGGGATAACGTGTCCCTCTGGTAATCATATCAATTTTTCCTGCAGCAATAAATCGAATATCCGATCGCATTTGGATACATCAAAAGTGTATTTGACCTTTGATTTATTTTTGGTTGGCTTAAGCCACGAGCAAACAAGTGATTTTTTAGGACCCTTCGCCCATTCAGCTATGTTTACATCGGCTTCGTCGTCGTCAAAGGTCTCACTAGAGCTGCAATCGACCATGTTTACTTTGGCCTTTTTGCTCTCATTGCTTTAAATCTATCTTTAAACCCTTTACTATTAGAGTATCGGCTTTCTTGTGCTGACACACGGTGAAGGAGATGACCTAAATCAGAGAATTCCTGTCCCGCAAATTTTTCCTTGAGTGGGGGAATCAAGCCTTGGAATGCCAAATCGGCTAGTTGATCGTCTAGCAATGTGATACTGAAGCACCGATTTCATACGTCCCTAAACCTCCAGATGTAGTCCGATACTGGCTCACCAAATTTCTGTCGGACTGAACTAAGATCGGAAATTCTGAGTTCAGGACTTACAGAAAAGAAATATTCAGGAAATTTGCTTTCCAAATCATTCAAAAAATGAACCGAATTTGGGGGCAAGTTCGTGAACCATGTGAAAGCGGTTCTCGACAGAGATAAGGGAAATAGCCTGATTTTCAACCCATCGGACCGAGCAGCTTCGCCACATTGGGCAATGAATCGTCCGATGTGTTCAAGGGTGGTAACGGAGTCATCTCCTGAGAATTTGGCAAAATCAAGGATTCTGTAGTTGTGAAGGTAGACCATCCGATCTATGTAATCTGGGTTGGCTTTTTATAGCCGATAGTCTTGCCTTTTGGCTGTAGGCCGAATTGCTCTTTTAGCATGGCAGAAATTTGATTGGCCTAATTAACACCACCAACCAGGATGGCGTTGGGGCTTTGCCAATTAGGGTAACTAGCATCCTGCCTCCCGAGCACTAGCTCGGATCGTTGATTAAGTTGGACCGATGAGGGATTAGGGTTTTGCCAATTGTGTAAGTTTGTATCCTACCCCCCCCGAGTGCGAACTCGGGTTGTCGGCTAGGCCGGATCGGTTACTGTAGAGGCGATCGATCATACTCGTCAGGCATGGGAATAAAGGGCTCACTGTAAGCAACCACCTTATGCGAGACCGGATTCCTGGGTGGAATCGATCCTTGTTGAGGATTATGATCTGATCCAATCGGTCGAGAAGCCGATTGTTTGATAACGTTTGCTGGGATTGTGTTTGCCGTGGTGCACAATTTCGCAGCATCTGTGTACGCATGGTAGTGGGTAATCCCACCTGTATGGGCAGTGGGTGCCAGCACGGTAGGCTGGGTCGGCATTAGCGAAGGGATTGGAGCCGACCCTTTTACTGTGCTAGTGTTTTGTCCTACTGAGTACACGGGATACGTTAGGAGCGGCTGTAGCGGGTCGAGCAGACCCCCAGTTGAAGCCAGCTCCTAAGCAATCGTCTTGACGCTATTTTCAATCATCGGCTTTAAAGTTGTAACCAAAGTCGATGACTGGTTAATTAACGCGTGGTGCACAGATTGATCGATCATGACAAATAATTCAGCTTGAGCGTATCGGCTTACCGGGTTCAGTGGGGCGCCATCGTCGCCAATTTGGTTCAGCGTCGGGAGTGCGACCTTCTGCGTGACCCCTCGTCGGGTTTTCTGATAGCAACCCAACATCATCTCCTCCAAAGCAGCCTTTCGATCTTCAATATCTTTGCGCTGTTCTGGGGTCAAATCGTCCAGCATAGGGATGATGATAGCTTCAGTGTCAACATCGGCCGGAGGGATAGATTTTCTGGCGGCCATCTTTTTCGATTGTGTCCCACCAAGCGTGCCAAAATATGTTTGCGCTAAAAACTTGAGGTACGGTTCTTAGTTTCAAACATACAAGACAAACACCGGGTTTGAGCGTGCCAGTCAATTTGACCTAAAATTGACAAGATAAAAAGTCGTCAAATCAATCGAAGTCGATAATGTCAATTATCGGCGTAACTCTAGTCGGCTAAAGGCCGATTAGGGGATAACTTGACTAGCCGATTAGAGCTAATCCAGAGGTAAAGGTGGATTGGCTTTGAGAGGCGATGCGCAACAAAATAAAGCAAATCAAACCTGAGACGAAATTGGCAAAAATCAACAAATTGGCGATGCGCAACTCTTTATTGATCTTGTTGACTTACAGAGGAAAGCTTACAAAACTAAAGAATAACGAAAAGAACTGTAAACGTAATGTGTGATTGGGTTGGATTGATTCCCTTCTTCTCCTGTCTCATCCCTTTTTATATGCCTCGGCCGATCCAAGTCCTCTATGGATACGGCAACTAAATCCGTATCGGCCACGATCAGGTCTTTGGTTCCCAAATCCGTTAACAAAATCTGTGTCGGTAACGATTTGGCTTCCAAATTCCGATTGCTATTTGTTCACTAATCCTTCCATATTTTGCAATGATCCGATACTTTCCATACGTGTCAAATTTTGGTGCAAACAATAAGTATAATCTGATCCGTTAGATCGAAAAGAATGAATGGATCATATTCAATTTAGTGTACTGTAAAAAGCTCATCAAACCTGTAGAAGTAGTCTATATAAAAAAAAAAAAAAAAACAAAGAGCATACAAGAACTATGCTGGACTTTCCTTGAAAAATAAAGAACTCAGAACCCATCGAAATGCCATTCGACAAAAAAGCGTAGCCAAAAAAAGATTCAGAAAACAAAGGGAGGACGATAAAAATGAAAGATGAGTGGAGTTAAAAATTGATTAAGAACGGAACAAGTTTTAAAAATAGATTAAAACTTTTAAATGAGTATCGACACTGTAACCTTGCATACAGATTAGATAGACCATCTACCTACAAGTATTAAGTACCTTCAGAAGCTGATTTGTGGGGTTGTGTTGACAAACCCCCAATGCCTTCCACAGTCTGCCACTCCGCCCTAGATTCAAATAGATGTGAATAGCTGCATATGCTTTACTGCTTCTGCATACAACAGGTTGCAATAAATTTGAACTCACATGTGTTCCATGCTTCTCAGTGCCATCTATGTTTCCTGTTCTTCTGCTGCTTCTCCTGCCATATGTGCTCCGACTGGTGTTGACATCATGAACGGCATTTAACAGTTCAACTGATGAGGATATCTTGCTGGCACTCAAAGCAAGCTTAAGCAACCAGCAAGGTGTCCTAGCTTCCTGGAACACAACTACTGACTTCTGCATGTGGCAAGGTGTCGGTTGCGGCCTTAAGCATAAGCACAGGGTCACAGTGCTTAACCTCTCTTCAGATGGCCTTGCAGGCACAATCACACCTACCATCGGGAACCTTACATTCTTGAAATTTTTAGACCTCAGCTGGAACAATTTGCATGGTGAGATACCTTCATCGATTGGCCATCTATCTCGGTTACAGTATCTTGACTTATCCAACAACTCATTCCATGGTGAAGTAAAGACCAACTTGAGGAATTGCACCCGTCTTGAAAACATCAACTTTGGCTCAAACTGGTTCACAGGAGAAATCCCCGCTTGGCTCGGAGGCTTGTCAAGTCTCAAGGCCATAGACCTGCACAAGAACAACTTCACTGGGATCATTCCATCATCACTCGCCAACCTCTCGGCACTGCAAGAAATCTATTTCAACACGAACCAACTTGACGGTGCCATTCCTGAGGACATTGGTAGGCTCAGGGGTCTTGAGTTCATGGCGCTGGGTGGAAACCACTTATCAGGCACCATCCCTACAACATTCTTCAACGTTTCCTCACTAACCCACTTCAGTGTTACAATGAATGAGTTGCATGGCACACTGCCTCCTGACTTGGGTAATCGCCTCCGAAAGCTCCAGTACCTCCTCCTCGGATTAAACCACTTCACAGGAAGACTTCCAGCCTCTCTTGCCAATGCAACGGAGATATATTCTCTAGACATTTCCTTTAACAACTTCACAGGAAGCGTGCCATCAGAGGTTGGAAAGCTCTGCCCTGACTTCCTTTCTCTTGAAACAAATCAGCTCACGGCGACGACTGCTCAGGACTGGGAGTTCATGAAGTTCTTGACAAACTGCACCAGACTCCGTATAGTTGACCTCCAGGACAACATGCTCGGTGGCATGCTCCCAAACTCTGTTGCCAACCTATCAGCACGACTCCAGGTGTTGTATGTTGGATTCAACGAGATTTCTGGAGAGATACCATCTGGCATCAGCAATCTTGTTGGGCTAAACGCGCTGCAACTCTCTAATAACCGATTTACTGGTTTCTTGCCTGACAGCATTGGAAAGTTAAATTCGCTACAAGTACTTGTGTTCGACCATAACCTATTGACAGGGTTCATGCCATCCTCGCTCGGGAACTTGACACAGCTGCTAAAGCTTTACACAGACAACAACATGTTTGAGGGGCCACTTCCAACAAGCCTAGGGAGCCTCCAGGAGATAACCATGGCAACATTTTCAAACAATAAGTTTACAGGTCCATTGCCGAGAGAGATCTTTAACCTATCATCCTTGTCACTCGTCCTGGATTTGTCAAGCAATTATTTTGTTGGTCCTCTTCCACCTGAAGTTGGCATCCTGACAAAGCTTGCATACCTGCACATATTCCAGAACAACTTATCAGGGCCGCTACCTAATGCACTCAGTAATTGCCAGAGCTTGATAGACCTCCGATTGCATAGTAATTCCTTCAACAGTAGCATCCCCACATCTATCAGCCAAATGCGAGGCTTGACATTGCTAGATCTAACAGAAAACAGCCTCTCAGGTGTGATTCCTCGAGAGTTAGGACTAATGGGTGGCATGAAAGAGTTGTATCTTTCACGCAACAACTTGTCTGGTCAAATACCGGAAAGCTTTGAAAACATGTCGTCGCTGTACCATCTAGACCTGTCCTTCAACCATCTACATGGTAAAGTTCCATCGCAAGGCGTGTTCAGTAATGTGACTGGGTTTTTGTTCGATGGGAATTTGGGGCTTTGCGGTGGTATCCCAGGATTACATCTACCTCCATGCTCGCCAGAATCTATGGAGCAAAGCAAACGGAAACATCAACTCATTCGCTCCGTAGTAATCCCAATTGCTGTCATCATTCTATGCTTGAGCTTGATGCTTATTTTCTTTGCAATAAGAAAGAAACCAAAATCTCAATCTACAAAGATGACAGGATTTCAGTTGATAGACGACAAGTATCCTAGAGTTCCCTATACTGAACTGGTTCAAGGAACAGATGGCTTCGCCACAAACAATTTGATTGGTAGAGGAAGGTATGGATCAGTGTATAAGTGTGGTTTGCTGCTCAAAGATATGATGACCACAGTTGCCGTGAAGGTTTTTGATCTTCAACAATCTGGTTCAGCCAAAAGTTTTCTAGCTGAGTGTGAGGCACTTAGTAAGATCCGCCATCGTAATTTGATTAGTGTCATAACTTGCTGCTCAAGCTCTGACTCGAATCACAACGACTTCAAAGCCCTTGTGTTTGAGTTCATGCCTAATGGGTGCCTAGATAGGTGGTTACATCTAGATGTAATTGCATCACACCAACTGCAAGGTTTGACATTGATGCAGAGATTGAATATTGCTGTTGATGTTGCTGATGCACTAGATTATTTGCACAACAACTGCGAACCACATATAGTTCACTGTGACTTGAAGCCAAGCAACATTCTTCTTGATAAGGATTTAGTTGCTCGCGTTGGGGACTTTGGCCTTTCAAAGATTCTTTCCGATTCAGAAGGTGAGCAACTGATTAGTTCAAAGAGCTCTATTGGAATAAGAGGAACAGTTGGATATGTCGCTCCAGGTAACTCAAATTTTCTCTAACATTCCGTAGTCGCATAACAGAAACTTTGCATGCCAAATCATTAATTTTTGTCAATTGCAATGCAGAATATGGGGAAGGTGGTCAGGTTTCTCCATGCGGAGATGTATACAGCTTCGGAATTGTCATCCTCGAGTTGTTGACAGGCATTGCACCTACTCATGACATGTTCAGAGACGGGTTGACCTTGCAGAAGCATGCTGAGAATGCATTTCCAGATATGCTAATGAAGATTGTTGATCCAGTCCTAGTGTCCATGGAAGAATCTTATGTAAATAATTTGCAGGGCGGAAGCAACACGATGGAAGATTTCAGCAATGCCTTGCTCTCTGTCACCAAAGTTGCTCTGTCATGCAGCAAACAGGCACCGACAGAGAGGATGTGCATGAGAGATGCAGCAGCTGAGATGTGCAGGGCAAGGGATAACCTTGTTAAAAGAAGACAACATGAGGAAGTAGTTATAGCTTTGTAGTGATATGAACTAAGCTAGCCAATGCTTGGCAATACATAGAATGCTGTCACTCATCCTGCCTGCCCTTTTAGCTCAGTAAAGAATATTGGCTTACATAGGACAAAATCCATCCACAAATAGCAACGCCAGACTTGTGCCATCTCTTTACTTAACTCGAACAAAGAACAAGGTGTATTTGAATTTAGACTTGTTGGATTTGTAAAGTATTTGATATACAACCCTACTTCCTATAAGGGAAATACAATTGCATTTATTATATAACTCAAATATCTATGTGATTAATCTGCACTGTTATAATTTGGCCTCTCCAAAATAAGTGGTGGAGGTTCTTCTCTTTTGCTCTCAATTAATGTGAGAATTTCTACGATGAAATTTTGATTAATATGTAGTGAAAATCAAATCTAGTCATTAATTTGTTAAAGGTATTTCTATTACTATACTACAAAAGAAAGTATAAATAATTACTAGCTAATCTGATCCATTAGAGCGGAAAGAATGAACGTCTCATATTGAATTTAGTGTACCGTAAAAGAGTTCTTTGTTTTTTTAGATATTTGTGGGATTTTCTTGCTCTTAAAACGGAGGAGATGCCCTGATTAGCACTAGGGTGGAATTTAAGCTCGAGGCTCGGCTCGGGCTTGGCTTGGCTCGGTGCGGCTCGGCTCGATGCAACAGCGAGCCAAGCCTAAGCCTAATGCGTGACTCGCTTGGCCGACGAGCCGAGCTCGAGCTAGCTCGTGAGCAGCTCGTTAGGCTCAACAGTCGTAGAAATAATGCATATCATGTTAGTATTACTATTACTAAAAGTCTACATATCAAATGATATTACTAAAAGAAAACCAATAACAGAAGATGTATAGTCATGCCTACATGTTACAGATTAACAAATAGCCAAATAGAAATAGATGCTATAGATCAATAGATCAATAAATAGCTAGGTCCACGCGTCAGGCTGGCTCACGAGCCAAGCCAAGCCGGCTCGAGGCTCAACCAAACCCGAGCTGAGCTCAGTTTTCAGCTCGGCCAAGACAACGAGTCAGGCTCGGCTCGATTCTACCCCTAATTAGCACCGGTTGTATTTATTTATATAGATGTTGGGAAAATATTGTTGTGCTGCTGTAAATCAATTTTTATCCGTGCATTTTGTGCAGTAATTTTTTTTTTCTGTTTTTAGTATTATGGGACTATGCGTGTACGGTGTACCAGTCTATGAGATGCTACAATGCTTACCTCTGACTTGTTTCAACCAATAAGGGTGTGTTTGGTTGCCTGCATGGTGCCTGAATCGCATGAGTGGATGTAACTGTATCTATTAGACGCATGTTTGGTTTCCTGTTCATCCTGGCCAGGTGGATGCAATTGCACCCACTCATACAGGATGGAGAAAGCACAGAAATTAGACTTCTTTCTAATGCAGGCCCATGAGATGCACAAACAAGCAACCAAACAACTTAACTTGCATCCGCTCAGTCAGGCCAAGGCTAGCCTGGATGGCTCATACGAAACAAGCTAGGATGGTGCAGGTAACCAAACACACCCAACTGAAGAGCAGATGCAAGTTCAAGGGTTCCGTTCAGTGAATTTTTTAAAAATAATATATTTTTTAAAAATAATTTTACAAAAATAATACACAAAAAAGAAAAATTACAAAAATACATCTCTGTCGCCAATTCAAATGATGACAGAGACCTCAACCCCGTCGACAGAGGCCTCTGTATCCATTTCAAACAGCGACAGAGATGTATTTTTGTAATTTTTTTCGATATATTATTTTTGTAAAATTATTTAAAAAATATATTGTTCTAAATAAATTCCTCCGTTCAATAGTGCACATCAATATCTTACTTCTACAGCAGGGTTTTGCAGAATTTTGGCAGTGGAAAAAAGTTAATTTTTCAAGTTTGAGAAAGGGCATCTTTTTGGGTGGAAAAATAATGGAAATTTGGCTGGCAAAATATAATGTAAACAATTACTGACCATTAGGGGTGTAAACGGAGCGGATAATTTCTGACCGATCCGAGCCCGAATTCGTTTAAAACCCGATTCAAATCCGAAAAAAATGATATCCGGTTATATCCAGATTCGATTCGGATTCGAATCCGCCTATCCGAAAAAATATGGGTTAAGATATGGGAAGAGAAGTATCCGATTCGTATCTGATCCGTACCCGCATATCCGAGATAGCTGAAAAAAATATCAGTGTAAATTAGTGAAATAGATATCCGATAACAGATTCGATAAATATAAACATTATACATCATATAAGTTCATATGTTGATTGAAATTATACTTGGCTGCATATTATTCTTATGTAGGAAAGACACCTATTATTGAATTTGAAATACTTATATGTCTTGAAGGTTCTAGTAAAATTTGTGTATGGTTGATCGATCCTAATATCCATGACATACATGGTTTCTGTTTTCATGCATTATCTGACTAACTATTCGTGACCGAGACTAACCGTATCCGGAACAATCTGTATTCACTCTGTATTCGCGACCGAAGTAATCCGTATTCGTGTTCGAATCCGGCATTGTCTGTATCCGATTCTATATCCGAGAAAAATTTTGGAATAGGATACGGAATGAATGAAATCTGTCCGTATCCACTCCGTTTGCACCCCTACTGACCATACTGCAGTGCCACTTGACTAGGAGGTCATCACGCGCCATCTCAGCTTGAATACTTATCCTCAGTGCCCTTCCTCGATACTTTCAGAATCCAACTCTATTTCACCTGTTTTGAGGGGGAGGTAACATATGTGTAGTGATAGTACCACCTTGCTTGTGGGGAGAGAATACCACCTTAAAAGAGAGAGCAACTCTCTCCCCATAAGGCTAGTCTTTTGAGGGCCACATGGGACTCTTATGGCCTGGCTATGGTAGCCAAGGTGTGTATTTCCCTCGTTGGGCCAAGGCCCACGCCCCTGGGCCAGTTGGGCAGTCCGCTCACCGGGCGAGGCATGTGCGCCATACGGTTGGGCCGCGAAGGGCACGGTGCGCACCTAGGAGGGATGCATCAGTTGGTATCAGAGCTAGGTCCTGAAACAAGATGGTGAGAATGATAGTACCACCTTGCTTGTGGAGGGGAGAGAATACCACCTTAAAAGGGAGAGCAACCCTCTTCCCATAAGGCTAGTCTTTTGGGGGCCACATGGGACTTTTATGGCCTGGCTATGGTAGCCAAGGTCTATATTTCCCTCGTTGGGCCAAGGCCCATGCCCCTGGACCAGTTGGGCAGTCCGCTCACCGGGTGAGGCATGTGCGCCATACGGCTGGGCCGCGAAGGGCACAGTGCGCACCCGGGAGGGATGCATCATGTAGTATTATAGATTTTTCATTATTATTGGGAGGTACTAAAATATATATTGAGTTATTTTAGTTACTCCCTCCATCCCTGTATATAAGGCGTAACTGGTTTTCTTCCACGTCCCAGTATACAAGACGTTCAACCTCCTTGGCTTCTTTCATGCAATTGATGGAACCAGCGGCCCGCTCAGCTTCTTTTTGCATGGCTCGGTTTAAAGGGCGACTAGTGCATGCGCACAGCTAGCAGGTGGTTCTCTGCACGCCGGCCGCATGCAGCAGTCGCCGAAGGCATGGGCGCACGCTGGGCACATGTAGCAGCACTCGTTGGCAGAGGGCAGTCGCCGACGGAACTCGGCCACGCGCAAGCATGCCTTGTCCGCGCCGTCTGTATGCGGCAACATGCGCAGGTGGTTCTCGACCGCGCGCGAGCACTCCATGTTGGCGCCATCCGCATGCGACAACAGGCGAAGGTTGAGCTCGGCCGCGTGCGAGCACGCCGTGACCACGCCGTCTTCATGCGGTAGTAGGCGCAGGTGGAGCTCGGCTACGCGCGAACGCTCTATGACAATGGCACTTACAACGCCGGCGTCAGAGTCCACGAGGGCACCGTGATCGAATCGGTGATCATGGGTGAAAGCAAAGAGGTCGGTGTCGATCATGTCAACGACTCCGACAGCGTTCGGTATGTTCTCGACTCACTGGCAAGCAACAACTTTGTTCCAGATTCATTGGAGGAGATTGACGCCGAGGAAGCTAGGGTTGCTGCAATTGTTGCTAGGGAGGAGACCGCTGCGGCTGCTGTTCATCCAGTTATGATGAAAATCATGTTCTCTAATTTTCATTTTGCATGAACCTGTAGTGATCTTTCTATGTGAACATGGAGTATTGTGCTATCCTATGTGAACCTTTAATGATATTTCTAATCGGTTGAATAGATAAATTCTACCGCATCTTCATAAATTTGCTTATCGCATTGCAACCTTATTGTAACTAGATCATTCCTCTCCAATGTTCCCTTCTTCATATGCGGGATTGGATAATGTTGCCCTCCTTTTGCACGCATAATGATGTAACATTGGGTGTTCCGATCTTTCGATGAGAATGATAACCTTCTATTTGGGTGGAGACGACTTTGACGATCCGACTACAATGTACAACGACGATGTGCCTTAGCAATCGCTAAACCAACTCCAGATGGTTGTTGACCTTACCGTGGGCACGATCAACCTGATCACGAAGATCAATTCCTGCAAGCAATTGAAGAACAAGCAAGAACAAGGCAAAAGCAATCTAAAATTGCAAATATAGATGAAGTATAGAAAAAGTTGGGGTTCCGATACAAGGAGCTTGTTAGGCGGCCGTTGAGCACGTCTAAAAGACTCAAATAGTAGCAAAAGGCTAAACTATCAAACAACCAAAACCCAAGTTATTTTGGGGGACTCCCTAGCTATATATAGGAGAAATAGGAGGCCAAAACCAGGCTACGGGCGTCCAAACCACATCCATGGCCGAGTAGGACTCCTATTCCTAGTTTGACTCGGATTTGGAAAGATGACCGAACTTGTTTTGCAGATTCCCGTTGACTCGTAAGGAATTTGGAGGTCGGGCCAGATCCGTTGGAAAGAGGACGTCGAAACCTTTCCAACCAGTACTCATAGACCTCAAACACCCTTGTGGATCAAAAGTTATGGTCGTTTTAAGTTGGTGCTGTCCTGGAGGCCGAATCCGAGTTGAACTTTTGCATCGGAAGAATTGGCTTCATACTTGACGTTTGGGAGTCCTTCTCCTTGGTTCCTAAGGACAATAAAATCATCACAATGATTAAATGGCATTCCATTCATTAAATTATTTGTATGCAACCCGAGGAACGCATTCACCTGGCAATTGATTTGACGTGCTCGAGCTCGAGTAATTGGCCCTTGTATTACATTGTTGGCTTCAATTGGGTTTGTAGGCATGGCCGTATCCATGGTAGTGATGTCCTCATCACATAATCTCTCTCATGCACCTCACCTGTGTAGGGAACACACGGTTCGATCTATCTACTGGATATTCCTCAAACGTGTTGATCATGTTTGTCTCAATTTCTTGGATGTTTGATGGAGATGAATTCTCAAAATATGACTGCAGGGCAGCAAAAAAACCGAGATCCAAAACATTAAGATCCGGAGAGTTAGGTGGTTGACATATTAGTCGTATATCCCACCCATCTTCTTGTGCAACACGACAAAATACTAGATCGTCAACTGCAATATGCGTCTTCGCATTGTCTTGTTGGATGAAAATTGAAAGTCCTCGTTCTTCAGCAGGCTATTTTTCTTTGATGGCGGGCAAGACCTTATCAATGAGAAACAATCGACTAGTGTCCCTCGTCACCGATGTCATGGCCTTGAGCTCCAAGGTTCCTACAAACAATCATGCAAGTAACCAAGATTAGTAGAGTCGCTATATTTTAAATAATTAAACAAATTTAAACAATTGTGACTTTTTCTCTTGGCCGGCTGCCAGTAAGTGAAGGGAAAATTTTTGAATTTTCCATCAAATGTGCATACGCCGTGCTTATTAAATCTTGGACGTGCTTTCGCCCCTAGAAACATAACCTGTTCAATGAAGTTTTTGCTCTTCACGGTTCTTCGAGGGATCTGTTCGTCATGCGCCAAATAATAATTTTGGTCCGGCTTTGTCCTATAGAACCATTTCTCATCTTTGTACACAACGTTGTACAAAGATTTAAAAGTTGGTTCGTCCGGTATGCTTTGCTATCAAGCATTTCTATGCAAAAGCGCACACGAGCCTTCATGTTTTCTTTGGTCAAGGTGAAATTTATGGCATTTGTACGACATCTAAACTTTCCTTCCTTTAGACGTCTATGCAGTGTGCTCTTTGACATATGCAAAGCATTGGCTAAGTCACAGATGGTATGGCGCTGTATAAGCAGCACATCTTTGATGGCATCTGGGTTAAAGGGAATTTTTTTGCGGCCACATTTTTCCTTCTTGTTTTGAAAATCTAAAATTCCACCACCAATTTGTCCATCATGCCACACTCATTGGACAACTTTCCATGGGACCCCCATGTCATTAGCAACAGATTTTGTCACTCCCTCCATCATGCCAGGAGCTGATCTCTGTAAGCACATGGCATATATGGTTCGCTTCATATCAGGAGGGTAGTGCCTCCTCCTCTTAATGTTGATAGCTACACACATTTGGTATGTATGCATGGATTAGTACGTGCATGCATGGCTACAACACACATAGGCTAGCATGGCGGTGTGCATAGCGGCTAGCATGGCGGTGTGCATGCGACTAGTACTTGCGTCAACTCTGGTGTCAGCGTCGGCTCCGGCGCCGCCGGTGTCGGCTCCATTGTCATCGTCTTTAGCTTCATCCGCGCCATCATCTAGTACAACATGAATGAACAAAATGAGAAGATCGATTAAGTACAGCTAGGAAAGGTTTACCTAGGAAAAAGGAAAACAAAAGAGAAAAAGGAAACCTTGATTGCCTGAACCCCAAACATAATCGTAGTTCAAATCAGGTACTCCTCCATCAAAATCCTCAATTTCTTCCCAATTGACTGGCTCGTTTAGATCAAATCCACCATTATATCCAACCATGGGAGAGGAGAGGAGAGAAGAAAAGAGCAGATAAGTGATGAACTGTGAATGAGCATGGCCATTTTTATAGGACAAAGTTCAGATAAGTGGAGCCAAGGGAAAAGAATAGAAGTGAAAAAAAGTTCGACGCTTTCCAAATGTTAGTTCTGTGCAAGCTCTTTCCAAATTTTCATGCTGTGCGAGCGTGCGTGAAATTAGCCCAGCGTTGGATGGGGCAAGCACGTGCGCCAAATTAGCATCGCACTGGGCGGGCTACATGGTGATCTGGCATTGCATGACACGCGTAAGATGGGTTGTATGGCGCTGTTACGCGCGCATGGGCAGCGTTGCCGAAGCATCACACGCTAATTGCAGCGTTGGCCGAGCGGTAATTACTCCTCCTGTCGATGGATTACCACCTCCTTGGTCTTTGCGTCGATGGCTGTTGCGCCTTGTACACAGGGACGGAGGGAGTACTAAAAGTTTAAAATATAAAGTTATCAAGAGGTACAAAAATTTAAAAATAATTTGATGGTACCTCTCAAGGATGGTAAAAACTCTGGTTGCATGTAACATCCCAAAATTTTGCTTTTCTTAAATTCATGTGTGATTTGGCACCTTGGTGAATTTTTGGAATTTTCTGGAATTTATTTGGATTTATTTGGAATTTATTTGAATTTATTCCATTTTGAAATAATTAAAGAATTTAATTTTGCAAATAAACTTTTGTTGGAAATATTTTATTTGAGTTCAAAATGATCCAAAATATTTTCCAGAATTTTTCTGGAATTTTTCTGAGTCATTTGCTATTTTTAATGAATTAAATGAATTACTGGGAATTATTTTAAATATTAAATCGCTGGAAAATCCAACTCGGGTCAAGTACTGTTCATCCGACCGAGTCGGACTCGAGTCCGACCCGAGCCAGTTGGCTCAACCAAACCAGCTCCCAACCCTAAGCGATCCCGACCGTTGGATCAAGATCCAACTACCGAGATCCGCCTCGACCGACCCGAGCCAGAAACCGTGTCGACCCGATCGCGCCGTGCGATCGTGGCCGTTGGTTGTGCCACGTGGACGGCCACGATTTCGTCGTCTTCACCGAGTCCGAGCTGGACTCCGCCGCCGCCGCCAGCAAGTTAGGTTTCCGTTTTACGCACGGACGCCGAGGCTATTTAATGCCCGGCATACCGAGGACCGCCGTGATTCCGCGCCCTCCCTTCTCTACTTCACCGAGGCTAAGTCGCCGCCCGTTTAGCCGCGGCGAGCTCGCCAGAAGTTGCGCTGGCCGCCCGCCACGGTCTTTGCTTGCTCCGCCGCCCGCCGTCCCTGCGCGTTGACCTCAGATCCGGACTCACCGCGACGAGACGCACCCGAAGGACCCTTCCTCTCGCCGAGCAACCCCGAACGCCCGTTGGGCTCGTCGTCGTCTTCAACTCCGGCAGCCGCGGCGCCACCACGGCCATCACCGCGAAGCTCGTGCACCGTCGGATCCAGATCGAGCGGTTGAGGTGAGTTCACGTGTTCCAAACCCGATTAGATCTGGACCGTTGGATCAAGATCCAACGGCTCACAATCGCCACGTGCCGTAGCAGTGCGATTATAGGATTAGATCTGGACCGTCCGATCTAGATCGAACGGCCCACGAGCATCGAGTAGTTTCAACGTGTTAAACCCTGGATCCAATCCGCGCCGTTGATTTTCAAACCAACGGACGAGATTGCGCCACGTGTCGGGAAGTTGGACCGACGCGGTCAGCGCCGTCCACGCGCGCGTGCGTGTGACGCTGACACGCGGGGCCCGCGTGTCAGAGGGCCCGCATGTCAGTGGCTAACCCAGCCAAGCGCTGACGTCAGCAATGACGTCATCTGTAGGCCCACATGTCAGTCACGTGAGCCGTGGACCGAGTCCACCGTGGACCCGAGCCGAGCGTGGACCAAGCCCATGGACCGGCTGACGTCAGCAGGCCAATCAGGAGCTGCCACGTGTCCATGCTGACGCAATAATTAATTTCCGAAAAAGAAAATGATTTATTAATTCGAATAATGATTTCAAATTTAGATTCAAACTTCAAACGCTTATAACTTTTGCGTTTCAACTCCGATTTGAGCGATTCAAATTTCTAAATTTGTATAAAATTAAGATCTACCTAAATATAAATTTTATTTAATTTTTGGACTAAAGTTTTTCTCTGTAAAATTATTTAATTGATTATTTAAACTTTAAATAATCATAACTTTTGCGTTTTAACTCCAAATTTGACGATTCCAGTTTCTAAAAATCCAGAAAATTATGTTCTCTCTGTTTATGGATTTTATTTGGAGTTTTGGGATCTTTTTGCATAGTGTTTATTTGTGTATTTGCTATTTGCACGCTTTACGAGTAGACGTTGAAGTGCCGGAAGGATTCGAAGGAGAAGTGTTGACTCAGGATCCAACTCAAGACCAAGAGCAAGTACTTTTTGAAGGCAAGTTGTGCTTTGACCATATTGATCCCATTTTGAAATCTATTTTGATTTAAACTATTGCATGCTAGTTCAATTAGAAAAATACTTTGTTTAGACCTGGGGGTTAGATAAATACCAATTTGCTATATGACACCTTGATTACTTAAGTATGTGCCATGACCCTTTGTCACCCTAGTTGTAGTTTACTAGTTGGACATTATTAAATTGCCAACATGGGTTTAGACCGTTGTAGTATACTGCTTAGACCTGCTACGTGCTCATGACATGATTTTGGACAATCAAATGTTAATATTGACTTAACGATATATTGAACCTGTTTTGGGAAAAGTATCATGTGAAGTTGATGGCACGTGGTGCATGGTAATCAACTGGGGTTTGATAAATGATCGGCGGGGCATGTGGCAAGAGTAATCAGGTGGGCAGTGTGGCAATCGGGATGATGATTTGGTTTTGGGTAGTCTTGCCCTGGTCACTCTAAGGACTTAACCTTGCAAGCCTTTGAACTGGTCATACTTGCAACCACATGGCTGGAATGGGACGGCCCTAGTTGACTAAGTCGCTAAGGACTCACTTGTGGAGCCTCGGGTGTCGATTACACCGTTTGTGTGATTGTGCGGGGAGCGTATCGTGGTGTGGCCAGGTACCCATCTAACGGTGTGTTGGTCCCATACTTCGCCTTGGCTAAGGGAAGGGATGGTGTAGAGCACGAACCGGAGAGGACCACTGTGTTGTTTGAGGCTTAGAAAGGCTTTGTTATGATCGCTCATTCGCATACTCTTGTATGGCGATTCACTACCGACGTGGTGAGTGGATTGTATCTTGTGGGTAAAGTGCATAACCTCTGCAGAGTGTAGAATCTATTTGAATAGCCGAGTCCACTGTGATCGACATTGCTCGGGAATTACAGTCAAGGGTTAGATTTTACGAAAATAACTTGGATTTGAAAAGTTGGGTTGGTTTAATAATGAAGATGATGGAAATGTGGTTTAGGATGGGGAAAAATGTTTATTAAATTTCTGAAAAGTTATTTATGCTTTACTTATTTCTACCGCTTCGAATCTACTTTTATTACTTGTCAAAAGTCATTTCTCGCAAATATACCTTGAGCCATTCCTTTGTACCAAGCCATGCATATAGTATATTAGCTTGCATTCTTGCATGACTTGCCGAGTACCAAGTACTCACCCTTGCCTCAACACAATACCAGTTGAAGAAGAGACTACGCCACTTAGGAGGAAGATTTCCAAGAGGACCCGTCTACTTAGGGATGCGAGCCCGATCAGTTACTGTGGTATCTTGGATGGCGCCACTAAGTTTATTTGATTTTCATTCTTTGTTATTTCTCTTTTAATAAGTTTCGCCTTGCAAGGCATATATTTGTATCTTGGCCATAAGGTCAAGTAACCCTTTGATTATTTAAATAAAGTACTTTGATAGTATCGATTGGTATGATTGTGATATATACCGATGTTAAGACTGTGTGCACTAGCGCGTTCCTGGACTAGTGCTGAATACACAGAGGGTCCGGATTTGCAAATTCGGGGTCCCGACATTGCATTAAGTAGCAAGGGAGAGAGTACCGATTTAGCTTGTGATAGAGAAAACATAGGAAGTACCAGTTTAGCTTATCTTTTCTCCTTCCTGCCTACTTAAGTCCACCACGGCATTTCAGTTTCTTGTATGCGTGACTTACATGACAAAATTGTCAAAAAGAAATTTTTTTAAAAAATGACTTTACTAAAGAAATGGTGAAGCAAGGGGGTTTGCAGTGAAAATTAGTCAACCTTCCTTGCAGCATTACTTTTCCATGGATTCATTTATGTGTTTTAAATATTAGTCAGCCTTCGTTGCAGCGTTATTTCTCCATGGATTCATTTATGTCATTCTGTGTTTTGAATTTTTTTATCTTTACTTTCATAGCAAACCCACACCACTTTTCTTTGGAAAAACAATATTTACCACCATCAGCAATACTCTGGTGTCCTAGGACTTGGGATAACCAGTTGTAGGCAATTAGCCACAGGATTCTGGCAAACTTTGAAGTACTCAAATATAGGTCGCACCACATCTCCTATTTAAGAATTTTTTTTAAATAATACTTTTTTTAAACCAAATTGCGTTTTTAATATACGGAATAAAAATTTTGCAAAAATAATATGTGGTCGCCAAACCGTACGGCGAATACCCTATTTTCGCCGAACCGTGCGGCGAACACCCTATTTTCGCCACACGGTTCGGCGAAAATAGGTTAATTGCGCTATTAACCGGTCGCACGGGAATCAAGGGTATTTTCGCCACACGGTACGGCGACCACCCATTTTTCGCCAAACCGTGTGGCGAATACATAGTTTTCGCCAAACCGTACGGCGAAAATAGGTTGTCGCCGCACGGTGTGGCGAAAATAGCCCGGTAAAAATTGGCCCACGCCAGATCGATCGATCGATCGATCGTTCTCTCTGCCGCCGAAACCAGAGAAGAGAGGGAGGGCGCCGCCGGCCGGAAGAGAGGGAGAGAGAGGAAGGGAAGGAGAGAGGGAGAGAGAGGAAGAGGAGAAGAAGAAGAGGAGAAGGAAAAGAAGAAGAAGAGGAGGAGAAGAAGAAGAAGAAGAAGAAGAAGAAGAAGAAGAAGAAGAAGAAGAAGAAGAAGAGGAGGAGGTAACCTCGCATCGCATTTTCGTTTAATTTCGTGTTTTTTAATTTAGAGTAGTGCAATTTAGAGTAGTGCAATCTAGAGTAGCGATATAGATCAGTGCAATCTAGAGTAGCGATATAGATCAGTGCAATCTATAGTAGCGATCTAGATCAGTGCAATTTAGAGTAGTGATTCTAGTTCTTTAATTTAGAGTAGCAGTTTTAGTTATTTAATTTACAGTGGTGAGATTAGTTTGCATATGTAAACGTTTTTAAATTTACAGTAATGAAATTTACTTATTAGCATTGTTGAAGAAATCATTAATTGGTAACTAATTGGTCGACCTAGGATTAACTGAAGTAATCGGTCAATCATTAGTCGGTAGGTCCGCAAGGGCAATATATCGATGTAATTACAAAAATATTGAAAAAGTGATTAATCCTGTTTTATCGATTGGTCGGCCACGCTTTATCACCGTAAACATAAAAAATAGAATCTTCTTCGATCACGAGCCAATCGGACAGTTAATCGGCTAATTGGGCCATTTTTTCGAACATTTAGCAAATAGACATATTACACATGCGCTATAATATTATAAGAATATAGTATCGATAGCGGGGTAGTTAATTAGCATGGTTGAAATTACGGTTCTGATATTCCATTTTAAGTAGGGAAGGAAAAATTAATTATGTCTATGTCTATGTCGTCGCAGTGATGTCGGAACCAGTGAAATTCAGGGTATATTATGGCGATGGTGAAGTAAAAAATGGGCAGAATGGAGTGGATTTAAGCTGCTTTGCGGTCACCATGGCCGAGCACTTGTCCCCCGATACTGTTAGCATTCGTGATATAAAACTTTGGTTGACCCAATTTTTTTCCCTGGATCCAAGTGTTTATTCTGTTAGCATCCAAATCGTATACACGCGTAGCAAGGGTGACCCTGTGTGGGAGTTGAAGGCGAGATCGAACACAGTTGTGGCAGAAATGGTTAAGATGGTGCAAGGGATCTAGCCTCGATTGTGTGATGCTGGTGCAAGCTTGCCCTAGGGAAGAGGTGAGTACTACTGGTGTGAGCGAGAGCAGCACATCGGCTACAGCTGAACAAGTTCAGCCAGCGGTGTCGGTTGAGGCAGCAGCAGCGGGGGATGATCACATGGATGCAGCAAGCGCAGAAGGTCGGGCTGATGAAGGGGAGGAGATCGATCAACTTGTGGATCATTTGGATTGGGTGGACCGTATGGCGACAGAAGAGGAAGCCGAAATGTTGGACCCAGTCGATACCATCGGCGAAGATGATGACCGGGAGGAAAATGATGAAATGCATGGTAGGACTCGCTCAGCGGAGGTACCCATCCCCGATGAATGGAACAGGCAGAACAAAGCGGGTATGGAAGCTTTGTGGGGCCATGACTCGCATTGTGAGTATGGTACTGGTGCCATTCGGTTGAATCAAATGTTCCCGAACAATTCTGAATTGAAGTTGGCAGTGAGCTTGTGGGCACTATCGCTGCAAAGAGAGTTTCGGGTTGTCCTGTCTAGCCCAGATAAGTACACAGTGAAGTGCGTAATCGATGGTTGTGAATTTAAAGTACATGCATACAAGCCGAAGTGTGAGACATATTGGATTGCATCAAGAGTGGACGAGCACACATGCAGACTAGAAAATGTTCTTGTCAAACACCGTAACTTGAATGCGGCTGTAATAGCTAGCGTGATGTTTAATGAAATCATTGAGAAGCGGGATATCGAGTGTTCATATATTCAGAAAGCAATGTTACGAACATTTAAGTATCAGATAAGCTACTCCATGGCCTGGCTTGCGAAGAATAAAGCATTAGAGAAGAGGTTTGGCACATACGAGGCATCGTATTGCAACCTACCTCGTGTGCTTGAAGTACTGAAGCAAACCAATCCTGGCACATACACCGCTTTCAAAGAAAGCGAAGCAGATGCAAATGGGATCTGTACATTTCGTCGTGCTTTCTTTTCATTGGGGCCTTGCATTGCGTCATTCAGGTACTGTCGTCCATTGCTTTGTGTTGATGGCACATTTTTGACTGGAAAATACAAGGGGCAGATTCTAACAGCCATTGCAATTGATGCGAACAACCACATACTTCCATTGGCCTTTGCTTTTGTTGAGGGTGAGAATCGGGATAGCTGGTTGTGGTTTTTCAGACATCTGAAGGTGGGGGTAGTTGGTGATCGGCCCAGCATGTGCATCATTCATGATTGTCACAAAGGTATCCTCTCGGCAATCAAGACTCTACAGGAGGACCGAGATGAACCATTTTCGTGGCCTGACCTGCAGAATAGGTGGTGCATGAGACATTTGGGTGCCAATTTCTTCAGGCAGTTCAAAAGCAAGAAACTGATGAATCTGTTTAAGAGGTTATGCAAGCAGAATCAGGCACGTAAGTTCAACGCACTATTTGCCGAGTTGGATAAGCACACCAGTGCGCATATCGAAGAGATGAAGAAGCAACCACCTACGCCGAACGAATGTCCACCCAAAAGGCTAACACCCCTTGGGGAGCTCGATCCTCCTAATATGAGAAGACGAACGTCAAGGAACATTAAGTGTTTCTCGCACTGGATAGAGGCTGAGCCTCTAGAGAAGTGGGCATTGCTCCATGACACCGGAGGCGCCAGGTTAGTATGGTACATTAAAATATCAAAACAGCGCTAAACAATTTGGCCTGTACATGTTGTTCTAAACTGTTTTGCGTTGAACAGGTTTGGCGTGATGACAACGAACATAGCCGAGGTTTACAATTGGGTCATCCGAGGCCTCCGTCCGCTTCCGCTTGTGGCCATCCTTGAAGGCATGTTGCACGGCATCGTTAGCTACTACCAAAAAAGGCATGCGGAAGCGGTACTTCATGCCTCCACATTGCAAACGCCGTATTGTTCGCGGATGATGACCTACATGGAGGAACGAACCATGAAAGCTCAGCAGCATATGGTGCGTAGCTACGGGTCATCGAATACCGCCGAGGTGACTCTTCGGTGCAAAAGGGGATTGGGAACGGACACAGCGGTTATTACGCACGAGGTTAATCTAGGCCAAGGGGCATCTGGATGGTGTGAATGCAGCTGCAATAAGCCAAGACTTCTCCATATTCCTTGCTCACACGTGATGGCTGCTTGTGGGCAAAT
Organism: Rhipidocladum racemiflorum; assembly: GCA_036346355.1. Lineage (NCBI taxonomy): Eukaryota > Viridiplantae > Streptophyta > Magnoliopsida > Poales > Poaceae > Rhipidocladum > Rhipidocladum racemiflorum. Next base: position 50,964,185 of record CM070589.1, read on the forward strand.
TGGGATGAACACGTCGCAGTACATGTCCCCTTTCTACTTGAAGGATCATGTTGTCCATATCTGGTCGGGTGAGTTTCGTGGTTTTCGTGCACACGGTGATTTCACTGCGATTAACAGAGATGAGGGCATCTGTTTGCCGGATCCAACCTTGCAGAGGTGTGTGCAAGGGCAGTCTGGTCGTCCACAGACTAGGCGCATTCGCAATGACATGGATGAATCTGAAGTGGGTGGCCCTCTTAGGAGGTGTTCTGAGTGCGGTGAGTATGGCCACAAGGCAAACCAGTGCACGTAGGGTGTAGGTTCTGAAAGTGGTGGTGGCTATGTATCGAAATATGTTATTATATGCACGTTGGATGTCTTTTATTGTAATATTGACGCGATTGGGTGTCTTTTATTGATATATGTTGTGTCTCTCACATGTTGTGTACTTTTATTTATGTTCACCCCTTATGTCTTTTATACATATATGTATTGTAATATTGACGTGATTGGTTGTCTTTTATTCATATATGTTGTGTCTTTTATTCAGATATGTGTGTTTGTCACATGTTGTGTACCTTTATTTATGTTCAACCCTGATGTCTTTTATTATTATACGTTGTGTACTTTTATTCACATATACCGTGCTTGCCGTAAGTTGTGTAGTATGATTTATGTTGAAACATTTCTATGTGCAGGGATGGAGCAGGTCGACTCACTCCTGGACCCTGTCTTGGATGCGCGGCACCGTGCGCACGTCCACACGACAGAGGGGAATGACAAGTTGCCCTTATTGCGGATTCGTGTGCCTAACAAGGCATGGTGCGTTGACGCTCGCTTCCACACCAGGTTAGTTGCAGTACATGTACATGTTCCATTGTTCGTACAATTAGTGTTCATCACATTCAATTCATTCAACTCTATGGTTCCTCGTTAGGCTTGCACCTGCCGGGCTGCTTCCGCTAGTCCGCATGGTGGAGGGTTCAGCTGCCGACCAGGCACAGGGTGACGCACCGCAGTACAGTGGTGACGACCGCGCAATGTCGCGGCGTTTCCGTGACGACCACTTGTCGTTAGCGTGTTTGGTCGATCGGCCGAGGCCGGAGACGCACACTTTTCACCGCCTGTCGGGAGATGACGGTGATGTCGCAGACGCCGCCATGCTCATCGGATTGCCGATCGCCGGCAGCGATCGGCCCTCGGTGGCTCTCGCTGGGTGGGACGCGGACTTCTGCTGCGCCGCCGGGTCGCGAGGTCGACCCACGATACTGCAGAGGGCGTGAAGCACGGGCCATCGAAGAGGTGGTTGGCACAGTTCGAGGTTAGTGATTGTACATATTACTATGTTACTCCAGCTTTGCATAGCATTGCTTTGATATCACACTATTTCAATTGTTGCAGGTGCAGCAGATGGCGGCCGAGCCCACGGACTACCAGGTTGCTAGGCACCTCGAGGCCTATCTCGCTGGTTGTTCTACCGGGTGATGTTCACGTCGAGTCACGGCGACACCGTGGACGCGCGTTGGATAGCCTACGCACGGGCTATTGCGGACTCAGAGCCTGACGATGTACCGGCGGTATCCTGGGGTTCGGCGGTTCTTGCTTGCACGTACCGCGCCCTTTGCGACGCGTGCGTGAAGAAAAGCAGGAACTCCAATCTGACCGGGATGCCGCTTCTTCTTCAGCTTTGGTCATTCGAGCGCTTCTCCGTGGGTCGACCCTCGGCACTACACCGCCGACATGTACGGCGGTGATGCGCTGGACCGACCGACGATGGGCTCGCTCTGGACCAGGCGACGGGTACATGTTCTTACTCATTAATGGAATTGTAATTTTTCAATGCCATCTGCTTACAGTTATTTCTACTCTATTGCAGCCACAGTGGGCAGGTGTCCAGGTACGTGCGGCGTACCTCGCCTTCACGGAGGCCTTTGACCACCTGAGGGACGGGAATGTCGTCTGGGACCCCTACAGCGACGAGCGTGTAGGAGAGAGAGCTGCGGGGGGCCTGTCCATGCTCTGCGACAGGGACCAGCCTTACTGGAAGACGAGGAGGAAGCTCGTCTTCGACGTCTTCGTAGAGGACTACGCGCCGCACCGAGTCCTCAGGCAGTTTGGACTACGCCAGGTGGTCCCTATTCCTTTGGGGGAACGCGTGCCAGCGAAAGTGCACTCGTGAGTTACTCGCCACTACAGGAATGCTAAGTGCTTACGACATATTTGTAGTAATGAGGTTTTTTGTGCAGGTACTCCACCCAGGGACCCAAGAAGGCCATGGTGACCTTGCTGCAGAGGATGGCGCCGTGGCTTGCGCTGTGGGAGGGGCGCCGCAGGCGTTGTCGAGGAGGTCGCGCCCTACGACCCTCCTCCTACCAGAGTACTTGTCTGGCACGTGCCCCGGACCCGCACTCGCCTCCTACGCGAGGCGGCCGGCCCAGTGTTTGTGGCCGGCATCGCAGACTTGTACTCGAGCCACACAGACTGCACCGCACTGATGGTAAGTCTCGTTGTATTTTTACTCATTAATGCAATTGTAATTTCAATGCTATGTCGTTATGTTTAATGTTTGTTTGTACGTGATAGGTGGGCGAGGCGAGGGCTTGCAAGAAGATGCCCGACTTTTCTCAGATAGGCTGCAGCAGGGACCACATTCACAGCCAAGAAAGCCTATCGAGGCCATGGGGCATGTCGAGCTGCACTCCCGGACGGATCGTGGATCTTGGTGCTTGTTTGGCGTGCCCCAGCCGATCAAGCTTTACCGTGGCACCTCGTCTAGGCCGCCACCGGTCTCGCCTCTGGACACCACCTTCTCGACCACCGCTACAGCCAGTGGTCCAGCTTCCACACCCAGGTGCCTCGGCTCCAGTGCACGGCCGAGGATCCAGCTGGCGACGCCACCACGCTGGCCTACCATGGTCCCCACACCCGGTAAGCCGATAAACATTCGATTGATCCCGTTTGAATCTAATCTTCTCACTATAATTAAATGTTAATGTCTCATCTGTAGGCCTCGTGAGGACATGCCTCTGCCGGACACCCACCAGTGGCACGGCCCCACGACCATCGCCCGATCGATTCTTCGCAGGGCTTGCTCACGTAGCCTCCACCACGCAAAGACACGCCGCCTCCTCCAGCCACGCAGATCACGCAGCCTCCTGCAGACCCGTTGCCTCCTCGCCTGCGTGTCCCGCCGGTTCGGTACAGCCCTTCGGACTACGGCCAGGCGGGACCATCTCGGTGCCGCCACGACCTCTCGACGATGCACCCCCTTCGGCGCGTCCGCGAAGGAGAGCTAGGGGTCAGGGCCAGGGTCAGGGCCCACCACCGGGGGGTGATCAGGCTTAGGATGTGTGTTATTTTTGGGTACTTTGTCCTATTATGCTTTACTATCTATTTTGTGTACTTCCTCATATACGTGGTCTATTATATATTTCTGTCATCTTTAGTCATATCAACCGCGTATCATTATTGCTTTTTCGCCTTTTGCCATATCAACTTTTCCACCTTTGTCATTTCAATTGCATAATGCCAAAAGCCGCTTATGGCAGAGATTCCTGTTTAAAGTGTGGGCATAGCCACGCTCATGTCATCATGAGCTGCAGAAGCATCCGATGCTCGCGGATTTTAAATACTCAAGTCCGCGAGACTCTCCTTTGGTTGCCCCTTCGCCAGCCTCTTTATAAACCCACCGAGGAGGGATATGTGCATCACACTGTAACTTCCATAAACTTTAGTTTGTTTTTCCCCACACACAAGAGGGCCACGATGTCGTTTCTACCGTCGCCTCTTCTTCAAGCGAAGGCTAACCCCCAATACCCGGATGAGAGTAGCGTTGACGCCCCGCTCACGGAGTTGCCACGCCGAAATGTGGCGCAACCTAGTGGCGAAGGTTACGCAGATCACGACGGAGATACGGCCTCCCGCGCCACTCTTGTTGTGCGCGGCTTCGGGGTAAACCAAATGTTGTCCATACCCTAATTACGGTAACAGTACCATTTCATGCATCGTTATTTGTTTTTTTAGGACGAGGACCGTTGTTGCTTTTTCCAATGGATCGACGGCCGAACGACGTGATTACTTAATTTCTCTACAACTGCCACGACGCCTACCCCACTTCGCCAGAGAACTTCACACGGTGGGAGAGGCCGCCGGGATATGTCCCCTACCTAGATCGACCGGAGTTAAGGGCCGGTGGGCAAGGGACGAACCAATCGGTCAGTTTCACGTGCCTCATGTTTCAGCTACAATGTACCCATTCTAAATCAATTCATCGCATACAGGACTTCAAAAAGAAGTTTGCCAAATGGCTCAAGTCAAGGCAAGAAAATCCTCCTCAGGGGCCAACGCAAAGCCAGGAACTGTGCGACCACGGCCTCCAGGCAGTGGTTGATACCGGCGACGAGGATCTAGCGGATAGAAGATTCTACCGGTGCCCTTTGTCCGAGGATGCATGGTGCTGGTACTTCAACTGGGTGGACCCGGAGACGTACCACCCACATCTCAAACTTCCCGTATTTGATAACCGGGAGAGCAACCCTCGCCGTGGTGCTACTACCTCCCGTAAAAGCCGGACCCGAGCACGCAAACGGTATTCTCCAACCACCACAACGGCATACTGCATTGACTGCAGGGCACGCTTTGCCAGGCCAACAAGAAGCCCAACACACACCTCCCGGACCATATCGTGGAGTGCGAGCCAAAACAGAGGAGGCGTCTCGGCAAGTCTCCTAAGGGCAAGAGGGTTCGTCCTCTCGAATGGTACTGGATAAGGGGAAGCAGCCGGCCGAGGTCCGCAGTACGCAACAAATCCTTGACGCATTACAAAGGCCATCCGGCAACCCCGGTGGTATTAACATAGGGGGCGCCGGAAATCGGGAAGGCGTGCCCATATGGGAGGGCAGGACTCCACAGAATGCACACAAACAAGTTACTTCTTACACCCCGGAGACGTATGGCATAGGCTACCCATTCGGCGACAGCTGGGAGCACTGCGCACGGCCATGGAGCTCTTTCATAAGAGAGATTGAGCGGTGTCCGAGAACAAATCGCACAAGATTGACAGGTGATGTAATATGTAGAAAATGTATGGCATCATTCCCACTCTACGAACATAGGCGGAACGATCACTTGTTCCACCATTACAATCAGTGTTATTGGCACTTCTCCTAGCAATGCCGTCACTGTTTAATATCCGTTGTATCTGCCGTACTAAGGTTGAGTTTGCGTACTAAGATTGCTGGCTGCATCTACATGCTTTTGTTATTGTCCTTTCTCATATTATGTCTTACCATTTAATTCTATCAGCGTAAACAATGGCGTAGATGAAAAATTTTCCCATAATATGGTACTCCATATATCAAAGAGCAAATCTGCAGTATTCGTGCCGGAAAATACATTCGAACGAGACATTTTACAGGCTGCCGAAAAGGCTTAAAAGTTATTGTTGACAATAGTACTTAGGGTTATTGTGGCGGTATATTTTTGTAGTGAACAAAGGCGTAGATGAAAAATTTTCCCATAATATGGTACTCCATATATCAAAGAGCAAATCTATGTATTCGTGCTTAAAAATACATTCGAAGGAGACATTTTACAGTCCTGAAAAGGCCTAAAAGTTATTGTTTACAATAGTACTTAGGGTTATTGTATGTATATTTTTGTAGTGGACAAAGGCGTAGATGAAATATTTTCCCATAATATGGTAGTCCATATATCAAAGAGCAAATCTCATGTATTCGTGCCGGAAAATACATTCGAACGAGGCATTTTACAGTTAAAAGGCCTAAAAGTTATTGTTTACAATAGTACTTAGGGTTATTGTATGTATATTTTTGTAGTGGACAAAGGCGTAGATGAAATATTTTCCCATAATATGGTAGTCCATATATCAAAGAGCAAATTCATGGTATTCGTGTCTAAAAATACATTCGAACGAGACATTTTACAGGCTGCCGAAAAGGCCTAAAAGTTATTGTTTACAATAGTACTTAGGGTTATTGTGGCGGTATATTTTTGTAGTGGACAAAGGCGTAGATGAAATATTTTCCCATAATATGGTAGTCCATATATCAAAGAGCAAATCTGCGGTATTCGTGCCGAAAAATACATTCGAACGAGACATTTTACAGGCTGCCGAAAAGGCCTAAAAGTTATTGTTTACAATAGTACTTAGGGTTATTGTGGCGGTATATTTTTGTAGTGGACAAAGGCGTTGATGAAATATTTTTCAATAATATGGTAGTCCATATATCAAAGAGCAAATCTGTGGTATTCGTGCCGAAAAATACATTCGAACGAGACATTTTACAGGCTGCCGAAAAGGCCTAAAAGTTATTGTTTACAATAGTACTTAGGGTTATTGTGGTGGTATATTTTTGTAGTGGACAAAGGCGTAGATGAAATATTTTTCTATAATATGGTAGTCCATATATCAAAGAGCAAATCTCATGTATTCGTGTCTTAAAAATACATTCGAACGAGACATTTTACAGTCACTAAAAGGCCTAAAAGTTATTGTTTACAATAGTACTTAGGGTTATTGTATGGTATATTTTTGTAGTGGACAAAGGCATAGATGAAAAATTTTCCCATAATATGGTACTCCATATATCAAAGAGCAAATCTCATGTATTCGTGTTTAAAAATACATTCGAGCGGGACATTTTATAGGTCACTAAAAGGCCTAAAAGTTATTGTTTACAATAGTACTTAGGGTTATTGTGGCGGTATATTTTTGTAGTGAACAAAGGCGTAGATGAAATATTTTCCCATAATATGGTACTCCATATATCAAAGAGCAAATCATGCGGTATTCGTGCCAAAAATACATTCGAACGTGACATTTTACAGTCGCAGATATTTTTGCAATGAACAAAGGCGTAGATGAAATATTTTTCCATAATATGGTACGATACCTACATATTTTTGCATAAATGGAACATCCAACACTATATGCATGTGGTATAATTATTTTATTCCATATTTTGTATATTTTCGCCATACGGCTTGGCGACTACCTATTTTCGCCATACGGCTTGGCGAAATATATATTTTCGCCGTGTAGCATGGCGACTACCTATTTTCGCCGAACGGTGTGGCGAATACTCTATTTTCGCCACAACGTACGGCGAAAATACCCTAACCCATGGTTCTGAACAATTAATAGCGCAATTAGCCTATTTTCGCCGAACCGTGTGGCGAAAATAGGGTATTCGCACTGCGACGGCGAAAATAGGGTGTTCGCCATACCGTTTGGCGACGGCATATTATTTTTGCAAATTTTTATTCCGTATATTAAAAACGCAATTTGATTTAAAAAAAGTATTATTTAAAAAAAAAATTCCCTATTTAACAAAAACAAAAAAAAGGCCCATCATGTTCCAGCAGTACCTGCTATAAATATAATACTAATATAGTTAGTCGATGGATTGGGATCCTTTGTCTTTGCAAATCTAAAGGCATATCATGCATTTAGACATACAGCACGAATCTCAAAGTATATCAACAGCACTGATTGCTTCAGACTAGCATGTGGAAAGTATAAAGCTCATGTAGGATTGAAACAATCAGTGCCGTTGATATACTTTAAGATTCTTGCTGTAAGTCTAAATGCATGGCATGCCTTTAAACTTGCAAAGACAGAGGATCCCAATCCGTTAGTCGAAACCACATAGCTTTATTAATAATTATTACGATAGAACACAAATTAATTACCATAAGCCATGCTTCTTTAGGCTCCGCTATACTCACTCTGTTGAGAAACATAAACGCAATATTTTGGATGGTCTTATTTAGAAATATAAATTTTGTATGTAGATTTAATGATATTTTTTTATCACAACTTTATTTATTCTCTTAATTATATGTATTTATTCGTTACCCTCTATATAAAATATTATCCTTTGTCTTCAAAGACAATTAAGTGGGATATCTAAATTATTTTTTTTATACTTCTTTCAATTTTTCTGTAACTCTAATCTTTGTGCAAAATCAAAATACCTGGTATATTTCTGAACAAGGTAGTACATCTACTGGTTCGTTTGTTCAAGCGACACCACCATCTACTTTTGCCGCTCTTAAGCTGAAGAGACAACATCTATTGTTGTTTTCGACTCCTTTCCCTTTTTCTTCAACAAAATATTGCGTATCCCAGTTGGAAGATGTGATAGGCATCCTCATATTCAACTAGAAATTGCTCATTTCAGGTAGGCACATTTTATTCTGAGAAAACTGATAAATTTTAGCAGATAAAGGGGAGGGGAAAAAATTAAAAAAGAAATGGGGGACTAACGAATTCTGCGCATTACATACAGATCAGATTGACCTAGCAGACCAGCTGACCACAGCAGGCTGGAATCCCCGGGGCGCCACGATGCCGGATGAGACAGGGGAGGCGAGGCTGTGGAGGTGCAGGTGCCGGCGGTCCTGAATTCCTTGAGGCGGCACCGTTCGGGTGGTGGGGGCGAGGGGGCGGTGGCGACTTTGGTGTGGTCGGTGAGGGCGGTGGACGCGGGAGAAATGGTGGGGCGGGGCGAGGCGGGACGGCGGGGTTCGGGTGGCTCTCATGGCGACGGCGGTCAATGAGCTACTCGCAGCCAGCAGGGCCGGCCACGAGTCGAGGGGCGTTTGGGGCCGTCTATGGGCAGTGAGATGAAGAATTAACCGCGCCTCTCTCTCTCTCTCTCTCACTCGCGAAGGCCACGCTATATATATATATATATATATATATATATATATATATATATATATATATATATATATATATATATATATATATATATATATATATATATATAGTTACTAGTTACATGCACATAATAAAAACAAAATTGATAACTAAAAATAAAGATTAAAAATAAAAAAATTATTTCACAAAATTAAACATCTATCTTTAACGCTTCGCTTTAAGTAAAGTGGCTAATTAAAGCAGCAACGCTTCGTTTCGCGTAGGGCAATTAAGTAGAGCAATTAAGCAGGGCAATTAAACGGCAATTAATGACGTGAGAAGAATGGACCACCGCCACCAAGTCGCTTTAGAATAGTAGATATATATATATATATATATATATATATATATATATATATATATATATATATATATATATATATATATATATATATATATATATATATATATATATATATATATATATACTAAAAATACTTTGTACTTTGGAGTAATTACTCCCATCTCCGAAATACCACCCAAACGAACTTGAAATACTCCTTTATCACTTTGGATACACTCATATACTAATTATAAGATACTCCAATGAGATCCACATGAAAAAATTGCAAGGGAGTACATAGTTTTTAGCGTATTTTGTAAATAGCTTCATATACGCACATAAAAAGGAGTATGTCTAAAAAGTGTACATACCACCTTTGAAAAAATGTAAATACTACCTAGATGGTCTTATATACTTGTATACTACATTACATACTCTCAGTTGTGCAAATATTCCCTAAGTTGTGAGATACGGCATAGGGAGTAATTACTCCGGGAGTAGAAAAGAGGCTTCATATATATATATATATATATATATATATATATATATATATATATATATATATATATATATATATATTACAATTACCTGGGACACCATGATGCCAGGGCACCATGATCCAAAACGGGTATTTCTTATATGTATATGCATGCGAATTTTTTTGAAATTTTTAGGATGTTGAGTTCAACCAGTTTACTAACTAGTTAAAACAAGTTTGAACTGAAATTCAAAATAAATTTCATTTTTTGATGGTAGTTTGATTGTAGGTATGTGTTGATTATACATATAAATCAGTAAAGTATGTAATCTAAATTCGTTCGAATCTTCAAATTCGAGTATATTTTTTCAAAGGTATGTGTTTCATTTGAATTCTGATAGATGGGTATATACCCTAAAACCGAAAGTTTTGAAAAATATATCCGAATTTGACTTGAATTAACACATTTAAAATCATGGTGCCAAGGCACCATGGTGTCCCATTCCGCTATCATATATATATATATATATATATATATATATATATATATATATATATATATATGAAGCCTTTTTCGCACTCTTGGGAGTATGTACTCCCACCTCCAACATACCTCTTAAATAAATATGTTATACTCCTTTATCACTTTCAATACACTTTAATAATAATTCTAAGATACTACAATGCGATATTGTTGAAAAAAAATCATCGGAACCCTTATTTTTTGCTATATACCATTTTCCATATATAAAAAGAGTATATAAACAAATTATGTTATAAATTGTGGACTTTGATAAAAATTTTCGTGGAACTCACTGTGGAATATCTTATAATCAGTATTAGAGTATACTTAAAATAATAAAGAAGTATATTACCATCATTTAAGCAGTATATTGAGAGTGTAAGTATATACTCCCAAGAGTATGGAATCATTTTCCTATACACACACACGAAGCTTTTTTCGTACTCTTGGAAGTATGTATTCCCACCTCTAGTATACCACTTAAATGAATGTGTTATACTCTTTATCACTTTCAATATGCTTCAATAATAATTCTAAGATACTACAATGCGATATTATTGAAAAAAAATTCATTGGAGCCCTTTATTTTTTGCTATATACCCTTTTCCATATGTAAAATAAGTGTATAAACAAAATATGCTATGAATGGTGGACTTTGATAAAAAATTTCGTGGAACTCACTTTAGAGTGTCTTATAATCAGTATTAGAGTATACTCAAAATGATAAAGAAGTATAATAACATCATTTAAACATTATATTGAGCATACTCCCAAGAGTATGGAACCATTTTCATATATATATATATATATATATATATATATATATATATATATATATATATACGCTGTAATAGTGCACCATGGTGCCAAGGCATCATAATTTTAAATGCACGAATTCAAGTTAAATTCGGGCATATTTTTTTTGAAACTTTCAGTTTTAGAGTATATACCCATCTATAACAATTTGAATGAAACACACACCTTTGAAAAAAAAATACTTGAATTCAAAGATTTGAAAGAATTTAGATTACGTGCTTTGCTGATTCATATATATATATATATATATATATATATATATATATATATACACACACTCAGCACATACCCACAATCAAACTATCATAAAAAAAAGAAACTCTAGCTCGAATTTCAGTTCAAACTTGCTTGAACTAGTTAGTAAACTGGTTAATCTGAACATCCTAAAAATTTTAAAAAAATTTAATGCAAATAAATAGAAAAATACCTGTTTTGGATCTTGGTGCCCAGGCACCATGGTGTCCTTGATAATTGTATTATATATATAATATAGGAAGCATCTTTTCTACTCCTAGGAGTAGTTACTCCCCATGTCGTATCTCATGACGTGGGGAGTATCTCGTGCAACGGAGGGTATGTACATGTAGTATACAAGTATATAAGATCATCTAGGTGATATTTACAATTTTTCAGAGGTGGTATGTACATATTTTAGACATACTCCTTTTTATGTGCGTATATGAAGGTATTTACAAAATACGCTAAAAACTATGCACTCTTTTTGTGACACCACGGAGTGTCGTAACTTTATTTAACGTGCTTGATATGGTCAAAAACAGTATGAGATGTGGAAATAAGGTTAAAACCATAAGGTTTGGAGGTTTATAACGTTTCCGGGCCGTTTCCGGGGTTTTGGGCCTTTCCGGGGGATTTTGGGCCTTAAAGAGGGGGTTGTGGGCTTTGGTGGGATGGATTAGGACTCCTTGTAGGACTAGGATTCAGAGTGGGGGCTGGTAAAAGGGCTCCCTCCCTGCCCCCTTGCGCCCCATAGCCCATTGGTGCGCCCCCACCAATCCCCCTAGCCCTAGCCTCCTCCCCGCCTCACCCCTCTAGCCGTGCGCCCCCTTGCCCTTGCCCTCTCCACCTCCCCACCACCTCTCCTCCACCCCCTTGCTGCCCTAGGGTGGCCTTCCCACCCCTGCATCCTCGTGGATCCATCCAAGGAGCGAGGAGCGAGGAGCGAGGAGCGAGGAGATCCATTGGAGTTTTCGGGCGTCGGGCAAAGGTATGATCATGGGGTTCCCTGGGATTGATCTAGGTACTGTTATTAAGGTGATTATCAAGTTTTTAGATCAATTGGTGGTGCTGGATTGGAGTAATTTGGGTTAGATCTAGATGTTGCCACATTTTTGTTTTGGGACAGCATGAACAGTCGACCTAGGGTTCATGTTTTCGCCAATTTAGATTTCGAATCTGACTGTACGGACTTTTAAGAAGTTGTAGATAATTTCATTATATTTCCATGCATATAAAGAACGTTAAATTCCGCCCAGCCGTTTGAAAGTTATGACTGTTTTACCGAGCGTATTAAAATCTGTGACGCGATTGGAACAGATCTCGGTAATCTGTAGATTAAACAACTTTAGAGGCCGAATCAGTCTTTCCTTATACCTAGAGAAAGTTGGGAAATTTCCTAAGCTACGCGAGGATGTACTCGTTTAATTGATTCGGAGTCCCAGAGCCCAAGTTATGCCATTTGCAAGGCTGCTGTCCCGCCGGGACAGAACCTCTGTTTTTAGGTTTTGCGAGTCGTTGGCAATGTCGGGGTAGATGAGGGTATGCGTACTGTTCTGTGGTTATGATTGTGAGTGTGTGATACCTATGTGCAGGTGGTGCGACCCCGGGAGTGCCCTCTACTTCCCGCCAATCCGTTGCACGTGGTTGAGGCAAGTGTGTTGTGATGGATAGCGAGTTGTAGGTTGCATGTTGAGATTAGAAGGAATTGTCTACATGATATATGTCCACTTGCCATGTTTTAATGATTGCTATGATATGATGAGCATGTTTAAGATGTTATGATGCGATGTGTTAATATATGAGTTTTATATGATGTTGGCATGCTTGCATACATGACATGTTACGTGGCCCGGGCGGTGAGAAAGTCATTAACTAATCCGGGAAGGTCGGTGAGAAAGTTATGACTAATCCGAAGAGCCAATAGAGTAAGTCCTACATCGTGATTCCATCTACCGTGGGTTGTGGAAGCGAGGAGTAGGCACCCTCCATCTTCGGGATGGAAGGGGGGAGAGGGTGCACACCGACGGGTGTGTACTCTACCATACCGGTATGAGTTTCCAAGGAGACATGAGCATTGCATTACATCGCATACATATTGATGATGACAATGTTAAGTGTTTACGAATAAGATGATTTACATGATGGGAGATGTTATTGCCATGTTGATGTTCTTGTTGTCCATTGCAATATGCTTGCTGAGTTTCGAACTCACGCTTGTGTTTTCTTGTTGTTTTAGGTACCATGAGATCGGCATGCGGGGAAGGGAAATAATCACACGCCCACACGTAGCTTCACCATAATGATTCCACAAGTCATTCTATTAGTTTGATAATAAATTGCGTGTGATGATCATTGCTTTAATGTTTAGCTTTACTATTTGAGAGTTTATTTGTTCATTTGACACTTGGAGACATTAAGTGCTTGATGTTAGACTTATTTTGCCGTTAAGTCTTTAATAATTGCTGTTTTAGATGTCTCTCATATTGCCTTACATTGCTATAATATTGTTGATTCTTCGTAGCATGTTAAAACAAAGGAGATGCTGCCGAAATGTCGGTTTTTAGCATATGTATCCTTGCTGGAATTTATGATAAATGGTGGTATTTAGATGTTGGTTAGCTTATGTTTGGTAGCATTCGGGCATATTAAATGCTGGGGTGTTACACTTTTGCAATTTTTTTTCATGTGGATCACATTAGAATATCTTATAATTTGTATATGAGTGTATCCAAAGTGATAAAGGAGTACTTCAAGTTCCTTTGGGTGGTATTTCAGAGGTGGGAGTAATTACTCCAAGGAGTAGATAGTATTATATATATATATATATATATATATATATATATATATATATATATATATATATGTGAAATCATGTGCTGAAAAATTGGCTTAATGATGATTTTGGTATTGCAAAGTGGTTGTGCTTATGACATGTGTGGTGCATGTGCATGTGCTGTTTCAGATAATTATTGGATATGCTTGTGATAGCATGGTAATTGTTTTGCTTAATGCAATGCGCTCGTGTGAGTGGTTGCATGGATTGATCTTGAGTCAAGTCGTGGACTTGTGCTCGTACACGGTTGTGTGTTTGTTCATGTGCAGGTGTTGCTTGAGGTCGAACGTGGTCGGTGACGGGACCGGAACTAGGTTCATGGAGGAACTGAGGTTCGGGACTAGGTTCAGGGAGGAATCGAGGTCTTGGTGGTCGAGGATGTCATGCGGGGCGTTCGGACTAGAGAACGGTGCACGTGGTTGCTAGTGAGTCACGTGAGTACGGCAGGTGGGCCGTACGCGTGCAGTTGTAATCGTTTTGAGGTAGTTTGCATGTATTGGGCCATGTTGGGCCAAGTGGATATGCATGCGAACTCTTCTAGGGTTTTCTTATAAATAGGGGGAGGTGTCCCCTGTTTATTTGGTGCGTTGATTAGGGTTTGTACTCTTTCTGTTTGGAGTATTGTAATCAGAGTAGACAAAGAAATAAAAATCAGTTTCTTGAGCATGCCGTGCAAAACAGAGAAAAGAAATAAAGGTGCGGTGGCTCGGCGAGATTGAGAGGCGGCGTTGCATAAAAAAGTAGGCGGATTCCTCTCGGCGGCGTGCGAAAAAGAAACAGGCGGCGGTGTCCGAGCGAAGTAAATCCAGTCGCTGCGCACAGCATCTACTCCAGCCTTACCTCCTGTTGTTGATGTGCCAAGCAAGGTTCGTCGTCACCTTCATGCATGTCGCACTGCACTGAAACTCAACGCACGTTTCCATTACTTGGTTGTCTGGTTTTTGCTTGGTGAAGTTTTGTGCTAGTTCTATTCAAAGAACAGAGGGAAGTACAGCAAGTTGAAACTCACAATTCAAAGCTTGCGCGTTGCAACATTGATCTACAAGCGCTACAGTAAATAGCGACTTACTGTAGCAACGAATCTACTGTAGCACCGTAAGTCCTCAACATAGGAACGGTGGGTGATTTGCCCATCATTGTTCAAGGTAGATTGATTTATTTTTCACCATGATGATTTTGATTTGATCTATTCCAAATGTTCCTAGGGCATCAAGTTATTGATCTACAAAGTTTAATTAGTTAATTCTACATAGATTTTGTTTAATCATGAAATTAGGGTTTAATCTATTTTCGTCATAATCTGCACAGTCAACTTGTGAGGCTTATAACTTTTAATCCGTAGATCCGATTGAGGTGATTCTTGTTGGGTTAGTTTCTAAATTGAATCTAGTTTCTACAATAAAAATTTCACATCAATTGAACGGTTGGATCTCCGGGAATTCGTGATTTAATGAACATCTGCTAATCTGTTTTTTGCGTTAAACCGGAGCAATATTTTATATTAAGTTTAGTGGGTTTAAAGAATCACTAAAAATTTGTTTTAGCACCCGCTTAATCATTCACCCCCCTCTGATTGACGCCATCCGATCCTACAAGTGGTATCAGAGCGAGGTTGAGGTATGGCGTCACATAAGTATGTTAATCGTCCTCCTATGCTTAATGATTCAAATTTTTCTTATTGGAAGAGTCGCATGCAATCCTATATTGAAGCTCAAGGTAATGATGTTTGGCGCAAAGTTTCTACTGTTTTTGATGTTCCTGATATAGTCACTAACGATAATAAAGTAGATGTTGATCTGAATGCTAAAGCTAGAAACTTGATTTTTCAAGGAATTTCTGAAAAAGAATTTGATCGAGTTTCTCATCTACGTTCTGCTTATTCTGTTTGGAAGACATTATGTGACTATCATGAAGGTTCTACTAAGATTAAGAAAGTGCGCAAAAATATTTACCAAAAGGACTTTTCTGATTTTGCTATGAGACCAGGTGAATCAATTGATGATCTTTTCTCTCGATTTGAGAAAATATTGTGTAATTTGCGTGGTGTTGGAGTTACTAATTCAGTTGAGGATAACGCTAGTAAAATTTTGAGATCTCTTAGTCCTGAATGGCGCATGGTTGTTACTGCAATTAATCAAACTGTTGACTTGGATTCTTTGACCATGGATGATCTTTATTCTAGACTGAAAACTTATGAGATGGATTCTTTGTCACCTAGTGATAATAAATCCTCTACACATGCACTTGTTGCTAACCCCAGCACTTCGTCTGGATTACCATCTTTTGGTTCCTTGTCTGCATTGGCTTCTTTTTTAGATGAACAGTTTGAGATGCTTCCTGAAGAAGATCTTGTGCTCATCTCCTCACGTGCTTTTAAAACACTCAACAATTTGAGGATGAGGAGGCGTGGAGGCACAACTTCAGGTTCCTTCAACTGTTTTGAGTGTGGCATTCCCGAGCATGTTAAAGCAAACGGTCCCATGTTGAAGAAGAAGGAAGAACGGGAATCGGCACAACGCAGCTCAAGACGCACTACTTCTAGGCGCCCCAATTTTCGAAAAATTGCTAAGAAAGTCTTAGCCGCCATAGAGGAGTGTGATCTTAGCGATGTGGACTTTGAGAGTGATGATGAGCCACATAACAAGAAGAAGGACAAGAAGGGAGATTCTGATGATGACTTCACCGGGATGTGTTTCATGACTAGAAGGGATAGCGACAACGACTCCGATCTTGAAGAGGTGAGACCTTCTTATGATGAGCTTGAGTATGCCATGGTTAAATTAGCTTCAGAACTTAAAAAGTCTAAGAAAGCTCTTAAAGAAAAAGATCTAGAAATTGATAGTTCCAATTCTGAAATTGCAAGGCTTAGATCTTTAATTCCTGATGATGATTCTTACAAATCTTGTGATGTGCTACAATCTGAAGTTATTGCTTTAAGGAATGTTCATGCTTCCCTGTTGCATCAAAATGAGAAACATGTTAAACATGCTAGCTGTTCCACTGATAATTTGCATGGTTCAATCTCTTGTCCTAAATGCTCAATTCTTGAATTGAAATTGAAAGATGCAAATGCTAGAGTTTCTCAAATGACTAATGATTTGCTCACACATGAGGTTCTTTCATGCTCTACTTGTCGCAAACAGAAAGAGAAAGTTGATATTCCTTGCAATAATTGTCTTGTGCTTTCTCGTAAAGTTGATTACTTGCAAGATTGCTTAGAACGATTCACTAAAGGAAAGAAAAATTTGAACATGATTTTGGACCAATCTAAGATTAGCTCAAACAAGAAAGGTTTAGGTTTTGATCCTTGTGCTTCATATGAAACTAAACCTCTTACTGTTGTTCAGGCTCTTTGTAATGACAAAATTGAGATTCTCAATGAGCCTAAGAAAATTTGCTTTAAATCTGCTGGTCTTTTGTCTTCCTCTGTGATGAATGCAAATGTTGCTTCTACTTCTAAAGCCAAACATCCTGTTAAGTACACTTGCACTCATTGTGGTAGAGATGGACATTTAGTAGATTTTTGCTTTAGACTAGCCAAACAACAAAAGAAAGAAAGAGCTAGGGCTAGGTCTAATTTCAGACAGGCACGCTTTGCTTCTCATTATGTGCCTAGGGTGAAACAAACACCTTTTATTGCTAGAAACACGGGAAAGGGCAAATTTGATTTTGTGCATAAGAATGCTTGTGTTGTGCCTACTGTTGTGTGTCGTGTGTCTCAGTACTGGATTCCTAAACATCTGATTTCTAACCCCAGTACCGAGACCTCGACATTTTCTGCTTCTATGTAGGCTTCTCACGCGAGGAAGGAGAATATATGGCTAGTGGATCCTAGATGTTCACGTCACATGTTCAGTGATAAGATCTGGTTCTCCTTCACCGTGCATCTCGTGCTGAAAGTGTTACTGTTGGAGATGCTTCTTCCACTTCTGTTTCGCAAAAGGCGCTAGTCCAAATGATGCAGGTACAGATGCATATGTTCAGGAGGAGAGTACCTTTGTTCATGAGGACGACGATGATGATAATGTTGAGAATGAGGAAGACCGGATATACAATTTGCTGTGTGCTTGTGTGCTCGTTTTCAAGCTTCCCACGTGCTTCACATCGACAAGCGGTCAAGCGAATTTTCAGGTATCTCCATGGTACTCAAGATTTTGGCATTTGGCTTTTTGCTTCCCCATGCTTAATTTAAGAGCTTTTACTGATGCTGACTTTGGAGGTTGTATAATTGATAGAAAAAGTATATTTGGTTCATACCATCTCTTGGGTAATTCTCTTTCTTGGGCATATTGATATCATATTTCACTTTCTCAGAGATCATGTAGAAAAAGGAAATATTGTGCTTCACCATGTGGATACTGAACACTAATTGGCAGACATTTTCACAAAACCTTTGTCTTCTCGTTTTGCTTTTATTCGGGGAGAAATTGGAATTGTTCATTCAATGGGTTTGTTTTGAGGGGAAGTTTCCCTGCCAAGTCTTTCATTCGATGAGCTTGCTTTATCATATTTCTTTATATATTATGTAATTGAGCTAATATATGATAATCCAAATTGTTCCACTTGAACTAAAAATGACATTGCGGAATTCCTTGGTCTGATTGTCTATAGCCTAATACTCTGTAATATCTTACTCTTCTAGGCTTGATATTGAATCTTCTTGACAAATTTGGGCTATGAAGCGAGTGTGTTTTCAGCTTTACTCTTTCATAAGTCCTTTTAATCTCTTTGCATGTTTACAATCAAAGAAAAAGGAAAAGAAAAGGGAATTAATAAAAAAAGGGGTTGTTAAAAGCAAAGGTCTCAAGTTGTGCGCTTCAGACATGCTTTCCCCTAAAAAGATAAGATGTATGCTTCAAGCATGCCTTTCCCTAAAAGACAAGATGTATGCTTCAAGCATGCCACTCCGAGAAAATAAAAGAAGTATGCTTCAAGCATGCCACATGCAGTTTATCATTTTTAAAAAATTAAATTGGCCTACTAGATTGGAGTTGAAACTACTTGCTCGCCCTGAGTTATTAGTTGCTTCAGTTTTGAGCCTTGCTTTTCTGCTAAGGTCTTACTTAGTACTTGGCTACAGTTGACTGAACTAGGGTTGAGATGCATGTCATTCCCAAATTTGTTAAAATCACATCAAATTCATGTATTTTGCATATTATGTGATATATAAGGTTATATGATCGAATGAGCTCATCTTTTCCTATCTTGGCACTCCCTTGTTTCTCTTTTGTGAAATCATTGAACATGATGTTCTCTCTTTTGTATTCTTGATGAATTCATTGTCAAAGGGGGAGAATTTTGGGGGAGAAGTTTAGAGAATTTTGGAATTTTGGGCACATTGCACATTCACACACATGTTGTTCTTCTTAGGGGGAGATTTTTCTTATTTTCATCTACGGGGAGTTTTTCACTTTGCATATTTGTCACAGGGGGAGATTTTGTGTTTTTCACTTTGGCTTTCAATTTTAACCTTTTTTTTTCAAAACTTTTCTTGTGAAGTGAATGCCAATGTTCAGTTCTAAGTGGTGTTGCCAATGTTTTCATCAAGGGGGAGATTGTGAAATCATGTGCTGAAAAATTGGCTTAATGATGATTTTGGTATTGCAAAGTGGTTGTGCTTATGACATGTGTGGTGCATGTGCATGTGCTGTTTCAGATAATTATTGGATATGCTTGTGATAGCATGGTAATTGTTTTGCTTAATGCAATGCGCTCGTGTGAGTGGTTGCATGGATTGATCTTGAGTCAAGTCGTGGACTTGTACTCGTACACGATTGTGTGTTTGTTCATGTGCAGGTGTTACTTGAGGTCGAACGTGGTCGGTGACAGGACCGGAACTAGGTTCATGGAGGAACTGAGGTTCGGGACTAGGTTCAGGGAGGAATCGAGGTCTTGATGGTCGAGGATGTCATGCGGGGCGTTCGGACTAGAGAACGGTGCACGTGGTTGCTAGTGAGTCACGTGAGTACGGCAGGTGGGCCGTCTGGCGTGCAATTATGTCGTTTGAGGTAGTTTGCATGTATTGGGCCATGTTGGGCCAAGTGGATATGCATGCGAACTCTTCTAGGGTTTTCTTATAAATAGGGGGAGGTGTCCCCTGTTTATTTGGTGCGTTGATTAGGGTTTGTACTCTTTCTGTTTGGAGTATTGTAATCAGAGTAGACAAAGAAATAAAAATCAGTTTCTTGAGCAAGCCGTGCAAAACAGAGAAAAGAAATAAAGGTGCGGTGGCTCGGCGAGATTGAGAGGCGGCGTTGCATAAAAAATTAGGCGGATTCCTCTCGGCGGCGCGCGAAAAAGAAACAGGCGGCGGTGTCCGAGCGAAGTAAATCCGGTCGCTGCGCACAGCATCTACTCCAGCCTTACCTCCTGTAGTTGATGTGCCAAGCAAGGTTTGTCGTCACCTTCATGCATGTCGCACTGCACTGAAACTCAACGCACGTTTCCATTACTTGGTTGTCTGGTTTTTGCTTGGTGAAGTTTTGTGCTAGTTCTATTCAAAGAACAGAGGGAAGTACAGCAAGTTGAAACTCACAATTCAAAGCTTGCGCGTTGCAACATTGATCTACAAGCGCTACAGTAAATAGCGACTTACTGTAGCAACGAATCTACTGTAGCACCGTAAGTCCTCAGCATAGGAACGGTGGGTGATTTGCCCATCATTGTTCAAGGTAGATTGATTTATTTTTCACCATGATGATTTTGATTTGATCTATTCCAAACGTTCCTAGGGCATCAAGTTATTGATCTACAAAGTTTAATTAGTTAATTCTACATAGATTTTGTTTAATCATGAAATTAGGGTTTAATCTATTTTCGTCATAATCTGCACAGTCAACTTGTGAGGCTTATAACTTTTAATCCGTAGATCCGATTGAGGTGATTCTTGTTTGGTTAGTTTCTAAATTGAATCTAGTTTCTACAGTAAAAATTTCACATCAATTGAACGGTTGGATCTCCGGGAATTCGTGATTTAATGAACATCTGCTAATCTGTTTTTTGCGTTAAACCGGAGCAATATTTTGTATTAAGTTTAGGGGGTTTAAAGAATCACTAAAAATTTGTTTTAGCACCCGCTTAATCATTCACCCCCCTCTGATTGACGCCATCCGATCCTACAATATATATATATATATATATATATATATGAAAGCATACTACCAGGAGTATGTACTTCCTACTCCCTGTATATTAACTAATGTTACGCAAGTGGAAGCATATTTCATATGTGGAAGTTTGTCGATGTTCAAGACCTGGGGCCCCTTAATCGAGCTTACGAATATGATACTGGTTGCCTTTTGTCTATAAAGTAATATTGAAAGAGACAGGAAAAGGATGGAAATTATATTGTGGGTGTTTGTTAACAGAGTACAGACTTCTTCACACCAAGAAAACTCTATGCTATTACACCTCTACACAACATCATAGTAATATTGAAATATACCACTAATAAATTGTGATCCATTGTCAGTAATTAATCTACTAGGAACTCCAAATCTAGCAACAATATTTTTCATAAAGAATTTTTTTGCAACTTGAGCTGTAATTGAGACTAGGGGCTCAACTTCTATCCATTTTTTGGAAATGTCAATAGCAACAAATAGAAATTTATATCCATTAGTTGCTTTAGGTAGTGGACCTACTATATAAATTCCCTATGTCGAAAATGGGCATGACAATGATATAGTTTGCAATTGATTAGCAGGTTGATGAACTTGTCGAGCATGATATTGACATTTCTCGCAAGTCTTTACAAGGTGCCTCGCATCTTGTAAAGCTATGGGCCAATAAAAGCCTTGTCAGAATGCTTTGTCGACCAGCGTTCTGTATGAAGCGTGTGTTCCACACAAGCCCCCATTAATCTCATGATGTAATGTTATACCTTGTTTTTGAGATATACATTTCATTAAAACTCAATGAGTTCCCTTTCAATAAAGAGTATCATCAAGTAATTTGTACATTCGCACTTTTTGAATCAATCTGTCTTTTTCTTGTATTTCCTCGAGTAGTGTCCATGCTCTATATAGGCTTTAAATGGCTTAGCCCAATCCAAATCTTGATCGAGGACTCTGACCTGGTCGCTGGTCGGGGACTCTTCTATGGAAGTGCCAATAGAAGGTTTAGACAATTGCTCAAGAAACACACCAGTTGGAACAGGCGATTGTGAGGAACCCAGTTTTGATAACTGGTCCGCTAAAAGGTTATCCTTTCGCAGAATGTATTGGAATTCGAAGTTAATGAACTATTTTTCCAATTTCCTCACTTCATCTAAGTATTGAGATATTACTTTATCATATGTCCTGTATTCCTTGCTAACCTGGTTTATGACTAATTGTGAATCACCATTCGCTAAAAGCCGACAGTCTCTAAGAGATTTTGTTGCCCGGAGCCCAGCCAAAAAACTTTCATATTTTGCTACATTATTGGTAGTAGGGAATTTCATCTGGATTACATATTATAACTGGTCAACTTGAGGTGTAACTAGGACTATACCACCCACCAAACCTTTTAGTTCTTTAGAGCTATCAAAGTACTAGGTCTAGTGGTCGGCATCAGGGGAATTTTGCTCTACAGAAGGCTCACTGTTGGTCCATTCAGCGATAAAATCTGCTAAAATTTGAGATTTGATTGCTGATCAGGAGACGAACTAGATATCGAAGGATCAAAGTTCAACTGCCCAGTTAGTAATCCGATCAGTTGCTTCCTGGTTATGGAGAATGTTGCCCAAAGCAAATGATGAGGGCACTATAATCCGATGAGATTGGAATTAGTGTCTTAATTTCATAGAAGCCATTAATAGAGAATAAAGAAGTTTTTTAACATGAGGGTATCTCTCTTTTGGTCCATGTAAAACTTCACTTACGTAGTATATGGGTTTCTAAACCCTATCTCATTCAACAATGGTTCATCTAGATTAGGTGTATCATTGTTGGTGAACTTGAAAATAATGCTTAAGTTCTTTGAAGGCTTTTTCTACTTCGCCCCTACTAGTGAAATTTATCGTGTTTTCTTATTACCTTGAAAAAAAGTAATCCATGCTCGCTTGATCTAGATATGAAGCGACTGAGAGCATCCATCCAACTAGTTAATCCTTACACTTCCTTTATTGAAGAAGGAGATTTCAAGGACTCTATGGCATGAATCTTCTCAAGATTAGTTTCAATTCTGCATGAAGAAACAAGGAACCCTAGCAACTTGCCAAAAGAAACTCAGAAAGTACACCTTTTAGGATTTAAATTTATTCCATGTTTTTTTAGGTTATAGAATGTCTCAGCCAAATCTAACAAATGATTAGAGCTTTTCTTGCTCTTTACAACGAGATCATGTACATAAGCTTCTAAAATTCGTCCTATTTGACTTATGACAGCTTTCTGCATGAGACGCTGGTACATGTCTCAATCATTTTTTTAGCCCAAATGGTATCTTCCGATAACAGTAGATTCTAATCAGGTTATGAGAGAAGTCGTCTCTTCATCTTCTCTTGCCATGCTTATTTGATGGTAACCTGAGTATGCATCTAGGACACTCATCATTTCGCAACCCGCCGTTGAATCGACCAACTGATCTATTCGGGGTAACGGAAAGTCATCTTTTGTACAAGTGGTATTAAGGCTAGTGAAGTCAATGCACATTCGCCACTTACCATTTGCCTTCTTGACCATAACCGGATTCGCAAGCCAATCTGGATGATTAACCTCACGAATAAAATTAGCCTCTAAGAGTTTATCCAACTCTTCTCGGATGGCTTCTTGTCGATCAGAAGTGAATTGCCATAGCTTCTACTTCACTGGTCGTATTTCAGGTTGAATAGCTAAACTGTGCTCGATCACCTCCCTTGGGACTCTGGGCTTATCGGATGGTTTCCACGCAAACACATCTGTGTTAGCCCGAAGAAAGGCAATGAGCGTGTCTTCCTATTTGGCATCCATTCCTGATCCTATTTGAAAAGTTTTAGACTGATCGGCAGGATCAATGGGGATGCGCTTGACTTGCTCATTAGGCCGAGGATTGGTCTTCAACTTTTCCGACTTACTAGGTTTATTGGCCTTGCAAGTTTTTTCTACACCATTAGTATCTCTTAATGGTAACTGATCAACAATCTCAAGTAATTTTTTATCACAATTTAGTGCAGTATTTAAATCGCCTTGCACAGTAATAATGCCTTTTGGACCAGGTATCTTTATACTCTTGTAAGCATGATGAGTAACTACCATAAATTTAATGAGTGAAGGTCTACCCAAGATGGTATTGTATGCAGATTCGAAGTCACGAACTTCAAATGAAATTAACTCAGTTCTAATGTTTCGAGCATCTCCAAAAGTGACAGGTAACACGATCTGTCATGTCGGAGTTACCGAAGAACCGGGAACAATTCTAAAGAAAGGATTTCTTACTGGCTGGATTTTAGAATGAGGAATTTGCATTTCATCAAGGGTATTAATAAAAAGTATGTCTAAACAACTTCCCCCATCTACCAATATTCTTCCTACCTTACAATTGCTAATAGTAGGAAATACAACTAAGGGAAGTTTTTGAGAAATAGACATACATTTTGGACGTCGCCCTTGCCGTACGTAATTGATACACCCGACCACTTTGGAAATTCTAACTGTTCTAGTTAGGAATTGATATTGTTGACTTCTCTGCAGGCAGACTTCAACTGTTGTTTCGAGGAATATGAAGATGATCCACCGAAAATCATATTAGCATGATGATCTGGATTTTGATAACCTATATTTTCATCTCCATCTGCATCCTTCATACTTCGTCCTTCTGGTTAGGTCGTCATAGGACCCTTACCATAGTAGAAGTCTATCAAAGGTTAGAAAATCGACGGTAAATTTGTAATCAGGTACCTTAGGGGTTCGCAGGATCAACAGACACAGACAAGGCAAAGAATTAGATAGGTTCGGGCCTCTGAGAAGAGTAATACCCTACTCCTGTTGTTTTAGCACTATTGGATCGCTCACAACGTAATACAAATCTGGGCGGTGTAATTTCTGGATACAAGATGGGAAAAACTACTGCTAAATCTAATCTGGCTATTAGTATCTAGCAGGTGCTCTCCTCTGGCTTCTCTGTACGCATGCTCCAATGGCTTCTCTTAGGGCTCGGTCCCCTTTCTCCATGCATCTCCTCTATATTTATAGCTGGGTACACCATCTTCTCGAGATATCGCCGGATGAGGACTTCTTATCGTTCTCGATCGGGGATCATCATTCCGAGATCTTCGTAGGCAACTGATTTTCCTTATCTGCTCAGCATACTCAATATGATCTCCTCGTTATGGGAGCAGGATCGAGTCCTTCCAAATGTAGAGATACCTTTTTCGTTAGCTTGTTCTCCCGTAGAAATATGGCTCTCGGTGTCCGGGATAGATCGTACGATTTTTGTCTTTTCAATGCGCATGCCTATCCCATATTTAGATATTCGATAGTAGCCCCTGAACTCTGTTTAGTAATGGGTCCATGCCAAGCATTAGGTTGATTATCGTCAAGCCATAGACTTGTACAGATAATGCCATACATGCCTGCGGTCGTCCGCATCGAGTAGGATTGACTGCGGGGATCGAGTAGGAGGATGTCGAGTCGTCAGCCCGATCGTCGACCTTTCGTTGAATTCTCCGTACACTGGTCCCTTGCTCGATATTGATGTTGAGAACTTGATGCTGAATAGAGTTGAGACTTGGTTCAGAATATCACCTTTTTGGGAATGCGCGACATTAAATGCGGCAGTCTGCAAAAAACTGCGATGTTTCGCGCGCTTGTTTTGCTTTCCAACCACTCCTCCATTTGTTGCGCCGTGTATTGGGGAACAGAACCGCCCACTCCTAGCTAGGGGAGCTATATATATTCCATCTGAGTAAGCATTCGTCACCTGTACTTCCAAAGAGTTCCATCTTATCCACCATTCCTTTGCCTTTTTCGTCCACGAGAAAAATTTTCCCTTTCCAATGGCCGACGGATCCCATGCGAGGGCTGCTGGAGGCAGTGCCCCACCAAAGGAGGTGGAGACCGACGAGGTGATGCTTGAGGATGAAGTGCTCAAGAAGCATCGGCAGTCCTTGATCATGTCTGAGGAGCGCCCAGTCGACATGGAAAAGGAAGGCCTGATTCCTCCCGCGTGCTGATCAACTGGCGTCCTTCTGCGGGTGAGCCGTACCCTACTCCATGAGACTAGGATGAAACTGTGGCCTTCGCATCTTTATTCAACTGCGATCTGAATTTTTCGCCTTCAGCTTTCCTTCTTTCTGTCCTGGATTTTTATTCGGTCCAGCTCTTCAATATGACGCCCAACTCGTTCACCATGTTGAGCTTGTTTGTACATCTTTGTGAGGCGTTCCTGGGCATCACGCCCAGCCTCAACATTTTCCGCCACTTTTACATGTTGACGAGAGTAAAGCAAGAGGTGGTGGGAGGTGCCAGATTCTGCCTTCGCGCTGGCAGATCTTACATCTCTGTTCCGGTCATCACTTCTTGGCAATCGGACTGGAAAAAGAAAAGGTTTTACCTCACTTCCTCGGACACTGTCAATTGTCCAATTTTTTATCGTAGCCTTCTGATCCATCCTATCGATCTTTGGTCCCGAACTCCTCCTTCGACTACCCGTAATGTACATTATGTTCGGGAGATCGCGGAGTTGGTGAAGCGGGGCCTGAGCGGCTGGGATGTGGCGCACGAATTCATCGCTCGGCAGACTATCCCCCTCAAGTGTCATGATCACTTGGCTTGGGACTACGATGGATTCGAAGATACTACCAGGGACTCCCTTGCCAGTAAGGGCAGAGGATGTGTCATCTAATTTTGCTTTAGTGGCTTTGTACTGATACCTGGTTTTCCTCACAGTTTTCCTGCCTACAGGCATTGGAACTCGTCTGAGCAAGATATTTCACGGTTCCCACCAGGGCCGTAGCGGCATAGTGGGTTTCTCCAAAGCCCTTCCTCAACCACAGGTGAGCGCCGCTCTTAGGCTATACAATGCATCGTTCGTGCATATGTTGCCTGCTGCTAATCGACATCACTTGTAGGAGCCGACGTTTGGAGATGAGAATGAACTACCGAAGGGGACCATCAACCTTGAAGGTGATGATTCGGGCCCCGCGGTTGTCACCTCTAGGAGGGACGAGATTGACCTAGAGGCTCCACCGGTCGTTCTTGCATCCGAGCAGGGGTCACCTCCAGCTGCTTCTGAAGATGAAAAATGTTGGAGGTTGAGGTTCCTCCTAATATCGAGGAATCTTTACTCCCAAAGCTCCCTTCGCCCCCTAAACGGGCCCGAACATAGTCACCCGCCCAGGTGATCTTTAATCCCTTGCTTAGATTTTACGAACTTAGCCTCGAATTCATTCGACAACTGATGGATGAATAGCGGGACACCCTGAGGGGCGATCTTCAGAGGTCAATTATGCCCCTGCTACTCTCTCCTCGAACAGAGCTTCCTTTGGCCAGCGTGCAGTACTTCAAACTCCTCGCGTGGTTGTTTGTTACTTAGCCGTGGTTGATTGGTCACTTACTCGACTTGTGGGTCAAAAAGGAGGACATCGTCCCGTCTCCTGCCCGGTCGCCTCTCGACTTCAACCGTTGGCCCAGAAACCTTTGAGGAGGCTACAAATCTACTATCCCATGGACATGTAGGTTTTTCCTTCTCTTGCTTTGTCAATATCCTTCTGACATTTTGACGGCCGAAACTGTTTTAGGGGGACGACCGGCGGCGAATTATCGGGAATAGCTCCCACTCATACTGACGCTGTGACTGAGGCCACAACCTCCCTGGCTCCTCCATCCTTGACCCCGAGCCTTCCCTTATCCACGGCGCCTGCCCGAGATTGGCCCAAGGCAAACAGCATCTCGCTCGGGCTCGAGCTCTTCCTTGACCAGGCCTGGAACTACTCACGACTACCCGCCAAGAGACTTCCACTACGAAGGCCGAACTGGCAACCCTCCAGGTTCAACTGGAGGCGGCTCGAGATGAGGCAGAGAAAGCGGTCATCGAGAAAGAGCAAGTTGAAGCTCAGAGGGAAAAGGAGATCACCGAGAAGGGGCAAACCGAAACCCAAATGGAGAGGGTGGTCATCGAGAAGGAGCAAGCTGAAGACAAGGTGGAGACCCTTCGTGCCCAATTGCAGTCAGACCCTGACCAGTACGGAGGATGTGGCTCGAGAGGCCGTTGCATTCGCGCTTGGCCTGGTGGAGAGTCATCATCCAGGCATCGACTACAAACATTTGAATGTGGGTTTCGTGGGCAAACCGACCGACGTTGCCGACCACGTAGAATCCTTTAGAGGTTTAGCCGCAACGTTAGTGGGCATGATGGGTATATCACTCGAGGATGTGGATGACACGCTCCCGGACCCATAACGTGGTTGACTTTTTCTTCCTCTTTTTGTAATGTTGCACGCTTATTAATGCAGGAGACATTGCTTGCCCAGTGTGTCTCCTTGTCAATGAGAAAAGGGTCACACATCGTGGGTGCAAACTTGCTCTAACATTGCTACAACTCTTTTCGAACTATCCCTTCGGTCACAGCACTAAGACTTGTATCTGCGCACTTTCTAGAAACTTTTGTTAAGTCGAGACGCCCTCTAGTAAAGACTTGAGGTGTCGGGTAAAGAGAAAAAGAAACTATATGCCAACTTGACAATATACGGTTTTTACACACCTTTATCGAGGCTTCTTACTTAGGATGCGTAGCGCACTTAGACTCATCGAACCATGTGTGAAAAGCTGACTAGGGACCTTGTGAAATCATGTGCTGAAAAATTGGCTAAGATTTGAACTTGGAAAATGTGTTTTGTGCATGAGTTCGACAATTTGACAAGAAACAATGAAGTTCTCCTTTGTGCCGGACCAAACTTTCAAGAAACAGTAAGTTTCCCTTGTACGCCGGACCGCTTTTCTTTGGTCCGTCGTGAACGTGTTTTCAAACGTTTTTGAGCCGGACTGAAACTTCCAAAACCAGTAAGTTTCGCGTGTACGACGAACTCTCCCCTCCACAAGCAAGGTGGATTTTTGACGGCTGTTTTCACGTTTGCGCCGGACCGGATTTTTGGTCGGGCATGAATGGTTTTTTGCTCGATTAGGGTTTTGAGCAATTTTGGAATTGAATTCTGGTTTGAATTTGAGATTATGAAATTTGTGAGAATTTCATGATGCTTGTTTTCAAGCGGACTTTATGCAATGCTCGTGTGAGTATTTGCATGGACTAATGTTGAGTCAAGTCGCGGACTTGTGCTTGGAATCGTTTTGTGGTTTGTTCATGTGCAGGTATTGCTCGAGGGCGAATGTGGTCGATGACGGGACCGGAACTAGGTTCATGGAGGAACTGAGGTTCGGGACTAGGTTCAAGGGGAACTGGGGTCTTGGTGGTCAAGGATGTCATGCGGGACGTTCGGGCTAAGAGAATGGTGCACATGAAGAATGGTTAGTCACGTGAGAATTGCAGGAGGTCATTCGCGTCCAAAGTGTCAGTCACGTGAGTATGGTAGGGTTGCCATACGCGTGCAAGAGTTGTACTCGGCCAGGTTGGGCCAAGAGGAGTTGTGTTGAATACATACTCTTTCTAGGATTAGGAGTGGGTCTCCTTCTAGGTTTAGGAGTAGAAATTGTATTCATGACTCATTGTGTTTTGCTCCTTTAAATAGGAGGGGTTGTCTCCTGTTGAAGGGCATCAAGCTTTGAGCAAGCTTTAAGGTTGTACTCTTTTGTTTGGAGTACTTTAGACAAAAGAAAGGAGAAATAAAGATCAAGTTCTTCAAATCTTTCGGCGAGCTACAATTCTAGTTAGATCTATTCTCGTCATCTTCTGTCACATCAAGCTTGCGAGGTTCATAACTTTTGATCCGTAAGTCCGATCGAGCTGATTCTTTTTGGGTTCGATTCGTATTGGAATCTAGTTTATTTTGTCCAAATTTCAGATCGTTTCGAAGGTTGGATCTCCAGGAATTCACGTTTTACCTAACCTCTGTCATTCTATTTTTGTCGAATACGAGGCAATTAATTGGTTCTGTTTTGGGGTGAACTTTTAGTAGATCAAGAATTTGGTTTTAGCTTCCGCACAATCATTCACCCCCCTCTGATTGCTATATTCGTATACTTCGATCCTATAGGCCTTGTCTCCTGCTGGCCGCTAGGTGTTAGATGCCTGACGATCTGTTACCCATATGCGCGCGGGAGAGATTCTGCTCGTTGTCGGGCCTAGACACGGCGGTACTTTGGTCTTATTGGCTTACGTACTAAGTGTGTACTAGAGTAAATGTGGGCAAAGAACCATATGCCTAAGGCTTGGCCAGAAGAAAATGGAATACTAAAAAAGAAAACAGTACTTTGAGTTTTTTATCGAGTTACCTGTGTTTCGAGGCTCTCTTACTCGATGACCGTGGAGGTCAATTTTTGTCTCCTTCGAGTGGAGTATCTGGGTAATATCCGATAGTGGTTACGCCGAGCAGAGAGTTGGGCCTTGGTAGCACTCTCGTGTGGCATGCTGACCGTTGGAACTGCATTAATTTGGCATCTCCTCGTCTACCCCACTGGTACAAAATGCGAACTGACACCTTGGTGTCTCAAGCGTTGCGTCTTATCCGCTCCTGGTGCTATAAAAAGACGGGGCTTGCGGCGAAGCTCTTCCAGTTCACCTCCCTTCCTCAATCTCCCAATGCTTTGGGTGCAAGGGCCCCCTTGCTTAGCTAGAAGAGTAAGGTTTTCATGGCTTCCGGCGCATCCTCCTCCTTCCTCTGAATGAAGGAAACTCGAGTCCCCTCAGCCCTTGTTCCTCTGGTCGTGGTTATCCTTGTTCGGATCCTCTCTTCCGCTCTGGGAAATGGGATCGATATGGATATCTGCCGACTAGGAGGCAAGGGAGGAAAATCGTCGAGCGGGGAAGGAAACGGTTCCATGTGAGGGAAATGTCTGTGGGTTATTGGCGAGGGTCATGGGGCGCTTCTCCCCCTTCTCTCTTACTCCAGGACACGCGAGGAGACCCGGATGGAGTTCTATTTTCTTCATCTCTTGCGTGTGATCCTGGAGAAGAGACACTTCTTCTTCCTTCTCCAGAGCTGATAAAGGCACACGAGGAGAAAAAGGCTGAATTTTAGCTTCTCTTCTAGCTCCAAGCAGGGTGAGCTCGAGAAGTAGAAGTTTCTATTTTATCTCTTCATTGTGCTCCAAGGATTGCTGTTGCGGGAGCAGAGGAGAGGGAAAGTGCTAGGGAGACTTGACCGAGTTTTTTTCCTGAAAGGTCTTCTTTCTTGTCGAGGCAAAGTAATGATTCTGAGAGAGAATAGTAATTGTAACTATATACTATGTAACAACCATCTTTGATAGTGTTAACTGAATGGAAATGTGCTCATCTGATTATTGCCACTTTGTTTTGTATGCAATGTTTGTCCTTGTATTTCCTTGCTGATGCAATAGAGTTAGTTATTTGTGTAGCCTCCGACCTTCTACTCGATGGATGCATCGAGTAGAGGGTTTTGAGCTTATTTTGTTGATTCTATGATGTAGGCCCTGAGTCTCGACCTGATGGACGCATCGGGTCGGGACTTGAGCGTAAGCATAAAAAACGCGCGATGTAGCCCATGAGTCTCGACCTGATGGACGCATAGGGTCGGGACTTGAGTGTAAGCATTAAAAATGCATGAGGTAGCCCCTGAGTCTCGACCTAATGGACGCATCGGGTCGGGACTTGAGCCTAAGCATTAAAAACACGTGAGGTAGCCCCTGAGTCTTGACCTGATGGACGCATCGGGTCAGGACTTGAGCATAAGCATAAAAAACGTGCGATGTAGCCCCTGAGTCTCGACCTGATGGACGCATCGGGTCAGGACTTGAGCATAAGCATTAAAAATGTGCGATGTAGCCCCTGAGTCTCGACCTAATGGACGCATTGGGTCGGGACATGAGCATAACCATCAAAAACGCGCGATGTAGGCCCTGAGTCTCGACCTGATGGACACATCGGGTTAGTATTTGAGCATAAGCATAAAAAATGCGCGATGTAGCCCCTGAATCTCGACCTGGTGGATGCATCGGGTTGGGACATGAGCATAAGCATAAAAAAATGCGCAATGTAGCCGATTAGGCTGTTGGGTCGAGTCATGCCTTGCCTTGGTTTTCATCGTTCGTGCTGATGATTGGATCAGGCAAACGCTCTTGTAACGCCTCAATTTTCGTGTGGCTACTCTTTTTCCGTCTTGGTTTACTGATTAATGCAGCACGCTCATTCTTCTTCATGGAATGCGAACGTGACGGCTTTGATTTCCCAAGCGTCACCCCTCGTCTGTTCTGGGTACTATAAATAGACCGGACTCGCGTCGAGGGCTTTTACTTGTTCATCTTCTTCTTCCAGCTTTGGCCACTCAAGTACAAAGATCTTCTAGTCTTTAAGATTTTTCATGGCCTCCGACGCCCATTCTTCGCTCTCCTTCGAAATGTCTGATCCTATGCCCCTGGCCATGGTTTTTCCAGCCCGGTTCGCCGCTTTCGTGAACGCGGAAAGCGGGATTGACTGGGATGCCCTTGTGCGGGAGCTGTCGGAGGAAGACCGTCGAGCAGAGGAAGAGGTAGCTTCATACGAGGAGGAGGAGGTTACCAGCGCGCTTCAGATCATAGTTGATGGGGCCAACGCTTCTCCTTCGTTCTGGGGCTGAGGACATGAGGGAAGAGGGTGAAGCTTCTCTTGAAGCTTTGCCTCTTGCTCATGCTCCCCATGCTGTTGTTACGGGAGTAGAGGAAGATACCTGTCGGGACCCCGAATTTGCAAATCCGGACCCTCTGTGTATTCAGCACTAGTCCAGGAACGCGCTAGTGCACACAGTCTTAACATTGGTAAATATCACAATCATACCACTCGATACCAATAAAGTACTTTATTTAAATAACCAAACTGGTTACTCGACCTTATGGCCAAGTTACAAATGTATGCCTCGCAAGGCGAAACTTATTCAGAGAAAAATAATAGCAGCGGAAAATCAAATAGCTTCGTGGCGCCATCCAAAGATACCACAGTAACCGACCGGCTCGCATCCCTAAGTAGATGGATCCTCTTGGAGTTCCTCCTCCAAAGTGGCGTAATCTCCTCTTCAACTGATATTGTGTTGAGGCAAGGGTGAGTACTCGGTACTCGGCAAGTCATGCAAGAATGCAGGCTAATATACTATATGCATGGCTTGGTACAAAGGAATAGCTCAAGGTATATTTGCAAGAAATGACATTTGAAAAGTAATATAAGTAGATTCAAAGCGGTAGAAATAAGTAAAGCATAAATAACTTTTCAGGAAATTTAATAAACATTTTCCCCATCCTAAACCACATTTCTATCATCTTCATTACTAAACCAAACCAACCTTTCAAATCCAAGTTATTTTCGTAAAGTCTAACCCTTATTTGTAATCCCGAGCATTGTCCAAAGGCCGTGGACTCGGCTATTTAAATAGATTCTACACTCTGCAGAGGTTATGCACTTTACCCACAAGATACAGTCAAACACCACAAAGGCGAGTTCAGTAACAAAGCCTTTGGAAGCCTCAAACAACACAGGTGGTCCTCTCCGGTTCGTGCTCTACACCATCCCTTCCCTTAGCCAAGGCGAAGTATGGGACCAACACACCGTTAGATGGGTATCGGCCACGGCCACGATACGCTCCCCCGTACAATCACACAAACGGTGTAATTGACACCCTGAGGCTCCACAAGTGAGTCCTTAGCGACTTAGTCAACTAGGGCCGTCCCATTCCAGCCATGTGGTTGCAAGTATGACCCAGTTCAAAGGCTTGCAAGGTTAAGTCCTTAGAGTGACCAGGGCAAGACTACCCGAAGAACCAAATCAACATCCCCAGTGCCACACTGGCCCACCTGATCATTCTTGCCACATGCCCCGGTCGAAAACTATTTATCAAAACCCCAGTTGATTACCAAGCACCACGTGCTATCAACATCACATGATACCTTTCCAAAACAGGTTCAATATATCATTAAGTCAATATTAACATTTGATTGTCCAAAACCATGTCATGAGCACGTAGCAGGTCTAAGCGATATACTACAACGGTCTAAAACCCATGTTGGCAATTTGATTATGTCCAACTAGTAAACCACAACTAGGGTGACAAGGGTCATGGCACATACTTAAATAATCAAGGTGTCATACAGCAAATTGGTATTTATCTAACCCCCATGTTTAAACAAAGTATCTTTCTAATTGATTTAGCATGCAATAGTTTAAATCAAAATAGATTTCGAAATAGGATCAACATGGTCAAAGCACAACTTGCCTTCAAAAAGTACTTGCTCTTGGTCTTGAGTTGGATCTGAGTTAATACTTCTCCTTCGAATCCTTCGGTACTTCAACGTCTACTCGTAAAGCGTGCAAATAGCAAATACACAAATAAACACTAGGAAAAAGTGTCCAAACATCCAAATAAAATCCACAAACAGAAAGAACATAATTTTATGGATTTTTAGAAACTGGAATCGTCAAATTTGGAGTTAAAGCATAAAAGTTATGATTATTTAAAGTTTAAATAATCAATTAAATAATTTTGCAAAGAAAAACTTTAGTCTAAAAATTAAATAAAATTCATATTTAGGTAGATCTCAATTTTATACAAATTTAGAAATTTGAATCACTCAAATCGGAGTTGAAACGCAAAAGTTATAAGCGTTTGAAGTTTGAATCTAAATTTGAATCAATATTTCGAATTAATAAATCATTTTCTTTTCGGAAATTAATTATTGCGTCGGCATGGACACGTGGCGGCCTGTGATTGGTCCACGGTGACCGCCGACGCGTCACCACCGAACGGGTTCGTGATGACGTCATCGGCGTCGACGCGATGACACGTGGCACCACCCGGGTGCTACCACGTGTCCGGTCCATGGATCGGGTCCGCAGGCGGCACGGTCCACGGTGGATCCGGTACACGGCTGATCGCCGACGACATGCGGGCCCGCCTCGCCGCACGCCTCCACGCGCGCGGTGGCCTGGCTACGTGGCACGATCCGAGCCGTTCGATTCGGATCGAGCGGTTGAGATTGATTCAATCCACCGCAACGTGGATTTCGTTGCGATGGCGTGGACGAGCGAGGGCCGTTGGATTTTGATCCAACGGTTGAGATCTAACCTGGTTCTCTGAGGTTGGGGCGACGTGGCTAACCCGACCGTTGGATGAAGATCCGACGGCTATCCGAGCTCAAAGCGGCGATGGCGAGTCTGGCGCCGGGTTTGGCCGGAGAGGAAGGAGACGACCGCCATAGCGGCGTTTCTTCGCGATTCCGGTGAGATGAAGTGTGCGCCAGGTTCGCCCCGCTCCTGGAAGTCCAAATCCGTCTTCGGTTGACGAGCGCGCTGGTTTCTTGGCGGAGAACGAAGAACACATGGCCGTATTCTTGACTTCGGCGAGCAATAGCGGCTAGACGGTGGGGATCCTAGCGGCGCGAGCTAGGTTTCGGACCGGCGTGGGATGGCGTTCCTCGGGCACCGATCCCTCTTTAAATAGGCTAGGTTTCCGAATCCAACACGGCGGAGATGAGCAGTCTCGCCGGGAAATTGGAACGAGCACGATGCACAGGAGCCGTACACGTGTCATGATCCACGGTTCGATTCGAACCGGCGCTACGCATCTACTCGGTCACCCACGGCGACGCCGACCACGCGGCCGTTGGATCTTGATCCAACGGCCGCAGAGCTAGGGTTTCGGCCGACACGGTTGGGTTCAAACGTGGTTCGAGTTGGGTTCGGTCGGACTCGAGCTCGGGTTCGACTTCGGGCTCGATCGGATGAACGATACAAACCCACTCGCATTTTCCAGCGATTTAATATTTAAAATAATTCCCAGTAATTCATTTAATTCATTAAAAATAGCAAATGACTCAGAAAAATTCCAGAAAAATTCTGGAAAATATTTTGGATTATTTTGGACTCAAATAAAATATTTCCAACAAAATTTTATTTGCAAAATTAAATTCTTTAATTATTTCAAAATGGAATAAATTCAAATAAATTCCAAATAAATCCAAATAAATTCCAGTAAATTCCAAAAATTCACCAAAGTGCCAAATCACACATGAATTTAATAAAAGCAAAATTTTTGGGGTGTTACAATACCGAAAAGGCTCAATAGAACCCAGCCAACGATACCTCACCATCTCCGTAGGATGCTAACTCCGAGTAGCTTACCTGCAATGTAATTTATACTTTGATAATTGATGAAAATTTTGTACTTACCTGGACACCACAAACTTTCTTATTTCGTTGTTTCTGCTTTCTCATTCCCTTGTCGATAGAACTGAGTTGTGTTTCTTCCCAGACCTCGCCCTAACGCTTGCACCGGGCTAAAAGTGTAGTTCTTTTTTTATTACTTCTAGGCGATGTAGCCCCCGAGTCTCGATTTGATGGACGCATCGGGTCAGGACTTGAGCGTAAGCACCGCGAAAATGCGCGAGCGATGTAGCCCCCGGGTCTTGACCTAATGTTTCCATCAGGTTGAGACTTGAGCGTAAGCGCCGCAGAAATGCGCGGGAGGTGTAGCCCCCAGGTCTCGACCTGATGGACGCATCGGATCAGGACTTGGGCATGAGCACTGCAAAAACGCGCGAGTGATGT
This sequence comes from Rhipidocladum racemiflorum, assembly GCA_036346355.1. Lineage (NCBI taxonomy): Eukaryota > Viridiplantae > Streptophyta > Magnoliopsida > Poales > Poaceae > Rhipidocladum > Rhipidocladum racemiflorum. Next base: position 51,000,655 of record CM070589.1, read on the forward strand.
AGCCCCTGGGTCTCGACCTGATGGACTCATTAGGTTGAGACTTGATTGTAAGTATCGCAAAAAATACGCGAGCGATGTAGCTCCCGAGTCTCGACCTGATGGACGCATCAGGTCGGGACTTGAGCGTAAGCACCACAGAAAGCGCACGATGTAGCCCTTGGGTCTCAACCTAATGGACGCATCGGGTTGGGACTTGGGCGTACCATCGCTTCGACTCCTGTGTGACCTTGTTTGTCATGATGCTTTGGGCATCGCTTCGATATTCGTACCTCGCGCTGATTCCTGTTCTTTCTGGGAATCTGGATCAGCTTGAGGTGATGCGGTTGCAGGGCTATAAATAGACAAGCTTCGCTGTTTCCTTGCTATCAGCCACTTTTTTGCCCCTTCGCTCTCTCCAACCGGACTACTCCAATGCTAGTGCACTCATGTCTACCCCTCCACCTTGGTCTCCTCCCTTGATCCTCATTTTGTCGGACTACGACAATGAGATTGATTGGGATGCTCTTGAGTGAGAGGTGGAGGAGGAGGCCAGGGAGGAGGCGAGGAGGGTGCGGCCAGAAGAGGAGGCCGCTGGCAGGCGACAGGTCCCTAGCGGCCCGAGGACTTCCACGGAAGGAACACCTTTTCCGCCACCGGAGAAGAAGAGGAAGCTTGAACTGGGGGAGGGAATAAGCACCCAAGACGACAAGGTCCCTTCCCCCACTGGCAGCTTGGATTCTAACGGCGCCTCGCAGCCGGTGCTGATCAAGCTGCCATTCTCGTCATCCCCTCGCGACCAGGTTTTTGCTGGCCCCTCCCAACGGCAGAGGAAGATTATGGGGACGATCTCGTCCTCCTTTGAGTCCTTGCAGGCAAAGGGCAGGTGTAGTGATGACCCAAAAAGGAGCAAGAGCTCGTAGGGCATCTACCTGTACTTTACCAAATATTTTGTTAATGTAAATTATATTATGGAAATGAAAGGGTTTACCTGAAGTGTGCCTCATTCTAAGTTTACGTATGAAACTTTCTGAGCTGATCGATGTTCCAAGAATTTCCCAGCGTTGTTCCGTCGAGTGTAGATAGCCTTACGGACCCAGAACGAGTTGTTTTGACGACCCGATAAGGACCTTCTCACTTAGGTGATAGCTTGTTTTGGTTATCGTGCTTTTGCACCTTTCGTAGTACTAAGTTTCCCGGAGCAAGAACCCTTTCACGGATCCTCTGACTGTGATACTTGCGTAACGCTTGCTGGTACTTGGCTGCTCTAAGGGCAGCTCGATCTCGGTATTCCTCAAGTAGGTTTATGTCATCTGCCCGTACTTGCTCTTGTCCTTCTTCTGAGTAGTTTTCCACCCTGGGTGATCCGTTAGTTAGCTCAATCGGGAGCACGGCTTCGGCTCTGTAGACTAAGAAAAACGGTGTTTCACTAGTGGCTTGACTAGCCGAGGTTCGAACAGCCCATAGCACCGAGGGTAGTTCCTTTGCCCACCGAGTTGAGTAGGCCTTGAGCCTATCGAACATGCGGGTTTTGAGTCCCTGTAGGATGATACCATTGGCTCGTTCAACCTGGCCGTTACTCTGTGGATGAGCAACTAAGGCAAAGTAAAGTTTAATTCCCAGTTCCTCGCAAAAGATCGTGAAGGCATTGCTCTTGAACTGCGAACCATTGTCTGTTATTTCTCAATTTGGGATGCCACTTCTAAGGTGATGTTCCTGACGGGTTCAGCTTCGATCCACTTAGTGAATGTGTCGATGGCCACGAACAAGAACTTGTAACCTCCTTGGGGTCTCAGGAAAGGTCCCAAGATATCCAAGCCCCAGGCGAAGAAAGGCCAAGATAGAGGAATAGTTTGCAGGGCTTGGGCTGGTCTGGTGGTTTGCTTGTCGAAAAATTGGCAGCTTTCACACTTTTGTACCAGCTCGCAAGCATCCTGGAGGGCAGTTGGCCAATAGAACCCATGCCGAAAAGCTTTTCCGATCAGGGTGAAATAAGACGCATGATTGCCACAGAAGCCTCCATGGATATCGAGCAATATTTTATTGCCCTCTTCCTGAGTGATGCATTTAATCAAGATTTCGTTACTCCCCTTTCGGTAGAGCTTGCCATTTACCAACATGTACAGCCTGGATTTACGAGCAATTTTCTTGGCTAAAGCATCATCGTCAGGGATCTCTCGACCTTCGAGATAGGCTTGGAATGGGGTCATCCAAGTCGGCTCGCGTTCGAGTAGTGTAATACGTATGCCGCATGTTCGCCTCGGCCCGACCCGACTAAATTTCTTGGTCAAGTTGGGTGGCTTCTGTCTCCTGTTTGGGGGAGGCAGAAGGTTTGAGGAGCTTCTCCACGAAGACCCCTAATGCAGCAAATGATCGGGATGAAGTGAGCCTGGCAAGTTCATCGGCAATGGAGTTGTCACTCCGTCAGATGTGCTTTACCTGCAAGCCTTCAAACTTGTGCTCTAGCTTGCAAACCTCACTTAGGTGTGATGCCATGTTGTCATCCGAATAATGATAATCTTTTTGCACTTGGTTCACAACTAACTGTGAGTCCCCTTTCACGAGCAGTCATTTTATCCCAAGCGAAGCGGCTATCCGCAGCCCATTGACTAGTCCCTCGTATTTTGCAACATTATTCGAAGCTTGAAAATTGAGTTGGATGACATACCTAAGTTCCTCACCTGTCGGAGATTTGAACAAGATGCTGGAGCTCGCGCCCTATAGGCTGAGCGAGCCATCAAAGAACATCGTCCAGTAATCATTGGAGGTTTCAATCTTCTTTTCCTCGACATGCGTCCATTCTACCATGAAGTCCACTAGGATTCCTAACTTGACGCTGGTTCTTGGTGCAAAGTCAACCCTAAACTCATTGAGCTCGATGGCCCATTGGCCTACGCGTCCTGTTGCTTCTCGATTTCGAATTACTTCCTTGAGCGGGAATGTCATCATAATGGTGATCTTGTGCGCCTGGAAGTAGTGCCGTGACTTTCTGGATGTCATCAGGACGGCGTAAAGCATCTTCTGGATCTGGGGGCACCGAAGCTTTGCGTCGTGCAGAACTTCGCTCACATAGTAGACTGGCCTCTATACTTTCATCTTTTTGTCGGGGTCGTTGCTTACTATTTGGGGAGTTGCTGCAACATACAAGAAAAGATCTTCTCCTTCGTTAGGGGATACCAAAACAGAGGGAGAAGATAGGTACCATTTTAGCTCCTGGAACGCTCCTCGACCTCTTTGGTCCACTCGAACTTTTCTTGTTTTTTGAGCAGTTGGAAGAAAGGGAGCCCTCATTCGCCCATCCGTGAGATGAACCAACTGAGAGCTGCGATGCACCCTATGAGCTTTTGTACCTCTCTCAGCATTCATGGCGAGCACATCTAGTCGATGGCCTCGATCTTGCGTGGGTTGGCCTCGATGCCTCGACTGGATATCAGGAACCCGAGAAGCTTTCCAGATGGGACGCCGAAAGTACACTTTTCAGGGTTTAGCATCATTCGATACTTCCTCCACTAGCGAGCTTTTGGTTCTCGACATGACTACGATTTCATCGACGTAAGCTTCAACATTGCGCCCGATTTGGGATTTCATACAATTTTGTATACATCGTTGATATGTGGCCCCGGCGCATTTAGGCCCGAAGGGCATCTTCACATAACAGAACACACCCAACGGGGTGATAAAAGAGGTCTTTTCCTTGTCCTCAGCGGACATGCTAATTTGGTGATACCCCGAATAGGCATCTAGGAAACTTAGCAATTCACATCCCACCATTGAGTCTACAATTTCGTCGATGCGGGGAGGGGAAAAGGATCCTTGGGACATGCTTTATTGAGGTCGATGTGGTCGACGCATGTCCTCCACTTGCCGTTTGGCTTCTTGACGAGGACTGGATTGGCCAGCCACGTAGGATGCCGAACTGCTTAGATGAAGCCAAGCTTGAGGAGCTTGACGATCTCCTCCTGTATCGCCTGCTTATGGTCCTTCGTGAAGCGACGCTACTTCTGGACCACCGGATTGATGTTGGGGTCCACCGCCAGTCGATGCTCGATCACCTCCCTAGGGACCCAGGCATGTCGGATGGCTGCCAGGCGAACACGTCGTGGTTTGCCTGGAGGAAGGTGACGAGCTCGAGTTCCTATTCGGGGCTGAGGTTGGCACCCACCTTGACCGTCTTGGAGAGTTCTGATGCATCCAAGGGAATGGCGTTGATCTCCTCGCCGTCTTTCCTACCAGGCTCACTGTCGATGCTGTTGACCGATGGAGCGCTGGAGGCGTTCTGGTGCTTCTGGCGTTTGTCCGGGCTGACGGGGTTGCTGGGGCGAACCTCTTCGACTATCTCTAGGCTCTTCTTGTCGCACCTTATCGCAGTGCGTGCATCACCTTTTACGGTCAGGACCCCTTTGGGCGCTGGCATTTTTATGGTCTGGTAGGCGTAAGTACAACCGCCATGAATTTTGCCAACATGAGGTGACCCAGGATCACTTGTACGCGGTTTCAAAGTCCGCTACGTCGAAGAGGAGCTCTTCGATACGGAAATTTTTCGACGTGCCAAACATTACCGGTAGCTCGATCTGCCCAAGCGGTACTGATGATGAATGCGGAGTTATGCCGTGGAAAGGCTCTGCTTCGGCTCTAATCTTTGTTTGGGAGACGCCCATCTTATCCAATGTTTTGGCGAAGATGAGGTTCAACGAACTTCCTTCATCGATTAGGGCTCGCGCCACCTGGATGTTGAGTATGGTGGGCTCGACCACCATAGGATATCGACTAGGCTTGGGGATCACAGCTGGGTGATCTCGTTGGTTGAAAGTGACTGGAGCCTCCGACCATTTTAGGAATCGAGGAAAAGGCGGAGTTATCAGACAAACCTCCCTTTTGGCTGCCTTATACTGTCGTTTGGACTCGTACGTGGTAGATCCTCCGAAGATATGGGCCACCTTGTGTTCAGCTTTGTGAAACTCAGGCTCATCTTCGTTGGCCTTTCCCTTTGTTTGCTCGAGGCCACGTTCGACCAGGACAGCTTTCAGTCTTTCCTCGATATTCTTGCTAACGACTTGGCATTCCTCTAAGTCATGTTTATCTGATCGATGAATGGGGCAGTATTTCTTGCCGCCGCGGCTCCGACCTTTGTCGTCACTGAGGTTTCGTGCTTTGCTCCTGTCAACCACAGCCACGGTAGAATCGCCCTTCCGCTTTTCTTCGTGGTTCTTGTTCTTCTTGGCCCCTTGTTTAGACGACTTGGGCTTGTCGTGCTCAGACCGGGGGTTGTTGAGGAAGTCGCGGGCCTCGGCACAGATGACGTACTTATCAGCCAACTCGAACAACTCACGAGTTGTTCAAATCTTCCGAGTAGTAAGTTTCCCCTTAAGCTCGCGATCATTGATTCCGTTCTCGAAGGCCATAATCACGGCTTCATCGGAGATGTTAGGGATCATGTTGTGCTTGCTGCTAAAGCACCTAATAAAGTCGTGCAACTACTCAGTGGGTTCTTGAATTACCCGATGCAAGTCGCTATGGGTCTCGGGGCGTTCGTACGTGCCCTAAAAGTTGGTGACAAACTGTGCCCGTAGCTCGGCCCATGAGGATATGGACTGAGGAGGGAGGTTGAGTAGCCAAGATCATGCCGCACCATCGAGGGTAGTGAGCAAGTAATTGGCTATTACCTTCTTGCTCTCGCTGGCTGCCCTCATGTGAGTAGTGTAGATCTGTAGCCATTCAATCGGGTTAATCTTGCCAGAATATTTTTCGACATGTCCTAGCTTGAATTTGTCCAGCCATTTGATGGCTCGAAGCTCAGGAGTAAAAGCCTAGAATCCTTTGTCGATATTGTCAGGCACCGTCTGCCAATGGTGGTACCTTCTCTCTGGTCAGGGGGCTTTTGGTTCGGACTGGTGATCGGCTGGCCGGTTGGAAAGATTCACTCGGACATCTTCGAGGAGACGTGCAACACCCCGGCATCTAGTATGCCCGAATGCTACCAAACATAGGCTAAACAACACCTAAATACCACTAATAAAGACAAATTACAGCAAAGGAGGAAATGCTAAACCGAAAATTTCAGCAGCATCTCCTTTGTTTTAACATGATTTGAGACAATAGCAATAACAGGCAAGTAATATCATATCATAAGACATCTAAAGAAGCAATGTAAATGGATATAGCATCAACATAAGGCAATAATATCAAGTTCAACCACTCCATAAACTATAACGAAGCAAATAAGGGACCCGACCACAATTTAATCCGTACACCAAGATTCATGGCACTATTATTAAGGTCATGACTCAAAATTTGGTAAATGTGACTGGAACTACGTGAAGATGTGTAGCTAATGCCCTTTCCTACATGCCGGTGTCATGGTACCTAAATAAACAACAACATAAACACAAGCGTGAGTTCATCACTCAGCAAGTATATTGCAATGGTACAAAAGAAACAATTTCATGGCTACAACAACTCACATCATGTCTATCATCTCATTCATGATCACATATCATTTTCATCATCATTATGTATCCAATGCGATGCGATGCTCATGTCTCCTTGGAAACTCATACCGATATGGTTGAGTACACACCCGTCGGTGTGCACCCTCTCCCCCCTTCCATCCCGAAGATGGAGGGTGCCTACTCCTCGCTTCCATACACCACAGTGGATGGAATCACGATGTAGGACTTACTCATTGGCTCTCCGGAATAGTCATAACTTTCTCACCGACCCTCCCCGGACTAGTTATGACTTTCTCACCGCCCGGGTCATGTATCATGCATGTATGCAAACATGCCAACATCATAAATAACTTTGTACATTAACACATGGCATCATAACATAATAAGAATATTCATCATATCAATGGCAAACATTTAAGCATGGCATGTGAACATATCATATATTCAACTTCAATCTCAACCAATCTAGAAAACTACAACCCGCTACCCATTCCAATACACTTGCCTCAACTACGGGCGACGGATTGGCGAGATGTAGAGGGCACCCCCGGGGTCACAACACCTGCACATAGGCACCACACACTCAAAATCATGCCAACAAAACAATACGCAAACACTCTTCTACCCCGACTTCGCAAACTACCCGCACAACCCAAAAACAGAGGTTCTATCCCGTCGAGACAACAGACTTGCAACGAGCATAACTCGGGTTCTACGACTCTGAATCGATTAAACGAGTATATCCTCACATAGCTATTGAAATTTCCTAACTTTTTCTAAGTATATGGAAAAACTGATTCGGAATCTAAAGTGGTTTAATCTACAGAATACCGTGATCTGTTCCAATCACGTCACAGATTTTAATACGTTCGGTAAAACTAGCATAACTTTCAAACGGCCGGGCGGAATTGGACGTTCTTTATACCCACTGAAAGGTATTGAAATTACCTACAACTTCTGCAACAGGAGGTCGACCAAATTCTGAATCTAAATTGGCGAACACCCAAACCCTAGCTCGACTGCTCATGCTGCCCGAAACAAAGAACGTGGCAACTTCTAGATTTCATCTAATCTACTCAATTCCAGCACCACCAATTGATCTAAAAACATGATATTAACCCTTAGAATAGAACCTAGACCAACCCCAAGGATCCCCGTGGCCATACCTTCGCCCGACGAAGGAAAACCCAACGGATCTCCTCCCGGTTCGCGCGATCTCCTTCCTTGCTCAAAATCCACCGGATCTCCTCATCGCGGAGCTCTCCAATGGACGGATCTGCGGGGTGGTGAGGTGGAGAACTCCCCTAGGGGCAGCAAGGGAGGTGGAGAGGGGAGGAGAGGGGTGGTGGCGCCATGGGGGAAGATGGAGAGGAAGGGGTAGGGTGGAGGCGCATGGGGGGGCTAGGGGGTGGCGGCTATGGTTGGGAGAGGGAGTGGGGGGCGCACCAAGGGGTGGGGGCCAGATTTGGCTGCCCAAAAGTCCCCCCCCCTTTGGCCCAAACCCTTCCACCGGAGGCCCAACTCAACCCCAAGGCCCAAAGTCCCCCGGAGAGGCCCAAACACCCGAAAACGGCCCAAAAACACGCTATAAACAGCATAACGTAAAGTTTTAACCTCCATTTTCACATTTTATAAAGTTTTTGACCTCAACATTCACATTTTGTAAGATACAACACTCCGTGGTGTCACATTCTCCCCCCCTTCAACAGGATTCGACCTCGAATCCAAGACACACCAATACGCAACCCAGCAAAGCAAAAGATAGCTAGGTTTCACATCTCATACCTGAGGCGAAAAGCTCGGGGTTCTTCTCGCGCATGCAAGACTCCAGTTTCCAAATCGCTTCTCTCTCTGACTAAAGCCACTGGAACTACACTGATCGAGACCCGATGGTAAAATGCTTAGGCTCGAAGACCCACAGTTCTAACGATAACCCACAATCAACCTCTTGCAAGAACTTTACTCAACATTGAAACCCAAAGCACCCATACAAGGCCTCGGCATGACCCAAGCGATAGGATAAAATCCCAAACAGACCACGAAAGGAAACGGTCTCACACTCCTCCTTCGATACATCCCTTGGCACTAAAGTGCCCGATCCCTTTAACCAAATCCACTCTCTAGAAGGACATGGTACCAACTTCTAGATCCATCTTCCGCTCCCATGCACAACAGTGATTCACGTCTCAACCTCTCAACTGTGGTTCGTCGTATTCGCGATGACGCAAACCAAGTGAGACACAACACTCTAAGATTACTAACTTCTTGAACCATCGGGGTTACATTATGATCTTTTACAACAAGACCAACACCCACCCCACTACCACCGAAAGGAGAAGCCTACTTTATGGCCAGGGTTCCGAAAACCCGCAAAATCAATAACAACCGAACATTCCACTTTGGTTGGCACAACACGCCCAATAGCCCGGCGACAAAAAGATCCAATACTCTTCGAAAACTGAAAGCAATAACTAGCAACCACCAAGTGGTCCACTAATAATTTGATCAACCCTACCGAGGGACACATAAACGGAAACAATTCTCCAAGAAGGTTTGAATTGGGACATAGACAACCTTCCTTTACTCTTCACTTCTACAACATTTACGATCAACTACTAGCCACACCAGATTTCTCTTACTAAGAAAGCATCGCCCTCACATCCTTCCACTTAAAGGACCAGGACAACCAGTACCATTGATGAGTCAGCCCAACCGTAACATGAACCCAATTGGTCCACATACAACAACTCAAACTCCAAAGCGCTAAAAGCCACATTGGAAAGAGTTCGGCAACAACCAAAGAGTACTCATTTTATTTTTCCTAAGACAAGATGCAAAGAAAGCTCAGATCTCTTACACCACAACCAACATACTAGAAGATATTCATTCTTACTTCTCGTACTAGAAGGCAATTGAAATCTCGATTCAGGACATACATGCAGCTTTCCAAGAGCACTCCGGATTAGTCATATATCCATATATGACTTTCTCACCGACCTGGCTCAACGACTCTTTTATCATTTAACATCTATAAACGATGTCATGATTACTTTTCACCATTCATTCATCATGTAACAACACTACCGAATAGTCATTCACAAGACGACTTCTTCCTCTATATCACATGAATAAAATTCGAATAACATCGAGGATTACGCTAATTCATATAAACTATGACGGCAGCATAGTTAACAGCAAAACACCACGTCGTGTCAAAACCCACCATCCATTTAAAGCTAACCTTGCAAAACCTCGCATTCTTACCAAAATCAACATTTTGGAACAGAACATCAACTCCAAAGTCAAACGTCTGCACACACAACCACCGCAATTTTTTTTTTCAAAGAGAAAGAGAAATTCATTTCAAAAGGGAACACTTTACTAACAAAATCACTTATGAACCATTCATAAAATCCACCTTGTGAGGCATTTTCAAACACCGCACACATTTTCAAATAACTCCAACTCTAGCCAAATGGAGTTACAAATTGAATCTCAACAATCTCCAACACAACCCACTAAGACCTTCTGCTTCCTTTAAAATTTACTCCAAATATGATGCAGCGCGAAAGCGAAGGAGCGCGATCTGCTCAAAGACTTTTGGGTGTAAAACCATACTCATAGCATAAACTGAACAAATTAACCAAATCCAAAAATAGGCACCAATTTCTACGAGTTTTAGGGAAACTCTGAAACACAGCATAAGGAATACTTTGACCAAAGGCATTCAACCAAGATAGCAAACAACCAAACCAGTGCAGAAGGTTTTAAACACCAGCTTAGCATAAATACAATCATCTCTAGTATTCCACTACGCTTTCTATTAAAGTCTTCAAAATTCACTACTTACTCATTGAGGAAGTCCAACCGGATTTAACAAAATTTACATAACAATTTCTTTCTCTAGTTACCATTCCCAACACTTATAAATAAAGTTTACGATGCTTATAAAAAAAAACATCCAACCAATACTACTTCATCCTGTTCCCCAAAGACAAACACATCATACAACATCCTATTCTCATTCTAAAACATAATACTTCAACAAATACTTTAGCATGATCAACCTATCAATTTTATACCATCCATAAGTCAACATCTTGACAATTAGAACCTGTTCAATCAATAAATGACTTCAACAAGTAAATATTATCTCCACAAGGCAAAGCTCGTAACTATGATTCTAAGACATACATTCATTAAGGATAAAATTCTACATCATATTAATTATCCATGGTCCACTCCATCACAACATGTTACAGTAACCTCCATTTTTAACCAGGATTTTCAACCATTAATCTAAGCAATTACCACCACTACTAAGCCATCAATATCAACAAACGGCATAATCATCAACCAACAACATTACGTTTAGCTACCCTATACATAGGTTATAACAAAATTACCACCACACAACATACTCCAACTATTGAGAATAGATTGAATACTAGCATTAACACTGCCCTTAACAACATCATTAACAATAAGTCTTATGTCTTCTCAATTGATATCAATACTAGCATTGTAGAGACACAACTGCATACATCCAAATATACTAGTAGTTTGCAACAACAAAAAATAGCAACTCTAATCAACTTCCAAGTTAAAGCCACTAGCCAACACGATTAAATTTCTTTATTAACCCGTTAGATTAGAACATCTTTAAACAGCCAGCAAAGTTTCTTTAACAATAACAGCAGTCTACATCATCTTAATGTTCTAACTATGCATCAGGGTTTAAAACTTTAAACATAATCGGGGGTCATAAGCACTTTTAAAGCAAAGCAACAGATTCTAAACATGTACATTAACACCTTTAATCATTCTTGCTATAGAGTAATCTACAACACTAGAAGTTCATTTAATCTTAAGCTAAAGATAACAATTACATTTAATTGATTCAACTCACAATTTAACTAAGGAGAACATCATTTCCATAAACCACATTGTTACATATTACATAACATGCTAAATAACAATTTTCACTTTTGACAAGTAATTTCAGTCAAACGAATACTTACTTTATTTGCAGCATTAATCTTTTAATACTCAACCAAAGCTCACAAAGAAGCTTGACTCTCAAAGTTGCAATGGGACATGACTCCAAAACACATTTAAATCTTAAAGACTCCCACAAGAGGGAACCAAGCGACCAAGTAAACCTTTACGGACAAAGCCACAAAACATAAATCGACACAACTTACCTTTTTTTTTGCACACGCTTCAATAACTTCATTTAAACTCAGAGTAAGACACAGAAGAACCAAAACTATACTTTTCTTTGCAAGGCAACCAACAGAACCGGTGTCAAAGCAAAAAGGCGACCAAAAGACGCGCAACACAAAACTCTTCTTCTTTGTCTTCACCCAAAGAAGACAAAACCAAGAAACACCGAAGGGACACTCCGCGAAAAACCAATTCCAACCAAGAAAACCAACCGAAACCGACCCTTAGAACGGTAAAGAGCATCCGAAGGAATCTACAATAATCTCTTCTATTTGACTCGAGTCAACTACCCGATCTACGACAGAAAGGGTAAGCACTCCTCCTACAGGGGTTAATAATTCTTTGGTGATGGCGCTAACCGGCCACACCGTCAAACCACACCCTTACTATGAACAAAAAGAAGTGACTGAAACCCTTCGGCACCACAACCCCACTTTATCACAATACCAAGAACAATACAATCAAATCTCTCAATAACATGGCAACATACATTACCAACTTTAGCATTCAACATCAAAGCTTAAATACAACATTTAAGCTTAAGCAACGATACCCATACCCTTTTCCTACTGTGCATCCATGTGTGTCAAATTTTAGATTAGTTATACCACTTTTGCAAGTTTTAATGTTGCTATCCTATGACAGAATTTTAGTTAAAACCTAAGCCATGTTTCTAAATTATTCCACATCACATTTTAGTTGTATCCTATAGCATGACACTGAAAATACACATTCCAAGGACCTACAGCCCGCTCTGATGATACTAATTGTAACACCCCGGCATCTAGTATGCCCGAATGCTACCAAACATAGGATAAACAACACCTAAATACCACTAATAAAGACAAATTACAGCAAAGGAGCAAATGCTAAAACCGAAAATTTCGGCAGCATCTCCTTTGTTTTAACATGATTTGAGACAATAGCAATAACAGGCAAGTAATATCATATCATAAGACATCTAAAGAAGCAATGTAAATGGATATAGCATCAACATAAGGCAATAATATCAAGTTCAACCACTCCATAAACTATAACAAAGCAAACAAGGGTCCCGACCACAATTTAATCCATACACCAAGATTCATGGCACTATTATTAAGGTCATGACTCAAAATTTGGTAAATGTGACAGGAACTACATGAAGATGTGTAGCTAATGCCCTTTCCCACATGCCGGTGTCATGGTACCTAAAAAAAACAACATAAACACAAGCGTGAGTTCATCACTCAGCAAGTATATTGCAATGGTACAAAAGAAACAATTTCATGGCGACAACAACTCACATCATGTCTATCATCTCATTCATGATCACATATCATTTTCATCAACATTATGTATGCAATGCGATGCGATGCTCATGTCTCCTTGGAAAACTCATACCGGTATGGTTGAGTACACACCCGTCAGTATGCACCCTCTCCCCCCTTCCATCCCGAAGATGGAGGGTGCCTACTCCTTGCTTCCATACACCACGGTGGATGGAATCACGATGTAGGACTTACTCATTGGCTCTCCGAAATAGTCATAACTTTCTCACCGACCTTCCCCAGACTAGTTATGACTTTCTCACCGCCCGGGCCATGTATCATGCCATGTATGCAAACATGCCAACATCATAAATAACTTCGTAGATTAACACATGGTATCATAACATAATAAGCATATTCATCATATCAATGGCAAACATTTAAGCATGGCATGTGAACATATCATATATTCAACTTCAATCTCAACCAATCTAGAAAACTACAACCCGCTACCCATTCCAATACACTTGCCTCAACCACGGGCGACGGATTGGCGAGACGTAGAGGGCACCCCCGGGGTCACAACACCTGCACATTGGCACCACACACTCAAAATCATGCCCACAAAACAATACGCAAACACTCTTCTACCCCGACTTCGCAAACTACCCGCACAACCCAAAAACAGAGGTTCTGTCCTGTCGGGATAGCAGACTTGCAAAGAGCATAACTCGGGTTCTATGACTCCGAATCGATTAAATGAGTACATCCTCGCATAGCTTAGCAAATTTCCTAACTTTTTATAAGTATATGGAAAAACTGATTCGGACTCTAAAGTGGTTTAATCTACAGAATACCGTGATCTGTTCCAATCACGTCACAGATTTTAATATGTTCGGTAAAACTAGCATAACTTTCAAACTGATGGGAAGAATTGGACGTTATTTATACCCACTGAAAGGTATTGAAATTACCTACAACTTCTTCAACAGGAGGCCGACCAAATTCTGACTCTAAATTGGCGAAAACCCAAACCCTAGGTCGACTGCTCATGCTGCCCGAAACAGAGAACGTGGAAACTTCTAGATTTCATCTAATCTACTTAATTCCAGCACCACCAATTGATCTAAAAACATGATATTAACCCTTAGAACAGAACCTAGACCAACCCCAAGGATCCCCGTGGCCATACCTTCGCCCGACGAACGAAAACCCAACGGATCTCCTCCCGGTTCGCGCGATCTCCTTCCTTGCTCCAAATCCACCGGATCTCCTCATCGCAGAGCGCTCCAATGGACGGATCTGCGGGGTGGTGAGGTGGAGAACTCCCCTAGGGACAGCAAGGTAGGTGGAGAGGGGAGGAGAGCGGTGGTGGTGCCATGGGGGAAGATGGAGAGGAAGGGGAAGCGTGGAGGCGCATGGGGGGGGCTAGGGGGTGGCGGCTAGGGTTGGGAGAGGCAATGGGGGGCGCACCAAGGGGTGGGGGCCAGATTTGGCTGCCCAAAAGTCCCCCCTTGGGCCCAAACCCTTCCACCGGAGGCCCAACTCAACCCCCAAGGCCCAAAGTCCCCCGGAGAGGCCCAAACACCCGAAAACGGCCCAAAAACACACTATAAACGGCATAACGTAAAGTTTTAACCTCCATTTTCACATTTTATAAAGTTTTTGACCTCTACATTCACATTTTATAAGATACGACACTCTGTGGTGTCACATGACAAACCCTCCCTTTCTTGCTCTTCGCGGGCTCGTTCTTCTCGTCGATCGTGTAGCACTAGGCGCACGTCCCGCCAGTTGTGGGGAATGCGATCTCGAAGATCCTCTGGACGCTTTGGATAATTATTGTGTTAGGGCGTTCCGGAGGTATGAAGGCTCAAGGCAGCTGCAAATGTCCTCGAGTCTGGGCGACTACGGTATGAGGGTTGCGGCATGCGACTCGATGAGCCCTGTTGATGGGCCTATGCCGCACCAAGAAGTGCTCTCATCTGATTGAGCACAGGAGTCATCGGGTTCTAAGGGCCCGATGGATGGAGTGTCTTCAACAGCATGTGGGCACACTGGATGTTCGCTTCAGAGGTGCTGAAGACATCATTTCCGTGATGCCGTTGAGAGGTTGACCCCGTGACATGATCAAACCCGTTAGGGTGGTCACATCCTTGTAGGTCCTGTACTTTGTTGGAAACTATCGCCCCCGGGTGAGGCATCGCCAAGTTGACCAGATCAAAACACTTTGTCAGATTGGTTGTCATTCCAGCCGTAGTGATAGCGTTAGTGTCCCATCGATGGTCCGTCGTGCCCGGGGCGGCGATATTGGCCGTGAAGGCTATTAGTGGGTCCACGGGTATCTCCATAGGATCAAAATTGAGAAAGGACACTTCTCGGCTTGGGTCCCAAGGTCAGGACTCGATGATGCCAAGATGCTCGAGCATGCCTCCGGGTCCCCACTGGTAAAGCATCGATCCGAACGTGATCTGGGACCCGATGGAGGGGATGTAACACCCTACAAATCTAAACTGTCGTACAAGAAAATTTCGACAGCATCTCCCCTAAAATTAGGACAAAACTGAAGCGACAACAAGATTCATAATAAACATTACAAACAGGAATAACATAAAAGCATCAATACTAGAGATAACAAGTCTAAATCAACCAGAAAACAAACATAAACGTAAAATAGCTCCAAAGAGGACATCAACAGGTCTATGATTAATAAAGTTTCAGCAAGCTAATGAATTATTAAATGCACTAGTCCATGTGATTCGTGATGACCCCGGAGGGTTGATTGTGCTACTAAGCCCACCCTTCAAGCTTACGACTCGCGAGAACTACCTGAAAACAACAAAATAACAAGGGGTGAGATTGGGTAATCTCAGCAAGCGGAACAACTTCTAACAAATAACACAGCCACAGTAAAACTAGCATACCAAATTCCTCATGTCCAATACCACATTACAGAGTCCACACAACCTCAGTAGAATGCATATGATTGTGCACATGCTTATGCCATGATCTTCCTCACCGTGCCCTTTCTCAGGAACACACGGTGTTGTACCGGTACGGTCGCGCACGCTGGCATCGACAAACTTCCAATGCATGATTATGCAGTTAATGCTTCATGCATAAATACATTCATAACTTCCCACTCTGAATTCACATGCTTGCCACACAACCTCAGTAGAATGCATATGATTGTGCACATGCTTATGCCATGATCCTCCTTACCGTGCCCTTTCTCAGGAACACACGGTGTTGTACCGGTACGGTCGCGCACGCTGGCGTCGACAAACTTCCAATGCATGATTATGCAGTTAATGCTTCATGCATAAATACATTCATAACTTCCCACTCTGAATTCACATGCTTGCATACCATCAAATAACATGGATAAAATGCGAACATCATTAGGATAGAATATCTCAACAATTCATCTTGCAGACAACATCTTTCTTCATTCTTACTCATGATTCAAAAGCCAAACAACCACATCACAATGCAGGATAGGATATTGCAATCTCATAAACAAGTAGTTAAACCATGTAGGTGTGCTGCAATTAAGGTTTATATTGAAGACGAAACAAATAGCGAGTTATAGTTTAGCAAGACCGCTACTTCCACTTGCCTTTACCAACGTGGATGACGAACCTAGTTGCGTCCAGAAGGGGCACCACTTGAACAAGCATTCTTTCAGTATATAATAACATCACAATTGATCACACAATTCAAACACGCGTTTCCTACAACCCGTTCCCCTTTTAAAACACCGAAACCCCGATCTGTCCGGATCAAACAGCAGCACCCTCTCTTCACAATTTCGTATCTTTTTTTATACAGATCATAAAAATATAAAAAAATTACAGGAGCTAGATATTGACGGGATCTACAACTTTCATGAAGATCATAAATTTCAATTCCATTGTTAATTATGCCTAAACAGACGTCCAACACAGTAGACGAAATCTGTTTCCAGATTCTGTTTGTCAACTTACAACAGCTGTAACTCTCAGACCATCGTCAAAAAAATTCTGAAAAAATTACAGAAGATAGATCTCGACGTTATCTACAACTTTCTAGTTATAGGTTTTGGCAGGAAAAATCGTCTAGGTCACGTAAAACTTGAAACAATCCGCGCTGCACAATCTCCCCTTCCAAAAACAGCACCACGTGAACATCTATCCTTTCCCCCATCAAGATCCATCCAAACCACTCACCACCAGATCTAATACACTCCTAATCCCTAGGTAGAACAGGGGTAAAAGATTGGGAATTTTACCTTGAGTTCCCCCTTGTGAACCCACGAAGAACACGCGACGATCCCCGGAGCGGAAATCTGTTCGTCCTCCTCGCCTCCACGGATCCTCTTCTCGTTTTCTCCTTCGCGTTTCGCGGTGGATCTTGAGCCACCACGCAAGGGGAGGAAGAGGTGGAGTGGGGCGGCTGCTAGGGGGAGAAAGGGAGGCGCCTTAGGGTTTGGGGGGAGGGGGGGTGCCACTTAAAGGGGGAGGTGGGCCGGCCCACCAAGGCATGGGGAGGAGAGGGGGAAAAAGGAATTCCCGGCCCAGGCCCAGGTTGCCTCAACCCAGCGGAAAC
Source organism: Rhipidocladum racemiflorum (assembly GCA_036346355.1). Taxonomy (NCBI): domain Eukaryota; kingdom Viridiplantae; phylum Streptophyta; class Magnoliopsida; order Poales; family Poaceae; genus Rhipidocladum; species Rhipidocladum racemiflorum. The sequence goes on from CM070589.1 coordinate 51,018,143, forward strand.
TAGCCCAAAACTCCAATTTTTAATATTAAATTGCCGCATATTCTTCAATTATTTCATTCCCCGACAAAACCCTCTTTCTTTCCGGAACAACCAAGAAAGAAAACCCTAGGATCGCTCTCAAATTCTAGGGCATCACAATCTCCCCACCTTAAAAGGATTCGTCCCCGAATCTAAGACACACCAAAAAAACAACAACAAAGTCCCCAAGGGACAAAAGACTTCTTTGCAACACAAAACATTCACACAAAGACTCAAACCGGAATAAACGACAAGCGAGTTCTCAAAACCAACACTAGCGAGAAAATGTTGATTTAGCTCAACAGAGTGCAACCTATCACGGTTCCACTTTCACTTTAATTCCCAAATAGACCATGAAAGAAAACGGTCTCGCACTCCTTATTCCAACCACTCTCCAGAAGAAAACGGTACCAGTCTCTAGAACCCTCTTCATCTCCCACACACAAACGTGTTTTCACACCACAACCCCTCTACTGTGGTTTGCCGTATTCAAGACGACAACAAATCAGGTGAGGCATACACTCCAAGACCACCAGCTATTTGAACAAACGAGGTTAGAACCTTTTAAAAAAAATTGATCTTCAACAAAAAACCAATACCCAACACTACCACCAAAAGGAAAGGCCTACTTTACAACCAGGGTCCTTAATCCCGCAAGAGAAAGTAACAACCGAACAAAATCGCGATGGTTGACACAACCTTGCTCAACCTCAGCGACAGAAAGGTCCAATACACTCTGAAAAGGAAAAACAATTACTAGCAACCACCAAGTGGTCCACTAATAATTTAAACAGCCCCACCTAGGTACACATCAATGACCCAATTCTCCAAGAAGGTCTGGATTGAGTCATACACAACCTTCCTTTACTCTTCACTTTTAAACTACTTACGATCAGCGACCCACACTAGTTTTCCCTTGTAAGAAGGTTTCGCCTTCACATTCTTCCACCCAAGGACCAGGGCAAGGAGTACAATCCTTGAATATACTCAACCATAACATAAACATTCATTTTCTTACCCCCAAGCTTGAACGTAAAAGAAATCTTAATTCTCACTAACACAACGAACGACAATCACCACCTTTAAACCAAAAGGCTGAAATTCACATACACGGGAACTCAACTTGGAAGAGGAACTACATAGAACCAAAAACACCAAAAAAAAAAATTTCTTCGGGGAGAAGCTCTATTCAAAAGAGAAACACCGCGAAAGTCTTCTGCAAATGCATTTCACTTTTACCAAAACAAATCATCTCACTTTTATTCAAGGCCAAGCAATTCAGAAAAAAGAAACCGATCAAGGAATTAAATGCTTCCACACAACCACCATCTCTTTTCCCTTAAAAGGAACCAAACTCACTTCCCAACAGAAAAAATTGTTTCAACCACGAATATCATTCATGTCACAACCAGAAGAATCATCTCTTAAACGAAAACTATCAAACACCTCACACCACAACACAACTCTAGCCCAAAAATAGAAATACAAATATTTCCATATCATGAAGTTCCAAAACTTACATTGGATTAGCTACTTCTTTTAATCAACAATGCAAACGATAACTCGACCTTGAAAACTATGGACATAGTCAAAGCATACATCCTTGAGCATAAATTTCGCATTCATAACTTAAGCTAGTTTGCTTATCAAAGACGAATGAATGACGATATTTAATAGAATAACATTCCAAAATCTCCACAAATTACTTCAAGGTTAATCATTCTTTTGTCCTTGTTTTAAGCCTCGAAATTAACACACATTTGTCAGAATCATTCTAAGTTTAGGGAAACTCTGAAACACAGCACAAAGAATACTTTGACCGAAAGTATTCAACCCAAAATAGCAACCAACCAAACCAGTCCAAAAGGTTTTAGACATAGGCTCAGGATGAAAGCCACCATATCTAGTATTCCACTATACTTACCATTTAAGCATTCAATATACACTATTTTCTCATCGAGAAGCCTCAATAATTCACCCAAAAGCTACATAACCAATTCTTTCTCTAGTTACCTTTCCCAACATTTATAAATACAGTTTATGATGATTAACAAAACGTCTTCCATTCTATACTACCTCATCATGATCCCCACAGACCAACACATCATATAACAATGTATTCTATATTTCAAACATAGTACTTCAACAGATACTTAAGCATGATCAACGTATCAATTTTATACCATCCATACATCAACATCTTGACAATTAAAACTTGTTCAATCAATAAAATGACTTCAACCAATAAGTATTATCTCTACAAGATAAAATTCGTAAACAGGATTCTAAGACATGCATTCATTAAGGTTAAAACCTTGCATCATGATTGTTATCCAATGTTCATCCCATCACAATATGTACTCGACATAATTCCACAGTTTTACACTTTTCTCTATTGGATCAATGGTTTCCAACAATTAACAACCCTACCAAGTCATCAATAACAACAAATGGGCATAAACATCAACCAACAACATTACTTTTGGCTACCCTATACAAAGGTGATAACAAAATTACCACCACACAACATACTCCAACTATTTAAAATAGATTGAAAACTAGCATTAACACTGCCCTTAACAACATCATTAACAATAAGTCTTATGTCTTCTCAATTGATATCAATACTAGCATTGTAAAGACACAGCGCATACTTCCAAATATACTAGTAGGTTGCAACAACGTAAATAGCAATTCTAATCAACTTCCAAATTAAAGTCGCTAGTCAACACGATTAAATTTTCTCTATTAATCCGTTAGATTAGAACATCTTTAAACAACCAGCAAAGTTTCTTTAACAATAACAGCAGTCTACCTCATCTTAATGTTCTAACCATGCATCAGGGTTTAAAACCTTAAACATTATCGGGGGTCATAAGCACTTTTAAAGCAAAGCAACAGATTATAAGCATGTACATTAACACATTTAATCATCCCCACTATGGGGTACTCTACATCACTAGAGGTTCATTTAATCTTAAGCTAAAGGTAACAATTACACTTAATTGATTCAACTCGTAAATTAACTAAGGAGTACATCATTTCTATAAACCACATTGTTACATACTACATAACATGCTAAACAACAATTTTCACTTTTAACAAGTAATTTCAGTCAAACGAATACTTACTTTATTTGCAGCATTTTTCTTTTAATACTCAACCAAAACTCACAAAGAAGCTTGACTCTCAAATTTGCAATAGGACATGACTCCAAAACACATTTCAATCTTAAAGACTCCCACAGGAGGGAACCAAGCGATCAAGTAAACCTTTAGGAACAAAGGCACAAAACATAAATCGACACAACTTAACTTTTTACACACGCTTCAATAACTTCTTTTAAACTCAGAGCAAGACAAACAAGAACCAAAAACTAAACCTTTCTTTGCAAGGCAACCAACTAAACAGGTGTCAAGGTCAAAAGGCGACCAAAGACGCGCAACACAAAACTCTCCTTCTTTGTCTTCACCCAAAGAAGACAAAACCAAGAAACACCGAAGGCACACTCATGAAAATCCAAATTCCAAACACTTTTCTTCTTATTTCAATCAACTAAAACCAAGAGAACCAACCAAGACCGACCGTCAGAACGATAAAGAACATCCGAAGGAATCTACCACCAATCTCTTCTATTTGACTCCAATCAACTACCCGATCCACGACAGAAAGGGTAAGCACTACTCCTACAGGGGTTAATAATTCTTCGGTGATGGCGGTAACCGGCCACACCGTCAAACCACACCCTTACTATGAACAAAAAGAGGTGACCGAAAACCTTTCGGCACCACAACCCCACTTCATCACAAATGAAGAAACTCAATCAAATCCATCATAAATATAGCATTATACCTCATCAAAAGTAGCATTCAACATCAAAGCTTAGATACAATATTTAAACGGAAAGCAACGGTACCCACACCCTTTCCTACTGTGCATCCATGTGTGTCAAATTTTAAATTAGTTATTCCACTAACACAAATTTTAATGTTGCTATCCTATGGCAAATTTTTTTTTAAGTATAACCTAAGCCATGTTTCTAAGTTATCCCAAATCACATTTTAGTTGAACCTATGGTATTTCACTAAGTTGATACACCACGGACCTGAAGCCCGCTCTGATACCAACTGTAACACCCTACAAATCTAAACTGTCGTACAAGAAAATTTCGACAGCATCTCCCCTAAAATTAGGACAAAACTGAAGCGACAACAAGATTCATAATAAACATTACAAACAGGAATAACATAAAAGCATCAATACTAGAGATAACAAGTCTAAATCAACCAGAAAACAAACATAAACGTAAAATAGCTCCAAAGAGGACATCAACAGGTCTATGATTAATAAAGTTTCAGCAAGCTAATGAATTATTAAATGCACTAGTCCATGTGATTCGTGATGACCCCGGAGGGTTGATTGTGCTACTAAGCCCACCCTTCAAGCTTACGACTCGCGAGAACTACATGAAAACAACAAAATAACAAGGGGTGAGATTGGGTAATCTCAGCAAGCGGAACAACTTCTAACAAATAACACAGCCACAGTAAAACTAGCATACCAAATTCCTCATGTCCAATACCACATTACAGAGTCCACACAACCTCAGTAGAATGCATATGATTGTGCACATGCTTATGCCATGATCTTCCTCACCGTGCCCTTTCTCAGGAACACACGGTGTTGTACCGGTACGGTCGCGCACGCTGGCATCGACAAACTTCCAATGCATGATTATGCAGTTAATGCTTCATGCATAAATACATTCATAACTTCCCACTCTGAATTCACATGCTTGCCACACAACCTCAGTAGAATGCATATGATTGTGCACATGCTTATGCCATGATCCTCCTTACCGTGCCCTTTCTCAGGAACACACGGTGTTGTTGTACGTCTGATCGCGCCAAGGCGTCGACAAACTTCCAATGCATGATTATGCAGTTAATGCTTCATGCATAAATACATTCATAACTTCCCACTCTGAATTCACATGCTTGCATACCATCAAATAACATGGATAAAATGCGAACATCATTAGGATAGAATATCTCAACAATTCATCTTGCAGACAACATCTTTCTTCATTCTTACTCATGATTCAAAAGCCAAACAACCACATCACAATGCAGGATAGGATATTGCAATCTCATAAACAAGTAGTTAAACCATGTAGGTGTGCTGCAATTAAGGTTTATATTGAAGACGAAACAAATAGCGAGTTATAGTTTAGCAAGACCGCTACTTCCACTTGCCTTTACCAACGTGGATGACGAACCTAGTTGCGTCCAGAAGGGGCACCACTTGAACAAGCATTCTTTCAGTATATAATAACATCATAATTGATCACACAATTCAAACACGCGTTTCCTACAACCCGTTCCCCTTTTAAAACACCGAAACCCCGATCTGTCCGGATCAAACAGCAGCACCCTCTCTTCACAATTTCGTATCTTTTTTTATACAGATCATAAAAATATAAAAAAATTACAGGAGCTAGATATTGACGGGATCTACAACTTTCATGAAGATCATAAATTTCAATTCCATTGTTAATTATGACTAAACAGACGTCCAACACAGTAGACGAAATCTGTTTCCAGATTCTGTTTGTCAACTTACAACAGCTGTAACTCTCAGACCATCGTCAAAAAAATTCTGAAAAAATTACAGAAGATAGATCTCGACGTTATCTACAACTTTCTAGTTATAGGTTTTGGCAGGAAAAATCGTCTAGGTCACGTAAAACTTGAAACAATCCGCGCTGCACAATCTCCCCTTCCAAAAACAGCACCACGTGAACATCTATCCTTTCCCCCATCAAGATCCATCCAAACCACTCACCACCAGATCTAATACACTCCTAATCCCTAGGTAGAACAGGGGTAAAAGATTGGGAATTTTACCTTGAGTTCCCCCTTGTGAACCCACGAAGAACACGCGACGATCCCCGGAGCGGAAATCTGTTCGTCCTCCTCGCCTCCACGGATCCTCTTCTCGTTTTCTCCTTCGCGTTTCGCGGTGGATCTTGAGCCACCACGCAAGGGGAGGAAGAGGTGGAGTGGGGCGGCTGCTAGGGGGAGAAAGGGAGGCGCCTTAGGGTTTGGGGGAGGGGTGCCACTTAAAGGGGGAGGTGGGCCGGCCCACCAAGGCATGGGGAGGAGAGGGGGAAAAAGGAATTCCCGGCCCAGGCCCAGGTTGCCTCAACCCAGCGGAAACTAGCCCAAAACTCCAATTTTTAATATTAAATTGCCGCATATTCTTCAATTATTTCATTCCCCGACAAAACCCTCTTTCTTTCCGGAACAACCAAGAAAGAAAACCCTAGGATCGCTCTCAAATTCTAGGGCATCACAGGGGACTTGGTCGATGGAAGTGTTTGACGATGCCGCTACCACCATTGTCGACTCCACAGAAAACACTGGCCATCGTTGTGATTGATCTACAAAAACAGTTGAAGGCCCCTACCTGGCGCGCCAACTATCGAAGGTTAGAAAATCGACGGTAAATTTGTAATTGGGTACCTTCGGGGTTCGCAGGATCAATAGACACAAACAAGGCAAAGAATTAAACAGGTTCGGGCCTCTGAGAAGAGTAATACCTTACTCCTGTTGTTTTAGCACTATTGGATCGCTCACAGCGTAATACAAATCTGGGGGGTGTAATTTCTGGTTACAAGATGGGAAAAACTACTGCTAAATCTAATCTGGCTATTAGTATCTAGCAGGTGCTCTCCTCGGGCTTCTTTATGCGCATGCTCCAATGGCTTCTTCTCTCAGGGCTCGGTCCCCTTGCTCCGTGCATCTCCTCTGTATTTATAGCTGGGTACACCATCTTCTTGAGATATCGCCGGATGAGGACTCCATATTTTTCTTCATCGGGGATCTTCGTTCTGAGATCCTCATCGGCAATTGATTTTCCTTATATGCTCAGCATACTCGATCTGGTCTCCTCGTTATGGGAGTAGGATCGAGTCCTTCCAAATGTAGAGATACCTTTTCCGTTAGCCTGTACTCCCGTAGAGATAGGGCTCTCGGCGTTTGGGATACATGGTACGATTTCCGTCTTTTCAACGTGCATGCCTATCCCATATTTAGATATTCGACAAAGTCTTCCATGTGCCTTTGCCATGTTTGGCAATTGCGCAAGTCATGTCCTAGTGCATTATGCAGAGGACACCACTTTCCATTTCCTCTATTCGAAGTGGAAGCTTGGGGTTTGGCTGATCGTTTGTCCAACCAGTCTTCTTCTTCTAAAGCTGTTTATCCTTGGAATAAATAGGTCATTCAAAGACGCCTGTGACCTCTCTTTGAGAGATCTTTTTTATCTTTTTATTATTTTTCCTTTTCGATCTTTAGGTTTGAAAGATTTTTTAGGCTTAGCATCATTGGAAATTTTCAAACCTGGTTGAGGGCGTGTATGGCCCTTATCAACCATACGGTTCCATTCAACCATCTCATGTGCATCAGAGTACTGATCAACCATATCAAATAGTTCTAATATGGTGGATGACGAATGAATGTTAAGATCTTCTATGAAGCGCTTGTAACGTATAGCCTATTTAAACGCACGAATCACAAAATCATCAGATATGTTAGGAATAGTGTTACGAACTTCTACAAACCTCTTAATGAACTGACATAAATTTTTGTTAGAGGTTTGGCAAAGACGATGCAAATAATCTTTTTTTCCAGGTTTTGCAAAACAACTTTTAAAATTATTTAGAATGGCATGGGATAAATTTTTCCAATTGTATATGGATCCTTTGGGTTGATTAAATAACCAAGTTCTTACTATTCCTTTAAGAATAGTGGGAGATAATTCGCCATTACCTTCTCATCACCACCAGCAGCTTGGATGGCAGTAGTATAAATTTGAAGGAACTCTGATGGATTTTGAGTTCCATCAGAACTTTCCAATGGGTCCGTCTTGAATTTTTTAGGCCAAGTGATATTTTTAGCCCTAGTGAGAAGGCTTTACATCTTGTATACAACCCCAAACATGTACGCACGTCAGGTACCTGGTTGGTATATTCAGGAGAATAAGGTCATCGCTGACCACGATTAGTATTTTCACCTGGGCCAAGCCGGTCGAAAGCGCTTCTATGTTGTGGATTGCTCCTCTGTTGTTGGTTGGTACTTTATTGATGTCGACCGGACGCGGATTGATCCGCATAGGAATCAATCAGAGTTCTCATGGAAGGATATTTGCTCTGTACTTCTACAGCACTTCTTGCAGATCAGCAACTAAGGATCTTATAAGTGGCACATTATCTCCATCCATAAGTTGACTTAAAATGCATTAGTAATAATGCGAGTTCTGTCCATAGTGGTTTCCCCTTGCGGACTATTAGGGATTATATTTATGTCCATTACTGCCATTCTTAGAACCCGTGGCATGACTGGGAAGATCGATCAGGGATGACTTCCCGATAGATCTGTTCTACATGAGGTTCTCAGTTGGCCATCGTGATAAAGGTGTCTCACCTTTTCCACAGCCTTTTGCTTGGCAATCGCAAGACTCTCGCCTTGCTCCTAGGTGGCTTTTTCTTGAGCTTTGCGTTGTTCGTGTTCCGCTCGTTGCTCCTCCGTCTCCTCCATGACTGCACAAGTGCAAAATCTGGAGTTCATGGAAGGGTTGAGTACTCCCTCATCAGAGTATAACGACAGGTATAGTTGAGTTCAAAACTTCAGAGAAAATCTTCTGAAGATGTACTCTCATGGAAGTCATGGTTGTTCTTGTGAATTCATACATTTTGGACTTCCATAGGGCATGCACCCTGATCCTCTACCCCTGGGACAAGGGTAGGCACAGAGTCACTCTATATTCCTGAGTTCTCTGGAAATGGTGCTCCTGTCGTGGCCTCATCTGGTTTGGATGAAGTTGCCAACTTAGACGATTCCACCTTAGTAACATATTCAGAGTAGAAGTCACATTTACCTTCTTCTTCCTCCATAAAGTCATCGGTGGTGAGGTGAGCATAGTGAGCGAGATCAAATGAATTCTCTTCATCCATGGCCTTCGGCGACAACACATTACCTCTTTCAATGATGAATTATGATGAAGGCCCTCCTTGTAGCACCAACTATCGATGTTCAAGACCCGGGGGTTCCTTAATCGAGATTATGAATATGATACTGGTTTCCTTTTGTCTATAAAACAATATTGAAAGAGACTGAAAAAGGATGGAAATTATATTGTGGGTGTTTGTTTATAGAGTATAGACTTCTTCACACCAAGAAAACTCTATGCTATTTCACCTTTACACAACTTCTTATGATTGTGCCCACAATCTCTCAAGCTATATCCTGAATCCTTGCGAGAGTAACCTACTTATAACTTCTAAGGGATGGCAGTTATTATCTTTGAAGAGGTGTCTGCCCATCAAAAGGCATATTTTGATCAAAAAGGTGTCTTCTCACTAAAGAAGTGTCTTTTCGTCAAAGAGGCGCCTCTTTGTAGAGAGTAACTTCCAAACAGTTATTCTAGATCGGGGCTAGGTCGGGGCTATCAGAGAAAGCTTCTTCCGCACATAATCCCTATGCAAATATTCCTTCTCGACTTGGTTTAGGTCGGGGCTAGGATTTTCCTGATCCTTGCTTAGGTCGGGGTGATAAAGAACACAATGTTCGACTTGTAATATTTTCGAGGTCGACCTGGCCTTTTCTCGACCTAGTAGAAGCTCTGGTTTTGTTGAAGCTGTATTCTAGGTCGAGCATTTATTTTCATGGTCAAAAGTAATATTTGACTGATATGTTTATTGTGTCTCTTTGTTATATGGGCCGTATTTATGAGGATGTGACTAGCTTATCAAAAGACGTAATCATTAATGGCCTTCAGACAATCATCGTCAAAGTTGTTAACTGGTTCCTCTTGATTAGGAAGTTGTTGTCAACCAAATAAAGGTAGGGAGTACATACACCTGAGAGTATATATATACTCTTTTCTACTCCCGGGAGTAATTACTCTCTATGACGTATCTCATAACGTAGGGAGTATTTCGCGCAACGAAGGGTATGTATGTGTAGTATACAAGTATCTAAGGTAATCTAGGTGGTATTTACAATTTTTTAGAGGTGGTATGTACACTTTGGCACAACTATTTCACATAGACACCTTTAATCACTTAGCTCTTTCATAATCTTAACGATAAGCATCATCATAATATCAAGCATCATCCAAACATAACATTCTTCATCAAAGCTCAAATAACATTAAAACGTAATGCAATGATGAACCATTACCCATCCTACTGTGCTCCAAGTGTGTCAAATTTTAAATTAATTAACCCAATTATATCCAATTTTAAGGTTATTGTCCTATGGCAAAATTTTAAAGTATGGACGTAAGCCATGTTTCTAGATTATCCCAAATCGAAATTTTAGTTGACCCTATGGTATTTCACTAAGTTCATGCATCACGGTCCTGAAGCCCGCTCTGATACCAACTGTAACACCCCGGCACCTAGTATGCCGCGAATGTCACCACAAAGGATACGAGCAACAACCAAATCACATATTCAACATTAAATTACAGCAACTACGCTAATAACTTAAACAAAATTTCGACAACATGTGATGTGAACGGTGGCTCGATCTTCTGACAGGTAGAGGTAAGTCGATTGGTGGAGAACTCGACGTTGACGATTCGGATTCCGATCAGAACAGACCGAACACTGCAATCGCAAGCGAATCGACAACACGAGCAAGAACACAGAAGAGCAATCTGAAATTGTGAATTGAATTAAGCACACGAAGTTGGGGTTCTATAAACCGATGATCGGCGAAAAACTGACAATGTGTCTAGTCCAAATCTAAGCAAAACCCCCGGACTAAAGCGGCGGCTACGGAATTAATGAAAGTGAGGGCTAGAGGGGGCGCACACAACCTAGGCTTGGCCCCCCACACGCTTACAAGGCCCAAAACAGCCCAAAACAATAATTTCGTCCATTGTTTTGATGATTTCTGCCGACTCATGATGAATATGGAGCTGAGACCATATCCAATGGATAGATCTCATCGTTATCTTTCAAACAAGCATAAGAACTCCTCGATCGGACTTCGTATGAGAAAGTTATGCCCGTTTTAGTAAAGTGATGTCCGCTCACTCCGAACTGAACTTGGAGGCCGAATTGTGGATGACTTGGAGTTTGGATTGACTTGGCATGCTTCTCCCATGTTCCTAAGAAGTAAAACATCACAAATATTTAGTAGCATCCCATCCTCAATAATATTATTTTGATGAATAGCGAGAAACGAGCTCACCTCATGATTTAATTGACGTGCGCGAGCTCTTGTCATAGGACCATGATGTATGCGTGTATCCAAAGGAGTGATGTCCTTATCATCCTCCCCCTCTTGAATTGGAGTCGTCCTCGACTCAATCTCATTCTCTTCTCCCACGTACAGCCTTAAATCTGAAACGTTAAATGTGGGATTAACCCCAAAATCTGTAGGCAACTCAAGTTTATAAGCATTATCATTAATCTTTTCAAGTATTTTAAAAGGACCATCAGCTCGAGGCATTAAAAGGATTCTCAAATTTGGGAACCTATCTTTTCTCAAATGCAACCAAACAAGATCACCCGGTTCAAAGGATAAATGTTTCCTACCCTGGCTACCAGCAAGTCAATACTTTTCAGTCATCTTTTCTATGTTTTCCTTAGTTGTTTCATGCATTTTCAAAATTAATTCAACACGCTTCTTTGCATCTAAATTTACCTTTTCAGAAGTAGGCAAGGGCAAAAGATCAATTGGAGCACAAGGATTAACCTGTAACGCCCGTGTTTATAATTAAGCTTAATTAGGCTAACTAGGTGTGGATTAGTGCTCTGTAAAGTTTCCAGTTTGAATTTGGAGTTATTTGCCTTTGAATTCGGTTTTGTCGTTTCGTTTGATTGTTTTCCCCGATTGGAGTCTCAGAATCCGAAATCGGGTGAAATCTAAAATCGTGAGAGCTAGATCCCAAACCTAAGTTTTAAAACCTTTATCAGGACCCCTCGAACCTATTCCAATAGTCCTCAAGTTAGTTGATTGGAGAACCATCGCGAAAATTGTGAAATTCCTGAGTTTTTCTTTGTCGGCGGCAAGATCGCTTGATTTTGCTGCGGTACTACCGGCCAGCGGCAATCTTCGCCGCCAGGCAGATCTGCCGGCCGTGCGGCGGGGCCAGAGCCCTGTTTTACTCCTGTGCTTGTGGTTATCCTCTTACCTCGTTTCTCGTGCCCTCCCTACTCCCTCGAGACACCAGGGAGCACCTCCTCTCCCTCTCCCTCTCCTCTCTCATTTCTCCTCCTCTCCTCCTCCTTCTTCCTCTCCTCTTCCTTCTCTCTCTCCCTTGGAGCTCTCTCTCCCTCTGTCGGGACCCCGAATTTGCAAATCCGGACCCTCTGTGTATTCAGCACTAGTCCAGGAACGCGCTAGTGCACACAGTCTTAACATCGGTATATATCACAATCATACCAAACGATACTATCAGAGTACTTTATTTAAATAATCAAAGGGTTACTCGACCTTATGGCCAAGTTACAAATACATGCCTTGCAAGGCGAAACTTATTAAAAGAGAAATAACAAAGAAATGAAAATCAAATAAACCGTGGCGCCATCCAAAGATACCACGAGCAACCGACCGGGCTCGCATCCCTAAGTAGACGGGTCCTCTTGGAACTCCTCCTCCGAATCGGCGTAGTCTCCTCTTCAACTGGTATTGTGTTGAGGCAAGGGTGAGTACTTGGTACTCGACAAGTCATGCATGAATGCAGGCTAATATACTATATGCATGGCTTGGTACAAAGGAATAGCTCAGGGTATATTTGCGATGCTTGACTTTTGACAAGTAATAAAAGTAGATTCAAAGCGGTAGAAATAAGTAAAGCATAAATAACTTTTCAAGAAGTTTAACAAACATTTTTCCCATCCTACACCATATTTCCATCACCTTCCTTGTTAAACCAACCCATCTTTTCAAAACCAAGTTATTTTCGTAAAGTCTAACCCTTGATTGTAATTCCCGAGCATTGTCGATCTGTGGACTCGGCTATTCAAATAGATTCTACACTCTGCAGAGGTTATGCACTTTACCCACAAGATACAGTCAAACACCACAAAGGCGAGTTCCTCAGAATAAAGCCTTTGGAAGCCTCAAACAACACAGGTGGTCCTCTCCGGTCAGTGCTCTACACCATCCCTTCCCTTAGCCAAGGCGAAGTATGGGACCAACACACCGTTAGATGGGTACTGGCCACAGCCACGATACGCCCCCGTACAATCACACAAACGGTGTAATCGACACCCTGAGGCTCCACAAGTGAGTCCTTAGCGACTTAGTCAACTAGGGCCGTCCCATTCCAGCCATGTGGTTGCAAGTATGACCAGTTCAAAGGCTTGCAAGGTTAAGTCCTTAGAGTGACCAGGGCAAGACTACCCAAGAACCAAATCAACATTCCCAACGCCACATCGGCCCACTGATTACTCTTGCCACATGCCCTGGCCGAAACCGTTTATCAAACCCCGCTTGATTACCATGCACCACGTGCCATCAACATCACATGATACTTTTCCAAAACAGGTTCAATATATCATTAAGTCAATATTAACATTTGATTGTCCAAAATCATGTTATGAGCACGCAAAGAGTCTAAGCGATACTACAACGATCTAAACCCATGTTGGCAATTTAATAATGTCCAACTAGTAAACCACAACTAGGGTGACAAAGGGTCATGGCACATACTTAGATAATCAAGGTGTCATACAAAGAAATTGGTATTTATCTAACCCCCATGTTTAAACAAAATATCTTTCTAATTGAACTAGCATGCAATAGTTTAAATCAAAATAGATTTCAAATAGGATCAACATGGTCAAAGCACAACTTGCCTTCAAAAAGTACTTGCTCTTGGTCTTGAGTTGGATCTGAGTCAACACTTCTCCCTCGAATCCTTAGGCACTTCAACGTCTACTCGTAAAGCGTGCAAATAGCAAATACACAAATAAACACTAGGCAAAAGATCCCAAAACTCCAAATAAAATCCATAAACAGAGAGAACATAATTTTCTGGATTTTTAGAAACTGGAATAAATCAAATTTGGAGTTAAACGCAAAAGTTATGATTATTTAAAGTTTAAATAATCAATTAAATAATATTACAGAGAAAAACTTTAGTCCAAAAATTAAATAAAATTCTTATTTGAGTAGATCGGAATGTTATACAAATTTAGAAATTTGAATCGCTCAAATCGGAGTTGAAACGCAAAAGTTATAAGCGTTTGAAGTTTTGAAATTCAAATCAATTATTAAACCGATTTATTAAATCATTTTCTTTTTCGGAAATTAATTATTGCGTCAAGATGGACACGTGGCAGCCTTCGATTGGCTGGTGACGTCACCGGTCCATGGACTTGGTCCACGCTTGGCTCGGGTCTCACGGTGGACTCGGTCCACGGCCCACGCGTGAGGCCCGACATGTGGGTCCACTCGGGTAGCGTCATTCTTGGCGTCGGTGAGGCTCGACCACGGTCTTGCGACATGTGGGACCTTTGTGGCGTCATGGGTGGCGTCGGCGCTCGGCTGGGACGGCCGACATCTTGAGCCCCTCGACACGCGGGCCGCGTGTCGGCGTCCTGCACTGCCAGCGTCGCGTGGGCCAGCGACGCGTCGGTCCAACTTCCCGACACGTGGCGCAATCACGGCCGTTGGTTTGAAAATCAACGGCGCGGATTAGATCCAGGGTTAACACGTTGAAACTACTCGTTGATCGTGGGCGTTCGATTTAGATCGGACGGTCCAGATCTAATCCTATAATCGCCTCGCTAAAGACGTGGCGATTGTGAACCGATGGATCTTGATCCAACGGTCCAGATCTAAGCGGGTTTAGAACACGTGAACTCACCTCAACCGTCCGATCTGGATCTGACGGTCCACAGAGCTCGCGGAGTCCGGCGATGGCGCGGCGAGGCCTGGCACCGAGACGGAACGATGACCAAGGGCGCGCGGCGCTACGGGCTTCTCCGGCGAGATGAATCCTTCCTTTGGGTGCGTCTCGTCGGGGATCCCAGATCTGAGCTCCTTCTCGCGGAAGACGACGGACGATTTACGAAAACGGCGCAAACCTCGGCGGAGGAAGAGACAACTCCGCGGCGATTGCGGCTCAACGGCGGCGGCTGCGAGATGGCTCGGGAACGGGTGCGCAAGGATGAGGGCAACCTCGGGAACATCTCACGCTTTAAATAGCCTCGGCGTTCGTGCCCTAGACGGAAACCTAGTTCTTTCTGGCGGCGCGCGGCGGCGGAGTCCGGCTTCGGACTCGGCGGAGCAACGACTCTCAGCCGTCCACGTGGCGCGATCAACGGCCACGATCGACGCGGCGCGATCGGATCCGGGCGGATACGGCTCGAGCAGATGCGGGCGGATCTCACCGTTGGATCTTGATCCAACGGTTGGGATTGATTAGGGTTAGGAGTGGGTTCGGTCGAGTCACGTGGCTCGGTCGGACTCGAGTCCGACTTCGGGTTCGACTTCGGTCGGATGAACGATACTTGACCCGAGTTTGAATTTCCAGCGATTTAATATTTAAAATAATTCCGATAATTCATTTAATTCATTAAAAATAGCAAAAGACTCAGAAAAATTCCAGAAAAATTCTGGAAAATATTTTGGAACATTTTGGACTCAAATAAAATATTCTCAACAAAATTTTATTTGCAAAATTAAATTCTTTAATTATTTCAAAATGGAATAAATTTAAATAAATTCCAAATAAATCCAAATAAATTCCAGAAAATTCCAAAAATTCACCAAAGTGCCAAATCACACATGAATTTAGGAAAAGTAAAATTTTGGGGTGTTACAAACCTCCCCCCCTTAATAGAATCTCGTCCCCGAGATTCAGGGCTTACTACAGAACAGGTTTGGAAATTCTTTCTTCAAATCCTCTTGGCTCCCAAGTCGCTTCGCTCTCTGCATGGTTGCTCCATTGAACTCTACGTAAACGAGTTGACTTGTTTCTAGTTTCTCGATCCATTGTGTCTAGAATCCTCACGGGATGCTCCTTATAAGTCAAGTCCTCTTGCAACTCAATTGATTCTAGCGGTGTGCATTTCCTCGGGAACTCGAAGACACTTCTTCAATCGGGACACATGGAATACATCATGTACTCCTGCTAACGATTGTGGCAACTCCGGTGATAAGCAACTCGCCTCTGCGGCTCAAAATCTTAAATGGTCCAACATAACGGGTGCAAGTTTCCTTTGGCATGGAACCTCTTAACTCCCCCGAGAGGCGTAACTCGAGGTATACAAAGTCTTCTCGTTCAAAACTCAAGTCCCGGCGACGATTGTCAAGATAACTCTTCTGTCGAGATTGGGCTATCTTCAACCTTTCCCTAATCATAGCGACCGCTCTTCACCTCTTGAAGAATATCAGGCCCAAAGACACGGCGCCGCACGGTCTCATTCCAATTCAAAGGCGTCCCGACAGTGGTCGACCATACAAAGGCCTCAAAAGGTGACATCGTAAACTAACCCGATAACTATTGTTGTAATCGAACTCGGCATACGGCAAACTCTTATCCCAAGAGGTAGCATAAGCCAATGCACAAGCTCTCAACATATCCTCGAATCTGGTTGACTCTTTCTGGTCATCCATCCGTCTGTGGATGATAAGTCAGATCTTGAAGTTTAAACGGGTTCCCATGGCTTCATGCAACTTATTCCGTAACCTTGAGGTAAATTGGGTACCTCGTCCGATACAATCCTCTTTGGCACTCCGTGCAAACAAACAATCCCGATCATGTACAACTCGCTAATTTATCTCCCGAATAAGTGGTCTTCACGGGGATAAAATGGGCTACTTTAGTCAAGCGATCCACTATAACCCATATGGAGTCATAACCTCCTTGAGTCTTGACAAACCGGTAATGAAATCCATTCCGATTTCCTCCCACTTCCACTCAGGTATTTTCAGCGGTTGTAGCAATCCTGCTGGTCTACGATGCGATGCCTTGACTCTACGGCATACGTCGCACAATGCAACATGCTCAAGAACTTCACGTTTCATACTCGGCCACTGAATCTCTCCTTGAGATCCTGATACATCTTGGCGCTTCGGGATGAATCGAGTACTTGGAGTCATGGGCTTCTTCCAAAATCAGTTGCTTTAACTCCTTTTTGTTAGGCACACAAATGCGATCCTTCATCCACAACGTGCCTTGCTCATCCAACTTGAAGTCCTCTCGCTTGCCTTCCTCCTTGACGGACTTAATCCTGCGGATCTTGTCATCATCCTTCTCGTCCTTCTCGGATCTGATCCTCTAGGGTAGGCTTTACTTCTAATGCGCCAAGAATCCGCTAGGTACTACCTCAATCTTCATCTTACGAAAATCCTCACATAACTCATCCCGACTTGTGGCTAGCAACGTACTCACGGTATGGCTTTTCCGACTCAGAGCGTCGGCTACTACGCTGGCCTTCCGGGATGGTAATGGATTCCAACATTGTAGTCCTTGATCAACTCTAACCATCTCCTCTCGCCTCATATTCAGATCCGATTGGGTGAATATGTACTTAAGGCTCTTATGATCCGTATACACTTCACATCTGTTTCCAATCGATAGTGACGCCATATCTTCAAGGCATGCACTACGGCACTAACTCTAGGTCATGTGTCGGATAATTTTCCTCATGCGGCCTCAATCGCCTTGATGCATAAGTTTACGACCTTTCCATTCTGCATCAAGACACATCCAAGTCCTTGGCGCGATGCGTCACAATAAATATCGAAGCTTTGAGCAACATCAGGTAGAACTAACACCGTCTTGATGTCAATCGCTTCTTCACTCCTGAAATCCTTTCTCACATTCGCGTCCATGCAAACTTCTTTTCCTTCTTCAAAGAATTGCGTAAGAGGTTTCGCAATTGTCGAGAAGCCTTCAATGAAACGGCGGTAGTATCCCGCCATTCCAAGGAAACTCCGAATCTGGGTCACAGTCTTCGGCTGCTCCCAATGTAACACAGCTTCTACTTTGCTTGGATCCACGGCGACTCCTTCTGCGGTCATTACATGTCCAAGAAACTCCACCTTGTCCTTCCAAAAATCACACTTGCTGAACTTGGCGAAAAGTTCTTTGTTCCTCGGCTTTTCCAAAACTCGCCTTAAGTGTTCGGCATGTTCATCCTCTGTCTTGGAGTAGATTAGGATATCGTCTATGAACACGATTTACGAACTTGTCCAAATATTCCATGAACACCTTATTCATCATATTCATGAAATAAGTGGCGCATTAAATCGAGTCAAAGGACATAATCAGAACTCGTAATGTCCATATCTTGACGAGAATGCGATCTTGAATATCCTCGATCGGATCTTCAATCGATGGTATCCCGATCTCGAGATCAATCTTGGAGAAAACTCCGCTCCTCTCAACCGATCAAACAAATCATCAATCCTGGGTAGCGGATACTTATTCCTCACGGTGACTTCATTGAGTGCACGGTAGTCAATGCACATCCACGAAACTCCCGTCCTTCTTCTTGACAAACAAAACTGGTGCTCCCCACGGCGACTAACTCGGCCTCGATAAATCCTTTCTCCATTAACTCTTCTATTTGTTTCTTCATCTCTACCAACTCCTCGGTAGACATCCGATAGGGTCTCTTTGCTATCGGTCTTTGTGCAGTACAAGCTCTATTACAAACTCTATGTCCCTGTCGCGGCATACTGTAGATCTTCGGGAAAACATCCGGGTACTCATTCACTCTTGAGACATCCTCTATGCTGATTGCCTTGGTACTGTTAACCATCAACTGTCCATCTCTAACTGCGAGTGGCTTGAAATTCCACTTTCTTCCCACACGGGCTCTCAATCGAGATAGTCCTTCGTCCACAATCCAATACTGACCTTGTGCTTGGATAACCAATCCATTCCCAATATAACATCTAAGGTTTGGGTCTCCAAAATTATAAGGTTTGCTAGGAACTCTATTCCATCTATTAGTATTCTCACTTTAACATCCTACTTCCGTTCGGAGTTCGAACCAGGGGTTTGAACTAAAAGCATGCACTTAAGTCTTGCAATTCTCAAGTCATTTCTAGTAGCAAAGCCTTGCGAAACAAACGAATCTGAAGCTCGAGTCAAACAAAGCTGCAGGTGTATCGAGTTAACAAGTAACTTACCCAAGACGACGTCCGTAGCATTCTGCGGTGCATCTGCGGTGACATGGTTGACTCGGCCTCTCACCACGGTGCAGGGTGTGGCTCCTGGTCTTTGGCGTCCTAGCTGGGGTGGTTCCTAGATTGAAGCGAATCGGGTCGCCTCGCTGTCTTCTTCGGACAAGCTGTTGGCAAAGTGTCCTGGCTCGTTGCGCTTGTAACAGCGCCACTGTTCCTTGCCGATCGCTCGAGTAGTGTTTCTAGCGGGGGCTGGGGTTTGGTAGTTACGATTGGCAGGTCTTGGTGCCGGGGATGGTGTCCTCGTTGCATTACGTGGTTGGAATCGAAGAATTGATTTGGTGCAACTCTCAAGCCGCTATTGCGTTCCTGGCGTGATCCTTCTTTGTTGCATCCTGCGCTTCTGTTCTCATCCAGTTCCTTGCGCTTGTCCTCAAGAATAAGCGCCTTATTCATCAATTCTTGGAAATCTGGAAAGGTGTGGGTGATCAACCCTACTTGCAATCTGAGTTGAGTCCCTTCATAAAACGAGGTATGCCTGGATTTATCCGTCGCTACATCCTCAGTGCGTAGCGTGCTAGGCTGGGTGAACTTGTTCGGTAGTCGGCCACCGGTGATTACCTTGCTTGATGCTCTGAACTCCTCCTTCTTAAGGTCCATGATTCCTTCAGGCACGTGATCTGTCGGAATGCATTGTGAACTCTTCCCAAGTGATATCTTGAGGGTTCTCTGCGTGGTGCGAAGTTCTCCCACCATTCGTAATTTGTTCCTTCCAGGTGATGAGAAGCGTAAAGTACCTTCTCATTTCCTATGCATTGAGCTATGTGTAGCTTCCTCTCAATTGATCTTAACCAATCATCGGCCTCCAATGGATTGGCATTCCCAGAGAAAGTGGGTGGGTGAGTTCTCATGAACTCGATGACCTTGTATTCTGGCGTGGTCCCCGATTAACTTGATTAGCGTGGCCTGAGCAAAGGACGTGCTGCATTTGTTGCATCATAGCATGCATCAACCGAGTCCGGGCAGCAAGAAAGGCTCCAAAACTCTGCATATCAACCGGTGGTGCTTTGGTGCTCCATCATTGGGGTTTTCTACTGGGCGAGATCCACTCCCATTGCTTCCAAAGTTTCCACGGGTGTTCACCATCTGTCGATTTGCTCTAGGTTTAGAGATGAGAGGGAAACAAGAATAGACAAGTAGTATGGAACTTATGCGGGGCGAAAGGGGTAACTTTAAGGTCCAACTTTATTATTAATAACTTGGTATGGCTGCTTACAATGCCTAAGGGCCTTGCAACACATACTGCACACTCAGCAAACAATGAAAATCCAAATCGAACTAACTCTGGAGTCTAACGCCTAAAGGGTGACTCTTTCTTCTATGACGCGACTCGGCGAAGGAGTCTCACTATAGAACCTATGCTCACTCATCGAGAAAACCTCCACGGCCTGGGTACGGGTGCTGTGGCATAGGCGCGAAACGATCGCCATGTCCAGCAACTGTGTCCTCTGTGGTAGTCGAAGAAGCGGTGTCCTCATCGAGATCTGACTCCTCTGGATCTGGCTCGTGTAGCTCGAGTACTGGCTCCGGGTCTGGTCCGTACAAAGTCATCTCCAGCTCGTCAATCCTTCGCAGAAGATGTGCCACATACTCTTGAGCTTCCCGCCATCTGTCACAAGAGTGCTTTACGTAAGAACCCGGAATCTTTAAATTGTGACAAGGTAAGGGAAAATTTCAGCAAGAGACAAGAAAAGAGAGAAGGGGATAAGTCGAGATGTCATTTCTTGCCTTCACAAATTTTTAGCTTTAGAAAATAGGTTTTATCCTCACTACGACCATTCTAGCTTAGGGTTGAGCCTACAGTCAAGTATGGCTCTGATACCACCTCTGTCGGGACCCCGAATTTGCAAATCCGGACCCTCTGTGTATTCAGCACTAGTCCAGGAACGCGCTAGTGCACACAGTCTTAACATCGGTATATATCACAATCATACCAAACGATACTATCAGAGTACTTTATTTAAATAATCAAAGGGTTACTCGACCTTATGGCCAAGTTACAAATACATGCCTTGCAAGGCGAAACTTATTAAAAGAGAAATAACAAAGAATGGAAAATCAAATAAACTTCGTGGCGCCATCCAGTATACCACAGGCAACTGACTGGGCTCGCATCCCTAAGTAGACGGGTCCTCTTGGAACTCCTCCTCCGAAACTGGCGTAGTCTCCTCTTCAACTGGTATTGTGTTGAGGCAAGGGTGAGTACTTGGTACTCGACAAGTCATGCATGCACGCAGGCTAATATACTATATGCATGGCTTGGTACAAAGGAATAGCTCAGGGTATATTTGCGAAATGCTTGACTTTTGACAAGTAATAAAAGTATATTCGAAACAAGAAGAAATAAGTAAAGCATAAATAACTTTTCAAGAAGTTTAACAAACATTTTTCCCATCCTACACCATATTTCCATCACCTTCCTTGTTAAACCAACCCATCTTTTCAAAACCAAGTTATTTTCAGAAAGTCTAACCCTTGACTGTAATTCCCGAGCATTGTCGATCACAGTGGACTCGGCTATTCAAATAGATTCTACACTCTGCAGAGGTTATGCACTTTACCCACAAGATACAGTCAAACACCACAAAGGCGAGTTCGTAACAAAGCCTTTGGAAGCCTCAAACAACACAGGTGGTCCTCTAGGTTCGTGCTCTACACCATCCCTTCCCTTAGCCAAGGCGAAGTATGGGACCAACACACCGTTAGATGGGTACCTGGCCACAGCCACGATACGCTCCCCCGTACAATCACACAAACGGTGTAACTGACACCCTGAGGCTCCACAAGTGAGTCCTTAGCGACTTAGTCAACTAGGGCCGTCCCATTCCAGCCATGTGGTTGCAAGTATGACCCAGTTCAAAGGCTTGCAAGGTTAAGTCCTTAGAGTGACCAGGGCAAGACTACCCGAAGAACCAAATCAACATTCCCAACGCCACATCTGGCCCACCTGATTACTCTTGCCACATGCCCCGGTCGAAAACCGTTTATCAAACCCCAGTTGATTACCATGCACCACGTGCCATCAACATCACATGATACTTTTCCAAAACAGGTTCAATATATCATTAAGTCAATATTAACATTTGATTGTCCAAAATCATGTTATGAGCACGCAGCAGGTCTAAGCAGTATACTACAACGATCTAAACCCATGTTGGCAATTTAATAATGTCCAACTAGTAAACCACAACTAGGGTGACAAAGGGTCATGGCACATACTTAGATAATCAAGGTGTCATACAGCAAATTGGTATTTATCTAACCCCCATGTTTAAACAAAATATCTTTCTAATTGAACTAGCATGCAATAGTTTAAATCAAAATAGATTTCGAAATAGGATCAACATGGTCAAAGCACAACTTGCCTTCAAAAAGTACTTGCTCTTGGTCTTGAGTTGGATCCTGAGTCAACACTTCTCCCTCGAATCCTTAGGCACTTCAACGTCTACTCGTAAAGCGTGCAAATAGCAAATACACAAATAAACACTAGGCAAAAAGATCCCAAAACTCCAAATAAAATCCATAAACAGAGAGAACATAATTTTCTGGATTTTTAGAAACTGGAATCGTCAAATTTGGAGTTAAAACGCAAAAGTTATGATTATTTAAAGTTTAAATAATCAATTAAATAATATTACAGAGAAAAACTTTAGTCCAAAAATTAAATAAAATTCATATTTGAGTAGATCTGAATTTTATACAAATTTAGAAATTTGAATCGCTCAAATCGGAGTTGAAACGCAAAAGTTATAAGCGTTTGAAGTTTTGAAATTCAAATCAATTATTAAACCGATTTATTAAATCATTTTCTTTTTTCGGAAATTAATTATTGCGTCAGCATGGACACGTGGCAGCCTCTGATTGGCTGGCTGACGTCAGCCGGTCCATGGACTTGGTCCACGCTTGGCTCGGGTCTACGGTGGACTCGGTCCACGGCTCCACGTGAGACTGACATGTGGGTCCACTCGGGTAGCGTCATTCTTGGCGTCGGCGAGGCTCGGCCACGGTGCGACATGTGGGACCTTTGGCAGCGTCATGGGTGACGTCGGCGCTCGGCTGGGACGGCCGACATCGCGAGCCCTCGACACGCGGGCCGCGTGTCGGCGTCCTGCCTGCCAGCGTGCGTGGGCCAGCGGCCGACCGCGTCGGTCCAACTTCCCGACACGTGGCGCAATCACGGCCGTTGGTTTGAAAATCAACGGCGCGGATTAGATCCAGGGTTAACACGTTGAAACTACTCGTTGATCGTGGGCCGTTCGATTTAGATCGACGGTCGGATCTAATCCTATAATCGCCTCGCATAAAGACGTGGCGATTGTGAACCGTTGGATCTTGATCCAACGGTCCAGATCTAATCGGGTTTAGAACACGTGAACTCACCTCAACCGTCCGATCTGGATCTGACGGTCCACAGAGCTCGCGGAGTCCGGCGATGGCGCGGCGAGGCCTGGGCACCGGAGACGGGAACGATGACCAAGGGCGCGGCGCTACGGGGCTTCTCCGGCGAGATGAATCCTTCCTTCGGGTGCGTCTCGTCGCGGGGATCCCAGATCTGAGCTCCTTCTCGGCGGAAGACGACGGACGACGACGGAAAACGGCGCAAACCTCGGCGGAGGAAGAGACAACTCCGGCGGCGATTGCGGCTCAACGGCGGCGGCTCAGGCGAGCTGTCTCTGGGAACGGGTGCGCAAGGATGAGGGCAACCTCGGGGGACATCTCACGCTTTAAATAGCCTCGGCGTTCGTGCCCTAGACGGAAACCTAGTTCTTTACGGCGGCGGGCGCGGCGGCGGAGTCCGGCTCGGACTCGGCGGAGACGACGACTCTCAGCCGTCCACGTGGCGCGATCAACGGCCACGATCGCACGGCGCGATCGGATCCGGGCCGGATCACGGCTCGAATAAGACGGCGGATCTCACCGTTGGATCTTGATCCAACGGTTGGGATTGATTAGGGTTAGGAGTGGGTTCGGTCGAGTCACGCGTGGCTCGGTCGGACTCGAGTCCGACTTCGGGTTCCGACTTCGGTCGGATGAAACGATTTGACCCGAGTTTGAATTTCCAGCGATTTAATATTTAAAATAATTCCCAGTAATTCATTTAATTCATTAAAAATAGCAAAAGACTCAGAAAAATTCCAGAAAAATTCTGGAAAATATTTTGGAACATTTTGGACTCAAATAAAATATTCTCAACAAAATTTTATTTGCAAAATTAAATTCTTTAATTATTTCAAAATGGAATAAATTCAAATAAATTCCAAATAAATCCAAATAAATTCCAGAAAATTCCAAAAATTCACCAAAGTGCCAAATCACACATGAATTTAGGAAAAGTAAAATTTTGGGGTGTTACAAACCTCCCCCCCTTAATAGAATCTCGTCCCCGAGATTCAGGGCTTACTACAGAACAGGTTTGGAAATTCTTTCTTCAAATCCTCTTCGCGCTCCCAAGTCGCTTCGCTCTCTGCATGGTTGCTCCACTGAACTCTACAGAAACGAGTTGACTTGTTTCTAGTTTCTCGATCCATTGTGTCTAGAATCCTCACGGGATGCTCCTTATAAGTCAAGTCCTCTTGCAACTCAATTGATTCTAGCGGTGTCTGTTCCTCAGGAACTCGAAGACACTTCTTCAACTGGGACACATGGAATACATCATGACCTAGGTGTGAATGCCAACCCTAGCTCTTCTTTGACTTGTAATCGTTCTTTACGTCCTAGTTAAACTCTAGAAACCCTAGTTGTTGTGGTGCATAGTCGTTTTCCGAGTGGTTAAACCTAGGTCAAGGGTAGAAGAATCCTTCCATGTGATCGAGTAGTTTCTGTAACCCTGATCTACGCTTCGTTGGACTCATTCGCTGCAAGGAGTCATTTCTGGAGTTCCGGAGTCCTTCCTCTCGGAACCCTAACTCCGGGAAGTCGGGAAATGACCTGCGGATGTTTTCTTAGAGCCTCGGAAGTCGTTTCTTGCGGGAGAATCGAGTTTGAACTCAATTCGGGATGAAAGTTGGATTCGGAAAGTATATTTAGGTTTTCGGGTAGTAGAAGTCAAATAGCGTATTTCGGAGGTTCCAATCAGTAGTTAGATCACGTAGGACCTTAGTGTTCTAGCGGGCCTAGTGCGCGTGTTGCGAAATCCGTTTTCCCGTAGGATTTGCAAAAGTTGCACTCTGGGCATTCGGAACGATTTCAAGTTCCGAAGTCCCAAAGCTCGCAGGTCTAGCGCACTTAAGTCCCTAGAGTAGTAGAGAACCCGTTGCCGCGATGAAACTCGAGTTTCGACACCCTCTGGGTCAAAATCCATTTTCGCGCCGCTATCGGGAGAGAAAGGATCCAAAAAGTGAGATTTTGAGCAATCGAACTCGAAACTTGACGAAACCTGCGTGAATAGGTCCCATGGGTCCCCAGGAACCTATCCATGCACTTACGTCGAAGTTCCGAAGTCTTTTGGACGAAATCTCAATTTTTGGGATTTTGGACTCGGGGAGAGCGGCACTATCATTGGTGTGAAGGCGATCGCCGGAGGGTCCGACACTACCGGGTTTAGAGCGCCGGTAGTTATTTTCCAGAGAGCGACCCATTTCGGTTTCTGACCAGCGGCACTACCGGGAAATCCAACCGGTACTGCCGGCCAGAGTGGCACTACCGCCCAATCAACAATGCTCGCCTCCGGGAGAAAATTTAGAATTTCCTTTTCCGTCTAGGTTTTCGTTTTCCGTTTCGCTTCTTTCGGATTTTGATTGCTTCTTCGCCTATTTTGATCGATGATTTTGGGTCTCGTTGCTTTTCGTGTAGACGTAGGCGCTTGAACGTCGCCGACGATCCCGACTACGTCCCGAGACCGATTTCACCGAAGAGCAAGCAGTAAGCGCCTCCTTGACCATTTCCAATCCCATATTTGCAAATTCTTACTTTTGATTGCCAAAACTACTATGCATGCTCATAAGTTTACTAAAAGTGATAATTTGTGGGAAGCAATAGTTAAGCGAAAATTGTTGGATTACCTCAATCTAATCTGAATATGCAATCCTTGATAGACTTAAGAATAATTTAGACACATTAGTAAGTGTCGAGGGTATTAAAGAATAATAGTTGCATATGCTTAGTTCCACAATAGAATTGGTTGCGAGGAGATCATGACGTTCTTATTCATAAACTCCTGGAACTATAGGATGGAGTGAAGGGTGTCAGGTTGGAATTGGAGATTTTGGGGTTTTGTTGGAAAAAGGGAATGGTTGCGTGAGTAAAATGGAAAAACTTGGAGAGTTTAGACCAAGGCGAGATGTTTGGTGGTTCGGAGTTGGTGGTATTTGACCGGGTAATGGTTCCGGTTGGTAGGCTGGTTTCAGGTTCAGATTGGTTGTCAGGCCGTTGGCTGGTTTGGAGTGGTTTGGTCTGAGTTGGTCCCTTGCTATGGGGAGATTGAAGGCTAGTGTGTGCTCGGTGGGGCCGCTAGTGTCGATCCTCTGTGGCCATAGCAAGTGGGTTTGGAAGATCTCGCCTGAGTCACCCTAAGGACCGAACTTGGTGCTATTTACTGGGTATAATTCGTGCAACCACATGTGCCAGTATGGGATGGCCTCAGCCTAGTACGGGGAAAAGGGATCTGACCCTGCATTTTGGAGGGCAAAGAGGATTGGATGCACTTGTGGTGTCGGTGCATTCTAGGGACTTTCTTGTCGAGGCATCGAAGGAAAGTTTACCCAATACAACGGTAATGCCTACTACAGGGAGGTCGTGGGCTAGTGGGTGTCTATGGGAACCACTGGCGGCCTCTGTGGCTGTAGTTAGGGATGCACGTTACCGGGCCGGTGCAGGATTAAAACTCCAATCTCTCGAAAGGTTCCGTCACTGTCTAGCAAATTGGGTACTTCGGTATCGCGAGGCATGGATGACATGACTGCTAGAACGTGTCATGTGGGTACTGATGTAGCCTCTGCAGAGATAAATAAACTAATCGATTAGCCGTGCTCACGGTCATGAGCAGCTTGGAAAGTATTATCAAGTATAGATTTTGGGTCTGGGTTGACTTCTGGGGAAATGGGTTTTGAGGTTAGATTGTGTTGGTCAGGTGTGTGTTTGGATCTTGGATTCGGATAAGGTGCAGGTGGTTGGTTGTTTTGGTGAAAGGAACGGTTGGATGGTTGATTTGGTTAATGGTTTATCTATTACTATTTGTTTGAAATGTTTTCTTGACTTCTTTTGTAAAAATGCGAATGTGAATCTATTATCATATTGCAAGCAAAATCTGCTTTGTGCTCAAAAGACTAGTGTAGAAACCTATTATTCATTGATTTAACCTACATTTTATATGTTTATATTCCATACACTAAAGTCTTGCGAGTACATACGTGTACTCACCGTTTGCTCTAACGGACTTTGGTCAGAAGGAGAAGAAGCAGGTAATGATGCAGATGTTCTAGGCAGTCGCGATTCTCTGTTGGCCAGCGATTCTCTTTGGGGCATAGCTGGGTTATCATCCAGCCAGTTGCCTGGGGGTGGAGGTACACTGCGTGTTCTTCTTTTGGAGTTTCCGCTGGCGTTGGAGGATTATTTTGGACTTGTGCCGGCTGTAAGCCGAGACTTGTAAAGTTAAACTATTGTAATAACGTTACCTTTCATGTGTAATATATTTACTCTTGCATAGTTGAGACCTGTCTTGTATGACAACGCGTGGGTACTGGAGCTCTTGATCCAGGGAACCAAGATACAATGCACGCGATTGCGGAAGCTCGAGTTGGGATCAATCAGTTGGCATGTACACTCCTCACGAGTTTTGCCGATTAATTGGCCCCAATCCGAGTACGGAGTCGGTTTAACGGTCAGGAGACGTTACGGGTTGCATTAATCTTCTGACCAATGCAACAGTAATGTCCTACACCGCTAATCTGATTCCGGAGCCCCCACAAGAGGTGGTATCAGAGCTATGTTAAAACTGAAAGGATAAAGTAGATCGCTAGATAATAGAACTTAGGAATGAGTTTTCCCAGGTGAGTTATTTTAATTTAGTATTCTTAATTGTGAAATGGTAGAATGCTAGCCTTTTCCCCTCTATAGCTTCTTTTACGATTTGAATCTTCAAAGTGAATTTCCTCTTAGTGATTTTCATACTTTGTTTTCTTGGAAAGGAGAGAAGTAGAAAACTGGGATTCATTCTATTCCCTATCTCACTCAAAACCTAAAGATAGAGTTTGCGGAAGACTTAACTATTCAACAGTTAGTTACTCGTTGTTTAAGGACAAGATTAAGGCTTGGTGTGGCTTTCATGATTGTTTTGTGTGGTAGTTGCTTGGTTTCCTCTTTTTTTGGTTTGTCTCCGTTGAGGTTTTGCTAACTAGTTCTTTTCTTGCTTTTAGATGTCGGGACGTTGGGAACCTCGTTTCTACACGCGTGCTATCCTAGAGGGTTCTGTTCAGGCCACCCTTTGGGAGATGATGCGCCGTGTTGGGTTCACTGAGCCACCAGAGTTCATGATCTCAAGCGCTGGACTTAGCCCAGCATCCTCTCTTTTTGTGGCAGAGGTCACCATTCGAGGTCGTCTTGCAGGAGAGCAGACACGTCTCTACTATGGCACAGCTCCGAGTCCTCTCGCAGCGTTGCTAGATGGGGCGTATAT
Organism: Rhipidocladum racemiflorum; assembly: GCA_036346355.1. Taxonomy (NCBI): domain Eukaryota; kingdom Viridiplantae; phylum Streptophyta; class Magnoliopsida; order Poales; family Poaceae; genus Rhipidocladum; species Rhipidocladum racemiflorum. Next base: position 51,047,000 of record CM070589.1, read on the forward strand.
GGCAATCCTTCGACTCCGTTTCGACCTTCCCGAGCTGTCGCAGATGTTTCCGAGTTGTCCCTCCCGTGAGTCGGATGGCCAGGCAAACCTCTATGCACAGGTGAATCCGCAGATGGATTTAGTGGAAGCTTGGCAGGTTGGATGCGTCGCTGTTGATGTACCTGCTTCGCCTTCGGGACGAGCTTCTGGTCGCTCGCCGTCGTATTTCCGAGCTAGAGAGCCATATGGCACCGTTCGTCAACCATGGCTTCTTCACCACTGAGATGATCTACGGGGAGCACGATGAGCTTGAGCCGGCAGAGGAGCTTCCTCGCCCTTACGGATCCTACCGTCGGGTCTCCCGCAATGCCAGGATGTCTGTGCGAGGCAGCAACCGTCGTCGCGTCTCAGCTGTGCGCCCTGGAGCCTCGTCGAGTGCAGCACCGGGTCGTAACCTTGTCTTTGGCTGTCGTGAGTACGAGCTGATGTACCCGGTGGAGTCATCTACTTCTTCTGCAGCTCCAGGCCCTTCCGATGCTCCTGCCGAGAATGGTGGGGATGTGTAGACCTGGATTTTAGGAGTCCTCTGTGTAATAGGTAGTACTGAAGCTCGCTTTTGTCGTAGATACGAGCTGGCTGGTGATGTACTTTTGCTGTACAGAGGTTAGGTGGGAACTTGTGTTAAGTGGAAGTGATGATGTAATATGAATCAACTGTAGCGCGCAAGGAAGTGCCTTGTTGTCGTCCTTAAATCTATCGTGTATGCAATCCTTTCGCTGCAATGCATGCTTCATTGCCTTGTATTGCTGCGAATCCTATTAAATGCATAGGAATCCTGCAGTAATCCCGTTGTGTCGTCTCATTTCTAGTATGTCACCTGTTGTTCACATTGTTGAACCTTGTGTTAAGCAGGATGCCGAGGAGACGGCCAGTCCGTGCGATTACGGCCGAGGGTACGGCGCGAGATGAACCGAACCCCTCACTTTGTGATCCGCCGCAGCAGGGATCCCATAGCCATGTTTCGCGGCATTCTAATGATCCAGTGGTGTCAGCACATGGACGTCAGGAAGCGCAGAGTGAGGAATTACCTCCTCCTCCGTCCATGGCCCAAGTACTGGTGATGCAGACTCGTTTACTCGAGAGATTGGTGCAGAATTCGGAGAATCTGGGTGCCGTTGCTTTTGGAGGTGTGGCAGCGATGCAACCCCAGACTCGGCTGGCAGAGTTCCAACGGACTCGCCCACCGAATTTCTCCACGGCCACTGATCCTTTGGACGCGGACGGCTCCGCGACATTGAAGATAAACTTGAGTTGGCTAGGTGCACGGATGACGAGAAAGTCCAGTATGCTGCACATTATCTCCAAGGAGCGGCAGCAGCATGGTGGAACAGTTTTAAGACTATTCGCCCTGTTGGACAAGTTACCACTTGGGCAGATTTCAAAGAAGCTTTTAAATGCGAGTCCATATTCCCTCCAGCTTGATGGAGATAAAGAAGAGGGAATTTTATAATTTGAAGCAAGGGTCCATGTCCGTTATGGACTATCTGCATAAGTTTAATTACCTGACTCGTTATGTCGCTGATGAGATTCCGAGCGAGGCCGGAAAAGCGCTTGGTTCCGGAGCATTTGAATGATGAAGTTAAACATTCGCTCGCAGCTCTTGATTTCCCAAATCTCCAAGAGCTAGTGGATAAGGCGGTCGGGTGGAAGACAGTGCAAAGGCGATATGCGGAAAATCAAAAGCAGTGGCTGGCCCAAAAGCGGCCGGTGCGGGCCGTCAAGGTCTCGCCACAGGAAGAAGGCTGTTAGTGTTCGATCCATCACTTCTCCTCCAAAACCTCAACGACTGTTCCTCGTGCCTCTCAATCTGCGATTCAATCCCATAACCGCGGTGGGCGGATGCAAGGAGGACAACAAAGGGGACGCCGCTTTCATGCTTTGCATGTCGACAGTTGGCCATTTTGCCAATGTTTGCCCTCATCGTCGACCCCTACCGACTCGCCCGTCGATTCAAAGCGCCCGGTTCGTCCTCAAGCTCCTGTTAGTGGACGTGGTGGTCATCGAGTTGGCCGAGCGGGTTCGCTCAAGGCAGAGTCCTGCTCAGTGGTCATCTTAATTTGGTAACAGCGGAGGAAGCAAGTAATGCACCGGATGTGGTCCTCGGTATGTTTCTTGTGCATTCGATTCCTCTTGTGGTTTTGTTTGATTCGGGAGCTTCCCATTCCTTTGTGTCTTCAAGGTTCGTTAAGGACCAAGGGATTAAGACTAGTTTGCTAGGCAATTACATGTTAGTTCATTCCCTGGCTCGATCCTTCGGGCTCAATGTATTTGCCTAGGAGTCCCGATTGTGATTGAAGGAGTGCGATTTAGTGGAGATCTGATTCAGATCGATACACCTGGACTTAATGTAATCCTAGGGATGGATTGGTTATCTAAGAACCAAGGACGCATCGATTGTGCCGAACGTTCTATTTCCTTGGTGAATCCAGATGGCATCCAAATCAAATTTAACTCCAGCCCGTTATCGGTGCAAAAGCCCTCTCTTCATTCCTTGTCTATTCTTGAGATGGGACAAGTACCGGTTGTCTGTGAGTATCCCGATATTTTTCCTGAAGAATTGCCGGGATTGCCTCCAGACAGAGACTTGGAGTTCATTATAGATTTGCTACCTGGAACAGCACCAATATCCAAGCGCCCTTACCGGATGCCCTCGGATGAGTTGATCGAACTCAAGAAGCAACTCAAGGAGCAGCTAGCAAAGGGTTTTATCCGTCCTAGCTCTTCGCCATGGGGTAGTCCAGTGCTCTTCGTTAAAAAGAAGGACGGCAGTCTTCGCATGTGCGTCGACTATCGTTCGTTGAACGAAGTCACCATTAAGAATAAGTATCCCCTCCGCGGATCGATGATCTGTTTGATCAATTGAGCGGAGTTCAAATCTTTTCTAAAATCGATTTGAGGCTTGGGTACTTCCAACTCAAAATTCGACCGGAGGACATTCAGAAAACTGCGTTTACTACTCGCTACGGATTGTACGAGTATACAGTGGTTTCCTTTGGTCTTACCAATGCCCCTGCCACTTTCATGAATCTCATGAACAAGGTATTCATGGAATACCTGGACAAATTCGTGGTGGTGTTCATTGATGACATCCTCATCTACTCCGGAAGTGAAGAAACGCATGAACTTCATTTGCGGTTAGTGCTCGACAAACTCCGCGAGCACCAGCTTTACGCAAAATTCAGCAAGTGTGAGTTCTGGCTCAAAGAAGTTGCATTCTTAGGGCATGTTCTTTCTGGAGGTGGAGTTGCAGTTGATCCAAGTAAGGTGCAGGATGTAATTGCTTGGGAGCAGCCACTGATCATTCTCGAGATCCAAGTTTTCAGTCTTGCCGGTTACTACCGACGGTTCATCGAGAACTTCTCCAAAGTCGCTAAACCGTTGACAGAACTACTCAAAAAAGAAAAGAAATTTGAGTGGTCATCAAGTTGTGAGGCAAGTTTTCAAGAGTTGAAGCGAAGACTCACCTCTGCCCCAATTCTTGTTTTGCCAGACATACATAAGAGCTTTGACGTTTTCTGTGATGCTTCGCGTCAGGGTCTCGGTTGTGTGCTGATGCAAGACGGCAAGGTGGTAGCTTATGCTTCACAACAACTGAAACCTCACGAAGCCAACTATCCAACCCATGATTTGGAATTGGCAGCGGTCATTCATGCTCTAAAACTGTGGCGTCATTATCTCATTGGAAACAGATGTGAGATATTTACCGATCACAAGAGCCTGAAATATTTCTTCACCCAACCAGATCTGAACTTGAGGCAGCGCAGATGGTTGGAACTGATCAAGGATTATGATCTGGGAATCCATTATCATCCAGGCAAAGCTAATGTGGTTGCAGATGCCCTCTGTCGCAAACTGCACGCCATTAGTGCATCAACTTTTGTTAGTCAACCTCAACTAATGGATGAGTTTCGGAGACTCAATTTGGAAGTGGTTCAAGAAGGGTTTGTGGTGGCCCTAACCTTAGAGCCCACTCTTGAGTCCCAAATTCTAGCCACACAAATCGTTGATGAGAAAGTGGCTGAAATTAAGCGCAGCTTGAAGGAAAGCGCGCCTTCGGAGTTTTTGGAAAGAGCAGATGGGATGGTCATGCGTGGACGGCGATTGTACGTTCCGAATGACCAGGAGATCAAACAATTGATCTTGAATGAAGCTCACAATACTCTTCTTTCGATCCACCCTGGAAGTACGAAAATGTACCAAGATCTCCATGTAAGTTTCTGGTGGCCTGGTATGAAAAAGGAGATCGCGGAATTTGTCGCTACTTGCGATGTGTGTCAGCGAGTGAAAGCGGAGCATCAACGCCCTGCGGGATTGCTCCAACCTTTAAAAATTCCAGAGTGGAAATGGGATGAAGTTGGCATGGATTTCATCACTGGTCTGCCGAAATCTTCAGGTGGCCATGACTCCATTTGGGTAATCGTGGATCGATTGTCCAAAGTGGCTCATTTTATTCCAGTCCATACCACCTACAATGGGCCTAAACTTGCAGAACTTTACGAATCACATAGTCCGTTGCATGGTGTTCCTAAGGTCATTGTGTCAGGCCGTGGGACCCAATTTACGTCGTGATTACGGAAAAATCTGCATGAACTCCTTGGTACTAAGTTGTTTTTCAGCCTGCAGTACCATCCTCGTGATCGATGACCAAACCGAAAGAACTAACCAAGTCTTGGAGGATATCTTTGAGAGCTTGTGTGTTGGCTTACAACGCAAAGTGGGAAAAATGTTTAGCTTTCACTTGAATTCTCCTACAACAACGGCTATCAGGCAAGTCTCCGGATGTCGTCGTTCAAGCACTTTATGGGAGAAAGTGCGAGAACTCCTTTGTTACAGTGCGAAGTCGGCGAAAGACAATTCTTCGCCCTGCTGTAATCCAAGAAGCCGAAGATCATGTCAAGTTGATTCGAGACCGACTAAAGGAAGCTCGATCGAGGCGAGAAAAAGTTCTGGCGATACTCGTTGTCATGGTGAGTTTTGATGTAGACAATTTCGTCTATCTCAAGGTGTCGCCGCCACGTGGCACTCGTGCGTTTTCAAGTTCGTGGAAATTAGCGCGCGTTACGTCGGACCGCATCGCATTCTTGCGAGGAAAGGTGAAGTTGCTTACAGATTGAACTTCCCCTCGACTTCCGAGGTACACGATGTATTCCACGTATCGCAGCTAAAGAAATGTCTTCGGAAGCCCACAGAACTTACCCCATTGGAAACGATTGATCTTCAGCCTGATCTATCGTATCACGAGCATCCGATCCAAGTACTTGAAGAAGCTGAGCGCCTTACTCGCAATCAAGTCATCAGAATGCTCAAAATCCAGTGGAGTAATCATACCCAGGACGAAGCTACTTGGGAACGAGAAGATCGTCTTAGAATTGAGTTTCCCTCTTTCTTCGCAGAGTCTAGCTAATCTCGAGGACGAGATTATTCCAAGGGGGGTAGGATTGTAACGCCCGTGTTTATAATTAAGCTTAATTAGTCTAACTAGGTGTGGATTAGTGCTATGTAAAGTTTTCAGTTTGAATTTGGAGTTATTTGCCTTTGAATTCGGTTTTGTCGTTTCGTTTGATTGTTTTCCTCGATTGGAGTCTCAGAATCCGAAATCGGGTGAAATCTAAAATCGTGAGAGCTAGATCCCAAACCTAAGTTTTAAAACCTTTATCAGGACCCCTCGAACCTATTCCAATAGTCCTCAAGTTAGTTGATTGGAGAACCATCGCGAAAATTGTGAAATTCCTGAGTTTTTTGCTGCCGGGCGGCAGTACCGCAGTTTTGCCGGCCGTAGCGAGGGCAGCGGGGCCAGAGCCCTGTTTTACTCCTGTGCTTGTGGTTATCCTCTTACCTCGTTTCTCGTGCCCTCCCTACTCCCTCGAGACACCAAGGAGCACCTCCTCTCCCTCTCCTCTCTCATTTCTCCTCCTCTCCTCCTCCTTCTTCCTCTCCTCTTCCTTCTCTCTCTCCCTCCTTGTCATTTCCAGCTGGTTGGAGCTCCAGGAGGCCGAGTGGAAGCGAGAGCAAGGGTGGAGAAGCGTCTCCAAGCAGTCAAGGAGCTTTACACGAGGTAGGTGTTAGAGTTAAACCTAAACCCTAGGTGTGAATGCCAACCCTAGCTCTTCTTTGACTTGTAATCGTTCTTTACGTCCTAGTTAAACTCTAGAAACCCTAGTTGTTGTGGTGCATAGTCGTTTTCCGAGTGGTTAAACCTAGGTCAAGGGTAGAAGAATCCTTCCACGTGATCGAGTAGTTTCTGTAACCCTGATCTACGCTTCGTTGGACTCATTCGGTGCAAGGAGTCATTTCTAGAGTTCCAGAGTCCTTCCTCTCGGAACCCTAACTCCGGGAAGTCGGGAAATGACCTGCGGATGTTTTCTTAGAGCCTCGTAAGTCGTTTCTTGCGGGAGAATCGAGTTTGAACTCGATTCGGGATGAAAGTTGGATTCGGAAAGTATATTTAGGTTTTCGGGTAGTAGAAGTCAAATAGCGTATTTCGGAGGTTCCAATCAGTAGTTAGATCACGTAGGACCTTAGTGTTCTAGCGGGCCTAGTGCGCGTGTTGCGAAATCCGTTTTCCTGTAGGATTTGCAAAAGTTGCACTCTGGGCATTCGGAACGATTTCAAGTTCCGAAGTCCCAAAGCTCGCAGGTCTAGCGCACTTAAGTCCCTAGAGTAGTAGAGAACCCGTTGCCGCGATGAAACTCGAGTTTCGACACCCTCTGGGTCGAAATCCATTTTCGCGCCGGTATCGGGAGAGAAAGGATCCGAAAAGTGAGATTTTGAGCAATCGAACTCGAAACTTGACGAAACCTGCGTGAATAGGTCCCATGGGTCCCCAGGAACCTATCCATGCACTTACGTCGAAGTTCCGAAGTCTTTTGGACGAAATCTCAATTTTTGGGATTTTGGACTCGGGGAGAGCGGCACTACCGCTGGTGTGAAGGCGGTACTGCCGGAGGGTCCGGCACTACCGGGTTTAGAGCGCCGGTAGTTATTTTCCAGAGAGCGACCCATTTCGGTTTCTGACCAGCGGCACTACCGGGAAATCCAACCGGTACTGCCGGCCAGAGCGGCACTACCGCCCAATCAACAACGGTACTGCCGGCCTCTGGGAGAAAATTTAGAATTTCCTTTTTCCGTCTAGGTTCTCGTTTTCCGTTTTTGCTTCTTTTCGGATTTTGATTGCTTCTTCGCCTATTTTGATTGATGATTTTGGGTCTCGTTTCTTTTCGTGTAGACGTAGACGCTTCGAACGTCGCCGACGATCCCGACTACGTCCCGGAGACCGATTTCACCGAAGAGCAAATAGGCAAGCGCCTCCTTGACCATTTCCGGTGTCACACCACCTTCACATAGGCATCACACACTCACAATCATGCCCACAAAACAGTACGCAAAACCCCATCTAACCCGACATTGCCCACTACTCGCAAAACCTAAAAACAGAGGTTCTGTCCCGACGGGACAGCAGCCTTGCAAAAAGCATAACTTTAGTTCTGGGACTCCGAATCAATTAAACGAGTACATCCTCGCGTAGCTTAGCAAATTTCCCAACTTTCTCTAGGTATAGGGAAAGACTGATTTAGAATCTAATGTCGTCTAATCTACAGATTACCGTGATCTGTTCCAATTACGTCACAGATTTTAACACGCTCGATAAAACAGCCATAAATTTTAAACGGCTGGGCGGAATTTAACTTTCTTTATATCCACGGAAAGATAATTGATCTAAAAACTTGATAAACTCCCTAATAACAGTACCTAGCTCATCCCCGAGGATCCCCATGATCATACCTTTGCCCGACGCACGAAAACTCCAATCGATCTCCTCGCTCCTCGCTCCTCGCTCCTCGCACCTCGCACCTCGCTCCTCGCTCCTCGCTCCTCGGATGGATCCATGAGGATGCAGGGGTGGGGAGGTCACCCTAGGGCAGCAAGGGGGGTGGAGGAGAGGTGGTGTGCAATGGGGAGCAATGGGGGCGCCATGGGGGCAAGAGATGGGGCGGCTAGGAGGTGGAGGGAGGAGGAAGGGTGGCGGCTAGGGTTAGGGGCGCATGGGGCAGGGGTGGACGTCCCAAGGGCTGGTGGGGAGCCCTTTTACCAGCCCCCACACCCAAACCTAGTCCGTTACGGAGACCTACTCCATCCCACCAAAGCCCACCAAGGCCCAAACTCCCCCGGGAAGGCCCAAGACCCCGGAAACGGCCCGGAAAAGCTTTTAACCTCCATATCCTATAGTTTTAACCTTAATTCCACATCTCATAATGTTATTAACCTTATCATGCACGTTAAATAAGGTTACGACACTCCGTGGTGTCACAACGCTTCAAAAGGCCCAAAAACGCGAGTAAACCTCAAGCCGTAAGATTTTCTTCTCTAATTTCGCAATTTGTAATGTCACACCAAAACGTAGTGTCACATTCTTCCCCCCTTCAAATGGATTCGACCTCGAATCTGAAGGACACCAAAAACAACTACCAAGTCCCCAAGGGACAAAAGGCTTCTCAGCCGCAAAGGCTCCATCAACCCAAAACGCTTGAATCCTCACGACAAACATTTCGCACTTCTATCACAACCAACCTGACTACCACACTCCATCAAACTCAATCATGACACATAATCCCATCTCTTCCAATTATTTGACCCTTTTCACAAAGAATCAAAATTAACTAATGTCAGCTACGTACATAGCCTTCATCGACAAAACTTTTCTTTTCTTCCACAAACCACGCTTCACTTTCATTCTACCCCCTCCCAGGCATAACACACACCTAGGGACAACTAGCTACGACAAAGTTCACGACAGATCACTATATTTCAAATTATCATCACTTTTTAACAATCCAACCATATTCTCAACAAGGTTTGGACCGACATCACCAACTTCCAACATGACCACCCTTCGAACCACAACCAAAGTTCTACGCCTAGCCCAAGGTAGAGCTGTAAATTATTACCAAACCTCAATTGGTTCTTTTCCTATGAGGGTCTTGCCCTCACACTTTCTCACTCAAAAACTACCAAAACCATGAGTATAATCCTCCATTATGCTCAACAATTCCATAGACATTTCTATTCACATCTCAAACGAGAATGCCAACAAAGAGCAACTCCCTTAGTCGGATGAACCACATTCATCAACTCGAACCCAAAACACAACAAATCACTTGGAACAAATGTTTGACAACCTCGAAAGATCACTCGATCTTTTTTCCTAAGTCAAGTCGCAAAGGAAAAACTCCAATCTCAAATCAATGCGATACATCTCGCATCGGGGACCACTCAAACAAAAAGAGAGACTCCACACAATTCTTTGTCAGAAATTCTCAACAATCAATGACAACTCGACTCACTTTCACCACAGCCAAGCATCTCATAAAAACAACATTGTGGAAGAGAAAACCGATTCTCAAACCAATCGAAAGAATCCACAACCGCCATAATAACTCTCAAGGAAACAAGGAAACCCAATCCTCTTACAACAAAGCCAAATGCCAGGAACTCTTCACTCTTTCTTTTCATGCTAAAGAGCAAATGGAAATCTAGATTCATGACATGAATCCAAGCTTTCCGAGAGCACACCGGATTAGTCATATTTCCCTATATGACTTACTCACCGACTGGCTCAACGACTCTTTTATCAATAGACATCTATAAATGATGTCATGTTTCCTTTTCACCATTCATTCATCATGTACAACGCTACCAAATAGTCATTCACAAGACAACTTCTTCCTCTGCATCACATGATTAAAACTTGGATAGCATCGATGATTGCGCCCAATCATAAAACTATGAGGGGAACACCATTAACAGGAAAACACCACGTCATACATAACCCGTCGACAATTGAAAGCCAAATTTGTAAAGCATCGCGTTTTAACCAAAATCAACATTTTGAAAGAGAACATCAATTCTCAAAGAGAAATGGGAGACTCATTTTCCCAAAATGAGAACACTTCACCAACCCGAATCACTTATAAACATTCATAAAATCCACCCTTTTGAAACACTCTAAAACACCACATGAACTTTTCCAAATAAATCCAGTTCCAATCAAATAGACTTACAAATTAAATCTCAAGAATTTTCAACACGACCCACTATGTCCATCGGCTTCCTTTTAAGATTTACTCCAAGTATGCTTGGTCTGACGCGAAGGAGCGCGATCCACTCAAAGGCTTTTGGGTGCAAAATCAAACTCATAGTATAAACTGAACAACTTAGCCAAAACCAAAGATGGGCACCAACCTCTACGAGTTTTAGGAAACTCGAAAATGCAACATAATGAACACCTTGACCAAAAAAACATTTAACCAAGATAGCAAACCACCAACCCAGACCAAAAGGTTTTATACACAAGCTCGGCATGAGACTCACCATAACCAGTGTCCCACTATCCTTAACATTTAAGCATTCCATAATCACTATTTACTTATCGAGAAAACCCATCTTAAATCAATCCATACTACCTCCTCAAGAACCCCACAAACCAACACATCATAAAACAACGTATTCTATATTTCAAACGTAGTACTTCAACAGATACTTAAGCATGATCATCCTATCAATTTTTATACCATAAATACGTCAACATCTTGACAATCAAAACTTATTCCATTAACAAATGACTTCAACATATAAATAGTATCTCCATAAGACAAAGTCGAAAATTATGATCCTAAGATACACCTTCTTTAGGATACAATTCTATATCATGCTAAAATATCCATGGTTCACTTCATCGCCACATGTTATAATAATCTCTATTTTACAATGGCTTCCAAAAAGTAATCCAAACAATTACCACCACTACTAAATCATCAATATCCATAAATAGGCATAATCATAAAAACAACTACATTGTTTTTAGTTACACTATCCATATACCATAACAAATTGTCACTACACAACATACTCCAACTACAAAAACAAATTTAATAGGTTAGACCATCCCAATGCTTTAGCAATAACATAAACAGCAAAGCCTATGTCTTCACAATTGACATCGATACTAGCATCGTAGGAACACAAGCGCATACTTCCAATTATACTAATGGTTTGCGACAATATAAAAAGAAACTCTAATCAACATCCAAATTAAAGTCACTAGTCAACACGATTAAATCACTCTATTAAACCATTAGATTAGAACATCTTTAGACAACCAAAGAAAGTTTCTTTAACAATATCAATGAGTCTACATCATCTTAATGTTTTAACTATGCATTAGGGTTTAAAACTTTAAACATATTCGAGGGTCATAAGCACTTTCAAAGCAAGGCAACAGATTCTAAGCATGTACATTAACATATTTATTCATTCTCATTATAGGGTAATCTGCAACACTAGAAGTTCATTTAATCTTAAGCTAAGCACAAATATTACTTTTAACTGATTCAGCTCACCAATTAACTTAAGAACAAATTATTTCTAATAACCACATTGTTACATACTACATGACATGCTAAACAACCATTTTCACTTTTGACAAACAGGATGCAACTCCACTTTTAAGGACAACCACAACTCAAGAACCGTAATCTAACACCGATAGACAATTTCTCCTTTTCCAGGCAAGGAAGAAAACAAAACTCTAACAGAAATGCAGGAGAGTTCCACTCTCAAGTTCCCAAATTTGCCCACAAAACTCTTCAAGAAATCTCAAGATCCATACTTCCAAGAAGGAAGAAGGATGCACTAGGGAAAACAAAATGTTCAACCAAACCTTTTCCGATAAAGTTACAAAACTTAGCTCCACCCAACCTAAGGTCGGCACTAGGATAACTTCAACTCTTTTCTCAGATAGGGAGGACAACAACCACATATGTTTCCTCCTAAGACAAACCACAATAACCAGCAAAACCGGTGTCAAAGCAAAGGCGACTAAAAGGCGCAACTCTAAACTCTTCTTCTTCGTTTCCAACCAAGGAAGACCAAAAACCACAAATCGCATACGGAATGATCATGAAAAATCCAATACCAACATTTTTCTTTTAGTTTCCATCAACTAAAACCAAGAAAACCAACCAAAACCAACCGTCAGAACGGTGAAGAACATACGAAGGAACCCACCACCAAACTCTTCTATTTGACTCCCGTCAACTACCCGATCTACGACAGAAAGGGTAAGCACTCTTCTCCTACAGGGGTTAATAGTTCTTTGGTGATGGCGCTAAACGGCCACACCGTCACACTTCACCCTTACAATGAATAAAGAGAGGTGACCGAAACCCTTCGGCACCACAACCCCACTTTAACATAATAACATGAACAATTCCATTCAATTCTTTCATAAACATAGCAACATACATAAACAAATGTAGCATTCAACATCAAGGCTCAAATACAACATTTAAGCGTAAAGCAACGATTCCCATACCCTTTCCTACTGTGCATCCATGTGTGTCAAATTTTAAATTACTTATACCACTTTTGCGAGTTTTAATGTTGCTACCCTATAACAAAGTTTTAGTTAAGACCTAAGCCATGTTTCTAAGTTATTCCACATCACATTTTAGTTGTACCCTATAGCATGATACTAAAAATTCACATTCCAAGGACCTACAGCCCGCTCTAATACCAACTGTAACACCCCGGCATTTAATATGCCTGAATGCTACCAAACATAAGCTAAACAACATCTAAATACCACAATTAAACATAAATTCCAGCAAAGGCGCACATGCTAAAAACCGAGATTTCGGCAGCATCTCCTTTGTTTTAACATGAATTAACACAATATCAATATCATGGCAAGATATGTCATAGCACACGACAAATAAAACATCAACATAAATGGATATATCATCAAATTACGCCAATAAAAGCATGCTCAACCACTTCATAAGCTATAACCAAGCAAATAAGGAATCACAAGCATGCTAAATTAAACCCTACATTAAGTTTATGGCACAACTCTTAATATCATGTCTCCAAGTGATTAATTATGGACTATGATGGTGGAGCTACGTGTAGAAGTGTAGCTAGACCCCTTTTTCCCGCATGCCGATCTCAAAGTACCTAAGAACAACATAAAACACAAGCGTGAGTTCGAAAACTCAGCAAGCATATTGTAATGGACAACAAGATCATTTACAAGACAATAATACCTTACATCACATATAACATCTCATACTTGAGCACATATCAACATCATCATCATTAAATATGTATTGCAATGCAATGTTATGCTCATATCTCCTTGGAAACTCATACCGGTATGGTTGAGTACACACCCGTCGGTGTGCACCCTCTCCCCCCTTCCATCCCGAAGATGGAGGGTGCCTACTCCTCGCTTCCATTCACCACGTGAATGGAATCACGATGTAGGTCTTACTCAATGGCGTTCCGGACTAGTCATAACTTTCTCACCGGCCTTTCCCGGATTAGTTAATGACTTTCTCACCGCCCTCGCCCCATCTCATGTCATGCATGCAACTATGCCAATTATCATATTTCACATGTACATAAACATATGGCATCTCATCATGACAAATATTACACATGGCATCGAATCATGATAAGTATAGACACATAGCATCATATCATGATAATCATACTAAATATATCATTGGAAAACAGCAAGCAAGGCAAGTGATCATAGCAAGTATTCAATCTTTCATCCAATATCAACAAGCAACCTACAATCCGCTATACATTACAACACACTTGCCTCAACCGCGGGCGACGGATTTGTGGGAAGTCGAGGGCACTCCCGGTGTCACACCACCTGCACATAGGCATCACACACTCACAATCATGCCCACAAAACAGTACGCAAAACCCCATCTAACCCGACATTGCCCACTACTCGCAAAACCTAAAAACAGAGCTTCTGTCCCGACGGGACAGCAGCCTTGCAAAAAGCATAACTTGAGTTCTGGGACTCCGAATCAATTGAACGAGTACATCCTCGCGTAGCTTAGGAAATTTCCCAACTTTCTCTAGGTATAGGGAAAGACTGATTCGGACTCTAATGTCGTCTAATCTACAGATTACCGTGATCTGTTCCAATTACGTCACAGATTTTAACACGCTCGGTAAAACAGCCATAACTTTTAAACGGCTGGGCGGAATTTAACTTTCTTTATATCCACGGAAATATAATTAAATTATCTACAACTTCTTCAACATCCGTACGACAAGATTCGGACTCTAAATTGGCGAAAACGCGAACCCTAGCTCGACTGCTCAATCTGCCCGAAAACAGAAACGTGGCAACATCTAGATCTAACCCAAATTACTCAAATCCAGCGCCTCCAATTGATCTAAAAACTTGATAAACTCCCTAATAACAGTACCTAGCTCATCCCCGAGGATCCCCATGATCATACCTTTGCCCGACGCACGAAAACTCCAATCGATCTCCTCGCTCCTCACTCCTCGCACCTCGCACCTCGCTCCTCGCTCCTCGCTCCTCGCTCCTCGAATGGATCCATGAGGATTCAGGGGTGGGGAGGTCACCCTAGGGCAGCAAGGGGGGTGGAGGAGAGGTGGTGTGCAATGGGGAGCAATGGGGGCGCCATGGGGGCAAGAGATGGGGCGGCTAGGAGGTGGAGGGAGGAGGAAGGGTGGCGGCTAGGGTTAGGGGCGCATGGGGCAGGGGTGGACGTCCCAAGGGCTGGTGGGGAGCCCTTTTACCAGCCCCCACACCCAAACCTAGTCCGTTACGGAGACCTACTCCATCCCACCAAAGCCCACCAAGGCCCAAACTCCCCCGGGAAGGCCCAAGACCCCGGAAACGGCCCGGAAAAGCTTTTAACCTCCATATCCTATAGTTTTAACCTTAATTCCACATCTCATAATGTTATTAACCTTATCATGCACGTTAAATAAGGTTACGACACTCCGTGGTGTCACAACGCTTCAAAAGGCCCAAAAACGCGAGTAAACCTCAAGCCGTAAGATTTTCTTCTCTAATTTCGCAATTTGTAATGTCACACCAAAACGTAGTGTCACAGTCTGTCCCACTCCAGACATGTGGTTGTATGTTTGACCCAGTTCAAATTCTTCCAAGGTTAAGTCCTTAACTGACCAGGGCAAGACTTACATCAATACTCTCATAGAAATCCACCTCACCATCTCTCATATATATCATGTTTCATACAATCCCAACCGCCAAACTGGCCCACCATAATTTTTGCCACTTGCCCCAGTCCAAATTATTTTACCACCCCAGTTGATTATTGCGCAACATAATGCCAACAACAACTCAACATCCTTCAACAAGCACGAAGGCCTACACACATCAACATCATCGTGTCGGCAATACGTCACACCATTTCAGAATACATTGCATAATCCATTAATCAGTATTGACCTTTGTATTTCCAAAAATGATGTCAATGGTACGTAGCATGGCTAAGCAAACTAGTGACGATCTAAATAACACATTTTGGCAAAGTATTTATAGCCAACTGTCATTCCTCACTCTAGGGTGAAAAAATTAATTAGGGCATACAAATAATTAAACAAGGTGGCATAACTCAAATAGGTTGATTATCTAATCCCAAATTAATTGAAACAGTTTAACTTAAACTAGAATGCAATAATTTGAAACAACATAATTTTGTAACATGGGATCAATATGGTCAAAGCACAACTTGCCTTCAAAGAGCAACTGGTCTTGATCTAAGACTTGATCTTGGGTTTGATCTTCAACTTCCGCACCTTTGATAGTTCAACATCTACGCGTAGCAGATAAAGAACCAAATAAACACCCAAAAACAACGAATAAACGCACATTCGGGAAATGCCACTTATCAAACTTATTTTGACATTTTTGGACGTGTAGTTTAAGAACTACAAAATTCGGAAGTTTGGACTTTCCGCGAATAATTTATCAATATAAATTTATTTATAAAATTTTATAAAAATTACTGTGGAAAGGTATTAATTTCTACTAATTAATAAAATTTGTTACAAGCGATTTGGACTTAAAACGATTTGTAGCGAAAAAGATAAAATTCGCAATTCCTAGAAATTAATACGTACAACTAACTTTAGTTTTCCATGCATGGTACTGTTCATGGCGTCTGGGTGTATTCTTGACGACTTGGTACACGTTAAAATATATATACGTATACATGCATACAACCTAATGTGTGTGTGTGCGTGTATATATATATATATGTATATGCATCCATCCAACAGAAGGAGCACAGATCTCACCTCGACCGAGCAGGCAGACGGTCAGTGAGCAGCGCAGGGTCGTCAGCGCAGGAAGAGGTGTGGCCGGAGAGTGCACCGGCGGCGACGTAAATGGCGGCAACGGTGGCATCAACGGTGGCGACGGCGGCGGCGGAACAAAAGATCGGTAGAAAAGTGAAGAAATGGCAGGACAAATGGCTAGAGAGGAATGTCCTGGCCTTATATAAATAATGCATGCAAGGGATGCAAGGAGAGGAATGTACATGAAGTTGATTGGAGAAACGGCTAGGTAGAAAATGAAAGGCTTCATCGCATGGAGGAAACGGCTGGAAAGAAAACGGCTTCAATGGAGAGGATTTCCATGCATGAGTAATTCACATACATGACCATTCTCCGTGTAAGAAGGAAACTCCACGACGCTTCAACGAAAAAATTCATGCATGGGATGGAAACGGTTGGAATAAAATTCCATTGCATGCATGCATGCGTGGGCTTGAATGAGTAGGCTGGAGTGGAAACGTACATGCATGCATGTATAGATTTCGAAAGCTAGCTTCATGCGCTGCTAGAAAAGTGGAAAAATGGTAGGAGAAATGGCTGGAGAGGAATGTCCTGGCCTTATATAAATAATACATGCAAGGGATGCAAGGAGAGGAACGTACAGGAAGTTGATTGGAGAAATGGCTAGGTAGAAAATGATAGGCTTCATCGCATGGAGGAAACGGCTGGAAAGAAAACGGCTTCAATGGAGAGGATTTCCATGCATGAGTAATTCACATACATGACCATTCTCCGTGGAAGAAGGAAACTCCACGACGCTTCAATGGAAAAATTCATGCATGGGGTGGAAACAGTTGGAATAAAATTCCATTGCATGCATGCATGCTTGGGCTTGAATGAGTAGGCTGGAGTGGAAACGTACATGCATGCATGTATAGATTTCGAAAGCTATCTTCATGTGCTGCTAGAAAAATGGAAATGGCTGGAATGAAGGAAAGGTCAGGACGTGAATTGATTAAAGGAATAACGTGCTGCATGCGCTTGAAACGGTTGGAAAGAAAAATTTTCCTTTCATGCATACATGTGTAAACGTTCATGCATACATGGAAGGAAACGGCTGGAAAGCTAATGACGTTTAAACGTTCTAGCCAGGATTCATGCATACATGTGGATACAAGAAAATGTCATAGCCATGGTAATTAAGAACTTTAATTAAGTTTTTTTTTAAATTCTGGTTCCTGTAAGCAAATGAAAAGCAACAATGCGTCTTTCGTTTCGGTTCGTGATCGTCAGACTTAAATTCAGAATTTAAGTAGTGCTAGAGAAAAACGTGTTTACGATAAAATAGAAAAAAGGTTCTAAAGATCTTAAAAATTTTCTCTAAAATACTAGGAATTAATTGAAACTTAACAAAGTTAGTTTCGTGATTTTTTGATATCTGGATTTTCTGTAAGAATTCTTTTAGTGGATCAGACACTTGTACAGATTTTAATATAATCGACAAACTTAATTTATAATCATGTTTTTGAAAACATTTAAAAGGAACATTCTTATTTTCCAAATATCTTTATTATAAACAAAATTTTAGATTTTATGCTTATGCAAAAATGCACGATCTTTATTTAATGCAATTAGTGCAATAAGGCTTGAATTCAAATTAACCTAAAAGATTCCAAATAAATTTTGAAAAATTCCAAATAATCCCCAAAACACATTAAACATATTAAGAGCAAATTTTGGGAGGTTACATTATCGCACTGGAAAGACTGCTTAACGTCCCCTCGAACCGTAATGATGCCTTTTGGCCTTGGCATTTTAAGCACAGAATAGATGTAGTGTGGTACTGCCATGAACTTTTCTAAGCCTGGTCTTCCCAAGATGGCGTGGTATGCCATCTCGAATTCGACCACTTCAAAGTTCATGTACTCCATCCGGTAATTGTCCTTCGTGCCGAACGTGACGGGCAAGACAATTTGCCTGAGTGACACGGAGGAAGTCCCGGGGGTTACACCGTGAAATGGCGACGGACTTTGCTTGAGTTCTGAGCGCGGTATCTTCATCTCGTCGAGAGTTTTGGCAAATAAGATGTTGAGGCCGCTTCCTCCGTCAATAAGCACCCTCTTAAGCTTCACGCTGCGGATGACTGGGTCTAACTGTAACACCCCGGCATCTAGTATGCCCTGAATGTCACCAAACATGGTAGAAGTAGCATCTAAATACCATAAATAAAGCTAAATTACAGCAAGGGCGCAAATACTAAAACCGAAAATTTCGGCAGCATCTCCTTTGTTTTTCCATGATTTGAAGCAACAGCAATACTATGGCAAGATATATCATAATAAAATACATCTAAAATAGCAATAGCAGATGATATGGCAACATGTTAAGTCTAAAATAATGAATTCAACCATTCTATAAACTATAACGATGTAAATGAGGAAATCAAGCACACAATCTAGCCATACACCAAGTTTCATCGCAACAATCTTATTATCATAACTCCAACTGATAAACTTGTCTAAATGTGTGGATCTACGTGAAGACATGTAGCTAAACCCCTTTCCCGCATGCTGGTTTCATGGTACCTAAAACATCATAAAAACACAAGCGTAAGTTCATCACTCAGCAAGTATATTGCAATGGAACAAAGAGAACAGTTTTCAATGATAACATCGCTACATCACATACTTAACCTTATAGTCATGGCATAATCTCATAATCAACATCATAACCATGTCATAATCTCATTGTACACATCTCATTAATAACAACATATATGCGATTATGACATGTGTACAATGAAGGAACTTGATTCCTTCGTGATCATCTTCATTGACGACATCCTCATTTACTCAGCCAATGATGAAGATCATGCTAAGCATCTGCACATTGTTCTCGGGAGACTCCGGGAGCATCGCCTCTACGCCAAGTTTACCAAGTGCGAGTTCTGGCTGAGAAAGGTGTCTTTCTTGGGGCATGTTCTCTCTGAGGACGACGTGGCTGTCGATCCAAGTAAGGTGCAAGACGTGCTCAAGTGGGAACAGCCCAAAGCATCGCGAGATCCGCAGCTTCCTTGGGCTTGCAGGATATTATCGCCGCTTCATTCAGGATTTTTCGAAGATTGCCAAGCCCATGACCGAGCTACTCAAGAAAGGGGTTGCATTTAGATGGTCAACGGGCTGTGAGGAAGCATTCCAAACTTTGAAGCAGCGCCTCACTGCAACTCCTGTCCTCACCCAACCAGACATCCACAAGCATTTTGATGTTTACTGTGATGCGTCGGGTATTGGACTTGGCAGTGTGCTTATGCAAGAAAACCGAGTCGTCGCCTATGCATCTCGGCAGTTGAAACGTCATGAAGAGCACTATCCCACTCATGATTTGGAGCTTGCCGCTGTGGTGCATGCTCTAAAGATTTGGCGTCATTATCTTCTTGGGAACAAGTGCAATATCTATACCGATCACAAGAGTCTCAAGCACATGTTCACTCAAGCAGATTTGAATATGAGGCAACGGAGGTGGCTTGAACTCATCAAAGATTATGACCTAGAGGTGCATTATCATCCGGGGAAGGCCAATGTGGTAGCTGATATTGAGTCGCAAGGCTCGGTGCAATTGTCTCACGCTTCAGCCCCAATGTGCCACCATTTGTGCCGAATTCCAGAGGCTCGGCTTGGAAATGGTCGAAGAGGGGTACTTGGCGAACTTGGAATTGAATTCCACGCTGCTGAACCAGATCCGAGAAGCGCAGCAGAAGGATGAGGGTGTGGCCCAGATTCGTGACAAGTTGAACTTGGGCCAAGCCGCTGAATTCCAACTTGACGGTCATGGGACACTTTGGTTCGGCAAGCGACTAGTTGTCCCTGAGGACCCAGAATTGAAAAGGGTGATTCTTGATGAAGCCCACAACTCGTTGCTCACCATTCATCCGGGCAGCAACAAAATGTACCAAGATCTGAAGCGACAGTTTTGGTGGCCTCGTATGAAGCGTGAGGTGGCTCGCTATGTGTCCGAGTGTGATGTTTGTCAGAGAGTAAAGGCCGAGCATCTCAAGCCAGCCGGCGCCCTTCAATCGTTGCCCATTCCTAGTTGGAAATGGGAAGACATCAGTATGGACTTTATTACTGGCCTACCAACAGCTTCTTCAGGCCGTGATTCGATATGGCTAATAGTGGACCGGCTGACAAAGTCCGCGCACTTTCTGGCGGTAGGCACCACTTATACGTCCAAGAAGTATGCGGAGCTATACCTATCCCGGATTGTCTGTCTCCATGGGGTACCCAGGCGGATAGTCTCAGATCGGGGCTCTCAGTTCGTTTCTCGATTCTGGAGGAGCCTGCATGAGGCATTGGGCACAAAGATGCTCGACAGCTCAGCATATCATCCACAGACCGACGGCCAGACCGAGAGAGTCAATCAGATACTCGAGGACATGTTGAGGGCCTATGTACTCTCTTTTGGGAAGAAATGGGAAGAGTGCCTTCCATATGCTGAGTTTGCTTACAACAATAGCTACCAAGCGAGCATCCAGATGTCTCCATTTGAAGTGCTCTATGGGCGTAGCTGTCGGGCCCCTCTGAATTGGTCCGAGAGTGGAGAGCGTGCTTTGTTTGGACCCGATTTGGTTGTGGAGGCGGAAGAGAAGGTGAGAACCATTCAGAACAATTTGAAAGTGGCACAGTCGCGGCAAAAGAGCTATGCCGATCGTCGTCGAAGACCTCTCACTTTCGATGTTGGCAACTACGTCTACCTGAAGGTGTCTCCCCTCCGGGGCACACGTCGTTTTGGGATTTCGGGAAAGCTGGCGCCTCGCTACATTGGACCCTTTCGGGTACTTGATAGGCGTGGTCAAGTGGCATATCGGCTAGAGCTTCCTCCATCTCTAGCGATGGTCCACGACGTGTTCCATATCTCACAGCTAAAGAACTGTGTTCGTACTCCCTTCGAGCAGATTGCAGTGGATGAACTCGAGGTTCAGCCTGAACCTGATCTGTCTTATCAAGAACATCCGATTCAGGTTTTGGAAGAAGCTGAACGTAAGACTCGAAGGAAGACTCTCAAATTTTATAAAGTTCAGTGGAGCAATCACACTGAAGGTGAGGCCACTTGGGAGCGGGAAGACCGTTTGAGAAGCGAGAATCCCGAGTTCTTCCAAAATTTGTAAGTGTCCTTCGTGACACTTATGCGTATTCAATCCTTTTTCAGTTATGCGCTCATTTTTGAATCTCGGGGCGAGATTCCCCTAAGGGGGGAGGATTTGTCACGGTCCTGAATTCGAATTCGATTCTAGCGGCTAAGTTTCGCATCAATTAAGTTTTAGCCGCTTTTAAGGTCAATTTCCGGCTTCAGTTAATGTCCTAAACTGCCACTTAGGAGTATCCCAAGCTTAACCAAAAGTTTAGAGCCAGAAATTTCAGTCCGCACTTGTGACTTTCAACCAACTTTGGAGCCTTGTAACTGGCAATCTATAATGACCTAGAGTGCGCGGGTTACATGGTTGTGAAGTAAAAACATTTCTCTATATAGTGGTGGAGTCATCTCGCAAATCCGGTGTCAAACACTAATTTTAAACTTGGCTCAAAAAGTGAATCTAGCGCTGTTTTGTGTTGGAGGACTTAGCCAATTTGGTTGGTTTGCTTGGGGGGTATTTTGGGGAGATGAAAGTGTGGGTTATGTGGTGTGGGTGGCAGCCAATTCATCCCCATTTTTTTTCCCAAACCGTGAGCTGCTCACGTCCTCTTCTTCCTCCCTCCACCACACATCCACTCCATTGGAGCACCTCCAACCGGCCACCTCCTCCACCGGCGGCGAGCTCCGGTGACCTCCCCTGCTCCTCCTCCACCGAAGCACCCCACCCCAGCAGCTCCCCCAACCGGCCGGCGCCCCCCCCCCCATCTCCTCCAAGCTTCCTCTCTCCCTCCATGGTCATCTCTTGAATGAGCTAGGTGAGAGCCTCCCCAAAACTTGGATCTACCTCCATGGGGTCCCTAGATGCTATCCATGGAGTTCTAATGCTTAGTTTTGAGGAGAAATTATGTGGGAGCAAAGTTAGGGTTGAGTGAAAAATCTGTCCTTTTCGGGCAGATTTTTGGCTCTCAGTTTTCTGCGAATTCGAGCTACTTAGAGGCCGAATTGGAGTTTACATTTGCTTAGGAAGTTGTAGAGGGTGAAATTATCTAGCATCTCCAAGTGGAATCACTCCATTTGGACATTCCATTAGAAAGTTATGCCGTTTTTAGTTTTGACTGTCCGAAATGGACGAAAATGGTGAATTGGATATTGAGCTGCGAATTAGAATTAATTGGAGGCCGAATTTGGAAAAAATTTTGCCTGAGAACTTGTAGGGAATTTCGTGTAGATTTCAAAAATGTATTTGTTTGCTTATTTTGGATGAATTTGGAGTAAGTTATGCCGGTTTGAAGTAGTGCCCAGATTTAAAAAAAAAAAAAAGCTCAAAATCCCCAATTTCGGTTTTTGTCTTCAATGTTCAGATTAGGGGCTTTAGATCCATTTGCTAAGTGTGTAGTTGAGTAATAAGAGTATGTGTCCTGTTTATGGCCATTTGTATTGCAATCTGCCCAGAAATTGAAAGATTTCAAAAATTCAGATTTTTGAATGTGAGGTTCAGATTTCAGTTTGGGGACTTTAAGTCCAAGTCCCAAGGGTTTAAATGAGTAATAACTATAGATTATCCTAATTTGGTCATTAGAATGCAAGAAAATCAATTTTGGAATTAGCCATTCCAAAGTTGTGTTTGTTTAGTGGAGTATGATGCTAAATTCAGATTTTTCTATAGGTTTGAAGTAAATGTTAGCACTATGTCGATTGTTGTGAATTGTGATGATTGTTGCACCTTTAAAACTTCCATGGATTATACATTGAATAATTCATCTCATATGCATCGCATACATCTCATTTCATACATATGTATCGTGTAGCGAACGATTCCTCGGGAGTTGACGCGGCGGCAGCCGACGAGGGTGCCGTGGGTCAAGAGGGTGAGGTTTCGCAAATAGAAGCACAAGGCAAGCTCCTATGCATATCTAACCCTGTATATCATTTTAATTTGGAGAATAACTTGCTTATTCAGTGCTTAAGTATTAGCATTAGGAATTGAACTGTGGGTTAGGTTAGATCCTAATTGCTGCATTTACTCCTTGATGTTGTTAATCCTGTCCTTGAAGCTAGCTTATGGGTAATTAAGTCATATCATGCTTAGCTTTGCTTAGAGGTCGGGATGGGCCGAGTGGTGGAGGGTTCCGCCGCTCGAGATTAAATGTTTATACATGTTGAGCTATGGGAAAATGGTGGCAAATGGTTTTGAGAATGTTAAACTTGTGGGCCGGGCGAGAAGGTTGGTTGTTTGGGTATGGAGATCCAAACGTGTAGTCTCGTCCGTGCCAATTAAGGACCGAGCCATAAGGAGGATACGGATTGAGCACCCCCGGTTGGTCACATGCCTGATTATGGTAGGGTAAGCCCTGTTTTATCTCATGCTTACTCGAAGGACTACGACCTCATGCGGTTGGGCGTGATGATGCGGGCGAGGCCTAGGCCGGCTCTCGAGTGGCCAAGCCGGGCTTGGGCTACTCGAGAGGGTGCTAGGTTTTCGGACCCATGAGGGTACTTCCCTGCAGGGTTAATTAAGCGATTCGAATTGCCGAGCTCTCGAATAGCAGCGGAAAATAAAGAAACGCGTGGTGCCAACCAATATGCCACAGGAAACTGATTGGGCTCGCCCCTAGCTCGTCGGCTCCTCCTGAAGTTCTTCCTCCGAAGCTGGCGTAGACTCTTCTTCGACTGATGTTGTATTTGAGGCAAGGGTGAGTACTTGGTACTCAGCAAGTCATGCACAGAATGCAAAGCTAATATTCTATATGCATGGTTTAGTACAAAGGATAGGCTAACATGTTTATTTGTAGCAATGCAGCATGTATAAATACAGTAATAGATTGCAAAGCGGTAAACAATAAGTAAGATAATAACTTTGCAATAAAAGAACAAGTAAAGCATTTCTCAACCTAGGTTCCACTTCTCAAGTCCCAGATCCATCAGTTTCCGAAACCAAGTTATTTTCATGAAAATCTACCATTGACTGTAATCCCCGAGCAGTGTCCAATACCGCGGACTCGGCTATTCGAATAGATTTTACACTCTGCAGAGGTTATGCACTTTACCCACAAGATACAGTCTTACACCACAAAGGTGAGTGTCCATAACAAAGTCTTTCGGAAACTTCTAACAACACAAGTGGGCCTCCCCGGTTATTGCACACAAACCCTTCCCTTAGCGAAGGCGAAGTTTAGGCCAATCAACCGTTAGATGGGTACCTGGCCGCAGCCCCGGTACGCTCCCCCGTTCAACTACACAAAAGGTATAGTTGACACCCCGAGGTCGCACAGGTACGTTATTAGCAACTTAATCAACTAGGTCCATCCCATTGCAGATATGTGGTTGCACGTTTGACTCAGTTCAAAGGCTTGCAAGGTTAAGTCCTTAGGGTGACCAGGGCAAGACTACCCGAAGAACCAAATCAACGTTCCTGGTGCCACAACTGGCCCACCCGAACATTCTTGCCACATGCCCCGGTCGAAAACTATTTATCAAACCCCTAGTTGATTACCATGCACCACGTGCCATCAATAACACATGACACTTCTTAAAAACACGTTCCATATATCATTAAGTCAATGTTAACATGTAATTGGCAAAATCGTGTCAGATATACGTGGCAGGTCTAAGCATTGCACTACAACGGTCTAAATACCCATGCTGGCAATTTAATAATGTCCAACTATTTAATCTACAACTAGGGTGACAAAGGGTCATGGCATACGATCATTTATGTCAAGGTGGCATACAGCAACTAGGCAATTAACTACTCTCCCAAAATTTAATTAAGGCATTTTCTAATTGAACTAGCAAGCAATAATTTAAATCAAATTAATTTCAAAATGGGATCAACATGGTCAAAGCACAACTTGCCTTCAAATAGCACTTGTTCAGGCTCCTGAGCTGGCTCTTGGGTCAACACTTCTCCTTCGAAGCCTTCGGGCACTTCAACGTTTACTCGTAATGCGTGCAAATAGCAATAAATAAATAAACAGTAGACAAAAAGTGTCCAAACATCCAAATAAAGTCCATAAACAGAGAGAGTATATTTTTATGAATTTTTAGGAACTTGAACCGTCAAAATCGGAGTTAAAATGCAAAAGTTATAAGCGTTTAAAGTTTTAAATATTCAATTAAATAATTTTACAGAGAAAACTTTACTCCAAAAATTAAATAAAATTCACCATTAGGTAGATCTCAATTTTATAAAATTTTAGAAATTGGAATCACTCAAATCGGAGTTAAAATACAAAAGTTATAGCATTTTGAAGTTTTAATCTATTTTCAAAACCAATAAACCAAATTAATAAATCATTTTCATTTTCAGAAAATATTTATTGCGTCATGGGGGACACGTATCAGCACCGCATTCGTCCACGTTGGCTCTTGGCGTCGGGCCGAACCCCATGACGTCATCGTGCCACGTGGCACGCCGGTGTCTTTGCCACATCGGTCTTGGCGCATGGACTCGGTCCACGCGCACGGCCCGGTCCACGGTGGTCTGGTCCGCTGGGCGGCGCCCGACAGCGAGCCATACATCGGCGACTCGTGCTCACGCTCGCATGGGCGCGCCTGACACGGTGGGCCCACTGACACGCAGGCCCCGCGTGTCAGAGACACGCACCCACGCGCGTAGGCGCGGCTAGGGCACAAGTGGCACAATCGCGACCGTTGATTTGAAAATCGACGGCGCGGATTTGATCTTAGGGTTTCACGTATGGGCTTAACGCGGTTGATCTGGGCCGTTCGATCTAGATCGGATGGTCCAGATACGTTGGGGTTTCACCGCGCCACAGGACAACGTGGCATGTCCCGGCACGTGACACGTGTACAACTCTACACCGTTGGATCTAGATCCAACGATTAGGATTAGATCTAAATACCGCAACGTGGATTTGTTACGGGGTGACGTGGGCGAATGTGGGCCGTTGGATCTTGATCCAACGGTCCAGATCTAATCTGGTTCTCTGGGGTTTAAGAGGAAACGTGGGCTTACCATGGTGGTTTGATCTTGATCGGACGGCTGTCCGAGCTCGAGGCGACGATGGTGACGCGGCGGGGTTGCGGTGGCCGGAGACGGAGACGAGGACACACCCAACGGCGTTTGGATGCGATTCTGGCGAGGTGAAATATCCCCACGGGTTCGCTTCGGTCTGGGGATCTCGGAACTGGGCTCAGCCGCGGCGGAGAACGGCGGACGACGGCGGGGAGAAGCAAAAACCGTGGCAGATGAGAGAGCAACTACGGTGAGCAATTGCGATCGCGTCGGGGTACTACGGGCGGCGGCGGCTAGGGCAACGGCTGCGCTGGGTCAAGGCGGTCCTCAGGGTGCGACCCGGGCATTAAATACCCTCGGCGTCCACGCAAAAGGCGGAGCCCTAGGCCCACACGGCGGTGGAGTCCGGCAGCGATTCGGACGGGGAAGACGCAATCTGGGCCATACACGTGGCGCATCCAACAACCACGATCGCGCGGGCGGAACCGGATCCGGACCGGATACGGCTCAAACCGGTACGGGTTGATCTTGACCGTTGGATCTAGATCCAACGGTCCAGATCGGCTAGGTCTTAGGGTTAGTGCGGTGCGGGCGCACATGGCTACGTGGCTCAATGTGGGCCGTTGGATCTTGATCCAACGGTCCAGTAGATAGGGTTCGGGTGGACGGGTCCGGCTCAGGCGCGACACGGTTTGGGTTCGAGTCGGACTCGAACTCGAGTTCGGCTCGGGCTCGGTCGGAGGAACAGTAAAACCCGGTTTGAATTTCCAGCGATTAAATATTCAAAATAATTTCCAGAAATTCATTTAATTCAAGAAAAATAGCAAAATACTCAGAAAAATTCCAGAAAAATTCTAGAAAATATTTTAGGACATTTGGGACTCAAATAAAATATTTCCAACAAAATTTTATTTGCAACTTTTAATTCTTTGATTATTTCAAAAGGGAATAAATTCAAATTAAATCCAAATAAATTCCAGAGAATTCCAAAAATTCACAAAAGTGCAAAATAACTTTTAAATTCATGAAAAGAAAAAATTAGGGTGTTACAATAAAACACATCTAAAATTGTGAAAACTCAAACCCTAGGTCGGATGTCCAATCTGCCCGAGGACAGAACGTGGGACAGCAAAGGAATTTCCCTAATCTCATCTAGGAACAGCACCTAAACATGGATCTAAAGCATCAAAAACACCACTAGCATAGCACCTAATCCACCTCAAGAATCTCCCATCACCATACCTTTGCCCAACGAATGATGAACCGACGAAAACTCCTCCCGGTCGCCGATCTCCTTCCACGCGCCAATCCCGCCGGATCCTCTCGTCGCAGAGCTCCCCAACGGTGAGGACAGCGAAGAGGAGGGGCATGGCAGCAAGGGATGGGCTGGAACTCGCCTAGGGCCGGCTAGAGGAGGTGGAGGAGGGAGGTGGTGGCTAGGGGAGGCAAGGGGAGGTGCAAGAGGGGCTAGGGGCGGCTAGGGTTTGGGGGCAAGGGGGTGCACAAAAGGGCAGGGGCTAGCGCATGGGGGCCTTTTGGCAGGAAAAATTCCTCCATTGGGCTCCAAACACTCCCCCACCAATGGCCCACTACATCCCCCTAAGGCCCAACTAGCTCCCGCTAGGCCCAAACTCCCCAAAAGGCCCAAATCCTTCCCCGAAAAGGCCCAAACACACGGGAAAGGCCCAAAAACTTGATACAAAAATCGTACCTTAATGCCGACATCGAAAATAACTCATACCGTCATTCCGTAGTGTGACACTAACACCAGGGGATACCTGCTGGGAAAGGGGATGTAGTCGGGATGATCCGAATGGTCGAAGGTGATGGAGACTTCCGACCACCTTAAGTATTGTGGGGCCGCTGGTGTGATCGTATTGATGTCTCGAGCAGTAAGCTTTTGCTTTCGCTTAGACTCATATGCACTAGATCCCCTAAATATGAAGTTGAGTTCATGCTGGATCTTCGGGTACTCGCCCTCTGCGGAGGGGTCCTCTTTCTTCCGGGCTTCCTTCTTGTCGTTGGATTCCGACTAACTGTGGTTTTCCCGTGTGAATCGTTTCAAGGTGAAGCAGTCTTTTGCAGCATGCTTTCCCTTCGGATGGAAAGGGCATTGCACATTCATTACCTTATCGTAGTCTTTGTTCTGTAGAGCCTTTGTCTTCCCACGCTCAGTTGTTGCGACTAGCTCCTCGCCCTTGCATTTCTTGTCTTTTTGCCTTGAGGATTCGGCATGGTCTTTTTTATCATTTTGTGGGGGCTTGATCTTCTCGGTGTTCCACCAGTGAGTTTGAGGCAGCCACATAGTGGTCGGCTAAGGAAAACATCTCACGGGCTGTCGTTGGAGGTTTTTGGGACATCTTCTTGATGAGATCAGGATCGTTGACTCCTTTTTGAAAAGCCACGATGACAACCGCATCTGAGATGTCTCGAACTATATTTTTTTATGTGAATCGCCAGATGAACTCTCTCAGGGATTCATTCTTCTTTTAATGGAGCTGGTAGAGGTCCTAGGGGGTTCCAGGCTTCTCGAAAGTACCCTAAAAATTCATAATGAATTGGTCACAGAGGTCTCCCAAAGAGTCAATGGAGTCACATGGAAGCCCTGTAAGCCACGCTTGGGCCGAAGGAGCCAGCATGACCGGCAAGTAGTTTGCCATCACGTTGCAGTCACCCCTGGACGCTTTGACTGCAAGGGAATAAACCTGCAGCCAGGCTTCTGGGTCTCTTTCCCCATCAAACTTAGTGATGCCCTTTGGATTAAAACCATCAGGCCACTGCACCCGGCGAAGGCGAGCAGTGAATGCTTTGATCCCGTCGATGGGCTCCTCGTTACGTCGAGCGTGGAGGTGGCGTGGTGAAGAATCTACTCGGCGGTCGTTATTTTGGCGTGGGCTGTGTCGATTTCTGTGATCACCGTGGCTAGTACTCCGATTGTGGGGGTATCGATTGTCCCGGTCATGATCAATGCTGACGCCGCTCATCGTCCTCCTGGCCTCAAGGTTCTGGCGGAGGTCGCGGTGGATGGTAGAGTGGACGTCCTTACCACAGAGGGACTTGCGCCGACTGCCCTCTGTCCGACTGCGACTAGTCCGACTGCTAGCCGTGTGCATTTCTTCTCCTGCACGAGGGGGCCTAGTCGCTTGGCCCTGCTGGTTGTGTTGGAGCACCACAGCCGTCACCATAGCTTTGACTTGCGCCATGATTGGAGCGGTTGGGCTATTGTGCTCGATCATAGGACCCAAGGTGTTAAGCAGTGTCTTGGTGGCGACGATATTTTGCTGCGGTGTTTGGAAAAACGACTGGCTCCCCATTCTAGCATGCGAAAAGTTGACGCCACCCCTGGGGTCACACCACCTGTAAATAGATGAAGTCTACTAAAAAACATGCCAACCAAACAACCGCAACACTTAACACATCATCGATTCTACAACCCGCTTCGAAACCCTAAAAACAAAAATCTGTCCAATGGGGACATCAACCTTCCAATGAGCATAACTTAAGTTCTACAACTCCAAATCAAGTAAACGAATACATTTTCGTGATCTATTGGAAATCTTCCATCTTTTTCTAAGTATTCAAAAAATCTAATTCAGCCTCTAAGTTGCTATAATCTGTAGACGAACACAGACACTACCATTCATGATATTGACTGGACAACACTCGGTAAAAGAGTCATAACTTTTAAACGGATGAATGAAACTTAGTAGTTTTAGTCTTTATTGAAAGATAATTCAATTATTTACAACCTTTGTAACAGCCTGTTCCCCAGAAAACGATTCTAAAATTCTCAAATTCATGATCTAACAGAGGGGATCAATCTGTCCCAACGCACAGAAAACAACACGAGTCTCAAAACCTCTAATCAACATTTTCCCCCAACTCCACAACCAGCAAAGCCTCTCCTAAACACTAATAATCACAACCTAGCAACCCCCAAGGAACACAAAAACACTTACCTTTCCGGAGATTGCCAAGAACGCAGATGAACACGAACCTAAACTTTCTAGTCTCCCTTGGATCGCGCGGCACCTTCTCCCCATAGCACCAAACTCCGATGAAACCTCTCCAGAGGCCGGGAAAACCCTGAGGTGGCATAAGGGAAGATGCACCACAGCCAGGGGAAGGGGATACACAAAGATCTAGGGAGGGGAGGGTCGTAGGAGAGGGAGAAACGTGGGGGAAGGGGAGGAGGCGCAAAGGAGGAGAGGGGCTACTGCCATGCGCCCAAAGGGGAAGGGGAAAAGGCGGCTATGTAGGGGGAGGCGCAAAGGGAGGGGTGAGGGAGCCCTAGGGTTTTGGGGGAGGGGAATCCCACCCCCCACTCCCCCCTTCAGGTCAAAAAAAAATAGACTGAAGGCCCAAAATTGGCCCAAAACTGACAAACACCTCAAAGAAATTCAAATTTTCTCCCCAAAGTTCTCCTAGAATATTATAATCTTCCTAAAGTTCATTTGGGATATTATATTCTCCCCCCTAAATAGAATTTGACCTCGAATTCTTCCCATGCCCCTACTCGATAACGCAAGCAATATATAATTAACAACACAACACATACCTAAGGAGAACACTTCCGGATACTCCTCGCGCATGCGAGCTTCCAATTCCCAGGTCGTCTCTTGTTTTGATAAAGAAAACAAGCACCTAACATACTTTATTGTACTAAGCTTCAATACCCTCCATGGTTACCCCAAAAACCGCACTGGGTAGGTTTCAAAGGCAAGGTGCTTAGGCTCAAGGAATAAAAGGTCTTAATTATCTAGCGTTTGAAATCTTGCAAGAACTTCAACAAGGAAACATAATACAGCCCGCGCAAGGGCTCGGAATATCTGGGCGAAAGGTCAGTATCTCCAAACCGTGCTATTATTGGAAACAGTCTATCAACCCTCAGACTAATCTTTAGCACTAAAGTGTATGGACCCAATTTTTTTCCGATTAAACTAATATGAAGCAAATGATACCATCCTCTATCCTCAATTCAACTTCCCTCTTTGACTCAATCGCACAACTCAACTTTTCTCTCCCAACCTTTCTACCATGGTTTGTCGTACTCAAAGACGACATGAATGGCTCAGGAAATTTCACTCAAACACACCTCTAAACCAATTCCCAACAATTCACCAATACCATCCGTTTGAAAATCCAATGCTCCAAACTCGTATCCCAAGAAACTAAGATAAAGATTCCAAACTTTTGCATCCGGTCGATCTATCAATAAATGGAACATTACCATCAAAAGGAATAGCCTACTAAGGCAAATATTTTCCCCATCATTTCCACAATTTTTTTCCTCACACCAAGGGACAACTCCACAAGATAAACACTTGTCGAAGGTTAAGAAATCGACGGTAATTTGTAACGGGTACCTTCGAGGTTTGCAGGATCAACAGACACAGACGAGGGAAACAATTAGACAGGTTCGGGCCTCTATGAAGAGTAATACCCTACTCCTTCACCTTCGTACGTGCCCTGAAAGTTGGCGACAAACTGTGCCCGTAGCTCGGCCCATGAGGATATGGACTGAGGAGGGAGGTTGAGTAGCCAGGATCTTTCCGCACCGTCGAGGGTAGTGAGCAAGTAATTGGCCATCACTTTTTCGTTCCCGTCGGCTGCCCTCATGACAGTATTGTAAATCTATATCTGTGGGATGTCAGAGACAGGGGCCCCACAAGAGGGGCCTACACCCGATTGGGCCTGACAGGCGGAACAGAAAGCCCAAAGCCTAGAAGCGCAACGACGGGCCCAGAGGAAACCTTCGACTTGCTCCCCAAGACAACTCCTGATCCTTCACGGAAGCTTCGCGCCCCGCCCTAACAACCCGCCAGGGACAAAGCATGCACCGACACCGCGAGCACTGCGGATCTTTGGGACGACAAAGCGGCGGCGTGGGTCGGAGAAAGAAGAACCACCTCTCGGGGCGTAGAGCGTGAAGGCGGATAAGGACAAGGGACATGTCGTTCAGGCCACCATGTTCAGGGCCCGGTGGCGCCCAACTATCATGTATTCTCCCCCCAGTATATAAGGGGAGGAGGGAAAAAACAAGGGGACGGGCTTTTCTCTCGCTTGCTCTCTCTTGAACACACACAATACATCCAAGAACACAGGACTAGGGCATTATCTCCTCCGAGAGAGCCCGAACCTGTCTAAAACAGATTGCCCTCGCATCCTGTGTTACCATCAAGCTCAGATCCCGCACAAATCCCCTAGAATCACAAATCTTATTGCCGGCGAAACCGATCGTCGACAGTTGGCGCGCCAGGTAGGGGCTTGTGTCAACATCTTCGTCAAGCTTGATGGCTGCGACGAGCGAAGTCTCCACGATCTTCGCCCGGGCCAGTCTTCCGCTTTAAGCCTGACCTTCATCTCCAACGACCTCGGAAGCCTCTCTCTCCAAGGAACGCGCTACTGTAGCGGTGAGGTTTCCGGCGATCCATCGTCACGACTTCGCGCCCGATCGGAAGGTCCCCTGTCTCGTACTCTAAAGTACCGGCGGGGATCCGAAGACCCGTTCGGTAGCGAGTCGGGCTCGAGGACGCCGAGGCACGAAGGGTGGGAGTTCTCACCGCCAAGCCACTCGGCACCCAGGCGCCTAGGTTTGTCTTCTCGGACTCACCCACCTCGGCCGAGTCGGAAGAAAGCCTAGAGAGCTGCTGGAATTTCCGTAGAGTCTGTGTGATCGAAGGCTCGCGGTCAGATGGCAGCCGACACCTCGATCGCCGCCGATTTGGAAGGAGGCCGAGTGATCGAGCCTCGACGCTACGGCGCGTACTCTCGAGATCGCGCCGGGCTGTCAATGAAGACATTCTGCAAGCCAAGATGGGGACCAGGCTGTTTTTCGTACCCCACGCCAGAATATCGTCGCCTCCAAGACACTCCTGGATACCACGACTCCTATCTTTGAGGCGAGATGATCCGATCGCCCGATCATGGCCCAAGTAAAGGCCATGGTGGCGGCGGCGACTATCCACAGATACTCAAACCGACCCGGCCCGGCGAAGGAGCTGTCGCGTGGTCGGCGAGGACCTGCATACCAATGCCGGTCAGTCGGGAAGCCCGTCCGATACATCATGTTCTACCTCGCGAGACGACTTGCGACATAGCATCACCGCGACCTCCGTTCGAACCTCGGCGCCAGCGCCGCGACCGAAAGGAGGAACAACGCCGTCAAGCCGGCGAATATGAGCGCCGGCATCCTTCCGCGAGCGCGAAATACGCCAAGCGCGATCCCCTCGCGTCGATCACCTCCCGGGGCATCGCGAGTCATCGAAGGGTCCGTGCGTTTACCCCTCACCTACGCCGAGTGGTTTGGCACGATGGATTTAATCCTAAAGGCATCACTAGGTTTGACGGTGAGAGAGACCTGCAGGCTTGGCTACAAGTATACGCTCACAGCGGTCAGGGCCGGGGGATCAGAAAGTAATGGCAAACTACTTGCCGGTTACCCTCTCGCCCCTGGCCCAAGCATGGCTCACCGGACTTCCAGCGAACTCTATAGATTCCTGGGGAGATCTGTGTGAGCAGTTCATCTCAAATTTCCAAGGCACTTACGAGCGCCCAGGCACCCCTTGGGACCTATATCAGCTACACCAAAGGAGGAACGAATCCCTCCGGGAGTTCGTCAAGCGCTTCATGAACAGGAAAAGCACCGTTCGGGACGTCACAGATGCGATTGTGATAGCTGCCTTCCAGAAAGGAGTCAGCGACCCCGACCTCATCAAGAAGATGTCCCGGAAGCCACCCACGTCGGTCCGGGAGCTGTTTGCCCTAGCGGACCGTTACGCTTCAGCCTCCGAGGCTCTGGCGGAACGGCGTGATGAGGGGAAGGATCAGGCTGAACCCCCCGGCGGAAAGAAAAGAAGCGCAAGGGCGAAGAGCTGGTGGCGATTGCTGCACCAACTCATCCTCGCGCTCAAAGAGGATGGATATGATAAGGTCATGAACTTACTCTGCCCTTTCCATCCAAAGGGAGGCATGCCGCCAAGGATTGTTTCACCCTAAAGAGGTTCGCCGCGCGAGAGCAAGAGGCAGGCCGACAAGGTCCGGCGGTCATGCCGCGGACAAACCGCCTCCTGAAGCCGAGGAAGACTATCGTGAAGTCGACCTCGAGCTTAACTACATATTCGGGGTTCACCAAGATATGAGTCCAAGCGGAAGCAAAAGCTCACCGCCGGGACATCTATGCAAGAGAGCCGAGACCCCGATATGTCCGGTGGTCCGAGGTCGCAGTAACTTACGACCGCACGGATCACCCAGATCGCGTCCCATTCCCCGGCAGATACCCTCTGGTCTTGGCGCCGGTTGTCCGCGGCATCAAGCTCAAAAGGGTGTTGATTGACGGTGGGAGCGGGCTCAATGTCCTCTTCGTGAAGACACTCGATGATATGGGGATCCCGCGGTCTGACCTCAAGCGCGGGTCGTCACCTTTTCATGGAGTGATACCCGGAACGTCGGCAATACCACTCGGACAAATCACTCTGCCAGTCACGTTCGGCGCAAGGGACAACTACCGGACGGAGAGCCTTAGCTTCGAGGTGGCAGACTTCGCAACAGCGTATCACGCCATCTTGGGGAGACCAGCGCTGGCCAGGTTCATGGCGGTGCCCCACTACGCGTATCTGATGCTGAAGATGCCGGGCCCGAGTGGTATTATCACTCTACGCGGCGATGTTAAGCAGTCTTTCTCTTGCGACAGAGAGAGTTGCGAAATGGCCGAGTCTCTGGAGGCGCTGGCGGGACGGGAAAGGATTCGTCAAGAGGCGGATTTCGACAAGCCGGAAGGCAGTGTCCCTACCCGGAAGCCGCAGAACTTCGGGATCAGCCCCGAGGAAGGCACCAAAAGGATCCTCCTCGACCCGTCCGATCCGGCGCGAGCCGTTTCGATCGGGACAAGGCTCGGGGATGAATAGGAAGGCGCGCTCGTCGCCTTTCTGCGGGCAAACCAAGACGTCTTTGCCTGGAAGCCGTCCGACATGCCCGGGGTTCCCAGGGAGGTGATCGAGCACGCACTTAATGTAAACCAATCCGCCAGGCCCGTCAAGCAAAGGTTACGACGGTTTGCTCAAGATCGTCGAGAAGCCATCAGAGAGGAGATCACAAAGCTGCTAGCCGCAGGTTTCATCAAAGAAGTGTATCATCCCGACTGGTTGGCGAACCACCATGCTCGTCGAGAAGAAGAATAAAAGCTGGCGTATGTGTGTTGATTACACCGACCTCAACAAGGCTTGTCCGAAAGATCCCTTTGGTCTCCCTCGAATCGATCGGTGGTAGACTCCATCGCCGGGATCTCGGTTACTCGACTACGGGCGCCTATTCAGGCTATCATCAGATTCGGCTTCGAGAGGAAGACTGCGAGAAGACTTCGTTTATCACTCCATTCGGAGCATATTGCTATATCACTATGCCGTTCGGGCTCAAGAATGCCGGCGCAACGTACCAGCGCGCCGTGCAGCGGTGCTTTCACCATCAGCTCGGGCGTAATGTGGAAGCTTATGTGGATGATGTGGTAGTTAAAATGCAGACAGAGGACAGCCTCACCTCCGATCTGGCCGAGACGTTCGCAAGCCTGAAGACGTTCCAGATGAAGCTAAACCCAGAGAAGTGCGTTTTCGGAGTGTCTTCCGGGATATTGTGATCAGATTCGGAGTGCCCAACCGGATCATCACGGACAACGGCACCCAATTCAGGAGCGAAGAATTCCAAGAATGGTGCGAAGGCGTCGGGATCAAGATCTGCTTCGCTTCGGTGGCTCACCCACGAAGCAATGGGCAGGTTGAGCGAGCTAACGGTCTGGTCCTCCAAGGCCTCAAGGCCAGGATCTTCGACCGACTCAAACCATACGCTGCTCGATGGGTGAAGGAGCTACCGTCGGTACTGGGACTCAGAACCACTCCCGGTAAGCCGACCGCCAAACCCCTTTTTCCTGGTCTATGGCGCAGAGGCGGTTCTGCCCGACCGAGTGGGATTCGAATCCTCGAGGGTTCGGAACTACAACGGCCGAGTCCGAGGGAAGCCGAATGGTGGAGCTTGATCAACTCGAGGAGGCTCGGAGCGTTGCCGCCCTCGGTCGGCTAAGTACCTCCAGGGACTTCGGCGCTACCACTCTCGCAACGTCGTAAATAGAACCTTTTCGAAGGAGATCTGGTCCCGAGGAGGAACTGCAAAAGCGAGCACAAGCTCTCTCCAATTTGGGAAGGTCCATACATCGCCCGTAAGACAACCCGGCGGGTGCTTATCGACTGCAGGCGAGAAGACGGCGAGGTTCGGCGAATACTTGAACGCCGAACAGCTCCGTCGCTTCTACGCATGAGTTATGTATCCCACTCTTACACATTAAATAAAATAGTGGTTCGTCTTATTTTACGAAGTTGTGTAATGCTAGCCCCGAGTGGTTATTACCCGATCTGTAGCGCCTAACCCTGGTCGTGCCGATATAGAATGCACGGAAATAACAAACCACGATGAGCACAAAGCCTCGGCGGTTTATACCCGGCACAGCGCTGAACGGGTAGAAAGCACTAACCACTCGGGACTGCAATTCGCAGCGCGAATTTAACCAAGATTTGCCTGGTCGCGAATTTCTAACCGTCAAAAGCTCGAGCCCCCGTTCTTTCGGGTAATCGAGCAACTGACTAGAATGAGTTGATCAGGCGGAACCACTAAGTTCGAGTTAAATGTGATAGGCACGAACGGGATAAAATTTCGCATTTCATTCCATAATGTTAATAATTTACATCGCTAATTTTCTTTTTTCTTTTTCTCGCACTAAAAAAAAAAAAAAAAACTCGGTCGCCGCCGTTGGTACTCCTGCCTTCGGTGCTGGTCTTCTTGGTCGACGCTTTGGGAGACCCGAAGGCAAGATCGCTGAGGTTAGTCGCGACCCACGCGACCCAACGCCGCCAGAATCTCCTCGTCAACCACCCACAAGGGGGGGACAAGGCGGACGAAGGCCCTGACGGCAAGGTCGTCGCGATGATCGCGACCAACCATCTCGAGGATGATCTCCGCCACCTCGTGGAGCCCCGGTGCGACCTCCAACAAGGTGGCCACGGCGGCGGCGTCCCTCGCTGCTCCGTCCTCCGCCTCCGCCTCCAGGATGGCAAAATCATGCTCCTCCCATGCTTCGGCCTCCTCCCAGCTGTACAACATCCTAAAGAACCGCTGGCGAAAGAATGCCGCGTATGGGCCAACGAACTTCCTCATGTTAGACATGGAAGGAAACTGGAAGAGGAAGACGAAGGACAAGGCAAGAAGAAACGGGCGATCGCTCATTAGCGGTGACGCCCTATTTATAAGCCACCCCAGACCCGGAAATCGAAGCGTCACCAAAGGCAATCAAAACGCGCCACCTCACAATCAATGAAGCGCGAAAAACGAAGCGACAGTGCAAATACCGAAGAAGATCGGCGCATTGAACAAAATCAAGGAGAATTTCACCAGACGCGTGTCGTAAGCAGTTCAAGCTCATTCGGCCTTCCCGCTTAATTATACCAAATTAAGCGAAAAGGCCCGGGGGCTGGAGAGCTAGCAAGCGATGCAAGCCTGGGGGCTAAACCACTCAGCCAGGTGGCCTGGCGTAAGTCCCGACGCTCGAGAGCTGCACGCCAGCCTCTCGGAAAAGCGTGTCCGGGGCAAGAAAGCCACGGGCCAAGGCCCTAGCGTTTGGAAGCCATACCAGTCGGCCGAAACTCACCCGGAAAGGCGCGACAGGATCCAAAAGGCTGCGGGCATATATTCTAACAACTCAGCCAGAGAAGAAAGTGGAAGAGGTCTGAAGACCACTCAGCGGAAGACAATATAGGCAAATCATATTGAAGTAAGAAGACACAATATTTCAGACAAGGAGGGCGAGCACTCGGCATCAAGGCCTACATCGAAGTCAGAATTCTAGATTCTCCAACAAGGCCTGCGATGCACCGGACACCTCTTCAAGGAGCGCGTTGGCCTTGTCTTCATCACAGGCAAAGCCTTCTTTCACAGCTTCGAGGTCAATTCTCGGATAATGAGACTTGACCACCGCCAATGCCTGGTTCGCACTCATTGTTGCGGACTCTTTGGCGTAAGCTCGATCTGTCGGCTCCTCCCGTAAGAAGTGGAACAAAGATCGTCCCCTGGCCGGCGTGGCTCCTTCAATGCGCAGAAGGTGCAGGATCGCTCGCAGCGACGCCAGTTCAGTCCGCCCCTGTTCGGCGGCCGCCATCTTCTCCTTGCACTCGCCACAAAGTCAAACAGCCATCAAGAGCACACCCGACGCCAAGTATGTTCAACCCAAGTCAAATAAATTTACCCTTCGGCTCCCTGCATCCTTTCAGTGACTCGAGCTTCGAGGCCAGAATTCTCCGAGGCCTCCAGCCGGGCCCTCAGCTCAGCAACGGTCGAGTCGCGCTCTGAAACACGAGTGTCATCATCCTTTCCAACCACCCAAAAAGACATCCAAACCGAATCCAGGGGAGAATCTCACCTTCGAGCATATGCTCAAGCCCCGTCTTCTCCTCCCGGATCCTCATACACTCGCCCTGAAGCTCGTGGACTTCTTTCCACCTGTCCGCGCTGATCTCGCTGAGTTTGTCCTGGTACTGCTTCTGCTCCTTGAGCTTCGGGAGCACCTTCTGGAAAAACCGCGATCTTTGCTCCGAGCGCTCCCCCATGTCCTAGGTAACAGGGCAGAATCTCAGGGAGAAGTCCAGCAAATGAGATGGAAGACAAGAAGCTCACCCTGACGAGCGTGCTACACCTGACGGTGAGCTCATAAAGTTCCGTCCGAGCCGCTCTCTCCATCTCGTCGTCCTCTTCCATCCCTTTCCAGTCGGAACCCCCTTCCCACCATACGGTCCGATTTGGGGGCTTCGGCAGAGGGCCGAGCGGCGGTGGCTCTCGAAGCACTTCCTCCACACCGGGAGATGGTGCCGAGTCGATCTCGTCAACGGACGGACCATCCGACGGTTCGACCGTTGGCCCACCGGCGCCCGGTGGCGACGCCCCGGCAGTCGGCGGCAACGGCGACCTAGCCTCCGCCTGGGGCTCCTTTCAGAGACCCTCCACGAGGACGTCCATAGCAGGGTCTGAATCGGCAAAAGGGAAGACACCTCGGCCTGTGCGGTAACAAAAGACAAGGATCGCCCAAAAGAATACCTCTTGGATTTCTTGAATTTCATCCTGTGTTTCATCCGAGGCCCAAAGACCACTCGGAGGGAAGTCGGGCGCCGCACTGGGCTGCCATCGACAGAAGGTCAGTGTGGCCCGCGCTTATGCGATCCGGTGCACCAGAGGTCGAAGGCCGGTGACGAAAAGACCGGCGACCTCCTCCGCCAACTCCGGTGCAGCTCGTCAACCGAGGTGTCGGCCGCTTCGCCGCTGGCGTGTCTCGGCCGAGAGAGGCCGACAAGCTGAGCGTCGAGAAAGGAAGGGCGCTCTGAAAAGGAACGATCGCACCTGTTTGAATCACACATCGATCAAAGAAATCATGGAACAGCCTTTCGAGAGAATAGTGCACTCACAGAGGGGGAGCCCTTGCCATCGAAAATTTACGAGGGCAGCCCCTGGTGATTATTGTGCCAGGCACGAAGAAATCAACTACCCGTCAGCTGGGCCGCCTCCATCGACAGGTCCACTTCCGACTCCCGCGTGGGGTCCAGAGGCCCGTTGTATTGGAACCCCAAATGGACTCTCTCCTTCAAGGGCTGCACTCGGCGCTTCACAAAACTGATCGCGATCCCGGGGCCCGTCAGCCCTCGATTCTTCAGATCGTCAATCAATGCCAGAAGCTCGGGGACTTGCGCCAAACCTCCTCCGTCCGAGGTGTCGCTCCAGCATCGGGAAGCTTTAGGAGCACAGCCGGCAAAGGGGGCGAGGAAAGGATCAACGTTGGCACAATAGAACCACTCCCGCCTCCAACCTTTGAGGGAGGTTTTGAGAGGAACGACAAAATACTGCTTCTTCGAGCCCTCCCGCAGCTGGAGTCCGGCGCCCCCAACGACGTTGGGAGCGGCCCGGTTCGGATGAGGCTTCAGCCAGAAGAAGGAGCGGAACAAATCCAAATGAGGACGTATCCCAAGATACGCCTCGCAGAGCTGGACGAAGATGGCAATGTGGAGAATCGAGTTGGGGTTCAAATTGATCAACTCAATTTCGTAGAAGTGGAGGAGCCCCCGGAGGAAGGCGCTCCCAGGGATGCTAAATCCCCGCCAGAAGAAGGACTCAAACACCACAATCTCATTCTCCTGAGGTGTGGGGTAAGGATCACCTGCGGCGGGACGGGCGGAGATTAACTCCAGCGGAGGGAGGACGCCGGCGGCGACCATCCCCTCCAAGCGGAACGTCGTCGTGATGGAGGTCTCCCACCCTGCCGCCGCAGGGTTGGTGCTACCCTCCGATGACGAGGAAGAAGACATTGCGAAGAAGAAGACCTGGTGGGAGGAACCGTCGCAAGCCAAGGGCGCGAAACCAGAAACCCTAAATCGCCAAAGGAGGTTTGAAGGTTTCGCAGCCGTGGTGGGGAAGGTGCAAGGAGGCCGTTGCTCCAGCGAGGGTCCCTTCGACTTATAAGAAATGGGCCCCAATTTCCACCTTATGGTGGGAAGAAACGAGGGCCCTCCTGTTCAGTCGGGGCGGATCCAGGGCACGCCCCATGACGGGCCAATAGCTGCGTCGCGCAAAACGCGGCCAGGTGTCAAATCTGGTCCAAAGTTTGGGATAAAGTGCGCCCCACGATGGGCCTGAACGCCAGCCGCCACGGAAGCTTGGGGCTGGGCACTTTCCGAACATCCTCTGACGGCACGCCCCATGATTTGGGGTCAATTGCTGGTCGCTGTCTCATAATG
Source organism: Rhipidocladum racemiflorum (assembly GCA_036346355.1). Lineage (NCBI taxonomy): Eukaryota > Viridiplantae > Streptophyta > Magnoliopsida > Poales > Poaceae > Rhipidocladum > Rhipidocladum racemiflorum. Next base: position 51,088,103 of record CM070589.1, read on the forward strand.
CGATTGGGTGTCACGTGAGGATCTACAACCAACACGGTCTTGAGAATGCGCCCCATGAGGGTCTAAAGCAGTGCGCCGTAAGCGGGCACAGGCATTACTCTGTATGACCAAGGTATGCCCCATGAGGGTCAGCCGAGCGACAGGCCGGTTGCCGCTGTCATCAGAACAAGCGCGGGTACCGCCCGCCCCGAGCCAAAAGACAAAGGTATGCCCCATGAGGGTCGGCCCGAGCGACACGCCGGTTGTCAGCGCCGTAAGCGGGCGGGTACCGCCGACCCGAGCCAAAAGACAAAGGTAGGCCCCATGAGGGTCAGCCGAGCGACACGCCGGCTGTCACAAGACCGTAAACGGGCGCTGGTACCACTCGACCACGAGCCAAAAAGACCAAGGTACGCCCCATGAGGGTCACCGAGCGACACGCCGGTTGTCACAAGACCGTAAACGGGCGCTGGTACCACTCGCCACGAGCCAAAAGACCAAGGTACGCCCCATGAGGGTCACCGAGCGACACGCCGGCTTGCCGCCAAGACCGTAAACGGGCGCTGGTACCACTCGACCCACGAGCCAAAAGACCAAGGTACGCCCCATGAGGGTCACCGAGCGACACGCCGGTTGTCACAAGACCGAAACGGGCGCTGGTACCACTCGCCACGAGCCAAAGACCAAGGTACGCCCCATGAGGGTCACCGAGCGACTAGCCGGTTGTCGCAAGACCGTGAGCAGCGCGGGTACCACTCGGCCATGAGCTAACCAACCACGGTGGCTTCATACTACAAGTTCTTTATGATCTCTCTCCGCATAATCCTCATGACAGGGCAAGGGGCGGAAAGTCGATCCTAAAGCACTTGGGGGCTCTGTGGGATGTCAGAGACAGGGGCCCCACAAGAGGGGCCTACACCCGACCGGGCTCGACAGGCGGAGCAAGCCCAAAGCCCAGAAGCGCAACGGCGGGCCCAGAGGAAACCTTCGACTTGCTCCCCAAGACAACTCCTGATCCTTCACGGAAGCTTCGCGCCCCGCCCTAACAACCCGCCAGGGACAAAGCATGCAGCCTGACACCGCCAGAGCTTGCGGATGCTGGGACCTGACAAAGCGGCAGGCGTGGCCTGGAGAAAGCGTAACCACCTCTCGGGGCGTAGAGCGTGAAGGCGGATAAGGACAAGGGACATGTCATTCAGGCCACCATGTTCAGGGCCCGGTGGCGCCCAACTATCATGTATTCTCCCCCCTGTATATAAGGGGAGGAGGGAAAAAACAAGGGGACGGGCTTTTCTCTCGCTTGCTCTCTCTTGAACACACACAATACATCCAAGAACACAGGACTAGGGTATTATCTCCTCCGAGAGAGCCCGAACCTGTCTAAAACAGATTGCCCTCGCATCCTGTGTTACCATCAAGCTCAGATCCGCACAAATCCCCTAGAATCACAAATCTTATTGCCGGCGAAACCGATCGTCGACAATATCCATTCGACCGGGTTAATCTTGCCAGAATATTTTTCGACAGGCCCTGGCTTGAACTTGTCCGGCCATCTTACGGCTTAGAGCTTGGGAGTAAATGCTTGGCATCCTTCGTCGATGTCATCAGGCATTGTCTGCCATTGGTGGTATCTTCTCTCTCGTCAGGGACTTCTGGTTCTGACCAGTGATCGGCTGGCCGGTTGGAAGGATTCACTTGGACGTCTTCGAGGAGAGAAGCTCTCCCTTTCTCGCTCTTTGCAGGCTCGTTCTTCCTGTCTATTGCGCATCATGAGGTGCAAGTCCCATCGATTATGGGGAATGCGATCTCGGAGATCCTCTGGACGCTTCGGGTAGTTGTTGTATTGGAGCGTCCCGGAGGTATGATGGCTTGAGGCAGCTGCAACTGTCCTTGAGTCTGGGCAACTGCGATATGAGGGTCGTGGCGTGCGACTCGATGCACCCTGTTGATGGGAGCGCCCTGGTCTCGAGTTGGTTACTCGAGCAGTTTGGGCCTCAGCCGCGCCAAGAAGTGCTCTCATCTGATCGAGCATGGGAGTCATCGGGTTCTCAGGGCCCGATGGAAGGAGTGACTTCAATAGCATGTGGGCACACTGGATGTTTGCTTCAGGGGTGCTAAAGACATCATTGCCATGATGCTGTTGAGAGGTTGACCCCGTGACACGATCGGACCCGTTAGGGTGGTTGTGTCCTTGTGGGTCCTGTACCTTGTTGGCAACTATCGCCCCCGGGTGAGGCGTCGCCAAGTTGACCAGAACAAAACACCTTGTTAGGTTGGCCGTCATTCCGGCCGCAGTGATAGCGTTAGTGTCTCGTCGATGGTCCATCGTGCCTGGGGTGGTGGTGTTGACCGTGAAGGCTGTTAGTGGGTTCACGGGTATCTCCATAGGAGCTCAGGGTCCTAGGTTGCCCGCACCCTCCACTTGGGTAGTTTTCCGTAGAGGTGGCATTGCTGTTCCTGGTAACATATACGTTGTGGTCGGCTTGACTACTACTACTGTGGCTGCTGCTGTCCTCACTATCGCAAGAGCTGTCTCTATCTATTTCAATGCACTTTAGGAGATTATCTCCCATAGGATCGAAATCAAGAAAGGACACTTCTCGGCTTGGGTCCCAAGATTGGGACTCGATGAAGCCACTCCCCACTAGTAAAGCATTGTTCCAAATGCGATCTGGGACTCGATGGCGGGGACTTGGTCGATGAGGGTGTTGGAGCTAGCGGTGCTGCTTACGCTGTTGTCGACTCCACAGGAAATGCTCATCATCACCGTGATTGATCTGAAAAAACAATTGAAGGCCCCTACCTGGGGTGCCAACTGTTGAAGGTTAAGAAATCGACGGTAAATTTGTAACGGTTACTTTCGGGGTTCGCAGGATCAACAGACACAGATGAGGCAAAGAATTAGACAGTTTTGGGCCTCTAAGAAGAGTAATACCCTACTCCTGTTGTTTAGCACTATTGGATCACTCAAAGTGGAGTACAAATCTGGGGGTGTAATTTCTGGTTACAAGGTGGAGGAATTATTGCTAGATCTAATATGGCTACTCGTATCTGGCAGATGCTCTCCTCGGGCCCTTCTGTGCGTGTACTCCAATGGCTTTCGTTCTTCTGGGCTCGGTCCCCTTTCTCCGTGCATCTCCCCTTGTATTTATAGCTAGGTGCACCATCTTCTCGAGATATCGCCAGATGAGGACTCCATATCGTTTCTGATCGGGGATCTTCGTTCCGAGATCTTCGTAGTTAACTGATTTTCCTTGTCTGTTCAACATACTCGATCTGATCTCCTCATTACGGGAGTAGGATCGAGTCCTTCCAAATGTGGGGATACCTTTCCAGTTAGCCTATTCTCCCGTAGAGATAGGGCTCTTGGCATCCGGGATACACGGTATGGTTTCCATCTTTCCAATGCGCGTGCATATCCCATATTTAGATATTCGACAACGCCCACAACAGAATTTTTCACTTCAGATTGTCATAACATTAACCACAACCCATGAAACCAAATACTTAGACATACTGCGGATTTGATAACATAAATTCCAACCACTTCCAAGTGGTTCATCATTAAAGCTTAAACAAGCACTAACAAGGAACATAAACACTAAACAATCCTCACAAGAAGATTTGGATTGAGACACGCAAATACCTCCATTACTCTCCACTCTTAAACCATTTACGGTCAAACACTAACAAAACCCAGGAACTTAGGTCGTTACCAACCCACACTAGATTTCTATTTCTTAGAAGGTCACGCCCTCACATTCTTCCACTTAAAGGACCAGGACAAAGAATACAATCCTTCAATATACTCAACCATAAACCAAAAGCATTCATTTTCTTATCTCAGGCTTGAACGCAAAATAACTCTCAATTCTTTTTAACACATTGAACCTCATTCATCACCTTAAAACCAAGGCGCTAAAATTCACAAAGATGATAACACAACTTAAAAGAGCAACACCACATAAGTCTTTTCTAGAAGCATCTCACTTTTACCAAAACAAATCATCTCAAGCCAAACATTTTGGAAAGAAGAAATCGATCAAGGAATCAAACACCTCCACACACCAACCATCATTTTTTCATGACGAAGGGGAAACTCATTTCCCGACAGAAAACCACTTTACCAGCAAAAGTCACTTATGAATCAATCATAAGAATCATATATAAGAAACATTCATGATAACTCACACATTTTAATAAAATAGAACTTTCGTCAAACTGGAGATACACATATTTCCAAATCAAGAACTTCCAAAACATTACATGATATTTGGTTGCTTCCTTTAACCGATAAGGCAACAAATAACTCAATTTTATTCGTATGCTAGAGAGTGCAATACAATCATACACCCTTTGATGCTAGATTCCACAATCATCACTTGAGCTAACTTTCTTGGCAAGCACAAATGAATGACGTTATTCAAAGAAATAAATCACTCCAAAACCACCAATTTTTTTACTATAGGGTTAATCGTTCTTTCATCCTTATTTTCAAACCTCACAATTAACCCCAAATTTGACAACATGCACTCTAAATTTAGCGGAGCTCTAAAACACAAAATAGAGTATGCCTTAACCGGAAGACACACAACGAAAAGATTATAAGTTCAGCATAAATCCCACCATCTCTAGTATTCCACTACTCTTACCATTAAAGATTTCAATATTCACAATTTACACCTTGCAAAGCCCCAACTGGATTTAACAAAAACTACATAACAAACTCTTTCTTTAATTACCTTTCCCAATACTTGTAAATAAAATTTATGATGATTATCAAAAGACACCCAACCAAGACTACCTCTTCATGATCCACACGGGCCATCGAATCATATAACTTCATATTCTAAGTTTAAAACAAACTAATTCAACAAATCTTTCAGCATGATCAACCCATAAAATTTCATACAACCCATAAGTCAACATCTCAACAATCCAAACTTATTCAATCAATAAATGACTCCAACAAGTAAAAAAAATTTATCTCCTCGAGATAAATTTCGTAAATAGTGCTCTAAGATACACATTCATTAAAGATAAAATTCTATACCATGCTGATTTCCCATTGATCACCCCATCACAGCATGTGTTCAACATAATACCACCTTTTCCCATTTTCTCCAATATAACAATTGTTTTGAACAAAAGATCTAACCGATTAACACCACTACTAAGTCATCAATAACCATAATTTGCAAATTCATAAAAAAATAACATTGTTTTTAGTTACCCTATCCATAATAATAAATTGCCACTACCCAACATAATCCAACTACTTAAAACAAATTTAACAAATTAGACCAACCCAATGCTCTTAAAACATCAAACAGCAAAACCTATATCTTTCCAATTGACATCGATACTAGCATTATAGGAACACAATTGCATACTTCCAATTATACTAATAGTTTGCAACAACATATATAATAACTTTAATCATCTTCCAAGTTAAGGTCACATACCAACACAATTAAATTTCTCTACTAACACCTTAAATTAGAATGTTTGTAAATAACCAAAAAAAAAATTTTAACAATATCAGTAGTTTATATCATCTCAATATTCTAACTGCTCATCAAAGTTTAAAGTTTTAAACACTAACAATGGTCACCTATCATTTAGTAAAAGGAGTGCTGCCTCACTTTAAAATAAAGTAACAGATTCTAAGCATGTACATTAATACATTTAATCATTACTCGCTATAGAATAATCTATGACAATAGAAGTTTATTTAGTTTTAAGCTAAAGATAACAATTGCATTTAATTGATTCAACACACAAATCAACCTAGAATAATCTATGACAATAGAAGTTTATTTAGTTTTAAGCTAAAGATAACAATTGCATTTAATTGATTCAACACACAAATCAACCTAGAAGTACCTTATTCTATATGTCACATCATTAAGTAGTAAGTAGGATGCTAAACATCAATTCTCACTATTGACAAATAATTTTAGTTAGAAGTTACTTACTTTGTTTGCAACATTTTTGTTTCCAAAAAACCCAACCAAATCTGAGAAAGAAACTTGACTCTCAAAGTTGCAATAGGACAAGACTCAAACTTGGTCATGCAAAAGTTCTCCAAAACATATTTAAGCTTAAAGACTTCCACGAAGAAAAATGGTTGATAGAAAAAAAATTCACAAAAGGAACAACCAAGCGATCACGTAATCCTTGTCTGACAAAATCACAAAACATAAATCCATACAACTTAAGTTTTGCATAAAACTTCAATAACTTCTTTCAAACTCGGAGAAAGATAAAGACAAAAATAAAACAATAATTTTCTTTGCAAAGCAAACAATAAAGACGCAACACTAAACTCTCTTCTTTGTCTCAAACCATCGATTACACAACCAAAACAACCTTCTCCATAAACTCTCCACTCTATGCCGTATTAAACAATAACTCTCCCCTACGAGAGATTCTTAAACCTCCGGTGGTGGCTCTACGAAGCCACACCCACATCCAAGGCTCTTACCACGGCCAAAAGAACATGAATGAACCCCGTTGGCACAACTATTTCACATAGATACCTTTATTCACTTAGTTCCTTCATAATAACAGCAATAAGCATCATCATAGCATCATGCATCAACAAAACATAACATTCTACATCAAAGCTCAAATAAAACATTAAAGCTAGCGTAATGCAATGATGAACCATTACCCATCCTACTGTACTCCAAGTGTGTCAAATTTTAAATTAATTAACCCACCTATATCCAATTTTATGGTTATTGTCCTATGCCAAAATTTTAAAGTATGGACCTAAACCATGTTTCTAGATTATCCCACATCAAAATTTTAGTTGACCATATGGTATTTCACTAAGTTCATGCACCACGGACCTAAAGCCCGCTCTGATACCAACTATAACACCCCGGCATCTAATGTGCCCAGAATGTCACCACAAAGGACAATACAAACAACTGGATAACAATAATAGAATTAAATTTCAGCAACTACACTTGCTAATTAATCAAAATTTCGGCAGCATGCCCTCTCTTTTTTCTTGGTTTTAAGCATCATTAATAAATTCATAGCACAATAGCATAACGGGAGATAACAACAATATGATAAACAAGGATTTCAATATAAATTCATACCGATGATATAAATTTAAACATCACATGAACAACTATGAGATGAACATTTAATCATAGCAACCAACACGACATAAACCACAATATGGTTCAATAAACTAAGCCATCACAATGGAGGAATGGGTATAAATTGTCTAATGAGTGACGCTAAGTGAAGTGGTGATTCCTTTCCCAAATGTCGTACTCCTGGTACCTAAAAAATACAATAAACAACAAGCGTGAGTTCATCACTCAACAAAGTGTATCGCAATGAGAAGCAAGATAATAATATGTAACATACATATAAACATACTTCATGACTTAAACCATGCGAGCAACAGGTCTTACAAATCCTTCATTCGCATTCTCATGTATGTAATGCATCATGCATGCTCCTGTAATGCTCCATTTCTTAGCACATACCGGTATTGCCGAATACACACTCGTTGGTGTGCACCCTTATTCCCTTTCATCCCGTGGAGGGGCCTACTCTTACTGACTCGCTCCCATTCACAATGATGGATGGGACTACGAGGTAGGACTTTCATGCTCACTACGTGTGAGCACAGAGGCCCGCATCAGCATGGGATGCCTCTTCCATTATGAATGCACCAATGCAATGGGCATGAACAAGACGCAAGTTATATTCATTTCTAATATTTGCATAACCACAACCATAAACATAACAATTCATCCTTTCTCACAATTCTTAGGATACCATTCATGCCAACCTAATCAAATTCTAGGTTAAACACATGGTAAAAGCAATACATCATTCACATTAGAATACACTTGCCTTTAACCTCTCGAAACGGTGTGGCAAAAAGTTGACGCCACCCATGGGGTCACACCACCTGCAAATAGATGAAATCCACTCAAAAACATGCCAACCAAACAACCACAACACTTAACAAATCATCGATTCTACAACCTGCTCCGAAACCCTAAAAACAGAAATCTGTCCAACGGGGACAGCAACCTTCCAATGAGCATAACTTAAGTTCTACAACTCCAAATCAAGTAAACGAATACATTTTTGTGATCTACAGGAAATTTCCCATCTTTTTCTAAGTATTCAAAAATCTTATTCGGATTCTAGATTGCTCTAATCTGCATATGAACACAGACACTACCATTCGCGACATTGATTTGGCAGTGCTGTGTAAAATGGTCATAACTTTTAAACCGATGAACGAAACTTAGTGATTTTAGTATTCATTGAAAGATAATTCGATTATCTACAACTTTTTTAACAGCCGGTCCCCCAGATAACGAATCTAAAATTCTCAAATTCGTTATCTAACAGAGGGGATCAATCTGTCCCAACGCACAGAAAATAGCACGAGTCTCAAAACCTCTAATCAACGTTTTCCCCTAGCTCCACAACCTGCAATGCCTCTCCTAAACACTACTAATCATAGCCTAGCAACCCCCAAGGAACCCAAAAACACTTACATTTCCAGAGATCGCCAATAACGCCCATGAACACGAACCTGAACTCTCTAGTCTCTCTTGGATCGCGCGGCACTTTCTCCCCGCAGCACCAAACTCCAACGAAACCTCTCCAGAGGCTAGGGAAACCTTGAGGTGGCACAAGGGAGGATGCACCACAGCCAAGGGAAGAGGATGCACCAAGATCTAGGGGGAGGGTCATGGGAGAGGGAGGAACGTGGGAGAAGGGGAGGAGGCGCAAAGGAGGAGAGAGGCTGCTGCCATGCGCTCAAAGGGGGAAGGGGAAAGGTGGATAGGAAAGGGGAGGATCAAAGGGAGGGGGAGCCCTAGGGTTTTAGGGGAGGGGAATCCCCCCCTTCAGGCCCAAAAAAAATAGCTTGAAGACCCAAAATTGGCCCAAAACTGACAAACACCTTAAAAAAATTCAGATTTTCTCCCCAAAGTTCTCCTAAAATATTATAATCTTCCTAAAGTTCATTTGGGATATTACAAGTGGGCTATGCTTTACAACATCAATGATATTAGATACGATATCATCATGATGATCCTAGCAGAGGTGTACAACTGGGTGATCAGAGGTCTTAGGCCACTTCCTCCGGTAGTTATAGTGGAGTTCTTCATGGTATTACAAAATTGTTAATGTTTAGGAAATAGGTCCCTGCCGAGTTTACTTGTTGAATGAGGGATCAACACAGGTCCCTTTTTTGGTGAAGGGTTAGTGTCTGAATAATGCACGTAGGGAATAAGATACTCGGAAAGTGGATAGGAGTTTATACTGGTTCGGGCCTCCCACGGTGGAGACAATAACCCTACTCCAGTGGTTTCACTATTACTGTCGAACTCTTCTAGGAAGGTCCGATCGGGCGAACCAACCAGCGAGATCACTCGAGGGTCCTCCTTGGGGACATCATCCAAGGGAATGCATGGTCAGCCGAAACTGGCTGCCGGGGTATAATAGTCCTTATGGAGATTACCCAATCCCCGACAGCTAGCCCCTGAGGCTCAAGTGGAAAACTACCTAGCGGGGACTTCCCCTTGAGCCTACGAACTCAACGGAGGGATTGGAATCTTGTAGTGAAGTACTACTGCAAAATCCAAGCATGTCCCGCTCGCGGACGAGCATGGTTGGAATAAACCGAGCTTCCAGCTCGGTCTTTGTTCAAGGGAAGCTCAAGCAGGAGAATATTAAAAGCCTCGCAGTAATTGTCCGGATAATTTTTTGGGAATCGCGCCTTTATTGGACTATTTCGAAAGTTGCGTGTCCACGTGTTGACTCGTAGATGGAAAGAAACTCTTCACCTTCATTCGTGCCCTTAGGGATTCTCTAGTCTGATGGCGGAAACTCTTCGCATGCATTTTGCACCTGAGTCTTTAGGATAAGCAGTGGTGAGAAGCTCTTCACCTGTATTCCGCATCTAAGCCTTTAGAAATTCTTAAGTCACCTGCTTTTCCATGCTCCCATCTTCCTCTTCCATCGAATCCATGGCAAAGTTCAGAGCAAGCAAGATGAGCAAGGAGAGGCTCTGAGTGCTCGTGGAACTCGGCTACCTCAACGAGTAACCATGGCGTGCTCCCAGCGATGAGGAAACTCCAGCACTATAGGAGGGGGAGATCGTCTCCTGCGAGCTCTACTCCATCAATGGGCTGCGGACGCCCGAGAGTGAGTTCCTCTAGTCCGTACTCGCCCAGTGCGAGTGCGAGATCTCCAACTTCAACCCTAACTCCATTCTTGTCTTGGCGATGTTCTCGCATCTTTGCGAGGGATACGTGGCCATTGTGCCCACGGCAAGCCTTTTTTCATTTATATTCTTTGTTCCACACCAGAGGGACCTCTCCCGTCGGCTACATCTACTTTCGTCTTCGGTCCAACCGACCATATGAGTATCCGAGCTTCACGTTCAAGGACTCGATGTCAGGCTGGGCTGATCATTAGTTCTACCTAAAGAGTGCGAAGGGAATCACTCTCCGCTACACCAGAGAGGTGGCTCCGGAGGTTGAGACGCCCCCCTGTGCAAGCTGAGGAGGGGCGGGCGGGCGCTGATGACGATCAACGAGCTCCGAAACCTAGGGCTCACTGGTCGGGACATCGCCCGGTACTTCCTCAGGAACCGGGTGGCGCCACTAAGGAGGAGGGGCATCCCTTCTTCGAGATCATGGGATAGCAAGACCTCACCCGTGAGGCCGAGTCTGGTAAGTCTCCAATCATGATGAGGAAATAACTTTCTTGTCTTTTAGAATTAGCATGCTCGTACTGATGTTTGCGTTGGTCGGGTTGCAGCCCTGAGAAAGGCTTGGGTCAAGAAGCGGGTTGCCAAAATGTTCGGCACCCCGAAGGGCAAGGAGCTCAAGGTCGGGCGATAAATCCCGAGCAACGTGCTCGAGTGGGGCGACGCGGTAAGTAAGCCAGCAAACCATGCCCGAGGAAGGACATCCCGAGCACCCCTAATGTTCCTTGTTTCTTTTGTCAGGAAAAGACCAACCTTGAAGCCGTGGTGGCCGAGATCAAGCCATTGACGCGCAACCAAGGGGATGTTGTCCCCGGTGTAGGGGTCAAGAGGGTGGTGATGCGCAAGCGACGAGCGCCACCACCTCCTCCGTCCCCTACGAAGCATCCCAAGAGGCGAGCAGCTTCGAGCAGGAGCCCTCCCTGGCAGCATTTGGAGTATGCCGACAGGAAGAAGGTAAGGGAGTTGAAATTATGGTTGAAGGAGTACGCCAAGAGCAATCCAAATTTGATGGCTCGCCTGTACCAGCTCACGGAGGAGGCGAAGTGGGCGAAGGCGACGGTGACGGCAGGAGGCTCCGCGTGCAAGAAGCAGCCGGAGGGGAAGATTGCCGCCCTTTTAGTCTAAGCTAGCGTGCGTGACCTCGGGCTCTGTGGTAGAAGAGCCCGAGGAGGATGAAGAAGATCTGTTGTTGTTGGTCGCGAGGCGCTGGAGGTCGTTGGGCGTAACGTCGACGCGCCCGGTACGGACTCTAGAGGCGATCAACCTTGACAAGGTTTGATCCCTCAATCGTAAGGGCTCACCATGCTGTTACAAAGATATCCAAGCTCGTGGTCGGGGCCCAAGCTCCCATGGGCAGGACTTCCTTGGCGGAGGCTGAGGAAACCGAGGATGAGGGCAAGAGGCTCGGTGAAGGTAAATTCACTGTTCCTTTCTTTCATTTCCTTCCCTTTGGGTGTTCAAGCTAACCCCACACTGTTGTCATTGGCGAAATAGCTAATAGGGGAGCTATGGACTTTGGGGGAATGGCTAGCGAAATCCTCGAATCTGTAGTGGAAAAAGAGCCCACCCGCATTGCCAGCCTCGTGATGGTCGAGGAGACCACAGCCGAGGGCTCCAACGACCATCAAATTACCGAGGCGCCACATGCCCTAGGAGAACTAGCTCACTAGGAAAGCCAGCAGCCCGAGGCTTTGGAGCTGGGTATGGCTGAGGGCCAAGATTGACCTCCGAGCATGGAGGCAACTTAGGAGTTGACTCCTGGTGTCCTGGAGGGAGGACTTCCCCAGGAGGAACCTGCCCTGGTGAAAACTGCTCTCCTTGGGCTGTCCCTTGAGCCATCGAGCATGGCAGATGCTCAGGGTCAAGAGGAAGAAAGGGTTCCCACAAGCGAAGCGCCTGTTCGGGAGAAGGCGAGCTCTCCCCGCCGAAGGTAGCTGTGGAAGGTCTCGCTGACCTTCGGTCAGGGGAGATTATTCAGCAAGTTCAGGATAACTTGCACAACTGTCTCCACTAGGTAAAACTTAATTTCTTCTAAAGCCCTTTTTCTTTTGCAACTAGCAAGAGCTAGTGCTTTCTGCCTTACGGGTTCTAAATGCGACCATGGTAGACTTCGAGGCGGTGACTGTACCTCCTAAGACTGTAGCCAGGCACAGTCCCGAGCAAGACGCTAAGATAACGGAGCTCAAGCAAAAGCTGGATGAGCTAAAGGCGTCGAACAAGGAGATGCGGCTTCAAGCCGAGAACTTTGCCATGGACTGCAAGGAGCGGATCTTCCTGAGTGAGCTGGCCAAGAAAGAGCTAGAGCAAGAGTGGCAATGCTCTATGACCCTAGAGGAGAAGGGTGAGCTTGTCAAGAAGGAGCTCGAGCAAGAACGGCAATGTTCTGCGACTCTGGAGAAGAAGATGGAGGAGCTGGCCAAGTCTGCATGGGAGACCACTGAGTTGGTCAGTCACTACGGAGAGGAAGCCAAGCGACTCCGCCAAGAATCTCTTGAGGGGCACGAAGCCCGGCGGAAGGTCCTCGAGCTCGAGACCGAGCTTGATGAGACGAGGGAAGAACTCTCATCCATCAGAGAGGCGAAGCTCGGCGGGTCGTAGCTCCCAAAGTGCACCCATTTGTAAATGCTCCATATGTAACTAATTTGAATGAATAGAGAAAAGCATTTTCTGAAATGACTTGTTGTAACTAATTTTGGATGTTGTTTAGCTTATGTTTGGTAGCATTCATACACGATCATACTAACATTTTATTCCATCCTTTCCCAGGTAAGACTCAAACCCAAAAACAACTAGTGATGATGTATGGGTTTAACCTTTACTAAGAGTAGCGATGGGTGGAAGTGAAGTTGACGGTAGATCGGTGATAATTGCCCTGCCGTGAGTTATTCCCCTCGATGGAAACTTTCGGGAATGAAGAGAGGTCGTTAAAGGAATTGTGACTTCCTTTGATTATGTCATGTTGAGTTTAATGGAGTATGGTAGTCAGGGTGGTTGTGATAGAAGTATGAAGTGTTTGCCGTGAGGATTCGAGCGTTTTGGGTTGATGGAGCCCTTTGTGGTTGAAACGCAGATTCTGTTGGGGAATTGAAGTGAAGGTCGATTTGTGAGGGGTTGCCCTTAGTTGAGCTAGATCAACACTTTTTCTCTATGTGTTGGTTTTGGGAACTCGTTTGTTGTTTGTTCCGGTTTTAGTCGTTGTGTGAATGTTTTGAGCTGCAGAGAAGCCTTTTGTCCCTTGGGGACTTTGTTGTTGATTATGGCGTCCTTCGGATTCGAGGTCGAATCCTGTTGAAGGGGGGAAGAATGTGACACTACGGTATGGTGTGACATTATAGAATGTGAAATTAGAGAATAAAACCTTTCGGCTTGAGGTTTACTCGCATTTTTGGGCCGTTTGAAGTGATGTGTCACCACGGAGTGTCGTAACCTTTTAAATGGTGCATGTTAAGGTCAAAAACTTTATGAAATATGGTATGGCAGGTTAAAACCATAAGGTATGGAGGTTAATAGCTTTTCCGGGCCGTTTTCGGGGTTTTGGGCCTTCCCGGGGGAGTTTTGGGCCTTGGTGGGCTTTGGTGGGATGGATTAGGTCTCCGTAACGGACTAGAATTGGGTGTGGGGGCTGGTAAAAGGGGTTTCCCTGCCCCTTTGGGGCGTCCACCCTGCTGCCTTTGCGCCCCTTGAGGCCTTGGTGCGCCCCTCACCTCCCCCCACTTGCCAAGCCCTAGCCGCCCCTTCCCTTTGAGCCTTGCGCCTCCCCCTTGCTCTCCTCCATTGCCCCACCTCTCCACCACCTCTCCTCCACCCCCTTGCTGCCCTAGGGTGGTCTCCACACCTCTGCACCTTGTGGATCCATCCGTTGGAGCGAGGAGCGAGGAGCGTGGAGCGAGGAGCGTGGAGCGAGGAGATCGATTGGAGTTTTCGTTCGTCGGGCAAAGGTATGATCATGGGGATCCTTGGGTTTGATCTAGGTACTATTCTTAGGGTGTTTATGAAGTTTTTAGATCAATTGGTGGTGCTGGGTTGGAGTTCTTTGGGTTAGATCTAGACGTTGCCACGTTTCTGTTTTCGGGCAGATTGAGCAGTCGGGCTAGGGTTTGAGTTTTCGTCGATTTAGAATCTGAATCTGTCCGTACGGACTTAAAATAAGTTGTAGATAATTTAATTATGTTTCCGTGGACATAAAGCACGTTAAAATCCGATCAGCCGTTTGAAAGTTATGTCTGTTTTACCGAGCGTGTTAAAATCTGTGACGTAATTGGAACAGATCACGGTAATCTGTAGATTAGACGACTTTAGAGTCCGAATCAGTCTTTCCATATACCTAGAGAAAGTTGGGAAATTTCCTAAGCTATGCGAGGATGTACTCGTTTAATTGATTCAGAGTCCCAGAACTCAAGTTATGCTTTTTGCAAGGCTGCTGTCCCGTCGGGACAGAACCTCTGTTTTTAGGTTTTGCGAGTAGTGGGCAATGTCGGGTTAGATGGGGGTTTGCGTACTGTTTTGTGGGCATGATTGTGAGTGTGTGATACCTATGTGCAGGTGGTGCGACCCCGGGAGTGCCTTCTACTTCCCGCCTTTCCGTTGCCCGTGGTTGAGGCAAGTGTGTTGTAATGAATAACGAATGTTATGTTGCTTGTTGAGACTAGATGAAAGATGGATTTCATGATATGATCAATTGCCATGCTTTAATGTTTTCCTATGATATGATGAGTATGCTATGATGCCATGTGTTAAATATACAAGTTTATGATGATGATGGCATATTTGCATACATGACATGTTACATGGCTCGAGGCGGTGAGAAAGTCATAACTAGTCCGGGAAGGTCGGTGAGAAAGTTATGACTAATCCGGAAAGCCAATGAGTAAGTCATACATCGTGATTCCATTCACCGTGGTGAACGGAAGCGAGGAGTAGGCACCCTCCATCTTCGGGATGGAAGGGGAGAGGAGTGCACACCGACGGGTGTGTACTCAACCATACCGTATGAGTTTCCAAGGAGACATGAGCATTGCATTACATTGCATACATAATGATGATGATCTTGTTAAGTGTTCATGAATGAGATGATATACATGATGGGTGATGTTATTGCCATGATATTGTTCTTGTTGTCCATTACAATATACTTGCTGAGTTTGAACTCACGCTTGTGTTTTATGTTGTTTTTTTAGGTACTTTGAGATCGGCATGCGGGAAGGGAAATAGTCACACGCCCACACGTAGCTTCACCTTAATGATTCCACAAGTCATTCTATTAGTTTGATAATAAATTGCGTGTGATGATCATTGCTTTAGTGTTTAGCTTTACTATTTGAGAGCTTATTTGTTCTTTTGACACTTGGAGACATTAAGTGCTTGATGTTAGTCTTATATTGTCGTTAAGACTCTATTTATTGCTGTTTTAGATGTTTCCCTTATTGCCATATAATGCTATATCGTTGTTGCTCCTTAAATTCATGATAAAACAAAGGAGGTGCTGCCGAAATCTCGGTTTTTAGCCTATGCGCCTTTGCTGGAATTTTATGTTAAATATGATATTTGGATGTTGTTTAGCTTATGTTTGGTAGCATTCGGGCATATTAAATGCCGGGGTGTTACACTTGTTCCTTGCTTGTTTTGCTTGTATTGTTTCTTGCTTATTGTCGATGAATAGCCTGCAAAAACAGACAAGGCAAAACAAGTAGTGCGAACGAAAGAGATAGTGTATTCAAATAGTAAAGGACAAAAACAAATGCGCACATTCTTTTAGAAAAACATGGTAGTTCATCCCTACTAAGCCCCCATTGTGAACATGAGCTCGTTCACAAGAGAGTTAGAAAATCACATATGCCTTTCACTTAATGATCCAACACCATTTCTCCGAGTTGCAAGAATGGGTCAGGTCGAGAGAAAGAAATGAGCACACGGCTTTGTCCCCCCCCTCCGCCCCGAGCGTCTTGACCTGTGCCCCTAAGTTGCAAGCATGGTTTCGATGAGGACGGGGAAGACATGCGATTGCTCGACAATGTATACAATGACCGAACACGCGTGAATTGGACTAGAACCCTGGACCAACAAAGAGGGTGTCTGTATGCGATTGTAACTTACAGTGAATCGCTACTGCAGAAAATAATCAGCTTATATAGACTGAGGCCTCTGGAGGTGAGTTTATTGGTCCAGTGTTGGTCGTTGTATTGTTTTCGTTCTCGCGCATGCTAGCCAAACCTTATGATAATGTGATTGGAGCGAATGCTCTTGCCCATGCATGCTCATCCCATCATTAAGATAGTGAGGAGGAGAGTGTACCCTTGTGTGAAGCTGAGTCGGCTTACCAATGGGCATGGACTTCAAAGTCATTCACAGAATCTTGGGAAGAATGGAAATCACGGGGCCGAAAGAATCGAATTTTACAGAAAAAACACGTTGACCTTGTGTAGAACAAACAGTAACAAAAAACTAGACAAAGAACTTATGTAATTGGTTGATATTCCAGGTGCTGGCCAACTCTTACCATCCTCCATCGCTAGGCGAACAGCCCCCCAGCGTGTTGCTGAGACAACCATGTATGGACCTTCCCACTCGGCGGTCAGCTTTTTAGCTTTCGACAGATCCTGAACCCGGCGTAGGACGAGATCACCAATTTGCAAGGTCCTTGGTCGAACCGATTTAGCCACGTTCCTATGAAGATCCTGTAGGTAAACTGCAGATGGTAGCAAAGCCCATTCGCGTGTTGCCTCGGTGAGGTATAGGTCAGGAGACGCTCGCTTTCCTAGTTGATGTTGTCGACCAGGTGCACTCGAGGAGAACCCAGCACCATTTCGGTGGGCAAAATGGTCTCTGCACTGTAGATGAGCTGGAAAGGTGTTTAGCCCGTAGCTCTACTTGTCGTAGTGCGAACTAACCAAAGGACGTAAGAAAGCTCATCCACCCACGCCTGTCCATGCTGGTTGAGGTTTTTGAAAACTCTCTTTTTGATCCCTTGGATTATCTATCTGTTTGCTGGCTCAGCCGCTCCATTGCTCTGCGGATGTGCCACTGACTCGTCCAATGTATTTGCAATAGGCCTGAAACAGTTCACTAGTGAACTGAGTGCCATTGTCCCTGATGAGGCGATTGGGAATGCAATAACGTGTCACCACGTTATTGCGAAAAAATTTCTGGCCGCCTAGGCCGAAATGGTCAACACGGGTTCGACTTCGATCCACTTAGTGAGAGTATCGATAGCCACGAGCAAATATTTGCAGCCTTTCTGGCTTCAGGGAAAAGGTATGAGTATATCAACCCCCCAAAACCGAGAATGGCCATGATAGAGGAATGGTTTGAAGCACATACGTTGGCTGATGGACTCTGCGAGCATGAAACTGGCATGCTATGCAAGTTGTCATGATCGAGCGAGCATCGGCTAGGGCCGTTGGCTAATAATAACTCAATCAGAAGGCCTTGCTCACTAGCATTCTGAAACATAAGTGAGCACCGCACATTCCTTCGTGGATATCTCTAAAAAGGTATTTGCCCTCTTCTTGAGAGATGCATTTGGAGAGAACTCCTAATGCTCCTTTGTGGTATAAGGCCTTCAACCAATTTGTAAGGAGAGGATCGCCTTATAAGCCGAGAACGCTTCGCTTCTTCCTTGGGCAGTGTCCCATGTGTGAGATATTGTATGAATGGCATCATCCAATTGGCACCATGCTTGAGAAGAGAGACATTACCGCATGCCTTTGATGCCTCCTCTAAAGAGGGAATGGATGGCTTGTATAAGTGCTCGACGAGCACTCCTGCCGAAGCGGAAATTTGGGAGGAACCGAGCTTTGAGAGTTGGTCGACCAGGGAATTGTCCTTCCTAGGAATGTAGAGTACCTCAAAATTCTTGAAATACTTCTCCATCTACCTCACTTCAACCAGGTAAAACGCCATTGAGTTATTGGAACACTGATACTCCTTGTTGACCTGACTGATGACCAACTGTGAATCTCCTTTCATAGTGAGTCGTTGGACTCCGAGCGCTTTGCATGCTCGTATCTCTGCCAAGAGGCCTTCGTATTCTACCATGTTGTTCATCATGGAAAAGTGCAATTGAATGACATACTGGAGTTGCTCTCCTAGGGGGAGACTACCACAATTCCAGCCCCTGAGCGTTCATGGGTTTGAGACCCATCGAAGAACATGGTCCAATGATCTTCTTCAGATCTATCGAGCTCGGTAGTAGGTGGTGCTGGATTCGTCCACTCCGCTACAAACTCTGCCAAGACCTGGTACTTGATCGCCATGCGAGTTGAGAATTCGATCTCAAACTCGGCGAGTTCTATGGCCCATTTCGCTATTCGGCCACTGGCGTTTTGATTTCTTAGGATCTCCCTAAGCGAAAAGTTGGTCGGGACCACGATCTTGTGGGCTTGGAAATAATGTCGCAACTTCTTGGAGGTCGCGAGCAGTGAGTACAAGAGCTTCTGGACCTCAGGGTAATGCTCCTTTGGTCCATGCAAGACTTCACTAACGTAATAGATTGGTCGATGCACTCCATCCCTTTCCACCATTAAGACTGTGCTTACGGCCTGCGGGGTCGTCGCCAAATATAATAGCAAGGTCTCCCCTGATTTTGGCGTTGTTAGGATGGGTGGTCTGGATAGGTACTGCTTCAGCTCTTCGAAAGAGCAGTTTGCTTCTTTTGTCCAGGTGAAACCATCATGCTTGCGAAGTGCCTTAAAGAAAGGCAATTCATGCTCGCCTAACTGGGAAATGAAGCGACTTAGTGCCGCCATTCGTCCAGTCAAGGCTTGGACCACTTTTACACATCTAGGTGGTCGCATACTTTCTATGGCTTCAAACATTTCTAAGTTTGCTCCAATGCCCTATAGATCGACCACATAGCCGAGCACCTTGCCTGCTCTCACACCGAAGACACATTTTTCTGGATTAAGCTTTATTCGATGTCTATTGAGGTTACAAAAGGTTTCCTCCAGGTTGAAGACATGGCCTGAGGCGAGTTTGCTTTTGACCACTATGTTGTCCACATAGACCTCCAGATTACGACCTATCTGGTTTGAGAAAGTTTTTTGCATGAGACGTTGGAAGGTTGCTCCAGCGTTGACCAAAAGGCATGGTTGTGTAGCAGAAAGTGTCGAATGGGGTAATGAAGGAAGTCTTCTCCTCATCTTCAGGTGATATGTTGTCGGGACCCGAATATGCAAATCCGGACCCTCTGTGTATTCAACAGTAGTCCAGGATCACGCTAGTTGACACAGTCTCAACATCGGTAATTACCACAATCATACTCAACGAAATAGTAAAGTACTTTATAGAAAGGAAATATAACCAGTTTCTCGACCTTATGGTCAAGTTACAAAAGTACGCCTCGTAGGGCTTAAGTCTTATTCAAATAAACTTGCAGCAGAAAATAAAGAAACGTGTGGCGTCAATCAATATGCCACAGGAAACTGACTGGGCTCTCCCCCTAGTTTGTTGGCTCCTCCTAGAACTCCTCCTTTAGTGCTGGTGTTGATTCTTCTTCAACTGATGTTTTGTTGTTGCAAGGGTGAGTACTTAAAGCACTCAGCAAGTCATGCACAGAATGCAGTCTAATATTCTACATGCATGGCTTATTACAAAGGATAGGCTAAGATGGTTCTTTTGCAGTAAAGCACATTCATAGATAACAATAATAGATTGAAGGTAGTAAAACAATAATAGCAATAATAACTTCATAAACAATTTCACAAGTAAAACATTTATCAGCCTAAAGCAAGTTCATCATTTCCAACACCTAGTATCCATAAACCAAGTTCATTTTCATAAAGTCTAACCCTTGACTGTAAACCCCGAGCAGTGTCCAATACCACGGACTCAGCTATTCGAATAGATTTTTCACTCTACAGAGGTTATACACTTTACCCACAAGATACAGTCAAACACCACAAAGGCGAGTGTCCGTAATAAAGTCTTTTGGAAGCTTCTAACTCCACAAGTGAACCTCCCCGGTTGTCGAACACTAACCCTTCCCTTAGCAAAGGCGAAGTTTAGGACAACGAACCGTTGGACGGGTACCTGGCCGTAGCCCCGGTACGCTCCCCCGTACAGCTACACAGAAGTGTAGCTGACCCCTGAGGTACCACATGCAAGATATCAGTAACCTACTCAACTAGGTCTGTCCCATTCTAGACATGTGGTTGCATGATGAACTCAGTTCAAAGGCTTGCAAGGTTAAGTCCTTAGGTTAACCAGGGCAAGACTACCCAGTTATCAAAACCAAATCGACGTTCCTGATGCCGCACCCTGGCCCACAAGAACAACCTTGCCACTTGCCCCAGTCTAAATCATTTTATCACCCAGTTGATTACCGTGCACCACGTGCCATCAACATCATCAACAACACATGTAGCAATTTCCAAAATCATGTTCCATCTTTCATTAAGACAAGATTAATTTTCGACATTCAAAATTATATCAATAACACGATTGCATGGCTCAGCTGGTTACTTACGGTCTAATTAACCCATGTTGGCAAAGTATTAATGTCCAACTATTATTCCACATCCTAGGGTGACAAATGATTCATGGCATACAATTATCATAGACAAGGTGGCATAATCAAGTAGGTCACATAACTATTCCCGGAATTATTCAAAAGCATTTTAAATAAACTAGCATGCAATAATTTAAATAAACATAGTTTCAAAAGTGGGATCAACATGGTAAAAGCATAACTTGCCTTCAAAAAGCGCCGATTCCTGGCCTTGAACTTGCTCTTGGGTCAAAACCTCTCCTTCGAAGCTTTCGGGCAGTTCAACGTCTACGCGTATCGGATAAATAAACACCAAATAAATAAAAACAGAGAAAAACTCATATCCAAAAATTAAATAAAATTCACCATTAAATAGAGCTAAATTTTATAAAAATTTAGAAATTGGAATCGCCTCCATCGGACTTAAAACACAGAAGTTATAGCGATTCAAAGTTTGAAAAACAATTTAAAAGAGTAAACCGAATTACTACATTTATTGTTCAACTGATAATTCGGAAATATGACGTCATGCTTGCGCCAGCCCGAAACTGAATTTCGGCTGAATTATCTTTCTAAAGGAAAATCTGTATTATGATGTCAGCATGACGTCAGCAATAAATTAATAAAAATAAAAAAAAAATTGGAAAATAACGTGTCACTGACAAGTGGACCCACCAATGACGTCATCATGACATGATCACTGATGTCACCGGGCACAGCTTGTTATTTCCTTGCATGGGACGTGCTATTTCTACGTGCAAGGCGTGCTATTCAATCTAAGCCGTTCACTCTGGATCCTACGGTCACGATCAAACACGGAACGGATCGGTCCGAACTACTCAAGCCTACATGGCCTAAACTGAACCGTTTGATCCAGATCCAATGGTCCAACGACGGCGTGCTAAACTCAC
This sequence comes from Rhipidocladum racemiflorum, assembly GCA_036346355.1. Taxonomy (NCBI): domain Eukaryota; kingdom Viridiplantae; phylum Streptophyta; class Magnoliopsida; order Poales; family Poaceae; genus Rhipidocladum; species Rhipidocladum racemiflorum. The sequence continues at coordinate 51,109,746 of CM070589.1, forward strand.
CTGCTCAGTGTGCTAATGTGTGCTAACGCTGCGTGGCTTAATCTAGTTCGTTCACCTAAGATCCAATGGTTAAGAACAGATCTAAACCAAACCACACGATCTAATCTAAACCGCACGATTTAAATCCAATGGCTCAGGACGAGTGTGCTACAGCGTGCTATTCACGTGCCATCGACGTGCTAACCAATCCATGCCCTTCAATCTAGATCTAATGGCTAAGGTTAGATCTAATGAAATCTACGGGTCCTACGTGGACAAACCTAGAGCGTTCGATCTTGATCGGACGGCTGACAGTGTTCGCGAAGTCAGCGATGGCACGGCGAAGCATAGTTGGCCGGAGAGGAAGACGATGACCATGGCAACGGTGTTTGGGACGTTCTCCGGTGAAGTGAATGGTACCCCCAGATGCGCCTCGTTGCGACGGCCTCGGATCTGGGCACCAACGCGACGGAGGACGGCGGACGGCGGTAGAACTCCCCCGAACCCAAAGCAAACCCTAATGGACTACGGTGAGCAATTAACCCTAGACGGCGGCGGCTGAGGCTAAAGCTCCTAGAGCAACACGTGCGCACGACCAAGGCGATCCTGAGGGGCCGATCGTGCTTTAAATAGGCTAGGTTTCCATGTCCGAGACGGCGGAGGAGAGGAATAGTCACGACGGCTTGCGGCGAAAAAAATGGAACAGGGACGATGCACACGAATCGTACACGTGGCGCGATCAACAGCCCAGATTGCCCCGACGCGAAATAAGTTACCTTGGCGTGCTATTTTGCCACGCTGGATGTGCTATTTCACCACGCTTGGCGTGCTATTCCGCAACGCTGGGCGTGCTATTCTGCCATGCAAGGCATGCTATTTTGCTTAACGGCCAGCAGTACAGTTCGAACCTGTTAGGGTTCGAGTCGGGTTCGGTCCGCCGCAGCAACGGGCTCGGTCGGACTCGGTCCGGGGCAGCAACGGGCTCGGTCGGACTCAGTCCAGCGTGGGGTGGCTCGGTCGATCCAACAGTACAAACCCGTTAGGGTTCTTCAACGATTTAATATTTCAAAACAATTCTAGAAATTCAAATAAATCGAGAAAAATACCAAAATGCTCAGAAAAATTCCAAAAAAAATCTAGAAAATACTTTGAGACATTTTGGACTCAAATAAAATATTTCCAACAAAATTTTATTTAAAATTCTTAAATATTTAACTAACTCAAAAAGGAATAAATTCAAATTAAATCCAAATAAATTCTAGAAAATTCCAAAAATTCAAATAACTCCATAAATTCTATAAAAGCAAAAATTTGGGATGTTACATATGCCGATCTAGTGGTAGCCTGAGTAGGCATCTAAGAAGCTCATCACCTGGGACTCCGCTGTTGCATCGACCAACTGGTCTATGCGGGGTAGCGAAAAATTATCCTTGGGACAGGCGACATTCAAGCCCGTGTGGTCAACACACATATGCTATTTGCCCCCCTTTTTCTTGACAATGACCAGATTTGCTAGCCATTTTGAATGCTCAACTTCTCATATGAAGCTGGCTTTGAGGAGTTTGTCGAGTTCTTCCTGGATGATAACTTGTTTTTCCGAGGAGAAATGTCTGAGCTTTTGCCACACTGGTTTCTTGTCAGGCTGAACCGTTAGCCTGTGCTCAATGATTTCCCTTGGGACTTCAGGCATGTCAGATGGTTACCAAGCGAACACATCCGCATTTTTCCAGAGGAAAGTCACAAGCTCGAGTTCCTATTTAGGATCTAAGGAAGATCCTAAATGTACGACCTTGGTCGGCTCCGCGTCGTTTAGCGGCACCACCTTAGTCTCTCCTCCAGGCTGGAGGGCAACTTTTGGCTGGGAATTCTTTGTCTCTTGATCGGGGCCACGATGAGGCAATTGCCCGACCATATCTAGTGCCTTCTCGTCACAGTTTAGGGCCACCTTGTGGTTCCCTCTTACGGTGATTACTCCGCCTGGTCTGGGAATCTTCAAGCATTGATACCCCTGATGAGTAGCAACCATGAACTTGGCGAGAGTCGATCTGCCGAGGATGGCATTGTAGGCTGACTCGAAATCTACCACCTCGAAAGTGACCATCTCTGTTCGAAAATTGCTCGGACTCCCGAACTTGTAGGGCAAAATGACCTAATCGAGAGGTTTGACTGAGGTGCCCGAAATGATCACGTAGAAGGGGACCACTATGCTCTTGATTTTGGACTGAGGGACTTGCATCTCATCCAAGACTTTGGTGGATATGAGATCTAAAGAGCTACCGCAGTCGATGAGCACCTGCCCCACCGTAGTGTTGCTGATGGTCGAGTTCATGACCATCGGAAGCCTCTGGGGTTTGGTTAATACAAGGGGACAATCATCCTTGGAAAAAGTAATGGGCAGCTTGGACCACTTGAGCTGCTGCACGAGGGGCTTGCCATGAGTAACGTGATGCACCTCCTGTGCTGCCTCCTTTAAATCCCAAAGAGATTTGTAGGCTGAAGAGCCCTCGAATATTACCGCAATATGATTGCGGGGCTCCTGGTAATCCATATCTTCTTCATCGGCGGCGGGATTTTTGCCCTTACTGTTTTCTCCTTGCTCTGGGAGCATAAGCATGGGACCTTTGCCATTGTAGAACTGTTCCAAACGGAACGTCCAGGTCTGGCAGTTGTGGTGGTCGTGCCCGTACGCCTAATGGAGTGGGTAGAAGTGATTGCTCGGTGGGTCATCTTGGTCGTTGCGACGCTGGGGTGATAGACCCTTGCCTCTTCCGCCGAAGTTTTTACGCTACTGTGGTTGCGAGGCTTACGGCTGGTGCTACTCAACAGTCGCGACCATGTTTACTGCAGATGGCCTCTTTTTCTTTTTCTTGATCTTTTTCTCCATGGAACATGCATTCTTCTTGCTTGTGGAGCCTTCTAAGCTGGGTTGAGGCAGAGGCTTACCCTCATCCAGCATTTTCTTTCACTGGACTGCCTCATTGGCATTTGCGTCCGATCAGGCATGCGGAACAGCTCGCTGGTTGTCATATTAGGATGAATTTACAGATCATGCGTGAAGCGGATGTGTCGAACCCCGAACTTGAAAGTGTGGATGACTGCTTCATCCGAAACATTCGGGATTGAGTTTCGCACTTGGATGAATCTTTGGACAAACTGTCGCAAGGGCTCACCTTCTGTCTGAATCAGGCGCTCGAGGTTGTGCTCTTTACCTGGACGGGTGTAACAACTCTGGAAATTCTCTCTGAGCGCACTGCTGAGTTGCCTCCAGGAGCGAATCAACCCTTCCTTTTAATTAAAGAGCCAAGTTCGAGTAGCTCCATCAAGCACTGTAGGTAGGAAGTTTGCCATAACTCCCTCGTCACCTCCAGTTGCTAGAATCGCAGTGGTGTAAATGGAAAAGAACTCATCTGTTTTCTGAGTCCCGTTGAACCTTTCAATGTGGCCGGGCTTGAACTTGCTCGGTCATGAACATTGCGAAGAGACGCTGCGAAGGACCGGCATCCAAAGGCCGGGGCGTCATGATGGTATCTATGGTCGTGGTGATCATGATGATCAGCGCAATACTGGCTTTCGACAAGCGCACCAAGGTGAGAACTTCTTGATGTCGGTCTGACAGGGATCAGTCCGTGACCATGACGAGCATACCTCTGACCCCACGAGGTTGCTCGGGAATCGCTCCAAGAGTCCTCGCGATACCAATCATACCTCCCACGGTCTTCCTGAGCAAGTCTTCAAGAATCACCGTGATGGGAGCAAACAAGGGTGTGATGTCGATATACCACGGAAATGCTCCTGACTTCTTTGTCACGAAGTGACCTTGACATCTTCATGTCAATAGTGAGCTTCTCCAAGTCTTCAGCTATGATCGTGCCCATTACTTCCAGGTCCACCTGTTCGGGGAAATTTTGAAGGTCACGCATGACCACCGCTAGAGCTTGCAGTCGCTCCCTGCTTTGGGGAACGAGAGGGGGCGAGTTTGGTCGACGATCGCGTATGCGCTCTGGTGTGCAACACCCGTGGGAACCCTCACAAGCTAGGGTTTCGGTCCTAGTGCTCATTTTTCCACGAGCTTGACAACAGATGCTAGCCAAGGTCCTGTTTAGAGATGCTTCTAGGTAGTTTCTGGCTGCTTCATAACGGCGATGATGGGTAGCCCTCGGGAATTCAGCCGGGGTCTTTTTCTTCTCCCGCCATGTTGACATCACGAGAATGTAAGGAACGTGAAGGCGATATCATGGATGCAGTCTCATGATCGAGCTCGAAATGGTCAAGAATGTCCAAACCATCGTAGAGTCCATCGCACTCCTCATCATCTGTGAGGGTATCGCGCTAAGAGCGAAGTTACTGCTCTCACGATGCAGCCACCGGAGGAAAAACTACTAGGTTCGAAGGCGCAGAGGTCTTGTGTATCATGAGAATTGGGCATCGGCTATGCCTTCATTGGCATAGTACATGTCATCATCCTTGGTGCCATCGAAGGCGCAGAGGTCTTGTGTATCATGATAATTGGGCATCTTTAGGGATCCTTCACGAAAGGATTAGCTGATCCCTACGGACGGCGCCAGCTTTCGATGTTTGGGATGAACACAGACCCCTTTTTCGGTGAAGGGTTAGCATTTGAATAATGCACGTAGGGAATAGAATACTCAGAAAGTGGACAGGAGTTTATACTGGTTCGGGCCTCCCACGGTGGAGATAATAACACTACTCCAGTGGCTCCACTATTACTGTCGAACTCTTCCAGGAAGGTTCGTATGTGTCTGTGTATGTTCGCGCTTGTGTGTTCACGCGTGTGTCTGCTCCCTTATCAATTTACCCAGGGGTACTTATAGCTTACAAGATATTTGTCATAACTGCAATCGAATAATGCACACTTTATTGCATTAATCGTGGCTGCAACTGAAGTCTTGATTCTCACCATGTTCCCGTCGTGGGCATAACGGCCCCACATCGTGGCGTAATTATCGCTATTTAGATGTTACAGGACGAACACGATCTTCCGATCATGCTCAAGGATTTCCCCAGCTCTGTCCGACGTTTCTGAGCTTACGTGCTCGCAGGCGATCTTGGGTGCTCGTGGCTGAGCATGGGTGCTTATGGACGAGCACTGGGTGCTCGTGGGCGAGCATCGGGTCTAGTCCGATCAGGCAGACCAACCGGCTAGATCACTCGAGGGTCCTCCTTGGGGACATCATCCAAGGGAATGCATGGTCGACCGAAACTGTCTGCCGGGGTATAACAGTCCTTATGGAGATTACCCAATCCCCGAAGAAAATACTTTGTAGATCGTCATGACATGACGTTAGTCACTATGAATGACCTCATCTAAAATACTTCAATATGATCACTATGTACATGGAAGAAAAAAGTAAGAAGGGGCAGATGCATTCAAAGTGGGCATGAGAATCCTTCATTTTGAGGTCTTGTGCAGGGACAAAGGCGGTCGTAGGATGAACCATCAAAAACTTGTTTAGGAGTGCACCCTTAGGATTACACAGGCCATGAGCACACATGTCAGCTTCAATAATTCATCAAAATTCTAGTATATCCATGTCTGAATGATTCATAAAGGAAGTGATGATGGCAACTTGGAATGGAGAATTATATGGTTTTGGTGTGGTTGGATCGTTCACCGAGCATTTGATCTAGGATCGTACATGGTGGGTTCCCGACCTTGACAAGTTGAAGGCAGTTAGACGCTGCTAGACCAAATGTATCAGGAACGACATTGAAGCAGCAAAATATTTTCGTTATGTGAGAAAATGTTCCATTTGTAAGGAGATGGGGCACACTTTCAAATATTGTCCAACGTTGAAGTACATGTGAAATATTGTATTGTAAGATGTATATCTATTGATGTAAACATTGATGTTATGTACTATGTATGTAAAATTGTTGTGTAGAAATAACTATTTTGTAATTACAAGTGTGAACTACTTAGTAAAATTGTTTTATTCATTATTTTTTAGTGCAAATTGTTATTGAACCTGCATGTGTTATTGTTGAAGTTACTTTATATTGTACTAACATTGAACCTTTTCATGATAGGTACGGAGGATGACATAGAAGGTACGAAGTGGCACTATGAGATGCTTGACCCAGTTATAGGCATTTCACATTGTAGCAGCTTAGGCACTCTGCCCCACCCGATGGTCAGGCACTCATTGAGCTTGGCTCGCTCTGGCTGCGCACTCGATGAGGGCACAGAGGATCGATGAGAGTTGGATTTCCAAGTAAGTGGAGTCATTTAAGTATTGTGATTGTCGGGTTTTCTCATTTGATATTGACATTCTCAAAATGTGTTCACGTAGGTTGAGGGCCTTTGTACTCCCTCTAGCTAGGATGGTGGAGGCCATAGTTGCTGATGCCCATGACAAGCATGGTGCCTCCCGGAGGTGCTGTAAGGCCCCATTTTTTATATAGAATATAAGAAATGGGGCCTTAAAGGTTCCCCTATGAATCTATGACTGGAGCCTACTCAAGGCTTTTGTCGATCGCCGTTGACCGGAGATTCACACCTTTCATCTCCTGTGTAGGGAGATGATGCCAACGCTGGAGGACATGAGTTACCTCACCTATCTTCCCTGCACCGGGGATGCGGTTGTGCCTCAGGATCTAGACCTGGATTGGCAACCTCAGCTACTCGTGAGATTCGAAGGCATGCTACTGCTGTGTAAGTTTTAAGGACTTTTCTAGCACCCATGGATCAACACAGAAGTCACTCATGTACTACTACGAAAGTGCTATTTTCATATCATGATTTCTATTATGTTTTGTATTTGTATCATCCAACACAAGTTCTTGTTTTGCAGCCGGGGAGGATGGTCGAAGGTGCGGGAGAGTAGGTCGTGCGCAAGCACTTTGAGGCATATCTGCTTTGGTTCTTTGGCTAGGTCATGTTCTATTATCCTATGGGGATAGCGTGAACAAGCACATGATCTAATACGTGAGGATGATAGCGGATGCGGACGTGGAGGACATCCCACATCTAGCTTGGAGCCCATGGTACTTTGAGCCACGTGCTTTTTTGGATTGATGTGAAACACATTATCACATATCGTGGGTCTAGGGGCAACTATGTCAACTGAATTCATAACACACTGTCACCTATTTTTCGGCATATTGACACCACACTACCGCATGCATTTAACATGGAAATGACCACACTTTCCTGTGAGCATAATTTATATGCACCAAGTCTGTCACCTACATCCCACACGGCATATAAATACCCCATACACCTCGAACTAACTACTTCATGCGCATCAAATGACAAACATAGAAGGTAGCTCAAGGCGTGCATGGGGCAGATGGGGAGGAAGAGGGTTTCAAGGTCGCGAACCTTCACTCGAGGAAACAAACATATACAGTCCCCTAAACTTCGATCCCCAGCCCCGATCTTCCGCTAAAAACATGAGACTCCTATATCAGTAGAAATCCACTACGTGACTATATACACCTCCCCGAGAATTGGCCAAAATGCAAGCACCACCTCAATGTGGTAGTCTAGGTTTGAGACGATAATTTGATCACAACACATCATTTTTTTCAATGCCCTCTATTCATGGTGACTACTTTATTTTCTTGCCTATGATTCCACGCATGTATCGCTATATTACTCGCTAACATCTACTCTTCCTTGCAGACCGTGGATTGCAAATTCACCGAATGAGTGAACCCACCGTATCGCATACCTACCCTAGTTTACATCTACACAATGCTAGTACGACTTGACAAAATGCAACAGGAGCTCCACACGAAGAAGAACAATAATGATGAGCTCCAGAGGTAGAATGACGAACTATAGAGCAAAATGACGACCTCTGGAGGAAAAGGATCATGGAAAGGAACAATGAGGAGGTGTTCCACCTCGGTAACGACTACCACACTTATTGCTTCTGCGCCAATCCAGGCTACAATTGCGCTTGACACTACCGTGACAACCAGCTGCGTCCGTGCCGTCCTAATGAACAATAGTCCATATGAATGCTGTACGATTTCACATTTGAGTCTTAAGGGCCTACGCCCAAAACGCAGAATCCATCCCACATGTTCATTTCCAAAATGTGTACATGTATCTTAGTTGTAGTTTATGTTCATGGTTCATCCGTGTCACCATTTGTACGGTAGAAGTAGTAAGGCGAACATACCCACCGAACCGAACTGTATGCGTCATATAATTCGCTCATCTCTACTATTCTAATGTAGCACTTGGTGGCAGTGGTCTGTTCTTCCCACGTCATTAATTGCCGTTTAATTGCCCTGCTTAATTGCCCTACTTAATTGTCCTGCTTAATTGCCCTATGCAAGAAACGAAGCGTTGCTTTAATTAGCCAGCTTTCGTAAGAAACGAAGCGTTAAAGATAGATGTTTGATCTTGTGAAATAATTATTTTTATTTTTTAATCTTTATTTTTCGTTATCAATTTTGTTTTTCGTAGCAATGCACGGGCATGTAACTAGTATATTACAAAATGCTATTTCTAGCTTCGGCCGGTTTGTGTAAACAACAAAAATCACTCGACCTCAAAACATGCCTACAATGAATTCTACCATTAAGCAACAGAAAAGGTCTAATTTTGCTCTCATTCACAACACAAATAAAATTTTCTAGTTTCACACATGGCTATGTCGGTGCGTTTTTGCCAAAAACCTAAGGGTCACAAGTGGCTGCAACTACCAGAGCCTCTATCGCTATTTTGAATGGCGACTGGTCTCTGTCACCATTTCAATTGGTGACTAATCTATGTTGTCGTTTAATTAGCTGCAAAAAGTCTAGCGGGACAATGCATCAGTATTTTGTTATTTCAAATGGAGACAAAACGTCTATGGCCATTTTTCTCCAAGATCGATGACTTATTCGATCAGTTAAGGGGAACTGGAGTTTTCTCCAAGATAGACCTGCGATCAGGATATCATTAGCTGAAGATTCGGTCAGAAGATGTGCCGAAGACTGCATTTTCGTCAAGATATGGACATTATGAATTTACAGTTATGTCCTTTGGTCTGACAAATGGACCTGCATATTTCATGAACCCGATGAATAAAGTTTTCATGGAATACCTAGATAAGTTTGTCGTCATGTTCATAGATGACATTCTTATTTACTCCAAGATGAGAGAAGAACACGCCGAGCATCTAAGGCTAGTTCTAGAGAAGTTACGAAAGCAGCAACTATTTGCTAAGTTTAGCAAATGTGACTTCTGGAAGAGTAAAGTGGAATTCCTTGGACATGTAATGACTGCAGAAGGAGTCACAGTTGATCCGAGTAAAGTGGAAGCAGTATTGCATTGGGAGCAACCGAAGACGGTTACCCAGATCCACAGTTTTCTTGGAATGGCGAGATATTACCGTCAATTCATTGAAGGATTCTCGGCGATTACTAGACCCTTACGCAGTTGTTGAAGAAAGAGAAGAAGTTTGCGTGGACGCCGGAGTGCGAGAAGAGCTTTCAAGAGTTGAAGAAGCGATTGACAACGGTACCGGTATTGGCATTGCCAGATGTGCACCAGAGTTTTGACATTTACTGTGATGCATCGCGTCAAGGACTTGGATGTGTGCTGATGCAGAACCAAAAGGTAGTCGCTTATGCATCAAGGCAGTTGAGGCCGCATGAGGAGAATTACCCAACGCATGACTTGGAGTTAGCTGCCGTAGTGCATGCTCTGAAGTTGTGGCGTCATTACCTTATTGGGAATAGATGTGAAGTTTATACGGACCACAAGAGTCTTAAATATATCTTCACTCAATCGGACCTGAACATGAGGCAGAGGAGATGGTTAGAACTGATCAAGGATTATAATGTCGGCATCCATTACCATCCCGGGAAGGCTAATGTAGTAGCCGATGCCTTAAGTCGGAAAAGCCACACCGTGAATATGCTGATAGAAGAAGGTCAGGCCGAGCTGTGCAAGGAATTTTAGAAGATGAAGCTGGAAGTGGTAACCTAAGGATTTCTGGTGACCTTGGAGGTGAAGCCTACCTTAGAAGACCAGATCTGAGAAGGACAGAAGGATGATGACAAGATCCGTCGAATTAAGTCCAAGATGGAGGAAGGCAAGGCGAAAGACTTCAAGATAGATGAGCAAGGCACGTTGTGGATTAATGATCGCATCTGTGTGCCGAACAACAAAGAGCTGAAGCAGTTGATTCTGGAAGAAGATCATGACTCCAAGTACTCGATTCATCCAGGGAGTGCCAAGATGTATCAAGACCTGAAAGAGAGATTTTGGTGGCCAAGTATGAAGCGTGAGGTTGCCGAGCATGTTGCTTTATGTGACATATGTCAAAGGGTAAAGGCAATGCATCAGAGGCTAGCTGGATTGCCGCAGCCATTGAAGATACCTGAATGGAAGTGGGAGGAAATCGGTATGGACTTCATTACCGGTTTGCCTAGAACTCAGGGTGGATATGATGCTATATGGGTCATAGTGGATCATTTGACCAAGGTAGCTCACTCATACCCGTGAAAACCACATATTCTGGAGACCGATTAGTAGAATTGTATATGTCCAGGATTGTCTGTTTGCATGGAGTGCCGAAGAAGATAGTGTTAGACAGAGGTACCCAGTTTACCTCAAGATTCTGGAATAAGCTGCATGAAGCCATGGGGACCCGTTTGAACTTCAGCACAGCATATCATCCGCAGATGGATGGGCAGACAGAAAGAGTTAATCAAATTCTGGAGGACATGCTGCGAGCTTGTGCTCTAGCATATGCTACCTCATGGGACAAGAGCTTGCCGTATGCTGAATTCAGTTACAATAATAGTTACCAAGCCTGTCTGCAAATGTCACCATTTGAGGCACTGTATGGTCAACCCTGTCGAACGCCATTGAATTGGAATGAGACCGGCGAGCGCTATGTCTTTGGACAGGATATTCTTCAAGAAGCCGAAGAGAGATTGCCATGATCTGGGAGAGATTGAAGATAGCTCAGCCGAGACAGAAGAGTTACGCCGATAACCATCGCCAAGATCTGAGCATTGAACCGGAAGATTACGTATACCTCAGAGTTACACCTCTCAAGGGAGTTAAAAGGTTACATGCTAAAGGGAAACTCGCACTGCGCTATGTTGGACCATTCAAGATTTTGGGCCGCAGAGGTGAAGTTGCTTACCAACTGGAATTGCCGTAGTCATTAGCAGGAGTGCATGATGTGTTCCATGTGTCACAACTGAAGAAGTGTCTGCGAGTGCCAGATGAACAAACACCTTTGGAATCAATCGAGTTACAAGAGGATTTGACTTATAAGGAGCACCCAGTGAAGATTTTGGACACAATGGATCGAGAGACACGAAATAAGTCGACACGCTTCTGCAGAGTCTAGTGGAGCAACCACGCAGAAAGCGAAGCAACTTGGAAGCGCAAGGAGGATTTGAAGGAGGAGTTCCCAAAACTATTCATTAGTTAGCCCTGAATCTCGGGGTCGAGATTCCATTAAGGGGGAGGTTTGCAACACCCCGATGTTTTGCTTCTCTTGTATTTAAATGGTATTTTGCATTTTCGAGAATTTTTTGGAATTTTCTGGAATTTATTTGGATTTAATTTCAATTTAGTCCCTTTTGAGCTAATTAAATAATTTAAATTTTAAATAAAATTTTGTTGGAAATATTTTATTTGGGTCCAAAATGTCTCAAAGTATTTTATAGAATTTTTCTAGATTTTTTTTGAGTATTTTACTATTTTTCCCGAATTAAATGAATTTCTAGAATTATTTTAAATATTAAAATGCTAAAAAAACCTAATGGGTTTCCCTATTCATCCTACCCGAGTCTGACTCGAGTTTGACTTGAGCCCGACCGAGCCACGTTCGAGCCAGACCCGAGCCGGACCCAAACCCTAACCGCACGACCGTTGGATTTTGATCCAACGGCCGATATTGCGCCACGTCACCCCGACCGGATCCGGATCAAACCCGTTCACGCATGGGGAAATCCTGGCCGTTGATCGTGCACGCGTGTACGGCTGGGATTGAGCCACGTCACCTTCTCCATGTCGGCGCCGGACTCCGCCGCCGCGCCTGGGTGGACCTCGGTTTTTGCGGATTTCACGGACGCCAAGGGCCCTATTTAAGGCGCTGCCACTTGTGCCGTGTTCTCCATTTCCATGCGCACATGTTGCCCTAAGCCTCCGAGCTCAAGCCACCGCCATCCACCCGCGATTACTCGCCGAAGTTGGAAACGTGCGCCGCCACGGTTTCCGCCGATCTCCGTCGTCCACAGCCGTGACCAAGGCCAGATCCGAGACCCCCGTGACGTGATGCATCGGAGAGGACCTTTCACTTCGCCGGAAAACGCCCCAAACACTGTCGCCAAGGTCGTCGTCCCCAGCTCCGCCGTGCCATCGTTGACCTCGCGAACTCCCGCAGCCGTCCGATCGAGATCCAACGCTCCAGGTTCATCCACGTCACATCACCGTGCGAAACCCTCATATTAGATCTCAGCCGTTAGATCTAGATCGTACGGTTAGGGTTAGATCCAGTGTTACCGATTAGATCTATTAGCTACTGTTGGATCTAGATTCAACGCACTAGATTAAGCCACGTAGCCCGTTAACCGCACCGTGCTAGATTAGATCTCAGCTGTTAGATCTAGATCGTACGGTTAGATTCAACCCGCATTATAGTGCTAGATGTAATCTCAGCCGTTCGATTAAGATCGAACGGTGTAGATTGTGCCACATGTGAGCCACCGGGTCATGCCATGTCGCCCCTTTGATGCGGCTAAACTCGATACATTCTTGACCGTCCGATTCAAAACGAACGGTCCAGATTAACGCGTGAAACCAAAACTTGCGAGTTTAGATCTGATCTAGACCATTGGATTTTAAACCAACGGACCAGATCGTGCCACGTGCCTGGGTGCCGAACCGGCGCGGTCAGCTGAGACGTGCCCTGTCGTCGCTGACGTCACGCATGACGTCAGCAACGGCCCACATGTTAGTGGCTGGGCGCACCGTGCGATGACGTCATCCGTGACGTCATGGTGGGGCCTGCGTGTCAGCCGTCTCGGCTGAGCCATGCTGACGTCAGCAGATGACGTCATCCGAGGGGGCCCACATGTCAGCGAGACATGCGCCCGTGGACCGGGTCCACGGTGGACCAAAACCGAACCGTGGACCAGGCCCATGGACCGGATGATGCAAGCATAACGCAATAATTCGATTTTCCTTTAGAAAATAATTCGGCCGAAGTCCAAAATCCATGCTGATGTCATATTTTGGATTTTTCAATAGAAAAATAAATGAATTAATTCGATTTATTCTTTTAATTGATTTTTCAAACTTCTAACGGCTATAACTTTTGCGTTTTAACTCCGATTGAGGCGATTCCAATTTCTAAATTTTTATAAAATTGAGATCTATTTAATGGTAAATTTTATTTGAATTTTTGAACCTTGTGTGCTTGTTGTTTATTTATTTATTGCTATTTGTGCACGTTACGAGTAGACGTTGAAGTGCCCGAAGGCTTCGAAGGTGAAGTTTTGACCCAGGAGCCAGCTCAAGACCAAGATCATGTGCTATTTGAAAGCAAGTTATGCTTTAATCATGTTGATCCTACTTTTGAAAATTATTTTGATTCAAATTATCGCATGCTAAATTAATTAGAAAGTGCTTTAAATATTTCTGGGAATTAGATAAATGCCTAGTTGCTGCATGCCACCTTGGTTATTTAATTATGTGCCATGAACCCTTGTCACCCTAGTTTTGTTTAAGAAGTTGGACATTATTAAATAGCTGACATGGGTAATTAGACCGCTGTAGTATAATGTTTAGCCCTGCCACGTAGCCACAACATGATTTTGGATAATCAAATGTCAATATTGACTTAATGAGATATGGAACATATTTTGGAAAGTGTCATGTGTTATTGATGATGATGTTGATGGCACGTGGTGCATTGTAATCAACTGGGTGTTTAACTGATTTAGACCGGGGCATGTGGCAAGATTGTTCTGGTGGGCCGAGAGTGGCACCAGGAATGTCGATTTGGTTTTGTTACTTAGGTAGTCTTGCCCTGGTCAACCTAAAGACTTAACCTTGCAAGTCTTTGAACTGAGTTCATCTTACAACCACATGTCTGAAATGGGACAGACCTAGTTGAGTAGGTTACTGATAACTTGCATGTGATACCTCGGGGTGTCAACTACACTAGGTGTAGTTGAGCGGGGGAGCGTACCAGGTGCTGCGGCATGGTACCCGTCCAACGGTATGTCGGTCTTATACTTCGCCTCTGCCGAAGGAAGGGATAGTGTATGGCAACCGGGGAGGTTCACCTGTTAAGGTAGAAGTTTCCGAAAGGCTTTGTTACGGTCACTCGCCTTTGTGGTGTTTGACTGTATCTTGTGGGTAAAGTGTATAACCTCTGCAAAGTGTACAACCTATTCGAATAGCCGAGTCCACGGTATTGGACACTGCTCGGTGATTACAGTCAAGGGTTAGACTTTCATGAAAATAACTTGAACTTTGGAAAATGGTTGGGTTGGAGATGTGAACTGGATGTAGGATGTGAAATGCTTACTTGTGCAATTATTGTGAAAGTTATTTTATTTATTTATTATTGTTTTACTGCTTTGCAATCTATTACTGTATTAATAAATGCTGCTTCACTTCAAATGAATCTTTTAGCCATCCTTTGTAATAAGCCATGCATATAGAATGTTAGGACTGCATTCTGTGCATGACTTGCTGACTACTAATGTAACACCCCGGCATCTAGCATGCCTGAATGCTACCAAACATAGGTTAAACAACATCTAAATACCATAAATTAAGGTAAATTACAGCAAAGGAGCAAATGCTAAAAACCGAAATTTCGGCAGCATCTCCTTTGTTTTAACATGAATTGAAGGAACATCAACAGCATAGCAATATATGGCAATATAAGAGGCATCTAAAACAGCAATAATTAAAGGCATGACAGCAATATAAGTCTAATCCCAAGCATTCAATGTCTCCATGAGCCAAACGAACAATAAGACTCTCATATCGCAAAACTAAACCATAAATCAATATGCATCACACTTAATTTATTATCAAGACCCAATTGAGTGACTATGGGAACAATTGAGTGATGCTACGTGTAGAAGTGTGACTAATTCCCTTCCCCGCATGCCGATCTCATGGTACCTAAAACAACAAGAAAGCACAAGCGTGAGTTCAACACTCAGCAAGCATATTGCAATGGTACACAAAAACAATTACATGGCTACAACAACTCATATCATGTCTTTCATCTCATTCATGATCACATATCAATATCATCACCATTATGTATGCAATGCGATGCGATGCTCATGTCTCCTTGGAAACTCATACCGGTATGGTTGAGTACACACCCGTCGGTGTGCACCCTCTCCCCCCTTCCATCTCGAAGATGGAGGGTGCCTACTCCTCGCTTCCGTTCACCGCGGTGAATGGAATCACGATGTAGGACCTACTCATTGGCTCTCCGGAATAGTCATAACTTTCTCACCGACCTTCCCCGGACTAGTTATGACTTTCTCACCGCCCGGGTCATGTATCATGCCATGTATGCAAACATGCCAACATCATAATTAACTTGTACATTAACATATGGCATCATAACATAATAAGAATACTCATCATATCATTGGCAATCATTAAAGCATCGCAAGTGATCATATCATATAATCAATTTCATCTAGTCTCAACTAGCAACCTACAAACCGCTATCCATTACAATACACTTGCCTCAACCACGGGCAACGGATTGGCGAGAAGTAGAAGGCACTCCCAGGGTCACCACCTGCACATGAGTACCACACACTCACAATCATGTCCATAAAAATAGTAAGCAATCCCTCTTCTACCCTGACATCGCAAACTACTCGCTAAACCCAAAAATAGAGGTTCTGTCCCGTCGGGACAGCAGCATTCCAAAAGGCATAACTCGGGTACTAAGACTGTGAATCAATTAAACGAGTACATCCTCGCGTAGCTTAGGAAATTTCCTAACTTTTTCTAAGTATATGGAAAAACTGATTCGGACTCTAAAATTGTTTAATCTACAAAATACCGTGATCTGTTCCAATCACATCACAGATTTTAACACGCTCGGTAAAACGATCATAACTTTCAAACGGCTGGGTGGAATTTAATGTTCTTTATACCCACGGAAAGATATTGAAATTACCTACAACTTCTTCAACAGTCGTACGACCAAATTCCGACTCTAAATTGACGAAAACCCAAACCCTAGGTCGACTGCTCATGCTGCCCGAAACAGAGAACGTGGCAAACTCAAGATTCCATCTAATCTACTCAATTCCAGCACCACCAATTGATCTAAAAATATGATAATCACCCTTAGAATAGATCCTAGACCAACCCCAAGGATTCCCATGGCCATACCTTTGCCCGACGACCGAAAACCCAACGGATCTCCTTTCGGTTCGCGCGATCTCCTTCCTCGCTTCAAATCCACCGGATCTCCTCGTCGCGGAGCGCTCCAACGGATGGATCTTCGGGTTGGTGAGGTGGAGAACTCCCCTAGGGGCAGCAAGGGTGGTGGAGAGGAGAGGAGAGGGGTGGTGGTGCAATGGGGAGGAGGGAGGAGGAGGGTGGCGCACAAGGGGGAGGGTGGCGGCTATGGGAGGGAGAGGAAGTGGGGCGCATGGGGGGAGGGTTTGGGGCGCCCTAGGACTGGTTGGCTGCCCCCTCCTCCCCTCATGGGCCCAGAAGTCTCCACTAAAGGCCCGAAAAGACCCCCCCAAGGCCCAAGTTTCCCTGCAAAGGCCCAAAACGCCCGAAAACGCGAATAAACCTCATACTGTATGGTTTCTGTCGGGACCCCGAATTTGCAAATCCGGACCCTCTGTGTATTCAGCACTAGTCCAGGAACGCGCTAGTGCACACAGTCTTAACATTGGTAGATATCACAATCATACCATCGATATTATCAAAGTACTTTATTTAAATAACCAAAGTGGTTACTCGACCTTATGGCCAAGTTACAAATGTATGCCTCGCAAGGCGAAACTTATTCAGAGAAAAATAATAGCAGCGGAAAATCAAATAGCTTCGTGGCGCCATCCAGTATACCACAGGCAACTGACTGGGCTCGCATCCCTAAGTAGACGGATCCTCTTGGAGTTCCTCCTCCAAAGCTGGCGTAATCTCCTCTTCAACTGATATTGTGTTGAGGCAAGGGTGAGTACTCGGTACTCGACAAGTCATGCCTGAGAATGCAAGCTAAGATACTATATGCATGGCTTGGTACAAAGGAATAGCTCAAGGTATATTTGCGATAACAGCATTTGACAAATAATATAAGTAGATTCAAAGCGAGAAATAAGTAAAGCATAAATAACTTTTCAAGAAGTTTAATAAACATCTTTTTCCGTCTTTAATCCACATATCTACCAACACCATTATTTAACCCAAACCAACCTTTCAAATCCAAGTTATTTTCAGAAAGTCTAACCCTTGATTTGTAATCCCGAGCATTGTCGATCACAGTGGACTCGGCTATTTAAATAGATTCTACACTCTGCAGAGGTTATGCACTTTACCCACAAGATACAGTCAAACACCACAGAGGCGAGTTCAGTAACAAAGCCTTTGGAAGCCTCAAACAACACAGGTGGTCCTCTCAGGTTCATGCTCTACACCATCCCTTCCCTTAGCCAAGGCGAAGTATGGGACCAACACACCGTTAGATGGGTATCGGCCACAGCCACGATACGCTCCCCGCACAATCACACAAACGGTGTAATTGACACCCTGAGGCTCCACAAGTGAGTCCTTAGCGACTTAGTCAACTAGGGCCGTCCCATTCGACCATGTGGTTGCAAGTATGACCCAGTTCAAAGGCTTGCAAGGTTAAGTCCTTAGAGTGACCAGGGCAAGACTACCCGAAGAACCAAATCAACATCCCGATTGCCACACCGGCCCACTGATCATTCTTGCCACATGCCCGGCCGAAAACTATTTATCAAAACCCCAGTTGATTACCAAGCACCACGTGCTATCAACATCACATGATACGCTTTCCAAAACAGGTTCAATATATCATTAAGTCAATATTAACATTTGATTGTCCAAATTCATGTCATGAGCACGTAGCGAGTCTAAGCAATACACTACAACGGTCTAAAACCCATGTTGGCAATTTGATTATGTCCAACCAAGAATCCACAACTAAGGTGACAAAGGGTCATGGCACATACTTAAATAATCAAGGTGTCATACTGACAAATTGGTATTTATCTAACCCCATGTTTAAACAAAGTATCTTTCTATTTGATCTAGCATGCAATAGTTTAAATCAAAATAGATTTCGAAATAGGATCAACATGGTCAAAGCACAACTTGCCTTCAAAGAGTACTTGTTCTTGGTCTTGAGTTGGATCCTGAGTCAACACTTCTCCTTCGAATCCTTCCGGCACTTCAACGTCTACTCGTAAAGCGTGCAAATAGCAATACACAAATAAACAATAGGCAAAAACATCCCAAAACTCCAAATAAAATCCATAAACAGAGAGAACATAATTTTCTGGATTTTTAGGAACTGGAATCGTTCAAATCGGAGTTAAAATGCAAAAGTTATGATTTATTAAAGTTTAAATAATCAATTAAATAATATTACAGAGAAAAACTTTAGTCCAAAAATTAAATAAAATTTATATTTAGGTAGATCTCAATTTTATACAAATTTAGAAATTTGAATCACTCAAATCGGAGTTGAAACGCAAAAGTTATAAGCGTTTGAAGTTTTGAAATTCAAATCAATTATTAAACCGATTTATTAAATCATTTTCTTTTTCGGAAAATCATTTATTGCGTCAGCGTGACACGTCGGCTCTGATTGGCTGGCTGGCGTCGGCCCGGCTCATGGGCTCGGCCACGCATGTTCGGTCCACGGTGGACCCGGTCCACGGCTCGGGTGAGACTGACAGATGGGACCCACCTGTCAGTGCGGGGTCTCACGCAAACGCGGCTGACGTGTGGGCCCACTGACATGCGGGGCCCGCGTGTCAGGGACACGCGCTCACACGCGTGGGTGCGGCTAGGCACACGTGGCGCAATCTCGGCCGTTGATTTGAAAATCAACGGCCCAGATTGGATCTAGGCTTCACGCGTTTAGGTTAACGCGGCGGATCTGAGCCGTTGGATCTTGATCCAACGGTCCAGATTCGATCTGGTTTCCAGGGTTTGGGATAGAACGTGGGCTCACCTCAACCGTTCGATCTGGATCTGACGGTTCACCGAGCTCGCGGAGTCCGGCGATGGCGCGGCGAGGCTTGGGCACCGGAGACGTAGACGACGACCTCCCACGCGGCGTATCCGTGCAGCTCCGGCGTGAAGATTGGCACTCCCAGGCGCGGCGTGACGTGGGGATGCTGGTCCTGGGCTTGGTGTCGTCGGAGAGCGGCGGCAGCGGCGGGGATCGACGAAAAACCGCGGCGGTGCTTCACGCAACTACGGCGAGCAATCACGGCAGATCTTGGCGGCGGCTCGGCTAAGACCTAGGGCAAAACACGAGCGGGGTGGCGGCGGTCCTCGGGGAACGTCTCGGGCTTTAAATAGCCCCGGGAGGCGTGCTCAGGGCGGAGCCCTAGTCGAACACGGCGGCGCTCTCCGATCCCGATTCGGGCGAGAACGATGACGCACAGCCGTTGGATCTCGATCCAACGGCTCGCGTGCGAACGGGCTCGGTCGAGCCAGCGACGCGGCCGGGTCCGGGTCGGACTCGAACTCGAGTCTGACTCGGGCTCGGTCGGATGAACAGTAACCGACTCGGTTTGATTTTCCAGCGATTTAATATTTAAAATAATTCCCAGAAATTCAATTAATTCATTAAAAATAGCAAATGACTCAGAAAAATTCCAGAAAAATTCTGGAAAATATTTTGGATTATTTTGGACTCAAATAAAATATTTCCAACAAAATTTTATTTGCAAAATTAAATTCTTTAATTATTTCAAAATGGAATAAATTCAAATAAATTCCAAATAAATCCAAATAAATTCCAGAAAATTCCAAAAATTCACCAAAGTGCCAAATCACACATGAATTTAAGAAAAGCAAAATTTTGGGGTGTTACAAACCTCCCCCCCTTAATAGAATCTCGTCCCCGAGATTCAGGGCTTACTAAAGGAATAGGTTTGGAAACTCTTTCTTCAAATCCTCTTCGCCTCCCAAGTCGCTTCGCTTTCTTCATGGTTGCTCCAGAACTCTCTGAAACGGGTTGACTTGTTTCTAGTTTCTCGATCCATTGTGTCGAGAATCCTCACGGGATGCTCCTTATAAGTCAAGTCCTCTTGCAACTCAATTAACTCTAGCGGTGTCTGCTTCTCGGGAACTCGGAGGCACTTCTTCAATCAGGACACATGGAATACATCATGCACTCCGCCAACGATCGTGGCAACTCCGGTGATAAGCAACTTCGCCTCTGCGACTCAAAATCTTAAATGGTCCAACATAACGGGTGCGAGTTTCCCTTTGGCATGGAACCTCTTAACTCCCCGAGAGGCGTAACTCCGAGGTATACAAAGTCTTCGGTTCAAAACTCAAATCTCGGCGACGATTGTCAAGATAACTCTTCCGTCGAGATTGGGCTATCTTCAACCTTTCCCTAATCATGGCGATCCGCTTCTTGACCTCTTGAAGAATATCAGGCCCAAAGACACGGCCACGGCCTCATTCTAATTCAATGGCGTCCGACAGTGGTCGACCATACAAAGGCCTCAAAAGGTGACATCTCAGAACTAGCCTGATAACTATTGTGGTAATCGAACTCGGCATACGGTAAACTCTTATCCCAAGAAGTAGCATAAGCTAATGCACAAGCTCTCAACATATCCTCCAGAATCTGGTTGACTCTTTCTGGCCTGTCCGTCCGCCTGCATGGATGATAAGTCAGATCAAGTTCAAACGGGTTCCCATGGCTTCATGCAACTTATTCCAGAACCTTGAGGTAAATTGGGTACCTCTGTCCGATCTGATCCTCTTGGGCACTCCGTGCAAACAGACAATCTCGATCATGTATAATTCTCGCTAATTTATCTCAGAGTAAGTGGTCTTCACGGGGATAAAATGGGCTACTTTAGTCAAGCGATCCACTATAACCCATATGGAGTCATAACCTCCTTGAGTCTTCGGCAAACCGATAATGAAATCCATTCCGATTTCCTCTCACTTCCACTCAGGTATTTTCGGCGGTTGTAGCAATCCTCGCTGGTCTCTCGATGCATTGCCTTGACTCTCCGGCATACGCCGCACAATGCAACATGCTCGGCAACTTCACGTTTCATACTCGGCCACCGAATCTCTCCTTGAGATCTGATACATCTTGGCGCTTCCAGGATGAATTGAGTACTTAGAGTCATGGGCTTCTTCCAGAATCAGTTGCTTTAACTCCTTTTTGTTAGGCACACAAATGCGATCCTTCATCCACAACGTGCCTTGCTCATCCAACTTGAAGTCCTCTGCCTTGCCTTCCTCCTTGTTGGACTTAATCCTGCGGATCTTGTCATCATCCTTCTGTCCTTCTTGGATCTGATCCTCTAGGGTAGGCTTTACTTCTAATGCGGCCAAGAATCCGCTAGGTACTACCTCAATCTTCATTTTCCGAAAATCCTCACATAACTCATCCTGACTTGTGGCTAGCAACGTACTCACGGTATGGCTTTTCCGACTCAGGGCATCGGCTACTACGTTGGCCTTCCCGGGATGGTAATGGATTCCAACATTATAGTCTTTGATCAACTCTAACCATCTCCTCTGCCTCATATTCAGATCCGACTGGGTGAATATGTACTTAAGGCTCTTATGATCCGTATATACTTCACATCTGTTTCCAATCAGATAGTGACGCCATATCTTCAAAGCATGCACTACGGCAGCTAACTCCAAGTCATGTGTCGGATAATTTTCCTCATGCGGCCTCAACTGCCTTGACGCATAAGCGACGACCTTTCCGTTCTGCATCAGCACACATCCAAGTCCTTGGCGCGATGCGTCACAATAAATATCGAAGCTTTGAGCAACATCCGGTAGAACTAACACCGGTGCTGACGTCAATCGCTTCTTCAGCTCCTGAAATCCTTTCTCACATTCTGGCGTCCATGCAAACTTCTTTTCCTTCTTGCTGCGTAAGAGGTTTCGCAATTGTCGAGAAGCCTTCGATGAAACGGGCGGTAGTATCCTGCCATTCCAAGGAAACTCCGAACTGGGTCACAGTCTTACGCTCCCAATGTAACACAGCTTCTACTTTGCTTGGATCTACTGGCGACTCCTTCGCGGTCATTACATGTCCAAGAAACTCCACCTTGTCCTTCCAAAAATCACACTTGCTGAACTTGGCGAAAAGTTGCTTGTTCCTCGACTTTTCCAAAACTCGCCTTAAGTGTTCGGCATGTTCATCCTCCTGTCTTGGAGTAGATTAGGATATCGTCTATGAACACGACGACAAACTTGTCCAAATATTCCATGAACACCTTATTCATCATATTCATGAAATAAGCCGGGCGATTCGTCACCCCAAAGGACATAATCAGAAACTCGTAATGTCCATATCTTGACGAGAATGCGATCTTGAATATCTTACGATCGGATCTTCAACTGGTGGTATCCCGATCTCGAGATCAATCTTGGAGAAAACTCGGCTCCTCTCAACCGATCAAACAAATCATCAATCCTGGGTAGCGGATACTTATTCTTCACGGTGACTTCATTGAGTGCACGGTAGTCAATGCACATCCCGAAACTCCCGTCCTTCTTCTTGACAAACAAAGCGGTGCTCCCCACGGCGACTAACTCGGCCTGATAAATCCTTTCTCCATTAACTCTTCTAGCTGTTTCTTCATTTCTACCAACTCCTCGGTGGACATCCGATAGGGTCTCTTTGCTATCGGTCTTTGTGCATACAAGCTCTATCACAAACTCTATGTCCTCGTCTGGCGGCATACCGAGGTAGATCTTCGGGAAAAACATCGGGTACTTATTCACTCTTGGGACATCCTCTATGCTGATTGCCTTGGTATTGTTAACCATCATTGTCCATCTCTAAGCTGCAGTGGCTTGAAATTCTACTTTCTTCCCACACGGGCTCTCAACTGAGATAGTCCTCCGTCCACAATCCAATACGGCCTTGTGCTTGGATAACCAATCCATTCCCAATATGACGTCTAAGGTCTGGGTCTCCAAAATTATAAGGTTTGCTAGGAACTCTATTCCACCTATCAGTATTCTCACCCTGGAACATCCTACTTTCGTTCGGAGTTCGGAACCAGGGGTTTGAACTAAAAGCATGCACTTAAGTCTTGCAATCCTCAAATCATTTCTAGTAGCAAAGCCTTGCGAAACAAACGAATGCGAAGCTCCAGAGTCAAACAAAATCAAGCAGGTGCGAGTTAACCAAAGAACTTACCTAGTACGACGTCAGTAGCATTCTCGCAGTGCATCTGCGGTGACATGGTTGACTCGGCCTCTCACCACGATGCAGGGTGTGGCTCTGATCTTTGGCGTCCTAGCTGGGTGGTTCCTAGGTTGAAGCGAATCGGGGTCACTCTGCTGTCTTCTTTGGACAAGCTGTTGGCAAAGTGTCTGGCTCGTTGCGATTGTAGCGCCTCAACGTTCCTTCTTGCCGATGCCTGGAGTAGTGTTTCTAGCGAAGTGGGGTCCAGTAGTTCGATTGGCAGGTCTTGGTGCCGGGGATGGTGTCCTTGTTGCATTCTGTGGTTGGAATCAAGAATTGATTTGGTGCAACTCTCGGTATTGCGTTCCTGGCGTGATCCTTCTTTGTTGCATCCTGCGCTTCTGTTCTCATCCAGTTCCTTGCGCTTGTCCTCAAGAATAAGTGCCTTATTCACCAACTCTTGGAAATCTGGAAAGGTGTGGGTGATCAATCCTACTTGCAATCTGAGTTAAGTCCCTTCATAAAACGAGTATGCGGATTTATCTCGTCGCTACATCCTCGGTGCGTGGCGTGCTAGGCTGTGTGAACTTGTTCGGGTAGTCGACCACCGGTGATTACCTTGCTTGATGCTCTGAACTCCTCCTTCTTAAGGTCCATGATTCCTTCAGGCACGTGATCTTGTCGGAATGCATTTGTGAACTCTTCCCAAGTGATATCTTGAGGGTTCTCTTGCGTGGCATGAAGTTCTCCCACCATTCGGCCATTGTTCCTTCCAAATTGATGAGAAGCGTAGAGTACCTTCTCATTTCCTATGCATTGAGCTATGTGTAGCTTCCTCTCGATTGATCTTAACCAATCATCGGCCTCCAATGGATTGGCATTCCCAGAGAAAGTGGGCGGGTGAGTCCTCATGAACTCTGATAGTCTTGTATTCTGGCGTGGTCCCTGATTAACTTGATTAGCAGTGGCCTGAGCGGTGACGTGCTGCATTTGTTGCATCATAGCATGCATCAACTGAGTCTGGGCAGCAAGAAAAGCTCCGAAATTCTGCACATCCAGTGGCGGTGCTGGTGCTCCCTCATTGGGGTTTTCTGCTGGGCGAGAACCACTCCCATTGCTTCCAAAGTTTCCACGGGTGTTCACCATCTGTCGGTTTGCTCTAGGTTTAGAGATGAGAGGGAAATAAGAATAGACAAGTAATATGGAACTTATGCGGGGCGAAAGGTGTAACTTTAAGGTCCAACTTTATTATTGATATTAATAACTTGGTATGGTTGCTTACAATGCCTAAGGGCCTTGCAACACATACTGCACACTCAGCAAACAAAGCAAATCCAAATCGAACTAATTCTGGAGTCTTACGCCTAAAGGGTGACTCCTTCTTCTATGACGCGACTCGGCGAAGGAGTCTCACTATAGAACCTATACTCACTCATCGAGAAATCCTCCACGGCCTGGGTACGGGTGCTGTGGCATAGGTGCGAAACGATCGCCATGTCCAAAGAATCGTCCTCTATGGTAGTCGAAGAAGCGGTGTCCTCATCGAGATCCGACTCCTCTGGATCGGCTCGTGTAGCTCAAATCTTGGCTCGGAGTGCAGGTCCGTACAAGGTCATCTCCAACTCGTCAATCCTTCGTAGAAGGTGTGCCACATACTCTTGAGCTTCCCGCCATCTGTTCTTCTCTGCCGTGATCTCCTTGCGGGCCTTACGTAGCTCCTTGCTTGTATTATCTAGTACATCCTCCTGGCGACGACAAATCGTGCCAAGCTGTAACCGTGGCATCCTCATCCTGAATCGCCGGGTCCAGAAGGTTATCGCTGCGCGGATGGTAACGGAACACCGTACTCTCCAATTCTCTGGCGTAGATACGGGTAATGTGCCGCATTGCTCGTCGTGATACTTCTTGGATACCCATCTGCATTGTAGATCTCCTGGCAGTGCAGTGTATCGGGCGATTGCCTGGGCCCTTTTTCCTAGCAGGTACCTCAATCCTCACGTCACAAGCCTTGATCAATCCCGCTTGTCTGATCACTTCCACTTGGTATTGGGGCTTCTCAAAATCCCCGAGAGTCTGTAGCATATGCCAAAGTTCTGCAGCGTGACCAACTCCCAGATCAACGTAGTTGAACTCTTCCTCCATCTGTCACAAGAGTGCCTTTACGTAAGAACTCGGAATTTTTAAATTGTGACAAGGTAAGGGAAAATTTCAGCAAGAGACAAGAAAAGAGAGAAGGGGATAAGTCGAGATGTCATTTCTTGTCTTCACAAATTTTTAGCTTTAGAAAATAGGTTTTATCCTCACTACGACCATTCTAGCTAGGGTTGAGCCTACAGTCAAGTATGGCTCTGATACCACCTCTGTCGGGACCCCGAATTTGCAAATCCGGACCCTCTGTGTATTCAGCACTAGTCCAGAACGCGCTTAGTGCACACAGTCTTAACATTGGTAGATATCACAATCATACCATCGATATTATCAAAGTACTTTATTTAAATAACCAAAGTGGTTACTCGACCTTATGGCCAAGTTACAAATGTATGCCTCGCAAGGCGAAACTTATTCAGAGAAAAATAATAGCAAATGAAAATCAAATAGCTTAGTGGCGCCATCCAAAGATACCACAGTAACTGATCGGGCTCGCATCCCTAAGTAGACGGATCCTCTTGGAGTTCCTCCTCCAAAGTGGCGTAATCTCCTCTTCAAGCGATATTGTGTTGAGGCAAGGGTGAGTACTCGGTACTCAGCAAGTCATGCAATGAATGCAAGCTAAGATACTATATGCATGGCTTGGTACAAAGGAATAGCTCAAGGTATATTTGCGAAACACATTTGACAAATAATATAAGTAGATTCAAAGCGGTAGAAATAAGTAAAGCATAAATAACTTTTCAAGAAGTTTAATAAACATCTTTTTCCGTCTTTAATCCACATATCTACCAACACCATTATTTAACCCAAACCAACCTTTCAAATCCAAGTTATTTTCGTAAAGTCTAACCCTTGACTGTAATCCCAGAGCATTGTCCAAGATCAGTGGACTCGGCTATTTAAATAGATTCTACACTCTGCAGAGGTGATGCACTTTACCCACAAGATACAGTCAAACACCACAGAGGCGAGTTCAGTAACAAAGCCTTTCGGAAGCCTCAAACAACACAGGTGGTCCTCTCCGGTTCGTGCTCTACACCATCCCTTCCCTGAGCCAAGGCGAAGTATGGGACCAACACACCGTTAGATGGGTATCTGGCCACAGCCACGATACGCTCCCCCGTACAATCACACAAACGGTGTAATTGACGGCTCCACAAGTGAGTCCTTAGCGACTTAGTCAACTAGGGCCGTCCCATTCCAGCCATGTGGTTGCAAGTATGACCAGTTCAAAGGCTTGCAAGGTTAAGTCCTTAGAGTGACCAGGGCAAGACTACCCAAGAACCAAATCAACATCCCGGTGCCACACTGCCCACGCGATCATTCTTGCCACATGCTTGGCCGAAAACTATTTATCAAAACCCCAGTTGATTACCAAGCACCACGTGCTATCAACATCACATGATACCTTTCCAAAACAGGTTCAATATATCATTAAGTCAATATTAACATTTGATTGTCCAAATTCATGTCATGAGCACGAAAGGTGTCTAAGCAATACACTACAACGGTCTAAAACCCATGTTGGCAATTTGATTATGTCCAACCAGTAATCCACAACTAAGGTGACAAAGGGTCATGGCACATACTTAAATAATCAAGGTGTCATACAGCAAATTGGTATTTATCTAACCCCCATGTTTAAACAAAGTATCTTTCTATTTGATCTAGCATGCAATAGTTTAAATCAAAATAGATTTCGAAATAGGATCAACATGGTCAAAGCACAACTTGCCTTCAAAGATTACTTGTTCTTGGTCTTGAGTTGGATCCTGAGTCAACACTTCTCCTTCGAATCCTTCCGGCACTTCAACGTCTACTCGTAAAGCGTGCAAATAGCAATACACAAATAAACAATAGGCAAAAACATCCCAAAACTCCAAATAAAATCCATAAACAGAGAGAACATAATTTTCTGGATTTTTAGGAATTGGAATCGTTCAAATCGGAGTTAAAATGCAAAAGTTATGATTTATTAAAGTTTAAATAATCAATTAAATAATATTACAGAGAAAAACTTTAGTCCAAAAATTAAATAAAATTTATATTTAGGTAGATCTAAATTTATACAAATTTAGAAATTTGAATCACTCAAATCGGAGTTGAAACGCAAAAGTTATAAGCGTTTGAAGTTTTGAAATTCAAATCAATTATTAAACCGATTTATTAAATCATTTTCTTTTTCGGAAAATCATTTATTGCGTCAGCGTGACACGCGTCGGCTCCTGATTGGTGGTGGCGTCGGTAGGCTCATGGGCTCGGCCGCTAGCAGTTCGGTCCACGGTGGACCGGTCCACGGCTTTCGGGTGAGGCCCGAGATCGACAGATGGGACCCGCTTTGTCGGTCTGGTCTCACGCAAGCGGTGGCGTGTGGGCCCATCGACATGCGGGGCCGCGTGTCGAGGACACGCGCCACACGGCGTGGGTGCGGCTAGGCACCGCGTGGCGCAATCTCGGCGTTGATTTGAAAATCAACGGCCCGGATTGGATCTAGGCTTCACGCGTTTAGGTTAACGCGGCGGATCTGAGCCGTTGGATCTTGATCCAACGGTCGGTCGATTCGACCGTTTCCAGGGTTTGGGATAGAACGTGGGCTCACCTCAACCGCTCGATCTGGATCTCGACGGTTCACCGAGCTCGCGAGTCCGGCGATGGCGCTGGCGAGGCTTGGGCACCGGAGACGACGGCGACCTCCCGCGCGGCGTATCCGTGCGGCTCGGCGTGAAGATTGGCACTCCCAGCGCGGCGTGGCGTGGGGATGTTGGTCCTGGGCTTGGTGTCGTCGGAGAGCGGCGGCGGCGGGATCGATTTAAAACCGCTGGCGGTGCTTCACGCAACTACGGCGAGCAATCACGGCGTCTTGGCGGCGGCTTCGGCGGCTAAGACCTAGGGCAAAACACAAGCGGGGTGGCGGCGGTCCTCGGGAACGTCTCGGGCTTTAAATAGCCGGAGGCGTGCTCGTGGTGGAGCCCTAGTCGAACACGGCGGCGCTCTCCGATCCCGATTCGGCGAGAACGATGACGCACGGTACCGTTGGATCTCGATCCAACGGCTCAGGCGTCTTGACAGGCTCGGTCGAGCGGCCAACGCTTGGCCGGGTCGAGTCGGACTCGAACTCGAGTCGACTCGGGCTCGATCGGATGAAACGAATCAGGCTTCGGTTTGATTTTCCAGCGATTTAATATTTAAAATAATTCCCGAAATTCAATTAATTCATTAAAAATAGCAAATGACTCGGAAAAATTCGAAAAATTACGGAAAATATTTTGGATTATTTTGGACTCAAATAAAATATTTCCAACAAAATTTTATTTGCAAAATTAAATTCTTTAATTATTTCAAAATGGAATAAATTCAAATAAATTCCAAATAAATCCAAATAAATTCCAGAAAATTCCAAAAATTCACCAAAGTGCCAAATCACACATGAATTTAAGAAAAGCAAAATTTTGTGGTGTTACAGTTTCAACCTCTAATTCCATATTTCATAATGTGTTTGACCTCAACATTCACATTATATAAGGTTACGACACTCCGTGGTGTCACAACTAAGTACTCACCCCTTGCAAACATACAACATCAATTGAAGAAGAAGCAACGCCTGCATTGGAGGAGTTCCAGGAGGAGCCGGCTCACTAGGGAGTGAGCCCAGTTAATTGCCTGTGGTACACTGGATGGCGCCACGTTATTGATGTTTATTTTCTGCTGCAGTTATTCCATTCAATAAGTCTTCGCCCTGCTGGGCGTACTCTTGTAACTTGACCATAAGGTCGAGCAATCAGTTTGGTTATTTAAAATAAAGTACTTTACTATTTTCATAAGTATGATTGTGATATTTATCAATGTTGAGACTGTGTGCACTAGCGTGATCTTGGATTAGTGCTGAATACACAGATGGTCTAGATTTGCATATTCGGGTCCCGACAACTTTACAGGAATTCC
Source organism: Rhipidocladum racemiflorum (assembly GCA_036346355.1). Classification (NCBI taxonomy): domain Eukaryota; kingdom Viridiplantae; phylum Streptophyta; class Magnoliopsida; order Poales; family Poaceae; genus Rhipidocladum; species Rhipidocladum racemiflorum. The sequence goes on from CM070589.1 coordinate 51,139,199, forward strand.
ATGAATAAAAAATTTTCCAATCTAGCTGTAGGTTACTTACGAGGACTGTTACTAAAGACCAAAGAAGAGACCAGAGAAGAGAGTTGCTTGGTCTCAAGCTGCAACAGTTAGTGGTAGATTGGCGTTCGCTGGTGCTTTGACATCGAGGCTTTGTTTTAACGTGACAGTTTTTTAGATACAACAAGACGCACGTGACCACGCGCACCACGTACACGTATATATGTATTCTTTCCACATACTGGAAAAATTATTAGAGTATCCACGGCCTGACGAGCGTATCGAGGATTTCGCTTTAAACCGGTAGATATATTATACTTCCTCTCAATCACAGAGGGGTGATGGTTTGAACACCAAAAAGATCATTGATATCTAACAACGGCAACTAATTTCTGCTTGTTTTATATGTTCATAAAACCTAATCTAGTTATAATGTTGTGAAAGTATTTTTCAGGAGCAACCTGTATATATCATTTTCATATCACCGACCTAACTGTTTGTAGAGATATCCATAGCCATTATTTAGAAAGTCTTATTGGAAATATCTCAGCAGTGGTTATTCCCCGCCCTAGCCAGCCACTCCTTTTTGTACAATTAAAAAGCTGTTGTAAAGTTAAATTTGTACAAGCGATTGGATTACTGGAAAGCGTAACGTAATAAACTACGCCATCACGGGGCTCCAACGCTCTAATCCCCTACCACATCCACCCTCCCTTCCATCAAATCTTAACCGTCCATCCACGATCCGACGCGACACAGACACCGACCCCTAAGTATCCACACCGTCATTGCCGCAGAAGATCCCGCCAAACCTAATCCACCACCCTACCGTCCTTCGCATAAAAATACTCGGCCCGATCCGAACCCAGAAGTCGCTTAAAACCGAAGCAAACCAGCCAGAAAAATCGAGGGGAAAAAAAAGCGAAAAAGCAAAGCCGAAGAGGCGAAAAGCTTGGAGGTGGCCACCAAGAACCAAGAAATGGGGAAGGGCAAGGTCCACCCATCGCCGCCGGCGCCGGTGGCTGGCGGGGAGACGGCGGATGCGGTGCTGCTACGCTTGCTGCCCGCAGCCGTGCTCGCCATGGCGGCGCCGCTCGGGGCAGAGGGGAAGGAGGTGCTGGCCTACCTCGTCCTCGCGTCGCTGCGGTCGTCGGCGCCGCTGACCCCGGCCAGGGAGGAGGCGGAGGGGGCTGGGAGCGGGAGGAAGGCCCACCGGCCGGAGCTCGGGTGCGGGTGCTTCGGGTGCTACACGGCGTACTGGTCCCGCTGGGACGGATCGCCGGAGTGCGACCGCGAGGCGATCCACCGCGCCATCGAGGCTTTCGAGGAGCACCTCGACAAGAAGGAGGAGGGCAAGGGAGGTCGCCGCCGCAAGAAGCGCGCCGCCACCGCGAAGGACAAGGCCGGGAAGGGCAAGGAGCTGGCCGTCGTTGAGCCTCCGTCGCCGTCGACGCCGCCGACCGAGCAGGAGGAGACAGCCGCGGTGGCCGTACTGGTAAAGCTCGATGAAGGCGGGGAGGAAGCTAAGGCGGAGGAGGAGGAGGAAGGGGAGAAGGCCACGACCGCCGGCGGCGGCTCCGGTGGCGTGGAGGAGGAGCGGAGGAGACGAGGGTGGGGCGCGGTGGCCGGCGTGCTCAACTGGAGGGGGTGGGCCCCCTGGGGTCCCACTGGTCGTTGAGACTAGTCATTGATGGTTTTTGTGCTTTGGTTGCTGCGGGGCTTTAGGTCGGTTAGGAGATGCTTAGTACGTGTTTAGTCAGTCCAATTAGTCTCAAGACTTTCATAGTGTATACAGTAGCAGTACTACACTAGCATAACAATAATAATGGCGATCATGTGTTTTGTTGCTTTGGTGTAAATATGCCGCCTCTGGAATGACGATGGTAGGTGCAATGTAAATACTCCTATGTAGTAGTGGTAGTGTGTGGGAGCTTGCAATGCAATTACACCCCCCCCCCCCCCCCCCCTTTGTGCAATGAATTCTTGCTTGAAACTTGGCGAATTTTTAAATTCCGGTTCACACGGGAGTCGAAATTCCTGCCGAACGAATTGAGGAAAATTCCGTAGTTGTTCAAATTTGGAGGCGTTTCGATGGATACCGGATTCCTTTCCGGTTTTTATAGTTAGTTAGTTAAAGCCAATTTGGTACAGTACTCCACTGGTAGCCGTACAGCATGATTCAGGATGTTCTTTGCTTCGTAGCTAAGCAAGGGGGTGCTGATTCTCTGCCCATTTTTAGCTCCACTTCTTTCGTACTATGGAGATGCGGTGTTTGAAAGGCAGAATCATCCTTTTACTCTGCGAGTTAGAGTAGGGATGGAATTTTTGCCCAGAGATTACTAGCACTAAACCCGAGCTCTGCTGCGGTGAGTTTCTTTTCTCATTTTTTCTTCCTGAATTATTATGAATGGTCTAGTACTATTGTTGAATTGCTTTTTTATAATATACTCCCTCCGGTTTGGTAATACCTGTCGTTTTGGACATAGTGATGGTCAAACTTTCGAAACTTTGACTAACAATATATTTTTAAATATTTAAATTGGATACATAAAAATTATATGTGTAGACTTCTCTCGAGAAGTACTTTCATAATATTATAATTTTATTGGGTTTTATAAATATATTATAATAAAAATTAGCAATCAAAGTTGTGTTTTGAAGACCGTGTCGATGTCTAAAACGACAGATATTACCATACCGGAGGGAGTATTGATGTTTGTGATTTCGGCTGTTGACGTGTTTGTTAAAGAAAATAAAAAGGAAGTTATTTACGGATATAGGGATTATTCAAATAAGAAAACCCTTGATTAAATGTTGTGCTAACACACGTGTTAGACTTGTACTCCCTTCGCTTTCACAGTACTTCATTCTTTTAAAGTTAATTATGACAAAGGTTGCACCTCATATCTACTCTTGGATTTGTGACGGACCGTTTTTTAGGAGCAGTGCGAAAACTCCCAACAGTTACCCAGGAAGACTAACTGTTGGCAAACAAGAGTACTTTTGCCTGACAAAAGCAACTTCAAATACTTTTATTCAAATATATGGCCTAGCGGCCAAGTTTTTACAAAGGGAAGCCTCCAAGCTTCTAGAATACATTACCAAAAGAGAAACCACAGACAAGGCCTGAGCGAAGACAAGACCTAAAACCAAACTAAGTCGCCGTCTACGATCTCTTGGTAGACTCCAGCATCTTCAATTTCTGAAAGGGGTTTGGGGTTGCAAGGGTGAGTACGAAGTACTCAACAAGTCGTACGGGAAGTACTGAATACTATATGTAGGGGAGTACAAAGGATGGCAATAGGCTTAAGTATCTGCATACAGTTTTATTTTTCAACTCATTTTACATTTGAAGCACAAACCATAAATAAGTAGTAACGGGGGTTTCCAGGGTTCAACACATTAACCAACTTATCCAATTTCAAAACATAACTTGAGCTTGGTTACGGGTATCACCCCAGTTCAAACTTAACATCATTAACCGGAAGTACGGCGTAATCAATTACCATCAAGATTAACTCTGCAGAGGTGCTCAGCTTTACCCACAAGATATCTACAACCTTTAATGCCAAGCGCTAACAAACATGCAACTTAAATACATGCGGCTGGGTTGAGATTATCATAGCTTTTCGTTTAATCATTCCTGTTCTTTAGTTGTTAACCGATAGGTATACCGCTACCTTGGACTTTTACCGTCCCCATTAGCACCTACCGTTGTGAGAACCAGAATATGACTCAAAGGACCATTCTTGTTTCACCCTTCCGGTATACTTCCCTGCCGGGAAGGCCGATCCCTATTCTCTCCAGAGAATAGTACCACCAAATAATCCAATTATTATCTCAGGAATTACTAACTTACTGAGCTATGTCGGATACGGGTCCACCGACCAGTCCGACCTGTGGTTTGAACAGAAACTAAGTTATTTACTTCGCTCAAGGGGGTTATTAACCTTACTGTGCCAAAGATCAAGCCTCCCTCCACAAACCCATTCCGGTACTCAAAGTACCGGCCATCAGACAAACCAAGACATTAATCATCAGTCGGGGATCGGAATTATGTCCACTCCGGGATTTATCCGATTCTGTCCACAAAACTGTAGCACTTTTCTCAAACCAATCGAACCAACAGTTCGATACCATTCTTTTCCATTTTCCAAGATTTTGAATTTTACTAAACTATTATAATAGCTAACTTAATCATGGCATAAGCAAATTAGGTTACAAAGGATATTCTAGGGTTCAATATTTTCAAGGAAGTTTCATGAGCAATTGGGCATTATCTAGGTATCATGTCATTCTAAAATACTGTTTTCACTACTTCAACATATAGTAAAATAATGCGATAGAAAATAAATAATACTATAGCATGGCATGATTCGGATCAACATGATCAAAGGTGTACGACTTGCCTTGCTCGGCAGCTGGGTCGAAAGAATCGTAGAGGAAGTAGTCGTACGGCTCGATGCCTGGTCCAACGCCTGCTCCGAAGCGCCCGGCCTCGAACTGTTCCTGCTCCACCGACGGCTCAGCGGTCGAATCTAGCGCGGAAAGGACGAATAACATAAATAAACGACAAAACAATAACCGAGAATGAAAACGAAAACTGAAACGGAAACCGGAAACCGGGCCAGAAGAGAACGGAGGGCAATTTGGGTATTTGTGAATTTTCGAAGTCTCGGATTTGGGAACGGATGGCAATTTTGGACTCAGTGGGTCGAGACGGTTCGGAAAATGTATTTGGTGGAGCTCTGGGTTTTTCCGGGATTTTTCTGGATTTTCTGGGCTATTTTAGGATTTAAGACGAATTTTTGGAATTTTAATAATTAAATTAAAACCGAAAATCGGTTTTACTACTCCCTTAGGAACTAGGCTGGCTTCGGCTGGGAACTGGGCCACGGCCCATGGCGCGGGACGGGTGCGAGGGAGGCCAGCTGGGCTTGGCCCAGCCGAGCGGTGGGCGAGGGCGGGGCCACCGGGTAGGGGCGCTGGGAGGCCGAGGGAGGGGGCCCACCGGTCAGCGGGACAGGGCGGGGCGGTTTAGGGTTAGGTTTTTGCGGGGCGACGGGGAAGTGGCGGCGGCGGCACTGGTCGGTGCGACGGTCAGAGAGGGGAAAGACGGAGGCGGCAAGAGGAGGGAGGGGCTCACCTCAAGCGGAGGGAGCGGGGCGAGTTGAGAACGGGATCGGGGGCGGATTTTATAGGCGCGGGAGGAGGAGGGCAAGGCCGGCCATGGCGCGGGAGTGGCGAAGGCGGTGGTGCTTGCGGGCGGCGCGAGGCGGCGGGATGTGGCTGGGGGCGGCGCGAAGTGGCGCGTGTCGGGGAGACCAGGAGCAGGGCGGCGGCTGACGCGGGCCGCGACGGCACGGAGGGTGCAAGGCGGCGGGCTGGCGCAAGAGCGCTGGGCTGCGATCGGAGCCGGGGCAACGGCCATGGGGCGGGTCGGTCGGGAGCAAAGTCGGCGAATGGGCCGCACGGCCCAAGAAGCAAAGGGAATTTGGCCCAAAAGGAGGTAAAACAAATTCAAACTCGATTTCCAATCTCCAAAAATCCAATTCCAAAGCAAATGAAGACTCAAACAAATTCATTTTGAATTTTGAGGTTGTTTCAGGATTGCGCAAATAACGAGGTGTAGACTGTAGTATGATCACAAGGGGCAGAATGGGAAAAAGTGTGTTGGTTCCTGTAAAGTGCCCTAGTATTTTAAGAAGAAAATTTTAATTAAGAGTGCGGTATTGTGAAAAGAGAGTATATTTGTGTTGTGTGTGCACATAGTGTATTGGGTAGAGAGGACTATGAAAGTCTTGGTTTTATGCCATGCTATTTATCATTTTGTTCCGATCAATCTTTTAGCATTTCTTCGAGGACACCTATACTTAATTTTAAAAGTTGGACCGACGATCGAACCGGTGAGCAGGGATGCAAATGGGCCGACCCTAGGGTCTTCTTTGGCCCACTTTAGTTCATTTGTTTACACTAAAAACTTAATTTTTACTCCACCTTTTAAGTTTTAGTGCAAACAAATGAACTAGAGTGGGTCAAAGATGACCCTAGGACCGGCCCATTTGCATCCCTACCGGTGAGTCCACCGACTAGTCTAACCGGCGGTTTACCAGTTGAACCCTCAACTTTTATATACTCATATTCTATCGGTTCTCACCAATATCAATGTCAATTTGGTACCAAAAAGGAAAAAACAAAGGAGCATAAAATGCAATTAATCTCTAAACAAAATTTCACAAGCGTTACAAGATAGGCGCCATGAGTGATGAGTGTGTATTAGTTTGCATGTTGTCGATGTGTATCGATAAGGTGATACTAACAAACCGCTGCCTACCGCCATTGTCTTTTCAATACCAAGTCACTGTGGTCGTCTTCAAACACTTGGTCGTCGCCGTTGTTCTCCCAAGGATACAGCCGAGGAGGAGGTTGAGATAGAAGGCGGTAGGAGATGGATTGGAGAGGGACAGAGATGGAGGGACGGTTAGACGAGAACGAATGGCTGGCGGGTAGCTAGGATGAACCCTAGCTCCCTAACATCAGCCTCCCGAATTGGACTATTGCGCCAAATGACTTGTGCAAGAAGACCATTTGCCAGTCCATCTTGAGAGCTTGTGCGTGAACATAAGAGCTGACCAGTTTCAATCGAAGCCATCCCGATTTACTAGTTTCGTAGAAAAACGCCAAGTTCATCTGGTTTTATCGGTCCGATTGCATGTTTTGAAAGCAAACCGAGCCGTCATGGTCACCAGTTCTAGCCTTTTTCGGTTTAACCGTCCATCTGGTCCAATTTTTTAAACTAGGAACTGATCGTGTAGGAAGGGTCAGGGATGTCTCGGGTAGTTTTGCTTATGATACCCTTTTTCTCTGTTTTTCTCTATTAGCCTACCTTACCGGTGGCGGATCCTGGCCTCAGGCCACCCCGACCGATGACCGTAGTTCGAGGCCTGAGAGCCGTGGCACGTAGACCACTAATCTCTTTTCTCTCTATTGCAACCTGTGGTTCGATGGACTAATTGGGCCAGCCCGAGGCCTCGTCACAGGCTACCTCCTCCTCTGTCCCTTAGTGATCAAGATTCTTAATTAAATCTATCATGGTTTTACTACTATGTCTATTCACATTTCATATGCTAAATCTATTTATTATCAAAACATAGCCAAGGGGGGTCTCTTTTTGTTAGTGCCATCGTGTGGAATGCAATGCTCAAGTGGGTCACAAATCCGGCACTCCGTTCGGAAGGTATAGCCCTTTAAATGTCATTAACCAAAACAAATCTGGCAATTAATGCAGCCAATTGGAAATTGACACATCGTAGGGATCTTCTTACAAAAACTCGGGATTGCTACAAAATTTGAGGAAAATCAAAGTCAACGGTGTTATTGCAAGTATCCTGGAGTTTTTTCCCCATAAAACCCCAAATACGTGGCCACGGGAAATAAATTCTATAGTGTTGTGCTGCATAAAGGGACATGTGCAGCATCAATCGGATGGACGCCATGTGTTATGCCAGTGAATCTCTACCGTTGTATTAATTAAGGGGATTAATTGCATTAATTAAAGGGATTAATTAACTAATGCATTAATTGCATGCAGACGATGGAGATTCACTGGCATAACACGTGGCGTCCATCCGAGTGGTGCTGCACATGTTCCTTTATGTAGCACGACACCATAGAATTTATTTCGGATTGCGCAGAGAGTGACGTGGCATCACCAAATTGCTCCGTTTGCACTCAGCTTTAGAGAAAAGGATGTGTGTAGTGCACAGCGCGTTCATGTGGCTGGTTTGTGCAGTGAGTTCATATGTGTATACTTATGTGTACATGTGGCTGGTTTGTGGATTCTGACCAGACCGGTTTAGTGGTATGATGCCTGCACATATGCTTGTCATGTGGTGGCTGAGCTGAAATATGTAGCTTTCTTCTGCTGCCTTCCGATTGGGAAGCAACGCGCGAGATCATCTCTGGGTACGGTGGACGGCTGCTGCATGGTGCATTGGTGGGGTGCTCTGTAGGAACTAGGAAGTCAAATCTTGCCAGCCAGTATGTTGATAGGCGGAAGGTGCGTTCGTTAGCAGCGTAGCTTTGGTGTCCTCCGGTGCAAGGTTCCACTTCCATTGCGAGCTCTACATGTTAGGCTTGCTAAGCTTTGTTGGCTGCCATTTTACTCTTAGTGTGCGTTTGATTGATGAAATGAGGTTGAATGGGATGGGATGGTCCAGTACCATTTGGTTCCATTATTTTGGGTGAATGAAATGGTTCAGCATCTAGAGAGAATATTCCTCAAATTTGTATCACTTGGTCCAGGATGGGATGATTCCATTCAAGCAACCAAACACATGGAAGACTTTTTTCTTAAACCATCTTATACATCTACCACTTGGTACAGACAACCAAACACACCCTTACTAAACGCAGGAATTTGTAGACTCAACCTTAGTGTGTGTTCGGTTGCTTGTACCAAGTAGTACATGTACGAGATGGTTCAAGAAAAAAATTATTAATGTATTTGGTTACTTGAATGGAACCATACCAGCCTGAACCAAATAATACAAATTTGAGAAATATTCCCTATAGATGCTGAACCATTTCATTCATCCAAAATAATAGAACCAAACAATACATAACTATCATATCCCATTCAATCTCATCCTATCAACCAAACACATCCTTACTAAATTCCCCATTGTAAAAGACTCGAGCGCTTTGAGATGCACTCACTTATTTAGCAATTCCCAACATCCTACATCATATGGAGGATATGCCAATTAGTTGGTGTTTTAGTCCAACTGGCATAACGGCTAATGGCCACGGTTTGAGTACATCATAAGGAGGATATACAAACTATGCATTGCGGCTAATGGCCACGGTTTGAGAACATCGAACTACAACAAGCTGCAAATTAGGTGAGTTAATTTATTTGTGATATTTTTTAGGATTTAATCCCGTAGCACATCTGCTTCCGTGCCTCGAGCTTCCATGAATAGTGTTGACTTCTCAGCCAATGTTAGGATCTGAATATGTAAATTCAGACTCTCTGTATGTATTGCACTAATCCAGTACCATGTTAGTGCACACAATAGCAATATAGATAAAATATCATCTCCATGCATAAGGAAATAAGAATAAACGAACTATATTTAATAAAAAAATAGGTGTTAGGACCTTATGATCGAGTTTACATTTTTTTATGCCACGCAGGGCTTAAGCATCAAATAAATAATTTCCAACGAAAAAGACAAAGGGGCTGTTTGGTTTGTATCCATTTGTTGCCAATACTTGCCATGCCAAATTTTGGTAGTGTTGACCAAATTTGGCAAGCATTTGGTTTGCAACCAAATTTTGGCTAGATTCTTTTCTCCATTGGCTAGCCAAATTTTTCTAGTTCATTTTCTAGCCAATAGTTGGCCAAACTTTGGCCACCAATTTGGACACCAAAATTTGGCTAGCCAAATTTTGGCATGGCATGGCTTGGCAAATTTGGCCTCAAACCAAACAACCCCAAAGAAACTCTGAAGTAACCCATCGACCTGCCAACCTGCCACAGGTAATCGACGGTGGCTTGAATATATCCTAGTAATGGCGCCTCTTCACGATAATCCTCCAAAGTACGTGTTGACCCCTCTTCTTCTTCAATGGAGTGTCGTTTATTCCAAAAGTGAGCAAATGGCACTACTACATAAATGTACATTACAATCGGTTCTTTTTCGACATTACAGTCGGTTTTGGTGGAGATACAAAATCTTTGGACAGTGATGAGGATGAGCTACCATAGTCATTTTTTGCCCGATAGAGATAAACGGTCATCACAATCAGTTTTGAGTTAGAACTAATAGCGAAGAGGGTACTCATCATAATTAGGGGTGAAACCGGGTCGGATACAGGCGGATATTGCTCGTCCCGTATCCTAACCCATTTTTTTTCCGGATTCGGAGTCGGATACGGATACGAATTCGGATTATTCAGGATTCGGATACGGAGCGGATACCTAACGAATTCGGGTTGGGATCGGATATCATAATCGGATAGTAGTATAGTACATAATTGTGTACGTAAAAGAAAGAATGAAGCATTAACCTTACAACATTAGCTTCAAGTCATAATTACTTCAACGTAGGATAGTAGTCTAATTAGAGGTTCAAATGGGTTGGATACAAGGACAGAGATCGAGACATAAAGAAAACAGAGAACAAGGGGAGATCTTCCATCAAACCTAACCTTACGGAATAAATTTCTGGAGATATTAAATAGTGTTGAATTGTCACATTCTGACAAACTAAAGATAGACTTCTCTCATAATGAGGACTACTCGGATTTGTTTGCTATGCTTCAATTAAGTGACTCAACTAATTCTAGTAACTTGAATAGAAAAGAAGTTTATCAAATAAGTTGAACAAATCAATTTAGGTAAAAACATTATGTCATCACTCTATTTGTTTGTTGATAGATTTGTTGAAGTTCACGCTTAATAACAAAGTAGTATTTTTTAGTGCCAGTATCAAACAACTACTCTATCTATCCAATAATGGACCAAGTTAATGGAAGAATAACTGATTTTATCCGAATATCGGGTTGGATATTGCTCTTCCCATATCCTAACCCATATTACATGAGATTTTTCGGATACGGATCGGATATTGCTCTTCCCATATCCTAACCCATATTACATCGGATTTTCCGGATACGGATAACATCGGTACGGATTTTAAACGGATTCGGGATCGGATCGAGCGGATATTTCCGGTCCTGTTTTCACCCCTAATCATAATAGGTTCCGAGTTAGAACCGATTGTGATGAGCTCATCATGCATTCATACATACATGCATCCATCTACCCATTCATCCATTCGTTCAAGTTATAACTGTTGTTTATATCAAGGCTGCATGTGAAACAATTTGGGCAGCACATGTTTGAGAAATGTAATTCTTAAACTTGAGAGTCACACCATAAAATTAAATAGCATTCAAGTTGTACACTTAAATGAAGTGTCACTACTAACAAGGACTAGAAGAAAGAAAGAAGAATAATCTCCACTGCAGAAATAGTAACAAAAACTAATTGACCTAGTGAAAGCTTCTAGCTTCTGCTATTGTATTATCATTCAAATCATATTTTCTGAAAACGAAATGGTAACAGAGGAGTGTCAATATATCGAATCGTAATGGTTCTAAAGAGCAATCTTGTACAAGTATTTACATATCCCTTATTCATAAAAGCAAACGCTATAAAAGCAAGCATTATACGTTAGTAACGAGATGAGGTCACACTCATAGCTTGCTTTGCTGGTGAGGGAAAAAGCTAACAAAAAGACATAACGAAAAGAGAAGTTCATATCAGGATAACTCAAATAAAATGCTATAGCTGGGGTTTACTTGTCTGTGAATAATAAAGTTAGATGATTGCCAACAGACAATTAATTACCTGTGATCTATACTATGCTGCATTTCTTATGAACAAATAACTCAGCTGCACAGAAAGAAAACATGATGAAAACCCGAGACAAAATTAGTGCATTTTAGAGATTTTTTTTATGGAAAAATGAAGTATCCACAAGTGACAAATGTAGTATATAGTTCAGGTCTGAAAGAATCAGCTATGGTTGTACAAGTTCAGTATAACGGTGCAATGAACCCTTGTATAGAAAGACAAGCAAACCATGAGAGAAACATCGGTCTTTCCAAAAGGATGGTTTGATCACTGGAACCATAACACAGCATACTCATTTGATACACCCTGCTTCTAAACAAGGTTTCATCATTTATGTAATTATATTAGATCAAAATGCGCAACACATACTTCAATTGCTAAACTGATAATGGTTCATTAAGTAGCAATAAGCCAACTAGATAAGAATAATTCAAGGGAAATAGTCCGTTTAAATCAGATATCACAAATCCAGTTCTACTGCCAGGCAGATCATCAATTAGCCTACCAAATACCAACAGCTAGCATAAAATTAACAGAACTCTAAAAACAACGAAATACAGGGGACATAAGTAATAATCTTACTGCCATAGTCCTTGTTCTCAGCATCAACATAGGAATCTGGAAGCACAAAAAGAACACCTGGGAACCCTGTTATATTGAAAACACAAACCACAGTTACAACACGAAACCAATATCCAACAGCAAATGTTCTCATTAAATTAGCTACTCACATTAAACAGATGCAGATATTTCAAAATGCATATAGTTACAAAAAAATAGAGCAGTATTCAACAGTAAATTATATCTTTAGATTAGCTACTGAACATTCAACAAATGTGTATATGCTAATGCTTATAGCAGCACATATCCGTATAACATTGCTTCTAGAATCTAGATATGAACACATCATATTCCCGATTTAATCCAGCAAATGCAAAGGCCATAGTAATATACCACAACCCAATTTTCTCAAATGAGATATACAAACAATAAGGTACATGAACCAATTACAGAAGGATCATGGATTCCAATAATTCAACACAAGTCAGCCTCTCAATTAACATAGAACAGACCCCAAGCGGCTAAGCCTGTTTCAACTTGCCTTTTTCTCAACATGTATGAAATCATTGGCATTCTATAAACAGTTTTGGCTCACAATTAGCAAATGCATGCATTATCAAGTTAATCAACCAGAAATCTGAAAACTGAAACATGATTGTACATGAATTGAAAGTTGAAACCTATGCTGGTGTCCAATTATCACATTGTGTGCTTAAAATATGGAAGTAAGTAAAAATTCGTTGCTGTGCACCTTACAGCTTGTTGGAGGTCTCCTCATCAATCTCGCATCGGAACCCAAAGCATCGCTCGCAGGACATGTTGTAAATCCACTTCTTCGCCTCCTCCTCACTGCACACCACGACCCACCACACAACCAAAATTAGTCTCATTCCGCAAAGCACTTTGGATGGATCGATTGAGTTAGATGCGTACAAATTACCTCCCCACGACCTTGGCGAGGGTTTGGATGTAGCAGTCGACCATATGGGGCTTGGTGGCACCCTCGCCGCGGGCTTGTCCATGACGATAAGCCAGTGCTCGTAGTCGCAGCTGGGGAAGAGCGGAGCCATCTCCGGCGGCATGCGGTCGCTGCCCTGCCCCGACCGCAGTGGCAAGTACGATGAGTCGGGCCGCCGCGCCATGGAGCGGATGGACCCAATGCTGCGGACGCGATGCCGCATGGGGCGAGCGGAGGAGGAAGGGAGGCGCCAAGACAGGAGGAGCGGCTACAACGGGCGGGCGGCGGCGACAGCGTGCCCTGCGGTGGCCATGGTGGGAGAGCAGAGGTGGTTGGCGACGGAGAGAAGGTGGTGGTGTCGGGCTGTGCGTTCGGTTTCAGCGGTTTTTTCTGTTCGGTTTTTGTATATTCGGTAAATACGGTATTGTTAGTTCGGTACATACGGTATTTTTTAAAATACGGTTTGGTATCGGTAAATACCAATTTATTGTGGTTCGGTATCGGTAAATATCATATTTACCAAAGTTGACGCGAATCGACCAATTGTGAAGTATATACTGAGTCCGCCAAATTGCTTTGTTTCAAAGATTGCTTTGTTTCTACACTGTGATCCTATACCGTGCGTAACAGGTAGCCTGCCATGCATGTTTCCCTCTAATTGACCGGATTAGGTTCTTTACGTCATTTCCCATATGGAATAGTCGGTAGATCATAATTTCCGCGAAGTTGAAAAAACCCTAAAAAATTGAAAGTTGACAAAACCCTAAAAAATTTCGCCGAGATTTCGGTTTTTTGGACGAAATTTCGTCTCTTTTTAGCGAAATTTCGGATTTCTCGGTTCAAAAAAAAACTGGATTTGAATTTTGTCCGGATTTTGTCCGAAATTTCCGAATCTCGTCGAAATTTCGGATTTCGGCCAGGCCCGAGATGGAGTCCGAAAACGAAATTTGAATCCTTGGTTGGAGAGAGTGCAGTCCAACTGGGAGCAGACTGCAGTCACACGACCCGAGCAACCGTGACTGCGTTTTGCAATGCTCGGTATTTCGGTATTTAATTGGTTTTTTACCGAAAAAACCGATCCCGAAAAAACCTAATTTTTAAAAACCGAACCAAAAACCGAAAACCGGTCAAACCGAGTTGACCGGTAGGGTTCGGTTTAACCGGTTCGGTTTTTTCGGGTCGGTTATAAAATGCACAGCCCTAGGTGGTGAAATTGCTAGGGGTTTGGAGGCGGCGGGGCTGAGCTCGGGGAGGACCGGATGAGAAACTTACTACTCGAGGACTGAGGAGAGCTCAGGTGGTGAGGTATGGACCAATATACGTCTGAATCGGTTTTCAAAAGAACCGATGCAAATCCAAACGCAATCACAATCAGTTTTGCAAAAGAACCGATACAGATAAATAAGCATCACAATCGGTTCTCATATTATTTGCACCAAAATTTAGCGTATATGGTAAATATCGATCCAATTTTAAAAATGGAAAGAAGATGCAATTGGGGTTAAAAGGATACACTGTAACCGATAAGTATTCAATTGCAAAAACGGAAAGAGATCGGATCAAAACCGATGTGGATTCGGTTGTCGTATCCATGCAGGACTCGGATCGGCTGGGCATATAAAAGAGGATGGAGCGGAAGGAGAAATCATCATCAACAAATCAATCAACACACTTCTGTTTACGTTTTTACGTTTTTCTAGTTTTCGTAGCAATCTTTCCTCTGTAAGCCGTCGAGATCAATAAAGAGTTGCGCATCGCCGATTTGTTGTTCTCATCGATTTGTTTCCAGGTTTGATCTACTTTGCTTGTTGCGCATCGCCTTTCAAAGTCGATCCACCTTTACCTTTAGATTAGCCTTAATCGGCTAGTCTAGTTATCCCCTCATCGGCCTTTAGCCGATCAGTGTCAAGCCGATAATCGTTGTTATCGGCTGGTTAAACTCACGTTCGCATTACCTTGTCAATTCCAGGTCAAATTGACTGGCACGCTTTCAAACCCAGCGTTTGTCTTGTGTGTTTGAAGTAGAAAACCCTACTTCAAGTTTTTTTTGCGCAAACATATTTTGGCACGCCCGGTGGGACACCAATTAGATGGCCGCAGGAAAAACTATCCCTCCGGCCGACGTCGACGCTGAAGCCATCATCGTCCGGATGCTGGACGATCTGACCCCAGAACAGCGGAAGGAGGTTGAAGACCGAAAAGCTGCGTTGGAGGAGATGATGCTAGGGTGCTATCAGAAGACCCGACGAGCGGTTATGCATAAGACCGCACTCCCAACGCTCAACCCCATCGGTGATGATGGCGCCCCGTCGAATTTGGTAAGCCGTATATGCCAGCACAAGCTGATTTGTCCTGTATGATCGAACAATCGGTACACCATGCGCTGATCAATCAATCATCAGCTTTAGTTACCACGTTAAAGCCGATGATCGAGAACAGCGTCAAAACGATTGCTCAAGAATTGGCCGTGTCTGGGAGCCTGTTGGATCCAGTAAAACCTCTTCCGTCATATCCAGTTTATTCGATGGCACCAAACACTGGTCCTGTGAAAGTGTCGACTCCAGCCCCGCTTGCTATGCCGACTCAACCTACTATATTAGTGCCAAATAGCCGATCGGGGGGAATGATGCATTACTACTCCATCGATGTGGCAAAACTAACCGCAAGTCATGTTACACCCTCAACCAGCACCTTCACTCAATCGCCTAACAGGCCGACCGAACTGGATAGAATGCCACAGGTCCAAGGGTCAATTCCCCCGAAAGAACCAGCCCTGTATAGAGTAGCATCATACACCGACCCATTTGTCCCCATACCCGAGGCGTCGGCTACAAGGAACGAAGGCTACGAGCAGCTGCCTCGACAACAGTCGATGCGTTACAGCCAACAGCCCGAGTTTGCACTTGGGGGGCAGGACGCAAACGACTTTAACAGGCAGGGTCTGGGAGCCGCACAAACCAACAATATTAACTGGGCTGAACAAATTGCTGCTGTATTAAGGGAACAATTTGGATTGCAGCCCAAAGGGAGGGTAATCGGCTACAGAAAGTCGTATCCTGATTACATAGATCGCATGCCATACCCACATAATTATAGGATCCCAGATTTCGCCAAATTTTTTGGGGATGATTCTGTTACCACTGTCGAACACGTCGGACGATTTATAGCCTAGTGCAGTGAAGCAGCGCAGTCCGACGGGTTAAGAATTATGCTCTTCCCGTCATCCTTATCCGGGGCATCATTCATATGGTTCACTAATTTACCCCCAAATTCGGTCCATCTTTGGAACGATTTGGAAAGTCGATTCCATGAATATTTCTTTTTTGTGACCACAGAACTTAGAATTTCTGACCTGAGCTCGGTCGACAGAAATATGACGAAACGGTCTCCGATTACATTAGGAGATTCAAGGATGTACGAAACAGATGCTTTAGCGTTACACTTCCCGACGACCAGTTGGCAGACCTGGCATTCCAGGGGTTAATCCCGCCATTGAAAGAAAAGTTAGCAGGGCAAGAATTCTCCGATCTAGGTCATCTACTTCATCGTGTATCAGCACAAGAAAGCCGATACACAAAAAACAAAGGATTCAAAGACAAATTTAGGCTAAATGGTAACGAAAAAGCTAAAGTAAACATGGTTGAATATGATTCAAGCAACGCCTCGGAGGATGAGGCTGGAATAAATATAGCCGAGTGGACCAAGGGTTCCAAAAAATCACTTGTTTGCTCATGGCTTAAGCCGACCAAAAACAAAACAGAAGTGAAGTATGCCTTCGATGTGTCCAAATGCGACCGGATATTTGACTTGTTGCTACAAGAAAAGTTAATACGATTGCCTGAAGGACACGTTATTCCGTCGGCTGATGAAATCAAGAAGCGGAGATACTGTAAGTGGCATCATTCTTTTTCGCATAACACTAATGATTGTAACATTTTTTAGCAACAGATACAATCGACTATTGAAGATGGACACTTGAAGTTCGCAGAAGAATCGACCATGCAGGTGGATGTTAACCCTTTTGCCACCAACATGGTTCAATACTCACGCAAAGGGAAAGAACCCATGGAGGACGACATGAAGCCGATACAACAAGTCGACGGCCAGACGAAAGCCAACAGGGACGAGACAGTACAAATAACAATCGGCTCAATACAAATTGAAGCTGATCGGTATGGTCGGAACTCGAGGACTGTAAAGCCAAAGGGAGAGCTGGAAATTGGGAAATGGTACAAAGCTGAGAAATCCCCAAGGAGACCTAATACCAGACCCAAGCCTACCTTTTCACAGGTACTTGAGAAACACGAAAGGATAAATTACCAACAAAGGGAGTATAACCATCGGCCAGCTGGTGTTTATCGGTCGAGAAACGAAGAAGAAGCTCATTGGCAGTGTCCTTTCTGGTAGTTTTGTTGGGAGAGAGGAATGACTTTACCCATGGTACGGTCGTGTCCTATGCAACACCCTGTCGGGCACTGGCCGAGGCAGTCGGTCAAAGAGAGGTTGACCAGACCTGTGCGTGACCGATTGGAGCTCAAAAACAAGAAGCCGATCCATGAAAGGCTGTCGGCACCAGAGAAGGGCGAATCCTCCAACGCTTCAAGAACAATACCCGATAGTACCTCTAAATCGGAATCCAGCGGTGAAATGAGCGGTCTAGCTGGAAAGATTCGAAAGCCGATTGAGCCCAAACCAAGGTGGTGTCTCGCAGGTCTCAGCAAGTCACAACGCAGGCGACTCCAAAGGCTCGAAACGCAGGAAAAAAGGGAAGCCGAAGAAGAAAGAGAAAGGGATCGGGTTTTTGATGAGTTACGACCGAGACCGGCCGTAAAACAATAATGGAGGAGGAAGGATCAGGCCGAGAACGATGACTCAAACGAGTCAGTCGAATCGGGATCACCCATGATCCGAAATGACACTCCCCCCATGGATATAAACATGGTGTTCACGCTGCCGGCCGAGTTCAAGACTGGAGCTGAATCGGCCCGAGACACATTTGCTCAATTGTGTCTTGGCGCAAGAGACGCTGTGTTTAAGAAACCACAAGATATGCATCGGCATTTGAAGCCGTTGTACCTTAAAGGGCACATCAATGGCCGACCAATATCTAGGATGTTGGTAGACGGCGGAGCCACGGTGAATTTAATGCCATTAAGTACCTTCAAGAAGCTGGGTAAAGCCGATGAAGATTTGATCAAGACAAACATGGTGCTAAATGATTTCACAGGTGACCCAACTGAAGCCAAGGGAGTCATGGTTGCGGAGTTAACGATCGGCAGCAAGACTTTGCCGACAGCGTTCTTTGTAATTGAGGCCAAAGGAAATTACAGCGTTCTCCTTGGACGGGATTGGATTCACGCTAACTGCTGCATACCTTCAACTATGCATCAGAAACTTGTACAATGGAACGATGATGAAGTGGAAGTCATATTGGCTGATACATCGGCTCACATTACCATGGCCAGCCCTGAGGCCAATTGGCAGCATGAAGAGGCCGAATGCATATCAGGCAAAGTATTGGACGATTGCGATTTCATTTGCATTGGTAAATCAGGTTTCATGCCGATCAGTATCAAGCCATGCACATTCGATCGGGCAAGTGAAATAGTAAGAAGATGGAGTCCAAAATAATAGAAAAGCTCCAAGAAAAAATGAGAAGCTATCGGCAAGTAGAATACGAAGAAGCCATTGAAGAATTCCAAGAAGAGAGATGGGGACAAGGGTTCACTTCTGCCGATTTGCTTGAAGAAGTCGATATAGGCGAAGGCGATAAGAAAAGACCAACTTTTGTTAGTGCAAAGTTAGGATCAGACTACAAGGCAAAGTTGGTCGATTTACTTAGAAAATACAGAGATTGTTTTGCATGGGAGTATTATGAAATGCCTGGTTTAAGCCGACAGCTTGTTGAGCATCGCTTACCTATAAAGGCAGGGTATCGGCCATTTAAGCAGATTCCATGGTGATTCAATCCAACGCTGCATGATGCCATAAAAGAAGAAATAGAACAATTGTTGGAAGCCAAGTTTATCAGGCCTTGCTGATACGCTGAGTGGGTTTCAAATATCGTTCCTTTAAAAAAAAAAGAATGGCAAACTCCGAGTGTGCGTAGACTTTAGAGGTTTAAACAAGGCCACACCGAAAGACGAATATCCGATGCATATAGCCGATATGCTTATCGATGCTGCATCCGGAAACAAGATTGTAAGTTTCCTCAATGGAAATGCCGGATACAATCAAATATTCATGGCAGAAGCTGATATACCTACAACAGCCTTTAGATGCCCTGGGGCGTTAGGGCTCTATGAGTGGACCGTCATGACATTCGGCTTGAAAAACGCTAGCGCCACATATCAATGTGCTATGAATCGCATCTTTCAGAACTTAATCGGCCACATCCTCGAAATCTATATAGACGATGTTGTCGTAAAATCAAAAGAAGACGGGCAACACTTGGCCGATTTAGAAAATGTGTTTCAGAGCACAAGGGCGCACGGGTTGGAGATGAACCCTCTTAAATGCGCTTTCGGAGTATCGGCTGGAAAATTTCTGGGGTTCATGGTGCATGAATGAGGGATCAAAGTCGATAAAGCAAAAATACAAGCCATAGCCGATACTAAGCCACCGACAAACAAAAAAGAGCTGTAGAAATTGATCGGCAAGATCAATTATCTACGACGCTTCATTTCAAACTTGTCTGAGCAAACTTAAGCTTTCACCCCGCTGCTAAAACTTAAAAATAACCAAGAATTTATATGGGGAACCGATCAGCAGGAAGCCTTCGAAGATATAAAAAGATACCTAGCAAATCCTCCGGTCCTAATGGCACCAAGGAAAGGAATCCCGTTTAAGCTGTATGTATCGGCTAAAGGGGAAACTATTGGAGCCATTTTAACCCAAGAAGCCGATGCAAAAGAGCAAGTTATTTTTTACTTAAGTCGACAACTACTGGACACTGAAACCAGGTACTCACTCATAGAGAAATTATGCCTATCCCTATACTTTGCGTGCACAAAGTTAAGACACTATATTTTGGCATCTACGTGTACTGTGGTATGCAAAACCGACATTATTAAATATATGCTATCTGCGCAGATTCTGCGAGGACGACTTGGTAAGTGGGCGTACGCCTTAACTGAGTTCGACCTAACGTATGAATTAGCTAAGGCTATCAAGGGGCAAGCTATTGCCGATTTCATTACAGGGAGTAGTACCCTAACTGGGCTGGTCGATGCCGCTCCTTGGCAATTGTACTTCGACGGATCGGTATGCCATGAAGGCGAAGGCATCGGCATAGTACTAATTTCACCAAGAGGCAAGTGTTTGAATTCGCGTATCGGCTTAATAGCCGATGTTCTAATAACCAAGCAGAATGCGAAGCACTGCTCAGAGGATTGCAATTGTTAGAAAGCATAGGGGTGAGCGATGTGAGAACTTTCGGGGACTCATTGCTGATTGTGCAGCAAATCAAAAGAGAATTCCGATGCAATGATGATGTGCTGATCCAATATTTACAACAATGCCTTCAGATCATAGAATCGTTCACTACATTCTCCATCGAGCACATTCCTAGAGAGTTGAACGACAAAGCTAATTCGTTGGCACAAAAGGTGTCAGGATATAGGAGCTGTACCCCACAGAGGGAGACTGAGTCGATCGACAGAGCAGTGATGTGCACTCACCCTGTCGATTGGAGAATAGAAATAAAGGATTACTTGTTAGACCCGTCTAAGCCGATTGAGAGGAAAGTCCGACAGAAAGCATTAAAGTATGTTGTGCTGGAAGATACATTATATTTCCGAACCATAGAAGGCTTACTGCTAATGTGCCTTGGAACCGAAGAAGCCAAGGTAGCAATGGGAGAAGTCCATGAAGGGATTTGTGGATCTCACCAATCGGCTCATAAGATGAAATGGACACTGAGACGGACATGATACTTTTGGCCGACAATGCTGGAAGATTGATTCAGGTACTACAAAGGATGCCAAACATGTCAAAAGTTCGGTAACGTACAATCAGTACCAGCATCGGCTTTGCATCCGATCATCAAACCATGCCCGTTCCGAGGATGGGGAGTAGAGATATAATCGGCCAAATATCCCAACATCTAGTAAAGGTCACAAGTTTATCCTAGCAGCAACAGATAACTTTTCAAAATGGGTTGAAGCCATACCACTCAAGAAGGTCACTAGCAAAGAGTTGATCAGCTTTGTCAACGAGCATATCTTCCATAGGTTTGGAATCCCGCAAACGATCACAACCGATCAAGGAACGGTATTCATGTCTAAAGAATTCCAAGATTTCGCAAAAAGCCTGGGTATCAAACTACTCAATTCTTCACCTTATTACACTCAAGCTAATGGGCAAGCCGAGTCGTCGAATAAGGCATTGATAAAGTTGATAAAAAGGAAAATTGAGGAAAAACCGAGGAATTGGCACTCAACGCTGTCAGAGGCCCTGTGAGCCTATCGACTAGCTTACCATGGATCGACTAAGCTGTCACCTTTTCAGTTGGTATATGGACAAGAAGCCATTCTACCCGTGGAAATTAACATTGATTCGGTTAGGGTGTCCAAACAAGATAACCTATCAGCCGATGAATATAAGCATCTGATGCTTGGTAATTTAGATGATGTGGTGAAACTAAGGCTGATTACGCTGGATCGGCTTAAAAAGAACAAGGAAAGAGTTGCCAGATCATACAACAAAAAGGTTATGCCAAAATCCTTCAGTGAAGCTGATTTAGTTTGGAAAACTATGTTGCCAATCGGAGCTAGAGATAACCGATTCTGTAAATGGTCTCCGACATGGGAAGGGCCGTATAAAATAAATCGGCTTGTTGACGGTAATTCTTACATACTAGAAACTTTCGAAGGATCTATACTACCAAAGGCTATTAACAGCAAGTATTTGAAAGCCTATCATCCCAGCGTATGGGTCGGAGCCTAGACACATCAAATCATCATAAATAAGTGTGCTCCAGATAGAAGCCAATTAAAACATAAGCGCAAACTGTTTACATCACACGGAACGGCTATATAGCCGACGGCATTAGCAAGTTTACAACAAAAACCAAACATTCGATCATTGTTTAACTTAGAAACTATTACAGCCCAGACCCAGGCAGATGAGCTCCAAGTCCTGACAGTGCCGCCGCTGCTTTTCTGATGGTCGCCTGGACGCTATCTACGAGTCGCTGGTCGGCCACCGCATCACCCGGGATAGGAGCCACCTTGGCCGACTATGCCTTGACTTTGGTAAAAACTTCACCGATCTGTCGCTTTTTGTCTACCAGGGAAGAAGTCGGCTCGGTGGCTTTGACTTGGCACTCAGCAAGCTCCTTTGCGACCAAAGACAGCTGTTCTTCAAGCTTCTTTTTAGTCGATTCAAGTTCATGAATTTTACCTTTGACCAACTTGAGCGCAGCAGTACCTTGGTCAAATTCTTTCTTCTTCAGCTTGGCATCGGCTACCAGTTTGTCTAAGAGTTGTTGATAAGCTTGTTGCGCTTTCCTCTAGTCAATCCTAGCCTTCGCTGCCTCCACCTCCCCCCTCCGATCGCCCAGATAACAAACGTCCAGCAGGGCGCTCATGGCTGCAAGGGGTAGATCGGCTTGCACGGTAGCCATGGCAGTCCTTAGGGGCTGGGTGTTCGCCAGGAGTTGTGCCTCAGGCTGCATCACTTCATTAAAGAGGCGATTGAGGCGCTCTTGCATGCCTGGCACGGAGGTCACGACAGCCGACGCAGTGGCGGCTGCGTTAATTATCCTCCGGATGTCCGATGGATAGTCGTCGGTGGCCATCACTTCGGGGTCATCTAACTCATCCAGAGTGAAGCCCAAAAGGTTGGCAGGGTCGGCTGAATCCGGAGAAATGGGCACGATGTCCGCCGGGGGTGGAACCACTGGAAGGTTTGGGGACAGTGATGGCGGGATAGTCGATGGAGTGCCTTGGATGTCAGCTAAGATACCGGCTACCTGCACTAACGGCGATGGCTGATTTGGGAAGATAACCGTGAGTACGAAAACAATTGGAAATAAGCTAAGTCGAGGCGAAGAGGCCTTACCTCATTAGTCGACCGAGCCGGGGAGTGATGGGCGCTGTGCTCCACAAGCTGCGGAGATTTTCTTATGGTCGACTTTGTCTTCTTTCTCTCTAAGTAATTTAGATGATCATCGGCTAAAGTAAAAATTGGAAAAATTACAATAGCCGATAAGAAAATTGGAATAGAACTTACTCTTCGAACGCTGCTTTTGGGCAAGATCTGATAAGGAGGGACTTTGCATACCCAAGTTGCCTGATGCATATTCGGTAAGGCCAATTACTTGGCCTGATCTCCTTGATCGGCTGCCGCCAGACGGGGCCGCAGTATCGGCCACCAGAGCACCAGTGTTCTCCGCAGTCTGAACCAAAAACAAAGTAAAATTCAATAATGCCGACATTTAGAAGAAGATTCTAACAAAGAAATCGGAAAGGTCAATACCTCTATGGCTATTGAAGAAATAGTATAACCTGAACTCTCACTCAAACTGTTGGTAGATACTACCGTTGGCTCATGGAAATCGGGTAGGAACAAGGAAATAATAGCCGATGGAGTCCTATCCAGCAGGAGAGCCCTGGATACCAGAGACCACCAGTGAGAGAACGGGCTTGACCGATGAGAATTGAGGAAAAAATGCGGCATCTAGAGAATTTGGAGGTCGTCGGCTAATTCAAGCACGGATTCGACCGCAGTTGAATTAGTTACCCTAGTTTGAGGTTGAATATGTTCCAGCAGAGGGAAACTAGGGATGGCTTGTACGAAGCCCAGCTATCGGGCATAGACATAAGGATGATAAAATTCGTATGATGGCTGAAAAGTACGATTTCTGGTATTCAAGCTGACATGGAAGATGTTGGGGAGATGAAAAGTCTGTAAAAATCCAGAGTTGATTGAGGCATTTTGGAGCTATCAGCATCCAAGTGGAGGAAGGAAGGCCAAGGATGGTCGGCCGCATCGAGATAGCTGAAGAAGTCCTGCTGGCCGAAGGAGGATCGGTCTAGTGTCAAAAAGAAGTTGAGATACTTATTCAAACCGGTGGGAGTTATCTTTTGTTCGCCAGCAGAGCACATGATGAACTTTTCCCATAGGATCGGCTGGCTCTGAATTGGGGGCTTGCGGTTTCTGGGTAATCCTCCTGGGGAAAAGCAGATTTTCCTTGAGGCTCAGAAAGGATGGATCGGCTAAACATGCAGTATAGCCAGATCTGAACAAACCATAAAGGTCCCCCAATGTTGCCAACAACGAAACTGGCAAAACCAGAAAAAAGCCGACTCCGGATGACATGCATGGTTTGATATACGGCCCCTAGAAACATCTTTCCTAGTGCAAGCCAACGACCCTCCACCAGTTGCTCGGCTATTAGCTGTCAAGTTTGAGTGGGACCAAGGGAGTCTCCACAAAAAAGGTATCGGTCTAGCCAAATATTAAGGAAGGCAACATGCTCTTCGTCCGATACTGGCCCGTTAACCTTGTTGTTATTTTGAATATACTTGCGCCAGCCTTCCCCTTTGGTTCGGATCAGTCTATATTTGGTTTTACCACTGAAAGCCGATAGTTAGTCATCATCTGGCCTGAGGCAACAAAGCTGAGTGACATCAAGGAGGGTTGGGCTGATTGGACCAGTTGGGAAAAGGAAGGCGTTGAAAGAATCAGACCAAAAATAGCAGGTTGTGGCTACTAGGGGTTCATTAGCCTCGGGATCGGCTAAACATAGGGGAAGACACTCAGCTATTCCTAAACGCTCCCACTCCATTCTTTTTTGAGCCGACATCCTAATGTACCTTGATCTCCACCCCTTAAGGGCTGTGGGCCAAGCTCTAAAGCTTTTTCCCCATTCTGTTATATTGTATCCCGCAGCCGACAGGGGGAGCCTACCTAGGTTGGGTCCATTTCGGCCGATTGTGGAGATGTCAAGACTTGAATGAGCAAGCGGAGAAAGCTGATTGCTGGTGATTCGAGAGCTCGGGGGCGTGAAAATAACAGTGGAGGGACCCGCATATTTATACCGCGGTGGAAAAAGGTGAACAGGCGGGAACAGTTTTGGCATTAAAAGCACACCGAGATTTTTACGGCGTCATTAATGGAGCAGTTATTGAGGAAATGTCCCTATAAGCTGATTGAGAAGCTGATGGTAACAGCCAGTACGATTTTTGGAAGACAACAAGTTATCTTCCAAAAATGGAGGGCGTATGTTTGCACCAAAATTTGGCGTATATGGTAAATATTGGCCCAATTTTAAAAATGGAAAGAAGATGCAATTGGGGTTAAAAGGATACACCGTAATCGATAAGTATTCGGTTGCAAAAACGGAAAGAGATCGGATCAAAGCCGATGTGGATTTGGTTGCCGTATCCATGCAGGACTCGGATCGGCTGAGGCATATAAAAGAGGATGGAGCGGAAGGACAAATCATCATCAAAAATCAACCAACACACTTCTGTTTATGTTTTTACATTTTTCTAGTTTTCGTAGCAATCTTTCCTCTGTAAGCCGTCGAGATCAATAAAGAGTTGCGCATAGCCGATTTGTTTTTCTCATCGACTTGTTTCCAAGTTTGATCTACTTTGCTTGTTGTGCATCGCCTTTCAAAGTCGATCCACCTTTACCTTCAGATTAACCTTAATCGGCTAGTCTAGTTATCCCGTCATCGGCCTTTGGCCGATCGGTGTCAAGCCGATAATCGTTTTTATCGGCTGGTTAAACTCACGCTCGCATTACCTTGTCAATTCCAGGTCAAATTGACAGGCACGCTTTCAAACCCGGCGTTTGTCTAGTGTGTTTGAAGCAGAAAACCCTACTTCAAGTTTTTTTTGCGCAAACACATATAAAAACTAATTATGATGTACATGCACATCATAATCGATTCTTATGTGGGAAATGATTGTGCACACCACAATCGGTTGTTATGATATAACCAATTGTGATGTAGCATTATACACATAATAATCGGTTCTAATATTATTACTGATTGTGATGAATCTCCACCAATTATTAAACACCATCGTTGAATCATCTATGACAATCGGTATTTTTCCTAAAAAGTTGATAATCGACCCAGATGAAACGATAGTGTTGTATCATTCTGTAGTAGTGTGGAGTACTCAATAAGTTATGCACATAATGTAAGTCTAAATAACTATATGCAATGATTAATCCTAAAGATAGTTGACATAGTTTACTTGGCATAAAGCAACAATTGCAGTTCTCAATACAAATTAATACACTACTACAGTACTACTACGTAGATGGTTATCTAAGTCAGTTCTTTTTCATCATTCGAGCCGATTTTGGTCGCGATACAAAGTCCTTAGTGATGACAAGCGGCTATCATGGTTGATTTTTGTCCAATAGAGATATAGCGTTATCTGTGTCGGTTCTAAGGTTGGAACTGACTTAGAAGTCCTATTATCTCTATCGGTTTCAAGCTAGAAACCGGTAGAGATAATTAGGAATCTGTATCGATTTCACGATCAGAACTTATAGAGAAGTCCTTATGATCTCTATCGATTCTTAGCATGGAACCGATATAGATTAGTAAATTATCTCTATTGGTTCCGTGCTCGAAACCAAGAGATTACACGTCTCTATTGGCTCTAAGCGTGGAATTGATAGAGATAAATCCCAGGTATCACATTCACAGTATATTTACATTCATAGTATATTCACATTCATAAATTGATAGTATATACATAATTGACAAATTCACAGTATATTCACATTCACAAAATACTCACAGATCGATAAATTCACAATATATTCGCATTCATTGTATTGTTGACAGTATAAAGAAATCAGTAGCACAATTGCATCTAGAGTACCACAGAGATTGTCTACTGAACATACTCAATGCAGAAATCAGTAGCCAATCCTCCGATAGTCTTTTCCTTGTAGAACTTCTTGGCACAAAAACGATGTATTGGTGTGGTGCTTAGTAGGAACTAGGAATTCGAATCTTGTTAGCTTCAAATCTTGTTAGCCAGAATGTTGAAAGACAGAAGGTTCCACGTTTTTTATAGAATGGAGGGGAAACCGAGAAGTCAAGCAGAGGTGGACGCCTTTGCTTTTAGTATTTGAATGGATTGGAAGGGAAGCTGAGAGGTCAAGCGCGAGGATGGTATGTGTACTATCACGATCTGTGAAATCATGTGCTGAAAAATTTGCTTAAAATTGAACTTGCTAGATTCGCTTTTGCAAAGTGTGCTTCTGCAAGTGCTTAACTAATTTTCAAGGAGACAGAGTATTTTCCTTTTGCGCTGGACCGGATATTGAAGTAACATAGACTTTTTCTTTTGTGTTGGACCACTTTTCGCATTTGCGCCGGACCAATTTCTTCAGTCCGTCGTGAACGTGATTTTGAGTGTCTTACATTGGATCGATTGTCTTTTGAAACTGAGCGTGGCACGTTTGCCCGGACCGATTTTCTTTAGTCCGCCCTGAACGTGAAATTGAGGCTTTTGCGCCGGACCGAGTTTTTCAATTAACCGAGAGTTCGACGTGTACGCCGGACAAATTGTTCGGTCCGTCGTAAGTGATGCCGGACCAAAGTTTCGGTCCGGCGTGAATGTGATTTTCTAGGGTTAACTTTTTGTGCTTAAACAAAATTGTTTGTGGTTTGGATCAGTGATATGAAATTCGTGTGGACTTCATAATGCGTGCTTGATTTTATGCAATGCTCGTGTGAGTAGTTGCATAAACTAATGTTGAGTCAAGTCGCAGACTTGTGCTCAGAATTGTTTTGTGGTTTGCTGATGTGCAGGTGTTGCTTGAGGGCGAACGTGGTCGATCATGGGACCAGAACTAGGTTCTTGGAGGAACTGAGGTTCGAGACTAGGTTCAGAGAGGAATCGAGGTCTAAGTGGTCGAGGATGTCATGCGGGACGTTCGGGCTAGAGAACGGTGCACATGAAGACTAGTTAGTCACGTGAGTGCGGCAGGTGGGTCGTACGCGTGCATAGTTGTTAGTCACGTGAGTATGGCAGGGTGGCCGTACGCGTGCAAGAGTTGGTTTCGACCAGGTTGGGCCAAGTGGAGTTGTGTTGAATACAAATTCCTTCCATGTTTGAAGTGGAAGTTGTATTCAGACTCCTTGTGTTTGCTCCTTATAAATAGGGGGAGTTGTCTCCTATTTATCAACAAGTTTTTGGGCGTGTTCCATAAAGGTGCTGAGAGCCAAGTATTAGGGTTTGTACTCTTTTGTTTGGAGTACTGTAACCAGATCAAAAAGAAGAAATAAAGATTAAATTCTTTATGCCTCTCTGCGTGTTACAGTAATCTTTCCGTGTTGGTTTTTGTTTGCATGTCTGTTCTGGTTCTAGATTGGTTTTTTTTGTCTACTTTGATTCTTTGAGTTTCCTCTTGATTTGATCCATCCAAAACCTTTCTAGAATTTTGATTTAGAGTTCCTCAAATTTTAGTTGGTTAATCTTTTGAAGATTTTTCTTAATCACGAAATTGATGTTAGATCAATTATCATCATATTCTGCTACAGTAAGCTGTGAGGTTCATAACGTTTGATCCGTAAGTCCGATCAAGTTGATTCTTTTTGGGTTCGATTCTTATTGGAATCTAGTTTCTTGTGTTCCAATTTCAGGTCAATCCGGTGGTTGGATGTCTGGTAATTTGCGATTTACCAAACATCTGTTAATCTGTTTTTGTTCAATACGAGGCAATTATTTTATTCCGAATTGGGGTGATTTTTAATAGATCAAAAAGTTGATTTTAGCTTCCGCGCAATTATTTACCCCCCTCTAATTGCCATATTAGTCTTTATCAATCCTACAAGTGGTATCAGAGCAAGGTTTTTCTAATTAATTTTAACCGGTGATTGGAAATTGTAGCGATGGATAGGTATACGACAAAACCTTGTGTTTTCAATGATGTTGATTTTCATTTCTGGAAAGCAAAGATGGAGGCGTTCATCCAGGCGCAGGGCTTCGCAATTTGGGAGAAGGTTTACAAACCGTACCAAGTCCCTGAAAACGACAACGTCAACGACGCCAATCGCGCACATGTTGAAGCAAATAGCAAGGAGCGCAACTTGATCATCCAAGGCTTGGGACGCAGCGACTTTGATCGAGTGGTTCATCTTCGATCCGCATATGAGGTATGGAAATCACTTTGTGATTACCATGAGGGTTCTAACACTGTCAAAGAGGTTCGTCAAGATATTTACAAAAAGGAATATATGCGATTTCAGATGAAACCTGGTGAGTCTGTAGATGACTTCTTTGCACGCTTTAATAAAATTATTAGCAATCTACGTGCTGTTGGAGTTAGCTACACTGATGCTGCAAATGCTCGACAATTGCTTAATGCTTTGAACATGTCAGTGTGGGAGATGAAAGTAACATCTATACAAGAATCTACTATTGTAACTGTCGGGACTCGAATCTGCAAATCCGGACCCTCTGTGTATTCAGCACTAGTCCAGGATCACGCTAGTGCACACAGTCTGAACATCGGTAAATATCACAATCATACACATCGATAGTAATAAAGTACTTTAATTAAGATAACAAACTGGTTGCTCGACCTTATGGTCAAGTTACAAGAGTACGCCACATAGGGCGAAAACTTATTAAGAAAATAAATTGCAGCGGAATAAAAGCATCAACGTGGCGCCATCAGGTATACCACAGGCAACTGTCTGGGCTCGCTCCCTAATTAGACGGCTCCTCCTGAAGTTCTTTCTCTAAAGCTGGCGTCGCTTCTCCTTCAACTGATGTTGTATTGTGGCAAGGGTGAGTACTTGGTACTCAGCAAGTCATGCACAGTATGCAAACTAATATTCTATATGCATGGCTTATTACAAAGGATAGGCTAACAGGTACATTTGCAGTAAAACAGTAGTTACCAAGTAGCGTAAGTAGATTCGAAAGCAGTAAAGGTAAAGATTATATCAATAACTTTTCCAGGAGTTAAGTAAACACTTTTCCTTTTCCAATCCACATTTCCATCGACATCATCATTTAACCCAACCAAACTTTCCAAGTCCAAGTTGTTTTCATGAAAGTCTAACCCTTGATTGTAATCCCCGAGCAATGTCCAGTGCCGCGGACACGGCTATTCGAATAGATTTTATACTCTGTAGAGGTTATGCACTTTACCCACAAGATACAGTCAAACACCACAAAGGCGAGTGATCGTAACAAAGCATTTCAGAGACTGCAAACTTATACAAGTGAACCTCTCCGGCTTTTGTCATACACCATCCCTTTCGTTAACAGAGGTGAAGTATGGGACCGACATACCGTTGGACGGGTACCATGTCATAGCACTGGTACGCTCCCCTTTCAAGCTACACAAAAGGTGTAGTTGACACTCCGAGGTATCACAAGCAAGTTATTAGTAACTTACTCAACTAGGTCTGTCCCATTGCGGACATGTGGTTGCACGCTTGACTCAGATCAAAGGCTTGCAAGGTTTAGTCCTTAGCGTGACCAGGGCAAGACTACCCGAAGAACCAAATCAACTTCCCTAGTGCCACTCATGGCCCACCATGTCATTCTTGCCACTTGCCCCGGTCTAAATCTATTTATCAAACCCAGTTGATTACCATGCACCACGTGCCATCATCATCACAACACATGATACTTCTCCAAAACAGGTTCAATATCTCATTAAGTCAATATTAACATTCGATTGTCCAAAATCATGTCATGTGCACGTAGCAGGTCTAAGTAATATACTACGACGGTCTAGGTACCCAATGTTGGCAACTTAATAATGTCCAACTATATAACCACAACTAGGGTGACAAGGGTTCATGGCACATAATTAAATAGTCAAGGTGTTATACTGCAATTTGGCATTTATCTAATTCACAGAAATAATTTAAACAATTTCTAATTAAACTAATAAGCATTAATTTAAATTAAATTAATTTCAAAAGTGGGATCAAAATGGTCAAAGCATAACTTGCCTTCAAAAAGTACTTGATCTTGGTCTTGAGCTGGCTCCTGGGTCAACAATTCACCTTCGAAGCACTCGGGTACTTCAACGTCTACTCGTAGTGCGTGCAATTAGCAATAAATAAATAAACAGTGGCCAAAGAGTATCCAAAAATTCAAATAAAGTTCATAAACAGAGAGAGCATAATTTTACAAATTTTTAGAAACTTGAATCGCCCAAATCGGAGTTAAAATGCAAAAGTTATAATTGTTTAAAGTTTAAAGAATCTATTAATTAAATAAAAACAGAGAAAATTTCATATTAAAAAATTAATTAAAATTCATATTTAAGTAGATCTCAATTTTATAAAAATTTAAAAATTAGAATCGTTCAAATCAGAGTTAAAACGCAAAAGTTATAAGCGTTTGAAGTTTGAAATTTCAAATAAAATAACAAACCGAATTAATTCATTTATTTTTCTATTGAAAAATCTGGATTTATGACGTCAGCTGACGTCAGCACGGGAATCGATTTTCCACCGAATTATTTTTCTATTGAAAAATCGAATTATTACGTCAGCGGGTCCATGGACTAGGTCCACGGCTCGGGTTCGGCTCACTGTGGGCCCGACCCACGGGCACGTGTCTGACTGACATGTGGGACCCCTCGGGTGACGTCAGCGTGACGTCATAGATGACGTCATGGAGCCGTTGGCGGCCGGCCCGACACGCGGGCCGCGCTAACGCCACGCTGGCGACGCGGCTGCTGACGCGGCTAACGCCATGGCCCGACGCGTCGGTTCGGCTCCCGCGCACGTGGCTAGATCCCGGCCGTTCATTTAAAAATCAACGGCCCAGATCGGATCTGGACCGTGCACATTTGGGGTAACGTGGCGCGATCTGAGCCGTACGATTCGAATCGGACGGCTACGATTGGATCGGGTTTCACCGCGTCATGGGGGCGACGCGGCATGTCCTGGATGGCGACGCGTGGCACGAACTACGCCGTTCGATTTCGATCAAACGACTGAGATTACATCTAACTCTTCAACGCGGCGTAACACCCCAGCTTGTACTAAGCCCAGAATGTCACCAAACATAGACCATAACACGTTTAATACCATAATTTAAGGTAAAATTACAGCAAGTAATCATTTAGCATACATTGAAAATTTTGACAGCATCTCCTTTGTTTATGCATGAAACTTAACAACATAACATCATATCAATATGTAGGGCAAACAAGATCTCCATACGCAGCGATAATGATAGCTAATCATCAACTGAAACATCAATAAGCATTGTAAGCAAAAGAATAAGCATCAATTTAAGTCTAGGAAGATATAACAACTCGCTCCATAGCCCCACATGTTACACATGGGGGAAACAACCAAACATAAAGACCATACACTAATGATTATTGTAACACTTATTGCCGTGTCTCCAAAACGGGTGAATTAGCTAGATTATGATACTACGTGGAGGAGTGTGGCTAGATCCCTTTCCCGCACACCGATTTCATGGTACCTAAAGAAACAAACAACGAAAACACAAGCGTGAGTTCATAACTCAGCAAAGTGTATTGTACTGAATCAACAAGGATTAGGACCACAAACCATCATTCCAATCTCCACGGTTATATCACAACACATCATATTTCATATTATATACATCATTTAAAACAACATGATAATCATCTCATGAGCATCTCATGAGTACTCTACTCATCATCTCATAAACATCTTTATTCATGTATAACATTCATGCAATGCAATGCACATGTCTCCTGGAATTCTCATACCGGTATGGTTGAGTGCACACCCGTCGGCATGCACCCTTTTCCCCCCTCCCATCCCGAAGATGGAGGGTGCCTATCACTCGCTTCCATTCACCTCGGTGATGGAGTCACGATGTAGGACTTACTCAAAAGAATAGCCCCGGACTAGTCATAACGGTTCTCACCGACCCTACCGGAATAGTTATGACTTATCTCACTGGACGGCCATGAAAATATGCCATGTATGCAAAATGGACAGCAACGTATACAGAAATAGAAATATTGCATATCAACACATGGCATTTCCACATGTAGGACCGTATTCAACAATTGACGGTTACCGTTCAAAACATGGCATGTGAATCATTTGTCAACAACAAGCATTGTTAATCATGGCATGAGGACACCATATCATCGATAACATTTAAATCATGGCCTAAGGACCTCCTATCAATTATAACATGTAAATCATGGCAAAACAACATGTTATCTATTCCAAATACTATCAAGCAATTCTAGCAACACGTATAGCATACAATCCACGCAACACACTTGCCTTCAACCACGAGTAATGGAGTGATGAGAGGTTGAGGGCACTCCCGGAGGCACACCACCTGCAAACACGTGCCACACACTCAAATCGGGTCCACAAAACAGCACACATACATCCCACTACCCCGATTTCGCTTACAACTCCTAAAATCAGAAAACAGCAAATCTGTCCCTTCGGGACAGCGGACTTCCAATGGGCATAACTTCTGTTCTAGGACTCCAAATTGAATAAACAAGTACATCCTCGCGTAGCTTAGGAAAATTCCCAACTTTTTCTAGTTATTGGGAAAAGCCAAATCGGCCTCTAAAATTGTTTAATCTAACGTTGAACACGAACTGTCTCAATCTCATCACAGATTTGACAGCGCTCGGTAAAACAGCCATAACTTCCAAACGGCTGATCGTAATTTAACGTTCTTTATATCCACTGAAATATAATGAAATTATCTACAACTTCTTCAACATCTGTACGGACAGAATCCAACTCTAAATTGGCGAAAACGCCCGCCCTAGTTCGGGTTCCCAATCTGCCCGAACAGAACGTGAAAACAATCCAAGTTTTCATCAATCCTACCCCAAGGCAGCACCTCCCTTGATCTACAAACATGGTAAATCACTTCTACATAGCATCTAATCAATCCCCAAAGGTTTCCCCCATTACCTTATTGACGAACCACGAATCGATCGCTCTCCTTTGCGCGAACTCCACCCGAACACTCCCCACGCGACGTGGCCTCTGGTTCTCCTCGTCGCGGATCCTCCTACCAGCGAGGGCAGCACCGTGGCAGCGAGGGGGGACGCAGCAAGGGCACGTGGTGGTGGGGGAGGAGGCGCAAGGAGGAGGGGGTGGTGCGGCTTGGGGGTGTGGAGGAAGAGGAGGAGGGGCTAGAGGGAGGAGGAGATGGGGAAAAGGGGGGGGGGGCGGCGCAAGGGAGGTGGGGGGGCTAGGGCAGCAGGTTGTGCTGCCTCCCCACCACTCCACATGGGCCCAAGTACCCCACCTCCGGCCCACGACTTCCCCTCAGAGCCCAAATCGACCCCGGAGAGGCCCGGAAGCCCGGAAACAGCCCGAAACACGCTAAAACGTCAGACCGTAGGGTTCTAATTGCAAATTTCATACTTTCTAAAGTTATGCCAACCCGTAGTATCACACGCGGGTTAACCCTAACCGTATGATCTAGATCTAACTGCTGAGATCTATTCAAGCACGGTGTGGTTACGGGCTACGTGGCTCAATCTCGTGCGTTGGATCTAGATCTAACGGCTGAGACTGGATCTAGATATCGCAACGTGGATTCCGTTACGGTGATGTGGACGAACGTGGGTCATTGGATCTAGATCTAACAGTTTAGATCTAATCTGGTTTTCTACGGTCAAGGGGTGATGTGGACTCACCGTGGCCGTGCGATGAAGATCCGACAGTGGATAGAGCTTGAGGTCGACGATTGTGACGCGACGGAGCTGGGTTACCGGCGCTGGGGACGATGACACGCCCAACGGCGTTTGGGCGCGACTCCGACGAGGTGAGTGGTACCCCCAGGCGCGGCTCGTCGCGATGGTTCCGGATCTGGGCTCGGTGACGGCGGAGGACGGCGGAAGGCAATCGGCGGAAAACCGCGGCGGATAGCAAATCCAACTACGGCGAGCTCTTACGGGCTAATGGCGACGGCTTGACCTCGCCTAGTTAGGGCTACGGGTGCGCACGGAAGAGAGCTTCACGACAGGGGTGGCGGTGCATTAAATAGGGGCCTCGGCTTCCTTGAAATTCGTGAAAACCGAGGTCCACACGCTGGTGGCGGCGAAGTCCGGCGGGGACTCGGACTGGGTTACATGGACACATGCGGGCCGTCCACGTGGCACGATCAACGGCTCGGATTGCGCGGGCGCGAACGGGTCGGGTCCAGCTCCCACGTGGGTGACGTGGCGCAATCGCGGCTGTTGGATCTCGATCCAACGGTCGCACGGGTTAGGGTTTCGTCGGGCTCGGGTCGGACTCGAACTCGAGTCTGACTCGGGTTAGGTCGGTGGAACAGTACAAACCCACTCGGCTATTTTCCAGCGATTTAATATTCAAATTAATTTCTAGAAATTCAAATAATTCAAGAAAAATAGCAAAATAAGCAGAAAAATTCTGGAAAATACTTTGAGACATTTTAGACTCAAATAAAATATTTCCAACAAAATTTTATTTATAAATTTTAATTATTTAATTATTTCAAAAGGGAATAAATTCAATTAAATCCAAATAAATTCCAAAAAATTCCAAAAATTCACCAAAGTGCAAAATTTCATTTAAATTCATGAAAAGCAAAAAATTAGGGTGTTACAGTAACACCTCGACATCTAGTATGCCCTGGATGTCACCAAACATGGAATAAATAGCAACTAAATACCACAATTAAGATTAAATTACAGCAAGGGCGTATATGCTTTAACAGAAAAATTCGGTAGCATCCCCCTTGTTTTTCCATGGTTTGAAGCAACAGCATGAATAACACAAGTTATATCATAAAGAACGACATCTAAGACAGCAATCACAAGGGATATAGCAACAGTTTAAGCCCAGAATAATAAATCCAACCACTTCATGAACTAAACGAATTAAATAATTTGATCAAGCACACATTTAAAGCATATTCCAAGTTTCAGCGTAATAAATTTGTTATCACAACTACGAATGGTAAAAGGATTTCTGTCTAAGTGATTGAAGTTATGTGAAGGTGTGCTGCTAAGTCCCCTTCCCGCATGCCGGTTTCATGGTACCTAAAAACATCATAAAGCACACGCGTGAGTTCATCACTCAACAAAGTGTATTGCAATGGAACAAGAAGACAATTCTCAATACCAACATCACTACATCTCATATTCAACATCATAAGCATTTCATAACCACATTGTATTCATCTCATTAACATCATCATATATGCAATGCAATGCACATGTCTCCTTGAAGCACATACTGGTATTGCCGAGTGCACACCCGTCGGTGTGCACCCTCTTTCCCCTTCCATCCCGTAGATGGAGGGTGCCTACTCTTACTGACTCGCTCCCATACACAACCGTGGATGGGACTACGAGGTAGGTTTTTCGTGTTCACTACGTGTGAACACAGATGCCCGCATCAGAATGGGTCGCCTCTTCCATTTTGAATGCACATATGACATGAACATGTATAAACTTGCATAAACATTTAATACAATAATTTCATAATCCATATGTAACCATGTTCATCATATCATAAGAAAATATTAAGCATGGTAAGTTAACACATCATGTAGCCATATTGCACCTATGCAAGTCTAATAGTCATACAACACCCAAACCCATCCCAATACACTTGTCTTCAACCATGAGCGACGTAGTGGCGAGAGGTTGAGGGCACTCCCGGTGTCACACCACCTGCACATAGGTACAACACACTCAAATCGTGCATACAAAACAGTACAAGAACGATCATCTAACCCGACTCCGCAAACTACTCCTAAAACCCGAAAACAGAGAATCTGTCCCGACGGGACAGCGGGCTTCCAACTAGCATAACTTGAGTTCTAAAACTCCAAATCAAGAAAACGAGTACATTTTCTCGAAGCTTAGGAAATTTCCTAACTTTTTCTAAGTATTGGCGAAGACTGAATCATCATCTAAAATTGTCTAATCTATAGATGAACACGATCTGTCCCAAACACGTCACAGATTTGACAACATTCGGTAAAACAGACATAACTTTTAAATGGATGATCGGAATTTCACGTTCTTAGTGTCCACTTAAAGGTAATTCAATTATCTACAACTTTCTCAATAGCCGGCTGACCAGAAAATGCTTCTAAAATTGCCAAAACTCAAGACCTATGTCGGACATCCAATCTGCCCGAGGACAGAACGTGGGACAGCATTGCAATTCCCTCTAAAGCCATCTAACCACCAAATTTAGCCATGAATTTACCCATCTAACAGCACCTAGATCACCCCGAACAAGATCCCAAATCCTTACCTCTTCTTGATGGATCACCCGGTCGACGAACGTCTCCTCCTCGCGACCTGATCTCACTTCCAATCGCCGGGAACGCCGGATCCTCTTGGACGGAGAGTTCCCGGACAGCGAGATTGCGCAAAGGGAGAGGCTCTAGGGCCAGCTAGAGGAGGGGAGGAAGGGCGCCACATGGGGGGTGGCGGCTAGGGCAGTTTGGGGGCGGCGGCTAGGGTTTAGAGAGGGGGGGAGAAGCGCATAGGGTTAAGGGAGAGCGCATGGCAGGGGTGCTTGCTGCCCCTCCTCCCTGTAACACCCTGGCATCTAATATGCCTGAATGTTACCAAACATAGACTAGTCAACATCTAAAAACCACAAATAAAGATAAATTACAGCAAATGAGCAAATGCTAAAACCAGAAATTTCGGCAGCATCTCCTTTGTTTTTCCATGATTCGGAGCAATAACAAAATACCACATGATATAACATAATGGAAATCATCCAAAGCAGCAATAACAGGTAATAATGCGGCAATTTAAGTCTAGCATAATGAATTTAACCACTCCATGAACCAATACGATGTAAGGGATGTAATCAAGCACATGAACAACTCATAATCCTAGTTTCGTCACCCTAGACTCATGATCACAATTCCGAAAGGTAAATATTGTCTAATTGTGTGGAAATTATGTGATGAAGTGCCGCTAAGCCCCTTTCCCGCATGTCGGTGTCAAAGTACCTAAGAAGAACGACATAAACACAAGCGCGAGTTCATCACTCAGCAAGTATATTGAAATGGACCATAAAGAACAATTCAATGTTAACATCACAACATACCATGCTCAACATCATGAACAAGCCATAATTTCATATACAGCATCATACTCATGTCTCAATATCATTGTACTCATCTCATCATCAATTTCAAACACAACGTCATATCCATGTCTCAATATCATTGTACTCATCTCATCATCATCATGTATGCAATGCAAATGCACATATCTCCTTGTAGCACATACCGGTATTGCCGAGTGCACACCCGTCGGCGTGCACCCCCTTCCCCTTCCATCCCGTAGATGGAGGGTGCCTACTCTTACTGACTCGCTCCCATGCACCACCGTGGATGGGACTACGAGGTAGGTCTTTCGTGTTCACTACGTGTGAACACAGAGGCCCGCATCAGCATGGGACGCCTCTTCCATTATGAATGCACATGAATGCAATTATGCCATAAACATAACCAACTTGCATATAACTGAACCGAGCATTAAATAGCATCGTAATAACCACTTTCATCATGTCATGGGAAATCACTCAACATGGCAAAATATCATATCATGTAATCTATTTGCATCAAGTCAAGACTAGCAACAAACAACCCGATACCCATTTCAATACACTTGCCTTAACCGCGGGCGACGGATTGGCGAGAGGATGAGGGCACTCCCGGGGTCACACCACCTGCACAAACATACCACACACTCAAAACGTGCCCCCAAAATAGTACGCAAAAGCTCGTCTACCCCGACTTCGCGAACTACTCCCAAAACTGAAAAACAGAGAATCTGTCCCGCCTGGATAGCAAATTTCAAGCTACCATAACTATACTTCTCGGACTCCAAATCGATTAAACGAGTACATCATCGCGAAGCTTAGGAAATTTCCTAGCTTTCTCTAAGTATTGGGAAAAGTTGATTCAGCATCTAAAATTGTTTAATCTATTAAACATTACGTTCTGTCCTAATTACGTCACAGATTTGAACACGTTCGGTAAAACGACCATAACTTTCAAACGGCTGGGCAGAATTGGACGTTCTTGGTGTCCAATTAAAGATATTGAAGTTATATACAACTTCCTCAACAGGCGGCTGACCAAATCTAGAATCTAAAATTACGAAAACTCAAACCCTAAGTCATGTGCCCAATCTGCCCGAAGCAGAACGTGGGACAACCATTGCAAACTCCCTAATCTCAACTAGGACAGCACCTAAACACAAAGATTAATCATGGAATTCACCATCTAACTAGCACCTACACCCTAGAACCAAGATCCCTGGGGCTTACCTCTTCTTGGCGAGACACCCGATCGACGAACTCCGCCTCCTCGCGGCCCGATCTTCCCGCCGATCGCTGGGGACGCCGAAATCGCCGGGAACGCCGAAATCGCCGGGAACGCCGGATCTCCTTGGACGAAGGGCTCCCGGACAGCGAGATCAAAGAGGCTATCAGGAGGATCTAGGGCCGGCTAGAGGTGGGAAGGGTAGGCGCAAGGGGTGGGGGAGGAGGAGCAAGGGGTGGGGGAGGAGGCGCAATGGGTGGCAGCTTGGAGGGAGGGGAGCACAAGGGCTAGGGGGGGCGCATTGGGGGCGGGGGTGGGAACCCTAGTGTTGGCAGGATTTTCCCCCCACATGGGCCAAATACCCCCCACCAACGGCCCATTTAATTCCCCCAAGGCCCAAACTAGCTCCCGCAAGGCCCAAACTCCCCCGAAGAGGCCCAAACACCCGGAAAACGGCCCGAATCACGATA
Source organism: Rhipidocladum racemiflorum (assembly GCA_036346355.1). Lineage (NCBI taxonomy): Eukaryota > Viridiplantae > Streptophyta > Magnoliopsida > Poales > Poaceae > Rhipidocladum > Rhipidocladum racemiflorum. The sequence goes on from CM070589.1 coordinate 51,178,895, forward strand.
TAAAGTCGTATCGAAAGCCGGATTCTATAAAGTCGCATTTCATAATGTCACATTCTCTATTGTCACATCCTATGACGTCACATTCTCTCCCCCTTAACAGGATTCGACCTCGAATTCGAAGAACGCCAAGAACACAAACGAAATCCCTACGGGACAAGAACTTCTGTGCAACAAAGGCAACCACACAAAAACTCAATCCGAGACAAACGACAATCAATTTCCCAAAGACCTACACTTAGCGAGAAAGAGTTAAGTTAACTCAACTAAGTGCAGCCTCTCATGATTCCACCTTTACTTCCAATTCCCCAATCGAAATCCTCGATTTCACCCACTAAAGGTCTCAATTGAAAATACTACATATGCCCAAAACCTCACATCACATTTCATACAGTTACCGCAAACGACAACGCTACCACGAAACACCAATCAAGAACCAAGAAAACACTAGTTCTCAACTCTTGCAATTGGGCGCCCTTTAAACCGAGCGGACCATTCCCGAGAAATGCCACCGAACGAAATGACTCACTACGGCACATCTGCCTTTCCGATACACAATCACGCTAACATTTCATTCCATCCATTCCCAGGCAAATCTCATACCCAGAGACAACTAGCTAAGACAATTGCTCACGACAGGGCATTTATCTCCGAATTACCTTCATCTTCTCTACCACCCATCGATACTCTTAATACAAAACTGAACAACGACATCAACAACCTCCATCAAAATCCACCCTTATACCACTAATGTCCAACACCTAGCCCAAGCTAGGACCGTAGAACCTTACCAAACCACAATTGGTGCGTTTCCCAAGAGGGTGTCGCCCTCACAATCTTTTCACGCAACCAACCAAGCCCAAGAGTATACATCCTTAGCATACGAAAACATAAACCATGAACCCCATTTATCCACAAAAACAACTCGAACCCCAAAGCGCTAAAAACCACTTTGGAAAGAATTCGGCAACATTCAATGAGCACTCATTTATTTTCCTAAGCCAAATCGCAAAGGAAACAAAAATCTCCTATACCACAGCCAAAATACCAAAAATTATTCATTCTTTTCTTTTCATACTAGAAAGCAAGGGAAATCTCGTTTCATGACATGAATGCACACTCTTCAAGAGCACTCCGGATTAGTCATATCTCCATATATGACTTTCTCACCGACCTGGCTCATCGACTCTTTTATGATTGAATAAACATAAATGAATTCATGTTTCCTTTTCACCATTCATTCACCATGTAACAACAATACCGAGTAATCATTCACCAAACGACTACTCCCTCGGTATCACATGTTTGAAACACACATAACATCGACGCTTGCGCTAAATCATATAACTATGACGGCAACACCGTTAACAGCAAAACACCACGTCGTGTCAGAACCCACCATCAATTGAAAACTAACCTTGCAAAACCTTGCATTCTAGCCAAAATCAACATTTTGGAAAAGAACATCAACTCCAAAGTTAAACATTTGCACACACAACCACCACAAATTTTCTCAAAGAGAAAGGGAAACTCATTTCAAAAGGGAACACTTCACTAACAAAATCACGTATGAAACATTCCTAAAATCCACCTTTTGAAGCATTTGCAAACACCACACTCATTTTCCAAATAACTCCAACTCTAGCCAAATAGAGTTACAAATTGAATCTCAAGAATCTCCAACACAACCCACTATGTCCTTCTGCTTCCTTTTAAAATTTACTCCAAAGATAATTCAGTGCGAACGCGAAGGAGCGCGATCCACTCAAAGACTTTTGGATGTAAATCCATACTCATAGCACAAGCTAAACAAATTAGCCAACAACCAAACCAGTCCAAAGGTTTTAAACACAAGCTCAACATAGATACAACCACCTCTAGTGTTCCACTATACTTTCTATTAAAGATTTTCAATATTCACTATTTACGCGTTGAGAAGCCCCAACAGGACTTAACAAAACAAAAAAAAACACATAACAAATTCTTTCTATAATTACCTTTCCAAAAACTTATAAATAAGATTTATGATGCTTAACATGAGACATCCATCCAAGACTACGTCAACTTGATCCCCACAGACCAACATATCATATAACATCATATTTAAATTTGAAACAAGTACTTCAACAAATACCTTGGCATGATTAACCTATCCATTTTATACCACCTATACGTCAACATCTCAACAACCGAAACTTTTTCAATTACAAATGACTACAACACATAAATGTTATCTCCACAAAACAAAATTCATAAGTAGGTGTCTAAGATATACACATTAAGGATAGAGTCCTACATCATATCAATTACCCAAGGTTCACTCCATCACAGCATGTTACAATGTCCTTCATTTTAATGATGGTTTTTCAACCATTAATCTAAACCATTAACACCACTTCTAAGTCATCATTATCAATAAACGGCATAATCATACAACAACAACATTGCTTTAAGCTACCCCATACATAGGTTATAACAAGTTGCTATTACTCAACATACTCCAACTATTAGAATGAATTTAATAAATTAGACCATCACGATGCTCGTAAAGCAACAACAAACCTATATCTTCCCAATTGACATCGATACTAGCATTATAGGAACACTAATGCATACTTCCAAATATACTAATAGTTTGCAACACATAAATAACGACTCTAATCAACTTCCAAATTAAGGTCACAAACCGACATGATTAAATTTCTCTACTAACACGTTAAATTAAAATGTCTTTAAACAACCAACAAGGTTTCTTTAACAATATCAGTAGTTTAAAGTTTTAACATTAATAATGTTCAGCTACACAATTAACAAATGAGGCGCACTACCTCACTTCAAAATAAAGCAACAAACTCTAAGCATGTTCATTAACACACTTAATCATTACTCGCTATAGAAATGAATCTACGGCACTAGAAGTTTGTTTAGTTGTAAGCTGAAGATAACAATTACACTAATTTGATTCAACTCACAAAATTTCTTAAAAGTACATCATTCTATATGCCAAATCATTACCCACTAACTAACATGCTAAACCATAATTCTCACAACTGACAAATAATTTCAGTAAAAAAAACTACTTACTTTGTTTGCAGCACTTTTTATTTTTCTTTCCAGAAAACCCAACCAAATCTCATGAAGAAACTTGACTCTCAAAATTGCAATGAGTCAAACTCAAACTTGGTTATGCAAAAGAAAATTCCCCAAAACACTTTTCAATCTCAAAGACTCCTATAGAGGAAAATGGTTGAAAGACAATTTTCTCAAAAAGGGAACCAAACGATCAAGGTAGCCTTTTCAAATAAAGCCTTAACACCAAACCCCAAACTTTCACGAAACAAGAAGGGTTTTCAAAAACGATTTCTCAAACCAGTAAAATGACGAAATCAAAAACCACTTACTCCTACAAAGCCACAGAACTTCAGCCCTGACAACCAGGTCTGGCATAACACCGCAATAACTCTTTTAACCTCAAAGAAAGACAAACACAGGAATAAATTGAATGCTTTTCCCCGTAAAGCAATTAACAAACCAAGCATCAAAGTTGGAAAGACGACTAAAAGAAGTGCAACACTAGACTCTTCTTCTTTGTCTTCAACCAAGGAAGACAAAACCACAAAATCGCCGAAGGATCAATCCGCGAAAATCCAATACCAAACACTTTTCCTTTGATTTCAATTGACTAAAACCAAGAAAACCAACCAAAACCAACCATCAGAACGGTAAAGAACATCCGAAGGAATCCACCACCAAACTCTTCTATTTGACTCCAACCAACTACCTGAATTACAACATAAAGGAAAGCACTCTTCTCCTACAGGGGTTAAAATTCTTTGGTGATGGCGTTAACCGGCCACACCGTCAAACCACACCCTTACTAAGAACAAAAAGAGGCGACCGAAACCCTTCGGCACCACAACCCCACTGTATCAAACATATAGCATCTCAATCAATACTTTCATAAATATAACATCACACTTCATCAAAATGCAGCATTTAACATCAGAGCATAAATACAATATTTAAGCGGATAGCATCGGTACCCATACCCTTCCTACTGTGCATCAGAGTGTCTCAAGTTTTAAATTAGTTAACCAAACTATTTCAGATTTTAAAGTTATTGCCCTAAGGCCAAATTTTAACGAGTAGACCTATGCCATGTTTCTACTTTTCCAAGTCAAAATTTTAGTTTATTCTAGAGTAAATTACTACATTCACATTCCACGGACCTGAAGCCCGCTCTGATACCAACTGTAACACCCCGGCATCTAATATGCCTGAATGTTACCAAACATAGACTAGTCAACATCTAAAAACCACAAATAAAGATAAATCACAGCAAAGGAGCAACTGCTAAAACCGGAAATTTCGGTAGCATCTCCTTTGTTTTTCCATGATTCGGAGCAACAACAAAATACCACATCATATAACATAATGGAAATCATCCAAAGCAGCAATAACAGGTAATAATGCGGCAATTTAAGTCTAGCATAATGAATTTAACCACTCCATGAACCAATACGAAGTAAGGGATGTAATCAAGCACATGAACAACTCATAATCCTAGTTTCGTCACCCTAGACTCATGATCACAACTCCGAAAGGTAAATATTGTCTAATTGTGTGGAAATTATGTGATGAAGTGCCGCTAAGCCCCTTTCCCGCATGTCGGTGTCAAAGTACCTAAGAAGAACAACATAAACACAAGCGTGAGTTCATCACTCAGCAAGTATATTGAAATGGACCATAAAGAACAATTCAATGTTAACATCACTACATACCGTGCTCAACATCATGAACAAGCCATAATTTCATATACAGCATCATACTCATGTCTCAATATCATTATACTCATCTCATCATCAATTTCAAACACAACGTCATATCCATGCCTCAATATCATTGTACTCATCTCATCATCATCATGTATGCAATGCAAATGCACATATCTCCTTGTAGCACATACCGGTATTGCCGAGTGCACACCCGTCGGCATGCACCCCCTTCCCCTTCCATCCCGTAGATGGAGGGTGCCTACTCTTACTGACTCGCTCCCATGCACCACCGTGGATGGGACTACGAGGTAGGTCTTTTGTGTTCACTACGTGTGAACACAGAGTCCCGCATCAGCATGGGACGCCTCTTCCATTATGAATGCACATGAATGCAATTATGCCATAAACATAACCAACTTGCATATAACTAATCTGAGCATTAAATAGCATCGTAATAACCACTTTCATCATGTCATGGGAAATCACTCAACATGGCAAAATATCATATCATGTAATCCATTTGCATCAAGTCAAGACTAGCAACAAATAACCCGATACCCATTTCAATACACTTGCCTTAACCGCGGGCGACGGATTGGCGAGAGGATGAGGGCACTCCCGGGGTCACACCACCTGCACAAACATACCACACACTCAAAACGTGCCCCCAAAACAGTACTCAAAAGCTTGTCTACCCCGACTTCGCGAACTACTCCCAAAACCGAAAAAAAGAGAATCTGTCCCGCCCGGACAGCAAACTTCAAACTAGCATAACTTTAGTTCTAGGACTCCAAATCGATTAAACGAGTACATCATCGCAAATCTTAGGAAATTTCGTAGCTTTCTCTAAGTATTGGGAAAAGCTGATTCGGCCTCTAATATTGTTTAATCTACAAAACATTACGTTCTGTCCCAATTACGTCACAGATTTGAACACGTTCAGTAAAATGACCATAACTTTCAAACGGCTGGGTGGAATTGGACGTTCTTGGTGTCCAATTAAAGGTATTGAAGTTATATACAACTTCCTCAACAGGCGGCTGACCAAATCCCGAATCTAAAATTACAAAAACTCAAACCCTAGGTCGTGTGCCAAATTTGCCCGAAGCAGAACGTGGGACAACCATTGCAAACTCCCTAATCTCAACTAGGACAGCACCTAAACACCAAGATTAATCATGGAATTCACCATCTAACCAGCACCTACACCCTAGAACCAAGATCCCCGGGGCTTACCTCTTCTTGGCGAGACACCCGATCGACGAACTCCGCCTCCTCGCGGCCCGATCTTCCCGCCGATCGTCGAGGATGCCGAAATCGCCGGCAATGCCGGATCTCCTTGGACAAAGGGCTCCCAGACAGTGAGATCGGAGAGGCTATGAGGAGGATCTAGGGCCGGCTAGAGGTGGGAAGGGGAGGCGCAAGGGGTGGGGGAGGAGGCGCAATGGGTGGCGGCTTGGAGGGAGGGGCGCACAAGGGCTATGGGGGCGCATGGGGGGGTGGGAACCCTAGGGTTGGCAGGATTTCCCCCCCACATGGGCCAAATACCCCCCACCAACGGCCCATTTAATTCCCCCAAGGCCCAAACTAGCTCCCGCAAGGCCCAAACTCCCCCGGAGAGGCCCAAACACCAAAAAATGGCCCGAATCATGATATAAAGTCATACCGAAAGCCGGATTCTATAAAGTCGCATTTCATAACGTCACATTCTCTATTATCACATCCTATGATGTCACACTCCCAAACATGGGCCGAGAGCCCCCACCTACAGCCCAAAAAGAACCCCCGAGGCCCAATCTAATACCCTTAAGGCCCAAACTCTCCCGGAAAGGCCCAAACACCCGGAAACGGCTCAAAACACACTATAAACTCGTACCGTAATGCCACGTTCTATAATGTCACATTTTATAATGTCACAACTATCATGAGCACACTCACATTAGATGTTCTTTATTCTAAGCTGAAGACTCATGAGTTAGATGTTCTTGCCAGGAAGGGTAATTTTAAATCGATTGCTTTGATCTCTAACCCTAACATGTCGAATACAAATTCTTCTTCTAGCTTTGCTTTGTCCTCCTTATCGTCTTTAACAGATGAGCAAATTGAAGAATTTCCTGAAGAAGATTTGGCACTACTCTATTCTCGCTTTAATAAAGCTTTGCAGAATGTCAGAATGAGAAAGAGAGTAGGCGGTGGTCCTCCAAGGTGCTATGAGTGTGGTGATCTCAACCACATGCGTTCAAATTGTCCTAAGTTTGTAGAAAAAGCATTAAAAGATGAGAAGGACAATGACAAAAAGAAACAGAAGAAGTTCTCTCCAAGTGACAGCAAGAAAAGAAGCTTTGTGAGTCGCAAGACAGTGCATCGTGTTCTCTCTGCACTTGAACAAGTTGGATTGAGCGATGTAGATTCTGAGAGCTGCGAGGATGATGCGACTCCAAGCAAACATGATTTGATTGGGCTATGTCTTATGTCAAGCAGCAAGGACAGCTTCACCGAAAATGGTCATGACAACGACTTCAATGAGTTAGATCCTTCATATGATGAATTAGCTATTGCTGTTGCTCGTCTTGGAAAATTGCTTGATAAACGTGATAAGAAAATTAAGAAACATGATTTTGTTGTGGAATCATTGAATGCTGAAATTGCTAGACTTAAAACATTGATTCCTAGTGATGATACTTGCAAATCTTGTGACTTAATTTACAATGAGCTTACTTTGCTTAGGAGAGAATATGCCTTTCTGTTACATCAACATGAGAAAAATGAGAAACATGTTAAGCATGCTAGCTGTTCTACTGATGATTTGCATGGTTCAATTTCTTGTTCTAAATGCTCAACTCTTGAATTGAAATTAAAAGATGAAAATGTTCGGGTTTCTCAATTGACTGATGATCTGCTTACACATAAGGTTCTTTCATGCTCTACTTATCGTAAGCAAAAAGGAAAGGTTGATATTCCTTGTAATAATTGTCTCATGCTTTCTCGTAAAGTTGATTACTTGCAAAATTCCTTAGAACGGTTAACTAATGGCAAGAAAAATTTGAACATGATTTTGGACCAATCTAAGGTTAGCACAAACAAGAGAGGTTTAGGTTTTGATTCTTATTCTTCATATGATACTAAACCTCGCACTGTTGTTCATGCTCTTTGCAATGACAAAATTGATATTCTCAATGTGCCTAAGAAGATTGCTTTTAGATCTACTGGTCTTTTATCTTCCTTTGTGATGAATGCAAAATGTGCTTCTACTGTTAAAACAAAACATCATGTTAAGTACACTTGCACTCATTGTGGTAGAAATGGACATTTAGTAGATTTTTTGCTTTAGACTGGCTAAACAACAAAAGAAAGAAAGAGCTAAGGCTAAACAGGTACGCTTTGCTTCTCATTATGTGCCTAGGGTGAAACAAGCACCTTTTGTTGCTAAAAACATGGGAAAAGACAAATCTGTTTTTGTGCATAAGAATGCTCGTGTTGTGCCTACTGTCGTGCGTCGTGTGTCTCAGTACTGGATTCCCAAATAGCTTATCTCTAACCCCAGTACTGAGACATCGATATTTTCTGCTTCCATGTAGGCTTCTCGCGCGAGGAAGGAGAACATATGGCTAGTGGATTCCGGATGCTCACGCCACATGACTGGTGATAAGAATTGGTTTTCCTCCCTCACTCGTGCATCTCATGCAGAAAGTGTTACTTTTGGATATGCTTCTTCCACTTCTGTTGTGGCTAACGGTATGGTAAAGGTAAATGACAAATTTATGTTCAAGGACGTAGCTCTTGTTGAAAACTTGAAATATAACTTGCTTTCTGTTTCACAAATGATTGATGAAGATCTCGAAGTGTGTTTTAAGAAAAATGAATGCAAAGTTTTAGACGCTTCAAGTGATCTTGTTTTCAGGATTTCACGGTTTGGCAGACTATTTAAAGCTAATTTTGATGCATCACCTTTGTCGGACCCCGGAATAACACCTCCGAAATCCTCTGTGTATTCTGTACTAGTCCAGGAAATGCTAGTACACACAGTAGAAATGAAACCATAGCATATCCAGCGTTCTTTATTAATAATAAATATTCAAGGATACAAATGAAATGGCGCGCAGGCCAACAAATAAATAAACGAATAAATGAAAGCAGCGGAAATAAAGATAAATAGGTAGAGCCCAATTAATATGCCACAGTAATCGATCGGGGCACGGCCTAGTCCAAATTGTTCCTCACCATCGTGATACTCCTCCTCTGAAGTGGTAAATTAAGCAAGGGTGAGTACAAACGCATCAAAGAAATCACACTAGAGATGCAATATAAATGTACAGGTATTCAAAGGATGGCAATATGGTTTGTTTAAGCATAAAGCAACAGTTTAATAACATTTTCAATAATTTAAAAGGCATACTTTATTCCAAAATCAAATCTATACATTTTAACTCAGGAATCTCTCCTGGAATTGGCTAAGTTTTACCCATGATGGACTCCCTCCATCCAACATCATTTTGGAAACCAAATTTTAATTTACCAAAGTCTAGTCTGAAAATGGCTTGCTCGGCATGCCCATAATCATGGCGTGCTAATCGATTAGTTTGACACTCTGCAGAGGTTGTACAACTTTACCCACAAGACATAATACTCCCCCTTTATGTCAGCACACTTCCTTTGGTGAGTGACAGAGAAGATTATGACAAGGCCCCATTAATAAATCATACATGTAGTCAGGCCCGCTAAGGTTTCACATTGAAAGACTCCTCTAATCGAAGCCCCTCTTGCGCCAGAGTGGCAGCATCTCGCTTTCACCACACCACTACCACCATATGGCATGACTGTCCATGAAATGATTTAATAAGGATAGCCAGGTCTGTCCCATTCCAGACTCGTGGTAGTACGGTTAGGCTTTACATTCAGCGAAACTCAGACCGGTCCTTAATTGACTAGGCGAGACTTTCCACAAACCCAGAACCATGACCTCCCCACTTTCCAACCAATTCTCGCCCGGTCTAAGTCATTTTCATTTTAACCATACTAATCTCCACATTAATACTAACATTGATCACTATAAGTTTCCAATTGTACATTATATCATTTTGGCATAAAGTTCCCCAAAATTTCCTAAGTTCAGTTCTATGCATGGCTAAGCAATGTCTAACTAATACCATAGTCATTACTCATATTTTTACTAAGGTTACAAGGGTATCGGAATTCAAATGTCAAAGGTCGCATATCGGAATTGGATTTAACTATCATTTAAAACTAGGTCGGAAATTAATGTTTATAGTAAATAAGCATGCAATAATTGTAAATACAACATACAAGTTTATAAAACTGGGAGCAATATGGTCAAGGGAGTGTGACTTGCCTGGATCGACGAGTTGCTGCTCGAAACCGTCGTTCGGGAACTCCTCGGTCTCTCCGTAATCTACGCGCGAAAAACAACCAAATTCGAATAAGACTCAAACGAATTCAAATAAACACAAATTGAACTTCAAACTAACTCTAAACTAAAGTTTGGGATTTCTAATGAATTTAGGAAGAAGAACGGAGCCAATCGGAGTTCGAATGGGCGAAAACGGGCTCCCGGAAGTTTAAAAACAAATAAAACGGGCTTTTTCTGGATTTTTCGGAATTTTTAAATAATTTTTAAAAAGGAAAATCGGAATTTCTGCGTCATGCTGACGTCAGCAGCTAATTCTGATTTTCGAATTTTATTTTCAAAACGAAAATCACTTTATGACGTCAGCATGACGTCATAAAGGTTTTGAAAACATTTTTTTTTTGTTTCCTTCGGCCGACGGGTGGGACCGGGCCCATGCGCGATCTGTCGCAACGCACACGTCTTGGCGCCACGCCTGGCGCGCGAGGCGGAGCGGAGCCGAGCGCTGGCGGCAGCGCCGGAGGAGAAGAAGCGGCGGGCGAAGCGGCGGCGGCAATGAGCCGGAGGAGGGCGGCAGCAAGCGGCGCTTGATTCGGCGGAAGCGGCCGGCGCTGTAGCGCCGAGCGGAGGACGAGCGGCGGCGGCGGCGCTCGGAAGGTGAGGAAGCGAGGGAGAGGAGAGAGCACGGGAAGATGGAGGGGCCTAGGGGTTTTATAGGAGGGAGGGCGAGGCGCGGCAGCTCAACCGCGCCCGAGATTCGCCCGGCGGAGTGCGAGAAGGGCGGCGGCGGTTGCGGGGGAGGCGGCGGCGCGCGGCTAGGGCGGAGGTCGGCGGTTGGAGGCGGCGCGCAGGTTGGCAAAGGTACGGGCGTTACAACCTTCTTCCAAGCATAGGTGTCTGGTTGTCAATGTTTCTAAAGATTTATTCTTTTGGCATCGTAGACTTGGTCATGTTGGTTTTGATCATCTTACTCGTGTAAGTGGTTTAGATCTTATACGTGGCTTGCCTAAGCTTAAGGATGATAGCAATCTAGTATGCTCTTCTTGTAGACATGGTAAGATGATTACACGCTCACATCCACCTCTTACCATGGTGATGACAAATGCACCAAGACAGCTACTACATCTTGACACGGTTGGACCATCTCGAGTTCAATCTTTTGGAGGCAAATGGTATGTACTTGTTATTGTTGATTATTACTTAGATACTCTTGGGTTTATCTTATGGCATCTAAAGATGAGGATTTTACTCATTTTAAGAGTCTTGTTCTTAGATTATCTGTTGATCATCCAGGAGCTCTTAGAGCAATTCGAAGTGATAATGGAACTGAGTTTAACAGTTCTTCTTTTGATTACTTCTGCGCTAAAAAAGGAATTGATCATCAATTTTCGTCACCTAGAGTGCCTCAACAGAATGGTGTGGTTGAAAGAAAAAAACAAAACTTTGGTTGAGATTGCTAGAACTATGCTAGATGAACATCATACTCCTAGGAAATTTTTGGATGAAGCGATTTCAACTGCTTGCTATGTTTCTAATAGAGTGTTTTTTAGATCGAAGCTAGGCAAGACTCCTTATGAGCTTCGTTTTGGTCATAGACCTAGTGTTTCTCACTTGAGGGTGTTTAGGTGCAAATGCTTTGTTTTGAAATCAGGGAATCTTGATAAATTTGAAGCTAGATCAACTGATGGCATTTTCCTTGGATATCCTGCTCATACTCGTGGCTATCGTGTACTTGTTTTGGAGACTAACAAAATTGTAGAAACATGTGAAGTTACTTTTGATGAGGCTAGTACAAACACTAGTCCAAATGATGCAGGTACAAGTGCATATGTTCAGGGGGAGAATATATTTGTTCATGAGGACAATAATGATGATGTTGAGGATGAGGTGTTGACTCTTCCTAATGAATAACCAGCCGTAGCACCTTTGGCACCTACTACTACATCACCTACAGCAGAGCATCCTCAAGTTATAACATCATCTATACATGCTGAAAATGAAGAAGGAGAAGGAGAAGGAGAAGTTTCAGAAGTTACAGCCCCGTTGCACATTCAGAGGAGACAACCACCTGAACAAATGATTGGAGATTTAAATGAGAGAATCACCCAGCCCAGGTTTATCCATTCTGATACTCATGCTCATTCTGCTTTAATTGCTTCTTTTGAACCCAAAGATATATCTCATACATTAATTGACGAATCTTGGATCAATGCCATGCATGAGGAATTAGAGAATTTTGAGCGAAATAAAGTCTGGAAACTAATTTCACCACCTCCTGATTTTAATGTCATTGGAACTAGTTGGGTTTTCAAAAATAAACAAAGCGAGGATGGTGCTGTTGTTAGAAACAAGGGTAGATTAGTTGCTCAAGGTTTTACTCAAGTTGAAGGCTTAGATTTTGAAGAAACCTTTGCTCCTGTTGCTAGAATTGAAGCCATTAGAATTCTCTTAGCATTTGCTGCATCTAAAAGTTTCAGATTATACCAAATGGATGTAAAAAGTGCTTTTCTTAATGGCTACATTAATGAGGAGGTATATGTTAAGCAACCACCAGGTTTTGAAAATCCCAAGTTTCCAGATCATGTGTACAAATTATCAAAAGCTTTATATGGTTTAAAACAAGCTCCTAGAGCATGGTATGATAGACTAAAAACCTTTTTACTTGAAAAGGAGTTCTCAATGGGAAAAGTTGACAAAACTCTCTTTTTACTCAAGCAAGGCAATGATCAATTGTTCGTTCAGATTTATGTTGATGATATTATATTTGGAGGTTCCTCTCATGTTTTAGTGTCTAAGTTTTCAAAAACCATGAGAAAGGAATTGGAGATGAGTATGATGGGTGAATTAACATACTTCTTGGGACTTCAAATCAAGCAAACAAAGGATGATACTTTTGTACATCAAAGCAAATACACGAAAGACCTGCTACATCGGTTTGGGATGGAAAACAGCAAGACAATCATGATACCCATGGGAGGCACTTGCACACTTGATCCGGATGAAGATGGTGAGTTGGTTGATCAAAAGGAATATAGAAGCATGATAGGTTCACTTCTGTACCTCACTACATCAAGGCCGGATATACAATTTGTTGTGTGCTTGTGTGCTCGTTTTCAAGCTTCCCCGTGTGTTTCACATCAACAAGCGGTCAAGCGAATTTTCAGGTATCTCCATGGTAGAGATTTTGGCATTTGACTTTCTGCTTCCTCGTGCATTAGTTTAAGAGCTTTCTCTGATGCTGATTTTGGAGGATGTAGAATTGATAGAAAAAGTACATCTGGTTCATGTCACTTCTTGGGTAATTCTCTTATTGCATGGTTATCTAGAAAACAATCTTCTGTTGCACAATCAACTGCTAAATCTGAATATGTGGCTGCTGCTACTTGTTGCTCTCAAATTCTTTGGATAGTAGCTACACTTAAAGATTATGGGGTTAATCTGGATAGTGTTCCTCTTTTATGTGATAACACTAGTGCAATATGTATTGCTAAGAACCATGTGCAACATTCTAGGACAAAACATATTGATATCAGATTTCACTTTCTCAGAGATCGTGTAGAAAAAGGAAATATTGTGCTTCACCATGTGGATACTGAGCATCAATTGGCAGACATTTTCACAAAACCTTTGTCTTCTCGTTTTGCTTTTATTTGGGGAGAACTTGGGGTTGTTCATCCAATGGGTCTTTTTTGAGGGGAGTTTGTGAAAACTTTGTAATATTTTATAACATATTTTTCTCTGTGTTTCTTAAATGAAAAACAAAAATAGAAAAATATTAAAAAAATAATGAGCATTGTACTTGATACACATATGTAACTTGAAGCCATGTTTATGCTACAAGGTCTTTGCAACTTCATGTTTATGCATATATGGTTTAGATTATGGTATGACTATTTAAATGAAATGAAAACTTGAATTAAATCTTGACATTATTGAACTTTCTTGACTATGTTGATCCTGCTTCAAAAAGCTTAATGTGAAAGTTATCAAAGTTAAAAGAGCTAAAAGTTCAAAAAGTAAAATTTGATAGATGCAAGATCAAGGTTATGCACTGTCACACTTCTTCTTCACGGGACTTCTTATCATTGCACTTTGATATGAACTTGGAAGAGGTTGTGTATAACCGAAACCATGAAACCTTAAGCTCATTGCTTGGCATGGTTGAAAAGTAAGGCTGATGGTGCATATAATTCCTTTCATTTTTATATTTTGTTGCAAATAATCAATAAATCAGCTTGTCAAGCACCAATGAAGTGCACAAAAATTCAATATTTTTAGGTTTTGAGGTAGTTGAGAAAGGGAGATCATGCCATGCAAAAAATCGTTAATAATACTTGATTTCTAGTTATGCGTATTCTACATTGTCTATGTGTAGATTTGAGGGTGCAAGTAATTTTGATAGCATGACATGGAGGATGTTACATTTGTGGTTGACTTATAATGCTCACTACATAAAAAAAACAAAAAGATTTTGTTCTCTCTTGTATTCTTGGTGAATCCTTTGTCAGAGGGGGAGAATTTTGGGCACATTGCACATTCACACACACATTTTTCTTCTTAGGGGAGATTTTTCTTATTTTTACCTAGGGGATTTTTTGACTTTGCATATTTGTCAAAGGGGGAGATTTTGTGCTTTTCAATTTGGCTTTTGATTTTAAACTTTTTGTTTTCAAAAACTTTTCTTGTGAAGTGACTGTCAATTGCCAATGTTCAATTCTATGTAGTGTTGCCAATGTTTTCATCAAGGGGGAGATTGTGAAATCATGTGCTGAAAAATTAGCTTAAAATTGAACTTGCTAGATTTGCTTTTGCAAAGTGTTCTTGTACAAGTGCTTAACTAAGTTTCAAGGAGACAGAGTGTTTTCCTTTTGCGCTGGACCGGATATTGAAGTAACAGAGACTTTTTCTTTTGCGCTGGACCACTTTTCGCATTTGCACTGGACAAATTTCTTCAATCCGTCATGAACGTGGTTTTGATCTTCTTACGCCGGACTGATTATCTTTTGAAACCGAGCGTGGCACGTTTGCCCAGACCGATTTTCTTTGGTCCGCCGTGAATGTGAAATTGAGGCTTTTGCGCCGGACTGAGTTTTTCAATTAACCAAGAGTTCGACGTGTACGCCGAACCAATTGTTCGATCCGTTGTGAGTGACGCCGAAACAAAGTTTCGGTTCGGCATTAACGGCAAAATTCTAGGGTTTAGTCCCTGTGTACGCTGGACCAATTGTTCGGTCCATCGTGAGTGACGCCAGACCAAAGTTTCGGTCTGGCGTGAATGTGATTTTCTAGGGTTAACTTTTTGTGCTTAAACACAATTGTTTTTGGTTTGGATCTGTGATTATGAAATTCGTGTGGACTTCCTAATGCGTGTTTGATTTTATGCAATGCTCGTGTGAGTAGTTGCATGGACTAATGTTGAGTCAAGTCGCGGACTTGTGCTCGGAATTGTTTTGTGGTTTGCTCATGTGCAAGTGTTGCTTGAGGGCGAACGTGGTCGATGACGGGACCAGAACTAGGTTCTTGGAGGAACTGAGGTTCAAGACTAGGTTCAGAGAGGAATCGAGGTCTAAGTGGTCGAGGATGTCATGCAGGAGTTCGGGCTAGAGAACGGTGCACATGAAGAATAGTTAGTCACGTGAGTGCGGTAGGTGGGTTGTACGCGTGCAGAGTTGTTAGTCACGTGAGTATGGAAGGGTGGCCGTACGCGTGCAAGAGTTGGTTTCGACCAGGTTGGGCCAAGTGAAGTTGTGTTGAATACAAATTCCTTCCATGTTTGGTGTAACACCCCGGCATCTAGTATGCCCGAATGCTACCAAACATAGGCTAAACAACACCTAAATACCACTAATAAAGACAAATTACAGCAAAGGAGCAAATGCTAAAACCAAAAATTTCGGCAGCATCTCCTTTGTTTTAACATGATTTGAGACAGTAGCAATAATAGGCAACTAATATCATATCATAAGACATCTAAAGAAGCAATGTAAATGGATATAGCATGAACATAAGGCAATAATATCAAGTTCAACCACTCCATAAACTATAACGAAGCAAATAAGGGACCCGACCACAATTTAATCCATACACCAAGATTCATGGCACTATTATTAAGGTCATGACTCAAAATTTGGTAAATGTGACTGGAACTACGTGAAGATTTGTAGCTAATGCCCTTTCTCACAAGCCGGTGTCATGGTACCTAAAAACAAAACAACATAAACACAAGCGTGAGTTCATCACTCAGCAAGTATATTGCAATGGTACAAAAGAAACAATTTCATGGCTACAACAACTCACATCATGTATATCATCTCATTCATGATCACATATCATTTTCATCATCATTATGTATGCAATGCGATGTGATGCTTATGTCTCCTTGGAAACTCATACCGGTATGGTTGAGTACACCCCGTCGGCGTGCACCCTCTCCCCCCTTCCATCCCGAAGATGGAGGGTGCCTACTCCTCGCTTCCAAACACCGCGGTGGATGGAATCACGATGTAGGACTTACTCATTGGCTCTCTGGAATAGTCATAACTTTCTCACCGACCTTCCCCGGACTAGTTATGACTTTCTCACCGCCCGGGCCATGTATCATGCCATGTATGTAAACATGCCAACATCATAATTAACTTGTACATTAACACATGGCATCATAACATAATAAGCATACTCATCATATCATTGGCAATCATTAAAGCATGGCAAGTGATCATATCATATAATCAATTTCATCTAGTATCAACTAGCAATCTACAAACCGCTGTCCATTACAATACACTTGCCTCAACCACGGGCAACGGATTGGCGAGAAGTAGAAGGCACTCCCGGGGTCACACCACCTGCACATAGGTACCACACACTCACAATCATGTCCACAAAACAGTAAACAATCCCTCTTCTACCCCGACATCGCAAACTACTCGCTAAACCCAAAAACAGAGGTTCTATCCCGTCGGGACAGCAGCCTTCCAAAAGGCATAACTCGGGTTCTAAGACTCCGAATAAATTAAACGAGTACATCCTCGCGTAGCTTAGGAAATTTCCCAACTTTTTCTAAGTATATGGAAAGATTGATTCGGACTCTAAAATGATTTAATCTACAGAAAACCGTGATCTGTTCCAATCACGTCACAGATTTTAACACGCTCGGTAAAACAGCCATAACTTTCAAACGGATGATCGGAATTGGACGTTCTTTATACCCACGGAAAGATATTGAAATTAACTACAACTTCTTCGACAGACGTACGACCAAATGCCGACTCTAAATTGACGAAAACCCAAACCCTAGGTCAACTGCTCATGCTGCCCGAAACAGAGAACGTGGCAACTTTTAGATTTCATCTAATCTACTCAATTCCAGCACCACCAATTGATCTAAAAACATGATAATGACCCTAATAATAGTACCTAGGCCAACCCCAAGGAGTCTCATGGCCATACCTTCGCCCGACGCACGAAAACCCAATGAATCTCCTCCCGGTTCGCACGATCTCCTTCCTCGCTCCAATCCCGCCGGATCTCCTCGTCGCGGAGCACTCCAATGGATGGATCTTCGAGGTGATGAGGTGGAGAACTCCCCTAAGGGCAGCAAGGGAGGTGGAGAGGTGGTGGAGGGGTGGTGGAGCAATGGGGAACAGTGGGGAGGAAGGGGAAGGGTGGAGGCGCATGGGGGGGGCTAGGGGGTGGCAGCTAGGGTTGGGAGAGGGAGTGGGGGCGCACCAAGGGGTGGGGGCCAGATTTGGCTACCCAAAAGTCCCCCTTGGGCCCAAACCCTTCCACTGGAGGCCCAACTCAACCCCAAGGCCCAAAGTCCCCTGGAGAGGCCCAAACACCCGAAAACGGCCCAAAAACACGCTATAAACGGCATAATGTAAAGTTTTAACCTCCATTTTCACATTTTATAAAGTTTTTTGACCTCAACATTCACATTTTATAAGATACGACACTCCGTGGTGTCACATTTGGAGTGGAAGTTGTATTCAGACTCCTTGTGTTTGCTCTGTATAAATAGGGGGAGTTGTCTCCTGTTTATCAACTAGTTTTTGGGCGTGTTCCAAAAAGGTGCTGAGAGCCAAGTATTAGGGTTTGTACTCTTTTGTTTGGAGTATTGTAACCATATCAAAAAGAAGAAATAAAGATTAAATTCTTTATGCCTCTCTGCGTGTTACAGTAATCTTTCCGTGTTGGTTTTTGTTTGCATGTCTGTTCTGGTTCTAGATTGATTTTTTGTCTACTTTGATTCTTTGAGTTCCGTCTTGATTTGATCCATCCAAAACCTTTCTAGGATTTTGATTTATAGTTCCTCAAAGTTTATTTGGTTAATCTTTTGAAGATTTTGCTTAATCACGAAATTGTTGTTAGATCAAATCTCGTCATATTCTGCTACAGCAAGCTTGTGAGGTTCATAACTTTTGATCCATAAGTCCGTTAGAGTTGATTCTTTTTGGGTTCGATTCGTATTGGAATCTAGTTTCTTGTGTTCAAATGTCAGGTCAATTCGACGGTTGGATCTCCAGGAATTTGCGATTTACCGAACATTTGTTAATTTGTTTTTGTTGAATACGAAGCAATTATTTGATTCTGAATTGGGGTCATTTTTAATAGATCAAAAAGTTGATTTTAGCTTCCACGTAATTTTACACGATTCTACACGATCTACACAATCGGTTCTAACCTTAGAAACCGACCGTGATGACTAAGTCATCACTATCGGTTCTAATATAAGTATGAAGGACCATGTGGAGGACCATCCATATTTATGATGAGTATCTGACTTTATTTTAGCAAGGTGTGCTTAGGTTTGAGTTTGATTTGAATTAGAATTCAAAAGGAAACAATTTGAGTTGTGTCAGCTTCTTGCGGTACTACCGGCCTATGGCTGGTAGTGGTACCGACATGATGAATGAGACATGATTAATTGTGAACAATTGAATGATTATTGCATATTGTTGTTGAACAATGCTATGTGAGATGGTTCCTTGTCTTTGTTGGTTATAGGGCTTCGTTCTGTGGTCATGGTGAGGTGGAGGATGGCTGGGACTAGGTGAGGTGTGTCGGAGGTCCAAAAGGCCAGTGATCGCCGGAAGATAGCCGGAGATGAAGCGGGTGCAAGTCAAAAAGTCAAGGGAACCTTGTGGATGCTAGTTTGAAGCTACCGGGTCAAGAAACCCATTGGGTCATGGGTTTTAGGAGATAGAGTAGTGGTCAAGTTAGCTAGTGGATAAAACCTGGTTGTTAGTAGGTTTCGGGTTAGCCTAATAGAGAAGTGTGTGTGATCAAATCCTGGCTCTTAGAGGTTAGCTTATGATTGAAGCAACTCGTCCAAGGGGAGGGGGTGTGCTCTCTCCTAAGCTTGTAAGAGGAATTATTGTGTTGTTTTAATGAAAGCTTTATCCACTTGGTTGTGAGGCTTTATAATTTCTCTTCTCCAAGCAATGCGAATTTAATTTCACGTAATTTAATTTTCACATTTACATTCTCGCAATTTACATTATGCAAGTTGGATTTGCCTCCCCTCCTTCTACTTGCTTGTGCTTCTTCTTGCTGAAAATGTGTGATTGATTGAACGAATCTTTTCTCAGATCAAATCCTAATTCTCTAGGCAAACTTGACTTCATCTTTGTGAGAAACCAATCTTTTAGCTCTTCCATGAAGATTTCTTTAGTACATTGTGTTTGA
Source organism: Rhipidocladum racemiflorum (assembly GCA_036346355.1). NCBI lineage: Eukaryota > Viridiplantae > Streptophyta > Magnoliopsida > Poales > Poaceae > Rhipidocladum > Rhipidocladum racemiflorum. Next base: position 51,198,719 of record CM070589.1, read on the forward strand.
GGTTTCTACACAGCCTCTTTCTGTTGTCTGTGTTTTCTGTGTAGCAATCCTTGTTTATTTTATAGAAAATTCATATGATCTGATATTAGGGTAATTCTCATTGGAAAAATTGCGTAACTTTCATACCTATCATGTCTCAAAACTGGAAGTTCATATGAATTATAGTTTTACAGCTATGAGGTTTTTACTGAGCCCCAAATTTTCTATCTGAGCTCTTTGTGTGGCAGAGCTTGTTATTTTCATCATAATTTTAGTATGATTGATATGGATCTGATTTTTGGTGGGTAGCTTTGTGACTCCATTATATCATCATATAAAAAATTTGAAATTAAAATGAATCACAGATTTGGAGAGATCACCTTTTGACTGAGTTTCTTTTGTGCTGAAAATTCACTTTTACTTTTCAGAAAAAGTGAAACAGTAGATCTTGTCTTATTTATCTCTCTTTTTCTAAAGGTGATTTTGAATTTATTCTTTTTTTGGTGGACTCTCAACAACTATTAGTACCACATAAATCCCTATGATCATATGAGCCACGAATTTTTATTCATGTTAATTTTATTAGGGAAATGTGCTGGTACCTTTAAGATATTTGCTCTTGATTCTTAAGAGTTCATTGTTTGGTTTGATTATTTAACTTGGTTCTTGGGGTTTGTTGTTGGAGAAAGCATCAATCTTGTCCAAGAGGTGGGAATTTTGAAATTGGGATCATTCACCCCCCTCTGATCGCCATCTCGATCTTTCAAAGTAAAACAAATAACTGTAATAATAACATTTGGAAGCTTTTACATGGATTTCACGTAATCTTTATTAATTATTTCTCATGACTTCCCACCAAGTTTTATTTTATAAAATCTAATCTTTAGATGAAATTCTCGAGCATTGTCCATAACCGAGATACAATTATTTGAATAGTTTTACACACTCTACAGAGGTTATACACTTTACCCACAAGATATGATTAATCTTTTAATATCAGCCATGATAAACTTCTTTTGATGTGGGACTAAGAATATCAGAACAAAACCTTCCAAAAACTTTGCCCTGAAATTGATTCTCCCAATAAGTCTGATATCACCATTCACCCTCACATAGAATAGAAGAATGGAAGGAACTCACCATTGGACTAAGGAAAGGTAACTGTCCTAGATGTGGCACCACTATAGCACACACTCTCCACCGCAAGAACACAGCTTAACCTACCACTTGAGGTATCATATGTCAAGATTCGATAACTTACTTAATTAGGTTTGTTCTATTCTAGACATGTGGTTGTATGAGTAGCTCATTTCAATGGCTTACAAGGTTAAATCCTTCATGAACCAAGGCAATACTACTCAATCAACTACAACAATCATATAGAATTGTATAAATTCACAAAAAATCTTGTCATCCTAGTTTCACAAAGAACCACCTGTAACACCCTGGCACCCACGTGCCCTGAATGTTACACCCTTAACAAACGAGCATGCCAAAGACACTAGGTAGCAAGAGCAAAACAATACTATCATGGTAGAGGGCTACCAAAATTTCTTGAAAATTTCGACAGCACCTCTCCTAAAAAATCAAGACATCCACTTAGTAGACAGACGATAATAAATAATTAATAATAACAATCTACAACCAGATATGGTATCATTAACCACCAACCAACAAAATACCTTCAACTAACCATAAGTACATGAGAACAACATGATTAAAAGGGATAAACAGGATACATATAAAGGAAGACCACTAGTTTCACTAGTACACTTAAGGAGGCAACCACATAGCATCATTACTTACAATTTACCTAAACAAAATCAGATTCCATTACACATAGAAACTGTCGGGACCCCGAATTTGCAAATCCGGACCCTCTGTGTATTCAGCACTAGTCCAGGAACACGCTAGTGCACACAGTCTTAACATCGGTAAATATCACAATCATACCATTCGATATTATCAAAGTACTTTATTTAAATAACCAAACTGGTTACTTGACCTTATGGTCAAGTTACAAATGTGTGCCTCGCAAGGCGAAACTTATTAAAAGAGAAATAATAGCAGCGGAAAATCAAATAACTTCGTGGCGCCATCCAGTATACCACAGGCAACTGACTGGGCTCGCTTCCCTAAGTAGACGGATCTTCTTGGAGTTCCTCCTCCAAAGCCGTGCGATCTCCTCTTCAAGCGATATTGTGTTGAGGCAAGGGTGAGTACTTGGTACTCAGCAAGTCATGCACAGAATGCAAGCTAATATACTATATGCATGGCTTGGTACAAAGGAATAGCTCAAGGTATATTTGCGATGCTTGACATTTGACAAGTAATATAAGTAGATTCAAAGCAGCGAGAAATAAGTAAAGCATAAATAACTTTTCAAGAAGTTTAATAAACTTTTCCCCATCCTAAACCACATTTCCATCATCTTCATTATTAAACCAACCCAACTTTCCAAATCCAAGTTATTTTTGAGAAAATCTAACCCTTGATTGTAATTCCCGGCGATGTCCAATACCACGGACACGGCTATTCGAATAGATTCTAAACTCTGAAGAGGTTATGCACTTTACCCACAAGATACAGTCAAACACCACAAAGGCGAGTTCCTCAGAATAAAGTCTTTGGAAACCTCTAACAATACAAGTGGTCCTCCGGTTATTGCGCACTAACCCTTCCCTTCGCTAAGGCGAAGTCTAGGCCAATCAACCGTTAGATGGGTACTGGCCTCGGCCCAGTGCGCTCCCGTACAACTTACACAAAGGGTGTAGTTGACCTCCCGAGGTCCCACAGTGCGTTATTAGCAACTTAGTCAACTAGGTCCGTCCCATTACAGACATGTGGTTGCACGTTAGACCCAGTTCAAAGGCTTGCAAGGTTAAGTCCTTAGGGTGACCAGGGCAAGACTAGAAAAACCAAAACAACACTCCCAATGCCACAAGCTGGCCCACTGATTACTCTTTGCCACATGCCCTGGCCGAAAAAGCTGTTTATCAAACCCGGTTGATTACCATGCACCACGTGCCATCAACATCACATGATACTTTTCCAAAACAGGTTCAATATATCATTAAGTCAATATTAACATTTGATTATCCAAAATCATGTTATGAGCACGAAGCTTGAGTCTAAGCGATACTACAACGGTCTAAACCAGGTTGGCAATTTAATAATGTCCAACTAGTAATCCACAACTAGGGTGACAAAGGGTCATGGCACATACTTAAGTAATCAAGGTGTCATACAGTGAATTGGTATTTATCTAACCCCATGTTTAAACCAAGTATTTTTCTAATTGAACTAGCATGCAATAGTTTAAATCAAAATAGATTTGAAATAGGATCAACATGGTCAAAGCACAACTTGCCTTCAAAAAGTACTTGCTCTTGGTCTTGAGTTGGATCCTGAGTCAATACTTCTCCTTCGAATCCTTAGGCACTTCAACGTCTACTCGTAAAAGCGTGCAAATAGCAAATACACAAATAAACAATAGGCAAAAAGTATCCAAACATCCAAATAAAATCCATAAACAGAAAGAACATAATTTTATGGATTTTTAGAAAGCTGGAATCGTCAAATTTGGAGTTAAAAGCATAAAAGTTATGATTATTTAAAGTTTAAATAATCAATTAAATAATTTTACAGAGAAAAACTTTAGTCCAAAAATTAAATAAAATTCATATTTAGGTAGATCTCAATTTTATACAAATTTAGAAATTTGAATCACTCAAATCGGAGTTGAAACGCAAAAGTTATAAGCGTTTGAAGTTTGAATCTAAATTTGAATCAATATTTCGAATTAATAAATCATTTTCTTTTGCGGCAATTAATTATTGCGTCGGCATGGACACGTGGCAGCCTCGATTGGCCTGCTGGCGTCGGTAGATCCATGGACTTGGTCCACGCTCGGCTCGGGTCTACCGTGGACTCGGTCCACGACTCTACGTGAGACTGACATGTGGGACCACTCGGATAGCGTCATTCTTTGGCGTCGGCGAGGCTCGGCCACGATGCGGCAGTGGGACCTTTGTGGCGTCATGGGTGGCGTCGGCGCTTAGGCTGGGTCGGCGTGACATCACGGGCCCTCGACACGCGGGCCCAGCGTGTCGGCGTCACCTGCCAGCGTGGGCCAGCCCGGCCGCGTCGGTCCAACTTCCCGACACGTGGCGCAATCTCGACCGTTGGTTTGAAAATCAACGGCGCGATTAGATCCAGGGTTAACTGCGTTGAAACTACTCGATGATCGTGGGCCGTTCGATCTAGATCGGACGGTCGAGATCTAATCCTATAAAAATCACTACTACGACGCGTGGCGATTGTGAACCGTTGGATCTTGATCCAGCGGTCCAGATCTAATCGGGTTTGGAACACGTGAACTCACCTCAACCGCCACGATCAAGATCGGACGGCGCCTGAGTTCGCGAGGGCGATGGCGGCAGCGGCGGAGCTGCATCCACCGAGAGGCGAGACGGCAGCGAGCGGCCGGCGCTCGGGAGTCGTTCGGCGAAGTGGGTGGTCGCCGGGTGCGTCTCGAAGCGGGGACCGGATCTGGGCTCCTTCGGCGGATGACAACGGACGGCGGCGAGACGGGCAAAACATGGCGGAGTGGCGCTCAACTTCTGGCGAGCTCGCGACGGGCAAACGGCGACGGCTCGGCGAGATGGCTCGAGGAACGGTGCGCAAGGATGAGGGCAACCTCGGGCGTGACCAGGGCTTTAAATAGCCTCGGCGTCGTGCTCGAGACGGAAATCCTAATTACACTACGGCGGCGCGGCGGCAGAGTCCGGCTCGGACTCGGCGGAGACGACGACGCACAACCGGCCCACGTGGCACGATCAGCGGCCACGATCGCGTGGCGCGATCGGATCCGCCGGATACGGCTCGGCCGTGCAGGCGGATCTCGGTAGTTGGATCTTGATCCAACGGTTGGGATCGATTAGGGTTTTAATTTGGTTTGATCGAGTCACATGGCTCGGTCGGACTCGAGTCCGACTTCGGGTTCGACTTCGATCGGATGAAACGATACTAGACCCGAGTTGATTTTCCAGTGATTTAATATTTAAAATAATTCCCAATAATTCATTTAATTCATTAAAAATAGCAAAAGACTCGGAAAAATTCCAGAAAAATTCTGGAAAATACTTTGGATCATTTTGGACTCAAATAAAATATTTCCAACAAAATTTTATTTGCAAAATTAAATTCTTTAATTATTTCAAAATGGAATAAATTCAAATAAATTCCAAATAAATCCAAATAAATTCCAGAAAATTCCAAAAATTCACCAAAGTGCCAAATCACACATGAATTTAAGAAAAGCAAAATTTTGGGGTGTTACAAACCTCCCCCCCTTAATAGAATCTCGTCCCCGAGATTCAGGGCTTACTAAAGGAATAGGTTTGGAAACTCTTTCTCCAAATCCTCTTCGCGCTCCCAAGTCGCTTCGCTTTCTTCATGGTTGCTCCACTGAACTCTACAGAAACGGGTTGACTTATTTCTGGTCTCTCGATCCATTGTGTCTAGAATCCTCACGGGATGTTCCTTATAAGTCAAATCCTCTTGCAACTCAATTGACTCTAGCGGTGTCTGTTCCTCAGGAACTCGAAGACACTTCTTCAACTGGGACACATGGAATACATTATGCACTCCTGCCAACGATTGTGGGCAACTCCGGTGGTAAGCAACCCGCCTCTGCGACTCAAAATCTTAAATGGTCCAACATAGCAGGGTGCAAGTTTCCCTTTGGCATGGAACCTCTTAACTCCCACGAGGCGTAACTCGAGGTATACAAAGTCTTACGGTTCAAAACTCAAATCCTGCGACGGTTGTCGGCATAACTCTTCTGTCGAGATTGGGCTATCTTCAACCTTTCCCTAATCATGGCGACCGCTTCTTGACCTCTTGAAGAATATCAGGCCCAAAGACACGGCGCCACGGTCTCATTCCAATTCAATGGCGTCCGACGAGTCGACCATCTGATGCCTCAAAAGGTGACATCTGTAAACTAGCCTGATAACTATTGTTGTAACTGAACTCAGCATACGGTAAACTCTTATCCCAAGAGGTAGCATAAGCTAATGCACAAGCTCTCAACATATCCTCCAGAATCTGGTTGACTCTTTCGGTCTGTCCATCCGTTTGGGGATGATAAGCTGTACTGAAGTTCAAACGGGTTCCCATGGCTTCATGCAACTCATTCCAGAACCTTGAGGTAAATTGGGTACCCCTGTCCGATACAATTCTCTTTGGCACTCCGTGCAAACAGACAATCTGATCATGTACAATTACGCTAATTTATCTCCGAGTAAGTGGTCTTCACGGGGATAAAATGGGCTACTTTAGTCAAGCGATCCACTATAACCCATATGGAGTCATAACCTCCTTGAGTCTTGACAAACCGGTAATGAAATCCATTCGATTTCCTCCCACTTCCACTCGAGTATTTTCGGTAATTTGTAGCAATCCTGCTGGTCTACGATGCATTGCCTTGACTCTACGGCATCGTCGCACAATGCAACATGCTCGGCAACTTCACGTTTCATACTTGGCCACGAGAATCTCTCCTTGAGATCTGATACATCTTGGCGCTTCAGGATGAATTGAGTACTTGGAGTCATGGGCTTCTTCCGTAATCGATTGCTTTAACTCCTTTTTGTTAGGCACACAAATGCGATCCTTCATCCACAACGTGCCTTGCTCATCCAACTTGAAGTCCTCTGCCTTGCCTTCCTTCTTGATGGACTTAATCCTGCGGATCTTGTCATCATCCTTCTATCCTTCTCGGATCTGATCCTCTAGGGTAGGCTTTACTTCTAATGCGGCCAAGAATCCGCTAGGTACTACCTCAATCTTCATTTTCTGAAAATCCTCACATAACTCATCCTGAATTGTGGCTAGCAACGTACTCACGGTATGGCTTTTCTGACTCAAGGCATCGGCTACTACGTTGGCCTTCCCGGGATGGTAATGGATTCCAACATTGTAGTCCTTGATTAACTCTAACCATCTCCTCTGCCTCATATTCAGATCCGACTGGGTGAATATGTACTTAAGGCTCTTATGATCCGTATACACTTCACACCTGTTTCCAATCAGATAGTGACGCCATATCTTCAAAGCATGCACTACGGCAGCTAACTCTAAGTCATGTGTCGGATAATTTTCCTCATGCGGCCTCAACTGCCTTGATGCATAAGCGACGACCTTTCCATCCTGCATCAGCACACATCCAAGTCCTTGGCGCGATGCGTCACAATAAATATCGAAGCTTTGAGCAACGTCGGTAGAACTAACACCGGTCTTGATGTCAATCGCTTCTTCAGCTCCTGAAATCCTTTCTCACATTCGGCGTCCATGCAAACTTCTTTTCCTTCTTGGCGATTGCGTAAGGGGTTTCGCAATTGTCGAGAAGCCTTCGATGAAAGCTGCGGTAGTATCCTGCCATTCCAAGGAAACTCCGAATGCAGGTCACAATCTTGGTGCTCCCAATGTAACACAGCTTCTACTTTGCTTGGATCTACTGGCGACTCCTTCGCGGTCATTACATGTCCAAGAAACTCCACCTTGTCCTTCCAAAACTCACACTTGCTGAACTTGGCGAAAAGTTGCTTTGTTCCTCGACTTTTCCAAAACTCGCCTTAAGTGTTCGGCATGTTCACTCTCTGTCTTGGAGTAGATTAGGATATCGTCTATGAACACGACGACAAACTTGTCCAAATATTCCATGAACACCTTATTCATCATATTCATGAAATAAGTGGCGCATTTGTCACCCAAAGGACATAGCGTAAACTCGTAATGTCCATATCTTGACGAGAATGCAGTCTTGAAATATCTTACGATCGGATCTTCAATCGATGGTATCCGATCTCGGATCGATCTTGGAGAAAACTCCGGCTCCCTCGGTGATCAAACAAATCATCAATCTGGGTAGCGGATACTTATTCTTCACGGTGACTTCGTTGAGTGCACGGTAGTCAATGCACATCCTGAAACTTCCGTCCTTCTTCTTGACAAACAAAGCGGTGCTCCCCACGGCGATTTAACTCGGTCTGATAAATCCTTTCTCCATTAACTCTTCTAGCTGTTTCTTCATTTCTACCAACTCCTCGGTGGACATCCGATAGGGTCTCTTTGCTATCGGTGCTGTACCAGGTACAAGCTCTATCACAAACTCTATGTCCCTGTCTGGCGGCATACCAGGTATATCTTCGGGGAAAACATCGGGGTACTCATTCACTACTGAGACATCATCTATGCTGATTGCCTTGGTACTGTTTACCATCAACTGTCCATCTCTAACTGCGGTGGCTTGAAATTCCACTTTCTTCCCACACGGGCTCTCAACTGAGATAGTCCTTCGTCCACAATCCAATACGGCCTTGTGCTTGGATAACCAATCCATTCCCAATATGACGTCCAAGGTCTGGGTCTCCAAAATTATAAGGTTTGCAAGGAACTCTATTCCATCCATTAGTATTCTCACCCCGGAACATCCTACTTTCGTTCGGAGTTCGGAACCAGGGGTTTGAATTGAAAGCATGCACTTAAGTCTTGCAATCCTCAAATCATTTCTAGTAGCAAAGCCTTGCGAAACAAACGAATGCGAAGCTCCAGAGTCAAACAAAGCATTGCAGGTGTATCGAGTTAACAAGTAACTTACCCAAGACGACGTCCGTGCGTCGATTCGCAGGGCATCTGCGGTGACATGGTTGACTCGGCCTCTCACCACGGATGCAGGTGTGGCTCCTGAGTCTTGGCGTCCTAGCTGGGTGGTTCCTAGATTGAAGCGGCTGGGGTCACTCCTGCTGTCTTCTTCGGACAAGCTGTTGGCAAAGTGTCTGGCTCGTTGCGATTGTAGCGGCGTCTCACTTGTTCCTTCTTGTTGCACTGGAGTAAGCGTTTCTAGCGGGTGGGAGTGCAGTAGTTACGATTGGCGGAGTCTTGGTGCCGGGGTGGTGTCCTTGTTGCATTCTGCGGTTGGAATCGAAGAATTGATTTGGTGCAACTCTCGGTATTGCGTTCCACTGGCGTGATCCTTCTTTGTTGCATCCTGCGCTTCTGTTCTCATCCAGTTCCTTGCGCTTGTCCTCAAGAATAAGCGCCTTATTCACCAACTCTTGGAAATGCGGAAAGGTGTGGGTGATCAATCCTACTTGCAATCTGAGTTAAGTCCCTTCATAAAGCGAGGTATGCGGATTTATCTGTCGCTACATCCTCGGTGCGTAGCGTGCTAGGCTGTGTGAACTTGTTTAGGTAGTCGGCCATTGGTGATTACCTTGCTTGATGCTCTGAACTCCTCCTTCTTAAGGTCCATGATTCCTTCAGGCATGTGATCTTGTCGGAATGCGGTGTGAACTCTTCCCAAGTGATATCTTGAGGGTTCTCTTGCGTGTACAGAAGTTCTCCCACCATTCGGTAATGTTCCTTCGGTGATGAGAAGCGTAGAGTACCTTCTCATTTCCTATGCATTGAGCTATGTGTAGCTTCCTCTCGATTGACCTTAACGATCCATCGGCCTCCAATGGATTGGCATTCCCGAGAGAAAGTGGGTGGGTGAGTTCTCATGAACTCGGCGACCTTGTATTCAAGCGTGGTCCCGATTAACTTGATTAGCGGTGGCCTGGCGGTGACGTGTTGCATTTGTTACATCATAGCATGCATCAAGCGAGTGCAGGCAGCAAGAAAAGCTCGAAATTCTGCATATCCGGTGGCGGTCTGGTGCTCCCTCATTGGGGTTTTCTGTGGGCGAGAACCACTCCCATTGCTTCCAAAGTTTCCACGGGTGTTCACCATCTGTCCGATTTGCTCTAGGTTTAGAGATGAGAGGGAAACAAGAATAGACAAGTAATATGGAACTTATTCGGGGCGAAAGGTGTAACTTTAAGGTCCAACTTTATTATTAATAACTTGGTATGGCTGCTTACAATGCCTAAGGGCCTTGCAACACATACTGCACACTCAGCAAACAAAACAAATCCAAATCGAACTAACTCTGGAGTCTAACGCCTAAATGGTGACTCTTTATTCTATGACGCGACTCGGCGAAGGAGTCTCACTATAGAACCTATGCTCACTCATCGAGAAAACCTCCACGGCACAGTGCGGGTGCTGCGGCATAGGCGCGAAACGATTGCCATGTCCAGCAACTGTGTCCTCTATGGTAGTCGAAGAAGCAGTGTCCTCATCGAGGTCTGACTCCTCCGGATCTGGTTCGTGTAGCTCGAGTACTGGCTCTGGGTCTGGTCCGTACAAGGTCATCTCCAACTCGTCAATCCTTCGTAGAAGGTGTGCCACATACTCTTGAGCTTCCCACCATCTGTTCTTCTCTGTCGTGATTTCCTTGCGGGCCTTCTGTAGCTCCTTGCTTGTATTATCTAGTACATCCTCCTGGGCGACGACAAATCGTGCCAACTGTGTAATCGTGGCATCCTCATCCTGAATCGCCTTCGGGTCAAGAAGGTTATCGCTGCGCGGATGGTAACGGAACACCGTACTCTCCAACTCTCTGGCGTAGATACGGGTAATATGCCGCATTGCTCGTCGTGATACTTCTTGGATACCCATCTGCATTGTAGATCTCCTGGCAGTGCAGTGTATCGGGCGATTGCCCGGGCCCTTTTTCCTAGCAGGTACCTCAATCTTCACGTCACAAGCCTTGATCAATCCCGCTTGTCTGATCACCTCCACTTGGTATTGGGGCTTCTCAAAATCTCCGAGAGTCTGAAGCATATGCCAAAGTTCCGCGGCGTGACCAACTCCCAGATCAACGTAGTTGAACTCTTCCTCCATCTGTCACAAGAGTGCTTTACGTAAGAACTCGGAATTTTTTTTTTATTTGTGACAAGGTAAGAGAAAAAAATTTCAGCAAGAGACAAGAAAAGGGAGAAGGGGATAAGTCGAGATGTCATTTCTTATCTTGACAAATTTTTAGTTTTTTAGAAAATAGGTTTTATCCTCACTACGACCATTCTATCTTAGGGTTGAGCCTACGGTCAAGTATGGCTCTGATACCACCTCTGTCGGGACCCCGAATTTGCAAACCTGGACCCTCTGTGTATTCAGCACTAGTCCAGGAACACGCTAGTGCACACAGTCTTAACATCGGTAAATATCACAATCATACCATTCGATATTATCAAAGTACTTTATTTAAATAACCAAACTGGTTACTTGACCTTATGGTCAAGTTACAAATGTGTGCCTCGCAAGGCGAAACTTATTAAAAGAGAAATAATAGCAGCGGAAAATCAAATAACTTCGTGGCGCCATCCAAAGATACCAAAGGCAACCAGTGGGCTCGCTTCCCTAAGTAGAGCGGATCTTCTTGGAGTTCCTCCTCCAAAGTAGTGCGATCTCCTCTTCAAGCGATATTGTGTTGAGGCAAGGGTGAGTACTTGGTACTCAGCAAGTCATGCCTGCAGAATGCAAGCTAATATACTATATGCATGGCTTGGTACAAAGGAATAGCTCAAGGTATATTTGCAGAAACAAAGATTTGACAAGTAATATAAGTAGATTCGAAAGCAGCAGAAATAAGTAAAGCATAAATAACTTTTCAAGAAGTTTAATAAACTTTTTCCCCATCCTAAACCACATTTCCATCATCTTCATTATTAAACCAACCCAACTTTCCAAATCCAAGTTATTTTTGAGAAAATCTAACCCTTGACTGTAATTCCCGAGCGATGTCCAATACCGCGGACACGGCTATTCGAATAGATTCTAAACTCTGCAGAGGTTATGCACTTTACCCACAAGATACAGTCAAACACCACAAAGGCGAGTTCCCGTAACAAAGTCTTTCGGAAACCTCTAACAATACAAGTGGTCCTCCCCGGTTATTGCGCACTAACCCTTCCCTTCGCTAAGGCGAAGTCTAGGCCAATCAACCGTTAGATGGGTACCTGGCCTCAGCCCCGGTACGCTCCCCCGTACAACTTACACAAAGGGTGTAGTTGACCTCCTGAGGTCCCACAGGTACGTTATTAGCAACTTAGTCAACTAGGTCCGTCCCATTTCTGACATGTGGTTGCACGTTAGACCCAGTTCAAAGGCTTGCAAGGTTAAGTCCTTAGGGTGACCAGGGCAAGACTACCCGAAAAACCAAAACAACACTCCCAATGCCACAAGCGGCCCACCTGATTACTCTTTGCCACATGCCCTGGCCGAAATCGTTTATCAAACCCCGCTTGATTACCATGCACCACGTGCCATCAACATCACATGATACTTTTCCAAAACAGGTTCAATATATCATTAAGTCAATATTAACATTTGATTATCCAAAATCATGTTATGAGCACGTGCGAGTCTAAGCGTTATACTACAACGGTCTAAACCCAGGTTGGCAATTTAATAATGTCCAACTAGTAATCCACAACTAGGGTGACAAAGGGTCATGGCACATACTTAAGTATCAAGGTGTCATACAAATGAATTGGTATTTATCTAATCCCATGTTTAAACCAAGTATTTTTCTAATTGAACTAGCATGCAATAGTTTAAATCAAAATAGATTTCGAAATAGGATCAACATGGTCAAAGCACAACTTGCCTTCAAAAAGTACTTGCTCTTGGTCTTGAGTTGGATCCTGAGTCAATACTTCTCCTTCGAATCCTTCCGGCACTTCAACGTCTACTCGTAAAGCGTGCAAATAGCAAATACACAAATAAACAATAGGCAAAAAGTATCCAAACATCCAAATAAAATCCATAAACAGAAAGAACATAATTTTATGGATTTTTAGAAACTGGAATCGTCAAATTTGGAGTTAAAACGCAAAAGTTATGATTATTTAAAGTTTAAATAATCAATTAAATAATTTTACAGAAAAAAACTTTAGTCCAAAAATTAAATAAAATTCATATTTAGGTAGATCTCAATTTTATACAAATTTAGAAATTTGAATCAATCAAATCGGAGTTGAAACGCAAAAGTTATAAGCGTTTGAAGTTTGAATCTAAATTTGAATCAATATTTCGAATTAATAAATCATTTTCTTTTTCGGAAATTAATTATTGCGTCAGCATGGACACGTGGCAGCCTCTGATTGGCCTGCTGACGTCAGCCGGTCCATGGACTTGGTCCACGCTCGGCTCGGGTCTACCGTGGACTCGGTCCACGACTCGTGAGGCCCGACATGTGGGACCACTTTCGGATGGCGTCATTCTTTGGCGTCGGCCGGGGCTCAGCCCGCAGATCGGACAGTGGGACCCACTGGCGTCATGGGTGGCGTCGGCGCTGGCTGGGTCGGCCGACATGCGGGCCCTCGACACGCGGGCCGCGTGTCGGCGTCCTACACTGCCAGCGTGCGTGGGCCAGCGGCCCGACGCGTCGGTCCAACTTCCCGACACGTGGCGCCAATCTCGGCCGTTGGTTTGAAAATCAACGGCCGCGATTAGATCCAGGGTTAACACGTTGAAACTACTCGATGATCGTGGGCCGTTCGATCTAGATCGGACGGTCCAGATCTAATCCTATAAAAATCACTACTACGGCACGTGGCGATTGTGAACCGTTGGATCTTGATCCAACGGTCCAGATCTAATCGGGTTTGGAACACGTGAACTCACCTCAACCGCACGATCAAGATCGGACGGCGCACAGAGTTCGCGAGGGCGATGGCGACGCGGCGGAGCTGCAGCCACCGGAGACGGAGACGACGACGAGCCCGACGGCGCTCCGGGGTCGTTCCGGCGAAGTGGGTGGTCACTTCGGGTGCGTCTCGAAGCGGGGACCCCGGATCTGGGCTCCTTCTCGGCGGATGACAACGGACGGCGGCGAGACGGGGCAAAAACCGCGGCGGAGTGGCGCTCAACTACGGCGAGCTCGCCGCGAATAAGCGGCGGCGGCTCAGGCGAGATGGCTCGGGGGAACGGGTGCGCAAGGATGAGGGCAACCTCGGGGCGTGACCAGGGCTTTAAATAGCCTCGGCGTTCGTGCGAGGCGGAAACCTAATTCTACGGCGGCGGCGGCGGCAGAGTCCGGCTTCGGACTCGGCGGAGACGACGACGCGACACCGTCCACGTGGCACGATCAACGGCCACGATCGGCGTGGCGCGATCGGATCCGGGCGGATACGGCTCGAAGCCGTCTGGCGGATCTCAGCCGTTGGATCTTGATCCAACGGTTGGGATCGATTAGGGTTTTGAGCTGGTTTGATCGAGTCACATGGCTCGGGTCGGACTCGAGTCCGACTCGGGTTCCGACTCGGTCGGATGAACAGTACTAGACCCGAGTTGATTTTCCAGCGATTTAATATTTAAAATAATTCCCAATAATTCATTTAATTCATTAAAAATAGCAAAAGACTCAGAAAAATTCCAGAAAAATTCTGGAAAATACTTTGGATCATTTTGGACTCAAATAAAATATTTCCAACAAAATTTTATTTGCAAAATTAAATTCTTTAATTATTTCAAAATGGAATAAATTCAAATAAATTCCAAATAAATCCAAATAAATTCCAGAAAATTCCAAAAATTCACCAAAGTGCCAAATCACACATGAATTTAAGAAAAGCAAAATTTTGGGGTGTTACAGAAACATAAGCAAAAGAAGGTTAACACAACTACTTGAGCTACATTTAGTTGGTGTGAGTGAAGTGCTAGCCCAAACCCCATGTGCCGCTCGGGAGGAACCTAAAATAAAACAACAAACAACAAGCGTGAGTTCATCACTCAACACAATGTAAAGTGATAAGAAAATTGTGAAACAGATAAGTACATACATACATCAAGCCTTTTGAACATACAAGGTAATGATCTCAACAACTCATCAATTTAACTCAACTAATGCATTTCTCTCATGTAATGCCATAAACATGCACATGTATGTCCTTTATGCAGCTCATACCGGTATTGCCGAGTGCACACCCATCGGTGTGCACCCTCAACCTCTCCATCCCGTGGAGGGTGCCTACGCTTACTGACTCGCTCCCATACACCCGAGGGTATGAGACTACGAGGTCGGTCTTTTCGTGTTCACTACGTGTGAACACAGAGGCCCGCATCAAAATGGGACACCTCTTCCATTATGCATGCACAAATGCAAATAACATAATTAAATTGCATCTACAACACTAATCATACTTGTCGGTGTATTCTACACCAGGGTGCCCACTACACCTGAGTAAGAGCCGCGGCGGGCAGTGGCGTCCAGCCACAACGGCGGCCAAGAAGGTGGCGCCAATGACAGGTGGCGACCAAGCCCCGCCGCTGGCGCTCAGTAAGGTGGCAGCCCAGCAGACAGGTGGCAACTAGGCCACGCCGCTGGCGGTCAGCAGGGTGGCCGCCCAGCGGACAGGTGGCGACCAGGCCACACAGCTGGCGGTCAGTAAGGTGGCCGCCCAGCGGACATGTGGCGACTAGGCAACACCGCTGGCGGTCAGTAAGGTGGCCGCCCAGCGGACAGGTGGCAACCAGGCCACGTCGCTAGCAGTCAGCAGGGTGATCGCCCAGCGGACAGGTGGCGACCAGGCCACGCCGCTGACGGTAAGCAAGGTGGTCGCCAGGCGGACGCACGGTGCCCAGTCCACACCGCTGGCACCTAGCTCCTGAGGGCACCTAGTAACCTGTGCCACCACACGGAAGGTCAAAAGCATTTAATGCGTATTGTGCGCATTAAATAGGGGTAATGAAGGCCACAGTATGGCGGCGTGTGTTCCCAACGCGTGCCATTACTGCGAGTGACGTCACGATGCAATTTCCCACCCCAGCAGAGCGGGCGGAGCTGGCAGGCGCGGGGCCCGAGGTGGGGGAGAGGATGGTTGTGCCAGGGCATTAAGTGTGCTGCAAGAACAGTGACAGGTGCATTAAATGCGACGTGGCAGTGTACTTAGTGTGTTGTACTATTGTAAGCCCCATGCGCCCCAGCCAGCCCGAGTATAAAAGGCAACTGGGGTGCATGGGAGAGGAGGTTGGATCTTTTAGATTGTTTCATCCTCCTTTGGGGTTAGAGTCCTTGAGTTCCATGTCCCTGGTTCTTTCGGTTTCTCCAAGAACACAAGCAAGAATAAGACAAGCAGGACTAGGGCTATTACTCGTGAGGAGGGCCCGAACCTGGGTAAACCCAAGCGTCATCTTGTGAGCTTCACCTCCGCTTCCTTTCCATCGTATCTCGAGCAACCTCCACCAAAGCCCCCCGTTCGGACTTCTTACGCCCCTCTTCGGAAGGGGTCTGTTAGCTCATACGCTGACAGTGGCGTGCCAGGTAGGGGGCTCTGTGGTTGGATTGCCCTTTCTTCTTCCACCTTCTTGCGAAGCTTGCAAGAAGCTTTGACGGGCGTCAGCATGGCGGCTTCACGCTCCAAGCACGACGGCCTACCCGAGGAGAGCAGCGCTCGCAGCCGATCCCGGCGTTCAACCAGGGCGTCATACCTCCCGGGTCCCTCCGCCCAGGGAGGAATGCATGGTGCTTCCGCGCAAGGGGGACAGCCCGTCCGACATCGTCTGTTGATGGGAGACGACACCCCAGCACGGAATCTTCATGCAGCCCGACTGCTCCTCGATCACCCCCCGGTTGCGCTAGGGGGTGAAACCCCGGCCGCTCCATGGCTGCGAGACATCGCTCGCCTAGTGGATGCCGACCAGCAGCAGGTAGAGGCGGCAAATCAGCTGGGGGCTTCCGGCGTCGGGCGGTAGGACATGCGCGCGACTGATGCGCAAGCCTCCAGCCGCCCGGTCAGAGTTTTTCCTGGTCGCGAGGGCCGGGACAAAGGGAAGGGTGCACAGGTTGCAGCCCCCTCGGGTACAGTGGGACGTGCACATGCTCCCACTCCTTCTCATGGTTCCCCCAAGCCGGCGGGGGGCCACGGGGATCTGAGGGCCCGCCTAGATGAAAGAAGGTCCCAGCGCGATGGTGACTTGCGCGATGTCCTTAGGGGGCGTCGGGCGCACGTGCAACGTCGCGTTGGCCACCCGATGTCTAGCGGTCGGGGGGAGACCTCGCTCCCTGACTCCAGGGAGAGCGTGACTCACACTCCTCGACCCCATCTCGGGGTCGAGGGGCGGGCGAGCGACGCTGCTCCCCCTACAAAGTTGGATGCCAGGCGTTTTCCCTCCGCCTACGCCAAGCTACGTGGCCAGAGAGGTTCCGCCCCGCGTCCATCGAGAAGTACGACGGCACCACCAACCCGGAGGAGTTCCTGCAGATCTACACCACGGTGGTGCGCGCCGCGGGAGGGTCTGAAAAGATCATGGCCAACTACCTCCCGACATCGCTGACGGGCTCTGCCCGCTCCTAGCTGTTGAACCTCCCGAGAGGCACCGTGCACTCGTGGGAGGAACTGTGCGACCTCTTTGTCGCCAACTTTCAGGGCTCCTACACTCAGCCGGGTGTGGAGGATGACCTCCACACCCTGGAACAGACGAAGGGGGAGTCCCTGAGGGAATTCATCCGGTGGTTTAGCCACTGCCGTAACACGATCCCCCGGATTTCCGAGCAATCGGTGATTATCGCATTCCGGAGGGGGTCCGAGATCAGAAGATGCGGGAGAAGATGGCTACCCGCACCATATCGACCACCTCCGAGCTGTTCTCCCTGGCGCATAAGTGCGTCAGGGCGGCGGAGGCCCGGGAGCGTGCGGTGGGGCTATCCGGCCACAGCGAGGCGGGAACCTCAAAGGCTTCTGAACACAAGAAGAAGAAGAAGCGCAAGGAGGTCGGTGCTGGAGAGATCCTAGTCGCTGAGCCGGAGGCCAAGCCCCATAAGCGCGATGTGGGGGCTCCGGTCTTTGTAACAGAGATTTGGGTACTCACTGTTGTGCCGGACTGGAATTAACGCAACCCGTTAGTAAACCGAACCCCAATTACAAACCGTACCCAGATTGAGGCCAATCAATCGGCACGACACACTCGGCACGTGGTCATATGCCAAATGATTGATTCCAACCCGAGCTTCCCCGAGATATGTGCCTAGTGCTAGTTCCCTAGATCAGTAGCCTAGCACCCACATATTTCCACAATAAGTTGCATCAAAACACTTACATTAACAAAATGGTTACAGTAGTACAAGTTTGATTACATCGAGATAGTAATACATGAAAGAAATTCTGCCAAATGGCTACAAGTGCTAAAGAGAGAATTAGAGTACAGTAACGGCAGCAGGGTGCCTTCCCAAACCCAAAGGTAGAAGCTGAGTTGCGACCGAGAGAAAACCAAAACTACAGCTGCAAAACCCGACGAACTCTGAATCGGAGCGATCCTCGCCTAGCTCGCCTTCTTCTCACTTGACTCCATCTTCTGAGCTTAGTAATCAGTTTTAAAGCAAACGGTGAGTACACGTATGTACTCGCAAGACTTTAGTGTTTGCAAGTATAATAAGTATACAGGTTAATCAATGAAAAAGGCTGCTAATCTAGTTCAGAGTTGCACAAAGCTAAATTTATTTGCAATAGAATAATAGATTTCAGAAGATGCTCAATTTACAAAAGCCATTGATAAAGAATGTAATTCAATACATAATTGTATAATTCATTCAGTATCCACATTCAATTTCCTCCAATTTATCCAACACCACCATCACATGGCATCAAGAATCACCACCAGCACAATTGAACATCCAACATACCATCATATAGCATCAAGAATCACCACCAGCACAATTGAATTACCAATCCAATCAGTCTCTGAGTCCAATGACTCAACATTTTGCATGTTACAACCCAACATTTAAAAGATCTACCGGTTCCAAAATATTTTCCAAAACAAGACCAAAAATACTATACTTGACAATAATTATCCAAGCTGCTCGTGACCGTGAGCACGGCTAATCGATTAGATTTATTCTCTGTAGAGATTGTACACTTTACCCACATGACACACTCTAGCAATCATGTCAACCATGCCACGCGAAACGAAACGTACCCGTTTTGCTAGACTGTGACGGAACTGTTCCACTTGCGAGTTTCTAGTCTTGCGTCAGCCCCGGTGAAGTGCACCCCTTGCTATGGCGGGTGATCAGCCCCACACACAAAACAAATACAACTTTTGCGATGGTTTACGATTACCTTCCATCGCCTCACAACCCATAGCAAGGCCTTCACCGTTGTAACGGTACCGTATTGGGACGGTATACTCCAACACCTGTGCGAGGTGAGGGAGACCCTTAGACAGCACCAGCACATCGGTGGCTGTCCAATTACTTCGACCTACCACGGTGCAAGACTAGTCACTCACTCCTGTACTATGTTCAGGTCATCCCATACTAACACATGTGGTTGTACGATTTGACTCAGTTAACAACGTCAAGTTCGGTCCTTAGGGTTGCACAGACGAGACCTCCACCCGTCCGTCCAGCATAAAACCACCTTCCACCTTTTTCCTTTTTCTCTTTTTACCAACATAGCTTTTTCCACCAAAACCACTATTTCAAAATCCTAATTAAGTTTCCAAAAGAATTTGATTGACTGGGTCCACCGATCAACAATCAATTGTACTAACGCTGGCCTAAGCATATGCAATTATTAGACATATAACCCAATTGACACTTAATACGGTGTCTACCATTATCCAAGGGATTTACAATGATCACAACGTAACTGATAATCGAGGAAAACCATTCAATCCCGGTTTAACTACCAATGCCCACAATTTATCATTTGAACCAATTCTTAAGCATGCATAACAGTTTTGGCAATTCAAATTAAATTTGCAAATATGGGATCAATATGGTCAAAGGAGGTGCTTGCCTGTTTCCTTTGTACTAATTACACTTCCGGGAAAGAGATCGAGATCCGCGCAGGCGCCCACCACCGCGTCAACGTCTACGCGAACGAGCGACAACAAAACGACAACAAAACGATCAAACTCGGAACAAACAGGGTGAACAAGAATCAAATAAGACAACTAAGAAGCAAGGACAACAACTAAACCAATCGAAGAAACAACGGAGAAAAGGGACTAAAGGAGACCTAAATCGGCCAGTGAAGTCGGCAGTACCGGCCACGGGGCCCGGTAGTGCCGGCGGTCGAAGACCCAAACGGGCGCTCTTTGGAAAAAAGGTACCGGCGATAAACACGCGGTAGTACCGGTTACACGGCAGTACCGGCCAGGGAGGGTGGTAGTGCCGGATTCCCAGAGACCAAAGGAGGAGCTCACTGGAAATTAGCTGCCGGCGTTGTGGTTACGGTAGTGCCACTCGGGCGGCAGTACCGGCCCCATAACGTCGGTAGTGCTGGCCTCAGGAAGAAATTAGGATTTCGCAAAATGGGATTTTGTGCAAATGGATTCGAAACTTCATGACGATCGCATGGTTAGGTTCCTAGTGATGCCAGGGACCCATCCATGTAGGTATCACCAAGTTTCGAGTTCGTTTAACCTAATTTCCACTTTTTCGAACTCGATAACCCTAATTACCATTAGAATTCGACTTTCGATCCAAATCAAGTCCAAACTTGATTCTTTTCGGGAGGGTTGACTTTTAACGACATCAGATATATTCTAGAGTCATATCCCCAGCTTTTGCAGCTAGGGTTCAAGGAAAACTCCAAAATTCGAGAATTTGACTCGGCTTGCGAACAAATCCGATAAACTCCGAATCATGGTTTTCGACTCGACCTTTTTCCAGAACTAGAACCGATAGGGCACCAAGAACCAATACGAGTCACTCTCAGGATTTTTGGAGCTTCAAAACTCGAAGACGCTCCAAAAAGCTCGATAATGTACTTTTCGCAAATCGAATCGAAATGAAGGATTTGCGAGTAACGTATTAATTCTTTTTGCACGTAAGGGTTCCACAGGGTCTAACTCGCACTAAAAACTCTTCGCACGATGATCACTCGGAGAGCACCTCAGGCCCGAGCCATCTCCCGATCGTGGTTTCTCCCACGGTCCGGAATGCGAGACTCGGGCGTGTGCTTGTTGATGGAGGAAGTTCCATCAACCTTATGTCTGTCGGGGCGTTCAAGGCACTCCAAATCCCCTATGAGGAGTTGCGCCCAGCCCCTCACTTCTACGGAGTTGCCCCTGGGGTAGGCTTGACGCCCCTGGGACAAGTCTGGCTGCCCGTCACCTTCGGAAGTGTGGAGAACTTCCGGACAGAGAGAATCAACTTCGAGATCGCAGACTTCGACCTCCCCTACAATGCTTTGCTTGGCCGACCAGCTCTGGTCAAGTTCATGGCGACCACGCATTATGCCTACATGATGGTAAAGATCCCTAGGCCTGGGGGCCCGATTACTGTGAAGGTGGATCGGCTGGAGGCCCTGCGCCTCAGCAAGCAGGTGCAGGACCTGGCTGGCACCACCTGCTCGGCCCGAGGCGAGGACGACTACCCAAAGCTCCCCCCGGTCAAGGCCCGTGCCTCACCTGGTCCCTCGGGTGAGGTGAAGGCGGTCCCCGTGGGCGAGGATGGTTCTGGGAAGGTCGTGAAGATTGGTGCCAGCCTTAGCACCAAATAGGAAGACGCGCTCATCACCTTCCTCCAGTCTAACCTAGATGTGTTCGCTTGGGAACCATCTGAAATGACCGGGGTCCCTAGGGAGGTGATTGAGCACCAATTGGCAACGCTCCCTGGAGTGCACCCAGTCCGGCAGAAAGTCCGGAGGCAGTCACCAGAGTGGCAAGAAGCCATTCGGGATGAGGTAGAGAAACTGCTGCAGGCAAGGATTGTACGGGAGGCCGCCTACCCCGAGTGGCTGGCCAACCCTGTGCTCGTCAAGAAGTCGAACGGGAAGTGGCGGATGTGCATCGACATCACCGACCTCAACAAAGCCTACCCCAAGGACCCATACCCCCTACCGCGAATAGACATTGTCGTCGATTCCACAGCAGGGTGTGAGGTCTTGTGCTTCCTGGACGCTTACTCCGGCTACCACCAGATCAGCATGGCGCGGGAAGACGAGGAGAAGACTGCTTTTGTGACCCCTCTAGGCGTGTACTGTTATGTCCGAATGCCATTTGGGTTGAAGAACGCTGGTTCAACCTACCAGCGAGCTATGCACACTGTATTTCGGTCACAGATTGGAAGAAATCTTGAAGTATATGTTGATGACTTAGTAGTGAAGACCAAAAAGACTGTTGGGCTTGTTGAAGATCTAGAGGAGACTTTCTCCCACCTCTGGCAGTATTGTTTGAAGCTAAATCCTGAGAAGTGTGTGTTCGATGTGTCATCTGGAAAGCTGCTTGGGTTCCTCATTTCCAGTCGCGGAATCGAGGTCAACTCGGAAAAGATCGCGGCCATCGAGCGCATGCAACCGCCCACATGGCTCAAGCAAGTCTAGTGCCTAGTTGGTTGCCTGGCCTCTCTTGGCCGGTTCATAGCCCAGCTTGGAGAAAAGAGTCTCCCCTTTTTGAAGCTGTTGAAGAAGACCAACTTCTTCGAGTGGACTACAGAAGCGCAACAAGCACTCGAAGATTTAAAGAAGTACCTCTCCTCCCCTCCGGTGCTGGTCGCTCCCGAGCCGGGCGAGCCGCTACTGTTATATGTGGCGGCCAGTCCTGCGGTTGTGAGTGCGGCACTGGTGGCGGAGCGTGAAGGCGTCCAGTGGTCAGTTTACTACGTCAGCAAGGTGTTACATGATGCGGAAACAAGGTATCCGCAAGCCCAGAAGATGGTGTACGCCGTGCTGGTGGCATCCAGGAAGTTGCAGCATTATTTCCAAGGAATGGAGATCACAGTGGTTTCTGCCTACCCCTTGCGCGAGATCCTTCACAATCGTGAAGCAAAGGGCAGCATTGCCAAGTGGTCTGCGGAGCTGGGGGAGTTCGGCCTCAAATTCGCCAACCGTACTGCAATCAAGAGTCAAAGGTTGGCAGAGTTCGTTGTCGAGTGGACTCCTGTCGAGTCTGAGACTGAGGAAACCCCCGCGCCCTCCCCCTGGGCACTCTACTTCGACGGCTCCTTCAGGCTCGAAGGCGCGGGGGCTGCGTTCCTCCTGGTTTCCCCAACTAGGGATCTCCTCAAGTACATGGTCGTCCTGGACTTCAAGGCCACCAACAACGTTGCTGAGTACGAAGGCTTGCTGGCGGGGCTTCGCGCCGCCGCGGCCATCGGAGTTCGGCGTCTACAAATCAAGGGCGACTAGCTGCTAGTCGTCAACCAAGCGAGAAAGGAGTTCTCCTACTCTGATCCTGTCATGGCAGGGTACTTGGCAGAGGTCAGAAAGATGGAGCGACACTTCGACGGGCTGGGGTATATTCATATCCCCCGGCGTGTTAATTACTTGGAGGACGAGCTCGCGTAGCTCACCTCGACAAGATCCCTTGTTCCGGTTGGAGTCTTTGAAGAAAGGCTTCTGCCACCGTCCATCGCAGCCCCAATTTCTGGTGGGGACGATGGTGACGCTACTTCAGCCCTCATTCCGGAAGGGAGAGTAGTACCGGCGAAAACGCCCAGCCAGGCGGAGTACCCGACGATCACCCTCTGGTCGCCACACTTGACCGGGAAGGCACATGGATGGATCCGATCCTGGCCTACCTGCGAGGATCAAGTGTGCCCCGACGATGATGCGTCAGCGAAGAAGATAGCACGAAAGGCCAAGTGCTATACCCTGGTGGGCGAGGACCTGTACCGTCGGGGTAGAAACGGAGTTCTTCTGAAGTGCATCACTCGGGAAGAGGGGAGCAGTTTGCTCTCTGATATCCATGGAGGCGTGTGCGGGAGCCATGTGTCCAGTCGAACGATGGTGGGGAAAGCTTTCCGCCAAGGGTTCTATTGGCCAACCGCCCTCCAGGATGCTTGCGAGCTGGTGAGGAAGTGCGAGGCATGCCAGTACCACACCAAGCAAATCCACCAACCAGCCCAGGCTCTGCAAACCATCCCGCTCTCGTGGCCCTCTGTGGTCTGGGGGCTGGATATCTTGGGCCCATTCCCGCGGGCTACAGGGGGCTACACCCATCTGTTCGTCGCCATCGACAAGTTTACCAAATGGGTGGAAGCTGAGGCGGTCAGAGCCATTGCCGCTGCCGCCGCCATCAAGTTCGTGCAAGGAATCTTCGCCCTCTTTGGGGTTGCCAACTGCATCATCACTGACAATGGCACCCAGTTCACCAGCGCTGCCTTCTTGGGTTTCTGTGAAGAAATGGGCACCAAGGTTTGTTTCGCCTCGGTGGCCTACCCAAGGAGTAATGGCCAAGTTGAGCGGGCCAATGCGTTGGTGCTGAGGGGCCTCAAAACTAGAGCGTTTGACCGACTCCATAAGCGCGGAGCCCGGTGGACTGAAGAGCTCCCGGCGGTGTTGTGGTCGCCATTACCATCCTCACCGGCCACCGGAAACTCCTTTTTCTGGTCTACTAAGCGGCATCCCGCCTTGAGCTGGCCTTAGGGTCACCGCGCGTGGCGGCGTTCACAGAGAAAGCCCAGGAAGATCTGCGTTGAGAGGATGCTAATCTCCTGGAAGAAGTGCGAGACCGCGCAGCCTTGCGCGCTGCCCGGTACCAGCAAAGTCTCAGGCGGTACCATGCTACCCGGGTCAGCGAGAGAGCACTGGCAGTGGGCGACCTGGTCTTGCGCAGAATTCAGACGCATACCGGGTTGCAAAAGCTGTCTCCCCAGTGGGAGGGCCCCTTTAAGGTGGTCTCAGTCTCTCGTCACGGGGCGGTCAGGTTGGCCACTGAAGACGGGGAGGAGCTGGCAAACTCCCAAAACATATAACTCTTGCGCAAGTTCTATCCCTAAATTGGCTGTAAGTACAGAGCTATGTACCCCGACCAGTCGGTTTGTGTTTTCCTCTCCTGGGCTAGTCGGGGGAAGCCACTGTTTTAATTAAGCGTTCGTTTTCGTTCAAAATAGTTGTCGCCTTTGTTCTCTTTTTTCTGGTTTGCACCCCGATGGGCCGTGTCCGCATAATCGCCCTCAGTACCTTACGGCTCTCTGAATTCTCGACGGTAAAAGTCGAACCACTGGGTGAGCGTGGCGAGCAGGGATGGGCGATCGGATGGCTAATTTGGCATGGTTTTCAACACGGTCATGACGCTCAGGGTGTCCCCGTGAGAACCGGTGACTCAAACACCACTACCGAGAGCCTACTACCTTGCCACACCTCACCAAGTGTTCGGTCCCAAGAGACCGCGAGAGTAAGTAATTTCACAAGGTCCTAAGGTCCTGAGATAGCGATATTCCGGCCAAGAGGGATCCGGGCCCTGCACCCCAACTAACCCTTAAAGTGTGCGGTTGCCTTTTTGTTCATCCAGAACCAGCATAGTGGAGGTGCGGACATGCATCCAAACATAAGACGTGTGAAGGGAAGTGCATGCATTTATAAACAAGAATCTGACTTGCAGGAGTCTTTTACAGAGGACGACAAAACAAAAAAGCGGGCAAATCTAAGACTGGAGTCTTCACTCCTCATCCGCCATGGCTTCCGCGGCTGCCTGGTACTCTATCGGGTCGGCGTCCAGCCTAAGCGCCACGTCCTCGGCAACTGCTTCCAGCGCCGGGTTGACCATCTTGAGCTGATCGGCGACCTGCTCGGCGGTGTTGCTGACCTGTGCCTCTCCGCGGGCCCAGTCCCCTTCCACTCCCTGGATGGCTGCCAGGGGGTCGAAGTTGGTGTCCCGGCTGGCGCAGCAGGCGAGCACGTACGTCGTTGTGGCCGCCGCGACTGCCCGCCCCTCTTGGTTGGACCGGGTGGCTAAGGCGCCGGGCAGGTGGGTGAGGAAGTCGGCGATTCGGCCCATGCAGAAGGCATAATGCCGGGCCGTCTGCTCAAGGGGGGCCGGTTGCTCCAGCCCCAATGGCGCCAAGCTGGCCACCATCCGGTCGAAGGCGGGGCGCAGCATGGAGGTGGTCTCGGTTTCCGCGCGGAGTCGCTCACCCTTCTCTTCGTCGCGCTCCCGGGTGATCGCCTCGACGTGGAGGACTCCTTGCTCCCTCTCCTGCTGCAGATCCCGCTCCAACCGCTCCGCTTGGCCGCGCTAGTCCTGCGCCTCCTTGTAGAGGCGGTTGTTTTCTACGGTGGCCTCCCTCAGCCTGGAGTGCAATTCGCCGAGGGCGGCCAGCAGAGTGCAATTCATCGCTAGGCGGCCGCTCACGCTGGAGTGCAATTCGCCGAGGGTAGCCAGCAGAGTGTTCGCGTCCGCCGAGGGGACTGAGGCATTAGGGGCCTCCGTAGTGGGTGGCAGGCCCATCCCACCTTTAGGCGGTAAGACGGTCGTCCCTGCGGCGGCCACCTGGAGGTCACCGGGGTCGCCTCGCTGCTCGACCGCCGCAGTTGGCGCTGCCGTGGCCGCTGCAGTGCCCTAGTCGCCTCCGGCTGGGGCGCTTGAAGTGGTCGCCCGGAAGAAGGTAAAAAGGAGGTAAGCCTCTCAGATTAAAAGAACTTAACAATCTGCTGTGTGTTGGTTTAAGTACGCAGCAGAAGGCCTCCTGAAACGAGGCACGGTCGGGGTGAGCGTCAGTCCCCCTCACGGCGCCCGATCTTTGGCACTTCGCCGGCTGTCTGATTAGCGCAAGCGAAGAGCTGGGGCGGTGGGTCGAAGTGGCGGATCGACTGCTTGGCGGCGGAGGAAGGACCGGTGCTGGCGGAGCTATGGTCGGAGCAGCGCCAACTTCAACCACCTCAACGGGAGCAGTTGAAGTTGCAGCTGCGGCCGCCGTAGAGATCCCCTCCCCGGTCGAGCCCTGCGAAGCGATCGTGGTCGTCGCGCCCCCTGGCGTGACGCAAACCCTCTTGGGGCTGGCACCAGGGCGTCGTCGTCAGCAGGGCGCTTGCCCCTCCCCTGGTCGCCGGCTGGAGGAGGGTCCCGGATCGTCAACACCCCTTGTCGGGGCGTGTTCACCAGTCCCATGGCGTCCATGGTGGGCATGGCACGGGTGATCGCCACGCGCTCTCGGGGCTCCACTTGGCAGAGTGGGAGCACGCCCACCGAAAAAGGCGGGACGGAGCTAGAGGTGCCCAGCAGCCCCATCCAGGAGTCGATCTTTGCGGGGGATAGGTCCCCTGCTGCTGAAAAGAAAAAAGAAGAACGAAACCATCGTTAGCTCAGCGGTAGTCGCAAAAGGCACCAGAAAGAAAGAAAAACAAGTGACCTACCTCCGGGATCTGTTCAGGTCATGTCGACGGGGCCCGTGTACTACCAAGCAGGGCGAGCACGGCGGCGCAGGGGACTGATTCTCCAAGAGATGTAGTCCCGGAGAACCATGCCTCCCGTCAGGCCCGCTGTCCGCAGCTGGTCCACGCGGGCCAACATCGTCCGGAGCTCGGGCGTCTCGTCGACGTGCGCTCCCCAGGTGGGGCTGCTGATCGCTGGCCCAGTTGGCAACTCCAGGACTTCTACGCCGCTGTCGTCCGCGACGTAGAGCCACTCGTTGCACCAAGTCTTTCAGTTGAAATGGAGGTCCAGCGGAATGTAGCGTGAAGCCGCGCCATCCCGAAGGCGGAGCTGGCAGCAGCCCGCCGGGGTGGAGCTATCCTTGGCCGCGTGCAAGGAGTAAAAGAAGCGAAAGAGCGGAAGGTTGGGGGCCACCCCCACGAACATCTCATAGAAGTGGGCAAAGACAGCAAGGAGGAGGATGGAGTTAGGAGGAAGGTGAATGTTGTGGATGGAGTAGAAGTTGAGGATGGCGAGGTAGAAGTCAGAGATCGGCGGGAGGAGACCCACCAGCATCGCCCAGCTGAAGAAGATCACTTCTCCCGGGCTTGGGGCGTGAGTGGTCCCGCAGTGCGGACGGTGCCAGTGCCCGGAGATGTCTGGAAAACCTCGCGGCGTCGGCATCCTCGACGGTCGACGGAGGGAGCAGAGGTGCCGGAGGCGCCATGAGAGCGAAGAAGAGAAGGTGCAAGAGGGAGGCGGTGCGCAGCGAAAAAGCAGTTTGCAAAGAAGCAAAGCTTAGGGCTTAGTAGTTGGGTGAGGCTGAAAGGAAGAAACGAACCGCTCCCTAGTGGTCGCTTATATATATATAAGTGCGTGGAGGAATGCTTCGGTGGAAGACCCGAAGGGACGCAGCGATTCGACGGCGGGAAACTCAAAAAGTCAGTAAAGGCAAGGGCGTGTTCCCAAGGCCCGCGCAGGTTATGAGGCGGGAGTGGCTGCACGCTCCGCCTCGATGCCCGGAAACGGCGGCGGCATTTAAAGCCGCAGCGTTACGTGGGCACTTATTATGGACCCACCCGGGAGACTGAGCCGCTTTTTCCAAAAAGTATAAGGGCACTCCAGGGTGGGTACGGGGGCTACTGTCGGTGTATTGTACACCAGGGTGCCCACTACACCTGAGTAAGAGCCGCCGAGCGGACAGGTGGCGTCCAGGCCACACCGCTGGCGGTCAGTAAGGTAACCGCCAATGACAGTGGCGACCAGCCACGCGGCGTCGATAAGGTGGCCGCCCAGCGGATAGGTGGCAACCAGGCCACGCCGCTGGCGGTCAGCAGGGTGATCGCCCAGCGGACAGGTGGCGACCAGGCCATGCCACTGGCGGTCAACAGGGTGATCGCCCAGCGGACAGGTGGCGACCAGGCCACGCCACTGGCGCTCAGCAAGGTGGTCGCCAGGCGGACTCACGGCGCCCAGTCCACACGCTGGTGCCCAGCTCCCGAGGGCACCTAGTAACCTATGCCACCACACGGAAGGTCAAAAGCATTTAATGCGTATCGTGTGCATTAAATGGGGGTAATGATGGACATAGTATGGCAGCGTGTGTTCCCAACTCGCGCCATTACTGCGAGTGATGTCACGATGCAATTTCCCACCCCGGCAGAGCGGGCGGAGCCGGCAGGCGCGGGGCCCGAGGTGGGGGAGAGGATGGCTGTGCCAGGGCATTAAGTGTGCTGGAAGAACAGTGATAGGTGCATTAAATGCGACGTGGCAGTGTACTTAGTGTGTTGTACTATTGTAAGCCCCATGTGCCCCAGCCAGCTCGAGTATAAAAGGCAGCTGGGGTGCATGGGAGAGGAGGTTGGATCTTTTAGATTGTTTCATCCTCCTTTGGGGTTAGAGTCCTTGAGTTCCATGTCCCTGGTTCTTTCGGTTTCTCCAAGAACACAAGCAAGAATAAGACAAGCAGGACTAGGTCTATTACTCGTGAGGAGGGCCTGAACCTGGGTAAACCCGAGCGTCTTCTTGTGAGCTTCACCTCCGCTTCCTTTCCACCGTATCTCGAGCAACCTCCACGAAAGCCCCTTGTTCGGACTTCTTACGCCCCTCTTCGGAAGGGGTCTGTTAGCTCATACGCTGACAATACTCATGGCATAAACTTAATCATTCTCTTTACACAACTTAGCATACTCATTGCTCAATATAACCATAATCCTTCAATCAAATTTTGAAAGCAAAAGAAGAAGTGACAAACAACATTAAACCGAAAACATCAGTTCACACTTGCATCTACCCGTGAGGAGCGGGGTGACGCGAGGAGGAAGCCGTACCCTAGGCTACTCCACCGGAAATTAAATAACAATTGCAATACATTAACTCAAATACTAAACAAGATTCAATCAAACATAGCGCAAGAACGTTCTAACCTAAATCTACCCCAAAACGAATCCCACAATGCGACCCGAGACAGCGATCGCTCAAACAAGCGTAACTTCAATTTTGCTACACAAAAATTCGCGTTCTTGGACTCCAAACGACCGCAAGAGGATAAACTAGGATTATCACAAAGCCAAATAAGATGGAATTCTCAAGCAATCCCAGATTTGAAACAAACACAACCTACATGCATAAATCTCATTTCTGGACAGCAAGCACAAAAAAAGGCGTAATTCTAAATGGTTTAGTGAAAGTTTATGTTCTTCGATTCTAATTAACCAAAAGAGACCAATATAAAGTTACCCCACTACCCCCACAAATAGGAACTATGGTTAAAGCCCACAAAATGTTATCTAATCAACAGAGCTACTGTGACTGCACAGAAAAATTCCAATTTCTGGACAGCAACTTTGAACCAACGTAACTTTTGATTCCGAACTACAAATCAAGAAAAAAAGTACATATCCTTAAACTAAAGAAAATTTTATGCACTTCTCTAGGGAAATGGAAGGGCTCAATCGGCCTCTAGCTAAGCCTACATCGCAGTTGAAGATTTCAGCCCACAGAATCAGCCACTCAGGATAGACAGCAGTAAAAGTGGCATAACTTTCAACTGGTTTACCGGATTTTTGCATTATTATGCTTCAATTAAAGTGGAAAGGGAGATATACAACAAACTCTACAGCCGACTGAGCATTTGACCAACCTAGGAACCCTGAAATCGAGCTGCAACACAGACAAAAAATCTGCTCGAATATGGATTCTAGGTTTCCCTCCAAATCTGCCAGTTTCCCTCCACAAATTTCATTCCTAGAAACCCTAGAACCACTCCTAACCAGGCTAGGACCTCCATGGCTGAGCACACAAGGTCAAAGATCCAAGACATACCTCTCAAACCAAGGAGAGGGATGAGAGGAGCTGCTGCTGCCGGCTGGAAGGGGAGGCGCCAGCTAAGAGGGGAAGGAGGAGGTGCCACCGGCCATGGGGGTGGAGGAGCACCTTGCTGCAGCTGGGGGGAGGAGAAGAACCCTAGAAGCTTGGTGCTTGTCGGCGTTTTTTTACGATAGGATCCTCCCACGGGGGAGGTTTTAGTTCGGTTTGGGGGTGTGCTTAGCGGATACTTAACCTGGTCACTCTCTCCCTACCGTCCCGGAGAAGATAAACAGTAGACACACTTGATTTTCACAGGTTCGGCCCCCAAGGTGGGTAATAGCCCAACGTCCTGCCTGAAGTCTTGGTTATTCTTGAAGAAACGAAGTCCTCCCCTCCCCTCCATGCACCAAGCCACCCTTATATATCCCTGGTCAGTTTGGGCAAGTGGGGGGACAAAATTACGCCGCTGCGCGACTCATTAATTACATTTCATTAATGTCGTCCCATCTTGGGGCCTCCTTCTTTGTGCCGCTACACTACAAGCCGTCAGGGCTACGCGCTTCCCATGACGGACCAGACGTGGTAAGTCAGGGAAAGGGCCTGTCGCCACACCCCGCATTAAATTCCCTGACGCCATCCCCCATGGGAGGCTTCTGGGCGAAGCTTTCTTCAGCTACATGTCCGGTGACGCCACGTGGCCCTCCTCGCCCGGCGAGGAGAGCTTGGGAGCTCTGATCGCCATGTAACCACGTGGGCCTCCTTGACCCGCGAGGAGGGCTTAGGAACGTTGCTCGCCACGTAGCCACGTGGGCCTCCTCGCCCTGGGAGGAGGGCTTAGGAACCCTGGTCGCCCTCACCGAGCGTTCAGCCATTGAGGGGTGGGTAGTGGCCATCGGGGTAGCTTCCTACGTGCTAGCGTGCTGTGCCAGCCACGACGCCTCCTTCAACGCCATGGCAACAGTCGCTGGCATCGAAGGAGACGAGGCGGCGGCACGAGCCTGCGTGCAGGAAGCTGCAGAGTTCGTCGCTGGGCAGATGCAGGTCCAACCCCCGACAGGCCTCGCCCCTCCAGCCGAAGATGCTGAAGAGGGCGGGGGGGACGCCGAGGACGCAGCAGCAAATGGTGCCAACAACCAGTAGCCTTTGCCAGGCCACTGGCTTAGTCTTCCTTTGTCTTTATTTTTTGTAGTTTGTAATCATGAAACTTATTAGACTTTTGGGCACTATTCAAAGTATTCATGTTACCTTCTTGTTTGCCAATTATGCTTGCTTATACTTCCTAACTTCGATGAAGGGCGGCCAGTTCCCAACCCACTGGACAAAGTTGAATTAGCTCACCAAAGGATGTTGGAGATACCTGGTCGCCTTAGCGAAAAAAGGCTTGCTGCACACAATGTCATCCATTAGGTAGCGCCAAAAAGGGTTTTCTTCCCACGAGTTGGGGTTTTTGGGCATAAAGCCGCCGTAACTTCTTTCCTCCGCATGCACCGTCTTCTGAGGGGACTTAGACTTTTTTGTGTTTTGGAATTAGGCTTCGCGGGGCTGCGTGTAAGGAAACGGGGGAGCCAGGGGCGAGGGACTTAATGGTGTCAGCGGAGCTGGCCGTCTTACGAGATCGGGCCACGCGCAACCCTTGGTCGCCCGACCTTGTACGACTTAGGCGCCGGAAGCAACCGTTTTTCACAAAAAGGGAAACCTCGCGCTAAGTCCCCGCGCGTGGTAGGCTATGGTTCCAAAGCTAACTGGTGCTTACGCTCTAAGTGACATGGAATTACGCTTGCGGGGCTGCGTGTAAGGAAACATGGGAAGCCAGGGGCAAGGGACTTAGCGGTGTCGGCGGAGCTGGCCGTCTTACGAAACAGGGCCGCGCGCAACCCCTGGCCGCCCGACCTTGTATGACTTAGGCGCTGGAAGCCACCGTTTGTCTAAGAGGGAACAGCCAATATAACTCTGAACCAAAGGCAACCACGGTACAAATTTCTTCTTGGTATGCGCAGGAAAGGAGATAAAGGATTAAAGTAAAGATACTTTTGGAACCAAACACTCCCCTGTCGGACGATAGTCGCCGGAAGGGTTGGCCTTCGACCGCTAAGCATTTACATATTTAGGGGTAGAACTTCCGCAGCAACTCGATGTTCAGGGAGTTCGCCAGCTCTTGGCCTTCCTCAGTCGCCAACCGGACGGTGCCTGGTCGCGACACTGAGATTACCTTGAAGAGCCCCTCCCAGCTGGGAGACAACTTGTTGCGACTGACGTGTGTTTGAACTCTCCGCAACACTAGGTCGCCCGCCACCAGTGTCCTCTGGCTGACCCGAGAGGCGTGGTAGCGTCAGAGACTTTGCTGATATCGGGCGGCCCGAACTGCAGCCCGGTCTCTTGTCTCTTCCAACAAGTTGACATCTTCTCGTCGAAGATCCTCTTGGCCTTCTTCTGTGAAGGCCGCCACCCGCGGGGATCCGAACGTCAGTTCGGAGGGAAGAATAGCTTCGGCACCGTAGACCAGAAAGAACAGCGTCTCGCCAGTCGCCCGGTTTGGTGTGGTATAGAGGGACCACAACACGGCGGGGAGTTCTTCTGTCCACGTGCCCCTCGCTTCTGGAGCCTGTCGAATGCTCTTGTCTTGAGGCCCTTAAGTACCAGCGCATTGGCACGCTCCACCTGACCATTGCTCCCGGGATGCGCTACTGACGCGAAGCATACCTTGGTGCCCATTTCTTCGCAGAAGTTCAAGAAGACTGCACTGGTAAATTGTGAACCGTTGTCGGTGATAATTCGATTGGTGACCCCAAAGCGGTTGAAGATCCCGCGGATGAACTTGATGGCAGCAGGGGCCGTGATGGCGCGCACTGCTTCGGCTTCAATCCACTTGGTGAATTTGTCGATTGCGACGAAAAGGTGGGTGAAGCCTCATGAGGCCCGTGGAAACGGTCCCAGAATATCCAAGCCCCAGACCGCGAATGGCCACGAGAGGGGTATTGTCTGGAGGGCCTAGGCAGGGCGATGTGTGCGCTTAGCATGAAATTGACATGCAGCACATCGTCTTACCAGCTCGCAGGCATCCTGGAGGGCTGTGGGCCAGTAGAATACCTGATGGAACGCTTTGCAGACAAGCGTCCACCCGGATAGATGGTTTCCGCACACGCCCCCGTGGATTTCAGAGAGTAGGGAGCTCACCGCTTCCCGAGTGATGCATCTCAGCAGAAGTTCTCTTCAACTCTGGCGATATAGGTCCCCACCTACTAGAGTACAGCACTTAGCCCTTCGTGCTATCTTCTCAGCTGCAGCATCATTGTCGGGGAGCACTTGGTCTTGCAGGAAGGCCAGGATAGGGGCCATCCATACTTCTTCCCTGCCAAGTGTGGCGACCAGATGGTCACACAGGTACTCCGCTTGGGCGAGCGTTTCCCCTGACGCCGCCGTAGCGAGGCTGGTGCTCTCTATCCCGGAAAGGCGGGCCCCGGGCCACTCACCACCGTCGGGAGCAGAACGCCACTCGCCGATGCCGGGGGCTGCCTGCCGCACTTCAACATCGGGGGCTAAGACACCAGCACCATTGTCCCCATCAAACCCAGGGGCCACAATGGTCGATCGAGGTGGACACCCTTTGCAGCCCTCGACCAGAAGAACACCTTCGCCGCAGCCCCCGGGGACAGGGGCGGCGTCGGACAGTTGCGTGGGTCCTCCTCCGAGGGCCCCGACCAGAAGAACACTGTCGTTCCTACCTTGTTCAGGAGCTACGACAGACGACCACTGAGGTCCTCTCACGAGGTCCCGAGTCGGAGCTGTACCACCGCGCGTGCCTTGTTCAGGTGCAACGGTGGTAGCTTGCAATGATCCTTCTTCGAAGGCCCCTACCGGACACGTCCCACTGCTCTACTCCTACCTTGTTCAGGGGCTGCAGTGGACAGTTGAGGGGATTTCCCTTGGAGGGCTTCAACCGGACTCTCAGCGTCGTTTCCACCCTCGCCGGGGATAGCAATGGATGGCTGAGACAGTCTTTCCTCAAAGATTCCAGTTGGAATGAACGATCTGGATGAAGCAAGCTGAGACAGATCGTCCGCCAGATGGTTGTCTCGTCGAGGGATATGGGTAAAACCTAGCCCATCGAAATGGCGCTCCAATCTTCGGACTTCCAACATGTAGGTAGCCATGATCGGGTCGGAGCATTGGAACTCCTTGCACACCTGGTTGATCACCAGCAGAGAGTCTCCCTTGACTTGAAGGCGTCGAATTCCCAAAGCTGCAATGGTGCGCAGACCTGCTAGCAGCCCTTCGTACTCAGCAATGTTGTTAGTGGCCTTGAAGTCAAGGACGATCACGTACCGGAGGACGTCACCAGTTGGGGCAATCAGGACCACCCCAGCCCCCGCGCCTTCGAGCCTGAAGGAGCTGTCGAAGAATAGCACCCAGGGGGAAGGAACGGGGTCTTCTTCATTCTCTGAAGCGGCGGGAGTCCATTCAGTAACGAACTCCGCCAGTTTTTTACTCTTGATGGCGATGCGGGGAACAAACTTGAGGCAAAACTCTCCAAGTTCCACCGACCACTTGGCAATACGGCCCTCCGCTTCCTGGTTGTGGAGGATCTCCTTCAACGGGTAGGCCGTAACAACCACCACCTCTCGCCCCTAAAAATAATGCCGTAGCTTCCTAGATGCCACCAGGGCAGCGTATAGCATCTTCTGGGCCTGCGGATATCGAGTTTCCGCATCATGCAGCACCTTGTTGACGAAGTAAACTGGCTTCTGAACATTATTCCTCTCCGCCACCAGGACATCGTGAAGGATCGTTATTTTTGATCCAGTTGATTTTGATGATGAGTATTTGAAAAAGATTTGAAACCAGTTTGATATTTCGACAAGATTTATTTTTTGGTTTCTTTATTTGAAAAGATCTGAAATCAGTTTGATTATTTGAAAAGCTTTTTGATTTTTGCAAAGGTTTTTGTTCGTGTTTTGAAATCGTGTTCTTAGAATATTTAATGCAATGCACTCCTGTGAGTGGTTGCATGGTTTAATGTGAGTCAAGTCGCGGACTTGTGCTCGGAATCGTTTTGTGGTTTGTTCATGTGCAGGTATTGCTCGAGAGCGAATGTGGTCGATGACGGGACTGGAACTAGGTTCATGGAGGAACTGAGGTTCGGGACTAGGTTCAGGGGGAACTGAGGTCTTGGTGGTCAAGGATGTCATGCGGGACGTTCGGGCTAAGAGAATGGTGCACATGAAGAATGGTTAGTCACGTGAGAATGGCATGAGGTCATTCGCGTGCAAAGTGTTAGTCACGTGAGTATGGTAGGGTTGCCATACGCGTGCAAGAGTTGTACTCGACCAGGTTGGGCCAAGTGGAGTTGTGTTGAATACATGCTCTTTCTAGGATTAGGAGTGGGAATCCTTCTAGGATTAGGAATCCTTCTAGGATTAGGACTCCTTCTAGGATTATGTGTGTTTGCCTTCTTTAAATAGAGGGGTTGCCTCCTGTTGAAGGCAATCAAGCTTTGAGCAAGCTTTAGGGTTGTACTCTTTTGTTTGGAGTATTTTAGACAAAAGAAAGGAGAAATAAAGATCAAGTTCATCAAATCTTTCGGCGAGCTACAATTCTAGTTAGATTTATTCTCGCCATCTTCTGGAACAGTAAGCTTGCGAAGGTCATAACTTTTGATCCGTAAGTCCGATTGAGCTGATTCTTTTTGTGTTTGATTCGTATTGGAATCTAGTTTCATGTGTCCAAATTTCAGATCGATCGGACGGTTGGATCTCTGGGAATTCGCGTTTTACCAAACCTCTATCATTCTGTTTTTTTCGAAAACGAGGCAATTATTTGGTTCTATTTTGGGGTAAACTTTTAATAGATCAAGAATTTGGTTTTAGCTTCCGCACAATCATTCACCCCCCCCTCTGATTGCTATATTCGGTCCTACACATCGCTTACCACCGCAGGGGTGGCGGCTATGTACAAAAGCAACTGCTCGCCGGGCTGAGGGGTGACCAGTACCGGTGGTGAGGAGAGGTATTGCTTTAGGTCTTCAAAGGCCAGTTGAGCTTCCTCCGTCCACTCAAAATGGTTAGTCTTCTTAAGTAGCTTGAATAGAGGCAAGCTTCTTTCTCCCAACCGGGCGATGAAACGCCCGAGGGAGGCCAGTCGACCCACCAAGCACTGAGCTTGCTTGAGTCGAGTGGGCGGTTTCATATGCTCAATCGCTGCTATCTTGTTGGGGTTAACCTCGATGACACGATTGGACACGAGGAACCCCAACAACTTCCCGGAAGGCACTCCAAACACACACTTCTTGGGATTGAGTTTCAGTCCATTCTTATGAAGGTTGGCGAAGGTTTCCTCCAAGTCCTCAATGATCCCTTCACCTTTCTTGGTGTTCACTACCAGGTCGTCCACATACACCTCCAGGTTGCGCCCAATTTGGGGGCGGAACGTGGCGTGCATGGCACGCTGGTAGGTTGAACCCGCATTCTTCAACCCAAATGGCATTTTGATATAGCAATGCACGCCCATAGGGGTGACGAATGTGGTCTTCTCTTCGTCTTCAGGGGCCATGCTAATCTGGTGGTACCCGGAGTACACATCCAGAAAGCACAGCAATTCGCAGCCTGCGGTCGAGTCGACAATGAGATCAACTCGAGGCAGTGGGTAAGGGTCCTTGGGGCAGGCCTTGTTGAGGTCGGTGAAGTCGACACACATTTGCCACTTCCCGTTGGACTTCCTTACAAGTACAGGGTTGGCGAGCCACTCAGGGTGAGAGACCTCGAGAACGATCCTTGCGCTCAGAAGTTTTTCTACCTCCTGCTGGATGGCATCTTGCCGCTCGGGGGCCTGTCTCCGAATTTTCTGCTGGATAGGCTGCGCACCGGGCAGCGTCGCCAATCAGTGCTCGATCACCTCCCTGGGGACCCCGGTCATATCGGACGGGTGCCAAGCAAACACGTCAGAATTAGACCAGAGGAAGGTGACGAGCGCGTCTTCCTATTTGGCGCTGAGGCTGGCGCCTATGGAGACGCTCTTCCCGGGCTCGCCCTCCCTCAGGGACACCGCTCGCAGGTCACCAGCCGAGGCGAGTGAGGTGCGGTTCTCCGCCTGAGGGGCACCGAGGGATGCTACCTTATCACGGCCAGAGCAGGTGGCGCCGACCACGTCCATATCCATCGAATCCTTGTGGCAGCGTAAGGCTTCTGCCCTGTCCACTTGGATGGTGATGGGACCAGTAGGTCCTAGAATCTTCACCACCATATAGCCATAATGGGTTACCGCCATGAACTTGGCCAAGGTAGGTTGGCCAAGCAAGGCGTTGAACGGGAGGTCGAAGGCGACGACCTCGAGGTCTACCATCTCTGTGCGGTAGTTGCTTTCCTTCCCAAAAGTGATGGGGAGGCGCACTCATCCCAGGGGCATCAAGCCGAAAATAGGCAAAGTAGGCTCCATCTCCTAGAGGGGGATCTGGAGCTTGATAAAGGCCCGCTCAGACAGGAGATTAATCGAACTCCCTCTGTCCAGCAGTACCCGACCCAGTCTTACATTCCGGACCGTGGGCGAGACCACGAGGGGAAGGCTACCCAGGCCGGCGGTACTCTTAGGATGATCGGCCTGACTGAAGGTGATCAGCTCCTCCGACCACTTCAGCGTTCGGCACGCTCCTGAGCCTGTCCCCGCGGTGTACACCTCCCTCCACTGCCATTTGAATGCCGTGCTGGAGGGGTAGGTGGCGGATCCACCATTGATGTACACCACGGTACGGTCCACCCGCTGGAATCCCAACGGAGTGGAATCTTTGTCTTTGTCTCGTCGGGGGCAATGATCCTTCAGCCGTTGCTCCACAATTTCGCTCACGTCTGGACAACGCGCCAAGTCGTGCGAGTGGGTTTGGTGGATTGGGCAGAAGGATTTGCCCCCATCGTTTTCACGGTCATCGGGACGGTGAGCATGGTGGTCATCCCGCCGGTCAGGGCGGTCGCGTCTCTGTCCAGGACGGTCATCCCGCCGGGTAGGGCGGTCGCGTCTTTTGGGCCGGTTGTCCTGACGGGGGCGCTCGGCGGCCAAGACCCGCCTGGTCTCGCCCGCATCGCGCTTCTTCTTTGTCGGGACCCCGAATTTGCAAATCCGGACCCTCTGTGTATTCAGCACTAGTCCAGGAACGCGCTAGTGCACACAGTCTTCACATTGGTAAATATCACAATCATACCAATCGATACTAATAAAGTACTTTTATTTAAATAACCAAACTGGTTACTCGACCTTATGGTCAAGTCACAAATGCACGCCTCGCAGGGCGAAACTTATTAAGAGAGAAATAGTAGCAGCGGAAAATCAAATAACTTCGTGGCGCCATCCAGTATACCACAGGCAACTGACTGGGCTCGCTTCCCTAAGTAGACGGTTCCTCTTGGAGTTCCTCCTCCAAAGCTGGTGTAGTCTCCTCTTCAACTGGTGTTGTATTGTGGCAAGGGTGAGTACTTGGTACTCAGCAAGTCATGCACAGAATGCAGGCTAATATACTATATGCATGGCTTGGTACAAAGGAATAGCTCAAGGTATATTTGCAGAAAACAGCATTTAACAAGTATCATAAGTAGATTCGAAAGCAGTAGTAACAAGTAAAGCATAGATAACTTTTCAAGGAGTTTAATAAACATCTTTCCCATCCTAATGCACATTTCCATCAACATCATTATTAATCCAACCCAACCTTTCAAATCCAAGTTATTTTTGAGAAAATCTAACCCTTGACTGTAATTCCCGAGCGATGTCCAATACCGCGGACACGGCTATTCGAATAGATTCTACACTCTGCAGAGGTTATGCACTTTACCCACAAGATACAGTCAAACACCACAAAGGCGAGTTCCCGTAACAAAGTCTTTTGGAAACCTCTAACAATACAAGTGGTCCTCCCCGGTTATTGCGCACTAACCCTTCCCTTAGCTAAGGCGAAGTCTAGGCCAATCAACCGTTAGATGGGTACCTGGCCTCGGCCCAGACGCTCCCCCGTACAACTTACACAAAGGGTGTAGGTGACCTCCTGAGGTCCCACAGGTACGTTATTAGCAACTTAGTCAACTAGGTCCGTCCCATTACAGACATGTGGTTGCACGTTAGACCCAGTTCAAAGGCTTGCAAGGTTAAGTCCTTAGGGTGACCAGGGCAAGACTACCCGAAGAACCAAATCAACATCCCCAATGCCACAACTGGCCCACCTGATTATTCTTGCCACATGCCCCGGTCAAAAACTATTTATCAAACCCCAGTTGATTACCATGCACCACGTGCCATCAACATCACATGATACCTTCCAAAACAGGTTCAATATATCATTAATTCAATATTAACATTTGATTGTCCAAAACCATGTCATGAGCACGTAGCAGGTCTAAGCAGTTTACTACAACGGTCTAAAACCCATGTTGGCAAGTTAATAATGTCCAACTAGTAAACCACAACTAGGGTGACAAGGGTCATGGCACATATTTAAATAATCAAGGTGTCATACAGCAAATTGGTATTTATCTAACCCCCATATTTAAATAAAGTATTTTTCTAATTGAACTAGCATGCAATAGGTTAAATCAAAATAGATTTCGAAATAGGATCAACATGGTCAAAGCACAACTTGCCTTCAAAAAGTACTTGTTCTTGGTCTTGAGTTGGATCCTGAGTCAATACTTCTCCTTCAAATCCTTCCGGCACTTCAACGTCTACTCGTAAAGCGTGCAAATAGCAAATACACGAATAAACAATAGGCAAAAAGTGTCCAAACATCCAAATAAAATCCATAAACAGAGAGAACATAATTTTATGAATTTTTAGAAACTGGAATCGTCAAATTTGGAGTTAAAATGCAAAAGTTATGATTATTTAAAGTTTAAATAATCAATTAAATAATTTTACAGAGAAAAACTTTAGTCCAAAAATTAAATAAAATTCATATTTAGGTAGGTCTCAATTTTATACAAATTTAGAAATTTGAATCACTCAAATCGGAGTTGAAACGCAAAAGTTATAAGCGTTTGAAGTTTGAAACAAAATATGAAATTATTATTTCGAATTAATAAATCATTTTCTTTTTCGGAAATTAATTATTGCGTCAGCCTGGACACGTGGCAACCGCTGATTGGTTGGATGACGTCAGCCGGTCCATGGACTTGGTCCATGCTCGGCTCGGGTCTACCGTGGACTCGGTCCACGGCTCCACGTGTCACTGACATGTGGGTCCCCCTCGGGTGACGTCATTGGCGTCGGTAGGGCTCACCACGGTGCTGACAGGTGGGTCCCATGGGTGACGTCATTCTTGGCGTCGGCGCCGCATTGGGACGGCCGACATGGAGCCCGCCATGACGTCAGCGTGACGTCATGGTGCGGTTTGGCCGGGCCGCTGACATGCGGGCCCCGCGTGTCAGCGTCACCTTCACGTAGCGTGGGCGGCCGCGGCGGTCACCTTCGGACACGTGGCTAGATCTCGACCGTTGATTTGAAAATCAACGGTCCAGATTGGATCTGGACTCACGCGTTTGGGGTGAACGCGGTTGATCCGGACCGTTGGATCTAGATCGGACGGTCAAGATTGGATCTAGTGGTTTTGGACAGAATCTCACCGTGAGATGACGTGGCGTGATCTGGGACGTTGGATCTTGATCGGACGGCTGAGAAGCTTCGAGCGACGGCGATGGCGTGCGGCGGAGCTGGCCGGCCGGAGCTAGGGACGGCGACACGGGCAACGGCGTTTGCGGCCTCCTCCGGCGAGGTGAGAGGTCCTTCGGTGCGTCTCGTCGCGGTGAGTCGGATCTGGGGTCAATGGCGGCGGGGCGGCGACGGCGGCGGAATCAAGCGAACCGCGGCGGAGGGTGCTACGACTCCGGCGAGCGCAGCACGTCGAAACGCTGCGGCGGCGGCAGCTAGGGCAACGGCTGCGCAAGGTCAAGGCGATCCTCGGGGTGTGATCCGGGCATTAAATAGCCTCGGCTTCCGCGCAGAAAACGGAAACCTAGTTCCCCACGGCGGCGGACGCGGCGGCGGAGTCCGGCTCGGACTCGGGCGGAGACGACGACGGACAGCCATCCACGTGGCACGATCAGCGGCCACGATGCGCGCGCGGGATCGGATCCGGGCCGGATTCGATTGAAGCGGTACGGGAAAATCCTGACCGTTGGATCTTGATCCAACGGTTGGGATCGATTAGGTTTTAGAGCTGGTTCGGTCGAGTCACGTGGCTCGGGTCGGACTCGAGTCCGACTCGGGTTCCGACTCGGTCGGATGAATAGTACTTGACCCGACTTGATTTTCCAGCGATTTAATAATTAAAATAATTTCCAGTAATTCATTTAATTCATTAAAAATAGCAAAAGACTCTGAAAAATTCCAGAAAAATTCTGGAAAATATTTTAGGGTATTTGGGACTCAAATAAAATATTTCCAACAAAATTTTATTTGCAAAATTTAATTCTTAAATTATTTCAAAATGGAATAAATTCAAATAAATTCAAATAAATCCAAATAAATTCCAAAAAATTCCAAAAATTCACCAAAGTGCCAAATCACACATGAATTTAAGAAAAGCAAAATTTTGGGGTGTTACAAACCTCCCCCCTTAATAGAATCTCGTCCCCGAGATTCAGGGCTTACTAAAGGAATAGGTTTGGAAACTCTTTCCTCAAATCCTCTTCGCGTTCCCATGTTGCTTCACTCTCCGTGTGGTTGCTCCACTGTACTCTACAGAAACGGGTTGACTTATTTCTGGTCTCTCGATCCATAGTGTCCAAAATCTTTACGGGATTCTCCTTGTAAGTCAAATCTTCTTGCAACTCAATTGACTCTAGCGGTGTCTGTTCCTCAGGTACTCGGAGACACTTCTTCAACTGGGACACATGGAATACGTCATGTACTCTGCTAGCGATCGTGGGCAACTCCGGTGATAAGCAACTTCGCCTCTGCGGCTCAAAATCTTAAATGGTCCAACATAACGGGGTGCAAGTTTTCCTTTGGCATGGAACCTCTTAACTCCCCTGAGAGGCGTAACTCTGAGGTATACAAAGTCTTCTGGTTCAAAACTCAAGTCTCGGCGACGGTTGTCAAGATAACTCTTACATCGTGATTGGGCGATCTTCAACCTTTCCCTAATCATGGCAATCGCTCTTGACCTCTTGAAGAATATCAGGCCGAAGACATGGTGCTCACGGTCTCATTCCAATTCAATGGCGTCCGACAGGGTCGACCATACAAAGGCCTCAAAAGGTGACATCTGTAAACTAGCTTGGTAACTATTATTGTAATCGAACTCGGCATACGGCAAACTCTTATCCCAAGAGGTAGCATAAGCCAATGCACATGCTCTTAACATATCCTCCGAATCTGATTGACTCTTTCGGCCTGTCCATCCGTCATGCGGATGATAAGTCGTATCTTGAAGTTTAAACGGGTTCCCATGGCTTCATGCAACTTATTCCAAAACCTTGAGGTAAATTGGGTACCTCGTCCGATACAATCCTCTTTGGCACTCCGTGCAAGCAGACGATCTGATCATGTACAACTCGCTAACTTATCTCCCGAGTAGGTGGTCTTCACGGGGATAAAATGGGCTACTTTGGTCAAACGATCCACTATAACCCATATGGAGTCATAACCTCCTTGAGTCTTAGGCAAACCGGTAATGAAATCAATTCCGATTTCCTCCCACTTCCACTCGAGTATTTTCAGCGGCTGCGCAGTAATCCCGCTGGTCTCGATGCATTGCCTTGACTCTCCGGCATACATCGCACAATGCAACATGCTCGGCAACTTCACGCTTCATGCTTGGCCACCGAATCTTTCCTTCAAATCTCGATACATTTTGGCGCTTCAGGATGAATTGAATACTTGGAGTCATGTGCTTCCTCCAAAATCAGTTGCTTTAATTACTTCTTGTTGGGAACACAAATGCGATCCTTAATCCATAACGTGCCTTGATCATCCAACTTGAAGTCCTCTCGCCTTGCCTTCCTCCTTGATGGACTTAATCCTGCGGATCTTGTCATCATCCTTACATCCTTCCGGATCTGGTCCCCTAGGGT
Source organism: Rhipidocladum racemiflorum (assembly GCA_036346355.1). Classification (NCBI taxonomy): domain Eukaryota; kingdom Viridiplantae; phylum Streptophyta; class Magnoliopsida; order Poales; family Poaceae; genus Rhipidocladum; species Rhipidocladum racemiflorum. The sequence continues at coordinate 51,242,026 of CM070589.1, forward strand.
AGGCTTTACTTCCAATGCGGCCAGGAATCCGCTAGGTACCACCTCAATCTTCATTCTCTGGAACTCCTCACATAGCTCATCCTGACTTGTGGCTAGCAACATGCTCACAGTGTGGCTTTTCTGACTCAAGGCATCGGCAACTACGTTGGCCTTTCCGGGATGGTAATGGATTCCAACATTGTAGTCCTTGATCAACTCTAACCATCTCCTTTGCCTCATATTCAGATCCGACTGGGTGAATATGTACTTAAGGCTCTTATGATCCGTGTATACTTCACATCTGTTTCCAATCAGATAGTGACGCTATATCTTCAAGGCATGCACTACGGCAGCTAACTCTAGGTCATGTGTCGGATAATTCTCCTCATGCGGCCTCAACTGCCTTGACGCATAGGCGACAACCTTTCCATTCTGCATCAGCACACATCCAAGTCCTTGGCGCGATACGTCACAATAAATATCAAAGCTTTGAGCAACATCTGGTAGAACTAATACCGGTGCTGATGTCATTCGCTTCTTCAGCTCCTGAAATCCTTTCTCACATTCTGACGTCCATGCAAACTTCTTCTCCTTCTTCAGCAATTGCGTAAGAGGTTTCGCAATTGTCGAAAAGCCTTCAATAAAACGGCGGTAGTATCCTGCCATTCCAAGGAAACTCCGGATCTGGGTCACAGTCTTTGGTTGCTCCCAATGTAACATGGCTTCTACTTTGCTTGGATCAACGGCGACTCCTTCTGCGGTCATTACATGTCCAAGAAACTCCACCTTGTCCTTCCAAAAATCACACTTACTAAACTTGGCGAAGAGTTGCTGTTCCCTCAGCTTTTCCAAAACTCGCCTTAAGTGTTCGGCATGTTCCTCCCCTGTCTTGGAGTAGATTAGGATATCATCTATGAACACGACAACAAACTTGTCCAAATATTCCATGAACACCTTATTCATCATATTCATGAAATATCTTTGGCGCATTCGTCGAGACCAAAAGACATAATCAAACTCGTAATGTCCATATCTTGACGAGAATGCGATCTTGAATATCTTACGATCGGATCTTCAATCGATGGTATCCGATCTCAGATCAATCTTGGAGAAAACTCCGCTCCTCTCGGTGATCAAACAAATCATCAATCCTGGGTAGCGGGTACTTATTCTTCACGGTGACTTCATTGAGTGCACGGTAGTCAATGCACATCCTGAAACTCCCGTCCTTCTTCTTGACAAACAAAACTGGTGCTCCCCACGGCGACGAACTCGGTCTGATAAATCCTTTCTCCATTAACTCTTCCAGCTGTTTCTTCATCTCTACCAACTCCTCGGTGGACATCCGATAGGGTCTCTTTGCTATCGGTGCTGTACCAGGTACAAGCTCTATCACAAACTCTATGTCCCTGTCTGGCGGCATACCAGGTAGATCTTCGGGAAAAACATCTGGGTACTCATTCACTACTGAGACATCCTCTATGCTGATTGTCTTGGTACTGTTAACCATCATCTGTCCTTCTCTAACGGTAGTAGCTTGAAATTCCACTTTCTTTCCACACGGGCTCTCAACTGCGATAGTCCTTCGTCCACAATCCAATACGGCTTTGTGCTTGGATAACCAGTCCATTCCCAAAATAACATCTAAGGTCTGGGTCTCCAAAATAACCAGTCCATCTGTCGATTTGCTCTAAGTTTTAGAGATGAGGGGGAATCAAGAATAGACAAGTAATATGGAACTTATGCGGGGCGAAAGGTGTAACTTTAAGGTCCAACTTTATTATTGATATTAATAACTTGGTATGGTTGCTTACAATGCCTAAGGGCCTTGCAACACATACTGCACACTCAGCAAACAATGAAAATCCAAATCGAATCGACATCGGAGTCTAACGCCTAAAGGGTGACTCTTTATTCTATGACGCGACTCGGCGAAGGAGTCTCACTATAGAACCTATGCTCACTCATCGAGAAAACCTCCACGGCCTGGGTACGGATGCTGCGGCATAGGCGCGAAACGATTGCCATGTCCAAAGAATCGTGGTCATCTGTGGTAGTCGAAGAAGCGGTGTCCTCATCGAGATCCGACTCCTCCGGTCCGGCTCGTGTAGCTCAAATCTTGGCTCACAGTTGCAGTCCGTATAAAGCCATCTCCAACTCGTCAATCCTTCGTAGAAGGTGTGACACATACTCTTGAGCTTCCCGCCATCTGTTCTTCTCTGTTGTGATCTCCTTGCGGGCCTTCTGTAGCTCTTTGCTTGAATCATCGAGTACATCCTCCTGGGCGACAACAAGTCGTGCCAACTGTGTAACCATGGCATCCTCATCCTGAATTGCCTTCGGGTCAAGAAGGTTATTGCTGCGTGGATGATAACGGAACACCGTGCTCTCCAACTCTCTGGCGTAGATACGGGTAATGTGCCGCATCGCTCGTCGTGATACTTCTTGGATACCCATCTGCATTGTAGACCTCCTGGCAGTGCAGTGTATCGGGCGATTGCCTGGGCCCTTCTTCCTAGCAGGTACCTCAATCTTCACATCACAAGCCTTGATCAATCCTGCTTGTCTGATCACTTCCACTTGGTATTGCGGCTTCTCAAAATCTCCGAGAGTCTGAAGCATACGCCAAAGCTCCGCGGCGTGACCAACCTCTAGATCGACGTAGTTGAACTCTCCCTCCATCTGTCACAAGAGTGCTCACGTAAGAACTCAAAATTTTAAATCGTGACAAGGTAAGGGAATATTCAGCAAGAGACAAGGAAAGAGAGAAGGGGGTAAGTCGAGATGTCATTTCTTATCTTGACAAATTTTTAGCTTTAGAAAATAGGTTTTATCCTCACTACGACCATTCTAGCTTAGGGTTGAGCCTACGGTCAGTATGGCTCTGATACCACCTCTGTCGGGACCCCGAATTTGCAAATCCGGACCCTCTGTATTCAGCACTAGTCCAGGAACGCGCTATTGCACACAGTCTTAACATTGGTAAATATCACAATCATACCAATCGATACTAATAAAGTACTTTTATTTAAATAACCAAACTGGTTACTCGACCTTATGGTCAAGTCACAAATGCACGCCTCGCAGGGCGAAACTTATTAAGAGAGAAATAGTAGCAAATGAAAATCAAATAACCGTGGCGCCATCCAAAGATACCACAGGCAACCGATCGGGCTCGCTTCCCTAAGTAGACGGTTCCTCTTGGAGTTCCTCCTCCAAAGCCGGTGTAGTCTCCTCTTCAACTGGTGTTGTATTGTGGCAAGGGTGAGTACTTGGTACTCGACAAGTCATGCAGTAATGCAAAGCTAATATACTATATGCATGGCTTGGTACAAAGGAATAGCTCAAGGTATATTTGCGAAAACAAGACATTTAACAAGTATCATAAGTAGATTCAAAGCAAAGTAGTAACAAGTAAAGCATAGATAACTTTTCAAGGAGTTTAATAAACATCTTTCCCATCCTAATCCACATTTCCATCAACATCATTATTAATCCAACCCAACCTTTCAAATCTAAGTTATTTTTGAGAAAATCTAACCCTTGATCAGTAATTCCCGAGCGATGTCCAATACCGCGGACACGGCTATTCGAATAGATTCTACACTCTGCAGAGGTTATGCACTTTACCCACAAGATACACCAAACACCACAAAGGCGAGTTCAGTGAACAAAGTCTTTCGGAAACCTCTAACAATACAATTTGTCCTAACAGGTTATTTCGAACTAACCCTTCCCTTAGCTAAGGAGAATTCTAGGCCAATCAACCGTTAGATGGGTACTGGCCTCACCCAGACGCTCCCGCACAACTTACACAAAGGGTGTAGTTGACCTCCCGAGGTCCCACAGTGCACGTTATTAGCAACTTAGTCAACTAGGTCCGTCCCATTACTGAGACATGTGGTTGCACGTTAGACCAGTTCAAAGGCTTGCAAGGTTAAGTCCTTAGGGTGACCAGGGCAAGACTACCCGAAGAACCAAATCAACATCCCCAATGCCACAACTGGCCCACCTGATTATTCTTGCCACATGCCCCGGTCAAAAACTATTTATCAAACCCCAATTGATTACCATGCAGCACGTGCCATCAACATCACATGATACCTTCCAAAACAGGTTCAATATATCATTAATTCAATATTAACATTTGATTGTCCAAAACCATGTCATGAGCACGTAGCAGGTCTAAGCAGTTTACTACAACGGTCTAAAACCCATGTTGGCAAGTTAATAATGTCCAACTAGTAAACCACAACTAGGGTGACAAGGGTCATGGCACATATTTAAATAATCAAGGTGTCATACAAAGAAATTGGTATTTATCTAACCCCATATTTAAATAAAGTATTTTTCTAATTGAACTAGCATGCAATAGGTTAAATCAAAATAGATTTCGAAATAGGATCAACATGGTCAAAGCACAACTTGCCTTCAAAAAGTACTTGTTCTTGGTCTTGAGTTGGATCCTGAGTCAATACTTCTCCTTCAAATCCTTCCCAAGACTTCAACGTCTACTCGTAAAAGCGTGCAAATAGCAAATACACGAATAAACAATAGGCAAAAAGTGTCCAAACATCCAAATAAAATCCATAAACAGAGAGAACATAATTTTATGAATTTTTAGAAACTGGAATCGTCAAATTTGGAGTTAAAACGCAAAAGTTATGATTATTTAAAGTTTAAATAATCAATTAAATAATTTTACAGAGAAAAAATTTAGTCCAAAAATTAAATAAAATTCATATTTAGGTAGGTCTCAATTTTATACAAATTTAGAAATTTGAATCACTCAAATCGGAGTTGAAACGCAAAAGTTATAAGCGTTTGAAGTTTGAAACAAAATCTGAAATTATTATTTCGAATTAATAAATCATTTTCTTTTCGAAATTAATTATTGCGCCACCTGGACACGTGGCAACCGCTGATTGGTTGGATGGCGTCGGTAGATCCATGGACTTGGTCCATGCTCGGCTCGGAGTCTACCGTGGACTCGGTCCCACGGCTCCGCGTGTCAGCGACATGTGGGTCCCCTCGGGTGACGTCATTCTTGGCGTCGGCGCTCAGCGGCGGTGGGTCCCATGGGTGACGTCATTGTCGACGCCGACACATACGACATGCGGGTTCGCCATGGCGTCGTGGCGTCATGGTGCGGTTTGGCCGCCGGCCCGACATGCGGGCCCCGTGTCGGCGCCACACGCCGCGTGGGCCGGCGCTGACCGCGGCGGTCAGCCTTCCCGGACACGTGGCTAGATCTCGACCGTTGATTTGAAAATCAACGGTCCAGATTGGATCTGGACTCACGCGTTTGGGGTGAACGCGGTTGATCCGGACCGTTGGATCTAGATCGGACGGTCAAGATTGGATCTAGTGGTTTTGGACGGAATCTCACCGTGAGATGACGTGGCGTGATCTGGGACGTTGGATCTTGATCGGACGGCTGAGAAGCTTCGAGCGACGGCGATGGCGTGCGGCGGAGCTGGCCGGCCGGAGCTGGGGACGGCGACACGGGCAACGGCCTCCTCCGGCGAGGTGAGAGGTCCCTTCGGGTGCGTCTCGTCGCGGTGAGTCCGGATCTGGGGTCAATGGCGGCGGGGGACGGCGGACGGCGGCGGAATCAAGCAGAACCGCGGCGGAGGGGTGCTACGACTCCGGCGAGCGATTGCAGGCACGTCAGGGGCACTGCGGCGGCGACGGCGAGGGCACCGGCTGCGCAAGGTCAAGGCGATCCTCGGGGTGATCCGGCATTAAATAGCCTCGGCTCAGCAGAAACGGAAACCTAGTTCCCACGGCGGCGACGCGCGGCGGAGTCCGGCTTCCGGACTTCGGGCGGAGACGACGACGGACAGCCATCCACGTGGCACGATCAGCGGCCACGATGCGCGCGCGGGATCGGATCCGGGCCGGATTCGATTGAAGCGGTACGGGGAAATCCTGACCGTTGGATCTTGATCCAACGGTTGGGATCGATTAGGTTTTAGAGCTGGTTCGGTCCGAGTCACGTGGCTCGGTCGGACTCGAGTCCGACTCGGGTTCCACTTCGGTCGGATGAATAGTACTTGACCGACTTGATTTTCCAAATGATTTAATAATTAAAATAATTTCGATAATTCATTTAATTCATTAAAAATAGCAAAAGACTTCGAAAAATTCCAAAAATTACGAAAATATGTTAGGGTATTTGGGACTCAAATAAAATATTTCCAACAAAATTTTATTTGCAAAATTTAATTCTTTAATTATTTCAAAATGGAATAAATTCAAATAAATTCCAAATAAATCCAAATAAATTCCAGAAAATTCCAAAAATTCACCAAAGTGCCAAATCACACATGAATTTAAGAAAAGCAAAATTTTGGGGTGTTACATTCTTCTTCTTGGTTGCGGGGCCAGGGTCCCACAAAGGGACGGCTTCATCCTTGCCTCGGGGCGCCACGGGGGTTGGTGCGGGTCCTCTAGCCTCTACTGCTCTCGCACATCGGTGTGCGAGAGAGAAGAGCTTCGAGGTAGTGGTGATGTCGCGGGTAGCCAACTTCTCCCGCATCTTGGTGTCCCGCACGCCCCTTCGAAAGGCAATGACGATCGACTGTTCCGAAATTCGGGGAATCGTGTTGCGAAAGTGGCTAAAGCGCCAGACAAAGTCACGCAACGATTCCCCTCTTTTCTGTTCAAGGGCGTGGAGGTCGTCCTCCACGCCCGGCTATATGTAGGACCCTTGGAAGTTGGTGACGAAAACGTCGCACAGCCCTTCCCACGAGGAGATCGATCCTCGCGGAAGGTTCAACAACCAGGATCGGGCGGATCCGGCTAGGGCCGTGAGAAAGTAATTCGCCATCACCCTGCCGGACCCGCCCGCGGCACGCACCACCGTGGTGTAAATCTGCAGGAACTCCTCCGGATTGGTGGTGCCGTCATACTTCTCGAGGGACGCCGGGCGAAACCTGTTGGGCCACGCCACGCGACGTAGCTGTCGGGTGAACGCCTGGCATCCTGTGCTGTAAGGGGAGTCATCCTCAGCTCCGATGTTTCGACGCGCAGAATGCGCGGAGGTCCATTGAAGACGAGTCCCTAGGGAGCGAGAGGAATGAACTTCCTCCGAACTCCGGACAGGGGAATCCCGGAAGGGGGTTCGGCTCCCAGAAACTGTACGCAAAGTGCATTCAGAATCTTGGGAACGGTGACCATGCGAGCGGCCGGGAGAATCGCCGCTGCGTCATCGCCGGAGCCCCCTGCGATGATCCCCCGAAACCCCACGGCCCCAAGCGGGGCCGGGGTGCCGCTTGGGCCCTCCTAGCCGACACGTCTCTTGCCCGGGCAGCTTGAGGTGTGGGAAGAGTGACCGTGCCCCTTCGAGGGGGGAGTCCCATTGGTCGGAGACCGATTGGAAGTTCCCACTCGAAACTGGGCCGCCTCCACAAGGCGTACCACATCCCGGAGCCAGGGTGCAGCGGGGTTGTCCCCAGCGAGCTCCACAGGTGGATGACTCAGCAGGAGATGCACTGCAAGCAAGTTCTGGGCTGGGGGGGCTCTTCCCACGCCAGTCAACGGCAAACCAGGGGCCCGGCGGCCACTCGAGAGGCCTCGGTGCCCCCGATTGGAAGTGGCGCACAATCGCCCTTCGCCCGAGGAGAGTGAGGGGGTGCTACCGGAGCACTGGCAGCTCCGACCGCTAGTGGTGGTGTCGTGTACGAACCCGCCATCCTCCTGATGGGTGGACCTTTAATGAAGTTCGCCGAAAACGGCTGAAGTCAAACCGAGGTAAGCCAATCGCGCACCCCTACCTGGCGCGCCCCTGTCGGCATTTTTTTACGACAGCATCCTCCCGCGAGGGAGGTATTAGTTCGATTTGGGGGTGTGCTTAGCGGAGACTTAACCTGGTCACTCTCTCCCTGTCGTCTCGGAGAAGATAAACAGTAGACACACTTGATTTTCCCAGGTTCGGGCCCCCAAGGTGGGTAATAGCCCTACGTCCTGCCTGAAGTCTTGGTTATTCTTGAAGAAATGAAGTCCTCGCCTCCCCTCCATGCACTAAGCCGCCCTTATATATCCCTGGTCGTTTTGTGCAACTGGGGGGACAAAATTACGCCACTACGCAGCTCATTAATTACATTTCATTAATGTCGTCCCATCTTGGGGCCTCCTTCTTTGTGCCGCTACACTACGAGCCGTCAGGGCTGTGCGCTTCCCATGACAAACCAAACGTGGTAAGTCAGGGAAAGGTCCTGTCGCCATGCCCCGCATTAAATGCCCTGACGCCATGCCCCATGGGAGGCTTCTGGGCAAAACTTTCTTCAGCTACATGTCCGATGACGCCACATGGGCCTCCTCACCCCGTGAGGAGGGATTGGGAGCTCTGGTCGCCATGTAGCCACGTGGGCCTCCTCGCCCAGCGAGGAGGGCTTAGGAACGCTGCTCGCCACGTGGCCACGTGGGCCTCCTTGCCCCGCGAGGAGGGCTTAGGAACGCTGGTCGCCACGTGGGGCCCTTCGCTCCTTTTTTAAGGGCGGAGAGAGTACCCCGGTGTAAAATACACCGACAGTGCTGCAGCTCCACATGCCCAGGAGGAGGAGGAACCGAGGCAAAGAAGAGAGGAGCTGTCGGTTTGGGTGCCTAGCCGAAAATGAGTGGGAGGGAGAGAGAGTGAGGAGTGGGGGAAAAAATTATGTGATTAAGTGGGTGGATGAGTGCTCCAATACTCTCCCACACTAGATGGAAGTGATAGCCCTGCAAATTCCACTGATTGGCCCACCGAAACCCAGACAAGGAATGCAACCACTGAGGACTAACTTAAGTGATTTTACATTCTCCCCCACTTAAAGGAATTCGACCTCGAATTCCCTAATGACGAATAAAATCGGGAATGATAGATCACAGAAGCCAAATCACATCACATACCTGATAGGAATAAATCTGGGTACTTCTCACGCATGTGAGACTCCAGTTCCCAAGTGGCTTCCCGTTCGGATTGATGCGACCACAAGACTTTGACAAACTTCTGCGTCTTATTCTTCAATACCCGCTCTGATTCTCCCAGAATCTGTACCGGCCGAGACTCAAAAGTGAGATCTTGATCAATCACCAATGGCTCAAGCGGCACAGCCAAATCTGGGTCAAGCAGGTACTTCCTTAACATGGACACATGGAAGACATTATGGATTCCCTGCATTGAGATGGGAAGATCCAATCGATAGGCCACCTTCCCAACTCGGGCAATTATAGGGAACGGCCCAACAAACCTCGGGCTAAACTTCCCTTTTGGACCAAATTGAACCACACCTTTAGTGGGAGACTCTCAGCAGCACATTGTCCCCCACCTCAAACTCTAGATCTCGCCTCCTCACCTCAGCATAGCTTTTCTGCCTACTCTGAGCTGCAAGAAGGCTTTGCCTTACCTCTGCCACTCGATCGATAGTTTGCTAAACCCAATCTAGACCAAGAATTGACCTTCCCCCACTGCATCCCAGCATAGGGTTGAGCGGCACTTACGCCCATAAAGCACCTCATAAGGAGCCGCTCGAATGCTTCTATGGAAGATGTTGTTATAAGAAAATTCAGCAAGGGTCAAATGATCTTCCCAACCACCCTTCCATGCCAAAACACAGGATCTAAGCATATCCTCCAAAGTCTGAATGGTACGCTCAGATTGCCCATCTATTTGAGGATGAAAAGTGGTGCTAAGGCGAAGTTGTGTGCCCAAAGCACTCTGCAAACTCTCCAAGAACTTGGAGACGAACTTGGCATCACGATCAGAAATGATTGTCTTGGGCACACCGTGAAGCCTCACTATTTCCCGCACATAAATAGGAGCCAACTCTCTCGCTGAGTTTGTTGTGTGAATGGGAATGAAGTGAGCAGACTTACTGAATCGGTCCACGATAACCCAGATAGCTGTTAGTGTTATGCCCTTGAGGCAATCATATGGATGATTGTAACATGACTATGTTTATGAATAATAATATGATTTTTGGTCCAATGAATGTATATCATTGTTTTGATCAACAAGTGTGTGACTTGTTTATGAAGCTCTTTACTTATTGATATAATTGGATAAATATCTCTGATCGGATATCATCGTATAGGACAACGATGAATAGATCAGCACATGTATTGTTCGATGATCATGTTTCATAGATCATGGGATATGGAGATATCATCAATACATTGTGGACGCATGTTGAAGAACATGTGTTAGATAGACCCACAATGGGACATCATGAGAATGTTACATTCTTATGTGTCATCAGTGTATCTCATACATAGTAGATGTATGATCCTTAGACCTAAGATTGTCATATTCCCTACATGTGTAATTGTTTACCTTGGGGTTACCAAACACTATTTCCTAACCGGATAGTTATAAAGGTAGCTTTCATGTTTACTATGAAACATGCAGAGGGAAGTGAGCAGTCAAGATGGAATTTGCCACTCCAATGTAACGGAGATATATGTCTAGGCCACTCGTGTGATATGATTAAGGAAGTGCATGGCCATGCCTTGATTGAGAAGTCAATCACAACTTATTAATATATCACGGATACGAGAGATGGATTGAACTGTCAAAAGATGACATGCTTCTCGCCTTGAGTTCGATCTTCATATAGTTTGGCAAAGGGATTATTACATCAGAACTTTAATCATATGCGTTTGGGAGTTGGCATGCTCTGCAAGGAGCCACTACCGACTATTGGATTAGAAAAGGGTTTTCCGAATCCATGTCCAAATGCGCATGAACCTATAGGGTCACACACATAACGGGCTGGGACGCATTAATTCGGATTGGATCTGTAATTAATGAACCTCGTGGTCTTAGCACGTAGATGGGCCCTGACTACCTAGGGTTTCACCTCGTGGCTATATAAGGAGGGGAGGAGGCTGGACGCAGGACACACTTTCGTGCGGTTTAGAGGTGTTTCACCAGAAACCCTAGCCACCTCCTCTCGTTGCCCCTGCCGAGCGACCCGGTGCTTGCACACCGACGCACGGCGTTCCATCCATGGACGTGTGGACTGCTGTGGTGATGCTGCTACTACTGCGGCGTGGAGAGGACGATCCGCGGCGAGGACGATCCGCGGTGAGGACGATCCGCGGCGAGGACGATCCACTACAACGATGTGCGAAGGATTCCGCAACTGCGCGTCTAGTGGTAATAGATCTATGATCCCCTTCTTGTGAGTAGCTTTTCTGGTTTGCGGTAGAAATTTTAATTTGTGCTAGTGTAGCATATCGCGTTCCCCAACAATAGCATCCTTCCCTCATCGAGTACGAGGCAGGACATCCATGAAGTCCATGGATATGTCATCCCAAGGCCAAACAGGAACCTCCAAAGGTTGGAGCAATCCAGCTGGTCGCTTATGTTCAGCCTTCACCTTCTGACAAACCCCACAAGCTGCTACATACTAAGCAATGTCAACCCTCATTATTTTCCACTAGAAGTTCTTTTTCAGATCCCGATACATTTTAGTCTCACCAGGGTGAACTGTATATGGGGTACGATGAGCCTCCTTTAGGATGTTATCCTTGACTTGAGACTTTTGGGGTACACAAAGACGGCCCTTAAATTGCAACGCACCCCCATCATCTAAATTGAAATCTCCAGTCTTGCCCTCAGCAATGCGCTTTTTCACCTGTTGAAGCAAGCGATCATGCTGTTGTGACTCACGCACACGCTCGGGAATCGCTGATTCCAATATCAATTGAGTCTCAGCTTGCATAGTGCCCGCAAAACAATACGAGACTTCCATATGCTCAAAATCAGCAATGAGACAATCAAGAGCAGGAGGCGATGCCTTTCGGCTGAGAGCATCCGCCACTACATTAGCCTTACCCGGATGATACTGGATCGTAAGATCATAATCTTTGATCAACTCCAGCCATCTTCTTTGCCTCAGATTCAAATCTTTCTAAGTGTAGATATACTTGAGTCTTTTGTGGTCAGTAAAGATATCACATGACTCGCCGTACAAGTAATGCCTCCAAATCTTCAAGGCAAAGACCACTGCGGCCAGCTCAAGATCATGAGTTAGGTAGTTCTGCTCATGCTTTTTCAACTGCCTTGGTGCATAAGCAATGACTTTGCCTCTTTGCATAAGCACACAACCAAGGGAACAAGAGAAGCATCAGAATAGACGGTGAAGCGCTCTCCTGGCTCAGGGAGGGTAAGAACCGGAGCAGTCACCAACTTCTCCTTCAAGGTGCGAAAACTGCACTCACAATCAGCAGTCCACTGAAATTTGACCCCTTTCTGAGTCAACTGAGATAGTGGTTTGGCAATGATTGAGAAGTCCTGAACGAAACACTGGTAGTAACCGGCTAACCTAAGGAAAATTCGCACTTCTTTGACATTAGAAGGTCTCTCCTAGTGCACAACTGTAGAGATCTTTCGAGGATCAACAGAGATGCCTTCCTGGTTGATGATATGGCCAAGGAAACCCACTTCTGAAATCTAGAACTCACACTTCTTTAGTTTGGCAAAGAGTTGGTTCTCCCTCAACGTACGGAGCACAAGCCTCAAATGATGAGCATGCTCCTCTTCTGACTTGGAATAGATGAGTATATCGTCGATGAGCACTACCACGAAGTCATCAAGGTACTCATGTAGCAACCTATTCATCATCTCCATAAAAAAGCAGGGGCATTGGTTAGTCCAAAAAACATAACCTTAAACTCGTAATGCCCATACCTAGTGGAGAAAGCGGTCTTCTCAATATCCTGCTCCCTTAAATGAATTTGATTATACCCCGATTCAAGATCAATCTTAGAGAACATCTTTGCTCCCTTTAATTGATCAAACAAGTCTTCAATTCGAGGTAGAGGGTACTTATTCTTGATGGTCACCAAATTAAGGGTGCGATAATCGATGCACATGCGCCAACCTCCATCCTTCTTAGCAACAAAAAGAACGAGCGCTCCCCAAGGCGACACACTTCGCTAAATCAACCCCTTAGACAACAGATCATCCAGTTGTTTCTTCAACTCATCTTAAAAAGGACGAGCCAGGCGGTAGGGAGACAAAGAGATGGGTTGAGTACCCGGAAGAAGATCAATTCGAAATTCCACATTCCTCTTTAGTGGCAAACCAGGTAACTCATCTGGGAAAACATCAACAAATTCCTTCACCACAGGGATCTCCTCAATGACTATCATAGTACTTAGCTTTTCTAAGAGTGCCCAAAGTACTCCCGACTTCAACATACGACGGCCAAGGAACAAACTGGTCAACACAAAGAGAGAGCTTGATGGAACACCACCCTGGAAGACCAATTCCACTCCCGAGGGGGCCTGCAAGGTGACTGTCTTCCAATAACAACAAATTTTGGCGCATTATTGATGCAACCAATCCATACCCAAGATGATATCAAATGGGGCCATTTGAATAACCATCAGGTTAGCATATAAGTCCTCATCATCAATAGTGACCACGCAACCCGGGCATACCATCGAACTAGAAATAAGCCCACCCGGAGAAGTAACCACCACCGACTTGGCAATACACTGCATCCCCAATTTAGCCCTTCTAGCAAACTCGATCGACACAAAAGAATAGGATGCTCCTGAATCAAAGAGAACAAAAGCATCAGCTGAATCCACAAGCAAGGTACCTGTGACCACGTCTGGACATCCGGTCGACTCGGCGGTCGGTAGGGCATACACTCTCGGTGGTGCCAGGGCGGCGGGAGCCCCAACACCCTACTAAGGGAGCACCAGAGCTGAAGGTGGTGCAGCAACCAACGGTGGAGCCGACGGCTAAGGAGGCCAAAAGGCTGCAGGTGGCGCCCACACTGAGGGCTGCAGAAGAACAGGAACCGCAGCTAACACTTGGACTGACCCCTTGGACGAAACAGTCTGAGTCAGAGGAAAAATTGCTGGCTCCCACTTGATGATGCTATTGGGGTTCGAGCGGCACATGCGTCCCATATGGCCAGAGCGACCACAATGGTGGCACTCCCCCACCCAAGAATACTCTGCAGCACGATGTCCCGCACCACACTTAAAGCACATGAGGCCTTGCCCCGGAACAGGGTGAAAGGCCACTCGCTGGGAGGACACAGCAGACGACCGAGGCTGCTTGGCCTTGGCCCCCGAGGAGGAACCTTGTCCCCCTTGAACTTCTTGGAAGTAGGTCACTGTAAAGACCCACTTCCTCTACCAAAGCCTCTCTTCTGCCCCCCACTAGGGGCTACAGGAACTCTCGAACCACCAGAGTTGAGATTCTCTTTGGAAAGCTCCAATTCAAGCTCCATGCCTGTGAGGAGCCGCCCAGACCGTCCTCGGGTTATTAAAAGGTTGAGTCATCCCAATCGGATTTGGAGGCTAACAATGGACCGCCGAGGGTGCTCGCGGTGTTAGCACCCAAGCCCAACCAAGATAACGGTGAGACCCTTCGAATAACTCGACAACAATCCTGGTATTCCCCAGGTATGCGACCCGAAGCTCGCCCAGGATCCCCGCATACCAGTTTCCAATGCCATATCAGTTCAATTTGCATAAAGGGGGCAACGAACTCGGAACCCCACAACCAGACACGCGGCGCGGAAGCAAGACAAACCAACACAACCCAACCACCACGGCACAAAGACAAAACCCCACGACCACGACCAGCAACAACGAGCACAAGGGCCAACGAAGATAGAAATAACAACACCGATACGAGGTGAGTCGCCATATACATCAAGTGTTTACTGCAAAAGAACCCAAGTATCCAAGGATGAAAACGACATAGTTGTGAAACTAACTATACAACAAAAGAACACCCAACTGTCAAACTAAACCCAAAAGCAATGCATCTCCGGAAGTGTTCTGCCTCTGAACACTCCCGGGCGTGTGCGACGGCGTAGATGGCCTCTACTTGATGCCCCACCCGGTCACCGAGAGGCAGTACGGACAGAACTCACATCCGTCCGGATCCTCACCTGAAAACCACAAAGCAAAAGCATGAGTACAGAAGGTACTCGCAAGACTTACCCGTGGTCCATATATGACCGACTCGAAAGAATATGCATTTGGATGTAGCAAGGAACCAAGCTTAAGGTAAAAGTGCGGAAAAGCTTAACTTTGTTATATAATTACATTTCACTACTCAACTTCACAGGTTTAATAGCACTTGTGAACATCACTTATCTCTAGAGTGAAATCTGAAATTTTATAATTCACATAAAGCAAGTGTCAACATAAACAAGTATCTCACCCCCATTTCCAACTACCATTAAGTTCAAGTTATTACTACGTTGAAGTGTCGGATGACGCGAGCGTGCTCATATCCGAGAGCGCGGCAATTCGAATCGCTTATTCACCCTGCAGGGGATCATCAATCGCACGACATGTGCCACAAAGAACCTCATGTCAACCCTCCTCCCATCCATACACACTCGTTGGGGACATCTTCATGCGGTCCGAGCACCTAACACCCCCTCGAGCGGCCCAATCCCGGCTTGGCCCTCGAGAATCGGCCTAAGCCTCACCCTCAACCACGCCCAACCGCATGAGGGCATGCCACATCGAATAACATGCGATGAAAGAATAGCTTTACCGTCCCATTCCGGCATGCGATTGACAAGGTGTGCTCGATCAACATGGCAAACAACGGATCGGTCCTCAACTGACTCAGGCGAGACTACCACACTTGAGTCTCCACACCCAAGTGCCTCAACTTTCTCGCCCAGTCCCATTTCACTTTCCATTTCCCTTCACAGACTTAACCACTGTAACCCTATACTGTGTAGTGTAATGATCTCAAGCGACGGAACCATCCACCGCTTGGCCCATACCCAACACCTAAGCAAAAACTAAGCAAGGACACATATATTTACCCATAAACTAGCTCCAGAGGAGGTGTTCAACAATATCAAAGGGTGTATGTGCAGCAACTTGGTTCTAATACCAATCCCACCATCCAACTCTTAATGCATAACTTAACATCCAATAAGCAATTGATTCACAAAAATAAATTACACATAGGGTTAAACATGCTTAGGTGCTTGCCTTGTGCTTCTGCTTGCGGATCAACCACGACTTGCTCTTCGGCAATCCCCTCGACCACGGCCACGTCAGTCACCGCGGCCTCGTTCTCTACACGAGTACAATGCATGAATAAGATGCATGCAATGCAAATGAAATGAAATACAATGCATTCCCCACCGAAACAGACCAGGCAAACCTGGATAGTCCGGATGTTTCATCCGGACAGTCCGGATAACTCGGACATTTCGGACAAATTGTTCGGACACTCTGGACACAACGCATTTCGCCCAATGACCCAAGGGATTGGAGTAGTTTTCGAGTTCTACGACACCACGAGAACCCGATCTACAACTTTCCTACATGCGGCCAAGCTGGAGAAGCTCCGAGCTAGCCCAAACGCGACGAAACGATGCTCACTTCTAAAAACTCCAACCAAAACTTAATTTGACGCTTAGAACGGCATCACCTAACCCCGATCTCTCACCCTATGACCAAGCATTGCCTAATCCAACCCCAATTCCAACCACCCACCAAAAACCCTAACATTCCCCAAAGTTACCCCAACTCCCAATCTACACACCAAGCCCCAAATCCACTCCCAAGAATGACCCTAGAACCCACGAATCAACTACAAGAAGAGGTCCTACCTTCAAGGACGATGAGGAGGAAGAAGGGGAAACCGGTTAGAGGAAGGAGGACGCTAGCTTGGGGAGGAGCTTGAGGTCACCGGAGTGGAGGAGTCGCCGGGGAGGAGCCACGGGAGGACGCCGGAGTGGGGAGCTCACCGGAGACGAGCTTGGGGTGGAGGAGAGACGCACCAAGGAGTGGAGAGCAAATGGGGAAGAGAAGAAATGGTGGAGAAACCAAGAAAAACGGGTCCTTTATACTCAAGTCCCGCAAAGTCCGGACTCTCTGGATGTTCAACCTGGAGAATCCGGGTTGGGGTCTTCGGTAGGATGAACCCGGACACTCCGGACAATTAGTCCGGATACTCCGGGTTGAGATGTTCGGGCGAGCTAATCCGGATACTCCGGACAATCAATCCGGACATTCTGGGTTATATCTGGACATTCCGGATGTTTAATTCGGATACTCTGGATTTTCCAGACTTTTTGAGATTGGAGCCTTGACAAACCCTCCCCCCTTAAAGGAATCTCGCCCCGAGATTCAGGACAAACTCAAAAGCGGAACAGAACGCAGACAGATAGTACGGTCACATTCTAACCGACATGCTTTGAATTGTGAAGAATTTACACCCAGCACTTACATGGTATGGAAGAACTCGGGATACTTGGTTTTTAGACGATCTTCAGGCTCCCAGGTGGCTTCGTCTTCAGTGTGATTGCTCCACTGAACTTTATAGAACTTGAGAGTCCGTTGATGGGTCTTGCGTTCAGCTTCTTCCTAAACCCGAATAGGATGCTCTTGGTAGGATAGATCAGGTTCAGGCTGAACTTCGAGTTCGTCCACCTCCAATGACTCGAAAGGAGTACGGAGGCACTTCTTCAATTGAGATATTTGGAAAACGTCGTGGACCATTCCTAGAGAGGGATGAAGCTCTAGCTGATATGACACTTGACAACGCCTTGCAAGGATCCGGAAAGGTCCGACGTATCGAGGTGCTAGCTTTCCCTTAACTCCAAAACGACGGGTGCCCCGGAGAGGAGACACCTTCAGATAGACATGATCGCCAACGTCGAATGAGAGAGGTCTCTATGGGATGTCCGAGATCTGGGCTAGGATGGCGCTCCGGGCCTAAAGTTCGAGAGCGCCACGAAAAGCCCATAGCCATGGCCCAACTTCTTCTCCAAGGCAGCTGGTCACCTCCTCGGCGAAGCTTCGTGCCGCGTTAGGATAACCCTGCCTAAAGTAAAGCCTGTAGCCTGCAGCCACCAGACCCTGGCGGATCGGCAGGCGCGGGTCGGGAAAGAGACGACCAAATCTCCTGGACATAGTTGGGTTCGGCAGACAGAGACAAATAGGACACTTACGAGTCCCCCTGGACCAAGCCCAGGTGGCACACCTTTGTAACGTGCCCTCCCCACAGTATATAAGACGGGAGGGGACAACCCTGTGACAGTCTCCTACGACGGTCAGCATAGCTCTTCTGCCGGGATTGCGCTACCCTCAGATTCTCTTGAATGATCTTCACCTTCTCTTCCGCAGCTTTGACCACATCAGGTCTAAAGAATGGTCGTTCCCCACTCTCGGACCAGTTCAGGGGTGTCCGACAGCTACGACCATAGAGTGCTTCGAAAGGAGACATCTTGATACTGGTTTGGTAGCTGTTGTTGTAAGCAAACTCAACGTATGGGAGACACTCATCCCATTTCTTCCCATAAGACAGAACACAAGCCCTCAACATATCCTCAAGGACCTGATTGACCCTTTCGGTTTGGCCGTCAGTTTACGGATGATATGCCGAGCTGTGGAGTAGCTTGGTGCCAATGCCTCATGCAAACTTCTCCAGAATCGAGAAACAAACTGAGAGCCTCGATCCGAAACTATTCGCTTTGGTACCCCATGGACACATACAATTCGAGAGATGTACAACTCTGCATACCTCTTGGCTGGATAGGTGGTGCGGACGGCTAGGAAATGTGCGAACTTTGTCAATCGGTCGACAATAACCCATATCAAGTCATGACCCAAAGAAGTCATCGGCAGGCCAGTGATGAAATCCATACCAACATCTTCCCACTTCTAACTCGGAATGGGCCGCGGCTGAAGAGTGCCAGCTGGCTTAAGATGTTCAGCCTTCACCCTGTTGCAGACATCGCATTCAGACACATAGCGAGCAATCTCGCGCTTCATGCGAGTCCACCAAAACTGTTGTTTCAAGTCTTGATACATTTTATTACTACCCGGATGAATTGTGAGCAAAGAGTGGTGGGCTTTATCGAGAACTTTTCTTCGCAATTCTTGGTTCTCGAGGACGACCAAGCACTCATCGAACCATAAAGTTCCAGGGTCATCAAGATGGAAGTCAGTGGCTTGGCCGAAACTCAGTTTGCTGCATATTCGGGCAACATCACTGTCCCCCTTTTGAGCCTCCCTAATCTGATCCAACAGCGTGGAACTCAACTCCAGATTTGCCAAGGACCCTTCTTTGACCATCTCTAAGCCGAATTTCTGGAATTCGGCACAGAGGGTGGCACTTTGGGGTTGAAGAGTGAGGCAATTGCATCGGGCCTTGCGACTCAACGCATCATCCACTACATTAACCTTTCCTGGGTGATAATGCACTTCCAGGCTGTAATCTTTGATCAACTCAAGCCATCTTCTTTGCCTCATATTCAAATCTGCCTAAGTGAAAATGTACTTGAGACTCTTGTGATCGGTGTAGATATTGCACTTGTTCCCAAAGAGATAGTGGCGCCAGATCTTTAAGGCGTGGACCACTGCTGCAAGCTCCAAGTCATGAGTTGGGTAGTGCTCTTCATGATGCTTCAATTGCTAAGATGCATAGGCAACAACCCGGCCTTCTTACATAAGCACACAACCAAGGCCGATACCCGATGCATTGCAATACACATCGAATGGCTCGTGGACATCAGGTTGGGTAAGGACAGGGGCTGTAGTCAGGCGCTGCTTCAGAGTCTGGAATGCTCGCTCACAGCCCACTCACCATTTGAATTCTGCACCCTTCTTCAGTAGCTCAGTCATGGGCTTGGCAATCTTGGAGAAGTCCTGAATGAAACAGCGATAATAGCCGATAAGTCCAAGAAAACTACGGACCTCCATGACAGTGTTGGGCTGTTCCCACTTGAGAACATCTTGCACTTTACTTGGATCAACAGCGACGCCTTGCTCAGAGAGGACGTGTCCCAAGAAAGATACCTCCTTCAGCCAAAACTCGCACTTGCTAAATTTGGCATACAAGCGATGTTCCTGGAGTCGCCCGAGAACGATGCGAAGATGCTTTGCATGCTCTTCTCCGTTTTTTGAGTAGACGAGGATTTCATCGATAAATATGACCACAAAAGAATCGAGCTCCTCAATGAAGATGGAGTTCATGAGGTACATGAAGTACGTCGGTGCATTCGTCAGACCGAACGACATGACGGTGTACTCATATAAGCCATATCGAGTAGAGAAGGCTATTTTCAAGATATCCTCGGCCCAAATCTTGATCTGATGATACCCGAGCCTTGAGTCAATCTTGGAGAAGACCCATGCACCAGCAAGCTGATCAAACAGGATATCGATTCGAGGCAGAGGGTACTTGTTCTTGACAGTGACTGCGTTCAGCGGTCGATAGTCCACACAGAGTTGAAGGGAGCCATCCTTCTTGGTCACGAAGAGAGCCGAGCAGCCCCAGGGTGAGGAGCTCGGGCGAATGAATCCTTTATCCATTAGTTCCTTCAGTTGCTTCTTCAACTCGGCCAATTCATTTGGCGGCATCCGATACGGCTGCATGGAAACTGGAGCAGTCCCGGGTTGAGGTTCAATGCCGAACTCAATATCTTGATCGGGCGGCATCCCTGGCAGTTCCGCTGGGAACACATTCGGGTATTCCAAAACCACAAGAATGGACTCTAGCTCTTCAACTTCAGTGCCATTCAAGGAATAAAGATAGGCCTCACCGTCGTCGAGAAGTAGAGTTAGCACGTCGCCCTTCAGTCCCTTGAGCGAGATGGAACGACGAGAACAATCTAGAACGGTCTGCTGCCGCGTGAGCCAATTCATGCCCAAGATGATATCCATCCCACGAAGATCAAGGAGCAGCAGGTTGACAAGGAAAGGAACCCCTTGGATTTGCAAAGTGGCCTTCTGGACCACTTGATTAACAACAATCCTTGAACCTGGTGCTTCAATTAGGAATGAGGTGTGGCCACAACTCACTTTCATCTGATGTTGCATGACAAAATCTTTGCTAATGAAGGAATGGGAAGCCCCCGAATCGAATAATTCCCAAGCAGCATGTCCCTCAATGCACAACGTACCAGTCAGCACGGTGGCACCCCCAGGAATCGCCTCAGCATCAACGTAGTTGACTCGGCCACGGTTCGGCGCAGGAAGTGGAGGTGGTGCAGTCGCGCCTTGAGGTCTTGGGGAGTTGGAATTATTGCCCCTCCTTGGAAAGGGACAATCGCGGATGAAATGCCCCGCACGCCCACAGTTGTAGCAAATGCCTTTGACCTTCCGTGTGGTGGCACAGGTTACTAGGTGGCCTCGGGAGCTGGGCGCCAGCGGTGTGGCCTGGGCGCCAAGGCCCGCTGGCGACCACCTTACTAACCGCTGCCGTGGCTCGACGCCACGTGTCCGATGGGCGATCACTCTCGATCGCAATGACGTGGCCTGGTCGCCACTCGTCCATTGGCGATCACTGCGTGACCGCCCAGTGCGGCTCGGTCACCACCGGGCGATCACTGGCTGATCACAATGGCGTGGCCTGGTCGCCACCCGTCCGCTGGCTATCGCTCTTGCTGACCGCCAGCGGCGTGGCCTGATCGCCACCCGTCCGCTGGGCGGCCGCCTTACTGACCACCAGCGGCTTGGCCTGGACGCCACTTGTCCACTAGGCGGCTCTTACTAAGGTGAAGTGGGCACCCTGGTGTAGAATACACCGACAGTAGCCCCCGGACCCACCCTGGAGCGTCTCATACCTTTTTGGAAAAAATGGCTCGGTCTCCCGGGTGGGTCCATCATAAATGCCCACGTAATGCTGCCGCTTTAAATGCCGCCGCCGTTTCCGGGCATCGAGGTGGAGCGTGCAGCCGCCCCCGCCTCGTAACCGACGCAGGCATTTGGAACATGCCCACGCCTTTACTGATTTTTTGGGCTTCCCGCCATCGAACCGTCGCGCCCCTTCAGGTCTCCCGCCGAGGCATTCCTCCATGCGCCTATATATACAAGTGGCCACTGGGGGAGCGGTTCGTTCTTTCCTTTCAGCCTTGCTCAACTGCTAAGCCCTAGCATTTGCTTCTTACGAACTGCTACTTCACCGCTCATCGCCTCCCTTTTGCACCTTCGCTCACATGGCACCTCCAGCACCTCTGCTTCCTCCATCGACCGTCGAGGATGTCGACGCCGCGAGGTTTTCCCGGTACATCTCCGGCTGCATCGTCCGCACCCGTGCCGGGACCACCGCGCCCGTCTGCCGCCCGGGAGAAGTGATCTTCTTCGGTTGGGCGATGCTGGCGGGTCTCCTCCCGCTGATCTCCGACTTCTATCTCGCCATCCTCAACTTCTACTCTGTCCACAACATTCACCTTCCTCCTAACTCCGTCATCCTCCTTGTTGTCTTTGCCCACTTCTGCGAGATGTTCGTGGGGGTGGCTCCCAACCTTCCTCTCTTCCGCTTCTTTTATTCCTTGCGCGCGGCCAAGGACAGCTCCACCCCGGCGGGCTGCTGCCACCTCTGCCTCCGGGACGGCGCGGCTTCTCGCTACATTCCGTTGGACCTCCGTTCCAACTGGAAGACTTGGCGCAACGAGTGGCTCTACGTCGCGGACGATAGCGGCGTAGAAGTCCTGGAGTTGCCAACTAGGCCAGCGGTCAGCACCCCCACCTGGGGAGCGCACGTCGACAAGACGCCCGAGCTCCGGACGATGCTGGCCCGCGTGGACCAGCTGCGAACGGCGGGCCTGACGGGAGGCATGGTTCTCCAGGACTACATCTCTCGGAGAATCAGCCCCCTGCGCCGCCGTGCTCGCCCTGCCTGGCAGTACACGGGCCTCGACGACATGACCAGGATAGCCCCCGGAGGTAGGTTACTTGTTTTTCTTTCTTTCTGGTGCTTTTTGCAACCACCTCTGAACTAACGATAGTTTCGTTCCTCTCTTTTTTTTCTTCTTTCAGCCACAGGGGACTTGTCCCCCGCAAAGCTCAACTCCTGGATGGGTTTGCTGGGCGCCTCTAGCAACGTCCCGCCTTTCCCGGCGGGCGCGCTCCCACTCTGCCAAGTGGAGCCCTGGGAACACGTGGCGATCACCCGTGCCATGCCCACCATGGACGCCATGGGACTGGTGAACATGCCCCGCCAAGGGGTGTTGACGATCCGGGACCCTCCTCCAGCCGGCGACCAGGGGAGGGGCAAGCGCCCTGCCGACGGCGACGCCCCCGGTGCCAGCCCCAGGAGGGTTCGCGTCCCGACAGGGGGCGCAGCGACCACGATCGCTCAGGGGCCGGCCGGGCAGGAGTTTACGGCGACGCACTGCCACTTCAATCGCTTCCCGCCGAGGTGGTTGAAGTGGGCGCTGCTCCGACCATAGCTCCACCGGCACCAGTCCTCCCTCCGCCTTCGCCGGCGCAGGTCGATCCGCCTCCTCCGCCGCCAGCGCATGTCGATCCGCCTCCGCCGCCGCCGCCGGCACCGGTCCTTCCTCCGCCGCCACCGGCGCAGGTCAATCCGCCAGTACCGGCGCCGCGAGGGGGAATGACGCTCGCCCCGGTCGCGCCTCGTTTTAGGAGGCCTTCTGCTGGGTACTCAAACTGACACACAGCATATGGTTAAGTTCTTTTAATCTGAGAGGCTTACCTCCTTTTTACCTTCTTCAGGGCGACCACTTCAAGAGCTGTAACACCCCATAAATCTAAACTGTTGTACAAGAACAGATCGACAGCATTTCCCCTAAAACAGGATAGTACGGAAGCAATTCGAATAGGAATAATATCACGACATCAAAACTAGAGACAACGAGTCTAATTCAACCAGGTATTAACCATAAATAAAACACATCTATAAAGGGACAACCATAAACGAGAACAAGTTTAAAGGGAACAACAATAGGTCTAAATGAAATAAAATTTCATCCAACTAATGAATTATTTAAAACACTAGATCATGTGAGTCGTGATGACAACAGAAAATTTATTGTGTTGCTAGCCCACCCTTCATGCTTACGACTCACGTGCGCTACCTGAAAACATCAAAACAGCAAGTAGTGAGATTGGGTAATCTCAGCAAGCGTAACAACTAATACAAATAAAACATCCACCATATATCTATCATTCCACATTCCTCATATACAATACCACATCAAAGAGTCCACATTCCTCATATACAATACCACATCAAAGAGTCCACATTCCTCATATACAATACCACATCAAAGAGTCCACACCACTTCAGTAAAATGCATATGATTGATGCACATGCTTATGCCATGTTCCTCCTCACCGTGCCCTTTCTCAGAACACACGGTGTTGTACTGCACGTCTTGATCGCGCCTGGCGTCGACAAACTTCCAATGCATGATTATGCAGTTAATGCTTCATGCATGAATTCATTCATAACTCCTCCCACTGAGTCCACATGTTTGCATATCATCATATAGCATGGATAGAAAACAAATATCATAGAGATGAAATGTTTAGACAATTCATCCGGTAAACAACATCCTTCTTCACCTTACCTCAAAGCAAGTGATTAAACCATGTATGATTGCTGTAATTGGAGTTTATAATGAAGGCGAAGCAAACAACAATGTATAGCTTAACAATACAACTACTTCCACTTGCCTTTACCGACGTGGACGATGAATCTAGTTACGCCCAGCAGTGGCACCACCTGAACAAACATTATTTCAGTACATAGCGACATCACAATTCATCACACAATTCAAACACACGCTTCCTACTCCCCGTTCCCATTTAAACGCCAAAAACCCCGATCTATCCGAATCGAACAGCAGCACCCTCTCTTCCCAATTTCGTATCTTTTTTTCTACTGTTCATAAAAATACAAAAAAAATTACAGTAGCTATATATTGACGAGATCTACAACTTTCATGAAGGTCACAAATTTCAATTCCACTGTTAAATATGCCTAAACAACCGTCCAACACAGTGGACGAAATCTGTTTCCAGATTCTGTTCGTCATCTTCCAACAGCGATAACTCTCAGACCGACGCCCCAAAAATTCTGAAAAAATTACAGAAGCTAGGTCTCGACGTTATCTACAACTTTCTAATTATAGGTTTTTACAGTAAAAATCATCTATGCCACGTAAAACGCGAAACAATCCGCGCTGCACAATCTTCCCTTCCAAAAACAGCACCACGTGAACATCTACCCTTCTCCCCCATCAAGATCCATCCAAACCACTCACCACCAGATCTAATACACTCCTAATCCCTAGGTAGAACAGGGGTAAAAGATTGGGAATTTTACCTTGAGTTCCCCCTTGCGAACCCACGAAGAACGCGCGACGATCCCCGTAACGGAAATCTGTTCGTCCTCCTCGTCTCCATGGATCCTCTTCTCGTTTTCTCCTTCGCTTTTCGCGGTGGATCTTGAGCCACCACGCAGGGGAGGAAGAGGAGGGGGTGCGGCTGCTAGGGGGGAGGAAGGGAGGCGCCTTAGTGTAGGACCGAATATAGCAATCAGAGGGGGGGTGAATGATTGTGTGAAAGCTAAAACCAAATTCTTGATCTATTAAAAGTTTACCCCAAAATAGAACCAAATAATTGCCTCATTTTCAAAAAAAAAAAAACATAATGATAGAGGTTTGGTAAAACGCGAATTCCTGAAGATCCAACCGTCCGATCGATCTGAAATTTGGACACAAGAAACTAGATTCCAATACGAATCAAACCCAAAAAGAATCAGCTCAATCGGACTTACGGATCAAAAGTTATGACCTTTGCAAGCTTACTGTTCCAGAAGATGGCGAGAATAAATCTAACTAGAATTGTAGCTCTTGAAAGATTTGATGAACTTGATCTTTATTTCTCCTTTCTTTTGTCTAAAATACTCCAAACAAAAGAGTACAACCCTAAAGCTTGCTCAAAGCTTGATTGCCTTCAATAGGAGGCAACCCCTCTATTTAAAGAAGGCAAACACACCTAATCCTAGAAGGAGTCCTAATCCTAGAAGGATTCCTAATCCTAAAAGGATTCCCACTCCTAATCCTAGAAAGAGCATGTATTCAACACAACTCCACTTGGCCCAACCTGGCCGAGTACAACTCTTGCACGCGTATGGAAACCCTACCATACTCACGTGACTAACACTTTGCACGCGAATGACCTCATGCCATTCTCACGTGACTAACCATTCTTCATGTGCACCATTCTCTTAGCCCGAACGTCCCGCATGACATCCTTGACCACCAAGGCCTCGCCTCTCGAACCTAGTCCCGAACCTCAGTTCCTCCATGAACCTAGTTCCAGTCCCGTCATCGACCACATTCGCCCTCGAGCAATACCTGCACATGAACAAACCACAAAACGATTCCGAGCACAAGTCCGCGACTTGACTCACATTAAACCGTGCAACCACTCACAGGAGTGCATTGCAATAAAAATTCTAAGAACACGATTTCAAAACACGAACAAAAACCTTTGCAAAAATCAAAAATCTTTTCAAATAATCAAACTGATTTCAGATCTAAATAAAGAAACCAAAAAATAAATCTTGTCGAAATATCAAACTGGTTTCAAATCTTTTTCAAATACTCATCATCAAAATCAACTGGATAAAAAATAACGATCCTTCAATCTCCCCCTTGATGAGTAATTTGACAAAACACAATATAAGATTTGACAAGAGATTGAGCAAGAACCAAAAGACCAAATAATCCCAATTCAAAAACCTCCTTGACTTGTTCTCCCCCTTTTTGACAAAATAGTCATCAAGATCTCAAAACTCCCCCTTAATGAATGCAGTATCTCAAGCTTTGAAGTATATTCAAGGTATATAATCAAAGTAAAGCATTTGAAGAGTTTTTAGGAGAACTTTCTCATTTTGTATCAAATTATCCAATGAGAAAGCAAATTGTGAGAATATGGAGGCTCTAACACATAGAATAGTTATTGCATAAGCAAATTAGAGCAAACAAGTAAAATGTCATAAACAGATTTTGCCAAAGCGAAAAAGAAATCTATCATGAGCATAGAGAGACTTTCAAATTCACTAATATTTGTCTCAAGCCTTTTTCAACCATTTGAATTTCCTTTTTCTCTTTTAGCAAGTTTGACAATTTTGCTTTGTGATCAACAGGGATGACAAGTAACTGCACACTAGCCCATACTTGTGTATGAGTAGGTAGTTCTTTCTTGTATCTTTCTCAGTTTAAATTGGCAAGTGGCTTCACATTGTTCTGAACTTTTGTTTAGACAAGTAGCCTTTTTTGCATCTTTTGCATTTAAATCCCTGGCAAGGAAGCTGCACATTGTACTAAACTTGTGTTTAGCCAAGTAGCTTTTGCTTGCATCTTTTTCAACTTGCTTTTAACATTAAAACACTGATTTTGCTTGAGACTCATAATGATCATTTGAAGTCCAACAAAAACTCACACATAGTTTCTAATCAGCTCTAGCCTTTCAACAGATGACAAGAAACTTTTAAGCCTATTTCACAAATGCAATACCATAATGAGCAAGAGCCAAAATATTCTCAAAAGCATCTCAAATTGAATTATTTTAGCCTTTTAGTGATAAGTAAAGCATTGAGCATTAACTTGGCTATATACACAAGAATAATCACCAAAGCTTTGTACTACATGATGCAATGTAAACAAGGGTTTTTACTTGAGGTGTAAAGTCAAAATACCACTTATAAAAAAATCACTTCTAGGAACCAAAGTCAAGTAACCCAAAAAGAGATAAACTCAAGACTTCTCAAATCAACCCATGGGGATGAATGATCCCAAGTTCACCGCGTAAGAAAGCAAAACGAGAAAAATCAAGCGGTTTAGTGAAAATATCAGCAAGCTGAGCACCCGAATCAACAAATTTCAGTTCAATAGCTCTTTTTTCAACATGATCTCTAAGAAAATGAAATCTGATGTCAATGTGTCCAAGAAAGAGAATTACTCAAGAAGTGGCTTGAACCAGATGTACTTTTTCTATCAATTCCACATCCTCCAAATTCAGCATCAAAGAAAGGTCTTAAACTAATGCGTGAAGAAGCAGAAAGCCAAATGCCAAAATCTTGAGTACCACGGAGATACCTTAAAATCCTCTTGATAGCTTGTCGATGTGAAGCACGCGGGGAAGCTTGAAAACGAGCACACAAGCACACAGCAAACTCCAATTATCTCATCCTCAACAGCATCATCATCATCTTCATCAACAAAGATACTCTTCCCGAACATATGCACTGCACTCGCACTATTTGGACTAGTGCCTTTAAGTAAAACAGAGGTGGAGGAAGCATCTTGAAAAATAACACTTTTAGCACGAGATGCACAAGTGAAGGAGGAAAACCAATTCTTATCATCGGACATGTGGCGTGAGCATCCGGAATCCACTAGCCATATGTTCTCCTTCCTCGCGTGAGAAGCCTACATAGAAGCAGAAAGTGTCGATGTCTCAGATGCTGGGGTTAGAAATATGATGTTTAGGAATCCAAAGATCGAGACACACGAAGCACAACAGTTGGCACAACACGAGCATTCTTATGCATAAAAGAAGATTTGTCTTTTCTCGTGTTCTTAGCAACAAGAGGTATTTGCATCACCCTAGGCACATAATGAGAAATGAAACGTGCTTGTCTGAAATTAGACCTAGCATTAAACCTTTCTCTCTTTTGTTGTTTAGCTAGTCTAAAGCAAAAGTCTACTAGATGTCCATCTCTACCACAATGAGTGCAAGTGTACTTAACATGATGTTTTGCTTTAACAAAGAGAAGCACATTTTGCATTCATCATAGTAGAAGATAAAAGACCACCAGATTTAAAGACATTTTTCTTAGGCTCATTGACAATTTCAAATTTTCCACTTCCAAGTGTTTTGACAACAGTGGGAGCATGTGATTTATGATGAGCATAAGAATCAAAACCTAAACCTTTGTTCTGAGTGCTGACTTTTGATTGATCCAAAATCATGTTTAGGTTTTTCTTGCCATCAGTGAAACGTTCCAAAGAATTTTGCAAGTAATCAACTTTCTTAGCAAGAGTTAAACAATTATCACAAGGAGTGTCAATTTTAGCTTGCTTTACGGCAATTTGAACACGAGTTAATTTCATGAGTGAACATGTCATTTGTTAATTGTGTAACTCTACAATTTGCATCTTTTAATTTCAACTCAAGAATTGAACATTTAGAGCAAGCAATTTGATCATGTAAACTATCAAGAGAGCAACCAATATTTTTCACAAGTTTTTCATTTTTCAATTGTTCGGCATAAACTTGTTCTAGTTTAATGACATGTTCCTCTTTTAGAGACTTAATTTCAAATTTGAGATCTAAGCAAGTATCACAAATATTTTCAGAATTTGAATTTCTAAGATCAAAGTTTTCAGATTTTAGCATGGATAGATCATTTTCTAAGTTTTTATTTTTGAGTGAAGATTTTCTTAAAGATTTTCTCAATATGACTAAAACTTCACAAAGCTCATCATACGAAGGCATTACCTCATCACCGTCATTTGGAGGTCTTTGTCGTTGTCACTAGAATCACTAGTGTTCCCTTTTGCCATGAAGCACGATCCGGTGAAATCCTTCTCTTCAACCTTCGCTTGCTTCGCTTCCTTCTCATCTTCATTGAGTCATCAATGTCGCTAAGTCTAAGTGACCAATTGCCTCGAAGACTTTGTTGAGCATCTTCTTCGTCCGTTGCTTATTTTTATCCTTGCTCTCTCTTGGCCGGAAGGACTTGGAGGAGTTGCTTTGCTCCTTCTCCTCTCTATCTTTGTTCTTGAAACATTTAGCACGGATGTGCCCCGCCTTCTTGCAGCTTGTAGCGATGGATGGAGGCTCCTTTTCTTTCCCTTGATCTCATGTAAGCTGCATTGACACGCTTGGAAAGAAGAGCAAGTGTATCTTCAGTATTTGATCTAGCTGTTCATCACTAAGAGCACTCAAAGCAAGAATGGAATATGATGATGAAGAACTAGTAGCATTATCATATGAAGAGGAATTAGCATTAAGAGCCATAGAGTTATCATTGGATGTTCTTGAAACAATGTCTATCTCAAAAGTCTTGAGACTAGAATATAGTTTATCCAAAGTCATTTCACTCATCTTGTGAGCTTCCCTAAAAGCGATCACTTTCATTTGCCGATTTTAAGATCAAGAGATGATAGGAAATGTCTAGCATTTTCAGAGTCAGTGTACTTTACATCTACAAACTCTAAGATTGTTTAAGATTCTCATTAAGCGAGCAAAACAATCATCTAGAGATTCTCCAGAGTTCATTTCAAATCTAGTGTATTCCTTTTAAATTGATCTTGCCTAGCTTCTTTTACAGAGTCGATTGCCCTCATGATAATCTTGAAGAGATTTTCAAATTTCATGAGCTGTGAGTAAATGACAGACTCTATCGAATTCTTTTCTAGCAAGTCCTTGAAGCAATATGTTTCTAGCTCTATTATTGTTTTCAACATCTTTTTCAAACTCGATTTTATCAATATCATCATTTGAAGGAAGCTCGTATGGAATCTTTACCTTGCGCCAAATAGCGTTACCTTGAGCTTGAAGGTATGCAGTCATCCGAATCCGCCAGTGGGGAAAGTCTGTGCCATTGAAGATTGGCGGCTTGTTCGAGTATATCTCTGTTGACATAACTTACCGTTTACTAATCACCTGTTAAGATGGATTAGTAGAGCCAAGCTCTGATACCACTTGTAGGACCGAATATAGCAATCAGAGGGGGGGTGAATGATTGTGTGAAAGCTAAAACCAAATTCTTGATCTATTAAAAGTTTACCCCAAAATAGAACCAAATAATTGCCTCATTTTCAAAAAAAAAACATAATGATAGAGGTTTGGTAAAACGCGAATTCCCGAAGATCCAACCGTCCGATCGATCTGAAATTTGGATAGAAGAAACTAGATTCCAATACGAATCAAACCCAAAAAGAATCAGCTCAATCGGACTTACGGATCAAAAGTTATGACCTTTGCAAGCTTACTGTTCCAGAAGATGGCGAGAATAAATCTAACTAGAATTGTAGCTCGCCGAAAGATTTGATGAACTTGATCTTTATTTCTCCTTTCTTTTGTCTAAAATACTCCAAACAAAAGAGTACAACCCTAAAGCTTGCTCAAAGCTTGATTGCCTTCAATAGGAGGCAACCCCTCTATTTAAAGAAGGCAAACACACCTAATCCTAGAAGGAGTCCTAATCCTAGAAGGATTCCTAATCCTAAAAGGATTCCCACTCCTAATCCTAGAAAGAGCATGTATTCAACAGAACTCCACTTGGCCCAACCTGGCCGAGTACAACTCTTGCACGCGTATGGCAACCCTACCATACTCACGTGACTAACACTTTGCACGCGAATGACCTCATGCCATTCTCACGTGACTAACCATTCTTCATGTGCACCATTCTCTTAGCCCGAACGTCCCGCATGACATCCTTGACCACCAAGGCCTCAGTTCCCCCTGAACCTAGTCCCGAACCTCAGTTCCTCCATGAACCTAGTTCCAGTCCCGTCATCGACCACATTCGCCCTCGAGCAATACCTGCACATGAACAAACCACAAAACGATTCCTAGCACAAGTCCGCGACTTGACTCACATTAAACCATGCAACCACTCACAGGAGTGCATTGCAATAAAAATTCTAAGAACACGATTTCAAAACACGAACAAAAACCTTTGCAAAAATCAAAAAGCTTTTCAAATAATCAAACTGATTTCAGATCTAAATAAAGAAACCAAAAAATAAATCTTGTCGAAATATCAAACTGGTTTCAAATCTTTTTCAAATACTCATCATCAAAATCAACTGGATAAAAATTAACGATCCTTCACTTAGGGTTTGGGGGAAGGGGGCGCCACTTAAAGGGGGAGGTGGGCCGGCCCACCAAGGCATGGGGAGGAGAGGGGGAAAAAGGAATTCCTGGCCCAAGCCCAGGTTGCCTCAGCCCAGCGGAAACTAGCCCAAAACTCCAATTTTTAATATTTGTAGGATCGAAAGACACGAATATAGCAATCAGAGGGGGGGTGAATGATTGTGCGGAAGCTAAAACCAAATTCTTGATGTACTAAAAGTTCACCCCAAAACAGAATGACAGAGGTTCGGTAAAACGAGAATTCCTAGAGATCCAACCGTTAGATTGATTTGAAATTTGGACACGAGAAACTAGATTCCAATACGAATCGAACCCAAAAAGAATTAGCTCGATCGGACTTACAGATCAAAAGTTATGAGCTTCGTAATCTTGCTGATCCACAACTTGACGAGAATCAATCTAATCAAAACTTCAAGATTAAACAAGAACGACAAAAGATTGATCAACTAGACTTTGAGAAACACTAGATCAATACCCTAGAGAGGTTTTTGATGGATCAAATCAAGATAAAACTTAAAGAACAAAAACCAATCTAGAACTAGAACAAGCATGCAAACAAGAACCAAAAAGAGAACGTTGAAGCAATGCGGGAACTAGAAGAATTGATCTTTATTTCTTTTGTCTAAAGTACTCCCATCAAAAGAGTACAAACCCTAAACTTTGAGCCCAAGGCTCTATGCGCCTAGCTCTCCTCAATTCGATGCTCTTCAACAGAGACAACCCTCCTATTTAAAGCACCAACCCACAAGAAGTTACGAATACGATTCCTATTCCTAGAAGGAATCAGATTCCAACACAATTCTACTTGGCCCAACCTGGCCGAGTACAACTCTTGCACGCTGTATGGCAACCCTACCATACTCACGTGATCGACACTTTGCACGCGTATGGCCACCGCCATACTCACGTGACTAACACTTTGCACGCGAATGACCTCTGCCATTCTCACGTGACTAACCATTCTTCATGTGCACCATTCTCTTAGCCCGAACGTCCCGCATGACATCCTTGACCACCAAGACCTCGGTTCCTCCCTCGAACCTAGTCCCGAACCTCGGTTCCTCCATGAACCTAGTTCCGGTCCCGTCATCGACCACGTTCGCCCTCGAGCAATACCTGCACATGAACAAACCGCAAAAACAAATCCGAGCACAAGTCCACGACTTGACTCAACATTAGTCCATGCAAATACTCACACGAGCATTGCATAAAGTCCACATTAGCTCAAAACCCTTAACCTTAACTGCACAAAACATCCAAAGACAGGACCAAAACCAGTCCAAATAAGACAAATGAAAAACTTACTGTTTTTAAGAACTTGGTCCCGCGCAAAAACCTCAAAATCACGTTTATGACGGACCAAAAATTTTGGTCCGTTATACATGGGAAAATCGAGGTCGCCAAAATCATGTGTATGACAGACCAAAAAATTCGGTCCGTCATACATGGGAAAAACGAGGTCGCAAAAATCATGTGTATGACAGACCAAAAAATTTGGTCCGTCATACATGGGAAAAACGAGTTCGCCAAAAGCATGTGTATGACAGACCAAAAAATTTGGTCCGTCATACATGGGAAAAACGCGATTTCTTGAACACGAGTAAAAGCATCAAAATCACGTTTATGACAGACCAAAATGTTTGGTCCATCATATATGCGAGACTCACTGTTTTTGGATGTTTGGTCTGGCGCAAATGCAAAGTCTCTGTTTTTGGATGTTTGAATGTTTGGTCCTTCATGCAAGCAATTTTGCAAGATTAATCCTAACCAATTTTTCAGCACAAGATCAAGCCAATTTTTCATCACATGATTCACAATATTAAATTGCCGCATAATCTTCAATTATTTCATTCCCCGACAAAACCCTCTTTCTTTCCGGAACAACCAAGAAAGAAAACCCTAGGATCGCTCTCAAATTCTAGGGCATCACAAGAGCCCTTGCCGGAGGCGACCAGGGCACTACAGCGGCCGCAGTAGCGCCAGCTGCAGTGGTCGAGCACCGAGGCGACCCAGGTGACTGCCAGGGGGCCGCCGCAGGGGCGGCCGTCTTACCACCTGAAGGCGGGATGGGCCTGCCGCCCACTCTGGAGGCCCCCAATGCCTCAGTCCCCTCGGCGGATGCGAATGCTCTGCTGGCCGCCCTCAGCGAATTGCACTCCAGCGTGAGCGGCCGCCTCGCGATGAGCAAGGAGAGGCTGAGGGAGGCCACCGTGGAGAACAACCGCCTCCGCAAGGAGGCGCAGAATTGGCGCGGCCGGGCGGAGCGGTTGGAGCGGGATCTACTGCAGTAGAGGGAGCAAGGAGCCCTACACGTCAAGGTGATCACCCGGGAGCGCGACGAAGAGAAGAGTGAACGGCTCCGCGCGGAAGCCGAGACCACCTCCATGCTGCGCCCCGCCTTCGACCGGATGGTGGCCAGCTTGGAGCCACTGGGGCTGGAGCAGCCAGCCCCCTGGAGTAGACGGCCGGGCACTATGCCTTCTGCATGAGCCGGATCGCCGACTTCCTCACCACCTGCCCGGCGCCTTAGCCACCCGGTCCAGCCAAGAGGGGCGGGCAGTCGCGGCGGCCACGGCGACAGACGCAGCTCACCGCCGCGCCACCAGGACGCTAATCTCGACCTCGCCACCATCCAGGGGGTGGAAGGGGACTGGGCCCGCGCAGAGGCACAGGTCAGCAACGCCGTCGAGTAGGTCGTTGATCAACTTGAGATGGTCAACCCGGCGCTGGAAGCAGTGGCTGAGGACGTGGCGCTCAGGCTGGACGCCGACCCGGTAGAGGACCAGGCAGCCACGGAAGCCGCGGCAGACGAGGAGTGAAGACTCCAGACTTAGCTTTGCCCGCTTTTTTGTTTTGTCGTCCTCTGTTAAAGACTCCTGCAAGTCAGATTTTTGTTTATAAATGCATATACTTCCCTTTGCATGTCTTATGTTTGGATGCTTGTCCGCGCCTCCACTATGCTAGTTCTGGACGAACAAAAAAGGCAACCGCACGCTTTAAGTGTTAGTTGGGGTGTAGGGCCCGGATCCCTCGTGCCAGGACATCGCTATCTCAGGACCTTAGGGCCTTGTGAAATTAATTACTTTCGCATTCTCTTGGGGCCGAACACTTGGTGAGGTGTTGCAGGGTAGTAGGCTCTCGGTAGTGGTGTTTGAGTCGCCGGTTCTCAAGGGGACACCCTGAGCATCATGACCGTGTTGAAAACCATGCCAAACTAGCCATTCGATCGCCCATCCCGGCACGCCATGCTCACCCAGCGGTCCCACTTTTACCGTCGAGAGTTCAGAGAGCCGTAAGGAACTAAGGGCGACTACATGGACACGGCCCATCTGGGCGCAAACCAGAAAAAAAAAAGAGAACAAAGGCGACAAATGCTTTGAACGAAGACGAGCGCTTAATTAAAACAGAAGCTTCCCACAACCAGCCCAGGAGAGGAAAACACAAACCAGCTGGCCGGGGTACACAGCTCTGTACTTACAACCAATTTATGGATAGAACTTGCGCAGGAGTTCTATGTTTTGGGAGTTTGCTAGCTCCTCCCCGTCTTCAGTGGCCAACCTGACCACCCCGGGACGAGAGACTGAGACCACCTTAAAGGGGCCCTCCCACTGGGGAGACAGCTTGTGCAACCCGGCATGCGTCTGAATTCTGCGCAAGACCAGGTCACCCACTGCCAGTGTTCTCTCGCTGACCTGGGTGGCGTGGTACCGCCTGAGACTTTGCTGGTACTGGGCAGCACGCAAGGCTGCGCGATCTCGCACTTCTTCCAGGAGATTGGCATCCTCTCGACGCAGATCTTCCTGGGCTTCCTCAGTGAACACCACCACACGCGATGACCCTAAGGCCAGCTCCGAAGGCAGGACAGCTTCCGCGCCGTAGACCAGGAAAAAAGGCGTTTCCTCGGTGGCCCGGCTGGGGGTGGTACGAAGCGACCACAGCACCGCCAGGAGCTCTTCAGTCCACTGGGCTCCGCGCTTGTGGAGTCGATCAAACGTCCTGGTTTTGAGGCCCTTCAGCACCATCGCATTGGCCCGCTCAACTTGGCCGTTACTCCTTGGGTGGGCCACCGAGGCAAAACAAACCTTGGTGCCCATTTCTTCAAAGAAACCCAAGAAGGCAACGCTGGTGAACTGGGCGCCATTGTCGGTGATGATGCGGTTGGCGACCCCAAAGCGGGCGAAGATACCTTGCATGAACTTGATTGCGGCGGAAGCGGTAATGGCTCTGACCGCCTCGGCTTCCACCCATTTGGTAAACTTATCGATGGCGACGAACAGATGGTTGTAGCCCCCTGTGGCCCGCGGGAATGGGCCCAGGATATCCAGCCCCCAAACCGCAAAGGGCCATGAGAGCGGGATGGTTTGTAGAGTCCGGGCTGGTCAGTGGATTTTCTTGGCGTGGTACTGGCATGCCTCGCACTTCCTCACCAGCTCGCAAGCATCCTGGAGGGCGGTCGGCCAATAGAACCCTTGGCGAAAAACTTTCCCCACCATCGTTCAACTGGACATATGGCTCCCGCACACGCCTCCATGGATATCAGAAAGCAAACTGCTCCCCTCTTCCCGAGTGATACACTTCAGAAGAACTCTGTTTCTACCCCGGCAGTAAAGGTCCCCGCCCACCAGGGTATAGCACTTGGCCTTTCGTGCTATCTTCTCTGCTGACGCATCATCGTCGGGGCACACTTGATCCCGCAGGTAGGCCAGGATCGGATCCATCCATGTGCCTTCCCGGTCAAGTGTGGCGACCACAGGGTGATTGCCCGGGTACTCCGCCAGGCCGGGCGTTTCCGCCGGTACTACTCTCCCTTCCGGAATGAGGGCTGAAGTAGCGTCACCATCGTCGCCACTAGAAACGGGGGCTGCGATGGACGGTCGCGGAAGCCTTTCTTCAAAGACTCCGACCGGAACAGGGGATCT
This sequence comes from Rhipidocladum racemiflorum, assembly GCA_036346355.1. NCBI lineage: Eukaryota > Viridiplantae > Streptophyta > Magnoliopsida > Poales > Poaceae > Rhipidocladum > Rhipidocladum racemiflorum. Next base: position 51,278,571 of record CM070589.1, read on the forward strand.
TGTCGAGGCGAACTGCGTGAGCTCGTTCGCCAAGTAGTTGTCGCGCCGGGGGATATGGGTATACCCCAGCCCGTCGAAATGTCGTTCCATCTTTCTGACCTCTGCCAAGTACTCTGCCATGACAGGATCAGAGCAGGAGAACTCCTTTCTCGCTTGGTTAATGACTAGCAGCGAGTCGCCCTTGACTTGTAGATGCCGAACTCCGATGGCCGCGGCGGCGCGAAGCCCCACCAGCAAGCCTTCGTACTCGTCAACGTTGTTGGTGGCCTTGAAGTCCAGGACGACCACGTACTTGAGGAGGTCCCCGGTTGGGGAAACCAGGAGGACCCCATCCCCCGCGCCTTCGAGCCTGAAGGAGCCGTCGAAGTAGAGTGCCTAGGGGGAGGGCGCGGGGGTTTCCTCAGTCTCAGACTCGACAGGAGTCTACTCGACAACGAACTATGCCAGCCTTTGACTCTTGATTGCAGTTTGGGGGGCAAATTTGAGGCCGAACTCCCCTAGCTCCACAGACCACTTGGCTATGCGGCCCTCAGCTTCGCGGTTGTGAAGGATCTCGCGCAAGGGGTAGGCCGAAACCACTCTGATCTCCCTTCCTTGGAAATAATGCCGCAACTTCCTGAATGCCACCAGCACGGCGTACACCATCTTCTGGGCTTGCGGATACCTTGTCTCTGCATCATGTAACACCTTGCTGACGTAATAAACTAGCCGCTGGACGCCTTCACGCTCCGCCACCAATGCCGCGCTCACAACCGCAGGACTGGCCGCCACATATAAAAGTAGCGGCTCGCCTGGCTCGGGAGCGACCAGCACTGGAGGGGAGGAGAGGTACTTCTTTAACTCTTCGAGCGCTTCTTGCGCTTCTACAGTCCACTCGAAGGAGTTGGTCTTCTTCAACAGCTTGAAAAAGGGGAGACTCTTTTCTCCAAGCCGAGCTATGAACCGGCCAAGAGAGGCCAGGCGACCAGCCAGGCATTGGACTTGCTTGAGCCGTGTGGGCGGTTGCATGCGCTCGATGGCCGCGATCTTTTCCGGGTTGACCTCAATTCCACGATTGGAAACGAGGAACCCAAGCAGCTTTCCAGACGACACACCGAACACACACTTCTCAGGATTTAGCTTCCAACAATACTGCCGGAGATGGGAGAAAGTCTCCTCTAGATCTTCAACAAGCCTTGCAGTCTTTTTGGTCTTCACTACCAAGTCATCAACATATACTTCAAGATTTCTTCCAATATGTGATCGAAATACAGCGTGCATAGCTCGCTGGTAGGTTGAACCAGCATTCTTCAACCCAAATGGCATTCGGACATAACAGTACACGCCTAGAGGGGTCACAAAAGCAGTCTTCTCTTTGTCTTCCCACACCATGCTGATCTGGTGGTAGCTGGAGTAGGCGTCTAGGAAGCATAAGACCTCGCACCCTGCTGTGGAATCGACGACAATGTCTATCTGCGGCAGTGGGTACGGGTCCTTGGGGCAGGCTTTGTTGAGGTCGGTGAAGTCGATGCACATCCGCCGTTTCTCGTTCGACTTCTTGACGAGCACATAGTTGGCCAGCCACTCGGGGTAGGCGGCCTCCCGTACAATCCTTGCCTGCAACAGTTTCTCCACCTCATCCCGAATGGCATCCTGCCGCTCTAGTGCCTGCCTCCGGACATTCTGCTGGACTGGGTGCACTCCAGGGAGCGTTGCCAATCGGTGCTCAATCACCTCCCTAGGGACCCCGGTCATCTCAGATGGTTCCCAGGCGAACACATCTAAATTAGACCAGAGGAAGGTGACGAGCGCGTCTTCCTATTTGGTGCTGAGGCTGGCACCAATCTTCACGACCTTCCCAGAACCGTCCTCGCCCACGGGGACCGCCTTCACCTCACCCGAGGAACCAGGTGAGGCGCGGACCTTGACCAGGGGGGCTCTGGGCGGTCGTCCTCGCCTCGGGCCGAGCAGGTGGTGCCGGCCAGGTCTTGCACCTGCTTGTTGAGGCGCAGGGCCTCCAGCCGATCCACCCTCACAGTAATCGGGACCCCAGGCCCAGGGATCTTCACCATCATGTAGGCATAGTGCGTGGCCACCATGAACTTGACTAGAGCTGGTCGGCCAAGCAAAGCATTGTAGGGGAGGTCGAAGTCTGCGATCTCGAAGTTGATTTTCTCTGTTCGGAAGTTCTCCACACTTCCGAAGGTGACGAGCAGCCGGACTTGTCCCAGGGGCATCAAGCCCACCCCAAGGGCAACTCCGTAGAAGAGAGGGGCTGGACGCAACTCCTCATAGGGAATTTGGAGTGCCTTGAACGCCACTACAGACATAAGGTTGATGGAGCTTCCTCCATCGACAAGCACTCGCCTGAGTCTCGCATTCCAGACTGTGGGAGAAACCACGATCGGGAGATGGCCCGGGCCTGAGGTGCTCTCCGGGTGGTCGGCTCGACTGAAGGTGATCGGCTCCTCCGACCACTTCAGTAGACTGCTCGCCCCGGGAGTTGGTACGGTGGCGCACACTTCCCTCAACTCTCGCTTGTACTGCGAGTTTGAACAGTAGGTGGCGGAGCCACCATGAATGAACGCCACCGTGTGCTCCACTTGCTGAAAGGCCAACGGAGCAGGGTCTTCACCTGCGTCATCGCGGTCGTCTTCGCGGTGTTCCTTAAGCCGCTGCTCCACCAGCTTGGACACGACCTGGCAATCCGCCAGATCATGCACGTTGGTCCTGTGGATGGGGCAGTAAGGTCTGCCCCCGTCGTCTTCTCGGCGGGGTGAACGGCGGTCCCCGCGATCGCGCTTCTGGGGCTTGGCCTCCGGCTCAGCGACTAGGATCTCTCCGACACCGACCTCTTTGCGCTTTTTCTTCTTCTTATAGTCAGAAGCCTTGGAGGTTCCTGCCTCACTGTGGCCGGACGGCCCCGCCGAGCGCTCCCGGGCCTCCGCCGCCCTGGCGCACTTATGCGCCAGGAAGAACAGCTCGGAGGTGGTCGAAATGGTGCGGGTAGCCATCTTCTCCCGCATCTTCTGATCTCGGACCCCCCTCCGGAATGCAATAATCACCGATTGCTCGGAAATCCGGGGGATCGTGTTTCGGCAGTGGCTGAACCGCCGGATGAACTCCCTCAGGGACTCCCCCTTCGTCTGTTCCAGGGCATGGAGGTCGTCCTCCACACCCGGCTGAGTGTAGGAGCCCTGAAAGTTGGCAACAAAGAGGTCGCATAGTTCCTCCCACGAGTGCATGGAGCCTCGCAGGAGGTTCAACAGCCAGGAGCGGGCAGAGCCCGTCAGCGACGTCGGGAGGTAGTTGGCCTTGATCTTTTCAGACAATCCCGCGGCGCGTACCACTGTGGTGTAGATCTGCAGGAACTCCCCCGGGTTGGTGGTGCCGTCGTAATTCTCGATGGACGCGGGGCGGAACCTCTCCGGCCACGCAGCTTGGCGTAGGCGGAGGGAAAACGCTTGGCATCCAACGTTGTAGGGGGAGCAGCGTCGCTCGCCCGCCCCTCGGCCCTACGACGGGGTCAAGAAGTGCAAGTCTATGCTCTCCCTAGAGTCAGGGAGCGAGGTCTCCCCCCGACCGCTAGACATCGAGTGGCCAACGCGACGTTGCACGTGCGCACGACGCCCCCTAAGGGCATCGCGCAAGTCACCATTGCGCTGGGACCTCCTTTCGTCTAGGCGGGCCCTCAGATCCTCATGGCCCCCGCAGACTTGGGGGAACCGTGAGAAGAAGTGGGAGCATGTGCACGTCCCCCTGTACCCGAGGGAGCTGCAACCTGTGCGCCCTTCCCTTTATCCCGGCCCCCGCGACCAGGAAAAACTCTAACCGGGCGGCTGGAGGCTTGCGCATCGGTCGCGCGCATGTCCTGCCGCTCGACGCCAGAAGCCCCCAGCTGATTTGCCGCCTCCACCTGCTGCTGGGCGGCATCCACTAGGCGGGCGATATCTCGCAGCCATGGAGCGGCCGGGGTTTCGCCCCCTAGCGCAACCAGGGGGTGATCGAGGAGAAGCTGGGCCGCATGAAGATTCCGCGCTAGGGTGTTGTCTCCCATCGACAGACGCCATCGGACGGGCTGTCCCCCTTGCGTGGAAACACCACGTGTCCCTCCCTAGGCAGAGGGACCCGGGAGGTCCGACGCCTGGGCTAAGCGCCGGGATCGGCTGCGAGCGCTGCTCTCCTCGGGTAGGTCGTTATGTTTGGAGCGTGAAGCCGCCATGCTGACGCCCGTCAAAGCTTCTTTCAAGCTTTGCAAGAAGGTGGAAGAAGAAAGGGCAATCCAACCGCAGAGCCCCCTACCTAGCACGCCACTGTCAGCGTATGAGCTAATAGACCCCTTCCGAAATGGGGCGTAAGAAGTCCGAACGGGGGGCTTTCGTGGAGATTGCTCGAGATATGGTGGAAAGGAAAACAGACGAAGCTCACAAGAAGACACTCGGGTTTATCCAGGTTTGGGCCCTCCTCATGAGTAATAGCCCTAGTCCTGCTTGTGTTATTCTTGCTGGTGTTCTTGGAGAAACCGAAAGAACCAGGAACAAGGAACTCCCGGCCTCTCACCCCGAAGGAAGATGAACCAATCTAAAAGATCGAACCCCCTGCCCCCATGCACCCCAATTGCCTCTTATACTCGGGCTGGCTGGGGCGCATGGGGCTTACAATAGTACAGCACACTGAGTACACTGCCACGTCGCATTTAATGCACCTGTCACTGTTCTTGCAGCACACTTAATTCCCTGGCACAGCCATCCTCTCCCCCGCCTCGGGCCCCGCGCCTGCTGGCTCCGTCCACTCTACCAGGGTGGGAAATTACATCATGACGTCACTCACAGTAATGGCGCGCGTTGGGAACACACGCCGCCATACTGTGGCCTTTATTACCCCCATTTAATGCACACGATACGCATTAAATGCCTTTGACCTTCCGTGTGGTGGCACAGGTTACTAGGTGGCCTCGGGAGCTGGGCGCCAGCGGTGTGGCCTGGGCGCCGCGCGTCCGCCTGGCGACCACCTTACTAACCGCCAGCGGCCGTGGCCTGTCCGCTGGGCGATCACTCTCCTGACCGCCCGGGCGTGGCTCGTCGCCACTGTTGGCGATCACTCTGCGACCGCTGCGCTTGGTCGCCACCCGTCCGCTGGCGATCGCTCTTGCTGACCGCCAGCGGCGTGTCCTGATCGCCAACTGTCCGCTGGGTGGCTGCCTTACTGACCGTCAGCGGCGTGGCCTGGACGCCACGTGTCCGCTGGGCGGCTCTTACTAAGGTGAAGTGGGCACCCTGGTGTAGAATACACCGACAGTAACCTTGAGCAAACCTGATGATGCGGACGACAAGACCGATGATGACCTCCTGTGAGCGACGGCGTGACAATATGCAAATGGTGTTGATATGTGAATGGTATTGATATGTTATTATGTGAATGCTTTTTTTTTTTTTGCACTTATTGGATTGATATGTGAGTAGTATTGAAATGAAAGATTATTTGTTGATATATTTTTGCTAAATGCCTACTTTACAACTTGCTGTTGTCTAAAATGTAGCAAAGGTCATATCTACATTTTTCGATATTAGAAAGATCGTGCCGGATTTGTTTTTCTTGTTTCTCTATACTTTTTTTTATATATATTTCTTATATTTTTCCTAAATTTTGGCCTTTAATGGCTTTTTACTATTATTATAATATTTTTTCGCAATTTTTTTTTATTTTTTGAACTATCGCCGGTTTTCGCCAAAAACCGCACGAAATTTAAGCCTTTTCAGGTGGTTTTCGTCCATTTTGTTCAAAAATTGCTCTACAGTTTGACCAAAATTCTAATTTACTTGACTTTTGAAACCGTTCAATTTTGAACAAATTTCAAGTAATTTTTTTCGTAAATTCCAATACCGCCGGGTCATCAAAATTCATGTTCGAAATGGCATTGTTAACCCTAGTTCATGTCGGTCGGTCCGTAGCACATCGGTGAAGCAAGCTAGATAGCTTTATCGATTGATTGCTAGCTTTGCCGGTGACGAAGATTGATGATCCATCGATCAATCAGTCTCTAAGCATCAATCGGCTTTGTTTTACTGTGACATGCGGCCACCGACTTACTACCTGTAGCTTTCCTGGACGAACATATATACAGTGTTGGGGGAGAGTCACCGCGTTGTTAGACTTAATTCTGTTGCTATTTCTTTGTGGAAGCCAAGTTCGAGATGGACTTGTAAGTCCGTATGCGCGTGGCAGCAGCGAAGCCATGTCCTACTTGATTTCTGTGTCAAGTGCATGTATGATTAGGGAGAAAATTCTGCTATATAAGCAATAATTTTGTACTCTGATTTGTAAACGAGCAAGAAACAAATAAAGAGCTAATAAAAAGTATTAATTATGTTTATATTTCTTCAATATTTTTTGTGTTATGTTCCAATAAGTGGTATCACAGCCGCGCTACTCTCAACCCATGAAGCAAGTAAGAAACAAACAAAGAGTTAATAAAAAGTAATAGTTGTGTTTGTGCTTCTTTAACGTTATATGTTCTGTTCCAACACGCATTACCTCCTCGAACTGACGAAAACTTCGTCATGACAAGGCATGGCGTATCGGAGGATCCAACTCTGAATGGGTTCCAGGTACCAATCCTGGATGAGAACCGAGCACCAACTTTGGAGAGACATGCACTACTACAGAACAATACATCACTGCCGGGTCCAAAACGCCATCACTGCCGGTTATGGGAGCTGGCAGTGATACTTGGGATTATCACTGCCGGCTCAGGAACCGGCAGTGATAATAGATATCTCTGCCAGTTAAAGAGTAAACCGGCAGTGATAATAGATATCTCTGCCGGTTAAAGATCAAATCCGACAGTGATATATACATATCACTACCGGCTCACACCAAATACGGCAGTGATATAAATGTTTATATTCAATATTCTGGCAGTTTTAAAACAACACGAAGAGATTCAGGAGGTCACCCATCCTAGTTAGTATTACTCTCGCCCAAGCACGCTTAACTAATGAGTTCTATCATCGATTTTAACGCACTTTCCAAGAGGTCACCCATCCTAGTACTACTCTCGCCTGAGCACGCTTAACTTCAGAGTTCTTACATGATCTAGTACCGTAGTGTCGGTATGATAGCATTTGAAATATAACACGTCCCACTCCCCTTAACCTCACAAAGCACCCGAACACTGTTTTTAGTATTATCATATTCCGAATTTACCATGACTTGGATGTTCAAATTTTGGCTTAGTATTCGATTTTACTATGAATTAGATGCTTCAAATTTTGACTAAGTGTTCGATTTTGGAAAAATTTGATACATCCAAGTCATTATCACTGCTGATTATGCGTAGAGCCAGCAGTGATAAGGTTTGACATGATTTAGATGCTTCAAATTTTGGCTTAGTGTTCGATTTTACCATGACTTGGATGTTCAAATTTTGGCTAAGTGTTCGATTTTACCATGACTTGGATGTATCAAATTTTTCCTAAGTATTTCAAATTTAGAGCATCCAACTCATAGTCAAATTTAGAGCATCCAAGTCATGGTAATTTTACCATGACTTGGATGTATCAAATTTTTCCTAAGTATTTCAAATTTAGAGCATCCAAGTCATGGTAAAATCGAACACTTAGCCAAAATTTGAACATCCAAGTCATAGTAAAATTGAACACTAAGCCAAAATTTGAAGCATCTAAGTCATGGCAAACCTTATCACTGCCGTCTCTACGCATAATCGGCAGTCATAATGTCAAATTACGCTCAGATTCGCGGGAAAATACATATCACTACCGGTTAAAGAATAAACCGGTAGTAAAAGTTCCAATATCATTGCCGATGATGTCACTTCCGGTTTTGAGTATAAACCAGTAGTGATAGTTTGTTATCACTGCCGGTTGGTTTTACGAACCGGCAGTGATATTTATCACTGACAGCTCTAGCCCAACTGGCAGTGATATGACGGCAAGGATTGCCTATTCTATAGTAGTGATGCCACAACGGGGGATCCATCCTGAACGAGATTCAGGAACCAACCCTAGACGAGATTCGGGAACCAACCACGGTGAGGCTTGTCACATTAGGGACCAACCCTAGACGAGGTCCGAGGGCTAACCTTAACGAGGCGTGGCACATCGGAGGATCCATCGCATACGAGGTTCGAGGACCAACTTCAGCGCGGTGTGGCACATCGGGGATCCACCCTGGACGAGGTCCAAGGATCCATCCCTGATGATGCCTGGGGTAGCCATGCTTCTAACGCCCATCAACACCTGCATAGGAAGGTCGACAACATCACAAATCTTGGACGTAGTGAGACTTACTTGACACAATTGGCAAAAGTACCTCTAGACACAACCTAAGATCAATGGGCAAAAATATAACTACTCTCCTATCCAGGGTTCAACTTATCTTTCTTTAGAAAATCGCGCGATTTTCTATTTTCGATTATTGAAAAAAAAATTACTCAAAATTTGCTAGATATTGCATGATTTTGAAATCCAAATTTTGAAGAAAAAATTCAATTTTAACCGATTTTCTCCCGATTTCCACCGTCCAGATGAATGTTTCTCGAAGCCGATTTTTTTGAGCGATTTTCTCACGATTTTCACGTATTTTCTCTCATTTTGACCGATTTTTTTCCCAATTTTGACCGATTTTTTTCCCGGTTTTCACCAGCTAGTTGAATGTTTCTCGAAGCCGATTTTTTGAGCGATTTTCTCTTGATTTTCATCGATTTTTTTTATTTCCACCGATTATCGCAATATTTATGTCCCACAATTTTTTTTTTGAATTTAACCGATTTATCGACTATTTTTAAAAGTCTTACCCCTCTGATAAGACCGAAAATCACGATTTTCGCCGATATTATGAACGTGCTCCTATCCACTCTATAAATAGGACTCTTGTAAATGTGGAGGGGATGCACACATGCAATAAATCTGTACGTTCACTTGTATGTGATTCTTGTGGAGTCTCCTATTTACATCGTCAATGATTAAATATCCAACCGAACATGTCTATAAATTTACTGTCTGATGTCGTATCAACGACAGTCCTAGCCCCTCTTAATTATTGTTAGCTGTACTTGCAACCATCTCACAATCGTAACTAATAAAGTAGCTGTACGGCTACATCATATTGACTTTGTGTTAGTTTTCGCGCTCCTACCAATAATTAACCTGGTGAATCGAACCAAATTAATTAAGCATGCACGAAATTATGCAAAAGCACCAGCTGACATACATAGCTGCTGTGTGACGTGAAATGATGCGATCACTGAGCAGGTTCATATCACCGAAATCAACTTAAAAAAATCATCCTTAGTTTGGTACCGATTTTCTCAAAAAAATCATCAAAAATCATATGATTTTGAAATCCAAATTTATGAACATTTTTTTGAAAAAAAAAATCAAAACTTTACCTATTTTATCTCGATTTTTACCGGCCAATTGAATATTTCCTAGAGCCGATTTTTTTTTATCGATTTTCACGATATTTATATCACGTAAATTTTTCTGAATTTTTAATTTTTTTTAATTTAATGAATTTATCGATCGATTTTAAATACCATATCCCTCCCGTACACTGAAAATCACGATTTTCTTATGATACGCCGATAATATGAACCCGCCACACATACAATGCAGCGACATGCTCGTATGGGTCGGAGAGGCCATCGGTGGTCACATACAAGGCTACCAAGTACGGGTGTGGCAGCATAGATGGGACCATGCCCACTAGTCCACCATTTGTAGGCTTCCCCGTGTTTCGATCTACCGACTGGGAGATCACTCCTGCAGCTCTCCGGCTCCCTCTGCTCTGGCTCTGGAGCCTTCGACTCTCTTCATCGTCTATTAATGCCACCTCATCCTCCGGCTCCCCAAGCAAGACGACGCCTCTCCGAGATGACGGTCAGTGCGTTCCTTTAGCTTGCTTGCTTTGCTCTGTTCATGATGGTCTCATCAATCCTTTTTTTTTTTTTGGGTTTGTTTATCGACCTTCGATTATTCTCTGCCATTCGCGAGGAAACGGCCGGCCTTCTTTTTTAGGCTTGCAGTATCTTCCTTCCTAAATATGTATTGCTTGTTTAGCGATAACTTAACTGACGATGGTTTTTGGATTGGATCAATGCAGATAGAACCATTCTTTAGGCGTTGTTCTTCTATCTAATATCACCGTCCTTCTTTGGTGGGAGGTGTTCGTACATCACTATTTAAAAATTGTATAAATATTAAAATATAAATGAAAGGTTATATATATATATATATATATAACGTTTGCTATCAATATTTCAGCAAACTATTCTTTTATGATCCGATCAAAAGAAAATATTTCATACTTTAGCGTCTGAAATTAACTACGTACATACAAATGGCAATAGCATCACCCTCTCTTGTGATCTTCGTGTATCAGCTCTTAGGTTGGATGCACCGAAAGCTACGGAGTAATAATGATTTGCTCAAAGAATTCAACACCGGTGGAGGTACATCACCCTCCTGCTCTCCTTCCTCACTTTTGACGCAACTATGTATAGATCGATATGAAATAAAGGCCTTGCTACGACGATCTTTTGGATATTAATCTTGTCGAAAAGCTGCTTGGACTGCATGATACACGATAAGAACTATGTCTATATAGCTATATAATTTGGGGGATATACGGATGGACGTGCTCAACGCTGTCATCGTGGAGCTTCGCACCGTTGAAACTACAGTATTTCCCTTTTTTTTTCTTGTTATCTTAAGCTCCATATCCACTTCTGCGGATTTCGAAATATTTAAAATCTATTTACATAGAGTGTGTTTTCATTTAATTATCTTTTATTAATCTTTCGTGGCAACATACGAGATTCTGTTTGGTTTTTAAGAAAAATCATTGCGAATGGTTACCGACAAATAAGTGCTCACAAACCAAAAAAACAAAGTCTTACTTAACCATTCTAAACAAAATTTAGTCGTACACACACATACAAAGCACACAAAAGAACTTACCATTGTTTAACAACAGATTTGAACAGTATGGACCCACGGAAATCCAAGCACTTTTGCAATCTTGCTCTTGGTCACATTGGAGTTTGGACAGGGCACATGCCACTCCTGTCCATCTTAAGGCTAGCTAGGCCAACTATTGAAGATCTAACCGTGCCTTAATTGGTCCGTTGCTGATTTTTTTTTTTGGCAAGTGTGGACACGTGATAGGTGACATATAGTAGATAATATATATCATATGCTGCATCTATGTACCACGGCAGGGACTCGAATTTGTGACAACAAGATATCGAGCTCCCCTGATGCGGCAGCAAGTCCAGCTATATGTGCTATGTTGGCTCGGCAGCTAGCTCCTGCCATACTCGTCCTCCTCCTACCACGGTCGGTTGTACTGCCACGGGTACAAACTCCTAACGTGATACACAAACACAGCGATGAGAGAGGAGGCTATTTTTTAATTATATTTGCATAGGGGCAAATTTGATAATAAAAAAACGTGTCAACTAAGCTAGAAAAGCCAAAGCTTCAATGATGAGCAAGTACCCTAGCTATCGTTCTATAAATAACAATTCTTTATACCAGCGTTGGCCCATCCTGGAAAGACCACAAGGGCATACGTATTTCGGGATTCTTTTTCTCTCTTCCTTTCAGCAAACAAAGGCCACATATGTCTGTAGAGTTTTCCGAGCTGGAAATGGCTCACGACATTCTGCATGCAACTGGAACGAGAGAGAGAGAGAGAATTTGTTTTGAACAGAAGTTTTTCATATCTAAAGGGGATACAATATTTATGTATTTGGTATAAAAATTTTCCAAAATTTTGTGATTTACTTTAACTGCAAGATTTTTTTTCTTAACTCACCGATAAAAAATTGTCTTTTGTATGGTGCCCTATTTCTAAAATATAATTTTCACCATTTTTTTTATCAGAACATGTTTGTAACAATTTATGAAAGTTTAGTATCGTGGAAGGTAAATTTTCTGAGAAATTATCGTACATTTTTCTTATGAAAGAAAGTAAATACTTATAAATATATTAGTAGTCAAAGTAAGAATACTTGACCACTAAACATAAAAATTGGCATGCAGTTTACGTTTACAATAAAGGGCCATAAGTGTCAGTAAGATTGAGTGTCATCAGTATGAATATAAACAGCATATGGGATTTAATTAAGGCATCTCCTTCGCTAAAAGAAACTAGAAATTTCTATATTAATGCAGAGAAAATAAGAAATCTAGATATTCTATTATTAATTGAGGGAAAAGAGTAGGATCTACAACACTTATTTTTGCACGCAAAAAAAAATATATTATGATGCTCTAGATTGTTAAGATATAGATGTTACACGTGTAACATTTGTACAATAAATACAACTATATTTTCTATAGTCATTAGAGTCGTATAATAAATAGAATATTTGCAAATTTAGCCATGTAATTGAACGGACACTTCTGCTAGTTTTTAATAATAACAAACTTTTATGGTGGCATGCTAGCTCCTTAAAATTCCATTCAATTTGGTTTTGTTTCTGCTGTCCGAAAATATATACTAATAATATTTTAAGTTTGCATGGAATCTCCAAATCCATAAATAAAAGTTAAAAAAAGTTGAAATAATTTAACAAATACATGAATTCTATTCTGTCAATGCAGGTGGGGCCAGCAATTGCCTCACTGGGCTGGCCACACGGGACCCCGACACCTTCCGCGCCTCCGCCACCGAATACTTCGCCGACGACGCCTTCGCCACCACCCATCCTTCGCCGCCGGTCACCGCCAGCGAACTCCTCACCTTCGGTGGCAGCAGCAGCCTCCTCACCATCGGCACGCTAGGCATCGCCGCCGTCGCCATTCCTGGAGACGATGACGACGATGACTACGTCGTTGACGTCAACACCAGCCATGGCACTGTCGACAACGCAGATGACGGCATTGTCACGCCCACCTTCACCTTCCCCCCGCCAGAGCCCGCGAACGTCGAGAAGGCGACCGCCATGGTCGAGGCCATCGCGGAGAAGGACGACACCACCACCACGGAGGACGACCTCATGGTAGTGAGCACCGAACTGGAGAAGGTCCTCGGGGGCAACGGTGCCAGCGACGTGGCGTCGGCACGGATGAGCTTTGCCATGGGCGTGGACTGCCCACTGCAGGGCTTCCTGCTCGGCTCCCCCGTGAGCAGCCATGCCGAGTTGCGGCCGGAGCAGCGTGAGTGCGGCGGCCGGCGCAGCTCGCTCGGAGAGCTGTTCATGCTGACAGGCTTCGCCGAGGAGAAGGTGGCGCTCGTCGCTGTCGCCGAGAGCGACGACGGCGGGGACGGAACTGGCGGTGGAGAGAGGGAGGAGGGGAAAGCAGGGAAAGGCGGCGGCTGCCACAAGATGATGAAGAAGAGGAAGGTGAAGGATGAGAAAGGCGCCGGTGGCGGCGGAGTGCCGGCCAGTGCGACGGTGTCGAAGAGCAAGTTTCAAAAGGTACCCTTCTTGTTCTTGTTTTCTTTTGCAAAATCATCTGTAAATGTTGACAATTCTTGAATTGAACTTTAGCTGCATACGTTTATTTTACTTTTGCTAATTCGTTGACTTGTATTTTTTTTTTTTTTTTGAAACAAGAATTTTCTGACTTAATTTCATTCATTGATTAACTAGTCGTAAAATATACTACGTGGTAGGCTATTGAATTTTTGACGTTTGTATTGTCAATAACATGTGCAACCATTGCATTGTCATACTTTCTACATGCTGTCATTTTTTCTAATTCGCACGACTATAGGTATATTTACTAGTAACTAATTAGAGTTGTCATATGAAATTAGTATAGTTTATATTTATCAAGAGTTTAGAAAGAAAAAAAGTAGTGTGACACATTTGCGAACAGCGGTACTATAATTTTTAATGTATTTGACTTTATATCCCTAGTTGAGAAGATGGAATAAAAAGAGTTTTCGGGATTATTTTATATATTTTTGCATCTAAGAACTCTGTCCCACAATCAAATTATCATATATCTTGACCAAGGTGGAAGGCATGCGGTATTGAAGCCATTCCGTGGAAATTAAGGGTGGAAAGGAATAAGGCAATTTCACTTAATTATTTGAAATGACTATAAATTTTCTTCTAAATGACTGCTTTGGGCATCATTCTTCGTTGTTTTAGACTAAAATCAATCTTGAGAATCCGAGTTGATAGTCACCTCATTACATAGTTTTTAGCCAGTAGTTTTCCTCTTTAGGCTTGAGCAGAAATGGATTTTTCGTAATGGTCCAAAAGTAGTTCAATGTTTGCTTAGTAATTCAATTACCAAGGTAAGATCGATCAACGTACTGATCACAGTTGAACGTCCTATTACTGACCGGAAGATACCACAGTTGAAGTCAATCAATTGCACTTGTATGTCCCACTCCTTTACTAATATAAACGCATATGCTGAGTTTAAACTATCATATCATAATTGACATGTCTTTGAAATGAATAGTCGATTCGAGTTATATATCTGCACGCCAACCTGGCGTCAAGTTGTTGTTAGAAGTGGGGGCACTGTGTTGACATGGCGATTCGTTTGCAATCTCCTGTCTAATGTTATCTACATGGATCGTTCCTTATAGATCATTCCATTGTCATTTTATCCTTAGCCTAAAGCTAGGATGCTTGACTTTTATATCCTTCTAGACAGTTTTGCTTTCCTTTTTCTAATTTCTTGATAGGATGCTTTAGATTTTTCTGAAAAGTATCTGAAGAAGTAACTTCAGAAAACACTTGTGTCATATCATATCCCATACACACAATGTGATACTAATTACAACAGTGATATTAACTATGCTTTTTACAATACAATGATAAACTGAATTTCGGGAAGTGATCAGCATCGGACAGAGTTCTGAAAGGAGGAAACATTTGCTCATTGCAGATCCTTCAGATCTTCCACAGGAAAGTCTACCCTGAGAGCACAATCCTAATGAGGAACCTGACCAAGAAGAACTGCAAGCGGGGCGCCCCTGACAACGACCGTAAAGGTGGCGGTGGCGCTACGGGAGACACTGAAGAGCCAATAGCCTCCCCGAAGCTCCGGTGCCGGAAGGACCAGCGCATGCCGAGCTTCGGCTGCTGCACCAAACGCGCCTTCAGTACCTCTCTCGACAACGGCGAGCTGAACGGCAACAAGAGCGGCCACTGGATCAAGACCGATGCAGACTGTGAGTGCATGAGTGTCCCTGTCCACCAATCTTTCAATCACAATTCACAATACAGTAATCCATCACTAAATTGGAGAATCTTCAAGTTTCAAGAGCTAGCTGTCAAGCAGTTACTGTATGGTGATGCACACTGCATTGTACTTACACTGAACTTATCCTTTCTCACTGGATGCAGATTTGGTGCTGGAATTATAGGGGGAAGGAAGACAAAGAGGAGTCAGACGCTGTTGGTTTGCTCATGAATGAAGCATAGTGAGTATATACCATATATATGTGTGTGCTTGCTGTTTCAATCCCTATCTGTTTGGTACCTGAATGAGTTTAATGTGTCACTACATAAAGGGGTAAAAGGACTGTGAAATCAATCAGGTGTGTGATGGTACATGGCTCTGTGAATGTATGACAGAGATCAGAACTTAAATATATGGTTTGCTTCTTGATGTGATTGGTGTTCTATGAACCTAGCTGATTGCTTTGCGTGGGTGCATATTGTTAGAATTAACATGAACTAAATCTAAGTCACTAGTTAATTTAAAGCATGATCACAAAGATACGGAAATTAAAATAATCACTAACCCCGTGAGGAAGAGGAAGCCATTGGCGATTTGGTAGGTCGATCTAAACGTCGGTGAAGAACGGCAGTGAGGAAGAGGGTACCGTAATCTTCACTGTGATGGTGGCGGTCTTCGAGGAGCGCGTTGGCCTTGTCTTCATCACAGGCAAAGCCTTCTTTCACAGCTTCGAGGTCAACTCTCGGATAATGAGACTTGACCACCGCCAACGCCTGGTTCGCGCTCATCGCTGCGGACTCTTTGGCGTAAGCTCTGATCCTGTCGGCTCCTCCCAAGAGAAGTGGAACAGCATCGTCCCCCTGGCCCGGCGTGGCTCCTTCAATGCTGAAGGTGCGGAGATCGGCTCATGACGCGCGCTCGATTCCGCCCTGCTCAAGGCCGCCGCCATCTTCTCCTTGCACTCGCCACAAAGTCAAACAGCCATCAAGAACACACCCGACGTAGTATGTTCAACCCAAGTCAAATAAATTTACCCTTCAGCTCAGCTGCATCTTTTCCAGTCGACTGGGCTTGAAGCCGAGGCCAGAATTCTTCTGAAGCCTCGGTACCCTCACTCAACAACGGTCGAGTGCGCTCAAACACGAGTGTGTCATCACCCTCCAACCACCATCCGAAAAGCATCCAAACTGTATTCAGGGAGAATCTCACCTTCAAGCATATGCTCAAGCCGTCTTCCTCTCCTCCAGGATACGTCATACACTCGCCTGAAGCTCGTGGGACTTCTTTCCATCTCGTCTGGCTGATCTCGTTGAGCTTGTCCTGCATACGCGCTCTTTGAGCTTTGGGAGCACTCTCCGGAAAAACCGCGACCTTTGCTCCGGAAGCGCTCCCCCATGTCCTAAGTAACAGGCGAGAATCTCGAGGAGAAGTGACGACAGTGATTGAAGACAAGAAGCTCACTGCAGCAGGCATGCTACACTTGGTGAGCTCATAAAGCTCCGTCGAGCCGCTCTCCATCTCGCCGTCCTCTTCCATCCCCTTCCAGCTGAACCCCCTTCCCACCATACGGTCCGATTCGGGGCTTCGGAAAGGACCGAGCGGTGGCTCTCGAGGCACTTCCTCCACTCCGGAGACGGTTGTGTCGATCTCGTCGTGGCGGACCACCGGATGGTTCGACCGCATCACCGCGCTCGTGGCGACGCCTGGCAGTTGGCGGCGGCGACTAGCCGACAAGCGGCGGAGGCTCCCCACAGGGAAGCCCCTGTTCAGGACTCCTTCAGAGACCCTCCACCGACGACGTCCAGAGTCCCGAATAAAAGGAGGACACCTCAGCAGTGCGTATAACAAAAGACAAGGATCGCCCAAAGAATACCTCTTGGATTTCTTGAATTTCATCCCAGGTTTCATCCGAGGCCCAAGACCACTTTCGGAGGGAAGTTGGCGCTGCTGAGCTGCCAGCTGGAGCGGAAGGCCGTGGCCCAGCGTTTGCGATCCGGGTGCACGGTCGAAGGTCAAGGTCGACGAAAGGCGACCTCCTCCGCCGACTCCGGTGCAGCTCGTCAACCGAGGTGTCAACTGCTCGCTTCGCTGAGCGTGTCTCGGTAGAGAGGCCGACAAGCTGGAGCGTCGAGAAGAAAGGACGCGCCTCTGAAAAGGAACGATCGCACCCTGTTTGAATCACACATCGATCAAAGAAACCATGGAAACTGACCTTTCGAGAGAATAGTGCACTCACATGAGAGGGAGGCCTTGCCATCGAAAATTTACGAGGGCAGCCCCTGTGGTGATTATTGTGCCAGGCACGAAGAAATCAACTACCCGTGCAGCCAGCCGCCTCCATCAGCGAGTCCACGTCCGACTCGTGGGGTCCAGAGGCCCGTTGTATTGGAACCCCAAATGGACTCTCTCCTTCAAGGGCTGCACTCGGCGCTTCACAAAATCGACCGCGATCCGGGCCGTCAGCCTCGGTTCTTCAGATCGTCAATCAGCATGGAGCTGGGGACTTGGCGCAAACCTCCTCTCGTCAGGTGTCGCTCCAAAGATCGGGAAGCTTTAGGAGCACAAACGCAAAGGGGCGAGGAAAGGATCAGCGTTGGCACAATAGAACCACTCCCGCCTCCAACCTTTGAGGGAGGTCTTGAGAGAACGACAAAATATGCTTTCTTCGAGCCCTCCCGAACGGGTGGCCCTGCGCCCCGACATTAGGGAGCGGCCCGGTTCGGATGAGGCTTCACTAAGAAGGAGCGGAACAAATCCAAATGAGGGCGTATCCCAAGATACGCCGCAGAGCCGGACGAAGATGGCAATGTGAAGAATCGAGTTGGGGTTCAAATTGATCAACTCAATTTCGTAGAAGTGGAGGAGCCCCGGAAGAAGGCGCTCCCGGGAATGCTAAGTCCTCGCAGGAAGAAGGACTCAAACACCACAATCTCATTCTCCAGGTGTGGGGTAAGGGTCACCGTAGTGGCGGCGAGGGAGATCAACTCCAGCGGAGGGAGGGGCCTTGGCATCCCCTCCAAGCTGGGACATCGTGCGTGATGGAAGTCTCACACCCTACCGTCGCAGTCGGTGCTACCCTCGGCGATGTGAGGAAGATGACATAGCGAAGAAGAAGACCTGGAGGAAAGAACCGCCGCAAAGCCAAGGGCGCGAAATCAAAACCCTAAACCGCCAAGGAAGGTTTGAAGGTTTCACTGGTACCGTGGTGGAGAAGGTGCGAGGAAGCCGTTGCTCCAGCGAGGGTCCTTCCAACTTATAAGAAATGGGCTCCCAATTTCACCTACGGTGGAAGAAGCGAAGGCCCTCTGTTCACCTCGGGGCCAGATCCAGGCACGCCCCATGACGGGCCAATAATTGCTCGCTGCAAAACGCGGCCAGGTGTCAAATCTGGTCCGTTTGGGAAAAGTGCGCCCCTATGACCGGGCCTGACGCCAGCCGCCACGGAAGCTTGGGGCTGGGCACTTCGAACATCCTCGACGGCACACCCCATAATTTGGGGTCAATTGCTGGTCGCCGTATCTCCGCGATTGGGTGTCGCGGGAGGATCTAACCAACACGGTCTTGAGAATGCGCCCCACGAGGGTCTAGCGATCGGCGCCGCAACCGGCAGGCATTTACTCGTATGACCAAGGTATGCCCCATGAGGGTCAACCGAGCGACAGGCCGGTTCCAAGATCAGAACGGCGCATGGCACCGCCCCGACCCGAGCCAAAAGACCAAGGTACGCCCGTGAGGGGGCGACAAGCGGTTGTCGCGCCGTGAATCGGGCGCTGGTACCACTCGGCCACGAGCCAAAAGACTAAATCGCCCCATGAGGGTCAGCCGAGGCGACAAGCGGCATTAAGCGCCGTGCAGTGAGCGGCGCGGTACCACTCGCCACGCCAAAGACTAAAGTCACGCCCCATGAGGGTCGGCCGGCGACAAGCGAAGTTCATGCGCAAGACCGTGAACGGCGCTGGTACCACTGCCCACGAGCCAAAGAACCAAGGTACGCCCCATGAGGGTCACCAAAGGCGACAGGTTGTAGCGTCACAAGACCGTGTGGCGCCAGAGTACCACTTTCACTACTTGACTAACTAACCACGAGTGGCTTCATACTACAAGTTCTTTATGATCTCTCTCCGCATAATCCTCATGACAGGCAAGGGGCGGAAAGTCGATCCTAAAGCACTTGGGGTCAGCTGGATGTCGGAGACAGGGGCCCCACAAGAGGGGCCTACACGGCCCGGGCTGACAGTGACAAGCCCAAAGCCAGGCGCAACGCGGGCCAGAGAGACCTTGACTTGCTCCCAAGACAACTCGATCCTTCACGGAAGCTTGATGCCCGCCTAACAACCCGCCAGGACAAGGCATCTGGTCCTGACGCCGAGCTCGCGAAGCTGGAACGACAAGGCGGCGGCGTGGGTGAGAAAGCATAACCACCTCTCGGGGACGTAGGCGTGAAGGCGGATAAGGACAAGGGACATGTCGTTAGGCCACCATGTTCGGGGCAGTGGCGCCGAAACTATCATGTATTCTCCCCCCAGTATATAAGGGGAGGAGGGAGAAACAAGAAAGGGAGAGACAATACATCCAAGAACACAGGACTAGGGTATTATCTCCTTCAAGAGAGCCCGAACCTGTCTAAAACAGATTGCCCTCGCATCCTGTGTTACCATCAAGCTCAGATCACGCACAAATCCCCTAGAATCACAAATCTCATTGCCGGCGAAACAGATCGTCGACAGGATTGTTTGGAGCTTTTCCACGAAATGGCTCCTCCCGCAAGTGTGAAGATATCGCATGATGTGGATTTCTTAGTATCAACACAATCTGCAAAATCAGCGTCCAAATAGCCCATAACCTCAAGGGTATCAGACTTCTTATATGTGAGCATGAAATGCTTAGTACCCTATATATAATGTAAAGCTTTCTTAACGGCTTTCCAGTGGCCTAGCCTTGGATTAGATTGATATCTGCCAAGTATCCTGGTTACGAATGCTAAATCAAGGCGAGTACAAACTTAAGCATACATAATGCTTCTAACAATAGAAGCATAAGGAATTCCCTTCATCTGACTAGCTTTTAATTAATTCCTTGGACATTGGAATATTCTAAACTTATCACCCTTAACAATAGGAGCAGGCGTGGCAGAGCAGTTATGCGTATTATATCTCTTAAACACTCTGTCAGTGTATGCCCTTTGGGATAGGCCTAATGTTCTTTTGGACCTATCTCGGTGAATCTCAATGCCCAAAACATAAGAGGCATCACCTAGATCCTTCATGTTAAAATTAGTGGAAAGAAATCTCTTGGTCTCATACAGCATATTCTTATTGCTGCTACCCAATAAGATATCATCCATATAAAGTACTAAGATAGTAAATTTGCTCCCCTTAGTCTTAATATATATGCAATTGTTCACTTCATTTTCTTTGAAACAAAAATTTCTTGTAGTCTCATTGAACTTAAGGTACCACTGTCTAGATGTTAGTTTCAGTCTATAGATGGATTTCTTAATGATGGTGTGAAACGGGTAGGCTACGCGAGCACAAAAACAATTTTCTTCTCTACTACAAATCACCTAAGATCACATACAAGTAGGGGATCATGAATCATTACCCTTGACGTGCTGATGCAGTGGAAGTAGATACGTGCACGTAGAGGAAGTAGTCATTCACGTCCCGATCAACGCCGAGCAGCGTTGTCGGAGATCCAACCGAATAGCGCGTCCGCGTGCAACAGTGCCTCTACCGATATCCACACGTACCAAGCAGGAACGCCATGTGGGGTGTGCTAGCACCTCGCCACACGGCTAGGGTTTCTGGGGAGTAGGAGGGGTGTGTGGTGGTCTTGACGTGGTGAGGACTCTCTTCAAACCCGCGCCGTCCCTGGCCTCGCCTTTTACAAACACGCTAGTGGGCCGAAGCCCGCTAGGGTTCTATCTCCAACGCAGATCTTATCCACACACAAACCCATTAACACAGTTTCAACTCGTTAAGTGTGTGACCCGTTAGGTTCAGTGCAAGTCGGACGTGGATTTGGAAACCCATTTGTAATTCATTGCTTAATAGCGGCAACTAGCAGTACGTATTGACCCCCGAGTGTAGAATCAATTTTCGGCTGAACCTTGATACACTCACATATTGATCCCTTTGCCACACGATACCAGTCAAGCTCAAGGCGAGATGCGCGCCACCCTTGTTGATAGCTCGACCACTTCACTCGACAGTGTGATGGATACAAACCATGACTAATTCCTTAGTCATCTTAGCATGGTAGTGCGCTTTCCCTATCCATCCACACGAGGGGCCCAAAGGTATCTCTCCCGTTATCTAGGAGGGGCAAATCCCATCTTGATCATCACACCCTTGGCGATGTATCGTGGCATACCTCGTAGTCATCTTTATAACTACCCTGTTACGATGTAGCATTTGATGACACTAAAGCATACAAGTCTACATGCTAGGCATCCATGACAATCTTAGGTTTAAGGACCATATAGGCGTACCACTAGAGACTATATGCTATGGCACTTTAAGAGATAACAACTCACAACGTCTTGGAGTGGGTTTTGTCCAACTACCCATGTTCTTCAACATGCGTCAACATTATTGGTTCGATATCTCCGTATCTATGGTATGTGAAACATTACTATCAATCAATACATGTGCTAATCAAATCATCACCGCTCCTGACAATGATATGGATCAGGGACCCGTTTAGAATAATGTCACTTGACAATGTGTTTCACAATCAGGTCGTACCCAATGAACAAAGTCGTAACATTTGTTCAGGGAACCGATACACAAAGTTATCATAATTACATAAACAAAGACGTATTACAATCATCACCATGATTGATCTAGAGCACATTCCCTTCACTTAAGTCCACATCCCATATGTTCCTTGCCTTCCACGATAAAACCTTTCAGTTGAGTCATATAAGCATTCTCATGCAAGTCACCATTAAGCAATACAGTTTTAACATCCATTTGATGTAGCTCTAAATCATAATGAGCAACAAGTAACATGACAATTCTTAGTGAATCTTTCTTTGAGACAGGAGAGAAAGTATCAATATAATCAATCATCTCTCTTTGTGTAAATCCTTTTGCTACAAGCCTTGTCTTGAACCTTTTAACATTTCCCTTAGATTCATTCTTAGTTGTGTAGACCCATCTATAGCCTATTGTTTTGACTCCATCAGGAATTTCTACTAGATCCCAGACGTCATTAATGCTCATAGACTTTATTTCATCCTGCATATCCTTAAGCTACTTGGGTGAATCTTTTGTCATTATGGCCTCCTTAAATGAGGTGGGATCGTCTACCTTCTCTTACATCTTCATTCGTGTATACGACATAGTTATTCAGGATGGCAGATCTTCTGTCCTACTGTGACCTAGTGGGTCATTAGTTATCATAGGGGGATGTTGTGGTTCATCATTAGATGATATACTATATATTGATCCCAGAATCCTTAGGTGGGGGCTCAACTCCAAATTCTCAGCTGGAGGTGTAACTGTATTGTCGGGACCCCGAATTTGCAAATCCGGACCCTCTGTGTATTCAGCACTAGTCTAGGAACACGCTAGTGCACACAGTCTTAACATCGGTAAATATCACAATCATACCACTCGATACTAATAAAGTACTTTATTTAAATAGTCAAACTGGTTACTCGACCTTATGGTCAAGTTACAAATGTATGCCTCGCAGGGCGAAACTTATTAAGAGAGAAATAGTAGCAGCGGAAAATCAAATAACTTCGTGGCGCCATCCAGTATACCACAGGCAACTGACTGGGCTCGCTCCCTAAGTAGACGGATCCTCTTGGAGCTCCTCCTCCAAAGCTGGTGTAGTCTCCTCTTCAACTCAGTGTTGTATTGAGGCAAGGGTGAGTACTTGGTACTCGGCAAGTCATGCCAGAATGCAAGCTAATATACTATATGCATAGCTTGGTACAAAGGAATAGCTCAAGGTATATTTGCGAAACAGACATTTGACAAGTAACATAAGTAGATCTAAAGCGGTAGAAACAAGTGTAGCATAGGTAACTTTTCAAGGAGTTTAATAAACATCTTTCCCATCCTAATCCACATTTCCATCAACATCATTATTAAACCAATCCAACCTTTCAAATCCAAGTTATTTTTGAGAAAAATCTAACCCTTGACTGTAATTCCCGAGCGATGTCCAATACCGCGGACACGGCTATTCGAATAGATTCTACACTCTGCAGAGGTTTTGCACTTTACCCACAAGATACAGTCAAACACCACAAAGGCGAGTTCCCGTAACAAAGTCTTTCGGAAACTTCTAACAATACAAGTGGTCCTCCCCGGTTATTGCACACTAACCCGTCCCTTAGCTAAGGCGAAGTTTAGGCCAATCAATCGTTAGATGGGTACTGGCCTCACCGATGACGCTCCCCGTACAACTTACACAAAGGGTGTAGTTGACCTCCTGAGGTCCCACAGGTACGTTATTAGCAACTTAGTCAACTAGGTCCGTCCCATTACAGACATGTGGTTGCACGTTAGACCCAGTTCAAAGGCTTGCAAGGTTAAGTCCTTAGGGTGACCAGGGCAAGACTACCAGAAGAACCAAATCAACATCCCCAATGCCACAACTGGCCCACCTGATTATTCTTGCCACATGCCCCGGTCGAAAAACTATTTATCAAACCCCAGTTGATTACCATGCACCACGTGCCATCAACATCACATGATACCTTTCCAAACAGGTTCAATATATCATTAAGTCAATATTAACATTTGATTGTCCAAAATCATGTCATGAGCACGCAGCAGGTCTAAGCAGTATACTACAACGGTCTAAAACCCATGTTGGCAATTTAATAATGTCCAACTAGTAAACCACAACTAGGGTGACAAGGGGTCATGGCACATATTTAAATAATCAAGGTGTCATACAGCAAATTGGTATTTATCTAATCCCCCATATTTAAATAAAGTATTTTCTAATTGAACTAGCATGCAATAGGTTAAATCAAAATAGGTTTCAAAATAGGATCAACATGGTCAAAGCACAACTTGCCTTCAAAAAGTACTTGTTCTTGGTCTTGAGTTGGATCCTGAGTCAATACTTCTCCTTCAAATCCTTCCCAAGACTTCAACGTCCTACTGTAAAGCGTGCAAATAGCAAATACACGAATAAACAATAGGCAAAAAGTATCCAATCATCCAAATAAAATCCATAAACAGAGAGAAAATAATTTTATGAATTTTTAGAAACTGGAATCGTCAAATTTGGAGTTAAAATGCAAAAGTTATGATTATTTAAAGTTTGAATAATCAATTAAATAATTTTACAGAGAAAAACTTTAGTCCAAAAATTAAATAAAATTCATATTTAGGTAGGTCTCAATTTTATACAAATTTAGAAATTTGAATCACTCAAATCGGAGTTGAAACGCAAAAGTTATAAGCGTTTGAAGTTTGAAACAAAATCTGAAATCATTATTTCGAATTAATAAATCATTTTCTTTTTCGAAAATTAATTATTGCGTCAGCCTGGACACGTGTCAGCCTCTGATTGGGCGGCTGACGTCAGCCGGTCCATGGGCTCAGCCCACGGCTTGGCTCGGTCCACCGTGGACTCGGTCCACGGCTCCTTGTGTCACTGACATGTGGGCCCCACATGTCAGTGTCACGCACGCAATTAACCCGTGCGGTCCAACTCGCTGACATGCAGGCCCCACCGTGACGTCAGCGGTGACGTCATGGTGCGGTTCGGTTGTCCCGCTGACACGCGGGCCCCGCGTGTCAGAGACACGCGCCCACGCGCGCGTGGCGTGGCTTGGGTACACGTGGCACAATCTCGGCCGTTGATTTGAAAATCAACGGCCCAGATTGGATCTATGCTTCACGCGTTTGGGGTGAACGCGGTCAATCTGAGCCGTTGGATCTTGATCCAACGGTTGGAAACGATCCTAACCCGTAACGTTATCCACGACGGGTAGCGTGGTCGATCGTGGCCGTTGGATCTTGATCCAACGGTCGGATCTAATCTGGATTCTATGGTTTGGGGAGAACGTGGGCTCGCCGGCTGCTCGATCGGGATCGGACGGTCCGTAAGCTTTCCAGCGGTTGATGGCGCGGCGGGCTCAGCTACGAGACAAGGACGGCGACCTTCCGCGCGGCGTTCAGGGCCTCGGTGAGATGAAGCACGCAGGTTCGCCTCGTCGCGGGGTTGCGAATCGACCACGGCGGCGGAGCCGGTTTTCGGCGAAGAACGAAGAAACGAAAGAACACACGGCGGTGTTCTTAACTACGGCGAGGAATTGCGGCGCGCTAGGGTTTCCCTGCGGGCGTGGGTTAGGCAACGCGCGCGGCGTCAAACGATGATCTCGGGAGGGTCCACGGCTTTTATAGCGCGAATCCGAGTTCGACGCGGCGGAGGGCAACAGCGCTGGCGAGTCTCGGATCGGGGCGATGACCGGACCGTCCGCGTGGCGTGATCAACGGCCCACGATGGCTTAAGCGCGAGCAACCAGGCCGGATCCGTCGGATCGGCTCGCGTGGCGTGGCGCCACGGCCGGTGGATCTCGATCCAACGATCCACGTGGCTAGGTTCGGCCGAGTGGGTTCGGCTCGACCACGTGGCTCGGGTCGGACTCGAGTCGGACTCGGACTCGGGTCCGGTCGGATGATGAACAGTACAAACCCACTCGCATTTTCCAGCGATTTAATAATTAAAATAATTCCCAGAAATTCAATTAATTCATTAAAAATATCAAAAGACTCAGAAAAATTCCAGAAAAATTCTGGAAAATACTTTGGATCATTTTGGACTCAAATAAAATATTTCCAACAAAATTTTATTTGCAAAGTTTAATTCTTTAATTATTTCAAAATGGAATAAATTCAAATAAACTCCAAATAAATCCAAATAAATTCCAGAAAATTCCAAAAATTCACCAAAGTGCCAAATCACACATGAATTTAAGAAAAGCAAAATTTTGGGGTGTTACAAACCTCAATCTCGTCCCTAGATTCGTGGCTTACTAAAGGAATAGGTTCGGAAACTCTTTCTTCAAATCCTCTTTCTAAGTCGCTTCGCTCTCTTCATGATTGCTCCATCGAACTCTTAAACGGGTTGACTTATTTCTAGTCTCTCGATCCATAGTGTCTAGAATCTTCACGGGATGCTCCTTGTAAGTCAAATCTTCTTGCAACTCAATTGACTCTAGCGGTGTCTGCATTCCTCAGTACTCGGAGACACTTCTTCAGCAGGACACATGGAATACGTCATGTACTCCTACGCTACTTGTGGCAACTCCGGTGATAAGCAACCAAGCCTCTGTGGCTCAAAATCTTAAATGGTCCAACATAGCAGTGCGAGTTTCCCTTTGGCATGGAACCTCTTAACTCCCCCTGAGAGGTGTAACTCGAGGTATACAAAGTCTTACGGTTCAAACTCAAGTCCGTGACGATTGTCGGCATAACTCTTACACATCGTGATTGGGCGATCTTCAACCTTTCCCTAATCATGGCAATCTTCTCTTGACCTCTTGAAGAATATCGAGGCCGAAGACAGGCGCTCGCCGGTCTCATTCCAATTCAATGGCGTCAGGCGAGTCGACCATCTGATGCCTCAAAGGTGACATCTCGTAAACTAGCTTGGTAACTATTATTGTATGCGAACTCGGCATCGGCAAACTCTTATCCCAGAGGTAGCATAAGCCAATGCACATGCTCTTAACATATCCTCGAATGCGGTTGACTCTTTCTGTCCATCCGTACCGTGGATGATAAGGTCATCTTGAAGTTTAAACGGAGTTCCCATGGCTTCGTGCAACTTATTCCGAACAACCAGAGGTAAAATTGGGTACCTCTGTCAGATACAATCCTCCTTGGCACTCCGTGCAAGCAGGCGATCTGATCATATACAACTCTGCTAACTTATCTCAGAAGTCACGTGGTCTTCACGAGGATAAAATGGGCTACTTTGGTCAAGCGATCCACTATAACCCATATGGAGTCATAACCTCCTTGAGTCTTAGGCAAGCCATTAATGAAATCCATTCGATTTCCTCCACTTCCACTCAGTATTTTAGTGTTGTAGTAATCCTGCTTTGGTCTCGATGCATTGCCTTGACTCTCGGCATCGTCGCACAATGCAACATGCTCGGCAACTTCACGCTTCATGCTTGGCCACGAATCTTTCCTTCAAATCTGATACATTTTGGCGCTTCGGGATGAATTGAATACTTGGAGTCATGGGCTTCCTCCAAAATCGGTTGCTTTAATTCCTTCTTGTTGGGCACACAAATCCGATCCTTCATCCATAACGTGCCTTGCTCATCCAACTTGAAGTCCTGCCTTGCCTTCCTCCTTGATGGTCTTAATCCTGCGGATCTTGTCATCATCATACATCCTTCCGGATCGGTCCTCTAGGGTAGGCTTTACTTCTAATCGGCCCAAGAATCCGCTAGGTATCATCTCAATCTTCATTCTCTGGAAATCCTCACATAGCTCATCTGACTTGTGGCTAGCAACATGCTCACGGTATGGCTTTTCCGACTCGAGCATCGGCTACTCGTTGGCCTTTCCAGGATGGTAATGGATTCCAACATTGTAGTCCTTGATCAACTCTAACCATCTCCCTGCGCCTCATGTTCGAGATCCGGTGGGTGAATATGTATTTAAGGCTCTTATGATCCGTATACACTTCACATCTGTTCCCGATCGAGATAGTGACGCCATATATCTTCAAGGCATGCACTACGGCATCTAACTCTAGGTCATCGTCGGATAATTTTCCTCATGCGGCCTCAAGCCTTGATGCATAAGCGGCGACCTTTCCATTACGCATCGGCACACATCCAAGTCCTTAGCGCGTCGTCACAATAAATATCAAAGCTTTGAGTAACTTGTCAGGTAGAACTAACACCGGTCTTGATGTCAATCGCTTCTTGACTCACGAAATCCTTTCTCACATTCGGCGTCCATGCAAACTTCTTCTCCTTCTTGACAATTGCGTAAGAGGTTTACGCAATTGTCGAAAACCTTCAATGAAGCGGCGGTAGTATCCTGCCATTCAAGAAACTCGGATCCGGATCTGATCTTGGTGCTCCCAATGTAACACAGCTTCTACCTTGCTTGGATCTACGGCGACTCCTTCTGCGGTCATTACATGTCGAGAATTCTACCTTGTCCTTCCAAAAATCACACTTGCTGAACTTGGCAAGAGTTGCGGTTCCCTCGACTTTTCCAAAACTACGCCTCAAGTGTTGACATGTTCATCCTCTGTCTTGGGTAGATTAGGATATCATCTATGAACGACGACAAACTTGTCCAAATATTCCATGAACACCTTATTCATCATATTCATGAAATATCTTTGGCGCGTCGTAAATCCAAAGGACATAGCGTAAGCTTCGTAATGCCCATATCTTGGCGAGAATGCAGTTTTGGAATATCTTACGATCGGATCTTGGTGATGGTATCGATCTGAGATCAATCTTGGAAAACTCCGGCTCCTCTCGGTGATCAAACAAATCATCAATCCTGGAGTAACGGTACTTATTCTTCACGGTGACTTCATTGAGTGCACGATAGTCAATGCACATCCTGAAACTCCGTCCTTCTTCTTGACAAACAAAGCGGTGCTCCCCACGGCGAGCATTCGATGCGATAAATCCTTTCTCCATTAACTCTTCCAGTTGTTTCTTCATCTCTACCAACTCCTGGTGGACATCAGATAGGGTCTCTTTGCTATTGGTCTTGTGCAGGTACAATCTCTATCACAAACTCTATGTCCTGCAGCGGCATACGAGGTAGATCTTGGGGAAAAACATCTGGTACTCATTCACTCTTGAGACATCCTCTATGCTGATTGCCTTGAGTGCTTAACCATCAAGCTGTCCTTCTCTAGCAGCGGTAGCTTGAAATTCTACTTTCTTTCCACACGGGCTCTCAATGAGATAGTCAGCCGTCCACAATCAATACGGCCTTGTGCTTGGATAACAGTCCATTCCCAAAAATAACGTCTAAGAGTGGGTCTCCAAAATTATAAGGTTAAGCTAGGAACTCTATTCCATCTATTAGTATTCTCACCGGAACATCCTACTTTTGTTCGGAGTTCGAACCAGGGGTTTGAACTAAAAAGCATGCACTTAAGTCTTGCAATCCCCAAATCGTTTCTAGCGGCAAAGCCTTGCGAAACAAGCGAATCTGAAGCTCAGTCAAACAAAGCATTGCAGTCTTGAGTTAACAAGTAACTTACCCGATCTGACGTCAGTAGCATTCTATAGTGCATCTGCGGTGACATGGTTGACTCGGCCTCTCACCACGATGCAGGATGTGGTTCACGGTCTTGGCGTCCTAGGTAGGTGGTTCCCAAGTTAAAGCGGTAGGGTCCTCTGTTTGTCTTCTTTGAACCTTGTTGGCAAAATGTCTGGCTCGTTGCTTGATTGTAGCGGCGTCTCAGCTCCTTCTTTGTTGCACAGGCAGCGTTTCTAGCGAAGTTTGGGGTCAGTAGTTCTAATTGTGGTCTTGGTGGTAGCGGTGTCCTTGTAGCATACGTGGCTGGAATCGAAAAATTGATTTGGTGCAACTCTCAGGTATTTGTTGCGTTCCCTGGCGTGATCCCCTCTTGTTGCATTCTGCGCTTCCTGTTCTCATCCGGTTCCTGCGCTTGTCCTCAAGAATAAGCGCCTTATTCACCAATTCTTGGAAATCCGGAAAGGTGTGGGTGATCAGTCCTACTTGTAGTCTGAGTTAAGTCCCTTCATGAAGCCGAGGCCCATGCGGCTTTATCGTAAGCTACATCCTCGGTCGCGTAGCATGCTAGCTGTGTGAACTTGTTCGGTAGTCGGCCAGCTGGTGATTACCTTGCTTGATGCTACGAACTCCTCCTTCTTAAGGTCCATGATTCCTTCCGGCACGTGATCTTGTGACTAAACGCTTGGTGTGAACTCTTCCCAAGTGATATCTTGAGGGTTCTCTTGCGTGTACGAAGTTCTCCCACCATTCGGTATTTGTTCCTTCCAACTGATGAGAAGCGTAGAGTACCTTCTCATTTCCTATGCATTGAGCTATGTGTAGCTTCCTCTCAATTGACCTTAACCAATCATCGGCCTCCAATGGATTGGCATTCCCGGAGAAAGTGGGTGGGTGAGTCCTCATGAACTCACGGCAGTCTTGTATTGGCGTTGTCCCTGATTAACTTGATTAGCAGTGGCCTGAACAGTGACGTGTTGCATTTGTTGCATCATAGCATGTATCAACTGAGTCTGAGCAGCAAGAAATGCTCCAAAATTATGCATATCCAGTGGCGGTGTTGGTGCTCCATCATTGGGGTTTTCTGCTGGGCGAGAACCACTTCCATTGCTTCCAAAGTTTCCGCGGGTGTTCACCATCTGTCGATTTGTTCTAGGTTTTAGAGATGAGGGGGAAACAAGAATAGACAAGTAATATGGAACTTATGCGGGGCGAAAGGTGTAACTTTAAGGTCCAACTTTATTATTGATATCAATAACTTGGTATGGCTGCTTACAATGCCTAAGGGCCTTGCAACACATACTGCACACTCAGCAAACAATGAAAATCCAAATCGAACTAACACTGGAGTCTAACGCCTAAAGGTGACTCTTTATTCTATGACGCGACTCGGCGAAGGAGTCTCTCTATAAAACCTACGTTCACTCATCGAGAAAACCTCCATGGCACAGTGCGGATCTTTGCGGCATAGGCGCGAACGATTGCCATGTCCCGCATAGCGTGTCATCTGTGGTAGTCGAAGAAGCGGTGTCCTCATCGAGATCGACTCCTCCGGATCTGGCTCGTGTAGCTCGAAATCGGCTGCAGTTGCAGGTCCGTACAAAGCCATCTCCAACTCGTCAATTCTTCACGAAGGTGTGACACATACTCTTGAGCTTCCGCCATCTGTTCTTCTCTGTTGTGATCTCCTTGCGGGCCTTCAGAGCTCCTTGCTTGTATCGTCCGAGTACATTCTCTGGGCGACAACAAGTCGTAACAACCGTGTAACCATGGCATCCTCATCTGAATCGCCGGGTTAAGAAGGTTATTGCTCTTGCGGTGATAACGGAACACCGTGCTCTCCAACTCTCTGGCGTAGATACGGGTAATGTGTCGCATTGCTCGTCGTGATACTTCTTGGATACCCATCTGCATTGTAGACCTCCTGGCAGTGCAGTGTATCGGGCGATTGCCTGGGGCCCTTCTTCCTAGCAGTACCTCAATCTTCACGTCACAAGCCTTGATCAATCTTGCTTGTCGATCACTTCCACTTGGTATTGGGGCTTCTCAAAATCCCGAGTCTCAGTAGCATATGCCAAAGTTCTGCGGCGTGACCAACCTCGGATCGACGTAGTTGAACTCTCCCTCCATCTTACAAGAGCGCTTACGTAAGAACTCGAAATTTTTAAATCGTGACAAGGTAAGGAAAAATTCAGCAAGAGACAAGAAAAGAAAGAATGGGATGAGTCGAGATGTCATTTCTTATCTTGACAAATTTTATTCTTTTAGAAAATAGGTTTTATCCTCACTACGACCTTTCTAGCTAAGGTTGAGCCTACGGTCAGTATGGCTCTGATACCACCTCTGTCGGGACCCCGAATTTGCAAATTCGGACCCTCTGTGTATTCAGCACTAGTCCAGGAACACGCTAGTGCACACAGTCTTAACATCGGTAAATATCACAATCATACCACTCGATACTAATAAAGTACTTTATTTAAATAGTCAAATTGGTTACTCGACCTTATGGTCAAGTTACAAATGTATGCCTCAGTAAACTTATTAAGAGAGAAATAGTAGCGAAAAATCAAATAACCCGTGGCGCCATCCAGATACCACTGGCAGGCTCGCTCCCTAAGTAGACGGATCCTCTTGGAGCTCCTCCTCCAAAGTGGTGTAGTCTCCTCTTCAACGGTGTTGTATTGAGGCAAGGGTGAGTACTTGGTACTTAGCAAGTCTTGCAGATAATGAATGCTAATATACTATATGCATGGCTTGGTACAAAGGAATAGCTCAAGGTATATTTGCAGTAAATAGCATTTGACAAGTAACATAAGTAGATTCGAAAGCAGTAGAAACAAGTGTAGCATAGGTAACTTTTCAAGGAGTTTAATAAACATCTTTCCCATCCTAATCCACATTTCCATCAACATCATTATTAAACCAATCCAACCTTTCAAATCCAAGTTATTTTTGAGAAAAATATAACCCTTATTTGTAATTCCCGAGCGATGTCCAATACCGCGGACACGGCTATTCGAATAGATTCTACACTCTGCAGAGGTTATGCACTTTACCCACAAGATACAGTCAAACACCACAAAGGCGAGTTCCTGTAACAAAGTCTTTCGGAAACTTCTAACAATACAAGTGGTCCTCCCCGGTTATTGCACACTAACCCTTCCCTTAGCTAAGGCGAAGTTTAGGCCAATCAACCGTTAGATGGGTACCCGGCCTCAGCCCCGGTACGCTCCCCCGTACAACTTACACAAAGGGTGTAGTTGACCTCCTGAGGTCCCAGTACGTTATTAGCAACTTAGTCAACTAGGTCCGTCCCATTACAGACATGTGGTTGCACGTTAGACCAGTTCAAAGGCTTGCAAGGTTAAGTCCTTAGGGTGACCAGGGCAAGACTACCCGAAGAACCAAATCAACATCCCCAATGCCACAACTGGCCCACCTGATTATTCTTGCCACATGCCCCGGTCGAAAAACTATTTATCAAACACCAGTTGATTACCATGCACCACGTGCCATCAACATCACATGATACCTTTCCAAACAGGTTCAATATATCATTAAGTCAATATTAACATTTGATTGTCCAAAATCATGTCATGAGCACGCAGCAGGTCTAAGCGATACTACAACGGTCTAAAACCCATGTTGGCAATTTAATAATGTCCAACTAGTAAACCACAACTAGGGTGACAAGGGTCATGGCACATATTTAAATAATCAAGGTGTCATACAGCAAATTGGTATTTATCTAATCCCCCATATTTAAATAAAGTATTTTCTAATTGAACTAGCATGCAATAGGTTAAATCAAAATAGGTTTCAAAATAGGATCAACATGATCAAAGCACAACTTGCCTTCAAAAAGTACTTGTTCTTGGTCTTGAGTTGGATCCTGAGTCAATACTTCTCCTTCAAATCCTTCCGGCACTTCAACGTCTACTCGTAAAGCGTGCAAATAGCAAATACACAAATAAACAATAGGCAAAAAGTATCCAATCATCCAAATAAAATCCATAAACAGAGAGAACATAATTTTATGAATTTTTAGAAACTGGAATCGTCAAATTTGGAGTTAAAATGCAAAAGTTATGATTATTTAAAGTTTGAATAATCAATTAAATAATTTTACAGAGAAAAACTTTAGTCCAAAAATTAAATAAAATTCATATTTAGGTAGGTCTCAATTTTATACAAATTTAGAAATTTGAATCACTCAAATCGGAGTTGAAACACAAAAGTTATAAGCGTTTGAAGTTTGAAACAAAATCAAATCATTATTTCGAATTAATAAATCATTTTCTTTTGGAAATTAATTATTGCGTCGGCTGGACACGTGTCGACCTCGATTGGGCGGTGGCGTCGGTGATCCATGGGCTCAGCCCACGGCTTGGCTCGGTCCACCGTGGACTCGGTCCACGGCTCCTTGTGTCACTGACATGTGGGCCCCACATGTCAGTGTCACGCACGCAATTACCCGTGCGGTCCAACTTGCTGACATGCAGGCCCCGTGGCGTCGGCGGTGGCGTCATGGTGCGGTTCGATTGTCCGTGACACGCGGGCCCCGCGTGTCGAGACCGCGCCAGCGCGGCGTGGCGTGGCTTGGTACACGTGGCACAATCTCGGCCGTTGATTTGAAAATCAACGGCCCGGATTGGATCTATGCTTCACGCGTTTGGGGTGAACGCGGTCAATCCGAGCCGTTGGATCTTGATCCAGCGGTTGAAACGATCTAACCCGTAACGTTATCCACGATGCAGGCGGCGTGGCCGATCGTGGGCGTTGGATCTTGATCCAGCGGTCGGATCTAATTTGGATTCTAGGGTTTGGGGAGAACGTGGGCTCACCGCCGCTGCTCGATCGGGATCGGACGGTCCGAAGCTTCCAGCGCGGTTGATGGCGGCGCGGGAGGCTCAGCACGGAGACAAGGGCGGCGACCTTCCGCGGGCGTTTCCGAGGGCCTCCGGCGAGATGAAATCTGGCGCCCGAGTTCGCCTCGTCGCGGGGTTGCGAATCTAACCACGGGCGGCGGAGCGCGGCTAGTTTGGCGGCGAAGAACGAAGAACACACGCGGTATTCTTAACGGCGAGTGCGGCGGCGCTAGGTTTCCTGCAGGCGTGGGTTAGGCAGCAGCGCGGCATCAAACGGCGATCCTCGGGAGGGTCCACGGCTTTTATAGCGCGGAATCAGTCCGACGGCGGTGGAGAACGGCTGGCGAGGTCTCGGATCGGGGCGATGACCCGACCGTCCCACGTGGCGTGATCAACGGCCACGATGGCTTGGCGCGAACGGGTCCGACCCGGATCCGGTCGGATCGGGCTCGCGTGACGTGGCGGCGAATCCGCGGCCGTTGGATCTCGATCCAGCGGCCACGTAACTAGGGTTCGGTAAGTGGGTTCGGCTCGACCACGTGGCTCGGGTCGGACTTGAGTCGGACTCGGACTCGGGTCCGGTCGGATAAACAGTACAAACCCACTAGCATTTTCCAGCGATTTAATAATTAAAATAATTCCCAGAAACTCAATTAATTCATTAAAAATATCAAAAGACTCAAAAAAATTCCAGAAAAATTCTGGAAAATACTTTGGATCATTTTGGACTCAAATAAAATATTTCCAACAAAATTTTATTTGCAAAGTTTAATTCTTTAATTATTTCAAAATGGAATAAATTCAAATAAACTCCAAATAAATCCAAATAAATTCCGGAAAATTCCAAAAAATTCACCAAAGTGCCAAATCACACATGAATTTAAGAAAAGCAAAATTTTGGGGTGTTACATGTATAAGGTATAGGAAGGATAGTCTCTTAGATTATTAGTAATGGTGCATAAGTTCGAATCTTCTCAAGATCTATTTTTCTAGCCTCTGAGCTCCACTAATTTCATCATTCTCTAAGAATACAACATGTCGGGTTTCTACAAACTTAGTGATACGATTTGGACAATAAAATCGATATCCCTTAGATCTTTCAGGATATCCAATAAAATGACAACCTACTGTCTTAGGATCTAATTTCCCAATATGTGGATTAAAGACTTTAGTTTCAACAGGACAACCCCACATATGTAAGTATCTTAATCTTGGTTTCCTCCTAGTCCATAATTCATAAGGTGCCTTAGATACCGATTTACTGGGAACCCGATTAAGAATATGTGAGGCTGTTTTTAATGCTTCAATCCACAAACCAATTGGTAAAATGGAGTAACTCATCATGCTACGCACCATATCCATAAGGATGCGGTTGCGTCTTTTATCTACTCCATTTTGCTAAGGCTCACCAGGTGTTGAATATTGAACTATTATGCCATTTTCTGGAAAAAAAAAACTTAGCAAATGGACCAGAAATTTGTCCATAAGGAGTGTGTCTCCCATAATATTCTCCTCCATGATCTGATCTTACTAACTTAGTTTTTAAGTTATGCTGATTTTCTTCTTCGGCCTTAAATATTTTGAACTTATCGAGTGATTCAGATCGATCACGAATGAGAAAAATATAACCATAACAGGAGAAATCATCAGTGAATGTGATAAAGAAGTCATACCCATCCATTGATGTTACATGTAAAGGTCCACATATATTAGTGTGGATTCATTCTAAGATTCCTGTGCTTTGTGTGGCTCCTTTTCTAATTTATTTTACATATTTCTCCATAATACAATCAATACAATAGGCTAAGTCAGAGAAGTCTAATGGGTGAAGTATCTCTTCCTTAATGAGACGTTCCACTCTCCCTTTCGAAATGTGATCTAAATGAAAGTAGCACAATTTTGATAAAGTCTCATCACCTAAACTTCTCTTTCGCTTATTGGTGGCATCACACACTTTCATTGACACAGAAAATTCAGAGAGAGGAAGCATATATGGGCTGTTTGGTTGCCTGCATGCACAGAGATTTGCATCTACAGATGCAGAAATCTTGCTTTTTTCTCGTGTTTGGTTGCCTGCATCTAGTTTTGAGCCTGGCTCTCTGGATGCAAGATTCTCCATGCAACCTGGCTCTGGAGATACGTAGAAAATGGGCGTATCTCTGGATGCAGCCTCGTGTTCTGCGCAAGGGACCACTGTCAACCATGCATGCGGTGCCATATGGGTATGTAAGTTTCTTTTTTTTCTTTTTTGTTTATATCTTTTGATTAGCATCTCCGATTACCGAACCAATTTCAAAAATGGGTTCCTGGCATTTTTTCGAACAAAACTAGACCACACTTGCTATATAAATTTCAAAATATTTAAATTTCAAAATACCTGCCTCCTAAACACTCAACCAAACACCGTCTCTGCATCTGTGCATCCCATATCCCATCAGCCTGGCTGAGTGGAACGGGCCAGGCTCGCGAGAGAAGGCAACCAAACAGCCCAATAGAGTTTGTCTTGTCGAGTCACGAGACCAATATTATTAGA
This sequence comes from Rhipidocladum racemiflorum, assembly GCA_036346355.1. Lineage (NCBI taxonomy): Eukaryota > Viridiplantae > Streptophyta > Magnoliopsida > Poales > Poaceae > Rhipidocladum > Rhipidocladum racemiflorum. The sequence goes on from CM070589.1 coordinate 51,315,358, forward strand.
ATTAAAACTTACAATGCACTTATTGTTCCCAAAGATACAAATAAATCCATCATCATCTAATAGAGAAACTGAAATATGGTCCCTCCCCATGGTAGAAATATAAACAACATTATTCAAATAAAGAGTGAAGCCACTATATAATGCTAATGGTAGTGTGCCAACGGCTTCAACTTCAGCATCCTTTCCATTTGCAACTCTAAGGCTTCGCTCCCCCATTTTTAGTATCCTCACGGTAAGGAATCCCTACAATGAATTAGAAACGTGCACAGTGGCAACAAAATCAATCCACCAGGTATTAAAGGAAAAATCATCATAAAGGATTTCATCAATAGTAGAAACTATATCGTTACCCTTCTTAGTGAGCCACTTCATGAAGCCTACACAGTCCTTATGAATATGCTCACTGTTTTTTCAGAAGCAACAGATGGGCTCATCAGAAGCAAAGTTAGGTGCAGTAGGGGTCTTCTCCTTTGGCTTTGATTTGCTTGATTCAGCCATGGGAGAGAAATGCAGTTTCTTCTTAGACTTATAACCCCCTTAGAATTTTCTTTTGTCATGACCAATATGGTAAACACGGTCCTTCCTCTCAGCCTTAATCCTCTCCTCCTCCTGGACACACATGGCGATCAACTCGCTCATGGTCCACTGTTCTTTCTTAGTGTTGTAATTAATCTTAAATGCATTATACTCAGAAAGGAGGGAGGTCATAATGAAGTGGACCAAGAAGCCATCAGAAATAGCCATGTCCATGCCCTTAAGATTAGCAACCATATCTATCATCATCATGATATGTTCACGAACGCTGTTGGAGCAATCATACATAGTTGTGAGCATTTTCATAATCAAGGTACTAGCATATACTTTTGAGAAGCCCTTAAATTGCTCCTCGACTGAGGGCAAATACTGCTTAGCATTGTCAGATTTAGAGATTGCTTCCCTTATCCCAACAGATATTGTACTCTTCATGATCATTAAGAACATGAAGAGCATGATCATTAGAGATATGTGGTTGGATCGCTCCCACTTCTCCGTTGTTAAGTCATAGAGTTTCTTTTTCTCAATGAAACTCTCATCATCAGTGGCAGGAGCTATGGGAGCATCCTCACGTATTGCATAGTTCAAATCCATGACTCCAAGGACAATCAAAATTCTCTCTTTTTAAGAGAAAAATTTTGTCCTAGTTAGCTGTTCAATGCCGTTCAAGTAAGCGGCAGCATTAGTGTTGTTCATGGTTGAATAAAAAAATATAATTAGTAAATATTAGAAGAAATAAATGTCTTGCATGAAGATTAATACTAAGTTAGTCTGATTTAATGATAGGAAAAAATTAGCACTTCTAACTCACATCATCGTTGGGCAGAAACGAAAAAGGACCAAATTAACTTATGGGTGACACATGGTCATAAACAATGTTGGTAAGAATATGATCATGTTCATGACGTAATCCCAATTGAAAACATTCAATAATCTCTAACCAAAATTTTCTGTTGGTTCCATTTTAATTAGAGACAATACTCAGAAATAACCATCATATGAAATTAATTGTCACATTAATTAACTTGTCCAGAAAATTAAACATGCAATTAATCAAAATATTAATGCCCAGCAAATAATAATTCAACAACAATTATTGCTAATTTTAAATGAGACATGATAAAAACAAATATTGAAATGGGCTAAACATATATCTCAAAACATAAAAGGCTCAAAACAGTACATGGCCTTGCAGCCCAATCGGAAGAGCAGGCCCACGCGGCGACCACGCCCCAAAAGGTGAGCTCGGCCCAACCACGGTCGTAGCTCAGTCATGCGTAGGCCCACGCGCAGGCGGAATCGCAGCCGTCAAACGAATGGACAGCTTGGATCATTCCAGATTGGAACAAAACTAATGCTCTCGGCTATGAAAACCTAACCCTAGACATTTCCCTCCCGATCCAAAAAGATCACGACGCCGACCGAGTGAAGGAGCGCCCCGGCGAAGCGACAAGGTGGTGCGCGCACAGCGAGCTGAGGCGCCGTGCAGCTCTGGTAAAGCGGGGCCTTAGGCCATTGTGCTCATGCGCAGCCATTCCCGCGAGCGGAACTCAGGCCCGGGAAGGAGGCGACGACGGCGCACGTGCAACGCGGAGACAACAATGTGCTCGAATCAGTCGGCGACCTCCGGTAAAGGTAAGCCCGAATCCCCTTCAGACTATTAGGGTTCTTGATGGATTTAGGGATTTTGGGGGGGAAATTGGGGATTAGGGCTTTGGATTGGAGTTCTAGGGTTTGGATTTGATCTTATCCCCTCCTTCTAAATTCTAACCGAGCTGAAGAACACTACTAAATCAACCTTAACCGAGACAATAAGCGCTAAAACCGACAAAACAAGATCTAAACCGGACTTAAAGAGGATTAAGAAGACTAGAGCGGCTCTTATACCAAATGTTAGAATTAACATGAACTAAATCCAAGTCATTAGCTAGTCTAAAGCATGATCACAACGATGTGAAAATTAAAGTAATCACTGACCCCGTGAGGAAGAGGAAGCCATTGGCAATTTGGTCGGTCGATCTGAACGTCGGTGAAGAATGGCAGTGAGGAAGAGGGCACCATGATATTCACGGTGATGGCGGCGGTCTTCGGTAGCCTCGCGCTTGTCTTAGATTGGGTAGGTGTTAGGAGAGGTTGAACTTGAGAGCAATTGATCCACCTACGAGTGCCGGCCTCTACCTTTTTATTTTTTAGCGTTGGATACCGGGACTGAAACCAAAATTAGTTTGGTGCGCTCCCGACTAATGCGTTATTACGTGATTGTGGTGGCCCTTAGATCCAAGATTTTTGATGTTTGTTAGCTCTAAGCCAAGATCACCACTAACACACAATGGGGGCTTGGCCCCTAATCATGCTTTCTCTTGAACTTTTGTTGGTGGCTTGCTTGCATAAGGGATGATTCAGTGACAGTGAAGGCCCTAACTACACAGGGCGCTAGTGTCCTCATTAGCTCGCCCTTTAGCTAGGAATTATTCTTATGACTCTATTTAGGAGCTGTTGTCCACCATTTTGCCTCTTGCATATGTGCATGATGTAATGGGTAGGGGGTTCATCAGATCTAGTGTTCACTGAGACGTGTGACAGAGTCTGAATAGCATTTAGTTCTTGGCACAGTGAAGGGTAAGGCTATAGCACTGAAGATTCTAGTAGTTTAGTTACGACTAAAGCCTAGTTTGTTCATGCATCTCTCTTGTGCAGAAACTATTTTAAGTAAATACAGTTGATTAGCATGAGACCTAGCACATGCCTTCTTTGGCAGGTTACACTTTGGCCTCATGTTTCCGAGGATCCTACCCAAACTTCAAATGAAGAACTCGGGTGATTTTTCACTTTGGTTAGGTGAAAATTGTCACAGTAGTTTGCAAATGTGAACGTACAGTAGTAAATGAATTTACATAGATATTTACTGAAGTTTATAAATGGGACCTTCAATTTAAATATTAATGAAGTTCGCCATATGAAAATACTCAAGTCAGTATAGTCTGTTATCTAGGAGTTGGCACGATCATAAAGTGCTTACCACAAAATTAATTGGCTGTTTTATCTTTCTCTTTTTTTTCATATATTAGAAGCTGGTCAGAGCATTACCTAAAAATTGTAAATCAACAACCCCAATACTATTAAATTTAACTTCGAAAAATAATCATAAACAATACACACATTTGGGATCAATGGAATCGTCCCCGGTACAGATCAAAGAATATTGCCACATGGCCATCGTTTTTGCTCTCTAGAAAGGTGGCTCCAAAGGTTTGTAGCTTTGGGAAGGACGAATGGACAGTCCCTAGATGGAGGCCCTGTGCTAAAATTAAAATTATGCCCTAACATTAGCTATTTCATTCTTTTTTTATCTTATACTTTCATAACAAGATTCATGTCTTCTAATTTTAGAAGGGGTGGATGAAAACTAGAGTAACACCCAGATCGGGAGAATGCGACAAGAGTATGAATTACTAGATGCATACGTGCGGCGTCATGCCGTGCACTTGTGCCGCGACCCGGTCGAGGGTGGGTTTTCGGGAAATCAGTGAAATTTAAATGTATCAGTAGTATTATCCAAATTTTTAAAAATTGCACAAGTTTAATTATTCTTTAAATTTTTTATGGTAGATTAGGCATACTCTCATGACCCTTCTCAAAAAGTTTCAAAAATTCCCAACATGCTTTAACAGCTCAATTAAATGAGTGAAATTGCTTTAAATGCATTAGCACCATTATCAAATTTTTTAAAATTGCATAAGTTTGATCATTATCGAAAATTTTTATGATAGCTTAGGCATACTCTCAAGACTCTTCTCAAAAAGTTTGAAAAATCAAATTCATTTGATGGCTCTGGAAAACAAAAACAATAAAATTTAAATGCATACAAAATTTTTAAAAATTGCAAAAGTTTAATAATGATCCCATTTTTTTTATAGTAGCTTATACATGCTCTCGGGACTCTTATAAAAAAGTTTCAAAAACTTTTAATTTGTTTTATTATCTCAATTAAATCAGTGAAGTTGGTTTGGGTGTGTTAGTAGCATTGTCAGAATTTTTAAAAATTGTATAGGTTTGATCATGATCCAAATTGTTTTATGGTAGCTTAGGTATACTCTGAGGACCCTTATAAAAAAGTTTTAAAAATTTTCAACATTTTTTTTAGCTCAATTAAATCAGCAAAAAAAATTACCTTAGCTGGTGAAAGGACCTAAACATAATTACAGATTTTTTGAGGGGCTTTCATGGAGGTAGGACATGTGCTGGAGGGGGGGGGGTGCTCCCTATCATGGAACTTTGCCACACAAATGTGATCATGCTTTCAAAATTTTTATGGTAGTTTAGGTATGCTCTCAGGATCCTTCTCAAAAAGTTTCAAAAATTTTCAACATGCTTTAACAGCTCAATTAAATCAGTGAAGTTGCTTTAAATGTATTAGCACCATTTTCAGATTTCCTAAAAATTGCCCAAGTTTGATCATAATATGACATTTTTATGGTAGCTTAGGCATGCTCTCAAGACCCTTCTCAAAAAGTTTAAAAAATCAAATTCATTTGATGGCTCTGAAAAACTAAAAATAGCAAAATTTAAATGCATCCAAAATTTTTAAAAATTGTACAAGTTTGATCATGGTCCAAATTTTTTATGGTAGCTTATGCATGCTCTTAGGACCCTTATAAAAAGTTTCAAAAATTTCCAACATGATTTATTATCTCAGTTAAATCAATGAAGTTACTTTGAATGCATTAGTAGCATTGTCAGAATTTTTAAAAATTGTATATGTTTTATCATGATCCAAATTTTTTATAGTAGCTTAGGCATGCTCTGAGGATCCTTATGAAAAAGTTTCAAAATTTTCCAACATTATTTGATAGCTCAATAAAATCAGCAAAAAAATTACCTCAACCGGTGGAAGGATCTAAATGTAATTACACTTTTTTGAGGGGATTTCATGGAGGGAGAATACATGTGGGGGCTCCCTAGCCGGGAACTATGACGGCCTTAGTATATCCAGTATTCTTTCGAGTTCACAAAGAATACAAAATAAATAATAAAAATTTAGTGAATTGATTCATCACCGCTATCAGGATTATTTTACGGAAATTAAGAGTTAGTCCGAAGGAGGACAATTAAGAACAGAGGGGTTAATTTTCGTATGCAAATAAGATATATATAGGAATAAGAGTGTGAAGGCAAAGTAGAAATGGAAGAGAATAGATAGGTGAGGGAAGTTTTCAATAAGAAGGTAACAAAGAGGTTTGATTAAATAATATTAACTATAGTAGTAATAATGATTTTTCAAGAAGATATTAAACAAGTAGCAATCGAAGATTAAATGAAAATTAAGAACCCCTAACTTTTGGAGGGGGCCTGTGCAGTTGAGCACTTTGCTCCTACTATTGGTACAGGCATGGCTAGCTAGTGGCTGCTCTGGTTTGGAATGTAGGCTATTCCTGATGATCAGCTCGTGCTGGGGCCTGCTAGGAGGAGAATCGAAGCTCCCCAAACGAGACCCAGAAGATGAAGAAGACCTTGTCGGAATAGAACCCTGTTCGTCCTTGCTTGAGCACGCAACACATCTGTGGTGACGCACGCAGCTCTCTAGATCGTACTACCATGGCGACTCGGTTTAGGTCCCCTATTTTAGACTTGAGGCTGCCCTACCAATCTGTGCCACGCGTTGGCGGGCGTCACCGAAACTATTTTGCAGGGCCATGTTTTTCCTGCAAACAATCTGAGCTTGATCGCTCGACGGTTGTAACCTTTTGGATCACAATCAACTGTGACAACTAGCAATGCTGCCATCTTTGCAGCCACACAAATTTTAACAAGGTAATTAGACAGGTTTCAGTTATTTCCCCTGCAGGCCTGGATATATACAGGCATACAGCATGATTCATCTGTTCTTCCGGCGCCAACACAGTATGGAACCAAAATAACTGGACTGGATGTTCCTCCTCGAGCTGTCGAACACGCCACTGCTGCATGAACGGCTTTCTGCGTCTTCTAATTAAAAGGCCGATCCGACAACGACGATGGGGGCGCATTTCACCGCGCTTCGTGATCTCGCGATGTGCAGCTGACCATGTGATTGATGGCAAGGGTATCTTGGAGGCAACTAGGCAAGCAGGGCGTCATCTTGGATTCTGGGATGGAGGTTAGCACGAATCTCGGGCCTCTCTCGTGCTCTTGTGTCTGTCTGGTGTTGAATTCTATGTCAAGAGCTACATGACCCTTCTTCGGTTGACAGTGGTAAGTGGTAGATATGTCAAGTGACCAAATTCTCTCACAATGATAACCAATCTACCTAGTCTGAATAGATCGCTTCTTCTTTTTCTTCTTTTTTTACCTTAGCGCGGCTCCTGACGTAAAAGTTGGGAGCACAAGTTTTTGTTCTACGGTAGTAAAAAAATATATACATAATTATGATATTAGGAAAACACTTTTGGCGACAAATGTTTGTGTACGCTTTTTCGTGCCTAATCTAATGCGAAGTATGCCTTTATCTACTTAGCATCTCTCTTATTTCCTAGCTAGGCGATGGAGACGGGGGATGGGATGAGGGGGTTTTCCCGGTGGGAGCAGTAAAATCATTCCCCATCAGAGGTTGCGCCAGCCCACCATAGGTGTCTAAACACGGGTGTCGATCGGGTCAGGCTTTTTGGTCGGCCAACACAGCATGATTGTCAGTGTCGTGCTGGATCTGATGGTCGGACACGATAGGCGACTCGGTAGGCATATCTCAAAGGGTCATGTTCGGGCCGGTATGACATGCGATATGGTTTTGACACGAGTTTTTTTTTATAGTTTTCAATAGATATTATGAAAATTTTAGCAGCAGAAGTGAAGCAATAAAAACTTCCTTAATAATGCAATAAGTATGAGACGGTTCGAGCGCTTCATGTATGTAGACGAAGCTAAAAGACAAGACATTTAGTTTATTTTCTAAAGCGCTGAGTAGGTCATAATAGAATTCACGAGTAGAGTCAACCACTATCTCGAGATGCCTTTTGCGGAGAATGAATAAATTTTAGTTCTTTTTTCTTAATATTTGTGTACACTGTCTTGATCCTATGCGTCTTCGGCTCCTTTTCTCTTTTTGCAATAATACAAATGGACCAAAGCTAGACCGACACGACACTACACGAAGATGGTACGATGTGCTAATGAGTTGTACTTGAGCTCGTCTAAAATGAGTCGGGCCGGCACGACCGCCTAGCTACACGGTCTAAACCCATGACATATCGTTCTTTTACCATGCCGGCACGATACCCAGGTCCAGAGGTGTCCAGTAGAAAAGTTGGCCTCTACAAAGCTCCACCCCAGGCTCCACCGGTAGTTTTGATCCCGTTACAAAGACATGAGCTAAGTCACAATCAATGTATCCATCTCCCACCACGACTGACCGATTGTCTCTTCAAATTTCGTTTTCGATATATATCTTGGAGGTGACTGAAATTCGAAATTTCGGACAAAATTTAAAAATCAAATTTTAAATCCGGTTATTTTTCAACCAGGATTTTTGAGATTTCGACCGAAATCACCGAGATTTCGGCCGAAATTACCAAAATCTCGGTCACTTGAACCGAAAGAAAAATGGTCAAAAACACGCCAATTTTTTTTAAATTTTTTGTGGATGATTTTTGACCCTAAATCTAATCAAATCTGGCCTATAAAAATTAAAATCCGGTTAAAATATCCGATACTTCAGCCGAAATCACCAAGATCACGGCCAAAATTGCCGTGATCCCACATTCCCCTCACCATGGTTCAAAGCCGGCCCCCTAGCGTTGCTGGTCAGTTTTTGTGCTGATTTTTTTTTTTTTGTACATCGGTGTTGTTCATCTTATTGCATGAGATTGTATTAGGATACGTGGTTGTTATATAGGGCTGATAAAAAGGTTTGTTGAGCCTCGAATTAAAATTATTTTAATTACAATAGTTAATATATTTTAAATTGAAATTGGTTTATTTAGAGTGAAAAAATATTTACAAAACTCGGCTCTAGTGGCTTATTAGCTTAAAATTGAAATAATCACTTAAATAGTAAATAAAATGTTTTTATGTAAATCTATTTCAGGTTCGAAATAACCTCGATAATATATGGTTGAGCGAGATGGCTACCATCACTTGGATACCAACCTCTGAAGAAATTGTCGGGAATAGCTCCGTTAGGCTGCACACCGGAAGGATGAAAGATTGCCACTGCAACAGCCCAGCCCACCCACGATAGACAGGCCCAGTACACGGGGCTGCAGCCCTCTCGACTAATCCAACTCACTTCTTCCTCTCGACTCTCGAGCCCTCGACGCCCACCTCCCGCCGCGTCGAGCCGCTTCCCCGCGGTCCACCTCCCCTCTTCGCCTCTCCGGTGGCCTGAGCTCCGCCCGCTCCTCGTCTTCGAGCCGACAGAGCTCTTCTTCCACGGACGCTGTCCCCTTCGCCCTGACGCGGTTCCGCTTCCCCCTCGCTTTGACTCTCTTCAGACATACATGAGTGCCCGAGCAAGCCGTTACGCGGCTAGCCCGGTTCCTCCGAAGCTCCACCCCTGCGGAGCCATGCTGGCCGCGGCGGCGACCACCGCCGCGTTCCCGCCGGCGGTTTATTCTTTTCCCGTGAAGCGGACCAGGCACGGGCCATTCTTGTCCTTGTACCTTATGCTAGTCCTTAACTCCTTATCCTTTTAAGAGGCCTTGGTGAATTCCAGGAGGTTGTCTTGTAGCTGCCGAGCGGGACGAATTTCAGCCCGCTAACTTGGAGGTGCATCTCTTTTTGCCCTTTTAGATCATGTTTACCGTTTCTATTAGAATCTGAGATAAATCCAATCAAACGGGCTAAAGCTCGGAACGATTGTTTCTTCTTTTTCCACTACAGGGCCGAATCGCCCTCAACCTTGTTCCACCCCGATTTACAGAATACAGACAACTAGCAAAACGGTTTTCAGACAGTGATTTTGATTCTATCTTAAACGTTTCTATCAAGAATATAGAACTGTTTTCGTTTCTACTACAATCTTAAATCGTACCAAACAGGGCCTTATTATTAGGATTTTTTCACAATTCTGTTGAGAACTGGTTCTTGGTCTGTCTACAAGTGTTATGCAGAAATACAACACCAGTTCAATCTAGAAATAACAAGTTAGTGGTAGTGTTAATGTTGATAAAGTTGCTTAACAAGTTCTGTGAGGGTTTAAGTTCATTATGTTTCGGTCTAACTGATTGCTTGGGCTGTGTGCGAGGACTAACTTAGCTCTCAGATTAGTCACCAAATTGAAGACTCTGCGCGAGCTCTGGCACTTAATTTGGTTATAAATATGGGCTTTGTTAGCTCTTGTTTCAACTAAGGTTCTATATGGATCTTCAAGCTTGTGATTTTAACATCTTAGCACACAAAGAATAGGTTTGATCCTCGGCAGTTCTCAGTATAGTCCAGTACTGATGTATTGTGAACTGTCATTTGAGATAGTGGCAGATGCATCACGCTGGTTAGCCGTTTAGTATTGATACTGGTAAATTCCTTCTGTGTTGTATAGCATGCAGCGGTTTACTGTTCCCTATTAGGATTAAAGCAAACATATTTATTTAGGGGAGAAATCAATTGTTGCTGGATTCATTATGAGTTGGTATGCGATTCACATATTCCGAATTAACTGTCCTTGTTTGGGCAACTGCTGCTCTTGGAAATCATGTAGATTGTCTAAAATCTTTGTAATTGGCCGCTCTACATACACACTTTGCCCTTTTACATTTAGTTGTGAAATATATTGAACTTCACTTCTTTTTAGTTGAGAAGAGTCAGCTATCGACCTCCTGGAAATGAACAAAATTTGTTGAATCAAATTATTCTCTCTCTTCGGGAGAAAAGGTAAGCAACTAAGCATGTATTATATATCGGGATAGTTGTATTTCTTGAATAGCTTTTGTATTGCTGAGACAACTATATCTATGCAGTTTTGGTTTGATATTTGGATGGAGTGGGAGTGGAGAGACCACTCTTTTACATGTTTGCATTGAAATGCTGCATGGCATTTTTAAATTCTCCCCTTATCTTTTGTCTGGGTCTGGGAGTGACAACTTGATTTGTCAGCTTTTGGCCGGTCTATCAGAACCTACCTCTGGGTCAATTTGCATTCAGAAATACGTTGATAGTAGAAATCCAATGGGCCTATCAGAAATGTTGGTTTCTCAAAGAGTTGTTTACTTGTTATTGTATTTCAGTTTCCTGAGAGATTTGAATAGCTCCCTTCACTGTTAAATTATGTACATCTGAATAAGAATGCCTATGATCGGTTGGAGTGTTTGAAAAGTTATGCTGCAAAATAAAATCTTTTACATATACCCTTGTAGGTATTTCTTAGCAGATACCGTACTTGAGGAAGTTACTTTCGGATGGCCCAGGCAAAAGGCAGACTATCTTTTGATGGAGCAGCTCGCTTTAAACTTGGTAATTATTATGTCTCAAAAATATTTTGGTGTCTAATGGAACACTTTCACCTTAATTTTTGCATCGTCTAGTTAGCCTGCTGCTTGAAACAGCGCACAATTTCTTTGTGAGGATAATTTGTTTTATGTGCAACATACTAGGTTGGTCTGAATACCATTTCACTGGATGAAGATCCACAGTCTCTATGTAGTGGGTTTAAGCAGCAGCTTGCTCTGGCAATTCATCTGGTATTGTTTGTATTGCGTTGTTATGAGTTGATATTTTGTATATAAAAGAAATGCAAGATGGCTATTGTTTGTGCTGCCTTCTGCTATTTTCTGACTTTGTAGGTAACTATGCTACTTTTGTAGCCTTACATAATGTTAGCCTGGAATTTTTTGTGACAGGCACAATTGAATCAAAGATGGTTGTAATTAAGTCGTTTGGCGATATAAGTGATGACTTGTGCAGCTTGAGGATTGGAGGAACAAACTATGTGACCTGGACGTATCATGGATGTTAGTCCTAAACTTTGACTGCTGAAATGGAGAACTATCTTTGATGCAGATGTTTGTTGGGCTAAGGTGTGGAAAAGGTATTAAGCTGCCGTGAGAATCTCTCTTGGCTTAACCCTTGTATTTATACGTGAGCAACAACTCAAAGAGATTACAGCTGATTTTCAGGAGAAGACGTTACAGCTAACAACTCTCAACGTATATTTCAACACACCCCCTCAATCTCTACCTGGTGTCACTAGATTGAGATTGTGACATATTCTTTCAAATGGATGTTGAGGAAGCATCTTAGTAAATATATTTGCAACTTGATCTTCTGAAGATATAAATCAAACATCTAGCTTCTTCAAAGCAACTCTCTCTCGCACAAAGTGGAAGTCCACTTCTATGTGCTTCATCCGAGCATAGAACACATGATTTGCTGCTAGATAAGTTGCTCTAAGGTTATCACACCATAACACTGGTACTCTGGGCTAAGGTACTCCCAAGTTCACACAACAGGGACTGCAGCCAGATTAGCTCTGCGGTTGCATTAGCAATTGACTTGTACGCTGCCTCAGTGCTGGATCTAGACACGGTTTGCTGCTTCCTAGTGCTCCAGGAGATCACATTAGGACCTAAGAACACTGCAAAGCCATTCGTAGATGTCCTGTCATCTAAACTCCCTGCCCAATCTGCATCTGAGAATGCACCGAGTAGCATAGACTTTGTGCACAGTATGTTCAGTCCCATGGTACAAGTCTCTTTGATATATCTAAGTATCCTTTTCACTGCAGCCCATTGATGATCAGTAGGTTCTTGTAAAAACTAACACACTTTGTTCACAAAGTATGATATGTCTGGCCTTGTTAGAGTAAGATACTGCAAGGCCTCTACTGTACTCCGATACATATGTGCCTCTTCATCTGACAATTTTTTTTGTCAATTTCTTTAGACAATTTGTCAGTGCTGCTATGGGTCAACAATGGCTCATTTTAACTCGCCCAAGTATGTCCAGTACATACTTGTTGTGTTAGGGTAACACCCTTTTGATGCCTGGAAACCTCAATACCCAAAAAATAGCTAGGATCTCCCAAATCCTTAATAGGAAAGTCTTCCTGAAGTTTGGCTATTAGCTTGATTATGGCACTGGATGATGAACCAACTGCTATAATATCATCAACATACACTAGCATGTATATAATGACACCATCCTGATCAAATACAAAAAGAGATGGATCTGACCTTGAGGGCTTGAAACCAAGAGCTTGAAGCTTAGTAGGCAGTCTTGAGTACCATGCACGTGGCGTTTGTTTTAAACCATATAAAGCCTTTTGAAGTTTACATACATGATTAGGTCGCTAGCGATCTTCAAAGCCGGGCGGCCGCCTCATATATACAACTTCTCCTAAGTTGCCATGAAGAAATGCATTTGAGACATCCAATTGTCGGAGCTGCCACCCCCTGGATACAACAACAGTCAACACCGTCCGCACCATGGTGGGTTTAACTACCGAACTAAAGTTGTCGGAGTAATTGATTCCATGACGTTGAATGTATCTCTTAGCAACCAGCCGAGCCTTATAACGATCAACTGTCCCATCAGGTTTTTCCTTGACTTTGAAGACCCATTTGCAGTCAACTAGATTGTGTCCACTAGAGGCAGGAACAAGAGACCAAGTGTGATTAGCATGAAGGGCAGCAATTTCCTCCATAGCTTGGCACCATTGTCTATGTTGAATAGCTTGCACCTGAGAAGTGGGAACAGCGGTGAATGCTCGACGGTTCAGAGGATACCGGATGGTTCCATCTGTGAAGGACTTTGGTTTGGTGATGTTGTTTCGAAGCCTTGTTTGCATATGATGAACAGGCTGTGGTTAACTGATAGTCTCTTCACTATCATGGGCATCATCAGATCGAGTAGGAGGGTCTTGTGTACCTGAAGAATCAAAGGTATCTGAAGAAGAGGGCACGACATTAGTTGCATCATTTGCATTGTCTGCAGCAGGAGTATCACATACCACATTTGGATCATCTGTCATCACATGTGCTGGTAGGGAATTTGTTAAAGGGATGGCAAGGATAGCAGTTTCTTTGTATGAAGGTGTGGAAGTGGTTTGAGATAGAGAGTTAAATGGGAATTGAGATTCATCGAATATAACATCCCTGGAAATGTAAATTCGACCAGTGGACCTGTCAAGGCACTTGTAGCCCTTAAAGCCAGGTGTATATCCAATGAAAACACATTTTGTGGAATGATAGGAGAGTTTAGTTGTTCATAAGGTCGAAGATTTAGATAACAGGTATATCCAAAAGTGCGGAGCATGGAGAAATCTGGTTGAGCTTTGAACAGTTTGGTGTAAGGAGTAGTGTACTTTAGAACACGGCTGGGAAGTCTGTTAATGAGATAACATGCAGTGAGGAAGGCTTCATCCCAGTAGGTTAGAGGCATGGAGGGCTGAGCTAACAGAGCTAGGCTGGTTTCAACCAGATGTCGATGTTTTCGCTCAGCAATTCCATTTTGCTACCGAGTGTGAGGACATGAGATAGGATGGGTGATGCCAGTTTGGCGAAAATGATCACGAAGCTTAATGAATTCACCTCCTCCGTCAGATTGAACCAACTGGATTTTGGTGTTGAATTGGCGCTCAGCAAGGGTTTGAAATTGATGGAAGGCAACTTCAACATTAGACTTATATTTCAATAAATAGAGCCAGGAGTAACGACTATAGTCATCCACAAAAACAACATAGTAACGAAAACCTTTACTTGAGGTTCTAGCAGGGCCCCAAGTATCGGCATGAACAAGCTGTAAAGGAGAAGTACTTATTCGACTCGACGGATAGTAGGGAAGCTGATGCGCTTTGTCCTGCATACATGCATCACAGACCAAAGAATTTTTATTGGACTCATCTAATACGCTAGACTCAAAAATGAAGTGGATAGTAGCCGAAGCAGGATGACCAAGACGCTTGTGCCAGAGATCCTTTGGATGACGCTTTATGGAATAAGCGGAACGTCGTGTAGCTCCATGAGGAAGAGCATAAAGACCTCCTTCAGCCTTGCCGTGGAGAAGTACCCTCGATGTGACTCAATCCTTGATCAAGAAATATGCCGGAAGAAATTTAAAATAGACATTGTTATCAGTGGCAAATTTTTGGACGGACAGAAGATGTTTAGCAATGTGAGGAACATATAAAGTGTTCTTGAGTTTTAAGGGTGTACCAGCATTAGTGACAACAATAGATTGACCAATATGTGATATGGACATACCTGCGCCATTGGCAACTTGGATCTGATCTCCTCTGTATGCCTCTTTAATAGTCAGTCGATCAAGGTCACCAGTCAGGTGATCTGTTGCACCTGTGTCAAGATACCAAGATTGCTATGAGCTTGGCTTGTAAGAAACAGCTGATGAGACAGACTTGGTTTGATCTTCATCCTGATATGCTTGATTATAGCGATGGTAACACCTGAGAGCATTGTGTCCAGGCTTCCCAAAGATCTGACATGCCAAGCGAGGAGCTCCATTGTTGAATCGTCCACCTCTTCCGCATCCTTGGGCACCTTGACCGCGGCCTCTTCCTGTGTAGCCACGGCCACCTCCTCTTCCACCATCATGACGAATTGTATTGTTGGCAGAGTAGACGATGTGAGACGCTGGATCTGCACGTTCTCGACGTGCGTCAAAGTTAACGAGATGTGCATACACCTCATTGACACTGATGGCGTCGGCTCGAGTGGTCAGCGATGTAACCACAGAATCATACTTATGCCCAAGTCCAGTGAGAATATAGGATATAACCTCTTCATCTTGGAGTGGCCGTCCTGTAGAAGCAAGCTGATCTGCAAGGCTCTTCACTTTCTAAAAATACGCTGCCATCGCCATGTCCTTCTTCTTGAGATTGGCAAGGTGGAGTCAAATCTGCATCGTTCTACCTTTGGATTGTGATGCGAACATCTCCTCCAGTGCATTCCACACCTCTTCAGATGTGGAGAGAAACACCACTTGCCCAAGGATGCTCTCCGTCATAGATGAGAGTAAAGCACTCAAAACCAACTGATCTCGTTGATACTAGATTCTATAAGCTGGATTAGATACCTGGTGACTTGTTCCATCCACTATCTCTATGAGGAACTTGCTGGGCCTCTCAATTGTGCCATCAACGTAGCCGATGAGATCTTGACTACGCAGATACAGCAGGATCTGTGCTTCCATAAGAGATGATTCTCAAGGTGGAGTTTCACTGTGATAGCATGGCTAAAGGATGCGGGAGCAAAAGTGGAGACACCGCCGACGGTGGCTGGAGCAGCGCCGGTGGTGGATAGGCTTGATGTAGCGTATGATATGGACGCCATGAGATCGAAGGCTCTGATACCATGAAAAAGGTATTAGGCTGCCGTGAGAATATCTCTCGGCTTAACCCTTGTATTTAAATGTGAGCAACAACTCAAAGAGATTACAGCTGATTTTCAGGAGAAGACGTTACAGCTAACAACTCTCAACGTATATTTCAACAAGGTGTTGATATGTATGTTGAGAACTGCACGAGCTACTGGTCGTTGTTGTGCAAATGAACGGCAGGGCTCGTTACAACCCTGTATAATTTGGAACATGTAACGAAATGATGCCGAAGACGGTGTTGGTGTGCATACTTTAGGCCCTATTTGTTTCAGTTTTTCATTGGCTTAAAAGCAAAAAAGTCAAAAGTCAAAACAAATGACTAGCTTTTCAGTCAGGCTTAAAAAAAGCGTGAAGTCTCTATATAACTATAAGCCACAAGCCAGACAAGAGGTGTTTTTTGAGCTTTTTAGGATGAAATAACCCTTTGCTACTAAAAGCCTTCAAAATTACCCACCAAATACCATTGCATATAAACTAAAAAAACTCTCTCCCAACTCGTCAGTTCTCCTCTTCCACTTCCCTCGTGTGACATGCTTCTCCCCCGTCCTTCCTGTTTCAGCTGTCCCTAGCATCCTCCCTCCTTCGCCGTGCCCAGCCTCCTCCCTCCTCCGCCGACTTGGATCCAGTGTGGCGCGGGTTGAGGCGGCCGGACCCTGGCTTGGAGCGGCGGGAAGTGGCAGGGTCCCGACGTGGCGCAGGTGGAGGCAAACGAATCCGGCCGGGAGGTGGTCGGATCCGGCGTGGCGCGAGTGGAGGCAACCGGACCCAAGGGTGAAACGGCAGGAGGTGACCGGATCCGTCTCATCGTGCCCCTCACCCGCATGAACGACCCTTCATCGCCTTCCTCCGCCAGCTTGGCTGCTTCGGGTGATGCGTGTGGCGAAGAATCGAGGTGAGTATGGCGAATTTTAAGCCGAATGGTTGCTCTTAGGTGTCGAATTTGGGTGGAATTGGGGCTGGTTTTAGGCGATAAGTTACACGAAAGGTCTCAACTAGGGATTTGGGTTCAGTATTGGTTTCCTAGTGTTAATTATATTCAGATCTAACTTGATCATTTGGGTTCAGGATTGATCTATAAACTCATCTAGTTATAATCTCTGAAAAATGCCTTAGTCCTATGCAGTATAATTATATTTCACTATTAGTACCCATACTGTAACTAACTTAACAACTGGAATTCAATTTTGTTGACAACGTTCAGAACTACGAGTACAGGATCAGCAACACAAGGCTGCTTGGTGCTGTTTGGGAAATGAGGCCTCTTCACGGCTGACGACACCCTATTATCATGACATGGTGAAACCAAGAAAAAGAAGGATATCCCTTGGTGCCTAACCAGTACCTAGATTTACTTTAACAAACTGTAGTTATGAAGAAATAATGTCTAGGCTTTAATACATTACCAGAACCCTATAACTAGAATCCAGCCAAAAATGATCCTGAAAAGGAAGTGGTTGCTAAAAATACTAGTAAGAAAACCAAGAAGCAGGTCAAGGGGCAGCAGAAAGATTGCAATGGAGGTACTGAGGCTTTGCCGGTTGGTGCACATCAAGTATCTGGTAAGTGCCATCTTGTATTCCTTAATTCCTAAGATAAATATCACCCATCTGTGCAAAAGTACGGGCTTGCTAAAGGCAGATTTATTTTTAAGTTGATGTGGTCGAGGATAAGCAGAACATGGTAAGAATGTATACTGTGCAATAGCAAGAGCATTAATACATTACATATGTACCAGGTCACTATTTCCCTCTTGCTAATCGAAACATTTACGCTTGTAGGGCGATACTGAAATGCCAATTGATGTTGGGATAGCCCGAGAAGTCTAGAACAGCTGGACCGACTTCAAATTCAAACCTTTTTATTGCTGAATATGAAGTACTAGTGAGAGCTGCGCGCTCCGTCGCGCCGTGCGAAATTTGATCCAAGTTTTTATCTCTAAAAAAAGGCAGGAATATCCGAGTTTTTTTTTGTTCGCTTGGGTATTTCTTGGAAAAAAGACGCTAGGTAAGAACCGTCGACGAACCAGCGAAACAACGGCCTTTTTTGGGGGAAAAAAGAATAATACATGTTCCGAGAAATATTAGATCCCAAACCACAAAAAAAGCTATAGACGCCGAGTTTAACACTTTATGCGGTCAACGGGCAATAATACATGTTTTAAAAAATATTAGAGATCGAGCTGCAAAAGGAATTTTAGATGCCGAGTTTAACACCTTATGCGCTTATTTTCCCGTGAAAAATAAGGAAAAGCGGGAAAAAACGGAGAAACTACGAAAAACGAATTTACATTTTTTTCGGGCAAAACGAAGAAAGGAAACGGTTTTCCATTTTTTTTTCTTGGAAAAACGGCTACCGAAAATATTTTTCGCACGCTCTGGAGAAAAAACGGATCACGAAAACATTTTTTTCGGACAAAACGGAGAAAGAACCCGAACGTAAAGCGCGATGACCTATTTGTTATAATTTTGGACCTGTTCGCTATTCTGAAAAATTAGGAAAGGGTTCGCTCGCGATTCGTACTTAACGGGAGGTCCTCCATGTAAAATGACAAACCAGGGACCTAAACGCGAACCGAGAAAAAAATTTAGCTCTCACGTAAAAACGCGCAAGGACCTGACCGTAATTTCGGAAAAACCCAGGGGACTTTTCGCAAAAATCCAGGTGACACGTGGGGGGCTGGTTGGGCTCGGTTTTCTTCGTGAGTAAGGGTGTTAATATGAGTGTGTGGTGCTTGTTTCCTTTTCCCATTGTTGATGTGCTAATGGAGGTTGTCTTTTCGTTTGTCAAACAGTAAAGAGGTATTTAAGAGTGTATTATAGTTTGCTGGGTGGTTGATTACTTGCAGTTCCTTGTTAAGTTTGCAACTCTGCATGTACGAGTCTTTCGTCTGAGTATATGGTCGAATTCTTTATTTGTGTGATACTTTGGGATAGAAAATCCTCGATCTTTGTGTTCTTTTCATGTACTAGTCAAATGCTTATGTGTTGTGATAGAAATCTCAGTGTTCCGCCAAACATTGTGCTGTGCATGCTACGTGCATAGTGCGCTCACCAACTTTTGCGCATTTTATGCGTGCTCGTCATGTTGTATCAAAGGTAGCTATGATCAGTACAAAGTTACTTGTCAAATTAAATTAATGAATTCCACAATTTTTGCCGGTTCTTGAAGAAACCATAGCACAATACATACTCTAAATACAACAAATGAGCTAGGCAAAAATAAGAGAACGCCTGCTATTTGCCTACCCAAATTATAAAACATTACTACCCTTTTCCATGTAAAAACAAAATTTCAGAGAGCCTTTTCCATGTATGAACTTTTGACGTTAAGATAATGCTTGGTAAATTCATTTGGGTGTGTATTTATTTTATTAATATATCTTTTTCAATACTTCATTCAGTGATAAAAAATCATGAAATATTTTATCAGATAAATCATAATATAAATAAAGTCCTCATAGCCCTAAAGAGTATTTCAGACTTTCCAACAAAAAGCTACAACATCCAAAAAATCAAAAAGCTAAGATACCAAACAGCCTATCTTGATTTAAAAGCACATAGTTTATAAACTCATTAAACCATAAAACTAGCTTTAAACTATAAGCTAAAAAGCCTAAATCAAAATAAACGAGAGCTTATTCCGACGAGGGCTTATCCCCCTGTGCTATTATTGCGAACATCGTCTGATGTTCCAATTCTTGTGTAGTCACTGTTGCAAAGTCTATTACACAGGCTATCTATAGTGCATTTGTACATCTTTTCGTCCAAATTTCTTTGACCTGTTCTCCCTTGTACAGCAGAATGCTTAAATCCCGTCTTTTCCCATTTTTCTTCGTTTGTGAGATGTGGGAATCTGAGACCGTTCATACAGTGATGTTTATGAATGGTATAACATTAATTAGCATCATATATTGCCATTCCTGAACCAGGAGCAACTTAGTCAACGAGTTATATTCCAGCTATATATGAACTAGGCTGAATGTATGGCGCACGTCGCACCGTGTAAAATTTATTCTATTTTTTTCTAAAAAAAGATTGCAAGAGGACCTGAACATATATTTTTTTGGAGCGATCTTAACTCTCTATACGTTCACCGGTGAATAATACATTTCCAAAAAATATTATAGATCGACTTACAAAATAAACTATAGAGATACAGCTGTATACATATATTTCTTATTCCGAAAAATATCAGAAATCGAGTTACAAAAAAATAGAGAGATAGAGTTGTACACATATTTCTTTTGACGAATTTGGTTAATACTTTATTATTACCCAGTCAACATTCTTTTGTCGAGTTTAACACTCCATGTGTTAACCGGGTAATAATACATGTTCCGAAAAATATTAGAGATGCCAACCTACTTTTATCAAGTTTAACAATCTATATGTTCACCGAGTAATAATACATATTTCGAAAAATATTAGAGATTGAGTTAGGGGAAAAAGTCTAGAGATTAAAGATCGAGCTGGGAAAAAAAGTCTAAAGATAGAGTTGCACACATATATCTGTCAATGAAAATAGTTTTTTCGGGAAAAACAGAGGAAGGACCTGGACACATATTTCTTTTGACGAATTTGGTTAACACTTCATTATTACCCGGCTAACAATTTGAAAACGTTTTTATTACTCTCACAAAAAATCGCAAAGGACTTCTTTGTAATTTATAAGGACCTATCCGTAATTTAAAGAAAAGAGAGGGACTTTTTCGCAAATTGGCGTGGAGGTGAGTGGCGTGCGCTCTCTCCAAATCCTTCCATAGTCATGCATACTATTCTTGCGTGTGATTTAGATTTACTACAGCCCTATTGATCTACATTACGCAAAAAAAAGAAGATGTTACTCTACCATTTGCCATTTGGTGTGTCACATAGGCGCATATATATATGCTCAAGCAAATTAAAAAAAAACTCATAGCAAGAATTATTTTCCATCTAGACTACAAATCTACAATGGTCACTTTCACAGCTCATCCCTTTCCCCTTCCAACCTTTGTAAACCCCACGTGCTTGTCTCTGTCAGCACTTGCCAGAAGGGAATTGTGTTAGGATTAGTCAATATTGTAAATGCTAAGCAAGTGATGTTATTCTAAGAGCTCTTTTATGGCACACTACATTTAATATAGGCTATTTATTCTTTTCGATCGAATGGATCATATTAGTTATATTTATTTATATTTCCTTCAGTAAGAGAGTAGTAGAAATAGCTTTAACAAATCAGTGATTAGATCTTATTTCTACTAAATATTATATACTACGAGTACGATGCATTGTAAAATTTCGGTATCCAAGATTTATCATACAGACCCAATAATCTTTTGACAAGACATCTCTTCTGATTGTTAATTAATGAATTGAGCATCCAGGAAGGCTCCAGGAAGCTGACAAGCTTGGAAGGATTTGGTAGGCTGGGTCGTTCTCTCCGAATTTGATGCCGCCAATTTTCCATCATGAAAGGACCTTTCGTCTATAGTTTTAACATTTTCCTTTTGCCGCTTCCTTTAGTCTGTTGATCAGTCCTACATATGTCGTCATCGGTCATCACGGTGGTGTTGGGGACCTGGACATTCCGAAAGGAATTGCTAATAGCGACTATGGAAGAAGCAAGTGGGAGATGATCCCTTGTCCTCTCATTAATTTATTTGTCGTATGTACAAATGGTTTTGACTTTTGCCTTCTCCCTCTGATCTGAATTACTTCTCCCTTCGGCTCTATACACATCAGGAAGAAGTTAATACTATTTGCTCTTATTGACCTGATGATTGTATATATACCCGTCTGAATGCCAGAGACCCAAGTTCCAGCAAGCAAAACCTTATAGAGATGGTGGCTGTTTAGTGTAGTAATGATAAGTTGAAAAGAAGAACATGCATGTTCCTTGTCTGAAACAACCCAAAATTCAAAATGATTTTAATTGGAGTTCTTTCAAATTTCAGATTCAAATTCTTGAAGTTGAAGTTTGAATTTTGCTTTTTGATTTGCTTTTGTTTGATTTGGATTTCCGTTTTTAGTTCTGGGCCAATTCTCCTTGGGCCTTTTGGCCGTTTCCCCGTTTTTTCGGCCCGTTGGCTTTCGGCCCACGCGCCTCCCCAGCCCAGCTGGCCCGCCGACCGGCCTCCGTCTCCTGGCCACGGCGCCGCTGCGCGCTGTTCCCCGTGCCCTTGTTCCGCCGTGTCGCCGCGTCGCTGGCCGCTTCGCTGGACGCCGCCTCGCCGCCACCCTTGGTCCTCGGTCGCCCGACCAGCGCCCGATCGGCCCAGCGCCCGTCGCCGACCCGCCGCCGGCTGACCGCCGCCGCGCGCCTCGTTTCTCGCCTCGAAGCTCGCCTGCCGCCGCCGGCCGTGTTCGCCGCTGCCGCATCACTGCTGCGCTTATGCTTCGCGCTGGCGCTACCCCGCGCCGCCGCTTTGCGCCCGCACAAGGCTGACCCGCCACACAGACGCGCCTCGCCAAGAAGCTTCGCCTCCGAGCCCCGCTTTCTCTCCGCCCGCTTATAAAAGCCCGCGACTCGCCCTCATTTCTCGCTTCGCTTCCACCGCCGGTGAGCTCTCCCTGCCTCTCCCCGTCCTCTCCGGGCCGCGGCTAGCGCGCCGCTTACCCGGCCGGCCCGCCGCGCTGGGGAAGCCCTAGGGTTTTCCTCGCCGCCGCGCGTGGGCCAAACCGCCTTCGCCGCCGTCGGCCGGCTCGCATGGCCCACGCGCTCGCTGCGTGGGCCGTGGCCCAATTCCCCACCGAAGCCAGCCCAACACTGTGGTAACAGTGTTTTCGATTTTTGGATTTAATAAATCATTTTATTAATTCCGAAAATCGTTTTTAATTCCAGAAAATACCCAGAAAAATCCCCGAAAATTCCGTGAGCCCCAGAAACCCACCAAATACACTATCCGAACCGTTTCGATCCACTGATTCCAAAAATGCCCTCCGTTCCCCAATCCGGAGTTCCCAAAATTCCGAATTGCCCATTTCGCCCTTCATTCTCTCTCTCGGCCCGGTTCCGGTTCTCAGTTTTGTTTTTCGGTTCCGTTTCTTTTCCGTTTTCGTTTCTTTATTTGTCGTTCGTTCTTGTCGCGATAGATTCGGACGTTGGACAATTCCAGAAGCAGTCCCTGGAGCCGGAGCAGTTCCAAGAGCCGAAGCAGTTCCGGGAGCAGACGTGAATCCCGAAGAAGATCCCGGAGCAGACGTTGGACCCGACGGAAGCCCCGAACGACTACTTCCTCTGCAGTTCAGCCGATCCGATCGCCGAGCAAGGCAAGCCGTACACCCTTTGATCATGTTGATCCCATCATGCCATGCTATAGTAGTAATTATTTTATATCGCATTACTTTACTGTATGTTGAATTATCGAAAACAGTATTTTAGAATGACATGATACCTAGGTAATGCCGAATTGATCATGAAACCTCCTTGAAATTATTGAACCAGATTAAATCCTTTGTAACCCTAGATGATTACTATTACCCTGTTAAGTTAGTTATTACTGTTAATCTTGTAGTTAGCTCAAATGCTTTTGAAAATGGAAATAAAATGCCGCCGAATCTCGGATTCGGATGTTTGTGAAAGTGCTACAGTTTGGGGGACAGAATCGGATAAATCCCGGAGTGGATGTAACTCCGATCCCCGGCTGATGATTAATGCCTTGGTTTGTATGGTGGCCGGTATTATGGGATACCGGATCGGGTTTGCGGATGAAGGCTTGATCTTTGGCAGTGTAAGGTTAACAACCCCCTTGAGCAAAGTAAACAACTTAAGTACCCGCTCAACCACAGGTCGGACTGTTCGGCAGACTAGTATCCGACATGGCTCGGTAAATTAATCATTCCTGAACCTAAAAATCAGATTCTTTTGGTGGCTACCATTCTCAGGAGAGAATGGGGACCGGGCCTTCCTGGCAGGGAAGTGCACCGGAGGGGTGGAACGGGAATGGTCCTTCGCGACATTCTTGGTTCTCACAACGGTAGATGCTAATGGGGGACTGTGAGCCCAAGGTAGCTATACAACTATCGGTTAACAACTAAAACAACAGGAATGGTTAACGAAATGCTGTGATCATCTCGACCGACCGCATGTATTCTAGTTGCCTGTGAGTAACGGTCGTTGATATCTTGTGGGTAAAGCTGAGCACCTCTGCAGAGTTAATCATGATGGTATTCGAATACGCCGTACTTCCGGTTAATGAAGTTAAGTTTGAACTGGGGTGATACCCGTAACCAAGCTCAAGATAATTGTTTCGGAATTTCGAAGAAGTTGGTTAAGTGTTGTGGACTTGTGAAACCCCCCTTACTACTTATTTTTTGGTTTGTGCTTCAAATGTAAAATGAGTTGGAAAATAAAACTGCATCCAGATACTTAAACCCTAGTTCCTTCCATTGGATAATCCCCTGCATATAGTATTCAGAATTTTCCGTACGACTTGTTGAGTACTCCCGTACTCACCCTTGCAAAACCCCCGCCCTTTCAGAGTTTGAAGAAGCTGGAGCGTTTCAGGAGTTCGTAGTTGGCGATTTTGTCTGGTTTTGAGGTCTTGGTCTTTTGCTCAGGCCTGCCTGTGCGGTGTTTTGATTGTAAGTTATTCGGGCCCTGCTGCGCCCTCTTTTGTAAAAACCCTGGCCGCTAGGCCCTATATTGAATAAAAAGAGTTGGATTGGCTTTTGCCAGGTAATTGTACTCTTGTTTTCCAACAATTAGTCTTCCTGGGTAACTGTTGTGAGTTTTCGCACTGCCCCTAAAAAGGCGGTCCGTCACATTGTCCTCAAACATTGATTAACAAAACGAGAAAAGAGGGCCACGATTTGTTATTTCAAAATCTGGAGAATTTCTGAAGTAGACAGATGTTCGGTTCTTTCTGTAATTCTTTCTTTTTGTGAGACGAAAGACGTTTGTTTCTTGTCTCCTGAAAAATTACGTAAGACCAAACTGTGCTGGGAACCAATCAATCAAATTGCAGCACGAATTTTAAATTGAGATGAACTCACGTAACAGAAGCCGAAATAACTTCAGTTTTAAGCAAATCAACAAGTAGAAAACAGGCATCCATCTCGTTTCTCCTAACTCATTCAAGCGTAAGCATGAAAATTTAGATAAATTTTACGGTGGATTATACTTGTAGTATAAAATGTGTAGTAAAAATCACATTTAATCGATAATTTGTTAACGATGTTTCTACTACTCTACTATCAGGTGTAGTATAAGTAAACTCTAGTTAATCTGATCCATTGTATCGAAAAGAATGAACGGTTTATATTCAATTTAGTGTACCGTAAAAGAGCTCAAATTTTAAGGGCGATGCGATACTCTATAGACCATGTCCTCAAGTTTTCTTTTGGGAATTTTCATATTGATTTGGAGCTCAGAAAGTTTTCAAGGTTTCAAAAGGATGATAATTTAACATGTTAACGAGCATGTTACCATATCCCTACTTGTAACAAATTGAAGTGAACATCGAGTGTTAGCATATCTATATACGTAGAAAGTAAGCATAAATTGTGTATCTCTATACCTAGCTAGGTACAGAATAGATGGCACAAGCCAAACATATGTACCTCATATAGTTCGTGAAATCACAAGATATGTAAATTTTTTTGTTATTTTTTCTTCTTCTGTGTATGTAAACCATAGCTGATGCGTTTGTATTGTGTGATCTGAAACTAGGGGTGGAAGTCGTGATTTTTTCGAGCTTTTTTTGAAATTAATATAGTTTAATTTAATATAATTTTATTTAAAATTTGGAAGTATTTTTAGAATCAAGCCAACGAGCCAATCCAGAGCAAAAACTAATTTTATTCAAAATTAACTTATTCAATGATTAATAAAAAAAGAGTATAATTGAAGCAATTTTAAACCGAGCCAACGAGCCCCACAAACGAGTTTTTTCCCGCCATCTATAATGTTGAAAGTGACCTTGGAACAGTCCAAGATACTAAGCACACCAGATCGAACTGAAAACGAGATCAGGTGATCGACAAGACGGCTTTTCCCAGGTACATGAAACATACATGGAGCAAGTAGGTATACCTGCCCATAAGAGATCAAGAGTAGCATTTACGTAAACATGGTCGATTAGCAGCACGTAAGGCAAAAATGAACCCTGGCATATATATCTGGACGACAATGACATTATGATCCTTGCTTTATGCCCAGTACAATGCTTGTACAAGTCCAACGCATCCATGTGGTACCTGCTTGCGCAAGCACGGACATTTCTCCAATTCTATTTCTGAAAGAAACAAGATCGAGAGAGAGAAAGATCGATGCACACGGTAAAAGCACATGCCTGGAGACTAAATTTCCATACCAATTGCTGCAGCTGGTTTCTAACCTTGTCTTCTTCCGATTCTTCTACGAGCACTGATCATTAATTGTTGCCTGGATGCTGTTCGAAGTACCAAGGGACTTCATGTTTGAGATGCTCCAAATGTAATAGGTGATGCTCAAATAAGGATCGACCAATGTTTCAATTCAATAGGCTACTAAAATCAGTTTGTGATATCATCTAATCATTCGAAACAGAGTTCGGAAAACCGGCTGCTACCAACCCGGTTTTCCATGTCAGGCTCTCCGGCGGTGTTTTGCAGGGTTGAGATTACATGGTATGGGCGGCACCAGTGGGGTGCCGGGTTTTCTCAGGCACCTCTAAAATTTTAAAAAATGGTATAATATTATCTTTTTGATGGACTAAATTTATTGATTGAATTGATTTGATTTTAATTATTTGCTATTTTTAAGACCTTAGAACTATTTATATTGTGCTTTTAGCAAACTTTAAAAATATATGTTAGATTTACGATGTTACGAAATAATTGTAAAAAGACTATAGAGTTATAGTTGTGAAGTGTGTGCCTCCAATAAAAATTTTCTAATTCGGCTACTGTTACATGGCCTTTCATGAACATGGAAAATTTTCTGTTAACTTTGTTTCTTTGTTTATAAATTCTTACCTTCTAGGACCTTAATTTGTGGTGTCAAACTCTATTTACGATAATATCGATGTAATATGTTCGACCATGGACATAATATTCTTGCAACTTTTTTCCCGTTTTGGCTAACAAATTAAGCTATCTTACGAGACTTCGCATCAAGAGGTTAAAGGTCAAATCCCAAAAAATCTACACAATTAACCCAACTAACATGCAGTTGTGGGGAATTGAACTCGGGATTTAATTAGCTAGGAAACAGGAAGTTTGCCATTTTTTTTATTTGAAAAGTCTATCTTTTGTTTTTCATTTTTTGCTACATATTGAAGAAAGCCTGCACTACTATACAAACCCTCATCATAGACGGTTTGCAAATCACATCACAGACGGTTTTGTGAACTGTCTGTATCAGACTGTCAGTCATGACTTTATAGTCATCACAGACGGTTTTCCGACCATCTGTGAACAATCTCATCATAGACGGTTCTTTATTGGAACCGTTCATAAATTGTAATAATCAATTTATCACAGACGGGTTCCAATAAAGAACCGTCTGTGATGATACATATATCACAGACTATTTTGGTTTGGAACCGTCTATGATGATTCATATATCACAGACGGTTCTTGTTTGGAACCGTTTGTGATGATGCATATATCACAGACGGTTCTGGATTGGAACCGTCTGTGATGATCCATATATCACAGACTGTTGAAAACTAATAACCGTCTGTGATAAATGGTTTATCACAGATTGTTCTAGTTTGGAACCGTCTGTGATGTTGATTTTAAATTTTCTACAATTTCGGTTAATTGGCTAGCCTCAGAAAATGCTAGCCATGCCCTCTGAAACAAACTACAATGTAGCATCACCAATATATATATATATATTATTACATACATTTCAGAAATGAACTCGATCAGGGCACGTAATACAACATACAACGCATCCATTTTAGAAATCAACTTTGATTGCACATTACAATGTACACCGCATCCATTTCAGAAATAAACTTACATATTCGCCAATTGAATTCGGAACTACAACCGACAAATTCACACCACAAGGTTCACAAATTAATCCAAATGGAAATCTTGCAAAACTCGGTTAGCAAGAACAAACGGTTCGTCTTGGTATCCGACACGTTCAAGGTCCACAGTAGTGACACCGTACTTGTCAACCTTCACATGCTGCAGGTGAACCCAACAACACCGAAATAGGGGGATCTTGAATAGTATGTAGTCAAGCTCCCAAATTTCCTTAATGAACCCATAGTACGACCTCCTCGTCGACCCAGCAGTATTCAG
Organism: Rhipidocladum racemiflorum; assembly: GCA_036346355.1. NCBI lineage: Eukaryota > Viridiplantae > Streptophyta > Magnoliopsida > Poales > Poaceae > Rhipidocladum > Rhipidocladum racemiflorum. Next base: position 51,343,413 of record CM070589.1, read on the forward strand.
CGCATCTATGCGAACACCGCTGTTCTGGTTTGTGCTCTTCATGTCCTGATCCCTCGTGTAAAATGTGTACCCATTTATGTCATATCCTTTCCATGTTACAACCATAAATGCCGGCCCTTTTGCCAACCATGTCAGCGGATCTTCGATCGAGCTTCCAATGATGGGTTGTCGCTCCTTCAGCCATCTGTTGAATTGAAGGTTATGTTGTCTGATGATCCAGGACTCCAACCGCGATGGATTCTCTTGCCGTAGCTAGTTCTTGTGCTCGTCGATATACGAGGCCACAATAGCCATGTGTTGCAAAAGCGTGAAATGGGCTTTAGCGCACGCAACTGGATCAGGCGAGATTGATTTTCTTCCGATGGTCCCGACACCCTGGAGCCTTCCCTCATGGCGGGATCGAGGCACACCTATTGGCTCGACCTGTGCCATGTAATCCACGCAAAACTTGACGACCTCTTCGGTTGTATAACCTTCGACAATGCTACCCTCCGGTCGAGATCGATTCCGTGCGTAAGACTTGAGAATTCCCATGTACCTCTCGAATGGGTACATGCTACATAGGAACACGGGCCCGCACAACTTTATCTCCCTTACTAGGTGAACAATGAGATGGACCATGACATCAAAAAATGACGGGAGGGAAATACATCTCAATATTACATATGGTCATTACCACCTCGGCCTGCAGAGCATCTAGTCCTTCGGTATTGATGACCTTCTGAGCAATTGTGTTAAAGAAATAACACAACCTTGTGATTGTCTCCAGGACCTTGGTCGGTAAGATACTTCTAATTGCCACAGGGAACATCTGTGTTATAAGCACATGGCAATCATGAGACTTCATGCCATTTAAACTCAAGTCTTGCATTGAAACAAGTCTCTTCATATTGGACGAGTAACCGGATGGAACTTTAACACCATGCAAGCACTGGCACAGTTCAGTTCTCTTGGCCTTGGACAAAGTGTAGCAAGCAGGTTCGCAATAAGTTTGGCCTTTATCGGTCTCTTTCGGTGCTAAGTCAGGTCTGATGCCCATATCAACCAAGTCAAGCCATGAGTTGATACCGTCCTTTATTTTGCCATTAATGTTCAGTAAGAGACCAATCAAGCTATCACATACATTCTTCTCTACATGCATCACGTCGATGCAGTGCCGAACTTGTAGGTGCTCCCAATAAGGTAGGTCCCAAAATATTGATCTCTTCTTCCACACGCTCTTCTCACGGGTCCTCGATTGACGTCCCTTTTCAAGAGCAACATCCAAGTTCTTAATCATATCATGAATGTCTATCCCACTTAAATGCTTTGGAGCTAATCATCATTAGTCATTCTGTCGAATAGTTTCTTCATCTTGCGGTATGGGTGATTCCTCCGAAGGAACCTATGGTGACGCATGTACACGGTTTTGCGTGAGTGATTCAGCCACAGACTCTTGGTATCATGCAAGCAGTGAGTGCAGGCTTTGGCTCCTTTTATACTCTGCCCCGACAGGTTAGCAAGGGCATGATAATCATTCATGGTACAGAAGAACAGGCAATGCAAAGTGAAATACTATCTTTTGTGAGCATCCCATACCTTTACCCCAGGAGCCCACAACGTGTTCAGATCTTCCACCAATGGTGCTAGGTACATATCAATATCGTTTCCAGGTTTCTTTGGGCCTTGGATGAGTATAGACAAAAAATGTACTTCCGCTTCATAAACAACCAAGGAGGAAGATTGTATATACAGAGATTCACAGGCCAAGTGTGTAATATCCCGGATGAAATTTAGGGATTTTCTTTTCTTTTGGAGTGTATATGTTTTGTCGCAGGTCATCCTTTGGGTTTCGGGAGGACCCGAAAAGGGGTTTTGGCCGTTGGGAACTGGTTTGGGCCTTAGAAATTGTCCTTGGGCCTTTGAGGGAGTAAACCCTAACCCTAAAAGCCCATCACTTAGCCCCACTCACCCAACCATGTTGTCCCCAATCCCCAGCCGCCTCCTCCCCTAATCCCGTGCGCCGCTCCTCATGGAGCAGCCGGCCGGTGCCTCCTCCTTCGGCCAGCCTTTCCCTCGGCGACGCCCAACCATGCCATCGCCCCTCTAGCCGGTCGAGCTCCCCTGTGCCTCCCCAACAACCCAGCGCCGCACCTGCCGTCGCCTCTTGCCCCAGCGCCCAGCGTCGTCCTCCCCTGGCTTCCCCGCCGGCTGACGCCGCTCCTCCCCAGCACCCGGCGCCGTCCTACCATGGTCATCCTCGCCGAGCTCGGTGCCGCCCCTTGACCTTCCTCTCTTGGACAGCGTACCCCTCTGCTGTTCCCCCCAAGCTGGCGCCCTACTCCCTCCTTGCTGCACCTCTCCCTCTTCTTGGTGGTAAGTAGATTGGTGAGTCAAAGTATGTCCATATAGATGGTAGTACACACATGCATTTCTTGGTATATTAGATGAATGTTAACAGTTGAATAGACATGCACAACAAATAATATCAGAAACGACAAGTTTGCATATAGATTCTGCTTGTATACCTGTGCCCTTAAATAATACATTGATGTACAACATGTCAATTACTAAGTCAGTTTTTTTTGTTTTGTTGTGGGCATTCATGAGGAATCAGGATGTCAGGCCTCCAAATTGAAAAGTCTGAACTCGAATATCGTAATTGTTCAACAACATGCTAAATTGTGTATGACTTTGATAATTGATAACATGCTTCCCTCTTCGTTTAATAGGATGCAGCAGATTTGAGCAGTGAGCACTTAGTTGTTATCTTTAATTGTTATAATTTGGGAATAAGAATAATTAGTGCCTTCTCAATGTGCTTAATTTTTTTTAATTCAGACATCCATGGTTCCTATATTTATGGAGAAGAAGCTATCATTCTAATTCTATCATGTTACTGCATTAAGATAACCAATTGGTTTACTATAACAGCCTAGGTGATATAGTGTCCCCTAAATTCACAAATGCATGCGCCAAGTTTAAGATATTCCAAGGCATGGATTGGGAGGGTCACAACTTGTTTAGTCATTTACCTGCAGCTGCAGCAGCATGTGGCCAAATAGTTTGTTCAATATCTGATGCATCAATTTGCTCACCCCACATGCAAACCTCACCACCAATGACCAAGCGTTGCTGTTCTGGGTTGTTGATACCTTCAGGGGTTCGTTCACGTAAGATTCCTCCCATGTGGCATCCAAGTGATCTAGGAAGGACTGGAGATGGACTCTAAATCTTATATGAGTGTAAATTTCAACCTACAATGTTGGCTAGTGGAGTGGCTTCGGGAGAGGCTTCAACCTCCCGCCATCCCACTCCTAGCGGTTGAAGGGAGTGTATCACGTATATTAAATGCTAGAAGGATTTGTGACATGCTCTACTTTGTGTTTTATATTTTAAGTTGATTATGATGAAGCGAATGCTAAGTTCAATGGTACTTGCAATTTATCCAATTCATTCACCATTATGCATTTAATTATGGCTATGCTATTGTTGGAAATGAATGAAGGTTGCATTTCATTCATATCAATTGCATCGGTTGCATTCATGTCCTGCATGAGACAAAGGCCAGGTTGGTGAGAAAGTCATAACTAATCCGGTGAGGTCGGTGAGAAAGTTATGATTAATCCGGAGCGCCACTAGGAAGTCCTACCTCATAGTCTATCGATTTCATCGGTTGCATTCATGTCCTGCATGAGACAAAGGCCAGTTCGGTGAGAAAGTCATAACTAATCCAGTGAGGTCGGTGAGAAAGTTATGACTAATCCGGAGCGCCACTAGGAAGTCCTACCTCGTAGTCCCATCCATCGTGGGGGATGGGAGCGAGTCATTAAGAGTAGGTACCTTTTGGTATACTTGCTGAGTCTTCGACTCACACTTGTTTATCCTTTTGGTATACTTGCTGAGTCTTCGACTCACACTTGTTTGTTTATTTGTTTGTAGGTACCTTAAAGCTGACATGCATGGATGGGAGTAGTGGAATGAACACGTGTTGAATCACCGTAGTTTCATATTGACATGTCTTGTAATTAATTTGTGGTAGTTGTTTATGTGCTTAGTTGGATCGTGGTGGTTAGTTGATACCATGACACATATTTGTGCTTGTTGGTTACCTTTAGTTGCTTATGTTGTTGTTATATTAATGTAACGCCCGTGTTTGTAACTAAGCTTAATTAGGCTAACTAAGTGTGGATTAGTGCTCTGTAAAGTTTCCAGTTTGAATTTGGAGTTATTTGCCCTTGAATTCGGTTTTGTCGTTTCACTTGATTGTTTTCCCCGATTGGAGTCTCAGAATCCGAAATCGGGTGAAATCTAAAATCGTGAGAGCTAGATCCCAAACCTAAGTTTTAATACCTTTATTAGGACCCCTCGAACCTATTCCAGTAGTCCTTAAGTTAGTCGATTAAAGAATCATCGCAAAAACTGTAAAATTCCCGAATTTTTCACGAGGCGGCATCAAGACTCGTCATGGGTACTACCGGCCGAGCGGCAAGACGGCCGCTTCCGGCAGATCGCCCGGCAATGCGAGCGGTGGGGCGAGCCCTGTTTTGCTCCCGTGCTCGTGGCTATCCTTTGCATCGATTTTGTGCCCCCTACTCCCTCAAGACACCAGGAGCACCTCCTCTCCTCTCCTCTCTCATTTCTCCCGCTCTCCTCCTCCTTCTTCCTCTCTTCTCCTTCCTCTCTCCATTGGAGCTTTCTCCTCCTCCTCGCCATCTCCGGTAGGTTGAAGCTCCAGGAGGCTGTGTGGGAGCAGGAGCAAGGGTGGAGAAGCATCTCTAAGCTGTCAAGGAGCTCCACAAGAGGTAGGGCTTGAAGCTAAACCTAAACCCTAGGTGCAGATGCAAACCCTAGCTCTTCCTTGACTTGTAATCGTTCTTTGCGTCCTAGTTAAACTCTAGAAACCCTAGTTCTTGTGGTGAATAGTCGTGTTCCGAGTAGTTAGTCCTAGGTCAAGGGTAGAAGAATCCTTCCGCGTGATCGAGTCGTTTACGTAACCACGATCTACGCCGTTGGACTCATTCGCTGCAAGGAGTCATTTCGAGTTTCCTGAGTCCTTCCTCTCTAACCCTAACTCCGGAAATCGGGAAATGACTTGCGGATGTTTTCTTAGAGCCTCGTAAAGTCGCTTGTGGGAGAATCGAGTTTGAACTCGATTCGACGAAAGTTGGATTCGGAAAGTATATTTAGGTTTTCGGGTAGTAGAAGTCGAATAGCGATTTCGGAGGTTCCAATCAGTAGTTAGATCACGTAGGACCTTAGTGTTCTAGCGGGCCTAGTGCGCGTGTTGTAAATCCGTTTTCCGAAGGATTTGCAAAAGTTGCACTCTGGGCATTCTGAGCGATTTCAAGTTCAAGTCCCAAAGCTCGCAAGTCTAGCGCACTTAAGTCCCTAGAGTAGTAGAGAACCCATTGCCGCGATGAAACTCGAAGTTTCGACACCCTCTGGGTCGAAATCCATTTTCGCACGCAGATCGGAGAGAAAGGATCCAAAAGTGAGATTTTGAGCAAACGAGCTCGAACTTGATGAAACCTGCGTGAATAAGTCCCATGGGTCCCCAGGAACCTATCCATGCACTTACGTCGAAGTTCCGGGAGTTAATGCGTAAAATCCCAATTTTTGGAAAATTGGCCTCGTGGTGGCCAAAGACTACCGGCTGGTGAGGCGATCGCAGGGGGTCGGCACTACCGGACTTAGGCGTCGGTAGTTATTTTCCAGAGAGCAACCCTTTTCGATTCCCGGCCAGCGGCACTACCGAGCAACTCAGCCGCAGATCGCCGAGTGACGGCTGCACTACCGGGCTACAATAGCTTCAGATCGCTGGCCTCTGGGAGAAAGTTTAGAATTTCCTCCCGTCTAGGTTCTCGTTTTCCGTTTTCGCTTCTTTTTGGATTTTGATCGCTTCTTTGCCTATTTTGATCGATGGTTTTGGTCTCGTTGCTTTTCGTGTAGACGTAGACACTTCGAACGTCGCCGACGATCCCGACTACGTCCCGGAGACCGATTTCACCGAAGAGCAGACAGGCAAGCACCTCCTTGACCATTTTGAATCCCATATTTGCGAATTGTTATTTTGATTGCCAAAACTATTATGCATGCTCATAAATTTATTAAAAGTGATAATTTGTGGAAAGCAGTAGTTAAGCCGAAAATTGTTGGATTTCCTCAATTTAATCTGAATATGCAATCCTTGATAGACTTAAGAATAATTTAGACACGTTAGTAAGTGTCAGAGGGTATTAAAGAATAATAGTTGCATATGCTTAGTTCAGCAGTAGAATTGGTTGCAGGAGATCATGATGTTCTTATTCATAAACTCCTGGAACTATAGGATGGGTGAAGGGTGGCAGGTTGGAATTGGAGGTTTTGGGGTTTTTGTTGGAAAAAGGGAATGGTTGCGTGAGTAGAATGGAAAAACTTGGAGAGTTTAGACCGGGCGAGATGTTTGGTGGTTTGGAGTTGGTGGTATTTGGCCGGGTAATGGTTCCGGTTGGTAGGCTGGTTTCTGGTTCGGATTGGTTGTCAGGCCGTTGGCTGGTTTGGAATGGATTGGTCTCAGTTGGTCCCTTGCTATGGGGAGGTTGAGGGCTAGTGTGTGCTCGGTGGGGCCGCTAGTGCCGACCCTCTGTGGCCATAGCAAGTGGGTTTGGAAGATCTCGCCTGAGTCACCCTAAGGACCGAACTTGGTGCTATTTACTGGGTATAATTCGTGCAACCACATGTGCCAGTATGGGATGGCCTCAGCCTAGTACGGGGAAAAGGGATCTGACCCTGCATTATTGGAGGGCAAAGAGGATTGGATGCACCTGTGGTGTCGGTGCATTCTAGGGACTTTCTTGTCGAGGCATCGAAGGAAAGTTTACCCAATACAACGGTAATGCCTACTACAGGGAGGTCGTGGGCTAGTGGGTGCCTATTGGAACCACTGGCGGCCTCTGTGGCTGTAGTTAGGGTGCACGTTACCGGGCCGGTGCAGGATTAGAACTCCAATCTCTCGAAAGGTTCCGTCACTGTCTAGCAAATCGGGTACTTCGGTATCGCGAGGCATGGATGACATGATTGCTAGAACGTGTCATGTGGGTACAGCGATGTCACTCTGCAGAGATAAATAAACTAATCGATTAGCCGTGCTCACGGTCATGAGCAGCTTGGAAAGTATTATCAAGTATAGATTTTGGGTCTGGATTGACTTCTGGGAAAATGGGTTTCGAGGTTAGATTGTGTTGGTCGGGTGTGTGTTTGGATCTTGGATTCGGATAAGGTGCAGGTGGTTGGTTGTTTTGGTGAAAGGAATGGTTGGATGGTTGATTTGGTGAATGGTTTATCTATTATTAATTGTTGAAATGTTTTCTTCAGCTTCTTTTGTAAAAATGCGAATGTGAATCTATTATCATATTGCAAGCAAAATCTGCTTTGTGCTCAAAAGACTAGTGTAGTAACCTATTATTCATTGATTTAACCTACATTTTATATGTATACATTCCATACACTAAAGTCTTGCGAGTACATACGTGTACTCACCGTTTGCTCTAACGGACTTTGGTCAGAAGGAGAAGAAGCAGGTAATGATGCAGATGTTCCAGACGAGTCGCAGTTCGCTGATGACGCTGACGATTCCGCTGGGGCTTAGCTGGGTTTCCTTCCAGTCAGTTGCCTGAGGGTGGAGGCACACTGCGTGTTTTTCTTTTGGAGTTTCCGCTGGCGTTGGATGATTCTTTTGGACTTGTGCCGGCTGTAAGCCGAGACTTGTAAAGTTAAACTAATGTAATAACGTTACCTTTCATGTGTAATATATTTACTCTTGCATAGTTGAGACCTGTCTTGTATGACAACGCGTGGGTACTGGGCTACTGATCCAGGGAACCAGTACAATGCACGCGGTTGCGGGAAGCTCGAGTTGGGATCAATCAGTTGGCATGTTCACTCCTCACGAGTTTTGCCGATTAATTGGCCCCAATCCGAGTACGGAGTTGGTTTAGCGGTCAGGAAACGTTACGGGTTGCATTAATCTTCCGACCGATGCAACAGTAATGACCTGTATCGCTAATTTGATTCCGGAGCCCCCACAATTAAATGATGTCTTTTGTCCGCTGAGTGGATGTCCTAGTTTTAGGGGAGATGCTGCCAAAATTTCTAAAATTTTTGGTAAGTTGCTAAGTACGTTAGCTTGCTTTGCTAAATTATTCTAGTGTCTTGTGCTAGTGGATATTTGAGGGTGTAACATTCAGGGCACATGCGGTGCCGGGGTGTTACAAAGTGCTATGACGGCTGCTCATGTTGCCGAAAGGAATCATTCCGTCTGTACTCAATCTGAACCTTATATTTCTCGGATCCGATGCGAATTCTTCGAACCTCCTATCGATGTTTTTCTACTGGGTGAAATCAGCAGGGTGCCTTATCATTCCATCATTCTTGCGCTCATCCGAGTGCCACCAAAGCAGTTTTGCCTCTTTTGGGTTTGAAAACAAACGTTTCAGACGGGGGATTATAGGCAGATACCACACCACCTTAGCAGGAGGTCCTTTCTTCACCTCGATGCACTCGTCGTCATCATCTGATCTATCTTTACGCTTGTACCGGGATGCGTTGCATACCGGACATACATGCAAGTTTGCGTACTCTTTGCGGTAGAGGTTACAATTGTTCGGACAGGTAGCTATTCTTTCTACTTTCAATCCTAAGGGACAAAGAACCTTCTTGGCTTTGTAGGTGGTTGTCGACAACTCATTTCCCTCTAGAGGCATGTCCGCTAATAGGCTCAACAGCGCCGTGAAACTCTTGTCGAACCAACCGTTGCTTGCCTTTAATTTCAGTAGTTCCAGCACAGATGACAACCTTGTATATTTGGACTTGCAGCCCGGGAACAAAGGTTTCTCTGAGTCATCCATCAAACCCCAAAATTTTACATGCTCCTGCTCATCACGGTTCCCTTCTGCATCCCGTAGCATCTGATCCAGATTGTCATCAAGAGAAATATCCTTATCGAAAGTACAGTCGATATCATCCGGTGTATTATTGACTTCGTCGACGATGCATTGACTAATTGATGCCTGCATAATCTACTCTTCACCGTGACTGGTCCAACATGAATACCCCCTTTTGAAACCCCGTATAATCAAGTGTGCTTTGATTTGTGCTCGGTTTCGAAACATCCTCATATTCTCGCAGTCAATGCATGGACAAGACATAAATTCCACCCCCTTGTTCAACATATCTTCCTCTGCAGCTCTTCTAAAAGCGGAAACGCCATTAATGTACTCGGCGCTCGCACGGTTCTCAGCGTACATCCAGCTTCAGTCCATCTACACTACATATATAACAATATGTCTTAAATAATGAATGAATTTAAGTACACTTGGAGTGCACTTAAATAATGACAAAAAACAAATGGATTCTTTTTACAAAGCTAGCCAGCTATATATAACCTACAGATTAACCTCAGTACCCTTAGAGAACAAATGGATCCACACCAAGCTAGCTATATCAAAACCATCTTCTCCCTCTTTAAATCACATAGAACAAATATTAATGGGTTTACACCAAGCTAGATCTAAAAACCATCATTTACAGCTTTACCAAGCTATATCTTAAATAAAATGCAAACTTGAACCAATAATTAACCTTAGATCGCCTCTTAATCGCCGCAACCTCAAAAATATCTCGGAAACCCTAAAAATACAAAGGAGGGCGATCGGGCCGGGCGCAGCACTTATGTAGGCACATCACAGATGGTTTTATACCTGAACAGTATGTGAAGAGTTCCTTATCACAGACTGTTAGAATAACCAACCGTCTGTGAAAAGGCTCTTCTACATCACAGATGGTGTTTAAATCAAACTGTCTGTAATGTGAACCACATAACAGACGGTTTGTATTAAAAACCATCTGTGACAAGGCTCCCCTACATCACAGATGGTTTTCAATACAAACCGTCTGTGATGTACCACATCACAGACGGATTGTATGGTACATCACAGACGGTTTGTATTGAAAATCGTTTGTGATGTAGGTCACCTTCCTCATTTCCCATGGACACAGAAAACGCTACCGATGCCGCCTTTATGGAAGAGGACTCGATCCCAGCCCACTCTGGACACAGAAAACGCTAATTCCTTTAATTCCCGCGCGCCTTTCCACTCCGAACTCTTCGTCTTCATCACAATCCTCTGTTCATCTATATATATGGAAACATGTCTTCACAGTACTGTATACACCTATATTCATGGCTTCTACAGGAAGCTCCTCCTCCACCGTTCCATCCCCGCCACCGACGCCGCCACCGCAGTTCGTATGCAATTGCGATCCTCCAATATTAGCTCCTGGGCAATGCCCAAAATGCCAAGCAAAGCGCCCGAGGGAGGACTTGGAGGAGGACAAGGAGGAGGACGAGGAGCCCGCCGTCATCCGATGGGGGAGCTCATCGGATGACAGTGACTCCTCCCCCACCGCATTGGACGACGACGACAACAACGACGACGATAACGACAATGGCAGCCCCCGTGGAGCGAAGATGACGAGTACTGGTGGCTGTGATCGAGCCACCAAATAAACATTAATGTTTATTAATATATAAACTATATATTGTAATGTTAACGTTTGAATTAATATATGTCAACGTTTTAGTATATTCAATCTTTTGTGCGCATTACGTACTGAGATCGTGATAACCATTCTATCCCATGTTTCTCATCCGATTCAATCTTTTATGCGCATCACGTACTGAGATCGCATGACCTGATAACCATTCTATCCCCTATTTTTCATTCGACAACACCCTCCCTGTCAATTCGAGATCCCCTGCCGCTCGTTACAACACTGACGGTTATTAACACAAAACGTCTGTGATGGACTAAGTCTGGGATGAGTCCCGGCATTCACAGACGGTTTTATACTTGAACAGTCTATGAAGAGCACACATCATAGACGGTTTGTATTGAAAACCATATGTGATGTAGGGGAGCCTTGTCACAGACGGTTGGTTATTGGAACCGTCTGTGATAAGGAATTCTTCACAGACTGTTCAAGTATAAAACCGTCTATGATGTGTCTCGCAATCATCACAGACGTTGCGAAATTTAAACCTGTGATGAGCTGTCTAGTATGAGCCTATGTGTAGTAGTGCTGCTAGCTTGGAAGCATGTAAAGAAACACGTTTGTAGCTAGCTGGAGTATTTCCACGTATTGAAGCAGTCAAATTGAACTGGACAATGCTAGCTGCAGTATTCTTTTGTGTGACGAGGTTGCTTGCATGTGTTGAATAAACACCTTCCAGTAAAACAAAGTTGCAAAAGATTGTGCTTAATTCTATGGAGAGCACTCTAGACCGTCCACGTGTAATAGGACTAGTCTTGAACCCCTTAATAGCATGACCAAAGAAAAAACAAAATCTATCATTAAAATGATTCAAACTCGACTCCTTGGATCATTTCTAATCACAAGATCCTTAATCTTCATGTTTGACCATCATTTACACCTTTTAGAATTCATGAATACCAAGAACTCATAATATACCAATGTCAAGCAATAACTCATCTTAAAATCTTAAAACATAGTTAGTTTTGACAAACAAACATCATTAATCAAAATCTTAAAACATAGTTAGTTTTGACAAACAAACATCATTAATCATCTAAACACACACATATATGAAATTAGAGGTCTACATACTTATAAACCATGTTCGCTCTTAAGGGCTAGAAATTTTCACATTAATTAAAGAAAAAAGAGAAAGATCTACACTTTTATTTTAGTTGATCCATATATATAATGTTGCATGATTAGATACCTGTTACAGTTACAGTTGTATAAGAAATACTACTCTTTTTTTTAATAATAAACATTAGAGTTCTTTGACAAATACAGCTCTACTTTCAAATAAAAGCATATGTATTGTACTAGTCAAGCGGAAAATTTGGCTAGTTATAGCTACTAGGTAAGCCCGCACGCTCCACTGCATCAGGTGAATTTTGATAGAGTACTCGGATGATAACAACAATTTTGACACAATTTTTCTGAACCGCGAGAAATTTTTTTTTTTTTGCAAAAGGGCTCGGTTCGGACTTGTGTGCAAATTTGCGAAAGCATGAGTCATTTTTGCAAAACGGGCCTAGGCAAGTCCGGCCATAATTTTTTGAAACTGTGAGGATTTGTTTGCGAAAAGGCACGGTCTGAACTCATATGTGAATTTGCGTAACTACGAATTTTTTGTAAAAGAACCAGTGGAAGAATCTGAACATAATTTTGGAATTCCGGAGGGCCTCCTCACGAAGCTAATGATGTGGCCGCGTGGGTAGTCTCCATTCTCTTCGGTTTTAACAGATACTATGCGAATTTGCGTAGCCAAAAAGTCTTCTTTTTTTTTTGTAAAAAACCGATGGAAAGATCTGAACTAATTTTGAATTTTCGAAAGGCCTCCTCGCGAAGCCGATGACGTGGCCACTTGGGTGGCCTCCATTCTCTTCGGCTTTAAGAGATACAAGGACCTGCCATAAGGAAGTGAGCGACGTGTCTTCCTCGGGCTACATGGACCACGTGCCCGACTAGGATTCTTTCCGGCTCTAATATACGGAGTATACTATGGCCCTGTTTGGCAAAGCTCTAGATCCCAGCTCCACATCGGAGCTAGAACTTATAGACTGAAATAAAGTGACTTAATTTTATAATTTTATTCTAAAATATAAATAAGATGACTTACCTAAACACTCTTAATATACCCATAGCTTCAGCTCCACGAATCTGGTGAAGCTAGGAATACCCAGCTCCATCAACTCTACGAAGATCACCAGTAAGATCAACGCTCTGCTTCATTATCACATTCAGTTTTCTAACCGGTCATGTTATTCGTTTGAAAGATCAATGAACATGGTGAATTTGGTTCATCAACACACCTTGTTCGGTAACAACCATCTGTATCATCCGGTAACGCGAAAGTAAATACCATCGATGTGAAAGAAGGAATGCATGCAACGGAAGGATTCCTACCGAGTTATTATTATAAACCATATATTTTCGGGGGGTTTCCCGGCTCCTCAGCCCATCCGCGTGGTTCTCCGCCGTTCTCTGAAAAAAACCCTCCATTTTCTTCGAATTACGGATAGATCCTCGCGAATTTATGAAAAGGTCCTTTGCGATGTTTTGTGAGGGCAAGAAAATTTTTTACGGATTGCGTTTAGGTCCCCCGTTCGTTACTTTATGGAAAGAGACTCCCGTTAAATACAAATCACGAACGAGCCCTTTTCTAATTTTTTAGGATAGCGCTCAGGTCCAAAAATATAACAAATAGGTCCCCGCTCCTTACGTCCAAATCCTTTCTCCATTTTTCCCGAAAAAAATATTTTCGTAAACAGAAATACATATATATCTCTATCTCTAGACTTTTTTCCCAACTCGATCTCTAATATTTTTTGAAACATGTATTATTACTTGGTGAACGCATGGAGTGTTAAACTCGACAAAAGAAAATTGGCATCTCTAATATTTTTTGGAATATGTATTATTACCCAATTAACGCATAGAGTGAGAGACCCTCCAAAAATTAAAAAATACATCTCATAAATTCGTTTTTCGTTCACGTGCACGAAATGCGCTGTCCTAGTTTTTATCGGATCCCTACAAAATTCCCATGTTCCCAACGTGACACGAAGTTCCTCAGGCAACTGAGTTGCCACGCTTAGAACTCGTCGCCGAACGCCGTGCAATCAACGGCCTCGCAGTTGAATTGCCGTTTTCTGGCTGCACTAGTACAGGAATATACATCATAATCAAATTTTTTTTGTTATCACAATCAGTTTTGATAACAATGCAAAGTTTTTAGACAGTGATGAGAAATCTCTATCACAGTCGATTTTCACGCGATGTGATAATATAGTCATCACATTTGGTTCTAGCTTAAAACCGATTGTGATTAGTCCCTCATCACAATCGGTTCTATGCTAGAACCGATTGTGATGTGGGGTCATTATAATTGGTTCTAACTCAGAACTGATTGTGATGACCCCGAAAATAGCCCCACATTAGAAATTACAGTACATTCACAACACAAGCATATCGCGTTCACAATATCACATAACATTCACAATGCATAATATTATTTACATAGCACATAATATTCATAACACAAGCATATCACGTTCAAAATGGCTATCAATACTATTTGGGAAATTCTAAGAACTGCAGTTACAGTTATGAACTAAAGCTAAGACTACATAACTATGAGTAATCAGCAACAATGTCTCCTCATTCATTATCTTCATAATATAGTTGGGTATGATCTAAAGTAAAAGTAAATAAAAGTTCTCAGCTTAATTCACTGTTATATCAACAAATTAAGGCTCCAAAGAATAAACAGACATATGATGCTCTGAATGAGAAGTATCTCCAAATGCACATGTGCTTAATAAATGAAATTTTTTTTCCCTAGACAAATTTAGATGATGCTTGGTCATCTGATTCAATAGAACATAAGCATTTCATTCTTATCAAGCCAAAAAGATGATAATTTGTTTTGAAAGTGTCTAAAATACTGCCTATCCTCAAGCCATATATGTAACAAACTTTTCCAAATGTAAACTATGGTCAACATTGGTGTAATAAGTCACAAGTATTTCTAAAAATTGGTGTTTAAATGATTATAAGCATACAGAAGGTACGCTATCAGATACCCACAAGCAGGAAAATTGCCCTACCTACTGTGATACCATCAATATAACTAATTTGTCAAAGTAAGGGGAGCAAGTATGGACTGTGTAGGGCTAATCTCTCACACACTTAACTTAAAAAGTAAGAAAGGTTCATAGAGTGTCCAATGAAAATCTACGAAAGTCCAATTCGTAGGCTTACCAGATATAGATATCTCACCAATAATCTGTAAATAGAAATTACTAAGGATGAAATGTCTCGATTACAATGAGGAAACCCTAACAAAAAGAACAATTTTACCATAATAACAATGATTATTTTGTAGGTATCTTGCCTGGTCGGTAGTGACCTTCTTGGGCAAGTGCAATTTGGCAAACCCCTTTGCAGTCTTGATTTGCAACATAATTAGACAAAACTTCCTTTAGCTCTTCCTTAGTCATGTATGTCCCAAATTTACAACAAATAAAGTAGAACAAGGTGGAATATTGTAACATCCCAAATTTTGCTTTTATTGAATTTACAGAATTATTTGAATTTTTGGAATTTATTTATATTTAATTTGAATTAATTCCTCTCTTGAATTATTTAAATATTTAAAAAATTCAAATAAGTTTTGTTGGAAATATTTTATTTGAGTCCAAAATGTCTCAAATTATTTTTCAGAATTTGTTTGGAATTTTTCTGAGCATTTTACTATTTTTCTTGATTTATTTTCATTTTTGGGAGTATTTTAAATAATGAAATAAAATAGGAAATTCCATAAAACCCTAATAGGTTCAACCCGCACCGCCAACCCGTTAGCCCACTGAAACCGCAACCCGCAAACCCTAAACCCGAATCGTGCCGACCGTTGGATCCCGATCCAACGGCGGGTAGTGGGCCGCGTTGCGCGCGCGGAGCGTCGGATCGGGGACACGTGGGCGGCTGAGATGGCGACATGTCGCCTCTCCATGAGGCCACCTGTAACATCCTCGTTTTGGCTTTCTGGAGAAAAACCTAATTTAAATAAAGTTAATTCAAAAGTTGGAGTTTCTTTGGTGTTTATAATAACCTGGCATCCATTCCCCTTCGAAATCGGGAATTAATTCCCTCCCGGGCGAAAAATCGGATTTTCCAAGATCACTGCATCTAAAATTCACCCGAGTCCAAAAGTGCTCCAAAAATCTCCAAACCACTTCTAAAATGCTCCAAATATTCCGAAATGATTTTATGAATCATTTCCCGGATTTTTGGACATCCTTTCCTATTTTATCTCGCGCGGCTTTTGTTTAATGCCTGCGATCCGCGCCCGTATATCCAATTCCACAAAAATCATCCAAATTCAACCAAACCACTTCCATTGAGTTCCAAATAATCCAAAAGGGCTCTAGGAATTTTTCCGGAATTTTTAGGCCATTTTTCCTAATTTTTCTCTAGGGTGGAACTTTCGCGTATAAGCGGAGCCAACCGTGGGCCGCCACGTGGCGGTGCTACAAGACTGCCATCTACCTTGAGCCAGGCACGTTGGTTCTTCCAGCATCAATGGAGATGGAGGTTTCCAGACCAACTCCTTCCTTTCAAAGCCCTCTAACCCCCTCATTGCAACTCCAAATCGCGAACGGCCGGATCCGTTGGGATCACAACGGCCTCCTCTTTCTATCCATGGGGATAATGCACCCGAGATCGCTACCGGATTTTGAACGGTTGCGTAGAAAACCGAAATCGACCTTTATGGTGATTACGCCGCTTTCTAATCCGCTTTCGCGTGATTCCGCCTCATCTCTCCGTATAAG
This sequence comes from Rhipidocladum racemiflorum, assembly GCA_036346355.1. NCBI lineage: Eukaryota > Viridiplantae > Streptophyta > Magnoliopsida > Poales > Poaceae > Rhipidocladum > Rhipidocladum racemiflorum. The sequence goes on from CM070589.1 coordinate 51,359,801, forward strand.
AACCCTCTTTCCGGTGGTATAGCTCTCCGTTAGCCTCTCAAATCCAATTGGCCGCAAGATCAAGAAAACCGACGAACTTTGGTTGTTCTTCGCGTTCTTCGTGTTCTTGCTCATATCTTCCACTCCGGTGGATCTTTCTTCCTCCCGGTCGTTTCTTTGTGTTAGCATGGAAGTCTAGTTGCTAATTCCTCAATCAATTTGAGGTTTCTTCATCCGTGGGCTTAATTTAATTTCGATTTTGCTCGTTTCGGCCGAACCCGTGTTCATCGTCGATTTCATCTTCTCCGGTGAGAATTGGCTCGATTCCTTCATCCTAGATGTTGCTAAGGAGGTCCTCTAGAGGTTCTAGCCTTTTGTTTGAATCGATTCCATGCGAAATTGAGCGGAAAATCAAGTTTTTCGGGTTTGTGGGAGCCTCTGTTTTTATTTGGAGGGCTCCCTGCGCTGCGCGTGGTCGCCATTGCAGCCACGGGCCGGGCCGCCAGCCGCCGCCGCCGGGCCGCCCGCTGCCGCTTCACCGGCCGCCTCGCACCGCCGCTGGTGCCCCACTGCGCAAGACTGCAGGCCGCTGGCCACCAAGACTCGCCCCGCTGGCCGCCTTGCCGCCGGCGAAGCTTCTCGCCGCCACTCCCGGGCCAGGTGCCCCCCCTCACCCCCCTCAAGCTCTCTCTCCCTCCCATGGCTTCCATGGTCATGGAGAAGGCTTAAGCAAGAAGGCAAGTCCCCTACTCAATGACACATGGGCCCCACTTGCCATAGAGCCAAGACCAAGTCAAAGCTAAGTCCACGTTTGACCAGTCAACCAGAGAAGGAATATTCCGAGAATATTCCCGATTTTCCAATTTATTCGAAATTCAAACTTCGGAAGCTCATAACTTCTCCGTCCGAACTCCGTTTGACCCCATTCAAATTTCTAAATTCATCTAAAATCAAGACCTTCCTGCCAGTACTAATTTTATAATTTTTGGATTTTATTTATTTTCTGTTATTTATTTATTGCCTCGTTTTGCGTGTAGTCGATTTATCCCGCCACATCGCGATTTCGCTGGCCGAGCCTTCCGAAGTTCGACACCGCGCCAAGAACTGAAGGCAAGTCTCCTTGATGCACTTTGCTCCTATGTTTGCGTAAATGATTTAAAATTGTTTATAAAGTTGCATGGCTATGTTTAATTAAATATGTCAAATATAAGAGCTAGTTATTCTAACTTGTTGATTCCTCCATGACATTGTTTATCATATCCATTGTAACCTCTAGAACATTGTTTATACCATGCTTATGCTTATATGGTATCCGCTGCTATGTAGTAAGTTAGAATTGCTTAGGACATTTTACCAACAAAACAACCCATGGGTGTGATTATTCAAAAAGAATGTTATTAAACGTGATTTGAAAGTTATTATTATGATTTTGGTCCTGTTTTCTAAAATAAAAGAAAAGAAAAATGATTTTGACTTGGGCGGCCTGGAATGTCGGGTGGAAGCGGATCAAGTCTTGATCCTTTTGTGCAAGTACCGCCCCAAGTCATATAAGGACCGACGCTTATGATTGCCATTTTAAGCATAACCGTGCTACCACATGTCTATAATGGTACGACCTGGCTCACTAATTTGTAGAAGCCTAGTTTAGACTCACCACTCGGTTGTTGTGTGAGAGCCTGACGGAGGCATTGTTGTGGATGTTGTTTTGCTCACACGGCGCAAGAGGGGCTTCAGACTGGTGGAGGGAACCCTAACAATGGTGAAACCTCGCCGGGTGGGTCTAGCTTAGGTAGATACATTGTAACGGCCTTGTCAAGATATCTCGCCGGCACACCTAAGGAAGTGTGTTAATTGCATGGCAACAAGGGTCTATCTTGTCTTGTGGGTAAAGTTGTACACCTCTCGCAGAGTAAAACTATTCGAATAGCCGTGCCTACGGTCAAAGGCAAAGCAAGAAATGCTTTCATATTGGTAGACTTTGATTTTGTTTTTAAAACCGAAAAGTGTTTTGTTTTGGGGTTCGGGAGTGGTTAGAACTCTCGAATGTTGATTGGCGGAAAGAGCCAACCCAGGTGGATAGAACCTATTTTACCTTTGACGGATGGAGTCACCTGATTAACTTTGATCCTTTAAACTGTTGGCGGATAGAGCCTTTATGTTAGTGATGGTGGATAGAACCTCACTACAATAATAAATAATTCAATTATTAAAAAGAGTTGTAAAATATGCTTTGTGAAATTTATTACTTAAGTATGATTTAATCAAATGTGGCTTTATGCAAATAAACCCTAATAAGCTTCCTTTGGAAAGCCCCTCATGATCATAATTTCCCGACTTGCTGAGTACTTTTGTACTCACGTGCTACACCAACATTGTAATCATCAGAAATTTATCAAGATGCTGAGGAAGAAGAGGAGTTCTTCGAGGAGGATTGCCAGGAGGACTAGTTGCGTTCCTAGTCGTCGCCTGTGGCGTTGTGGCGTTCGCTCGTTGCTTTCTTTTTGCTTCCGCTGTTTTGAGTGTCCGGTCGTTGGACCGAGTATTGTAATAAGTGGCCATGTGGCCCATACTTGAATATTTACATTACAAGTTTCGTTATGTTCGGCAATGATGTATCACTGTGACTGTGTGTACTAGCTACTGATCTGGGACTAGTACGGAAATACACAGGAGATTCTGGATAGCTGATCCGGGGTCCCACAGCGGTGGTATCAGAGCCTGGACGACTGTAGGACGTGACCTAGTTAGCATGGCAAAGCCTTAAGGACCTATATTTTATAAAAATGTACTTGCAAAAGTTTAAGTTCCTTTGCTTCTATCTCTTCTATCTTAGTATCTTGTGCTCATCCTCTCTTTTATTTAAATTTTGGTTACTGATTCTGTCTTCTTTCAAAATTTGTAGATGTCGGTTTACACCACCTTTGCCGGGCGAGGTCGAGGCTTTGCGAGGAGTCGCCACCGATGCTCCAGAGCCGGGATTTCCCATCGCCCGAGTATCGCTACCGATCGATGCCTGGTCTTGTCCAGACATGTGGCAGGTCCGCTTGCTAGTTCGCTAGGAGCCGCCAGCGTCGAGGACCGGCCGCTTTACTTCACGGCCGAGAGACCACTCTGGCGTCTGTGCGCTGCAGACGCCGTAAAGGCTATCCTCATGTTGGGACAGAGCTACCGCGATATGCTGGAGAACTTTCGCATCGGCCGCTTCGCCTGTGTTGGGCGGGTGTACACCGGCTTTAGGAGTTTGACACAGAGAGAGGACCCGACTGGTGCACTTGGGGTCACTCGCCCAGCGCAGGATGAGGCCTACGTCCGGATGTTCTGACGAGTGCCGGGTCTGCGTCGGGACTTGACGGCAGCCGAGAGAAGATCTCGGTTCGAGGAGGAGAGGAGGAGCATCCCATCGCCCCACCGCCAGCCTCTCGTCAGGCAGAGGCATGCCCGTGGCGCCGCCGCCACCAGCCCGGTTCGGGAGGAACCGCCGCCCGCGACATCCTGCAGGACGCGCCGCCGCCCAAGCGCCATCAAGGTCCGAGGCTTCTGACCATCAAGGGCGCAAGTCTGCTTCGCCTCCTTCGCCGCCAGGGTTTTCTCTCGATTGCTTTGGCTGCCCTGAAGGAGCAGGATCTTCGGCAGCAGCCTTCACCTTCCCACAAAGAGCGAGGAGGAGGAAGAGGAGGAGGACTCGCCCCTCTGCCTTCGGCAAATGACGCGAGTTCTTAGATAGTTTCATCACAGGATCTTAATTTTGTCGCGTTAGAGCGTAGAATAACCGATTGTCGGATTGTATCGTGCCCTTAGGCATTTGTGATACAGCCACCTCCAAAACTATTTGATTTTAATTGAAGTTCGGGCTTGGTTTTTCCTTCGGTTGTGTGCTCTTTTGGTTGTGCCCTTGTGTTGAGGATGTGGTTTAGTTCCCCATTGCTTACCTATGCTTCTCCCTCTTTCCTTGTGCTTGACCGCGTTGTGCAGTGATGGAGAACGCTGGTCGTGGTCGTGGTCGTGGAAGGCCCGCAGCCGTGGTAGAGGCCGTGGACGAGCCCGTGGACCTGCACTTTCAAGAGGAAGCAGAGTATGTGGAGCCACCGCAGCCGCAAGGACAAGAGCAAGTGCAACACCGCCGCCAAGATGATCCGCCGCCGCCCCACCACTACCACCGCCAAACATGGAGCAAATGATGGCGATGCGGCAGATTCTTCAGCGTTAGCTCGTAACGCCTGAACCAACCCCAAGCCGCAGCGCATACCGGCTCAAGCTCAACCGCCCCAATCTAAGTTTGGGGAGTTCATGAGGACTCGACCCTCGACTTTGTCGATCCGCAGATCCGCTGGATGCGGATGACTGCTCAAGGAAGTTGAGCGTAAATCGCACTTGGCTCAGCGATGACATAGAGAGTGTGCAAGACGCATCTCACCACTTAAAGGAATCGCAGCCAATCGGTGGGAGAACTCTTGTGCCGCCCATGCCGAATTCGCTAACATTCCATGGAACGAGTTCGTGGAAGCCTTCAGTGGCTACTCATATCCCAAGGGGAATTATGGAAATGAAACACCGGAGTTTCACAAGCTTCAAAGAAGGAAACTTGTCTGCTTTGAGTACCTTAACCGCTTCACACAATGTCGTGCACGACGATCGCAGATGTCGCGATCGACGAGGCCAAGATTTGGCGATTCATGGAGGGCCTTGACCCCAACTTGAAGGTACACTGGTTTCAAGCGACTACCCGCTGCTCCAAAGACATGATTAACAAGGCGCCGATCCAAGAGGATGCCTGGGCCGCCTTTTGAGTCGCGCAAGAGAAAAATGATGTTTCAGACTCACGGTGCCATAGCCCAGTGCCCTCAAGACTTTTCAGCCAGTTAGCCTAGCAGGCCAGCAAATGCCAAAGGGCCTCAGACCCCAATGTCTACCCCGCGCCCCATCGACAAGCCCTCGCGAGCAAAGGCAGAGCTCAAGCTCGAAGAGTGGGACAGCGATGGCGAAGTGGAGTGCAAGGCTTCAACTGCAGGAGATGGGGCACTACGCCAACAATCGCCCCAAGAAGCGACACTGTCACCCCTGAGGTTCAACCTCGATCGACGCCACCGCGCCGCGCCGGGCTCAAGGAAGAGGAACCCCTCAGACTCGCGCACGCCAAGGACTCGCAGAAGAGGGCGTGTGAACCACGTCACCGCTGAGGAAGTTCAGGATGCCCCAGACGTGGTCTATGGTAAGTTCCATGTGAACTCGCACTGCCTTGATTCTGTTTGATTCTGGTGCAACCCATTCTTTCATATCAGAGTACTTGGTTAAAAAGCATAACTGGAACACCATGCAGTTAAGAAACCCTTTGTTAGTGCAATCCCCTGGAAAAGAACTAAGAACAACTACTGTCTGTCCGAAAATGGATATAGTAATAAAAGGGGTAAAGTTCCTAGCGAACTTAATACTGTTGGATACTAAGGGTATAGAAGTAATCCTTGGAATGGATTGGCTAACCAAGTATAAGGGTCAGATAGACTGTGCTAGTAGAGCTATCTCTCTTACCAGCCCTGAGGGGATTAGAGTGGAGTTTTTATCTAATCTTGCCTCTAAGGGGGGTAGCACCCTAAACCGTTTGAAAGGTACTTCGTTGGAGAAGGTACCGATAGTCAATGAGTACCCGGATGTGTTCCCGGATGAGTTGCCTGGTATGCCACCAGATCGAGATGTGGAATTTGTGATTGAGCTAGTACCGGGTACCGCTCCAATCTCGAAAAGACCCTACCGTTTGCCTTCTAACGAGTTGGTCGAGATGAAGAAGCAGATTGAAGAACTGCAAGAGAAAGGATTCATCAGACCCGCCTGGCCACCTTGGGGATCGCCTGTGATTTTCGTCACCAAGAAAGACGGTAGTCTGAGGATGTGCATAGACTACAGGTCTTTGAATGAGGTCACGATCAAGAACAAGTATCCGTTGCCTCGGATAGATGATCTCTTTGATCAGTTAAAGGGAGCTCAAGTCTTCTCCAAGGTAGATTTGAGATCGGGATATCACCAGCTGAAGATAAGAAAGGAAGATATTCCGAAAACAGCCTTCACCACCCGATATGGACTGTACGAGTTCACCGTCATGTCTTTTGGGTTAACCAATGCTCCTTCTTATTTCATGAATCTGATGAATAAGGTGTTTATGGAATATTTAGACAAGTTCGTCGTAGTATTCATCGACGACATTCTTGTCTATTCCAAGAGAAGAAAAGAACATGAAAACCATCTGCGAATAGTCTTAGAAACACTAAGAGAGCATCAACTGTATGCCAAGTTTAGCAAATGTGACTTCTAGCTGAAAGAAGTGTCTTTCCTGGGTCATATCATTTCTGCTGCAGGAGTAGCAGTAGATCCAGCGAAAGTGAGAGATGTTTTGGATTGGACACAACCCAAGTCAGTCCCGGATATCCGAAGTTTTCTTGGATTAGCCGGGTTATTATCGAGATTCATTGAAGGTTTCTCAAGATAGCGGACCTCTTACTCAACTTCAAAAGGAAAAGAAGTTTGAATGGACTAAAGCCTCGTGGAGCAAAGTTTTCAGGAGTTGAAGAAGAGATTAACCTCACTTCAAAGGCTTATTTTGCCGGACATCCATAAGGACTTTGAAGTGTATTGTGATGCTTCGAAGCAAGGACTTGGATGTGTTATGATGCAAGAAGGAAAGGTAATAGCCTATGCTTCAAGACAACTGCGACCTCATGAAGAAAACTATCCTATTCATGACTTGGAGTTAGCCGCAGTTGTGCACGCACTCAAGATATGGAGGCATTACTTGATCGGCAATAGATGTGAGATCTATACGGATCATAAGAGCCTGAAGTATATCTTCACTCAACCTGACCTTAACCTGAGGCAGAGAAGATGGTTGGAGTTGGTGAAAGATTATAATCTGGGAATTCATTATCACCCTGGAAAAGCGAACGTTGTTGCGGATGCTTTGAGCAGGAATGCTCACTGCAACAATATGAGAGTGCAACCAAGCCAACCGGCGCTTCACGATGAATTTCGGCGCCTTAACCTGGAATTGGTAAATGAAGGATGTATTTATAATTTGGAGGTCAAATCAACCTTGGAAGATCAAATCAGAGAGGCTCAGAAGGACGATAAAGGTATTGCCAACCTGAAGGAAGGTCTAAAGAAAGGAAAGCACCCCGGATTTTCAGAAGATGACCAAGGTACTGTTTGGTTCGGGAAAAGAATAGTGGTCCCTAACCAAGAAGAAATCAAGAATGTGATCTTGAAGGAAGCTCACGATTCAGTTTATTCTATTCACCCAGGAGGCACCAAAATGTATGCTGATTTGAAAGAGAAGTATTGGTGGTCTAATATGAAGAAGGAAGTTGCAGAATTTGTGGCACGTTGTGATGTGTGCCAGTTGGTAAAAGCGGAGCATCAGAGACCCGCCGGTCTATTGCAACCTTTGCAAGTACCTCTATGGAAATGGGAAGAAATTGGGATGGATTTTATAACTGGATTACCCAAAACTAAATCCGGTTATGATTCCATCTGGGTTATTGTTGATCGATTGACTAAAGTGGCTCACTTTCTCCCAGTGAAGACGACTTATTCTGGAGACAAGCTTGCTGAGTTGTATATGGCTAAGATTGTATGTTTACACGGCGTGCCAAAGAAGATTGTGTCTGATCGAGGTTCCCAGTTCACCTCGAGATTCTGGCAGCAATTGCATGAGGTATTGGGCACGAATCTTAATTTCAGTACTGCTTACCATCCCCAGACGGATGGCCAGACCGAAAGGGTCAATCAAATCTTAGAGGATATGTTGAGAGCTTGTGCTCTAACATATAAAGGCTCGTGGGATCAGAATTTGCCCTATGCAGAGTTTTCCTATAACAACAGCTATCAAGCCAGTCTGAAGATGGCGCCTTTTGAAGCTTTGTATGGAAGAAAGTGCCGAACACCCTTATATTGGAAAGAGACCGAAGGAGGACAAATCATCGGACCCGATGTTCTGAAAGAAGCCGAAGAGCAAGTCAGACAGATCCGGGCAAATCTGAAGACAAATTTCACCTGCATAAAAGTTATGCGACAATCGTCGAAGGGAATTAAGCTTTGTACCTGGAGACCATGTGTATTTGAAGGTATCCTGATGAAAGGAATGAAACGATTCCGTCGGTGGAAAATTAGCACCCGCTATGTCGGACCGCTCAAGGTGATTGCGAAAAGGCGGTTGCTTATAAATTGGAATTGCCGCCATACCGCCGTGGGTACATGATGTCTTTCATGTGTCTCAGTTAAAGAAGTGTCTCCGAGTGCCGGAACATCAGTTGCCGTTGGAAGACTTGGAACTCAAAGAAGACTTGTCTTACCTGGAGTATCCCGCCAAGATTTTGGATGAAGCCGAGCGTCGAACGCGAAGCCGAGTGATCAAGTTCTGCAAGGTTCAGTGGAGCAACCATTCGGAAAAGGAAGCTACTTGGGAGCGTGAAGAAGATCTTCGCGCAGAGTTCCCTAACCTTTTTCTTTCTCCGTCCGAATCTCGGGGACGAGATTCTCTCTAAGGGGGGTAGGTTTGTAACATCCTCGTTTTGGCTTTCTGGAGAAAAACCTAATTTAAATAAAGTTAATTCAAAAGTTGGAGTTTCTTTGGTGTTTATAATAACCTGGCATCCATTCCCCTTCGAAATCGGGAATTAATTCCCTCCCGGGCGAAAAATCGGATTTTCCAGTACCGCCGGTACCCGAAAATTCACCCGAGTCCAAAAGTGCTCCAAAAATCTCCAAACCACTTCTAAAATGCTCCAAATATTCTGAAATGATTTTAGGAATCATTTCCTGGATTTTTGGATATCCGTCCCTATTTTATCTCGCGCGGCTTTTGTTTAATGCCTGCGATCCGCGCCCGTATATCCAATTCCACAAAAATCATCCAAATTCAACCAAACCACTTCCATTAAGTTCCAAATAATCCAAAATGGCTCTAGGAATTTTTCCGGAATTTTTAGGCCATTTTTCCTTATTTTTCTCTAGGGCGGAACTTTTGCGTATAAGCCTACCAACCGTGGGCCGCCACGTGGCAGTGCTACAGTACTCGTCATCTACCTTGAGCCAGGCACGTTGGTTCTTCCAGGCATCAATGGAGATGGAGGTTTCCATACCAACTCCTTCCTTTCAAATCCCTCTAACTCCCTCATTGCAACTCCAAATGGCGAACGGCCGGATCCGTTGGGATCACAACGGCCTCCTCTTTCTATCCATGGGGATAATGCACTCGAGATCGCGCTGGATTTTGAACGGTTGCGAGGAAACTGAAATCGACCTTTATGGTGATTACGCGGCCGTTTCTAATCCGTTTCGCGTGATTCCGCCCCTCATCTCTCCGTATAAGAACCCTCTTTCCGGTGGTATAGCTCTCCGTTAGCCTCTCAAATCCAATTGGCCGCAAGATCAAGAAAACCGATGAACTTTGGTTGTTCTTCGCGTTCTTCGTGTTCTTGCTCATATCTTCCACTCCGGTGGATCTTTCTTCCTCCCGTTCGTTTCTTTGTGTTAGCATGGAAGTCTAGTTGCTAATTCATCAATCACTTTTAGGTTTCTTCATCCGTGGGCTTACTTAATTTCGATTTTTCTCAAGCTTCGGCCGAACCCGTGTTCATCGTCGATTTCATCTTCTCCGGTGAGAATTGGCTCGATTCCTTCATCCTAGATGTTGCTAAGGAGGTCCTCTAGAGGTTCTAGCCTTTTGTTTGAATCGATTCCATGCGAAATTGAGCGGAAAATCAAGTTTCGGGTTTGTGGGAGCCTCTGCTTTTATTTGAGGGCTCTCGCGCTTGCGCCGTGGCCGCTGCCAGTGCTCACGGCCGGCTGGGCCGCGCCTGCCGCCGGCCGCCGCCAAGGCCGGACCGCCGCCGCCAAGACCGCTTAATCGCGCTTACCGTGCAAGACTACAGGCGTGGCCGTGCCGAGCACCCGCCCGCCGCCGGCCTCGGCCGAAGCTTCCGCCGCCGCCACCCCCTGCCAGTGCCCCGTCACCCCCTCAAGCTCTCTCTCCCTCCCATGGCTTCCATGGTCATGGAGAAGGCTTAAGCAAGAAGGCAAGTCCCCTACTCAATGACACATGGGCCCCACTTGCCATAGAGCCAAGACCAAGTCAAAGCTAAGTCCACGTTTGACCAGTCAACCAGAGAAGGAATATTCCGAGAATATTCCCGATTTTCCAATTTATTCAAAATTCAAACTTCGGAAGCTCATAACTTCTCCGTCAGAACTCCGTTTGACCCCATTCAAATTTCTAAATTCATCATAAATCAATACCTTCCTGCCAGTACTAATTTTATAATTTTTGGATTTTATTTATTTTCTTTTATTTATTTGTTGCCTTGCTTTATGCGTGTAGTCGATTTATCCCGGCCGCTGATCACGATTTCGCCGAGCCTTCCGAGTTCGACACCGCCGCCGCAACTGAAGGCAAGTCTCCTTGATGCACTTTGCTCCTATGTTTGCGAAATGATTTAAAATTGTTTATAAAGTTGCATGGCTATGTTTAATTAAATATGTCAAATATAAGAGCTAGTTATTCCGAACTTGTTGATTCCTCCATGACATTGTTTATCATATCCATTGTAACCCTAGAACATTGTTTATACCATGCTTATGCTTATATGGTATCCGTTGCTATGTAGTACGGTAGAATTGCTTAGGACATTTTCCCACCAAAACAACCCATGGGTGGGATTATTCAAAAAGAATGTTATTAAACGTGATTTGAAAGTTATTATTATGATTTTGGTCCTGTTTTCTAAAATAAAAGAAAAGAAAAATGATTTTGACTTGGGCGGCCTGGAATGTCGGGTGGAAGCGGATCAAGTCTTGATCCTTTTGTGCAAGTACCGCCCCAAGTCATATAAGGACCGACGCTTATGATTGCCATTTTAAGCATAACCGTGCTACCACATGTCTATAATGGTACGACCTGGCTCACTAATTTGTAGAAGCCTAGTTTAGACTCACCACTCGGTTGTTGTGTGAGAGCCGGACGGAGGCATTGTTGTGGATGTTGTTTTGCTCACACGCGCAAGAGGGGGCTTCATCTGGTGGAGGGAACCCTAACGGCGGTGAAACCTCACGGTGGGTCTAGCTAGGTAGATACATTGTAACGGCCTTGTCAAGATATCCCTGCCGGCACACCTAAGGAAGTGTGTTAATTGCATGGCAACAAGGGTCTATCTTGTCTTGTGGGTAAAGTTGTACACCTCTGCAGAGTAAAACTATTCGAATAGCCGTGCCTACGGTCAAAGGCAAAGCAAGAAATGCTTTCATATTGGTAGACTTTGATTTTGTTTTTAAAACCGAAAAGTGTTTTGTTTTGGGGTTCGGGAGTGGTTAGAACTCTCGAATGTTGATTGGCGGAAAGAGCCAACCCAGGTGGATAGAACCTATTTTACCTTTGACGGATGGAGTCACCTGATTAACTTTGATCCTTTAAAAACTGTTGGCGGATAGAGCCTTTATGTTAGTGATGGTGGATAGAACCTCACTACAATAATAAATAATTCAATTATTAAAAAGAGTTGTAAAATATGCTTTGTGAAATTTATTACTTAAGTATGATTTAATCAAATGTGGCTTTATGCAAATAAACCCTAATAAGCTTCCTTTGGAAAGCCCTCATGATCATAATTTCCCGACTTGCTGAGTACTTTTGTACTCACGTGCTACACCAACATTGTAATCATCAGAAATTTATCAAGATGCTGAGGAAGAAGAGGAGTTCTTCGAGGAGGATTGCCAGGAGGACTAGTTGCGTTCCTAGTCGTCGCCTGTGGCGTTGTGGCGTTCGCTCGTTGCTTTCTTTTTGCTTCCGCTGTTTTGAGTGTCCTGGCCGTTGGACCGAGTATTGTAATAAGTGGCCATGTGGCCCATACTTGAATATTTACATTACAAGTTTCGTTATGTTCGGCAATGATGTATCATCGTGGACTGTGTGTACTAGCTGCGATCCGGGACTAGTACGGAAATACACAGAGATTCGGATAGCTGATCCGGGGTCCCACAGCGGTGGTATCAGAGCCTGGACGACTGTAGGACGTGACCTAGTTAGCATGGCAAAGCCTTAAGGACCTATATTTTATAAAAATGTACTTGCAAAAGTTTAAGTTCCTTTGTTTCTATCTCTTCTATCTTAGTATCTTGTGCTCATCCTCTCTTTTATTTAAATTTTGGTTACTGATTCTGTCTTCTTTCAAAATTTGTAGATGTCGGTTTACACCACCTTTGCCGGCGAGGCTGGAGGCTTTTGCGAGGAGCTGTCACTGATGCTCCAGGAGCTGGGATTTCCCCATCGCCCGGAGTATCGCTACCAGTCGATGCCTGGTCTTGTCCAGGACATGTGGCAGGTCCGCTTGCTAGTCTTCGCCAGGAGCTGCCTTCGCGTCGAGGATCGGCCGTTTTACTTCACGGCCGAGACCAATTCGCGTCTGCGCGCAGACGCGCGGCGAAAGGCTATCCTCATGTTGGGACAGAGCTACCGCGATATCTTTGGAGAACTTTCGCACGCTGCTTCCCGCCTGTGTTGGGCGGGTGTACAGCCAGTTTAGGAGTTTGACACAGAGAGAGGACCCGACCGTGGTGCACTTGGGGTCACTCGCCCAGCGCGAGATGAGGCCTACGTCCGGATGTCCGACGAGCTGCTGGTCTCGCCTGACTTGACGGCAAATGAGAGAGAAGATCTCGGTTCGAGGAGGAGAGGAGGAGCATCCCATCGCCCCACCGCCCGGCTCTGCGGCAGAGGCACACGGCCGTGGCGCCGCCCGCCACCAGCCCCGGTTCGGGAGGAACCGCCGCCCGCGACATCCTGCAGGACGCGCCGCCACCAAGCGCCATCAAGGTTCGAGGCTTTGACTACTGCGCGCAAGTCCGTTTCGCCTCCCTTCGCCGCCAGGTGGTTTTCTCGATTGCTTTGGCTGCCTGAAGGAGCAGGATCTTCAAGCAGCCTTCACCTTCCCGCAGCAGAGCGAGGAGGAGGAAGAGGAGGAGGACCCGTCCCCCGCATCTTCGGCAAATGACGCGAGTTCTTAGATAGTTTCATCACAGGATCTTAATTTTGTCGCGTTAGAGCGTAGAATAACTGATTGCTGGATTGTATCGTGCCCTTAGGCATTTGTGATACAGCCACCTCCAAAACTATTTGATTTTAATTGAAGTTCAGTTGGTTTTTCCTTCGATTGTGTGCTCTTTTGGTTGTGCCCTTGTGTTGAGGATGTGGTTTAGTTCCCCATTGCTTACCTATGCTTCTCCCTCTTTCCTTGTGCTTGACCGCCTTGTGCAGATGGAGAACGTTGGTCGTGGTCGTGGTCGTGGAAGGCCCGCAGGCCGTGGTAGAGGCCGTGGACGAGCCCGTGGACCGGTGCACTTTCAAGAGGAAGCAGAGTATGTGGAGCCACCGCAACCCCAAGGACAAGAGCAAGTGCAACACCCTGCCGCCAAAGATGATCCGCCACCGCCCCACCACCACCACCGCCAAACATGGAGCAAATGATGGCGATGCAGCTTCAGATTCTTCAGGCGTTAGCTCAGAACGTCCTGAACCAACCCCAAGCCGCGGCAGCACCCGCTCAAGCTCAACCGCCCCAATCCAAGTTTGGGGAGTTCATGAGGACGCGACTTCGACTTTTCTTTGGATCCGCAGATCCGGCTGGATGCGGATGACCGCTCAAGGAAGTTGAGCGTAAATCGCACTTGGCTCGCGATGACATAGAGAGAGTGTGCAAGACGCATCTCACCAGCCTTAAAGGAACCGCAGCCAACCGGGTGGGAGAACTACTGTGCCGCCCATGCCGACCCGCAGAACATTCCATGGAACGAGTTCGTGGAAGCCTTCAGGGCTACTCATATCCCAAGGGGAATTATGGAAATGAAACACCGGGAGTTTCACAAGCTTCAGCAAGGAAACTTGTCTGTCTCGGAGTACCTTAACCGCTTCACACAGCTGTCCCGGTACGCGACCGCAGATGTCGCGACTGACGAGGCCAAGATTTGGCGATTCATGGAGGGCCTTGACCCCAACTTGAAGGTACAAATTGGTTTCAAGCGACTACCCGCTTGCTCCAAAGACATGATTAACAAGGCGCTGATCCAAGAGGATGCCCACAGCCTTTTGAGTCGCGCAAGAGAAAATGATGTTTCAGACTCGCCACGGTGCCGCTAGCCTGTGCCCTCAAGACTTTTCAACAAAGAAGCTAGCCTAGCAGCCAAGAATGCCAAAGGGCCCCAGATTCCCAATGTCTACCCCGCGCCCCACTGGACAAGCCCCTGCGAGCAGTGCAGGAGCTCAAGCTCAGAAGAGTGGGACAGCGATGGCAGGAGTGCAGTGCTTCAACTGCAGGGAGATGGGGGCACTACGCCAACAACTGCCCCAAGAAGCGATAGCCTGTCACCCCGGTGAGGTTCAACCTGGGATCGACGCCAGCCCGCGCCCCTGCGCCGGCTCAAGGAAGAGGAACCCCTCAGACTCCGCGCACGCCAAGGACTGCAGGAAGAGGGCGTGTGAACCACATCACCGCGGAGGAAGCTCAGGATGCGCCAGACGTGGTCTATGGTAAGTTCCATGTGAACTCAGTACCTGCTTCAGTTCTGTTTGATTCTGGTGCAACCCATTCTTTCATATCAGAGTACTTGGTTAAAAAGCATAACTGGAACACCATGCAGTTAAGAAACCCTTTGCTAGTGCAATCCCCTGGAAAAGAACTAAGAACCACTTCTGTCTGTCCAAAAATGGATATAGTAATAAAAGGGGTAAAGTTCCTAGCGAACTTAATACTGTTGGATACTAAGGGTATAGAAGTAATCCTTGGAATGGATTGGTTAACCAAGTATAAGGGTCGGATAGACTGTGCTAGTAGAGCTATCTCTCTTACCAGCCCTGAGGGGATTAGAGTGGAGTTTTTATCTAATCTTGCCTCTAAGGGGGGTAGCACCCTAAACCGTTTGAAAGGTATTTCGTTGGAGAAGGTACCGATAGTCAATGAGTACCCGGATGTGTTCCCGGATGAGTTGCCTGGTATGCCACCAGATCGAGATGTGGAATTTGTGATTGAGCTAGTACCGGGTACCGCTCCAATCTCGAAAAGACCCTACCGTTTGCCTTCTAACGAGTTGGTCGAGATGAAGAAGCAGATTGAAGAACTGCAAGAGAAAGGATTCATCAGACCCAGTTCGTCACCTTGGGGATCGCCTATGATTTTCGTCACCAAGAAAGACGGTAGTCTGAGGATGTGCATAGACTACAGGTCTTTGAATGAGGTCACGATCAAGAACAAGTATCCGTTGCCTCGGATAGATGATCTCTTTGATCAGTTAAAGGGAGCTCAAGTCTTCTCCAAGGTAGATTTGAGATCGGGATATCACCAGCTGAAGATAAGAAAGGAAGATAGTCCGAAAACAAATTTTCACCACCCGATATGGACTGCATTTAGTTCACCGTCATGTCTTTTGGGTTAACCAATGCTCCTTCTTATTTCATGAATCTGATGAATAAGGTGTTTATGGAATATTTAGACAAGTTCGTCGTAGTATTCATCGACGACATTCTTGTCTATTCCAAGAGAAGAAAAGAACATGAAAACCATCTGCGAATAGTCTTAGAAACACTAAGAGAGCATCAACTGTATGCCAAGTTTAGCAAATGTGACTTCTAGCTGAAAGAAGTGTCTTTCCTGGGTCATATCATTTCTGCTGCAGGAGTAGCAGTAGATCCAGCGAAAGTGAGAGATGTTTTGGATTGGACACAACCCAAGTCAGTCCCGGATATCCGAAGTTTTCTTGGATTAGCTGGTTATTATCGTAGATTCATTGAAGGTTTCTCGAAGATAGCCAGACCTCTTACTCAACTTCTGAAAAAGGAAAAGAAGTTTGAATGGACTAAAGCCTGTGAGCAAAGTTTTCAGGAGTTGAAGAAGAGATTAACCTCAGCCCCAGTGCTTATTTTGCCGGACATCCATAAGGACTTTGAAGTGTATTGTGATGCTTCGAAGCAAGGACTTGGATGTGTTATGATGCAAGAAGGAAAGGTAATAGCCTATGCTTCAAGACAACTGCGACCTCATGAAGAAAACTATCCTATTCATGACTTGGAGTTAGCCGCAGTTGTGCACGCGCTCAAGATATGGAGGCATTACTTGATCGGCAATAGATGTGAGATCTATACGGATCATAAGAGCCTGAAGTATATCTTCACTCAACCTGACCTTAACCTGAGGCAGAGAAGATGGTTGGAGTTGGTGAAAGATTATAATCTGGGAATTCATTATCACCCTGGAAAAGCGAACGTTGTTGCGGATGCTTTGAGCAGGAAGGCTCACTGCAACAATATGAGAGTGCAACCAAGCCAACCGGCGCTTCACGATGAATTTCGGCGCCTTAACCTGGAATTGGTAAATGAAGGATGTATTTATAATTTGGAGGTCAAATCAACCTTGGAAGATCAAATCAGAGAGGCTCAGAAGGACGATAAAGGTATTGCCAACCTGAAGGAAGGTCTAAAGAAAGGAAAGCACCCCGGATTTTCAGAAGATGACCAAGGTACTGTTTGGTTCGGGAAAAGAATAGTGGTCCCTAACCAAGAAGAAATCAAGAATGTGATCTTGAAGGAAGCTCACGATTCAGTTTATTCTATTCACCCAGGAGGCACCAAAATGTATGCTGATTTGAAAGAGAAGTATTGGTGGTTTAATATGAAGAAGGAAGTTGCAGAATTTGTGGCACGTTGTGATGTGTGCCAGTTGGTAAAAGCGGAGCATCAGAGACCCGCCGATCTATTGCAACCTTTGCAAGTGCCTCTATGGAAATGGGAAGAAATTGGGATGGATTTTATAACTGGATTACCCAAAACTAAATCCGGTTATGATTCCATCTGGGTTATTGTGGATCGATTGACTAAAGTGGCTCACTTTCTCCCAGTGAAGACGACTTATTCTGGAGACAAGCTTGCCGAGTTGTATATGGCTAAGATTGTATGTTTACACGGCGTGCCAAAGAAGATTGTGTCTGATCGAGGTTCCCAGTTCACCTCGAGATTCTGGCAGCAATTGCATGAGGTATTGGGCACGAATCTTAATTTCAGTAATGCTTACCATCCCCAGACGGATGGCCAGACCGAAAGGGTCAATCAAATCTTAGAGGATATGTTGAGAGCTTGTGCTCTAACATATAAAGGCTCGTGGGATCAGAATTTGCCCTATGCAGAGTTTTCCTATAACAACAGCTATCAAGCCAGTCTGAAGATGGCGCCTTTTGAAGCTTTGTATGGAAGAAAGTGCCGAACACCCTTATATTGGAAAGAGACCGAAGGAGGACAAATCATCGGACCCGATGTTCTGAAAGAAGCCGAAGAGCAAGTCAGACAGATCCGGGCAAATCTGAAGACAGCTCAGTCCAGACAGAAAAGTTATGCGGACAATCGTCGAAGGGAATTAAGCTTTGTACCTGGAGACCATGTGTATTTGAAGGTATCCCCGATGAAAGGAATGAAACGATTCCGCGTCAGTGGAAAATTAGCACCCCGCTATGTCGGACCGTTCAAGGTGATTGCCCGAAAAGGCGAAGTTGCTTATAAATTGGAATTGCCGCCACAGCTGTCAGGGGTACATGATGTCTTTCATGTGTCTCAGTTAAAGAAGTGTCTCCGAGTGCCGGAACATCAGTTGCCGTTGGAAGACTTGGAACTCAAAGAAGACTTGTCTTACCCGGAGTATCCCGCCAAGATTTTGGATGAAGCCGAGCGTCGAACGCGAAGCCGAGTGATCAAGTTCTGCAAGGTTCAGTGGAGCAACCATTCGGAAAAGGAAGCTACTTGGGAGCGTGAAGAAGATCTTCGCGCAGAGTTCCCTAACCTTTTTCTTTCTCCGTCCGAATCTCGGGGACGAGATTCTCTCTAAGGGGGGTAGGTTTGTAACATCCTCGTTTTGGCTTTCTGGAGAAAAACCTAATTTAAATAAAGTTAATTCAAAAGTTGGAGTTTCTTTGGTGTTTATAATAACCTGGCATCCATTCCTTCAAATCGAATTAATTCCCTTGGCGAAAAATCGGATTTTCCAAAGATCTGCATTTTAAAATTCACCCGAGTCCAAAAGTGCTCCAAAAATCTCCAAACCACTTCTAAAATGCTCCAAATATTCCGAAATGATTTTAGGAATCATTTCCCGGATTTTTGGACATCCGTTCCTATTTTATCTCGCGCGGCTTTTGTTTAATGCCTGCGATCCGCGCCCGTATATCCAATTCCACAAACATCATCCAAATTCAACCAAACCACTTCCATTGAGTTCCAAATAATCCAAAATGGCTCTAGGAATTTTTCCGGAATTTTTAGGCCATTTTTCCTTATTTTTCTCTAGGGCGGAACTTTCGCGTATAAGCCGACCAACCGTGGGCCGCCACGTGGCAGTGCTACAGTACTCGTCATCTACCTTGAGCCAGGCACGTTGGTTCTTCCAGGCATCAATGGAGATGGAGGTTTCCATACCAACTCCTTCCTTTCAAATCCCTCTAACTCCCTCATTGCAACTCCAAATCGCGAACGGCCGGATCCGTTGGGATCACAACGGCCTCCTCTTTCTATCCATGGGGATAATGCACCCGAGATCGCGCTGGATTTTGAACGGTTGCGAGAAAACCGAAATCGACCTTTATGGTGATTACGCGGCCGTTTCTAATCCGTTTCGCGTGATTCCGCCCCTCATCTCTCCGTATAAGAACCCTCTTTCCGGTGGTATAGCTCTCCGTTAGCCTCTCAAATCCAATTGGCCGCAAGATCAAGAAAACCGATGAACTTTGGTTGTTCTTCGCGTTCTTCGTGTTCTTGCTCATATCTTCCACTCCGGTGGATCTTTCTTCCTCCCGTTCGTTTCTTTGTGTTAGCATGGAAGTCTAGTTGCTAATTCATCAATCAATTTTAGGTTTCTTCATCCGTGGGCGACGAATTTCGGATTTTTCTCGTTTCGGCCGAACCCGTGTTCATCGTCGATTTCATCTTCTCCGGTGAGAATTGGCTCGATTCCTTCATCCTAGATGTTGCTAAGGAGGTCCTCTAGAGGTTCTAGCCTTTTGTTTGAATCGATTCCATGCGAAATTGAGCGAAAAATCAAGTTTTTCGGGTTTGTGGGAGCCTCTGTTTTTATTTGGAGGCTCCTGCGCTTGCGCCGTGCGTGCTCGCTGGCCGGCGCCGCTGCTCCGCCGCCCGCCGCCGGCCGGACCACCGCCGCCGCACCGCCTCACGCGCCCCGTGCGCACCAGCGTCTGGCAGCGCGCCACCGCCCGCCGCCGGCAGCTTCCGCCGCCGCCACCCACGGCCGTGCCCCTCGCCCCTCAAGCTCTCTCTCCTCCCATGGCTTCCATGGTCATGGAGAAGGCTTAAGCAAGAAGGCAAGTCCCCTACTCAATGACACATGGGCCCCACTTGCCATAGAGCCAAGACCAAGTCAAAGCTAAGTCCACGTTTGACCAGTCAACCAGAGAAGGAATATTCCGAGAATATTCCCGATTTTCCAATTTATTCGAAATTCAAACTTCGGAAGCTCATAACTTCTCCGTCCGAACTCCGTTTGACCCCATTCAAATTTCTAAATTCATCTAAAATCAAGACCTTCCTGCCAGTACTAATTTTATAATTTTTGGATTTTATTTATTTTCTGTTATTTATTTATTGCCTCGTTTTGCGTGTAGTCGACGATCCCGCCGCGACCGCCGATTTCGCCGTCGAGCCTTCCGAGAGTTCGACACCGCCACAAGAACTGAAGGCAAGTCTCCTTGATGCACTTTGCTCCTATGTTTGCGAAATGATTTAAAATTGTTTATAAAGTTGCATGGCTATGTTTAATTAAATATGTCAAATATAAGAGCTAGTTATTCCGAACTTGTTGATTCCTCCATGACATTGTTTATCATATCCATTGTAACCCTAGAACATTGTTTATACCATGCTTATGCTTATATGGTATCCGTTGCTATGTAGTACGGTAGAATTGCTTAGGACATTTTCCCACCAAAACAACCCATGGGTGGGATTATTCAAAAAGAATGTTATTAAACGTGATTTGAAAGTTATTATTATGATTTTGGTCCTGTTTTCTAAAATAAAAGAAAAGAAAAATGATTTTGACTTGGGCGGCCTGGAATGTCGGGTGGAAGCGGATCAAGTCTTGATCCTTTTGTGCAAGTACCGCCCCAAGTCATATAAGGACCGACGCTTATGATTGCCATTTTAAGCATAACCGTGCTACCACATGTCTATAATGGTACGACCTGGCTCACTAATTTGTAGAAGCCTAGTTTAGACTCACCACTCGGTTGTTGTGTGAGAGCCGGACGGAGGCATTGTTGTGGATGTTGTTTTGCTCACACGGCGCAAGAGGGGCTTCAGATCTTGGGTGGAGGGAACCCTAACAATGGTGAAACCTCGCCGGGTGGGTCTAGCTAGGTAGATACATTGTAACGGCCTTGTCAAGATATCCTGTAGGCACACCTAAGGAAGTGTGTTAATTGCATGGCAACAAGGGTCTATCTTGTCTTGTGGGTAAAGTTGTACACCTCTGCAGAGTAAAACTATTCGAATAGCCGTGCCTACGGTCAAAGGCAAAGCAAGAAATGCTTTCATATTGGTAGACTTTGATTTTGTTTTTAAAACCGAAAAGTGTTTTGTTTTGGGGTTCGGGAGTGGTTAGAACTCTCGAATGTTGATTGGCGGAAAGAGCCAACCCAGGTGGATAGAACCTGTTTTACCTTTGACGGATGGAGTCACCTGATTAACTTTGATCCTTTAAACTGTTGGCGGATAGAGCCTTTATGTTAGTGATGGTGGATAGAACCTCACTACAATAATAAATAATTCAATTATTAAAAAGAGTTGTAAAATATGCTTTGTGAAATTTATTACTTAAGTATGATTTAATCAAATGTGGCTTTATGCAAATAAACCCTAATAAGCTTCCTTTGGAAAGCCCCTCATGATCATAATTTCCCGACTTGCTGAGTACTTTTGTACTCACGTGCTACACCAACATTGTAATCATCAGAAATTTATTAAGATGCTGAGGAAGAAGAGGAGTTCTTCGAGGAGGATTGCCAGGAGGACTAGTTGCGTTCCTAGTCGTCGCCTGTGGCGTTGTGGCGTTCACTCGTTGCTTTCTTTTTGCTTCCGCTGTTTTGAGTGTCCGGTCGTTGGACCGAGTATTGTAATAAGTGGCCATGTGGCCCATACTTGAATATTTACATTACAAGTTTCGTTATGTTCGGCAATGATGTATCACTGTGACTGTGTGTACTAGCTACTGATCTGGGACTAGTACGGAAATACACAGGAGATTCTGGATAGCTGATCCGGGGTCCCACACCACCAGATTCCACCACCGCGTCCTATTCCACCTCGGTCTTTGCACTTTTTACGGACGTCGAGGCCCCTATTTATTGCGCCGAGACCACCGCCGCCATCTCCTCTTCCGTGCACGTCGTTTGTCCCATATCTCGCCTCCAGAGACGTCACTGCCTTCACGCTATTGCTCGCCGTAGTTGTCGGGTTGTGACCACGCATTTTCGGTTAGATTCCGCCGCCTTCATGCCGTCCCGGTCGGTGCTGAACCTAGATTCGGACTCACGAAGAAGAGGTGCTTTGAACGCGACCATTCACTTCATCGGGGAAGCCTCAGAACGCCGCACGGTTGGTCATCTTCCCCGAGTCTGGCAGCCCTAGTCATCGAGCTTCACCGGCGCGTTGGCGAGCTCTCACAGCCGCCCGATCCGAATCCGACCATCCAGGTGCGTCCACGTGGCCCTTCCCCCATAGCGATCTAGATGCCCTGTGAACCGTTAGATCTAAGATGAATGGTGTGGATTCTGCCACGTAGCCTTAATGCCATAATTAGGCATAATCTGGACCGCTAGATTTAGATCGTACGGGTGAGAGTAAGCCATGTAGATTTGCACTGCACTGTTAGATCTAGATAGTACGGTTGGTTTTGATCCAATCGTAGCCGTTTGATCCGTAGCGAGTGGCCCAGATGCTTCCACGTGGCAAGCACCGGGTCTATCCACGTCGGCACCAAAGCTGCGCGGATCAGATCCAATCTCGGTCGTCCGATCCGAATTAAACGAACCAGATTAGATCACATAGATCAATATGCGTGAGATTGGATTGAATCTGAGCCGTCAGATTTCAAATCAACGGTCGAGATCACGCCACATGCACGGGAGTCGAAGCGGCGTGGGTCAGTGTCCGGTCGCCGCTGACGTCACCCCTGATGTCAGCGTCGGGCCCGCATGTTAGTGACTGTGCCGCGCGAGCGTGACGTCAGCCGTGACGTTATGCTGACATCACGGTGTGGCCCGTAGGTCAGCTGAGCCGAATCGTGCCATGCTGACATCAGCATGACGTCATCTAGTGGGTCCCACCTGTTAGTGGCACATTGTCTCGTGGACCTAGTCTACCGTGGACAAGAACCGAGCCGTGGACTAGGTCCATGGACCAGATGACGCAATGCTGACGTCATAATTCAATTTTCCTTTAGGAAAATAAATCGGTCGAAATTCGAATTTCGCGCTGACGTCAGCCTACGTCATAATTCCGATTTTTTCAATTAGGGGTGGGCATTCGGTTTATTCGGTATGTTCGGTTCGGTTTATTCGGGTACAAATTTTTTCGGTTTTTGAACAGTGAAAACCGAACCGAACCGAATAGCTACCTAAAACCGAACCGAAATAACCGAATTAATTCGGTTCGGTTTATTCGGTTATTTGGTTAACCGAATAAGCATGATCGAATCAGAGTGACTAGATAGCATGTCTTTGGTTGCTTATTCGGTTTGGTTTCTTGTTTAAAAACCGAATAGCGCTTTATGCAATGTCCATCACGAAACAGATTCACATGCAATCACCGAAACACAACTCTGAAGCATAAACCGAAATACATCAAAGCAATCACAAGCAATCACATATTCACAGACACATTTAACGTGATATTGTCTAGCTAGTAGCCATCACAGATTCACAAACAAGTAAAAACTAAAAAGTCATTGTCCATCAAATACATTGTCCATCAAATACATTGTCCATCAAAGCAAGCAAGTAAGACTTTATACTGTCTAGTGTCTAGCCATCACACTGATCACAGATTCACAAGCTGACAAGCAATTCACAAGCAATTGTAGTACAAATACATTATCCATCAATGACAAGCACAATTAAAGTTCAATACATTGTCTATCAATGCCATTCCATAAATCCCAAGAGTAGTAGGCAATAGCTAGCGTAAGCTAACACCAGGCAACCGCCAAGATTGTTCATCCCATGCCAATTTCCAAGTTCACTTTTAGTCTTTTATTGCAAGAAGACCTGAATGGTAACAAAGGAATTTCATATGCAGAATAGTCTTTGACAGTTATATTTTTGCTAAATAGAACTAACAAAGGAATGATCAATAGCGTATGCGTAAGTCGTAGAATAGTCTCGACAGTTATAATTTTGGTAAATAGAACTAACAAAGGAATAATCAATAACAAAGGAACTAACAAAGGAATGAATAATGATCAATAGCAGGATAGTCTCGAATCTCACCAAAATTTAGGAAGTAGTCTCACTAGATTTGGTGACCGACTCGGATTTGAACTTTTCCTTAGCCAAATTGCCAACATCTTCTACAACTATGGACAAAATGGAATAAAAATAATCAATAGTTAATTTTCATGATGAACAAGATAAATATAATTAAAGATAAAATCGGTAAGTATTTTGTTTATTTATCTTCCTCAATTTTGACCAAATCTGCTAGATCTTCTTCAATATTGATAAAAAGGGATCGTCGTAACCAATCTTGTGTACAAACTAGGCATTGGACCATGAAAGGGGTGAGTGATCTCCTAAAGTCATCAATGACATGTTCGCATGTGCTAAAGGTTGACTCAAATGCAACTATTGATATAGGAATTGTTAATACATCACGAGCCAAGCAAGACAATATTGGGAATCTAGGAGAATAGCACATTCACCACTCAAGAATATCAAAATCTTCAATGTCCTCTTCATTATCTTCACCAAGGTATTTGTCTAGTTCAGACTTACTAGTGCCAATTCCAGTATTACTCATCCTCATCTTTTCCGCAATTAGGGATTTCATCAATCTAGTGCTCTTTTCCATTGGTCCTTGCGAATCATTTGATTGTGGTGCCCTATCATTTGTAGCATATAGTTTTGTATACTCATCGAACAAAGAATGAAAACAAGCATTCACATTGTGCCAAACTTCCTGTCCTTCTTCCTCACCAAACATCTCCAAAGTAGCTATATTTGTGTAATTGGATAATTTGTATCTTGGATCGAGTGCAACAGCAATAAACATGAGCATGTTTAACTTATCCTTATCTCCCCAATACTTATAGTATTTACAAGCATTCTTTGGCCCATTTCCTTACGCATATCATCATCACTATGACACCATTGTCTCAACAAAAGCAGAACATCCCCAATTTCATGAAATAAAATGTTAGATGTTACATGGTGTGTGGCAGAAACACGGAGAGTGAGCTTATAGAAGTGTCCAAGAAACTCAATCATTTTCTTTGCATTCTCCCAATCTCCACTTTCAGGAATTCCAGGACCTTTCTCACCACATAATTCTATTGAATAGTACGGGTCTTCTTCTCCATATCTTTCAAATACATTCTCATAAATTGAGGCAGCATTCAACATAAGGTATGTGGAGTTCCATCTTGTACAAACATCTAATGATAAGAATGCCTTACTGTCCACTTTTGCCAATTCAGCACATTTCTTAAATTTGGCTATTCTAGATGGGGAATTCTTAATAAATTTAACAGCAGCACGAACACGTTGAATTGAAACTGACAATTCTTTTAGCCCATCGGAAACTATCAAGTTAATAATATGAGCAGCACATCTCATGTGAATATATTTGCCTTTAGCAATGCTACTATTAGAATTATTCAAGACTTTTCTCATGTAATTTAGAGCACTGTCATTAGAGCTAGCATTGTCAACTGTTACTGTGAAGACTTTTTCTATGGACCATTCCATCAAACATTTCTCTAAAGATTTCCCAATGTCCTCCCCCTTATGACCCTTTACCAAGAAAAAACCAATGATCTTCTTATGTAGCTTCCAATCATTATCAATGAAATGTGCTGTGACACACATGTAGCTCTGTTGTGTGTTTGAAGTCCATGTGTCAGTTGTGAGGGAAACTCTATCGCAACAATCCTTAAAAAATTGTTTCAGCTTTTCTTTCTCATTATTATAAGTGCGAATAGAGTCTCTAGTGGTTGTTCTTCTAGATGGAACAGTGAAACGTGGGCAAGCTTTGGACATGAACTTTTTAAAGCCTTCACGTTCAGAAAATGCAAAAGGAAGCTCGTCTGTAATGATCATTTCAGCAAATGCTTCCCTAATTACTTCAGGATCAAACTTCCAAGTGGATATGGCACAATTACTACTATCCCCCTGATTTGCTTGAACTTGCAAAGTACCTTGCTTAGTGTCTGTATTCCTATTAGGATTACGCTTGCAGATTCTCAAGTGAGAGTTTAAGGAGGATGTACCATTAGTTTTCGGATCACAGCGAAGCTCACGGGCACAATACTTGCACTTGGCCTTGACGACATCTCCAACCTTGATCTTGCTAAAGCTTTCCCACACATCTGATCTTGGTGCCATTGCTTTTCTTTTCTTCATCTCTTGCTGTTGCCGTGGCTCATTCTCCTCCGTCTGTACAGTCGCCGTCTCGTCCATTTGGCTATCATGATTTGCAGGGTTTTCCTCAAGCTCCGCCATCTACAATCTCCATAAAAATGTAACACAATGGTTAGTGATTGCAATAAAAAAGGAATTAACTAAGTAAACAATCAATGAATCGAACAATACGTTGCAGGATAGTTCGGTTACATAAATTGCTGTTCTATTCAGCTATTCCAAAATGATATTCGATCCCCTGACTACCTGAGAGAATAAATGCATATCATACATAGCATTAGCTCATGACCAACCCAAACAAGTGAAGGGCAGCAGGAATTAACTAAGTAAACATAGCATTCAGATCTTCCTGACTTCCTAACACAAGCAGTACCTATGTAGGGCATATACATCGACAAAAGAAGGGCAACAGGTCATATGATATTAGATCCCTTGACTACCATGAGAGAATAAAAGCATATCATACATAGCATTAGGTCATGACCACAGTTAAACGCCTAAACCCAAACAAGTGAACAATAGGGCAGCAGGAATTAACTAAGTAAAGATAGCATTCAGATCTTCCTGAATCCTGACTTCCTTAACACAAGCAGTGCCAACGTAGGGCATATACATCGACAAAAGCAGTACCAATGTACCATAACAGCGACTAACTTTTGATCTGGAAAACATGAATTGCTGGATAATGCCAGCAAGTCATATGAAATTTAAGTTTGAGAGTTACACTACATTGTAAAATCTTGAGGGATTAGGATTTTCCACTAACTACTAACTCACTAACTCAGTTACTCAGATATCAAGATATGGGGATGGGGGATTCGGTCCATTCGAAACAAACAATCAAACATTTCCACTGACCACTGAGGGAGTAGATCTGGAGGAGAGGAGTAGGACTAACCGGCTCTAGCCTCTAGGTGTCGGAGGGTCGCCGGCTCGCCGCCGCCGCGTCGGCACTGAGAGGAGAGGAAGGTGTCGTCGCGTCGAGGATCGAGGGCCGAGGGGGCGTCGGCACTGGGGGCCGCGTCGAGGGTCGAGGGCTGATGAGGCGTCGAGGGGCGAGTGCCGAGCGTTGGCGACGGGGCGGCCGCGCGACGCCGAGCCAGCCGCCTGCGATTTCGATCTGTGGGTACTTGGGGTTGCTCCGTTGCTGCGGCTAGGGTTGCCCAGGTAAGGCTACGACTAGGGTTGCTTTGCTCCGTTGCTGGGTAACCTGGGTAGGCTGGGTTGGCCGGTTGGGGACTGGGCAATGGGCATCTCCGCGTCTGGGCCGGCCCGTCGGGGTCTCCGTCTGGGTCGGTTTGTTCGGGCTTGGGTTTTGTTCGGTATTTGAGAATAGAAAACCGAACCGACAACCGAACACCGAATAGGACGAAAATAAAAACCGAACCGAAAACCGAAAACCGAAAAAACCGAATTTCTCGGTTAATTCGGTTCGGTTCGGTTCGGTTTTTCGGTTTCGGTTAAATAATGCCCACCCCTATTTTCAATAGAAAAATAAATAAATTAATTCAGTTTATTCTTTTCAATTAATTTTAAAACTTCAAACAGCTATAACTTTTGCGTTTTAACTCCGATTGAGGTGATTCCAGTTTCTAAATTTTTGTAAAATTGAGCTCTATTTAATGGTGAATTTTATTTAATTTTTGGATATGAGTTTTTCTCTGTTTTTATTTATTTGTTGTTTATTTATCCGATTCGCGTAGACGTTGAATTGCTCGAAGGCTTCGAAGGAGAGGTCTTGACCCAGGAACAAGTCCAAGACCAGGAACATGATCTTTTCCAAGGCAATTTATGCTTTGACCATATTGATCCCACTTTTGAAATTATGTTGATTTGAATTATTGCATGCTAGTTTAATTAAAAATGCTTTTAAATAATTCAGAAAATAGTTATACGACCTATTTGTTGTATGCCACATTGTCTATAATAATTGTATGCCATGAATCATTTATCACCCTAGATTATGGAATATTAGTTGGACATTAATACTTGTCAACATGGGTTAATTACATCGAAATTAGCCCGCTTAGCCATGCAATCGTGTTATTGATATAATTTTCTAAACCAAAAATTAATCTTGACTTAATGAGAGATGGAACATGTTTTTGGAATTGCGACATGTGTTATTAATGATGTTGATGGCACGTGGTGCATGGTAATCAACTGGGGTGTTATTTCTGGTGGGCCAGGTGTGGCACATGGGAGGTCGCATTTGGTTTTGTTGATTTGGACACTTGTGAATTCTTTGGGTAGTCTTGCCTTGGTCACTTTAAGGACTTAACCTTGGAAGAATTTGAACTGAGTCTGATAGCCACAAGTCTGCAATGGGATAGACCTAGCTAATTAATTTGTGACGTCTAGATTTTGGTACTATCATGGTGGTGTGGGTTTTGGGTGTACGGGTGAAAACTCACATGGCGCAAGAGGGGGGCCCTGATTATGGTAACCAGTCCCTTCAGTGTTGAAACCTTAGCGGGTAGTACTGAGTCCAGAAGGAGCATTGTAAAGGCTTTGTTACGGTCACTCGCCTTGGCGGTGTTTGATCGTATCTTATGGGTAAAGTGTATAACCTCTGCAGAGTGTACAACATATTCGAATAGCCGAGTCCACGGTATTGGACATTGCTCAGGAATTACAGTCAAGGGTTAGACTTTCATAAAAGTGAACCTGGGTTTACGGATACTTGATATGGAAATGATGAATTTGTTTAGGATGATAAATGCTTTACTTAAGAAAGTAATTGTGAAAGTTATTATTGTTATTATTTTTTTACTGCTTTCCAATCTATTACTGTTATTTATGAATGCTGCTTATCGCAAAAGAACCCCTTTAGCTTGTTGTTGGAATAAGCCATGCATATAGTTATTAGACTTGCATTCTGTGCATGACTTGCTGAGTGCTTTAAGTACTCACCCTTGCCACAATACAAACATCAGTGGAGGAAGAATCAACGCCAGCATTGGAGGAGGAGTTCCAGGAGGAGCCAGCGAACTAGGGGGCAAGCCCAGTCAGTTGCCTGTGGCATATCGGTTGGCACCATGAGTTATTTATTTCTGCTGCAGTCTATTTAATAAATACTTTGCCCTGCGAGGAGTACCTTTGTAAGTTAATCATAAGGTTGACTCGATCGCTTTTGTTATAATAAAGACTTATTTACTTTTCCGCTGTGTATGATTGTGATATTCATCGATGTTGAGACTGTGTGCACTAGCGCGATCCTGGACTAGTGCTGAAAACAGAGGGTCCGCATTTGCACATTCGGGTCCTAACAAATATCAACAAATATGGGTATTTTAAATAAGAAAAACACTTACAAATTAAGGGTTTGCAGCCCATATGTCCTGTCGGGATTGACTATTCACTAAAAATGACCATTTTGCCCCTAGGGGTCCAAAAAGGCAACCGACCACACGGGCCCCTACGGAAGAAGCTTGGGAAACTTGCCCGAACGGCCAAAACATCCGAGCTTGCATGCTCGGGGATTCGCCCACGACCATGCTGGACTAATACGAGAAAACACTCTCGTATGAGCTATGTAGATGGTCGGGGGACTTGGTCAAACAATCAGAAAGGAAGGTGGCAACCAATCCGCCAGAGATCAAGGGAAGACGCACCCGAAATTCAAATAACGTGCAGATCAAGGGGCGCCGGATTGTGGGTGCTACAGATATGGATGCGTGGCGTAAATCTAGGGTGTAGTTACCTTCTATGTATCTTCAGCTTCTGTATTTAAACCCCCCAAGAGCATCTGCAGGGGGGGACTCTGGACCAAATATAAACACAATATACTAGAGTAGGGCTGTTATCTCGGCGGTGAGAGGCCCGAACCAGGATAAATACCACGCATCTTTCCCCCGTTTACGCGTTGCTTGGACGATAGCCCCGGCTCGCACGAAGGGGCCCTGTTGATCCCTCGTTCAACAAGTAAGCTCGGCGGGAGCCCGTTCTCCAATCGTCGACAGCTGGCGCCGTCCGTGGGGATCGACAGTGTGATTCCCGTGTGAATTGGGATCCTCGAGGATGTTGAATTCGGGAGACACTAGGAGTCTTTGTGCCTTCAATGACGATGATGATGATGACATGTACTACGCCGGCGATGGTGTAGCTGGTGTGACCGACCCCGCAGGCCACACCGAGTCCGGGAGCTTTTCCTAAGAGCCTGGGGCGCGAGGACGGGTCCCCCGTTCCCCGCGCATTGCCCTCGCTGACGACGAGGATGACTATGACAGGCTCTATGATGGTTTGGACATACCGGATCATCTTGAGTTCGATCACGAGACGGCATCCCAAGGGGATATGATGATGTCCCCGTCACGCTCATCTCATTCTCGCCATGTCAATATGGCTGGGAGCTGTATCGAGCCCGAGGTGTAATCCTTGGGGGCTGCTAAGCGGGATCGCTACGAAGCGGCCAGGAACCACCTAGAGGCGTCTTTGGGAAAGACCCTGGCGAGCATACGCCGCCAAGCAAGAGAGAGGCGGATTTCCAGGGAGAGGAATTCCTCCCAGGGAAACTCTCGCGATCGTCATACCCCCGACCACGTCCCAGAACGCCATCGGAGCTCCCCGCCGTCCATTCGCAAAAACCGAGAATGGTTGCAGGCTTTGGCGACGGTCGTGCGCGACCTTCGCAGCTTCCCCGATCAACTGGACTTAGATGCCGTAGGCATGGTTGTAGCCGAGGATCTGGAGAAGCTTGTTGCCGATCTAAAGGTCTCGGATCCTCCTCGCGACCAGATTGCCCAGAGTGTTTCCCGGGACTGTCGAGGGCATACACCCATCTGCTCACATAGGGATGAATCCCGAAGCTATGCTCGGAGAATGCCCTCGACTGCTAATCCGGTCCGCGAGAAGCCTCGGGGTGATTCCCGAGCAAACTCGGAGCGATATGCTCACATCCACCCGGATTACGAGCATTTCGAATGCTCCACGACCGAGCGGTCATCGGCGCATCGTCCTTGCGAAGTCTTCTCTCGGCTTGGCCCACGCGTGGGGCGATGGACGAGGGACGCTCTCAATGACCATTATGGCCGAGGACACCACCGTGAGACCTCAAGCTTTGGTTGCCAGGCCTTCACGAGCTCCCTTCGGGATGTCACATGGCCAAACAAATTCAAGCCCGGGCACATTGAGAGATTCAATGGGACCCAAAACCCGGACGAGTTTCTCTCGATCTATACCACCGCTATCCTGGCTGCCGGGGGCGATGAGGGGGTGATGGCAAACTATCTTCCAACGGTCCTGGATGGCGCCGCTCGCACTTGGCTCTTCAACCAGAAAGAAGGGTCTATACGTTCTTGGGGTCAGCTCAGCGCAGCGCTTCGGGCAAATTTTCAGAGCTGCTACACTCACCCAGGAAGGGAACGCGACCTCGAGCGCCTGATTCAGACGAAGGGTGAGACCCTACGACAGTTTGTCCAGAGGTTCATCCAAGTCCGAAATTCGATCCCGAACATATCGGACGAAGCCATCGTTCGGGCTTTCAAATTCGGGGTGCGGGACGTGCGTTTCATGCAGGACCTGGAGATCCATCCAGACCTAACGGCCAACGAGCTCTTCCGTATGGCCGACAGGTACGCCAATGCCGATGAGGCCATCCAGTGGAAGAAAATGCTGGACGAAGGGAAGCTAATGTGACACTACGGTATGGTGTGACATTATAAAATGTGAAATTAGAGAATAAAACCTTTTGGCTTGAGGTTTACTCACGTTTTTGGGCCTTATGAAGTGATGTGTCACCACGGAGTGTTGTAACCTTATAAATGGTGCATGATGAGGTCAAAAACATTTTGAGATGTGGAATTAAGGTTAAAACCATAGGGTATGGAGGTTAATAGCATTTTCGGGCCGTTTCCGGGGTTTTGGGCCTTCCCGGGGGAGTTTGGGTAGGGATGTGATCGGATCGGATACGGTCAAATATCGTCCTATTCATATCAGTATTCATATTTTTTATCGAATACAGAATCGAATACGAATAGTGTCGAATACAGAATCGAATACGAATTATACATGATAATATCGGTTACGAATACAGATCGAATACGGATCGGAATCAACATGGATACGAATAATATTAGTCGGATATTTTAAAATCCAATTTCAGTTTTTTTTCCAAAATCGATCCAAATTTAAATTCAAAATTCCAAAAGAAATATATCTGTATGTCTTTTTTTTTTGCCTTTTTATCCCTAGCTTGTCATACATGTGACTCTATGAGTAACAATGTACCCCATTGCAATAATTGAACCAAATGATTTGCAGCTGGCATATGCTATTGAATCCTAAGTAGCCCTCCTGAAACGCCACTTGCCAATTTCTGTACCACCTTTACCCAAATATCTTCAAATTAGCATCTAGCACACATGAACACATTATATCTTGTCATCCAATGCAGACCCCAGTCTCTGAAACAGTGAAACATGTTAAATTGTTAATGTGTTATTCGGATAATATCCGTATGTCATATTCGGATATTATCCGAACAAAAACTCGGATATTCCGTATCCATCGGATAATCAGTGTTCCATATCCGTATCCGTATCCATGTAAATTATCTGTATCCATATCCTTATCTGAGAAATCAACTGGATATCTGTGAAACTATCCAAATCATCATTCAAATCAATTCGGTCGGTCGGTCGATCGAAAAATATCTGTACCAGTTCCATCCCTAAGTTTGGGCCTAAAAGAGGGGGTTGTGGGCTTTGGTGGGATGGAGTAGGAGTCCATTTAGGACTAGGATTCCTGTTGGGCTAGTTTAAGAGGCCCCCCTGCCCCTTGGGTGCGCCCCACCCTGCCTTTGTGCGCCCCTTGGCCTCCCTTGTGCCCTAGCCGCAACCCCTCCCCTCTCCCCTTGTGGCCGTGCGCCCCCACCCCCTTGCCCCCATTGCTCCCCACCTCTCCACCACCTCTCCTCCACCCCTTGCTGCCCTAGGGTAGCCTCCCCACCCCTGCACCTCGAGGATCCATCCATTGGAAGCGAGGAGCGAACCGGGTGGAGATCCATTCAGTTTTCGTGCGTCGGGCGAAGGTATGGCCATGGGAATCATTGGGGTTGGTCTAGGTACTGTTATAAGGGTGTTTATCAAGTTTTTAGATCAATTGCTGGTGCTGGAATTTAGTAGATTAGACGAAATCTAGAAGTTGCCACGTTCTCTGTTTCGGGCAGCATGAGCAGTCGACCTAGGGTTAGAGTTTTCGTCAATTTAGAGTCCGAATTTGGTCGGCAGCCTTTTGAAGAAGTTGTAGGTAATTTCAATACCTTTCAGTGGGTATACAGAACGTTAAATTCCGATCAGCCGTTTGAAAGTTATGGCTGTTTTACCGAGCGTGTTAAAATTTGTGACGTGATTGGAACAGATCACGGTATTTTGTAGATTAAACAACTTTAGATTCCGAATCAGTGTTTCCCTATACCTAGAGAAAGTTTGGAAATTTCCTAAGCTACGCGAGGATGTACTCGTTTAATTGATTCGGAGTCCCATAACTCAAGTTATGCCTTTTGGAAGGCTGCTGTCCCGACGGGACAGAACCGCTGTTTTCGGGTTTTGCGAGTAGTTGGCCATGTCGCGGTAGATGAGGGTTTGCGTACTATTTTGTGGGCTTGATTGTGAGTGTGTGGTCCCTATGTGCAGGTGGTGTGACCCCGGGAGTGCCCTCTACATCTCACCAATCCGTCGCCCGTGGTTGAGGCAAGTGTATTGTAATGGATAGCGATTGTAGGCTGTTTGATTGATCGAGATTGAAGTTTGAATATATGATATGTTCACATGCCATGCTTTACTGTTCGCCATTGATATAATGAATATGTTTATTATGTGATGATGCCATATGTTAATGTACAAGTTATCCATTATGATGCCATGTGTTAATGTACGAGTTAATTATGATGTTGGCATAATTGCATACATGGCATGATTACATGGCCCGGGCGGTGAGAAAGTCATAACTAGTCCGGGAAGGTCGGTGAGAAAGTTATGACTAATCCGGAGAGCCAATGAGTAAGTCTTACATCGTGATTCCATTCACCGCGGTGAACGGAAGCGAGGAGTAGGCACCCTCCATCTTCGGGATGGAAGGGGGGAGAGGGTGCACACCGATGGGTGTGTACTCAACCATACCGGTATGAGTTTCCAGGAGATATTTGCATCGCATTGCATTACATTGCATTGCATTATATGAGGATGTTATATGAGGATGATTTATGATGATGTCAATGATATGCTTACACTATGACTATGAGATGTGTATGATGTTGTATGTGAAAAGTGGTGATGAAGGTATTGGAATGTGTTTTCTTGTTCCATTGCAATATACTTGCTGAGTGATGAACTCTGAAAGGATCGAAGATGTAGCCTAGAGGGGGGGTGAATAGGCGGATTAAAAAATCGCAGCGGAATAAAACTGGCCGAGCAGGTCAATCCGGAGTCTCCGGGTATTTTATCCGGATACTCCGGGTTATCCGGAGTGTCCGGTATTTTATCCGGATACTCCGGGTTGGCTGGCTCGGGAACGCAACTAAGGTTACTCTAGCTAGCACAAGATATAACAAATCAAATGGTGGGAGGAAGTGTGAGCTCTATTCAATGCTTGGAAGAGGTTAGGAATGGCTTGAATGCTGCTATGAATGAGCTCAATAGAGATCCTAGCCGTTGGAGGGGAGTGGTGGCTTTAAATACCCTTTTTGGAAACTAGCCGTTTATCCCCTTTTTGAACAGTCCGGAGATTTCGGACAATTAACCCGGATACTCCGGATTGTCCGGACTCTCCGGACAAAATTTCCGGACACTCCGAACTCTCTGGAATTCGAGTTTTGGACGAAGGGGCTAACCCAGAGATTCCGGACAAAATGTCCGGACACTCCGGACTGAGTCCGGATACTCCGGACTAAATGTCCGGACTCTCCGAGTTAGATGGCTCGGTTGGAATTCTTGATTTTGGAAAATGCAAGTATTTGAGTGCTAGTTTGTATGCAAGTTTTGACCTTGAGCACATGCACATCCTAAAAATTATTTTTCGTAGTATCCTCTTAATAGTACGGCTATCCTTAAGACTCAAATCAAAATAGAAATTACAAGTCTTCGTCTTGATGCCGTTTTCTTGATTTTTAATGTACGTAGGAGCGTCCAATCTCATTCCGAGCGTGATATGATCTCAAGATCTGCATTATTCTTATTTGAAACGTTAGATCTCTTTAATTGTGTCATCATTAATCACCAAAACAAAATGAGGGGCCTAGATGCACTTTCAATCTCCCCCTTTTTGGTGAATTGATGACAACACAATTAAAAGCAATGGAATGTAATATGAAATTGACTTAGCATTTCGAAATAAAAGAAGGAGCTCCCCCTAAATGTGTGCATTAGAAGAATTAAGAGGAATTAAATGCACATATTTAACGAGACATATCCAAAAGCTCCCCCTATAACATTGCATCCGAGAAAACATCACAAAACACTGAATGTAAACCATGCATAAGATAAACACAATGTCATAACATGGATAATAAAGATAACAGAGTTCACGACGACACATCAAGCAACGAAACTAACAAGTCCACAAACGACAAGCTAAAGAAAGATAACAAAAACGAGTCCACCGCGAAAGCCAAGACAACTAAATGACGAAACTAAAGATATCACCCCCCTTTGGCATCAAGACACCAAAAGGCGGAGGACACGGGAAATCACTCGTCGTCGCTTTCGTCGTCAGACGCGGAGTACTGCGAGCCCTCACTGCCAGGGTCATCTCCAGGAGCAGGCGGCGCAGAAGAGGAGATGCCAAAAAGCTGATCAGCAGAGGTCGCATCGCTGCTCTCCTCAGAAGATCCGGAGGAGTCACTGGGAGAGACTGCCTCACCAAGGTGGCGACGGATGCTTCGAATGCCCTGATCATTCTTCTTGATCTGCTGGGTCATCACCTTCTGCTTGGTGGAGATGTCACGGCAGAGGCAGAAGATGTGCTTCAGCATCTTCTGAAGAGTGCCGCTCAGGATCTCGATGCCTTTCGGAAAGGCAGCGGGAGGCACGGCAGAGCGAGGCAGAACTGGAAGGGCGACCTCGGCGAGCCCTAGTAGCAGGACCAGGGGCTGTTGGAGCAGCAGGAGTAGACGGAGGTCGGACCTTGTAAGAAAGATGCTCCTCATCCCTGACAAACTTCAGACCACTGACATTAGTGATCAAAGCCATCACAAAAGGAGCGTAGCTGCAACTGGCCATATTGCTCTGCGCATTCTGCCTCATTGTCTCCCACATGAAGTTGACAATGTCAAAAGTGTGGGTGCGCTCGACAAGGTGGTACAGCAGGTTCCTTTCATAGGAACTGATGGCAGAAGCATCACCCTCCTTGGGCCAAAGAGTGACCCTGAGCATCCTGTTGAGCACGGCAGGCACATCCTTTAGACCCTTGATGGTCCCCACGGTGAAGCTCTTGGGGGTGTCATACAGTACCTCAATCTGCTCAGGAGTCAAGACCTTCTTCTCATGAAGCTTCGGGCTGTCATTGTATCGAAGGTTGAGGACTCTGGCAAATCTCTTCTTGTTGGCCATGTACCAAATTCTGTCAGTCATCCACCAAATAGCTTCCTCGTTCTTGTCAAAGTACAGGGTGGCATAGAACTGCATGATCACTTCGTTGTTCCAATCAAACTTGAAAGACAAGATGTTCTTGATCTAATGCAGCTCACAAATCTCAAGAATCTGAGCAAACACTGGATTTTCAGCAGCTGCCATGTAATCCCAGTCAATGGTCTTCATCCTGACCACTGGATGCTCAAGCGGGTAGAGGACCGTCTCATAGTAGTCAGACTGGAATCTGTTCCAGAAGCGTCGGTCCACGTACTCGTCCTGATGGAAAGCAAACGGATCCTTCTTTCGGTGCTCAACAATAGCCTTGCCCTTGCCAGAGCCCGTCCTGTAGTCAATCACTCTCATCGGGTTGACCGACATAGGATAGTTCCACACGGGCCTGGCTTTGGCCAAAGGACCAATGAAATGACCTGACACACGGAAGTCTCTCCTCTTCTGATCTCTCAGCCTTGCATGAGTATCTGCAGGGTGCTCATCTGGATCAGGCTGAGGCTGCGGCTGCGGCTGAGACTGAGAGGACGGAGCCTGAGGCTGTGGACCAATCAGCAGTGGACCCTTTGAAGTGGGCCGCTTCATCACAACACGTCTCTGCCTCTTGGGTGCTGAAGCTGCAGACGGAGAGCCAATGGGTGTATCCGGAGGAGGAGAGTCCCGAGGAGGATCACCACCACCTGACGTTCCCTGAAGAGGATCCATCTGACCAGACACAAGTGAGAGAAAAGGATTAGCCGCTAGGCGACTTGAAATTCAGCGAGAAACAATTTTGGCCGAGGCACCCAACCCGGAGAGTCCGGACAAATTGTCCGGATACTCCGGATTAACCGGG
The DNA here is from genome assembly GCA_036346355.1 of Rhipidocladum racemiflorum. Lineage (NCBI taxonomy): Eukaryota > Viridiplantae > Streptophyta > Magnoliopsida > Poales > Poaceae > Rhipidocladum > Rhipidocladum racemiflorum. The sequence continues at coordinate 51,396,908 of CM070589.1, forward strand.
AGACTCCGAACAAATTGTCCGGATACTCCGGACCAACCCGGAGACTCCGGACCAAAAGTCCGGATACTCCGGATGCGCCAGAACACGCGCACGGGCGAGCCAAAATAACGGAATCCAACCCGCACAAAGACAAGAAATCAATCTAGATTGCCACAAGAATGTAGGAATGAAGTCTAGGGCACAATCTAGCAAAGGATTTCGCGGGATTAGGGCACGGATTGGAACTTACCTCAAAGGATTTGAAAAGTGAAGAACGCGGGTGAGTTAGGGTGATCGATTCTCTGATTCTTGAGGGCCAAAGGAATAGAAACCACATCCCTTAGAAAATAGGAGACAAAGGAGAGGCCCTAAGATGAGAAACGAAAACAATCCCGGAGTAGAGAGGGTTAGGGCAAAGATTTCTTATCAAGATCTCCAAACCAAGGGAGAGGAGGAACCCAAGAACCCTTGGAGATGGAGATGAGGGGAGGAGAAACCGCCCTAGCCAAGAAGAGATCACGGGAGAGACGCACGGTGGGAATAGGAATGAAAAGAAACCGCGCGGGATTAGTGGAGGACTTAAACCGTCCGCCCCAACCCGGAGACTCCGGACATTTAGTCCGGATACTCCGGCCCAACCCGGAGAGTCCGGACAATTAGTCCGGATACTCCGGGTGATCTGGAGACTCCGGATTAAATACCGGATACTCCGAGTTACCCAGCTCGGTTAGGAATGAAGGAGTTCGCACGAAGACTCAAGGAATTTGGTGGAGTGAGAGGGAGAAAGAGACCCTAAGATGTCTACTTGATATATGACCAGTGAACAATAAAGCAAACAAGCCATGGTCACATAGCAATGACAAGATCAGAGGATCAAGAGCCAAAAACACTGGATAATTTCAAAGAAAAGGATGAATAAAATTTTGAAATTCATTTTTCATTCAACAAACAATATATGAGCACATATCAAGCCACGTTACGAGAATCTAAAATATTTAGACCATTTCTCAATTCACAGAACCTTTTCTCGTCAAGGGGCTTGGTAAAAATATCGGCTAATTGATCATTTGTGCTCACATATTGGATATCAATTTCGCCTTTATTTGCGTGATCTCTTAGGAAATGATGGCAAATATCTATGTGTTTTGTACGGGAGTGTTGGACAGGATTGTTGGCTATTTTTATGGAACTCTCATTGTCACACAATAGTGGAACGCTTTTGTAAGTTAGGCCATAATCACTCAAGGTTTGTCTCATCCAAAGTAATTGGGCACAACAACTCCCGGCAGCTATGTATTCGGCTTTAGAAGTGGATAGGGCTACGGAATTTTGTTTCTTGGAGGACCACGAGACTAGATACCTACCCAAGAATTGGCAAGTCCCCGAGGTACTCTTCCGATCCACTTTACAACCGGCATAATCCGCATCGGAATAGCGAACTAATTCAAAGGAAGATCCTTTCGGATATCAAAGTCCAAAATGAGGAGTGTGCACTAAATATCTTAAGATTCTCTTAACGGCCACCAAGTGGCACTCTTTTGGAGCAGCTTGAAAACATGCACACATACAAACGCTAAGCACGATATTGGGCCTAGATGCACAAAGATAAAAGAGAGAACCGATCATCGAATGATATACCTTTTGGATGACTGGTTTACCTTCTTTGTCGAGGTCTAGATGCCCGTTGGCCTGCATAGGCGTCTTTATAGGCTTGGTGTCTGTAACACCCCAAAATTTTGCTTTTCTTAAATTCATGTGTGATTTGGCACTTTGGTGAATTTTTGGAATTTTCTGGAATTTATTTGGATTTATTTGGAATTTATTTGAATTTATTCCATTTTGAAATAATTAAAGAATTAAACTTTGCAAATAAAATTTTGTTGGAAATATTTTATTTGAGTCCAAAATGATCCAAAGTATTTTCCAGAATTTTTACGAATTTTTCCGAGTCTTTGATATTTTTAATGAATTAAATGAATTTCGGGAATTATTTTAAATATTAAATCGCTGGAAAATCAAGTCGGGTCAAATCTTGTTCATCCGATCGACCGAGTCCGAGTCCGACTCGAGTCCGACCCGAGCCACGTGACTTGACCGAAACCCATTCGATCCTAACCGTTGGATCGAGATCCAACGGTCCAGATTGGATCGCACCGGTTCGAGCTGAGTCTGGGTCGGATCCGATCGTGCCCACGCGATCGTGACCGTCGATCGTGCCACGTGGACGGCTGTGCGTCGTCGTCCCCGCCGAGACCGAGCCGGACTCCGCCGCCGCGTAGATCTAGGGGGTTCCGCCTGCACCTAACGCCGAGGCTATTTAAGGCCCGGGTCACACCCCGAGGTCGACCCTGACCTTACGCACCCATAGCCCCTACTCACCAAGGCAGAGCCGCCGCCGTTTAGCCGCGATAGCTCGCCGTAGTTGAGCGCCGCTCCGCCACGGTTTTTGCTTCATCCCGCCGTCACCCGGCCCCTAGCCACCGTTGAGCCTGCATCCGTAATCCCTGCACCAAGACGCACCCGTGGAGCCAACTCATCTCGCCGGAGGAGCCCCAAAGCGCCACGGGAGTGGTCATCGTCTCCGTCTCTGGCTGCTGCAGCTCCGCCGCGTCGCCATCGACCTCGCGAGCTCTGTGCACCGTCCGATCTTGATCGTGCGGTTGAGGTGAGTTCACGTGTTTCCAAACCCGATTAGATCTCGACCGTTGGATCAAGATCCAACGGCCACGATCACCACGCCGTAGTAGTGTTAATGTAGGATTAGATCCGGACCGTCCGATCTAGATCGAACGGCCCACGATCATCGAAAGTAGTTTTCAACGTGTTAACCTTGGATCTAATCGCCACCGCTGATTTTCAAATCAACGGACACGATCGCGCCACGTGTCCAGGAAGCCGAACCGCCGCGCCACGCCGGGCGTGCGCGTGGAGTCACCGACACGCCCGCTGGTCGGCCCGGGATCGCGACCGTGGACGTCACCCATGACATCATCGGTGGGTCCCACTGTCAAGACTGTGGTCGAGCCTCACCGACGCCGCCAGCGATGACGTCACCCGAGTGGTCCCACCTGTCAGCGACACGTGGAGCCGTGGACCGAGTCCACGGTAGACCCGAGCCGAGCGTGGACCAAGTCCATGGATTGACGCCGCGACAGACCAATCGAGAGGCTGACACGTGTCCAGCCGACGCAATAATTAATTACCGAAAAAGAAAAAGATTTATTAATTAGAAATAATGATATCAGATATTGTTTCAAACTTCAAAAGCATAACTTTTGCGTTTCAACTCCGATTTGAGTGATTCAAATTTATAAATTTGTATAAAATTGAGACCTACCTAAATATGTATTTTATTTAATTTTTGGACTAAAGTTTTTCTCTGTAAAATTATTTAATTGATTATTTAAACTTTAAATAATCATAACTTTTGCGTTTTAACTCCAAATTTGACGATTCTAGTTTCTAAAAATTCATAAAATTATGTTCTCTCTGTTTATGGATTTTATTTGGATGATTGGATACTTTTTGCCTATTGTTTATTCGTGTATTTGCTATTTGCACGCTTTACGAGTAGACGTTGAAGTGCCGGAAGGATTTGAAGGAGAAGTATGGACTCAGGATCCAACTCAAGACCAAGAACAAGTACTTTTTGAAGGCAAGTTGTGCTTTGACCATGTTGATCCTATTTCGAAATCTATTTTGATTTAACCTATTGCATGCTAGTTCAATTAGAAAATACTTTATTTAAATTTGGGGAATTAGATAAATACCAATTTCTTTGTATGACACCTTGATTACTTAAATATGTGCCATGACCCTTGTCACCCTAGTTGTGGTTTACTAGTTGGACATTATTAACTTGCCAACATGGGTTTTAGGCTGTTGTAGTAAATCGCTTAGGAGCACACTACGTGCTCATGACATGATTTTGGACAAACAAATGTTAATGTTGACTTAATGATATATTGAACCTGTTTTGGAAAGGTATCATGTGATGTTGATGGCACGTGGTGCATGGTAATCAAGCGGGGTTTGATAACTAGTTTTTCGGCCAGGGGCATGTGGCAAGAATAATCAGTGGGCGGTTGTGGCATTGGGGATGTTGATTTGGTTCTTCGGTAGTCTTGCCCTGGTCACCCTAAGGACTTCACCTTGCAAGCCTTTGAACCCGGGTCTAACGTGCAACCACATGTCCGTAATGGGACGGACCTAGTTGACTAAGTTGCTAATAACGCACTGTGGGACCTCGGGAGGTCAACTACACCCTTTGTGTAAGTTGTACGGGGAGCGTGTTTGGCCGAGGCCAGTACCCATCTAACAGTTGATTGGCCTAAACTTCGCCTTAGCTAAGGGAAGGGTTAGTGTGCAATAACCGGAGGACCACTTGTATTGTTAGAAGTTTCAAAGACTTTGTTACTGAACTCGCCTTTGTGGTGTTTGAGTGTATCTTGTGGGTAAAGTGCATAACCTCTGCAGAGTGTAGAATCTATTCGAATAGCCGTGTCCGCGGTATTGGACATCGCTCGGGAATTACAGTCAAGGGTTAGATTTTCTCAAAAATAGCTTGGATCTGAAAGGTTGGGTTGGATTAATAATGATGTTGATGGAAATGTGGATTAGGATGGGAAAGATGTGTATTAAACTCCTTGAAAAGTTATCTATGCTTTACTTATTTCTACTGCTTTAGAATCTATTTATGATACTTGTTAAATGCTGTTTTCTGCAAATATACCTTGAGCTATTCCTTTGTACCAAGCCATGCATGTAGTATATTAGCTTGCATTCTGTGCATGACTTGCTGAGTACCAAGTACTCACCCTTGCCACAATACAACACCAGTTGAAGAGGAGACTACACCAGCTTTGGAGGAGGAGCTCCAAGAGGAACCGTCTACTTAGGAAAGCGAGCCCAGTCAGTTGCCTGTGGTATACTGGATGGCGCCACGAAGTTATTTGATTTTCCGCTGCTACTATTTCTCTCTTAATAAGTTTCGCCCTGCGAGGCGTGCATTTGTAACTTGACCATAAGGTCGAGTAACCAGTTTGACTATTTAAATAAAGTACTTTATTAGTATCGAGTGGTATGATTGTGATATTTACCGATGTTAAGACTGTGTGCACTAGCGTGTTCCTGGACTAGTGCTGAATACACAGAGGGTCCGGATTTGCAAATTCGGGGTCCCGACAGAGGTGGTATCAGAGCCATACTGACCGTAGGCTCAACCCTAAGCTAGAATGGTCATAGTGAGGATAAAACCTATTTTCTAAAGCTAAAAAAATTGTCAAGATAAGAAATGACATCTCGACTTACCCCCTTCTCTCTTTCCTTGTCTCTTGCTGAATATTCCCTTACCTTGTCACGATTTAAAATTTCGAGTTCTTACGTGAGCACTCTTGTGACAGATGGAGGGAGAGTTCAACTACGTCGATCTGGAGGTTGGTCACGCCGCGGAACTTTGGCATATGCTTCAGACTCTCGGAGATTTTGAGAAGCCGCAATACCAAGTGGAAGTGATCAGACAAGCAGGATTGATCAAGGCTTGTGACGTGAAGATTGAGGTACTGCTAGGAAGAAGGGCCCAGGCAATCGCTCGATACACCGTACCTTTGCCGGAGGTCTACAATGCAGATGGGTATCCAAGAAGTATCACGACGAGCAATGCGGCACATTACCCGTATCTACGCCAGAGAGTTGGAGAGCACGGTGTTCCGTTATCACCACAAGAGCAATAACCTTCTTGACCCAAGGCGATTCAGGATGAGGATGCCATGGTTACACGATTGGCACGACTTGTTGTCGCCAGGAGGATGTACTTTCGATGATACAAGCAAAGAGCTACAGAAGGCCCACAAGGAGATCACGACAGAGAAGAACAGATGGCGGGAAGCTCAAGAGTATGTGTCACACCTTCTGCGAAGGATTGACGAGTTGGAGATGGCTTTATACGGACCAGAACGAGCGATTACTCGAGCTACACGAGCGAGATCCTAAGAGTCGATCTCGATGAGGACATCGCTTCTTCGACTACCACAGATGACGATTCTTTGGACATGGCAATCGTTTCGCGCCTATGCCGCAAAGCATCCGTACCCAGCCGTGGAGGTTTTCGATGAGTGAGCATAGGTTCTATAGTGAGACTCCTTCGCCGAGTCGCGTCATTGAATAAAGAGTCACCCTTTAGGCGTTAGACTCCAGTGTTAGTTCGATTTGGATTTTCATTGTTTGCTGAGTGTGCAGTATGTGTTGCAAGGCCCTTAGGCATTGTAAGCAACCATACCAAGTTATTAATATCAATAATAAAGTTGGACCTTAAAGTTACACCTTTCGCCCCGCATAAGTCCTATATTACTTGTCTATTCTTGATTCCCCCTCATCTCTAAAACTTAGAGCAAATCGACAGATGGTGAACACCTGCGGAAACTTTGGAAGTAATGGAAGTGGTTCTCGCCCAGCAGAAAACCCCAATGATGGGGCACCAAAGACCGCTTGATTGATATGCAGAATTTTGGAGCATTTCTTGCTGCTCAGACTCAGTTGATGCATGCTATGATGCAACAAATGCAACACGTCACTGCTCAGGCCACAGCTAATCAAGTCAATCTGGGACAACGCCAGAATACAAGACTGTCAGAGCTCATGAGGACTCACCCACCCACTTTCTCCGGGAATGCCAATCCATTGGAGGCCGATGATTGGTTAAGGTCAATTGAGAGGAAGCTACACATAGCTCAATGCATAGGAAATGAGAAGGTACTCTACGCTTCTCATCAGTTGGAAGGAACAGCCGCCGAATGGTGGGAGAACTTCTGTGCCACGTAAGAGAACCCTCAAGATATCACTTGGGAAGAGTTCACAGTTGCATTCCGTCAGTATCACGTGCCTGAAGGAATCATGGACCTTAAGAAGGAGGAGTTCAGAGCATTGAAGCAAGGTAATCAGCCCGGTGGTCGACTACTGAACAAGTTCACACAGCTAGCACGCTACGCTTTGAGGATGTAGCGACAGATAAAGCCGCAGTCCTTGCTTCATGAAGGGACTTAACTCAGGACTACAAGTAGGACTGATCACCCACACCTTTCAGATTTCCAAGAGTTGGTGAATAAGGCGCTTATTCTTGAGGACAAGCGCAAGGAACTGGATGAGAACAGAAGCGCAGGATGCAACAACAGGGATCACGCCAGTGGAACGCAATGGCGTCGAGAGTTGCACCAAATCAATTTTTCGATTCCACCACGAGAATGCTACAAGGACACCGTCACCGGCACCAAGACCCGTCAATCAAAACTACTGCACCTCACTTCGCTAGAAACGCTGCTCTAGGCGTCGGCAAGGAACAGTGAGACGCTGCTACAATCAAGAACGAGCCAGGACACTTTGCCAACAGTTGTCCAAAGAAGACGCAGAGTAACTTGATTCGCTTCAACCTGGGATCCACACCAGCTAGGACGCTAGCACCAGGAACCACATCCCAGACCGTGGTGAGAGGCCGAGTCAACCATGTCACCGTAGATGCACTGTAGAATGCTACGGACGTCGTACTGGGTAAGTTACTTGTTAACTCAGTACACCTGCATGATTTTGTTTGACTCTGGAGCTTCGCATTCATTTGTTTCGCAAGGCTTTGCTGCTAGAAACGATTTGGGGATTGCAAGACTTAAGTGCATGCTTTTAGTTCAAACCCCTGGTTCCGAACTCCGAACGAAAGTAGGATGTTCCGGGGTGAGAATACTAATAGATGGAATAGAGTTCCTAGCGAACCTTATAATTTTGGAGACCCAGACCTTAGACGTTATTTTGGGAATGGATTGGTTATCCAAGCACAAGGCCGTATTGGATTGTGGACGAAGGACTATCTCGATTGATAGCCCGTGTGGAAAGAAAGTGGAATTTCAAGCTACTGCAGTTAGAGAAGGACAGTTGATGGTTAACAGCACCAAGGCAATCAGAATAGAGGATGTCTCAGTAGTGAATGAGTACCCAGATGTAATTCCCGAAGATCTACCCGGTATGCCGCGAGGGGACATAGAGTTTGTGATAGAGCTTGTACTGCACAAATACCGATAGTAAAGAGACCCTATCGGATGTCCACCGAGGAGTTGGTAGAGATGAAGAAACAAATGGAAGAGTTAATGGAGAAAGGATTTATCAGGCCGAGTTAAATGCCGTGGGGAGCACCAGTTTTGTTTGTCAAGAAGAAGGACGGGAGTTTCAGGATGTGCATCGACTACCGTGCACTCAATGAAGTCACCGTGAAGAATAAGTATCCGCTACCCAGGATTGATGATTTGTTCGATCAGCTGAGAGGAGCCGGAGTTTTCTCCAAGATTGATCTGAGATCGGGATACCATCGATTGAAGATCCGATCGGAAGATATCCCAAGATCGCATTCTCGCCAAGATATGGACATTACGAGTTCTGATTATGTCTTTTGGACTGACGAATGCGCCAGCATATTTCATGAATATGATGAATAAGGTGTTCATGGAATATTTGGACAAGTTTGTTGTCGTGTTCATAGATGATATCCTAATCTACTCCAAGACAGAGGATGAACATGCCGAACACTTGAGGCGAGTTTTGGAAAAGCTGAGGGAACAACAACTCTTCGCCAAGTTCTGTAAGTGTGATTTTTGGAAGGACAAGGTGGAGTTTCTTGGACATGTAATGACCGCATGAAGGAGTCGCCAGTAGATCCAAGCAAGGTAGAAGTCGTGTTACATTGGGAGCGACCAAAGACTATGACCCAGATCCGAGTTTCCTTGGAATGGCAGGGTACTACCGCCGTTTCATTGAAGGCTTTTCGACAATTGCGAAACCTCTTACGCAATTGCTGAAAAAGGAGAAGAAGTTTGCATGGACGTCGGAATGTGAGAAAGGATTTCAGGAGCTGAAAAAGCGATTGACATCAGCACCGGTGTTAGTTCTACCGGATGTTGCTCAAAGCTTTGATATTTATTGTGACGCATCGCGCCAAGGACTTGGATGTGTGCTGATGCAGAATGGAAAGGTCGTCGCTTATGCATCAAGGCAGTTGAGGCCGCATGAGGAGAATTATCCGATGCATGACCTAGAGTTAGCTACCGTAGTGCATGCCTTGAAGATATGGCGTCACTATCCGATCGGGAACAGATGTGAAGTATACACGGATCATAAGAGCCTTAAGTACATATTCACCCAGTCGGATCTGAACATGAGGCAGAGGAGATGGTTAGAGTTGATCAAGGACTACAATGTGGGAATCCATTACCATCCTGGAAAGGCCAACATAGTAGCTGATGCTCTGAGTCGGAAAAGCCATACTGTGAGCATGTTGCTAGCCACAAGTCAGGATGAGCTATGTGAGGATTTCCAAAGAATGAAGATTGAGGTGGTACCTAGCGGATTCTTGGCCGCATTGGAAGTGAAGCCTACCCTAGAGGATCAGATCTGGGAAGGACAGAAGGATGATGACAAGATCCGCAGGATTAAGTCCATCAAGGAAGAAGGCAAGGCAGAGGACTTCAAGTTGGATGAGCAAGGCACGTTATGGATGAAGGATCGCATTTGTGTGCCCAACAAGAAGGAATTAAAGCGACTGATTTTGGAGGAAGCCCATGACTCCAAGTATTCAATTCATCCTGGAAGCGCCAAAATGTATCAGGATTTGAAGGAAAGATTCTGGTGGCCAAGCATGAAGCGTGAAGTTGCCGAGCATGTTGCATTGTGCGACGTATGCCAGAGAGTCAAGGCAATACATCAGAGACCAGCGAGATTACTACACCGAAAATACTCCGAGTGGAAGTGGGAGGAAATCGGAATGGATTTCATTACCGGTTTGCCTAAGACTCAAGGAGGTTATGACTCCATATGGGTTATAGTGGATCGTTTGACCAAAGTAGCCCATTTTATCCCCGTGAAGACCACTTACTCGGGAGATAAATTAGCAGAATTGTACATGATCAGGATCGTCTGTTTGCACGGAGTGCCAAGGAGGATTGTATCGGACAGAGGTACCCAATTTACCTCAAGGTTCTGGAATAAGTTGCACGAAGCCATGGGAACCCGTTTAAACTTCAAGATCTGACCTATCATCCACGTATCTGACGGATGGACAGACCGAAAGAGTCAACCAGATTCTGGAGGATATGTTAAGAGCATGTGCATTGGCTTATGCTACCTCTTGGGATAAGAGTTTGCCGTATGCCGAGTTCAGTTACAATAATAGTTACCAAGCTAGTTTACAGATGTCACCTTTTGAGGCCTTTGTATGGTCGACCACATCGGACGCCATTGAATTGGAATGAGACCGGCGAGCCGTGTCTTCGGGCCTGATATTCTTCAAGAGGCTGAAGAGCAGATTGCCATGATTAGGGAAAGGTTGAAGATCGCCCAATCACGACAGAAGAGTTATGCTGACAATCGTCACCGGGATTTGAGTTTTGAACCAGAAGACTTTGTATACCTTAGAGTTACGCCTCTCAGGGGAGTTAAGAGGTTCCATGCCAAAGGGAAACTCGCACCCCGTTATGTTGGACCATTTAAGATTTTGAGTCGCAGAGGCGAAGTTGCTTATCAGCTGGAGTTGCCACAGTCGTTAGCAGGAGTACATGACGTATTCCATGTGTTCCAGTTGAAGAAGTGTCTCCGAGTACCGAGAGCAGAGACACCACTAGAGTCAATTGAGTTGCAAGAAGATTTGACTTACAAGGAGCATCCGTAAAGATTTTGGACACCATGGATCGAGAGACGAGGAACAAGTCAACCCGCTTCTGCAGAGTTCAATGGAGCAACCACGCGAGAGTGAAGCAACTTGGGAGGCGTGAAGAGGATTTGAAGAAAGAGTTCCCAAGCCTATTCTCAGAGTAAGCCCTGAATCTCTGGGACTAGATTCTATTAAGGGGGAGGTTTGTAACACCCCAAAATTTTGCTTTTCTTAAATTCATGTGTGATTTGTCACTTTGGTGAATTTTTGGAATTTTCTTGAATTTATTTGGATTTATCTGGAATTTATTTGAATTTATTCCATTTTGAAAAAATTAAAGAATTAAACTTTGCAAATAAAATTTTGTTGTAAATATTTTTTTTTATTCCAAAATTATCCTAATTATTTTCCAGAATTTTTCCATAATTTTTCTTATTCTTTTGATATTTTTAATTAATTAAATGAATTTCTGTGAATTATTTTAAATATTAAATCGCTGGAAAATCAAGTCGGGTCAAATCTTGTTCATCCGATCGACCGAGTCCGAGTCCGACTTCGAGTCCGACCCGAGCCACGTGACTTGACCGAACCCATTCGATCCTAACCGTTGGATCGAGATCCAACGGCCCGCATTGGATCGCACCGCTCGAGCCGAATGCTGGTCGGATCCGATCGCGCCCACGCGATCGTGACCGTCGATCGTGCCACGTGGATGGCTGTGCGTCATCGTCTCCGCCGAAACCGAGCCGGACTCCGCCGCCGCGTAGATCTAGGGTTCCGCCTCGGGCACGAACGCCGAGGCTATTTAAGGCCCGGGTCGCACCCCGAGGTCGGCCCTGACCTTACGCACCCATAGCCCCTACTCACCAAGGCGTAGCCGCCATTTAGCCGCGATAGCTCGCCGTAGTTGAGCGCCGCTCCGCCACGGTTTTTGCTTCATCCCGCCGTCACCCGCCGTCCCTAGCCACCGTTGAGCCCAGATCCAGAATCCCCAGACCGAGACGCACCCGTGGAGCCAACTCATCTCGCCGGAGGAGCCCCGAAGCGCCACGGGAGTGGTCATCGTCTCCGTCTCCGGCTGCTGCAGCTCCGCCGCGTCGCCATCGACCTCGCGAGCTCTGTGCACCGTCCGATCTTGATCGTGCGGTTGAGGTGAGTTCACGTGTTTCCAAACCCGATTAGATCTGGACCGTTGGATCAAGATCCAACGGCCCACGATCACCACGTGCCGTAGTAGTGTTAATGTAGGATTAGATCTGGACCGTCCGATCTAGATCGAACGGCCCACGATCATCGAGTAGTTTTCAACGTGTTAACCTTGGATCTAATCGCGGCCGTTGATTTTCAAATCAACGGACACGATCGCGCCACGTGTCCAGGAAGCCGAACCGCCGCGCCACGCGCGCGGCGCTGGTGGTCATCGACACGCCGGGCCCGCTGGTCGGCCGACAAAGACCGTGGACGTCACCCATGACATCATCGGTGGTCCCACCTGCCGCCACTGCGTGGCCGAGCCTCGCCGACGCCGCCAGCGATGACGTCACCCGAGGGGGACCCACATGTCGGGCCGACACGCGGAGCCGTGGACCGAGTCCACGTTAGACCCGAGCCGGCGTGGACCAAGTCCATGGACTGGCCGACGCCAGCAGACCAATCGAGGTCGACACGTGTCCAGCCGACGCAATAATTAATTTCGAAAAAGAAAATGATTTATTAATTCGAAATAATGATTTGATTTTGTTTCAAACTTCAAACGCTTATAACTTTTGCGTTTCAACTCCGATTTGAGTGATTCAAATTTCTAAATTTGTATAAAATTGAGACCTACCTAAATATGAATTTTATTTAATTTTTGGACTAAAGTTTTTCTCTGTAAAATTATTTAATTGATTATTTAAACTTTAAATAATCATAACTTTTGGCGCTTTAACTCCAAATTTGACGATTCCAGTTTCTAAAAATTCATAAAATTATGTTCTCTCTGTTTATGGATTTTTTTTGGATGATTGGATACTTTTTGCCTATTGTTTATTCGTGTATTTGCTATATGCACGCTTTACGAGTAGACGTTGAAGTGCCGGAAGGATTTGAAGGAGAAGTATGGACTCAGGATCCAACTCAAGACCAAGAACAAGTACTTTTTGAAGGCAAGTTGTGCTTTGACCATGTTGATCCTATTTTAAATCTATTTTGATTTAACCTATTGCATGCTAGTTCAATTAGAAAATACTTTATTTAAATTTGGGGAATTAGATAAATACCAATTTCTTTGTATGACACCTTGATTACTTAAATATGTGCCATGACCCCTTGTCACCCTAGTTGTGGTTTACTAGTTGGACATTATTAACTTGCCAACATGGGTTTTAGACCGTTGTAGTAAACTGCTTAGACCTGCTACGTGCTCATGACATGATTTTGGACAAACAAATGTTAATGTTGACTTAATGATATATTGAACCTGTTTTGGAAAGGTATCATGTGATGTTGATGGCACGTGGTGCATGGTAATCAACTGGGGTTTGATAACTAGTTTTTCGACCGGGGCATGTGGCAAGAATAATCAGGTGGGCCAGTTGTGGCATTGGGGATGTTGATTTGGTTCTTCGGGTAGTCTTGCCTAGTTGACTAAGTTGCTAATAACGTACCTGTGGGACCTCAGGAGGTCAACTACACCCTTTGTGTAAGTTGTACGGGGGGAGCGTACCGGGGCTGAGGCCAGGTACCCATCTAACGGTTGATTGGCCTAAACTTCACCTTAGCTAAGGGAAGGGTTAGTGTGCAATAACCGGGGAGGACCACTTGTATTGTTAGAAGTTTCCGAAAGACTTTGTTACGGGAACTCGCCTTTGTGGTGTTTGACTGTATCTTGTGGGTAAAGTGCATAACCTCTGCAGAGTGTAGAATCTATTTCAATAGCCGTGTCCGCGGTATTGGACATCGCTCGGGAATTACAGTCAAGGGTTAGATTTTCTCAAAAATAGCTTGGATCTGAAAGGTTGTGTTGGATTAATAATGATGTTGATGGAAATGTGGATTAGGATGGGAAAGATGTGTATTAAACTCCTTGAAAAGTTATCTATGCTTTACTTATTTCTACTGCTTTAGAATCTATTTATGATACTTGTTAAATGCTGTTTTCTGCAAATATACCTTGAGCTATTCCTTTGTACCAAGCCATGCATGTAGTATATTAGCTTGCATTCTGTGCATGACTTGCTGAGTACCAAGTACTCACCCTTGCCACAATACAACACCAGTTGAAGAGGAGACTACACCAGCTTTGGAGGAGGAGCTCCAAGAGGAACCGTCTACTTAGGAAAGCGAGCCCAGTCAGTTGCCTGTGGTATCTTGGATGGCGCCACGGGTTATTTGATTTTCATTGCTACTATTTCTCTCTTAATAAGTTTTGCCCTGCGAGGCGTGCATTTGTAACTTGACCATAAGGTCGAGTAACCAGTTTGACTATTTAAATAAAGTACTTTATTAGTATCGAGTGGTATGATTGTGATATTTACCGATGTTAAGACTGTGTGCACTAGCGTGTTCCTGGACTAGTGCTGAATACACAGAGGGTCCGGATTTACAAATTCGGGGTCCCGACAGCGTCCTCCATTCTGAACTTCTTGAGCATGTCCTTGATGTACTTGGTTTGGCAAATGAAGGTTCCTTCCTTGAGTTGTTTGACTTGAAATCCAAGGAAGAACTTCAACTCTCCCATCATGGACATCTCGAATCTTTTAGTCATAATTTTGCTAAACTCTTTACACAAATGTTCATTAGTAGATAAAAATATAATGTCATCGACATATGTTTGGCATACAAATAAATCATTATCAATATGTTTAGTAAAGAGAGTAGGGTCGGCCTTTCCGACTACAAAACCTTGTCCGAGAAGAAAATCTCGTAAACACTCGAACCAAGCGCGTGGTGCTTGCTTAAGTCCATAAAGGGCTTTGTGTAGATAGTAGACGTGGTCCGGCTGTTTTGGATCTTCAAAGCCGGGAGGTTGCTCGACGTAGACCATCTCGGAGAGTGGTCCATTTAGGAAGGTGCTTTTCACGTCCATTTGGTACAACTTAAAATCATGGTGAGTAGCAAAGGAAAGTAATATTCTTATTGATTCAAGCCTAGCTACTGGAGCATATGTTTCATCAAAATCCAAACCTTCGATTTGTGTGTGCCCTTGAGCAACCAATCGAGCTTTGTTCCTTGTCACGATTCCATTCTCGTCTTGCTTGTTCCGGAAGACCCATTTTGTGCCAATCACGTTTTGATTTGGTCTTTCGACAAGCTCCCAAACTTGATTTCTCTTGAAGTTGTTGAGCTCCTCTTGCATAGACATGACCCAATCCGGATCATTAAGTGCTTCTTCTACCTTAAGAGGCTCAAGAGAAGACACAAACGAGTAAAATTCACAAAAATTTGCAACTCGAGATCTAGTAGATACTCCCTCGTGAATGTCTCCGAGTATATTGTCGACCGGATGATCTCGTTGAATACTTTGATGAACTCTTGGGTGAGGTACAGTTGAATTTGAAGCTTGGATGGGTTCTTCATCTTGGGATGCGTTCGAAGCATCTTGAGCTTGCTTGGACGAGGAGGGAACGTCACCTGAGCCACTTCCATCCGGAGACTCCGGTATTGGACCCGGAGACTCCGGACCAGTCCGAACACTCCGGGTTTCAGTCCGGAGACTCCGGGTTGGGGTGCTCGGGTGAGTTTCCAGATTTTAAGGTCTTACCTCCCCAATTGCCAATTTCTTGATAGCTTCACACGGTGGTTCTTCCCTGTCAATCACGGCACGATCAACTTGTTCTACTTGAGAACCGTTAGTCTCATCAAAAGTTACGTCACACGAGATTTCAACCACACCGGTGGTATTGTTGAAAACTCGGTACGCATAAGCATTAGTCCCGTAACCAAGTAAGAAACCTTCATCTACTTTAGGAGCAAATTTAGAAGACTTAGCTCTTTTGTTAAGGATATAGCATTTGCTCCCGAAGACTCAAAAGTAGGAAACGTTGGGTTTCTTGCCGGTGAGCAACTCGTACGCCGTTTTCTTCAAGATCTTGCGGAGGTAGAGGCTGTTGGTGCTGTGGCATGCGGTATTGATGGCTTCCGCCCAAAAACTGTCGAAAACCTTGTACTCGTCAAGCATCGTCCGCGCCATCTCGATGAGGGTTCGATTCTTCCTCTCGGCCACCCCATTTTGTTGAGGAGAATAGGGAGCCGAGAATTCGTGCTTGATCCCTTCTTCATCGAGAAACTCCTCCACACAAATGTTCTTGAACTCGGTACCATTGTCGCTCCGAATTCTCTTGATCTTCACTTCAAACTCGTTTTGTGCTCTTCTTATGAACTTCTTCAAAGTCACTTGGACTTCTCCCTTGTCATGCAAGAAAAATACCCAAGTGAAGCGAGAAAAATCATCTACAATTACAAGACCATACTTACTTCCCCCGATGCTTATGTAGGTGACCGGACCAAAGAGATCCATATGGAGCATTTCCAACGGTCTTGAGGTCGTCATCACATTCTTGGCGGGGTGAGAGGCACCGACTTGCTTGCCCGCTTGACACGCGCTACAAACCCTATCTTTCTCAAAGACAACATTGGTTCGTCCAAGGATGTGGTTGCCTTTAATGAGTTTGTGAAGGTTCCTCATACCGACATGGGCTAGTCGGCGATGCCATAGCCAACCCATGCTAGATTTAGCCATTAAACACGTTTCAAGATTAAGTCTATCCGTATTGAAGTCTACGAGATAGAGCTTACCCTTTAAACGCCCTTTAAAGGCTATTGAACCATGAAGCCACTTAATGACTTCCACACCCTTTTCATTAAACAAACAATTGTAGCCCGCTTCACATAATTGTGCAACGAACAACAAATTGTAGCTTAATGATTCGACAAGTAAAACATTACTTAAATGGAAATCATTTGAGATAGAGATTTTACCCAAACCAATTACTTCTCCTTTTCCATTGTCTCCAAAGACAATGCTTTCACTATTTGATCCGTTCACATCCAAATGCGCGAACATTGCCTTCTCTCCGGTCATGTGATGCGTGCATCCGCTATCAAAGATCCAACTTGTTCCACCGGAGATATAGGCCTACAAAAGGACATTTAGTTTTTGCTCTTTGGTACCCAAACTTGGTTAGGTCCACGCACGTTAGTAACAAGTGATTTTGGGACCCAAATAGAACGAACAAAAGGAGTATTTCTCGGCTTACGCCCAATATGATAAGCAACTACACGACCAAGGTTAGTCTTTTTAAGCACATAAGAAGCAAAGAACTTGGAGTGAGCTTTGTGCTTGGAAGTTCCTTCACTTTTTACAAAGTGAATAGTCTTGCTTAAAGGAGCAACAACAATGTTGCTCTTTTTGCCCTTTGGCGGAACATACCCAAGCCCTTGCCTCTTAGGATTACCTTGGCGCTTACCGAGATACTCCTCTAAACCCTTGCTTGCCTTGTAGGACTTTTGAAGTCCATCTTCAAGCATCACCTTAAGCTTCTCATTTTCATGAGCCAAGACTTTCAAAGTCTCACGGTTAGTAGCACAAGTAGCAACATCAACATTATAGCATCTAGCGCAACCGTTGCTTGTTGAGGGTAATGAAATATTGGAGTTGTTGATCGAGGTAGAAGCTTTATTCAAGAGATCAACAAGCTTCACTTCAAGAGCCTTGCAAGCATCCTTTGCTTGAGCAAGTTGCTCTAAGAGTGAAGCATTGGTGATCTCAAGACTAATCACTTCATTCTTGGTCAAGTTTGAGCTTTTGACCAAGTCCTCATTCTTTTTCTTTTCTAAGGCTAAGCTTTTCTCTAGCTCAAAGTTCTTCTCCTTTTCAAAAATAAGGAGATCTTCTTGAGCTTCGAGAATAGCTTCTTTTTGCTCAACAACCTCCTCCAATCTTTCAATATCCTTAAGTAGCAAGTCTAATTTCTTAACATCAAAATCATTCATAGACTTAAATGCTACTTCCTCATCATCACTAGCATCATCGCAATCATCTAAGCTATAATCAACAATGGAATGAATAGGACTCTTAGATGATACCTTGTACCCCTTTGCCATAAGGCACATTGGAGCATCTTCATCTCCGTCGCTCAAGTTGTCGAAGAGGCTCTTCGACTTTGTCGGTGGAGTAGCGATGGCGACGGTGGCGAGTCCTCCTTCATTGTCGGAGTTGGACTCAGACTCGGACTCGGAGTTCCACTCCTTGTCAATGTAAGCTTGACCCTTGCCCTTGTACTTCTTGCTCTTGTCTTTGTCTTTCTTCCGGTACTTGTTTTTCTTGTACGGCTTTTCTTCCTTCTTTTCATTGTGCGGACATTCGGCAATGAAATGGCCGGGTTCTCCACACTCATAGCACTTTCTAGTTGAGTGTCTTCCTCTTGTCTTGTTGCCGTAGCTTTTGGAGTGACTACCCGGCTTGTATCCTTTCTTCTTGAGGAACTTGTTGAATCTTCTTACTAGTAAGGCCATGTCTTCATTTGTAAGCGGCCCATTTGATTCTTCTTCATCACTTGAGCTTTCCTCCACTTCTTGCGCTACTTTGACGGCCTTCAAAGCAATGCCCTTCTTCTTGCCGGACTTGAGCTCCTCCACCACCTCCGCTTCTTTGACCATCATCTCATCCATCATCAACCAGCCAATCACATCATGGGAGTGAGTGTATCGAAGTTTGGTCGGTCGCGAATGAGTTGAACGAGGTTGCGGTTGGTGGGGGTGATCACTCGGAGGATGATCTTGACAATGGCTTTGTCGGTGAGTTCGGTGCTTCCAAGTCCTTTAGCTTGATTTACTAGCAACATCAAGCGATCAAACATCTTAGTGTAAGATTCTCCTTCTTCTAGCGTGAATCGGCTTAGTTCTCCAATGATGAGCTCTATCTTTGATTCACGGACACTTGACACTCCCTCATGTGTTACCATTAGTCTTTCCCAAATTGCCTTTGCATTGTCGAGGCCATCGACCCGGTTGAACTCGGAGTCGCTCAAAGCATTGAACAAGGCATTGACAGCCAAGTCGTTGAAGTGTTGAGCTTTGTCTTCTTCGGAGGTGAGATTGTTGGGATTGGCGGGCTTGAAACCTGTTTCAACAATCTTCCAAATACAAGGATGAAGTGATCTCAAATGCATCTTCATCTTGTGTTTCCATGCCACATAGCAAGTGCCATCGAAATGAGGCGCTCGGCCAGACAAGACGGAGACATAAGATGAGGAGTTTGAGACTCCAAAAGAGGAATAATCTAAAGGAATTGCAACCACTATACCGGAACTCGTGGCCTTCTCTTGGCCATGGGTTTCGGTAACCTTCTCTATTTCTGACATCTTTGATTCTCCAAGCGGTTAAGCTAAAATAAAGGAGATTTGGCTCTGATACCAATTGAAAGGACCGAAGATGTAGCCTAGAGGGGGGGTGATTAGGCGGATTAAAAAATCGCAGCGGAATAAAACTGGCCGAGCAGGTCAATCCGGAGTCTCCGGGTATTTTATCCGGATACTCTGGGTTATCCGGAGTGTCCGGTATTTTATCCGGATACTCCGGGTTATCCGGAGTGTCCGGTATTTTATCCGGATGCTCCGGGTTGGCTGGCTCGGGAACGCAACTAAGGTTACTCTAGCTAGCACAAGATATAACAAATCAAATGGTGGGAGGAAGTGTGAGCTCTATTGAATGCTTGGAAGAGGTTAGGAATGGCTTGAATGCTGCTATGAATGAGCTCAATAGAGATCCTAGCCGTTGGAGGGGAGTGGTGGCTTTAAATACCCTTTTTGGAAACTAGCCGTTTGTCCCCTTTTTGAACAGTCCGGAGATTTCGGACAATTAACCCGGATACTCCGGATTGTCCGGACTCTCCGGACAAAATGTCCGGACACTCTGAACTCTCTGGAATTCGAGTTTTGGCCGAAGGGGCTAACCCAGAGATTCCGGACAAAATGTCCGGACACTCCGGACTGAGTCCGGATACTCCGGACTAAATGTCTGGACTCTCCAAGTTAGATGGCTCGATTGGAATTCCTGATTTTGGAAAATGCTAGTATTTGAGTGCTAGTTTGTATGTAAGTTTTGACCTTGAGCACATGCACATCCTAAAAATTATTTTCTGTAGTATCCTCTTAATAGTACGGCTATCCTTAAGACTCAAATCAAAATAGAAATTACAAGTCTTCGTCTTGATGCCATTTTGTTGATTTTTAATGTACGTAGGAGTGTCCAATCTCATTCCGAGCGTGATATGATCTCAAGATCTGCATTATTCTTATTTGAAACGTTAGATCTCTTTAATTGTGTCATCATTAATCACCAAAACAAAATGAGGGGCCTAGATGCACTTTCAAACTCACGCTTGTGTTTATGTTGTTTTTCTTAGGTACCATGAAACCGGCATGCGGGAAAAAGGGGTTAGCTACACATCTACACGTAGCTCTACACAAATTAGACAAGTGTTACCACTTGAAGTAATGATAATGAAAGTATTGCCCTGAAACTTGGAGAATTGCTTAACTGTGTGCTCGGTCTTACTATTTGATTCGTTTAGCTCATGAAGTGGTTGAAGGCTTTACCCTGGACTTATATTGTTGCTATGTCACATGTTATTGCTGTTTTAGATGCTTTCCATTATGATATAACTTGTGATACTTTGTTGTTGCTACAAACCACGGAAAAAACAAAGGAGATGCTGCCGAAATTTTCGGTATTAGCATTTGTTCCTTTGCTGTAATTTAGCTTAATTCTTGGTATTTAGGTGTTGTTTAGTCTATGTTTGGTGGCATTCGGGCATATTAAATGCCGGGGTGTTACAGTTGGTATCAGAGCGGGCTGTAGGTCCTTGGAATATGTATTTTTAGTGTCATACCTTAGGTTGCAACTAAAATGTGATGTGGAATAACTTAGAAACATGGCTTAGGTTTCAACTAAAACTTTGTTATAGGATAGCAACATTAAAACTTGCAAAAGTGGTATAACTAATCTAAAAATTTGACACACATGGATGCACAGTAGGAAAGGGTATGGGTATCGTTTATTTACGCTTAAATATTGTATTTAAGCTATGATGTTGAATGCTTCATTTGATAATGCATGTTGCTATGTCTATGAGATTAATGATTGAATTGTTCCTGTTGTGGTGATAAAGTGGGGTTCTGGTGCCGAAGGGTTTCAGCCACCTCTCTTATTTCATAGTAAGGGTGAGGTTTGACGGTGTGGCCGGTTAGCGCCATCACTGAAGAACTATTAACCCCTATAGGAGAAGAGTACTTATCTTTTCTGTCGTAGATTGGGTAGTTGACTGGAGACAAAAAGAAGAGTTAGTGGTGGGTTCCTTCGTATGTTCTTTGCCGTTCTGACGGTCGGTTTTCGTTGCTTTTCTTGGCTTTAGTTGATTTGAATCAAATGAAAATTGTTGGGTTTGCGCGGATTGTGTCGTTTGCGGTGTGTGGTTTTGTCTTCCTTGGTTGAAGACGAAGAAGAGGAGTCTAGTGTTGCGCTTCTTTTGGGCGCCTTTCCAGTTTTGATGCTTAGTTTGTTGATTGCTTTATGGGGAAGGAGCATTCAATTTATTCCTATGCTTGTCTTTCTCCGAGGTTAAAGGAGTTATTGCGGAGTTATGCCAGACCTAACTGTCAGGGCTGAAGTTATGTGGCTTTGTAGGAGTAAGTGGTGTTTGATTTCATTATTTTGCTGGTTTAAGAAATCATCCTTGAAGAACCCTTCTTGTTTCGTGAAAATTTGGGGTTTGGTGTTAATGTCTTATTTGCAAAGGTTTAATTGAGCGCTTGGTTCCCTTTCGAGAAAATTGTTTTTCAACCATTTTCCTCTATGGGAGTCCTTGAGATTTTAAAAGTGTTTTGGAAAATTCCTTTTGCATGACCAAGTTTGGGTTTGTCTCATTGCAATTTTGAGAGTCATGTTTCCTTATGAATTTGGGATGAGCTTTAAAACTAAAATGATGCAAACAGAGTAAGTAGTCTTTTGACTGAAATCGTTTGTCCCTAGTAAGAATTGATGTTTAGCATGTTATGTAGTAGGTAACAATGTGGTTTATGGATTGATGTGTTGCTAAGTTAAATTTTGAGTTAAATCAATTCAATGTGATTAATATCTCTAGCTTGAGAATAAATAGACTACTAGTGTTGTAGTTTACTCTTAGCGAGAATGATTGAATGGGTTAATGTACATGCTTAGAATCTGTTGCCTTGCTTTAAAAGTGATTATGATCCTCGTTAATGTTAAAAGTTTAATGCATAGTTAAAACATTAAGATGATGTAAACTGCTGATATTGCTAAAGAAGCTTTGCTGGTTGTTTAAAGATGTTCTAATCTAATGGATTAATAGAGAGATTTAATCGTGTTGATTAGTGACTTTAATTTGGAAGTTGATTGGAGTTGTTATTTATGTTGTTGCAAACTACTAGTATATTCGGAAGTATGCAGTTGTGTCCCTTCAATGCTAGTATTCAATCTATTTTAAATAGTTGGAGTATGTTGTGTGATGGTAATTTTGCTATCACCTATGTATAGGGTAGCTAATAGTAAAGTTGATTGCTTGATGATTATGCCCATTGGTTGTTATTAATAACCTAGTAGTGGTGGTAATTGTTTAGATTACTTGTTGAAAACCATGGTTAAAATAGAGGAAAATTTTAACATGTTGCGATGGAGTGAGCTTTGGATAATTAACATGATGAAGAATTTTATCCTTAATGAATGTATGTCTTAGAATCATAGTTATGAACTCTATCTTGTAGAGATAATATTTACATGTTGAAGTCATTTGTTAACTGAATGAGTTTCGATTATAGAGTCGTTGACATATAGGTGGTATGAAATTTATATGTTGATCTTGCTGAAAGATTTGTGGAAGTACTATGTTTCAAATTTAGAATAAAAAGTATTATGATTCGGTGATCCGTGGGGATCATGTCAATATAGTCTTGTTTGGGTGCCTTTTTGATAAGCATCATAAACCCTAATTAAAAGTGTTGGGGAAGATAATAAGAGAAAGAATTTGTTTTGAAGCTCTTGTTGTAACCGGAGGGGTTTCTCGATGAGTAAAAAATGTAATTTGAATGTTTAAAAGGATAAGAAAAGGGTTTCATGCTGAGCTTGTGTTTAAAACCTTCTGGACTGGTTTGGTTGTTTGCCATCTCAGTTCAATGCTTTCGGTTGAGGTGTTCCTTATGTTGAGTTTCAGAGTTTCCCCAATACTCGTAGTGTTTGGTGTCGACCTTTGGTTTTGGCGAATTTGTTTAGTTCGTGTTGTCAGTTTGAGTTTACATCCAAAAGTTTTTGAGTGGATCGCGGTCCTTCGCGTCCACACTGAATTATCTTTGAAATAAATTTTAAAGGAAACAGATGGACATAGTGGGTTGTGTTGGAAACTTTTGGGATTTAATTTGTAACTCTTTTTGGCTAGAGTTGGAGTTATCTTGAAAAATGTGTGTGATGTTTGCGAGTGCTTCAAAAAGGTAGATTTTATGAATGTTTTACAAGGTGATTTTGTTAGAGGTGTTCCCCTTTTGGGAATGAGTTTCCCTCTCCTTGAGGAAGTTTGTGATGGTTGTGGGAGCAGATGCTCGACTTGAAATTTTGATGTTCTCTTTCAAAATGTTGAAATTGGATGAAATGCAATGTTTTGCAAGTTCAGTTTTCAATTGATGTGGGTTCTTTTACGACGTGGTGTTTTACTGTCAACTATGCGGCCATCATAGTCTATATGAATTTCCGCAACCTTCGATGTTAATTGTGTTTCCATTATTTGATACCGAGGAAGAAGTCATTTGGTGAATGACTATTCGGTACCGTTGTTACATGATGAATGAAGGGTGAAAAAGGAAATCGAGACATTGCTTACGCATAATTAATCATAAAGGAGTCGACAAGCCAGGTCGGTGAGAAAGTCATATAAGGATATATGACTAATCCGGAGTGCTCTTGAAAAGTGTGCATGCATGTCATGAATCGAGATGTCCATTTCTTTCTAGTATGAAAAGAAAAAATGAAGAAATTATGGTATTTTGGTTGTGGTGTAGGGGATTTATGCTTCCTTTGTGATTTGGCTTGGATGTTGCCGAATTCTTTCCAAAATGGTTGTTAACGCTTTGGGTTTGAGTTGTCGTGTGTACACTTGGGCTTGATAGCTAAGTGTTTTTGTGTGAGGGCAAGACCCTCTTAAGAAAGGAACCAATTGTGGTTTGGTAAGGTTTTACGATCCTAGCTTGGGGCTAGGTGTCGAACCTTAGTGATATAAGGGTGGTTTGTGATGGAGATTGATGATGTATGGGTTTAACCATTATTAAGAGTAGCGATGGGTGGAAGTGAAGTTGACGGTAGTTCGGTGATAATTGTCCTGCCGTGAGCAATTGTCTTCACTAGTTGTTCTTGGATTTGAGTCTTGCCTGGGAGAGGATGGAATGAAATGTTAGTATGATCGTGTATCGGAAGGGCTAGTGTGCCTTAATGAGTTATTCCCCTCGATGGAAATTTTCGGGAATGTAGAGAGGTCGTTAAAGGAATTGTGACTTGCTTTGATTATGTCATGTTGAGTTTATTGGAGTGTGGTAGTCAGGTTGGTTGTGTTAGAAGTGTGAAGTGTTTGTCGTGAGGATTCGAGCATTTTGGGTTGATGGAGCCCTTTGTGGTTGAAACGCAGATTCTGTTTGGGAATTGAAGTGAAGGTCGATTTGTGTCGGGACCCCGAATTTGCAAATCCGGACCCTCTGTGTATTCAGCACTAGTCCAGGAACGCGCTAGTGCACACAGTCTTAACATCGGTATATATCACAATCATACCAAACGATACTATCAAAGTACTTTATTTAAATAATCAAAGGGTTACTCGACCTTATGGCCAAGTTACAAATATATGCCTCGCAAGGCGAAACTTATTAAAAGAGAAATAACAGCAGCGGAAAATCAAATAACTTCGTGGCGCCATCCAGTATACCACAGTAAGCGGCCGGGCTCGCACCCTAAGTAGACGGGTCTTCTTGGAAATCCTCCTCCGAAATCGGCGTAATCTCCTCTTCAACTGGTATTGTGTTGAGGCAAGGGTGAGTACTTGGTACTCAGCAAGTCATGCACAGAATGCAAGCTAATATACTATATGCATGGCTTGGTACAAAGGAATAGCTCAGGGTATATTTGCGATGTGACTTTTGACAAGTAATAAAAGTAGATTCGAAGCAGTAGAAATAAGTAAAGCATAAATAACTTCTCAAGAAATTTAATAAACATTTTTCCCCATCCTAAACCACATTTCCATCAACTTCATTACTAAACCAACCCAACTTTTCAAATCCAAGTTATTTTCAGAAAGTCTAACCCTTGATTGTAATTCCGAGCATTGTCCAAAGACTGTGGACTCGGCTATTCAAATAGATTCTACACTCTGCAGAGGTTATGCACTTTACCCACAAGATACAGTCAAACACCACAAAGGCGAGTTCAGTAACAAAGCCTTCGGAAGCCTCAAACAACACAGTGGTCCTCTCCGGTTCGTGCTCTACACCATCCCTTCCTTAGCCAAGGCGAAGTATGGGACCAACACACCGTTAGATGGGTATCTGGCCACAGCCACGACACGCTCCCCGCACAATCACACAAACGGTGTAATTGACACCACTGAGGCTCCACAAGTGAGTCCTTAGCGACTTAGTCAACTAGGGCCGTCCCATTCCAGCCATGTGGTTGCAAGTATGACCCAGTTCAAAGGCTTGCAAGGTTAAGTCCTTAGAGTGACCAGGGCAAGACTACCCGAAAAACCAAATCAACATCCCCAGTGCCACACTGGCCCACCTGATTACTCTTGCCACATGCCCCGGTCGAAAACTGTTTATCAAACCCCAGTTGATTACCATGCACCACGTGCCATCAACATCACATGATACTTTTCCAAAACAGGTTCAATATATCATTAAGTCAATATTAACAGTTACTTATCCAAAATCAAGTTATGAGCACGTAAGCGAGTCTAAGCGTTATACTACAACGATCTAAACCCATGTTGGCAATTTAATAATGTCCAACTAGTAAACCACAACTAGGGTGACAAAGGGTCATGGCACATACTTAAGTAATCAAGGTGTCATATAGCAAATTGGTATTTATCTAACCCCCATGTTTAAACCAAGTATTTTTCTAATTGAACTAGCATGCAATAGTTTAAATCAAAATAGGTTTCAAAATGGGATCAACATGGTCAAAGCACAACTTGCCTTCAAAAAGTACTTGCTCTTGGTCTTGAGTTGGATCCTGAGTCAATACTTCTCCCTCGAATCCTTCCGGCACTTCAACGTCTACTCGTAAAGCGTGCAAATAGCAAATACCCAATAAACAATAGGCAAAAACATCCCAAAACTCCAAATAAAATCCATAAACAGAGAGAACATAATTTTCTGGATTTTTAGAAACTGGAATAAATCAAATTTGGAGTTAAAGCATAAAAGTTATGATTTATTAAAGTTTAAATAATCAATTAAATAATATTACAGAGAAAAACTTTAGTCCAAAAATTAAATAAAATTCATATTTGAGTAGATCTGAATTTTATACAAATTTAGAAATTTGAATCACTCAAATCGGAGTTGAAACGCAAAAGTTATAAGCGTTTGAAGTTTGAATCTAAATTTGAATCAATATTTCAATTAATAAATCATTTTCTTTTTCGGAAATTAATTATTGCGTCGGCAGGACACGTGGCGACCTCTGATTGGGCGGTGGCGTCGGTAGTCCATGGACTTGGTCCACGCTCGGCTCGGGTCCACCGTGGACTCGGTCCACGACTCCACGTGAGGCCCGACATGTGGGCCTCTCGGGACGCGTCATCGTTGGCGTCGGCGAGGCTCACCCGCAGTCGGCGGACAGGTGGGACCCATTTGTGGCGTCATGGGTGGCGTCGGCGCTTGGCGAGTCGACCAGCGACATGCGGGCCCTCGACACGCGGGCCCAGCGTGTCGGCGTCCACCTGCCGCTGCGTGGGCCGGCGATCGCGTCGGTCCAACTTCCCGACACGTGGCGCAATCACGGCCGTTGATTTGAAATTCAGCGGCGGATTAGATCCAGGGGTTAACACGTTGAAACTACTCGTTGATCGTGGTGCGTTCGATTTAGATCTGACGGTCCAGATCTAATCCTATAATCGCTCTGCTACATCAAGTGGCGATTGTGAACCGTTGGATCTTGATCCAATGGTCCAGATCTAATCGGGTTTGGAACACGTGAACTCACCTCAACCGTCCGTCCGATCTCGACGGTCCACGAGCTTCGCGAGTCCGGGCGATGGCGCCGGCGAGGCCTGGGCACCGGAGACGGAACGATGACCAAGGGCGCGGCGCTACGGGGCTTCTCGGCGAGATGAATCCTTCCTCGGGTGCGTCTCGTCGCGGGGATCCCAGAATCGAGCTCCTTCGGCGGAAGACGACGGACGGCGACGGAAAAGGGCGCAAACCTCGGCGGAGGAAGAGACAACTCGGCGAGCGATTGCGGCTCAACGGCAGCGGCTCGGCGAGATGGCTCGAGGGAGCAGTGCGCAAGGATGAGGGCAACCTCGGGGGCGTCTCACGCTTTAAATAGCCTCGGCGTTCGTGCCCTAGACGGAAACCTAATCCTACACGGCGGGCGCGCGGCGGCGAGTCCGGCTTCGGTCTCGGCGAAGACGACGACTCTCGGCCGTCCGCGTGGCGCGATCAACGGCCCACGATCAAGACGCGGCGCGATCGGATCCGGGCGGATACGGCTCGAACCGTGCAGGCGGATCTCGGCCGTTGGATCTTGATCCAACGGTTGGGATTGATTAGGGTTAGGAGTGGGTTCGGTCGAGTCACGTGGCTCGGTCGGACTCGAGTCCGACTGGTTCCGACTTCGATCGGATGAACGATACTTGACGAGTTGATTTTCCAGCGATTTAATATTTAAAATAATTCCCGATAATTCATTTAATTCATTAAAAATAGCAAAAGACTCGAAAAATTCGAGAAAAATTCTGGAAAATATTTTGGATCATTTTGGACTCAAATAAAATATTTCCAACAAAATTTTATTTGCAAAATTAAATTCTTTAATTATTTCAAAATGGAATAAATTCTAAATAAATTCCAAATAAATCCAAATAAATTCCAGAAAATTCCAAAAATTCACCAAAGTGCCAAATCACACATGAATTTAGGACAAGTAAAATTTTGGGGTGTTACAAACCTCCTCTTAATAGAATCTAGTCCCGAGATTCAGGGCTTACTAAAGGAATAGGTTTGGAAACTCTTTCTTCAAATCCTCTTCGCGCTCCCAAGTCGCTTCGCTTTCTTCATGGTTGCTCCACTGAACTCTACAGAAACGGGTTGACTTGTTTCTAGTTTCTCGATCCATTGTGTCTAGAATCCTCACGGGATACTCCTTATAGGTCAAATCCTCTTGCAACTCAATTGACTCTAGCGGTGTCTGTTCCTCAGGAACTCGAAGACACTTCTTCAACTGGGACACATGGAATACATCATGTACTCCTGCTAACGATTGTGGCAACTCCAGCTGATAAGCAACCTCGCCTCTGCGGCTCACAATCTTAAATGGTCCAACATAACGGGGTGCGAGTTTCCCTTTGGCATGGAACCTCTTAACTCCCCTGAGAGGCGTAACTCTGAGGTATACAAAGTCTTCTGGTTCAAAACTCAAATCTCGGCGACGATTGTCAGCATAACTCTTCTGTCGAGATTGGGCTATCTTCAACCTTTCCCTAATCATGGCGACCTGTTCTTGACTTCTTGAAGAATATCAGGCCCAAAGACACGGCTCGCCGGTCTCATTCCAATTCAATGGCGTCCGATGTGGTCGACCATACAAAGGCCTCAAAGGTGACATCTGTAAACTAGCTTTGATAACTATTGTTGTAATCGAACTCGGCATACGGCAAACTTTTTATCCCAAGAGGTAGCATAAGCCAATGCACAAGCTCTCAACATATCCTCGAGAATCTGGTTGACTCTTTGGCCTGTCCATCCGTCTGTGCATGGATGATAAGTCAGATCTTGAAGTTTAAACGGGTTCCCATGGCTTCATGCAACTTATTCCAGAATCTTGAGGTAAATTGGGTACCTCTGTCCGATACAATCCTCTTTGGCACTCCGTGCAAACAAACAATCCTGATCATGTACAACTCTGCTAACTTATCTCCCGAGTAGGTGGTCTTCACGGGGATAAAATGGGCTACTTTGGTCAAGCGATCCACTATAACCCATATGGAGTCATAACCCCCTTGAGTCTTCGGCAAACCGGTAATGAAATCCATTCCGATTTCCTCCCACTTCCACTCAGGTATTTTCAGCGGTTGTAGCAATCCCGCTGGTCTCGATGCATTGCCTTGACTCTACGGCATACATCGCACAAGGCAACATGCTCGGCAACTTCATGTTTCATACTCGGCCACGAGAATCTCTCCTTGAGATCCCGATACATCTTGGCGCTTCAGGATGAATTGAATACTTGGAGTCATGGGCTTCTTCCAAAATCGATCGCTTTAACTCCTCCTTGTTAGGCACACAAATCCGACCCTTCATCCATAACGTGCCCTGCTCATCCAATTTGAAGTCCTCTGCCATGCCTTCCTCCTTGATGGACTTAATCCTGCGGATCTTGTCATCATCCTTCTGTCCTTCTCGGATCTGGTCCTCTAAGGTAGGCTTTACTTCCAATGCGGCCAAGAATCCGCTAGGTACAACCTCAATCTTCATTTACGAAAATCCTTACATAACTCATCACGGCTTGTGGCTAGCAACGTACTCACGGTATGGCTTTTCCGACTCAGAGCATCGGCTACTACGTTGGCCTTCAGGGATGGTAATGGATTCCAACATTGTAGTCCTTGATCAACTCTAACCATCTCCTCTCGCCTCATATTGAGATCCGATTGGGTGAATATGTACTTAAGGCTCTTATGATCCGTATACACTTCACATCTGTTTCCAATCGATAGTGACGCCATATCTTCAAAGCATGCACTACGGCAGCTAACTCCAAGTCATGTGTCGGATAATTTTCCTCATGCGGCCTCAATCGCCTTGACGCATAAGCGACAACCTTTCCATTCTGCATCGGCACACATCCAAGTCCTTGGCGCGATCGTCACAATAAATATCGAAGCTTTGAGCAACATCCGGTAGAACTAACACCGGTCTTGATGTCAATCGCTTCTTTAGCTCCTGAAATCCTTTCTCACATTCTCAAGGCGTCCATGCAAACTTCTTTTCCTTCTTGACAATTGCGTAAGAGGTTTCGCAATTGTCGAAGCCTTCAATGAAACGGCGGTAGTATCCGCCATTCCAAGGAAACTCCGAATCTGGGTCACGATCTTGGTGCTCCCAATGTAACACAGCTTCTACTTTGCTTGGATCTACGGCGACTCCTTCTGCGGTCATTACATGTCCAAGAAACTCCACCTTGTCCTTCCAAAAATCACACTTGCTGAACTTGGCGAAAAGTTGCTGTTCCCTCAGCTTTTCCAAAACTCGCCTTAAGTGTTCGGCATGTTCATCCTCCGTCCTGGAGTAGATTAGGATATCGTCTATGAACACGACGACAAACTTGTCCAAATATTCCATGAACACCTTATTCATCATATTCATGAAATAAGCTGGCGCATTCGTCAGACCAAAGGACATAACTGTAAACTCGTAATGTCCATATCTTGACGAGAATGCAGTCTTCGGAATATCTTCTGATCGGATCTTCAACTGATGGTATCCCGATCTCAGATCAATCTTGGAGAAAACTCCGGCTCCTCTTAACTGATCAAACAAATCATCAATCCTAGGTAGCGGATACTTATTCTTCACGGTGACTTCATTGAGTGCACGGTAGTCAATGCACATCCTGAAACTCTGTCCTTCTTCTTGACAAACAAAGCGGTGCTCCCCACGGCGGCGAACTCGGTCTGATAAATCCTTTCTCCATTAACTCTTCCAATTGTTTCTTCATCTCTACCAACTCCTCGGTAGACATCCGATAGGGTCTCTTTGCTATCGGTCTTGCATCTTGCAGTACAAGCTCTATCACAAACTCTATGTCCTGTCTGGCGGCATACCAGGTAGATCTTCGGGAAAGACATCTGGGTACTCATTCACTACTGAGACATCCTCTATGCTGATTGCCTTGGTACTGTTAATCATCAACTGTCCATCTCTAACTGCAGTGGCTTGAAATTCCACTTTCTTCCCACACGGGCTCTCAACTGAGATAGTCCTTCGTCCACAATCCAATACGGCCTTGTGCTTGGATAACCAATCCATTCCCAATATGACGTCTAAGGTGCGGGTCTCCAAAATTAAAAGGTTTGCTAGGAATTCTATTCCACCTATTAGTATTCTCACCCCGGAACATCCTACTTTCGTTCGGAGTTCGGAACCAGGGGTTTGAACTAAAAGCATGCACTTAAGTCTTGCAATCCTTAAATCATTTCTAGTAGCAAAGCCTTGCGAAACAAACGAATGCGAAGCTCGAGTCAAACAAAATCATTGCAGGTACTAAGTTAACAAGTAACTTACCCAAAGATTTGACGTCCGTAGCATTTTGCGGTGCATCTCATGTGACATGGTTGACCCGGCCTCTCACCACGGTCTGGGGGTGTGGCTCCTGATCTTTGGCGTCCTAGCTGGGGTGGTTCCTAGATTGAAGCGGCCTGGGTCGCTCTCGCTGTCTTCTTCGGACAAGCTGTTGGCAAAGTGTCCTGGCTCGTTGCGGTTGTGTGACGCCTCACTTTGTTCATAGCGACTACAGGTAAGCGTTTCTAGCGAAGTGGGGGTTTGGTAGTTACGATTGGCGAGTCTTGGTCTTGGGGATGGTGTCCTTGTTGCATTCTCGTGGTTGGAATCGAAGAATTGATTTGGTGCAACTCTCAAAGCGCCGCATTGCGTTCTGGCGTGATCCTTCCGTTGCATCCTGCGCTTCTGTTCTCATCCAGTTCCTTGCGCTTGTCCTCAAGAATAAGTGCCTTATTCACCAACTCTTGGAAATCTGGAAAGGTGTGGGTGATCAACCCTACTTGCAATCTGAGTTAAGTCCCTTCATAAAACGAGACTATCTGGATTTGTCTGTCGCTACATCCTCGGTGCGTAGCGTGCTAGTGTGTGAACTTGTTCAGGTAGTCGGCCACCGGCTGATTACCTTGCTTGATGCTCTGAACTCCTCCTTCTTAAGGTCCATGATTCCTTCAGCACGTGATCTTGTCGGAATGCAGTTGTGAACTCTTCCCAAGTGATATCTTGAGGGTTCTCTGCGTGGCACGAAGTTCTCCCACCATTCTGGCCATTTGTTCCTTCCAAGCGATGAGAAGCGTAAAGTACCTTCTCATTCCCTATGCATTGAGCTATGTGTAGCTTCCTCTCGATTGATCTTAACCAATCATCGGCCTCCAATGGATTGGCATTCCCAGAGAAAGTGGGTGGGTGAGTCCTCATGAACTCGGCGGCCTTTGTATTCTCGGCGTGGTCCCCGATTAACTTGATTAGCGATGGCCTGAGCAAAGGACGTGCTGCATTTGTTGCATCATAGCATGCATCAACTGAGTCTGAGCAGCAAGAAAGGCTCCAAAATTCTGCATATCAACTGGCGGTGCTGGTGCTCTATCATTGGGGTTTTCTGCTGGGCGAGAACCACTCCCATTGCTTCCAAAGTTCCCACGGGTGTTCACCATCTGTCGATTTGCTCTAGGTTTAGAGATGAGAGGGAAACAAGAATAGACAAGTAGTATGGAACTTATGCGGGGTGAAAGGGGTAACTTTAAGGTCCATCTTTATTATTAATAACTTGGTATGGCTGCTTACAATGCCTAAGGGCCTTGCAACACATACTGCACACTCAGCAAGCAATGAAAATCCAAATCGAACTAACACTGGAGTCTAACGCCTAAAAGGTGACTCTTTCTTCTATGACTCGACTCGGCGAAGGAGTCTCACTATAGAACCTATGCTCACTCATCAAGAAAACCTCCACGGCCTGGGTACGGGTGCTGCGGCATAGGCGCGAAACGATTGCCATGTCCAGCAACTGTGTCATCCGTGGTAGTCGAAGAAGCAGTGTCCTCATCGAGGTCTGACTCCTCTGGATCTGGCTCGTGTAGCTCGAGTACTGGCTCTGGATCTGGTCCGTACAAAGTCATCTCCAACTCGTCAATCCTTCGTAGAAGGTGTGCCACATACTCTTGAGCTTCCCGCCATCTGTTCTTCTCTGTCGTGATCTCCTTGCGGGCCTTCTGTAGCTCCTTGCCTGTATTATCTAGTACATCCTCCTGGGCGACGACAAATCGTGCCAACTGTGTCACCGTGGCATCCTCATCCTGAATCTCCTTCGGGTCGAGAAGGTTATCGCTGCGCGGATGGTAACGGAACACCGTACTCTCCAATTCTCTGGCGTAGATACGGGTAATGTGCCGCATTGCGCGTCGTGATACTTCTTGGATACCCATCTGCATTGTAGATCTCCGGCAAAGGTCAAAGGTATCGGGCGATTGCCTGGCCCTTTTCCTAGCGGTACCTCAATCTTCACGTCACAAGCCTTGATCAATCCCGCTTGTCTGATCACTTCCACTTGGTATTGGGGCTTCTCAAAATCTCCGAGAGTCTGTAGCATGTGCCAAAGTTCTGCAGCGTGACCAACTCCCAGATCAACGTAGTTGAACTCTTCCTCCATCTGTCACAAGCGTGCTTTACGTAAGAACTCGGAATTTTTCAATTGTGACAAGGTAAGGGAAAATTTCAGCAAGAGACAAGAAAAGAGAGAAGGGGGTAAGTCGAGATGTCATTTCTTGTCTTCACAAATTTTTAGCTTTAGAAAATAGGTTTTATCCTCACTACGACCATTCTAACTTAGGGTTGAGCCTACTGATCAAGTATGGCTCGATACCACCTCTGTCGGGACCCCGAATTTGCAAATCCGGACCCTCTGTGTATTCAGCACTAGTCCAGGAACGCGCTAGTGCACACAGTCTTAACATCGGTATATATCACAATCATACCAAACGATACTATCAAAGTACTTTATTTAAATAATCAAAGGGTTACTCGACCTTATGGCCAAGTTACAAATATATGCCTTGGAAGGCGAAACTTATTAAAAGAGAAATAACAAAGAAATGAAAATCAAATAACCCGTGGCGCCATCCAAAGATACCACGTGCAATGATCGGGCTCGCACCCCTAAGTAGACGGGTCTTCTTGGAAATCCTCCTCCGAATCGGCGTAATCTCCTCTTCAACTGGTATTGTGTTGAGGCAAGGGTGAGTACTTGGTACTCGACAAGTCATGCACAGAATGCAAGCTAATATACTATATGCATGGCTTGGTACAAAGGAATAGCTCAAGGTATATTTGCGATGTGACTTTTGACAAGTAATAAAAGTAGATTCGAAAGCGGTAGAAATAAGTAAAGCATAAATAACTTCTCAAGAAATTTAATAAACATTTTTCCCCATCCTAAACCACATTTCCATCAACTTCATTACTAAACCAACCCAACTTTTCAAATCCAAGTTATTTTGAGAAAGTCTAACCCTATTTGTAATTCCCGAGCATTGTCGATCTGTGGACTCGGCTATTCAAATAGATTCTACACTCTGCGAGAGGTTATGCACTTTACCCACAAGATACAGTCAAACACCACAAAGGCGAAGTTCGTAACAAAGCCTTTGGAAGCCTCAAACAACACAGGTGGTCCTCTCCGGTTCGTGCTCTACACCATCCCTTCCCTTAGCCAAGGCGAAGTATGGGACCAACACACCGTTAGATGGGTATCGGCCCACGACCACGATCACGGCTCCCCGTACAATCACACAAGCGGTGTAATTGACACCCTGAGGCTCCACAAGTGAGTCCTTAGCGACTTAGTCAACTAGGGCCGTCCCATTCCACCATGTGGTTGCAAGTATGACCTAGTTCAAAGGCTTGCAAGGTTAAGTCCTTAGAGTGACCAGGGCAAGACTACCCGAAAAACCAAATCAACATCCCCAATGCCACAAGCGGCCCACTGATTACTCTTGCCACATGCCCCGGTCGAAAACTGTTTATCAAACCCCAGTTGATTACCATGCACCACGTGCCATCAACATCACATGATACTTTTCCAAAACAGGTTCAATATATCATTAAGTCAATATTAACATTTAATTATCCAAAATCATGTTATGAGCACGTAGCAGGTCTAAGCAGTATACTACAGCGGTCTAAACCCATGTTGGCAATTTAATAATGTCCAACTAGTAAACCACAACTAGGGTGACAAAGGGTCATGGCACATACTTAAGTAATCAAGGTGTCATACAGCAAATTGGTATTTATCTACCCCCATGTTTAAGCAAAGTATTTTTCTAATTGAACTAGCATGCAATAGTTGAAATCAAAATAGGTTTCAACATGGGATCAACATGGTCAAAGCACAACTTGCCTTCAAAAAGCACTTGCTCTTGGTCTTGAGTTGGATCTGAGTCAATACTTCTCCCTCGAATCCTTCCCAGGCACTTCAACGTCTACTCGTAAAAGCGTGCAAATAGCAAATACCCAATAAACAATAGGCAAAAACATCCCAAAACTCCAAATAAAATCCATAAACAGAGAGAACATAATTTTCTGGATTTTAGAAACTGGAATAAATCAAATTTGGAGTTAAACGCATAAAAGTTATGATTTATTAAAGTTTAAATAATCAATTAAATAATATTACAGAGAAAAACTTTAGTCCAAAAATTAAATAAAATTCATATTTGAGTAGATCTGAATTTTATACAAATTTAGAAATTTGAATCACTCAAATCGGAGTTGAAGCATAAAAGTTATAAGCGTTTGAAGTTTGAATCTAAATTTGAATCAATATTTCGAATTAATAAATCATTTTCTTTTTCGGAAATTAATTATTGCGTCGGCAGGACACGTGGCAGCCTCGATTGGGCGGTGGCGTCGGCTAGTCCATGGACTTGGTCCACGCTCGGCTCGGGTCCACCGTGGACTCGATCCCACGACTCCACGTGAGGCCCGACATGTGGGCCCTCTCGGGTAGCGTCGCCATCGGCGTCGGCGAGGCTCGGCCAGTCTTGGCGGCAGTGGGACCCACTGACGTCATGGGTGGCGTCGGCGCTTGGCGGGTCAGCCAGCGACATGCGGGCCCTCGACACGCGGGCCCGGCGTGTCACACACGTCTACGCTGCCAGCGTGGGCGGCCGACCGCGCGTCGGTCCAACTTCCCGACACGTGGCGCAATCACGACCGTTGATTTGAAATTCAACGGCTGGATTAGATCCAGGGTTAACACGTTGAAACTACTCGTTGATCGTGGGCGTTCGATTTAGATCGGACGGTCGAGATCTAATCCTATAATCGCCTTTGCTACGGACGCGTGGCGATTGTGAACCGTTGGATCTTGATCCAATGGTCCAGATCTAATCGGGTTTGGAACACGTGAACTCACCTCAACCGTCCGTCTGGATCGGCGGTCCACGCAGCTCGCGAGTCC
Organism: Rhipidocladum racemiflorum; assembly: GCA_036346355.1. NCBI lineage: Eukaryota > Viridiplantae > Streptophyta > Magnoliopsida > Poales > Poaceae > Rhipidocladum > Rhipidocladum racemiflorum. The sequence continues at coordinate 51,433,068 of CM070589.1, forward strand.
GGCGATGGCGCGGGCGAGGCTGGGGCACCGGAGGCGGAGCGATGACCAAGGGCGCGGCGCTACGGGGCTTCTCCGTGAGATGAATCCTTCCCTCAGTGCGTCTCGTCGCGGGGATCCCAGATCTGAGCTCCTTCTCGGCGGAAGGCGGCGGACGGCGACGGAAAGCGGCGCAAACCTCGGCGGAGGGAAGAGACAACTCCGGCGGCGATTGCGGCTCAACGGCGCGGCTTTCGGCGAGATGGCTCGGGGAGCGGGTGCGCAAGGATGAGGGCAACCTCGGGGGCGTCTCACGCTTTAAATAGCCTCGGCGTTCGTGCCTGAGCGGAAACCTAATCCTACAGGCGGCGGCGCGGCGGCGGAGTCGGCTTTCGGTCTCGGCGAAGACGGCGACTCTCGGCCCGTCACGTGGCGCGATCAGCGGCCACGATCGCCGCGGGCGCGATCGGATCCGGGCGGATCACGGCTCGAACCGTGCAGGCGGATCTCAGCCGTTGGATCTTGATCCAACGGTTGGGATTGATTAGGGTTAGGAGTGGGTTCGGTCGAGTCAACTGGCTCGGGTCGGACTCGAGTCCGACTCGGGTTCCGACTCGGTCGGATGAACAGTACTCGACCCGAGTTGATTTTCCAGCGATTTAATATTTAAAATAATTCGCAATAATTCATTTAATTCATTAAAAATAGCAAAAGACTCAGAAAAATTCCAGAAAAATTCTGGAAAATATTTTGGATCATTTTGGACTCAAATAAAATATTTCCAACAAAATTTTATTTGCAAAATTAAATTCTTTAATTATTTCAAAATGGAATAAATTCCAAATAAATTCCAAATAAATCCAAATAAATTCCAGAAAATTCCAAAAATTCACCAAAGTGCCAAATCACACATGAATTTAGGACAAGTAAAATTTTGGGGTGTTACAATTTGTGAGAGGTTACCCTTAGTTGAGCTAGATCATTACTTTTCTTGCCAAGTGTTGGTTTGAGAACTCGCTTGTCATTTGTTCCGGTTTGAGGTTTCGTGCGGTTGTTTTGTGCTGCAGAGAAGTCTTTTGTCCCTTGGGGATTTTGTTGTTGATTTTTGGCGTCCTTCGGATTCGAGATCGAATCCTGTTGAAGGGGGGAAGAATGTGACACTACGGTATGGTGTGACATTATAAAATGTGAAATTAGAGAATAAAACCTTTCGGCTTGAGGTTTACTCGCATTTTTGGGCCTTATGAAGTGATGTGTCACCACGGAGTGTCGTAACCTTATAAATGGTGCATGATGAGGTCAAAAACATTTTGAGATGTGGAATTAAGGTTAAAACCATAGGATATGGAGGTTAATAGCGTTTCCGGGCCATTTCCGGGGTTTTGGGCCTTCCCGGGGGAGTTTGGGCCTAAAAGAGGGGGTTGTGGGCTTTGGTGGGATGGAGTAGGAGTCCATTTAGGACTAGGATTCCTGTTGGGCTGGTTTAAGAGGCCCCCCTGCCCCTTGGGTGCGCCCCACCCTGCCCTTGTGCGCCCCTTGGCCTCCCGTGTGCCCTAGCCGCACCCCCTCCCCTCTCCCCTTGTGGCCGTGCGCCCTCACCCCCTTGCCCCCATTGCTCCCCACCTCTCCACCACCTCTTATCCACCCCTTGCTGCCCTAGGGTAGCCTCCCCACCCCTGCACCTTGAGGATCCATCTATTGGAAGCGAGGAGCGAGGAGCGAACCGGGTGGAGATCCATTCAGTTTTCGTGCGTCGGGCGAAGGTATGGCCATGAGAATCCTTGGGGTTGGTCTAGGTACTGTTCTATGGGTGTTTATCAAGTTTTTAGATCAATTGGTGGTGCTGGAATTGAGTAGATTAGATGAAATCTAGAAGTTGGCACGTTCTCTGTTTCGGGCAGCATGAGCAGTCGACCTAGGATTAGAGTTTTCGTCAATTTAGAGTCCGAATTTGGTTGGACACCTTTTGAAGAAGTTGTAGGTAATTTCAATACCTTTCAGTGGGTATAAAGAACGTTAAATTCCGATTAGCCGTTTGAAATTTATGGCTATTTTACCGAGCGTGTTAAAATCTGTGACGTGATTGGAACAGATCACGGTATTTCGTAGATTAAACAACTTTAGATTCCGAATCAGTCTTTCCCTATACCTAGAGAAAGTTGGGAAATTTCCTAAGCTATGCTGGGATGTACTCGTTTAATTGATTCGGAGTCCCAGAACTCAAGTTATGCCTTTTGGAAGGCTGCTGTCCCGACGGGACAGAACCGCTGTTTTCGGGTTTTGCGAGTAGTTGGCCATGTCGGGGTGGATGAGGGTTTGCGTACTGTTTTGTGGGCTTGATTGTGAGTGTGTGGTCCCTATGTGCAGGTGGTGTGACCCCGGGAGTGCCCTCTACATCTCGCCAATCCATCGCCCGTGGTTGAGGCAAGTGTATTGTAATGGATAGCGATTGTAGGCTGTTTGATTGATCGAGATTGAAGTTTGAATATATGATATGTTCACATGCCATGCTTTAATGTTCGCCATTGATACGATGAATATGTTTATTATGTGATGATGCCATGTGTTAATGTACAAGTTATCCATGATGATGCCATATGTCAATGTACGAGTTAATTATGATGTTGGCATAATTGCATACATGGCATGATTACATGGCCCGGGCGGTGAGAAAGTCATAACTAGTCTGGGAAGGTCGGTGAGAAAGTTATGACTAATCCGGAGAGCCAATGAGTAAGTCCTACATCGTGATTCCATTCACCGCGGTGAACGGAAGCGAGGTGTAGGCACCCTCCATCTTCGGGATGGAAGGGGGGAGAGGGTGCACACCGACGGGTGTGTACTCAACCATACCGGTATGAGTTTCCAGGAGATATGTGCATCGCATTGCATTACATTGCATTGCATTATATGAGGATGTTATATGAGGATGATTTATGATGATGTCAATGATATGCTTACACTATGACTATGAGATGTGTATGATGTTTTATGTGAAAAGTGGTGATGAAGGTATTGGAATGTGTTTTCTTGTTCCATTGCAATATACTTGCAATAGACCAATTGGTCGATGCGACGGCGGAGTCACAGGTCATGAGTTTCCTGGATGCTTATTCGGGATATCATCAGATCAGCATATCGCGCGAAGACGAAAAGAAGACCTCCTTCATCACCCCGTTCGGTACATTCTGCTACACGACCATGTCTTTCGGTCTGAGAAACGCTGGAGCAACTTTTCAGTGCCTCATGCAGAAAACCTTTACAGACCAAGTAGGTCAGAACTTGGAAGTTTATGTCGACGATATAGTTGTCAAAAGCAAGTTTGCCTCAAGTCATGTCGCTGACTTAGAAGAAACATTTGGTAATCTCAATAAGCATCAAATAAAATTGAATCCGGAAAAATGCGTTTTTGGTGTAAAGGCCGTCAAGGTGCTCGGCTACATGGTCGGTCCACAAGGGGTCGGGGCAAATCCAGAGAAAATCGAAGCCATCGAGAACATGAGGCCGCCCACATGTGTGAAGGAAGTACAAGCCCTGACCGGACGAATGGCCGCCTTGAGCCGCTTTATTTTCCGGCTGGGTGAGCGAGGGCTACCTTTCTTCAAAGCCCTTTGAAAGCACGATGGTTTTATATGGACAGAGGAAGCTAATCGTTCCTTTGAGGAGCTAAAGCAATACCTGTCCGAACTGCCCGTCCTGGTCACACCTAAGATAGGGGAAGAATTGCTGCTATACCTGGCGGCGACCCCACAGGCTGTGAGTGCAGTACTAATGGTGGAAAGGGATGGTGTCCAATGACCTATCTATTATGTTAGTGAAGTACTACACAGACCGAAGGAGCGTTACCCTGAGGTCCAAAAACTCTTATATTCATTACTGATAGCTTCCAGGAAGCTGCGCCATTACTTCCAAGCACACAAGATCGTGATACCGACCAATTTCCCGCTCAGAGAAATCCTGAAAAACCAGGACGCCAGTGGTCGTATAGCTAAGTGGGCCATGGAGCTCGCCGAGTTTGAGATAATGTTCTCGGCTCGCACGACGATCAAATCTCAGGTTCTGGCCGACTTCGTGGCAGAATGGTCGGCTTCGGCTTTGCCAGCGAGCGAGCCCGCCAGATCTAGGGAAGACCACTGGACCATGTATTTTGATGGATCCCGAGCATACAAACGTTCAGGGGCTGGTGTTGTGCTAGTCTCCCCAGAAGGAGAGCTGCTGCGGTACGTCATTCAACTTCACTTTGCTGCCTCTAATAACGCAGCAGAATACGAAGGCATCTTGGCCGGGCTACGAGCATGCAAATCGCTCGGAGTCCAACGACTAACCGTGAAGGGCGATTCACAGTTGGTCGTAAACCAGGTAAATAAGGAGTATCAGTGTTTCGATACCTCAATGGCACTTTACCTGGCCGAAGTAAGGAAGATGGAGAAGTACTTCAAGAACTTCGAAGTACTCTACATCCCCAGGAAGGACAATGCCCTGGCCGACCAACTATCGAAGGTCGATTCCTCTCAAAATACCGCCCCGGCGGGGGTGCTTATCGAGCACCTACACGAGCCCTCCATTTCCTCTGAAGAGGAGGCACCAGAGACCATCGGTAGGGTCTCCTTCCTCGAGCAAGGTGCAAGTTGGATGATGCCATTCGTCCAATACCTTGCGCATGGGACATTTCCCGAGGAAGAAGCACCGAAAAGGTGTATTAGGAATCCTCTCTAAATGCATCTCTCAGGAGGAAGGCAGTACCTTCTTCGTGATATCCACGAAGGAATGTGCGGAGCTTACTCGTCGTTCAGAACACTTGTGAGCAAAGCCTTCCGATTGGGTTACTATTGGCCTACAGCCTTGGCGGATGCGCGGTCGATCGTGACGACCTGTCGAGCATTCCAGTTTCATGCTCGCAAAGTCCATCAACCAGTGTATACGCTACAAACCATACCACTTTCGTGGCCGTTCTCGATCTGGGGACTCGATATCCTCGGACCTTTACCTCAAGGTAGGAAAGGCTGCAAGTACTTGCTCGTGACCATCGACACTTTCACCAAGTGGATAGAGGCCGAACCCGTGTCAACCATCTCGGCCCAAGCGGCCAAGAGGTTCCTCCAAAGCAACGTAGTGACGCGGTTTGGGATACCCAATCGTCTCATCACGGACAGCGGGACTCAATTCACCAGCGAATTGTTCCAAGCTTATTGCGAGGAGGTCAGGATAAGGGTCTGCTTCGCTTCTGTGGCACATCCACAGAGCAACGGGGCGGCTGAACGAGCAAACGGGCAAATAGTCCAAGGCATCAAAAAGAGGGCCTTTAAGAACCTCAGTTAGCACAAGCAGGAGTGGGTGGACGAGCTACCCTCCGTTCTGTGGTCCATTCGCACCAGCACAAGTCTGGACATGGGCGAAACCCCATTCGGCTTGTCTACGATCTGCAGGCCATTTTACTGCGAAATTGTCTTTGGGTTCCCCAAGGGTACAACTGGTCGATTCCGTCGACCAGGAAATCGAGCGGCTCGTCGACCTAGACCTCGTAGAGGCAACACGAGAGCAGGCGTTGCTCTGGTCCGCAGTTTACCTATAGGCACTTCGTAGGCACGCGGCCAAGTCAGTTCGACCAAGGGCCTTGCAAGTTGGCGACATGGTCTTACGATGAGTTCAGGACCTGTCAAAAGCCAACAAGCTAACCCCAAGATGGGAAGGCCCCTACACGGTCGTATCTGCAACACGCCCGGGGGCTGTTCGCCTAGCGATGGAGGACGGTTGGGAGCTCGCCAGCACCTGGAACATTGACCAACTGCGTAAATTCTACGTTTAGGCGTGCATCTCTTTTTCGCGCCCGCTACGCTGCTTTTAGCAAACCGATTCTTTTTTCCTTTCTCATTATTTTCCAAGAGCTTTATGAGCTGCCAGTACGGCAAACGAGCTTAACTGACAATGCATGTGTACCATCCCCTTTGAACACCGGTTGGATGTTTGCCCACATCGGTCACCATCCGCAGTAGCTCTTCGCTGCATGAACGATGATGCGCAGACATCCTCTAGCCCGGTACAAACTCAGCCCCTACTTGGGTTCGGTAACTCTATTATCGGAGCAAGCCCATTTGTCCTACACGCGCGACCATGCTCGCGTGTGTCCCTTTCTCGACTTGAGCGGCGAACCCGATCTTTTACAACGCGGTGTGCCCGAGAATTTTTTCGGCTCTCCTATGAACAAACTTGTGCCCGCAACTTGAGGGGCACGACCTTTGCCCATAGCGGGGGCTCGTACAATAGAGGCAAATCGTTCTTTTCCCGGAGTTTTACTCATGATCAGAATCTTTTTTCGTGATGCCTTTACACTTGATCGGAATCTTTTCTCGTGATGCCTTGCTTTTATACGGAAATCAAGTTTTTTCCTTCAGGTTATACCCTTGTTCTCTCCTCTGGTTGTTTTCCTCTCTGCAGGATGAGCCTCGAGCAAACATAAGTACGTCCAGAGCAAGGCCAGGAAAAAGAGGACGAGGTTCTAATTTTTCTATTCTTGTTCAATAATCAAAAAATTTACAGGTCTACATAAGCAAAAGGAAAAAGAAAGAAAAAAGAGAAAGAGCTTCTGATGTTAACTCCTACGCTCGGCCTGGAGGACAGCAAGCTCCTTAAGGGAATCGACCTCGGCCTCGAGGTCCAAAACCTTCCACCGGGCCGCACGACCTTCGACCGCGCTTTCCTGGAGGCGCTGCACCTCCTTGAGCTGGGCCTCCTCGCGCTCTCGAGCTCCTTGGGCGACGCAGCGCAGGTTGGGGACCTCCTGTCGTAGCTTCCCTAGCTCCTCCTCAAGCTCAGCGCACCTTTGCTCCGAGGTGGTCTTCGCCATTTCACTCTGGAGGAGTTGGTCCCGAAGCTCGACGACGATGCCCTTCGCCGACTCCAGCTCCTTCTGGTCGGAGGCGTCCACCTCGGAGACCCGATGCTCAAGATCGGCGATCTTGGCGTCTTGCTCGCAATGGTACCCCCAGTACTCTTCCGCAGAAACCGTGGAGGCATCAATATCCTCCATGGCCTTGACAACAAACTGCGAGCAAAAAAGAAGAAGGGTTAAAAGCACTTTAAAAGCTTTTAATGCAGAAGAAAGGGGCGAAGTACTCACCAGAAGAGCACGGCTGACCAACTTGTCCTGGAGCTGCTGGCGGTCGGTCGCGCCAGCTCGGAAGAAAGGATTGACACATGCAGGATCATCCTGGCCCCGAGCGTGCGCATCAAGGTCTTACCCCTCCTGGGCACCCGGTGCACCCAAGAGGTCAGCGGCAGCCTCTCCCTCGGTCGTCTCCTGAAGGTGTATGACCACCGGGGCTTGGTCACCCTGAGGGTGGTCCTCCCCGAGGGCTTGCAGCTCGTGGCCTCCTTCCCCCTGCTCGACCTCCATGCTCGGGGACTGGACGCCAACCGCGGCCGCCTCCGCTCCTTGGTCCGCGACCGGAGGCAACTGGTCGATGATTACCAACTCCTCTGCTCCTTGGTCCCGGGCCGGGGACGACTGGTCGTGGAAGACCAACTCTTGGCCTCCAGAGCCCGCCGCCTGGGCCTCCCCCGTGCTTGGCGCCGCGCCCGTCCCTTCACAAGGGACCAAGGCCATAGTCCCTTGGTCCTCAGCCCCTTGCGGGTCTTGCTCCTCTGCGACCGATGGGGGCTCGACGTTCGCCGGACGAAGCTCGGGGTCCTCCGGAAGTGCAGCTCGTGGCGGCTCCTCCTCGTCCTCGGCCATCACTTGGTCAAGGATGCGATCGAGCTCGGCGTCAACTGCAGAGCCAAGAATCCTCTCAGCCATTTGCTAGATATCCAAGGACAGCAGCCGAGCTATCACGCCCACATCAAGCGGAGTGGGGTTAGCTTAGAAAATCACAAAAAGAACAAAGGACTCTACGAAGAGACTACGTGAGGGTTACCTTTCGCTCGGCGAGCATCCTCGTCCTCGGCTTCCTCGCTCTGGACCACAGGCGCCCTGCCCACGGCGGCCTCATAGGCCTCGGTGATGGCCTCGGTGCGCTCCGCGGCGGCGTCGCTAGCCCGCGCCATCGCCGGATCGACCTTGTCCATGTCTGCCCCTTGCAACACCAAGGGCGGACGGGGCGATGACCTTTGCCTTCTCCTGACCAAGACAAAGGTGTCCTCCTCCTCTTCCTCCTCCTCGGCCGGGGCCTCGACCACCTGCACGAGTTGAGCTTGAAGGGCCTTGATCTGCTCCTCCAGCTGCTCCTTGCTGGCGGTGGACTTGGCCGCCTCCTCGGCCTTCTTCGCCTGCTCGGCCAGCTGTTGCAGTCAACCCATCAGCTCCGGCTTCCTCCGCTTGAAATCAGCAAACCATTTTCGGAGCCCTCTTACCTCCTTCCGGTCGGCGTACTCCAGGTGCTGCGTGGTCGGGACCCTGGCCGGGGCTTGGCGCGAGGAGGCGAGGTGGGTGGTCGGCGGCTTCGACCCACCATCTTCTTGCGAGGACCCCTGGTCGGGGTATCTCCTTGTGGCAGCGGCTCCGTGCTCAACACAACGAGCTCGAGGGCGACCCTCTCCTACAACCAGAAGTCAAATTAGACAAGCTTGGAATGAGTTCCTCATGCGAAAACAAACACGGGTACTTACCGTGTCGCTACGGTCGAGGACGTTCTTCGAGAACTGGCGGTTGGCCTTCAGTTCCTTCTCCTTTGGGGCGCTGAACATCTCGGCGACCCTTTCCTCGACCCAGTCCATCCTTGGAGCTGCGATTCGAGTAAAATGAGCGTGGGATCAAACCCATGCTCGGCCAAAGATGAAAACCAAAGAATGGACCAAAAAACATACCCGCGTCGTCCTCACGGGTGAGGTCCTGCCACCCGGTCACCTCAAAGAATGGGTGCTCCCGACGCCGCAACGGGGACACCCGGTTGAAGACGAAGTCACGTGCAATGTCCCGACCAGTGAGCCCCATTTGGGTGAGCTCACTGATGGTCCTAAGAATACGCTCCTCCTGGATGGCCCGGGCCGCACGCGGTCTCTCGGCCGAAGGCGACCTCCCCGGTATAGACCAGTTGGCTCCCTTCGGGCTTTTTCTGATAGAACCAAAGGTCAGCCCAACCTGACACCGAGTCCTTCAAGGAAAGGAGGGGGTACTCGTATGGGCGGTTGGGCCGGAGACGAAGGTAGATGCAACCGGCGGGGGTATTCCCGCTGGTGCGGAAAGGACAGTAAAAGTGAAAGAAGAGGCTGGCCGTGGGCGCTACTCCCACGTACACCTCGCAAAGGTGAGAGAAGATCGTGAGGGCAAGAATAGAATTGGGGTTGAGGTTAGAAATCTCGCATCCGCAGAAGGCGAGCATGGAGACAAGAAACTCACTTTCGAGCAAGCGGAGCCCGTTGACGGCGTAGAGCTCGCAGGAGATGATCTCCCCCTCCCGCGGCGCCGGTGCCTCTTCACGACCGGGCACTCGGACGCTGTTCGGGTCGATGTGACCGTCATCCATGAGCACCTGGAGTCTCCTCCGGTTCATCTGGCTGACTCCGAACTACGCCATTGCTATAGGATGAGAAGGAGCAAAGGTCGCTAAGGAGCAAAAGGTGCTGGGAAGAAAAGGGCACAAAGGGCGCTAAAGGATTGGACAAAAGTTTAAGCAGGTGCCGAGCAAAGCGCGAAGTGATCTCATCTGTGCGGTGACCGGGGTTAAAAAGGTTGCGAAAGGGTGCATTAAACGCTGCCATGACCTTTCGCGAAATGGCACCTGTCCGTTACGGCAGAAACGGCCCAGCAAATGCACGCTTTCCGAGAAACTGCTTTACCGTTACTGAGGGGCTTCTCGGAGAAGGAATCGAAGTAACCAAACGTCACGCCACTGCGGCATGGACATTTGGCCATCAAAACAAGACAATAAGGTCATCTCCCTTCACAGGATGGTCGTGAGACACGACCAAGGAAATCTAATCCCTCCTTTGAGTTTTTAGGCTCAAGGGGAAGCCCGAGCATAGATAACTCCCCGCTTGAGCCTCGGGGGCTAGCTGTTGGGGATTGACTATTCACTAAAACGACCATTTCGCCCCTAGGGGTCCAAAAAGGCAACCGACCACACGGGCCCCTACGGAAGAAGCTCGGGAAACTTGCCCGAACGGCCAAAACATCCGAGCTTGGATGCTCGGGGATTCGCCCACGACCATGCTGGACTAATACGAACAAACACGCTCGTATGAGTTACACAGGTGGTCGGGAAACTTGGTCAAACCTTCAGAAAGGAAGGTGGCAACCAATCCGCCGGAGATCAAGGGAAGACGCACCCGAAATTCAAATAACGCACAGATCAAGGGGCGCTGGATCGTGGGCGCTACGGATATGGATGTGTGGCGTAAATCTAGGGGGTAGTTACCTTGTATGTATCTTCAGCTTCTGTATTTAAACCCCCCAAGAGCATCTGCAGGGGGGACTCTGAACCAAACATAAACACAATATACTAGACTAGGGCTATTATCTCGGCGGTGAGAGGCCCGAACTAGGATAAACACCATGCGTCTTTCTCACGTTTACACGTTGCTCGGACGATAGCCCCGGCTCGCACGAAGGGGCCCTGTTGATCCCTCGTTCAGCAAGTAAGCTCGGCGGGAGCCCGTTCTCCAATCGTCGACATGTCCCCTTTCATATAAACCCATATAACAAAAAGAACTAAGTATTGCTTACAGATGGCATCAATGTATAAAAATGACCATTATCATCACTGCCTCCATCATCATGCTCAGCCCATACCTCAACACTTTCATTGACAATATTCTCATGGTAGACGTCACCACCTAACATGAAAACTGTCATCAGTTAAATGGCGTGGAAGTTTTCAATAGCATATTGATGGGGGAACTCTGATAAGATTAAGAAAATTAGTGACAATGTATGAATCACACCTCCGTGATGTTTGCGTGAACTAAATTTAGCTAGCTCAATGTGCAAACAATCACCAGTATCGGGTTCAAAAACAGTTTCCTGAAATGGAATACAATTATAGATCAGTGACAATGACAATCAATCTTAAATAAATAGAAGCTGACTAGTTAGGAGTAGGGTAATGTATTGCTACTAAAGCATGGGAATTACTTTAGTTCACATCTATGTAAATTCAGGCTTTGGGGTTTTTGTTCCATGTAACCAGAGCAAGATTAATTTTATCTTACAGTTTGCCTTGACTTGCTACACTACTGTGAATTTGTGAAGTGGGCAAAATGTATCTGAGTAGAGTTGTGGATGCATTCAATTTCAACCAACTATGAAAGGAGTTCAGATGACATAACAAACAATGGTGGATATTATTCTTCAACAGATGTTTGCTAGTATAACTCACATATAGAGTGGTCATTACCGATGAGGCCACCTGATGAGTGAAGAATGACACGAAGGCAACCACTCGCGGCATAAGAATTATAATTCAGAAACAACATCAGGCAAACAATAATATGATGACATCTACGTAACGTAAAACACATCCATCCATCCAGTGAAAGTAGCAACCGATCTTCTCCTTGCTAGAACGCGTAGAGGTACCTATATTGTGCTCCACCCCTACAAGATTAGGTCTGGATAGCACAACAGAACCAGCCGAATCGAAGGGTTCCATGAGAGGGTTTAGTTTCAGAGAAGTACACGCAATAGGAATCGAGACTGGGGTGAGAGGGGAAGAGGAGAGGAGAGGGGGTACCTGGTTGCCGCGACCGGTGTACTCGAGGAGGCAGTGGTCGAAGACGAGGCGGCATGAGAAGATGTTGTGGATCTTGTGGGGCCTCATGCCAGGGGTGTCCTGCTACGAAGATCTTGAGGACTCCCTACCACTGCATGTCCGGGTGAGGGTGCGACGCGTACCCATAGTAGGGGTCGCCCGACGGCGTGGATGAGCTCGGGGAGCATTGAGGTCTGCGGAGTACGACCTAAGTTTAGGTGAGTGCCACGTAGGGTAAGGAATATATGGGCGACAGCATCTCTATCGGTTTTAGTAAGGATCCGATACAAATAACAAAATTTATCACTGTATGTTTTCTTTAGAAACCGATACAAATAAGACCTTATCACTATTAGTTTTCATTAGGAACCAATATAAATAAGAACGTTATCACTATAAGTTTTCATTAGGAGCCGATACAAATAAGAACTTTATCACTATCAGTTTTCATTAAGAACCGATAAAAATAACACTTATCACTATCGGTTTTTATTAGGAACCGATACAAATAAGAATTTTATCACTATCGGTTTTCATTAGGAACCGATAAAAATAAAAGCATGTAACCAGAGAAAGATTAATTTTCTCTTATAGTTTGCATTTAGGTTCTCTTAAAATTTTGGCTCAGATGATCAACATTTGACAAGTAAAAGCATGGGAATTCTTTTAGTTCACATTTATGCAAGTTCAGGCTTTGGATTTTTTGTTCCATGTAACCGGAGCAAAATTAGTTTTCTCTTACAGTTTGCATTGACGTGCTACACTACTGTGAGTCTGTGAAGTGGGTAAAATGTATCTTAGTAGAGTTGTGGAAACATTCAATTTCAACCCACTATGAAAGGAGTTCAGATCACATAACAAAGGATGGCGGATATTACATTCAATAAGAATCTTATCACTATCGATTTTCATTAGGAACTAATACAAATAACAACACTTATCACTAGCAATTTTCATTAGGAATCTATAAAAATAAGAAATTAGCACTATCGGTTTTCATTAGAAACCGATGCAAATAACAACACTTATCACTATCGGTTCTCATTAGGAACTGATACAAATAAGAACCTTATCACTATCGGTTCCAACCTAGGAACCAATTGTGATGTGCATTCTTCACATCACAATCGGTTCTTAGGATAGAATCGATTGTGATGTAGCACTAGACACATCACAATCGGTTCTAACATTCAAACTGATTGTAATGATTCCCAGCTAATTATTAGCACCCTCGCCAAATCTGCTATCACAATCAGTTTTTTCATGAAAAGTTGGGAACCGCCACAGATGAATCGATAGTGTTGTACCATTCTGTAGTAGTGTTGCCAGGTTAGTATATGTATGTTAGGAAAATTTGCTAAGGCTAATACTAAGTCGTTAAGCTAGTCTAGATCATGATCACCAAAATTAAATGCGGAAAAGAATCATTACTGACCCGAAGAAGTGGAAGCCATTAGGGTTTTGGTCGGTGATGACTTGAGCGTCGGTGCAGAAACGATGATGAGGAAAAAGACGTCACCGAGATTGACTCAGTGATGGCAGTAGCCTTTGTCAACCTAGCGCTAGTTCTTAAATCGGTTAGGTTTCGGGGATGAAGTTGAACTCGTGATTGAACCAACCGAACAAGAGCCAGCTTTTCCCCTTATTTTTCTAGCGCCGGCTGACAGGACCACAACCAATAGGTTGTTACGCTCCCGATCAAAGCACGAATGTGATTTGTGGTGGTTTAGGTCTGAGATTTTCGGGTTTCATTAGCTTGCTTGAGATTACCACTAACATTCTCCCACTTGATCGAAAGGTTAATAATATAAGTCCATACTCAACAGAACAACACACTAAGATAAAGTATTACAACGGTTAATAAAGGCACCGCTAAAACTCTAGTATATATAGTGTACAATTCTATCTCGATGGAATAATTACTTATTCTTAATGGGAGTTGGTTTGCTCTTATGGTCCTTATCTCCAAAATCAGAGGCTTTCCAATAAACCCATCCTGGCAACATGCTGTCGAAAGAGACTAGGTGGTAAGCCTTTAGTAAGCGGATCCGCAAGTATAGACTTAGTACTTATATGCTTGACATCAGTTTTTTGATCCTGGATTCTATCTTTCACAACATGTTACTTAATGTTAATGTGTTTGGCAGCACCACTTGACTTATTGTTACTCGAATAGAAAACTGCGGCCTTATTATCGCAGTATAATGTTAGTGGTTTACATATGCTGTCAATCACTCTTTCCGGGAATAAAGTTCTTAAGCCATATCGCCTGCCCGATAGCCTCATAATATACCACAAACTCAGCCTGCATCATTGATGATGTAGTAAGTGATTGTTTGGAGCTTTTCGATGAAATGGCTCCTCCCGCAAGTGTGAAGATATAACCTGATGTGGATTTCTTAGTATCTACACAACCCACAAAATCAGCCTCTTAATAACCCAGAACCTCAAGGTTAGCAGACTTCTTCTATGTGAGCATGAAATGCTTAGTGCCCTGCAAATAACGCAAGAATTTCTTAACAGCTTTCCAGTGGTCCAATCCTAGATTTGATTGATATCTGCCAAGCATCCCAGTTATAAATGCTAAATTAGGGCGAGTACAAACTTGAGCATACATAATGCTTCCGACAGCTGAAGCGTAAGGAATCCCCTTCATTTGATCAGTTTCTAATTGATTCCTTGGACATTTAAATGTTCCAAATTTATCGCCCTTTATAATAGGAGCAAGCGTGGTAGAGCAGTTATGCATATTATATCTCTTAAGCACTCTATCAATATATGCCTTTTGGGATAGGCCTAATACCTCTTTGGACCTATCTCGATGAATTTCAATACCCAAAACATAAGAGGCATCACCAAGATCCTTCATGTCAAAGTTAGCAGAGCGAAATCTTTTGGTCTCATACAGAATATCCTTATCGCTACTGGCCAATAAGATACCATCCACATAAAGCACTAAGATAGTAAAATTGCTCCCCTTAATCTTAATGTATATGCAATTGTCCACTTCATTTTCTTTGAAACAAAAATTTCTTATGGTCTTATCGAACTTAAGGTACTATTGTCTAGACGCTTGTTTCAATCCATAGATGGATTTCTTAAGTCTACATCCCATATGTTCCTTGCCTTCCACGACAAAGCCTTCTAGTTGAGCCATGTAAACATTCTCATGAAAGTCACCATTAAGGAACGCAGTTTTAACATCCATCTGATGTAGCTCTAAATCATAATGAGCAACGAGTGGCATAACAATTCTTAGCAAATCGTTCTTTGAGACGGGAGAGAAAGTATCAATATAATCAATCCCCTCTCTTTGTGTAAACCCTTTTGCTACAAGCCTTGCCTTGAATCTTTTGACATTTCCCTTAGAGTCATGCTTAGTTTTATGGACCCATCTAGAACCTACTATTTTGACTCCATCAGGAACTTCTGCTAGATCCCAGATATCATTAATGCTCATAGATTTTATTTCATCCTGCATGGCCTCAAGCCACTTGGATGAATCCTTAGTCATCATAGCCTCCTTAAATGATGTAGAATCATATACTTTCCCTATGTCATTTACATCTTCATTCATGTATACAATATAATCATTCGGGATGGCATACCTTCTTTCCCGCTGTGATCACCTTAGTGGTTCATTAGTTATCACAAAAGGCTGTTGAGGCTCATCATTAGGTGTTGTACTATTAATACCTGAATCCTCAGGTGGGGGCTCAACTCCAGGATTCTCAGCTGGAGGTATAACTCTATGAGATATAGGAACAATAGTCTCTTGGATGATCGGTAATGGTACATAAGTCCGAACCTCCTAAGATCTATTTTCCTAGCCTATGAGCTACCACTAATTTCATCGTTCTCTAAGAATACAACATGACGGGTTTCCTCAAATTTAGTAATCCGATCTGGGCAATAAAATTGATATCCCTTAGATCTTTCAGGATATCCAATAAAATGGCAACTTATTATCTTAGAATCTAATTTCCCAATATGTAAATTAAAGATTTTAGCTTTCGCAGGACAGCCCCATACACGTAAGTATTTTAAGCTCGGTTTCCTCGCAGTCCATAATTCATAAGGTGTCTTAGACACTAATTTACTAGGAACCCGATTAAGTATGTGTGCGGCTATCTTTAATGCTTCCATCCACAATCCAGTTGGTAAACTAGAGTAACTCATCAAGCTACACACCATATCCATAAGGGTGCTGTGGGATGACAGAAACAGGGGTCCCGCAAGAGGGACCTACACCCGGCTGGGCCTGACAGGCGGAATGGAAAGCCCAAAGCCAAGCAGCACCACGACGGGCCCAGAGGAGACCTTCGACTTGCTCCCCAAGACAACTCCCGGTCCTTCAAGGAAGCTTCGTGCCCCGCCCTAACAACCCGCCAGGGACGAGGCATGCGGTCTGACACTGCCAGAGGCCTCATGGGAAGCCGGAACTCGACAAGGCGGCAGGCGTGGGTCGGAGAAAGCATAACCTCCTCTCCAGGACATAGAGCGTGAAGGCGGATAAGGACAAGGGACATGTCGTCCAGGCCACCATGTTTAGGGCCCGGTGGCGCCCATCTATCATGTATTCTCCCCCCAGTATATAAGGGGAGGAGGGAAAAAACAAGAAGGGGGGGACCTGCTCTCTCTCGCTTGCTCTCTCTCTCTTGAACACACACAATACATCCAAGAACACAGGACTAGGGTATTATCTCCTCCGAGAGAGCCCGAACCTGTCTAAAACAGATTGCCCCAAGATCTCAGGTGTTACCATCAAGCTCAGATCCCGCACAAATCCCCTAGAATCACAAATCTTACTGCCGGCGAAACCGATCGTCGACAGTTGGCGCGCCAGGTAGGGGGCTTGTGTCAACATCTTCGTCAAGCTTGATGGCTGCGACGAGAGAAGTCTCCACAGTCTTCGCCCCGGGCCAGGTCTTCCGTTTCGGAAGCCTGACCTTCATCTCCAACGACCTCGGAAGCCTCTCTCTCTCCAAGGGAACCGCGCTACCACAAGGTGAGGTTTCGGCGATCCATCGTCACGACTTCAAGGCCGATCGGAAGGTCCCCTGTCTCGTACTCTAAAGTACCGGCGGGATCCAAGACCCGTTCACCGCGAGTCGCTCGAGGACGCCGAGGCACAAAGGGTGGGAGTTCTCACCGCCAAGCCACTCGGCACCCCGAGCGCCTAGGTTTGTCTTCTCAGACTCACCCACCTCGGGCCGGCCGAGTCAAGAAAGCCTAGAGAGCTGCTGGAATTTCCGTGAGTCTGTGGTGATCGAAGGCTCAGGCGGTCGCCGGCAGCCAGCTCGACACCTCGATCGCCGCCGATTTGGAAGGAGGCCGAGTGGCTGAGGCCGACGCTGCTGGCGTACTCCGGACCGCGCCGGGCTGTCAATGAAGACATACGCAAGCCAAGATGGGGACCAGGTGCTGTTGCACTCTACGCCAGGTAATATCGTCGCCTCCAAGACACTCCTGGATACCCTGACCCCTATGCTGGGGCCGGATGATCCAGCTGCCCCGATCATGGCCCAAGTAAAGGCCATGGTGACGGCGGCAGCTATCCAAAGATATCGAAACCGACCAGGCCGAAGGAGGCATCACGTGGTCGGCGAGGACTCAGATACCAAATGGCCAGGTCGGGAAGCCCGTCAGATACATCATGTTCTACCCCGCGGAGACGACTTGCGACATAGCATCAGCCGCGACCTCCGTTCAGACCTCGACGCCAGGCGCCGCGACCGAGAAAGGGAGGAACAACGCCGTCAAGCCGACGAATATGAGCGCTTCGGCATCCTTCCGCGAGGCCGCGAAGTACGCCAAGCGCGATCCCCTCCGCGTCGATCACCTCCCGGGGGGTATCGCGGAGTCATCGAAGGGTCCGTGCGTTACCCCCTCACCTACGCCGAGTGGTTTGGCCTGATGGATTTAATCCTAAAGGCATCACTAGGTTTGACGGTGAGAGAGACCTGCAGGCTTGGCTACAAGTATACGCCTGCAAATGTCAGGCCGGGGATCGAAAGTAATGGCAAACTACTTGCCGGTTACCTCTCGCCTGGCCCAAGCATGGCTCACGGACTTCCAGCGAACTCTATAGATTCCTGGGGAGATCTGTGTGAGCAGTTCATCTCAAATTTCCAAGGCACTTACGAGCGCCCAGGCACCCCTTGGGACCTATATCAGCTACACCAAAGGAGGAACGAATCCCTCCGGAGTTCGTCAAGCGCTTCATGAACAGGAAAAGCACCGTTCGACGCCACAGATGCGGTTGTGATAGCTGCCTTCCAGAAGAGTCGGCTGACCCGACCTCATCAAGAAGATGTCCCGGAAGCCACCCACGTCGGTCCGGAGCTGTTCGCCTAGCGGACCGTTACGCTTCAGCCTCCGAGGCTCTGGCGAACGACGCGATGAAGGGAAGGATCGATCTGAACCCCTCGGCGGAAAGAAAAGAAAGCGCAAGGGCGAAGAGCTAGTGGCGCCGCACGCCAACTCATCCTCGCGCTCTCAAAGAGGATGGATATGAGAAGGTCATGAACTCACTCTGCCCTTTCCATCCAAAGGGGAGGCATGCCGCCAAGGATTGTTTCACCCTAAAGAGGTTCGCCCGCGAGAGCAAGAGGCAGGCTGGACAAGGTCCGAGCGGTCATGCCGCCGGCAAACCGCCTCCCCCTGAAGCTGAGGAAGACTATCAGAAGTCGACCTCGAGCTTAACTACATATTCGGGGTTCACCAAGATATGAGTCCAAGCGGAAGCAAAGCTCACCGCCGGGACATCTATGCAAGAGAGCCGAGACCCCGATATGTCCGGTGGTCCGAGGTCGCAGTAACTTACGCATCGCACGGATCACCCAGATCGCGTCCCATTCCCCGGCAGATACCCTCTGGTCTTGGCGCCGGTTGTCCGCGGCATCAAGCTCAAAAGGGTGTTGATTGACGGTGGGAGCGGGCTCAACGTCCTCTTCGTGAAGACACTCGATGATATGGGGATCCCGCGGTCTGACCTCAAGCGCGGGTCGTCACCTTTTCATGGAGTGATACCCGGAACGTCGGCGATACCACTCGGGCAAATCACTCTACCAGTCACGTTCGGCGCAAGGGACAACTACCGGACGGAGAGCCTTAGCTTCGAGGTGGCAGATTTCGCGACAGCGTATCATGCCATCTTGGGGAGGCCAGCGCTGGCCAAGTTCATGGCGGTGCCCCACTACGCGTATCTAATGCTGAAAATGCCGGTCCGAAAGTGGTATTATCACTCGCGCGCGACGTTAAGGCGATCTTTCTCTTGCGACGAGGAGAGCTGCGAAATGGCCGAAGTCTCGAGGCGCTGGCGGTGGTCGGGAAAGAATTCGTCAAGAGGCGGATTTCGACAAGCGGAAGGCAGTATCCCTACCCGCAAGCTGCGTAACCGGGATCGGCCCCGAGGAAGGCACCAAAAGGATCCTCCTCGACCCGTCCGATCCGGCTCGAGCCGTTTCGATCGGGACAAGGCTCGGGGATGAATAGGAAGGCGCGCTCGTCACCTTTCTGCGGGCAAACCAAGACGTCTTTGCCTGGAAGCCGTCCGACATGCCCGGGGTTCCCAGGGAGGTGATCGAGCACGCACTTAATGTAAACCAATCCGCCAGGCCCGTCAAGCAAAGGTTACGATGGTTTGCTCAAGATCGTCGAGAAGCCATCAGAGAGGAGATCACAAAGCTGCTAGCCGCAGGTTTCATCAAAGAAGTGTATCATCCCGACTGGTTGGCGAACCCTGTACTCGGCCCGTAAGAAGAATAAAAGTCGGGCGATGTGTGTTGATTACACCGACCTCAACAAGGCTTGTCCGAAAGATCCCTTTGGTCTCCTCGTATCGATCGGTGGTAGACTCCACGCCGGATCTCGGTTACTCGACTTTACGGGCGCCTATTCAGGCTATCATCAGATTCGGCTTCGAGAGGAAGACTGCGAGAAGACTTCGTTTATCACTCCATTCGGAGCATATTGCTATATCACTATGCCGTTCGGGCTCAAGAATGCCGGCACAACGTATCGTGCCAGGTAACAGGGTGCTTTCACCATCGGCTCGGGCGCAATGTGGAAGCTTATGTGGATGATGTGGTAGTTAAAACGCAGACAGAGGACAGCCTCACCTCGACCGCCGAGACGTTCGCAAGTCCAAGGCGTTCGAGATGAAGCTAAACCCAGGAGAAGTGCGTTTTGAGTGCCCAACCGGATCATCACGGACAACGGCACCCGATTCAGAGTGAAGAATTCCAAGAATGGTGCGAAGGCGCCGGGATCAAGATCTGCCGCCTCGGTGGCTCACCCACGAAGCAATGGGCAGGTCGAGCGAGCTAACGGTCTGGTCCTTCAAGGCCTCAAGGCCAGGATCTTCGACCGCCTCAAACCATACGCCGCCCGATGGGTGAAGGAGCTACCGTCAGTACTCTGGGGACTCAGAACCACCCCCAGCCGAGCGACTGGCCAAACCCCCTTTTTTCTGGTCTATGGCGCAGAGGCGGTTCTGCCGACTGAGCTGGGATTCGAATCCCCGAGGGTTCGGAACTACAACGAAGCCGAGTCCGAGGGAAGCCGAATGGTGGAGCTTGATCAACTCGAGGAGGCTCGGAACGTTGCCGCCCTCGATCGGCTAAGTACCTCCAGGGACTTGGCGCTACCACTCGCAACGTCGAAATAGAACCTTTTCGTAAGGAGATCTGGTCCCGAGGAGGAACTGTAAAAGCGAGCTCAAGCTCTCTCCAATTTGGGAAGGTCCATACATCGCCCGTAAGACAACCCTACGGGTGCTTATCGACTTCCAGGCGAGAAGACGGCGAGGTTAGCGAATACTTGGAACGCCGAACAGCTCCGTCGCTTCTACGCGTGAGTTATGTATCCCACTCTTACACATTAAATAAAATAGTGGTCCGTCTTATTTTCTGAAGTTCTGTAATGCTAGCCCCGAGTGGTTATTACCCGATCGCGTAGCGCCTAACCCTGGTCGTGCCGATATAGAATGCACGGAAATAACAAACCACGATGAGCACAAAGCCTCGGCGGTTTATACCACAAGCACAACGGAACGGGTAGAAAGCACTAACCACTCGGGACTGCAATTCGCAGCGAGAATTTAACCAAGATTTGCCTGGTCGCGAATTTCTAACCGTCAAAAGCTCGAGCCCCAAATTTCTGCTGTCGGGTAATCGAGCAATCGACTAGAATGAGTTGATCGGCGGAACCACTAAGTTCGGGTTAAATGTGATAGGCACGAACTGGATAAAATTTCGCATTTCATTCCATAATGTTAATAATTTACATTGCTAATTTTCTTTTTCTTTTCTCGCTAAAAAAAAAAAAAAAAACTACCGTCGCTGCCGTTGGTACTCGCGTGTCTGGTCTTCTTGTGTCCGACGCCTTGTTGGGAGACCCGGAGGCGAGATCGCTGAGGTTAGTCGCGACTCCACGCGACCCAAAGCCGCGAGAATCTCCTCGTCAACCACTCACAAAGGGGTACAAGGCGGACGAGGGCCACGACGGCAAGGTAAATCGCGACGATCGCGACCAACCATCTCGAGGATGATCTCCGCCACCTCGTGGAGCCCGGTGCGACCTCCAACAAGGTGGCTACGGCGCGGCGTCCTCGCCGCTCCGTCCCTCCGCCTCCGCCTCGGTGTGAAAAAGTCAAGGTCTTCCCATGCTTCCGCCTCCTGGGTTGTGCAACATCCCGAAGAATCGATGGCGAAACAACGCCGCGAAGGACCAACGAACCTCCCGTAATAGACATGGAAGGAAGCTGGAAGAGGAAGGCGAAGGACAAGGCAAGAAGAAACGGGCGATCGCTCATTAGCGGTGACGCCCCATTTATAAGCCACCCCAGCCTCGGAAATTGAAGCATCTCAAAGGCAATCAAAACGCGCCACCTCACAATCAATGAAGCGCGAAAAACGAAGCGACAGTGCAAATACCGAAGAAGATCGGCGCATTGAACAAAATCAAGGAGAATTTCACCAGACACGTGTTGTAAGCAGTTCAAGCCCATTCGGCTTCCTCGCTTAATTACACCAGATTAAGCGCAAAAGCCCGGGGGCTGGAGAGCTAGCAAGTGATGCAAGCCTGGGGGCTAAACCACTCAGCCAGGTGGCCACAACGTAAGTCCCGACGCTCGAGAGCTGCACGCCAGCCTCTCGGAAAAGCGTGTCCGGGGCAAGAAAGCCACGGGCCAAGGCCCTAGCGTTTGGAAGCCATACCAGTCGGCTGAAGCCCACCCGGAAAGGCACAACAGGATCCGAAAGGCTACGGGCCTATATTCGGGTCTGAAGACCACTCAGCGGAAGATAATACAGGCAAATCATATTGAAGTAAGAAGACACGATATTTCAAACAAGGAGGGCGAGCACTCGGCATCAAGGCCCACGTCAAAGTCAGAATTCCAGATTTTCCAACAGGGCCTGCGATGCACCGGACACCTCTTCGAGGAGCGCGTTGGCCTTGTCTTCATCACAGGCAAAGCCTTCTTTCACAGCTTCGAGGTCAACTCTCGGATAATGAGACTTGACCACCGCCAATGCCTGGTTCGCACTCATTGCTGCGGACTCTCTGGCGTAAGCTCGATCTGTCGGCTCCTCCCGAGAGAAGTGGAACAACATCGTCCCCTGGCCCGGGCGTGACTCCTTCAATACGCAGAAGGTGCAGGACTGGCTCGCAGCGGCCTTGATTCAGTCCGGCCTGTTCGGCGGCGGCCATCTTCTCCTTGCACTCGCCACAAAGTCAAACAGCCATCAAGAGCACACCCGACGCCAAGTATGTTCAACCCAAGTCAAATAAATTTACCCTTCAGCTCCCGCTGCATCCTTTCCAGTCGACTCGAGCCGAGGCCAGAATTCTCTGAGGCCTCGGCCAGGCCCTCGGCTCAAGAATCGGTCGAGTCGCGCTCAAACACGAGTGTCATCATCCTCTCCAACCACCATCCAAAAGCATCCGAATCAGATTCGTGGGAGAATCTCACCTTCAAGCATATGCTCAAGCTTCGTCTTCTCCTCCCGGATCGCCATACACTCGCCACAAGCTCGTGGACTTCTTTCCACCTGTCCGCGCTACTGATCTCGTTGAGCTTGTCCTGCATCGCTTCGCTCCTTGAGCTTCGGGAGCACCTTCCGGAAAAACCGCGACCTTTGCTCCGAGTGCTCCCCATGTCCTAGGTAACAGGCGTAATCTCGAGGAGAAGTCACAGGCAAATGTGATTGAGGACAAGAAGCTCACCTCGACGAAGCGTGCTACACTGACGGTGAGCTCATAAAGCTCCGTCCGAGCCGCTCTCTCCATCTCGTCGTCCTCTTCCATCCCTTTCGGTCGGAACCCCTTCCCACCATACGGTCCGATTCGGGGCTTTGGCAGAGGACCAGCGGCGGTGGCTCTCGAGGCACTTCCTCCACTCAGGAGGCGGTGCCGGGTCGATCTCGTCGGCGGACGGGCCACCGGATGGTTCGACCGTTGGCCGCCGGCGCCGGTGGCGAAGCCCGGCGATCGCGGCGGCGGTGACCTAGTCGACGTGGCGGGGGCTCCTTGGGGAAGCCTCCGCTGGGCTCCTTTTCAGAGACCCTCCATAGGACGTCCACATCAGAGTCTGAATCGGCAAAAGGGAAGACACCTCAAAGACAGCAAGAATAACAAAGACAAGGATCGCCCAAAAGAATACCTCTTGGATTTCTTGAATTTCATCCTGTGTTTCATCCGAGGCCCAAGACCACTCGGAGGGAAGTTGGCGCCGCACTGGGCCGCCATCGACAGAAGGTCAGGCCCCGCGCTGCGATCCGGGTGCACCAGAGGTCGAAGGCCGACGAAAGATCGGCGACCTCCTCCGCCGACTCCGGTGCAGCTCGTCGATCGAGGTGTCGGCCGCTTCGCCGCTGGCGTGTCTCGAGAGAGGCCGACAAGCTGAGCGTCGAGAAGGAAGGACGCGCTCCTGAAAAGGAACGATCGCACCTGTTTGAATCACACATCAGTCAAAGAAATCATGGAACATCCTTTCGAGAGAATAGTGCACTCACAGAGGAGGAGGCCTTGCCATCGAAAATTTACGAGGCAGCCCCTGTTGGTGATTATTGTGCCGTGCAACGAAGAAATCAACTACCCGTCTTTGCCGCGCCTCCATCGACAGTCCACTTCCGACTCCCGTGGGGTCCAGAGGCCCGTTGTATTGGAACCCCAAATGGACTCTCTCCTTCAAGGGCTGCACTCGGCGCTTCACAAACTCGACCGCGATCCGGGGCCCGTCACCCTCGATTCTTCAGATCGTCAATCAATGCCGAAGCTCGGGACTTGCGCCAAACCTCCTCCGTCCGGGGTGTCGCTCCAGCATCGGGAAGCTTTAGGAGCACAGCCGGCAAAGGGGGCGAGGAAAGGATCAACGTTGGCACAATAGAACCACTCCCGCCTCCAACCTTTGAGGGAGGTCTTGAGAGGAACGACAAAATCTTTGTTTCTTGAGCCCTCCCGCAGCTGGAGCCCGGCACCCCCAACGACATTGGGAGCGGCCCGGTTCGGATGAGGCTTCAGCCAGAAGAAGGAGCGGAACAAATCCAAATGAGGACGTATCCCAAGATACGCCTCGCAGAGCTGGACGAAGATGGCAATGTGAAGAATCGAGTTGGGGTTCAAATTGATCAACTCGATTTAGAGAAGTGGAGGAGCCCCCGGAAGAAGGCGCTCCCAGGAATGCTAAGTCCCCGCCAGAAGAAGGACTCAAACACCACAATCTCATTCTCTAGAGGTGTGGGGTAAGGATCACCTGCGGCGGGACGGGCGGAGATCAACTCCAGCGGAGGGAGGACGCCGGCGGCGACCATCCCCTCCAAGCGGGACGTCGTCGTGATGGAAGTCTCCCACCCTGCCGGCGCAGGATCGGCGCTACCCTCCGATGACGAGGAAGACGACATGGCGAAGAAGAAGACCTGGTGGGAAGAACCGCCGCAAGCCAAGGGCGCGAAACCAGAAACCCTAAATCGCCAAGGGAGGTTTGAAGGTTTCGCAGCCGTGGAGGGGAAGGTGCGAGGAGGCCGTTGCTCCAACAAGGGTCCTTCCGACTTATAAGAAATGGGCCCCAATTTCCACCTCACGGTGGGAAGAAACGAGGGCCCTCCTGTTCACCTGCAGGCGAGATCCAGGGCACGCCCCACGACGGGCCAATAGCCTGCGTCACAAGAAAACGCGCCAGGTGTCAAACCTGGTCCAAAGTTTGGGATAAAGTGCGCCCCACGACGGGCACGAACGCCGGCCGCCACTAAGCTTGGGGCTGGGCACTTTCCGAACATCCTTCGACGGCACACCCCATAATTTGGGGTCAATTGCTGGTCATTTGTCTCACAATGCGATTGGGTGTCGCGGAGGATCTACAACCAACACGGTCTTGAGAATGCGCCCCATGAGGGTCTAAAGCATCTTGTAAGTAAGCGGCATGAGCATTACTCTGTATGACCAAGGTATGCCCCATGAGGGTCAACCGAGCGACAAGCCGGTTGCCGCGCGCCGTAAACGGGCGCGGGTACCGCCCCGGCCCCGAGCCAAAAAGACCAAGGTATGCCCCATGAGGGTCAGCCGAGCTACAAGCCGGTTGCCGCGCACCGTAAACGGGCGCGGGTACCACTCGGCCCCGAGCCAAAAAGACCAAGGTATGCCCCATGAGGGTCAGCCGAGCTACAAGCCGGTTGCGCCAAGACCGTAAATGGGCGCTGGTACCACTCGCCACGAGCCAAAAGACCAAGGTATGCCCCATGAGGGTCACCGAGCGACAAGCGGTTGCACAAGACCGTAAACGGGCGCGGGTACCACTCGGCCACGAGCCAAAAGACCAAGGTATGCCCCATGAGGGTCAGCCGAGCGACAAGCGGTTGTCACAAGACCGTAAGCGCGCGGGTACTACTCGCCACGAGCCAAAGACCAAGGTATGCCCCATGAGGGTCACCGAGCGACAAGCCGGTTGCGCGCGCCTTTATCAGCGCTGGTACCACTCGACCACGAGCCAAAGACCAAGGTATGCCCCATGAGGGTCACCGAGCGACAAGCCGGTTGCGCCAAGACCGTGAGCAGGCGCGGGTACCACTCGACCCACGAGCCAAAAGACCAAGGTATGCCCCATGAGGGTCGGCCGAGCGACAAGCGGTTGTCACAAGACCGTGAACGGGCGCGGGTATCACTCGACCATGAGCTAACCAACCACGGTGGCTTCATACTACAAGTTCTTTATGATCTCTCTCCGCATAATCCTCATGACAGGGTAAGGGACGGAAAGTCGATCCTAAAGCACTTGGGGGCTGCTGTGGGATGACAAACAGGGGTCCCGCAAGAGGGACCTACACTACTGGGCCTCGACAGCGGAATGGAAAGCCCAAAGCCAAGCAGACCACGACGGGCCCAGAGGAGACCTTCGACTTGCTCCCAAGACAACTCCCGGTCCTTCAAGGAAGCTTCGTGCCCCGCCTAACAACCCGCCAGGGACGAGGCATGCGATGCGACATCGCCAGAGGCTGCGGAAGCCGGAACTCGACAAGGCGGCAGGCGTGGGTCGGAGAAAGCATAACCTCCTCTCCAGGACATAGAGCGTGAAGGCGGATAAGGACAAGGGACATGTCATCCAGGCCACCATGTTTAGGGCCCGGTGGCGCCCATCTATCATGTATTCTCCCCCCAGTATATAAGGGGAGGAGGGAAAAAACAAGAAGGGGGGGACCTGCTCTCTCTCGCTTGCTCTCTCTCTCTTGAACACACACAATACATCCAAGAACACAGGACTAGGGTATTATCTCCTCCGAGAGAGCCCGAACCTGTCTAAAACAGATTGCCCCAGTATCCTGTGTTACCATCAAGCTCAGATCCCGCACAAATCCCCTAGAATCACAAATCTTACTGCCGGCGAAACCGATCGTCGACAGGTGCGGTTGCATCTTTCGGCTACTTCATTTTGCTGAGGTTCACCAGGTGTGGAATATTGGGCTACTATGCCATTTTTCGAAAGAAACATAGCAAATGCCCTTCGAAATGTGACCTAAATGACAGTGCCATAATTTCGATGAAGTCTCATCACCTAGACTTCTCTTTCGCTTATTTGTAACACCCCGACACCTAGTATACCACGAATGCCACCCAAATGATACTAGAAGCAACCAATAACACATATTTCACAATAAATTACAGCAACTACGCTAATTGCTTAACCAAAATTTCGGCAGCATATACTTTGTTTCTCCATGGTTTTTGTCAGGACCCGAATTTGCAAATTCAGACCCTCTGTGTATTTAGCACTAGTCCAGGATCACGCTAGTGCACACAGTTTCAACATTGGTAAATATCACAATCATAGTCAACGAAATAGTAAGTACTTTTATTTAAAATATCCAAACGGGTTGCTCGACCTTATGGTCAAGTTACAAGAGTATGCCACCCAGGGCGAAAACTTACTAAAAGAAATAACTGCAGCGAAAAATGAATTTCAACGACGTGGCGCCATCCAGTATACCACAGGCAACTGACTGAGCTCACCCCCTAGTTAGCTGGCTCCTGCTGGAACTCCTCCTCCAATGCAGGCGTGCTTCTTCTTCAACTGATGTTGTATTGTTGCAAGGGGTGAGTGCTTCTTCTCCCCATCCCCATGCGCCGCACCCTCCCATCCCCTCTCCCCTTTTCCCCATCTCCTCCTCCCTCTAGTCCTCCTCCTTCGGTAGGGTCGGTGAGAACAGTTATGACTAGTCCGGGGCTATTCTTTTGAGTAAGTCCTACATCGTGATTCCATCACCGAGGTGAATGGAAGCGAGTGATAGGCACCCTCCATCTTCGGGATGGAAGGGGGAAAAGGGTGCATGCCGACGGGTGTGCACTCAACCATACCGGTATGAGTATTCCAGGAGACATGTGCATTGCATTGCATGAATGAAATACATACATGAAGATGTTTATGAGATGATGATGAGAGTACTCATGAGATGCTCATGAGATGATTATCATGTTGTTTTAAAGGATGTATATTATGTTAACTATGATGTGTTGTGATATAACTGTGGAGACTGGGATGATGGTTTGTTGTCTTAATCCTTGTTGATCCATTACAATACACTTTGCTGAGTTATGAACTCACGCTTGTGTTTTATGTTGTTTGTTTATTTAGGTACAATGAAATCGGCGCGCGGGAAGGGAAATTAGCTACACTTCATCACGTAGCACTCATAATCTAGACAATTCACCCATTTCTATGGAAACATGGCAATAAGTTATGTTGATTTTGGTGTATGGATATTATGTGTGTTGGTTTCCCTCATGTGTGTCATGTGGGTCTTTGGAGCGATTTGTTTTATCATCCTAGTTTTAGTTGATGCTTACTCCATGATTATCATTGCTTGTTGTTATTCTAGTTGATGCTCATCTATTGTTGTCGATGCATATTGATATCTTGATTGATATATATATTGATATGATATTGTGATGTTCAAATTTATGCTAAAACAAAGGAGATGCTGCCGGAATTTTCCATTTAATGATGGTATTAATTGTTGTATGGTCTATGTTGGTGACATTCTGGGTTTAGTAGAAGCTGGGGTGTTACACGCGTGTTTAGGATTATTTATTGGTGGAGTGAACTGGGGATATGGAATATGTGACTTAGGGATTTTACGAAAGGTCTTTGTTGATTGCGCTGGAATAAAAGTGATGTGATGTGTTTTAAGCTTGGAATAACAAGTTGTACGAATGATGGGTCGTCATGGTTAGTAGACCAAAAGAAGATGTTGATATGTGTCTCATGTTGAGTTAACTGATAAGTTAATTGTGCTGAAGTTGTGAGGATGTGGTTCTCCTTATTGATTATCATAAGATAGATATGGTTTAAAGTTCGATGTTAATTTGACCAATAGTGGTTATGTGAATAGTCGAAGGTAATTAAATAAAGATTGGATGTTGTAACTTTTGTCAGAATTGATCGACTTTCCAGGATTTGATGAATATGAAATCCTTAATGGCTAAGAGTATTGGGATACTAGAAATAGTGTGATTCGAGTGGAACCTTCTTTTAAGGTTTATGGATTCAATCGATTGTATGATTTTCTGGGAGTGCATGCCTTTTGTTAAGACGTTCTAATTACTGGGCAATAGAACTCCCCTAGTTAAGTGGCATTTTTGCCAAGTCACGAACTTGACTTTGATGATTGGAAAGGAGGATGAAAGAGTAGTTTTGGGAATTAATCGGTTTGTGGATTCCAGATTATTGTGTGTTTTTGAGTCGTGCCAATCTTTGGGTTTTGGCTAATTTGTTTAGTTTATGCTATGAGTATGGATTTACATCCAAAAGTATTTGAGTGGATCGTGCTCCTTCGCGTCCAAACCGAATTATCCTTGGAAACAATATTTTGTGAAGCAAATGGACATAGTGGGTTGTGTCGGAAACCCTTGAGTTAAGCACTTAATTTGTAACTCTTTTGTGCCTAAAGTTGGATTTATTGGAAATTGTGTGTGGTGTTTGCGAGTGCTTAAAAAGGTGGATCTTATGAATGTTTCATAAGTGATTTTGTCGGTGCAGTGTTCTCTTCGGGAATGAGTTTCCCTTTCTCTTTGAGATAATTTGTGGCTGTTGTGGGTGCAGTTGTTTGACTTGAGAGTCGATGTTCTCATCCAAAAAAGTTGATTTTGGTTAAAATATGATGTTTTGTAAGTTTATCATGCAATTGATATTGGGTTGTGATGCGATGTGGTGTAAACTGTTAACTACGCTGTCATCATAATTTATATGAATTTTTGCAATCACTGTTGGTTATATATTTAATCATAAAAGAGTCGATGAGCCAGGTCGGTGAGAAAGTCATATACGAATATATGACTAATCCGGAGTGCTCTTGAAGAGCTTGCATTCATGTCATGAATCGAGATTTCCATTGCTCTCTAGCATGAAAAGAAAGAAAGAATGATTATGGTATTTTGGCTGTGGTGTAAGAGGTTTGAGTTTTGTGAGACCCCGGATCAGCTATCCGAAATCTCCTGTGTATTTCTGTACTAGTCCCAAATCAGTAGCTAGTACACATAGTCAATAGTGATACTTCATTGCCGAACATAACGAAATTGTAACATAAATATAAAGTATGGGCCACACGGCCACTTATTACAATACTCGGTCACGAGACCGGAGACACGACAGCGGAAGCAAAAAAAATGACAAAAAGTGAAAACCAAAAACACCACAGGCGACGACAAGACACGCACCTAGCTCTCTTGGCGATCTTCCTCGAATTCTTCGGAGTAGAACTCACCGTCCTCAACAGCGTCCTGGTAGTTTTCTGAGGATGACAATATGTGTAGCACGTGAGTACAGGAGTACTCAGCAAGTCGGGGAAAGTATGCATATGTGGGGCTTGCCAAGGAAGGCTTAATATGGTTCTTTTGCATAAAGCCAAGTTTCAACAAACCATACTTGTTAATAAGTTTCATAAAGCATATTTTAGTAATTCTTTTTAACAATTGAATTATGTAATATTTCAGTGAGGGTTCTATCCACCATCACCAATATAAGGGCTCTATCCGCCACAGTTTAAAAGATCATGATTAATCATACATGACTCTATCCGTCATGACATAAAACAGGTTCCATCTACCTGGTTGGCTCAATCCGCCAATTAAATATCCGAGAGTTCTAACCACTCCCGAATCCCAAAACCTCATTTTATTTTCAAAACCAAAACCAAAGTCTACCAGTATGAAAGCATTCTTTGCTTTGCCCTTGACCGTAGGTGCGGCTATTCGAATAGTTTTAACTCTGCAGAGGTGTACAGCTTTACCCACAAGACACGATCAACTCTTAATGCCATGCAATTAACACAGTTCCTTTGGTGTGTCAGTAGAGAGATCATGGCAAGGCCTTTACAATGTATACGCCTAACCCGACTCACCCGCTGAGGTTTCACCACTGTTAGGGTTCTATCTACCCAGTACAGAAGCCCCCTCTTGCGCCGTGTGGGGAGTACAACTTGCCTCTATCTGGCACCCACATTCCACCAACTAGCAAGTCTAAGTTAGGTTTCTACAAATTATTTAGCTAGGTCGTACCATGTTAGACATGTGGTAGTACGGTTATGCTTAGAATGGACAATCATAAGCGTCGGTCCTTAATTGACTTGGGGCGGCACTTGCACAATGCAAACTAGTGCTCAATCCGCACCCACCCGACAATCCAATCCGCCCAAGTCCAAATCATTTTTCCTTTTCTTTTTATTTTATAAAATAGTACCAAATCTTTATAATAATTTCCAAATCATACTTTAAGTCCTCACTTTTGTATAATCCCACCCATGGGTCATTTTCATCAATGTTGGCCCCAAGCAATTCTATCGTACTACTCAACAAAGGTCACCATATAGGGTATACATGGCATAGCAAATGTCCTAGGGTTACAAATAAACATGGATGTCAATAACAAAGGAGGTATTCACAAATTGGATTAACTACTCATCTATATTTGACATACGATGATAAACATAGCCATGCAAGTTTTTAAAACATGTTAAAACATTTGCAATTGTAGGATCAAAATGCGTCAAGGGACTTGCCTTCGGTCGCAGCGATGGTGTCGAAACCTTGGAGTTCGGCGGCGGGGTCGGCGGACTCGGACGGCTCTTCGGCTACGCGCAAAACGAGACAACAAATAAATAACCAGAAAATAAATAAAATCCAAAAATTATAAAAGTAGTACTGGCAGGAAGGTATTGAATTTAGATGAATTTAGGAACTTGAACGGAGCGAATCGGAGGTCGGACGGAAAAGATATGAGCATCCGAAGTTTAGAAAATCAGGAAAATACGAAATTCGGGAATATTCCCGGAATCTTTCTTTTTAGGGCTGATTTTTGGATTTAGGATCTCTATGCCATGTGGGGCCCAAATGTCATAGACATGGGGTTTTTCCCCATGGCTCCCATGGCCATGAAACAGGGAGCTTGAAGCTCCATGGGGAATCGGCGAGAGGCTGCGGGCGGGCGAGTGGCGTGGGAGCCGGCCGGAGGCGGCGGCTCGGCCAGGCGGCGAGGCGGCGCTGGGCGGCTCTGGCGTGGTCAGAGGCGGCGTGCCGGTGGCCAGCGGCCCCAAGCTAACCCGTCGGCTGGTCGGCGCGTAGCAAGGAGGCGACAAGTAGCGGCGCGGCCTCGCCGGCGGTGAGTGGCGGCGGCAATGGACCGGGGGGGCGGCGACGGATGGCCGAAGGTCCGGCGACAGCGACACATGGCCGGCGGCGAGCGCATGGGTGGAGCAAGAAAATAGAGAGCTCTACCATTCCAAAAATTGGAAATTTTCCCTAAAAATTGAAACAGCCTCAACCACTAATTGATGAAACCTCTCAAGCACATCTAGAGGGACTCACACTTGCAAGGATTTGATCAATTGCTCGTTGGAGAAGACAAATTCGACGAAGAACGGAGATTCGGCCGAAGCGACAAAAACACGAAATTCGTCGCCAAACTTCAATGAAACCTACAATTGATGGATGAATTAGAATCTAGACACCCATGCTAACACGAGGAAACAACCGGAACGGAGAATGAACCACCGAAGGGGAAGCTATGGGGATGAACTCGAAGAACACGAAAACTCAGCGTTCCTCGGCGGTTTCTTCGATCTAGCGACCGGACGAGTTGGAGATGCAAAGGGTGAGTGCTACCACCGGGAAGAGGGTTCTAATACGGAGCAATGAGAGGTGGAAGCACGCGAAATGGAGTTGAAACGACCGATTTATTGCCATAATGGTCATTTTTGGTTTTGGAACGATTGTTCAAATTCCGGCGAGATCTCGGGCTCATGATGGTGGGGATGGAAAGAGCTCATCGCTACGGATTCAACGGACCCGGCCGTTCGCGAATCGGAGCCTTGATGGAGGAGTTATGGCCATTTGAATGGGAGGAACAAGTATGGAATGCTTGAAGTCCATTGTTCTGGCAAGAACCATCGGGCATGACCAACCAAGGTTAGGGATGATGAATAGTGTCACCATGTGTCACCTCGTGGTTGGCCGAGGTTTATGCGAACGTGACGCCCTAGACAAAAATTAGCAAAAATGGTCTAAAAATTCTGGAAAAATTCCTAGAACCAATTTGGAATATTTGGAACCCAATAAAATTAGTTTAGTAGAATTTGGATGAAATTTGTGGATTTGAATATTCTGGAGTGAATAGCAGGCATTAAACAAAAGCCGCGCGAGATAAAATACCAGAGAGCTTCCAAAAATCTTGGAAAAATTCCCAAAATGTTTTTAGAATATTTGGGACCTAATGCAATAGGTTCCATGAGTTTTGGAGCATTTTTGGACTCGGGTGAAATTTCTGCAATCGACTGAGGCAGGAAAGTTCGATCTTCGAACTAAGTTTAATTGAATTCCGACATTGGATGGATAGGAATGCCAGGTTAAATTAAACACCAAAGAAACTCCAATTTTTGAATTTACTTAATTTAAATTAGATTTTTTCAGAACGCGAAACTGAGACTGTTACAAGTTTCCTTTGCGTTTTGGCTTAGGAAAACAAAATGAGTGCTTTTTGGGTTGTTGTCGAATTCTTCCAAAAGTTGATTTTTTTGCGCATTGGATTCAAATTGATGCATGTGGATCAATTAGGTTCAAAGGAATTGTACTTCTTTTGTATTCTAGATGGGGTTAAGAATGTTCATGGTTTATGGTTGAGTATACTAAAGATTTATACTCTTGGGCTTGATTGCTAAGTGAAACCTTGTGAGGGCGAGACCCTCTTAAGAAAGGAACCAATTGTGGTTTGGTAAGGTTTTACAGTCCTAGCTTGGGCTAGGTGCTGGACATTAGTGATATAAGGGTGGATTATGATGGAGGTTGATGATGTCTCGGTTCAATTTTCATTAAGAGTATCGATTGGTGGAAGTGAAGATGATAGTAATTCTGTTGATAAATGTTCTGTCGTGAACAATTGTCTTAGCTAATTTTCTCTGGGTATGAGATATGCTTGGGGAGGATAGAATGAAATTATAGCGTGATTGCGAATTGGAAAGGCAGTTGTGCCGTCGTGAGTTATTTCTTTCAATGGCATTTTTGGTAATGGTTCGTTTGATGGAGAGGGATATCAATTGCAAGGGTTGAAAACTAGTGTTTTTCTTGGTTCTAGGGGGGTCACATTTAGAACCCCAATTATTAATAAGATACCATTAGTGATTTGGGTTAGAGAGGTTGTTAAGAGTGTAGGATCGATGTATACGAATATAGCAATCAGAGGGGGGGTGAATGATTGTGCGAAAGCTAAAACCAAATTTTTGGTCCACTAAAAGTTCACCTGTAACACCCCAATTTTTGCTTTACATAAATTTAAATGAAATCTTTCACTTTGGTGAATTTTTGGAATTTTTTGGAATTTATTTGGATTTAATTTGAATTTATTCCCTTTTGAAATAATTAAAGAATTAAAAGTTATAAATAAAATTTTGTTGGAAATATTTTATTTGAGTCCAAAATGTCTCAAAGTATTTTCCAGAATTTTTCTAGAATTTTTCTGAGTATTTTGCTATTTTTCTTGATTTATTTGAATTTCTAGAAATTAATTTGAATATTAAATCGCCGGAAAATGCCGAGTGGGTTTGTACTGTTCCTCCGACCGAGCCCGAGTCAGACTCGAGTCCAAGTCTGACTCGAACCCGACCCAGCCCTAACCGCTCCACCGTTGGATCTCGATCCACCGGTTGAAATTGCGCCGCGTCACCCTCTCCGTGTCCTCGTCGGACTACGCTGCCGCAGCCGAGTGGGCTGCGTTTCGCGCAAGTTTCACGGAAGCCGAGGCCCCTATTTAATGCGCCGCCGCCGCCATCGTGATGCCCTCTTCCGTGCGCACCCGTAGCCCTAACCCACCGAGCTCGAGCCGCCGCCGTTCGCCCACTAGAGCTCACCGAAGTTGGATTCGTGCTCCGCCGCGGTTTTCCGTTGATTCCGTAGCCGTCCGCCGTCCTCCGCCGTCACCGAGCCCAGATCCGGAATCCTCGCGTCGAGGCGCACCCGTGGAGACCACTCACCCCGCCGGAACCGCACCGCAACGCCGTTGGGCTCGTCATCGTCTTCGTCTCCAGCAACCTCTGCTCCGTCGCGCCATCGCCGGAACCGTGAGCTTTCTCAACCATTGGATCTTCATCGCACGGCCAGGATTCGTCCACGTCACCGCAGGTCAGCCTCACGTGTTACTCCTTTAGATCTAATCCCAACCATTGGATCTACATCCAACGGCTTAGATTAAGCCACGTAGCCATAACTGCACCGTGCCTAGATCTATTCTCAACCGTTAGATCTAGATCGTACGGTTAGGGTCAGCCGCGTTGTAGCGTTTAGATGCGATCCCTGCCGTTCGATCGAAATTGAACGGCGTAGATTGAGCCACGTGTCGCCACCCGGGTCATGCCACACCACCCCATGGTGAGGCGATACCCGATCGGATCTGGACCGTCCGATCTAAATCGTACAGTCCAGAATAGCCGCGTTGCACCGCAACGTGTGGAATTAGATCCGATCTGGGCCGTTGGATTTCAAATCAATGGCCAAGATCAAGCCACGTGTCTGGGAGTTGGACCGGCGCAGTCAGCCGCGGTCGCCGCTGACGTCACACGTCAGCGTGGGGCCCGCGTGTCAGCGGCTGGCCAACGGCTCCATGTCGTCATCCGTGACGTCACGCTGACGTCACGGTGGGGCCCGCGTGTCAGTACCGTGTGGCCGAGGCGCGGTGACGTCACGCTGACGTCACCCGAGGGGTCCCACATGCTAGTGAGACACGTGCCCATGAGCCGAGTCCACGGTGGACCAAAACCGAGCCGTGGACCTAGTCCATGGACCCGCTGATGTCATGCTGATGTCATAATTTGATTTTTCAATAGAAAAATAATTCGGTGGAAAATCAAATCCCACGCTGACGTCATGCTGACGTCATAAATCGGATTTTTCAATAGAAAAATAAATGAATTAATTCGGTTTATTGATTTATTTGAATTTTCAAACTTCAAATGCTTATAACTTTTGTGTTTCAACTCCGATTTGAATGATTCTAATTTCTAAATTTTTATAAAAATGAGATCTACTTAAATATGAATTTTAATTAATTTTTGAATATGAAATTTTCTCTATTTTTATTTAATTAGTAGATTCTTTAAACTTTAAACGATTATAACTTTTGCATTTTAACTCCGTTTTGGGCGATTCAAATTTCTAAAAATTTGTAAAATTATGCTCTTCCTGTTTGTGGATTCTATTTGAATTTTTGAGCAATGTGTATGTACTGTTTTATTTATTTATTGCTATTTGCACGCGTTACGAGTTGACATTGAAGTACCCGAGGGCTTCGAAGGTTAAGTGTTGACCCAGGAGCCAGCTCAAGACCAAGAACAAGTACTCTTTGAAGGCAAGTTGTGCTTTGACCATGTTGACCCCATTCTTTTGAAATTATGTTGTTTCAAAGTATTGCATGCTATTTAATTAGAATTTATGTTGATTAATTCTGGGATTAGTTAAATACCTAGTTGCTGTATGACACATTGTTGTATATAATTGTATGCCATGAACCCCTTATCACCCTAGTTGTGGAATAATTAGTTGGACATTATTAAATTGCCAACATGGGTAATTAGACCATTGTAGTATGTTGCTTAGACCTGCCACGTAGTCACAACATGATTTTGGATAATTACATGTTAACATTGACTTAATGACATATGTAACATGTTTTTGAGAAGTGTCATGTGTTATTGATGTTGTTATCGATGTCACGTGGTGCATGGTAATCAACTGGGGTTTGATAAATAGATTTAGACCGGGGCATGTGACAAGAATGATAGGGTGGGCCAGTTGTGGCACCGGGGAAGTTGATTTGGTTCTTCAGGTAGTTTTGCCCTGGTCATCCTAAGGACTTAACCTTGCAAGCCTTTGATCTGAGTCAAGCGTGCAACCACATGTCCGCAATGGGACAGACCTAGTTGAGTAAGTTACTAATAACTTGCATGTGGTACCTCGGGGTGTCAACTATACCTTTTGTGTAGCTTGAAAGGGGAGCGTACCAGTGCTATGGCATGGTACCCGTCCAACGGTATGTCTGTCCAATATTTCACCTCCGTTAAGGGAAGGGATGGTGTATGACAGAAGCCGGAGAGGTTCACTTGTTTTGTTTGCGGTCTCTGAAACACTTTGTTACGATCACTCGCCTTTGTGGCGTTTGACTGTATCTTGTGGGTAAAGTGCATAACCTCTGCAGAGTGTAAAATCTATAAGAATAGCCAAGTCCGCGGCACTGGACATTGCTCGGGGATTACAGTCAAGGGTTAGACTTTCATGAAAACAACTTGGACTTGGAAAGTTTGGTTGGGTTAAATGATGACGTTGTTCGAAATGTGGATTAGGAAAGGAAAAGTGTTTACTTAACTCTTGGAAAAGTTATTGATATAATCCTTTACACTTACTGCTTTCGAATCTACTTATGCTACTTGTAAAATTACTGTTTACTGCAAATGTTCCTGTTAGCCTATCCTTTGTAATAAGCCATGCATATAGAACATTAGCTGCATTCTGTGCATGATTTGCTGAGTACCAATTACTCACCCTTGCCACAACACATCATCAGTTGAAGGAGAAGCGACACCAGCTTTGGAAGAAGAACTTCAAGAGGAGCCGTCTACTTAGGGAGCGAGCCCAGTCAGTTGCCTGTGGTATACTGGATGGCGCCACGTTGATGCTTTTATTCCACTACAATTTATTTCCTTAATAAGTTTTCGACCTGTGTGGCGTACTCTTGTAACTTGACCATAAGGTCGAGCAACAAGTTTGGTTATCTTAATTAAAGTACTTTATTACTATCGATGTGTATGATTGTGATATTTACCGATGTTGAGACTGTGTGCACTAGCGTGATCCTGGACTAGTGCTGAATACACAGAGGGTCCGGATTTGCATAATCGGGTCCCGACATCACCCCAAAATGGATCCAAATAATTGCCTCGTATTCGACAAAAACAGATTGATAGACGTTCAGTAAAACATGAATTCCTAGAGATCCAACCGTCGGATTGATATGAAATTTGGACATAAGAAACTAGATTCTAATATAAATCAAACCCAAAAAGAATCAGCTCGATCGGACTTACGGATAAAAAGTTATGAACCTCGCAAGCTTGCTGTGACAGAACATGACGAAAACAAATCTAATCAAACCTTGTAGACTAACCAAGAACGACAAAAGATTAATCAACTAAACTTTGAGGAACCCTAAATCAATACCCTAGAAAGGTTTTTGATGGATCAAATCAAGATGAAACTCAAAGAACAAAAACCAATCTAGAACCAGAACAAGCATGCAAACAAGAGCCAAAACAGGAAACACTGTAGCAACGCGTGCACTGTAGCTTCGCGATTACTGTAGCACGCAAATTATATGGAAGAATTGATCTTTATTTCTTTTTGTCTAAAGTACTCCAATCAAAATAGTACAATCCCTAAAGCTCTAATTGATGCCCTTCAACAGGAGACAACCCCTCCTATTTAAAGGAGCAAAACACAAGGAGTCCTGAATACAATCCCTACTCCTAATCCTAGGAGTCCCACTCCTAATCCTAGAAGGAGTATGTATTCAACACAACTCCACTTGGCCCAACCTAGCCAAATACAACTCTTGCACGCATATGGCAACCCAACCATACCCACATGACTAACAACTCTTGCACGCGTATGGCCACCATGCCATACTCACGTGACTAACCATTCTTCATGTGCACCATTCTCTTAGCCCGAACGTCCCGCATGACATCCTTGACCACCAAGACCTCAGTTCCTCCCTGAACCTAGTCCCGAACCTCAGTTCCTCCATGAACCTAGTTCTGGTCCCGTCATCAACCATGTTCGTCCTTGAGCAATACCTGCACATGAGCAAACAAGAAACGAATCCAAGCATAAGTCCACGACTTGACTCAAAGTCAATCCATGTAACTACTCACACGAGCATTGCATAAAGTCCACTTCAAAACAAACATCATAAAATTCTCACAAATTTCATAATCTCAAATTCAAACAAAAATTCAATTCAAAAATTGTTCAAAACCCTAATCGAGCAAAAGACCATTCACAACGGACCTAAGATTTGGTCTGGCGTGTAGTAGAAACAGCCGTAAAAAATGCAGTTCACCACGGACCAACAATTTGGTCTGGCGTAGATGTGAGAAACGGTCCGGCGTAGATGTGAAACTTACTGTTTTTGTGAAATTCAGTCCGACGCTAAAAGAGAAACACTGTTTGTTGTCAATTTGTCAAACACATGCACAAACACATTTTGCAAATTCAATTCTTAAGCCAATTTTTCAGCACATGATTTCACAGAGAGAGATGTGATTCGTGTTGATTGTGCCATCTTGAGTTTAATGAAATGTGGTAGACAGGTTGACAAATAAGATTAAGATTTTGTGAATGAAGTTCAAAAGGGAATTTAGAGTTGAGTTTGAATATTGGCTTTATGTTCTTCGGAAGGAAATTACGGATTATATGGGTTGTACCTGCAATGCCAAAAGGGAAGTTGTTCTGAATTCATCAGGTTGTTTGCGATAGTAGTATGAAGTGTTTAACGTGAGGATTTGGGTGTATTAAGTAATTTTATTGAGCTCTTTAGTGGGTGAAATCAAGGATTTCGGTTGAGGAGAATTCTCGTGGAACTCCTTGTTCGGGAAGTTCTATTGAAACGAAATGTGGAACTGTGAGAGGCTGTACTTAGTTGAGCTAAGTCAACTCTTTATCGCTAAGTGTTGGTTTTGGGAATTTGTTTGTCGTTTGGTTTTGTTTGAGTCTTTGCATGGATGTTTGTGTTCCAAATGAGTCTTTAGTCCCTTGGGAACTTTGTTTTGTTTTGTTTTTGGCGTTCTTCGGATTCGAGGTCGAATCCTGTTAAGGGGGAGAGAATGTGACATTATGGAATGTGACAATATAGTATACGGCATTACGGTACGACTTTTGATTGTGTTTTTTGGGCCGTTTCCGGGTGTTTGGGCTCTTCTTGGTGAGTTTGGGCCTTGGGGGAATTAGTTTGGGCCTTGGGGGATATTTTTGGGCTATAGGTGGAGGTCCATGGCCCACGTGGGGGAGGAAGGGGGCAGAAAACCTGCCTCCCATGCGCCCCCCACCTCCTCCCCTCCCACACCTAGCCGCCCTCCTCCATGTGCCTTGCGCCTCCCGCCTTAGGGTCTCCCCTACCTAGCCGCCACCCTCCCCTCCCCTAGCAGCCCCTCACCTCTCTTTCACCAGTGTTCTTCATTTCCTCGCTTTTCGGATCAACGGTCCGGAGATCTCCGGAGATTCGCTGCGGTTCCGGAGGAAGGAGCGGCCAGAAGGAAGAAAGGATTTCGTCGTCGTTCGATTCTCCAAGAAGAGGTAACGAATCGTGGTTCTTTTGTGGTGGTCTAGGTGCTACTAGATGGGAGACTTCATGCCAGAACTCTCTTTTGGGTGCTGTGATTTGATGGGTTAAGTTGGATTCTAGATTTGTCTCGCGAGTGTCTCTCGGCTAGGTTTGACAGTCGAAGTTGGGACGCGTTTTAAGGATTTTAGAGTCATGATATGGTTGGTTGGCTGTTACGAACGTTGTAAGTAATTGAAATACCTTTAATTGGGCACAAAAAACGCTAAGTTTCGTTCAGCCGTTTAGAAGTTATGGTCGATTTACCGAGTGTTGTCCAATCTGTGATGTGATTGAGACAGATTGTGTTCAACTGTAGATTAGAGGATTTTAGGGGCCGAATCAGTTTTCGCGTATAGTTAGAAAAGGTTGGGAAATTTCCTAAGGTTAGAGAAAATGTACTTGTTTACCTGATTTGGAGTTTTAGAACTCATGTTATGCTTATTGGAAGCCTACTGTCCCGTTGGACAGATTCTCTATTTTTCGGGTTTTAGGAGTGGGTTGTGAAGTCGATGTAGCTGATAGTTCTTGTGTTGTTTTGTGGGCATGTTGTTGAGTGTATTATGTGACCCCGGTAGTGTCGTCAACATCTTGCCACTCCGTCTCGCGAGGTTGAAGGCAAGTGTGTTGTAGTGGTTGTGGCTTGGGTGGCCATATTACTTTGTTACGCGTAGCTTATCCATGTGCTAGATTAAGTTGCCATGTTTGATACTTGCATGTGATATGATGAATATATATTTCGTTAAATGGCTGTGCAATTGTGAAATCGAGTTTATATGTAAGTTATTCATGTTTGTGGCATATGTGCATGCATAACAGAAGAGGCGACCCATTCTGATGAGGGCCTCTGTGTTCACACGTAGTGAACACAAAAGACCTACCTCGTAGTCCCATCCACAGTGGTGAATGGGTGCGAGTCAGTAAGAGTAGACACCCTCCACGGGATGGAAGGGAAAGAGGGTGCACACCGACGGGTGTGCACTCGGCAATACCGGTATGTGCTAAGCAAAGAGGCATGATGCATTGCATTGCATTGCATAAATGAGAATATGAATGACAAAGTATATGAGAATGTGATTGAGGAAGTTTTCATGGATTGTTTTCCATGGTTGGTAATCGGTATGTCGTATGTATGTGAATTGTTATTGTTTTGTAGCATTGCAATACAGTTTGCTGAGTGATGAACTCACGCTTGTTATTTAATGTTTTTTAGGTACCTTGAATCCGACATGTGGGAAAGGGAGCTAGATACACGTCTTCACATAGCGATACACACATAAACAATTCATGCCCCTTTCTGAGATGTGTTGTTTACGTTATGATTTTAGTGCCTTGTTAGTTGTTTTGAATAATTGTTCATTCCTTATTGGATTATGTGATGGTTAGATTATGTGTTGGATTTGGAACACTGCTGCAATCCTTGTCGTTATGTTAATGTTGTCTCCCATTATGCTAATTTGTTATGCGATTATTGTTGATGCTTAAAACCATGGAAAAACAGAGTTTATGCTGCCGAGATTTTGGTTTAAATCATTAGTATAGCTGCTGTAATTTACTCTTAAAGATGTTATTTGGTTGTTGTTTTTATCCTTTGTGGTGACATTCTGGGTACACTCGATGCCGGCGTGTTACAATAGCATTCGGCAAAACTCCTGCTCCCGGACGGGAACTGGCCTCCAGCTTGCAGCGTTGTTGTAACACCCTACAAATCTAAACTGTCGTACAAGAAAATTTCGACAGCATCTCTCCTAAAATTAGGACAAAACGGAAGCGACAACAAGATTCATAATAACCATTATAAACAGGAATAACATAAAAGCATCAATACTAGAGATAACAAGTCTAAATCAACCAGAAAACAAACATAAACGTAAAACAGCTCCAAAGAGGACATCAACAGGTCTATGATTAATAAAATTTCAGCAAGCTAATGAATTATTAAATGCACTAGTCCATGTGATTCGTGATGACCCCGGAGGGTTGATTGTGCTACTAAGCCCACCCTTCAAGCTTACGACTCGCGAGAACTACCTGAAAACAACAAAATAACAAGGGGTGAGATTGGGTAATCTCAGCAAGCGGAACAACTTCTAACGAATAACACAGCCACAGTAAAACTAGCATACCAAATTCCTCATGTCCAATACCACGTTATAGAGTCCACACAACCTCAGTAAAATGCATATGATTGTGCACATGCTTATGCCATGATCCTCCTCACCGTGCCCTTTCTCAGGAACACACGGTGTTGTACTGCAGATTTGCCGCGACGCTTAAGCGTCGACAAACTTCCAATGCATGATTATGCAGTTAATGCTTCATGCATAAATACATTCATAACTTCCCACTCTGAATTCACATGCTTGCATACCATCAAATAACATGGATAGAATGCGAACATCATTGAGATAGAATATCTCCACAATTCATCTTGCAAACAACATCTTTCTTCATTCTTACTCATGATTCAAAAGCCAAACAACCACATCACAATGCAGTATAGGATATTGTAATCTCATAAACAAGTAGTTAAACCATGTAGGTGTGCTGCAATTAAGGTTTATATTGAAGACGAAACAAATAGCGAGTTATAGTTTAGCAAGACCGCTACTTCCACTTGCCTTTACCAACGTGGATGACGAACCTAGTTGCGTCCAGAAAGGGCACCACCTGTACAAGTATTATTTCAGTACATAGCGACATCACAAATGATCACACAACTCGAACACACGCTTGCTAATCCCCGTTCCCTTCTTAAGCGCCAAAAACCCCAATCTGTCCGGGTCAAACAGCATCACCCTCTCTTCACAATTTCGTATCTTTTTTTATACAGATCATAAAAATACAAAAAAATTACAGTAGCTAGATATTGACGAGATCTACAACTTTCATGAAGATCACAAATTTCAATTCCACTGTTAAATATGCCTAAACAAACGTCCAACACAGTGGACAAAATCTGTTTCCAGATTCTGTCCGTCATCTTGAAACAGCGATAACTATCACACCGACGCCCCAAAAATTCTTAAAAAATTACATAAGCTATATCTCGACGTTATCTACAACTTTCTAGTTATAGGTTTTTGCAGGAAAAATCGTCTATGCCACGTAAAACGCGAAACAATCCGCACTGCACAATCTCCCCATCCAAAAACAGCACCACGTGAACATCTACCCTTCTCCCCCATCAAGATCCATCTAAATCCCTCACCACCAGATCTAATACACTCCTAATCCCTAGGTAGAATAGGGGTAAAATATTGGGAATTTTACCTTAAGTTCTCCCTTGAGAACCTACGAAAAACGCGCGACGATTCCCGAAACGGAAATCTGCTCGTCCTCCACGCCTCCACGGATCCTCTTCTCGCTTGCTCCTTCGCGTTTCGCGGTGGATCTTGAGCCACCACACAAGGGGAGGAAGAGGAGGGGTGGTGTGGCTGCTAGGGGAGGAAGGGGGGCGCCCTAGGGCTTTGGGGGGGGTGACACCCCGGTTATATGGTGGGCCGGCCCACTAGGGGAAAAGAGAGAGAGGGGGGGAGGGGATTCGTAGCCCAGGCCCAGGTTTTCCTCGGCCCACTGTTTCTAGCCCGACAACTCCAAATTTAATATTAATACGCCGGATAAACTTCAATTATTTCATCCCCCGACAAATCCTTCATTCCTCTCCCGAAACAAAACCAGGAAAAGGAACCCTAGAATCACTCTGACGCTCTAAGGCATCACATTCTCCCCTCCTTAAAAGGATTCGTCCCCGAATCTACTCCTCTTTGCTACGGAACCTTAAAAAAAGGAAGGCAAAATGGTAATCAACACTTTACCTTCAGCATCCTCAAAGAGTGTAGGATACTTCTTCCGCATCTGGTCCTCAAGTTCCCAAGTTGCATCCCGCTCAGACTAATTGGTCCACAAATCTTTCATTTGACACTAACACGAACTATTCCCCTATTAAATAAAGGACACCTATTAGGTGAATCTGGTATCGATCTGGAATCTCAACTCCCACTTCTCTCTTCAACCCGATCGCGAAACTCCGCATTCCAATCTCAACTCCTCTACCACAGGTTCGTCAGCATTCGACGACCGAACCATGTGAGACACAACGCCTAGGTAAGTCTCTAAATCAACCCAAACACAAACTCCTATCTCCTACAAGTGATTGATCTTTTAAAAAGAACCAATATCCACCCTTACCAACGACAGAGATAGCCTACTTTACAACCAGGGTCCGTAGAATCCTTGAAACAATAACAACCGAACAC
This sequence comes from Rhipidocladum racemiflorum, assembly GCA_036346355.1. NCBI lineage: Eukaryota > Viridiplantae > Streptophyta > Magnoliopsida > Poales > Poaceae > Rhipidocladum > Rhipidocladum racemiflorum. The sequence continues at coordinate 51,477,392 of CM070589.1, forward strand.
AAACACTACGGTTGACACAAACTCGCTCGAACCCAGCGACAAAAGTTCCAAAAAATTAATGTAATTACCTGCAACTTCCAAGTTGTCCACTACTAAATTATGCAACCCCACCGAGGAACACATTAATGAAAACAATTCTCCAAAAAAGGTTTTGTAACACCCCAGCTTCTACTAAGCCCAGAATGTCACCAAACATAGACCATAACACATTTAATACCATAATTTAAAGTAAATTACAGCAAGTAATCATTTAGAGTAATTGAAAATTTTGACAGCATCTTCTTTGTTTTTGCATGAAACTTAACAACATAATCATCATAACAATAAGTAGGATAAACAAGACCTTCACATGCAGCGATAATGGTAACCAATCATCAATTAAAACATCAAAAGGCATCGTTAGCAAAAGAATAAGCATCAATTTAAGTCTAGGAAGATATAACAATTCACTCCATAGCCCCACATGATTCACATAAGGGAAACAACCAACATTAAGACCATAAACTAATGATTATTTCAATACTTATTGCAGTGTCTCCAAAAGAAGATGAATTAGCTAGATTGTGATACTACGTGGAGGAGTGTAGCTAAGTCCCTTTCCCGCGCGCCGATTTCATGGTACCTAAAGAAACAAACAACGAAAACACAAGCGTGAGTTCATCACTCAAAGAAAGTGCATTGCAATGGAACAACAAGGATCAAGACAACAAACCATCATTCCAGTCTCCACGGTTATATCACAACACATCACATTTAACATAATTTGCAGCCTTTAAAACAACATGGTAATCATCTCATGAGCATCTCATGAGTACTCTCATCATCATCTCATAAACACCTTCATTTATGAAATTCATTCATGCAATGCAATGCACATGTCTTCTGGAATACTCATACCGGTATGGTTGAGTGCACACCCGTCGGCATGCACCCTTTTCCCCCTTCCATCCCGAAGATGGAGGGTGCCTATCACTCGCTTCCATTCACCTCAGTGAAGGAATCACGATGTAGGACTTATTCGAAAGAATAGCCCCGGACTAGTCATAACAGTTCTCACCGCCCCTACCGGAATAGTTATGACTTATCTCACCGGTCGGCCATGAAAAAATATGCCATGTATGCAAAATGGACAGCAGCGTATTCATAAGTAGAAGTATTGCATATCAACACATTGCATCTCAACATGTAGGGCCGTATTTAACAATCGATCAGAATCAAGTACCAACTTGGCATGTGATTCATTTATCAACAACAAGCATATTACTTTATCATGGCATAAGGACATTATATCATCGTCAATATTAAAACATGGCATGAGGACATTATATCATTTATAACATGTAACTCATGGCAAAACAACATGTTATCTATCCCAATACTATCAAGCAATTCTAGCATCACATATAGCGTTAAATCCACATAACACACTTGCCTTCAACCGCGGGCAACGGAGTGACGAGAGGTTGAGGGCACTCCCGGAGGCACACCACCTGCAAAAACGTGCCACACACTCAAATTGACTCCTCAAAACAGTACCCACTACACCCAATACACGATATACACCAAAACCCCAAAATCACATATTTGCCCCGTTCTGGACAGCGGCTTCGAAAAATCATAACTTGAGTTCTAGAATTCCAAATTGATTAAACGAGTACATCCTCGCGTAGCTTAGGAAATTTCCCAACTTTTTCTAGTTATAGGTAAAGACTGATTCGGACTCTAATGTTGTTTAATCTAACGTTGAACACGAACTGTCTCAATCTCGTCACAGATTTGACAGCGCTCGGTAAAACAGGCATAACTTCTAAACGGCTGGGCGGAATTTCAATTTCTTTATATGCACGGAAAGATAATGAAATTATGTACAACTTCCTAGAAGTCCGTACGGCCAGATTCCAACTCTAAATTGGCGAAAACGCCTGCCCTATCTCGGGTCCCCAATCGAGAGTACTCATGAGATGCTCATGAGATGATTACCATGTTGTTTTAAAGGCTGCAAATTATGTTAAATGTGATGTGTTGTGATATAACCGTGGAGACTGGAATGATGGTTTGTTGTCTTGATCCTTGTTGTTCCATTGCAATGCACTTTGCTGAGTGATGAACTCACGCTTGTGTTTTCGTTGTTTGTTTCTTTAGGTACCATGAAATCGGCGCGCGGGAAAGGGACTTAGCTACACTCCTCCACGTAGTATCACAATCTAGCTAATTCATCTTCTTTTGGAGACACTGCAATAAGTATTGAAATAATCATTAGTTTATGGTCTTAATGTTGGTTGTTTCCCTCATGTGAATCATGTGGGGCTATGGAGTGAATTGTTATATCTTCCTAGACTTAAATTGATGCTTATTCTTTTGCTAACGATGCCTTTTGATGTTTTAATTGATGATTGGTTATCATTATCGCTGCATGTGAAGGCCTTGTTTATCCTACTTATTGTTATGATGATTATGTTGTTAAGTTTCATGCAAAAACAAAGAAGATGCTGTCAAAATTTTCAATTACTCTAAATGATTACTTGCTGTAATTTACTTTAAATTATGGTATTAAATGTGTTATGGTCTATGTTTGGTGACATTCTGGGCTTAGTAGAAGTCAGGTGTTACGATTAGTATCGAGCGGTGTAGGTCCTTGGAATGCATATTTTAGTGTCATACCATAGGTTCAACTAAAACTTTGAAGTGGGATAATCTAGAAACATGGCTTAGGTTGTAACTAAAACTTTGTTATAGGATAGCAACCTTAAAAAAAAATCGCAAGACTGGTATGACTAAATTAAAATCTGACACACTTGGATGCACAGTAGGATGGGTTTATGGATTTCGATTTCCTTTATCGCTATTGTTTATTTGTTGAAAGTTTTGATTATGTTGATGTTGTGATTATGATTGTGAATATGCTTGCTTGTGTGATCAGATGCAGCCATGCCGAGGGGTAGAGGCCGTGGACGCCGTGGCTGCCGAGGTCGTGGGCGCAGGCTCTCGTGTTGGTGAGTCTGGTCGGCCGAGGGTAGCGTTCGCCCAATGCTCATAGGCCAGCTCAGGAGGAGCTTCCAGCGGCACAGTCCGGGGCGGGGGTGCCCGCCGCCAATGACGACCTAGTTCAGGCTCTGCAGAGGGAGATTCAGGAGCTGCGCCAGCAGTTGCGGGCAGCCCCTGCTGTTGTGCCTCCCCTGCCGATGGCCCCGATTGTACCTCCCCTGCATTGGCCCCTGTTGTTGGCCCGCTGCCGGAGCCGAGGATGAGTCTTCGAGTGGATGTCCCTCCGTCTTGACACCTTTGGCCAGCGGGCACGCCGGTCCAGCCGCAGATTGGCTGCGGTACATGGAGCGGCGATTCGAGGTTTTGGAGCTGACCTCGGTTCAAAGGGCTCGCTTTGTGGCCTTTCAGCTGAAGGGCAAAGCTGACATTTGGTGGGAGGGGGTTCTTGCCGCTAGAGCCCCCGCTCTTGGGCCTACCACTTGGGAGGATTTTGTGGCTCGTTCGAGCCAAGTACTACCGAGTCCTTCCTCGAGAGGATGGAGCATACTCGACGACTCTTTCCCAGGAAAGAAGTCGGTAGCAGTATGAGGCGGAGTTCAACAGCGTGGTGCGTTCGTGCCGGTATTGCTGGATGACAGGGAGAAGGCAAGGAGGTTCCGTAGGGGCCTCAACCAGGAGTTCAGAGTTGTCATGGGGCGGCTGTCCCTCGTGACTTACGCTCCGTGGTGGAAGCGGCGAAGGGCATGAAGCTTCGAGTTGGAGCTCTCCGGGATAAGCAAAACCGGGTGGTTCGAGAGTCCTGCGGCCCAGGTGGGGGCAGAAGAGGACTTTTGGTGGAGGGTGGGTCTTCTCGGCGACCCACCTTCAAGAAGTTCAAGGGAGGACAGGGATCTTCCTCGGGGCTAAGAAGCCGCCTGATCGTCTTCCTCGCGGCGGTGTTCGGCTTTGTGCCCGGGCGAGGGCATGATGTGCTTCAAGTGCGGTGGTGAGCACCGTGCTTCCGAGTGTGGTTGGACTGGGAGTTGCAACCACTTGTGGCAAGCCCGGCCACATGGGGCGAGTCTGCCGGATGAATCCCGGTAGCATCATCAAGTGGGAGGCGGTGCCTTCTCCTCCCACTCAGCGTCTTCTCGAGGATCGGTGCACATGATGGCTGCTCTGTGTCTCGGCCACCCTTTGCGTGGGCGCCACCGGTGGTTATTGGTGCCCGCCGCCGTCGGCTCCTCCCGGCTACTTCCGCCTCCTCCAGCCTTGTTGGGACACCGGCCGCGTGTCGGGGCCCCGATGCCTCGGTGCCACTGAGTGTACGCCTTGCCGATACGGTGAGTCGGTAGGGCATCCCGAGGTGGTTTCAGTACTCTACTTGTGGATTCAGTTGATGCCCTTGTTTTGTTTGATTACTGGAGCATCCTATTCTTTTGTGTCGTCGGAGTTTGCTAGTAGAGCAAAATTTGGGAGTTCAGCGGATTTACGAGTCTGTGGCCGGGTCGATTCTGGGGTTTGATTGCTAGTTCTTTGGTTTGTCCGGGTTGCACTTTGTTGCTATTGATGATGAGGTTTTCTTTGCCAACCTTATGGTAATTCAGTTAGCTCCTTTTGATGTTATTTTGGGCATGGGTGGTTGCATCGATGATCGTGCAGATTCTGTTGCTTTCGGAGGACGGTTACTTTGCAGGCCCGTCGGGGTGGAGTTGACCTTCGGGTGGAGTACCCTCGATTCTATCTTCGTTTTGACTATCCTGTTTCCCAGTCGTCGTTTGAGGCATTTGGGTGTTATCTTGGCACGTTATGAAAAGCCATCTTCTTCGGTAGTCATTGAGGAGATTCCTGTGGTAAAGGAATTTGTTGATGTATTCCCCGATGATTTGCCTGGTTTGCCTCCCGTGAGAAGCGTGGAGTTTCGTATTGACCTTGTTCCGGGTACTCGGCCTATTTCTATCTCTCCATACCGCTTGGCTCGTCCTTTTCAAGACGAGTTGAAGAAGCAGTTGGAGGATTTGTTGGCCAAGGGTTTTATTCGGCGCAGTGTGTCGCCATGGGGAGCACCCGTCCTTTTTGTTGCAAAGAAGGATGGTAGTTGGCGCATGTGCATCGACTATCGTGCTCTTAATCAAGTGACAGTCAAGAATAAGTATCCGTTGCCCCGCATTGAGGATCTATTTGACCAACTGAAGGGAGCAAAGGTGTTCTCCAAGATTGATCTTCAGTCTGGTTATAATCAGATTCGTGTGAGGGAACAAGATATTGAGAAGACTGCTTTCTCCACTAGGTATGGGCACTATGAATTTAAAGTTATGTCTTTTGGACTAACTAATGCCCCTATTTGTTTTTATGGAGGCGATGAACATTATGTTACACAGTATCTTGATGAGTTTGTGGTAGTGTTCATCGATGACATTACGGTTTACTCTAAATCGAAGAAGAACATGAGCGACATTTGAGGCTTGTCTTGAGTACATTGAGAGAGCATCACTTCTTTGCTAAGTTGAAGAAATGCGAGTTACGGATTTGAGAGGTGGGTTTTCTTGGCCACATCATCAATCCAGATGGCATATCGATGAGATCCTAGCAAAGTCTCGTGATTCTGGATTGGAAGAGACCTTCCAATGTTAAAGAGGTGCGAAGTTTCCTTGGGTTGGTGGCTATTATCGGCGCTTTGTGCAGGATTTCTCCATCATTGCTAAGCCGCTTTCACATTGACTCGAGAAGGAGATGAAATTTCAGTGGATGTAGATTGTGAGCGCAGCTGCACTTTGAAGGAGAAGTTAGTGATCGCTCTCGTTCTTACCCTTCCCGAGCCGGAGGCGTTTCACTTGTCTATTAGCGCTTCTCGTGCAGGATTGGGTTGTGTGCTCATGCAAGAAGGCAAAGTGATTGCTTATGCGTCGAGACAGTTGAAAAAGCATGAGCAGAATTACCCCACTCATGATCTTGAGTTAGCTGCTATTGTGTTTGCATTGAAAATATGGAGGCATTACCTGTATGGTGAGTCTTGTGACATTTTCACTGATCACAAGAGTCTCAAGTACATCTTTACTCAGAAAGATTTGAACTTGAGACAGAGGAGATGGCTAGAATTGATAAAAGATTATGATCTCACAATCCAGTATCATTCGGGAAAGGAAAATGTGGTGGCCGACGCTCGATCGCAAGACAATGCCCCTGTTGTGGATTGTCTTGTTGCTGATTTTGAGCGTTTGGGAGTCTCCTCTTGCTGCGGGGACCGTGCAAGCTGAAACTCAATTGATTCTTGAGTCGTGATCCCCAAGCGTGCAGCGGGAGGCACAAAGACATGATCGGTTGCTCCAGCAGGTGAGGAACGCTTGAGGATGGCAAGTCTGGAGACTTTGCCATTGATGATGTGGGAGCTTTGAGGTTTCAGGGTCGTTTGTGCGTGCCTCAGAAATGCCAAGTGAGAGAGGATATTCTGAAAGAGGCTCATAGCACCCCGTACACGGTCCATCCTGGGGAGACCAAGATGTACAGGGGACTTGAAGAAGAACTTACGGTGGAAAAGGATGAGAGTGGATATTGCCAAGTATGTGGCGTCTTGTGGGATCTGTCGGAAGATCAAAGCCGAGCATAAAGCGTCCCCCTTGATCTGTTGCAACCGTTGGAGATCCTGTGTGGCCATGGGATGACATCTCCATGGATTTTGTGGTTGGTTTACCTCGTTCTCCACGAGGAAGGATGTTGTTTGGGTTGTGGTGGATCGTCTCAGCAAGTCCGCGCATTTCATTCCTATCCGCACTACCAACTCGTGGCGAGTTGGCTCCCATCTATGTGCGGGAGATAGTGAGACTGCATGGTGTGCCCAAGACCATTATTTCTGATCGGGATGCGAAGTTTGTCTCCAAGTTCGGGAGAGTTTGCAGAGTGCTTTGGGTACGCAGCTTCGCCTCAGTACCGCCTTTCACCCTCAGACGGATGGGCAGTCTGAGCGTACCATCCAGACTTTGGAGGACATGCTCAGGGCCTGTGTGTTGGCTTGGAAAGGTAGTTGGGAAGATCATTTGCCTCTTGCAGAGTTTGCTTATAATAACAGCTACCATTCCAGCATCCGGGCTGCTCCTTATGAAGTACTTTATGGCCGGAAGTGCCGATCGCCACTTTGTTGGGATGCAGTGGGAGAGAGAGCCGTTCTTGGTCTAGACTGGGTGCAGCAGACAGTGGATCGTGTGGCAGAGGTGCGACAGAACCTTCTCGCCGCGCAGAGCAGGCAGAAAAGTTATGCTGATGTGAGAAGGCGGGATTTAGAGTTTGAGGTGGGTGATAGTGTGCTCTTGCGAGTGTCTCCTACCAAGGGTGTGGTACGCTTTGGTACCAAAGGGAAGCTTAGCCCAAGATATGTTGGGCCATTTCCTATTTTGGCTCGAGTCGGCAAGTTGGTTTACCGCTTGGAGCTACCGGATTCGATGCAAGGACTTCACAATGTGTTTCATGTATCGATGCTGAGGAAGTACTTGCACGATCCGGAGTTGGTGGTTCCGTTAGAACCACTAGCGGTTGATCAGAACCTCACTTTTGAGTCCAGACTGTGAGAGTCTGGAGAACTCGTGAGCCAATCTTGAAGAACAGGACGCTCAAATTTATCAAAATTTTGTGGTCGCACCAGACTGAGAGGGAAGCAACTTGGGAGCTGGAGTCTCGTATGCGCGAGAAGTATCCCGAGCTTTTCGTCTCAGGTATGTGATGTGAAAATCTAATTATCCTTCGTTGTCTTTGGGTTCCGTGTTGGTGCGTTTTAGATTCGAGGTCGAATCCTGTTGAAGGAGGGGAGAATGTGACACCACGGATTGTCCTAAACTTATAAAATGGGAATTATGAGGACTAAACATTACGAAATATGTTATTCAAGGTTAAAAACCATATGGTTCGGGTTTTTATTTCGTTTGGGAGGTTTTCGGGCTTTTGGGCGCTCCGGGGACGTGTGGGCCTTGGGGAAAACTTAGTGGGCCAAGTGGTGGTTTCCTTGGCCCATGAGGGGATGAGGAGGGGGGAGAGAGCTGCTGCCCTAACTCCTCCCCACCCTTGCGCCGCACCCCCCTTGCTTCCTCTTCCTCTCCCTCCACCTCCCACCTTCCTCCTCTCTAGATCTCCCTCTCCCTCACCTCCACCCCTCCCTTGCGCCTCCTCTCCCATACCCAGCGACCTTGGTGCAACCTCCTCGCTGCCACACCGTGCCGTGGTGCTGTCCTCATTGGTGGGAGGACTCGCGACGTGGAGATCCGGCGGGAGGAGGAGATCGGGAGGAGTTCGGGTGGAGATCTTGCGAGGAAATTGTGATTCTTCAAGAAGGTAAAGGGGGAACTCTTTGGGGTGGATGTTTTACTGCTGTAGAGGTTGAATAACATGTTTTTAGATCAAGGGAGGTGCTGCCATGGGGTAGGATTGATGAAATTTAGAGTTGTATTCACGTTCTGTTCGGGCAGATTGGGGACCCGAGATAGGGCAGGCGTTTTCGCCAATTTAGAGTTGGAATCTGGCCGTACGGACTTCTAGGAAGTTGTATATAATTTCATTATCTTTCCGTGCATATAAAGAAATTGAAATTCCGCCCAGCCGTTTAGAAGTTATGCCTGTTTTACCGAGCACTATCAAATCTGTGACGAGATTGAGACAGTTCGTGTTCAACGTTAGATTAAACAACATTAGAGTCCGAATCAGTCTTTACCTATAACTAGAAAAAGTTGGGAAATTTCCTAAGCTACGCGAGGATGTACTCGTTTAATCAATTTGGAATTCTAGAACTCAAGTTATGATTTTTCGAAGCCGCTGTCCAGAACGGGGCAAATATGTGATTTTGGGGTTTTGGTGTATATCGTGTATTGGGTGTAGTGGGTACTGTTTTGAGGAGTCAATTTGAGTGTGTGGCACGTGTTTGCAGGTGGTGTGCCTCCGGGAGTGCCCTCAACCTCTCGTCACTCCGTTGCCAAGTTGAAGGCAAGTGTGTTGTGTGGATTTAACGCTATATGTGATGCTAGAATTGCTTGATAGTATTGGGATAGATAACATGTTGTTTTGCCATGAGTTACATGTTATAAATGATATAATGTCCTCATGCCATGTTTTAATATTGACGATGATATAATGTCCTTATGCCATGATAAAGTAATATGCTTGTTGTTGATAAATGAATCACATGCCAAGTTAGTATGATTACTGGTCGATTGTTAAATACGGCCCTACATGTTGAGATGCAATGTGTTGATATGCAATACTTCTACTTATGAATACGCTGCTGTCCATTTTGCATACATGGCATATTTTTTCATGGCCGAAGGTGAGATAAGTCATAACTATTCCGGTAGGGGCGGTGAGAACTGTTATGACTAGTCCGGCTATTCTTTCGAATAAGTCCTACATCGTGATTCCTTCACCGAGGTGAATGGAAGCGAGTGATAGGCACCCTCCATCTTCGGGATGGAAGGGGAAAAGGGTGCATGCCGACGGGTGTGCACTCAACCATACCGGTATGAGTATTCGAGAAGACATGTGCATTGCATTGCATGAATGAATTTCATAAATGAAGGTGTTTATGAGATGATGATGAGAGTACTCATGAGATGCTCATGAGATGATTACCATGTTGTTTTAAAGGCTGCAAATTATGTTAAATGTGATGTGTTGTGATATAACCGTGGAGACTGGAATGATGGTTTGTTGTCTTGATCCTTGTTGTTCCATTGCAATGCACTTTGCTGAGTGATGAACTCACGCTTGTGTTTTCGTTGTTTGTTTCTTTAGGTACCATGAAATCGGCGCGCGGGAAAGGGACTTAGCTACACTCCTCCACGTAGTATCACAATCTAGCTAATTCATCTTCTTTTGGAGACACTGCAATAAGTATTGAAATAATCATTAGTTTATGGTCTTAATGTTGGTTGTTTCCCTCATGTGAATCATGTGGGGCTATGGAGTGAATTGTTATATCTTCCTAGACTTAAATTGATGCTTATTCTTTTGCTAACGATGCCTTTTGATGTTTTAATTGATGATTGGTTATCATTATCGCTGCATGTGAAGGTCTTGTTTATCCTACTTATTGTTATGATGATTATGTTGTTAAGTTTCATGCAAAAACAAAGAAGATGCTGTCAAAATTTTCAATTACTCTAAATGATTACTTGCTGTAATTTACTTTAAATTATGGTATTAAATGTGTTATGGTCTATGTTTGGTGACATTCTGGGCTTAGTAGAAGCTGGGGTGTTACAGGTTTGAATTGAGTCATACACAACCTTCCTTTACTCTTCACTTTTAAACTACTTACGATCAGCGACCCACAGTAGTTTTCCCTTGTAAGAAGGTTTCGCCTTCACATTCTTCCACCCAAGGACCAGGGCAAGGAGTACAATCCTTGAATATACTCAACCATAACATAAACATTCACTTTCTTACCCCCAAGCTTGAACATAAAAGAAATCTTAATTCTCACTAACACAACGAACGACAATCACCACCTTTAAACCAAAGGGCTGAAATTCACATACACGGGAACTCAACTTGGAAGAGGAACTCCATAGAACCAAAACCACCAAAAAAATTTTCTTCGGGGAGAAGCTCTATTCAAAAGAGAAACACCGTGAAAGTCTTCTGCAAATGCATTTCACTTTTACCAAAACAAATCATCTCACTTTTATCCAAGGCCGAGCCATTCAGAAAAAAGAAACCAATCAAGGAATTAAATGCTTCCACACAACCACCATCTCTTTTTCCTTAAAAAGGAACCAAACTCACTTCCCAACAGAAAAAATTGTTTCAACCACGAATATCATTCATGTCACAACCAGAAGAATCGTCTCTTACACAAAAACTGTCAAACAGCTCACACCACAACACAACTCTAGCCCAAAATAGAAATACAAATATTTCCAGATCATGAAGTTCCAAATCTTACATTGGATTAGCTACTTCTTTTGATCAACAATGCAACCGATAACTCGACCTTGAAAACTACGGACACAGTCAAAGCATACATCCTTGAGCATAAATGTCGCATTCATAACTTAAGCTAGTTTTCTTATCAAAGATGAATGAATGACGATATTTAATAGAATAACATTCCAAAATCTCCACAAATTACTTCAAGGTTAATCATTCTTTTATCCTTGTTTTAAGCCTCGAAATTAACCCACATTTGGCGTAATCATTCTAAGTTTAGGGAAACTCAAACACAAAGACAAAGAATACTTTGACCGAAAGTATTCAACCCAAATATCAAACAAACAAACCAATCCATATGAATTTTTAAACATAAGTTCAGCATAACTCCCGCCATCTATAGCATTCCACTACCCTTACCATTTAGATTTCAATATTCCCTATTTACTCATTGAGAAGGCCCATCAGGATTTAACAACAACTACACAACAAATTCTTACTCTTATTACCTTTTCCACTATTATTATTAAAGTTCACAGTGCTTAAATAAACACATCCAACCAACACTACCTCATCAAGATCCCCACGGAGCAGCCTAACCTATATCATCATATTCTAAATTTGAAAGGCGGTGCTTCAACAAGTCTTTCAAAGATGATGAACCTATAAATTCCATACCACATACGGCGTCAACATCTCGACAATGGAAATTTATTCACCTAAAAGATGACTCAACAAGTAAATATTATCTCAACAAGGCACCAATCATAAATAGAAGTTTAAAACATACATTTATTAAGGACAAAATCACGCGTCATGCTAACTATCCTGGTTCACTCCATCACAACATGTTACAATTTCCACCATTTTAACAAAGGTTTTCAACAATTAATCTAATCGATTACCACCACTACTAAGTCATCAATATCAATAATTGGCATAATTGTAAAACAACAACATTGCTTTTAGTTACCCTATCCATAGGCTATGACAAACTTGTCACTACACAACATACTCCAACTATGTAAAATAGATTGAATAATTTAAGCCATCCAAAGCTCTTATAACAACAACGCTAAATTAAATTTAATTTTTTTAATTTTTTTAGCTACCCTATACACGGTTATAGCAAAATTGCCACTCCAAGACATACTCCAGCCTTTTTTAAAGTGAATCGAATAGGTGAAATCATCACAAAGCTCTTACGGCAATGGCAAAAACTTATGTCTTCCCAATTGATATCGATACTAGCATTATTGGAATGCAACTGCATACTTCCGAATCTACTAATAGTTTGCAACGTCATAAATATCAACTCTAATCAATTTCCAAGTTAAAGTCACTAGCCAACACGATTAAATTAGAACATCTTTAAACAACCAGCATGGTTTCTTTAACAATATCGGTAGTCCACCATTACAATTAAATTGTTCTACCGACCTTATATTAAAATGTCTCTAAATAACCCACTAATTTTCTATTACCTTCACAGTAGTTTACATCATCGTAATGTTCTAGCTACGCATCAAGATTTAAAGCTTTAAACATTGTCCATGGTCAAGGGCACATTAAAATAATGCAATAAATCCTAAGCATGCACATTAACACATTCAATCATTATTGCTATAGAGCAATCTACAATACTAGAAGTTTATTTAATCTCAAGCTAAAGATAACAATTACATTTTAATTGATTCAACTCACAAATTAACTTAGAAGTACATCATTCCATAAACCACATTGTTACATACTACAGAACACAGGACATAAAATTTCTAAACACCGTCATGGGTCACCTACCCTTGACAAATAGGAGGCAATCCAAAACATTAAAAAAACAAACACAGCTCTAGATCAAGAACAAACACCGATAAAAAAATTCTTCTTTTCAGGCAAGGAAGAAAAGCAAAATCCAAACATAAATGCAAGAGAGCTCGACCCTCAAATGTCCAATCATAGTAGCCAAAACTCTTCAAGAAATCCAAAACCTACACTTTCCACAAAGGAAGATGGATGCAAAAGGGAAGACCAAATGTCCAACTAAAATTTTCCGATAAAGATTCAAACTTAGCTCCATCCAGCTTGATCTGCAACAGGAGAAACTCCAACCCCCTTCTTTTATTAAAAAAAAAATCGGGGAAACAACAACCACCGAAATTACCGCCCAACGATATACCATCACAATAAATCAGGTGCCAAAGCAAAATTGTGACCAAAAGACGCGCAACGTAGAACTCTTCTTCTGTGTCTTCACTCAAAGGAGACAAAACCACAAACCGCCAAAAGGACAAATCAGCGAGTGCTCAAAACTAAGCATTTTCCTCGGTTTCGAACCAACCACATACCCGTAAAAACCAACCAAAACCGACCGTCACAAGACGGTAAAGAACATCCGAAGGAATCCATCACCAACCTCTTCTATTTGACTCCAGTCACTACCCGATCTACACGTAGACACGGATAAGTACTCTTTCCCTACAGGGGTTTAATAGTTCTTCGGTGGTGACTCTACCCGCCACACCGTCAAACCACAGCCTCACTACAAACAAAAGGTGACCGAAACCCTTCGGCACCACAACCACACTTTATCACAAATGAAGCAACTCAATCAAATCTATCATAAATATAGCATTATACATCATCGAAAGTAGCATTCAACAACAAAGCTTAAATTCAACCTTTAAGCATAAGGCAACGATACCCATACCCTTTCCTACTGTGCATCCATGTGTGTCAAATTTTAAATTAGTGATTCCACTTACACAAGTTTTAATGTTGCTATCCTATGACAAAATTTTAGTTAAAACCTAGGCCATGTTTCTAAGTTATTCCACATCACATTTTAGTTGTATCCTATAGTATGACACTAAAAATAGACATTCCAAGGACCTACAACCTGGCTCTGATACCAACTGTAACACCCTACAAATCTAAACTGTCGTACAAGAAAATTTCGACAGCATCTCTCCTAAAATTAGGACAAAACGGAAGCGACAACAAGATTCATAATAACCATTATAAACAGGAATAACATAAAAGCATCAATACTAGAGACAACAAGTCTAAATCAACCAGAAAACAAACATAAACGTAAAACAGCTCCAAAGAGGACATCAACAGGTCTATGATTAATAAAATTTCAGCAAGCTAATGAATTATTAAATGCACTAGTCCATGTGATTCGTGATGACCCCGGAGGGTTGATTGTGCTACTAAGCCCACCCTTCAAGCTTACGACTCGCGAGAACTACCTGAAAACAACAAAATAACAAGGGGTGAGATTGGGTAATCTCAGCAAACGGAACAACTTCTAACGAATAACACAACCATAGTAAAACTAGCATACCAAATTCCTCATGTCCAATACCACGTTATAGAGTCCACACAACCTCAGTAAAATGCATATGATTGTGCACATGCTTATGCCATGATCCTCCTCACCGTGCCCTTTCTCAGGGAACACACGGTGTTGTAATCTTGATCGCGCCTGTTGGCGTCGACAAACTTCCAATGCATGATTATGCAGTTAATGCTTCATGCATAAATACATTCATAACTTCCCACTCTGAATTCACATGCTTGCATACCATCAAATAACATGGATAGAATGCGAACATCATTGAGATAGAATATCTCCACAATTCATCTTGCAAACAACATCTTTCTTCATTCTTACTCATGATTCAAAAGCCAAACAACCACATCACAATGCAGGATAGGATATTGTAATCTCATAAACAAGTAGTTAAACCATGTAGGTGTGCTGCAATTAAGGTTTATATTGAAGACGAAACAAATAGCGAGTTATAGTTTAGCAAGACCGCTACTTCCACTTGCCTTTACCAACGTGGATGACGAACCTAGTTGCGTCCAGAAGGGGCACCACCTGTACAAGTATTATTTCAGTACATAGCAACATCACAAATGATCACAAAACTCGAACACACGCTTGCTAATCCCCGTTCCCTTCTTAAGCGCCAAAAACCCCAATCTGTCCGGGTCAAACAGCATCACCCTCTCTTCACAATTTCGTATCTTTTTTTATACAGATCATAAAAATACAAAAAAATTAAAGTAGCTAGATATTGACGAGATATACAACTTTCATGAAGATCACAAATTTCAATTCCACAGTTAAATATGCCTAAACAAACGTCCAACACAGTGGACAAAATCTGTTTCCAGATTCTGTCCGTCATCTTGAAACAGCGATAACTATCACACCGACGCCCCAAAAATTCTTAAAAAAATTACATAAGCTAGATCTCGACGTTATCTACAACTTTCTAGTTATAGGTTTTTGCAGGAAAAATCGTCTATGCCACGTAAAACGCGAAACAATCCGCGCTGCACAATCTCCCCTTCCAAAAACAGCACCACGTGAACATCTACCCTTCTCCCCCATCAAGATCCATCTAAATCCCTCACCACCAGATATAATACACTCCTAATCCCTAGGTAGAACAGGGGTAAAAGATTGGGAATTTTACCTTGAGTTCTCCCTTGAGAACCCACGACAAACGCGCGATGAGTCCCGACACGGAAATCGGCTCGTCCTCCACGCCTCCACGGATCCTCTTCTCGCTTGCTCCTTCGCGTTTCGCGGTGGATCTTGAGCCACCACGCAAGGGGAGGAAGAGGAGGGGTGGTGTGGCTGCTAGGGGAGGAAGGGGGGCGCCCTAGGGCTTTTTTGGGGGGGGGGGGGTGACACCCCGTTTATATGGTGGGCCGGCCCACTAGGGGAAAAGAGAGAGAGGTGGGGAGGGGATTCGCAGCTCAGGCCCAGGTTTTCCTCGGCCCACTGTTTCTAGCCCGACAACTCCCAAATTTAATATTAATACGCCGGATAAACTTCAATTATTTCATCCCCCGACAAATCCTTCATTCCTCTCCCGAAACAAAACCAGGAAAAGGAACCCTAGAATCGCTCTGACGCTCTAAGGCATCACAGTTGTTGGAGAGCGGCAGCAGTAAACCAGCGCGAGGAGTCGGAAAAGTGGCACGGTAGTCGGGGATGTGACCACGTGGCACAGCGGAGCAGTGGCAACTTCCTATGGGATCTGGCACTAGTGCACGGGAAAGTCCAGCGCATGGGGAAGTGCAGTGGGTGGGCGGTGGCTAGGGCTGGCTGTCGACTCGCTGTAGAGACCCAATCGCCCTCCCATATACACCTCAATCATAGATTCGTCATCGCCTCAAAGAGCCCCGCTGTTGAAAAATTTCGGCTCGCGTGTTAGGTGGGAGTGAGGCGCTAGAAACGGGTCGCACTACTACAGATCTGGCCTTCCATACCGGCCCATCAGTATCGGTTATGCATGAATCGGGACTGACAATTACATCAGTCTCGGTTCAACGGTCTACTGGTCCGGGGGGGACCTCAGTACCGGTTTAACATACCAAATGGTACTGACGGTCTAACATCAGTACTAGTTCGTTACACCACCCGATACTAAGCAGTCCTCGACCCAGCAAGGCTGCTTAGTACCGGTTGGTTTAACCAACCGGTACTGATGATCCCACATCAGCACCGGTTGGTGTATTAAACCGGTATTAACATAATCAACTCTTCTTCTCCCACACGCGCCCTCTCGATCCCGCCCCGTGCTGCTTTTTGATGAAACTCTTCGTGTTCATAAGAATTGAAGTGCTTTGTCTCTTCGTCTTCCGATCCAGACCATCTATAAAACCATGAGATGAGTGAGGGAGACATGTGAGCATCAACGGGTGAGACATATAGTTAACCTAATTAAAATGGCAGCTCCTTCTCCTTCTTCTCCCTCTGCCACTCCATCACCACCCCTACAGGAGGAGGAGCGCGAGGATGAGGAGGAGGAGGAGGATGATGAGGAGGAGGAGGATGACAATGAATACGTCATCGACGACGACGACAACAGCCCCCCCCCCCCGGCAGCGACGACGAGTGGTGGTATCCGTGATCGCGCCACCCACCACCCGCCGCTATATATTATATATATATTGTAATTAATATATTGTTATGTTATTAACTATTGTAGCTAATATAATATAATGTAATGAATATAATATTATATGTTCTACATATCATGTTTTACCTTCTATTTTCGTGCCTTTAGTAGGTTTAGTATTTTCATGCCTTTAGTAGGTTTTTCATAATATGGTAATGTGAAGAAGTAGGCCATTGTCGCTGCTTCAGCCAACAAAGACCAAAGAAACCAACCAAACCGAACACCAGAATGGTAAAAGCAATTTCGGAAGAATAATGTCGAAGACAGAGAAACCAACCCCTTTTTTTCAATCTATGATGTAGCGGATACTAACTCTTTCCTACGAGAGGTTCCAAATCTTCCGGTCGTGGCTTTTCCCAGCCACAACCACCACGGCCTCTACCACGGCCACAACGCAACAACTGAAACACTTCGGCACCACTTAAACTCAACAACATAAACAATTTAATTCATTACTTTCAAAGACCTAGCAACATACTTTATCAAATATAGCATTCAACATCAAAACATAAATACAACATTTAAACGTAATGCAATGATACCGATCCCTTCCTACTGTGCATCAGAGTGTGTCAAGTTTTAAGTTAAGGAACCACGCTATTCCAGATTTTAAGGTTATTGCCCTAAGGCCAAATTTTAAAAGTAGATACCTATGCCATGTTTCTAATTCCACACAGCAAAATTTTAGTTTACTCTAAAGTAAATTACTAAATTAACATGCCATGGACCTAAAGCCCGCTCTGATACCAATTGTAACACCCCGGCACCCCTCGTGCCCTGAGTGTTATACCTTCAAACATCAAATAGCACAAGACCTTAGAATAATTTAGCAAAGCAAGCTAAATTACTAGCTACTTACCGAAATTATTAGAAATTTCAGCAACACCTCCCCTAAAACTAGGACATCCACTCAGCAGACAAAAGATATCATTTAATATGACAACAATAATAAGCAAAATAAGATAACCAACCAAGCACAAACATGGGTCATTGTATCAATTAACCATCATGACCAAACTAAGCATATACAACTACCACATAATTATATTACATGACATGAGCTCATTTAGATTAGAAGCTAAAGGTTAATATGAAGCTGTGGTGATACGACGTGGTCGTGCTACTACTCCCATCCCAGCATGCCGGCTTCAGGGTACCTACACACATTAAATAACTGTAACACCCGGCACCACACGTGCCCTGAATGTTACACCCTCAACCAATCAAATAATACAAGACCTTAGACTAATTAGCAAAGCAAGCTAAATTCCTAGCAACTTACCGAAATATTAGAAATTTTGGCAGTACCTCCCCTAAAACTAGGACATCCACTCAGCAAACAAAGGATAGCATTTAATATGACAATAACAATAAGCAAAATAAGATAACCAACAAAGCACAAACATGGGTCATGGTATCAACTAACCATCATCACCCACTAAGCACATACAACTACCACATAATTAGATTACATGACATGAGCTCAATTAGATTATAAGTGACAAGTTAATATGCAGCTAAGGTGATTCAAAACATGCTCGTGCCACTACTCCCTTCCATGCATGTCGGATTCAAGGTACCTTCAACCGCGAGGAGTGGGATGGCGGGAAGTCGAAGCATCTCCCAAAGCCACTCCACCCGATGAAGTTGTAGAAGTTCTTCAACCGCTAGGAGTGGCATGGCGGGAAGTCGAAGCCTCTCTCGAAGCCACTCCACCTGATAAAGTTGTAGAAGTTCTTCACTTGGGGGTGGATGGGGGCCGGTTGGAGGGAGCTACTGCTGGTGAAGGGTTGCCGGCCTGGGGAAGGAGCAGCGGCTGGGAGGGAGTCGCCGGCCACAGGGAAGGGTGCTGCCAACCAGGGGAGCCGCCAGCCAGGGTAGGGGGTGCCGCCGTCGGCTGGAAGGAGGATGTGACACTACGGTTTGGTGTGACGTTATAGAAGGTGAAATTAGAGAATAAAACCTTTCGGCTTGAGGTTTACTCGCGTTTTTGGGCCGTTTGAAGTGTTAGGTCACCACGGAGTGTCGTAACCTTATTTAACATGCATGATAAGGTTAATAAAATTATGAGATGTGGAATTAAGGTTAAAACTATAGGATATGGAGGTTAATAGCTTTTCCGGGCCGTTTCCGGGGTTTTGGGCCTTCCCGGGGGAGTTTGGGCCTTGGTGGGCTTTGGTGGGATGGAGTAGGTCTCCGTAACGGACTAGGTTTGGGTGTGGGGGCTGGTAAAAGGGCTCTCCACCAGCCTTTGGGGCGTCCACCCCTGCCCCATGCGCCCCTAACCCTAGCCGCCACCCTTCCTCCTCCCTCCACCTCCTAGCAGCCCCATCTCTTGCCCCCATGGCGCCCCCATTGCTCCCCATTGCACACCACCTCTCCTCCACCCCCCTTGCTGCCCTAGGGTGACCTCCCCACCCCTGCATCCTCATGGATCCATCCGAGGTGCGAGGAGCGAGGAGCGAGGTGCGAGGAGCGAGGAGATCGATTGGAGTTTTCGTGCGTCGGGCAAAGGTATGATCATGGGGCTCCTCGGGTATGAGCTAGGTACTGTTATTAGGGAGTTTATAAAGTTTTTAGATCAATTGGAGGCGCTGGATTTGAGTAATTTGGGTTAGATCTAGATGTTGCCACGTTTCTGTTTTCGGGCAGATTGAGACAGTTCGTGTTCAACGTTAGATTAAACAACCTTAGAGTCCGAATCAGACTTTCCCTATACCTAGAGAAAGTTGGGAAATTTCCTAAGCTACGCGAGGATGTACTCGTTTAATTGATTCAGAGTCCCAGAACTCAAGTTATGCCTTTTGCAAGGCTGCTGTCCTGACGGGACAAAACCTCTGTTTTTAGGTTTTGCGAGTGGTTGGCAATGTCGGGTTAGATGGGGGTTTGCGTACTGTTTTGTGGACTTGAATGTGAGTGTGTGATACCTATGTGCAGGTGGTGCAACCCCGGAAGTGCCTTCTACTTTCCGCCAATCCGTTGCACATGGTTGAGGCAAGTGTGTTGTGATGGATATCGAGTTGTAGGTTGCTTGTTGAGAATAGATGGACTTGATTACATGTTATATGTCCTCTTGCCATGCTTTAATGATTGCCCATGATATGATGAGCATGTTTATTATGTTATGATGCCATGTGTTAATATGTGAGTTAAATATGATAATTGGCATAGTTGCATGCATGTCATGAGATAGGGCGAGGGCGGTGAGAAAGTCATAACTAGTCCGGCAAGGTCGGTGAGAAAGTTATGACTAGTCCGGAACGCCATTGAGTAAGTCCTACATCGTGATTCCATCCACGTGGTGTTTGGAAGCGAGTAGGCACCCTCCATCTTCGGGATGGAAGGGAGGAAAGGGTGCACACCGACGGGTGTGTACTCAACCATACCGGTATGAGGTTCCAAGGAGACAGGAGCATTGCATTACATCGCATACACAATGATGATGATATTGTTAAGTATTTATGAATGAGATGATATACATGATGGGAGATGTTATTGCCATGTTATTGTTCTTGTTGTCCATTGCAATATACTTGCTGAGTTTCGAACTCACGCTTGTGTTTTCTTGTTATTTTAGGTACCATGTGAACGGCATGCGGGAAAGGGGAATAGTCACACACCTACACGTAGCTTCACTTATTTTGATTCCACAAGTCATTCCATTAGTTTTATAATAAATTGCGTGTGATGATCATTGATTTAAGGCTTAGCTTGGTTTATGAGAGTTTTATTGCTCGTTTGACACTTGGAGACTTTGAGTGCTTGATGATAGTCTTATATTGTCGCTAAGACTCTATTTATTGCTGTTTTAGATGTATCTCATATTGCCTTATAATGCTATATTGTTGTTGCTCCTTAAATTTATGTTAAAACAAAGGAGGTGCTGCCGAAATCTCGATTTTTTTAGCCTATGCACCTTTGCTGGAATTTTATGTTAAATGTGGTATTTAGATGTTGTTTAGCTTATGTTTGGTAGCATTCAGGCATATTAAATGCCAGGGTGTTACAGAGGAGGGAAGTGGCGCCGGTTGTGGAAGGGACAGGCGCCAAAGGGCTTCGACGGGGAGGGGGAGGTAACAGCTTGGCCGGCTGCTTGGAGGAGGGAGAGGCGACGCTGATCTGGAGGAAGAAGGAGCAAGGGAGGGGCAATGCCATCTAGGAGGAGCAGGGGCCATGCCGCACGGGAGGAAAAAGGGGAGGGCGGCTGGAAGCGCACGGCTGGGGGAGGAGGGGAGCCAGCAAGGGGCTGGGGAAATTTTTGGCTGGGAGCTCAAGTGCTTTTAGGGTTTGGGGTTCCTCCCACAAGGCCCAAGAACACCTCCTAGGGCCCAAAACCAGCTCCCACCGGCCCAACCCTCATCTGGGACCTCCCAAAACCCAAAGGATGACACACGAAAACTCATACACACTCCAACGAAGAACACTCCCTAAAGTTCACCGGAGATATTACATTTGGTCATTTTACTCCAAGCCAAATTAACCAAGGTTAGTAACATCGTTCCTCACTACATTTATTGTCAAATGGAGCTTCCTCTTTGCTTGAAATGTGAAGAAAATTTGATCTTTTCTCATGATTTATGAAAGAGTAAGAATGTAGATATCTAGCTCGATATTTTTCATGTAGGTTGCAATAAATTATTGTGTAAGTTTGGAATTTGCTTGGATTAGATGTAGCTCGCATTGAAGGTGTGGATCTAGCTCACATTTAAGCTTTGGTTCCATCTTTCGATGAAGATTTTTGTATTTGGACTTTGATCTACCAATTCTTACATTTTAGGTGTTGATCTAGCTAAAATTTTGGTTTTGGTTCCATCGATCGGTTGGAATGTGTATGATTTATTATTTTTATTAAGCAAAGAAGAAATAATTCAATTTATATAACAAGATGAAATTTTATCATGAAAATTGAAAAATTATTGAGGAATTTTAAGACATTAGATATATAAAGAATAGTCCTTTTTGAAATATGTAATGAAGTATTGATATTTTAAAAATATTAAATTTTTAAATAAATTTAATATTCATTTAATATAAATTTTGGGAAATGTTCAAAAATTCATTATTGGAAAATGAGCTAACAGCTGTCTTGATGTAACATAATGTAGATGGACCGGCGATGGATGTACATGGACCGACGCTCCCCGGAGTTCTTGTAGGGTTTGCAATCTTTTCTTTGTGTGGCCGATGCATACACGAAGTCAGGCTACATATTTTGTCCATGCATACTGCAAGAATGAGAAAGAGTGGCCAAAATCTAGTCACCCCTTCACTTTCATTTGCTCTCAAGAGGTTTCATGCCAAACTATACCTGTTGGAGAAAGCACGGTGAAGAAGAGACTATATGGGAAGATAGTGAAGAAGAAGAAGAGGGAGACAACAATATCCCCAATGCTATCCAACACAGTTCGTTCGAAGATACATTGGGGGAGTTTGGTGATGATGACCTAGACCAAATGATGCTTGATGGAGAGGGAAAATACACTGATGAAAGGCATTACAAAAAGTTCCAGCACCTGTGGGAGGACCACGGAACACTACTGTACCCAAACTGCCGACAGGGCCACAAAAAATTGCGTACCACACTAAAACTGTTGCAATGGAAGGCGACCAATGGATTGTTTGATAAGGGATTCGACGAGTTGTTATGCCTCGTAAAGAAATTGCTTCCAGATGGTAACACGCTGCCTGAAACTACGTACGATGCCAAGCAAGTTGTCTGCCCTTTGGGGTTGGATGTACAGAAGATACATGCATGCTGTAATGATTGTATCCTTTTATCGTAATGAGTACGAGGATTTGGAAGCTTGTCCGGTGTGCAAAACTTCGCGGTATAAGACCAGGCGTGATGACCCAGGTGAGGAAGATGGGCAACATAAGAAGAAGAGACCCACCACTAAGGTGGTGTGCTATTTCCCTATAATCCCCCAGTTGAAGCATTTATTTGCGAGCAAAACGCATGCCCAGATGATGCGATGGCACAAAGAAGATCGTAAGGACGATGGAAAGCTAAGGCACCCCGCTGATGGCTCCTAGTGGAGGAAAGTCGATAGAAAGTACCCGGACTTTGCTGAGGATGTGAGGAACATAAGGTTTGGGTTGAGTACGGATGGGATGAACCCGTTCTGCGAGATGAGCAGCAGTCACAGCACTTAGCCCGTGACTATGTATCTACAACCTTCCTACTTGGTTGTGTATGAAGCGGAAGTACATTATAATGCCGTTGCTTATCCAAGGGCCGAATCAACCTGGAAATGATATCGACGTGTACCTTAAACCATTGGTTGAAGATCTGCTAACGCCGTGGAACGATGGTGTACATGTGTGGGATGAGTACAAAAGAGAGCACTTCACCCTATGTGCATTGCTATTCGTAACCATCTACGACTGGCCTGCACTTGGTAACCTGTCGGGCCTATCTATCAAAGGATATAAAGCCTGCATCCAGTTCTTAAAGGATACAGACAGTAAGTATCTGAAAAATGCACGAAAGGTCATGTACATGGGCCACCGTTGGTTCCTCTCTACGAAGCACCCGTTATGAAGAAAGGGTGAGAATTTTGATGGGACAGAAGAGAAACGTAAGAAGCCCCTACATCACAATGGAACACTTGTATTTTCTCTGGTAAAGGATTTGAAAGTAGTATTTGGAAAGGGTCCTGGTAGCAAATCTATCCCGACTGAACAAGCTCATACGAAGCCCATTTGGAAGAAGAAATCAATATTTTGGGACTTACCATACTGGAAAGACTCAGAGGTCCACCACTCACTGGACTTCATGCATATCACGAAGAATATCTACATGAATCTGCTTGGCTTCCTAGATATGTACGGCAAATCAAAAGATACACTTCAAGCACGAAAGGACCTGCTTCTACTGGGACTCAGGAACGACCTACATCTGAAAAAGAGAGTGAAAGGACAACATTACCTACATCCGAAAAAGAGAGCGAAAGGACAACATTACCTCCACCCCGCGAGCTACACTTTGAGCAAGGAAGAGAAAAAAAACATGATTAAGTTCTTGAGCAGTGTGAAGGTCCCTTCTGGATACTCCTCGAACATAAAGA
The DNA here is from genome assembly GCA_036346355.1 of Rhipidocladum racemiflorum. Lineage (NCBI taxonomy): Eukaryota > Viridiplantae > Streptophyta > Magnoliopsida > Poales > Poaceae > Rhipidocladum > Rhipidocladum racemiflorum. Next base: position 51,501,312 of record CM070589.1, read on the forward strand.
GACTCATAAACATGAAAGAGAATAAAATCGTACACCTCAAATCCCATGATTGTCACATATTGATGACACAGCTGCTCCCAGTGGCGGTGAGAGTTATTCTGCCGGACTGGGTATGAGGGACTATCATAAAGTTGTGCTCGTTCTTCAACGCGGTGTCGCAGAAGGTTATCAAGCCGAATAACGTATCTAAGCTGCAGGATGATGTGGTCGATAGTCTGGTCAGCATTGAGATGATCTTCCCTCCATCCTTCTTTGATATTATGGTCCATCTCATGGTCCACATTGTCAAAGAGATAGAAATTCTCGGACCCATGTTCCTGCACAGTATGTTCCCATTCGAGAGGTACATAGGTGTCCTAAAGAAGTATGTTCGTAACCGGTCTCGTCCAGAAGGATGCATTGCACAGGGTGTTGGCACAAAGGAGGTGATTGAGTTTTGTGTCGATTATATTGATGATCTGAATCTGATTGGCGTCCCTGTATCACGCCATGCGGGGAGGCTACGGGGAAAAGGGACTTTAGGGAGAAAAGAATTTTTTTAGCGACGATCTACTTTCATTTAAACAAGCACATTTCACAGTCTTGAAACAAGCAACTGTAGTGGCTCAGTATATCCATGATCATGAGATGATTCTGCACGACCAATACCCAGAGAAGTCGAAAAAGTCGATCGCACTAGAGCAAATGGATCATTTCGGTGGTTGGTAACAAAATCAACTGATAGGCAACCAGACAGACAATGAACAGTTAAAACTCTTGGCTCGGGGACCATCCACTACAATTGTATCATTCCATGGGTATGAGATAAATGGATACACATTTTACACGACTACCCAGGATAGCAAGAGCACCAACCAAAACAGCGGTGTCCGTATAGATGCCTTGGACAAAAATGGAAAGATGGACACCTACTATGGTTACATAGAGGATATCTGGGAGCTCGAGTATGGACCTTTAAAAGTCCCTCTGTTTCGGTGCCAATGGGTCAAACTGACAGCCGTTGAGATCGACGAGTACGGTATGACAACTGTGGACCACAAGCAAGTGGCCTATAGGGGCGAACCGTTCGTGCTCACCAATGATGTGAAATAGGTATTCTATGTGATGGACATGAACAGCAAACATAAAAAGCAGAAGGACAAGCCTACTGGAGATAAAATGCAGAAGCAGGAGACTATCAGTAGCGATCAAGTAAGGCGCCAGGTAAAAGAAGGATTATCGGAGTTGAGGGCATCACAGATGAAGAAGAGTACAATTAGTTTGACGAGCTAGCTCCTTTTATGGTGGACGTAGACATTAGTGTCCTGAATGAGATAGAAGAATCTCCCTACGTATGACACGATCATAACGAAGGATCACTTGTAAAAACAAAGTATGTTAGCAAATAAGTCCAACCATGTTGTATAAACCCGTGTATAAATTGTGAATATGGTTATTTTACTAATCTCTCTCTCTTTCTCTTGTGAACAAGTGTGTCAACAGATGGTAGAGAGATAACAAGTAATAAGGTAAATGTAAAATAGTAACAAAAAATTAAACTAAAATAATTTTGGTCTGTAATAACTGAAGTCAAAAGTGCAAGTGGAGGTATAATATATTGTGAAAATATGTACCAAGTGTAAAAATATTATAAAATAATACTTAGTTTTACTTGCTGTAAAAATCTAATTAAAACAAAGTAAAATTTGCCAAAAAGAAGTAAAAGAATTATTAAGAATTAAATACTCATCCAATAAATCTGATATTTTTAAAAAATCCCACTTGTCAGAATTTTAAAAAATACAATACCGGTTAATTTCTTTTTGGCGGGTCATTAGTACCAAGTAGTACCGGTTGGTTTTACTAACCGGGACTGATGTTGCGACTGGGGGCCATCAGTACAGGGTCATAACACCAACCGGTACTGATACCCCCTAGGGCAACCAACATTTTTAGCGGGGCATTTTGGTGGGCTGGGCGGGGGCATCAGTACCGGTTGAATCCACCAACTAGTACTGATGGCGACTATCAGTACCGGTTGGTATTAAGACCTGGTACTAATGTCCCCTCATACAAAACCAGTAGAGGTCCAATCCCTGTCTCTCTTGCCACTACCACATCCAAACCGTGCGCGCCTCTGATAACCCCGCCATCCGCGCCATCCTCACCCCCGCTATCCGCGCCATCCGCACACGCCTTCAACGATCCCGCCGTCCGCGCCATCCTCACCCCCACTGACCCCGCCGTCCTCACCCCCGCCGTCCACGCCGTCCTCACCCCTGCTGTCCGCGCCGTCCGTGCACTGCCTCCGAAGATGCCCCGTCCGCGCCGTCCTGACCCCCGCCGTCCTCCTCGCCTGCACCCTCCACGCCGGCTCCCCTTTGGTCTCCCTCAGTGAGTTAGACCATGGACGTGAGTTAGAATGTTGATTGATTGCGAATGTGAATTAAAATGTGAATGTGAGTTAGAATGTTGATTGATTGTGTGACATACATTATCACAATGTTGATTCATTGTCATACACTACGAATATCTAACCTGTGCCATACACACAATGTTGATTGATTATCAAAATAAAAATGTTAGAATGTGTATGCTAATAATGTGCATGTGCATTGTCTATGCAAGAAATGATGCATATCAAATATTTGTGTGAGGTGATAGTGAAATATTGGCGGTACTAATGGAGATGTATATGTAAATGCTAGAAAGTATTGATTAATACTTCGTTGTATATGGTTCTGTTGTATATGGTTCTGTTGTATAGATCTGCTTGATGCTTATATTGTTGCTTGATGCCCTATGATGCTTTGGGTTCGTTTATGAGCTAAAATAATTAAAGTGTAAATCTGGCCTTGAACTAACTTTATAGCTATCTATAAATTCTTAGAAAGTATTGATTGATACTTCATTGTATATGGTTTTGGTGATCTCTGAATGCTTTGTAACTTGGTTATTAAGCTTACTCTGTTGTATAGCATATGCTTGAACTATTTTAAATATTGTTGCATAATTTAGGAAGGTAAGAGTTCAAGGCCATATTTGCTTAGTTAATTATTTAGCTCAATTATGATAAATCGACCCAGGTGTAGAGGAGGTAAGAGCTTGTATCTACTAGCCCTATATTGAGTGGCGAGGAGGCTGAAGATTTAATCTTCAAGCAGCCCGACACTTGAGAGCAAATTAAATACTGTTTCATTCATTAATATTTCATATGCAACATGCTTGACTAAATCATCGCTGCTGGTGTACGTAATCTAGGGATCGATAAAAAAAGGAGTGCGAACAAGTCTATGGATAGCGGCACGCCGAAGAAGACGGCGACTACGCCTAAGGAAGCAACCAAGGCCGTCACACAGCATGAGGAAGAGGAGGAGACAGCATCCACGACCTACTTTATCGAACAGCAGTAGGCCGTGCCCTGGTGTCTCCTCCTCTTCCTCATGCTGCATGCTGGCCTTTGTTGCTTCCTTATATATACTCGTTGTCTTCTTCGGCGTGCCGCTATCCATGGACTTGTTCGCACTCCTTTTCTTTATCAATCCCTGGATCACGTACCCCAGCAATGATTATTTACTCAGGCGTGTTTGTGTCATATTTTTAATGCGTTGCATTCTCGATGGAAATCAAAAGAGGACCTAAGGATTAGGAAAGGTTCCCGGGTTAGCTGAAATAGAATGACGAATGAGAGCGAAATATCCGATGTCTTCTCTCTTCTTTAAAAACAAAACCATAATGGCCTCCACACACAACAACACTTCTCATCTTGCAATGAAATGCTCTCATTAATTAAAATTTTTAACATTTATCTTCTCTACACAATAAGACCTTATGTCCACATTATCTTAATTGGCCACATTAGTACCCTATTCGATCACTTTGACCTCATCTGCACAACCTCAAAACCAACCCATAAATTTCCTTAAACAATCCTCCAATTCATCCATTTTAAGATATTTCCCTAATTCCCTAAATTATGTTTACTTTGGATATGTTAAATGTGTAAGTATACTTTTGTTGATCTATTTTCGTTAATTTTCAGTGCCTTCTTCTAGGCTAAGAAATAACGATGGCGGGCAAATGATTTGATGGAGAGGAGTTCATGAGAAATTTGATTGCGGGAGATGATCTTGTATAGGTGAGGGATCGTGAACCCATCCTCGTGGATTGTGAACCCGCTGAGGCCGCAACGATAATTAGTACGAATGTGTATATGCTAGTTGCACTCTGATGCTAAGTTAACATTCTAACCCATTCATGACTGTACCATATTTTCGGACTAGTCAATCGAGTAGGTGATCACGTCACCGAGGTCCAAGCAAGAAGTCGAAGGCAAGACATATTATCACTGTAGTCGCTGATGATGGCCAACCTAGTGAACTCGCGAGGGCGATTCCGCCGTTCAATTCGGCATGCGGCTTCCACGTCAGGGACCATGTGCCAATTAGCATCACGAAATGGGAGAATGTCCCTGAAGATACAAAGAACATGATCTGGACCGATATGAAGGAGACATTCATCTTCCCCAAAGGGACCAAAGAGATGGTGAAAAGTTACGCAATGAAGAAGATGGCCATCGCATTCCAGACATATAAAAAGAAGTTGAATACAGAATATATCAAGAAGGACCTAGCGCCCGACTTCAACAAGAACCCAAAGTTGCAGGATCACTTGGATGCGTTTGTCAACTATAAGAATTCGGAAGAAGGTCAAAGTTTGACCGAAAAGAACAGGCAGAATGTACAGAAGAAGTAATACCACCACCGCCTCGGCCCTGGTGGTTACCGCCAGGCGATGCCCAAATGGGAGAAGAGGGAATAGGGACTGCTTGCGAAGGGTGTCACGCTGGCGACTTTGGAATGGCCAGACAGAGCGAAGAACTGGTTCTATGCTCACGGCGGCACCCTTGACGATGATGGAAACATGGTGTTCGGGGATGTGCTGACAGATGTGGCCAGTAGACTTGTACAGTGGATTGAGGACTGTTCCCAGGGCACCTTCGTGCCAAATAGGGAGAATGACGAGCTAACAAGAGCCCTACAAAACCTAGAGCACCCTGGTCGTGCACGAAGCGTTGGTGTTGTTCTGTGAAAGATTGGTTTCCCTAAGGACGTCGAGACCTACAGGAGTTGGGTGAGAAGAAAGGCCCGACTGGCACAGCGGCTGCTAATGCTTGAAGAACGCATCAATCAAACACAAGCAAGCAAAAAGGAAGAGGTCCAAAGACAGGTGCAGTTAGCATTGAGCCAAACGACTCGTGTGGGTGTGAGCCAGGAACCTCCTACTAATCCAGACCTCATTAGCCCCACAGAGTAGCAGAGAAGCTGCGCTTCCGGTGGGTTGCCCGAAGAGAACTTGGGCCACTGGCCCGTAGATGACATCACGCAGCAGCAGACACCTTGTGAGCTGCACGTCCAAGCAAATAACATCTCCTTCATAGCGGCTCACAGCATGGTTCACCAAGTGGAGCCGAGGCAGGTCATCCATGGCCAGCAGATACCGCTGGGTTACTCCAAGGTCTCAGTGAAGGAGGTATGCCCAGGGTGCGAGGACCTTGACCTCGACATTCCCGAAGGTGACGGGACTACAAAGTTAGGAGTGGTTGTGCTCAATTTCATCCTATGGTGCAAGAAGTACATCATTTTTCAAGACACACATAAGCGGTCCTCTCCAACACCTCTATCACCTCCGGCACCTCCATCGTCACTTCCATCACCTCCATCCTCACCAAAGAAGATGCTCCCCACAAGAAGCATGTCTCCTTCACCAACCCCCGCACATGAAACTCCAACTCCAACATCGTCGCCCAAGAGAAATTAGCCAACTCGGCCAGCAGCTCGTAAGAAGATGGGGTCCACCTAAAGCAATAAGCTAGCTGCACCTCCAAAGCGGGTGTATGATATGACGGAGGAGGAGACCTCCAAGGTAGTCAGGGCCGAGGTCACTCAATTTTTTAAACCTAGGTCACCAGAGAAGAAGGTGCAACCTGGTACAGAAGAATTTCTAAAAGGCCTGAAGACAATTAAAATTTTGAAGGATTCAAAGGAAAAACCTCGTTTCTCTGACTACAAGCGCACACTAGTAAAAGCAAGTAGCAAGAAGAAGACATCATCAGCTGAGCAGAAGGCCAAGGAGATGCTAAAATTCTTCGAAGAAACTGGTCTTGACCCAGATCAAATATTAGACAACCAGAAGATTGAATCTACACAAGTTAGATGTCCATTTACACCGGGCTCATCATTGGTCAGGCGTGAGGAGGTTGGCCAGCTACTAACTAGGATGCGCCAATTCCATGAATGGTACCTGGATGCGTACCGGCATGGCATAGAGCTATTCGCCGTCAAGTATAAGGAAAAATATTTTTTTTCACGGTGACGGTGAATTTTATGTCGAATGGCGCATAATGTATGATCTATACCAGACATACGCCCTCAACGTGACCATGTTGAGCTGCTGGACTCTGTAAGTTCTTATTTAATTGCAAAAATCTACTGTGCGGGCCCTTTCACTATACTAACTTGCAAGCCTAACTAATTTCTTCTTATGTAGAATGGAGATACAAAGATGCAGAAAGGAGGCCATTTTTGACTTCCTTGACCCTTTGGTTATCAACGAGACAATTGTTATTAGTTGCCCTATCGATACAAAGAACACCATATACAATGGGCTAATGGGTCAACGATATAAGTCAAGTATACTTCTACCCTACACCTTTGAGTACGTGTTTTCGTACCGCCTTTTTCTAATCCTTTTCCATAACACGATGTTAGAACTTATCAGTTACCTACGTTGACATATATAGGTACAGCTTTCACTGGAGTCTTCTCGTTATCGAGCTAGACCGTAGCATGATCACAATTATGGACTCGAGGAGGAAACCAATTGAAAGTTTTCAAAACTTGATTGACATCCTCAACCGGTATTCGTGTTCCTTTCATTATTGTGCTAGTTCTACTCCATTTAAAACAAATTATAATCATGTTCAATTCGCAATCATATGTGTAGTACATTCGCACTGTTCCATGCTAAAACCGTCGGTGAATTCAAACAGGAATTTGATGTTACAGTTGCCTCTCGAGTATGTATGCCATCGTGCTAGCTTTTTAGTTAGTTAACTTAATTTCCATGCATCCATTTCACACTTAGCTTTTTCCAACACAGATCATGCTTCAAAAGCCAGGAAACAATTTATGCGGCTACTATGTGTGCCAGTTTACGGACATCCAAACCGGAGGTGTTTGTCGCTTGCAAGATTGTAAGGATTTCACGCCGGCACATGTGACAGCAATCCAAGAACAACTCGTCGACTGGATTTACGATGAGGTTATAAATCCAAATGGCGAGTTCCATTTTTCAGCGATAAATAGGTGGGGCCCTTCGATAAAGGCTAGTGAATTGTCGAAGTCGACGCCTACGGCTACCAAGAGCGATGCACGTAAAAGAAGGGTCCCATGAACGTTCTGTAATTAAAGTTGTGATGAATTTTATGTGAACTATATATGTGTAGTTATATATGGGCATGATTGATTAATTGTGATACATATTAGTTCAAATTAGAGTTGTCAAAAAAAGTTTTGTGATTTAATTATCATTTAATTGTGCATGATTGATTATATGTGCTTTAATTAATAGATATATGTAATATTAGATTTAACACACATATATATAATAAATATTATATTGCCTCACATGCATATATATTAAATATTAAAGCAAGCGTGTTGTAGCCAATCAACATAGGTTGGAGCCTCCAAACGTTACTGACAATAGCTTATCAGTACCGGTTGGACGTTCCAAATGGTGCTGACAATAGCTCATCAATACCGGTTGGAAACTCCAACTGGTACTGATGAGCTATTTTCAGTACTGATAATAGCTCATTAGTACCGGTTGGAGCCTCCAACCGGTACTGAAAATAGCTCATCAATACCGATTGGAGGCTCCAACTGGTATTGATAGTCATATCAATATTGGTTGGTAGAACCGGTACTGATGGTCAATGGGCATCAGTTCCGGATAGCTTGTACCGGTTCAAAAACCGGTACTGATAGTGATGGCAGTTACAAACCGGTACTGATGGCCAAATCTATAGTAGTGTTGTATACCCTAAAATGCAATGCGTTAGGCCCATATGACCAGTTTGCACAGTAAAAAAATTAAATTGGGCTAAAATATTTAAGCGAGAGGCCCATCTTCCGGACTGGGCTAAAAATCCGGAATTTCGCAAAATTTCAACAAAATTTCGCCGGAAAAAAAATCCCTGGTAGGGAGTACGTAGACCATGAGAGACGCATGCACCTGTGGTATATAGTAAAAAAACAAGGTACAAACTGATCGAGAGTTCTCAAAACTGCTAAAGAAATGCTATTGGTTAAACACGGTTCGTTAACCGCGGTTGCAGTTCTATTCAAACGTGTGTCTGGCCAATATTTGACACTAGCTACCTACAGTCCTCTGAAAATTATCATATGGACCCAAGCAAGACTTGCAGATACTGTTAGGGTGCGTTTGGTTGTATCAGGATGAACGGGATGGGATGGTACATGATAGATGGGATGGTCCTGGATGGGATGGTACAAGGATGGTGTTTGGTTGCCTGACTGGGATGATACAAGATTTTGTTTGGTTGTTTGGATGGGATGATCCTGGATGGTTCGGGATGCTGTTTGGTACTGCTGGATGGATGGGATGCTTCGGGATGCTTGGATGGGATGATACTGAAGTACCGCAGGATTGACCGTTAACCACAATAACCACGAGATTGAACAGGAAAAATGCAAATGAATCAATTCAGCATCTGCACCAGCAAAACTAAAATTTGAAATCCAATTGGAGTTTCTCTAACGTCAAGGCATATGCTCTGTGATTGCACAAACATTTTTTTAGGTGCAATAAAAAATAATAATCACAAGCTAACATCCTAAAGAGATTTTACAAAACTCAATGACTTCTAGTGGCGGTCAGACAAAAAGCTACATCTCCTTAAGCTGACGAGTTGCTGCCCAGATCAATTTGTCCATTCAAAAAGGCAACCACAGCAACAGGATTTTGTGGCAATAATGACGAGATCCATACACAGCATTTTATGGCAACAATGACGAGATCCATACATAGCAATAGGTCTAAGATATTATTATACTGTTATCACTTAGATAGAAATACCAGAAAGTGCTAGCATTATCCTTATCACTGCATTCACATCCACTCCAGTGTTACAACACATATAACACGACACGGGGAGTTTACTCCAAATAGATTACAAGCTCCAGTGTTACATTTTCATATGGTTGAGTTTATTGCTCACAGTTCTAGATATTTCTCATAATATAACTATTAGCTAGATCCATAAAGAAAGCTTCTTGCTAAGGAGTGCCACTACCTATACCAAGTACTTTGCAGGGGGAAAACTGTAGTTGTCCTAAAGTAGCTTCAGAATTCAGATGTTAGGTCTAATAGATACAACTAGTCAACTGCGTTGCAACGTCAGTTTTTTTTCCATCAGAAAAGCATAGATGAACTTCTTTTCAGGACAAAGTAAAAGCTGATAAATTTCAGGTTGCATGTCTTGGACCTACACAACAACGAGAACATAGATCAGTACCGAACTGAAACCATCAGATCCTACATAGCAACTACATTGATGATCCTACTATGAACCATCAAATCCTACTATGGTAAACCATCAGATTCTACTATGAACCATCAGATCCTACTATGGTAAACAACTCTTTTGCTGCTTATATCATAAGATGGAACAGTAGTAATCTTGTCTTTGTAAATAGAGCTCTAACAAACTACATTGAGGGAACAAAAAGCATACCAGTACTTGTGATCTAGAGGGCACCATCTGCCGATATGAAATAGTAAGAACAAGAACTATTGCCAAACCTAAGAAAAATCAATGATGTCAGACTCTAACCTTAGAGATTTTCCCTCACAATGTACCTAGTTACCCAGACCAATTTGTTTAAAATACTAAGCTTGTTGAATGCTCGGGCAAGTGCAACATTCTCACACAAATAAGCATAGTAGTGAGCTAAATGTGCTTCATCAAATCCAGGTAGATCCATCATATTGTCCCAAAGATCTTCTTGAACATTGGTATCTGAACTATTGGACTTCTCAATAGCTTGAGCGAGTCTATCAATACTAGTGGTCATTACATAAAGCACATCATCATCAGTGGATACCTTGGCCCTCTTTTTTTGTGGTTTACTTGCCGAGGAGTCACCTCCACCATACCCTGATGCCGTCACATCTTCTACATGTTCATCAGTTGGTGCTTCTTCTTCTATTTCAATCCCATTTTTAGCTAGAGGATCGTTTGCTCCCTTAGTATACTGTCCTGTAGCCATGCTGTTCCCAAAGATAGTGGCCATCTCGCGATAATGCTCAAGGGGAGTGTTCAAGAAACCAGCATCCTTGGGGTGGTCCTGTCATCGTTAGAGAAGTAATCATTCTCAAGCAAGAACAATCTCTAGTATAAACATGGTTGTTGCAACTAGGAAGCAAATTACCTTAATATGGCCTGTGTAATGCTCATGCTCAAGTCTGATAGTGAAGGTAGCCTAATCCCAAAGAGCACCACTTAAATATGGCCTGTGTAATGCGCATGCTCAAGTCTCCAATGAAGGTGGTCTGATAAGATCATTTTGTAGCTCGCCTATGGCATGGAGGACATGTCTAAAATATCGGCTAACTATTTCACCTAATCTACTGAAGTTGGTACCAACTATCATATTCCTTATGTTGTGTCCGACTGTGTTCAAGAACATGGCAACTTGCTCCTCAACACATACATGTATAGTGTCACGGAGCAAAGAGTGTTCTCTCAATACTTGACGTAACCTAAAGAACGGAGCTCTCTGAAGTCTTATCATTGTAGTACAAGTTGTATCATTCTTCCAAATTTTATTATTGAGATAATCAATTCTATTCTTGTCATCTTGCTCAATTGGGCCATACATAATACGTCGCCTCCTATTACATATTCTACACCGCACATACAACATCATCATGCAAGCAGCCACATATGCAACACCACTAATCAACATCTTCCTCCGTCTAAGCTTCCTCTTGTCCATCTAAAATTAAAGTAATAATCACTACAACATCAACCACATGTGCATGATATTTAACCACATGGACCTAATTATCTCAAAACTATGTAGAAAACCTAACAATCCATGCAAACAAATTAAGCAATGATAAGGTTAAACATGATTTATTTGACAGAAGAATGATATATTTGACAGAAGAATAGCAGTCCACGGCTGATTCCAGATAGAATTATAGAAATGCAAAATGGCAGTCGTCCACGGCTACACATGCAAAATCTATTCTAAAGCAGCACTTGGTGGCAGTGGTCCGTTCTTCCCACGTCATTAATTATCGCTTAATTGCCCTGCTTAATTGCCCTACGCAAGAAACGAAGCATTGCTTTAATTAGCCAGCTTTCGCAAGAAACAAAGCGTTAAAGATAGATGTTTGATTTTGTGAAATAATTTTTTTTTATTTTTTAATCTTTATTTTTCGTTATCAATTTTGTTTTTCGTAGCAACGCACGGGCATGTAACTAGTTAATGCTATATTTGACATAGCAGCTACACATGCAAAATGGCAGTCCACGGCTGATTCTAGATAGAATCATAGAAATACTATATTTGACATAGCAGCTACACATGCAAAATGGCAGTCCACGGCTGATTCCAGATAGAATCATAGAAATGAAAACTATGGCATGGAGGACATGTCCAAAACTATGGCATGGAGAACAGATCCAAGAACTAAGGAGTAAGGAGGTGCAGAGAGTGTATGTAGCCTAATATTGAAAACGAAATCATCAAAACACCACCAGAAGCATCTAACCAAAAGCATATAAAAACGGCATCTAGAGCCAGCTGATGGCTCATGACAATCATTACTGACAAGATGAGCTCATGACAAAAGAAAATTACAAGATGAGCTCAATACGGACAAGTTTCTTTTCTCAACTGTGAACTGTGAACCAAGCTAATTAATGCTAACCAATGCTACTGAAGATGAGCTCAATGCTAACCATTGCTAACCAAATCATGCTACTGAAGCTAGTTTCATTCCATGACAAGATGAGCTCAATGCTAACCAATGCTACTGAAGAGTGAACCAAATTCCAACCAATGCTAACCAATGCTACTTAAGAGTTTCTTTTCTACGGGGGTGCTTGTTTCAGATGAGATAGAAGGGGGGAGAGGCGGCATGTAACACCCCAATTTTTGCTTCTCATGAAATTAAATGATATTTGGCATTTTTGAGAATTTTTGAAATTTTTTGGGATTTATTTCTATTTATTTGGATTTAATTTGAATATATTCCTTTTTGAGATAATTAAATAATTAAAAGTTTCAAATAAATTTTTATTGGAAATATTTTATTTGAGTCCAAAATGTCTCAAAGTATTTTCCAGAATTTTTCTGGAATGTTTCTGAATATTTTGCTATTTTTTTCTTAATTATTTGAATTTCTAGAAATTATTTTAATTATTAAATCACTGAAAAACCCTAGCGGGTTTTACTGTTCCACCGAACGAGTCGGACCCGAGTTGGACTCGAGTAAGACTCCAGCCCGACCCAAACCGGACCGAGTCGGACCCAAACCCTAACAGCGCGACCATTGGATCGAGATCCAATGGCCAGGATTGAGCCACGTGTACACGCGCGTTGGACCGATGGATCGAGATCTAACGGTTGAGCTTGTAGCCGCGTGTGCGCGTGACAGTGGCCATCAGATCAAGCCACGTGGAGGGCCAAGATTGCGCCACGTCGTTCCGTCTCCAAGTCGGACAGCGCCGTCACGTCGCCGCCATGTCGTGTGGGCCTAGGTTTCCGGATTAAGCACGGACGCCAAGGCTATTTAATGCCCTAACCACACCGCTGTCTTCCCCTCTTCCGCGCACGTCGGGTGCCCTAGCCTACCGAGCCTAAGCTGCCGCCAGCCTCCCGCAATCGCTGGCCGAAGTTCGGAGAAGCGCCACCACGGTTTTTGCCTCGTGCCGACGCCATTAAGCCGTCTCCGCCGGGCCCAAGGCCAGATCCAGAACCCTCGTCGCAAGGCGCACCCGTGGAGACCACTCACTCCACCGGAGACCGCTCGTAGCCCTGTTGCACGTGTCGTCATCCCCAGCTCCAGCATCCCCAAGCCACCGCGCCATCGTCGGGTTTCCGCGAGCACCGTCAACCGTCCGATCAAGATCCAACATTCCAGGTGCGTCCACGTCACCCTGTACGAAATCCACGTTACGATTTCTAGATCTAATCTCAACCGTTGGATCAAGATCCAACGCCCCAGATTAAGCCACGTAGCCTCTTTGACTGCACCGTGCTCGATTAGATCTCAGCCGTTAGATCTAGATCGTACTGTTAGGATTATCTCAAGTGGTACTGTATAGATCTATTAGCAGCCGTTAGATCTCGATCGGATGGATGAGCGTGAGCCACGTGTCGCCGCACAGATCAAGCAACGACACCCCAGCGAGGCGGTGCACCAGATTCAATCCTAACCGTCCGATGCGAATCGTACGGTCCAGATCGACCACGTTAACCCCAAACGTGCGAGATCCAGATCCAATCTGGACCATTGATTTTCAAATCAACGGCCTGGATTAAGCCACATGGCTGGGAGCCGAACAGTCGTAGTCCACGCGGGCGACGCCCGGTCATCGCTGACGTCAGCACGGGCCCGCGTGTCAGCGTCTGGCCAATCGCACCATGACGTCATCCGCCGTGTGTCAGTACCATTCGGCCGAGTGCGATGACATCAACGATGATGTCATCCGAGTGGGTCCCACGTCTCAGCGACACGTGTACCCGTGGACTAGGTCCACAGTGGACCAAGCCCGAGTCCGTAGACCGGATGATGCAAAGATGATGTCATAATTCGATTTTTCAATAGAAAAATAATTCGGTGGAAATTCAAAATCCACGCTGACGTTAGCTGACGTCATAATTCGGATTTTTCAATAGAAAAATAAATGAATTAATTAGGTTTATACTTTTATTTGATTTTTCAAACTTCAAATGCTTATAACTTTTGAGTTTTAACTCCGATTTAAGTGATTCCAATTTCTAAATTTTTATAAAATTGATCTCTATTTAGTGATGAATTTTATTTAATTTTTGGACATGAGTTTTTTTCTTTTTTTATTTATTTGGTGTTTATTTATCCGCTACGAGTAGACGTTGAAGTACCTGAAGGCTTCGAAGGTGAAGTTTTGACCCAGCAGCCAGCTCAAGACCAAGAACAGGTACTTTTTGAAGGCAAGTTATGCTTTGACCATATTGTTCCCACTTTGGAAATTATTTTGATTTAAATTATTGCATGCTAATTTAATTAGAAGATGCTTTGATTAATTCTGGAAATTAGTTAAATGCCAATTTGTTGTATTCCACCTTGTCATAAATAATTGTATGCCATAACCCTTTTGTCACCCTAGTTGTGGATTATTTAGTTGGACGTTATTTAATTGCCAACATGGGAATTTAGACCGATGTAGTATAATGCTTAGCCCTGCCACGTAGTCATGACATGACTTTGGATAATTACATGTTAATATTGACTTAATGAGATATGGAACCTGTTTTGGAGAAGTGTCATGTGTTATTAATGATGATGCTGATGGCACGTGGTGCATGGTAATCAACTGGGGGTTGGTAAATGGTTTTAGACTGGGGCAAGTGGCAAGAATGATCTAGTGGGCCATGAGTGGCATTGGGAATGTCGTTTTGGTTCTTTGGCAGTCTTGCCTTGGTCACCCTAAGGACTTAACCTTGCAAGCCTTTGATCTGATTCAAACTTGCAACCACATGTCTGTAATGGGACGAACCTAGTTGAATAAGTTGCTAATAACTTGCTTGTGGAACCTAAGGGTGTCAACTACACCTTTTGTGTAGTTGTATGGGGAAGCATACCGGGGCGATGGCTAGGTACCCATCTAACGGTTGGTTGGCCTAGACTTCACCTTTGCTAAGGGAAGGGTTAGTGCGCAACAACCGGGGAGGTCCGCTTGTGTAGTTAGAGGCTTCCGAAAGACTTTGTTACGGACACTCGCCTTTGTGGTGTTTGGCTGTATCTTGTGGGTAAAGTGCATAACCTCTGCAGAGTGTACAACCTATTCGAATAGCCGAGTCCACGGTATTGGACACTGCTCGGGGATTACAGTCAAGGGTTAGACTTTCATGAAAATAACTTGGTTTGGAAAATGTTGGGTTGAAATGATGAATTGGACTTAGGATTAGAAAATACTTTACGTGTGACATCCTTGTGAAAGTTATTACCTGTATTAATGTTTTTACCGCTTTGCAATCTATTAATGTATTTACTTATGCTGCTTTATTGCAAATGAACCTGTTAGCCAATTCTTTGTAATAATCCATGCATGTAGAATATTAGTTTGCATTCTGTGCATGACTTGGTGAGTACCAAGTACTCACCACTTGCAACAATACAAACACCAGTGGAAGAAGAATCGACGCCAGCTCTAGAGGAGGAGCCTACGAACTAGGGGCGAGTCCAGTCAGTTGCCTGTGGCATATTGGTTGGCGCCACACGTTTTCTTTACATTCCGCTGCAGATTTATTCAAGTAAGACTTTAGCCCTGCGAGGCGTACTTTTGTAACTTGACCATAAGGTCGAGTAACCAGTTATACTTCCCTTTTTATAAAGTACTTTACTATTTCGTTGAGTATGATTGTGATATATACCGATGTTGAGACTGTGTGCACTAGCGTGATCCTGGACTAGTGCTGAATACACAGAGGGTCTGGATTTGCAAATTCGGGTCCCGACAGAGGTGGTATCAGAGCCATACTGATTGTAGGACTTACCCATAGTTAGAATGGTCGTAGTGAGGTTAAAAACTATTTTCTAAAATTAAAAGTTGCCAAGATAATGAATGAATTCTCGACTTATCCCCCTCTCTCTTGTTCATACCCCTCGTTGAATTCTTTTTGTCTCCACTTTGGTTTTAAAATGTTGCGTTCCCACGCGAGTATCTTTTGGCAAATGAAGATGATCAACAACTACGCTGAGTGTGAGGAGGGCTACGCTACCGAATTGTGGCACATGCTACAGGTGCTTGGAGGTTTTGAGAGACCACTTTACCAGGGGA
Source organism: Rhipidocladum racemiflorum (assembly GCA_036346355.1). Lineage (NCBI taxonomy): Eukaryota > Viridiplantae > Streptophyta > Magnoliopsida > Poales > Poaceae > Rhipidocladum > Rhipidocladum racemiflorum. The sequence continues at coordinate 51,517,435 of CM070589.1, forward strand.
CCACCGTAGTGCAGGCTGGATTGGTTAAGGCATGGGACGTCAAGATCACCGTGTATGCTCATGAGAAGACGAAGTTCAGCCGCCCATGCTACTTCACTGCCAGGAGGTCTACATTCCAGATGGGGATGCAGGAGGTGTCGCGCCGAGCGATGCGACACATCGCTCGCACCTACTCAGGAGAGCTGGAGGGCACAGTGTTTCGCCACCACCCACATCGAAACAACAGGGTTGAGCGGTAGCCGATAGAGGATGAGGATGTCACCGTAACACATTTGGCAAGGTTCATTGTCGCGCAGGAGGATGCACTCGATGATACGGTGCAAGAGCTGCAGAAGGCCCGTGAGGAGGTCAAGAAAGAGAAGAGAAGTTTGCAGGAGGTTCGAGAGTATATGTCTCATCTTCTGCGAAGGATTGATGAGCTGGAAATGGCATTGTATGGACAGGGGCCGGAGCCAGTACTGGAGCTGCACGAGCCAGATCCCGAGGAGCCGCAGCCAGAGCCATAGCCCGCGCTAGAGCCCGAGGAGGACGTCGTTTCTTCGACTACAGTTGTTGTGTGGCATGACGATTGTTTTGCGCCTATGCCGCCGCACCCGCCACGTGGAGGCAGTGGAGGTTGGCTCGAGGAGTGAGCGTAGGTTTTACAGTTGAGGCTCCTTCGTCGAGTCGTGTCTAAGAATAAAGAATCGCCCTTAGAGGCGTTAGACTCCAATGTGTTAGTTCGATTTGGATTTTTATTGCTTGCTGAGAGTGCAGTATGTGTTGCAAGGCCCTTAGGCATTGTAAGCAACCATACCAAGTTATTATTAATAATTAATAAAGTTGGATTTTGAGTTACACCTTCCACCCCGCATAAGTTTTCTTGCTACTTGTCTATTCTTGTTCCCTCTCGTCTCTAAACCTTGGAGGCAACAGGAGTGGTTCTCGCCCAGCAGGAAACCCCAATGAGGGAGCACCTGCACCCCAGCCAGCACCGCCAGTTGACATGCAAAACTTTGGGAGAAGGGGGCGAGGCGGCGATGAAAGTGAGCCCGGCTCCCCCGTGCAAGTGCGAGTGATGCGAGTGAGCCAAGGCGAACGATGCGGTTCTGTACCGATCGGTTCAGCCGAATTCTCGGTATCAAACAGTACAACATCTTCAAAGAATATTCTAGGAATCTGTACCATCCCATCCCGTACCAGATGATTCCGTTCAGCGAACCAAACGCAGTATCGAAGGTCAAATCCTGTACGGAACGGTTCGATTCACCCTTGTACAGGGAAGTGGCGAACCAAACGCACCCTTACAGTAGCTCTCTGGAGAGATTCACGAAATGACTAAATCCTTCCCAAGTTAAGTACCTGTGGACCGATACCGTGGAAAAGAAGGCAATCTGAAAACGCGTGTTTGAAAACTTGGTTTTCCCTCTCGCTGCCGGCCTCACCTCCCCTTGCGGTTTCGGCATCACCGTAGGCTCTCTCTGTCACCTCCTATGGTCAACGGCGCCTTTGCCGCCTGGCAGTCTCTCCTCGCCTGACGCTCCGGCAACGTACTGCCCCCAAAATCAAACTTGTTACTTAACCTCGTCGCCAGCCAGCCACTGACCCCATCCACCATCTGCCACCTTGTAACTAGGGCTCTGGGCTCTCTAAACAAGCCCAGCTTTAGTGAGCCTAACCTTTCAAGCTCGAGCTGAGTAAAAGTTCAAGCCGAGCTCGAGCGAGTCTGAGTTGGCGTCCGAGCCTGGATCTGAGCTCAAGTTTGACATGGCCCAGGCTTGAGTAAGTTCAGTAACAATTAATAATTCGACATGCAATAATTTTCAACAGTAAGAAAACTCGAGCTTGCTCGAGTAAGCATGGTAACAATCAACAATTTCAATAATAAAAAAAGCTCAATAATAAGAAAAGCTCAAGTTCGGTTAAAGTAAGCTCGATAATTATTTAACACGTAGTAATATTTAACAGGTGTGATCCATCAATTTACCAAGGCCCGCAAGCTATCTGCTTCGCTCATTGAAGCTGGGGATAAAGATCAAGCACAGCTCGTTTGGAGCTTGAACTGAGCTTAAATCAAATCTAGAATATGCCAAGCTCAACTAGTTTACAAGCCTAGTGTTATTTTACATCCTACTTGTCACCCTACCACCACCGCATCCCACCGGTCCTCTCCTTATGGGCAGGGTCCTAGTGAATCCTAAAATCAAACTAGGTGAACCTGAGTCCTAAATCCTAAGTATAGGTCTGCAGCATTATCCCATATATAAAATCATGGTTTCATTATGTGCACCGAGTATTTGATACTAATTATCCCACTTTGTAGAAATTCTCCGTGTTAACCGATAAAAGGGGGAAAAAACATGCCATTTTTTCTGTGGACCTAGTTATAACTGTTTAGATTTAATATATTCTCTTACAAAGAATATAAAATAATATTTTCACATACTGAACCATGTGAATATTGCTAGGTTTAGCAACTAGTATACGTAAACTTGGAAAATTATGATGTACCGGGTACTGTTTGCTAAGTCTATGGAAAGATCCACTAAATGACTAAATCCTCCCAAGTATCTGTGGATGGATACCGTGGAAAATAAGGTAAACGGAGAGACTCACGGTGACAAGAACGTCAGTGACAACCCTAGCTAGCTAGTCAGTCAATAGATGGTTCTAGAACCAAGATTTCAGTTCAGCTCAAGCTTACAATAATTAACCTACTCACTACAGAAAAAACGAGTAACATCGACAGCCAAAACCGTCCACCATTGAGACAAAACCGTTCACCATACATAGGGTCGACAGCTGGCCGTCCACCTTAAGCCACTAAAAATAAGTGGTCGACCATCATATTAAATTTGACGAGCAAACTGTCCACCCTATTAGGGTCTACAGCAAAATAAAGACCGTCGACCATAACAACACTAAGGTTGACATGTAAAGGTAGCTGTCAACTCTAGATTAGGGTGGATGGCCATTTCCACATGGCCATCCACCATATTAGGGTCTACAGCCAAATAAAGACCGCCCACCATAACAACACTAATTAGGGTAGCTGTCCACTCTAGATTAAGGTGCGTGGTCTTCTACACGTGGCCGTCCACCCTAAGCCTGTGAGCTGCGGCCTCGTATGGTGTAGGGTGGTCGGCCTGACTGTCCACTCTAATTAATCAGTAGTAAAAAAAACTATTCAACCGAAAGTTTAAAAATTCAATTGCCAGCGGCATTCAGCCACCCCATACACATTCACAATTCATATCCATATCACAATTCATATCCATACACATTCACAAATTACAAACTCAACACAAATCAACATATAGTTTACATTCAACAAAAATTTGATATAGAGATTTCCAACAAAGGTTCAATGTACATCACATGTCCACAAATCCTCATGAAACAAGAGATAAACGGAGATAGCACATCACCTCAGTCATTCTAGCTAGGTGGAGGAAAAACCGAAAGCATACCAAGCACCTCATCGACAAAGTCCACCGAAGCGCTGCTAGTGGGCTCAGCTCCACTTCCCACATGTTGAGCTGCACCAGCTGATCTTGAAGCCTCCTACAAAGCAAGAAAATAATGTATAACTTAGAACATTATTTCAAAGACTTCCCAAATTACACTTTTTGGCAATAGAAGTACCGAGTCCAGAGTGTTTTGAGTTGAAAACCGGATCGGGTACTTGAATGGATATTGGACCTGCAGTGGTTGAGCTGGAACCCCTAATCTAGAAGCCTACCAATTAAAGAAAATGAATTAGAACATTTATCTTGTGAGTTGAAAACAACAATTCTTCACAAATTAACCTATATATATTACCCTGTCTGGCACACTATGTGGAAATGGCATCGGGAACTAGAACGGATACTGCAAAGGTGTTGGCTGAGCTGGAGCACCCGATCCGGAAGCGTTCTGAGGAGGAAACTGGAACATATACTGGTATGGAAACTGCAAAGGGGGTGGCTGAGCCGGAGCACCTGATACAGAAGCCTACCAATTCAAACATATGGATTGGAGCATTACATTTGTGACTTGCAGAAAAAAGACCATTAGTATCAATATATGGATTGGAGCATTACCCCGTCCGGAGTTGGACCAACCGAACCGAAAGCTTACAAATTCACATAGCATATTATCGATGGATAGACATTAATAACAAATAGGAAATTACTAGTAATAGACATTACTCCTTGGAAGTGCATCATCGGCGATCGTGAGGGATCGAAAAAGCTTGGAAATCCTTGTGGTGTAATATGACTCTACATATAGCTCATATAGCATTACTAGATTGAATTAATTGAAAATGATACAAAATTGAACTTACTTGGTTCATATTTTTCTCCATGGACTCCAGTCTTCTAAGAATAGCCTCATGCTCTTTTTCTCCCTCTTCTTGCCATTTGTGAAGCTCCGCAACCTGTTCTCTCAAAGCGTGGTTCTCTTCCATGGCGTGCCTACTGGATGAAGAGGAAGCCCTCGAGCGTCGAGCTGCCATCACCTCAGGCATTTACTCAGGAGAACACAAGTAGGCATTCCTCGAATGCTAATCTCCCATGCCTCCTCCCACCCATCAGGCTATGGATGACTGCAGGATCCAAAGGTTGTTATGTAGGAACACACTCAGGCCCGTGCACCGTAGTCATTGCATCCACGTATTCATTCTGCATTACAAATAAGTCTGAGTTAGAACTGCACTAAAGATATCACTTACTATTTCTTGGGCAGGTGGATCCAAAGCGCGTTGAGTACCATCTGGGTTCCGCCCTGAATGTGCGTTTGTGCACACATTAATCCAGTCAAATTCCCCCCTGTCTGAACCTCCTGCAATTTATTACGAAATGAAAATTTAGTTGCAACAAATGAGAGAACTGGAAATTACTTCAAACAAACCTTACCATAGACTTTTTCCATTGTGCCATCGAATGATTGCCAAGGTGTGTGACGCATGAATCAACAGATGCATTGCGATTGTTCTTCTTTCTTGTTAATTTCTGCCTCCATTCTTCTGTGTCATACATGTCACACATCCATCTCCAAGCATCGGGACACTTGTCACACCATGACGGTCGACATGAATTGTACTCATCGGGGGCAAGGTATATGTCTCGAGCACCTCCGTCCCTTCTGAGATTCTGCCCTCACCTTCAATAATACTCCTCAACAGCCTTGACACGAGAAAGTGAGATCATCTCGGGCTGCTGCACGGCTACGGGATCCTGCATCGCACCCTCAAGCTCTTGCATAAGTGGCTGCTTCATGCCCTCTGGCATTCCCTCCGCCTCTGTCTCTGGCTCATCCTCATCGCTACCTGTTATCAACAATGAACCGTCGTGTCCCAGCCCTCCTTGCAGCCATCTTACATTGATATTGTACCAAAAGTTAGTTTGACAGTAGCAAAACATAATTACAATTTACATAACAAAAATTGATGATAAAACTTGCTTACTATTTATTACATACATTTTTCAACTAATCACCCTGGTTCATATCATTTGTCACATTGTTGTCGACTTGGACAAAAAGATTGTCATGTCCTATCCCGATATCTATGGAAAGTTGTCCTGGTAAACCTTCTTCTTGAAATGGCACATCAATGGTTTGTTCAAGTACATCCTTGTTATCATCATCTATGGGGAATGGTAATGTACCGGGAGGTCTTACTTTGTAAACAACCCACCAAGACTTGTACTTAGGGCATGCATAAGATAAGTAGTACACTTGCTCAACCTGGTTAGGGACAATAAACTCTTCACTCCCTGTATATAGCTTCATATGGTTAATTTCGACTAGGCCAAGTTGTGGAGTCCGTCGCACCCCATAGGTATGATGAAACCATTTGCAATGAAAAAGAACCACTAAGAGATCGTTACTTCCATCGAAGACAACCTCTATTATCTCTTCAATAATCCCATAATATTCTATATTGTTGCCATTGCTGTCTCGAACATAACTCACGACCCCACTATTTACTGTCGTCAAATTTGAAAGTGCCAACTCCGCTGCTCTAGAGCGAAAACGATACCCATGCATATCATAACACCCTTGCACTTTGACCATACGGTTGCATGCTTTTGACATCTGTCGAAGATTATTGTGCACACTAGCATGCTTGTGACACTGCAAATTGGTTTAACCTAAGCTAAGAATAACATATTATACGCACGTCGTTAATCAATAAAAATTATGGTAGGTTCAAATATTTACGTGATAGAAGAACCAAGTTAAGAAATTCGGATAGCCTGGTCCACGACCCCTTTCTTTCAGGTTATCGATTTGTTTTTGAGTAAGTTCGCTTTGCCTTTTCCATTCCTCTTGGATAAATTGCCTACAAAGAGAATGATTGAAGTTTTGAATATCTAGTATACAATGCTATACAACGCATAACGTGTTTGACAAATAAACTTACTCGATGTACCCATCCATTTCCTCCATATTAGTGTAGATATATAATTGTACATGAACCCTCTCATCCGGTTCTAATTCACGTAATGTACTAATTCTCCCTATATATTTGCCTTGTATTTGAAACACCTCTATGCTTGACACTTTTCTTTTACACACTTTCTTATACCAAGGCTCGTAAGCATTGACATTTTTGCTTGGCGCAAAGTAATTACTCGTGAAGTATGAAATCTCCTTTCTCTGTGAGTGTGTTAAACAATATTTAGCTTTAGGATTTTTTTGTACATGTATCGCTCATATTCAAGGCAGGTCTGTCACATATCAAGGCACAATCTAACCAGGCTTTGACATTATCTTTGGTTCTATCAGCTATGTCGAAGTTCGTGCTGAAGATGGACTCACTCATATTTCTCTCCTGATGCATCAGATCAAGGTTATGAGGCAGTTTCAAGTCCTTTGCATAAGGGAGACTATAAATACTACACTTGTGAGTCCAATGGTGTGGCTCACCGTAACCTTCATAACCATTAGGAGTGTCTTTGATATTATTCTTCCTAGCAATGATGTCAATGACCCACAGACGTTTCGGTGGTCGACCTTCTTTTATCACCTTTCTTTTACGGAATGCATTTGTCTGTCTCCTGGATGGGTGGCTTGAAGATAAGAACCATCGGTGACAATCAAAGAAACATGTTTTGCCACCATTCTGCAATTGAAAAGCACCTGTGTCATCCATGCATATGGGGCAAGACAATCTCCCATGAGTTCTCCATCCTAAAAACATACCATATGCCAGGAAATCATGAATGGACCACAGGTAAGCCGCGCACATCCTAAAATTCTTCTTTGTTGAGCTATCATATGTCAAGACACCGTTTTTCCACAACTCTCTTAGCTCAGCCATGAGTGGTTGCATCAACAAATCCAAGTGCTTCCCAGCATGGCTAGGCCCTGGTATGATCAGAGAAAGGAACATATATTTCTCTTTCATGCAACATTCTGGAGGGAGGTTATATGGAATGGTGAATACAGGCCAACATGAACATGATTGTGCACTCATGTTGAAGGGTGTGAACCCATCTGTCGTGAGACCAATACGCACATTTCTTGGATCTCTTGCAAAATCAGGATTCATTTCATCAAAGTACTTCCAAGCTTCACCATTGGATGGATGAACCATGACACCTTCTTTCACATGTTTTACTTCTTTGTGCCACCTCATATGCTTCGCTGTCTCTTTTGACATAAACAACCACTGCAAACGTTGAGTCATTGGAAAGTAATGCAACATTTTCTTGGTCACCTTCATCTATTTGTTGTTACCATCTTTGTCGGTAACTTTAACATACTTAGGCCCTCCACAGCGATCGCAGTGGGTCTTTTTTGTGTTGAAGGACCGTTGGCGCTAAATACCCCTGAACACACTAATCGACACTAGACAGCGGAAGAAATATTTGAAACAAAACTAAACCAAGCGACTAAACCAGAAAATCAATCACAATAACTAAACTGAAATTCACACTTTTGCATTAAATCAATCAATGTGTCAAAACATGAATTTCATCAAATAAAGTTCAATCTAGAATTTATACCCTCATACGTATACTATTTGTTGCTCTGCACCGACGTGCGCTCGCCGCTGCTGCTATCGCATCGGCTCGCCGCTGAGCGATCCCGCCGAAAGCACCTCGCTGCACGCTGTTGTTCGGGAACACCGGCCTCCGCCGAACTCGATCAAGAAACCCTCGTCTGCGCCGCCATCCGCTTCCTCGGCGCCGACGCTGGCCCCGACAGAGCCTCTGGGCAATGTGCCGCCTCTGCTAATCTCCAATCTGTACTTGCGCCGCCACGCTAAAAAGTGAGTTGGAAAAACTCACGCATCTTCTGGCTGATCTACTAGCAACCCTCACGACGCCTTTTATTGGAGGTCATGGTTGCTTGCCGTTTCGATTGGGCCTCCGGCGAAACTCGTTTCCGATTCAACCAAACTTCCCGTTTCCGATTGAACCAAGCTTCTTCGTTTCCTTGACTCTTCTAGTCACAAGCTTGCTTTCCGCATGGGCCTTCTCGACACTTGCTCTCACCTGCATGGCTGCTAGCAAACACCAAGCACGCAACACACAAGTATGGCTGCTAGCAAGCACACATGCATACCTGTTTCCTCCTGCAACACATAAGCATGCACATACACACTAGCCTGCACATACGAACACAACACGCTAGCAAGCAAACACACACAAACATGCAAATTCCTTTTTTTCTTTATACAAAATTATTAATGTTTATTAATCACAAATATTAAAATCATATTTTCTTCAAAAGTTTCTCTCTTGTTGTCAAATCAACTTCATCACAAAAACTAGAAATTAACAATCTCCCCCTTGATGAGTGATTTGACAACACAATTCAAAGAATATTCAAAAAAAGCTCCCCCTTAAAATAAACTCTCTCTCAACAGATCACCAAAACATGCAAACACTATCTCTCCCCTTGAACGAATGCAACTCATACTATCTCTTCCCCTTTGTCAAAACACACATCAAGGATTGCGCACAAGAATGAAAATCAATGTATGCCATGAAATGCAAACCTAACAAGCATTGAAAATTATTCAAGGTGAACACAAATATTATAGCAATTCATTTCCACACTCCAAAATTCAGGAACTGCCCCATAGTCAAATAGAAACCACTAATTTTAAGTAAGAAGTTTATAAGATTACAATAAACTCATGGACAGATGAAAAAGCACACTCGGGCAAAATAGATAACATATAAAAATAACCCATGTGTTAAAGAGACTAGATTTGAGCACATATAACATACCAGACTCACAATTATCTGTCCAAAGCTGGTATTTTCAATTACTTCCTTCTTTATTTTTCTTTTTCATAAATAAATCTCAAAAACCCTATTTTTTTTTTACAGGTATGGCAAGGTTGAGCTTGCATCTTTTTCCTATATGGCAAATATTTTTATTGCATCTTGTCATGTGCAGGTATGGCGAGGTTGACCTCACATCTTTTTCTAATTTGGCAAGTGACATTACACAGTCAAACTTGCATCTTTTGCCCTGTAATTTTAATAAGCAATCCCAAGGACTCATCATGATCATCTGGCTTTAACACAAATGGCTCAAAAATAGTACTCAAAAACACATTAGGAATTTTGATTTTTGAAAAATAGCCCGTGTGACAAATTTATTCAATCCAGTAGAAAACTGTAAGATCATAAACATCCCACTCTCCACTAGTAATAAAACAACTCAACTAAGTTGGCTTTGTCATGGAAAATTATCATGTAAAAGTTCACTGCTATAGAAATAAGTGTTCAACAAGTATAATAAACAATGCTTGTACTATATGATATACAAGACTATTCTACATGACATTGTTGAAGTGCATTTTTTAACAAATTTTTAGGAACCCAAATAGTTTTAACACCGTTTACATGAGAAAAACTTTCCAGTTGATTGCTATCAAGTGAAGGGTCACAAAACATCAATTTTCTTTGGTTTACAAGTCTATTCTCACCAAAATGAGCATTGCAATGTTGCTGAAATTTTGTTTCATTCGATTTATATCCATGATTATGAAAAGCATAACAGTTTCTTGCATAATGACCAAACTTACCACAATTGTAGCAGTTCACACGGTGAAAAGTATCCCAATATTTTGGACCCACATTAGAATAACAATTTACTTTCATGTGTCCAAATTTACCACACCCAAAGCATCTCATGAATTTCTTTTCAGTCATCACATTGTCAGAAGGACGCAAAAGAACAGGTTTTTCATTAACAACATGAATTTTATCAGTGTTATTCTTTTTATATCCTACTCCTTCTTTCATGAATGAGCATTTTGAAGTATCAAGAATCATGTTCAAATTTTTCTCACCATTTGTCATCTTTTCCAAAGTAGCTTTCAAGTAATTGTTTTGTTGGGCTAAATCAGGGCATCGAGTACAAAGATATGCATAAGGACGCTTTTCCAGTTCAATTAATTTCTTCCTAAGCTCAACAAGATTCTCACACCCAAATTCTTTTGTTAAAACAGATACTTGCTTCTCCAAATTTGATGAATCAGTTGAATTTTTTAAAGAAACTATCTCTTTTTCTAACACAATGCACTTATCACATGAAGAATGACAAGATTTCAGCAAAGCATTTTCACTTCTATAAAATTCACATGTCTCACAAGTGGCATTCTCAAGATCAGCAACTTTTCCTTTTAATTTGGCACAAGAACCACAATTTTCATCACTTTTATTAACCAAGAGATTAAGTTTTTCATTTTCTAGTTTCAATTTTTTACATTTATTTATCAAGGCATCACGAATTTTTTCTTGTAATTTAAAAGCTTCCAAAGTTTTAGAATCATTTACCTCATCTTCATCATCAGCATCTTCACTTTCTGACGTTTCATGACAAACGTCTCTCCCAACAAGGCAAATATCTGCTATATCATCATCCTCTCCAAGTGTAGCCAAAGGATCATTGTCATCCTCATCATCATCTGAAAAATCAAGCTCCTCCACAATGTTCAAGAATGCTTTCTGAAGTGACTTCTTCATCTTGGAACCTGAAAATTTCTTCTTTCGAAAAGGACTAGAATTCTTGTTAGCAAGTTTGGGACAATCACTCTTATAATGACCAAATTCGTTGCAATTGAAGCATTTTATGAGATCACTTTTACTTTTGCCAAACTTGGTTTTCAAAACATTAGAAACCTTTTTAGAAAGACTAGCAAGCGCATCAAAATCCATATCATCAATATCAATATCCTTTTGTTTATTTTTCTCAACAGTGGCAAGAGCAATAGGAACATCATGAGTATTATGATTAATTTGACTGAGACCCATCTCATATATCTTTAAAGAACCAAGCAAAGCATCTAATTTCAATGTACTCAAGTCCTTAGATTCAGTTATTGCAGTTACTTTAAAATGCCACACCCTTTGATCTAAAGATCTAAGTAACTTTCTACATTGATCTTCCTGAGACAACACCTTTCCAAGAGATGTAAGTTTGTTAACCAATTCATTAAAACGAGCAGCAAAGTCATTAATGGTTTCCCCAGTTTTCATAGCAAACAATTCATACTCACGAGTAAACAATTCAATTTTAGCATTTTTGACATCATTAGTGCCCTCATGAGTAATTTTCAAAGATTCCCAGATTTCATAAGCAGTTTTCAGACTAGAGATCTTATTAAATTCATCCTTAGACAAAGCACCATAAAAATAACTCATTGCTTTTTGATTCAAGGTGTGAAGATCTTTTTGTTCCTTGGTGATAATATTCTCAGGTTTAACATATTTAGTTTCTACAATTTCCCACAATTCATAGCTCTGAGATTGTAAAAAGGATTGCATGCGCACCTTCCAATAAGGGTAATCATCACCATTAAAAACAGGAGGTTTAGTCATGGAGAAAGTGCTAAACTGCGCCATAGCTCCTAACCGCAAGATTAATATGAGCTAACCTTGCTCTGATACCAATTGAAGGACCGTTGGCGCTAAATACCCCTGAACACACTAATCGACACTAGACAGCGGAAGAAATATTTGAAACAAAACTAAACCAAGCGACTAAACCAGAAAATCAATCACAATAACTAAACTGAAATTCACACTTTTGCATTAAATCAATCAACGTGTCAAAACATGAATTTCATCAAATAAAGTTCAATCTAGAATTTATACCCTCATACGTATACTCGCTGTTGCTCCCGTGCACTGACGTGCCGCTCGCCCGCTTGCTATCGCATCGGCCTGCTGCCGAGCAATCCTGCCGAGCACCCTGCTTGCACGCTGTTGTTCGGGAACAATGGCCTCTGCCGAACTCGATCAAGAAATCACATCTGCGCCGCCATCTGCTCCCTGGCGTTGACGCGTCTGGGACAGAGCCTCTGGGCAATGTGCCGCCTCTTGCTAATCTCAAATCTGCACTTGCGCCGCCACGCCAAAAAGTGATATGAAAATCTCACGTACTGCTGGCCGCTAAACTAGCAACCCTCACGACGCCTTTTATTGGAGATCATGGTTGCTTGCCGTTTCCGATTGGGCCTCCCTTAAAACTCGTTTCCGATTCACCCAAACTTCCCGGGTCCGATTGAACCAAGCTTCTTCGTTTCCTTGACTCTTCTAGTCACAAGCTTGCTTTCCGCATGGGCCTTCTCGACGCTTGCTCTCACCTGCATGGCTGCTAGCAAACACCAAGCACGCAACACACAAGTATGGCTGCTAGCAAGCACACATGCATACCTGTTTCCTCCTGCAACACATAAGCATGCACATACACACTAGCCTGCACATACGCACACAACACGCTAGCAAGCAAACACACACAAACATGCAAATTCCTTTTTTTCTTTATACAAAATTATTAATGTTTATTAATCACAAATATTAAAATCATATTTTCTTCAAAAGTTTCTCTCTTGTTGTCAAATCAACTTCATCACAAAAACTAGAAATTAACATGTGTGCACCTCCCAGAAAATTATGCATGTCGGCGTTTTCAGCCGGTAGGGTATCTCCTGGGCAAAGAAGTTTGGTTCGGTAGGGGGTGCTTTCGCGGCAGTACACCCGGCGGTGCTCTCTCGAGGGATCCCGGCGGTCGACAGACCAAGTAACGCGCACGCAACACCTGAGGGCGAGAAGAAGAGCGAGCAAGCGCGGCGGTAAGGAGAGCGAGCAGCACACCAATGTACCTAGGTTCGGGCCCCGGGTGTGGGTAACAGCCCTACGTCCTGCTAGATCATTGTTGATTATGTGGGAAAGGTTACAATGCTCCTCCTTCAGGAAGAAGATCAGAGCTTTGAGTCTAAACCACCCTTCCTCCCCCCTCTCCCCCATGCACCTGAGTCCCCTTATATAGACGGGACTGGCTCGGGCAAGTGAGGGGGTGACATCATGCTTCACTACGATTCATTATTACACCGCCTCATTCTTCGTGTTGTCGTACGTCTTCGCCCGATCCGCCCGGGTTAGGTGTGAGGCGTCAGAGGGACATGGCGTCTTTGCAATTAATGGCCCTGACATAGCATCTCAGAGGAAGGAGGCTTCAGGGTGAAGCCTCCTTTCCATCCTTTTGGTTGCCCACTTGTCCTGACTCGCCTGCCTGCTTGCCAGGCCGCCACGTGGACTGACACCTGGCGAGAGGGGCCTGGTCGCCCGCCTACTCGCCAGGCCGCCACGTGGACCGACGCCAGGCGAGAGGGGCCTGGTCGCCCGCCTGCTCACCGGGCCATCTGTCTTGTTCGCGGCGGAGAGGGTACCCTGGCGTAAAATACGCCGACAATGCAATATCGAGGACAATAATCTATTTTCTCGTATGGCATTCCTAGATCACTTAGAATTTTCTTCGAATCATACAAGTTTCATGGCATTTTATGGTCTTCAGGGAGAAGGCTACAAATAAGCTTCACTAAGTCATTGTAGCATTTGGTCGAGAAATTTTGCTTTGACTTAAGTGCGATAAGACGTGCGACAGCTGCAAGGAGCGCCACGTTTGTTTTCTCATGCAACAGCTCTAAAAAGTCCTTCAGAAGCTTTAAGAAATATGTTGCAAGTAGCGTAGACACTTCCTCTTGTGGGAGATCTAACCCCTAACCAATGTTATCCACCATCTCTTCCATTCTGTCAATTTCATCGTAACTTTCAACAATATTGGAGGGTTGTACTCTAACAGAACTAGATAGTCCACCTCGCACACTCTCGCCATGATCAACCCATCTATATTAATTTGCTTTGAATCCGTTCTTACAAAGATGCATATCCATTTCTGCCCGACATCTCTTCAGGCTATTACCACAGAGAGCGCACGAGCATCTCACTTCTGCCATGTTCGACACAGGCGTCGACCCAAAAGCCTGACAAATAAAATCTTTTGTGCCCTCCTTCCACTCGACGGAGTGCCGTCCATTCTTATTCCAACCATCATACATCCACCCCCAAGAATTTTCCATAATAGGTTGAAAGAATCTAACATGAACCATGAATGTATGCAAAGAGTTTATGAATGCAATGCATCATTGCATGAGAAATTGAAAACACGAATAACATCGATCGTAAAATTTGTTTAAACCATAGTGTCCATGGTATAACATTCCAACTAAGCTTTGTCTAAACCCTAGTGTCCCAACATCATGTTTTACCAATTTACTTATCTATGCCACTAACTAACTTTCAATGAAGCAAATTACATATAAATGTTTCTTGCTGTTCTTCGACGGGTTCTAAAGCTGTCGACACTAGTCCTAATTAATAATTAAAAAGCACGAAACTGTTACCTTTTTAGGTTTCTAAAGCCATTGACCCTCGCCAGATTAGGATGTCAGCGAGGTTGGTACGTGTTGTCGAGCCACCGACACAGGAGGCGGGAGGGGTCGGTCGAGTGCTCGAGGAGGGAGATGAGGGCGGCCGGGGCACCGGCTGGTAGTGGGGGCGGCAAGGGCACCAGGGGTAGGCAATACACTGTGAGGCAGCGGCTGGGCTACCGGCAGCGGTAAGTGCAGAGGGGGTGGCTGGGGCACCAGTGGGAGGCCGCTCTCGGGGAGGCGGCAGCCGGGCCACTGGTTGGTGGAGAGGGCGACGACGGCACCAGTGGGAGGCCGCCCTCAGGGAGGTGGCAGCCTAGCCACCGGCGGGCGGAGGGGGCGGTGGCGGCACCAGCGGGCGGTGGGGGTGGCTGGGGCACCAGTGAGAGGCCATCCTCGGGGAGGCGACGACCCGGGCTACCGGCGGGCGAAGGGGGCGGCTGGTCCACCGATCGGAAGCGGCGGTGGAGGCGGATGCGATTGGATGCACCGGTCGGCGCTCCAGTATGATGCGGTGGCGGCGGCCACAATGGGGGATCGAGTCTAGGTTAGGCAAGCACAGCGCGATGGGGGAGTCCTGGGTCGAGGTAAAGTGCAAGTTAGGGTCGACGACCACATAAGCTGTCCACCCTAATTTGTTTTGCGACTGCCAATTGGGCCTAGGATGGTCAGGGGGCGAAAGTGAAGGTCGACGGCAACATGCGCTGCCGACCCTAATTGCGCCCATAGGGTGGACGGCCAGATATGGCTGTCGATCCTAATTTTCAATAGTATCCCAATTGCAGGCCGAGATGGATGGCATTCTTTTTTCATGTTTAGGGTAGAGGCCTGTTCGTTGGGATGTCGACCTTAATATATTTTTGGTCAACAAGGTTTTTTGGCCATCTACCATATATTTGGCCGTGGAGAATAGATGCTTTTCCTGTAGTGACTTTAGTATATCTTTGAAAATTACCATGTACGCAAACAAAACCTACAAACACACTCATTACTAATAAGTTCGATCATTAGTTTCTAATTAAGCCGCTTAACTAAATTGCGAACTCCTTAATGAAATTTGATGGTCACAACTCATCCGATGTACATGCTCAGTAGAATCTGAGGCCCATGTAGTAACCACCATTCCATTTCTTCCTCTCTTTTTATTTTGAGAAAATGGGCAGTCAATCACTATTAGAAGAAAGAAAATCTTACACCCAAAAAAACATAGGGAAAAGCTGAAATCAAACACCCATACAACTGAAGCAACATCGAAAAAGAGAAAACACCGGTCTAGCAACAGAGCCACATAGACATACAACTAAATAAACGGCAGCCAGACAACTAGGCAACAACAAAAACCTATTGCTCTGTGTTTGCTCTTGCAAAAGCTCGACTTTTGGCTTGTGCTTCCTCTTGGATTCAGTAAAAAACCTATTGCTCTGTTAACTGTGTATTTTGTAACGTCCTATGATTCTGCTCCTTTCATATATTCCATGCTATGTAAATGACAAACCGTCAAAGGTTTTCTTATGTTCCTTGATCACTATTATCCTGTATGCCGATCACCCTTCCTTTAATGTCTTTGGAGTTTGATTTAATGTTGGCACTTGGTACCTTAGCGTAAGTGCAATAAAGTACTGTGTGTTCTGTTGTCTCATGTGCTTGAAAACATAAACATTAGGTTCCATTATATATGCAGCTACCCTTTGCGCTCCAAATTGTTGGTGGCTGTAAGAATTTTTGTTGAATTTGCAGCCATATAAAGAATTTGCAATTGTTCCCCGTTCATGCTTTCCACTAAATTGAGATGACGATCCCATAGGAACCATGCAATTGAACCTCATAAGCTGTCTTAATTGAGTATTCTCCAATGGGTGTCCATCGGATTGAGTCCTGTAAGTGTGGCTACTGCTGTACGTTTTGTAGTTGTACCCAAAGGTGAACGAAGATCATGTACCTGCTCGGAAGAACTCATGGTTTGAAGTGACTTCAGCCAAATGCCATTTATGAGCTCGCAATTCAATGTCTTGTTCTTCCTTTTGGCCAGCTTGAAAAGATTGGAGGCACAATTGTTTGGAGCTCAGCCACTAAGCCACCTCGAATTAATGCCAAAAACTCTCAGATTTTGGCACCGCTGATATCAAAGTGACCACGACATTCATCTTGCTGTGTATTCTGGTAAAATTATGTTGATATGTATGATATGCTTGGTAGTGGAGTCAAAATTAAGTTAGTATATTAATTTGTAATTTTCTTGGGTTTTGATAAGTTTCATCCGCATGGGTTGATCCTACTGAAGTGTGTTTTGATCGTATAGTTCAAAGTTTGGATGTTTTTTGGGACAAAAACATCCGGATGATACCTATACACTCCCATTTTCTTTTGTATATGAAAACATGTGTTCCTATATTTTGCTATCTATTGTCATGCTAGAAGGATGTTAATATAGAAGACTCAACATTCTCTCTAAGAGGCTAGAAATTCCTAATTAATCATAAAAAATATATAAAAATATACATGGTTATTTTTGTATGTCCGATTATAACGATTTCAATTGAACATATGTGTGTGGTATCTAGCACACAAACGGGCTGGACATTTGGCTAACTTATGCTATATTGGAGACTAATGATATTGTTACATACTTATATTAATAACAATGGAGGAAGTCACTTCCTCCATTGTTATATGCTTGCTCCCCGGCGGGCCCCCCTTATGCTCAAATCCTGGCTCTGCCCCTGTACGAACTTACTATTGGCTTTGGTCCCTGGAGCAATCCACTATGGCTCGTTTGTAAATGCAGGATTCCTACATGAGGGCTTGTTTGGGAACACTGTTCCCGGCCGGGATCCCGGCCCATTCCCAGGGGTGAAGTTCCACTGGGCTAGTTTCCCTGGGCCGAATATGAAGTGTATTTGGATGCCTACCTGACAGGGATTTTTGAGCCCAATTCCTCCCATTTCCACAGGGTAAAAATCCTCGCCTCGTCAGGTCGGGCTAGGTTTACCCGTCGTCTCCCGCGACCACGCCTCCGCCTCCTCTCGCACCACACCTCCGCCTCCGCCTCCTCTCGCGACCACGCCTCCGACTCCTCTCGCACCACGCCTCCGCCTCCGCCTCCTCTCGCGGTAGCACCACACCTCCGCCTCCCGCGGTATCGCCTCCCCCTTCTCTCGCGACCACACCTCCTCTGGCGACCGCGCCTCCGCTTCCTCTGGCGAACTAGCAATCTCCACCTCCGCTCCTCCGCCTCACCGGTGAAGTCTTCCTCATCTTCTGTTTCTAGCTTATTCTTTTTCTCATCGATTTTGTATCAGATCAGCTTTGTTTCAAAGGAGAAGAGGAGGGGTTCTCTCAGATCTGCACATTGGGTAGGAGGGAGAGCAAGGAGCCACCGTCGATTGGAGTTCCCCTTGTTGCCGAAGCACCTGGAGGATACCATGAGCTGAAGGGAGAGGATGCTGCTGTGAAGTTCGTGTTGGAGCCGAAGGTAAGGATCCCAAATCCAGTGACAAATGCTTGAGTATTTAATCTCACTGCATCAGTTAGAATTTCTATTTTCATGTCAGGTTTCAATACTGATCGATTTCCAGTTTTCATAATATGAGACCAATTTTCAGTATGTGATGAATGATTTGCAGTATATGATGAATGATTAATATAGTTTTCTTATGCACCTATCTATAGATATTGATTTGCAATAAACATGTCCGGGTTATTAATTATGTGTTGCCTGTTGCAATAGACTGTACAATGAAATTGAAATCCTATAACAAGGCACAGTGAATTGCCTTAGAAATATTGGAGATTTAGATGCACATAATGGGCAGTGAATGACTATGATAGTCATACGAAAATGTATCGGAGTACCCTCCCTTTTGAAATTGCCTATACCGTTTTCGGAGAATGTATCGGGTTAGATCAGTGTTGCTGTCAACAGAGTATTCAATTTTTAAAACATATATATGGGGGGGAAGGATAGTATGCTATTTGAACTTCTAGGTCATATTTTGACTTATTCTCAGTGCTTTGAATCATGAAAGGTTCAACTATTTTATTTATCTTCAGCCTATGGGCTTGTTGAATTTGATTTGAATGTTGTGTCTACCCAAACATGTGCTTTCCCTTGACAAAGTAATTTCCCTATTGATAGGTAATGCCTTTGTGAAAAGACTATTGATACTTAAAGTGTGTGGGATGTGCAAGTGACCTTCTTTTGAACTGGAGATTTATCTGGCTGATCTGAGTAAGATGATGAGTAGACTACTAGAAGTATTTCTAATGGCAGATGCAAGTTCAGGATGACCCTTTGGAGTAACAAAGGCTGACCAGTAGTGACATGCCATAGTCTGTATGAGTAACTTTTATGCCTGTGTAGTGGTGTTTTCAATGGTAGAACTAGTCGTAATGCTAAAACAGAAATGGATGTATCTCGTTTGAACTTGTTGTCTATCATATGATTCATGCTGTCGGTACTTGTATGGGATTTTAATTTGAACTATGTTATATGCTGAGGTTTTGTCATGGTGAATTTCAAATTTCTTATTCCAAATGATGGCAAGCAACTATTCTGTACGCAAAGGTTTTCATATTTCCTGCTATCATAGTCTTGATGAATTATGTTGTAGGCAAAGGTTTCGTATTCCAGTTTGCTTGGTTCAATGGGCAAATTTCAATGGGGATGAATGTCAGGGAATTTTATCCATGTAGCTTCCAAATGGTGGTAGGGAATAAATTTCTCTTGGGGGAAATTGCCACATGGATTGAGGGGGATTCAAGATGCCATCAAAATCCCACCACAGGGAAAATTTTCCCTAGTTTTTTTTTCCTAGCATCCAAACAAGCCCTGAATGTCATAGGAAACCACGCATCGAGTGAGGATGAATGTTTTCTTTCCTACGGAATGTATCCTTGTGGTCCGAATCCTCCCAATTATCTGTGGATGGATACTGTGGAAAAGAAGGCAAACTGGAAGAAGCTTTCATGGCCGCAGGAAGTCAGTGACAAACCAAGTCACGCAGTAGAAAATGCGTGCATTCAGCATGCACATTTTTCTATCTCCCTGAACGCGACATCACCGTGTAATATATGTACGGATGTCCAATCCACTCGATCGCTAGATATCTAGCTATGTGCATGGTCAAATATATCGATCGCTAGGTTGCATGCTAGCTACCTCTACTTCTACACCGTGAAAACATATATATAATAGAAAGATGAGCATATATGGCAAAGCTTCCTTAGTTACTTAGGTAGACCGGGTGAGTTAGTTCTAGACTTATTTTTCTTTCTTAGCGCATAAGGAAAAGTTACTTATTGGAGACAGCGCTGTTACCACTGCACATCACTGATAGAATTGCTCAGGATTCAACCTTGTGAAGTAGTAAAAGGACTACTAACCGTGGAACTAAATGGTTTGACGTCATTGCTGAACTTACGTAGATTTTTTTTGCTTAACTTTTGTGTTCGTGCATTGACTATGTAGCTTTGATAATGCCCATCTCGATCTAATTAATCAGAAGGTTGATTCCCATGTATCCATGTTGTTTACTTGTTTTCATAGAAAATTATTCTGCAGAGATTTAGTTTGTGAGCATGCCATGCTTTAGTTTTTTATGACATTGATTTTATGTTGAGAACACATGATACCCCGAGTCATGTAAAGTACATACGTCGTACGAAAATTCGACTTGCAGGGACTAGATATATAATTGAGTCTGTTTTTTCTTGAGTGCGCTAGCTCCATTTTTATTAGCCGAAAAAAACGTGGACGAAACATATTTAACTTTCTTATTGAGCTTGGCATTATCTATTATACTCCCTCCGTTTCTTTTTATAAGGCGTATTTGGTTTCGTTAGGACAAGGCTTTGACCAACAATTACTCTATTAGCATATAATTTTTATGACACAAAATTGATATTAGCAGATTTGTATTCAAAAGTACTTATATAAATATGATTTTGTATTGCATAAATGATAAATTAATGAAGTAATCATTGGTCAAAGTCTTGTCCTAATGAAACCAAATACGCCTTATAAAAAGAAACGGAGGGAGTATTGTTTAAATAATAGATAAATAACTTCGCTAGAAATTATCATGTTAATTAGAGAAAAAAAGACAAATATATACATTACGGTGGGTCCATATTAAACATGTATAGAGATATGAGAGCAGATACAATTATATTTCTATTATAAGTATTATAATTGTACAACAAGCACAATTCTATGTTTATATATATTATATAGCGTACGTGCAATTGAAACGGAAATTCGGATGTATACACCAGCTCAACAAAACCTAATAGTTAATTAAAACTGAGCCAGACTCCCCGTGCCAAGGATGCTCAGATGCTTTTCTTAGCTGGTGGAGTTACAGGTGTAACTTTACTCGCTAGAGTTCAAATTGTAGTGTTCTTATTTAAAGAGTTCTTCTACGGTGCACAACAATGAATATGGACCGTTCATTACCTAATCCAAATGTTAAAAATAGATTAGATCAAGTTATACTACCATGATGTGTAGTATGTGTAGTAGATGTGAGGAGGGGTAGAATGGTAAAAAATTTCAATACAGTGGATGGGTAAAACGGTAAATGAACTTTTTCACCCACCCGAAACCCATTTTTTCATCCCCATCGGAAGCCTTCCCTCCGTCAGTGCATCGCGCGTCGTAGTACCTCGACGACTCGCTAAAATTACATTAATACCCTTTTAAAATGTAATATTTTTATTTTTAAAAGTCCATAACACCCCACCAAATCAATGGTTAGATCTAATTTATACTACCATAATATACTACAAGTATAATCCACTGTAAAAGAGCTCTATTTAAACACCCATAAGTGTATCTCAATGGAGTTTTATGAGTTCACATATTTATCTCTTGCTTCCGTCGACCTCCATCATTTTAGACATAATCTTGGGGAATACACTCTAGGTGTGTATGCTTGGGAAATAACTTCTGTGGAGCCGGGATGCAAACTTCTTCCCGTGCAAACCGACACTGATTGATGCCACGTGGACAATCCCACAATCCAACGCCACGACATAAAGTCTAAATTAAGCAACGTGGTGAAGGATTAAGTCGTGGCGTTGGATTGCAAGAGTGGTTAACCAAATTTGCATCGAAATAAACGTTAGGTATTTATTTCCACCTGAATTAAGTCGTGGCGTTGGATTGCTTGGCATCAATCAGTATCAGGTATGCACGGGAAGAAGTTTGCATACGGACTCCACGGAATTTTTCTCCGTATGCTTGCGTTGTTGGTGCATCGCGACGTGTGCCTTTGCGTCTACCGTGTAATCAGTTTTTTTTAAAAAACTTTCTTAGCCGCATGTTATGTAGGCTCCATCGAATACGTCACTTCATAGCATATTGTTTCATCTCTATGTACATGCCCTGCACCCACACAAGTCTAGATGTGCAGCCTAGCTATATGAGAACATATATAGGCACTGTTCATGCATGCATGCATGCAATAGTTGGTCAATGCACGACTTGAAAGCACTGGTATGACACGTTGTTAGGCGCCAATTAACGTGTCTTACGTGTGTACTGGTCAACAGGTACATGCATGTCAGTTGAGCTGGTAAAGGGTCACTACTAGCTTCAACTGTTGGCTGCAGAAGCAGGCTGTTAAGAGATGCGGGTGAGTGTTTACCGAGTGCTGTGTGCCGTACGGCACAACTTGGACTAACCAAGTAGCCATCCAGAGTTCTTGCTGTTTCCGTGTTCCTGGGAATTGTGGATTGTTTATTTACTAATTCGAGGGAAAAGGAAATTTACTCTGCAAGTGGTTGATCATTGACCGACTTACATGCTCACTTTGGATGCTTGTAGTTAACTCCTTCAATTTCTTAATTATATATTATTTGACGTGTTTAGATTAATTGTTAACTATAAAACAGTTGAAACTTGCAATATATCCAAATTTTTTAATTTATTTCAGGGAATATGTGTGCGTAGAACCAGTTGAATGAACAAATGCATGCGTAGCTTTCGTGAACCCTAACGTATGTAAGAGTTCCATATATATATAACATCAGCCTGTACTCTAGACAATTGTGACAGGAATTAATCCAAGTTTCATTTGCCGAATACGATTCTACGACATGTGGGAACACGAAGACGCTGGATGATTCTTTAGAATTTTCCAAGAAATTCGAATGCCTTGCCTTTGTGCGGTCAACCCTAGTGTTGCTTTGACCTAGCTTATGTTAAATGTACTTGAGCTTCTCGTCCAAGATGTTTGCTTGTCTGATTATGTAGCTAGTGATAATAACTAGTTGCTACATAAGATAAGAGTGACTGCTATGTTTTTATAAATAAGGCTTATTAAAATTTTGATGCTTCTAAAAGCTAGGACAGAACTTTACATCAAATGGTCGAGTTTCTACTTCTTACTAATAAAGCTGATATTCTCTTCTCCCTGTAAGTTCATCATGAAACCCTGAAGATTTTATCACACGTGATGTTCTTTCGAGCTTCTAGGGCCTTTTGATTTGTCACGTGTGCCCCCACATGCATGCATATTTCTTACTTTATTCCTTTCGACATGCATGCTGGCAGATAAGTCCTTTTACATAACAAGTCCATTTTGTACACTCCAACTAGCTAGCCAGCATTAGAACGCCTTACACAAGGTACAATAATACTTCAACACACATATGACCCTGATGACCAAAAGACCTTTTTACTCTCTGTGTAGACATGCAGTGTGCACTAATCTACAAAATTGTTCCTACATACAGGCTAGGTTCATCTCAGCTAGTGCATCCATAATAAATTAACCCAGGAATAATGGTCAAAGATGACACTCGTGCGTATTGGTACGTACTAATTAATTTAAAATGCATGCATGGACAAGCAGCTGGAGTTGAGCAGCAATTATTCAAGTCTTCAGTATTCCTTGTCCAATTCCGAATACAACACCAAATTCAGCATAGATAGCTCTCTAATTAACCAGCATCTCTCTCTCTCTCTCTCTCTCTCATGACACATATGATTTGTGTGGTATATATAGCACAGTAAGCCGCCTTTAATAGTCTGCGGGTCAAAGTGAAGATTGACCAGAAAAAAGGACGGGGCCACTTAGCATTAACCCCTCTATATAAGCCTGGTTATAACTTGTAAAACTCTTTCAGTTTCTTCTCTGTCTTTCTCTCTCTCTCTCTCTTCCCGAGCTGAACCTAACACTACAACAGCAATGGACAATTATCTGTTCGCAACTCAGACCTCTTCTTCTACCTCCAACTCCTATCACTTCATGAGTGCTGCAGGAACAGCCAGCCGTGATCATCCCCATGGACAAGCAGGCAACGGAAGCAGCTTGAACCATGGATTGTTCTTGGGGTCCAAGGAAGAGCCCTCCAACCCCAAGGATGGAGGTGACCGTGCAAGAGGTCCACATGGCCTCGGGGAGTCGTCTGCGGGGCCTGCCGGAGGAGCAGGCGGCGAGGAGGATAGGGCGCCGGTCGTCGTCGGGAAGAGGAAAGGAGAGAAGAAGGAGCGGCGGCCTCGGTATGCTTTCCAGACGCGCAGCCAGGTCGACATCCTCGACGACGGCTACCGGTGGAGGAAGTACGGGCAGAAGGCCGTCAAGAACAACAAATTCCCCAGGTTTGTTCGTGTGGACTTCGTATAATTTAGTCCTAGACTCCTAGCAACAATTGCATCACCAAGTGATCTTGACGTATATACGTACGTATTTACAATTAAATCTGTCTTGACGTTTGATTTTGGATGTCGCTTGGGGTTTTGATCGATTGATCTCTTTTTTGAGGGTTGCTTTTTAATCGCTTTGGCGTATAATTTCATGTTTTTCCGTAGGGTTCAAAGAAAGTAGGTAAGAGATGGAGTCCCAATGAATCTTCCAAGCTCTGCTAGTGGTTGCCTGCATGGGATAAGGACATATCTCATCCTCATCGTCTAGATGAAAATGACTAGTTTCACATGATTTTGGTGGGCATCATTCAATAAATAGAGAGCTGATGGCGATCGAGTTTGACCAGGAATAATTTGAACCACCCACCGTTTGTATCGAATATTATCAATTAATAGGTATATTTATCCTAATTAATTCAGTCACCATCTTTACAAGGCTCCTAGAGCACAAAACGTGGCCTCTTTATGCGTAAAAAGGATTGGTGGTACCTTTTCCTGTCGAGGGACCTGTGTTCATCGATTAAGCATAAAATGTTACTGGAAATTATGAAACACGCCAGAAATAGATTATGCATAAAATGTTACTAGAAGTGTATGAAACACGCCAGAAATAGATTATGCATAAAATGTTACTAGAAATGTATGAAACACGCTAGAAATAGAGCTATTACTTATAAAATAAATAAATAAATATAACTAATTAATGATATATGTGAAATAAATAGAAATGACTAAGATTAAAGTTCTTTAGGATGCAAACATCTCATTAATTTAGTTCGTTTTTGTTTCTAAATTTCTTGAGTTGTAAAAAAACTAATAAAATTTTGATCATATTGCAATCACTAGATGCCTTCCCTTTCGGTTAAAAAAAAGGTTTTGTTCCATGACATGGCTGTACCTTTTCTTTCCTTTGTATCTCGTGGTCATACTCTCTAGTTAATTAAATTAATGTAACAAAATTACTTACACATGAACGTACATGTATTCTCCATCAAAGTCTATAAGATTTCTTGCAAAATAATAAAGAAGAATAATGTTATTTCGTGGGGCACAACATTTGATGCATTGTTTAACTAAATACTTTCTAATTCATTTGGATGACTCTCGACTGGAGATTAGAACAATCCATTCTTCACGGAAGCACAGATTCTTCAGATATAATTTCATCTCTCTCTCTCTCTCTCTCTCTCTCTCTCTCTCTCACACACACACACACACACACACACACACACACACACACACACACACATAACTAAATGCTTGTACACTCTCCTGAAAGAAACATGCACAGCGCTAATTAACGTTCACAATCATATGAATGATGCACACAATACAGGTGCTCCAAAGGATGGGGTCTGACGTGCACTAAACCATCTATATGTTTTCACAATCACGTCGGCGATCTAACACCTCCGTAGTTTTCTAAACCAAAAGCACTTCTCCTGACTTAAGTTTCCTTATATATAGCAAAAGGCCAGACAACTACAATGATGTATATACGTACAACAACTTCCTCGCTAGGAAACACATGCATGCCTTCACCACATGCGTATATATAGAGCTAGCATTAGCTCTAGTTAACGTATATTTCTTTCCTAGCTAGCTCATTCTATTTGGATATATTGTCATTTCCTCTTGTTGATTCATACATATATGCATGTATGCAGAAGCTACTACAGATGCACACACCAAGGGTGCAACGTTAAGAAGCAGGTGCAGCGGCTGTCGTTGGACGAAGGCGTGGTTGTGACGACGTACGAGGGCACGCACACGCACCCCATCGAGAAGTCCAACGACAACTTCGAGCACATACTCTGCCAGATGCAGATCTACCCGTCAGGCCACGCCACGTCCTCAAGCTTTAGCGCCCCAATGTTTCACTGAACCAAGACGATATATATTCTCATGCATACAGCAAGAAATTTAATTAATGTGTACATTATCCCTAGAGCTGTACCGTCGAGACCCTTCCCAGGCGTGAAATACGCAAGGATCATGTACATATAACATATTAGTTTCATGATCAGTGACTAGTACAAATATTCACAATATTATCATCGTATCCATACCCAACATGTCATAGACATTAAAACATATGAGTCTTATATACAAATGGTACTCGGTAAATCAATTAGAGCCAGTCATCATATCCATACGCAACATGTGTCATGGACATTAAAACATAAGTCTTATATACAAATGGTACATGGTAAATCAATTAGAGGGCCAATGGCTGAATAAAATACCTCAACCTAAAAATTCATAGCCAACGGCTAGATAAAACAATAGAAAATATTGTCATCATTATCTCCGAAACCTTTGATAAATTATGAATCATCATGAGCGGTGATTTCTTTATCCTCGGAATATCAATAAATGGTAAATACATTTGTACTCAGCATGACTTAGTGTATCACAAATATAATTACATTTGTGGCTATGTCAAATGAATGGCTATCATACCATATTCTCAAATTTTGCATAAAATGAGATTTATTCAACAATAACAAGTAGTAGATTGCAAACGGGATTTGTAAAGAGTAGTTGACATGTTTGTAAATAATATGTATATATAACATAAACATGAGCAAATCACAATCTCCACGATTGCATGTGATAACGATCTATTTCTTGCCATAGCTATCATATCATCTGAAACAATGGCTACCCACCATTTTTTTAACACATGTTTTTGCATAAAAGTTTAAAAGCAAACTGTGTTAGTGCACCAAGTCTCTCATGATCGCGAGCACGACTTTTTGAAAATATTTACGTACAGCTTTACTCATAAGATATGACTACTCTTGCTACTAAGCTATTATCATACTTCATTTGCTAATAAGTTTGTACTTTGACGCCGGACTAAATTTCCTTCTGCGCCAGACCAAAATTTTGGTCCATGGTGAACAAGATTTTGCGTTGTGAAATTCGCATGTACGCCGGACCGATTTTCTTTGGTCCGCCGTCAATGTGGTATGAATGATTTTGTGCTGGACTAAATCTTTCAAAAACAGTAAGTTTTACATGTACGCCGAACCAATTTCTTTGGTCCGTCGTGAACGGCATTTTGAGGTTTGATTTTGCATGTACGCCGGACAGATTTCCTTTAGTTCATCGCGAACGTGTTCTTCGCTGGATCAACTTCTACATTCAACCTA
This sequence comes from Rhipidocladum racemiflorum, assembly GCA_036346355.1. NCBI lineage: Eukaryota > Viridiplantae > Streptophyta > Magnoliopsida > Poales > Poaceae > Rhipidocladum > Rhipidocladum racemiflorum. The sequence goes on from CM070589.1 coordinate 51,544,949, forward strand.
GAGTTTGAAGTGTATGCCGGACCAAGTTTTTGGTCCGTCGTGAGTTGCGCCAGACCGGAGTTTGGTACAGCGTGAACTGATTTTTATAGGGTTTTGAGACATGTGTGCGCCGGACCAAACGTTTGGTCCGGCGTGAATGGTTTTTTGCTCGAGGTTGATTTTTGTGATTTTGAAAATTGTTTGGTGATTGATCTGTGGTTATGAAATTTGTTTGAATTTCATAATGCATGTTTTGAACTTATGCAATGCTCGTGTGAGTATTTGTATGGACTAATGTTGAGTCAAGTCACGGACTTGTGCTCGGAATCGTTTTTGTAACACCCTGGCATCTAGTATGCCCTGGATGTCACCAAACATGATAGACACAGCATCTAAATGGCACAAATAAAGGTAAATTACAGCAAAGGTGCAAATGCTAAAACCGAAAATTTCGGCAGCATCTCCTTTGTTTTTCCATGATTTGGAGCAACAGTAATAATATGGCAATGTATAGCATAATATGAGACATCTAAAACAGCAATAACAATTGATATGGCAACATCTTACGTCTAAAATAATGAATCCAACCGCTCCACAAATTATAACGAAGCAAAAGATGAACTTAAGCACACAACCAAGCCATACTTCAAGTTTCATGACACTAAACTTATTATCATATCTCCAAGTGATAAAAACTGTCTATATGTGAGGAGCTACGTGTAGAAGTGTAGCTAAACTCCTTTCCCGCATGCCGGTTTCATGGTACCTAAAAACAACATAAGACACAAGCGTGAGTTCATCACTCAACAAGTATATTGCAATGGAACAAAACGAACAGTTCAATGCTAACATCTCTATATATCATGCTTAACAACATAACCATGTTCAAATCTCATTGTACACATCTCATTATCATCATCATGTATGCAATGCAATGCACATGTCTCCTCGAAGCACATACTGGTATTGCCGAGTGCACACCCGTCGGCGTGCACCCTCTTTCCCCTTCCATCCCGTAGATGGAGGGTGCCTACTCCTCGCTTCCATTCACAACTGTGGATGGAATCACGAGGTAGGTCTTATTCAATGGCGCTCCGGATTAGTCATAACTTTCTCACCGACCTTACCGGACTAGTTATGACTTTCTCACCGACCTGGCCAGTTCTCATGCCATGTATGCAAATATGACATAAACATAAACAACTTGCACATAAACTCAACTAATCATTGCATAGCCTCATAATAAACCATTTTCATCATGTCGCAAGCAAGAGTCAATCATGGCATCATATCATAAAACATGTGTAAACCATCCCATTATCAAACATTACGGCTCCCTAAGCCGCAACCACTACAATACACTTGCCTTCAACCTTGGGCGACGGATTGGGCGAGAGGATGAGGGCACTCCCGAGGTCACACCACCTGCACATAGGTACCACACACTCAAAACGTGCCCTCAAAATAGTACAAGAACGATCCCCTAACCCGACTCCGCAACCCACCCCTAAAACCCGAAAACAGAGAATCTGTCCCGACGGGACAGCAGGCTTCCAACTAGCATAACTTGAGTTCTAAGACTCCAAATTAAATAAACGAGTACATTTTCTCGTATCTTAGGAAATTTCCTAGATTTTTCTAAGTATTGGGAAAAACTGATTCGGCATCTAAAATTGACTAATCTACAGATCAACACGATCTGTCCCAATCGCATCACAAATTTGACAACGTTTGGTAAACTAGCCATAACTTTTAAACGGCTGATCGAAATTTCACGTTCTTGGTGTCTACTGAAAGGTAATTAAATTATCTACAACTTTCTCAAGAAGCGGCTGACCAGAAAACGCTTTTACAATTTCCAAAACCGAGCCCTAAGCACGAGCGCCCAATCTGCCCGAGATCAAAACGATGGACAGATTTGCAATTGCACTAATCCCATCTAGGAACAGCACCTATGCATCAAAATTAACCATGGAATTCACCATCTAAACAGAACGTACACCCTAAAACCAAGATCCCCGAGGCTTACCTCTTCTTGGCGAGACACTCGATCGACGAACTTCGCCTCCTCACAGCCCGATCTCCTCTCCAAACGCCGGGGACGTCGAAATCGGCGGAATCGCCGGTTCCTCGTGGATGGAGAGCTCCCAAACAGCAAGATCGAGGGAAGGGAAAGGGCTGTGTGGGGAGGAGAGGGAGGGGGTGGTGGCTCAAGGGGGATGGGAGAGGAGGAGGTGGCGGCTAGGGGGTGAGGGGAGGGGCGCATGGACAAGAGGGGGAGGCGGCTAGGGTATGATGGAGGGGGTGGGGCGCATGGGCAAGGGTAGCAGGCTTGCTGCCCCAAAACCCCCTCTACATGGGCTAATTTCCCCCCACCTTCGGCCCACAATGGTCCCCCAAAGCCCAAGTTAGATCCCCCAAGGCCCAAACTCCCCTGGAAGGCCCAATTTCCCCCGGAAAGGCCCAAACTCCGGAAACGGCCCAAAAACACGATACAAAAGTCGTACCGAAATTTCGAAATCGAAAATGTCACAATCCGTAGTGTCACATTCTCCCCCCCCCTTAACAGGATTCGACCTCGAATCCGAGACCCGCCACTACTCAAAACAAACAACACAAAGAGAACTAAACTTCATGGTTCAAACCTGATGAGAATAACTCTGGGTATTGCTCACACGCGCGAGACTTCAATCTCCTAGGTCACTTCTCTCTCTAACTAAAACCACTGGAACTACACTAATCGAGACTCAATGACAAGACGCTTAGGTTCGAAGACCAACAGCGTTAACGATAACTCACATTCAAAACTTGCAAGAACTTTACTCAACATTGAAACACAAAGCACTAACACCAGGACTCAGAACGTCCAAAGCAATAGGACGAATTCCCAAACAGACAACGAAGGAAAATGGTCTCACCCTCCTCATTCTATGCATTCCATGGCACTAAAGTGCCAGATCCATTTAATCGATGCTACTCTCCAGAAGAACCCGGCACCAACATCTAGAACCCTGTTCAGCTCCCACGCACAACCATGTTTTCACACCTCAACCTCTCTACTGTGGTTCGTCGTATTCAAGACGACGCGAACCAAGTAAGACACTACACTCCAAGACTACCAACTGCTTGAACAATCGGGGTTAAAACCTTGAAAATGATTGGTCTTTTACAAAAAGACCAATACCCACTGCTACCACCGAAAGCAAAAGCCTATTTTATGACCAGGGTCCTGAAAATCTGCAAAAACAATAACAACCGAACAATCCACTTCGGTTGACACAACTCGCTCATAGCTCAGCGACAAAAAGATCTAATACACTTCGAAAAGGTAAAGCAATTACCAGCATGTAACACCCCAAAATTTTGCTTTTCTTAAATTCATGTGTGATTTGGCACTTTGGTGAATTTTTGGAATTTTCTGGAATTTATTTGGAATTTATTCCCTTTTGAAATAATTAAAGAATTTAACTTTGCAAATAAAATTTTGTTGGAAATATTTTATTTGAGTCCAAAATGTTCCAAAATATTTTCCAGAATTTTTCTGGAATTTTTCTGAGTCTTTTGCTATTTTTAATGAATTAAATGAATTTTTGAGAAATTAGTTGGATTATTTAATCGCTGGAAAATGCGAGTTGGTTTGTACTGTTCATCCGACCGGACCCGAGTCCGAGTCAGACTCGAGTCCGACCCGAGCCAACTGATTCGGTCGAACCCAGTCGCCTAACCCTAACCATCTCGACCGTCCGATCAAGATCGAACGGCCGAGATTGAGCCACGTCGCCCGAAGCCGAGCTGACCGAGCTACCACCGCCCGAGCGGACCCGCGCCGAAACCCCGAGATCCAACGGCCGACGCGTTGAGCCACGTCGCCCAATCCAATCCAATTCGGATTCCGCGCCAAGAGTGAGCCTCGGTTTCAGCGTTTCCGCAGACGCCGAGGGCCCTATTTAATGCGCCGCCGCCGCTGTCGTGTTGCCGACTTCCGTGCGCACCCGTAGCCCTAGCCCGCCGAGCTCAAGCCACCGTGGTTGCGCCGCAATCGCTCGCCGTAGTTGGCCGTGCGTTCGCATGATTTCGCGCCGTTTCCGCCGCCGTCCGCCGTCCTCCGCCGCCGTTGAGCCCAGATCCGGAACCGCGAGGTCACGCCGCGTCGGTGAGTACCACTCACTTCGCCGGAGAGGCCCTGCAACGCCGTCGGGCGTGTCGTCGTCCCCGTCTCCGGTGACCTTGCTCCGCCGCGCGCCATCGCCGTCGATTGAACTCTCTCCACCGTCCGATCCAAATCCAAGGGCCCAGATCGCGCCACGTCACCCTCGGTAAGTTTTCACGTTGAAATCCTCAGATCTATTTCCAACCGTTGGATCTAGATCCAACGGTTTAGATTGTGCCACGTAGCCTAAACCGCACAGAGCTAGGATAGATCTCAGCCGTTAGATTGGATCTTGACCGTCCGATCAAGATCGAACGGTCCAGATCAGCTGAGTAGTTTTCCTACGCGTGAACCCAGATCCAATCTGGGCCATTGATTTTCAAATCAACGGCCGAGATCTAGCCACGTGGCCGAGAGGCGGCCGTCGTGATCGGCGCGCTGGCGTGGGGCGTGTCTCGACACGCAGCGGGACACGCAGCGTGTCGAGGCCCACACGCGTCGGCCGCGCCACGTGGGCGTGAATCTGAGCGGCCCGGCGGGCGGGCCCGCTGTCGCCAACACGCTGCTGGCGTCGTGGACCGGGTCCATGCACCGGAGCCGACGTGGCCGCTCCAGAAAGCGCCACGTGGCATGATGACGTCATGCTGACGTCATCGTGGGGTTCGGCCGGTGCTGACGTCAGCAGGACTGACGTGGACCAACCAGGGGCTGACGCGTGTCAATGCTGACGCAATAATTAATTTCCGAAAAAGAAAATGATTTATTAATTCGAATTATTGATTTCAAAAATGGATTCAAACTTCAAACGCTTATAACTTTTGCGTTTCAACTCCGATTTGAGTGATTCAAATTTCTAAATCTTCATAAAAATGAGACCTACTCAAATATGATTTTTAATTAATTTTTGATCATGATTATTGCTCTGTTTTTATTTAATTAATGTTTTCTTTAAACTTTAAACGGTTATAACTTTTGCATTTAAACTCCGAAATTGACGATTCCAGTTTCTAAAAATTCATAAAATTATGCTCTCTCTGTTTGTGAACTTAATTTGGATGTTTGGACACTTTTTGTCTACTGTTCATTTATTATTTGCTATTTGCACGCTTTACGAGTAGACGTTGAAGTGCCCGAAGGCTTTGAGGGAGAAGTGTTGACCCAGGAGCCAGCTCAGGACCAAGACCAAGTACTCTTTGAAGGCAAGTTGTGCTTTGACCATGTTGATCCCATTTTCAAATTACTTTGGGTTTAAATTATTACATGCTAGTTTAATTAGAAAATACTTTATTTAAATTCCGGGGAATTAGATAGATGCCAAATTGTTGTATGACACCTTGGTTAATTAAATATGTGCCGTGACCCCTTGTCACCCTAGTTGAGGTTTAAATAGTTGGACATTACTAAATTGCCAACATGGGAATTTAGATCGTTGTAGTATATTGCTTAGACCTGCTACGTGCTTATGACATGATTTTGGACAGACAAATGTTAATATTGACTTAATGATATATTGAACCTGTTTTGGAAAGGTATTATCATGTGTTGTGTTGTTGATGGCACGTGGTGCATGGTAATCAACTGGGGTTTGATAAATAGTTTTCGACCGGGGCATGTGGCAAGAATGATCGGGTGGGCCAGTTGTGGCACCGGGAACGATGTTTTGGTTCTTCGGGTAGTCTTGCCCTGGTCACCCTAAGGACTTAACCTTGCAAGCCTTTGAACTGAGTCAAACGTGCAACCACATGTCTGTAATGGGACGGACCTAGTTGATTAAGTTGCTAATAACGTACCTGTGGGACCTCAGGATGTCAACTACACCCTTTGTGTAGTTGTACGGGGGAGCGTACCGTGGCTGCGGCCAGGTACCCATCTAACGGTGGATTGGCCTAAACTTCGCCTTCGCTAAGGGAAGGGTTAGTGTGCAACACCGGAGAGGACCACTTGTGATGTTAGAAGTTTCCGAAAGACTTTGTTACGGGCACTCGCCTTTGTGGTGTTTGACTGTATCTTGTGGGTAAAGTGCATAACCTCTGCAGAGTGTAAAATCTATTCGAATAGCCGTGTCCGCGGTATTGGACATCGCTCGGGAATTACAGTTAAGGGTTAGACTTTCTTGAAAATAAATTGGTCTTGAAAGGTTGGGTTTGGTTTAATAATGATGTTGATGGAAATGTGGATTAGAATCGGGAAAAATGTTTATGTAACTCTTGGAAAAGTTATTGATGTTAAACTCGTTTCTACTGCTTTCGAATCTACTTATGTTACTTGTCAAATGCTGTTTTACTGCAAATATACCTTAAGCTATTCATTGTATTAAGCCATGCATGTAGTATGTTAGTTGCATTCTGTGCATGACTTGCTGAGTACCAAGTGCTCACCCTTGCCACGATACAACACCAGTTGAAGAGGAGTCTACACCAGCTTTGGAGGAGGAGCTCCCAGAGGAACCGTCTAACTAGGGAGCGAGCCCAGTCACTTGCCTGTGGTATACTGGATGGCGCCACAAAGTTATCTTATTTTCCGCTGCAGTTATTTCTCTTTTAATAAGTTTCGCCCTGCGAGGCGTATATTTGTAACTTGACCATAAGGTCGAGCAACCCGTTTGGTTAACTATTTAAGGTACTTTATTATTTTCGTTGAGTATGATTGTGATATTTACCAATGTTGAGACTGTGTGCACTAGCGCGTTCCTGGACTAGTGCTGAATACACAGAGGGTCCGGATTTGCAAATTCTGGTCCCGACACAGCAACCACCGAGTGGTCCACTAATAATTTAATCAACCCTACCGTAGAACACATCAACGACCCAATTATCCAAGAAGGTTTGCATTGAGTCAACCACAACCTTCCTTTACGCCTCCCTTTTAAACTATTTACGATCAACTACTAGCAACACCTAATAACTTAGGTCATTAACAACCCACACTAGATTTCCTCTTTCTAAGAAGGTCTCGTCCCCACAATCTTCCACTCAAAGGACTAGAACAAAGAGTACAACCATTGAGTAAGCTCAACCATAAACCATGAGCCCAACTGATCCCCATGCATAAATTTAAATTCAATGCACTACAATCACTTTAGAAAGGGTTCGACAACATCCAAAGAGCACTCATTTTATTTCCCTAAGCCAAATCGCAAAGGAAGCACATATCTATTACACCACAACCAAAATACTAGGAATTCTTCATTCTTTCTTTTCATACTAGGAAGAAATGGGACATCTCGATTTATGACATGAATGCAAACTTTTCAAGAGCACTCCGGATTAGTCATATATCCATACATGACTTTCTCACCGACCTGGCTCATGGACTCTCTTATCATTAAACCTCTATAAACAATGTCATGTTTCCTTTTCACCATTCATTCATCAGGTATCAACATTACCGAATAGTTATGCACCAAGAGACTTCTTCCTCGGTATCACATGATTGAATACACACATAACATCGATGGTTGCGCTAAATCATATAACTATGACGGCAACATCGTTAACAGCAAAACACCACGTCGTGTTAGAACCCACCATCAATTGAAAGCTAACCTTACAAGACCTCGCATTCTAACCAAAATCAACATTTTGGAAAAGAACATCAACTCCAAAGTCAAACATCTGCACACAAAACCACCACAAATTTTCTCAAAGAGAAAGGGAAACTCATTTCAAAAGGGAACACTTCACTAACAAAATCACTTATGAAACATCCATAAAATCCACATTGTGAAGCATTTGCAAACACCACACACATTTCCCAAATAACTCCAACTCTAGCCAAATAGAGTTAGAAATTAAATCTCGAGAATTTCCAACACAACCCACTATGTCCATCTACTTCCTTTAAAATTTATTCCAGGGATAATTTCGTGAGAACGCGAAAGAGCGCGACTCACTCAAAAACTTTTGGGTGTAAATCCATACTCATAGCATAAATTAAACAAATGGGACGAAACCAAAGATCGACACCAATTACTACGAGTTTAGGGAAACTCTGAAACACAACATAAAGAACACCTTGACGGAAAGCATTCAACCAAGATAGCAAATGTCGGGACCCCGAATTTGCAAATCCGGACCCTCTGTGTATTCAGCACTAGTCCAGGAACGCGCTAGTGCACACAGTCTTAACATTGGTAAATATCACAATCATACCAATCGATACTAATAAAGTACTTTTATTTAAATAACCAAACTGGTTACTCGACCTTATGGCCAAGTCACAAATGCACGCCTCGCAGGGCGAAACTTATTAAGAGAGAAATAGTAGCAGCGGAAAATCAAATAGCTTCGTGGCGCCATCCAGTATACCATAGGCAACTGACTGGGCTCGCTTCCCTAAGTAGACGGTTCCTCTTGGAGCTCCTCCTCCAAAGCTGGTGTAGTCTCCTCTTCAACTGGTGTTGTATTGTGGCAAGGGTGAGTACTTGGTACTCAGCAAGTCATACACAGAATGCAGCTAATATACTACATGCATGGCTTAATACAAAGGAGTGGCTCAAGGTATTTTTGCAGTAAACAGCATTTAACAAGTACCATAAGTAGATTCAAAAGCAGTAGAAACAAGTAAAGCATAAATAACTGTTCAAGGAGTTTAATAAACATCTTTCCCATCCTAATCCACATTTCCATCAACATCATTATTAATCCAACCCAACCTCTCCAAACCAAGTTATTTTTGAGAAAATCTAACCCTTGACTGTAATTCCCGAGCGATGTCCAATATCGCGGACACGGCTATTCGAATAGTTTCTACACTCTGCAGAGGTTATGCACTTTACCCACAAGATACAGTCAAACACCACAAAGGCGAGTTCCCGTAACAAAGTCTTTCGGAAACTTCTAACAATACAAGTGGTCCTCCCTGGTTATTGCGCACTAACCCTTCCCTTAGCTAAGGCGAAGTCTAGGCCAATCAATCGTTAGATGGGTACCTGGCCTCAGCCCCGGTACGCTCCCCCGTACAACTTACACAAAGGGTGTAGTTGACCTCCTGAGGTCCCACAGGTACGTTATTAGCAACTTAGTCAACTAGGTCCGTCCCATTACAGACATGTGGTTGCACGTTAGACCCAGTTCAAAGGCTTGCATGGTTAAGTCCTTAGGGTGACCAGGGCAAGACTACCCGAAGAACCAAATCAACATCCCCTGTGCCACAACTGGCCCACCTGATCATTCTTGCCACATGCCCCGGTCAAAAACTAGTTATCAAACCCCAGTTGATTACCATGCACCACGTGCCATCAACATCACATGATACCTTTCCAAAACAGGTTCAATATATCATTAAGTCAATATTAACATTTGTTTGTCCAAAATCATGTCATGAGCACGAAAGTGTGTCTAAGCAAAAGATACTACAACGGTCTAAAACCCATGTTGGCAATTTAATAATGTCCAACTAGTAATTCACAACTAGGGTGACAAGGGGTCATGGCACATATTTAAGTAATCAAGGTGTCATACAGCAAATTGGTATTTATCTAATTCCCCAAATCTAAATAAAGTATTTTCTAATTGAACTAGCATGCAATAGGTTAAATCAAAATAGGTTTCAAAATAGGACCAACATGGTCAAAGCACAACTTGCCTTCAAAAAGTACTTGCTCTTGGTCTTGAGTTGGATCCTGAGTCAATACTTCTCCTTCGAATCCTTCCGGCACTTCAACGTCTACTCGTAAAGCGTGCAAATAGCAAATACACGAATAAACAATAGGCAAAAAGTGTCCAAACATCCAAATAAAATCCATAAACAGAGAGAACATAATTTTATGAGTTTTTAGAAACTGGAATCGTCAAATTTGGAGTTAAAATGCAAAAGTTATGATTATTTAAAGTTTAAATAATCAATTAAATAATTTTACAGAGAAAAACTTTAGTCCAAAAATTAAATAAAATTCATATTTAGGTAGGTCTCAATTTTATACAAATTTATAAATTTGAATCACTCAAATCGGAGTTGAAACGCAAAAGTTATAAGCGTTTGAAGTTTGAAACAAAATCTGAAATCATTATTTCGAATTAATAAATCATTTTCTTTTTCGGAAATTAATTATTGCGTCAGCCTGGACACGTGTCAGCCTCTGATTGGTTGGCTGACGTCAGCTGGTCCATGGACTCGGTCCACGCTCGGCTTGGGTCTACCGTGGACTCGGTCCACTGGACCGTGTCGCTGACACACGGGTCCCACCCGCCAGTGGGTCACGCCTGAGCGCACGGTGGCGAGCGGTCACTGACATGCGGGCCCCGCATGCCAGTGGCACGTTTCCACGCGTGGGCGACGACGGGGTTTTGAGGACGACGTGGCGTCATCCGGTGCCCAACACGCGGCACGCCCCGATCCATATGATCACGATCGAACGGCTACTATCAACTCTAACGCACAACCGTGACGACCTACGTGTCTCAATCTCGGTCGTTCACGTTCAATCCTATGGTTTAGATCTCCTTTAAGTCATCTTGGTTACACGCTTCGTGGCGAGATCAAGGCCACCCGTTCTAGATCCAACGGCCTAGAACATATCTAAATCGTAACGCTAAATCTAACCGCAACCGTCCGATCAGAATCTACGGTTGAGATTGACCCTAGGCAATCTACGTAAAAGTGACGTGGACTCACCTCCGCGGTCGGATCTTGATCAAACGGCTGGTGGAGCTTGCGGTTCCCGTTGGCGGCGCGGCGAGGCTTTGGTACCGGAGACGAAGAAGACGACCTCCCCAGTGGCGCCTGGGTGCGAATCCGGCGAGGTGAAGATGACCTACGGGTGCGCCTCGCTTCAGGGATCTCGAATCTGTCCTTGAACGCGACGGAGAAACAACGGACGGCGACGGAAAAGCTCCCAACCCGCACGGAACCCTAGACAACTACGGCGAGCGCTTGCGCACTGGCGGCGGTTTGGTTGCGATTAGCTAGGGCAAAATAGGCGCACAGGAAAGGGCTACACGACGGCGGAGTTGATTGCTTTAATAGGGCCTCGACGTGCGCGAAAATCGCAAACCCTAACGAACTCGGTCATGGCGCGGCGGCGCAGTCCGTCTCCGGGTCGGATCGGGAACGATGACGCGCAGCCGTTGGATCTCGATCCAACGGCTCGCGTGCGAGCGGGTTTGGCCGAGCCAGCGACGCGGCCGGGTCCGGGTCGGACTCGAACTCGAGTCTGACTCGGGCTCGGTCGGATGAACAGTAACCGACTCGGTTTGATTTTCCAGCGATTTAATAATTAAAATAATTTCCAGTAATTCATTTAATTCATTAAAAATAGCAAAATACTCAGAAAAATTCCAGAAAAATTCTGGAAAATATTTTAGGGTATTTGGGACTCAAATAAAATATTTCCAACAAAATTTTATTTGCAAAATTAAATTCTTTAATTATTTCAAAATGGAATAAATTCAAATAAATTCCAAATAAATCCAAATAAATTCCAGAAAATTCCAAAAATTCACCAAAGTACCAAATCACACATGAATTTAAGAAAAGCAAAATTTTGGGGTGTTACAAACCTCCCCCCCTTAATAGAATCTCGTCCCCGAGATTCAGGGCTTACTAAAGGAATAGGTTTGGAAACTCTTTCCTCAAATCCTCTTCGCGCTCCCAAGTCGCTTCGCTCTCTGCATGATTGCTCCACTGAACTCTACAGAAACGGGTTGACTTATTTCTGGTCTCTCGATCCATTGTGTCTAGAATCTTTACGGGATGCTCCTTGTAAGTCAAATCTTCTTGCAACTCAATTGACTCTAGCGGTGTCTGTTCCTCAGGAACTCGGAGACACTTCTTCAACTGAGACACATGGAATACGTCATGTACTCCTGCTAACGACTGTGGCAACTCCAGCTGATAAGCAACTTCGCCTCTGCGACTCAAAATCTTAAATGGTCCAACATAACGGGGTGCCAGTTTCCCTTTGGCATGGAACCTCTTAACTCCTCTGAGCGGCGTAACTCTGAGGTATACAAAATCTTCTGGTTCAAAACTCAAGTCTCGGCGACGGTTGTCAGCATAACTCTTCTGTCGTGATTGGGCTATCTTTAATCTCTCCCTGATCATGGCAATCTGCTCCTCAGCCTCCTGAAGAATATCAGGCTAAGACACGGGCGCCGGTCTCATTCCAATTCAATGGCGTCCGACAGGTCGACCATACAAAGGCCTCAAAAGGTGACATCTGTAAACTAGCTTGGTAACTATTGTTGTAACTAAACTCGGCATATGGCAAACTCTTATCCCAAGAGGTGGCATAAGCCAATGCACAAGCTCTTAACATATCCTCCAGAATCTGGTTGACTCTTTCGGTCTGTCCATCCGTCTGTGGATGATAAGCTGTACTGAAGTTTAAACGGGTTCCCATGGCTTCATGCAACTTATTCCAAAACCTTGAGGTAAATTGGGTATCTCTGTCCGATACAATCCTCTTTGGCACTCCGTGCAAACAGACGATCCTGATCATGTACAACTCTGCTAATTTATCTCCCGAGTAGGTGGTCTTCACGGGGATAAAATGGGCTACTTTGGTCAAACGATCCACTATAACCCATATGGAGTCATAACCTCCTTGAGTCTTAGGCAAACCGGTAATGAAATCCATTCCGATTTCCTCCCACTTCCACTCGGTATTTTCAATTGTAGTAATCCTCGCTGGTCTCGATGCATTGCCTTGACTCTCCGGCATACATCGCACAATGCAACATGCTCGGCAACTTCACGCTTCATGCTTGGCCACGAGAATCTTTCCTTCAAATCTCGATACATCTTGGCGCTTCCAGGATGAATTGAATACTTGGAGTCATGGGCTTCCTCCAAAATCAGTTGCTTTAATTCCTTCTTGTTGGGCACGCAAATCCGATCCTTCATCCATAACGTGCCTTGCTCATCCAACTTGAAGTCCTCTGCCTTGCCTTCCTCCTTAATGGTCTTAATCCTGCGGATCTTGTCATCATCCTTCATCCTTCCCGGATCTGGTCCTCTAGGGTAGGCTTTACTTCCAATGCGGCCAAGAATCCGCTAGGTACCACCTCAATCTTCATTCTCTGGAAATCCTCACATAGCTCATCCTGACTTGTGGCTAGCAACATGCTCACAGTATGGCTTTTCCGACTCAAGGCATCGGCAACTACGTTGGCCTTCCCGGGATGGTAATGGATTCCAACATTGTAGTCCTTGATCAACTCTAACCATCTCCTTTGCCTCATATTCAGATCCGACTGGGTGAATATGTACTTAAGGCTCTTATGGTCCGTGTAAACTTCACATCTGTTTCCAATCAGATAGTGACGCCATATCTTCAAGGCATGCACTACGGCAGCTAACTCTAGGTCATGCGTCGGATAATTCTCCTCATGCGGCCTCAACTGCCTTGATGCATAAGCGACGACCTTTCCATTCTGCATCAGCACACATCCAAGTCCTTGGCGCGATGCGTCACAATAAATATCAAAGCTTTGAGCAACATCCGGTAGAACTAACACCGGTGCTGATGTCAATCGCTTTTTCAGCTCCTGAAATCCTTTCTCACATTCTGACGTCCATGCAAACTTCTTCTCCTTTTTCAGCAATTGCGTAAGAGGTTTCGCAATTGTCGAAAAGCCTTCAATGAAACGGCGGTAGTATCCTGCCATTCCAAGGAAACTCCGGATCTGGGTCACAGTCTTCGGCTGCTCCCAATGTAACACAGCTTCTACCTTGCTTGGATCTACGGCGACTCCTTCTGCGGTCATTACATGTCCGAGGAATTCTACCTTGTCCTTCCAAAAATCACACTTGCTGAACTTGGCGAAGAGTTGCTGTTCCCTCAGCTTTTCCAAAACTCGCCTCAAGTGTTCGGCATGTTCATCCTCTGTCTTGGAGTAGATTAGGATATCATCTATGAACACGACAACAAACTTGTCCAAATATTCCATGAACACCTTATTCATCATATTCATGAAATATGCTGGCGCATTCGTCAGTCCAAAGGACATAACTGTAAACTCGTAATGTCCATATCTTGACGAGAATGCAGTCTTCGGAATATCTTCTGATCGGATCTTCAACTGATGGTATCCCGATCACAGATCAATCTTGGAGAAAACTCCGGCTCCTCTCAGCTGATCAAACAAATCATCAATCCTGGGTAGCGGGTACTTATTCTTCACGGTGACTTCATTGAGTGCACGGTAGTCGATGCACATCCTGAAACTCCCGTCCTTCTTCTTGACAAACAAAACTGGTGCTCCCCACGGCGACGAGCTCGGTCTGATAAATCCTTTCTCCATTAACTCTTCCAACTGTTTCTTCATCTCTACCAACTCCTCAGTGGACATCCGATAGGGTCTCTTTGCTATCAGTGCTGTACCAGGTACAAGCTCTATCACAAACTCTATGTCCCTGTCTGGCGGCATACCAGGTAGATCTTCGGGAAAAACATCTGGGTACTCATTCACTACTGAGACATCCTCTATGCTGATTGCCTTGGTACTGTTAACCATCAACTGTCCTTCTCTAACGGCAGTAGCGTGAAATTCCACTTTCTTTCCACACGGGCTCTCAACTGAGATAGTCCTTCGTCCACAATCCAATACGGCCTTGTCACTACGTCAGGATGGGCCTATAGTAACACGCATATATGCTACTGTAGCTCGAAAAAAGTGTTACTGAGTCCTATTGCAACATATTTGTTTAGTGTTACTATAGCCTACGTTATAGAAGGGTCTATCAGAACATGTAACAAGTGTTCTTTGTATTAAAAAGATGTTGCAACTATGCTACAAAGAACATGCATCAAAATGTGTTGCTATAGACTCCAGTGAATAACTTTTCTAGCAAGAGCAACATATTAGTGTGTGTTGCCATAGACCCTAGTAACACCTTTATTTTTGCTAAAGCAACATAGTAGCATGTGTTTCCATAGACCCTAGTAACACATTTTTAGATACAATAATTGAACTTAGTAACACTCTTTTGAACAACAACAACACAATGTTGAGCTCCTAAAATAAATTTAAATATCTTTATTATTTTCTTATTTTTTTGTGATGTACAAATTAAAATTGATTCATAGAATATCCTTTGATAAGCATATATAACATTAATCGTACATCAATACAAAACACAAATGACCATAAATGGAACAATCATAACATATTGCATTGCATCAAACAAATAAAATATCAAGTACTTCACACCATTCGATAGAATACATAACGATTTGATTTCCAGAGAAGACAAATCTTTAGTCTATGAATCTAAAATACATTGTTCTAAATAAAAGAATATAAAATATATCTAGTGTTGCCTAATCTTCATGAAATTCTTGCTTCTAGATCCCTTCATGTGGTAAGCAACCAAATGTTTGAATTTCAACCATTAATTTTTTCAACCTCGCACAAAAGAAAGTATAAACCTTTATGGTTGCAATTACAAAATATAATATATGCACTTTCATTACAATTGAAGAAAGAAACAATTAACATACACAAATCCTTCAATCCTCCATCTATCATAATTCTAGGATTGTGAAGCTAAAAAAGAAATCAACCAACCTCAAAAATCAAGGGATAGACAAAAATGAGACCATGAAACTATGAAGATAGACAAAACCAATCTATTGGTTTTCCTAATGTATGCATTTATAGAAGCTCTATCAAGTGGTCTAATTGACCTAAGGTTGATCATCCTGCTGACAAATATCAAGAGAAAATAAGGAAATATTGATGGCATGTACCATTTAAAGGAAAGAAGATATCATGTTGATTAGTTATAATGAACATATATTGTACAAAAGAAATTACCTCCGCACTGATTCCTTCCTTGGACAATATCTGAGCAAATTTCTGAAAACAAGCTAAGCATGAGAATACAACAAAACAATAGTGTAATATCACACAAGCTGAAAGACTACTTAAACCCATCTGTTCAACAAACCATCCCTCTCTTAGAACAAAATGGAAAAGAAAATACAAGTTTCAATAGGGGCAGCTTCGCAGATAAGTTTGACTTAGCAGCAAAGGGGTATTGATGCACTAAATTACACTCCTTAGACAAACAAGATATATGACATCATACATAATTGGAAGTTACTGATGTGTCAAATCCTACAGAGTTAATGATTTAAAATCCTCAGTCCTCCTCCACATTGTTTACCAAATATAGCATGACACACCTGAAGAGCATAACCGACCATCTTGGAGAATGCAGTAATTGTAACATCTTTTCCCTCAATGCTCTATCTACAGAAGAAGATATCCACTAGTAAGTGCATAGAATTTCGTAAAGTATATTCCAAAAATAAATATATAAGATTATGCATCTAGTCTCTAGAAAACCGTGTATTCATCGAAGAAAAGTCTTCCGTCAAACCATCATATTTGTATGCAACAATGTATAACTACTTTCCTTCCAACACATGCACATAAAAACATACCTTAGCTTTGCCAATCACAGTATGTAAACTAGAATCAAGCTAATCGCAGTTATAAACAGGAATGATTCTCCATATCATAGAAAACAACATAATAACGTATCTATCAATGAAATGCTACCGCATGTAGCATCCAATTGAAGTATCATCATACTCAAGAACAAAAAATTTTGCAATCCGCTTTAGGAGTTACTTACATGCATAATTTTTTGCAATCAGCTTTTAGGTTCACAAAAATTGCAATAAATAGTAAATTACTCATTCTTAACAGATGTCTCGCCATCCAAAATGTCTTTAGGAATGTCTGCCATCTAGAATATGATATCCCTACATAGGCTACAAACATACAATGGACCACAACCAACCTCAAAGATCATGCATCATAGACCCAAAACAAAACTAACACAGAGTCCTTAGTCCTTCACTTGTCGAATCACACACAAAAAGAGAGGGTTGAATCGATACATCGCTGAGCAAGAGCACGCGCCATGAGCATAGCCTTTCTCAAGGCTAGAAGGGGATGGGTGCATGATGATAATGGGTGTAACACCCTCGCACCCTTGTGCCCCGAATGTTACACCCTAAGGCTCCCGCAAACACATCAGTTGTTCTCTATAAATATATCGGGGTGGTCTGTGAATAGGGAAGTACTTATCAAATTCATTTTATGCGCTCATCATCTAAAAGTAATCACAAAGAGCTTATATTGATGTACACTTGTAGGAGATGCAAGTGCAGCCCAAAACTTAAATCCCAATGAAGAAACAATATACTTAACTAGCAAGAATAGTAACAATGTTTAGCCATCAAGTTCAAGTACACATCAACAACAATAATAGCAATCACAATAGTATTACTACTAGATAGGGCATGAGAGTTTTGACATACTCCTGATCAAGCGCCGACGCAGGGGAGGCCGCTGATGCCGTGGCGGTGCTGTCAGCCGGGAGGCCGATCCGAGCAGGCGCCACCAAAGCAATCGCAGGAGGGGTGCGCCATGGAGGAGCTCGAGGGCGAAGCTCGCCAGGGCCGCGCGATGAGGAGCTGTGCATGGCGCCACGGAGAAGGGGAGCCGGAGAGGCGGCGGCGCAGCCACAGATCTCACGCTGGAGGGCATCGACTAGGTTGGCGGTGAGGAGGCGCAAGGGCCGTGAGAGGAAGAAACCAGGGCGGCGGCGCTGTTTCGGGCCGAGAGGAGCGGGCGAGCCAGGGGGAGGCGCTGGCATGGTGGGGAAGAGAGCAAGAGCCAACCGTTTGGGGAGAAGGGAGGCGCCGTGTTTTGGCTGGGCCGGAGAAGCCCTGCAAAAAGATGGAGAGGGAGTGAGGAGAGACAGATTAGATTAGCGGGAGGAAGAAAATTTTATGAGGAAAAAGGAAGGGTTTGATAAGTTTTATCCGGATGTTTTCTTTAATAACTATCATCCAAATTCTGATTATTGGATTTGCTTTCAGATCAATGCACGCCCCTGAATTCGAGGTGGGTTGATCCTGGCTGATGTATGTTTTGATCAGACGGTCCAAAGTTTGATGTTTTTTGGGACAAAACATCCTGGATGATGCCTATATTTTGGGATTCACTCCACCTGCTCTTGACCTCCCACAAACACAAGCACGAAAACTAAACGTCCTGACTAGGAAGCCCTAAATCTAGGATAACCACTGCGAGTATTACACTAAGTCATGTGCTACAATCGCCTCTAAATGTGTTATCAGTAGTATTATTATTCACATCTTACTACTATGTGTTACAATGTTCCTCTCAGAATATATATTATGTGTTGCAGATGTAGTTTCCAGTAACACTTTTAGCATCTCATTAAGTATGTGTTACAACATGCCTTTGTAACACAAATTATATGTTACTGCAATATCTCTTTGTAACACATTGTTCAATATGTTACAGAAATGTGTTACAGAAGATATGTTTTGTTGTAGTGTGTGCTTGGATAACCAGTCCATTCCCAAAATAACGTCTAAGGTCTGGGTCTCCAAAATTATAAGGTTCGCTAGGAACTCTATTCCATCTATTAGTATTCTCACCCCGGAACATCCTACTTTCGTTCGAAGTTCGGAACCAGGGGTTTGAACTAAAAGCATGCATCTAAGTCTTGCAATCCTCAAATCATTTCTAGTAGCAAAGCCTTGCGAAACAAACGAATGCGAAGCTCCAGAATCAAACAAAATCATTGCAGTCTTGAGTTAACAAGTAATTTACCCAAGACGACGTCCGTAGCATTCGGTGCATCCGCGGTGACATGGTTGACTCGGCCTCTCACCACGATGCAGGGTGTGGCTCTGGTCTTTGGCGTCCTAGCTAGGGTGGTTCCTAGATTGAAGCGGCCCAGGGTCACTCCTTCTGTCTTCTTCGGACAAGCTGTTGGCAAAGTGTCTCGGCTCGTTGCGATTGTAGCGGCGTCTCACTTGTTCCTTCTTGATGCCTGGAGTAATGTTTCTAGCGGGGTGGGTGCAGTAGTTCTGATTGACAGGTCTTGGTGCTGGTGACGGTGTCCTTGTTGCATTTTGTGGCTGGAATCTGAAGAATTGATTTGGTGCAACTCTCAGGCGCTGTTGCGTTCCCTGGCGTGATCCCTGCTGTTGCATTCTGCGCTTCCTGTTCTCATCCAGTTCCTTGCGCTTGTCCTCAAGAATAAGCGCCTTATTCACCAATTCTTGGAAATCTGGAAAGGTGTGGGTGATCAGTCCTACTTGTAGTCCTGAGTTAAGTCCCTTCATGAAGCGAGACTGTCTGGCTTTATCTGTTGCTACATCCTCAGGTGCGTAGCGTGCTAGCTGTGTGAACTTGTTCAGGTAGTCGGCCACTGGCTGATTACCTTGCTTGATGCTCTGAACTCCTCCTTCTTAAGGTCCATGATTCCTTCGGCACGTGATCTTGACGGAATGCGGCTGTGAACTCTTCCCAAGTGATATCTTGAGGGTTCTCTTGCGTGGCACAGAAGTTCTCCCACCATTCAGCGGCTGTTCCTTCCAACTGATGAGAAGCGTAGAGTACCTTCTCATTTCCTATGCATTGAGCTATGTGTAGCTTCCTCTCGATTGACCTTAACCAATCATCGGCCTCCAATGGATTGGCATTCCCAGAGAAAGTGGGTGGGTGAGTCCTCATGAACTCTGACAGTCTTGTATTCTGGCGTTGTCCCTGATTGACTTGATTAGTTGTGGCCTGAGCAGTGACGTGTTGCATTTGTTGCATCATAGCATGCATCAACTGAGTCTGAGCAGCAAGAAATGCTCCAAAATTCTGCATATCAACTGGCGGTGCTGGTGCTCCATCATTGGGATTTTCTGCTGGGCGAGAACCACTTCCATTGCTTCCAAAGTTTCCGCGGGTGTTCACCATCTGTCGATTTGCTCTAAGTTTTAGAGATGAGAGGGAAACAAGAATAGACAAGTAATATGGAACTTATGCGGGGCGAAGGGTGTAACTTTTAAGGTCCAACTTTATTATTGATACTAATAACTTGGTATGGTTGCTTACAATGCCTAAGGGCCTTGCAACACATACTGCACACTCAGCAAACAATGAAAATCCAAATCGAACTAACACTGGAGTCTAACGCCTAAAGGGTGACTCTTTATTCTATGACGCGACTCGGCGAAGGAGTCTCACTATAGAACCTACGCTCACTCATCGAGAAAACCTCCACGGCCTGGTACGGATCTTTGCGGCATAGGCGCGAAACGATTGCCATGTCCAAAGCAATCGTGTCATCTGTGGTAGTCGAAGAAGCAGTGTCCTCATCGAGATCTGACTCCTCCGGATCTGGCTCGTGTAGCTCAAGTACTGGCTCTGGTTCTGGTCCGTATAAAGCCATCTCCAACTCGTCAATCCTTCGCAGAAGGTGTGACACATACTCTTGAGCTTCCCGCCATCTGTTCTTCTCTGTCGTGATCTCCTTGCGGGCCTTCTGTAGCTCCTTGCTTGTATCATCGAGTACATCCTCTGGCGACAACAAGTCGTGCCAAGCTGTGTAACCATGGCATCCTCATCCTGAATCGCCTTCGGGTCAAGAAGGTTATTGCTGCGCGGGTGATAACGGAACACCGTGCTCTCCAACTCTCTGGCGTAGATACGGGTAATGTGTCGCATTGCTCGTCGTGATACTTCTTGGATACCCATCTGCATTGTAGACCTCATGGCGGTCAAAGGTGTTGTATCGGGCGATTGCCTGGGCCCTTCTTCCTAGCAGGTACCTCAATCTTCACGTCACAAGCCTTGATCAATCCTGCTTGTCTGATCACTTCCACTTGGTATTGCGGCTTCTCAAAATCTCCGAGAGTCTGAAGCATATGCCAAAGTTCCGCGGCGTGACCAACCTCCAGATCGACGTAGTTGAACTCTCCCTCCATCTGTCACAAGAGTGCTCACGTAAGAACTCGAAATTTTAAATCGTGACAAGGTAAGGGAATATTCAGCAAGAGACAAGGAAAGAGAGAAGGGGGTAAGTCGAGATGTCATTTCTTATCTTGACAAATTTTTAGCTTTAGAAAATAGGTTTTATCCTCACTACGACCATTCTAGCTTAGGGTTTAGCCTACGGTCAGTATGGCTCTGATACCACCTCTGTCGGGACCCCAAATTTGCAAATCCGGACCCTCTGTGTATTCAGCACTAGTCCAGGAACGCGCTAGTGCACACAGTCTTAACATTGGTAAATATCACAATCATACCAATCGATACTAATAAAGTACTTTTATTTAAATAACCAAACTGGTTACTCGACCTTATGGCCAAGTCACAAATGCACGCCTCGCAGGGCGAAACTTATTAAGAGAGAAATAGTAGCAGCGGAAAATCAAATAGCTTCGTGGCACCATCCAGTATACCACAGGCAACTGACTGGGCTCGCTTCCCTAAGTAGACGGTTCCTCTTGGAGCTCCTCCTCCAAAGCTGGTGTAGTCTCCTCTTCAACTGGTGTTGTATTGTGGCAAGGGTGAGTACTTGGTACTCAGCAAGTCATACACAGAATGCAGCTAATATACTACATGCATGGCTTAATACAAAGGAGTGGCTCAAGGTATTTTTGCAGTAAACAGCATTTAACAAGTACCATAAGTAGATTCGAAAGCAGTAGAAACAAGTAAAGCATAAATAACTGTTCAAGGAGTTTAATAAATATCTTTCCCATCCTAATCCACATTTCCATCAGCATCATTATTAATCCAACCCAACCTCTCCAAACCAAGTTATTTTTGAGAAAATCTAACCCTTGACTGTAATTCCCGAGCGATGTCCAATACCGCGGACACGGCTATTCGAATAGTTTCTACACTCTGCAGAGGTTATGCACTTTACCCACAAGATACAGTCAAACACCACAAAGGCGAGTTCAGTAACAAAGTCTTTGGAAACTTCTAACAATACAAGTGGTCCTCCCGGTTATTGCACACTAACCCTTCCCTTAGCTAAGGCGAAGTCTAGGCCAATCAACCGTTAGATGGGTACCTGGCCTCAGCCCCGGTACGCTCCCCCGTACAACTTACACAAAGGGTGTAGTTGACCTCCTGAGGTCCCACAGGTACGTTATTAGCAACTTAGTCAACTAGGTCCGTCCCATTACAGACATGTGGTTGCACGTTAGACCCAGTTCAAAGGCTTGCAAGGTTAAGTCCTTAGGGTGACCAGGGCAAAACTACCCGAAGAACCAAATCAACATCCCCTGTGCCACAACTGGCCCACCTGATCATTCTTGCCACATGCCCCGGTCAAAAACTAGTTATCAAACCCCAGTTGATTACCATGCACCACGTGCCATCAACATCACATGATACCTTTCCAAAACAGGTTCAATATATCATTAAGTCAATATTAACATTTGTTTGTCCAAAATCATGTCATGAGCACGAAAGGTGTCTAAGCAAAGATACTACAACGGTCTAAAACCCATGTTGGCAATTTAATAATGTCCAACTAGTAATTCACAACTAGGGTGACAAGGGGTCATGGCACATATTTAAGTAATCAAGGTGTCATACAGCAAATTGGTATTTATCTAATTCCCCAAATCTAAATAAAGTATTTTCTAATTGAACTAGCATGCAATAGGTTAAATCAAAATAGGTTTCAAAATAGGATCAACATGGTCAAAGCACAACTTGCCTTCAAAAAGTACTTGCTCTTGGTCTTGAGTTGGATCCTGAGTCAATACTTCTCCTTCGAATCCTTCCGGCACTTCAACGTCTACTCGTAAAGCGTGCAAATAGCAAATACACGAATAAACAATAGGCAAAAAGTGTCCAAACATCCAAATAAAATCCATAAATAGAGAGAACATAATTTTATGAGTTTTTAGAAACTGGAATCGTCAAATTTGGAGTTAAAATGCAAAAGTTATGATTATTTAAAGTTTAAATAATCAATTAAATAATTTTACAGAGAAAAACTTTAGTCCAAAAATTAAATAAAATTCATATTTAGGTAGGTCTCAATTTTATACAAATTTAGAAATTTGAATCACTCAAATCGGAGTTGAAACGCAAAAGTTATAAGCGTTTGAAGTTTGAAACAAAATCTGAAATCATTATTTCGAATTAATAAATCATTTTCTTTTTCGGAAATTAATTATTGCGTCAGCCTGGACACGTGTCAGCCTCTGATTGGTTGGCTGACGTCAGCTGGTCCATGGACTCGGTCCACGCTCGGCTTGGGTCTACCGTGGACTCGGTCCACTGGACCGTGTCGCTGACACCGGTCCCACGCGCTTGATGGAGTCACGCCGGCGCCGGTGGCGGCGGTCATCGACATGCGCGGGCCCCGCATGCGGTGGCACGCGTTTCACGCGTGCGCGGCGACGACGGGGTTTTGAGGACGACGTGGCGTCATCCGGTGCCCAACACGCGGCACGCCCCGATCCATATGATCACGATCGAACGGCTACTATCAACTCTAACGCACAACCGTGACGACCTACGTGTCTCAATCTCAGTCGTTCACGTTCAATCCTACGGTTTAGATCTCCTTTAAGTCATCTTGGTTACACGCTTCGTGGCGAGATCAAGGCCACCCGTTCTAGATCCAACGGCCTAGAACATATCTAAATCGTAACGCTAAATCTAACCGCAACCGTCCGATCAGAATCTACGGTTGAGATTGACCCTAGGCAATCTACGTAAAAGTGACGTGGACTCACCTCCGCGGTCGGATCTTGATCAAACGGCTGGTGGAGCTTGCGGTTCCCGTTGGCGGCGCGGCGAGGCTTTGGTACCGGAGACGAAGAAGACGACCTCCCCAGTGGCGCCTGGGTGCGAATCCGGCGAGGTGAAGATGACCTACGGGTGCGCCTCGCTTCAGGGATCTCGAATCTGTCCTTGAACGCGACGGAGAAACAACGGACGGCGACGGAAAAGCTCCCAACCCGCACGGAACCCTAGACAACTACGGCGAGCGCTTGCGCACTGGCGGCGGCGGCTTGGTTGCGATTAGCTAGGGCAAAATAGGCGCCTGAGGAAAGGGCTACCACGGCCGGTGGAGTTGATTGCTTTAATAGGGCCTCGACGTGCCCGAAAATCGCAAACCCTAACGAACTCGGTCATGGCGCGGCGGCGCAGTCCGTCTCCGGGTCGGATCGGGAACGATGACGCGCAGCCGTTGGATCTCGATCCAACGGCTCGCGTCTTGGCGAGTTTGGCGAGCGGCGACGCGGCCGGGTCTGGGTCGGACTCGAACTCGAGTCTGACTCGGGCTCGGTCGGATGAACAGTAACCGACTCGGTTTGATTTTCCAGCGATTTAATAATTAAAATAATTTCCAGTAATTCATTTAATTCATTAAAAATAGCAAAATACTCAGAAAAATTCCAGAAAAATTCTGGAAAATATTTTAGGGTATTTGGGACTCAAATAAAATATTTCCAACAAAATTTTATTTGCAAAATTAAATTCTTTAATTATTTCAAAATGGAATAAATTCAAATAAATTCCAAATAAATCCAAATATATTCCAGAAAATTCCAAAAATTCACCAAGTACCAAATCACACATGAATTTAAGAAAAGCAAAATTTTGGGGTGTTACAGCAAACAACCAAACTTGTCCAAAAGGTTTTAAACACAAGCTCAGCATAGATCCCACCATACCTAGTAATCAATTACGCTTACCAGTAAAGATTTTTTAAATACACTATTTTACACGTTGAGAAGCCCCAACAGGACTTAACAAAAAACCACATAACAAATTCTTTCTGTAATTACCTTTCCCAAAACTTATAAATAAGATTTATGATGCTTATCATGAGACATCCAACCAATAATATCTCATCACGATCCCCACGGACCAACCTATCATATAACATTATATTCTAAATTTAAAACATACTACTTCAACAAATCTTTCAGCATGGGCAACATATACCTTTCATATCACTCATACGTCAGCATCTTGACAGCCAAAACCAAATCAATTAATAATTGAGTTCAACAAGTAAATATTATCTCCACAAGACACATTCGTAAATAAGACTCTAAGACGTATGTTCATTAAGGATAAAATCTTACATCAGGCTAATTATTCATTGTCCATTCCATCACGACATGTGCTTGACACCTTGCCATATTTTACCATTTTTCTCTATTTTTAACAATGGTTTCCAACAACTAGTAACACTACCAAGTCATCAATATCCATTCTTTGCATAATCTTAAAAACTGCAACATGGCTTTTAGTTACCCTATCCAAAGGCTATAACAAATTGTCACCACACAACATACTCCAACTATTTAAAATAAATTGAATGAGTTGGACCATCACAAAGCTCTTAGAATAACCAAAAAACCTATGTCTTCCCAATTGACAACGATACTAGCATTATAGAAACACAACTGCATACTTCCAAATATACTAATAGTTTGCAACAACATAAATAGCAACTCTAATCAACTTCCAAGTTAAGGTCACAAGCCAGCATGATTAAATTTCTCTACTAACACGTTAAGTTAGAACATCTTTAAACAACCAGCAAGGTTTCTTTAACAATATCAGTAGTTTACATCATCTTAATGTTCTAACTTTGCATCAGGGTTTAAACTTTAAACATTATCGAGGGTCATAGGCACTTTTAAAGTAAAGCAACAGATTCTAAGCCTGTACATTAACACATTTAATTATCCTCGCTATAGAGTAATCTACAACACTAGAAGTTCATTTAATCTTAAGCTAAAGATAAAAATTACATTTAATTGATTCAACTCACAATTTACCTTAGGAGTACATCATTTCCATAAATCACATTGTTACATACTACATAACATGCTAAACAACAATTTTCACTTTTGACAAATAATTTCAGTCAAATGACTACTCACTTTATTTGCAGCATTTTCTTTTTAAAACTCAACCAAAATTCACAAAGGAACTTGATTATCAAAGTTGCAATGGGACATGACTCACACTGGGTCATGCAAAAGATCTCCAAAACACATTTCAATCTTAAAGACTCCTACAGGAGGGAACCAAGCGATCAAGTAAACCTTTATAGGCAAAGGCACAAAACTTAAATTGACGCATCTTAAGTTTTTGCACACAACTTCAGTAACTTCTTTTAAAGTCAAAGTGAGATACACAAGAACCAAAACTATACTTTTCTTTGCAAAGCAACTAACCAAAACCGGTGTCAAAGCAAAAGGGCGACCAAAAGGCGCAACACTAAACTCTTCTTCTTCGTTTTCAACCAAGGAAAACAAAACCACAAACCGCCTACGGAAATTCGCGAAAATCCAATACCAAACACTTTTCTTTTGATTTCAATCAACTGAAACCAAGAAAACTAATCAACCAACCGTCAGAACGGTAAAGAACACCCGAAGGAATCCACCACCAAACTCTTCTATTTGACTCCAGTCACTACCCGATCTACGACACAAAAGGGTAAGTACTCTTTCCCCATAGGGGTTTGATAGTTCTTCGGTGATGGCTCTACCCGGCCACACCGTCAAACCACAGCCTTACTATGAACAAAAAGGTGACCGAAACCCTTTGGCACCCCAACCCCACTTCTTCACAAAAACAAGAACAATTCAATCAATTATCTCATAAACATAGCAACATGCATCATCAAATGAAGCATTCAACATCAAAGCTTAAATACAACATTTAAGCGTAAAGAAACGATACCCATACCCTTTCCTACTGTGCATCCATGTGTGTCAAATTTTAGATTAGTTATTCCACTTACACAAGTTTTACAGTTGCTATCCTATGACAGTTTTTAGTATAACCTAAGCCATGTTTCTAGGACCTAATGCACGCTTTGATACCAACTGTAACACCATGGCATCTAGTATACCCTAGATGTCACCAAACATGATAGACACAACATCTAAATGGCACAAATAAAGGTAAATTACAGCAAAGGTGCAAATGCTAAAACCGAAAATTTCGGCAGCATCTCCTTTGTTTTTCCATGATTTGGAGCAACAGCAATAATATGGCAATGTATAGCATAATATGAGACATCTAAAACAGCAATAACAATTGATATGACAACATCTTACATCTAAAATAATGAATCCAACCGCTCCACAAATTATAACGAAGCAAAAGATGAACTTAAGCACACAACCAAGCCATACTCCAAGTTTCATGGCACTAAACTTATTATCATGTCTCCAAGTGATAAAAACTGTCTATATGTGAGGAGCTACGTGTAGAAGTGCAGCTAAACCCCTTTCCCGCATGCCGGTTGTAACACCCCGGCATTTAATATGCCTGAATGCTACCAAACATAAGCTAAACAACATCTAAATACCACAATTAAACATAAATTCCAGCAAAGGCGCACATGCTAAAAACCGAGATTTCGGCAGCATCTCCTTTGTTTCAACATGAATTGAAGGAGCAACAACAGTATCACAAGTTATATCATAATGGAAAGCATCTAAAACAGCAATAACATGTGACATAGCAACAATATAAGTCCAGGATAAAGCATTCAACCACTTCATGAGCTAAACAAATCAAATAATAAGACCGAGCACACAGTTAAGCAATACTCCAAGTTTCATGGCAATACTTTCATTATCATGACTCCAAATGATAACACTGTCTAATTTGTGTGGAGCTACGTGTAGATGTGTAGCTAAACCCTTTTCCCCGCATGCCGGTTTCATGGTACCTAAGAAAAACAACATAAATACAAGCGTGAGTTCATCACTCAGCAAGTATAATGCAATGGAACAAGAAAATACATTCCAATACCTTCATCACCACTTTTCACATACAACATCATACACATCTCATATTCATAGTGTAAGCATATCATTGACATCATCATAAATCATCCTCATTTAACATCCTCATATAATGCAATGCAGTGTAATGCAATGCGATGCACATATCTCCTGGAAACTCATACCGGTATGGTTGAGTACACACCCGTCGGTGTGCACCCTCTCCCCCCTTCCATCCCGGAGATGGAGGGTGCCTACTCCTCGCTTCCGTTCACCGCGGTGAATGGAATCACGATGTAGGACTTACTCATTGGCTCTCCGGATTAGTCATAACTTTCTCACCGACCTTCCCGGACTAGTTATGACTTTCTCACCGCCCGGACCATGTAATCATGCCATGTATGCAAATATGCCAACATCATAATTAACTTGTACATTAACACAGGGCATCTTAACATGATAAACATACTCATCATATCATTGGCAATCATTAAATCATGGCAAGTGATCATATCATATAATCCATTTTCATCTAGTCTCAACAAGCAACCTACAAATCGCTATCCATTACAATACACTTGCCTCAACCACGGGCGACTGATTAGCGAGAAGTAGAAGGCCCTCCCGAGGGCACACCACCTGCACATAGGGACCACACACTCACAATAAAGCCCACAAAACAATACGCAAACCCTCATCTACCCCGACATTGCCAACTACTCGCAAAAACCCGAAAACAGCGGTTCTGTCCCGTCGGGACAGCAGCCTTCCAAAAGGCATAACTCAGGTTCTAAGACTCCGAATCCATTAAAAGAGTACATCCTCGCATAGCTTAGGAAATTTCCCAACTTTTTCTAGGTATAGGGAAAGACTGATTCAGACTCTAAAGTTGTTTAATCTACAAAATACCGTGATCTGTTTCAATCACATCACAGATTTTAACACGCTCGGTAAAACAGCCATAACTTTCAAACGGCTGGGCGGAATTTAAAGTTCTTTATACCCACTGAAAGGTATTGAAATTATATACAACTTCTTCAACATCCGTATGACCAGATTCCGACTCTAAATTGGCGAAAACCTAAGCCCTAGGTCGACTGCTCATGCTGTCCGAAACAGAGAACGTGACCAACTCAAGAATCCATCTAATATAATCAAATCCAGCACCACCAATTGATCTAAAAACTTGATAAACACCCTTAGAACAGTACCTAGACCATCCCCAAGGATTCCCATGGTCATACCTTTGCCCAACGCACGAAATCTGAATGGATCTCCTCCCAGTTCGCTCCTCGCTCCTCGCTCCAATGGATGGATCCTCGAGGTGCAGGGGTGGGGAGGCTACCCTAGGGCAGCAAGGGGTGGAGGAGAGGTGGGAAGCAAAGGGGCAAGGGCAAGGGGAGGCGCACGGCCAAGTGGGGGAGGGAGAGAGGGGAGGTGGCGGCTAGGGCTCAAGGGGGAGGGATGGGGCGCCCAAGGGGAGGTGTGGGGCGCAAGGAGAGCAGGGGGAGGCCCCTTTTACCTGCCGACACAACTCTTCTAGTCCTAAATGGAGTCAAACTCCATCCCACCAAAGCCCACAATTTCCTCTTTTAGGCCCAAACTCCCCCGGAAAGGCCCAAAACCCCGGAAACGGCCCGGAAATGGCCCGGAAACGCTATTAAACCTCCTACCATATGGTTTTAACCTCCAATACCATATTTCATAAAGTTTTTGACCTTAACATTCACATTAAATAATGTCACACCATTCCGTAGTGTCACATTCTCCCCCCTTCAACAGGATTCGACCCCGAATCCGAGACACGCCACTTCGCAAACAATCAAATCAAGGGAGTTATGGTTCACACCTCAGAACCCGCTTAGAAGCCCCTACGATTTGCACCAGCCAGCACTCAGAGGCAAGGAGCTAAGGATCAAAGACTGACAGCTCTAAAGATAACTCACAATCAAAACTTGTGAGAGCTTTACTCAACATTGAAACACAAAGTACTCACACACGGTCTCAGCACGACCTCAAGCGATAAGATAAATCCTCAAACAGCCCAGAAAAGAAAAATGGTCTCATACTCCTCGTTCTAAGCATTCCAGTGCCCGATCCCTTTAACTCATGCTACTCGCCAGAAAACACGGTACCAACCTCCCTTCTGTGGTTCCTTGTACTCAAGATGACGCGAAGTAGGAGAGACACAACGCGCTAAGAATACCACCAGAATGAACAACCTACTTTAACCAGGATCCGTAAGACTCGCGTAACAGAAACGACCAAACGTTCCTCTACGGTTGACACAACTCGCTTTTTGCCCAATGACAAAAGCACCAATACACTTCAAAAGGAAAAACGATCACTAGCAACCACCAAGTGGTCCACTAAAAATGTAATCAACCCTACCGAGGAACACCTCAATGACACAATTCTCCACGAAGGTTTGCATTGAGTCATACACAACCTTCCACTCAAAGGACCATGATAAAGAGCACAATCATTGAGTGAGCTCAACCATAAACATGAACCCAAGTGGCCCTCATCCAACAACTCCAACCCCAAAGCGCTAAAACCACTTTGGAAAGGATTCAACAACAACCAGAGAGTATTCATTTTAATTTCCTAAGCCAAAACGCAAAGGAAACACAAATCCTTTCACCACAACAAACACCAGAAATTATTCATTCTTTTCTTTTCATACTAGAAAGCAAAGGAAATCTCGTTTCATGACATGAATGCACATTCTTCAAGAGCACTCCGGAATAGTCATATCTCCATATATGACTTTCTCATCGACCTGGCTCAACGACTCATTTATCATTTAACATCTATACACGATGTCTTGTTTACTTTTCACCATTCATTCATCATATAACAACAATACTGAAAAGTCATTCACCAAAAGATTTCTTCCTCGGTATCACATGATTGAAATACACATAACACTGACGGTTGCGCTATATCATATATACTATGACGGCAACATCGTTAACAACAAAACACCACATCGTGTGAAAACCCATTATCCATTTAAAACTAACCTTGCAAAACCTCGCAAAGTCAAACTCAACCCTTTGGAACAGAACATCGACTCCAAAGTCAAACATCTGCACACACAACCGCCATAAATTTTATCAAAAGAGAGGGAAACTCAATCCCAAAAGAAAACTCTTCACTAACCAAATTCACTTATGAAACATTCATAAAAACAGAGTTGTGAAACATCCGCACACCAGACACATTTTCCAAATGACTCCAACTCTAGCCAAACAGAGTTACACATCAAGGGCTTAAATCAAAAGTTTCCAACACAACCCTTTATGACCATCTGCTTCCTTTTAAAATTAATTCCAAAGATAATTCGGTCTAACGCGAAAGGCGCTGATCGACTCAAAAACCTTTGGGGGGTAAATCCATACTCATAGCACAAACTAAACAAATTAGCCAAAACCAAATATTTGCACCAATTTCTACGAGTTTTAGGGAAACTC
This sequence comes from Rhipidocladum racemiflorum, assembly GCA_036346355.1. Classification (NCBI taxonomy): domain Eukaryota; kingdom Viridiplantae; phylum Streptophyta; class Magnoliopsida; order Poales; family Poaceae; genus Rhipidocladum; species Rhipidocladum racemiflorum. The sequence goes on from CM070589.1 coordinate 51,576,123, forward strand.
TGAAACACAGCATATGGAACACCTTGACCGAAAACCCTTCAACCAAAAAGGCAAACAACCAAACCAGTCCAAAAGCTTTTGAACACAAGCTCAGCATAAAAAGAACCATCTCTAGTACTCCACTACGCTTTCCATTAAAGACTTCAATAATCGCTATTTACTCCCTGGGAAGCCCCAACACAATTAAACCAAAAGCTTCACAATAAATTCTTCCTCTAGTTACCATTCCCAACACTTTTAATTAGGGTTTATGATGCTTATCAAAAAGACACCCAACCAAGACTATAATGACAGATTCCCACGGATCACCAAAACATAATACATCTTATTCTAAATTTCAAACATAGCACTTCAACAGATTCTTAAGCAGGATCAACGTATCCATTTTACACCATCCATACATCAACATCTTGACGATTAAAACTCGTTCAATCAATAACAGGACTTCAACAAATAAGTATTATCTCTACACGATAAAATTCATAACTATGATTCTACGACATACATTCATTAAGGATAAAATTCTACATCAGGTTAATTATCCAAAGCTCACTCCATCGCAGCATGTTAAAAATTTACCTCTATTTTAACCATGATTTTCCAACGAGTAATCTAAACAGTTACCACCACTATTTAGTCATCAATAAAAACAAATGGGCATAATCATCAACCAACAACATTACTTTTAGCTACCCTATACATAGGTGATAACAAAATTACCACCACACAACATACTCCAACTATTTAAAATAGATTGAATACTAGCATTAACACTGCCCTTAACAACATCATTAGCAATAAGTCTTATGTCTTCTCAATTGATATCAATACTAGCATTGTAGAGACACAACTGCATACTTCCAAATATACTAGTAGTTTGCAACAACGTAAATAGCAACTCTAATCAACTTCCAAATTAAAGTCACTAGGCAACACGATTAAATTTCTCTATTAATCCATTAGATTCGAGCATCTTTAAACAACCCGCAAAGTTTCTTTAATAATAACAGCAGTCTTCATCATCTTAATGTTTCAACTATGCATCAGGGTTTAAAACTTTAAACATAATCGAGGGTCCTAAGCACTTTTAAAGCAAAGCAACAGATTCTAAGCATGTACATTAACACATTTACTCATTCTCGCTAAGAGTAAACTACAACACTAGTAGTCTATTTATTCTCAAGCTAGAGATGACAACCGCATTGAATTGTTTCAACTCACAAATTAACTTAACAATGCATCCTCCCATAAACCACATTGGTACAATCTACATAACATGCTAAGCAACAATTCTTACTAGGGACAAACGATTTCAGTCAAAAAACTACTTACTTTGTTTGCAGCATTTTAGTTTTAAAGCTCATCCCAAATTCATAAGGAAACTTGACTCTCAAAATTGCGATGAGACAAACCCAAACTTGGTCGTGCAAAAGGAATTCTCCAAACCACTTTTAAATCTCAAGGACTCCCATGGAGGAAAATGGTTGAAAGACAATTTTCTCGAAAGGGAACCAAGTGCTCAATTAAGCCTTTGCAAATAAAACCTTAACTCCAAACTTTCACGAAACAAGAGGGTTCTTGAAAGATGATTTCTTAAACCAGCAAAATAACGAAATCAAACACCACTTACTCCTACAAAGCCACAGAACTTCAGCCCTGACAGCCAGGTCTGGCCTAACACCGCAATAACTCCTTTAACCTCGGAGAAAGACAAACACAGGAATAAATTTGAATACTTCTTCCCCATAAAGAAATCAACAACCTAAGCATTAAAACTGGAAAGGCACCCAAAAGAAGCGCAACACTAGACTCCTCTTCTTCGTCTTCAACCAAGGAAGACAAAACCACACACCACATACGGAACAATCCGCGAAAATCCAATACCAAACACTTTTCTTTTGGTTTCCAATCAATTAAAATCAAGAAAAACAACCAAAACCGACCGTCAGAACGGTAAAGAACATACGAAGAAATCCACCACCAAACTCTTCTATTTGACTCCAGTCAACTACCCAATCTACGACAGAAAGTTTAAGCACTCTTCTCCTTCAGGGGTTAATAGTTCTTCGGTGATGGCGCTAACCGGCCACTCCGTCAAACCTCACCCTTACTATGAAATAAGAGAGGTGGCCGAAACCCTTCGGCACCACAACCCACTATATCACAAATAACAGGAACAATTCAATCATTTATGTCATAGACATAGCAACATGCATTAACAAATGAAGCATTCAACATCAAAGCTTAAATACAACATTTAAGCATAAAGAAACGATACCCATACCCTTTCCTACTGTGCATCCATTGTGTGTCAAATTTTAGGTCAGTTATACCACTTTTGCAAGTTTTAATGTTGCTATCCTATGACAAAATTTTAGTTAAGACCTAAGCCATGTTTCTAAGTTATTCCACATCACATTTTAGTTGTACCCTATAGCATGACACTAAAAATACACATTCCAGGGACCTACAGCCTGGCTCTGATACCAACTGTAACACCCCGGCATTTAATATGCCTGAATGCTACCAAACATAAGCTAAACAACATCTAAATACCACAATTAAACATAAATTCCAGCAAAGGCGCACATGCTAAAAACCGAGATTTCGGCAGCATCTCCTTTGTTTTAACATGAATTGAAGGAGCAACAACAGTATCACAAGTTATATCATAATGGAAAGCATCTAAAACAGCAATAACATGTGACATAGCAACAATATAAGTCCAGGATAAAGCATTCAACCACTTCATGAGCTAAACGAATCAAATAATAAGACCGAGCACACAGTTAAGTAATACTCCAAGTTTCATGGTAATACTTTCATTATCATGACTCCAAATGATAACACTATCTAATTTGTGTGGAGCTACGCGTAGATGTGTAGCTAAACCCTTTTCCCCGCATGCCGGTTTCATGGTACTTAAGAAAAACAACATAAATACAAGCGTGAGTTCATCACTCAGCAAGTATAATGCAATGGAACAAGAAAATACATTCCAATACCTTCATCACCACTTTTCACATACAACATCATACACATCTCATATTCATAGTGTAAGCATATCATGGCAAGTGATCATATCATATAATCCATTTTCATCTAGTCTCAACAAGCAACCTACAAATCGCTATCCATTACAATACACTTGCCTCAACCACGGGCGACGGATTGGCGAGAAGTAGAAGGCCCTCCCGGGGGCACACCACCTGCACATAGGGACCACACACTCACAATCAAGCCCACAAAATAGTACGCAAACCCTCATCTACCCCGACATTGCCAACTACTCGCAAAAACCCGAAAACAGCGGTTTTGTCCCGTCGGGACAGCAGCCTTCCAAAAGGCATAACTCGGGTTCTAAGACTTTGAATCCATTAAAAGAGTACATCCTCGCATAGCTTAGGAAATTCCCAACTTTTTCTAGGTATAGGGAAAGACTGATTCGGACTGTAAAGTTGTTTAATCTACAAAATACCGTGATCTGTTCCAATCACGTCACAGATTTTAACACGCTCGGTAAAACAGCCATAACTTTCAAAAGGCTGGGCGGAATTTAAAGTTCTTTATACCCACTGAAAGGTATTGAAATTATCTACAACTTATTCAACATCCGTACGACCAGATTCCGACTCTAAATTGGCGAAAACATAAGCCCTAGGTCGATTGCTCATGCTGTCCGAAACAGAGAACGTGACCAACTCTAGAATCCATCTAATCTAATCAAATCCAGCACCACCAATTGATCTAAAAACTTGATAAACACCCTTAGAACAGTACCTAGACCAACCCTAAGGATTCCCATGGTCATACCTTTGCCCAACGCACGAAATCTGAATGGATCTCCTCCCAGTTCGCTCCTCGCTCCTCGCTCCTCGCTCCTCGCTTCTCGCTCCAATGGATGGATCCTCGAGGTGCAGGGGTGGGGAGGCTACCCTAGGGCAGCAAGGGGTGGAGGAGAGGTGGAGGAGAGGTGGGAAGCAAAGGGGTAAGGGCAAGGGGAGGCGCACGGCCAAGTGGGGGAGGGAGAGAGGGGAGGTGGCGGCTAGGGCTCAAGGGGGAGGGATGGGGCGCCCAAGGGGAGGTGTGGGGGTGCAAGGAGGGCAGGGGGAGGCCCCTTTTACCTGCCCACACAACTCTCCTAGTCCTAAATGGACTCAAACTTCATCCCACCAAAGCCCACAATTTCCTCTTTTAGGCCCAAACTCCCCCGGAAAGGCCCAAAACCTCGGAAATGGCCCGGAAACGCTATTAAACCTCCTACCATATGGTTTTAACCTCCAATACCATATTTCATAAAGTTTTTGACCTTAACATTAACATTAAATAATCTCACACCATTCCGTAGTGTCTCACCGGTTTCATGGTACCTAAAAACAACATAAGACACAAGGGTGAGTTCATCACTCAGCAAGTATATTGCAATGGAACAAAACGAACAGTTCAATGCTAACATCTCTATATATCATGCTTAACAACATAACCATGTTCAAATCTCATTGTACACATCTCATTATCATCATCATGTATGCAATGCAATGCACATGTCTCCTCGAAGCACATACCGGTATTGCCGAGTGCACACCCGTCGGCGTGCACCCTCTTTCCCCTTCCATCCCGTAGATGGAGGGTGCCTACTCCTCGCTTCCATTCACAACTGTGGATGGAATCACGAGGTAGGTCTTTTTCAATGGCGCTCCGGATTAGTCATAACTTTCTCACCGACCTTACCGGACTAGTTATGACTTTCTCACCGACCTGGCCAGTTCTCATGCCATGTATGCAAATATGACATAAACATAAACAACTTGCACATAAACTCAACTAATCATTGCATAGCCTCATAATAAACCATTTTCATCATGTCGCAAGCAAGGGTCAATCATGGCATCATATCATAAAATATGTGTAAACCATCCCATTATCAAACATTACGGCTCCCTAAGCCGCAACCACTACAATACACTTGCCTACAACCTCGGGCGACGGATTGGCGAGAGGATGAGGGCACTCCCGGGGTCACACCACCTGCACATAGTTACCACACACTCAAAACGTGCCCTCAAAACAGTACAAGAATGATTCCCTAACCCGACTCCGCAACCCACCCCTAAAACCCGAAACAGAGAATCTGTCCTGACGGGACAGCGGGCTTCCAACTAGCATAACTTGAGTTCTAAGACTCCAAATTAAATAAACGAGTACATTTTATCATAGCTTAGGAAATGTCCTAGCTTTTTATAAGTATTTGAAAAAATTGATTCGGCCCCTAAAATTGACTAATTTACAGATCAACACGATCTGTCCCAATCGCATCACAGATTTGACAACATTTGGTAAAATAGCCATAACTTTTAAATGGCTAATTGGAATTTCACGTTCTTAATGTTCACTGAAAGGTAATTAAATTATCTACAACTTTCTCAACAGGCGGCCAACCAGAAAATGCTTCTAAAATTTCCAAAACCGAGCCCTAATCACGAGCGCCCAATATGCCCGAGATCAAAACGATGGACAGATTTGCAATTACACTAATCCCATCTAGGAACAGCACCTATGTATCAAAATTAACCATGGAATTCACCATCTAAACAGCACCTACACCTTAAAACCAAGATCCCCGAGGCTTACCTCTTCTTGGCGAGACACTCGATCGACAAACTTCGCCTCCTCACGACCCGATCTCCTCTCCAAACGTCGGGGACGTCGAAATCGGCGGAATCGCCGGTTCCCCGTGGATGGAGAGCTCCCGAACAGCGAGATCGATGGAAGGGAAAGGGCTGCGTGGGGAGGAGAGGGAGGGGGTGGTGGCGCAAGGGGGATGGGAGAGGAGGTGGCGTCGGCTAGGGGGTGAGAGGAGGGGCGCATGGACAAGAGGGGGAGGCGGCTAGGGTTTGAGGGAGGGGGTGGGGCACATGGGCAAGGGCAGCAGGCTTGTTGCCCCAAAACCCCTTCCACATGGGCTAATTTCCCCCCACCTTCGGCCCACAATGGTGCCCCAAAGCCCGAGTTATATCCCCCAAGGCCCAAACTCCCCCGGAAGGCCTAATTTCCCCTTCGAAAAGGCCCAAACTCCGGAAATGGCCCAAAAACACGATACAAAAGTCGTATCGTAATTTCAAAATCGAAAATGTCACAATCCGTAGTGTCAAAGTTTTGTGGTTTGTTCATGTGCAGGTGTTGCTCGAGGGCGAACGTGGTCGATGACGGGACCAGAACTAGGTTCATGGAGGGGACTGAGGTTCGAGACTAGATTCGGGGAGGAATCGAGGTCTTGGTGGTCAAGGATGTCATGCGGGACGTTCGGGCTAGAGGACGGTGCACATGAAGAATGGTTAGTCACGTGAGTATGGCATGGTGGCCATACACATGCAAGAGTTGTTAGTCACGTGAGTATGGTTGGGTTGCCATACGCGTGCAAGAGCTGTTTTTGGCCAGGTTGGGCCATGTGGAGTTATGTTGAATACAGACTGCTTCTAGGATTAGGAGTGGGACTCCTTATAGGATTAGGAGTAGGAATTGTATTCTGGACTCTATGTGTTTGCTCTGTATAAATAAGGGGAGGCGCCTCCTGTTTATGCATCTATTCTTGGGCAAGTTTTAGGATTGTACCCTTTTGTTTGGAGTACTTTAGATAAAAAGAAATAAATATCAATTCTTTCAGATCCTTGCGTGCTACAGTAACCACGTTGCTAAAGTGTTCTCTGTTTTGTTCTTGTTTGCATGCATGTTCTGGTTCTAGATTGGTTTTTGTTCTTTGAGTTTCATCTTGATTTGATTCATCAAATACCTTTCTAGGGTATTGATTTAGGGTTCCTCAAAGTTTGGTTGATTAATCTTTTGTTGTTCTTGTTTAATCTTGAAGTTTTGGTTAGATTAATTCTCGTCATCTTCTGTCACAGCAAACTTGCGAGGTTCATAACTTTTGATCCGTAAGTCCGATCGAGCTGATTCTTTTTGGGTTTGATTCGTATTGGAATATAGTTTCTTGCGTCCAAATGTTAGATCGATCTGATGGTTGGATCTCCAGGAATTCGTGTTTTACCGAACATCTGTCAATCTGTTTTTGTTGAATATGAGGCTATTATTTGGTTCCGTTTTGGGGTGAATTTTTAATAGATCAAAAATTTGGTTTTAGCTTCCACACAATCATTCACCCCCCTCTGTTTGCTATATTCATGTACTTCGGTCCTACATAAATTAACAAGTAATTAAGTGAAAGAGTACAACTCACTCATGCTCCGTCATGAGTAAGAAGTGAATAATTACTCACAGCCCTTCATAAGTAAAATAACCCATTATACCAAATTCCTTTATGGTAGCAAAATGAATTTAATCAAAGTTTGAATATCAAGTTCCTTTTTGTCAAAACTAAATCATCTAACTAGTGTCAGTTTTCCAAGTTATCCATAACCGTGGATACGGCTAACCGATTAGTTTTGACTCTACAGAGTTGTACAGCTTTACCCATAAGGAATGATCAGCTCTTTATGCAAATGTTATTAACACACTTCCTTTGGTGTGCCTCCAAAGAGATCATACATAACCGTTACATTATCTGATTTTAGCAATGCACCAGCCCGGTGACGTTGAACCATTACTATGGTGGAAACAAACTATCACACAGATCATAAACTTTTGTGAGCTCAATTAAACAACAACCGTTTCACACCATAGTCAAGCGTACACCGTTACATTGGTAGGCGTTATTCCCAACACCTCGGTGAGGGCACCCCTTCGAGCAAACTTAATCGGATTGCCCGTGCTACTTCGGCATACCAATATGCAAAGCTAATTTCAAACAACTTAATAGGTTAAGGCCTGCCCATACCAGCCCTCATGGTTGTATGGTAAGACTTGGATCGTGCAACACTATGTTCGGTCCTTACAGTGATGTGGGCGATAACTTCTCCCTAGCTACGTACACCTTAAAACATGTACAACCGGTTATTGCCAATAATCACCCACATCAAATCCATAGTTTTATTTTCAGTTTTATCAAACTATCAACATTTTCCATAGTTTCGAATAACCATTTGTAAATACATAAAGAAGGGGTTATGTGTAAAAATGTTACCCAGAGCTTTCTACAGAAGTGCTAAGCATGACCATTTTAATAACGAATATTCCCAGTTCAACCAACCATGTCTAGGGTTACAAAGGTTCGCGTATTCAATATAATTGAGGTATAATCCATCATTGAGGTAATAATTATCAGAAAATGTAAATATGTAGTTTCATCGAACATAAAGCATGCATGTAGATTACTTGTTATCCATATTTTAGGATGTGCTTCTGAGAGTTTGATTCTAAAAAAATTATATAAAAGACAAAGGTGCTTCTGGTTTCCTCGATTATTCTCGAAAGCAATTACATTTTATCATTACTTTTCATCTCAAATTTTTAGACTGAAGTACCTCATCTAAAAACTAAAAATTTTAGACCTCGTGACCTAATCAGTCTTAGATAATAGGATTATTGACCTAAGTTAATAGATTAGACTAGATTAACTTATCCTAAATTCTCACCATGAATCCAAGCTCCAAAAGTTCCAAATATAATGATCCCCTTATCACAATTGGTTATGAGCTAGAACTGATTGTGATGATAGGGTGTCATCACAATCGTTTCTAGATATCAGAGATTAGAGCAGATTATGATAACACTACTACAGAAAACGTCATTACAGATGGTTCACAAACGTCATTACAGACGGTTTTGTGAACCGTCAGTAACAACGTGTCTGTGATGAAAGAGATCATCAGAGACGGTTTTCTACCCGCCTGTGAAAAAAAATCACAGACGGTTCGAATTATACACCGTCTGTGAAAGTCAAGTATCACAAATGGTTGTAATTCGAAACTGTCTTTGATACTTGAATTTCACAGACGGTGTATAATTCGAACCGTCTGTGATATTGAAGTATCGGACACGGTTTCTAACGAGAACCGTCTGTGGTATTAAAGTGTCACACACGGTTTCTTATCAGAACCGTCTATGTGTTAGTACCACACACGATTTCTAAATAGAACCGTCTGTGATATACAGATAGTTCTACAACAAATTAGTATGCATGATGGAAGAACATTTAGTTCCAACAAGCAAGATAGTTGCATTCAAGATGACACAAATTGTAATAATGATAATATCAGGTGACAATACAATGAATCGTATCAAATACAGAAAAATAAGAAGTGTACAAACAAGAATAACCACAATTATACAACTCAAGTTGTTACAAGTTAGCGTGGTACGCGCCATCTTTATTTATGACTTCAGTGACAAGGAAAAAACAAAGTTCCCCTCGAATTTTGATCAAATCATTGTTGCTCAACGCAGTTGCAACCTTAGCACTATTTCTAGTCTCGAGGATGAGTTGCATGTTGTGGTAGACATAAAATCCACATAGGTTATTTCCCTGACCCTGTTGGTGGCACTGCAAACAAGAAATAATTTAGTTCTAGATACATTATTACGTAGTTTGATATAGGATTATTGTGTATAGGAGATATCGAAAAGTTAAAATCGTGTTACAGTTTCGCCCCATCCTTGTACGCTCTATACGCCCTACATGATTGCAAAAGTTTAGCCTCAGCCATTCCAAGAGCAACATAAACCTGGAACAACTTAAATGACCAATGTTATCTACGGAGGAAACGTGATTACCTGCTTAGTAATTTTGCGAAAGGAATCAAATCGTGGTTGCTGCCTTGTGCTGAGTCAAGGTACATAGCCTGGTTTTGGGCTTGTTCAAGAACAATTAAAACCCAGTGAAACCTACACAAGTATATCACAATGGCCAATGAACGAAACTGAGTTTTGTGCATAGTACAAACCAAAGTATAGCAAGTAGTGTAGCACTTACCCTAGGTTATGTGGTATAAGTATGAAATCTTTATCTTTTTGTGCCAACAATGCCCGTTTGATGTATTCTTCGACCGCTTTTATACCTTCATTCATTGTTTGCATTGAGACCATATGTGGGTCGAGGAAACCCACCGATTGTTTCTTCCTTGTCGCTTCGAGTATCATGTTTCTATATATACAAAAGAAAATATATATATATATATATATATATATGGGAACATATCTAGTGCTAATGGCCATTGGGTGCTAACATGCTAACATTAAATCTGACCCATTAGATCTATGATAAATGGCTCAGATGTAGAGAGGTGGAAGCCCTATTAATTACCTCATTACTCACTCAAATGCTTTTCACACAAGCCCATTGATTACCTCATTAATTACCTGTCCAAATCTGAGCCACTCATCATAGATCTGATGGCGCAGATCTTATGTTAGCATATTAGCACCCAATGGCCATTAGCACTAGATATGTTCCCTATATATATATATATATATATTGGAGAACATTTATCTGTGACACCACGGAGTGTCCTATCCTTATTTATTGAGCATGATGAGGTTAAAAACTTTATGAAATGTGGAATTAAGGTTAAAACCATAGGGTATGGAGATTAATAGCGTTTCTGGGGTTTTGGGCCTTCCCGGGGGAGATTGGGCCTAAAAGAGGGGGTTGTGGGCTTTGGTGGGATGGAGTGGGAATCCATTTAGGATTAGGAACAGGTGTGGGGGCTGGTAAAAGGCCTCCCCCCTGCCCTTCTTGTGCCCCACCTCCCCATTGTGCGCCCCCACCTCCCTTGGCCCTAGCCGCCCCTCCCCTCCCCTTTGGTCGTGCGCACCCCCTTGTCCCCTTGCCTCCCCACCTCTCCACCACCTCTCCTCCACCCCCTTGCTTCCCTAGGGTAGCCTCCCAACCCCCTGCACCTCGAGGATCCATCCATTGGAGCGAGGAGCGATCCGGGAGAAGTTTCGTTGGGATTTCGGTCGTCGGGCGAAGGTATGGCCATGGGACTCCTTGGGGTTGGGCTAGGTACTGTTCTAAGGATGATTATCAAGTTTTTAGATCAATTGGTGGTGCTGGATTTGATTAGATTAGATGGATTCTTGAGTTGGTCACGTTCTCTGTTTCGGACAGCATGAGCAGTCGACCTAGGGTTTGGTTTTTCGCCAATTTACACTCCGAATTTGGTCGTACAGACGTTGAAGAAGTTGTAGATAATTTCATTATATTTCAGTGGATATACAGAACGTTAAATTCCGCCCAGCCGTTTGAAAGTTATGGCTGTTTAACCGAGCGTGTTAAAATCTGTGACGTGATTGGAACAGATCACGGTATTTTGTAGATTAAACAACTTTAGAATCCGAATCAGTCTTTCCCTATACCTAGAAAAAGTTGGGAAATTTCCTAAGCTATGCGAGGATGTACTCGTTTAATTGATTCGGAGTCCCAGAACTCAAGTTATGCCTTTTGGAAGGCTGCTGTCCCGACGGGACAGAACCGCTGTTTTCGGGTTTTGCGAGTAGTTGGCAATGTCGGGGTAGATGAGGGTTTGCGTACTGTTTTTTGGGCTTGATTGTGAGTGTGTGGTCCCTATGTGCAGGTGGTGTGACCCCGGGAGGGCCTACTACTTCTCGCCAATCCGTCGCCCGTGGTTGAGGCAAGTGCATTGCAATGGATAGCGATTTGTAGGTTGCTAGTTGAGACTAGATGAGATTGATTATATGTGATGATCACTTGCCATGCTTTAAAGATTTCCATTGATATGATGAGTATGTTTATCATGTTATGATGCCATGTGTTAATGTACATGTTGATTATGATGTGGCATATTTGCATACATGGCATGATTACATGGCCCGGGCGGTGAGAAAGTCATAACTAGTCCGGGAAGGTCGGTGAGAAAGTTATGACTAATCCGGAGAGCCAATGAGTAAGTCCTACATCGTGATTCCATTCACCGCGGTGAACGGAAGTGAGGAGTAGGCACCCTCCATCTTCGGGATGGAAGGGGGGAGAGGGTGCACACCGACGGGTGTGTACTCAACCATACCGGTATGAGTTTCCAAGGAGACATGAGCATCGCATTGCACTTCATACATATTGATGTTGATGATAATATGTGACCATGAATGAGATGGTTTTTACATGATGTGAGATATTATTGCTATGTAATTGTTCCTGTTGTACCATTGCAATATGCTTGCTGAGTTTTGAACTCACGCTTGTGTTTTCTTGTTGTTTTAGGTACCATGAGAACGACATGCGGGGAAGGGAAGTAGTCACACGTCTACACGTAGCTTCACCCATTTTGATTCCACAAGTCATTCTATTAGTTTTGATAATAAACTGCGTGTGATGATTATTGCTTTAAGGTTTAGCGTTGCTATATGAGAGTTTTATTGTTCGTTCGACTCTTGGAGACATTAAGTGCTTGGTATTGGACTTATATTGTCGTTAAGTCTTTAATTATTGCTGTTTTAGCTGTCTCTCATATTGCCTTATATTGTTTAACTGTGTTGCTCCTTCAATTCATGTTAAAACAAAGGAGATGCTGCCGAAATCTCGGTTTTTAGCATGTGCGCCTTTGCTAGAATTTATGTTTAATTGTGGTATTTAGATGTTGTTTAGCTTATGTTTGGTAGCATTCAGGCATATTAAATGCCGGGGTGTTACATTATCGCTATTAATTAAACGAATGTAGACTGTGATAGCACACACTTACAATGTCTAGGCTCTCAACAGCGTGGCGTCGAGGGCGTCGAGGTTGTAGAGATGGAACAAGTCTAGAAAATTGACCACGAAGAAGCCCCCCTGAATCGTTGAATAGATGCTCATACTTGAAGCTAATCGTGATACCTGTTTCACGTTCTTTCTCTGGCTTTTTACATTCTTTCATGTACCAAGAATGCAATTGTTGGCAAGATATACCAAGTGAATTTATGCGGTCCTTCTGCACTAAAGGCTCTCCTAGAGTGTATTGTCGGGCCAACGGGGCAATCGGATAGTCCAGAGTCTTCGTGATCTTTGATTTGCCCTTGCCTTTCTTTCTATTGTACGAAGCCTTCATGGGAGAGGAATGGGCAGGAAAGTAGTTAAAGTTTTGTAGATCAAGTGGAGTACGTGGTAGGACTGATGATTTGGTAACCAACTGATGAGATGCAGCAAGCGACTCAGATTGTTCTTTTAGTTCGTGGCTTCAGGGCCGACTAGGGAGATGTCGCTGCTGGGCCATTGGATGAATGTGCCAATGGCATCCCTAGTTTCGCAATCTCGTCGCTTGGCAGCTTCTGAAGGTCGATGACCTTGAAACTATCATGTACCCCGTCCACATTGACCTTCGTGAAACCCGGCGCTATCATGGTACCGTCACCATCGCCCCCTCAGTGGATGGATACGCGATCCCCCAAGCAGCCTTAAGAGGAATGGAGCTATTGTTAATTCTCACTTGGAGATTGCACCGCGTGGCCTCCTGTACAACGGTACAGAATTAGCTAATGTGTCCAACAACTATATCTATGGAGCATTGAAGAGATATATATTAGTACCTTAATGGCATAGATAGGAAAATTCCCAATTTGTTCATCTATGTTAGGGGCAGATGCACAGCTGCTCTTATGGGCAGTGGGGCTAACTTGCGAAAATACTTCTGGGGCTTGCACAGTCTGTCTTTCTTGATTATTGAGCCTTTCCTCAAGGCTTCTTAACCTATCATGAAATTCTTCTCTCAACTCCTCTCTCAACTTGACCTCCAAATTCTCTATAAGCATTGACTCGCGCTCAGCTTTAGTTCTCTTCTTATTTCGGTATTTGTCCGAGTCGTCTGGGAATCCAGTTTTCTATGGAACAAAAACCCCTTTGCCTCGCGTACGACTAGGGTGTTCCTTGTTTCCCAAGGCCATAGACAGTGCATCTTTCTCCCTGTCTGGCAAAAAAGAGCCTTCACCTGATTGTGTACTCAACGTTACCTGTAAGAGCCCGACAAGTTATTTCACTTATGGAGTCATGGACCGAGTACGTACAAAATTGGTAGTTCAATTTATATATTACCAGGCCTTGGCAGACTTCCTCATCTGTGGGGTTTCTAAAGGAGAAGGTTGTGGCAGATGTGGCAGTTGACCTCGCTCTTAGCCAGTCTCTGGCGCGTTGGTCTACAATTGATGCAAATGGCGAGGAAGCCTCCTCATCCTCCCTGTCCCATTACGCCCTCTTCCTCGCGTATACAGCAGTGTCGAGTCTGTGGGGGTGAGTGTTCCTTGCCTGCAAGGCCTTGTGTGCTTCACTTTGACGCACGAATTCGTCTATCGTCTTCATCTCAACAAACCTTCGCCACATGTCCTCATCAATGAACCCGTACTTAGAGTATGGAGTCACATCCTTATTGACGTATTCCTTGACAAGCGTGCTCTTGAAGGTCTTCCACGCCTTTCCTGCCACTAGCAGTGCATACCGTTGCACTAGGCGAGCGGATTCTTCTGGAATGTTGAACGATGAAAGAATTTCTATCAATAGGGCATTGCGAGTTTCATCAGTCAGCGACTTCCAAGATGATATCGTGATGGGGACCCATTCCCGTGCGACTATCCCGCACATTGTCCGGAATGCATTCGCTACCTTTCTTGGCTCTGTAGGGGAGCCATCCTTTGGATCGATTGCCGTGATGGTATATCGATCTGTTGGCCTTTTGTTTGGTCCTCTTGCACCGCGAGTCGATTTTCCGTTTGGCGGCTCATCACAGCCTTGAGACGACGAATTAGACGATGCCATCTTCTTTGCAAGGAGAGAATAAGTTTGTGAGCAGCATTTCATTTTAGAGTGAATATTAAGTTTGTGACTAGCATTTCATAGCAAGGAGAGAAGTGTTATTGTCAGTAGAGGTCATTATGGTTTTGCTTTTAAACAAGCAAGATGTTGTGCAAGCTCTAGGCCTCGCAAACTCATCTTCCTCTCTTTAAACAAGCGTTTGAAGAAATTAAAAATTTGGTAGCACCTTCCCTAAAACTCGGACATCCACGTAGGTGGAAATAATTAAGTGCATGGCTCAAGTCATATATGTTTGTTAGATCAAGAGCAAAAGGAACACAATTGATACCACAAAGTAGTAAAATTCTCTAAAGAGATATTTTTTAACATAAATCTCAATTAAAATACTAACAGGTTGGTTCTTACACTCATACAATACTGAATAGAAGTAAATATTAAATTTTATAACACATATAGCGCTGACCACCAAAAAAATTAAGGAAGCAATAAACAAGAAAGAAAACTTCATCCTACAAGGAAGTTACTTAATCAGGTAAAATGCGGTTGGCAACACAACTTAAGGCAGTGCAGAGAACATTATGCTCAATAAACATCAAATTCATTCGAATCTATCACGTGTAGTTATACTAAGCACATGATACGCTACATACAAATAGAAAATTTTGTTACTTGACAATTTGCATAGTTAAGCAAGCATTTGTGTAACACCCCGGCATTTAATATGCCTGAATGCTACCAAACATAAGCTAAACAACATCTAAATACCACATTTAACATAAAATTCCAGCAAAGGTGCATAAGCTAAAAACCGAGATTTCGGCAGCACCTCCTTTGTTTTAACATGGATTTAAGGAGCAACAACAGTATAGCATTATAAGGCAATATGAGAGACATCTAAAACAGCAATAAATGGAGTCTTAACGACAATATAAGACTAACATCAAGCACTTAAAGTCTCCAAGTGTCAAACGAACAATAAATCTCTCATAAACAAAGTTAAACCTTAAAGCAATAATCATCACACGCAATTTATTATCAAACTAATAGAATGACTTGTGGAATCAATATGGTGAAGCTACGTGTGGGCGTGTGACTATTTCCCTTCCCCGCATGCCGTTCTCATGGTACCTAAAATAACAAGAAAACACAAGCGTGAGTTCGAAACTCAGCAAGCATATTGCAATGGACAACAAGAACAATATCATGACAATAACATCTCCCATCATATATATCATCTCATTCATGAACACTTAACAATATCATCATCATTATGTATGCAATGTAATGCAATGCTCATGTCTCCTTGGAAACTCATACCGGTATGGTTGAGTACACACCCGTCGGTGTGCACCCTCTCCCCCCTTCCATCCCGAAGATGGAGGGTGCCTACTCCTCGCTTCCGTTCACCGCGGTGAATGGAATCACGATGTAGGACTTACTCATTGGCTTTCCGGATTAGTCATAACTTTCTGACCGACCTTCCCGGACTAGTTATGACTTTCTCACCGCCCGAGCCATGTAACATGCCATGTATGCATTTATGCCAACATCATATTTAACTCACATATTAACACATGGCATCATGACATATTAAACATGCTCATCATATCATTGGCAATCATAAAAGCATGGCAAGTGATCATATATCATGTAGTCAATTCCATCTATTCTCAACAAGCAACCTACAAATCGCTATCCATCACAACACACTTGCCTCAACCGTGGGCGACGGGATTGTGGGAAGTAGAGGGCACCCCCGGGGTCACACCACCTGCACAACGGCATCACATACTCTCAATAATGCCCACAAAACACTACACAAATCCCCATCTCACCCGACATTGCCCGCTACTCGCAAAACCTAAAACAGAGGTTCTGTCCCGGCGGGACAGCAGCCTTGCAAAGGCCATAACTTGAGTTCTGGGACTCCAAATCGAATAAACGAGTACACCATCGCGAAGCTTAGGAAATTTCCTACCTTTTTCTAGTTATACAGAAAGACTGATTCGGACTCTAAAATTGTTTAATCTACAGATTACTACGATCTGTTCTAATTGCGTCACAGATTTTAACACGCTCGGTAAAACGGACATAACTTTCAAACGGCTGATCGGATTTTAACGTGATTTATGTCCATGGAAAGATAATTAAATTATCTACAACTTCTTTTAAGTCCGTACGGACAGATTCGGAATATAAATCGACGAAAACTCGAACCCTAGCCCGACTGCTCAATCTGCCCGAAAACAGAAACGTGGCAACGTCTAGATCTAACCCAAAGAACTCCAACCCAGCACCACCAATTGATCTAAAAACTTCATAAACACCCTAAGAACAGTACCTAGATCAAACCCAAGGATCCCCATGATCATACCTTTGCCCAACGAATGAATCTCCAATAGATCTCCTCGCGGATCGCTCCTCGCTCCACGCTCCTCGCTCCTCGCTCCAACGGATGGATACACAAGGTGCAGAGGTGTTGAGACCACCCTAGGGCAGCAAGGGGGTGGAGGAGAGGTGGTGGAGAGGTGGGGCAATGGAGGAGAGCAAGGGGGAGGCGCAAGGCTCAAAGGGAAGGGGCGGCTAGGGCTTGGCAAGTGGGGGGGAGGTGAGGGGGGCGCACCAAGGCCTCAAGGGGCGCAAAGGCAGCAGGGTGGACGCCCCAAAGGGGCAGGGAAACCCCTTTTACCAGCCCCCACACCCAATTCTAGTCCGTTACGGAGACCTAATCCATCCCACCAAAGCCCACCAAGGCCCAAAACTCCCCCGGGAAGGCCCAAAACCCCGAAAACGGCCCGGAAACGTTATTATCCTCCATACCTTATGGTTTTAACCTGCCATATCATATTTCATAAAGTTTTTGACCTTAACATGCACCATTTTAAAAGGTTACGACACTCCGTGGTGACACATCACTTCAAACGGCCCAAAAACGCGAGTAAACCTCAAGCCGAAAGGTTTTATTCTCTAATGTCACACCATACCGTAGTGTCACATTCTTCCCCCCTTCAACAGGATTCGACCTCGAATCCGAAGGACGCCATAATCAACAACAAAGTCCCCAAGGGACAAAAGGCTTCTCTGCAGCTCAAAACATTCACACAACGACTAAAACCGGAACAAACAACAAACGAGTTCCCAAAACCAACACATAGAGAAAAAGTGTTGATCTAGCTCAACTAAGGGCAACCCCTCACAAATCGACCTTCACTTCAATTCCCCAACAGAATCTGCGTTTCAACCACAAAGGGCTCCATCAACCCAAAACGCTCGAATCCTCACGGCAAACACTTCATACTTCTATCACAACCAACCTGACTACCATACTCCATTAAACTCAACATGACATAATCAAAGGAAGTCACAATTCCTTTAACGACCTTTCTACATTCCCGAAAATTTTCATCGAGGGGAAAACTCATTAAGGCACACTTGCCCTTCCGATACACCATCATACTAACATTTTATTCCATCCTTTCCCAGACAAGACTCAAATCCAAGAACAACTAGTGATGACAAATTCTCACGACAGGACAAATATCACCGAACTACCATCAACTTCACTTCCACCCATCGCTACACTTAATAATGGTTAAACCCATACATCATCAACCTCCATCACAAACCACCCTTATACCCCTAGGGTTCAACACCTAGCCCCAAGCTAGGATCGAAAAACCTTACCAAACCACAATTGGTTCCTTTCTTAAGATGGTCTCGCCCTCACACAAAAACACTTAGCTATCAAGCCCAAGTGTACTCACGACAACTCAAACCCAAAGCGTTAACAACCATTTTGGAAAGAATTCGGCAACATCCAAAGAGCACACAAAGGAAGCATAAATCCCCTACACCACAACCAAAATACCATAATTTCTTCATTCTTTCTTTTCATACTAGAAAGCAAGAGAAATCTTGTTTCATGACATAAATGCACATTCTTCAGGAGCACTCCGGATTAGTCATATCTCCATATATGACTTTCTCACCGACCTGGCTCAACGACTCTTTTATCATTTAACATGTAAAAACGATGTCATGTTTACTTTTCACCATTCCCTCATCATGTAACCACACTACCGAATAGTCATTCACATGATGACTTCTGCCTCGGTATCATATGAATAAATCTCGAATAACATCGAGAGTTGCGCTAATTCATATAAACTATGACGGCAACATCGTTAATCAACAAAACACCACATCGTGTGAAAACCCATCTTCGATTTAACACTAGCTTTGCAACACCTCGCAAAATCAAACTCAACCCTTTGGAACAGAACATCGACTCCAAAATCAAACATCTGCAGACACAAGCGCCATAAATTTTTATCAAAAGAGAGGGAAACTCAATCCAAAAAGAAAACTCTTCACTAACCAAATTCACTTATGAAACATTCATAAAAATCCAGACTTGTAAAACACCAAGACACAGACACATTTTCCAAATGACTCCAACTCTAGTCAAATAGAGTTACACATCAAGGGCTTAACTCAAAAGTTTCCAACACAACCCTTTATGACCATCTGCTTCCTTTTAAAATTAATTCCAAAGATAAATCAGTGCGAACGTGAAAAAGGCGCGATCCACTCAAAAACTTTTGGATGTAAACTCAAACTCACAACACGAACTAAACAAATTCGCCAAAACCAAAGGTCGACACCAACCACTACGAGTTTTGGGGAAACTCTGAAACTCAACATAAGGAACACCTCAACCGAAAGCATTCAACCGAGATGGCAAACAACCAAACCAGTTTCAAAGGTTTTTAGACAACAGCTCAGCATGAAAGGAACCATCTCTAGTACTCCACTACGCTTTCCATTAAAGACTTCAATAATCACTATTTACTATCTGAGGAGCCCCAACACAATTCAACCGAAAGTTTCACAACAAATTCTTCCTCTAGTTACCATTCCCAACATTTTTTAATAAGGGTTTATGATGCTTATCAAAAAGGCACCCAACCAAGACTATAATGACATGATCCCCACGGCTCACCGAATCATAATACATCTTATTCTAAATTTGAAACATAGTACTTCCACAAATCTTTCAGCAAGATCAACCTATAAATTTCATACCACCTATATATTCACGTCTCGACAACCGAACCTTATTCAGTTAAACAACGACTTCAACATGTAAATATTATCTCTACAAGACAAAGTTCATAACTAGGATTCCAAGGCATACATTCATTAAGGATGAAATTGTACATCATGTTAATTATCCAAAGCTCACTCCATCGCAACATGTTAAAATTTTCCTCTATTTTAACCATGGTTTTCAAACGAATAATCTAAACAGTTACCACAACTATTTAGTCATCAATAACAACAAATGGGCATAATCATCAACCAACAACATTACTTTTAGCTACTCCTATACATAGGTGATAACAAAATTACCACCACACAACATACTCCCACTATTTAAAATAGACTGAATACTAGCATTAACACTACCATTAACAACATCATTAACAATAAGTCTTATGTCTTCTCCATTGATATCAATACTAGCATTGTAGCGACACAACTGCATACTTCCAAAGATACTAGTAGTTTGCAACAACATAAATAGCAACTCTAATCAACATCCAAATTAAAGTCACTAGTCAACACGATTAAATTTCTCTATTAATCCATTAGATTAGAACATCTTTAACAACCAAAGAAAGTTTCTTTTACAATAACGAGTCTACATCATCTTAATGTTTTAACTATGCATCAAAGTTTAAACTTTTAACATTAACAAGGATCATAAGCACTTTTAAAGCAAGGCAACAGATTCTAAGCATGTACATTAACACATTTAATCATTCTCGCTAAGAGTAAACTGCAACACTAGTAGTCTATTTATTCTCAAGCTAGAGGTATTAATCACATTGAATTGATTCAACTCAAAATTTAACTTAGCAACACATCAATCCATAAACCACATTGTTACCTACTACATAACATGCTAAACATCAATTCTTACTAGGGACAAACGATTTCAGTCAAAAGACTACTTTGTTTACAAAGATTTTAGTTTTAAAACTCATCCTAAGTTCATAAGGAAAAATTTGACTCTCAAAATTGCAATGAGACAAACCCAAACTTGGTCATGCAAAGGAATTCTCCAAAACACTTTTCAATCTCCAAGACTCCCATTGGAGGGAACCAACCGATCAAATAAACCTTTGCAAATAAAACCTTAGCACCAAACCCCAATCTTTCACGAAACAAGAAGGGTTTTTCAAAGATGATTTCTTAAACCAGTAAAATAACGAAATCAAACACCACGCACTACTACAAAGCCACGTAACTTCAGCCACGACAGCCAGTCCGCACAACTCATAATAACTCCTTTAACCTCAGAGAAAGACAAACACGGGGATAAATTGAATGCTTGTTCCCCATAATGCAATCAACAGGCATCAAAACTGGAAATGCGCCCAAAAGAAGCACAACACTAGTCTCCTCTTCTTCGTCTTCAACCAAGGAAGAGAAAACCACACACCGCATACGGAACGATCCGCGAAAACCCAACACTTTTCATTTGATTCAAATCTACTAAAGCCAAGAAAAGCAGAGAACACCGACCGTCGTAACGGCAAAGAACATCTGAAGGAAACCACCATTAACTCTTCTATTTGACTCCAGTCAACTACCCGATCAACGACGAAAGGATAAGCACTCTTCTCCTACAGGGGTCAATAGTTCTTCGGTGGTGGCGCTAACCGGCCACACCGTCAAACCTCACCCTTACTATGAAATAAGAGAGGTGGCCGAAACCCTTCGGCACCAAAACCCCACTTTTACCACCACAACAGGAATAATTCAATCATTTATCTCATAGACATAGCAACGTACTATATCAAATATAGCATTTAGCAACAAGGCTTAAGTACAACATTTAAGCGTAAACAACGATACCCATACCCTTCCTACTGTGCATCCATGTGTGTTAAATTTTAGATTAGTTATACCACTTTTGCAAGTTTTAATGTTGCTATCCTATGACAAAATTTTAGTAAAAACCTAAGCCATGTTTCTAAGTTATTCCACATCACATTTTAGTTGTACCCTATAACATGACACTAAAAATACACATTCCAAGGACCTACAAACCGCTCGATACCAAGCTGTAACACCCGGCATTTAATATGCCTGAATGCTACCAAACATAAGCTAAACAACATCTAAATACCACATTTAACATAAAATTCCAGCAAAGGTGCATAAGCTAAAAACCGAGATTTCGCGGCACTCTCCTTTGTTTTAACATGGATTTAAGGAGCAACAACAGTATAGCATTATAAGGCAATATGAGAGACATCTAAAACAGCAATAAATGGAGTCTTAACGACAATATAAGACTAACATCAAGCACTTAAAGTCTCCAAGTGTCAAACGAACAATAAATCTCTCATAAACAAAGTTAAACCTTAAAGCAATAATCATCACACGCAATTTATTATCAAACTAATAGAATGACTTGTGGAATCAATATGGTGAAGCTACGTGTGGGCGTGTGACTATTTCCCTTCCCCGCATGCCGTTCTCATGGTACCTAAAATAACAAGAAAACACAAGCGTGAGTTCGAAACTCAGCAAGCATATTGCAATGGACAACAAGAACAATATCATGGCAATAACATCTCCCATCATATATACATCTCATTCATGAACACTTAACAATATCATCATCATTATGTATGCAATGTAATGCAATGCTCATGTCTCCTTGGAAACTCATACCGGTATGGTTGAGTACACACCCGTCGGTGTGCACCCTCTCCCCCCTTCCATCCCGAAGATGGAGGGTGCCTACTCCTCGCTTCCGTTCACCGCGGTGAATGGAATCACGATGTAGGACTTACTCATTGGCTTTCCGGATTAGTCATAACTTTCTGACCGACCTTCCCGGACTAGTTATGACTTTCTCACCATGAGCCATGTAACATGCCATGTATGCATTTATGCCAACATCATATTTAACTCACATATTAACACATGGCATCATAACATATTAAACATGCTCATCATATCATTGGCAATCATAAAAGCATGGCAAGTGATCATATATCATGTAGTCAATTCCATCTATTCTCAACAAGCAACCTACAAATCGCTATCCATCACAACACACTTGCCTCAACCGTGGGCGACGGGATTGTGGGAAGTAGAGGGCACCAGGGTCACACCACCTGCACAACGGCATCACATACTCTCAATAATGCCCACAAAACACTACACAAATCCCCATCTCACCCGACATTGCCCGCTACTCGCAAAACCTAAAACAGAGGTTCTGTCCCGGCGGGACAGCAGCCTTGCAAAGGCCATAACTTGAGTTCTGGGACTCCAAATCGAATAAACGAGTACACCATCGCGAAGCTTAGGAAATTTCCTACCTTTTTCTAGTTATACAGAAAGACTGATTCGGACTCTAAAATTGTTTAATCTACAGATTACTACGATCTGTTCTAATTGCGTCACAGATTTTAACACGCTCGGTAAAACGGCCATAACTTTCAAACGGCTGATCGGATTTTAACGTGCTTTATTTCCATGGAAATATAATTAAATTATCTACAACTTCTTTTAAGTCCGTACGGACAGATTCGGAATATAAATCGATGAAAACTCGAACCCTAGCCCGACTGCTCAATCTGCCCGAAAACAGAAACGTGGCAACGTCTAGATCTAACCCAAAGAACTCCAACCCAGCACCACCAATTGATCTAAAAACTTCATAAACACCCTAAG
Source organism: Rhipidocladum racemiflorum (assembly GCA_036346355.1). Taxonomy (NCBI): domain Eukaryota; kingdom Viridiplantae; phylum Streptophyta; class Magnoliopsida; order Poales; family Poaceae; genus Rhipidocladum; species Rhipidocladum racemiflorum. Next base: position 51,599,512 of record CM070589.1, read on the forward strand.
AACAGTACCTAGATCAAACCCAAGGATCCCCATGATCATACCTTTGCCCAACGAGCAGATCTCCAATAGATCTCCTCGCGGATCGCTCCTCGCTCCACGCTCCTCGCTCCTCGCTCCAACGGATGGATACACAAGGTGCAGAGGTGTGGAGACCACCCTTGGGCAGCAAGGGGGTGGAGGAGAGGTGGTGGATAGGTGGGGCAATGGAGAGCAAGGGGGAGGCGCAAGGCTCAAAGGGAAGGCGGCTAGGGCTTGGCAAGTGGGGGAGGTGAGGGGCGCACCAAGGCCTCAAGGGGCGCAAAGGCAGCAGGGTGGACGCCCCAAAGGGGCAGGGAAACCCCTTTTACCAGCCCCACACCCAATTCTAGTCCGTTACGGAGACCTAATCCATCCCACCAAAGCCCACCAAGGCCCAAAACTCCCCCGGGAAGGCCCAAAACCCCGAAAACGGCCCGGAAACGTTATTATCCTCCATACCTTATGGTTTTAACCTGCCATATCATATTTCATAAAGTTTTTGACCTTAACATGCACCATTTTAAAAGGTTACGACACTCCGTGGTGACACATCACTTCAAACGGCCCAAAAACGCGAGTAAACCTCAAGCCGAAAGGTTTTATTCTCTAATGTCACACCATACCGTAGTGTCACATTCTTCCCCCCTTCAACAGGATTCGACCTCGAATCCGAAGGACGCCATAATCAACAACAAAGTCCCCAAGGGACAAAAGGCTTCTCTGCAGCTCAAAACATTCACACAACGACTAAAATCGGAACAAACAACAAACGAGTTCCCAAAACCAACACATAGAGAAAAAGTGTTGATCTAGCTCAACTAAGGGCAACCCCTCACAAATCGACCTTCACTTCAATTCCCCAACAGAATCTGCGTTTCAACCACAAAGGGCTCCATCAACCCAAAACGCTCGAATCCTCACGGCAAACACTTCATACTTCTATCACAACCAACCTGACTACCATAGTCCATTAAACTCAACATGACATAATCAAAGGAAGTCACAATTCCTTTAACGACCTTTCTACATTCCCGAAAATTTTCATCGAGGCGAAAACTCATTAAGGCACACTTGCCCTTCCGATACACCATCATACTAACATTTTATTCCATCCTTTCCCAGACAAGACTCAAATCCAAGAACAACTAGTGATGACAAATTCTCACGGCAGGACAAATATCACCGAACTACCGTCAACTTCACTTCCACCCATCGCTACACTTAATAATGGTTAAACCCATACATCATCAACCTCCATCACAAACCACCCTTATACCCCTAGGGTTCAACACCTAGCCCCAAGCTAGGATCGAAAAACCTTACCAAACCACAATTGGTTCCTTTCTTAAGATGGTCTCGCCCTCACACAAAAACACTTAGCTATCAAGCCCAAGTGTACTCACGACAACTCAAACCCAAAGCGTTAACAACCATTTTGGAAAGAATTCGGCAACATCCAAAGAGCACACAAAGGAAGCATAAATCCCCTACACCACAACCAAAATACCATAATTTCTTCATTCTTTCTTTTCATACTAGAAAGCAAGAGAAATCTTGTTTCATGACATAAATGCACATTCTTCAGGAGCACTCCGGATTAGTCATATCTCCATATATGACTTTCTCACCGACCTGGCTCAACGACTCTTTTATCATTTAACATGTAAAAACGATGTCATGTTTACTTTTCACCATTCCCTCATCATGTAACCACACTACCGAATAGTCATTCACATGATGACTTCTGCCTCGGTATCATATGAATAAATCTCGAATAACATCGAGAGTTGCGCTAATTCATATAAACTATGACGGCAACATCGTTAATCAACAAAACACCACATCGTGTGAAAACCCATCTTCGATTTAACACTAGCTTTGCAACACCTCGCAAAATCAAACTCAACCCTTTGTAACATAACATCGACTCCAAAATCAAACATCTGCAGACACAAGCGCCATAAATTTTTATCAAAAGAGAGGGAAACTCAATCCAAAAAGAAAACTCTTCACTAACCAAATTCACTTATGAAACATTCATAAAAATCCAGACTTGTAAAACACCCGCGACACCGTATTACACATTTTCCAAATGACTCAACTCTAGTCAAATAGAGTTACACATCAAGGGCTTAACTCAAAAGTTTCCAACACAACCCTTTATGACCATCTGCTTCCTTTTAAAATTAATTCCAAAGATAAATCAGTGCGAACGTGAAAAAGGCGCGATCCACTCAAAAACTTTTGGATGTAAACTCAAACTCACAACACGAACTAAACAAATTCGCCAAAACCAAAGGTCGACACCAACTACTACGAGTTTTGGGGAAACTCTGAAACTCAACATAAGGAACACCTCAACCGAAAGCATTCAACCGAGATGGCAAACAACCAAACCAGTTTCAAAGGTTTTTAGACAACAGCTCAGCATGAAAGGAACCATCTCTAGTACTCCACTACGCTTTCCATTAAAGACTTCAATAATCACTATTTACTATCTGAGGAGCCCCAACACAATTCAACCGAAAGTTTCACAACAAATTCTTCCTCTAGTTACCATTCCCAACATTTTTTAATAAGGGTTTATGATGCTTATCAAAAAGGCACCCAACCAAGACTATAATGACATGATCCCCACGGCTCACCGAATCATAATACATCTTATTCTAAATTTGAAACATAGTACTTCCACAAATCTTTCAGCAAGATCAACCTATAAATTTCATACCACCTATATATTCACGTCTCGACAACCGAACCTTATTCAGTTAAACAAAGACTTCAACATGTAAATATTATCTCTACAAGACAAAGTTCATAACTAGGATTCCAAGGCATACATTCATTAAGGATGAAATTGTACATCATGTTAATTATCCAAAGCTCACTCCATCGCAACATGTTAAAATTTTCCTCTGTTTTAACCATGGTTTTCAAACGAATAATCTAAACAGTTACCACAACTATTTAGTCATCAATAACAACAAATGGGCATAATCATCAACCAACAACATTACTTTTAGCTACCCTATACATAGGTGATAACAAAATTACCACCACACAACATACTCCCACTATTTAAAATAGACTGAATACTAGCATTAACACTACCATTAACAACATCATTAACAATAAGTCTTATGTCTTCTCCATTGATATCAATACTAGCATTGTAGCGACACAACTGCATACTTCCAAAGATACTAGTAGTTTGCAACAACATAAATAGCAACTCTAATCAACATCCAAATTAAAGTCACTAGTCAACACGATTAAATTTCTCTATTAATCCATTAGATTAGAACATCTTTAACAACCAAAGAAAGTTTCTTTTACAATAACAGCAGTCTACATCATCTTAATGTTTTAACTATGCATCAAAGTTTAAACTTTTAACATTAACAAGGATCATAAGCACTTTTAAAGCAAGGCAACAGATTCTAAGCATGTACATTAACACATTTAATCATTCTCGCTAAGAGTAAACTGCAACACTAGTAGTCTATTTATTCTCAAGCTAGAGGTATTAATCACATTGAATTGATTCAACTCAAAATTTAACTTAGCAACACATCAATCCATAAACCACATTGTTACCTACTACATAACATGCTAAACATCAATTCTTACTAGGGACAAACGATTTCAGTCAAAAGACTACTTTGTTTACAGCATTTTAGTTTTAAAACTCATCCTAAGTTCATAAGGAAAAATTTGAGTCTCAAAATTGCAATGAGACAAACCCAAACTTGGTCATGCAAAGGAATTCTCCAAAACACTTTTCAATCTCCAAGACTCCCATTGGAGGGAACCAACCGATCAAATAAACCTTTGCAAATAAAACCTTAGCACCAAACCCCAATCTTTCACGAAACAAGAAGGGTTTTTCAAAGATGATTTCTTAAACCAGTAAAATAACGAAATCAAACACCACGTACTACTACAAAGCCACAGAACTTCAGCCTCGACGGCCAGTGCGGCACAACTCCGCAATAACTCCTTTAACCTCAGAGAAAGACAAACACAGGGATAAATTGAATGCTTGTTCCCCATAATGCAATCAACAGGCATCAAAACTGGAAATGCGCCCAAAAGAAGCACAACACTAGTCTCCTCTTCTTCGTCTTCAACCAAGGAAGAGAAAACCACACACCGCATACGGAACGATCCGCGAAAACCCAACACTTTTCATTTGATTCAAATCTACTAAAGCCAAGAAAAGCAAAGAACACCGGCCGTCGAGCGGCAAAGAACATCTGAAGGAAACCACCATTAACTCTTCTATTTGACTCCAGTCAACTACCCGATCAACGACTGAAAGGATAAGCACTCTTCTCCTACAGGGGTCAATAGTTCTTGGTGGTGGCGCTAACCGCCACACCGTCAAACCTCACCCTTACTATGAAATAAGAGAGGTGGTCAAACCCTTCGGCACCAAAACCCCACTTTTACCACCACAACAGGAATAATTCAATCATTTATCTCATAGACATAGCAACGTACTATATCAAATATAGCATTTAGCAACAAGGCTTAAGTACAACATTTAAGCGTAAACAACGATACCCATACCCTTCCTACTGTGCATCCATGTGTGTTAAATTTTAGATTAGTTATACCACTTTTGCAAGTTTTAATGTTGCTATCCTATGACAAAATTTTAGTAAAAACCTAAGCCATGTTTCTAAGTTATTCCACATCACATTTTAGTTGTACCCTATAACATGACACTAAAAATACACATTCCAAGGACCTACAGCCCGCTCTGATACCAACTGTAACACCCCGGCATTTAATATGCCTGAATGCTACCAAACATAAGCTAAACAACATCTAAATACCACATTTAACATAAAATTCCAGCAAAGGTGCATAAGCTAAAAACCGAGATTTCGGCAGCACCTCCTTTGTTTTAACATGGATTTAAGGAGCAACAACAGTATAGCATTATAAGGCAATATGAGAGACATCTAAAACAGCAATAAATGGAGTCTTAACGACAATATAAGACTAACATCAAGCACTTAAAGTCTCCAAGTGTCAAACGAACAATAAATCTCTCATAAACAAAGTTAAACCTTAAAGCAATAATCATCACACGCAATTTATTATCAAACTAATAGAATGACTTGTGGAATCAATATGGTGAAGCTACGTGTGGGCGTGTGACTATTTCCCTTCCCCGCATGCCGTTCTCATGGTACCTAAAATAACAAGAAAACACAAGCGTGAGTTCGAAACTCAGCAAGCATATTGCAATGGACAACAAGAACAATATCATGGCAATAACATCTCCCATCATATATACATCTCATTCATGAACACTTAACAATATCATCATCATTATGTATGCAATGTAATGCAATGCTCATGTCTCCTTGGAAACTCATACCGGTATGGTTGAGTACACACCCGTCGGTGTGCACCCTCTCCCCCCTTCCATCCCGAAGATGGAGGGTGCCTACTCCTCGCTTCCGTTCACCGCGGTGAATGGAATCACGATGTAGGACTTACTCATTGGCTTTCGGATTAGTCATAACTTTTCGACCGACCTTCCCGGACTAGTTATGACTTTCTCACCGCACGAGCCATGTAACATGCCATGTATGCATTTATGCCAACATCATATTTAACTCACATATTAACACATGGCATCATAACATATTAAACATGCTCATCATATCATTGGCAATCATAAAAGCATGGCAAGTGATCATATATCATGTAGTCAATTCCATCTATTCTCAACAAGCAACCTACAAATCGCTATCCATCACAACACACTTGCCTCAACCGTGGGCGATGGGATTGTGGGAAGTAGAGGGCACCCCCGGGGTCACACCACCTGCACAACGGCATCACATACTCTCAATAATGCCCACAAAACACTACACAAATCCCCATCTCACCCGACATTGCCCGCTACTCGCAAAACCTAAAACAGAGGTTCTGTCCCGGCGGGACAGCAGCCTTGCAAAGGCCATAACTTGAGTTCTGGGACTCCAAATCGAATAAACGAGTACACCATCGCGAAGCTTAGGAAATTTCCTACCTTTTTCTAGTTATACAGAAAGACTGATTCGGACTCTAAAATTGTTTAATCTACAGATTACTACGATCTGTTCTAATTGCGTCACAGATTTTAACACGCTCGGTAAAACGGCCATAACGTTCAAACGGCTGATCGGATTTTAACGTGCTTTATTTCCATGGAAATATAATTAAATTATCTACAACTTCTTTTAAGTCCGTACGGACAGATTCGGAATATAAATCGATGAAAACTCGAACCCTAGCCCGACTGCTCAATCTGCCCGAAAACAGAAACGTGGCAACGTCTAGATCTAACCCAAAGAACTCCAACCCAGCACCACCAATTGATCTAAAAACTTCATAAACACCCTAAGAACAGTACCTAGATCAAACCCAAGGATCCCCATGATCATACCTTTGCCCAACGAACGAATCTCCAATAGATCTCCTCGCGGATCGCTCCTCGCTCCACGCTCCTCGCTCCTCGCTCCAACGGATGGATACACAAGGTGCAGAGGTGTGGAGACCACCCTTGGGCAGCAAGGGGGTGGAGGAGAGGTGGTGGAGAGGTGGGGCAATGGAGAGCAAGGGGGAGGCGCAAGGCTCAAAGGGAAGGGGCGGCTAGGGCTTGGCAAGTGGGGGGAGGTGAGGGGGGCGCACCAAGGCCTCAAGGGGCGCAAAGGCAGCAGGGTGGACGCCCCAAAGGGGCAGGGAAACCCCTTTTACCAGCCCCCACACCCAATTCTAGTCCGTTACGGAGACCTAATCCATCCCACCAAAGCCCACCAAGGCCCAAAACTCCCCCGGGAAGGCCCAAAACCCCGAAAACGGCCCGGAAACGTTATTATCCTCCATACCTTATGGTTTTAACCTGCCATATCATATTTCATAAAGTTTTTGACCTTAACATGCACCATTTTAAAAGGTTACGACACTCCGTGGTGACACATCACTTCAAACGGCCCAAAAACGCGAGTAAACCTCAAGCCGAAAGGTTTTATTCTCTAATGTCACACCATACCGTAGTGTCACATTCTTCCCCCCTTCAACAGGATTCGACCTCGAATCCGAAGGACGCCATAATCAACAACAAAGTCCCCAAGGGACAAAAGGCTTCTCTGCAGCTCAAAACATTCACACAACGACTAAAATCGGAACAAACAACAAACGAGTTCCCAAAACCAACACATAGAGAAAAAGTGTTGATCTAGCTCAACTAAGGGCAACCCCTCACAAATCGACCTTCACTTCAATTCCCCAACAGAATCTGCGTTTCAACCACAAAGGGCTCCATCAACCCAAAACGCTCGAATCCTCACGGCAAACACTTCATACTTCTATCACAACCAACCTGACTACCATACTCCATTAAACTCAACATGACATAATCAAAGGAAGTCACAATTCCTTTAACGACCTTTCTACATTCCCGAAAATTTTCATCGAGGGGAAAACTCATTAAGGCACACTTGCCCTTCCGATACACCATCATACTAACATTTTATTCCATCCTTTCCCAGACAAGACTCAAATCCAAGAACAACTAGTGATGACAAATTCTCACGGCAGGACAAATATCACCGAACTACCGTCAACTTCACTTCCACCCATCGCTACACTTAATAATGGTTAAACCCATACATCATCAACCTCCATCACAAACCACCCTTATACCCCTAGGGTTCAACACCTAGCCCCAAGCTAGGATCGAAAAACCTTACCAAACCACAATTGGTTCCTTTCTTAAGATGGTCTCGCCCTCACACAAAAACACTTAGCTATCAAGCCCAAGTGTACTCACGACAACTCAAACCCAAAGCGTTAACAACCATTTTGGAAAGAATTCGGCAACATCCAAAGAGCACACAAAGGAAGCATAAATCCCCTACACCACAACCAAAATACCATAATTTCTTCATTCTTTCTTTTCATACTAGAAAGCAAGAGAAATCTTGTTTCATGACATAAATGCACATTCTTGAGAGCACTCGGATTAGTCATATCTCCATATATGACTTTCTCACCGACTGGCTCAACGACTCTTTTATCATTTAACATGTAAAAGCGATGTCATGTTTACTTTTCACCATTCCCTCATCATGTAACCACACTACAGAATAGTCATTCACATGATGACTTACGCCTCGGTATCATATGAATAAATCTCGAATAACATCGAGAGTTGCGCTAATTCATATAAACTATGACGGCAACATCGTTAATCAACAAAACACCACATCGTGTGAAAACCCATCTTCGATTTAACACTAGCTTTGCAACACCTCGCAAAATCAAACTCAACCCTTTGGAACAGAACATCGACTCCAAAATCAAACATCTGCAGACACAAGCGCCATAAATTTTTATCAAAAGAGAGGGAAACTCAATCCAAAAAGAAAACTCTTCACTAACCAAATTCACTTATGAAACATTCATAAAAATCCAGACTTGTAAAACACACTTTTACAGACACATTTTCCAAATGACTCAACTCTAGTCAAATAGAGTTACACATCAAGGGCTTAACTCAAAAGTTTCCAACACAACCCTTTATGACCATCTGCTTCCTTTTAAAATTAATTCCAAAGATAAATCGGTCATAACGTGAAAGGGCGCGATCCACTCAAAAACTTTTGGATGTAAACTCAAACTCACAGCACGAACTAAACAAATTCGCCAAAACCAAATGTCAACACCAACCACTACAAGTTTTGGGAAACTCTGAAACTCAACATAAGGAACACCTCAACCGAAAGCATTCAACCGAGATGGCAAACAACCAAACCAGTTTCAAAGGTTTTTAGACAACAGCTCAGCATGAAAGGAACCATCTCTAGTACTCCACTACGCTTTCCATTAAAGACTTCAATAATCACTATTTACTATCTGAGGAGCCCCAACACAATTCAACCGAAAGTTTCACAACAAATTCTTCCTCTAGTTACCATTCCCAACATTTTTTAATAAGGGTTTATGATGCTTATCAAAAAGGCACCCAACCAAGACTATAATGACATGATCCCCACGGCTCACCGAATCATAATACATCTTATTCTAAATTTGAAACATAGTACTTCCACAAATCTTTCAGCAAGATCAACCTATAAATTTCATACCACCTATATATTCACGTCTCGACAACCGAACCTTATTCAGTTAAACAACGACTTCAACATGTAAATATTATCTCTACAAGACAAAGTTCATAACTAGGATTCCAAGGCATACATTCATTAAGGATGAAATTGTACATCATGTTAATTATCCAAAGCTCACTCCATCGCAACATGTTAAAATTTTCCTCTATTTTAACCATGGTTTTCAAACGAATAATCTAAACAGTTACCACAACTATTTAGTCATCAATAACAACAAATGGGCATAATCATCAACCAACAACATTACTTTTAGCTACCCTATACATAGGTGATAACAAAATTACCACCACACAACATACTCCCACTATTTAAAATAGACTGAATACTAGCATTAACACTACCATTAACAACATCATTAACAATAAGTCTTATGTCTTCTCCATTGATATCAATACTAGCATTGTAGCGACACAACTGCATACTTCCAAAGATACTAGTAGTTTGCAACAACATAAATAGCAACTCTAATCAACATCCAAATTAAAGTCACTAGTCAACACGATTAAATTTCTCTATTAATCCATTAGATTAGAACATCTTTAACAACCAAAGAAAGTTTCTTTTACAATAACAGCAGTCTACATCATCTTAATGTTTTAACTATGCATCAAAGTTTAAACTTTTAACATTAACAAGGATCATAAGCACTTTTAAAGCAAGGCAACAGATTCTAAGCATGTACATTAACACATTTAATCATTCTCGCTAAGAGTAAACTGCAACACTAGTAGTCTATTTATTCTCAAGCTAGAGGTATTAATCACATTGAATTGATTCAACTCAAAATTTAACTTAGCAACACATCAATCCATAAACCACATTGTTACCTACTACATAACATGCTAAACATCAATTCTTACTAGGGACAAACGATTTCAGTCAAAAGACTACTTTGTTTACAGCATTTTAGTTTTAAAACTCATCCTAAGTTCATAAGGAAAAATTTGACTCTCAAAATTGCAATGAGACAAACCCAAACTTGGTCATGCAAAGGAATTCTCCAAAACACTTTTCAATCTCCAAGACTCCCATTGGAGGGAACCAACCGATCAAATAAACCTTTGCAAATAAAACCTTAGCACCAAACCCCAATCTTTCACGAAACAAGAAGGGTTTTTCAAAGATGATTTCTTAAACCAGTAAAATAACGAAATCAAACACCACGTACTACTACAAAGCCACAGAACTTCAGCCCTGACAGCCAGGTCTGGCACAACTCCGCAATAACTCCTTTAACCTCAGAGAAAGACAAACACAGGGATAAATTGAATGCTTGTTCCCCATAATGCAATCAACAGGCATCAAAACTGGAAATGCGCCCAAAAGAAGCACAACACTAGTCTCCTCTTCTTCGTCTTCAACCAAGGAAGAGAAAACCACACACCGCATACGGAACGATCCGCGAAAACCCAACACTTTTCATTTGATTCAAATCTACTAAAGCCAAGAAAAGCAAAGAACACCGACCGTCAGAACGGCAAAGAACATATGAAGGAAACCACCATTAACTCTTCTATTTGACTCAGTCAACTACCCGATCAACGACAGAAAGGATAAGCACTCTTCTCCTACAGGGGTCAATAGTTCTTCGGTGGTGGCGCTAACCGGCCACACCGTCAAACCTCACCCTTACTATGAAATAAGAGAGGTGGCCGAAACCCTTCGGCACCAAAACCCCACTTTTACCACCACAACAGGAATAATTCAATCATTTATCTCATAGACATAGCAACGTACTATATCAAATATAGCATTTAGCAACAAGGCTTAAGTACAACATTTAAGCGTAAACAACGATACCCATACCCTTCCTACTGTGCATCCATGTGTGTCAAATTTTAGATTAGTTATACCACTTTTGCAAGTTTTAATGTTGCTATCCTATGACAAAATTTTAGTAAAAACCTAAGCCATGTTTCTAAGTTATTCCACATCACATTTTAGTTGTACCCTATAGCATGACACTAAAAATACACATTCCAAGGACCTACAGCCCGCTCTGATACCAACTGTAACACCCCGGCATTTAATATGCCTGAATGCTACCAAACATAAGCTAAACAACATCTAAATACCACATTTAACATAAAATTCCAGCAAAGGTGCATAGGCTAAAAACCGAGATTTCGGCAGCACCTCCTTTGTTTTAACATGGATTTAAGGAGCAACAACAGTATAGCATTATAAGGCAATATGAGAGACATCTAAAACAGCAATAAATGGAGTCTTAACGACAATATAAGACTAACATCAAGCACTTAAAGTCTCCAAGTGTCAAACGAACAATAAATCTCTCATAAACAAAGCTAAACCTTAAAGCAATAATCATCACACGCAATTTATTATCAAACTAATAGAATGACTTGTGGAATCAATATGGTGAAGCTACGTGTGGGCGTGTGACTATTTCCCTTCCCCGCATGCCGTTCTCATGGTACCTAAAATAACAAGAAAACACAAGCGTGAGTTCGAAACTCAGCAAGCATATTGCAATGGACAACAAGAACAATATCATGGCAATAACATCTCCCATCATATATACATCTCATTCATGAACACTTAACAATATCATCATCATTATGTATGCAATGTAATGCAATGCTCATGTCTCCTTGGAAACTCATACCGGTATGGTTGAGTACACACCCGTCGGTGTGCACCCTCTCCCCCCTTCCATCCCGAAGATGGAGGGTGCCTACTCCTCGCTTCCGTTCACCGCGGTGAATGGAATCACGATGTAGGACTTACTCATTGGCTTTCCGGATTAGTCATAACTTTCTGACCGACCTTCCCGGACTAGTTATGACTTTCTCACCGCCCGAGCCATGTAACATGCCATGTATGCATTTATGCCAACATCATATTTAACTCACATATTAACACATGGCATCATAACATATTAAACATGCTCATCATATCATTGGCAATCATAAAAGCATGGCAAGTGATCATATATCATGTAGTCAATTCCATCTATTCTCAACAAGCAACCTACAAATCGCTATCCATCACAACACACTTGCCTCAACCGTGGGCGACGGGATTGTGGGAAGTAGAGGGCACCCCCGGGGTCACACCACCTGCACAACGGCATCACATACTCTCAATAATGCCCACAAAACACTACACAAATCCCCATCTCACCCGACATTGCCCGCTACTCGCAAAACCTAAAACAGAGGTTCTGTCCCGGCGGGACAGCAGCCTTGAAAAGGCCATAACTTGAGTTCTGGGACTCCAAATCGAATAAACGAGTACACCATCGCGAAGCTTAGGAAATTTCCTACCTTTTTCTAGTTATACGGAAAGACTGATTCGGACTCTAAAATTGTTTAATCTACAGATTACTACGATCTGTTCTAATTGCGTCACAGATTTTAACACGCTCGGTAAAACGGCCATAACTTTCAAACGGCTGATCGGATTTTAACGTGCTTTATTTCCATGGAAAGATAATTAAATTATCTACAACTTCTTTTAAGTCCGTACGGACAGATTCGGATTATAAATCGACGAAAACTCGAACCCTAGCCCGACTGCTCAATCTGCCCGAAAACAGAAACGTGGCAACGTCTAGATCTAACCCAAAGAACTCCAACCCAGCACCACCAATTGATCTAAAAACTTCATAAACACCCTAAGAACAGTACCTAGATCAAACCCAAGGATCCCCATGATCATACCTTTGCCCAACGAACGAATCTCCAATAGATCTCCTCGCGGATCGCTCCTCGCTCCACGCTCCTCGCTCCTCGCTCCTCGCTCCTCGCTCCAACGGATGGATACACAAGGTGCAGAGGTGTGGAGACCACCCTAGGGCAGGAAGGGGGTGGAGGAGAGGTGGTGGAGAGGTGGGGCAATGGAGGAGAGCAAGGGGGAGGCGCAAGGCTCAAAGGGAAGGGGCGGCTAGGGCTTGGCAAGTGGGGGGAGGTGAGGGGGGCGCACCAAGGCCTCAAGGGGCGCAAAGGCAGCAGGGTGGATGCCCCAAAGGGGCAGGGAAACCCCTTTTACCAGCCCCCACACCCAATTCTAGTCCGTTACGGAGACCTAATCCATCCCACCAAAGCCCACCAAGGCCCAAAACTCCCCCGGGAAGGCCCAAAACCCCGAAAACGGCCCGGAAACGTTATTAACCTCCATACCTTATGGTTTTAACCTGCCATACCATATTTCATAAAGTTTTTGACCTTAACATGCACCATTTTAAAAGGTTACGACACTCCGTGGTGACACATCACTTCAAACGGCCCAAAAACGCGAGTAAACCTCAAGCCGAAAGGTTTTATTCTCTAATGTCACACCATACCGTAGTGTCACAATTTGAAGAATTAAAAAATTTGGTAGCACCTTCCCTAAAACTCGGACATCCACTCAGCAGACAACTGTTTACCGGTGGGATTAATGGTGCATCTCCCTAATTTTCCCTAGAGGAGGGGGAACACGACTTAATCAACTTGCCCTAGAGGAGGGTCATACAGATGAGTTGCAGGTAGCATTCACAACAACAACAACATGAATACCTCATTCACAACAAGAACAAGAACAAGAACAAGGCGGGCACCGGGCGGGGGTGGGACGAGCACCGGGAGGGCCGGGACAGCGACGGGCACCGGTCGCGGGGAGGGCACTGGGAGGTGGGGGTGGGACGAGCACCGGGCGCTGGGAGGGCACCAGGAGGGCGGGGGCGGGACACGCACCAGAAGGGCGGGGGCGGGAGGGGTTAAGTCCAATAAGGTTAGGGTTTTTGGGTACTTGTGTTATATAGAGGTCACATTACAGACGGTTCTATAATAGAATCGTCTGTGATAGTTGACTTTACAGACGGTTCTATTATAAAACCGTCTGTGATGTTTAGTTTTCACAGACAGTTCTATAATAGAACCGTCTGTGGTGTTTAGCTTTCACAGACAGTTCTATAATAGAACCGTCTGTGGTGTTTAGTTTTCACAGACAGTTCTATAATAGAACCGTCTATGATATTATTTCCCCGACAATGAGAAATATATTTCAGCCTATATGACAGACATATGTACAAAGTTCATCACAATAATATATACGAAGTACAAGATCATCCACTTGATTACCAGTTTAGCATTTTAATATTACACATGAAAAATAATAAACATGATGACACCTTCTCATAACTACACTTGCTTATTCCTTTGTATGAAAATTAGCCCTTCACGATGATCGACGTGTGTGTAGCTTGCATCCTCAGTTTGTTCTTTGGGACCATGATGGCATTTCCGATAGGTGGCAACTCATCAAATTGATTGTACTCTTCCTCATCTACTACATTCTCAACTCCGACAATTCTTCTTTTTCCCTGAAGAACTACGTGGCGCTTCTTGTTGGATGGGCCAGTTACATAGAAGACTTGAACAACTTGGTTAGCGAGTACAAATGGTTCATCTTGGTATCCGACACGTTCGAGGTCCACAGTAGTGACGCCATACTTGTCGACCTTCACGTGCTGGAGATGGACCCAACGGCACCGAAATAGGGGAATCTTGAAAATTACGTAGTCGAGCTCCCAAATCTCCTCTATAAACCCATAGTAGGAGCTCCTTGTCAACCCAGTGGTATTGAACCCATCTATGCGGACATCGTTGTTCTAGTTTGTGCTCTTCATATCCTGATTTCTCGTATAAAATGTGTACCCATTTAAGTCGTATCCTTTCCATGTAACAACTGTAAAAGTTATCCTTTTGCCAGCCATGCTAGCGTGTCATCTGACGAGTTCCCAGTGATGGGTCGCTCCTTCAACTATTTGTTGAACTGAAGGTTATGCTGTCTCGTGATCCAAGACTCCTGCCGTGTCGGATTCTCTTGCCTTAGCCATTGCTTGTGCTCAACAATATAGGCAGACACTACAACCATGTGTTGCAAAACCATGAAATGGGCTCGAGCATACGCAACCGAATCAGGCGTGATTGCTTTCCTTCTGATGGTCGCGATACCTTAGAGCCTCCCCTCATGGCGAGATCGAGGCACACCAATCGGTTTGACCTGGGCCATGTAATCAACGCAGAACTCGATGACCTCTTT
Organism: Rhipidocladum racemiflorum; assembly: GCA_036346355.1. NCBI lineage: Eukaryota > Viridiplantae > Streptophyta > Magnoliopsida > Poales > Poaceae > Rhipidocladum > Rhipidocladum racemiflorum. Next base: position 51,614,769 of record CM070589.1, read on the forward strand.
GGTTGCATAAGCTTCGACAATGCTACCCTCCGGTCGAGATCGATTCCGTACGTAAGACTTGAGAATTTCCATGTACCTCTCGAACGGGTACATGCTACGTAGGAATACCGGCTCGCACATCTTTATCTCTATCACAAGGTGAACAATGAGATGGACCATGATATCAAAAAATGATGGAGGGAAATACATCTCAAGATTACATAGAGTCATCACCACCTTAGCCTACAGAGCATCTAGTCCTTCGGGATCGATGACCTTCTGAGCGATTGTGTTAAAGAAATAACACAACCTCATGATTGTCTTCCGGACCTTGATCGACAAAATGCTTCTAATTGTGACAGGGAGCATATGTGTCATCAGCACATGACAATCATGAGACTTCATACCGTTTAATTTCAAATCTTGCATCGAAACAAGTCTCTTCAAATTGGAGGAGTAGCCGGATAGAACTTTCGTACCATGTAAGCATTGGCACAGTTCAGTTCTTTCGGCCTTTGACAGAGTATAACAAGCAGGTTCCAAGTACGTACGGCCTTTATCAGTCTCTTTCGGTGCTAACTCAGGTCTTATGCCCATATCGACCAAGTCAAGTCATGCATTGATACCATCCTTTGTTTTGCCCTTAATGTTGAGTAAGAGACTAATCACGTTGACACAGACATTCTTCTCGATGTGCATGACGGCGATGCAGTGGAAAACTTCTAATTGCTCCCAGTAAGGTAGGTCCCAGAATATTGATCTCTTCTTCCACATGCTCTTCTCACGAGTACTTGATTTACGTCCATTTCCATGGGCACCATCCATGTCCTTAACAATATCATGATCATCTTTCCTGCTCAAAGGCCTTGGAGCTGAACTGTTTTCGTTCCTTCCGTCGAAAAGTTGCTTCAACTTGCAATATGGGTGATTCCTCCGAAGGAACCTATGGTGACGCATGTACACAGTTTTGCGGAAGTGATTTAGCCATACACTGTCAGTATCATCTAAACAGTGAGTGCAGGCTTTGGATCCTTTTGTACTTTGTCCTGATAGGTTACCAAGGGCAGGGTAATCATTTATGGTGCAGAAAAACAGGCAGTGCAAAGTGAAGTTCTCCCGTTTGTACGCATCCCATACATGTACCCCGGTAACCCACAATGTTTTTAGATCTTCTACCAATGGAGCTAGGTACACATCAATATCGTTCCCAGGTTATTTTGGTCCTTGGATAAGTATAGACAACAAAATGTACTTCCACTTCATCGACAACCAAGGAGGAAGGTTGTACATTCAGAGATTTACGGGCCAAGTGCTATGCCGGCTGCTCATGTTACCGAAAGGATTCATTCCATCTGTACTCAATCCAAACCTTATATTCCTCGGATCTGCACCAAATTCTTGAAAGCTCCTATCGATGTTTCTCCATTGGATGGAATCAGCAGGGTGCCTTAGCATTCCATCATTCTTACGCTCCTCGGAGTGCCAATGCAACAGTTTTGCCTCCTTTGGGTTCGCAAACAAACGCTTCAAACGGGGAATTATAGGCAGATACCATGCCACCTTAGCAGGAGGTCCTTTTTTCAACTCGATGCTCTCGCCATCATCAACTGAATGACTCTTATGCTTGTACTGGGATGCGTTCCACACCAGACATACATGCAAGTTTGCGTACTGTTTGCGGTACAGGATACAGTCGTGCGGACATGCATGTATTCTTTCTACTTCCATTCCCAAGGGACAAAGAACCTTCTTGGCTTTGTAGGTGGTTGTCGGCAACTCGTTTCCTTCTAGAAGCATGTCCGCCAATAGACGTAACAGCGCTGTGAAACTCTTGTCGGACCAACCGTTGCTTGCCTTCAATTTCAGTAGTTCAAGTACGGATGATAACCTTGTGTATTTCAACTTGCACCCTGCGAACAAAGGTTTCTCCGAGTCCTCCATCAAGCCCTGGAACTTTCCATATTCCCTGTCATCAAGGTTTCCTTCTGCGTCGCGCAACATCTATTCCAGACTGTCATCCTGCAACCTATTCTCATCGGAAGCACAATCAATATGATCATCTGACATACCATTGACTTTGTCGACGATATTAACAGTACTAGTTGCTTCCTATATATTCTGCTTTTTGCCATGACTGGTCCAACATGTATAGCCCCTTTTGAAACCCCTTCGAATCAAATGTGCTTCGATCTGTGCTGAGTTTCGAAACATCTTCAGATTTTCACAATCAATGCACGGACAAGACATAAATTGCTCCCCCTTATTAAACATATCCTCCTCTGCAGCTCTTTTAAAGGTGCAGACGCCATTAAGGTACTCAACACTCAATCAGTTCACAGCGTACATCCAGCTTCGATCCATCTACGCTACACATGTAACACCTAGTGTTAAATATTAAGTACGCCAGGTATTCATAAGCATATAATCTTAAGTTAATTATGCAATTACTACCTTACAAAACAACAATCTTAGATCTATAAGCTAGATCGCCAAATGACTTGAATGGATCTAAACAATCTTTAAATTCTATCCTTACAAATTAATTAAGTTATACATCATGAATATAATGCAAATAAAATCATTAAATCAAACAACATAGCTGTACAAGCTAGATCTAAAAAAATCATCAAATTCCTTCCTTATGATCAAGCTATAGCTAGATGTTGAATAAAATGTAATTAAAATACATTACTAACCTTAGATCACCAAAATAAAAAAAATCTACTATCACCCTTCAAAAACAATGGTCGCCTTTCAAAAAATCGCCTCACAGTCGCAGCTAGTCACAGACGATTACTAAGAAAAACCGACTATGATAATGCAATATTTATAGACGATTTTCAAATACCAAACGTCGGTGCTATGGAAAGTTTTACAGACGGTATTCGATAACCAACCGTCTGTGATAATTGCCTTTACAGACGGGTTATAATTCCAATCCGTCTGTGAAAACTTTTATAGACTATTTCTAAACAGAACCGTCTGTGATAGTAAGAAGAAGACGGCCGGAAACACCTTAAGGAAACAATCAAGACAAACACACAACAGGAGGAACAAGAGGAGCATGACCTATTTCATCGATTATCATACACTGGAGTGTGTCATTTGCTAAGAAAATGACACTCCCTAGTGTGTCAGGTTCGATGAAGTAGGTCGTGCTTCTCTTCTTCTTCGTGCTGCGTTTTTGTCGTGGTTGCTTCCTTAAGGTGTCACCACTGTCTTCTTTGGCGTGGGATGGAGGACTTGTTCGCACTCCTTTTCTTCATCTATGCCTGGAACACGTACCACAACAATGGTTAATGAATGAAAGGAAATTCGATGGTGAAAACTTTACAACAAAAGAGGAGATGTGGAAGGATGTTGTGTTTGGGAGGGAGCCTCGGGAGGGGTTGGCATCAAGCATGCGGCGTCGGGGAGGGAGCCTCGGGGGGAAGGGAAGGGAGGGGGGTTGCATCAAGCATGCATCGACGCTCATGAATGAAGGCTAGGGTTTGGGGGTCCTGCGTTCCGTAGTGTTATATAGAGCTTCATAGAGACGATTTTGAGTTAAAAACGTCTGTGATAGTGATTATATCACGGACGGTTGTAAAATAAAACCATCTGTGATAGTTTACAGAGACGTTGTGAAATCATGTGCTAAAAAATTGGCTTAAGAATTGATTTTGCAAAATATGTTTGTGCATGTGTTTGATAAATTGAAAAGAAACAGTGTCTCTTTTCATGCGCCGGACCAAATTCTCGAAAACAGTAAGTTTCCCGTCAGCGCCGGACCAAATCTTTTGTCCGTCGTAAACATGCGTTTGGAGACATTTGCGCCGGACAAACTTTGGGCAAAAACAGTATGTTTCTATTTTATGCCGGACCAAATTTTTAGTCCGGCGTGAACAATATTTTGGATGTTGTACTCACGTCAGCGCCAGATCAAAATAGACTTCGTTTTCCTTTGGCGCCGGACTCATGTTTTTGCATCTACGTCGGACCAAACATTTAGTCCGTCGTGAACATGCTTTTGAGCTCCTGTGCCGAACTCAATTTTCCAAGAAACCAGTAAATTTCGCATCTACACCGGACCAAATTTTTGGTCCGTCGTGAACGCATTTTTGAGCGTTGTTTTTGCATGTACGCCAGACCAAAAGATTTGGTCCGTCATGAACGTGTTTTTGAACATGTTTGCTTTGAATTGAACCGAGAATTTTGGCGTGTACGCCGGACCAGGTTTTTGGTCCGTCGTGAGTTTCGCCGGACCAAAGTTTGGTCCGGCGTGAATGCTTTTTTAAGGGTTTTGACTCCTGTGTGCGTCGGACCAATGTCTGGTCTGTTGTGAACGTGTTTGGCTCATTTTTGGATGTTTTCCAAGAATTGAAATTGCATTGAATGTATGCAGTGCTCATGTGAGTATTTGCATGGACTAATGTTGAGTCAAGTCGTGGACTTGTGCTCGAAATCGTTTTGTGGTTTGTTCATGTGCAGGTGTTGCTCGAGGGCGAACGTGGTCGATGACGGGACCGGAACTAGGTTCATGGAGGAACTGAGGTTCGGGACTAGGTTCAGGGAGGAATTGAGGTCTTGGTGGTCAAGGATGTCATGCGGGACGTTCGGGCTAAGAGAATGGTGCACATGAAGAATGGTTAGTCACGTGAGTATGGCATGGTGGCTGTACGCGTGCAAGAGTTGTTAGTCACGTGAGTATGGCTGGGTTGCCATACGCATGCAAAAGCTGTATTTGGCCAGGTTGGGCCAAGTGGAGTTATGTTGAATACATACTCCTTCTAGGATTAGGTGTAGGAATTGTATTCAGGACTCTATATGTTTGCTCTGTATAAATAGGGGGAGGCGCCTCCTGTTTATGCAATGAAGCATAGAGTAGAGCTTTAGGGTTTGTACTCTTTTGTTTGGAGTACTTTAGACAAAAAGAAATAAAGATCAATTCTTCCAGATTCTTTGATGCTACAGTAACCTCGTAGCTATAGTACATTCGTGCTACAATAATCTCTGTTTTGGGGTTCTTTTCTTGCACATCTTCTGGTTCTAGATTGGATCTTTGATTCCTTGAGTTTCTCTTTATTTTGATTCCTTGAGCAAGGTTTTTCTAATCCATCTTAACCAGTGATTAGATTAATGGATCGTTATTCGACAAAATAGTGTGTGTTCGATGGTGTTGATTTTCAGTTTTGGAAGGCCAAGATGGAGGCGTTCATCCTGGCGCAGGGCTTCACAATTTGGGAGAAAGTCTACAATCCATATGAAGTCCCTACAAATGACAACATCAACGACGCCAATCGCGCACATGTTGAAGCAAACATCAAGGCACACAACTTGATCATCCAAGGCTTGGGACGCAATGACTTTGATCGTGTGATCCATCTCAAATCCGCATATGAGGTATGGAAATCTCTTTGTGATTACCATGAGGGTTCTAACACTATCAAAGAGGTTCGTCAAGATCTTTACAAAAAGGAATACATGCGATTTGAGATGAAGCCTGGTGAGTCGCTAGATGATTTCTTTGCACGCTTTAATAAAATTCTTCGCAATTTGCCTGCTGTTGGAGTTAGCTTTGATGCTGCTGCTAATGCTAGACAATTGCTTGGTGCATTAGACATGTGTATATAGGAGATGAAAGTTACATCCATTAAAGAATCAACTGTCATGAGTACACTTACTTTAGATGTTCTTTATTGTAAGTTGAAAACTCATGAGTTGGATGTTCTTGCCAGGAAGGGTAATGTTAAATCAATTGCTTTGATCCCTAATCCTAACATGTCAAATGCAAATTCCTCTTCTAGCTTTGCTTTGTCCTCCTATCTTCTTTAATAGATGAGCAAATTGAAGAATTTTCTGAAGAAGATTTGGCACTACTCTCTTCTCGCTTTAACAAAGCTTTGCAAAATATGAGAATGAGAAAGGTGGTCCTCCAAGGTGCTATGAGTGTGGTGATCTCAACTACATGCATTCAAATTGTCCTAAGCTTGCAGGAAAAGCATCAAAGGAGGAGAAGGAGAACAGAAAAGAGAAAAATAAGTTCTCTTCAAGTGATAGAAAGAAGAAGAACTTCATCAACCGTAAGGTTGTCCACCGAGTTCTTTCCGCGCTTGAACAAGTCAACTTAAGCAATGTGGATTCGGAGAGCAGCGAGGATGATGCAACTCCAAGCAAGCATGATTTGATGGGGTTGTGTCACATGGCAAGCAGCAAGGACAGCTTTACCGAGGATGACCACGATAGCGACTTAAATGAGGTAGATCCTTCATATGATGAATTGGCTATTGTTGTTGCTCGTCTTGGAAAATTGCTTGATAAACGCGATATGAAAAATTAAGAAACATGATTTTATTGTTGAATCATTGAATGCTGAAATTGCTAGACTTAAAACTTTGATTCCTAATGATGATACTTGCAAATCATGTGACTTAATTTACAATGAATTCACCTTGCTTAGGAAAGAACATGCTCTTCTGTTACATCTAAATGAGAAAAATGAGAAACATGTTAAAAATGCTAGCTGTTCCATTGATGAATTGCATGGTTCAACTTCTTGTTCTAAATGCTCAACTCTTGAATTGAAGTTAAAAGATGCAAATGTTAGGGTTTCTCAATTGACTGATAATTTGTTTACACATGAGGTTCTTTCATGCTCTACTTGTCGTAAACAGAAAGGGAAGATTGATATTCCTTGCAATAATTGTTTAACTCTTGCTAAGAAAGTTGATTACTTGCCAAACTCTTTGGAACGTTTCACTAATGGCAAGAAAAAGTTGAACATGATTTTGGATCAATCTAAGGTTAGCACAAACAAGAGAGGTTTAGGTTTTGATCCTTATGCCACATATGAAACTAAACCTCGCACTGTTGTTCAGGCTCCTTGCAAAATTGAGATTCCTAATGAGCCTAAGAAAATTGCTTTTCAATATGCTAGTTTTTTATCTTCTACTATGATAAATGCAAAATGTGCTCCTACTGTTAAAGCTAAACATCATGTCAAGTACACTTGCACTTATTGTGTTAGAGATGGACACTTAGTAGATTTCTGCTTTAGACTAGCTAAACAGCAAAAGAAGGAAAGGTCTAAGGCTAGGTCAAATTTCAGCAAAGCACATTTTACTTCTCATGCGCCTAGAGTGATGAAAACACCTTCTGTTCCTAGAAACACGAGAAAGGGCAAATCTGATTTTGTGCATAAGAATACTCGTGTTGTGCCTACTTTGTTGCGTCGTGTGTCTCAGTACTGGATTCCCAAAAATCTGATTTCTAACCCCAGTACTGAGACCTCGACATGCTTTGTTTCTATGTAGGCTTCTCGCGCGAGGAAGGAGAACATATGGTTAGTTGATTCCGGATGCTCACGCCACATGTCCGGTGATAAGAATTGGTTCTCCTCCCTCACTCGTGCATATCGTGCTGAAAGTGTTACCTTTGGAGATGCTTCTTCCTCTTCTGTTGTGGCAAAAGATACAGTAAAGGTGAGTGACAAGTTTATGTTCAAGGATGTGACTTTGGTTGAAAACTTGAAATATAATTTGCTTTTTGTCTCACAAATGATTGATGAAGATCTTGAAATAAGCTTTAAGAAAAATGAATGCAAAGTGCTAAATGCTTTAGGTGATCTTGTTTTTAGGATTTCTCGCTTTGGAAGAGTATTTAAAGCTGATTTTGATGCATCACCTTCTTCTAAGCATAGGTGTCTAGTTACTAATGTTTCTAAAGATTTATTCTTTTGGCATCGTTGACTTGGTCATGTTGGTTTTGATCATCTTACTCGTGTAAGTGGTTTAGGACTCATACATGGCTTGCCTAAGCTTAAGGGTGATAGAAATCTAGTATGCTCTTCTTGTAGACATGGTAAGATGACTGCAGGTTCACATCCACCTCTTACCATGGTGATGACAAACGCTCCATGATAGCTACTACATCTTGATACAATTGGTCCATCTCGAGTTCAATCCTTCGGAGGCAAATGGTATGTGCTTGTGATTGTTGATGATTTTTTTAGATACTCTTGGGTGTACTTTATGGAATCTAAGGATGAGGCTTTTAGTCATTTTAGAAGTCTTGTTCTTAGGATTTTTGTTGATCATCCAAGAGCTCTTAGAGCTATTCGAAGTGATAATGGAACTGAGTTTAAAAATTCTTCTTTTGATCACTTTTGTGCTGAAAAAGGAATTGATCATCAATTTTCATCACCTAGAGTTCCTCAACAGAATGGTGTAGTTGAAAGGAAAAACAGAACCTTGGTTGAGATGGCTAGAACTATGCTAGATCAACATCAAACTCCTAGGAAATTTTGGGCTGAAGCGATTTCAACTGCATGCTATGTTTCAAATCGTGTGTTTTTGAGATTAAAATTGGGTAAGACTCCATATGAGCTTCGGTTTGGACATAGGCCTACTGTTTCTTACTTTAGAGTTTTTGGATGTAAATGCTTTGACTTGAAATCTGGAAATCTTGATAAATTTGAAGCTAGATCAATGGATGGCATTTTTCTTGGATATCCTCCTCATACTCATGGCTACAGTGTACTTGTTTTGGAAACTAACAAAATTCTAGAAACCTGTGAAGTTACTTTTGATGAGGCTTGTGACATCACGGGATGTGACATTATGGAAAGAGACATTTTAGAATGGGACTTTATAGATTACGTGTGACACCTCAGAATGTGACTTTATAGAATACGGCATTACGGTACGACTTTATATCGTGTTTTTGGGCTTTTCAGGATGTTTGGGCCTCTCCGGGGGAGTTTGGGCCTTGTGGGAGCTAGTTTGGGCCTTGGGGGAAGCTTTTGGGCCATTGGTGGGGGCTTCATGGCCCATGTGGGGGAGTTGGGGGGCTGCACAACCAGCCCATGCGCCCCCAACCCTAGGGCATGCGCCCACTCCCTCCTCCCCCTCCCTTAGCCGCCACTTCCTCCCCCAAGCCTAGCCGCACCACCCCCTCCCCCCCATTGCACCTCCACCTCTCCCCTCCCCTCTCCACCTTCCTTGCTGCCCCAGGGGAGCCCCTCACCGCACCAACCCGCTGTTTTCACCATTGGAGCACTCCGTGACGAGGAGATCCGGTGGATTTGGAGCGAGGAAGGAGATTGCGTGAACCGGGAGGAGATTCGTTGGTTCATCGTTCGTCGGGCGAAGGTATGGCTAGGGGTAGTTCTTGGGGTTGATCTAGGGGCTGTGCTAGATGGTATTTGGATGCTTTTAGATCAAGTGGTGGTGCTATGATTGGGTAGATTAGATGAAAACTAGAGTTTGCCACGTTCTCTGCTTCGGGCAGATTGTGCAGTCGACCTAGGGTTTGAGTTTTCACGACCTTAGAGTCGGAATTTGGTCGGTGTCGGGACCCCGAATTTGCAAATCCGGACCCTCTGTGTATTCAGCACTAGTCCAGGAACGCGCTAGTGCACACAGTCTTAACATCGGTATATATCACAATCATACCAAACGATACTATCAAAGTACTTTATTTAAATAATCAAAGGGTTACTCGACCTTATGGCCAAGTTACAAATATATGCCTTGCAAGGCGAAACTTATTAAAAGAGAAATAACGGCGGAAAATCAAATAAACTTCGTGGCGCCATCCAAGGTATACCACAGCAAGGTGGCTCGCATCCCTAAGTAGACGGATCCTCTTGGAACTCCTCCTCAGCTGGCGTAGTCTCCTCTTCAAGCGGTATTGTGTTGAGGCAAGGGTGAGTACTTGGTACTCGACAAGTCATGCACAGAATGCAAGCTAATATACTATATGCATGGCTTGGTACAAAGGAATAGCTCAGGGTATATTTGCGAAGAATGACTTTTGACAAGTAATAAAAGTAGATTCGGAAGCAAGAGAAATAAGTAAAGCATAAATAACTTTTCAAGAAGTTTAACAAACATTTTTCCCATCCTACACCATATTTCCATCACCTTCCTTGTTAAACCAACCCATCTTTTCAAAACCAAGTTATTTTCGTAAAGTCTACCCCTTGACTGTAATTCCCGAGCATTGTCGATGCAGTGGACTCGGCTATTCAAATAGATTCTACACTCTGCAGAGGTTATGCACTTTACCCACAAGATACAGTCAAACACCACAAAGGCGAGTTCGTAACAAAGCCTTTCTAAGCCTCAAACAACACAGGTGGTCCTCTCCGGTTCGTGCTCTACACCATCCCTTCCCTTAGCCAAGGCGAAGTATGGGACCAACACACCGTTAGATGGGTACTGGCCACAGCCACGATACGCTCCCCCGTACAATCACACAAACGGTGTAACTGACACCCTGAGGCTCCACAAGTGAGTCCTTAGCGACTTAGTCAACTAGGGCCGTCCCATTCCAGCCATGTGGTTGCAAGTATGACCCAGTTCAAAGGCTTGCAAGGTTAAGTCCTTAGAGTGACCAGGCAAGACTACCCGAAAAACCAAATCAACACTCCCAATGCCACTGGCCCACTGATTACTCTTGCCACATGCCCGGTCAGCGTTTATCAAACCCGATTGATTACCATGCACCACGTCGTCAACATCACATGATACTTTTCCAAAACAGGTTCAATATATCATTAAGTCCATATTATCATTTGATTGTCCAAAATCATGTCATGAGCACGAGTGAGTCTAAGCAAAGATACTACAACGGTCTAAACCCATGTTGGCAATTTAATAATGTCCAACTAGTAAACCACAACTAGGGTGACGAGGGATCATGGCACATACTTAGATAATCAAGGTGTCATACAGCAAATTGGTATTTATCTAACCCCCATGTTTAAACAAAATATCTTTCTAATTGAACTAGCATGCAATAGTTTAAATCAAAATAGATTTTGAAATAGGATCAACATGGTCAAAGCACAACTTGCCTTCAAAAAGTACTTGCTCTTGGTCTTGAGTTGGATCCTGAGTCAACACTTCTCCCTCGAATCCTTCCGGCACTTCAACGTCTACTCGTAAAGCGTGCAAATAGCAAATACACAAATAAACACTAGGCAAAAACATCCCAAAACTCCAAATAAAATCCATAAACAGAGAGAACATAATTTTCTGGATTTTTAGAAACTGGAATAAATCAAATTTGGAGTTAAAACGCAAAAGTTATGATTTATTAAAGTTTAAATAATCAATTAAATAATATTACAGAGAAAACTTTAGTCCAAAAATTAAATAAAATTCATATTTAGGTAGATCTCAATTTTATACAAATTTAGAAATTTGAATCGCTCAAATCGGAGTTGAAACGCATAAAAGTTATAAGCGTTTGAAGTTTGAATCTAAATTTTGAATCAATATTTCGAATTAATAAATCATTTTCTTTTTCGGAAATTAATTATTGCGTCGGCATGGACACGTGGCAGCCTCGATTGGCTGGTGGCGTCCAGCCGGTCCATGGACTTGGTCCACGCTTGGCTCGGTCTCACGGTGGACTCGGTCCCACGGCTCACGGTCGCCGACATGTGGGCCCTCTGAGATGACGTCATTCTTGGCGTCGACATTCTTTGGGACAGTGGCCGACAAGCGGGCCCCACCGTGACGTGGCCGGCCGATGACGTCATGGTGCGGTTTATTTGTCCCGGCCGACGGGCCCGCCGTCGGCGTCTCACGCGGGTGGCCGCGGCGGTCAAGCTTCCCGACGCGTGGCGCAATCACGGCCGTCGATTTAGAATCCGACGGTATGGATTGGGTCTCGGTTTCACGTGTTGGATTAACGCGGCGGATCGAGCCGTTGGATCTTGATCCAACGGTTGAAATTAACCTAACTCAGCGTTACCCGCGTTACAAGCAGCGTGGCCGATTGTGGGCCGTTGGATCTTGATCCAACGGTCCGATCTATCTGGGATCTTAGGGTTGGGATAGAACGTGAGCTCACCTCAACCGTCCGATTTGGATCGACGGTTCACCGAGCTTCGACGGCGATGGCCATGGCGGCGGGCTCACCGGCCCGAGATGACGACCCGCGGCGGGCGCCTCGGGCGTCTCCGCCAAGCGAGTGCACTCAACAGTGCGCTGGCCGGGGTTCGGATCCGGTCTTGGTTGCGGCGGAACGGCTCGCCGGCGAATCGTCGAGGAACGGTGGAAGAGAGAGGCACCACTGGCGAGCTTTTGCGGCTAGACGGCGGCGGCTAGGGCTCAAACTTGAGGGAAAAGGTGCGCACGCATGAGCTTCAACGGGCGGCCTTGGGGCTTTAAATAGTGCCTCGGCGTCGCGCGCAACACACGAAACCCTAACGCACACGGCGGCCCACGGGCGGAGCGATCCGTCTCGGTCGGATCGGAAGCGATGACGCGTTGGATCTCGATCCAACGGCTCAGCGAAACTGGCTCGGTCGAGCGCAATGGCCGGTCCGGTCGGACTCGAACTCGAGTCCGACTCGGGCTCGATCGGATGAAACGATTTGACCCGAGTTTGATTTTCCAGCGATTTAATATTTAAAATAATTCCTAGTAATTTATTTAATTCATTAAAAATAGCAAATGACTCAGAAAAATCCCAAAAATTGGAAAATACTTTGGATCATTTTGGACTCAAATAAAATATTTCCAACAAAATTTTATTTGCAAAATTAAATTCTTTAATTATTTCAAAATGGAATAAATTCAAATAAATTCCAATTAAATCCAAATAAATTCAGAAAATTCCAAAATTCACCAAAGTGCCAAATCACACATGAATTTAGGACAAGTAAAATTTTGGGGTGTTACAAACCTCCCCTTAATAGAATCTAGTCCCGAGATTCAGGGCTTACTAAAGGAATAGATTTGGAAATTCTTTCTTCAAATCCTCTTGGCTCCCAAGTCGCTTTCTTCATGGTTGCTCCAATTGAACTCTACAAAACGGGTTGACTTGTTTCTAGTTTCTCGATCCATTGTGTCTAGAATCCTCACGGATACTCCTTATAAGTCAAATCCTCTTGCAACTCAATTGACTCTAGCGGTGTCTGTTCCTCGGGAACTCGGAGACACTTCTTCAATCCAGGACACATGGAATCGTCATGTACTCCTCGCTTAACGATGTGGCAACTCCGGTGATAAGCAACTTCGCCTCTAACTCAAAATCTTAAATGGTCCAACATAACGGGTGCAAGTTTCCCTTTGGCATGGAACCTCTTAACTCCCCGAGAGGCGTAACTCGAGGTATACAAAGTCTTCGTTCAAAACTCAAATCTCTGACGATTGTCAAGATAACTCTTTTGTCGAGATTGGGCTATCTTCAACCTTTCCCTAATCATGGCGTCTGTTCTTGACCTCTTGAAGAATATCAGGCCCAAAGACATCGCCGGTCTCATTCCAATTCAATGGCGTCAGAGTCGACCATCTGATGCCTCAAGGTGACATCAGAACTAGCCTGATAACTATTGTTGTAATCGAACTCGGCATCACGGCAAACTTTTATCCCAAGAGGTAGCATAAGCCAATGCACAAGCTCTCAACATATCCTCCAGAATCTGGTTGACTCTTTCGCCTGTCCATCCGCCTGTGGATGATAAGGTACATCTTGAAGTTTAAACGGGTTCCCATGGCTTCATGCAACTTATTCCGTAACCTTGAGGTAAATTGGGTACCTCTGTCCGATACAATCCTCTTTGGCACTCCGTGCAAACAAACAATCACGATCATGTACAACTCTGCTAATTTATCTCCGAGTAAGTGGTCTTCACGGGGATAAAATGGGCTACTTTAGTCAAGCGATCCACTATAACCCATATGGAGTCATAACCTCCTTGAGTCTTGGCAAACCGGTAATGAAATCCATTCCGATTTCCTCCCACTTCCACTCGAGGTATCTTCAGCGGTTGTAGCAATCCTGCTGGTCTCTCGATGCATTGCCTTGACTCTCGGCATCGTCGCACAATGCAACATGCTCGGCAACTTCTCGTTTCATACTCGGCCACGAATCTCTCCTTTAGATCTGATACATCTTGGCGCTTCAGGGTGAATTGAGTACTTGGAGTCATGGGCTTCTTCCAAAAATCAGTTGCTTTAACTCCTTTTTGTTAGGCACACAAATACGATCCTTCATCCACAACGTGCCTTGCTCATCCAACTTGAAGTCCTCTGCCTTGCCTTCCTCCTTGACGGACTTAATCCTGCGGATCTTGTCATCATCATACATCCTTCTCGGATCCGATTCTCTAGGGTAGGCTTTACTTCTAATGCGGCCAAGAATCCGCTAGGTACTACCTCAATCTTCATCTTCCGAAAATCCTCACATAGCTCATCGACTTGTGGCTAGCAACGTACTCACGGTATGGCTTTTCCGACTCGAGCGTCGGCTACTACGCTGGCCTTCGGGATGGTAATGGATTCCAACATTGTAGTCCTTGATCAACTCTAACCATCTCCTCCGCCTCATATTCAGATCCATTGGGTGAATATGTACTTAAGGCTCTTATGATCCGTATACACTTCACATCTGTTTCCAATCAGATAGTGACGCCATATCTTCAAGGCATGCACTACGGCCTAACTCTAGGTCATGTGTCGGATAATTTTCCTCATGCGGCCTCAATCGCCTTGATGCATACGCGAACCTTTCCATTCTGCATCGACACATCCAAGTCCTTGGCGCGATGCGTCACAATAAATATCGAAGCTTTGAGCAACATCCGGTAGAACTAACACCGGCCGATGTCAATCGCTTCTTGACTCCTGAAATCCTTTCTCACATTAAAGCGTCCATGCAAACTTCTTTTCCTTCTTCAGCAATTGCGTAAGAGGTTTCGCAATTGTCGAGAAGCCTTCAATGAAACGGCGGTAGTATCCTGCCATTCAAGGAAACTCGAATGAGTCACGATCTTGTTTGCTCCCAATGTAACACAGCTTCTACTTTGCTTGGATCCACGGCGACTCCTTCTGCGGTCATTACATGTCCAAGAAACTCCACCTTGTCCTTCCAAAAATCACACTTGCTGAACTTGGCGAAAAGTTGTCGTTCCTCGGCTTTTCCAAAACTTCGCCTTAAGTGTTCGGCATGTTCATCCTCTGTCTTGGAGTAGATTAGGATATCGTCTATGAACACGACGACAAACTTGTCCAAATATTCCATGAACACCTTATTCATCATATTCATGAAATAAGCCGGGCGATTCGTTACAAATTTCAAAGGACATAATCAGAACTCGTAATGTCCATATCTTGGCGAGAATGCGATCTTGAATATCCTCCGATCGGATCTTCAATCGATGGTATCCCGATCTCGAGATCAATCTTGGAGAAAACTCGGCTCCTCTTAACTGATCAAACAAATCATCAATCCTGGTAGCGGATACTTATTCTTCCACGGTGACTTCATTGAGTGCACGGTAGTCAATGCACATCCTGAAACTCCGTCCTTCTTCTTGACAAACAAAGCTGGTGCTCCCCACGACGACGAACTCGGTCCGATAAATCCTTTCTCCATTAACTCTTCTAGCTGTTTCTTCATCTCTACCAACTCCTCGGTGGACATCCGATAGGGTCTCTTTGCTATCGGTCTTTGTGCAGTACAAGCTCTATCACAAACTCTATGTCCTGTCAGCGGCATACCGTAGATCTTCGGAAAACATCGGGTACTCATTCACTCTTTGGGACATCCTCTATGCTGATTGCCTTGGTACTGTTAACCATCAACTGTCCATCTCTAACCGCAGTGGCTTGAAATTCCACTTTCTTCCCACACGGGCTCTCAATCGAGATAGTCCTTCGTCCACAATCCAAGACAGCCTTGTGCTTGGATAACCAATCCATTCCCAATATAACATCTAAGGTGCGGGTCTCCAAAATTATAAGGTTTGCTAGGAACTCTATTCCATCTATTAGTATTCTCACCGGAACATCCTACTTCCGTTCGGAGTTCGGAACCAGGGTTTGAACTAAAAGCATGCACTTAAGTCTTGCAATTCTCAAGTCATTCCTAGCAGCAAAGCCTTGCGAAACAAGCGAATGCGAAGCTCGAGTCAAACAAAATCAAGCAGTCTTGAGTTAACAAGTAACTTACCCAAGACGACGTCAGTAGCATTCTGCAGTGCATCTGCGGTGACATGGTTGACTCGGCCTCTCACCACGGTGCAGGGTGTGGCTCTGGTGCTGGCGTCCTAGCTGGGGTGGTTCCTAGGTTGAAGCGAACTGGGTCGCTCCTGTCTTCTTCGGACAAGCTGTTGGCAAAGTGTCCTGGCTCGTTGCGGTTATGTAGGCGCCTCATTGTTCCTTCTTGTTGCTCGGAGTAGTGTTTCTAAGCGAAGTGGGGTTTGGTAGTTACGATTGGCAGGTCTTGGTCTTTGAGGATGGTGTCCTTGTTGCATTACGTGGTTGGAATCGAAGAATTGATTTGGTGCAACTCTCAAGCGCCATATGCGTTCCTGGCGTGATCCTTCTTTGTTGCATCCTGCGCTTCTGTTCTCATCCAGTTCCTTGCGCTTGTCCTCAAGAATAAGTGCCTTATTCACCAACTCTTGGAAATCTGGAAAGGTGTGGGTGATCAACCCTACTTGCAATCCCGAGTTAAGTCCCTTCATAAACTGAGACTGTCTGGATTTATCTGTCGCTACATCCTCAGTGCGTAGCGTGCTAGCCGAGTGAACTTGTTCGGGTAGTCGACCACTGGCTGATTACCTTGCTTGGTGCTCTGAACTCCTCCTTCTTAAGGTCCATGATTCCTTCAGGCACGTGATCTTGTCGAATGCAGTGAACTCTCCCCAAGTGATATCTTGAGGGTTCTCTGCGTGTACGAAGTTCTCCCACCATTCAGTGTTCCTTCCAACCGATGAGAAGCGAGAGTACCTTCTCATTCCCTATGCATTGAGCTATGTGTAGCTTCCTCTCAATTGATCTTAACCAATCATCGGCCTCCAATGGATTGGCATTCCCAGAGAAAGTGGGTGGGTGAGTCCTCATGAACTCGACTGACCTTGTATGCGTGGCCACGATTAACTTGATTAGCGGTGGCCTGGCGATGGACGTGCTGCATTTGTTGCATCATAGCATGCATCAAGCGAGTGCAGGCAGCAAGAAATGCTCGAAATTCTGCATATCCAGTGGCGGTCTTTGGTGCTCCATCATTGGGGTTTTACGCTGGCGAGATCCACTCCCATTGCTTCCAAAGTTCCCACGGGTGTTCACCATCTGTCCGATTTGCTCTAGGTTTAGAGATGAGAGGGAAACAAGAATAGACAAGTAATATGGAACTTATGCGGGCGAAAGGGGTAACTTTAAGGTCCAACTTTATTATTAATAACTTGGTATGGCTGCTTACAATGCCTAAGGGCCTTGCAACACATCTGCACACTCAAAGAAACAATGAAAATCCAAATCGAACTAACTCGAGTCTAACGCCTAAAGGGTGACTCTTTCTTCTATGACGTGACTCGGCGAAGGAGTCTCACTATAGAACCTATGCTCACTCATCGAGAAAACCTCCACGGCCTGAGTGCGGGTGTGGCATAGGCGTAACGATCGCCATGTCCAAAGCTGTGTCCTCTGTGGTAGTCGAAGAAGCGGTGTCCTCATCGAGATCGACTCCTGCTGGATCGGCTCGTGTAGCTCAATCTTGGCTCGGTGCAGTCCGTACAAAGTCATCTCGGCTCGTCAATCCTTCAGAAGATGTGCCACATACTCTTGAGCTTCCCGCCATCTGTTCTTCTCTGCCGTGATCTCCTTGCGGGCCTTCGTAGCTCCTTGCTTGTATTATCTAGTACATCCTCCTGGCGACGACAAATCGTGCCAAGCGTGTAACCGTGGCATCCTCATCTGAATCGCTTCGGTCAAGAAGGTTATCGCTGCGCGGATGATAACGGAACACCGCATTTCCAACTCTCTGGCGTAGATACGGGTAATGTGCCGCATTGCTCGTCGTGATACTTCTTGGATACCCATCTGCATTGTGGATCTCTGGCGGTCACGGTGTATCGAGCGATTGCCTGGCCCTTTTTCCTAGCAGTACCTCAATCCTCACGTCACAAGCCTTGATCAATCCCGCTTCGATCACTTCTACTTGGTATTGGGGCTTCTCAAAATCTCCGAGTCTCAGAGCATATGCCAAAGTTCCGCGGCGTGACCAACTCCCAGATCAACGTAGTTGAACTCTTCCTCCATCTGTCACAAGAGTGCTTTACGTAAGAACCCGGAATTTTTAAATTGTGACAAGGTAAGGGAAAATTTCAGCAAGAGACAAGAAAAGAGAGAAGGGGATAAGTCGAGATGTCATTTCTTATCTTGACAATTTTTTCTTAGCTTTTAGAAAATAGGTTTTATCCTCACTACGACCATTCTAGCTTAGGGTTGAGCCTACAGTCAAGTATGGCTCTGATACCACCTCTGTCGGGACCCCGAATTTGCAAATCCGGACCCTCTGTGTATTCAGCACTAGTCCAGGAACGCGCTAGTGCACACAGTCTTAACATCGGTATATATCACAATCATACCAAACGATACTATCAAAGTACTTTATTTAAATAATCAAAGGGTTACTCGACCTTATGGCCAAGTTACAAATATATGCCTTGCAAGGCGAAACTTATTAAAAGAGAAATAACGAAAATCAAATAAACTGCGTGGCGCCATCGATACCACAGCAACCGATCGGGCTCGCATCCCTAAGTAGACGGATCCTCTTGGAACTCCTCCTCCGAACCGGCGTAGTCTCCTCTTCAACTGGTATTGTGTTGAGGCAAGGGTGAGTACTTGGTACTCAACAAGTCATGCGAATGCAAGCTAATATACTATATGCATGGCTTGGTACAAAGGAATAGCTCAGGTATATTTGCGAAATTGACTTTTGACAAGTAATAAAAGTAGATTCGAAAGCGGTAGAAATAAGTAAAGCATAAATAACTTTTCAAGAAGTTTAACAAACATTTTTCCCATCCTACACCATATTTCCATCACCTTCCTTGTTAAACCAACCCATCTTTTCAAAACCAAGTTATTTTCGTAAAGTCTACCCCTTGACTGTAATTCCCGAGCATTGTCCAAAGACTGTGGACTCGGCTATTCAAATAGATTCTACACTCTGCAGAGGTTATGCACTTTACCCACAAGATACGAGTCAAACACCACAAAGGCGAGTTCCCGTAACAAAGCCTTTGGAAGCCTCAAACAACAGGTGGTCCTCTCCGGTTCGTGCTCTACACCATCCCTTCCCTTAGCCAAGGCGAAGTATGGGACCAACACACCGTTAGATGGGTACCTGGCCACAGCCACGATACGCCCCGCACAATCACACAAGCGGTGTAATCGACACCACGAGGCTCCACAAGTGAGTCCTTAGCAACTTAGTCAACTAGGGCCGTCCCATTCCAGCCATGTGGTTGCAAGTATGACCCAGTTCAAAGGCTTGCAAGGTTAAGTCCTTAGAGTGACCAGGGCAAGACTACCCGAAAAACCAAATCAACACTCCCAATGCCACACCGGCCCACCTGATTACTCTTGCCACATGCCCTGGCCGAAAATCGCTTTATCAAACCCCAGTTGATTACCATGCACCACGTGCCGTCAACATCACATGATACTTTTCCAAAACAGGTTCAATATATCATTAAGTCCATATTATCATTTGATTGTCCAAAATCATGTCATGAGCACGAAAGGTGTCTAAGCAAAGATACTACAACGGTCTAAACCCATGTTGGCAATTTAATAATGTCCAACTAGTAAACCACAACTAGGGTGACGAGGGATCATGGCACATACTTAGATAATCAAGGTGTCATACAGCAAATTGGTATTTATCTAACCCCCATGTTTAAACAAAATATCTTTCTAATTGAACTAGCATGCAATAGTTTAAATCAAAATAGATTTCGAAATAGGATCAACATGGTCAAAGCACAACTTGCCTTCAAAAAGTACTTGCTCTTGGTCTTGAGTTGGATCATGAGTCAACACTTCTCCCTCGAATCCTTCCGGCACTTCAACGTCTACTCGTAAAGCGTGCAAATAGCAAATACACAAATAAACACTAGGCAAAAACATCCCAAAACTCCAAATAAAATCCATAAACAGAGAGAACATAATTTTCTGGATTTTTAGAAACTGGAATCGTCAAATTTGGAGTTAAAACGCAAAAGTTATGATTTATTAAAGTTTAAATAATCAATTAAATAATATTACAGAGAAAAACTTTAGTCCAAAAATTAAATAAAATTCATATTTAGGTAGATCTCAATTTTATACAAATTTAGAAATTTGAATCGCTCAAATCGGAGTTGAAACGCAAAAGTTATAAGCGTTTGAAGTTTGAATCTAAATTTTGAATCAATATTTCGAATTAATAAATCATTTTCTTTTTCGGAAATTAATTATTGCGTCAGCATGGACACGTGGCAGCCTCTGATTGGCTGGTGGACGTCAGGCCGGTCCATGGACTTGGTCCACGCTTGGCTCGGGTCACGGTGGACTCGGTCCCACGGCTCACGGCCGACATGTGGGCCTACAGATGACGTCATTCTTGGCGTCGGCCTGCTTTGGGACAGCCGGCGACAGCGGTTTCACCGTGACGTCAGCGATGACGTCATGGTGCGGTTTCGCTGTCCCGCTGACGCGCGGGCCCGCCGTGTCAGCGTCTCACGCGCTGAGTGCGATCACGGCCAGTCAAGCTTCGACGGCGTGGCGCAATCACGGCCGTCGATTTAGAATCCGGCGGTATGGATTGGGTCTCGGTTTCACGTGTTGGATTAACGGCGGATCTGAGCCGTTGGATCTTGATCCAGCGGTTGAAATTAAACCTAACGTAACGTTACCCACGTTACAAGCAGCGTGGCCGATTGTGGGCGTTGGATCTTGATCCAGCGGTCCCGATCTAATCTGGGATCTTAGGGTTGGGATAGAACGTGGCTCACCTCAACCGTCCGATTTGGATCGACGGTTCACCGAGCTCGGAGGGGCGATGGCTTCGCGGCGCGGCTCACCGGCGCGAGGATGACGACCACGGCGTGGCGCGCTCGGGCGTCTCCGGCCAAGCGAGTGCACTCAACAGTGCGCTGGCCGGGTTCGGATCCGGTCTTGGTTGCGGCGTGAAACGGCTTTCGCCGGCGAGAATCGTCGAGGAACGGTGGAAGAGAGAGGCAACTTCTGGCGAGCTTTGCGGCTAGACGGCGGCTAGGGCTCAAACTTGAGGAAAAGGTGCGCGCGATGCTGAGCGCTTCAACGGGCGGCCTTGGGGCTTTAAATAGTGCCTCGACGCGTGCGCGCAACACACGAAACCCTAACGCACACGGCGGCCCACGGCGGAGCGATCCGTCCTCCGGTCGGATCGAGGAGCGATGACGCAGCCGTTGGATCTCGATCCAGCGGCTCACAGGCGTCTTGAAACGGCTTTCGGTCGAGCGGCCAACACGCGGGTCCGGTCGGACTCGAACTCGAGTCCGACTCGGGCCTCGATCGGATGAACAGATACTTGACCGAGTTTGATTTTCCAGCGATTTAATATTAAAAATAATTCACAATAATTCATTTAAATCATTAAAAAAAGCAAATGAATCAGAAAAAATCCAGAAAAATTAAGGAAAATACTTTGGATCATTTTGGACTCAAATAAAATATTTCCAACAAAATTTTATTTGCAAAATTAAATTCTTTAATTATTTCAAAATGGAATAAATTCAAATAAATTCCAATTAAATCCAAATAAATTCCAGAAAATTCCAAAAATTCACCAAAGTGCCAAATCACACATGAATTTAGGACAAGTAAAATTTTGGGGTGTTACAGTCGGCCGCCTGTTGAGAAAGTTGTATGTAACTTCAATACCTTTCAGTGGACATAAAGAACGTTCAATTCTGCCCAGCCGTTTGAAAGTTATGCTCGATTTACCGAACGTGTTCAAATCTATGACGTAGCTGGGACAGAACGTAGTGTTTTGTAGATTAGACAACTTTAGATTCCGAATAAGTTTTTCCCAATACTTAGAAAAAGTTAGGAAATTTCCTAAGCTTCACGATGATGTACTCGTTTAATCAATTTAGAGTACTAGAACTAACGTTATGCTAGATTGAAGCCTGCTGTCCCGACGGGACAGATTCTCTATTTTTCGGTTTTGGGAGTAGTTTGTGAAGTCAGGGTAGACGAGCTTTTGTGTACTGTTTTGGGGGCACGTTTTGAGTGTGTGGTATGTTTGTGCAGGTGGTGTGACCCCGGGAGTGCCCTCAACCTCTCGCCAATCCGTCACCCGAGGTTAAGGCAAGTGTATTGTAATGGGTAGTGTAATGTATGTTGCTAATTGTGACTAGATGCAAATTGCTTACATGTTGTGATATCTTGCCATGATTAGTACTTGCCAATGTTATGATGAAAATGGACTATTATGATGCTATGCCATGTTTAGTTCAGTTTGATGCAAGTTGTTTACGTTTATGGCATATGTTGCATACATGGCATGAAAGCTGGCCCGGTCGGTGAGAACGTCATAACTAGTCCGGTAAGGTCGGTGAGAAAGTTATGACTAATCCGGAGCGCCATGGTTGTAAGACCTACCTCGTGATTCCACCCACGTGGTGAGTGGAAGTGATGCGTAGGCACCCTCCATCTACGGGATGGAAGGGGGAAGAGGGTGCATGCCGACAGGTTTGCACTCAGCAATACCAGTATATGTTTCCAGGAGACATGTGCATCGCATTGCATTGCAAACATGATGGTGAAAATGAGTTGTGAACAATGTGCTTTGTCATGGCTATGATGTTGTGGATGAAATTATGATTTGATCATGATGT
Source organism: Rhipidocladum racemiflorum (assembly GCA_036346355.1). Taxonomy (NCBI): domain Eukaryota; kingdom Viridiplantae; phylum Streptophyta; class Magnoliopsida; order Poales; family Poaceae; genus Rhipidocladum; species Rhipidocladum racemiflorum. Next base: position 51,637,402 of record CM070589.1, read on the forward strand.
TAAAGTATGGTATGTATTGTTGTTGGCCTTGATTTGTTCTTTATGTTACGTTATACTTGCTAAGTGATGAACTCACGCTTATGTTTTATGTTGTTTTTAGGTACCATGAAACCGATATGCGGGAAAGGGGCTTAGTGGCACATCTTCACAAAGTTTCACTCATTAAGATATATACAAGTTTGCCATTCGTAGTTGTGATTATAAGTTAATGCGTTGAGAACTTGGAGTATGACTTATTTGTGTGCTTGGTCATATTATTTACTCGTTTTAGAACATGGAGTGGTTAAATTCATTATGCTAGACTTAAATAGTTGCTATGTCACCTGTTATTGCTGCTTTAGATGCTTCCCATTATAATATAACTTGTGATATTATTGTTGATGCTCCGTACCATGGAAAAACAAAGGAGTTGCTGCCGAAATTTTCGGTTTTTGCATATACTCCTCTGCTGTAATTTACCTTTAGATGTGGTATTTAGATGTTGTTTAGTCTATGTTTGGTGACATCTAGGGCATACTAGATGCCGGGGTGTTACAGTTGGTATCAGAGCAGGCTTTAGGTCCGTGGAATGTGAATGTAGTAATTTACTCTAGAGTAAACTGAAATATTGACTTGAAGTAGAAACATGGCATAGGTTTACTTGTTAAAATTTGGTCTTAGGGCAATAACCTTAAAAGCTGAAATAGTTTGGTTAACTAATTTAAAACTTGACACACTCTGATGCACAGTAGGAAGGGTATGGGTATCGATGCTATCCGCTTAAATATTGTATTTAAGCTTTGATGTTAAATGCTGCATTTTGATGATGTATAATGCTATCGTTATTATAGATTTGATTGAGTTGCTATATTTGTGATGAAGTGGGGTTGTGGTGCCAAAGGGTTTCGGTCACCTCTTTTTGTTCATAGTAAGAGTGTGGTTTGACGGCGTGGCCGGTTAACACCATCACCGGAGAATTATTAACCCTTGTAGGAGAAGAGTGCTTATCCCTTCTGTCGTAGACTGGGTAGTTGGTTGGAGTTGATTAGAAAAGTTGATGGTGAATCCTTTTGGATTTCTTTTACCGTTCTAACGATCGGTGAGGTTGGTTTCCTTGGTTTTAGTTGATTGAAATCAAAAGAAAAGTGTGTGGGTATTGGATTCTCGCAGATTGTTTCGTAGGCGGTTTGTGGTTTTGTCTTCCTTGGTTGAAGACGAAGAAGAAGAGTGGTGTGTAGCGCGTCTTTTGGCCGCAATTTTTGTTTTGACACCCGGTTTTGTTGGTAATGGTGGACTGTCTTGGGGAGGAAACATGTGTGGTTGTTGTTCTCCCTATCTAAGAATGTGTTGAAGTTTCTCCTTGTGCAGACCTTAAGTTGGGTGGCGTTGAGTTTGAATCTTTATCGAAAAAAGGATTTGGTGGAACATTTGTTTTTCCTGGTGCCTCCATGTCTGTTGGAGTTTTGTTTTTCTTCCTCGCCTGGAAAGGAGAAATTGTAGATCCCGAGATTTCTTTAGGAGTTTTGGCTATCAGAGTTGGAAATTTGAGAGTTGAGCTCTCCTGCATGTCTGTTGGAGTTTTGTTTTTCTTCCTCGCCTGGAAAGGAGAAATTGTTTGTCGGTGATCGTTCTGCTTCTTGAGCTATGGTTATGGAATGACGTGTTGCTAAGTTAAATTGTGAGTTGAGTCAATTCAATGTGATTATTAGACTACTAGTGTTGTAGTTTACTCTGTAGCGAGAATGATTAAATGGGTTAATATACATGTTTAAAATATGTTGCTTTGCTTTAAAAAGTGCTTATGACCCTCGATAATGTTTAAAGTTTTAAACCCTGATGCATAGTTTGAATATTAAGATGATTTAAACTATTGATATTGTTACAAAAACCTTGTTGGTTGCTTAAAGATGTTCTAATTTAGACATGTTAGTAGAGAAATTTAATCATGCTGGCTTGTGACTTTAACTTGGAAGTTGATTAGAGTTGCTATTTATGTTGTTGCAAACCATTAGTACATTTGGAAGTATGCAGTTGTGTTCCTATAATGCTAGTATCGATGTCAATTGGGAAGATATAGGTTTTGTTGTTGCTGTAAGAGCATCGTGATGGTCTAACTTATTAAATTCATTTTACTAGTTGGAGTATGTTGAGTAGCGGCAACTTGTTATAACCTATGTATGGGGTAGCTTAAAGCAATGTTGTTGTTTATGATTATGCCGTTTATCGATAATGATGACTTAGAAGTGGTGTTAATTGTTTAGGTTAATCGTTGAAAAACCATCCTTAAAATGAAGGATATTGTTACATGCTGTGATGGAGTGAACCATGGATAATTAACATGATGTAGAATTTAATCCTTAATGAATGTATATCTTAGAATCATGTTTACGGATTTTGTCTTGTGGAGATAATATCTATTTGCTGAAGTCATTGATTAATTGAATAGGTTGCGATTATCAAAAAGTTAATGTTTGGATGGTATAAAACTGACAGGTTGATCATGCTAAAGTAATTGTTGAAGTATTATGTTTTAAATCCAGAATATGATGTTGCATGATGTGTTTGTCTGTGGGGGTCAGGATGAGGTAGTATAGAATGGAAGACGTTTTGTTAATCATCATAAACTGTATTTATAAATATTGGGAAAGGTAACTAGAGAAAGAATTGGTTATGTAGCTTTTGTTGAATTATAGTGAGGCTTCTCGATGAGTATATAGTGTATATTGAATGCTTAAATGGTAAGCATAGTGAAATACTAGAGATGGTTCTTTTTTTATGCCGAGCTTGGGTTTAAAAGCGTTTGTACTGGGTTGGTTGTTGGCTATTTTGGTTGAATGCCTTCGGTCAAGGTATTCCTTGTGTTGTGTTTCCGAGATTCCTTAAAACTCGTAGAGATTGGTGCCAATCTTTGGTTTTTGCTATTTTGTTTAGGGTGTGCTATGAATATGGATTCACACCCAAAAGTTTTTGAGTGGATCGCGCTCCTTCGCGTTCACACGGAATGATCTTTGGAATAAATTTTAAAGGAGAAGGTCTTAGTGGGTTGTGTTGGAGATTCTTGAGATTCAATTTGTAACTCCATTTGGCTAGAGTTGGAGTTATTTGAAAATGTGTGTGGTGTTTGAAAATGCTTCACAAGGTGGATTTTATGAATGGTTCATAAGTGATTTTGTTAGTGAAGTGTTCCCTTTTGAAATGAGTTTCTCTTTCTCTTTGAGAAAATTTGTGGTGGTTGTGTGTGCAGATGTTTGACTTTGGAGTTGATGTTCTTTTCCAAAATGTTGATTTTGGTTAGAATGCGAGGTTTTGCAAGGTTAGTTTTCAATTGATGGTGGATTATGACACGATGTGGTGTTTTACTGTTAACTATGATGCCGTCATAGTTTATCTGAATCATTGCAATCATCGATATTATGGGTGTTTCAATCATGTGATACCGAAGAAGAAGTCTTTTGGTGAATGACTATTCGGTATTGTTGTTACATGAAGAATGAATGGTGAAAAGGAAGCATGAAATTGTTTATAGATGTTTAATGATGAAAGAGTCGATGAGCTAGGTCGGTGAGAAAGTCATATATGGATATATGACTAATCCGGAGTGCTCTTGAAAAGTGTGCATTCATGTCATAAATCGAGATTTCCATTTCATTCTGGTATGAAAAAAAACAACGAAAAATTTCTGGTGTGTTGGCTGTGGTGTAGGAGATTTGTGTTTCCTTTGCGTCTTGGTATAGGAAATTAAATGACTGCTCATTGAATGTTGCCAAATTCTTTCCAAATTGGTTTTTAGCACTTTGGGGTTTGAGTTGTTGTAGGTGGATCATTGGGTTCATGGTTTATGGTTGAGTGTGCGAAATATGTATACACTTGGCCTTGATTACTAAGTGTTAATATGTGAGGGCGAGACCCTCTTAAGGAAAGAGCCGATTGTGGTTTGGTAAGGTTTTAAGGTTCTAGCTTGGGGCTAGGTGCTGGACATTAGTGGTATAAGGATGAATTATTATGGAGGTTGATAATGTATGGGTTCAACTTTTTATTAAGAGTGTCGATGGGTGGTAGTGAAGATGATGGTAATTCGGTGACAATTGTCCTATCGTGAGCAATTGTCTTAGCTGGTGGTCTAGGGTTATGAAATTTTCCTGGGAGAGGACGGAATGAAATGTTAGCGTGATGGTGTATCGGAAAGGCAATTGTGCCTTAAAGAGTTATTTCTTTTGATGGCACTTCTCAGGAATGTAGAGAGGTGGTTAAACGAAATGTGACTCGCTTTGATTGTGTTTTGTTGAGTTTAATGAAGTGTGGTAGCCAGGTCATTTGCGTTAGCTGAATGAAATGATTTGTGACACTACGGAATGGTATGACATTATAAAATGTGAAATTAGAGAATAAAACTTTACGCTAAGTAGTTTAATCGCATTTCCAGGCCGTTTTCGGGAGTTTGGGCCTCTCCGGGGCGAATTGGGCCTTAGGGGGGACCCCACTTGGGCCAAGGGAGGGTTGCTTTGGCCCATGAGAGGGAGGAGGGCAGCACAAGGCCCCCATGCGCCCCACCTCCTGCCCCTTGTGCGCCCTCCCCATGAAACCCTAGCCGCCACCCCCATTGGCCTCCCCTCCCATCTCCTCTCCCCCATGGCGCTTCCACTCCCCCTCCCTTCCCAAGCCACCCACCCCTCTCCTAGCAGCCCTACGGTGTCCTCTCTAATGGTGTTCCTCGCTATCCCGCTCGAAGGATCGCCGGAATTCGGGAATCTCCAGCGAACCGTCGCGGATCGGGAGGAAGGAGCGGTCAGCAGGAAGGAAGACTTCATCGGTTTCGGATCTTCTTGGAGAGGTATGCCATGGTTGATCTATGGGTTGGGTCTAGATGCTGTTCTAGAGGTCGATTTCATGTTTTTAGATCAAGTGGTGGTGCTGTCAATGGGTAGATTTGGGAGAAAACTAGAGTTGCCACGTTCTCTATTTCGGGTAGATTGAGCAGTCGACCTAGGGCTTAGGTTTTTGCCAATTTAGAGTCGGCATTTGGTCGGCCGCCTATTGTAGAAGTTGTAGGTAATTTCAATACCTTTCAGTGGGTATAAAGAACGTCCAGTTCCGCCCAGCCGTTTGAAATTTATGCTCATTTTACCGAACGTGTTAAAATTTGTGACGTGATTGGAACAGATCATGGTATTCTGTAGATTAAACCACTTTGGAGTCCGAATCAGTCTTTCCGTATACTTAGAAAAAGTTAGGAAATTTCCTAAGCTACGCGAAGATGTACTCGTTTAATTGATTCGGAGTCATAGAACCCGAGTTATGTCTTTTGGAAGGCTGCTGTCCCGACGGGACAGAACCTCTATTTTTGGGTTTAGCGAGTAGTTTGCGATGTCGGGGTAGAAGAGGGTTTGCTTACTGTTTTGTGGACATGATTGTGAGTGTGTGGTCCCTATGTGCAGGTGGTGTGACCCCGGGAGTGCTTTCTACATCTCGCCAATCCGTCGCCGCGGTTGAGGCAAGTGTATTGGAATGGGTAGCGGGTTGTAGTTGCTAGATTGGTTGAGATTGAATTTGAATACATGATATGTTCACATGCCATGCCTTAATGATTGCCAATGATATGATGAATATGTTTATTATGTTATGATGCCATGTGTTAGTGTACAAGTTATTTATGATGCTGGCATGTTTGCATACATGGCGTGATACATGGCCCGGGCGGTGAGAAAATCATAACTAGTCCGGGGAAGGTCGGTGAGAAAGTTATGACTATTCCGGAGAGCCAATGAGTAAGTCCTACATCGTGATTCCATCCACCGCGGTGTATGGAAGCGAGGAGTAGGCACCCTCCATCTTCGGGATGGAAGGGGGGAGAGGGTGCACACCGACGGGTGTGTACTCAACCATACCGGTATGAGTTTCCAGGAGATATGTGCATCGCATTGCATTGCATTATATGAGGATGTTATATGATGATGTCAATGATATGCTTACGCTATGAATATGAGATGTGTATGATGTCGTATGTGAAAAGTGGTGATGAAGGTATTAGAATGTATTTTCTTGTTCCATTGCAATATACTTGCTGAGTGATGAACTCACGCTTGTGTTTATGTTGTGTTTCTTAGGTACCATGAAACCGGCATGCGGGAAAGGGAGCTAGTCACACGTCATCACTTAGCATCACACATATAAACAATGACATGTTCCTTCCATTAAATTGTGATGGTTAATTTGTGTGCTTGGTTTCCCCAGTTACTTCGTTTGGCTCATGAGATGGTTGGAATCTTTATTCTAGTCTTATACTGCTGCTAGAACATTTATTATTGATGATTTAGATGTCATTCTTTATACTATACCCTGTGATCATATTGTTGTTGCTTCAATTCATGGAAAAACAAAGGAGATACTGCCGAAATTTTCGGTTTTAGCATTTACTCCTTTGCTGTAATTTATCTTAATTTATGGTATTTAGATGTTGTTTAGCCTATGTTTGGTAGCATTCAGGCATGCTAGATGCCGGGGTGTTACATGATTGATGTGAGCTTTGGGTGTATTTAGTAATTTTCGATTGAGCCCTTTAGTGGGTGAAATCGAGGATTTCGGATGGGAACTTGGAAGTAAAAGTGGAACCGTGAGAGGTTGCACTTAGTTGAGCAAAGTTAACTCTTTCTCGCTAAGTGTAGGTCTTTGGAAAATTGTTTATCGTTTGTTTCGGTCTGAGTTTTGTGTGGTTGCCTTGTGTTGCAGAAGCTTTTGTCCTGTAGGGACTTTGCTTTTGGTTCTTGGAGTTCGTTCAGATTCGAGGTCGAATCCTGTTAAGGGGGAGAGAATGTGACATCACGGGATGTGACATTATGAAAAGAGACATTTTAGAATGGGACTTTATAGATTACGTGTGACACCTCAGAATGTGACTTTATAGAATATGGCATTACGGTACGACTTTATATCGTGTTTTTGGGCTTTTCGGATGTTTGGGCCTCTTCGGGGGAGTTTGGGCCTTGCGGGAGTTAGTTTGGGCCTTGGGGGAAGCTTTTGGGCCGTTGGTGGGGGCTTCATGGCCCATGTGGGGGAGTTGGGGGGCTGCACAATGTAGCGTCCCAAAAATTTCTTTTAATATATTTAGTGTGGTTCTAGGATTATTTGTAATTTTCCGGAATCTACTTGGAAGTCTCGCGAGTAAGTCGGATTCACGTTTATTGAACTAATCGTATTAAATGAGGATCAGGCATTTTTTGTATAAGCGTAAAATTTAAAATTTTGTTGATAATCAAGATAGTTGGTAGTCGAGAGTGTTCGCTTCGAATAATTTTCGAAAAACCTGTTATATAACTTAACTCGCTGATTTTATAAAAATCTGTATAGGTGTCTGTTTTATGAAAAGAATTTTTACGAAAAATCTACACGTCGAAAAATTGCGAAACCAACTCTGTTAAGCTCCAATTAGTCCCTAGTATTTTAGAGGAATTTTTTTTTTCAGATTTTTAGAACCTCTCTGCTATTTTTCTTCCTTCCTAAACGCGTTTTGAGAGCGTATATACGTATACGTGTATAAAAAAACTCAGCGAGAGGACTTAAACTCGTGTCGCCTCTGGAGGTGGCAGAGCACACAAACCAACCGAGCTACATGCTCCCTGATGTATGCATGCGTGTATGCATGTGGGTGTTTATGCTCAGCAGTTACTTAGTTATTAGTCCACGTTGTGTATGAAGGAAGCTGTAGGAATTCTAGTAACGGAAATTACCTCATGCATGGGAATCCTCTCCAATGAAGTGTCGTGAATTACTCCATGCGCGTGGGTCGTTTCCTTTCCTTTGAATTCGTTCTTTCCATTTCCCTTCACGTGCAAGAATCCTGGACGCTTGATTTACTTCCCAGCCGGTTACCTTTCACTAGTAACGCCTGCATGATTCTCTTCATTACTAGCATACACGCAAGAATTCATCCCTTCACATGCACCTGAAGTCCCTCAGGCGTCCATCCATTTTCTTCACGTCATTTCTTTTGCATCAACCCAAAAGCTCCAGTACATTCTCTATCGCATCCACGTCTCCTTGCCATTCTCCTTGACGTCACCTTCGTCGTCGTCGCCATCGTTACCGTCGTCGTCGCCGTCGCCGTCGTCGCCACCACCGTTGATGCTGCCGCCGTCGTTGAAGTCGCCTCCGCCATCGTCAACGTCGCCGTCGCACTCTCCGGCTTCGCCTTCTTCCGCGTCGACGATCTGCGCTACTGCCCGTCGTCGATCGGTACCTTTTTATTTCTTTTGCGCTCACTCTACCTTTATTGATCGATAGATCTTGTTGATGCGTAATCGTGTATATATATGTTAGTATATATACGTATAGGTTAGGCGGATGTATTCTGTAGCCTGTGCCTATCCATGTCTACGTGTAGGTATACTTGGTCGATTCACGCGTAGATATAGTCGCGCGTAGATATACTCAGTTGCTATGCATGTAAATATATACCGTAGCATATTGTTTCGGTACTCTCTGTTATTAGATGCTAGCAATATGTATACGTGTGGATTTAATTGTCGGATCTGCATATGTGTATTCGGCCGATTCACAAGTATAAATTTTCTTTATGCGAGTATACGGTCATATTAGGGAGAATACGTAGTTAAATACACAGTCTATACTGTTTTTTTGGTTCTTCACGTGTCCTAGCCGAACAGAAGTATACGTGTATATAGTGTGAATAGTGCCATGCAGAAATAGCAAGTGAAGTGTAGTTGTACATGCTAATTTTCCAGATTTGCGAATTTTGTCTTTTTCACTACAAATTCGTTTTAAGTCCAAATCGATTGTAACAAATTTTGTTAATTATTAAATATTAATACCTAGCTACGCTAATTTTTCTGAAATTTTATAATTAAATCTATACTATTAAATTATTCGCGGAAAGTCCAAACTTACGAACTTTGTAACTCGCAAACTACACGTCCAAAAATGTCAAAATAAATTTTATAAATCTTACAAGCTAGTTTGATTTATAGTATTTTTCTACATATGTGTCGTATGTTGATTTGCGTGTTTATTTGGTTATTTATCTATTGCGCGTAGACGTCGAACTGTGTCAGGGTGTTGATTTCGAGGAGCAAGCTGAAGATCAGGATCTAGACCAACCCCAGCTAATCTTTGAAGGCAAGTTATGCTTTGATCATTTTGTTCCCATATTTTAAAATATTAGTTTGTTTTAAATTATGCATGCTAGTTTAATTATGATGCTTTCGAGTAAATTTGGGATTAGATAAATACCACTTGATATTGTCACCTTGTCCATAATACTTGTATGCCAATATACCATTTGTCACCCTAGGTTGGATTATACATACTGGTTAATACTGATCACCAAAATGGGGTAATTAGAACGTGGTAGTTCTGCTTAGCCATGCCATTCGAGCTAATGCCACAAATTTGAAAGTAAGTTGAATACTGACTATTGAACTATGGAACCTGTTTTGCAAGAATGTGACATGTGTTGTTGATAAGTTGTTGGCACATGGTGCATGGTAATCAACCGGGTGGGAAAATGGATTAGACTGTGGCAAGTGGCAAGTGATCAAGGGGGGGGGGCGATGTGGCACATGGGAGTGATGCTGTTGAATTTGGTTTTGTGAACTTTGGGTAGTCTTGCCACGGTCAACCTAAGGACTTAACCTTGCAAGCCTTTGAACTGGGCCTAACTTACAACCACATGTCTGGAGTGGGACGGACCTAGTTGAGTACGATTCCGAAGTCTTAGCATGTGAGACCTCAGGTGGTTTTGTATCTATAAATGTGGAAAGAAGGGTGTAGTGTTTACCGATTGGTCTTACATCTCTTCAACGGTATACGTTGGCCCTGTACTTCCGCTCCGCAAAAGGGAAGGGACAGCGGAAACTATACCGGGAGGTACGCATGCGAGGATAGAGGTTTCGGAAAGACTTTGTTATGGTTACTCGTCCATGTGGTGTTTAACAATATCGTGTGGGTAAAGTGTATAACCTCTGCAGAGTGTACAAACTATTCGAATAGTCGAGTCCACGGTATTGGACAACGCTCGGGGATTACAGTCAAGGGTTAGACTTTATTAAAAATGTGGTTGGGATAAAAGATGATATTGATGGAAGTATGGATTAGGATGTGGGAATGCTTTTGCTTAACTCCTGGAAAAGTTATTGTTACATTATTTGTTTTTACTGCTTTTGAATCTATTTATGCTACTTGTTAAATGCTGCTTTACTGCAAAATAAACCTGTTAAGCCATTCCATTGGAATAAGCCTGGCATGTAGTATATTAGGTTGCATTCTGTGCATAGCTTGTTGAGTACCAATGTACTCACCCCTCCAAAAATCACAACACCAGAAGAAGAGGATCTGCAAGCCAACGAAGAGGAGCAGAACGGAGAGGCGAACAACTAGGGGCAAGCCAAGTCAGTTGCCTGTGGCATACTGAGGCGCCACAAATAATGATATATTTCCGCTGTTGCTATTTGTTTACTCTGAACTCAGCCCTGCATGGCTTAATATTGTAAGGCTAACCTTAAGGTCTTATGAATTTTTTTTATACGAGTCGAATACTTTATTATTATTATTTCCGCTGTGTATGTGTAATGGTATTCATCTCTGTTGTATCTGTGAGCACCAGCGTGGTCCTGGACTGGTGTGTCACACAGAGTGTTCGGAATTCAATTCCGGGCGCGACACACAACCAGCCCATGCGCCCCCAACCCTAGGGCATGCGCCCACTCCCTCCTCCCCCTCCCTTAGCCGCTACTTCCTCCCCCAAGCCTAGCCGCACCACCCCCCTCCCTCTCCAGTGCACCTCCACCTCTCCCCTCCCCTCTCCACCTTCCTTGCTGCCCTAGGGGAGCCCCTCACCTCGCCAACCCGCTGTTTTCACCATTGGAGCGCTCCGCGGCGAGGAGATCCGGTGGATTTGGAGCGAGGAAGGAGATCACGTGAACCGGGAGGAGATTCGTTGGTTCATCATTCGTCGGGCGAAGGTATGGCTAGGGGTAGTTCTTGGGGTTGATCTAGGGGCTGTGCTAGATGGTATTTGGATGCTTTTAGATCAAGTGGTGGTGCTGTGATTGGGTAGATTAGATGAAAACTAGAGTTTGCCACGTTCTCTGCTTCGGGCAGATTGTGTAGTCGACCTAGGGTTTGAGTTTTCACGACCTTAGAATCAGAATTTGGTCGGCCGCCTATTGATAAAGTTGTAGGTAACTTCAATACCTTTCAGTGGACATAAATAACGTTCAATTCCGCCCAGCCATTTGAAAGTTATGCTCGATTTACCGAACGTGTTCAAATCTGTGACGTAGCAGGGACAGAACGTAGTGTTTTGTAGATTAGACAACTTTAGATTCCGAATCAGTTTTTCCCAATACTTAGAAAAAGTTAGGAAATTTCCTAAGCTTCGTGATGATGTACTCGTTTAATCGATTCGAAGTTTTAGAACTAAAGTTATGTTAGATTGAAGCCTGCTGTCACGACGGGACAGATTCTCTGTTTTTCCGTTTTGGGAGTAGTTTGTGAAGTCGGGGTAGACGAGCTTTTGCGTAGTTTTTTGGGGGCACGTTTTGAGTGTGTGGTATGTTTGTGCAGGTGGTGTGACCCCGGGAGTGCCCTCAACCTCTCGCCAATCCGTCGCCCGAGGTTAAGGCAAGTGTATTGTAATGGGTAGTGTAATGTATGTTGCTAATTGTGACTAGATGCAAATTGCTTACATGTTGTGATATCTTGCCATGATTAGTGCTTGCCAATGTTATGATGAAAATGGACTATTATGATGCTATGCCATGTTTAGTTCAGTTTGATGCAAGTTGTTTACGTTTATGGCATATGTTGCATACATGGCATGAAAGCTGGCCCGGTCGGTGAGAACGTCATAACTAGTCCGGTAAGGTCGGTGAGAAAGTTATGACTAATCCGGAGCGCCATGGTTGTAAGACCTACCTCGTGATTCCACCCACGTGGTGAGTGGAAGCGATGCGTAGGCACCCTCCATCTACGGGATGGAAGGGGGAAGAGGGTGCACGCCGACAGGTTTGCACTCAGCAATACCAGTATATGTTTCCAGGAGACATGTGCATCGCATTGCATTGCAAACATGATGGTGAAAATGAGTTGTGAACAATGTGCTTTGTCATGGCTATGATGTTGTGGATGAAATTATGATTTGATCATGATGTTAAAGTATGGTATGTATTGTTGTTGGCCTTGATTTGTTCTTTATGTTACGTTATACTTGCTGAGTGATGAACTCACGCTTATGTTTTATGTTGTTTTTAGGTACCATGAAACCGATATGCCCTCCCACGCACGCCAAGTGCTCGTTTAAATGCCAAACCGATCCAAACACCTCCAAAACTTGATTTTTCTTGACCTAGACTCTTACGCAAACATATATAAGTGCTCCTAGACCCTCCCACGCGCCCCTAGCCACAGATCAATCATCCAAATAGACCGAGCCGCCGCGAGAAGCTCCGGACGTCGCCCAACGTCGGCTGAACTTTGGAGCCGCGTCCCGGGCAGCTCGTCGACTCCTTTCGAGATCCGTATTCTCCGTGGTATGCCACAAGGTACCATCTATTTGCTGTCCAAAATTCAGCCAATTTGGTCCACGGGATCAAAAGTTATGGCCGTTTCAATCTCGAATCTTGCCGAGGCCATAACTCCCTCAATTTTTCGAGTTTGACGGTGAAATTTTTTGTGTAGACTCCTGGGGATGTCCTCTACAGGATTCACATCTTGCCCCACGGTTTTGCCCTCTGGATTTGGCGCAGAAAAATAATCTCTCCGTTCAGACTGCGTTCCAAACAGCGGCAAACTTCCTCGCGCGTTCCCCGCTGTTCCAGAAGGTATTTTTTCGAGCCACCTGCGTCACGGTGTGCCTCTTGGTCCCATCTAGCTCTCGGTCAAATTTCGTTAAGTTCCGATCATTATTCTAGAAGTTATGCCCGTCCAAAGTTTTTATCCGAAACCCGTTAATCGCCAGTTTGTGATTAATCCGGAAGGGCGCCGTAAAATCCGCCTATACCGTTGAGCTCGTCTCGCCACGTTCTACGCAGTAGACATTCTCCCTTTGCCTTCCCGTCCTCCAGAATTTTTTTTATATATTTAGGCCGCGGTTTCGCCGTCGCCGCGCGTCGCCTTTTGACGCCGCATATTTTGGTTCGCTCCGGCCGTGTTATCGCATCCGGTGGATCATCTTGTACTGTTTTGGTCCATCTTTAGGGTCCAAGCGGTCTCTGTTTGCCGAGAAGCCCGGCGCCCGCCTTAAACCGTCGTCTTTCGGCCTAAACCGTTGCCGCCGGTTCGCGCACCGATTAACCATCCTTGGTAGCGTTCTACTGCGGCCATGTCGTTGCACCGACGGTCGCTACCTTGTTTCATGAGTATCCTATCATTGTTTAACCTCTGCCGTTAACGTTTCACCGTTAACGCTCTGTCGTTAACGCTCCGCCGTTAACGTTCCTCCGTTAACGTTTTGCCGTTAACGTTTCACCGTTAACGCTCCGTCGTTAATGCTCCGCCGTTAACGTTTCGTCGTTAACGTTCCGTTAACGTTCCTCCGCTAACGTTTTGCCTTCAATGTTTCCCCGTTAACGCTCCGTCGTTAACGCTTCGCCGTTAACGTTTTGCCGTTAACGTTCTGTCGTTAACGTTTCACCATTAACGTTCCACCGTTAACGTTTCACCGTTAACGCTCCGTCGTTAACGTTCTGTCGTTAACGTTCCGCCGTTAACGTTTCGCCGTTAACGCTTGGCTCTCATCGCTTCGTTGTCATCGCATGCGTGCATTCATGCACAGACCCTAGTGCGATGCCTTCGTCTTCTCTATCATCATGACGTGAGCCTAGTCTCATCGTCATATCATCTTCAAAGCCGAATCAAAACCTAACCTAAGACCGGTTCGATGAACTAAGTTTATCGTGAGCCGCGTTGTTATCTTTGCAATCTTTCCCGTTGTTTCAATCGTGGTAAGACACTTGTCTTGTCTTATCCCTGAAAACCTAATCTACCTTTAACCTAGACTTCGTTCGTGGACTTGGTCGATAGACCAATGGCCATGTGTCATACCTTTGTGCCCAATCTAGTCTATCAGTCTTCTTCTCTTTTGTTTGACTGTGTCCGTTCGGTCAACAAAAGTCAACTTCGAGAATCAGTTTAGTTCATTGTGAACTAACATATCCTTATGGACCCGATCTATAGATCGAGTGCCCATATGTCACTTTCTGTCCAACCAAGATAATAACTTCGGAAGAAATATTTTTCGGAATATTATTCTTTCTTTCCCAGTTATTAGTCTTTCACTTTTCGGTGTTTTCCCGAAAGCCCGTTCTCTTTTGTCAACTCTTCGATCTAATTCGTTCGAGTTCCCAAATCCTTCTAAACCATTGTGCCCAATGCTATTCGTTCTTTATTTGGAGTTTATTCGATTTGTCTTTTGAATTGGTTTGTACTTGTGTTTCTTTAATCGTTAGACGTGTCGTCCGGAAGTCGTTCGAGCGAGCTGAGGATCGAGAAAGTGGAAGTTGAAGCTCGAGGATCAAGAATCAAGGATAAAGAGTAAAGGACAGTAAAGTTTGCAAGGGCCAGGCAAGTTGTGCTTTGACCATGTTCATCCCATTTTCGAATTATGTTGTTTCAAATTATTGCATGCTAGTTGGATATAAACTGATTTCAATTAGTTTGGGATTAGATATTTAACCTACTTGTTATTGCCACCTTGTCTATAATAGTTGTATGCCATGAATCATTTGTCACCCTAGGTTTCTTGATTAATAGTTGGCTTTAAATACTTTGCCGACATGGGTTAGTTAGACCGCCAGTAGTTTGCTTAGCCATGCAATGAATCTTTGACATCATTTTGGAAATACAAAAGCTTAATATTGACTTAATGATATATTGAACCTGTTTTGGAAAGGTATCATGTGTTGTGATGTTGATGGCACGTGGTGCATGGTAATCAACTGGGGTGATAAAATGATTTAGACCGGGGCAAGTGGCAAGATTATGATCGGGTGGGCCAGGTGTGGCACCGGGAAGGTTGATTTGGTTCTTCGGGTAGTCTTGCCCTGGTCACCTTAAGGACTTAACCTTGCAAGCCTTTAAACTGAGTCAATCGTACAACCACATGTCTGTAATGGGACGGACCTAGTTGATTAAGTCGCTAATAACTTGCTTGTGGTACCTCGGGGTGTCAACTACACCGTTTGTGTAGCTTGAAGGGGGAGCGTACCAGGGCTGCGGCATGGTACCCATCCAACGGTATGTCGGTCCCATACTTCGCCTTAGCTAAGGGAAGGGATGGTGTAGGGCAAAAACCGGAGAGGTTCACTTGTGTAGTTAGAGGCTTCCGAAAGACTTTGTTATGATTACTCATTCGCATACTCTTGTATGGCGATTCACGGCTGACGTGATGAGTTGATTGTATCTTGTGTGTAAAGTGTATAACCTCTGCAGAGTGTAAAACCTATTCGAATAGCCGAGTCCACGGTACTGGACAATGCTCGGGGATTACAGTCAAGGGTTAGCTTTTCATGGAAATGAACTTGGGTTTGGAGGCAGTTTTCCTGTGGAAAAGTGATAACTGTTTAAGGATGTGGAATGGTTTACTTGTGAAACAACTGTGAAAACTATTACTGTCATTATTTGTTTTACTGCTTTACAATCTATTATGATTATTTATGATTGTTGCTTTTCTGCAAAATAACCATTCAGCCTGTCATTTGGAATAAGCCATGCATATAGTTATTAGACTTGCATTCTGTGCATGACTTGCTGAGTGCTTTATGTACTCACCCCTTGCAAACAAACAATCACCAGTGAGCAAAAGTCTACCTCGTCGAAGAAGAAGAAGTTCCGTGAGAAGGCGATTATCTAGGAGTCGAACCCTGTCAGTTGCCTGTGGCGTATTGATGGGATTCACCGATGTTCTTCGTTCCGCTGCTGCTTATTTGGAGTTGAAGCCGTCAAGGTTTCACAAATGTAAGGTTGACCTTAAGGTCGTTCAATAGTTTATATTCTATTATTGAGTTACTTTTACTATTCCGCTGTGTATGATTGTGATATTCATCTATGTTGAGACTGTGTACACTAGCGTGATCCTGGACTAGTGCTGAATACACAGAGGGTCCGGATTTGCAAATTCGGGTCCCGACAATCCTCAAGCTACAACATCATCTGTACATGCTGAAAATGAAGAAGGCGAAGGAGACGTTTTAAAAGCCAAAGCTCCCTTGCACATTCAGAAAATGCATCCATCTGAACAAATGATTGGAGACCTAAATGAGAGAATCACCCGATCCAGGTTTATTTATTCTGACACCCATGCTCATTCTGCTTTAGTTGCTTCTTTTGAACCCAAAGATATATCTCACGCATTATTTGACGAATCTTGGATCAATGCCATGCTTGAAGAATTAGAGAATTTTGAACGAAAAAAAGTTTGGAAACTAGTTTCACCACCTCCTGATTTTAATGTCATTGGAACTAGATGGGTTTTCAAAAACAAACAAAGTGAGGATGGTGTTGTTGTTAGAAACAAGGCTAGATTGATTGCTCAAGGTTTTACTCAAATTGAAGGCCTAGATTTTGAAGAAACCTTTGCTCCTGTTGCTAGAATTGAAGCCATTAGAATCCTTTTAGCATTTGCTGCATCTAAAGGTTTTAGATTGTATCAAATGGATGTGAAAAGTGCTTTTCTTAATGGCTACATAAATGAGAAGGTTTATGTCAAGCAACCACCTGGTTTTGAAAATCCAAAGTTTCCTGATCATGTGTTCAAATTGTCAAAAGCTTTGTATGCTTTGAAACAAGCCCCTAGAGCATGGTATGATAAGCTAAAAACCTTTTTATTTGAAAAGGGGTTTTCAATGGGAAAAGTTGACAAAACTCTCTTTTTACTCAAGCAAGGCAATGATCAACTGTTCGTTCAGATTTATGTTGATGATATTATCTTTGGTGGTTCCTCTTATGTTTTAGTGTCTAAGTTTTCAGAAACCATGAGGGACGAATTTGAGATGAGTATGATGGGTGAGTTGACATACTTCTTGGGATTTCAAATCAAACAATCAAAGGAAGGTACTTTTGTTCATCAAAGTAAGTACACAAAAGACTTGCTACATCGTTTTGGGATGGAAAACAGCAAGCCGATCATGACACCCATGGAAAGTACTTGCACACTTGATCCGGATGAAGATGGTGAGCTTGTTGATCAAAAAGAATATAGAAGCATGATAGGTTCACTTTTGTATCTCACTGCATCAAGGCCGGATATACAATTTGTTGTGTGCTTGTGTGCTCGCTTTCAAGCTTCTCCACGTGCTTCACATCGACGAGCTGTCAAGCGAATTTTCAGGTATCTCTATGGTACTCAAGATTTTGTCATTTGGCTTTCTGCTTTCTCATGCATTTGTTTAAGAGCTTTCTCTGATGCTGATTTTGGAGGATGTAGAATTGATAGAAAAAGTACATCTGGTACATGTTATTTCTTGGGCAATTCTCTTATTGCTTGGTCTTCTAGAAAACAATCTTCTGTTGCACAATCAACTGCTGAATCTGAATATGTGGCTGCTACTAGTTGTTGCTCTCAAATTCTTTGGATATTAGCTACACTTAAAGATTATGGGGTTAATTTGGATAGTGTTCCTCTTTTGTGTGATAACACTAGTGCAATTTGCATTGCTAAAAACCCTGTGCAACATTCAAGGACAAAACATATTGACATCAGATTTCACTTTCTTAGAGATCATGTGGAAAAAGGCAATATTGTGCTTCACCATGTGGATACTGAACATCAATTGGCAGACATTTTCACAAAACCTTTGTCTTCTTCTCGTTTTGCTTTTATTCAGGGAGAACTTGGGATTGTTCATCCAATGGGTTTGTTTTGAGGGGGAGTTTCCCTGCCAAGTTTTTTACTTGATGAGCTTGCTTTATCATATTTCTTTATAGATTATGTAATTGAGCAGATATATGATAATCTAAATTGTTTCACTTGAACTAAAAATGACATTGCGGAATTCCTTGGTCTGATTGCCTATAGCTAAATACTCTGTGATATCTTACTCTTCTAGGCTTGATATTGAATCTTCTTGACAAATTTGGGCTATGGAGCAAGTGTGTTTTCAGCTTTACTCTTTCATAAAACCTTTTAATCACTTTTGCATGTTTACAATCAAAGAAAAAGAAAAGAAAAGGGAATCAGTAAAAAAAAGGGGTTGTTAAAAGCAAAAGCCTCAAGATATGTGCTTCAGGCATGCTTTCCCTAAAAAGTTAAGATGTATGCTTCAAGCATGCCATTCCCTCAAAGACAAGATGTATGCTTTAAGCATGCCACTGCTAGAAAATAAAAGAAGTATGCTTCAAGCATGGCACATGCAATTTATTATTTAAAGATTAAATTGGTTTACTAGATTGGAGTTGAGACTACTTGCTCGCCCTAAGTTGTTAGTTGCTTCAATTTTGAGCCTTGCTTTTCTGCTAAGATCTTGCTTAGTACTTGGCTATAGTTGACTGAATTGAGGTTGAGATGCATGTCATTCCCTAACTTGTTAAAATCACATCAAGTTCATGTATTTTGCATATTATGTGATATATAAGGTTATATGATCGAATGAGCTCATCTTTTCCTATCTTGGCACTCCTTTGTTTCTCCTTGTGAAATCATTGCTACAGGGAAATTTTTGAACATGTTGTTCTCTCTTTTGTACTCTTGATGAATCCATTGTCAAAGGGGGAGAAGTTTTTGGAATTTTGAGAATTTTGGGAGAAGTTTGGAGTATTTTGGAGTTTTTGGGCACATTGCATATTCACACACATTTTTCGTATTTTCACTCAAGGAGAGTTTTTACTTTGCATATTGATCAAAGGGGGAGATTCCTTCGTCTGTTCAAAAATCCTTTTGTGAAGTGAATGACAAATGTTCAATTCTAAGTGGTGTTGCCAATGTTTTCATCAAGGGGGAGATTGTGAAATCATGTGCTGAAAAATTGGCTTAAGAATTGAATTTGCAAAATGTGTTTTTGCATGTGTTTGACAAATTGATAAGAAACAGTGTTTCTTTTCATGCGCTGGACCAAATTCTCGAAAACAATAAGTTTCCCATTTGCGCCAGACCGATTTTATGTTTGCAATTAGATTGATTCTTTTTGGGTTCAATTCATATTGGAATCTAGTTTCTTGTGTCCAAATTTCAGATCGATTCGACGGTTGGATCTCCAAGAATTCGCATTTTACCGAACGTTTGTCAATCTGTTTTTGTCGAATACGGAGTAACTTTTTGGTTCAGATTTGGGGTGAACTTTTAATAGATAAAGATTTGGTTTTAGCTTCCGCACAATCATTCACCCCCCCTTTGATTGCTATATTTGTATACTTCGATCCTATAGACGTTTTGAATATAAAACCGTCTATGGTAGGTACAACGACAGTTGTTTCTCTGTGACGTCTTCTACTCTTTGTTTCCCGCGCGCCTTTGAATGAGAACTCTTAGTTTCTCGCTTCGTCTTCAATTCCGGCCGCCTATTAAATCACCACTATTGATCGAATTCGAACAGATTCCTGCATCGCCGCTAGCACCTCCTTCTCCCGCTCGTCAGCTGATGGCATCTCCACATTCTCCCGCAAGCTCTGCTTCGTCCGGCGCCGCTCCACCATCACCGCCCCTGGCACCGCCGCTATGCGGGAAATGCAAGCGGGAAGAGGAGGAGGAGGAGCGGGAGGAGGAGGAGGAGCGGGAGGAGGATGAGGAGGAGGCAGAGGAGGACAAGGAGGAGGAGGAGGCCACCTACGTCATGCGCTGGGGGAGCTCAGAGGAGGGCAATGACGGCGGCGGCAGCCCACCGTGGAGCGACGACGACGGCATCCCACCGTGGAGCGACGACGATGATTATTATTATAAGTAATAATATAATGTTATTACTTATTGTAATGTTGTGTTTTATGTTATAAAATGTCATAATATATAAAATGGCAATGGTTATGTTATAGTGGTTATCAAATTCCATTATGCACACCATTTTTCGTCCTATCTATCAACGAAGTATGGCCAAGTTTGACATTCCCTTCGATGAAAATATGTAGTTTGATAAAAACATCAAAATGTTAGAATGCAGTACACAGACGGTTATAAACACAAACGTCTGTGATATAAACAATATCAGAGATGTTTATAAACACAACCCGTCTGTGCTTATATCACAGACGGTTGTATAGTAAAACCGTCTGTGATATTACTTTATATCAAAGACAGTTTTTTTATAGAACCGTCTGTGATAATATCACAGACGGTTTAAATAAAAAACTGCCTGTGATGTTTGTCTAATCATAGACGGGTTTAATTAACAACGGTCTGTGATAGTTTCACTGACGGTTGGTTTATAGAATCGTCTGTGATATTATATATTACAGACGGTTTTTGAAAACCGTCTGTGACGGTGCGTCTAATATAAGCATTTATGTAGTGGTGTAATACCCCATCATCACAATTATTTCTAAGCTAGAACCGATTGTGATGAGGGTGTTCATTACAATCGGTTTTAAATTAGAATCGATTGTGATGACCCTGTTTCATTACGATATACATATCACAATCGGTTTTTTTTCTGAAAAGTTAAGAACCGACACAAGTAAAGTGATAGTAACATACCATTCTATAGTAGTGTATTCTTGTTTATGTTAGATGCAAGCTAAGCCCTTAACTACCTAGACTAACTTCTTGCTAAGGCCAAGGAAACTGTCATTGCTTCTTGCTTACTGGTTTTGCAGCAGTAAAATCTTCAATCTACACTATCTTCCGGAGGACTTGCTAAATTTCCCTGGATCCATATGTACTCCATGTTGTCGGGGGTGCAAAGTGGGCGGGTCGGGCCGACCCACATGGGCCACATGGGTAACGATCCACCGTGGCCTATTTGTTCTCACGGCGCCAAACTAACGCCTTCAAATATACTAGTTACATGCCCGTGCATTGCTTCAAAAAACAAAATTGATAACGAAAAATAAAGATTAAAAAATAAAAAAATTATTTCACAAGATCAAACATCTATCTTTAACGCTTCGTTTCTTGTGAAAGCTGGCTAATTAAAGCAACGCTTCGTTTTTTGCGTAGGGCAATTAAGCAGGGCAATTAAGTAGGGCAATTAAGCAGGACAATTAATGACGTGGGTAGAACTCACCACTGCCACCAACTGTTGCTTTATAATAGTAGAGATACGTGAAAGAGACGGCGGCGAACTGGCTGGCCTGTGGCGTTAGGCCATGGCCACTAGGCTTCCGGCCTATTTTTATTTGATGACACCACCTCAGTACGGACCATATACATACCCTTTGAATTTTTTTATTTAATATTTATTTTAAATCTTTTTTCAAAAATAATCAACGGAATTTTTATTTTGCGAAAATAAGCACCCGTCGCCCCAATATGGGGCGATAGGTACCTGAATGCAAAAAATGCAATTGCGAAAATGGACACATAAAGGAGTAGATTTATCAACATTTTTTGCATCCAGGTGCCTATTGTCCCAATATAGGGCGATAGCCAAATATTAGGACGACGGGTGCCTATTTTCGCAAAATAAAAATTCCGTTGATTATTTTGAAAAAAAAGATTTAAAATAAATATTAAATAAAAATAAATTCCATACCCTTTCGGGTGAATAGCATCTCTCTTGTTTTACCTTGCTTAATTCTATGCACCGAGTTGGAGATATCCCGCCAGATTATATATATATATAGAGAGAGAGAGAGGATTGCTAGTGTACTATCGATAGTATAGATCCTTCGTGCTATAGCGTTGTGTTTGCAAAATTCGAAGACGAAATTGTTGATCCAAACCGTGCATTATGTTCATCTCATTGAAATCTCACTACCCACCAAAATTTATATTTTTTGAATTTTTTTATTCTATTTATTTTGTATTTTTCAAAATCCACGATCTAATTAGTTGTGGGGCGTCCAATGAAGCTGGTTTTGAAAAATACAAAATAAATAGGAGAAAAAATTCAAAAAATATAAAATTTGGTGGGTAGTGAGATTTCAATGAGATGAACATAATGCACGGTTTGGATCAACAACTTCGACTTTGAATTTTGCAAACACAGCGCTATAGCACAGAAGATCTGTACTATCGATAGTACACTAGCAATCCTCTCTCTCTCTCTATATATATATATATACACACACACAGGCTTTTTAAACTCACAATCGATTATGCTAAGGACTCATTCTCTATAGGCCTGCAAATGACTCGAGTTTGAGCGAGCCTTTACTACAACAAAATGTATAATACTATCTCTTCATCTAGATCGATTCCTAACTTTTGAAAAAAAAACGGATAGTAATAGATAATTCGGTGTGGACGAGAAATATGGTGCAAAAAACACTATCGGTCTAACTTCAGAACCGATAATGATAACCATCATCAACACTATCAGTTCTCATATTAGAACCGAAAATAATTGTTTATACCAAAATTTGGCATATATATGGAAGTATCGGCCAATTAGAGCATAAGGGAGTTTGGATGGTGCACGATGGAGGTTATTTGGAAACAGGATTCCGTTTAGGAAATCATGGCCGATACGAACTCTTGTTGCCGTGTCAAAGGAGGACTCGAAACGACCAAGGTGTATAAAAGTGAGCTCAGGCTAGGGTAAAAGGGTACAACAACCACAATCGTATACACCGGGTTTTCATTACTCTTATTTTCTTGTAATAAGCTTTCCTCTGTAAGTCGACGAGATCAATAAAGAGTTGTGCATCGCCGATTTGTTGGTCTTATCGATTTCGCTCCAGGTTTGGTTCACTTTGTTCTGTTGCGCATCGCCTCTAAAAGCTAATCGGCCTTTCACCCTCGAATTAGCCTTAATCAGCTAATCTAATTACCCCCTAATTGGCCTATAGCCGATTAGAGTTACGCCGATAACTACTCGATATCGGCTTCGCTTGATTTCACGACTTTTACCTTATCGATTGAAGGGTCAAATCGATTGGCACGCTTGAACCAGGTGTTCGACCGGTGTGTTTGAAGCCGAAAACCCTACTTCAAGTTTTCGGCATCAACATACTTTTGGCACGCCCGGTGGGACCCATCGATAAAGATGGCCGCAGGAAAATCCCTTCCGCCAGCCAACGTCAACGTCGATGCCATCATTAGGGGTGAAAACGGGATGGATATTTCCCGCCCGATCCGGGTCTGAATCCGGGAAAAACCGGATCCGGGAGAATGATTTTATATCCGGTCGGATCCGGATCGGATCCGGATATTTAAATACGGATACGGATACGGATTCGGGACATCAAATATCCGTCGGATCCGGATAGTTCCCGTATTTAATCCGGATACTACCCATATTTCTATCCGGATATCCGGCAGGCATTCATCTATTCCTCTTATCCTCCCTCTGTTCCTTAAATTCAGTCAGTCAATCTCAATCCTCAGTCTCCTCCTTCCTTCCTCAGGGCCCGCCGCCGCCGCCCAGATCCACGCCGCCTTCTCCTCCAGCTCGATCTCCAGCCCTCCTCGATCTCCTCCAGCTCGAACCCGCGCTGCTGCTTCCGGTACACCGCGCCGCAGCTCGTCGACGCCGTCCTCACCGCAGCTCGAACCCTAGCAGCCCGCGCCGCGGCTCGTGGATGCCGCCCTCATGGCCTCGCCCCTCGTCCTTGCGAGCCTTGCCGGCGTTGCCGCGCTTCCCGCCCCCGAAGCAGCAGCAGCACTGGTCCATGAGGTCCACGACAGCCAGCAGTTGCACATCATCTTGGGCCTCTTCTGATCTTCTCCGGCCGCAAATCCCGTCCAGCCCTAGGTACACTAGCTAAAAATCATGTCCTTTTGGGTATGTTCTTCTGCTCTACCCGCTCAAATTTTTACTTACTGACAGGATTAGGATTAGGAGACATCTTGAAGGCTAAGGTGGAAAGGAAGATGAACAAAACTTCATTAGCTGTCGCATCATCCTCAAAAGCACGAGCATGATTTCCAAACTCATCTGGAAAGGACAATGAACCTGAATGTTTGTTTAGCACTTCAGGACTACATTGATTGCCACAGGTATCTGAAATATTAGAATTTGATTGCTGTGTTAGTCCTAGTGGTGAAGTTGAGTGATTGGGTTCATTTTCATCAGGGTTGTCTTTTAATATATCCAACATTGTATTAGTTATGCTGGCTTTCAGTTCAATTGACCCTTCCACTCATTTTCTGGTAATTGCTCAATTCTAGGGTTCATGGACAGTTTGTATTAGATATTCTTGAACTACTACAAAGTTCTCCTTTGCAACAGCAAGTAGATGCCTTTACCCATGTTAGTTATCCATCTTTCTATTGCGCGTCTATGTGATAATGTTTCAAGTGTTGACATGTTACGCTGATTTTGGTGTTTCCCTGTATGAGAGACCTAATAATTGTTCATGACATAGTAATCTCTATAAAAAAATTAAAAGATAATTTGGTGATCCCTGATATGGACATAGTTATGTATGTACTTGTGTTGAAAAGTTCATTGGTTCATGTGAATATTGTATGGTTCATGTATTTTTTTGCCTTGCATACTATCCGACTATATTATCCGTTTCCGATCCGTATCCGTCATGTATCCGTCCCGCATCCGAATCCGAACTACTCCGAATTCGTATCCGTATCCGGTCTATCCGTATCCGTCATGTATCCGTCCCGCATCCGAATCCGAACTACTCCGAATTCGTATCCGTATCCGGTCTATCCGTATCCGACTCCGAATCTGGGATAATAATATGGGTTAGGATACGGGACAAGCAATATCCGACCGAATCCGACCCGTTTTCACCCCTAGCCATCATCATCCCTACTTTGGACGATTTGACTCCAGAACAACACAAAGAGATAGAAGACAGAAAGGCCGCACTGGAGGAGATGATGTTGGGATGCTATCAAAAAACCCGATGAGGCGTCACCCAAAAGACTGCTCTCCCAACTCTCAACCCTATCGGCGATGCCTGCATCTCAATTGATTCGGTAAGCCAATATATGCCAGCCCAAGTTGAGTTATCTATCATGATTGAGCAATCTATACATCACGCACTAGTCAACCAGTCATCGGCCTTGGTTACAACGTTGAAGCTGATGATTGAGAATAGTGTTAAAATGATTGCTCAGGAGTTAGCTTCATCTGGGGGTCTGCTAGATCCGTTACAGCCTCTCCCATCATATCCTGTCTACTCAGTAGTGCAAAACACCGGCACGGTAAAAGGGTCAGCTTCAATACCTTCGGCAATGCGGACCCAACCCACTGTGTTAGCCCTAAATGCCCGATCGGATGGGATTATGCATTATCACGCGTACACTAATGCGGCAAAGTTGGGTGCAGCAAACCTACCACCAACGCCACCGGCTAGCGCTTTCGTCGAATCGGCCCCTCGGCCAGTCGAAACAAATAGAGATCCTCAATTCCAAGGGACTATTCCGCCAAGGAACCCAGCCCCCCATAAGGTGGTAACGTACGCCGAACCCTTTGCTCCTTTGCCTGAATTGTCGGTCGTAAAAAATGATAATTATGATCAATTGCTTCGGCACCAACTGGTACGAACTAGCCGACAACCCGAGTTCACACTCGGGGGGCAGGATGCCAGCCATTACAATTGGCATAGCCCAGGTGCTACATCGGCCAATAACATTAATTGGGCCGATCAGATTTCTGCCATATTGAGATATCAATTCGGCTTATAGCCCAAAGGGAAGGTAATCGGCTATAAGAAGTCGTACCCAGATTACATAGATCACATGCCATATCCACACAATTATAGGATCCCTGACTTTTCCAAGTTCTCAGGGGACGATTCCGTAACCACCCTTGAGCACGTCGGACGGTTCATTGCCCAGTGCGGTGAGGCAGCTCAATCCAACGGGCTGAAGATTAGATTGTTTCCCTTATCTTTGTTGGGGACTGCCTTCACATGGTTTACAAACTTTCCCCCAAATTTGGTCCACATTTGGAACGATTTGGAAAGCCGATTTCATGAATATTTCTTTTTTGGTAGCCCTGAGCTTAGAATCTCAGACCTAAGTGCAGTCCGACAGAAGTTTTGCGAATCTGTCGTAGATTATATCAAGAGATTTAGGGATGTAAGAAATCAGTGTTTTAGTGTCACGCTACCTGATTATCAAATAGCCGATTTAGCACTCCAAGGATTGTTTCCGCCACTTAAGGAGAAATTTGTTGGGCAGGAGTTCTCCGATTTAGGTCACCTTCTTCACCGTATATCGGCACAAGAAAGCCAATATTCTGACACTAAGGGGTTTAAAGATAGGTTTAGGGTGAATAGAAATGAAAAGGCCAAAGTAAATATGGTCGATTGTAGCTCCAGCGAAACCTCTGAAGACGACGAAGCTGGCGTAAACAAAGCCGAGTGGACGAAGGGGCCTAAAATGTCATTTGTCTGCTCATGGCTCAAACCGACAAAAAATAAGTTGGAAGTTAAATACGCCTTTGATGTGTCCAAATGTGATCGAATATTTGATTTGCTGCTACAAAAGAAGCTGATACGGTTACCAGAAGGGCATGTCATCCCGTCGGCTGACGAGATAAAAAAACAGAGATATTGCAAGTGGCATCACTCTTTTTCACATAACAATAATGATTGTAATATTTTCCGTTAGCAGGTACAGTCGGCTATCGAGGACGGATGGCTGAAGTTTGCAGAAGAGCCGGCCATGCAAGTGGATGTGAATTCTTTTCCCATTAGCATAGTTCAATGATCATGCAAAGGAAAGGAGCCCATGAACGTTGACACTGAACCGACACGGTAGGCCAATGTCCAATTGAACGCCAACGGGGATGAAACGCTACAAATAACAATCGGCTCAATACAAATAGAAGCCGACCGAGATGGTTGGAACTCAAGAACTGTCAAACCAAAGGGAAGGTTGCAAGTCGGGCAATGGTACAAGGCTGAGAGGCCCCCTCCCAGGAGACCGGCGATTAGACCTAAGCCAACCTTCTTTCAGCTCCTGGAAAAATATGAAAGAATGAGCTATTGGCAAAAGCAGCATCCTCATCGGCCGAGTAACCTGTATTGGGCAGACGATGAAGAGGCGGCTCATCGGTGATGCCCCTTTTGGCATTTCTACTGGGAAAGGAGAATGGCATTGCTGACGGTGTGATCGTGCCCAATGCAACACCCTGAAAGTGATTGACCAAGACGGTCGGTCAAGGAAAGATTGTCTAGACTAGTACATAGTCGGCTAGGGCTAGAGAATAAAAGGCCGATCCAAGAAAGACTGTCTACACCAAATCAAGACGAGTCCTCTGAAGCTCCAAAGTCTTCGGGATTCATCGGCGAAACTAGAAATCTAGCCAGAAAAATCCAAAAGCCGACCGAATCTAAGATGAGATGGTGCCCCTCAGGTCTTAGCCAATCCCACCGTAGATGACTACAACGCTTGAAAAGATGAGGGAAGCTGAATAGGAAAAGGACAGAGATCGGATATTTAACGAGTTGCAACCAGTACAGGCCATAAAATAAGAGTGGAGGAGGAAAAATCAGATCAAAGAGGATTCAAATCAATTGGTCGATTCCATATCACCAATGATTCGGGATGATACTCCTCCCATGGACATCAATATGGTGTTCACCCTGTCGGCCGAATTTAGGACTGAAACTAAATCAGCCAAATAAGCATTTGCCTAATTATGTCTCGGTGCACAGGACGCTGTGTTTGAGAAGCCCCAGGACATGCATCGGCATTTAAAGCCGCTGTATCTTAAGGGTCATATCAAATTAGGTAAGTTCGATGAAGATTTTATCAAAACAAACATGTTGTTAAATGACTTTACGGGCGACCCCACCGAAGCAAAAGGAGCAATGGTCACAGAGCTAACGATCGGCGGTAAGACTTTGCCGACCGCATTTTTCGTGATTAAAGCCAAAGGAAATTACAGCGTACTCCTCGGACGAGATTAGATCCATGTTAACTTTTGCATCCCATCGACCATTCATGTGTAGACTTTAGAGATCTAAATAAAGTTACACCAAAAGATGGATACCCAATGCCTACAACCGATATGCTTATTGATACTGCGTCGGGTAATAAGATTATTAGTTTTCTCGATGGGAATGCCAGGTATAATCAAATATTCATGGCAGAGGTTGACGTGCCTAAAACAGCTTTCAGATGTCCGGGAGCTCTAGGCTTTATGAGTGGACTGTTATGACTTTCGGCTTAAAAAATGTTGGCTCCACATGTCAATGTGCTATGAATTTGATCTTTCATAACTTAATCGGCCATATTGTTGAAATATATATCGACGACGTCGTTGTAAAATCCAAAGACAATTGGCAACACTTGGCCGATTTGGAGAAAGTATTTCAAAGCACAAGGGCACATGGGCTGAAAATGAACCCTCTCAAATGTGCATTCTGAGTGTCGGCTGGGCAATTCCTTGGGTTCATGGTACATGAAAGGGGAATCGAAGTTAACCAAGAAAAGGTAAAAGACGTAGCCGACACCAAACCACCGACGAATAAAAATGAGCTGCAAAAATTGGTCAGCAAGATTAATTATCTATGAAGATTTATTTCAAATCTGTCCGGGTGAATCCGAGCCTTTACCCCATTAATGAAATTGAAAAATGATCAAGAATTCATATGGGGAGCTAACCAGCAAAAGGCCTTTGATGATATCAAGGAGTACCTGATGAAACCTCTAATCCTGGTCGCACCAAAGAAAGGGATACCATTCAAGTTATACATATCGGCGGAAGAAGAAACTATCGGAGCAATTTTGGCACATGAAGCTGGCGGAAAAGAACAGGTGATTTTCTATTTAAGTCGATGGCTTCTGGATACTGAGATCAGGTTTGCCCTTGCAGAAAAGTTGTGTTTGTCCCTCTACTTCGCTTGCACGAAGTTAATGCATTATATTTTGGCATCGACATGCACTATAGTATGTAGAACCGACATCATCAAATACATGTTGTCTGCACCAATTTTACATGACTTGGTAAGTGGGCATACGCCTTAACCGAGTTCGACCTAGCGTACGAACCAGCTAAAGCCGTTAAAGGGCATGTTTGATGGGTTTTAAGCATGGAAAACAAAAATTTTTCCTACGAATGCAACCAAACACCAAGATCATATCTAGGAGATGCATGCAAACGGTTTCAGAAGGACTCTCCCTCGTAGACCGAAAGTGGTAATAACGTTCCCGCAAACAAACGTGGTTGAAGTAGAGGTACACGCCCGACTTCAAAGTCGCGAAGATGAGCGCCACAAACGGCAGCGCCTCCGTACTTGGTCACACGTACGGAACAACGACGACCTCCAATCCCTCGATCCGTGGGCAGCGGAAGTAGAGGATCCACGGAAACTCCAACAACACTACGACTTAGTGGTGGTGGTGGAGAAACTATTTCAGCGGCGCTTAAGCCAAGCTACTGCTTGAAAGGTGGAACAGCAGGAGGAGGGAGAAAGGACCAACCAAAGGGTTATGGAGATTAGTCCATGAGAGAGGAGCTCCACCCTCCCTTTTATAGGAGTGAGTGGACTCTCCATTCTCTCCATGTGAATGGACTCTCCATTCTCTTCATGTGAATGGACTCTTCATTAAATAAATAAACAATTTTATTTCTGTTATTTTAATATTTGTTAATTCTTTTAATTAACAAAAATTAACACATACCCCCTTGAACTATTCCGATATCCCGAAACTATTCCGGTGCTGTCCAAACTTTTCTCCTGTTCGTATCCACTCAAAAGCGTCGATGAACCTTAAGTGTGTCACCCTACGGTTCGTGAATAAAATGGACATGATCAAGACACCTCTCGATCAATAATCATCGGCGGGATACGGAGATCCATAATGACTCCCACTTACTCAACGATGAACTAGTGATCGTGTAAACCAAAAACAACATAACCAATTCCTTTTGTCTCGCGATATATTACTTATCCGGGATCCGATCATTGGTATCAACTATACCTAGTTCGATCCCGCTACCGACAAGTACTCTTTACTCGTTCCGTGATATGACATTCTTGTGACCTAGTCACGTGCTTGCAAGCGATGTCAATGTGATATCACCGAGAGGGCCCAGAGTATATCTCTCCGTCATCTGGATGGACAAATCCCACTCTTGATGCATGAGCCTCAACTAATACTTTCATAGTACCCAAATCCATCTTTATAGTCACCGTGTTACGGAGTGACGTTTGATGTCATCAAAGTACTCTTCCGGAGTTAGTGATCGACATCATCTCATGGTCTAAGGAAAAGAGCTATTTTGTATATGTTCAAGACAAAGCAACAAACTTTAATGACTTGATCGAATTTGCTATACCAACTTGGGTGTGTGTTCATCACATCATTCTTCTAATAATGTGACCCGTTATTAACAACATCCAATGTTCATGATCGTGAAACCTTGATCATCGGTTAATCAACGAGCTAGTTTAAAAGAGAGGCTTTACTAGGAACCTTTTTGTTTATTAAACACACATGTATCAACGTTTCCGGTTAATACAATTTTAGCATGAGAAATAAACATCTATTATAAACATGGAATAAGATAATAAACAATTTATTATTGCCTCTCGGGCATATTCCCTTCAGTCTCCCACTTGCACTAGAGTCAATAATCTAGATTACATTGTGATGAATCTAACACCCATTGAGTTCGTGTCGATCATGTTTTGCCCTTGGGAGAGCTTTAGTCAACGCGTCTGCCACATTCAGATCCATGTGCACTTTGCAAATCTTTACATCGCCATCCTTGACATGTTCATGGATGGAGTGAAACCGGCGATTAATATGCTTGGAATTCTTGTGTGACTTTGGTTCTTTAGCATTGGCTATGGCACCATTGTTGTCACAATAGATAACCATTGGGTCCAACGCACTCGGAACCACACCCAGTTCGGATATGAACATCTTCATCCAAATCGCTTCCTCGCCGCTTACGAATCAGCAACATAATCCGCCTCTGTTGAAGATCCCGCCACCACAGATTGCTTGGAACTCCTCCAGCTCACTGCTCCTCCATTCATTTCAAAAATATACCCGGTTTGTGACTTAGAGTCATCCGGATCAGTGTCGAAACTAGCGTCGACGTAACATTTTGCGATGAGCTCTTCTTCACCACCATATATGAGAAACATATCCTTAGTTCTTCTTAAGTACTTAAAGATATTCTTGACCGCTGTCCAGTGTTCCAAACCTGGATCAGATTGGTACCTGCTAGTCAAACTAATAGCATGTGCCACATCCGGTCTTGTACACAACATAGCATACATGATAGAGCCTATGGTTGAAGCATAGGGAATCTTATTCATTACTTCTCTATCTTCGGCTATAGCTGGACTCTGAGTCTTACTCAACGTCTTGCCTTGCAACATAGGTAAGAACCCTTTCTTACTTTCGTCCATTCTAAACTTCTTTAGAATCTTGTCAAGGTATGTACTTTGCGATAACCCAATCAAGCGTCTCGATCTATCTCTATAGATTTTGATGCCTAAAATATACGCCGCTTCACCAAGGTCCTTCATTGAAAACTTACTGTTTAAGTAATCTTTTACGCTTTTCAAAAGTTCTATATCATTTCCAATCAACAATATTTCATCCACATATAATATCAGAAATGCTATAGAGCTCCCACTCACTTTCTTGTAAATACAAGCTTCTCCGTAAGTTTGGACAAATCCAAAACCTTTGATTACCTCATCAAAACGGAGATTCCAACTTCGTGATGCTTGCTTCAGTCCATAAATGGATTGCTGAAGTTTGCATACCTTATCAGCATCCTTAGGATCAACAAAACCTTTGGGTTGTATCATATACAACTCTTCCTCAATGTTTCCATTAAGGAACGCGGTTTTTACATCCATCTGCCAGATTTCATAATCGAAAAATGCAGCAATTGCTAACATAATCCTAACAGACTTTAGCATCGCTACGGGTGAGAAAGTCTCATCGTAGTCAACTCCTTGAATTTGTCGAAAACCCTTTGCGACAAGTCGAGCTTTATAGACGGTCACATTACCATCAGCGTCTATTTCCTTTTGAAAATCCATTTGTTCTCAACGGCCTTACGGTCATTGGGTAGGTCCACCAAAGTCCATACTTGGTTTTCATACATGGATCCCATTTCGGATTTCATGGCTTCTAGCCATTTGTCGGAATCTGGGCTCATCATCGCTTCATCATACGTCGCAGGGTCATCATTCTCAATTACCATAACATTCATAGTAGAAACATAAAAATCAGGAGCATTACGTGCTCTTGTTGACCTGCGAGGTGTGGTAGTGTTCTCTTTCGGAGTTTCATGATCCTCATCATTAGTTCCCTTTTCATCTGGTGAAGTCAACTCCGAAACAACTTCCCGCCATCGCACTTGCCATTCTATGAAGAGAAGGTTCAAAACCTCGTTGAGTTCTACCTTCCTACTACTCACACCTTTCGAGAGAAACTCTTTCTCCAAAAAGGATCCATTCTTGGCAACGAAAACCTTGCCCTCGGATCTGTGATAGAAGGTGTACCCAATTGTTTCTTTAGGGTATCCTATGAAGACGCATTTTTCCGCTTTGGGTTCGAGTTTATCAGGTTGAAGTTTCTTCACATAAACATCGCATCCCCAAACTTTTAGAAATGACAGCTTAGGTTTGTTGCCAAACCATAATTCATACGGTGTCGTTTCAACGGATTTAGATGGTGCCCTATTTAAAGTGAATGCAGCTGTTTCTAGTGCATGACCCCAAAATGATAGTGGCAAATCTGTAAGGGACATCATAGATCGAACCATATCCAATAAAGTACGATTACGACGCTCGGATACACCATTACGCTGTGGTGTTCCAGCAGGAGTGAGTTGTGAAACTATTCCACATTGTCTCATGTGTGTGCCAAACTCGTAACTAAGATACTCTCCTCCACGATCGGATCGTAGAAATTTGATCTTTCTATTACGATGATTTTCTACTTCACTCTGAAATTCTTTGAACTTTTCAAATGTTTCAGACTTGTATTTCATTAAGTAAATATATCCATATCTACTCAAATCATCCGTGAAAGTAACGAAGTAACGATATCCACCACGCGCTGACACACTCATTGGACCACACACATCGGTATGTATGATTTCCAATAAGTCGGTTGCCCGCTCCATTGTACCGGAAAACGGGGTTCTAGTCATCTTGCCCATGAGGCATGGTTCACATGTCTCAAATGATTCATAATCAAGTGATTCTAGTAGTCCATCAGAATGGAGCTTCTTCATGCGTTTAACACCAATATGACATAAGCGGCAATGCCACATATATGCAGCAATATCATCATTCAACTTAATTCTTTTGGCATTCACATTATGAACATGTGTACTATTATTATCATGATTCAAAATAAATAAACCATTCTTCTCAGGTGCATGACCATAAAAGATATTATTCATATAAATTGAACAACCATTGTTCTCAAACTTGAATGAATAACCGTCTCGCATTAAACAAGATCCAGATATGATGTTCATGCTCAACGCAGGCACCAAATAACAATTATTTAGGTTCATAACTAATCCTGATGGTAATTGGATAGGTAGCGTCCCGACGGCGATCACATCAACCTTTGATCCATTGCCGACGCGCATCATCACCTCATCCCTTGCTAGTTGTCGCTTTGTTCCTTAGCTCTGCTTTCGAGTTACATATGTTAGCAACCGAACCAAGATCAAATACCCAGCGCCATCATGCGAGTACTAGTAAGGTACACATCAATAACATGTATATCATATATACCTTTGTTCACATTCCCGCCCTTCTTATCACCAGATATTTTGGGCGCTTGCGCTTCCAAAGTGCTCAAAGGTGCCCTTGCAGTAAAAACATTCAGTATCTAACTTAGGGCCAGCCTTGGTCTTCTTCTCAGATGTGACAACAGACTTGCCCTTCTTCTTGAAGTTACCCTTAGCCTTGCCTTTCTTGCCATTCTTCTTGAAATTGGTGGTCTTATGGACCATCAACACTTGATGTTCCTTCTTGATCTCTACTTCAGCAGTTTTCCAAAGATTGATGTAAGCTCGGGAGAGACTTCTTCATGCCCTGCATGTTGTAGTTCATCACAAAGCTCTTGTAGCTTGGTGGCGTAGGATCGGAGAACACGATGAATTCCTAGCTCAATGGGGATCGTTATTCCCAAAGCTATGAGTTTATCAGCGCATCTGCACATTTTGAGTACGTGCTCACTAACGGAGCTGTTTTCCTCCATCATGCAGCTAAAGAACTTTTCTGAAGCTTCATAACTCTCATCGCAGCATGGGTGTCGAAAATCATTTTCAACTCTCCCATTGTATCAAAAGCATTCTTTGTGCTCGAAACGTTTTCGCAGCTCAGGCTCAAGGCCGTACAAAATGCCGCAGTGAACTAAACTGTGGTCCTCCTTGTGAGTCAAGAAAACATTTTTCTCCTCCTCGGGGGCATCATCAGCAGGCGGGGCACCCAGCGGCGCATCAAGCACATAGCTCCTTTGAGCAAATACCGAGGAGAATCCTCATGTTAAGGGCCTAGTTGGTAAAGTTCCTACCGTTGGTGGCTAGTTTCTCTTTCTCCATGAACAGATTGAAATTGAAAGTAGGTGGTGCCATCTACAACGTATTTGCAAAGTTACTTAGACTAAGTTCATAATAGATTAAGTTCAAGTTTAATTCAAAATTACTACGAGAACTCCCACTCAAAAACAACATCCCTCTAGTCATCTTTAGTGATTACACGAACCAAATTCACTATACCGAAACCGATCATCACGTGAGACGGCATAGTTTCAAAGGCGAACATCAATATGTTCATCATATCATCCATATGACTCATGCTTTACCTTTCGGTTCGTGTTCCGAGGCCATGTCTGTACATGCTAGGCTCGCCAAGTAGAACCAAAGTATTTGCTTGTGTAAATCTGGCTTACACCCGTTGTATGCGAACGTAGAGTCTATCACACCCGATCATCACGTGGTGCTTCGAAACGACGAACTTTCTTAACGGTGCATACTATGGAAGAACACATTATTATCTTGATATTAAGTTGAAGGTATCATCTTATAGTGCTAACGACGCGATCACATCCAAGCAAAATAAGATGCATAAAAAGGATTAACATCACATGCATGAATAATGTGATATGATATGGTCCTTCTAGCACTTGATCTCCATCTTGTGCGTCATGGTATGATCTCCATCATTCCACCAGCGTGGCACCAAGGTCCATGGTGCTTCCATCTTGATTGTCTTCCTCCATTACAATATATCACATGGACATATACTTAGCACGCAGGCCATAAAAGAAAAGACAACCAAATGGCTCCTGCCGGTTGTTTAAATTTACAATAAATCTTATTTCATACAACAATCTTTATATCAATGACCATATCACATCACATGCCCTGCAAAAACAAGTTAGACGCCTCTAATTTATTTTTTTTCATATTTTACGCGGTTTTGGGCTTTCTAGGAAAGAACCGTTCTTACCTATGAACAAGAACCACAACGGTGATAAAAACATTATTAGCAAACCGTTGTAAATTAGATCATGACTACAGTAGGATAAACTGACACCCGCAAAGCCACTTATGCAAAGCAAGTTGCATGTCGAGCGTGGAACAAGTCTCATGTGCGAGGACATGTAAGGTTAGTCCGGACCGCTTCAAATCCCACTATGCCACCATGATCCAAAAAACACGAAAGTATGCAATAACATGATCATCAACGCCCACATCCATATGTGTTTTAACCGTACATAACATCTACGCATAGACACGGCTCTGATACCACTGATGGGTTTTAAGCATGGAAAACAAAATTTTTTCCTACGAATGCAACCAAACACCAAGATCATATCTAGGAGATGCATGCAAACGGTTTCAGAAGGACTCACCCTCGTAGACCGAAAGCGGTAATAACGTTCCCGCAAACAAACGTGGTTGAAGTAGAGGTACACGCCCGACTTCAAAGTCGCGAAGATGAGCGCCACAAATGGCAGCGCCTCGCATTTCTTGGTCACACGTGAACAACGGCGACCTCCAATCCCTCGATCCGGGGCAGCGAAAGTAGAGGATCCACGGGAAACTCCAACAACACTACGACTTAGTGGTGGTGGTGGAGAAACTATTTCAGCAGCGCTTCGCTTAAGCTACTGCTTGAAAGGTGGAACAGCAGGAGGAGGGAGAAAGGACCAACCAAAGGGTTATGGAGATTAGTCCATGAGAGAGGAGCTCCACCCTCCCTTTTATAGGAGTGAGTGGACTCTCCATTCTCTCCATGTGAATGGACTCTCCATTCTCTTCATGTGAATGGACTCTCCATTAAATAAATAAACAATTTTATTTCTGTTATTTTAATATTTGTTAATTCTTTTAATTAACAAAAATTAACACATACCCCCTTGAACTATTCCGATATCCCGAAACTATTCCGGTGCTGTCCAAACTTTTCTCCGGTGTTCCGTATCCACTCAAAAGCGTCGATGAACCTTAAGTGTGTCACCCTACGGTTTGTGAATAAAATGGACATGATCAAGACACCTCTCTGATCAATAATCATCTGCGGGATCTGGAGATCCATAATGACTCCCACTTACTCAACGATGAACTAGTGATCGTGTGAACCAAAAACAACATAACCAATTCCTTTTGTCTCGCGATATATTACTTATCCGGGATCCGATCATTGGTATCAACTATACCTAGTTCGATCCCGTTACCGACAAGTACTCTTTACTCGTTCTGTGATATGACATTCTTGTGACGTAGTCACGTGCTTGCAAGCGATGTCAATGTGATATCACCGAGAAGGCCCAGAGTATATCTCTCCGTCATCTGGATGGACAAATCCCACTCTTGATGCATGAGCCTCAACTAATACTTTCATAGTACCCAAATCCATCTTTATAGTCACCGTGTTACGGAGTGACGTTTGATGTCATCAAAGTACTCTTCCGGTGTTAGTGATTGACATCATCTCATGGTCTAAGGAAAAGAGCTATTTTGTATATGTTCAGTACAGCAACAAACTTTAATGACTTGATCGAATTTGCTATACCAACTTGGGTGTGTGTTCATCACATCATTCTTCTAATAATGTGACCCCGTTATTAACAACATCCAATGTTCATGATCAGGAAACCTTGATCATCAGTTAATCAACGAGCTAGTTTAAAAGAGAGGCTTTACTAGGAACCTTTTTGTTTATTAAACACACATGTATCAACGTTTCCGGTTAATACAATTTTAGCATGAGAAATAAACATCTATTATAAACATGGAATAAGATAATAAACAATTTATTATTGCCTCTCGGGCATATTCCCTTCAATGTTGTGGCCGATTTCATCACAAGAAGCAATACCCTAACCAGGATAGTCGATGTCGTTCCCTGGCAATTGTATTTTGATGGATCGTTATGCCAGGAAGGCGAAGGCATCGGCATAGTATTAATTTCGCCAAAGGGGCAGGTATTTGATTTTGCATATCGGCTCAATAGCCGATGCTCCAATAACCAAGCAGAGTACGAGGCCTTGCTCAAAGGACTTCAGCTGCTGGAAAGCATCGGAGTAAGCGACATAGAGGCTTTTAGGGATTCCTCGTTGATTGTGCAACAAATCAAAAAAGAGTTTTGGTGCAATGATGAAGTGCTATCACAATACCTAGAGTAGTGCCTAAACTCTATCGGATCATTTGCAACATTCACCATCAAGCATATTCCAAGGGAATCAAACGATAGAGCTAACCAACTAGCGCAAAAAGCATTAGGCTATACAAGCTGTAGCCGATACAAAGAAGTCGAATCGGTTGACATAGCGGTCGGTAATGTGTGCCGATACCATCGATTGGAGGACGGAGATTAAAGGCTATCTAATGGATCCGTCCAGGCCGACTGAACGAAACATTTGGCAAAAAGCATTAAGGTATGTTGTACTGGAAGATGAGTTATATTTTCGGACAATGGAGGGATTGTTGTTGAGATGCCTCAGAGCCGATGAAGCCAAGGTAGCAATGGGCGAAGTTCACGAAGGGATTTGCGGGTCTCATCAATCGACTAATAAAATGAAGTGTATGCTGACACAAACAGGATACGATGTTGGAAGATTGTTTCCAATATTATAAGGGGTGTCAGATGTGCCAAAATTCAGGAATGTGCAACTCACGCCAGCATCGGCCTTACACCCTGTTATCAAGCCATGGCCATTCAAAGGGTGGGGAATTGATGTAATCGGCCAAACATTACCTGCGTCAAGCAAAGGCCACAAGTTTATCCTGGCGGCAACGGACAATTTCTCAAAGTGGGTGGAGTTTGTGCCACTTAAAAGGGTTACTAGTATGGAGGTGATCAACTTTGTCAACGAACACATTGTCCATCGGTTTGGTATTCCACAAACCATTACGACTGATCAAGGAACTGTGTTCACGTCCAAAGAATTTTAGGATTTTGTAGGAAGCTTGGGTATCAAATTGCTTAATTCCTCGCCATATTACGCCCAAGCCAATGGACAAGCAGAGTCATCCAACAAAATTTTAATCAAGTTGATAAAAAGGAAAATCGATGAAAAACTGAGAAACTGGCATTCAGCATTATCAGAGTCACTATGGGCGTATAGGCTTGCATGCCATTGGTCAACCAAATTATCCCCCTTTCAATTGGTATATGGACACAAAGTCGTTTTGCCCATAGAAATTAACATCGAATCTATGAGGGTGGCCAGACAAAATAACTTGTCGGCTAAGGAATATACAGACTTGATGCTCGATAACCTAGACGACTTAGCGGAATTAAGACTAGTTACGCTGGATCGGCTTAAAAAGAACAAGGAAAGGGTTGCTAGAGCATACAATAAAAGAGTTGTGCCAAAAACGTTCAGGGAAGCCGATTTGGTGTGAAAGACTATATTGCCGATCGGATCTAAGGAAAATTGATTTGGTAAATGGTCGCCAACATGGGAAGGGCCGTATCGGATAAATCGGCTTGTTGACGGGAACTCATATATACTTGTAACGTTCGAGGGGTCGGTGCTACCAAAGGCAGTCAATGAAAAATATCTGAAGGCGTACTACCCCAGCGTATGGGTCTGATCATGAATGTGTCAAATTGAGAATAAAAGATAATCAGTTAAAATAGCTGATTAAAGCATAATGCATTGATTAAGGGAAAACATCACGGAAATCAGTTAAATAGCCGATTAAAATAAAACATCATTTACAGAACTTAAATAAGTAGTAGAAAACATCCGATACTATCTTCAGCCAACAAAGTTCAAAGGACAACCATAGATTACAGCCCGGATCCAGGCAGCCTAGCCCGTAAAGCCGATAGCGCCGCTGCTGCCTTCGCAATAGTTTCCTGGATGCCAATTACAGTTTGATGGTCATCTTTGGCGCTACCAGGGACGCCGATCATTTTAGCGGACTGCTCTTTGACCTTGGCAACTACCTCACCAATATGCCGCTTCTGGTCTGCTAGGGAGTTAGCCGATTCAGTGAGTCGCACTTGACATTCAGCTAGTTGCTTAGTGAGTGCAGCCAACTTCTCCTCAAGCGACCTTTTGGCCGATTTGAGTTCTAGGATCTAGGCTTTAGCGGACTTGTGGCTGGAAGCATCTTAATCAAACTTCTATTTTTTTAGACTTTGCCTCAGCTACCAGCCTGTCCAGAGCCGTTGATAGGCTTGATGCGCCTCCCTCTGGGCTATTCTAGTTCTAGCAGCTGCTACCGCCTCCCTCTGGCCATCCAGATAACAGACGTCTAGAAGGGCCTTCATGGCTTCATGGGGGAGGTCGGCTTCAATCGCAGCCATGGCTGTCCGCAGTGGCTGTGTATCGGTTAAAAGCTTTGCTTCAGGTTGTGTAACCTCGAAGAAAAGGCGATCAAGCCGATCTTGCATGCTGGGCGCAGAAGTCACGACGACTGACGCTATGGCTGAAGCATCGATTATCTTGCGGATATCAACCGAGTAGTCGTCCATGGCCATCACCTCGGGATCGTCCAATTCGTCCAAGGTAAAGCCCAGAAGATCGGCTGGGTCCGTCGATGGCACCGGAGAGGTGGGCATGGCGGGCGTCGGAGGAGGAAGCACAACTAGGAGCATCGGAGAGAGAGTTGGTAGAATAGCTGATGAGGTGCCTTGGATATCGGCTAGGATTTCGGCTACCTGCATCGATGGTGATGGCTAATTCAAGAAGGTATGGTTAGTACAAGTCCAGACTTGAGTGTAAATGGAAGCTTCAAGAGATAAAAATTTACCCTAGTAGCCGATCCGCCCGGGGAAGATTCGGCACTCTACTCCGAGGGCTTGGAAGATTTCTTCACCGTTGACTTAGATGTTTTCGTTTTCTCTGGGAAACAAGATCGACCAAAATAAGTATCGACAAACGAATGAGAATAAGACTTATTTGTTGGGTTGAAGCAAGGCTTACTTGTCGGATGTTTTTTCTTGGCGATGTCCGGCAGGGATGGACTTTGTACGCCTAAGTTCCTGGATGAATAACCTGTGAGGCCTGTCGCTTGGCTCACCCTCTTCGCCAGTCGGCCACTGCCAGATGGGGCTAATGAAGTTTTGGGCTCGGCTAACTTCTTGCCGGTGTCCTTCATGGTCTTGTCCTGTGGAAAAGTGAGAGCTCGGTTAGTCAATGTAAGAGAAACATGTGAAAACAAGATTTGAAAAAAGGTTAGTACCTCTATGGCTATCGATGAGTTACTATAACTAGAAGAGCTATCACTCTCAGTATTGTCAGAAACCACTGTCGGCTCATGATAGTTAGGAAAAAATAGGGAAATAATGGCCGACGGAGTTCTATCCAGCATGAGGGCCTCTACCACAGAAGACCACCATGTAGAAAATTGACTTGCTCGACGAGAATTGAGAAGTGTGGAAGTCCCGTGATTTGGAGATCATCGGCTATTTCGAGGACAATCTCAGTGACCATCTTATTTGTCACCTTAGCCCTAGGCTGGAGTCGATCAAGGAGAGGTAGGCTAGGGATGACTTGGCCGAAACCCAATTGACGCGCATAAACCGTGGGATGGTAGAACTCATAGGAAGGCTGATAAGTCTGATTCCTCGTGCTCAAGCCGACGTGAAGGATACTAGGAGAGATAAAGAGCTTATACAGATCCAAAGTTGATTGGGGCATGGAAGAGCTGTCAGCGTCCAGCTGCAAAAATGAAGGGCATTGATAATCGGCTATGTCCCTATAGCTAAAGAAGTCCTATTAACTGAAGATGATATGGTCCAAGTTAAAAAAAAAGTCAGATGTTTATGCAATCCCGCTAGAGTTATTTTTGTCTCACCGATAGAACACATCATGAACTTCTCCCCTTGGGATCGGCTAGCTCTATATTTGAGAGTTGCTCCTTCAGGAGAGTCTTCTCGAGGGAATCCCGGGTCTTCCGAAGGATCAGAAATCAGCGATCGACTGAAGATGCGGTGCAGCCATATTTGTATGAAACACAGAGGACCCCTGATGTTGCCAATGACAAACTGGGTAAACCTAGAGAAAAGCCGACTGCGTATAATGTGCACCATCTGGTAGACAGTGCCCAACAAAATCTTCCCTAAAGCAAGCCGACGACCCTCTATTAGCTGCTCAGCTATCTGCTGGTATACTTGGGTTGGTCCGAGAGATGCTCCGCAGAATAAGTATCTATCCAACCATAGGTTAAGGAATGATGTATGCTCTTCGTCCGATACTGGCCCGTTCACCTTGTTGTTATGCTGGATATACTTATGCCACCCTGTGCCCTTGGATTGGATCAGTTTGTGCCTGGGTTTACCACTGAAAGTGAAAGTGCATCTAGGCCCCTTAAAAAGTTTTGGTGATTAATGATGACACAATTAAAGAGATCTAATGTTCTAACTAGAATTGATGCAGATAATTGAGAACATATTGCTTTCGGAATGCGATTGGACGCCCTTACAATTGTTCAAATTTGAAAAGACGACATCAAGACAAGAATTGTAATTTTTATATTTATTTGAGTCTTAAGGACAGTCGTACTATTAAGGGGGTACGCCGGGAAATCAATCTTAGGATGCTCATGTGCTCAAAGGTCCATCTTGCATTGGAGTTAGCACCTAAATACTTGCATTCTCCCAAAAATAGTTTTTCAAACCGAGCTGTCTAACCCGGAGTGTCCGAATGTTTTATCCGGAGTATCCGGATTGAGTCCGGAGTCTCCGGACAAAAGTCCCGGAGTCTCCGGACAAAAGTCCCAGAGTGTCCGGGTTACACCCTTCGTCCAAATGTGTTCTATAGCCTATCCGGAGTATCCGGATTAAAATGTCCAGATAGTTCGGACTGTTCGAAATAGAGGGCAACAGCTAGTTTTCCAAAAGACATATATAAGCCTCCTCCCTCTCCCAACGGCTAGAGATCATTTTAGAGCTCATTCATTGCAAAGTTCTAGCCTTCTCTCACTCATTCAATACACTCTTTAGAGCTCAAGCTTCCTCCTCCATTAATTTGTGTGTGGATTCAAATCTTTGTGAGGAAAGGAAGTAGATTCAAGTGCTAGGTGCATTCATTCCCACTTTTGAGCACTAGTTCATCCTTCAAGCGATTTCTTGGGGTATTGTTACTCTTGGAGGTTGAAGGTCTCCTAGACGACTAGGAGTTACCGGGAGCAACCAAGACTTGTGGTGTGCCCCGGTCGTTTGTGAAGGCAAGTCTCCCCTCCGATAAGGAAGAGACACTAAGTGAAGCCGGCGAGTGCATTTGTGCAACACCGGGAGGAAAGTGGGTTGAAAAAGACCCCGGCTCAAGTGTGACCGAGCCACCTCAACGGAGACGTAGGATTCCCTTCAAGAATCCGAACTTCGGTAAAAAATCGTGGTCTTCGCTCTTTCTTTATTCTCTAGCTAAGTTTGTGTTGCTTTGATCTTGTGGAGCCCCGATCTACTTGTGTCGTTTGTTTAGATCCAGATCTGTGCTTGCTTAAGGTACTTGTTTGTATTTAGAACCTTTTCATTCAAGTAGCTTGTTGATAATCTGAGTAGATTTATTTTCTTGTTCTGCTCGATCTGGTATATTCGGAGTATCCGGATAATTACCCCGGATCATCCGGACCATCCGGACAAATCATCTGGAGTCTCTGGGTTGACCTTCTCGGGTATATTTAATTCCGCTGCAAATTTTAAAACCGCCTATTCACCCCATCTAGGCGACACCTCTGGTCCGTTCAATTGGTATCAGAGCCAAATCTCCTTTGTTTTGGCTTAACCGCTTGGAGAACTTGAGATGTCGGACTTAAAAAAGATCACCGGAAGCCGCGGCCAAGATAAGGCCGCGGGTTCCGACAAAGGGGTAGAAATTCCTTTTGATTATTCCTCCTTTGGAGTATCAAGCTCCTCATCTTACGTTTCCGTGTCTTCCGGCCGAGCGCCTCACTTCGATGGCACTCGCTATGCCGCATGGAAACATAAGATGAATATGCACTTGAGATCACTTCACCCGTGTATTTGGAAGATTGTAGAAACAGGTTTCAAGCCCTCCGACCCAAATAATCTCACACCCGAAGAGGACAAGGCTCAACATTTCAATGACTTGGCTGTCAATGCCTTGTTCAATGCTTTGAGCGATACAGAGTTCAACCGGGTCGACGGTATAGATAATGCTAAGGCAATATGGGAAAGACTCATGGTCACTCATGAAGGAATATCTAGCGTCCGTGAGTCAAAGATTGAGCTAATCATTGGTGAGCTAAGCCGGTTCACCTTAGAAGATGGTGAGAGCTACACCAAGATGTTTGACCGGCTAATGGTTTTGGTGAATCAAGCAAAAGGTCTTGGATGCACCGAGTTATCCGGCAAGGTCGTTGTGAAGATCATACTCCGAGTGATCACTCCAACCAACCGCAACTTAGTTCAACTAATCTGAGATCGGCCGAACTTCGACACTCTCACGCCTCATGACATAATTGGCCGATTAATGATGGATGAAATGATGATTAAGGAGGCCGAAGTGGTTGAAGAACTCAAATCCGGGAAGAAGAAAGGAGTGGCTTTGAAAGCCGTCAAGGTTGTGCAAGAAGCCGAAGAGAGTTCTAGTGATGAAGAGTCAAGTGGTCCTTTGACAAATGAGGACATGGCCTTGCTTGTAAGAAGGTTCAACAAGTTTCTTAAGAAGAAGGGTTACAAGCCGGGAAGTCACTCCAAGAGCTATGGAAACAAGTCAAGAGGAAGGCACTCAACTCGTAAATGCTATGAATGCGGGGAACCCGGTCATTTAATTGCCGAGTGCCCACATAAAGAGAAGAAAGAAGACAAGCCCT
The DNA here is from genome assembly GCA_036346355.1 of Rhipidocladum racemiflorum. Classification (NCBI taxonomy): domain Eukaryota; kingdom Viridiplantae; phylum Streptophyta; class Magnoliopsida; order Poales; family Poaceae; genus Rhipidocladum; species Rhipidocladum racemiflorum. Next base: position 51,681,633 of record CM070589.1, read on the forward strand.
ACAAGAAGGACAAATACCGGGGCAATGACAAGGAAAAGAGAAAGAAGTTCAAGCATTACAAAAACAATGGTCATGCTCACATTGGAAAGGAGTGGGACTCCAACTCTGACTCCGACTCCGACTCCGACAATGAAGGAAGACTTGCTTCCGTTGCCATCGCTACTCCACCGACAAAGTCGAAGAGCCTCTTCGACACCTTAAGCGATGAAGATGAAGAAGCCCAAATGTGCCTTATGGCAAAAGGGCACAAGGTATCATCAAAAAATTCCATCCCTTCCATTGTTGATTATTGTTTAGATGATTGTGATGATGCTAGCGATGATGATGAGGTTGTATTCAAGTCCATGAATGACTTTGATATTCAAAAATTAAACTTTCTTCTTAAAGATATTGAAAAATTGGAGGAAGTTGTTGAACAAAAGGAGGCTACTCTCGAAGCTCAAGAGGATTTACTCATCAATGAAAAGGAGAAAAATCTTGAGCTAGAGAAGAGCCTCGCTCTTAAAAGAAAGAAAAATGTGACACTACGGAATGGTGTGACATTATTTAATGTGAATGTTAAGGCCAAAAACTTTATGAAATATGGTATTGGAGATTAAAACCATATGGTAGGAGGTTTAATAGCGTTTCTAGGCCGTTTTCGGGGTTTTAGGCCTTTCCGGGGGAGTTTGGGCCTAAAAGAGGGGGTTGTGGGCTTTGGTGGGATGGAGTAAGAGTCCATTTAGGACTAGGATTCAGGTTTGGGGCTGGTAAAAGGGGGGCTCCCCTGCCCCTTGTGCGCCCCACCCCTCCCATTGTGCACCCCCACCTCCTCCTCCCTTGCTTAGCCGCCCCACCTCCCTCTCCCTTGGCCGTGCGCCCCCTCTCCCTTGCCCCCTTTGCTCCCCACCTCTCCACCACCTCTCCTCCACCCCCTTACTGCCCTAGGGTGGCCTCCCCACCCCCTGCACCTCGAGGATCCATCCATTGGAGCGAGGAGCGAGGAGCGAGGAGCGAACCAGGAGGAGAACCATTCAGTTTTCGTGCGTTGGGCAAAGGTATGGCCATGGGAATCCTTGGGGTTGGTCTAGGTACTGTTATAAGGGTGTTTATCAAGTTTTTAGATCAATTGGTGGTGCTGGATTTGAGTAGATTGGATTAGATCTAGAAGTTGCCACGTTCTCTGTTTCGGGCAGCATGAGCAGTCGACCTAGGGTTTGGTTTTTCGCCAATTTAGAATCGGAATCTGGTCGTACGGATGTTGAAGAAGTTGTAGATAATTTCATTATCTTTCAGTGGATAAAAAGAACGTCCAATTCCGCCCAGCCGTTTGAAAGTTATGGTCATTTTACCGAGCGTATTAAAATCTGTGACGTGATTGGAACAGATCACGGTATTTTGTAGATTAAACAACTTTAGAATTCGAATCAGAATTTCTGTATACTTAGGAAAAGCTAGGAAATTTCCTAAGCTACGCGAGGATGTACTCGTTTAATTGATTCGGAGTCCCAGAACCCAAGTTATGCCTTTTGGAAGGCTGCTGTCCCGACGGGACAGAACCGCTGTTTTCGGGTTTTGCGAGTAGTTGGCAATGTCGGGGTAGGTGAGGGATTGCGTACTGTTTTGTGGGCTTGATTGTGAGTGTGTGGTCCCTATGTGCAGGTGGTGTGACCCCGGGAGGGCCTTCTACTTCTCGCCAATCCGTCGCCCGTGGTTGAGGCAAGTGTATTGTAATGGATAGCGGTTTGTAGGTTGCTTGTTGAGAATAGATGAAATTGGTTATATGATATGAACACTTGCCATGCTTTAATGATTGCCAATGATATGATGAGTATGCTTACTATGTTATGATGCCATTTGTTAATGTACAAGTTAATTATGTTGTTGGCATATTTGCATACATGGCATGTTACATGGCCCGGGCTGTGAGAAAGTCATAACTAGTCCGGGGAAGGTCGGTGAGAAAGTTATGACTAATCCAGAGAGCCAATGAGTAAGTCCTACATCGTGATTCCATTCACCGCGGTGAACGGAAGCGAGGAGTAGGCACCCTCCATCTTCGGGATGGAAGGGGGGAGAGGGTGCACACCGACGAGTGTGTACTCAACCATACCGGTATGAGTTTCCACGGAGACATGAGCATAGCACCGCATTGCATACATAATGATATGTGATCATGAATGAGATGGTTTACATGATGTGTGATGTTATTGCCGTGAAATTGTTCTTGTTGTACCATTGCAAAATGCTTGCTGAGTTTTGAACTCACGCTTCTGTTTTCTTGTTGTTTTAGGTACCATGAGACCGGCATGCCGGGAAGGGAACTAGTCACACTTACACACGTAGCTTCATTCAGTTGATTCCACAAGTCATTCAATTAGTGTTTGATAATAAATTGTGTGTGATGATTATTGCTTTAAGGTTTAGCTTTGCTTATGAGAGTCTTATTGTTTGTTTGGCTCTTGGAGACATTAAATGCCGGAAAGTAGACTTATATTGTTGTTAAGTCTTTAATTATTGCTGTTTTAGCTGTCTCTCATATTGCCTTATATTGCTATACTGTTTTTGCTCCTTCAATTCATGTTAAAACAAAGGAGATGCTGCCGAAATCTCGGTTTTTAGCATGTGCGCCTTTGCTGGAATTTATATTTAATTGTGGTATTTAGATGTTGTTTAGCTTATGTTTGGTAGCATTCAGGCATATTAAATGCCGGGGTGTTACAGTTGGTATCAGAGCGGGCTGTAGGTCCTTGGAATGTTTATTTTTAGTGTCGTGCTATAGGGTACAACTAAAATGTGATGTGGAATAACTTAGAAACATGGCATATGTCTTAACTAAAATTTTGTCATAGGATAGCAACATTAAAACTTGCAAAAGTGGTATAACTAATCTAAAATTTGACACACATTAGATGCACAGTAGGAAAGGGTATGGGTATCGTTTCTTTACGCTTAAATGTTGTATTTAAGCTTTGATGTTGAATGCTTCATTTGATAAAGCATGTTGCTATGTGTATGAGAGAATTGAATTGAATTGTTCATGTTATTGTGTTAAAATGGGGTTGTGGTGCTGAAGTGTTTCAGCCACCTCTCTTTATTCATAGTAAGGGTGATGTTTGACGGTGTGGCCGGTTAGCGCCATCACCGAAGAACTATTAACCCCTGTAGGAGAAGAAGTGCTTACCCTTTCTGTCGTAAATCGGGTAGTTGACTGGAGTCAAATAGAAGAGTTTGGTGGTGGATTCCTTCGTATGCTCTTTACCGTTCTAAGGGTCGGTTTCGGTTGGTTTTCTTAGTTTTAATTGATTAAAATCAAAAGAAAAGTGTTTGGTCTTGGATTTTCCTTGATTGTTCCGTATGCGGTATGTTGTTTTGTCTTCCTTGGTTGAAGACGAAGAAGAAGAGTCTAGTGTTGCGCTTCTTTTGGTCGCCTTTCCAGTTTTGATGCCTAATTTGTTGATTGCTTTATGGGGAGAAACATTCAATTTATTCCTGTGTTTGTCTTTCTTCAAGGTCAAAAGAGTTATTGCGGCGTTATGCCAGACTTGGTTGTCCGGGCTGAAGTTCTGTGGCTTTGTAGGAGTAAATGGTGTTTGATTTCGTTATTTTACTGGTTTAAGAAATCATCTTTGGACAACCCTTCTTGTTTCGTGAAAATTTGGGGTTTGGTGTTAAGGTCTTATTTGCAAAGGTTATTTGATCGTGTGGTTCCCTCTTGTGGGAGCCTTTGAGGTTTAAAAGTGTTTTGGAAAATTCCTTTACATGACCAAGTTTGGGTTTGTCTCATTGCAATTTTGAGAGTCATGTTTCCTTATGAATTTGGGATGAGTTTTAAAACTAAAATGCTGCAAACAAAGTAAGTAGTCTTTTGACTGAAATTGTTTGTCCCTAGTAAGAATTGTTGTTTAGCATGTTATGTAGTAGGTAACAATGTGGTTTATGGAATGATGTGGTGTTAAGTTAATTTGTGAGTTGAAACAATTCAATGCGGTTGTTATCTCTAGCTTGAGAATAAATAGACTACTAGTGTTGTAGTTTACTCTTAGCGAGAATGATTGAATGGGTTAATGTACATGCTTAGAATCTGTTGGTTTGTTTTAAAAGTGCTTATGACCCCCGATTATGTTTAAAGTTTTAAACCCTGATGCATAGTTGAAACATTAAGATGATGTAGACTGCTGTTATTGTTAAAGAAACTTTGCTGGTTGTTTAAAGATGTTCTAATCTAATGGATTAATAGAGAGATTTAATCGTGTTGACTAGTGACTTTAATTTGGAAATTGATTAGAGTTGCTATTTACGTTGTTGCAAACTACTAGTATATTTGGAAGTATGCAGTTGTGTCTCTACAATGCAAGTATTGATATCAATTGAGAAGACATAAGACTTTTTGTTAATGATGTTGTTAAGGGCAGTGTTAATGCTAGTATTCAATCTATTTTAAATAGTTGGAGTACGTTGTGTGGTGGTAATTTTGTTATCACATATGTATAGGGTAGCTAAAAGTAATGTTGTTGGTTGATGATCATGCCCATTTGTTGTATTGATGATTAAGTAGTGGTGGTAACTGTTTAGATTACTCGTTGGAAAACCATGGTGAAATAGAGGAAAATTTTAACATGTTGCGATGGAGTGAGCTTTGGATGATTAACATGATGAATGATTTTATCATTAATGAAAGTATAACTTAGAGCCTCACTTACGAATTCTTCCCTGTGGAGATAATATTTACATGTTGAAGCCATTGTTTAACTGAATAAGGTTCGGTTGTCGAGACATGAATATATAGGAGGTATGAAATTTATATGTTGATCTTGCTGAAAGATTTGTTGAAGTACTATGTTTCAAATTTAGAATAAGAAGTATTATGTTTTGGTGATCCGTGGGGATCATGTCAATGTAGTGTTGGTTGGGTGCCTTTGTGATAAGCATCATAAACCCTAATTAAAAGTGTTGGGAATGGTAACTAGAGGAAGAATTTGTTGTGAAGCTTTTGGTTTAATTGTGTTGGGGCTTCTCCGGGAGTAAATAGTGATTATTGAAGTCTTTAATGGAAAGCGTAGTGGAGTACTAGAGATGGTTCTTTTTATGCTGAGCTTGTGTTAAAAACTTTTGGACTGGTTTGGTTGTTTGCCATTTTGGTTGAAGGGTTTTCGGTCAAGGTGTTCCATATGCTGTGTTTCAGAGTTTCCCTCTCTTTTGATAAAATTTATGGCGGTTGTGTGTGCAGATGTTTGACTTTGGAGTCGATGTTCTGTTCCAAAGGGTTGAGTTTGATTTTGCAAGGTTTTGCAAGGTTAGTTTTAAATGGATGATGGGTTTTCACACGATGTGGTGTTTTGTTGTTAACGATGTTCCCGTCATAGTCTATATGATTTAGCGCAACGATCAGTGTTATGTATGTTTCAAACTTGTGATACTGAGGAAGTAGTCGTTTGGTGGATGATTATTTGGTATTGTTGTTACATGAAGAATGAATGGTGAAAAGTAAACATGACATCGTTTTTAGATGTTAAATGGTAAAAGAGTCGTTGAGCCAGGTTGGTGAGAAAGTCATATATGGAGATATGACTAATCCGGAGTGCTCTTGAAGAATGTGCATTCATGTCATGAAACGAGATTTCTCTTGCTTGCTAGTATGAAAAGAAAAGAATGAATAATTTCTGGTGTTGGTTGTGGTGAAGGGATTTGTGTTTCCTTTGCGTTTTGGCTTAGGAAATTAAAATGAATACTCTCTGGTTGTTGTCGAATCCTTTCCAAAGTGGTTTAGTGCTTTGGGGATTGAGTTGTTGGATGAGGGCCACTTGGGTTCATGTTTATGGTTGAGCTCACTCAATGATTGTGCTCTTTACCGTGGTCCTTTGAGTGGAAGGTTGTGTATGATTCAATGCAATTCTTCGCGGAGGATTGTGTCGTTGAGGTGTTCCTCGGTAGGATTGATTAAATTATTAGTGGACCATTTGTTGGTTGCTAGTAATCACTTTTCCTTTTGAAGTGTATTGGATCTTTTTGTCGTTGGGCAATGAGCGAGTTATGTCAACCGCAGAGGAACGTTCGGTTGTTTCTGTTACGCGAGTCTTACGGAAGTAGGTTGTTCGTTTTGGTGTTAATCTTAGAGCGTTGTGTCTCTCCTATTTCGCGTCGTCTTGAGTACAAGGAACCACAGAATGGAGGTTGGTACCGTGTTTTTCTGGAGAGTAGCATGAGTTAAAGGGATCGGGCCCTTCAGTGCCAAGGAATGCTTAGAACGAGGAGTTTGAGACCGTTTTCTTTTGTGGGCTGTTTGAGGTTTTATCTTATCGCTTGGGGACGTGCTGAGACCGTGTGTGAGTACTTTGTGTTTCAAGGTTGAGTAAAGTTCTCGCAAGTTTTGATTGTGAGTTATCTTTAGAGCTGTCAGTCTTTGATCCTTAGCTCCTTGCCTCTGAGTGCTGGCTGGTGCAAGTCGTAGGGGTTTCTAAGCGAGTTCTGAGGCGTGAACCATAACTCCCTTTGTTTTGGTTGTTTGCGAAGTGGTGTGTCTCGGATTCGGGGTCGAATCCTGTTGAAGGGGGGAAGAATGTGACACTACGGAATGGTGTGACATTATTTAATGTGAATGTTAAGGTCAAAAACTTTATGAAATATGGTATTGGAGGTTAAAACCATATGGTAGGAGGTTTAATAGCGTTTCCGGGCAGTTTCCGGGGTTTTGGGCCTTTCCGGGGGAGTTTGGGCCTAAAAGAGGGGGTTGTGGGCTTTGGTGGGATGGAGTAAGAGTCCATTTAGGACTAGGATTCAGGTTTGGGGCTGGTAAAAGGGGGGTTCCCCTGCCCCTTGTGCGCCCCACCCCTCCCATTGTGCGCCCCCACCTCCTCCTCCCTTGCCTAGCCGCCCCACCTCCCTCTCCCTTGGCCGTGCACCCCCTCTCCCTTGCCCCCTTTGCTCCCCACCTGTCCACCACCTCTCCTCCACCCCCTTTCTGCCCTAGGGTGGCCTCCCCACCACCTGCACCTCTAGGATCCATCCATTGGAGCGAGGAGCGAGGAGCGAGGAGCGAACCGGGAGGAGATCCATTCAGTTTTCGTGCGTTGGGCAAAGGTATGGCCATGGGAATCCTTGGGGTTGGTCTAGGTACTATTCTAAGGGTGTTTATCAAGTTTTTAAATCAATTGGTGGTGCTGGATTTGAGTAGATTGGATTAGATCTAGAAGTTGCCACGTTCTCTGTTTCGGGCAGCATGAGCAGTCGACCTAGGGTTTGGTTTTTCGCCAATTTAGACTCGGAATCTGGTCATACGGATGTTGAAGAAGTTGTAGATAATTTCATTATCTTTCAGTGAATATAAAGAACGTCCAATTCCGCCCAGCCGTTTGAAAGTTATGGTCGTTTTACCGAGCGTATTAAAATCTGTGACGTGATTGGAACAGATCACTGTATTTTGTAGATTAAACAACTTTAGAGTTCGAATCAGAATTTCTGTATACTTAGGAAAAGCTAGGAAATTTCCTAAGCTATGCGAGGATGTACTCGTTTAATTGATTCGGAGTCCTAGAACCCAAGTTATGCCTTTTGGAAGGCTGCTGTCCCGACGGGATAGAACCGCTGTTTTTGGGTTTTGCGAGTAGTTGGCAATGTCGGGGTAGATGAGGGATTGCGTACTGTTTTTTGGGCTTGATTGTGAGTGTGTGGTCCCTATGTGCAGGTGGTGTGACCCCGGGAGGGCCTTCTACTTCTCGCCAATCTGTCACCTGTGGTTGAGGCAAGTGTATTGTAATGGATAGCGGTTTGTAGGTTGCTTGTTGAGAATAGATGAAATTGGTTATATGATATGAACACTTGCCATGCTTTAATGATTGCCAATGATATGATGAGTATGCTTACTATGTTATGATGCCATGTGTTAATGTACAAGTTAATTATGTTGTTGGCATATTTGCATACATGGCATGTTACATGGCCCGGGCGGTGAGAAAGTCATAACTAGTCTGGGAAAGGTCGGTGAGAAAGTTATGACTAATCCGGAGAGCCAATGAGTAAGTCCTACATCGTGATTCCATTCACCGCGGTGAACGGAAGCGAGGAGTAGGCACCCTCCATCTTCGGGATGGAAGGGGGGAGAGGGTGCACACCGACGGGTGTGTACTCAACCATACCGGTATGAGTTTCCACGGAGACATGAGCATAGCACCGCATTGCATACATAATGATATGTGATCATGAATGAGATTGTTTACATGATGTGTGATGTTATTGCCGTGAAATTGTTCTTGTTGTACCATTGCAATATGCTTGCTGAGTTTTGAACTCACGCTTCTGTTTTCTTGTTGTTTTAGGTACCATGAGACCGGCATGCCGGGAAGGGAACTAGTCACACTTACACACGTAGTTTCATTCAATTGATTCCACAAGTCATTCAATTAGTGTTTGATAATAAATTGCGTGCTATGATTATTGCTTTAAGGTTTAGCTTTGCTTATGAGAGTCTTATTGTTCGTTTGGCTCTTGGAGACATTAAATTCTGGAAAGTAGACTTATATTGTCGTTAAGTCTTTAATTATTGCTGTTTTAGCTGTCTCTCATATTGCCTTATATTGCTATACTGTTGTTGCTCCTTCAATTCATGTTAAAACAAAGGAGATGCTACCGAAATCTCGGTTTTTAGCATGTGCGCCTTTGCTGGAATTTATGTTTAATTGTGGTATTTAGATGTTGTTTAGCTTATGTTTGGTAGCATTCAGGCATATGAAATGCCGGGGTGTTACAAAAAATGAGGAATTGGTCAAAGCCTCAAAAGTGACCAAGTCGGAAGTAGCTAGACTTGAGATCACCAATGCTTCACTCGTAGAGCAACTTGCTCAAGCTATGGATGCTTGCAAGGCTCTTGGAGTGAAGGTTGTTGATCTCTCGAATAACTCCTCCACCTCGAATGACAACTCTAATGTTTCAATACCCTCAACTAGCAATGGATGCTCTAGATGGTACAATATTGATGTTGATACTTGTGCTACTAACTGTGAGACTTTGAAAGTCTTGGCTCATGAAAATGAGAAGCTCAAGGGGATGCTTGAAGATGGACTTCAAAAGTCCTACAAGGCTAGCAAAGGGTTAGAAGAGTTTCTCGGTAAACGCCAAGGTAACCCCAAGAAGCAAGGGCTTGGGTATGTTCCGCCAAAGGGCAAAGAGCGCAACATTGTGGTTGCTCCCTTAAGCAAGCCCATCCACTTTGTAAAAGGCGAAGGAACGTCCAAGTATAAGGCCCATTCCGAGTTCTTTGCTTCGTATGTACTTAAGAGAACTAATCTTGGTCGTGTAGTTGCATATCATATTGGGTGCAAACCTAGAGATGCTTCTTTTGTTCGCTCAATTTGGGTCCCTAAGTCTCTTGTCACTAATCACTACTACATAACATGCAATCCTCGCCGCCATGTCACTGCCGGTTGGGCTAGAGCCGTCGGTGATAAAATATCACTACCGGTTCGTAAGAATTGCTGCCCTGGAAATGTGTCCCTACCGGTTTGTAAACCCAACCGGTAGTGATAATATATTATCACTCCCAGGTTATATCCAAAACCGGTACTGAATTATCACTGTCGGTTCTAAATGTAACTGGCAGAGATATTGGAACTTTCACTGCCAGTTCGACAGTTTAACTGGCAGTGATGTTTTTTCCCGCCAAGATGAAACCTCCCGCGTAAATCGACCTTATGACTGCCGGGTGTAGGCAAAGCCGGTAGTGATAAGTTATTTATATAACTACAGCGTCAGACGCCCTCACGACGGAGCAGACAGAGAGGAGCTCTGTTTGCTCGCTCGGTTGGCATTTTCTTGAGGAGGTGTTGCCAAAAAAATGTGTTAATAATTTTTTAGTATTTTTTTTCGCGGCGACATCTTCTCTGACCAAGCAGAACAAAGAAGTGCTCTACTTTGCTCGGTAGTTATTATCTTGCCGAGTTGCTGTTGGAATATTGTTTTAAAATTTGTCGAGTTGCTACTGGAATATTATTTTAAATTTTGTTCTAAATGTTCCAAATAATTAAAAAAATGCTAGGTGGATATTTAAATAGCGAAAAAGATTTGATATTTTTTAATATAGACAGAATTGCCAGCTGTATTTGTAAATATAATTATTTACAATTATATTGTTATTTGCAGTTATGTGCTTATAATATGTTTATCGTTTGAATTAATTACCACTGCATGAGTAATGGAAACAATAAATTATTTGTAGATGGACCGAAGATGGATGTATGACATGGACCGTCACGGTCCAGAGTTCTTTAATGGTGTGTCTGGTTTTCTGAATGTGGCTACGGCACACAAGTCGAAGAATCTGGCGGACTATATGTGTTGTCCATGCGTTGATTGCAAAAATAAGAAGCTGTTTTCTAACATAGAGTTGATACGTGCACACTTACTTCGAAGGGGTTTCAAGGCTGGCTATACCTGTTGGACCGAGCACGGTGAAGATGATATTGTAGAAGAAGGGCAACACATTGACGAAGATGATATTGTAGAAGAAGGGCAACACATTCATAAAGGTGATATTGTACATGAAGGGCACCACATTGATGAAGATGATAGAGACAATGATATGACGGCGGTGGAAGATACGTTTGTTCATAGCCACGAAGATGATATAGATAAAATGTTGCGTGATGGGGAGGGGGACTTTACCAGTGAAAGGGAGTTTCAAAAGTTTCAGCGTATGGTAGAGGACTCTACAACGCCATTGTACCCGGGCTGCAAGGAGGAGCACAAAAAGCTGTGTACTGTACTTTCACTACTGCAGTTGAAGGCAAGCAATGGTTGGTCCGATTAGAGCTTTACTGAGCTATTGTGTCTCTTGGGGGACTTGCTTTCGGAGGGTAACGTGTTGCCTACAACTACGTACCAGGCAAAGCAGGTTGTCTGCCCGCTGGGACTGGAAGTATAAAGAATCCATGCATGTCCAAACGATTGCATATTGTATCGCAATGAGTTTGCAGACATGGATGCCTGTGTTGTTTGCAAAACAAAGTGGTATAAGGGCAATGATGATGATATTGAGAATGATGATGTCGGGGTGAAGCGTAAGAAGAAGAGGTGTCCCTGTAAGGTGGTGTGGTATTTCCCTATAATTCCCCGTCTGAAGTGATTATTTGCGAACAAAAGGCATGCCCAATTGCTACGATGGCACGTCGAAGAGCGTAAGAAGGATGGAATGCTCAGACACCCTACTGATTCTGTGCAATGGAGGAACATCGACAGGAAATATAAGAAGCACTTTGCATATGATGTGAGGAATATAAGGTTCGGGTTGAGTACGGATGGGATGAATCCTTTTGGCAACATGAGTAGTCGTCACAGCACTTGGTATCGGGACCCGAATTTGCAAATCCGGACCCTCTGTGTATTCAGCACTAGTCCAGGATCACGCTAGTGCACACAGTCTCAACATTGGTAAATATCACAATCATACTTAACGAAATATTAAAGTACTTTAATAAGTTAACCAAACTGGTTGCTTGACCTTAAGGTCAAGTTACAAATGTACGCCTCGCAGGACGAAAACTTATTAAAAGAGAATAACTGCAGCGGATAACAAGATAACTTCGTGGCGCCATCCAGTATACCACAGGCAACTGACTGGGCTCGCTCCCTAGTTAGATGGCTCCTCCTGATACTCCTCCTCCAAAGCTGGCGTCGCCTCTTCTTCAACTGATGTTGTTTTGTGGTAACGATGAGTACTTGGTACTCAGCAAGTCATGCACAGAATGTAAGCTAATATACTACATGCATGGCTTAATACAAAGGAACAGCTCATGGTTCGTTTGCAGTAACAGCATTTAACAAGTAACATAAGTAGATTCGAAAGCAATAGAAATAGTATACTATCAATAACTTTACCAGGAGTTAAATAAACATCTTTCCCATTCCTAATCCACATTTCCATCAACGTCATTCTTTAAACCAAACCATACTATCCAAGTCCATGTTGTTTTCAAGAAAGTCTAACCCTTGACTGTAATTCCAGAGTAATGTCCAATGCCGCGGACACGGCTATTCGAATAGATTTTTTACACTCTGCAGAGGTTATGCACTTTACCCACAAGATACAGCCAAACAGCACAAAGGCGAGTGATCGTAATAAAGCCTTTCGGCAACTGCTAACTACACATGTGAACCTTTTCGGTTTTTGCCATACACCATCCCTTCCCTTAACAGAGGCGAAGTATGAGACCGACATACCGTTGGACGGGTACCATGCCGTAGCCTTGGTACGCTCTGTCGCGCTGGGGGCTCATGTCCTGGTACAGTGATACTCCATTACTGTTGCGCAGGCCTGGTTAATCATGCAACCAGTAACGTAATGATCACGGCATCACGACAGACTCAGATTGAAACCACTTGGTTAGCACGACACTCGACTCATGAGGTCATATGCCATCCAATTGGTTCCAATTTGAGCTTCCCGCAACCATGTGATAACCACTAGTCCCTGGATCAGTAGGCTAGTGTCACATGTTGAGATAGGTAGTATCACAACCATGCCAACACAAATTAAGAGTAGAAGTAATATATTACAACGATAGATAATAATATTACAACTTGTTCTTGTTTACAATAGGCCAACTGGCTTAAAGTAAACTGAAGAGAAAAACAAAAGAGAAACAAAAGCAAAGCGGCCACGGTGTGCCTCCATTCCCACAGGCAACCGGCGAGCATATCACTCCGCTTGCCGTCAAACGCACCACCCGCATCTGGGTCACTGAACTCCTGGTCACCTTCTTCTTCACCTGCATCTTCTGCTCCTCACGCAAATTTTTAGAGCAAACGGTGAGTACACGTATGTACTCGCAAGACTTTATTGTTTGCAAGTATATTAATAATGCAGGCTAATCAAAGAAGATGGTTGCTATTCTAGTTCAAATTTGCATGAAGTTGAAGTTATTTGTAATAGACTAATAGATTCGAAATGCTGCACAATTTATAAAGCATTTAGTAAAAGAAAGTAATTCAACATATAATGTACAATTCATTCCACACTCAATTTCCTCCAATTTATCCAACACCACCATCACATGGCATCAAGATCCATATCCAACATACCATCATATGGCATCAAGAATCACCACCATCACATGGCATCAAGATCCATATCCAACATACCATCATATTTGAATTACCAATCCTATCGGTCTCTGAGTCCAACGACTCAACATTTTGCATGTTACAACCCAACATTTAAAAGATCTACCGGTTCCAAAATATTTTCCAAAACAAAACCAAAATACTATACTTGACATTAGATACCCAAGATGCTCGTGACCGTGAGCACGGCTAATCGATTAGTTTGATTAATCTCTGCAGAGAATGCACACTTTACCCACACGACACGCTCTAGCAATCATGTCAACCATGCCACGCGATACATACTGTATCCATTTTGCTAGATTGTGACAAAACTCTTCCAATCATCGGCATTTGGTCTTGCGTCAGCCCCGGCGATGTGCGCTCTTTGCTTTGGGTGGGGGCTCCACACATCCACACAGAGTACCCCCGGGCCAGGCGAGAGTACCCCCCAATTAAGGTGTTTGGGTACCTTAAACTCCAAACCTGATTCACCCACACGGATCCAACGATGGCTAACGCCCCATCGTGCCTTTTACCCTCAGCAAAGCATCCACCGTTGTTTCACAAAAGTCTCCAACACCTGCGTGAGGTGAGGGAGTATTCTAAGCAACACCAGCACGTCGGTATTGCCCAACTACTTCGACCTACCACAGTGCAAGATCAAATTCCAACTCCTGTACTGGGTTTAGGCTATCCCATACTAGCACATGTGGTTGTACGAAAGGACTTAGTTAAAAGCGTCAAGTTCAGTCCTTAGGATTGCACAGAAGAGACCTCCCATCATCCGTCCGGCATAAATCACTGCATACCTTTTCCTTTTTCATCTTTTATCAACATAGCCTTTATTTTCCAACATCATCATTTCAAGAATCCTAGTAATGTATCGAAAGACTTTGATTGACTGAGTCCACCGATCATTATTCAATCAGTCTAAAGCTGGGCTAAGCGTATGCAATTATTAGACTTATATTCCCTGGCGACACTTATTATAGCGTCTATCCTTAATCTAGGGTTACTCAAAGATTTCAGGGTAACAACGAGATTAAGGTAAGCCATCCAACCATTAGGGTAGTACCGGCCAGGGCCGGCGGTACTGCCGCCCAGGGAAGGAAACCCCCCAAAACCCCCGAAAAACTGTGAAACATAGGAATCCTTCCGGGAGACTTTAGGGATAGGTTCTAAGATAGATAAGGAAGGTTTAGGAGCTACGATTGCTACTCGAGACTAAATAGAATTAAAGCCAATTTTCTTTTTTTTACCAAACCTCTTTGAAACCAAACGAACGGTTAAAACCAAACGCTTTAACTTCAAATGAAGATCCAAACAACACTTAAAGCTTTAATTAACTTTACAAAAGACAATTAAAAACTCAGGATGCCACAGCTCCCAAATCAAGCTACACAAAAGGTGTAGTTAACATCCGAGGTATCACATGCAAGTTATTAGTAACTTACTCAACTAGGACCGTCCCACTTCAGTCATGTGGTTGCACGATTGGCTCAGTTCAAAGGCTTGCAAGGTTAAGTCCTTAGATTGACCAGGGCAAGTGTCGGGACCCGAATTTGCAAATCCGGACCCTCTCTGTATTCAGCACTAGTCCAGGAACGCGCTAGTGCACACAGTCTTAACATCGGTAAATATCACAATCATACCACTCGATACTAATAAAGTACTTTAATTAAATAGTCAAACTGGTTACTCGACCTTATGGTCAAGTTACAAATATACGCCACGCAGGGCGAAACTTATTAAGAGAGAAATAATAGCAGCGGAAAATAAGATAACTTCGTGGCGCCATCCAGTATACCACAGGCAACTGACTGGGCTCGCTCCCTAAGTAGACGGTTCCTCTTGGAGCTCCTCCTCCAAAGCTGGTGTAGTCTCCTCTTCAACTGGTGTTGTATTGTGGCAAGGGTGAGTACTTGGTACTCAGCAAGTCATGCACAGAATGCAGCTAATATACTACATGCATGGCTTAATACAAAGGAGTGGCTCAAGGTATTTTTGCAGTAAGAGTATTTAGCAAGTATCATAAGTAGATTCGAAAGCAGTAGTAACAAGTAAAGCATAAATAACTTTTCAAAGGTTTAGTAAACATCTTTCCCATCCTAATCCACATTTCTACCAACATCATTATTAATCCAACCCAACCTTTCAAGTCCAAGTTATTTTTGAGAAAGTCTAACCCTTGACTGTAATTCCCGAGCGATGTCCAATACCGCGGACACGGCTATTCGAATAGATTCTACACTCTGCAGAGGTTATGCACTTTACCCACAACATACAGTCAAACACCACAAAGGCGAGTTCCCGTAACAAAGTCTTTCGGAAACTTCTAACAATACAAGTGAGCCTCCCCGGTTATTGCACACTAACCCTTCCCTTAGCTAAGGCGAAGTTTAGGCCAATCAACCGTTAGATGGGTACTGGCCTCGGCCAGACGCTCCCCGCACAACTTACACAAAGGGTGTAGTTGACCTCACGAGGTCCCACAGTGCGTTATTAGCAACTTAATCAACTAGGTCCGTCCCATTACAGACATGTGGTTGCAAGATTGACTCAGTTCAAAGGCTTGCAAGGTTAAGTCCTTAGGGTGACCAGGGCAAGACTACCCGAAGAACCAAATCAACATCCCCAGTGCCACAACTGGCCCACCTAATCATTCTTGCCACATGCCCCGGCCGAAAACTATTTATCAAACCCCAGTTGATTACCATGCACCACGTGCCATCAACATTAAATGAACATAAGTGTAACAATCATAACATATTACATTGCATCAATGAAATAAATGTTAGGTACTTCACACAATGCCATAGCATACATAACGATTTGATTTTTAGAAGACACTTCTTTTGTCTAAGAATATAAAATACATCGGTTTAAATAAAAACAATCTAAAATATATCTGATATTGCCTAATCTTCATAAAATTCTTTGCTTCTTGATCCATTCATGAGGTAAGCAGCTAAACGTATG
Source organism: Rhipidocladum racemiflorum (assembly GCA_036346355.1). Taxonomy (NCBI): domain Eukaryota; kingdom Viridiplantae; phylum Streptophyta; class Magnoliopsida; order Poales; family Poaceae; genus Rhipidocladum; species Rhipidocladum racemiflorum. The sequence goes on from CM070589.1 coordinate 51,697,686, forward strand.
AATTTCAACCATTGATTTTATCAACCTGCACAAAAAAAAGCATTAACCTTTAGAATTGCACTTACAAAATATGATATATGTACTTCATCATAATGGAAGCAAGAAACAATTAACATACACAAAAAGAAATGAAGGCCAAGCAATCGGTCTTGCTTCAACATAGGCATGCCCAATTGTCTTGCGGCGCTTGATTGACCTTACTAACTCCTCTTTTAAGACAACAGGATCAATACCACTTTCATAAATTGGTTACCTATCTCAACAACATCAACTATTGCATGTGGATCAAGATTACTACAAAACATATCATATGCCACATTCTTTATTTCGATATATGTCGTAGTCTTGAGAATCACCACGGCACCAGCCTATATTAGCATTAATATAGTCAAATGAGTAAATGAAAAATATGATATGGATATATGCTGCCCATGGACTAATGAGTTGAGTAGAGTAACAAATGGAGAGAAAAGTGGTGCATGCAATGGAGACTTCTGCAATAATTAACATGTAGCGATCCAATTGGCTTTCTAGCACCTCATCTGCTGCAATAATATGAGTGACAACAATAATAAGCTTTATTATGGCTACTACAATGGAACTTAACAATTTAGAAAATCAGGAATTTAAGTTCTTGCAAAAAAAAAAAAAGCAGTGAAATGGTAATCCCTTTAACGTTAGTCTATTTTTTTAATGTAAGAAAAGGAAAATAAGCTCTACTCAATGACCATATTTCAGAGTTGTTCTTTGTACACAGAATTGAAATAATAAATTCACGGCTAAAATGCAATGAATAATCTAGAAAAATCGATTTCAAGTTTTTTGAGGAAAGAACTAGAACTGAAATGACAAACCCTTTAACGTTAGTCTAATGTGTTGTATCACGGTGGCGATGGTTTCATAATCCATATGTTCAGATATTTGAGTTAATTAACTAAAAAGTGCAACAACAACAACAACAATTGATTTAAATGTACATTGTAGGTTTACCAAATACATACAAATGAACAAACTCTTACAGCTTAAGCAGCAGCACATTGGTAGTTACCTTATTGCATTTGAAGCTAGTGTGTACTATCTCTTATCCCTTGGCGGCCACACATGATGCCGAATTTTGTTACTTCATTGTCGGAGTGCGGTTGTTATTGTAGCTTCCCATCTACTTGTAGTGTCCCTTGGATGCTACGGCCTTTATGGTTGGATTTGGACTGATGTTCTTCCCAACTTGTCCTCAAGAAGCTAAACTACTAAAGAAAGTTATTGTTTCTAGTCCAAGCGACTGAAATCCTAATGGGATCTTATTGCCATTTTGGAAACTAATGACAGCTAGGACCTAGGACTTTTTCTGCTTTTAGTTATATACTGTACATTTTTATTATGCCTGTTATTGTTTTGGTTTCTCTTGGCATAAGAGGATAGGATATTGTATTATGCAAGATAAAGGAGACAAACTTTAAAAACTCTTTAAGCACTCTTTACAGTATGTAGTATGAACCTTTGTACTAACCATTACAAAGAAACCCAACTGACATTGAAACTTCCATTTTGTTGTAAAACTGTATGCTTGGTTTATTCGCACTTGTAACTTGATTGAGCTTGACTTACTATGCAGGAGATTGTGGAGGCAAAGGAATTCTTAACAAAGAAGGGTGTTGATGTGGACCCTGAGTGAGGTCAATTTCAATCATCTACGTTTTATGACCTGGTTTGGCGAACACCTTTACTTCCTAAGAATAAGTTGCTTCCACGATACTATAGCTAGGAAAATGGCATTTCATTATATCTTGATATATGTTACTAACTTTCAGTTTTGGTGAGTGACATGTAACTATCTTTGATACGAGAATATTAAGAGGCAAACTTATCAATGGCTTTTTTTAAAAAAACCTTGAACACTAGAATCTGAAGCTTGTATGCTTGAATCCAACTTTAATAGCAAGTAGCAATTTGACGTACGCACTGCTTGCATAGCATCGACCACCAAGCTTATAGCATTATTAAGCGCAACATCATATGCACGATAATAATATAATAGATGTCAATATCGGACAAAATAATGGAGAGTATAAGTGCAAGCGTAATCTCATTTCAAATTAAGCAGCGATGTTTTCGCCAAGCATAATGTGCTCTGATGCAACTTGAAGGTGCGTGCTTGCTTGTAAAGCCTCAATTGCTCCGACAAAAGTACTACTATTCTCTACTTCTAGTGCTGGCCATTGTTCAAGGTAAGCAATCTAAATCACAATAACATTGTAAGAAAATAATGCATGATGTTGACAATAAAAAAATTAGAAGCTGTATGAGCATTCATGGCTCCATCGAGAAATTCCATGATGTAACCTAACCTAAAGATAATAATTAATTGACGTGTGAACACCTACCGCTCTTGGAGAATGTTATACAAATTTTGAGCTCTTCTTAAAGTATTGCACATCAATTCTTCTCGTGGTAACGACATCCCAGCCTTCTAGATACTTTTCCAAACACTATAAAGAATACTCATTTTTAGGGAGGTGAAAAACATTATGTCGATTGAACATTGCTCAATCAAGAAATACTATAGAGGAAATGTGCCTATTAAACCAACAAACCAACAATGCTCGAAACAATGGTTGCATCGGTCGGCAAACTCACAGCCAATCTTATTATCTTTCGCTTGAGTTCACACTCTAAGCTGTAGTTGCCATCACCAAAGCAAAATTAAATTTCATATAAAATAACATGTGAAATAAAGTAACTAGGATCGATATACCTTAAATCTAAAATGCTTGTCCTGTAATCTTAACTAACCGAAAAAAGCATTACATTTGCCACTTTCACGGTATTTGTTCTCACGGAATTATCTCATAGAAACCAATTGAAATACATGAACCAAGAGTAAATAAGCATTACCACGAGCATGAACCAAGTGAACTTAAGCGATTTGAGATTAACAAAGGAACAAAATAAACATAACATGCTAGTTTTACCTCAACCTTTGTTTTTGTTGGAAGGATGGTGTATCTTACGAGCGATCATTCACGAAGTGCCACTGCAAGTATCTATTATCTGATGAGGTGTAGTTGGTGAATATTCTCAATCTGGCTCTCATTCTTCTTCCCTTTTCTCGCATCAACCATTGTATAGTTAAAAATAGGTTGTGAAGAGACATCCTTTGCTAGATTCTGTGTTCTCATCTCTTACGCTCCATACATAGCCAATCTCTCGCCATATTCACAAGAGACAAACAAATCTGTACATTACAGATTAACACAGTAATTAGACTTGAAAACTAATTTGTAAATGAAAGCACGTCTTCATAATTCAATCATTCCAGTTTTACAAAAGAGCGAATATTTCAAATTTTCAAACATAAATTAATTCATACTTCAAGAATTCCTAATTCCCAAATCAAAAGAAAAATAGAAAGAATCTAAATTATATTCACTTAACTGCGGCGACCGATTATGACCATCGCCGATCTTTGGCTCGACTACCCCTGCACGAGATGGCCGTGGAACTTACCTCCGTCGCGTATGCTTTGCGCCCCTCCTAGCCTTGGCAAGTGGCAGCGAGTTTGGAGTGGAGGAAGGGCCCAGTAGCGAGATCTAGGCCCGAAGGGCGAGGATGGTGTGGTGGATTTGAGTAATGAGAAAAAACTGATCCTGAGGAGGATGGATCTTTGGGGTGAGGAGCCAGGGCAGAGGCGGCGGTGGGATGAGATAGGCGGGGTGGATTCGCGGTGGTGGCGATGTATGTCGTGGTGGGAGGGTCGGGGCGGTGTCCCAGCAGAGGAGGCGGCGTGGTAGCGTAGCTAGGGCTAAGAAACTAAAGTTGGTTTGGAGAATAAAGTATGGACTGGGGAGCACAGGAAAGATGAAGATGAAGTTAAGTGAACCTTGGATTTACTTGACGGGATTTTTTCTTTTAGCGCTTAGTTTTACTGCTTTGATTTCGGCCCGGTAGCGAAGAGCTAATTTTTGGCTCCCTCCCCATTAGTATTGGAGGGAAGTTTTGATGATAGTGGGGAATTTTTTGGGTGATGTTTTGTATGAAACAAATAGATAAGTTGTATGCTCTATTTTTTTATTATAACATTATTTCACACTTAGTGCAATATATTCTGATCTATTTGTGTAACACATATTATGTGTTACTGAACTATTGCATTGTAACATATAAGAAAAAGTGTTAAAGCAATGTGTTACAAAAAACATGTCTTGTAGTAGTGATCATATGATACCTTTCCAAAACAGGTTCAATATATCATTAAGTCAATATTAACATTTGATTATCCAAAATCATGTCATGAGCACGTAGCAGGTCTAAGCAACATACTACAACGATCTAATTTCCCATGTTGGCAATTTAATAATGTCCAACTAGTAAACCACAACTAGGGTGACAAGGGTCATGGCACATATTTAATTAATCAAGGTGTCATACAGCAATTTGGCATTTATCTAATTTCCCATATTTAAATAAAGTATTTTCTAATTGAACTAGCATGCAATAATTTGAACCAAAATAGGTTTCAAAATAGGATCAACATGGTCAAAGCACAACTTGCCTTCAAAAAGTACTTGTTCTTGGTCTTGAGTTGGATCTGAGTCAAGATTTCTCCTTCAAATCCTTCGGCACTTCAACGTCTACTCGTAAAGCGTGCAAATAGCAATACACGAATAAACAATAGGCAAAAAGTATCCAAACATCCAAATAAAATCCATAAACAGAGAGAACATAATTTTATGAATTTTTAGAAACTGGAATCGTCAAATTTGGAGTTTAAATGCAAAAGTTATAGCATTTTGAAGTTTAAATAATCAATTAAATAATATTACAGAGGAAAACTTTAGTCCAAAAATTAAATAAAATTCATAATTAGGTAGATCTTAATTTTATACAAATTTAGAAATTTGAATCACTCAAATCGGAGATGAAACGCAAAAGTTATAAGCGTTTGAAGTTTGAAACAAAATCTGAAATCATTACTTCGAATTAATAAATCATTTTCTTTTTCGGAAATTAATTATTGCGTCAGCGAGGACACGTGGCAGCCTCTGATTTGGCCACCTCAGCCCTGCTGACGTCAGCGTTCCACGGACTCGCGCCTCCCCTGACATGTGGGTCCCACATGTCAGCGGCTCGCGCGCAACCACGTGGTATGGCTCAACGTCGCTGACGTGTGGGCCCCGCCTGTCAGTGGCACGCACACGTGCGCGCGTACGCGGCTAGGCATACGTGGCGTGATCTCGGCCGTTGATTTGGAAATCAACGGTCGCGATTAGATCTAGGGTTAACACGTTGAAAACTACTCGGTGATCGTGGGCCGTTCGATCTAGATCGGACGGTCCAGATCAATCCCTACAGTAACGTTGCTACGGCACGTGGTGATCGTGGGCCGTTGGATCTTGATCCAACGGTCCAGATCCAATCTGGTCTTCTAAAGCCTCAGGGAAACGTGGACTCACCGTGATCGTCGGATGGGGATCGAACGGTCCGTGGAGCTCGCGAGTCCGGCGATGGAGGTCGGTGGCGCAGGCTGCCGGGGTTGAGGATGACGACCTACGAAGCGGCGTTTGGAGCACGCTCCGGCGATGTGAGTGCACTTCCCGGACGCGGCTCGGTGCGAGGAGCTTGGATCCGGGTCTCACGGCGGCGGAGAGTCCTCGGCGACGACGGAACGAAGCCAAAACCGAAGCAAAACCCCGGGCCAACTACGGCGAGCGATTTAGGGCTACCTAGGGTTCCACGGTGGCTGAAATCTGGGGCAAAACACGCGCAAACAACGGGCGATCCTCGGGGCGGGACCAGTCCTTCTTATACGGCCTCGGCTTGCGGGATTTTCGCGAACCCTAACCGAACTCGGTCATGGCGCTGGCGGGCGCAAATTGCCTCCGAGTCGGATCGGAAACGATGACGCGCAGCCGTTGGATCTCGATCCACCGGCTCGCGTGCGAGCGGGTTTGGCCGAGCCAATGACGCGGCCAGGTCCGGGTCGGACTCGAGTCCGACTCGGGTTCCGACTCGGTCGGATGAACAGTAACCGACTCGGTTTGATTTTCCAGCGATTTAATATCTAAAATAATTTCCAGTAATTCATTAAAAATAGTAAAAACTCAGAAAAATTCCAGAAAAAATCTGGAAAATATTTTAGGGTATTTGGGACTCAAATAAAATATTTCCAACAAAACTTTATTTGCAAATTTAATTTCTTTAATTATTTCAATATGGAATAAATTCAAATTAAATCCAAATAAATCCAAATAAATTCCAGAAAATTCCAAAAATTCACCAAAGTGCCAAATCACACATGAATTTAAGAAAAACAAAATTTTGGGGTGTTACAGCAAGACTACCCGAAGAACCAAATCATCCTTCCCGATGCCACAACTGGCCCACCCAATCATTCTTGCCACATGCCCCGGTCGAAAATTATTTATCAAACCCCCAGTTGTTTACCATGCACCACGTGCCATCAATATCATCATCAATAACACATGACACTTCTCAAAACAGGTTCCATATCTCTTTAAGTCAATGTTATCATGTAATTGTCAAAAACATGTCACGTGGCAAGGCTAAGCATACTACCTTGGTCTAACTACCCATGTTGGCAATTTAATAATGTCCAACTAATAATCTACAACTAGGGTGGCAAGGGGTCATGGCACATAAATAATAATCAAGGTGCCATAGTGCAAAGTTGGCATTTAACTAATTTCCCAAAATTAATTAAAGCATTTTCTAATTAAACTAGCATGCAGTAATTTAAATCAAAATAATTTCAAAATGGGATCAACATGGTCAAAGTACAACTTGCCTTCAAAGAGTATTTGTTCTTGGTCTTGGGCTGGCTCATGGGCCAACACTTCACCTTCGAAGCCTTCTGGCACCTCAACGTCTACTCGTAACAGGTGCAAATAGCAATCAATAAATAAAACAGTACACAAAAGTGTTCCAAAGTTCAAATAAACTTCATAAACAGAGAGAGCACATTTTTATAAATTTTTAGAAACTGGAATCGTCCAAATCGGAGTTAAAATGCAAAAGTTATAATCATTTAAAGTTTAAAGAAACCATTAATTAAATATAAACAAAGAAATAGTCATAATCAAAAATTAATTAAAATTCATATTTGAGTAGGTCTCATTTTTATGAAAATTTAAAAATTTGAATCACCCAAATCAAAGTTGAAACGCAAAAGTTATAAGCGTTTGAAGTTTGAAACTATATTTAAAATCAATAAACCGAATTAAATAAATAATTTCTTTTTCGGAAAAATGATTTATTGCGTCAGCATGACACGTGGACCAATTGGGAGCCGCCACGTCACCTCGGGTCCATGGACCCGGCGCACGGCTCGGCTCGGTCCACCGTGGACCCGGTCCACGGCACGTGCCTCTCACATGTGGGCCCCTCGGGTGACGTCAGCGCTGACGTCACCGCGCTCGGTCAAACGGCTCCTGACACGCGGGCCCCACCGTGACATCATGGTGCGGTTCGGCTGAGCCGCTGACACGCGGGCCCCACGCTGATGTCACGCCTGACGTCAGCGGTGACCGCGGCTGACTGCGCTGACCGCGATGGTCCAACTACTGGACACGCGGCACGATCTGGGCCGTTGATTTGAAAATCAATGGTCCAGATCAGATCCAACCTCACGCGTTGGAAACGACTCTGTTGATCTGGACCGTTCGATCTTGATCGGACAGTCGAGATCCGATCTAACGCTACAACGCGGCTAACCCTAGCCGTACGATCTAGATCTAACGATTGGCAATGGATCTAGCACGGTGTCGTTGTGGCTACATGGCACGATCTAAACCGTTGGATCTAGATCCAACGGTTGGAAACAGATCTAAAAACTAAAACGTGGAAATTACCCGAGGATGACGTGGACGAATCTCAGCCGTGCGATGAAGATCCAACGGTGGAGAAGCTTCGCGAGTCGGCGATGGCACGCGGCGGAGCTGGCCGGCCAGAGACGAAGACGATGACGAACCTGACGGTGTTGCGGGCACGCTCCGGCGAAGTGGGTGGTGGCCTCCGACGCGTCTTGTCCTTGCGGTTCCGGATCTGGGCACCAACGCGGCGGAGGACGGCGGAAACGACGAAGAACCGCGGCAGAAGCCTAACCCAACTACGGTGAGCGATTGCGGTGGAACCACGGCGACTTGAGCTCGGTGAGTTAGGGCTACGGGTGCGCACAGAAACGGGCTACACGACGGGGTGGCGGCGCATTAAATAGGCCCCTCGGCGTCCGTGAAAACCGCGGAAACCGAGGCCCACACGGCTGCGACGGCGGAATCCGAAATGGATTCGGATTGGGTGACATGGCGCAACGTGAGCCATTAGATCGGAATCCAACGGTTGCGTGCGAGAGCTCGGGCGCACGACTTGGGCGACGTGGCTCAATCTCGGCCGTTCGACCTTAATCGGACGGTCGAGAGGGTTAGGGCTGAGTCGGACTCGAACTCGAGTCAAACTCGGGCTCGGGTCAGGTCCGGGTCGGAGGAACAGTACAACCCACTCGATTTTCCAGCGATTAAAATAATCCGATTAATTTCCAGAAATTCATTTAATTCAAGAAAAATAGCAAAACACTCAGAAAAATTCCTGAAAAATTCTAGAAAATATTTTGGAACATTTTGGACTCAAATAAAATATTTCCAACAAAATTTTATTTGTAAAATTAAATTCTTTAATTATTTCAAAAGGGAATAAATTCAAATTAATTCCAAATAAATTACAGAAAATTCCAACAATTCTCAAAAATGCCAAATTTCGGTTAAACTCATGAAAAGCAAAAATTGGGGTGTTACAAACCTCCCCCCTTAATAGAATCTCGTCCCCGAGATTCAGGGCTTACTAAAGAATAGGTTTGGAAACTCTTTCTTCAAATCCTCCTCGCGCTCCCAAGTCGCCTCACTCTCTGCATGGTTGCTCTACTGGACTCTGCAGAAACGGGTTGACTTATTCCTTGTCTCACGATCCATGGTTTCCAGAATCCTCACGGGGCGCTCCTTATAAGTCAGATCCTCCTGCAGCTCTATTGACTCCAGCGGGGTTTGCTCATCTGGTACTCGGAGACACTTCTTCAGTTGTGACACATGGAACACATCATGTACTCCTGCCAACGACTGCGGCAATTCCAGCTTGTCGGGACCCCGAATTTGCAAATCCGGACCCTCTGTGTGTTCAGCACTAGTCCAGGAACGCGCTAGTGCACACAGTCTTAACATCGGTAATTATCACAATCATACCATTCGATACTAATAAAGTACTTTTATTTAATTAAGCAAACTGGTTACTTGACCTTATGGCCAAGTCACAAATGTACGCCTCGCAGGGCGATACTTATTAAGAGAGAAATAGTAGCAGCGGAAAATCAAATAACTTCGTGGCGCCATCCAGTATACCAAAGGCAACTGACTGGGCTCGCTTCCTAAGTAGACGGATCCTCTTGGAACTCCTCCTCCAAAGCTGGTGTGGTCTCCTCCTCAACTGGTGTTGTAGGGTGGCAAGGGTGAGTACTTGGTACTCAGCAAGTCATGCAGAATGCGAGGCTAATATACTATATGCATGGCTTGGTACAAAGGAATAGCTCAAGGTATATTTGCGATGCTTGACATTTGACAAGTAACATAAGTAGATTCGAAAGCAGTAGAAACAAGTATAGCATAGGTAACTTTTCAAGGAGTTTAATAAACATCTTTCCCATCCTAATCCACATCTCCATCAACATCAATTATTAATCCAACCCAACCTTTCAAATCCAAGTTATTTTTTGAGAAAATCTAACCCTTGACTGTAATTCCCGAGCGATGTCCAATACCGCGGACACGGCTATTCGAATAGATTCTATACTCTGCAGAGGTTATGCACTTTACCCACAAGATACAGTCAAACACCACAAAGGCGAGTTTCCGTAACAAAGTCTTTCGGAAACTTCTAACAATACAAGTGGTCCTCCCCGGTTATTGCACACTAACCCTTCCCTTAGCTAAGGCGAAGTTTAGGCCAATCAACCGTTAGATGGGTACCTGGCCTCGGCCAGATGCGCTCCCGTACAACTTACACAAAGGGTGTAGTTGACCTCCTGAGGTCCCACAGGTACGTTATTAGCAACTTAGTCAACTAGGTCCGTCCCATTACAGACATGTGGTTGCACGTTAGACCCAGTTCAAAGGCTTGCAAGGTTAAGTCCTTAGGGTGACCAAGGCAAGACTACCTGAAGAACCAAATCAACATCCCCAATGCCACAACTGGCCCACCTGATTATTCTTGCCACATGCCCCGATCGAAAAACTATTTATCAAACCCCAGTTGATTACCATGCACCACGTGCCATCAACATCACATGATACCTTTCCAAAACAGGTTCAATATATCATTAAGTCAATATTAACATTTGATTATCCAAAATTATGTCATGAGCACGTAGCAGGTCTAAGCAGTATACTACAACGGTCTAAAACCCATGTTGGCAATTTAATAATGTCCAACTAGTAATCCACAACTAGGGTGACAAGGGGTCATGGCACATACTTAAATAATCAAGGTGTCATACAGCAAATTGGGATTTATCTAATTCCCCATATTTAAATAAAGTATTTTCTAATTGAACTAGCATGCAATAGGTTAAACCAAAATAGATTTCAAAATAGGATCAACATGGTCAAAGCACAACTTGCCTTCAAAAAGTACTTGTTCTTGGTCTTGAGTTGGATCCTGAGTCAATACTTCTCCTTCGAATCCTTCCGGCACTTCAATGTCTACTCGTAAAGCGTGCAAATAGCAATACACGAATAAACAATAGGCAAAAAGTGTCCAAACATCCAAATAAAATCCATAAACAGAGAGAACATAATTGTATGAATTTTTAGAAACTGGAATCGTCAAATTTGGAGTTAAAATGCAAAAGTTATGATTATTTAAAGTTTAAATAATCAATTAAATAATTTTACAGAGAAAAACTTTAGTCCAAAAATTAAATAAAATTCATATTTAGGTAGGTCTCAATTTTATACAAATTTAGAAATTTGAATCACTCAAATCGGAGTTGAAACGCAAAAGTTATAAGCGTTTGAAGTTTTGAAATTCAATTCAATTATTAAACCGAATTATTAAATCATTTTCTTTTCGGAAAAACATTTATTGCGTCGGCTGGACACGTGGCGGCCTTTGGATTGGGCGGTGGCGTCGGCCGATCCATGGACTCGGTCCACGCTCGGCTCGGGTCTCCGTGGACCCGGTCCACGGCCACGTGAGGCCCGGCAGTGGGTCCCCTCGGGTGGCGTCACTGGCGGCGTCGGCCGGGCTTAACCCACAAGATCGGCGGTGGGTCCCACCGATGACGTCATGGGTGGCGCCACGGTGCGATCGCCCGACTGCAGCGGGCGGCGTGTCGATGACGCGCGCACGCCGCGTGGCGCGGCGGTTCGACTCCCTGGACCGCGTGGCACGATCGTGGCCGTTGGTTTGAAATCCGACGGCTAGGATTGGATTTGGGCCTCATGTGCTTGGGGCGCACGGGTTGATCTGGGCCGTTGGATCTTGATCTAACGGTCCAGATCCAATCTAGCCTGGTGCAGTTCCTGCTACGTGGCACGACCTAAGCCGTTGGATCTAGATCCAACGGTTGAGATTAGATCTAGGATTTTCAACGGAGAACTCACCGAGGGTGACGTGGCGCGATCTGGGCCTTTGGATCTTGATCGGACGGTTGGTGGAGCTCGGGGTCGGCGATGGCTTCACGGCGGAGTTGCGGCTGCCGGCGCTGAGGACGGCGACCACACGAACGGCGTTTGGGGCGTGCTCCGGCGAAGTGAGAGGTAGCTTCGGGTGCGCCTCGACGCGAGGAGTCCGGTTCTGGGCACAACGGCGGCGGAGGACGACGGAGATGGCCGCAATCGGCAAAGAACCACGGCGGAGGGAAGAGGCAACTCCGGCGAGCGATTGCGGCTCAACGGCGGCGGCTCAGGCGACGTTGTCTAGGGCTACGGGTGCGCACGGTCAAGGCGATCCTCGGGGTGTGAGCCGGGCATTAAATAGCCTCGGCTTCCGCGCAGAAAACGGAAACCTAGTTCCCCACGGCGGCGGGCGCGGCGGCGGAGTCCGGCTCGGACTCGGGCGGAGACGACGACGGAGAACCGTCCACGTGGCACGATCAGCGGCCACGATCGCACGGGCGCGACCGGGTCCGGTCCAGACACGGCTCGGGTCGGGGTCGGGTCAATCATGACCGTTGGATCTCGATCCGACGGTCCCCGTGGGTTTGGGTTCGAACGTGGTTCGGTCGAGTCGGCTGGCTCGGGTCGGACTCGAACTCGAGTCTGACTCGGGCTCGGTCGGATGAACAGTACAAACCCACTCGCATTTTCCAGCGATTTAATAATTAAAATAATTCCCAGTAATTCATTTAATTCATTAAAAATAGCAAAATACTCAGAAAAATTCCAGAAAAATTCTGGAAAATATTTTAGGGTATTTGGGACTCAAATAAAATATTTCCAACAAAATTTTATTTGCAAAATTAAATTCTTTAATTATTTCAAAATGGAATAAATTCAAATAAATTCCAAATAAATCCAAATAAATTCCAGAAAATTCCAAAAATTCACCAAAGTGCCAAATCACTCATGAATTTAAGAAAAGCAAAATTTTGGGGTGTTACACAGCTGATACGCAACTTCACCTCTACGGCTGAGAACCTTGAATGGTCCAACATATCGCGGCGCGAGTTTTCCTTTGGCATGGAATCTCTTAACTCCCTTGAGTGGCGTAACTCTGAGATACACGAAATCTTCTGGTTCAAAACTCAGGTCTCGGCGATGGTTATTGGCGTAGCTCTTTTGTCTCGATTGGGCTATCTTCAATCTTTCCATGATCATGGCATTCTGCTCTTCTGCTTCTTGAAGAATGTCCGGCCCAAACACACGACGCTCACCTGTCTCATTCCAGTTTAACGGTATTCGACAAGGTCGATCGTATAGTGCCTCAAAAGGTGACATCTGCAAACTGGCCTGATAGTTATTGTTGTAGCTAAACTCTGCATACGGTAAACTCTTATCCCAAGAGGTTGCATAGGCTAATGCACAAGCTCTTAACATGTCTTCTAAAATCTGATTAACTCTTTCGGTCTGTCCATCCGTCTGCGGATGATAGGCTGTGCTAAAGTTCAAACGGGTCCCCATGGCTTCATGCAGCTTATTCCAAAATCTCGAGGTAAACTGGTTACCTCTGTCCGATACAATCTTCTTCGGCACTCTGTGCAAACAGACGATCCTGGTCATATACAATTCTGCTAACTTATCTCCCGAGTAAGTGGTCTTTACCGGGATAAATGGGCAACCTTAGTCAAGTGGTCCACAATAACCCATATGGAGTCATATCCACCCTGAGTTTTCGGCAAACCGGTAATGAAGTCCATTCCGATTTCCTCCCACTTCCACTCAGGAATTTTTAGCGGCTGCAGCAGTCCCGCTGGCCTCTGATGCATTGCCTTGACTCTCTAGCATATGTCGCACAGCGCAACATGCTCGGCAACTTCATGCTTCATGCTCGGCAACTTCACGCTTCATGCTCGGCCACCAGAATCTTTCCTTCAAGTCTTGATACATCTTGGCACTTCCCGGATGAATTGAATACTTGGAGTCATGGGCTTCTTCCAGAATCAGCTGCTTCAGCTCCCTCTTGTTCGGCACACAGATGCGATCCTCCATCCACAACGTGCCTTGCTCATCCAGCTTGAAGTCTTTTGCCTTGCCTTCCTCCATTTTGGACTTGATTCGCTGGACCTTTTCATCGTCCTTCTGTCCTTCTCGGATCTGGCCTTCCAGGGTAGGCTTTATCTCCAGTGCGGCCAAGAATCCTTCTGGCACCACTTCAATCTGCATTCTCTGAAAATCCTTGCATAGTTCGTCCTGACTCGTGGCTATCAACATGTTCACGGTATGGCTTTTCCGACTCAGAGCATCGGCCACCACGTTGGCCTTTCCGGGATGGTAATGGATTCCGACATTGTAATCCTTGATCAACTCTAACCATCTCCTCTGCCTCATGTTCAAGTCCGATTGGGTGAAGATGTACTTAAGACTCTTATGGTCCGTGTATACTTCACATCTGTTCCCGATCAAATAATGTCGCCATAATTTCAAAGCATGCACTACAGCAGCTAACTCCTGGTCATGCGTTGGATAATTCTCCTCATGCGGTCTCAACTGCCGCGATGCATATGCGACGACCTTCCCGTTCTGCATCAGCACACATCCAAGTCCTTGGCGCGATGCATCACAATAAATATCAAGGCTTTGATTGACGTCCGATAGAACTAACACTGGGGCTGATGCCAATCGTTTCTTCAATTCTTGAAATCCTTTCTCACATTCCGGCGTCCATGTAAACTTCTTCTCCTTTTTCAACAATTGCGTAAGGGGTCTCGCAATCGTCGAAAAGCCTTCAATGAAGCGGCGGTAGTAACCTGCCTTTCCAAGAAAACTCCAAATCTGGGTCACGGTCTTCGGCTGCTCCCAATGTAACACAGCTTCTACCTTGCTTGGATCTACGGCAACTCCTTCTGCGGTCATTACATGTCCAAGGAATTCTACCTTGTGTTTCCAAAAATCACACTTACTGAACTTGTCGAAGAGTTGCTGTTCTCTCAACTTCTCCAAGACTCGCCTCAAATGTTCTGCATGCCCTTCTCTTGATTTGGAGTAAACGAGAATGTCATCTATGAACACGACGACAAACTTATCCAAGTACTCCATGAAAACCTTGTTCATCATATTCATGAAGTAAGCTAGCACATTTGTCAGACCGAAGGACATAACAGTAAACTCGTAATGTCCATATCTTAACGAGAATGCGGTCTTCGGAATATCCTCCGATCGAATCTTCAACTGGTGGTATCCCGATCTCATATCAATCTTGGAGAAAACTCCGGCTCCTCTCAGCTGATCAAACAGATCATCGATCCTGGGTAACAGATACTTGTTCTTCACAGTTACTTCATTGAGTGCGCGATAATCTATGCACATCCTAAAACTCCCGTCCTTCTTCTTGACAAACAGGACTGGCGCTCCCCACGGCGACGAACTCGGACTGATGAATCCTTTTTCCATCAGCTCCTCAAGCTGCTTCTTCATCTCTACCAATTCTTCGGTGGACATCTGATAAGGTCTCTTTGCTATCGGTGCTGTCCTAGGTACAAGCTCTATCACAAACTCTATGTCCCTGTCTGGCAGCATACCAGGTAAATCTTCAAGAAAGACATCCAGATACTCGTTCACCACTGAGACATCCTCTATGCTGATTGCCTTCGCGCTGTTGACCATTTACTATCCATCTCTAATAACGGTTGTTTGAAATTCCACTTTTCTTCCACACGAGCTCACAATCGATATGACCCTTCATCCACAGTCCAATACGATCTTATGCTTGGATAACCAGTCCATTCCCAAGATAACATCTAGGGTCTGGGTTCCCAATATAATAAGGTTCGCTAAGAACTCTACCCCATCTATTAATATTCTCACCCCAGAACATCCTACTTGAGATCGGAGTTCTGACCCAAGGGTTTGAACTAGAAGCATGCATTTAAGATTCACAATCTCCAAATCATTCTTAGAAACAAAATCTCGGGAAACAAACGAATGCGAAGCTCCAGAGTCAAACAAAATTGTTGCAGGTACTGAGTTGACAAGTATCTTACTCAGTATGACGTCCGTGGCATTCTGAAGTGCATCTGCAGTGACATGGTTGACTCGGCCTCTCACTACGGTCTGGGGCGCGGTTCCTGGCTGTGCTACTCCGCGGTTTGCTCCTGGGGCAGGTGTCCTGGTTGGTGTGGATCCCAGGTTGAAGCGAACTGGGGTCACTCCGGCTATCTTCTTGGGGCAATTGTTGGAGAAGTGTCCTGGCTCGTTGCATGTATAGCAGCGTCTCACTGCTCCCTGTTGACTGTTGAAGCGGTGTTTCTGGCTGGAGCTGGTGTCTGATAATTCTGGTTGACGGGCCTCGGTGCCGGTGAAGGTGTTCTTGCTGTATTCTGCGGCTGGAATCTAAAAAACTGGTTCGGTGCAACCCGCAGACACTGCTGCGTTCCCTGACGTGATCCCTACTGTTGCATTCTGCGCTTCCGGTTCTCATCCAGTTCTTTGCGCTTGTCCTCAAGAATAAGCGCCTTGTTCACAAGCTCCTGGAAATCTGGAAAGGTGTGCGTGATCAGTCCCACCTGTAGTCCTGAGTTCATTCCCTTTAGAAAACGAGACTGCCTGGCCTTGTCTATTGCCACATCTTCAGGCGCGTAGCGTGCAAGCTGTGTGAACTTGTTCAGGTATTCAGCCACCGGCTGATTACCTTGCTTCAGCGCTCTGAACTCTTCCTTCTTGAGGTCCATAATTCCTTCCGGCACATGATACTGACGAAATGCAACTGTGAACTCTTCCCATGTGATGTCCTGTGGGTTATCCCGCGTAGCACAGAATTTCTCCCACCATTCAGCTACGGTTCCTTCTAGATGATGAGAAGCGTAGAGCACTCTCTCATTTCCCACACACTGGGTTATGTGTAGCTTCCTCTCAATTGACCTTAACCAGTCATCGGCCTCCAACGGATTGGCATTTCCAGAAAAAGTGGGCGGATGAGTCCTCATGAACCCTGACAGTTTTGAATTCTGGCGTTGTCCCTGATTGACTTGATTATTCTGATTAGTAGTGGTGTGGGCAGTAATCTGTTGCATCTGCTGCATCATTGCATGCATCAACTGAGTCCGAGCGGTAAGGAAGGCTCCAAAGTTCTGCATGTCCACTTGCGGTGCTGGCTGGTGTGCAGGGGCTCCATCATTGGGGTGTTCAACGGGGCGAGAACCACTCCCATTGCCTCCAAGGTTCCCACGGGTGTTCACCATCTGTCGATTACTCCAAGGTTTCAGAGATGAGAGGGAACAAGAATAGACAAGTAGTAGGGAAACTTATGCGGGGGAAGGTGTAACTCAAAAATCCAACTTTGTTATTTAATAATAATAACTTGGTATGGTTGCTCACAATGCCTAGAGGCCTTGCAACACATACTGTACACTCAGAAAGCAATGAAAATCCAAACTAAACCAGCACGCCGGAGTCTAACGCCTAAAGGGGTGACTCTTATTGATCTAAGACGCGACTCAACACAGCAGTCTCAACTGCTATGTCTAAGCACTCACTCATCGAGAAAACCTCCACTGCCTCCTCGTGGCGGGTGCGGCAGCATAGGCGCGAAGCAATCGCCATGCCCTGCAACTGCAGTTGTGGTTGACGACGCGGCGTCCTCCTTTGGCTCGGGATCTGGCTGTTGTTGTGGCTGTGGCGCGGGTGCAGGTGGCGCCTCTTCCGGGTCCTCCTCTGGCTCTGGGACGTCCAACTCCAACAGCGGCTCGGGCCTGTCCATCTGATCACGGTCTCGACTCTGCGATCCTTTCCGCAGCATAGGCCATGTACTCACAAGCATTCGCTAAGTGCTTTTTCTCTTCCTCAACCTGCTCGCGAGCCT
Organism: Rhipidocladum racemiflorum; assembly: GCA_036346355.1. Lineage (NCBI taxonomy): Eukaryota > Viridiplantae > Streptophyta > Magnoliopsida > Poales > Poaceae > Rhipidocladum > Rhipidocladum racemiflorum. Next base: position 51,715,200 of record CM070589.1, read on the forward strand.
TCATCAACTCCTAAACCGTGTCGTCGATAAGCTCCTCTTGGGCGATGACAAATCTGGCTAAGTGTGTGACGGTAGCATCCTCCTCTTCTATCGGCTTCCGTTGAGCTCTGCTGCCTCGGCGTGGGTAGTGACGGAATATTGTGCCTTCCAGTTCCCTGGAGTAAGTGCGAGCAATATGCTACATCGCTCGACGAGACACCTCTTGGATTCCCATCTCAAAGGTAGTCCTCCTGGCGGTGAAATGAAAAGGGCGACTGAATTTCGTCTTCTCTCGGGCATACACCGTGATCTTGACGTCCCATCCTATGACTAGTCCTGCCTGTACGAGTGTAGTCCCTCAGTAGAGCGGTGTCTCAAAACCTCTAAGAAACTGAAGAACACGCCACAACTCGGTAGCGTAGCCTCCCTCAAGCTCGGCGTAGTTGTTCTTCATCATCATCTGTCAAAGACACTCACGTAAGAGCATAACATTTTGAAATCAAAGTAGAAGACAAAAGAACTCAGCAAGGGGTATGAACAATAAACAAGGGGATGAGTCGAGAGTTCATTCATTATCTTGACAAACTTTTAGCTTTAGAAAATAGGTTTTATCCTCAGTACGACCATGCTAACTAAGGGTTGTCCTACAGTCAGTGTGGCTCTGATACCACCTCTGTCGGGACCCGAATTTGCAAATCCGGACCCTCTGTGTATTCAGCACTAGTCCAGGATCAAGCTAGTGCACACAGTTTCAACATTGGTAAATATCACAATCATACTTAACGAAATATTAAAGTACTTTAATAAGTTAACCAAACTGGTTGCTTGACCTTAAGGTCAAGTTACAAATGTACGCCTCGCAGGACGAAAACTTATTAAAAGAGAATAACTGCAGCGGATAACAAGATAACTTCGTGGCGCCATCCAGTATACCACAGGCAACTGACTGGGCTCGCTCCCTAGTTAGACGGCTCCTCCTGATACTCCTCTTCCAAAGCTGGCATCGCCTCTTCTTCAACTGATGTTGTTTTGTGGCAAGGGTGAGTACTTGGTACTCAGCAAGTCATGCACAGAATGCCAGCTAATATACTACATGCATGGCTTAATACAAAGGAACAGCTCATGGTTCGTTTGCAGTAACAGCATTTAACAAGTAACATAAGTAGATTCGAAAGCAATAGAAACAGTATACTATCAATAACTTTGCCAGGAGTTAAATAAACATCTTTCCCATTCCTAATCCACATTTCCATCAATGTCATTCTTTAAACCAAACCATACTATCCAAGTCCAAGTTGTTTTCAAGAAAGTCTAACCCTTGACTGTAATTCCCGACTAATGTCCAATGCCGCGGACACGGCTATTCGAATAGATTTTTTACACTCTACAGAGGTTATGCACTTTACCCACAAGATACAGCCAAACACCACAAAGGCGTGTGATCATAACAAAGCCTTTCGGCAACTTCTAACTACACATGTGAACCTTTTCGGTTTTTGCCATACACCATCCCTTCCCTTAACAGAGGCGAAGTATTAGACCGACATATCGTTGGACGGGTACCATGCCGTAGCCTTGGTACGCTCCCCAATCAAGCTACACAAAAGGTGTAGTTGACACCCGAGGTATCAAATGCAAGTTATTAGCAACTTACTTAACTAGGACCGTCCCACTCCGGTCATGTGGTTGCACGATTGGCTCAGTTCAAAGGCTTGCAAGGTTAAGTCCTTAGATTCACCAGGGCAAGACTACCCGAAGAACCAAATCATCCTTCCCGATGCCACAACTGGCCCACCCGATCATTCTTGCCACATGCCCCGGTCGAAAATTATTTATCAAACACCCAATTGCCTACCATGCACCACGTGCCATCAATATCATCATCAATAACACATCACACTTCTCAAAACAGGTTCCATATATCTTTAAGTCAATGTTATCATGTAATTGTCAAAAACATGTCACGTGGCAAGGCTAAGCATACTACCTTGGTCTAACTACCCATGTTGGCAATTTAATAATGTCCAACTAATAATCCACAACTAGGGTGGCAAGGGGTCATGGCACATAAATAATAATCAAGGTGTCATAGTGCAAAGTTGGCATTTAACTAATTTCCCAAAATTAATTAAAGCATTTTCTAATTAAACTAGCATGCAGTAATTTAAATCAAAATAATTTCAAAACGGTATCAACATGGTCAAAGCACAACTTGCCTTCAAAGAGTATTTGTTCTTGGTCTTGGGCTGGCTCCTGGGGCAACACTTCACCTTCGAAGCCTTCTAGCACCTCAACGTCTACTCGTAACGCGTGCAAATAGCAATCAATAAATAAACAAGTACACAAAAGTGTTCCAAAGTTCAAATAAACTTCATAAACAGAGAGAACACATTTTTATAAATTTTTAGAAATTGGAATCGTCCAAATCGGAGTTAAAATGCAAAAGTTATAATCGTTTAAAGTTTAAAGAAACCATTAATTAAATATAAACAGAGAAATATTAATAATCAAAAATTAATTAAAATTTATATTTGAATAGGTCTCATTTTTAAGAAAATTTAGAAATTTGAATCACCCAAATCGGAGTTGAAACGCAAAAGTTATAAGCGTTTGAATTTTGAAACTATATTTAAAATCAATAAACCGAATTAAATAAATAATTTCTTTTTCGGAAAAATGATTTATTGCGTCAGCATGACACGTGGACCAATCGGGAGCCGCCATGTCACCTCGGGTCCATGGACCCGGCGCACGGCTCGGCTCGGTCCACCGTGTACCCGGTCCACAGCACGTGCCTCTGACATGTGGGCCCCTCGGGTGACATCAGCGCTGACGTCACGGTCGAACGGCGCCTGACATGCGGGTGCCACCGTGACGTCAGCATGACGTCATGGTGCGTTTCGGCTGAGCCGCTGACACGCGGGCCCCACACTGACGTCACGCGTGACGACCGCGGCTGACCGCGCTAACCGCGACGGTCCAACTACTGGACAGGCGGCACGATCTGGGCCGTTGATTTGAAAATCAATGATCCAGATCAGATCCAACCTCACGCGTTGGAAACAACTCGGTTGATCTTGACCGTTCGATCTTGATCGAACAGTCGAGATCCGATCTAACGCTACAACGCGGCTAACCCTATCCGTACTATCTAGATCTAACGGTTGGCAATGGATCTAGCACAGTGCGGTTGTGGCTACGTGGCACGATCTAAACCGTTGGATCTAGATCCAACGGTTGGAAACAGATCTAAAAACTAAAATGTGAAAATTACCCGGGGATGGCGTGGACGAATCTCAGCCGTGCGATGAAGATCCAACGGCGGAGAAGCTTCGCGAGTCGGCGATGGCGCGCGGCGGAGCTGGCCGATCGGAGACGAAGACGATGATGAACCCGACGGCGTTACGGGCATGCTCCGGCGAAGTGGGTGGTGGCCTCCAACGCGTCTTGTCCTTGCGGTTCCGGATCTGGGCACCAACGCGGCGGAGGACTGCGGACGGCGGCAGAAACGACGAAGAACCGCGGCGGAAGCCTAACCCAACTACGGCGAGCGATTGCGGCGCAACCACGGCGGCTTGAGCTCAGTGAGTTAGGGCTACGGGTGCGCACGGAAACGGGCTATACGTCGGGGTGGCGGCGCATTAAATAGGCCCCTCGGCGTCTGTGAAAACCGCGGAAACCGAGGTCCACACGGTTGCGACGGCGGAATCCGAAATGGATTCGGATTGGGTGACGTGGCGCAACGTGAGCCGTTAGATCGGAATCCAACGGTTGCATGCGAGGGCTCGGGCGCACGACTTGGGCGACGTGGCTCAATCTCGACCGTTCGATCTTAATCGGATGGTCGAGAAGGTTAGGGCTGAGTCAGGGTTCGAGTCGGACTCGGGCTCGGGTCGGGTCCGGGTCGGAGAAACAGTACAACCCACTCGATTTTCCAGCGATTTAAATAATCCGATTAATTTCCAGAAATTCATTTAATTCAAGAAAAATAGCAAAACACTCAGAAAAATTCCAGAAAAAATCTAGAAAATATTTTGGAACATTTTGGACTCAAATAAAATATTTCCAACAAAATTTTATTTGTAAAATTAAATTCTTTAATTATTTCAAAAGGGAATAAATTCAAATTAATTCCAAATAAATTCAAATAAATTCCAGAAAATTCCAACAATTCTCAAAAATACCAAATTTCATTTAAACTCATGAAAAGCAAAAATTGGGGTGTTACACTTGGCCGGTGACTTTATGAATCTACAACCTTCCTCCATGGCTTTGCATGAAGCGAAAGTACATTATGATGCCACTACTGATTCAAAGGCCCAGGCAACCTGGCAATGATATCGATGTGTACCTCAAACCATTTGTTGAAGATCTTCTAGTATTGTGGAACGATGGTGCACAAGTATGGGATGAGTATAGAAGAGAAAACATTATCCTACGGGCATTGTTGTTCGTAACCATCAATGATTACCCTGCTCTTGGCAACCTGTCGGGTCAGATGACAAAAGGCTTCAACGGATGCGTCCAGTGCTTGGGTTATACAGCTAGCCGGTGGCTGAAGAATTGCTGAAAAATGATTTACATGCAGCATCATAGGTTCCTCCGCAAGGATCACCCATACCGCAATAATAAGACAGCATTTGACGGGACAAAGGAGACTGCCTTAGCTCTAAAGAATCATACGGGGAAACAGATATTTGCGGCTGTAAAGGATATCACAATTATTCACAGAAAGGGACCCGACAGTACATCTATCCCGAGTTCCGGTGATAAGGATCATCTGTGGAAAAAGATATCAGTATTTTGGAACCTACCTTATTGGCAGCACCTGGAAGTTCGACACGCAATCGACGTCATGCACATAGCGAAGAACGTGTGTGATAGCTTGCTTGGTATCTTACTAGACATACCTGGCAAAACGAAAGATACACTCCTAGCACGGATGGACCTCAAAGATATGAAACTCAGGAAGGAGCTGCATCACAAAGAAATGGATACGGGCAAAAAGTACCTTCCCACAGCCTGCTTCACTCTGAGCAAGAAAGAGAAAATTAGCATTTGCGAATGCTTGCACGGAGTCAAAGTTCCGTCGGGTTACTCTGCTAATATAAAGAGACTAGTCTCAATGAAAGACTTAAAATTAATTGGTATGAAGTCTCATGATTGCCACGTGATGATGACACAGATGCTTCCAATTGTAATTAGGGGTGTTCTGCTAGAGAAAGTCCGAGACCCAATTATCAAGTTGTGTTCATTCTTCAACGCGATTGCACAGAAGGCCATCGATCCGTTAAAACTAGATAAGCTGCAGGAAGACGTGGTCCACACTTTGTGTAGGCTTGAGATGTGTTTTCCTCCATCTTTTTTTGATATTATGGTCCATCTCATTGTTCACATTGTGAAGGAGATATGGATTCTTGGTCCCGTATTTCTACATCAGATGTACCCTTTCGAGAGATTCATAGGGGTTATAAAGAAATATGTTCGTAACCGACATCGACCGGAAGGCTGCATTGCCGATGGCTGGGGAACCAAGGAGGTCATTGAGTTCTGCGTCGATTATATGGATCTCAAACCTATTGGTGTGCCTGTAACTCGGCATGAGGGGAGGCTACAGGGTAAAGGGATACTTGGCGAGAAATTTGTATGTACTAGCAATCTAGCTTCATTTACAAAAGCACATTTCGCAGTTTTGGGACAATCAGTTGTGGTGGCCCCGTTTGTCAACATGCACAAGAACATGCTATCCAGAACCAACCCAGGGAGGTTAGAGGTTTGGCTCGCGAGAGAGCACAGGGATAACTTCGGCGATTGGTTGCGTAGACACATAATGCATACGGAGACAGACTGCACTCAGTTGAAAGAGTTAGCTCAGGGACCGTTATGTACATTTCGGACATTCCAAGGATACGATATAAATGGTTTTACATTTTATACAAGAGCGCAAGATAAAAAGAGCACCAACCAAAACAGCGGTATCCGTATAGATGCTTATGACATCAATGGAAATAGGCAAACCTACTACGGATTCATAGAAGAGATTTGGGAGCTTGACTATGGACCTTTAAAGGTCCCTCTCTTTCGGTGCCAATGGGTCAGACCTCCAGGGGGCGTGAATATCGACAAGTACGGTATCACTACCATGGACCTCAAACTCGTTGGATACAGAGAAAAACCATTCGTGCTTGCTAATTCTGTTACACAAATCTTCTTCGTAACTGACCCGGCTAACAAGCAGCGCCACGTGGTTATTCAAGGAAAAAGAAGGATTGTCGGAGTTGGGAATGTTGTTGACGAGGAAGAATACAACCAATTCGATGAGCTTCCGCCTTTCGGAGAGGATGTTGACCTAAGTATCATGGAAGAGACAGACGAAGCTACGTACATACGCCGCGATCATAATGAAGGCCGAATCGTAGCTTAGTTGTAGTAATGAAATGTATGTTTTCTTTTGTACACACGACATGTATTAAACTTCAACCATTTTGTGAATATGAGTATTTGGAATTTATATTGCATTATCAATCTTATTTATCACCTCTAAAAACTTTTACTAAGTTTGGAAATGATTTACTAATGTTAGAAAATCAAAAATCACACTGTGGTATATCACTGCCGGTTAGAAAATGGGCTGGCAGTGATCATCCTTACCACTGCCGGTTTAACAACTGAGCCGGCAGTGATATATAATTATCACTGCCGGTTAACTAATAGAGCCGGCAGTAATAATGTTATCACTACCGGTTGTTATGGTCAACCGGTAGTGAAATATTATCACTGCCGGTTGGTATTGCCAACCGGCAGTGATAGTCTCTATAATTTCAAAGGGCGCACTCTCCTCTCACACTTACCCTAACTTGGTCGTCGCACCCGAGCTGCTCTCACTGCCGTCCCCGAGCCCGACGCCGCCTCCCCGAGCCCGGCGCCGCCCCCAAGCCCAGCACCGCCCTCCCCGCCGTCAGGCGCCGCCCTCCCTGAACCCTACACCGCCCTCCCTGCCGTCCGGCGCCGCCCCCTGAGCCCGGCGCCACCCTCCCCGCTGTCTCTCTCTCTCTAACTTGAAAATGTTAATTAAGATAATTAGGCATGTTTTAATTGAAACCCTAACTTTAAAAGTTGCCAATTTGCATTACAAGTATTGATTTTGATTAGTTTTGTATTTGTGAATGCTCTATGATGATAGGTTGCATTACAAGAATTGAAGAAATGTGGATGTAACTTGCAATGTGCAAGTAAACGCTTCGCGATTACTTTCTCTTCCATGTTTCTATGCTTAGTTATGTGTTTGTATGTGTGTTAATATTAGATTGAATGTTGTCTTCTATCTGCTGAGTGGATGCCCACTATTTTAGGGGAGGTGCTGCCGATTTTTTTTGTTAGGTTCAGCAACTTAACCTCCAGTGTTTTGTAATTGTTTTGTAACCTCAATTTTAATTTAGAGTTTAAGTTTGATTTATAGCTCAAGTTTAATTTAGATTTCAAGATTATATCTTCTTTTAATTGCTGCCTTTGATGTAGCCTCCTCGTAGTTGTGGCAAATGCTAATTTCTGATAAACTTGCTAGGAATGGCCTCTAATCAGGGACAAGTGCCAGAGGGAGTGCCGCCCTCGAATATAGACGAAGTAGGAACGGGTAGCCCATTGTACTACCTGAACCTACAGGATATTGATATGGTCCAACCTGGCGCCACTGCCATGGACCAACCTAGCACCACTGACATGGATCAAGATGATGCCACTAACATAGGCGAGGTAACTTATTAGTACATTGTGACTCACAACACATAGTAGGGTCAGACGACTAATAAGAAGATCCAATTGCAGGCTCAGAGGGCTGATGAACAAAGGCGACTCGCAGGCCGTGGTCCAAACAAGATGCATAAGGGTGTTCACAATATAGTACAGATCTCGACAGTCGGGGAACCTGAAATACCCCAGTCATCGTTGGGCCCGTACAGGACAGCCTGCAGAGTACTTGCTAGGGATAATGTGCCTATCAGCTACAGATCATGGACCGGCCGCCGAGGTGACCAGTGGGTGGTTCCTGATGACCTGAAGGACTTGCTGTGGGCTAAAAGAAGTATTACAATTCCCCAAAGGGTCCGAGGTGGTTGCAAAGAAACGTGCACTATGCATCATGTGCATAGCGTGGAAGAATTGGAAGACGACGCTGAACAAGAACTTTGTGAAGAAGAACGAAACGCCAAATTTTAACTTGTACCCAATGATAATGGAGTTCTGGGAGGACTTCGTGGCGTACAAGAATTGTGAAGAAGCCCAGATAGTGAGTCAGAGGAACAAGGCTAACGCGGATAAAAATATATACCCTCACACACTAGGCACTGGTGGCTACGTGAAGAAAATACCTGCATGGGATAGGAGTGAAGAAGAGCTAATCCGCAGGGGAGTCATTCCTGCGACTTCCGAGTTGAGCGAACGATCAAAGCACTGGTTGCTTGCGAGGGGGCTTTTGTCTCAGAAGATGGCAGCTTAAGCTTCAAGAGTGATAGAACCCAGGAAATATCGCGAAAAATAGCAGATGCTCACGTGCAGTCTTCCCAAGGCTTTTTCACACCACGAAGGGAAAATGATGAGCTGAGTTTAATTAAATAAGACTTAAGCTCTGTGAGGCATACTTTTATAACTTGACCATAAGGTCGAGCAACCAGTCATATTTCCCTTTCAATAAAGTACTTTACTATTTCGTTGAGTATGATTGTGGTATTTACTAATGTTGAGACTGTGTGCACTAGCGTGATCCTGGACTAGTGTTGAATACACAGAGGGTCCGGATTTGCATATTCGGGCCCCGACAGTGTATGCTCAGTAAAAGTTGCTACATTCTAGGAATTGGAAGCTACGTCCTAACTTGGTGGAATTTCCTAATAACTTTGACATGAGAACAGTGATAAAACCCGAAGTTAAAACTAGACTTTTGTGGAAAGGTCACATGGGTATAATCGAATATTATCTTCGTATGCTAGGTCATGCCGTAGAAATTGTCAGTTGAGTCATCAATCAACTAGAATAAGAGATCTTTCCGAGATGGTTAAGTGGTGGGGTTGTTTTCGTGAAAGTGGAAAATAGAAATGTGTATTTTGGACACAGGCGAGATGTGTTGTGGTTGAGCGCACAAGAAGTGGACTTGTACGATGTTGGGTTGGAATTGTGATTATGTTGGACGTACAAGTGAGGGCTTGTATGGTGAACGGCCTTTCTATGGGAAGGACGAGGGAGATGTGTCGAGAGGACCATCGTGAGCACCTGGGGTACCGCTAGTGACTCCTGTCACCATAGCAAGGGGTACATGAAGACCTCACATGTCACCCTAAGGACCGAACTTGATGCTATGAACTGAGTCAAACCGTGCAACAACATGTGCTAGTATTGGATAGCCTTAACTTAGTAAAGTGGAATGGGCTTGACGTTGCACTTTGGAAGACTAAAGTGGTATGGACATAGCAAAGGACACGTATTACCGAGCGGGTGCAAGGGGTAAACCCTGACCTTTTGAAAGGTTTCGTCACAATCTAGCAATACGTATATGATGAGTATAGCGTGGCATGATTGACATGATTGCTAGAATATGTCATGTGAGTAAAGTGTACAATCTCTGCAGAGAATAAATCTAATCGATTAGCTGTGCTCACGGTCAAGAGCAACTTGGGAAAATATTGTCAAGTATAGACTTCTGGTTTTGGTTTGGTGATTTTGTTTGGAAAATGGTGAGTTGGATTGCTAGTTTGGTGAGTTGGTTTTTGGAAAAACCTAGGGTTGGCAATTTGGTTGATGGATTTGTCTGTGGATGGTTGGACCTGGTGTTTATGTTGGTTTTCAGAATGGCAAATTACGTTGCTTTTACTATCGATTACTTTTATTCGAATTGCTCTTATATAATTTTGAATTGTTTTGAAGTTATTATTCTATTGAAAATAAATCCCGCTTCATGCAAATTGAAACTAGAATAGAAACCTATTTCATTGACATAGCCTGCATTCTATTGTTCTTGCATACACTAAAGTCTTCGAGTACATACGTGTACTCACCGTTTGCTCTAAATTGAAAACATGAGTAGAAGGTGCAGGAGAAGACGATGACCTTCTGAATGATGAGTGCTACGAACCGGGCTCAGATGAGTTATTGGACAGTTAGCTGGGTCTCTACCCCTAGTCGGTTGCCTAAGGGTTATGGAAGGCACACCGCTATCGCTGCTGTATTTTGCTACTTTTCGATACTGCTTACTTTTGGTAATGTTATCTAGTTGGTCGATCGGCCATAGGCTTGTAATACTAAATGGTTGTAAAAGTCCCTAAGTCTACTTTTATGTCATTACAAGTTTGTATGTGAGTTGATTCATCTTGATCGTGAAATATGTGGGTGCTAAGCTACTGATCTAGGGAACTAGCACTAGACACTTATATGTGGGAAGCTCGGATTGGTTTTAACCAGTCAGCACGTGAGCAGGCGTATCGTGTGGCAAGCCGACTAATTGGCCTTAATTCGAGTACGGTTTTCAGGTAATTGGTCGGATTTCTTCCAGGTTGCGTTAATACCTAGTCCGACGCAACAGTAAGAATCTCCATCGCTAATCTAAGACCAAAGCCCCCACAAGATGTGGTATCAGAGCACATACGATTGTGGGGGAGACTTAGTGTGACATTCTGGTAAGAGTTATGCCGTGTTTTTGGGCTTTTCAGGTTGTCATGGGCTTTCCAGGAGAGTTTGGGCCTTGGGGTACTGAGTTGTGGGCTTCCCGGGAGAGTTTGGGCCTTCGGTGGAGAGTTTTGGGCCTTGTGGGGGAAAGAAATTCTACCTAAAACTCTAGCCCACCTCCCCACCACCACCTTATGCGCCCCCCACCTCCTTGTGCCCCCTCCTTAGCTGCCACCACCATCCCCTTGTGTGCCTCCCCCTTGGCCGGCCACCTCCACCTCCCTTGTGCCCCTTCCTCCCCCCTAGCTGGCCCTAGTGCCTTCCCACGCATCCCTTCCCTTCCACCAATCTCTACATTTGGGAGCCATCCAACCGCGGGGATCCGGCGATTCTAGCGATTGGAGGGTGATCGAGGCCGGGAGGAGGAGTTTCTTCGTTGGTTCTTTGATCCTTCAAGGAGAGGTAAGTGTAGGATCGAAGTATACGAATATAGAAATCAGATGGGGGTGAATGATTGTGCAGAAGCTAAAACTAAATTTATGATCTATCAAAAATTCACCCCAAAACGGAACTAAATAATTGCATCGTATTCGACAAAAAAAAATTGATAGACGTTCGGTAAAATGCGCATTGCCGGATATCTAACCGTCATATCGATCTGAAAGTTGGACACAAGAAACTAGATTCCAATATGAATCGAACGCAAGAAGAATTAGCTCGATTGGACTTACGGATCAAAAGTTATCAACCTCGCAAGCTTGCTATGACAGAAGATGACGAGAATTAATCTAAGCAAAACTTCAAGATTAAACAGGAACGACAAAAGATTAATCAACTAAACTTTGAGGAACCCTAAATCAATACCCTAGAAAGGTTTTTGATGAATCAAATCAAGATGAAACTCAAGGAACAAAAACCAATCTAGAATTAGAACAAGCATGCAAACAAGAACAAAAACAGGAAATACTGTAGCAACGTGGTTACTGTAGCACGCAAGGATCTGGAAGAATTGATCTTTATTACTTTTGTCTAAAGTACTCCCATCAAAAGTGTACAAACCCTAAAAAAAAGATCTAAGCTCTCAATGTCTGGATTGCATAAACAGGAGGCGCAGCGCCTCCCCCTATTTATACAGAGCAAACACATAGAGTCCTGAATACAATCC